>OY757045.1:0-5000000 GCA_963582015.1 Xanthorhoe designata
CTCTGCATCTGCTTCCGAAGCTCAGCGATTTCACGGTCATTGACTCCATGCTCGATCCGGGTCCGGGTAACTGGGCAGCGGCGACTTGAGGTGTAGGTGCGGCGATATCCTGGATTCTGTCCGCCAGATCCGCAAGTACCTCTAGAGAAGCAGATGGTTGCGCGGCGATCACAGTTTGTATGTTGCGCGGCAGCCTGCTGGTCCAGATGGTCTTTAAAAAATCTTCAGGTACAGTTGATCCGGCGAGGCTCTGCAGGTGTCGAAGAAACTGAGACGGTCTCCGATCGCCCAACTCCTCGTGCATTAATAATTGCTTGACTTTTTTTTCATTAGATGCACTTAACCTCTTTATCAATTCTGTGTTTAATTTCTCGTAGGTACTTTTCTGTTGCAGGTGGAGCCACAATGATGTCTTTGACTTCCTTCGCAAATTGATGATCGAGTTGTCCAATTACGTAATTGAATTTGGTAGCATCTTGTGTGATACCTGAATTCGCAAATTGTGCTTCAACTTGTGCAAACCAAATTTCGGGTTCGTCCGGCCAAAATGGCGGAACTCGTATTCCAACACGAAATAATTCCACCTACATTGCAATGTGGGTTAGAAATAACAATCACCAATGTCCATCAAAATATAAAGTTTACTTCAAATATTCACACAAGTTGTTTTACACAGAAAGTTACACAGGTTTAGGTAGGTACACGAATTCACACGATACTTAACTATTGTCTAGTAGAAAGAGTCAGTGGTAGAATATAAATATTATACGCGCGGTCACATGAAGATACGGACGCGGCGCGGGCGGGCGTGCATTCACCTTCGAGTCTTAATTTCCACTACCGAGTACCGGGCGGTGCCGGCGCAGCGCGCGTTCGGCCGTGTATCGATGCGCGAGCGCCACGGGCGCCGTGACCGCCGTGCGGCGCTAGCCGACAACTCGCGTTCGCGGGGCGCGTCGCAACTAGGCTGTGCCAAGTTATAGGATAATAGGTACTCAGATGTTATTTAGATATTATGGTATTGAAATACTTAATAAGATTTATTAGAGAGCTCGCCACACCTGTATTGAGTACCTGGACAGTACCAGTACCAGGTAAAAAAAAATATCCCCACCCCTTTCTAACCCTTCCATTCCGCGAACTTTTTGACCTCCCCTCGTATTTTGTTGCACTCGAAGAATTATTAGATTTACAGCTTGGCAAAAAAGAGTAGAAAATAATGGGGGCGCCACTGTACATGTACAACAGTTTTATTCATTATTTTTCACTATTGCGTATTTATATCACCGTTTGACCGCTCCAAGCTATTAATTTGAGAATTTGTAATCTATGTTTACTTACATAAAAATGATGATACGTCATTATTTTGAGAATGTTGTCTTAAACAAAAAAAATACTTAGTTCCGATTCAAGACTTTTTTGCCATATATAGTTACCTATACCCTATACCCAATAATAATAAAGAAAAATATTGCTCTATGGGCACATAACACATAACCGGGTAGGTAACCAGGAATGGACGTGTCTCTGGCATGGATCGTCCTAAGAAGCTTATTTTGTTATTATGAAGACATTACTCTAATTGAAATATAGGTACCTACCTACGACACAGAAGATACTGAATAGGTACATCTATTTATTAAGGCTATGAATCCCGAAGGCGAGTAGGTATTTTTCTCGAAAATACAAAGCATTAGTTAAAGATAGACGAAAAAAAAATTTTTCGCCTACTTTAGAATAACTATAGGTACCTACCTAATTATCATCATTAGGTACATTACGCGTGTTGTTTGCAAGAGTGATGGAAACAAACTGAATCATTGGCAAATATGACGTAGGGTACATTGTCGTACAATGAACCAGGTAAAGTTTGGAAGCCTTTAGCTTCGAGTTTCTTGGGTTTTTGTGTTCGGTTTTTTCACTGTTCGTTAGTGAATTTATCTGTCTTTCAATTTGCATTTAAATTTCTTTACAAATTTTATTAGTTTAGAAGATACATGGTTTTTAAAAAAAAATGAGATTTGGTTCAATGTGTACTCTTAGGTGTACACAGTGAACCGGGGTATTTTCCACAATGAACCACCTTATTTTGGGTAGCGTAATTATATTATAAAACATTAATAAAGGGCAATATATGAAAATACATAGTACTTTTATGCTTTTAATTGCGATATTTATGGTTTGGTAGCATAAAACACTTTTCTCTATTTTTTTATCATTTTTCTACATTTAATCGGTCAAAAATTTACATTTAACCTGTACAACATTTGAATAACTAATAGAAAAACACTCAAATCACGATAAAGAGATCAAAATTATTATTTATTATTAACCTTAATCAAAATCAGCAAGGTTTCTATATTTTTTAGAAAATTACACTTAGCAAGTAGCATAAAAACCAGGTTCATTGTGAACTACCTCGATGTGGTTCTATGAGAGACACAGCACATACTTTGAACTAATCTGAAAATTTCAACGGTTTAGTCTTATTATTTTAAGCTTACGTGCGGTACATGAGAAAGCTAACTAAATGTTTATTTAATATTTGTAATAAAAAAAGTGATATCTTTTATACAATTCACACAAAAAATCAAAGATGCCAGCAGAAAAAACATACTTTTTGGTTCAATTTTCAAACAAACGCTTCTCACACAGCCGTTATTAGTGGGCGACTTGCACAAACAGGTGTGCGGAGGGGGGACACCATGTGCCTATCATTTACAGGTAGAAGCACAAATGGGCAAAGTCAGATTTCTGAGAAATAACGATGGTTAATTGTGGCTGCCTGGTTCACTGTTGAACTACCTACCCTATACGATAAAAAATCGATCGATAAATTCAATTTAAATTTAGTAGGTACCTATACCTACCTAATCGATGTTTCTAAGCAGGTCACCTCCACAGAAGAAGGATTGTCACCTCACTATGAAACTAAAACAGATTATGTAGGTACCTAGCAAAGACGATTAATATCTAGAAGACAGACAAAGGCCATACACAAAATCGTAACCCGATCCCGCAGTACCAGATAGCCTGAAAACTTTAAAACATCAATTTTATCCAAGAAATTTCAATACTTAGTAGTAGGTAGCAACAATATTCAATATTTAAACATTTTTAACTAGAAAGTAATTGACTTGGATAAAATTGATGTTTTAGAGTTTTCAGGCTATTTTTTAGGGTTACGATTTTGTGTATGGCCTTTGTCTGTCTTCTAGATACCTAGGTACCTATGTCAAATGTGTTAAAAAATAAAAACAACCTATAGTCTTTCCAATCGTTTATTTAACTTTTGACAGATCATGCACATAAAGTTTTATAATTATTTTTGATACAATGTACTACAGGGAATACTGTACTGTCATGGACGGGATCCGCCCACTTAGAGATGTTTAATTCGTAATTAATGACAACTTGTTTTGAAATAAATCGATTATCGATTATATTAAAACATACAATAAAATTATTGTGATTATTTTTATATCAAATCACGTAAAAACCTTTATTATTTTGCATTAAAATGCCCTAAATGTCTCTGTTGTAATGCATAAATAATTTGCGTAATGAAAACAGTTCCATGGGATCGAATTTATCGCTGAAAATTAATGAATCTAAAATAATCGTTTAGACTTACTGTAGTTGGTTCAAATAAAAAACATGTGAATGAACTGCGGTACCTAGGTACTTGTAATGAAAAGGTGCAAAATGTTGATATTCATAGTAAATAATGAGTGTGTTAAATCGATTAAAACTTCTTCATGAATAAAATCGATCGATAAAATAAATCGAATCGGTAACGGGTCAGGGTAGGTATCACTATTTGAGTCAGTATTACAGCTGTCAAAAGTTAAATAAACGTTTGGAACGAGTATAGGTACCTATTCACTAAAAATATGTAAACTCAGGAGGGCCAGCTTACATCAGGATTCATTCAGGTGGCGTGGTTGTGCAGATTGGGAGTTGGATAAATTAAATGTCTTCTTCTTGACAACCATTGTTTTAATCTTCCAGTAAGTAATTACAATATTCATAAAATCAAGACACCACAACTTGTATCACATTATGAAGACTGGTTATTAATATCCTCTAGTTCAGATGAGATTTGATTCAGGCAGTAAATAGCGATTTGTCGCAAAGCGAGGTGCGCTGGCGGCCATCGTTCAAGAAGTGTTTTCTTGACATCCGCCGCCCCGCTCCCATCGGCACGACACTTCGCTAGAGGAACCTTAACCTCCAAGGTCCTCTCGTCCATAGACTTCTTCTTCTCGTGTCGATGCTTCAACTTCAATAGACAGGACAATCAATGCCCTTGACATTGACAATTCAACCACGCGCCGACACGGCCAGACTGACATACCGACCGTCCTCGGGCGTTATGGTATAGCATTTCTGAAACAAACAGTCCAATCACTAGGACATCCGCTCGTCCATCCTACAATCCACTGACAGGACTTCATTCTAGGAACATAAATTGCCAGAGTGGCATCAATCAAACACAAAATCATTCACATCAATATCATCATGATTGCCATGAGTAGCATCTAACACAAAAACATTCAAATCAAGACTTATGATTGCCATGAGTGGCATCAAACACAAAATCATTCACATCAATACCACCATGATTGCCACTTAATCAGGATAAGTGAATTCTTCTAACCGCCGCCAGCAGGTACCAATCTGACCTGGAAAACTTTTCCGCCGTCCCATCCCATCTACAAACCGCACCAGCTGGACCGAACAAGCGCATCCCCTCCACCCAGCCTGAGAGCAAGCTGGTCGGGATAACCGTCTCTTTTGTATGAGTGCATCCCCTCCACCCAGAATGAGAGCAGGCTGGTCGGGATAACAGCTTCCGACCAGGAAACACGTACATCTGGACCGGACCAGCGCATCCCCTCCACCCAACCTGAGAGCAAGCTGGTCGGGATAACCATCTCTTTTGTATGAGTGCATCCCCTCCACCCAGAATGAGAGCAGGCTGGTCGGGATAACAGCTTCCGACCAGGATCGACACATCTGGACCGGGCAAGCGCATCCCCTCCACCCAACCTGAGAGCAAGCTGGTCGGGATAACCATCTCTTTTGTATGAGTGCATCCCCTCCACCCAGAATGAGAGCAGGCTGGTCGGGATAACAGCTTCCGACCAGGATAAACCATGGGTGGGACCTTTACTTCCGGACTTTACTATCGAAATTAAACAGCAAACACGGGTGTCTCCATCATGTCCAGGATCAACATCTCAACATCCCAGCTTAGCAAACAATGCATAACATAAAATATCCAGCTAGCATTTCTCTAGACTAGTGAAATCAAACAGTGACATCCAGGATCAACGTTTAAACATCTCAGCTTAACAAACGTACTTACATAAAGTGTCCAGATAACATTCCTCGTGACTAGTGAAATCAAACAGTGATATCCTATCCAGGATCATCATTTAAACATCTCATCATAACAAACACAATCATGTATGACATAAAATATTCTGATAACATTTCTCGGATTACGAAGTATCTTGTTCATCATAAATTACAATAACATTTTGTATAGGTAGGTACCTCATGCATGTCTCATCATGAAAGTATATACTCAGAGTGTACCTATAACCACCGGAGACCACAGTCCAGTTGTCAAAAGAAGTGATCACCAATCAATAATAATTGTCTCCAATACTAAGATTATTTCGTCAAGTTGTCTCTTATTGTTTGTCGTAAATCAATAATGAACGTCTCGATATACCAACCAAGGTTACTTCGTCTACGCCACACACAATGTTGTCGGTGAATAAACGTCTCTATAAACCAAGGTTACCTCGTCAAAATCATATATCGCCGACTCGGCCTCATCATTTACAAAATGTCGTTTGCAGACTGTGATTCGTATCGTCAGCATTGACGAAGGAGCCCCACTGGTAGATTGCCTCTCCACTGGAGTTTTACTATTTAGATTTACCTACGAGGCTGGACCACCGAATAGAAAACCAGACCTATGTCTATTGCTATGGTCCTTCATCCTTCATGGATCTTTAAACCTAGAATCATGATTAGGTAGGTACCTAGAATCACCTAGCTCCAAAGAGAAGGATTCGATGTATGATCATTCTTCGCGGTAGTATCTCACACTAACTTTTGGAAGTAAGAACTATCTAAATCTCTTTATTTTACCTATTCCAGACTATTTTTATCGTTAGTACGTAACGATGATTGCAATACTGATGCATCAATAGTAGCAAAGAATATTCTTACTGAAATCTCAAGAAAACATCAGTCCAACTTTTGAAATCAATGATATTGCTTATAATGTTTATCTAAAACCATATCGCAGCATAGATGAATATTAGACGATAAAAGTAGGTAGTCAAAAGCAAGTACAAATATAAGCCATTAACAGTGAGGGAGATCTCAGTTTAGGACAAACTACATACTAGTCATTATGAGTGTTCTATCATCAGAGTTTAATTTAGGAGCGTGAAACCACTGGTTGACCAATAAACCATATTATTTTGTTTTGTACAATAGGTAGGTTTAGTTTTGTACAATAGGGTACTCCTGATTAGAGTCCTTGATTTCCTTATGTATGAGATTCTGCCCATAAGTGAATGAAGAAGTAGAATATTATTCCTAAGATCGTACTATGTTTGATATAACTGTAGTGTTCAACCAATTGTAGTGTTCGTGTCATAACTGTCAGATCGGTCCTTTAATGATTGCCTAGCAACAAATAAACTGAAGAATAACTCACACACATAAAAACAAAAGAACTAAAGAATTCTCAATTATTCTTCAATTATTATTACTACTCGACTGGAAGGAAAACCTACGTTTCTGCTACATTTCATCAATTATATCCTGTAGTATCCTATATTTTACCGTTGTGAATATTTATAATCACTTTAGTATCAATAATAAGACCTTATTTAATAATCAAAATGAAGATTTAACAATTCGCGAATAGGACTAAACATGGGACACAATCGGTTGAATAAGAGATTTTTAAAGTCTTGCTACGTACAACTTCAGAGTTCAAAGGAATGTTCAAAGTCTACATAACAATCGGTTGTTCTTTCGTATAGGCTAGCTAACAAAATGAATATGCTTCTATCATGGCTTATAGACTCAGGACTTTCAATTCCCATGTCTGTCCACCAGGAAGGGCTTCAGGGTTCTCTTAAATTGAAGCCCTACTTCGGAGACGGGAATAAACTACTCTTGTGTCTTCCGTCCGAGGTCACACAAAACACAACCCATCGATTGTTCATTTGATTGATAACACTAACGGTCACTAGAGATGGTCGTTAAATCAATAAACTGCTTTTATTAACAGCTTTTTAATCCTGTTGACCATTAACGAAAAACTGTTACGTTAAATTAATTTCAAAACCGTCAATGACACACCTCTAACGGTCACCCATACTAATTGAATAAAACTGCACATCAAATAGAATAAAAACAGTACGTTTACTGCACATCACAGCAGTCAGCAGCACGAACGATGCATTCTCCATCTTTCAAAATCACAAGCGAACTACATACAGCACACTGTGCACAGCGCTTAGCGCAGCGACTACTCGCTACACTGTCATCTCTTCAATCTAGGCTAGTAAAGATAGCCAGTCATCATTAGGATTACAAAAAGAAAGTCATTTCCAACGTCATGTTTTCGTCAGCGCGATCTAGAAATTGGTCATTTTTAGTCACGCCATCTAGTTATTAATTCAGTTACTATCTTACGTCAATGCCGTTGTTCTACCAAAAACGAGTCTTGACAAAGTTCGTCATAGCTGTGAAGAAGCTTCCTCAAATTACCTAATAAGTAGGACATCAAGCAGGTTCTGAACCTCACCTTTAACCATCAGCCTTTCTACCAGTGCTTATACAATATTGGCACCGTCGGTCGGTCGCGTCGTGCACTATAGTAAGAGTCTACTATGTATTATAAATTTACTTTCATAGATTCAAAATAAAAAATTGATTCATAATTCTCAATAGTCTGGTCTGTTAAACTTTCAGTCATGAAAACTACTTTTCCTACGAACTTATGATAATCATTATCAATTTTATAGACAGTAGGTACTAGGTAGGTTTGTCACAAAAGCTTTCTTTACAAGAGAACAAGATGATTCGCAATCAAACAAAACCAAAAACTGGCTCACCGGATTATATCCACTCCTGGCGGTGCTCATACTGATCAACCTCTTAGATCAGTGCTCCACCACCATCCTCCCGTCTGGACAAGTAGGCATCATGTTTCCAGGCTGACCGCATGTGTAGCGGGTCAAAATATTCTCGTTCTCCATAGTATTGAATGAAATATGAAACATCTATTAGGCTTGCAGTAGTTGCAGTCGGATCTCGTACCAAATATTCGGAGCGTAGCTCATTACAGCTTGTTTGTGTAGACCAGGTACTGAATTCATGGTGTATCATGCTGTCATTCTGACACGGCACTCTGACTGATGTGACAGATCCAGATATGACCTCTTCGGTCATTGTGCAGTTAGGATCCTTGTTTGAGAATCCATAGTCAAAGAGCAAATTCAGTCAGATGCTGTCTTTTCACATTTAGGTACTTGACAACATAAAGATTTCATCAAGTAGTCTTGGAAGAATTATTAGTTTTCAATCTAGCCATTACAATTTCTTTCTTCGAACTCCGTGTGATAGGGTCTACATTGAAATAAGCTAGACTAGACATGCACAGGCTTTCAGCGATTTCGTTGATGCAGATATTCATTTAACTTCGGTTACTTTATATCAGCCATTGATTGATATCCTTATCAGACTTATCCAGGTCAAACTTCAATAGCAGGGTCTGTTTGATTCAAACGTAACGAACGGTAGGTACATGTTACGCTGCTAAAAATGGCTACCATCTTACTCAAAATTTCTCAGAAACTCCAGATGCTCCTCATTTTGCAGCACGTTCGATCCCACAACTGATGTAAACTCAGGAGGGCCAGCTTACATCAGGATTCATTCAGGTGGCGTGGTTGTGCAGATTGGGAGTTGGATAAATTAAATGTCTTCTTCTTGACAACCATTGTTTTAATCTTCCAGTAAGTAATTACAATATTCATAAAATCAAGACACCACAACTTGTATCACATTATGAAGACTGGTTATTAATATCCTCTAGTTCAGATGAGATTTGATTCAGGCAGTAAATAGCGATTTGTCGCAAAGCGAGGTGCGCTGGCGGCCATCGTTCAAGAAGTGTTTTCTTGACATCCGCCGCCCCGCTCCCATCGGCACGACACTTCGCTAGAGGAACCTTAACCTCCAAGGTCCTCTCGTCCATAGACTTCTTCTTCTCGTGTCGATGCTTCAACTTCAATAGACAGGACAATCAATGCCCTTGACATTGACAATTCAACCACGCGCCGACAAATACAATACCTACCTAACAAAAATAAAATAAAATTAAACTACTAGTGTATTATATAATCTGTGATTAAACACAACATTTCATTTTTTATACGTTTCAATTTCACAGAAACCCAAGCACAACTGTGTGCAAGCTGTAAAAAGCTGACAATTAAAACTAAAACTAAATTACTATTATATCAAATCTGTATTCTGAGTCAGAATACAGAGTTGATAGTAATTCAGCTCAGTAAGTCAGCTTTTGAAGCTTCGTCAATGCTAGGAATTATTAGTCAACTTCAATGTGATCTATGGATTGATTTGACACTAACATGTTGATTCTGACACTGACAGAAAATGTCCCCCGTAACACACTACGTCACGCGACGTGAAATCGAAAGTTCGAAAGAATCAAATCTACAAGGAAAGTCTATCTAATAAAAGCTAAACAAAAACGTCCAAGTTCTGCATAATTACCAACGGAAAACCGACCAGGATGATAATGTAAACATCATGCGGAGCACAAAGGAGACGGTCGGGTGAGGCTCACGGATCGTCTGCGCGATGTCCGTCGAGTACGTGCCGGTGAGCGAGGGCGAGGGCGACGAGCCCATCGAGCTGCCAACGGAGGAGGACGGCGCGCTGCTGCTGTCCACAGTGTCGGCGCAGTTCGCGGGCGCCAGCGGCCTCAAGTACCGCGGCACCGGCGGCCGACTGCGCGGGCTCCGGCTCGTGGACGAGCGTCTGTCGCCGCCTGCCGAGGGCTGGGCCGCGCACCGCCGCTACTGGTGCGCCTTCCCGCGCGAGCCCGAGACGTCGCCCGAGCCGGCGCGCGCGCGCTGCTCCGACCTCATCGTGCTCGGCCTGCCTTGGAAGACGGGCGAGGAGGCGGTGCGCGACTACTTCGCCACCTTCGGCGACCTGCTCATGGTGCAGGTGAAGCGCGACGCCAAGACGGGCCTCTCCAAGGGGTTCGGTTTCGTCAAGTTCGCGTCGTACGAGGCTCAGGCGCGCGCGCTCGGGCGCCGTCACATGATCGACGGGCGCTGGTGCGACGTGCGTATCCCCAACGGCAAAGATGGCGCGGCCGCGGCGCACCGCAAGGTGTTCGTGGGTCGCTGCACCGAGGCGCTCACCGCCGATGACCTGCGCGACTACTTCGCGCACTTCGGCCAGGTCACCGACGTCTTCGTGCCGCGCCCCTTTCGCGCCTTCAGCTTCGTCACCTTCCTGGAGGCTGAGGTGGCGCAGTCGCTGTGCGGACAGGACCACATCATCAAGGGCGTCTCGGTGAACATCTCGACTGCATCGCCGAAGGGCGAGCGCGGTGCGGGCGCGGGCGGGGCCCCACCGGGCCCTGGCGCGGGGGCCGCGGGCCCCGCCCGAGGCTCGCTGGTGGGCTGGGGTCTGCTGGACGGCGCGCGTGTCTTCAACTGGGCGGGCGACTGGCCGCAGCCGCCGCACCAGCCGCTGCACGCCGATGCTAAGCCCTACCTCAAATACGAATGATGCTATACCATGTGTATAAACTATAATGGTGTGTCCATGTATTTTCCTTGTTGATTACTGTCAAATTTTATATGAAACTGGATGTGTAAATAATTATATATAAAAATATAGTATGAAGTTATTTACAAAGTGTTTTACGAGATCCACAATATTCCACACAGCATCGCATTGCTGAGAGCTGTTGCTGGAAAACACCTAAGTAGACCCCCCATAAACTCAACATTTGTAAGATTTAAGATGTTGTTCAAACATTCTAAGTATGCCATGCCAAGCCAAAACCTAGAATAAGGTTAGGCTGCTTGGGATGGGGCTGTCTAATTTCTAATGTTATGTGGGTTTTGTTCTGGGTACTGAATTGTAGAAGGCGGCTAAATAATTTATCTTTAGTGTGTTAAAATTATAAATTTATGAGGATTAACACCCTTGAAAAGTATTTCATATGAACAACAAGCTTTATTTGGCTTGTATTTGTAAGTTGTGTTAATTTAATTTGTTGTGGGATCTTTTTTGTCTCAATTGCAACTGATTGAATTGAAGTCGCAAACAATTTGTATAATTTAAACCGCTACCGAGGTACCTACTTTGGACAGCCCTGGATGAGTAATGAAACAGGAGAACTAGTGTTGAAGTGAATTTAGCCCAAAATAAAATTATATGCTTTTTTGACGACCTTTTTGATTGACTGACATGAAACGGATAAATAGAAATAGGGTTTTTTTAGTGCTCATCCTATGGGTACCTACACTTAAAATGGGTAGAATTGATCCTCCCAAATCAAGTGGCCATTAGTATGACTATATAATGCATGGATTGTTTTAATCCTTCTTCTTAGATATAATGTTATAATAGTTTTTGATAATGTCAAATGACACTTGGTTATGGTTAATTATCATTTGAATATTGTTTAGGTAATTTTAATAATAGGTTCATAATTATTTATTCATGTTTTTTTAATGGTAGCAGATTGGTGAGATTGGGTTAGATACTTAGGTACCTATCTAAGCATGAGATATATCTGAATCAAGGGCGGATCCAGGGGGGGGGTCATGGGGGTCATGACCCCCCCCTGGGCTGGGTCCTCCGTGTGTCCTCCACTATTTAAAATCGTTAAACATAGGTAATGGTTATAAGTAAGGATATATTTTTTCGTCACAATAGAGATTTTATGTACTTATAAATACCTTAGAAATACTTTCAATATTTAATCAATTTATTATAAATTAATATTTTGTATGATGGCAAACGCATTAATCGGGAACTAACGCATCGAAAATTTGAATTTTACCGCGCCTGTGGATGGTGAAGAATATTATAGGTGAAGCCGAATATCTGGATGGTGAAGTGGCAGAGGAGTTAGGACAGACCGCAGTCGATTTCAGAGTTTATTGTAAATTGCGACAGTGAGATGTAGGTATCCGAATATAAGAAAGTATGTGTAGCGACAGCGGAAAGATCTTTGAATCTTTGATCTTGGAAACTCAAAATATGTTTATTCAGTAATAAGATCGTTTAAAGACCACTTTGAAACGGCATTTCCTTAAAACTAGGGGATTCTTTTGCCAAAACTACGATGCTTTTCCTTAAAAAAAATTTTACTACTTAATTTTAACGACGAGAATAAAAGCGAAAATAAAACCCTTAGTAAAACAAAGTGCCACGCTGCTTTTATCTTCAAAAAAAGTTTATTTAAAAATTAATTGTAGGTAAGTCTTGTATGCACTTTAGCTAAAGGACACACAGAAAAGTGTCTCTTACGTACCTTTCATACAAGATATTTATAGGCGTCGCGACACAAAACTTATTTTAGTACCTATGTAATTCCTCATCGCAGAATGAAAACCGACCGTAAGAAAAATGGTACTAACGTTGCTTTTATCTTAAAAAAGAATTTGCTCGCTTTTCTCGCGTCGTTTCACACTGAATAAGAGCCGACCGTAAGCAAAATCAAGTGTTACGTTGCTGCAATCTTACAAAAAAAATGTTGCTCGCTTCGCTCGCGTTGTTTCTCAGAAAATAAAGATCGACCCTAAGCGAATCAAAATGCCATTTTGCTTTTTTCTTTCAAAAAACTTTCATTTCAAATTTCAAAATACTTTCATTTTGAAAGAAAAAAAATATAATTTTTATTTTTTTCATTAAAAAAATTTGCTCGCTTCGCTCGCGTCGTTTCACACGGAATAACAGCCGACCGTAAGCAAATTCATGTGCTACGTTGCTTTTATCTTTAAAAAAAATTTGCTCGCTTCGCTCGCGGTGTTTCACACAGAGTAAAAGCCGACCGTAAGCAAATTCTTGTGATTCGTTGCTTATATCTTTAAAAAAATTTGCTCGCTTCGCTCGCGTCGTTTCACACTGAATAAGAGCCGACCGTAAGCAAAATCAAGTGTTATGTTGCTGCAATCTTAAAAAAAATTTGCTCGCTTCGCTCGCGTCTTTTCACACGGAATAACAGCCGACCGTAAGCAAATTCATGTGCTACGTTGCTTTTATCTTTAAAAAAAATTTGCTTGCTTCGCTCGCGTCGTTTCACACAGAGTAAAAGCCGACCGTAAGCAAATTCTTGTGATTCGTTGCTTATATCTTTAAAAAAATTTGCTCGCTACGCTCGCGTCGTTTCACACTGAATAAGAGCCGACCGTAAGCAAAATCAAGTGTTATGTTGCTGCAATCTTAAAAAAAATTTTGCTCGCTTCGCTCGCGTCGTTTCACACGGAATAACAGCCGACCGTAAGCAAATTAATGTGCTACGTTACTTTTATCTTTAAAAAAAATTTACTCGCTTCGCTCGCGTCGTATCACACAGAGTAAGAGCCGACCGTAAGCAAAATCAAGTGTTGCGTTGCTGCAATCTTAAAAAAATTTTGCTCGCTTCGCTCGCGTTCTTTCTCGGAAAATAAAGACCGGCCTTAAGCGAATCGAAATGCCATGTTGCTTTTTCTTTTAAAATACTTTTTACTTTATTGTATGATTTAAAAAAAAATTATAACTTCTTGGGACTTGACCACGACTATGTGACCCCCCCCTGGTACCAAAGCTGGATCCGCCCTTGATCTGAATCCTGATGATACTTCCTGATGATAGGTACTTATATTTTATTAACAATGGGTTTTATAACTTTAATCATAATATTCCACTTGGATCAAATCTTCCAAAGTGGGGGGATCAATTCACCCACCCATAGGTTACCTACCTATGATAGGTACATAGCTACTCATTTCCATGAATAAATAAGTAATTTATAAATAAGTAGTAACTAAAAATATTGCCGTCCCTTTCATAGCGATGGAAATAAAAAGGATGGCATTAATTTTAGTTAGTTTAGTTTAGCTTTTGCGACACTAAATGCAGTAGGTACTTTTTCGATTTACCTACTATTTCAAATGCAAAATGGGCGATGGGCGAAGAGGGTTGGTGGGTCATGGCAAGAGACCGAGAAAGATGGAAACAATTGGGGGAGACCTTTTGCCCAGCTGTGGGAAAATATAGGTACCTATGCAAAAAATAAAAAAAATACCTACTTAGGTACTAACTATAGCTAGATACCTACTTTTGGAGCTTTGTATTTTAAATACTATGCAAAATAGGTGGGTATTTCATATATTTTGTATTATAGATAGGTAGTGTCAAACCACACTTACTTAGATATTTTATTTTTAAATGAAAATGTTACTAAACTAAATGATTATGACTTCGACGGGTTTATTCTTCAAGTATTCCCATAGATAGGGAGATCATCTCGTACACTTTTCCCCTACCTACCTTAGCTGCAATTTAGAGTCAACACAGATTGCAAAGAGAAAGGAACAGCCCAGTAAAAGGGTAGGTAACACTATGTTGACAGATTGTACTTTGAAAATTTAAATTGGACTCTGCTAGTAGCAAGGCAAAACATTAAGTAAGTAAGTAAGTAGGTATTTCTTAAAAAAACAACAAAACTAAGTTTTTTACAGTTTACTATGAAATACATTTTTTAATGTCGGTAGGTAGGCAATCTTCTGAAGTCATGGATCTAGTGTATCTTTCCCCAAGTCTGAAGTTCTCTTTTTTTATAGGTAGGTACCTACTTAGGTACTATGTACCTAATAATGTAAAGTAGGTAGGTATAATAGATAAGTACCTACAGGTAGTAAATTGGGTTTACTTTGTTACTGTTATCATTTAGGTACCTACCTATAATGTCATGTTCATAAAACATAGGTACCTACACAGCCTGTCATAGGTACACGTTGCCATTCGTTTGCAGAACCACCAAGCGTTGTTTGTTTTTTAGTTGAAAAGTTTCTCATGAAGTGTAACCACAGCAGCTGCAACAGATATCTCTCTCGCTCGTCCAACAACATGGCCGCGGCCGTGACGTGAGCCGTCAGCGTCAGGCGCCTCCTCCGCCTCACCGCAAGTACTTGGCGGCCCAGTCCACCCGCGCTGCACCGCTGCCTACCGCTGCCGCTTCTACAATTTGTTAAAATATATATTATCTGTAGGTGTGTGGCGGCCAATAGGTACACTCAGACCGTTACTGGTTTAAATAAACAGTCAGAAGTGGTAATTCTGGATGTCGCCTAAACTTAACTTAACTAAACTAATTTGACAGCACTAAAATTGATGCCATCCTTTTTATTTCGATCGTTATGAAAGGCGTCCCTTTCATAACGATCGAAATAAAAAGGATGGCATCAATTTTAGTTAGTGCCGTCGCAAGGCAACATTTTTAGTGCTGTCAAATTGGTTTAGTTAAGTTTTGGCGACATCCAGAATTGCCACTACTAAGTAGCACGTTCAAAGTTCAAATGTTGGTAGGTTCCCCTACCTATGTTTGAACTTCAAACATATTTAAGTAAGTAAGGTACCTACCTACCTACATTTGATTTTTGGGGCACATTTAAAGGACATAGGGCACTAATTTTTCAGCTTGATCTGAGCTGAGACAGACATCATTCCGCCACAGTACCTAACGCACACTTATTTAAGCCTCAAGCCGCAGCTGGCATGCTGGCTCGGACTTCGACAGTAAGTAGGTATAGGTACCTACTACGATTTTGTCGTTTACTCCCACCTGTTCTGTTGAGTAGTTCTGTTGACAGACAGAACTACTGGGATTTTTTTTCTCATTAGTTCTGTCCACAAAACAAATGGGAATACAATTCTCACTTGTTCTGTTGTAATTAAAACTATTGTAATCAATGCAGAATGTTATGATTCAGCAGCGAACGCATTTTAATTTTAACTATTTAGATAGTTGTATTGTGATATATTAAATAAATAAACGGTACCTAGGTATAGTCCGCGCCACGTAAAAAGAGCGCTGGGAGAAAGTGGAGGGGGTATGTTTGCGCATGGGTACACTCGCGCACGAAAGTACCAGGCCTATTATTTTATTTTTGAACTAGCATTTCGCTTTTCACTCGCGGCTTTGTAGATTATAGTAGGTAAATCGATTTTTATTGATAAGTAGGTATCTTAATTAAAAAAAATACTAACTTAATCATTTATATTTTCTTGCTTCTGTTGTTCATAATTGTTTTAAATTATCAACTACATTATTAAGAGTCGCTTTCTAAAACAATATGTGTACCTAGGTACTTACATTATAAATTTTATTTACATTACATCATTATTTCTTACTTTTTTATGTAAAACCATTTCGTAATCTAAAATTTTTTTGCGCGACGATATGTTCAAAATAAATAAATTGCCTTCTGTGCACCTGTCAGCCAGCGCTCTCTTTACATGGCGCGATCTATTAGTCGTCGTACCTATTTCGTGCAAACACTGCACGAGACATACGGACGGATACCTACTGATGAGCCATGCAAGTGAACAAATGCAGAAGCGGATCTGTCGTTTCTTCCCTACGCGGTGGCGGCGGCGCGCGGCGCGGCGGTCAGCCCTCGAAACCGGGTGAAACGGGTTAGGTACGCTATCATGTGCGCTCGCGCTCGCACCGGCGCAGGCGCAGCGAGACTGTCCGCTGTCAACAAGCTCGTGTACCTAGTCTGCAAGGTAGCGGTGCGGCGCCGGAGAGTGCGGCGACTGACCTCGGTGAGTGGCGAGCGGCAGCGCGCGGAACAGCGACGTATCTATCCGGGCACCGGCCACGTAGCGCGCCGCTCCAAGGTACGCGGCGCACGCCTCGCCTGCGCCCCCTCCCTCTCCCCCTGCCCCGCGCGCCCCGCGCCGCTCCAAGCCCGCGAGCGCTCCAGCACCCCCCACATCGTGCACCACCTCTCCTCTAAAAAAGTAAAATGTGGGTGGTTCACACTTCTCGGAATGCATTCGATTCGAAGATTGTCCTAGGAAAAAAGAAAATTGACGGTTTTTCAGCAACGAAAAGCTTAAGATCTTCGAATCGAATGCAGTTCAAGAAGTGTGAATTGTCCCCACTGATGATTACACAAGGTAGGTTCGGTCGGACACCTTACGAAGTTCATTCTAAGGATGCATCTGTGCAATAACCCTACCTAACCCCTGTTTCTATAAATATGTAGGTATAGGCTAAGAAGATTGATGAAGGTATAGGTCGCGCTACGTAAAAAAAGCGCTGGCTGTCAAAATGCGCAATGGTCGATGATTGGGGGAGAGGTAACGCGGCGCACTTCATACCATTGATTTAGCGAGTGCTATTGGTTCGTCAGCGAGTGAACACAGGCGCAAACATAAATAAATAATAAATAATAAATAAATATCCTTGGACATTTCACACGGCGTGATCTAGTCCCAAGCTAAGCAATTTAATGCTTGTGTTATGGTAACCAGATGACTGATAAACTACATAGATACATTTTTTTTTGTAAATACATACATATTAGGTATACATAGAAAACACCCAGACACGAAACAAATATTTGCAGATCATGCAAACATTTGTCCCGCAGCGGGGATCGAACCCGCAACCTCTGCGTCTCAGGCGGGCTTTCGCCCACTGCGCCACAGAGGTCGTCGCTACTTCCCCTCAGTGCTCTTTTTACGGGGCGCGACCTACACAAACGCCTGTTACTTCCACCCAGTACTTAACTACTTCAAATATGGCTGTACTTGAAACTTAAGTGCGCCATGGGCACAGAACGCCATAGAACCTATTCTATTCTAAGCCCTATTCTAAGCCCAGGTGGGCCGGCCGGCATGCATGGCAAATTATGTAAACAAATAAATAAACCAAGAAGAACAAACCCGAGGATGTCAGCAAAACGGTCTCGAAGAAGCGGCTGCGTGGTAACGAGGTTGAAAGACATGGGCAGCATCGGCACCGATCCACGGCTGATGCCGGCGCCGAGCGAGGGCCCGGCGCCGGGCGCGGCCGCGGGCGTCCCCTCCAGCCCCGGCCCGGCTCCCACCGGCGCCGGCGATGGGTTCTCGATTCCACTCCTGCACAGGCCCACCAAGGAACAAGAAAGAAAGTATTGAACTTGCCACAGAGGCACAGACTAGGTAGTCCTACCAGTCTGTAGTGTATTATATAATCTGTGATAGTACTTATAGGTAAATACAAACAACTGACGACCTCAGTGGCGCAGTGGGCGAAGGCCCGCCTGAGACGCGGAGGTTGCGGGTTCGATTTTGCGGGTTGTTAATTGATATTGGACTTTGAATAAAGACTTGATTGAATCGTAGAGATTTAGCAGCCAGATTTCATAAACAATCAATTAGTCAACTCAACACTCAACAGTGACTTATATGGGGTAGTCGAAGCAAGTAGGTACAAAATATATCACCAACCGACGGTGCACGAGATCTCGTTCGGGGCGAACTACTAGTACATATTATATTTTAAAAGAAAATCTTTGGAGCATGGCCCCTACTCTAGAAACCAAAAACGATAAGTACCTATCGATACCCTTAATAAATTTAAAAAAGGAGGAGGTTCTATGTTCAAAATTAAATGTTCCAAGTTTAGCTTACACCAATATAAGCGAAACCGCAAAATCAACCGCCCGATAAAGGTAACTTACCTTCTGGTGCGCGATACTGGTGGTGGCAGGCCCAAGGTGGCGCCGACCGCAAAAAAAGGAAATCTGAAATTAAACAGAGACAGTCATCCGACAAACATTAGATCTGTGGTGGCGTGGCGAGTGCGGAGCCTACCTGAGCGCTTGCGGCGCGGTGGGGCGCGAGCGCGGCGCGTAGCGTAGCGTGGCCAGCAGCAGCGCCAGTGCGGGCGGTGACGCGGAGGGCACGGCGCGCGCTAGAGCCGCGCCGCCGCCGCCGCCGCCGCCGCCGCCGCCGCCCGCCGGGAAGCGGAAGCGCAACGCGTCCGCCAGCGCGTAGCCCTCGGGCCAGAGCTCGCGCTCGGGCGGGCCCAGCAGCGCGCAAATCTTGTGCAGCTGGTCGATCTCAGAGTTGCCCGGGAAGAGCGGGCGGCGCGTGTAGAGCTCCGCCGCGATGCAGCCGAGCGCCCACAGGTCGATGGGCGCGCCGTAGCGAGTGTCGTGCAGCAGCACCTCGGGCGCGCGGTACCAGCGCGTGGAGACGTAGTCCGTGTAGGGTGGGCGGGAGCGCACCTCGCGCGCCAGCCCCAGATCCGCGATCTTCACTAGCTCGGGCCCGCTGCACAGCAGGTTCTCGGGCTTGAGATCGCGGTGGAAGAAGCCGTGGCGGTGCATGTGCGCCAGCCCCTGCAGCACCTGGTAGAGCATGTTGCGCAGCACGGGCTCCGCGAAGGGCCGCTCGGCGTCGCGCATCAGCTGGTACAGGTTACCGCGCATGTACTCGAACACGAAGTACAGCGTGTCGTTCTCGCGGATCACCTCGCGCAGCTTCACGATGTTGGGATGGTTCAGCTTCTTGAGCGACTTGACCTCGCGCAGACTCATGGCCTCGTCCCACGAGTAGTACTTGCGCTTCATGCGCTTCACGGCGACCTTCTCGCCCGAGTCGCGGCGCTGCGCCAGAGCCACGGAGCCGTACGTGCCGTCGCCGAGCTGCTGCAGCACCACGTACCGGTTCATGGCACGCGCCGCCGCCGCCAGCGCCCCGTCCTCGCTTCGCTAGCCCGCCAGCGCCTCTCCACACACAGTACACGCCATGTTTCATCTAACCACTCGCGCTATCACAGAAACTTTTTATAAGTAGGTAGGTAGGTACCTCTACTGAACTGGAACAGTACCTACCTATTAGGAACTTGACAAAAATCATATGCGACAAGTTAGGCAATAGCCCTGGGCACTGCAGAGGTAGGTACTTATTGCCTTAGGTACCTACCTACCTACCTACTTGTCACGAAACAAAATTAATAGCCATTACGAAAGAATCACAATAATCCGCAAAAACTACTAATGGGCTCTAGGACCACTAAAATAAAATGAGATTCTTCCAAAGGGCAATAGATTGCATCAGGAGCTCTAAACTTAGATCCAAGACCAGACTAAAGTAGAGTAGGTACCTTCAAAACAAGCTATTTTTTTGTCAATATGTCCCAGGCACTACAGGTGTCACCTAGTAAAGATGTAGGTACTTACCTACCTACTTAAAGGCTTGATGGGAAATAAGGTATACTTAAATAATAAAGGTAAAATAGCCTACAATCAAAACTTGCCAGTAACAATGATCTAACTAAGGTTCCTATGTAGAATCAAGTAGGTAAGTAATACGTACCTACTTATCTAAATCTACGTAGTACCTCCTAATCATAACTTTACCACAATGCTCCTAGAGGTAGGTACATACCTACTTACTTGAAAATGTTATAAACTAGGTACAACTGAATTCACTGACTACCGTAACCTGACTAAAAACATTATTTTTTGAGCAAAATAACTGAAAAACAATCTTGTAGGTAGATGACCGTTGTATTGTATCCAAAGAGAATAAAACCCAACAAGATATAACCTAACTACTAAATTGTATTTAAAATGGTAACTATGGTTACCTGCCGTATAGATCGCGCCATGTAATGTAAAAAGAGCGTTGGCTGACAAGTTGCGCAGTGAGTAATTTATTTTGAACATAGGTAATCATCGCGCATAAAAGTTTTATTTAGATTGTTAGATTGCGATTTGGTTTTACATAAAAAAGTAAGAATTAATGATGTTAGTACCTAACTATATTGTTATAGGAAGCGACTCCTAATATTATAGTTGAGAACAGCTGTTATGAACAACAGAAGCAACAAAATATAAATAATTAAGTAAGTATATTTTTTAATAAAGATAGGTAGGTACCTACTGATCAATAGATATCTTTAAAGGTACTTATATTATGTCATAAGTAATCTACAGCTGCAACAGAAAAGCGAAATGCTAGTAGGTAGGTACTAAAATTAAATAATAGGCCTGGTACTTTCGTGCGCGAGTGTACCCATGCGCAAACATACCCCCTCCACTTTCTCTCAGCGTCAGCGCTCTTTTTACGTGACGCGGACTATACCAGCTAAGCCAGCGTTTTATTTTTGACCTAGATTATGTAGGCTAATAATATTTAATCTTTAATAAAAAAAATACTTAGTAATTTATATTTTTTTGCTTCTATTGTTCATAATTGTTTTAAAAACATCAACTACATTATTATGAGTCGCTTCCTAAATATTGGTGGCAATTCTGAGTGTCGCAAAAGCTAAACTAAGCTAACTAAAATTGTTGCCGTCCCTTTCATAGCGATGGGAAATAAAAAGGATGGCAATAGTTTTAGTTAGGTTAGTTTAGCTTTTGCGACACTCCGAATTGCCCCCACTATTTACTTAGGTACAAAATAATTACATCATTATTTCTTACTTTTCATGTAAAACCATTTTGCAATCTAAAACTTTGCGATGATGATATTATATAATGTTCCAAATAAATAACTCTGACTATTAGTCTTTTTTTTTTTTTTTTTTTTTTTTTTGGCTTCGCACTATTTGTGCATTTGCCATGTACAATTGACTTTTATTTACAAATTTATAAAATTAGGGAAACAAATTATTATACAAAATGGATCGCGAACTACGAGGACGCGGATAGGATCAGGAAAGTTGGAAAAGGTAGGATAAAACAGATAATTACAATCTATTTACAATACGCTATAAAATGTAAAATAGTTATATATTAATATTGTTATTGGAAATAAAGTTAGATAAACATACATATACCTATATTAGGATCTAGGGAAGAGAGAAGAATATGCATACTTGTTGGAAGAGGAACATTACAAGAGACAAGATCATCAAAGAAAGAGGCATGGTCATGTTGGGGACAAGCAAAAAAGATGTGATTCATGTCACCAAAATCATTTCCACAGGCGCAGGTCGGATCTGGTACTATTTTCATTCTTGATAAATGCGCTGGGACTATTAGTCTTTCCAATCGTATATTGAACTTTTGACAGATCATGCACATAAAGTTTTATAATAATTTTTGATACAATGTACTACAGGGAATACTGTACTGTCATGGACGGGATCCGCCCACTTAGAGATGTTTCATTCGTAATTAATGACAACTGGTTTTGAAATAAATCGATTATCGATTACCTATATTAAAACATACAATAAAATTATTGTGATTATTTTTATATCAAATCACGTAAAAACCTTTATTATTTTGCATTAAAATGCCCTAAATGTCTCTGTTGTAATGCATAAATAATTTGCGTAATGAAAACAGTTCCATGGGATCGAATTTATTCGCTGAAAATTAATGAATCTAAAATAATCGTTTAGACTTACTGTAGTTGGTTCAAATAAAAAACATGTGAATGAACTGCGGTACCTACTTGTAATGAAAAGGTGCAAAATGTTGATATTCATAGTAAATAATGAGTGTGTTAAATCGATTAAAACTTCTTCATGAATAAAATCGATCGATAAAATAAATCGAATCGGTAACGGGTCAGGGTATCACTATTTGAGTCAGTATTACAGCTGTCAAAAGTTAAATAAACGGTTGGAACGAGTATAACGATGCTAATAGGTACCGGCCGGGTATTATTAGAGCACCGGGCTCTTTTTTGTTTTATTAAAAAAAAAAAATGACATTGGCATTGACTTTACTAGCTTAGCTCAGTCATTGACAAGTAGACAGACAATGTCAATATCAGCTGACTTCAGTTCTTCACTCATTTATTCAGAGAACTGTCAAACAAGGCTCTCCTCCCTCCCATGCTCCTCCTCTTCCTCCTGCCTGACTAAATCTCCTTAAAAATTGTTGTTATGTATTAAACTAAATTATCAAACAATAAGCATGCTCACTAGAAAAAGTTTAACCCTCTGCAGACGTAAGGCGCACAGTTTCAGACATATTTCGCGAGCATTTAGCGATAAGGTGAGCTATCGCCGTCGATTTTGAACCGGTAGGTTGCACACGACTTGTCATGGGCTAATGGGCACTGAGCCGCGACGCGCCACTACATGGTTACAGGAGGGAGCAGAGCCGCAGTGGGCGAGGCGCGTGGTGTCCGGCGTTCAGCCGACGGGCACGCTTCACGTCGGGAACTACTTCGGCGCGCTGCGGCGCTGCGTGCGTCTGCAGGAGCGCGGCGAGCCCCTCACGCTCTTCATCGCCGACCTGCACTCGCTCACCACGCACCAGGTGCTGAATGACACTCATCTCTATGTCCCCTAGCCTCTAGCCCCTAGCACTGGCAACCAACCAGAGCCCTGAAACTGGATGAAAATACCTCATGCTCTCCACTTTAGCTGTTGAATGAAATCGACAGAATAATTAATATTATGAATACTTACAGGCTTTTATTATGTTTATGATAAATAGCAGTTTTGCTTTACAGATACCTAGCTCAGTTTTGTTTTCTTATTGGTTTTTGCAACACTCTTCTTTTGTCTGTTTGTATGTCATATCATAACATAATTTAAGTAATAAATAACATAACCCTTTTCTTAGGTTAGAAGAGATAGAGAAAATTTACACAAACAAAATTGAAAGTTAACACACTAATATTGTAAAGGTGAAAGTTTGTGTATGTGTAATAATGTAAGTGTCAATGTTTGTTACTCCTTCACGGCGGGACAGATTTTAGTGAAACTTGGTACCAGAATAGCTTATATCCTGGTTAAACACAGGCTACTTTTGATCCTGGTATTCCCACAAGAATGGGAACTTATCATTGCAGGTAACACCGCATAATGCTAAAAATAATTTTTGAAGCAGTCTTCTTTTAATTTATTATCAAACAAAAATTGATGATACACCCTCTGAACTTATTTTTTTCAAAATCAAGTGATGCGAGTCCAAACATGACTTTTCAATAACTCACAGTTTCATTCTTAGGGCCTCATTCACCATCCTCAAGTAAAGTGTTGATTCGTTACTTAACAAGTAAAATTCGTATCTTAACAAGTATCATTCGTTCTATGCGCCAAATGTCAGTTATGTCAATTACTCGACACTTTACTTGGTGACTAGCCTACATGGAACTTACTTGAAGATCGTGAAAGAGGCACTTAGCCTCAGTAGCCCTGTATATTAATAATTAATTTGGAATTTATCTATATGAAGTCAATTAAAAAGAAACCTTATTATAAAACTTATAATATTACCATAATAACAGTACAATGATCAAGTGCTACATCGCAGGATAGATGGATTCTTACAATGGTTTAATAATTATAATATTACCATAATAACAGTACAGTCCGAAACACCTACTCCATCACATAGATGCACCCAACTCCTAGTGAATCGCTGGAGTCGCTCACGGTCACCGTGTGTCGGCAGGAGGGGTCGCTGCAGCAACGCGTGCTGGAGACGTGCGCGCTGGCGCTCGCGAGCGGCGTCGACCCGGAGCGCAGCGTGCTGTTCGTGCAGAGTGCCGTGCCTCGCCACGCCGAGCTGTGCTGGCTGCTGGCCTGCCTCGCCTCGCAGGCGCGCCTCGCCGCCCTGCCTCAGTACCGAGAGCGAGCCGCGCGACCCTCACCCGGCGAGCCTCTCCCGCTCGGTCTGCTGCTGTACCCCGTGCTGCAGGCGGCGGACGTGCTGCTGCACTCCGGCACGCACGTGCCCGTCGGCCGCGACCAGCTCCAGCATCTGCAGCTGGCGGCGCACCTCGCGCGCGCCTTCTCCCGCCGCCACGGACCCGCCTTCCCGGAGCCGCGGCCGCTGCTCGCGGAGGACGGCAGCGACCGCGTGCTCAGCCTGCGCGACCCCGCCCGCAAGATGTCCAAGTCGGACCCGGACGCGCGCTCCCGCGTGCTGCTCACCGACCCGGAGGACGCGATCCTCCTCAAGGTGCGCAAGGCGGTCACGGACTGCGAGCCGCACGTCTCCTACGAGCCCGAGAGGCGGCCGGGCGTCTCCAACCTGGTGACGCTGCACTGCCTGTGCGGCGACCGCCAGCCCGAGGAGGCGGTCGAGGAGGCGGCCGGCCTCACCACGGCGCAGTACAAGGGCGTGGTGGCCGCGGCGCTCGCGGACCACCTGCGCGGTGTGCGCGCGCGCGCGGCCGAGCTGAGCGCGCGTCCGGCGCACCTGCGCGCGGTGCTGGCGCACGGGGCGGCGCGCGCGCGCGACCAGGCCGACGCCACGTGGGCGCGCGTGGCGGCGCTGGCCGGCCTGCGCTAGCTACAGCCGGTGGTGGTGGTGCAGCGCGCCCAGGTGCTCGGCGCCCCCCGCCCCCGCACCGCCCCCGCCCCCGCCCCCGCCGCGCGCGCGCAGCAACGACACCAGGTCGCGCAGCAGCTCCACGGCCTGCGACAGACGCGCATCGATTACGACGAGGCTCGCGAGATCACGATGCTAGCGCGGTCACGATCCACGTGCGACTCGGTGATGGTTGAAGAGTGATAGAGTGATGGACGACGGTGAGCGTGATAGGGTTAAGTGGACAAGTAGGATGTAAGAAAACAAAATAAAAGTGTAGATGGCAAAGCGTTATAAGTACCTGAGCTACCGCCTCGGCCTGCTTCTCTGCGGCGAGCGCGCTGCGCATGGCGGCCTCCGCCAGCAGCTCCTCGGTGGCGAGGCGCGGGGCGCTGCCCTCCCCTCCCCCTGCCCCTCCCCCTCCCCCCACCCCGCAGCCTCCAGCCGACGCCTCGGAGCACATGTCGTCGTCCAGGGCGCCGGGCTTGCGCTCGTCGTCGTCGAGGCTGCCGCGCCGCGCCGCTCGCTCCGCACTCGCGCCTGCGCCTTGAGCTGCGCAAAAAATAATTATCTCTATGGTAAACAGTATATTATACAGGGTGGAATTTTCTATGGCCCTGGAGGGGAAAAGAAAAAGAAACTAAACTACATTCAAAGATTTTCTAAAATTTGCTTGCCTCAATCGGGAATCGAATCAACTAATAATTTAAAAAAATAAACCCTAGATATTTTATTTCACGAATCGGTAGGATTATTGTTCAGGATAAAAAAATTCTAATAAACATTCGGCAAACCATGAAAAATGACCATGTTATGGAAAAAAAATATGATGATAATAATTACATTCTCGGTGGGTGTGGGTGCTGTTGAAAATGTTTTGCACACGCTCTTCAGCACTGGACAGGTCCCCCAGGGCTCCACCTGCAGCTGTCTTCTTGCGAGCTTTGTACTTTATGTCAGCCCAATACTGTTATAAAAAAAAACTATAGCTAGAAAATTAGTTAAAACTAGGAACTTGTATTGTAATTCAAACTGTTTCAAACTTTTGAAAAGCTTCCAAGAAGTTGTTAATTTAAGTGAGAGATAAAATTTTCGTAATGCCTTTAGACTTCAGTTAGAGGCACCTACATAAATTTTATATTTCAATTTCACCTTTTTTTGGTCCTGTCATTTTGTTAA
Source organism: Xanthorhoe designata (assembly GCA_963582015.1). Classification (NCBI taxonomy): domain Eukaryota; kingdom Metazoa; phylum Arthropoda; class Insecta; order Lepidoptera; family Geometridae; genus Xanthorhoe; species Xanthorhoe designata. Next base: position 26,556 of record OY757045.1, read on the forward strand.
GCTGGGGATACACATGCCCGTAGCTTGCACACTAGCATACCAGCTCCATGCAAGTGCCAGCTACAGTCAAGCTGGGGATACACATGCCCGTAGCTTGCACACTAGCATACCAGCTCCATGCAAGTGCCAGCTACAGTCAAGCTGGGGATACACATGCCCGTAGCTTGCACACTAGCATACCAGCTCCATGCAAGTGCCAGCTACAGTCAAGCTGGGGATACACATGCCCGTAGCTTGCACACTAGCATACCAGCTCCATGCAAGTGCCAGCTACAGTCAAGCTGGGGATACACATGCCCGTAGCTTGCACACTAGCATACCAGCTCCATGCAAGTGCCAGCTACAGTCAAGCTGGGGATACACATGCCCGTAGCTTGCACACTAGCATACCAGCTCCATGCAAGTGCCAGCTACAGTCATGTGTATTCACTTACTGGCATGCCTGTAACTGGAAGCTAGCTAGTTGCAAGTAGCTAGCACAACATTTGATTTTCTTGCATGCCCGTTGGGGGAGGGGACGCGGGGGGCTGCTAACCTGGCACGTGTGAACAGACGCGACAGCTACGGGCATGCCAGTAGGTGTTGTGCAATAGTTTTTCTCTCTATTGTTGGTTTTTGTATAAAACATGGCACGATGGGGCGACGAGAAAACTATACAGTTCATTCATTTGTACAGAGAATACGAATGTCTTTGGAAGCCGACTAGCCCGCTTTACAAAAACAAAATAGCACGTGGCAATGCCTCAGCAAAATACAACAAGAATTAAATCTGACTGAAAAAGAAATTAAAAATAAAATCAAAGTCTTGGTCGTAAGAATTAGTACGAAATACTCTCACGAACTGTCCTGTGTATACGCAAGGGTAATACTGGCATGCCAGGGCGCAGTATGCATGCCAGTATTACTACAGCAAGTAGCAAGTAATACTGGCATGCATACTGCGCCCTGGCATGCCAGTATTACCCTTGCGTATACACAGGACAGTTCGTGAGAGTATTTCGTACTAATTCTTGCGACCAAGACTTTTGATTTTATTTTTAATTTATTTTTCAGTCAGATTTAATTCTTCTTGTATTTTGCTGTAGGCATTGCCACGTGCTATATTGTTTTTGTAAAGCGGGCTAGTCGGCTTCCAAAGACATTCGTATTCTCTGTACAAATGAATGAACTGTATAGTTTTCTCGTCGCCCCATCGTGCTATGTTGAATGCAAAAACCAACAATAGAGAGAAAAACTATTGCACATCAGCTACTGGCATGCCCGTAGCTGTCGCGTCTGTTCACACGTGCCAGGTTAGCAGCCCCCCGCGTCCCCTCCCCCAACGGGCATGCAAGAAAATCAAATGTTGTGCTAGCTACTTGCAACTAGCTAGCTTCCAGTAAAGCTGGGGATACACATGCCAGTAAATCGGGAATGTAGGTGGCATGAAAGTTACAGGCATGTACGAATAACTGGCACACTGCGGATACATTTGCAAGTAATACTGGCATGCAGACTGCGCCCTGGCATGCCAGTATTACCCTTGCGTATACACAGGACAGTTCGTGAGAGTATTTCGTACCAATTCTTGCGACCAAGACTTTTGATTTTATTTTTAATTTCTTTTTCAGTCAGATTTAATTCTTCTTGTATTTTGCTGTAGGCATTGCCACGTGCTATTTTGTTTTTGTAAAGCGGGCTAGTCGGCTTCCAAAGACATTCGTATTCTCTGTACAAATGAATGAACTGTATAGTTTTCTGTCGCCCCATCGTGCCATGTTAAATACAAAAACCAACAATAGAGAGAAAAACTATTGCACAACAGCTACTGGCATGCCCGTAGCTGTCGCGTCTGTTCACACGTGCCAGGTTAGCAGCCCCCCGCGTCCCCTCCCCCAACGGGCATGCAAGAAAATCAAATATTGTGCTAGCTACTTGCAACTAGCTAGCTTCCAGTTACAGGCATGCCAGTAAGTGAATACACATGACTGTAGCTGGCACTTGCATGGAGCTGGTATGCTAGTGTGCAAGCTACGGGCATGTGTATCCCCAGCTTTACAGGAATGCCAGTAAGTGAATACACATGACTGTAGCTGGCACTTGCATGGAGCTGGTATGCTAGTGTGCAAGCTACGGGCATGTGTATCCCCAGCTTATCCGCAGTGTGCCAGTTACTTGTACATGCCTGTAAAGCTGGGGATACACATGCCCGTAGCTTGCACACTAGCACACCAGCTCCATGCAAGTGCCAGCTACAGTCATGTGTATTCACTTACTGGCATGCCTGTAACTGGAAGCTAGCTAATTGCAAGTAGCTAGCACAACATTTGATTTTCTTGCATGCCTGTTGGGGGAGGAGACGCGGGGGGCTGCTAACCAGGCACGTGTGAACAGACGCGACAGCTATGGGCATGCCAGTAGCTGTTGTGCAATAGTTTTTCTCTCTATTGTTGGTTTTTGTGTTCAACATGGCACGATGGGGCGACGAGAAAACTATACAGTTCATTCCTTTTACAGAGAATACGAATGTCTTTGGAAGCCGACTAGCCCGATTTACAAAAACAAAATAGCACGTGGCAATACCTACAGCAAAATACAAGAAGAATTAAATCTGACTTTAAAATAAATTAAAAATAAAATCAAAAGTCTTGGTCGCAAGAATTGGTACGAAATACTCTCACGAACTGTCCTGTGTATACGCAAGGGTAATACTGGCATGCCAGGGCGCAGTATGCATGCCAGTATTACTTGCAAATGTATCTGCAGAGTGCCAGTTACTCGTACATGCCTGTAACTTTCATGCCACCTACTTTCCCGATTTACTGGCATGTGTATCCCCAGCTTAACTTTCATGCCACCTACTTTCCCGATTTACTGGCATGTGTATCCCCAGCTCTATAGAAGGGCCGTATTTATGTAAATGATCTTACATCTAAATAAATTATCAAAACTAAACAAGGAAGCACAGAGAATATTGATGATGCGCTTACTTGTCGAGCGATGGACAGGAGAGGAAAGGAACAGGAACTTGTATGGAACAGAGAGTTGTAACTGACCCGGCACCACTTGTCGGGCGACTTTTGCGCGCCGGCGGAGTCGTGCGCCGCGGCGTTGAGTCGCTCCGCCAGCAGCCGCCAGAGCTTGCTGGAGCTGAACCGCGAGTAGATCGAGAGCTTGCCGGCTGCGAACTCCGGGTGCTCTTCCATAAACGACAGCAATAGATCCAACTGTTCCGAACTCACTCTACTCCGAGATAACACGCCACTCATTTCTGCGACACATATCCTTTGATTATATTTTTTATGATCTTTTACGGTCAAAAATAAAGAACGAATGTAATCTAAGCACCGACGACCGTACTCTATAAAAACTCTAAATATAATATAAACTAAACTTCCTTTCTTATCCTAGAAAGTTTTTTTTTCTTTTTTTTTTTGCTTCGCACGGCTTGTGCATTTAGCCACTATCATGTCCTAAATATAATTAATTTCTCAGAATAGAGAAAATGACAGAAGGTACAATCAACTGTCATTGCAAGACGCACGCTGAGTCCAAATACGAAACAAGCATTCCCCGCCCGCCTCACTTCCCACCCGCGTAATGTGGCTAGCTTAGACATAATTTGCCCGTTTTTGGAGTAAACATTGAGAATATTGGAATTTGGAAGTGTGATAATTATGATAATAATATTAAAATCTAAATTGTCCTTTTCCATATTTATGTATTTACCTACATATACCTACCTGATAATCTTAAGTAGGTAATAGAGAAGTTCTTTAAGTAAATGAAACACGGTTTAAGATGTGATTAAATGAGTAAGACTGATTAAAATTGGACGAAATTTATTTATTTAGTTATTAGAGCAGCCATTGCACTTGACACCGGAAGTACAATATTATTTCTTAAATAAAACCTAAAAAAAACCATTTTCTATATATTTCTTTAACACTTATTTCTAACACCTTCAATGTAATATGTCTCAAAATTACAATAAGAAAAAACAACTCAACTTAATTTCTTTAAACTAAATCAACATTGCACTTCAATCAAAAAAATTACTAAATTACCTACACTCAATAATTATTAACTTAAGACTCTACTAAACAACATTTCTCTAAACACCTTTTAATCAGTTTTAATCAGTCTAAATAGAGCTTTTGTAAGAATATCTGCAGGTTGTTCACTAAGTAAGTAAGTAAGTTAGTTCACTAGTTTTTAGGTACATACTTTAACATTCACTTATTTTTACCTACTGACTAAATTTTTTACAAAATAATACAAGCCTTCTCGCCCGCGATTTTTCTCGCGTGGTATCTACCTTGGTAAAATGTAGTCTATGTTCATTCGGAAAGTCCATGCCATATGCATCTCGCTGTAGCAAATCGGTGTCAAATCGATCAGTGAAAGAATTTTTGAAATCGGATGAGTAGTTTCGGAGATTACCCCAAACATACAAAGAAACAAACAAACCAACTTTACCTCTTTATAATATTAGTATAGAATACCTATTATGAAATTCTAACATTTCTGTATAATAATAAAAAGTAGGGAAAATCAAAATTCTTATACTGGCAACATTAACAAGATGGACGCATCATTTTTTATGACAATTACAAACGAAACAATTTATTCAATATTTCAATAAGATGTTAGGTAAATGCGTTACTTACACGTGAAATGTAATCCCATTCTTTCTACTGTTTTGCCCCGCTGAATTTTTGCATGTGGGAACAACACAAGACGGCATAATAAAATAAAATCGAAGTCGACTATGCGGTATGACGTTCAAAACGTGACTGATCGGCTGCGCGTAAAACTACTCTATTTTAGCCAAGTTTTTGTGGCCTCAGTATTAGGCGCAATAACTACTTCTGGTTTTTTCTCTATTCTGAGATTAATTTATTATATTTAGGACATGATTACCTGGTACCTGGAGGACATGGTTACCTATGTACCACGTAGCCTATGTGTTATTCCCAGCCAGTCATAATCTAGGTAAGGTCAACGTGGGGAAGTCCGGCATAGTATTCTTCAACTCAATTTCAATTTAACTTTATGAATCGAGAAACGCTTTCTAAGTAACTTGAGTTAGCGGAAAATATTGGTAATATATTAATCTACTCAAAATAGGCCGAAAACAAGGTTAATTGTAATTAACCCATTAGATAAAGCATTTTTTTTTAAACTCGGCGTGTAGACGGACTTCCCAAGCAGTTTGAGGTAAGTCCGTCTAGTCATTTCATCTCGCAATAAAATCGTAATTTGTGAGCCAATATGTATGAAAACAGTATCAAACAAAGATGAAAAACTGCCGTTGCAATTTGTGTTTCAAGTATTTGTGAGTAAGGTATACTTTTCAAGGAAAATAAAATTATATCTAACTAAGGGCAAGACCGGCATATTTTTGGTGACAACGTGATTTCAGTGGTTGCAAACATTTTTACGAATTACTTCCCTCAGTATTTTTTTTATAAATAAAACATAAAAAAATAAAGGAATCTTTATTTGTGTAAGAAATTGGAAATGATAACTACAAAATCATCCTTAAAATTCATTGATAATCATAAAAGGTGTTCGAATTTTATTCAAATCCTGGCATAACCTATCCACTACCTAACTCAAAATGGCGAAATTATAAAAGAAGAATCAGATCTATGTAATAATACGATCATTGTTTATAAAGTCCGTGCCAATTTCAAGCTGCTTGCTGTGTAAAATTATCGAAAATAAAATAAAATAGGTATGTATGTGCCTAAACATTCACAATTTGTAAGCAAGGACAGTTAAACGTAATGCTAGTCCTACTGCAAACATTCCAGTGCATATTCTTCAATAATTACGTAGACAGGTGTATAATAAAAAAATACTACACTTCTAATCATACTATCTAAAATAATTTAAAAAATGTGAACTATTGAAAAGGTTGACAAAATCTGATAAAAAGGCAAGACCGGCATATGACGGACTTGCCTTATCCATGGTAGACGGACTTCCCAACTTGAAAATTTGAATGTAATATTTTTTCAATCGGTAATAATTACTAAATTAATGCCTAATTATTGAATCGAACAGCAGAAATCAAATCTTGGATCTGCAAATGCCTTACGTTATCAAAGACAATCGTAAATTTCCTTAGATTTTCCGCTTTTTTTTTTATTTTTCGACAAGACGTCAATCTCCAACTTTGTGCCAAATTCGCGCAAAAAAATGACTGTCAAGTTTCTTCCAAAATATAGATATTAGGCCATCTATGATCCCAAGTTCGAACGAGCTCCATGATGCTGTTTTACCCACCGAGTTATAGGGCTCTAGCTATTCAAATATGGGAGTTATTGCCACTAGACGGACTTAGAGCCTAGACGGTGTTCCCCACGTTGACCTTACCTACCTACGTATATTCCAAGTTTCAGCCAAATCCATTCAGTAATTTTTGTGTGAAAGAGTAACAAACATCCATCCATATTTACCTACAAACTTTCGTGTTTATAATATTAGTATGATTTATTTATAAAGTAAATTACAATTAAATACTCTATGAATATTTCATTCGTGTAGGTACCCTGTTGCTGTTATCCATACCGAGCAAAAAACGTCAAAAAAATCACGTGGGTCCCCTTCTACAATTTTTTTTTTTTTTTTTTTATTAACCTATCATGTCCCACTGCTGGGCAAAGGTCTCCCCTTTCTCCCTCCACACATCCCGGTCCATTCCTGTTTCCGGCCATGTAGAGTCAAACGCATCCAGGTCATCTCGCCATCTTTTTCTGGGTCTGCCGCGTCTTCGTTGCCCGCTTGGCACCCAATGTGTAACGAGATTGGCCCAACGTCCTGAATGCATTCGAGTCACATGGCCAGCCCAATCCCACTTCAAGCGAGCTGTTTTGATGCCCACGTCTTCAATACCCGTTCTAGAGCGTAAATCTGCATTTCTAACGTGATCAGTAAGTTTGACGCCGAGGATGCTTCTCTCCATTGCAATTATTTTATAACAATTTATAACAATTGTTATATTTTATAATATTTTTTTGTATTTGTTGTTAGAGCGGCCACAGAAACACTAGCATCTTTGAAAATGTCAACTGTCTAGCTATCACGTCACGGGTCATGAGGTAGGTACAGCCTGCCCCCTGATTGTGTAACTTGTTTCACATTGTATCCAAGTTGTATCAAAGCAAAAATCACAGTAAATCGCGAAAACAACTGTCAAATATAACAGTAATTAAGTAAGTTACTTACTAATTTACTTAATCAGCGTTAAATCTGACAATTATTTTCGCGATTTTCTGTGATTTTTGCTTTGATACAACTTGGATACAATGTGAAACAAGTTACACAATCAGGGGGCAGGTTATAGTAATCTTTGGTGACAGACGGACAGCGGAGTCTTAATGCGACTTTAGATGTCACAATTCAGCCAGTGTCCGTTTCGCGCTAGTTTCAGCAAAGACAATAGAGTATAATGTCTTTGATTGAGTTTCAGAGAGTAGTAAAATAAGAATAAGGATTCAAATCGAATCGCATTACTTTTAAAAGCTGGCAACCTATTTTTGACATTTCGATGATCGAAATTCGATTTGTCACTGTCACTGTCGGCATCAACAATCCGTCCGACGACCGAGTCCGATGCAGGTTGCTCTTGAGTATTATTTTATTCTTGAGTCGGTAGGAGGTAGGTAGTACCAAAGGTAGTACATCCATGGAGGTATACCTATACAGGTACCTTATTTTGTTTGGTTTACTTCACTTCACTTACAATTTAGAATTAGACGAGTCCTGAAATACAAGGTGAGTTGGGTCCATTTTGCGTACCTACATAATAATAAAAGACACCTAAAAAGTAGTTTTCCTACGTAGTGTTTACTTACTCTGGTCTGGTTGGTTTTTCTATTCTACAAAAACTTTAAGCAGTTCACTAGGTACGCTACTACTACCTACTAACCAATAGTATTGATATTGTAAACTAGCTTACTCGCCTGCGTTTTTGCTCGCGTGGTACCTTGATAAAATATAGCCTATGTTCATTCAGAACATGATAAACAGATGTGTAGCATGTGAAATAATTTTGAAATCGGATGAGTAGTTTCGGAGATTACCCCAAACATACAAACAAACAAACCAACTTTACTATACCTCTTTTTTTTTATAAGAAGAAGTAAGTAAGTATAGAGTAGGTAGGTATAGTGGTGGTACTATTGAAACTGCGGTAGGTATATCCAAGAAAAACTAATTTATTCATGCATCAGTACAAAGGTCAGTCCTAAGGCAAAACGCAATGATAGCGCGTTCTAATTTTACGTGTGCTGCCATCTAGTTTGCTAGGTAAACTATAACAAGTGATATTATTGATTGATTCTGACATGTGCTGCCATCTATTTTGAATTGGGTTAACTAAAATGTGAATGAATAAGATTGGGTTCAACCATTCCGCCCTCTCAAAGTGCGTCAGGACTTTTAACAAATAAAGTAAAACTAAAGATTAGAAAGAGAACAACAACTGCTTGTTCATAATAATTTGAACTAATAACATGACATGCTATGAGAGGGGCTACAACTAAACTAAATATTTTAAGACAGCTATTTGAAACTATTGAATTGACTATAGAGAACTTAATTACAATAACAATTATTATTAAATACAAATTTACTAAATTGAAGTGGATTAAATGCCATTGGACTGAATGTAAGTGGACTAAATATAAATTTGCTAATGCAAGTGGACTAAATATAAGTGGACTGTAACTTTCTAGTACTATTTGAAATAACTAAGTTTAAAAACAAAAACTTTTCCTTTACTAAACTAAACTTCTATCTAAATTAATGCTAAATCACTTTCAATTGGTAAGTATACTAATTTATGAACAGGTCTTTTAATAATAGAGTTTTTACATTTCAAACTGACCACTCTAACAAGGCCATCTGAACCAGGGTGTATCGCTTCAATTTTTGCCAAAAACCATTTGGCTGGTGGTAACCGTTCATCTTTGACTAAAACTATATTACCTATACTAAGATTGTCTTGAATACTTGTCCATTTTTGTCTCTTTTGTAAATTGACTAAATATTCTTGGCTCCACTGACGCCAGAAAGATTGCAATTTTCCTTGTAGGTAGATCCATCGCTTGTTATATGGAATATATGTGTTTTCTAAGTTTTCATCGGGAACTATTATGATATTTTCCCCAATTAAAAAATGCCCAGGTGTTAGAGCAGCAGTGGTGCCCTCACTATCATTTTCAAGAGATGTTAATGGACGAGAATTCAGGCAACATTCTACTTGACATAACAAAGTTGAATATTCTTCATAAGTTAGCTTGCTATCTCCTAGTACACGGTTTAAGTGTCTCTTTACTGACTTAATGTTTGACTCCCACAAGCCACCCATATGAGGTGCTCCAGCAGGGTTGAACTGCCATTCTGTTCCGTCTAATGCTAACAGTTCAGCTATTTCACTAGGTAAGTTTAATGTGCTTTTATTGGCCATAATCTCAAGTTCTTTAGTGGCGCCTATGAAATTTGTTCCACAATCGCTAAGAAGTTTTTTACAGTGTCCTCGGCGGGCCGTAAAACGACGGAAAGCAGCCAAGAAACCCTCAGTGCTCAGACTAGTTACAAGTTCGATATGCACCGCCTTAGTGACAGTACATATGAACAAGGCAATGTAAGCTTTTTGAGTTTTGTTAGATCCGCGTCCACTAAATAACTTAAGGATTATTGGTCCTGCAAAGTCTACGCCACTCACAAGGAATGGTCTTTGTGGAGTGACTCTATCTTTGGGTAAGTTTCCCATTAATTGATTAACAGGTTTACTTAAGTATCTACAACAAGCTATGCATTCTCTAATGACTTTCTTTATCAAGTTTTTAACTCCTATGATATGGTATTTATTTCTTACATAATTCAACATCAATTGAACTCCACCATGTAGAGTTCTAAAATGCGCATGTTTTACAATCAGGTAAGCTAATCTACTATTTTTTGCTAATATTATAGGGTGTTTTGTGTCTTTACTACAGCATGCATTTTGAATACGGCCTCCTACTCTTAAGATGTTATCATTATCAATGAATGGATTTAGATTTTTAATGTTCTTTTTCTCTATGGTTTCAGATGCTTGAGACAATTTTATTAATCGAGTCAGCGCATGTTGCATTTCTATGGAGCTTAAGTAAGGCGCATATACAGGTAAAGTTTCCTTTCTAGCTTTGCTTTTACATTTATAGTAAAATCTAAGACAATAGCTTATTACTCTCACTAATTTGTTAAAGTTTGAATGTCTATTAATAATGTCTATTTCTGTTTCAGATTCCGGGGCTACGACTACACTACACTGCACTTTTATATTAGACCTTTTCTCCACATCGGTGGGACTAACTATTTCACTTATGTCTTTCACAGGTACGTCACTATTTTCTCGGAGCCAAGGTGGACCGTTCCACCACAGCTCGTGCGACTGCAGCTCTACTGGACAGCTTCCACGGGAGGCTACATCGGCTGGATTGTCCTGCGACGCGACGTGATGCCATCTATCTGCTTCTATTCTATTGGTGATTTCTGTCACCCGGTTTGCTACGAAGGTATTCCAGTAACTTGAAGGTTGTTGTAGCCAGGCCAGAACGATAGTAGCGTCTGTCCAAGCGTAGACGTCTTGAATTGGGATGTTGAGTGCAATTCTTATTCTGTCCATAAGTTTGGCTAGTAATACAGCTCCGCATAGTTCTAGTCTAGGTGTAGATATTTTCTTTACAGGTGCTACTCTGGTTTTAGCTTCTATCATCGTTACTTTGATGGAGTCGTGTAGTATAGTTCGGGAATAGACAACAGCTGAGTATGCGGTGTCTGATGCATCCGAAAATCCGTGTAGTTCTATGTTAACTATGTTTCCTGTCATGCCGATCCATCTATCAAGCTCTATTGTAGGCATATTGCATAAATTATCGCGAAATGTCAACCATTCCGTCTCTATCGTTTCAGGTAATTGATCATCCCAATCATGACCTCCTTGCCATAATCGTTGCAGAAAAACCTTGGCTCTGACTACTATTGGAGATAACCAACCTGCTGGATCGTATAGTTTGGCTATGTCTTGTAAGATTGTTCGTTTTGTTGGCTTCTCGTATTCTCTATCTTTGAGTTCGAAGTTGAGTTCAAACTTGTCTGATTTATCGTTCCAATTTATGCCTAGGATTTTTCGCTGATCTTGTGTTGAGCTTTCTATTGATGTAGTATTGGATGCCCATTTGTGTAGTACAAAACCTCCTTTCTGCAGAAGTTCTGTCAAACTAGTTTTGAGTGCGATGGCTTGATCGATTGTCGGTGCTCCTGTTAACAGGTCGTCTACGTAGAAATCTGATGAGAGTGCGTTGATAGTTTCCTCTGGAAAGTTCTCCTTCTCATCCTCTGCTAGTTGCTTCAGTGTTTTGATTGCTAGGTATGGTGCACATGAAGTACCATATGTAACTGTGGATAGTCTATAGTGTTTGATTGGCTCATCAGGATTCCATCTCCACACAATTCTTTGAAAATCTCTATCACTCTCTGCTATTCTAATTTGTCTATACATTTGACGAATGTCTCCCACTAGAACTGTAGCATGTCTTCTCCATCTTAATGTGATGTCTCTCAGGTCACTCTGAAGTGTTGGACCAATCAGCAAGTTGTCGTTTAAAGATTTTCTATTGCTAGTCTTGGCTGATGCGTCGAAGACAACACGAAGTTTGGTGGTCAAATGTTGCTCGTTGATTACAGCATGATGGGGTAAATAGCAGACACTATTGCTTGGCATAGTTTCAGTTGAAACTGGCTCCATGTGTTTTTGTTCTAGATAGTCTTGCATGAACTCTGTGTATCTATTTTTCAGGTCTATTGAAGCTTTGAGCTTCCGCTCCACTTGTTCGAATCGTTTGAGTGCTATGGTTGCTGATTCACCTAACTCTGGTGGATGAACAGCAAATGGTAATTTTACTTCATATCTTCCTTCTATTGTTCTTCTATGTGTTGTACTATAATGCGTTTCACATTTCTTTTCATCATTTGTCATGATTCTATTTCCAGGTTCTGCTTCTTCGAGTTCCCAGAATCTACGGAGTGCTATGTCTATGTCTATTTTTGCATGATGTGTGAGTACTTTTGTTTGTTGGTCGTTGTGCTTCTTACTATTTCCTGAGATCAACCAACCTAGTGATGTTTCTTGTGCCACAAGTGAATTTTTGTCATTTCTATGAACCAGTACACCTTGCTGAATGATGTCTGCAAAGATTTCTGCTCCCAGAAGAAGATCTATGCGACCTGGTTGTGTGAATGTACTGTCCGCTAGTTGTAGGCTATTGAGTTGTGGCCAATCAACTGATTGTACTCGCTGGGGTATGTATGAGGTTAGGTTCCTCAATACAAATGCTGTAACTTTGATTTTCATCTTGGGATTGTATCTTGATGCTATTTCAACCTCGACGAATGCTTTAGTTGTTGTATTGTTTGAGCTGATGCCCACTATGTTTCCTTGAATCGGTTTCTTCTTTAGTCCCAATTCTTGGCAAGCACCTTCGGTGATCAAGGAGGCTTGTGATCCCTGATCAATAAGTGCACGAAGGGTGTGGATGCTATTGTTTCTATGTGACTGAATTGCCACAAGTGCTGTTGCTAGTATTACCGGAGAGGTATCTATTGAGCTTTTCATGGTGATGTTGTTTCTATTTATATTATTGTTGTTTCTATCTATGTTTTCTACCGCAGCTATGTTTACTATCTGGTTGCTTTGTGAGTTTTGTGATGTTGAAGTGTTTGTATTGGTGCTAGCAGGCACGCTGTACCCATGAAGTAGAGTGTGATGTTTACGACTACATTTTCTACAACTTGTCTGTGTGCATTCTTTCACAGAGTGACCTTTTTTCAGGCAATTGAAACACATGTGATTCTTCTGAATGTACTGCTGTCTTTCATTCGGTTCTAGTTTGCAGAAATCATTGCATGTGTAAATCTTGTGATCAGCATTGCAGTACACACAGTTCATCGGTGAAGTCACATTTGCTGTAAAAGTCTTGGTTGTTGGAGGATTTCGGTTGTAATGTTGTGTATCTTTGCTTCTACTAACTGCTTCTAGTGTTCTAAACCGTAGCTCTAAGAATGTTGATAGGTCATTCCATGTTGGAAGTCTTTCGAGTGTTTCTATGCGTTGCTCAAATAATCGGTGCGACTCAGTGTCTAGTTTCTGTATGATGATGTAAACTATTATGTCATCCCAGGTATCTGTAGGGATTTGTATAGCCATTAATGATGTCAAACATTCAGATGTTATGTCTAATAGTTCTCTTATCGCTTTGGGTGATTCTATGGTAATTTTCCTCTGATTCAACAGTCTTCCTATGTATGAGTTAACTATGTGTCTTCTATTGTTGTATCTTTTCTTGAGGGTTTCCCACATGATCTCATAGCTAGCATCTGTAACTGGAATTTGTCTGACCAAATTTTCAGCTTCACCTTGTAGACAGGACTTGAGATATTGGCATTTGTTGACATTGCAGAGCGTGGCATTGTCGTGAACTAGAGATTTGAATAAATCGTGAAAGGAAATCCAATTTTTGTACTCTCCCGAAAACTTCGGTATTTGGATAGAAGGTAATTTCACTTTCACCAACGGTTGACTTTGTGACTGACTATTCTGGCTATCTATCGGTTTTTCTGTTGTTGAAACTGACTTTTCTGAGTCATAAATATCATTTAACTTCTCTTTGATTCTAGTTTTTAAATCCAAATAACTTTCCAAACAGAGCTCGTTTGTATTTTCCGTGAAGTAACGTAAGTTTAACATTTCCTCCATGGTTGCTTTTGAAATGGCTTCATGCTTTGTTTGAAAGGTTTTCCAGTATGATTCTAGTAATTCTAATCTTGTTTCTAAATGTGCTTTAGTTAATCGCTCCTTTGGACTTTTCTTGAAGTTATCTAAGATTTTTCTTACTAAATTGTATGTTTCTAGCTGACTACGTTGAAGTTCTTCCATTTTGAAAAGTTATACTATTGAATTGAATGATTGATGTTTCAAAGTTCAAAGGTTCAATCACTCACTATACTAAATTTTTTCTAAGTCTTTTTGCACGCGAATTTTTCTAAGTTAAATTTGAACCAAAATATTCTAAGTCTTTTTTGCACTCGAAATTTTCTAAGTCTTTTTTCACTCAAATTTTTCTAAGTCTTTAGCGATTTTCACAAAATTATTCTAAGTCTTTTTAACACACGAATTTTTCTAAGTTTTACACTTCACTGGTCTAGGGTTCACTTTTGCTTGCTTATTTCTATTACTCACGGTTACCAAGTGTCCAAGCAATCCAACAATCCAAGGGTAATGCACTTCACTGTTCACTCACACTATTACACTTCACTATAATATATCTATTTATCCGAACTCGTATGGACCAAAATGGTGGTACTATTGAAACTGCGGTAGGTATATCCAAGAAAAACTAATTTATTCATGCATCAGTACAAAGGTCAGTCCTAAGGCAAAACGCAATGATAGCGCGTTCTAATTTTACGTGTGCTGCCATCTAGTTTGCTAGGTAAACTATAACAAGTGATATTATTGATTGATTCTGACATGTGCTGCCATCTATTTTGAATTGGGTTAACTAAAATGTGAATGAATAAGATTGGGTTCAACCATATAGATATAAACAAACGCTGGGAGTCCTCATTCTTATGTAGGTACAAGTCTAAGTAGTGGAGGTAAGAAAAATTAAATTGCAAGCAAGTGGCAACTCTGGTGACAGAGTTTTTAGGCCGCCTAAAGGCCTCAAATATAAGTAGGTAACTATAGGTATTTGAAAACAAGACAAGTTAAATAAATACATAAGTAGGTTTGTACCTACAAAACCCATGGTAACTATTAGAACTGAGAATCTGTCAGAACCATTAATTTTTTTATAAATTTACAAGTTAAATAAAAACATACATAACCTGTATACATAAGTTGTAATAATATAACTTAACTATAAAAGTTAGTGGGAAACTGTCATAACATAAGGTACCATACCATTCCATACCATACCAATAACACAAGAAATAAAGAAAAATTATTTATACCAAGAACTAGGTTAGTGAAAACTTATAAACAGGGTCTAGCGCTGAAATTAGCGATGTACAATAAGTTACCCATTACAATAACACATCTACTTACCTCTAAATCAATTTAAAATAATTTTAAAAATATTTTTTGAGAGTCATCCCTTCTACGACATTCACGAATTTATGAGCTGTTCATTTTCCAATTTGCAAGTGGGGTCGTAGAAAGTTATTGGTAAATTTATTGTAATTACAATTGCATGTTTTTATGGATTTTAATTAAGTTATTATAATATTACTAGCTGTACCCCGCGGTGTTACCCGCGGTGAATAAGTTAATAGATTTTTTTAATGACTTTTAAAAAGTAGGAGGTTCTAAATACCTACGTCGACTGGGTGAACCGATTTGATGATTATTTTTTTGATCTGATGAGGATCGTCAGAGATATGAATAAAAATGCACCTTGAGAGTGCAGAAAATTCCTATTTTCTTACGTAATTGAAAATTATTTCATAAAATTTTTAATTTTGCTCCTTGGTTAAGACCCAATGCGTCATTGTGTCACTTGATTTTGGTGCTCATAGAACAGGATGACTGCTGGTCGGTTACTATTCTATGGTCTAACACAGTTTATTTTGCTCGCAAAATATTCAAGAAGCTACCATGCGAGCGAAGCGAGCTTCGACCCAAGCGAGCGCAGCGAGCCGAAATTTTTAAGACAAATTCGTTATGTGACACTTGATGTAGCTTATAGTGCTTACAGAAAAGGCTGACTGTTGGTCGGTCCCTATTCTATTGTCTGACATAGATCAATTTGCCAGCAAATATTCAAGAAGCTACCATGCGAGCGAAGCGAGCTCAGTGAGCGTCTTAAACTCGGGAAGCGAGCCGAAATTTTTAAAAACAAATACTCGTGACGTGACACTTGATTTTGCTTATGGAGCTCATAAAAAAGGCTGACTGTTGGTCGGTTCCTATTCTATGGTCTGACATAGTTTATTTTGCTTGCAAAATATTCAAGAAGCTATCATGCGAGCGAAGCAAGCCAAAATTTTTAAGTAAAATGCGTCATGTGTTACTTGATTTTGCTTATAGTGCTCATAGAAAAGGCTGACTGTTAGTCAGTCCCTATTCTATGGTCTGACATAGATCAATTTGTGAGCAAAATATTCAAGAAACTACCGTGCGAGCGAAGCGAGCTTCGAACTAAGCGAGCGTAGCAAGCTTCAAACTAAGCGAGCGTTGCAAGCCTTTTAAACTCGAGCCGAAATTTTTAAGAAAAATGCGTCGTGTGACACTTGATTTTGCTTATAGTGCTCATAGAAAAGGCTGACTCTGCTGGTCTGTTCTTAGTCTAAGGCCTGACATAGTTCAATTTGCTAGCAAAATATTCAAGAAGCTACCGTGCGAGCGTAGCGAGCTTCGAACTAAGCAAGCGCATCGAGTTTCTTAGACTCGAAATTTTTAAGATAAATTCGTCATGACTGATACTTTATGTTTGCTCATGGTGCTCAAAGAAAAGGCGCTGGTCGGTTCCTATTCTAAGGTCTGACACAGTTCAATTTGCTTGCAAAAGATTGAAAAAGCTACATGCGAGCAAAGCGAGCGCAGCGAGGCTTTTAGACTCGAAGCGAGCCGAAACTGTGGGAAATGTAATAAAATAGCGATGATGAGGTGCTGTACCGAATTTTAATTGAAGACACAAATATAAACTTTGTCCTAATGGTTAATGTTGAGTTCTTTTTACCGGGGATTTATCTGCGTACATAAGTCCCAATTCCGTGAGATTATCGGGACAAAAAAAACAATATTTGAAATTCGTTAAGCCGTTTGAGCTTGAAGAAGCATAATTTAGGTATTTTGATAATCTCACGGGCACAATACGCTTTTAAGGGATTTAAAGTAGCTTATGACATGTTTTTATCCAGGATATCAACTGACCTGGTACCAAATTTCATTCAAATCCGTCCAGCCGTTTGAGCGTGAAGGAGTTATAACATTGCCTGTGCTGCCATCTATTAACATTATTTTGACTAACAGTTACGTTTCACGGCCAAACTATTTTGATGAATAATTTGGTTTATAATCCCAATCCAATTTATAATCCATATAAGCAATTTAAGGTAGCCTATTTGTTAATCCAGGGTACTGCTACCAAATTTAATTCAAATGCATCCAGCCGTTTGAGCATGAAGAAATAATTACTTTACCTGTGCTGCCATCTATTGAAATTATTTTGTTAGTTTCTCACGGCCAAACTATTTTGTATTTGTTTAATAATCCCACGGAATCAATGCACTTTTAATTAATTTTAAGTAGCGTACATTTTAATCCAGGGTATAAACAATCCTGCTACAAAATTTAATTCAAATTCATCTAGCCGTTTGAGCGTGAAAAATAATAACTTTGCCGGTACTGCCATCTATTTAAATTATTTTGTTACTTTTTCACGGCCAAACTATTTTGTGTAGGTATACTATTTTAATGAATTTGATTTGATTAATAATCCCACGGAATCAATGCACTTTTCAGGAATTTTAAGTAGCGTATATTTTAATCCAGGGTATAAGCAATCCTGCTACCAAATTTCATTCAAATCCGTCCAGCCGTTCGAGCGTGCAGGAGTTATATTTTTGCCTGTGCTGCCATCTATGAAGGTATTTTGTCTGACAGCTGCCTTTTGCACGGCCAAACTACCGAAACTATTTTAATGAACATTTTGTTTTATAATCCCACGGGAACACTGCACTTTTCAGGAATTTTAAGTAGCCTATTAGTTATTCCAGGGTATAAGCAATCATGATACAAAATTTCATTCAAATCCGTTCAGCCGTTTGAGCGTGAAAGAGTAACAAACACACTTACACACTTACACACTTACACACTTACACACACACAAACTTTCACCTTTATAATATTAGTGGGATATTTATTATTTAATTAAGCTTTGAAGATAATATGAAAATATGTAAAGTGACTTACCTATGTTATGTAATATAACTCAATGGTGAATAAATGAATACTGAATACTGAATACATTCTATTTTTTATTGTGGCAAAGTAATGTTCTCGATAATTATGTAACATTTTGAGCGGCCACAATTGGGATGGGTGACCGTTAGCACACAAAGTACCTAATAATTGTAAGTTGGCATTAACAACCAACATACCTAGTTCAATCAAACGTGACAACCTCTGTGGCTCAGTGGGTGAAAGCCCGCCTAAGATACAGAGGTTGCAGGACAAATGTTTGTAACGTCTGCAAATATTTGTCTTGTGTCTGGGTGTATTCTATGTATAATACGAGTAAGAAAGAAAAAAAGAAAAATCATTTATTTTGGTAGGACTCAAGGAGAGACTTAAGGATCACTTCAGTTTCGTCTTACATGCTTGGCGATTCTAATGCCTGTAATATGTACCTATGTATTTCCAATAAATCATATAATAATAAATATTATATATATATAATAAAGGTATCTATGTAGTATTACAGTCATCTGGTTATACCATAAAATTGCTTAGCTTGGGGATGACGCTGTGTGGAAAGCCCAAGGATATTTATTAACAGCTGAACGCTCCCATGCTTCGGAGGGCAAGATACATTGTGTGCAGTGCAGGGGTATTTGTCAAACTTGTCGCGAAACAAAATTGATTGCTAACACGTAAAAACGTAAAGGGAGTATCTAGTTGTTTTCTCTAACTACTCGCGATAGAGTAAAAATCACAGTTAATCTCTAAAACAATTGAATTTTGAACAGGCTGAGGCAGTATACCTACTAGATTTTTGGCGGGACAGGCTCATTGTTTTACTCGTGCCTACAAGAAACCACATAGTTTAATTAGGTAGTTAGTAGGCAACTACTAATAAAAAATAGTACTTTGCAGATGATATTAGGATCGGTTAGAGCTGCGGCTGAGACGGCGGAGCGGGGCGCCGCGCGCATGCTGGCGTGGCGTCTGCACGCGTACGAGCGGGGTGCGGACGGGGGGGGCGGCGGCGCGGGGAGGGGGAGGGAGGGTGCGCTGCGGCTCGAGGAGGCGCGCGTGCCGCCGCTGCTGGCCCCCGACGAGCTGCTCGTGCGGGTGCGCGCCGCCTCGCTCAACCCCATCGACCTGGCCATGATCGGTGAGCGGCCCCGTCCTTCCTCAACTCGGGGATCTCTCCGACTCCTCGACGAGCCTGTCCGAACGACCGCTTAGCGGCGCTCCGATGCGGAGGCTCCGTCCGTCCGGACCGGTTGACGAGCGGACTCCTCTTTGCAGGCGGGTACGGCGCGGTGGCGCTGAACGCGCAGCGCCGACTCCTCGGCGCCGGCCGCGTGGAGTTCCCGCTGACGCTCGGCCGTGACTTCTGCGGCGTCGTGGTTGCGCGCGGCGCCGGCGTGCCGCGCGAGCTGCGCCGAGGTGCGCGCGTCTGGGGCGCGCTGCCGCCGCACGTAACGCGAGGTTCGCACGCGCAGTTCGTGCGCGCGCGCGCCTCGTGGCTCGGCCCCGCGCCCGCCGCGCTCTCGGACGTGGAGTGCGCTGCGGTGCCGTACGCCGCGCTGAGCGCCACGGCGCTGCTGCGCGCCGCCGCGCTCCCGCCGCCGCCCGCCACGCCGCGCGTGCTGCTGCTGGGGCTGGGCGGCGCGGGACAGGCGGCACTGCGCTTGCTGGCGGCGCGGGGCGCCCGCGTCACGGTGGGCGCGGCGGGTGAGCAGATGGCGATGGCTCTGGAGCTAGGCGCCGCCGAGGCGCTCGATCGGCACGCGCCGGACTATCGGGAGCGTGTGGAGCGCGGCGGGCCGTACGCGGCCGTGCTGGACTGCGCGGGGCTCGGCGGCGACGAGGCGGGCGCGCGCGGCTGGCAGTTCGAGCGGTACGCGACGCTGACGTCGCCGCTGCTCCGCGAGACGGACGCGCGCGGGCTGGCGGGCGGCGCGGCGGCGGCGGCGGCGCGGTTGGCGGCGCAGAGCGCACGCCTGCCGCCATCACCGAGCGGCGCGCCCGCCTGCTCCCCTCGCGTGCGCTGGGCGTTCTTCGCGGCGCGCGCGGACGACTTGGAGATGCTGCGCCGGTTGGCGGAGCGCGGGCAGGTGAGCGCGGGGCGAGGGCGGGGTGCGGTGCGGAGGGCGGGGGCGGGGGCGGGGGCGGGGGCGGGGGCGGGGGCTGGCTGACGGCACGTGTCGTGTTTCAGTTCGGCGTGCGAGTGGAGCGCGTGTGGGGATGGCGGGAGGCTCGCGCCGCGTTCTCGCGTGCGGCGGAGGGCGGCGCGCGCGGGAAGCTGGTGCTGGAGTTCAGTGAGGACCAGCTCTAGTTACGCTACATCCACCGAGTCTCCTATCTATTTAAGGAAGCCCGACTGATGAAGCACGTTCGCATCTGTTGATCGATCTGGTTTTCTGAAATACTAGTCCGCTTGAAACGGCCGGGCGCACCGGACGCAGGTACTCCTAAGTATGTGCTGCCGCTCAGAACTTTGTTGATTAGACTTACCTATTAAGTACTTATTATTCGTTCGTTCGTTCGTATGAGCAAGTGGCCAACTCTGGTGACGGAGTTTTTAGGCCGCCTAAAGGCCTCCGTCATGGCTTAACGACTTCAAAAGCCAGGACCGACTATTTCACTTTTATATTATATTAAGTAGGTAATTAAGTAATGAATATAATACATTTTTGATAAACCTGATTCATTTTAATTGACTGTGACACCTCACTGTAACTTAAATTGACTATGGTATGTGAGAGAAAATTATACAAAACTATCATTAGGCGCACGCATCGTAGGTAGTATTGTATGGATCGGAGTGTTGCGCGACCAAAGCGACCGGTAAGGTAAGAGTGCATGCGCCTCAGATGTGGATGTGTGAATAGTGACGAGAATGGATAAGAAAAAGTGGAAAGAAGGGCCTTTCTTTGTCCTGCAGTGGGACGTCAGGGGCTGATCATAATAATAATTTACTTATATCAGTCAAAAAGTCACTTAGGTATCAAGGATCGATGACAATACAAATAGTTTGAGTTAAGTCACATTTTCATGTTTAACTATTTGTATTGTCATCGATCCTTGATAAGTGTGCAAAATTTTAATTTAATCTGGAACTTTCGAGGCATCATTCACATTATGCGTCATTGGCACTGAACGCGTTAACGCTTTCAGTGCCCATGACGTTTAACTATTTGTATTGTCATCGATCATTGATACTTAAGTGTGCAAAGTTTTTGTTCAAACCAGCATTTTCAAAGCAATATTCACATAATGTACGTCATGGGCACTGAACGCGATAAGTAAGGCCTTATCAGTACAATATACCCTGCTTCCAAAATGTCGAAAAAGAAAAAATGGAAAACAAACATCTAGGTAAGTTGGAATAATGGTTTTAGTCCGGCGCGGCAAAGAAAAGCGCGAATCGTATGAAAGTCTTTCCTAAATTGAAACTAATCTGTGTCTTGAGATCAATGACGTCACACCACACGCTGAAATCTCAGCTTCTTGATTCCATTATTTTTAAGCCGCGCGCCGTAAACGTTGATTTACTTTGTCATTTTTCAAGATAGGTATTCAAAAAATTCT
The DNA here is from genome assembly GCA_963582015.1 of Xanthorhoe designata. Classification (NCBI taxonomy): domain Eukaryota; kingdom Metazoa; phylum Arthropoda; class Insecta; order Lepidoptera; family Geometridae; genus Xanthorhoe; species Xanthorhoe designata. The sequence goes on from OY757045.1 coordinate 48,139, forward strand.
TTCACCACTTATTAAAGATTCATAAGATCTTGCTAATAAAAGAAAAAAAAATGGATTTTGAAGTTTAGGAAACTTCTCCATTGTTTTCTAAACGAAAAATCCATTGATACACGGGCCGGATTAACCCACGACCTTCGGATCGATCGGTCAACACGGCCTAACTTAAAATCAAATAAGTGTTAGGTAAGTAAGTACTTACCTATTTATTTATTAGATATAGCCTTACCTCCTTTATCAACCTATACAAATGGTCTCAAATCAATTTCTTGGTAAAATAGGTAAGTACTTACACCTAAACCTAGGTAGGTAAGGTAGATGATACCTACTGATGTTAGGTCGATCGACCATCTAAATACCACTGTGTCCCCAGTAGGTAGGTACACAGTCTTACCCATAGAGTACTATGGTCTTACCCTGCTTTTTTTTTACTGCAAAGAGGATGTACCTACCTAACACTATTGTGTACCTAGGTTCATATGTTGTATAGGTTTAATGTTAATTTTAAACCGATTCAATTTAGAAAAATGATAAAAAAAAGAGAAAAATGTTTTATGGTATCAAACCACAAATATTGCAATAAAAAGCATAAAACTATATTATTATGTATTTTCATATGTTGCCCTTTATTAATGTATTATAATATACTTAATTACGGTACCCAAAATAAAGTGGTTCATTGTGGAAAATACCCCGGTTCACTATGTACACCTAAGAGTACACAATGAACCAAATCTCATTTTTTCTTAAAAACCATGTACCTATCGACTAAACCAATGAAAAATGTAAAGAAATTTAAATGCAAAATGAAAGACAGATAAATTCACTAACGAACAGTGAAAAAATCGAACTTAAAAACCTAAGAAACTCGAAGATAATGGCTTTCAAAATTTACCTGGTTCATTGTACGACAACGTACCCTACCTAGTTGGTATGATACGAATCAAAGAGAATATAATAAACTAGCAGCGCCCCGCGGTGTTACCCGCGATAGTTAAAAGTAGACTTATTAAGCATAAAACCTTCCTCTTAATCACTCTATCTATTAAAAAAAACCGCATCAAAATCCGTTGCGTAGTTTTATGTTATGTATGTATAGTGATAGTGATGATTTATTTATTTATTTATTTCAACACTTTACAAACTTACAGCTAGAGCCAAAACGTTTGCAAGCCACTTAAATCATAACATACATAACAAAATATAACAAATTCAACTCAAAAAACATACACAAAGAGAAACAAACACACGAAGCTTCATGTTGAATACATCGACATCTGGTTCCTGAGCAATCATAGCGTTAAGTAGTGCAAGTGCACTCGCCGTTGGTGCATACCGAGCGGTGTCGGTACGGAACACTGGTGTCGCGAATAAAGGATGCGAGCGCGCGCGTAGGTACCGGTCTGGCACAAACAACTTACACAAGGACAAAACAGTGGGGTTGTCGATATTGCCCCGCAGTACTGAAAAGTAATGTGTCATTAAAGAACACTTACGTCGAAGCTCAAGCGTATTTAATTGCACCATACCACAGATAAAGAGAGATGGATACATATAGGGATAGTATCCGTAAAGTTTCCTGTAAAGGTACCTACCAAATTTCTTTTGTACTCGCTCTAACATTATCTTGTACTTATCTTCATGTGGGTCCCATATTATTGAGTTATATTCTAATTTGGATCTTACAAACGAATAAAACAGCGACACAATAGTTCTTCTATTAATAAATCTGGCTGACTGTCTCATGACGAAGCCCAAAGATTTGGAAGCTCTTTTGCAAGTGTCAACAATGTGTGCATTAAAAGTAAGTTTACTATCCAAAGTTAGGCCCAGGTCTCGAATCTGGGTGATGCGTTCCAGCGCGACACCGGACACGTTGTACGGATGCGTTAGAGGTGAAAAGGACCTTGTGAAGGTAATAACCTTACATTTCGATGTATTAAATTCCAGACAATTCCTCTCGCTCCACTTCACCACGTTATCTATATCACTCTGCAACGCATCACAGTCTGCTACGGTATCAACTGCCAAAAACAGCTTTAGATCGTCAGCAAACATTAGACATTCAGCCGCTCTAACAACATCAGGAAGATCATTGATCATTATCAAAAACTGAGTCGGTCCGAGGGTACTTCCTTGACTGACACCAGATAACGTTAAATAGGGTTCTGATCTAAAACCAAAGAGCTGAACAAACTGGAAGCGATCAGAGAAGTAGTTGCTAAAAATGATGCTTCAATAGGTACATTCATGCGTAGTATAACTTACTTACTTACGTAGTATTATATTCACTTTGGGCGCGACATGGAGTAGAGTGGAGCATGCATGCATGGCATGGTGGGGCAGTGGCTGGCAGTGGGCACCCGGCCGGCGGGGCCGGGCGGCTGTGCTGGCGGGCGCCGGAGCCGCTCATCTGCCGCGATTGGCCGCGCGCACGTGGCCTGATCGAGTCGCACCATGGCAACGGCCCGCGCTCCGCGCCCCGCGCCGCCGCCCCGCGCCGTGCAATTACTCCTCGCCTCGCGAGCGCCCGTCTGCCGCACGCTCTGCGCTGCGCTCCGCTCTGTCTGCGCGCCGGCGGCCGGCCGGCCGTCAGTCGCGTTCCGAGTCGATCCGCGTAGCGACGTCGTTTGTAGCGCGAGCCGACGCAACGTGCCGGTCGATATTTCGCGTGTCCGTTTACATAGGGCTGCATGCAGGTCTCTATTACCGGTTGAAGATCTCGGAATCAGACTTGTTTTAATATTATTGATGATAGTGAGGCTTCCTGCGCCTGGAAATTGTCAGCTCCGCTCCGTCCCAAGACTCCAAGAGCGAACCACTCGTTGAGGAAGCACAACGCGCACACTCTGATTTGCGATTCTGGACTTATTTATTTGGCTTCTGTGAGTTTTTTGCGGCTTTACCCTATCACTTTTATTGCTAGGTAACTTATTTAAATGATTATATTCCTATCTACCGAAATGATTGATTATCAATAGTAATTAAATAAATTACTTATAATAAATTGTAAAAAACTGTTGATCAGCTGCTATGATAAGTAGGTAAGTATAGCTTAGGAACGCCCTAAGAACGTCATTTCTTTAGGTACTAGCTACCTACCTACTGTTCCGGTAGGTAGTGGATTAGTCTATACTGAGTAGGTACTGTACTTAACTTAGAGTAAAGTAACAACAGACAGACGTGTTCAAAAGAAGATCACTGAACCAACTAAGCTCTACTCTAAGTAATTATTATTATTAATATTACCCAGCTATGCATATGGTAGGTATGGGTTTTTAAAATAACATAAGTAGGTACTTAGATAGGTACCCAGCTATGCATATGGTATGAGTTTTTTTAATATAATAACATAATCTAAGTAGGTAGGTACATATCAAACTTACTTGAAAACAGAAAATCATCATCAGTTGGAGGTAGTATGGTCAATCAGTGTTAGAGACTCCCAATCTCCCATAGAAAAAAGTACCTACCTATGACTCATACCATATAGACTAGCTAGATGAGTCTTAGTAGGCCTTTATAGAATGAATACTTAGCTGTACCTACTGTGCTAGGTTTATAAATGTGGTGTTTGTTTGTTTACCTTCTTATGTAGGTAAGTACCTAAGTAGGTATAGGTAGGTACCTAAGTTAGGTATGATGGGTACCTACTTAATGATTTTTCACGTGAACGTGAACGTGAAAAATCATTCATTCATATCACCTTTACTTACTTACTTACTGACATACGTAATCAGAATCAGAGCAGAAAAATGCGAAACGAGCGGCCCGTGACCTTGTGCGGAAGGCACCGGCACGGCGGCGCGGCATGCCGGCCGATGCTGCCGCGCCGCGCCGCGCCGGGTGAGTCACCGTGTGTCGGTCGGACGCACGGCGCCGCGCCGCCCACTCCGCGTGCTCGTGTGTTGTGTAGAGCTAGCTGAGCTGCCCGCTGCCCGCATGTGCCGAACGAGAGCGTTAGCCTTAGCTGGCTCTACACTGTTCCGAAAGGTTTCAAATCCTAATACCTACATTGGTTACCATTTTTTTTGCAGTTTATTATTAGGATCTGAAAGAAATGTCTACCCACAGACTACTAGGATGCTCCCTGGGATACAGTCGTGCGTGATCAAATTTTTTTTTATTTTTTTTATTAGGTTGTATTGTAGGTAGTAGGTATAGGTTAGGTACTTACTCTAAGGGACGCAAGTTCGGTGTACAATACTGTGTGTGTTCACACACACCAGAATTTTTTGCATTTGTTCCCGCAGAACTGGACAGCCGTGTGAAAGGGAATTTACGTTTAAAACGTTTACATAGGTATTTGTGGCGTGTTGTCGCACCTCGGTGTCACATTTTGTTTTCGCGCACTTTGCTGACGAGTGTTAATTTTTTTTCAACAAGTCACAAGTAAGTAAGTATTGTGTTACCTACACAGCATGACCCGCGGTCTTAACTTGATTCTAGATCAAGGTAGGTACTTATGTATCGCAAAGATCCTAAATGCGTAATTTAAAGCGACCTTATCTTTATCGACCGATTGCGTTATGTAGAGAGTGTAGAGACAGACGCTGGGTGGGAAGGCTTATATTTTTACCGACTTATACAAAAAAAAACTTTCGTCTGGGTGAACCGATTTTGATGATTATTTTTTTATTTACAAGCTAATGCTTACCGCCCGTGTGCGTGTGGTGATATATCTCTCTACGAAATTGAAGTCGGTTGAATAAACATGTTTAATTTTGCCCTTTATTGTTATTTCGTTTTATGAAGAGCTGTGTAAAGTGATGGTCAAGTGGGATTGTGGCATGATTTTTAATCCGAACGTCCGCGTCTCGTAAGCTAGAATCTAGAGTGTACCTACCTACTTACTGTAGGTAGGTACACTCTATATTCGAGCGTGCCATCTAGTACCTATGTTATTTTTTTATCCAATGATGGATAAAAAAATAACATAGGTACGTAACGTACCTACATACATACCTACCTAATACCTAGCTAGGTGTTTATTTTTATTTTTATATGAGTTCTTTATTTTGAATAAAAAATAATTTGAATGAATTACTTACATTTCATTCATTCTACCTTGAGTCACTGTGTACCACGGTGGTGAGTCATGGTGTAGGTACTTTACTTACACCCAGGGATACACAGTGGCTCAATTCCCAATGTCTTGCTTTTACCCTTTCATTTTATTTTAATAATAGTTAAGTAGGTACCTTTGTTTTTTACTTTGTTGTCATTTTAATAATGCCTTAAACTTACTAACAATGTAAAACTATATGCCTCTCTAGTTCTAAACGGTGAAGATAAACATTGTGGGGAAATCGGCGTGGTTCAGTCATCCCTGGTTTCCGTGCTGGCAAGCCTAAGTTCGATTTAGACATTGTCCCCACCAGGTGTAGTTTTCCGTCGTTTAGTCCACACAACTTTTATTTTCTGTTTGATTTTGTTTTAAAGTAGTTTACCTACATTTGATTTTAGCCGATTTTAGTAGGTGGTCGATTCAGTCAGTTCAAAACTGCAGTTCGTTCGAGTGATCTTGATGGCCGATCGAGCTACCGGACGATGCACGCCGTAGGTACTCTAGAGTTCACTGACTTGTAAAAGTAACGTCTGTTTACCCGCTAGCTACTTGCACTGCATGCACCTCGAGTCGCGAGCCTGTCGGCCGGCGCGCGGTGGCGCGACGCCGACGTGGCGCGGCGCCCGTGGACCAACGCCGCCCTCAATTGGACCACAATGCGACGCGACGCGCCTTACCAGACGTTTTGGCCCTACACGGATGCGAATGATCTGACACAAAAGACTAAAGTTATATTGTGTCCATTCATCGTCGAATTGTCGTTCAATTGCAAAATTACGATCGAATTATCTCAGCGGATGAAGTAGATATTATTTCTTCTCATAGGTAATCGATCGTCGGCCCGACCGACACGAAGGCGATGCTATCCGCGTGATTCGCAGCGGTCGATGATAAATATTATGCGTGTTTAATCATCGGGTCACGTAATCTACCGTCCGGTCGCGCAGATAACGGTGAGGTCGAAGCGGACGCGAAACATCTCCTCCTTGGCTGGCGCGGATGGAGGAATCTGGGCCCCGCAGCGCCCTCCGCCGGCGGGCGCGCGCCCCGAGCCCAGCCAGGCGGCCGCACGCTCTCCGCAGGTGGAACAGGAAGAGTTGGCGACCTTGCGGCGTCCTTGCGCTGCGATAAGACACCGGGTCTCGTGGAAACGTGTGTCAGGCCGCGACCCCGCTATCGCGCCCTTTTAACCGCTCGCCTGGTCGCTGCCGCATCACTCTGCTCGCGCACTTCTCGCGTAAAACACGCGAGCCTGCTTTCAAATAATTTTGCGTAGTTATATTATCTTTGGATCGCTCGGCCGGAGCCGCAGCGACCACATCTAGTTCGAGGTGAGTCGGCTGGAGCGGGCGGGCCGCCGCCGCCGCCGCCTGCGTCAGATAGTGACGCGCGTGCGCTTGTTGCAGGTCCCATAGCGCGCTCGCGCAGCAAACATGGCCGCCCCGAGCGCCGACGACGTGGTGCTGACAGGGCTGTCGGGCCGCCTGCCCGAGTCCGGCTCCATCGACGAGTTCGCAGAGCAGCTGTTCGCAGGTGTCGACCTCGTCACAGCAGATGACCGAAGATGGACCCCAGGTATGTTTAACGCGACTTTACTTCCCTATTAATCCTTACCTACTTTATTATAATCCTTTCATCGTCCTTAATATTATAAATGCGAAAGTAACTATGCCTGTCTGTCGCGCTTTCACGCCTAAACCACTGAACCGATTTTGATGAAATTTGGTACAAAATATAGACAAGACCTTGGGAAAGGACATAGGCCACATTTTGTCCGGGTCAGCAGCTAAGCGATTGTTGCGTCAAGAATTATACAAAACAGTCATTTGCACGCAATCAATAACAGGTACCTAAAATAATGCCAAGACTAAGCAAGACAGTGAAAACTTATTTGCTGTCGAATGACAGAGTGACAACTCTAGAGAAGCTAAAAACGATAATAATCGTGCGTGCCAATATCCATAGTTCAGCTTTTGATGGTGAAATGTTCTGCCCTCCCTACTCTAGAGTCTAGCTAGACACAGAAAATTATACAATAGTGGCAATTCTGGATGTCGTCAAAACTTAACTAAACTAATTTGACAGCACTAAAATTGATGCTATCCTTTTTATTTCAATCGTTAAGGAAGTGTAAGTGTAAAGTGTAAAGAAGTGTTGCACGCAGTTATTAAAAATATTGTCAAATATCCTTTTATTTTCTTTAGAAAAAATAGTTGATGGTTTTTGTAAAAATAACGGTTCGACAGTTGTGCCGGGACCTTTATAACTTCACCGGGCTTTGGCGAGTGCAGAAGGCCTCTACGCCGCCGGAAGAAGGCCTCTACGCCGGACTTAGTTCGCTTCGCTCACTCGATCGATTAAGTAAATCCGAACCCCTCCCTTCTTCCACTCTGTGCGACTTAGCGCGTCCACCCACACCGCACTCCACGCGCCACGAAACAATAAATTAAATATACCTACCTATCCTCGAGGCAGCAACCGACCGGTTCATTAAGTAAACAGACACTTTGGTCCTTTGGAAATAGATGTGACTATAATTCTTAGTGTAGATATTATGTGCCTACTAATGTGCTAATAAACAGTAGGTAGGTACTTAGGTAGACAAATAAATACCTAAGTACCTAGGTACTCCTACGCAAATACTTAGCAAGATATCAGTGACTTATAACAAAATAATTGATGCTCTGACGATCTCTGATGTAATGTGATGGTACCTACACGCTGCAAACATTTGTGTAGGTACCTAACCTACACAACACTACACCTCGCCGGCGCCGTGCACTAGGTTAGGTACACAATGTGTAGGTACCTAACCTAGTGCACGGCACGAGCGAACACGGAACACGCACAGCCAGCAGGACAGGAATGTAAAACTATTGGTTCGCCTCGGACGCGGTTGCATTTACCTTTTACAACATAAATTAATCTTGATTGTCCAATTATGTAAAAATGTACCTAAGCACGTGCTAAACGTAATTATTAGGTAGGTATTATACTTACGTATTGATTGCCACTATCCCTTTATGTCGAGATAAAAATAATCATCTTAGTTCTGAACGTGGCAAACAAAGAAAAGTTGTCTGTTGGTTGGTACCTACTCGTAAGTTTCCTTGCTATAACTGCCTGCCTAGTATATAGGTATACTTAGTAGGTACCTACATTTTGTAATAAATTATGGAATAATTAAGTACTTAGTACATAGACAAAGAAAACGAAAATTAGTAAACCTAATTACGATTTTGATTGCGTCTCTATCTAGGTACATATAAGTAGGTATCTAAGTATATTAAATCACAAAAAGATTTGTTGCGCGCAGTAAAGTCTGTAACAAAGTATAGTTTTTAGTCTAAATGAAATACCTACTTAAATGAAAGTGCAGTGTATATTTTTCTGTCCCGGTTAATATTATAAAATCTCGTATTTTTTAATATTCATAAACGTTTGCCGCATGAGGCCGAAAAAAAAGTTGGCAACCTTATTGACCCTAGCCCTAGCTAGAAAACTATAATTTGACATAAATATGTGACGTCGATTGATGACACCGACAAGTGGTAGAATCAAATCGTATATTTTTTCAGGGTAGATTGGTAGGTTAGGTACCTCCCCGACATGTGCAGCGAGAGTGATTTTTTTTCTTGTTTCCTCCATAGTGGGACGTGTCGTTGGATAGATCTTTTAAAAATATTAGGGGGTTTCTAAAACCATTATAAATATAATGAATTTAAAAGGAAAACTATCACAGCCAAGTAGGCTTTCTTTACAGGTTAACGAGTAGGTAATAGTGGATCAACCAAAAATTAAAAATGTTGTAGAAAATTACGAGTACTTCAATTAAGTACGTAGGTATGTAAGTAGCTGTTTAAAAAATCGTTGAATGTACATACTTACCTACATCGAAATTTAATACCTTAGCATACCTATTGGCCAACTAAGGAACTCTACATTAAGCGTGGCCCGAGACGTGCACTTGGCCAGTTTTGAGTAGCTATAACTAGGTACTGGTTATTTATTTCTAATAAACATATTTTGACTTTAAATTTTTACTAAAAGAAAAATCGAAATAGTCGTCCTCTGTGGCGCAGTGGCGGCCCGCCTGAGACGCAGGAGGTTGCGAGTTCGATCCTCACCTTGGACAAATGTTTGTATGAACACAATGTCTCGGGTCTGGTTCTGTTCTATTTTATTATTTAAAGGATATTTATTTAAAACTAGCTTACTTGCCTGCGTCTTTGCCCCCGGGGTACGTCTACCTGAATATAAAGTAGCCTATGTGTTATGCCAGGTCATAAACGAATTACCTATACATATTCTAAGTTTCAGACAAATCCGTTCAGTAGTTTTCGCGTGAAAGAGTAACAAACATCCATAGGTACATCCACACAAACTTTCTCCACACAAAAGATTTAACAAAAAAGTTTTTGTAAGAAAAACTGAAAATTGGAATTCACAAGATTTGCACCTACACAACTGTTCATTTTCATGGTCATAAAATCCTCCTTTCGGGATAACATACCAATTATGAATCACGTTGTAGTAGGAGTAAAAAAAATAAATCTTATATAATAAATAAAGATTTATCTATAAATAAATAAATCTTTATCTTTATCTTTAGGATAGTTCCCACTCCTATTGCACTTAAAAAACTAGATTTTAATCTAACTGCCATTATTTATTAGGTAGGTAAGTACCTACTTATCAACAATCGAAAGCTATGTAAGTACCTAACAGAAAATGCAATGACGTCATTTCAAGTGATGATCAATAGCATTGGTAAGTATTTGTCATCACTTTATACAGGTATATATATAAGATCATTCAATCAATTAATCATTTTATACCCAAAGTGTATTAACGGGACCCTATTACTAGACTCCGCTGTCCGTCTGTCTGTCTGTCTGTCTGTCACCAGTCTGTATCTCATGAACCGTGATAGCTAGATAGTTGAAATTTTCACAGATGATGTAGGTATTTCTGTTGCCGATATAACAACAAATACTTAATAAATAAATATTTAAGAGGGCTCCCATACAACGAACGTGATTTGAAATATTCACACATTGCCCGGTTGCTCAGAATACAGAAAAAAGTTTTTTCTTTATTCTGAGCGCGGTTGGTTGCGTTGCCAGTTTTCTACCAGAATGTGCAAGGAGGCTTAGCGATGCACGACTAAAATATCACCCAAATAGCTTTAAATTCATAAAAGTTCCTACATAATTCCTATTCGTGGAGACCTTTAAATGGCCTTTTAGTAGTCTTAGCTTAAGTTATTATCTCATTACTTTGTGCCGATGGTCTTCCTAAAATAAAAAAATAAAATAAAAATAATTATGTACTTACTTAGTACTTAATTTAATTTGTGAAGTTCAATTAAGTAGGTAATTAAGTACGAACGTTCTTTTTCACATTCAATTACGAACGGTCGACCATATTAGCTGTTCCATGTTCTGTTCTGAGCAATAAACTAGTTAATTAATACTATAAGTACTAACCTACCTACTAAACAATAGATTATCGTCGGTCGGTTGTGTTCGGACGCAGACGTCGGCGATGTTATTGTGATTGTGGTTGTGGTGTGGTGTGGTGTGGAGGTGAAAGAAGGAAGAGTGAATGGCGCTCGCTGTGGGACCGTTATCGCGCGCCGCGCGGTCTCGCTCGCCGGCTCGCGCCTGCGCGCCGCGGCCGGCCGTGACGTCACGCCATGGCGTGATAGTCGCGCGCTTCTCGCCTGTAGGTACCTATAGGTATGCCATGCCGATTCCGCGTACTACGAGTGTACTAGGTAACTAACCCATCCATTACTGCTATTACTGGCAATCAGAATATTGACTCTGTTGGTCGCTGTCATGCTATGCTTACTACATTTGCGTAGGCTGTATGTAAATAATGATGACGTCTTATTTACGTAAGTAACTAGTGTATGTAAGACACCGGGCTACCAGAGGCCCCGAACGGTGTGAACAATCTAAAACATTTTTGAAATAAGTAAGTAAGTATTTAATTTCCATTATTTTTAAATACTTATGAAAGTCATTAAAAGCAAATTTGTTAACTATTCTCGATACCCGGTCAAGTATTTCAAATGTATGAATAGGTACCTAAGTAGTTTATTCCTAATCGAACAAAAAAAAGATACTTGTTAAGTACTTAGGTAGGTATAGGTACATTATAATATACGGTGATTCATAATTGGTATGTTATCCCGAAAAGGGGTCATTCACCTCATCAGTGTGAACAACATTTTGTTCTACGACTTTTTGAATTTCGATGTTTCATTGAAGAAATTATATAGTTTCCTTCGGAAATAAACACAGAGCAACCCTATAATAATCAGCTGATCCATGTAATGGTGTTTTTGAATATTCCCGCCTTTATCATGTTTCGGTTCACTAACTTCATTATGGCTACGTATTTTAAAGTAGTAAGTATGTCATCTGTCACGTTGTCATTAGGACAGTGACAGATGTAAAGTAAAATAAACATTCTCGTTCTATAGTGTTGCCGGATTAGACACGGCTACTGGAAAGTCGCCAAGTTTTTGTTTCTTTCCGGCCAGCATTAATTTAGCTTTTTTTTATAGTTTCAGGTTTAGTTTCAGTGTCAGATCTTTAGAATTGTCAAATTCGCATTTCAGATATTTTGGCTGTGCTTCACTTCATCAAAGTTCATTGAACCTTCGTTGTGAAATTGAAATAGTAAACAAATTTAAATATCGGAGTCAATTATGGTTTTCTGGGAATCCAGGTATTCCCTGAGCTGGAAACCCGGTTCTTTCTTTGGTTAGATCGAGTGCCCTGGGCACGTCCTTCCTTTTATCTTTCGAAAACAATCAGTGAATTTTAATTACATCTCAGCTGGTAAGCATCTTTAAAATGGATTTCCTATCGACGGCTGCCAATTCAGGGAGCCGGGAATAAATATTTGTGGTTTTTGCCGTAGGACTCGTCGCCGGCGCGTGCGCATAGCCGAACTCGTGGTGTCCTCCCAGTGAATTTCCATCATTTTACCCACGAGTGGACGGAAGCCCTGGCGAGTGCTTTCCCGGCGAAGACGCGGCGACAGAGTCCAGCTGAGGATTCAGCTCTGTTTCTCGGTGCTCAAAAAGGACCCCGTTCGGGGTAAGTTTCCTTTGTTCCATCGCCAATCCCTCAATGACGTGGTCACGGGTCAGTGAGTAATGAACGTTTCGTTCAACAGGTTCTTCGATCTTCGGATTCTTCTTCTTCTTCTTCTTTTTCTTCCTTATACACCAACGTCTCGAGTGACCAGCCGAGACCTCGCGGACGGGATCTCACCTGGAGCGGTGCTGTCTTCGCAGTGAGCGGGCCCCCTTCCTCTGAGACCGGCCACTGCGAACCTCTCCACGGTATCCTCAGTCTCGAGGAACTTCTTTCTCGGCTGAGTTCTTAATTATTTCTGTGCTGTTCTCAAACTAACTACAAATCAATCTACACACCTCTGGTTCTGCCTTCAGCAGTAAAATCTAAATTTAAGTTTCAACGTAAATGGTTGCTGGTAAAAGTCTGATCGTGTTGGCTCTCCACGAACCCTGTAAACCCTTCAATAGTTAAGTCTCATTTAAGCTAGCCGTAGCATCGTATCAATAACTTCTTAATTTTATAAAGGCGCCCAATTTTATAATTTATTCAACATCATCAATAAAAGTTGTTTATTGAAACTCTTTGCATTATTTCACGCATTCCTTCTAGAATCCTCTAGCTAATAATTCTAAAACGTTACAGTGGCGCTCCAACTGGTTTAATCAGCCCAGCAACCAAAATTATTCAAAATCCTTATATAATTTCATTGTACTAACACAAAGAATAATATTGTGAAATATATTTGTTGTTGTTTTATTTCCAACTTGTATGTACCTACTTATGTATTTTTGCCAAAATGTGTTCTTTTCATGTGTATCTAACTAAACATGGTTTTACTATGTTAGAATAAAGTGTCTAATAGTGGTATTTTTGTAAAACACAATTCTAGTGATACTTAGTTGTAAACTGGTGAATTTATAAACTTTATATCTGCTTATCTAAATAGTGTTTCTACATAAATAATAAGAGCCTAAAGTTCTATAGGCAAGTGTTCTGTGTTTAACTAAAATTAAAAGATTATTACAAAATTGTGATACCAGCAACCGTGGTTAAAAATAACTTGTGTTTTCAATAACTTTTATTCAAAAATACTTTCAAACTTTTCATACAAACTTACACAATTTTTATGGGTACACATTCTACTATACACACATACTTTAAATCTTACACATAGACATTACTTTGCATACATTCCTTGGTTTTGCAATAGTATTGTTGTAGGATATTTCAAGTAACAATTTTGCAGGTTACAACTTTGTTTATTCACATTGCAACAACACAATATTTTCATCTTCAAGTCAATCTTTTAGTATCCTTTCTTCTAGGTAACACAGCTTTAGTGGTATTCATCCCACTTGGTAGACAGTAAATGATTCATCATAATCCTGTTTAGATGGTTCTATCCCACATACAGTAAATGATATCGTCATGATCCTGCGGTGTTCCTAGGAAGTTCAAGGGTTGTTCAAACTTTTCAAGGGCTTGTTTAAGTTGTGTTAGTATTAATCTGATTTTAACTGGTTAATCAACAGTTAGTGCATTTGTTTAGTAGTTTTGAATTCTAAATTGGTTCAAAGTTAAATATTCTGATTTTGAAAGTTCAACTTTTACATAAACAGGGTGTAAATTTTTTGTATTTTTTTTATTTATTTTACCTATAGGTACAGGTGTAAATTTTTTTTTGTTTTTTTTGTAGTGGAATTCGATCTAAGTAATCATTATTCCTTCAATACATAGATAAATAGTTAATAAGTAAGAGTAAATAGTACTTTTTAATGAACGACTGTTCTCATCTATTGTTCTAGTCATTCATTCTGATTTCTCTTCGGATTCATAGGGTACATTCTTTTCTTGTACTATCATGTCATTCTCACTCCTCCACTTCACATTTTCAGTGGAGGTGGTGAATTCGTTGACGCTCATAAGGCGTTATCATGACCTTTCTCGGTCTTGGAGTTTTTTACAAAAACTTCCAAGTATCTGTAGGTCTCCTTGTTTTACCAGAGATTCACTGGAAAACAATCATTTCTCTCTCTGTCTTAGAGACAGATCGGGAGAGCTGGAGTTACACGTGGTGGAGTTTTTCCCCCGGACCGTAGGTTGGCTACGTGTTATCTTGTCCTGGGTTGTTGGTTTTTGTTAGGTTTGTTTTGCTGGTGTTATGTTCTTCATTTTTATGTTGGTAGGTGCAGACTCGCTATCGCTACCTCGTTGCAGTGTCGCGTGGTTCGGCTTTTCAGACCGCCACCCTTCACTTCACGCCGGTCTGTACGTGGATGGTTAGAATAAGGTTTAGTAGTTTAGGTTCTGGTTAGGTAGTTCAGTCGTTGGTAGGTAGGGCTTCATTTTTTATGGGATTTTTTCTTGTTCTGCAGTTTTCTTTTTCAATAGGAGGTTCCCCCATACCTAATAATAGCGGGTCGTGACTATTCAATAAGCCAACACTGGGTATTTGGTGGGAACTCTCTCGATAATGTATGAAAGGTTCCACTAGGAGTTTCCCAATTGCTGATAGCGGGTCGTGACTATTAAATAAGCCAACACTGGGTATTTTGGACGAAACTCTAGTGTGTTGGTTTCAGTATCCTCGATCGTTGGAGAGGTTACTGTTGCTGTTGCTTGTGGATGTATGAAAGTGGGTATGATAGAGCAATGAAAGTGTTAATGAAAGGGACTGTGTGTTTGTGTGTGAGTGTCTGGAACTGCTTAGGATCTTCAATCCTAGAGAACTGGTCCCCAAGCCGTTTGATATTAACTACCTGATCTAAACATTAGGTAAGCTTTGGTTTAGGTATTCTGTTTCTGTCTGGTGTCTATTTCCGAATCCGATAGCACCATGGACTCGTGTTTCTTTTCCTTTTTCCTTAACTTAGTTTTTTCATTTATGGAATTTGGGTTTTTTCTTGATGTAAACGGATGTGGTCATCCGGGAATTTTCCTCCGATTTCATCGAAGAAAAATTCTGCCCGGCGTGGGAAGTATTGTAATGGTGTTTTTGAATATTCCCGCCTTTATCATGTTTCGGTTCACTAACTTCATTATGGCTACGTATTTTAAAGTAGTAAGTATGTCATCTGTCACGTTGTCATTAGGACAGTGACAGATGTAAAGTAAAATAAACATTCTCGTTCTATAGTGTTGCCGGATTAGACACGGCTACTGGAAAGTCGCCAAGTTTTTGTTTCTTTCCGGCCAGCATTAATTTAGCTTTTTTTTATAGTTTCAGGTTTAGTTTCAGTGTCAGATCTTTAGAATTGTCAAATTCGCATTTCAGATATTTTGGCTGTGCTTCACTTCATCAAAGTTCATTGAACCTTCGTTGTGAAATTGAAATAGTAAACAAATTTAAATATCGGAGTCAATTATGGTTTTCTGGGAATCCAGGTATTCCCTGAGCTGGAAACCCGGTTCTTTCTTTGGTTAGATCGAGTGCCCTGGGCACGTCCTTCCTTTTATCTTTCGAAAACAATCAGTGAATTTTAATTACATCTCAGCTGGTAAGCATCTTTAAAATGGATTTCCTATCGACGGCTGCCAATTCAGGGAGCCGGGAATAAATATTTGTGGTTTTTGCCGTAGGACTCGTCGCCGGCGCGTGCGCATAGCCGAACTCGTGGTGTCCTCCCAGTGAATTTCCATCATTTTACCCACGAGTGGACGGAAGCCCTGGCGAGTGCTTTCCCGGCGAAGACGCGGCGACAGAGTCCAGCTGAGGATTCAGCTCTGTTTCTCGGTGCTCAAAAAGGACCCCGTTCGGGGTAAGTTTCCTTTGTTCCATCGCCAATCCCTCAATGACGTGGTCACGGGTCAGTGAGTAATGAACGTTTCGTTCAACAGGTTCTTCGATCTTCGGATTCTTCTTCTTCTTCTTCTTTTTCTTCCTTATACACCAACGTCTCGAGTGACCAGCCGAGACCTCGCGGACGGGATCTCACCTGGAGCGGTGCTGTCTTCGCAGTGAGCGGGCCCCCTTCCTCTGAGACCGGCCACTGCGAACCTCTCCACGGTATCCTCAGTCTCGAGGAACTTCTTTCTCGGCTGAGTTCTTAATTATTTCTGTGCTGTTCTCAAACTAACTACAAATCAATCTACACACCTCTGGTTCTGCCTTCAGCAGTAAAATCTAAATTTAAGTTTCAACGTAAATGGTTGCTGGTAAAAGTCTGATCGTGTTGGCTCTCCACGAACCCTGTAAACCCTTCAATAGTTAAGTCTCATTTAAGCTAGCCGTAGCATCGTATCAATAACTTCTTAATTTTATAAAGGCGCCCAATTTTATAATTTATTCAACATCATCAATAAAAGTTGTTTATTGAAACTCTTTGCATTATTTCACGCATTCCTTCTAGAATCCTCTAGCTAATAATTCTAAAACGTTACAAACTTTACATGCGTTCGCATGTAGGCTCGATTGTAAGTAGATCTATCACAATAGTGAAATAGTGAAGTGCGTGTGCATTTTATAGGAAAGTAAAACATGTGCAGTCTATGATGTCTTGTGTATTTTATGGTGTAAGTATGTGTGTGGCTAATTCTATTTTTTGTAAATATGGATGTAATTTTGTCTGAAATAAATTAAATGAAAATAACCAAATTAACCAAAATTATAATAAATGCGAAATGAGGTAGGTACCTACCTACATAGGTAGGTACATTCATTAGGTACTTAGGTAGGTAAGTACATTCATTAGGTAACCTACTCAACCGATCATCATGTTACCCCTCAGTACCTAAACAAAAACTATCCAACTCGCGGCTTATATCTGACTGACTTCGTGTTAGTCACATATTTTCAAGAATCATCATACGATATTAATTAACTATTATCTACTCATTTCACTCACCTAATAGGTATAGCCACAGATAATATATAATACTATAGGTATAGGTATACCTAAGTACCTTAGGTACCTACACTACACCTACCTTATCATAGTTATCATTTGTCATTGCACTCCGTAAGTTGGAGCGTAGTAAGTAAATTACCTACTTAGTGGCAAATTTTTTTTTTATTAAAGCTAGGTAGGTACTTCAATTTCGTAAGAAGAAATTCTGTTCATAACTCCGAAGATCCTCATCAGATCCTCTAAAAAACATTATAGGACCATTGATATGACACCCAACTCAAAATATTTGCATAAGTAGGTACCTAACTAATTTATTTTCAAAAACATTTATTTGGTATGACCTGAATGTGATGTAAGCATGATTGTGTTGTGTGTGTGAGCTGAGGTAAGTGATGTCTGTGTGTCGCACGCAGGGCTGCACGGGTTGCCGGAGAGGAACGGCAAGCTGAAGGACCTGGCGCACTTCGACGCGACGTTCTTCGGCGTGCACGCCAAGCAGGCGCATCTCATGGACCCGCAGCTGCGGCTGCTGCTGGAGCTCACGCACGAGTGCATAGTGGACGCCGGCCTGTCGCCAGCCGAGCTGCGCGGCAGCCGCACCGGCGTCTACGTGGGCGTCTCCAACTCCGAGACCGAGGAGCTGTGGACCGCCGACCCCGACAAGATCAACGGATACGCGCTCACCGGCTGCTGCCGCGCCATGTTCCCCAACCGCATCTCCTACACGTTCGACCTGAGCGGGCCCTCGTACGCCATCGACACAGCCTGCTCCAGCAGCATGTTCGCGCTGCAGCAGGCTTTCACCGCCATCCGCGCCGGCCACTGCGACGCGGCCGTGGTGGCCGGCTGCAACCTGTGCCTCAAGCCGGCCAACTCGCTCAACTTCCACCGGCTCAGCATGCTGTCCCCCGAGGGACGCTGCGCCGCCTTCGACGCATCCGGCCGCGGCTACGTGCGCTCCGAGGCGGCCGTGGCCGTCCTGCTGCAGCGCCGGGGCGACGCGCGCCGTCTCTACTGCACACTGCGCAACGCGCGCGTCAACACGGACGGCAGCAAGGCCGAGGGCATCACCTTCCCCAACGGCGCCATGCAGCGCCGCCTGGCCGAGGAGACCTTCCGCGAGGCGCGCCTGCGCCCCGCCGACGTGGCCTACGTCGAGGCTCACGGCACAGGCACTAAGGTGAGCCCCGCCCTGCGCCCCTCCTGCCCGCACCCGCCACGCCTCCGCTAACCGCTTCTCCCGTGGCCGCAGGTCGGCGACCCGCAGGAGGTGAACGCGATCGCGGACCTGTTCTGCGAGGGTCGCTCCTCGCCGCTGCTGCTGGGCTCCGTCAAGTCCAACATGGGGCACTCGGAGCCCGCCTCGGGGCTCTGTTCGATCGCCAAGGTGCTGGTCGCGATGGAACGCGGCGTGATCCCCTCCAACCTGCACTACCGCTCGCCCAACACCGACATCCCCGCGCTCTCCGACGGACGCATCCAGGTACGCACGACGCACGACGCACACCGGCCGCGTGCGGCGCCGGCTCGCCAAGCCCCCCGACCTGACCCCGTTCTCCTCCGCAGGTGGTGGACAAGAACACGCCCTGGGAAGGCGGGCTGGTGGCCGTCAACTCGTTCGGCTTCGGTGGCGCCAACGCGCACGTCATCCTGGAGAGCGCGCGCGGACCCGTGCGCGGCGCGCGGCGCGAACGCAAGTCGGATGAGCTGCCGCGCCTCGTGCTGGCCTCGGGCCGCACGGAGGAGGCCGTCGGCTCGTTGCTGGGGCTGGCGCGCGAGCACGCCGGCGACGCCGAGCTGCACGCGCTGCTGGACGCCGTGCACGCGCACAATATCCCCGGACACGCGCACCGCGGCTTCGCGCTGCTCGCGCCCGACTTGGAACCCCACGATGAGATAGCGGTCGGTATCGGCTTCCCTCGTCCCGTCCCGCGCGTGGAGAGTCGAGGCGGGACGTGACGTCAGGTCCGTTGCAGGAGGTGGAGAGCGGGGAGCCGCGGCCGGTGTGGTTCGTGTTCTCGGGCATGGGCTCGCAGTGGGCCGGCATGGCGCGCTGCCTGATGCGGCTGCCCTCGTTCGCGGCGAGCATCCGGCGCTCGGCGGCGGCGCTGAAGCCGCACTCCGTGGACCTGGTGCACGCGGTGACGGAGGCGCCGGACGCCGCCTTCGATGACGTCATCACCTCCTTCGTGTCCATCGCGGCCGTGCAGGTCGCGCTGGTGGACGTGCTCTCCGAGCTGGGCGTGCGCCCCGACGGCATCGTCGGACACTCAGTCGGCGAGATCGGTGAGCGACGCATCTTCTCCCTCTCTCCCCAACCTCCGGCTCCAGCCCCGCTGACCTATAAGTGATCTGTCAGGTTGCGCGTACGCCGACGAGACGTTGACCGGAGAGCAGGCGGTGTTGGCCGCGTACTGGCGCGGGCGCAGCATCGTGGACGCGGCGCTGGCGCCGGGTGCCATGGCGGCCGTGGGTCTCTCGTGGGAGCAGTGCGAGGCGCGCTGCCCTCCGGATGTGGTGCCCGCCTGCCACAACGCCGCCGACAGCGTCACGGTGAGTGCTGGAAGACCTATTCTGCTGCCCCCTTTTTGACAATTTTTGGAGGAAAGATATCTTCCCAATCCAAATCGAAAACCTCCGTCGACAAGAAAATATACTTTTTAGTCGTAAGCCGTGTAGGTACACCAGCTTCTCATTTAGGTAAAGGTTTAAGGTCAGGTTTGGAATACATTTAGTAAAAACTAAAATAAAACTTTGTAAAAATAGCTTAATTTTATTATGTATGAATGTATGAAATGTTTTTCATACATTCATACATAATAAAATTGAGTTGCACTCACGCCGATGGTCGCAGGTGTCGGGGCCGGTGCCGTCGATCGAGAAGTTCGTGTCGGAGCTGGCGGCGGAGGGCGTGTTCGCGCGGCGCGTCAACAGCTCCGGCGTCGCCTTCCACAGCAAGTACATAGCGGCCGCCGCGCCGCTGCTGCGCAACTCACTGGAGCGTGTCATACCCGAACCCAAGCCTCGCTCCCACCGGTGGATATCCTCCTCGCTGCCCAAGGACAAGTGGGACTCCGACATCGGTGAGCGTCCACCCGCTCCCTCTCCCCCCCTCCGCCTCCGTCAGCGCGGAAGTGAACCGAGGCGATCCTGTTGCAGCTAAGCTGAGCGACGTGCACTACCACGTGAACAACCTGCTGTCGCCGGTGCGGTTCGCGGAGGCGCTGCGGGCGGTGCCGGAGCGCGCGCTGCTGGTGGAGGTGGCGCCGCACGCGCTGCTGCAGGCCGTGCTGAAGCGTGCGCTGCCGGCGCCCGCGGCCGCGCACGTGCCGCTCGTGCGGCGTGACGCCCCGGACGCCGCGCGCCACCTGCTGGCGGCCGTGGGACGGCTGTACGCGGCGGGCGCGCAGCCCCAGGTGGCGCGGCTGTACCCGCCCGTGCCGTGGCCCGTGTCGCGCGGCACCCCGGGCCTGGCCTCGCGCGTGCTGTGGGACCACTCCGTCGAGTGGAGCGTCGCCAACTACGGCGGCGCGCCGCGCTCCGGCGAGTGCGTGATCGAGGTCGACCTGTCGCGCGCCGAGGACGCCTACATCGAGGGACACAACATCGACGGCCGCGTGCTGTTCCCCGCCACCGGCTACCTGGTGAGCTCCACTCCCGCCCCCGCCCCCCTCCCCCCCCTCACCTATCGGCCGACGCTGACCTCTCTCCTTCCGCAGACCCTGGTGTGGCGCACGATGGCCAAGCTGAGCAACCGCAAGCCGGAGGAGACCGCCGTGGTGCTGGAGAACGTGCAGTTCCGTCGCGCGACCATCGTGCCGCGCGACGCGCCCGTCAAGTTCCTCGTGAACGTGCTCGACGGCACCGGCGAGTTCGAGGTGTGCGAGGGCGGCTCCGTCGCCGTCAGCGGCTGCGCGCGCATCCCGGAGGACCCGGCCGCCGAGCGACTGGCGGGGCTGGAGGCCGAGCCGGCCGCGGAGCCCGACCTGCCGCCGCTCAGCGGCGAGGACGTGTACAAGGAGCTGCGGCTGCGCGGCTACAACTACGGCGGCGTGTTCCGCGGCATCGTCGCGTCGGACGCGCGCGGCGCCGTGGGCGAGCTCGCCTGGGACGGCAACTGGGTGCCCTTCATGGACACGATGCTGCAGTTCGGCATCATCGGAGTGGACACGCGCGAGCTGTACCTGCCCACGCGGCTGCAGCGCGCGCTCATAGACCCCGCGGCGCAGCCGGCGCCGGGCGGCGGCGTGCGCGTGCGCATGCACCGGCACCTGGACGTCATCCGAGCCGGCGGCGTCGAGCTGCGCGGCGTCAAGACCAGCCTCGCACCGCGCCGCGCCAACGCGCAGGCCGCGCCCAAGCTGGAGCGCTACGCCTTCGTGCCGTACGAGGCGGCGCGCGGGGAGGCTCCGCGCGAGCGCGAGGAGGCGCTCACCCTGCTGCTGCAGCTGCTGCTGGAGAACGCGGGCACGCTGCGCCTCAAGGTGGGCCCCTCCCCCCCGCCCCCCCCCGCGCGGGGCCGCAGGTGTACTGACGCGCAGTGTTGCAGGTGTGCGAGGCGGCGCTGGAGCGCGCGGGCGAGGCGCTGCTGCTGCCGGCGGCGCTGGCCGCGCTGGAGGCGGAGCCGCAGGTGCGCGTGGAGGCGACGCTGGCCGCCGCGGGCGCCGCGCCGCAGTACCAGCACCTGCAGGACGAGCTGGGGATCAAGGTGAGCACCCGAGCCCCGTCCCTTCGCTCTTCGTTCGACATCCGTGAATATCCCCGGACGTGAGCTCTCTCGCGCTACAGATCAGCAAGGCGGACGCGCGCACCGCGGCGCCGGACGCGGAGTGTCACTGCGTGCTGGCCGCGGACGTGCTGGCGCGACACGGCGCCGGGGTGCTGGCGGCGCTGGCGGGCGCGCTGGCCCCGCGCGGCATGCTGCTGCTGGAGGAGCCGCAGGGCGCGCTCGACGAGCCCCCCGCCAGGTCGGTTTATGTATTTATTTATTTATCTTCGGAAAACCAACAGCTTTTACAAGGTGTCCTTAAAAAACAAGATAGAAATAGTGAGCCAATTAAAGGTTTTCACTAATAGTAACAAATTAAAAAACATTAAAAAAATGTGAACACTTATACACTTACATCCTATTTCGCCACAAAAAGAAAAAGAAACAACAAAACACAAAAAAAAAACATTGAAATCACACTGTAGGGTTGAAAAAGTTTAGTGCTATGCATCGCCTTGCCTTAGGAATACTTGTATTATAAATATCAATGTCCAAGGACCTGACGAGGTCATTAACGGTTTTACTCGCACGCACCTTATACGAATTTTTCTATAGTTTGTAGAGGATCCAGATACTATTAATGGAGGAATATGTCCAAGAATTCTGTTCGGAATGTTAAAATGTATTTTACTGAGGAGGTCAGGGCAGTCAACGTCATTATTAATTATTTTCAACATATAAAGTAAATCAGCAATTTCACGACGATTTTTCAATGGTAAAAAATGGAACCTCTTGCAACGAGCAATATATCTGTTTGAATCATAAGGTATGTTCATATGTGTATAAATCTACAAGTAATGACAAAAAAATAAGGTGTCACTTAAACATACAAATAAAACATACAAAAAAATTAGGCGAACTGGGAACCGTAGGTACTTTTATTCAAAAATCAAAAATTTTTTTTTTTCAAACAAAAGCAAAATTTTCTAACTACGAAAGAAAAGGTAGCTACCCTAACCCTTAACAGGCCAATAATTTGCCCCAACTGTATAGCCCCCTAGATAAGCTTCAATTCTGAAAAAGGTTAACCTAATAAGCAATTTATATTTTTTTGAGGGCTAAGTCGGAAACCGTGAGTTTTTTCCAGTTTTTTCCCCCCTGAAATCTCCCCTAAGGTCGTGGGACGACTTACGTGCTCGATTAGAAAAAAAAAGAAAAATATATCATTATACCTTATAAAAAATCAAAAAGTGAGGTTACTACAACTACCTATTATTTATTATTTATTAAAAATTTCTTTAAAAAATATCGTAGTCGGTGATTCATATAATATCAGTCAAGGGTTCAGTAACCTTTCTAATATGTATTTCCAAACTGAAAATCACAATAGTTAAACCGCTTTTCAAAAAAAAAGACAGGAGTGACATAGCTTGTTATCGACCCATAGCCTTAATACCTATTATATCTAAAATCTTCGAAAAAGTGATTTACGATAGCCTGTATGATTTTTAGGTTTTAGGAAAAATAGATCTATAAATTTAGCAATCTTTAACTTTCTTAATACAGCAATGATGAATGTTGATAAAAAAAACTAGTGCGTGTGCCCTCTACATGGACATGACAAAGGCGTTTGATCATGTTGATCACTCAATATTAATAAACAAATTACAATCATGCGGAGTGAGAGGCACTACATCTAACCTTCTCAAATCATACCTTACAAACAGAAAACAAATGACTCAAATAAATAGACTATGCTCAAAAACGAAAAAGGAGGTAATTTATATACCTATGTCAGATCTACGGAATATTAGTGTTGGAGTACCACAAGGTAGTGTCCTTGGACCTCTACTTTTTATAATGTACATTAATGATCTACCTAAAATTACTAAACATCAAACCATAATGTTTGCTGATGATAGCACAATCATGTTTACTGGAAAAAATAAACAAATTCTTGAAAATGACATCAATCATACATTAGGACAAATAATTCAGTGGCTTAACTCAATAATTTAAAAATAAATCTAAGCAAAACAAATGTTATGTTGTTTAGAAACAGAGATGTTAGAATTAATGAAATTGACATAAACTATTTAGGACAACAAATACAACACATTGACGTCACAAAGTTTTTAGGTAAGTATTGAAATTGACTGCAATTTAAGCTGGAAAACACATGTTGAAAATTTATGTCTAAGATTAAATCAGCAATCTTATGCACTTTATATGCTTTCCAAAGTAGCTAATATTTCGACTGTAGTCACTGCATATCACGGGTACACAGCATCTATTCTAAGATATGGAGTTATGTTCTGGGGCAACTCAACTGGTAAGGAAACTATTTTTAAAGCACAAAAGAAATGCGTCAGGGCTATTTGTAAGTTGAGACAAATTGATAATTGTAAGTCCTATTTTTCTCAATTAAATATCTTAACCGTACCTTCCATGTACATTTATGAGGTTGCAGTTTTTGTTAAAACTAATGGACATCTTTTTAAGCGTTTTAATAATAAGCGTCATTGCATGAAAATTTGTTGCCCACCAAACAAGACTGCAATGTTAAATAATAGTATATTCTGCATGGCGTCGCGTATTTATAATCATTTACCTTCTGACATTATGGAAATAAATTCAACTGACATTTTCAAATTTAAGTTAAAAAAAAATTTATTGCATAAGGTTTATTATAGTGTAACTGAATATCTCTTAGACAAATTTTAGGAAATTCAAATATTTATCAATTTGACATTTAATTATGACATGTACCTATTGAGAATTATTATTATCTATTTATTTATTTTTTACTGTAAATTGAAATGTGTACCTTAATCTACTATTTTTAAAGATTTAAATACCTGTACCACTTTATGTTCTATGTTTGCATGCTGACAAGCAGATCAAGGCTGTACATACTCTTCTCAATGTCATCTATTTAACTAACCCTTGTTTCGCAAAATAAATGATTTGATTTGATTTGAAATTGTATAAACGTTACGTTGTGGTGTGGTGCAGGGAGGCGCTGAAGCGCGCGTCTCTGGAGGTGGTGTCCGTGGTGAGCGGCGCGGCGCGCGACTACCTGGCGCTGTGGCCTGCGCGCGCGCTGCACGCGGCCAGCGTGCTGGTCGACTGCAGCGACGTCGGCTCCTTCGCGTGGGTGCGGGAGCTGCGCGCGGCGCTCGCGCGCGCGGAGAGCGAGCCGGCGCTGCGCGTGTACTGCGTGTCCCGAGCCGGGGACTGCGGCGTGCTGGGGCTGGGCACGTGTCTGCGCGCGGAGCCGGGCGGCGCGTCGCTGCGCGTGCTGCACGCTCCGGACGGGCCGCCGCTGACGACGCCGCTGCCGGAGCCGTACGCGCGCCAGCTGCGCCGCGACCTCGCCGTCAGCGTGCTGCGCGCCGGCCGCTGGGGACACTACCGCCATCTGCCGCTCGGCGGCGCGGACGCGACCATCCAGGTACCTACCCGCGAGATCCGCGGCATCCACGATACACGTGCCAGCCGACCTAGGTGCTGATATACACTTTTATAAAAGAGAACCAGTTCCACCCGAAAGCCCGAATGCCAACGCCGATGAATTATAGACTTAAGTGCGTTGAAGCTTTAAGTCAACAAACAATGAGGCTCATGCTATTTCGCTTATGAGGTGTGGTATAATAACGGCGCGTAGGCATCAGCCGATAGCAAACAAACATGTTTCGCGCGCAGGCAGTTATTATTAGCTAGGATTTTTTCGCGCCTATCATAATTTAGACATCTGCGCAGGTGCATCTGCGTAACTTATAACTGTGGTACTATTGCACCTACTCATCTATCAATTATCAGGCGTAGAGCCTTCTGCTCTCGCCATAGCCCGGTAAAGTTACGAAGGTAAAGTTCGAGTCGCGCACGGGTTCCGTACCATTCTGTGAATATTTCAAGCTTGTACATGTTAAACGAGTATAGAATAACATAGAATTGTCATTTATTGTAAAATATAGTTAAAATACATTATTAGCAGTTGGTTTACCACTAATAAGAAGAAGTTGTATAATTCAAAGTGATCATGATAAAATTACTAGTAAAAAAAAAACTGTTGTAATACCGAGCAAAAAACAACAATAATAATGATTTAAAAACGTACAGAGGGTGTCTTCTATAAATATTTCCCATACAACAAACGTGATTTTTTTTCCGTTGCTTGCTCGATAATCGATATCAAAGACGATTAATATCTAGAAGACAGACAAGGGCCATACACAAAATCGTAACCCTGATCCCGCAGTACCAGATAGCCTGGAAACTTTAAAACATCAATTTTATCCAAGAAATTTCAATACTTAGTAGTAGCAAAGAAGTAGGTAGCAACAATATTCAATATAAAAAAAAATTTAGGTAATTTTAACTAGAAAGTACTTAATTGAAATTTCTTGGATAAAATTGATGTTTTAAAGTTTCCAGGCTATCTGGTACGGGTTACGATTTTGTGTATGGCCTTTGTCTGTCTTCTAGATATTAATCGTCTTTGCGTGTACCTGTTGACACGCTTGAAATATTCACAGAATGGCACGGAACTATTCGTGTGCGAGTCCGACTCGTACTTGGCTGATTTTTTATAATTAGTGACAATATATAGACGGTCAGTAACACCCTCAGACTGAGCACGCGTACGTGAACACGCTGACGCGAGGCGACCTCTCCTCGCTGCGGTGGGTGGAGTCCGACCTGAGACACGCCCGTGCCCGCCCAGGCCAGGATCTGTGCTCGGTGTACTGCGCGCCTCTCAACTTCCGCGACATCATGCTGGCCACCGGCAAGCTGCCGCCCGACGCGCTGCCGGGGAACCTCGCCGGACAGGTACCCCGCGCCACCATCCATCCATCCGACCCTCCCGTCACCCTCCCGCTCGCGAGTGACCGTCGCCATCGATCCTTCCAGGAGTGCATCCTCGGGCTCGAGTTCTCGGGCCGGTCGTCGGACGGTAGGCGCGTCATGGGGATGGTCGCCGCCAAGGGGCTCGCCACCACCGTGCTGGCCGACCGCGGCTTCCTGTGGGAGGTGCCCGCCGCGTGGTCGCTGGAGGAGGCGGCCACGGTGCCCGTCGCGTACGCCACCGCGTACTACGCGCTGGTCGTGCGCGGCCGCCTGCGCGCCGGGGAGAGCGTGCTCGTGCACGCGGGCACGGGCGGCGTGGGCCAGGCCGCCATCGCCATCGCGCTGCACGCCGGCTGCCGCGTCTTCACCACCGTGGGCACGGCCGACAAGCGGGCCTTCCTGCGCGACCGCTTCCCGGCGCTGCCCGCGCACCACGTCGGCAACTCCCGCGACACCTCCTTCGAGCAGCTCGTGCTGCGCGCCACCGCCGGCCGCGGCGTCGACTGCGTGCTCAACTCGCTGGCGGCCGACAAGCTGCAGGCCTCGCTGCGCTGCCTCGCCGTCGGCGGACGCTTCCTCGAGATCGGCAAGCTGGACCTCTCCAACAACAGCGCGCTGGTGAGTGCCCCGCCCCCGCCCCCGCCCCCGCCCCCGCCCCCGCCCCGCACGAGACGGCAGGTCCCCGACACTCGTCCGCTCGGTTGCAGGGCATGGCCATCTTCCTGAAGAACACGACGTTCCACGGCATCCTGCTGGATGCGCTGTTCGACGCGGACGCGGATCACCCGGAGAAGGATGCCGTGGTGCGGTGCGTGGACGAGGGCATCGCGAGCGGCTGCGTGCGCCCGCTGCCCGCCACCGTGTACTCGGAGCGCCAGCTGGAGCAGGCCTTCCGCTTCATGGCGACCGGCCGGCACATCGGCAAGGTGGTGCTGCGTGTGCGCGCGGAGGAGCCGTCCCCCGCGCCCCCCGCGCCCGCGCCCCTGCTGCCCGCTCTGCCGCGCACCTACATGCACCCCGCCAAGAGCTACGTGCTCGTCGGTACGTGACCCCCCTCCCCCTCCCCCCCCCCGGCTGAGTGGGCAGCACTGACGGGCGTGCTTGTGTTGCAGGCGGGCTGGGTGGGTTCGGTCTGGAGCTGGCGCAGTGGCTGGTGGTGCGCGGAGCGACGCGGCTGGTGCTGAACTCGCGCAGCGGCGTGCGCACCGGGTACCAGGCGTGGTGCATCCGCAGGTGAGCCGCCCCCCAAACGAGTTGATCGACTGATAACTATTTTTCTAAATTTATAAAATTGTTTTCTTCAAAATAAATCCTTCTAACTACATAAGAAAAGATGCTGCCCATAAGGCTACGTGCCCATGATACTAACTGACCGTCCCCTCGGGCAGATGGCGCAGCATGGGCGTGCGCGTGGAGGTGTCGACCCTGGACGCGAGCGCGGCGGGCGGCGCGCGCGCGCTGCTCGGGGCCGCCGCCGCGCTCGGCCCCGTCGGCGGCGTCTTCAACCTGGCCGCCGTGCTGCGAGACGCATTCCTCGACAAGCAGACGCCGGAGGACTTCCGCATCGTCGCCAAGCCCAAGATCGACGGTGAGGCCTCTCCCCTCTCCCCTCTCCCCTCCCCCCTCCCCCCAGCATCCAGCAGCACCCTGGTGCTGACGGTGCGTGTGTTGCAGCGAGCCGGGAGCTGGACGCGGCGACGCGCGCGCTGTGTCCCGAGCTGGAGTACTTCGTGGTGTTCTCGTCCGTGTCGTGCGGGCGCGGCAACCCCGGCCAGAGCAACTACGGCCTCGCCAACTCCGCCATGGAGCGCATCTGCGAGCGTCGCCAGGCAGACGGGCTGCCGGCGCTGGCGGTGCAGTGGGGCGCCATCGGCGAGGTCGGCCTGGTGGTGGACACCATGGGCGGCGGCGACGGCGCCGTGGTCGGCGGCACGCTGCCGCAGCGGGTCGCCTCCTGCCTCGAGGCGCTGGGCCGCATGCTGGCCCTGCCTCACCCCGTGCAGGCCTCCATGGTGCTGGCGGACAAGCGACGCTCCGCCGCCGCGCCCTCGGCCGACCTCGTGCACGCGGTCGCGAACATCCTCGGCATCAAGGATCCCTCGAAGGTGTCCGAGTCGGCTAACCTGGCCGAGCTCGGCATGGACTCGCTGATGGGCGCCGAGATCAAGCAGACGCTGGAGCGCGGCTACGACGTGGTGCTGGGCGTGCAGGAGATCCGAGCGCTGTCCTTCGGCAAGCTGCGCGCCATGGCCGGCGGGGCCGCGTCCCCGTCGCCCGCGCCCGCCGCCCCGCCCGCCGGGGCGGACAAGGACGGGCTCGTGCAGATGGCGCGCATCGGCGAGCTGATCCCCAAGCAGGTGGTGGTGAAGCTGCCGAGCGCCGGGTCCGGCGCCGCGGGGCGCGCCGTGTTCATGGTGCACCCCATAGAGGGCGTGGTGGACGTGCTGCGCGGCGTGGCGCGCGGCGTGCGCGGCGCCGTGTTGGGCCTGCAGGCGGCGCCGGGCGCGCCGCGCGCGGACATGGCGGCGCTGGCCGCGCACTACGTGCGCCACGTGCGCGAGCTGCAGCCGGAGCCGCCGTACACGCTGCTGGGCTACTCGTTCGGCGCGGGCGTCGCGTTCGAGATGGCGCTGCAGCTGGAGCGCGCCGGGTGCTCCGCGCGTCTGGTGCTGGTGGACGGGTCCCCCGCGTACCTCAGCGAGCACACGACGCGCGGCAAGGCCAAGCGGGGCGCGCGCTCCGCCAGCACGGACGAGGCGGACGCTCTCGCCTTCTTCGTGCAGCAGTTCCGGGACGACGCGGACCCGCTGAAGGTGGCCGCGGAGCTGGAGCGGCTCGCCGGCTGGGAGGAGAGGCTGGCGCGCGCCGCGGACCTGGCGGCCGTCGGCCCCGGAGGTGGCGGCCGGCCGCGCGCCGAGCTGGCGGCCGCGGCGGACGCGTTCTACGGCAAGCTGCTGGCGGCGGACCGCTACCGGCCGGCCGGCAAGCTGCGCGCGCCGGTGACGCTGTTCACGGCGCGCGACAACTACGTGACGCTGGGCGAGGACTACGGGCTGCGCGCCGTGTGCGCCGGCCCGCTGCGCACGCGTCAGCTGCCGGGCACGCACCGCTCCATCCTGGCCGGCGACGCGGCCGCCGCCATCGCGGACCACCTGTCCGACCTGCTGGCGCAGTAGACGCCGGCCGGCCGAGCCGCGCTGGCGGGCGCGTCCGACGCTTGTACGTTGAGATTGTGATGATGATGTAACGACTGTACTTTCGCCATATTCTGATGTGATCGATTCAGGAGCATCATCGATTTGAATTTATAAAATATTGGTAAATTATTGATCTGACCGGAGGAGTTCGTGGAGATGAGATGGACGCGTTGGAGTAAAATAACTTGTGCCTACAATAAAAAGTATATTGGTTATATTTTTTAAATTGTAGTAGGGTTCTTTTATGTCTGTGATATTTTAATTTAAATGTACATTACATTTTGTATAACATGTAACTAACTATCACGTCATGGAAGCAGATTTAAAAATAATAATTAAATTTTATTTTGCACAAAAGCCGCACATATCAAATTTGTCTGAAATGTAGCTAATACAAATAAATAAATAATAATAAATGATGTACGCTGCTCTCGCGAGTCGCGAGTCGCGAGTCGCGACTCAGCGCGCACTGCTCGCTGCGCTCCTAGATTGTAGTTAGGTAGGTAGGTAGGTAGGTAGTTCCTGTGTATGGTTGTTGAGGTTATTTATTTTGTTATATTAATGGTACCAGTGAATGTACCATGTGATTAAAAAGTGCATTATTTTTTATCTCTAGTTTTATTTTACTTTACCTACTTACCTTCTTCTCTTCTTCCAATGGGACACTAGGTACTTATAGTGCCGGAGACAATGTTAAGATGGAGTACCTAATCCTGAACCTAAACTCTGGATAACTCGACAGCAGTGTGTAAAAGAAGGAATTAATGAAAAAAAGAAAGAAAAATCGTTTATTTTGGTAGGACCTCTAGGATCACTTCAATTTCGTCTTACATGCTAGGTGAATCTAATGCCTTATAATATTGCTAGAGACTGCGTGCATTCGCGGTGCGTCTCAGTCGCAGTATTGAAGTGCACGCAACGCAAGTATCCAACTACATCCATCCGCAATTCCACATGGAACGGGAGCCACCCGCCCGACCCGATCTGATCCTGCCAAGCCAAGCCAATCCAGTCCATTCCATTATTCCATAGGACGTAGTATCTCTACCTAATCTGTGGCCAGGCCAGTCCGGTGCCTGCCGCCGCGCGCTGTGGCCGCGTTTCGGTACGTTCAGCTCAGACGCGCGTGCGTCGCTGTTTTCACGCGAACCATAAAAAAACAACGTCTAAGAAGATACCTATTACAAATTTTGTTTTTACTAAAACGTAATGAAATACACGTTGCCTTTGATAGACAATTAGTTTTCATAATTTAAGTCAGTTCGATTGTTATAATTAGGTAATTAATATTTAAATTAGTGAATTCATTACCTACCTACGTAGGTAATTACGTACCTATATAGGTACCACACCAACACATACAATGTCATGTTTTTATTTGAAAAATGAAATGCTTCTGTAATTTAAACTTATTGGATGGTCTTGTTAATAGGTGAGTACCTACCTACTTACTAAAAGTCAATTGAAAACCTAGCTTTAATCGAGAAAAATAGATGGCACAGCTTCACAATTACAAATAGGCACCTACACCTATAATACCTACTTTTAATATAACATGAGATTTTTAATCATCCAATAGATAGAGGTATTATGAACTTTCTTTTACCTTAGCTTAGAGCATTTGGTTTAATTTAATGCTCTATCTTTAAAAAACGTGGGTATAGAGTCTATACCCACGTTATCATGCAGGGTCAGGGCTGCGACTTGAAGGGAATGTCAAGGTTTGGCACGTAGCTGGCGTGGCGCCATGCCATATGCCATGGGCCGCAGAGGCTGCGGATGGCGCGCTTAATCTTATCTGATGCAGGCAGCCTCGAGGGCCAGCCCGACCGCCGACCGCACCCCGCGCCCCACGCCACCTCTCGTCTCATCTTACTAGGTAGACAGTCTTTAAAAATCACTAAAAATATTAGGCAGAAACCCGTGAAAATGTATCCAAGGATAATCTCGTAAAGCAGCGAAATAACATTTTGCCTGCGTTTTGGGTTAGGTGTACCCTCAGGTCCCTCAGCTTTTTCTGCCAAAATCCTGGAACCACTACTGCGCCTAGCACTATAATGTGATGAGCCACAGGTAAGGTAGGTACCTAGTTAGGTTAAATAGTACCTACCTACCTACCTAAGTAGATGTTGAGTTCGCATTCCGAAAAAGCGAGCGAAAATCATTGAGTTAGTACCTACATACGTATTTTATAGCAGGTAGAAAGAAAGAAAAATAATTTTGGTATGATCTCAAGGATTAGGTACTTCAGTTTCGTCTTACATGCTAGGTGATTCTTATGCCCGTTCCAACGCGACTCCCTCCTCCTAGGCAAGTAGGCAATCCTAGTTCGTTGTTTGACTGGAAGGTGCGCGTGTAAACGGTAACATTATCCGTGGCACCGGCATCTACACCAAGCCGCACCGCACCGCGATCACCACATTTCAATATTACAGATAGAGTAACACGGTGGGCTGTTAGGCAGGGTCGGATGAGCCATGGTCAGGTCATACATATTAACTTCGTAGTTCGTAGATAATGGTCAAAAACCTATACTTAGGTATATAAAATCCAAGTAAGACAAACAGTTCATGTTCATAAATCCTGGCCTGAAATTGTGATTAGGTATGTATGCTTACAATACAATACAAAATTTACTTGGAAATAATGTTCAGTCTTGAATTTTTATAGTTGACTATACATAGTGCATACCTACGGCACTTTCCAGTGCCATGCAATATGAGTACCTACCTACCTAGTTAGTGGGAATGAGAACTTTCCTTATCCAGTTATTACTCAGTAGGTAGTGGATAACTGTCTGTCTCCGAGAGCGAGTGCGCAGGCGCAGAGCACAGTGAGGGCCCGTCCCGCCGCCGCCATGTGCCATTTCTAGTGCAAATGTCTCGAATGTATTATCATAGTCACACGCTTAGCAGTGCAATCTTGCATTGTTTGAGTTTTTGTTGCGCCGCGCCGCCGGCCGCCGCCCGTCCCGTCGTCTTCAGCCGGCAGCCGCGTCGCCAGCTGGACGCGACCATTGTGTGGTACCGTATCCTCTCCCCCCCATCCCGCTGTGAGTTTTGTAATGCACTTTTTTCTTCCCTTCCCACTTCTTTAGTAAATCTGGTAGGTAATGGGAAGGAGTGTTAGGTAGGTACTTTCCTGCCTACAAAAAAAACATTGTACTACGTGCTTGGGTATCAAGAGCCGCGTCGGGCACAGGCCACGTGGAATGGCGTCGGCGCGGCGCAAGTTGCCGAAACGCGCAAAAAGCTCAACGACATTCCGCGAGTCGTAGACCCGCGCGTCCCCTTGCTCCGCCCCCGCGCGCCATCGCATCTTCGCATCGTGCCTCTGCAAGACGTGCTTCTCAACCGTAGCTGTAGAGCATGTCGCGTGGCTTCGCAGCGGCCGGCGCGAAGGAGGCCCGATGCGAGGCGTCCGGCCCGCAGAGCTCAAACAGGAGGTCGGTCTGCCGAGTCATGGTCTCTAATGATTCGTATATTTAAAAGGTTCTCAGTGATGTCGCCGAATGGGCTCGCGTCGGGCGCGCTCTCTTGATCGATGTCGGGCGGGGTGGCGCGGTGGCGGCGGCGGCATGCTGCTGCCAGACCAGACGTACGAGAGCGCTCCAGCCACCCACCCCCGCCCCCGACCCCGCCCCCGCCCCCGCACCCGCGCGGCCCTGCAGCCGCACCCGCTGCATGTGCTGCTCCGCGCGCATCGTGTACGTCCAGATTTTTTTTGCTCCAATCGAGAACGGAAACTCAAAGACATGTGAGTGTACTGGCCTTTTGTTATTTAAATCTGAAAAATGTATACTGTGTGTAAAACCACAGATAATATGATAGGTAAGTAGGTACGTAAGACTAAATAAACCATGTTTTGGTTGGTATGGTATAGTACACAGAGGAGCGCGCGCGGCGGCGGCGGCGGCGGGAGCGCGAAGAGCGGCGACCGCGCCCGCGTCCTCGGGGCCGATCGTGATGGTGAGTGATAATATTTTATTGCTTTAAGTATAGGTATATGCCTAAATACTTTAACCACAGTTTTTCCTATTTTACAAAATATTTCATAAAAAGAGGGTGTTAATAAGGTGAAAATAATGTACTTAACGATAATTGTAGGTTAACTATGTGGTTCTTATCTATGACATTCATTGACGTTCTTCTATCTTACAAGCATTACAAGTACCTATATAATCTGTGCAAGTACCTAGAACGCCTTATATGGTTAAAACGCTCCCAAATATGTATGTAGCGTTTTAGTATTCGCGGGAGTTAGTGTCCGGGCTTACTTCATTTTTTAATTTTACAAACCTGTCAATATTATCTGTGTTTCTTTATTATTTATTGTAGGTACTGAGCAAAAGAGCTAAGTCGAGTGCATTATTTCGTATTGTTGGATTATATTTTAGATGTTTTATAAGACTTAACTTCTAGATTTACTATTTGATTTGACTAGGACTTGGACAATTTACTTGGACAGTTTCATTAGTAATACCTAATTATCCAGAGGCTATATTTTATATAATACCTAACATGCGTTTTTCCTCTAGTGCATTGATTTAAGGTATGTTAGACCAATCGTTTGTTAAAGTAGGTACTTAAGAGCGGTCAACCCGGCTCACTTTTCATACAAACGCTCGTACGTGATTATGCCGTTGTAACCATTGAGATGTATTATAGAGCTACAATCAGAGAAATAAAATGTAAACGCCAAAACTCTGCGCACACTACGTAGTGCGCAGAGTTTTTCTTTTTTGCCTAAAAGCTACATTGAACATTAAAACAAACAACTTAACGTCTACATTCAAATGTCAAAATATGTCATTGTAGAACATTGAATTTGCTCGCACATTTTTTGAGTGTTGTCAGCTATTAAATTGTGACTCTTTAATACATCTCAATGGTTGTAAGTTACAACTTGTAACAGATCTTTCTTTTAAACTTTTGGACTAATAGGTATCTTGTGCACTATATCTAGGTTTCTATCGAAACCAAAAATCAAAATTTTGAGAAACAAATTCAGTATAAGTAAGCTTCCAAAAACCTGCTTTTAGCATAAATTTTACCTGAACTTTGGCCGTTCATAATGTAGGTACTCATAAATTGTAAGAGTAAAGAAAATATTGTGATAGAAACCTTGCAAATGTTATGGAGATTCTAAATGACAAATATTTATTTTACAAACTTGTAAGGCTTACTGAAAAACACGTATTTCCTGGAACACTTTTTATGAAATTTCCGCACACTATATTTCGAGTGAGCGAGTGAGCGGCGAAAGTACCTACTGAATGCCGAGCGCTGTGGCACTATCTCTCTCTTTTCGCTTTGCTTCTTTTTCTAACATTGCGCTGGATGAAACAACAAGCTTTTCAGCTATGCCCGCGTCGATGATAGACGCACCGGGAAGGGCCTACTCAGACTCCGCTCTCCTAAAATATCTAATACGTATAGGTACCTACCATTTAGTTTTAGTCCTTCCTATATCAGCATTGTGGTGGTAGAAAATATAATAGGGAAATAAGTAGCAAGTGGTGGTAGTGCGCTTGCGCAGTGCGGGCGTGATCACACCTACCTACAACGATAGCGCGGTCTCCCGGAGGCATCAGCATCACACATCGCGCCCGCAGTAATTGGCACTATCGGATCTGCGCGAGTGCGTCGCACTATATTGGCCACCACACACACACGTCGCAACTTTCACGGCACGCGAGACTACCGACGCGGGGCAGCCTTCCACCCTATTGTTCCATTAATACCATCATTGTGACTCCTTCTTGTTTCAACAATGTCATGGAGTTTATCACGCTATTAACTTTTAAAGAATTAACTACGCAAAAAATAAAACAAAAAAATTAACTTGATGAAAAACAAAAAGTTATCTTTGGTAGAACACTTAAGTGCGGTTGAGAGCGCAGCGATAAGCGCCGCCGCGCCTGCTGAATAAACAGCAATCGATCTTGAAGTAATTACGTTTAATTGCTCCGGCTCCGGCTGTGCTTGCTCGCCTCGGTCCCACGTTCATCAATTACAGGATTAGGAGTAGATGGCGAATCAGCCTGTCCTCCCCCCCCTCTTGCCCTGGCCCCCGCCCGCTGCTTCCTCTCTGACTGCACTCAAGCCTTTTTATGATGTCGTTTCCAATTGTCTGCAATCTCGAGCGGTTTTCAATGGGCCATAACGCTCGCTTCCCTCATTACACGCTCTAATTGAACGCGCAGAGCTTTCATTGTTCTGCAGCTACTGCGCTTCTATTTATCATGAAATGAAAATGGCAAAAAAAAATGAAATGAAATATGATCACGTATCCCAGGAAGCGGTAGGCATTTCTTTTAGATCTTTTTAGACAATTTTTAGATCCTTTTGATGATGTCTATGGGGGTAGTCAGAGGTAGGTATGTCCAAATGCATATTTGGTACATCTGCAGAAGTTAACTTTCCATACGTGACAGGTTGCAAGCCCATCGACGCTTTTAGAGAGCTAACTTGTTTCCCCACGATGTTTTCCTTCACCGTTAAAAGCTCGTGTTAAAGCGCATATACATTTTTCGATGCGAAAAGTTCATTGATGCACGGCCGGATTCGAACCCACGACCTTCGGATCGAAAGTCGAAGTACTAATCCACTTGTCCAACACGGCTTTTTATTTTTGATCGTGGATATAATTCGCAAATTCTAAATAAAATAAGCAGTACCTAGGGTTAGTTAAATTTGCGTTATATAATTTGATCACTAATGTGTATCTGGCGTACCTATTAGGAGTGAGCTTGATTGCTTGAAAGATTAAAAAAAAAACTGTAATACCTAGTGCGAAACTGCGAAGTTGTGAAGTCATTTCGGCGCGGTCGCGTGCCGCATTCTACATCTACCTACATCGCGTGCAGCAGCCTAACTGTAGCACTCGATACATTCCAACTAACACTTCAATTAGACAATACATCTCGCCATAGTCAGTGCGTTCGCGCCTCTTGAACTATTGCCTGGCACATGATGATCGTTTGGATCACTTGATATCGGTTCGGTTAGTTGGGTACCTACCGGTGACGACGATCAACTGTGTGTTTTCCAAAGAAAAGATTTGAACGCGCCCGCCCCGCTCGCCGGTATTTTCGTGCTGCCAATGAGTCTTGTAGCAGGTTTGTTTAAAATTGTAACCTATACCAAAGACGATTATTGCCTATACTAAGTACACTCATGGACTTATTTAGAAAGAACGCTTCATCAATCGAAAATGTATAGGTCCACATGGCCACATGTAGAGTATGTATAGTACCTACCTTATTAACTAACTTATACGCTTATACTTACCTTACTTACTAGTAGTAAAGTTTTAATAATCTGCGGGGATTTTTTTTTTTTTTTTTTTTTTTTTTTTTTTATTAGGTTCTCAAAACTGGACGATACACATTATACATGATTGCTTGACAAAATAGGTAATGAAAGCTAGTGTACGACCTTCTCGATGAGAACACAGCATGCACCAGTAATAACCTACTCTTATACTAGAAATTAGAAAATTATACACAAATAAATAAGTACCTAAGCAAAAACTTAATTATTAACAAAACTACAAAATTTAATACACTATTGAATTTTAAACAGCAGTCTCTTGATAGAAGAGACTGAAGAAAAGAAAATATCGAATTCATGACAGATGTCATTATAAGATGAACACATTCGGTAAATTGATGAGTGCTGACTGTAGTTTGTATGACAGAATGGTAAGTAGAACGTTTTTCTATTGTGAAGACGGCTGGAGGAACGAGGTATGACTAAGTGGAACTTCTGCAGCAAACTGGGGCTGTCAATTTTACCATTTATAATTTTATACAGAAACAGGATATCCATCACGTTCCTTCTATGTTGTAAAGTCTTTAAATGAAAATGATTAAGCCTAGAACCATAGGAATCAAGACTATGGCAAAGATTATTCGCATATGCGAGATGGTATAGAAAGTTCTTTAGTAGCCGCTCTATTCTGCTAATGTGAACTTCATAAGAGGGACTCCATATAGGACTGCAATATTCCAGTATACTACGAACATAACAATTAAAAAGTAAAATAGGGATTTCTGTATCATTAAAAAATTTACATTGCCTAATGACAAAACCAGCTAATCGTGCTCCCTTTTTGGTAATGTAATCGATATGCTCTCTAAAATCCAACTTGGCGTCAATCACAACTCCAAGATCGCGATTTTAACTCTCGACTCTCGATTTTAATATAGACATTATTTTAGATTCTCTGTCTGAAAGGTTCATTAACTTGTTCAAATGTTTTAATCTGACGCATCTTTTCAATGAACCAACTAGGGTAACTATAACAACAGCCACATGTCTAGACAATATTTTTAGTAGTTGTGAACCAATTAGTAAGAACTTAATAAAAAAGTTTGGATCAGATCATTATGGTCAAAGTGTTAAATTTCCTAATTGCATACTAAATGAACCTCATAAATTCACTTACCGACCTATCACAGCGAGTCGTATTACAAAGTTTAAGGGTTGCATAGAACTTAAAATGTCACTTTTGCCTTGTATAGAAGACCCGAATGAGCTGTTTAACTGTTTATCTAATTTAATTACTGAGGAGCATAAGGAAATATTTAAATTAAAGACTTGTATAGCTAAAACTAGTGCAAGCTTTGCAGACTGGGCAACACCTGGTATTTATAGAAGTAGAAATAAACTTTATGATCTGTATTCTACAAGGGAACTAATGCTCCACGATCCTTCACATAACCTTTACATTAAGAATTATTCTAAAACATTCAAAAAAGTATGTCAGGTAGCAAAATCAATGTTTTTAAAAAATAAAATTGAAACAGCACCTAACAAAATTAAAGCCACTTGGAAATTGATCAACAATGAGACTGGTAAGACAAAACGTGGCCACAAACAGATAAATCTAAAAGTCAATGATCATTTATTAACTAAAAGCGATGAGGTCGCTCACGCATTTGATAATTTTTTCTCTAATATACCACATGTGGTGACCCAGTCATTAAATTCATCCGCCACTATAGCATACGGCCTTTTGGAATGCAGTGTTGCTCAGGGTAATAATGAATTCAGATTTAGTTATGTTAACGCAGACAATATTGTCAAAATATTTAAAACACTGAATATTAAAAACACTGAAGATTTATGGGGGATTTCGACTAAGATATTAGCTACTATTGTTGGTGATATTGCTCCTTGTTTAGCTTATATCTTTAACAATTGCGTTGACGAGGGAGTTTTTCCCAATCTAATGAAGATGAGTAAAGTTATTCCTTTATTCAAATCTGGTAATGAAACTGACCCCGCTAATTATAGACCAATATCGATTCTGCCTGCGTTAAGTAAAATATTTGAAAAACTAATTCTTAATCAACTGCTCTTTCACTTTAATCTCAACGGACTTTTACACCAGCACCAATTTGGATTTACGAGAGGTAGATCAACAACCGATGCAGGTACATTGCTTCTAAAGCACATTTATGATGCCTTTGAGAACTCACAAGACGTAGTCGGAGTTTTCTGCGATCTGTCGAAAGCGTTCGACTGCGTGTGTCATGCGACTTTAATCTCCAAATTAAAGTACTATGGTGTCGTAAACCAAGCTATTAACCTGATTCGATCTTATCTTTCTGAGAGACTCCTTCAAGTTGAAGTAGGAGGTGAAAAGTCCTCAGGGTCAGATATTGATATGGGTGTGCCACAGGGCTCGATACTAGGCCCTTTTCTGTTTCTAGTGTACATAAACGACCTTCCTTCTTTTGTAAAAGACATGTGTGACATTGTTCTTTTTGCTGATGATACATCTTTACTTTTTAAAGTTGATAGGTCTAAAGATAATTATGATGATGTTAATGCCTCTTTATCCCAAGTCTCAAACTGGTTCACTGCTAATAACCTCTTACTTAATGCCAAAAAAACTAAATGTATTAAATTCACTTTGCCTAACGTGGTTAAGAGACCTACAAAAATTAAATTAAATGGGGAAGCACTTAATCTTGTTGATTCAACTGTTTTCTTAGGTCTTACAATTGACTCCAAAGTGCAGTGGGGTCCGCATATTGAAACACTTGCAGGTAGGCTTAGCTCCGCGGCTTATGCAGTGCGTACGATTAGGCAACTTACTGACGAAGGAACAGCTAAGTTAGTATATTTCTGCTACTTCCATAGTGTGATGTCGTATGGTATTTTTCTTTGGGGTAAAGCAGCAGATATTCAAACTATTTTCGTTTTACAAAAGCGAGCTGTCCGTGCCATTTACAAAATGAAACGTCGGGACTCTTTAAGAGAGCGATTTAAAGAAATAAATATTCTTACTGTTTTTTCGCAATATATTTATGTAAACTTATTGCACACTCACAAATATATAAACAACTTTAAGAAAAAAAATGATGTGCACAAAATTAACACTAGAAATAAAAATAAACTATGTGTGCCTAAATTTAGACTAGAAAAAGTAAACGGTTCTTTTATGGGAAATACTGTACGTTTTTACAATAAACTCCCAATCAACGTAACTAACCTACCGACTCGAAGGTTTAAAACGTACATAAAGAATATTCTTGTAGAGAAAGCGTATTATTCCATTGAGGCTTTTATTAATGATAAAATTACGTGGCCTGATGTCGCTCTGCCCCTCGACGGTTGATGGTATACCTACAATATCTTTACTACCTTGATAAGTAGGTACCTACCACTTAAGTCGGCCAAGTGTAGCGTGTGATGCCAGACAACATTTTGTTGAGGTGTTATCTTGTTAACTTTACAATTACTTTTACTTTTTTTGACATGCCTTACTTTGTTCGACTGGCTTCCCACTGAAGCTTGACTATTTAGATTATTTTAGATTGTTAAGGGATCGCTTTTAAAAAAAAGCTAGGCCCACACCACCAGGTTCTTGCCTGATTCTTTCCCTGGTGTAGGGAGTCGCGTTGGAACAGGCATTAGAATCACCTAGCATGTAAAACGATACTTAAGTGATCCTTGAGGTCCTACAAGAATAAATGATTTTTCTTTCTTTCTTTCTTTCACTTAATAGAAATACTTTGTTAGTCGTTTGTTTTAGGGTTTCATTTGTTTTTTCGTTAATTTTTATGAACACTAGCTAAGCTAGTCTATGGAATAATTTTGTTGTTTGTTGCGAATGTTGCGATCATTTTACGGAGAGCGCGACGCCACCGATGCAGTCTGTTATGGAAAGTGCTAATAAATAATAAATAAGCAATAGGATACCGCGCACGCCACAGTGTACCTACCAACTCACTTATTTTTATGTCACGAGTTTTTGCATCCATTTCGCGCTCGGATCGGCACGGCACGGACAGCAGATCATGCCGGTAATTACTGCACTCTACGGATATGAGCTTCTCTCCTCATTTATGAAAATCAATAAAGCAAAATACCGGTTTACAACTTTTAGCCACCATAAGGTAGGCATTAGCGTTGTCGTTGATTTTCAACATCGATGAGCATCGTTTTTTGCTTTGAAATTATGAGAATTTTAGGAAATTATATAAGTAGGTATTTTAATTTAATATGTACCTATAGAATTTTGTTTTGTTGCTTAATTTAATAAATTTAGTTTTTATTTTTGATTACTACGTAGGTTCATTATTATTAATGATTATTAAATAGTGCTGTGCATGCCTGTAATGGGTAGGTACACATGTCATAGTATTTTTATATCAATGTTTTTTTACAATGTGTAATTATGTGTACCTACTGTTGGCGTTGCCTTAATAAATAAATAAATAAAAGATGCCGAGAGGCTTCTCTGACATCGGTAGGGAGGGAGGGACATCGGTATTGCCGGACTAGGCGTAAAGGTGTGAAACGGTTACCGTTAGGTTTGTTTAATAAACGTTTCTAGGGTTTACTTTAGTGCGTAGGTAGGTACAATATTGTTGCAAATAAATTTTAGACAATTTGGTTTGGATAGTCTTAAGGTCTACTATGTCTACACTCTAATTTAGACGACCTCTGTGGGCGGAAGCCCGCCTGAGACACAGAGGTTGCGGGTTCGATCCCCGCTACGGGACAAATGTTTGTATGATTTGCAAATATTTGTTTCGTGTCTGGTTGTTTTCTATGTATAATACCTATGTATTTATTTACAAAAAAAATGTACCTATCTATGTAGTAAATCAGTCATCATCTGGTTATCATAACACAAGCATAAAAATGCTTAGCTTGGGACTAGATGACGCTGTCTGGAATGTCCAGGGATATTTATTATATTTACTTACTATCTTTAAAAAATATTAAATTCTTATTTTGCGAAATTTCTCGACCACAGAGTCGTGTGGCAACGAGCATATCTCTAGATAAAGAACGATATCAATAAACGATGACAGAACACTGATACCTTGATACTCTTTGTCGTTGGCCAGTATCTGTTTATTATTTATTTATTTTACTAGAGCGCGCAAGTCGAAAAAGTAATATCCTCACTTACATACACTATATACTTTTATTGATGAATGTGTCCCGGCACAATTAAGTGTCGCCCTCTGTGTGGCGACGCGCGCACTGCACCTGCGCCGGCGTCTCTGGCTAGTCGCACCCGTAGGCCAACCATGTCGTCGGCAGGCAACAGACTCGCTCCTACTCTACTAGAGGGCGCTGAAATGTTAGCAATATCAAAGTTATTAGAAGCCCACAGTATCAGTTTTACCAGTTTATTTTCCATTGTTCAAGTTTTAAGTTGATCTTTTGAAACTGTCTCCGCTCGGGAGTTAAGGCTGGAATCCTGAGTACGAGGGGTTCAAGATCGCCCAAGACAAATACACATTAAGCCCGCTATGCATACTCTACTTTGTATAGTCACAGATAAAATAATACAAGGTAGTATAGGAGAAGTAGCAAAGTTGCACTTGGTGGCCACCAAACTCTGTTTTCGCTACTCTTCTTAAACTTATAAAATGAAATTATTACAGAGGTACTTATTAAAAAAAAGTTTATGATAGGTTTCACAAACTGAACATTCAGTTTTTAGTATTTGTGTAAGTAGTTTGAAATAGTTGTAGGCGCTCGCCGTACAAAAGATTTAAACGCGCGCGCAGTCGATGCTGCCGCGCGCGGTAGCGGGGCGTCCGGCGATTACTACCCCAGATAATAGGTAGGTATACACTAGCTACTACTAGCTAGGGGATGTATGCATAGATAATTGATATTCAAAGGAATCCAAAAGTGATTGACATTCTCTAAATTATCGATAATGAATGACTCGTGGCGTTATCTGTGTATGCTGGCTCTGGCTGCCTCGCATCCGGATTGCATCCGGATTGCATCCGGATTCGAGATGCTGTCCAGTGTCCTCTGTAAACTGATATTGAATAATAAAGTATAACCAGATAATAAATAATGTTGTAATACCAATACTATTTTTTAGTGAGTTGAGTACCTACATCATTGTGTCGTAGCTTTCGGCGTGAGCTTACAAATAAATACTTACGTAGGTACACAAACCAGTTCCCCCCTCGGCGGGTCCCCTCCCCCCTCCGCCACCCGCAGGGCCCCCCCGCAGCCTCCGCGTCGTCACCTGCGACCTTTCGTAATGCCCGTTTAATGCGCCGAATCCACATACTTTGGGAACCAGTACCGCTTGTCCCGACTCCATACCGAATATACCGATATTGTCAATCATGTGGAAACTATTCCCAGAACGATGCAGACTCTGTTCTGTGAGAATTATTCGGTACAACAGAAACATGAGAGTCCTGATCATCGAACAGATTCATCCATCTGACTCAGTCGAGACTCTGACTCAAATCAAAATGGCTGCTATCAGCAGACGAGGTCTACAGTTTCATTTTCAGGGATCCTGTTCCTGAAAAATATCTATAAGTCCTCGAGTACTCTGAAAATGGATCAAACGTCATCTATTCGAGAAGTAGGTGTTCGCTCGTGCCAGGTCACGCCTGATGGCGGGGTGCGGTGCGGGGTGCGCGGGGGAGTGGGGAAGGAAGACAGCGCGCGGCGCGCGGGCGGCAGGCAGTCAGTGCTGAGATGTCCGCGCGCGCGAGCGACCGCCGCCTGGCCGGGGAGCGACGCGGCCGCGGAGTGTGATGCGAGCGCGCCGCCCGCCATGGCCACGCTCGGCCTCTCCAAGGTGTTCATCCTCGACAAGTACTTCACCGAGCTTCAGAAATTCTGGGAGACGGAGAAGAAGCTGCAAGGTGAGCCCGCTCGAAAGCT
The DNA here is from genome assembly GCA_963582015.1 of Xanthorhoe designata. Classification (NCBI taxonomy): domain Eukaryota; kingdom Metazoa; phylum Arthropoda; class Insecta; order Lepidoptera; family Geometridae; genus Xanthorhoe; species Xanthorhoe designata. The sequence continues at coordinate 92,084 of OY757045.1, forward strand.
GCGCCGTGTTTGAGTGCGACTGCGTGCGCGAGCGCCGCTGCGGGCGCGCGCCTGTTTTGTGTGTCGATTGTTCCGCTGTCGGAATGCCGGGCGGCTGAACTTGTTTGTGGCTGCGAGGGCTGCCAGGGAGCGAGTGCGCCTGCCGTTACTGAATACCGACCGAGACGGTGAAGCCTAACACTATAGTACACTTACGTTATATTATTGTCCTCCGTAACCTCTATATAGATACCATATCTATTCCTGACTATTATTTCTTTATCGAAGGACTTCTGATGAACTTTAAGATTGAATTGAAACTGAATGAGCCATTCGTAACATACGCGTACAGTTTAAAGATACTTCAAAACTACTGAACCCGATCATGTTATTTCCTTAAACTCATCGAGCCACATGTCAATAGTAGTAGACACCTGCGTCGTTCTGTAATGGCTGGAGCTAGGTCGGGCTTGGTGCGCACGCGCCGAGCACGCTAATGTCTCTATGTGCTGCCGAGAACGCATTAACTTTTTATCCTCACGTTAGAATGTTAATGGAAGGTATGTGAGGAGTGCGTCTCTCCGCTCGGCAGGTCTCTCCCCGCGGGCGCTCGCATCGCATGCGCCGGGAACATGCTACTAAAGGTGCACAGAACAGAAACTTAATGACAGATTTCATGATAATTATATTAGTCTATAAGATATAGACCGACTACTATCATTGAGTCAACATATTGGCAATAACATTGACGATTACATTGATGACTGAAAGGGCTTAATGATGACTCTATCTAAGTCATCTTAACTATCACCTATTGCCGGGGCTTATTCGATGCTCTTTCATCTAAATGGGCATGGTCAGGGCATAACTGTTCATATTTTTGCGATCCCTCAGCATAAACGAAATGAAGACGTAAGTAGCAGATAGTGCGATGAAAATTCTATTACGAAATTCTTTGTAAGATAATGAAAAAAAAACGAAAAATAAGAGGTCTAGCGAGAGCGGCCGCGCCGGTTCCCGCGCGCTCTCAGTTTTTTCTATCGTTCGGCCGCGGCGCAGGTAAATCACTTGCTGCGACCGACATTCCACGCAGGTGACTCCGAATAAAGGGACCATCTCGGTAATTTACCGATACCAGTCACTGAAGAGCGTTTTATTCGATTTACGATATAAAACTAATGTGATGAGAATGAATAGAGTGTAAATCAAACCGACTCTAACACAACCCACCTCCATCTCTGAAGATCTGAAGATCATAGTGATATGCTTCGTAATATAATAGAGCCGAACTTACTCTATTGCAATGTTATGCGATCGAGCGGCGCGTGTGGTATTATGTAAGTAAAGATATGTTGGGCGAGCGCGGCGCGGCGGTGGCGGCGCATAACGGCGAGTTATAGCGCCGCGGCCCAAACCCGACCGGGGGCAACGACACACGCTCCAGCACCAGCTCATTGCCGGACCTCCATCTACCTCACGTCCTAGAACAAATAATGATGGACATCGTAGGTATAGATAGATCATACGATCACAAATCCTTAGCATTTTCTTTAGAAGTCGGTCGGTGTCAATAGGTTACCTATTGCAATAAAAACCATTACTATCGGTCCATGTTTTTTATGGATTTTTATAAAGCTCACGATTCATAGGTCTCATGAATAATCGAGTACCTACCTACTTATATATAGTTATTAGGCAACTAGGTCATGTTTGATCAAACGGATTTATACATACAAGGGGAATCCTTGTTAAAATCCATCCAGCTGTTTGTGCCTTCATTTAATATAGAATCGGATGAATGAGTTTTCTTTTGATTGTTAACGATTATCTTTTTAAACTTTCATGATCAGAATACATTATAAAACATAATATTTACGGGTATTTATCACGATCCTTTATAACGTTGGACAGAATGATATTCCTAAACCTTGTGGTGTTAAGGAACGAATCTGCGAGTGATGCGTCACAACAGGGCGACTCTCCTCCCTACAATACAAATGCTTCTCCGACTTCCTTTATTAGAACGCAATCGTAGCCGTTCACCATAGTCCGAAGTTAGAAGCTGAACTGACCAAATAACATCAAAATCAGTATAAATACAAATACAAATTGTTTATTATTTCTCTCACAAATCACAATAAAAACCTATTCCAAGTTTCAGCCAAATCTGTTTAGTAGTTTTGCGTGAAAGAGTAACCAAACATCCACCCTCAAAAACTCTATTACAAGGACAAACATCCATCCACCCTCACAAACTCTTACAAGGACAAATATCCATCAATCCTTACAAACTTTCGCATTTTATATCAGGCATAGGTATACCTACTCCTACTTCCGTTCCGTACGTGAATCAGGACACTTGTGTTCGCGACATAAAGTTTTAAAGTTTTCCTGTTGCATCCCAACTTGCATTTTGTACGAGTTATTTACTCACAGCGCAGCTGAGGGCGGCGCGGGGGGGGGAGGGGGAGGGAGACGGGGGGACGCGCCCTCCGCCAGCCCGCCGCGGTGACTCAATCGGCCCGCTGCGCACCCGACCTGCGCTTGCATGATGTAGGTACCTACCAACACTGTAGGTTGGGTACACGTACACACCAACCGCAAGAAAACACCTAGATGTCAATCTGGGCTAAATGGTGCACACTGTTCTTTATTTTCCGTGTTTGTTATTATGTTTATTACTTAGATAGATTTTGGTCGTTCCGAAAGTTGGTGTGAAAGCAAATGTTTTATTGACGTGTCTAAATGCCGTTAGACGAAAGGCTCGGGTTGCGGTCACGAGCCAGCCGACACCTGCAGCCGAATATCTGCTAACAGAAACTCTTGGCACACACTCTTCCGTGCAAAGGAAATAAATGCATTTGAATCAGCAGTTATTAGCAATACCTAGAGAATTCCTTAGAGAAGTGACATTGAAATACGACTCAAACTAATTAATTAATCAGCTTAAACGTGTGAATGGCATAGGTTTGATATCTATGTGAGGAGCATCGACCACATAACTACGAGTATAACCGTTAAGTTTAGGTGAAGCCGTAGCTATAGCGTAAAAGTAGAACCTGTCTTTTATTGCAATAAAAAAAGTCAGTTCATATAAGTGGCGTGTTCTGGTGACGAGGTTTTGGGCTGCTTGTACATCAAACTACATTATGACAGAGATAGCCTCAGACAAAATTACTCGTGCCCTACAAGAAACAAAAACGCTCAGTTGATTTTGCTAATAGTGCTCACTCTTCCATTAGTATGACCTATCACGAATGACTAATATAGATGCGTTACCACGAGCGTTATTTTAGTGCAATAACTGAAAATACAACAAAGTTTAATGTTTTGTGCTTTATACAAAAATTATAAATATAGCGTGCAACAGGAAAATATGGCTATTCTAAAAAAATGAACAAGAATGGCAGTAAATGCAGTACGATCTAGTCTCTATTTAGATCAGCTCTTTATGTAACATTTATTTATTTATTTATTTGTTTATAGGAGATCCAACAGCTTTACTATGCAACACAAAGCCACAACAAATAAACTGTTGATACAAGGAAAATTTAATTTAATGTCCGGTATTGGCTTTAACTAAATAAATAAAATAAATACTTTCCCGACTGTTAAAACTAACTCAACATAACATCTCATGTACCTATATGTATCTAATGCGAATACGAAGAGCAACTGCCAAGGAAAAGACTTCAACGCGCGCCAACTCTACACTTTCGTAGCAGCAAATAGCAGCAATGTTTTGTCTTATTTTTATTTTATGACAAAACTGTTAGAGTATGGTTTATTGTTCATCACAGACAGCATTTAGAGTAATTTGAGATACAAAGAATTGCATACAACGACGTGGCTGTGTGACAAAATTAAGAGACGCGGGCATGATTGCCCCGCGAGCACGATGCTATCCGGCACGACACTCTCCTCTCCCCGCTACGCCGATTATAATTTTATTTACTTACTTGCACATTACTAAACTAGCCCTTATTTCTACCATATAAGATAGAAATGTTCCGGTTTGCGTTGTATCTGATGACAACGCAGAGTATGAGAGATGACCCGCCGCACAAATCCGAGAAAACGTTCAAATTATTTTAGTTTTATTTTAAACGTTAGGTATCGTACGAACCTCTTCACTATTTATTAGAGACGCCCTCGCGAGGAGTGACTATACTCATACCCAGATGAAGATTCTCCGGATGAATCGAAATATTGCCGTTATCAAAACCGACGATATTTTTACGTGAGTGATTTTCCGCTTAGTTAAATAATTTGTAATAATGTTAGATTGTGGGTGGCAGGGCTCGAGGCATCCTGCAAACCTTTTTCTTTATAAATTACGATCCAGCTTGTCGTGTTTTTGACACATGTTGTCTTGCCTCTGCGCGATGCCGCCGCGCGCCCTCATCATATAAGACCACCGCTCGTGAAGCAATGGCGTGTTTTTGCAGAGCACAGCGCGATTAGCCGCACGCCATGTCCTACATGCCTGTCATCCAACGTTTCTGACTCACCTTTCTAATAGTCTAGCTCGCAGTCCGATTTACTTACCATCTTGTACCTAACTACTGCGCTTTGTACTGACCTAAGAAACAAAAAAATTGTATTACCTACCTAATTGTATAAGAAATAATATTTGCAACTGATAAGTATACATTATGGTCTAGCTAGACACAACAAACTATATGACTATAACTAGTGGCTATATGGCCCTAATCTAGGAGAAAACCTCCATGGTTAGTTTGAAGGCGTAGACTCGCTGCCTATTTCTTTAGTTCCCACGATTTCCTTTGCAAAATCACACCATCCAATTACTTATTCAATTTGTGCACGTTTTCACATTTGTTTGGTTTTTGCCTCAATCTCTGTTTCGTTTAACGCTATTTTGTTTTCGTTATTGCATAACTCGTTCTGAACAGATGAAAATATTTTTTGATAGATCGGTGTTGTCATCTTAGGTAAACCGAACTCTCAGCTCAGCTGTGTTTGAGGAATGATTCACATCGGAGCCGTGTCGTCACCCGAGCAGGGCACAGCAAGCGCTGAAAGCGAAAGTGCATTTCCAGGCCGCGCGCGGTCCTACATCCGGCTCTACGTTGACGAACGCTCATTTTAGTATTTGCAATCATGAAACGCATGGGGCAGTGTTACGTCGCGCGCTCGCAGTGATGTCACGCAGCGGCGGCGTTGTCACATCTCGGAAGAGTATTACGGCAGCGCACACTAGGCGACAGGCGACAGCGATAGCTCGGCGACTAGACGCGACGACGCGATATGCTGCGGCCGACAATTTTTATATAATGTATTTTGTTCAAAGCTCCGCACACTAGGCGAAAGGCGTCAGCGACTAGAGGCGGCGACTTGTCGCCCAGTGTGTGCTGCCGTTTACAGTTGTACCTTCCACATAATAATACTACGAGTAGTAATAGAGCGCGGATTAAGATGTCATTGCGCGCGGGGCAGCGTGCAGCGGACGCGCGGCGGCGGCGCTGACTTCGAAAGTAAAAGCACTAGGCATTCCGCGCACGCAGCGTGTCGTCGCGCGGCACTCAGCACTTGGCGCACGCCGGCAGTGGCATGGCACTGCGACGCAACTTTTTTGCACCTCGCCACACTACACTAGCTCGGGCGCGATCCCATTCATAACGTGCGATAAAATGCAAACAATGTTGGGCTCATTCAAAATGATCTCGCTTCTCCTTGATTTTATTTTTATTGCAGTAAAGTAATGTTCCTATTTATTCATATCGATTTTATAGCTGCTTAGACTTCAGTTTTTTTAGAGTTGATTAGTATAGTTCGCGCCACGTAAAAAGAGCGCTGGCTGTCAAACTGCTCCGTGGTCGATGATTGGTGGAGAGGTAACGCGGCGCACTTCATACCATTGATTTAGCGAGTGCTATTGGTGCGTCAGCGAGTGAACACAGGCGCAAACATACCCCCACTACTTCCCCTCAGCGCTCTTTTTACGTGGCGCGACCTATACCTACCTACCAGTAGTAGTAGAGGCATGTATGTTATGTACGAGTAAGTATAATGTGGGGGAAGTAACTAATCGTTGACTGTCCTTTTACTTGCTCCAGCAATATGGGTTGAATTTTAAGTCATAATTGCAAATATACAGGGTGGGTGGGGCAAAATGTTGGGCCCTTAAGGTGGCCCTTCCCGGTGCGTCACGCGGGCATAGCTGAAAAGCTTGTTGTTTCATCCAGCGCAATGCTAGAAAAAGAAGCAAAGTGAAAAGAGAGAGATAGTGCCTCAGCGCTCGGCATTCAGTAGGTACTTTCGCCGCTCACTCGCTCACTCGAAAAATAGTGTGCGGAAATTTCATAAAAAGTGTTCCAGGAAATACGTGTTTTTCAGTAAACCTTACAAGTTTGTAAAATAAATGTTTGTCATTTAGAATCTCCATAACATTTGCAAGGTTTCTATCACAATATTTTCTTTACTTTTACAATTTATGAGTACATTAAGAACGGCCAAAGTTCAGGTAAAATTTATGCTAAAAGCAGGTTTTTGGAAGCTTATACTGAATTTGTTTCTCAAAATTTTGATTTTTAGTTTCGATAGAAACCTAGATATAGTGCACAAGATACCTATTAGTCCAAAAGTTTAAAAGAAAGATCTGTTACAACGGCATAATCACGTACGAGCGTTTGTATGAAAAGTGAGCCGGGTTGGCCGCTCTTAAGGGTAGTTACCCTTTTCTTTTGTAGGTAGTTACAAGATGTTGTTCTTAGATACCTACTGTTCCACCAGGAACAAGTTGATCTTAATCGACTATTTCCCACCAGGAACACTTTTCCCAAAGTAACTAACCAAATCACATCGTAAGTTTTTGCAATAATTAAAAAATACAATTTCTAAGAAAAACCGAGTATGTCAAATAAATGGCAATATTTTTTCTTGAAAACAAAACAGAAGGTTCCTAAGATAAGAAAAAAACCCAAGTATTTATGTAGTATTCTAGTTCCTAATGAAACCTAAATTTTAACTTCAACCGAATTCTATACCTCCTTAACTGTAAGTAGAAAGAGTGAACCTAAACATAGAATAATGTAGGTAAGTACCTACTCAAAACTCAGAATTACCTACAGAATACCTATATAATTTCGTTACCGGTTTACGAAATACATAATTTAGGTACCTAATAAAAATAAATAAGTAAGAATAATCAATCATTACATACATTAGTGAAATCTTATTTTTTGGTTAGAAGTTCTCCCCGCGTATCGGATTAGAAACGGTCGCAAGCACCGTTAGCTTTCGGCAGAATGTGGCCTAGAGCCGTCGGAATTTCCTTCAGCACAACCGGTCGCGCTCGCAGCGCAGCCAACAATACAGCGAGGCAGCGAGGCCCCGTCACCCGTCCCTTCACAACCACAACCCGTCTCTCTACTGCACTTCATTGACCTATTAACTAAGTAGATCTCACTCAACGGAAGAGCCGCATTACACGGCGTGCCGATCCACAGGATACCAGAGATAACCGGGAACGACGCGCTAGCTCCAGCACTATACAGATTGTCCTTGTGCGTGCAGTTGCTAGCGAGTTGTTCGCGAGGAAAGTATTTAGGCTTTCACGGAACCAGTGGGCGTGTTCTGTCGCAAGAACTTTTAAAATACATGAGATGAGCGGGGTTGGAGTACGCAGGGCGGGGGTAACGGTGTCCTTCGATGGTGGAGCAATAAAAAGGTTTTTGACGCTGTTTAGCGTTCGGGGCGTGAGGCGCGGGGCGAGGCGGGGGTGGAGAGCCGGTCGACCGGTTTCCCCTCGCACCGCACCCCTACCCCGCCCTACACCCGCTGCGATACAGCCTATAATAATACAATCAGGTGATCATTCCGTCTCCATGTGAAGTGCATTTACTTCTCTGTTGCGTCAGAAAAAAAGATTATAGCTGAGAAAGATGTTTTACATTTCGTATAATTAGATCGACAGCCGTCCAACACTTACGTACTCGTTAATGTTCCCATTGTACCGACATCTATTAAAGGCTGAACCAGTTAATGCTCGATGTGGGAATAGGTATAATCGTTAACGTTACTAGTTTATAGTTCGGCCCGAACTAAGATTTAGAATGGCATACATAGTTTTAACTATTGTTTTATCTGTGCCCCAGTCTAAGTGCTACTACCGCCTAAAAACTACTTCAAAAATAATAAGACTAAAATAAAAAATAAATGTATGCAATTAACTTGCAGAAAAGGTGATAAGGGTTCGTCCACTTCGGCACGCATCTCTAAATATTTGGGTTACAGGACTTGGCTGTTCACATGACTGAACGTCCAATGGCTTGAATGTATAGGTGTCAAAATGTACAAAGTCTAATGGTTATAAAAGTTCACATTGTATTTATGTATAATCATGCTTTTGCCATATTAAGGTGGAAAGAAAGAAAGAAAGAAAAATCATTTATTCTTGTAGGACCTCAAGGATCACTTAAGTTTCGTTTTACATGCTAGGTGATTCTAATGCCTGTGGTTGGGCCCAGTGGTTTTACCTGTCCTTGTATTGAAAACTGTTAAATCAAGACTGGGATGTGTAACTAAACTAACCTGTTACTTTAACCCTTTATATCTGTGCCACAGACGCATCGTCGTCGAATGAGGCGGTGCACCTGCAGCGGCGCCTGCTGAGCCTCAGCTCGGAGCTAGTGACGCTCCGCAACCACCTGCACGTGGGCGCTGCGCCCCCCGCCGCCCCCCCAGCGCCCGCCCCCGCCCCCGCCCCGGCGCCCCCCGCGCCCGCAGCCCCCGCACCCTCCGCCGCGACCCCGCAGCCCGCCGTGCCCCCGCGCGCGCCGCCGCTGCACCCTACGCCGCACCATGCTCCGCCGGCTGCCGTTCCAGGTGAGCATCTTTCTTCGATCGGGTCCCAAGTCTCCGCCCGTCCCCCCGCATCTGATAGTAATGTTTCCGGCTGTGTGTTGCAGAGCCGCGATGGCGCAGCGCGGCGGCGCCGGCGAGCTCGGCGGTGGGCGCGCCCTCGGCGCCGCTGTCCGCGCCGCTGCCCGCCGATGTGGACGACCTCATACACCTGCGAGGACCGCTGACTGAGGATGCAGTGGTTCGCGCGCTGCAGGCGCGCTTCTACCAGAATAAATTTTATGTAAGTATACCTTCTACTCACTATTTCCGTTCATTTGCTTTAGTATTCAGTATTCATTTATTCACCATAGAGTTATATTACATAACATAGGTGGTAAGTCACTTTGCTACCAACACATTTGTAAACATAATAAAAAAAAAACCTACTTAGAGTTTTGCATTCTACACACAATTTTCTTTCATTTGATACCAAACTTTGGGTAGGTATACATATTTGGAAACATTCGATTATTCATCCCCACTTTCTCTCCCCATTTCTTGAAAATGTTTTAACCGTTTAACCTAAAACAAGTTTAAGTGTGTGCCATAACGCCGAGGAATGAGCGGGAGAGCGAATAATGTTTTTACTCGTGAGTGAGAAGCGCAGAACGATAGACACGCAACATAATTTATAGCGAAAAAACAGTTTTTATTTAATTACAAGTTAATTAAACAAGCAATCGAAAAATTAAAAAACCAGAACTAAATAAATACTTCTAGGCTATTTGTCAAAACATAAAACCAACAAAAATAGCGTTCTGTTCTTGAGATAAATAGCAAACTGTGTGAAAAACATGTATTTTTCAAAAAAATATATGATCGAGAAAACTTTTACCAATCGTGTTTCTAAAACACCATAACGCAAGATAAAAGTTCAAAGTATAATTTCCCTAAATATGAAGGACGTAGCTTTCACATAATATACTGAGATAAATAAGGATTTCGACGACTAATTTGCATATGGCACTCTCTGCTAGAAAAAACGGTTTTTTAATAACACATTAAAATCGGTCTAATTCGTTGAGCCATCGGTGTATAATACGGTCTGTTTAACGCTTGAACCCTTTCTAACACCCCTCTTTTTGTGTTAGGGGTTAATAAAAACGTTCTTCGAAGTCGAGTCAACGTGATGTATGAAATATCACTTCGACTATGAGGTATCGATTTGGTGAAGGTTAATATTTAGCGTGACTAAATAATTATAATCACAGACCAACTGTAGCTAAGGTATGTTGGTGCGTGGTGTTGTTAGACGCAGATCGGCGGCATCGTGGTGGCGGTGAACCCGTACACGGACACGTGCAACGCGCTGACACTGACGGCGGCGCGTGCGCAGCGGCCCGAGCTGGCGCGCCTCGTGAGCGACGCCGTGCGCCACCAGGCCGACACCGGCTACCCGCAAGCCATCATCCTGTCCGGCGTGTCGGGCTCCGGCAAGACGTACGCGTCCATGGTGCTGCTGCGGCGGCTGTTCGACGTGGCGGGCGGCGGGCCCGAGACCGACGCCTTCAAGCACCTCGCCGCCGCCTTCACCGTGCTGCGCGCGCTGGGCACGGCCGCCACGCCCGCCAACTCCAGCTCCAGCCGAATCGTGAGTACACCACCAGCTTCTTAGAACGAGATGCGCCCGCAAGATCTCAATCACACTCGTTTCGAGGAGAGTTCGGAAGTGTAAGATAATGAAATGGTTTGTCGCGACGCAGGGCCACTTCATCGAGGTGCAGGTGACGGACGGCGCGCTCTACCGCACCAAGATACACTGCTACTTCCTGGAGCAGACGCGCGTCGTGCGCCCGCCGCCCGCCGAGCGGAACTACCACATCTTCTACCAGCTGCTGGCCGGACTCACTCCCGACGAGCGCGCCACGCTGCATCTCGAGGGATACTCGCCGCAGGACCTCAGGTGCGCCCCGCTCCCGCTTACCCCCGCCTCCCCCTGCCCACCTCACCCCCCGCTGACGTGAGCCCCCTCGCCCCGCAGGTACCTCGCGTCCTCGCAGCCGCGGCGGCCCGAGGCGGAGGACGCGGCGCGCTTCCACGCGTGGAAGACGTGCCTCGTGATCCTCGGCATCCCCTTCCTGGACGTGGTGCGCGTGCTGGCCGCGGTGCTGCTGCTGGGCAACGTGCAGTTCGCGGAGGGAGCGGACGGCGGCGCCGAGCCCGCGGGCGAGGGGGAGCTGGCGGCCGCGGCCGCGCTGCTGGGCGTGCCGGCGCCGGCGCTGCTGCGCGGGCTGGCGTGCCGCGCGCCCCCCGCCGCGCGCACGCCTCCGGCTCGCGCACTGCGCGCGCCCGCCACGCCGCCCGCCGCCGCGGCCGCGCGCGACGCGCTCGCCAAGGCGCTGTACTGCCGCACGGTGGCCACCATAGTGCGGCGCGCCAACTCGCTGAAGCGGCTCGGCTCCACGCTCGGCACGCTCTCCTCCGACTCCAACGAGTCGGTGCACAACCAGGTGCGTGCGGGTCCACCGTCGAGAAGGTGCGGGGGGCGGGGGCGGGGGCGGGGGCGGGCGGTACTGACCGTGTGGTTGCGTGCAGGACGCGGCGTCACTGCGGCGGCTGTCGGCGCCGGACGCGGCGCGGGGCCGGGCCGGAGCGCGCTCGATGGCGGCGCTGAACGACGCGGTGCGGCACGCGACGGACGGGTTCGTGGGGATCCTGGACATGTTCGGCTTCGAGGACGCGGCGCCCTCGCGTCTGGAACAGCTCTGCGCGAACCTCTGCGCGGAGACCATGCAGCACTTCTACAACACGCACGTCTTCAAGTCTTCCGCCGAGTCCTGCCGCGAGGAGGTGAGTGCGGATCTTACGAATTCAAGAAACTTTATGTATCTTAAATATTTTTAATTTAATCATCACTTTACTGTTAAGTTAGACTTTAAGTTAGCTTAATATTTACTTGTACACTGTTTTGGGTTGTACTGTTGTGGTTTTTATTTATTGCAGAGCTTTCTTAAATCAGAATAACAATGAACTAGCTAAAAGAAGCCAATTAAAGGTTCATAATGGTTGTTATAATGGTTTCTAGTAAATAAATTCAAATTCAAATTCAAATTGTTTATTTGTTTCTCTCACAAACGTAAATAAAAATATATTATAATTTTAAAAATAAAATAAATACAGTTAAAAAATTATGATAAAATCAAACAATTGTAGGTTAGAGGTAAGAACCTGAAATAAATAACTTCGTTATGTGAACCGCTCAAACGGAGCTCCTCTAGCGCTCGACCTGAGATGATAAGGATGTATGGTCGCAGGGCGTGCGCGGCGCCCCGGAGCTGGACTACGTGGACAACGTGCCGTGCATCGACCTGGTGTCCTCGCTGCGCGGCGGGCTGCTCAACGCGCTCGACCAGGAGTGCGCGGCGCGCGGGGACGCCGACTCCTACGTGGCCAGGATCAAGCACGCGCACAGGTACACAAGGACGCGGACGGACCCGGAGTGGAGCGGATGGAAGGACTCGCCCCGTCTAACGTGAGCTTCGTTCCGCAGAGGGCACCCGCGGCTGGCGGAGGCGCGGCCGCCGCACCCGCGCCGCTTCGCCGTGCGGCACTACGCGGGCGAGGTGGCGTACGACGCGGCGGACTTCCTGGAGGCCAACCGCGACGCCGTGCCCGCCGCGCTGCTCGCCGCCTTCGACTCGCGCACCTGCGAGTTCGGCTTCGCCACGCATCTGTTCGGCGCCGAGCTGCGCGCGCGCGCGGCCGGCGCCGGGCCCGAAGGTGAGCCGGTCCTACTCCACTCACAGATATATAAATAATAAATAGGTCAACTTCGCAGTGAGGGGTGGTGAGCTGGGAACCTTCATTTTGGAGTTCATAAAGGTGTCTTAAAAGTTTCGGCTTTTGCTTTTCGGTGTCATTTGATTTCCCTTTCAACCGAAGTTTCTCATCCCTCAGGGGGCGGGTGGTTCCGCGCGTCGCCGACGGCCGCGCCGGACTCCACCTTCACGCAGGACTTCCACACGCGGCTCGACAACCTGCTGCGCACGCTGGTGCACGCGCGCCCGCACTTCGTGCGCTGCCTGCGCGCCAACGCCTCCGAGACACCCATGCTGTTCGAGCGCGCCACCGTCGCCAAGCAGGTCCGACCCTCTCCCTCTCTCCTGCCGGCCGGCACCCTCGCGACCCTCCCTCTCACTCGCACCTTCTCCCCCGCAGGTCCGGGCGTTGCAGATCCTCGAGACCACCCAGCTGATGGCGAGCGGGTACCCGCACCGGATGCGGTTCCGCGCGTTCGGCACGCGGTACCGCGCGCTGTGGCCGCGCGGCGCGCGCGGGACGGCGGGGGGGGCGGGCGGGGCGGCGGGCGGCGAGGAGGGCGGCGCGGCCTGCGCGGGCGTGCTGCGCGCCGTGCAGGCGGCCGCCGCGCCGCCCGCGCCCGCCTCGCCCGCCGTGGTCGCCTGGGCGCTCGGCAAGCGGCACGTCTTCCTCAGCGAGGGCATGCGTCAGGTGCTGGAGCGCATGCGCCGCGCTCGCCGGCACGCCGCCGCCGAGCGCGTGCAGGCGGCGTGGCGGCGACACCGCGCGCGGCGCCGCGCCCCCGTCGCCGCCCCGACCCCCGCGCCCGCACCCCGGCCGCGGCCGGCTCCCATCGCCGGCACGCCGGAGCCGGAGACGGCGGCGGAGGGCGAGTGCGACCCGGCGGTGGTGAAGCGCACGTGCTCGCTGTTCGGGCTGGACCTGGAGCGGCCGCCGCCGCTGCCGCCGCCGCGCGCCTACACCGTGGCGGGCGGCGTGAAGCTGGGCTACCCGCAGCAGCGGCTGGTGTGCGCGGCGTGGGAGGAGGCGGGGGGCGGCACGGCGCGGCTGCGCGCGGGGGACACGGTGGTGGTGGTGGGCGCGGCACGCCGCGGGCACGTGGGCGTGGCGGTGGGCGGCCGCACGGTGAGCGTGCCGCACCACGTGCTGGCGCCGCCGCGCGCGCCGCGCCCGATGCCCCCGCCCCCCGCGCCCCCCTCCGCCGTCGCCTGACACCCGTTCCACGATGTCCGGTTCTTTGTGAGGAATGAAGATCTGGAGAGCATTGTCTGGACGTAGAACGTCGATGGAACCCCGTTTTGAAGTGGTAGTTTTAGTTTTCAGAGTTGTCTCTGTCGATGGTGCCGTATTATGTTATTCTTGTAAATAGTATGTTAATATTTATGGCACGATTCGATTGTTCTGTTTAGGTTTGACCGTTGACGTGACAGATTGCCTTTTTTGTCGTAATGCAAGACAGGTAAAATTATGATTTTAGTATCTATCTTAAAAATAACGATAATTTGATTCATTATCACACCATAGCTTGATTTGAATTCAGAGAAAGCAGCGCTTACCTGATTTGAAAACATTTGAAATAAATCTCCTTAAATAGTAAAAGGGCATGATCAGGTTTACCAGGAGTGTTGTGCGACGGTGCTAGTGCTAACTATACGATGTAGATAAGTAGTCGGTTAAGCAGCAGACCATACTTAGCCTAAGAACCTAACAGTATTTATAAAGAATTGGCGAAGTGTTCCTACAATTTATCGATCCGATATTAACCACATTTTGATAACACGTTCTGGTAATATCGGCAACTTTAGTTCATGTTTCTAAAAAAAGTATTACGTGTATTTCTACAAATTCATAAGATTATAAAAACAATCCGAAGATCGGAAACATTATAAAAAGGAATTTAGCGCTCTGCGACGGAGAGCGCGCGTGAGCTTGCCAACAAGAGTCTGACTACGATATAGTTGTATTAGGTACATATTATATTTTATATGAATATATTTGATTCAATAATGTACATTAGGATAAGTTCCATAATAAAAGATTATAAAATACTTACATTTTTATTTTATTTACTAAAGTAAATTGTACACAAAATAATCTCTGGAATGTGGAGCAAAGACCCAATGTAGTGTAGGACCAATCAGGTTGTAATACAAGTTCATGTTTTTATAAAAGACAGGGACCAACAGGTCGCCCTGATGCACCGATAGAGAAAACAACATTATATTACTAGAGAGCACTTATAGTGAAGTCTATGTTGAAATTATTAAACATATTCGAAGACAACAATCTAGAACATCTAAAATGGCAGTTCAAATAACTTATTTATTGAGAATAATAAAACGCAATAATTAAAATTCATTACGCAGAAGTCAAAGCGACACACTAAAGATTTAAAAAAGGTAAGAAAAACTATGTTCTTTAGATACTACGCATCTGCATTACCAGTTAATGGGGAATGCTGCCAGCTATTAAGGTACGCTTCCGTGTGGCAGTGGCATGAATCAGTTGAGCTACCTACAGATCGGTAACAACGATCCTTAGGTAGCTCAACTGGTTCTAATTGTATTTTGTAAAGTTATATAAATATGTAGAAGTTAAATTTCTGAAAATGAAATATATTATCTATAGATATCACCGCTCCGAGTCTATTGAGGCTACAAACAGTAGGTACTGCACTACCTATTCAAGTAAACAGTCGGAAGTCGAACAGTTAAGAGCTAGTAGCTTACAACTAGATTAATTTCTCTCGTTAAATCTATCAATATTAGAACACGTAAATATATACCCACTAGACAATTTTAGCAATACATTTGTTACAATACAACGCTTCGTTACTTAGGCTCAACTCACACCAAAAGAGCATCGAAGAGCAGCGAAGCGAAGCGCAGTTTCAGTGTCATACGAATTTCAACTCGACTACGAACGAGTCGCGAGGATGCCCGCGGCTTCGCGGGAATTCCGGCGAATTCCAATACGCGCCTTCTCTGCGATAATAAGTATTATTATAGTACCTAATGAAAATAAAATTGAAATTCGGATGCCACTGAAACTGCGCTCCGCTTCGCTGCTCTTCGATGCTCTTTTGGAGTGAGTTGAGCCTTCCATCAATAAAATGCGGCTCCAACAACAACAACACAGCTATTATATTACTAGGTAGGTCCCCTACAGTCATTATATCAAATAATGTTAACTTTCTCTACATTTATATGCTTCGTTGAGTTATCACATCGTGATCAATAAATCTGATTCAAATAGAACATTGTTATAAATTCATACAATAATGCTTTAACAATTTAGAAAAATACTTTGCAAAATCAAAAGTAATTTCATACAAAAATGTGTTTTTAATCATTCTAAAGATTCCGTTATATATTTTGAAGACAGATTGAACATTATAATACATTTCATATATTTCTCATGCACTTTTGATTAAACAAAAAATTAAAATACTTTGATATAGCAAAGCTCCTTAGATTCAAGAATATATATTTGTATAAATAGAGGTAGACGCGACACAATCCGCCGAGTGGCGATAGACTAAGAAAAATTTGGCAACACTAGAGTATACTCTCAATACTATAACATATTCAATACAATATTATGTACTACAAGTCATTTATTACTTATATATTTATTAAATATGCTTTATAAATGCGAATATTGTGATAAAAGTAATACTGTTATTATTATATATCTAAGTTTATACCACGCTAAGATATTTAAAGTTCAACAGTTGATATTATTTCATTTAACTAGCACTTATTGTTTAGTGGCGAACTTACAACATCACAAGCGCATCACATTGCTGTGCCAGTTTATCGAGACGTGGCGAAAGAACTCGTACATAAGTATCCAAAGCCAAAACAAAAAAGCGCACATCTTACCACAGTTAATAAGTCTGATCACATTATTTAGGTGCAGAAGTTTAAAACTGCTCTTTTCTAGACGCGTAAATTCACCACATTTACACAGATTGGTAGCACAATCAGATCGCACAAAAATACAGATATAGTTACTTAACAATTACCTAATTATTTCTAAATAATAATAGTAAAAAGATCCAAAACCCTCAGCTAAACATTACATCGAAGAAGGCAAGCGCATACACGCGGCGCCCAAGGGACAGAGGACACCTTTTCGTTGCTAAAATTCTGCTGTCACTAGCGAATTACGAACATAGATGTTTGTTGTTGTTTTTGCAACCAGCAACAATGCTCAAATGGACAACACGATATGTAAATAGATGCAGTCAGATTGACTGAATCTATTGTTAGAAATAATTTCGGGATACTGACTCAGTCATCATTTCTAGCAAATAAAATGGTTACAGTAGATTAATATTCATGGCATAAATCAATGCACTTATATCACGGATAAACTACTGAAGCTGAGCGAAACCGAAGATTACGATACAGCCGTGATGTAAGCTTCATCTGCTTGGTGAATTTACATCTATTATTGGAAACACGCCGCGTGTTCTAGAACATTCTACGATAGATTAGAGTAATTTTTTTAATAAAATATTTAAGTAAATGTTTACTATTTTCTTTACTTGCTTTTATTTATTTTAATTGTGTTGCCAATATGACTTTGTGTAAGTAATAATTCGCGTTGCTGATTGTGCGTAATTTTAATAATTATTAAGATTATCTTGGTCTCCACAATAAATGTGTGGAACCGTTCTAACTAAACGCTCTCCCGGTCCCTCCCGTCCCGCGCGGCGCCTCTCACTAAAGTTATTCTCCAAGCGAGTTTATGATTCATTAATTATGCTAAATTACAATTATTAACTACGAGTTTAAAAATAAAATTTATACAATATAACATATATTTTTTCTAAGAGCACAGCTGATCAAGGCAGTAGCTTTTCACTGAATTAGATTCCGAATCTTGTTCTAGCTGAGCCTCGCCTGTCCATCTGAGAGCTGGACAGGTCTGTGCCATCCGACCATATTGATGAGCATTTCTAGTCAGCGCAGCGATGTGTGTAGCGTAAAGCCGATTCACCGACTCACGGGATAAGTACATCTAAAGCAAAAACTATCCAAATTAGGTTCTTAAATACGCCTTTACGCTAACGCATCGTATGCGGACCGCTGAGAGCGGTCGTAAATATAACTATTCTCCACTAGTCGATCGAGCTAGGCACTCGAATAGATGATATTGATACACGAATGTTATTCGGCGTTGCGCGAATTGAACACATGCGATAAGGCAGGGCATCACAAGTATTTGTACTCCGCGATATATCCCCCCGGGTCGGGCTGCGCGGACTGATGCTCGTACAACTATTAATAGTGGAACATCGCGCCCGACGCATCCGTCGATTAGAGATCCATTCAAATATAATATAGATGCGCGAAGGTGAAGGCGGCATATCTCAAGATCCGCCTCGGGCATTCCGAGGCGGCCGTCCGAGCTGTCGAGCCATCGCATCAACCCGCCGCAGGATACAGCCTGATTTGCCTAAAAATAGTCCGACGACTTCTGAAGCCTCGCAAAACATAAAGGTATGATAGGCTTGTCGTCGCTCGCTGGGATCAGGTCTGGTGCCGGTCCCTGCCGCTGGTGGCGCGGCTAGTCGCGCGCTATGGGCGTGCTGCACGCGGCGGAGGGCGCACGCCGCTCCAGCGGGGAGCACGGCGTGCCCTCCCCCCCCGCGCCCGCACCCTCCGCCGCCCCCGCCCCCGCACCCGCACTCTCCCCCGCCCCCTCCCCCGCCCCCGCCCCCTCCGCGCCGCACATGGCCGTGAACACGCTGGTGGCCGACAGCTCGCTCACGCAGCGCCGCTGCTCCGCTGGAATCACAACACGAAATCTTCAACACCGTTCCGAGGAGCCCTAGAACCCCGAGGTGGGCGCTGAAGCGCTGCTGCGGGCCTTGCTAGTTGATTGGCTGAGTTGTTGTGAGACCGAAATTTGTAACCGCTATTGCTTGTCTTTTTTAAACTTTCGCGATCAGAACACATTATAAAACATATGCAAACGGGTATAAAATTCGTGATAAATACCCGTTTGCATATGTTTTATACCGCTATTGCTGTCAGATTTGACGGTAAAACGTTTTAGTTTAGTCGTTAATTTCGGTTTCGCGATAAGTTAGCCAATCAAACCCCTGACCCTGACCCCTGGCTACATTGAATGTAATATTGATGCTCGAAAAGATTAAAATTCACAGACAACTCGCAGATGTAAGTGTATAGCTTAGCTCAAGAACTTTCAACCTACACCGGTACGAAGTTCTTAAGTCATTATCACATTGCTCCGTTGATTGTTAGAGTAGGGCCGCGGGCCGCCCCTCAGGGGAGGATCGTAGCGTTAGCTCCGACACACAAAATAAATGACCTTTGTAACTAAGTGGAAGTGGGGTAACGACGCAACTGACTAGACTTGGTGTCGTGTCAATAACATTAAGTACCCCAGGTGATATTTTATTTAATAGGATGCCGTACGTATAGTGTCGCTCGTGACTTAGTTTACTATTTATTAGGTAAGTACTTAAGTTTACGAGTTGGCTTAATCCTTCATGAAAATTCAGCAAGAGTTTACAGCTCCAGAGCAATAAGAGTTCTTTGTAAAATTTCGCCCGAAATGAAAAATAATTTTCGGTATTGTTGAAAACCTACAACGTAAATAAGTATTACTAGCAGACGCCCACGACTTCGTTCGCGTGAATTTTATCTTAGTAACCTAAAGGAGGGTAGAAAATTTGTAAAATCCCAACAAACCATCATCTGATTTAATGAAAATACATATCAAGTTTCAAGCAAATCGAACCACCCGTTAAGAAGTTACAATACCAACTTAATCAAAATCAAAATCAAAATCAAAATCAAAATGTATTTATTCAGTACGATCGTTTATAGACCACTTTGACATGTCACGTTCTTAAAACTAGGTGATTCTACTGCCTGTTCCAACGCGACTCCCTACACCAGGGAAAGAATCAGGCAAGAACCTGGTGGTGTGGGCCTAGCTTTTTTTTCAGCGGTCCAATCTTAATACTAAGTAAATATAAACTGAGTCGGAGCACGTTTAGTCCCAAGCGTTTTTGTCATCAAAGAAATCTGATATTTTATAATATGCTTTTTTTAAAAGATGACGTTTAATAAGGTTTTTAAATTTATTTATTGATAGTTTTAGCAAATCGCTTGGAACTTTGTTATAGAAGCGTACACATTGCCCTTTAAATGATCTTTTAACTTTTTCAAGCCTAATTGTGGGAACAGCGAGTTTATCTTTGTTTCTAGTATTTACATTATGATTATCGCTATTTTTCTTAAATAATTTAATATTTTTCCGTACATACATAATGTTTTCATAGATAAACTGACAAGGCACAGTCATTATAAATATTTCTTTAAACTTATTTCTAAGCGACTCCTTGGGACCCATACAATAAATTGCTCGAACAGCCCTCTTCTGCAACACAAACACGGTGTTAATGTCTGCAGCACACCCCCACAACAGAATGCCGTAAGACATAATGCTGTGAAAGTAGCTGAAGTAGACTAGCCTAGCAGTATCTACGTCCGTGTATAAACGTATTTTTTTTACTGCGTATGCTGCAGAACTAAGTCTCTTCGACAATCCATCTATATGCGGACCCCATTGAAGTTTACTATCTAAGGTTATGCCTAAAAATGTAGTGGTGTCCACGAGATCTATCTGTTCATCTTTTATTGTTATTTTACTCTTAACTTGTTTAACATTTGGTAATATAAATCGTATACATTTTGTCTTTTTTTCATTTAATAATAAATTGTTCACATTAAACCATTCTACAACCGTGGAGATAGCATTGTTTACTTCGTCAAAGTTAACCTGTTGCCTTTTCAACTTAAATAAAAGTGAAGTGTCATCTGCAAACAGTACAATCTCATGGTTATTTTTAATTATTTGAGGTAAATCATTTATATAAATTAAAAATAGAAATGGACCTAATATTGATCCCTGTGGCACACCCATTGTTACCAACGACCCTGGAGAACATTTACCATTTACGTCAACTCTCTGTAATCTGTCACTTAAGTAAGAAGTGAGAAGGTTGAGAGCAACACCCCTAACACCGTAGTGGTGTAGGGGTGTTGTTACTTTACTTACTTAACCCTCGTGCACCCCCTTTGAAGGGTAGTTTTAAAACTAATAAAACCCAGGCTTATTTTCTTTCAACTACCAAATATTATTGGACAGACAACGGCCACGTGGAAGGCCCAGGCGGAGATGGCGAGACAAGCTGGACACTTTTGAAAAGGAATGGGCCCTTATCGCTGAAGACAGACAGGAGTGGAAAAAGAGAAGGGAGGCCTTTGCCCTGCAGTGGGACACAACAGGCTTAAAATAAATAATAATAATACCAAATATTAATACTGAGTTTCAAACGAAATAAATCCTTCCAACTCTCCGGAGAGAGGAAATAAGTATTTTAACTAATCAAAATCTATTTGTGACAGGTACATAACAATATACGAACATAATAATTATATACTATCTGAACTACAAAATGCCACACTCGCTCATATGTAGTAGGCACAGGGCACAGGCACTCGTCTCGGGTCGGGCCACACACAACAGTGGAGTTTCGGTGCGGAATCACTATATGGGACAATGTGCCCGACTCATATACTGCGTGAGATGTGGCCCGCAGCTGCTTACGTGGATTACGCATGACATAGTCATCGAGTCTAAGGTGTTTTCTATGTATAACACAACAACAGTATTTACAAAAAAAAAATGATATTACAATTTACGGAAAAGTTTGATTAATTCACAGCGGGACCCCCAAATGCCCCCGATGTAGGGTGATCGGTCAACGCACCCGCTGAGCCAGTCGCGTGTGCGGAAGAGATTCCCTAAGGCGCTTAGCAACCGCCGAGAAGCCATACACACACACCCCGCGTCTGCACTACCCCGCTGCACCCGCCCCCTCCCCCCGTGAGCAGTGTTAGTACAGGAGACAGAGTCGCGTGACACACGTCAACCGATAATTGACAGCAGAACCGATGCTCTTACACAGATAAAAAGTTACGAGCGTCTATTAATAGTGAAGGAAAATCGCTTGGTTATTCCTCACTTGGTTTCATCAACATTCGAAATCCATATGTATTTTAGAATCGGAAGAAAAACGGATTAATCGATTATATCGTGTCGGGTTAGTAAACTTTGGGCCAGTGGCGTGACTACTGATACATTATAATGAAAATTCGATACTGAAAACTGTTAATTTGTGTCGCTCGAAATACATTTATGAATACTTTAAAGTAAATAAGTTCGTTCGTATGAGTAGTTCGTATGGCTGTAGTATGCTTGTTACTCTTATGCGCAAACACCACTGAACTGATTTGAACGCTGAAACTTTGTCCAACCGAGCGAAGCCACGAGCGAGTAAGATTGTTCGTTATAAAGAATCATGGCAGTTGTTTATGCCGACTTTCAAGAGCGTCTTAAGAAATCTTAATTTTCAAGTAGATTTATAATTATTTTTAAGGTTTTTACCGATATTTATGTATTCTAGTAAACCCACATTAAAAAAACAAAATAAAAAGTTATGAAAATGTGATTTTTCTTCTCCACTGCAATATTAGTGTTGCCAATAAAAGCCCCTTAGATCTATTAGAAGTTTTTGCTATTAAATGTCCCTATTCGATTTGTGGTATTTTGATTTGATATTTTGTAGTAAGTTAATTATTATAATTAAATCATGTAAAGAAATTCACAATTAATGTTAATTAAAAAAATTATTTACAGAAAATACTTCTATTTACAGCACAATAGAGTAAAAGTTATAATTTTAAAAATGGCAATACCAATGCGACGTTTTCAATGTCATGTCAAAGATCATGTGTCATGTCATTGTCATGTTCTATTTTGGCTAGATGTTAGGATGTTCTGTGGCGATGTTACGAACATAATTATTTTATGACTACTTTTTAAAGTACTGATTTATTTGTAACGTCGGTGTATAAATATTTTTTTTGATGATATGGTTTTAACGACTTCTGTGGATTGTGTATATATTTTTTTTACACTAAGACGCGAGATTTTTATGTGAGCTAAAACAATGTATGCCGAACTGCCATTGTTCTTTATAATACGCCAGATTTATACTTGTCAAGCACGTTAGGTTTTCTAATAAGCCGCCTGCCAGACTCCTACAGGTATACGCATTAACCTAGTTTATACGATCAGAATACAGCTGAAAACGATACTTCAGCAGCTGAGCACAGATCTAACGAAGCAAATGAAGTCACAAAACGAATCTACATAATATTAAAGGTACTTTAAGAAGGAAAAAAATTGTGTTAGGAACAGCCACTAATCCGATTCTTAAAATGTTTCAACTCCAAAAACCTGTGATATTTATGAACGTCGAAACAATCAGCTGTCTGATTTGCTGGTAATGTAAATGATCTTCTAAAAGCAGTAAGGCAGTAAGCAGTTGCAGAGGAGAGTTGGCTTACCGATCATGTTGTGCAGGTTGTCGATAACGATCTCCGTGTTGTAGGTGGCATCCACGGCGCGGTGCAGGAACGCCGTCCACGAGCTCAGCTCGGCCTCCTGCAACCACAATAACACCAGCTTAACTCTCTTACCTACCCACTAATTGATACATTGGTTTGGGTTTATCGACCGACTATATAAAATTGCAATTGTGACTTTATACAAAGATCGTGCTTGAATTGAATGTAAAAATATGTTGAGATAGTGCTGCTTTGTAGATTTAGACAATAGGTACCTACATAGAGAACTGTGTCAGTCGAAACGAAAAAATATATATTTCAAATTCTTAACAAGTTAAGTATTGTGCAAGTATTCCTTTTAGCTAAATGTGGTCTCATATCTGGCAACTACGGAAATGACTGGTAGAGTTTCCGCTGCCGCGACAGCATCCGATTCCCGCCGCATTTACGATACGAGCGTACGAGAGGCAGTCATGCTTGTGTTACAGATAATCTGGAGGTACGCAGGAGTTTCGCAAAAGGTGCAGTCATCGATCAATAACACTGACCCTTTTTTGTCAACTGGATGTTGGCTGGTTTTTGTCGAGCGACGTTAGTCACGACAGGCCATTATCGCTTTTTACCGGCAGGTTTTCAGTTAACCAACACCGTGACAAATCGGCGAAGTGTAGACCGAGTTTATTTAAAGAGCTTTTTAACAGATTCGTTCCGGTATTTAATGACATTTGTCCGATTGCGGAACTGAAAATTAAAATTAGTGATTCGATGTCGATGCCAAGTCGGCACCTACATGATCGATTATAGAATGCAGGATCTGCGAGAAAGTGGAGTAGTAGTGAAGGATGGTTCCTTCCTAGCAACGCAGATGGACGCGCGTATAAATAGAGATGATGGCGGTCAGGGTCGCGGCCGGCGCGCGGTCGCTGCACTATTTTAGACAAGTACGAGCGCCGCCCACGCGCGCGCCCGACACACGTCGCGCGCCGCACGCCAAGGGCCTGTCCGTCAGCACGTGTCCTTACACTATATTTTTTCGAGTAAAACATACAAGCATGGAAAAAGTCGTCATATTCGGAAATAACAGAGCAACGGATACACTGATAGTAAGGAGACTAAATTGTATCATCAGACGAAGGGCTTGTAGTTTATTTGGTCAACAGCGTAACTATACACAGCGTCACATGTCGATCAGGTATCAGGGTTATAGGCTTCGTAAAACTGCGAGTCTCAACACTATTATGACTGCATATCATGGATACGTGGCCTCTACTCTGAAATATGGTCTTATCCTCTGGGGTAACTCTACAGATGTGAAAAAGGCTTTTATCGCACAAAAAAGATGCATACGAGCAATTGTGGGTATACCTCCGTGGGAGTCATGTAAGCCGTTCTTTCGGAAATTAGAATTGTTGACATTGCCCAGCTTGTACATTCTTGAGTCAGCTAAGTTTGTTAAGGAACAACCGAATTTGTTTAGAAGAGCACGTGACCTATATTATAGAAGTGTAAGAAATCCTGACAGAATTGTACTCTCGAGAGTGCCCAGAACGGCTCTATATAAAAAAAACTGTCTTGCAATGTGTGGAACAATTTTTAACGCAGTGCCCAATGAAATAAAAGACTTGCCTATAAAGCAATTTATCAGAAAGCTAAAATTATGGCTACTGGACAGAGCCTTCTACAATGTCGACGAATTTTTGAATAGGTAACTGACGATTGAAAATATTTTGTGATATGCTTTCTTTTTACCATTATATAATTTGACTAATATTTTAATTAATTAATTACAAAATTTGCACACCAATATTCATGGTGAAATATGTGAACTCTCAATAACATAACATCTTGTACTTACCATTATTTCATGCAAATAAACTATTTCTATTTCTATTTCTATTTCTATATTCTGAGCGATTCAGTCATTACTCTACTGTGATTAGGTAATTGTTGTGGTCCGAAAAACAGGAGTCATGATATGATGGTACATTTAGAGATGACGCGAGCCGCGGCCGGCGGCCCCGTGGAGCCCTGACCTGCGCCTCACGCGGCCGAGATGGTTCAGGTTAATTACTTTAATTTGCTCCGCCCGGATTTAGTGATGAGATATAGCCGACTGACACCTCCGCAGATGCTAATTACATTACCATTTCGAAGGTCACTAATTAGATTTTCATGACATGTTTCTACTCCCACCTACCGTAACAAAAAAACGAGCTTTATGTAGTGCCCGCGTATGAAAACTCGCGTTGCTATGTACCCATAGCATTTGTATAGTAGACTACTAAAGTATAAGTTGCCATACTTGAATAGTAGCGACGTGATGTTTATGTCAATACTGCTGTTAGCCCTACTGTACAGACTGAGGCCCGTGAACATACCAACCAAGCTACGCTACTACGAGCAATAGTGGCTTTCACTGTTTGCAAACAAAGGCTAATTAATGTTCGATAGTGAACCCGATCGTTGTCTGGCGCGGGACAGGCAGGTTTATGATTTATGGTCAATAAATCGAGTTTCCATCCGATCGACTGCGCCGCTACCAGTTTTATGTAGGTCACGTCCTGAAACAACCGCAGAGAAGCCGAACTTGTTGGAATGTGACTTGACATGCAAGTCGATATTATTTATAAAAAACAAAGAACAAGTAGCCATATTCATGCCCTAAACTATAAGTTATTATAGGTACCGTGAATAGCGTTAAAATTTAAATAAAACGGCATATGAAAGCCTGTATTTACTTTGAATAAGTCGTGTCGGGTGAGAAGGTGCCTCAACTTTCGTTCTGGACGTGTGTAAGGCTCTTCACGTTCGCGCATCAAGTAACAAACAATCATCTTATAATAATGTAATACATTGAAGTAAAACTATTCGTATTCGGCATCATTTTCAAATCGATACCTAAAAGGGGTCTTTACACAGTCAAGGACAATGAAGTTTCTGATGGGGACCTGAATTTCCCATTGAGGCGCAGAACCTTCAAGTCGCATTGCAAGTAAAAGTTTTGATAAAAAATCTTATGATGTAGGTTCTCTATAATCTCTATTTTACACTTTTATAAAGATTATGATACTGAACCCTAGACCGGGAACAGAGACCGAGACAGGAGACCGCGACCGTTGCTTGACTTTAGACAATGTATAAGCATACAGGAGACACCTTCGCGGTCTCCCGTCTCGGTCTCTTGAGACTTGTCTCGGTCGCTTGTCTCTATCCGTTGCTTGACTTTAGACAATGTATAAGCATACAGGAGACACCTTCGCGGTCTCCCGTCTCGGTCTCTTGAGACTTGTCTCGGTCGCTTGTCTCTATCCGTTGCTTGACTTTAGACAATGTATAAGCAAGCATACAGGAGACACCTTCGCGGTCTCCCGTCTCAGTCTCTTGAGACTTGTCTCGGTCGCTTGTCTCTGTCGCGACTCGAAACATCTCATCATTCGTCACTCAATACTACCTTGAGATATCTACGTAATCGTACTGCAGTATTTATAAACATTAAGAATACCTAAGTATAAAAAATAAAGTATAAAACCGTCCAGTAAGGCTAATGGTCATGACATGACATTATGTTTAGCGTGCGAGCACAGGCAAGCGCGCCCTCGCGTCCGGAACAATGGCAAGAAGTCTGCTTGAAACCACAGATTATTCATGAACCATTTGTTTCACATCACCGGTGACCTGGATTAGTTCTATTTAAAACGGAAATGGATACTAAAAATGCAAACTAATGAACTAGTCATATTCCATAAACTCTACAACTACTTTTCTTTACCTTGAATAGCAGCAGGTATTCCAATAAATTCTCTACGACATTTCTTTACCTTGGAGAATGTGAAAGACATAAAAACTAGACGCAGCATTACAAGGAAAGTTTACCTGCACCCTCCATATTCAGCGGGTTCCAGGTAGGTGGAACTAGGTCACGGTGAGAATATTTATGGCGTAGGCTTGTACGGGAAGATCTATACGTGCAAGTGTGATGGAGCAGGGAGTTATCTCGAAATGAGAACCACGAAGTGTTATTAAATGCAAAAAAATATATTTCCTTGCACTGCAAACGTAAGTTCAGTTTTTGGTGACTAAGAAAGAAAGAAAGAAAGAAAAATCATTTATTCTTGTAGGACCTCAAGGATCACTTAAGTTTCGTTTTACATGCTAGGTAGGTGATTCGAATGCCTGTTAAGTTTTTAGGCCACCATGTATAATATTAATAGAGTATTCACACGTTGACCTTTGTGCGTAAATGTCACCGATGGGACGCATTGGGCTGAAATATTGACCCATTACTTATCTATGCTAACAATAACACTTAAGTACCTACCCTAGCCATCAACTATAGGTAAACTAGTAATTTAAAACAATTTAAGGCTAATTGAGCCAACAATTATTCACACGACTGTAATAATTCATTAACAGAAGGCGGCACATAAAACTTTCTATAACTATTCGTTGCACAAAAAGCTTTTAAAAAACAGGGTCATTTGATTCTCAGCCGCTACTTAGCGTACACAATGCAGTAAACATCATCAATTAATTTCTCAGTAGATATGCGTCTGTGCATTATCGCCAAAGACTTTCGTTTACAAACAGAAGGTACTTATACTCTTTGTTCTCTAAGCCGATCTTTATAGGAGCTTTAATGTACACGAGAGATCTAGTAAGCGGCGTGATCCGATTGAAATTTTATTCGAAAGATTTAATTGCACCTACTCAACTACAAAGAGAGTGAGTCGGTCAGACTGATCTATGGATATTTCGAAACACTATCATAGGAGTAATACAGTAGGGCGCCCCGCAGACTATTTACGATCTCGCGACAGCAAAGCTACAGAGATAAAAGAGCAATTTTTGCCCAAATCGTTAATTCGCAAACAATCGACAGTTTTTAGTTCCACTAATATGCGGTGTGCGGTAGAGCGACATGTTTAAATCCAACTTATACATGTTGCCCTACCGCACAATAAGGTGTCTAGACTAGACGAACACTTTCTCAAATTGCACCTACCTATGTCATCTATTTGTTATTTTTTACAACGTTTAGGAAAAAAGATGTTATAAAATTACCTATAGATGCCAAAACCTGTTGGGGTGTTACTTTGTTTATTGTATAATTGAGTTTTTCTAAGTTAAGACAGCTTCATGAATGCACCACTACCTATGTCATTCCTTCCTCAATTTACATTAACCTTGAAATCTGTTAGTCTTTGAAATAATATAATAGATAGGCTATCGCACAAGGATCAGAGCTACGAGTGTAATATTAATGTTGATTTGAGCTATAAAAAGCAGGCGTCATACATAACTAGCGCCCATTAAACACCTACCGTGCATCATGTCATCCATGTCTCACGCTCAACTTTTAACGTTATGTCATCTCAATGGCTGGCTTGGGAGATTACAATTGAAGCTCGTGCGACATTTCGCAAACAACGTGACACTTACATCTCAGATCAAAACATAATCTAGAATAGAGGATTTATAAATTGACCTCAATTTAGATCGAACACTCTCACAGTGACATGAAGCAATCCACACAAAAAAATAAATCGATAGGTTTTATCAAAATCAGATTGCGAATCTCTAGTGCGCTGGCGTACCTAACGCGATAACAAGCGCGGCGCGCCCGTTGCCCGCACTTGAGGCTCCACGGCCTCCACACTAGAGAGCAAATCTATAGGGCGTGTCCTGTCCGCTGCTATACCTACTGGCTGATGCTTATTGCACTATGCCATGGATTAGAAACTGCTCCTTGTAGGGTTATGGCAGCACTGCAGCAGTCGTGACTAGGGCCGCTTAGAGCACCGGCCGAGAACAGGAAACTACTATCAAACGGCAAGCTACTTTCAAAACCGGAACCTGTTAGCGATTAGCGCAACCAGGTCGCTGAAATGGCTTTGCACAAAATACCATTATTATAATACGCTTAGGTACTCAAAGTAATGTGAAATAGTTCAAGTTTGCGAACAGATTGGAAGAATTTGCATGTTGTTGGCAAACTAAACGATTAAATAGTTTTTTTTTTGTATCGATAATCAGAAATCTGACAGAATCTGAAGATGTCATTTCTATAGCCTACTCAATTTAAAATGATATCGAGGGCAATATAACTACAAAATGTAATAGTCCGGGTTGAAAGGTCTCTATCAATCAGTGCTCAATTATTGTGACATTGTGCGCGGTCTGCAGATCAAAGATGATTGATGCAGCATAAATCACATCCACGCTGCAATCACGTGCAGCGGACGCACGGACATGTTTCAATTGGATACTGGGGAGTGGAAGATCATTATGTAGGATAGGCTAAGTTCGCTTCACAAGAGAAGGTTGTTCCTTTATCAAGAGTGGAAGGTGTGCGAGGCGTCGGCGTCGGCAGGGCGTCGACCGACGCAGGCGGCGCCCACGCCGTCCTGCGCTTTCTCTCTCATTACTGATACAGCCGCCATTAGAAAGCGTTTCCACCGACATGCAAATCCCCTATAACCACCACTTATCTATTGTCTCGCGGCGAGCGCGATTGTTACATTTTTTCCATTGCGTTATTTTTCACGGTTTACGCCTCCGCGAGCGACCTCCGCTATGCGCGTTGTTCACCATGCATGAGCCAAATTTTGATATTGAATACCGGTGAAAGTGCTAATTTAGAGGATACGTATACGATACGTACCTACCCCGGCATACCGGATACGCCGCGCAATACTTTCCCAATGTTCATCATTTATGGTTTCCGAACAAATATAATGCAAATTGAGTAAAGCAGGTCAACAAACGTCTGATAACCCAATTTATAATGTTATCAGACACGCTTTCTCAGTGTTTACGTGATAAGGCAGGATCATGCGCTGTAGACTAATCCTACGATAATGCTGTCAATATAATTGTTCCGATAATAATCAATTTGCAATAGACAAAATACAGTTGACTTTTAATTAAAACTATCTACACACAAAATCAAAATATGAGAAGACAACAGAGCTACACTAAGCCATCGACCAGCTAGTACTGCAAGTAGCAGGTTTGTAGAGTGGAAGATGTAAATCAAGTAGCTAGGTATTTATCGCGACAGGCTCATTAGGGAAGGTTCATATCTGACGTCCAAAGTCATTTTGACCAAAATAATCTATTAGACAATAAACAATTTGGTTTCACAAGAGGTCGTTCAACCACCGATGCCGGTGTCGAGCTTATATCCCATATTTTTAATTTCTGGGAAAGTTCCCATGATGCTCTTGGCATTTTTTGTGACTTATCTAAAGCTTTTGATTGTGTACATCATGAAACATTAATTAGGAAACTACACCACTACGGTGTTAGGGGTGTTGCTCTCAACCTTCTCACTTCTTACTTAAGTGACAGATTACAGAGAGTTGACGTAAATGGTAAATGTTCTCCAGGGTCGTTGGTAACAATGGGTGTGCCACAGGGATCAATATTAGGTCCATTTCTATTTTTAATTTATATAAATGATTTACCTCAAATAATTAAAAATAACCATGAGATTGTACTGTTTGCAGATGACACTTCACTTTTATTCAAGTTGAAAAGACAACAGGTTAACTTTGACGAAGTAAACAATGCTATCTCCACGGTTGTAGAATGGTTTAATGTGAACAATTTATTATTAAATGAAAAAAAGACAAAATGTATACGATTTATATTACCAAATGTTAAACAAGTTAAGAGTAAAATAACAATAAAAGATGAACAGATAGATCTCGTGGACACCACTACATTTTTAGGCATAACCTTAGATAGTAAACTTCAATGGGGTCCGCATATAGATGGATTGTCGAAGAGACTTAGTTCTGCAGCATACGCAGTAAAAAAAATACGTTTATACACGGACGTAGATACTGCTAGGCTAGTCTACTTCAGCTACTTTCACAGCATTATGTCTTACGGCATTCTGTTGTGGGGGTGTGCTGCAGACATTAACACCGTGTTTGTGTTGCAGAAGAGGGCTGTTCGAGCAATTTATTGTATGGGTCCCAAGGAGTCGCTTAGAAATAAGTTTAAAGAAATATTTATAATGACTGTGCCTTGTCAGTTTATCTATGAAAACATTATGTATGTACGGAAAAATATTAAATTATTTAAGAAAAATAGCGATAATCATAATGTAAATACTAGAAACAAAGATAAACTCGCTGTTCCCACAATTAGGCTTGAAAAAGTTAAAAGATCATTTAAAGGGCAATGTGTACGCTTCTATAACAAAGTTCCAAGCGATTTGCTAAAACTATCAATAAATAAATTTAAAAATCTTATTAAACGTCATCTTTTAAAAAAAGCATATTATAAAATATCCGATTTCTTTGATGACAAAAACGCTTGGGACTAAACGTGCTCCGACTCAGTTATATTTACTTAGTATTAAGATTGGACCGCTGAAAAAAAAGCTAGGCCCACACCACCAGGTTCTTGCCTGATTCTTTCCCTGGTGTAGGGAGTCGCGTTGGAACAGGCAGTAGAATCACCTAGTTTTAAGAACGTGACATGTCAAAGTGGTCTATAAACGATCGTACTGAATAAATACATTTTGATTTGATTTGATTTGATTTGACGTAAAATACGCCGAGCGTATCTATCATAACTATATCATCGCACTAACGTATCATCGGTTGAGTGTGAACGGTCAAGTGTTTTTCTATACATTTGTCTGTTCTGGCGTTACGCGACCGATAATACGCGACGCATGTTCCGTCAGACATGAACCTTTCCTAAGTCATTACGAACGCATTACAGACTCGTAGCCGCGAGTCACTGGGTCTATTTATTTAAGCTTCTGATAGGACATTAGACTGATTAAGTACCTCTGTTAAAAAGGAAATAAAATAGGTATCTAATCTTCTTAGAAATTCTTAGAATTGACAAAGCTGTCTATCCATAAAAAATAAACAGTCACAAACAAAACAAAAATTGTGTGTAAGTTATGTATGTATAATGTATATGTTATGTATCAATAATTTTGATTGCACATACTGGTTTTCCCATTACGTGACGTGACACATGTTGTGTTGATTAGTCGATACGATGCCGCACGCAATACTAACTTTTTTAACAAACCCCATAACCGTTAAAAAAACGCTTTGTTTATCGGTTATCAAATGCCGCAAACAAAAAGTAAATTATTTCAACAAGTGAATTCGCGTTTTCAGCTTCGAGATATCTCTATTATTTTAATTTTCATATCACTAGCAAGCACTCTCGCTCGTCTCATGCGTAATCGAGTTCCAAAGAATACAAAATTTGATCCTTACTGCGGATTTAGCCCTTCGACGACGTTCGAAATGAGTTTACAGGGGCCCAACTACCGGAGCAGGATAGAAGTAACACTAACAAGCGTCCGCTGAGGTTGTCGTACCGTCACAATAGTCAGCATGCGCCAGCAAGGGTCGTCGACACGCAGACGCGACGCAGCAGTTGGCACTCGCCAGTCGCCGCCGCCGTCGGCCTCTCGTGATGAAGCAATAAACATTTTAAAGTACTACTTACACCGAGGAGCATTTCACAATTCACAATGAAGTTGTACATAAAAAATATATTAAAATTCCTTCTATTATTCACCAGAATATGGAATTGTATTTCTCAGCTAGTGCTCAGACTAAGTTCTGTACTGCACAGTCCACGGAATATTTTGTGTTTATTTTCTTCTAACTTTCTTAACCCTTGCCCGACCCAGCTACGATGTGCTCCTTAAAGAAGAGCGCCTAGCGTGGCCGAATGCTTTCAATATCGCAACCTGTGTCATGGGCACTGCACACGGTAAGGAAGATCTAATTGCAGCTCAGTCTGCAGGAAAATAAAAGTATGCAGCAGGTAGCTTTCTCACGTCTGCCTGACGAGATCACCTGTGACATCGCGAGATTGCGTTACAAAACGAAACAAATCCGAGCGTGAAATGTAAGCTCATGTTACAGCTGATAATAGACCGTGACAGACATGTCGATGACAACAGGTTAATTTATCCTAAAATATCTCTTACTTTTTGCGAGCACTCGATTGCGTACAAGTCAATCTTGGATGTTTTGCAAACTCATTGTAACGGAATCGTGTTGACCTCCTCGTTGTAATGATGATGCGAGCTTTGATCAAACATCAGCGACATAAACTACATTTGTACCAGTAAATGATTTTAGAGATATGAAATCTTCGACAGAAAGCAATATAATGAAGAGTACCAAATTACCAATACATAAATATGTAAGGCGAGTCGGCAAACACACCATTTGAGTAAAAAAATGTATCTCGTATGCCCTTTACCTAGTTGGGTACAGAGAGAGCAAGTGTTTAAGCAGATTAGCCGTGCGAACCGAGCATTAAGGCATTATTAGGGTCATAATTGTGTTCGTGAGGCGTTCCTGTCCATGCCAAGTGGATAATGTCGCGTAATTGGCAGCGTGTGACTTAGCCGCCACCGCCGCGCCGCGCCGCGCTACCAGCGGAAACGCGCCGCATCACCTTAACTAGCAATTAGCCTTCAGCCACCTCGTAATCCTGATTGTTATTGAGGAAATTAGCCGAGACACTTCAAGTGCCAGTCCCCTGATCACTAACATCAACGAGCTTGAGATACCTTGCTTTTGCCGAGATTACGTCATGTGTGTGATTTACTAGTCAAATTGGTATACTTGTGTTTTCCGTTCAATGGAAACTTTCACTTAATGATACTAAACCGCAATCTCTCTCCGAGATCGAAGTTATAGCTTTGAGAAATCATCCGAGTTATTGGAAAGCATCCGCACCATGAGCAATACGTTCTTGGAATCAATTTGGCCTTTTACACCTGAAATGTTATGCCGGTGCGTCGGTACTTCGGTACTTCGGTAGCCGTGAATCATAGTTAAGAGTCCGGCGACGTAGCTCGGCAAAATTCAATCCCCCGCGCGTTCAAACATCGACACACGATAAAGTCTTGGTGTGCTTGTCATTTTGCATCTGTGTGCGTGAGCGTGCGTGACACACGCACACAGACGCACTGTTAGAAAAGGTTAAAAATGTATGAAATGTAAATGCATGGCTATTTTGCAAGGAATTTGCTTGTCTCCCGTAGTCCCAAAAATGATGACTGAAAATTGTTTTTATTCTTCACACAGTGTTGTTTTTCTGTTACTAGACCATATAAGCTATGTTTCTAACAGAAGGAAACATAAAATATTCTAGTGTTTAATACTAAATAAATATTAACAAAACATGTCTTCTATGATGTAAAAATATGCAAAATGCGATTCGGTTTAATTTCACTTTAGCTAAGTATTTTGAAAAAAGCTTCTGACAGAAACCTAGATAAATGCTATCCTAATACGAATAATACCATACTATGCTGAAGATATGCACAAATTTCAAATGGTTATGGTATTACGTTTGTATGGGGAACTCGTACAGCGCCGAAGCCTTAATGAGACAAAGGCTAGAGGTATTGTCCGAGAGGTCAAGTACACGGTTCCGGGTGAATTGCAGATGATCGGGTGTTGCGAATTGCGGATCTATGCATGGTGAACGAATATAATTTAAATAAATAGTCGAACAAACAATTCATCATTCATTAGAGATATGGCAAAAAACGATTGTACGAATAAAATTGAATAAATTGATACTAAACATAAAAATATAGAAGAAAGAGAAGACATCATATTTATGTCAACCGGGTTATCGACCCATCAACTAACGCGAAAGGAAGAAAGAGCAATAAATTATAATTGACCCATTTGTCCAAGACCGTGGGTAACAAGCTAACAGCTCATTCCACTTTCAGATGGCAGTTAATTAAGTGAGCGAATTGACCGTTGTTGAGTCAACGAAGGAGGCTGCGAAATTGACCCTGATAGTGGGACGAGTGAACGGACGAGAATAGGTGGTCCACTGGTCCCTGCGCGATGAGAGGCGCCATCGACCTCGCGCGCGGTTCATTACTGATACTGATCACACGCATATACCACGTCCAATAGGCTATCATTTTACTCGTAATAGACCATGAGAAAGCGATTTTTCTGAATTTCTGAAGGAGGCAATCACACAATGTCATATTTATTAAAAACAACAGTAATAATGGCAACACACATGATTGTTTCTGAAAAACTCAGCCTATAATAATGACAATTTATAGACTTAAATAGAATTAGAACGAGAGAATCCATAAAAAATATTAGTGATTCCGTGTTTTCTCGTAATTCTATAAGTCAGTAAGTAGGGCCACCCTCGGCCGGAATCACTTGTGTTGTGTAAGGTCAAATCAAAGAAATTTAAACCAATTTACATGAAACCGGAAACGTACGGTACCGAGTCGAGTGTTCGTAAATACCGCGCGCGCGATCGCGAGACCCTTCACATTTGGGGGTACGCCAAACAATTACACTTGAACGTCAAGGTGTGGGCTTGCGTGATCGATTGCTGGATCAATGTACTTACAACAAACATCGTGAGTTCAACTCTTCACACATAAAGCGTACGAAGGGTAAATAAAGCAAGAAGTAGGTCGCGTTGGAACAGGAGTGGAATCACCTAGCTTTCAAGACGTGAAACATCTGTGTGATCCTAAAAAATCTTGGACTTGAATTAAAATCATAATAATATAATATAATTGTATTATTATGTTATTATTTTTTGGCAAACTGTTGCCTTGGAGCGCAAAGAAAGGAAGTTAAAGGTTTAACCTTTAACCAGCAGTAGGACATGAAAGTTAAGCAAAAAAAAATTTTTTTTTCTTTGTTTTTGATGATAGGTACTACCTACTAAAGCTCACAGTTCAGGAAGTGATCAGGGTACGTTCAAATCGAATCTACGAGGTCATCTAAGATCAATACTATCTCTCAACTCAAGCCACTAGGTACGCCTAATAGTTTGAAGCCATTAAACCGACCAATATCTCCGGAGCAAATCAGCGCCGAAATTATCCAAGATAATGATAGGCAGGTACGCAGAGCGCTGTATTGGGAATGTAGGTATCGAACACACACACTGACGCTAATGAGCAGCGGATCGGGTCGCCACGCCACGCAGGCCCGCAATTAGGGTGGCCCAGCTTTACTGTCTGTGAAGGTTCAATTACCATTCGAGGTAATAATGTGTTTGATTTAGCATCTGCGGCCTCGACGCATCCGATGTTTCGCTTGAAAGCACGTAGGTATTCGTATCTACGTTTATGTAAATAATGTATTGTTTCCACTGAAACATTATTACCTGATAGGTCTAGAACGATATAATATAGCTCGGCTGACTACCCAAGACGAAGAAAAATAACTTACCCGAAGGCTTACCCAAGTCACATTAAAATTAAAATAGTTTTGCAGAACCAATAAGCGATCAATAAATCAACCATCAGTTCAAAAACACATTAAACATAGACAATAGATAAGCCAGCAGGTAATCGGTCAAGAACCAACAAGCGAAGCGAGATTATACGAGTCGACATAATCAGCACTCAGCACATTGAGCAGAACTGAGCATGAGCAATGAGGGGAATTACAATGTCTCTGTGAGCTCGGCGGTAGCGTGTCGACAAAAATGTCGTCAAATAACTCGATACTGACCTTGAGCACCTAACATGGAAATTATTAGAACCGATTACACAAACTTCTTCATTTGCATAAGGAGATTGGAAGCCCAAACATGATCGTATAATTTGATATCCAAATATTCCGCTTAGTTTCGGTCGGTCGTAGAGCTTGTTATTGCAGATCAAATAGAAGGTGTGCGTGGTCCGTAATAGATGAGGGGCTCGAGGGCTCAAGGTCCGAGTCGGCGTCGAGCAGAAGGGCCCAATATTGATCTGCCTAAACAATTCATGGGCGAAGCGGCCCAACAGGTGCGTGCGTCGTGAGGCCCGGAACACTTTCTCCCGAACCCGCACAAAAAATGTTTGTTTGTTAACACTTGGCGATGACCCACATACGCTTTAGATTTCCTTTGATGTCAATTACTTTCAACATTTTATTACAGGAATAGACGCAAATTAATAAAAGCTAAATGCAATGAAACGACTTTGTTACTATTTTAAAATGTGATGTTAAGGCTTCGGAGCTGTACGAGTTACCCATACAAACGTAATACCATAACCATTTAAAATTTGAGCATAACCTTAGCATAGTATGCTATTATTCGTATTAGGATAGCATTTATCTAGGTTTCTGTCAGAAGCTTTTTTCAAAATACTTAGCTAAAGTGAAATTAAACCGAATCGCATTTTGCATATTTTTACATCATAGAAGACATGTTTTCTTAATATTTATTTAGTATTAAACACTAGAATATTTTATGTTTCCTTCTGTTAGAAACATAGCTTATATGGTCTAGTAACAGAAAAACAACACTGTGTGAAGAATAAAAACAATTTTCAGTCATCATTTTTGGGACTACGGGAGACAAGCAAATTCCTTGCAAAATAGCCATGCATTTACATTTCATACATTTTTAACCTTTTCTAACAGTGCGTCTGTGTGCGTGTGTCACGCACGCTCACGCACACAGATGCAAAATGACAAGCAAACCAAGACTTTTTCGTGTGTCGATGTTTGAACGCGCAGGGAATTGAATTTTGCCGAGCCACGTCGCCGGACCCTTAAGTAGTTACATTTTGAAACATCCTGCGGACTAGTCGCGAAACGCGTGGACATAATAATGTAATAAAATATATTTAGTGGAAATTACGCGGATCCCATTACCGGCGACGACTCTAGGCGGATGCGATGGAAACATAAAAATACTATAAAATGACGCTCAGCAAAATATATCTACTCTCGCAGCAAGGAAGATGCAATGGTCGAGTCGTAAAATAGTCATACAGTTCTCAAACCTGAAGTCTCTCAATTTTACGTTGAAATTTTTGGGTAATTATCCACGTGATACCTAATTATGAACTGCGATAAAAAGGCCTTTATTTCCTATTTCTCATTCTTTGCGACCATCCAGTCCATCCACCAGCAAAACGATGAAAAAATCGCACAGTCATGATGTCATGTTGTGAAATAAGTTACTTATATGAAACCTACAATTTTTACATCAATCAGAATAATTGCGAGCCCTTGGCTTGTGGGAAGTAATTTGTGTTATTCTCAAAATGACAAGGCAATGTTAATGACCGGCAAAAACAGTATTAAATCACAATGTAATTCTTCAATGTAGGACATGGCACTGACTAATTACTGAGAGAGTTTTTGTGTAAACATAATTACAACTCTGAACAAAATAAAATACCGGACAGCTTTTTAGGCAACTTTGACTTGCACACTTCCTAGCTTATTATTAATCCCAGAACTACTTCAGTGAATAAGAGTAATTGCTTTATAAAATGAAATCTACAGGTATTGCAAGACTGGGTCGCTAACCGCAAACCTACTCTTACGCAATCAAAGGATAAACAAAATCTGAATAGTGAGAACATTGCCCAAGGGTAAGATGTTTTCTCACACAATGCAGTCACCCACTGACTCTAATTAAAGCTATTGCACAAACGTATCAATTAAAATAAAACAATCGTCGCGAGGAACGGGGAATGTTCTCAGAGCTAGCGATGGCAGGAGTTGTTGTTGCTGGTCGAAGTAGAGTAGGCGATTCTCACAATCTTACAACAGTCATCGACACTGCGTTTATTAACACTTAGTGCAGACTAAAATGCTAAAGTGTAGGTAGTATTTATTGTAAGCGATGTAAGAAGGTTGTTAAGACAGAATACCTATACCTATTAATTAATTATTTAAAGAATTCAACGCGGCAACGTTTCAATGCATCCATTGTGCTTGCATTCACGAGCGAGTGCTTTTTGTGAAGCGATTCCGAAACAAAACCCGTGTGATCATTTGCTTAGTAGAAACTCGTTAGTGTAGACATCGTCTAGCGATACCAAGCTAAGTGCATTGCACTTGTTGCTTGGGCTTCCGAAAGGCATCTAATGCACATAGTATGTCTATGTATTTATGTATGTACAGTACACCTACCTATAAGTTTCGTATTAGCAAGTTCTGCTATTTTATAACGTCATTGCATGAAGTCATAAATTTTTGTGGGTATAATTTGTCACGATAGATTTTTAGAGTTTCATGGTAGTATGAATAAATGTTAACGACGTAATAACTAATTTCATGAGATAGGTAGAATACTAATGATACGAGCAGATTTTAAAGCAACATAACCTATACCTATGTATCTAAATTTGAGATAAGGGGCTTTATTCCCCAAATCACTTTATAAGAACGTAACGTGCAGTGACGTCATTTTGAAATACGAATCTATGGTGCCAAGGCTTGTTTTCTTAAAATGGTATTCTCCACGCTCTGTCACACAAGTTAAGTCTTGATCTTGAACGAATAGCCACTGGACTAGACATATTATAAGCGAACGTACCTTCACCGGTCTTGTCAGTAGGTAACCAGTCAAATTCTAGCCTTGGTCGTTTGTTTTTGCGTAAGTCTGAACCACTTACTTTTCAATAAAACATCTCCCAAAAATTACTAAATGTTCAGTTAAATTGTGTAAAAACTATAGCGGCGGAAGCAGCACTACTTCTTTCCACATATTAGTAGGTAGGTACATTATTTTATTACATTTAGGTATTGTTATTAATCACTAAATAGAATCACAATGTAGGTACCTACCTAAAATAAAATTTCGTATTAGCCAACTTTATTTAAGGTGCCTGTATGGGTGAAACTAGCGCCTATTTTATTTTATTATTACGTTGAACAAAGGAATTTGAAAAAACTGAATGTACCTGGGTGGATCAACTATTTTATGTCAAATCGTGTCCCTGATATAAAAAAAATCTTGAAATGTACTGTGTTTGTTTAATTGCTGGTTTGACTATTTAATAATTAAATCAGATCCTATGTAGTTATAGCTATTTATCATTATGTTTAAATTTTTTGATAAAATATATAAAAAAAAGTTGTGACCCAGTAGACCAAAATTGAGTTTCATACAAATTCTAGCTGTCCCTAAGGCACTTTGTCTATTTATGTTTGGATGTTGTGTAAAATTTTTCCTTGACATGTCTTTATATTTTAAAGTAATAATAAGCTACAATATACCAGCATTCTAAATATTGATTTGCAAACAAAATGGTTTAGTTTTAAGTAAAAAAAACACAGTTTGAATAGTTGTCCCTAAAATATCACAAAACGCGTTGTCTCCAGGGAGACCTCAAAAACAGTACCATAAAGTGTGAGTAATATTAGACAGTGGACAGCTAGACAAATAAAGAACTGATCTGATTGTCGAATGATTGCATTCAACCTCACCTTATCATTATATGGACTTGGCCAATTCGTTCGTGGCTCGGCGCGGGAGTCGGTGTATTTGTGGTGGATCCGCTGACTCACGATTAAATTCCGGTAAATCACGGTAAACCTTTAACTTTTTATAGGAATTTGGTTATTGTGTTGTGAAATTTAATTCTGGAATGCTTTGCATGCATGTATTTCGTGATATTTATATTGTTTGTTGAAGAAAACATAAAAAAAACCGTAGTTTTTCTCATGGGTCACAGTTCCACTGGCTCACAAAAACAGTGATCCAGGAGACAATTTTTGTGACCCAAGAGATATTCTGCACAAAATTGTTCATAATATCTAAGCGATATAATATGCAGAATAATGAAGTGTCTTATGCAAAGAGGATCATTGCAGATTTTTAATTGAGAATAGTAAAACTTTTGAATTTGAGTTAAAATTCGGTCAAATATGACGTAGAAGTATAAGTCTCTATGTAGGGTACGACACAAACTGAACCTGCATCAATTTGCCTTTATTAGTCATCAAACACTTACTTTTTTCGATTCATCTTACACGCCTTCCACGTTTACACGTTTTTTAGCCTAACATAGTCAGAATTCTATAATTTCTATATTAAACACCCAACTGGAGATCTGGAAAGTGGCCTAGGGACTGGAAATTGTCACTTTTATAATATTCTTAGACTTACTCAAGAAAGGTTCAACGAAAACATGCGGGAACTAACGACAGTGGCACTTTTTTCTCATGCTATACTCTACTAAGTAAGTCAATGGACGTTTGAGAATCTTATATAATACGACAGATACCGAGGCTGGTTTTGTTAAAGGCCAAAGCATCAGAGAGCAAACTGCCAACGTCAGACAATTAATAGAGAAGAACAAACGAGTTAAATGATCATAATTTTACTTTTGTGTTTCATTGACTACTCCGAAGCATTAGACTGTGTATGATGAGACTGTTTGTAAAGAATGCTCAATGAAATGGACGTTATTAGGCACTTAATTACTGTAATCGCATCTGTACTGTATGAAGTCGGTGAGTCAATGGCTAGGGTGAATGATGTGGTGTCAGGACCTTTCAAACATTGAAAGGGAGTTTGAAAGGGATGTATTCTATCCCCTCTTCTTTTTAACATCTATGACGAATGGTCATGAGGAAAGCCTTAAAAGAGTGGGAAGGAGGGGTCTCGGTTGGGGCAATAAGATCAGTAACCTTCTACACGCAGACGACACTATGTTTGCTGCATCGGAGCGGGAACTAGCTGATTTATTTGTAAGAGTGCAACAAGCAAGCCAGATGGTAGGACTATTGGTCAACACAACAAGTGAAAGACTAAAGTCATGATCATTGATCGAGCTGGAGTTCTAGTACGCGCAAGAGAGCTCCCAGATCGTCAGCAAATTTGTGTACCTACTGGGTCTCGAGTCTCTGGTCTCTGGTGCTCGAGGATGTAATTAAAACACTCAACTGGAGTGAGATAGGTATAAACATCGATGGCCGCAAAATATCACACCTACGTTTTGCTGATGATTTAGTCCTCATAGCTGAGACCGTGGACAACCTCCAAGAAATGCTGGATGACCTACATTAAGCATCGCAGCAGGTGGGCCTAAAGATGAATATGTCCAAGACCAAGGTGATGACCAACCTTAGGGGTCCTAAACCTAACATAATTGTAGGTAACTCCCAAATAGAGGTAGTGGACGATTACATATACCTTGGACATTGTTTATCTTTTGGCCCACACTCTCAGTTGAAGGAGATTTCTAGACGCACTCAATTGGGATGGGCTGCCTGTAGAAAGCTGGAGGATATCTTCAAATCCAAAATCCCCCAATGCCTGAAGACCAAGGTGTACAACCAATGTGTCCCGCCCATACTCACCTATGGTTCCGAAGTTCCGAGACATGGCCGCTCACAAAGGAATACATGCACAAAATAAGAGTAGCACAACGGGCAATGGAGCGAGCCATGCTCGGAAT
Organism: Xanthorhoe designata; assembly: GCA_963582015.1. Classification (NCBI taxonomy): domain Eukaryota; kingdom Metazoa; phylum Arthropoda; class Insecta; order Lepidoptera; family Geometridae; genus Xanthorhoe; species Xanthorhoe designata. The sequence continues at coordinate 134,351 of OY757045.1, forward strand.
CTCACTTCTCGATCACATACCCAACGTCGAAATTCGACGTCGTACAAAGGTCGTGGACGTAGGTATGCGTATGCGGATCGCGAGACTAAAGTGGAATTGGGCTGGGCACTTGGCTAGAAGGGACGATGGAAGATGGACAAAAGCGATTACTGAATGGTGGCCCAGGGACGCTCAACGACCAAGAGGCAGACCACCCGCTCGATGGTCGAACGACATTGTCCACGTAGTCGGGAATCAGTGGATGAGACTCGCAAGGGATCGGAGAAAGTGGCGTGATAAAGAGGAGGCCTATACTCAGCAGTGGGTGGAAATGGGCTGAAATGATGATGTTGACTGGGTCTCTGATCAGCGACCAAGGAAGCTGTGATAAAGAGATCCGAAGAGGTACACAGATGGCTAAAGCGGGCCATTGAGCAGTATGACCAAAATTTGGCAAGACAGATGATTCTTATTAGAAACCTTCCTGTTTTGTCAAATCTTGTCACAAAAAGGCAAGGCTACGGTTTTTGATGTTCATGTTCTAGATTTTTTTACGGCTCAGAATCAACGTAAATTCTCACGGCATATCAAAAAAAGAGCGGGGCTTTTGAGATGTGGCGTTGGTGGAAAAATTCAAACTCAAGATCAAAAGAGAGAGAGAGAACCCGACTGTCCACGATATACTACCAACGAGTCCTAAGGATTTTTGGTCATATCGTCCGGAGACACGCAGATATTACAAAGCTGATTGCGTAAGGACGTCGAGTGAAAAAACCTTGCGGGCGTTTACCTAAACAGTCAAACCAAATCAAAACAATAACGGGACTCACTATACCTTCTATCTACCCTGAGACAAGCTCAGGATAGAGCAATGTGGTAGAAACTTGTCAAGATTTCAGTCAAACTATTTCAGAATGGGCGCGACTCTGATTAAAAATTAACGAATAAAGATTACGGCAAGGAAGAATGTTTAACAAATTGTACTTTGCCTATATCGTAATACCATTGTGTCTCTGGAGTCACAAAATATGTCTTCGGGCTCACAAAGTTGTCCCCAACTTTTATGGCATTGATAGTAAGATATTAAAATAAATAAAGGCTATTACACAATTTTTGGTATGAGAATATATTTTAAAACATTTAACAGTAGTTGTGTAAAAATTGCGTCCTTATTGCGTTTCAGTTAACAGAAATATGAGGAAAGTTAAGACAATTTCTTTTAATAAGTGAGCCCAGAGACACAATGTGGTATATTTAAAAAAAAGTTAGAAGGTTATCTTTACCTTTAATCGTTCAATATTGATCCATTTGACTATTAGTTGCCATTAAAGCAGAAAAACTGTTTTAAAAGTTGTTTATTATTTGCTTTTTACCGCGATTTATACTTGTCAGCTAAGAGACATTATTGGGAGCCACTTTTAGAATATACGCTTAAAAATCTATGAATGCCACAAAAATTTTCGGTGCACGTTATAGATTTATAAACTACATGAATTTGTTTAGCAATATTAGGTGAAATTAAAGCAAAATTACAATAAAAAATAAATTACACAAAAAGTTGATTCATGACAGAAAATAGTTGATCCACCCACCTACAGTTTTTGAAACCTATCATAAGCTTTTTTTAATACCTATGTAATAATTTCATTTTGTATAGTTTAGGAGAAATAGCGAAAACAGAGTTTGGTAGCCACCAAGTGCAACTTCGCTATGTACATATAATAAATATGTATGTAATTACAGATAAAATGTATCTATGTAGTTTATCAGTCATCTGGTTACCATAACACAAGCATTAAATTGCTTAGCTTGGGACTAGATGACGCCGCCGTGTGGAATGTCCAAGGATATTTATTTATTATTTATTTATTTATTTATATTTTATGTCGGGTCCAGTGGCTACTTCGTTCATGGTCTTGATATTTTCGTAATTCGTTCAAAACCATACTTCCGCGAATGTTTTTGGAAAGTTATCATAATTTTAGTTGATTGATTTTTTTGGTTTAAGCCACATCATATTATAAGTAAAATAACATTGAATTAGATGATTATTAAATAACAATAATTATTAATTTTGTTGTTATTCAAAGTTTTGAGTCAAAAAATAATTATTTTAATTCATTAGGTACGTCCGACTAGTTCCCGGACGAAATGTCAAATGTCATAACAATTACCTACTTCAATCATTGATTGATTTTCATCGAAATTGCATTTTCTCTATTTTAATTACCTAAAACTAGCAATGAAAATGTAAATTGTTATTCGAAAACAACGCACAAATATAAGTAGGAGAGATTTAGGGGATCATGATCCTAATCAATGGATCCTAAAATTGTAAACGTGTGAGCACCACATAGAAGTGGTTTTAGTGATTGCGCGGCATCCTTGGAGGCAAACTTGGGTAGCTTTGTACTTTATTTGGAGCTATCAAAAGTCAATTGGAAACGATTGGTTAGCACTATCAGCCAGCCTAGTGCAAGTCGCTTCATAGCGAAATTGGAGAGCACGTTCAATGTTGCTGCCAACCTACATTTCCTACTTCTCGTCTCGGCAAGAGAGTAATTAAGTCAGAGTTTTTTTATCAATCACATTTATTTCACAACCATTTATTATTAATTGCATTTGTTAGATCCATGAGGGCATCAGCGATCCTGTGAAAGAAATCTCATCATAGTGCTTTGTGAATAAATTTATAAAAAATGTGTTGTTTTTTTCTGGCAAAGCATAATATTTTATTATACCTAGCACTTATTTTAGGTTATCTTGTTAGGATTACCGACTTGATTTATCTTTGTTGCCGACAAATATTCAATGATAGAATACGTAATATAATTTTATCAAAATACAATAAATAAATAATACCGTGCCGTCACTAATGTCAAGTCAAACCCTGACAATCAAAGAGAATATAAACACTACGTTTACTGACAATGTCCCCCGACGGCAAAAAGTATCTCCTCCAATGAGGCTGCAGTGTAGATGATGTGACCAAAAAGGCGTTTATCTTAGTTGCCGCCTGAAACACCTATTCAATGATTTAGTACATTATTTGTCGTAAAAATAATATTTTTAAGCTATTGCATAGCTTCTATTGCGGGCCTTGAGCGTGGAGACCGAATCCAGAAATTCCGTAACGAAAATAACCTAACACCCTCTACTCTGAAAAAATGCTATGCAATAGCTTTACCGCGGCAGTCTCCGAGTGCTACACGTCTTCTTTCACCATTGAATAGTTAAAATAACACAAATCTCATAATAAATATGAAAAATTGTACCGCGCTTTAGCAGTGTTTTTACAAAACACGGTATTGAGAAGCATGGAATTTTGACAGGTATTAACCTCGCCTAGTCGTGGCACAAAGAGCATGTAACGGTGGCATACGGAATTTGAAAATTCATGACATTGCGTATGTTATGTTTTCATTGGTCAATACCAATCTAAACGAGCCTAGGTGACATGTAAAATTGCACATTTTTGGATTTTGAATTTCGAATAGTCAATAAAGCACGTGTTTGAGTGAAGTTATGTTACTTTGTGCGCTGGGGAATAAAGCTCAAGGTCGTGATAGCGTACAAAAACCTATAATTACAAATATATGATATTATGATAAGTGATAGATCACTGATATTCCGCTTGCCAACAAAGGCGCCTGGCACAAAACGTTTCATGAACACCTGAACACACACATCGAAATTATTTGGTGAATCTTTCGAAACAATTATTAATTAATTTTAAACATGCCTGCCTAGCCAGGTACGTCAAAATCTCTTACCTAATTCGAAACAATGGCATTATAGGTACGATGTATGATTAATCTCTGTGCATTAGTTAAAAGGTATACCTACCTAAATAAAAAGGTCGTCGTAAGCAATTTAATAGACATTGATCATGCTTAGACGACCTTTTTCATTTTCATTTTGTGTTAATTGAGCCGACGGCGATTATTTACAAAATTAAATCATTATTGGGAGTAAGTACTTCCGGCGGCCTTTGCATGTAGTAGTGGTACTAAGTGGTGACTGGTGAGTGAGAATGCATGATGCTTGCGAGGTTGTTTACTAACACATTGTATGCTTGTGATTCAATCACCAGTTTGTATGAAAAGTTTGTCAAAACATTGCAGAACGTAGTAAAAGTCTACGCTCCAGTTAGGTCTGGCGTAGGTAAATATCTAAACCTAAACTAGGCCTACTCTGGTGACTAGTAGGGTAACTGTGTAGAATGTGGTTTAATATTATGCGGTATTAATACAGTAGGATGTAATGCAAAGGGTGTAGTGAAGTCGTAGTGTGGTGCAATGTAGTGTCATGCATGTTGTTGTGTGTAGCTCACCATCTTGGCGAGCACGGAGTCCATCTGCGGCTGGTGCGCGGCGGCCAGCAGGTGTCGGATGCGCGCCGCGTTGGCCACGCACTGCGCCATGCAGCGCTGCAGCGCGCCCGCCTGCCGCGCCAGCGCCGCGCTCACGGGCACCTGCGCGACACACCTCTGTCTATAGTACCTAGTAGTAGTAGTAGTATAAAGAGCGCTGGCTGTCAAACTGCGAAGTGGTCGATGATTGGTGGAGAGGTTACGCGGCGCACTTCATCCCATTGATTTAGCGAGTGCTATTGGTGTGTCGACGAGTGAACACAGGCTCAAACGTACCCCCACTACTTCTCCTCAGCGCTCTTTTTACGTGGCGCGAACTATACACTACACTTCTGAATGGACTTGTCTTCTAAACTTTCGCGATCAGAACACAATAGAAATCATGTCAGTGTGCGGATACTGATAGTGTGCTGTCAAAGTGTGAACCGGCCTGATTAACATTATGAAGATCAAGTGAGGGTATTTGAATATACCTACGACTTCGCTTTGATGCAAACACTTCAAATCTTCCCGCGACCATGACTAGTGCAATCCAGTAGAAAATCCGGGTTTCGACTGGATTGCAAAAATAAAGGTAGGTAATTTTGCAGTAAATAAGTACCCGTTTGCATATGTACCTATGTCCTGAATGGACACTATATCACGACAACCAATTTTATTCTTTACGATGTTGCCCGCGAGCGGGAGTAGAATCCCAACATGGTGTCTAAGCCCTTCATCATGTTTTCACAATGAGAACAAGAAGCTTCCAGCAGGAACATGGAATGTCGTCATAACAGTAAGCGTGAGCGGGTCCTGGAGCAGCAACTGATGGTTACCTCAGTGCCAAAAAGGCGACACCCCATCACCCAGGAGCAGTCGCTCCTGGTGTTCATGCTGGGGCAAAGAGCCTAGCTCGTAGGCCCCCACCTGCCTGTCCTAGGACAGAAAGAAGACCTTCGTTCATTACCTCGGTGCCAGTGTCCGCGGCGCCGGCGCGCAGCACGCCCTCCAGCACGCGCGCGTGCTGCGACACGTAGTCCAGGCAGCGCCGCAGCTCCGCCGCCTCGCGCCGCTGACGCTCTAGTCGGTCAATAACACATTAACATCCTAATAAGCATAGCGGACTAATCTAACAAGATCAGAAACTATCCGAGTGCGCTCAACGCTCGTACGGGATTTTGGCTCTCTATATCGACAAACTTCAGAGGACTGATAGTTGAACTTACCATCAACACAAAGAAAATGGTAACTAAGGTGGACTAAGGTGGTGAACGAAACGAAAGCTTGCGTAATTCAATTTTTTTGAGTTGCTTGAAATATGCAGGAAAATGTTGTTTTTTATTTTCTAGATCAAAATATGATTTGCGCATAAATCAGGATCATCAATATATTAAATAACTTAGATCTGCTTGGCAACCCCATGAAACGCATTTTAGTGTCATGTGCATTCATTGTATGTCATTTAATAGATATAATGACTAAACAAATGATTTAAATTTAGCTTGGAAACATTTCAAATACTGTATGAACTAAAACATAATAAGAGACGAAGAGCAGAAAATCAATTTAACTAAATAAGAGGTATATTTTTTCAGTCTGATGAGAATATTTCCCATTATAATCTACCTACACTAAATCTTCCAAACACTGAACTAATCATTCAAACAATATAAAATGTGGTCATATAGGTAATTATAATGGTAATTTAAAAAAAAACTTAACTTTTTTCTCACCTTACACATTGAAAGTTCTGTTATTTTTTCTACTCTGGGTAAACTTGATGTGGGTACCTATAGGTACTTGAGAAGATCAATTTTGTAGTAAGGTCTATTACGCTTGAGATCATGGTTTTTTTTAGCAGATTTCAAAAAGGAGGAGGTTCTATGTTCCACTGTTTGAATTATTTTTTATGTACCTTCACCTTCGATCAAATATACCTACCTCAAAGACCTTCACTGATTATTCTGTCAATAGTGTATTGAATTTTTTTTTATAAAAGGTTACTCCTGAGGTAGTCCTATGAATAAAAATTTGAGGATCTGATGAGGATCTTTAGAGTTATGAACAAAAATCAACCTCAGGAAAGCAGAAAATTGGTCTCACCCTAAGAAATAATACTCGTTCGTTCGTTCGTATGAGCAAGTGGCCAACTCTGTTGACGGAGTAGAAAGAAATAATACTTAATTTTGCCAATACAAAATTTCTACAAGTATCCTAAAATACATCCGAATTTCGATTTAAACTCACAACAATCATCTGAATAAAATAAACCACATAGTACAAATCAACCAATAACATGAATGAAACAAAGATCTTAAGATAAGTTGGTGAGGTTTTCGAAAAGAGCTAAGAAATAACTTTTAGAAGGAGATTATACTATAGAATTTTCTCTAAAACAAAAATGCGCGGTAACTGGTCTCGCAAGTTCTAGAGTATATCTACTAACCATGAAAATCATAAATTCTCTGCGTTCTCCTCATATACTTTTCTTCTTGGAGTTGTCTGTCAGATTGGGCTTGCCTGTCTCGGGCCTCCAGCACCTCCATAAACGAAGAAAATAGAGATTTCCTCTCATTTGTGCTCGTAACGGTTTCTTGCATTTTGATGGTTATTTACACAGTTTAATGACCGCCGTTGAAAGAGAGAACCGGCAAATAGGCAATAAAAAAATTAAATGAACCCAGTTTCATTTATATTACTTGAAATTAAAGTGTAATTGTAAATTAAATCGAAAATAATTCAAATCCACAAAACAAACGACCACTCCTCTCCGTTCCTGCCCGATTGCGATTGTGTGCAAAAGAGCATGTAATATTGTGTGCGATTGCTCGAATGAATAGCATTATTGACATTTAGCTGCTAAATGTCAATAATGACAAGCTGTTGACAACTGAAACTGACTGACAGACAGACAAGTTCAAAGTGTGTACTGTGCTAAAAAACCTCAGAAGAAATACCTAATCAATGTAAAAAACAAAAAACAAGTTTGACTGACAGACTGACTTGATGGAGTCCCAACATAGGGTTACATTGTGCATGCATCAATTGATAGCCAAATATTAGAAAAACTAGTGCTCCCATAATTTAAGGGTATCACAACATGCGTAAAAAAAACCAATCTAAGTAGATAATTTTATATTATTTTATTTTCACAGTAGTGGCAATTCTGAGTGTCGCAAAAGCTAAACTAAGCTAACTAAAATTGTTGCCGTCCCTTTCATAGCGATGGGAATAAAAGGATGGCAACAATTTTAGTTAGCTTAGTTTAGCTTTTGCGACACTCAGAATTGCCCCCAATATTAGGTAATTATAATGTAATTATCTTATAATTATTGATGACGACGTAATTTTTTGTTTTGTTGACTGATTACCTATAAAGGACAGTAGAAAAGATCAATTTGTATTTACAGAAACTAAACTACTACTTAACTGTACTTAGCTGTACAAAATACAATAAGTACTAGTAGTAATAAGTACGATTTAGTACTTAAGTAGGTACTTTTACGTGTACCTACATTATGGTAACATTAAACCTTATTTATTGTACATAATTTTAATATTTATAAGTTGATTACGGAATCCAATAAACATCGTACGAATAGTTTGTTAAAATAAGGTCTTTTATAACGATTTCAAATAAATATGGTGGATCTTGATTAAGTGCTTGTTCGCACGAGAGCTTTTTTACCGTCCGTTAAAAAAGCGTTCAAATAGAACAAATGTAGGTATTCCCAAGTATATGTTCACACGTCAGCGCTTTTTAAACGCGACGGTTTTTTATCGAGCAGTGTTGTATTTTCTGCGCTGGACGTTTGACATTAAAGCCCATATTCGCACGAAAGCTTTTTTAAAAGCGCCAACGCCGAGTTTTGACGCAACGCTTTTTTAGCTCTCGTGTGAATGGGCGCTTAGTGTTTTTATTCTCTTTGATTGGGATGTGAATTACATTTTTTTTAATATTTTTTTTTTATTGCAGTGGCTGGTCAACTCGGGGAACATTATTGTCAAGCAAGTAGTGTCAAGTCATGTCAGTTGTCAAACACAATCAAATCAAATCAATCAAACACTCAAACAGTAAAGAAAGAAAAAGAAAAGTTCCCGTGTCGGTGCTTGTGCTTGTATTCAATATTTTATAATTTTTCGCTAAATTTGTAATCAAAATGGCAAGAGAAAGTAGTGCTGGATTTGACAGACACATTACTATTTTCTCTCCAGAAGGAAGACTATATCAAGTCGGTAAGTTTCGTAAAATTCATGATTTGCGAAAAGTTGACAAGAGCGGCAGTATAAATAACCAATTATTGTTTTTCATTTAGATTAAACTGTTTGTAGAGCTTCCAACCGCATTTGTTGTATATAATATGATAGGAAAATTAAGTTTTTTAGATTTGAAACTATGAATGTCACCAATAACCACCATCAACAAAAATGCGATGTCATCCATCACTCCATGATCTCTGAAGAACTCAAGTCAATGATTTTGTAACGATCTCCTAGGCATAACTTTACAAGCAGGGTTTGGAAGAGTATAAACGATGAATGAATGTATTATTGCAGAATATGCGCTGAAGGCGATCAACCAGGGAGGGCTGACGTCTGTGGGTCTGCGCGGCGCGGACACGGCGGTGGTGGCGGCGCAGCGCAAGGTGCCGGACCGCCTGCTGGACCCCGCCTCCGTCACGCATCTGTTCCGTCTCACCGACCGCATCGGCGCCGTCATGACCGGCATGATCGGTACCTACCCCTCCCTATCTAAGGCATTGCATTTCAATTTTAATTATAGACAATTCCTTCCCTTTTGATATTTATTTAAATGGATGGGTGATTGCAAGTGGCATTAACAACTGAGTGCTTCCATGCTTCAGATGGCTCGTTAAATTGTAAAGTTGTTAAGCCATGATGGAGGCCTTAAAACTCCGTCACAAGAGTTGGCCACTCACTCATACAAACTTACTCTCTAGCTAGTTTATTCCCAATTTTTCATTAAAAAGATCTATTTATAGCTGCTGCTGATTATTAGACACTTTGAACTTACTTTCATGTTAGAACTTAGCACTCTCATCATTCTTAACAGCTGACAGTAAGTCACAAGTGCAGCGAGCGCGGTATGAAGCTGCCAACTGGCAGTACAAGTACGGATGCGAGATTCCTATTCACATCCTGTGCCGACGCATTGCTGACATCTCTCAAGTCTACACACAGAATGCTGAGATGAGACCTCTTGGCTGCAGTGAGTATTGAGAAATAGGTGGCAACATTTTTTTTATGAAAACCAACTTCAAAGAATGGCATCTTGAGCTCTCTTACCAAATGGTAAGAGAGCTCAAGATGCCATTCTTTTCATAACTCTGAAGATCCTTGTCAGATTCTCATTTTTTTTTATGGGACCATCACTACTGCTATTTTCAGCCCGATCAAATATAAATTAAGAGAGATTAAGGGATCTCTTCACTGGCATAGTTTACAATCAAGGTGATTTGTAATCAAAAATGATAAAAAATAGCAACTGGTCTTCATCCAAATCAATATTAATGAAATGAATGTTGTATGTTTCAGGTATGATGCTGATTGCTTACGATGAGGAAACGGGCCCTTGTGTCTACAAGACTGACCCGTCCGGCTACTACTGCTCCTACAAGGCGGTGTCGGCCGGCGCCAAGGCTACTGATGCTAATGCTTACTTGGAGAAGAAGGTTTGTACACTTCATCAGAAGTCTATAGATGTCCACAGCTGGACCATAGACTTTTAGACCTGCTTTCATCCTTATTGCTTTCCACATGATGTTTTCCTTCACCATTGGAGCTCATGTGAATAACAATTTTATTGATGCATGACTGACCATGACCTTCAGATCAAAAGTTGAATCCGTCTTTTGTTCACACAAGTTCACTAACAAGATTTAGTTTGGTAGCCTAAAATTAAGCTTGCATTACCCTACTGCAGGGCAAAAGCCTCCATTCTTTCTTTTGTTGTACATATTCAAGTTACCTAAATTTTTCATTTCTGATATTATAATTTCTGTCATAAACAAAAAATAGGTAAATTAAATTCACGTAAGTAGATTTAGTTTCTGAAACAGTGTATATAAACATTTTTTGCTCAGTGATTACAGGCTTTAATACTAGGGGTAGTAAAAACTAAATGTGAATTGTTTCCAAATAGTGGTTGTTATGTTGTGTTGTGTGTTGCAGCTGAAGAAGAGGTCTGAGCTGAGCGCGGACGAGGCGGTGCAGCTGGCCGTGTCGTGTCTCTCGCACGTGCTCTCCGTGGACTTCAAGGCCTCGGAGATAGAGATCGGCGTCGTCACCAAAGATGACCCGAACTTCAAGTAAGTCACTACTGTGCTTTATTCGTATTGTGATGTATTGAGGAATAAACACTATCACTTCCAGTGCTGGTGGTGCCGCCCAACCTGCTCTCGTGTGTGTACACGCGAGCAGGTTGGGCGGCGGAGAGCACCGCGGTGCTGGAGCAGGGAATAGATTCATCTGGCCATAATGGCTATGGGACTTCAGATAATATATTTGTGACCTGGGATAGTGAGTTGGGTGTTACATTCTTGGAAGCTGACAGCTAGTTTCGTAAATGTAAAAAAAATTGGAATATCTTTAGCGCTCATGCCCGCGAGACGAGTGTCTACGCCCGGCGCGCAGTATAAAGTATGGCAGTGTAGGGCAGGCCGTGTACAAACCGTCTCGTGCACGCTCGGACGGTTTCTACTCGGTGCCGGCGAAAAACCAGGCCGTGTTAAAACCGTCTCGCTTTCCCATACATTACTGACGATCGGTCGTACACGGTTTTGTGTCTACTTTAATGGTGCAGTAGTTCGCTTAGGGCAGGTATTTGATCGGCTCTCTTTCGTTGCAGGGTGCTGACCGAAGCCGAAATAGACAGACATCTGATCGCCATCGCGGAGAAGGACTAAAATCACTATCGCATAATTATATTTTATTCAATAAAGTTAAAACTTTTTCAAACTTCTTATTTTATCTACATCCTATTCTGATAAGGTTAAATTTAACGCCCATACCGGTCGAGTACATCAGATCTGGAATTTCACTAGTATAGCGGTCGGACGGTCGCGTTGAAGACATCCGGCATCTCGGGCACGTGGCGCGCGAAGTCTGTCAGCTCGCAGCAGAACACGAGGCCGGCCAGCGGGCGCTCGTAGTTGCGGTGTCTGCGCAGGCGCACCAGCCAGCCCGCCGCGCCGCACGAGCTCGTGCAGAACACGGAGGTGCGGATCTCGCTCACCGTCACGAAGGGATCGTTCAGCAGCACCACCGCCAGCCCCCTGTTCTCCGCGGGCGCGTGCACCGCCGTCCACACGTACCGCGGCACCGGGAACCTCCTCCCCGCCATCAGGTACAGCTCGGGGCGCGGCTCCCCCGCGTCCGGCGCCAGCACGCCGTGCGTCCCCGCGTACACGTGGAGCGCGGCGAGGCCGGGCCGCCTGCGCGCGCGCAGCAGCGCGGACACGTCCTCCTGCAGGTGGCGCAGGTTGCCGCCGACCACGCTCCTCCAGGAGGCGAACATGTTCGACGCGAACTCGGCGACGCGCACGCTCTGCTCCTCGAAGTAGCGGCCGCTCAGCAGCCGGCCGGCCGTCATCTCCTGCTCCGCGAGGCAGTAGCGCTCGTGCTTGAGCAGCTGGCGCAGGCGGCGGTTCAGGCGGACGTCGTCCGAGTAGAGGCGCTCCGCGTCGTGCCGCGTCCTCGCGTCGAACATGTGGTTGAAGTTCCCGAGCAGGCTGAGCGGCGCGGAGCGCTCGGCGTGCGGCGGCAGCGCCAGGCGGTCGTGCGGCGCGCTGCTGGCGTGCAGGCGCACCGCCAGCGCGCGCTCCGCGTCGAAGCAGACGGTGGCGAGGTGCCGCACGGCGCCGCCCGCCTCCTGCGTCTGGTACGCGCGGCCCTGCAGCGGCGGCGCGCAGTGCTCCACCTGCGGGGGCGACATGTATCAGGAGGTGGTCTCCAGCGGAGGAGGTGGGGGCGCGGGGCGCGGGGGGGCGCGGTCCTCACCGGATGCAGCACGTCCTCGAACAGGTTCTCCTGGCAGCCGAGGTCGAGCAGGTGCCGCAGCTTGCCGTCGGTGAGCACGCGGTAGCGGCCGGCCTCGCACACGGCGCCGAGCGCGCCGGACAGCGGGTACAGCAGGAAGCGCCCGGCGCCGCACGCGAGCGTCAGCCGGGCGCCGGCCGGCACCAGCACGGACCCGTTGGCGGCGGGGTGCGACGTCACCAGGGGCATGTTATCGGGGATGCACTCCGCACATTCCAGCTCGATTATGCATGGTGCTGATGATGATCAAGAATTATTAAGGATTTAAATAAATTATTGAGTATCCTGACTCAAGTATTACCATCGTACCTACTCCGACACATTAAATCGGACTGTATTCATAATTTTATTTGTGTCGGTATTATGGAACAAAAAACAAATGAACATTAGCGACACGGCCTCGACTGGAGGACCGCAGTCATTGCGTTAAACTGGGGTGCTTAAACCCGAGATATTGGGACGACCCTGAGGAGAATGAATAAATATGAACGACCCTGGGTAGGTAACTAGGTACTTACGATCGGAAAAATCTGCCACTTGAATACAAAACAAAACAAACGCAGCTCGCACAGCCCACATCCCTACGTGCCTCCCCGAGGGCTCGGCCTGCACTGCGCGCTGCGGCCCGGCGCCGATAGCGCTGGCCCCTGACACCCAGCGAGATAACCTTCCGGGAAGAGGTCTCTTTTGTAATAAAATAAATAACAGTAGGTATTGTTAGTCCCTTGGGTAGGGTATAAAACGAGCTCTTTGTTTAACTAGGTGAAAGAAATCTGGAAAGTGTTCCCTTCTTCACTTCCTTTTTTTTTACTAAGGACAGCTTGTTTGTCGAAATAAAAGTCAATTTACGATAAGTCGTTTATTATGAACATAATATACAATGCCGATGTTTATTTATAAAAGCAAGTAAAAACCGACGAGACACATACACCGTACAATAAAATAGTAATTTATTAACGTACATTATTGTAGAATAACTATAGAGTTACATTACTAAATAAATAAATGATTGATTGATTGATTGATTACTCATGTAAATATTTTCCTAAGTTGTGTGCACTCGTGCTGAGCTCCGAGACGCTCAGTATCAGCACGGAGCGCTCCACAAACCCCACGACCCTATTATAGCGATGATCTATAAAAACGTTACAGAATGAACAAGTGCGAGTGTCATCGACCTCGATAACCTACTGACTAGTAAAAATACGTTCTAGGTATGTCCAGAAAACGGAGTTATCGATACCGATGATATTCCCCGCACGATTTTACCGAAATACCTACGTTAAGTATGGTGAGCAACAAATAAATGCGAAGTACTGTGCGTGACGCACCTCTATTGCTACTAGGATATGTCGACGAGCTAACGCAACAGCATTACCGATTAAGTAATTCATGCGATAAGTAACCGTAAGCCAAGATAATATTGAAATAATTCTTAGTAATAGCATTAAGAACAGCAAGAATCAACTAACCTTGAAATCTAAAATTATTGATCACATATTTAAAAACTTAATACATTCAAGAAAGAAGGCATTCATAATTACATCGAATAAGATTCTATAAGATTACATTTAACAAATTTAACCGTGACAGAGTCTGTAAAGGATACAAGTTATATATATATAACAGAAAAATAAAATGAGTTGGGACATGATACGCAAGCGAAGCACCTGACACTAGAAATGTGTAACAAAGTTCATAATAATGTCATACTGAGACAAGGCTAACGAACAGATTTGTTTCAAGCAGTTCCTGGCTTTGATAGGCAAGGAACACGGGTGGCGAGTGGAGTACCTACCTCACTCGCGTCCAGGGATAACAAAATGGATAAATAATTGACTATAATTACAACTCTATTCTCGAAATAACTGCAGATATTTAACAGGTTAGCTGTCCCGAAGCAAGTTTCGATCTTCTTTGTACACGTCCTCGTAGTAAATAATGACAGCTAACATGAGGCACATATGCCTCATGGACGTACCAGTGCAATCACCCATGAGGCACATGTGCCTCATCGGACAGCTAACCTGTTAAGATTATTTGATTGTATAATGTTATTGCACTTAAATTATCATCAGACTTGTTTAGTCTTAATCCTTATACGTAAAACATTCCGGCGAGTTCGCCACCGGCACTGCAGTCATGTAGCTAGTGGTGAATAACAATAATATTAAATAGCTCTAGTAAAAATTCTCCCGGACAATTTGCTTATTCAAAAAATAAAATAAACTTGTATGATGTGCGTCATCAAAATGCTGTTTCCACGTGATTTTATTGATAGTATGTGGGACATTCTCATACAACTCATACGCAACCATCGATATAAATATACAATTCTATGTACGAAACAGACATAATAATAATTAAAAGCATTTCACTCAAAGCAAGCAAGACATCCATTTCTACAAACGGACCGAGATTATTGAGTTTTTAATCTAAACTATATAGGTATCTGAAGTTAATTACAAACCTAAGTTTGTGACAACACATTGATCATCCTCGGTCTCCGAGTTGCCTCCCACACTCGCGACTGGACGACAAGACAGCGACACCACATAATCATAATTTATACAAAACATCCTGCTAACTAAGCCAATCGTTGAAATATGAAGTAGAAAATAAGCATTCCTAAAATTATTTATAATAGGGGAAGTACATTTACACTTACGTCGTAAAAACTAGTCGTCGAGTCGCACGCAACACTTCTATTCTACCAATTTACCTCAACAATCATAGTTGACATTTGCTCTCCCCTCCACAATTATAATTATAGAAAATTTAAGTCGTCACAACCGACTTTATATGACTAAACTATTATCGTATTCTCGTAAATGCGTAAAAAACTTTCCATACTTGTACATTATTGAAATTAGCCGTGGGACCATCCCTGCAGTCCATTGGACGTGTAAAAATGATAAGTGTGGAGGTGAGACATTCTCAGAAGAGTCATGTAATATAATTCCTTTAGGTTCTGTTAATAAAAAGTCTAAAATTAGTCTTCGAGGCCTCTGAATTTCTAACATCTGTTTCAGAGTCATCATATTCATCACCGAGATGATCACCCAGAGACTCAGCGACTTGAGTGTGTTAGCACATGGTCTCATGCTCCAGAATGTCGAATCAATCATTACTTGAGTTTTGCGTGCTACTTACACAGACGCCTGCTACACAAGTTCTTGTACACCACTAAGATCTTCAGCAATTGAGAATAAATGGAAGTTCAAAAACTTTCTTTTCAATTATCAACAAAATAGGATCAGTTTTGGACACAGCATAGTCTGAGTCATGCATGACTCAACAAAGAGATGGATCCCTACTCTTGGAAATAAAAATGATATATCGTGTAGTTCAGTTTATATCGGTGTAATGTTTCGAGTTCAAATTACACCAATATAAGCAGAGCTGCAATAATTGGCCGATATATCGATCTGTAGAGTAAGGCTGCTGGATTAGTGGTAGGTACAGAAGCTTGTGGCGGGGTGGGAGGCGCGCGAGGTCCCTAGGTGCAGCAGGCGCGCGCGGGGGGCGCGCGGGAGGGGCGGCGCTCGACGGCGATGCGCGCGTGGTCAGCGTCCGCGTCGCGGCCCGCCGTCTTGTCCAGGATGGCCTCAGCCAGCTCGGAGAAGGCACGGTCGATGTTGATGTTGGCTTTCGCAGAAGTCTCCATGAACCGGATGCTATGCTCGCGCGCTATCTGTGAGACAAATTATTATTTTAGTGGCATACTTTCATAAACTTTAAAATCCGAGCCGAATCTCGAAGCTGTGAGAGACTTCTCGAGTTGAGCCATCGGAACAAAATTATTTAGCCAAAAATTAACTTTAGGACCTAAAGTTTTTTTATTTTTTTTTTATTTTTATTAACCTGTTATGTCCCACTGCTGGGCAATGGTCTCCCCCAAAATCCTCCACTGACCCGAAAGTTAAAGATTGGATATTTACCTAAATTTTATGTAAATATGCATACAAATATCCATAATAATTAATGGTGTAACTATGCTTTATGATTATCAAAAATTTGGAAAATCTGGGTTTTTAATGAAAATTAATTGTCATCCTAATGCCCTTTCTCACATTACATGGGGTCAGTGCAACATAAATCCTTTTTCCACTTTCAGCAAACAACCCTAAGGCTGCGTTTCCATTGACGCGGAGCTGTGCGGAGCGGTGCTTAGCGGTGTATGAATTTACCAATCACTATGCTCGAAATCGCGGAGCAGAGATTTCGAGCACAGCTCCATGTCAATGGAAACACAGCCTTATACTTATATCATTTACGACACAATTCATTGGTCTACCTCTACTTATGTATACATCTACATTCATATCCAACACACTTCTAGTTACATGATGGTTTGTTATATAAAAGGGCTAGTAATCTCTACATAAGTAGGTGTCAATTTAAACTGACTATTATGACTTGCATCTGATCAACCCTTTTACTGCAATTGATAAAGGAATTGTATGTGCAACAATAAAAACATAAGTATGTGTCTGACTGATAGCGAAAATCTCTCACCCTTTCAATCAATAGGTCATGTTGTGATGAAAATAAAATATTGGTATCTCATTCACCCGATAACATTTAAAAACAGCTTGTGAAGTGGCAGACACTGATAATTTAAGAAATGTACTCATAATAACAAAGCTATGAATTAAAATAGCGCCTATAATTTAAGTCCTCAGTTTGAGCACTTAATAATATAATAATAATAATATAAGCCTTTATTCAGAGGTTTACAATTTATATATACCTACTTAGTTAAGTTACTTTAATACTAGTTGTTCCTCTGCCCTAATTTGGCATAGGCCTCTTCCAATTCCTTCCATTTGCTTCGATCCCGGGCAGTTCTCGACCATAGTTTCCCAGCCACATCTCGGAAGTCATCTTCCCATCTCTTAAATGGTCTTCCACTTTTCCTCTTTCCGTTCCTAGGTTGCCAGTTTGTTAAAGTTTTGCTCCACCTTTCGATTCCTCTTAAAATATGACCTGCCCACCTCCATTTGTTCTTCCTTACTACCAGTGTTACATTTTCTATATTGGTTGTTTCTCTGATTGTTGTGTTCCTCACTCTGTCCGATTTCTTTATGCTGAGCATACTTCTTTCCATTGACTTCTGGCACACTTCTAGCTTGTTATTGTGCGCTTTAGTAAAGACCCATGTTTGGCAACCGTAAGTCAATACTTGGAGAATACATGGTATTGTATAGTTTTGTATAGTTTGAGCACTTATGACAGTTTTTATCGGATTGAAAAGAGACAGAATATCTTAATGAGCATGGATTCGGAATATGAGTAATTAATAGAGAATACTTACCGCTTCACCACGCTCCTTGCTGACCACCCGTTTCTCCTCCATGTCACATTTGTTGCCAAGAATCATTTTCTCAACATCTTCATTTGCATGCTGGAAATTGAGATATAATTTCTAATAGGATCATTTATTTGAAAGAAGAGGCTGTAACTAAATGTGGTGCATTAATCTTGTAAAATTTATAAATACTCGTTTATTTGTTCGTATGAGCAAGTGGCCAACTCTGGTGACGGAGTTTTTAGGCCGCCTAAAGGCCTCCGTCATGGCAAAAAAATACTAATGCGCTTTAATAAAATTGACACTATTCCAAAGAAAATAATAGAGCTGAAATCTCAGATTTTCAAAAATAATGTAGGTATGATGGTTCTATCATAGTCACGATGGTAGCAATGGCAAGATTAGGTTATATTTTATCTACTGGTAAACATACCTACAGCTCAGTTATTAATTGGGCAAACAAAGATAAAAAAAAATCATCTATAGATTCATTGCCAGCGCTATCAATGAATCTCTCATACCGCACAATTAGCACATAAACACGCACAAACCTCGTCTATATTTCGTAACCACTTGACTATATCATCAAATGTCTTTTCGTTGGTGATGTCGTAGACGAGCATGATGCCCATGGCGCCACGGTAGTATGATGTGGTGATGGTGTGGAACCGCTCCTGGCCAGCCGTGTCCCAAATCTGCAGCTTTATCTTCTTACCACGGAGCTCCACCGTCTTTATTTTGAAGTCGATGCCTACGATATAACAAAAGTTTACAACATAGTTCAGTATATTAGATGATATTGATATCTCTCCTAATCGAAATTGGAACAATAATATCTTCACGTAAAGAACTTATTCACAAAATACAAACCGATGGTGTTACCTACCGATTGTGGAAATAAACGTCGTTGTAAAGTGATTATCTGAGAATCTGAACAATATGCATGTTTTCCCAACGCCGGAGTCTCCGATGAGAAGCAGTTTGAACAGTAAGTCATAGGTTTTCTTTGCCATTTTAGATTAGTATAAACTGACACGAAAAACAAGATGCAAAATCCAAGATTTCTGCCAATTTTTGCGATTCGATTTTTGTTTGACTGGTGGACTGACTGAAGGAAAGGAAAACTCAACTCGTCGTCGGTCGGTCGGTCACTCGGATTCGGAATTCGGATGTCGAAAAAAAAGGTCAACCAAAAGTGACTGACAGCTCACAATTTATTTATGCCAATGTTGCCAGACCGAAATTATTATCATCATCATCAACGTTGGAACCAAGGAACCAAGTCGTAAGCCAATGTGTGGTACTTGCTTTAGTCTGTGGTTTTTGTCTATTAAACTATAGAGTCAGTCATTTATCCCATCAATCATCAGATTCATCAGTCCAGTCATGGTCCAGTCAGTTCGTCAGTTCGTCAGTTCGAAATTAGAAGAAATTAAATTAATAGTCTGTGGTTCAGTATGGCCGATGTTGTGTATTGATTTTGATTCCGATTTCTCCTACCGTTCTTGCTTTCGTTCGCTTTAGGCGCGCGCGGGCTTATTGATTTTTTTCATTGTGAATTCTGCTGTTCCTCGAGAAATCGATTCTGGTGAAATGTGTTAGTTAGGAAGACGCACTGACCTAAGTTTTTCAGTGAAAGTTTGTGCCAACAAAAATGCATCGCCGTGGCGGGAAACGTATCCGAATGGATGATCCTCCTCCGGAATACGTAAACCCGATGACGCCCGCAACTCCTATGACGGATTACGGTGGGCAGTCGGTACACGAGCCGGAGACGCCCGCGACCCCCAACTATTCGGGATTCAACGTCGGCGCGGTCGCCAACTCGACGGCCGCGCTGTTGGAGCCCCCGCGGGATGAAGCTGACGAGTCACACCACTCGGAGCCGCACCATCTAGAAGATGACGAGCCGCGCACACCGTCGCCGACACCCACGAAGCGAGTGACGCGCAGCAGAGGGCGGCGTGGCGACGGTGCGTTCCCGGGCCGCCTGGCAGAGTCCCCGCCGCCGCCGCCGCTGCGGAAACGCGGACGAGGTGGCGGCCGGGGGCGTGGTCGCGGCCGAGGAGCTGCGCCGCCGCCCTCATACTCACCTCCGCCTGTGCTGCTGCCCGGTGACGATGAGAATAGCCTTTACAACATCCTGAGGTTCAACAAGAGCTCCATAAATGTAAGCTTTTAAAGGAATTACTTTAGAGCACTTAATTTTTCAAAGAAAATGTATTGTTGAGTGTATTAAGTTTTTCTATTTAGGAAATGTATACTTAGTATTGTGTTTTCAGACTGTGGTGGACACATGGATAGAGGAGTACAAGACTCACCGTGATGTGGCTCTTGTTCAGCTTATGCAGTTCTTCATCAACTCATCTGGGTGCCGCGGGAAGGTCACACCTGACATGGCACAAATGGACCATACTCTCATTATAAAAAAGATGACTCAAGAGTTTGACGAGGTGTGTGCTATTTGTTACTTAGACTTTTTTTTTATGTTCTGCCATATTCTATCAATAGAATATGTTTCATTTCAAGTCAGTAGTTTAATTATGTATTCCTTATCTAGTAAAGAAATATTTTGTTCCAGGAAAGTGGAGAATATCCCCTAATTATGTCAGGTCAAACTTGGAAGAAGTTCCGTGCCACATTCTGTGAATTCATCCAGACCCTGGTGAAGATGTGTCAGTACTCGATCATCTACGACCAGTTCCTAATGGACAACATCATCTCGCTGCTCACAGGATTATCAGATTCACAAGTCAGGGCATTCAGGCATACTGCTACACTGGCTGGTAAGATATTAATTTATAAGATAATTGGTGCATAACCAATTACATTATTCTGTGACTGAGTTTGATTAAATTGTCAATCCTGCAAGCACAATGCTGTCCATGCCTGTTATGGGTGCACATATCAAACTATTTTTAAAGTAAGAAGCATAAATAATAAGTTCTCATAACATCTCCAGTGATGAAGCTGATGACAGCGCTAGTGGATGTGGCACTGCTGACCAGCATCAACTGTGACAACTGCCTGCGACAGTACGAGGCGGAGCGGCTGAAGGCGCGGGACAAGCGCGCCTCCGAGAGACTGGAGGTGCTGGTGGCCAAGCGACAGGAGCTCGAGGAGAACATGGAGGAGATCAAGAACATGCTCTCCTATATGTTCAAGTCTGTGTTTGTGCATAGATACAGGTGGGTGGTGGTCAAGCTTAAACATATTTACTTGACTCACATGAGCAGCTCTTGTGAAAAATGATAACAATCTCTCTCTCTCTCTCTCTCAATCTCACAACAGAACTTACCCTCTCGTTCTCAACAAAGCTTGACATTATTGAGATATTTTGTTTGTTGTCTTGACACATTGCATATGACCTACAGTACAGGGCATTATTTATTTGTTCTTGACATCTTTTTATATTTACAGGGATACACTTCCAGAGATAAGATCAATCACCATGATAGAGATTGGCAGCTGGATGGAAAAGTTCCCTGCACACTTCTTGGATGATCTCTATCTCAAATATATTGGGTGGACTCTTCATGACAAGGTACTTAGTAGTGTCTAATACTTTTTGAATAAATATGTTCCTAAACTGCACTCCACACAGCATTCATATTACTTTTACTTGAGGCAGTTAAAACTTAAGAGATGGTGAAACAATATAATAATACATGGGAAATACTCTGTAGAAATCGCAAATTTAGATACAAACAATGTTTCAATTCATCCGTATAAATACGATATTTTGTAAGTAATTTTCCATGTACCTAATATTATGATGGTGGAACAAGTTCATAGTGAAAAATCATACTAATTTTATAAAGTTTGTAAGTATGGATGGATGGATGTTTGTCACTTTTTCACGCGAAAACTACTGAACGGATTTGGCTGAAACTTGGAATACACATAGATTATGGCTGGGAATAACCCATAGGCTTTTGATCCCGGTATTCCCCCGGGCACGGGAGCCACCGCGGGGCACAGCTAGCACGGTATATATCCCGGCGGCAGGTGGGCGAGGTGCGGCTGCGCTGCCTGCAGGCGCTGACGCCGCTGTACTCGTGCGACGACCTGCGCGGCAAGCTGGAGCTCTTCACCTCCAAGTTCAAGGACCGCATCGTGTCCATGACGCTGGACAAGGAGACGGACGTGGCCGTGCACGCGGTCAAACTGGTCATCGCTATACTCAAGTGAGAATATCATCTCAATTCATTAGGCGTAAGAAATACACGCCCTTGCCCCTTATCGATTGCAGTCTAATTTGATTAAAGAATCTTTTCAATTCTGGTTTGAATGTTTGTTTTGACTAGCAGTAGCGAGTCTCAAAAGAGTTAAGGCCTATTCGGACCTACGCGGTATTCGCTGCCGCGTGGGAAGCGAAAAAACCGCGCCGCGGACTTCTTAGAAAATACCTGCGTGGCATTTTAACAGGCTTTTACTTTATGGTTTTCATGTCACCCATTAGAGGAACGCCTTCTGCGTGATTCGTCAAAGCGAAGCATAATGCTAAGGTATACCGCTCCCCTATTGTAAGCATGAGTGCGGTGTTCACACTGCGTATGTGTGTTGGTAGGATGCACCCGGACGTGTTGACGGACAAGGACTGCGAGAACGTGTACGAGCTGGTGTACTCGTCGTGGCGCGGCGTGGCGGCGGCCGCCGGGGAGTTCCTCAACGTGCGCCTCTTCCAGCCCCCCGCCGCGCCCCCGCCCTCGCTGCGCTCGCGCCGCGGCAAGCTGCGCCTGCCCAACACCTCGCTCATCCGCGACCTCGTGCAGTTCTTCATTGAGTCTGAGGTAACTACGTCCGCTCCGAGGGGACGTCCGAGACGGTCCAACGAGCTGTTTAAATATTGTCAAAGTTAAGCCGATGATGTTGCTGATTGTTATTCAGCGCAACGTCCATGGCATTAAGTGTTCACAGATACTGAAATTTTTTTTTTTTTTTTTTTTTTTTTTTTTGGGCCAATCTGCAATCAGTTCCTTCACTTTTAGCAGGTGTGTTGTAGAGTAGTGTTAGTGGCAGGATGAGCGTGACTCCAGTGAGCCATCTACCCAATCAGTGGCTTAAGTCCTCTTTGGCATATGGACTTATGATATGTCTTTCCTTTTCAGTCGTTTTCTGTAACTTCTGGTTTTGAGCGCAACTGCCAGGTCATTCGGGTGCCTTTCCAGTCTCTCCTTGTAGGTTTGCGTGTGCTTTTGGATTTCCTCCATGACAGTATCCATCCTTAGTTGTTCGTGGATTTCACAGTTCGTGATGAACCAGGGAACATCACAGATTGACCGCAAGATCATGTACTGAAATTGTCGCAATAATTAATTGATATTATGTTGTTTCGTTCGTATTTGTATGATCTAGTTATGTGGATAAAACCCATGTGTAATGTTGTAGCTGCACGAGCACGGCGCGTACCTGGTGGACTCGCTGATAGAGTCCAACCCCATGATGAAGGACTGGGAGTGCATGACCGACCTGCTGCTGGAGGAGGCGGGCCCCGGGGAGGAGGCGCTCGACAACAGGCAGGTCTGTACCCCGGGCTACACTTGAACCACCACCATCATTATTAGCATCACTTGACTATCTACCTTACACGCTGCTGGCTAGTACTGCGCGAGTCGATCCACTGAATAGAACAGAAGAGCGAGCGGCGGACTGAAGGTTCTTCGATGAATAGAATAGAATTCATTTATTTGCCAGGTATATGGTGGTATACATCATACAAAGTAGTATACAAGATCTTAAAATAGGATTATACACGGAAATCATGTCCTTGCCTTGTTGGCATGCAAAATATTTTAAAGTTTATTACAATGTAGTCATAATAATATTAGTGGCAATTCTGAGTGTCGCAAAAGCTAAACTAAGCTACTCTCTCTACTTAATCTAACTTAATTTTTTAATCTACTTAGTTTATTTATATTGAATTTGGTCAGATAGAATAGGTGACATAGATGCGGCCTCGAGAACCGATAATGGAAGATATATTAATACCCCGGGAAATTACTCATGTAAAGTGTAACGTTTGTGTTACGTGAGTAGTTTCCTGTTGTGTTTACTAGTAAGACTCACGATAGTTCTGAAAGGGATAACGAACGGATCGATCGTCCGAGCGAGGCGATGTTCGGGCTGACTCGCGCGGCAGCCGTGTCTTCATTACCAGCGGCGGACCCTGGAATATTGACTGTCGCAGCTTCGGACCATGTTTCATTTGGATCAATATGTTTTAAAATAACCCTGTATCGTTGTAAATAAACTGTGGATGAGGTCGAGTTGTCGTGTGTGCAGGAGTCGTCCCTCATAGAGTTGATGGTGTGCTGCGTGCGGCAGGCCAGCACCGGCGAGCCGCCGGTGGGGCGCGGGCCGCTGCGGAAGCATCACAGCGCACAGAGCAAGGAGCAGGCCAAGCTGCAGGCCAAGGTAACTAGCACAGCGCGAGGAGAAGTCGTGTCTGAAAGAGACTTAGGCTCTACTCACACCAAAAGAGTTGAAGCGCAGCGAAGCGGTGCGCAGTTTCAGTGTCATATGAATTTCAACTTTATTTCCAATACTAATACTTATTATCGCAGAGAAGGCGCGCGTATTCGATTTCGCCGGAATTCCCGCGGCGTCGCGGGCATCCGCGCGACTCGTTCGAGTTTCTCATGCTATGATAAGTATTATAGTAATGAAAATAAAGTTGAAATTCATATGACACTGAAACTGCGCGCCGCTTCGCTGCGCTTCAACGCTCTTTTGGTGTGATTTGAGCCTTATCATATAGCGATTTGAACAGGCAATAGAATCACCTAGTATGGAAACGTTTTCTATGTGATTCTTGAGGTCCTACTGAAATAACAGATTACAGTGTATATTTGTTGTCGGTAGGTAGTGAGCGACGACCGCGCTAAGATGACGGCTCACTTTATCACGACGCTGCCGGCGCTGCTGGAGAAGTTCGGCGCGGACCCCGAGAAGCTCACCAACCTGGTCTCCATCCCCCAGTACATGGACCTGGAGCTCTACACCACGCAGCGGCAGGAGGCGGTGCGTTCACATAACATAACACTTAAAAGTCGCGACACGTAAAAAGAGCGCTGGCTGTCAAACTGCACAGTGGTCGATGATTGGTGGAGAGGTAACGCGGCGCACTTCATACCATTGATTTAGCGAGTGCTATTGGTTCGTCAGCGAGTGAGCACAGGCGCAAATACTCCCGCTACTTCCCCGACCGCGCTCTTTTTACGTGGCGCGACCTATAATACATATTGCCTTTAATGCTTTTAGAACTCATCACTATCGAGGGGAGCTTTTTTACTAATTTAAATGTACCTTTAGTCCTCAGTTAAACTTTCCTTCCTTGTGAGTTTGTGTGTGAATCAGGAATCATAACAGTGCAGCTGACGCTTTTAGACTAGGCTAGCGTGAAAATAGTTATGCCCAAGTAATTCTTTTTTTTGAAAACATTAGCTTTTAACCCGCAAAGAGCAACAGCTGATACATAGCATGTTATTGTTGCAGAACCTGACGCTGCTGCTGAACAAGATCCGTGACATAGTGAGCGTGCAGACGGAGGCGGAGGGCGTGGAGACGTGCGGCCGCACGCTGGAGGCGCTCTGCGGGGAGCAGTGCCCCGTGTACACGAGATGCAACGTGGCGCGCGCCACCATCACTGACATGTGCGTCAACCGGTACAAGGAGGCCATGGACGAGTATCGCAGCCTGATAGAGGGGGTCAGTATCAACACTCACTGCATCCACACGCGTGGACTGACTAACAGTCAGCGAGCTTCCGACTTCCAAGTCTTCCACTTCTTTGCGAGGAAATCCGTCACGTCGGTCATTCTCGGCGGGACGGCTACGGGCCACTATGCCGAGCGTGCGGAGTACCAGCTCGCTACTGCAAATTTCTTCCAACTGTCTTACTATTCGTTTTTTTATAAAACTAATGGAATTGGTTGCTGTCTTCCATTCCACTCTATGTCTTGAAATTCCCATGTAATTATGATGTCATGTTGCTCACGAAATATTTAAAAGAAAACAGTTTAGACTTAGAGCTTACGCAGAAATTTATCGAACGACCAGTCACTGCGCGTTTACGTGTAGCGCGTCACCTGCCGGTTTGAGCGCGTTAACAAACGCGAAGATCGTGTGCATGCCACAGCTTGCCGAATACCTTTCGTCCGCCGCGCGTTTGTATATAGTTTGGTATAGAAACTCTCTGCAAACCGCCGTGAGCAACTGTTTGTAAGTAAGGCTGCGTTTCCATTGACGCGGAGTTGGGCGGAGCGGTGCTTAGCGGTGCATGAGTTGACCAATCACTATGCTCGAAATCTCTGCTCCGCTTCAACGGAAACAGCACGAGCGGAGCGGGGCAGAGCTGAACGGATATTCATATAAAGCGAGGTGATGCGGAGGACAGCGGGGCGGTGCGTTGCGGAGGGTAGCTAGGAGAGCGAAGCGGCGAGGTGCGGACTCCTCTCTGCTTCAGTGGAAACACTCACCACTTTTCACCGCTATTCTCCGCTCATCTCCGCAAAGCTTCGCGTCAATGGAAACGCAGCCTAATGTTGTGTGTACTTGCAGGGCGAGACGCCGGACGCCGACGAGGTGTTCAGCGTGGTGAACTCCCTGCGCAAGGTGTCCATCATGTACCAGTGCCACAACCTCAACGACACCAACATCTGGGACTCGCTGTTCGACGACCTGCCCAAGTGCCTCGCGCATAACGACAACCAGATGCCCACGCAGGTGATACGACTGTTTACACCGACGTAATGAAGCGCTCGTGGCGAAGCTTGCTGAGACGTTCTTGATAGATCGTCGAAGTTAAGCAACGTTCTGAGCGGTCACCACTTGGATGGGTGACCGCAAGTGGCATTCATATCTGAGCGTTTCCGTGCTTCGGAGGGCACGTTAAATGTCGGCCCCGGCTTTTAAAGTCGTTAAGCCACGACGGAGGCCTTAAGGCGGTCTAAAAACTCCGTCACCAGAGTTGGCCACTTGCTCATACGAACGAACGAACCCCCCAGGCGCTGGTGTACGTGGTGCGCGCGTGCTTCTACTCCGTGGTGTGGTCCCTGCACGCGCTGGAGGAGCGGCTGGCCGGCGGGGGGTCGGCCGCGGCGCTGGAGGCGGAGGCGGCCGCGCTGAGGACGCGGCTCCACGCGTACAACAACATCTGCAGGAACATCGTGGAGGACGGCATCACGCCGGACCTCAAGGAGGAGGTGACACTTACACATTACTACCTAATCCATATTTTTTTTCTTTGTTTCTGAAACTTGATATTTGACTCCTGTATGCTTTTATAATTAGCGTAATTGGTGTTTGTAACCGTGCTAGTTTTTAAATAAATAAATTATAGTTGAGGAAACGGTTACATAAAAAAATTTAGACTAACTAACGCTCGATCCAATCGAGACCTAGTCCATTCGATACCTAGTCTTATCGATGAGCAGGTATATCCTAATTCCTCTAGAATACCTGTAGATGACGCTCATCGGTGCTTTAACCGAAAATATCATCTTACTGATAGTTTCGCTACTCCTCCTAAACCATAAAAAATGAAACTATTACAGAGATATTAAAATAAAGCTTATGATAGGTTTCACAAACTGTACATTCAGTTTTTTTAAATTCCTTTGTTCAACGTAATAATATAATAAAATAGGCGGTGGCGCTTGTTTCACCCATACAGGCACCTTAATGGATTTTTGTTTCGAAAGTATGCGCGAATTAAACACGATCTCTAAACGGTGAAGGAGAACGACACAAAGACAAAATTCTGAGGTAGTATTACAAATTCTGAGGTAGTATTACAAATTCTGAGGTAGTATTACAAATAGTCTTTTTTAAACTTTCGCGATCAGAACACATGATTAAACATATATTTAGTATTACAATAAATGTTGTGTGTGCAGGCGTACACGTCCCTGTGCGACCTGTTGATAGTGTTCGCGGAGCAGCTGGGCGCGGTGGGCGGGGGCGGGGGGTCCCCGCTGCTCAAGACGCTGGTGTACGAGCCGGACAACGAGCTCGCGGACATGCTCAACCGGTTCATACAGGAGTTCGTGTTCGTGCATCACAACTACGGTATGACTACACACACTCACACTGTCAAACTAATATTAGAACAAACACACTTACATATTTGCACACACACACTTTCAGTGTGTGTGTGTAAATAATGTTTGTAATGTAAATAATATGTTTATGTTTACTAGCGTATATACAATACAATAGTACGGAAAACCTTTGACAAAAATTAATTAGATACCGACTTTTGACGGCCGACTTTCGAAATTTATTTTAAATACCATTATACGGCCGCCCGAGTCGTCTTTGACTTTCGCATAAAACGTTTGAATGCGTGAAAAATAATATTTAGTTTTCAGTCTGCCTTCCTATAATGTAAAATATTGTAATTGAATTAAACTTTTTTAAAAGTTTAAAGTGGTAAACTACCTATAAATTTATGTGTCTTTTTAATGATGAAAGTAAGTGAGTATTTGTATAACACTTTTCTGATATTATTAAAGGTGAAACATAATTAAGTAATTGTTGTTAATAACGAAACGGGTGTAAAGATTTTTCATTTTTGTCTGTTTTCATAATTGGGTTTTTGTGATTGTTTGTGATATACATTATGTAGAATATGCGGTGTGGTGCACTTTATCTGAAAATTGGGAGAATGAGATTGATGATGAAATTGAGGAATGATGCAACCTGGGATGTAATGCTCGTAACACTGCGATACATTTTCACAGTCAGAAAAAATATGCATTATTTCCGCTGTACTGCAGTAAAGACAAAGAATGGGATTAGATCATGTTAATATTTCACAGTACGGTATGTTTTTATCAAGTGTTGTTCCTGATCTCGACGGAAGACCGATAACTAGCCCAGGGTATAAGCATGATATAGCGGGATGATAGATGAAAGTATCCTAACCCCAGCAGTGGATGGTGTGTGGATCAGATGAACCCAGCCGCCTGTGTCACAATCTAGACCGGTAGCCAATATCAGTGACCTCCTTGCACGGGCGGGCACGCCTCCCCAGGGCCCTTGAGGGTACTGAGGTAGCGGGAGGGCTGTGGCAGGGTGTGGGAGGGGGGGGGGGGGGGAGGGGGGAGAGGGTAGCTAGGCAGTGGGGTCTCGGAGATGCGATAACGGCGCGGTATGTTTGGTTGCATGTCGGCGCGCGGCGGCGGCGCTGCGTGGGACGGTAAGCGCTAGACGACACACCGCCGGCGATTTTACCTTAGTAATGCACGCGCGCCCCGCCCCGCCCCGCCCCGCCCCGCCCCGCCCGCGCCGACTGACCGCGTGTCGCGCCGGATCGCATGGCTCTCTCTTCGCTCCTCTCTTGTGCTCTACAGTTATCTCGTTCCGTCGAGTAGGTTCGCGTCAGTCGGCGGTGGCGGAAGTCCTCGGCATAGAATAAGCGATCCACGATGAAGCGAAACTCCCGCAAACTCTGCTCTCTATCGATCCCTCGGCATCCGTAGGTGGTTGAGTTTCGCTTCCTCGCGCTGTCGCTTGTTCTGTGGTCGTCGGTGTGTCGTCGGCGGGGCGCGGATAATGCATATTTTTGTCTCGACTCTCACGACGTGTCGCGGTCTATTGTGATCGCATGACTCGCCGCACATTACTAAGGGAAAATTTGTATCTGGCTGCGATTCGATCTCGGTGCGGATTCACGAGTCCTGTTTCTGAACCATCAGTAGAGTCTACGTCGGTGAAGTCGGGCATTATGATGAGTAGCATGGACATGAGGACAAACGTGCGGTTTATTCCCACCCGGTATCGAGTCGCACCATCGACATAATAACACTGGAGTTATGTGATTTTGAGCATGCTTTGTGCAGTGTATTCTTTTTGGTTGCGTTCACATCATCGGCATCGATATAATTTCTTCTGACTTGGCTATTATGACACACCGATAACGTGGGATCAGGCTTGTACTAAATTTCTCTAGGCGTGCAATGCGACTAATCGTGCGATAGTCGGTTATCATCGGATCAGCTTGTTACGTAGAGAGTAGCGCGATGCATGACGCACACCCTCCCTCGAGTCGGTCACGCCCAGCACTCGAGAGGGGCGATCTCTTGTGGTGTCTCATCTACATTCTAGGTATTCGGTGACGAATCAAGTGTTTTGATGATACGAGCAATCGTTGCGAGATAATACTTCGGCGTGTGCCATCCGTGCCCGCGTTAGTCATACTCGAATAGTATGAATCATTTATTCGGTGATAATTATGCGTAATTCATGGACTCGATGCACCGATAGCGCATCTGTTCAGCTATAACGGCTCAACATCACAAGAGATAGGCTTCGTAGAGTCCATATAGTCGTGTGGGGTCGGCACCGGTACTGACGCGGTGGGTTGCAGATGGTCAAGACGAGAGACGTATCGAGGAGCTGCACAAGCGGCGCAACTTCCTGGCCGCCTACTGCAAGCTCATCGTGTACAACGTGGCGCCCATCCGACGCGCCGCAGACGTCTTCAAGCATTACATCAAGGTAACTATCGCCCGGCAGTTCATACAAGAGTTTTAACCCTTTTCTCTTTTACTGTCCTATTTACCTTTCCATCTGTGCTGTAATGTGTGTGTCAATAAAGTCTTTATCTATCTATCTATTTATCTATCTATCTAAACAGTTTTATGATGGCGACACATTTCGGTCTCGCGACCAATTGGCCAATCGCCTTGCAGGTCATAAGTACTCTAAACCAGCTTGGATGAAGAATGTAATGAGAGGGGATGAGGCGCAAAAGTACCAGCGCAAACGAAATTGAAATCGATTTTCATAAAATGTATAATTTAGCCACATGTATGTATGTATGTATGTATCAAAGACGATTAATATCAAGTAGACAGACAAAGGCCATACACAAAATCGTAACCCTGAAAATGGCAGTAGAATCACCTAGTTTTAAGAACGTGACATGTCAAAGTGGTCTTAAACGATCGTACTGAATAAATATATTTTGAATGTTGAATTTTGAATTTTGGTCCAAAACGGGAGTTTAAAGTAGGTGGCAGCACCAGATAGCCTGGAAACTTTAAAACATTAATTTTATCCAAGAAATTTAAATTTAAATTAGTATGTATGTGTACCGTGTGACAGTGCTACAACGACTACGGCGACATCATCAAGGCGACGCTGAGCAAGGCGCGCGAGATCAACAAGCTGAACTGCGCGCTCACCATGCAGCTCGCCATGCAGGCGCTCTTCACCGACCTCACGCGCAAGCATCAGCCGCTGCACCGACATCTGCCGGACTTCCTCGAACTCAAGGTATAGGTCTTCACCGGTAGTTTTCCTTCATAGTCTTTTAAACTTTCGGAAATAATATAAAAATGTTAAATGACGCGAAAAAATCCTGTATATTTGTCATTGAGGTACAATCTATAGAGTCACAATCATACAAATAAAATGTCCGCGCCAAAACTCGGCGCACTCTACGTAGTGCACCGAGTTTTACTTTTTTGCGTACAAGCGACATTGACCATTAAAAGATACGACACAACGTCTACATTCAAATGTGAAATGTCATTGTAGAACATTGAATTGGCTGGGACATTTTTTGAGTGTTGTCAGCTATTGGTTTGTGACTCTTTAGTATAGTAACTCGATGATATCTGTTTAAAGTTTTTCTTCTTAGTACGTTTCGGTGTTTGTATAACGTGTAACGTGTTGTGTGTGCAGGAGCTAGCGAAGCGGTTCAGCGTGATGTTCGGGCTGGACGCCGTGAAGAACCGCGAGGCGCTGACGGCGCTGCACCGCGCCGGCATCTCGTACGCAGCGCTGGAGCCCGCCCCCCCCGCCCCGCCCCCGCACCTGCTGTTCCTGGAGCCGCTCGCCGAGTTCTCCGGCAAGCTGCTGCGGCAGGACAAGCGACAGGTCCTCAAGGTAACACACTGACCGTTCGTGAGGAACCGCGAGGCGCTGACGGCGCTGCACCGCGCCCCCATCTCGTACGCAGCGCTGGAGATTGTGCGTAAATGTGTGTGTGCGGCCTTGCAGAACGTGTGTTTTCTGCAAGGCCGCACACACACATAATACCTACGGCGCTACGGAAGGCCAGCGCTTTGACAGGTTCCTCGGTTCCCGCCTGAGCATCATGCTGAGTGGTGGCCATTTTTGTCATTTTTCTTGTTTTATCTTTCTCTTTTTATATATAATGTGTTTTCTATAATTTTAATGACAAAATAAAGATTTTTCTTTCTTTGTTTGTTTCGATGTGGCATGTACGTTCGTGTTATGTTCCAGTTCCTGGACAGTCGTATCGCGCACAGCGTGTCGTGGGGCGAGGAGTGGGCGCCCTTCGCGCTCTACCGCGCCTCCCTGCTCACCGACGCGCCCGAGGAGCGCGCGCCGCCCCAGCCGCGCAGGCACTACACGCGCCGCGCACGTTAGTACACCACACACACACACACACACACATACGCACACATACGTCGATCGATGACGTCGGTCGGCGATCGATCGATGCGGTGACACCATCCAGTTACTATACTAAAGAGTCACAATCTAATAGCTGACAACACTCAAAAAACGTCCCAGCCAATTCAATGTTCTACAATGACATTTCACATTTGAATGTAGACGTTATGTCGTATCTTTTAATGTTCAATGTCGCTTGTACGCAAAAAATAAAAACTGTGCACTATGTAGAGTGTGCCGAGTTTTGGCGCGGACATTTTATTTGTCTGATTGTGACTCTATAGATTGTACCTCGATGGGTGACACCCTTCAGCTTAAAATCGGTTAAGCGCGGCCACGCGAGCCGATATTCGACCCGAGCAGAAGTTCATTTGCCGCACGTTCATAATTTAGTAGGACGCGGCCGAGCGATCCACCACGGATTGTCAGACCGTATAATTAACATGAGGTACTTGGCAAGAGAGCATTTTTCGTCCATTCTGTATCTCCAGTGGCAAATCATTAAACAATAAATCGTATGGATTCGCAAACGTGACATCACCATACACATGAAATCGAAAGTCGCAACTCACACATCGTAGACGCGAAAGCGTCGAAGTGACGCGTGAAATGCGTACACTTTATAGAAGACTAGCTACTTCCAGCGGCTACGTTCATATGGTACCTGGATAAAACTGGCCCTTTAACGCGCAGAGATAATGTGCTTCTGATGTTGTTAGTGGTATCCTCCGATACAAAAGTTGAAAGTTTAAAATATTAACCCAATCCGTGGTTATGACTACAGTTAACCATCTAATGTAGGTCACAGTCTAAATAAACTACTGCGACGCTAATCCCAATAAGTTCACTCCGGATTGCGCTTACTGTACTCATTATCAAGAGCTCAGGCTCTTGTCGGTGCAATGACGCAATATAATTAGTGGATATCATTAATATAATATATTTCAGGAGGTCAAAACGAAGAGGAGGAAGGCGAGGAGAACGCAGACTCGGACCAAGAGCAACCGGGGTGAGGGCCACAGAGTATAGTAGTGTAGTTAGTAACGTAGTCTAGACTAGTCTAGTTTTAACTATTGACGGGCCTGTAACTTGTGTCGGCGCTCAAACGTGAAACAAGGCTCAAGTGACACTTAATGCCGGCGCCACACATGGGCTTCAACTTAGTTCCAACATTCGAATGGCCAGTGGCAATGCTCCGTTTACGGTTATTCCACACAAACGGAGCATTGACATTGGCCATTCTTATGTTGGAACCAAGTTGAAGCCAATGTGTGGTGCTCGCATAACGATATAACTCGGCTAATAATGTTTTCATCATCTCTTTTAATCTTACCGATAGAATTGGTTAATGGATAATACGTCAGCCTCTACAATCCTCTACGAGTTGAAAGATTTATTTCTCTCAAGAATTCAATAAAATTCATTTGAATTTCATTTCAAGTCGGGTATTATTATTTAATAAATATCTAAGCTTAGACATAAGTATGAGTGCATACACAAGATACAAGCCTTAGGGTCGGGTTCTAAAACTTAACGTGTACTAACGTTGAATACATTTTGAAAATAGTTTTTATTTTGATCCGTATATCTTTTACATTATAAATCAACATCTGAATTGTTTGATAAGTTTGGTACTTATCAAACAATTCAGATGTCAATTTATATAGTAACAATAATTTGCCTTATTTAGAACTCAAATATCGAGTCATTCATTGCCGATTATAAAA
The DNA here is from genome assembly GCA_963582015.1 of Xanthorhoe designata. Classification (NCBI taxonomy): domain Eukaryota; kingdom Metazoa; phylum Arthropoda; class Insecta; order Lepidoptera; family Geometridae; genus Xanthorhoe; species Xanthorhoe designata. The sequence continues at coordinate 168,213 of OY757045.1, forward strand.
ACCGCATTTGTATAAGGAAATATAATCGTGCGACCTAGGTACCTTATACGGGCGAAAATTCATATGTGAAATGCTATGAATCAATCTTATTTCAATAGTCATTGTTAAAACCCTATTAGATAGTTTGAAATTCATAATTATATTAATTAATGACTCAACAAAGGTTAATTATGTTGATAGAATACGGATTAACATAGAACGTAGCATTTTATACATACAATTAAATTTTATATCGACTGTCTTTATTATGCGTTATTATATTGTTAGCAAATAAAATTATATCAATGAACATTGACCTTATCTTTAACTTGTATGGTAGGTGTCTAATCAAGTGCTGTTACAATAATCATGTGTATGTTTAAGTATTGATTTATGGTAAATTAAGTATATTTTGTAGTTTTTATTACTTTGATAGAACATGTAGAATAAGGGAAAATGATCGTTATTTGGGATGTTTGAACTAGTTATAAGGAATCATATTTTTGTATAATAAATTGAACTTATTATTATGTGTATTTTTTTATATCTTTACATTACACCAAAGCAACCCGCCTGCCTAACCTCACGCAGCCGGCTGCGGCTGACGGTATAGTTGATTATGTGCTCAATCGGTAAGTCCAAAACCGCTGTTAATGTGATTAGCATGTTGTCGACAATCAACTATTAACTTTCACTTAATCGCCTTAAATAAACATTCGTTAATTCGAAATGCAATCTTGTATGCGTATTTTAGTAAAAAAATCCATAAAAAATGAACACTTCAAAAAACTGAGAACATAACAGGGTGGGTATCAAATCAAATCAATCTTAAGGTTTAGCAATAATTTAAAAAAAAAAATATTTCCTAGTACATTTTTTTATGAAATTATGAGCATGCGAAAATTACAGTACGATTATTCGATGGTTCTTAATTTAGATTCGTGATACTTAGAATAGAATAGAATAGAATTGTCATTTATTGTAAAACATAGGTACAGATTAAGATGAAATACATTATTTAAGTTGGTGTTCCACTATGTTACCATTTGTGTTGGTATACAATATTAGAGTTTATATAATTAAAAAAGTGATAAAATTACTCGTCAAAAAATTCATTTAAATTATAAAAACATTTCTCCTGCAGCCATAATTTTAACATAAGCCTAAATTTGTTGAGCGGGAGTACCTTAATTGAGCTGGGCACGGCATTATAAATTTTTCCACACATTGCATAACTGCTGTTTAAGTACATGGACGTTCTAGGTATTTTAGGTAAAACAATTCTGTCGGGATTTCTAGTATTCCTAAGATATGCTTCACTAGCCCTAAGAAATAGATGAGAGTGCTCCTTCACAAATACGGCTGACTCAAGAATATACATGCAGGTCAGAGTAAGTATTTTAAATTTTTTTAAAAGCGGTCTGCATGATACCCAGGGTGCGATTCCACCAATAGCTCTAATGCATTTCTTTTGTGCTATAAATGCTCTTTGGACATCTGTGGAATTTCCCCAGAGTAAAAGGCCATAGCACAGTACAGAAGCTACATGACCATGATAAGCTTGTAATACAGTATTTTGCGTCGATGTTTTTTTAAGCCTATGTAACGCATAGACAAATCTATTTATTTTAGAACAGACCTTTTCAATATGGCCTTTCCAATTTAAGTTTTTATCTAAAACAATTCCTAAAAATGAAGTACTTTTAACTTCATCGATTTTTGTGCTTCCATGTGAGATACTTAAATGATTACTTTTGCTACCGTGAGTCCCGAATTGGATCAGATGTGTTTTATTTAAGTTAACATGTAAATTATTATTATCAAGCCATTTAATAATTAGATGAATTGTATTTTTTATGTCAGTGATATAATCATTAATGTCAGTATTTCGTTCAGATGTCAAAATAATAGAAATGTCATCAGCAAATAATATACAAGGCTTGTCAGTAATTTCTGGGAGATCGTTAATGTATAATAAGAATATAAGCGGTCCTAAGACGCTCCCTTGCGGCACGCCATAATTATTATTTTTATATGTAGATCTAAAAGATGTCAACTCATTTTTAGTATTTATGTTACTTACTTCGACACATTGCACTCTGTTTTCTAAGTACGTCTTGATCCAACTTAATGCAGGGCCTCGTATTCCATATATTTCTAATTTGGTCAAGAGAATGTTATGGGATACAAAGTCAAATGCCTTTGTCATATCAAAGAATATGACTAAAATTAATCTTTTGTCATCTATACTGTCTATAATTTTTTTAACTAGTTCAAAACACACTTCGGCAAGCATGGACCACATCGAACCAATCGCAATAAAGTCCATGCTTACTCTTCGAACAGCTGCAGGGTTTGCGAAGCATGCCTCGATTATGATACCCAGCTTATAAATATGCAAATAGATTTAACTACAAAATGAAACTACGGTCTCGATCAGAACTTTCTAACTACAATAGAAAGGTAGCTAGACTAAGGGGCCAAAATTGTATTTGCCTGTGTATTTTTTCATTTGACTTCAGTATTTGGATAACGTTGTTTAATACATACATACATACATAAAATCGCGCCTCTTTCCCATGGGGGCAGGCAGAGACCACGGATCTCCACTTGCTACGATCCTGACACACTTCTTTCGCCTCATTCACTCTCATTACATTCTTCATACACGCTCTCCGGTTTAGGGTACTTCGGACCTGGCCTTTTTTTTTGTTTTTTGTTGTTTAATTACACAGACAATAGTGGCAATTCTAATGCCGCCAAAACTTAATTAAACTAATTTGACAGCACTAAAAATGTTGCCGTCCCTTTCATAACGATCGAAATAAAAAGGATGGCATCAATTTTAGTGCTGTCAAATAGGTTAAGTTAAGTTTAGGCGACATCCAGAATTGTTACTAATATAATACTAAGTATTACTAGTATAATTGTGACTAAATTAGCATTTTATAGCGTCAATATTCCTCGAAATGATGGTATTTGACAAATCACCGGCTGACGTAAGTAATTAAATTACACAGAAAGTACCTACTTAATGGTAAGGAAGTGTAAACGCATATTCTGATGAGCCTTGCTTTGGAGAAATAATAGTCGATCGCTAAGATATAATTCGTCGCTAATTCACTTACTTATTTTTATCTTTGATTAAAAAACGTATCTTTGTCTCGTAGTGTTGTAGTTTGCTGTAGTTTTGTAGATTTAATTACTTAGATGCTTGCTATTAAAATCAAATCTTTTGACCTTTCTGAACTTATAAAGATCCTTAATTTACCTGCCTTCCTTGATCCTGATTTACACAAGCTTTAATTATTATCTGAATTTAGCTCCCTCATTTCCTCTACTCTCATCCTTTTCTTTAGAATTAAAGAATCTGGAGTTCATTGTTTGAGTGTATCTGACACTGTTGATAATAATAATAATAATTGTTTCTACGTCAATTATTTCCCAGCTTGATAAGTTTCTCTTTCTGTTAAAACCTGCGTACGCATGAACGCCCGTTTCATTTGCATAATCTAGCAATTTGTTAATAATCAGGAAGCTGTCTGAGCGAGCGAGAGCCGAGCATAGGACTCGACAAACAAGTTGTCCGGTGACAATCAGCTCTATCTCGCTTCTTTGCCCTAAGGCTGCCTGTTCATTGATGCGGAGCGAGCTGGCGGAGCGGAGAAGCGGATACATTTTAACCAATAGGATTGCATAAAATCTTTAAGCGAAGATTTTATGCAATCCTATTGGTTAATATTTATCCGTTTTAGTTCACTCCGCGTCAATGGATGGGCAGCCTTAGAATTGCGTACTGCGCATCCTCGGCTCTTCCAAAGTACAAGTAGTTTGTCTCGTGCTATACGTGTAAGGTACATCACCAAAAGCGTCGCTTTACCAATTTTGAAACAGTTTAGCTTGCAAGATGTTAGCTAGCTGATCCTGCCCTTTTTATTTTGACCAATCGGAGTCATAAACATCTAAAAGCAATAATTGTTTGATGACTTTTACCATTGTTAAAAACTTACTGTTATTATTTGTTCTTCAAACTTTATAACAAAGCACCTAAATACTTTGTTGCTATTGGTGTTCGAATGTTGTAAAGCGGTGTAAACTGCTAGTTGCGTCACAGAAAAAGCACCCTTACGGTGGTGAAGCGGTGCTTTGGGTGATAGTACATCACCGTCTGTATGCGCAGGAGCGGGCGACGCATGCGCCTCTCTGTGCGTGTCCGCCGCGCGTCCCTCCCTCGCCGCCGCCGCGCGCCCCCCTCCCCGCCGCCCTCCCCCCCGCCCTCCATCCACACCTCGCAGTCCTCCCAGCCCTCCCGGCGGAGCGCGCGGCTGAACCCTCCCGAGAGGCCCTCTCCGACTCCAGACACGTTGGAATCACTCAGCTCGAACGGAAGCTCTCTGACCGAGGGGAACCTCGCGGTCGCCTCTCGAGCGACGCGTGATCTCGCGAGCTCGCCTGGACTCGCCGATAGAAGAACGAACGTGGGCGTCGCTAGGAGAGGGAGGAACGTCATCCTGTCTCCGGAGAGTCTCTCCTCGGATAACAGGAAGCGCAAGAGTTCGTCCACACCCGTGAACTTGCGGGAGCGTGCGTCGGCGCCGCCCAAGCGGATCAAGATGGATGACCGAGAATCGCCCAGGTGAGGACGCCCTTCTTTCTCCTCTTTCCAGAACCAGAAGTTTCATAATCTGTGTTATTAAATGAAAGCTCAAGTCGAGCGATCTTGACGCCTCTTTGAGAGAGATGGTGGGGAAGCCTCGAAATACAGTTATGGTTTGAAAAGCTCGGGGAGACCTTCGCTCGGCAGTGGGACGATGTAGGTTAGTTGAAAACAAATAAATATTGAAAGTATGAACATAAGAAACGAGTATAACGTTTGAAAGTACAGATACGAAGCCACAGGTATTTATGGGACTTAGTCACACCGACGACAAACCACGTTGTGGTAAAAAATGATGCACATACACGTCACCGGTACTGAACCTTTCCACTCGCGCGGCGATTGCACGTCCCTCCCATTAATAGAAGCAAACATCACCTATTGATGCTCCTATTGACTTTCCAAGTACCTATATCCATCCATCTAAACGTCATTAGTTAAGAGTAGAGGAAGACGACTTATAAATAAGCATGCAATTGCACATACAAATCCATGGATGCATGGCCACGATTCGAACACACGACCTTGCTTGTCAATGTTACTCATAGTATGGTCGCGATGAAATCGCCGTGTGGAGACACGTTCATAGAGAGTGTATAGAAATACGTGGCACGACGATAATATCGCCGCGATTCTCACGCTCGTGGAGACGGTCCCTTAGGATATTCGTGATGATGTTTAGTGTATAATGTATGTATGTATGTAAATCAGGTCGGCGACGAGTTCCTCGTGCGTGGTCGAGCGCTGCACAGTGACGGCCGAGGTGCACCGCGCGCCGCCGCCGCTCTGGTACGGAAGCCTGCCACTAAACATATTATATATACATACGTGATTGTTAACACTTTTCGCCAAAGTGCTAGGCAGAGAGCATGGATTTCCACCTGCCACGATCCTGACCTGACACAGGCCTTCACCCAGCTGATGGTCAAGTACCTATGGCAATCCTGCTTCTGCATCACTAAACGCTCTGAACTAAGTTATCATATCATCGACATAAACTGGACTATGATAATTGTCACGATTGTCGTTTGATGCTTTTGATGCTTTAAGAGTAGGTTACAAATATTTTGTAAAATTCTGAGTGAAGTGAGTTAGGGTTAGAATCGCATCGAGAGTGAGGTGTATAAAAATCTTAGGCCTACTAGACTAGATGATTTATACAGTGTCAGGAGTCAATCTTTGCCTACACTTAACGGAACACTGTAATGCCTAGGACATTGTTGAGATGGAATAACCAGCACCTAAACCATGCCCTCAGTTCATTCTGTTTGTCGCGTACTGCCTATAAGCCTCCTGATGTTGCAACTGTTTCCAGGAGCAGTGGAAGCGGAGACATGTCCTTCACGTCGCCAGAGACCGAACATGACGTGTAACATGACGTGTAACATGACGTGTAACATGGCGTGTAGCGCGATGTACGGGAGGATTCTACTCATCGTGATCAACTTCTGCTGATTTCCGAGGTAGTAATTATGAATCGGTAAGTTAAATTGGTTTAGTAATGATAACTAGCGCGGTAATGATTGTCCATTGTCCAGGTTGTATTTACATGATGTCATGTCACATCGTAAAAAGCTATGGTTGTTAAAAGTGCTATGTTTGTTGAATTGAGAAATATTCGATTTTGATTTGTTGCTCTGAATCTTACTTTTAAGTTTATGATATTATATCCAAACATTCGAGTGAAGTTTGACAAAATGTATTTGATATTATAAAACTTGCGTGATGAACGTACTTTAGTTGCGTGTGGCTACTTCTTAAGTTTGAAATGTAAGTTGTTTTTGTTTGAGACGTATATTTTTGTTTATTTGAAATATTTTCTAGCATTTTTAGTATTTACACACCAAGTGTATTGTGTATTTTTGTATGATTACATATTTTTCTACTATTGGTATCCAACTCGTTTTATTCGTCTTTAAGAGCTGTCAACCCGGCTCACTTTTCATACAAACGCTCGTACGTGATTATGCCGTTGTAACAGATCTTTCTTTTAAACTTTTGGACTAATAGGTATCTTGTGCACTATATCTAGGTTTCTATCGAAACTAAAAATCAAAATTTTGAGAAACAAATTCAGTATAAGCTTCCAAAAACCTGCTTTTAGCATAAATTTTACCTGAACTTTGGCCGTTCATAATGTACTCATAAATTGTAAACGTAAAGAAAATATTGTCATAGAAACCTTGCAAATCTTATGGAGATTCTAAATGACTAATATTTATTTTACAAACTTGTAAGGCTTACTGAAAAAAACGTATTTCCTGGAACACTTTTTATGAAATTTCCGCACACTATTTTTCGAGTGAGCGAGTGAGCGGCGAAAATACCTACTGAATGCCGATCGCTGAGGCGCTATCTCTCTTTTTTCGCTTTGCTTCTTTTTCTAGCATTGCGCTGGATGAAACAACAAGCTTTTCAGCTATGCCCGCGTCGAAGATAGACGCACCGGGAAGGGCCACCTTAAATGCAGGTAGGGAGGTACTTACATATAACATTCCACAACTTGTTTATTACTATTTTCACAAAATAACAAATCAAACAATAAGCTAAAACTTAAATTTGAAACGTCAATGTGTCAATCTCCTCACTGTTTTTATTTTTTAACCCCCAAATTCGAGTAAGTACAAAGGTACAGAATACAGAGAGACGAGGTTAAAGGTACTTGTTGACGTAAGCGAGCATCCAATTAAGATTGTAATTCATTATTTAATTACAACCAATACATATTATGAGGAAAATCATATAAACTAGTAAACACATAGTAAGTAGCATGATCAGCTTATTCCCACGTTACGCCAGCGATTCCAATGACGCAACGCGCTTGAGCAAATAGTCGCTAGGGAATCTCTCTTACGAGGAAACAATAACCTATTGACTGGCTGCTAATTTCACGAGCGGGAATATTTGCGTGTCGCGTAATTTGAGTTGGACTTTAGCATTGTTTTTCAGGAGTTCCTAGTGTCATCACATAGTCATACAAGAAGATGTAGTTTCAAAAAACCATGTAGGTAGATGAATATATGACCTGATCGCGTTTAAATAGTGATCACTTTGTATTCTATGGCCATTGAATTAAATAAATCTAGCTTATTTGATATGTAAACTTTAAACTACTAGTACTGCGTCTATTTCTCGTGATCTCGTGATAAGTAATAAAGATATTCTTAATTTAATTTTTTTGAGATAGACAGGCACTGCTCACTACTTGTTGCTATATTTTCTCGTATTCCTTATTGTACTTATATTGGTCGAATTTGGCCACTTACCTACTTGAACTTAAAAAATGAATCATTATAATCATGCACGTTCAATACTTTGATATTGGTACCTTGTACTACTACTCGTAGTAGGTTGACGTCCGTATCGCAAGTCGCATACTAGTAGTGTGATGATAAGATAAGATTGTTTCTGTTGCTTGTCGTGAGACGATAGCGCGGGGCGTGGCCTGCGCACGCGCACGCCCGGGAGGGCTGGCGAGGGGAGTGGGGGGAGGCAGGGCTCCCGCCCACTAAACGAATGCACTTTTACATCTAAGTATAATTTCTACGTATTAATGTTTTATTTTACTTTTATGAATTTATTTATTTTTAACGAATCTAGAGTTGATGCGTAGCTTGAGAACTTTTTCCTTGAACTCAAGACTGAGCAGAAAAGCCACAACAACAGTCGGCAATGAAAGCTCATGATTATGATTTATATTTTGACAAGGTCATTATCATTGGAAATTATTGCTTTGTTTATGGTAAACGTTGCAATTAAGTATGTTTTCTGCAAGTGAAAACAACAGCAGCTCTCAAAGGCGCAAAGGTGTTGCTGACTCGAAATGGATTATTTGATTTTGAGCAATGTTTCTAGTAAACAAACTAAATGTAGGTCATTGAAATCAACCCCGGGGGGTCGCCGCCGCCGGGGCCAGCCCCCCGCGTCCTTGAACTCACTCATTACAGATTACAAACTGCGTATATTTCATAGGTAGCTATCATATTGGTCACATGTGACATGAGGTTACATTTAACCACAGATAATATTATATTATAGATACTAAAAAGTTTATATTTCGTCGCAAGCTCCTTTTCATTTTCTGATACTAGTACTGTACGGAGATGTAGCGATATCGAAATATGGTGTTCATTTTACTTCATTTCTTGGCGCACCTGTAGAGGTGATCTGTACTCATAGGTTAGAATAATCTATCATAAAATGTAGGTATAGCTTTTTTTTCAGTGCTGTAATGCTGTATGTAATAATCGCTACCCTACTCGGTAAGTGCCTACCGAAAGCGCTCCGAGTGCTGATCTATACTCCAGTACCTATTTGTTTGAACAAATAATCACGTTTATGTTAGCATAAGCTCCCTGTCTACGAACTCCACTTACTATAATTGCTTAACGACTTTGTTCCCTTGAGCTCAGTGAAGGACAAAATCCGTATCGTATCAATCTAGTACGAGTAAGTAATACACAAATTGTGTAAAGTCTCACGAAATATACGAAGAGGCGCCTAGCGACCGCCTGACTCAATATAAATGTTGATGAGCCCAATTCCATGTCTAGCAATGTACTCTCAAATATCGCGATACTGCGGATTCTCTACCTAAAAAGGTAGGGTTAAATTTTCCGGTTATCCTACTTGCTTAAGACATACATAGTGTTTTTTAAATATTTTACTTTACATTGGATAAGTATTGGACGTGACTGGCACAGGATCGGAAAGAATGGCGTGAAAATGAGGAGTTCTATACTCAGCAGTGGGTAGATTTGGGCTGATTAGATACATAGATAGATATTTAACACTTTCCACATACAACTATCAAAATATAACCAATGGTTGGTAGCTAATCGAGTTGCGCCTGAAGTGACGAAGTGCGGCCACGCGCGCGGCTGACTCACCTGTGTGACTCATCTCATGTCTACTAACTTTACTTTCTACTAACTTTACTTTTCATTTATAAACTGTGGAAAACTAGATTTTAGTCATAACGAAGATTGATTTTCTAATAAGTTATAATTACTCATTAAAACTGTATTGAACAAGTGGCAAAAATAAAAATTATATAGAAACCGACTTCAATTTTGCAGGGATTGCACTCTCGAGGTACATTTCTGTTTATAGCTTCAAAGATCCTCATCAGATTCTCACCATAATCTTATGGGATCACCTCGGAATACCATACTTTTTCAAACAAAACTAATTTTAAAAATCGGTCCACAATTGACGCAGATATCGGTGAACATACAATAAAAATACTACACGCAGTGGAATATAGAACCCCCCCTTTTTGAAGTCGGTTAAAATGTTCATTATGAATCCACTGTTGACACAATTTGTGTCAACAGTGGATTACTGCAATAACATAAATGTGAATGCGATCCTTCCTATACATATAGACATCCTAAATGACCGAAATTCGAATGGAATATCTAACATGGGTATTTGTAATCGAATTTCTAACATATCTATAGATAGTTCTAATTATTATTGTTATATTCAAGTTAGTTTGACACAACTGTACGGTCGGACACTCATCTCATCTGAAAGAAATTAAATTAATTTATTTTAGTAGGACCCCAAGGATCTGTAACATGCTTGGTGATTCTTTTGCGTGTTCCAACGCGACACCAGAACCAGAATCGTGCAAGGTGTGGGCCTAGCTTTTTGAACTAATTGAGCTAAAATAAAACTGTTGCTTCAATTATTAAAAAAGATTAAAACAATCATTACATTCACAAGCTGGATTTTGGTAGAGTCTAGTGAAGACCAACGGAGGTATTTCATTAAGTTAAAACTTGGCATTCCTGTTATGTTAATATATTATTATTTGGTTAATAGCGATAATGTGGAACATTGTGTAAAACATGGTTTTAAGCTCATTTGAATACGCTTACTTATTTTTTTTTCTTTACTACACTAACATTTAGACACAAGTAACAAAGCGAAAAATGTTTGACCATTGCTATGATTCAATTGATTAAGCACGTGTCCAATTATATTGTATGTTTTTTTGTCTTAATTTGCCTTGTGAATAAGATGGCTCCATGTCAATATGTATAGGTATCTACACAACTATAGATTTTTACCGCCGAGCGTTAGTCATGCCGGCAATAAGGCACCAAGACAAAAATGTGGTGAAATATCATCGGAGCTTTTCTATTTGTTTGCTAAATCATTTTGTAAAACAATCACAGTTAAGTTGAAGTATGATTTTTTTTTGTATGGCGATATAATTTGGCCAATGTTACAAAGTATGTATTTTGTTTATTTATTTAGCGGAGCTGCCGCGGTACCTACGGCCATCATGGATGGTGCAAATGGAAGCCCGTCGGCGCGGCGGTACTTTAGGCCTAACTTGTGTTTATAGTGATTCTCTTTATCTTTTGCGTATAGGTATGCCAGAAAAAACAGATATCTTGCTGTTTTTTAGTTCAATAAATGGCGTAGGTTTTGCTTAACGAAAAAAAGATAAATTATAATTTATAAACAAACTTTTATTAAAACACCTGATACAGGCAATATCCTGGTCAACAGTTCAAGAGGCTCAGAGAGCTCACAAAATAAATTATTAACCTAACAATCAAGTCTTTTAGCTTATCATTAGTATCTTACACTGGAATGTCACTTATCACAACCATCGAACAATACAAAATAATAAATAACCTAATACCAAAGACGATTACTAGATATTAATCGTCTTTGCTAATACTATGTAATACTACGTCACGTTCAGATCCAGGCTCGCGCCAGCACGAGCCTTCTAAATTAAGTCAATAAATAAATTAAATTACTACGTCTAATAGTGAGTCGACGTCTCGGTGAGGTACGTCCGTATACTTTTAGGAACTTGTGTCGGTGGTTCAGCGCAGGGATGCTGCAGGCGCGTGCCGGGGGTCGGGGGGCGGGGGGCCGGGGGGGCGGGGGCCGGTCACGAGTCCTCGTGTGCCACGGCCTCCTCGCGGATCATGCAGGTGCAGCCGACGTGCACGCGGTGCTTGTGCAGCTTGGTGTCGTCCCCGCGGTTGGTGTAGCGCACCATCACGTGGTCCACCATGTTCACGCACTCCGTGTGGACCTTGTCCTCCTTGTTGCGACAGCACGAGTTCTTTATGTTTCCGAGCTGGCACATCGGGTTGGGCGTCTGCCCGCACTTGAGGGTCTTGATGCGGCGCGGGATGCGGTGCTTGTCGTAGTCGTAGTGGACGACGATCGGGCACACGGCCGCGCTCAGCACCTGCTCCAGATCCATCGACTCCACCTTGTCGGCCGGCGCCGTCGCCGACAGCGCGGCGCACGCCACCACCATCACGGCTAGGGTCACGATCGACATTTTTTATTTAGTCGGTTTCGATAGATATTTCAAATTGAGAGAACACGCGTCACCGGTTGAGGTCTGCAAGTGAATAGTGTCAGGTGGCGGCGGAGGCTTATATGAGGTCGAAGATGATTTCCACCACTCGCGGCGTCGTCGGCGGGACGGCGGCGGTGGGCGCCGGGCGCGGGCGCGCGCCACTTGCGCCTCGCGCTCCGCCCTGAGCGCACGTGCCGCGTGCGCCGCGCGACATCGCCGCGACCTAACTGTGCGCTTACGGAAACTTCAATAAGTGTAGTGAACGTTCCTGCGACGCAAACTGGATTTGATCGCCGATTCATTTCGACTTTGGATTGCTCGTGAAGTGTGTTTAAGTTTTTAGTGATAAGATAGCGTTATCTCTGTTTAGATGTAAGATGCTCTGGAGAAGGTATTAATTGTCGAGTGCGGTGGAGTTGTGGCGCGTGCTAGCGGTCGCGGCCCGCTCGGAGTCGTGGCCAATAATGCGGCTCCGCGGTGTTTGTCCGCGGATTGGCTCCGCGACGCAGCCAATAACCTCCACTGTGCTGTGCTGACTCTGGTCCCCTCGCGGCAGGTGTTATATCATTTGTAACGGAACATGTCATAACAAAAGGAAATTAAACTAATTTTCGCCAGATCAAATGAAATTGTTATTGTTTAATGTGTCTCATGTTTCGTTAAAATTTAAAGTGCTTCGGAGGGCATCTTAACTTAAAGTTGGCCACTACGAATTACATAGATCATTTTCATACGAACTTACTGAAGGTGCCTGTATGCGTGAAACTAGCGCCGCCGCCTATTTTATTTTATTAGGAGTAGAGAGCGAGGTTTCATTTGGTGGCCACCAAACTCTGTTTTCGCTACTCTTCCTAAACTATACAAAATAAAACTGTTACAGAGGTACTTATTAAAAAAAATGCTTATGATAGGTTTCACAAACGGAACAATAATTTTTTTTAATTCCTTTCTTTAACGGAGTTTAACGTAACAAAAAAATAAAATGGCAGCGGCGCTAGTTTCACGCATACAGGCACCTTACGGTACTTACTACTTAGACTTACTCTAATAAATGCAAAGGTGTTATATTTTTGTACGTTCATAAGAACTTTGTCAGATTAGTGTGTTGTTCAGAAAGTTAATAAACTTTTGTTGACATTAATCTGAGTTGTCAAATTAAGAAAAAAGCCCACTGAATGGAAGTCTAGCTCATTTTTGACAATATTAGGTACATTTGATAAATATAAAAAATAAAATGTCCAAGGATAAATGTCCAAAATGTAATGATACATGATAAATAAATAATAAATAATAAATAAATATCCTTGGACATTTCACACGGCGTCATCTAGTCCCAAGCTAAGCAATTTAATGCTTGTGTTATGGTAACCAGATGACTGATAAACTACATAGATACATTTTTTTTTGTAAATACATACATATTATACATAGAAAACACCCAGACACGAAACAAATATTTGCAGATCATGCAAACATTTGTCCCGCAGCGGGGATCGAACCCGCAACCTCTGCGTCTCAGGCGGGCTTTCGCCCACTGCGCCACAGAGGTCGTCAGATCAGATCATATCACAGATGATATTTTTTTTGTTGTTAGTATTCTTAGCTAGTATGGTAATTTGTTGTTATAGCTTGGGCACAAGTCAAGTCAAGGTCAAGGAATCGATCTACATCTTTGAGTACATTAAGTGAGTTTTAGATTTTAATATATTGTATTTTTGTAATCAATACATCGTCACTAAGCAACCTGTGATCACTCACTCTACACTTAGTAGAACTACTCGTATTACAAACACTCAAGCACAGTTTAAGCTCTTATCACCAGCCAGGTCTCTGCTTTTGAGCATTAGCCTTTGGTTTTAATCGCTACCTTATCTACACTCAATAACAGACTACACTTTCTTTAAAAACGACAGTTTGCGAGACAACTGAGTCACAACTGTCATAGAACCCTTAAGTTGAACAGTTCAGTATGTGCTTCAAATCAATCATAAGATGGTGTAGAAAGCAACGCTTTAAAAAAGCTACTACTCCGCTGTAATGAAAGCGCTACGCCGTAGCAGACGCTACGGCGTAGCGCGTATCTTATATTCTTGAGAAATTTTCTACTTCTGTGAGTAAAATGGTAGCTGAATAATGATTATATAATATTTTGTTATAACTTTCTAATCTCTTTCATGCTTCATTATCTATATTCTATAGTCAAGTAAAAATTAGGTACATAAAAGTTCATTTTTTTGTAATGAATTCATGAAATCATATTTGGCGGGACGCGTTATGGGACAAAAGTAATTATGCTTTCTTTCTTTTTTTTAATGAATTTGATATTATTCTTCGTTTTGTATGGATTATAAGGAACGTTTCCAGTGGTCCAAACTACTTCTAGGTCCATGATTTCGATGCTCCACGATTTTAGTCTGGAAAATACAGTTGGAATAAATCTCAAGAGTAATCATCTGCATTGTGAATATTTCCTCCAAAACAGTGATAACAGATAAACAGGCAAATCACACCTCCTTAGCGTGAAATATAGTAATGATATGTCAGAGTTGTCGACGTCACACTCGTAACAAACCGGCCACATCACATTGGGATCGACCACATGCCGCACACAATGTTTCTCATTCATAAAATAAACACTCATTATGTGACAGTCTGTTAAAAATAAATAATAAATAAATATCCTTGGACATTTCACACAGCGTCATTTAGTTCCAAGCTAAGGAATTTAATGCTTGTGTTATGATAACCAGGATGACTGATAAACTACATAGATAGATTTACTGATAAGACAACAAATAATTTCAACTGTGTTTCTGAGTGGTATACGTATAACCCACTGCTCATGCAGTTGAGCAATTATTTGTTAATATTTTTCTTGCTGTATTTTTTACAGAGCAGGAAATAAATTGACTTCTACTTGTGACAGGAATATGAATTTATGTTTTATTCGATATGATTTTCCTACTATAATTAATTAATTATTTACCATAATATATATCTAGTTTCCTTGTTTCCTTGTACTATAATTTACTTTATAATTTAAAAAGCAAAACTTTTTGAATTTAATATTAAACTTAACGATCGCTTTTATTTCAGTTAGATACTTAGATTTATTTATAGAAATTAAGCTGAACTACAATGTAGCGACAACTCTTCCTATTTGTAAAAAGGCCAAAAAGATCCAAGAAAGATCGAGAAAATTAAATCTCGCGAAAATACAATAAAAATAAATCGTGCAGTTAATGTAAGGTCTTGTTTCAAATTTTTTTTTCTCCATTTTCACTTATTCGAACTTGCATTGATCAAAAGACTTTACTGTTATTAAAATACTTAAAAAATATATTATTATATTTGAATACGTACCTACCTATTTCAAATAAGTTATGTTATGATTTAAAAAACAATCAGAAATTTAAAATTGGACCAATGATTATTTTGTTATGTGATCAAACCGATCCTCCTATAGTACCTAAATACAACTGTTATTAACTAAACAAAATATTAAGATAAACATATAACAAAACATTAAAAAAACAAAACATATAAGTAACAATGTATTTTAAAATACATATTAAGTATGCTTAAAAAATATTTTAGTGTGACATTTATCTATACATGGAATACTACCTCCTTGTTGTGTCTTATGATTATTTTGTATGTTGTAAGTTTATTTTGTACATTATAACGTTTTTAATAAAAAGTACTAAAATGTAAATATATTTGTTTGAATTAATAACATCCTTGTGAACAATATGATATACCTACTAACTATTTTTAGATACAGGTAGGTAGTACATTGAAACTTACAGGGCTTGATAAATATATTATTTCAACTCTACTTTTTGTTAACATAATATATTTTGTTATCTGATGATTAGTGACGACACTGGTGAACACAACAGAGCCTGTAGCCAACTGACAAACGTTTTGTTTCTATGAATCTTTCATTTCTGCTCGCTCGAGTTTTAGTCATCGAATGTCAATTCATATATTTTTTTAGTAGAATCAGATGTACAAATTGTAACTTCGCTAGAGGGGCTGTAACATGGCATGTAAATTGGCTTCTTTGAAAACCAAACTATTACACATTATTTTTACTCTAAGTATATTATTCGAAAGATTACAGGTAGGTGTACATGTTGTGCTGATCCCACATTATGTGGGATAAGGGCAGGGAGATAATGGTTATTCGAAAAATTCAACTGTGTTGATGGCTTTGTCGCCGCGATTTTTAAATCACATTTCAAAGATAAGATTAGATATATTTTTTTGCCAGAACGTGTAATTAAATGTGTATTAACGGTGTGAAAAGTTAATCGTTAGGCTTATTCTAAATTCATCATGCGATATCGTAAATTAATTATTACATTGGTAAATTAACCTGTTCCTTAACGGAATAATATATTATTTCATTCATTATTTCTTGTGCGGATAGCGTAAAAAAACAGACACTATTTTGAGGGTGGATCAAAACTGTTCACAATATTTCTATTGGCTGTTTTGGTGTGACGCCTAATATTGTCTTTCGAAACGGCGACAGGAAGCCATTTTGAGAGTGGATTGTTCGACGCCTTCCGAGACAGCCAGCGTATCGCGCGGGGCGCATCCTTCGTGTTTTCGCACAGTGCCGCTCGCGCTCCCAAAATCTTTGAACTCTAGTGATCGTTCCATAAAAGACAGTCTACAGTCCCAGCATCATTCATCAGCATCACCCTATGGGCCTAGAAAGTGCGATGAACTCTCAGCGCAAGCCGGACGCGACTCTGTAGGTACCTGCTAGATTGAAGAGACCAGGCCAGGTTAGTTGCGCCATACAGTCAATTGAAACTCCCGTACATTACCTACCCATTGATCATATTTGTATATTAGCGGCCATTATAAATACTAAATTCAAAAACTACGATTTTGCATAGGTTACTTCACACATACGTACATTTCTACATCTTTTTACCCCCATTGATGTAGTATTTTCGCGTCGAGTTGAGACTTCATTGAAGTTTTTAGACCTTGCAAAGCCAATTTGTATGAAATTTGTACCCTGCAGATATCATTAAGAAAAAATGCAAAAAATAGATTAAGATATTGTGAAATAGTTGCATGCAATTTGAAGGCAGTGGCTAGGTCGCGTGCGCGTCGGTCGGGCGCGCGCGGTGACTCACCGGTGGGTTTCCCGCCGCGCCTCCGCCGTACCCACTACCGATGCATCTGTGCCTCACACACTGCGCAAGGTTCAATGATCTCGAGGCCTTTCCTTTATAGGCCTGCGCTAGATAGCAGATACATTTCTAACAGGAATATCAAGATACATAAAGTTTAACAAAGTATTATTGCTCGAGCGGTCGAAACTCTGTTGAAACTCTGAAGCTGACTGGGTAATGGTTGTTGAGAATGGTATTGGTCGTCTTCCTAGATAACCGGTAAATAGGTACAAATATGAAAGCTAGGAAAAACAGACCTCACAGATTTTCCGCATACGTTTGAGTGACGTAGGCGATGCGATGCTCCGTTGCATAATAATTATCTAAGATTAAACAAAAATGTACTTACTTATTCAATTTTACTACTGTGATCTTTACAACCATTCGAAAGCAGGTTTTTAGGGTTATCGCCAGATGTCAAAGAATTTTCAATAGTTACGTCAATTCTAAGAAAAATAGAGCTGCTTGAATGTGGTGGAAAACGCCCTGTTTCACATTCACATCCACTGACATTATGCCTACTTGTACAAGTAGGCAATCCGTCGGCGTACCTACTAGTAAATATGTACATATTTACTAGTAGGTACCTAGTACTTAGCAGGTTAGTAGGGAAAGTTTTTCCATATAACTCTACTGGAGGGATAAATTTCAAAGTTTTGCTACTTTTTAACTTTTTTAAAGCCAGATAGGCTAAATAAGTAATAGGTACCTATATTAGTTAGCATGTTAGTAGGTAGGTACTTATGTGATTTATATGACTTGCGCAGAAACTTCCATGAACATAGGTATGACTGTATTTTGGGTAAGAAAGAGCTCATTATAATTCATAGGTTGCATGCAACATCGTCTGCAGGTAATCATATCAGCCATAAGACATCCACTGCTGGACATAAGCCTCCCTCATAGATCTCCAGTTGTTCAATCTGCAGGTACTACCACCTACCTACCGACCGCAAAATGTCAAAAAGAAGAAAAGCATTTCCCACTTGTAACCGTACCCTTTTCTATATTGATTTATGCCACTTTATCTGAATAACCTAAGTAGCTATAATATTTACTTAAGTATGTCTTATCATAATATTATGTACTTACCTAAGTACTTAGCATTTAGTAGAAAAGCAAATAAGTATAGTATAATAATGTTTTTGCTCAGTAACCCATAAAAGTTATCCTCGCCAAAAACACGTCTGGGAAAACTAAGAAACAAAAGTTTTACAGTGCGCACGCGCTGGGAAATCTTATTTTTTGCCGCGCATCATTACATCTGTGGCGGTAGCGTATCGGTCTGCTGTCAACACACGCTCAAGCCACGCGGTCCGCGCAAGCGCAAACTTACCCGTGCGCGCGGCTAACTCACCGCTCCTTGCATTATACAGACCACGGCAACTCGCTGAGTGATACCTGTAAGTTGGTCAACATACCGTCGGATATATCTCGGGTTTACCTAACATCATTATAATCGTAAATAGGCACGCGTTCGGAAACACCGCATACAAATAATAATAATTATGAACCGGTCGGGTTGCTATGTTCTATCTTGTGAAATAATTGAGGTAAAGTAGAACCGGTATCACGGCTAGATCCAAAAAACTTCAAATTTAAAAAATATTAAATGTATATGCGCTTTAACACGAGCTTATAACAGTGAAGGAAAACATCGTGAGGAAACCAGTTAGCTCTCTAATAGCGTCGATAGGCTTGCAACCTGTCACGTATGGAAAGTTAAATTCTGCAAAAAGTGGGCATGTAACAAATATGTATGTATTTGGACATACCTCTGACTACCCCCTTAGACATCTTCAAAAAGATTTAAAAATTGCCTAATGATCTGAATGAAATTTCTACCGCTCCCGGGATACAGTCGCGTGATCATATTTCATTTCATTTTTTTATAAAAAATATTATTAATTAAATATGAGGAAAAGCAGACTTTACTCGTCCAAACTCTATACTTAATTATCTTCAATCATTACTTATCATTCTTAGCTGTTATAAAATGCATTTAACTTTTTTTCTAAAATCCGAAGAAAATATGAAATTATATTTATGATCACGAAGGTAGGGTAGGTATTCCCAGGAGTTTCTTTTGGCTTTGGCTTTAGTAAAAAAAAAATAGGCACAGAGTCAGTGTCTGTCTACAACTAACTAGGTACCTATAAAATGATTACATAAGTACTGCTAAAGTACTGCTGCTGTTGTATGACGATAATAATACTGTCTTGGCCGATTTCGACCACAGCGACTGTTTGGGCTGGATAGGCGTATTCAACTTTGAGTACTTATTGGAGGGTGTGGATGTATGTTGTATGACGATATCGCAACCTCGAGACATCGACCTTTATGGACCCAAACACACCGCTTGGAACAAGTTTCTTATCTTTAACTCGTTGTTACAAGTCCAATTGTGCAGTTGATTGTCAGATCCGCACTACCAGCGGACATAGGGCTTGTGGCAACTTTCACTGAAGCTGGCGCGCGATGCCCTCTCTCCGGCCTTGACCGCGGTTACTCGGCTGACTCACGCCCCCCTCCCCGCACCATTCATTAAAGTAAAGTAACCAGAGCTCGGTTTAAACAAGACATGACTCGCGCCCTCAAGCTTCCGTAATAGTATAGGATCCCGTCATACAACGACCTTCACCGAGATGTTTATTTAATGAAACGTATTTTATATGTAATTTAATATGTAAATAAATATATTGCATATGGGTTGGCTAACAAATTTCAGTCCAGTATATGCTTTATTAAAAAAATATATTTTTTTAACATTTCACCGGTATAATTATTAGACAAATTCTATACCAATCGAAAGTCTGAAGCCCATAGAATATGCAAACGTTGTGTTGCCTATTCTTTTCCGGTCACAACTATTAATTTAATTAATTTAATTTATGAGTTTTTTATGAATTTATTATTAATTTATTAATTTATTTTTAATTTAATTTTAATTCAATAATCAGATCGGTGCAAAATGCTAATAATATTTGCCTGTTTATACCTGGCTGCCCGATAGTTGTGACCGGAAAAGAATAGGCAACCCAACGTTTGCATATTCTATGGGCTTCAGACTTTCGATTGGTATAGAATTTGTCTAATAATCATACCGGTGAAATGTTAAAAATTTTTTTTATTTTTATTAAGCATATACTGGACTGAAATTTGTTAGGCAACCCATATGCAATATATTTATTTACATATTAAATTACATATAAAATACGTTTCATCAAATAAACATCTCGGTGAAGGTCGTTGTATGACGGGATCTTAGACTATAACACAATAAACATTAAATACAGAGTTACTACCTGTCATCTGTAAATAGATTCTACAAAACCCTTTTTTTTTTGTTTTCGTTTGAGGTTATTCCGTCGAGCGTTCGGGAACAATAATGACTAACGCCATTAGGTTCATAATCATTAATAAATTTAGCAAGGCTTTAGCGAATGATATTTCTTGTCACTTATGACAATAAAAAGGATGATAACAACAGATTTAGGAGCATCTGGGCTGAAGCATAGCCATTATGAATAACAGGGTACTAATAACAGGTTACTCGGTTTTAAAGATTTAGTCATTTCTAGGTGCATGTAGAGACGAATCTGTGCCATGCGTGTAGTCCTCTTTAGTAGTGTTCTTTACGGACCTTGAAAGGTCGTTTCTGACGCGCGTGTTACACAATTTTTGGTTATTCTATTAATGCAACCTTTCGTAGTTTGCGTTAATGGTGACTAATACATATTAGATGGTAGCAGATTTTTTTTCAACTTTAGGCCTTAGTCACGAAACTATTTCGAAAATGCTGATCTATTCCAGCGAAGATAGGTATGCTTAATTAGTGTAAAGTAGAGTAGAGGTTTTGTTTAAAAAGCTCTGTTTCGGAAAAGTTTGCTAATCGTTGTTTGTATAGTAGCGCTTTTAGATAACAAAGAACGAAACCCAAAGCGAAAACAATGTGTCGTGTACCGCTCCATGAATGGAGACTACTCCCGGTCATTCCAGACTGTTCTCGACTGAATACAATAGTGGTCCGAACGGATAATGACAACTTTATGACTCCTTTGTGGTTTGTGTTTGCGCCTCCGTTACGACCCTTTTAATGTTTTAACGTTTGTTATTGAAGACTCAAACGATCTGTACCTTCATTGATGAGGTGTCTAAAAGCTTCTAAAATGAATACTTAACTGTTATGACATCCAGCCTTCACCTTTCTCAATTTCTGAGATTTGTGTGAGTCAGCAATCGGGAGGAGTGCAAAACGGATACGCTTACGGAGTAACGTACAGGAGTACTTACTCTCGTGAAGTGTTGCACAAGCATCGATCGGTTATTCGACCGCATTAATTACACCCCTGACTACACTTTTATGCTGCAACTACAGACGTCACACGTATCCTCGTCTTGCGAAAGCGACCAGAGTATATTGATCGCTCGCATACGAAATTGAGAACATTTCAATGTTTGATTTGAATACTTATGCATCTAATGTAACATCTGATGTTGAACTTTGATGATGTGAAAATTGTGAAACATAACGCTGATTGTTTCTTCTCTGAAAAACCTAAATTTTTCGAAGTTTAAATCGCCAAAAAAATGTAAAAAAAAATTACAACTAGAAAACGAAATTAAAATCAATAATTAGTGACTAATATTTTGTAATCTATATGTTTTAAAAAGAACCCCTATTTCTCCTGGTCACGCTATAACTTGAGAACGGCTTCACCAAATACTTCGTAGAAGGTTTTTACGGTAAAAAAATTAAGAAAATTTTAGTTTATCATAAACTTTTAATGTAACCTTATCCCCAGCGTTAATATTCTTTGCCAAGCACGTTGGAAATAACTGTCAGTATGACAGGACAACGTCTGGATTAATAAATTATGATTATTGTTATAGCATGAGCTAAGATACAAAATAAGCGTGATATCAGAATGAATCATGTTCTTACTTATCTTTTTTATCTATTTGCATACTCACATACCTACATATTATAATTGTCATAATCTACCAGCCCCCTGATTGTGTAGGTACCTACACTTGTCTCGGATTGTATCCGGAAGTTGTATCAAAGCTAAAATCACAGTAAATCGCGATAATAACAGTTTTGTTACTTACAAATTTACTTAATCAGCGTTAAATCTGACAGTATAATTATCGTAACAGCTTTGTCTAACTATTAACCTGCCATGTGTGAAATGTGAACTTCTGCAAAATGTACGAAATAATATTTGGACATATACCTATACCTCTGACCCTTTGACATCTTCAAATATAAGTAAAATGCCTAAGGATTCCTAAGAAGTAAAAATGCCTAAGAAGAAAGTATCGGCGAAAAGTAATTTCTATTTACAATTAGGTAGGTACCTATATACATTTCAAGGGTAATTCTGTAAACTATTTGTAGCTCAAAGAAACCACACCTAGGGAACACAGTCGTGATCATATTAAATGTTTTCATGTCAGCTTAAGTCCGCCGCCGATCTTTGTGTTGTTGGTAACAATCCGGAGCATTCAATTGGGAGCGTCCGGCTGTTACGATACGTGACGACACTCGCGTCATGTGACGTAATACACATAGCCTACGCCACGCTGCGCCCACGTACTCCAAACTATTAAGTAGCTAGAGAGCAGTCTAGGAATATTAATGGCCCATCTTCAACGATCTTGATGAGCACGCTGTGGGAAATACCGAACGGTACGGATCGTTTTCGTCATTGATTCCGTGAAATACTTCGTGTTATTCCACTTTTAATGATATGACGGTTTTGTGTTTCATTCACTGAGTAGTTCCAAACTCTAGGCACATAATGACAAGATTAACAGTAATTGGAAATACTAAGATGTAGATATTTCATAGGGAATATTTTTTAATGAGCCTTTGAGATTTTTAATGCCATCGATGTAAGTTAAGAAGCTTAACTTCCATTAAAAAAAGTAAGTAAATGTTATTTTGCCTTTTTTCTCGCAGCAAAGGGTGCGTTTTCGAGCTGCTGAGGTGAAAAACGCAATTAGGTAATCGCTTTCTACCGTAGACACGACCGAGACGTCTCACCGTCTCGACGTTACTAATCATTTCATAGTCCATGCAAAAGACATAAACGCGCAATTTGCATAAATAAATATCAACCTTGAGATTCTCAAAAATTTCGATTTCAAAGAAATCAGTATTTAAATCGATGTGTGCCATCAGATGTGGACGCGTGAGATAATGAGCGGCGACCGCACGGTCAAGGACCCGCGGGCGCGACACGTTATGAGTCTTTTGACATTGGATTGGAATACTTCACAGGAATACTGACCTGCTTTGCAAGTTGTGTTGTTATTTAACTGTTTACAATCCTCTGATCTGGCTAACAAAGTGAATTTAATGAGCCAATGAAACATCGATTATGAAGACCAACTAAAGTTTGAGTGTAATGGGAGAGTGGGGACCTACTTACAAATTTCACGCGCCTTGCTTCAAAGCAAGGCGCTACATCCTTTTACTATATACTTTGATTACATCCTTTCACTATACTCGTAGTTGTGGATTTTCCTACGCTTGAATCATAGATGCAGCTGTAATTAGCTCATATTGGTGAAGAAAAACATACCTAATGAGAAAACCAATTAGTATTTTATTAGGTGGCGCTAGGCTTGTTTTATTAAATATGCTGCTTTATCATTCCGGTATCTTTAGATGATTTTGAATGCCTTGCCATAAATGCTAATACAGTCGTAAGCTTGTGTTTTATATTTTTTTTAGTTTATTGGCATTGAAGAAATTAGACGATGACGTAGAACAATTCAAAACGACTTGTCATTGAAATGAATGAGCTACGCCATATGATATCATTCGTCAGATGACGAGCTCCCGGTCCGCTCATAGAGCTAACTGCAATTCACGGAGCTCTCCTAGGTTCATTCTTGAATATGATTTATTTATTTATTTCCACTTAAATCTATGATACCTATTACTGGGAACAGGCAGGATCAAATCATTCTTGTACAAAGTAACTAGAAATAGAACTGGATAATATTAATAATTAATTATTTTCTTAATAGCACTCAGAAGAATAATGATTTATTATGACAACTATACAAGAGATTGTGTTTTAAGTCTAGGATGATGACATGAGATATTGTTAGAGGCACGTCGCACGCCATCACGTGGTCAAGTCAATCGCTTTGCGAGGCGGGACCCTATGGTATCATCGGACGACTCATCTGAAAATTGCCGTAATCATTCAATTGTCGCTATGTCACGCACTTGTAATCACAGTCAGTTCGACTCAGCTGAAATACAATTCAGAAGAAACATGAATGATGTTATCTTTTAAACAATTTGTGTATTTACATTACACTAATCGTTTAAAAGATAACGTCATTAGCGTCTAATTGCGTCCGAACGAAGCCGGATGCCAAACAATGCGCCGTGCGACACTAACTGGAACTCGTAAAGAGGGACACTACCAACAAAACATATTTGTTCTGCAGTGTTTATGGCGCAAGCGCCGGCGCCGCCATGCGCCAGTGCGTCAATAGCACCCGCCCACTGCTCGACTTTACTCGGAAACGGCCCCTGACAGATGAAAGAAAGGTCTTGTTAATGATACGCCGATTATTCGTTAACAGTTTTTTTAGGACGCATCCTGAAGTTGCATCATATTTACACAATGTTTTGGAAGAACAATTGGAAAAAAAACTCATTCATTGTAACTTCATTCATTCACATGAAGCTAGGATATGCAAAGTAGCTGCCTAAAAATCATTTGTGAAACTCAATGACTAAATAAATGAGTATGAAATGAAGTATGGAAGTGATTAGTTGGATCGGGGTTTCCAAAATGTTGAAATGAGTCTCGTTGAAGCGTGAAGAACGCCACAGTAATTCGCCAAACCGGCTCTCGCGTGCGCTGCACGCCGCGCACGCGTGCTCGTCACACAATTTGCTTTAAACACACCATTTAATGTGTTCTTTGAATATTGACTCATATGAGGAGTCAAATTGGTTAATATCGTTAAGATTAGTCACACTTTGATCTCGCGTGCCTGCTGACGGCTATAGAGAACGAGAAGTTGTCATAACGGTGCCCTTCCGGCCGTTGACCAAGGAACTTGCCGCGACTTGTCGTCACTTCTCATTGACTCAGCACAGGAATGCTGCAAAAAGGCGCTACAAAAACTCTGGAGCCGCCAGTAATCACTCGCTACGGGGAAGACTTTGGTCCCGCGCCGCTTGTGTTATAATAAAGGGATGAATGGCGCTCTCCGATGGTCTGCGATTCTGGTAACTGTCGGTTTTACAACTGACAGGTAATTTAGCCGAAATCTCAAACATCCCGACTGTGTGGTCCAACGCTTCACAGGCGTCGGCGTTCACTTTTTACGCCAACATGGAAAGTTTTAGTTGTGCCTAATTATTGCATATCCTTACAATGAGCATGTTGGTGGTGTATTTCGAAGAATGTCTGATGACGTCTTTCACTAAAGTTCGGGCTGTTGCACCGACAGATGATACAAGAGTCAAAAACTTTAGACGTCATAGATCCATGAATCGGAGCTTGATTTCGGATGGTTGTGCGCCGAAACCTGCACGTAGACCATGCTCACCCTGGCTCAATTTATTATCATTACGTGACTGTCATCTCAACGAGTACCTACTATGTACGTAGTACGTTGTTCTTGGACCCATGCATTTCTAGTTATGATGAGTAAATGCCTTCATTTGTCAGTAATTAAGCTTTTGTATCTGGCCACCCAAATAACACCAGTATTTACAATTACCTAACTCATATCGACCAAGAATATTGAAATGCTCCTTGCGGTGAAGTTTGTTTTTCGAATGTTATGTCATTATAACGTTTCTTAGGTTTTGATTTGTATCAAAAGATCTGTAATGTTGGAATTACTGCAGATGGCATAATTAGAACCTAGTTTTGTTAGTCTTTAGGCAGGTGATTAATGGTAGGTGCTTTCATGAAGCGATCTCATCACAACGGAAGACGTGATCATCATAGTGATGAGTATTATGCGCGTTGATCTGGGCAGCGGCAACGGGTGTTCCTAGTCATGTGGTTTTTCTAGAGAAGCTCACCTTGATGGTGTTGCGTTGTAAGTAATGAGTGTCTTCTTATCTCAACTTTACAGCGAAACACTAACTTTACGGCCCTAGGGGTGAAAAGTGCTGTTTTCCATCCTATGTTCAGGTAACTTCAAGCGTAGGTTTATGAGTATGAAAATAAATAATATCTCGTAATGTAAATAAATGACAAGAATAAAAACCCTCCCTACAATTTCTGCAAAAAGGTATTACCTAGTATCTCATAAAATAAAAATATGTCTCGTAATGAGATACAAGGTAATACCTTTTTGCAGAAATTGTAGGGAGGGTTTTTATTGTTGTCATTTATTTACAAAAATGGGACAGTCGCTGTAAATAAGATTTTGTTAAGTACAAAACATCCAGATTGTAAATAAATTGATTTTTTATGAAGTCGTGTCGCAATAAATATGAAGGTAAATATCAAATTAAAAAAAAAAAATGATCACGGCTGTATTCCCAAGGTGCGGTAGACATATTATTTTATATCTTACTAACTTTCTTGCCCGTGGCTTTGCTCACGTGGTACCTACCTTAGTAAAATATAGCGTTCATTCGGAAAGTCCATACTACACATCGGTGAAAGAATTTTTGAAATCGGATGAGTAGTTTCGGAGATTACCCCAAACATACAAACAAACAAACAAACCAACATTATCTCTTTATAATATTATTATTAATTATTATAAGTATAGAAATAGATTTACTTGGACTTGATTATTAAGTTTATGTGTAACTACGAGTAGTAAAAATATAAATGTTAACAAACCAGTCTTGAAGTTTTGCATCATGATATCGTTATGAAAAGTGGTAAAATGTATTACCTATATCAAAGACGATTGATATCTAGAAGACAGACAAAGGCCATACACAAAATCGTAACCCGATCCCGCAGTACCAGATAGCCTGAAAACTTTAAAACATCAATTTTATCCAAGAAATTTCAATACTTAGTAGTAGGTAGCAACAATATTCAATATTTAAACATTTTTAACTAGAAAGTAATTGAAATTTCTTGGATAAAATTGATGTTTTAGAGTTTTCAGGCTATTTTTTAGGGTTACGATTTTGTGTATGGCCTTTGTCTGTCTTCTAGATATTAATCGTCTTTGCCTATATTTGTTAGGTTAAAGAAAAAAAAAAACTGCTGTTGAAGAGAACAAAATAATTGGAACCAGTTTCAAACAAATCATATATCATATATATCCTTGGACATTCCACACAGCGCCATCTAGTCCCATGCTAAGCATGGGACTAGATGGTATTTAATGCTTGTGTTATGGTAACCAGATGACTGATATTATACTAAATAGATAATTTTTTTTTGTAAATACATACATATTATACATAGAAAACACCCAGACTCGAGACAAATATTTGCAGATAATGCAAACATTTATCCCGTGGCGGTAAATCGTTTAAAGTGATAATAATATTAAACACACTCTACAAGAGTTGCGTTTCACCACGTCGCCTTCTCGTATTGGCCTAAAAACAGAACGCGCAAGCCATGCACAATGCATCGCTAACTATGTCACCTTACAAAACGGAATAAAAAATCTTGTAGAACTTTTGGAAAACCCTATGCGCGCGAGAGCGACCAATTGAAAGTTTCTAGCGTAAACGTTGAAGTTTCAATCTTAACTTGTTGTAGTAAGATCGAAGAGAGGCACATGCGTGGTTGTCAAGTGGCAATGAGACAGGTGAAGCCCCGGCTCCGCGGCGTGACGTCACCGGTGGACAAGTGCGAGTAGAACCTGTCATGCCGATGCCGCCGCGCGCAGGCCGCCCGCGCCGCGCCGGTGCGGTGTGGGGAGGTGTGACTGACTGCGCGAATGCAGTACCAAGGCCGACCGCTGTTGACTGATAATATTATTAATTATTCAAGTTGAGCACATACATTTTTTTAAATTAAGTAGGTATTATGTATGAATGACAAACAGATTTGTCTCGGTCAGTAGTTGTTTATTAGAATAGTAAAAAATGTTATTGTGTCTGTGATTGTTTTTTACTTTAGCCTGTCCAATCTTTTAATTATTTAAATGCAGATGTGATAATCTTACAGTATTTTGTACAGCGAGGCAAGCTGCTGGCACAACTTATATAACTGAAATTATTTTTTTACAGAAATATACATATCGACGGCAGAAAGCGGAAATGTCGTATCTCAAAATATCCAACTTTACACCAGAGCCAAAAAACTATTTCAAAAAATCATAACTCTTAAACTAATG
This sequence comes from Xanthorhoe designata, assembly GCA_963582015.1. NCBI lineage: Eukaryota > Metazoa > Arthropoda > Insecta > Lepidoptera > Geometridae > Xanthorhoe > Xanthorhoe designata. Next base: position 196,702 of record OY757045.1, read on the forward strand.
AAGATAGAAAGTTGAAATCTGGTATATATTTATATCAATCCAAACGTTATTTAATACAGTTCATGAGAATATCGTAAAGTTACTACTTCATTGATTTCTTAAGAGATACAGCAATTGATGTTTCATAGTCGAGCTGCGGAAATGCTGTATCTCTAAGGTGAAATGTATGACCACTTGAAATAGATACAAGTTTTCATGCTACGGATCTGCTGTATCTCAAATATGAACCATACGAATCATAACATTTTGCTGTAAGAGATTTTAATTAAATGAGTTTATAAAAATAAAATGGTTTAAGTACAGTCTGAGTTATAGATGTTATTCAAATAAAATACTGTATCTTTTATTTAATGCTTATAGTTGTAACTAGTTTGCGTGGTGCGCGAGCTGCGAGCAGCTCGCGGTTTTCTTAATCCATGTTAATGACAGGTGGTAGCTACCCTTTAAAAATTTTGAGAATCCATAGGAGATTTAAAATATTTAATAAACCGCTATGGGAACCCCTAAATCAGTATGAAAACCCTTTAGGAGCCCTAAACCATTAAGAAAAAAAAAAAAAAAGAAAAAAATTCACCAAGTCGTCGGCCCTGAGTTACGCTCACCCACTCGACCTTCGTTACGCTACGGGGGTCGGTGGCTCGCTTCGCTCGCCACCTCCCTCCTCCGCTCCACTCAGGTCTCGTAGGTTCGCTCCACTCAGGACCTCCGACCTGTTTGATGTTTGCGTGGTGCGCGAGCTGCAAGCAGCTCGCGGTATTTTTTTCCTATTTTTGACAAGTAGAGAGACCCTTATAAAATTAAAAAAAAAAAAATTAAGAAAAAAAAATTAAGAAAAAAAAAAATTATGAAAAAAAAAAAAAAAAAAAAAAGTAGGAAAAAAAAAATTTAGAAAAAAAAAAATTATTAAAAAAAATTAAAAAAAAAAAATTATAAAAAAAAAAAATAAAAAAAAAAAAATTGAGAAAAAAAAAATTTATAAAAAAAAAATTACCCTCAAGTTTTCAAGTCGCCCCTGAGAATTTGTTCCAAGTCTCTTAACATTCGAAAAAGGGACAAAAGGGGGGGAAGGGGGGCAAAAAAGGGGGGTTTAGGATTTTTCCCCAACTCACCAGACCTACCCCTATACGAATCCATCAAAATATACCCACCTCCCCATCCACCATCATGGAGATCAATTATGTCAATGAGTCAGTGAGTCAGTGAATGAGTGGTAGTTTAAGTTTATTTAATGCTTATAATTGTAACTAGTTTGCGTGGTGCGCGTGCTGCAAGCAGCACGCGGTTTTCTTTTTCCATGTTTCTGACAGATGGTAATACCCTTCTAAAATTTTGAGAATCCATAGGAGATATAAAATATTTAATAAACCGCTATGGGAAGCCCTAAATCAGTATGAAAACCCTTTAGGAGCCCTAAACCATTAAGAAAAAAAAAAACGAAAAAAATTAACCAAGTCGTCGGCCCTGAGTTACGCTTCACCCACTCGACCTTCGTTACGCTACGGGGGTCGGCGGCTCGCTTCGCTCGCCACCTCCCCCCTCCGCTCCACTCAGGTCTCGTAGGTTCGCTCCACTCAGGACCTCCGACCTGTTTGATGTTTGCGTGGTGCGCGAGCTGCAAGCAGCTCGCGGTATTTTTTTCCTATTTTTGACAAGTAGAGACCCTTAAAAAATTTCGAAAAAAAAAAATTTAAGAAAAAAAAATTTAAGAAAAAAAAATTTAAGAAAAAAAAAATTTATGAAAAAAAAAAAAATTAAAAAAAAAAAAATTTAAGAAAAAAAAAATTTATGAAAAAAAAATATTACCCTCAAGTTTCCAAGTCCAAACCCCATACAATTTGTCCCAAGGGGGATCCTCAAAAGGGGGGGGAAGGGGGGCAAAAAGGGGGGGTTTGAGATTTTTCCCCAACTCACCAGACCTACCTCTATACGAATCCATCAAAATATACCCACCTCCCCATCCACCATCAGGGAGAACAATTATGTCAATGAGTCAGTGAATGAGTCAGTGAGTCAGTGGTAGTTTAAGTTTATATTTATAACTAGTTTGCGTGGTGCGCGTGCTGCAAGCAGCACGCGGTTTTCTTTTTCCATGTGTCTGACAGGTAGTGTTGCCCTTTTAAAATTTTGAGAATCCATAGGAGATTTAAAATATTTAATAAACCGCTATGGGAAGCCCTAAATCAGTATGAAAACCCTTTAGGAGCCCTTAGCCATTAAGAAAAAAAAAAAAAGAAAAAAATTTACCAAGTCGTCGGCCCTGAGTTACGCTCACCCACTCGACCTTCGTTACGCTACGGGGGTCGGCGGCTCGCTTCGCTCGCCTCCTCCCCCCTCCGCTCCACTCAGGTCTCGTAGGTTCGCTCCACTCAGGACCTCCGACCCCAACTATAATATTTGTCCAAACACCTAATGGATATCTCTAACCGTTGTGAAGTTACAACCCTTTCAATTTTAGGGGAGGTTGGGGAGGGAGGGCCCCCCCTCCCTCCAGTTTTGAAAAAATATTTCGACTATCTAGATGCCCCTTGTTAAGAATCTGAAAAAAAATTTGTTCCAAGTCTTAAGGCTTTCGAGATCCGCAAAAGGGGGGGAGAGGGGGGGCAAAGGGGGCAACACTGAAGAAAAATTTTTACTTCTTCGAGCCTCCTCTATCCGATTCCGCAAAAAAAATTGTTCCAAGTCTCTTAGTTTCCGAGATCCTCAAAAGGGGGGGGGGAAGGGGGGCAAAAAGGGGGGGTTTGCGATTTTTCCCAAAGTCACCAGACCTACCTCTATACGAATCCGTCAAAATATACATACCTCCCCATCCACCAACAGGGAGAACAATTCTGTCAGTCAGTGAGTGAGTGAGTGGTAGTTTAAGTTTATATATAGTAGAACTAGTTTGCGTGGTGCGCGTGCTGCAAGCAGCACGCGGTTTTCTTTTTCCATGTTTCTGACAGATGGTAATACCCTTCTAAAATTTTGAGAATCCATAGGAGATGTAAAATATTTAATAAACCGCTATGGGAAGCCCTAAATCAGTATGAAAACCCTTTAGGAGCCCTAAGTAGGTATTAAGAAAAAAAAAAAAAAAATCCATGTCGTCGGCCCTGAGTTACGCTTCACCCACTCGACCTTCGTTACGCTACGGAGGTCGGCGGCTCGCTTCGCTCGCCACCTCCCCCCTCCGCTCCACTCAGGTCTCGTAGGTTCGCTCCACTCAGGACCTCCGACCTGTTTGATGTTTGCGTGGTGCGCGAGCTGTAAGCAGCTCGCGGTATTTTTTTCCTATTTTTGACAAGTAGAGACCCTTAAAAAATTTAAAAAAAAAAAAATTTAAGAAAAAAAAAATCAAGAAAAAAAAAAATTAAAAAAAAAAAAAAAATTTAAAAAAAAAAAAATTAAAAAAAAAAAAAATTAAAAAAAAAAATTTATAAAAAAAAAATATTACCCTCAATTTTCCAAGTCGTCGGCCCTGAGTTACGCTCACCCACTCGACCTTCGTTACGCTACGGGGGTCGGCGGCTCGCTTCGCTCGCCTCCTCCCCCCTCCGCTCCACTCAGGTCTCGTAGGTTCGCTCCACTCAGGACCTCCGACGCCTACCTACTATAATATTTGTTCAAACACCTAATGGATATCTCCAACCGTTGTGAAGTTATAGCTCTTTCAATTTTAGGGGAGGTTGGGGAGGGGGGGGAGAGTTTTGAAAAAATATTTTGTCTAACCATGTTCCCCTTAATACAAATCTGAAAAAAAATTGGTTCCAAGTCTTAAGGCTTTCGAGATTCGAAAAAGGGGGGGAGAGGGGGGGCAAAGGGGGCAACACTGAAAAAATATTTTTACTTCCCCCAGCCTCCTCTATCCGATTCCGCAAAAAACAAAAATTACGGGTCTCCTAGTTTCCGAGATCCTCAATAGGGGGGGGGCAAGGGGGGCAAAAAGGGGGGGTTTGGGATTTTTCCCCAACTCACCCGAGTTACTTGTTTACGAATCTGTCAAAATATACCCACCTCCCCATCCACCATCAGGGAGAACAATTATGTCAATGAGTGAGTCAGTCAGTGAATCAGTGAGTGGTAGTTTAAGTTTATATATTATAATTTTAAGAATGTAATGACACAAAAAAGTCTGCTATAGGTACATATCACTTATCAATAACAATCAATCTGTTATATTTTCTCTTCTTAATTAGTTTTAACAATCAGTCTGCTATTTTCCTCTTCATAACTGGTTGCAATAATCAGTCTGCTGTATTTTATTTCGTCTTTATGATTAGTGAGTGCTGAGATGATATCTGGTAAAGGAAAATGAAAGAAGAAGACCATGTTGTGCCAACCCCACTTAGTGGAATAAGGGCAGGAAGAAGAAGATTAAGTTTCATCAGACTGATCTGCTATAAAAAACATTCAGTCTGCTATATTGCTAATGTTTGTTTACTAATAATTAGAGACCCAACATCACGCTAACCTTATCATCAATATATATAAAACAATAAGCATTTTTCTGCAATCAACGCACAGACCAAACCGCTGAAGCTATGAAGCTGAAATTTGGAAGGTAGCTTCCTTTTAAAACAAAACTGAGCACTAAGAAGGGATTCTTCGAAATTCTACCCCTAAAGGGTTGAAAAGGGGTGAAAACCGTTGTATGCAACTTTTTAATGCGTGAAGCGATTTTCTTCAAACTCGGTATAAATATTGTAAATGATAAATAAATTTAAACGTTTTTATGAAATTTTCAAAAAACCCCTGAAAGGGGGTAAAATGTGGTGTCAAAGTTTGTATGGGAACTTTTTAATGGGTAGTTCGATTTGCTTGAAACTTGGTTGTAATACTAACAATGCAAAATAAATATATACGTGTTTAAGGGTTTTTCAAAATAAACCCTTTAAAAGGGTTAAATGCACTGTCGAAGTTTATATAGAAAACGCGAGCAAAGCCGCGCGGGGTCTGCTAGTAATATTTATGTTTTTAATAAGTACAGTACAAGCTTTTATCGGGTAAAGATGAGCTGATTCAAAAATGGTCCCAAACACAGATGATCTTTTGTAATTTACTGAGGAGTTTTGCTCAACCGCCCCTGACTCCATCATCACCGACCTCTGTGGCGCAGTGGGCGAAAGCCCGCCTGAGACGCAGAGGTTGCGGGTTCGATCCCCGCTGCGGGACAAATGTTTGCATGATCTGCAAATATTTGTTTCGTGTCTGGGTGTTTTCTATGTATAATATGTATGTATTTACAAAAAAAAATGTATCTATGTAGTTTATCAGTCATCTGGTTACCATAACACAAGCATTAAATTGCTTAGCTTGGGACTAGATGACGCCGTGTGAAATGTCCAAGGATATTTATTTATTTATTATTTATTATCAGATCAGCTTGTTGTTACCACAATATTGCAGTGTCACCGAGATGTCAATGAAGACTCTCTCTCTCTCTTCATTTAAAGCATTATCATCCCTATCTGATGGTAGGGTTTGCTTTCCTCGTCTTCTTCTTCCACTTGGCTCTATCTAACGAGTCTTCCTGGTAAACACTGCAGTCCAATAAATATTTTTTGATCACGTCCATCTATTTTTTTGGTTATTTCTGGGTCCAGGCGGAAAGGAATCTCCGCCTGTACCCAGAAATGTTGAGCGACATCATTTTCTGCGTGAAAAGTTCGGATGGTCTCCTTTGAATGTGCCCAAACCAGCTTCGATCCTTTTCCTTACCACTAAATACACTTATCTTCGATGTCGCGCATGCCGAGACTCCCGCACTCAAATTCGTTGCGGACCATGTCACTTCTCGTGATTCCGCTCATCCACCGAAGTATTTTCATCTCCACCACCTAGATACAATGTGTGTTTGTCCAGGTTTCGCTTCTATATGCAAGTATCGGTCGAATTACACTCTTATAAATCATTTATATTCGTCACACCTCCTTGTCCATCGATAGTGAGTGGATCTCACTAGGTATCGATGGAGCACGTGTAGGTATTTGGGCACACCATATACTATGTCTTGCCTTCACTGAGATGCAGGTAAATAATTGTTGCTTCTATTCCCCGAGTTCATTTTATAGGTCTTGACGTGATCTTGTGCAGATGGCTATATCGTCTGCGTAAATAAAAGTCCACTGTGCTTGAGTTTGTGCTTTTTCAGTGAGCGCATCCATCACCAAACAGAAGAGATATGGACTGGGTACTGACCCTTGATGTACACCTTCATTTTATGCTGCCTGTCCCTCTGTGGTTTTTATAGTAAATCTAGTCACCAGAGTTGGCCACTTACTCATACGAACGATCGATAGTAAATCTAAGTATTCATATACATGACTGTCAGCTATTATGTCGACGAATCTTCCTGGGATAACATTCTTGCGAAGACTCCACCTGATTGTAGGGCGAGGTAGGTACTCCGATCGTATCGTACAGTGGTTGATTTTTCGCCGGAAACTCCTGAGCAGCAAACATGGGATCAACCGTAGACAGCCCTGGGATGAAGCCATCCTGATTTATTGATAGCGAGCTCTCAGATCGAGCATCAATAAATTCTCTAATTTTCAATGAAGACGCATTTTAAGTACTAAAAATACTTTTTAATTGAGCATATAAATTTTTATTTTTTTGAACAAAGAAGTTTCGTTTTTTGTTCCTAAAAATAAAGTAAATATAGGTAAGTACACAAGAACAACGAATACCTAATGCACTTCTTAACCTAAAAATACGCAGTTTAAATTTTAATATTCCAGAACTCACCCGAACTCTTAAGGTTTTTGTTTTTAAACACGTAAACAAAATTTTAATTTTAATTATACTCAAAAAAACAAATACGTTTTCTCTAAATCAGCGCTTACGCAAAATGCCGCGCGGTTGGAATGTCGTATAATAGGGAACACGTCGGGGTAGGAGTAAGATTTCGCTATTAAATTAAATGTTTAAAATGAAGTAACTGTTCGGTAAATATAAAAAAGGCCTGAGCATATTGATGTATCTTTGTCAACGTAAAATTTTGGGGCGCCGAAATGCTGTATCTCTTACAAAATCAATGTCCGCAATATAAAAAAAATGTTGTAACTATTTTTTATGCTGGACGTGTTGTCGTATCTGTTTTATTTGTAAAAGTTGCTATTTTTCCTCTAGTTACAGCAATTTTTCTTGTGAGCTGTACAAAAATTTGGAAAAAATCAAGGGCGTATAATGTTTTTTTTTCATCGTAGAAAAACGAGACTTAGACCATTCGATGCGGCTTTTTTTCCTCATCAACAATATAGTAATAAGTCATTTAGGCCAATTTTCGAGATACGACATTTCCGCTTTCTGCCGTCGATATAGACACACTATTTGTCCGCGTTAGGTATTGACACGGAGTAAGTTGTCATCATGTAGCTTAGAATCCATTTACATTTTAAAAGGTCCCTAAAGTTTCAAAAGTTTACCCTATTAAGTAGGTATATGACGTGTAAATGCTAACTAATGCATGATTTGCTGCTCTAATTATTTTTATCCTGCTTGTTGCATGCAATTGACATTTTAATAAAATAATGTGACAGGATGACTGAGATAATTAAAAAACCTCTGTCAATCAGGGCATAACTTATAAGGTAATTACAGTAATATGAGGCTCCAGTTTTATTTACGTTCGACGTAAAATATTATGTATTACCCACGCGACAAGTAAACAACGTATTAAAAACGAGTTATCCATGAACTTAATTGGCAACCAATGCTGGTATGTACTACTGGTATGTACCTATAATCGTCTTTGGTATAACCAAGTGTATCGTTATCCAAGTGTTAACATTCCAAGGATACAATGGTTCGTATCACAGATTCACACTCAGGCGTTGATCTTACTTTATATAAAAGATTCAACAGTAAAAATTGATCATGTTTAAATGAAACTTAAAATTGACAGTTGTGACAAAAGTTTTCAAAAAATAATACTTAGGTACATTTAAAGTAAGTTAAGTGTAGCTGAGTGGCGTTTTAAAATAAGATTAATGGCGTTCCAAGTTCAAGCATAGATCAGATGATTTGAGATTAAAATGTACTTGATCAATCTGTAATACGAGCCGTCATGGCGCGGAAGCTGTAAGTTCTAAACCTTGACGCAGGGCATGATCCGATTTCGTAATATTGAGTGATCTGATGACTATCGAGTCAGTTGCCCAAAGCGATGATTTAACTCGGATTTACCGCAATCAGGCAACTTCCTTCCACGTCATGCCGCTCAGCCTTCGCTGATGTGGTGGCTCTATCTACCGAGCACAGGAAAACTAATCTACGTATGATCTAAGGCGCGTGCGCGTGCGACATTGGGAAGTTGAGGCAGCAACTTTGAAACCATTATATTAATTTCAAAATTGAGTTTCAAAATCCCCAACGTAAGAATGGTTTCTTTTCTGAGTAAGAAGCATTTATTTTTCATTAAAGTATGATATCATCGTTACCTCTCATTGGCAAAATAGAGTATGTAGGTATAATTAATAAGTTGATAATCTTGAGTGTTTATCGCACAATGTTAGGACGAGTCAAAATATAATTATTTAATATATATAATTAGTAAATGCCGGCAATATTGCTTTTGATAAATAGCTGTAAGTATAATCACTAATGCTTAAAGCTAGCAAAAAAAGACGTGCTGGCCAAGTGGATTAGTACTTTGACTTTCGATTCGAAGGTCGTGGGTTCGAATACGGCCGTGCATCAATGAACTTTTCGTGTCGAAAAATGTATATGCGCACGAGCTTTAAACGGTGAAGGAAAACATCGTGAGGAAACCAGTTAGCTTTCTAATAGCGTCGATGGGCTTGCAACCTGTCACGTATGGAAAGTTAACTTCAGCAAAATGTGGGAATTCCAAATATATATTTGGACATACCTCTGACTACCCCCTTAGACATCTTCAAAAAGAATCTAAAAATTGCATAAAAATCGGAAAGAAATGTTTACCGCTCCCTGGGATAATCGTGATCATATTTCATATTTTTTCATTTAATTTCACTTAGAGCTAATGTTATGTTCTGTTACAACGTAGAAAATAGAAATACATTTATTGACATCACTCACACACATTACAGGACAGGTATATTTACATTTTATGTTTTTTCGCATTTTCATTATTCGCATCATGAAAATGAGTACAGCCAGCGTAGGTTTAGCTCTCATTGCCAAAGAGTCGAAGCGAAGCGTCAATCTAAAAGTGAAGTACTTAGGTACACAGCAAATTCATCTATCTATTAAACAGGTGGGGCAAATTATTTACCCCTTAAGGGTAGCTACCTTTTCTTTTGTAGCTATAAGGTTTTGTTCTCAGGTACCTTCTTATTTATTAGTAGGTATGTGAAAAATGAGGTGGTAGATACTTACCAATAGGTATACAGTAACGCAACAGTTTTTGATGTCGGTCACTAATCAAAAAGTTAGTAGAACCACAGATAAAAGAATACTAGTAAGTATAACAAAAAAAAAAAAAATTGTGTCATGAATGTAGGTATAAAGTACTGACACTGTCGGCCGCTGCGCAGGCGCAGACAGCGCGGCGCCTCTCCCGCGCTTCGCTTGACAGTGACACTGACACGACCTGAATTTCCAATAAGACAAATCGATTCTGACTGGAATGACTCAACTCCAGGCATGAGTGAGACGAATACATTACCCCTAGTAAGTTTATCGATTTTCAATTGATATTGTAGTTATTTATTCGAATAGTAAAACAAATACATTTTGGTGCGCGTTGATGTCTTTTGTTAGAAATCTCTAAGTAGGTTTATCGTTTTTCTTTGTGCCATTACTTATCTTGATTTTAAAAATATTTTTGGAATTGTAAATATTGTCAAGTATTATTTTATCTGTGGTGATACTAACAATTTAAAAGTTAAATTGTTAAAGTTGTTTCAAAGAAGCAAGTCAAAGCAAATGAGTGACCGTCAGGATTTTGTGTGGCGTGAATAGAAGTTAAGATGAGAGTTGATCAAATCGACAAAGTAGGTGGTAGCGGTAGGTATGTTTCAGCTTCAAAAGTGGCTGATGCAACGTTAAGTAGCATGATGATATCGGTCAGTAGTTAACGCGTGGTGCGAGGGTGGCGTGTTGCCGGCTCACCGCCACGCGCCGCCCGCCACGCGCCATCACGGCAAGGTGAAGCAACATGGTGGCATTCCAACTGCATGCACTGCCATCGATGGAATGAGGATAAAAACTCAGCAGTTATTGTCGAGATCCGTTCTCTCAGCGTTTACCTTTTCTTGAATTCAACAATTCCTTACCTGATTGCTTATACAAGTACAAGGTCTGACGTAACAAATGCTGTAGGTAATACCGATAAGTATTGAATTCATTAGTTTATTTGAACGTACTTAGTTATACTTATCTTATCTTATCCTAACGTAAAAATGAGAAGGCTCTATTCACTCTAATCAGCAGAGGTGGATGTAGTTTTTTTTTATAGATAAAGAAAGATGTAAAATCATGTTTTAGGTGTCATGCATATGTGGGTAAGTATTGCTTTACTAACTTAAATGTGCCTATCAATCTATATTCTTAAATTATAATCTAGCTAGGTAGATGCTCATATAACATTTTGCAGTACTTATATAACATAATTATACGTATATGACACATATATTTTTTTCTAATTTTGATATCGACGTGTAGGTACCTACTTTGGTACTTGCATCAGCTTTTATTATTTAATTGACATTATTGATGCAATTGTACAAGACGTGTTGTTCTTAAAAACGTGGCACGCGCGCGTGCCACGTTTCAAAACGATCAATGATTGTCCGCAGACAATCATTGAGTAGGTACCTACGTCGTATGATTCACAAACTATAAAGTACCAACCCATCGAGATATAGATAGTAATAATCCTACACAGATAAAACATATTCAGAAAACTATCAAATTGAATTATTAAGTGTCCACTTCAAAGTTAAGATAACTAATGAATGTAATGAATGTATGACTGTTCCAGCTATTCACGATTCTAGTAAAAGGTGTAATAAAACCATTTGAATGATCTTCATACATACAAATGTGTACATTGTTCACACCTGCGATTTGAGTAAACCATAAATCAGTCTACATGCGTGCGAACTTCGATCATTGGTTCACGATTACTCATACAAATTTTCAAATAATGTAGAGGTAGGTAGGTACTGAATATACAGGGCGTATTTTATCTTTCAATTTAAGAACTGAAACTTCGATTTCATAACTTTGGTTCCTTCATTTTAAAAACTTGAATATGGAAAACTTTACATAAGTACTTATACACATAAATTCACGCCTCTTCCATGGGGGTAGAATCTGTTCAACACCGAGCAAAGGAGACCACGGACCTCCACTTGCTATGATCCTCACGCACTTCTTTCGCCTCATTCAATCCCATTACATTCTTTATACAAGCTCGCCTGTTTAGTGTACTTTCGACATGGTTTGTTGAAAAATGTTCGTTTTACTAAGGACGATATAGATACCTTGGTTTTAAACACATTTCTCAATTAACAAGGTACTCAAAAAACGAGCTGGATTCTCACCTGAGCACATGGCCTGTGGATGCGTTAAGTCGCGTTAAGGAGTGGAAGGAGGGTAGGGAGGCCTTTGCCCAGCCGTGGGACGACCAATGGCTTAATAATAGTAATTTTATTTGGTCAAATCAACCTTTCTTTTCATTCCGACCGGATTTTTGCACCTCAGCACTTTTTAACCGTATTTTTTATTCAAATCAAACCAATTATTTGCCTTGCCAATCTTAAATACTTCGTAAAAGATGTTGTTTTTTTGCGAATCATTGTACTCGATAGTTATTAATGAGACAACTAATGAGAAACAGATGAAAAACCTTATCAAATTATAGTTTAGAAAAACCTAATCAGATTCATCGCGGAAATGTTTAATAAATAGAAAAAATGCTTAAATTTTTTGATCCAAGATCTTACAAAAAAACCTTTAAAAAAATTGGCTATTAGGCTTTTTTAAACGACACTTTGTACTTATACGAATTCCGATGCTCAAGACTTTCCAGAAATGACCTCACACAGTCCCAAATAAGGTCGTGTCTGGAGAATTTGGACTCATTTCCGTCCGCCATTCCTCGCTGTGCATTCTGAACCGCGGTCCCGCCTCGCGGCGCGCCGCCATTAGACAACGACAACAGGCTACTCTGCTCAGTGTTCGGAACATTCATGAGTTGATTTGCATGCATTCTCAAAATTAATTCAATTCAAAGATTTTTTTCTGTCTGTTTTGATTGATAAAATGCTAACCTTTTGTTTTTGCCTGATTATTTTTCTTGGTTTGTCGCGGTTGGAACAGGCAACAGAAACCTAGCATGTCAAAAATATATGTGATCTCATGCAGGGATCCTATTGAAATAAATGATGTTTCTTTCTTTCTTTCTATCAATAAGCAATCTGGCACGTGTTGCAAGATGCGTCAAGTTTCGAACAACTATTTGTACTTGCCATTTATTACTCTCTTGACATCTTTGTAGTGTTTTAACATTTCGTAAATCTCTTTATTTTTATTGAATCTAGCTTTTTTGTAGCCAAAATTATGGTTGGTCAACTATGGTGTGCCTATTAATAATGAGTTGCGGAAATAAAACTTTTTCTAATATTCTAATTTAGTACTTAAAATAAGTTTTTTGTCAAATTGGCAAATAGTTCCATTATGTCTGCGGTGAACCTGCTGCTGCTGCTGGTTGTCAAGATGTCAGAATTCCCAACCGCAAATTATCTTAAATGAAACATCATTAACGTATCTAAAATCCACTTGCGTATGCTTTGTAGAAAACATGTGGAAAGATTTCAGGTAGGGGTAATGGCCGTCGCGGCGAGATTAAGATACCTAAGTACTTTGATTTGAAGTAAGTACTTTAAGGTTCCAAATGACACCGCTGATATAGTAAAGTACCACAAAAATAAACAGTAGATACGAATGATGCTTTAGCACAAGATATGTAGGTAATTTGATCTCAGAGACATCAATCTCATATCGAGCATCAATCTTCAGCAACAACAAATAACATTCAAGGATTAAATTAAACGAGATAACGCATCAAACTCACTTGAAATACATTTACAAAAATTAGGGGTAGTTTTTAGAAATACGAGGAAGAGATTTTTAAAAGATGAGAAGAGGAAGTTTTGCTGTGCCTTAGTTAATTTTTTTTTTTGTGATTTGGTTAAGTAAGTAAGTTTGGTGGCGTTTTATCCAATTACTACTGCATTAATACAGCACGAGCACAAATAGAATGGGGGAGAGTTATAGAGAAAACTCTTCATTTGCCGCAAGTTAAGAGAATTTGAAATGGCTGAAAAAAAAGAAAAGAAAAGGAAGAGAAGAGCTATAATAAGCTCTTTTTATTACTATTATATTCCAGATCTCGCGTTATAGGAAAATTGGAAGCAAATAGTTTTGTAATTGTAAGTAGGTACGTATAACGCAAGATAAGATAGAAGTTCAAGTATGATTACAGCACACATATCTTGAAATAGTTGAAAGGATGTGTCACTGTTTTGTTTACAAGGTGTGAGTCAACGCGGATCTCCCGCGGAGAATCTAAGTATTCAAAATACAAAATAGTCTGCGCGTGCGCAATGCATCAGTGGCCTGCACACTACGTGTTGCCAAACGTCCCGAGATCTACTGATACGTTTTACACTAAATAGGTATTATATACCTACCGAATACCTGGCGAATCGAAACAGTTACTTACTATTTATAAATCATAATGTAACATTACTTTGGTTTTATTGTACGATAGTAATTTGATTTGATTGATTTTTTCATATTGTAAGCTTCCTAGTTTTCCTTACGTAGTAAAATCCTGATTTTTGGCAACTTTCGTTTTAGAAAATTGGCATAGGTACACAGGGGCGCGTGCGTAAGTAATATTTGACGCATGCTGATCTGTGCGAATAGATCAAACGCACCGCCCCTGTGACACACCTGCTTATCGACGTTACGTGGTGTGACACGAATTCATCGATCGTGAATAAGCGTATGAGAGCTGTCACTGGAGGTCGGCGCCTTTATGAACTCATTCATAGATCAAGGCTGATACCAGACCAGACCATACACACTCGTCAATCAATGTTTGTGGGTGGCTGTTATGAGTAATGTTTTGTGATGCATAGTTTACTGAAAACTTGCACCGATTTTATGTGACAAAATTAACAAAACATTGTTAAAGCGCAGTTCAAAGAAATCAGGACGTGGGTATTTTTGAGTTTAAATTGGACAGAAATTTGCGTAACCCCAAATTATTTCCCAAAAACAAGCTTTTTATTATTCGACACACATGTATTCCACGAAAGCTCAAATTTAAAGTGAATAAGGTTACCAGAGAGACTGTAAGGTTATCAAACGTCGCGTCTGTAAGGCGCCCGTGCGTGTTGCGGTCGCATTTACATCACTACATTTGAGACGACCTTTACCGAACCTACTAAACATACGGAGAAGAACGCACATGATACATGAACATCGCTACTCCCTCATATAATGAACATCAGAACATAATCAGTAAGCTGGCAATGGACAGCTTTCAGGATTGAAGTCGCCAGCGCGAGCTTTGAAACTTGTTGAACGTCCGGACATGCCACGCGTGAACTTTACTCATCATACATTGCGGGATTGCATTGATAGGCGGCTTGTGGACTGAAAGAGTAGCGGAGTTGGACAGGGAAGGGCTGAGCGTGAGACGGTGACGCACCGGAAAGCCGGCGCATTCCTCCCGAGGGCCGGGCAAAAAGAGAAGGCGGTGGGTCTTGACACCCTTGCTTGTCCTAGGTACGCAAACAGCGGCCGATGACACAGGTATTTGTAAGGCAGCGTCCGGCATTGGAGAGAATTTGCGACCTTCGTCCTTTAGTCCTTAAGAAGTTCGATGTCTCTTGAGATTAGAATAATAAGTGCGATTATTAATTATCCGTTTCGTGTAGTGATTCTTGAATGTTGGCCATGGAAATCATCATGGAAGTCATCGAACCTACATGGGAGTTAGAAAGGTTTCTGTTAGAATTGTTGAGAGGTCAAGCACCCGCTAACAGTTCGCGTTGTTCTGCGGTCTGTGTAATGATAGATAATTGCAAGTTAAGTACTTACTGTAAACTCGGACGAGTTCCGGGACTAGGAGATCCGGATTCAATTTACATGTATTTCAGCGCGCAAATTACATGTATTTGCTGCCAGTGTCTTAGACACGCTTCCGTTTGACAATGGCTTGGATCAGTTAAGCTACCTACATATCGTTTGTAACGATCTTTTGGTGGCTCAACTGGTTTTAATAAAAAATATAAGTAGTTATGAGATAAACAGATTTCACAAAAAGTTAGATTTTTTAACCTTCTGTATCCCACGATGGGAAAAAGTTTCCTGCAATACTATTCACTGTAGTTTTTATTTTGACACACAAAATTATTTAAAACCGAATTCAAAATACACTAACTAATACTCGTATAAGGGCATTTTCAAAACCAATTTTTCACCACCTACTTGGAAGATTTTTTAATTCCAGTAAAGTGGGACGAATTCTACTATGAGTCGGTAATTCCTAGTACATAACATGTACCTCTCTACTCAGTATAAAAATCAGTCCACAATACTATTTTGTATTCATAGTGTAACGAAAAATGTGGTAATATGGTTCTCATACGGTGACCGCTCTCCCAAAAACTGATCGCATAATAAATAGGACTCTGCGTCATAATGTGCCAGCTGCATCATACCTAACCCACGTGACCAACATGGCACTCCTTCGAAATTGGGCATGGCAGTTGCATTGGTAGAATGAAAAAAAAAATTAGACTAGTACTGATCAAAAAAGATTTGAATGACTGCTATTTTAAAATGTATCTTTGTATCACAAAATAATCATACTGTAATGTTTACCATAGAAAAACTAAAAATAAACGAAAAAGTTTCTCATAAACGAGCACAAAACATCAACTATTATATATATACCTAGGACTATTACCTACTGCAAAGAAATGTGTGTTTAATTTATCTGTGGCACAGACCGCAGAGTGCGGTATAAGTATAGGTAGGTATTACCTATACATAACTCGTTTTTATATTTCTTGATAAACAAGTCCTGGATGTTTCTAATCCTTTTATTTGCTAGTTTTCGAAAACATCTGCTTTCTCTTGCGTTTAAATAGAAACAAAACCGCATGATTGTGCAAAAGCAATCGCGATGACTTTCTATTATCAGAATGGTAATTAGGTAATACCTACGCATCAAAAAAAAAACAAACCACTATACTCTTTATCAACTTTGAAGAGGCGTAACTTATTATACTGAACAAACTCTACAATATAAAGTACCTAACCGTCCAAAGGTTTCTAGGCTATTTTCTCGGCCCGCGAAATAAATGTCCCGCAATTATTTGACTTTGAGTCGTAATTTTCGTAGCATTTCGTAGCAGCACGTAGCTTTTGAGAAACCGCCAAAATATACCGTACAAAACTAGTAATCACTTTTTCTAATACCTTAATTTAATTGTCGATCAAATGTAGACCTTCTAACTGCTACAATAGCACAGCTTTTTATAAAGAGTACAGCTTTTTAGCTCTCAATTTCCCACACTTTTGAATCGAACGCGCATTCTTGTCCTAAAATTTATTGTCAAAAGCTGACCCAGACGTGCGGGGCATCGCGTAGGTCCGGGGCCCTACGTGACGACAGACACGCGGCCTTACCTAAGCCCTTAGGCCCTTATCGTCTGCCCCAAAAGCAGCAACTGCTTCCAATTGGAGCGGATGTGCCACATTCCTTAGCTGACCTTTTAATCAAGTTCAGTACACTTTGGACAAAGTTAACAATATAGGTATTTATTTGTAATTATCGATTCTTTTTTCCTACTGAAAATAGGTACCTAACTACCCACTATTTTTAATAAAATAAGGTGATAACGGTGCTCAAAAGGTTAAATTTACTTAATACCTACGTTAGATCGTACAGATGAAAATTGTACACGTTTTCAACCCTAAATGAATATACAATAATTGAGTAACTGTTTTATCCCATACAGTTACATTAACCATAGTTGATACAAAATTAATGAAGCGAAAAGAGGATGCCGGTGATTTTGTATTTTTTAAGGATTTTTCTTTTTCCTAAACCACCTTAAAAAAGACTTCTGATAAATGACGAGTCTTGATAGCGCGACGTATTATGCTATAGGTAACTTTACATGAATATTATATAATTACGAAAAATGTCGATAGTTGCATATAAGTATCTACCTACTTTCAATTAAATAGCATTATTCAATCATACTCGTACCATGTTTGGTAAGAAATGAAAGTTATCAAATATGGGGAAAAAATGGATTGAATCATGATTCTGATCAAAAATAGGCACAATTGAGTTCCCGCTAACAAGTGACGTCCTTTGATGTTTGGGAGCTGAATCACGGGCGAGACGTCAATGCACATGTGCCTGGCAGATGATCGGTCATCGTAAACAAAGGCTATGTAAATGTTCACAAGGCAACTGTTGGTTATGTTGAGCAACGACGTGTTGGCCGAATGGGATAGTCCCTCCAATTACATCCTTTTTCGTATAAAAAAGCCGTGTGGCACTCGGAGACTGCCGTGGTAAAGCTATTGCATGGGGGGGGGGGGGGGGTGTTAGGTTATTTTCGTTACGGAATTTCTGGATTCCACGCTCAAGGCCCGCGCAATTAGAAGCTATGCAATAGCTTATATCCAAAAGTCATTTTACATAATTTTATAACATCTATCTAACATGAAGTCAATATAAAAGCAGGTTTGCCCCTTGCAAACCCGCAAGCGAAGCCGCGCTGGTCTACAAGTAATTTATAAGTAAGTAGGTAGGTACAAAACTATTTAACAATTTCTTACTACGACATTATGATGATGATAGATAGCACCATAGTGAATATGAGTATATTGATTGTTCACACACTTACATCAGTTAGAAATGCTAACCGCAGAAACATAATCAGCCGGATATACTTTATGTATTCAAAACGTTTGCGTCACATTAACCGTAGCCAAGTGTAGCCTTCTTAAAAATATTCGGTACCATTTAGTTTTCTTTTGGTGAATCAATTATTTACTTAGGTGATTAAAATATTTTATACGAACGGTTAGGACTTTCCTAGAGTCTGATTGTAAGTTAGTCTATTCGTAAGTGGATGACGTTTTAAAAGTCTGGTGTTTTTAAGTACTATCGCACCTACTAAAAAAAATACTCTATAAATACTTATGGTTGAAAATTAGTTAAAAAAATTGAACGAAAAATTGTATGGATTTGACGTTCACGCCTATTTTTAAAGCAATGCTTCGAAAATAGGCTTGAACCTCATACAAAATGATCGCTAACGATATATTGGGGGCAATTCGGAGTGTCGCAAAAGCTAAACAAAAATTATTGCCATCCTTTTTATTCCCATCGCTATGAAAGGGACGGCAACAATTTTAGTTAGCTTAGTTTAGCTTTTGCGACACTCAGAATTGCCACTATTGGGGGCAATTCGGAGTGTCGCAAAAGCTAAACTAACCTAACTAAAACTATTGCCATCCTTTTTATTCCCATCTCTATGAAAGGGACGGCAACAATTTTAGTTAGCTTAGTTTAGCTTTTGCGACACTCAGAATTGCCACTATTGGGCCACTACACTTTGTTAAAAGATTAATGCTGTTTAAAAAAGAAAATATCGCACTATGATTCCCCAGGGTGCGGTTGACATATTCTTTCAGATTTTAGGGCATCTCAGATCCTACTTTATTGAAAATGAAATGGCAAAGGGCGTCTCGTTTCGTCGTGCCTAATTTTGTATTGTTTCGTAGCAAAGCACGAGTAGATATAGGTCTACTAAAAAGGAACATAAGATTTAAGCAAACATACTTGGAACAATCGTAGAATTTGGACAAGGGTTAGGTCAAGTGATTGTAGACTATGGAAATCAGGGGATTTTCCAGATTTCCACCTGCTACGAACAAAATGCATGATTTTATGTTTGAGGTCTATCTTCTGATACCTACATATAACATGCCAAACCCACGGACTTTAAAAATATCTATCTATGTCTTTTCCTCAGTAATACGAATTGACAGATGTGAATTGGATGATTTGTATGTGAAGGACGTATTTTTGCATAACTTTCGAGTTACGTATTGTGAAAAATTTCATGCTCGTATTGGGTAAAAGCTCTCACTAGGCCGAGTACCTGAGTCATGCTTTTCCACGAAACCACAGATTGTAAAACACGAAGACAAACTGAGAGGGCGGGGCGGGGCTAGGCCCTTGGCGGGTAGGGGGAGGGGGAAATGCATTCTCATGCTTAAAGGGATATCCCTAATATGGATACGACGGACCCTTCTCTGAAATATTTTGGTTAATCAAGATTGTGCAAAATTTTCGTTTTGTTATATTAGAAAAACTACTTATGAGCAAAGCTCAAGTATTGATTCCTAATGAAAAATCAGTAAACCATTTCAGTTTTCATAGAAATTTGGTACAGGACAATGTTACAGGAAATACCAGTTTATATAGAAATATAGAAATAGGTATGATCCTCTTTTCTGCTAATAATTATCAATTTAAAAGTTTGTAAGCCTGTTTGTCACTCAACCACGAAGTAGCGCCTGAACAGATTTGGACGAAACTTGTGTTATGAAAATGTTGATAAGAACGAAGCCGCTTGCTGGTGGAATGTAACGATATAATTTGTAAAATAAAGCTAGTAACGGCTTGTCCATAACATTTCTATCCTGTCTTTGCCGGTGTCTACCAAAGCGAAATCAGCCAATTAAATCGCTGGTAGATGACGTGATGTTCACAGACGGGGACCGTAATGAAAGATTTGGAAAAAGTTTTCTGCGAAGGACCAGCCTCCCACCACGCCGCGCGGGACAGGAGATGCCCTAAAATAACGCTAAATTCCTACTTTACTGGTAAAGAGAAAGGTTTAAGTTTACACACTGATAACCAATGTTTGCGGAACGATAAACAAACTGTCAATGCTTTGGGACAAGGGGTTTCCCAGAGGCGTGACCAACTTGCATGTCTAATGGAAGATCATTTGCCGAATGGATTAACTAAACCCTATTGTTCGCGATCCATAAATCCATTTGGCATGCGGCATGCGGGACCAACGGCCGCGATCAGCTGTGAAATGGTCGGAAAATACGTCTCTCGCTCACGTAAAATGGAAAACCAGTTTCTATACAAAAAATATGGAAATTTCGGATTAATAGTGAAATACAGGTGTTTACAGGGCAATTAATGGCTTTTAAAGAAAGTAGGTACCTACTTATTGTAGCGGTGATACCTAGCTACCTCCCCTACGAATATAGTCTGACATCACAGTAGGAAAGATAAATAATTACTACTTTGAGGCCAGATTCGAATTAATTTTTAATATTAATTTAATTTTTAATATTATAATTACCTACCTATCTACTTGGAATAAAGATGGTTTTTTTTAACGCATGTTGTGATACCCTTTAATTATTGGAGCACTAGTACCTATTTGTTTTCTAATATTTGGCTATCAATTGATACATGCACAGTGTAACCCTATGTTGGGTATCCTTAAAAATAAATAAATAAATATTATAAAAAATGTTCACGATTGAATCGGCAAAAGCACAGTACCTAAACATTACCTTGTCATTAGAGAATATTTTAGGTTAGTTAATTTTTTACATTTGACTACCACTGAATTTAGTTATCTTAGATAAATGTTGTGGCGGGCAGAGATCAATCACCATAGCATTAGTAGGTATTACCCACCTCTCAAGCATTTATTATTGAGAAGCCGACTGAATTTCACTTTGAATGAAACTAATTGTAGGTACCTACCTGCCTAGGATTTTTGGAACATTGCAAAATCTTATGGTCAAGTACGAGTAGGTAATATACATGCTTATATTTACATACGTAGACGTAATGTCAAGAGCACGCGTCATAGGTGAGTGTGCCAATGCAGTTTACCAGTTCGAAATCCTTATTTATTTTAGAATATGTGAAAGCTACGACCTATTATAAATTATACTAGCTAACTTGCCCGTGGATTCACTCACGTGGTGCCTGCCTTGATAAAATGTAGCCTATGTTCATTCGGAAAGTCTAAGCTACAAATTGGTGAAAGAATTTTTGAAATCGGATGAGAAGTTTCGGAGATTACCCCTAACATACAAACAAACAAACCAACTTTACCTTTTTATAATATTATTATTATTATAGGTAGTATATTATAGTACTAGTACTATAGAGTATATATATATATATATATAGATTTATATATATTTGTGAAAATAATAATAATGTCTTCGAACTTTTGGCTGTCCGCGCGAGCTGGCGGATATTTTCGTATTCGGCCCGGAGTTCGGCCCACATCCTTAGAAAATACCTATCCGGTCGTCCCGCACAATAATGTTACACCTACGTCACTAGCTACGGAAGACACTCTCCGAGGTCGGAGTAGGAAACAGCGGAGGTTGATACAAAGATATGGTCGTTTTCCCTGTTGTGTAGTTTCGTCTTGAACGGTGTGACGTTGCTGGTTATTACACCATAAGTAGGTCAAGTCTTACTTAATTATTACCTTTGGAAGATTGGAAATAACAGAAAAAAAAATGAAAATAAAAATAACAGAAATTTTCGTATAAAAAAATCTTATAAGTAGGTACGAGTATGTTAGGCAATCAAAATTATTGAATTTTCATCCTCATTATTTTGGGTAAAGCTTAATGTAATTGAAAATAATCCTACTCAAACCGGAGTGCTTAAATAATGAATATACCTACCTACGTTACATTCTAATAAGTTCTAAGATTCCTCATTCAGAAAACCCAACTTTTTCACACAATACAAATCACAAAAAGGAAAATGTTTAATGACATTGTGTAACGGATCGTAGATGCGAATCCCACGCTTTGTGGTATTACCAAGAGTTTACCTCCACGTCAGGCGGCGCGTGCCACTGTGACACCGCGCCTGCGCCGCCGCCCCGCACCCTGGTGGACGCATGACGCGCCGTGACGCTGGGGATCCTGCGCTCTTTGACCTTTGGTTACAAAGTCTTGTAATGCTATGTAAACACCATGCTTTCTTCACGTGATCTGCTGTCAAATTAGTTTAGTTTAGTTTTTGCGACATCTGAATTGACCAATGATTACCTAATAATTATTTAACCGGCTGTAACAATTATTTGTGAACAAAGGTTCTTGAACCGCGAGGATGTTAGGTTGTTAAGTAAGTAACACATCTGCTGCCTTGATAATGCAAGATCGCTGCACACCGCGCGCGATACCTTACTGCTACATTGATAATATACTTTTATTATATATTTAAGAAGTACCTACGCACTACATTATGTAGATAATCCGTAGTGTATTTTGTATCTCGTTAGTACCTACCTATGTCAGCAACAGAAATTTAAATAATAATAAAACACTGAAACTGTAATTGAACACTGTGCCTTATTATTTAAATTTCTGTGGTCAGCACTGATAATACATATTTAAATATATAGATATTATAGATAGATACTTTATCTGTGTATGTCAGACTTTCCTGTCTTGTTAACAGCCTCATAATTTTTTACCCAGTACCTACGTCAGCAATAAAATCATTATTTGTAATGATAATGTTAATTTCATGTATAAGTAATTCATTAGTGAATCGTAAATATTGTTACGTTTTGCGGTTTCTAAGTAGGGTACCAAAGTCACGCCGTGTTTGAGTGGTAGGTACCTACTATGGTTAAGTAGACCGTATCTACCTTATGTCTAGAGGTGACGTTCAACTTGTTTACTAATATGAAACGTCAGACAAGGACAAAGTTTTCATTGATAAAAGTAGTATGTAATTAGTAAATAACATAGCTAGGTACTTCTTGTTGTTCAATGAATTTTACGCATCTTGTTACTAGTACGTTGTGACGTTAATGGGTTTTTAAAGCGAGCAACTATTCACTGTTTAAAAAATGGAGCAATAGGTACCTATATGAACTTAGTGTTGTCATTCATTAGCAAATTGTAAGATTTTTGCTACACCTGCTTAATTTTAAGATAGACCAATCCTATGTTTGTCCTATCACAGGTACCTAGGTACCTACAATTAAAAAGTTAAGTAACTTTTAACTGTTATCTTTTAATCATTTAGGTAATTTTGTAAATAGGTACCTACTTGTTTTTTTAGGGTTCTTTTCTTTATTCAACATAATTTCGAACGAATCGTCGTTAGTAGGTACTACTGGGCCATAATTGTTTTTAATTTTATGATCTAGTAAGTACCTACCTAGATAATACGTTATGAAATATCCCAAAATTCGAATCGGCTATTATTAAAATATTCGCATAGCATAGCTCGCGCTACTCCACAAGGCCGCGAAGGCACGCGACATTGTTTAGGTAGGTACCTACCAATAAAATTTTTTGCTTGCGATTATGGAATTGCGGATTATGGAAATGCCGAGAGGAAATCACAAGTACCTACAAAAACATCGTAGTTTCAACCTTATAAAATGGCAATAAAGCTTGCGAGCAAGGCTCATAAGGTATGATACGGGTGCCTAACTGCCTACTGCAGTAATGCAAGGGGAATCCAGTTTGCCGCGTGCCGGCGTGTGACGTAGGTCTTGTGGGAAATACCTACGCACATTTACTGGTAGAGAAAAGGTTATGAAATTTTAAGTGAACTTTCTCATAGAAATGTTCTCTCATTAGCTCCGTGACAGCTCCTCGGTGGAGTAACGTACCTACCTTACCTACTCATAGGACTAGGTAAGTACTTCTTGTGTATTCTTGGTAATTTTTTGCCCTGGATACACCTAACAATTACCTACTTATTGAATAGGCCAAGGACCTTATCTTTATGTTAACATTATGAAAGGTCATTAAATAGTGGAGTGGGTACCTACCTACTAACTAGCTATCTAGGTATATTATAACTTACCTATATACTTACTATATTACTTATATATACTATATTACATATATACCTACTTATGTGGGACTGGGCTGGTCACGTTGGCCGGATGCATTCAGATACCTAACCTGGGCGAATGCCGTTACCACCTGGCAGCCTGAAGGAATGCGAGGTCGCGGTCGGCCAAGGAAGCGCTGGAGAGACAATCTCGATGCTTTTGAGAGAGATTGGTGTGAGGTGTGAGGTCTCAAAGGACAGAGATGGTTGGAGAGAATTGGGGGAGACCTTTGCCCAGCAGTGGGACAAAGTAGGTTGAAAAAAAAATATATACTTACCTACTATATTATATTATATACCACATACGCTGCGGCAAGTCATACAGAAGACCAAAGAGTATAAATTTACCGCTATGTCTAGCGTTTGTGGACTATGAGAAAGCCTTTGATTCGGTTGAAACATGGGTGGTACCTACTAGAGTCCCTCCAGCGATGCCGTATTGACCATCGGTACATTGAAGTGTTGAAGTGTTTGTATAGAAAATTAGAAACGCCACTATGTCGGTCCGAGTACCTACCTACAGGTACAGAATTCGAAGGCGATTCCCTTTGAAAAGAGAATTTTGAAAAGAGGAGTAGGTAAGCGTATTACAGGCAGATGTTATATCTCCGAAACTGTTTAATGCCACTTTGGAAGACGCCTTCAAGCTTCTGGAATGGAAAGGACAGGGTTTTGAAAATAACCCGCTGATAACGCACTCGCTAACCTTATTGTTTTTAAGAAAACTACTTATGCATTGCACTGCACGATCGGATGCAAAGAAAGGCTTGTTATGTCAAAGTGAGGTTTGATTTGACACATCACTAGGTGTCAATGCCAGCAGTTTTGGCATGATTACGTGTTTTAAATACCGCACACAGCAGGTAATAAAAATTGGTATTATGCCTTAGTTATAACGATTTGGAGTCCCAAATGGCCACAAAGGGGTCAGTGGCCACAACCGGGTCGTCTGCCCTACAAAGAACTGACAACGATATGGCACAATTTCCGATTCAGCACGGCTAACTCTTATAATTATACTTAAATAAAAATCCGGGTTTTACTCTCCACTTGCTTCATTATCTTCAATCAAATATTCCAAAGAATTTGTTAATTAATCGTCTTCAGAAAAAAGAGGAGATTCTATGTTCCATACACTGTAGGTATGTATTTTTATTTTATTTTTTCATCAATCGTGGGCCGATTTTGTCAATTATTATTTTTCTTGAAAGCATTTTGAAACTCCAACAATGTGGTTCCCTATGAACTTGGTGAGGATCCGATCTTCAGAGTTAGAGTCAGAAATGCACCTCAAGTGTAGCAAATTTCTCTCCTTACAAAATTAAAGACGGGTTTTTAGAAAAAATAATTGCGTTACTTAGGTCCTACCTACTTGTGTTGTATTAAAAAAGTTGTTTACTTATTAAAATGTAACAAACTAACGGACAATTATTTTCTAGTTCTAGTTTTCTAGTAATGACTAGAGCCATCTAGTAATAAGATATTGAACTATGAATATGGTGCCTCTACGTCAAACTATTTTATTTTATTAATACGTTGAACCACAGATAAAAGAATACTGTTGAACAAAGAAATGGTAAAAAAAACGTTTCGTTTGTGAAACCTATCATAAGCTTTTTTTTAATAAGTACCTACCTACCTACCTCTGTAATAGTTTTATTTTGTATATTTTAGGTTTATAAGAAGGGTAACGAAGTTGCACTTGGTGGCCACCAAACTTTGTTTTCGCGGCGCTAGTTTGATGCATACAGACCTAAGACAAAAATTTTATTTTCAAAGATTTGTTAGGTGGGTATTTTGACGCAAGGTGACAACTCGTTCGAAGCCTATTGTATAGGACAGACTAGAACTAGTAGGTAGATTACTTAGTGGAAAACCTCTTGCTTCGAATTGTTTTTTTGTCTAGTTCTATTAATGTCGCAATACCTATACCAACTCTTCTTAGCACGCGTGTTCTGCTTGCGTAGACTGAATAATTAAAAGATTATATAGGTAAGTATTAAAAAAACCTATAGGTAATACCATAGGGTACTTATACCCTACCTACCTGTAAAAAACTAGACTCATATCGTTAGAAACCAAAGATTAGAACGTAGTATGTTTGTTAGAAACGAAAGATCTATGAGACTGAACTTATATGGTTTCATTGTTCGACATTTTCTATGTCAGTCCTACGCAGTGGGTGCACATGCAGAGTAGAAGAGGTTAGGTTGGTAGGTGCAGGCAGGTGGACGATAAGATTTCAGTCTGCCTAGCATAGTGGCAGCTGACAGGCGATGCGGCCTAGAGGTCTGTGGCCTCTTTCTATGAGACCGTTATGTTATAGAAAGAGGCCGCCGAGCGGGATCGCGAACCGCTAGGAGGAGTAGTTGGAGGCGGGTCGCTAACACAACGCCGGACAGGTAAGGCTCAACTCACACCAAAAGAGCGGCGAAGAGCAGCGAAGCGGAGCGCAGTTTTAGTGTCATATGAATTTCAACTTTATTTTCATTACTATAATAAGTACTTATTATCGCATGAGAAACTCGAACGAGTCACGCGGATGCCCGCGGCACCGCGGGAATTCCGGCGAATTTGAATACGCGCGCCTTCTCTGCGAAAATATGTATTTATTATAGAAATAAAAATAAAGTTGAAATTCGTATGACACTGAAACTGCGCTCCGCTCCGCTGCTCTTCGCCGCTCTTTTGGTGTGAGTTGAGCCTTAGAAATCATCTTGAAGCGCCTACAAGATTTGGAAAGCAAAATCGATTACAAGATTGCGGCGAGAATTTGTGAGGCGCTCGATGAATGTATTGCAACAATGCCATCGATTCTGTTGCAACACTGACTATTTAAATTATTCCTAAATCCGAAAGCTCTTATTTCGTTCACATAAAAGTTTAAAACAAAATAACAGCCTGAGTGACATCTTTAAAATTACTAAGTATAATTTAGCAAAATTAAAGTGAATGTGGGTAGAATTGATCAAGACTATTTTTACTTCTGACTAAAACTACCCGTTTTAGTCAGAAGTAAAAATGGTCTTGATAAAAAACAAATTTAAAAGTACCTAAGTACCTACCTTGTTCTTCAAATGTTATTTTCAGTGCTATGCTAGATGGTCTTTAGCAAGAACGTAATAAATACTTTCGATTTTAGTCATAATTTAGCTAGTCAGTGTTCCAACAGAATCACCGCCAATAAATGGACAAAGAGTAGGATGATAAAGTTTTCAGTGGTTTGATGAATAAGCGCGCTGCCCGCAGGGAAGCCTGTTCGGACCTACGCGGTATTCGTCGCTGTGGGAAGCTAAAATACTGCGCAGGTATTTTCTATGAAGTTCCGCGGCGCGTGGTATTTTCTCTAGTTGGCCGGGCGGAAATTAAAATATTATAGATTCGCGCATTTTGGCGAATCGAAAAGTTATCTTCACAATTTTTTCAGTCGCAAGGCAAAGCTCTGTTTGATTGACCACACCTCAAGCCCTGCACAAGCTTAGACTGTGGTAGGTACCGGTGTGTTTCGTAGTGCATGCTCCAAACATGCAATATACTATACTGTATGTGCAATATATATACTGTAGGTACTATGCATACAATCCACTTCATCGACTTTGAAAAATTCTAGGCTCGTTATTTTTTATTTTAATTAGTGCCAAAGCAAAGTGTAAAATATATAATTATCTTAGTTAAAATAAAATTTGTGAATTTGCAATAGTCTGTCTTTTTCGAAATGACTTCGAAGTGGTCAGCTGCGTCTGCAGAGCGGGTAATTATTTTGTTTATTTTTTGCCGTTTTTTTAATAATTATAAGCCGTGTTGGTCAATAAGCCGTGTTGTTCAAGTGGATTAGTACTTCGACTTTCGATCCGAAGGTCGTGGGTTCGAATCCGGCCGTGCATCAATGAACTTTTCGAATCGAAAAATGTATATATGCGCTATAACACGAGCTTTTAACGGTGAAGGAAAACATCGTGAGGAAACCAGTTAGCTCTCTAATAGCGTCAATGGGCTTGCAACCTGTCACGTATGGAAAGTTAACTTCTGCAAGATGTGGGCATGTACCAAATATGTATTTGGACATACCTCTGACTACCCTCTTAGACATCTTCAAAAAGGATCTAAAAATTGCATTAAGATCTGAAAGAAATGTCTAGGTACAGCTCCCGGGATACAGTCGTGATCATATTTCATTTTTCATTTCATTTATTTTTTAATATTTTCTGATATTTTGGCTATGGGATATTAGTTTTGTAATTTTTTGTAAGAGAAGTACCTAAGTAGGTATAATTGTTTTTTTAAATATAATAATATGTGTTTTTTTTTTCATTTTAACACACTTTTTTAATTCCCAACGAAAATTACTGTTCCATTACATATTTTAAATAATTATTTTTCACATTTTAATGAAAATACCGAAACTACCGAAATCTCAGTATTCATTATAAATTAATACCGAAAATACCATTTGAAGCTCTGTCCTCTATTACATCTCCCTCCTCGCGGATCATGCAGGTGCAGCCGACGTGCACGCTGAGCTTTTGCAGCTCGGAGTAGTCCCCGTGGTTGGTGTACTGCACCAGCATCTGGTCCTCCATGTTCACGCACTCCGTGTGGGCCTTCAGAGCGTTGCTTTCGCAGCACGATTCCGTCATGTTTAAGACCCTGCATTTCGGGTTGGGCGTCTGCCCGCACCTGAGGTGCTTTATGCTGCGCGGGATGCGGTGTTCGTCTATATCTTCGTGGACGACGATCGGGCACACGGCCGCGTTCAGCACCTGCTCCAGGTCCATCGTTTGAGTTGTATGCGATCGACCAACGTCGACGAGATCCAAATTCCCACTTTGGACCATAAGTCCATCTTTTTCCGATGTGGCCCCACTGTGCGAAAGCGCGGCGCCGGCGCACGCCATCACGATTAGGGCTAGGGTCACGATCGACATTTTTAATTCGATAGATGTTATAAAGTGAGAGGGCACGCGATACCGGTTGAAGTCTGAAAGTGAATAGTTTCAGGTGGCGGCGGAGGCTTATATGCAGCCGAAGATGATTTCCAACACTCGCGGCGTCGTCGTCGTCGGCGGCGGCGGCGGCGACGGTGGGCGGCCTGCCTGGGCGCGCGCCACATGCGCCTCGCGCTCCGCCCTGAGTGCACGTACGGTACCATGGAGAGTACCTAATACCTTCTTCGGACGGGTATAGATGACGCTGTTTGTTTTTTATTATAGTGATACTAGCGACCCGCCCCGGCTAGGCACGGGTGTTTCTGTACTATAGTATGCATGTAATACACATAAAAACCTTTCTCTTGAATTTCTCTACCTATCCATAAAAAAAAGCATCAAAATCCGTTGCGAACCCAGTTTTAAAGATCTAAGCCTAAGCATACATAAGGACAGACAGACAGACACTCAACCTGATCTCTATCTTGAGCATTTGCCTTGTTTGAATCATTAAACACACAGTTAATATAATTAATTTTTTAAGTTTTTGCGTTACTTCAGTCACAACTCTCAGTCCTATACTGCAATAAATGTTTCAATAATAAATCTGAACTTTAAACTTGAGAAAATAATAGGTTGTACTTCAAATCATGGTGTAGAAAGCATTACAAAATGCTGACTTGATGAAAGCGCTACGCCGTAGCACCTGCTACGGCGTATCTTCTGTTCGTAACAAATGTTTAAATGGTAACTAGGTATATAAGTACCTATTTGATTAATTTATTCTGAATAGAAGTTTGTGAGAGCCGTGTTAACCGAGTGGGATTTTTCCTTGACTTTCGATCGAAGGTCAAGAGTTCCAAAAGGCAGTAAAAATGTTATTTCTCAGTAGGTAACGAGTTGAATTTTTGCATAACTTTCGAGTTAGGTACGTATTGTAGAATATTTAATTCCTATATTATAGGGTAAAAGCTTTTATTTTTAGGGTAAAAGCTCTCACTAGGCCGAGCTCAGGTATTGATTTCCTAATGAAAAGTCAGTAAACCATTTCAGTTTTCTTATGTAAGGTATTGTTAGGTACATACAAGAAATACCAGTTTATATAGAAATCGTTATGATCCTCTTTCCTGCTGATAATTATTAATGTAAAATTTTGAAAGCCTGTTTGTCACTCAACCACGAAGAAGCGCCTGAACAGATTTGGACGAAACTTGTGTTATGAAAATATTCATACGAACGAAGCCGCTCGCTGGTGGAATCTAACGATATAATTTGTAAAATAAAGCTAGTAACGGCTTGTCCTGTTTTTTTATCCTGTCTTTGCCGGTGTCTTATACTTCACGCATAAAGGACCACCTTTGAGTCTAAATCCGGAAATGGGAGTCCCCCATCCATCCGATGTCTACCAAAGCGACGTCTGCCAATTAAATCACTGGTAAATGAAGTGATGTTTACAAACAGGGGTAATGAGAGACTTGGGAAAAGTTTTCTGTGAAGGAGCAGCCTCCCACCACGCCGCGCGGGACTCCGTCAAAGGCCTCCGTCATTGGTTTAACGACTTTAAAAGCCGGGACCGACAATTTAACGATATGAATATATGAGTAGTTAGATATGAATTTCAAAATTTTTTGAAGATACCGTGCTTTCCAGATACGCGTGACATGTCCTGAAATCTCCTAAATTATCGGTTAATTCCTACTTAGGTATACCTAGACGTTTGCGTAACGATAAACAAAACTGTCAATAGGTAGGTACTTTAGATTAGGAGCTAACCAGATGCGTGTCCAAACTGCTGCATGTCTAATGAAAGAACATTTATCGAATGGATTAACTAAACCCTATTGTCCGCGATCCATTCGGCACACAGCACGCGCGCCTAAAGACTGCGATTAGCTGTGAAATGGCCGGAAAATAAGTATATAATAATATATAATAGCTGATAGCTAGCGTAAAATCGAAAACCAGATTTATGTGAAAAATATGGAAAATTCGGATATAGTGGAATACAGGGCAATGGCTATTAAAGAAAGTATTGTAGCGTAGTGATACCCCTATTTTATTTTTATTTATTTTTACATCTTAGGAAAACAAACAGTCATAAAAACAAATTAAATAACTAAGTTATAATATAGACCATTTAGAGGTTACCTTACTTACCTTCCCACCTTGTTCACGACTGAATGCGCAAAAGCACAGTAGGTGGACATGCTTTCGTCCTTAGGAAATATTTAGCATACCTATTTTTTTTTTTAAATAATTAAGTTAATTTCTTAGCTTTGACTACAACATGCGTTAGCATCTATAGTAGTCCTGTGACTACCACTGAGTTTCAGGAACACCGATAGCATTATTATTTCCCATCTCTCAAGAATAATATTGATAAGCCAATTTCACATTTTGATTTGTGGTAGAAAGTCCCATCTCTTTTTGTTTTGCTTTGTGTCTTTCTTTGCCCTGTATATAAATGAATGTCTATTTATATAGGTACAAGCTTTTGATCATAAATAAATAGTTTTTTGTTCTATTACGTAGGTACCTATGTTATAAAGTCGATGAGTTGTAGGTACAGCCTGGTACAGCCTGGTAGGTACAGCTGACGTTGAAAGGTAGAAAGATTTTCATGAAAACAAATTAATTTGCAAAAATATATTTAGAATTGGAAGCACTTATATTGTATCTAACATTAAAATTGTAGCCCGCTTCACCTGCAGATTACCACAAAACCATAAAATAGAAAAAACAAATCTAGGTAGGTACACATTCAGAAACAGTGCATTTGCATCTTTAGTATGATCATTTTGAGTTCATAAACTTACCTAATACAAAAACATTAATCAGTCTTATAATCTGTCAAGGCCTTTTGAAGGTGTGTTTGTCAGTTACGTCACGTGTCAATAATACAACGCCGGCATAATTAGGGGAACAGACAAGAAATCTCGTTTTTTTTTGTAGTAGATTGTTGCAACCAAGGGCTGAAAATGATCTTTTCAAGGCACGAGATGGTTTGGCGCGCGAGCGTCAGCTCTCACTGGTAGTGAGTTAGATAGAATGCATTGAAAGGTCTTTATCCCGAGGTAAACACACTGCTTTACATTACGAATATGAGAAAAATGCCAAAATAAAAACTACCAAAACGAAAAATTGCTGCCACGCACTTTTTTTATCTACCAGCTAAAATTTACCAAACAACTGAAAAAAGTTTGCAATCCTACCTTTTTATTTGCCATTCTACCAAACATTTTTTTATATATAGAATCTACATGTTACTGTATAATCTTCAGTTCTTTTCTTTTCAAGACTGGTAAGATGTCTGTCTACCGAGTCCTAAAATAGTAGATTTTGATGTGGGCGCGGCAGAACAAAATGGAGGTGGCGGGACGAAATTGACTTTTGACGGACTTGAGGGTAGTTACATACTATCATCAAGTATGGAAAGAGTAAGGGCATATGCCCAGCTGTGGGATGGCTAATAAGCTTGTGATGTGAGTTAGGTCTGCGTGGTGAAGATCTCATATTCCCTAACAGTGAAGTTATAGTCTGGCGTGAGGTCTGCGGGCGCTAGCGGGTCGCCGTACGAGTGCAAGTTGGAGTAGCTCTCGGAGTTCGCGTTGCAGTTGTTTGAGATGAGTAGGTCTGCGCCCGCGCCGAATATTGGACCGCAACTGTGGATGAAACATTGCGTACTTAGTAAAAGTAATGGATACATTATGACATGACATTAACTGTGATTGTGTGAACATTAAGTAAGTACTTATTTTGTAGCACGATAAAGACTTTACAAAAGAAAAGAATACTTAATGCCATAATAAGTTAATAATCCGGAATCAATTTTCTACCATTTGTTCCTAACTGGATGTCATGTATGATGTCGCTCTAACGACATTTTTGAAACTGAAATCGTTCTTTAAACAGGATGAATATTTAAACAGAGTTACAGTTACAAAATAAATAAATAAATAAATAAATAAATATCCTTGGACATTCCACACAGCGTCATCTAATCCCAAGCTAAGCAATTTAATGCTTGTGTTATGGTAACCAGATGACTGATAAACTACATAGATACATTTTTTTTTTTTGTAAATACATACTTATTATAGATAGAAAACACCCAGACACGAAACAAATATTTGCAGATCATGCAAACATTTGTCCCGCAGCGGGGATCGAACCCGCAACCTCTGCGTCTCAGGCGGGCTTTCGCCCACTGCGCCACAGAGGTCGTCAAAATGTATAATAAAAGTACATTATACAGTTTTTTTTTGTACAATATGAAAAAAGAGGATTATACATATTTAGAACTCCATGCTATTAATGAGGCTCTGATGATAGAGCCGTTCATATAGTGGTGTATATTGGTACTAACTCAGGATGGTAGCACAGTGCGAACGGTTTCTTGAGCAGCTGGTAGAGCGCCGGCGGCTCCGACAGCGCGAACAGGAAGGCGCGCTCGGCCGGCGTGTACCCCCCGGCCCCCGCCCCCCCCGCCCCGCCCCCCGCACTCCACCCCACCTCGGAGAACCCCCCGACCACCTCGCCGCGAGACAACTGGGGACAGAACATCTCTTCAATGTCGGGTACAACGTTCTTAGGCTCAACTCACACCAAAAGAGCGGCGAAGAGCAGCGCAGTTTCAATGTCATAGCAACTACGACATTAGGCACCATAGTGAGTATGAGTATATTGATTGTTCACACACCTACATCAGTTAGAAATGCTAACCGCAGAAACATAATCAGCCGGATATACATTATGTATATTCAAAACGTTTGCGTCACATAACCGTAACCAAGTGTAGCCTTCTTAAAAATATTCGGCACCATTTAGTTTTGTTTCAATTATTTACTTATGTGATTAAAATATTTTATCCGAACTACACGGTTAGGACTTTCCTAGAGTCGGATTGTAACTTAGCTTATTCGTAAGTGGATGACGTTTTAAATGTCTGGTGTTTTTAAGTAACTAACGCACCTACTAAAAAAAAACTCTATACGTATTGTAGTGTAGGTAGGTACTTACATACCTATCATAACATCAACAGTCTCTCCGCGCGAACGAGAAAACTTATAAATGTAATGAGGCAGCTCAGAAATGTAGCCAGTCTGGATACCCTAAAGTTAACTTACCTTGCTCTCAGTCAATCGTTGGTCACCTATTGTATAAAGTGCTGGGGGGGAGCCTTTAAGACCACTCTGATCCAATTGGAAAGAGTTTAACGATCAGTACTTAAGACAATGTTAAAGAAGCCCTTCAGGTACCCCACACTTAATGTTTACAGGGAGAGTGGTGTTCTTAGTGTACATCAGCTTTTTGTACTCAAATTGTGTATCTCCGAGCATAAGAGAGTAATAAATAGCCCAGTTTACAATAAAATGCTACTCCGGCGTCTTTTCAAGTTACCGACTATACCCGTTAACTCTACCTTTGCCCAACGTTTTTGCCCGTTTATCAGCATCACCATCTACAACAAAGTTGTCAAATCGTGTGACATCAAAGGTTGCTCTATAAGAGAAGCAAAGTGCTGTCTCACAAATTGGCTAGCATCTCTATCATACCTTGGCACAGAATCACTATTTGATACCTTAATTTAAAAAAGCGGGATAAATGTCTTTATTATTGATACATATTATTTTAGTTTATACATTTATTATTTAAGTATCTATTTATATAAATAATTTATTTATTATTATTCTTCAATTATTCCCCTACTTCATTACCTAGGCAGAAACCGAGGCAACTATTTTAGTTAATCGTAACAGGTACCCACGATACAGATTTATTCTAGTGTGGGACCACAGGCAATGGTCCTGACTTCTATGAACAGTAAAAATAGAAGTACTAAGATATTCTTAATTATTGTATTTAAACTGGTATTTTTAATGTTAATTGTAATTATTGCTAATGCTTATATATTATTGTTGACATGAGTAAGAAAGGGGTGAATGTTGAGATGGCGGCTGATAGAGGGAAATGGAAGAAGAATACATGTTGTGCCGACCCCACGTAAGGTGGGATAAGGGCAGGAAGATGATGATGATGATGCTTATATATTATTTTTAC
This sequence comes from Xanthorhoe designata, assembly GCA_963582015.1. NCBI lineage: Eukaryota > Metazoa > Arthropoda > Insecta > Lepidoptera > Geometridae > Xanthorhoe > Xanthorhoe designata. The sequence continues at coordinate 231,628 of OY757045.1, forward strand.
TGTTAAATAAATCATTTTTCATTTCATTTTTTCATTTTCATTTTCATAAGACGTCACTCGATGACGTATAGAAAACTAGCTGACGCCCACGACTTCGTTCGCGTGAATTTCTTCGTAACCTAAAGAAGTCCTAATACGTTTCACTTAAAAGTTCGACACTGCATTTTACCCTTTTAAAGGGTTTTTTCGAAAAATCCTAAAACACGTATATATTTATTTTGCATTGTTAGTGTTGTTTATTTTGCATTGTTGGAAATTACAGACCAGTGTGTATCTTACCTGTGTTGTCAAAAATTCTGGAAACTGCTATTAAATCTAGGATGATCTCATTTTTTGAAACTTATAAATTATTTACGGATTGTCAATTTGGCTTCCGAAAGAGAAGATCAACGGAAATGGCCATTAGAAAAACCGTATACTTTATATTAGATGCCATGGATGGGTCGCAGAAGGTCTCTAGTATCTTCTGCGACTTATCAAAAGCATTTGATTGTTTACGGCATGATATTTTAATTCACAAGCTCAGCTTTTACGGTTTTGCTGATAAAGAACTTAATATTTTACGATCATATCTTAATAACAGAGTTCAAATTGTCAACATAAATAATATAAAATCAGATACGGAGCATAGCAACATAGGTGTACCACAAGGTTCCATACTAGGACCACTACTGTTTTTGATTTATGTGAATGACTTGTCAAACTGCTTACCAGAGTGGGCACTCATCACTCTGTTTGCAGATGATACGCACGTAGGGATTAAAGACAAAAAGCTAGAAGTGGTTGCAAAAAAGACTGATTTAGTTATAAAAAATTTAAAACAATGGTTTGAAACAAATGGCATAATTCTAAATGCAAATAAAAGCACTATTTTAAATTACTCATGTAAAAAAATTAGTAAAAGTGATACAACAAATGAGGTTACCTTTCTAGGTTGTACTCTAGATTCCACTCTATCTTATGATAACCACATAGACAAAATATGTAAAAGATTAGCCAGTGCCAATTATGCGTTGTTGAAGTTAAAGCCCATAATTGATAAGAAAACTCTTTTATCAGTTTATTATGCTTACTGCCATTCAATTATTAGCTATGCTATTACAATTTGGGGAAATGCATATCAAATTGAAAGAGTTCTCATCAGTCAGAAGAGATCAATTAGAATCATGTACGGATTACATAGATTAACTTCAGTCAGAGCTTATTTTAAAAAAAACAAAATATTAACTGTAATATCGTTATTTATTTTAAACTCTCTTATAGAGGTACATTTAAAAAAAGATGAGTTACCGATGAAAATGAACATCCACAAATATAATACCCGGAACAAAGAAAAGCTACATGTACCGCGAACTAGACTTGTTAAGCCTTACAGACAGGGTATTGGTATAAAACTTGACATGTATAATAAATTGCCCTTAGAAATCACACGACTATCCCTTACTTCATTTAAAAATAGTATAAAAACATTTCTAGAATGTAACCCCTTCTACCATATTGACGAGTATATGAACTGTTCATTTTCTGATATGCAAAAGTATCTTACTTTAGAAACAAAGGACAATAACATAAGCTAGGTACTATACAAATTTATATTTATGATGGTTTTTTAATTAATTTATTTTATTAACTAAGTGGAAATTATGTATCTACAATTTGACATGCCTATGTTATGAAATGTAACTATATGGTTAAATAAATGAATTACTGAATTACTGAATTTGTAACCGAGTTTCAAGCAAATCGAACTACCCATTAAAAAGTTCCGATACAAACTTTGACACAACATTTTACATCTTTTCAGGCGTTTTTTTTTAAATTTCTGAATAACATGTAAATTAATTTATCATTTACAATATTTATACCGAGTTTGAAGAAAATCGCTTCACGCATTAAAAAGTTGCATACAACGGTTTTCACCCTTTTTCAACCCTTTAGGGGTGGAATTTCGAAAAATCCCTTCTTAGTGCGCAGTTTTGTTTTAAAAGGAAGCTACCTTCCAAATTTCAGCTTCATAGCTTCAGCGGTTTGGTCTGTGCGTTGATTCCAGAAAAATGCTTATTGTTTTATTTAAATTGTTGAAATGGCCAAGGGCGTCTCGTCTCGTCGTGTCTCATTTTATATTGATTCGTAGCAAAGAATAGAATAGAATAGAAAAAGTTTTTATTTTCCATTAAAATAAACATACAAAGCGCGAGTACTAAGGTAGGTCTACTAAAAAGGAAGATAAGATACTTGGACCAAGTCGTAGCATTTGGACAAGGGTTAGGTCAAGTGATTGTAGACTATGGAAATAAATAAATAAATAAATATAAATAAATATCCTTGGACATTCCACACAGCGTCATCTAGTCCCAAGCTAAGCAATTTAATGCTTGTGTTATGGTAACCAGATAACTGATAAACTCAGGGCATTTTCCAGATTTCCACCTGCTACGAACAAAATGCATGATTTTATATTTGAGGTCTATCTTCTGATACCTAAGTAGGTACATATTATATTATAACATACCAAATCCACACACTTGAAAAATATCTATCAATGTCTTTTCCTCAGTAATACGAATTGATAGATGTGAAGGACGTATTTTTGCATAACTTTCGAGTTACGTATTGTGGAAAATTTCATGCCCGTATTGGGTAAAAGCTCTCACTAGGCCGAGTACCTGAGTCATGCTTTTCCACGAAACCACAGATTGTAAAACACGAAGACAAACTGAGAGGGCGGGGCGGGGCTAGGCCCTTGGCGGGTAGGGTCATAATTCATAATTCATAATTCGTTTATTGCGAAAATGGGTACAACAAAAAGTAGACATGTTAAATTAATAAGAGAATACAGATCAACCATAGTCAGCTTTTCAGCATGCAATAGTAGGTAACACATAAATCCATACAAAATTAACTTTTATGAATGACACAAAAATAAATAAAAAATAGAATAGAGAGTGAATGTCAAAAGAATTACTTAATTGATTTATAAACATTTTTATCTAGATATTGGGGGCAATTCGGAGTGTCGCAAAAGCTAAACTAACCTAACTAAAACTATTGCCATCCTTTTTATTTCTATCGCTATGAAAGGGACGGCAACAATTTTAGTTAGCTTAGTTTAGCTTTTGCGACACTCAGAATTGCCACTATTAATCGTCTTTGATTTTTATGTCAGATAGCATCAAATTTGTCACATAAATAATTATCAACACAATAATATGCTTTTTGTAAAAGCAGACTTTTAACTTTAAATTTAAAAGCTTGTTGGGACGTTGTTTCTATAATATGCCTGCAAAAGTTTAAAAGGATATCCCTAATATGGATACGACGGGGGTTCCTCTGAAATGTTTTAGTTAATCAAGATGGTGCAAAATTTTCGTTTCGTTATTAGAAAAACTACTTATGAGCAAAGCTCAGGTATTGATTCCTAATGAAAAATCAGTAAACCATTTCAGTTTTCATAGAAATTTGGTACAGGACAATGTTACAGGAAATACCAGTTTATATAGAAATATAGAAATAGGTATGATCCTCTTTTCTGCTAATAATTATCAATAAAAAAGTTAGAAAGCCTGTTTGTCACTCAACCACGAAGAAGCGCCTGAACAGATTTGGACGAAACTTGTGTTATGAAAATGTTGATACGAACGAAGCCGCTCGCTGGTGGAATCTAACGATATAATTTGTAAAATAAAGCTAGTAACGGCTTGTCCATAACATTTCTATCCTGTCTTTGCCGGTGTCTACCAAAGCGAAGTCAGCCAATTAAATCACTGGTAGATGACGTGATGTTCACAGACGGGGGTAATGAGATATTTGGAAAAAGTTTTCTGCGAAGGACCAGCCTCCCACCACGCCGCGCGGGACAGGAGATGCCCTAAAATAACGATAAATTCCTACTTTACGAAAAGTTTAAGTTTACACACTGACAACCAATGTTTGCGCAACGATAAACAACTGTCAATACTTTGGGACAAGGGGTTTCCCAGAGGTGTGTCCAACTTGCATGTCTAATGGAAGATCATTTGCCGAATGGATTAACTAAACCCTATTGTTCGCGTTCCATTCGGCATGCGGCATGCGGGACCAACGACCGCGATCAGCTGTGAAATGGTCGGAAAATACGTCCTTATATAGCTCACGTAAAATGGAAAACCAGTTTCTATGCAAAAAATATGGAAATTTCGGATTAATTGTGAAATACAGGTGTTTACAGGGCAATTAATGGCTTTTAAAGAAAGTATTCCTATTGTAGCGGTGATACCTTCCTCCCCTACGAATATAAAAAATGTTCACGATTGATTTGTCTAATGACGTTAACTTGTCATTAGAGAATAATTTGTAGTATTCCCATGTGCGCACCGATTTTAAGGAGCACCCAAGCTATTCCCATTTTAGCACCTATCAATATTTTGACGAGGTGCTCTTATTGGGAATAAGAAAAGTGATAGGTAGCTTAGTTAATTTTTTACATTTGACTACCACTGAATTTAGTTATCTTAGAGAAATGTTGTGGCGGCCAAGTGATCAATCACCGTAGCATTAGTAGGTATTTCCCACCTCTCAAGCATTTATTATTGAGAAGCCGACTGAATTTCACTCAGAATGAAACTAATTGTACCTACCTAGGATTTTTGGAACATTGCAAAATTAGTCTTATGGTCAAGTAGGTACCTAATATGATTGCTTATTTACTTATGTAGACGTAATTTCAAGAGCACACGTCATAGGTGAGTGTGCCAATGCAATTTACCAGTTCGAAATCCTTATTTATTTTAGAATATGTGAAAGCTAGGACCTATTATATATTACACTAGCTAACTTGCCCGTGGCTTCGCTCACGAGGTACCTGCCTTGATAAAATATAGCCTATGTTCATTCAGAAAGTCTAAGCTACAAATTGGTGAAAGAATTTTTGAAATCAGATGTGTAGTTTCGGAGATTACCCCCAAACATACAAACAACGAACCAACTTTACCTCTTTATAATATTAGTACTATAGAGTATAGATATAGATATTGATTATAGATTTGGAGCAATAATACTTCGAACTTTTGGCAGCCCGCGCGAGCTGGCGGAGCGGAGAAATATTTTCGCATATTAGGCCCGGAGTTTCGGCCCACATCCTTAGAAAATATCTGGTCGTCCCGCACAATAATGTTACACCTACGTCACTAGCTACGGAAAACACTCTCCGAGGTCGGAGTAGGAAACAGCGGAGGTTGATACAAAGATATGGTCGTTTTCCCTGTTGTGTAGTTTCGTCTTGAACGGTGTGACGTTGCTGGTTATTACACCATAACGTAGGTCAAGTCTTACTTGATTCTTTCCTTTGGAAGTTTGGTAATAACAGAAAATAAAAAAATAATGAAAATGAAAAAAACAGAAGTTTTCGTGTAAAAAAAATCTTAAGAACGCGCCGACTCGCCCTAAATAAAGCGATAAATCAGTTCGATTGGACGAATCACGCAACCAATCGAATCGCGATAATATCAGTTCGACTAGCTATCAAAAGATGGCAGCACTCACGATGTCGACCGATTGCGTTGATTTATACACGGGGTCGACGCCCGTGCACCGACTCGTTTTTAGCGCGTTGACAGCCTGGTTGATATTTTCGTCGCATCAAGTAAGATCAATTTGGCCTAGTGGTCACAGCCTTTGATATAAAATTGACGGTACCAAGTTCAAATCTTGCACTTCATGCGAACTTTTTCACTCTTTTTTTCTTTTTTTTTTCTATTTTAACATAAAAACTGAGTTCCAGTTGACAGAAGATAATTATACAAATTGAGACGTTGGTACCTACTTACCTACTGCCTCATAATTTATTGGAATAAAAAAATATACTAATGGTAGGTATAAAAAAGGTAAGTAAGTACTTAAGTACCTATATTTTTAAATAAGTAGAATTGAGACGTTGGTACCTACTTACCTACTGCCTCATAATTTATTGGAATAAAATAATACCTATAAGTACAAATGGTAGATATAAAAAAGGTATATTTTTAAATAAGTAAGTAGAATTGATACGTTGTACCTAACTACTAAAGTTGTAACAATATTCTTCACTGCCAAAGCATTTTCGTCTTTGTAGCTATTTAAATAAGATCTAACTAACACAACAAGTAAGTAATCACTGGAACATCGGTACGACTACAATGATTTTAAAATTTTGATCCTATAACAACGCAACTAAAGACGAAAATGCTTTGGCAGTAAATGGTGATCTTTGCTGCGCTTCGTCACCTAATGCGCCGGCACCATAGACTAGGCTATTTTGTCTTTGGCCGGCACTGTTGGCACTGAATATTAAGTAAATGTAAATTTCAAATTATTTTACAGGTAATACGTAGCAATTTATAATTAGGTAGGTACTTATATGGAAGGATACATGGAAAAGTTTTGACAAATACCTATACCTACCTAGTACCTACTACCTACCAGGGATTGAATAACCGAAAAATTAAGATAAGTACCCTTAAATAGCGGTATGACGTCATACCGATATATTCCGGTTACAAAAATATTCCAATAGCGAAAAAAATTGCGGTACCGAAATTTGCTGTACTTACCGAAATAATAGCGGTATAAAATCGGTAGAGTTAGTTCTAGGTTTCCTTTGATAAATGCCGCGACCGGGCGGTCGCGCAGTGACGTCACAGCACTAACCGGTGTGATGACAACAATTGAACATGTTTTTATTCGACGTCACTTCATTTTTCTAATCCTAAAACACGTATAGGTATATTTATTTTGCATTGTAAGCTTCAGCGGTTTGGTCTGTGCGTTGAATTCCAGAAAAATGCTTATTGTTTTATATTATATTGATTACGTTGAACAAAGAAATGTTAAAGAACGTTTGGTTTGTGAAACCTATCATAAGCTTTTTTTTAATAAGTACCTACCTCTGTAATAGTTTTATTTTGTATATCTTAGGTCTTAGGAAGAGTAACGAAGTTGCACTTGGTGGCCACCAAAATTTGTTTTCGCGGCGCTAGTTTGACGCTTTTAACTTGGGAGCCCTAATGAAAATAAAGTTTAATTCGTATGACACTGAAACTGCGCTCCGCTTCGCTGCTCTTCGCCGCTCTTTTGGTGTGAGTTGAGCCTTAGAAATAATCTTGAAGCGCCTACAAGATTTGGAAAGCAAAATCGATTACAAGATTGCGGCGAGAATTTATAAGGCGCTCGATGAATGTACCTCAAGCCCTGCACAAGCTCTGACTGTGGTAGGTACCGGTGTGTTTTTAGTGCGTGCTCCAAACATGCAATATACTATACTGTATATACTGCAATATACAGTACTATGCATACAATCCACTTCATCGACGGCCGAGGAGAAGGACTCGAACACTTTTGACTCTTTTATAAGCAGCGCACTCTCCTAAGGACATAGTAATATTAACTTTGAAAAATTCTAGGCTCGTTATTTTTTATTTTAATTAGTGCCAAAGCAAAGTGTAAAATATACGAGTATATCTTATCATGGTGTGGATTTGCAATAGTCTGTCTTTTTTGAAATGATTTCGAAGTGGTCAGCTGCGCCTGCACAGCGGGTAATTATTTTGTTTATTTTTAATGTTTTCTGATATTTTGGCTATGAGATATTAGTTTAGTAATTTTTGTAATATAAGTAAGTAGGTATAATTGTTTTTTTAAATAAATGTGTTTTTTTTTCATTTTAGCACACTTTTATTTAATTCCCAACGAAAATTACTGTTCCATTACATATTTTAAATAATCTTTCTCATTCTAATGAAAATACTGAAACTACCGGAATCTCAGTATTGATTAAAAATTAATACCGAAAATACCATTTGAAGCTCTGTTCTCTATTGCATCTTCCTCCTCGCGGATCATGCAGGTGCAGCCGACGTGCACGCGGTGCTTGTGCAGCTTGGTATCGTTCCCGCGGTTGGTGTAGCGCACCATCACGTGGTCCACCACGTTCACGCACTCTGTGTGGGCCTTCAGAGCGTTGCTTTGGCAGCAGTCCTTCATCATGTTTAAGACCCTGCATTTCGGGTTGGGCGTCTGCCCGCACTTGAGGTTCTTTATGCTGCGCGGGATGCGGTGTTCGTTTACATCGTCGTGCACGACGATTGGGCACACGGCCGCGTCCAGCACCTGGTCCAGGTCCATCGTTTCAGTTGTCTGCGTCCAGCGTCGCGAACGACCAACGTCAACGAGATCCAAATTCCCACTTTGGACCATAAGTCCACCTTTTATCGATGTGGCCCCACTGTGCGACAGCGCGGCGCCGGCGCACGCCATCACGATTAGGGTTAGGGTCACGATCGACATTTTTAATTCGATAGTTGTTATAAAGTGAGAGGGCACGCGACACCGGTTGAGGTCTGCAAGTGAATAGTTTCAGGTGGCGGCGGAGGCTTATATGCAGCCGAAGATGATTTCCAACACTCGCGGCGGCGACGGTGGGCGGCGGCCTGGGCGCGCGCCACATGCGCCTCGCGCTCCGCCCTGAGTGCACGTACGGTACCATGGAGAGTACCTAATACCTCCTTTGGACGGGTATAGATGACGCTGTTTGTTTTTTATTATAGTGATACTAGCGAGCGACCCGCCCCGGCTAGGCACGGGTGTTTCTGTACTATAATATGCATGTAATACACATAATAAACATTTCTCTTGAATTTATCTACCTATCTATAAAACAAAACTGCATTAAAATCCGTTGCGAACCCAGTTTTAAAGATCTAAGCCTAAGCACACATAAGGACGGACAGACAGACACTCAACTGATCTCTATCTTGAGCATTTGCCTTGTTTGAATCATTAATTCATTACACACACAGTTAATAAATTATTTTTTAAAGTTTTTGCGTTACTTCAGTCACAACTGTCAGTCCATAAATGTTTCAATAATAAATCTCAACTTTAAACTTGAGAAAATAATAGGTTGTACTTCAAATCATTATTAAGATGGTGTAGAAAGCATTAACAAAATGCTGACTTGATGAAAGCGCTACGCCGTAGCACCTGCTACGGCGTATCTTCTGTTCGTAACAAATGTTTAAATGGTAACTAAGTACCTATTTGATGAATGTATTCTGAATAGAAGTTTGTGAGAGCCGTGTTAACCGAGTGGGATTTTTCCTTGACTTCCGATCGAAGGTCAAGAGTTCCAAAAGGTAGTAAAAATCCCTGTTTTTTTCTCAGTGGGTAACGAGTTGAATTTTTGCATAACTTTCGAGTTACGTATTGTAGAATAATTAGGTAATTCCTATATCATAGGGTAAAAGCTCTCACTAGGCCGAGCTCAGGTATTGATTTCCTAATGAAAAGTCAGTAAACCATTTCAGTTTTCTTATGTAAGGTATATGTTAAGTACATACAGGAAATACCAGTTTATATAGAAATCGTTATGATCCTCTTTCCTGCTGATAAGGAATTTGAGTAATGAGAGATTTGGGAAAAGTTTTCTGTGAAGGAGCAGCCTCCCACCACGCCGCGCGGGACAGGAGGAGATGAACTCCAGAGAAATGTCACTGAAATAATACTTTTGAGGATAAACCTGAGGTGATAATATCCGTCGCTGTAGGTACATAATACCTCCAAATTGTTTGTTGAGTGAGAAAATGACAGGTATTAAAATGCTACTTATATTTAACATACATATTTTAAAAGGGTTTTAAATATAATTGAAGTAGTTAGATATTAATTTCAAAGTTTTTTTGAAGAACCGTACTTTCCAGATATGTCCTGAAATCTCCTAAATTATTGGTTAATTCCTACTTAGGTATAGACGTTTGCGTAACGATAAACAAAACTGTCCTTTAGATTAGGAGCTAACCAGATGCGTGTCCAAACTGCTGCATGTCTAATGAAAGAACATTTATCGAATGGATTAACTGAACCCTATTGTTCGCGATCCATTCGCCATACAGCATGCGCGCCTAACGACTGCGATTAGCTGTGAAATGTCCGGAAAATAAGTCTATAATAATCTATAATAGGTGATAGCTAGCGTAAAATCGAAAACCAGATTTATGTGAAAAATATGGGAAATTCGGATATAGTGGAATACAGGGCTTTTAAAGAAAGTATTGTAGCGTAGTGATACCCCCCCTTAGTACATTTACCTTCCACCTTGTTCACGACTGAATGCGCAAAAGCACAGTAGGTATACATGCTTTCGTCCTTAGGAAATATTTTAGCTGTAGTTAATTTCTTAACTTTGACTACAACATGCGTTAGCATCTATAGTAGTCTGCGACTACCACTGAGTTTCAGAAACACCGATAGCATCATTATTTTCCATCTCTCAAGAATAATATTGATAAGCCGACACAATAACACATTTTGATTTGTGGTAGAAAGTCCCGACTCTGTGCTTTGTGTCTTTCTTTGCCCTGTATATAAATAAATGTCTGTGATTTAATTCCCTAAATAGTTTTCTATTCTATTAAGTATATTATAAAGTCGGCGAGTTATACAGCTGACGTTGAAAGGTAGAAAGATATCATGAAAACAAATTATAATTTGCAAAAAATATATTTAGAATTGGAAGCACTTATATTGTATCTAACATTAAAATTGTAGCCTTCACCTGCAGATTACCACAAAAGCATAAAATTAAAAAAAAATAATCTAGGTACACATTCAGAAACAGTGCATTTGCACCTTTAGTATGATCATTTTGAGTTCATAAACTTGCCAAAAAAAACATTAATCAGTCTTATAATCTGTTAAGGCCTATAGAAGGTGTGTTTGTCAGTCACGTCACGTGTCAATAATACTTATAGTCTTTCCAATCGTTTATTTAACTTTTGACAGATCACGCACATAAAGTTTTATAATAATTTTTGATACAATGTACTACAGGGAATACTGTACTGTAATGGACGGGATCCGCCCACTTAGAGATGTTTCATTCGTAATTAATGACAACTGGTTTTGAAATAAATCGATTATCGATTATATTAAAACATACAATAAAATTATTGTGATTATTTTCATATCGAATCACGTAAAAACCTTTATTATTTTGCATTAAAATGCCCTAAATGTCTCTGTTTTAATGCATAAATAATTTGCGTAATAAAAACAGTTCCATCGTACCTACTCTTACCTAAGTAATGGGATCGAATTTATTCGCTGAAAATTAAAATAATCGTTTAGACTTACTGTAGTTGGTTCAAATAAAAAACATGTGAATGAACTGCGGTACCTACTTGTAATGAACAGGTGCAAAATGTTGAAATTCATAGTAAATAATGAGTGTGTTAAATCGATTAAAACTTCTTCATGAATAAAATCGATCGATAAAATAAATCGAATCGGTAACGGGTCAGGTCATCACTATTTGAGTCAGTATTACAGCTGTCAAAAGTTAAATAAACGGTTGGAACGAGTATAGTAGATTGTTGCAAGGGCTGAAAATGATATTTTCAAGGCACGAGATGGTTTGGCGCGCGAGCGTTAGCGAGAGCTGGCAGTGAGTTAGAATGCATTGAAAGGTCTTTATCCCGATGTAAACACTGCTTTTCATTACGAATATGAGAAAAATAACAAAATAAAAACTACCAAAACGAAAAATTGCTGCCACGGTAGATAAATCTACCAGCTATTTACCAAACAAATGAATTGTTGAAATCCCGCGTTTTTATTTGCCATTCTACCAAAAACATTTTATGTGTATAGGTACATATCTCTACATGTCACTGTATAATCTTTAGTTGAATTATGCAGCACGATGATTGTCGAGATTGCTTTTTTTTATTTTCAAGACTGGTAAGACGTCTGTCTCCGACCGAGACCGAGTCATAAAATAGTAGAGATTGTGATGTGGGCACGGCAGAACAAAATGGAGGAGGCGGGACGAAATTGACTTTTGACGGACTTGAGGGTAGTTACATACGATCATCAAGTATGGAAAGAGTAGGGGCCTATGCCCAGCTGTGGGATGGCTAATAAGGTTGTGATGTGAGTTAGGTCTGCGTGGTGAAGATCTCGTAGTCCCTAACAGTGAAGTTATAGTCCGGCGTGAGGTCTGCGGGCGCTAGCGGGTCGCCGTACGAGTGCAAGTTGGAGTAGCTCTCGGAGTTCGCGTTGCAGTTGTTTGAGATGAGTAGGTCTGCGCCCGCGCCGAATATTGGACCGCAACTGTGGATAAAACATTGCGTACTTAGTAAAAGTAATTATTAGATGACATAAGCTGTGATGTGTACATTAGTAAGTCTTTATCGTGCTACAAATTAAGTACTTACTAACAACATAACTATGTACGGTAGGTACCTTCACATAATTATGAATAGGTACTTTTGTATTTTGTAAGTTCTTATTTTGTAGCACGATAAAGACTTTACAAAAGAAAAGAATACTTAATGCCATAATAAGTTAAGAATACGGAAAAGATAATTATCTAACTGGATGTCATGTATGATGTCGCTCTAACGACATTTTTGAAACTGAAATCGTTCTTTAAACAGGAGGAATATTTAAACAGAGTTACAGTTACAAATGTATAATATAAGTACATTATACAGTTTTTTTTGTATAATATGAAAAAAGAGGATTATACATATTTAGAACTCCATGCTATTAATGAGGCTCGGGTGATAGAGCCGTTCATATTGGTATTGGTGGTGGTGAATTGGTACTAACTCAGGATGGTAGCACAGTGCGAACGGTTTCTTGAGCAGCTGGTAGAGCGCCGGCGGCTCCGACAGCGCGAACAGGAAGGCGCGCTCGGCCGGCGTGTACCCCCCCGCCCCCGCGCCCGCCCCCGCCCCGCCCCCCGCACTCCACCCCACCTCGGAGAACCCCCCGACCACCTCGCCGCGAGACAACTGGGAATAAAACATCTCTTCAATTTCGGGTACAACGTTCTTATAGGTCGCGTCACAAGAACACGGAGAGGAAAAGCTGCGCAGAAGTCTATTTTTAGGTCCGATTGGTGGAGGTAACGCGGCGCACTTCATACTATTGATTTAGCGAGTGCTATTGGTTCGTCAGCGAGTGAAGGCATACTTTCCCTTGAAATTATTTTTACGTGACGCGACTTATACATAAGGCAAGAACATTAACATAACTGTGTTACTCTCACAGTTTTTGTATCTTATCTTCCTGATTTATACATGTTATTTTCTCCAATTTCCATCAATCACTTTCACATTCATAAATATCTAAATCCACACAATCCATTGTATACCTACATAGGCTACATATTATATTAATCACAATATTCTAAAACACGATGGTCACATAAATACACAATTATATAGATTCACAGACCCAGACTTTTGGCGTCTGTCCAGTCAGAGCCGAGCCCATATCTGGCGCCGCCGGTAACGTCTTAGCGATGGCATTATTTTAGTCTTCTTTAACATTAACTATAGAGACAGTGATGGGAGATCCTAACACATGATCGTGACGTCTGGAAGGAATGGGGGGAGGCCTTTGCCTAGCAGTGGGACACTGACGGCTGAAAATAATAATAATAATAATAACTTTGAGGCGAGGTGTCGGGGAGTAGCGACCCCGCGGACCCGAGTGCTCCTGGGGGAGGTCACCGTTCCTCACCTCCGCTTGCCTTTACTGGCCGGCCGGAGTGAACACTGACGAGGAACAGGTCCCCCACCTCCGTGTTGCCTTCACCGGCCGGACGGAGTGGAGTCGCTAGAGCATTGCTCGGGGGCTGGCGGTGTTACGTAAGTGGTGAGTGGGCACGTGAAGCTGGACCCTCAGGGAGCTCGTGATCGTCGTTTAAAACCCGGTAACATCTCAACCACCCTCTAGCTACTCACGTCATGTTGCCCCCTTGTTGCGACATTTGCAACTATTTTGGGGGGCCCAGTTGTGAGTTGGCGAGTCTCCGCCCGCCATTTTATACATGTTCGTTAACATTGTGTCGGCGGGTGCCATAGTCCCCATAGTTTCCCGGTAACCAGTCCACTACCATCACACCTCCATAGCCCAGTAGTAGTTTCCCACATTTCTAATAGTCCTGCACAGACCGGGGACTGCCTTTGGATGCATTTCTTGTGTTATTCAGGGTAGTCACCGGAATGTGTCTCCATTACAAAAACATCAAAACTGTCAAAAGGGCCTCTGTGTGTTGGCTTCGGCCCCATGCATGCCTATCAAAGGTCCGGAACTCCATAGTTCCGTGATACGAAAGTTGACAAACATAATAATAATAATAATAGAGACAGTAGCAGTGTCAGACCTGCACCAGCACCAGTACGGGCGCGACGCCGTCGCAGTGCGAGTGGAAGGCCTGCGCCGAGAAGCAGTGCGTGGACGCGCGGAACACCAGCCGCCATGACTGCTTGGCCGTGCCACACCTTGAACGTATCATCTTGTAATGCACATGTTTCTTCTAAATAACATCATGTAATCTAGCGTGCCTCATAACATAAGAAATAAGTACAGTGCTGTACTGTACAGTAACAGTGTAACAGTGCAGTAACAGTAACAGTGCTGTACTGTACTGTACGTTACTGTAACAGTGCAGTACAAATTATAAAATTCATACACTAACTTCCACCCTAGGAAAACTTGTGCTAAAACTGCCCAGTCAGAGATATATACAAAAAAGGGAAAAGATAATAATTTGCACATCACAATGTCTCAATTTTATAAAGGTTTTTTTTTTAAGTTTCAGAAAAAGGACAAAGGGTGTCCACGACGTTCGGATTGAAAGTTGAGTCACCACTATGCCAATACGTCTCTAAACATGATATATTCGTTATCTCACAAACTAATAACGTGTCGATGTTGTTCGTAAAATATAAAGCTTACCAGTTGTTGATGACAGATTGGAAAGCGCTCTTGTCCTGCTGCAGGATCACGGAACCCGCGAACATATTCACGGCCAGCCTGAAACAATATTTTTAATATTGACCGCAAGTGTCGTTAAGCTATGAAGCTTAACAACTTTAAAAGCCGGGACCGACAATTTAACGTGCCCTCCACGGAAGCGCTCAGCTGATAATGCCACTTGCGGTCACCCATCCAAATTGTGACCGCTCAGAACTTTGTTTAACGGAGTTGGCCACTTGCTCATACGAACAAAGGAATGTATTCGTTCAATAAAGTTACCGGGCGGCGCTGCACTAGATTCGTTCGTTCGTTCGTATGAACAAGTGGCCAACTCTGGTGACGGAGTTTTCAGGCCGCCTAAAGGCCTCCGTCATGGTTTGCACTAGATTGCATACTAGGTATAGGTACCACCAAGTACCACAGAAAAGTTTGAAGTTCATAAGGTGTGTGGGGGTTTTTTTTTTTTTTTGGCTTCGCACTATTTGTGCATTTGCCATGTACAATTGGTGTGTGTGGGGTCGTACCGTGGCTGCGTGCGCTTGTCCGGGTCCCTGGGCGCGGAGTGCAGCGCGGCGCGCCGGTAGCGCTCCAGCGAGAGCTCCATGGGCACCGCGCCCGTCGGCTCCACCTCCTCCGCGAACACGGCGCTGTCTGACAACATAACACATCCTTACACTACCTGTATCACACTAATCACACTAATCACACTAATATTATAAAGGTGAAAGTTTGTGTGTGTGTGTGTAAGTGTGTTTGTTACTCTTTCACGCTAAAACTACTGAACGGATTTGGCTGAAACTTGGAATATACATAGTTTATGACCGGGAATAACACATAGGCTACTTTTGATTCCGGTATTCCCACGGGAACGGAAACTACCGCGGGTAACACCGCGAGACGCAGCTAGTACCTAAATATAGGTCGCGCCACGTAAAAAGAACGCTAGCTGTCAAACTACGTAGTGGTCGATGATTGGTGGAGAGGTAACGCAGCGCACTTCATGCCATTGATTCAGCGAGTGCTATTGGTTCGTCAGCGAGTGAACACAGGCGCAAACATACCCCCGCTACTTCCCCGACCGCGCTCTTTTTACATGGCATAAGTATTATAGAAATGAAAATAAAGTTGAAATTCTTATGACACTGAAACTGCGCTCTGCTTCGCTGCTCTTCGCCTCGCCACTCTTTTGGTGTAAGTTGAGCCTAACTCTGTGTATGACTTGATATCTTGTTACCAATAAGCAGCAGGCGCACGTGGTGCATGAGCGGCGCGAGATGTGCGCAGACGCGCGCGCGCTCCTCCTCGGTCCAGTGCGCGCAGGGCTGCGTCACGCCGGCGCGCTGCTTCGCCCACGCCAGCGCGCAGCGCCACACTTCCTCCTCCTCCAGGCTTAGCTGGAACCATAGACAAACGCTGCTCATTTTTTATGTAACCAGCCAGACAATAGACTACTTAAACATAGAAAAGGTACCTTAGAGAAAGTAAGACTAGGTGAAGAAGGGTACATGAAAGGTACCCTTCTTTTCAATTTCAAAACTTGAGTTTGGGTACCTACTACTAAATATTACACCGAAAATTACTTTGAATTGTGAGACGCGTCCGCGTGGAGTAACCACGCTCATAGTTCATACCCACATGATGAATTGAAACATTGTCGGGAACTAAATCGTCGATATTTCAAGTGTAATTTCTCATGTTTTAAATTAATACCTTCAGACTCAATGAAGTTGTGGTGTAGCTTGCAAAATAAATAATTACTTTCATATCATTTTATGCATAGATTTAACAATGGGCAAAATTTCAATCTAATAAATATACATACCTACAGTGAAACATAGAACCTCCTCCTTCTTGATTTTAATGTGACGAAAAATATTCTTGTGCTTTTTGTCTAGCCTCGACATCTTAAAAATGTTTTCAATGCAAAAAGTTATCAGATTGTCTACCATGTTGTGATTCTATTTTCCTTAAATTTCCACTTTATTGGGTTTGAAACTGTCTCTGACTGATCTATATTTAGAATCTAGCCTATATCTCAATAACTATACAAAACACTTTACACCTGTTTCATGTATTTCAAATTTCAACTTAACTTGTGATAGACATAAATAAGTTGTGATCTACAGTTACCATGTATGTAAACTTCAACAAATAAATGTTGTTTTTAATCATGTGGGTGAAGGTAGCCACCGATTGGCAACCCAACCCAGCGATAAGGCCAAAGGGTAGACCAACGAGAAGACGGGATGAACTTGAGTGTTGTTGCTGAGGATTGTGAAACCAGGAGTGGAGACCATTTTCCATCATTGGGACACACAGCTGATAATAATAATGATATTATAATATAATATAATAATAATAATTGAGTTTTGCAATACTAACAAAATCAGATGAGATGAGTTTGATGAGAGCCTCCTTAGGCAGGTTGAGGAAGGCGTTAGTTTTCACACAGTCAGCTGCATTGTCTCCGATAAAGGTGATGCAACGCTCCATGAATGATGAAGCACTCTTGCCACCTGGAATTGAATAGTTTATCATGATAACTGTGTCTAAAAAGACAGTAATTTGATACGGTAATAAAAATATACATACCAGTTCATGTTTCATTGTTCGTATTGTAAAAGCGTACATGAAATCAACAATAATAATACCTAAATTTCTCTGAAGCTAGTAATTCAAGATCCTACTTTATAACTATCATAATATTTACCTATTTGTTATTATATTAAGAGGGAGAATGAAACACAGAAATACAATCTTACGTTTAATTTTGGTCAGTGCGACACTTCAGTTAAAAAAAAAGTTTACCACTGTAATTATAACGTTGACACCACCACTGGTTGACCACTTATCACTAGGAATGAAGGTGAGCTTACAAATTATCAGAATTATAACCTAACTTTACACAGTAGTTGCGCCAGGATTGACATTTTGTATGAGCGTTATGTTGTCTCCTTTCATCATGATGCGGCCGATTTGCCGGCGGTTCTTCGTCTTGACGTGGTACTCTTCTGCGTCGTCCAAGACGATGTTCATGTATTCGTCGAAGCCGACAATGTGTCCCTCAAGCCTTAGATTCACGTTCTCGTACAACCAGATCTGAACTCTGCTTCGGTTTTGCAAATAACGAAAGATCAGGTTGATGGGTTGCACCATCACCTTCTGTAGTTTCGGTGGGCCCTTGTAAGCCATGGTTATTGTGTAATTTCACAGCACAAAGAGTAAATAACTCCGAGAAAAAAACAGACGCCGCCAAAATCTATCGGCTTGAAATGAAAGAAGATTGACGTGACGTAAACTTTGACGTGACGCCGACGCCATTTTGACAGATAGTTTAGTAGGGTAGCGTAGTGATGCTATGCTATGTTTCCTAGCTTAAATAATACGGTAGTTTATTTTTATAAAACCGGTGAAATTGTTTGCAAATTATAACTACATTATTATACTACTTATTTTGATGTAAACGATTATTAAAATAAAATGAGGTTTTGGTTTTGTGTCACATAAAACCTCATTTTTTATAGGTACACCAACTTGTGTATCAACAAGATAAACTCGGATTTTGCTCAACTCTACTCGCATTTTTTTCATAACAAAAGTTTTTGAACTTTGTAGTTTTTTGGTCTTGCTCGACCTAAAATTAAAAGAATTTGAAATGCGATTAGCCTAGTAAAGTGTCATTTCGATGCATTAATTATCATAAACAATGGAACAAAAGCTTTCCAATAAAATAAAAAATAAGCAAAAGTGTGCGATGGCCGGGAATCGAACCCGGATCAACTGCTTGGAAGGCAACTATGCTGACCATTACACCACCATCGCAACTGAAAATAATGTAGAATTTAGTACATACCTACTCATTATAAACTTCTAGATACTTACCAGGTCTGTCTTGGATCTCCATAGCCGCTGCAAGCAAAGTGCATGCACTTTCTACGCTCAAAGTTGACGTAACGTGATCTTCACAAGCTGCACGAAGGTCTTCCACGCCAAGATCCGCCGCAAGTGTCATCATTTCAAATACTCCCGAATCTTGGAGAAGCAGCTGGTAATAAAAAAAAACAAGTGAATAACGTTTCTGTAAAATCTGTCAAAAAAAGTTTTTCGCCAACTAAATTCATATATTTATATTGCTATACTATTCACCGCTAGATGGCGCTGTACTCTTTTCAGAGAATGATTGACTTCACTTTTGAAGGTTCAAAAATATAAATAAAAAACGTAATAAAAATAATACCTTTCCAGTGTAAACGTATTGAATGAACCGGCGGAAGGTCTCAGGCTGCACGTGGGGCATGCGGATGGGAGTCGGCTGCCCGCCAACAGATGGCGTTACTGTACAACCAGGAATACGGCAAACCTCGCCACGCTTCGTGTTTTGGAAGCTTTTGCATCTGGATATATCAAGTCAGTTGTTTATTTATTCATTTTACACATTTTCACGACTATAAAAAATGCAGGTAACAGACAAAGTCAAGCTCCAGCCAATCGAATAAAATGAGACTGGGTGGTCTATCAGTTGAATAGTAATATAAGTATACCTACTTACAAAAATATATTTAATTGCTATAAAAATATAAGCTTCTTATAGTTTATTTTACAAGTTAAAGCACAGAATACATAACTATTAGGTTATAGCCATGGTTATATAGCTAGGTAAGTATAGGTATTGCAATTTTCATAACGACTTGGAACCTGTGAAAGTTTTAAGATGAGCTTCTGCAATCGCTGCATCCTAAATGTTTCGCGTCTGAGCGCGATTGCCGCCGGTAATTAAAAACCGATAATCTGAAGAATTTGCTCCTTGCAAAAACTTGTCTAGGAATTTATAAGTTATGCCCAAGTTTCGAGTGGCGCGCTCTGGCGGGTGGTTGGGATAAGCTTCGGCTCAATGTTTTGCCGTGCCATCGTATCTTGTTTGCAAAACATCCTTTGAAATAGGTAACATAAGTAATCGTTTGTTACGGATAAATTGACTAAATAAAAAACAAGAAACCTTATTTACCTATCTATTCTTTATCTGAATCTATAAAATTAATTGTCCTAACTATATTGCGTTAGGACAAAAAAATAACCGACCGATCATTGGATCGGACAGCAAAAACTACCTACTAACTAAGTAGAGCTAATTTGATACACACAGGACAAGCCACAGTTAGACTCTATGAAAGGGAAGCGTTATTGTAATTGCAATCGCTTGTGAAATTGCTGTCAATGATACAGCGTGATGGATCACAGAGTCGATATTAGGAGCCGACACGTTCATTACGTTACGGTTATACGGCGCCGTTCACACGGCTGCAGAAACTGGTAGAAAGAGCTAATGTATAGACTTAGAAAGACCTGAATAGGTATTACCTAACTAACGTAGGTAAACATAATGATGAGAAGTGGATTCAGAGTCCACGAATGATAGAGATGATTGAGTAGAAGAGGAAATGTTGAGTTGACCCTATATATCGTGGGAAAACGGCAGGATGATGATGTGACTAGACAATATCTAGAACACTGTTTAGTATGTAAACATATTGCTATATTTAGTTTATATACTAAACCGTGTTCGAGTGTACCGGCGGGCGGCGGTTGCAAGGCCCCGCCTCGTGCTTGTCACATTCTCGATTGAATTTGCTATTAGCTTTCAGTCTCCTTTGTGGAGGCTTCTGCGGCTTTAGAGCTGATTAGAAAAATTGTTTATTATAAATCAACTACTCAAACATTTTGAGCTACTTAGTAACGTATTTTTTTTACCTGTAGGTCATTTGATGTGATATGAGGTACCTTAGACCAAACAAAGATAGATGATTTTTGAAAGATGACAATGAGTAAGTACCTAAGTCATGAGTGTCATGAGTAGGTAATAGTTATTGAATGATAGAGGAAAATTAAAAAATAACACTTTGCCTTAAAACTATGTTGGGTGGGTAACGCGCAGGAAAATCATGCTATGCAATTTTAGTAATTTTTAAAAGAATCATACCAGAGTTGGCCACTTGCTCATACGAACATACTTACTTATTAGTCCCTACTTAGATTGAGTGAGCCGTGAGTCGTATAATAGTCGTAGTTGGGAGCCAAGTGTGCCAAGATGGTGATGTGATGATAGACGGAGAACAGGAACAGGCTAAAACTACACACACACTTACAAGTGAGTGTGTAGGTAGTTTATTACTCCTTCACGCTCAGACGGCTAGACGGATTTGAATGAAATTTGGTACCAGGATAGCTTATATCCTGGATTTACACATAGGCTACTTTACCGATATTCTCACGGAAACGGGAACTTTTCACCGCGGGTAACACCGCGGGGCGCAACTAGTCAGTTTTAAATATCATTTCCGTTTCCAAGAACAATTTTAAAACCACGTCGATACCTCCAGTTAATCAATGTAGAGCCTTGATTAATTCCGAGTGGGATCGCATCTATAATTTATTCCTATGGAGACAGCCCTCGGCCATTTATCTTGGGAGACAGTTCCGCTTGAGGTTTAGCCAAAAATGGATGAATTGCCCTCTGGGCGCGGTGGTGCGCTATCTGTGGCTTTTGAAAAATTTACAAAATCACAATTATTATCTGCTGCTTAGTATGGTAAAACAGAAATAATAATCTAGACAGTATTCCTTGGATAAGATAGGTCGAATCTTAAATAGCGTATAGCGTAAGTTGTAAGCCCCGTATTCATTGTAAAAATTTGTTGCACAACTGTTGCTCAACACCATTTGTTTGTCTGGCAATATTTGGCAACTATGTTTACAGCCTATATCCTAAATCCTTCCCGTCCACGCCAATCTGCATCAAAATGATGCCCGAGGATGTAGTGTTCTACTTAATAATCAGAATAATCAGAATAATCAATTTATTGGTAAATGTCAGTTTACAGGTCTAGGTACAGCAATTAGGTGCTTATATTAAAAAATAATAATAATAAACACTTAAATTAATCAAAGCAATTCATTAATATCATCAAAATCTAATTAACAAATAAAAATTTAAAATATTATTATGTGATTATTGTCACTGTATTTTACAGAGAAAATCCTCAACACTATAGAACGCCTGCTCGATGAGCCACGATTTCAATTTGCTCTTAAAAGCCATCAGGCTGGGAGCTTCAACGACGTGATCTGGCAGGCGATTGTACACCTCCGGTCCTAGGACATACACGAGCCTCTCAGACTTAGTGAGCCTGTGAGTCACCGCAGCGAGTCTGTCGGCGCCGCGGGTAACTCGCACTACCTCATGCCGATCTCCAAGCGTTTCGAACATACTTATGTTCTGCCTTACAAATATTGCTACTTGAAGTATTACTATAGCGGGCAGCGTTAGTATCCGCAACGAGATAAAGTGTGGTCTCACCGACGTCTCTCGACTTACTCTCACGATTGCTCTCACAGCACGTTTCTGCATGCGAAAGACGCGTTCCCTGTCGGCAGCGCGACCCCACAGTTCGGATCCGTACTGTAAAAGCGAGTGTACGGTCGCAAAGTAGCAGATACGGACTACATCGGCGGAGACGACTCTCGAAAGTCTATTGAGTGCGAAACACGCGCTGCCTAGCCTAGCACACAACTTTTCTATGTGGGTACCCCAAGTCAAGCCACGGTCGATCTGGAAACCTAACAGAGTAATGGTTTCTACTTGCTCCATAGGCGTCGTATCTATGTTTACATTTAGACTTCTTGTGTGCCGACCCGAGATGGAGAAGTGCATGAAATGGGTTTAATCTTATACCTAAAGCATCTTTCTACAAAAAATAGTACTGCAAACAACAACTATAGTACCTATTTATACTGTAGGTAGTATTTATACTACAGTACAGTTGTCATAGACACCTGCACTGACTTTAAATAACTTGTGTAACAGTTTCCATTCTCATTATTTTGCTCAAAGCTGCGATTACTCGCGCCGGGAAACTTTTAATAGTGTAGCCTTCGCTTTGACGACAAATATCTTAAGTGCCTGCCGAACGCTGGGACAAATAATACACAGAGACAGGAGAGAGTTTTAAGGAGAAAAAAATCAATACTTAACGTAGGATTAAAAAAATAATTTATTTACAAAATAAAATATTTAAGTATGCAATACTTTTTAAAGGCTTTGTGGAAATAAACTTAATAATGATGCAGATAATGTACCTACTAAAAGCTAAAAAATAATTAAGTAGGTACCTACCAAGGTACTTAGCTACCAGTCGTTCCACTACTCTATTAATCTAAAGTAGTGGTTCCATAGTCTTGTTATTTTTAAGGTATTCTAATGAAATTGTTTTTTTATTTATGAAATATTTATACATCAAACTTGGTAAGAAGAGTTCATGCTGCCAAAGTTTGACCTCTGGGTACATTATTGCACTGAAACTTGTAGTATCATAGTGATTTGATCACATTTCCCGTCATAGCTCCACACTTTGCTTAGACGCATAAGTTTCCAAGTATTTGAGTGCCGCCAAGTTTGGTCCTGAAGTGAACTAAGTAATATCCTGCAGCGGTGACCAATCTATGCCTCTACCTGACATAATAGTTTGGTATGATGGTTATTTCTATCCAGGTAACTTACCTAGGTAAGGTACCTACCTACCTACTCTTGGTCTTATCTCAAGTTTCAAACTGTTGTATCCATTGTTGAATGTTTATCATCGCAAACGCTGTTTTACTTGTTTTGGTCCCACAACAAATAATAGGTACTATCACTTAGCTATGATTTTAACAAAATAAAAAATTTAAAGCTTAATTGTAGGTATGTTTTATATGCAAAATAATTATGAATTAGCTTAGGGATCGATGTAAGTATAAATAAATACTTAATAAATGTATGATACTTATACCAAACTGTCAAAATCACAGATCTGTAATATCAACAAAGTAATATAGTAGACAGTCAAATGTTATTATATCAAAAGCTCAGAGTTTCCTCCAGTAGATACAGTATCGATGTTGCCAAAATCGAATTGATAAACAGCAAAAAGTGTTGATAAATCGGCTGTCACGTCACTGTCAGTGTCAGAGTGTCGGGGTGTCATTAATCGCGATAATGCACGCGGTGTCGCGCGACATCGCAGCGGTCGCGCGTCATCCATCAACAACACTTGCGGTGCGGTCGAAGGATGGATTGGGTAATAAGCTAATGTTTTGATGGATTATGGTGTCAAGTATTATGTATCTACTTATATTATGAAGAGTCGTTAGCTGAAACTTTAACCAAATCAATTAGACAAAGTAATGTGAGCTCAACTAATGGAAGTATGCGTAAAATATGAAAACTGTTGGATTGATTTATTTGAAATGTTGTCTATAGGTAGGTATGGGTAGGTAGTACCTACCACACATTTACAGATTTTTAGGAGTCATCAAAACTGAATTTTGGTATTGTACAATAAAAACATTACAATAAAAAATATTTGAAAATTTATAAGTCGAACTATTCAAATTAATCCAATAAACTTAAAAATCTCGTTATTTTATGACATAACTTTAAGACCCTACAAAAACAGTATAAAACGCAAATTCCGTTAACATCATTACTCTCAAAGATAAAATCAGCTCGACATTTGCAAATTCATTGCTATTTCACGAAAACTGCATCCGCCAGACGTAATTTAAGCTTTGACTTGCGTGTGCTGAATTATAGGATTGTTGAATTTCGTTAAACTAGCGGTGCCGTGCCATGACAACTTACATCTTAAACTTACTATGATAAACGCAAAAAGTTGACGACGACGCGAGAGATGTATACTATATTATATGTGTATTATTGTATGAAGTGACTATATTATAGATGGATGTTTGTTACTCTTTCACGCGAAAACTAATAACAAATGGACCTATTTTTTTCCGGGTTAGTACCACGAGAACGAAACCGGGGCGGAAGCTTGTAGATAAAAGCTTTAACCATTTGTCGTAGAGTCTACTAACCCCGTATAATGAAGGCTTAGCAGTACCTCTATACCAGTGAGTAGCAGTGGAGGCACCGCTATGGTAGAAACTCGTGGCTTAGCAAATGTGGAATTCAAATTAGAATGTTGGTAGCATCGCGTGCTAATCGGCCGCAGTTGGCAATACTGGAGCTTAATGAGAAGGGAAGGAACTCGCCAAAGTCTAAATAAAGGTTTTTGGTGAAAATTGTACGTTTAATTAGTGAATTTAGCCTGTGGTCTGCGAATTACGTAGGGAACTCAATTTTAACGTTAGTAACAATGAATTCTTAATTTGTATACCTTTTCAAGAAACGGAAAGATGAGAGTCAAAGTAAAAAAATATAAGTACCTACTAATTTTTTTCAAACGTTTGTGGTAGGTGCCTAATTACATAGAATCACCTAGTTTTAAGAACGTGACAATATGTCAAAGTGGTCTATAAACGATCGTACTGAATAAATATATTTTGATTTGATTTGATTTGATTTGATCAACCTTCATACCAACAGCTAATCTTAAATTCTGTACATTTTCCTATCGTAAGCTAAAACCTACTCTCGACACAATTAAAACACGAGCAAAAATCAGTACTTATTAAAAGTAATGTCCAGCTTGCGACAGAAATACCGCTAATAAGGACATGTCAGCGCCAGAGGTGGCAAGCCCGGGCTTGCCTCCCCTCACAACTGTCGGGGCAGTGCGGTGCTTTTTATTTGCGGCGAAGTCTTGCCTCTAGTTGCAATAATAATAATAATAATGTTTATTTATTCTCTCACACAAAATGGTAGGTACTACAGCTTATAATATTATACAGAAAATAATGGAACAGAACAGTTTTGTGTGAGACTGGTGCCTGAGATAGGTTTGTAAAAACCTGTGTTACAGGTCACCAGGTGATCTCACTCCACGGTTTGACATTTTATTAACATTAGGCTCTTTGAGTGTAGTGGCTGAATAGGGTTATTTGTAGGTACATGCAGTTTAAACAATTTTTAATTATGTTTTAGATAAGTTTTAGATGCAGTGTGTGTAAAAACAAGCCCTATTTCAGGACCGTATTCCTAGGTAGGTAAAAAGGATTAGGAAAATTAAATAAAAACCTACTTTTTGCCCTTCATTATTTATTCTACTCGTGAAAAGCTGTTATACTAGTGAAAACCTGTAATTGTTGTACCTGTAAACCTATATCTTCAACGCGTGTGTTTTTCGAAATACAAATTCCATTGTTGCCGTTCGGAATCTGTATAAAATGACTGAAGTATTTAAATAGCTACATTTCTTTAAATAACGGAAATGCTTTTACAATACACTCTGTTTCACATCTAGTATTAGGTATATAAATGTGAAATAAGGCATGCCGTCCACTGAGGCGGTGCTACGATGCTACGGCGTAGCTATGCTACGAATTTTACGCTCGCTGTGTTTTTTAGTACAGTGAGCATTGAATATTGATCAGTGACTCTGCGCTTATCACGCTTGTCTTAGCAAAGTGTAGCGCCAGCTAGAAAGTATTAAAAATAATCTAAAGTCTATTTTTGTAAGGCTTTTTTGTATTTCAGAAGGTTTTGCAACAACGTTTGAATGTTACTTTGTGTAATTATCATTCCCGTTTCGTTTCGCATTGAATCTGACCAAACCATAGCTAGCCGTAAGCAAGTTGTGTGCAGTTATTCCGACTTTACAATAGAAGTTGAACGACAGCCACGTTCGAAACATGGGTTTCTTTCATAACGGAGCACATCTATGTTAAATTTAAAGTCTGGGCTGTAAAGTTGATTCACGACGGATACCTTAGAACGGCTTTATACTCGTAGTTCCGTCACGTCACTCACAGAGTTTTTTTTATCTGTTGCAATAAATATTTATTTAAATCCTGCTTGTCAATGGATAGCGATCCTTCTGTGGCGTGTTGAACACAAGAGGTTTTTGTTAAATAATTGTGGAATCGGCGCGAAGCCGCGTGCCGAGCATTGTTCAGCGGACGCGGGTGACAAGGTGTTTCACAAAGTGAGGGATATTCACTACCTTACCGAATCCTACTATCCTACTTCCTACTAATATTATAAAGGTGAAAGTTTGTGTGTGTGTAAGAAAGAAAGAAAGAAAGAAAAATCATTTATTCTTGTAGGACCTCAAGGATCACTTAAGTATCGTTTTACATGCTAGGTGATTCTAATGCCTGTTCCAACGCGACTCCCTACACCACCCTACTCCCTACCTAAGTGTGTTTGTTACTCTTTCACGCTAAAACTACTGAACGGATTTAGCTGAAACTTGGAATATACATAGTTTATGACCGGGAATAACAAATAGGCTACTTTTGATACCAGTATTCACACGGGAACGGAAACTACCGCGGGTAACACCGCGAGGCGCAGCTAGTAATACCATATTTTTCAGTTAAAAAAATGTATGCGCTTTAATACGAGCTCTAAATGGTGAAACCTGCGGGTTAGTCAGCCCCACACGCATAGTCAATGCTGTGGACATTGTGAGAGGATGGTTTAGGATTTTCTGACACTGTCTACATAAAATATCATCTAGTACAGATGTACAAACCTCACTTTAATATTTTTTGAAATAGGTATTTCTCTATCTCGATAGTCAGTTTAGATCAAATACTTTGTTTATTTTAAATAAATTTTGGTGCCTATAATAAATAAATATTCTTGAACTTACACACAGCGTCATCTAGTCCCAAGCTAAGCAACTTAATGCAGAATCAGAATCAGAATCAGAAATTTATTGACAAAGATGATACACATTAACATTAGATAAACAAAATGCTTGGGTTATGGTTACCAGATGACTAATATACTACTTAGATAGGTACATTTTTTTTGTAAATAAATACGTAGGTATTATAGATAGAAAAACACCAAAACTTGGTACAAATATCTGTAGAACATACAAGCATTTGTCCCACGGCGGGGATCGAACCCGCAACCTCAGACAGGCCTTTGCCCACTGCGCTGCAGAGGTCGTCAAAAATACAAAATACAAAAAAGGTTTTTCTTGTTGATATTATGGTCATCCTGAAAATCGCGTACCCCTCGAAGTTGTAATTGCATTCGGTGTTTACCCTTCCGCGGACAGATGGCGCTGTTTTAAATTACGCATTGTTTTTACGCCTCGCGTGGAAAGTTTTCCCATTTGTTCCAACAAATATGTATGTCTACCGTCTAGTGGCACCGTAACAAAGTTTGTGAAAACAATAATTGTGACATGACATGTATATTGTGAAATGGGTTTGTGAATTCGTAATTAGAAGTTACGCGAGGTGATTGTTGAAAGCTCTTTAGAAAGCTTACAAATTGTTACACACATCAACAAGTAGAATAAATATTTCATTATAAATGAAATAATAAATAAACTATAGAATAGGTACTTATTTATATAAATAATTGGAATCACAAAGCATTCGCAGTCTCTACAATCAAACTTCTAATTGCTTTGTTATTTATTTGTTTGTTCATGACGCACCTTTGATCTTGTTTTATTTGCACTAAAACAGTCATTAATTCGTAAATTGCCGCTAACTATCCATAATTCCACAACAGCCATAAATTGTGCTCTCTCGTCACCGAGTCATCAATCACCCCTCCCCCTATACCCCTGCAGCCCCCTCCCTCTCCCTCCTATCATGGCTGATCCCGTTGGTGTAATTAAGTCCCAAATTATCCCAGGATAGAGGCAATACCACAGAATAAGAGGCGAAGAGCTAGGTCACTGCAAGATTGCATGATACAAATAGTTTGTGTATTAGATACAATACCTAAAGGTAGTAGATGGCTCAACTTGTTCTAATAAAATTGTAAGTATTGTTTATCTGTATTTACAAAAAACGGTATAGAAACTTGCAGTTTACCTAACATTGGTTGTGGTTGATAGGTAGTTGCGATAGGCTAGAAACATAACAAACATAGGTACACAGCTTTTTCAAAATGTAGGCATGCGGCAAATACCCATATTGGGCCGTGACTAGATAGTCGTGACTAGACAGTCACGGCCCAATATGTGAAAGATATTCATATTCATATTCATTTATTCATTGTTTCAAGTTGGTACCTAAGGTCTTAAAAATTAGGTTTGGACGCAACAAGAGCCCCGTTGATGATGCTCATAGGATGTGTGCTGAGAATATCTACAGTCGTATCGTTTTTACGATACAATTCAATAAAAGTAGTGGAGTGAGCTATTTCTCCACACATCACCAGCGGCGGTTTGTGTAAGCAATTTGCGAATTAGACGATAGTTGGATTGGTGTAGTGTAGACGATTCGGCTTGTCAGTGCTACTTCATCGATTAGCTGTCAGTGTGTATATATCGGGTGTATAGGAAAGGCGCCTCTATATTGATCACTATGATCTTTTAATTTTCTTGAGTTCTATAATCTGAAAGAAAAACCTTGTCTTTTTGTGTAAAAAACACCGTTTGTAAAATGTACTAAGTAGTGTTAGACGGAAGAAAATCGGAAACCTACTCAATCGATGTAGCACATCACTACTCAAGAGCGCTATGTGTCCCATCACTAATTTTTCTCACTTGACTTGACTGACATTAGATTTGGCGGCAACTTAGAGTAGAGCGCGTGCATTTTATAATTATCTAGAATAAATCTTCATTTCATAGTTAAAACTAGTTTAATTTCTAATAGAATCAGAAGCGGGACTTTACAAACTTCCACAAAGTGTTTTGTTGTGTAAAATCAAAAGATTGAAGTTTTTCGTTCGAACAATTTTGTTATAAAGTTTGTTTGCGGTAAAGACGCTTGTAATCTATGATTGTGGTGTTGGATACTTACTAAAAGTGCTTTGCACCTCGGTACTAACCCGATTGGACGCTTTTGTGACTTTTTCAATGCTTTTGTTCAAGTTTTGCATGTAGGTACATTGACCTTTGTGCACAACAAACTTTTAAAGTGATTTTGGTGAACTTCTATGTGTAAGCTCATCTTTCTGCTTGGCCAAAAGAAGGTGGACATTGCTATAAGCATACTTCTGCATGCCTGCATGTTGGTTGCACATTACCTGATTACTGGGTGAGATTGTTTCATACTAAACTTGACTTCAGTTTATTCAGGATTGTATCTTTAGATAAAGACTCTTATTTTGCAACCTATATTGTAAATACCTAAGTGATCAAAGACTCATTACCTACTAGAAGTGAAAGTATTGGACTGAATAGACTGAAAGTGAATTTTTTATTTGCTGACTTTGATCATTTTGACTGAACTTAATTTCTATTTTTTTTAACTGTGAATTGTACAAAGTGTAAATAATAGACAATTGTTTTATGATATACTGGTAGTGTGGTTACTGTTACATTTAGTAATTTGAAGCTAATTGTGTTCTAAACATGGGTCGGCATAAAAAGAGAAATAGGTCTCAGAGTTCATCGTCTTCAAGTTCTGATGAGCCAGTAAGACATTCTAAAAGTAAGAAATATAAAAAGGAACTGAAAAGGAAAGACAGCCGTATTGATGCCTTAGAAGGGTTAATAAAAGAACTTAGAAAGAAAAGTGATTACCATAGCGGATCTGTATCAGAAGCTTCCACGTCTAAACCACCTGTCGTTCGCTATGTGGGACGAAATGATTTTATTCCACAATTTGACCCACAAACCTCTCCCGTTTCCATTGAACATTGGATTCGTAATTTAGAAGGTACAGCTAAAATGCATGGATGGGATGAACATACATTAATCTGTAATTGTACTTCAAAATTAAGTGGTTATGCCAAAGGGTGGTACGAGCAACAGGCTTCATACGAGATTAGTTGGGACGAGTGGAAACAAAAATTGATCAAAGCATTTCCATTTACTAAAAACAAGTTGTCTCAAATTAGAGAACTTGTAAACAGAGTCAGATTGTCAGATGAAGACCCAATTGAGTTTTATTATACCAAGTTAGGTATAGGCATGTCTTGTCAACTGAGTGACGATGTTATCACTGAAGCTGTGATTGGAACGCTTGGCAACAAACTGTGGGAAGTTGGTGCTAAGTCTGCCGGTTGTCGTGATACTAGCTCTCTTTTGCAATATCTGGCTAGTATTTCTTCTGCAGATTTAGGCAATGAGAACAAACAGCCGAAAAGTATCTGCAGCCAAATTGACCAGAAGTCTGATAAATTAAAAAAATGTTTCTCATGTGGCAAAATTGGCCATAAGGCTAGTAGGTGTTTTAGGAATAGACCAAGTACAAAGAAGCCAGCCCCTCTTCAAACCAAAAATAAGGAGGACAAAAAGTGTTCATTCTGTGATAGGGTTGGCCACACCGAAGCTGATTGTTATAAGAAAAGGTATCAGAAACATTGTACATTCTGTGATATTAAAGGTCACACATTAGAAGAATGTAGGAAACGGTCAAGAGCGAGCTCACAGAACAAGATGGTGCGTAAGGTGCAGACTGTGTGTTGTGACCTCTCAGACAAAAAGTATTTTAAAACGGTACTTATCAATGGAAATTCAGCTGAGGCTTTTGTAGACTTTGGTAGTTCCTGCAATACAATAAAGCAGAGTTTTTGTGAACAGCACAACTTGGAGGTCTCTGCAAGTGACGATATTGTTATAAAAGGGTATGGTGATGCTCACACCTTGCCACAAGGTGTAACTGGAGCCGTATTGACTGTAGATGGAATTGATATGGAGACAAAGTTTTATATAGTACCAGACCAATTACAAGAATTTGATGTTCTCGTAGGCCAGCCGTTTACCGAAGCTGAAGATATTGTCGTCCTTAAAACTGCTACGCAACTCAGTGTATTCAAAAAGGATATGTCTATGAAAATTGCAGAGCTGTGTGAAGACCTGGAGAAAGTGTGTCTATATCCTCAGGATAATGTTGTACTAGCTCCTGGTTTGAATAAAATTGTTGCTAGAACTGAGCCTGTGGTTAGCGGAATCATGGCGGTGAAGCACAGCGAGCAAAGAGAGCCGATGAATGAGAAGGATGTATTGAGCGAAGAAGTAGAGAGTAAAGATGGTTCAGTTATCATTAAACTTGTAAACAGGACGAATGGACAGATTGCACTTAAAAGTGAGGCATGTATAGCTCGAGCAGAAGTAAAGAATTTTAATGAAGAAACAGCTATCACACCTAAAATAGGTGATAAATTGACAAACACTCAAAGAGAGGCTTTAGACTGTCTTCTAGATAAACACAGAGGATGCTTCGCTAGCAATGGCATGGAGTTAGGAAACTGTAATATTGAAATGAATATTAAACTGACTGAAGACAAAGTGATTAATTATAAACCATATCGAATGTCTTTTCATGAAAGAGAAGTAGTAAGAAACATTGTGACAGATTTACTTAATGCTGGTATAATAGAAAGATCAACATCACCTTATGCGAGTCCTGTGTTGTTGGTGAAGAAGAAGGACGGAGGCTATCGCATGTGTGTCGACTACCGGGCACTAAATAAGATCACAGAAAAAGAAAGATTTCCATTACCCGTTATCCAAGATTTGTTGGACAGACTCGTAGATCAGACTATGTTTTGTTGCTTGGACTTAGCCAATGGCTATCATCAAATTAAAATAGCAGCAGAGTCAAGGCCATACACTGGATTTGTAACATGTGACGGCCATTTCCAGTATCGGATGATGAGTTTTGGTTTGTGTAATGCCCCTGCTGTGTTTCAGCGTGCAATGAATAATATACTTGCCCCTGTTATTCATGAGTGCGCAGAGGTGTACATCGATGATGTCATCATATGGGGACATGACTTCTCAAGTTGTCTAAACAATTTAAGAAAAGTTTTGGAGCTGATTGATGCTGCCGGCGTGAAACTGAAGCGCAGTAAGTGTAGCTTCCTCACCAACACTGTAGAGTACCTGGGACATGAGATCCATGACGGAAAAATACGTCCATCTTCGCACAAAGTTACAGCTGTTGCAAACTTTAAAACCCCGAGCAATGTTCATGAGCTTCGTCAATTCCTGGGATTGGCGAGTTATTTTCGTAAATTTATAAAAGGATTTGCGACTATCGCGAAACCACTTACCATATTGACCAAGAAGACTTCTGAGTGGTGCTGGGGGCCTGATCAAGCTGAAGCTGTGGAATGTTTAAAACAAGTACTTACCTCTGATCCTGTCCTAGCGATTTACAGTCCAACCCGTGAAACACAAATCCACACAGATGCTTCGAAATTGGGTCTTGGTGGAGTGCTGTTACAACAACAGGAAAACAGCGAATGGAAGGCTGTTGCTTATGCAAGCCGACAAACCACACCTACTGAAGTGAAATACCACAGCTTTGAGTTAGAGGCGTTAGCTGTCGTATTCAGTATCCAGAAGTTCAGAGTCTACGTAACTGGAATAAAATTTCGAGTCGTGACGGATTGTTCTGCTTTACGGCTAGCATGGTCAAAAAGGGACTTGTCGTCACGTATAGCTCGCTGGTGGCTCGACTTGCAAGAATACGATTTTGACGTAGAGCATCGACCTGGGACTTCGATGGTACATGTAGACGCTCTCAGTCGAAACCCAGTCTCCGTTCAACACATTGAAGAAAAAGATTTCATCAATACCCTCCAAGACGCTGATGAAGAAGTTCAGGCTACTGTAACAAATTTACAGCTGGAATTAGACGCTAATAAGCACAAGAAAGATGGTTTATCCAAGGACTATAAGGTTGTAAATGGATTATTGTGCCGTGTAGTAAATGGTGCTAATAGACCTGTTCTACCTAAAAATGCGAGATGGCACATAATGAAGACGTATCACGACAATAATGGCCATTTGGGTGTCGAAAAGTGTCTGGAGGCTATACAAGCCAAATATTGGTTTCCAAAAATGAGGAAACACGTGGAACGATACGTTTCCAGTTGCATTGGGTGTCAGTTCACCAAGAAGCCGACAGGCAAGCAGCCTGGGCTTTTGCAT
This sequence comes from Xanthorhoe designata, assembly GCA_963582015.1. NCBI lineage: Eukaryota > Metazoa > Arthropoda > Insecta > Lepidoptera > Geometridae > Xanthorhoe > Xanthorhoe designata. Next base: position 265,209 of record OY757045.1, read on the forward strand.
CCTATTTCAAGACCTGCTATACCATTTGATACTTTGCATGTCGACCATTTGGGGCCATTTTGCAAAAGTAATGGCAAAACATATATTTTTGCTGTCATTGATGGGTACACCAAGTTTGTTTGGTTGGAGGCTGTAGCAAGTGCCAATTCAAAAGGGGCTATAGCTTCATTAAATAACCTAGGTCAAGTGTTTGGATATCCCTCACGAATAGTCAGCGACAGAGGAACGGCTTTCACTGGACAAGAATTTAAAGACTATTGCAGTAAGTCGGGGATAAAGCATGTCTTGAATGCTGTCGCTACACCACGCGCAAATGGGCAGGTTGAGCGCCTGAACCGCACTATTTTGAGTTCGTTATCCGCTCATATGGGCGAGGAGCAAAAAGGCTGGGATAAATATTTGCCTACAGTACAGCTAGGTATTAATTCGACTGTGAGTCAAGCGACGGGCAAATCCCCTTTAGAGCTATTGTGTGGGTTGAGACCACGTTTGGCTGGAGATATACGAGGAGCGTCATATGCGCCCGCAGACATAACTCAAAACAGAGAGGAAGCAACTCAGAGAATTGTCGAAAATGCATCACGAATGAAAGTGCGATATGATAAGAATCGCCGAGCTACTCTTCCTATTCCGGTCGGTAGCCTAGTAATGGTTGAGCGAAAGATTTTACGACCAGGTTTATCCAGTGGTAAGTTGGTTCCTAAATACGCGGGACCTTATAAAATCACTGCCGTTCTGCCAAACGACCGCTACGAAGTGACATCGGCCGCGAAGGGTAAGAAGGCCTATAAAAATATTGTAGCACGTGACAAGCTAAAGGTTTGGAATGCTCGATGTGATTCTTCATCTGACGAAGACCTATTGCAATAATCTGTAACATATCGAAATGATATCGTGCTTGCCTATGGGGCCTAACGAAACTTATATTGCTTGCCTACGGGGCCTGATAGCATTTACCATTGCTGCCTGTGGTGCTTGAGATTATTTTCGGAGTCTTTTGTATGACTATTATGGAGTTTATGCTCTACATTAATGAAGCTTGCCTTAGGGGCCTTAGCAATTACCAAAATTTATGCTTGCCTTAGGGGCCTTAGCAGTTTACAAAATTTATGCTTGCCTTAGGGGCCTTAGCAATTCACAAAATTAAAGCTTGCCTGAGGGGCCTTAGCAATTGACAAAATTTATGCTTGCCTTAGGGGCCTTAGCCATTGACAAAATTTATGCTTGCCTTAGGGGCCTTAGCAATTGACAAAATTTAAGCTTGCCTGAGGGGCCTTAGCAATTGATAAAATTTAAGCTTGCCTGAGGGGCCTTAGCAATTGACAATACTATGCTTACCTTAGGGGTCTCTCTCACTCAGCATAATATCCATCCAAGTCAACGCTTGCCTAAGAAGCCACAGCAGTAATGACTAACAATGTTCTTGCCTTACGGGCCTAAGTAACCTTCATGTATGTGCAATGCAAGTGCTGCCTCAGGGGCCTCAGTCACTTTATCTGTACCTGCCCTTGCTCTAGGGGCCTTAGCAGGGTAACCTACAATTAAGCTTGCCTTAAGGGCCTTAGCTATTACACTACGACCTGTAGTGCTGTTCCTGTGCAGCTGACCAGACTTCCTAGCAGCTTCGTCGCGCAACCGAGCCTTACCTTCGGGGACCGAAGGATTGCAGGATGGCCGAGCTGTTAGACGGAAGAAAATCGGAAACCTACTCAATCGATGTAGCACATCACTACTCAAGAGCGCTATGTGTCCCATCACTAATTTTTCTCACTTGACTTGACTGACATTAGATTTGGCGGCAACTTAGAGTAGAGCGCGTGCATTTTATAATTATCTAGAATAAATCTTCATTTCATAGTTAAAACTAGTTTAATTTCTAATAGTAGGTAGGTACCAATAAAGTTAAACGAAATGGTGGTAGCTGTCAGTAGGTCAACTCTGAAGTCAATAGGTGACTGCAAGAATCATAAGTAAATGAACTTTATCCAATATTGGATTTTTGGCAATTCACCGCATCATAACAACGCATCTAAAGCCTCTTTTAAAGAGTGATAAAATAGCAAACACTCTTTGGAACAACTCGAGTTTATTAGGAGTCTCCATAAAAAATAACTGACAAAGTTTTAAGGAACAAATTCAGTCCAAAAATAAAGCTGAATTATGAAAACAACAGCGATAACTATAAACATAATTATGCAAAACTGAATTAAAGGCAAAACATAAATTGTTATAAGAAGCTTGTGCTTGCAGGGATGTACTTAGGTGAGCCCCTTTTTAGGTAAAACCTCGGATATAAAGCAACATAGAGTATAAAAGTAAGATTAAGGTGTTGCAAATAATAGAAGCCTAAGCATTATCTACATTCTATTACTACTCAAGATTTTTCAACTTTTTACTCTACCTATAGAAGGGTGATCTTGTGGAAATAAAACTAATAAGTAAGTACTTGATTTTCTTGGCCCGTCTCTATATAGCTAATGCTATAGATAAAAAAAAAAACAATAAATACTTGTGCAAATAAAACAAATCTCATAATAAAGTTAGGTGTCAACGACATAATCTTTAACTTTTAAGGCTCTGCATCACCACAGATAAAAGAATACTAGGCATTAGGTACCAACATCCACAGAGCAATTCCTTTGTCCGTTTCTCATGAGTTATCATGTGAGTTCATTAAAACTTAAATATAGAATCTATAATCTGATTTAATTGTGTCCTCTGTTCAGATTACACGTTCTAAATTAGAATTTTCAAGAGCAAACATTTGAAGCATCCTGGTCCTTTCTCCATCTCTGTGCCAAGTCCTGCGCGAAGGATGATTGATCACAGTGCGCTGGCAACTTGGCGAATTAATCACGTGGAGTGCCGGATACCCAGCAGCTGTGCTGAGCACCCACACCTGGCGCTTGCTCTGTAATGGACTCTTTAAATCGAAGTTTCAAGGTTTAAATTTATCGGGTAATATTATTAGTAGCTTAGTCAAACCCGGATGTACTGACCATGTTAGTCCTGTGAATATAAGCTCGTATTGACCATGATGTTCCTGTGGATATTAGCTCAAGGGTTTAAATGTTGGGCAGGGTTATTTTAAATAGGTAAACAATGTTCCAGGACTACAGACAGTGTCTTTTCAGTGTAGGCAAAGATTGTTAAGGTCTCATTTTACAAAATAACTTATTCTTGAAGATTACGAGAAGGATTTCCAAAAAGCAGCTTTGTGATATGCACCAATAGATTAGCCCTGACTGACAGTCTTCATACACTTTTAAAAACCATGAACGTACCTAACATATTCGAATAGTCGCGTCGGGCGGGATATAACGATAAATTATCATATTTCTAAACTTTCATAATTTTTGAATAAGTATGGCAAATAATGCATTAGATTTCCGGGTCAATGAGTAAGTGTTTATAGTTTTTATGATATTTGATAAATCGTCCCCAAAATTCAATAAATTTTCCCCAGCTTATTCTGACTGAGACGCCAAATTGTTTCACACATCTTCCGTACCTACGCAATCGAATATTCAAACTTGTCCCTAGATAAATATCATCCCTTTCTGAAACTTGGCCCGTTTTTTATGATTTGTATCTCCACATCATCCAGCCCATAACAGTTGACCTCGATCGCAAACAAGGTTATTGTCGATGAAATATGCCCACAATTTCCTTCCGCTATTCATAAAACCCACAAAGAAGAGATACAAATCCTATAAACTTGCGCCGTAGATCAAAAGGAAAGTTTCCAAATTGCCGAATCGAACCGGAATAAGTTGATACCTACTTACCAACCTTTATGAGTAAGAATTATAGGTTTTTATTTACTCGACGGTAGGGACCTTTACATGATCCAGTCTCTTTTCTTGTTAGATGTCCTTAATAAATCTATGAAGTTAAGCGACAGTGACACGTCTGAGTGTATGGGTGACCGTAGGATCTCGACAACAGCGCTAAGTAGTATCTTAGAGATCCATCCTTAATAGCGTCGATGGGCTTGCCACCTGTCACGTATGGAAAGTTAACTTCTGCAAAAAGTGGGCATGTACCAAATATGTATGTATTTGAACATACCTCTGACTACCCCCTTAGACATCTTCGAAAAGATCTAAAAAATAGCCTAATGATCTGAAAGAAATGTCTACTGCTCCCGGGATACAGTTGTGATCATATTTCATTTTCATTTCATTTCATTTTCCATCCATAAAAAAACATGAAAAATAAAAAACAATAAGTACAAAAAGGCGTAAGAGAGGATATTAATTACGAATATACGAACAACGGAAGGAGTAAATATAGAGATTGCAATATTACGTGTTTGTGTTGATGTTGGTATCTTATGTAGACAGAAAATCTTTGAAACTAGCGGATTTTTCAATTGAACATTCAATTGAAAAATCCGCTAGTTTCAAAGATTGCTTCTAATCTAAAATTAATATTCTTGTACCTATGCTTATTCTAGATGAATAGCTTCGTACAAAGTAACTCTACTAATAAACTCCCTCCACTTCCCGATACAGTCAGCAAGGGAACTTTCCGAATAACTTACAAGTTTTCCGTCGTCCGGCTCCGACTGACCACATAGATTCTATTTACATGTAAATTGGGCGCCGACAGATTTTTCCCATATTGTAATCCCCTAGCAGTGATAAACTTTTGTAATACATAATTCATTGAGGGTTCTTTTGTATTAGTTTTTCAGCATTTGAATAATGTTGGCGTAACCCCAACATTATTCAAATGCTGAAAAACTATCGCTTATTTAAAACAAGTTTCATTAATTAGAATGGTTTCTTTGTTGTCGTAACAGTGTTTTTTATTGAGCTCTATTTTGGCTCTACCAAACGCTCTACTAATTCATTATTTTGAGGTTTGAAGGTGATAGCGCCATCTAGTGTCCAGTAGCGTGCTAACAAGCATTAGTTACAACAATTTATTCAGATGGCGCTAGTAGTAACATAATCAAAATAGCATCATGTAATATCCCGTTTGTTGAATGCTAACGAGCATGCAGTCTTCGTAATCCTTTTAGTCCATTAGAAGTGAACGCTCATCAAGTAAATTACGTCATAACATCGCCAAATTAATTTGCATTTGAAGCGCTGAATTAGCGTGCACTGTGAAAGGTCTGCAATTTGCGACGCGAAGACGCTTGCTCCAAATGTTAGAAGCGAACATCGGAATAAACATTTTACTTTTTAAACTCTGTTTTTTTAGTAAAGCTTTTTTGAATATCCCTGTAATAGTTTTATTTTGAAATAGTAGTACTAAAGCTGGCCACTTGCTCATACCATAGACAAAATCTAATCTCTGCTCATACGAACGAATGAACGAACGATTTTGTTTAGTTTAGGAAGAGTGGCGAAAAAAATGAGTCAACCTTTTTAAATTTACACTACCCCAAAACTGCTCCACTTCTCACGTTATAGTAGTAATGTGGCTTATTTCATAAAAGTATTAAATTCAACTCTACCATCACATCCCGTATGGTCTAGTGGCTAGGATACCTGGCTTTCACCCAGGAGGCTCGGGTTCGATTCCCGGTACGGGAATATCTTTTTGCACTTACCTCGCTATCAGTATTATTTTATGCGCGAAGACTTTTTCTTCTGCAGATCCCAGTATGAAGACCAGATCTGCTGAGTCTTGGTCTTCGGAGAGACGCAGAAGATCTCTGAGTAGACCGGGCAGGCCAGCTCTCTCTACGGAGGCTGCACAACAAGTTCCAGGCACACGATTGGCCATTGGCACCGACGACAACTTCTTTTTCACGGGAATAATTTTGGAAAATTATGAAACCTTTGTTCAAAGATAAAAAAATTGTAAGTAATTGTCGCTATACTTCGTGAATCATAAAATAAACATTTTTATTTTAACAACAAACAAAGACAAAACAATGTCTGGCGTTTATCGCTTTAGCACACACACTGATTATCAAGCAATCAAAATGTAATAATAACAATCACGTTGCCGATTTCACGATTATTTCATTCACAAAGCCCGATTAAAAAGCTTGTCAACATAACCTCAAACAACTAAAGTTCCTTAACACCAAACAAGTCTAACTTCACACAGTACTATGCTTTGGACTTTGTACAATTACTTGAGTTTTCAAAGCACAGATTCTTGCGTCGTCGATCTCCTGAATAGGCAGGTAGGGAAACAGGTTCTCGGGTATGACGCCTCTATTATATATTTCTATCTTTGTCACTCTTATAACTATATGGTACAAAACAATCTATTTAGTTATTTCAACTACCCTACCGTTAGCCTCCGTGGCGCAATTGGTTAGCGCGTTCGGCTGTTAACCGAAAGGTTGGTGGTTCAAGCCCACCCGGGGGCGTTTCTTTTTGCGCTGTCAATGATTTGACCCAGTTAGTGAATGAAAATAAAATAGTAGGTAAATAGTAGAAAACACTTTCTTACCTAATTTTTTGTTTGTGTTCGTCGAACCATAGTCCAATAGTTTAAATCAATAAAAGACGAGCAGAATCGAGACTCTGAGATCCGCAAAATCAGCACAATCCTATCCAATTCCGAATCGTAGCTGTTCAAGTAATTCATGCTGTCAAGACAATTCATGCCGAGCTCAGAGGCACCACACGCCGCAGTCCAGATATTTAGCAATAGGAAGGCACACTTGACAGCGAGGAAATTACAACCCGTCAGGGCCGACGCCGGTCTAAGCGACCGAGACCGATTAAAACGCGAAGCTAGTTTTGAGTTTTGATAATTATGTTGGTGGAGTGTTGGCAGCAGGAAATTCAATGATGGACTCTCCAGCTTGGACAGCTAATGGACTTGGATGGCTATGTTATGAATAGTTTATTTATGATCCATAAAAAGGCATTGATTTAAAAACAGGCTGAGTATCTAGAATTGGCTACACTAACTTACGAATAAACAATAGTTAGCGTTGCGTTTGGTATTTGCCATGAAATAATGTCAGGCACTTTATATGGTGTAGTGTTCCTTACCTACCCTACTACGCTGCAGGTGGCATGTGGTTTTAGTTAGATAGATAGAAAACTCATTATTGTTACACAAAAAAAAAACTTAAAATTATAAACTTAGAGACTAATACAAGGTGGCATAATGGGCGGCCTATCACTCAGAGCGTTTCATCCAGTTAGTACTTAGTAGTAAGGTAAGCTATTTATGGTACGATAGCTTTCCAATTCCCGTTTGAGAACAAAGGCAAACTCCCTAGTACAAATTCTAAAAATCTTTAGATTATTTTGTCCTTCAACTTTGCACTCGACATGGGAAATGAAATCGTTAGCATTTTTCAACGATCAAGCCTGTTCAGCTTTGAGGGTTCAATAGCAGTTGAGAGCCATCCAACTAATTAAACCTCCCATCAGTCCCATGATTACCTCAGACATCAAACAAAACAAACGACAATGCTCGATGCTCCCTCGGAAATAAGAAAACCAATTATAAGCTGCGTACTAAACGTCACCTAACCGTTGAATATGAATGGTGGGTCCTTGAGGCCCACGCACTCGCGAGTCGCGGCGCGGCCGGCTCGGCACTTGGCCGATGCGATCTGTCCGCAATTAACTCACAAAAGAATCAATTACCCGTCGCGGCGCCGCAAAGCAGAATGAAAACAATATTGCACTTGCAACGCTTAGACTCTTCAGTTTCCGTGCCTTACCTTGCGATATCCTAGGGATACAAAGCGGTAGAACTGGCTAGTAACAAAATTATTTTGTTTGTGGTTGTTATTTTATCGAAGTAACTTTAAAAAAGGTTGATTATTTAGACAACTTGAGCAAATTTTATAGTCATAGTTTTGGGTACCTATAGATAATCAAAGTCCATCAAGCAAAATACTGCCAGCGATATTGCACACAACGTAATGAGTGAGATCATGCTAAAAATATGGTCACTGCTTGATCCCACGTCTAGACAGGCTGAATAAACCAGTTTATCATGGATAATTATTATAAATTAAAATATTATAAATTAACAGTATTGTTTGTAAAATAGTCTATGTTATTTTTAGCTCAAAACTAAAAAGCTAATTGGAAAAATGTTGATTAGTTAAGTGAATGTGATATCTAATAAAAAAAATCCCATGTTTCCTATTGATAAACAATTTTGTGTTACTTTTTCCAAACACAAAGAAATTTAATGTATGTTAGTTTTAAAGGGTTCATGTCTAAGATCGGGTCGTGTCTATCTCCGTCGCGCGGCCTCCTCGCTTTGAGGCGCAGATCAAAGCACACGCGCTTCTATTAGCCCTGATTACAGCGGCGCTCTCGGGACCGACCCCGCGCCTCACTCGCGTTAGGGGACATGTAGACAGCGTCGCTTCCGTATCCCAAACTAATAATATGCCACGTGCTTTAATAGCATTTTGGAAAACTACGTGATACGTGTCCATAATCGGTAGTAGAAAAAACTATTTAATCTACTTATTTTATGAAAGAATTTGTCTACCACACCTTGGGAATACAGCCTTGATCATATTATATTTCACTTAATTTCATAATACCGCACCAAAGAAAATCTGTTTTTGTTTAGGTTAAGAATTGAATCCAAACCCTACTGTTCTAAAAGTGTAAATCTGTCTGTACCTACCCAATTCAATGGAAGTAAACACTTAAATAAACAAGTTTCATCTTTATTAACAATGTAGGTATTTCTCTTCTGTACTATCTTTATTTAACTTTGATCTATATGAGATAGAATAGAACATAAAATAGTTTTATTTTCCCCACCAAATACAAACACAGCATAAATAAAAAAATAAAATCAAGTGACACGAAAATAACTTACGTTAAGCTCCTAATTTAGTGATCTTAGATGACGTTTAAATCATATCAGCTCTTGTTAAGTTTACTGAGCTTTATGTATGACAAACTCACTCAAATCTATTGTAAAAACTTGCAAAAACAGAAGGCAAGTGTAAAGTCGTCTTATCCCACGTATCCGTCATCCGCGGTCCATTGTGCCGCGAGTGCGCGCGGGTTAAGATGCTCTACAGCCGTTGCATTGTTAATTAGCTTTCATACTCTTTGTATTAGCCCAGCTGTGCTTGTATTAGCTACACGTCAAAGAACTGCTTGTACCATGTAGGTATAAGCCTTTATTAAACTTCAGGCGTTATTTTTGTTTTGTACAAAAGTGGTAAATTTTTTTAAATCATCTCTCTTCAACTTTACCTAATTTGAGTGAGTATGAGTATTTCTAATGAGTCCAGTCCAAAAATTATTCTGATTTTGGAAATTAGCATTTCTTCTTTACCTAGCTGCTTCGAATAACACTAGGTATTATGATACATATCATCATTCATCATCATTTCAGCCCATTTCCACCCACTGCTGAGTATAGGCCTCCTCTTTATCACGTGTTTTTAGTAACAGATAGTATCCTCAACGTGGTCGGGAATCAGTGGATGAGACTCGCGAGGGATCGGAGAGAGTGATACATATAGAAACAGAAAAAAATGTCACGGAAAAATTTAAAAATGTACCTACCTGAAGGTTTTATCATATAAGATGTAAAGGAATTGGCATTCGAACTTACACGAATTTACTTTTTCCTCTCTCAAATTATGTATCTACCTATCATAGTGATGATGATAATTACACTATTATTTATTCTGTGGCTATACTGACATCTTAACATCTGTTTACGTAGGCATCTTCATTATTAGGTCTTCTTAGAAATAAACACTCATTGGAAAACAGCCGGAATGAATACATTACGATACTGTCTCGTTATTCTGTCATCGGACAATGTAAACCGATCAGAGGAACAGATAGTAACCTTGACACCAGTGATGAAGGTATCATCATCATCATCATTCACAGACCATAAAATCCCCTACAGGTACAGGACTCCCTTTGTTTACGCTCCGGTCCACACTCACGCATCCAAAATGGTCTTTCTTGATGTTGTCGACTCATCGCGCAGTGAAGGAGGAATAGGGATATCTATACATGCCCGGAAAGTGATAGAGATAAGAAACAAGGAAATACGAACGAGTTGCTAAGCATGAATTTGGAAAAAATAGGTCATCATAATCTTGAGTGAGCTTTCGTGATAATCATCGTGGTACAAATTTGTACCAGACTTAACTCATGATATTTTGTTTAGTTCTTAACCAAGAAAGTTGACGGAACATGAATGAAATTGATGAATTTGAGAAATTAAAGTTGCTGATTAACACAAATTTTATGCACGAACCATTAGAACGATTCTGCGAACTATTAGAAAACATTAAAAAAAAATTGTAAAGAAGAGAGATGTAAGAGTATGTGCAGGGCTCAGCAGTGTAGTGTAGCAAGCACACTAAATACCATTAACACGTCAGCACGGCAATTGTAGCACTCTTCTAATAAAACATTGTTCTACTTGTGCTTTTACTAAGATACTGAGACCGTTTTATGAAGATCGTAATGTAGGAAACCAGCACCCTGAGTGTATATACACTTGTCTCAGATTGTATCAAAGCAAAAATCACAGTAAATCGCGAAAATAACTGTCAGACTTAACGCTGATTAAGTAAATTAGTAAGTAATTTTCTTAATTACTGTCATATTTGATTTGATACAATCCGAGACAAGTGTACACAATCCAGGGGCAGGTCACTATGGCATTCCTCTCAAATTGAATCTAGCATGCATATTTTACGGTGAAAGATAAGGACTATTCATAATTATTACAAAAATATTTAAATAAAAAAAAGTTTGCCGCACACGCAGCTATAATATAGGTACATTATACATATTACAGCTGCGTGTGCGGTCACTTGAATATTTGTATAGAAAATATATCGTTATACTTATGCCTTGCTATAAATAGTAATATTATTATAGCTACGTGTGTGACGGGCTTGATACCTGAACCTACCAACATGTTTTATTCAGCCTACAGTGCCTACACGCCTCAATTTTGATCGCTCGTCGGTTCTTAAAGAAACCATCCTAGTAGGACGTTACAAAAACAAATACGTGGAATTATTATCGAGTTGCCTCTTATTTTATCATTATTTAGTAAACGCTAATGTGTGTAGACGTTCATACAAACCAGACTGTCTGGCCGTTTGTCTGTCAGTGAGCCCGTTCTACCGATATAGGACTTTGCTACATAATGCGCAAGCTTTAGCAAAAAATTGTGAAAGTTAACTTCTGAAAAATGTGGATACCTATAATACTTAATATTTATTGTAAAAATGTGGATAGGTATATAGGTACTAAATATTTATTTGAACATACCTCTGACTACCCCCTTAGACATCTACAAAGGATTGCCTAAAGATCTGAAAATAAATGTCTATTACAAATTTATTTAATTCTCTCACAACACATAAATATAAAAATATAAAGCAATAAATTTTTAAAATAAATACAGTTAAAAATAATGATAAAGGTTAGAGGTAAGCCTGTTTTGTGAGAGACTGGTGCCTGAAATAGGTATAATATATAAACCTGTGCTACAGGTCACCTATGTAATGATTATTGATGATTTTTAGATATTATTTAGCAAAACTCTATGTTTTAAAATTTATTGTAGGTACGTGTATCTAGCTAAGCAATTAAATTACTACTACTACTTATTTACTACAAAGCCAGGGTTTAAACTGAAATTGGTGTTTTATGGCAAATAAATGTATGGTTATGTCTATATGTGAGTGTATTCTGGCTATTCCTTTAGCCTCATTGCTGAAGCATGCTGTGATATACAGCTTTGCCCTTATCCGTCTATGAGGCAGTTACAAGCTGATAAAGTACCGTTACATCTGTTCAAACAAACACACACGAATTATGATACTCCGCGAGGCGCATTGATTATGTTGTAATAATTTCTACATCAAAGAGCTGCTATAAATATTGTTGCTATTTTACAGGCGGGATTTAGCGGTTTGGGAAAAGCTTGGTACTATTATTTATAAACACATGCTAATTCTTGGCTTCACTTACTAGGTCTACTCTGCGTCGTCAAAAAATAAATTGGTGAAAAAACGTACAAGTTTTACCAATTTTCGAGGTCAATCAACGACCAGTCGATAAGCAGAAAGGTAAATTTTCAAAAATAAAAAACCATTGGTTTATTCTCACTAAGGTAGAGTAGAGACTCTCATTCGGTCAACACGATTTTGCAAATGAAAACTATATTTCACACTTAGGTACTTTCGTGGTAGTTTACAATAAATGTATCTAACCTAACCTATGTTGAAACATTTAGTATTTTTTTAACAACGCCGAATCACTATAATTTTATCGATTAGTAAAGGAGTAAAAGTATTCTCGAAAATCCAATAAGCTGGATACTAATAATACAATGCTGTGTCGCTTTTTACAGTAGACAAGTTTTCCTGTACATAGCTTCACAGCGGTCACTTAACCCTAAAACGGAGATGTTCCCCGAAGCAGCTGCAGCGACCGCAATAAATCGTCGCGCGTCCCCGCTCGTAGAGGGATGATCGCGCAATGTATGGCTCTGTGCCACTAATATAGGGATGTGTTAGACATCCTGAAAATTGACAGCAAATTATTCCGCTACTTACTTATATGTTATGCCTAATAAGGAATACATAAAATGCAAAGACAAGATTTAAATTGTAAATCGTGTTTCAAATGATTATATTAATCAATTATTTTATATTGATTGACAATTACTTGCTGAGGACTGAATAAGTAAGGACTCTGAATACGAAGCCTAAATCTAAATCTGAAGGTTTCTAGCCACTAACTGCCAGTCTCAATAATTTGTCTAGGTATCTCTAGTTTTGCTAACTGTTGATAAGTTATATTTGATGTATGAGAAAGTAGGTAATGTCAAATAAGTATATCTACCATCAGTGAGTAAAATTAAAGATAGATACTTAGGTACTTACATAGATTTTATTTATTGATTTTTTTTGTTGAGACGAGTTTTTTACATCTTTAGATTCCTCTAATTAGCCCATTACAATGATTACTATTTATGATCTAAAAATTAAGATTCTTGGATAACTAAACGCGGCAAATGTAAGTTCAAATTAATAAAGCTATCGCGATGGCATCTCTAGCCTTGTGGAGGGTCGGGGCCTGTCGGACCGCAGAGGCGCGCGACAGCTGAAATATGCATCCGACCGCTGACGGGTTACTTCCGATTGCAGTGCTGACTATGATCCTGTATTATGTGAGTGCTAGTTCTAAGCATTAACGCACATTTACATTACAAAACCATTTAAGGTGACTGTAACGTATGGGTGAAACTACGAGTAGCGTGGCGCTACCACAGGCACCTTAAACTAAATACACATAAATTCGCCTGTACTCTGAACTTCGACAGTTTTCAATTACTCTATATCCGAAAGAAAGTAGGTATAAAACTTTCTCATCTCAGGATTAAATTAAGATTTGAATTCTTTTATTAGAGAATGTGTTGGCAGGATTTTCTTCATGGGTTTAGATGGAATGGTGGGCAATCGCCAAAGACAGGGCCCAGTGACAAATTTTGGGAGACCTTTGCACAGCAGTGGGACACACCAGTTTAAATAAAATATAGGGAAAATTACAGTTTTACGCGTGCGCTACCTGCCGGAGAGGACGCTCCATTACAACCTGCATTAATTGTGTGCGTCTGTGTAATAATATAAATACTTACTTAATTACTTAATAGTAGCAATTCGGAGTGTCGCAAAAGCTAAAATAAACTAACTAAAATGAATGCCATCCTTTTTATTCCCATCGCTATGAAAGGGACGGCAACATTTTTAGTTAGTTAAGTTTAGCTTTTGAGATCTCCGAATTGCCACTAATAAGTAAGTACCTACTTACTTACTAAATAGGTAGGTACTTAATTCAACTAAACATTGTGAATAAAACTGTCAAGCAAGCGCCACTTCTAAGAAAACTAAAGCTGCACTGATAAGCCTATCATTATTATTAGTTAATATTTCGGTTATTTATTGTATTTTTATCAACTGATATTCCACGAGGTCAAATCAAGGAGCGGCCATAAAATTCAATAACTGTTGCTAATCCCAAAATATTCCCACTGTTTGCCTAACCCTCAGTTATCGTTTACATGTGTAAGTAAATACGGAACATGGCGCCCAGAAAGGATATAATCCGGTTATTCACATCCCTATCGAAAATAAATAGAATTTGTTTAAACAACTTATCGACTGTGGTAACTGACAGTGATTGATACTATCCGATGTACCTACTATACTCGTTCCAACCGTTTATTTAACTTTTGACAGCTGTAATACTGACTCAAATAGTGATACCCTGACCCGTTACCGATTCGATTTATTTTATCGATCGATTTTATTCATGAAGAAGTTTTAATCGATTTAACACACTCATTATTTACTATGAATATCAAAATTTTGCACCTTTTCATTACAAGTAGGTACCGCAGTTTATTCACATGTTTTTTATTTGAACCAACTACAGTAAGTCTAAACGATTATTTTAGATTCATTAATTTTCAGCGAATAAATTCGATCCCATGGAACTGTTTTCATTACGCAAATTATTTATGCATTACAACAGAGACATTTAGGGCATTTTAATGCAAAATAATAAAGGTTTTTACGTGATTTGATATAAAAATAATCACAATAATTTTATTGTATGTTTTAATATAATCGATAATCGATTTATTTCAAAACCAGTTGTCAATAATTACGAATGAAACATCTCTAAGTGGGCGGATCCCGTCCATGACAGTACAGTATTCCCTGTAGTACATTTTATCAAAAATTATTATAAAACTTTATGTGCATGATCTGTCAAAAGTTAAATAAACGATTGGAAAGACTATAGGTGAACGACGCTGATAAGAAAATCGTGATTACAAAATCGTCGTTTTGAATGTGGAAGAAATGTTATCTGCCTATTTTGTCAAAGTTCTTCTTTTGAGTCCGATAATAATTGCTTATTTTAACTTAACTGTCAGCTGCGTCGGTGGTGTAATGGTCAGCATAGTTGCCTTCCAAGCAGTTGATCCGGGTTCGATTCCCGGCCGACGCACATTTTTGTTTCTTGCACATTTTTATTTTATGCCTGTACGGCTTTTTACTATTGCATTGTTGTTCTACGACAAATATTACCTTTGTGATAGCATCGGAGAATAGCACTAACAACATTCATTCTAAGGTTGAATTTTAGAAATTTGACTACCATTACTACAGATGTAAGAGGTTTTTGTTGAATAAAAATACTAGTTTTTACAAACTTTTATGGAACTACTTTCGAGATTTCACAAAATAACGATCCAATCAGCAACCACATGTAACTTCCATAGCACACACGCAATTACCTGCAAATCGTGCGGAACCCTCGCCGGAAATTGTGTTTTCTGTCAATATTAGCACTCACTGAGCCCTAAACGAAGATCATCCACGCGTAAATCTTACTGCAATTGTAATAAGGTTTAATTTACTGGTGTTTTTGGAAGAGATTTGGGGTAGGTGTAATTGTCTTGTAAGTTACGGGAGGCAAGCATTGTGTAAGATAGAATAGTGTTTGATTGAGTCCGGATATAGTGACAGACAATCAAACTTGCTTATTATGAAGTCACATCACGTCAACATCAGAAAGGAAGGGTGGTTAATTGCCACCCGTCATGGACGACATGCTATCAGAAGCATTGATAGACAATATTGAGAAACTAGTGAGTTCTTCCAATTATAGGTTTACTGAATTTTTAAAGAAAGCTGAAAAAATAGAGTCCGCTGTTTTTACTATTTTTAACCGACTTCAAAAAAGGAGGAGGTTCTTTTTAAGGTTTTTTTTAATTAGTACTTAGTTCAGACGGCCTAAAGTTTCAGAAACACGTTACAACATTTGCATTGGCCTAACTCCTATTTGGTAGGTATAGATTCAATTATAATAAGGATTTCTGGATTTTTTGTCCAGAAAACTCCTTTGCTTCTCTTAAAACCGGTAGGGGATTATCGCGGGGCTGGCAATTAAACCTGTCTAACGACAAAGGGAAAATAGCAACTTTAGACATTCTTTAAAAATTACCAACGACAGGCGGCGGTGCAAATAAAATAGCAAGCTTTTGACATATGTTCGGTAAGTCGCGCGCAAGACATTTTCTAAGGAAAATACATTTCCTTTGCCGCAGCGGAAGAAAGGCGGGAAAGTGAATTCATCTCGTATCTGTGTGCGATTGCGATGTCAAACAGAGATGCGGCGAGCGTCTGAAAGGATGTGGGTCGCGCCCACGGCTGCCGAGCTCCTTGCGGACTATTCTGGAAGATTCTCGAAGCTGAGTCGAGAAGAACTAGTGCGATTGCGATGTCAAATAGAGTTGTGGCGAGCGTCTGAAAGTATATGGATCGTCTTCGTCGCCATTTAAATCGGGTTCGACACTAGACACGACACTTAAAAAAATATGTTTTTGTTTAAATCCAGTTTTGTGTGCACAGTAATTACTCTTTGCATTACACTAGCATTTTTCTACAGTCATGTTTTGACTGGACATTGACGCACGTCATGTAACCTATTACAACAAGTCACGTGACGTGTCGTTATTGCTCGTCAGCGATATTTTGGTGTTTCACAGAAAAATATCATAAACTGTCGAGTTAAGGTCGAAACGAGTTGGACGAACGAGAATTCTCTCTACCAGAATAAGTGCACTAAGTCGCCGTAAAGCGACGCAATGCTAATTTCTAGACGCAAACAAACTGCCCTCCCAGACAGTCGGCTGAAGACGTTCACACGTCTCATTTTAAGTTCCGTGAATGCTTTTTCTTTTAGGACGATTACTTTTAAAATATTGCATTATCGATGTTGCCTGTGACCACGGCACCCTCTCCTGCTCCTCGCGCTCCGGCTCGCCAGCAGAAGAGCTACGCGCAGGTGTCCCGCCAATCTCAGTCGTCGCGCTCGGCGCCCAGCGCTGATATTCGGCGACCGAGACCGGAACCAACAATGAAGAACATCGGTGGTGATAAAAAGATCGACGCAGAAGGCTTCACAGTCGTGGAGAAAAAACGCCGATCTAGCAAGCGATCACGAAATCAGCGTGGTACTGCTCCTCTGTCTGCTGGGCTATCTCTGCAGGCAGTGGAGCCGACCATCGGGATCTACATTTCCCGCCTGGACCCGTCCATTACCAGAGAAGCTATTCTCCGTTACGTGGACGAGAGGGGCCGATGCCGGATCAGGGAGCCGCCCGTAGTACTCGTGCATGGCTTGAAGCTGTTGGAGCAGAAGAAGGAGACCAACTTCAAGTCATATGTACTCCGAGTGGCTGCCAAGCACAAGGACGTATTCCTCGCTCCGGACTTCTGGACCGCGGGAGTAGTCTACAGACGGTATAGGGAAGCACCGCCTACGAAAAAGTCCCCTAACTAATTTTAATTAGGTATATTTTGTGTTATGTATGTTAGTTTGTTAGGTATTTATAAATATTTATTCAAAATTTACTTAGTTTAGTTAGTTGTTAAATCAGTGGAGTATTAGGGCACTGGTGACCTGTAGCACAGGTTTTTATACCTATTTCAGGCACCAGTCTCTCACAAAACGGTTCTTACTTCTAACCTATTTTCAATTTATTTTTGTTGTTTCAATTTATCATTATTTTTTTACTGTACTTATATTTAAAATTACTTAATTACTTTATATTTTTATTTATGTATTGTGATTTGTGAGAGAAATAATAAACAATTTGTATTTGTATTTGTATTTGTTGTTTTCACCCGAACCTTGCACCTAATTTTATGTTTCAGCGCCTGACACTTTTATGTGCGCAACTGCGAACTAGCTAGAATATTTGTGAATGTTGAATGTTTGTAAGAACATGATAAATAATGACGGTCATGATAAACACCGAGAAGTGACCGTTTAATGCAAGTTTTTTCCTTTTACATACATATAGGTACCTAATGCAGATTCTTCGGAAGTTATCACGAATACTTAGTTCTAAAGTAACCAAAACCAAATTCGAATCTAGGTTCTTTGCAATGTAATATCATCGCTACCGGCAACCGTCTGAAAGCCAGACTGTTATTCCTTGGCGGAGTCAAGTAGCCCGATGCGTGCTTTAGCACTAGTTTCTAACTTTGTTGTCCCAAACTAACAAAAGCACTATGAGAATGAGAACTAGATGGCTCAAGTAGACTTGATCTTTTTGAAAACAATGTTTGATTTACAAACGCTCACACGTACAATAATTTGAATGTACGTCACAAACATTTTGTTTTGTAGGAATCTTAACTCCTACTACTACTGTTCTACTTTGTGACTGGCTGTCACTTCATCTCATACAAAAACTCAACAAGATTTCGTCGATTATAAAGAAGACTCAATGAAACTTAAATTGTCGTCATCATTCCGGTAAATTGAGATGTGAGATGTTATGCAAACTGCGAGTCCTTGCGTCTTTTTATTATATTTTATTTTATTCATTAATTCACAAAACAAATTACAATATAATACATTTTCATCTTACTACAATTTGTTTTGTTCTAGGTAATTGTAATTCAACGTAAAACGTCTAACATAGAACCTACATTTGCTCATACATAGGAAGCTAAGCATCAGCGCGGAAGCCAGATTCCTTACCAACTGTGCTATGTGATTACTGTTTAGTCACAATACAGCCTTTGGAATAATTTAAGTTGGTTTTATCATCTAGCAACTAGCATTTTCGACAACGTGCCGTCAATATAGGGAAATAGTGCTAGCCGCGAGCCCTTGTGCTGCGTGCGTCGGCACTCGAGCGGAGACATCACAAGTGACATTCATTAAACAACGAGCGCCGAACAAACCGATACCCACCTAATAACTATTAGAAGGGACAGATACAAATCTTTATAACAAAAAATAGTAAAAAAATTCTTGCTTGAAGGGATTTGAACTCGCAGCCTCGGCATGATACGAGTTTCGTTATTTCATTCAATAGTTATGGTTGAGGTTGCAAGTTCAAATTATGTCTGGAGGCTACCATTCTAAAACTATTGAAATATTTCTCGAGAGGTTTTACGAAGGTATTTTTATGTCTGCAAATAAAAACAGGCGATAGTAGTCGATTAGGCCACTTGCCATACCAGCGCATAAATGTGATGTTGACGACAGAAGTCACTGAATCTCTTTTTCCTTTTGTTTGAAGAACATACAGTTACTTAGCTTATTTCCTTCTTTTAGTGTCCGTGTTATTCTAAGCCTTCTCACGTCTATGGGGTGTATCTATTGTGCGGGTAGCTACTTGGCGCCCTCCACTCGCCCTGCTAAAAAGCCATTACGCCGCCTTTGATCTGGGCCGCTTTGATTGTACCGCGCTCCTAACTTCCACCGAGCTATGGAGGTTCGCATTGATTTTAGATTTCAAGATCTTATTTCCGAGTTTTTGTAATTAGCCTTAATACAATACTGTGCCCGGTGGTCCCACTATAATTTAGAAGAAGTCCCTAACCTTCCTCAAGAAATGAGCCATCAAATTCAGTCAGTAAGTTATGTAAGGTATTTTTCAATTCAGACTGGTAGATCCGGAATTAGCGCGATCCGTGGTCTCTGTCCCCATGGGAAAGAGGCGTGATTTTATGTATGTATGTAATGTATAATGTACCTAACTACATAGGTATTGATTGGAAATGGAACATTTGGAACTGTTTCAAACCAAGATCTACAGAGATTTAAGCACGTGCTCTCAACATCCCATGTCGCGATAATTAGCCGCAAGTAGCGATATTATGTGACTCGACTCCACTGAACCTTTGAGGCAGCGACTCCTGGGTGAATGAGATCTCATTCAGAGCAACGCAGGTTTTCATGGATCAAAAGATGTGCTCAAAACATTACGAATCATAATTGCAGATTTCGCAAATCGAAGCAGACTTTTACCTAATTCTAAAGAATGGAATTCGCTGAAAGTTAAGTACCTGGTGTGCTGATTGTAACTATGATTCAGTAAAAAGTGCTGATGAGGAAGGATGCTAATTGTTTATTATATTTATTTATTTAACGCTACTGGGGATTTTGCAACTAAAATTACGAAAATCCCCTACAAAGGAAATTTTGAAACTAGGCCCTTATTATGGGATTTGATATCGGAGCTTGTACCCATTGTGACTAACGCTTCGTTATTCTTCTTCTTCTATCATCGCTATTTCTTTGAGATCGCGTAATTTTTCCTTATTATGTAATATATTTTTTTACTAACATCAGCTAGTAGTCAGGTTTGGTGACAAAGTTTTTAGGTCACCCGAAGGTTTCCATTGTTAATGCAACTTCAAGAGAGCGAACATTTACGTGCTCTCCAATGGAGACTCTAAGTTGGTAACATTTACCTGATACCATTTTCTTGCACGTGCCAGAGCAATAATTGAATGCAATAATTACACGCACCTAATTGACGTTCAATAATTGTAAGTAACTGTTGTTTAGATTATGCAAGTCATGATGACAATCAATTTAATTGTACGAAAGAATCTTGCATAGGCTTTTTGACGGGAATTTGAGGTGCCATGTTGCCTTTTTTGTTTTATTTTCCAAAACTTGTGTTTTAGCGAATGGTGGATTATTAACTGTTAAGTGTTCGTGAACGTACATAAGTGTGGGCAAATGAAACAAAACTGGATATCATTGCATTTCGAGTTCTCTCAAAAAGTCCTTGTAATGCTGCAGTAAAGAACCCACATCTTTACTGACGCTGACTACCTATGACTTGACCTTGACTAAACTGACTTGAAAATATAAACACAATGGTAGTGGCTAAATGCGTGGCACAAGCCGTGCGAAAGCCAAAATAAAAGAAGTGAAGTGAAGTCAATCTTGCATCGTGTAAATGTCTTTAACAATATCCAAATACTACATTATATCAAGAACCTATAAGTTACAAGAGCATGCAAGTAGGTGAGCGACTTAACTTCACTTAACAATATTCAAATCACAAATACGATTTATTTCGTTCACGCATCATTTCCGTCTTTTAGTTTCATCCCATTTGTGCGTAAAATGAGAAGGCAAGGAGTTTTCTGATAAAAGGGCTCGTGCCATGTCAACCGAGTGGTCCCGTCTTCGGAGCGTCTAACGAGGGTCTTTCAAGTCGTGATCACAGGACCCGTCTTATGGGCAAAATCGCGTATTGTGGTAACATAAAACCCCTAAGTTAACAAGCTGATTTTAATACCTTTATTTTTCTCTGTTGTGTCAAAGTGGCTAGTTGAAAATATATTTTTTTAATTTGCACTTTGATGTATCTACTTATGGAGGTTTTATGTTATCTGTGGTCATACTAACATGTGGGATGAGTTATGAATGTGAATGAACTTTTGCATGTTTTTAACAAAGTTTTTTTTTTATTTACACCAAAAAAAAGGGCTTTGTCGCTAAGCGATCACACCGCCCTTTTACAAAGTTAAAGGTCAAAGTCAAAAATCAATAATTCACTTAGGGCCCCTGGGACCTCTGGGTCTTACTGGAATTAAGATAAAAAGTTACCTAATTATACTGTCCTGGGCGTCTACTCTGCAAAACGAAAAACGAAGTTTCGTGACAATTTTCGGGTTCTAATTATGTTGGTGAACTATTACGAATTCAGTATCCACCAACATAAGCTGACCCCGAAAATTGTCACGAAACTTCGTTTTCGTTGTTCCGGAGTAAGGGCCCTGTTTCGTATCTTATATCGTGAATATCTACTTGTCTTTAACATTTCTGATTGTATTTGATTAGATATTAATGGTTTAGTTTCTTTTAACTTTTTAAACTTACAAAGTACTACTTAGTTCTTTTGAAGTAATATCAACACTAAATGGATTCAGTGTATACAGAACGGCACTTGCAAAACAAACGTAGACTTCTGCAGAAACACTCAATTATAACTTTGCCCACTATTTTTCAAAACAAAGATCTCACCAACTTCGCAGCTACTCAACTAGCCCGACTTCAGATCTTGAACCATTTGATACGGCAGACGTTTGATTCTACAACATTTTATTTATTTATTTTATTTTATTGAAGAAACCAACAGCTACAAAAGTTTTGAATACCTAAATGCAACCAGCAAACATTCTTAGTGCTGCTTGAGTGATGCTGAAGGCTAGCCTCATCCATTATACTTAACTATACCTTATCTGATTTTGTTGTTAAATTAAACTTTATTTCAAAAGTTCACACAACTAAGTATAAAATTGTAGAACATAAAAACAAAACTCATAACTAAATTTATAAAAAAATTCAATGTTTGAAATATTTTTAGGCACAAAAGGCGCTATAAACTGTACTTTTATACTGTATTTTTGACATTATTCCTAAATGTAAGCTCATTATTTTTAAGAAACGTTTCATCTCCGTCAATTAGCCGAATCAAACGGTCTAGGTCCAGGGTAGATAGGATGCAATTCTCAAGCAGCTAACTCTTGAAGCAGACCCAGATTAGACCACAGTTAGTGCTAACTTCCGCAAAGTCTTCAGCAGAGTAAGACGCACCACGGATGAGAACCCGCGCTAACTTTCAGAGGCTAAGCAGTCTTTGAATGTCTTGGTATTGCAATCTGTAGAACTTATTTCTAACTAGCTTATTCGCCTTCGTTTCGTTCGCGTGGTATCTACCTGGATAAAAAGTAGCCTATGTGTTATTTCAAGTCACAAACTATTTTCCAAGTTTCAACAAAATCCGTTATGTAGTTTTCGCGTGAAAGAGCAACAAACATCCACACATCCGAAGAAACATTCGCGTTTATAATATTAGTACCTAGGACAGGATAATTGAAATCTATTTATCATTTGAATACTTTTGACTAGTAACTTTGTCATTTGATGTGAAGGTAATGTTTATAGACACGGGATTTTATAGCGTTGGTTGTTTACCTTATTTAGGTACAATTCCGACGCGACGTTTTAGTTATACAATAGCCTTAATCGCAGACAAACTAATAGGTAGCCTAACCATGCATTTCTACATATTATTTGTGATCAAAAAGTAATAATAACCATCAGTAGGTATGTTCCTAAACAATTTTTACTCTGTGCACTTCATTGGAACCCGGAAGTACAGTGCTGAGCAAAAGTTGAGTCGTAAACAAACGATCCGCGACTCATCACGCATTCTCTTTGCGAGGGCCCTCCTTTCTGGCGGAGCTCAAAGGAATCCTGCCGATCTGAGGTAGGTCAAGTCTTCATTCCTTTTGGTGGTAACTTAACTTATATAATGCTACTAAATTTCCAGCTGAAGAGTGCACTTTCTTGTTAGAACGCGTTAATTACAGATGTTTTAAAAAATAGCTTAATCTTTGATATTGTAAGTCTGAGAAGGGTTTAACATAATGCAAGCCCTTTGGAGCTGTGCAAAATAAAAAAATGCCAGAGAGAAACCTAGGCTAAACCGTTGATTTAGAATTTTGCCAAGTTTTCTCTTTTCTATTTAGATCTCATCTTGCGTTGCCTTGCTGTGCCGGTCATGTTTTTATTCAGTAGGTTATATACTTTAAATTCGGTGTAAAAGTAGCTTAATATTAGATTTAATTATGTATTTTTTCATATCTTCACAGGTAGGTACGACTTCCTTAAAAGGAAAAAAAAATAAACATCTACGTAGCTAAGTGGGCTTAAGGTCATAACTCATTGATTCAATGAGCGCTTAGGCACGATTTTGTTTGTAAGTGGCTTGAACTTAGATAAATTACGAGTATGTCATTTCCTTTTAAAAGGACACTGAGCAATCTTATTAGTCCTCGGGCTATCTTTTTACGCACCGTTTAACATCATTTTCATAACGGCAGAATCCCAATAAAATTTTAATAAAAAACCTTCAAAATTAATGTCATGTAAACAGAAAGAAGATAATCGAAAAATTTAATCCGGAATCAAGTTCGAATCCTAGATAAATATTCCGAGCGTTTTCTTTCCTTATTCGATCCAACTTTTACTGCCATAGTCGCCTTAACCTTCATCTCAAGATCGATTCAAACGCCTTACATTTCGACTTACATGCACCCCTGTTCCGATCCCTCCATACCCATCTCCCTCACTCCCTTGAATTTCCTTTTCATCCCTTTCAGCTGCAAACGTCATTGCGTGGCGCATTGTCTACGGTTTAAACTCAAGCGATTTTAAACTCTATTTTGTAGTAAATTCGATTTGAATTAGGAAATGAGGTGAGAGTGAAAAGGAAATTGGCATTTAGCATCGACAGAGGAAAAGCTAGTTTTCCGCAGCAAAATTTGAAAATAGAATTCGAATGTACAATGCTGCTGAGTGCGTTTTCTATGATGGTTGAGGGTAGTTTATTGTGTTGTGTTAGGGGGTATTTTTGCTTGGATTTGTGATGTGTTGAATACAGAATATATTGGCCGCTTTGTGCGTTGGGAAGGCCGGCCGGCCGCATTCGGTGACATGTACCGGCACGCGAATGTTTTTGTTCCATTTTCTGTTTTTTATGGAACTTTTTCGTCATGTCATCTTCTTTTTAATTAATTTATGATTGTTGCCAGTGTGGGGTCGTAGAACTTTCGTTTTGATATGAAGTTACGGTGGTCTTATTAGTGTATACGGTTAAAGTAAGTAAGCGTGATTATAAAACAAGTTTTCTAGTGCTATATTAGGGACCCTGTGCTGTTGTTTGAAACAATCTAGAAGTCCTTAGGTAAGTAACATTTTCAGTCATATAAGTTCACTTATCATTTTGTAGTAATTTTAATACCTCATAATTAGGTATATTCGACATCAATGCTTCAAATAAAACATTTTAAAATCAAAGATATTTAGCAAAATATGAAAATGAAGGCTGTAACGACAGGTTGTAACGGAGGTGTTGCGTGGGTCGTTGACCCCGGTTGCCATGGCAACGCTGTCATGAGGGCTGATTGCTACAATTGCGATGCCTTTCTGATTGCACCCGCCTGTCCTTACGATCCTATTAGAATCTTCGAGGTACCTTACCTCGAGATCAAATTGAATACAACGAGTATCGTGTTTCCTTTCATTATAAAGAAATGAAAAAAGGAAAATAAACGAAAACAAACATACAAACGAGAAAAAGATGAAAAAACGTAACGAAATCATTTCGAACTGCAAATTTTGAAATTCATGAGTTCATATAAGAGTTATTGTAATTTTTTAATTGTTATTTTATTGACGACCTCTGTGACACAGTGGGGAAAGCTGGCCTGAGACGCAGAGGTTGCGGGTTCGATCCCCGCTACGGAACGAGTCTGTATGATCTGCAATTATTTGTCTAAGTCTGGGTGTTTTCTATGTACCTATAATATGTATGTATTTACAAAAAAAATGTATCTATGTAGTATATCAGTCATCTGATTACCATAACAAAAGCATTAAATTGCTGAACTTGGGACGAG
Organism: Xanthorhoe designata; assembly: GCA_963582015.1. Lineage (NCBI taxonomy): Eukaryota > Metazoa > Arthropoda > Insecta > Lepidoptera > Geometridae > Xanthorhoe > Xanthorhoe designata. The sequence goes on from OY757045.1 coordinate 290,476, forward strand.
ATAAGACCAAGGGTTTATTTATTTATTATTAAATTACTGTGTGTTCTTTTAACAATTCGAAATGATATTATTTTTATATTATTATTGAAGCCCTATATTCACTTTGAGTTGGCACAAATATTAAATACATGCGATCTGTCTGTTTGATTAATTGATTGTCTTTAGTCAAATAGTCATTTTACATCACGACATGACTAACATAGCTCCATAAGTCCTATTAGATAGGTACCTTTAAAATCCTCCTGTGTCACAGGATACATAGCAGTTTGTATAGAATAGCTTAGCCTTGTTTATTTACGCATACAGGAACTGCCGATCGATAGAGTAGTAAAATGCTAAACGTATTAACAACCAACCCTTTGCTAGTTGATTGTTCGCGATAAGGGTGATGCTCCATTGCAGGAAAAGATCAGACATTGTTTTTAAACAACAACTTCACACAAGTCGCGGGTGAACAGGTTTAGGCAAGCGTGATTTATTGACTAGGTATCGTAATTATTTTTTTTTAAACTTTCGCGATCAGAACACATTATAAAGTGTTCTGTCAGTCTTCTTCAGTCAGTCTTCCCGCGACCACGGCTGGTGCAATCCGGTCGAAACGTCGGGTGAATATTAAAGGTAAAATTCGTGATAAATACCCGTTTGCATATGTTTTATAATAGGTATCGTAGACTGCATTGTGCGTGGTTTACTAAAAACGGAAAACTACTAAACGGTTTCGGCTGAAACTTGGAATAAGTATTACATAGTTAATGACTTGAAATGACCTCGCAAGCGTGAACCATAGTGTTTAGACAAACCTAATGCCGGCACCACTCATTGCAACATTATAATGGCCAATGACAATGCTCCGTTTACGGTTATTCGACACAAACGGAGCATTGCCATTGGCCAAATCTCTAACAATTTTTTGTACAATTATGAAGTCAATAGTAGCAATTCGGAGTGTCGCAAAAGCTAAACTAAACTAACTAAAAATGTTGCCGTCCCTTTCATAGCGATGGGAATAAAAAGGATGGCATTAATTTTAGTTAGGCTAGTTTAGCTGTTGCGTCACTCCGAATTGCCACTACTGTATATCTATCTATCTATCTATCTACTATTGTCTAGCTTGTGAATGTTACAAGTGAAATTGTTCATAGTTCCTACTCGTATAGCTTGAAGTGGAATGCCCACTCAACCCAGTTGTATACAAACCCTTTATGGCTTAGCGTTTTATAGTTTTATTGTTGCGAGGCGAGTGATTAGTTCAATTGGTCGCTCTTTACGACTGATTTATAGCTTGGCGATTTATTTAGTTATTCATTTACTAGGAGGATGTTTTTGTTTGAACAGTCGAAATAAATGCTTTACATTTGGAGTAGTATTGGTCGAGTGGGATAGTACCTACCTCTACTTTTGATTCCACGGTGGTGTGTTTGAATCCTGGCTGTAATTCAATTATATTTCTCGTTAATGCGCTTTGACAGGAGGTCTAAACGGTGATAGAAAATATAGTAAGGAATATATGCTTCATACTTATTGACCAATTTGACCATATCCTATAGATAAGGCTGATTAAACTAATTTCTAATAAGGCATAAGTGCCGGACAAGTCCCAGGCAAAAAAGTATTTAAGTGTTGGCTTGTGTATAACGACCACATCACTAAAAATAAAAGAAAACCTGTAAGTATAATGATTTTCTAAAAACTACCCTTCAGATGCGAGGTGTTCAAGTTGGTATTATTATAACTTCATAACGGGTGATTCAATTTACTTCAGACTTTGTATGTATTCTCATAATCAGATCGTTCGGTTACTAAACCCGAAATTCACGCGAAGGAAGTCGCGGGCATCTGCTAGTTCTACAATATTCATAAACTCCACCAGAAGCACTACTAGGCGCTTTCAATAATTCCAGAATCAGAATCAGAATCAGAAAACTTTTATTGCCAAACTGTTGTACAAGGTAGGTCTTAAATAATACGTAGGTACAAGTTTATACAGCTATCCATTTCGGATGTGCAACATTATGATAATTGGTTACCTAGTGATAAAATAACCTAGGCTAAAGTATGTAGGTAGCCACTTAGTATCACCTATTAAAATACTCATCAAGATTGTAAAATACACTGTTTACAAGCCAATTTCTAAGTTGATTTTTAAATTTGTTACCTTCAAGAATTTTAAAATCAAATGGTAGCTTATTGTAAATACGTGCTGCTGAAATAAAGGTACCATTTGAATACATGGCATTATTGATTTGGGGAATACAAATATCATGTTTATATTTAGATCGTAAAGAATCAGCTCGTGATGACTTTTTTTCAAAAAAATATTTTACGTTATTTTTAACAAAAAGACGAATTTCTAATATGTAAATACAGGTAAGAGTTAACAATTGTTCTTCTTTAAATATATTACGTAATGTTTCAGTACTTTTCATGTTGTAAATTGCTCGCAAGCATCTTTTTTGCATGACAAAGGCTGATTGAAAATCTACAGAATTACCCCAAAATATAACGCCGTAACTTAAATGAGGGTAAACAAAACCATAGTAGGTTTGTTTTGCAATTTCTTTAGATGAGGTTGAGAGAAAACAAAAAACTCCATGAAATCTCAATACTACAGAGACGGTATCGGATCACGTCAGAATCACAACATCACTAATTCAGTGAGTTGCAGTAGACAGTCGTAAAAGCCGGCATTTCTTTTAAAATTCATCCCGAGTAGGTGCGAATGCAATCTCCGGACACCTCGCCGACCTGTACGGATTCCCGAGGGATCGATCCGGGGCAGGGTTGCGGGAAAGCCGGATAGAATAAGCTTATGGCCGAACTCCATTTAAAAAAGTCGGACAAATGTGTTAGTAATTATGATGTGGGTTTATTATGTTGCAAGAATAGTGTAAAGAAAGCGAAAAACATAAAATGAGGTAACATAATAGATAAGAACAGATAAAAATCAATCAATCATTTATTTATTTTCTCTCACAAACAATACATACAGTTAAATAAATATAAATACAGGAAAATAAAATACATTTAAAAATAAAAATAATCCAAAAATACGTGTCGGTTCTAACTTATTACAAAGAAATGTTGTGAGAGCCTGGTGCCTGAAATAGGTACCTATAGAAAATAACCTGTAAATGTGAGATAAAATAAGTAACAGGTAAGTAACTCGAATACACAATACACAAATACACAAATTGTTTATTATTTCTCTCACAAATCACAATACATAAATAAAAATATAAAGTAATTAAGTAATTTTAAATATAAGTACAGTAAAAAAATAAATTGACGCTAATCTGTGCATTATCAAATATCATCTTATCCATTTTGACATTTTCATCATCATAAAAATAATTATACCACTACGCGGGTCGGATATAAATGTGTAGGTACCTACTGTAATTGTGCGTTCAGTGTCACTGCCTTTTTGATTCGGCTTTTTTACTGAAAAATATGATACACAAATTGTTTATTATTTCTCTCACAAATCACAATACATAAATAAAAATATAAAGTAATTAAGTAATTTTAAATATAAGTACAGTAAAAAAATAAATTGACGCTAATCTGTGCATTATCAAATATCATCTTATCCATTTTGACATTTTCATCATCATAAAAATAATTATACCACTACGCGGGTCGGATATAAATGTGTAGGTACCTACTGTAATTGTGCGTTCAGTGTCACTGCCTTTTTGATTCGGCTTTTTTACTGAAAAATATGATAAATAATATTACCTCTCAGCCCTACTCTTCCCCAACCCCTCAGAAGACTAATGCCTCCTGCACCCTTTACTTATTATAATTTTATATTAAACGAGGGTTGACCGAGGATCGGCACTCCACGTAAGATCATTCTACAAGGAGTTTATTTTTTTGTGGTTTGGTATCATCTCCAGTGGGATTTGATTCGTTTAGAAGAAAGACAAAATTGTCCTATACCGAGTTCCCTTAAAAGAAATTAGTGATTTTTTTAATAATAATAATAAATATCTTTATTTCTGGCAATTAAGTAACAAGATGTAAAATCTAAGGCTCATTCACTTATCTATTGCGTTTATTCGTTTTTTGAGTTGCCGCCTGGATATTAGCAGATAAAAAATAGCTATGTAATTTAATTCTATCATCGCTTATACCTACAGTGCCACAAACTTATCTGGACTGGTGAGAGGGGCACTATTGTAGCATTTTGTGCTAGAAGAAAATGATATTTTCGTTTTTACAATTAAAAAAAAAAATCAAAATTCAAAATGTATTTATTCAGTACGATCGTTTATAGACCACTTTGACATGTCCCGTTCTTAAAACTAGGTGATTCTACTGCCTGTTCCAACGCGACTCCCTACACCAGGGAAATAATCAGGCAAGAACCTGGTGGTGTGGGCCTATCTTTTTTTCAGCGGTCCAATCTTAATACTAAGTAAATATAAACTGAGTTGGAGAACGTTCAGTCCCAAGCGTTTTTGTCATCAAAGTAATCTGATATTTTATAAACTGGAACTAACGAAGTTTCATTTTCACCACTGGTCTAGATAAGCTTGTGGCACTGTAACTTTGTTTTGACACATCTGACCATGTGACTTATCGTAAACGACAATTTCAATCAGTCTCTGGTTCTAGTGTAAGCGATTGAAGCTAAGTAAATGTCTAGGGGTAGTGTGCAGTTCGGGGAAGAAAGGCGACACCGCAGCGAGGTGTGAACGGATTCAATCACCTGACACAGTACACCGACACCTCGGCGGCTCTCGGCTCGGGTTACTGCGCTTTAGAACATGCATTCATTAGGTGTATACTTATATAGCTAGCGTTATAGGTTCGTTCGTTCGTATGAGCAAGTGGCCAAGTCTGGTGACGGAGACTTAGGCCGCCTAAAGGCCTCCGTAATGGCTTAACGACTTTAAAAGCCAGGACCGACAATTTAACGTGCCCTCCGAAGCACGGAAGCGCTCAGATGGAAATGCCACTTGCGGTCACCCATTCAAGTTGTGACTGCTCAGAACGTTGCTTAACTTCGACGATCTATCAAGAACGTCTTAGCAAGCTTCGCCACGAGCGCTTCATTAGTAGTATTATAGGTAGTATAAAGATAACTTACTTATAATAATGACAAAAGAATACACAAGTCGCAAAAATAAAAAAAATATTTAACCGACTTTAATTTCGTAAGAAGAAAGCAATTTTCTACACTCTTGAGGTGCATTTTTGTTCATAACTTTGAAGATCCTCATCAGATCCTCAAAAGTTTGCTTTTAAATAAAAAAAAAAAATACATCAAAGTCGGTTCACCCAGTCGAAAGTTTATAATTTAAAGTAACAAACATTTTTTATTTACTTATTTATTTTTTATATAATTAATACGGTTTACACCAATTACATTAATTAAATAATTGTCATAATAAGATAAAAAGAAAAATGAAAAATCATAAAAAAATTAAAACATTCAGAAGAAGTGAGAACCTCCTCCTTTTTAGAAGTTCACATTTTCGGCCATTCACATTAATTACTACTTGGATTATCACGTGTACAACCACGTGATCTGTACGTTAATTAGCTACCTGTGGCGCTAATAAACTGATTCCTAAATACACAGAAATGGCTCATTTGATGCTCGTTTATGTTTACTTCTGTGGATTGACACGACGACCACAACGGCAAACATTGTTGTGTCACAGTAGGGTTACCGGCGGTTTTTGTGTAGTACCTATAATAATCTATCCTTGCTCACGTGTCTAGTATTCAAAATGTTGCTCTTTTTGGGGCTCTTGTTGCGGCCAAACCTAATTTTTAAGACCATTATGTACCAACTTGAAGCAATAAATGAATATGAAAATATTTAAGTAATTTTTAGTTCATGCAAGTTACCGGGGGCGGCGCTGCACTGGATTTTCATACATTTGTGATACACTCGGTATCGAGGTCAGTATCCAACATTAGCAAGCTTCGCCACTTCGGTACGAACTACTTGTAATTTGAATTTTAATAAAAAAAATGTATGAAAAATATCTGAAAAGTCCAAGCCATTTACCAAGCACACGTCCGACATTATTTTTTTATCACCGTAACTTGATGGTCATAAATATTATCCTTGGACATTTCACACGGCGGCGTCATCTTTTCCCAAGCTAAGCAACTTAATGCTTGTGTTATGGTAACCAGATGACTGATATACTACTTAAATACTTTATTTTTTGTAAATACATACATAATCATAGATAGAAAAACGTCCAGACCCGGAACAAATATCTGTATACCATACAAACATTTGTCCCGTGGCGGGAATCGAACCCGCAACCTCCGCGTCTCAAGCGAGCCTTCGCCCACCGCGCCACAGAGGTCGTCAATCATAAATAGATATTTCTCACTAAGTTACTAAGTTATAAAGTATATTAGTAAAGTCCAGTGTTGTGAATAAAATTATCCAGTCGTAACTAAACAAAGGATAAAATCCTGACTCTGGAACATTTGCTGGGAGTCCAAAAGCCGGTCGTTATAATAAATCACGTCTGAGCCACAGATTATAAATTTAATATTCATAGAGTGATGTTTGCGCTTGTTATAGCTACTGGCATGTCGAGACTGCACCGTGATAGTAGCTGGAGCTAGTCACTGTCTGACATTTGCAAACGAGTAGATTAGACACCGCTGCACCGTCGCTTTTATCGGTTTAATAAATTATTTTTTGCTTTCGCGCCCACTGACTCAGGCTTTGGAGAATTTTATCTGGTCACTTTTATATCAATGAAAAGAAATGGCGTCAGATTAAGCACCTCATAGTTTATGAATAAAAGTTTTATCAGACTTTTAGGAAAAATAAACAATTTAGGAAAGGTAACAAGAAGTATCGTCTTGTAAAGGAATAACTGACCTGGGTTAGTTCACCGGCTATCTAAACAATTTACTTATATTATTAACATTTCAAAATGCCATCCCACCTTTCTTTGAACTAAAGTATTTTTTTTTGTCAACCCAAAGGCAAAGGTAAAAAAGTTTAAGCAATTTATACAAGAAAAAATACAAGTAATAAAGTAATGAGACGTCATACGTTACAGCTATTTACACGATGATGATAAAATGAAGCAGAAATCGCGAAGCAACTTGCCCCGTGTGAATTAACCTACGATCATTTGTATTCAACTCGCGGTAGCCATCCCTCACGGCGAGAGATAACTAAACGCGGTTCCACGCGACAGTGACACTATTTAGTCCTGCCCTCGTCTGATAAGGCCTTAATTTTAAGCTTCTTTAATTAAAATCTAAGTGGAGTTACAGTTTGCAGTCACGGTTTAGTTTAAAGTTGGCGGAGAAATTAGTTAAAACAAATGAAAAATACTTATTGACAATCGAGTGATAAGAAAATAAGGCTACCCCTCAGCATTTGCTCCAAGCAGCATCATGACTGTTGGAGCGCTAGTTTTTCAGTGGTTTTTATTGGCTTGTTAAGTCTAAAGGAATCTAGCTAAGCTAACGGTGAACTTAAAAACTCGTTTTTTTTAAGACAAAAACATAGGAGTTAACTTTTTTGTGAATTTTCTATAAATTTTCAAGAACTGTAATGAAATCTCAACTGCAGAAACATTGCAGTTTCCAAGAATCAGAAAGCAAAATCGCTTACCGCAAAATTCGTTTAACTCAAAATCTAAATGCAAAGCGTCTCGTTAAAACTGTATTCTTTTCAAATTACAAGCACTTCTTAAAATTTCTTAATTAAAACTTAAACTAAAGGCTAGTTTAGACGAGCGCGGCGAGGCGTCTCGTTGGATCCGAGTCTTTAATTAATGTCGTTGTAAGCTCCTTAATTGCGGGCTTTGGCAAGGAACATGCGGTACGCAACTACATATGACGCAGATTTTAGATTCGGTATTCAGAAACACACGATAAATACCCGTTATATGTATCAAAGTTGGTTGTGATCGTAAATCGAAGGTTTAATTATTACTCATGTCAATATATAGATATATATATATCGACCTTTACATTCCAGAGGCGCATATTTAATGATTGTGTCCTATAAATCATTCGTATGGCGTGATAATGCAGTCCTGGTATCACCCTGATAAGACAACATTATTTTGATTACAACTAAAAACATTACAGAAAAAAACTACTCATCTCGTCAGTAACTTACTTTAGATTGTTGAAACAATCTACATAATAAAGTAAACAGAATTCAATAAAAATGGAAAATAAATCCAAAAGACGACCCGCAAGCAAAACGGTCATAAACCCTCCACACGTGTAAAATTTACCCTTGAAAAAGTTAAAGGTTTGTACGACGTTTGACGCCGACGCAAATAAGCTCGTGTGTAATTAGGCTTACAAGAAAATTAACGCGATGCTTCATATGTGCAGGGAAGAATCTGGAATAGATGATTTACACGAATTTACGGGACTTTATCGCGTAACTTTAAAAAGAAGGTAAACTACATATTTCAAAAGTACCTAAGTATAAATAAATGTACTAAAGGACAGATGAGTTCATTGGGTCCGAAATTTATTGCATAGCCCATTCCTTGCCCAGCTACCACGGTCACCCCTAAGGAGAGGACAGTGAGACAAGTCGCAACTTGCCCACGTGCGTAATGGGCAGTGAACGCGTTAAGGGAAGTGTACCTACTGGATAAACTAGATTTAGAAAGACCCAGTAACATATATATTTGCCGAACATACAAACATTTGTCCCGCGGGGATCGAACCTACAACCTCCGCGTCTCAGGCAGGCCTTGCCCTGCGCCACTGAGGTCGTCATAAGTCATCTCATAAGTTGCCCTTAATCCGGCCCTGATCACGTTCCTACATAAATAAAACTTACGCCTTCGCGCCGCCACTTGCTGCTGAATAAATATAACTTAAATGGGTAGTTTCGCGACTTTCAGGCAATTAAAACGATATAACTTTGATGTTGCGACTCAGATGCTGATCTTTTGAAGATTATGTTGCATCTACGAAATGAGATGAGCCTAAGTATATAAACTCTAACAAGTGACAAAATTAACATGTTTATTAAACCAACTTCAATTTCGTAAAAAAGAGCAATATTCTACACTCTTGAGGTGCTACACTCTTTTCTACACTCATCAGATCCTCAACATTTTTTATGGGACCACCTGGGGAGTGAGACGTTCAAACAAAAAAAATTTCAAAATCCGTCCGCAAGAAGGTAAAAAAATAAAAAAAAAACATATTTTGAGAAGACTTTTTTACAGATGACGTCATGATGAAAATGAGACTGAAAACGACTGATGGACTGCTTAGCCAGTGATATCCACAGGAAAGACAATGGTCAATACGTGTGGGGCTGACTAGCTGCGGGTTTTGTTTTCCTTCACCGTTTAAAGCTCGTGTTAATGTGCATATAGATATTTAACGTGTATTTATTACTTGTGGTAAACCAGTCATTTGTTTTTGTGAGGTAATAAAGATGGCGGATTCCATTAAAATGAAGATCGAGCAGACACAATAAGCAAACACCCCACGAAGTTCCTAAAAAAGAAGAAACTACCCTTTGTTCCCTCCCCGTCTTTTAATTAAACAATAATTGTTATAATGAGGGTCGCACAATAAGCCATTTTCAAAACTGACCCCCGAGGCCAAAGTTTCCTTTTTTGATTTTCAAATGAGCTGTTTTGGCAAACACAATGAGCCGTGAAGAACTGTTTAAGTTATTGTGTACGCCGCTTTATATTTAATTTTCATAATGCATTATCTTATACTCCTCGTTCGTTCGTTCGTATAAGCAAGTGGCCATTCTAGGGATATGCATTTTAAATTACAAAAATATGGGAACGAAAATCATTTACCTATATCATCTCTTTTGCTAGACAAAATGTCCTTCCTTGGAGATTTTCCACCGAAGGCGTCGAGCTCAAGTATTTAGTTTCTCCAACTATAAAACTTATCTACTGAACTTTGCAGAACAATAAAAGATAGGTACGTTGATCATGAGATCACAGTCAACAAGCCAAATCGTTTTACAACTCTCCGACTAGTTATTTGTAGTAAACAGTTGACTATCGGCTCCCGGTCTACTCGTAAACACGGTTATCTTATTAAAACGACGCCGCGCTGTCTTTATTGAGATATTTTTGGGAAAGAAATGGAAATGATAGGAACTATTCATGGAATCTTCAACAACTCGAGGATTTTTTGTTTGTCTTTAGTTCCTAAAAAAACGGTCTTCACGATCACTGTAATGTTTTTTAACGTGTAATTTGTACTAAATAGTTTTACTTACTAACGAATTTACTTACTTTTAATAGTAATTTCAACAATGTTTGATTAATTAATTAATTGTTTGTTTATTTCTCTCAAAAGATGTAAAGCCGAACTTTCAATTTTAGGCTGTCGAATGTCAATCCCGAAATATTTTTTCTGTTTCTATCTTACAAAGTCGCAGTAGCCATAAAAGAAGAAGTGAAGTGAAGTTTCTATCTTATAGCGATTGTAGTGTGTATTCCAGACCCCAGGGACTAGACTGCTCTTACTTTCGAATATTCAAAACATATTTTTCAGGATCTGTATGTTTTTGACTTAATATTCGGGACACAGTCTTTTTTTCTTATAATAACATAGTTATGGGTGTTGCCAAATTATAAGTGACAGATCAATTTGTAGAGTCACGAGGCATCTCACGATAAATTGCATTTTTGTTGCAGATCTACTTCAAACTGGTAGGGTACAGGGAGCTATAAGGTAAGCGATATTTTCTATGCTTTTAAAATGAGTGTGAATGACACTTTATTCTTGCTATGGCATTTCTTTAATTTACATCGTTTACATTAAACATTGTTTGGTGCTGTAAACATTTATTATGATTCGTATTACGCATCTATGAAAATTAACTGAATTATTTCTAAGCTATGAGTTTTTTAGTTTTGAAAGTGCAAACATTAAAAACTTGAAAAAAAACATTCAATGACGATCAGAGCTGATTGTACACATTCCCATATTTCTAGCTATGATTCTATAGTTCTTAACATCTTTGACTATGCTACCAGCTTTACCGGCTTTAGACAGGGGTGGCGCACCCTCTTCATTACGGGCCCCAAATTGCAACGCACGTGTGTTGCGTGCGGAACACGGTTGGTCACCCCTGCAACCGGTGCTATAATCCAATATAGGTTGACCTCCCCTGGTCTTGCTTCTGTTCGTGGATTTAACGCGTCGTAGTGGAATAACAGTCTGCTAGATATTAGGGCATCAGTATTGGAGATTGACTAGATCTAGTTACATTTAAGTTTAAATAAATAATGTTGTCGCTAGATTTCATTCAATGGTGAAGGAAAACATCTTGAGGAAACCCGCGGCTAGTCAGCCCCACACGTATTGACTATTGTCATTCCTGTGGATTTGGCCGGCTAAGTTGAGAGGATGGTTTAGGTGCTGGGCAAGCCTATTCCATCTCAACAATGTCCCAGGCACTACAGTGTCCCGTTAAGTGTAGGCTAAAGCTTGTATTTCATTGTTGGGAGGTTGAAGAAAAATATGGAGTCATCTCCAACAATGAAACTTTCTGTTGATGACATTATATTAGAGAGTTACTAAGTCTATAGATAAACATAGGTAAGCATAGACATTAAAAGTTCCTCTGACTACCCTTAGACATACAGAAATTTAAATGAGTACAAAATTTAAAAGAATGATCTAACATTGCATTGTTTATATGATCTAAATGCTGAGGGGTAGCCTTGTATAATATACAAATGAAAATACTTATTGACAATCGAGTGACAGGAAAATAAGGCTACCCCTCAGCATTTAGATCATATAAACAATGCAATATTATGTTACCATGTTTATGTTGATGGAAAATAAAAACTTTTTCTATTCTATTCTATTCATTGCAAAATGTAGTTTGGCTTCGATACGGCTGTCATACCCTGCCACCGTTTCTTCAAAACCCCAAATCCTTGCTCCAGCTCAAGTAGTTGAATTAGCATCGCTTTGATTCGTAATGGCGGACAAACATTTCGCTGTCAATGCCAAATGGCCGGGGCCTTCCTTCCCTGGTTCCAAGGATAAGGGTGTATTATTAAAATCACGCAGCTACCTCATAATTGGAAGAAAAATGTTGGAAACATTATTTGAGATTTGGATTTTGAACTCTCAGATGAGTAAATTCGCCTTTAATGTAGTTGAATTTAGACTAATAGGTCAGTTATATACTCGTATATATTATAGCTATGTATGGATATCTGTGTGAATGCAGGTGTGTGTAAGGCCGAGTTATTGTGTCCTCTTTAACAAACAAAGTGGTTATTCGCCATGACCCAACAAAACGCATTTTGTATTAACGAGCAAAATACAATACGACAACACGGCGACGAGCCATGTTATGTCGCGTTACGTTTAGTTGGGTCATAGCGAAAACCCACCCTGGTTGCATAATTGCAATGATTTTAAATCATACTAATATTATATTGTGTGTGTTAGTGTGTAAGTATGTAAGTGTGAATGTTTGTTACTCCTTCACGCTCAAACGGCTGGACGAATTTGAATTAAATTTGGTACCAGGATTGGTTATATTCTGGATTAACACATGCTACTTTTGATCCCGGTATTTCTGCGGGTATGGGAACTATTTATCGCGGGTAATATCGCAGCTTGTACTACATAAATCAAAGTCTTTCTTAGCAATAGTTGAACCAAAACAAAGTGAAAAGTACCTCGATAAACATTAACTCGCATTATACAATTAATACTTCAAACAATTTCAAGTATTCGTTTTCAAAGGCTCCGCTGTTCCGTCTTATTCGATTAGCATTATAAAACATATTGTAAACAAAGAAACATCTTACCCTGATAATGACTGAACTCGGGCTAAGAAGGAATGGCCGCTACATTCCGTACGTAAATCTACAGTTATTAACTTTGGCCAGTAATAATCTGATTATAATGTGTTAGTTGCAAAAAGCAGAAAAAGTATACATATATTCATAATCTCTTACCCCTTCTTAGCCCGAGTTCAGTCTTCTGCAAGATGTGGGCATGTACCAAATACCAAAAAAAATTACCAAATTACATATTTGGTACATGCCCACATTTTGCAGAAGTTACCTTTCCTGTTTATGTATTACGGTCATTGAGATGTATTATAGAGCCACAATCAGACAAATAAAATGTAAACGCCAAAACTCACACGCTACGTAGTGCACAGAGTTTTACTTTTTTGCGTACAAGCGACATTGAACATTAAAACAAACGACATAACGTCTATATTCAAATGTCAAATGTCATTGTAGAACATTGAATTTGCTCGCACATTTTTTGAGTGTTGTCAGCTATTAGATTGTGGCTCTTAATACATCTCAATGATTACGGTAGTTATTATATGGATTCCGTTTCTTATCAAAGCACAGCTTTGGGTAATGAACGGAATTAAATTAAAAGTGAACAATACGGCGCGGGACAAAGAACGGGTAATTTATTTTATTTGTTTATTGTCGACATTGTCCTAATGGGACTTAAATCGAACGCGGATATTTAATATTGTTTCTGAAACTTCGATTGTTGCAAATCTTGAATTGTAATTGAGTTTTGAATTATTATTATACGATTTATGGAATATAATAGTAACAGTGATATATAATTGACTCTTATAGATTTTGTTTATAGAATACCTAATAGAAACGGTTTTAAAATTCTATATAAATAAAGGTATGACCAGGGTCAAAAGAAGAAGACCAAAAAGTATGAGAGGTTCAGGTTCATTCAGCGATTTAATCCTAGAGGTCCTACTGTTCAATCCAGGGCTTTATAACGTTACCACTTCCCAATAAAAATAACAGTAAATAACGTTACTTTCATATAGATACCTATATAACGGTAATTTAGTTAGTATTGTTACCTAGGTAACGAAAAATATAATAACGTTACAACTACAGAGGTAATTCCCATAATATACCGATACTTCATTTCGTTAAAAATGCATGTTGCCGCTCTAGGCGAGCAGAGCCGCAGAGCGGCAACGAACGTGCATGCGCGGTGATGGCGCGCTGTGCGTGTGTCTGTTTGCGTCGCGTAACACGTGACATTTGTCGCTGCGTTTTGGCTATCGAGGCGTCTACAGCACACATGAATAATGGTGATTTGATTGATAATTTTTTATCTCAATAAAACTTACAAAAATCTTTTTTAGAATTTTATTTTTATTCACTGTATTATACAAAATTATACAAAAACTTCAAAAACTTGTTTCCATAGGTTTTCTACCTCTTCCTCAGGAATTTTATTTAAAAGGTAACGAAATGCCACCGCTTTCGTATTTTTTGAACAAGGGCAGTCACCTAATCCTGTTTCCTTTCCCGCCAAACGTATTTTTTTGGTTTTTGGATTCTGGACATTTTTTGAAATAGTAAAATAGTTATTAGAATGTAATAAATGAAGGTTACATGATAAAAAAAATAGTTGATACCCATCTCTAATGGAAAACTGCTATTGCTTAAAATACTATAACGGGTGAATTTTTGAGACGTGGCAGTTAGGGCAGGTACCTTAACCGTTATAGTAACAGGAAAACGCTTTTAGGTGACTATCAATAAATTTATTAAGTAAATAAATTTAAATAAATAAATAAATAATTATTAAATTTATTAATTTATAACCATTTTTTCACAAAATATCTCGTGTTACAGTCAAACCAACTCAAGGTAACAAGTCAACTGCTTGTAACATCGAAAATCAAAGAAAGAGATAGAAAACTGTTTAGTATCAATAATAATATAACGTTAATTAACGTTTACTTTACCGATAAAAGTAAAAGTAACGCTATATTCATTTACCGGTATCATGCCACAAAAGTAACGTTAAAAAAAATAACGTTACCTGTTTTGGTAACGTTACCTAGTGTTTGGCGGAAGTAACGGTACGAAAATTTTACCGGTATATGAAGCCCTGGTTCAATCTGTTAGAATTTCAAATTTGAATTCGATGTTTTGGCAAATTATAATAATTCTTCAAAATTACATAAATAAGGGACATTGGTGAATATAAAAATAGTACTTGATTGGTTTTTCTAAAAAAAAATTGTTAATTGTTTATTAAGCGAATGAATTAAATTTATTATTCGCTATTATGTTTTAGGGTGTGAGCAATAAACCACCTAGGAGGGGTCACGAGGGTCACAGTCGATAATTCAAGGGAAGCCTCAATTTGTCGTCATTATGTCACGTACGCAAGACATGTGGCCACTTGCTAGCTAACCGATATTTATTCGTAGCGGTTCGTAGCGACTCGTAGAGTCTCGTAGACGTTCGTAGACAACATTGTTTTTTTTTTTTTTTTTTTTTTTTTTTTTATTATTTAACCTATCATGTCCCACTGCTGGGCAAAGGTCTCCCCCTTCAACTTCCACTCTTTGCGCTCCAAGGCAACAGTTTGCCAGTTTGATTCGAATGCATCCAGGTCGTCTCGCCATCTTTTCCTGGGTCTGCCGCGTCGTCTCCGACTGTCTTCGGGCACCCACTGAGTGACGAGTCTCGCCCAACGTTCTGGATGCATTCGAGCCACATGACCTGCCCAATCCCATTTCAAGCGCGCAGTCCTCGTACCTACATCCGCTATGCCCGTTTTCGATCGGATTTCAGTGTTTCGGACCCTGTCTGTTCGTTTGATCCCAAGAACACTCCGCTCCATAGCTCTTTGGCAAATCTTGAGGTCTGATTTTTGTGATTCAGTCAAAGACCATGTCTGAGCACCGTAGGTCAGTATGGGCAGGATACAAGTGTCGATGAGTTTGCGCTTGAGTGATATCGGAAGGTTGCCCTTCATATGCTGCTTCATGGCCCAGTAGCTCCTCCATGCGCTCTCAATGCGGCGACTTATTTCTCTGTCTTGCCTGCATTTGAAGGAGACTACTTGGCCTAAGTAGATAACTAATAGATACAATTGGCCTAATAGATACAACATTGTTTAAAATTAAAAAAAAAAAACCTATTATTTATACTCTGTTTTTGTAATTTTAGCAAGGCATTACCAGGTGGTTAAGGTTTCTGCAATTTTCTACAAAAATGACATGTCGTGATAGCTTTAATAGTTTTTTTATATTGGTAAAAGCTCTTATCTAAGTATATCTTACTAAAATGACCAGAACCTCAAAACATACAATTATTATCGTTTATCGTTTTTAAAGTGTAAAACATGCATTTTTCTTGCAGCCTTAATTCGTATGTTATTTTATCCTTTCTTAAATTTAGATCTTTCTTTCTTTAAACAGCCACAATCGGTACATCTCTGAAATTTTTTTTTGTTAAAACGTATTTTACGAAAACAGTTTGAATTTTCCCCATTCAAAATCACACTACACATGAGTCTCGACACTTCATGAAAGAAAGAAAGAAAGAAAAATCATTTATTCTTGTAGGACCTCAAGGATCACTTAAGTATCGTTTTACATGCTAGGTGATTCTAATGCCTGTTCATAACTCAATTGTCGATATTTCTCAGCAACGCTTCATAAACTCAAGTTTCCACACATTGTAAAGCAACGCATATTCGACTTTTACTGGAAAGAGGGGGGAGTAAATGACATTTTTGGAACTTAAAACTAGTCCTCTGAAATGGAAAAAAATTTAAATGAAATATGATCACGACTGTATCCCGGGAGCGGTAGACATTTCTTTCAGATCACTAGGCAATTTTTAGATCTTTTTGAAGATCTCTAAGGCGTATGTCAGAGGTATGTCCAAATACATACATATTTGGTACATGCCCACTTTTTGCAGAAGTTAACTTTCCATACGTGACAGGTTGCAAGCCCATCGACGCTATTAGAGAGCTAACTGGTTTTCTCACGATGTTTACCTTCATCGTTATAAGCTCGTGTTAAAGCGCATATAATTTTTTCGATGCGAAAAGTTCATTGATGCACGGCCGGATTCGAACCCACGACCTTCGGATCGAAAGTCGAGGTACTAATCCACTTGACCAACACGGCTCTACAGTCCTCTGAAGTTGCGAATATTGCTACCTACAACACCAAATCCGTTCAAAAATAATCACAAATACTTGAGCGTTACTAAATACTTTTTTTTATTTTTAAATACTCTTGTAATTTATCGGATGAAACACTTCGTCACGACCTTACTACGATAGTCAGAGCTTACATAATTATCTATATTATTTAAAAACCTATATAAAAAAGCCATCAAACTGTTTTAATGTGCAAACTATCAACTCTCTTTGGTGAACATATTTTATTTTCAATAGTACATTTTAAAATGTCATATTAAAGAAATGATTAGCATTTACAATATTAAACAATGTATTCATATCATGAGATACCAAAAATAGCTAACTCATACAAAAATACACATCTAACCATATTGTCAGTTGCACCCTTCTTCAGCAAGCCGTACTTGCAAAAGTTTTGTAAAAACGTGTCGCCGCCCCTCACTACAAAACGCATTCGGTGGACCGGCGCGTCTTGCTCTCGGTGGAAATCACAAAGTGTACCTCTTTGTAAACCTCTCTGTATGCTGCTATAATAATCCTACAATACAGCCTTACTCGAGGTTCGGAGTAAATATCTGCAAATTCCTATGCTTTTCATTATTTCATAGAAAATAATGTTTTAAAGAACATTTTAGTACTAAATAATGAGATGTATTAGTATTTTTCATTCTAAAGATCATTACTTGGACCTTTAAAAATTTGATGATTGCTTCCTTCATTATTTACACAGATCTGTTTAGAAAAAAATAGACAATATTTTAGCGGATGATGCGAAAATTTCTACACTTATATTCAGCGATATTTACTTTGCCGATCAATCATCTTTTCAAACTTTAACGATTATAAAAGAAAGCCTGGAAATTGCAAGTAAGGGTAAAGGGGCAGTGTGACCGCGGGCTAACCTTCGTGAGTAATCCCAAAGTCCCCGCGCTGCGCCAACTCTCTTTATTATTTTAGGATTGATCGAACCGAAAGCCATTTCTCAATACCAATAATACTTTTAAAAACATCATCCGCATCCAGATTTAATCTACGTATAAAATAGACTAGACCCGGTTTTGCTTGCACGCTACTTTCCATAAAAACTTTGACACCCCGAGTTTCTATCTAATTGCACCCATACAAACTTTGACACACGCTCTTTTTCATTTCTTGTATCTTGTATTTACTAACGTTGATGTGCAAGTCACATTCAATAAGAAGTTATATTATTAACTTGTTAGTAATAGAAAGAGTTTTAGATTTTCTTCTCAGAACAAAATGGAAGAGAACAATTGTTGAGGAACTGCATTCAATGTAAAGACTGATCTAATATTCACGCTGCGCTCGACTTATCCAACTTGCAAAATACTAAAGTAAAGCATCAAAATTCTCATAAAGGCTATAATTTCAAGGCGATTCCGAAGGAATTATGTAAATTCGGTCTTTAAACTGAGTTCTGATCCCGGGTCGCGGGTTCAGTGCCGGCCCTGAATAATGCGCCGCTTGCTGCACCTGAATGGAACTCCTCGACTATTAAATTTGAGAAACGTTAATCTTTTATGCGCCGGGAACTGGAATGCAAAGAAATGACTGAACGCGCTTTCTGTTAAATCTACATGATTAAAAAGTTACAACATGAAATACAATGTTGGTATATTCTCAATTTAATGATAATAAAAAAGAAAAAAAAAATATAATAACTCTTTAATCATTAGTTGTAATCAACAAAAAATAATTTGGAATAAATAATAAATATACTTGGACTTCCACCTTTTTGGAATAAAGTTATCAATCCATTACATTTCGTTATAATAATGTATATTTCATACATTATTTTTTTCCATGAATCTAATCTATCCAATATCCAGATACCTAAATAATAAATAATTAAATTCTGTTAATGTGTGGTTCATTTAAATATTTTTAAACGAGTGATAAACTTAACTAATACAATATTTTGATTTTGTGGACGTACTTCACGTATAACATGAAGAAATTACTTTTATTTCAATCAAAAGACGATTACCGCACTTTTAAAAACAATACCAACAGATTCGTGTTTAGATCTCAAAGAGGCTAAAGAATTCGATTCAATTAAGGCAAGCACTTGTTAACAATGCTTTGAAGTGTTCGCAATAAAAATAACATTAATTGGTCTCCCCGGGGTGTAATTATATCTTCAAATGTTTAGTCAGATCTAAGAAAAACTCGAATTGGACCAATTTGATCTGTCGAGTCGTGGTGAGAGTCTTAGGAATTAAATAAGTAGGATTTAACCAATTTCATTGTTATCAACATTATCCTCAACCTATTTTGTTCTCTGTACATGTTTTGCTAATCTTCATCTTCTCACTTTTACCATATACTGATAAACTAACTGACGCGACATTTCTTTGCTTGTACACTAAAACAGAATAGGTAAAGTTTTTCTTTCGTCTCAATAAACATTTATAGTATCTTTTGAATTGCAATTTTCACAATATCTGGAGAAAAATCTCACATTTAGTATAAAATATGCCATAAACCGTCTTTATTTTGCGAGCAATAATAAAGAAGTGTGTCCTCGAGTGTACACTGAAAGAAAATAACCACTTTTGAAGAACAGCATGGTGCTACCATCTCTGATCTACGAATAAACGTTATTTTATATTTATTATAATAAAATATTATAATCAAAACGTTTTGGGTAGGTGATTCTAATACCTGTTCCAACGCGACTCCGTACTCCAGGGAAACAATCAGGCAAGCACCTGGTGGTGTGGGCCTAGGTTTTTTTACAGCGATACCTTAACAATCTAATCGTCCACAGGCCATATGTATGAGTCCAGCTCATCCCGCCATCTCATTCTAGCCCTTCCACGTTGTCGTGTCACATTGTGTGGAGTGCAATCTGTGGTCCAGTCAAATATTATATCTAAACTATTAAAAAGGCGTGAATAGAAATGAAACATAAATAATATTGTAAATATGCAATATACTTTCTAACAGTCTATTTAAGTGTTTACTTGTCGTGTGTATTATCTTCACTGTAGGATTATCCTACAGTGAAGATACCTCTACTTCGTTGAATTCAGAAACAAAAATGGTATAACATTTGTTACATCTGTCGGAGAGTGCCCTAAGTTGGCAACACAGAGAAACAAAGAGGAGCTTGCAATATCTCAGAGTTAGCGGCGATCGCGCCCCCGAGGCACTGTCTTATGAAATTCACACAAAAAATAACTTTTCAACAAAAAATACATCTCTACAATACCCCACTGGAAGCAACTTGCCGCCACTGGGCAGTATTTGCATAACGTTCGCATTTTATTTGAGGACTAGCGCTGAGTTTTTAACTTCTGTATAAAAAGCTATTAGTTGTGATATTGCTGCTTTATTCAAAAGAGTTTTTTGAATTGTATTTAACTCACGACCTTTACTTTAAAGTTACTGAGTTGTGTAGTTTTTTGAACCTGCCTTCAAACGAAGACATATTACTCGTAAGAGCAAATAATTTACTAATTAAATTACTTGTATAAACATATGTTATTGATTAACGCTAAATCCATCATCAAAGTATACCAACTAGATCTCACCATTGTTTGACTGTGTCTAGCTCGATTTTTTTTAATTCTGATTTGGAAATATAATTAAAATTTACTCTCATTACACTTTTCATATAAACTTGTCGATTTTACTTTTGACTTAGCCCTTATGCAAATTGTTTGTATGTTTGTATTGTAAAATATAAACAAGTTTAAAACATATTTCGCAATAACTTCCCGCTTCAGACTTTAAACTCGTCTCACAGTTCATCAATCTAACAAGCAATACGGTAATGAGCAAGTTTACTCGAATCCTGGAGCTATATAACTCTGGACGATACTAACTTTTGTTTTGGTAGACTTTTTTATTGAACATTTTTACCTCCTTTTTCTTTTTTTCACTTTTAGTTATAAGTACCTACTTAACCTGTTTTTTCACTCATAATATGATTCACTTTCACTTTAGTAATGATGTTTAGAAGGGTTTTTTATACGATAAATATATATAAGTAATTATCAAGTTTTTTTATTCGAAACTAGTTAGCCGAAACTTTTAGTAAGATTTTTCATTTATAATAAATCAAGTTAGTGTTTTTTTTATCAAATTTGTGATTTCTGTGATGTTCTTAGCTCTAATTTCACCAACAAAAGATGGGCCGATCGCACGAATCATCGTAGATAAGTAAAAATATCAAGAAATGTTGATTGGTGTATGGATTGGTGAATTTCCTGGTAAAGTAAAGTTTCGTCCGGTAGTGTAAGCAAGACTCGGCTCTTATAAAAATGCAGAATTTTGATGGTTCGCTCCCTCAGCTCCCCGCGCTATGCGCCGACACCTCGGCTTAAACTAAGAGCTTGTATTGTACACTCGCCTCTACTAATTTATAAAAGTTTAGAAATTGTACCAATTGAAGAAACTAGTATCCTCAAGGTTCCTGCGGAGTTGCTTGGATAGGGTACAAATAAAACTACTCGTTCCCGTGGAAGTACGAATCAAATTATATTACTGCGATCAATAATCATTCCCTATATTTGCAAATGCAAACGATAGCGCGTTCTACAAAGTGGTCAAATTTAGCAGCGCCATCTAGTTCTGACTTCGGTAAACTACGAACAAAAAGTCACTAGATGGCTCTAGTGACTGATAAGATTACTATATTGAACATTCCGCCCACCAAGGACATCATGCGAATGTCCTTTTAATTATACAGAACCGCCCACCATGAGGTGAGATGATAACAAGTTTACAAATCAGCGCTGTGAATTTACCATTTCCTTTGCTTAACAAATGGACTGTATTATTCAAAAAATATTAATTAACTAAGATAGGAACTTACATTTGACTGAAACTTAACTATATTTTATATTCTAACTCAACTACATTTATCAAACACATTTTGGTTGATAAGATAAACATGACTTCTTGGATAAACAATTTAACTTAGATACTAAACTTACTTGGCAGGTACATACAAGTGAATACACATATTAATCAGACACCGGTAAAATACACAATTTAGATACAGGTCGTTTTATGAACGATCCATTACACTTAACTGTTACTACACGACATATTTTGTCCAAACCAGGGTGCTTTTCAGTAACTTTACCTAAAAGCCATCGAGCTGGAGGCAAGTTGTCCTCCTTCACTAAAACAATATCTCCTATGTTTGGCTCAGGAATATGCTTATTCCATTTGTATCGTTGAAGTAACTGCACTAGATATTCTTGCGACCATTTTCGCCAGAAGTCTTGCAACATGCGCTGGGTTAATTGCCAGCGTTTTAAACTACCCATATTGACATTTTCGTAACTACGATCAGGAACTGTTAGCAACGGTTCACCGATTAAGAAATGACCCGGTGTGAGAGGTATGGGATCATTTGGACCGTCGGGCATCACCGATAATGGTCGAGAGTTAAGACATGACTCTACTTGACATAAAATTGTAGACAACTCTTCATAGGTGAGTGTTGATTCACCAATCACTCGTCTCAAATGGAACTTCGTCGATTTGACGCCAGCCTCCCATAGGCCTCCAAAGTTAGGGGCGTGAGGCGGTATAAAATGCCAAGAAACACTATTGTTTCCTAGCCACTCTTGAATTTCGGTGGCGACTGACGACTTTTCTACATCCACTAGATGCCGGAGCTCCTTAGCAGCACCTACGAAGTTCGTCCCGTTATCGCTCCACATGTCGCTGACAAAGCCTCTTCTGGCAACGAATCGCTTGAAACCTGCTATAAAACCTTGCGATGATAGATCGCTTATAGCTTCCAGATGAATCGCCTTGGACACCATGCAGATAAATAGGCAAATATACCCCTTGTAAGATTGATGTCCACGGCCCTTGGATGTACGAATGTTGATTGGCCCTGCAAAGTCAACACCACTTTGCCGAAATGCTCTTGCTGGAGTAACTCTACTAGCTGGCAGTTGGCCCATCAGCTGAGTCTGGGTAGCTGCTGAGTATCTTTTGCACTTGACACATTTGCGCACATATGACTTCACAAGAGTCTTCGCAGATATTATCCAAAACTTGTTACGTAAATGATTTATCATTAAGGTGGGGCCTCCATGCAATGTCATTTTGTGTGAATCAGCAATCAGAAGATGTGTGAAATGATTGCTGTGTGGTATGATGATAGGGTGCTTAATGTTTTCGTTTAGCGATGCATGTTGGAGCCGACCACTGACGCGCAGGATTCCATCGTCGTCGATTGTTGGACAAAGGGACTTCAATTTTCCTCTAGTCGTTGCTCTTCCTGTTTTCTTGATGCTTTCTATTTCTTCACTGAACTCTTGCTTTTGGACATGTTTTATGCAAACCTTCATTGCCTCATCTATTTCCTCCTTTGTTAGGTAAGTTTCGTATCGTTTTCCATTATTTACCTTAAGTTTCCATTTCAAAACTCTTCTGCAATAGGCAATGACACGCACCAGTTTTTGTAATGATGAAAATCTAGTCCAGAGAGAATCTTTTACTTCTTCTGTACCTACATGAGCCTTGACACTTCTCTGCTCCATGCTGGTGGCTATTGACTTGGGTCTACTGTAGTCGATTGTTCTGTTATGTAGCCACGATGGTCCACGTGCCCATAACTCGCTGCAGGCCAGTTCCTCTGACGTTACTCCTCTGGATGCGATATCTGCAGGATTTTGAGCTGATTTGACATGAGCCCAATGAGAATTTTCTAGTTGAGTGAGGATGGTAGAAACTCTATTCCCAACAAAGGTTGTCCAGCGGCTTGGATGGCTGCTTAGCCAAGCCAGAACCACTGTTGAATCAGTCCAAGCATGTATATGAGTTTGATCAACTCTCATGACTTCAGCTACTTCTGTTATTAAGTCGGATAGTAAAACTGCTCCCATTAACTCAAGTTTGGGAATCGACAGCTGCTTCACTGGAGATACTTTCGTGCGAGCCGTGATGAGGCTAGTTTTGATGTTTTCTTGTCCGTCAATAATTCGGATGTACACGACCGCGGCGTAGGCCGCCTCTGATGCGTCGCAAAACCCATGCAATTCAACCAGCAAATCATCAGCGCTTGTATTGATCCATCGAGGTATGCTAAATTGTTTTGTTTCTAAAAGATTCTGTCTATATGTTTGCCATTCTGTTAACAATTCGGGAGTTAACTCTTCATCCCAATCTAGTCCAGATAGCCACAGCCGTTGGATGAATATTTTAGAAGTGATAACACACGGTGCTGCCCAACCTAGTGGATCAAATAACCGGGCAATATCAGATATCACTCGTCTCTTCGTGATTGGTGTTTGCTGTGGAGGTAGCGTCACCGAATATTTGAATTCATCTCCTTCACGATCCCAGCTGATTCCCAATATCTTAACAATGTCATCCGTTTTTATGTCCTTTCTTCCTTGATTTTCATCCTCTATCTCTTTCTCATCGATAATCCTGCCTGAAATTTCCCTGTCTAACTCCTTACAGCTACTCACCCATTTCTGCAATTCGAAGCCTCCTTTGGTAAGTACTGATTCGATGTCCTTATGTAACTTTAATCCTTCTGCAACTGTTTGACATCCTGTCATGAGATCGTCTACATAAAAATCATTTTTTATGATTTCAGAGACTCCTGGGTACTGCGAGCCTTCATCGTCTGCGACTTGCTGCAAGGATTTCACTGCGAGGTAAGGAGCCGATGCCGTCCCGAACGTTACTCTGAGTAATCTATATTCTTCTATTTCAGATGCGGGTTCGTTGCGCCACACTACCCTCTGGAAGTCCGCGTGCTCTGGAGACATCTTCACCTGCCTGTACATCTTGACTACGTCGGCGCTAAGACTGATAGGATGCATTCTCCATCGCATGATGATGTGACGTAGCGGTGGTTGCAACGTCGGACCAACCATGAGTTCATCATTCAATGAAACTCCGTTCATACCTTTCATTGAAGCGTCGAACACTATTCTCACCTTGGTGGTCGTTTTATCATTGCGTATGACGGCGTGATGTGGCAAGTAAACCGTTGAAGGTTTGACCGCCTCGTCGGATGGTATGCGCTCCATGTGACCAAGGTTCAAATAGTCGTGAAATACTTCAGAGTATTGTTTCTTGACTTCCGGTTCCCTTTCAAACTTCCGTTCTAGATGCTGAAATCTTCTTACTGCTAAATCTCTGGACCTACCATGTTGACATGTGGGATTATCTGTTCGGAATGGAAGACTAACGATGTACTGGCCACTTTCATCTCTGATTGTGGTTTGCTTGTAGAACTCTTCGCATCGTTGTTCTTCCAAAGTAAGCATTTTACGTTCCGGGATTGAAGATTCTATCTCCCAAAACTTCTTTAAGAGTGCATTGTCATCAGCTTGAGCGTGCATGCTTACTACACTATGATGACACTGAGGCGAATGGTTCTGATTCTCATCTGTTTCATGTGTGGGACCAGATATGATCCATCCCAAGGCGGTGTGTTGCGCAGTGGGCATGCCATTGGGACCCTTAATCAGACCATCTCTTATCAAATCACCATACACATCTACTCCAAGCAAAATGTCTATTTTGCTCGGTGTGTGGAACTGGGGATCGGCGAGGGCTATCTCGGCGAACTCTGGCCATTCCACATGATTTATTTTCTGTGTTGGCAAAAGACTGGTTATTGTGCTCAGAACGTGCGCTCGTACTTGGACTTGAAAATCAGAATCATGGCGTGATTGGATATTTATCATGATGATATACTTCGAAGCCAGCGTATCTTCTTTGTCACCTCCTAAACCTGATATGCTGCTTCTGCTGTGAATCCTTTTCAGGCCGAGTAATTGCGCAGCTGACTCTGTGACGAAAGATGCCTCTGAACCTTGATCCAATAAAGCTCGGAGGGTGTGTTTGGATCCATCTCTTGCTTCAGCTTCAACGAGAGCGGTTGCCAGCAGAATTTTTCTTGACGATATCCCTTTTGAAAAATGTGATGCGAACTTAGATGTTTGATCTGGATAGTCTAATGATGTCTTAACTCTCGAAACCGTTTCAGTGATCTCCGCCGCTAGATTTGACTTTATTGGTTCTGATGGTTTCGGATGGAGCAATGAGTGGTGTTTCCTATGACAAACACGACATCTGACTGGTGACCGACAAATGTTTGCAGAATGATTGCTACCTAAGCAGTTAAAGCAAAGCCTGCTGGTTTGAACAAAATTATGACGCTGATCATAATCAAGTATGATGAAATCTTTACAGTTGGCCATTTTGTGCTCACTAGATTTACAATATGAGCACCACATCTTTGCTACAGCTTCAGATCTATCGGTCATTGCATGCATCACTTTCGGTCTATGGTTGGAAAAACTTGGCTTTGATTTTTGCTTGGGATCCAAAAACTCAAGAGAGCGGAATCGCGACTCCAAAAACTCTCGCATTTGTCTCAAAGTTGGTAAATCATCCGTGCTACTTATCTTCGCTTCCCATTCCTTACGAGATTCTGAGTCCAACTTCGAGCAAATGGTGAAAATAACTATTGTGTCCCACGTACCGACATCAATCCCCAAATTTTTCAAACCATTGAGCGTATCATTAGTTACATCTAGAATATCTTTCAGTGCACTGCTTGACTCGGATCCTAGGCTTGGTTGGTTCACAAAACGCTTCAATAAACAATTGGCTAGATATTTTTTATTGTTGTATCTATTATTAAGCGTTAACCATGATTCCTGATAATCTGCTGCTGTGATAGGAACATGTCTCAATAATTGTTCAGCCTCTCCCGATAAATGCCCTTTCAAATAGTGCATTTTTTGTACATCATCTATTGCAGAGTTATTGTGAACCAACGATTCATACAGATCTTTGAACGTTGTCCATTCCGAGTATGCCCCAGTAAAGGTAGGGATGGATATCTTAGGCAACTTTACATTAATACTCTCAGACTTTGAGTTATGGACTGAAGCTTGAGATTCTCTGCTTGGTTTACTTGGCTTTAATTGCGACAAACATTCCCTAATTTCTGCTTTACATTCAATATACAACTCTTCTACACACTCATACATGTTTTCAGAAATATAGCGAGTTTCCGCAAGCTCTTCTGTTGAAATTTCAGTTATTAACCTCAAATGCGTGTCTGAGAAAACCTTCCATTTCTCTTCTAATGACTCTATTCTCGTAAGCAGATGAGACTCTTTTAATAACCTATCCTTAGGAGTTTTCTTAAAATTTGCATAAGTTCTTTCTATCAAGGACTTGTAACCTAGCTGAGCTTTTAAAAGCGGTGAAAGAGACATAGTGATAAATTTATACACAAGCTTCAACAAAACTTAACCGAAATTTTCTAAGTGTTTGAAAACCGAACCGAAATCGGGCGTAGGTTCCCCGTCTTTACTATTTGGATAAAATTATTCTAAGTCTATGAAAAAATACAAAAAAATTACAAGTGTTTGAACTAATTATTAAAATCGGGCATAGGTTCCCCGTCGGTTCTGTTTAGTTGAAATTATTCTAAGTCTCTAAAACTACACACAAATAAAATTACAAGTCCAAAATCAAATTTCTAAGTAAAATCGATAAACTGAATTGCACTGCACTCAACACAAGAAAAGGTCAATGTACTCACGATTTTTTCACAAGTTTGCTACTTGCCCTGCCGATGACCTTTGCCTCCAATCAATGACGCTCCTTGGTACGTCACTGTTGTGACGCAGCGATACGCATGTACCGCCGCGTTGCTTGCTCCCAAATCTCGGCGAATGCCTACGTCACCACTGACGTAAGCACTGATGATCAGCATACGCGCGCCAGCCTGGATAGCTAGCGCGGTCTTCTTGTACGGATTCACTGCTGATGCGCTGCACTTGCGCATGCGCACCGCACACAATTTTCCACCACACTTCACTGCAATCCTTTTTGCAGCCGTGACAGTACTCCAGATCAAGCTTGACCGAATACTGCCCGGTGCCGCACTGAGTGGCGATCCACCACTTTCCCTAGTGCAAGACAAAAAAACTGTGGAAACGGTTCCACAGGACTTGCTCCGGCTCGACTAGGACCATGAAGAAACTAGTATCCTCAAGGTTCCTGCGGAGTTGCTTGGATAGGGTACAAATAAAACTACTCGTTCCCGTGGAAGTACGAATCAAATTATATTACTGCGATCAATAATCATTCCCTATATTTGCAAATGCAAACGATAGCGCGTTCTACAAAGTGGTCAAATTTAGCAGCGCCATCTAGTTCTGACTTCGGTAAACTACGAACAAAAAGTCACTAGATGGCTCTAGTGACTGATAAGATTACTATATTGAACACCAATTTCTTTTAACGACTTCTTTATCCACTTTCAAAAATAACATTCAATAGGACAGGGACAAAATACTTTCATCTAATATTATGTATCGACATAGATCGACTTATTATAAACAAATTATAGATAGATAGATAGATCATTTTATTGTAAAATGTTGAAATTTTTACAAAGGTATAAGTATTCACGATAAACATTAATATGTAGACGTTAAACTTTCATCGAACAATTTTTTATCAAAATGCATAATAAAAATAAACCTAAAAATGATTAATTTTTAACTCCCTTCATAAACATCCATTGAAAACTTCTAAAACCTGAAAAAAAACTCTAGTACTCATAATTGTAGTTGAGTGTACGTGTAACAAGTATTTCCATCACTGATATTGGCGCGCTACCTGCCCGTCAGCAAGACTCGCTTCACATAGACACGATAACATACAGACATGAACTTCGAAACGCAGAGTATAAAAAAATATAAAGTAATTATACATTATTATAAAGTATTTTCAAATATTAAAACAGGAGATCTTTAATAATGAACTTGATCTAAAAACCATTCATAAAAACGTGTCGAAATTATGAAAGATTTAAGAGCATAAGTATATATCTCAACGGAATAATATTGCCAAATAATATCATGCCAATAGCATGATAATCCGTCACCGTCTTGGACACATTGTTCGTAACTAAATGCCACATTTTGGTTTTAGTTGGGGTCAAAGGTATTTTGTTTAAAACCTAAGTTTTTAGTAATTCACAGTCAGAATAATAATAATTTTCGAATAGTTTTAGTTGATAAATAAGTAAGTAAAAGTTGATAAATAAAGTCGGCTAATTTTAAAATACTGTCACCTCTACTGCTTAGTGCGCTACGAATCACTACGTGAAAGCCTACGGCGCTACGGCGTAGCCGCTACGCGCCGGGGACGTGGTGGTAGTGGAAACCACAATTATGAATGTACACTGCCCTTTTAATAAAGTATAGGTACCTGCGGGAAAAGACAGTTATGTTTATTATTAGACGAAAATCAAAGACAATCGGTTGAGTTTAAAAAGTAAATCAAATTATCTCGTATGAATTATAATAAATATTGTTTTAAGAAATTTTGATATAACTATTAATATTAAGCTGGCCATTTTAACCTTGGACTACAACACTATTTTAAGTTTATTTATATTAAAGTCTAAAACATTTATGCCAACCAACTAGGCCCTGAGAATATTATGTGTATCATCAATGTTAATAGTAAACTAGAATTATTAAATCTTCAGTAGTTCTAAAAAACTACACTAATGCCATCTTGTTAATATAATACAGTTGTCATACCGCTTTACGAATCCATAAACAAGGGCCATATCATATCAAGACAAAGTAACTAAGCTAGTTAGCTGCATAACTTAGAATACATAAGGTAAGATGAACACAGAATGTGAGTATTTAGTTAATTCACGCAAATTACCGGTTTAGAGCGCCGCACGCTCTCTACAAGCATAATGGCGGTCTTCTAGGGCTGTCTCGGAACAATGAGGGCTGTCTGCAATCAAAGCTAAAGAACGAATGAATGAACGAACACTTATTATACACATCAAAAAACGACAAAAGAGCTTACCCTCAAAACATCAGAACTGATTTTTATAAAACATGTCTCAAAAGAACTGCTATAAAACCAGTAGACATGGTGTGTCGCGTTGGAACAGGCACTAATCACATAGCTTATAAGAAGATTCCAAGTGATCCTTGAGGTTCTACTGAAATAACTGTTTTTTCTTTCTTTCTTTCATGGTTCAAATCTCAAATACAGAGGCAATGATGAGACCGCTGTGATCTTCGTTCTTAGCATTAAAAGCAGTAATATTATACCGTAGCTGCATTCGATGGACAAAGCCCCGAGACCGTCGGATAGCCCCTTCGTGACTAATCTGTAAATCTTCGGGTCGCTCGCCGGGATAATGCTTTTGATCTTATACTAAGTGATATATAGCCTTACTTGATAGATACCTATTTAGTTGGTTGTTACTTTTTGATAGTATGAAAGGAAATAACATTGTTTAAAATATAGATATGGCCACGGTAGGTAGTACATTCTCTATAGTAAGTTTGTATAGCTGGCCAACATTGGTGATGGAGTTTTACCACCTAATATCGTCATGACTTAAAAAGTCAAGATCGACAATTGTAGTGGACATTTCGGCCCGCGGGCTGAGTGAGGTGTTGGCTGAGTTTTCCTTAGTTGAATCACGGAAGCGCTCAGCTGTTAATGCCACTAGTGACCCATCCAATATCCAATTTGTGACCGCTCAGAACAGTGCTTAACTTCGACGATATACTTATCAAGAACGTCTTAGCAAGCTTCGCCACGAGCGGCTTATTCTCTTCATGATCTTCTAGCGGTCAATATTCATGAAGCTGAAAGTATATTCCAATACTTCTTGGTTCAAACACAGCATGTATATAACTAGGTACTTTATCTTAGTTCTTGTCAAAAAAGTTTCAAGGAACTCTTCATTCATTTTATTATATCCCAGAAAGTATCACAATATCGCTACCATAGTGTAAAACATAATATACTTGTGAGTAAATGAACTTGAATGGCTTACGCACTAAAAGCTCCACTGAATGGCTTGGTTTATTTATGAGCGGGCAGTGTATTGAATAATTCGGCCAATAAATATAAAAGTTGGGACGCAATTATTATACCGCGCCCGGAGTTAGACCACAGTATAGATTTCCAGTAAGTGAACTACAAGTAATTTTTAGAAGGCAGTTCAAATTATTGTGTATTAGTTCAGAAAGAAAGAAAGAAAGAAAAATCATTTATTCTTGTAGGACCTCAAGGATCACTTAAGTTTCGTTTTACATGCTAGGTGATTCTAATGCCTGTTCCAAAGCTACCAATAGTTCACAGAATTATCCTTGAACGAAATAATTGTGAATAGTAAACATTGCCGCGACGTGAATTTGTAGAGCAAAGTGGAGGCGTATAGGACAGGTACATTATTTACAAGATCATAGAGGTTGTATTGCATTTGAAACTATATTTCTTTGGATTAAGTTAGAACCGACACTTATTTTTGGATTATTTTTATTTTAACTTATTTATATTTATTTAACTGTATTATTGTTTGTGAGAGAAAATAAATACATGATTGATTGATTGATCTAACATTCTAACCCATCTATGAAATTCAACAAGAACACATTTACATTTAAATTATGTCGTCGCTTTTTTATGGCAATCGAATCGCTAACCTCATGTAATAAGTTGAGAATGAGGACGCACAAACTTATCTTACTCGATGTTGTACACGGTGGCCTCACTGTGGGAACACAACAGATACAAAATGCCCGACATTATTTACAGCGCTCAGAATTTATTAGCACTCCCGCCTAGGTACAAGTATATCGTGTAACTATACGGTATATTAGCTCTTTGTGCTCAGATTTTCTACGTTGTAGTTAGAAAAATGTATCATCCTGTGTTTGTTACCTGTATATGAAAGTAAATTCTTTTAAGCTAGTCCAAATCTTTTGATCGACTTTTTAATTTATAGAAAGGATTAATAACTTGTAAAGACGTGTTCTTAATGAAAATAAAGTTGAAATTCGTATGACACTGAAACTGCGCTCCGCTTCGCTGCTCTTCGATGATCTTTTGGTGTGAGTTGAGCCTATGATATATATAGATATATATAGAGTTAAATTAAAATGTTGTAGTGATACACAATGCGAGAATACCACATTGTAATTATTAATTTACTTTAACTGAGTCAAGAAGTAAATATATTATTGAATCATTACGCAAAGACATTAATCTACTATGATATTCAATGTTATTTATTTATTAGATGCAACGCCAACATGCACACATACTTCACAATTAAACACAACATTAGGTAATAAAATATTATAGTATGTGCACTAACCACAGCCAAGCACATCATCGAATTACTTCTATAGAATGGTTATAACATTTTTATATATCAAGCGCTTGGTTCCGGAAGCATTTTAAAAAGGTTTGCCCGTAATCCCACAGAATGCTATTAAATCAACGAGACGCAAATTACTCCTTCTGTAGATCAACTACTTGCATACTTTACCGACCACCAGCTCAGCCAGTGCCTACGATACAATCCCTATTGCCAAACACTAGAGGTTACTTTACCATAATTTACAGTTTCAGTTAACATTGTTGAATAAACTAGTTGCATATTTCAAAATGCTGACAAACTTATCCATGCGGTTGTGATAACTCTTATCTCGTTGAGCTATGGTTTGAAGTTGCAGGTTTTTTATGTAAAGTTCAGTTGTGGGGTACATAAAGCGACAGGCTTTGTCCCGCGGTCAGCAATAAGAGGAGAGAGCGCCATCTGCCGGCCGTTTTCGTTTCCTACTTCCGGTCAGCTCTGAAATTTTGATCAGGATATAATGCGGGATATTATGCGTACTTTTGTTTATTCCTTTCTGTCGGAAGTGAGGAGTTTTGGCTGGTTTTGGTAGGCTTTGTTGGCTCATTGGCGTGTGCTCAGCTGCTAATGTACATTGTGATGAGATATTAATTTGAAAATGCCATGGAGAAGTGGACTGTCAAAGTGTTGTATGGACCTATATTCTAGTAGCTTCCGGGCGCCTAACTCCACGTTAATAATGTCCTTGTGT
Source organism: Xanthorhoe designata (assembly GCA_963582015.1). Classification (NCBI taxonomy): domain Eukaryota; kingdom Metazoa; phylum Arthropoda; class Insecta; order Lepidoptera; family Geometridae; genus Xanthorhoe; species Xanthorhoe designata. The sequence goes on from OY757045.1 coordinate 323,343, forward strand.
TTTTTTGTCCAAATGTCTCGCAGTCGTAATTTTCTGGTACATTGCTACGCAAGCGTAGCAATGTACCAGAAAATTACGACTGCGAGACACCAAGGTAACTGCTTCAAAAACTCTTTGATTTCCCTTCTCGAAAGCAGTAAAAAGTTAGAAAATCTTTGTATGTTCTTTTAGTTCGTCGTTGTAAGCTCACCACACCTATAAATACGCGACTAAACATCACATTCTCGATAAAATGTTGTCTGTAACTTTACAGATATCCTAGCTGGTTATATGCAGGCTATTATAGATAAATGAGAGCTACGAGGAGGAGGCTAAGGACAGAGTGCAATCTAGTTACCGGCTGAGCATTGATTCGATTAGTCTCGCCGTACGCTCGCCCACAACGAATAAGCATTGCATATCTTTTACGAGCCGTGTTGGCCGAGTGGGATGTACCTCGCCTTTCGATCCGGGCTTGAATCAATGGATTTTTTGATCCGAAAATAATAATAATAATAATTCTTTATTTCTGACACGAGATCCATCGATTTACACAAACAAACAAAAAAATAAAATAGTAATATCAAAATATATACCTACAAAAAAATGTACCTACGCAAAGGTACTTAACTTAAAAAAAAAGCAATATAAATATTTTTTTCCTAATATGCGCATTAACACGAGCAGCTCGTTTTTCTTCAACGTTTAAAGCAGGAAAGCCTCTGCTGCATACTTACAGTGACATAAAGGCAAAAAGCTGCAGCTGTCAGGTCTTTTAGAGTCTATCCGGACGCATTTGTATTGCAACCCGCATGCTGTTGTACGACATAACGTTGATCGTGCCAATGCGACTTTATAGAACGATATTTAAGGTTAAAAATATCGAAATATACAGAACATATTCAACAGAATTTTACTGTTGCCGACTGTACGGTTCCTTTTAACTGCAGAACCTTATTAAAAGGTTTTTATTTGCGCTTTCATTACTACTGGAACATTCGTTTCTGACTCAGAAATAGTCTAATGAAGTACTCGGGGGTAGAACTTCCATTTGTACTGTAACAATAAAAATGGTTAATATTAGAGATAGTTTAAACTCTAATCACATGAATCTCTAATTTCAAAATACCGCTCAAACTACATTCAACTTATTTTAGCTAGCAAAACCTCTGCTATTAGGTATCGGAGTTACAAAAACCAATAAATTTTTTATCCAAAACTTCGGCAAGGGTAATCGATTATCCTTTTTTTGCGTTTAAGTAAAAGACTAGCCGTTACTTGTGGTTTTTCTCGTACGAAGATTTCTTAAGGTATAAATTACAGTAAAAAAATCTACTAGTATTTCTAGGGATGTCATGTTTAACTTGCTAGGTTCTTTGAAAGAAAGAAAGAAAGAAAGAAAGAAAAATCATTTATTCTTGTAGGACCTCAAGGATCACTTAAGTTTCGTTTTACATGCTAGGTGATTCTGATGCCTGTCTTCAATTAAAGTACTGATACTTGTAGTTTTCTGTTTGTATTTATTTGTGCTCAAAAAAACACTCCTAGTAAATGCAATATACGAACCGGATTCATTGTTAAAAAATGAAGTGGACCAGGCTTTATATAATGGCTTGCGTTATATATAATTATTATTTGAATAGATTATTAATATTATTATGATTAATATCAGGTTCCGAATCTGATTTATTTGTATAACAATCTGCATGTTAGGAGGATTTTTGCCTACTCTTAACGAGACACTGTATTGCCTGGGACACTGTTGAGATGGAATAGACTTGCCCAGCACCTAAACCATCCTCTTAGCTTAGACTGCCATACCCACAGGAGAGACAATGAAAGAAACTTATCTAATTCCTATGCATATTAATATAACTTAACAAAATACATTTAAACTTATCCCAGGGTCGTTGTAAACTATTACCAAGTAACTGCCAGTCGAGGACGAAAGTCTCAAGTTAGGTTCCTAGACCGAAATACATTTGTCATACAGTCATGCAAACATTCCATATGAGTAAGTTCCTAGTGTCTGCCCCGGGCGTGTTCAAATATAAAACTCATAAGAGCCCGCCGGGGGGACGCATATCAAATTGTGAATCTCTCTGTCTGTCACGAGGAGACATGTCGATGAGGGGTTTAGAAACTGTTCTGTGTTTCTTATGTGGGATTTTTTTCCTGGGAATCTTCAAAGGTAAAGAAATAATTATATAAAAAGGGGCACATCTCTGCTCTAAGACAATCTGGATTTAGGAGGAGCGGATTGATGAATGCGGTTAAAATCCCGTTAATCTACAATTTTAATAAGAATTTTCATTATTCAGACCCTTTGTCCAGTATTCACTTCTAAAGCTGATGTTACGAGTATAATAGTGCGTGTTATTATTAGTGTATCAAATTTAATCCCAAATACTTGTGATATTCATTCCCATATTCTAGAAACATGTAAGCAATATTTGACTCCGTGGCGGTTTACATTATTTTAAACGTTATCCAAGCTAGGTTTTTGAACTCGCATCATGCTCTTGTAAAAGCTATTTAGATGTTGGCAATGTTCCCTGGGTCGTGTTATGGCTTAAAGACAAACTTATGGTGCCAGATTTATGGTAGGTACCTAGTCGCTTTCTCAAAACTCTGGTCTGTATTTGAGCTGAAAACTATGTTATATGTATTTTAGAACTTATAATGTTTTAACAACTTCTTTGTTATTTTATGCGTCAAGAAAATATTCAAATGTATTTGTATCTAATTTAATTTGACAATTATTATAACCAAAAAAGCCCGGACTATTTGGCCGTAACGGTTGCAGCTTCAATGTGTACTATATGTACACACCTTTCGGTTCTTAAGTAGCTAAATAATAGTATAGATAGTAACAGCAATAGCGTTACTCTCTCGGCAAAGTAAAAAAAAATATATTTTCGCTGTAATATTGTTTCTACAAAACTTAAAAACTTTTCCAATCTGGTGCCACACTTCATTTCTCTACAAATCGTTAAGCCATTGAAAGTTATAAAAATAAGTTTTCATTATAAACCGATAGTTCCATCTCAAGTTTGTGAAGTAATCCGAGCGTGATGGAGAAGTTTTCAGGGTTCTATGTCGAGTGTGAAAATGTTAAATTGATATTACAATGGATGCAATAGGTACAAGTTTTAGAAGATACCAATGAATGTTTGTTTTGATTCAAAGGCCGCCGCGGTACTCTTACTAGTATTCTATACACATTTAGACTAATTAAGTTCAGTCTTCTTCACTCATATAGTTCTCAGTCAACTACCTAAGCTTCGGTAGCGAATAAAACATTTTTTAATGCACCTTCTAGACTCCGCCATCATAGTTGGCAATTAGCTCATACGAACTTGCTTTCTTGTCTTGTAGTATATTATTTATTTCAATGTTTCGTTACAGTACAGCATGATGACGGGAACATTCGCATTTTCTTAATATGTGTGATCGCGAAAAATTACTTACTAAAAACCGAACGAACACCAAATTATGAACATTAATCTAAATAAAAACTAAATTATACGGAACTCAAAGTTCCTATACAGTTTACTCTCCTTTATAAATGGTTAATATTTCTTTGTTTATTTTCCTCCGGCCAACTTTAACGTAGAGTTAATCGAACCGAGTAGAGCGCGACAAGCTCCGTGGACCACGCCCTTAGCACCAGTGTCTCACATTATCGCGGTAATTTGATATGCACTTTTTGAACATATTGAACTTAGCGGAACTTAAAGGAACGGGTCAGAGTAGCAAGGTTAAAAAGAAGAGTAGAAAAGGAAGGAGGCTATTGCTCTGCATTGGAACATTATCATTACAATATATAAGGAAATGGAGAAAAGAGACATGTTGTGCTGACCCTACTACTAAGAGGGATAAAGGGGGAACTGATGATGAATATAATAATAAAAAACTAATAAATATCCTTGGACATTTCACACAGCGTAACCAGATAACATAGAAAACACCCAGGCTCGAGACAAGTATTTGCAGATCATACAAACATTTGTCCCGCAGCGGGGATCGAACCCGCAACCTCTGCGTCTCAGGCAGGCTTTCACCCACTGCGCCACAGAGGTCATCTTTGTGATTCACCCCTAAGTATTCCTTAGGTCACCCTAACTTTATTTTATTTACACAACAGGCATTATATAATTATTGTGATTCATGATTTGTACCTTTTGTATTTTTGTTTATGATGTTGGCGACTTAAATAAATAAAGTTTACGACTGTTTCTTTAACGTGTTTTGTTTAATCTTGCTCTGAGAAATATTGCATTTAAAAGGACTCTGAAGCCCTGACAATGTTCAATCTTGCAAAGGGCCTTTCAATCATCACAATTACATATACAATAGAAAAGTTTAAGCTTTTATTCAGAATTTAATTAAAAAATGGCGATGAAATATAAAATATGACCGATTTGTTTATATTAGGTTCCTATTTTGTATATTAGGTCCTATGCTTGTTTCGCAAATTCGTCGGCGTTGACAAAGTAAATAGAATTTAGTATCGATATTAACATAAAAAAAAGCGGCTGAGCGGATTTGGTTGAAACTTTAATTGCATATAGTTTGTGTGAATACAGTTGTGATCCGGCTTCGTCTAATTTTCCTGAACATTTGATAACGAAAACTATACATCAAATTCATTTTAAATTTGAAAGCACTTTATTAACACCCTGTACACAGTACAAGAGTATTCGCCGATCGGAAAATGCAATACGTTTCTTTGAATCTCATTCCCTTGAGTTTCCCTCGCTTCTCCTGTTTATTGCAAAGTTGTAAGAAATTATGAAGTTTGTATTGATAAGTTTGAAAACTAATAGCGTTAGCAATGGATTTTATAAAAAGAATAAAAAAATGTACTTAATAAATTTTTAAAACACTTGTTAGTGATTTCAGTACGATAGATTAGGTTTTTTTGAATTTAGGTGATTATGAAGAATTCTTTGGATTGTTTCCAAAAATAAAAACTATAGGTTCTTTTCTTATTAGCAAAGTTTACCTACAAGATTTTACAAATATTTTATTTTATAAAACGCATACAATTTCTTCTGCTTTTAACTTTTCTAGAAAGCTTTATGTAAAATATTGAGAAGTTTTCAATTTAAAGTGTATTTCGAAGGTGTCATGTCTGAGAAGGCAATATCGCCTCAACAGCGGTCAATATTTGCACTCAAGGGACGTAGTCAATTTTGAAGATATTTTATTGACCAACTTACAATCTTATAGTACAGACGTGACTACATTTGCTGCTAGCCATATTACTATTCTACAATCGCTACGCTGTAGAAGCAGAGTGGGAATTTTAAAATAAAGTGTGACGCGAGGAAAACAATATAAATTTTTCTAATAATCAATGCGGGTAATGAAAGTAAGGAAATGTAACGATTGTACCACATTTAAAACAAAGCATGTTGTGCCTCAAAAAATACTACGAATGAAATTATTATGCTTTGTTTACAGTCATGGTTATGAATGAAGCATCTCTCAAAAAAACTAAAAGAAATTCTGCAGTTTAAAATATTCTACTCTTACATTACCTAAGAGATACATACCCACACGGATTTAGTGTGTTTGTGCAACAATTTGTGCTCTTTTGTTCAATAAAAACATTAGTGGGAGTTCTAATAAACGGAGAACCAGTTTAGTGACAGACTGTGACAAGAAAGGTATTGAATTCAATTAGAACATTGCCATAATAATAATCACACCCTATTCATCAAACAATATCAAAGCTTTTAGGAATGGGAAATGGAAATTTAAAACCCATATTTATTTATTTTCCTCAAAGTTACTTAAAAAGGTCAATGCAATTTCAACATAATTGTGAGCAATAAATAACTCTGTAAAGTTTCCCAAAAAAGGGTCAGGCAGAAAGTTATTTAAAATTAGGAAAAGGATTTTGGGTCAACTCTTTTTTGTAATTAAGTTACCGTTGCAGAGACCAATGAAGTTATAATTTGATTGCAAGATTCGCGGAAGAGGGACAATCAGCTCAAATCAAATATGAAAATGACGAGCTGGTAATATTTGTTTCATGTTTTAATGTTATTCTATATTTAGCACTGAGGTTGTAGTAACTCAAACACTTTACTTTGATTAAGATCTGTGTGAACTAAGCTCTACAAAATAAAATAAATTAAAATAATTGGCACTGTATTAACTTGTTATTGCCGTTGTGAAGAAAGTCGGCAGATAACAGTATGCTAAAAACTAAAAGAAAGGAAAGAGTTTCTTCTATATTTGCTACTAGCGCGCTTAATTCCCAACCGTTCCACAACCACATGGCAGGGTGGCCATAATTTACGTTTTATAAAGTAGACATTAATTTGCGTGTCTCTAAACGGGGGAAGGTCGTCGGGTGTGCATAAATCAACAGTAATCCAGCACCCGACTGTCTAATCAGCAAAAAGGATTCTTGATTCCACATTTTTCTGAAGCGAAAAGAAAAACGCAAAGAATGGCCAACCTACAATAGATATTGATTTATGTTTTGTCGTTGTAATTTAGTATACACTATAAAGATGAAGTGGAGAGTATAAAATCGAGGCATAAAAATTGCCGCCTTTATTTCTTGATTTCACTCTTGACTAAGCATAAGTAGGTGGATAATAAAACATGTTTATGCATGAATATAAAACTTTAGTTAAGTACGTCAAGAATTAATGTTACTTTTTTATGGTTTTCGTCTTAAACTTATACAATATTCTTTAGCTTCATTTTTGAGATTGAGTTATTAATTTATGTCATTGGTATACTTTTCAAAATAAATAACCCCGTCTCTTTTACTTATCTATCTACTTACTAATATCCAATCGTCCAATGCGCCAGACGAGCGAAGCCGGGTTGCAAAGCTAACTCACTTACAGCGAGCTGATTCAATTGAAAACGTTTTATTAAGTGCAAATTGCATCTTCAAAGGAGTGCGGATAGTAAGTAAATTAAATACTCCTTTGGTTGATAAGGCTTCCAGGGGAATGAAGACATCTGTGACTGGGAGGAATGATCGACTTTAGAACGATGCTCTATAAGCATATTCAAGTTGATATAATAATGAAATTCGCAGATAGATATTGTCTGAGATTGAACAATAATGCACCATGAGAATGAATGAAATTGCTTTATGCTTACAAAATTGTAGTCGGTTAAAAAAAAAAAGTGACTTGTTCATAAAAAACCTCGCGCATGACCAAATAATTTACTATTTCAAAGTTGTCCCAGATAACCAAAATACTGTAGGTATACTCAGGTTTCTATTTTTAGGCTATAATTTTCTCCAAAGAAGGGTATCCAGTCCACACAAGGAGCTGTAATGAGGCCGTGTCCATCATCAGACGAAGGCAATCAGCACGCGCCCTTCACCAACTCATTTACTTTATAATGAACGGCTGGAGTGATAGTGTTTCAATCACGAGCTCGCGTTTTGTTTACTCACGATTTGAGCTACTGCTTTTTTTAATTTTAATTATTTTGGTGGGTGAAATTCAAATTTTATTTTAGCTGTATTATCGTCCTATTGCTTTTGTTTTATTTCATATAAACTTAATAGTAACAACAACTTACAGCAGATTGTTTTTGAGTATTTCTCAAGTGATGCGTACTTTTGAATACTCTGAACAAATTATAAATAGCTCATACCAACATAATATTTGATAAATAGAGGACATTACAAACAAAATGCAATTAAAATTAAGTTCTCTGTGTTTGACGGTTGAGCAAATTAACAATTTAGGCCAGAAAACTTTTATTTTACTCAATTGCAACTATAGAGGCGTACTACCGTACGAGTAGGGGCCGTCGATAACTATTCGCGTAAAATCCCTCGGACACAGCAAACTTTTCTATTGGCCGATAATTTGGTCAGTACACTGAGATAAGTTTTCACACATAATTTTACTAAAACTACACTTAAATTCCATACATTTAGAATACTTGACACGTGAGAGAGGATAGATTACTATACTACACAAAAACCGCCGGTATCCCTATTACTGTGCATAGTTGTATAATATGGATTTCTGCGAAAACAACTGACGCGCCTGCACGAATAGCACCTTTAACGTGAAATGAAATGTAAAAATTCGCTTGCATTTGTACCGGAGCTGTATTATGTTGTGTGGACACTCGGCCGGCGATACGAACGCGAGAAATTCGATAAAGAATTGCGAATTTGCTTGTTGGAGCTCGGGTTATACAGACCGGACAATTTGATTAGTCATTTATACTGAAAACTAGCTAGAGAAACAATTACATTCAAACAATGTAGTTAAGTAAACAACTAACTATTTTGCATCAAAATCTTAACGACGGTTAATTTAGCAATAATTAAATGAACTTCAAAATACAACGATTTATATAATTTAAATAATGGCTGCTACATAAAAAAAATATTTAACAGGACCAGAATATTTTTTTTATGCGCGCGGGGTACTATAAAATGTATTCTCTACTCTTCCAACCTATTCATTTTGCTGCTGGCTTTATTTATTTTAATCCCAAATTCAGATTAATAAGTCGCCGCATTAAATACGTGCCCTCTAAAATTTCTACACAATATGTTATTCATAGTATGAATAATGAAGTTAATGTTATGAGAAAACAAAGTTATTGACTTACACTGACAAAACTTCTAATGACAAGCACTTACTTCCAACTTGGTATCCGATGAAGTCAGCCGGTCTGTACAGACACTTAAAAGATACGCTTTTGAATTGAACGATTTCGATACTCTCACTCCAATGCACGCCGATTCGATCCGATGATATTTCACACCGTCCGCACTCCGTCGGTGTGTATCCGCACCAGTGTGTTGCAGATTCTGTAAGCGATAATGTTATCGGGTATTCACGGAGGTGTGCTGACATCGTTTTTTGTGCTCAGCGATTTGTAAAAGAGCTTTTTGTGGAAAATAATGTTAAAAACGAAGTTTTTCAAGGAAAATCAACAAGGAAAGTGTCGAAGTCAGACAGATCGAACAGTTAATGTTATTTTTTAAGGGAAGAGAAAAAGGAAATACTGAAATAAATTTTAACAACACGGTTAGAACTATAGTTTTTTTTAAATTGTGTGATCTTAAGGTATCTTTAAAAATATGTGTAAAATATAATACATATAAAAAGCGCATATATGTCCATGATGTCACCCTGCAGGGTGCAGTCTGAAAATCAGCGCCTTCTCCCGCAGGAGTGGCTTTCAGCTGAGACTGGACCCATTTGGTACCTACACTGTTTTATTTGTTTTTGTTTTTTCGTGTTTTTTATCCTTGTCTATTCTGTTTGCTTGCTCACTTGTATGTTTATTAATTGTGTATGTACCGAATAAACGTTTTCTTATTCTTATTCTTATTCTTATTCTTATTCATAGCGCGTTAATTTTTAAAATAAATTTAAAATTCAAAAGTGAGTGTTCGTTGAAACTTCATCAACTACAACAATTGAAGAAAACTAAACCCCCTGCTCATCCAATTACGCGCTAATAAAAGTACACACTTAACCATGCCATAAACTATCCCTACGGCCCCATAAACATTGTAACAATAGTTATGACGTGTTATGGCGTGAACACACGTCATAAATTAACGCACCTATTTGTTACAGTGTCCGTGATACCGTGCTTATGGATTGGTTTGGTAAAATGCGGTTCTTTTATGGCACAAAATAAAATGGTTCAAAATAGTAAGCGCATGTTTACTATATTTTTAAACCTATTGTATGATTACATATAATATTAGAAATATGATTGATTCTTTATAGGGGATTTTGGAATTTTTAGTGTCAAAAATCAAAATCAAAATGTATTTATTCAGTACGATCGTTTATAGACCATTTTGACATGTCACGTTCTTAAAACTAGGTGATTCTACTGCCTGTTCCAACGCGACTCCCTACACCAGGGAAAGAATCAGGCAAGAACCTGGTGGTGTGGGCCTAGCTTTTTTCAGCGGTCCAATCTTAATACTAAGTAAATATAAACTGAGTCGTCAAAATCGCCTTTAGCCCAAACTTTCGGCCATAATGGCCGGTGAGCATATTACATACTACATATATACATACATCCTTTCGCGTTCATGCGACTAACGTAGGTACTCGACCGCAGTCAAACGCGCGATTGACGTTCCCCACGACCGACGCGTCAGTTTGAACGTTTCCAAAATGAATTTATGCAAGTCAAATCCCACGCTGAAAACGCGTAAAATCTCTGCATTGCAATATCCTTTGACGTAATGAAAGAATTTCACGTCAAAATAAAAATATTCCAAGCATAGTGAGCGGTATAACGAATCATCCACATACCTTTGAAAATTATAAAATGTCCGTACATTGTGCGCCTTTTATGTTTTATTCTAAATCCACTCGAGAATAACAGTGCCGCTTCAAAAGGTCGCTGAGAAGTGGCAACGAGCACAGCTCATAATATATAGCTAGCACACTTGTTAATTTTTAATTTTGTCATTAGTAGTGCACCCCGTTCTGAGATATCGAGTCGATATCACAAAGATGCTACGTTGAAAGTATCTAGATCTTAGATACCCCAGGATGGCACGATAAACGTTTTTTTTTCCTAACCTATATTTTCCCACGGCTGGGCAAAGATGGAAGAGAAAGAGGGCTCTCCCCAATTGTTTACATCTTTCTCGGTCTTTTGCCATGTCTCACCAACCCTCCTGAAAAGTGTCAAGGTCATCTCACCAGCGACTTCTTGGCCTGCCCCGGCTTCGTCCCCATCTGCAGTTAACTTCATTACAACGTTTATTAAATAAAAAAATAGTGGATAAATAAATCAGACTTAATGAGAATTTCGTTTAGAGTTATGCTCGAACAGACATACAAATGCTAAAGTTGAGTAGAATTGGCCTGCTCAACTAGCATCTGTCGTGGAATGGAACATGAAACGAGTGTCCTTAGCGAAGCAACAACAACAGATTCGATTGCTCAGTATCAATTTACCTATGCCTTAATAAAATGAATAAAGTGAAGCAGCTATTCACTCCACGCCTACCCTCGCTTGCAAAGGGTGATTGCATAGGGCGCAGCTGAATGCGTCTGCGCCGATTCGAGAGGACATTATGTGCCTTTGCCAAATTACGCCGTGAAAGCCGATGCAAACATTTATACCGCGCTGAATGAACTACAACTTATCTCAAACACTTACTGCATATACTTTTTTAGGAATACTGACTGAAATGGTGCATTTAGTGTTTAGAATGGTACAGCAAAAATGTTTTTGGAACTAGTTTAAGCGCCCATTCGCACGAGAGCTAAAAAAGCGTTGCGTTAAAACTCGGCGTTGGCGCTTTTAAAAAAGCTTTCGTGCGAATATGGGCTTTAACGTCCAACGTCCAGCGCAGAAAATACAACACTGCTCGATAAAAAATCGTCGCGTTTAAAAAGCGCTGACGTGTGAACATATTCTTGGGAATACATTTGTTCTATTTGAACGCTTTTTTAACGGACGTTAAAAAAGCTCTCGTGCGAACGAGCACTAAAAGCTAATTTTTTTTGGTGCAGTTATAACGGTTTACTAAAATATAAGCTTTTGAATTCGGAACTAGCTTAAGCTCATTTGATTTACAGTTCGTTTCATGAGTTTAGAAGTTATGAAAAGTGTTTGTTTTTTATTCGTAAGAACGATATAACACGAATCATGGCATGACTTCTAAAAAATAACGTACATTTGCTAATAATAATAATAATAATAATAATATAAGCCTTTATTCAGAGGTTTACAATTTATATATACTTAGTTAAGTTACTTTAATACTACTTAGTTAGTTCCTCTGTTTGCCCTAATTTGGCATAGGCCTCTTCCAATTCCTTCCATTTGCTTCGATCCCGGGCAGTTCTCGACCATAGTTTCCCAGCCACATCTCGGAAGTCATCTTCCCATCTCTTAAATGGTCTTCCACTTTTCCTCTTTCCGTTTCTAGGTTGCCAGTTTGTTAAAGTTTTGCTCCACCTCTCGGTTCCTCTTAAAATATGACCTGCCCACCTCCATTTGTTCTTCCTTACTACCAGTGTTACATTTTCTATTTTGGTTGTTTCTCTGATTGTTGTGTTCCTCACTCTGTCCGATTTCTTTATGCTGAGCATACTTCTTTCCATTGACTTCTGGCACACTTCTAGCTTGTTATTGTGCGCTTTAGTAAGGGCCCATGTTTGGCAACCGTAAGTCAATACTGGGAGAATACATGTATTGTATAGTTTCTTTTTGACTTTAATACTAACCTCTTTATTTTTCATAATTTCTTTAAAAGTCCAGTATCTCTTCCAAGCATTCCCTATTCTTGTTTCAATTTCTTTTGTAGTTAGGTCGATTGGTGAAATAACTTGTCCGAGGTATGTGTATTTTTGAACATACTCTATTGGGTTTCCATTTAGTGTTATTGGTTCTTCCTTTCTGTTAGTCATAACTTTAGTTTTAAGAGAGTTCATCGATAGCCCCACTTTCCTGCTTTCCTTGTCTAGGTCTTGTATCATAACAGTGAGTTCGCCAGGCGTGTTGGACATAATTATCAGGTCGTCAGCAAATCTTAGATGAGTAAGTTTTTCTCCATTTATGTTTAGGCCGTAGGTTCTCCAATCTAGCTGTCTAAATATTTCTTCGAGAACTGCTGAAAATAGTTTTGGAGATAGAGGGTCCCCTTGGCGCACTCCTCTTTCTATTTTTATAGCTTTACCTTCTCTTTCTAGTTTGACGCTTGCAGTAGTGTTTCTGTAGATGTTTCTAATTATCCTAGTGTATTTATCTTCGATTCCTTGATTGCTAAGAGCTTTCCATATTTTTTCATGCTCGAGGGAGTCGAAGGCTTTGCAGTAGTCTACGAAGCAGCAGTATAAGGGCATATTAAATTCTTTGCTTTTTTCCATGAGTTGCTTGATAACATGGATGTGGTCGAGTGTTGAATAGCCACTTCTAAAGCCAGCTTGTTCTCTAGGTTGATTTATATCTAGTGTTTTTGTGATACGGCTAAGAATTATTTTTGAAAATATTTTATAAATGTTTGACATTAGGCTGATTGGCCGATAGTTGCCTATATCATTTTTATCCCCTTTCTTATGTATTAATATAATAGTAGATGACAACCATTGTTTCGGGATAATTTCGCTTCTTAAGATTTCATTAAACATTATTGTGAGAACATTGGCAATGGCATCTTTGGCAGCAATTAAGAACTCATTAGTAAAGAGGTCTGGTCCGGGTGCTTTATCTTTTTTTTGAGTTTCGATAGCTCTTTCTACTTCTCTCGGTAGTAGTAGTCGCTACATTTGCTAATGATTTCATATTATTATTATTGTGTATCATATTAATACGAGTATAAAGTAGTGAGTGTAAATGGAGAGAAGAAAAACGTCTTTCATTATTTTAATTTCCTCTAAAAAAACATTATTATTTACTCATATTAAAACATCGATAAAAATGCCGACAATGTTTCTACTAAAACTCGATATAAAGAAGATATAAAACTGACCAAGCAGCACAAAACCAAAATCAATCTCAAAGATTCGCACAAAGCTGAGCCGCCAGCATGTCTCAATTAGGGAGCCCGCGGCCCTGATCCCACCTGATTGATTGCAGCCTGCGGGCGGATCAGCACGGCTGTGTTGCTCCCTATTTATATATCTAACTAACCATGAGGTCCAGAGGGTACAGAGCCCCGGAGGAGGCAAAAGAACCATCGCTTTTATGGAAATATCTAAAAAGTTATGCTTGCAAAAATAATTTATTTCCATACAGTAAAACACATACACATACATAATTGTAAGCATTCCTGCTGACTTCTACAATTTGTGGGCATATAACCAAATGTGTATACGATACGTATATCCGATAACCTCCTCAAGTTAATATCAACTTTTCCTCCCTCCCCTTAATACTATTGTAAGATAGTCCAGTAGAGTCAGTTCGTCCTTTATATAACTTTTACAAAATTAAAAATCAAGATAATAAATATATATATAATGGCTTATAATTTCAATAAACATTTTTTAATTAGGTTTCTAGTTATTGCTCTGATTTTTTTGGAATGAAAGGCTTAGACAATGTCCGAGGTTAGAAGTTGTGAAGCATGGTTGTCGTTTTTAAGCAGTCAGATTATATAACTCTTTACCTGTCGATATGAAAAGCATTGTAAGTCCAAGCATTTTTAAAAATTTACTGAAAAAGCTCTTGCTGGAAAGGTGCTTTTATACCGTAGACGAATTTAGGTCAGACACACTTTGACATTTAATTAAGTATTTTACTTTTTAATTTAAATTTTGTGTAGGTACCTATTAGTTCGTTTTAACTTTAATTAATGTAATTAGGTATAGGTTATTGTTTAAGATTCAAACACAAAGTAATCATTGTTTTATGAATAAATAAATATGAATATGACATACATAAAGGCGTTCCAGAATGTAGGAAAACGAGGAGTTTCAAGGAGTTAAACGAAATTGAGAGCAATCGATTCAAGAAGAAGTTTGCGTTCCGTTCCATTTCATGTCCTAACTAGCTATCATATCTACACGTAGACGAAAGTTCTGCGCTACGTCGTAGACATTTGCTACGAACATGCTACGAGTGAAATAATGTTGTAGAGTAGATCTAGCTAGACTGATAAATTATTGTATCGCAATGTACTCGTACTAAAGTGCTAAATCATGGCGGTAAACGAGAACAACTTTATTTTTTTATCTGGTAAAACAATGCCACAGCTTTTAGGCATCAAAGTTTTTTTCCGATGGTCTGTATGACATTAACGTAATATGAATAAAAATATTAACGTAGAACATGAAATTGTCTATTGAGAGGTTGAAGTCCAAATACTTTTAGTTCTGTCTCCAACCGAATTTAAACTAAAAATCAAACCGCGAGAATAAGCAAATATCTACGTAATTTTTAGCCAGACTTTGCACAAGGCGAGTGAAGGCACCGATAGTGTTCGAGTCCGCAAACACCTATTGAGCCAGACCCTTCAATTCTAACTGCAATCACACGCGAGTGTGTAAATAGTAAACCAATCGGCGCTAACCCTGCCCTTAGGGCTGTCACGAGATACTTTTATGACTTGAAATAGACTTATTAAAAAAACACATAAGTAGGTACTTACAAAACTTATTATTATTTGTTGTTGTATCAAATAAATTTTGATTGAATTTTTTAGACACATTTTTTGACAGTTCAATCTTTATTAACAATATTTTCATATTCATAGCAATTTTGGTGTAATTTTTTATTTAGATTTTTTGGTATTAATAATTTTTATAGAGAACTACAATATCTTAGCAATGATGTGTAATTTATTACGTTATATTCAATCCCATTTGCTTGTGAAGATTTCCCCAAATAACTGACTTAGCCCTAAAGGTCCATTCCCGCTGATTATGAGCGGACTTTAACAAGGTTAAGCTAGTCGGGTCTAAACTTGCGACTTTGGACAAATTTAGAGCAGGTCTGAAGCGGCTTTTGAAATATCTTGGACTTTACATGACGGCAGTAAAACAGTAGCAATTATTTACAAAAATGCCTGAACTTTAAAATTTTGTAAAAAAATAACAATGCATCGAACTAAATTAAGTAAAATACCTTATGTTTAGTTAAGTTATTTATGAAAAAATACAGAAAAAAAAATGTGAAGTTGTAACTTAAGCAATACATTTGATGTAGGTCCTACATTTGTCGAATTCAAGGAAGCAAGGCTTAAAGGATCGAGATAAGGATTGCTGAAACTAAATTGCTGTTTTATTTAATTAATGCGAATGTTAATGAACCGAAGTTATTCTGGATCTTTCTGAAGGATCTCGTTGATTTAATTGCGTGAATGAATATTAGATAAGCCAAGTCTTGTTGAGGCCTAAATTGTATTAAACCTAGACTTAAACCTAGTGTTTAATGGTGGAGAAAGACTCGAGATTCTGAAATTTGTTCTTTACTAAAAAGGTTAACGAACCTTTTAGGTTTCCCATTGATGGGGAGGTTAATGGGGTGGTTGGGAATATAACACTTTTTCTACAAATAGTCGGTTTCCGAGAAATTTCGGTTTTTCCTTGAAAAATTATATTATTACATGTGAATATTGATTTTTGACTTGAACTTTATAAAAGTTTCTTTACTTTAAGTCGACTTTGAATCTGCCTGCCTATTTACTGGCGCCCATAATTGAGCAGGTGTAGTGACAACCCTGAGCTCCCAGCGTGTTGCGATCCCCCGGGAACGCATTCTAATTCTATCGGCGCACCTGAATGCCGGCTTAAAGCGATTCAATTTTTACAACGCATTGAGACCAGTGGTCGCCCACAGGGAAACACGAGTGCTCACAGGGAATAGCCGGTTTCATTACGACACTATTATTGCTTTCAGATAGTTGTAAAGGGCCGTGTTGGAACGGCGTTTTTGTATTTATATTTATTTGCTTCTTTAGCTTGTGTAGCTCTAGCTTGTGTAGTTAATGCTTGAAAATTTGTTTTCCGCTTAGGCTTACAAAATTAAAATTCAAGCCAGTGAATTCGGGGCTGTTGACTGAGCGGGAAAAATATAAACAAGGGAAGCGCTCGTGGCGAAGCTTGCTAAGACGTTCTTGTCTGAGCGGTCACAACTTGGATGGGTGACCGCAAGTGGCATCATCAGCTGAGCGCTTCCGTGCTTCGGAGGGCACGTTAAATTGTCAGTCCCGGCTTTTAAAGTCGTTAAGCCATGACGGATGCCTAAAAAACTCCGTCCCCAGAGCTGGCCACTTGCTCATACGAACGAACGAATGAGGGAAAGATTCTAAGTTTGAAACCCTTTAGGCATTTTTGTACTGATAAAGTAACACTTTGGATATATCGCTGAAAAAAAAAACTAAGCGTCCACCATAGTGCTGCTCGATTTTGATGTCGCATTGCATTGCAACAGACTGTAGAAAACTCTAGTTTTAAGACGCGTCTCACTGCTGTTTCTGGGCACGTTAAATTGTCTGTCCCGGCTTTTAAAGTCGTTAAGCCATGACGGAGGCCTTTAGGCGGCCTACAAACTCCGTCACCAGAGTTAGCCACTTGCTCATACGAACCAACGAACGAAGACGTGTTATTCAGTGATTTATTAATTAATTTATTCCGTAAGCTTAGGTATACCTAAGCTTACGGAATAAATTAATTTAGACTTTTTGACTTTAAATATCATTGATTGTGTGAAAAAGTGAAAGTCGCATGACCTAATCAAGACTCAATCTGAATATCAAAAACCTTTATTAGAAGAGCCAAGCTACTTTTCTATAGGTAGGATTACTTACAATACATGAAAGCAGACTCCCGAAGACGTTGGGCTCCGACTGCGATTGTCAATTGAGTCAACACCCCGAATCTTGGGCTGTTTGCTTCCTGGCTGCTGAAGGGTAGCACTAGTCTCAATATTGTCAATTCATGAAATTTAGCACATATTTTACCAACGGTATTTTTCTTAAGATTTAGTTTTGTTTACCGCGATGCTAACATACTCGTAGCAGTTGTGCTATTTATTTAATTTATAAGCGTTTATTATTTTAAAACTCATTCTCTGCTTGAAGATGAAACTTAAAAATTAGGTATGCTTCTTGACAACTGCAAATAAACATCGATAAGTAATCGATTAAACCATTTAATTTAGGAGATGAATTGAGAACAACCTCCAACTAAAATTTTTTTTTTTTGAAAATTTCCTTATATTTTAACCTTGTTTTCTCATAATCATCAGAATGTTTAATGATTATAATGAAAGCAGATTTCTTTTGCGGTATATCACGAGACTTATTTTGTAAACAACAATCCAAGATCATGTTTCAAATTCGGTTGAATATTGACTTAGAAATCTACTAGATTGTTCCAAATGATGATATTCACTAGACATTTGATTGGTCGGAGCAGCATCAGTACCTACTAGTGCTAAAGGCGCGGGTTGTCAAACACGGCATAATTCGGCGTTGCTTGCATTGTCAGGTGCATGTTAGCAGAGGATGCCGAATTTAAATTATATTGGGAGAGCTGAGCAAATTCATGGATGAGATTCCAAATGTTTTGGGTTCGGCTGTTCAGAAGTAGGTAAGCAATTCAGCAGTAGTTCAGAAACCAATACAAGTTGTTTGAATCTCTTTAAAGTAAGTAAATTGAATTTGATTAGTGGCGATGTGTGCTTATTTTATTTATTTATTTATTTATTTATTTTAGGAAGACCATCGGCACAAAGTAATGAGATAGTAACTTAAACTAAGACTACTAAAAGGCCATTTAAAGGTCTCCACGAATAGTGGCAAAATAGGTAACAAAAAGACAACAAAAGAAATAAACTTAAACAAATACATAACATAGAATTTAATTTATATAAGATGGATGTAGCTTTTTTTTATTTAGAATAGAATACAAAACAAAAATATTTTACACACATTAAAATTACAGCCACGTAAAGAAGACACAGAGTTGCACTTGGTGGCCACCAAACTCTGTTTTCGCTACTCCTCCTAAACTATACAAAATGGAACTATTAAAGAGGTATTAAAAAAAAGCTTATGATAGGTTTCACAAACTGTAACTCAACTACTAACTGTAATTCAGTCTTTAAAATTCCTTTGTTCAACGTAATAATAAAATAAAATAGGCCTTAAGTAAACAGTCCAAAAATTACAGACAAAAAATTTACAAATTAGAGAGCATAATCATTAACATAACATTGTGTGCCAAATGGTCCAGTCACAGCTTGAGTGCCATTTGTACCTACTTAGACACTATTCGAAACAAATCACGAATGTTTTAGACGAAATAGAGGCAAGACTTTAGAGGTTGTTATTCTCCTGTCACTAATATTTCATTCAAAAGAGATGTCATCAGATTTAACAGCCGCTTGATCTCCAGTTAGTTAAGCAGCCGTTATAAATAATAAGGCTAATTTTAGACGTGCTTCTGGCCTCATAAATAATGATTTAATTACGTCCATGATGCCTTTGTAGGTAGTGCTGTTCAAGCATTGTCAATCAGCGCGGTAATGCTGAAAGTGTCTGGGGTACGCTTCTGTCGGCCAGTGGCTTGAAACAGTTATACGAGTTTGTGTACCTGCTATCTATAGATCGTTTACAACCATCTTATTCTAAAACTTTTTAAACTATCGCGACTTGAAAACATATTTAAAAATATTAACGGGACTTAATCGCGTATTGAAATCAATATTATTTATTTACCTCGACGTTTCGATGACATTACAATCACCGTGGTCACGAGTATTTTTAAACATCTTATTCTATATTTGAAGTAAAGTAATGTAGTTGTTTTTCGATAAATAGATTTCAGCATATTTACATATACCCAGATTACCCCTCGCATAGCTCGATAGAACGCATCAGCAGTGCATTATTCTTGCAAATCCGTGCACTCAGCCACAGAATAGATACTAGTTACCGCCCCAGGGATTAGACACGCGTCCCTACTTCCAGATAATCCTTTTGTATGCGTTTAATGTATTAAACTGATTCAAACAATTCGCTTGCATTCATGCGAATTTAAAAGACCGTCACAAAAAGGCTATCATTGTGAATTTAGCGAAAGATAATAAAAACATTTATTTCAGTAGGACCTCAATGATCTTTATAGAAAACGTCTTACTAGCTAGGTGATTCTATTGCCTGTTCCAACCGCGACACACCAAGAAAAAGAATCAGGTTAGACCACAAGGTGGGCCTTGTGAGATTTTTTTACGGTGATACAGAATCAATTGGAATTCACATAATTGTTTGCCTGATGACTCCTTTGTACTTTGTGAATTATCGGGCCAGGATATTAAACTGTTAAGACATTAGAGACCTTCAGGCAGTCTAACGGTCACTTTCATTATCCTGAGGTTTTGCTTACAGTGGTAGGTAAGATATATTTGTATTTTTTTCTATTGAAGTAATGTCGAATATTTATCCACAGTAAGCAAAGTATATTTAAACTGGAAGTAAATCTCATTATTCAGAGTTCAAAAGACAAGACACCAAAAAGCCAAGATCAAACCTAGATACCTATATGCTTACTCTACCTATAGATTCTTTGTTTTCCAAACTCAAAACATTTCAGCAACCTAGTAAGTGTAACTTAATGTTAAGTACAAAATGTGCAAGATCACCATAGCTTGGAAAACAAAGAGTCTACTCTTTGTTTTTTCTCATAATCCAGTTTTCTCGGCTAAGGGTGAGAGATGCGACAGGATCGCCATCTGTCGGATCAACATGTTTGAACAGTGGAGCGCTGGGAAACGCACCACGTGAGGAAATGGGGAAATGGAGGGCCTGGGTTACACGCGACGGAATTAACTTTATTTTTTTTATAACACGCGACGGAATGAACTCAGAAATATTGTATTCAAGTACGCATCGTATATTGTACCTAACTTATTTATTTAATTCTTTATTCTTTATTACTACAAGAGGTATTATTCTAATCTCATCTCATACCGACTATCGACATTTATCGCACGGTCTACGCGTAGGAACACGTCGGCGCTTCCGCGTCCAGCCGCGTCCGGCTTCCGGCTTATCCTCAGCTGTTATCTGATCAACTGCCCTTTGGAGCACAAGCCTGTAAAGCGTAGCCACTGTGGAAGCTAGGCTAATGCTATAATGGTCTATAATATCTGCTATGCTAGGTCATGGTAGTATTTTCCAAAATGTCATTCAAAGTGGTCCACTGGTTAACGCGTGGTTGAAGCGTAAACACACTGACAACCTTTCATATTTTGTAGTAGGTACTATATTGTCATGTCATTAATTTAAACTCGTAAAGATAGCACAGTTTACCTACTTATTTTTAAAATCGATCTTCAATTGAGTAATAAACGTGCTGTTTCGCTATTAATGTAATGGGCGCGGCGGCGGCGAGAAAGTGATAAAGATGAGTCGGCTGCTTTCGTAATTTAAACAATTTGCATCATCCATTAATGACGTAATGCTTCGTTTAGAGATATACAATGCTTAATTTTACCAATTGATATAAGCATCGATGGTTCAGTGGTAGAATGCTCGCCTGCCACGCGGGCGGCCCGGGTTCGATTCCCGGTCGATGCAGAACTTTTTGCTATTTTGTTATTATTTAAAAACTCAACCTAATGTAAAGGTGTTGTTCTAAAAAACTATCCTTATTTATAACTAAGGATAACTATTAACACTTGATTATTTTTCTTTTACTTTACATTTGGAATTAATTTTCTAAGCTTACATAAATACCTACCTGATCAAATAGATAAAAAATATAGGCGCTATTTTGAGTCGTACCGCCTTAACCAACCATTTTAATTTGGTAGAGAGTTTACAATATTACATTCCCCTTGGCTTGGTCTTACGTTGTTGTATAAAACCGCTAGGCGGCGCCACAAGCTAAGGCGCGGCAAGTAAGTGGCGTTTAATTAAAAATATGTCAGAGGAGGATTAGGGCAACGTGTTGGTTTCTTTGGGGAGCTTCGGGAAACGTCTGTGTGTAATTGAAAATGCTATTTAATTTATTAGGGGTCGTATAGTTTCCATGTTTTGCGTAGGCAGTTTCAAAATCAGGTAGAAGAATAATGCATGAAAGCGAAAAATAAATACCTATAAATAGAAGAATAATGCATGAAAGCGAGAAATAAATAATAAATACTTATAAAAGTTAACCAAACGCATAATAATAATAAAATAAAATATATAAATATCTTTGGACATACCGCACATCGTCATCCAGTCCTAAGCTAAGGAAACTTAATGCTTGTGGTATGTACCAAATATGACATGTATTTCGACATACTTCTGACTACCCCTTAGCCATACTAATACGATCTGTACCGCACCTTAGGAATACAGCACAGTTGTGATTATATTTCATTTTAAACCTATACTCCTACACAGGCCTACACTCAATATAAGTACACTAGACTGCACCTAGACGAAGCAATACAATACAGAGCGTATTATCAGTTCACAGGCGCTGCCTCAGGAAGTGTGGCCGCTGTTAGTGAACTGTCAGGAACTGTATGTACAGTATGTACAGTACAACTGTCTGTATGTATGTTGGGTACCCCAACACCGAATATCTCACGGACTGTACCTACATACAGGGTGGTTGAAAAACTGTACCTAAACACTGTAGAGCAAATTTTAGTAAACTTAGCTTGTAGTCTCCTTACCTTCAGTTAATTTACTGGCCTCTAGATGATCCATTTGGTTCTAATTGTATTTTATAAAGTTATGTTTTAATGTAAAAGTCGCGTTATGTTATTATATATTTTATAAGTTATGTTTTAATGTAAAAGTCGCGTTATGTTATTAATAATCAACACTGTAAAT
Source organism: Xanthorhoe designata (assembly GCA_963582015.1). Taxonomy (NCBI): domain Eukaryota; kingdom Metazoa; phylum Arthropoda; class Insecta; order Lepidoptera; family Geometridae; genus Xanthorhoe; species Xanthorhoe designata. Next base: position 345,601 of record OY757045.1, read on the forward strand.
GGATAAGGGGATTTCTGGATTTTTTGTCCAGAAATACCCTTTGCTCCTCCTTTTGAAACTGGCAGAGCATTTCTGGACAAAAATTCCAAAAATCGCCTTCGAAGGGGAATGTCGAAAGTTCTGAAATAAGCCTATGTTAGTACCTGTAAAAAGATTTGTAGCCTATGTAAAAGATTTTGGGTTTTTTTTCCTTTGAAGATGTTACAGTCGAGATCATAATTCATTTTTTTCATTAAAATGAAATTAAATAGTAGGTACTTACATCCCACTTTCGAAACTAAAACTGATTCGAACCGAATCGATTAAAAGGTTAGATTGCCTAGCGTCAACACATCGATTCATTGCTTGGTTACAACCTATAAAGTAAATTTACTCTACTAACCTAGTATTAGGACCCTAAAAATTTTATCACCTTCTAACAGCCATATTAAAGTCAACCACCCTACACTCAATAGTTTTATCCACTTGTAATCGACTACAAGCTCGTAAAATTTTTATTTAGCCATAAAATAATAAAGCAGGGGTAGCTGGGGTAGCAGGGGTAGTTAGGGGTATAATTGTACGTGTAAACCGGTATTAAATACTGATAATGGTCGTAAATAATAGTGTGCACTGTTGAGGGTATATTTTATTGATGTTCTAATACTTTTACGATTTAAATGAATGAGTGTTTATAGCAATTTTTTCAAACGTATGGTCTTATTCATAAAGATTTTTAAATTTAATAAAGATTTAAAGAATGGTTTTTTCTTGTTACTCTTATGTCAATGAAAAGAGATAGCAATAGATTTAATATCCGTTAGTAGCTAAAGCAGGTTTACTGTACCAATATGCATAAGGGGTAACTTTATTTATATTTCTGATGGAAGAGTTCAATTTTTTTTCATGTACTTATGAAAGGAAAAACGTAGACACATCAACACGAGCTCTAATCGTTGAAGGTAAACATCAGGTGGAGGCATCAAGTGTAAAAAACAGGTTAAGTTGTATCAAATTCAAATACATAATTAAATTGTCTTTCTGATAGCGTCGATGGGCTTGCAACCTAAAAATGTTAACTTTCGAATAACAGTTCTTAAAGAACACAAAAATGCTGTCAGGATTTAAAGGCGATGCTCGCTGTGTGGAAGTCATTCGCCGCCCTGAGGCCGCTCATCCGCCCGCCCTGGCGGAACCTCCCGCGAATTCACGATAACTTTACTTGTAGGATGTTAAATAGTGATAACTAGTGATTTTACTGGACTTGTTAACAATATTATTGTTTAAATTACAATAATATTGTTAGATAGGTACGTATAATATTATGTAAATTACACACTTTTATTAGCAAGTACTTACTTCGTTTTAGTGATAAAAAACTAATAACAAAGTCTATATAAACTAAATAATTCTATAAAATATATTCTCATGAAATTAGATTCGATAAAACCTATTTAAGATAAATTTCAAACATAACAGCTAAAAAATTCAATTTAATCAAAACTTTATGTAAGTTAAGTGTACATTGTAAGCGCATAACAGTTAAAAATAAACGTTCAAACAATAGTTTAACAACTCCTTAGTGTAAACTTTTTATAGTAGGTGCTCAATTTATATATTGACGGACTTATTGCTTTTTAAATCACTCTAAAATAAACTCTGTAACACTTAGAATAAGATACATTTTCACGTGGTGAGATAAAACATGGTGAAAAATTTACTCGTATACGAAAATAGACTCTAATGTTGTTGAAATAACATGTTTTTTCGTTTGTGACGTAGAAGAGTAAAGGTGTGAGCAAAGAGGTAAATGTTTATGGTATGGACTCACTGAACTACTGTATCGTAAGAGGCGATATTGTTTTCGTATGGAGGTAAGTGTGTACTTGACTTTATGTATGAGATATTTTGAATATTTTCTTGCCTTTGGGAAGGCTTTTTACATAAAAACAGATCGTGCAAAAGGAGTAAAACATAAATAAACTTTTGTTCTTATCTAAGTTAATGTTCAATGGCATTGGCCCATATAAAAAAATCCTATAAGTAGGTTTTTACCTACCTACTAACAATCTAATATTTTTAACATTTTTATCACAATGTTTATTTTATCAATCGTATCGTTATTTTCAAATATTTCTATTATATTTTTTGGGTAAAAATATATATTACCTATGTATCATTTAGGATTCCTATGGCTGGATAGATTCCACTATTTTTTTTTTAATGATTTTGAAAAACGATAAAAAAGTAGGTAGATACCTAACTATGTTAAAATTAACCCTACCGTTTGTGTACGCACGAGTAAGTTTAAGATATTTTGTACAACCCATTTAAAAAACATTTTATATTTAATAAGTTACAAGCTGTAATGTATTCAAAAGAACAGGAAAACTGAAAAAAATCCAAATCCCTACTTCAGGATGCTCCAATCGGTTGATTAGGGTGCGCGCACACGACGCAAACCCGCCATGAATTCTAATCAGCGTCGATGTGTTGCCAACTTGGCTGAGGTTCACTAAATGCTTCCTTCAAAATACTCGCTTTTGACTTCTGACTTATATTTTTTGGATAATATGAAGATAAGAGAATAGAAACATGATTAATAATATAACATTTATTTTATTTATTGATGTATTCAATAAAACTTCTCATAATTGCAATTCGCATTTTTTAGTAATTTAAGAGAGTGAGAATATTATAAACTTCTACTAAATTATCAAAATGTATATTGTTAAAAAGAAATGATGCTGATGCTTCCCTCATCATCACCATCATCCAATATTTATAAAAAAAATCACTCCTAAATATCGTTCCTCTCAAAATAAGCTTTCGAACCCAGTCCCAGCTTTTCTCATCTGTTCAGCCATCTACAGCTGATACTGACATTTAGTAGCAGACTATAAAACTGATAGTTGGCAACACTGTCGCGTCAACGTGAATTATAGCAGAAAGCTTGCGCGGCGCGACGGCGTGAGATTTGTTAGATGTTAGCAAGTAATTGATACATATATAATAAATAAAATAAATAAATATCCTTGGACATTTCACACGGCGTCATCTAGTCCCAAGCTAAGCAATTTAATGCTTGTGTTATGGTAACCAGATGACTGATAAACTACATAGATACATTTTTTTTTTGTAAATACATACATATTATACATAGAAAACACCCAGACACGAAACAAATATTTGCAGATCATACAAACATTTGTCCCGCAGCGGGGATCGAACCCGCAATCTCTGCGTCTCAGGCGGGCTTTCACCCACTGCGCCACAGAGGTCGTCAAATATTGGTTTATTTTAGAACTTTACAGATTGTTATGTGCGTGGATACGTTTTACAAGTTTCGTCACACAATCCTTGTTTTTATTTATAAAAAAAAAGTACAAAAGTACCGTCAAACTCACTTTAGTCTATCCAAAATCATTTGAATTGATCAGAACAAGAGTGTTGCTGAAACATTTATGTATTAATTAAAATCGTATGTTTCAGAAATTTACTCATATTTTTCTAAAATTGTTATGCTTATATTAAGGAACTAGCTAGCCTAACTTTCAATAAGAAAAAAATCATGCATCGTCTAACTTTAAATAAGAAAAAAATCTAATTACTTACGTTAATTTCTATTACTTATAAATTAATCTTAATTTATGACTACTCACTGGCAGTAAAATTCTACCTGTAGGTACCTACCTGAACCTACGTTTAAGAACAAGCAAAAACATAAATACCTAAAATTATTCGCAATATTATTAAAAAGTAGCTCATTGTGATGCAGTCCGCGTTCACACTGTAACAAGCGGCCGCACTCACGTGTAAATACATCCCTGAAATTATGGATAAATTCTTTCCAGGCGGGAATTAAAGTTTATTCTGTAAATATCATCAATAATACCATGTTTATCAATTAATTGATAACCCGGTTCAAATGATTTCACATAATGTGGTCGCATAATGTTGACTTAAGTAGGTACATAAACTAGTTTAGAGTAAACAAAAGTTCAAAAACATTTAAATTTATCTTTTAAAATTCTACTCAAGTCAGTTGATAATCTTGTCATACCTAGGTATAATAGTTTCGAGTTGGCAATTACGAAATTAGATTTTCTCTATCCCCATTACAAACCCGCTGCTAAGTTTAATTATCAACGTGCCATTATATCGATACAATAGAAGCACGTACTTCCGAACTTCGTACAAAACCAAAAGATTCCCAAGTTATCCGAATTAGGGTCCCGCAACCAATCACGCTGCATTGTACATTGGGTACCACTACACTTCTAGGGATGCTCGAACTACAATAGCTTTGCTAGCCATTGCCTGAAAGCCGGAGCCGGGTTGATTTTTCAGCTAAGTAAATAACAAAAGACATTTTGTCAGGTAACGGGTAAAATAATTAATTTGATTAAGCATATTTATTAACTCAAACATTTTTATATAAATAACTCTGATTCTAAAAACTAATAAATACTGTAACTAATTGACACAACTGCATCCTCAAACATAACTATGCGTAACATTTAAGACTCGTTAAAATATTCTAGATAGATAGAAAACTCTTTATCTTTATCTTGGTTACACCAAGTTATGCACTAAAACTAAAAAACGTAAGAACTAATACAAGGTGACACAATGGGCAGCCTTATCGCGATATATAGCGATTTCTTCCAGGCAACCTTTGGATGGACTGGACTGAAAGAACGTGAGAGGAGGTGGTGTTATAATAGAAACATAATGATGAAATAAATCCTACTAATATCCTTCCTACTAATATTATAAAGGTGAAAGTTTGTGTGTGTGTAAGTATGTAAGTGTGTTTGTTACTCTTTCACGCTAAAACTACTGAACGGATTTGGCTGAAACTTAGAATATACATAGTTTATGACCGGGAATAACACATAGGCTACTTTTGATTCCGGTATTCCCACAGGAACGGAAACTACCGCGGGTGACACCGCGAGGCGCAGCTAGTATTAAATACAAGACTAAGAATAGATAGACTCAGTGTATTGGTCTCACTCAATTCTAGTGGAGACTCAGAGAATTAAGACAAGTCCATCCCAAGGTTAGTTGAGTAGTAATTCTCCAAACAAAATCAAGCCATGGCGGTGTGCCGGTTTACCGGTTAATCATCTACCCTAGTCGGCTTAACTCTGCCCCGCGGCGAGCCCGGGGCGCCCGCCAATCGAATTACATACCGGGGCGTCACGTACGCAAGTGTGTAGCGCGCCTTATTTATCGCCAGTTACGGATCATCCAATAAGTCAGCGTTTTTAAAATACGAGTACCTACCTACTATTATTTTTTGTAACAATTGAATATGTGCCAAATATTTCGCAGTGCGTCTGCATAGGTAGGTACTAGGTGCAAAAAAAAAATAAAAAAAAATCGTCTATTAAATCTCTGATCGGCGAAAATATTTTCAGAAGATGATGTTTTTTTTTATAATAAACCATCTTTATTGTGGTCCTATTCACAGGAAAAATAGCGTCGATACGTTTTGTATCGATTAAACTCCCACTCCCAACCTGTTTTCACCGTATCAAGTAGCACAGACTTTGATTGAAAATGAGCTATTGAGAAGAAATTTGACAATACAAGACTTACAAACCCAATGTGAGCAATTCTTGGAGATGATACGACAATATGAAATGGATATAAATCAAGAAAGTCGGATACAGGAGAAAGTTGACTTCTTAGAGAAAAAACTAGTAGAGTTACAAAATTTTATTGAACAAAAATCTCAGGGCTGTTATAGCAAACCAGTGAAAAATAATAAGAAAAATACTACAATAAATACAGAAATGGACAACTACGAGTATAAAGCTCCCGATAAAATCCTGATTTTCTCTGATATTTGTGGTCGAAATCTGGCCACAAAAATAAAGCTTAAGCTTACACCAAATACTGAACTTGTCAACTACTGCATGCAAAATGCCAGCATCAGATTAATATTAGATATGTTTGAAAAGAAAACACAAGAGCTAAAACCAAATGACACTGCAATTTTGTTAATAGGCAGATACTCCACATATGATACAGATTTCCGAATTTACCCGAAACTATTAGAAAAAGTTATTTATAATAAGAAGTCCAAGGTAATTGTCAGCTCTCTAGAATATGACGGAAAAAATAACGATGACATTTTTAAAATTAATAATAATATACACCACCTGACAGTAACAAACGAAGATGTGAAATACCTCGAGACTAATACATGTACTGAAGGAAAAAATAGTAGACAACCTTCAAGAGTCCGGAATTTAGTAGAGAGAATATGCTACAATATAACGAACTTTAAGGGGACAAGTAACCTCAAGTTTATAAGGTTAACTACAGCAAACCTAGACATGAATGAGGATTTTCCCAGCCAAGAAGACTCATTGGAAAAGACGTAAGAAAAGTGGTTAAAGGAAAACTTACGATAGCACATCAAAATGTCGAAGGAATTAATGATAAGGCATTATTAATAGATTTATTTTTAGAACAAGAGAATATTGATATTTTTTGTATGACAGAAACTTGGTTAAAAGAAGAAGAAATTAGTATATGTTCTTTTAATGACCATATATTAGTAAACACGAGCTGTAGAAAAAAATTTAGTCGTGGAGGTACAGCTATTTTAGTCAAAAATTGTATACAGGCAAAACCAAGAAAAGAAGTTGGTAAATTAATTATCGAAAAAGATTTCGAAGTGAGTAGTATAGAAATTAAAAACTTAATTATTGTTGTTGTGTACAGATCTCCCTGCGGGGACTTTAAGACTTTTATAGACAAACTAGAACATTGTTTATCCTCGCTGACGAAGACTAAGTCTAATTTTCACAAAGACATCATACTCTGTGGTGACTTTAATGTCGATTTTCTATTTGATACTTCTCAATGCAATATTTTATTAGATCTACTAGGATGCTTTAATTTACAACAAAACATTTATGACGTAACAAGATTGACCAGTCATAGTGCCACCTGTATTGACAATATCTTTTCAACTGGAGAAGTTTTATATTCAAATGTATTAAATGGTGTTAAATCAGACCACTTTGCGCAAATAATATCGATAAAAGCTATTTCTGAACCTACAAATAGCACTTGTATAAAAAAACGGATAGTTAAGGATAATTTAGTAGAGATATTAAAAACAAAACTTAAAGAAGAATTTCAAAATCAAAGTAAAATAGGTTTTAATGATTTCTTTGCTACATTTATAATGCAGCTAGACTCAGTAATGCCAGTTAAAACAGTTCAACAAAAAGTAAAGAAGTCATTTAATGACTGGGCAACGCCAGGTTTAAAAATCTCACAAGCTAATATGAAACATCTATACTATCTCCTTGCGTTGACGAATGACGAAAATCTCAGAATCCACTTAAGAACATACAGCAAAATTTTTAAACAATGCTCATTGATGGCTAAAAAACTTGATATACGTAGAAAAATCTTAACTTCTGACAATATAATTAAATCTACGTGGAGCATAATAAAGAAAGAAACTGGAAAATCTACAATATGTTGCAATCAAATCTCTCAAATTAAAAACCTCAATAATAAACCACTGACATCACCTTCCCAAATTGCTAATCATTTTAATGGCTTCTTCGCCCAGATTGCAACAACTCTGACAAAAGATCTAATGCGATCAGAAGTAGAAGCTGTAGCATTTCTCAACAAATTTTCTACACCAAATACTATTACGTTTGTCCTAAAAGATATTACTCCTATTTGCGTTGTCAAAATAATTGAAAATCTAAAATGTAAGACTTCATGTGATCTTTGGGGTATATCCACCCTACTATTGAAAAAACTAAGATTTGAGTTAGCTGTACCATTATCAGAGGTTATTAATGAATGTATTCATTCTGGAAATTTTCCAGACTTACTTAAAATAGCAAAGGTCATTCCACTCTTCAAAAAAAGCTCGCACTCAGATGCCAATAATTATCGACCTATCTGCCTTTTGCCAGTTTTTAGTAAAATATATGAAAAATTCATAGCTAACGAACTATACACATTCATAGACACTAATAAAATAATTAACAGCAGGCAGTTCGGATTCCAGAAGGGAAAAGGCACGGCCCAGGCCATAACCACTTTATTAGAGAGAGTGCTTTGGGACTTGGACAGCTCCAAAAACACGTACGGACTGTTTTGTGATCTCTCCAAGGCCTTTGACTGTGTCTGTCATAAGATATTACTCGCAAAACTGTATCATTACGGAATACGTAATAGGGAACTCTCTATTATCAGGTCTTACCTTCAAAAGAGAATGCAAATAACAGAGTGTAACGGGTCTCGGTCTGAATCTAGTGAAATAGATATTGGAGTCCCTCAGGGATCTATCTTAGGGCCTCTCTTGTTAATAATTTATGTCAACGATCTTGTTTCATGTGTAGAAAAGGAAACAGATATAGTTCTTTTTGCTGACGACACGACTGTTGTAGTCAGCGACAAAAATAAAGAAAAAGTTAACATGAAACTAGATACGTTGATAATTAATATTAATAAATGGTTTGATGTGAATAACCTTATATTAAATGTTGACAAAACGAATATTGTAAGATTTTTTCTAGGCAGTGCTCAAAGTGCTGACCCTGCTCTAAAAACTATTATAAAACATTCAATCAATGCTGTAAATGACGTAAAATTTCTAGGAATTAAGATTGACAGTAAGTTGACTTGGAACAGCCACATTGACTCCCTCGTCGGTAAACTTAAGTCGGCCGCTTATGCAATCAAAACCATAAGACTACTCAGCGATGTAGATTCTGCCAAAGCAGTCTATCATGCATATTTTCACTCGTTGATGACATATGGCATATTGGCTTGGGGAAATGCATCGCAATCAAATAGAGTGTTTATTTTGCAAAAGCGGGCGATACGATTTATTTTACAAATTGACAGATTAGAATCATGTAGACAGAGGTTTAAGGAACTAAATATCATGACATTCACTGGCGAATATATATTTCAAAATTTAATTTATGCTAAATTACACATTGCTAATTATGAATTAAAAAGTGACATTCATAATTATAATACGCGCAACAAAACTGATGTGGTTCTTCCTAGTCATAGGCTTGCTAAAGTGGGCAAAAGCTTCATTTGTTTGTCTGTCAATCTTTTAAATAAATTGCCCTTGAACATTAGAGACTTAGATTATAAAGAATTTATTGTAAAAATTAGAAAATTGCTAATGACAAAATCTTATTACAATATTGACGAAGCTCTGGCTGATGATTTTAGTACGTAATCGTACAGATTATTTATTTTTTAGTTTTTTTGGTAATGTAACTCATGTTATTGTAAAATTTGACTTTTCCCAGTGTACCTACATTTGTGTATCAAACAGGAATAAATGCATTTGAATTTGAATTTGAATTTGAATTGAATTTGAACATAATAAGAAGAAAATCGATCAAGATCTTCAGATCTGTAGTCAAAGCATTTTTCTCATTCGGCATTCTTTATCTCATATACCTACTTATGAATCATCGCTATAATACCCGTTTGTTCGTTGGCGGGCAAAATAATAGTTCATTTTAAGTGCTTTATTAGAATTTTATAGGTTCTCTTTTATAATGAGAACTGTAAACAAATAACTATTAAAATTGTTTTTTTATGATTCGTGTTCGTAATATTTTTATCGAATTTCTTAAGATGTTAGTCTGTTACGTTACGACTGATGTTATTCACTATACTAATATAATAAGGTGTAAGAATTTGTTTGAACTTTGAACACTCATCTCTGGAAAATCGGAATTGAAAAATGATTCGCATTTGATAGGCCATTTTTGAGGAATGCTTTAGAATCTTTAGCCTGGAATAGTCTAGCTAGACCCTTTACTGTTGTCTTGAAAAGTCTAGACTATTCAAGACAACAGTAAATGATGTGTGAACCGCCAGGAAAAGCTAGTAATATTTTATGGTAACGCTTTTTCATTATTCACATGAATGCAATAATAACTCTCTATACAGGCCAGTTTAGATGGATAGTCTTACCAAACACGTAGGTAAACCATCCTTTCAGCTCAATTGTTATTTTCCACAAAAATATAAGGTGTAGGTTTCTTCACTAGGTATGTACTTAATAAGTGTAATAATACCACATAAAAAAATCCATATTATTTAATACTTTGTTCAAAACATTGTACCTTTGTACAATTCCAAAATTGAAATTGACAAATGATACGTCACCCGCATCTGCGCCCGCGGCCAATACCGTCATTTGACGCTATTCAATTATAACTCTTATTATTACTTGCCATAGTATTTACAATTATTTACACCAGTCTATGGTTTATTGGGTTATTTCTTTGATATTTTGGAATATGCAGACAGATGTGCTAAATAATTGTTACACGAATAATATTTACAACAAATATGTATCGAAAATAAACATTGTTATTTGCAATATGGTAGGACAGTGAGAACTAGGGTTGACTTTTGACAAACAATCTGTCAACTAAGTAATACAAAAGCGCAAGCGCATTGCAGTTTGTGTAATTTCGAATGGCAGTTTTGAAATTAGAATCAGCTGTCATCAGAGATAATGTCATGACTGGCCTAAACTAAACGAATACTGTTCGTTAAGTAAAAAGATTGAATATACCTTCGCAAGTAGATTAGTAGACAGTTAATATTATTATGTATCTGATTACTGTTAGTTACTTAAATAACTTGGTTTTTCCAAGATTTTTATATTATTTTCAACTGCAAAATTTTCTGACAAGCATAAAAAATAATACGGAACATTATCCCGGACCGTAAACTTCAGATGAGGGTAAATAAATATTAAAAGAGCTTCCTCACCATTACAGTCCTTTAATACCTATAAAATGAGCCTGGTTTGTTATTCACATTTAGAAATTCGTATAATGTTATTTATTTCCGTGATAAAACGTCACACCACGTTATAAATAATCACTTTAAGATAATAATTATTTTATATCTTTCACAAGGTCACACATACTAAACGTTTCTAACAAAAAGGTCGGTTTCACGCATACAGGCACCATAAATAATTACTTACAGCGGAACATAGAACCTCCTTTTTTGAAGTCGAATAAAAATTAGTTTTTCTATTTTAAAATTCGAATGATCGTTTCGAACATAAGCCAATCAAAAGCATGCATTGAAATATTAGTTCCACTTCACACCTACCCTCAAATGCAAAGCGTGCAGTCGAGTCAGGGGGAAACCAACGTCAAGGGACACGTCAAGGGACAAAACCTTTATTAAACCAAGAAGCTCAATCGAACTTATTATAATATAAATCGAAAACTGTGAGTGACGGACGAATTCACGGCGGCAATTAAAAGGGTTGGTCAGAGGGTGTGCCTGTCATCCATCACGGGATTAAGCGACACTATTATTATTAGCCGACGTCGATAACCGGTTTAATCCGGGTTTTGTTTGGCAATTTTCGCATTGTTGGAATATTGTTGTTTTTGAATTTAATTACTTCCACCATTTTGTTTGCTGATTCATGATACGAATGATCTTTTATAATTTAACTAGCTGGGTGGGTTCCAAGCTTTTGAATGCTAAAGCTCAGATGACTGGTAAAAAAAAACAACTTAAAAAAAGGAGGCTCTTTGTTCATACTTATTTATTGTATTTTATCCTTCTCGATTGCCGGTTACTAACAAACATCACCAATACTCAGTAACCGCTAGATTTCTAAGAACCAAACAGAAAGAACGTTGAAATTCATAAGTTAACCCGAGGAGCTCTGGAATGACTGAGAGAAGGATAAAAGAAAATGGTTCGGTTTATTTCCTTATCTCTCTCTCACTTTGGGGACAATATTACTCATTTATTTGGCATTTCTTTTCTGTTTATTTGTTTGAAAATTCTATGAAACAAAAATAAGTTGCTATTTGACACCTAGAACCTAAACGTTTTTTGATGAAATGATATTGAAATCACAATGACTGTATTCTCAGGAAGCTAGACTTTTATTTATTTAATTAAAGATTTTTAGAATAATGTAAGTGTATCAAGTATTAAATAATAGATCATTCTAAATGTTAATATGTCATATTAGTTTTCTAAATAATTAAGCACTTGTTTCACCATCCCTAAGTAGTACTAGTATAGTATTATATTATTTGTGGTAGGTAGGTACTAACAAGTTAGAACAGTGTTTAAACTTTGATTTGTTACAAAAAAGTTACATGTTTAATGCAAAGTTTATCTTCTCGGTTCCATTACGTGTATAAACGTAAAGAAGGGATGCTGGTAGACACGATTTATCTCGCTTTAAGTGATATTCACAGCGCGACTCAGCTTTCAGAATTATTTAGTGGCTCCTTTCGCGTCGGATAAGAAAAACGCCGGCGGTTACCGGATACGGAAGTTAAGATTAGCGGTTTTGGGAATTTAGGTTGTATGGGTTAGAGATTTGCTTATGTGTTTTCGTACAGCTATGGAATTTTGACTTGCTTATTTTGGTAAACATGATTGTATTTCTGATATTCACCATCCGTTTTTTATGAGCCCTATTTAGTCTTCTAACATATGATTTGGCCACCTTGCTCATACAAACTTGCTCACTCAATCACTAAAGATTTTTTTTAAATAGGAGGTATCTGTGAGTATTATAAATACATGTACACGGGGTTTTATCGCGTTATTTACCTTACTTCTTTACGTCCCGACGTTTCGGCTATGTTGCAATAGCCATGGTCGCGGGTGGACTTCTGTGGGTATTGTAGTTAGAGGCTCAATTGGTTCAATAATAACTCGGACTTCAATAATAAATCAATTTTTATTCGTATTCTGGCTTCACGCAAAAACAGCTACATTTCTGACACCTTGATGACTGAAATTGTGTTTAGATATTGTAAGTTTTTTGGTTTTGCTAATCTTTCAAGAACCACTAAGCCACACAAAGAATGCTCCGAGTCACAGATAAATTGCTTCCTCAAAGCTGAGCTCCACGGGCAGTGAATGTGAAAAGACGGGCTTAGGAGCCGAAAGGTCTTCTAAAAGGGATACAGTAACGCCTGGCCTCTAGAGATGGGCCGGTTCTCTTTACAGCTCCTAATGTGTATATCTTATGAACTAGTGACTAATTTTGATGACGCAGTATTTAGGCCACCTGGAGGCTTACGTCATGGCTTAGCGGCTTAAAAGCCAGGACCGCCAATTAAAGGTACCCTCCAAAGCACGGAATTTAATGTCACTGCCGTCACCTATTTAAATTGTCACCGCTCAGATCGTTGATTAACTTTAACATTCATCAAGAATGATCTAAGCAAGCTACGCCACTATCGTTTCATCTCCACATAATGATCTCAATAGATTTACGCATTAGATCTTAAGTCTGTAATGTTATTCTAAGATTGAAATAAATCATTTGAATTTGAATCAGTTAAAGTTTTGAAAACGAATAGAAAAAGGGATCTCAAAATGTTTTATAGTTCTTCACGGTATTGGTCGCGGATATGAGTACGATTTTCTATCTCTTCGATTTGATCTGAGAGGTTCGAATAAACGAAGGTTCGAAAATGTATTTATTTTGTAATAACTTAGTGAGTCGTCTTTGTCAGATGCCAGGTTTTTCTTTCATTCTCAGCCTTTTTTTTCCATAGTTTCATCAACTACCAACATTTCAGCCATCTCTACTTGAAATTGCTTCATTTGGGCTCAAGACGTCTGTAATTTCCGGACTGTGAGCCCCTGCAGCGGGAACAGAGCTTGTTTGTTTTTATTGGAATTATTGAAATTGCTTTTCAATGCAATATCCTGTCAAATATTGCTTGTAATAAGCTGCTTATGTTTTTATCAATAAGATTGTGACAGCGAAATTGGCGCAAAGTAGAAGCGAATGGTGTAACAAAAAATCGATACTTATGAAATGAGACTGAGAATTTGTGACACGCATTATTTGGAAATAGTATGTTTCGAGATCGACTAAATAAAAACTCAAGGGAAGTTGGTGCAGACAGCTAGTCTTTAATAAGCATTTCAGGGTTGGAAACAACAATGCGATGATGATAGTAGATTAATGGTTATCGTGTTTTAATGTATAGAATTAAATTAATCTAATAATGGTGGTAAGCTCAGCATAACAATTAAAACACATTTCTGTATACTACATTCTGTCCGCTCGCTGATATAATATTTAAACCATCATGACTTAACACTATTAAACCAATGATAGTGATAAGTACTTGAATATTAATTTAAACTTAATTACGTTGCAAAAAAATATTTTATTTTTTGGTATTTAGGTTCGTTCTGTCATGAGATTGTTACACCGGAGTCGACTAGACACTACCATTTCTTAAAACTTAACTTAAAACACCACAAGAACAAAAACAATTTACTTTCATAGTTGTAAAATAATTCGAACCAAACTTCCATTTACGCCAAGCACATCAACACTTCAGCCACAGAAACAAAACATAACAAGGAAACTTTAATTCCCACAATTTTTTAGTTTCGCGGTAATTGCATTCAGCGGAGTAAACGCTTCCAGGAAACCGTTTCTTAGAAGCAAGGAAAAAAACAATTCGGACGTTCACTATTTTAACCGTTATTTTATAAGAAAACCTTTTTTGTTTTTGGTTAGATTTCATACTAAGCTGCTTTACTATACCGCTACAATGACAGTCCCAATCTCTATTCGCAATATTATTTGACAGAAAATGCATGAAAACTTGGCACGATGCATCTAGGTAGCGAATTATATATTATAGCTGCGTGTGCGGGCACTTGAATATTTGTATAGAAAATATATCTTAATATGCCTTGCTATAATTTATTTATAGTAATAAATATTATAGCTAAGTGTGTGACGGGCTTAAATCAAGCTCTAAAATTAACGGACTGTTGTACATGCAATACTCAAACTAAAAGCGCGCATAAAGTTCGGTAAGTTATGCTAGGGGTACTGAGGTATGGGTTTGCTTTGGTTCCATCACGATTTCTACCGATAAACTACTGGGAAGAAATTGAAAACTCGAACTACTCGTATGTACTTACCTATAGGACTTTTACTCTATTCTTTATTTCCATATTTTGTCAAGGTTTGGAATGTGTGAGATCGGTAGAAAAATAATGTATTTCTTGAGGCTGGCAGAGTTAGTCAAAAGATGTTATGCAAAGAGCATGTTTGAAAGAAAACAGGATGAAATGTTAAAGGAATTGCGACTCCGATATTACGTGTGTTGATGTTTCCGTGTTTGCGATTGCTTTGTAGCTTCGAAGGCTTTGCTTTGTTCACTTCTTCCTTTACCTACTTTTCCATTTGCAAACAGCTGTGAATAAAGAAAATAATAAATGCCGACTGTTATTTCAATGGTAAACATTCTTAGCTACACCTTCTTACGCACTTTATGTGTTTTGTATTTAGTGTTAAATAAACAAAATACGGACGATTTTTGATATATTTTACAAATGAGTATGTAATAACCAAAGAGAATAAAAACACTACGTGTAATAACCAAAGACGATTAATATCTAGAAGACAGACAAAGGCCATACACAAAATCGTAACCCGTACCAGATAGCCTGGAAACTTTAAAACATCAATTTTATCCAAGTCAATTACTTTCTAGTTAAAATTCTATCTATCTATCTATCGAATCAGCCGGTAACACCCACTGTTGGGTAAAGGCCTCTTCTCTATCACGCCACTCTTGGCGGTGTTGTGCCAGCCGGATCCACTGTTCTCCTACCGCCCTCGCAATGTCGTCTGACCATCGGGCTGGTGGTCTGCCTCGAGGCCGCCGCAAATCTCTTGGCCACCATTCGGTTACTGCCTTGGTCCATCGGTCGTCGTCCCTTCCGGCCAAGTGTCCCGCCCATCTCCACTTAAGCCTCGCAATCCGTATACCTACATCCTCGACTTTGGTGCGGCGTCGGATCTCGACGTTTGGTATACGGTCCACGAGATGGATCCCCAACATGGCCCGCTCCATGGCTCTTTGAGCAACCCTTATGGTGTACATGTGCTCATTTGTGAGAGGCCATGTCTCGGATCCATAAGTGAGAATAGGCAGAACACATTGGTCGAATGTCTTGGTCTTCAGACATTGCGGGATTTTCGATTTGAAGACGTCTTCCAATTTCCCAAAAGCAGCCCACCCCAGTTGGATACGCCTAGAAATTTCCTTCAACTGGGAGCCCCGGCCAAAGGATAAACGTTGACCAAGGTAAACATACTCATCTACTGTCTCAATTCGGTGGTTGTCGACTTCGATGTTGGGTATGTGGGACAGATGATTTGTCATTACCTTGGTCTTCGACATGTTCATTCTCAAACCGACGCTCAATGAAGCCTCATGCAATTGGGCGAGCATGATCTGGAGTTCTGCAGCGGACTCAGCAACGAGAATAAGGTCATCGGCGAATCGCAAGTGTGACATGTTGCGGCCGTTGATATTGACGCCTTTCTCCTCCCAATCCAAAGTTTTCATAATGTCCTCCAAAAGACACGTGAAGAGTTTGGGAGAAATCGTATCTCCTTGACGCACTCCACGGCTTATGGGTATAAGGTCAGATAACTTATGCATCCGTACTTGCATTGTTGCAGACTTATAGAGCTCCCGAAGTATGTTGATATAGCGCTTGTCGATATTGCAACGATGGAGAGAGTGAAACACCGCCCAGTGTTCGACGCTGTCGAATGCCTTTTCATAGTCGACAAAGGCAAAACACAGTGGGCGGTTATACTCTCTACATCTCTCCATCAATTGCTTGACAGTGTGTAAATGGTCAATGGTGGAGTATCCACTTCGGAAGCCAGCCTGCTCGATTGGTTGGTAATCGTCAAAAGTACGCGATAGACGATTGCATAAGACCTTGGCGAACAACTTATAGATCTGGGAAAGAAGGCTGATGGGTCTATAGTTCTTTAAGTGTGTTTTATCGCCCTTTTTGTGCAGAATCGAGACGATGGCATTCTTCCATGCATCGGGTGTTATTGTCTCAGTTAACACTTTATTGAAGAGGCTTGCAAGTGGTTTAAGTACCGTGAGTCCTCCCGCCTGGAGCATCTCAACATATACTCCATCCTCGCCAGACGCTTTTCCGCGCTTCATTCGAGACAAGGCAAACCCAATTTCGTTTTCGAGTATGGGCGGTATGTCCTCCGTATCCATACGTTCAATTGGATTTGCTCGAAGATCTGCAGCGTTTGGTGAATCTGGTTCCACTACTTTGGACGAATATAGTTCGCCGTAGAACTCTTCAACTATTCTGATCATATCATCTCGATTTGTCACAACTTCATCTAACCTATTTTTAAGTTTGTGAATTTCTGGTTTATGGGTAGCTAATTTACGTCTAAATACTTTAGGGCCTCTATTCTGTTTTATTGTTTCGGTAATGATTTTAGTATTAAATTTTCTCAGATCGTATCTAATTGATTTCCTAATAGTTTTATTTAAAAGTTCTAATTTTCTTTGTTCGGTAATGTTATTATTTTGCAATTCTCTTCTTTGATTCAAAAGTGATCGAGTATGGGATGTTATTTTACTATCCTTTGACTTTATCCCCCCTATGTGTTTTTTCGTTGTGCTGGTAACTATTTCAACTAATGCTTTGTTCATTGCATCAACATCCATGTTCACCTCTTGCAATGCATCAAATTGATTTTCTAAATCAAGTTGGAACTCTTTTTTTAAAAATAAATACGCGTTCTTGTCGTACTTTTGGTGTTGCGACTTCACCATCCTAGATCTTTCTTTAATGAGATTACATCTGAATGTGGCACGAACCATTCTATGATCACTACTGGTTTTAAATCTTTTCAAAACGGTGACATCTGTTATAGTATTTTTATTTGGAGTAAGGATGTAATCTATTTCATTTTTTGTAAAACCATCAGGACTTGCCCAAGTCCACTTCCTTGCACTGCGTTTTTGAAAAAAGGTGTTCATCGCAAAAAGTGACTTTTTTTCAAGGAAATTGACCAAGGTTTGTCCTCTTGGGTTTCGAATACCAGTACCAAATTTTCCTATGGAGACTTCATTTTCTGAAGGAGGGCCAATCCTGGCGTTAAAATCTCCTATAATCACTGTATAGTGGCAGGGATTTTCGTCATAAGCTTTCTCTATTTCTTCATAGAAGGCTTCCACTTCGGCATCGGGATGGGTTGAAGTAGGAGCATAAACTTGAATGATCTTCAAGGAATATCTTTTATTGAGTGATACAGTAACATAACACACTCTTGTTGAAATACTAGTAACGTTTGTTACTGTTGAAGAAATCCTTCTGTGGATAAGAAATCCTACTCCGCCATATGTCGTATCATCGTGTCCTTTATGGTAAAATAGATGCCCACTTTCAAGTTTACTTAGATGTTCTCCTGTCCGCCTAACTTCAGATAGTCCAATCACATCCCAATTAATTTCTTCTAGTTCCTCTAATAATTCTAAAAGCCGATCGTCAGTATTCAGGGTCCGCGTATTATACGTTGCCAAGGTCATTGTGGTTGAGCAGCAGGGAATCTTCCGGAGATTCTTCGCACCCTCTGCCCCGCCGGAACCAGAACCGCTGCCAGAGCTCGGAATAGCGGGGCTGCCGGGGACTAAGGGCCGTTCGTTCAGGGCGTGATTCATAATGATAGAGAAGGTTGTTAGCCATAAAACACCACGCTGGCCAGTGCGTCTTGGTGAGTCGCCAGAGCCTCGTTCGTCTGTTAGCAGGGTACACCACGTGCAGGTGAGGTTGGCTTGGGTGATGAGATGTTAGAACCCCTTATACCCCTAGTTAAAATTACCTAAAAAAAATTTATATTGAATATTGTTGCTACCTACTACTAAGTATTGAAATTTCTTGGATAAAATTGATGTTTTAAAGTTTCCAAGCTATCTGGTACTGCGGGACAGGGTAACGATTTTGTGTATGGCGGCCTTTGTCTGTCTTCTAGATATTAATCGTCTCGGGTAATAACTATTTCCTCTATTACAATAATTTACCAAGAAAACCTTATCACACCAAATGAAGGTAAAATGGCGTAGAATTTCTGTCATTGTCATGACATACAAATAGTTAGATAAAGTATATAACTTGATAACCTGATCGATATTTGAAGTGCATTCTAAATATTCTAACTATTAATACACTAAACTATCATAAACAAACAAAAGCTTTCCAATACAAGCACTTAGGAATATCCCTAGGTTTCCTCTAGTGATCAAAAAGGACTGATTAATTGCAATCCTGGATTTGAATCCTTCAGTGCCTCATCCACATTATCCTGCTGCCCAGCCGCCATTTTTAACCGACCGTAAAAAGGCCTAGCTTAAATTATTCACACGCGTCCTTACTCAGAGGGGATAAAAAAGTGAAAACGTGGCATATTTCACTCCAGCCGACTGTCGGTGACGGATGACTCTACCTAACCCTCCCATTTCTCTCAACAGATATTCTAGAATTAGTACTAACGTTAGGCCTTGTAAGTTAGCCAGTTAGGGCTGATTTCTTAAGCCACGGGACAAATGTTTGTAGTTCTACAGGTATTTGTTCCAGGTCTGGATATTTTTTTATCTATAATATGTATAGTGTATGTATTTACAAAAAATATATATCTATCTATGTATTCTATCAGTCATAATACAAGCACATTTGCTTAGCTTGGGACTAGGTGACGTCGTGTAAAATGTCCAAGGATATTTATTTATTATTATTATTGTATTGTTGCTAATTTTTATCCTGTCCATAGGTTTAGGTAACTTACAGTTAGCCAGTTAGGGCTGATTTCTTAAATTGATCTAGTATAGTATCATCTGTGTCAGTACGAATAACAACAATAGGTACTTGATTTCGCGTTATGTTTTGCGCGTGGCCCGTGATTAAATAATGACTAGGACGATAGATCTTAGGCTCATAGGCCCCTCACACACTCGTTCGTTCGTATGAGCAAGTGGCCAACTCTGGTGACGGAGTTTTTAGGCCGCCTAAACGCCTCCGTCATAGATTAACGACTTTAAAAGCCGGGACCGACAATTTAACGTGCCTGGAACGTGGATTTTGCGTCCAAACATTAAATGACCATGACAATGTAAAAATTACACTTTCTCCTACCTTCATTTTTTAGGTCTACGTTTATAAGATTTTTTTTAACAACGATTATGACATGACAAGCAGTGACCCGATCTTCTATCTCAGTGGCTTCAAAACCTTTATAAAACGCGGTTAAAATCCAGATAATTCGACCACATCCGCAAGTCACATGCACTTATCTCCTGAATGGAGACTCCGCTCCATTGAGCTCCACTCAACCCTCATTAATAATGCGAGTTACCTTTGTGTAGACGCCAGATCTAATGTACCTTACGGAAATTAATGGATTGCTTTTTGGGCGAGAAAAACCTGGAAGGTGACATTTATGTTTTGGGTCGGTAGAGTCATTCTGTAACAAAACGAACTCGAATTCACGCAAGTGACTAAACTCACTTGTCCCTTGTCGATAAGTGAATAACTTAACAAAACTAACTAAATTAAGTTAAATCAAAGATATTAACGATCAGATTAAGTTATCGTATCTACTAGCAAATGTTAAAATTTATATTTCTTTGTTCACAGATAATCAACAATTGGTTAACCTCGAGCATCTTACGGTAAGTACATACAAACAATACTTAGTACCTTTTACATTTTAACAATCACTTATTGGCATGCGCGACGTTTGACTGTCAATTTTAAGTCCAATTTTAACTGTAGTTCACCGGTTTTTATTGTTTTTTTTTATATTATTTGGCTGAATGTATAACTATACTCAAGCAGAGTTTAAAAGTAAAAACTTAACTTTAAACTATATTTAAACTTTGATTACTGATCGAGTGATAAACCTGTAATACTAGCCTAAAAATAAAATATCCTAAATATTATTTCTTCGGTGAAAATTACTTGAAAACACGTATTCCTAAAGGTTTAATTGTCCCACCCTCTTGGGGTAGCCAGGTTCTTGATTTACGGCGACAGTGCTCCGCAAAATTATTCCTTCCTGATTTACTACTCTTTTTACCTGCAAATAGTTAGCTATAATAACGCTTATTTCTAGGGAGATAGCGTCTATAATGTGAAGAGCCTGGGCTAATGTAATTGCTTACGTGGGTTCTTGATTCATTTTATTTCGGAGTATCGCATACCGAGGTAGTCTTTGCACTGGAAAATTTACTAACGAAACGTAAGTATAAAAGTATCAGATTTTCGTACTATTTAAGATTTAGATCATGCAAGTTGAGTTTTAAAAGTAGAAAAAGTTAAAACAAGTTGTTAAATATTGTCTATTAATTTATCTTAGCTTAGTGTTTCTAATCTACTGCAGTTTAATATTTTTATCGACATTATTTACTTACTATTTAATGCTTAGACGATTGTTTGTCAATAGAGCATTTATAAAAAAATAAGTTTCGTTAAATATAATAATAATTATTAAAGCCATTTTATTTATTTATGGCTTCATTCTCTGGCGAGTTCCACTGAACAGCTTCTAATTCCATTACATTATTATGCTTAGTTAGTAACTAGTTACGAAGCTCCGGTTTCGTAGATGGCTAATGCGATCAGCTCGCTATCACCAAAATATTGCATTGACACCGATACAAAGCGTTTCATTTCGGTTCTATCAGAAAGTAAACATTAAAAAAACATGCAAATAAACAAATGTCAAGTTGAAAACCTTGTGAAAATAACGGTAGTAACAAACTAATATCTCTTGTGAAATCTCGTCTTTACAGCATCGCAAACGTCAGAGGATCGCAGAATAATGTCGAATTTACTTTACGACGCGACAGCTCGCATTGTACCTGAGCGTGGTGGGATTGTACCTTTGGCACCAGTTATTCAACATTTATTTTGTTTATGAACTATTGGAGCCCTGAGTCAGTGAGACGGCGCGGTAGACCACGCAAGCGATTGCGCGACGAGCTGGACATCTTTAGCGATGATCAGTGGCAGGCAATGGCGTTAGACCGAAATGACTGGAAAACTCGAGGGGAGGCCTTTGCTCAGCAGTGGGACACTACAGGCTAAAAACAACAACAACATAACATGAACTATTTGGTACGGGAGTTTCAATCTAAACCATGTCTGAATCTAGACGATGTTTTTAAATGATATTGATGTTTTATCCATAAATGTTATACATTTTCTATCCATTTTTATTACATGCTAAATGGGAATAATTGATCAAGAATTTACCATTAATTTAGCTCAACATTTCGACGTAAGACCAGACATAATGTATCTCTATATATTATAATAATATTTAAGAATTTATTTATACACAATAGTATGAGCCACAACTTGTAAACCACAGTAACGGTAAATAGCCATAGCCTAGCCAAAAAATTATGAAATAGTTACCATACTTGTAAAAGTTACCAGAAAGCTGAAAATTGGCATGTTAGGTTAGGAACATCATTGTAAATAAACTTGGGGACTTTTCATAGAAGATTACATTTTGCTTAAGTTTCTATTCAAGGTCAAAGGTGTCAAATAAATAGATTTATTGATTTTTCCTTTTGAATCGAAATTGGCTGGGTTCTAAATAAAAAATAAATAACATCAGTGCTAAACACGCATCAGCACACGCGCCCTACTAACCTTCGGTTTGTATTATTTATTGCGCGGACTTATGAGTATACATTTCAGTGTTCCACAAGATTTCGCTCATTTCGCCGTATTTTCACACGTTTCACGTAATATTCCATAAAACCACCGGAGCCGAGACTCAGGGGAAAACCTGGATTATACAGCTTCTGTTTATGAGAATTAGTTTTGTTCTTGGGCTTTTCATCTGGTTTTAAAGTTTTAAGTACCTATTTGAAATACTGCCAAAACAGAAAAAAGCTATCCTTCCTGGTAGTGAAAAGTGTAGAAAAATATCTTTACTCGTTTTATAAGTAAATGGAAAAGAAATAATAATATCAAGTTCTTTTTTGGACAACAGAGTCTACAAAATGGTTAGTTTAAACTTAAAATATATGTAAGTACTTAATAATTAAAACAGATTTTTCTCTGGGAGAGATTGCCGAAAAGAGGAGTTGAAAGAAGTTTGAAGGAAGACTATTAGCTAGATAACTTATTATAGTTGAACAACTAATTACTGGGCCTGTAGCCACGTGACAATAGCTTCGTATCTATTATCTTTCTATCATCGCTATTCCTTTGAACAAAACTTCTGATCGCTCGAACTTTCGTTGTATTCGATATTGAAAATTTATATACCTTTGTTTCGTTTCTACTCTAAAGCTATTATAGTTATGTAACATGGCTAGGGAAACTGATTAGTTACCTATTCTAATTTACTCAAGTAAGCTATGCAGAATACAACATAATAAGAAAAATAAAACAGTGTCTGCAACAAAATAACTCACAAACAGCACTAATTTTAATGCAGCACGAATTATGTTTTCACGAACACCTTTTAAAAGTTCTTTGTTCTCCTCATGCTCTGATGAACTGAACTGAGTGGAATTTATACCTAGGTGTATCATCATTAACAATGTATCATACGTGAACAGTATTCACATTTGTTTTCGAATAACTATAATTGAATATCTAAGTTATTTACTCAAATAAAACATTTGAGGCTATTTTAACTTATCCACCTCGATAACCCGGGATGTGAGGCAAATGCAAGCACATTGGTTTTATTTGTCAATTTATCCTTTCGCTATGAATAAATATCAAAATTTTCTACTACAATTTTTTTATTTTTCCTTCTAAATGTTAGAAAAAATATCTCTTTGGCAAGGGGACTGCTTTCAACAATGTCCCAGCTATGTGTTATGTGTTGTGTTAATGTTAAGTGTAGGAAAAGTTGCATCCTGATACTGTATTAATCATCTAGAAAAGATGAATAAGGTCCAATTTTTTTTTATTTCACTGCTTTGAATTCCCCTTAGACGAATATAGCCTAAAATATCTGAGTCTGAAATCTATATCTGAGTATAGATTTCAAAGTCATGGATGCAATATTGTGCCTGTAGAAATACCGCAAGTCTTAGGTAGAAATATAGCGAGTGTATAGAAACTGAGAGGGTCGCCGGATCGATTCCCGGCCGACACCCCTGGGTGTCGGGGCGACAGGTGGAAGCGGCTCTTTTCACTGCGCTTTGTGCTTAAGAGGATCTGACTGCTAAAGAAATACACAATTATGTGAAGCTGTTTGCGAAGTATCAAAAGAACTTTACCATTTAGTGTTTTTCTTCTATTTAATTTTCTCCGATCTCAGTATTTTTGAATGAATTTTGCACAGATAATACAATAAGTCTAAAATTCAGTATACTGATATCTATAGGATTATGATGTTGATATTCAACCAAAACGTCAATGAAAATAATATGAAGACACAACTGCCCTGCTACTGTGCAAAACGAAAAACGAAGTTTCGTGACAATTTTAGGGTTCTAATTATGTTGGTGAACTATTACGAATTTACTATCCACCAACATAAGCTGACCCCGAAAATTGTCACGAAACTTCGTTTTTCGTTGTTCCAGAGTAAGGGCCCTGAACTCTACAACTTTACCTATAGTATTCCACATTGCCTACTAACGAAGCATAAATACAAGTCTAGTTAACATTAACAATCTGAAAATTAAAATGTTTGTTTTCACTTGCGCCTATTTAGTGTATCAATTTAAATAAAACTTGGAATGTATGTAGGCAGATCGTTGTCTGGAATAGGCCATAGATTTTAGTACCACACTAACGAAGTCACATGCATTAAACTAGTATTGTAGAGACTAAAAATCATAGTTATAACAAAGAGTCACACAAAGAATCCAAGGTCGTTTTAAACAAGACACTTGTTTATAAAATCGCAGTCAAAGCTACGGCGTAGCACATAGCCGTAGCACGTGGCTACGGCTACGTGGGCGGACACGCTATAAATTCACACGAGTGGAAAATATTTGGGAAACACCAACGTTTTATTTGCATAATAATAAAGCTATTTCGTTGTTCTTTCCCAACTATAGCGTATTTACGGCAGAGGTTGTTGACGCTGTATAAATTATGATATAAGTAGTAAAGATGTGAAGACTTTCTAAACGATAGGTCAACGTTTTTTTAAACCTATGCATAATTCTTTCGTATCGTATTACGATATTATAAATTACAAGCATATGGTAAAATACAGAATATTTTGAGAGCTCTCGCTCATTTGAACTCTGCACATTTTGAAAACAAGTTTTTGTTTTGTATATTTGTATATTCCTCTCAATGAACTATTTTATTTTGTATTTATTAGTTTATTTATAATTTGGTAGGTATTTATGTATTTGAATTATTTAAGTAGGTAGGTATATTATTTACAATTTAATGTTGCTTTGTTGCACTATCACTCATGCTGCTTTACTCATTACTTTCCATACCCAGGTTGCCTGGAAGAAATCGCTTTTAGCGATAAGGCCGCCAATTGTACTTGTATATTTTTTTAGCAATTTTTCCTTGTTTGTTTATTTCTTTCTTTTGTTGTACAATAAAGCATTATCTATCTATCTATTTTAAAAAGATAAAGGCTTATTAGTTTTAATATTATAATGAGTTCACCATAAGATACTGACAACCTCATTACAATAACTTATATCTTAAACAACATGTCGGTCACAGCACGTTTCTCTCAGGCACGAGCAGGGCTCCGTTGGCGGCTCGCCAGCGCCGGACGAGCTCGGACAATCAATGGAAACAAGGACACGAGGAAAAGCGAGATTCTTCCGACTTTAGTCGTTTTGTTTGGCTACTCCATGTTTTGTAGATTGCTATTGATGGGAAAGCAATCTGTTTTCTTTTCTTAATGTTTTTACTAAAAGTGGCATTTTAACGTGATCAAAAAATTTAATAATTTGCTTCTTTTTGTAGCTCTCTCATAAGGCTGTTATTACAAATGTTTTGTATCGATTCTCTTTTGTAGATTGATATTGATGGGAAAGCAATCTGTTTTTTCTTTTTTCAATTTGATGGTTAAAAAATTATAATCAAACACACACACTTTCACACTTACATACTTTCACATAAACTTTCACCTTTATAATATTAGTGTGATTAGTGTGATGTGATACCCGTGCAATTTTCAACCATCCATTACATAGACTGTAGAGTTATTTTCCAATGAATACAAAGCAGTTCCTCATTCCGTCATTACGAGCTAGTCTCCAACTCCTCACGGCATCGGTACGGAGCTGCTCAATACATAAGTAGTTCGTTTGTTCTTTTGTTTCGATGAAGACGCAGTAATGGTACGAAAAAAAGACGGTGTTTGTTGGCGTATTTTCATTTGTTTTTATTGTACCTAGAAGTGAGACACACAGGTTTTCTTTCACATTCATGAGTGAGTTAAGTTAGAGTAAGTTAGAGTTTGACTAATTTTTGAAAATCGTTCATTTTAAAAAATATTGGCAGTCAAAAACAAAAACTATAAAAGTCGTGTTACCGCAATGATCATACCTGCAATAAATGTTCAGGTATAAACGGTATTATGGCTAATTTTAGCCGGACGAAGACCAAAACAGTCGGACAGCCCACCCCTAGCACAGAATGAAGCCGGTCCCGCAAGCCCCGATTGCTCCCGTGTTGTTTTTACTTGAGAATTCTCGTGAGTTTGTAAATTAATGATATCAGACTTTCAGACGGCGAAGAAATGAGTTTAGACTGTTCTCTGACTTTCTGAAACTGATTGAGGAGGAGTGCCAAGTTTGAATGAAAGAATATAATTAACAATGTGCTTTCAAAGATGTTACTTGTAAATATTGTTATGTAAATATCCTTGGACATTCTCGGTGATAACTAGTCCCAAGCTTAGCAACTGAATGCTTGAGTTATTGTAATCCGATCAATAAAACACTAACATACAATTATTTTTTCTAGAATAGACATGGGCTTGCCTGGAGTATGCATAAATTTTTCTCTTCAATTTTTTTCATGAATGTTCCATTATTAACGTGAAAGAAAGAAAGAAAAATTCATTTATTTTGGTTCGTCTTACATGCTGGTGAATTAATTGCCTGTTCCAACGCGACTCTCTACACCAGGGAAAGAATCAGGCAAGAACCAGGTGGTGTGGGCCTAGCTTTTTTTAGCCCTTAACAATCTAAATAGTCAAGCTTCAGTGAAAAGCCAGTCAAAAAAAGTAAGGCAACACAAGCCATGAACTTATAGATTGAAACTAGATAAACAAGTGTATTTAAAACTACATATTATCGCTATTAAAAGCAAAACTTTTGTTCGGCAACAAGAAACGCTGAACCTTCGTTAATTTCCAATAAGTCAATAACCCCGACATGCCATAAACAGAAATGAAATTCCTATTCACAAAACCAAACAATCGAGTAATAAAAAAATGTATGTATCTTTACCGAGCAATCAATCAGGCTGCACTCACCGCTTTGCGGGGACACCGTACGAATATCTAATTTTGTTTGTTACACCCCAACTTTCACCCCCTTTCACCCCTGAAGCTACCGCGCACGCGTCGAACACCCCAAATCCAGGCGGACGTTTTGATGGATCACCCTTAATGACAAGCACCGTAGGGGCGAACTAGGGCCGGCTGCTTATCGATGCTTTTATCGATAAAGTAGCTTTCTTATCGAAGTAGGTGGTGGAAATTGAGTAGATAGCATCTAAATTATAGGGAAGTGAGATGGATTTGTAATTGTTTTTGTGTTTGCTACATTATTCAGGAAATATTTTTGAAGTTGGGCCATTAGCAAAGATGTTTTGTGAAAAATACATTCTTTTGATTTGATAGGCAAATTTATTAATATTTCTGAGTATTTTCGGATGCTCTGTACTAATATAAAGTAAGGCGGTTTGTTCTTTTATTAAATAAAATTAATATACTTAGGATATCTATCTACTCTTTGATTATATAATAAGGATACTCCCATCGATAAATGATAAGGACTATATAAAGAGGCGCGCGGTACTGTTTCGTTCATTTGCTCGTTGACTTCCAAGCGGTGTAGTTCTGTTCGGCACTCGTTATAAGATCCAGCTATATAGATTGTTATAGATAAGGGTGTAGTCAGGCCAAGTCCTTGTTAATGTTACTCTGTTATTTTGTTTTGTTAAGTGATTGGTGTTTTATTTTTGTGTTGATTTTGAGGTTATTTTCAAATATTGTGTTTTGTATTGTGAATCATTTTTAGCTGTAAGTACTTTGTATTTTTTTTAATAAATTTCACTTCTGGATGCTAAATTCAGAAGTGGGATTCCTGTCCATAGCCCACAAGTAATATCGTTTCGATAATTTTTGCAAAAATCGTGAAATAAAACACCAATCTGTTTCTGACGCTGTAAAGTTTATTCTTTTGTACATTTCGGTTTTGTTATTCGAATGGCTGATCGAGAGCGCTCACATTATAGGTCTCGTCGTCATGACAGGAGTAATGATTTGCGAAGTAGTGCTCGTTCTCGAAGTAGAATTCGTTCTAGAGGTAGATCTACTTCGCAACGTAGGTAGAGGTCGGTTCGTCGCTCTCGCAACCGAGATATGACTATGCAGCGGATGTTGGACTCAATCCTATCTCGACTGAACACACTCGAGAGTCGGTCTGGTGCTGTGCTTGAGGCGTCGAGCGGTGAACTGGTGCGGGGTTCTGTGTCTTCTCGGTCTCACACCCCTCCGATTCCGCGCGACCTTGTTAACGCCACGGAGTATCTGTGAGTCTTTTGATACTGTTTTATCGCGACTAGAAGCTATAGGACGCACTCTAATAGTTATTATGTGTCGAACTTTGAACCAAGTATTCACAATGTCGATTCAAGGTTCAGTGAGGTTGATAGGGCTAAGCTTGCTAACCGGTGGGATGATCGCGAATGTCTTTCTCGGATAGGAAATTGTCTCAGAGGCGACGCTAAATCTTGGTTGAGTGAGTGGGTGTCTAACGATTGTTTTGGACTAACTTCAAAGCAGACTTTAAGCCATTATGCGTTAAGAGAATTGATTCAGCGGGTATTTTATTTGAAGTTATGACCACCAACTCAGATTAGTATCATACTTATGCTGAATTTGTTCGCAAATCATTGCTGCGCCTGCGAATAGTCTCAGCGACGACTTAATTACAGAAATCGTACTGAGAGGTATTACTGATCCTTAGATAAAAGCAGCCGCAATTAACGCCAACTTGAAACCAAATGACTTAGTAAATCACTTGTCTACGTTTATTAAACCTAATAAAAGTTTTAGTGATACCCGCACTAGTCGACAAATGACCCAGTTTAAAAATAATAACAGCAACAAGTCATATGGTTTCAAGAAGCCACTGTGTGCCCCGAATGTAGATAAAAGTGAGTGCTCTATATGCAGTGATGTAGGGCATAAGCAGGCGACATGCCCTAAACCTATTGCTTTGCAAAACCGGCGCTGAATCTCAGACTGGTAGGTGAAATATTAACTCTTGCTCATCCCCTTTGCATAAGTGCAGTGATATTGTTGTAGGTGTTATTCAAGGCATTCCTATCGACATCTCAATAATTGTCAACGGTGCCATTGGTGTGTCTTTGATATCTTCCGCGGTCGTTAATCATTTCCCTTGTGCTAGAAAGACCGTCGATTGCCAGATTAAAGAGGTAGGTAGGTGAATCGGTTACTCAAGTTGACTCGTACGTCACGCTTACGATTGAGTTGGACGGTATTTCGTTGGAGGTGAATCTTCTGGTAGTTCCAAGTCGATATATGAACGCGCCCATTATAATCGGTACGGATGTGCCCAATAAGGGAGGGTGTTATGTACATTGAACTAAGAATGGTCAACACATTTTTCGAGATCATAATGAACTAATTAATAGTGTCGACTACCGAGTCGAATGCGAAACCAATTATGAAAACTTCGTTGATTGGCGATCATAAGATTAAATTAAAGAAAATTTTATCCGTATATTTCATGATGAACATTGTCACATCGGTATTGATAAAACTTTAGATCGTAAGACATTTTTGGTTTCCGGGATTGAGAGCTTAGTTAGATGTTCCGTTCGATGCAATTCACATCGATACGTTGGGACCTTTGCCCGAGTTCAAAGGCTTCAAACATGTTATGCTTATCATTGACGCTTTTACTAAGTATTGTCTGCTTACGCCCATTTCCCGCCAAGACTTTAGCGAATTAAAACTTTGTCAAAATGTAATTTCTTTGTTTGGCATCCCTCGCTTAATAGTTGGAACACAGGGGACGAATGTTTGAGTGCTCGAGTTTTAAGTCATGGATGGGAGACCTTGGTGTGGAACTCCATCATATCACACCCGAGATACATCACGCCAACTGCTACGAGAACGCTACTCCTGTGATAAGGACGTTGTTGCGAGATGTGGCTCTTGAGCTGCGTACAGTTAATCGAGATGATCGAGACGAGAACTTACTAGGCAAAGGACGGCCGAACGGTTATCCGAATATCAGGCAGCAATGGATACTCGTGTTAATCGAGGCAGACGTCCTCCTTGTATTTTTCAGGAAGGTGACCTGGTGTTCGTGATCAGGTATGCCCAGTCGACGGGCAAACTTGACCATGGCATGCGTGGTCCCTATAAAGTTGTGCGAGCGTTACAACATCACCGATATGAGCTGTTAGCTGGCTCGTATGGAAAAAGACGTAGACCGCCACAGAACACAGTACAGTGGCGTGGCGAGTGGACCCCGGGAGGCGTGTGAAGCGTTTTTCAGTAGTGATGAGTAATACGTGCAGCCCCGACATTGTGGCAGCTCGTTGTTTGTAACCGCGACATCTTGGTTACTTCTTGTCCCAAAACTGTGGCAACGTGTGTGTTTTGTAGCTTGACATGTTAGCTACCTTTTTGTTTCAATAATTGCTTCAGGCGAGTTTGCCGTTGTTTTGGTAATGATTGAGGTCCGGAACTCTTTCATTGGTAAAACAACTTGTATTCTGCAGCCTATTTCGATGAGACTGCTTGAGAACACGCTTAAACTTTCTTTACGACAGGAGTTAGAAATTTCTATTAGTAACGCCTTTGATAATGCTTCAGATGATGACCCAATAACTATGAAAACCTGTATCAGCGTGTGTCGCTTAGTCGGACTGTTCGTGTCTGCACATGAGTGTATAGTTGGACTTGCCTGTGTCGTCTGCAATAGTTGCATAGTCGGGCAGACGCGTGTGTCGCGTCATGTTGCAGGTGGGCGGTACCAACTGAAACTGTTCAGTGGGTCTTATGGGAAGATCACGCAAGCGGCCGCTGAGTATATGGTGCCCTGGTATGGAGAGCGGTGTTATGAGTCTTGTGCTGCCTTTTTTGATGGTCAGCTGCTGTTTTTGTATCTCGTGTTGGCTTAGTGGCTTGGTTTGTCATGTGCTTTGCTTTCTCTTGAGACTGAGTTAGATCCCAAACTAGAGTACCTAGGTATATTACTCACTGACTTGAAAGACTACCAGACTTAAACCAAAACCTTACGATTAGACTTAGCAAGTAACTTATTTTCCCCCTAAGCAAAGTCATGGCGGATCAGTCCACTGGTCAGCACTGATACTCGCGAAGGAAGACGCTGTCTGTCCTATTGTTCTGTAGACGTGCGATTCAGAGATGCCTCCGTCTACTCAGCTCTCGCGAAGGAAGACGCTGTCTGTCCTATTATTCTGTAGACGTGCGATTCAGAGATGCCTCCGTCTACTCAGCTCCTAGGTGTGCGATCAGTGAGGCCTCCACCTAGTTGCAGCTGGTCAGATGTGCCTAACTAGGGGCCTCCATCTGATGGACGTGCGATTCAGAGATGCCTCCGTCCTTGGGAACGACGTGCGAATCAGAGATGCCTCCGTCATTTGTTTAATGATAGACGTTTGAACTCAGCCGAGTCCTTTCGCCTACTTCAGACCGTGGGGACGCCTACGGCCTGAATTTGTTACAGATGCTGAGTAATACCTAAAGAGCTCGCTACGAGGAAAGGAGTTTATTGTCGTAAAGATCGTTGAGTGTGGTAACGTGATAGGAATTTATGAGAGCTCTCGTTTTATTTTATTCTTATTTATTTTAAAAAGATTAGTTTATATGTGTGTGCGTCCATAACTTGAATATTTCTAGTTGTGGCAAACTGTAAGACTTTATGATGTTTCAGATGACGAGGAATATGAGTCTTGTTCAGGAATATCTTCTAGGCCTCTTCGAACGGTCCCTGAAGCGCATGAGCTTGTGCCTAGCTACGTTGTGTCAGCTAATGAGCGCAGTGCTCCACAGCAAGGCGAGAATTAAAGCCTCGAGGACGATGCTTCGTCAGAATGGGCCGAATAAGGATACTCCCATCGATAAATGATAAGGACTATATAAAGAGGCGCGCGGTACTGTTTCGTTCATTTGCTCGTTGACTTCCAAGCGGTGTAGTTCTGTTCGGCACTCGTTATAAGATCCAGCTATATAGATTGTTATAGATAAGGGTGTAGTCAGGCCAAGTCCTTGTTAATGTTACTCTGTTATTTTGTTTTGTTAAGTGATTGGTGTTTTATTTTTGTGTTGATTTTGAGGTTATTTTCAAATATTGTGTTTTGTATTGTGAATCATTTTTAGCTGTAAGTACTTTGTATTTTTTTTAATAAATTTCACTTCTGGATGCTAAATATATTGTTTTTTCATGTTTTCCATTTTATTACGACGTAGTGGCCGTGAAACATAAGTGCTATAAAAACAGACTATCCTGTGTGCCATTGCAGGGAGTGTGTGGAGTACTGATAATTCATAGAAAGTCTGAAAAAGTATTATGGTGCCCAGGATTTTGTGGGTCCAAGGGTCCAAAGACCCAGGCCCTATATTACAGATAAATTATTATTAACTGTCACTTTTTGTCAACGTAATAAGTGCCTAATGAATATGTTAGAAAAAATTGCATATTATTAATACTCTCGCTTTCGATGATGTGTGTCCCATCCCTATTGCACCTCAGCCCCACCATATGAACAGCACTCGGTACAATTGTATTAGACATTAGTGATGCGACGCAATTCATGCTTTTATTGTACGTTCGCTTAAAACACGCAATTTTCTATTGTTCGTGTAATGATTCATCCATGGGTTGTGTGCCTGCTTTTCAAAACGTGACTAGAGAGTTTTAGGATGGTAAATGTGGGAGTGGGAATGGTACATTTTAATAGGTAAATTAAGAGCCTTGTTTGTCATGTTAGACAGTGACAGTGACTTTTATTCTGAAGTTGAGAAGTTCGAAGCAAAAGTATATAATTTCGAAAATGATTTGCACCATGTATATAGTCAAGCTTTAAAAAATGCTTGCGTAAACGAGTTAGTATAATTAGCAAGTCGTGATTAACTTGCAACATGTCATGTAAGAAGTGGGCATGTAACAAAAATATAGGAAGTCTTACTTCTGACTACCAAAGCATCTTCAAGAGGCAGATTAGAGGAATGGACTTGGGAAAACATTAGAGATCCAGATGATAGATATAAAGTAGAAACAAAAACTATGAGTTTATTTTGAATCAATCGTTTTTAATTGAATTCTTAGCTAGATACTCAAGTAGGTACTTACACAATCTATAATTACCTACTGAAATAGTTCAATGAACTATATATTGAAGTTGGTGACCCGGAAAAGGGCATTATGAGTACTGACCGTTACTAGTAATTATTCTATACGATTGGTCTTCAAACCACTGTAGTGGAAATATTGGAGTATTTAGGTATCAATAATAACTAGGTATGAAGGATATTTAAAGTAGTTTTAATGATTATACGAAATTCTTTATATCAATCCACACTTAATATGTAAAGTGGGAGAGTTTGTTTGAACGCACCAATCTCTGAAACTGCCATTTGGAATTTAAAAAAAATTGCACAAGTATCCGCGGCTTTTTAGTTGAAATATTAGGTAATAATCTCTATCATTAAGAATGTCCTTAATAGTGGCACTGAGTATAAAAATGCCGAAAGAAATAACTACGTAGCAATTAAAAAACTATTAGATGAGGGATACTAAATTAATTTAATTGAAGAGCCCTCAATCGACAACACCCGTCTATTTCCCGTATCAATAACTAATGCCCACGAGTGGGCACCCAACACCCACTACACCTCACATACAGGATGTTCCAATCAATCCATATTAATGTCTTTACAACCGATTTAACCAATCAATACAAAATAAATTGTGTGATTGTTGACATGAGTAAGAAAGGGGTGAATGTTGAGATGACTGCTGATAGAGGGAAATGAAAGAAGAATAATGTTGTGCCGACCTCATCTTATGTGGGATGAGGGCAGAAAAATTATAACACATAAAATGGACTAATGGACAATTCGGTCATAACAAACTTATCAAAGCTTGAACTTTGAGAGCCATATACTAATAAAAATGAGATATTTTTAAATAACGATAACAATTTGGAAAAATACCTTTGGTCAAAGTTGTAAGTACGTTACCTACTTTATATACCTACCTGAAAAAGATGTTACATATAAGGTTTTAAAATATGAGACACCATGTATTGTATACAGTTCAATAGAAGCCAACCATGTACCTCGAAATATGCCTCACGTCATACCGCCATCAGTGAGCTCCGACGATTTGCTTCCATTTGCTGGCAGTTGGGGGACCTAATCTAATAGCGGAGTCCATTGCTTGTAACGACATTTCCATACTGTAATTACATTATATTGTAGTTGCTTTTCGGTTTTCATTTGGATAAACACTGATAGAAAATGTTTATGCAATTTTGTAGTACAATTATTTTGCTAAAGAATTCCATACATGTAAATTGGATCATAGTATGTCAAGTCAAGTTACATTTCAATAGTAGTACTACAGGTAAATCGAATCGGCTCAAGTACCACCACACCACAAGAGCATTTTGTACCTAGTAGCTATGACTCTCATTTAAATGAGTACATTTAACTCATGTAAGCGAATTAGAAACATCACTTACACTCATTAACCTAGACGCAAGCTGCATTAACATCTGCAAGCTTCCGTGCTTCGGACTGCATGTTTAATTGTTAGTTCTATCTCTTAGGTCACGAAAAAGTTCGTCAGAAAAGGCCTAAATCCTTCGTCACTAGAGTTACCCGTTTGCTCATACGATCGTTAACAATTGAGCTTGAATTGAGCTAGAGCTCAATTCAAAAACAAAACCAATGCGATATAAACCCTAGTCCACGTGACAGTCACAATATTTACCTGGTAAAGTAAGCCACTTGTTTACGCAACAGTACCGCGCTGTCCAAACAGTACAGTCGTGGTCAGTCGGATGCAGTAAATCGCTTCGCAGATCGTCGTGCCTTCAACGCGTGCTGTTGTATCGGTTTGTAGGGTGCGTACACTTTCGGAAACTTGCTAGAAATTTGCGGTGTTACACACTTTTAAAGGTCTCTACGTTGCCTGATCTTGCAGACTAATGAGATGGGGTTAACAATAATATTATAATAATAGAAACTCGTTTTCAAATAGTCTTTCTTAAACTTTCGCGATCACAATTCATACTTTTAAATTGAAATTTACAGGATTTTATCGCGTAATTTACCTTTTATTATTTCCCGACGTTTCGGCCGTGTTGCAACAACCGTGGTCGCGGGCGAACAGGAGTATGTGGGTAGGCTCTGACGAGAAGCGGCAGTTTATAAAACTACCCTCCCTTAAGCTAAAAATAATAAAAGGTAAATTACGCGATAAAATCCTGTAAATTTCGTTTTCAAATATCTCCACCTAATTTAAACAATCATGGTTTTGAACATGGTTATCATAAAAACGGGATATTTACCAGTGATTGTTGAGTTTACTATGGTCATGGCGAATCCAACAGTGCCGAAATATCGGGAAACTCAGAAATCCACGAATTATAGTAAATACCTACTTATCTCATTTTTAATCTCTTTTTTTATACCTAATATAATAAATTAAAAATTCTATCTCTCTAAGGTCTAAACGTAGTCACCCTAGCGGCGTCACAGCATCGACATGTCTTGCGCCATGTTGGAATGTCTAGTCTGCGCACGCGCAGTGGGTGGCCACTTCGCACTTGCAATATTGTCTCTTCTCAGTTAATTCCGCTTAATTGCTATTTTAGAGTCCTGCCAGAGTATGTTTTTACCACCTAACGGGGAAATACTATAAATTCTAGTGTCAGTAATAATTATATTGCTACCTATAAAATTATTTGACGTCTATACAACACACTCATTGAATTTTACTATTATTATATCGGTGAAAAATTGCGTGTGTGTAAGTGTGAATGTTTGTTACTGCTTCTCGCTCAAACGGCTGGAAGGATTTCAGTAAAATTTGAATAACTTAACCAGAATAACTTATATCCTGGATTAACACGTAGGATACCCGATCATTTTGATCCCGGTACTCACAAGGGAACGGAAACTATTTACCTCGGGTAACACCGAGGGGCACAGCTAGTGACTCATAAAAATAACATTAGTTTCCACTTTATGTTATCGTACATTAGGTTACACCTTTTTTTTTATTAACCCGTTTCGTCCCACAGCTGGGCAAAGGTCTACCCAACTCTTCCAACCGTCTCTATATTTTTCAGAGTCCCACCATTAACCCATTCCCGGCCTTGCTACCACGGTGCTTTCCGAAGAAATGGGCCGTAGTGGCCGAGTGAATGCAACATGGCCATATGCGTCATGGGCGCTCAACGTGAACGCCGCACAAAATCTCAAAAATAATTTTAACACTTTTTAGCACAGTTTTACAAGTATCCTGTGCACTTATTTAGATATGATTATGGTATGGCACGTGTTAACCTGACACATTGCTTGAAAGTAGGCATCTACGGGTCAAAGACCTACCTTACTTGGAAAGTAGGCCAAACTAAAGCAAGAGAGATCCATAGGATTAGCGGCTGAAGGGTTCGATTCCGTCTTATTAATGTTATATCATTTGTAAGTCCTTCCTGCCTGAGTGGTACCACGTGCCCAATCGTATTCATAGTTCACCTTACAAGTAAGAAATGAATAAATCATCTGTAATAAGTTTGACGGACTTGAGACGGAATGTAGATCGCCAAAGACATGAATCAGTGAAAAATTTTGGGATACCTTTGGGACGCAATATATAGACGCAATATAAATAATAGGTTGTCAAAAACAAGTTTGTGTGTGTGTTTGTTTCTTTTTTATGTAGTGTTTGTTTTTTGACTATGTAAAACAACTTTTTAAAATTTTGGGTATAAACAAAACTCAGCTAGTTTTAAGATAAAAGATTTAAAACACTGAAATGTCGATATAAAGAAAGAAAGAAAGAAAAATCATTTATTCTTGTAGGACCTCAAGGATCACTTAAGTATCGTTTTACATGCTAGGTGATTCTAATGCCTGTTCCAACGCGACTCCCTACACCAGGGAAAGAATCAGGCAAGAACCTGGTGGTGGCCTAGCTTTTTTTTAAAATATGTTGCTGTGATGCTGACTAGTCACTCAATTTAAGCCAGCTGGATATTTGTGTCCATTGGCACAAGCTCTAAACTGTGAACATCGTGACTAAACCCAAGACTTACTATTATACCCTACTAATATAATTGACCACGTCTTTCCTGGCTGAGAGAATAGTTTAGGTGCCAGGCAAGCCTACTCCATCTCAACAATGTCTTCGGCATTATAATGTCCCGTTAAGCGTAGGCAAAGTTTGCTTCTGACATTTTATAAATCATCTAGTAAAGACAAAGGTCTGTTAACTAGTCTATTTGAAGTGTAATACCACTCTCAGTTTATTGCTACAATCCTACTATCCTACTAATTTATAAAGGTAAAAATTTATGTTTGTGTAAGTATGTAAGTGTGTTTGTTACTCTTTCATGCTCAAAAGGCTGGACGGAATTAAACGCGGAATTCAAATTAAACGCTTTGAATGAAATTTGGTACCAGAATTGCTTATATAAAATTAAAATAAGCTACTTTTGATCCGGTATTCCCACGTGAACGGGAACTATTCACCGCGGGGCGCAGCTAGTAAACTATAAATACGATCATGAAGATTCGTGTACGCATAAGTAACGTGATCCAACACAGGGCTCTTTGACCATCAAGTTACTAGTGAAGCGATTTAGTACCGAGAACAAATCACTCGATCTAGCTCATGTTAAAACAATATTTCTGTCTTTTAATCTTAGAAATGGGACTGAAAATTTTACTGTAAAAAATATATTTTTACAGTAAAATTTTAAGTCACACAAGTCCTAAAACATGAAAAATAAAGTATTTTAACAGCAATTACCAGATTCAGATTTTTTATTAACCCTGTTACATGTCCATTTGTCCATACTTATTAAATTTGAAATACAATGTAATAGAATTATTGATTGATATAAATAATTATTGGTATAGAAATCCAAAATTAAGAAATATATAAATTATCGCCATCTCTCCTCTCAACTAAGCAAAGCTTGTACTGTTGATATCAGACATTATGAGAGCACGACATGAGAAATTGTTAAAAATATCGACGATTTAGATACCGACAATGTTTCGATAAAACTACTGTACTTTTCAAATAATATGTATAATTTTAGCACTTGTAAC
This sequence comes from Xanthorhoe designata, assembly GCA_963582015.1. Lineage (NCBI taxonomy): Eukaryota > Metazoa > Arthropoda > Insecta > Lepidoptera > Geometridae > Xanthorhoe > Xanthorhoe designata. The sequence goes on from OY757045.1 coordinate 384,032, forward strand.
AGAACCTTAGTTATTATAGTTTTAAGTTCTGTAATTTTATTATTTATTATTTATTTATTATAGAATTCATATCGGCGCTACATCCTGTACCTAGTAGGTTTATCACCATCTAACTAAACTTTACTAGGAAAGTCATAATAATATAACTTACGATGGTGGGAAACAACCTTTTCTCAAGCTAATATAAAGTTAAATTAAATAATTATTTACTAAAAATATAAAACTACAAATGAGGATAGACTGTCTGACGATTAATTGTCTAGAACGCATTTGTTAAGAGATATTTAGGGCATAGATTTTCAAAACTTTTCCATTAAAAGTTTAATAATCGGCTTAATATGTTTAACTTCTGTAAAATTAAATGGGAGAATGAAAAAGGATTTTGAAGAAACCCGTACCTTAGTCAGCCTCATCGTATTGACTACGTCTTTGGAAAGAAAAAAATAAAAATCTTTTATTTTGGTAGGACCTCAAGGATCATTTCAGTTTCGTCTCACATGCTAGGTGATTCTAATGCCTGTTTCCTGTGGTTATGGCCGGTTTAGCTTTGTTAGCAAGTGTGCTAAGCCCTGGCAGTAGGTACCTAGTGTATACTAATATTATAAAGAGGTATGGTGGTTTGTATGTTTGGGGTAATCTCCGAAACTACTAATCCAATTTCAAAAATTCTTTTACCGATCTTTAGCATGGACTTTCCGAATGAACATAGGCTATATTTTATCAAGGTAGGTACCGCGTGAGCGAAGCCACGGGCAAGTAAGCTAGTTAAACATAAAATTGAGGAACCTAGCGGTTTCATGACATTACGAATGTATAAACCGTTATGAGAAAGTTCCCCGTTTTATAAAATTATTATGATGATTGGGTTTCAGTGCTAAACTGCTCATAGCGTTTAAGCGACACTTAAAGTAATGAAGGGTTTTATTTAATACAAGCTTACTCGCTCGTGGCTTCGCTCGCGTGGTACATGCCTGGATAAAAAGTAGCTTAGGTGTTATTTCCAATCATAAACTATGTTAAATCCAAGTTTCAGCTAAATCCGTAGTAGTTTTCGCATGACAGAGTCACAAACATCCATTTATACCTACAATCATCCATACAAACTTTGATTATTATCAGCTGCTGAGGGCTTCCGTGCTTCGGAGGGCACGGTTAAAATTAAATTGACGGTCCCGGCTTTTAAATACGTTAAACTATGACGGAGGCCTTGAGGCGGCCTAGAAACTCCGTCACCAAAGTTGGCCACTTGCTCACGAACGACCGAACGATCATTATTGAACATCAGGTAGTTTGTAATCTGATTTCAATGACAACCAAGTGATTTCTTGAAATGTTTGTTCTCACCCAAACTGTCCCAAACGGGACCCAGACTTATCATTCTGTAAGCAATCGACGACATAAAAACTTATCGGAACCCGTTTTTTTGGAGCACATTTGGACAAATTTGGAGCCAACAGAGTAAGATGTGCGTCTCATTCGATAAAAATCTCAAGTGTTTGATATATTTAAACAGGCGGAAGTAAGGATGTCCAACCAATTTGTGGAATTAATTTATCGATAAAAGTAAGAATCCTTCACAAATTATGAGAATGTTATGATAAAGTTGAAAGCGCTAATGGCGATCGTCATAGTAAGTAATAAAAGGCTTATACCTTTTTTGTTATGTAAATTGAATACATAGAAGACGAGTCTAGACATTCTAGAAAATAGTTCCTTCTGCATAGTTTTATGGAAAATATTTTCATGAACCCATGATAATTATTTAAACGCGTGGGCAAAACTTCAAAAATAATACGTTCATACTTCGCTACTACTTTAAACTTATTTTTTCTAATGTGAAACGGCAGTGACCGTTTGAAACCGTTGAAAACCATCGCTTTTTACAAAACTTGGCTTTATGCAAATGTGTTCCATGTTAAGAATGTAAGAGATTACAGTGATTGCCGCTTGATACATAGACTAATTAACACCTATAGGGCTGCAAAGCTGTAATAAAAATTAATCAAATAATTGCTAAATGTTTCCGGGGCGAAGCGTTGTTGTGGAATGTAATTGGCATTCCTTATTAGCAGAGCGAAAGCTGTGACTTTGAAAGTATAAATATTATATAATATAAGACTTTGTAAGTACAAAGTAGAAAGCAGATTTATTGGATGGTATGTATGGTTAAAAAAAAATCTACATATTCCAAGGTCAAAGCACGTTTGATCAAATTATTGAAAATTAAATGTGGTTAAAATAATAACTCCACTATATCCGGAAACTCGTATTTGCATGACTATTACTTACGAAATGATATGATGCATAGTATATTATGTCAATTAATCACTCATATGATCCGTATTAAGATAAAAACCTAAAGTGTACAAAAGTTTATAAAACGATGGCGTTATCGATAAAAAATCATCGATATCCAGACATCCCTATTCCGTCAAGTGTGCGTCTGGCTACCTGCGCCCGGGCACTTGACGTCGCCACCGCGCCGCGCCGCACAAATGTCGCCCTTCACTTTATTTTTCAATTTACTTTATTTTTTGCGCCGTAAAGTATGTCTCGTGAATTGATTAACGATTGGATGTAAAACTATAAGTGTTTTATTTACAAACCAGATAATTTCGATCGTAAAATGTTTATGTTGAGGTTATTGCGCGTTATATTGGTTTCATGTGTCACATGCCTTTTAATATATTTGTTTCTGACCTCTGTACGGGATAGTGTTTGCTATTCATTGAACACCATCTATAATGCCTATTGCGAGCTAAATATACTCCTTTTGATTTTCTTAGTGTTAAGGTTAATTTCATTTGAATATCCAATTACCTCCAAAGGGTCGTTCGATATAAATTTATTTAATATAAAAGTCAAAATTTATAATTTTACTACCATTGGTATAGGTGTTGGTTAAGGGAAATTCATTCGAGAATATCCGAAAGGTAAGGCTTAACTAATATTTGTCTCGTGCCTGGGCGTTCTCTAAGTATAATATTATGTAGGGGGAAGTCCCGTAACGCCGGACGGCACCTAGGTTCGGACACACGTACTATCTCGGCAAGTCGATACACGTTCGAATAAAAAACGGGTGAAAGGGGCGCGGGAGAGCGTATAGACACCCGACCGCGGGATTCGGTTTGCCGGTGACGCGTGAGGCCACGGTGGGAGAGGTTGTTTGCGGATTTTGGCGGGAAAACACTGCGTCATATAAGATCTAAGTGAGTGTTATTGCTATGTTTTTGTATTTATGTGTTTATAATAATTGTCATTACACTATGTGATCCATAGATATTCGATATACATTATAGTTTTTGTTGATTTGTAAAGAAGTTTTGACATAACACACGTGATTTTGAGGAGCCTTTGTCCCCTGGTACCGGACACAAAGTCGTCCCCTAACAAAAAAAATAGGGAATATGTTCAAAACAGCGATAGAAGAGAAAGGGAAGTCTATAAAAGGTGTAAAAGCCAAAGAAAAACGTGAAGAAATGCTATGGAAAAGCAACCGCTGATTGAAACACTTAACACAAAAACTACTTGCGTAGTGTGTTTAGAAGTCCATGACGAGGACTGGATACAATGCTCAAGCTGCCGTGGGTGGGCTCACGAAGCTTGTGCTGTCATACCCGAATGTTCAGAGGCCTACATTTGCGATCGATGCATGATTTTTTGAAGATACCCGGTGCTGGGGGTTCGAAGTTAGTTCCGTCCGGTACTAGGTGCCATTTGGAATGATTGCAATTTTTTAAACCAAAGTTTGATTTGATTTTTAGTTATTGTTTAATTAGAGGTTACTTTTTTGTTATTTTATTTTGATTTTAAACTTTATTGGCGTACGTAATTAATAAATAGAAGTATATTTTTCGATACTGTTTTATTTTTATTGTCAAAAAACCTTAGGTGTCCGCCACTAGGGGACTTCCCCCTATATATTAAAAAAAATGTATCTATGTAGTATATCAGTCCAGTCATAGTGATAGTAGGCTATAATAATATATAATATGTTGTTTTATTGAAACAAAAAGCCAAAGTTGTTGCTCTGTAAAGAGAATTTTTTATTTTAAAACCAAAAATCATCATCAGAAAAGACATGTAAAAACAACTTACTTCTACAATTAGTATTAGGTAGGTACAAATTACTAACCTGTAAAGAGAAACAACATTAAAAGCTATTGCTTCAACTATTAATCAAATTTTCACTTAGAAATATTTGTCTAAAAAACTTTCATGTTTTCTGTTCAAAAGGCAGACATAATATTTTGAATTATAGAATGAACATAGTGTAGCGCAAAGAGCTGTCACCATAGATAATGCTTTGACGTGTAAAGTCGAAGTTAATGCGCGGGAAGTTTGAATTTAATGAAGAGCTAAAAGAGCTTCATTTACATATAATATAGCATAGGCTAGTCACCCGTGTAGATTTATTTATCATTAGGTACTCATCGAACCTAAAACACTATTTTTCGAGTAGCTAACTATTTTACTAGTAACATAGAAAAAGCATTTATAAAATGACTCATTCCAAATCTCAAAAAAACTTTCAAGCTAATGAATTTCTTAGAAACACGGAACTGTGTAAAGCATTAGTGATGTTATCACTGTCGACATTTTTTATCGATGTCGTAATTTTTTTGTTGCTGTTTTTTGCTGTGATTTACAGATACATGTGAAGTCGAGTGGTTTTGCATGGGGCTAGATAACAGGGCATGGCAGGATGTAGGAGCAGGTACCTATATTCATATGGTTGACTAGAGCATTGGATTTTTTTATAAATCTAGTAACACTTAATTTTTTGTAATTTAAATTTCGTTTATGTTTTTAAAATTTAAATATTATTCTGCAGTTGATGAAACAGATGACGTCATAACCGGTACTAAGTGGGTGTAAAAAATCAGTAACATAAAGTATTGCAATGAAGTTGTGAATTGAGACATCTACCTACGGTATTATTGCAGTACCTACTTGGGTACTTTGTATTTTATCGTCGCTTGTAATAAAAGTTATTTTCAAACCGGCTCAGTGCGTTTTATAAACTAGCGCAACCTACGGATTTACTTGTAAGTTTTTTTAGTACTCGTAAAGTAGATACCTACTTAGAAATAGTGAATCCTAAGGCAGTCAACCTCGCACGTATCCATTGTCTTTTCTGTGAAAAATGCTTTTGATTCAGAGGAGAAGATGATTACGGACGACCTCTGTGGCGCAGTGGGTGAAAGCCCACCTGAGACGCAGAGGTTGCGGATGGGGAGACTATTGGCTTTATTCATAAAGAATTGACAATTTATTATAGATTTAAAGATTGTTTTTTTCTTGTTACTCTTATCTGTAGTTACGTCAATGAAAAGAGATAGCAACAGATTTAATATCCGTTTTAGCTAAAGTAGTTTTACTGAACCAATATGAATAAGGGGGTAAATGTTTAAATTTCTAAAAAATAACTCTACCAAAAATTAAAGTTATAAATGATAAATGATTTATTTCAGTAATGGCAGTATCCCATAAACCAACGAACACCAGTGTGCGGTGTTGTCATATCACCAGCTTATAATAAAACTAACAAGCAGAGTTGCCATAAAGTTTGCTTATCCAACGCCCGCTCCGTTCCACGCAGTTTTATTTTTAATTTTATTCGCAGTCTCGCACAGTTTGCGACAAAACAATAATAAGGTGATGACCTATGTGATAAAAGAACGCGATTTAAAATTATACCTCTGTGGCGCAGTGGGCGAAGGCCAGCCTGAGACGCGGAGGTTGCGGGTTCGATCCCCGCCACGGGATAAATATTTGCATGTTCTGCAGATATTTGTTCCGGGTCTGGGTGTTTTTCTATCTATAATTATGTATGTATTTACAAAAAAAATATATCTAAGGATTATATCAGTCATCTGGTTACCATAACACAAGCATTAAGTTGCTTAGCTTGGGACTAGATGACGCCGTGTAAAATGTCCAAGGATATTTATTTATTTATACTGACACCAATTTCAAAATTCTTAGTGTTATGAGAAAGTAGTTTAGTTAACTCAATGTTATAAGTATTATTTTACAACCAAAATTCAGCTTTATTTCATGATTATAATGATTAGTGATGTTTGTACGAGGTCACAGTACCTACATAGTATGCAGTTTGGTCACTTTTAAAGGCCCTCATTGATACAAACAGTTTTATTAATCAGCAGACATTTTTCTGGCAGGGTGTTGAGGTAAGTACTAAAAGTAAGTAGGGTTTTTTTTCTCGTATTTTTCTAACTTGGACCACACCCAATATTGTTTTCATTTCTTCTTTTTTAAGTAACGCTATATCGACTCGTAAACTTCAAGATAAAATACTATGCGTTTTAACCACCATATTAATAAACCTTTTTCATAACAATAATCACTGTAATCCGAACCTTACGCCATTGTCATAAGAACCAGAACTTGTTTTTAGTTGTAGTTTAAAAGTTGTTTATCTCAGTGTGAAATAAACAGCATTATTGAATTTTCGAGTTTATTTAGCCGTTTGTTCAATAATTTATCGGTAGTAATGCGATACTGTTTGGTTTGCATACCTATACGTGACAAATTAAAGGTTTTATACTCACACGGGGGTGTCCGTGTAGGTTGAACTACTATGCTGTAGGTAAAGAAACTTGTATACCTATTAAATTTACATACCTAACTTGAATAAGAGAGAGAATAAGTTCTTGTATAAAACAGTCACCAATAAGACGAGTGTCTATACGAAGAAGTAATAAGTACCTACTTGGCCAAGGATTTTGGGTTATAGGATTTAGTCAGATTTCAAGAAAAATGAATTGTAAATATAGAGCTTATTTAGTTTTTTTTTTTTAAATTAAATATACTATCTGATTTACAATTGAAATAACAAAGAATCGTACCTACTGTTGTAGGAAAAATAATTTTTAATTTAGTATATTTTCACGTTAATATAACAAAATTACCAAGACATAACAATAAATCGAAGCCTATTCCAAAAACAGTCCTGAACTCTCTCCATTCGTATCAAATGCGTAGATACAGGAAATGAGGTGTACTTCCGGCAGACCAGCACTTCCGGTGAGGCCACTTCCGGTGTATGCTACAGATAAACCCATTTAGGTACTTCTTATTTTTTTACGCAATACGTGAAGCCGAATGAACGGAGCTTGTCGATTATACATACCTAAGTGTTATAAACTTACGTAGTAAACGCCATAAAAGTTTAAGTAGGTATTTATTTAATACTTTTCCTTTTCATTTTTAAATACATTAGTTAGAAGGAAGGCGAGGAAGGGGAAGACCGAGAATTAATTACATAAGTCAGATAAAAGAGAAGGTCGCTGTCATGTCGTATCAAGAAGTAAAAGAGATCGCATTGGAAAGAAGCATATATGGAGGAAATTGCATCATTACACCGACAAGAGCTGCTGAGCTCTTAAGTTTTATAATAATAATCATTTAGTTAGAGAATACATTAATTACCATGCGAGTCAATCGACGGAAGCTAGTCTAGATAAATAAAGGTGTGTGATCAGGGCTTCAGGGGTGATATCCAGGGGTATTGTGGAAACAACCCGAGGCAATGGCGGCTCATTAACAGGTGCTACTATGTACTCCACTGATCTACACCTAACAAAGAGCTATGAAAATTATAAATCTCTACATTTTCCTCTTATTAAATGTATTTGTACAAATAAATTAAGGAAAACTAAAAGAAAGCTTTGATAAAGCAGGGCCATTACCACGACTAGCCAAACCTATTAAATTTTTACTTGTCAGTCAAAAAGTGGATGACAACTTCAGCAGCCGGGTGAAGGAACTAATTAGTTATGAATAAAGGTTAAAGTATATGAATAAAGGTTAATTAAAGTATTAAAATATTACAACCAATTATATGTATAGATTATATCCCGGTGTATTATATAATGTGGGTATATGAAGACGACATTTTATTTTGCAATAATAATGTTGTAAAATTGCCACATCCTTTACTTTTCTTTATTATCCGGGTCACGTGCGCTGGGTACGCGCGCGGCCGCCGCGGTGTAATCGCCAATAGGGCTCGTAAATAGTGATCGATCTTACACATACTTAATTTGTTAAATTCTACGGAATTTCCAGAGAATTTATAAGTTATTAGTCCAGTCATTTAAGCTTAAATTAGGTAAGAATCTCAGAATTCGAGATACCCAGCTGTAAGTCTGTAAATACTTGTATATTGTACACCCTAAAAGTTGTCTCAAAACCTACATATAGTAGTGTCCGCAACTATTAAATTTCAAGGTCAAAGCTATATTAGAGATAGTTATTAGACGCTTGACAACTTCAAGCGTCCGAAAAAAAATTTCTGTTGCAATACCTGTAAAACGTCAAAACGCTTCAACCGGCCGCTCGTTCAGTTTGAACTGTGGCCACCGCACGCCTAGGCTTAGTCACTAGGCCTAGCCTCTAGTCACCAAGCATTCTATGTAGACGAGCACATACACTTTTTATATGTGTCATTCGTCGAAAGCTAAGAAAAATCTTATGATATTCCCGGAGCACTTAGGCGGTAGATTTACTGGCATGGTTTTATTATGGAGGCGCATAAACTGAGGGAAGTAACAATTTCCGAATCGTCTACAGTTCCGACCCTTTGGACGCTAATGCGCTGCTTTGTTCCGTAATGGGATAAAAAATGGGTCAGAGTGTCTCTTTGAGGCACTTGAGTTCATTTGATTTGGAAGACTTGCTGCTCAAGTGCTCAAGTTTTGAATACCTGTAGTCTAATATTTTGGATGGACTTTTATGAAGCGCTCGTGGCGAAGCTTGCTAAGACGTTCTTGATAGATTGTCGAAGTTAAGCAACGTACTGAGCGGTCACTTTTTGGATGGGTGACCGCAAGTGGCATCATCAGCTAAGCGCTTCCGTGCTTTGGAGGGCACGTTAAATTGTCGGTCCAGGCTTTTAAAGTCGTTAAGCCATGACGGAGGCTTTTAGGCGGCCTAAAAACTACGTCACCAGAGTTGGCCACTTGCTCATACGAACAAACGAACGATGGATTTTTATGTTAAGGGACATTGTGACGAACTGTGAACTTTACCAGACGATAGTGAGAAGAGAATCAAAATACATTAGATTAGGTAGAGCCTCCTAGCCTTATTACTTATCTACAATAGCTTTCGCTATAGAAGTAAAGAAAATGTATAGATATTGCCATTCAGTGACGATATGTCACGTGGTCAGAAGTGACAAAACAAAGTATAGCGTTGATAGAAATAGATTCGATACGAAGCGATTTTGTTATGGCTACAGGCTCAGAAGGCCGAAGAAGGTTAGGTTACAATTATTTTTTTATTCATTTCTTTAGTTTACAGTAAAGTGGCTAGTATAACTCATACAAGTGAAAGTGACAGCTGCTGTAATAGTGAGCGATAGTTAAAGCCATGCGTGTGTTCCTCATCATAATATATCATACCTACATACTAAAGTAAGTAAAGTTTACTTACTTTATACATACTAGATAGCTTATAATAAAAAAAAAAAGTTGATTCTCTGGAAAATTGGTAAAAGTCCATATTTTTACACAATAAAACCTACACAAACAAAGAAAAAGTTTAAATGTATTTAAATAATTTAAAAATTATTTACTCGCCTTATTTTTTTAATACAAATACATAACACGATTTCCCTTTCAGGGAAACGTAAAGCGATGTTTCCGTTCATATCTACTTATCATTTATGTAAAGCCACAACCCGAGCTACAAACTCGGCGAAATATGCGACCCGTCCCGCCCCGCCCCGCCCCGCCCCGCCCCGCCCCGCCCCGCCCCGCCCCGCCCCGCCCCGCCCCGCCCCGCTGCGCCCCGCTGTAATACTCGTATTATCCGGTTCGCACTGGAATTTACCGGCCACCTGTAACCGGCCCACCGTTACATTTTCATAAGCGGTTAGGAGTTGGTTATTACTTTCTTACGAGATAGTAATGAAAGTGACTATACTTAGCCATTTGAGATGATGTGATAGAATAAGAGAAAGAGAAAGAGAGAAGGGTCAACACTCAATAACATCTAGTGAAGATCTGCTGCGACTTTAGTTCAAATTGTTGATTGATGACTCTAGTTTGTTTTTATACACATGAAAGACATTAATATTCATTTCTACATTCACATACTTTTCGCAATTCAACAAAGTTAGTTTACCAGCAACAAGCAATACTACGATGACCATGAAGCATAAGGATATCAAACACTGCACTATCTCAACATTACCTACTTCAGTAGCATCTAGTATAATATGTAACTGATGTAGTTAAAAAAGTTTAGAATAGATGTGAAGGTCCAAAAGCTAGACAATCGTTATCATAAATCATGTAATGTCACTAAGCTCCACTGGCTCCCGGTCTACTCGCTCACGAGAAGAACAACTTTACGTGAAGTGTTTGTAAATTTTTCAGTGTTTCCGAACAAGAGCTCGCGGTTTCGCGCTATATTGTCGGTTTTGTTAAAGTTTTTCTAGTGAGGCGAGAGGCCCATGCTTTTCGTAAGTGGTTTTGACGATAAACTCCGGAAAAGGCCGAAACAAGGGCAGTGGGAAGCTTTTTCACACTTTCGTTTTTTAATTTATGGTGCAAATTTTATAAAAAAATAAAAAAAAAAATAAAATAAAATAAAATAAAAAAAAATAAAATAAAAAATAAAATAAAATAAAAATAAAATAAAATAAAATAAAATTTCTTTATTTCAGACTTTTACATCCATAGGTTGTTAGTACTTAGTGACTAATTGAACTATGTTAGTATTAAGTGTATGCATTAAAGTAGGTATATATGTAGGTAGGTGGGTAGGTAGGTATAGCCGAACAGTCATCGACAAGTGTAGGTTGCCAAAATGGCATGTCTTGACTCCCAGGCCTGTATGAGATGAGAGTCAGGCCTGTCGGCTATCGCCTGTAGGAGGCTGTTGCAGCTGCCGCGCATTCTGCGCAGCGAGGCGGTGGCGCGCGTCCTCAGTATCGCAGGGAAGCTGTCTACATGCGCGTCAGCAAACATACCAGACGCGCTGCACCAGCGCGGCAGCAACAACAGCGCTCTAAAGGCATTATTGAATTGTACTCGTAGGGCACTAAGTGAAGACTTTTTAAAGTTAGTCCATAAACTACATGTATAAAGGGAGGTACAGAAGGCACGAAACAATGTGACTTTAACTGGAGCAGTGCACATTCTAAATCTATGGGCTATCATATTAGCACGTGTAGCCAGTGCCCTACGTTCACGTTCAATATCCTCATCGTCACACAAATTATCAGTCACCCAGTGTCCTAGGTATTTAAAAGCATGAACCCTCTTCAGAGGTGTGTTATTAAGCAACAAGTCAGGAACTGTAGTAGGACACTTGGTACCTGATTTAAAAATCATAAATTCGCTTTTCTTAACATTATAGATCAGCCCATGACTAGCAGCAAATCGCTCACAAACCGTAATAAGCCTTTTCAGGCCTCCAATTGAAGGGCTCAGCAGCACCATATCATCAGCATAACTGATATTGTTGAAACTTGTGTCGCTGATACGGCATCCGACATGCATGCTTCTGAGCTCCTCAATCAGAGCATTCACATACATGTTGAAAATGTTGGGTGAACTTTATGAGGAACGAAAATATTAATAACTCTTACCAATTACCTACCATCTTTGGGCCAGACTAACGTGCAAATTTGAGTAATAGTTTGATGTTAATGACAAATAGTATGATGGTATGAAATTTGGTATTGATAAGCAATCCGGCAATATCACGTCACCGACCCGGACACGTCCGGATAATAAGCCGGATACAGACAGGTCGTTTGCACGCCGCGGCCGGTGATCGGGGATTACGATGGCCCTTTGGTGAACGGTAATTCGAGAAGAAATTGTTTAGAATGGTCGTTTTAGTGGCATAAAAGTAACTTAGTACGTTATAACCTCGGTGGCTAGACGGACAATTACCCGGCTGAGACGCAAGAGGTGTAGGTATACTTGACTCCCGCAGTGGAATTAATTTGGGATGACTGAGATATTTTTACGGTTGGTAGTGTTGTTATAGTATCATACACACAGATACAGATATATCGCGGAGCACATCATCATCATCAAACAAATATATTTAGAATAGAATAGAATAGAAAACATTTATTCACATCACTCACACACATTACAGTAGGTAGAGGTACTATTAAAATATTTTATGTAGTAAATAATTGAGTGAAGCAAATCGGTCACCACTCAGCATTCGCTGTAGAAGCTGAAGCAGCAACTACAGCGCTGGTTTTCAGTGATGCCGCAGAGTAGTACGTGGTACGTGCTAATATTTTACAAAAGTTATCATTTCATACGTGACAGAATGCAGAGTCAAACCCAAATAGAAAAAATAAACCTTTTAAAATACCAACTGAGTTTCTTCCATAGTTTTAATTCACCATTTAGGGCTCGTATTATAGTGCTTGTAATTTTTCGGAAAACCTCATCGTTGCATGCGGTCAGGATTCGATCTTGAACGTTCTAAATTGAAAGTTGGCGAGATCAAAAGTCAAGGCACTCGGCCAACACTGCTGCTCTTGGGAAGAGTATAATATTAATATCCGGATAAATATTGTGACCCCGGATAAGGTCGTCCACACGCCCGGCAGGTGATAGCGGGATCACCCTTTAGTGAAGTGCCGAGTAATTTGGAAACAGGTGGTTTATCCGGACTAAAGTTATTGGGGTTACGACCCTTACTCGAATGTAAACATATTTTCGATAGTAAAGTGTTTTCAATTGATTATAATAAATTTGCTGTGTTGGTTTTTTAGTTAGTAAACAATCTTCAGTCTTATAAAGGGACATTTAGGGGCCAGACGGTGCCCTCCGTTGGACAGCTGCATCTTTAGTTGATCTATTCTGTCCGTCACTAGCACTGAACGTGTCAAGAACAACTTGAACATTATATAGTTCAAAACTACCTATATAGCACTTGACTTGACTTGACTAACTTGAATTATAATGACATGGTAGTAGCTAAATGCGTGGCAAAAGCCGGCGAAGCCAAAATAAAGAAGAAGAAGAGAGAGAGAGAGACTATAGCAGGCAAAAGGTATTTTAAACGTCACCGCCCTGTGCAGGAAGCACAGACTTTGCTAGTAGTTTTGATGGTATACCATAGGTAGGTAATCTTTTCCAAATACATTTGCATAGTTCTTACCTCCATCTTCATAGGATCTAAAAATGCCTAAAACATCTGAAAATAATGTGTCTACCGCTCTAAATCTGGAAATCTATTTCGTGATCATACTTTTTTATTATTGTACCTGGCAAACTTTCTATTTGCTTAGTACTTTTTCTAACAAAGTAGTAATCACCTTCATAAGTGTATTGTATGTATCGTGTTGCCAGTGGCGACAACAAGACAATCAGATTTGTTTATAATCCACACTTGTTAAGCCATTTTAAAAGTCGTTAAGCCATGACGAAGGCCTTAAGGCGGCCTAAAAACTCCGTCACCAGAGTTAGCCACTTGCTCATACGAACTTACTTACTTTACTAGTTAAGAGGTAGTACGGTGTCTCTTTCAATTACCCTAAAATAAATAAAAATGCATCCTGCATCTTAATCGACGGTCCAATTTCTAAGATATTTTCCCAAGTCGTTTTAAATAAACAGAACGTCGGGGTGTCGCGTCTCGGAACTAATTAGCCGCGAGTCTGTCCGACTGTCCGTGTCTACATCTAGGCGGCATCGACGGCTGTCTTATTTATTTTCTGTATTCTAAGCTCATTACAACAAAATAAACGTAAATGTTTGTATGATCAAGTGGCTCTTGGCAAGGCTTGGCAACTCTACTGAAAGGCTGGTGTTTTTGCCTGATTATTTTAAATGGTGGGGCGCGTCGGAACAGGTAATTAGAATCTGACATAGCTTTTTTTATGACCCTTGAGGTCCTACTGAAATAAATGATTTTTTCTTTCATTCTTTCTGATGACGGGATTTTTAGGCAGCCTTAAGGCCTCCAAAATACAGTGGTGACGAGTTTTTATTTTCAGTTTATAAATTCAGCGTGTATATTATTTCTAATAAAAAGTTGAGTAAGTAGGTTTTATATCACCGTAGGCAAGCAACAAATGTTTTTATTTTAATATCAAAGCTTTATTGAGTTTAAATTATTCAGAATCTTCACAGCCCTTCTGTTCATGTCTCCGAGTAACTTTGAAGCAGGTAAAGTTAACGACAAAATATGTTCGATCTCAGACGAAGGAGTTGGAAGACTGAATGCTTCTCAAAGTTTTATAAACAAAAGAAAATATTTTGGTGTAATTTAATTTGAACGCAGAATTTTTGGAAAACATTTATTTACAAGAACTCAACCACTAAGTACATTTTACCTACATACCAGAAGAACCAGTTGCACCATCTAAGTGTTGTAATAGCTCAACTGATCCAAGCCACTGATAGTCGGAACAAGACACTGGCAGTATTATTCATGATATTTAAATAGTAATAATTCTAATTAAGTATTTTAAATTATAAAATCCTTAAAACATTTTTAATTGTGATTAAAAATATACTTATGACCATCCACAAACATACATACGGACTTTTTTGTTTTGCTACAAAAACACTAGTCTAATGCTCAAATCTCTTTGAAAAATGTTTATCCTTTCTCAAATTCGCTGTCCATAAAACGCAACCCAACATCTTCATTTATCAGATAAACAACCATTTTCACGAAATCATTGTCGAAAGACAAAGGTCAGTAGGGCGAACGGCAGCGTTTAGGACCGACAGTAATCTCAGCTTGATCATGCTTTACGGCTTGAGAACTTCTCACCCTACTCGACAACACTTGATAAAAACCTTATTTCAATGCACTAAGGTTTATTTCTCTTGGCATAGTCTTCTATCCCAGCTTACCAGATCAATTCGCTTACAATGAACCTTATTGAAACATGTTCAGGTTTATTTTTCTTTAGCACTGTCTTAGCAACAACTTAGAAGTATAATTTAGTAGGACTTTATTCTGTTGTGTTAAGGTTGGGATTGGTTCAATTATTATGTTTAGTTAAATAGGTCAAGTGTGATCAGTGTTTGTTTTCAGCGAGGTAAGGTGCTGCGTAAATTGAAGTAGTTTATGTCGGCTCGAATGAGGAAAGTTTTGATCATTGCAAATCCTGTGTTTTTTCTTCTCAAGTGTGCAGTAGTTATTAAGCCATGAGTCGTTAAGCCATGACGGAGGCCTTAAGGCGGCCTAAAAACTTCGTCACCAGAGTTGGCCACTTGCTCATACGAACTTACCTACTTTACTTTAGTAGTTATTACTAGTCCCTGAATGACTCAATTGTCTAGATTTTCAGTAGGCAAACTGTATACCTAAATATAAACTAAACTTCAGCCAAAATCGCCGTGAAATTATTGTTAACAAATTATTACTCATCAAATTGAATTGCTTGCTAAAAGGTTGGTTTTTGATCGAGTTCATAGTAGTTTATTATACTTATCAATAGACACTACTCCCTGCCATACACTCGGGGAGAGGTCACAAATCCCCAGTAGGTACTTTATTAAAAATTGTATGTTCAAAAATCAACAGAAATAAAGATGTTTTTACTGATAGTTTGTTTATACTTCAGCCAAATTCGCCGTGCAATTCACACTGCACTTGACTAAAATTAATAAGTCTAACATTAAAATTTATCCTATTTCTGAATTTCGAAATCAACTTAAGCTTCCCTGCCATCTCGGTGTGTTGAGCTTCTTTATATTTACTTCTATATTTACAAAAGTAAGAAACATGGTAATATAATAGTTTTTCTTAAACTTTCGCGATCACAATTCATATTTATAAATACATGTACACGGGATTTTATCGCGTTATTTACCTTATTTCTTTTCTTCCCGACGTTTCGGCTATGTTGCAATAGCCATGGTCGCGGGTGGACTGGAGTAAACATAAATCAGCGATAGCGGAGCACCTAGTGGATTCCGGGCCCAATCACTGGATTGAACTTCACGATCCCAAGATTCTTGCCAACGAACGCCAATATTATAAGCGAATGATTCGTGAGGCAATTGAAATCAAGAAGTATCCGAATTTCAATCGTGAGGATGGTTTTAGGCTCCCATCATCTTGGAATCCTGTGATTAGTAGATGCAATGCACGTCGTAATATGACTTCTCGGTGTGAAGATACTGTTAGTGTGGTGTGTTGCGGTGTAAATGCAGCCGATCCGAATTCTGAAGATCTGTGAGGGTAGTTTTACCAGTGATACAAAACTACCCACCCGCTACACAACGAAACTCAAATTGAAACATACTCCAGTCCATCCGCGACCATGGCTATTGCAACATAGCCGAAACGTCGGGAAGAAAAGAAATAAGGTAAATAACGCGATAAAATCCCGTGTACATGTATTTATAAATATGGTAATATAATATAATATAGGTACATTCTACTTCACTTCACACCTTAACTTAAGATCCCTTCAAAAGCCTCCAAAAATGTCATCAAACTTCCATCACTCCAAAAACACAAAATGGGGAATAAAACATTATTACACCCACGTCACACGTGTCAAAATTGAATTTGGAACGTCTGGATGTATTATGGCAGCCGGTGGATCAATTTACCCGTCGGTTATTGGTGGAATGAAGGCGTTGGCTATTGGCGCGAAATGCTGATGGAGCGAACGTTTATAAAATGAACTTTTTCTTTCATAAAAAAGTCTTATATAGTTGGCCATATAGACTTTGGAAAAGTTGACGTAGCACTGATTTTTAGGCTGCATTTTTGCTCAACTGACGGCGCGCACCTAGCCACCTACACGCTGACCGTCCAATGTTGAATAGGCACCTATCGTATGATACCTACAGAGTCCTTCACATGGGCTGGGAGTTGTATTTGAGTAGGTACCTAGCGCACAAATACCGTGAATGCGGAGTGTCAGCGCGCCGATTGGACCGCACGAGTCGGCTGTGATTGCTGATTGCATTACGCTGCTTGTTAGCGACCGCCGATGCGGCTGCACCGGTTTCGCTCGTTACCTAATAGAGTTTGTAAACGGTAATGAAATAAGCTTACTCTGAATAAAATGTAGGTTCATTATCAACTATAATCAACTACAACTATAATCATTACAATCGGTTTTATTCTTATTATCGGAACTTATTTAATATTATAGACCAAAAATCATGTATATTTCTGAGTGGAAATCGAATCCAAGACCTACATTAAAACTACTGCCAAATAAACTGAGGCTAATCAAAAAATAAAATCATCTTTCTTTGTGCAACTAAGTGGAGCAACAGAAATCTTGGTATAAATGAAAGCTACAGAGTGTTACGCAAACAAGCATGTTGTCATTTCCAACTGTCAACTGCTTGAGTACACTTGACGTTTTGAAAAAGATCGACTCATGAGCACGACAACTAAGGAGTAAGGCTAGCTTTACATTAACACTAGATTTTTGTTCGATGTTCTATATTTGATACACATTTAACTTGAAGATTTAGAACTTTCATTTTATTTAAAGCTTCAGAACTTTTTGTTAAAATAGTAGTACCAATTGTGTAAAAATGATTTAAAAATGTTAACAATTGTAGTTTTTCACGCATCATTATTTAACTATTAAGTGAGCAGCAATTAGCGATAAACTAATTTTGCAATTAAGTCGTCTAATTTTCACACTTGTATCATTTTAACATTACTTGTATAGTATTATTTTATCTGTGCTTTCTTATAATACATTTTCTAATACTTTAATTTAAATTTTGTGCTACCTTAAAATAACCTCAGTATTCGTTTTGTAAATACAATGTTTGCTGCGGGACAATCGGATTCACAAGTCACAGAGCAAACACGCGCCAGCACGTCTGTTTACAAACGCTGCTGTGTCGTGCTCGACAGTGTTGTCTTGTACATTTTGTGTTGACGGCCAAGTTCCTTGTTCTTGCTACATTAAACTCCACTTGTTTACAGGTATTGAATTAATTTATTTAAAAAATTGTAGCTTTTTGTATTACAAACCCAAGTTATATTGGAAAAATAAAATAATTAGGTTTTTAGGCCGCCCTAAGGCCTCCGTCGTGGCTTAACGACTTTCAAAGCGAGGACCAACAATTGAATGTGCACACCGAAGCACGGAAGTTCAGCTGTTAATGCCACCTGCGGTCATCCATCCAAATTGTGACCGTTCAGAACGTTGCTTAACGATCTATCAAGAACGTCTAGCAAGCTTCAGCTACCAACTGACTGTATATAGAATTTTAATAATTGTAAATAGAAGTCATTCATTGGTAAGTATAAAGGAAAAAATTTCAGCCGATAATTTTTTTACCAACAGGTAGTAAAATCGCACGAATTGTAGACGCGAGTCACTGATCGATTCGATTCGATTTCGATTTCGATTGAAATCACGCAGCAGTATTGGTTTTTCTTTTTGAAAAAATATGGTAATTCGGAATCTAAACAGCAAACGAAAAAACATTTTCTGAGTCGAAAAATTAGTTTGTAGCATAAACTAGTCCATATAACTACCCAACGTTATAAATTGTGGTCTACCACACGTACTGCACATTCGAGAGTCCCACAGTCCGCGTCGATCGATCCTCATTCATCATGGAAGTGGCTGACAGCGCCAAGTGTGGGACCCGCTCGCTTGCACTCTTGCTCAGTGTACTGCTTTCGGGGAAATTAGTGCATCCTGATTCAAAGTTTAAATGAAACGTGTTATTATTGAATAATAACATTTTCTTCTGGCGTAGTAGCCTTCTGCATTCGCAGTTATAAAGGTCCCAACGACCACTTAACATGAAAGTCATTCCAAAAAAAAATAAAAAATAAAGTTTAATTGATCTATGCAGAGTAGCTCTCACTATTATAATCTCTTGTTAGTTTATTCGATAGAACACTTTTTTTTTGGCTATTTGACTTGAAAACGCGACTTTCACTTGATTATTCTAGGAGCCTACATCCGTTTGAATATTAACCCAGTTAGTCATAATGATTAGTCAATTTAATAAGTTTTTTTTTTCAACCTACATTGTCCCACTGCTGGGCAAAGGTCTCCCCCAATTCTCTCCAACCATCTCTGTCTTTTCAGACCTCATACCAATCTCTCTCAAAAGCGTCGAGATCATCTCTCCAGCGCTCAAGGTTTTAAAGAATGTTTTTTTCTTGTTACTCATAAGTCAATGAAAAGAGATAGCAACAGATAAAACAGCCATTTGAGCGTAAATTTACTAGTACATTACGAATAACGAAGTAAGCTTCTAGGTATTCGACTGTTCATACCAATGCCAATAACCTATTGTCTGCATTGTATGTGCTGTGCATAGTTTACATTACAGCATCATACGTCTTCCGCCGCACCGCACCGCATCGCACCGCGCCGCACTGTGTCGTGTCGCACCGCAAATAGATAGCTGCCAGATCGGACATCTATTTCTCGGAGTAGACTTACAAACTTGCAGAGGTGGCAAATGGTTGATACTTTTGAAAAACCATGGATTACCCTGACCTTTCTATTTTTAAAACGAAAATAACTTTTGTTAATCATTGACTAATATTTTACTGGTAGTTCAAACGTGGATAATTTAAGCTAGACGGAGAAAATCGAGGAAGTGCTGAAATTATTAAAGAGAAATTGTTTTTGATGAACACTTTTGAAACAAAAGAAGGAAAATAATTGGACATCATACAAGATAAAAAACTAACAACATAATAATATGAAAACACGATATGCGTTGAAATATTTTAGACGAATTTCAGATTTAATAAATAGGTACCTACTGTGAGTTTATTTTCGACAGAATAAGTCATTAAATATTTGCCCTGTCTGTGTCATCGGTCTCTACATCACACATTCAGAAGCCACTGTTTTGATTGGGTCCAGTGTACAGTGAACGGTGGCAGAAACTCCATACCAACGTTATGTCCACACCTTTGTTCAAACATACCTACAGCCTATCAGAGACATGCCAAGCTATTATTCACTTTATTTTTAACGGGATTGAATTGAAAATAGGTTTATTTTACTCATAGTGAAATTCCAAAGTTATTTCTGGTTCACAATCCAATACTAAAGCCACTTCAGATATCATGCTAAGATTTTAGATGCGAAAGTTAGTGAGGACGGATGTTTGTTACTCTCACGCAAAAGATACTAAACGGATTTATATGAATCTTGGATTAAAGATAGTTTACTACCTACTTAAAATAATACATTAGTCTACTTTTGATCCAGGTATGTACAACGCAAACAAACCGCGGGCAAATGCAAGTATAAAATCATGTAAATTGTGAGTCACTGGCCACCAACTTAGTTATAAACTTTTTCAGATTCAAAAATAGAATTTGAATTTCGAATGCATGTTCCAGTCAACGTCTCTATCAAATGATTAAAACAATATAACTCACATAATAAACAGATAAATTATTAGTTCTATGAACTTGAAACAGGGTTGGTTTTTCAATGATTTGTAATTGATATCGAAACTGCATGGACTGCATGGAAATGTAATTTCAAATGGAGCATTGACTTGTATTGTTTTGAGGCTATTTTAGATTTCCAATCGTTTTGAGTTAATTAGCCGGGTTGTTGTGAAAACAAGCTGGTATTTTATGCCTGAAATAACATAGATGCATGCTTCCAGTTCGTGGACTATGAAGTAATTACTGAGCAGGGTTTGATTTGTGAAGAATATGTACCTACCTACGTAACTTAAATTTTGTCGGTATCATTTTACTCTGACGCGAATTAGGAATCTATCTATGTTTATCGTGCATTATCAGCTTTTCTCTAGTTGCTAAAAGGATGTGAGCGACTTCCGCGGGTCTCATAGATTCCGTACTTATAGTGACCTGATAAGTACTTGTATTATATTGCAAGAATGATGGTAACGTACCTACCTATCTAATTCATCGAATTGGTAGGACTTTTTAAAAACTCAAATGCTCAAACGGATTTGATACTTATATCAGTGGTGCTAGGGCTCATTGGTTGGATTGATCTCAATGTTAAGTTTTAGTCTGATAATAATCAGATCTAATGATAAAGTAAGTACTTATATTTAAGGACACACAATAAGGGCATTTATTAAATTTAGATTTACATTCGTTACCTTTTATTCATAAGTGTAGGTACAACATCAAAAACTATGAACAAAACTATGAAGTCGTGGACCTCTGGGAATAAGCCACTAAAATCTGAACTAAATAACTCTTTTAAAGTGTAATGTGTCTCTTTTACAACATCCTGTTATGAATTGAATTTACGTTTATCTTCATGAATAAGTTACGATTGTCAATGCGCATACGCATTACGCTCTACATCAGAAAATCTAAAAATCAATTTTATAAGCAAGATGTGACTGTATTCACTAAACTTTCAAGAATAAAGTTCAATTTAGATTGCACGAGAGTCTGATCAAAATAACATTACTATACTGATATTTAAATCTCATCTTTATTTTTCTAATGGTAATTCTCTGTTGAAATCACTTCATAAATATGTAACTACGTTTTCATTTGCGACTTTATTATTCAGCGATAGGGCATAATTTTGCGTGTCTATAAATTGTTTTTATTAAGTTGGTGTTATGTTCGACGGAAACGAGGGTGGAACCGTTTAAAATTAGAAGGAATGTGCAACGGAAGAGCGTATGAGGTGTAATATTGCAAGCGTGTTGTTTTGTTGGTTGCATTGCTATTTAAACGGGTTCTCGGTAATTATTTGATTAATTGTTTATGTTGGTAGTGCTGTATATTTTCTTTTGGTTATTTCGGAACTTTAAGAAGATTTATTGATTGTTTTCAAAGACACTATCCTTTATATTATTTACATCGTTTCGAACATGTTTGAAATCAACAAAATAACACCAAAGCTAAAGAAGCTCGCGGCTTTTATTATATAAATAATTATCTTAGAACATTTCACACAGCATCATGACTATTATCTTTTCAAAAAATGCCTAATAAGCTGAAAGAATTTCTGTCATCAGGCTTTCTCCTTCATACTTTTTAAACGAATTTATGTAGTAAATTGGTTAGAATTTACAGAAATTTCTTGTGTAATGCAATGGTTACTAACAAGAGACAATAAAACCTCATCGATCAAATCGTCACTGACAGGGTAAATGGGTACAATCCTTTATTCGGGCCTGTCACGTGATCCATCATTCAGACAAATGGTGCATCCTGATTTGAGGAGTATTTTGAAAACTGTAACTGAGAAATGCATTTTTTGGTATTCCAAAAACGTCTTACAAAACATGGTTACACATTACAAAGCTAAGGTCTAAGGGCTAAGGTCGATAAGTATAATAATACTAACTAACTAACTCTAGTTTTTAAGCGGCTAAGGTCGATAATTGTATGTTATTTATTGCTAACTCTAGTTTTTAAGCCGTTTCTCGAATCCCACAGATAAGGTACCACAAGATCAAATAAATCAATTTTAATTGCCTCATTGGTGTAGCGGGTGTCTAGCTCTAAACAACCACTATTTTTGCTTTTAATTTTGATTTTCCCGAAGCAACGTGACAATTTTTTTAATGTTTTTTTAACCTAGGTATATCCTTCTGAGTAAAAGTCACTCACGTCTCTCCAACCATCTCTGTTTTTCGATATTTAGGACCTGTCGCTGTCTGTCTGTCGACGACCTCTGTGGCGCAGTGGGCGAAGGCCCGCCTGAGACGCAGAGGTTGCGGGTTCGAATCCTGCCGCGGGACAAATGTTTGTATGTTGTGCAGATATTTGTTCCGGGTCTGGATGTTTTTCTATCTATAATATGTATGTATTTACAAAAAAAAAAGTATCTAAGTATTATAATCAGTCATCTGGTTACCATAACACAAGCATTAAGTTGCTTAGCTTGGGACTAGATGACGTCGTGTAAAATGTCCAAGGATATTTATTATTTATTTATTATTATTATTATTTATTGTCTTCCCCAAATGATTTGTAAATTCAATATTAGTACCGGATGGCTGGTTTAGTACTGTTACTCATTGAAAGTGTTTATAAGCTTGTCATTTAAGCGTGTGTGGGCTAGTTAGTCAATAAATCGCTGTAGTGTAAGTACAGTCAGCGTCAAATTGATAAGCGTCTAGACTGAATAGTCAAAAAGATCTGAAAAACATAAAAGCAATTTGAACTAGTTAGCGTACCACCGGCCATTTTGCTTACTCGCCAATTTCACTAATTCTTTTTAATTTTATAACTTTAAAATTTTATAACTTTACTTATTAGACAGTTCCTGAATTATAATTTCCTTAGTTGCCAAATCACTAACGCCTAGTCTCAATAACCTATCTAGTCTTGGTTTTGCTTACTGCCGGTAGATATTTGACATTTCTTCCATACAAAAAATGTCAAATAGCTACTGACAGTTAGCAAAACCAAAGATAGATAGGTTATTGAGACTGGCTGTAAGTTGTCAATTTCTCTATTAAGTTAGTTTCCTGGTTTGCAAGTTTCCTTGTTCGTCAGTTAGTTTAGATTGCCAGTTATGCTATTTCGTCATTTTCATAACCCGTCACTTTCCAAGTTCGTCAGTTAGTTTAGATTTTGTTCTACTACTCCGTCGTGTCATGTCACAAAAGCTCAAAGCTTTGTTCAAATTGCTTTTATGTTTTTTATATCATTTGACTACATAGACGCTCATATAATGCTTTTAAATTGAAATTTACGAGATTTTATCGCGTACCTTTTACTATTTCCCGACGTTTCTGTGGCTGTGTTGCAACAACCCTGGTCGAACATTACGCGATAAAATCCTGTAAATTTCAATTTAAAAGCATTAATTGTGATCGCGAAAGTTTAAGAAAGACGTTCATATAAATTTGACGCTGACTGTACCTACGTCCACTGTTGACCGAGGAAGTGATCCGTCATGCCACTGGCACGCCATCGCTCACATTAACCGATGGCTTACTGTACCGCTGCAATTGAGAACAAACTGCCCAGTATTTTAAAGGTTAATTAGGTATATTTATTTCTAAAACGAATACATAGTTCACTTAAAATGAGATAGGTAGGTAAATAACATACATAAAATAAAGTATTAGAATTAGGCATTAGAATCACCTAGCATGTAAAACGAAACTTAAGTGATCCTTGAGGTCCTACAAGAATAAATGATTTTTCTTTCTTTCTTTCTTTCTATAATATTCTGCGCTCTGGCACTTTAGTCCTTAATAAATTATTTTTTAGTAGGATGTTGTTCTTATTCTATTGAAGTTAGGTATTTTTTAGTTTAGACTTAACACACATAAGTTATTTAACTCCTTAAAAGTACCTACTCATCAATTCTTCTAAATTATTATTTTTTCTGTATTTATTTTTCTTTAAATCGATTATTCTGTATTTGTATTTATTATCATTTATTATTTGTGAGTGAAAAGCAATAAAATAAATAATAGTGTGTTACTGTGCCTAGATAAATATATTGTTATTGTTATGTATGAGCCTGCAATGTCCCACTGCAGGGAAAGGCCTCCCTTCCTTCTCTCCACTCATCCCTATATTATAATACATAGGTATATTATAACGCCTGTATTATTATTCCATTATACTATTCCAGTACCCAGGTACTCGTATAATACAGAAAAACATAGGCAAACAGAGTCTGCTTTTGTCCCAAAATAACATCTCCCAAAACAATTCACACAAAACGGAAAACATTACGCGCACGTAAACGTTTAATCACCGCATAAAGTTATAAAGCCGTCGCCACACTCGTGCCAAGATCCCTCCGCGCCATAAACGATGAAGTGTCAGCGTGAGTGTCAACTTGACAGCGCGGGTACTCTGGATCATCGGACGTGACGCGGGAGACTGATGCTGGGGAATTGATATCGAGATTTAAGAAATTGGGGGATTGATTGACGGATTTGCTGAACTTAAACTTTTGCGAGGGAAAGAAAACAACTTAGCTTCATAAAATATTAAAATACTTAACTTTTTATTCTTTGGAAATATACAATTTTCACAAACTAAGTACAACACATTTAAATAACTTTACAATACACAGTGATTTGCGCCATCTTTTTCAGAGTTAGTACCTACAATAACAACCAATAAAGCCCTGATAAAACCAACGTGATTTTCATACAATTAAAGCCGTGTTTAAAAAGTTAAAGTCCAATACAAAATACTGAATGTTGACTGACATTCATTGAAAGATCCCGTCTAGTCACTTCAGATTGTGCCCTAAACGACATGATTTTAATTGTTCTAATTTGAACTTCAGCACTAATTTGAATTGTAAATCGGAATAAGCCGGCATGATTCACACATACTGCGGATTCATCGCAACTTGTCCATTCCTGAGCATAAAGTAAAGCGGTTCAGTTATTAATCACGTTTATTCCGGTGCAGTGGGTCGCCACTGATTTCATTACTAATCCGCCGAGCGTGGCGGCCGGAATTAGATTTTAGGCACATATTTAAACGACCGAGTATTTTGCTACTAAGTGAGAGTATTTAGTCTATATTTTTTAATATACTTAAATAAAAATATAAAGACCAAATATAATAATGTCAGGTAACTTGGACTGTCCTGTTAAAATGTTGATGAAAATAAATTATAATTTACAACCATAATATTAACTCATAAATTATCTTGTTAACTGTCGCTTATTCAAAATAAATTAAATTAATAAGTAAAAATAACAATATCAGATTTTGTATCATGGTAATACAAATAAACGAGTGAAAAACTTTTATAAATTATTTTACAGATTATCATGGGCTTTATTTTTTTACCTATTTTTTTATGGGTGGGAATAATTCTCACAGTTAAATGTCTGATATATGTCCTATAAGGGGTGTCAATTTTCATCATGAATTGGATACGCCGATTTAAAATGTCACTATTTCTGCAGAAAATATCATATTCGTAATACGAGCAATATATCTTAAGCACCGCCCCTCTCTTAATCTTATTGTTGTCTCATTTAAGGATATTACATTTGACTCCCCAAATCCGTAGGCTAAGGACTGACAAAGGATATATGACATTTCTTAAGAACAGCCTTTATGCGGGTGTGAATATGCCTTAATGCTGAGCAAAAAATACAAATTGTGTGTTTCCACACCACTACGAGAAAAGTTTTGTAAATCTTGGGTTTAAATAACGACTAAGTAGATAGAGAGACTAAACTGGCTTAGTCCAGAAATGCCCTGCGATGATCCCCTTCGAAGGGGATGAGTGTATTAGGAAGTAATAATAATGATATTGCTTATTATCTTATTCATCAATAATGTCAATATCATCAATAATCATCAATATACTTTTATAAACGAATGGTAGGTATACCTACAATTGAAAATTTTAATTCATTAAATGCAGCTGTTGGGAATTTTCTTATTTTATTTTATTAAGTATGTTTTTTAAGGGAGGGGAGGCCCTTGCCCAGCAATGGGATCCAGTGGGTTATTTAGATTAGATTAGATTAGATGTTTTTATTTTTTTACAAGCTTTTACGAATTTTTGAACTTTAGCAATAAAGCTACTATTAATTAATTGAAAATGGATTCGTATACTATTATTATGGTTCCGTGTCACTTCAAGCAATGAAAACGCACCCGCAAATCACAAAGAAAATGTTCTGAACAGTAGCATTCTGAATAGAGCCTAATGCCCCAATTGTTGTCCGATACAACGCGGGGATCTAAATGTTGTGATTATCGTACGAGCGGCTGTGTCAAAAACGTAGGGTTGTCACTCTTGAGTCGGTGGCACAGTGGGGGAAGGCCCGCCTGAGACGCAGGAGGTTCCCTCCGTCGACCTAGACACATTCTTGGTTTTTCAGATGATGACATCACCACCGCTAACGCGGCTTTGGCACCATCGCCGCTAAGGCGGCGATGATGCACTGCATGCTTTTCTTTCAGCTCAACGTCCGATGCCGACCCCGCATTCGGGGCACTCGTCGCCCCTTCAGGGCAGGCCCTTCAGGCCTTGCCTCTCATGGCAACAGTCCAATCCAAGGTCAGTACCTTGAGTAGGTTAGCTTAAATTCATTTTTACGGCGTAGATGCCTTCTGCACTCGCCAAAGCCCGGTGAAGTTATAAAGGTCCGGAAGACCACTTAACGTAAAAATCCGTCCGAAAAAAAAAAAAAAAAAAAAAGAGACGCAGGAGGTTGCGGGATCGATCCCCGCCGAAGGACAAATGTTTCTATGTTCTGCAGATATTTGCTTTTGGTATTTTTCTATCTATAAAATGTACGTCACAGTTTGGATGGTGACTGCGAGTATTACTCATCTCCGAGTACCAATAGCTAAACTAAAGTTAAGTTGCCGAGTGGCAAGTAAAAAAACTAAAAACGTCCAAAGAATTTCAGGTATTTCGATAATCTTATCACGTTTTGAAATAACAAACAAAGAATTTTCATACAGTGTTTGCGAGCTATTACATAAATGATTTCACGTGGCACCGAGCCAATTGAAAAGTTGTGCCAAAAGTATAGCGTTTTGTTTATATTGTTTCATTGTCCTTTTGTAAAATAAAATAACATTAATATTGTGTCATTATTTATGACAAACGAATGAAATAATGAAACGAAAGAAGATTGCGACTGTATTTTTAAAGCGCGTACATTCTTTCAGATTTAGACAAGATCCTTTGAGGACTTACTTTTTAGCCTTAGGGATATGACAAAATATATATATTTAATAGGTATAATATTTTTTTGTAGGTTTAAATATTCTTAACGGCGTTCTGAGCGGTCACAATTTGGATGGGTCATGGCAAGTGGCATTAATGGGCCACGTTAAATTGTCGTTCCGGCTTTTTAAGTCGTTAGGCCATGACGGAGGCTGCCTAAAAACTTCGTCACCAGGCCACTTGCTTAGACGAACTTACTTATCTTAGAGAAATATATATTTGGATTGCAAGACCATCGCCACCAGTAACAAAATGGTGAAACTAACAATAAAATTCCTTTCTAAAGCAGATTATGGATGAAATTAGATTAAAATAACGTTAAAAATGAATTGAAATAATTTAGTATCAACCATATTTGCGCCAGCCCTATAAATCCCTGAATTTGTGCATTTAATTGAGTGTGAAGTGAATAAAGGAACAATCAGCGATCGGCTCTCGTCAAATGAAGTGACAAATGACGTAATAGCTCTCGGAAAGAAGCAAAGTGGCGCAGCCAGTTGGATAAGTTAAATCAAATCATTTAGTAATTTGTCTCGTCCCTCTAAAAAAATACAATAAAAAATATCCCAACCAGTTTTGTGAAAGACTGGTGCCTGAAAAAGGGTATAGAAAAACCGTGTGCTATTACAGGTCACCGTGCCTTACTTCACTGATTTAAATAGGTAAATTAAATACCTATGCAATTTTTGAAAGAAATCGAAGAACATAATAAAAACCTTTAACACGCTTGTTGTTCAAATTATTTAAAATTGGATTTGTAAATAAACGTGCAAAATACCTACGTGTTTATGGACCTCATAATTCGTTTGCTGCTATAGATCTTCGATCGTTCGTCGGATTGAATATTAATTTCGGCCGTTAATCTAAATTAATAATAACTTTAGTCTTTCTTTTTTAGACAATGAAAAACCCTCCGTCCTTTATCATTCATTTCATAAAAGGAAGCAAGGTAGGTACTATTAAATGTACCCACGAAAATGGAACCCTATTTAATCACATTATGTTATTATGACCTTAATATAAAAAGATTAACCCTAAAATGCCAACCTTTCGCAAATTAGCCAAGGAATTTTAACATAATTAAAATTAAAATTTTGCTAAATATGTCAAAGCGCAGGTACTTAGCGACGTAAAGTAATTACTTAGCACCGCGTTGAGATCGAGAGCATGCAGGTAAAGGGAGAAAAGCTGGTTCAGTTATAAATATGGGTAGGTACTAATACGCAAGCTGATAACAACCAAACTTGCTAAGTCGTGAGTCTGTTTTTATTTTAACATCATGTTACCAATACCTAAATTTTAATCTTCTCTGAATGTATGTCATACTGCTGAACGAAGAAGTATGACATACTTAGAATAGCACAAGCGCATTCATTTTGTATTGGTGGTGATATGATTGAATTGATAGCTTTCCTCTTTATAAAACCGAACCGAAATAATATTTAACTAAAACCTTCTTGGGCACGGTTCCATCTGAAAGTGATTTGGATCAGTTGAGCTTCCTGTAGATCGTTTGGTAACGATCTAATTGTATTTTGTACATTTATATAAATATATAGTACCTAGTTTCATTTCTGTAAATAAATGTCACAATGTTTAAAACAAAAAATAGCAGACAAAATATCTAAAATAGTAAAAATCAAAGGACAACGTAAACAAGCCGGCTCCATATTCACTGTGAAAGGTTCAGTTTTAATTTGATAATTTGAAAGTACGCGTCTGTTCCCGTCTCTCGGGCTTTGCGGCTTTGGTCTTTGAGGAGCGGCCGGCGCCGGCGGGTTAATGCCATTAGCTGGCTGATCTGATGGCAAGGGATATGTAAGGCTGGTGGACAATCATGGTTAACCCATTCCCTGCCATCACGCCATCACGGTGCTCGTGAGAGGTGTGAGCGACGTTGCCGAATGGAACATCGCCACGTGCGTTAACAGTGCGTTACCAGTTCGCTGGTTACGGAGTATAATATCTACTGTAGTAGTATTAAAGTACCTAGGGATGTAGGTACAATATGCACATACAGTAGAGAAAACAGCTTCTAGATATCGTGGTGTTGCTTACTGTGGTAAGATTTTCGGCATTTTTGTTAGAGAACTATCTAAAATGCCAAATATCTAACTACAGTAAAAGGTAAATCATTCCGTCGAAGTCGTAACTTTTCATTTATAAAGTAAAATAAATCACAAATAGATTGAATATTGAAATTGGATATTAGTGGTTGAATATTATCAATCTACCGCATCTAGGGAATACAGTCGTGATCATATTTCATTACTTGTTACATTGGAACACTCTACTGGTAATCATCCACCGAGCCCCTCAGTAATCACATCGTCTAAGTTGCATAAACTTGGCTAATGTATGCCCTTCCGAATCTTGCCTCACGACGAGGATCAAGTTATTACCATGCCGGGAGTTTGCTCCACGTCTTGTTTGGCACGAATTACCAAAAATCTTAAGGTGTCTGTATGGGTGAAACTAGCGCCACCGCCTTTTTTATTTTATTATTACGATGAACAAAAGAATTTAAAAAAACGGAATGTTAAGTTTGTGAAACCTATCATAAGTTTTTTTTTAATACCTATGTAATAGTTTTATTTTGTATACCTAGTTTAGGAGGAGTAGCGAAAACAGAGTTTGGTGGCCACCAAGTGCAACTTCGACTAGCGACGGTGGCGCTAGTTTCACCCATACAGGCACCTTAAGAGAATCTTTTCTTGTTATTATGACTTAAATGGAGAAGTTGGTGATAATGGAGGCGATTCAGTGTTGACTAAACTAGCTAAAATTCTGAATTAAAAACTAACTTAGCAAATTGTGTCTGCAGAATAGCACTTTAACCTTCATACTAAGGTGATTACCTGATTAAAATTTTTGGAATTAAAATAAAAGTCGTCTTATTTTACTAGCAACTAGTCTCTAAACCTAATTTTAGAATTTTAAGTCTGGTTTTAGTCTAGTTTCGTGCCACTAGAATCGCTACCAATGTTGATTTAATCATCGAGTAAAACATCATAATAATCATAATAATAAATATCCTTGGACATTCCACACGGCGTCATCTAGTCCCAAGCTAAGCAATTTAATGCTTGTGTTATGGTAACCAGATGACTGATACACTACTAGATACTTTTTTTTTTTGTAAATATTTACTTACTAAACATATAAAACACCCAGACACGAAACAAATATTTGCAGATTATGCAAACATTTGTCCCGCAGCGTCATTATCATTGTTGATAGAATAGTTTTTAAATTAACTATAATAATATTAAACAAATACAAATTATATTAAAAAACAGTGACGATCCGAAAATTTAAAACCGAAACCTCTGTGGCACAGTGGGTGAAGGCCCTCGCAAGTTCGACCGGTCACTATTACCATTCTAATACTTTGAGAATGTTCAATTACTCAGTAATACAATTCATAATTTAGAAAACGTATTTAAAAATTTAGATTTTACTACACACAACTATTTAGTTTAATGAGCTCAGTACCTACAGATCAGTTGGCACCCGGAAGTGCTGTCAGTACCGGATGCGGTCAGCTCGTTAATGCTTTACGATGGAGGATGGCCAACAAACTACTGCCTAATTATATGAGAACTACAGAGTCACCTTACGTTCTGAAATATCAACAACTCCAATAAGCTAAATGCTGACAAATAAAACAACAAGAAAGCAAAATAAGTTTAAAATGCCTATAACTAAATTACTTATAAAAGATAAGACTAGTTTTTAGGAATAAATACCTACATTTACTTACAGATACTAAAATAATACATAATATTTCCATAACTTTCTAAATTACAATTGGTTTTAGTAATTGCTACCAGTTGTACCATCTAAGGATCAATGATTTTCGTATTACGAATTCATATAAGTTTTAAATCAAAGTTCGAAATATCCAACATGACAACTAAAGGAAACTTAATATTCGATTGACATAACTAATAGCTACGTCTAACATAAACATAATTATCTACATTTCACGACTGAATGAGCAACTGTATTCGCAAATCGCTAACCAATATCTCTCAGAAACTATTACAACATTATCTTCCCACTGCTCCCGCAACTAGATAGTTTGTATTTACCTTCAGAAATTACAGAACTTTATGATTGAAAACACAAACAAAATAAACCTACTCAAATAGACTGCAGAAGCGTGATTTGAACACAATAATTTGTATTTAGTAAGCGTTGGCGTGGCGTAAACTCGTAAACGTGATGTAAACAGTTGGTTGATTGACTTGTTCGGCGGATGTCATAAACGCAGTGTGCTGGACCACCGACGTGACCGTGTGTAGTCTTTTTACTTACCATGACATGGCCCAATCACTTTACTTCTTCTTTGTGGCTACTGTTATGTGAATAGTGTCACAATCCTGCCAGCATCTTTTCCCGCTAGGTACATAAACTTTATAAGCGTAGAACAATAATAAAATGGCCGGTAAAATTATACGATTCTTTAACGCCCGAAATTAATAATGTATCTTCAATCCGAGATTAAATTCAATCTTGGATTGCTGGGTATCTCCCGATCGATCTCCTATCCGCATGCCAATAACCTATCTGCTATCTCAATCTTTTTTTTTGGTGGCAGATTGCCGGCAATCCTTTCCCTCTTTGACGTTCCGTTTTATGTAAAATGTTTAATGAAACCACAATATTAATTTGGAACCACAATATTAATTTGAGTAATATAAAAACAAATAATAAATAAAATTAATTAACAAGTTGTAGATAGTAATATTTATAGTTCAAACAAATTGTTATTTGCCTAAAAACTTGCAGATACT
Organism: Xanthorhoe designata; assembly: GCA_963582015.1. Taxonomy (NCBI): domain Eukaryota; kingdom Metazoa; phylum Arthropoda; class Insecta; order Lepidoptera; family Geometridae; genus Xanthorhoe; species Xanthorhoe designata. The sequence continues at coordinate 416,462 of OY757045.1, forward strand.
GGAATTTAACAATCTCAATACTTATACACAAAATACTTTAACTGAAATGGAACGTTCAAGTTGACGAATGGTATTTGACAAAGAGAATATAACCAAATATAACCACTACTGTACAGTTATTTGTTGCGAAAATTAGGTAATTATAACAGATGTGTGTTGTGTGATCATTTCATCAGCATTACTTCTAATGATGGATTCAGAAATCGTAAGTTACCTACCTACCTACCTACTGGTTTTTATGGAAGTTGTAGAGATGACGCCTACGGCCTAACTTAGCAAAAGCACACCAGGTTCTTGCCTGCTCAGAGAAATTCTGAGCTTGCCTGTTTCTTTCCCTGGTGTAGGAAGCTAAAGCTACGAATAGCCCTCGCACATGATCCATTTTAAAGGCAGCAGATGCGTTTAAAATAGGAAAATTTAAAGAAAAATGCACGTATGTTCATTCCCTATTAATCTCATATTTTCTGTTTTTCAGTAAAAAAGAAATTGAAACCTGATGAAGGGAAAACAGCCAGAAATAATGCAAAAGCAGAACATTTTGCTACTAAAAAACGATGTCTGGACGCTAATATAAATAATACAATTTAGAAAATAATACCTACCTAATTTCGAATTAAAAAAACACAGCTTACTTTGAATAACTTAGAATTAGGATTACAGAAGTGGAAGGAGAGTTTGTAAGGTGTTTTGTTAAGTTTTTAAACCTTTTTGATTTATGTATTTAATTGTTTTAATTAAATATTATATCAACAAACATTTCATTTCATTTCAATTGTCCTACAAAACTGTATTTTGATGGTAACATGATTGTTCTGAGATATGAATAATCTTTTGACTTATTATTCCTAGTAGGTAGGTATTATTGTTTCTATAAGATAATGTAGGTACTAAGTTACATTCCTATCTCACATTACCTACAACCTACTACAATTGCTTACCAAGGGTATTGATTAAAAAAAAAACTATTTTGTCATTTATTATAGTAGTTTTTATTATTAGCACTGTTTAAATCGTCTTGCTAGGTAAAAGCCTGTGTATATAAGTAACTAAAATAATAATTTATGAGAGCTGCCCATTCTGTAACATCTTGTTCTTCCGTAGGTTAGGTTAGGTTAGTCTAGATTCTAGAATAATATCTGCTGCTGGTAGCTATACTTCAGCCTAACCGAAATCTGAAGGTGAATAATTCTACATCCTCGAGGGTCTGCATAAAGTTCACCCTTCTGATTCTTCGTGAACTTCTAACTTCGGCGTTGGCGTCGATATCATCACTTTTCCAATCCGATAACTGAGCCAGAACCTCCAAATCACTATTATTATCACTATCATCACTATCACTTGAAAATTCCGACAGATTTATTAGGTACTTTTATAATAAATATAATTTTTTATAATTGATATAAATATAATTGATATAAAATTTATCAAGATTACAAAATCGATCCTCAATCTGTCAAGAAGAAATCCAACAAATTTCTCGGATTGCAATCTGCGATTGTTTTCACCTATCAAAGCAAACGTCAAATAGAAAGATTGGTTATTGGCAAGCTCAAACTGTCATTTTCGAACAGAGGCCAATCTTTAATCCGTGATCCGACCTCCCAAAGATAGCCTGGTTTTTTGGATTGCAAACTCAATCCAAGGATTGGTTATTGGCAAGCTTTTTCTAGAAAAAAGATTGAAATGTCAATCTCAATCTTCAAATTAAGGATTAGGATTGAATATTAATTTCGGCCGTAAGTGTTTAAAGTGTAGGTAACCCTGTTATTCATAATGGACGTATAAGTTTCTTAGAGCTCGGATGTTGACTAACTTGATAAAACTGAATACGACTGCAGCAACAAGGCATGGTAGACATTTTTTTTAGGGTTTAGGTCTTGGGAATACAGCCGTGATTTTGTTTAACTAATTATGTCGTTATGACAATCATAGATGGATCAAATGTAAAAAAATAATTTGCGACCGGTTTGACTCTTTGCAAGGAAACTCTATATTGTCTGTGGAAACTTTGGATCCGTCCTTGTTAGTTCAGCACAATTACTTCTTCCAAGCCATCGCTGCTGAATTTGAGCAACATTGAATAGGAATAAGGGGTAGCCACATACAAGGTCAAATATAATATCAATATGTTTGTGTAGTATAGCTACATATTTGCAAATAGTTCGTTAATATAACAAAATGACAATTAAATGTGTTTTCTTTGTTCACAGATCATATAACGGACTTTTAAAACCCTCGGTAAGTTCACAACATTCGCAATTTAGTTCGCGTCTAGATTATCAACATTTACACAATGCATCCGATTAAAACATAAAATGTAAAGGCTTGTGCATAGCCGCTACAAATCAGCCTGTTTGTGGCCTGACAAGCGGTGGGCGATGTACATTGTACAAGCAACCTTAGCCATAGATTAGACAAGCGATAAATTCAGATGCGCCACTTGATTGCAAATTGAGCAGAAATTCCGAGAAGCGTCGGTGAGTTACTGCAGTCTTGTTATTGGACATTCTTTCTTCTGTGATATGTGGAACATTTGCCACAAACGTTTCTTGATTAAAGGTAGATTCCATTCCACGATTGTATCTAAGCTTTGTATCTGGTCAAGAGAGAAAGAACATTATCTACATAATGAAAAAAATATAAGATGACGACTGTATTCCCAGAGAGCGATAGAAATATCTTTTAAATACCTACATAATTATTGTGTATTTAAATTGCTCATGATGATGCTTTAGGGTGTTACCAGACCAATCGATCGATCGCCGATCAATGGCATCGCTCGATAGTGGTACGGAGCGGTCGACGTCGATCGATAATTTCTACCATACCAAAAACTATCGATTGATGTCGACTGGTCCATTCTGCCGTCGACCGATGACGTCGATTGACGGTCGATCGATTGGTCTGGTAACACCCTTAGAGAGAATATGAACTTTTTCAATAAGTAGTTTAAATGATGACAAGACTGTTCCTAAGTGCAGGTACTACAGAGGTCGAGGATGTTGATAAAATTATGTATGTTTATTGCTTCATAATATTGATGGAAAAGAAACATAGTAACTATTTACCCTGTCATGCGTACTTAAAACCTTCGTACAGCTAAATTTTTGCCTTTCCAATGCCGTTAAAGAGACAAAATAAAAAAAAATCACCAGAACCTTGCTTCCTTCACAAAATATAAAAAAAAACTTAGGCCATTACATCTTTACTAGATGATTTATACAGAGTCAGGAGGCAAGCTTTGCCTATACTTAACGGGACACTGTAGTGCCTGGGACATTGTAGAGATGGAATAGGCTGACAAAATATAACGGGTTAGTTTCTAACACAATTTCTATGTGATCCCAGCGGTCTTACTGAAATTGGCATTTCCATTGTCATCTGTTACTCTACTCTTTGGCAATGAGGTGACAATGGTTAAGTTAGCAAAAGCTAGGACATGCGCGGGCGCCGCTGGTGTGGGCGCGCATTCCGCGTTGTAATCTCTGCGCAGGCGTGCTTTTTATTACTCATAACTCAAAAGTCGTAGAAAAAACAGCTTTTACTGTTTTTATATTAACTATAAATTAATGTTTGAAACAACATTTTTAATCTGTGTGTCAGTTTTTCTATCAGCTATCTATAACGATTCTACCTTTAAGTGTTAAATTTTTTGTCGTTCTAATTACCTTATACTAATATCATAAAACTCAAAGTTTGTGTATTAAGGTTTGCAAGTACTTAGAGCAAAAACGTCCCTATATTTTTGTTCCAACTGGCTTTGCTATGAAGAAGTTTTTGACAGCAACGCGTGCAATCGTCAAACGAATGCCAAGAGTCAATGAAATACATTCCTAAAAACTCTATTTTTTATAATAAAAAGCCAGGCTTCGGCGCTGTACGAATTCCCCATACAAACGTAATACCATAACCATTTAAAATTTGAGCATGTCTTCAGCATAGTATGCTATTATTCGTATTAGGATAGCTTTTATCTAGGTTTCTGTCAGAAGCTTTTTTCAAAATACTTAGCTAAAGTGAAATTAAACTGAATCGCATTTTGCATATTTTTACCTCATAGAAGACATGTTTTCTTAATATTTATTTAGTATTAAACACTAGAATATTTTAAGTTTCCTTCTGTAAGAAACATAGCTTATATGGTCTAGTAACAGAAAAACAACACTGTGTGAAGAATAAAAAACATTTTCAGTCATCATTTTTGGGACTACGGGAGACAAGCAAATTCCTTGCAAAATAGCCATGCATTTACATTTAATACATTTTTAACCTTTTCTAACAGTGCGTCTGTGTGCGCGTGTCACGCACGCTCACGCACACAGATGCAAAATGACAAGCACACCAAGACTTTATCGTGTGTCGATGTTTGAACGCGCGGGAAATTGAATTTTGCCGAGCCACGTCGCCGGACCCTTAAGACCTCTAGACATGCAAAAACCCGTGAGAATAAAACAAATTAAGTACTTACAAAAACAATGCTATGTTTCCTAGAAGTCGGTTCATCTCGTATGGGGAGACAAGGTCGACTCAAGGTGGCACTAATGATCAATCGATATCGTACGTCTGTCATTGTAAGGTTATGTCTATCGTGACTTGAGTATGACTGCATCTAGCTTTGTACAGTCGGCCAAATATGTTCCCTACGCTTGAGTTTCATATTTGAACGTCATGAAACAATACGGTCGATTTCACCTTGCAATATTATCCACCATTGATAACGCTCTCGTATTTACGTTGTGCCATGTGTCGAGTTTGAATTCTCGTAAGAAAAAAATATACCTACGGTCGAATTGAGAAACCTTCCTTTTATAAGTCGGTTAAAAAAGTCAGCCTTAGCGATTTAGATCTTAAAAACTTTTGTCAAGAAAATGGTCTGGTTGACCACTTTCTTGGCCTAGTATAGGTACGTATAGTTATCGAGCGGTGGTGACTCATTAACTGTTTTAGGAAAATGAATTTGATTTGTGTTTGTATGAACTGGTGGCTAATTCTGGTGACGGAGTTTTTAAGCACTCAAAGGCTTACCTTATCTGAAGCGCTGAACTTTGAATGCCATCTGCGGTCACCAATCCAAATTTTGAGCGCTCAGAAAGTCGATTAACTTCAACGTCCCATCAAGAACGTTTACACGAACGAGAAGATAGATCACTTAAAGGAAAGCAATACTATTCATCAGTTTCTGTAAAGGGTCCCATAAAGAATTTTCATTCTTTCATTAATTCATACGTATAGTATTATATTATCTGTGACTAAACTAACCTTGTTCTTACCTTCTCTCTTTGTCTTGATTCATTACGGCGTTGGTCACGTAAGAATAGTATTACATTCACTCAATTTATACATCGATCTCATGTTTAAATAAGTATATGACTTTGAGAACTGCTAAGCATTGACTTTTAATGATTCCATGAACTTTCAAGAAATATTCTCAAAAGATATGCAAAGAAGTAGCCGTGTTTTAAAGGAACGTTATCGTGTCCCTCGCGATAGATCGTGGGACCGCGGGTCGCACGCGGTCGGAATGAGAGCTAACCATTAGCATGCGCAATGCCTTTCGGGGTATTTGCCGAATCCTGATCAACCGGCCAGTATCAGGGGAACTATAATATCTACTAGCTTCAACTTGTGACTTTACTTGCTCGGAAAATGGGTAAGTGGATTTTGCTATTCTACGAAATAAATACTGTATAATATTTATACATAACTCCGAAGATTCTCATCAGATCCTTTTGTATAACAAAAAAATATACCTATGTGTTGTTGTATATCAGTCATCTGTTTACCGTAACACTACTACTAAATTGCTTAACTTGGGACTGGATAACTGTGAGGACTGTGTAAGATTCTTACACAGTCCTCACAGTCTTACTTATCCAGTCCCAAGCTAAGCAATTTAATGCTTGTGTAATGGTAACTAGGTGACTGATATAGGTACTACTTACACATATATTTTTTTGTTCTTATGATAATTTGATCTGATGAGAATCTTCCCAGTTATGATCAGAAATGCACATCGAGAGTACAGGAAATTGAAGTCATTTTAATAAAAAATAATAACATTGTCACTTGTTTCAGATATAGAGAAAGTTATTTTAAAAATCCATTCAAATTTAGCAATTAGTTTAAACAAAGATACTACTTACCTACCTCAATATTTTGTTCGTAATGACCGTGCAACCGACAATACACCCGCCCACGCAGTAGGCGGTCGACTTTCGCCGCGCACTGTACAATGCCCACCATATACAAAGCATTTGTATGCCTTAAAGGGTGTAATGCAAGTAATCTCGGAAATAACAATATCTAAAAGTAACATTTTAAAGCATAATTTTTATTATCCATACCATGACAAATATTTATATTCTAATTTCCAGTTTTGACTGTCATATTGTGGTTCCTGATACACAAAGCATTAAGATAAAAAAAACTGTGTTAATGCTGCAATAAAGCTAGCAAAAGCCATATCAAGGAACAGAAATTGTCTATTTCTAAAACCAAGATTTCAAAACAAAACCTCTGAAAGTGTGTTCCAAATTTAAATGAGTTATTCGATGATAAAATGATCATGAGACGTAGTCTGAACATTTTTTCGGTAGTAGTTAAATTACACCCAGTATTATTATGTATGAGCTATTTGTATGGCATAATGTATGAGCAGATGTGTCTGATTGGCGTATGCTAACGGTAGAGTTTCCTTGGAAGGGTGACTCGATATGGAAATAAATATTTGTTACCACTAGCATTCCTCGACGGCTTACTTCCAATACTAAGTTAATAGCCCCTGAGCCCCTGACTACCCCTTAGACATTTTCAAAGGATCTAAAATACGAAGTATCTGAAATAATTTAGCATCTTAGTCGTGATCTTTAATGTTTTCATTTTATTTATAATTTAATAAAACCGGCCAAGTGCGTGTCGGGCCATGCTCAATGTTGGGTTTCGTAGTTGCCAGCATTGAACCATTGTAGGTATATAAATCTAAATACGAGTAAATACCTTTGCATATTGGGTAACTACAGAACCCTACATTAAGCGTGGCCCGACAAGCACTTCACCGATTTTTAATTACACATCAAACTATGTAAATTATTACATGTAAGTTATAATAACTATGTAAGTTATTATCTCGAGACCCCAACTTGACCTCTAGCTCGACATCAGTGTTTATCCTTCGCTAGGGTCAGTAGACGCTATCAACAATATTTTGACTTTAATTAGCCGATTTAACTCAACGAATCAGATAAACTGTGACCGCAAATAATGATATATTATGAGACGTATATTTTTATGTAAAATTACCTAGCCAGAGATTTATAGGCCGTTTGGAATAAGTTAAGTAGTCCTCGACTTTCCATTTAAAGAAACATTAATGTTTTGGCGCGTGAATACGAGCTCCAACAAACTTTTCATTCGGGAAGAGAGAGAGAGAGAGAATAATTTCCACTTGATTGGTCCTGTCACCCCTCAATACTGAGCAAGGTCTTTTACAAAATATCAGATTCGCCATGTAAACACATCGGATAGTGGTTGTGGCCCAAATCGCAAGCAGCTGAGCAAGCCGCGGGTTTGAGTCCCGTGCACTTTGCGCGGCTCGCTCGGCCGTGCCCGTCTCACGTTACTGCCAGGGCTGACACAATAAGATCGAAGCATCGAAGAAGTAAATAAATAAAAAAACAATTATCACCTTTGATATGCAGGGAACAACTTAACTCAACTAGTGAACCTTTCAAGGTTTTGGTTGCGTTAGAATACGTTTACTGTCAAGCATCTACGGTGCTTTAACAAGAAGAGGGCCGTAGAGCAAACTGCACTGTTCGCTGGCACTCGCTGTACCACAAGGGTTTTTGTTTTTGTTCTTAAATAAACCGATTCATACAATAATAGAAAAATAAAATTTTTCGTTTATAAAGTACCTAGGTACCTACTTAGGTACTTTATAAACAACAATTTTAAAAACCATCATATTTTTTTGAATACATACCCATTGCCCTTAAGAAACTGAAAACTAATAAAATAATATTAAAAACCAATTGTGAATCATGTCATTTTCTTCTGATGCGCCAGCATAGCGGGAATTTTGTAAATTTATCGTTCCTACTTTTATGATTTTGTTTTATAGTCAGTTAATTTTGCAACCAAGTTGCACATAATATTATGAAAATAATATTGAAAACTAGTTTTGATTTTTTTATTTATGTCACTTACTTCTGATGCTGACTGTACCTACCTACTTTTCTACCTAATACTTTACTTAATGTTTGTATTGTATTTGTATGATTCTATGTTTAATTTATTATAATAAATACTTTTGTCTTGTCCCAATATTGTATAGAGTTGGCATAAGAGGTTCCCATATCGTCCGTTTCACCTTTTTCTACAAAAACCTGTCACAAAAACCTACTACTCTTTCAAAATTCGTTTACGATCCTACTTCGAAAGTATCAGCACAACCCTAAATCCCCAGAAACATGATAAGTCGCAATAACCCTCATGCTCTCCATCACGCCATCGCCAATAGACTCGATTAGACGCGCAAACACGGCGACAGTGCACTTAGCGTGCTATTGATTTTACAATTCCTGCCAATAGATGGCGCGCGCTGGGGATGGTGCGTGCTTGAATGAGCCAGTAACGGACCGTTAATTATTCAGCGAAGAAACATTCGATGTATTGGTTATTTGATTTAATGTAATCTAGCACTGTGACTGTGTATGAAGATGAATAAAATGAGAAAATAAACACAGCAATTATTTTCTCAGGACCATAGCAAGAGAAAATGATTGTGGTCTCTGCCTACCCCTTGAAGATATGTGATAATGTACTAAAATATGTTTTTTTATGTATAAATGTAGTTCAGATGCGCGAAATATCGAGTTCAAATAAATATTTAAACAAACGGTAGTAGATAAATCTAGCAGTAATTAAAGCTGAAATATGGTATATCGAAGACCCTATGTAAGTAATTATCGAAGACCATAAGAACATAAATACAATGAAAAGACGCTATTACCAAATTTAACCAGAACCTGTTCTTTACGTTTTCGACAGTACCTAATAATATAAATAAATAAATAATCCTGGATGGCTCGGTGTGGCATAGACCATCCTTCGGCTAAAAGCTTGTGGAAATTCGTATTTTTGGACCTTGTAGAGCAAATTCTGCGTGAAAGCCAAAGGTTGTAAATATGTACCTTTGTTATTATTTTTCATAGGAGCAGGTGGCATTCTGGCCTTTTCGGTATTTCACACTTCATAAATATTTTTAGGTACCTATCTACCGTCTACTTACTTAAAATCGATACTACTAAACAAAAAGTAAGTATAGGTACCTAAGTACTACACGTTTCAAATACCCATTTTCGTTTTTGTAACATTTCAGGACCTTAGCCAAGAACTATATTTTTTTGGCATTAGAATCACCTAGCATGTAAAACGAAACTTAAGTGATCCTTGAGGTCCTACAAGAATAAATGATTTTTCTTTCTTTCTTTCTTTGGGAGTAATTTACCGACTGTTAACAGTATTCAATACAGGTAATAGCGAAGTGTCGACTTTAGGAAATTTTTATGCATTAATCGCTTATCGTCGGCTTTACTTACTATGTACAATGATTTCCTGTTATTATTGCACTCATTACGTGGTACCCAGCTGGTAAAGTCAGGATAATGATGATGATATTACCAAGAACAACACACGACGTGCTAATGAGTATCCCCGCAACGGGACTGGCTAATGTCTCCTGCGCGTGCGCATTGTTTCAGCAAGTAAGCGGTTCAACGGTAACACAATGACTAATGTTTTGTTAAGAATACGTGCTAAAATAATTTGTATTTATGCAAAATGCAAGCGATAAGGTTAAAACACCGGATTGCAAATTGAGTTTTAAAATAAAATTAGAACAACTGTATCCCAAAGGTGCAGTCATCAACATCATTATCATTTCAGTCGTAGGACGTCCACTGCTGGACATAAGCCTCCCTCATAAATGTCCCTCTAGTTGTGGCCGTTGGAAACGGCCGGCATCCACTGTGAACCTAGGCAAAATCTTTAGACGCTTTTAGGATCATTAATGTTATTTAAATTAATGTTATTGCATGCAACACTTACCATAGTCACATTAATTACAATTAGAACAAAACAAATTGTACTTAGATGAAAATGTATTATATATATTTTTTTAATTAATAATTCAAAATTAAAAAATAAAAGATCATTCATCTCAATCCCTTCTCTTAAGACTCCGCTGTCATATTGATGTACACATTTTTTTTATTAATAATTTAAAATTAAAAAATAAAAGATCATTCATCTCAATCGCTTCTCTTAAGACTCCGCTGTCATATTGATACACAACTTTGATCGAAGACAATATCTAGCGTCAAAATATGTCCTAAGATTTAAACTATCACTACGATCTCAAAGTGTTACTATCAAATATTATTGACATGGCACCACAATTAAATAGTGACTCAATTCGGCTACTTATCCCGCAAGCCACCATACCACAAAACGCAACTAATCAGTTCATAGCTTAAATAACCAATCACTTCACCAAGAAAGTCTATAAAATTCTCTTCATAGTATACTTTTTAAAGCAAGCCGGCACCCTAGACACCTAGGCAATAAAGCTAGGTATCTAGGCATTAGCTGAGCAAACTAGCGGCTGAAGTTCCGGCCGCACCTGGGCTCGTAAACTGAACAAAGGCAGTGCTTTCTAGCTGCACCTATCTATATTAAAAACAAACAGTTGCTTCCTTTATTGTTTTACACGCTTTCTATGTCAATAATAGTCAATAATAGTCATTTATTTGGTAAACACCTTTACACGTCACATAAAATAACAGTTTCCAGTGCATACCTAGGTAGGTATGCTTAAATATCTAAGTAGTACAGGAACATACATTTTAGTGTCATACTTGAAAATAGAAATTAGTAATTTATACTAGATTAGTTCTGTGATTAATAATATGTACAGTTACACAAAACTATCTGTAAGTATTAGCGACCCACTCTTGCTTTGCACGTGTGCTTTCTCAAGTGTAATAAATTATGCATATTAACAATAAAAAGTGTCATTACACGACGCAAGTTTCTTGCATACAATTAAATTGACTATCATCATGACTTGCATAATCTAAACAACAGCTGTTGCTTGCAATTGTTAAACGTCAAAGGTGCTTGTTATTATTGCATTCAATTATTGCTCTGGTACGTACAAGAAAATAGCATCATGTATGATAATTTAATTTTTCTCTTGAATCATTCTGTTTATTCATGAAAACCGCATTAAAATCCGTTGCGTAGTAATTAATACATACTGTATATACCTAAGTCGATATTTAAATAAAATATACCAAAATAATGTAAATTTTGGAATAATTCAGCTAAATAGGCAAAAATAAATGCGCATTTATCAAAAGATGTTTACAATTCTAAGTATTATTTTCGATGTTATCTGTTTTCTCGCGACCTTAAACAAATCAATGTTTTACTCCTGTTTCTCAGAATTACTCATTTTGAAGTGTGACTCACAACTGGCAAGTAGCTACAACGATTAATTTTGCCAGCACTGTTAATTTATCAAACAAAAACAATCACTAAGTCTGAAGACTGATGAATGTAGATACAGTCTACATTCATCAGTTGTTATTGCTGAAAAAACTATCATCTTGGTATTCAATTTTAATTGCGATTGCAAATAAAACTGTCAGCATGTCAAAATATTTTATTGTATGAGTTTCTTGAAATTATTTTGGGTTAGGAATAAACAGAAGTGGCTTTTCGTAACATTTTATTATCATAATATAAATTGTAGGTACATGTACACAATATAGGTACATTGTACATAGAATATCGTCCTCGTAAAAGTGTATCAGATATCAACAGACAGTGAGTAAGGTAGAGCGAATTTTAATAGTTTTGTAGTACCTACCTAACCTCCGGAAAACCTGTACAAAAAATACACTTACGTTTGAAAGGCCTTACATTTATTTAAATTATCGAAAAGGCAAATGTCTAAGTAAGTAGGTAGCTCTATTTACTTAATTAAACACTGTCACTTCTACATATTGATAAGTCTACACTGATAAATATTTATAAAGTTCTACGAATGTTTAACTCATTTCAATCAGGATACGCAGATGCAAAAACGTACCACACAGCTTGAGAAGTAGAAAAACAAACAGGTATTTGTATAAAACTATTCATCATTTAGCAACTTGCTAACAACGTATCAGCTCATTAGTTGTTCAGCATCAGTTTTTTTAAATTACCTGAAATTTAACGACCTGTATCATACCATAAAAATTTGCAAGTGAGAGACGCATACATTTCTTATTATTTCTATTAGGTAAGTGGGAGAGAATCTCTAGATTTTTTTATACCGTACAACAATTTATTAACAGATTGCTGTTCGTTCCTGTCGAAGTAATGCGAGTAAACCACTGATAACAATTTTCAAACCATTTTCAGTGACAACAAATACTATACAGCATAAAAACGACATTAAGTAAGTAAGTTCGTATGAGCAAGTGGCCAACTCTGGTGACGGAGTTTTAAGGCCGCCTTAAGGCCTCCGTCATGGCTTAACGACTTTAAAAGCCGACATTATAATGTATTTTTATCATCTGCAATAAGAATCACGAATATGATGTACCTATATCTAGTACCTACAATGCCTATATTTTATTATAATGTGATGGAGTTTACTCGTAATGTGTGCCACATGTGATGGAGTGCGTATCATCCCACGATATTTCTGTCACCGCGACTGCGTGCGCTGTACAAATTGTAATGCGCCCGCGCCACTAAACGTGTCAGCGCTGCGCCTGCGCATCCAGTGACACCACAAAAAGGGCGCCTGGAAAATATGGCTGAGGCATGTTTTTTCTGTCCATGATTCATAAACATAAAATATTTTAGTTAAAATCATTTAGTGCAAAATGTGGGCATGTATCTTAAATCCCACTAAATTAGAGCGCAATATGTATTCTGTACACTGCTGACTCTGACACGGCTGTGAGAACCTGTTTATATTTTGATACTAAACTAAAATAGTAAACTACAAATAATTACAGGTCGTCATTTTATATGTATCTTGTACTCCTGTCTCGCCGCATTATAATGAAATATTAGTGGCAATTCGGAGTATCGCAAAAGCTAAACTTAACTAACTAAAAATGTTGCCGTCCCTTTCATAGCGATGGAAATAAAAAGGATGGCATTAATTTTAGTTAGTTTAATTTAGCTTTTGCGACACTCCGAATTGCCACTATTATGTGTCCTAAAATTTGTTAATAAGTAACCTAAAGTCCGTTTACTCATAATTACATACCATAGATTCATTTCTTAAAAGTATTCTTGATTTCAATTCGTTATAGTATTATGTAGTTGACATAGGGTTTATCAATAGGTACATCTTATTCAAATACAAAAGCATACAACAAAATCTCAATACAAAACTCCTTTATTCGAAGGAAAAAAACACATAAATATCATAACCTCATTAAAAGTTTATTTTTATGTAATTAACCGTTATGATCCGAGGTTATCGGCTCGGATTCCGCGAAATGCAATAATCAGTAATCGTTTTGTTTATAATAATATATCGATAGAGGTTACTTTGACTTCGTTGTTTTATTCTTGTAAATAACGAACCTCGGAAAAGGTTAGGTTAAAATTATAACAGTTATAATTTCATTATAAATGAAAAATCTTACTTAAAGCAGGATTCGAACCTGCGTAGATACAAGCGATCGCTCTTAAGCCGAACTGCCTGACCACTGACCACCTGTGCATTTATAATGAAATATCCAATACCTAAGTGTGGTTTAACACTATAAAATTATAAATAAACAACAGTTATAATTATGAGTGGAGAGTAGAAAGAGTAGATCAGTTATACCTAATTATGAGAAGGTAGTCAATTAGGTTACAGAAAAAAACTTTACTCCTAAAAAGTGTTAATATTCATTTCATTAGTTAAAAAAACAAATAGAGGAAACAGTATTAAAATAATTATACGCCAAATTGAAATTAATATATTTTCCTGAAACTGATAAGATGTTGATACAGATATCAAGAATCCTAATAATATTATAAAGTCGAAAGTTTGTGTGTGTAAGTGTGTAAGTATGGTATGTGTGTTTGTTACACTTTCACGCTTAAACGGCTGGACGAATTTGAATGAAATTTTGAACCAGAATTGCTTATACCCTGGATTAAAAAATAGGCTACTTTTGATTATACCCACGGAAACACGGCTGTGTCCACCGGGCGCAGCTAGTTAAAAATAAAAGGGAAACCCAGTCAACTCTTCTTACTTAGGCTGAGATGTGATGATGATGATGAAGCAGGTACTAACTCTACAACAATTTTTGCTCAGATCTCATCGATTAAGAAATACTTATATGAAATTTAAGAGCTCAGCTCTTGTCGGTGTAATGATGCAATTTCCTCCATACACTTCTTTCCAGTGCGATCTCTTTTACTTCTTGATACGACATGACAGCGACCTTCTCTTTTATCTGTCTTATGTTATCAATTCTCGGTCTTCCCCTTCCTCGCCTTCCTTCTACTTTTCCTTCTATGATGTTCCTTTTAAAGTCGTATAAGATGGCCAATCATTTTCCTCTTCTGTTTTTGATAGTATTCATTCAATCAATCAATCAATCAATCAATCAATCATTTATTTATTTTCTCTCACAAACAATACATAAATATAAATACAGGAAAATAAAATAAATTTAAAAATAAATAAATGCAGTTAAAATAAAAATAATCCAAAAATGAGTGTCGGTTTTAACTTATTACAAAGAAATGTTGTGAGAGACTGGTGCCTGAAATAGGTAGGTATAGAAAATAACCTGTGTTACGGGTCACCAGTGCCCTACTTCAAATTAGCAATCTTCTCTCTTTAACTCTGTTAAGAAATACTTACTATATAATATTTTTTGTCAGGACATCTACCTATTGGAAATCTTATCTCGTTTGAATACAAGTCTCCATTTAACAGGCTTTTTGCTATATAGATCTGTCGTCTGGCAGTAAATATTAGCATGTGGAAATGGCGTAAGATAACGCTTAATTGAGATTCTGCTGCGCATGCGCACAACTACGGCGCAACCACCAGTTAAGGACGATAATATAGGGATGGGATTAAGTTGGTTTACTCTAATCACTTAAAAATACATTTATTTTTACACTAGTATAATCTTTTTTTTTATAGACTAGTGCTGGACGATTGGGTTTAGACCTAGAATTTCGATCCGCAGGGTCGTGGATTCGATCCCAGCCGTGCATAGATGGATTTTTTGTTTAAAAAATGTATTTTAGCTTTAAAATATAAATGCGCTTTAACACGAGCTTATAACGGTGAAGGAAAACATCGTGAGGAACCAGTTAGCTCTCTAATAGCGTCGATGGGCTTGCAACCTGTCACGTATGGAAAGTTAACTTCTGCAAAAAGTGAGCATGTACCAAATATGTATGTATTTGGACATACCTCTGACTACCCCCTTAGACATCTTCGAAAAGATCTAAAAATTGGCTAATGATCTGAAAGAAATGTCTACCGTTCCCGGGATACAGTCGTGATCATATTTCTTTTTTTTTTCATTTCATTTTTTCACATGGAGTGGAGAGTGCTGCAAATTGCTCTCCTTACAAAATTTTGCCACTTATTTTATTAGTGTTGGAACAATTCTAGAGACAACCCTACCCCAGCCTCTGCCGGATGCAGTCGAGAAAAACTCACCTCGCCTCATACCTCATAACCGAGTCAGGTATGTCACGGTACACCGTGTTTTTGCACCTCCGCGGCTAAATGAGCTTTAGAATAGAACTAGTGTTCATCTTAGGCTACGGTTCTCTACAAAGCGATGGCCTTTATATTGCAACATGCTTATAAATTAACAAACACCAAGCTATTATATCACGACGTTTCAATGACGTTTTGTTTAAAAATACGAATTGTGATCAAGACAGTTACCTATTACATTAAAATTTTCAATGTCTACCGCTCCCTGGGAATACAGTCGTCATTTTTATTACATATTTTATTTTATGATTTCCTATGGCATATTGTCACACTAGCGATGGCGAGTTTTTAAATGTAGCGATGCATTTGCATCGTCTCATGATCTTAATTGTTCGGTAATATTCTACTTCAATTAGAAATAAGGAGCTTCTATAAAACTTGAATCTTTTAATCCACTGGTTCTTTCAACATACGTCAGTAATAAGACGTTAGCAGTTTCTTGTGGCAATTGCAATTTGCTCTTCCTGTTTGACTTCCTGGTTTCGCTTATCGGACCTATGGAGTGCTCACGCGCACGCCATCCTCATTATTACTAGTAGGTATCTTTTAAAGAGGTTATAGTCTGATCACCTTACTCGACTAATTAGGTATTAGCTTTATGTCTTTGACCACCCTCCAAGAATCTTTAAATGATCTTGAGTAATCTGAGCATAATTCTACCGTTAAAGCGTTGTGAGCCTTCTTTCGGTATGTTTGGTTTTACTTCGTTTTATTTTATTTATTTTTATAAAACAAGTTAATAAAAAAAAGATAAAAAAAAAAGATAAATAGGGTGAGTTTTGCTCAATTTCAGAAAAAAGAGAAACCATTCCATCGATAAAGTTTACACAAACGCGACCACGGCTGGCGCAATCCAGTTGAAACGTCGGGATAAAATAATTTGGAGGATCACTTTATGAGCATTATATTTATTTTCAAATATTTGATTACTAAGTTTATTTTTTTTTTAAATGCAAAGATCCACGTGATATAACCGCGGTAATTTTACGTCAGAGACAACTTTATATACTTAATTGAAATTACTACAACAAAAAACTATTCCTCTTATGGATAACTGTTTCTATCTAGTTCCTGATATTTCTTTCAAGGTTGTGTTCTTTTCCGTGTATAGTACTTGTAATATTTATACGCTATTCAAGAAGTCTCGACACCGCTACTGATCGTAAAGACTCAGATATACGTCCCATCTCACCGAATAAGAACAGTGCCATTCTGCCATGACAAACGGTCTTCCTGGCGTACCACTCACCCTACCAGCTACAAATGTTTCAATATCTCGCGAATTTCCATACACATTACCATATCTTCTTATTTAGTTCATAGATATATGAATGCGATCGCATCTTATCTAGATAATACTTGTTATATAGGCACGATCGTACTCATTCAGCTATGAATTAAAGTTCTGACTGACAATATAAACATGATGTCAGCTATATTATGTTCTCCAAGGTCTTTAGGCTTTCAAGATTATTTGAAAACAGATATCTGAAGAAGGATAAGTAGTCAGAGACACATTCAATAAAATAAATGGGTTGGTCTGAACTGACGGACAGACCGAAAACAGCTTAATAATCTGTTTTGAAATGTATGACAAAAATTCAACTCGAATCTATGATAATTATACAACTTCAATTCAATAAACAGAATAGTAAATGGTTGAAATTAAACTGTTTCATTTCAAATAGTTTTATTTCTCTTTTCACTAAAATGGTAGCGAAGCAATGAGCTTTCTCAACTCAGTGAGTAAAACATTTTCTTAATTCATTGAACTGGTCTATTCATTCCAATAATTTTTGCGTCCATTAATTTGTACATTTATTTAATGAATCTTATAAGAAAGTTTTTTAACTTTCTTTTATTCATAGTTTCAACCACAGGTACCTACTGGCCATCATCTAACTGTAGTGATAAAATAAAATCCTTGGACAGCATATACATATTAGGATACAAAGGGATGTATCAGTGTCACTGAAATGATAGCCAACCGATGGATGTTGCCCTTGTTGTTTTCGGTTTATGTTATCGCGAGAGAACAGATTTTGTAGCTCTTTTGAATCGTCTAGTTTAGACGATTCAAAGTGATACACATAATTATTATAATGAAGAATATTAATAATACAGTAGAAATATTTAAAATTTTACCGAACTGAAGTCGCGAGTATTCCTAGTCAAGAACGAATGCTCTCTGGTTTCCCTATTCCTTTCCTTGTTTACAATGCTGCGCGATAGAAGTTATTGGTGTCGTATTTTAGAATGAGTGCTACCTCAACTGATACACTGCGACTGACGAAGGAAGATAGGAGGTTCTATTTCCGCTTCCTTCAACATTGAGATAAGAAAATAGAAAAACAATACTAAAAAATAAGGCATGTTTTTGTCGTTGTCAAAAAACTAAATGATACCACTATCTAATATACATACATAGGTACATAATATTCATGACTTTGACGGGATTCGAACCCGCGAGATACAAGCGATCGCATTTTAACCTGGCTGACTGAAAAATTATACCTTATACAAAATGTGTTTATGAAATAATAGTTGATTCAGTGTGGTAGTAGGTATGTTATGTGCGAGTCTAGTGCCTGAAATAGGTTTTTTAAACCTGTAGTACAGGTCACCAGAGAAGCTCTCAGCTGTTAATAAAACTGGCGGTCACCCATCCAAATTGTGACCCCGCAGAACTTCGCTTAACTAATGATCTATCAAAATCTTTGCCACTACCGCTTCTCTCCAACTTGTAACATCTACTTATACACACCGCAGACAACGTCGCGAGTAATCGCTATGAATTACTAAGTTCTAGGTAGTCTGTGACTGATGTTATTTAGATACGTGTTCAACCTGCATTTGCAAGTAGACTCGGTAAAAAAGCAGTTTAGACGTAGCAAGAATTGAAGTCCATTAAGGTGCTAAACAGACAGTGTCCTTTTAAATGTAAATAGATAGATTAGAGTTACCTGGAACTATATAACACGGTTGGTACATACTCGTATTATGCTAGGGCCACGCTAGCAAACTCGTTGATAGTTGGTTCGGATTGCCACATTGAGTCGTGGCTATATCGATAATTTTCAGGACTCATTTTATGGATGCCGATTTATTTAACAAACTTTATTTAGCTACAATGGCGGTTTTAGTGGTACCTACACAAAGAGATAAAAGAGATTTAAAGCGATTCTTGGGTGTAAACTAACCGCAACTCCTTTACACTGTAAAGGAGTTGCGGAAGGAAACGTCTACGTTTTTTTATTTATTTCTTTCGCTTACAATATTGTTATAACTATTATATTTAAGCTTAGTGTTTCCACGCCACCAGAGTTGGCCACTTGCTCATACGAACGAACGAGCCACGGTGATCCAGTGGCCAACCATAACAATATTTTTTAAAATCCTTGGTATTCATTTTGAAAAAACAGTCAAATCTATCAAACTTTTCTCAAATAATAAACCTGATTTTTATTTATTGCCATCTTTACTGGCGAAAAAAGGCAAGTTGCTCGTCAGTGTGGCCCTAGCATAACGGAAACGAATTAGCATACAATTGACACATGATCGCTGTAATAACGCTCCTTGGCGTTGTTGTATATCGCACCGTCTAGTCTAGCCTTACACGTAATGGGTGTAACACGACAACTTAACTTCTCGGTTAACTTAAAATACACTAATGACATTAAGAGCTAGAAGTATCAGAGCTTCAGAGACGGTTCCTTAAAGTCACTATATTAATAAGCATTATCACGAACTCTAAATAGTGAAGAAAAAAATCGCGAGGAAACTAGTTAGCTCTTCCTAGCAGCGTCGATGGGCTTGCAACCTGTCACGTATGAACTGTTATGTTTTACAAACTGTGGGCATGTACCAAATATGTATTTGAAGATACCGCCTTAGACATCTTCAAAGGATCTAAATATTATGTCTACATTTCTAAAAGAATACATTTTTATCTTGGGAATATAGTCGTAATCCTATTTAATTTTTAGATCCACAGGGATCACAAGGAATAGTCATCATCAACCTACAGCAATCTGCTGGGAGTCTCACAATAAAGCAATAACGTTGTAGAACTCTAAGGGGCAATAACGTCGGCTGACGTACTGCGAGATTGCATACGTGTCTAGATCGGAGATAGATCACCTAGGATCACATTAGTAGAGACAATTTATTTCTTGAAGTTTTATTAGATTCCAGACTTTGGTATACTTGTATTCTGGTGATATAATAGGGTTGTTTTGCTTTTCCTAATAATATTACAAATGCGAAAGTTTGTGTGAAAAACCCGATAAGAAATAGTTCCTTATAAATGAACTAAATTAACACTGTAAAATAATAAATAATTTATAGAAATAGTTCCAACTGGAACATAAGTACCTACTGGCCATAACAGATTAATGATTAATCTTACCAAAATCAATACAAATGTCAAAGTTTTAATTTCTTGTAGCTGTCTAATATTTAAACTCTGAAAAAACCTAACCGTAAACTATAATCGGGATGGGATCGATAAAAGGGACGTTGAGCATACATTAACATATTAAAGTCCAACATTTGTCGTAATCCTTAAATCAGTTGTTAGAAGGATTGTGTGAGGACACATTTGTATAAGATAAAACTATTCAAACGGCCATTTGTATAATTTCAGAGCATGTAGCCATAATACAGACGCTTCATCTCTTTCTGTCATCGCTTATCCCTTGACGAAACGAATTTGAGCTCAAGTCAATCTAATAGAGCCCTTCAAAATTATTAATTTTATTCGTATCATAATTAATGATTTTATTTTTATCATAATCAATCAAATCTATGCCAAACTCAACTAATTTAGTGTCTGTCATTAACTAATTCAGTGTTAGACAAAAATCAGGTGCGTTACTTGCTAGGAAGTTGATCCTAGGTTACTTAAGTTGTCAAATGGCTGAGTTATAAGTAGGTAGTAGTGGCAATTCTGAGTGTCGCAAAAGCTAAACTAAGCTAACTAAAATTGTTGCCGTCCCTTTCATAGCGATGGGAATAAAAAGGATGGCAATAATTTTAGTTAGCTTAGTTTAGCTTTTGCGACACTCCGAATCGCCCCCAGTACCTACTTATAACTCAGCCATTTGAGGTACCTCGTTTGACAGGTACGAAACCCGTAATTTTGTATGGGAAAATGTTTTTCCAATAAATCAAATAGAATGAAAATCGGTCAAGCCGTTTTCGAGTTATAAGTGTTGTAATACGACTTTGTTTTATATAATTTAAGATTTTGTAAAAACATCTTAAAATAAATAGAACTGCTGGCTTCTTTTAAACAATTTTTATTTTAAGTTGTCCTTTGTCTATCACCTCAAATGTTTGGACATTTGTAAAGGATTTGCCTCGCCTGTCAATGTCAAACAATCCGATTGACGTTTCTTTCTTTTTTTGTCCCCCTTGCAGCTTTGACATTCCTTTGTGTTCATTCTGTAGATATGATAATCTGTTTTGTGTCACTTTTTATTATATTTCGTTATAAGTCTATTGTTAGAAGACTTAACAACGTATTTTAAGAACTGTTATCACAGCAGTAGGATCTGCTGACTATTTTAATATCATTGATGGAGTTTGAAGTGTTGGTAGCGAAGCTTGCTAAGACGTTCTTGAGACGTTCTGAGCGGTCACAACTTGGATGGGTGACCGCAAGTGGCATTATCAGCTGAGTGCTTCCGTGCTTTGGAGGGCACGTTAAAGTGTCGGTTCCGGCTTTTAAAGTCGTTAAACCATGACGTAGGCCTTTAGGCGGCCTAAAAACTCCGTCATCAGAGTTGGCCACTTGCTCATACGAACTTACTTACTTTATGGAATAGTAAAGAGATCGGTAATCGATTGTAGATGATACCAGTCCATACCTACGAGTCGTTCCTGCAAGATCAAAAGTGATTTTCACAGACAATTAAATATAGGTACTTGTAATATCATACCGGGCACATTAAGCAGGTATATTATTGTAATATTTATTTATTTATTTATTTATGGAAAACTAACAGCACATAAAAACATGTTACCAAGGAGTTAATAGAAACATAAGGCTAATAACAAGTTTTCACAGATAGAAACAGACTGAGCAAAAATTGAGCACAATAGAGATGCAAGCAAGATTTTTTTTAAACCATTATCTAATTTATGCATTAGGTAGTTAGGTACTTTTATGAAGTTTTTTGAAAATTGAAATTGAAAACCTAAGTATTTGAAATAGGTATCTACGAACTGCTGCAATATGTAGGTATAATATCATAATCATCATCATCATTCACACATAAACAGTTAAGTAAGTAATAATAAAACAACTCTTACGAACGAGTCTCCTTAGGCAGCGATTTGATTATCTCATTATCCCATCCAAATTCACGCCTTTCAATCTCCACACGATAAAGTTTTATACTCCATCATTATCTACAAAAAAAGGCGCGAACGCCTTCAAGTATTTGTATTGTCTGTGGTTAGCGTGGGTGTGAGCGATTGATTCAAATCACCACTTAGTAGATAATAATAATTTGTATTGTGGCAACGTACTTATTACCTGCCTACCTGTTTGTAGTTACTATTATTAGGATAAATAATTTATACTACGTGAACAGTATTAGCTAGCCTAGTATGGGGGTGTATTCTCGACTTGAGATTCGATAATTATCATATTTTAATTTTTAATTACCTAGATTCACTTCAAACCAGATTTCGAAATAAGCAACAAAAACATCAAAAGCTTTTAAAAGTAGAACAAAATTGTCTCAATGTTATTCAAAACTTACAAAAGCTCTGATCGTAGCATAAGCTTGGAATTTCCTTAGCTAATTACTTCCCGAGGTTACGGAGTCAGCCGAGAGTTTGAGCAAAGAAAGTCTCAAGTTAGCGAGCCTGATAAGCCGAGTTGACGATCACTTCAACTGATAGTGTAGACCGGCCTTAGGGCGCTGAGCGGACAGAGATGAGATGGAAGAGATGGGACACTTTTGCCTTAGCTGTTTTTATCTCTTAGAGCTAAAAAGTAACCACATTTCAAGTCGTGTTAGCCGTGGGTTTGAATCCCCTGTGGTTTCAAAAAAAAATGCATATCACAATCACGGTGTCGTCTTTTCCAGTTTAAAGTTCTTAACTTTAAACTGGAAAAGACGACACCGTGAAGAATACAGTTAATTTTCTAACTATATATTTTTATTCTATTTATGTTATTTTTCTTTAATAGCGATGGGTGTGTAACCTGTCACTAATTAAATGTTAACTTCGGCGTAAGGCGTGTACCACATAACGTAATGTCTATTGTGGATACACTTTTGACTACATCTTAAACATCCACAAAAGATCCTAAACTCCTAAAGACCTGAGTGAATTTCTTCACGTCAGCCGTCCCATCTATCCCTGATTACTCTGTGCCAGTCTCAGTGTTATCGTCAGCCAGCATCGGGTCACCTCCGCCCGCCATTAAGATCAAGATACAGCCCTTTCCACACTGACCGACTGAACGTTTCTCTTATGTACTCGTAAGTTTGGCACTTTTTATTGTTTGCAGGATTTCACCGACTTACATTATTCGGGCTTCTTTGGGCGTGAAAGTTACTGATTATTTCTTTTTATGCGTGGAACATTAAATAGCAGTTAAATGGTTAATTTATACGTAAGTATAAAAGTACCAATACTTAAATGATGAAGTGACTCAGTTTTACCTTAATAAGGTTTATTTAGGGAAGTGGCTACTTCCGTGAAAGATTCACATGTTATTTAAATTGTCTGAGCTGAGAACAATCTGCGACTTGTTATATTAAAACATGTAACTTAACAGTATTGAAATGGAAATAGAAATATAAATCATTTATTTGCATGAAGTAAGGTTGTATAAGTTCTTAAAATATAAAATAAAATATCACATAGGTACTTCGCGGTGCAAAGACCACGTTGAGTAGAGAAAATAAAATCTTAAATAGTGACATTAGGTACAGACCAAATTCTCACAGTGAGGAGCTTTTAAGAGTTAGATTACTACCTGCAAATCAAATCGAATAATAACTAACACATATTGGAATATCTAACTAAACACAAACAGCGAATAGCTTGAGCATCTAAGTAGCTCTATTGTTAGTTATATGCATAGCTGGGCATTAACTCGTTAATCCGTTAATCGTTAATTAACGAAGTTAACATTTTGATTAACGGATTAACTTTTAAGTTAACTTTTAAAAGTGCTAACGGACACGTTAACTTCCGTTAATATGCGAGAAGTCCGTTAATCGTTAATCCAATGCCTAATAGTTACCGCACGGCACCGACAAGTGCCGGGCGGTGCGTGGCAGCGAGTGAAACAAAAACTAAACTAGATAAATTTTGCCGGCGCGTTCGAATGAGAAAGAAAACTGCGAAGAGACCAGACAGATGAAGCTAAAAATTGTATTCAACTATTTTCTAAATAGGGCATTAGCCTCGAGTCGGGTACCCGCCGACGTGCCCGGCGCAGCCTTATCGTTTTCGATTTTTTTTATTATTTTTAGTCTGTAGTGTAGGTAGGTACTTGTTTTTTCATCTATTTCCTTCCGGTTTTCCCGGCTGCTTTGATTGGTGAAGAATGTAGAGATGCTAATTTGATTGATAGTTTCAATTCAAAGTCAAACCGACATTTTCTTTCTATAGTTTATATTATATTTAATTATAGTGTTAAACCACACTAGGTTTCGGTGCTTTAACCGAAATATCATCTTACTGATAGTTTCGTCTTCGGCGTCAAGGGCTTCGTGTCCGTGTGGTAAGGCAGCCCAGCTTAAGGGTGATCGCTTGTATCTCGCGGGTTCGAATCCCGTCGAAACCGTAAAACTTTTAGTAAGATTTTTTATTTGTAATTTTCTTTCTATCAAAATTCGTTTGTTTTCCGAATTTAGTGTGCCAGTTGGTCGAGAAAAATATTATTTTTTCACGAAATATCACTAACCGGTGTGTTTCTAACACATAAACGCAACGATATAAAGATGCAATTTTACACATATTAACGGATTAACGATTAACGTTAACTTGCGTTAATTCTTCCGAAATGTAACGCTTTAACGTTTAACGAAGCTAATTTTTTTTGTAACGGATTAACGATTAACGAAGTTAACCATTTGATTAACGGTGCCCAGCTATGGTTATATGCTAACATTGAAGTATTGTATTATAAAATCATGTTTATATTACCTAGTTCCAAAGGTGTTCAAAAGCTTAGCCAGCTCGTTATCGATCTAATATCGATATCGGACCAAGTCGGCCGTAAGCCGATTTGCGACATTGTCAGCGAGCTGTAATTTCGAGCTCGTGTGGCTTACAGCCCACGATCCTCTGATGAATGCCTGATGAAAGATTACTCTTGCGAAAGGGTGAGTTCATTCAATCCAGTTCAAGAAAGATAAGATTCTATGAATAATTTGCATTAGGTACATTTAAAGCTTAGCAATCATTTATAAGAGAGGTACTAGCTGTGCCCTTGTGGCGATACCCGCTTATGTAATGGCATAATGGTGTAAGTATAGAAAATAAACTAATAATGGAATTACCATCCTCAAGATTTAAGCAAATAAAGTTTTTTCCAAACAAAGTACCTATGCAATTGTTTCGCTTTTTTAAATTGGTAAAGATATGGAACAGACAATCGCTTGCATGAATGCTGTTTTTTCAGTTTATGTCTTTAAGGGTATCCTTATGCAATGTTGTAATTTATGTAGGTACTTTAACCTCCTGTCGCTTGGTTAGATAGAATTTTATTCCAGTCTTTTAAGCCATCGCAGCCGTAAAGCAGAACAGTTTAAAGTTCGGAGAGAAATCTGACTTCAGTTGGATAGTTGGCACTTACCGCCTTAGTTTTGATGTCGGTTTACGTCTGTTTATTCGCTGTTTTATGTAGTTGCAATCATTTAAACAAGAAATCACCAGCTATAGTGTTGACCAGCTATAGGGAGTTGCGTTGGAACAGGCATTAGAATCACCTAGCATGTAAAACGAAACTTAAGTGATCCTTGAGGTCCTACAAGAATAAATGATTTTTCTTTCTTTCTTTACAATATAAATAAAAACCTGTCAAATGTGTAGGTATTTTCATATTAGAAACTTCTTATCAGATATCTGACTAGATAAAAGATAATAATAGTATATAATAGCAAGAGGAAAGTTGATCCGATATTATCAGCTGGAATCATAGAAATATGAGAATAATGTAATTTTCTCAGACTTCGTTCAGAGAAGGGTAAAGTTGTATGTTCCTTTAATTGGACTCTAGTGGAATCATAATCTTGTGAGGTTTCCGGAGCCTCATCCTTTAATCAGGATTGGGAGTCTTCTTAAACTCCGCAGACCACAGTAAGCAGGGTTCCGTAGATTTGACATGTTTCGATTTTATATATTTTGAAATTTTGCCATTGTGAAAGAATAGTATTAGAAAATGAAAGTATTACAACAAAAAGGGGCGAAAGGGATTTTTTTAATCGAATGATTTAATCGGTGATTCAAATAAGTATGTACATACTTATTCAAAACACCAATTTTTTGGTATCTACCTAATACCACAACAGATTATCTTATTGATTGATTTACCATCAAGATCGTAATAAAAAGAAAGACTATCACGTTCAGTGCCCATGACGCATATACTTACTCTCCAAGTACCTGCCTACACAACAGGGAGTGGTTTGAACCGCGACGCGAAATCATGTTCATTATATTGAAAGAATGCATCATCATCATCATTGGCAGCTCAAATACCCACTGCTGGGTATAAGCCTCCTCAAAGAATGCATACCTATGTGTAAATCAAATTTTTATGATAATTAAAAATCATCCTAATCCTAAACGAAATGATTTCCAAAGGTTAGTAAAACAGCTGGCATCGTCGTAAAAGCGGAGATATTCAGGAAGTTACAACAGCGTGTAGAGTTACACCTAAAGTTACACACATGCCGTGTAACTCGATAGCAACGCGGGGCAATTATCAGCAGTGTTAAAATATACATTAGCACTTTTTCGTTTCAACTAATTAGGGGAAAATAAGAATTGTGAAATCATGATTCGTTTTTAGATTTTTTATTTAGTTTGTCGAAGTATTTTTTTAACCTACCTAACTACCTAATAAATTAGTGGATGTTCTCTCCCTGCTGATGCTGGGTCATCCATAGTACCGATCAACTTTTAATATGGACAACTTTGTGCTGCCATCTCTTAAATTTAACTCTATGATGCAACTAAAGCCAAGTGACTTTGAAAACAAACCTATGAATCTATTTATATTATAAAATCTAGAAGCTTCATTTATCTATATCAACATCTATCGATATCACCATTAATTTCCCGCGCAAATACAAAATGGCGCAGCATTGTTTCACAAAATGGTGGAAAGACAACAATGAGCGTTGGCGGCAAAGAGCCTGGCGGGCTTCCAACGCAGAGTTTAGAATAAGGCTAGTTCAGTTTACGAGATCTCCTGCAGGTTTCCGTACATTTGCGTATTCTCAATTCACTCGCTTAGGTTAGATAGCTCTGAACGATTTTAAAAACATTTAACCAAATTCAATCCTTTGCAAATGCAATGGCAAAGTTTCATTATCAACTAATTTACACATAAATTTTTGTAAGCCACCGATGTTACCTAATTAAGGGAAGTTTCTAATAATAATAAGCCAATAATCCTTTGCTGAGCTAATAATATAACTTATTCCTTAGTTCGAAAGAAGATACTTCCTAAGTCGACCCATTAAATTTTGCATTTTTGTTCTTAATCTTCGGAGTTAAGGTGGCCCTTCCCGGTGCGTCTATCATCGACGCGGGCATAGCTGAAAAGCTTGTTGTTTCATCCAGTGCAATGCTAGAAAAAGAAGCAAAGCGAAAAAAGAGAGATAGCGCCTCAGCGCTCGGCATTCAGTAGGTACTTTCGCCGCTCACTCGCTCACTCGAAAAATAGTGTGCGGAAATTTCATAAAAAGTGTTCCAGGAAATACCTACGTTTTTTTCAGAAAGCCTTACAAGTTTGTAAAATAAATATTTGTCATTTAGAATCTCCATAAGATTTGCAAGGTTTCTATGACAATATTTTCTTTACGTTTACAATTTATGAGTACATTATGAACGGCCAAAGTTCAGGTAAAATTTATGCTAAAAGCAGGTTTTTGGAAGCTTATACTGAATTTGTTTCTCAAAATTTTGATTTTTAGTTTCGATAGAAACCTAGATATAGTGCACAAGATACCTATTAGTCCAAAAGTTTAAAAGAAAGATCTGTTACAACGGCATAATCACGTACGAGCGTTTGTATGAAAAGTGAGCCGGGTTGACCGCTCTTAAGAACAAAAATGCACCTCAGGTGTAGGCAAGGCAGTCGCGTTAGAACCGGCAATAGAATCACCGAACATGTAAGACGAAGTTGAAGTGATCCTTGAGGTCCTACCAAAGTTTTATTTTCCTTTCAAATAAATTTTGACCTATAAAGACATAGGAGTGACAAAACACATAGGTGACCTATATCCGTCCTTTATCAAAGTGAGTTTGACATCGCTAAACTGCGCCGCAAAACTCTAACCACGGAACTAAAGTGATTACAACTTGACAGCGAAGTGGGCGATTAGGCATGGCACTGTCGTTAAGGTGAAGGTACACTTGACTTTTCATTTGACAGCATTTATCGACTTCACGCTTTCTGCTTGCAACACTGACATGTGGAATCAGCTGGGATGCAGATTCTGATGTTGCAGTTGTGTGAGTAAATTACTCATTCTAAACTAAGAAATGTAGTTTCTAAACTACTTTGACATCAGGCTATATTTATTATGCAGAAACTAAGCTACTACATATATATATAACTGTACAAAATACAATTAGAACATTAAGGATCATTACAAACGATTTATAGGTAGCTCAACTGATCCAACAGTCGGAAGCGTGCCCAAGACACTTGGTAGCATTGCCGCGCTGAATGGCAATGCTGATCCTTTAACATTGCAATATTGTCTCCGTAGCATAATTACACTTATGAATATCTAGTTGATCGATTCTTCTCTTGTGGAAGAACCGGGTGCATATAAATATGCAGCTTTCTTTATATCCTCTTAATCTAAAAAGCCATCCTTCAGAAGGATCAAAGTGTAAACGCTTTGCTTTAAATGTTTGTTGGCTCATTACAAGTGGGTCCAGTGTACCTCCAGCGTTAGAGGTAGATCAGCTAATCAGAGGGTGGCGGCCATCTGCCCTCTAATCAGGCCGGCGGCTGACGAGGTTTCCTAATTTGAATTTGTTCAGGATGTCATGAAGGCATGTACCTATCACCAATATTTACATGCGAATTAAAAAAGAAACTACTGGGGTAGAGATGCAATTGTCAGTTTTTTCTTACACGGAGAATTGAATGAATGTACGTTTATTATGTGCATGTAAAATAATCAGCTCACACATATTTAGTCATAGGACATTTCGAATATGTACTTATTTAGCCAACGCGCATGTGTCCAAAATGATTCTGTTTCTTCTAAACGGTGGAACGATTTTGATTATTTACTTTTTGAAACTAAGTCTTGTACAACTTTCAAAAATCAAATCAAAATTCATTTATTTGCAACTATAAAGGTTGATACAGTATTTCAGTGTTGATTAATTTGATGATTATTACCTACGTCTGGGGAATCCATCATCTTAATCCATCTTAATGGATTTTCTCAATTTGACCGTGTAGGATTTTTTTAATGTCACGTTAAAATAAAATAAAATCTTACTAAAGTTAAAACATTGTGTGACACGGGTAATGTATGCACAGTGTTAAACTAGTTATCAATATGAAATACACAGTTATACTCAGTCACCTCTTGTAGAAATCAGCTGTCAAATTAACTGCGACCATCAACGAGATAAATATTTAAATGATAGTAACAATTTACAAAATACAGCACCGACGGTCCATTGCGAGCGATTTAAATTCTAATGCACGCCAAATAAATATTGAATACGTAGATATACACCGATAAACTGTAACTGTACTAGGTGGTTCAATTTAAATGCAAAGGTTGCTACAACCACCGATACTTACAGTTTAGCTGGTCGGAGTATCGATGCAGTACGATCTAGGGCATCGAATATTTAATAAAACCTAAGACGTGCCTAGACTGCTAATATTCTTTTCTCATTCAGTAGCCGCCTTTCGATACTTACGGACATCGAAGTTTGAAGTTACCGATTGCTTTCGAAGGATCATGTAATAGTTTTTCAGGATAAGCCAGTTTACTTTCAAATAGCGGTGATAGGTATTTAAAAAATTAAGATGACCATGATGAGACAAGTACCAAGTATGTCAGGAGGTATTTCTGACTATCGCCTAATCTTAAAATGCTCAAAGAGGTAAGTGTTTACCGCGCTTTCGTGAACATTTAATTTTCAGGCATTAGAATCACCTAGCATGTTAGACGAAGCTGAAGTGATCCTTGAGGTCCTACCAAAATAAACGATTTTTCTTTCTTTCTTTCAATGCAAAATATATCAAGCATTGCAATTACGTTACCTTATAGGTACCTAATCATTATTAACAGTCGAAATTTTGTAATCAGAAGTTCCTGAAATATAATCTATTATGGGACTATTGACTTAATTTCGAAGATTTTAGAATCGAATCGCGGTTGTTTTTGTAGTTTTGTTAAAAATATTATGTCTGTGAAAAATGTACCTAACTATGAATTAGGCTGGTAGTGAGAAGTGCAAGTAACGGGACGCTGTAATACTACACGGGTGAGTCCATTACGATGCGGTAATTACTGACTGACAGGGAGTGTCGGTTACCTCATTTACTCTTGTTGTATTTACAGAACATTCGGGGACGCTATTGTCTTCATGCACATTAAAAAAAATTACCTACTTTTCAAGATACCTAAAGCAAAGAGATGGAATCTGTATCTAAGATCTAAGATATTGACCCTTTAGACTGAAGAGCTATCAAACTATTCCATGTAATCCTAACAGTCCCACTGAATACTCAAACTGAGTTTAATTTTAAATACATAATATAGATTACATACATTTTTAAAACATTACAATTATGTCAATAATTAAATATTTGTTTATGAATTCTATTAGTTTCCTTTATCATCTAACAGATGCTCGGTATTTTGATAATTTTCATGATAATCCTGAAACTTTGTCACCGACAATCCTAACCTCAAATTGTAAACGGAAATGACTTTCCTAACCTTAAAATGTAAACAGTAAATGAGTTGGCTAACCCAATCAGAGCGTGGTCCCGCGACCCCTGATTGAGTTATTGTCTGTCCGTCTGTCCGAGTTATTGTTATTAATTACCTATTTATTGGAGATACGCCCACGGTAATGGAGATGGAAGGGTTGTCGTGTGATAGCTGGGTAGCGTTTTACGAAAACGGCATTTTGAGAAATGTATTCATTGCTAATATTTACCAGGATAAAAAAAGCCTATGTGTTATTCCGGAATAAACTATGTTAATACCTATCTATATTTCAAGTTTCGCCTAAATCCGTTTTGTAGTTTTTGCGTGGAAGAGTAGGTACCTACCTATTACGATCCTCACAAACTCTCGTATTTATAAAGTAACTCTCGTATTTAAGTATTTATTTAAAACTAGCACTGTTACAACGGCACCATTTACGCCAATTATAAAAATATTCAGAAATAAGGCTACGGTCAAGCATTGGATTCGACTAGTATAGGATCGGAAAAGGTGGTGTGAAAATGAGGCGGTTTTACTTAGCCGTGGGCTAAGTAGATTATAGGTATACATATATACTGAAACTAGAATATTCTCCAAAGTCCTTGTCCGCCTCCGCTTACGCTTCCGCTATTGCCATCCCCCTATCCTCTACCTCGCCAAGAATTGATATAAATAACATTTTGACAAGCTCTGCGAGTGTCGGGCCCCATAAATAAAGTAATGGCTTGTAAATTGGCCGAATGGATTGTCCCGATTGTGCCTTGCTACCGATTCGATAGCCTATATCATTTGTACACTTGCTTACTTTATTGTTATTTGCAATGCTGGCCAATTCCTAAAGGTAATTGATTGTCATTGTTGCAATATGAATAAAGACTAGGAATAAAGTAGTTATGAGTTGGGAAATAGAGCTTGAGGACTTTCACTTTGTTGTTCCGAGAATACTTGAAGCATAATAATGTTGAAATGCTCCAGAATGTTAATGTTCTGAAGTAGGAAATCTACAAATGTTATGTGGTGATTTTCGCCTACCTATTTACAGGTAGGTAGGATGGTTTGTTTTCATGTCATGCAACCAAATCGTATTGTTAATACCTACTTTGTAGGAATTATGAGCCAAAACCTGAATAAGTCGAAAAAATTTAAGGTTTTCTGTGCACCATGCATGCATGCATTTATTTACCACAAGTCTTACTAGTCACAGGTTACTCACTTTTCAATCTTGGCTTTGCATTATAAACCTTTTCCAGAACATCTCAAAACATTTAAAATTTTTGCGACGAAACTTTGGTGTTGGTGTTGAATTTAGTTTAGGTTGGTAGTGAATTTTGGCGTATGCTAGGGCAGTTATAACTGCCCTAGCATACGCCAAAATTCACTATATATGTATGACTGTTATGCCATAGATAGACTAATGAGTATAGAAACCTAGGAAGATTGATAGAAACACAACGTTTTACATAGACTACCTATAGGCATAAATATACCACAGACATAAGTAGGCAATACTTTCTGAATATTACGAAGAGGCAAAGGTACCTAAGTACATTGCGGTTGAAATGTAGCGGGAAAGGCAGTGGAGATGGTTCGATGTCGGAGGGTGATGTATTTCCCAAGGGAAGCCGGCTTTTTACTTTAGATACGAGGGAACAACTCCTGTTTCTGATGGCTCAAAAGTTTCTCAGGATAAACGTAAAGCAATAAATCAATTAACAGTTAACAAACAATTCTTACGTTCTTTATCTTGCAGATGGTAAAGACTGCCGAGTACGAACTACTCTGAACTATTTTCAGAGAAAGACGAAAAGAATCCGCTGGAAACCAGAGCTTTATATTTTAAGCACTCTACTTGTGCTCTGACTAGTTGCTGAATATACCAACACAAAATATATTATAGTAAGTTCAAAATCTCTTTTTTTTTACTTCCTCGACGTTCCTAATACTACTTTAACTTACACTAAATTATCATCCAAGTAACTACTGGGTGCACTAGTAGAGTAAAACTCAAAAGATTTATAAATCAGTCAGAAGAAGATAGCTGTTCTGTCGAGCAAGTTGGTACCTAGGATTTGTATAGGCAGATATGTCATGCCGGTTTAGCTCACGTTAAAAAGCGCTGATCCAGTCCAGCATAAATAAACGCACAGATGGTCTATCGAGCAAGTTAGTGTACATATACTATATACTCGTACTAGGATATGTCAAGCCAAACTTTAAGCTTACGTTAAAAAGCGCTGATCCTGCATAGATAGCGCACAGAAGGCGCATTCTTGCAATGAGTCATCACGTCGCGTGCGGTCACTATCTCCACTCCGCACTAGGGCTGTCTATCGCTTTGCTTTTAAAGATAATCACCGTGCAGTTTCCTTTTTGATTATATGCTTTCTGAAAGAAGAGGCCGCAAAATAGCCTGTGCCCAAATATGCCTTCAAATTAGTACCTCTCTCTCTCTCTCTCTCCTAAGCCTTATAATTCCCACCTGATGGTAGAGTCTGCTTTTCTTGACTTCTTCCTCCACTTCGATCTTTCTAACGCGTCGTATGTGTTCAAAGTAATATTGCAATCAATTGAAGAAGCCAATCAGAAGCAAATAAACGGTGAATAGTTTTTGGAACATGTTTGTTCACAGGAGGATTCACAGAGAGTAATTTAAGTTCTTATTACATTTCAATGAGGAGTCCTGCCCAAATAATTTCATATTCATCATCAGTTAATTTAAGCCATGACGTAAGCCTTTACGCAGCCTTGAAACTCGATCACCAAAGGTATCCATTTGCTTATACGAACATTCAGACATACAGAATGATTTCAAGGATGATAATAATTTTATTTTTACCAATACTAAAACAACGCTATTTATGGACGAAAAATATCGTCTTTCGCTTGTTTGAAACTAGTATATTTAAATCAGAGCTGTCTACAAGGACAATAGCACCAAGTCACGTTTGGAAAGTTTTTGCGCTTATCTTGGAACAGATAACGAATGGGAGCGGTTTTTTGAGCCATGTCTGGGTTGTGCCTGTGTTTCATTTATTGGCAACTGAGGACATAAATTATGATAACAATTTATGTACACAGTTGCCGATTGTTACAGATTACTGAACTATTTGTAAAGTAGAGTTCTGCCAGTAGATGGGTCGACGTTAAAACAGCAGGTAGTAACGAGTCAGATTAGCAGAGGATAGCTCCACACTGATAAAAAAGTAGTTGGAAAACCAACCACAAAAGTAGGTTTGGTGATGATGAGCTGCGATTGTACTAATGGTAAAGGCCTATTGCTTACGCGAAGCATAGTAAGTTCATTATGTTCCCAGTACTAAAACCCGAACAATAATTGTAACATGTTAAGATGTTTTCTCTAGCCGTCAAAGTTGTATCGGAATCGCCCTCGTGCCACAAACTGCCTCAAATCTTAAACAAATACATTAGAGTAAAGTGCGTGTGCAAATTACTATGAGACATGCATTACAAATACAAACATTCATTTAACTACAAATATTTATTACGGTAGAGGCTTTACATCAGCTATCTCAGATCTGAGCCTGTACACATTGGTACACAAGTGACAAACGCTTCGTATCTTTTCTATTCTATCATTCCTTTGATTTGACACTTCTGAGGGCCTAGCCAACCGGCATTCGCTATGAAGCGATTCGATTTCTATCATCGCTACACCTTTGATTTGACATTTCTGATCGCTCGAGATTTCGTCATCGAATGTCAATTCCTATACATTTTTTTTAGTTTCTAATCGAAAGCGATTGTCGAAATGTAACATGGCTAGGGCCTCTGATCGCTCGAGTTTTCGTCATCGAATGTAAATTTCAATCTTTTTTTCGTTTCTGTAACAAAGCAATTTTTAAATGCGACTTGGCTAGGGGTGCTGCTATCTTAGATCTGGATCGTGACAGCCCTGCCCGCGGCACTAAAACTATTTTACAATGGTTGCATTATCTGTAGACTGTACTTTCTGTTTCGTTTGGGTGAAGGCAAATATATAATTGTATATAGTCTGGAGTGCCGGGAACCAGCGATCTATTTTTTAACTTTGTGATTGGAAGTGACCAACCGGGTTCAGATGTACTTACCTGCACCTAGGATGTCTAATGTAATGATAATATAATCATGAGTCATGATTCATAATTAGGGTTAATTAGGCACACTTAATGATCTAAGTACCTACTAGGTATATATTAGTGTTTTAAGAAACTGCGATATTTATTTTACCAAAAAAAATGTTTTCACTTCTATTGCAACAGCGAATAACTATGGATAATACAATAGTCATATAATATCACAAAACTACAACGAATCGTAAAATTTATTGTGTTCTTTTGTTGTACAAATGATTTCAAATTGTCCGCTCGAATCTTATAAAATGACTTATAAAATGGTAGTTTGTTATTATTATGTTAGTATCGCATAACATAGGTTTTTATAAAGGAATCAATATCTAAAAATTCGAATGATTTCCGATTTGTGTGAGTCAATCTTTGTTTTTAATATTTAGAAACATGATCCTAAACATACAGAAATATTATAAACCCCACAGCATTCTGTTGTCGATTTTATCGGAAGATCGATGCTCTCACTACTGGACATCGTTTGAGGTATCATATTTCTTGGGCGACTCAATAAAAAGCACGAGAACTTAGACAATTTTGAAATACATTACTGCTATTCGTTGACTATTTAATTTTAAAAGTTAAATATAAAAACCTTTATTATTAAAAAAAAAGGCTTAAACACCATAATTCTAATGTGCATATTTTTCCTAAATATTATTAAAATGAATATGAAAATTGTCATAATTATCATGATAGCTTTATTAATAGGTACCTAATTACTTTAAATATTTTTTTAAATAAGTTAAGTCACCAAAAATCGTTGTTCTGTTGAAAAGGATATTCTTATTTATTTGTATTATTAAAGACGCTTCTTTTTCTGGTAAAGCAAATGAGTAAGTAAAACAATCTTAGAAATCTAAATGTAAAAATTAAATAAATATTTCCAAGAGACGGTAGATAATTCTTTCAGATCTTTTGAAGATGTCTAATGGGGTAGTCAAATGCATGTCCAAATACACATTTGGTTCACTAAATAATCATCGATAATAGGCTAGTTGCCAATTTTTCTAAAAGTTGTTAAAAGTATGTCTCGCAGTGGAATATACCCTCATTATTAATATTTCAGTAAAAATCGAACGTTTATATGGTTTATTTTGCATTTTTGTGAACCAATTTAAATTTCGCACCAAAACGCTAGCAACTGTCATGGCGTCTTCTATGACGTCACGGCCTGCCAAATAGACGAAACTGAGTGCACAGAACTATTGAAACTAATATGTTTGAAAACAATAAATTTCAAAAACCGTGAAAATGATGAAATCAAAGTTTTACAAGTGCTGTGCTGTGCCACTATGTGAAAGTAAAACAATTAAAACACCAAATAAACTATTTATATCCGTACCACTAGATAAAAATATACGAATAAAGTGGCTACTTCTCGCAAGACGGAACAGCTTGACCTACACGAGTCACAAATTGTATTTTTGTGAAGACCACTTTGATGTAAGTTTTTTGTATATTTTTCTATATAGTTTATTGACATCGTTACTTTAATTATGTCAATTGGACAAAAGATTTTATATGCTTCATCATGAAAACAAAGTTGATTTCGTTTCATGGTATGGTGTACCTACTTACTAAAAACGTATGTTCTGTGTTTAATTTAATTGAGTGTTATAGTACTTACCTACACAGATGTTTTGATATTTCGAAACTCTGCTGAGCAGAAATCAGTGTTCGATGCGAAAAACATTCCAAGCATTAGCGCAACAATTTTAGGCAAATTGTTGCCATTTGCTTTATGAAAGCCTTCCTCCATCTTCAAATTAATTAAATTGATGATAGCTTTAAACTCAAAAAACTTTATTTACGAACGGAAAAACACCTCGCACAACAACAACAGACATAGGCAAAGACAGAAGTACCTACGAAGTAGAACGTAGTGTTTTTATTCTCTTGGGCAAAGACATAGGGTCAATGTAACATTGCTGTCAATGTCAAAATTCACTTCACTTCTTCAGAAAGTCGTACTAGCAGCAATGTTTGCCAGGACATGACGTCACTCGTCTCTGATAGGTGTTTGATGTCACGTGGTTTATGTGAATAATTTTACGTATTTATTTTACAAAAATATTAATGAATCCAAAATATTTGACTGTTTTTAATTGTTTAAATGATTATTTGGACCTATATTAACCATACAAAACCGAAATATATGAAGATTGTTGATAGTGGCAACTACCCTATTATGATGTTGACTGCAGTAGGTTTTAACCAATGCTTACCCAGCAATGGTGACCAAGCTGCTTATAAGTATCAATTCTCCGACATGAATGTAGTAGGAGGGCTATGTTTTTCACTGTGTACTAACATTTGTCAGTATCTCTCGTTAATAAATCAGACGATAACATCTGTGTGGGTATCATTGTTTTGATACTTATTAATATTTTTATTTAAGAGAATGACATTTTCGAAGGTCGGAAATTTCAGATGGTGTTGGTGATTGGAGACGGGTTAAGTTTTTATGTTTTTGACATTTGGAAGCTCGTATTATCTTGAGAATCAACCAATAATAAAAACAGTATTTTTAAAGACAAAACAAAACAAAAGTTCGAACATAAAAAACTCTCCTTTTGCATCTATTTATGTTTTACGGATCCATGCAGTGAATGAGGACGCAGTGAGATGAATGGAAATGAAGATTCTCCGTCGAAGCACAGATAGTTATTGGAAAAACACGTTTGTGACAACACATGCAAATATACAACTTACTGCACACAAACGCAAGCATTTCACCTACCTAATCTTCAAATTCAAAATCCTAATTTGCTCGAAGCTCCAAATTAGAAGTAGGTATGTACATACCTGCTAGTTGGAAGCTAGTCTTAGTTCAATTAGTGATATTAATGAGCATTATGAGCAAGCCCCTCCAGACCACTGTAATTAACGACTTAACGGCAATTAAATTAAAGGAATTCAACCATACTATTCATTTTTGAAGACATGTCAAAAATATGAGTCTGATATTTACGAAGTTTATTTATTCATTTACACATAGAATACTAACATTACAATCAGGTAGGTACCAAATCGTTAATCTATTTAAAAATTAATATAATATAATACTTTACGATACTACTTCTTTATAAATGATGCAGAAAAGTTTGTTTGTTTCAACGCTGCTATTCTCTAAAACTACGTCGGACGAAAATAACACTTTTTGCTAGCTCATTTCTTGAGGAAAATTATAACCTTTTTCTTGGTGACACTTCGAGCTATTCCATTAAAATTAAATAATTATTTAAAACAAACCTTGTATAATAAAAATATAGGTAAGTTAAGCTTTGTGGTGGCTGTGGTTACACACACGAGACAATGAACCATTTCAAAGGATCGTAACACTTATGTTTAATTAAAACGACAATTTGCCTTTCCCAACCCTAGACACAGTCTAGTCTAGGTTTCAACACCATACATTATTACCTGATAGCATATCTCTGCCATTCACAAACTGAATTCTACCAAAACTGTATTTTAATAACGTCTATTTTCACTTAATACCATGTCTGCATTTTCTTACCACAAATCAAAGCTGTTTCAATCAAATTTCGCGCTTCTACGTTTCAAAATAGGGTTGTGTTTTCTTTGCTTAGTTAAGTAAGTCTATTTAAAACAGTGCGGGGTTAGCGAGCTGATCCAGGCTGACAGAATTAGTTCCTAATCAGTTGATTTAAATCGCGCGAGGTCGATAACACCTTTCTCAAGTTACAACACTACTTACGTCATTACCTAGTCAATCTCTTGAGACATTTGCATAGGGAATAGGATCACGATTGTAGGTTAGGCGTTATCCCCTTAAGGCTCACAGTGGCTGACAGTTTGCCTTCCTATTAATTCTATATACTCGTAGAGTGTCCATACAACGGGTATTAATAACGCGATAAAACCCCGTGTCCATGTATTTTATAATATATAAACTTAGACTACCACTGACTGACTCACTCACTCATTGACATAGTTGTCATATAGCCCTCTGATCTATCGCAGTCGCAGAAAACGATGTTTTTTTATTGTCTATGGTAGGACAACGTAATTGGATCAGCTAGAACAGAACTCCCATGTTCTTACAATCATTTCACCCTCACACACAACAGATAGGAAAATACATTGTATATTTATGGTATTGTAGTCAGGTAGGTATTGTTTACATAATTAATAGCTGCCAAACTATTTTTAGTCTTAATTACTGATGAGAATTACTGTGTTCGCAAAATTATTAATGACAACTATATTGGGGGCAATTCTAAATGTCGCAAAAGCTAAAATAAACTAACTAAAATTATTGCCATCCTTTTTATTCCCTTTCGCTATGAAAGGGACGGCAACAATTTTAGTTAGCTTAGTTTAGCTTTTGCGACACTCAGAATTGCCACTATTGTCTGATTATTTAGTCCTGCTGGTTATTCTCTTGTGAAACTATCAAGATTCATACAGACAAACCCTCACGGAAAACCAGTTGATTATTATACACCTAAGCAACCATAAAACTGCAACCTGTCATAAAGGAGGAATACCTACTCGTAAAATTTGTAAAAACCAAGGCATTTGCATAAGTCCTAAGGTAACCAGAAACCTTGCGTGCGACCGTATTGTAAATAGAGAAAAATATTGTAAATTTAATATTGGGGATGCCCATGTCCAGTTTCTAGGCTGATGATGATACTGATACTCAGAATAAATAAATAAATAAATAAATATAAATAAATATCCTTGGACATTTCACACGGCGTCATCTAGTCCCAAGCTAAGCAATTTAATGCTTGTGTTATGGTAACCAGATGACTGATAAACTACATAGATACATTTTTTTTTGTAAATACATACATATTATACATAGAAAACACCCAGACACGAAACAAATATTTGCAGATCATGCAAACATTTGTCCCGCAGCGGGGATCGAACCCGCAACCTCTGCGTCTCAGGCGGGCTTTCGCCCACTGCGCCACAGAGGTCGTCAGAATAATGTCGAAGTAGATGTGACTGAGTGCTGGAACCTTGTTATTTAACTAGCGAGTGTGAATAACGACTGATTAAACTAATTAAAGAGCTAACAAGCACATTAATGTTCTAGTTATGAATGACTGGCGAGTAACAGCTTTATCAGCGAATGATAACCCACTTCATTATTTACATTTAATCAAACTAATCGCAATTAATATTTATATTTGTATAATGTTTTAGTGCGTACGTTTGTCTGTCAAATATTAGATATTATATAGATATATATAGGATATATACGTAAACACTTATAATAATGAGCAAAAATAACATCATTAGTGTTAGTTTAAGTGAATAGTGAATTTCTAATTGGATACTTTGTCTTTCGAGCTCACTTCAGAGCCATATTTGACACTTCTGTCCACGTAATTCCCATATATTTTTTGTTTAGGTATATCGAAAGTGAGTGTAGGCTAGGAGGAGGGCTGATAGTAAATCAATGTTTCGGACAACACAGCAATAGAGTCACGTTGAAAGTATTTTATAAAGTTATGATAATTATATTGATTTGTTTTTGCAAGTACTACTGTTTACATAAATGATGTGTATCGAGAGGTCCAGGATCTAGGCATAGTTCTTGACGTTATTATCTAGGGTCAAGCGGCGCCGTGGGTCGACGACTCGGATACAGATGTTTTGATTTAATACGCATTCATTATGTATCAACTAACATTGTTAAAATTATATTATAGTTTTGCGAAAAATTAAATTATTTAGACAGTTGTTTCGTTGAATAACATGAAAGTCCAAAGATACACGATATTTAAGCATAAGTGATTCCTTTGTATAAATATAATGTTACATCAAAAGTCGTATAGTTACAATCTGTATTAAATGTTACTTGGTTCTAAAGATAGATAGAGAGTATTAAAACGTTTTTAGGTAATCTAAGCCTGCACTTAACATGAAACCTGATCATGAATCTGCTGAGTCTTAGACATTGTTGAGGAATAGGCTTGCCCAATAGTCCAGCACCTAAACTACATATAAGCCTAATAATGCTTTTAATTGACTATCAAATGTTGCATACCTGTGCGCTGATATCATTAACCTCAAAAACTCAAACTCAAAATGTCTTTAATCAATAAAATCATCATTTTAAATGTCAAGTTCTTAAAACTAAGGGATTCTGCCTGTTACACGAAAAATAATTTATCAGCCGCTAAAGTTACAAAGTGATAAGAGAAACCGCGTAAAATTTGTATTAAACCCTATCTCAGGCTATTTATCAAACTAAGTAAATGCCTAATTCTAGATCAGAGCCATTCAATCCAAGTTAGAGCCATTATTGCAATCACTTATCATTCGGTCGGTAGTTAAACTTTAACTATTACGGCGTATTTCATATTGGAGTGTAGTAAGTGGTTCACCAAGCAATCTGCTAGCGGACAATAGTGGCAATTCGGAGTATCGCAAAAGCTAAACTTAACTAACCAAAAATGTTGCCGTCTCTTTCATAGCGATGGGAACAAAAAGGATGGCATTAATTTTAGTTAGTTTAGTTTAGCTTTTGCGACACTCCGAATTGCTACTATTACCTACTATCTATGAAAGCGTTTACAGTCCAATACGCAGACGTT
Source organism: Xanthorhoe designata (assembly GCA_963582015.1). Taxonomy (NCBI): domain Eukaryota; kingdom Metazoa; phylum Arthropoda; class Insecta; order Lepidoptera; family Geometridae; genus Xanthorhoe; species Xanthorhoe designata. The sequence goes on from OY757045.1 coordinate 458,169, forward strand.
TTTGTAGAGCAATTCAGTCACATGTTTTACAAGGAGCTCTGTTAAATAAAAAACACGGGCCTTTATCTCAACCACAGTGTTTGTTTTTGCATTTTAAAATATTATCAATATTAAGCCCATATTGTACCACTGCAAAGCAAAGGCCTCATCATAATCCAGTTGTTTTTCTTTGGCCAATTATAGCCACTCTGGTAGATCTCCATGAATGTGATCTGTCGTTTCCGTCGGTTATCCATTCGGTAGCGTGTTTTCTCAAAGACTACCTATCAGAATAACCATTCGATTGCAATCTTCGAGCTAAGTGTAAAAGAAGCTTAATAGCTTCAGTAGGTAAATACTATAACTCGTAGAACCCCTTTGAGCATCCTCTTTCGGCCATTTTGCGTTTCCGCGCTCCCAATATGGCGGTCAGAAACAAAACAAAATGGATTCGCACGTGTGTTGAACTGTTGAGACGGTTATCTAATGTTTATTTACCATTTCTCCGACTACTAAGCTAAACTTTAGATGTGAACAGGTAACTTTCCTTTGAAATGCCGATCTTCCATTAAACCGGCGCTGAACGATCACTATAAACGTTTGAAATCTGAATTCGGTGAATTTATTGTTGGCGTTGCTGAACTAAATGTTAGTCGATAAATCTTGAAATAACCGCCTGAGAAAGGAAACAGTTTTCAAGTAACTTAAGTAGGTTTTACAGCCTATTTGACGTATTCACTTGAAAAGTAACTGCCTACTCGTTAAAATAACTTTAGCTTCAGGAAATACGATATTAGACACCTAAGTAGTGCAGGTAATTAACAAGCATAATCTAATAAAATATTTATGAAATCTATGAATAGGTACAATATAATTATGTACCTACCTACGTAAAAGTGTATACGAAACAGCGGATATAATATAAATAGTCAAACCTAACAATATTTTGACATGAAAGGTAAAATTGGACACCATAAATTATGCCATTATTGCTCATTCACAAAATAACAATAAAACTTTTGCAAAAGGAAAAGGAAGTGTTCTGAGAGCGTGCCTTGCGATACCCCACGCCACAAAGCGAGCCTAAATAAATACAAATGCAAGTCGGATTGTGAGAATTGATATTTATGGTTGAAAAAATGGTGTCCTACTGCGAGGCAGCTGTTGCGGAGAAAAAATGGAGGGTCTTTTAGAAATTATGCCTCTCAGAGGCCGGGGACAGAGCGTTGATTGAAACACTTTTGGGAAGATTATGACAGGGATCATCATTTACTTACTCAATTATTTTATTCTTTACAACATTCTTGTGACTACAGAATCTTGCCGTTTATTTATAGTTTCTGCTTATTAGGTAGATATTTTCAACATATATTTTTTTTTTGTAGATACGTAGTTAATTACTGTGATATGCTGTGTTTTCATCGAGGAGATTGTACACTAGCCTAAATTACATGTTTTAAGCAAAAATGTAGTCCATTTTTGAAAACCTTATTGAAAAAGCAGTAAGTAATTCTAATTGTTTTTAATGACGTAAATCTTGAAAACAATTTAGATTTTATCGCAAACGAGCAATACGATAACCTTATTGCAGTGTATCGATGAAAACTTTTTCAGGAGTTCCTAAATTATACCTATAAAGAGTTTAATTAAGCAACGCTCTTGTAAATCAAAATAAACAAGAACAATCTCTATCCTTCGATAGTTCAACTGGTTTTATTTTAAAATGCAAAGTTATGCAAATAAATAAGTCCTAGTCGTTTTTGTCAATAAACATTGCTCGTTATTCTACAACAAAACCTAAGAAAAACAAACAAAAAATCTCCAAAATACGAGGAGTCAAAATACATTTTCTGCGTATTAATACCTTCTGTTGATAGTTTCTAACAAAAATGTTATTTATGTATAGAAAACATGATTGATCTAATCATTTTTGTAAAATTATGAGAAATACAAAATCTTACTCGCTGCTTTTAATTTATTTTCCATGGGTCTTTCTCTTACAACCTATTAAGCCTATTCCATCTCAACAATGTCCCAGGCAATACAGTGTCCCGTTAAGTGTAGGCAAAGCTTGCCTCCTGACTCTGTATAAATCATCTAGTAAAGATGTAAAAGCCTAAGTTTTTTTTTCTCTTTTACAGATTGACCTGACTGCTGCTTAATGAAAATGTGAGTACCAACCTATACCTAACTATTTAACATTTCCAATTATTTCACGACTTTATTTAATAAGCCTGTCTTAAACTTTCGACGAGTTATTTTGATTTAGTTACCTACATACTAAGACTCGGATCTGTAAGCTTTCAAGATACATAAACATTATTAAATACCCACTAAAACAGGTACTTAATTCTAGATTTGAAGAATATTTTTTTTATAAAATCAACTAATAGTTCTGAGAATACTCGTAGAGTATTAATACATAATTATAGAAATAAAGAATCACATTAAAGAGCGGCCGCATCGTTAAATTGATTTATTTACATAAAATAAAATGGTGATTGTAAACACCAAACAGCGATGCAAATAAAGCAATCAATGGCACTCACTCGACCTTCGAGACGCGAATTAATAACATCTCGTCATCTCGTTAATGCCGCGTTTCATTTGCATACAAATTAAATTCTGCAAAACTAATAGAGCGGTACTATTTATTCTCGAAAAGGGATTAATTCACTCTCACTCAGTGAGATCGTATAAGCTAGTCACAAACTCTGGTGACAGAGTTTTTAGGCCGTCTAAAGGCCTCCGTCATTGCTAAACGACTTTAAAAAGACGAGATTTGACGGAGTTTTGACATTAAGCAGTATAAATTTATCCAGAAGTCTAAAAAATTTATTAGGTTTCGCCCCAATCATTTTTTTCATGCCTAACTAGGGCATAAAAAAAATCACGGTACCTATTGGTTGCAGCGAAGCAGGAGTAGATTTTTTACGTTGACTTTTGTTTTTGATATGGATCCCTTTCTCTTGCCCTTCTATTATATTAATTTGAAGATGTATAACTCCTTAGTGTTACATTTTTGTAAACAAAAAAACTAGTCCGTTTTTTATCTTTCTAAAAGAAAGCGAGTTCTTGTAATAAACCATAACAGGGTGGTCCGATGTCGTTCGTCATTCACGCAGTCCTTAAGGTGAGGCATAATTATTATAACGATGCCTCATTTACCCCACTCCGCCTCACTTCGCCTCGCCTCACGCCAAATTTACGACCGACGCCCATTATCGATATTTGCATAGATAAACTATTTCCAATTCAATTTTACGCTCCTCGTAAATTACATTTATGATAGAAATAATTTAAGTAATTGTTTATGTTTTATAGTGACGATGTAGTCGTAAAGTACAATTATTTATTGCAATTTTAAGTAATACAATTACTGTTCTAAATATGCCGAGAAATAAATTAGTCCTTACCCACAGAAAAAAACAACACTGACCATTAAAGCATTTATTACCTGTATGAATAAATAAACAGAAATTATTGTTTATTTTAGTACTATCATATTTTGATATTTAATTCAGTTTACAATTACGTGCCCAGCCATGTCCAAGAACAAAATGTGCGTCAGAGTCACTGAGAATATTACCTAAGCCTTTTTATCCCGGTCCGTTTTGATAAATTATTTCTGCATTTGATAGCGCATATCTTGAGAAAGATTATAAGCGATTTCTTTTCAATCACATGGAGGGTAAAATCGCAGGGCACAGCTAGTCAACAATTCGAGTTGAAAATTAATGAAAATCATACTTTTCAACTTAATCAGCTGACCTCCCCTTCTCTAGGGTCACGTTTTGTTACGTGGATTAATACTTTACTTATGGGACCAAAAGAAGATTGTCCAAGGCAGAATAATAGAGCTAAGCTACAACAGGCCACCCTTTCTCTCCAACCCGTTTATGACATTTTGTTTGTGATGGTGGGTCCCAAATTACTATTAACAATAGTAAACATGTCACTCCCTCCATTCTCTACATCCGTATCTATGACTGAAGCTGCAGAGCAAAACTTTACAACAAAGAATAATGTATGAATATTTGTGCTAAGTATGGGTACTTATTTACTCGTATGTAGTCATTTACGTAATCTTGAATTGCTTTTTTATTAGAAAATTATTGACATATTTTCGTAGATTTTCCTACTGCAAACAACGCTTTGAATGTGGTTATGATATTTTATTTACAGATCATTTTTGTGTTAAGTTTATCTTAACCATGAAATTATATAATTTTGACCCATGATCATCATCATTTTAGTTTGCCATGCCTTTTATCTGCAACAGAAAAAATACTTATGAAAAACAGAAAAAATAGGTAGGTTACTTACTTATATAATTCTTTGCCAGGGAAATTAAGTACTTTTTTTGTTGATAAAATTACAATTATGGTTTGTTACCAATTTCCAGGAGTATAAAAAATATCATAAAACATAATTTCGTTTAATTGTTTCACAATTATTGGTTCATATAACAAAGATGAGCTGTATCCATTTATGTCTCTCGTGGACCATCTCAAGGTCTCCAACTGTGTTGTATTCTTCATAGCGGCATGACGAATGCGTTTTTGGACAAGGTAAACAAACATGTGGCAGGCATTTTGTTTTAGGATGCGGGATGGGAACTGTTACTAGAATCAATACAATTCGTTACAAAATGTAGTACCATGGGTAGCCGTGACTTGTGTTCGAGTTTAGATCGTTACATGTCATGTCTCAAAATTAACAGAAACTATACTACTGGATACATATTTACATAACTGTACAAAATACAATTAGAACCAGTTGAGCTAACTAACCAGTTTTAAAATTACTTAAACGGTTAGAAGTTGGGGAATTTTAAAATATCTCGAAATAGAATTTTTATTTTATTATTATTATTGTTATTATAATTTTTTGACTGGTATTTAAATCAGACATTTATTATGAACTGAGTTGTAAATTAAAATATTGCATGCCTAGAATATAGGTAGAATAGGTACATTGATTCCAGATTATTTACTAACATAATATGTACATGTATTCGTCGCAATAAATGATACTTTGACTTTGACTTTATAGGTAAGGTATTTTTTTTTATGAAACAATTCTTTTTTATTGCTATGCTGAGGTCGCATATTGCATTTTATATCAAAATCATTTCAATCAAATTATGTTGAAAATATTTAAGTAGAAACGTTTAGGTTTTGTTTTGTTTGTATAGGTATATCCCAAAATTAACCAATATACATTATGCATTATAACTTATTGATTCAAATTCAAATCGAATTAACGATGAGTTTTACTAACATTATTACCTACCTCGCCAACAATGACATTAAGGTTCTCAAGAGGGCCTGTGACAGTGACATTTCAAGATGTTTAACTTTTTAACAAATAGTTTACGATGCCACCCACACCCAACCCATGTGTAGCGATTGATTTGTATTTATTCTGTAGCCACGCAACACACGCTTCACGCTTAAAACGTAGCGTGATTTTAAATAATTCGTAATTCAAACTAAGCTTATTAGGCTTATTAATTTTAAGAAGACTTTATCTCCTTCAGTCAAACTCGATTCAGTGGCTCCTCTTCTGATATCTCTTTCCCCTTTTCCATCTGATTTTTTTTTCTAGCTCGCGCATCTAGATCATGAAAGAATTTTTGTTACCTTACCTATAAAACGTTTAATAGGTACCTACTTAATAGTATTCTTATTTTAAAGTAGGTTAGGTACTTATACAGTTTTTTATTAAGATTAAAAAACAATAAAAGGCTCATTTCGAAATCGGATTGGCTAAGTATTCTAAGTCGTGATAATTTGACAATTTGATATGAATAGTAGTGTAGGTATATATTTAAAGAGTAGGTACCTATGCTATAAGCTATAAGAAACCTAACTAACGATGTGTTATAACAACGTAATAAAATTATTATTAGTGGTATTAAAATTTGAATTAATAATCTGCGTAGGGCGACCCAATAGGTTAATAGGTGCAGTCGCTAACACAAGACCTAATGAGGCAAATAATTTTGACTGAAAGAAACGATTTTTCCTGTCTTTCCAAAATTATTTTACCACAAGACAATTTCCCAATTAATTCACTATACATTATTTTAATTGCGTTCTAAGATATTTTGAAATATTCTCAAAAGATTAGAACTGTCTCCAACTGTACCTGCATCCAAATGCGAGGTGAGACGCGAGGCTGCGCCTGCGCACCCGTGGGCCGACGCACACCCATTGTCCACACCCACACCACACCAACACACCAATTTACATCTACATCTACTTCACTGAATCTCCTCACAAACCAGACACGATAGTGAGAAAGAAACGGCAAAGATAACTTGGGTAACTTATTCTTTAAACATAGCAACAGTTGCATTCGAAACAAACTAAATTGAGTCATATGCAGTTGTGATAAGGATGTGAGTAAAAGTGTAGGTAGAGTGGCAGATAATGTAAACGAACAGACGCCACCACGTCCTGCTAACTTAAACATTGCGTGATATAAATCATCGGGGACATGTTTTGTGATATTTTTAGAACTCTCGATTGTCAGTGTTTGTTTTATGAGACGCTGAAAATAAGATATTGGTATTTAGAGGCATACAGCGATCTATCATTGCAGTTGTTTGTTTGAAAGTATTTTTTGAAACAACAATATTTTGTTACTCGTTGATGAAATTATGAGGGCCTATTGACCTTATTTCTACAGTATATTCTAATAATAAAAGGAGTTTTTTAGAACCGCACCAGAAAAACTAATCAACAGTCGTCGCTGGTAATAACCAAAAACAAGGTGCAAGAACTCGTAAATTAGACCGGCCCAATGTTAATAAATCGCATAAATGATTTCCACTCAAAAACAGCTCAATAAATCAGCCGCGCCATTGTCAACTCCCGGCCCCAGCCGCAAATCATAACCATTAATAATTCAAATTACCGCTGAGCATAAAACTAGCCGTATAATTCGAGCTGCCTACGAGACGCAGTAAAACGACCTTATACAAACCAACCGCAACGGCACGCCTGCCATACGGCACTGATTTTTTACCCAGAAACCAGACGTCCCTGTTTTTTTAGTTTCTTTTTTCGAATAGCAACACTGTCTTTTTGGCGCGCACGACACGCTGAGTCGCTTGGCCGATGGAGACGCTCGATAGGATGCAAACCGGATTGATAGTGCTAGGTAGCGCGTCCCGGGTGACATTTATTGCCACCGCCCCTCGAGTTATGGCCGAACACTCGCAGAAAGTTAGCCTTAAAACTACTTTACTGGCAGCTCTCCAAGGCCGTAAATGATTCTGGCCGATATTAATTCATTCTTTTCTCAGCGGAAAAACATCATATTTTTCCAATAATGGCATATGTTTCTGCTGAGGGGGCAGTAAATGTTCACACGCAAATTCACATTACACAGAAATAATGGACAATAAAATTATTTGGGTTATTCGCTTTGCATTATCTTTTGATAGTACAACATTTTGTTTTTCATTTTTGACAACTAAATCTCACTTAACTTTTGAAAGCCAAAAGCGTGAACCCGTAGAAATATAGTATAGAAATTTGCAAAAAATGTTAGTGAATTGCGGACGCGACGCTTGTTGGGTAAACATCCGTCGGTCCCAAACGCATGGGATACCACTTTTTGCCGGCATTTCGGGAGATTTATGGCCAGTGACAAAGTCAATTTCATGGGACGAGATAAGGCACGACACCTCTCCTTTATGATGGAATTCGCCATGGGCTTTTATCTCAAATTGTCCTTGAGTAAACATTTTACCTGTCAATTGTGATGAATCGTTTCCGTCGTCGTTCACTTTAACAATTCAATTTCTTCGGAAAGCCGTAATGAATAGAGAAAAGAAGTGTGCAAGAGGCAGTCAAGGCGTTTAAGTGGTTTTAGCGAAGCATTACCTCTTAAGAGAGAAACCTTTTTATACGGCTGTTAAGAGTAATCAAAGTTTAGGTACTTACTAATTTTTGGACTTTACGTTAAAAAATAAATATTCCTTGAAAATTTTAGTAAAATGTCTTCAATTGTTTCATAAATTTTATAAAACACATTTACTTAAGTAGGTACCTAGGTATACATAAATGTATCAACGTTCAATAATCCAACGTTCTCAACATTTTATACTTATTGTTGACATCATCTTTATTACTGGCTCAAATTTTACAGCGTTCTGTTGAAAATATGTCTAGAATTTCGATCGAAAAGTCATTTTAGAGCAATTAATTCCAATCACGGCGCGCGTCTTTAGCAATATTCGAGACACGTGCGTGTTCTAAATACGTAATTCGGTTGAAAGGAAGGATATCTCAGTCTATTAGTAATTAATATGTCACCAACGAGCTAGTTGCTCCCAGAAACGCAACGCTTCAGGGAAACGTGCACGCCAACAACTAATATTATCACTACAAATATCTCACGTCCTCGCGACCTTTTCTACGAAAACTGTATATTTTTTGTTCATTCCTGTCATATTATCCGTTCCAGCATTTTTCATCCCGTGCGTGCCCAAATATCTCGTTGCGCGCGCACCTGTTGCGCCGAGCTGAGGGCTCTACATTTAATAACACTTGATCCGAGTGCGCGTATCATTTTGACAAATGTTCGGGTATTTTTGGTGCGAAGTTGGAGTTGCACGGTGTTCCGCCTCAATCTCCCGAGTAATGAGGAGATGCGGCGATAGTGACAGGCGCCAGCGCTGACGGCCGCGCCCTAACGAGCCGTGTCCTCGCATGTCGAAAAAAAGCAGAATAAAAAGCGAACACGCGTCCGCGGCTCCGCGCATCTTATTCAAGATATTTCAAGATATTTGTCGCGACTCCGCACTGTTTTCGTTCCAATTACTGAATCGGGAGCGCACGAATGGAGCGTAATCGATTACGAATCTGTCACGAACTGGCGACACGTTCGATTCAAACGAGAAATCGATAATTCAACTGGTTTATTAAATGCATTCGTTACCGTCTGCGACAGTACTGTATTGTGCTCAGCTTGGGCTTGAGCTAATAATTGAAACGATGTGATGTTCCTGTTTTCTTTTAGCTTCAAGAGATTTTCACTTTGGAACAAAGACGATTAATCGTCTTTGCTTTGGAAGAATCCATTAAAGTAAAGTAGGTATAACATTTATCTCTCCTCAATCAATTCAAATACTTATAGCTTTTATTTGAGAGTCATATTTCACCGTCTCAACTATCCAGTTCTGTAAATTTGAAATTAAAAGTCAAAGTCGTTTCTGTTACCATAAAAATACTTCGACTCACGCATAAATTGTGACACCAAGTGCCATTCGACACGAATATGATTCAGTTTATCTCACCAATATCACGTTTCTCAATAACGCATCATTCGATCATAACCGGCCAGGGCCACCATTCGGCTGCAACTCGCTCGTTATTCCTAGATACAGTGCGAGGCCATTATTTTCTCTTTTGACAGGCTGGTGCCAGCGCCAGCCACAGTCGCCAAGCGTAGGTGGTCCCTATCTCCCGGACACTTCCTAAGTCAACAGCGCTCGCCGAGCTTTTGTATTGTCCAACGAGAAACAGAAACGACCTTCTTGGTGCCACCGGCGACGTTTCAATATAACCTCCTTGGGCATCGTATTTCAAATTGAGAACGATCGTAAACCGTCGATAAAGTTGTTTGCTATTTTCGCTGAGATGCTATAAAAATAAGATAGACAAGCGGTAATCATTTTCGAACGTTACGACTCTATTTATTATCATCAGAAATCTAAGGATATTTGATTTAAATAATAATGGCCACTCCCAAAAATGCAATCTCCATCAAAATATTTTTGAAATCAGTAAGAACATATTCGATTATTTAATTTACTAGGTATATCATGTTATTTGATATCTTAGACAAGACAACCTACGCATTGTTTCTCGTTTCTGTATAGGTATTGGTGATATTTTATTGCTCAAGTTTATGGAACCAGCTAATAAAGATTTTACTCATATTAGTTGTTCAGCGATTTAGCATTTGATTGGCACCTAAGAGCTGTTTTGAAATATGAAGAGCTTGACCTGTCTTGGTAAGCTACAGCTGAACATTAAACATTTTCTTTAAACCGTTACTTCATAGGTAATTAACAAGAACCCAGGTACCTACTTTAAAGATTGCCTACTGACGCTGTATAAATCATCTAGTAAAGATGTAAAGGACTGAGTAGAGGTCATCATCATCATCATCATCAGCCCTTCTCATCCCACTGCTGGGCATAGGCCTCTCTTCGCTTCCGCCATTCAACTGAGTAGGTACTTACATACTTTGAATCTCCTTTGAATTCGTAAGAGTGTGTTCTATTCTGCGTTCTAACAGAAAACTTATCCTTAAATTTTATACTTTAAAAACAATTCACCAACTGGAAATGTGTTTTTCTAACAAAAGCCTTCTACTTATTCACTTTGCGATACACATACGGAATAAATCTATTCAAGTACCTAATCCTAAATTAAGAGACAACATTTACCAAAACAATAAAAATAAGCAAAAGCTTGTAAAAACGTCTCCACTTACACCATTACAGTAGCTAACAGGAAAGCCTAAATCACTAAACACGTTACTGTTCAGTGGATTGGGTCGCCAAATCCCGCGACAGCATCGTTTACACATGTCACGTCCGCTGTTGATGAGATGAATACTGAACAGCATTCTGAAGGTCTTCACGGAGATAGTGATAATGAGGGGCTATGATGAGAAAATGCTTATCCTTTTGTATGTTGTAGATTACTTTATTAGACTTTGTTGTTATAAACGTAATTGGTAGTTTTAACTGAATGCAGTCTGGGATCTTTTTTTGAGATGTTTGTGACTTAATGTAAGTGATGCTTATCTGTGACATTATTTGACGTTTGTCTATACAAATCTCATAAAGTAAGAATGTCATAAATGATTTAATATTTAGCGTTTCACTAAGCGGGCGTCAGTGAAAATTTATTTTTCAAACCAGAATTTGATCTTAGAACTTCAGATCAAAAGTTTACATCCCAAACTGATGCCAAGTTTACATATACCTAACTAATAAATTACCGTAGTGCATTATAATAAATTAAATTAGATAAATTTCTTAGGTCACTGCGATATAAAAATAATTATCTTTAAAATGAGTTCATTAAGTCATAACTAGTAATTTTGAAATAAAATAAATCATTCAACTTTCGTTTGAAATCAGTAGGTACCTACGTTATTAAACTGACAGTAGTGGCAATTCTGAGTGTCGCAAAAGCTAAACTAAGCTAACTAAAATTGTTGCCGTCCCTTTCATAGCGATGGGAATAAAAAGGATGGCAATAGTTTTAGTTAGGTTAGTTTAGCTTTTGCGACACTCCGAATTGCCCCCAGTACCAGGTGAAAGATTGCTAAAACGTCAAAAATAATAAGACTAAACAGACCATAAAAGCTTTCTAAAGATGACTGACATTATTAGTCCAGAACATCGCCAGCAAATTATCCGACAAAACAACCTCCAAGACAAGATTCATCATGAGCGAGTGCCAAGTAAATTATAACAAACAAACAATAAGCCATTGATGCATCGCAATGGTTCATAATAAACCGTTCTCGCCAATAAAGCTATCTTGCACGCTGCGACTGGCGGACAGTTATTGTCCTCGTGTATAGAGGGCATTAATCTTATGCGTCTGTTGTAAATTCATGATTACAAATGGTGGTCACCTCTTGATGTATCTATCGATATTTATTATACTATAATATTATAAATGAGATAGTTTAGAAAGCCGTGTTGGCCAAGTGGATTAGTATTTCGACTTTCGATCCAAAGGTCGTGGGTTCGATATCAATGATGTTTTCGTGTCGAAAAATTTATATGCGCTCTAACACTGCGCACTTGACATTATTTATCAAATAGGTATAATACCTACGTACCTACCTATATTGGTAATTATAATACCTTGTATCTAATAGTATGTACATAGTGTTCGCGCTCCAATCAGTCTCTACTCTATACCATAGATATTTATAGTCTATGGCCGGCTAGGCGGCTGTGACGTCACCGCGTCACCCCGCCCCGCAGCGTTGCCAGAATGTAACTTTTGTAACATTTTACGTTACTTTTGACCCTCTCATGTTACCTCCATGTTACACGACTCAATATGTTACTTTTGTGTTACTTTTAGGTCATTCAAAATAAACTTTAACTACCAGTTCAAATTAGCTACCCTGTCTCAATTCATTATTATGATGATGTTTTTTCATATTCATTGATGACAAAGTAAAGGTGAACGCAGTTAAAATTTATGAATAGGAAGCTAAGTTCTCAATTGTATTTATATTTTAACGTGCTGATTTCCTGCAGTCAATTTAATCAATGAACCATAAAGTGTACAGGTATTAGTTTTTGTGATTTTAAAAAGCATCTAAGTGGAGTGTAGGTAGGTACCTATACTTATAGAGCAGGGGTGGTCGATCCCGATCGACCAGTCAATCGCAGCTATGAGTCCAGTCGATCGCGGCAAGCAAAGAAATACAAAAGTACCTAGTCGATGTAGTCCCAAAACATTTTGAGGATCTGATGAGGATCTTAAGAGTAATGCACAAAATGTACCTCAAGAGAGCAGGAAATTGCTCTCTACTTACTAAATTGAAGTCGGTTTAATAACTTTTTTAATGTTGTCACTTGTATTTATTATAATTCTTCGCTCCACTCGCTTGGTTCAAAGCTCGATTAGCACGCGTTTTATCAGCTTTAGTACATTGCGAACAAATGTTCTTAATAAAATTTTGCTCGCTTCGCTCGCACTGATTCTACCAATATAGGTATTAACCGACCCCACCATACACAATATCAAGAACCACATCGCTTTTTTCTTAAAATAATGTTTGCTCGCTGCGCTCGCATCGATTCTAGCAAAATATTAACCGACCCGACCATACACAATATCAAAAGTCACGTAGCTTTTTCCTTCAAAAAAAATTTTGCTCGCTTCGCTCGCATCGTTCCGCGTAATGTGAAAACCGACCATAGGCAAAACCACGTTGCTTTTATCTTCATTCACATGCAAACATTTTCCAAATATTATATAAGTTTGTCATGCAAAACTGAAGGTAATGTAACTTTTCTAGTGAAAATGTTACTTTTTGACCTGTCTCATGTTATATTTCACTACCTGCCACTGGCAACACTGCCGCCCCGTTCGCTCTCTCTTGATCGCGACGCGCAACGGCGCACACGCACTGGTCCAACATTTATGTAAATTTTAATGTAATAAGTGTAATTAAACCCGAAATAACTATACGAACCTTCTTTTCATTTGTACTCCTTGTACAAAAGTGGCGACCGTGACAGGACCTGCAAACTAAATCGAGGATTCGAAGCGATGTAACGTTTCTCCCATACAACGGACTAGCCGAGGACGCCATTGCAACGTGCCAACCACATTTATCACTACAAGATCGGGAATTTCCACTTCAAGGAAATTGTCGCCGTGGCTATCTTGGCACCGAGCGCCTACACGTGATTGCAACGCGTCAAACCACAACATCACTTCAAGATCGGGAATTTCCACTTCAAGGAAATTGTCGCCGTGGCTACTTTGACACCGAGCGCCTACACGTGACCTACTGTTCGTCCTCCGGCAACGTCCGCCCTAAAAATCGTGATCAGGAGAGCCGCCGTCAAGCTACATTGACGACGCCGCCAAGCTACGACGACGCCCGTGTCACTAAGCTACTACGAAGCCCTTGCTGCTAAGCTCCTACGACGCCTGCGCCGCCATCAAGACGACGCCCGTGTCACCTAAGCTACTACGAAGCCCGTGGCTGAGCTACTACGACGCCGGCGCACCGCCGTCAAGCTAATACGACGCTCGCAGCCAAGGCGTGGACGAGTGTGCCTGCCTACAGGATTCCTACCAGGACACATCGCTAACCTGCCTTGCCTATCAAAACTGTGAGCCCGTTCCTTTTCATTATCCTATACATTCCTCTTCTATTTGGGAATTTAGGGTTTTTGGTTGCTTTCAGATTTTTTGAAGTGCCTATTTTCTATCAACTGTGCTATATTCCAACTTCATTCTAAGCTTACTCTTGTACTTTACCTAAACATAGCACTGTTCCTAAAAACCTAACTTATCAACAAATCTATTGCCTAAACCACATAACCTAGCCTAACTTTTACTAGGCACCAGACTAAAACTACCTACTGGTATCCTAGAAGTCAAGCAAAAGCTGACTTTATTAATTTGTTCGCCTAAAAGGCCCTAATCTAAATATTAAACTCACTAAATTACCTTATTTACTTCCCCATCTAAGCAAAGGAGAGATAATAACTCTCCGCACTAATCAATTGCATTGCAATCTTTGTCAAATCAATCAGTCTCTCCGTAACTATCTTTGCCCTACTGCACTATACCTCCAGGCTGTTTCCTAAGCTTGTCCTTTATCATCTATTCCAGCATGATACTTCTGCTTCATCGCACCCCATAAACGCTGCTTGACTCTGCGCCGCTTGCATCGTGTGCATCCCTCGGCGCGCCTAGTCGCTGTGTTGCCTGTGCGCCGCCGCATTGGTGTGCTGACTACACAGCGGTCAATCAGCTGGGACAACAAAGCGAGGAGCGTATCGTATGCCTTTAGTATATCTTTTATTGCGTAATATTGCGCCATATCAGAATAATTCGTGTGAATTTACCGCAAGTTGTCAGTCAAAATGTCGGGTGAAGATAACCTTAGAGAGCTAACTTCTAAACGTAGCTCCATTAAAGGACGCGTTACCAAGTTTAAAAATAATTTAGACACTATAGATAGCAGTTCACAAATAGAATTGAATAAGCTTGCGCTAAAGTTACCGAAACATGAAGCGTTATTCATTGAATTTGATGAGCTGCAAACTCAGATAGAAATCTTAAATGTAGATAATCTAGATGCAGAGCTCACTTCAAGAGAACTCATCGAACAAGATTTCTACCATTGCATAGCTTTTGCCAAAACCTTACTTGAAAAGAATGGTACGTCTCAAGTACCTTCTCCACAACATGCATCTGAGCATTCATGTTGTCATACCGGTCATAATAATCAGAATCCTCTAGGCTTTCGACTTCCAGAAATTCGTATACCCAACTTTGATGGGACTTGTTACAAATGGTTAGAATTTAAAGAGATTTTCACTTCACTAGTTCATGAAAATGATAAAATCAAAAATATACATAAATTTCACTATTTGACCTCATACCTTCAGGGTGAGGCAGCTCGAGTGATATCCAACCTTGAGATTTCTGATCAAAACTATAGTGAAGCCTGGAAGATTTTGTGTGAACGTTATGACAATAAGCGTCAACTAATAAATAATCACCTAAAGTCATTACTCAACTTAGACTCAGTTCGTGAGACTGAGAAGTCCCTCCGATTCATGATTGACCATATCACTAAGAATCTTCGGGCACTAAATAGCCTAGGTCTACCTACCGATAAATGGGATGTACTAATAATACATCTATTGTCGGCCAAGTTGGACAACACTACCTACTAAATGGGAAGAGCATAGAAATGTCTTACCTGACATCCCTTTGTTGGAACATTTCTTCTCCTTCCTGAAAGGTCGTGCTGATGTGCTAGAAACGTCAGCTAATCGCTCTAGACAGGAAAAACCTAATTACAATCCTGTGCCTAATCTAAAAGGTCAACCAAAGTATCAAGTAACTACTTCATCTAGAGTTAACAATTCTCAATCTCATTCCAGCTTCGCTCCAATCTCAATGCCGCGCTGCGTCGTGTGCAGGGCCGACCATCGTCTCCACCAATGTCCCGCCTTCAAAGACAAACATGTGGACGAAAGAAATCGCTTCGTCGATTCCCACAACCTTTGTCACAACTGCTTGAGAGGTGGTCACAATTCATCGCAGTGTAAGCTGCTAGGGTCCTGTAAGATTTGTAAACAACGACACAACTCAGTCTTATGTAGAAGTTCTATGGAGCCAGCAAATGAGAATGTCGTAGAGACCATGGCCATGTCGGCCATTTCCTCCACTGAGGTCCCCCTATGCACCGCTATAGTTCAGGTAACCAATCCTATTACCAACGATACTGCCAGTGTGCGGGCCCTTCTAGACAGTGGCAGTCAATCAACTTTCATAACCGAAGCTGTCAAGCAGAGGTTAAACCTTGTTACTCAACCAACTAACATCGAGGTTGTAGGTATAGGGAACACCCCACTTAAATTTAATACTGAACGATGCTCGGTACAGGTTCAGTCTACAGACAAAATGTTCAACGTAAAAATGTCTTGCCTTATCTTACCAACTATATCTGGTAAGGTGCCTAAGGTGGCACTTGATGTAAGTCACCTCAACCTATCTCAATTTCACCTAGCGGATCCTAAATTCAATGAGCCTGCCCCTATAGACATGCTTATAGGAGCTGATCTATTCTGGGACTTGATTGGCTCAGACCAACATTCGCTAGGTTCTAAAAATCCAATACTACGAAGCTCAAAACTAGGCTGGCTTATAGCTGGACCAATCTTTGCCCGAAAGCCTAAATTACCTAAACCTAAAAAGGTTGTTTGCAATTTCTTACTAAACAAAGAACTTCAACCTAATCCAACTTCATTTCACAGCCCGAATCGCACTGGCCTACAGAGCCGTCGTCGCTCTCAGTCGATTTACCCTAGATGAAAGCACTTCAAGCTTACATCAGGGAAAGGGTGCACACCGTAGTGCAAAACTTAACTTATTATCAAACGTCTATATTATACTTACACACTAAATGTATCACCTAACTTTTATAATTATTATTTCAGCACATGCATCATCGTCTCTTTCACTGTGTCGTATATCTTATTTATTCAGTTTAAATGTATACATCTAGAAATAATATGTCACCTCACTATTAGAGGCCTTTACCCTAAATAGATTCATCGGCCGCCGAGGCCCACTTAGAATCACTGCTTTAATAATTTATTGCAGCATAATTTACAATTCTCAAATTACCTAAATAACTTTATAACTGAGTTCGCATCTAGTCAAGGTTTTGAATTCCGCTTCTCGCCAGCATACGCTCCTCGCTTTGGCGGTCTATGGGAAGCGGGAGTCAAGTCAGCCAAGGGATTGTTCTCTAAAGACTTAAACAGTACTTACCTTACCTTTGAGGAACTAACCTCCCTATTTACCCAAATAGAAGCAATCCTTATCCATCTCCTATGTCTCCTAAGCACCTTGCCTATGATCTGCTCTACTCATCCCGGCTCACTTCTTGATCGGCAGGCCACTCACAGCCCTGCCAACCTCATCACCAGCCGGAGCCATAACAACCAGCGAACAAATCGGCGAGCCCAGACTGCGCCGCTCAACCTGAATGATCCAGTCCACATCAAGGACGACGCGACCCGTGCGACGGGCCCGCAACCGCCTGTGCCTGCTGCCCATGTCAGAAGAGTATTGAAAGGCCTATAGCCTTTCAACGCCCGGGAAGATTTTCGCGCTCCATTCAGTCTCTACTCTATACCATAGATATTTATAGTCTATGGCCGGCTAGGCGGCTGTGACGTCACCGCGTCACCCCGCCCCGTTCGCTCTCTCTTGATCGCGACGCGCAACGGCGCACACGCACTGGTCCAACATTTATGTAAATTTTAATGTAATAAGTGTAATTAAACCCGAAATAACTATACGAACCTTCTTTTCATTTGTACTCCTTGTACACATAGATACTGCATTCCGTTGGTTTTGAAAGAACACCAATCTACCTTGATATAAGTGCCGCTCAAAATCAACAAAATTTAAATATTTTATGACGCGACATTCACACTCGTGAATAACAAGGCAGATTTACAACTTCATACATAATCGCGGGAACATTAGAATAAAAAATAAATTTATTTAAATATTGGTCAATATAAATTTGTTCCATGCTGATTGTTGGCATAAATTATAATATCGCTGGTTAAATGCTAAGGTACCACAAATCAAAAATCGTGAAAATCGTTTTTATTACAAAAATGAGATTACAAATAGTTGTTTTATAGTATGAGTTAAAGACATTTTTAATTTTCGCATTAAAAACTACCAAAAAACAGTTGTGTCTGTTTAGCATTTATACACTTTGGCACCAAATTTCAGAGCTAAACAGCCATTTTTTCAGTTGTGGTTGAGTGATTGGCGGAAGCGCACTTAATTTAACTAAAATTTATATTCTAAAGTGCCATATTTCGGAATGTGGTACTATTGAATATATATAAAAGTCAAAAAACAAATATTATTTTTGGGCAAAGGTACCAAATTCCAAAATGTGGTACCTTTGCACAAGATTATTGTATTGATATTACGTTGTGTGTATGTTCAAAAGTATCATTTTTGAAATGCGTTTGTTTTGCACATAACTTTTACGTGAACTTAACTATATTTTTTTAAAGCATTAAGTGCCTTTTTGAGATGCGTTTGTCTTGAACATAACTTTTAATAAGAAATCAAAAATTATTTTTCAGGACGTAAGAATATTTTTTGAGATGTGCTTGTTTTTAATTTGCTTTAAACGGGTTTTTAATCATACAAAAATCACTGTTTTATTAATATTTTTCCCTGTAAGTAGGTACAACATTTTAAAAGTAATGTCAAACGTCTAATTTTAATCTCGAACAATAAAACTATTTTAATACAATAGCAGTAGGTACCTATCTAAAAATATAAAAGAATGTAATCAACAACATAAAACCACACCTCTGTGTGTTTATTTATTTGTTTTATTAGCTTAAAATCTTATCCCTTTTTTAAGCTAATAAAACAAATAAATGCTTTAAAAACCTCAAATACCTACACAAAATAAGTACCTATCTCTACGCTAAGATCAACAATAATAAGAGAGTTTAAAACCAACAACATACGCTATGAGAGTTATCATAAATCTTGAACCATCCGGGTAAGAAATAATGTAAAATAATGAGATCAACTTTTAAGTTGCTTACAAAACAATATTGAAATTACTTTATCTTTTTAATGGCATACTAAGTATTTATCATTGGGTGTAACTTGCTTGCCGCTGTCTAGCGTTTGTGGACAATGAGAAAGCCTTTGATTCGGTCGAAACATTGGTGGTACTAGAGCCACATGGGCAAAGTCGATGGAGGAACTTAGTACGATGCTCCTTCGAGCATTGATAAGGCCGTTACCTAGCCAAAATGTTAGTCACGTTAGTATGTTTATGGTTTTAGAAGCATTTATTTTGATAGGATATTATTTTTCGGTGTATATTCATTTAAAAAAGTGTATTTTTTAGAATCTGTATAAAACTTTGTTGTTCGTGTATCGTTTAAATTGCTTATTACTACTAGATTGTGATTCAAATCTTCAAAATAACTTGTTTTAGTTTAATAAACCTTATTTTTTTATGAAATATGGTCTTTTAGTGATATATTTTTTGTGTATATAATACATTTTTTTATATGCTAAAGTCACTTATCTGCTTATAAATGACGTTGGGTTACAGTTACGGAGAAACTAAAAATGCACTTAAATTCTAATTAAAATTACGCGTCGATTGATAGGTAATACATAGATATAAAAATAAGACTTACTCAAAAAAAATAAAAAAACCTTATCGAAAACTTTGAATGGCCCTACTGAAAAAAGTTAAATTTTGAATTGTGGTAGTTTAGCATTTAACCAGCGATATATTATACCTACCTACGACCGTGAACCAGACGAGCGTCGCGTTTCCCTCAGTCTGCTGCGCCCGCGCACGCTAATGATCTCATTCTTTTCCACTAATCTTATAAATGCGAAAGTTTGTGTGCTTGTTTATTTATGGTTCTATCGCGCCATAAATGTTGAATCCATTTGGATGAAGTTTCGTTTCTAAATTTAGGTTTTATCTGACAATCGGGACCAAAGTTTTCGATTATTATTGTGAAGATGTTTGTAAGTTTTCCATTATAGTTAAGCGGTTCAGTTGAGCAACGTTCTGAGCGGTCACAACTTGGATGGGTGACCGCAAGTGGCATAAACTGATGAGCCCTTCCATGCTTCCGAGGGGCACGTTACATTGTCGGCTTTTATAGTCGTTAAGCCATGGTGGAGGCCTTGAGGCTGCCTTAAAACTCCGTCACCAGAGTTGGCCACTTGCTCATACGAACTTACTTTAGAGGGCTCGTAGAACAATTAATGTCGGCGGCCTTAATACCTACTCCGTCACCAGAACTTTTTATACTTAATTAGTAGGTACTTGTCACAAACAGAACCTTGAACAGACAACCATTTATTTTTTCTTATAAGGCTCAACTCACACCAAAAGATCATCGAAGAGCAGCGAAGCGGAGCGCAGTTTCAGTGTCATACGAATTTCAACTTTATTTTCATTGCTATAATACTTATAATCAAATCATTATCGCATGAGAAACTCGAATGAGTCGCGAGGATACCCGCGGCTTCGCGGGAATTCTGGCGAAATCGAATACGCGCGCCTTCTCTGCGCTTATAAGTATTATACTTAGTAATGAAAATAAATAATGCAAATAAACGATTTCTATTTCTATTTCTATTTCAAAGTTGAAATTCATATGACACTGAAACTGCGCTCCGCTTCACTGTTCTTCGATGCTCTTTTGGTGTAAGTTGAGCCTAACAAGTAACTATGGTAAATATACGTAAACGTGAAAAGCTATTTATTACATAAACGGCACGGTTTTTAAATGCTCCATAAGATTTTATATTTTCTTCTATTAAATTAAAGTAATTTGTCGGAAATCCAGTGAGCTAGTACAATAACAGCACGCTGTTTATTTTAATACTGTTGGTTTTATATTATTCTCTAATAAGGACCAGAATAATCGCACGAGAAGCAAATACGTAGAATGAAAGAAGCTTAGTAAAGATCAAATAAACTAAAAAGTAGAATAAGGTAAATTAATAATTTGGTTGTTTTCTTTCCAATATATTATTATGTATTAGGCATGAATCTACATGATAATTTTAATATCATACTTGGTAATTAATATAAAAAAACTACTAAGAACTTCTTGTAAGAAGTTCGGGAACACTTTATAACGAGATTAAGTAATTTTTTTCATCTCATACATACATGCCTATAATCACGCATATAAAGGCATCTTTAAGCATCTCTCATATCAATATGTATTATTGACATAGCTGTACGACAGTAAAATAAGGTACTAATTGTAGAGAAAATGTGGCAAATATTTTTGCACCTTAAGTTGAATGTAGTTGGTTATGTTTTTAAACACGTAATGCTTACTATTTATATGACATTACATATGGTGAATTTTATATCGATGTTACGTAAAAACACTAATCGTAAAAACACAGGTATGCACAATGGCAGTATGAAACTAAGAAATTCCCAGACCTTCAGTTCAGATATTTAACAATATTAATGATTATATAGATAGATGATGGTTATCTCTATTCTGAGGGTTATCATAAGCATTATTTTTTATGACACAAGTAAATATACTTACCTAATAAAATAAATATCCTTGGACATATTTTTAATATATCCTTCTGTCCTTGCGAATCTCTTCTAATATAAGACAGGTAAAATTACTAGCTTATTTTAAATAAATATACGTGTAGGTATGAATTTACTCATTAAAATTATAAATAGCTAGCCGTATTCCTTTAACTGGACATACCTACCCTTTCATTCATAAACGTTTTTTATCTAAGCAAGGCTTTGGAGAGATGACGTGAATGGAAGGTCTTTAGGCGGTCTAAAAACCCACTAGCTCATACGAACTTAATTTAGTTGTTGATCTCTAAGGTAGGTAAATCAAAAACAATTTTAAATTACAATCTTCTAAAAAAACTAAACAGAACCGACCAGAATAAACTTTATAACTAAACTATTGTTGTAATCTATGGTCTTTAGTAAGTAGTAATGTCAATGTCAAAGTGAGCTGTCACTCTTGGCATTCGTTATATTCTAGATAGTGTTTAGATTCTCTTTTCTTCTGTATGGTCAACGACACAACATACAAGATGTTCTCTGTCTCGTCTAACAAGTATCTAATATAAAATGGTCAAACTTCCGAGTGTGTTTCCTTATCTACAATTACGCCCTTACCTCTGCCAGAAGACAAGGCTCACAAATAAACACACAAAATACAAAAAAGTATTATGATAAGAGTTCCAAAAGTTATCCAGAGTTGAATGTATATGATGATATTTATTTCAAAAAAGATTCAAAAGATTTTAAAGAATTTTTAAGTGACTGGGATGTTGAACATATTGTCTCAAGTCCACACTTATCCAGGTCAAACGGTCTTGCAGAAGCAACTGTAAAGATAGTAAAAAATATTTTTAGAAAATGTCGCACCTTTAGAATAGAAGTGACTTAATTCAAAAAACTTGAAAAATGAGTTAGGGACAGAAAATGACCCTACACAACATTATCTACAGTTCTGTAGTTTTAAAAGCGCCACTTTTGGGCAGGAACAGGTCAAAAATATATTTCGGTCTCTTACTTACTCAAACAAAACAACCGTCTGCGTCGGGACAACAATGCCACTTACAGGATTGTGCTGTTTTACTGTGCGAATAGAAGAAGAACAACGTTGTGCAAGTAATAAGACAGTGACCGAATTTTAATTAAGACATCTTTCTTATAAATTTTTAGGTAAGTTCACTGAATGTTGTTTTAGTATTAAACTGACCGATTTATCTTTGGTCCTGTTTTAACTCCGATACTACCGAACATTATTGTGACTTAATTGTGTTTATGTCGTTTTATGATTATTAACATTTTTGTTATCTTTACTCAATCAGAATTGAGTCATTATTTTATTTTACAAAACCAAAATTTTAAAATCAAATTAGGTTAAATAGTGACTCTTTAGAATCAAAAATATTTTAAATATAGATAAACATGTTGTATCAAATTATTTATTACACCAACTTATTGCTAAATGTTTAAGTTCACTTAATCGGCTTAGTTTTTTAAAGATTCTTGAGCTATTTAGCAGTAATTAAAAAAATAAGAGGATAGGGTCACACATTGTTTCACTCTTTTGTCGATTCCCAAAATTTAGTTTTTTTGGATTATGTCACTTCTATTCTAAAGGTGCGATGTGATGATTCTAATACAGATCCATATCTTGGTCTACTACAATATAGAACCACCCCAAGAGGTAATTTAAATTCACCCTCACAACTATTAATGTCTCGTCAATTAAGAACCAAATTACCAACTCAATTGTCTAATCTGAAACCTAAGGTTGTCAAATTTTCAGAACACATTCAACAGAAACAAACAAACACACAAAATACAAAAAAGTATTATGATAAGAGTTCCAAAAGTTATCCAGAGTTGAATGTATATGATGATATTTATTTCAAAAAAGATCCAAAAGGATTTAAATGGTCAAAAGGTACAATAATTTCTAAGACTAAATTCCCTCGTTCATACATAGTCGAAGATGAAGTAGGAAATCGTTATCGTCGAAGTTCTCAGCATATTCAGCTGAAATATAAAAATTTAATAAACTCACAGTCGAGCCAGTCATACACATCACAGTCAGACAGTCATAGTCATTTCAATAAATCACTTCAATCAAGTAAAACGTCTCAAGTCAAGTCAAATCAAAAAACAAAAGCACATAGTCAGTCAGAAGAAAGGGAAGAGGATGATGAGATAATTACCTATCTTATTCAAAATCATTATACACCAACTCAGTCTAGGTCAAGGTTAAATAGTCATTCATCATCAACTTTCTCAGACCAGTCCATTAACTCATTTTATGAATCTATACAATCTGATGATATGGAAATGGAATCTCCAATATTTGTACCTAGATGTTAATGCAAGACAAGAGGAAGAGAGTCACGATGATACACTTGTAGGTGAAACTAGTTCAAGTAATGATTCAAAAAACAGTGTAATCTCAGTTCATTCTTCAGAAACAGAAACTCAATCACCATTAACTTCTTCAAATGTAGAATCTGATATCTGTGCTCAAGAAATAACTGAGAATAGGTCACCTCAGAATGTACCACTAGCTGATACGCCTAAATATAGTAGTCGAGGAAGGTTAATTAAGAAAAGACAAATATTTGATTTATAAAAAAAAATGTAATGTAAACTTGGAATACAAATTTATGTAAACTTATATTATTAACCACTTGTCACTTCACGTCCTAACTTTTACTCTTAGATAACTTAGGCCTGTATTCAGAGACCTTACTCAAGCGTCGATCTGTGCTTGAGCGTCGATTTAAGTATCGTTTCTTATTCAAGAACGTTACTTGAGAGTAGTTTTGCTGATCAGAGTTCAGGTGAGTCGAGTTCAGCTGAGTCTAGTTCACCTGAGTAATTCCTTATTCAAAAACCTCAATCAAGTGAAATCGATGCTTGAGTTTGACATTTTTCAAAGGAATCTGAGTAAATGCTTGAGAGTGGTCTGGACCACGCTTGAGCATTTACTCAGATAGCATTTTTGTTTTGTTTTCAGTAAAAATGGATAATATATTCGATTCGTTGTATTTTCGAGGTCATCTAAGCATGCTAGAATAACGGACACACAAGACAAGACTTCAAAATATGCATGGGGACCTTGTTTCTGTTTCATACAGACAAATGTTATAAGGACTTGTGAATTTATAGTTAGTATTAGCACAGATAAAAGAATACTATTAGTTTAGTCTTGGTAGGTAGGTACTCATAAGGATTACTTACCTATTTCATTTATGTCGAAAATTCTACCTACGTACATAACCTAAACACATTTGGTTTGGCTGGGGTAAAATAAAAAATATACTTATTGACAAAACTACCATAATGTTTTTATTTAATATTTTACACACACTTATTTAAAACGTATTAAATAAAGTTTATAGGAGTCACGGGAAACAGCGAATCGTTAGATCATGTCCAGGCTAAGCTTGTTGAGAGAGATCCTTCGTGTCTCGTCATCTTCAACGAGTGCTGGTGCTATCTTCCACAACGTTTGTGTCTACAAGCACTACATAATGCATCAGACCAGGGCAAGAAGCACTACCGCCGATAACCAAGCAGTATTACCTGTCTTTGGTCAAAGCGTAAAAATAAATTCATTGATTTCACATTTTCATCCCGCGATTTGGCGATTGTTGAAATTTGATTGACTTGCTTGACGACTGACGTATGAATGAATGAATTTGTCAGTTTTCTAAAGTCGTTCCGTTACACGTTATTTTTACTTCACTTTCGAGAGTCGCCATTAATTTTTCATCCAGGCATTTTGAATTTCTGCGTATAACGGAATGGAAGTATAAAATAATTTAAAAATGTAAATGAGAACAGACTGAATTCATAAACAAAAAGGAATCGACACTTGAGACTCGATTTAGCTGAGCATTTACTCAAGCAACGTTCTTGAATACAAACGATACTTAAGCAACGAATCAATGCTTAAGCAGAGTTCCGCTGAACCGAGTTCAAATCGACGCTTGAGTCAGGTCTCTGAATACCGGCCTTAGTCCGTAATCCGTAATTAAGTTAATTACTTAATTAGATAATGTATTTTTAGGCAATGTATCCATTGTAGTACTTGTAGTCTAATTAAGGTTTCTAGGTTTGTTATTGTAAACAAGTTTGAAGTTTTTGCTTTATTTAAAATGTCAATGTCAACATAGCTGCTAACTTTTTGTAATTGTCAAAAGTCTCAAAAAGGGGCATGTTGTAATCTATGGTCTTTAGTAAGTAGTAATGTCAATGTCAAAGTGAGCTGTCACTCTTGGCATTCGTTATATTCTAGATAGTGTTTAGATTCTCTTTTGTTCTGTATGGTCAACGACACAACATACAAGATGTTCTCTGTCTCGTCTAACAAGTATCTAATATAAAATGGTCAAACTTCCGAGTGTGTTTCCTTATCTACAATTACGCCCTTACCTCTGCCAGAAGACAAGGCTCACAAATAAACAACTATAATATATGATTATGAATTGTATAGCGTATAATTAGAGTTTAACATGCAACTGTGCCGAAATCATGATAAATATCCCATATACCAAGTAGAATGTCCAAAGCAAACGAAACAAAATCTTACAAATCGACAAAACCAATATTAATTTAAAGATGGCGTCGAATTGGAAAAGTATCAGTAGGTGTGTTTGCGCAGTTGATTCGGGCGCATGCGCACACAGGCGGATAAACATTTGTACTGTATGCTTAGGAAATGTCGATTATTTGGATTTTGTGTGCTCTTGTCTGGGAAAGTTTTTTAACATATTCCCTGCCAAGGCTCTATTATACAGAGGAGAGGGCTGCTGTATGCTGCTCATGAGCGTCATCATGGGCAATGACCGAGACAGCATAATACCCTTTCCTGTCCGGTGTGCATTTTCGTCTTTGGCAGTGAACGCGTCTGGTAAAGTTTATTTACATATAGAATAGAATAGAATAGAAAATACTTTATTGCACACCATATAAGAAAAATTAACAATGCAGAAAACTACAACAACTTAACTAAGATAGGTATACAATCGGCGGTCTTATCGCTTAAAAGCGATCTCTACCAGACAACCTGTGGATGGATAATGGACAGTAAAAATAATAATATGGGGCATAGTTTTAACTTATTAATAATAAGTATAAATTAATAACATAATATAAATTATTGAATTTAAATATATAAACACTAATAAACCAAAACAAATTTATAAGTAATATTCATACACATTAATAAATATTCAGGTAAAAAAAAAAAAATATATATATATAAATAAAAAAGATTAATTCAGTGATGACAGGACAAATAGTATTCCTTCAGCAATGTTTTCCATATACCTAATTCCATTTTTTTTAAATGTAGGTAATTAAAATTCCTATCCTAGCCGCGGGCGAATTTATGGTATACTATTTGCGCCCCGCGGTGTTACCCACGCCGAATAGTTCCCGTTCCCGTAGGAATACCGGAATCAAAAGAAGCCTATGTGTTAATCCAAGCTATAAGCTATTATATCCTGGTACCAAATTAAATTGAAATCCGTCCAGCCGTTTGAGTGTAAAGGAGTACTTAACAAACATTCACACTTACACACATACAAACTTTAACCTTTATAATATTAGTGTGATTTAGACGTTTGACTACCCCCCGAATGACATTTAAATTGATTGGATAATTTATCTTCTGTAATTTAGCAGCTCACTTAACAGTACATACTGCAGTATGTCAGGTAGAGGTAGTTAATACTGCAATTATTGCGCTCGCTCGTATGGCGTGTCAATTACGTCGGGCCCATAGCCAGTTATTACACAATTCATTCATTAAGCTTTCCGTTTGTTGTTCATTAAAATACTTGTGCGAGGTAATGCCATTAAAATAAAGCTCTGAAACGTTGGTAAGGGATAATCAACGGAAAACATTTCGTAAATCCATATTATATATTATCGTAATTTCATTATTAAATGTATACCTAGGTACCTACTTGTGATCAATATGACTTTCTGCTTATTAAATTTTCCTATGAGATTAGTTTAAAAGATTTGAATTCATTTTATACAGCTTAGAGCTTTCAACTTTCAACAAATATAAATACTCATGTTTTGGTTTATGTAATCAGACCCTAACTGCCATCTTACCAAAATGTTTCCAAAGCTCTGTTTTGATAAGCAGTGCTGACAAACATTTCGACAGCATTTCAGTTCGCAAAACTTTTTGTAGTTGACTGAAAAGACCGAGTAACAGCTAACTAGACGAAAGAGTATGTGTTTTTAAAATCTGACTGTTTTATCCAATTTTACACTATTCCAATTTCAAAAAGCTTCTAGTCGATGCAATGGCGCGAACATTAAGCCCGCGTCGCACAGCACGCGAGCGCCGCGACGCGACGTTCCGAGCGAGTGCGCTCGTTTCACGCACCGAGTCCACGACAGATTGGATTCGAGCGTGCATTCCGTTTGAGTTTTGTTCTATTGGCTTCGATTGGTGGCTTTTTTGCATCGTTTTATGTCTACCTCACGAAAATAGGTTTTGAATATTTATTTTCCAATATTTTAGCCGGGAGTCAGGTTCATTCAACTGCATAAATTTTGATTTTACGCAGCGGAATTTACAGATGTTTCAGCTGCGTTCGTATTCGTAACTGTAAGTGGAGGAATAACTTTTATGACAAGTCTAGGACAGTTATTTTAAAGGAAATATTTTAAAATTATCGAGCTTTTTGACAATCTAATTAAAATGGCGAGCGAGTACGGTAGCAGCGGGCTGAGAAAACAGAGGTGCGAGTTCGACTCTCACGGCCTAACAAAAATTTACTTGATCTGCAAATAATATTTGTTCTGCGGCGGGATGTTGTGTTACTGTGGAAGTCTTTATAGTAGTTTCTGATATCCAGACTTGCAATCCTATGGTCTTATTCTTAGAGATCTGTCAATATAATATAGATTTAGAACATGTTTTTTTTTCTTGTTAGGTACTCCTATGTCAATGAAAAGAGATAGCAACAGATTTAATATCCGTTTTAGCTAAAGTAGGTTAAACATAAGGGGGTTAGTATTTAGTCACTACTATGTGCCTAACTCACGGTTGGGTGTTATTTGCATGACTAGTCACAAACTAGTGAAAAATGCTCAAATCATGATTACATAACATAACGATGCGCGTCTTACATTCTTCTATATATGGGAGCAGTCTCAAATAGCTACGCTTATTCCGATCAGTGAGCTCACTTGTTGCGAACTACATAAATCACATGTCGATTTCCTTCAGACAGTACTACCTGGTCCGCGTACGCGTATTCAGTGTGTGTTAGACAAATAAATAAGAATACCCGCATGTAACGCCGCTTCGCGATGGACGCTGAATTATTCAATCTTGTTTCGTAGTAACTATTTAATAATCTGTTTTTCTGTCCCGTGGTAGTTTTGCTTCTCTACCTTATTATGGTTTTTTCTTTTGTTCGAAAAGTTTGTTACAAACGTTTATCAGACTAAGATTTTTTCGAGTCAATGGTTTGATTGTTAAAAACTGTACTTACAATTGAATTTATACATTATCAATGTTGATAGAAAAATTACAGTAGCACTTAACAATCATGTAATTACATTCGAATCGAAAACTCATTGAATTAATTAATACCTAGATACAAAAGTTATCTGATGAATAAAATATCGTGTTCTCTGTAGCTTGAAAAACGAATTAAATTATTTAATAATTTTGTGAACATGTTTGATGTTTTGCAAAACTAATTTTGTAATCCAAATCTAGCCTATGAATTGGTAAAAGCTTAATAAGTACCTTTAAGACCCTTAAGACTAGTCTTATAGCAGCTTTTAGCAATATTATCGTGTTGATATCCATAGAAATTCCACTTACAAATGCCCTATTTGGAAATAAACGTAACCTAGGCATTAGATTAGTAACGATAATCAAAATATTTATTACTTAATTTGAATAAGTTTATTGCGCGAAAAATATATTACATGGTTTATAATATACATTATTATACTTCCATTTAATAGATTTATATAAATCCAATTGTTATTTTAAAACAGTTCTCGCTATGTTTTGTTTCAATAAATTAGCAATAGATATCCATCGGATATTCCTACTAGTTGGCGACGTGAATGCTAAGTTGGATGTTGTCAATGCTAACATGCTCAATGAAGTGAGTGGTAGGTACCTACCGTAGTTTTATTATTTCGCAGGATTATAAGAATTATGACTAACCACATCCGATGAGGACCATTTAAAATTGTTGTTGAATATTAAAATAGAAATAAATTAAATGTCACGAATAACTATTTAATAGCATTCCACTATAAGTTGAATCTTACTAAAATTAATTATAATCTTTATTTATACTTATTATGATAGGTAATTTTCTTACTCACTAATTTAAATGGAATATTCGTCTCGTGTTTAATTTGAATAATAATAACAATAATTAAATAACAAAGATGAGCTTTGTAAATCGGTCGGTTATTGGACCTTTGGATCACAGAATAGTACCTACTACTCTAGGAGCTTTGAATACCCAAACTATTGTTTTTGATTTTGACATCGCCAACTTTAGCATTTACAGAAATGCAAGGTTCTATTGTCTTGTCTAGTTTTCAACTCACGTCTGAGTAAAATGGTGGCCGTTTCACTGAAACTCTCTTTAGACAATTTGAGGCAACACGAGAAGTCACTCTACGAAGACGGCTAGCGGACCTAAAACTATCTGAAATAACAGTTTGTATTTGTTTCTCAAAATACATTTTGAAAAAATAATCTATAGGTCTCTCTATAGGTCTATGGCTCTATATATATACTAGCAGATGCTAAATTTCAAGTTTTTAAGTTCAAGGAATAAGATTTTTCATACAAACATTTTAGCCCTTCTTTATCCCTTTAGGGGTTGACACTATGAGAAGAAAGAAAGAAAGAAAAATCATTTATTCTTGTAGGACCTCAAGGATCACATAAGTTTCATTTTACATGCTAGGTGATTCTAATGCCTGTTCCAACGCGACTCCCTACACCAGGGAAAGAATCAGGCAAGAACCTGGTGGTGTGGGCCTAGCTTTTTTTTAAAAGCGATCCCTTAACAATCTAAAACAATCTAAATAGTCAAGCTTCAAGATAACCCGTCCTGTTTATCGGATGAATCGATACAACACCGTTTGCGTATCGAATATCTCGATACTATTACCTGTATAAGGTGCGATAGTTATCATACATTTTATACTGCCAGTTAAACAGTCGCGTCAAGTGCCCATATTTTTATAGTAGACTAGCTGCGCCTCGCGGTGTTACCCGCGGTAGTTTCCGTTCCCGTGGGAATATTGGAATCAAAAGTAGCCTATGTGTTATTCCCGGTCATAAACTATGTATATTCCAAGTTTCAGCCAAATCCGTTCAGTAGTTTTAGCGTGAAAGAGTAACAAACACACTTACACACACACAAACTTTCACCTTTATAATATTAGTAGGATCAAAAGTAGCCTATGTGTTATTCCCGGTCATAAACTATGTATATTCCAAGTTTCAGCCAAATCCGTTCAGTAGTTTTAGCGTGAAAGAGTAACAAACACACTTACACACACACAAACTTTCACCTTTATAATATTAGTAGGATAGTAGGATTAGTAGGATGAGGTCCATTACTATTTAAAGTTATATCCAGATCAGTCGATTATATGATTTTCAAAGTAAATGAAATTACAATCGCTGGACGATTGACCAGTGGATGTATCTTAAAATACGACTATGTAACAAGTTGTTTAAAGGTTATCATTGATGAACTTGCAATTGCAACCGTGACAGGTATGGAGTATTAATTTCTGCAAATTACTACCAAAAGTTCTATGTATAATACATTTTGTCTTACCTCTCACTTACCCCTTAGAAAGAAAGAAAGAAAGAAAACATGTTTATTCAGCACAACACAAAAACTTTAGACAGTTTGGTATGAATAATAGATTGATAAGTACTAGTAAACTAATAATAATAATCTTAAACTAAAACAGTTGACATAATAGACATCTTCAAATTACTAAAAAGGTCTTAAAATGTCTTAAAAGATCAGAAATAATTTGTTTATCGCAGTTTGGGAATACAGTCGTGTACATATTTTATTTCGTTAATATCTACCGCCATTCCTCAAACGCTAAATCTCAGTCGATATTGAAAGCCACATTCAGAATGAAAGTACCTACCTTCCAATTTTATTTTTTATTTTTTTAATATCTTTTTTTTAAGGAACTTTGTACCTTAAAAACCTTCTACTTGTTTTACATATCTATTCAAGAGCTAGGTACATAGACCAAAGGTTTTAGTGGTCACCTCCTATAACTCAAGGGACTTGGTTTCATCACAACATTCCTCAGACAAAATGACTGCATGTTTTGACGTAGCTGTGGTTGCGTCAGGTAAGTTATTGCCTAACTGTGCTTCATAAATTTTTTTACAATTTCCATAAAGATACATTGACAAGCCGAGCGGGGTTAAGAGGGCGCCATATGCAAATTAGTCGTCGAAATCCTTATTTATCTCAGTATATGTGAAAGCTACGTCCTTCATATTTAGGGAAATTATAGTTTGAACTTTTATCTTTTATCTTGGTTTTTTAGAAACACGATTGGTAAAAGTTTTCTCGATCATATATTTTTTTGAAAAATACATGTTTTTCACACAGTTTGCTATTTATCTCAGGAACAGAACGCTATTTTTGTTGGTTTTATGTTTTGACAAATAGCCTAGAAGTATTTATTTAGTTCTGGTTTTTTAATTTTTCGATTGCTTGTTTAATTAACTTGTAATTAAATAAAAACTGTTTTTTCGCTATAAATTATGTTGCGTGTCTATCGTTCTGCGCTTCTCACTCACGAGTAAAAACATTATTCGCTCTCCCGCTCATTCCTCGGCGTTATGGCACACACTTAAAGATCAAAGATAAACTTGTGAAGTTCTTAAAAGAATATATTGACGATACATAATATACTTATACACTGCTCATTATTATGGATAGGTCTGCTTGTTGCCTCTATTTGCGTGCAAAAACTAGTAGAGTGAGCTCAGAATAAAAATGTCTCCATAAAAACACAATGGTTCACACGCGCGCGCAAATAAACGATTAACACATCGCAGTTGTAAAGTATCGGCTGCGCCCGCGATCTCCTGCTGCGCGCTGTTCGCCTGGTACCAGAGCGCGGCACACACCACGATACGACCACGACTTCTCTTCATTATTTTATTTCTAAAGGTATTTTCTGTATTTACTCTATATTATGTACTAAATGTGTGATGATGTTAATGGAGAAAATTAAAATTTGTGCCGACCCCACTTAGGAAGGAGAGGAAGATGATAACGATGATTATGAGTAGAGTAATGGAGAAAATGTCCACTGTGTTTCACAACCGTATATAAACCTTTTCGTAGGAAATAACCTTTGATTGGTAATGCGAGCCTAGTCCTAGTCACATTGAATATTTCAGAACGCTATAATTTGAGTGTAGGAAACACTCAAATTTCTAGAATAATTGAACATTACCCACTGTAAGGAACAAGTCGACATAAACTGGCAGTTCGTGTTGCAACACGCTGACCCGCTGTTTCACTTAGATCTTGTCTATGCTAAAGTATGATAATCTCCTAATTTCACCGCAACAAAAACCACTATCATCATCAGTAAACGCCTACACGCTATCAATACTAGGTATAATAGTACCTACTTAAGCTATTCAAAATTCAAAATCAGGTATCGTAACATACTAAAGCTCTTTAACAACTCACGCATAAATTTCTTAAATAAATAAAATTATCCATATCGTGTTGCCGGTCGTTGCCTCGGGTCGTTAAATAATTCAATTTGAGAATTATATTTTGGAATTTTTGTAGTGTCATAAAATGCCACCTGCATATCATTGGTGAGAACTGATGGTCGCAAAATGCAAAGAAAAAGAGGAAAAAAACAAGTTTCGATGTAGTTCGTTATGGAGAACAAGCTGGGGCTTTATTCCCCAAATCACTTTATAAGAACGTAACGTGCAGTGACGTCATTTTGAAATACGAATCTATGGTGCCAAGGCTTGTTTTCTTAAAATGGTATTCTCCACGCTCTGTCACACAAGTTAAGTCTTGATCTTGAACGAATAGCCACTGGACTAGACATATTATAAGCGAACGTACCTTCACCGGTCTTGTCAGTAGGTAACCAGTCAAATTCTAGCCTTGGTCGTTTGTTTTTGCGTAAGTCTGAAGCACTTACTTTTCAATAAAACATCTCCCAAAAATTACTAAATGTTCAGATAAATTGTGTAAAAACTATAGCGGCGGAAGCAGCACTACTTCTTTTCACATATTAGTAGGTACATTATTTTATTACATTTAGGTATTGTTATTAATCACTAAATAGAATCACAATGTAGGTACCTACCTAAAATAAAATTTCGTAGGTATATTAGCCAACTTTATTTAAGGTGCCTGTATGGGTGAAACTAGCGCCACCGCCTATTTTATTTTATTATTACGTTGAACAAAGGAATTTGAAAAAACTGAATGTACAGTTTGTGAAACCTATCATAAGCTTTTTTTAATACCTATGTAATAGTTTCATTTTGTATAGTTTAGGAGAAATAGCGAAAACAGAGTTTGGTAGCCACCAAGTGCAACTTCGCTATGTACCTACATATAATAAATATGTATGTAATTACAGATAAAATGTATCTATGTAGTTTATCAGTCATCTGGTTACTATAACAAAAGCATTAAATTGCTTAGCTTGGGACTAGATGACGCCGCCGTGTGGAATGTCCAAGGATATTTATTTATTATTTATTTATTTACTTATTTATATTTTATGTCGGGTCCAGTGGCTACTTCGTTCATGGTCTTGATATTTTCGTAATTCGTTCAAAACCATACTTCCGCGAATGTTTTTGGAAAGTTATCATAATTTTAGTTGATTGATTTTTTTGGTTTAAGCCACATCATATTATAAGTAAAATAACATTGAATTAGATGGTTATTAAATAACAATAATTATTAATTTTGTTGTTATTCAAAGTTTTGAGTCAAAAAATAATTATTTTAATTTATTAGGTACGTCCGACTAGTTCCCGGACGAATTGTCAAATGTCATAACAATTATCTACTTCAATCATTGATTGATTTTCATCGAAATTGCATTTTCTCTATTTTAATTACCTAAAACTAGCAATGAAAATGTAAATTGTTATTCGAAAACAACGCACAAATATAAGTAGGAGAGATTTAGGGGATCATGATCCTAATCAATGGATCCTAAAATTGTAAACGTGTGAGCACTACCTAGAAGTGGTTTTAGTGATTGCGCGGCATCCTTGGAGGCAAACTTGGGTAGCTTTGTACTTTATTTGGAGCTATCAAAAGTCAATTGGAAACGATTGGTTAGCACTATCAGCCAGCCTAGTGCAAGTCGCTTCATAGCGAAATTGGAGAGCACGTTCAATGTTGCTGCCAACCTACATTTCCTACTTCTCGTCTCGGCAAGAGAGTAATTAAGTCAGAGTTTTTTTTATCAATCACATTTATTTCACAACCATTTATTATTAATTGCATTTGTTAGATCCATGAGGGCATCAGCGATCCTGTAAAAGCAATCTCATCATAGTGCTTTGTGAATAAATTTATAAAAAATGTGTTGTTTTTTTCTGGTAAAGCATAATATTTTATATAGCACTTATTTTAGGTTATCTTGTTAGGATTACCGACTTGATTTATCTTTGTTGCCGACAAATATTCAATGATAGAATACGTAATATAATTTTCTCAAAATACAATAAATAAATAATACCGTGCCGTCACTAATGTCAAGTCAAACCCTGACAATCAAAGAGAATATAAACACTACGTTTACTGACAATGTTCCCCGACGGCAAAAAGTCTCTCCTCCAATGAGGCTGCAGTGTAGATGATGTGACCAAAAAGGCGTTTATCTTAGTTGCCGCCTCAATGATTTAGTACATTATTTGTCGTAAAAATAATATTTTTAAGCTATTGCACAGCTTCTATTGCGGGCCTTGAGCGTGGAGACCGAATCCAGAAATTCCGTAACGAAAATAACCTAACACCCTCCACTCCGAAAAAATGCTATGCAATAGCTTTACCGCGGCAGTCTCCGAGTGCTACACGTCTTCTTTCACCATTGAATAGTTAAAATAACACAAATCTCATAATAAATATGAAAAATTGTACCGCGCTTTAGCAGTGTTTTTACAAAACACGGTATTGAGAAGCATGGAATTTTGACAGGTGTTAACCTCGCCTAGTCGTGGCACAAAGAGCATGTAACGGTGGCATACGGAATTTGAAAATTCATGACATTGCGTATGTTATGTTTTCATTGGTCAATACCAATCTAAACGAGCCTAGGTGACATGTAAAATTGCACATTTTTGGATTTTGAATTTCGAATAGTCAATAAAGCACGTGTTTGAGTGAAGTTATGTTACTTTGTGCGCTGGGGAATAAAGCTCCTGATTTGAATTTTAAAATAATATCAATTGCAAGAACATGGGACTGCATTGGAAGTGGTTTATGACGGACTGGAGTGGCGGGTACAGTTGAAGGCACAAGTGCATTCCAAACAAAACATCTTGAAAATGTACAGTCAGTTTTGTTTTTAATTAATGTTGCTGTTTGTTTATTTTTATAAATCTTTTGACAGTAGGTAATTTTTTTATTATCAAGGAATGATTAAATTTCAAAACCTTTAAACAACAAAAGATAGACATATTTTCTGTTTTAAATAAATAATTAATAACCAGAGTTAAGTAAGTATAACGAATGAACGAACGAATAAATAATACTCGGCCGACTGATTTGCAAAAACTTACAAGGCAGCAAAATATTGATTTAAGTGTTTGAAAACTGAAACAAAGCAATTCTATAAAATATTTAAGTTTATTTCGATTTCTACTTTGATGCACGTGGTGGTAATTTGATATATTTTCAATTCCTAGATCGGTATGCGCAGGAGTCGCCTATCTGCGAGCAACATCTGCCACAGATTAATTAGCAGATACAAACCACAGGTTATATCGTCTCGTGTGTGGGCGGTATTTTATTGCGGTTGTTAATAAATAAATATTTATTAGTATTATTACTGTAATTGTGATTATTTAATTTATATTATAATAACTAACAAATAACGAATTATTTGAAAGTGTCATTACAAGTTTGGATTTCACATAGTCCTTATTGAGGAAAGTTCGCCTTTCTATTAGAACCGATCTCTAGCTTTAATTTTCGTTTTCGTTTACGTTTTCGTTACGTTACGTTTTCCTAAACAAAAGTTGTTTGTTTCTACCATTGGGGTAAATATTGTAGTAAGTACCTACCTACAACATAACAACATCATCATTATACATAGGCTGGTACTGGTAGGTACACATTGTAAGTTTCAATTAGAATAGATAAATATCTCAAACAAAACCAAAATTATTAACCCACATAACTTTAGTACAGGTAATTAATTTCCACGCGAAAGGTTGCAAACCTATTGTCGTCTATTAAAATATCAACTGTTTCCTCACGATATTTTCAGGTAGGTACCTACTTACAAACGCACAGAAACTGTATTTTAATAACGTTATCAAAGTTTTATCGCCCAGACCACCCAGAACATAGTTGTCAATAAGGTGTCTTTGTACCTAAGTACCTCGTCAGCTCGAATGAAGATAGTAAATAACAAAACTAATATAAACTACTATAAATGCAGTTCACAAGATTTTCGGAATTATAATGATAATACAAATAATTATGCCTGCGTACCTACTCGAAATACAATCTGCGGTTTTTTAGGATCCTATGAAAAAATCCGCATTAACGTTGTTACAAAGATTCTTAATCGAACGAAAGAAGGTATTCCTAGGCTTAAAAACTAAGACCTACAAAATAATGACCTAGCATACTTAATATTCTACTTATATCTTGTAATATCGATACTGAGCAAAGCTAATCTACTGTGTAAAATGAATCTTTTGTAAAATAGTTTTGAGAACTCAGACTACAATCTTGAACTGACTCATTCAAATCATTAGCTACCATAACTCTACATCAGCCTGGATTGGTCTATTAGCGTGTACCACGGATTGCCACAGATAACTACCAAGTTAATGGTATAAATTGGCTTAGAGTTGTGAAACAGAGCAGTACGAGTGTAGTGCCCATATACGAAGGGATTATTTAGGGCTGTGAGGTATACAAGCTGACTTTTGTCCTTCCAGTATTTCAATTGGTGAACCGTGGAAAAAAGGCAAAAATAATCGTTGAAATTAAGCTAGGATCATTACTTTTAGGCTTTTATATATAGTGCCTAAATAATGTATAAATTGGCTGCTCATACGGGCTTGGTCAAACACATAGGTAGGTATATGATTTTTTTTTAATTTTCATGAGAAATTGCGTAGTGGCCAATAAAGCTCCAGATATTATGATCAATCTTAATCAGATCCTTATAACTTAGCATATCACCATCTCTCCTGCAATAAACGACCACAGAGAAAAGACCTGTCATGTTTTATCAGCCCTACCAGATATGCGCACGCGCAAGCAACTGGTTCAAGGGCGCAGCCCGCACACGGCGATTTGATCATTCCGTATATCGTCCCTGTAGTTGGAAAACTAAATAACTAACAAAACCAAAATCGGGAGAAAAACGCAATTTACTATTTTTTTGCGCGTAAAATGGCTATAAAATTTTGTTTGGTAACATTTTTACTATGCATCTTTTGCTATGTTATAGATTGTTATTTAACCTTTTTTTCAATCTAACAGTCTTATACGTTAGCTCATTTGTTTGTGAGAAAAAAAATAAAAAGCGACTATGTAATTTTCCCTCAACAAAGTTTCAAAGTTTTTAAGCACTTATTTATTTTTTCATGTCAGTTGTTTAGTTCTTCTTCGTCAATGTTCTCCATATAACATAGAAAAGCTAACATTAAGTGCCTTTATTTAATTTTCCTACACTATCTAATTAATAATATGACCTATTATTTATTTATTTGACTCCTATTTCCCTATTGTTCTACCCATGGGTAATGATTTTAATAAAACTAGTTCTTTGTTTTTAAATATCATCATCATCATCATCCGCAGCCCAATCTCTCCCACTGCTGGGTGTAGGCCTTCCTTCGTTCTTGCCATTTCTCTCGGTCCTGCGCTTGCCTGATCTACTGCCGGCCCACGACGCTGATAATATCGTCGACCCATCGCGCTGCTGGACGTCCGACGCTTCTCTTGCCAGTCCTCGGCAACCATTCTGTCAACGTTTTACACCACCTGTCGTCACCACGTCTTGCCAGGTGCCCAGCCCAACTCCATTTGAGTTCCATTGCCCGGATACCGACATCCTTGACCTTGGTTCGTCTTCGGTTCTCGGTATTGGGAACTCGGTCTACAAGCTTAATGCCGAGCATGGCACGCTCCATGGCCCTCTGAGCAACCCTCATTTTGTACACAGCCTCCTGGGTGAGGGTCCAAGTCTCGGCACCGTATGTCATGGTGGGCAGTACACACTGGTTTAATAGACGGGTCTTCAGACACTGTGAGACGTTGACAGATTTCAGAATGTCGTCGAATTTTCCGAATGCAGCCCACCCAAGCTGTACTCGCCTTTCGATCTCCTTTTTTTTATGGTCCTTGCCAAAAGATAGAGTATGTCCAAGATAAATGTATTTTTCCACCATCTCCAACCTCACATTTCCAACTGTAACAGCAGAAACTGCGGTGCCGGAGAGGTTTCCCATCACTTTCGTCTTAGACATATTCATCTTTAGTCCTACCTCCAAAGACGCATCATACAGATGTTGTATCATGAGCTGGAGATCTTCGAAGCTCTCTGCAAAAAGAACAGAAAGAAGAAAGAAAGAAAGAAAAATCATTTATTCTTGTAGGACCTCAAGGATCACTTAAGTATCGTTTTACATGCTAGGTGATTCTAATGCCTGTTCCAACGCGACTCCCTACACCAGGGAAAGAATCAGGCAAGAACCTGGTGGTGTGGGCCTAGCTTTTTTTTAAAAGCGATCCCTTAACAATCTAAAATACTTAATCTAAATAGTCAAGCTTCAGTGGGAAGCCAGTCGAACAAAGTAAGGCATGTCAAAGAAAGTAAAAGTAATTGTAAAGTTAACAAGATAACACCTCAACAAAATGTTGTCTGGCATCACACGCTACACTTGGCCGACTTAAGTGGTAGGTACCTACTTATCAAGGTAGTAAAGATATTGTATACCATCAACCGTCGAGGGGCACAGCGACATCAGGCCACGCAATTTTATCATTAATAAAAGCCTCAATGGAATAATACGCTTTCTCTACAAGAATATTCTTTATGTACGTTTTAAACCTTCGAGTCGGTAGGTTGGTTACGTTGATTGGGAGTTTATTGTAAAAAAGTACAGTATTTCCCATAAAAGAACCGTTTACTTTTTCTAGTCTAAATTTAGGCACACATAATTTATTTTTATTTCTAGTGTTAATTTTGTGCACATCACTTTTTTTCTTAAAACAAGATCATTAAGTGTGACAGAGAGAGACCATTGATGTTGATTCCAAATTTTTCCCATTCAAGCATTTTTACTACATCTTCTAAAACTGCTGTAAAAAGCTTGGGTGAAATAGTATCTCCCTGTCTCACTCCCCGCTTAATCGGTACAGGATTCGTTAGACTATGCACTCGAGCTTGCAGAGTAGCTGACGTGTACAGCTCCCGGAGCACATCCACACATCCACGTGAATCGATATGGCAGCTATAGAGAGCGTGGAACACGGCTCAATGTTCGACACTGTCGAAGGCCTTCTCGTAATCGACAAAGGCCATTACAAGGGGCCTGTTATACTCGTGACACTTCTCCATCAGCTGCTTTACCGTGTGGATATGGTCGATTGTCGAACAACCGCTCCGGAAGCCGGCCTGCTCTACGGGTTGAGCTTCATTGAGTTGGCGTGTAAGGCGAATGGTGAGAATTTTGGCAAACAGCTTGTACACCTGTGATAGTAGGTAAGCTAATTGGACGGTAATTGTCCAATTTTGCAATGTCACCTTTTTTGTGCATTATGTGTACCTACTATTGCATTTTTCTACTGTTCCGGTGTGCGAGCTTTGTACAAAACCATGTTAAAGAGCTCCACGAGAAC
This sequence comes from Xanthorhoe designata, assembly GCA_963582015.1. NCBI lineage: Eukaryota > Metazoa > Arthropoda > Insecta > Lepidoptera > Geometridae > Xanthorhoe > Xanthorhoe designata. The sequence continues at coordinate 498,701 of OY757045.1, forward strand.
CTTAAAAACGGGAGTTCCAACTGCTCTAAGCATTTCGATAGTAACTCCATCCTCCTCAGGAGATTTATCTGTCTTCATGGCGTAGAGAGCTCTTGTAACTTCACACGGCAAGATAGGTGGTAAGATTTCCGTGTCATGGTGTTCAATTGGAGGAGCTCTAACGCCATCAGGTGAGTTTGGTTCTGCTGCATTCGATGCGTAAAGTTTCCCCTAGAACTCTTCCACAATGGTTACGATTCGGCTTCGATCAGTTACAGTAGTTCCGTGATCATCTTTAAGTTTTAATAACTGTTTAGATCCAGTACAAGTTTTTCTACGAAAGACTTTTGGGCCTCTATATGCCTTAATGGTGTTATTAAATATATTTGTGTTAAGTCTCTTCATCGATCGATGAAGCAATTTCTATACCTACTGCCTCTTTTTCCGTTAATTTCTACCATTTGTGTTTCTGCTTGTGTTCATTTTGTGTTTCTGCTGGTCCAATAATATTGAACAAAGTCATATATTAAATTTTACCTAATCTAAAATTCAAAACAGTTAGAGAGATTTAGTAGAAAATTGAATAAAGGTACTTTTTAAATTTAAATAGTATCTATATAACACAATCATGTTACACGAAAATTATATAAATGCTCTTGTTTAATTATTCCTAACTGCATTGTTCCTGTACAGCGTAGAAATGTGTCGAAGGAAAACTGAATAAGTAACTTTATGCATTTTATTCGCCGCAAAGTAACGCATAATTACACTTAGCTATTTTATTGCCGAGTTAACTACTTCTCCTTCGCTATTTTTTTATCATTACCTCAAAATTCATTTTTCCATCTTTGACGTCTTGACAGGTTCATTTTTGTTTATTTTTTTATTGAAATATGATATCAAAACTTTAGTAACACAGAAAGATGCAGCTTGAATTGGACTTTATGAAAGTGCAATAAAGTCGATTTGGCAAAATGTGTTAGTTATTTAGTTTTCCAACTACAGGGACGATATGGTAATGAGCTTCCTACTCCAGGATAAATGTTTTGATTGGCCAAGCTGTCACTCACGCGTGTTTAGCCTAACATGCATTAGAAACTAGTTTTACAAGTTACTTCTACTACTACTACAAGTCATTTGGCGGATCTAGCTAAATGGCCGATATAGATGTTATTATTTTTATGAATTTAAATAATTAGAAAAAGCTAGAAAAACTGAGTCTAAAAATAATAATAAATAAAATTATTTATTTAGAAGTAGGTTAGTAGTATACTGTATTTTGTTATTGCCAAGATAAATATTTCATCATTTTATTTAAATAATTTTGCGAACATTTGCGAAAATTATTCTTAGAACCTAACTAACCAAAGATTATTTTAGACCTGTCTGACTGAACTAAGGATTTTAATAGTTTCGGAAAATAATGTGCGCAACAACACAAGCTTACTTTAAATTTACTGTGAAAGAAACGAGGAGACTCATAAGTTAATAAACTCTTCACTAAGCCATGAATTTACAAGTATTGACCTTAAAGAAGCACATAAGGTCTAGGAAGGGTGGATTATGTGCTGGGCTGGGCAAGCTATCTTTCAGCGCCAAACACACAGCATCGTCCCGTTTAGTATAAGTTGCCTAGGTAATGAAACATCATTACCGATGATGAGATTATGGTCATCACCATCAACATATCAAAATGCTCTGCTGCGGGCCTAGCATGTGCCACACGCGAAATCATCTCGTCGTCGACAAAATATTCTCTCCTTCTCTAACATAGTACGTTAGAGCAGTTTGACATTATCGAGATATTGAATTTGTCGTCTCGACGCGTTGCACAAGGCCTACTGGACACTGGACTGGACATGCCTTCATCGATTTTTGAACCTGACTACTTTTTAAATCCGTTTGACCTGCGAGTAGGTGTTAAACCACACGACCGCAGCGGGTTCGATTCCCGCTCTCAGGGGTATCGTTACGGTAATATGATACGTGTTTTTGTGTGTTTCGTGAAGGCATGCTAGGTGTCACTCTTTAACATTTGTGTCATTTGAGTACCGTTAGGTGTGGGACCATTTAATTAAGCTGTGTACCTAACATCATTGTAGATTATATATCAGCGTCAAATTGATTCGTAGGATTATGTATTAAGTACTATTTTGTTTCATCATCATCATCAGCCACTTTTAACCCACTGCTGGGCATAGGCCTCCCTTCGTGAATGCCATTCGCCTCTATCCTGCGCTAGTCTTAGCCACGTGCAACCCACTGTTTTGCGGATGTCATCTACCCATCGAGCCGGTGGACGTCCCCTTTTACGGTGTCCTTGTCTAGGCCACCACTCGGTCAGCATTTTGGTCCATCTGCCGTCACTCCGTCTTGCCAGGTGACCTGCCCAACTCCATTTAAGTCCCAGCATCCGCTCGGTGATGTCTTGGACTTTAGTCCGTTTGCGGATTTCGGTGTTGGGGACTTTGTCTAATAGCGTAATACCGAGCATGGCGCGCTCCATGGCTCTCTGTGCAACACTGATTTTGTGCACAGCCTCCTTAGTGAGACGCCATGTCTCGGCACCGTAGGTCATGGTTGGCAGGACACACTGGTTAAAAAGTCGTGTTTTAAGGCATTGTGGTATATGGTTGGACTTGAATATATCTTCTAATTTTCCAAATGCTGCCCATCCTAACTGTACTCTCCTGGTGACTTCTTTCATTTGATACTCTCGGCCAAAAGATAAAACATGTCCAAGATAAACGTATGAGTCGACCATCTCAAGAGTCTCGTCCCCGACTCTGACGTTAGGAACCGAGGCTCCAGAGACACTCGACATAACCTTAGTCTTGCTCATGTTCATCTTGAGGCCCACCGCTAGAGAAGCATCATACAGATCTTTTAACATAGTCTCCAGGTTTTGTATCGTTTCAGCGAACAATACTAGGTCATCCGCAAAACGAAGATGCGACAGGTAGACACCATTAACATTTATACCACAATGGTCCCAGGGAAGCCTTTTTACGACGTCCTCTAAAACAGCCGTAAAAAGCTTGGGTGAAATAGTGTCTCCCTGTCGCACACCCCTCTTGATCGGAATGGGGTCCGTTAAGCTATGCAGCCGAACCTGTAATGTCGCCGAACGATATATTTCTCGAAGTAGGTCCACGTACCGAGAGTCAATGTGGCAGTGATGGAGAGAGTCAAACACAGCCCAATGTTCGACACTGTCGAAGGCCTTCTCGTAGTCGACGAAGGCCATACAAAAGGGCTGGTTGAACTCGTGACTCTTCTCCATGAGTTGTTTGACAGAATGGATGTGGTCAATGGTAGAGAACCCACTTCGGAATCCAGCTTGTTCTGATGGCTGGTATTCATCCAGTGCTCGGGTAAGACGATTACAGAGAATTTTGGCGAACAGTTTATAGGTTTGAGAGAGCAAACTTATAGGTCTATAGTTTGTTAGTTTAGAGATATCGCCTTTCTTATGTATTAATGTTACTATAGCATTTTTCCAAGACTCTGGTGTTCGAGCTTGATACATGGCTTGGTTAAAAAGTTTAACAAGTACACCAATCACTGGTGCTCCGCCTGCTTGAAGCATTTCCACGGTAATGCCATCTTGGCCAGGAGATCGTTCACTCTTCATTCGACCAAGAGCATATTCCACCTCACATGTTAAAATCGGTGGTAATTCATCGCTTTCCAGGTGTTCTGCAGGTGGCACCTCAAGGGTTCTTGTTGAATGCGAGGAGTACAGTTCTTCATAAAACTCTTCTACTATATTTAGTATCTGCTGTCTATCTGTTACAATATTTTCAAAAATATTTTGTTTAATGAAAGTAAAATTATTTTTTGGTTTAAAATCAAATTACTTAACATATCAACGTAAAGAAACAACAATGACGTTTTTATTATGTTTTTAGAGTTAAACGCGTAAATGTAAATGCAATTATGCATAATTATAGGTACTCGACCTATACTTTTGATAGGTGTTTATTTTGTTTCAGCAATGAACCACACACAAATAATAATTCAAGAAGTATCAAATTTTGCCTTTAACATGTTTTAAAAAAAAAAATTTAAGAGTATTAAAAGGTTAAGGAAAAAAAAAAAAAAACTACGCGCGAAATCGAAATGGCTGCAAGAAAGAGGCGCCCGCATAGAAGATGCAAAATATTTAGCCCGAGCTTGCTCCCTAATACCATAATCTCTAGATATATCAGTTTTACAACCCGTTCACATCATGTGGGACTCGGGATTAAATATTCCTCGAAGGATTAGCTCGTCACGTGACAGAGTGACAGGACAAGACAGGGCTTAAAGGGATTATTGGCAGGTAGGGGACATTAAGGTATTGTTGTGACCACAACTGTGAATAATGCCCAGTTTACTTGATAATAATCAATTAAGATCCCATGGGTCAGGAAACGACTCGGCAGACTGCAGAGACGAATGTGACGAAAGAAAGAACTTGTGAAAGACAGAAAGAATAAATAATTTATTTCGGTAGGACTCTTAATGCTAGGTGTTTCTATTGCCTGTTGATTATACTCTCCATTCCATATTGGGTCATGATTAGCTCACATTTATGAGTGATAAAAAGGGGGCTTTTGCCTTGTTCCTGGTTTTTAACCGACTTAAAAAAAAGGAGATTTATGTTCTACTTTGTGTTTTTTTTAATGTACCTAAGTTATTTAAGGATTTTAAAGTCTTTATTTGTTTCAAAGATCTATATAATAGGTATCTCCAGACACCTCTGGAGATACCTAATAATAATTTGGTAAGGATTTGATGAGTATGTTTCTTTAGATTACAAACGGTAATAGTCCTCGAAAGTGAAATTGCTCTTTCGTACAAAATTGAAGTAAGTTGTTATCATTTTTTTTTATTAGTCAGAAAAGCCACTTGTTAAATCAAATCCTTGGTCTAGGTATCACTTGACAATAACAGTTGCAGGTGATAGGGGTTGGCGACCCGAAAGTTTTTACAATCGCGTGTCCCAGCCAATTTGGTATTCCAAGTGTGCACAAAATCTTTTGAAAACAGGTTCTTTGAATACCGAACCACACAAAAATTCGAACCTGTTCCAAAGGTCACTTCTATTTGTGTTTTTTCCTAACGGTTTCGAATGGCCAAGGCTACTGCGTTGTCCTGCGGGAGATTTATGGCGCTGTCTGCCCGCATGCCCATAGACTACAGTTATCTTTTTCTTTTTTATACCGCCGAAATCTGGCAAAGCGCACATTGTTATTCAACCATAATTTAAAGATAAAGTAATCCTCTTACATTAAGCTCATAATTTTAGTAAAAGCAACATCATCACCCCATTTCAATAAAAATAGCCGTAACCCTAATTATCTGCTATTAAAGATTAAACAAATCATGCTTAACTAGGCACCGCGCGCGTCGTCGATCGCAATAACTCTCACTGCGAACACAACGTTAATGGGTTATCGAAACCAGATTGTAGTGAATAATGAGTGCGGTTTCGACCGGTCTAATCCGGTTCACAGCGCTTAGATCCGACATCTGTTGGTTAAATCCTTCGGTTAATTCTAAATAGAATCGATAATTATAATAGGTATAATGAAGGCAGCGTAATTTTAGTTAAACTTTGAATCTCAGAAAGAAAAAAATAAATAAATAAAATAAAATAAAATAATGTAATTGGTAGGTAATTGCACTATTGTTATTGTATAGTATCTAGGTACTACGTACTACGATTTCCTCAAACATTGTGGTGTCCCAACGGGGCTCTTGTTGCGGCCAAACCTAATTTTTAAGACCTTATGTACCAACTTGAAACAATGAATAAATGAATATGAATATGAAAAAAAAAAAAAAAAAAAAAAATTACAGGTAAAACGCAACGCGCCAACTAAACTGTTAAAATTATTGACTAAATATAACAACATATAAAAATGTAGGTAAGTACTTGGGTATAAAGGTACTCCTACTTACTTATTTCAGTTATTCTATACCTACCTACCTACTCCGCCCAAGGATTTCAATGTGTAGGATGATGATTTCGTTTTGGCTCTACATTTTCTTACGGGGACACCGGAAATGGACGCTTTCATTGTACGTTAATTACTCCAAACATATTCGATTGTCCAACATTGTACTGTTGTTTTCCAAATAAAATAAAATAACTGATTTATCTATTTAATTTTAAATTGGATAAGTACATAAGTACCTACCTACTATTAGTTGTGTACCTACCTAGTAATAATTACTTGATCTGACACATCAAATCTTTTTATGGAGTCATTAGGCAATATTACGTCAAGGCTCAAGTATTATAATATGGCAAAACAATCGTAGGAACTCTTTGTTTTCAAAACAGGCTCTATCTATCATATGTAGGTAGGTACTTATCTGAAATCCCATGATAATTCAATAAACATACCAACTTAAAACAAGAATTATGCATAGGTAAGGTACCTACCATACAATACATAACAAGAACTAAGAGACTTATGAAACATCAATAAAATGTCGTTGAATTAAAACCAAGATTTTAATTGTAATTATAAAAATAAACGAAAAAAAAAATTAGGAAAAAAAAAACTTTACTTACCTAGATGCGTAGTCTGACAACAAACTCATTAAGGCCTACTTTAGTATTAATTAAATTATTATTCTCGTAAACGTTTATTGGTTCAAATTGATAAGGCTCATGATTTGTGAGGAAAGTGCAATGACACTACCTACCTAAGTGAGTTGATAATAATAGCAAACGAATTAGTCAAGGGTGTTCGAAAAATATCGGTTTTAATTAATTGATCCTGTCACTTTTCGATATGATGCTCAGTTACATCATAGTTTAACCCTAAATTTAACACCAAAGCTTCGAAATCTGACAAGAAAACAAACACAAGTTGCTTAGACCAAGAAAACGTACTCTGATTTAGCTAAAAGCCCAAAAACGTCCATCAAAACTCCACTCCTAGATGAAAGGCTAGACAAATGTACCAGGCGCGCAGAAACAGCAAGTAGGTCGACGTATCGATACGCAGTAGGTACACTCGGTGGCAAACGCAAACAGACGTCGCATTGTGTACATACGTGCACAATGGAAGGTGGTCTTACCGGTACACTGCAGGACACACGCTATTTGATTAAAAGCGAGTGTTGAATGCGGTTTTTCTAAACAATGGCTATAGGACATTTTACGATTGGGAATAAAGTACCTACGACCGGTTTCTGAACGACTGTTTTAATCTTCCATCAAGTTAACAAAGTAGGTACCTACTTATTGTAGAATGGCAAGCTTTATTTATGTACCAAAAAATAGATAAAACACCTTATAAACCTATACAAACAGCATAATATAAATCCCTGCATCGCGAGCGTCTCTCTTAATTGATTTAAGGCGGACAACACCATAAATCATTATTTTATCAGCGTTATCTTCAGTCTATTGTCTATTCTCCACACATATCATCTTAGACATTATATCACCAGCCTATCATTTAAATACTTAGTTTGCTTCAGCTATGTTCCGTTCTTTCTCTAGTAGTTTTGATACTTTTTATGGTCACACATAACATAACACACCATAACAGCCCCAGGATTGTGTACACTTGTCTCGGATTGTATCCAAGTTGAATCAAAGCAACTGAATAGGTGGTTATTATGTACAAAAGTTGGAAGAACTTGATTAGACTGACTAGGTAGGGTAGGTACTCCTACATATAAACTTTTATTAAGTACTTAAGTAGGTAAGTACTTTTGTAGAAATGAGAAAAAAACATTGGGCTGATAAAATCATTCGGCAACTTCTACGATATTCGATATACTTACCTAGGTACTACTTAGTGCGTCGTAATAGCTGTGACATTTCCTTTTATTTTCAACTGAAGTATCTACCTACCTCCGAATAAGGCATGGAATCTCAAATGAGTTCATCAACAGATCACCCCTTTAAGATTAAGCGCCGAACTATGTAGGTAGGTATTTACGCGAGCTTTTAGTGACAAGAAACCAATCCCTGATTTGAACAGTGCTTCTACGCTTCGCTTCTTAAATTTAACAAATTTTCTTAGGCAAAAGAAACGCAATGCACACATTAATTTCCGTCACGTCGACGTCGGTCGTAGCGTAGCGCGCGACGGCAAACAGACGTGAAAATTCAAAAGTGGAATTCCCGTAAATTGATTCCGGACATTGAGGGAAATCCGAATGCGATTCGCTGTGTAAATATTTGACGAAAAATAATTTGAAAACGTTTTCCTAATTTATAAGGAGGCGGGCGTCTTCGATAACTCGCCCATTCCTCGCCCACGTAATTATTTTCAGAATTATTTCGACGAGACCCGTCTTTGAAAAAACTAGTTTGTACCCGAGTAGCGCCATCTATTGAGCTCGCGAGGAGGGCCAGACGAAAAGGGGCGCCCTTCGCCCCTTCCCCCGCAGGCTTCTCGCTCCGCTCCTTTTCATTCACTCAATCAATCAGTCCCGTTCCGCAAGCCGTGTTGGGTGCACGCGTCGCGCGCTTACAGTTTACGTAAATCGTTATTATTGTTTCAAACATTCGCTCAGCTGTTCAGTGACAATAAGTTTTTTAAGACTGACTTAAAAAGAACGTTCTGTTAAACCAGTGAAGTCACCAGTGCGTGTTATAACCGGACGGCTATCAGAAATACTTCATCGGTCGAATGTAAAAATATACCGCGTCGCCTGAGCTGAGAGCTACCTCGTGTGACTGATCGATATTTTAAATGATAACATGGATTCAATTAGGTGTTGTTCAAGACGGTGAAGTGTAGTGTTGTTTGGTGGCAGTCAGTAGCATCGCGTCCAAACGGTAGGTAACCTACACTATTGATTCAATGTCGGATACGTATCGGATGAGATAAGAAAGGATTTGTTTGGAGGCGATAAACGTTCGCTTATTAGATAAGTACGATGTTTCAGAAGCAGCGGGTGCAGCTTTGTTTACAAAACACCTATGCACCTTGTAGGCCAGCCAACGGTGTTTGCTTGACCGCACAGATAGATCAACAATAGGTAGTAAGTAGGTAATGTTTTAGGAAATAAAGTAGGTAAATCGATCTCAGGCTACCCCACCAATCATTTTCACAATGATTGTTACCTACCCGAAACCGACCGATATGTACCGATACCTACCCGAAACCAAAGCGGCAGTGTTTTCTTCGTTTTTGATTTCAGGATTGTTATATCTACAAAAGCTAGTTTTAGAACATTTCCGTAGATAAAAAATGTACCTAGTTAAAAATAAATAATATATGCACCTATTTGTACCTAGGTATAAGTTTAAATACCTACAGTCGCGCTTGATAATCCTAACCAAACTACCTAGCTATCTAACAAGCATCGAAATAGTTACTTAGGTTCAATTATAAAAAACCTTGTTTTCGTTGAGAAACCGCAAAAATACCTTTCTTTGGCCCTATTTTATTAGTTTTATGATAAAGTTTTATAAAGAAAAATTATAATGATTGGTGATCGATTTTGTAAAATAAAATTATAAGTGTTTCTTGAGCAAAGGATTTTTTTGAGAAGATTATGTAAGTAGGTAAATAAGGTTGATGGTACCTTCCTACTTTTATGACATAATTTTTAAGACTATATAAGTACCTACCTACGTACTACATAGTAGGAAATTAATTAAGTAAGTACTACTTACAGTTACCGCCATTCACACTATACACACACACCAAGCGTATTGCAACTTAGTACCTACCTTGATACCTAGGTAAAATATATGTAAGCAATTCAAATATAGAATCTACGATGACAAAAAAAGAGATTAGGTAAAAATCACATAGAATCTCTAAACCGCATTACCATATTTATCAATATACCTATAAATAGCACAAGCAGAGTGCATTCATAAAACGCGGAGTGCATTGCACCCGCCACCTGGCGCGCGCGGTTACTGCAAATAAGTTCTCAGACCCAACTAGATACCTGCAACCTACCATACCTACTTATTTAGAACTAGGTACTAGTTGACCCGTTAGATGCTGTCCTGTCATTTAATTATGTCATACTACTGACAGTTATTTCAAACGTGCTTAGCATAGTGCAAATCATAATAATAATACAATTAGAATCGGGGGCGTCAACCACAGGTGCGTCGACCACTGGGGGCCACTAAGGTTTACATCAAAAAAGTTTATAATAAAGGTAGTCGTTAATTTTTCTTAAATTTTGTAAGTTTCTGCGCAATTTTCTAATTTTTTTAAATGTAAGAACCTTCTACGAAGTATGAGAAAACATTTAAAAAAAGATGATTGTAATCGGTAAGTTTTTGTATTTTTGTATAATTATTAACTGTATTTATTTAATTTATTATTATGTATTGATTTTTAAGTCATTTTATTTTCCTGTATTTATATTTATTTAAGTAACTTTATTGTTTGTGAGAGAAATAAATAAATTATTGAAATTGAAATTGAAATTATTGAAATTAAATTGAAATTATTGAAATTAAATTGAAATTGAAAGCCGTTCTCAAGTTAAAGCGTGACCAGGAGAAATAGGGGTTCATTTAATATAATATAAGTATATTTAGATAGATAACCAGGTACAGAGCACTGTACAAACAATACACAGTAAGTACCTACGGTGTAGGTAGCCGAGCCAATGCACTTTCTCATCTTCGAGTCGAGAATAACTCGAACGCTACTGACTCACGTCTTTATTTACGATCACTACTTTCCTCCCATCTTCCTGCCAGAGAGTATTAACAGCTCGATAATAACTGTCCTGTCCACCAATCTATTTAGCACACAATCATGTTTTCGCTATTCTATTTATCTTATTGTATAAATTGTTGGTATGCGTGCTTTACAGACTGTTAAAATGATAAGTGGACGACACGGCGACGTACTACTAAGAGGCCAAATTAAAACTCCGTAAAGTGTATTTATAAAGCTTCCCGTTACTCTGAATGGCAAGCTTAACAAGGTAGCGATGTATGAATGTAATTATTACTCACCATGCTCATAATAAAATTGGGAACAATGGTTAATGAAACCATTTCGACTATAATAATGGGCTTAAGTGAGTCCGAAACGCTCGTTGCACGTATAGGTACCTAGGTAGGTACAACAGCGCACGAAAGCGTTAAAAATCCGTATAATGTTTACAATAATCATTACATCGTCCATCCGCCGTGTTTGTATTCGCGATGTAGCGTGGGTGCGCTGGTAAAAGCACCTCATAAAGAAGTCTAATCGTATACGTAACTCTGTAAACAATCCTAAAAAACACTGTCGAAACCGTTAAACACTGTTTCACATTCTCTAACACCTCCTAATTACAGGTAAAACGCATTAAATATAATTAGTGCTTATTTGAACGGATATAAAGGTGTGGATGCGGGTTCGATGGCCGGGGAGCACACACGGGGATCACACGCGCGATCCACGCGTCCAACAATGCATTGTTTGTGTCCGCGCTATGAGCCAAAACAAATTTGAGCTCGCATAAATTACTGACGGATTACACAACGGAATATTTCATTACGTCGTTTCATCCAACGCCGGAACCATCCGTATCTTTGTATAAAGTTGTTCGCCAATCGTTTCATAAAAGCTGTAACGAGCTTATAAATTAAGCTTGTTTGATCTGATTGTGTGATTCAAAGAAACTTGTGAAATCTGAACATGTTTTTAACAACTCAATATTTTTTTTTTACTTCACTCGCACGGGTCACACGTATTTAATGAGTACTTCAAGTTGTTTAAACGAAAGGAAGTGCGCGTTAGTGAAGTAATGCTTAGGTTGGCCGCGTCACCGGCTTACCTATGAGTCGAGACGAGCGGCCAGGATCCCCTTGCTGCCGTCAAGGGACGACCAACTATTAACAATATTAACGAGCGTCGAGAAGCGCCCGCTGGGCTACCGTCCTGTCCGCCATTTATCAAATTATTTATACATACGCTACATCAAGTTCACCCATCGCTTTACACAGACCCGAAATACTTTAACTTAACTTTCTGTTCAACAGAACCCAAGATCTTATGATAACGTACACAAAAGTTTTTATAGTTTAGGATCTTGACAATAAGAAACTTTAGGTAAATGTTACATTTTACTACATTTTTGTCATTTTATTGTGTCAAATGTTTTTAAAAATATATATGCAGCTTTTCATATTATTGCATAACATGTAGTGTCTTGACGATGTAGCAAGGATCTAAAGTCCTATAAAATAAAGATTTCTCTCGAGAACATTCTTAGACTTCACCATACGAGGTATAATCTCAAGAAGGCACAAGTGAAATGCATCAGAAGTGGTTCGGTAGGTATACTCAGAACCAGTATCTGATACACTTACCAGTAGCGAAGTGAATCTACAGTCGGTCTATTCATAACACTATTCACTATTCACAACGATAACATTTGTTATTGAAGACAAGTGCCCGTTAAACCATCACCACACGTGTTATAGTAATTGTACAATAGATGTTTATAAAATATTTGACTTCTTAATTACTAACAGCATAGTTATTAGTTTGAATTGGATTCACGATTAGAAGAAATAAACTTTAGAGAATGAAACAGTCTAACTAAACTATTTCAAATGTCTTAGCTCTGCTTTGAACAATGGTTGAACCATTGGATTTAAATTTTCGATTCCTGATTAGAACCCGCTCAAATTTTGATAAGTTTTTCTTTCATTTTCAATGACAATGGCTAAACTAAGCTAACTAAAATTATTGCCATCCTTTTTATTTCCATCGCTATGAAAGGGACGGCAACAATTTTAGTTAGCTTAGTTTAGCTTTTGCGACACTCAGAATTGCCACTAATACCGAAGTAAGGATTATCTTTCAAAGACAATAAACGTTAAAACATATTTGTCTGCTTTTGACAGAACTACTATAACACAGTATCTGAAATGTGCAAAAATCTAAACTTATCTCGACAAGTATTGATGTCATATTTGCTTGTGGATTATTAGCCGTTAATCTTTGGATTACTTCCAAGGCTATCTGATAAATTTCACATGGGCGTGTACAACGAAGACTGTTGCTTACTGTCCCTAATTAATTAAGTACTTATACATTTCCTGATCAGAAACTAGACCAAAACAGAAATCTAATATTCCTTAAATATACACAAATCTTCATAGTAACGAAACAAACACTAGATTTATATGATGAAGTTTAAGTTTATATATTATAATACCTACCACTACCACCTACTATCAATTTGAAGTAGTAGATAATTACAAGGCTAGTCGAATGCAGAGATATTCGTCTAAAAATAAATATTTTTGGTGAAGCGGAGCAAGCTGGTGAAATCAAACGTGTCACTCGCTATCGGGCGATAGGAGCAATATCAATAAATCATCCAGTCGATACCGTCTCGTAATTAACTGTATGATCGATCATCGGTATCGACTCGGGCCGGTTACATTACATGTGTAGATAAATTGATCGAGAATGTACCTTCTGTTGAAAATTTAGCTCCATTTTACTAAAGTAGGTATGTCATACATATTCTATTATGATTTTAAAATGGTCATGTGCTGGTAAAGTGGTAATTATTTTGTTCAATAATCTTATTTGTTTAAGTAAACTGAAATGCGAATTCTTGATTAAAAACAAACCATAATAATTTTATACATTTAAGTACTTAATAAATTATGTGGTCATTACAAAATAATATAAACTTATATAAAATAGATTTATTATAAAAAAAGAATTTATTATACAGATAACAAGAAAAGAGTTTGTCGCTGACTGTCCAGCAAGGAATGCAAACAACCCAATTTCGGGCAGTGATAATTTTTTTGCGATTCGATATTACACATTTTTATCAGTGTAAAAGTCTTATCTCGCAATCTGAGTACACAGTATTCCTTGTAACGACTCTTCGTTACAACCAAACTACATGTTTTACGACAAAACTTCCTACTCACCTACTTTATCATATCTTGCTCAAGTAATTTCGTATATTTTCTCAAATTTTTTTATACCTATCATAAAGCTAGGTATAATCCGCATATTCTATCTATTCACGAAGTTCTACGAGTTATTTAAGAGGCCGTAGGTAGCAAATATGTGGTTTGAATCGTATTAGATCTCAAAATCCGTGAAAGATACCACCTTATAATGTTTGGAGAAATTAAACTTTGAACTTTTATCTTGCGTTGTGGTTTTTTAGAAACACGATTGGTAAAAGTTTTCTCGATCATATATTTTTTTGAAAAATACATGTTTTTCACACAGTTTGCTATTTATCTCAGGAACAGAACGCTATTTTTGTTGGTTTTATGTTTTGACAAATAGCCTAGAAGTATTCATTTAGTTCTGGTTTTTTAATTTTTCGATTACTTGTTTAATTAACTTGTAATTAAATAAAAACTGTTTTTTCGCTATAAATTATGTTGCGTGTCTATCGTTCTGCGCTTCTCACTCACGAGTAAAAACATTATTCGCTCTCCCGCTCATTCCTCGGCGTTATGGCACACACTTAATTAAATTGTTTGCTGATAGTATCAGATCAGATCAGTCATATGACTCACTGTTTTGCTTCAGCGTGGCAAGGAGTTATGGGTTATCGTATCGTAAACAATATGCGAGACGGCGCGATGACTCCTCAATTTAGTGCTGCAATAAATTCACATGAAAATTTAGCAAGCACTCGTTCGTTTTGTCCAAATATTACCGCGAGCCAACACTGCGCGCGGGTATTTTCGTTTTAGAGCCATTAAATTGAGATGCGTGCATACAACTTTGCGCCAAAAACAACCATAAGGTCCTAAATTTACGACCTATTTTACTCTATTGAGCAAATTTAGCCAGAGAATCGATTATTTGAACAAACAAGCCGAGCAATAAATCATCCGCTCCCGGTTACCTGCTGCAAGGGATCGGATCGATACGAAAAAAGCCCCTTTTGAAACAAAAGGGAGTGACATTTTCTAGCGTTGACGCTGCCGCTGGCTCCGGTATTTGAATTCCACTTCAATTGATCAAAGATTGGACTGAGTTATGAGTTCTGATGGTGATTTTTTTCGGTCGGAAATGAATGTCCAGATTTGCGAATTTCTTTTGATAGGGTCTCGGGCTCTTGAAATCTCATTTCCTTTTATTGATG
The DNA here is from genome assembly GCA_963582015.1 of Xanthorhoe designata. NCBI lineage: Eukaryota > Metazoa > Arthropoda > Insecta > Lepidoptera > Geometridae > Xanthorhoe > Xanthorhoe designata. The sequence goes on from OY757045.1 coordinate 513,752, forward strand.
CTGACTTTGTTAAAGTGAACTTTAATACTTAGACCATTTTTTGCAAATATTAATTACCTACAACATTATTTTGCAAACAGTTTTATGGCTAAAGCACTACCCAACAAATGCAAATAAACTTGCAAAGTGACAATATAATTTAACGACACCTTGCCTCATTGTCTTGTCACTTTCTACCAAGAAGAAACCGTTATCAACGTTATGTTACGGACGGCCTTGTTATTTGTTTTAAATTTGAATGGTTCTGCAAAAAGTTAGGATATTGCAAATTTTCGGGGCGAAACTTTGTCAGGTAGCGGCCAATTGTTCATTTTCACTTTGTCGCTAGCTATTTTTATTGGCCTAAATTTGTCTATTCAAATAAACACGAATGAGGTCGTTTATTAGCAGCTAAATACTCCTACATATAATGTCCTTTACATTTTTTTCACTTTTAAAATAAGTAATGTACGGAATTGGATCCTAACCCACTTAAGATTACGATTTTCTATACAAGGTATAAATAAATAATATCCTTGGACATTTCACACCAACACGTCATTTAATCCCAAGCTAAGCAAGTTGCTTGTGTTATGGTAGCCAGATGACTGATATGATAATACTACATAGATTATTTTTTTAAATACATACCTACGTAGAAAACACTTTTTTAAATTAAATACTTACAGAGCATTTTGGAAACGAATAATATTTCGTGTCAGTTCTGTAATAATAATCTAATCACATGTACACAGACCATAGTCTATGTCAAACTATAACAATCCTAGGAACACGCATAAGCAGGACTGCCGACTAGTAGTAGAGCAACACAACAAATCACTGCGAATCTCAAATGGCGCTCTCAAAACAAAGGATACGTGCAAAGCTTCAAAGGCTGTTTCTAGCGGGTGTTTAGATATAGGACGGGACGGCCAGGATCTGGACTGGACTCACTATTCCCTCTGCCCTGAGACAAGCCCAGTGTAGAGCAATGTGGAAGAAGCTTGTCAACGTTCCCGTCAAGGCGATTCAGAACGGGCAGAAATTTATAATTCATATTCATATTCATTTATTGCTTCAAGTTGGTACATAAGGTCTTCAAAATGAGGTTTGACCGCAACAAGAGCCCCATTTAGAGCTTTCTGTGCGGTTTTATTAATAGCATAATCGATGTTAGGGTCATATCAGACAATTATCATAATCAGTACTAATATGGTAGGTATAATCATACAATTATAAGTACACGCGTTCAGTGTCCATGACGCATAAGTCGCACATGAGAGCACTGCAGAATGGGTTTACCAATTGTTGTAATTTACATTTACCTACTTCGCTTATTCTAAAGTACCCAGTAGGTACTAGTTATGGTTAAACTAAGTAGGTACTTCGTCTAACAGTAAGTAAGTAAGTTCGTATGAGCAGGTGGCCAACTCTGGTGACGGAGTTTTTAGTTTTTACTGCATTGCTAGCTATCCAGACTAATTTCATTTTAAATGAAAAATCTTACTAAAAGTTAAAGGCTCCGGCAGGATTCGAACCTGCGTAGATACAAGCGATCGCTCTTAAGCCGAGCTGCCTGACCACTAGGCTACGGACCCTCTAAGCCGAGGCTTGAAACTATTAGTAAGATGATTTTTGTATCGGTTAAAGCACCTACTTTACTTTTACTTTAAGTAAGATTTTTCATTTATAATGAAATTTCCAATACCTAAGTGTGGTTTAACACTGTAAAATAATAAATAAATTATCCAGACTAAGTTTGATTATCGCCATAGCTATTATAGTCACAAATACCTACCTACCTACGCAACGCACACATTAAAAGATAAACTAATAATAAAATTACTATGTTATTTTGAATAACCCATAAATTCCAAAACAACATTTCGTGCGCGATTATACCGTCCCACTATACTAATAGACCGAATGTACGAACAATAGATTAAAACGATTGAAAGCATTCACAAAACAAGTCGTTAAAAGTTTACGACTCGACTGTACCTTGTAGTCCAACAGGGTCCACTAAAAATAATGGTTTAGTTTTCAATCGGCCTATTTCGGCGATTTGCTAGTCATTAAAAAAGTTTTGGGCTGCGAATTAGGGAGCCGCGCCTGTTGGCCTGACGCGATCCCGGATCGGGAATTTTCTGTCCTTCATTTACGGGGGGGAGATGTGGTCTAAATTATACGATTTAGCGAGATATTTTCGGTATTTTGTAGCAGAATATCATTCAAGTAAGTAATTAATTGATAAATAATCCTTCTTGACAAAAGAACAATGGCGAACGTTCGGAGACCCACAGAGACGTGAAAATGTTATAATTGCAGAAACTTGTTATAATTGGTTCAAAAAATATAGTTGCGTGCTTCTAAGGATGCATTTCCAAATGAAATATGTAAATAGGCTTATTTATTTGTAAAAAAAAACACACGACTGTATCCCAGTATTTATTTGTAGTGCCGGAGGCCTTCAGGCGGCCTGAAAGCTGTCGCTCAGGCGAACATAATTAAACTTACCTTATATACATAACTAAATTATCAAACGAAGCTACGGATGATTGATCAATAAGATCCAAAAGGTTTATCATGACTTCGTCCCACTGACCAGCAACCCCATATCTTAATGCCACTATATCTATGTCCTTCTAACAATCATCAGCTTACTCGCTCGTGCCACACAAGCCAGATTAGCCAAGCGTAAAATTGCGAGGTACAAGAATTGACTCGCGCCGCCCCAGGGTCGAAACTAGGATGATCCTACATAAAGGTTCAAGGGGTTAAACATGCACCCTGAACTGAAGTATACACAAAACTTTGGTAAAACTGAAATAACTTAAGTTCCACAATTCCACATGCAAAGTTACAAAATCGTTTTCCAAACATTCTTCTTCGTTCATATGAGCAGTGGCCAACTCTGGTGACGGAGTTTTTTAGGCCGTTTAGGGGCCTCCGTCATGGCTTAACGACTTGAAAAGCCGGGACCGACAATTTAACGTGCCCTCCGAAGCACGGAAGCGCTCAGCTGATAATGCCACTTGCGGTCACCCATTCAAGTTGTGACCGCTCAGAACGTTGATTACATTCTTCTGATTCTTACATTATAAACAAAATGTGTATCCACAACAGCTCCTTTCAGAGCAAAGGCTTACAGCTCATTCATCTGAAAATAGGTTACGTAAAGTAGTTTTAAATTACAGTTAATAATTTCCTTCCGTAATTATTATATTAAACCGAGTGCTACATCTGGGTCAGAAGGTCCTTTGGTCCAATGTCGCCTAGTATGGCTATGTAGGGCGGCCTTAGACGTAGTTGCGAAATATCCAAGTCAACAACACAGCCACATAATAGAAAAAACATTTTTAATCACGCTAATTTAGCTTTACTTGTAACTTCTCAATAATTATTTATAATCAATGAAATCAAATTTAACCTATTTCTATTTGACTTATTGAAATAAAAGTTTGTAAGACGATATCATTTATTATTATTTATTTATTAAAATAAATAAATAAATTATATCGTATTATAAATAAATAAATAAATAAATAATTAATAATATGGTAACTCAGAGTTTAAAGTGTTGTAGTAAACTATCTTCAATCAAGTATTTTAAATGTATGGAATGTTCAGTCAAGTTGCCGGTAGCGGTGCTAACCCATACATTTCATTTTAACCCTATACTGGTATCGAGGATAGTATACTAAGTATACCACTGAAAACTGACGATGGCCCAATGAGTTAGGTAGTAGAACTCTTTACTGGCTTTTAAAAAATCGCTCGAGCTCAGTGTGTTCTTTTATTTAGAACTCATAAAAACTATTCAATGCGTGGGTTACAAATAACCAGCATATCTTAAAATACTCGTTTACAATCAAATCTTCGATCCGCCTCGGCATACTCATTAAAAAGCGACCAAAATGCGAGTACAAGCATATCAGCGCTCATCAATCATTGCGAGTAAAAAGTGGAGGCATGACGAGCTAACGACCATGTCTTAAATACGCACGGTTAATATGCCATATTATTTATATGCTGTATTATGCTGCATGTGCTTTATATTCAGCTTACAATGTGCTTTATTTTAAGTTATCGCAATTTTGAAATTGAGTTTGGAAATTCTTTAGTAGCAACCAAAGACGATTATATTAATCGTCTTTGGTAGTAACTAAAAAATTATTGACGATTGTATTTTTTTTTCGAGTTACGACCTCTTGACGGAAACTTGCAAAGTATTTCACGTGTAACCTACGGCTATAATTTAGTTATGACCGGCAGCCTGTTGGACTGGGCGTCAGTACAGCTCGCTTTACAGCCGGCAGTAAATATCCCAGGTACTAGCGATCGCCCCCGTCCTTGGCCATCGTGTCTCGTCTATTGCAATTTTACATGTTTTTTATAGCTGCAATTCAAATGCTGTATGTAAAGGAGAGCCTTCGAAACCAATTCCAAGGCAAATCACTGAATAAATTAAGGAGTTGTTTCTATAAATTTTATAAATGCTCCTTTCTATAAAATACAACCTGTTTTATCAGATTAATAAAATCTTTTAAACCTTTTTAATGAGCTCAGAAAATAACTTTTTCAATATTTATAATTTATTTCAAGTTATAAAGACAGGATCAAGTACAGCGCAATTATTAAAACATTTTCATTAACCCAACGACATTATCTGAAAACCACTAAACTCAAAGGTCCAGGTTACAAACGCGTTCAACGCACTCGCAATATTCTTAGCTCACAGGAAGCGATCGCTCGTAAAATAGCATTCGACCAGCCGACGACACTGCGACGTTTCTGGTGCGTTTTTACGACGTGTGCGCTGCGGCTGCGGGCCGCGTGCGGTCGCGCGACGTGCATTGTGCTGCACTTCTATTGTAAATAAATAACGCAGTTAAATTAACGCAATAACTATTTTATGATGCGGGCTTATACGCCATTGCGCTGAGGTCGCGCATAACTTGTTATTTAAAACCTCTATTAATATAGGTACTTAATTGCAGTGCTACCAATTACAATTAGCCGATGACAGCCACTTTAAAGTTTAAGATTACCTACTATGACCTATACCTATACCTACCTGAATGTAATCTTATGAACTAAAAGCAAATGAAACGTACTAATAACAACAATAATCATAAAATAAAACAGTTTTATAGGTAGAAAATTTGCAAACACATAAAAAAACAAAAACTAACAATAAACCCCGTAGAATGTAATGGAGGCACACTAGTATGGCTATCCATTAATATCTACTGTCTCTAATCTAAATAAAGACTAATCAATACACACTGTCTTAAAAATTTCTTAGCACATATCGAAGCAAAACAGTTTTGTCCATAATTTATTTTATGCCAGGCAATTTAAAGAAGTGCCTCATAAAAGAGCTTCTCATCACCGACACCGTTGTAAGTTCGTTGCCGCTTCTGAAGTGAACTCAGTGGATGAAATGACATTCTGCATAATATACCTATATCGTTTACATTCCGACTATTTTTAATAACGATAGAGCCTGGAATATAAAAGTGTTGTCATAAACTTCTAAAATAATCGGCTAGTAGTAGTGTAATATGGCTCGCGTTTCACGCTCGCGGCCGGCATGTGTTGCCATACTCGCCATTCAGCGATACTTTACAGCGCACTCTGCTTCGAATGAGCCAATTTTATTCATGGCTCCCTAATTCTATGCCATTACGCGCTGTCTCTCATATCCTATTCATTTTGTCCAGAGGTACTCAAACGGTTCTTCATTAAGTCGATGAGCGTGGCGGAAACTGACGCTTCAATAATGTCCTCCATTATTTTGCATTGTATAATTAGCGACAATTTTATAAAAATAATCAAGGTATTTAAAAATATACTGGTTTGTACGGTGATAAATGACTGATAAGAAAAGGTGTTATTACCTAATTGTATTTTTATTATTATTAGGACATTTCTTAGTTTGACTTTGACCTATTGGTTTGACTAACTTTTACCCAATCTTCTTCCTACCACTATACTATAAGGGGTCGCCAGCAGTATTATTCTTCCATTACCTCTATCAAACGTCATCTCAGTACACACACTAACTTTTACCCAAATGGTGGACTAAAACGTTTCACCTAATTTTACGACTACAGCTGAATGTAGCAAGCCATTAGTGAATGCTTCACTGGTGGCAATGAGAAAGTTCATAAACCGCAGCTTCCTCCATAACTCGAGTGCAATATTAATAAGACGTCGTAATGTCGAGCGTCGGGGCGTATCGATGACGTGCCACGTGCGACTCGTTGATCGCACGCATTTTCATTAGTGCGCCCCGGGCTTGCGTGGACTGCACTATTAGCACACCGCGATTCGATGCCAAACTTGCACTGGCAATGCAATCTCGTATCGCTAGATTGAGGTACGAAACTTAGACAAACAATAAACTTAAAAGAAAGGCCGCTTTACGTTCCGTATAGGGTTACTTTACAAAAGTATATGTAAGCAAGACAGTGATACAGATTGTCTTTCAAAGCTTTTTGAACTTTGTTGGCTAGACCTTACTTAGTCGAGCATATTTTATTTCCCGCTGTGTCCGCGTCTTCTCGTGGCGTGCGCCCCGTCACCGATGTAAGCTTTTAAAGAGTTGGCTTTGGGCCAGCGTTTCGGGCGTCAACCCCCGCTAACACAAATATGAACACGCCAATTGTGAGCCGACTACATTCGTCAGGCATTATTGACTCCACTAATTCATGCGCTATTGACCGGAAAAACATTTGCCAAATTACTGAGCAAACAGTGGCAATTGAAATCAATTAAAAATCCTACTGAAAATTTCAATTTCTAAATTGGATGATTGCTGAACTCCAATATTTGTTTTAACGGTCCACATTTTATGGCACCAGGAAGCAAATAAAAGCCCATTTTTCGATAAGCCTATTGGCAAACGTTAAAGCGTGCGATGTATTTTTAATACATAAATCAAATAAGCAAAAACAACTCATGGCGGAGGAAATGGCACAGTTCATCATAAGCTGAGGCAAGAACAAAACAGTTTCCAATAACTAATACGGAATTGCGAGAGGTGGTAGGCAGGCGAGTAACACGTTCCGACAATAAGGTGGCTTCGACCACTATTACCATTTCCAGTGAACCGGAATAAACGTGCGACTGTAATAAACGTGCCTAGTGGGGCGCAGGTGTGAGCGGAACCAATCCACCAGCACACAATACACTAGCACTTGTGGCATTCTACTTATCAGGAATTAGTTCTGGAACCATATTTATTGCAGTGCATTGTGATATGACTTGTGATAATGGAGCAGGAAAGTTAGAATGTTTTCGCTTTTCGCCCAGCGAGACTAGCAAATGTCTTAGTTTATGCCTTTTCTATTAAAATTTTTTGCTTGTTCACCATAACATGAGTATTCATCATTTTTTCTTTGATTAGTGGCACTTAGTTTCCTTTAGTCAGTTACTACTGCAGTTTTTACTTAGTTAGGATGTGATGATTTGGTTTTTGAGACAGTTTTCGCCAGCTTCCTTTGGACTCGCTAGCAGTGAAGCCGCGGCTCGATTCAATGCATGGAATGGTCCCGTCGGCGGTACCGGGAACACGGCCCCAGTTTTACGATTAAACGCGTTTGTTTATAAACGCGACTCCGGATCGCATGAACTACACTATTAAATCTATTAGTTTATGCGTTTGCAGCGCAACGAAGGTGAGGCCCCTACGGTTACCAGTCGGGGGCGTCTTCCAATTATCTTATTATTGCGGCACAGTAATTGGTTTTGTAACAAAATACCCAATAAAATCTTGTTATTCTTAGCTTAATAGAAATATTTTATTAATCATTATTTACTCAGTAGGTACAAAACGGGTTTATCAATTTAGTAACCGCAAATATACAATCAGCAATTACTCACGCCTCGGCAAACATTCCAGTTCTATTTAAATTCTTCCGAATGTAAATGTGTTACCGAATCCGTGTGTCTGTTTGTTTGTGTGGGGCCACGTGCGCGTGCGTCGTTAAAAGCGCATTAGCTGGATTCCGGGCTGATACGGAGATGTGAGGCGACATGCGAGCTGATGGACTGGCTTCCTGCAGATAACGGGTTCCGAGGATCCATTGTCATACCTCGAGTATCCTAATCACCTAATTTGTGGATTATTACTGTCACATCCGCACACACGTTCCCTAACTCAGTATGAAGTACTTTTATTATAGTTAATTAAATCATTATTATCATGAATAAATAGTTTTAAACATGTGAATAGGGACACATTGCGTATCAATCATGAATACGATGTTGAAAGACTAATGTCTATGTCTCACCCAATTCCCACATGGGGCCCTGCCCTTCGCGATCTACTGTCATTAACTATGCGGGCCTTTGAGACCCATGTGTAGATCAACAGTCATGTACGGCTTTATTATCATCACGTTAAAAACAACGTGGATAAACTTACACTAAACTAATTCTAACTCTCGACGAATGTTTGTGAGTTTCGTTCCAATTTGGGAACTTTCCTGGCCGTCTGACCGTTTTCAGAGGCAAATGATCCGAACGGATGAATTACGTACAAATTGTGCTGGGAAGATTGATTTGGCAGTCATTTGTGTACTGGAGCTATAAGAGACTCTCCAACATCACAGGGAATTCGTGTCTTCCTTTTTTGTTTTGCTTATTTGATTTAGTAGTTTCATTTGTTTTACTTTAAAGTGTTATTTCATGCATTAATCAGGTAGCCAATTTAGATTCGTTAGAGTTTAACAAATTGAAATGTCAACTGTCATGTGGCTTTGGCTGTAAAAGTTTGAGCATCTCTGTTTATTGATTCATCAGCAAATTGATATTGAATGAGTCGAACGGCGTGTAATAAAATGCACTACTATTGAAGCGTGTCAATGGTATACAAATAGGCATAATAATATATTAATTACTGTAACAACCAGCAGTGTATTATGAACTTTATGATAGTGTCTAATAATCTGATACTTATCGATAGTTTTCATTTTGTGAAATACACAACAAAAAAATAACCAGCGTGGTGGCAGACAGCAACTAGATTATTATTTTGGCTGATCAGTTACCAGTTGAGCTATCTATAGATCAGGTGCTACATCTAGATGAGAGCCTCTCTTGGAACTAAAAACGTTATATTGTGCCAATTTTCGTAATTAAGCTTAAGTTGGTGAATGGTTTTTTAGAGTTCTGCTTACAGAACCATACATAAAAGCGAAACCGTAATAATAGCCTGATATATCGATTGTCGATTTGTAAACTGCTGATTCTCATATATTCATGTAATTTCCAAGTAATAAGTAAACGTAATATCAGTCCATACGCTGTTATGGTCGCAGTTTACTTACTAGTTAGTACGGCGGGTGAAGCCGGTAGTCGCGAGATTGTGTAATCGTCAGATACGGCGATAACACCAGATTGCCGATACTGTTTTACTAGACGATATGATTTACTGGCAGGTTCTGATTATTTGTAGATTTTATTTATGCTTCTTCGTCACTATTCTTGCGTCTATTGATCAAGATATGAATTGCAGGACTGATTTGAATAGTTCTTGGCTACAGTTAATTTACTTAGCTCAGATAATTCCTTACATTAATCATTACACAGCCAGCTATAAACAAACTCAAGTTTCTATCCTAAAGTAAGAATAAAATAGAATTCATGTACCCGGTGAAAAATTTTACATGAGTTAGCATTATCAGCATCTTCTTTTTGAATATTTTTAGAGACAATATTAGTTTTAAACAGAGCTATCCATATTTGCAGGATTCCTAGCCATTTGTTATCCCAATAAGCGCTTAAAAGTGAGTTATATTTTAGTAGCGCTTGACGGACACATCACTACGCAGAACATGATTTATAAACCCCATCCTGAACCGAAATATTGCACAAAGAATATAGATAGAGTATTCTGTATTGTAAACTATTATTCTGTCGCAGGTCTGGTAAAGATTCCCATTTAGCGATATGGCCGCCTATGCATATCATGGTTTTTTGGACGTCAATGTTGTTTATGATATGTCGGGCTATTTATTAATTTGTATTTTATTCGTTATTGACAGATGCGGTTATCATAAAATGAGCAGCATGTGGCGCACGGCGCCGGTGTTGCTGGCGGCGCTGGCGGCGGCGGCGGGCGCGCTGACGCCGCGCTGTCAGGAGATCAGCATCCCCATGTGCCGCGGCATCGGGTACAACCTCACCTCCTTCCCCAACGCGCTCGACCATGACACGCAGGAGGAGGCCGGCTTGGAGGTGAGACATTATTTTTAGTCAGCCTAAAAACAGGATTCTCAATTCATTAGAATATTTTTAACGGACTTAAAAAAAAGGAGGAGGTTCTCAATTCGTCTGTTTTTTCAGAACTTTGGACCAGGTGAACCGATTTTGATAATTATTTTTTTGTTTGAAAGCTTGTGCTTCCCGTGGGGTCCCATAAATTTTGAGGATCTTCAGAGATATGAACAAAAATGCACCTAAAAGTGCAGAAAATTGCTCTCTTCCGAAATTAAAATCGGCGTATGTATGTATGTCCTCCGATTACCTACTCATTTGTTAAATTATATTAGAAAATTCATTTATTGTTGGAAAGTGTATAATTTCCAGTTGGTGATGATCTGACTAAGAAATGCACAATCTGACTAAGAAATGCACAATTGCACATAGATGTTATGTATCGCAGCTTTCCATAAATCTGTGACTTACGTATTTTTCCATTAACTAAGATCTTTCTCAAAAATCTCCGCTCAACCTTCCAGGTGCACCAATACTGGCCGCTCGTGGAGATCAAGTGTTCCCCGGAGCTGAAGTTCTTCCTCTGCTCTGTGTACACTCCCATCTGCATCGAGGACTACGCCAAGCCGCTGCCGGCGTGTCGCAGCGTGTGCGAGCGAGCGCGCGCCGGCTGCGCGCCGCTCATGCAGAAGTATGGCTTCCAGTGGCCTGAGCGGATGGCTTGCGAGCGACTACCCCGAGCTGGCGACCCGGACCATCTCTGTATGGAAGACGATGAGCGGACACAGGTACGCACCACTATCCATAGCATTATTACTCTGCAGTATGACCGCTCTTGCAGAAGTATAGGATAAAATAAAGAATAAAAAAGCCTATATTTAAGTAAGTGGAAGTCTTAATGGAATCAAGACCTGAACGTGTTAGTTGTTCTGATCACGAACAGGTACTTAACAGACATACATATCAAATCGAAGTTGCATCTCTTGTGCATCCGACGAACCCTTCAACCAAGCTTGTCTATAATAATAAACTTATATCGAATTCTTGAGCCTGTAATAAGTCTCCCTTCCATAATTTCCAGGAAGCAGAACCGCCTCGACCGCCACCTCGCAAGAACCCCAAACATTGCAAAGATCCAAAAAACTGCGAAAGTGCCGGCACGGGCGGCGGAGGGGCCGTGGCCGGGGGCGGGGCGGGGGCGGCCGGGGGGGCGGGGGCGGGGGCGGGGGGGGAGTGCAGCGCGTGCGCGTGCCGCCCGCCGCTCCTGCGCGCCCTCAACCACAGCGGCTGCGCACAGCCCTGCGCGGGCGCGTTCTTCACGCAGGAGGAAAAGGTACGCACTACACTGAATCTTACTGTATTAAATACGATTACGATTTTCTTATACACGTCGCGGGGCTTCAATGGATGCGACTGGCACAGTATTTACTAACTCTTTGTTATTGCAATAAAGTTCTTTATTATGATTAAGATTACTTTTTTAATTGGACCTTTTGTGCTATAGGAGTTCGCGGGCGTGTGGGTGTCGCTGTGGAGCGGCCTGTGCGCCGCCTCCACGCTGATGACGCTCACCACCTTCCTGATAGACTCGCAGAGGTTCAAGTACCCTGAGCGGCCCATCGTGTACCTGTCCGCCTGCTACTGCATGGTGGCGTGCGGGCACCTGGCGCGGCTGGCGCTCGGGCGCGACGCCGTCGTGTGCGACGGGCTGCGCCTGCGCACGCACGCCGCCGGCCCGCACGCCTGCACGCTCATCTTCATCGTCGTCTACTTCTTCGGCATGGCCTCCTCCATCTGGTGGGTGGTGCTCTCCTTCGCGTGGTTCCTGGCGGCCGGCCTCAAGTGGGGCAACGAGGCCATCGCCGGGCACGCGCAGTACTACCACCTGGCCGCCTGGCTCGTGCCCGCCGCCAAGACGGTCGCCGTGCTGCTGGCGGGCGCCGTGGACGGGGACCCGGTCGCCGGCATCTGCTACGTCGGCAACTCCTCGCCGGAGAACCTGAAGCGGTACGTGCTGGCGCCGCTGATCGTGTACTTCGCGCTCGGGGCCACCTTCCTGCTGGCGGGCTTCGTGTCGCTGTTCCGGATCCGGTCGGTGATCAAGCGTCAGGGCGGGATCGGCGCCGGCTCGAAGGCGGACAAGCTGGAGAAGCTGATGATCCGCATCGGCGTGTTCAGCGTGCTGTACGCGGTGCCGGCCGGCGTGGTGCTGGGCTGCCTGGCGTACGAGGCGGGCGGGTACGAGCGCTGGATGCGGCGCGCCGCCTGCGGGCCCGCCTGCGGGGACCGCCCGCTCTACTCCGCGCTCATGCTCAAGTACTTCATGACGCTGGCGGTGGGCATCACCTCGGGCGTCTGGATCTGGTCGGGCAAGACGCTGGAGTCCTGGCGGCGCGTGTGGCGCGGGGGCCGGGCGCCCCCCCAGGCCCACCGCGCGCTCGTGAAGGGCCCCGTGTGACGCGCGGAGGGGGCGCCGCTCGCCCCCGCCCCCCCGCCCCCGCCCGCCTGCCCCCCGCTGCTGCCCCCGCCGGTGTCCGCGCCGCCGACCGCGGTGGCCGCGTCGGCGCCCTCGGCCCGCTCGGGACAGCCGCTGTCCGACTACGGCCCCGTGTAGACGGGACGGTGCGAGGCTCATGCGAACGTTATCTCAGTGAACCCATGACAGGCGGCCCTGTGATTGAATTATCGTGCCATTGCCCGAGTGCCGTGTGCCGTGTGCCGTGTGCCGTGTGCCGTGTGCCGTGTGCCGTGTGCCGTGTGCCGTGTGCCCGCGTGACGGCGGTGACGGCGCCGCGCGTCGTCTAGTCTCCGTCGTACCGCACTGTGCGGCGCGAATATATACGTAAATAGCTCATAGGAATAATGTAGGACGATAGGATCGGACCGATGGGATGCGTGTAGATCAGTAAAGTATTTGATTGTCCAGACTTGTCTTAGATCACTGCCACTTTTGTATCCGATTTACATTTAACGCTGACAATAAAACCATTTACTGGTTTATGCTGTTGCTGTGACGCCGGATCGCCGCGGCTGATCGATAGTTTGCGTTCATGACGAGATTTCGTCAGAAAGTGTCGATCAGTCGTAGATATCTGTGCTTTCCTACTTTTCTACTTGTGATTGACGAAAATGTTCATAAATATTCTTGTGATCTCTAAGAACTAATGTACCTAAATATGTAGCTAACACCTTAAGCACTGAAGTATCTCTAGCTCGAATTTTGACACTTTTTTACTTAAATCTCTGTTACGTTTCAACCACACACTGTAAGAAACTGCATGAATATCGCTATCGAACATCACTTCCATTTCATGTTATTCCTTGCAGTGTGAAGTTCGTATATTTATGCATACCTAAGTGAAAAAATGACAAACTTCTCGACACTAATGCTTGAAACAAAAATATTATAATGCTTGTTGACCTTCCAATGTGGAATCTGTAAATAAATTGTATTTATTATAATTGACGGCAGGTAGCGCTGTAGTGTATACGAGTGATTGTGTTAAACGCCATCTGTTGGTGAGTTAAATGTAACGTAGTTCCAGCTCCATCTAGTGCGACGTATGATAAGGATTATCTACTCGACGAGAGATGGCGCTATATGTTCGGCGAGCGGTGTTTGTGTAAACTAGCTGATATATTTTGTAATAATTACGAACAATCAATCAATTAAAACGCTCAAATACTATTTCTTTTTATATTGTTTTGATTTATATAGCGAGTGATTTTTGAAAATAGTTTACTTAAAAAAAGGTTGTAATTTTATAGCAGCGCCGCAGCCGAAGTTTAAGAAAATCATTATTGTAATTTAATTTATATTTAACTGTAGATAAAACAAATAAATCGACTTTTTTATGTACTAGCTTATATCATTTTCCATTCCCATAGATTTAAGTTGGGCAATTAGTTGTTACTAAATTAATTTTCCTGGGATTTTAAAAAAAGTAACTAGGTGTACGAAACAAAATAAAAAAAATATAAGTAGGGATATAAGATATGTTATTGAGGATTTAAATATAAACCACAAATTGTTTCTCTGAAATACAAAGTTTCGTTTTATTTTACACATCTTAAATATTACAGTATTATTTGTGATTAAACTTACTAGGTACACTTTTATCTCACCTGAAATACAAAGAAACGACATTTAAGGTCCACTAATATCGTCTCCTCAACAATATCCTTTCTTTTATCTATCTCACAAGTTTATAATACTTTATGCACAAATATTTCTACGCGTCATCCGCCATTGAATCACACTTCAATCCAATGCACATTCTAAAGATGTCCACAGACAACTTAACACGCGCGAAGCGCGGCAAATTCAAATTAATGAAATGTAATTTCATTACATCTCCCCCCCTAAGAGGGAAAATCCTAAATAACATATCTATCTATAAACTATCTTCATTTTCGTTTTCTTCTACTTCATCTTCTTCAGTTTCTATTGTGACAGGTTGTAGTTTTGTTATGTGGAATAAAGTTGACTCTGTTTTTCTGTTGCCGGTGTCAATCCTATAGATGGAGTTTGATATTTTCTCTACTATTCTGAAGGGGCCTATTCTTAGTTCGTCTAATTTCTTCCTATTTAGTCTGTTTCCATTTTCTACATATACACTGTCTCCTACGTTGAACTCTTGCATTTTTCTATTTCTATCAAATATTTTCTTGTTGTATTCGTGGGATTTTATTGTATTCTCTAACGCTAATCTTCTATCAGCAATCAACTTGTCTTCCCTTTCTATTGTTTTTAATTCATTTGGTAGAATACTGACATTTGTACCATCCAGTAGATATTTTGGTGCAAAACCTGTAACGGAGTGATCAGTTTCATTATATTTTTGTATACAATCTCTTGCCACAGTTGTCCATGTTCTCTTATTATTTTGCTCATTTATTTTACATCTTATTTTATTTACTATTGTTTGATTTGCTCGTTCATTTAAGCCATTTGAGAATGGTGTATTCACAGCTGTAAAAATTAGTTTAATATTATTATCCTGCAAATATTGCTTAAATTCCCTTGAATTGATGCCTGGATATTGATCTGTCAGAATTATTCCAATATCATCTGTCTCTTGTACATTCTTTGTTAGTTTTATAAAGTCACTTGCATTCTGTGTTTTCGACGTTGCAATAAACGCATATCTTGTGTAGTGATCTATCAAAAGGTGTAGGTATTTTTTTGTTGATCTAGATCCTCCAAAGCCACCAATAGTATCTATAGACATTATCTCAAATGGTTTTGTTGCTGGTCCCAGTTGTGACATTAATCCAAATTTTCCTTGACATCTTGATTTATTTTTTATGCATACTTCACATGTTTTACAAACATTAATTATATTTTTTGTTATATTTTTAGCTGTATATATTGGACATATTTTTTTCTGTAATTGTCTGATCCCAATATGGCATAAATCATCATGCACTTTTTTTATAAGTTTCTTACTAAATTCTTCGGAGAGGATAATTTTTTCATTTTTCTTTACCTTTTTATAATAGATTCTATTCTTGTGTATCAAATGATGTTTCTTTTCTTTTATTGTGTCGTTTTTATCTTGGTCTTCAACTATGTCTTCTATTTGTATTAAATTAACTATTTTCAATAGTTCTTCTTTGTTTTCTTCTGATCCTAGTACAGGGTTTCGGCTCAAACAGTCTGCTTCTACATTTTCTTTACCAGGTATATATTTTACTTTAAAGTCATATTGAGACAGGTAATATGTTAGCTCCCCCAATTCTTCATCTGTCCTGCATTTAATGTTCATGTTCTCTAGAGGTTTGTGGTCTGAGTAAATAGTAAACTGTTTTCCAATGAGCCAGTGTTGCCAGTATTTAACTGCTTCTTTCATAGCAAAACATTCCAGATAGATAGCTTTTTTTCGTTTTTGAGCTTCATTCAGTTTCTTTGAAAAATATGCCACCGGTTTGTCTTTCCCGTCAAGTTGTGTCTGCTTTAATATTGCCCCGATACCCTCTAAGGAAGCATCTGTAAAGATTTTTATTGGTAAGTCTTTGTCATATATTTCCAACACTGGTTGAGAACATAAGTATCTCTTTATTTGATTAAATGATTCTTCACACTTCTCTGACCACACAAACTTTTCGTTTTTTCTTAATAAATTATGTAATGGATCTAAGATAATTGAGCTTCTTGGTATGTATTCATGGTAAAAGTTGATTTTACCCAAAAATTGTCTGATATTCTTTTGCGTCTTAGGCGTTGGGAAATCTCTTATTGAAATCAAATTGTCTTTTAGTGGTCTTACTGAGTTGTTTTGGATTACATGGCCAAGATACTTTACAGAGTCAGAGGCAAAGGTGCATTTCTTTAACTTCAATCTAAAACCTTCTTTTATTATCGCTTCCAACACATTTCTTATGTGTCTTATATGTTCTTCAAAGGTGGGCGAGTAAATCAAAATATCATCTATATAGTTTACAGAGTATCCTGTGAGCTTGTGCTTTCTTAGTATATTACTTAGGATTCTCTGGAATATAGCAGGTGATGTTTTCAAGCCAAATGGAAGACAGGTCCACTGGAAGTGGCCCTCTTGTGTGACAAACCCTGTTTTATTTCTATCTTCCACCCGCAGTGGTATTGCCCAAAATGCCGAGTTAATATCCAGTGTTGTAAAATATTTACAATTTCTAGTTCTAATAATCAAATCGTCTATTAATGGGAAAGGTTGGGCTTGTGGTACAACAATTTTGTTCAGTTCTCTGAAATCTACACATAAGCGAGATTTTCTATTTTCACCTTTTTTAAAAGCCAATGTCACTGGCGCTGCAAAAGGACTATAGGATTCTTCTATTAAATTATTCTTTAGTAACATGGATATTTGCTCTTCAATTTCTAATTTATCTTCTATTGTACATCTGTATGGTCTTTTACTGCAGTATCTATTTACTAATAGATCTATGTGAGCTTCATACTCTCTAACTGATCCTATATCATACTTGTCCTTCGCAAAAATTGTCTTGTATTCCTCTATCATTGTCTCTATCTGACTTTTCTTTTCGTTATCTAAATGATCTATCATACTTACAAATTCCTCTGTTTCTATGTGTTCATTGAAATTTATTGCATATGTTTTTATATCCTTATCTTCATTTCTGTTATCTTTCGGCATCCTGCCTCTTTCATTTGTTATTTTTTTTTGTTCTATCTGCAAATTCTCATTTTGGGTTAATTTGAATTGCTTTATCATATCCAATCCGATTATAAAATCATCAAAATCTTCATTTTCTACTACAAATACATCCACATCTTCTTCTAAATCAAAGATTTTTATTTTTATTGTTATTAGACCATCTGTCTTTTTCACACCATTAACCGTTTTCATAAATGCTATATTCACATTGTCTTTTCTTTCATTTACTTTAATCAGTCTTGAATTTATTAAAGAAATCTGTGAGCCTGAATCATAAATGCCGCTCACTTCTAATTTATTTTCCAATAAAAGCTTGATTTTGATTAATGGTGTACTTACTCGTTTTTTGGATCAGTATTCATATCGACTTCAATAATGGAGTTATTACCAACATTTTTGGTTTTAATAAATTTTTCAGATTCATTTTTATTTTTCTTGAACCAACATGATTCTTCCGGATGATATCTTATTCCTTTGTCCAAAGACTCACAAGTCTTACATGGCTTCTTCTCATTAGTTTTATTTTTATTAAGAAATGTACTGTTCTTTATTGTATTTGAGTTTTTCTTGTACATCATACTTTCATATTTTCTTATCTCGTTGAACAAATCAGTGGTGCTGATGAGTTCGTCTCTGTTTAACTTGTTTAAGACAAACCCAGGTAAACCTGTTGCAATGAGATCTATCATTGTTTTGGTGTCTATCATTTTGTTTATGTCTAGTAGAAGCCGTTCTTTTTTTATAGCATAGTCGATTAACAGTCCTTCTTTATATCTGAAAGCGAATGCATATGTGACTACATCCCATCCTCGGTTTTTAAAGGTTTCTAAAAATTTGTTTTTCCATTCATTCCATTCAGAATTTACAGTTAGTTTTATGACCATTGAGTTATACCAATCCAAGCAAGCTTTTCCTAAAAATAATCTCAATACATCTATTTTTGTTTCATCTTTTGTTATGTTAAAGCGCTCACACTCTTTTTCAAAGTTCTCTATCCATTGTGTTGCATTAGGATTTTTGGTCGTGAATTTTTCAATAATAAATTTCTCTGAGATATGTTTTAGGTTATGCTGATTTTCTTTTTTCGTTGTAGTTTCTATTAGTTTTTGCAAGATTTTTTGCAAACTCTCATCTTTATCTATTGGTTTTTCAATGCTCATTTCTTCTAGGTATTGCTCCATAAATTGCATATTACCTTCCTCATCTGTATATGTTTTCTTTAGATCTGCGTCTAGTTTTATCCATATTTTTCTGCTTTGGTGCCTTTTCTTTAGGCTATTTTTGATTTTTGAGAAAGTGTTCATTTTAACAATATATGTATGATGAATCACCGGCTTCTGCTCATCAGGTAAAACATAACATTTTCCTTCTTCTGTAGTTATTGAGGTTATGGCTAACACATTCGATTTGCCATCACTTGATGATATTATTGTAAATTCGAATTGGAGCCGGTCCATCTTATTTTTAGTCCAAAATGTCGTTTTATAAGATATGTTATTGAGGATTTAAATATAAACCACAAATTGTTTCTCTGAAATACAAAGTTTCGTTTTATTTTACACATCTTAAATATTACAGTATTATTTGTGATTAAACTTACTAGGTACACTTTTATCTCACCTGAAATACAAAGAAACGACATTTAAGGTCCACTAATATCGTCTCCTCAACAATATCCTTTCTTTTATCTATCTCACAAGTTTATAATACTTTATGCACAAATATTTCTACGCGTCATCCGCCATTGAATCACACTTCAATCCAATGCACATTCTAAAGATGTCCACAGACAACTTAACACGCGCGAAGCGCGGCAAATTCAAATTAATGAAATGTAATTTCATTTTTTTATATATAAGATTATTGATCTATAATCTAAAATTAAAACCAAAATGTGTTGCTCTGTAACAAAGTTATTTTTATTTTAAAACAAATGACACTAACAAACTATAACATAAAAAGTAACTTCTAATAACTTCTACCTGTAACAAAGAAACGACATTTAAAGTTCTTATTTCTCAGGATGCCGATCCTTCTATTATTATAGCATTTTAGCTATTTATGTAAATCTTTTTATCACAATGTAAAATTTCACTTGTGAAAAATCTTCCATCTGTGTGACACATGTCATCTGACATCTATCATCATTCTATGTTCCTAACTAATGAGTATCATCTCAATCTAAAGAAATAAGTTTCTTTACATCTCCCCCCCTAGGGAGAGAAAATAACTCAAAAAATATTCTTAAAACACCCCATTCTTCACTGTATAAATTTCTTCACGCCAATGAAAGAACTGGTATTAGTTTTGTAATATGAAAAAGGTTTGATTCTATTTTTCTGTGTCCAGTATTAATTTTATAAATTGAGTTAGAAATTTTTTCAAATATTTCATAAGGCCCAATTTTCAATTCATCTAATTTCTTCCTGTTAAGCTTGTTTCCATTTTCCACATACACCATGTCTCCCACATTAAATTCATGGTATTTTTTATTCTTGTCAAATATTTTTTTATTGTAATTATGTGATTTCATTGTATTCTCAAGTGCTATTTTCCTGTCTCTGATCCAATCATTATCAGATTTTGTACACCTTAATTCATTAGGTAAAATGGCAACATCTGTACCGTACAAAAGATAACTTGGTGAATAGCCAGTCACTGAGTGGATTGTATTATTGTATTTATCTACACATTCATGAGCAATTGCTGTCCATGCTTTTTTTATTCCTTTTTCATTTATCTTACATCTGATTTTGTTTACTAGTGTTTGATTCAACCTCTCATTTAGACCATTTGAAAATGGTGCATTTACTGCTGTGAATACCATTGGTATCCGCTGCTCATCCATGAACCTCTTGAATTCCTTTGAATTTATTCCTGGATATTGGTCAGTGAGCAACATGCCAACATCCTCTGTATCAGTTACATTCTTGACAAGTTTTATAAAGTCATTTGCATTTTGAGTTTTTGAAGTTAGAATAAAAGCATATCTCGTGAAGTGATCTACTAAGAGATGAAGATATTTTTTTGTTGACCTTGAACCTCCAAAACCGCCAATTGTATCTATAGAAATTATTTCGAAAGGCTCTTTGGCTGGACCTAGATGAGACATAAAACCATAAGTGCCTTGCCCTCTGGATTTATTTTTAATGCAAATTTCACAACTTCCACAGACTTTTCTTATGTTTTTAGTTAAATTCTTAGCTGTGTAATGTGGGCTAATAGTATTGTGCATTTGTCCAATTCCAATATGACACAGGTTTTCATGTATGTCTTTAAATATTTTGATACTAAATTCTTCTGATAAAATTATTCTTTCTCTCTTTTTAACTTTCTTTAAGTAAACATTCTTATATTCAATTAAACTGCCTTTTCTGTTTTGAATTTCTTCATTGTTATTTTGATCTGTTATAATATCTTGAAGTTTAACCAGGTTTACCACCTTCAACTGTTCATCTGTATTTTCATCTACTTCTAATACTGGGTTCCTGCTTAAACAGTCAGCTTCAATATTGAGTTTTCCTGGCGCGTATTTTATATTAAAATCATATTGTGATAAATAATATGTTAAATCACCAAGCTCTTCATCGGTTCTAGATTTTAAATTCATGTTTTCAAGCGGTTTATGATCTGAGTAAACTGTAAATGATTTACCTATCAACCAGTATTGCCAGTATCTTACTGCTTCTTTGATAGCTAAACATTCTAAGTAAATTGCTTTCTTTTTCTTCTGGGTTTCATTTAATTTTTTTGAAAAATATGCTACAGGTTTTTCTTTTCCATTTGTTTGTGTCTGCTTTAAAATAGCCCCTACACCTTCTATAGAAGCATCAGTATATATATTTATAGGTAAATTCTGATCAAATATTTCTAGAACTGGTTGTGTGCATATCAAGTCTCTTACTGTTTCAAATGCTTTTTGGCATTTATCAGACCAAATAAATTTTTGGTTCTTCCGAAGTAAATTATGCAATGGATCAAGTATTATTGCACTTTTTGGTATATACTCATGATAAAAGTTAATCTTTCCTAGAAATTGTCTCACATTCTTTTGTGTTTTTGGAATAGGAAAATTCTTGATTGAGATCAAGTTATCTTTTACTGGTTTTATAGAATTGTTTTGAATTATATGACCAAGATATTTTACTGAATCTGATGCAAACGTACATTTCGTAAATTTCAACCTAAAACCTTCTGTTTTGATTGCTTCAAGCAGCTGTGTTAAGTGATCAATGTGGTCTTCAAATGTTTCACTAAATATGAGTATATCATCTATATAATTCACAGCAAAGCTAGAAAGTTTATATTTTCTTAATATGTTACTCAAAATCCTCTGGAAAATTGCCGGTGACGTCTTAAGACCGAATGGAAGACATGTCCATTGATACTGTCCTTCCTGTGTTACAAATCCTGTCTTTTTTCTATCTTCAATTCGTAAGGGAATAGCCCAAAACGCTGAGTTTACATCTAGAGTTGAAAAAAACTTGCAATTTCTGGTTTTCAACATTAAGTCTTCGATTAAGGGAAAGGGCTGTGCTTGCGGTACCACTATTTTATTTAGCTCTCTGAAGTCTATACATAGTCTGGATCTTTTGTTATCTTCTTTTTTAAATGCCAATGTAACAGGAGCAGCAAATGGACTGTAGGATTCTTCTATAAGTTTATTATTCAACAATTGTGATATTTGTTCTTCAATTTCTTTTTTATCTTCCACAGTGCACCTATAAGGCCTCTTACTACAATATCTGTCCACTATCAAGTCTATCCTTGCTTCATACCCCTTAACAGTACCAATATCATACTTATGTTTTGCAAAAACTGATTTATGTTCCTCTATCAGTGCATTTATTTCCGTTCTTTGGTTTAAATCTAAATGATTTATACTCAATTCAAAATCTTCCATTTTAATATGTTCATTAAAGTTTATTTTATAATCTTCATTTATATTTTTGTTTTCTTCTTCATATTCTGTGTTTTTACATTTATTTATAGAAATTTCTTCTATGTATTGTTTTTGAATTATTTTCAAGTCTTCATTCTGAATTAGTTTAAATTTTTTTATCAAATCTAATCCAATCAAAAAATCATATTTAAAATGTTGTTCATCAATGATATATACATCAACATTTTCTTCTAGTTCAAAAATTTTTATTTTTAAAGTTGTCAAACCACTCGCTTTTTTAACACCATTAATTGTTACTAAATTTGCTTCGTTCAAATTGTTTCTTTTTCCTTTTAGTCTCAAAAGTTTTGAATTTATCAGAGAAACATTTGAACCTGAATCATAAACTCCATTTATTTTTAATTCATCATTCAAAAGTAGTTCGACATTTATTAATGGTGTTACAACTCGTTTTTTTGATCGGTTTCATTTAATTCAGCTTCAATCACAGAGTTGTTAACGTGTTTGATAGTATTTCTCTTTATTTTATCATCTTCTCTCATTCTAAACCAGCATGTACTCTCCGGGTGATACCGTGTCCCTTTATTTAATTTTTCGCAGATCTTACATGGCTTTTTATCCTCACTTTTTTCATCAGTTCTCCGAATTTCGTATCTTCTTTTCGCTACAAAGCTTTTTTTATTTACCATGTGTTCATATTTGCTCACTTCATTAAACAAATCTACTGTATCTTTTAATTCTTCTCTATCAATCTTATTAAGAATGAATTCTGGTAAACTAGCTGCAATAAGATCTATCAAGGTGCCTGTATCAATAGATCTTCTCATTTCCAATAACAGTTTTTCTTTTCTCATCGCATAATCCAGCAGTGATCCATCTCTGTATCTAAATGAGAGTGCATATGAAACCGGGTTCCATCCCTTGTTCGCAAATGTTTCGCAAAATCTAGTTTTCCATAAAGACCATTCTGAGTTCATTGTTAATTTCATTATCATAGAACTATACCAATCCATACAACTTTTGTCCATAAATAATCGGAGCAATTCAATTTTCTTTTCATCCGTTGTCACATCGAAGCGTATGCATTCTTTTTCAAAAATGTCAATCCACTGGTTAGCATTGGAGTTTTTGCTAGTAAATTTATCAATTACAAATCTCTCTGCAATGTGTTTTAGGTTCTGCTGTTTATTTTTCTGTGTATTTTCTACCAATTTTTCAAATAATTTTTCTAATGTACCTGGTTCCGTTTTATGAGTGGCATTATAATCGTCTTGGCTAATTTCTTCGAGAAATTGATTTCCGAATTGTAAATTGCCATCATCATCCATGTATGTTTTAACGAGTCCTTCTGTCATCGTTATCCAAACTCTCCTGATCTGGTGCCTTTTTTTAAGACTGTTTTTAGCTTTACTATAAGCACTCGTTTTCATTAACTCTGTATGGAGATTGGCATATTGCAGCTCTTCTGGTATTGCGTAAACTTTGTTGTCATTCGAAACAATTGACGTTATAGAAAATATGTTCGATTTTCCATCGCTTCCAGGTAAAAGTGTAAACTCAAATTGTAGTTTCGCCATCGTGGGTTAGTTTGTTATAAACAAAAATGTCGTTTTATAAGATTATTGATCTATAATCTAAAATTAAAACCAAAATGTGTTGCTCTGTAACAAAGTTATTTTTATTTTAAAACAAATGACACTAACAAACTATAACATAAAAAGTAACTTCTAATAACTTCTACCTGTAACAAAGAAACGACATTTAAAGTTCTTATTTCTCAGGATGCCGATCCTTCTATTATTATAGCATTTTAGCTATTTATGTAAATCTTTTTATCACAATGTAAAATTTCACTTGTGAAAAATCTTCCATCTGTGTGACACAATATGTCATCTGACATCTATCATCATTCTATGTTCCTAACTAATGAGTATCATCTCAATCTAAAGAAATAAGTTTCTTTACATATATTTAATTTATAAATAAGGATATTTTTACTGATGGGCAATATACAATAGGATCATTTTTGGAGGCCATTACTATTGGAAGTGGAAAAAAAGGCTAAAAGCTCAGTCTGTATATTTTATTCAGAGACAAAAAGCTAGTTCAAAATCACCTAGGTATGTAGTTATTGCTAATTTGAACACTGCAGAATTATTCAAATTATGAGTACCTACAATACAGCAGTCACAAGTACCTAGTTACCTAGGTACCCTAGCTTTCTACAAAACTACATGTCTACTATTATGTATAATTATGTAATATAATAAATAGTATATCACAATAGAAATTACGTATTTCATTTGAACAGTAGGTACATTAATGGCGTAGGTATTAGCAACACTCACTAAATGTTTCTAAATTACACATTTCAAATTAATTAGATACTACCTAGTGGCAATTCGGAGTATCGCAAAAGCTAAACTTAACTAACCAAAAATGTTGCCGTCCCTTTCATAGCGATTGGAATAAAAAGGATGGCATTAATTTTAGTTAGCTTAGTTTAGCTTTTGCGACACTCCGAATCGCCACTATTTACCTACTCGGATTTGATATTAAATTACAAAAGACGCCTCTAAGCACCTCTTAAATCTATAAATATCGTAAAATAGTGAGTGAACTCACACGTTAAAAATACTATCAAAAAAGCAAACCTAACCATTTTGCCGACTGTCACATACCTAGGTACCTACGAAATATCACGGATTTTATTGCATGAAGATCAGTAAAATAAACTAAGAGTAGAAGCAATTTTGGAGAATTTCTTATAGTAGGTATCTAGGTAGTAGGTATTTTACTTACATCATACAACCATTTCACCACTTGTCACCACCTAATCCAATCAATACCACGACCTAATCAGTTAATTAACCTTTTTTACCTTGACTAGGCACCCTAAATTATATATGATACACCTGCACTAGAAAATACTAACAATTCCAGTAAGTGCAGGTAGCCTAGGTTATGTATGTGTAGGTACTTACCTACACTTATCAAGAAAATCCTCATCAACTGAGCTCTTGAACACATTTTTATAAATGCTCTAAGGAATAGAATACTTAGGTACCTAGAATAATATGTTTTCGTGAAGTGCGGTTTGTAGATAGGTACTAATAGGTATCAAGTTTTTAAATATAAGTAAAATTAAGTTAGGTCAAAGACGATTAATATCTAGAAGACAGACAAAGGCCATACACAAAATCGTAACCCTAAAAAATAGCCTGAAAACTCTAAAACATCAATTTTATCCAAGAAATTTCAATTACTTTCTAGTTAAAAATGTTTAAATATTGAATATTGTTGCTACCTACTACTAAGTATTGAAATTTCTTGGATAAAATTGATGTTTTAAAGTTTTCAGGCTATCTGGTACTACGGGATCGGGTTACGATTTTGTGTATGGCCTTTGTCTGTCTTCTAGATATTAATCGTCTTTGGTTAGGTGTACCTACATTTTAAATATTTTTAGGTCTTATCTTTTCTCTCCAGCGAACTTTCTAATGGCGCGACCTTCAGAAAAATGATTAGAAAAAAATAACTCTAACTCTTTTCAAATTCCGAAACGGGTAATATCTCCATAGACAATTTATCTACATTGCTGCTAAGTACCCTAATATCTATGACCTAGACTAGATTATTATAAATTAATCGTTACTCGTTATTGACATGACACATCACAACTGGAAGGTACAAAGTGTTCATATATCAAATGCCCTCATTACCCGAGGTGCGGTGGTCTCAGCTGGTCACAATACTGCCAAAGTTCTGGTTATAGTACACCTGCCCATAAGGATCCAGGTCCTGAACAAACTCTTGAGGATAGTGCTGGAGCGGGTCTGGTTCCGGGTACATGGGCGTTTGGTTGTAGTAGTTTATGTCTGGGTGGACCATTTCTGGAGTGGTTTGCATTTCTTGGGGCATAGGCTGAGGACAAAGTTAATCAAGTTGTAGGCCAGTCTCAATAATTTAGGTATCTATTTTTGGTTTTGCAAAGGTACTGTGGATACCTACATATTTGATATTACTTACTTCCATACAAAAATTATAAATATCTAGCCACGGTAAGCAAAACCAAGGATATATTATTGAGACTGGTCGTTAGTCTTTATACAAAATTGCTACCCTTAACCAACTCATTGTAATCAATAGAGATATGCGGGCACCACACATTGGCTACGAAACGGCAAATGGCCAATGGCAATGCTCCGTTTGTGTCCAATAACCGTCTAAGATCGATCCCCACATTGGAGAGTTGGAACGTGTGGTGTCCGCTTAAGAAAGCTGTTGGGTGTCCAAGCAATAAGTAAATATATCTTTACGATGTTTGTCTGAAGCACGTTCTAAAAGTACAATGCAGCGTCTTCTCCTAAGATATACATGTTGTATGCTTTGGCCTCGATCATAATATCGACTTTGGATCTGATATTTAAGAGTTTAAATTTGTACATCTATGGATTTTACGTTTCTGAATATTTCAATGTGACAAGCACCAGCGGGCCAACTTAGAACCCTACAAAGTTTTAATTAAAAGTTTTGAAATACCTGAACCTGGTACTTGCAGCGCTTGAATCTTCCGTAAAGAGATGAATATGGTAAGTTGTAGTGAATTGCTGCCTGATTTATCGACATCTGACCAACTCTGTAAAGACAAACCATGTCAGTAAATTACAGAATCTCAGCGCTCGTGGCGAAGCTTGCTAGACGTTCTTGATAGATCGTCGAAGTTAAGCAACGTTCTGAGCGGTCACTACTTCTTTCCCTGGTGTAGGGAGTCGCGTTGGAACAGGCATTAGAATCACCTAGCATGTAAAACGATACTTAAGTGATCCTTGAGGTCCTACAAGAATAAATGATTTTTCTTTCTTTCTTTCTTTCTTTGGATGGGTGACCGCAAGTGGCATTATCAGCTGAGCGCTTCCGAGGGCACGTTAAATTGTCGGATTTTAAAGTCGTTAAGCCATGACGGAGGCCTTGAGGCGTACTAAAAACTCCGTCACCAGAGTTGGCCACTTGCTCATACGAACGAACAGATGTCTTGATTAACATGGAAAAAAAAATGACCCTAGGCCAACGACTACGACCGTAGACTTATGACCTTAGTTAGACCAACGTTAGACCTACGAGAATAAAATGTGGGTCGGCAAATTATATAAGGGTTGACTTGTGAAGTGTAAAATATGGAGCCGTAGGCTACACACACACAACTCTTTTAATTATCATTTCAAATTCAAATTCAAAATTCAATTTTGGAAAGATATACTTAGTAGGAAAATTTCTTTCTTTCTAAATAAGTTTACCTGACAGCTTCTAGCGCCTCTCCCATGGCATCTTCCGACCACGGCGTGGGGTTGGAACGAGAAAGTTCAATGCCTTCTCGTTTGCATCGTCCATATAGAGTGCCTGTAAATACCACAATATTCTAGGTACATAGGGGAAGACCGGTACCCTTCGTACACTTTTTACTCTAAGCCCTGTCAAAAAAAAACTAACTGCAATTTTGTAATAAATTAAATGTTATTAGATAACCTACATATCTAGCTATAGTAATGAGATACCTACATAAATATTTGTTCAATGCATCTTAACCGAGTAATGGCGGTTTTCGTAAAAGATGGAAATTGTACGAAGGCACCCCACACGCGGGGTAGGTTCGTACATACCGTGGGTCACATTCGTACATGGTAGGGAGCATTCGTACACAGTTAAAAAAACCCATTTAAAATGTTTTTTATTTAAATATGAGACTTGTTTTCCTAACACGAATCTAATCTTAGATAATCTATCTTATTAAAATGTTCGCAATTGAGATCAAACACTTATTAGCCTTAAAAATAGAAGGTACTGTTTTTACGTAAAATTCAAATAAAAACCCGTTACAAAATCTTATTATAATATACTCATTAATTTTTTTTCTTTTCTCCCGATCAGTTCTCTTTTTTAGGTAACTTCGTGGCATAGTTCTGAAACAAAACAATTATAAAATTCTTGGTAAATAAACAACAACCAGCTGTTTCATTCATAGATCTGATCACACATTAGAATTCCCTGTGTCATGGGTGTCCCAAACTACAAGTACCATGGTACCACAACACCCAGACCCGGAAAAAATACTTGCCGTGGACCCCCGCAAATAACTCCGGGGTACATTTGCATGCACGAATCTACCCCCGTTTCTATGTATGAAGGTACCCCAAACCCAAAAAAATAATATTTTATTCAAAATAAAAAAAACTGTTAGCTTTGTAGCAAAATAAAAACGTACACCATAAAGTAAGGCATCAGTGCTTTATTTGTAATAAATTTCTTTTACAATTAAAGTAAAACTTACTGGTAGCAAACACTTTCAAAGATGAACCCAAACTATACTTACGCGGAGCGAAAACAGGTATCAACTCATTCCACCGAAGCCGTCGGTCGCACTGCCTCGTTATTCCGCGGGTACCTTGCGGGTATAGGGGGTAGTCACACACTTAAGTATGAACTCGCTAACGTTTTAAATCGCGGAGAAATATTGACTGTACGAATGCTCCCGCTGTACGGAGGGTACCGGTCTTCCCCTACGCATCTTGCCGTGTTGGCCAAGTGGATAAGTACTTCGACTTTCGATGCGAAGGTCGTGGGTTTGAATTATCTGTGATCTGTAATCAGTCCATCAGTCCATCAGTCCATCAGTCCATCAGTCCATCAGTCCATCAGTCCATCAGTCCATCAGTCCATCAGTCCATCAGTCCATCAGTCACCTGTCATCTGTCATCTGTCATCTGTCATCTGTCATCCGTCATCTGTCATCTGTCATCTGTCATCTGTCATCTGTCATCTGCCATCTGTAATCTGTCATCTGTCATCAGTGTTCTGTCATCTGTCATCTGTCATCAGTCCATCAGTCCATCAGTCCATCAGTCCATCAGTCCATCAGTCCATCAGTCCATCAGTCCATCAGTCCATCAGTCCATCAGTCCATCAGTCCATCAGTCCATCAGTCCATCAGTCCATCAGTCCATCAGTCCATCAGTCCATCAGTCCATCAGTCCATCAGTCCATCAGTCCATCAGTCCATCAGTCCATCAGTCCATCAGTCCATCAGTCCATCAGTCCATCAGTCCATCAGTCCATCAGTCCATCAGTCCATCAGTCCATCAGTCCATAAGTCCATCAGTCCATCAGTCCATCAGTCCATCAGTCCATCAGTCCATCAGTCCATCAGTCCATCAGTCACCTGTCATCTTCACCTGTCATCTGTCATCTGTCATCTGT
Organism: Xanthorhoe designata; assembly: GCA_963582015.1. Lineage (NCBI taxonomy): Eukaryota > Metazoa > Arthropoda > Insecta > Lepidoptera > Geometridae > Xanthorhoe > Xanthorhoe designata. The sequence continues at coordinate 543,269 of OY757045.1, forward strand.
CATCTGTCATATGTCATCTGTCATCTGTCATCTGTCATCTGTCATCTGTCATCTGTCATCTGTCATCTGTCATCTGTCATCTGTCATCTGTCATCTGTCATCTGTCATCTGTCATCTGTCATCTGTCATCTGTCATCTGTCATCTGTCATCTGTCATCTGTCATCTGTCATCTGTCATCTGTCATCTGTCATCTGTCATCTGTCATCTGTCATCTGTCATCTGTCATCTGTCATCTGTCATCTGTCATCTGTCATCTGTCATCTGTCATCTGTCATCTGTCATCTGTCATCTGTCATCTGCTATCTGTCATCTGTCATCTGTCATCTGTCATCTGTCATCTGTCATCTGTCATCTGTCATCTGTCATCTGTCATCTGTCATCTGTCATCTTTCATCTGTCATCTGTCATCAGTCATCTGTCATCAGTCATCTGTCATCTGTCATCTGTCATCTGTCATCTGTCATCTGTCATCTGTCATCTGTCATCTGTCATCTGTCATCTGCTATCTGTCATCTGTCATCTGTCATCTGTCATCTGTCATCTGTCATCTGTCATCTGTCATCTGTCATCTGTCATCTGTCATCTTTCATCTGTCATCTGTCATCAGTCATCTGTCATCAGTCATCTGTCATCTGTCATCTGTCATTTGTCATCTGTCATCTGTCATCTGTCATCTGTCATCTGTCATCTGTCATTTGTCATCTGTCATCAGTGTTCTGTCATCTGTCATCTGTCATCTGTCATCAGTCCATCAGTCCATCTGTCATCAGTCATCTGTCATCTGTCATCTGTCATCTGTCATTTGTCATCTGTCATCTGTCATCTGTCATCTGTCATCTGTCATCTGTCATCTGTCATGTGTCATCTGTCATCTGTCATCTGTCATCTTTCATCTGTCATCTGTCATCAGTCATCTGTCATCAGTCATCTGTCATCTGTCATCTGTCATTTGTCATCTGTCATCTGTCATCTGTCATCTGTCATCTGTCATCTGTCATTTGTCATCTGTCATCAGTGTTCTGTCATCTGTCATCTGTCATCTGTCATCTGTCATCTGTCATCTGTCATCTGTCATCTGTCATCTGTCATCTGTCACCTGTCATCTGTCATCTGTCATCTGTCATCTGTCATCTGTCATCTGTCATCTGTCATCTGTCATCTGTCATCTGTCATCTGTCATCTGTCATCTGTCATCTGTCATCTGTCATCTGTCATCTGTCATCTGTCATCTGTCATCTGTCATCTGTCATCTGTCATCTGTCATCTGTCATCTGTCATCTGTCATCTGTCATCTGTCATCTGTCATCTGTCACCTGTCACCTGTCATCTGTCATCTGTCATCTGTCATCTGTCATCTGTCATCTGTCATCTGTCATCTGTCATCTGTCATCTGTCATCTGTCATCTGTCATCTGTCCATCTGTCCATCTGTCCACCTGTCCATCTGTCCACCTGTCCACCTGTCCATCAGTCCATCAGTCCATCAGTCCATCAGTCCATCAGTCCATCAGTCCATCAGTCCATGAGTCCATCAGTCTAACTGTCCATCAGTCCATCTGTCATCTGTCATCTGTCATCTGTCATCTGTCATCTGTCATCTGTCATCTGTCATCTGTCATCTGTCATCTGTCATCTGTCATCTGTCATCTGTCATCTGTCATCTGTCATCTGTGTTCTGTCATCTGTCATCTGTCATCTGTCATCTGTCATCTGTCATCTGTGTTCAGTCATCTGTCATCAGTGTTCTGTCATCTGTCATCTGTCATCTGTCATCACTCCATCACTCCAACAGTCCATCAGTACCTACATCAGTCCATCAGCCCATCAGTCCATCAGTGTCATCTGTAAAACATTTGTCCCGTGGCGGGACAAATGTTTGTCAATTGTTGACAATTGTTGGGAATGGAACCCGCGACCTCCGCGTTTCAGGCGAGCCTTCTGCCCCCTTCTTCCGCCCACTGTGGTCGACAAAATCGTCTATAGAAGAGTCTATTAGTATAGGTACCGGTGGGTATGCCGTACTGCGTGGCCGCGCGCTGCACGGAGGCGCGGCCGGCGCGGATGGCGGCGAGCGCGCGCGCCAGGTCGCCGCGCCGCCAGGACACGGGCGCCGCGTTGAACGGCGCCGCCAGCCGGATGCCCTCGCGACGAGCTATCTTGTACAGCGTGCTGCTCGGGATGCCTGCACAGACATGTCAGCTAAGTTCCTAAGGCCACCGTCATGGCTTAACGACTTTAACGACCGGGACCGACAATTTAGCTACTTAGCGCAATTTAATACGAGTATACCTAACGCGTGCTATTGGAAGTGATAGAATTTGGCTGTCACTGTTCAATAAGTAGGTATTTCAAGACTTGACTTGAGACTGTGTTGGTTCGGTCAGTGATGATACAGCAATATCAATAACGTGGTATGATGTCCTATCATTTCGTCTAATAAATTTATTACAAAGTGTCGACAACATACGTTAAGCTGAAGCAGACTGCAAATCAGGAACTGTTTGACAATCATGCATGACTGTTATCATGTTAGCATCGATATAAGCAAAAAAATCAAAAGAACTTTCTGCTCTTCGTGACTATCAATTAACCAAAATATTTATCAGACATTATAATTATATTGGTCCTTCGGTTGAGTTGTTTGAAGGGTAAACTGTCTGAATACGAGTAAAAAGCTTATTTATTTTATTTATTTAGGAAATAGAAATAGAAAAATATTTATTTACATTCACTATACTTATATTTATATTGGTCCTTCGAGCCGGATACGTACTATCGACCTTTGGATAGTTTCAAGATAATACTCACAGCCAGTAGGTAGGTACTAACCATAGGCCTTACTAGCTTTGTTAGCAGATATAGCGCCCGCCCTCAGGGCATGCAGCGCGGCCCGCAGGTCGGCCTCGGACCACGACTTAGCAGCGCCTTCCTTCTTCGGCGTGTCGATGCCGAGCCGGTGCGCGCGCTGCCAGAGCGTCGTTGACGGGATGCCGTAAGTGGATGATGCCTGGAGGAACGCACGTTGAAAGCACATAAACTAAAGTGTTTTAAGCAAAGAGAATAAAATCACTACGTTTATAATAGTTATAAGAAGGTTAGGTACTGGTGGCTATTCGGGATGTCGCCAAAACTATCTAAACTAAACTAATTTGACAGGACAGCACATCCTTTTTATTTCAATCGTTATGAAAGAGACGGTAACATTTTTAGTGCTGTCAAATAGTTGAGTTTAGTTTTGGCAACATCCCGAATTCCCGAATAGCCACCACTGAACAGAAATATTTTTTTTAGATAGAAAAATACCAAGACCCCTAGAAAATATCTGCAGATCATAGGTAGCCAGTAAAGTTCTAAGAATACTAGCCTTAGTCAAGCTCATATTGTGGTTCCTGAGCGCGTCCAGCGCGCTGTCCATGTCCTGCTGCGTCCAGCTCTTAGGGCTCCCTCGCAGCGGCTCCGCGAGCCCGCAGGAGTCGCTCAACTCATCACTACTGAGGTGCTGCTGTTCTGTAGACAGCAATATAATAATAATCATAATAAATAATAATAATTGTAGCTTTTTATTTATATCTCTTACTGGTTTACATTTTACCTAAAGATTAAGTTTGTGTTAGTAGGTATAGTATCTTATAGCTAGTTCTAGTTTCTATCCTATTGTTAGTATTTATTGCGAGAGATGGATCCCTATGTGGGTAAAGGCCACACAGTACAGGATGGGATATACCTATATAAAACTGTCTCCGGATTCACTTTACCATCTCTGACTTACTCAGAGATGGTAAAGTGAATCCGGAGTGTTTTTTAAGCTACAGTACCTTGGCAAAAGCACGATATAATTTACTGGTTTTAGTCACAAAAAAAACCTTTCCTTGGCTTAGCTTAGTAGTACCACCTTTAGGTGGAATTCAAATAGTAGGTAGGTACCTAACCTAATCCATCTTGTTGTAAAAACAATATTGGTTCTAACAAGGTAGCAATAAGTAACGTAGGATACTACCTATTCCATCTTGTTGTAAAAACAATATTGGTTCTAACAAGGTAGCATAGCAACAAGTAACGTAGGATAATGAGCCTACCTCCTTCAGAAGATGGTTCATCCTTGATTGTTTGCAGCGGCGTAAAGCTTGCAGAGTCGGGCACTTCAGCTGGCTTCAATAGCACCATGCGCCGCTCCAGTAGCGAGCCCTAAGTTAAAGCACCACACGAATATTCATACAGTGACCAGTAAAATACTTCTGGATGTACCTAGACTAAAAATATATTTAGAAATTAGATTCGCTTAAACTTTTAAATTCATTATGAAATCTTATTGATTTACAATAGGTTGGCTAGTTTGATATTTTTGTGTATTATTACTGGCAATTCTGGATGTCGCCAAAACTTAATTAGACTAATTTGACAGCACTAAAAATGATGCCATCCTCTTTATTTCGATTGTTATGAAAGGGACGGCAACATTTTTAGTGCTGTCAAATATGTTAGTTAAGTTTTGGTGACATCCATAATTGCCACTATTGATTACTTACCTACCTAAGATAGGAAATCTTGACGGTGGAAGAAAAACATCCAGTAATCGTCTTGTATAAATATATATCCTTAGACATAATTATAATGTTAGTTACGTGACAATCTTGGTAAGGGAATATCGTTAGTTACCATGCAATTAGGAGCTGACTCCAGCGTCTCCAGGTGTATAGCGGAGTCCTGGGGCTCCTGTTTCACGCAGACTGGCGTGGCGGACGGTGCGGCCGGCGCTGGCGGGGCCAGCTCCTCCAGCTCTTCGGACCTCTGTGATGGGCCAAAGGATATCTTCTTAGTTAAGAGTTAGGATCATTATATACACTTAGATATTTTTCGCACGTTTATTGAATGGGTCTCTAATCTACCCACTATATTTTTTACTAGGTGTTGACTAGGTGAGTGGATTATTAAAATATTAGACCTAGGTAAGTAGGTACCTTAATAATGTTTTTACCTTCTTATATATACATAATCGTAAGTAATCGTAAGTATATAATACATAGTATATAATACATCGTAAATGCTTTAGAAGTCAGTTTCTTTCGAACGAAAAACTTGGCACTAAAAACGAAAGACGTTTTCATTTGGTAAATAGACTGACTTTATTGAAGAACAAGAAGCGCAATAAAATGCTGATAGGTACTTAAATAAAAAATAACTTGTGGGTAGCTGTACCTAATCATAGAATTAGAATAATTGTCTAGTCTGGTCTGGTCTGTCTGGTCATCAGAAGCAGATTATTTACAATGAATGTTCGTTACCTGTAAATGGTGCAGTAATGTGGGTAGGCCGAGTGCGTCGTCATTGTGATCTTCTACTTTAACAGAAGTGAGGGAATTCCATTCTGACGGATGCTGTAAAGTTAAATCAGGTGAATGAAAATGAATGTAAATTCATAAGTGCATAGTTTAAAAACGGCATAAAATACAGTAGGATAAAACTAAAAAACAATGTAGGCACCTACCTTATCTCCAAGAAGCGATCTCTTCCAGGCAACCGACATAATCAACATTTTTACAATAAAAATGTATCTTAAATTATCTTCTAGGCAACTAAAAATATTATTAATGTTCAAAATGTTTCTTCAAAAGTTCTGAAAAATGTCGTTCATACAACGATTAACTAAAATTATGGCTATTAATATGGCTATTATTAATAATTATGGCTATTATTAATAGGGTATCTAACCTACCGTACTATTTTGGAAGTGTTCAGGCAACTGAAGCCTGTCTTCATCTTCGTCAGATTGAGGTTCGCATTTTACTGTGGTTGTTCTGGAGCCTGGCATTTTCTAAAATCAAATTAAATACATAAGTACCTACCTACCTATTCCCAAGGTGCGCTAAACGTTTTTCTTATGAAGCTTTAGACATTTTTAAAGCATTTGATATTCATATTATGTTCCTTAGTAGATTTTTTTTTGTTTTATTATCAATAGTTTCCACAGCTCATGCGATTATATAAATTTATAGCTATTTTTTTTATAGACCTTGAGATAGGTATTTTGTTGAAGTTTTAATAAAAAAAAATATTTTTTCTAATAATAGGGTAGGTAATATTTAAGGTTTGTCTATGGCTCTACTAAGCAATTAAATTGAAGAAGAGGCGAGTTTTATTGAATTTTTCTCGATCCCTGTAGGTACTAACGAAGAGCACAATTAGTTGTCTTCCCTCCCTCTCTAACGTACGCGGAGCCAGACGGTCGGATCTCGGGATTATTTTTATTTATTTTTTCCGTCCGGAATTCTGTAGGTATACTTATATATCTACATAAAACTAGGTAGGTACCTACCTACTTTACCTTACTCGGAAGGCGCTTCGCCAACGTTGTAGGTAAGTATACCTGGACAGAACGTTAGTAGCTTAGATGTTAGGTATTCCAGGGGATAAACTAGGTATGTACCTACCTACTCGTACCATTCAAGTTTTAGCCAAATCCGTTCAATAGGTACCTACCAAGTTTTCGCGTGAAGGAGCTACAAACATCCATACTTCCATACAAACTTTCGCGTTTATAATTTAGTAGGATAAGTTCATAATAGGTAAATTATACTCGACTTTATTCTCGATAATTATAATTATTCAACATGCAGCTTCCTTTTGTGTAGCTGGCAACCGACAAGTCTTCGTATAATAATGATGATCGAACATCACAGGTGAGTTTGTTTGATCACATAAAGTATTATTAAATCTCGTTTGATGTCAAGCATTTATACGGAGCAAATTAGCAAATAATTATGTCTGTCTTAACTAACCTATGTAAAGGTTCATGGGCTTTATTCTAAAATGAAGAGTGAAGAAAGCCTTGTAATGTAAGCCAGATTTATTACCTATTTTATTTTTCTTGATAATTATGGTGTCTGTCCTCTTAACTATAGCATAGACGAAATTCTACTATTTCGTCCATGACTATAGTTATTCTAACTATAGCCATTTAAGGCTCCTTCTTTTGGCTTCAACATTTTGATTCATTTCCTAAATAATAGTTATTGTAACCTGGATATAAACCACAGACTTAGTATATACCTACCTAATAGTCCACCTACATTATTATTAAGTATTAGGTCTTAGAATAAACAGAAAAGTGTTGAAGTTATACTATTATGAGTTCCGAAACAGCGTGGGAAATAAATATCACGTGTCTGCGGTCAAGAAAAGTAGTGTGCAAGATGCGCGGTTAACCCTCTCCAAACTCCTCACTAGTCGTACCGAGTTCATATCCGTTAAAGACGTCTGTCGTCGGCGACGAGACGCACGTCTCGAGACCCAGACACTGGCAACTTATAAGTTTATAACACTTTCGCTCCACACCGTCGTCTTCTCGAGTTGGTACCTACGGCAAAGCGAAGGACGGTGTGAAAAGGGAGCCGATAAACGCGAGGGAAACGAAGACGAGACGAGCGCGAAATTCACTGAACTCACCTAGTCGGTCAGCGGTGGCCGCCGCAAACACCCGCTCCCGTCACATATGCACCGCAAACTTTATCAAAACACCCGCGATTGCACGGTGACCTTCGGGAAACGATGAGATGTCGCAAATGAAAGTGAATTCGGCACACACCCGGCCGAGTCTGCGTCGCTGCGTGGCGCATGTTTAGGAGGTGCAGGGCGGGCGCGTGCTGATTTTTTTGCCAGCCAAGGAAATAAAAACAAACGCCTTTTGCCGGGAACCGGCCGCCACCGCCGGGCGCCGCTCCCGCCTCGCTCGGGGCCGGGCTCGCCGTCTCCCTGACTTGTTTCACTTGAAAGTAGCATTCAAACTACCTATAGGTACTTGACATAAGTTATTAATTATTATGTTTTTACGTTAGATACCCAATAGAGTTACAACATCATAAGTTCAGTTAGTTATTGTATCTTAGGGATCTATGAGGGTAGTTTCAAATGTACATTTGAAGTACCTATCGGATAGGTCCTATCCTATATCTACAGGAAATGTGGCTATAGGTATCTATGCAATGGTAAGCCAAGGGGGGCCTCCCACTGGCGCCCGACCAGTCGGCGCCCCGCGCCCGGCAGCTTCTCTCTCTGCTCCGATTGATTTTTATTACAAGCTCCGAATTCGCTCGTGGTTTTTTTTGTTTTCCGCACACTGAAAGGCTGGGGACGCACACAAAGAGATTCGTATAATTCGTTTGTACCAACTCACTAATGCTATTGATTTTTATAACGAAGCGACAACGCTGGGCGGCGGATTCCGGAAATGGGATGCTTTGAATTGTTCTCTTTTATTTGAATGAATTTGTACTTGTGAAGAATCTTCGTGCCTTCAGTCTTCCTAAGAATACCTATTAATATACTTACCTATTCCTAGATTATTTTTAAGGAAAAAGGGAGTCGATGAAATCTTGACTAATGTGCACGTTTAGGCTTTTGGTAGCTTTGGATTATGTATTTTGAGTTAATATAAGTAATAGCTATACCTACTTAATAGATAGGTAGTAGGTAGAATAGGAAAAAAAAATTGCAATTCCACGTAATAACATAAATTAATTAAAAAATTAACCAGGCTCACGCCACGACTGTGCTGTTTCCCAGAAATTAACTTTTCATACCGTGACAGGTTGCAAATTAACCCATCGACGCTATTAGAGAGCTATTACTCTCCTCACGATGTTTGTTAAAGCTCATTTTTTCGATACCTACGAAAAGTCCATTGATGCACGGTCGGATTCGAACCCACGACTTTCGGATCGAAAGTCGAAGTATTAATCCACTGGCCAACACGGCTTTTTTTATGTAGGTAGGTAGGTTTATCATCTCTCAATCGCACATGCAATCGATCCATCCACCGATACTTTATTAAACGTACCTACCTTACCTACATTCATCCCTAAACATACCTCTATTTCATTACTCTCCTAGGTAAGTAGGTAGGTACTTATAATTTTGACTTTTTCTAACGCTCTTTCTGCACGAACCCACCAAAACATTTTAGGTAGGTAGGTAGGTACCTACATTTCATTCATAAGAACGTAGTTATCGTCCCGTTAATGATGTGGGTTACTAGATAGATAATGTTTTACTAGACCTTTATTACTACGGGTTACTAAATTTCATTACTTATTTGAATCATTTGAATCGAACGAAAAGCATCGGGTTGTAAAAAATAGCGCGCGCATCTCCAATGTGTGGTGCGGTGGCTCAGAAATAAAACTGTTAAGCTAATAACGACTTTACATTCAATTAAGTATAGGTGGCGCTGTTACCAATTATGGTTAACAATCACTAATGGGTACTACTGTAAATTTTAATAATATTGATGTTCAAGTCTATTTTTACTTGATCTAAAATGTAATATTATTATTACGTCTTGTTTTCATTATCCATTGATCAACTACTGTTAGCTGGCCAAGAGTTAGCACATTATTTTTCGAGCACCTTCTAAAAAATGATCAAGTGCAATATAATAATTACAGAGTCGTAATCGTAAATCCATTTCATAAAACTGATTAGAATTAAAAGTTCCTAGGTACCTACTTCCTAAACCTACAAAAGTAATCACGAGTTGTTGGATTCTTGCTGATTCTTCTAAACTAGGTCAAGGACAATCTAATTCAAAACGAATGAACCACCTAGATGTTCTGTCTGTTGTTGATGTCTATCAACATTAAAGCAAGTAAGTATTTAAATGTTGAAATAGACACTCAATTTAAATATTTTGTTACAAAACATAAATGATTATGATAATTATTTAAATTACGTAGAGCTAAATTGGAAATTGTTAATTTTCAGTTAAGCTCGTAATTATTTACTAATGGCAACATTCATAGAGCTTATTTTGGGTCACTCGCTCGCTCGCGTTCGTCGTTCGTCGTCTCGGTCGTTCGCTTCCAACTTGTACAACTTCGTTTGTTGAATTTTTGTAGAGGTGCCTTTCTCTAAACTTGCAACATAGCATAGCATAGTGTTTTCAATTTGGTTCAAGAAAGCTGGCGGGTGTGCAAATGTGCTAAATTTATGTGGCAAACTTTATAAAATCTAAGAATTTGTGATACATTATTGTTAAAACAGTTGATGCAATAGTCAAGGTAAGCATTTTCAAATACCTACGTAAATTGCTGCTACGCCACTAACTTTGCCAGGACTTTTCATCTCGAAAATTTCCACTTGAGATTAGTTGGGACTTTCGAAGTAAAGTTCTCAGAAGTTCCTTTGTTGTCTCGAAACTTTACCAAAGTTTCTCGCGTCGTAGAGCTACGCGACGAACTTGAATCGGGTAAATGTGTCAAGAAAAGTTAGTTCAGAAAATAGTAAAACTTAGAATTTTCGTCGCCATTTTATTTTTTGTCGCGCTGGAAAAGCGGCCATTTTCTTTGTGCCGCGTCGCTACGACTCTTGGTGGTCCATAAAGTTAATTTAGTAAGTTGGGACGTGATCTCATCCAACAAAGTGAATCGGTGAGCTAGTTTTTGCGTCGCATGTGGAAAATCACTCGAGTCGTGTTTGCGCAGTGGCGGACGCTAAGTTTTCTAAGTGGCCTAGATATTGCGTGGTGTTTATAGTGAGTTGAAAAGTATTTTGTTGTGGTTGTAGCGGCGAGGGCGCGGCGAGTGGCAAGAAAAGAAGGCAATATGGACGACGACCAGCAGTTCTGCCTGCGGTGGAACAACCACCAGTCGACGCTGGTGGCAGTGTTCGACACGCTACTGGAGAAGGGCATGCACGTGGACTGCACCCTGGCAGCCGAGGGACAGACGCTCAAGGCACACAAAGTCGTCCTCTCGGCGTGCAGTCCCTATTTCGAGGTATGTCTGCGCTCGCGCCAATCTAGGTCAATTGCTATCGTGTTAAAGTTGCTACGAGCACCGGCCAGCACTGTTGTGCTCTAATAAACATACCACTTGTTTCATGTCAGCTTTCGTGTGTAGGTAAGTAATTTGGTGCATCGATGAGTTGGCAGCTGAAAGTTGTCGAGACAACTTTTTCTGTGCTAGCAATTAGTAATTACTCAACGGTGCTTAGCTATTGTTAAATTACTAGTCAAGTAGGTATTTCATTAGACCTTCAATTAACTTTATGGCATTCTCAATGACAAATACAATAAGAATGTCAACTTAACTGCATACTCAAAACAATCTATTGTTGTCAATAAAAACAAATGAAAAATGCATAAACTTTTCTGAAAAGAAGTAAACAAACGAAATATTATAGTTAGAGGAAAAATGAACATGTTATTCACTTGTTTTTAGATTAATTACTTCTAATATTTGGAACAACTAATGATGATTTCAAACAATATTCTTAGTAGGTATCTTCTTTTACAAGTAAAATTATTCATACATAAATATCACTCACTTTAGGAGTTTTAAATAAGGAAAGCAAGTTCATGTTAGTTATTTAGATTCATTTTATACTAGTAATAGGTAAAAGCTTTTTGAATAAGTTATTTTCATTTCACTATCAACCTAAATCTTTAGACTACAATGTTGTTATAGTTTCATGCTTCATGGCAGCATGAGACATTCAATCTATAAGTTAATAGCTAGCAGCTGCAAAATCCTACCGCCCGTCAACATCTGGTTTCTATTCCAGAGTGTCCTATCACAACAGTATGACAAGCATCCAATAATAATCCTCAAAGATGTGAAATATGCGGAACTGAGAGCCATGATGGACTACATGTATCGCGGAGAAGTGAATATATCTCAGGACCAGCTGGCCGCCCTGTTGAAGGCAGCCGAGTCTCTGCAGATCAAGGGACTGTCCGACAACAAGCCTTCCCGCCCACCGTCGCGCCCCGCGCCCGCACCCCCCGCACACCCGCCCAGGGCGCCCTCGCCGCCGCCACAAGTAAGTTCTATAATTTGCAATTTTAGATATAGCACATTCATTATGATGGACAATGGAAGCATTTGCAGACTCAGAATCAGACTTAAAGGCTCAACACACCGAAATGACTTATAAGTTTAAACTTTATCAACATTATCATAGTACATAGTATCGCTTGAGCATCTTGAAACGCAAGCGACCACAAGCAATAACAATAATAATTTATAAATGTAAAAGCATTATTCTTCATCTATTATTATTTTAGGCAGCTATTATTCTTCATCCTATCATAATCACTTGTGTCATAGGTATGAGTAGGATGTTCCCTTTCATCATTTCCTATTGCCAATTAGGTCTACTACATTGTTTAATTAGTTATACTGTTTTTTTGTTCAAATCTTTACAATATGAAAAAAGCTTCTAAAAGTTTTTCTAAAAAACTACTTGCCACACGAACTTGGTTGTGTTGCCTTATTCACACTGACTAGACCTTGAACAAAGTGTAAATTTATTGTGTTCAATACATTTCAGAAGAGCATATTATGTCACAATTCAAAGTTTCAGTGCTCAAGAATTGTACCAATTACACCATAAGTATTAGCCTAGCTTTAGCTAGGTAGTCTTGAGACAATATCTTGAGTGACCCCTCTCATCCTGTTATTATGAAGCAAGCTTGATTGGGCTCATATTTTACGTTATATGCCAATTGAGTTTGAATACTCTTCTAAGTCACTAAGTCCATGCTATCAAATAGAACATGTTATGTCAAATAGCACACCATGAAGCTTCAATTATAATTGTTTATTATTAACATGTTAATTACACAATCATCAACGCTTCGGCGGTAGCTTGGCTTGGAGCTAGATGTACTAAGTACATAAATGTTAAAAAAAACAATGTCGGTTTTCAAAAAATGTTCTAATAAATACAATAATATTGATTTCTAATATTTGATAAGACACTGTCTGTCAGTTAGTAGTATTATATGCATTGGAAAATAAATTAGTTTAACTTGGAACTACTGAAAAACTTCCAATAGCTGCCAACAGTAAAGTGATAAAATGAAGATCACAAAAGTTTGGCATATTTTTTAGAGCAGACTTGGCAGATTAGCTTCAAGATAAAACCAGTACAAGTTGACCTACTTACAACAATGAGGTATGCAATGCCATCAATGAACACTGGTTTCTTTATTAGAACTATGGATAATTTTGATAAATGAAGGTTTGTTTTACCAAAAATTACCAAGTAAACATAATTCCAATTTACTATTCTTGGGATTTTCAGTCTCAAATACAAATGTTTTACTTGGTGTTTAAGTTTAGGAAATTTGTAGTAGAAAAGAGTTTAATCATCGTTATTTTTACAGCAGGTACAGAATCAAGCATGTATGTACATGCACTAAATACTAATAAAGTATCTCAATACCAAAACTAATTATAAATAGGTTACCCAGCCAGCTGCTGCTCCATTCGCTTTTTATTTTTTAGTAAGATCAAAGTATAATTAGGATGTAATGTGGTAACATGTGTAATGTTTTTGATTATTTTGCTACATGTAGCTATAAGTATTTTATGTTACCACAAATACTTTATATTGATGATCAATTAGTAAGCAATTTACACAAGAGCTGGTTATTTTCTCATAATAATCAATAAATACTTTATTAACAACCGACAATTTGCCCTACTAAAAGTTTTGATAATTAGGTTAACAGAAACTTGAGACAAATTGAAAAAGCTCACAGAACATAAATACCAGACAATTACTTAAATAAAAAGGGTAGGCTTGGAATTATTCTCAGATTTCTGTTTTTTATTCTGTCGTAATAATCAAATTTTTGATGTATTCATTAATATAGTACTCAACAAGCCAATAAACAGATAGTGTTTGTTGTGAATATTTGTAATATTCGTTTAGAGTTTAGAAAGATGTACAAGAGCAAATATGTTGTCCATAGGTGAGAGATGGAAGCATAGACAGCCGCGAGGGGTCGGTGAGCCCGACGCGTCGCCGTAAGAAAGCGCGGCGCATGTCCGAGGGCGCCGAGCCCGCCAGCAACAGCAACGGCTGCTCCAACGAGACGCATTGCAAGGAGGAGGCGCCCAGGGACGGGGTCGAGGACCTCACTCTGGACGAGGAGCCGGAGGAACCGCCGGCACACAACGACGTTGTTCGCAGTAAGTAACCAAATAACTTCGTATTAGGCTATGTGCCCAAGTTGTGAACCGAGTCAGCCATGTCATTAACAGCAGGGACTGAAACCCTTTCTGATTTTCGGTACCGGTTTTGATGAATTCCGGTTACCTCTACGGTTAACATAACCTTTACTGAGATAACCTTTCTGTGAGAAATAGGTTACCGCTAAATATATTACCTTTTAATACCTTTTAATAAGTGTAACCATTACGGTTGTCCTTGAAAGAATCATAGCCGAAAAACAGAGAGAGATAAAAGATGCTAGAGTAGAAAGTGAAAGCGAGGCATCACAATGCTACGTTGCCGTTCCGCGGCACGTGTAATTTCGATAATGTTTATTGGTTACCGGTATTTTGCAACCTGTATCAAATTTTTCATTTTTTTTAATGTTTTTGGGTAATCTTAACATGTTACCGGTATTTCTAAAAACGGTGGTACCTTAAAAATACCTGTATAAAAAATACCGGTTTCAGTCCCTGGTTGTGACACGAGTCAGCCATGTCATTAACAGTAGGGATGTGCAACGCATTTCATCTCTCTAATTTAGACGCTCCAGAAGCCTGATGAGTGCGAGCGAGGTAAGTCTATCTCGCTCGCACTCATTGGTCAGTCGATTACAATGATATTATGGCCCGAATACCCAGTTCATACCGCGACCATTATAGATAGTGGCAACTTCTAGTAAGGCCTCAGCTATTAGTTTACAAAATGAAGAGCAATGAGTTGACTCCAAGACTGCAGCCCAAGATACTATGGGCTAAGAACAACATGCTTTTTAAAAATAATTGACTTAATAAAAGTTCGACTAATGGTGCTTTTACATAAAAAAGCAATGAAAATTTCTGGGTGTACCACAAACATGTCCTTTCTTTTTCTAGCAAAATAGAATGCACACATAAAAATAAGAATTCAAAATCATTAGTACCTACCTAATCAACTTGATATGACATTAAAATTTTCATGCTTAGGCACAATAGGTTGTCTTCTTCGGTTATCACTTAGTCATCTCAGTATTCACTCCTTTCCCTACTCATATTGTTATTTACGCAATCTGTCCATATTTTCTTATATTAGAATTGTGACCTATTGTCCAACAAGTAGCTTAAATTTCGACCTCTGTGGCGCAGTGGGCGAAAGCCCGCCTGAGACGCAGAGGTTGCGGGTTCGATCCCCGCTGCGGGACAAATGTTTGCATGATCTGCAAATATTTGTTTCGTGTCTGGGTGTTTTCTATGTATAATATGTATAATTATATATTTACAAAAAAATGTATCTATGTAGTTTATTAGTCATCTGGTTACCATAACACAAGCATTAAATTGCTTTGCTTGGGACTAGATGGGAAAACATGTAACATTCATTGATAAGTAAGTGACTTCGATAAAATAAACATCAAACAATTAGATCTTGTGTAGATGATACCTTGCAGGAAACTAGGCACTACTGTACATTTAGTATCAAAGCGGTTCGCTTCGCTCTTTATTCAAATGAGAACAAAAATTCATTAAGCTTCGGAAAGTAGAAAGCTCTACGGCCGGGCCTCGTAAAGTGTGAGCGTCTCGCTTTGTTAACAACGTACGCGTGGCCGCACATCTCTTTTAAACCATCATTAAAATTAATATTTCAATACTTTGTTTCGTGAAGTCTAGCTATTTAGAGCATTCACTTTACATTCAATTACTATATTTTTGGTTCAGCTTTCGATTTAAACAAGCTGAGAAAAAGTCTCATTTATATTCTTTACCGGCTTTGGCAGATCATGACCAGATGAAAACAGTAAGATAGAGAGATATTCAAATAATAAAATAAGTAATTTGAAAAAAAAACTTGTTCTTCAAAGAAAGAAAGAAAGAAAGAAAGAAAAATCATTTATTCTTGTAGGACCTCAAGGATCACTTAAGTTTCGTTTTACATGCTAGGTGATTCTAATGCCTGTTCCAACGCGACTCCCTACACAAATATCAAGAAAGACCTTCACACAACCTGACCTAAATGACAATTTCTTAATTTGTTAATGACAGTGGCTTTGACGTCTCTGTCTATTTTTTTTTCTATTAAACTACATCATCCCAATGCTAAAAAAGTAAGAACGTCTCAAATAGTTAATACGCTCTTGATTATTAAGTAGCGTTTTAGTATTTGGGCGTTAGTAATTCATTTTTTTTTTTTATTATCGTCAAATCCTATTAACAATTTAAATATCTTTTAATAAATTATGTTAAATTAACATAGTTTAATCTAATAAACAATCAATTAGGTAGTAACAAACTTGTTGTTTGTTGCGCATTTCTAGAAGGTGATGTTTGTGTTTTTTTACAGATTTTCAATGGCACATGGAAAGATCTCAAGACGAAATTATGAATTCGAGTGATAATGTTCGAGACTCGCAAGGTAAGCACTTACACTTTATACACTTTACATTGTTGCAGGTATATATTGACAAATACCTGCAGCAATGCATATAAACAACATGTTGCGTTCTGAATTGCTATTATTTGAAACATTAGACTTGTCAACGCAACATGTTCAATGGGACTCAGAATGATGGTCTGAAACAATTAACTTTTATAGTAAATTGAATCACAAAAATAATTCAGTTTGGTTTTTTTCTGAGAAAAAAGTTAATTGTTCCAGAGAAAAGGAACGGATGAAATGCGCAATGTCTTCCCATAATTTGAAATTAGAAAACAGTCATTGCTTTAAATAATCTATTTATAATGATATATTATATAAATATTATATTACACGACAACGGAACAAGAGTGCTAGTGTTTTCACATGTGAAACTTCAACCCTATATTAATTTTAGTATCTAATATTGATAATATAAACTACTAATATAATAATTATTACGATTTCTATATTTTGTATCGATATAAGGTTTTTAGAAGGTATTTCAGTGCAACAGTTTTAAAAGGTTTTGGTAAAGGTATGGATGTCCATGTAGCCTTTCAAGGCGAGGTAATGTGTGGTAATTGTAAAAGGTAAGTATACAACTTTACAATTATTTTTGGATGTTTACCTATAAATAGTTACTTGTAAGCTTTTGTTTGTGATGATGGGGTTAGAAACATGCATGCCTAACTAGTTTGGTAGTTTGCGGTAGAAGCGCGGCCTTATCTATTTAGTAACTACATACTGTATTCAGTGCTAAATTACAAAGAACTTTCTTCTTTTTCTAATCTAACATTGGAGTGGAATGACGTTATATTAACGGTGAGTCAATTTTTACATATTTATGTATTTATTTATTGACATTTTATTTATTTACATAGTTGTAGACAATCATTTAAATGTGCACCACACCTCACTTCACCCATTTTAGGGTTTACAAATTACAAATGTAATGCGTTATTTTTTCACCGCGATTTCAAATACGATTTTCGATTACGCACAGTGTTATTGGAATAGTACCGACAAGCGTCGGGAATGTGACGCCACGAGGAATCCGGCGGAACAAGGTAAAGGTAAATTTGGTTCTTTTCATTATCAGTTTATCAATGTAGTTGGTTATGTGGCTTATTTATCTATTATTTATTATTTCTCTTTTTTTGCATTCACATGTGATTTCACTGCAGATGTCTTTCGTAGCAATTCATGTTTTACAAGTATTACGTTCGCCGTTTTTTTTATTCCGTTTTTTGTGCATGTTCACTAGGTATTCAATAAATCTGCGTTCAGAAAATAAAATTATGGAAGCATGTAATTTGGACATTACAAATTCCTAGTGGATGCGCATTTCATTTTTCTACCAAAACACTTCTCATGTATACATCACTAGGTAGGGGGTATTGCAGCGTCAGGCCATGAGAGTACATACAGTATGTCAGGTTAGGTCGACGAGAAGAAATATTAATCCTGCTGATTCCTGAAAACATTCACTAACATGAACTCTGCTTTCATTCCCATCTTGCTTCATTCTTACAGAGCATTAAAATTCCATCCACTTTTCACAAAAAAAGGAAGCTAACAACAGGAAATTTACACTAATTGGTACACTTCACACCACAATGACCTTACCATCTTTGAGCACCGCCATACATCTTGTTACTAACCGTTTACCATCTTATGCTTTGTATATTTTATTTTGCGCTTTTCATTATTTGCCCTTCCAGAGCCACCTACAAACCTAACTTTCTGCAAAACCCCATTCCCATTAACAAGAGGGCTGCTAAAGATCATTGATGTAAAATCAGAGGCCATTGAGATTGCGATCGGAACAAAAACAAAAAATGTGCAGAAAAAAAGTGCTTTGCGAAAGAAAATAACTAGAACCAAGAGAAGGTTGAGAAAAAAGTATAAGATATCGAAGAAAGGCTTAGCCAAGATCCCGAAACTCTCAAACGATAAAGAAAAGCAGTATATCTGCTCTATTTGTAACACTAAAAAGTACAAGTATAGAAGAAACAAACTGCGCCATGAGAAATATGAATGTGTCTCTGGGCCCCAGTTCGTTTGCGATAAATGTGGAAGGAGATATTCTCAGAAGAAGTCCCTCACAACGCACATAGGCCTCAAACACCCGGACATGTTGTCTACTATAAGGGCATTTAAGAAGGAATAGTTTGTTTTGGTTTACATAATGTTATTTTCTGCTTCCATTATGGTTTACTAGTTGATTTTTATTATTTCAATCATGTTAAGTTGTTAGAAATCATTTAAAGTTATTATCATAGAAACATGAATCGTTAAAAAAGACATTGATGTTGTTTTGTGAAACACTCGCGTCGTACAGTTTCCATAAAAGTATTCGTTAAGTTTTTGTTGCTTTTTAAGATGATTTTCTTTTTGTTTTCATTTCATTGGTATATTTTTTCAATCGTTCTGTTATAAGGAAACGCCAAGGTTTCATTTTGTATTTTCTTTTTCTAAATATAGTTTATTTTGGTTATCATAACTTGTTTTTATTTTCCGTCGCATGAGGTCACTCGTAACCGAATCGGCTCGCTAGAATCGACCGAAAAACGGACTGTATTTCGTTTTCTCTTGCAGGTCGGAGACCTTCGCCCAGAAATATCATGACGCGTAGTAAAAAAAATATCGAGGAGGAGGTGGTCCCCGTGCAGACGACCACGCTCGCCATCCTCAAGACGGTGAAGTCGCCCGCCACCAAGCCCGCGCCCCCGCCCCCCGAGCACGCCAAGGAGAACAAGAAGCTCTCGCCCAAGGCGTCGCCGGCCTCGCCAGCCTCGCCCTCGCCCAAGTCCGAGTCTCGCTACAACATATTCCCGCGCAGCGAGCGTCTGGCGCTGCCTTGCGCGCAGTACAAGACCGACAAGGGCTACAAGTGCCCCAACTGTCAGCGCTGCTACAACGCACGCAAGAACCTCGTGCGTCACGTGACGCTGGAGTGTGGACGCGAGCCTCAGTACCGCTGTCCGTACTGCGCCTACTGCAAGCATCGCCGCAACGAACTCAAGAAGCACGTCGAGAAGAAGCACCCCGACCGGCGCCCGCTCAGCCCCGCGCGCGCCACGCCCGACCCGTCGCCTGCGCGCGCGCAGCCCTAGCGACGAGTGTCGTCTCCCAGTGCGCCACACTAGTGCCTTAATCTTAGATGAACCACTCGATCTTCCTTATAGATGATATTACGTAATTTTTAATCGCCTACATAAAATTTTATATGAGCCTCGTTTAGGTCACATAAAGTGTATTAAAATTTGATATTCACTATTTTTTGAATGATTAAACGACTTGAAGAGTTCTCGGGCCTTTCATTCGCCCCCGGCGGTCCCCGGCCCGATAGGATGTTATGGGAAGATCAGCTCGTGAGACGGTTTTCGACTGTGCATGTCTGCATGACCTTAGAAGCTTCGCCTTTTATGATTTCTAACCGAGATTACCTTATATTTTTATTATTATAACGCATTTCTTTGGTTCCTTAATTTTATTTTAGCCTCCGTAGTATTAACCTTAGTCCGGAAGTAGACGCGCCTAACACATAGATTGCAATACCGGTGATGTGTCGGATTTCAGAGGCGTGCAAGGACGGGCGGCTGCCGTCGGCGCTGCTCTCGCTGCTCTCCATGCAGCACGCGCGCTCGCAGCAACTGGCGCTCGCGCTGCCCTTCCCCGGGGAGCCCGAGCCCCGAGACCAGCCCGACCGCAAGCCCGCCAAGCGCGAGGACGACTCCGACGAGTACGACGACACCGACGACATCGTGCTGCCCGAGGAGGCCGACGCGGAGGCCTACTACGCGGCCGGCGCCGGGCTCAGCCCCGAGGGCGCGGGCCGGCGCCGCGACCCCGGCTCCGAGGGCGACGACGCCTCGCGTCAGTTCGAGTGCCGGCACTGCGGCAAGCGTTACCGCTGGAAGAGCACGCTGCGTCGCCACGAGAACGTGGAGTGCGGCGGCAAGGCGCCCGCGCACCAGTGCCCGTACTGCGCCTACCGCGCCAAGCAGCGCGGCAACCTCGGCGTGCACATCCGCAAGCACCACCACGACGAGTGGTATCTGTACGCGACCAACAAGGTGCGCCGCAACAAGAAGACCTCCGTCTGACCACACACCAAAGTAGATGATCCCCGACCAAATGCTACTGCAATAATTTTAGTTTTACGTTATTGATGTTCGTTGAGGACTGTCGATATACACCGGAGCGTACGTAGGTGATGAGCACATTCCCTAACGGTTTTAGATTTAGTTTTGTTGTTTTCGTTTTAGAGTTTATCGTAGTTAAGACTGACCCAAAGTATTTTATTCGGAGTAGCGTGGCCCTAGGCC
This sequence comes from Xanthorhoe designata, assembly GCA_963582015.1. Classification (NCBI taxonomy): domain Eukaryota; kingdom Metazoa; phylum Arthropoda; class Insecta; order Lepidoptera; family Geometridae; genus Xanthorhoe; species Xanthorhoe designata. The sequence continues at coordinate 563,986 of OY757045.1, forward strand.
GCGCGTGTCGATTTCGAGGTTGCGGTTCGCGATGGTTTATCCCGTTCCAAATTTTATCATCGTTAGAATTGATATCTATTCCAAATCCAATTGGCCAAATCATGAAGCTATTGTTGTCCAAATATATGAGTAGTGACGTAAGTTTCCGAGCATATTTATCTCTCGAATTTGTTGTTAGTCGTAATAACCTATCATTCCTCAAAGGAAGTAATTCCAAAACTTTGTAATTTAGTGCAATGATATTAAGAATATTAGATGTAATGTAATATTTCGTTATGTTTATTATGTTACCTGTTTAGGCAGGCTATTTATAAAGTTAAACTGTTGCTGTCCACCACGGGTAGATTAATTTATTATCTTGCTGAATGTCATACCTACTGATTGTTTCAATCGTAGCATTGGCTTAGTTAATGTCATGTTATTAATTTATTTAAATTTGTTTCTTCCATATTAGTGGGACCATTCCCTTGTCTTACATTCTTTATCGACCCAAAGTTTTATTATACTATTAATTTATTAGGATAATAGAAGGACCAAGTCGTCTCTTCTCACGGCACACCTTGCAGACACCTTGAATGTTGGATATCTGGCAATCAAGGCAATGGACTTCAGAATGTTGTTTATAAGAGTCCTCAGTGCTGGCTTCATTTGATGTGTCTGGAATGTATGTACTAGTTAAAAGCTCATTAATGTGCCTACAATGTTACCTGTAGTTGTATAACGTATTTATGATCATGTTATTTTTTGGATTGTATTTTGGTGAACTGGGATGAAATGTGTTCAAAATTTTATATAAAAATATTGAATTTGATATTATTTGATATTTTCTGGCAATAATAATATATTTCAAGTTTTATTAGCATATTGACTGTTGATATTTTTGTTAAACTAGGATAAACAAAGCTATTTGACCAAAGTCAGTATTAGTTTTAAAGTGATGATAATAAATAAAAGAATGTTATTATGTTTGTTAAGACATTCGAGTCATTGCTAAGCATAGAAAAGATAATTTTTATATGCAATATTCCACCACATCATGGTATGCGGTACTGATGTATGAAAATATTGAACATTTTGGATGTTATTACCTTTACATTGTTTGTTAATGTTATTGGAAATTAGATAATCAATTAGTGTGATTTTTATATGAATATATTGGGGTTTACTTGGTAGAAAATTTTAATCAAATATAGTTATCTAGTATATTAATTTGTGTTTTTCTTTTTATTGACGATTTCCTTTTGTAGTATTGTTTTTTGAATGGTTTGTTGTTCTTCGATCAAATTAGGTAAGTCGTTTTTATTAATTTACACATTCTCATACAATAATGGCATGTCAGCATGATCTGTTCGTAAATAAAAATCTCTACGCTAAAGTAGTTGCGCATGTTTCACTTCTTTTTTCGTTTCCTTTTCGTTCATACTAATCTAATTAATAATTTCAGGTAGACAAGAAAACCCATGGGTCGGGAGACTACATTTCATTAACCAAAGTTTATTGCAATACAAAAGCTGTGTGACTAAAACGGCCCAGTAACACCATGAGCTCTCTTACATGCGTTCACTTTCCTAAATCACTGCGAACGAGGAAACTCCACATAGATCGTAGGAAAACTTCAACTTGTGATGTTTTCTTCCAAAATAAACGTTATGATTTCTCTTTTGGTTCTTTTTTTTTACTTTTCCTTTTTGCAAAGCTTTCATCACAGCACTCGTTGTACACTCACAGTAGAATATCGTCCGTAAACATATCTATCTATCTATGTATCCGTCCTATCCACTGTACGTTTATGTATGTATGTATCGTGTATAACATTGTATCGTATTCGTTTCGCTTGTAACCGTATCTAACCGTAGGGCGGGGCGGCGGCGAGCGGATCTTACTGTGCGTCTCACGGTTTCAGGCGGCGTCGGCGGACCGCCCGAGGACGTGTCCTTCACGCGCATCGGCGGCCTCTCCTGGGAGCAGTGGTCGGCGCGTCTGGCGCTGCCGCTGGTGGCGGGGCTGCGAGCGCTGCCGCCCGCGCCCGGCGAGCCCGCCTTCACGTGCCCCGACTGCGGCCGCGTCTACAAGCTCAAGTCGTCGCTGCGCAACCATCAGAAGTGGGAGTGCGGCAAGGAACCGCAGTTCCAGTGTCCCTACTGCGTGTACCGCGCTAAGCAGAAGATGCACATCGCGCGCCACATGGAGCGCATGCATCGCGAGGTGCACATGAAGCCGGACCAGTACATCAAGCAGGACAACGTGGACGCCTGCACGTAGCGGCCGAGAGCCTCTGCGTGCTCGCGACGATTATATTATACTCTGTAATCATATAGATCGAGTTAGGTTTTGCGGATCGATCTTTCGAGCTATCGGCGGTAGTTTTACCAGTTTTTTGATATTCCTATGTAGTGTTGTCGGCGTCGGAGACCGACGTCGGCGACGAGTTAAATTCTCCTCAAATTCCCGAGTTATCCCGATTGTGATAAATGTGATGTAATTAATCTCTCTTGTGATAGTGGCGTCAGACAGTCACGTTAGATGTAATCGCAGTTTGCGAGGTCACAAATAGTGCCTTAAATCGTTACCTACTCGACGACAGACAGTTATGATGAATTATTAAGAATACCGCGAAGACGAAGATATCATTTTGACTATATTTACATAAAGTATTGACACTCGTTACTCGTTCAGCCGTAGCAGTGTTAGCAACTGTTGCATTTATTCGGTATTTAAGTCGAAGTGATGTATATAGTTACGCCTTTGATATATTTTTGTGTACAGCATTAATTATATATAACCTATCATTCCTGATTTTGATATCTATAGGTATGTGACGATGTTAGAAGTACAAGTTGATTTTGGATTAAGATTGTTACCAGTTGCAGTTACTATCTCATTGAACCGGAAGTAAGTTAGAGTTCTCCATCAGAGCAGAATAAGAAATATTTCAAGTACTCTAGTAGATATAGGAAGATATTGTTGTAACGTTTAAGTTGTGCATCTTAGTGGTAATTGAAATGAAGCTATATTCGCTTGGCTAGCCCGCTCTAGTTCTTTGCCATAAATGCATGTTCCATAAAATGTAATACTCATAAGTTTAATGTTTTATATCAATTATATTTTAGATCTCTTTTACATCTATTGCATTTACTATCTTAATTTAAGCTTGTATTCTGCCGAGAATATTGCGTGAAAACAGATTTATATAATCTGTAAGTTCCTTGATATGTCTTGTTAGTTTCGGTGTTGTGTGTGGGGCCAATATTAGTAAACTAGGTGAAACTAGTGCCTTATGATTGTTGAAGTTAAATTTTTAAATAATGAAAGTTTTACGAATTTCTGTTAGGTTTTATCAGCAAGAATCGTGCACAATTTTTTTGGATGACTTAAATCAATCTTCCACGTAGTTTTAAGTATTTTATATACATTACCATTTAGAAATTATGTACTTTAATGTTAGATTAGGTAGCGCGTGAGTAAACTTACTCCGTCGTAGCTGAGCGCACGCATAGTCAAACCAGCTAGTAGCGCGGCATTGTCGTTCTAGTTTCGAGTTGCAAAGGAGTGACTTTGCTGACACTCTACCGACATTAGTTTATTATCCGGAGTTACCAACATACAATCAAAATGTAGAGTTCACAGATAAGAGTACAACCAGACAAGTCATGTCAATATAAAACTAAGTGCCTTCAAAAAGTTAGTCATTAGTGTTTAAAGTAAGTTTGGAAATCAAATCATGATTTTGTAACATTCAGTGCAAAATTTTCTAGGTTGTGATTTACAGAACTACTGCCAACAATTGTGTATTCTTATTAACTCAAAATCAAAAGTTGATATATATTTATACGATTTGTTTTAGACAGGCTAAATCATAGTTAATATTACGAGTTGTGTTAAGTTTTACAACGAACATTTAATCAAATATCTGCGAAAGACGTGTGTGGATATGTTCACCTATTGCGTAAATTATGAATACTCTACCCAAGTGATGAAACAAACTACGTAAATCCATTATTGGATTACCTACAAACTGCCTAGACTATTAAAATTATATGTACTACGTAGTTATGAATATTTACATTCAGTAAGAAGTTACAGTGATTTTATGCATTTGATTGTATTTTTATAACCTTTTTTTGTATTTTAATAAAGTTGCTATTCTTGGTACAAACTTGTTTTAATATTTAAACAAAATAATCTTGTATTTTTAGGAGTTAAATCTATGCATGCTAAACTAGATTTACATGGAGATGTGATATAGGGATTTTCACATTGTAATTAATATCGGTACATATGCATTCTGGTCGCATGCTAACAATTTATTAGGCAACTAGTTTATTAGTACCTAGTTTATATTATACAAATTAAATGGGAGACATGGTGCATCATCCTTGGCTTTCAATTGGTGGCACATTCTTTACTATTTGGTGGCTTGGTGTCTTTTCACGGTGGTAGTGTAGACAATGCACGTGTTTATTTTCATTTGCGTTTTATTTCAGTTGCACAGTTGTACACTCCTTATATATTGGGTTATGGCACGTCTGGGTTGATCGGCGGTAAGGCGGGGTGGACACTGTATGAATGCGTCGACTGCGGGAACAAATACAAACACAAGGGCTCCTTGCAGCGGCACATAAAGTACGAATGTAGGAAACAGCCCAGCTTCAAGTGCCCTTACTGTGTGTACCGGGCCTATCAGAAGCACAATCTGTTGCTGCACGAGAGGCACCTTCACAAAGATATGCCAGAAAAAGTGGATTTCGTGTCGGAATGACCCGCCGCTGACCACTTCCAATGTCAGTACTAGTTGATTCTTCGCTTTTTTTATTCTAACGTGTGATAAGGAATGCTTTTCGAAACTAATCCCACTAAAACATTACCTACTAACACCTAATTCAAGAATCAAATATCAAGATATAAATTCATAAACTAAAATTCATTATAATTTATTTGTTGGTGTGATCTTACCGAACTAGGTATAACCGTTTAACGAATACTTATAAAATTTTTAAAACAACCAGAAAATTGTATGGGTACATTTATATTTTCACGCTTTTTTGCATGTTAAAATTAATCATTTATTAACTAGGTATCTGGGACTTAGTGGTTCATTTTATCCCGGCTTCGCATTCGTGCAAAACTTTAATAATATTCGAATGGTTTCTATTTTATACTTACCTAAGTATAGAAAACATCAAAAGCGTGTTCTCATAATCTTACGAATGTGCTAGACCGGGATTATAATTGGATCTCTAAGTCTTCATTAAAACGTCGCTATCATACAAACTAATAAATAATTTAACGTTACAGCCGCCCGTTACAGCCAACCGTTAAAAACCGAAGCCGGGTGAAAATGAAGTGAGTTTTTCGACTAAGGAAGATGTTCCTGAACATGAACTTCTGCAAAGGCTGCTGATAATGGACGTCTTTACTCTTGCTAAATTAGTATACAATCATAAATATTATGTACTCTTATTTCGTTCACTATAAGCTCTTAAACAGCTTTAAAATATTATCTTGGATTGCATAATAACAAAAAACTAATAATAGATAATTATTATTTATTATGCAGAAAAAGTTGCATTATTTTTCTGTAAAAATAAAAAATTTAGATCGTGTTCGAAATAAGAATGTTATTTTTATGAAAACTTCGTACATAAATGCGAACTACAAAATCGCCACTATGTCCAGATTCTAGCCTCTATCAAGCTTTTACGAATTGTATTTATTTGTTATGATGGCACAGAATTAATAGATAAATTGTATTAATGTCGTATGCCCATTAAAATCCAGTCGAACAAGGCAGCTAAATATCCTGACTCGGTGGCAAATACGGGTCCCTAAATACCCTATACTTAAGTAGAAAAATATTCTAAGTAAGTTTCGTATACACTTAATACAAGTGCCTATCATAGATTGTTATTTTTGTTTTTGTTATTAATTGTAATTATAATTGTGTTCCTTGTTACCAAAGATATGCAAAACAAAAACCAAACAAAAGCTATACCAATGTTTGAGTATTTTATCAGTATTTCTGTTATACGTTAATATTATTATTATTAATGCATTTGTTACTGTTTATAAGTTACCTATGAAGTTCAAATTTTGAATTATCATTATGTTATGAAACCAAAGAATCTTCCAGTTGATTCTTAGCCATAAGAGATTTAGTAATGTGCCTTATGATATAATCAAATATATTTGATAAGTAAATTATTATGGTTAGTAAGAAATAACTATTATTCGAGTACCTAGGTGCCAGTCGGTGTGGAGTTTGTTTTGTGAAGTGTTACAACTTTTAATAGTTTTAATATTGTTTTGAGTGTTTAATGTATTTGTACATAATCTATTTTATATTTTGTTGAACAATTATTAACCAATATAGTTACCCACCAAAATTTAGGATATAAAAATAATAACGGAAGCTATGAAATTAAGTAGGTAAACTCATATCACAATTCACTTACTGTGAGAAACTTTCAAGATAAGAAAATTTAGAAGTTTATATTATAGCCTACTACCTACTACTTAAACTTCAAAAATCAAAGTTATTGAAAATAGAGAAAAGGTAATTTTACCGTTTTCATAGCATAAAAACTGTTTTAGCTACTACCTACAGTTATTCCGAATTGTGGTCTAATTGTTATTTACACCAAATTGTACTATTATTTTATTGTATGTTTATTTTACGTAGGTAGGTCATGTTGCATGACCTACTTGTTGGTAGGTCATGTTGCATGACCTACTTGTTGGTAGGTCATGCCTGACCTACCAACAAGTATAGGGTTACCATTTCGCGCAGTCCGTAGAGTTTAGGCAAATTAATATATTAGGCATTTCGCAAAATAATTTAGGTACCTAAAACCTAGCGATACTAAGATATTTAGGTGCTAACAGAGACTAGTAAATTAGTGAACACAGTCGAAATTCTGCTTAAATCTAGATGGCGTTGTTTCATAACCAGAATTTTGATATAAATATCGCATATTTCTGTCGCGCTTTTTATGTAAGTACCTATTCGAACTTTTTAAAAAGAACCTTTGCTACATGTAACGACATCTCGTGATCTTATTGTATAACGATGCTCGTAAACCAGCTTTTAGATGCTGGTCAGAGGTACCTATTGCCTAACTTGTCGCGAAACAAATTGATCGCCATCAGAAAAATCTTTGCTCTTGAATAATATGTAGACCTAGTAAAACTCCTTCATTAGAAACATTTAAAAGGACGCCCTCGAAGCTTTTTTTGTGACCATTAAAAACTGCGAAATGCCTATGTTATGTACCTAGGTTCATTCATACTGTTAACAAATAAAAGGCAACTGCACAAAATGTTATTTTTTAGATGTTTGTATTTTTGTGTACCTATAGTGTGTTTGGTTTGCTCCTTTTTTTGGAGTGCATGTGAATAAATGTTTCTTGATTGAATATAAATTGGTTTTTATTTGTAAACTTATCTGAGTTAAGAAATTTAATTTATTCATACATTCAAATCAAAAAAGGGCTGAAGTGAGGTAGGTAGAATTTTATAAATGGAGCAAGCTGTAAACCATTAATCTGTCAATGAACTTTCATTGTTGCAGGTGAAGTGGACTTCTATAAGACAATGATGCAGAATATCCTGCCCATAATGCCAATGAAGACAAAAAATTATTGGTCCCATTACGATATGTCCTACGAGTGTGATAAGTGCAAGAGAAAATATCGTCACAAGAGCACTTACAGAAGGCATGTAACTTACGAATGTGGGAAAGAACCTATGTTTAGATGTCCATTCTTAGATTGTACGTATAAAGCTTATCAAAAAACGCACACAGATGCTCATATCAAGACGAAACACTCTAAACTAGCGTTAGATTATAATAAATAATGGTTATGATCAAGCTTTTCAATGAAAGTGATTGTGATATTAAATTTAATTGTACATAAAAAGCTTTTTATTGTAACAGACCAAGCAAACGTTTAGATAATTATTTTACTTTCATTAGGTACTTACAATTTATTTGCGTCACACAAATTCACTTTACAAACGACTAATTGAAATTCCCGCCAGCTCAACCAGACGGGGATACATTTTTCTAGAGAAAACCACAGAGCAGATTCGATTTTGTTTTCATTACACTATTCTTGGCTTTTTTCGGAACTGTTCGATTTATACATAAAAATATTTTGTTTGTCTGTGGTCTGATAATTTGTTTTAATGTTGTGGTGTGAATGCTTTTCTATCAAACGACATGATGCTTCTGTCATTCTGCCGTGACATTTGACAAGTATTAGCTTAGCAGTTAGCAGCTCACTTCACTCACTGGAAAGAAAATAAATCGAATTGCCCATCGGTTTCGTTGAATTCTTATTCCCAAAATGAAATAAATTCTGTGGTTCATCACACCACTTCTCATAAACAGAAATAACTATGAATCGATTGTTTACGAGTAGAAGCCACATCAAAACCCTTAGTTTTAGTTATTGCTCACCGCTACTATCTTCAAAGAAAACTTTACAGCAAAATGTATTCTGCAGAAGCCTACACGATCAAAAGAATAAAATACGGTCCACCCTCAACTATATGGTTGCTATGGGTGTCATGACTGTAGGTCTGAGTTACGCAGCTGTTCCGTTATATAGGATTTTCTGTCAAGTAAGCTACCTATAACCTAACTTCAAAAATTTATGATTTTTACTTACAAAATTACTCTATAATTATTCATGCCGCTCAGAGAAGTCTAAGCTTAGTCTTGAGTCTTGCTTGTATAGGTCAGGACGACCTGACATAATATATAATTATGTACCTATATCAATTTGTAAATGATCCTAGCTGATATTAGTTGACAGTAAAACACAAAAATGTAATTGTCTATTTATTAATTTTAGGCCTACAGCTATGGCGGAACAACTGGGCTGGCCGAACCGGACAACACAGTGGGTGACATGAAAGCTATCAAGTCTCGTCCACTCAAAATCCGTTTTAATGCGGACACAGCCTCCTCAATGCAATGGAATTTCAAACCGCAACAACATGATATTACTGTAAGTCGTTAAGCCAATGACAGTGGCCTTGAAAGCCTAGAAAGTCCATCACCAGAGTTGGCCACTTGCTGATACACACTTCCTTTTAAATTACTGTAAGTTTTTTTTAAACATAACAGTAATTAGCTATATTATGCTTTAATCACTTTTCTGCCAGAGCCTACAAATCCTGACTTGCTACAATCCTGACACCATTTTATGACATTCCTAGTATAGCAGAATGTTAAGTTATGATGACCCTTCTCAGTGTTAAGTAGTATGGTAAGTGACCAACAATCAATGAGCACTGCATTCAGCACAAACTGCTATTTCATAGTATGTTTATCCACTTCAATACCACATTGGGCAAAGTTTATTTTTTGGATGTATCAAAAACTATTTTTAATTTTATTTTAGTTAGTTCCTGGTGAGACAGCCCTAGCATTCTACACAGCCAAGAACCCCACTAATAAGCCAGTGACGGGCATCAGCACTTACAATGTGATACCGTTTGAGGCTGGACAGTATTTCAATAAGATCCAATGCTTCTGCTTTGAAGAGCAGCAGTTGAATCCACATGAACAGGTAACAAATTCACTTCATTTGGTTTTTATCTTTTACACTAAAGTGTGGACAGTAAGCACAGAGATGACACACATGGTATTAACCTGTCTCTATTGCTCCCACATAGGTATATTGTCATCTTGCTTGCACAAATGCAAGGACTACCCTCTACACTACATAGTTTGCAAACCAACCTGAGTTCGCATAGAGGTCATTGTACAAAATTCTTGCTGTTCCAAGATTAATGTATTTTTTTTTTGAAATTATCATAAAACATTTTTAACTTCATGAAAACATTCTCATCACAGTCTGTAGTTAACTTACTTATCTCTTTTAATTTCTTTTTCAGGTTGATATGCCAGTATTTTTCTACATAGACCCGGAATTTGTAGATGACCCAAGAATGGAGTATGTTGATGAGATAGTGCTCTCATATACATTCTTTGAAGCCAAAGAGGGCATGAAACTGCCTGTTCCTACCTATGCGAAATGATAAGTTACAAATAGTTAGCAATATAGCAATAAATAGTTAGCAATAGTTAGCAATTTTATTTACACTTGCTGGCAAATGTACAAATAGTTATAAACCATGTCAGATATTTTTGTTAAAGTGTAGGATGTTGATGATTTATTAGTATTTTCAATGTGATGAAATATGCTTTTGTTAAGTTTTAATAAAAATAGTCTTCAATAATTTGTATTTTATAAAACCCACATAATTCACAAAGATTTTATTGAAACAAAACTAACAATTTTCATATTGCACATCAAAATTGTAACAAGATTTTCACATGAAATGTCGGCTAGACTAGAGCAGTAGAGGCTAGTCCCAAGTATTTAAGCCTTGATGGCCGCAGTGACGGGATAGCCCCTGCGCAGGCCCATGCACTGATCCCTGTCGATGAAGAGAGTGGTGGACTTGTTGCGGAGGTCAGCCTCGAGGCCGGCGCGCACGCCCAGCAGTGTCTGATGCGTGCCCTCCGCCGTCGCTATCTTGGACCGCAGAGTCTCCATCGTCTCCTGGAGGTCGCATACTTCCTTCACTAGCCTGGGGATGGATTGACATACTTCTTAGGGGCCGTCTCCACGAGCGTGAGAATCGCGGCGATATTATCGTCGCGCCACGTATTTCTATACATTCTCTATGAACGTGTCTCCACACGGCGATGTTAACGCGACGATACTACAGGCGACATTGACAAGCTAATTTTATTCTTATGATAATCGCCTTAAATAAAAAAAAAAAAAAATAATCATCCTAGCCGGTTTCGGCTACGGCGACCTCATTTCTGCTATGTTCTATGAGGATGAACTCTGAGATGACTTATGTATGACTTTGTAATCGCCTTACCGTGTAAATTACCAGATGATGGGCGAACGAAATCGCCGCGATATACACGCCCGTGGAGAATATAACACTACATTTATCTTAGGATGAAGTTCTTGTGTAATACATCAGCCAGGTTTATATCACGGTAGACAATCATTACAATACATAATTACAAGATCATTTGAAAATCAGAGTTTTAGGGGGTAGTCAGTATGTTTCCAAATACATAATAATGCCCTTATTTTCCTTATTATGGAGGTTGTATGCGTCAAACTAGCGCCGCCGCAAAACACGAGTATGGTGGCCACTAAATACATCCATGGGTGGCCACCAAGTACAACTTCACTACTAAACTATACAAAATAAAACTAAACCAAAAAAAGATTATGGTAAATTTCACAAACTGAACATTCAGATTTGTTTAATACCTTTTTTTAACGTAATAATAAAATAAAATAGGCGGCGGCGCCTTCCTTTACAAGGAAAATAAGGGCATATTATGTATTTGGAAACATACTGACTACCCCCTAAAACTCTGATTTTCAAATGATCTTGTAAGTATGAATGTAATGATTGTCTATCATAACTGGTTTCTTCAATGTTTTCACCGTTTAATGGCACCCGTCTCCATGTTGGTATCACGCGTAATCAATACAAAAAAAAATGGAATATAGTATAATGTTTCTGTGGACCAATCTGTTGACCAATTGGTCCACAGTGGCCCAAAACAGGGATGACTGGAGAGAAGGAAGGGACTTTTTTAAACTTTCGCGATCAGAACACATGATTAAACATATATTTACGGGTATTTATCGCTATTTACCTTTATTTAATTTTAATTTTATCCCGACGTTTCGACTAGATTGCACCAGCCGTGGTCGCGGGCAGACTGAAGAGTTGGAGGTACACCACAGCAAAGCGAAGGCATTTATTTTTCTACCCTCACTTGATCTTCATAAATGTTAATTAGGGCCGGTTCACACTAGGACGGCACACTACACTAACAGTATCTGTACACCGAGAATATTTTATTTGACGAGTACACTTTGCTATTACTGGATTCCACGAGGACGAGAGTCTGAAACCGTCTTCACGATTAAAATTAGAATGTTTCTTAATCTCAATCGCCTCTCGAACCATTCTCTTATAATAGTGCTTCTCGTTGGCAAGGACCTTTGGGTTGTGTAACTCCATCCAGTGATTAGGTCCTGAGTCTACTATGTGCTCTGCTATTAGCAGACTTGTTTACTTGTCGATTTTTGACCGCTGCTATGTGTTCTTCAGTCTGCCCGCGACCACGGCTGGTGCAATCTAGTCGAAACGTCGGGATAAAATTAAAATTAAATAAAGGTAAATAGCGATAAATACCCGTAAATATATGTTTAATCAGAAGGAAGGGAGGCCTTTGCCCTGCAGTGGGACATTACAGGCTCATAACATAACATAACAGTAGAATGTTTCGCACCTGTTTTGCGCGTCGTCGCGACACTTCTCCAGATGCGGTCGGTTGGTGCGCGCCTGCAGCCGCGTGTGAGCGACCTTCATGGGCTGGAGCTTGTCCTCGATGGCCTTGTTCAGCAGCTCCAGCGTCTTCTCCACGTCAAATATCTCCTGCTGGATCTGAGGAGACGGTGTTTATTGAGTATCATTTTTTTAAAACATGTCTTTTAGAATGAGTCAACTTCTCACAACTTACTGGTCCAGTAGAGTTTAATTTTATTTTTATTTACTTTGTTCACGAAGCCCAGCAGTGGGTTAAAAGTGGCTGATGATGATGAGGAGTTGAGTTATCGATACGATAAACCAATGATAGATAGCTAGCTATAGCTTATTTAGACTAGCCAATAGCTAACCTTGTGCAGATGCAACTGCAGTTTGTTCTTGATCTCGATGGTCTCCGCGATGCGGCGCGTGAAGGAGCTGTTGCTGTTGCTCCACTGGTCCCAGATCTGCGTCGCCGACACGTTTATCAGGTTCTCCGTATCTGGGGAAATACAAGTTAACACTTAACGTTATTTATACGTGTCTAAATTACTAATGTGTACTGATAAGAAGAACGTAAAGGGAGCAAAATCATCCCCCTAAAATTAATCGATGACCAGACCTCGCCAATTTTATTTTACGCCTTGCAGCGTGGCAGCGCTGGCTGCAGCGCTGGATGTGCTGTACTGTACCTGACAGCAGCTGCACCGCCTTGGCTCGCTCTGACTGGGAGCGCTGCAGCGTGGCAGCGCTGGCTGCAGCGCTGGATGTGCTGTACTGTACCTGACAGCAGCTGCACCGCCTTGGCTCGCTCTGACTGCGAGCGCTGCAGCGTGGCAGCGCTGGCTGCAGCGCTGGATGTGCTGTACTGTACCTGACAGCAGCTGCACCGCCTTGGCTCGCTCTGACTGGGAGCGCTGCAGCGTGGCAGCGCTGGCTGCAGCGCTGGATGTGCTGTACTGTACCTGACAGCAGCTGCACCGCCTTGGCTCGCTCTGACTGCGAGCGCTGCAGCGTGGCAGCGCTGGCTGCAGCGCTGGATGTGCTGTACTGTACCTGACAGCAGCTGCACCGCCTTGGCTCGCTCTGACTGCGAGCGCTGCAGCGTGGCAGCGCTGGCTGCAGCGCTGGATGTGCTGTACTGTACCTGACAGCAGCTGCACCGCCTTGGCTCGCTCTGACTGCGAGCGCTGCAGCGTGGCAGCGCTGGCTGCAGCGCTGGATGTGCTGTACCGTACCTGACAGCAGCTGCACCGCCTTGGCTCGCTCAGACTGCGAGCGCTGCAGCGTGGCAGCGCTGGCTGCAGCGCTGGATGTGCTGTACTGTACCTGACAGCAGCTGCACCGCCTTGGCTCGCTCAGACTGCGAGCGCTGCAGCGTGGCAGCGCTGGCTGCAGCGCTGGATGTGCTGTACTGTACCTGACAGCAGCTGCACCGCCTTGGCTCGCTCTGACTGCGAGCGCTGCAGCGTGGCAGCGCTGGCTGCAGCGCTGGATGTGCTGTACCGTACCTGACAGCAGCTGCACCGCCTTGGCTCGCTCTGACTGCGAGCGCTGCAGCGTGGCAGCGCTGGCTGCAGCGCTGGATGTGCTGTACTGTACCTGACAGCAGCTGCACCGCCTTGGCTCGCTCAGACTGCGAGCGCTGCAGCGTGGCAGCGCTGGCTGCAGCGCTGGATGTGCTGTACTGTACCTGACAGCAGCTGCACCGCCTTGGCTCGCTCTGACTGCGAGCGCTGCAGCGTGGCAGCGCTGGCTGCAGCGCTGGATGTGCTGTACCGTACCTGACAGCAGCTGCACCGCCTTGGCTCGCTCTGACTGCGAGCGCTGCAGCGTGGCAGCGCTGGCTGCAGCGCTGGATGTGCTGTACTGTACCTGACAGCAGCTGCACCGCCTTGGCTCGCTCAGACTGCGAGCGCTGCAGCGTGGCAGCGCTGGCTGCAGCGCTGGATGTGCTGTACTGTACCTGACAGCAGCTGCACCGCCTTGGCTCGCTCTGACTGCGAGCGCTGCAGCGTGGCAGCGCTGGCTGCAGCGCTGGATGTGCTGTACTGTACCTGACAGCAGCTGCACCGCCTTGGCTCGCTCAGACTGCGAGCGCTGCAGCGTGGCAGCGCTGGCTGCAGCGCTGGATGTGCTGTACTGTACCTGACAGCAGCTGCACCGCCTTGGCTCGCTCAGACTGCGAGCGCTGCAGCGTGGCAGCGCTGGCTGCAGCGCTGGATGTGCTGTACTGTACCTGACAGCAGCTGCACCGCCTTGGCTCGCTCTGACTGGGAGCGCTGCAGCGTGGCAGCGCTGGCTGCAGCGCTGGATGTGCTGTACTGTACCTGACAGCAGCTGCACCGCCTTGGCTCGCTCTGACTGGGAGCGCTGCAGCGTGGCAGCGCTGGCGGCGGCCCAGCGCGCGGCGTCGCACACGGTCGGGTCGTAGCGCTCGATGCCCGCGTAGTATTGCAGACCCTGCGACACACCGGCTATCATTCACTTGTTTATTCCTTTGTCATGCTGCTGCAGCTTCACTGGCCTAGGTTCAAGCTACATGCGCGAGTGCCAGCTGGAGGGCTCTCTCAGGCCGGCCCAGTGAGGGTGGAATCGAAGAGATAAACATCATAGCATGGATCCTCATCGAACTCGTCATTAGAATCACCAAGAACCAGAGAACAGCGAGAGAAATCAATAAAAAATAAAATCTGAAAGGTGACTTTTCGGAAGCCAAACTCTTGACGTTCCACAGCATGTTGGCGGCGACGTGCTAGATGCCTCCGAGAGGAACTGTTGAAAATCAAAAGAAAGCCTGTGAAATTATGTGGGCAGTTCTTGAGATTACAGCAGCAATATAATAGTATTAGTAGGGTTATTAAAGTAGAATAGTGAGAGAACCTTGGAGAAGTTATTGAGCTGGTGGCACATGGAGTCTATCCCGAGCGCGTACTCCTTGTTCCTCAGGTCCGTCTCCAGCTCGTGCTGCGTCGCGCGACAGTTCTTAGACTGAGCTCGCACCTGGGGAGTTGACGACAGTTTACCGTAGTATTGGATACTGTCCTCGACCAATACAATTAGAAACAGTAGAGCCACCTAAGGATCGTTACAAACGATCTATAGATAGCTCAACTGATCTAAACTAAAAAAAAGACGTGTGGCACTCGGAGACTGCCGCGGTAAAGCATAGCATTTTTTCGGGGTGTTAGGTTATTTTCGTTACGGAATTTCTGGATTCGGTCTCCACGCTCAAGGCCCGCGATAGAAGCTATGCAATAGCTTAAAAATTATGAAAACTAAATATTAGTGTGTATTATTCATTATTATCTTATACCTTCTCCAGCATCATGCGGAACTTGTCCTGACACTCGCGCAGTAACGCCACTTCCTTCAGCAGAGACTGTTCTACCGCGTCGTGCACTTGCTCCAGGCCTGAACAATATAATCTTAGATTTTTCTAAATAGTTCCAAAGGTTAAACTAGATGGCGCTGTGCTGATTAAGATATCGTGAATAGCCGCCATTATGAAAACAGCTAGTGGTATGGTATGTTGAGCTTTAGGGCGATATAACAGCCAACTTCGAAGGAAAAAAAATGATCACGATTGTATTTCCAGGGAGCGGTAGACACACTTTTCAGATTTTTTAGATCCTCTAAAGATGTCTTAGAGGGTAGCCAGAGGTATGTCCAAATACATATGCCAATATTTTGCAGAAGTTAAGCTTTTCATACGTGACAGCCTGTCACGTACCCTGTCATGTGAGATCTTCGAAATTATGTACCTGTCTGACAGGTACATAATTTCGAAGATTTACTCAACCTTACAATTTTATTTAATTAATAATGCCACAAGTAGAGTGTTGTTCACTAAAGTGTACTATTCAAATTGTCAGCTAGAATAAATAATAATAAATATCTTTGGACATTCCACACGGCGTCATCTAGTCCCAAGCTAAGCAACCTATTGCTTGTGTATGTATTGTGTGTAATGGTAACGAGATGACTGATATTATAATAGTTAGATACATTTTTTTTTGTAAATACATACATACATACATATTATGGATAGAAAAACATCCAGACCAGGAACAAATATCTGCAGAAATTGCACAACCGCGGCGGGATTCGAACCCGCAACCTCCGCGTCTAAGGCGAGCCTTCGCCTACTGCGCCACAGAGGTCGTCGAGATGTAATATGAATACGGACCCTGTCTCTTCTCCCTGTGGTAGAGACACTCCTGCACGATGTGCAGGGGTCCCTCGATGCCGGCGACGGCGCGCTCGAGCTGACGCCGCGTGTCCGTCAGCTTCTCGCACGTCGCCACCAAACGCTCCATCTCTATCGACACCTGACAAACACATTAGGATACATTATTTATTTGAGTAGGTAAAGTAGAGGTAAAACTTTTTATTAAACTATATACCTATGTACATAATCCAAGAAACTAGATTAAATAAATGAAGAAAGTTATTATTATTATTTCTAGCCCATATACCTCCCACTGCAGGGCAAAGGCCCCCTCCCTTGTTTCCAGAATGTTTTTTACGGGAAGAATTTTATTATTTTTAAATACAGTCTTTAACGCACCTCGTTACGCCAGAAGGTAGTGTCGGTGATTCGCTCCCCAATTCTTCTGCCAGAGTCCCGCTGACCTTGAGTGCCGATCTCATCTGTCTCTCTGAGGATTTCATTTCAACGTAACAAATATTTAAAGGAAACATTGTAAAAAGATGAGGATAATTTAAATAGATATTTCTATTACTACCCACGTTAGAGGCATTTTTTTTTAATTATAAATGTAAGATATTTCTACACCTCAGCAATAGATGGCGTTAGGAGTCTCACCTCAGCATCCGCATGATATCACTCCGGACGCGCTCGGAAAAGTTCCTCTTCGCATCAGATTCGTTGTAATTCTTGATGCTGTTCTGATTCCACTCGTACTGTGTGTATCGAGTGTACAGCGCGGCGCGAGCGGCGTGCTCGGGGCTGCGGTCGAACCCGGTCACTAAGTTGGGGAAGCGAAGCGGCTCGGCTGCCATGCCGGCAGGAGTGTAGCATGGATCAACCATAGTGTTGGTTATTGGCTGTGATGGCCTGAAAACCATCAAAACTTTTATTCGTAGCCTTCGAGGTCAACTTATTTCAATGTGGCCATAAATGTTTTATTGGCATCACGAACATTGGAGTCACTTCGATCTCCTCATATCCCATGATAGGTCTCCATGGGTGCTTCTTAGGTGAATGGAAGCAATATCCGACCTGCGGGGGTACGCCGGGAGCCCCCGCGCTTTCCTTCACAGGGCTCCATTGTTGGAGTTGCTGAAAATAAAAAAAAATTCTTTTTAGCGTGAAAATTCGCCTCATGTAGAATCGAAAACATCAGAATAAGTTTCTACCGAGCACATCGACTCCTCCTTAGCCATATTGATAAATTTATTGCAGTAAAATTTTGAAAACGTAAAAAATGCTCTAAGTCCACGCTAGAAAATATTTAAATTTGACGCCATTTTACTTATTGCTACGCCGACAACCTACAGAATCTAACTTGAAGTAGGCAATTTTCGGAAAATTACGGTTTTAGTTGTTTCTGGCCTGTCATGTTAGCCAACTTTACTAAAACTAAATTGACACTTGACATTGACTTCATTTGACTTTTCAATTCTCATCTTAGTTTTTTAGCGAATCTCGCTCGGAGCGACTGGCTGGGATTATTTTCTTTTCGGTTTCTTTTTGGGATTTCGCAAGAATTTTATTGTTTACAGGATTTTGTAAACATAATTCAGTGCATTACACATAGTATGCTTAAAATTTAAACATGAGTGGTGTACCGGACAACGCGCCTCAACGTAAGTTTAAATTTTTACAGAAAAACACAATTCATGTTTATCCATACTGTTTTACACGTAAAAAGTATGATTTACAATTTTCAGACTGCCCCGGGACTCAGAGCGATGACGCTGGCAAGGCATCAGCCTGCGCCGGATGTCCCAATCAAAACATCTGTGCTTCAGGTAAGGAAAAAACAAAAGTATAATGGTAAACTACAATATTTTTGAACTCCAAAACAAACTACGATGAGAAAATGTATCTACATAGCTCTTATTTAAGTTTATATTAGTGGCAATTCGGAGTGTCGCAAAAGCTAAACTAAGCTAACTAAAAATGTTGCCGTCCCTTTCATAGCGATTGGAATAAAAAGGATGGCATTCATTTTAGTTAGTGTAGTTTAGCTTTTGCGACACTCCGAATTGCCACTATTATTTTGCTGCAGTATTTAATATCCAGTTACTACCAGTTTTGGAAATTATGTAAATTTATACATTGCTTATCTGCTCCACTGTTGCAATGCCTTTTTATAAAATATTAATGTAGGTACATTGACAACTTATCAGTGACATGTACTGTACTTACAGACATTCTTAAGAATTATGCTTTCTTTGAACTCTATATTAAATCTGCAAGTGGTATGGATTGCAATAACATACTTATCGTAAAAAGTAATTATTAAAGTATGTAATTCAGATTAATTAATTTGTTTGTCATTGTTATTATTATAATTTGGTCATGACATCACACATATGGCTTGTCAGTAAATTAGGTACAAAATTCAATTTATTATTTTAATTTAAGTTTTGCCCTTGTTCAATCTTAAAATAAAATTTTTGGTTTAAACTTCTTCAGGTGAAGCTGCAGCTGTGGACCCAGCTATCGAGATCATAAAGAACCGTCTCGCGAATGTTAAGCACAAGATTCTGATCCTGTCCGGCAAAGGAGGAGTGGGTAAAAGCACAGTGACCTCCCTGCTCGGATATGCACTAGCGGCCATTAGCCCTGACATCAATGTGAGTGTGTTTTGAACTTCACACCTTAATTTTTTTAAATAGTTGATTAATGTGATAATTTCCAATGCCCATGCTTCTTTTTCTTCATTCTAGCAACACAGTTTTAAAATTGTTACTGTTTATGTCTAATTTATAGACAAGTATAGGGCTGGATAAGAATCTTTAAGCTTGTACAAGCAAATATAGTTAAACATTATAATAGCACACGGGAAATTACTCACGTAAAATTATCGTCGATTTAGATACCGACAATGTTTCGATTTTCGAGAATCGAAACATTGTCGGTATCTAAATCGACGATAATTTTACGTGAGTAATTTCCCGTGTGCTATTATAATGTCTAATACAACTCACGATAGTTTTGAAAGTGAAATATAGTTAACCTGGAAATCTGAATAATACATTCTAAGATTTGGCAGGTTTTATTTTAATTTTGCTGTTAGGTTGCAGTCAGACGTCAGATCTGTGCAAATTAATCCAGCCACTTAACCTAAGTGGGCTAAGGGCAACACAAACATACCTGATGCTTTGATTAATGTGCTTTTATTACCCTAGCTAGATAGTGGTTTACCTTTAATCCAAGTTAAAAGGCAATTATGGCTTTTACCTACGCCATTAGCCATAAGGGAAAGCAATCCATTAAGTACTAATGAGACATTGGCAGCACATAGATAAACCTGTTCATAAACAAGTTACAATTTCATTATGTAAGAGACTGTAAGACACAATTTTCTTTTTTTTTTTAAATCGTCATTGATTGGGGAGTCCCACATGCCCTTTTTGGACAGGTCAGGGTGTTTGTAACTCATTGTTAATGTTATAGATACTTTCATATTTCCTGCCTAGAAAAATATAGCCTAAAATCTAATACGCAAAACAGCTACAATCTCTTCATTTATCTGGAATGTACACCTACCCTATTATATCTCGACCGTCTCTCGTGTGAATTTCCAAACTCCATTTTCGCGAGTGTGTCTTTAGCACTGTCTTCACGGATATCGATTCGGGCACTGCGGCGTACATTTCGCGAAATATGGCTACAAGGGCCGTGACGGGACCGCCTGGCACTGTCTGCTGTAGGATGTAGGTCAGGTTTTATGGCCTAATTTAGTGTAAGGCGACGCTTTGTTTATGCGTAAGGCGAAAATAACATCGCACGCACGTTTCATAAATAAAAAGTTGGTTCTTTACAAAGTTAGTACAACACCCCTTTTTAATAATCTGATGAAGACGCATCGACATCAAGAAATAAGTCGCGAATAAAAATGTAACAATAGGACAGCACGATGCATTTCATTTTATCTTCCAATGCCATGCTTTCCTTCAACATAAATATATTCGACTGGGTTAACAAATACCTATACACTATGTGACCGCTCAGAACATTGGTTATTGGAACAGTCCACCCGCGACCATGGCTATTGCACATAGCCGAAACGACGGGACGTAAAGAAATAAGGTAAATAACGCGATAAAACCCTGTGTCCATGTATTTATAAATACAGGGTGTAAAAAGACGTCTACCGAAAACGAAACGGGGTGGTACAACACCCCAAAAGCCTTCTA
Source organism: Xanthorhoe designata (assembly GCA_963582015.1). Taxonomy (NCBI): domain Eukaryota; kingdom Metazoa; phylum Arthropoda; class Insecta; order Lepidoptera; family Geometridae; genus Xanthorhoe; species Xanthorhoe designata. The sequence continues at coordinate 584,746 of OY757045.1, forward strand.
AAGAAGAAACAGTTGTCTGAAAAAAAATTATAGCCTGAGAAAACAACGTTGAAAGATTTTTATTAATTTTGACAGCCAGGCATGTACGTCATTCAGTTCGTAAGTGTCTAATAACCAACAGCAGCGTAGCTACTAATCCTGGCGGGACAGTCCCGCTATAAATCATTTTTTTTATGAAAAATTGAGAATAAGAAAACTTAAACAAACTAGTAAAACATTGGCATGAACTAATTTAATTAATCATTGAAGTTAAGCAACGATCTGAGCGGTTATGTTTATATAAACATTGGTTAACTTCAACAATGTATCAAGAACGTCTTAGCAAGCTTCTTCGCTTCTTCTACGAGTGCTTTTGTTACAGGTGGGTATCCTGGACGCGGACATCTGCGGTCCGAGCCAGCCGCGCGTGCTCGGCGTGCGCGGGGAACAGGTTCACAACTCGGGCTCCGGCTGGTCTCCTGTCGTTAGTATTTCATACCAATTGCTGTCACATAATGTCGGCCTCTGTGGCGCAGTGGGCGAAAGCCCGCCTGAGACGCAGAGGTTGCGGGTTCGATCCCCGCTGCGGGACAAATGTTTGCATGATCTGCAAATATTTGTTTCGTGTCTGGGTGTTTTCTATGTATAATATGTATGTATTTACAAAAAAAAAATGTATTTAAGTAGTATATCAGTCATCTGGTTACCATAACACAAGCATTAAATTGCTTAGCTTGGGACTAGATGACGCCGTGTGAAATGTCCAAGGATATTTATTTATTTATTTTATTTATTTATTTATAATGGTGTCAATTCAGATGTCTAAAAAATATATAAATAACAACATAACATATAGAATATTATGTAAAGAACTACTTAATTAGTTTAGTTTTTGCGACATCACAATTACAATTCACAATTTTAGTGCTGTCAAATTTGACAGCACTAAAATTGATCGCATCCTTTTTATTTCGAGCATTATGAAAGGGGCGGCAACATTTTTAGTGCTGTCAAATTAGTTTAGTTTTGGTAACATCCGAATTGACACCTGTATCTGTCTAAAACGGACTTCGTGAAATAGAATATCTATAAATTATTAAATAGGTGCTGCTGTGCATGCCTGTAATGGATACACTTAATATAGTATTTTTATATGAATGTTTTTTACAATGTGTAATTATATGGTGTTGCCTTAATAAATATGTACCATTACTCCGTAGTACGTGCGCGACAACCTGTCCCTGATGTCTATCGGGTTCCTGCTGGGCGGCGCGGACGAGGCGGTCATCTGGCGCGGGCCCAAGAAGAACGGCATGATCCGCCAGTTCCTCAGCGAGGTGGACTGGGGGGACCTGGACTATCTGCTCGTTGATACGCCGCCCGGTAATATATCTATAATACTACTAATACTACTATACTACTTACTACTAATATTATAAAGGTGAAAGTTTGTGTGTGTGTAAGTATGTAAGTGTGTTTGTTACTCTTTCACGCTAAAACTACCGAACGGATTTGGCTGAAACTTGGAATATACATAGTTTATGACCGGGAATAACACATAGGCTACTTTTGATTCCGGTATTCCCACGGGAACAGAAACTACCGCGGGTAACACCGCGAGGCGCAGCTAGTATAATATAAATTAATCCCATTTTGTTGTCACTCAGTAGCTTGAGAATGGCTGGATCGATGGGATATTTTTTTTGTTATGTTAATAAAGTAACCTATAGAATTAATTAGCTATAGCGACATTTCTAGTCATTAGTACTGAATGTAACTTCAGACAATGAGCAGAAGTTCTCTTCTAATTACCTGTTAGATGGCGCTAATCGGAGCTTAACCGATTATATTACCGATATCAGTCAGCTTACCAATAATTTAATTTTGGCGTAACAGGGGTTTCGTGCCCAGTTGTTTAAAGGCAGTCCGGCTTGAGGACGAGCGCTTGTATTATCGCGGGTTCGAATCCCGCCGTAATCGAAAGAGTTGGCCACTTGCTCATACGAACTGATTCCTTCCCTGGTGTAGGGAGTCGCGTTGGAACAGGCAGTAGAATCACCTAGTTTTAAGAACGTGACATGTCAAAGTGGTCTTTATACGATCGTACTGAATAAATATATTTTGATTTTGAACTTAGTGTTGTTAACGTTGAAGGAACATCTGACGAGCACCTGTCCGCCGTGTCGTACCTGTCCGGCGCCGCGCTGTCCGGCGCCGTGGTGGTGAGCACGGCGCAGGAGGCCGCGCTGCTGGACGTCAGGAAGGAGCTCCAGTTCTGTCATAAAGTGGGAGTCAGGGTGCTGGGGGTTATTGAGAATATGTCGCCTTTCATCTGTCCTAACTGCCAGGTAACTATTCTACTACTGTATGTAAGTACACATATTTACATATATCGTTACAAACTATAGGTCGCGCCACGTAAAAAGAGCTTGGTCGGGGAAGTAGCGGGGGTATGTTTGCGCCTGTGTTCACTCGCTGACGCACCAATAGCACTCGCTAAATCAATGGTATGAAGTGCGCCGCGTTACCTCTCAACCAATCATCGACCACTGCGCAGTTTGACAGCCAGCGCTCTTTTTACGTGGCGCGACCTATATCTACAGGGTTTAAAAAGAGTACTACCGAAAACTGAGGGGTTGCAATCAGACCATGATATTGAACATATTACGCCAAAAATGTTTTGAGTAAATGTCTCTATGAGCCGAATAGGTTCCAGATCTCAAATATAATACAAATTAAAATGGGTTCATGGATGGTGAAAAGAGTGTTGCTTAACTGTTTATAAAAATACTGTTCAAAAATAAAAAGGGGATTTCATTGTCATTAACGTCGATCGATGAAAATCTCCGAGCGAACTTACAATGGCGTCCACATGCGTGACTTAATGTTGTAAGAATGCACTGGAATTGCAAAGCGTCGAATGAACTCGTATTCATTCAAATCCGTCCAGCCGTTTGAGCGTGAAAGAGTAACAAAAACATTTACACTTACACACAAACTTTCATCGTTATAATATTAGTAGAATGTTTTCATATGAAGTATATTATCAGGGCCGCAGCGAGATATTCCCTGCCACGACCGGCGGCGTGGCGGCCATGTGCTCGGAGCTGGGGGCTCCGTTCCTCGGAGCCCTGCCGCTGGACCCGCTGCTGACGCGGCGCTGCGACGCGGGCGCAGACCTCGCCGGCTCGCCGGCAGCTGACGCGTTAAACAATCTTGTGCATAGTAAGAACTACTTTATATTACTTACTTCATTTTTCATTTTGAGGTGGCGACGCGACGAACTTGACGCCTTTAACACAACGTGGGTCCAAATGGCACAGGGCCGTGATGATTGGAGAGACCAAGGGGTGGCCTTTGCCCAGCAGTGGGACACAAGGGGCTTATAATAATTTAATTTTTTCGGCCGACATTTTTGCGAATTTGTAATAGTTCTCTGAATAACACCAATCCAATTAATTTTATTAATTTTTTTGCATATAAAATACTTTTCATCCTGCACAAAAGCGAAATTGACTCGGATTGTGTCAGGGAATTTATTAGTTATTTGAATGTTTCTTTTCCAGAAATCGTGTCTGCTTGTGAAAATGGTTCCAGTTGAAATAAGTAAAGATGATGATGAAATGATACTTTGTAAGATAGAAACGTCGCGTCGCGTGGATCGCCTTAATCTAAGATTTCCTAGTCACTATGACAGGTTCTTAAAAGTAGCTATTTTAACCTTAGAATAAAATAACATTATTTTATTTTAAGGTAAGTAATGTTATAAATATCTATATTTTATCAAAATATATGTTTTAATCAAAATTGTGACTGTTTCATTTTTATTATTTCATGATTCATAATTTAGGTAGACAATTTTTTTATCTCACTGCTGTCATCAACTTCTTACCTGTAATTTTCCCGCGGTTACGTTTGCACCATTGATTTACCCCATTAATGGTGCAGGCGTAAGTTCTTATGTTTACTGACGTATGGTTCTATCTAAATCCTTTGATCTAAATAGGTTAAATTATTATCAATCTTCCTAGGGTTTTAGAGGCTCCACCACGCAACTGTACCTATTGTCAAGTATGCGAGTGTGGATCGAATAAATAATACGTTTCAAGTGAATGCCATCTGGATAAAAGGTATTATTTTTAAATAATCTTACTTCCAATTTGTTCCCAGTGCTGGGCATTCTTTCGTGTCTGCTTGTGAAAATCAAAATAATTCCAGTTGAATTATGTGAAGCCTCGTTCTTACAGAAAAACCGGTAACAAACGAAAGGAAAAAGTACATCACCACTCGTGTTTGAGTTGTCTTAGACAGTCTGTGGCTGTGGCAACATGATAAGGTTATCAAAGTCACGAGCCCATCACTGTCATGTCATGTGCTCTTTGATGTCATGTGTCAAACCCGTAACAAGCAAGCAAGACATCCCATCCAACCCATCCCATCCCACAGCTGATAGTTATTTATGAGCGAGCACGAAAATATAAAATTTTACCCATTTGGCCGGCAAATAAATATTTTCTTTACTGTTATTGCATTAATGAAACGTAAAACACCATTTTGGAAATAAGTCTTGCGCTATGCGAACTACAGTGTAGTACAATTCAGTATTGCACAAGAGTGAATCCACTTTTCATGTACATAAATGTGATAATAACCAACAATGCCTCCTTCACACGGTGGAGAAGAAGAAGAAAAGCCTTGTAGAGCATGTTCAGACTTTAAATCGTGGGCCAAGAACCAGAACATGAACGTCCTGGCTTCGCCAAACAAACCGGTAAGGTTATAAAGTTTCATAACAATATGAGTTGTGTAGTAATTTCTAGATATTTCTAAGTGAATCTTCTGCCTTTTTTCTACTATCTATGTAGATATTTTGTACGTTTTACAGGTTTTATTCTCAATTTTGGTACAATTATTTATTAGAATATTGTATTATTGTATGATTTCTCATTTATTTTATTATGTTTCAGCCTTCTCAAAAGTCTAAAGACTGCCCTCTAGACAAGGATGAACTTGGTAGATCAACGTGGGGTTTCCTACACTCAATGGCGTCATACTTTCCTAACAAGCCAACAAAGACACAGTCAGAAGACATGTCAAGATTTTTCAATATATTTTCACAATTTTATCCATGTGAGCCTTGTGCACTGGACTTTCAAGAAGAGTAAGTACTTTTTGTCTATAACCTACTGCTGGGTACGAGTTCTAGTTACCTTGTTATATATTATTTTCTATGAAATTTAATAAATACTATCTATGGCTACTTATAGATTGTTTTAGGTGTTATGGCCTCTTGTTAAAACTGCCTTTTTAATTGTCCCTACTTCAGAAATAATATTTCTATTCTATTTTATATGGTCAATGAAAAGCATTTCCATGAATTTCTACCAAATACCAAGTATTCAAAACACTTTTAATTTCCAGCATAAAGAAAAATCCACCAATGACCAATTCAAGAGATGAGCTAGCCAAGTGGCTGTGTGAGAGGCACAATACTGTCAATTTGAAACTTGACAAGCCCCTGTTTGACTGCAGTAAGGTTCATGAGCGGTGGAGGGACGGCTGGCTAGACGGCTCCTGTGATTAACACAAGTTAAGTTCACACTTAAATGTTGTTGACCACTGAGGTAGAAAAGTTCATAAGCAGCCCATTTTTCAGTCAAAATATTAACTATGAATGTTTAGAAAAAAGTGATAAAACATTCATTAAAACATGCTGCTTCACAACCAATATGGGTTATCTAGTTGTGACACAAGATTAACCTTATTTTAACTGATAAAAGATTATCAACATTGATATCTTTAAAAACTAGAAATGTGTTACAAATTGAATAGGTAAACTAGCTTAGGTACTCGGCCGCGGCTTAGCCCCTGTTGTACCTACCTGGATAAAATGTAGCCTATGTGTTATTTCAGGTCATAAACTATGCATACTTGTTCCAAGTTTCAGCTAAATTATTTTCTTGTCACTCGATTGTCAATAAGTATTTTTATTTGTATATTGGTGGCGATTATGTTGCAACACTGACTAGCTAAATTATGACTAAAACCGACAGATTTTATTACGTTCATGATAAAGACCAATCTAGCATAGCACTGAAAACAACATTTGAAGAACAAGGTACTTTTAACCTTGTTTTTCATCTTTGCGGGTAGTTTTAGTCAGAAGTAAAAATGGTCTTGATCAATTCTACCCACATTCACTTGAATTTTACTAAATTATAGTAATTTTAGAGATGTCGCTCAGTCTGTTATTTTATTTTGAACTTTAACATTAACGAAATAAGAGCTTTCGGATTTAGGAATAATTTAACTAGTCAGTGTTGCACAGAATCGCCACCATTACCGATGTTTATGTTGATGGAAAATAAATAAAAAAAACTTTTTCTAAATCTGTTCAGTAGTTTTCGTGTGAAAGAGCAACAAACATTAAAACTTTCGCGTTTATAATATTAGTGGGATAATTCAGTTGGTCAGCAATATTTCTGTTAATGAAACTAATAGAGAAGTTATAAGCAAATGTTTTAGTTGTTATAGTTGGGTTTCAGTGATTTACTGCAATCCACAATTTGTTAGTTATGCATTCATGTGATTTGTATGGACAGCCGGTAGATAGTACAAATGTTTTTATAGTTCTGTAAATTGTGTAAAAATGTACATTCTTAGAATTTGTTATACCTACAAATATAATATGGTGCTCTATTGAGTAAAAAACATGAATTGTTTTCTTTATTTCTCAAAATTCAAACCTTTTGAAAAAGAAATTACTAGTTATTGATAAAATCTCTTACTCCATGCCTATTTTTTGTAATTTGAATTGTTTAGTAGGGAGTTTAACAGCATGAACCACGGGAATTTGTGCTTTCCAATACTCAATCCTCAGATAGAAGATCAAGTTAGTATTCTGTGGACTGTGACTGTGACCAGTGCAAGTGGTATCTTGCAATGGCTTCTGTAAAAAAACAAGTAATGTAAAGCAGAACATTTTATTGCATAGTATTACAAATTACAAATCTATTTCTATGAAAATTCCATTACACAACCTGAAATCTCTACATCAAAATTCAAATCAAAAGTTTAACTTTATATTCAAGTTAATTTACATCTTTTAAACGAATGTTGCCTGAATATTATAATAAAGATGATTATTATTACATAATATTGATTATTTATGGAGTATACTTAGAGGCCTTAAAGCACAGTTGGCAGTGCATCATTACAAAGTAAGTTCAATCAAGTCACGTTACTAGCACTAAACACAATATAGTGCCACCAGTCTTACTTTTCAGTTGAAAAAAATACGTTATTTTCAAATCATCTATCATCCTAACAATGAAGTAATCAATTTGAAAGATTAATTAGCGAATTACACACGGCTTCTTCATTATGCCTACAATTAAACAAAGATGTTGTTAATCTCTCTATTGAGAGGACTATTGAGCTGTCGTGCGTTGAGCTAGAGCGACATATCATAGTGAGTGTTTACCGTCCACCTGACGCGGATTACGGGCGGTTTGAGTCCACTATGGAAGAAGTTTTGCTTAAGATTTTTACTAGTAGTAAAGTTTTAATAATCTGCGGGGATTTTAATATAGACATTATTTTAGATTCTCTGTCTGAAAGGTTCATTAACTTGTTCAAATGTTTTAATCTGACGCATCTTTTCAATGAACCAACTAGGGTAACTATAACAACAGCCACATGTCTAGACAATATTTTTAGTAGTTGTGAACCAATTAGTAAGAACTTAATAAAAAAGTTTGGATCAGATCATTATGGTCAAAGTGTTAAATTTCCTAATTGCATACTAAATGAACCTCATAAATTCACTTACCGACCTATCACAGCGAGTCGTATTACAAAGTTTAAGGGTTGCATAGAACTTAAAATGTCACTTTTGCCTTGTATAGAAGACCCGAATGAGCTGTTTAACTGTTTATCTAATTTAATTACTGAGGAGCATAAGGAAATATTTAAATTAAAGACTTGTATAGCTAAAACTAGTGCAAGCTTTGCAGACTGGGCAACACCTGGTATTTATAGAAGTAGGAATAAACTTTATGATCTGTATTCTACAAGGGAACTAATGCTCCACGATCCTTCACATAACCTTTACATTAAGAATTATTCTAAAACATTCAAAAAAGTATGTCAGGTAGCAAAATCAATGTTTTTAAAAAATAAAATTGAAACAGCACCTAACAAAATTAAAGCCACTTGGAAATTGATCAACAATGAGACTGGTAAGACAAAACGTGGCCACAAACAGATAAATCTAAAAGTCAATGATCATTTATTAACTAAAAGCGATGAGGTCGCTCACGCATTTGATAATTTTTTCTCTAATATACCACATGTGGTGACCCAGTCATTAAATTCATCCGCCACTATAGCATACGGCCTCTTGGAATGCAGTGTTGCTCAGGGTAATAATGAATTCAGATTTAGTTATGTTAACGCAGACAATATTGTCAAAATATTTAAAACACTGAATATTAAAAACACTGAAGATTTATGGGGGATTTCGACTAAGATATTAGCTACTATTGTTGGTGATATTGCTCCTTGTTTAGCTTATATCTTTAACAATTGCGTTGACGAGGGAGTTTTTCCCAATCTAATGAAGATGAGTAAAGTTATTCCTTTATTCAAATCTGGTAATATAACTGACCCCGCTAATTATAGACCAATATCGATTCTGCCTGCGTTAAGTAAAATTTTTGAAAAACTAATTCTTAATCAACTGCTCTCTCACTTTAATCTCAACGGACTTTTACACCAGCACCAATTTGGATTTACGAGAGGTAGATCAACAACCGATGCAGGTACATTGCTTCTAAAGCACATTTATGATGCCTTTGAGAACTCACAAGACGTAGTCGGAGTTTTCTGCGATCTGTCGAAAGCGTTCGACTGCGTGTGTCATGCGACTTTAATCTCCAAATTAAAGTACTATGGTGTCGTAAACCAAGCTATTAACCTGATTCGATCTTATCTTTCTGAGAGACTCCTTAAAGTTGAAGTAGGAGGTGAAAAGTCCTCAGGGTCAGTTATTGATATGGGTGTGCCACAGGGCTCGATACTAGGCCCTTTTCTGTTTCTAGTGTACATAAACGACCTTCCTTCTTTTGTAAAAGACATGTGTGACATTGTTCTTTTTGCTGATGATACATCTTTACTTTTTAAAGTTGATAGGTCTAAAGATAATTATGATGATGTTAATGCCTCTTTATCCCAAGTCTCAAACTGGTTCACTGCTAATAACCTCTTACTTAATGCCAAAAAAACTAAATGTATTAAATTCACCTTGCCTAACGTGGTTCAGAGACCTACAAAAATTAAATTAAATGGGGAAGCACTTAATCTTGTTGATTCAACTGTTTTCTTAGGTCTTACAATTGACTCCAAAGTGCAGTGGGGTCCGCATATTGAAACACTTGCAGGTAGGCTTAGCTCCGCGGCTTATGCAGTGCGTACGATTAGGCAACTTACTGACGAAGGAACAGCTAAGTTAGTATATTTCAGTTACTTCCATAGTGTGATGTCGTATGGTATTTTTCTTTGGGGTAAAGCAGCAGATATTCAAACTATTTTCGTTTTACAAAAGCGAGCTGTCCGTGCCATTTACAAAATGAAACGTCGGGACTCCTTAAAAGAGCGATTTAAAGAAATAAATATTCTTACTGTTTTTTCGCAATATATTTATGTAAACTTATTGCACACTCACAAATATATAAACAACTTTAAGAAAAAAAATGATGTGCACAAAATTAACACTAGAAATAAAAATAAACTATGTGTGCCTAAATTTAGACTAGAAAAAGTAAACGGTTCTTTTATGGGTAATACTGTACGTTTTTACAATAAACTCCCAATCAACGTAACTAACCTACCGACTCGAAGGTTTAAAACATACATAAAGAATATTCTTGTAGAGAAAGCGTATTATTCCATTGAGGCTTTTATTAATGATAAAATTACGTGGCCTGATGTCGCTCTGCCCCTCGACGGTTGATGGTATACAATATCTTTACTACCTTGATAAGTAGGTACCTACCACTTAAGTCTGCCAAGTGTAGCGTGTGATGCCAGACAACATTTTGTTGAGGTGTTATCTTGTTAACTTTACAATTACTTTTACTTTTTTGACATGCCTTACTTTGTTCGACTGGCTTCCCACTGAAGCTTGACTATTTAGATTATTTTAGATTGTTAAGGGATCGCTTTTAAAAAAAAAGCTAGGCCCACACCACCAGGTTCTTGCCTGATTCTTTCCCTGGTGTAGGGAGTCGCGTTGGAACAGGCATTAGAATCACCTAGCATGTAAAACGATACTTAAGTGATCCTTGAGGTCCTACAAGAATAAATTATTTTTCTTTCTTTCTTTCTTTCATTAAACAGATAAGCTGGTGCCACTATATTAACATTTTTAACAGTTAAGTGTATCATAAGTTTTCATGTGGTTAACTTTTCTCGCTACCGGGTCAAGTATTTCAAATGTATGAAATGATTAGTTCATGCAAGTTACCGAGAGCGGCGCTGCACTCGATTCTCATACATTTGAAATACTGGAATCGGTATCAAGGATAGTATTCTATACCACGGTGAACTGGTATACAGTAACACGTCACTAATACAATAGTAGAGCCATCATAGTCGATCAAATAGCGCACTGCAATTGAAACCTTATTATAAAGGTTTAGAGTCGGGTGAGTGACTCAAGGCTCGGCAGTGCGCTATTTGGCTTGTTCTCATAAGAATTCCATTTCCCTCTCGATGCCGACGAACTTGAGCTGTTCAGTAGGCCCATATCTGTAAAACAGAATATTGTAATCAAGTAACAACATTATGAACCCAATATTATGTTCAAAGTTTGATTATTCTGATAATATTTTTTCCTAAAACGTTTCAGTTAACTGAAAGAGCGAAAAATCGCCTGAATCTGCACAAAAGTAGATAAGTTTTCCTGTGTATGCAACATGGAAGACTAAAATATTGATGACGGTTAGGTATTGACTGTGCCGGCTCGCAGATTTGGAAGACATTAAAAAAACACAAGCCCCCTTATTCATATTGGTTTAGTAAACCTACTTTAGCTAAAACGGATATTAAATCTTTTCATTGCCATAAGTAAGAGTAACAATAAAAAACATTCATAAATTGACAAATCTTTATGAATAGGGCCATAGGCATTTTCAATTTGGTCGTGTGATCATTTGTTATAGTGCGACTGAAAACCATCATTCCAGCAATCATATACTGCTATAGCAAAATGCTGAGCTTTTTTATCAGAAAAACTAATCAACTGCTCTCTCATTTTAATCTTAACGGACTTTTACATAAGCATCAATTTGGATTAACGAAAGGTCGATCAACAACCGATGCAACATTGCTTCTACAGCACATTTATGATGCCTTTTAGAACTTACAAGACGTAGTCGGAGTTTCTGCGATCTAAAATAAATAAAATAAATCTGTCGAATTCACTTTGCCTAACGTACCTAGTTCAGAGACCTACAAAAATAGAATTAAATGGGGAGGCACTTAATCTTGTAGATTTGACTATTTTCATAAGTCTTACATACAATTGATTCCAAAGTGCAGTGGGGTCCACATATCGACACACTTGCAGGTAGGCTTAGCTCCGCTGCTTACGCAGTCCGTAGTTATTAGGAACTGACTGATGAAGGAACAGCTAAGTTAGTTTATTTCAGTTACTTCCATAGTTGACCTCTGTGGCGCAGTGGGTGAAAGCCTGAGACGCAGAGCTAGCGGGTTCGCTTCCCGTTTCGAGACAAATATTTATTGCATGAACTGCAAATTTTTCTTGATTCTGGGAGTTTTCTATGTATAATATGTATGTATTTAAAAAAAAAGTATCTATGTAGTGTATCAGTCAAGAAATAAGAATAAACTATGTGTGCCTAATTTGAATAAAAAAGTAAATAGTTCTTTTATGGAAAATACTGTACTTTTTACAATAAACTCCCAATCAACGTAACTAACTTTCCGATTCGAAGGTTTAAAACGTACATAAAGAATATTCTTTAAAGAAAGCGTATTATTCTATTGATGCTTTTATTAATGATAAAGCTGCGTGGCCTGATGTCGCTCTGCCTCTCGACTGTTGATAGTATACAATATCTTTACTACCTTGATAAGCTTTACCATAATATGCCAAACAATAACTAGATAAGTAGGTACCACTTATGTCAGCAAAGTGTAGCGTGTGATGCCAGACAACATTTAGTTGAGGTGTTATCTTGTTAATATTACAACTATTTTTACTTGTTTTTACATGCCTTACTTTGTTTTGACTGGCTCCTCACGGAAGCTTGACTATTTAGATTGTTATTGGATCACTGAAAAAAAAGCTAGGCCCACACCACCAGGTTCTTGCCTGATTCTTTCCCTGGTGTAGGGAGTCGCGTTGGAACAGTCAGTAGAATCACCTAGCATGTAAGACAATTCGATGTGATCCTTGAGGTCCTACCGAAAACACTTTTTTCTTTCTTTATTATCACTTGTTTGTACATGGTATATAAAATACTTGAATGTGTTGGTATTTCGATCAAAACTAGTAGTTTCTCAATGTTTCTTCTTGTCACATCCTTACTATAGGCGTATCGACTCAAAGTTGATCATGACCTAAGTTTGTCAACTATCGCTTAATACTGGGTTCCTATCAGGGCTTGGAACCGGTTTGAAATTTACCTGTTCGGAACCGGTAAAAACCGTTATTTCAATGAATTTCGTTCGGAACGCAAACGTTATCGCGAACTAATGAAAAACCTCAATGAACCGGTATATCCAAGTGTATCTAAAACGCGTAGGTTTTCAAAGGTGGCAAATCTTGGCGGATAGGCGCGGCGCAGGCGTGGACGCTCGCTACGAGGGAAAGAACTAATCATTTTCGTTCTATACCGGTATTTCGAGCAAAAACCGCTTGGACAGTTCCGCTCGCATTAACCGCTACGATAGAGGTTACGTTAGAACGTTACCGTAATGAAAAGGTTGTAGGTATTTAAGGCCAAACCGGTTTGAAATTTTTACCGGTTTCCAAGCCCTGGTTCCTATATCCAACGTACGGATGCCCGTAGTATCGGTCGTCATAGCAACGTTGTTTATTCAACACAAAGTGTATTAGACTTTTTGACAGATAACAACGTTGCTATGACGACCGACCTACGGACATCCGTTAGTTGGATATAGGAACCCAGCATTAGTCCGTATACAGAAAGAAAGCCGGAAACTTATAAGCGCTTACCAGCTTTGGAAAATATATGAACGCGCGCCGATAAGCACTGAACGATGCCGACAAGTTCCGACAAGCTTCAACACGCGCTGATCAACGCTGGGCGCTGCCATTTAAAAAATGCCAAATCATCGTCCGATGAGTCCGACATTTTGCTTGTTCTGCTTCAACATGCTTCCTTTGTGTAGAACGGACCAGCGTTGTCAAGCGCCGGTAAGCGCTTATAATTTTCAAGCTTTCTTTCTGTATACGGCCTTAGCCGCCTCAATCCAAGCGTTGGCACTACAATCCATCTCGGCACGTTTGACAGAAGAAGAATATGTCAGAGTGAGACGCACCTGTAGTCGAAGAAGAGTTCCTCCCCGGGCTGGATGGCTCGCTTGGCGAAGATGCCGATGCGATGGTCTCCGTTCACCATCATCACCTTGGCGTAGCAGTTGGGGTTGATGGAGTGGTTTGCGAAGCGAATCTTGTTGCCCTTGCGCGTCGCGTCCACCACGAAGTCTGAACATTACATATATACAACATTGTTAAACAATTTGATTTTGAGTTAACAAATAAACAAATTGATTTGATTTTTTTATCTCCAAAATCTACATCATGTAAAATCAACATCATCATCATCCAATAGTTCTACAATATCCACTGCTAGGCGTAGGCCTCGGTGTAATCGTCACATAATATGAGTGTAATAAGAGTATGTTTAAAATCGTAAAAACTCAGATTGTACGCGCTACGATTCACATTTAAATAGCTGCTCATCAATATCTCAGTAAAGTAAATAAATAGTGTGTCAAAATGGTCCTTCGAGCCGGATCCACGGGCTGCTGGTTCATATCCCGCTATGTAATACACATTCAAATAAACAGTATTAAGTATGATAAAACATATACATTTACGGGTATTTATCACTATTTATCTTTAATAATAGCGATAAATACCCGTTAATGTATATGTTTTATCATGTGTTCTGATCGCGAAAGTTTAAAACAGTACTTGTAAGGTTGTAATGTGAGCACCCACCATTGTTGAGGTTGAAGAGGAAGGAGCACATGTACTTGTCGTAGACCTTGCCCCGCCGGTCGGCCTCGTCCTGCGAGATGACCTCCCCGCAGTACTCGGAGATGAAGGAGTTCTTGTGCGCCGCCTCCTTCAGGAAGATGCCCCAGCCCGCCACGTCGCTCGGCGCCAGCAGCAGGTGCTTGTGGAGACCCCTAACATATCGGACATAATATTATGCGGGTTCGATTACCGCTGCGGGACAAATGTTTGTATGATCTGTAAATATTTGTCTCGAGTCTGGGTGTTTTCCGTATAATATGTATGTATTTACAAAAAAAAAATGTATCTACGTAGTATATCAGTCATCTGGTTACCATAACACAAGCATTAAATTGCTTAGCTTGGGACTAGATGACGCTGTGTGGAATGTCCAGGGATATTTATTTATTTTGTTTATTATTATTTTTAGCCGTTAGTGTCCCACTGCTGGGCAAAGGCCTCCCCCCACTCCTTCCAGACGTTACGATCTTGTGTTAGGATCTCCTAGTCGGCTGTGAATTTGTAGAGTTCGTCCCGCTATAATAATATTATGTTACTGATTGTTTATAAATTATCGCACCGATTGCAGACACAGTTTAAATTGGGTTTTAGCAAGTCATAACGCATGTTTAAGAATAAAATGAAATTATGGACTATCACATTTAATAATGTTACTATTGTATTTGGTTTACAATGTGGTTTAAAAGTAATTGGTAGGTAATTGCATTATTGATATTGTATGGTATCTAGGTACTACGTAGGTACTACTATTTCCTCAAACATTGTGGTGGGTGTCCCAACGGGGCTCTTGTTGCGGCCAAACCTAATTTTTAAGACCTTATGTACCAACTTGAAGCAATAAATGAATTATGAAATATTTATTACAAACGAGGTAGCACGGACACTGATCCGTGCTGTACATACCTCTGCACGGAGGTGTTGCGGCAGGCGGGCGGCGCGGGCAGCCCGTCGGCCCCGCACGCCGTGCACAGATCAGGGTCGCACTCGCGCACGCCGAGGTAGCACGGACACTGCTTCGTGTTGCACTGCGCCTTACAGCGACAACCAGGGAAACGGTTCTGGCCTGGTAAACGATGAACATTTATATATGTGGTTTATATATGTGGGAACACATAAATGGGCCATAGCGATTAAGTTTAGTTTGTAATCTAGTTTGTATGTACTGTTTGTTCTCCGAATAAACCAAAATAAATAATTAAACATCTGTTAGGATCATCATTCATAGACACGACAAAACTCGCTGCTTCGGAATAAAAATTAACCGATCGAGACCTCTCACACACAACACAACGCTGTTTACTAATCAAAAATTTACTGGACTATAGATACAACTTTTCAGCAATAAGACGAAAGACTATAACTAACAATTTGACTCGAATTCAGAATCCGTCTCCAGTTTAATCGTATCAATTTAGACACATACATAAAATGAGATTTGTTTCACGCTTGAAATTAAACTGTTCAGATCAGTTTAATTTCAAGCGTGATACAAATAGAATTTTTCACTTGCATTTAGAATTTTTTATTGAAACATAGCTAGAATTTAAATGATCTGTACAAAAGCAGACACGATAAAGATGATGAGATGTAACTCACAGTCGCTGCTGCACTGACAGAATTTCTCGCAGAAGTTCTGCGACTGCAGGCACGGGCACATGTTGTCGCACGGCTGGTTGGGATGGTCGCAGGGCGTGTAGTTGTATCTGTACAACATTACCATTTATAAATACTTGCCAAACATAACAATATTTATAGTTTTCATATATTTTAATACAGTGTTAAACCACACTTAGGTATTTCATTATAAATAAAATCCCTGTAGATGGCGCTTCGGTGTTTTTATAAAACACATCTTCCGGTAAAAGTCATGGGAATGAAAGCCGTCAGCGCAGACGGAAGCCATTCTAACCTTTCCTATTGATAGCCCCTTTAATTATCTCAACATTAAAACGCTGTAATAGTACTAACACATGGTGTGAGGCGGAGTCCTTCTTGAGCTGTATCTTGCGGCAGTGCACGGACCAGAGACGATGCTTCTTCTTCTTTTTGCGCGGCGGTGTCAACTCGGCCTCCACGCGACACTCCTCCTGTCCTGTGTTGATCCAGTATGTGTACACCTGGATATAGGAAAATAAACTTTTACCTTTTTATCTACACCTGCCAATCTCAGTCAGATTTGAAAAATATTTCTGCATTTGACAGACTAAAACCCTTCGACGTGAGTTCCTACTTCCAGTGCCCTTAAATGAGGCAATAGTGTGCCCACGATGTGCTCCATCCAGCCCTGCCCCTCTACTCTACAAATCGAAAACGATACATCGTGCCAATAAAGTTAATTTTAAGTTGGTTAATCTCAGCCAAGTGTAGCATGTGATGCCAGACAAATTTTTGTTGAGGTGTTAATTTTACAACTACTTTTACTTGTTTTGACATGCCTCACTTTATTCGACTGGCTTCCGACAGAAGCTTGACTATTTCGGATCACTGTAAAAAAAGCTAGTCCCACACATTGTGTTCTTGCCTGATTCTTATCCTGGTGTCTTGGGTGTCGCGTTGTACAGGCAATAGAATCACAACATGTAAGACGATTCGAAGTGACCCTTGAGGTCCTATTGAAATATATTTCTTTCATCTTTCCGAATTCAGTTACCAATAAAATTTGAGCTGCGATTATTTGAGTACGATGAATCGGTACAGTTAGCAGAGGCTGTTTACCTGTTGACAATTCTTGGAGAGCATAAGTTGTGCGATGGCGCAGTAGTTGGAGGGGAACACTTTGTGCAGCGCGCGGAACAAGGACTGGTCCGAGCCCGTCCACTCAGACTCGATGTCGCCCACAGACAGCCCTGACCGTCAGAACATGCAACAATACATTTTGATATAAAAAAAACCAGTCAAACGCGAGTTTGACACTCGCGCACGGATCAGTGCGGATACTGTTTGTGTAGTGTGCTGGTCTCGTGTTAACCGGCCTTTATGATCATTTCTGACAATCAAGTGAGGGTAGTTCAAGAAACTTCGCTTGGTTTTGATCTCCACTACTTCAGTCTGCCCGCGACCATGGCTGGTGCAATCCAATCGAAACGTCGGAACATTATATTTAATAAAGTGTCAAAATATGTAACTAAATAGCTGAACTTTTGAATCTTTAAATTGAGTTAACTTAGATACTTGATTTATAAAGGATGAGTCAAGCTAGACCGTGCCGGGTCCGCGTCGAGTATTAGCCGTGGCACGGTCCAAGTAATATTACAAATTCGCCGCTCGGATGCGGCACGGTATAGCGTGAGTGTGTAATATAATGAAACATTAGTGGACCCGACACGGTTTAGCGCAAGTCATCCTTAAGCCGTTAACATGCTCGCTAATAACCAAGTACTCACAGGATACTTAAATGGTCTTGAGGCACTCACATGAATCTTAAAAGGGCAATTAATAATGATTCAAAATTAATTCAGCATTTTACAGGTCTAACATTTGTCAACGTCTTGGGTTCCAGACGATGGAAGGCGGCGTAGGGGTCGACCGAGGAAACGTTGGCGGGACGATCTCGTCACCTTTGACGAAGGATGGTGGTACTCGGCAAAGGATAGAGACGGTTGGAAGAGTTTGGGGGTGACCTTTGCCCAGAAGTGGGACGAAAAAGGTTGATAAAAAAAACAATTGTTTTAAACTGTGTTTATAATAAAGTATTAGTGGACAGTGAACACCCTTTTCGTTTATTATTATATTATTATATTATACATCATCATCATCATCCGCAGCCCGATTTCACCCACTGCTATATTATACATACATAAATATAATTATTATACAAGCTTAATCTAAAATTTTGTACTTACCAACTTGGGATGTAATGGTGAAGGCATGGATGGATGAAATAATACATATTTTAAACTATCAAAGATTATTAGCATACATACTTTAATTGTATTTACATGATGTGATTTATTGCAAATGAAGGGTGAAGATTAATTTAATTAAAGTACAAAGACGTCAAATAACATTGTGGGTGAGAAAACACAACAATATAATTTGATTTCTATAGTTTTGGCATAAATTAAGGTTACTATTATAGTAGCGTTAATACTCGCTGCAAACTCTGTCATAAATCATCATAACACTAGTATTGACATTTTGGTTTGGCTTAAACAAGGACTTTAAACTTTATTAACTAATTATGCGGGACTTTTATCGAAAAATTAGTTCAAATTATGTCGCGTAACTTTGAATTGTACTACATACTGTAATCATGTATTTATGTATTTACAAAAAAATTATATCTATGTAGTGTATCAGTCATCTGGTTACCATAACACAAGCATTCAATTGCTTAGCTTTTGACTACATGACGCTGTGTGGAATGTTCAGGGATATTTATTTTATTATTTATCATTTAATAATAAATCCGTATTTTAGAATGATCTGCAAAGAGCCGGTTTCTCGAACGCAGATCATCTAAAAATTAATTAATCAATGGTCTAATCACGTGACAAGTGTCAAATTAGGAACAAATTCGACGCTGTCAAGTGATTTATGGTCAAAACCATCGATTAGTTAATTTTTGTGATGAAATGCGTTAGAAACCGACTGAAAGGGTATGTAATCGCACCCGCAAATATACTTGGCTTATATAATGTTTGATAAAACATATATTAGTGAGACCACGGTTGGTGCAATCCAGTCGAAACGTCGGGGTTAAATTAAATAAAGGTAAATAGCGACATATACCCGTAAATATGTTTTATCATGTGTTCTGATGTAAAAGTTTAAAAAAGTCAATTATGTATAATAATGTGTGTTACCTAGCGCATTATAAGCAGGCTCGGCGGATGTCTCCGCTCCGTTCTTGTTGAGTCCGTTGCTCCAGTTGCTGTTGCTAGAGTTGCTGTTGCTCCCTGCAACATGAACTGTCGTACAAGTTATATGTAGTCAAAACTATTGTAACCATAATCAAAGACGATTAATATCTAGAAGACAGACAAAGGCCATACACAAAATCGTAACCCTAAAAAATAGCCTGAAAACTCTAAAACATCAATTTTATCCAAGAAATTTCAATTACTTTCTAGTTAAAAATGTTTAAATATTGAATATTGTTGCTACCTACTACTAAGTATTGAAATTTCTTGGATAAAATTGATGTTTTAAAGTTTTCAGGCTATCTGGTACTGCGGGATCGGGTTACGATTTTGTGTATAGCCTTTGTCTGTCTTCTAGATATTAATCGTCTTTGCCATAATTAACATAATTCACCGCAGGACAAAAAGAAAAACATCCAGAGCCGGTACAAATATCTGCAGAACATGCAACCCCAAACGTGGTTAGGTTCGTATGGTCTGGGTTGAAAACCATAAGACAAACAAGAATGGTGGCTATTCGGGATGTCGCCTAAACTAAGCTAAACTAATTTGACAGCATTAAAAATGTTGCCGTCCCTTTCATAACGATCAAAATAAAAAGGATGGCATCAATTTTAGTGCTGTCAAATTATTTAAGTTTAGCTTTGGCGACATCCCTAATAACCACCATTAGCTATTATAAATGAGCATCACACCAAAAGAGCATCGAAGAGCAGCGAAGCGGAGCGCAGTTTCAGTGTCATACGAATTTCAACTTTATTTTCATTACTATAATACTTATATACCTTTCTGGAAGCGGTTGCTGTCGTTGCTGTCCTCGGAGGAAGCGTCGTTGGGAGAGTCGAGCGCGCCGCCCTTACCCTTGTCCTCCTCACCCGCCGCCTTCTCACGCGCCAACTTCTCCCGCATGCCCTCCTGGAACGTTGCTTTACTGTTCACTACTTTACTGTAGCTGCACGCGGTGAATAGTTCCCGTGGGAATACCGGGATAAAAGCAGCCTATTCGCCTGAGACGCAGAGGTTGCGGGTTCGATCCCCGCTGCGGGACAAATGTTTGCATGATCTGCAAATATTTGTTTCGTGTCTGGGTGTTTTCTATGTATAATATGTATGTATTTACAAAAAAAAAAAATGTATCAATGTAGTTTATCAGTCATCTGGTTACCATAACACAAGCATTAAATTGCTTAGCTTGGGACTAGATGACGCCGTGTGGAATGTCCAAGGATATTTATTTATTTATTTTATTTATTCCTTAATCCAGGGTATTAGCAATTCTGGTACCAGATTACATTATAATGCGTCCAGCCGTTTGAGCGTGAAAAAGTAACAAACACACTTACTTACACATACAAACATTCACTTTTATAAAATATTAGTATGAAACTTTCGTATGAGCAAGTGGTCAACTCTGGTGACGGAGTTTTTAGGCCGCCGAAAAGCCTCCGTCGTGGCGTAACGACTTTAAAAGCCGGGACTCACAATTTAACGTGCCCTCAGCACGGAAGCGCTCAGCTGATAATGCCAAGTGCACACCCATCCAAGTTGTGACCGCTCAAAACGTTGCTTAACTTCGACCGTCTATCAAGAGCGTCACAGTAAAAATCACAGTATTACTGTTATTTTTGCTTTGATACAATCCGAGACAAGTGTACACAATCACAGAGAGCAGTCTTAAACGTTGTTGTATAAAGATTTGCTTACCAAGAGCATATAGCAGCTCGGTCCACAAGGTTCCGAGAATGGCTTCAGATCGGGGCCTTTGCGCTTGGTCAGGTTGGGTCCCGGGTGGCACGCCTGCAGACCTGAGTGTGCAAGTTGATTTGAAGTGACATTCAATATGATTCAATAGAACATGATACATAAAAAAAACTCTCAAAAAAATGCTTTTTGTTTGTAAAATGTGGTGTGGATGTACGATAAATGTATATTTAGGAGATTGTAAACTGTTACTTGTGCAGTAGAATCCCCTAGTTTTAAAAACGTGACATGTCTAAGTGGTCTATAAACGATTGTACTGAATAAATACATTTTGATTTTGAGTTGGAAAACAAGCTTAAAACCTGTCTTGTAGAATACTACTTGGAAAATATGAGCTTGAACCAAATAATGGAATGTATCTCTGAATTTTAATCCCCTTGACATCTTCATAGAATCTTGAATGCATGAAGAACTGAGAGGTATTAAATTGTCTTTGTGACTATTTCAATGTGATCCTTGAGGTTCTTCTGATTAAATGATTTTTGTATTTTCAAGTATTGTGTGGTATACAGGCTGGGTATACAAATGTGAGCATTCTTATACCTAAGATGCAGACATTAAATATATGATATGATATGACTCAATCAAGCAAATTGATTCACTAATTCGTAAATAATACAAAATGATTAACTATATTAAGTGAACAGACTACATACTTGATTCGAATGCCATAAAATAATTAGAATTATATTATACACGGTGTATCTGGAGGGGTGGATCAACGCTGGCAGAGCGATGGGTGACCTCAATGGCTATCCATTTAACCCCCCTGTATGTTCCCCGATTTTCAGTCGTTCAAAAGTTATTCCGATTTTTATGAAATTTTGATGAAAATCCGATTTTATGCTTCATGTCTCAAGTGTGGCCAAACTGTTAGGTCTAAGACCGTAATATTTGTTTTAGCTTGTAGCTCAATAGTAGACCTTTCGTCCTACAATATCGGTTTGAGTCTTTATTTGATTAAAATCCAAATAAAAAATAATCTTTGCAGAAACAAAACCCAAACTAAATTTTTCAACTTACTTTAAAGGCTTCCAGAGAAAAAAAACTACTAGATTTTTTTTCTACAACCTATCTTAAAAACTACTACCATTCATGGAGAAGTAACCCTGAAATTTTCATTTGGCTAGTACCATGGCATCATGTTAAAAAGTGGACTTGAAAATTGTACCAGTGCTAAAATCGTTATTTTTCTGT
Source organism: Xanthorhoe designata (assembly GCA_963582015.1). NCBI lineage: Eukaryota > Metazoa > Arthropoda > Insecta > Lepidoptera > Geometridae > Xanthorhoe > Xanthorhoe designata. Next base: position 606,859 of record OY757045.1, read on the forward strand.
CCATCAAAGGTAGGGAAAAATGAAAAAATGAAAAAATGAAATATGATCACGACTGTATCCCGGGTGCGGTAGACATTTCTTACAGATCATAAGGCAATTTTTAGATCTTTTCGAAGATGTCTATTGGGGGTAGTCAGAGGTATGTCCAAATACATACATATTTGTCTACCTGTCTACCTTTTGCAGAAATTAACTTTCCATACGTGACAGGTTGCAACCCCATCGAAAGAAAGCCCGGCTTTTAAAGTCGTTAAGCCATGACGGAGGCGTGTAGGCGGCCTAAAAACTCCGTCACCAGAGTTGGCCACTTGCTCATACGAACGAACGAACGAACCTTTGATGGAAATGGATGTTGCGCTCGTGGCGAAGCTTGCTAAATCGTTCTTGATAGATCATCGAAGTTAAGCAACGTTCTGAGCAGTCACAACTTGGATGGGTGACCGCAAGTGGCATTAATATCTGAGCGCTTCCGTGCTTTGGAGGGCACGTTAAATTGTCGGTCTAGGCTTTTAAAGTCGTTAAGCCATGATGGATGCCTTAAGGCGGCCTAAAAACTCCGTCACCAGAGTTGGCCACTTGCTCATACCAACTCATACGAACGAACGAACGAACCTTTGATGGACAGAAAAATATCGATTTTAGCACTGGTACAATTTTCAAGTCCACTTTTTAACATGATGCCATGGTACTAGCCAAATGAAAATTTCAGGGTTACTTCTCCATGAATGGTAGTAGTTTTTAAGATAGGTTGTAGGAAAAAAATCTAGTAGTTTTTTTTCTCTGGAAGCCTTTAAAGTAAGTTGAAAAATTTAATTTGGGTTTTGTTTCTGCAAAGATTATTTTTTATTTGGATTTTAATCAAATAAAGACTCAAACCGAAATTGTAGGACGAAAGGTCTACTATTGAGCTACAAGCTAAAACAAAAATTACGGTCTTAGACCTAACAGTTTTGCCACACTTGAGACATGAAGCATAAAATCGGATTTTCATCAAAATTTCATAAAAATCAGAATAACTTTTGAACGACTGAAAATCGGGGAACATACAGGGGGGTTAAATGGATAGCCATTGAGATCGCCCATCGCTCTGCCAGCGTTGATCCACCCCTCCAGATACACCGTGTATAAATGATTACATGATGGATTATGTGGTACGTAAATAAGATAAATATGAAGCAGATTATATCAAGCATTATAAGGCAAGGTGGACAATTATCTAGCAAAAAAAATATCAATCTATCCATTCCAATAAATTAGAGGTATATTATGGGTATATTATGTTATTTTATAATTTATAATAGAACAGTCCTTTTAAACAGTTGATTCTAGTCACTTTTATATTTGCAAAGCAACAAATAAAATTAATTCAAGTCATCAAACAAAATGTATCTTATTTGATTCCAATTGAACTAGTAAAATAATCGAAAAGAACCAACAGCTTTATATCATAAATTGATAACATACAGATGTGTTGTATGTGTGTGTGAAATGATATGACCACAAGAAATAAGGTCTAGTCTCACCTGGCTCTGTATTCTGACTTCCTGTCAGCAGAACAGAATAATGCATAGTTACCTAACATCACAATACAACTACTTTTGCATATACTTATAAACAAAACAACATACTTATAAAAGCTTATAAACTAATCTAAATAATTATAATTACTTTAATTTTTACTCATAGTGCAAGATTGTGCCAATGTGTTATGCCGGGTTCCTATATCCAACTAACGGATGTCCGTACGTAGGTCGTCATAGCAACCTTGTTTATTTAACACAAAATGTATGAGACTTTTTGACAGATAACAACATTGCTATGACGACCTACATACGGACATCTGTTAGTTGGATATAGGAACCCAGCATTAGTCATACTCTAAGCAATTTCGTTAACTTTCATTAGCATGCTAGACTGCAATTACTATTGTCTGAGCAGTACTAAGAATACATACATACATAAGAATTACGCCATCGTCCCGAGAGAGTAGGCACAACCACGGATTTCCACTTGCTACGATCCTGACACACCTTTTTCGCCCAATTGTCTCTATTTATTACTAGAATTTTTAATAATAAGTACTACTTGGGCGGGCCCCGTTAGTCGGATGCAACCCGTGACCTATGCCCAGCAGTGGGATACACCAGGTTTAACAATTTAGTTACTCCTCGATTCTTTAAAACTTTCATCACCGATGACTGCATTCTACACTTTTTACTGTTGTTCTGAACAAAGAAAATTGCGAAAGCGTTAGTATCATCATAATCAATTACAAATAGAAAATAAAATGTTTCACCATTGCATGCATGTTCTGTAATGACAACACAATAGTGGCAATTCTAGTGTCGCAAAAGCTAAACTAAGCTAACTAAAATTGTTGCCGTCCCTTTCATAGCGATGGGAATAAAAAGGATGGCAATAATTTTAGTTAGCTTAGTTTAGCTTTTGCGACACTCAGAATCGCCCCCAATCACACATTATTTTATTTGGAAATGTGTCAGATTTGTATATCAGAAAAGGATCGTTACCGCCATTAAGAACAGTCGTTACGAAAGAGCGAAACAGACATATTGACAGCACGTGAAACAGAGACATATAATTTTATTTCCGACCACTGCTTATCATAATGTTGCACATCCGAAATGGATAGCTGTATAAACTTGTACCTACGTATTATTTAAGACCTACCTTGTACAACAGTTTGGCAATAAAAGTTTTCTGATTCTGATTCTGATTCTAATCGCAATAAAATATTCACTCTGGTTAACTTAAATGGTGCTTATTATCACACAAGAACTCTCACAAAGTCAGCTCACTATGCGCGGGCACCTCATATTGGCTTCAACTTGGTTCCAACATTGGCTACAAATGGCCATAGATAGCCATTGGCAATGCTCCGTTTGTGTCCAATAACCAAGATCGATCCCCACATTAGAGCGTTGGAACCAAAACATTCCAATCCTCCAACATGAGGTGCCCGCATAGGTTGGTTGATACTCACGATGCAAGAAGCAGTCGTACTTGAAGCAGCGCCGGCAGAAGAGCGTGTGGAAGGAGTGCATGGTCTGGTCGCGCGCCACGCTCTCCGCCAGCGGGCCGTCGATGTTGGGCGTGCACTCCGGAGGCAACGCGTCCGGGTCCGCCAGGGAGGTCAGCTCTATGTATCTGAATAATAAGAAAGAAAGAAAAATCATTTATTTTGGTTCGTTCGTTCGTATGAGCAAGTGGCCAGCTCTGGTGACGGAGTTTTTAGGCCGCCTAAAGGCCTAAAAACTATTTATTTCGGTAGGACCTCAAGGATCACTTCGTTATCGTCTTATTTCATTTTCATTGTCGTCTTTCGCTAGGTGATTCTGATGAAAGAAGAGAAGTACGTAAAGAAGAGTAATCAGTTTTTAAATAGAATAGAAAAAAAATATCTAACAACATAAACATGGGTAAATAATAGAGATGAGAAATATCGATAATCGACTGACAAGAATATAAGGCAATAATAATAAAAAAATAAGTTTCAATTTCAAAATGGAAAATGAAAACAAAATTTTCGATTCCAACGGGATATGAATTTTTGAACACGCACTGATACAAGCCTCCTCAAGCCGGAGTGCCTTGCCACAGAGTAAATAGTAGAAGGTTTTATTCAAATCAATCTACTATTTTTTTAACGTCATGACTGACTGAAACACAAGCATACAAAAATCTTAGCTACTGCACTCAAGTAGAATTACGCGATTTTACCTTTTATTTCTAGATGAGAAGTACCCTATTTTTTTTCCATTCCTGCCAACATGCATGCAAAATTTCATGGCAACTGTCGAGTAGTTATGGTATGAAACCATAGTAAACAGCAAATAGTTCTGACACTCTAGAGAAAACAACTATTTGAATATCACTTACTTCTCTCTCAACTCCTGAGGGGTGCCCTTGTCAGGGAACTGGGAGCTGATGGCTTGGAATATGATGAATATGGGGAACTGCTTGTCATTAGCCTTCTTCTCATCCTTGTCTTTCTCAGACTTATCCTTATCCTTTACATCTTTGTCCTTGTCTTTCTCTTTTTCCTTTGAGTCTTTCTGTAAATCAAAGTTTATTTTAATGTTTATGCTAATGCATGCGAGTAGAGGAACACCGTAGAAGTGGATAGATTGTTCAAAAGAGGATATGAATGTAAGAGTGAGTTCAGAGTTGACAAGTGATAGAGGAGTGTGGACGAGAAAGACATGTTGTGCCAACTCAACTAAGCGTGGGATAAGGATAGGAGAATGATGATGCTAATGCATGCTGATGTTTTATGTGGCATACAAATGTTTTCCTAAAAATTCTAAATAAGTAGCAGCTATAAGAAAATATGGTGTACATGTCGTCAGAACTTACTTCTTTTTCTTCCTTAGACATTCTTACTTCCCTGTCTTTTCTCTCTTCAGCGACTTCATCCTTGGTCTGGAATGGCATCAGAGCATGGACAAGGTCCACAAACAGCTGGTCATCAATGAACCCACCTTCTTTGTCACCTGGAGACACAAGAATGATCCAATTGTTCTGTTATTTTTACAATGGGCAATTTACATTATCCTGTTGTGATTACATATTTTTGTAGCTTGACTATTCTAATTCAAATAGCCATTTATTTATTTCCGACATTTGTACAAATTATTTATAAAATTCATTTGAAACATGCAAGAATAATTGTTTCCTTAGATTAGCTATTAGTAATAGTTGAGGTAATTTTCTATAGTGTAAACTTCATTCATTCAAACATAATTTACCATGCACTTTTCCATCATAGTTCTTAATCAGCTCCTCAATGAAGGTTCCATCTTGGTCGAGCACCTCATCCCCCATGTAAGGAATGTTGTGGAGTACTGTCTCATCTTCCACCATGAAGTTCTTCTGTGTCGGAGCCCATGTGTACATGGTAGGGATCGGATTCACAGAGTTGATGATGCGTGTTGGAACCTGCTGGGTAGTTACTACACCTGAAGCTGAAATTTCAACGAGGTTTAGAAGCTTATGCCTAAGTGTACAAGTTTATCTCAAAAATGTGCTGTGGTTGTTGTAGAATTGTAACATAAATAAGTACCATCAGTGTAGTAAACTTCAGCACGCTTCATAAGACTCTCATGATTTTGTACTGGTGCTGGAGGAGGCCAGTAAGGTCTCTTTCCTTTCTCCAAAAATTCAAGTTCCCTCGTCTCCACTGCATCCGACATGATCCGCAAATTGCGAGCCCATGCCACCTTCACCTCGTCCGCTCGTTTGAATCTCTAAAATCCAAGGGTAAATTAAATACACATCACATTTCTGGCAATGGCTTGCCCCTCTGTTGAACACAAAAACACACCTTCAACTGACGAAGTCTCATGTATTCGGTTTTCACACGTTTCTTCCATTCTGCTGTTACTTTAGATTTACTCATGAGTAAGCTAATCTACTCTAGAAATCGTATTCTCATAAGACAAACGAAAAGGAAAATGCAAGCGAAAAAAAATTAAAATACTATAGGTACACAACACAAACAACAGCGAGCCAAGCCACAGAATACTTAGCCAAGCCCAGCCAAGCCAAGGGAAAGAAAATAAACGTAGTGTTTATTTATATTCTCTTTTGAAAATAAATCAAAGAAAGAGCCTATTACATGCTCTTTGGAAAGAGCAAGCAAAGAGATTAAAAAACAGTACGTTTACCCACATGCTCTTTGCGTTTACCAAAGAGAAGAGCATGTAAAGCACAGAATATATTTACTCTGACGAGGACTGAACCACAGATGTATTACTAGACAATCTTCCTAGGACTGAACTAGAGCTGGGTAATAACGAATTTTTCGTGTAACGAAATGAGACGCTTATTTTTTCACAGGAAACGACTTCACAAAACGGTTTTTTAAAAAACGCTTCTTCTTCTTCTTGCCCTTATCCCATTTTGTGGGATCGGCACAACATGAATTTTTCTTTCATTTCCCTCTATCAGACGTCATCTCAGCACTCCCTCCATTCTTACTCATGTCATCCCTCACACCAGTCCATCCATCTTTTCTATAAGCATACCTACCTCTAAACCTATATTCTAAACCTAACCTAAACCTATATCTCTTTCCCTGCTGTAGGGAGTCGCGTTGGAACAGGCAGTAGAATCACCTAGTTTTAAGAACGTAACATGTCAAAGTGGTCTTTAAACGATCGTACTGAATAAACACATTTTGATTTTGATTTTTATATTCATCCATCCACATTTATATCTAATACTCTATTGCGGATGGAAGAATGTCACGTTACTAGGAAGTAACGTAACATTCTTCCATCCGCAATTTAAAAAAAAAAATAGGTTTTTTTAAAAACGCTTATAGTCATTTGCTTACTAAATCATTCCCGGTCCTGCTCGATTGTAGAAAGAATTTCCCTTTGTAAGTACTTTATTTAGTTGTTTTTAGTTCACTACTATTTATTCGAAACTGTTTTTTAATTTTATTTAGGTACACTTTTTACACAACACAAGCACAACACTATCTAGTAGTCTTAACTATTTATACCTACTATACTAACTAATTGAATTACACCTCCACCCTAGACAACACTATTGATAATTATTTATTACATTAAATCACTGCACATACTACCTAACTAACAAACAAACCAAAACAACTTAAACAAAAGTAAGTACAGCTCTAATCGAACGAATTCGCATTTTGTATTTCGTTCGATAGACAATGCGTACACAGACTACTAGGATTAGTAGTCTGTGGATAGACAAATGTACGAAAGTTTTAAGTTACACAGAATATATGAAATACGATTCTAAGGACTGCAGTAAATATTTACTTTCTAACGCCATCTAGTAGCGAGTAGTGGTATTGTATTGATTTGAGTGAAGTAGAATATCAAAGGCATTCGGAGGAAAGAGTACTCAAGTCTATTTCGTAGGTACCTAATTAGGTAGCTTACAAATTGTTCGATATTTTAGCTGATTTGGCGTTTCGATAATTATGTTCGGTTTTTTGCTTTTAGTAACTTTGTCTTTAGGGAGGCCGGAAACACCAAACTGGTGGTGAGTAGTAGAACTACTCTAGCTAGTCAACTCAGCGACATGCTTCTGGCGAACTTTTCAGTATCAGTAGTAGGTAGGGTACTATGTATTAAGAAATTGTGTTAGAAATTTATTCACGAATATAAAAATAACAATATTTTTTTTGCCCTTTAGACAGACAGAAGTAAAGCAAAAAAAGACTGGCAATCTAATTCAATCTTCGGTGTTAGGCGGAAATCATGCGTTTAGCATTAATTTCAAAACGTATATCTGTCCTAACTAAAAAGAGAATTATTTATTAGACAATTATTTATTTACAACTTAGAATAACATTACAGATATTAAATCTAAGGCGTTACTATAATAAATATTATACTCTAAAAAAAGGATATCAATGGAACCAAATATAGTAGTTTTGCAGGTACGCGTGGTCCTATCCTGCTCGTTTTGCATATGATTGAAAGAGATACAATGCGTTTCATAGCATCCCTGTCCTGCTCGTTTTGCGTACGTATGAAAGAGATTCAATGCGTTCGTGCTCAAAAGTTTTGAGTTTTGAGTTCGTTTTAAGTTTTGAGTCAAAACGATGAAAATGGGACTAGACGTCGTTTTGCAAGTACGTTTTCCTGTCCTGCTCGTTTTGCGTATGTTTGAAAGAGATACAATGCGTTCGTTTCAAAACGCATCTCTGTCCTACTCGTTTTGAACAAGAGGGAAAGAAATGCTAACGTTAGTTTTAGAAAACGACGACTTTGTCTTGTCTTGGCTGGCTTATTCATGTTTTGCTCGTTTTAGGGGCAAACGAGTTTTATGTTTGAAACTTCATTGGAACTTGTTCTGTTTTGTTTGTGAGGTTAAGTGGAGTGGATAAAACTTAGTTATGGGCTGAAACGTGTTTGGTCTTGGATGAAAAGTCGTATGTTTGTTTTTTCGGTCATAAGTGTTTGTTCGAACGCTTTTGATAAAAAACGCCCAGTACTAGACTGAACCGAGGGTAGAAAGAGAAGAGAAAATAACAAAAGAGACTGAAGTGTTGTGTTGTCCTTTTCTGGTATAAAAAAGTCTCTGTTCGAATAAACAGCCGATGAAGTATGTTTATCTAAATTATTTTATGATATACTCAATTTTCATAATGTTTGCACTAGGTCCCTTGATTCTTAAGGTGCGACAAAGACAAGACAAAATAATTTGTCGATTGTTTTTATTTCGGAAAAATTCGGTTTTATAATCTTCGGGCAATGTCTATGTGTAGAGCTTTCCTTTCCTACCATGTTTTTTAGTCTACACATACAGTTAGTTTAGTAGAATTGGATTTGTGATTTGTCTATGAGTTTGTGATTACGACGAGTGCGTTCGCCTGCCATTTTCGATTGGATTGGAATACGTTTTGGGAAAACGAAAACTTACAACAAGGTGAGCATGTCGGTAATTGCATGTTTATGTCGTCCAAAACTGTGTCCCTCTCCACTCTTAGCATCCCCTCGCATCCCCCGTCTCGCGTTCTCCCGTTCGGATTACGTAATTTGTTGTCCGTCGTCATAAAAATATTCACATCGCATCACGATCGACACGGTCTAACGGGGAACAGTAAACTCGAGTCAGAGAGAGAGAGAGCCCAGAGCTGCGTCTACACCGCAAAGTTGTTCTGTTTGTAGGTGTGAGCGCACCTCACCCACAAACCGCCGCAGGTTATGCTCGGGAGTCACTCGGTATGAGCTCGTACCGCGGCGCGTGGGACGGCGGGCCGCCGGGCGCCGAGGGCGAGTACGCCGCGCCCATCCCCGGCGCCGGGCCGCCCGTCGCCGCGCCGCGCACCGACCCCTGGACCGGCGCCAGCTACGCGCCGCTAGACTACTACTCGTACGCATACCCGCAGTACGACCCGGCGCATGCGCACTACTACGCGCAGCAGCAGCAGCAACAGCAACACTACTACGCGCCGCCGCCGCCCGCGCCGCGCTCGCCCAGCCCGCGCCCGCGCGCGCGCCGCCGCCGCACCTACTCCTCCAGCGAGCGTTCCTACGAGCGCTCCCCGCGCCGCGCGCCCCGCCGCTCCCCCGCCCCGCGGCGCTCCTCGTCCGCCTCGTCGGGCGCGGGGCGCGGCGCCCGCAGCGACCGCGAGGCCAGCCGCGATCCGCGGCGCGACCGCCGAAGATCGCCCTCCAAGTCGCCGCGCTTCGAGAGCGATCGCTCCGAGAGCAGGGACAGAGGGGATGAGAGGCGCCGCTCGCGGGGCCGGGACTCCGCGGGCAAGGAGCGACGGCGGGAGGTGGCGACCCCGCCGCCCCGCAGGAGGAGGGACTCCGCGACCCCTCCCCCGAAGTCCCGGAAGGATCGCTCCTCGGCGACCCCGCCTCGCGGCTACCGGAAGGATCGGGACCGGTCCCTGACCCCGCCGAGGAGCTACAAGTTCAAGTCCGACACGCCCCCGAGGAGAGCGAGAGACAGTTCGATAACCCCTCCCAAGAGCTACGCCAGAGGCGGTTCCGCATCCAGCGACAGATCTGATAGATCTCGTTCGAAGTCCAGCGAGGCGTCCCCGCCGCCGCCGCCGGCGCCGCGTCGCAAGAAGCGGCGCTCGCCCTCCGCCTCGTCCAGCGAGTCCGCCTCCTCGGTCTCGTCGCGGGAACGTTCCATAAAGAAACGCAAGGAATCTAAACGTAGGTCTGAGTCCCGCTCTCAGCGGCGCTCGCACTCGCGCTCCTCGTCCGCGGGGCGGGGTCGCGCGCGCTCCCCGTCCGCGGGGCGGCGTCGCTCGCGCTCCAAGGAAGGCAGGAAGAAGCGCGAGAGGTCGTCGAGCCCGCGCGCCGCCCCGGCCAAGGAGACGCGCAGCCCGGGCGGCACGCCCAGCGACGACGAGCAGCGGCGCGGACAGTTCACGGTGGCCGACCGGAAGCGCTTCTGGAAGATGCACAACTATCGCCAGGACCGGGATCCTAAGACCCCGCCCAAGGAGCTGAAGCCCCCGCCGGGCGCGGTGGAGGCGACCTCGCTGGACGACGTGGAGTACGGCGTGCCCCCGGACCTGGAGGGGCCGAACTTCGCGGAGCTGCTGCCTCCGCCCGACCTGGCGCTGCTGGCGCAGGCCTCCTCGTCCAGAGCGAGGGGGGGAGCGCCCGTCATCAAGAACGACGGGAGCTTCCTCGAGATGTTTAAGAAGATGCAGGAGGCCACCAAGAAGGCGGAGGAGGCCGTCAAGAAGCCGGAGATCAAAAAACCTACATTGCCTTTCATCGGAAAGAGACGTGGCGGTAGAGTCTTGAAGACTGGTGTTGTGAAGAAAGCTAAAGCTATAGATGAGCAGACCGTTGACGATACCCCTAAGGATGCCTGGTCTCTCTACATGCAGGAAGTTAAGAAGTACAGAGAGACTTCTTGTGAAGAAGAACGCAAAACTCGTCCACTTGTCAAATAAACATTCAAAATAGATTATAGCAATATTAGCAATAATACAACTTTGTAATTTTAAGTATCTAGTATTAAGTTTTGTATCGTGACCTCCGCTGATGTATTTACGCGTATAAATATTTTAATTTCTCAGACGACTCGAGTTTATTGTATTAAATTAGGCCCCGTTAGACTTAAATCTGCTAGTGTAGGTTTATGTATGAAACAGGTTTTCATAATAAAGAGCTATGATAGTGAATGTGTGTGTTCTTTACAGCATAATGCCAGAGATGATCAAATCGCAGGCCGACATCAAAACCGCGCCGTTTGACCCGCGCTTCCCTAACACCAACCAGACCAGGTAATGTAGATAGACATCCATCGCTTCAACAACCGATTTATTCATACGTTCTTCCACTACTGAATAATGTGGTATGTGTAATGTATGATAATGTCAAGATTGCTGACCGTAATTTGAGGTTGAATTGGTGATTTAATTGAAAATATATGATCACGGTTGTATTACCAAGGTGCGGTAGACAAATTCTTTTAGATCTTAATTAGAAAGAAAGAAAAATCTTTATTTTGTATTTAATGACAAAAATAATAAATAAATATATATAATAAATAATAATATATAATGTGTTTTCTATATTTGTATGTCTGACGACCTCTGTGGCGCAGTGGGCGAAAGCCTGCCTAAGACGCGGAGGTTGCGGGTTCGATCCCCGACGCGGGACAAATGTTTGCATGTTCTGCAGATATTTGTTCCGGGTCTGGTTGTTTTTCTATGTATAATATGTATGTATTTACAAAAAAAAATGTATCTATGTAGTATATCAGTCATCTGGTTACCATAACACAAGCATTCAATTGCTTAGCTTGGGACTAGATGACGCTGTGTGGAATGTCCAAGGATATTTATTATTTATTTATTATCCAAGGATATTTATAAAAAGAGAAAGATAAAACAAGAAAAATGACAAAAATGGCTACTACTCAGCATGATGCTTAGGCAGGAACCAAGGAACCTGTCAAAGCGCTGGTCTTCCGTATTATTCATTTTAGATTCTTCGAAGATGTCCAAGGGGTAGTCAGAGATATGTCCAATACATTATTATTTGGTAGGTACATACCTACATTTAGCAGAAATTAATATTCCATGCGTGACAGGTTGCAAGCCCATCGACGCTATTAGAAAGCTAACTGGTTTTCTTACGATGTTTTCTATCATCGTTTAGATTAGAGCTCGTGCCAATGCGCATATACATTTTTCGAAACGAAAAAAGCCATTGATGCACGGCAGGATTCGAACCCACGACCTTCGGATCGAATGTCGAGGTAACTACTAATCCACTTGTCCAACACGGCTTCGTTGATTAAAATAAAATAACTTTCGTTAGAGATATCTACAGAGAAACGTGTTTACAAACACGCATAGCTGATAAGTTGTGTGGGCGCTGCGTTGTCAAGTCGAGATTATGTCTGACTGACTGACATCGACGCACAGCCTAAACCCCATTTAACCGAGAATCATGAAACTTGGAGGGTTCATTCTTAATAGCGTAGGGGTGCATTAAGAAAGGAGAAATGTCCACATTTCATACGTGACGACGACAGGCCGCAAGACCACCATATAGACAGCTTACTATTATTATTAGCCCGAATCATCCCACTGCAGGGCAAAGGCCTCCCTTTCTTCTCTCCATTCATCTCTATTATGAGCTAGTGTAGTTTATTGTGGACAGTAAGAGTCAAGCTCGTCTCTCCACCGCCGCTTACTAGGGTATTATAAACCATAGGTTTCCTCACGAAGTTTTCCTTCACAATTTAGAGCTAGTTAATCCACAACCTTCCATTCATACAGTATGATGACATCGCTACATTTCTTCAGAATAGGTAGTATGATTCATACTACCTATTCTGAAGAAATGTAGCGATCAGAAATTGAGATTATTCTTCACCATCCCTATAGTCCACGAACTCCACAGCTATTTCAAATATCTCGTCCCCGTAAACACCATTTTCATGATCCTGTGCTGCCTTTACATCGCTACATTTACGTGTACCTGTTGCAGGCATTGCTACCAGTCGTACCTAGACTTCCACCGGTGCCAGAAGGTCCGCGGTGAGAAGTACGAGCCGTGCTATTACTTCCAGCGCGTGTACCGCTCCATGTGTCCCAACGAATGGGTCGACAAGTGGGACACGCAGCGCTCAGAGGGAACCTTCGCCGGCAGGATCTAAGTATTACGAGTTACGACGCGCTATCTTTATTTATGGTAGGTTATGTGATCACGATGTGATTTAGTGAAATAAATTCAGTTGTTCCAAGCTTTTGTTTTATTTGTGTTAAGCTTTGGCAAGAGGCAGGTGATCTCCAAAATCTCGGTTTGGTTGATACACGTTGAACAATAACATAAGCGTCCAATACTAATTTCAAAATCAATACTTCACTGACCTAGTATTGAGGAATGACACAGCTCATTAGTAACTAGTAGATAGAAATAATTATTTGACCTTCCTGACAAGAAGCCACTGCTTAACCCTAAAGTTTCCTGTTAAAATAAAACAGCTAAATAATCACACCACTTTATTGCTCCTCTAAATGGGTCCAGGGAAAGCGCCCTTGTCCCGCAGCTCATCCCAGTGGCTGATCCACGCGTTTGGACAGATGGTCTCAAAGTACCGCTTGAAGATCTTGCAATCGTCAATCTGACCGAGCAGACGCGTGCATTTGTAGTAGTCGCAGTAGTTGTCGTAGCAAGCTCTGAAATTTAATGAAATATTAATAAATACGCCTATTTCCCAAGATGCGCGAACAAAGGCGGTAGATTATTGACCAGAAAGTTAGAAACTTTTACAAAGTTAAAATAATATTTTTTTTAATCTGGTTCAACTTATAGTGGAACAGGTGATTCTCTCAGATCTTAAGGCATTTTAGATCCTTTGAAATTTTCAAGGGGGTAGTCAACGGTATTTCCAAAATTTTTTTGGTACCTATATAAGTCCACATTTTGCAGCAGCACGCTCTTGGTGAAATATTTATGACGAACTAGTGAAGGAAAACAACACAAGTTAGCTATATAGCAAACCTAAGAGGAGTTATAAGAGCTCTTGTAGGTAGGTAAGTATCAAATTCTTTATAAAATCCGTGCCAAATGAAAATCTTGTAAAATGTCTAAAATACAAATAGTTAATAATAAATTACTTACTTTGTCTGATTTGTGAAAGGGTACCGGGGATCAATACGCAAAGTCCTGAATTCTTGATCGCACATTTTTAATGATTTCAAGGAATGTAATAAAATAAAATAGAAAATCAGGTAAATTACAAGTTTGAAAGGCCAACTGAAAACAAATGTCTGTCGAAAACTCGAAACGGCTGCAAGACACGACAATGTCAAAAATCTATGGGGTTTGTGGTCTTATAATATTTACAAAGGTTCTATTTACAACATTAGGCAGTCGTGTCGGTTATTCGAATCTTTATCAATACAATCTAAGGCCAAGGAATCTATATAAATGATTTGATAGAATACAATATTGACCAGTAAGCAACCAATGCCTTGATGGCCCATAAATAAATAATATACACAAGTAAACAATCACTAAAATACTTTTAAATACGAACTCAGTTCATTGCTACAGGGCCCTCTACACTATTGGCCATGATGGATAATTTCAAAATGCGCTATGAATGCCACCATGACCGCGCTGCAGTCAGATTACGCACAATCGTCGCCGATCATGGGCAATTACCCCCTTTACGCGTTCGTAATCGCTTGTGATCGTCCAACATGGCTAGAGGTGTAAAGGCTACATTACGTTACATTTTATACAACCTACTTCATCTTCACCCAACTATTTAACTTTTACACTAAGCAAATGACTTAAAAAGAACTTGTCCTATATCGTCAAAACCTATTAATTTGAACATTGGTTCTAAGCGCCCATTCGCACGAGAGCTAAAAAAGCGTTGCGTCAAAACTCGGCGTTGGCGCTTTTAAAAAAGCTTTCGTGCGAATATGGGCTTTAACGTCCAACGTCCAGCGAATGAGGGCTTAGTGCTCGTTCGCACGAGAGCTTTTTTACCGCCCGTTAAAAAAGCGTTCAAATAGAACAAATGTATTCCCATGTTCACACGTCAGCGCTTTTTAAACGCGACGGTTTTTTATCGAGCAGTGTTGTATTTTCTGCGCTGGACGTTGGACGTTAAAGCCCATATTCGCACGAAAGCTTTTTTAAAAGCGCCAACGCCGAGTTTTGACGCAACGCTTTTTTAGCTCTCGTGCGAATGGGCGCTAAGTTACATGATGTATGGTATGAATCACTTGTGATTGTGACATAGCTTGTTTAACAAACACATGACCTAAGAACTTAATCAGTATCGCGTTCAGTGCCTATGATGCACGTGGCCTAGTTGTGATCACCCGGCCACTGTCCTCTCCTTCAGAGACGACCGTGGAAGCTGGGTCGGGAATAGGTTAATTTTATGAACTCATGAAAGTACCTTTATGATCATTTCATCTACCTACACCAAAAATCGTAAAACATCTAAACATGTTCAATAACGTTTGCGCTTACTGCAATAACAAATGGTACAGGATGTAGAATCCTACTTTGTCCTATTGAATAAATGACATCTAAATTTAAATTTGACTTCATCTGGTTAGTTCAGGATTATTTTATCTGTGGTTCAGGCTACTCTAGTATTATATTATCTGTGGTTCAGGGTATAAAATGAGTGTATGGGCCCAGAGTGGTGAGACTCGCCACCAGTGGAGTGCTAGTGGTGGTCGCTGTCGGAGTGCTTGGAGTGGACGCTGACGGTGGCGTACTGCTGCTGGCGATGCAGCATGCCCAGGCACTGCAGCAGGCACTGCATGCTGGCTGCTGACGTGGCCTGCAATTATAACAACATCATTATGTAGGTTATGTAGGTGAAGATGTATAATCAAATCTGCACACAGGGAAGAATGGAAGCTAACGGAGGAGGCTTTTACCCTAAAGGGATTCAGTGCATATACCATAACTTAAAAATAAATTATTTTGACATAACTATGTAAAGTGGAAAAAAGTACTGAAATAAATGGGCTATATTATTATTATTTATTATTATTACATATATATTATGTAGGTATTGTACTGAAGCGCTCGTGGCTAAGCTTGCTGAGACGTTCTTGATAGATCCTCGAAGTTAAGCAACGTTCTGAGCGGTCACTAACTGGATGGGTGACCGCAAGTGGCATTTTCATCTGAGCGCTTCCGTTCGGAAGGCACGTTAAATTGTCGGTCGCGGCTTTTAAAGTCGTTAAGCCATGACGGAGGCCTTTAGGCGGCCTAAAAACTCCGTCACCAGAGTTGGCCACATTGGTGGTTGGTTGCTCATACGAAATAAATAAATAAATGTAGGTATTGTATAAGGAGGGAATAGCGTAATCAAAATATATGTGGATGTATTCCCAAGGTTATTTTTCAGATATTGGTGGCTATTCGGGATGTCACCAAAACCAAAGTAATCGTCTTTGCCAAAACTAAACTAATTTGACAGGTCTAAAACTAATGCCATCCTTTTTATTTCGATCTTTATGAAAGGGACGGCAACATTTTTAGTGCCATTTTTAATCCCGAATAGCCACCATTCATACATGGCTCAAAATGAGGTGAGGGTGATTAACACAAGCTGAACTTACTTTTAAGAGAAGTAGATCTGGATCAGTGTGAGGGAATGGTGATTCTGAGGATTCAATACATCTGGCAAGAGCAGCATCACTGAAATTCAAACAAAGCAATCTTGGGCTTAGGTTTTAGCATCATCACAGTAAACAGATTTCCAGGTATTTGATTCTATGAAAATGGCTAGGGCGTAACCAGAGACACCTGCTTATTGTATTGTTATTCATTCCAGTTGAACTTTCATAGCTTGCATTATTCTTTCCATCCAGTCTTTGAGGAGTTCAATATTATCATGTAAAAAGCTTTAATTTAACCTTTCAATTTGAGATGGTCATTCCACTTCTTGTTAACTGTAATAAATTGTTCAATTATGATATTTTGAGAACGTCTACTGAATCTTACTAATATTAGAAACGCGAAAGTATGGATGGATGGATGTTGGTTACTATTTCACGCAAAAACTACTGAATGGATTTAGCTGAAACTTGGAACTTGGCCCTGGAGTAACACAGGCTACTTTTTATCCGGGTACTTTGTGAGCGAAGCCGCAGGCGAGTGTGCTAGCATCTTTATAAAAAATATAAATAAGTGCTGAATGCTTCGGTAATTTAGGTTTAGTCTTACCTCATCTCGGTGGCTTGCAGCTGTTGTCTTGCGGAGGCCATGGCATCATGCACTGCTAGCTGCTCTCTGGGCTGTAGCAATGGGTTTGCACCCATAGCCTGGAAGTCATAAAATTAAGGAATATATTTTTCTTCAAAGTGCTTCAATAGTCGATTTATGAGGACATAAAAAAGGGTAGGTAAGGTATCTTGTTTAAGCAATGTAAACAAAGAAGATGTGAAAAACAAATAAAAATAACATGTTTAGACACAAGGTCAACTATCTATAGCTAAGCTATCGATATTTTGGCAACACTAGTTATAAGTATCTATGTATGAAACGAATAAACAGGTACCTAGTAGGAATTTCATTGTAAATGGCTTACTTTGGTGTGTATCTCAGCAATAGCTCTTAGGCCATTGACCCACTCCTGCCTCGCTCTGGCATCTGTTGCTCTGAGCTTCAGCATGTCACCGGACGCGCAGTTGATAGTAAAGGTTCTAGAGTCTTCATCACTTGGACATATTACTGCAGCCGCTAGGTGTGCCTGAAAGATCAAGTTAACAATGTAATTCAAACTAATGTTGTGCGAACAACGCAAAGCATTAGTTCTATTGAATGGGGTGTTCTTCTAGTCTATCTGTCTACAGCAAACATAATGTTCCAAATAAAATCTAGCCTAAAAACTAATTCAGAGTTAAATTTAAAATTGTATCAAGCAATGGAGCCTATATATTCTGTGCTTCCTGATACGTGAATCACATGCTAAAGAATTATTTTAGATTTACCTCTCCTCTCGCCGGCTGACCTGGCTGAACGGTGTCTCCTGGGCCATCGAAAAGGTAGTACGATAGCACTCCGGTCTCAGGGTCGACTGCAAACCACCGCTGCTGCCAGCCCTTTACAACATTTGTGTATTTGTACAGCTGGCCAGATAGAGGCCGGTGGGACCCCAAACCTGTGGCTTTCATCATTTTTTGGGTGTAAATTTCTTAGTAAAAATGTTTTTGTTTGTTTTTTCATTCAATGTTTTTTTTTTTTTTTTTTTGGTTGGCTAGCTAAATGGTTGGTTTGAAACTAGAAAGCAAATGTCACTGTCTAAATTTGATAAGAGCTAATTCTTTTTGACACTGACTGCATACATTACTTTCACTTCACACAAAAACAGAAGGAGAAGGAAAAAATAAAATGTAAACTTCCGTTCTTTGCTTCCGTTTTTCAACCGCTTACCTTGTTTGTTTACTTTGTTTTGTAATTGTATCTGTAAAAACTAGATTTCTATGAAACTATGGGATTTAAACTCATTCGTCTAGATTCTGAAGAGCCAACCAAGATCCCTCTAAAGGTTGGCACGCATATTATCGGTAGAGGTTCTTTTTTAAACGTAAGTTCAGCATTTAATTTTACCTATGTTTTACATTCTACTATAAAATAAATTCATACTATCTTAACCTTTATAAAGGTACATGATAATGTTAAGGCCACGAACCTAGTAAATAAATAAATCCTCATTTTAGTGTAACGACCAAAGAGTATCTCGGCGACATGGAGTGTTAGAAGTTACAGAAAGCGCTGTGCTGCTTAAATCCGTAAGTACATAATCTTAAATCATTTGTAAAATGTATTTAAGTAGGTACTTCTATGGTTTGGAAGTTTACATCTAACATATTTCATTGACAGCTTCACCAGAACCCATGCTTCTATAATAAACAAGAGCTAAAGAAAACAGCATTGCTGCCTCAGGGCAAGAGTATACCTCTCTCCAACACTGACCACTTTGGCCTTCTTCCCGACACCTACTGGTATGAAATAATTCTTTGTGCTGATGATAATCAGTCTAATATTCCCTTGCAAATTGAGAAAGACAAGAGTTTAGATACTGAGACTCAAAACATGAATGGAGAAACAGACTTAAATGAAGAAACAAGAGTATTAACTGGTTATGATAATTCCGGAGCCCAAGAGGTTAGATATCAGGCAGTTTGTGATGATGATAGTGATTCGGAGTTATTGAATTTGGAATTTGATCAGACCATGGAAGATGATAAAGGAGCTGAATCACAGTCTCTTATAAGTAAGCATTGTTTAATTTTTATTACTTCCTGACCAATATTTTTTATTTGTTCATATTTAATCAAAGTATTCTAATTAGGATATTGAATAAATGATATTTGATTGTAGTCCTAAAAAATCTTGCTACACATATTTAAATTAATTGAACTTTGCTCCTTCCTATTATTATCTCTATTTCTGATTTTTATTTGTATGATCATATTTTGATATACTAATATGTGTGATTCTTAAAAACGAATTCCACTAATTATGTTTTAATCGTCCACTACAGGTGATAATCCAGAACCAGGTGATTCTACCAACACACCAAAGGAACCAAACACCTCACAACTTGTTGACCAATTCAAAGGTGATGAAACATATTGTGATGAGACCACTCCTGGCAAGAGATCCCACTCACCAGATCCTAACCATGGACCTAAGAAAGTCAAGACAGAACCTAAGAGCCCTGAAGCTCATAAAAATCAGGAGATTAAAAGTGCAGAGTCGCATAGAACATCGGCAAAAGAAGGATCAACAAGCCCTATATACGAAGATACCATCTCACAGAACACCACAAATATTACAGGCCAACAAAATGATATCAATGTAAGCTTAAATTCTACTGATATGGAAGAACAAGCCAATTCAAACCCTGATGCTGAGAGTAATGTGGACACAGATCCATCTAGCCCGAGTAATGAGGTGAAGAAGGAACCAGATACCCTTACTGCTAATGTGAAGGCAGAACCCCAAAGCCCTAAGAAAGAAAAGAAAGACCCTGATGTGCCTAAGCCAGGACCTAGTCATGATCAGGCAGTAAGTATGGCTTTTTTTGTATTGTATATTTTGGTTGTCCTTATAAAATGGAAACAAGTCTTCTGTATGTTAACACAAACTCAAAACTAAATAATACATACACATACATACATAGTACATACATATATACATAGTACATACATACATACATAAAGTTACGCCTCTTTCCCATGGGGGTGGCAGACTAAATAATGTAGGAAAAAAATTGAGAAGGCAGTATTCAAATAGGCTTATCATTTTCATAGAATCTGAAATGTCTGAAGATTTGAGAGGATGACATGACCACTGTCTTTGAAAATAAAAAAAACTTAATTAAATAATATTGGTGTGGAAGATTATAGACCTAGGGAGGATAGCAAAAGTTTTGAAAGTGAAATAAATAACTTCAAATTCCAGGGCTCTTCAAGTGACGGCGGCGCGGCCCCGAAGCCCCCGTACCAGCCCGTCAGGGAACGCTGCATATACGGCGCCAGCTGCTACAGGTATGCAATCCATTATGGACTTTATTATAAGTTTTCTGCAGCTCATAATGCAAAAAAGATGCTATTTTTATTGACAAGAAAATAATTTACCTACAGTTGTGATAATTTGACAGTTGAACATGAATCTAATGAGGTAATAGAGTCTTGATTATTTTATCAGGACTATGTTTGAATTTTCAGCTGTCATGCATGCTGCTTGAAATGCTACTTAAAATCTCACATGCATGATAAAAATAAAGCTGTAAATAATAGTGGCAATTCGGAGTGTCGCAAAAGCTAAACTAAACTAACTAAAATTAATGCCATCCTTTTTATTCCCATCGCCATGAAAAGGACGGCAACATTTTTGGTTAGTTAAGTTTCGCTTTTGCGATACTCCGAATTGCCACTATTGTTTTGGTTGTATTTGGGTGTTATGGTACCATAGCACTCATAGTTTTCGAAACCACGACACGGTTTCGTAGCGTGACAGGGCATCATAATTTTTTTTTATTTGAACCTGGTAACTACTACCTAGATGACCTGTCAGATGTCCTGCCATTTTTTAACAGACTGTAAACGAACCGAAGCGCTCGTGGCGAAGCTTGCTAAGACGTTCTTGATAGATCGTCGAAGTTAAGCAACGTTCTGAGTGGTCACAACTTGGATGGGTGACCGCAAGTGGCATTTTCATCTGAGCGCTTCCGTGCTTCGGAGGGCACGTTAAATTGTCGGTCCCGGCTTTTAAAGTCGTTAAGCCATGACGAAGGCCTTAAGGGGGCCTAAAAACTCCGTCACCAGAGTTAGCCACTTGCTCATACGAACGAACCGACTTTAAAAAAGTAGAAGGTTCCACTGTATGTTTTTTTTATTATTACGTTGACCCATTATTCCGTCAATAGTTTAAAAATTTTGATGTAGTCTCATAAAAAAAAATTGAGCTGCCGAGGATCTTCGGATGAACAGAAATGCAGCTCGAGATTGATGGAAAGTGCTCTCTTACGAAAATGAAGTCTGTTTTCTTAAAATTAATAATTTTGTCACTTATATTCTTTCAACGGATGGCTAAAATGATCAATATAGCTAGATTAGATTTTTAATTTAATTTAGCTGATATCATCCGAACATCTCTTTGTAACCGCTGGCGCTGGTTGAACTTCATTAAGATTGGACCGCTGAAAAAAAAGCTAGGCCCACACCACCCGGTTCTTGCCTGATTCTTTCCCTGGTGTAGGGAGTCGCGTTGGAACAGTCAGTAGAATCACCTAGTTTTAAGAACGTGACAAAGTGGTCTATAAACAATCGTACTGAATAAATACATTTTGAATTTTATTGGTTCTTCTTCAACTACCTTCAGTTGGGGAATTTTGGCAATACGTACGGTTTTCGTGATATTTTAACAATTGTTCATAGTGTGGTAAACCAAAGGATTCAGAATGACGTGAGTGTTTTTTATTCAAAATTATATTTTGTTTTTATGTTAATAATTATTTTATTTTATTTCTAACATTATAGGTGCAGGTTCGATTCCTTGCAAAATTTATTGATACTTGTCTGGGTGTTGTGGTACCATAGTACTTTAGTTGTATCTCCTAAGAACCTCCTCCTAAGAACTTAAATATCAGTCATGTAGTTACCATAAACAAGCAAACAATTGCTTAGCTTAGAATAGATGGCGCTTGTTGAATGTCCAAGGATTAATTTATTAGCAAGCTTCTCAAAAATTATTGGATGTGTCATATAAGTGATTGTTATTATTTACATATTCACTTAGTCCAGCGGACGATGGATCGCGTCGTCGAAGAGTTAATTACGCTCAACTTGAAGTACTAGCGGAGTTCCTCAACTCGAACAAAGACCTCGCAGTAGGTTTCAACAAGAACGCAAAAGCGCGAGAGCTTTGCAAGCGCAGGTGGGAGGCAGCCGCCGAACTACTGAACGCGCAATGCGACGGTTCTGTCAAAGATTGGAAAGGATGGTCGAGCGTATGTATTTAATCTATACTTCTATATCTATACTAATATTATAAAGAGGTATAGGTCGCGCCACGTAAAAAGAGCGCTGAGGGGAAGTAGCGGGGGTATGTTTGCGCCTGTGTTCACTCGCTGACGAACCAATAGCACTCGCTAAATCAATGGCATGGTATGAAGTGCGCCGCAACACCTCTCCACCAATCATCGACCACTGCGCAGTTTGACAGCCAGCCATTGAGATGTATTAAAGAGTCACAACCTAATAGCTGACAACACTCAAAAAATGTGCGAGAAAATTCAATGTTCTAAAATGACATTTGACATTCGAATGTAGACGTTATGTCGTTTGTTTTAATGTTCAATGTCGCTTGTACGCAAAATAGAAAAACTCTGCGCACTACGTAGTGTGCGCAGAGTTTTGGCGTTTACATTTTATTTGTCTGATTGTGGCTCTATAATACATCTCAATGCAGCCAGTGCTCTTTTTACATGGCGCGAACTATAAAGTTGGTTTGTTTGTATGTTTGGGGTAATCTCCGAAACTATTCATCCGAATAAAAATTTTTTTTACCGATTTGTAGCATGGACTTTCCGAATGATCATAGGCTATATTTTATCAAGGTACCACGCATGCGAGGCGCGGGCAAGTAAGCTAGTTATTTATACAGGGAATACTGTCGTGATCATAATTCATTTCATACAGGGTGGGGCAACATTTTCGGCCCCTAGATAAAGCTTTGCCTATTTTGTAGATTTATTTGAGCTAGTCATTTGTATTTTTTTCAGAAATTTCAAAATGCAAATCTTTTTTTTTTAAGTAGGTAAGTATAACAACTTATTAAGGGCCCAAAATTTTGACCCACCGTGTATACTTATCCTATATATATTTATTACATTACATAACATAATAATTGATCAATTTGGAAAGGCTTTCGAGAATATTTTTTGTTCTTGTCACTCCTACTCAATGAAAAGAGAATGCAAGTCGGCTATATTAGCTATCAAAGCTCCTTGTAAGCTTAACCTATTACTCATAGTCTT
Organism: Xanthorhoe designata; assembly: GCA_963582015.1. NCBI lineage: Eukaryota > Metazoa > Arthropoda > Insecta > Lepidoptera > Geometridae > Xanthorhoe > Xanthorhoe designata. Next base: position 629,893 of record OY757045.1, read on the forward strand.
CTCTTCTTTTATTTATTTTTCCAATAAAGTGTGAGTGACAAGATAATAAAGACTGAAAAATACACTTTTTGAAATTATACACTGTCCTCGATGTTCATTTTAGGGAAGGTTCATATCTGACGGAACATGCGTCGCGTATTATACGCCAGAACAGACAAATGTATAGAAAAACACTTGACCGTTCACACTCAACCGATGATACGTTAGTACGCTAGATGATGCGCTCGGCGTATTTTACGTCAGATATGAACCTTTCCATAATCTTAAATTTTTCAGTACTGGGTGGATTACAAAGCGAAATTCAAAAAGAAAGTTGCTGCTGTGCGATCGACCCAGAATAAAGAGGAAGGTCCAGATGCCCTCTCTCTGAACGATGTAGAAGAGAAATTTGTATCAATTCTCGGAGATGCCTTTTGGGCTGGCTACTCCACCTCAGTGAGTAATTCTTTATGAGAAATAATAATTCCGTATAATAATACCTACGTGGCCAAACTTCTCATTTAATAAAATCGAGAAATTGACATAGCCTCTAATAAACTAATTTATCTTCTTTACAACGCCAACTAAAAATGTTAAAGAAAGCGTCAAGTCAATTTAGCTATAAGTACTATGTCGTAGCAGGAGACTAATCACACTAATAATATAAAGGTGAAAGTTTGTGTGTGTAATGCACACATTGGAGTGTTGGAACGTGTTGGTTCCAACACTCCAATGTGTGGATCGATAATAGACGGTTATTGGACACAAACGGAGCATTGCCATTGGCCATTCTATTCGTAGCCTGTTGGAACCAAATTGAAGCCAATGTGTGGTGCCCGTATAAGTGTTACTCTTTCACGCTCCGACGGCTGGACGGATTTGAACTACTTTTGATCCCGGTATTCCCACGAGAACTATCACCGCGGGTAACACCGCGGGGAGCAGCTAGTTTATAATATTTTTTTACAAAAAAAAATGTATCTAAAAAATGTATAAAAAAAAAATGTAAAAAGTGTAGTATGTCATATGGGTTACCATAATATATGAGCTCAGCTCTTGTCGGTGTAATGATGCAATTTCCTCCATACACTTCTTTCCAGTGCAATCTCTTTTACTTCTTGATACGACATGACAGCGACCTTCTCTTTTATCTGACTTATGTAATTAATTCTCGGTCTTCCCCTTCCTCGCCTTCCTTCTACTTTTCCTTCTATGATGTTCCTTATAAAGCTGTCATGTCGTATAATATACAAGTATTAAAATGCTTAGCTTGGGACTAGATGACGCTGTATTTATTTATATTTTTTTAGGCAACAACTAGTGTAGTAAAGACTTCATCATCAAGATCGGATGTAAAGAAACCAGACCCACAATCACAAAACATAGCATCTCTTCGTACCCTTCCACTCAGACACAGCACTTGTCGTCCCTTGCGTCGTCCGCGGAGTCGGCACATGACCGAGGAAGCTGCGAGACGGTATTTAGTGGAGTTGGCGAAGGCTGGTCATGAAGAGTCGAGGAGAAATGGCATAGCATTAGAGAATATACTGTACCAAGTGACGCGGATAGCGGACGCATTTGAAAGGTCAGTTTGTATATAGGTAGCACCACGTAAAAAGAGCGCTGGCTGTCAAACTGTGCAGTCGATGATTGGTGGAGAGGTGTTGCGGCGCACTTCATACCATTGATTTAGCGAGTGCTATTGGTTCGTCAGCGAGTGAACACAGGCGCAAACATACCCCCGCTACTTCCCCGACCAAGCTCTTTTTACGTGGCGCGACCTATACCTCATTATTATTGTACTAGTAACGCCCGCGGCTTCGCTCGCGTGGTACCTTGATAAAAGTAGCATAATGTTCATTCAGAAAGTCCATGTGACGAATTTTTGAAATCGGCTTAGTTAGTTTCGGAGATTACATTGCTTAGTTTGGGACTAGATGACGCCGTGTGGAATGTCCAAGGATATTTATTTATTTATTATCTAGGTTCGGGCCACCGCGACTTGTCAGAAGCTGGCTCTTATAAGTTTAACCCATCAAGTAACGGGCGAATTATGTCGAACCGCCGTCAACCGGCGGAACGACCCCGGGGTCGTTGGTACCTTTTACAGAAATTGGAAGTAAATATTCAAGATTAAAAATTTTAATTTAATTTTTGTTTTTAATTCTTTCTATGACTTTGTTTGTGACTTTTAAGTTTTAGGTAATCTCTTTTATAACCGATCAGATTCGAAATGTCGAAAATTCGCGAATTAGGTTAGAATTAGTCAAAAACCGGCAGAACGACCCCGGGGTCGTTCCGCCGGTTGACAGGTTAATTATCCTTTAAAACAAATTGGTATCTTAAATAATGATTTCTTTTTAGATTTGCTGGAGGCCCGAAGAAATAAGGACACACCTGGCTGCTAGGTCTACATATTTAAGTCACCGTAGCCACCGTTCGCATGAGCAAGTGGCCAACTCTGGTGACGGAGTTTTTAGGCCGCCTAAAGGCCTCTGTCATGGCTTAACGACTTTAAAAGCCGGGACCGACAATTTAATGTGCCCTCCGAAGCACGGAAGCGCTCAGCTGATAATGCCACTTGCGGTCACCCATCCAAGTAGTGACCGCTCAGAACATTGCTTAACTTCGACGATCTATCAAGAACGTCTTAGCAAGCTTCGCCACGAGCGCTTCTGTCTGTATTGATTAAGTAACTGCTATGTTTTAGCTTCTTTTACTTGGCTTTGTTGTTAACAATACTTGTAAATATTAGTTTAAATAAACGATTATGCTCCATCTTATAATATTAAGTATATAAGTTATAACAGTAGATAAATATTTTGACGACCTCTGTGGTGCAGTGGGTGAAAGCCTGCCTGAGACGCGGAGGTAGCGGGTTCGATTCCCGCTGCGAGACAAATGTTTGAAAGATCTGCAAATATTTGTCTCGAGTCTGGGTGTCTTTTATGTATAATACCTACCTTTGTATGTATTTACAAAAAAAAAGTATCTTTGTCATCTGGTACCATAACACAAGGCTTAGCTTGGGACTAGGTGACGATGTGTGGAATGTCCAAGGACACATACAAGAATAGATTATACTCGTAGGTATATAATATCCAAAATTGTAGTTTTATTTCTCTTTTACTTTTTTTCCATCAAGTTTCAAGCAAAAATCACAGTAAATCGCGAAAATAACTGTCGATTTACTGTGATGTTTGCTTTGATACAACTTGGAGACAATCCGAGACAAGTGTACACAATCAGGGGGCTGTTTTCCAGTCGGGCTCTAGCTTGCACGGACCAACCGTGGGCCCGGCTAGTGTATAATAATACACCTCCCTCCGGCTTACCCAACTTTCCGATAAAATCCCATTTTAAATATAAAATCTTACCAAGTTTATGACTTCGACGGGATTCGAACCCGCGTGATACAAGCGATCATCCTTTAGCCGGGTTGTTATTTTTCATTTATAATGAAATAGGTACCTACCCACTTATGTGTGGTTTAACACTATAATACAAACGTTGAATGCGTTGGAACAGGCATTAGAATCACCTAGCATGTAAAACGAAACTTAAGTGATCCTTGAGGTCCTACAAGAATGAATGATTTTTCTTTCTTTCTTTCTTTCAAAAATATATAAAACTAAGTTTACCTACCATACTCGACTCGTGACTTGTGCCACAAGCTTTACCGAACCTGAATGGAATAATCCTTACTTACTTATCTACCTGTTTGCTATATCTATCTATCTATGTAAAACTTGCACGTATGCAGGAAGAACCCCCAGCACAAGGCGCAGTTCTCTCACCCGACGGACGCAGACCACGGGTCCGGCGCGCGCGGGCCCTGCCCCTACGGCGCGTCGTGTCGGCGCCGGGACCCGCGCCACTGGGCCCTGCACGACCACCCGCCCGGCGCCAGGGCCCCGGGCCCGGGGGCGGCGGGGGGCCAACCAGGTAACACATGACACCTGCCCATGAACGCTTCGTTCATGCACCTGTCATACGCGGGGTTTACATGGGTGACTATTCCCTGGTAGGGAGTCGCGTTGGAACAGGCATTAGAATCACCTAGCATGTAAAACGAAACTTAAGTGATCCTTGAGGTCCTACAAGAACAAATGATTTTTCTTTCTTTCTTTCTTTCACTAGCTTCGTACATTTTCGTGGTGCGGCTTGGGAGGCCACTTGAAAATGCGACCACGAAATCGACCAGCTAGTCACCCATGTAAACCCCGCAATTATAGCGATGGTGATAGCAAGTTAAGGCTAAGTCGTAGGTACACTTTGACTTGTCCTAGCCCAGTTCCTTTGAAGTCACGATGCGGAGCGCCAATGCCGGCTGACCGCTTGCCCTGCCCCGCCAAGTTCTTGCCTGATTCTTTCCCTACTGGGAATCGCTTTGGAACAGGCATTAGAATCACCTAGCGTGTAAGACGGAACTGAAGTGATCCTTGTACCAGAATAAATTATTTTTCTTTCTTTCTTTCTTTCTTTCCGTGCCGCCTTGCTGCCTGACGGAGCTTATTATACTCCTCCTAGTTTTAATGACGTGATGTGTCAAAGTGGTCTTTATTATTAAGGTTATTTCTTTTAAGCTATCGCGGGCCTTGAGCGTGGAGACCGAATCCAGAAATTCCGTAACGAAAATATAACACCCCCCGGCTCCGAAAAAATGCTATGCAATAGCTTTACCGCGGCAGTCTCCGAGTGCCACACGTCTTTTTTTTAATTTAAGTTAAAATTACAATGTGTTTAGCAGGTATACGCGTGGTGGAGCGTCGCGGTCAGATATTCTACGTGAACGCACACACGGTCCACTTCCACGACGACCACCTCGAGCTGGAGGACGAGGACGGCGATAGCGTAGACTTCGACTACGAGTTCTAACATTAAGCAAAATCACAAGACTAACTGCGTGAGCTTTCGACAATGTGCTATATTAGTTTTATACTATTTTTATACTAAGGGCAATGTGATTGCAGCAAATCCCTTAAATTAAAGAAAGTAACAAATAGAGCGCTGTAATATTACTTTCTCAGTCACACAAAAAAACGAAGAAATACAGAATTCTTGTAAGTAAAAGAGACAAAGCATTGTTTGTATCTTTTCATCGTGTGCCACTTTTTTGTATGGCTGAAAATTTGATGCTCCGAATTCTTCTCTACGAAACTATGGATTTATTCCTTTTTTGTCCCTCTCGGCGGCACGCTCGCTGTTCATTCAAGTACCTACCTACTATACTTGGTCCTTGCTTGGAATACTGTTTTAAAATCGAGTCCAAATGCCAAATTTATGTTAAATTTTTTTTACACATAGACACTTAAAATAGTGTGTTGTCTTTTGCACAAGCCAATCTTAAAACCAAAAGCTCGTTTCAAAGTCTTAAATACTAGTGATAATAATTATTGTGATATTGGTAAATGTTGCTGTTATTTTAAGTTAAATATTATTTAATCAGGTAATCGGCCTAAAAGACCGAGGAGGGTAGTCAGAACACCAAGCGAGAGTGAAGTTTCCGACCAGGATTCTCCGTCGCCAAATCTGATTGTGCACGGCAAGAGAAAGAGAAAACCTGTGAACAGAGAGACTTGGAGCGACTCTGAGGAAGAAACACGAGATCCCTACGCGACGGATGAGTCTGACGAGTGGCAGCCATCAAGCGATGTTACGCACACAAGTCAATCACAAGGATTTTAATCTAGTTTTTCATATTATGTTTGAAACTATTGTTATTCATTTTTTTTATGTTAGAAATGTAAGTCTTATTGTATGTACCTAAGTAATAAAACATCTATTGGTTAAAGTGATTTTTCAATTATTCTGTTTTTGCATGCCTCTACTTGAAGTAAAACGCTACTTTAACCAGCAGTATGACACGAGATTTAAAAAAAGAAAACAGATCCACCCTGTAAGGCTTCAGACAACCATATTGGCGTAGGTATTACCTTTCGGATCCACTTCAGCCAATGAATAACTACATCATTTCACTTTTACCTTCCCCCTCAAGCTTGTATTCCAGTAGCCAAATTAATTAAAAACTTTTCCTCACACAGTCCGGAAAACTTGGACAATTTGCTTTCCCAGTTTTATCAATTCAAATTTCACTATCAGCACATGAAAAACAAAAATAAAAATTAACACTTTAATTATAACCATCGTTCTTGCGGTCATTGCAAAACTAGAACCATGAAATTAAAAACTTTTCGGATCAAAATGTTTAGTAGAATCCCTCATCATCATCGTGATGGTCCCAGTGCGCAGGCGCGGGCAGCAGCAGCGTGGGCGGGGCCTCGCCCCCGCGCACGCGCAGTGCGTACACGGCGTACTCCACCTTGGAGACGTTGGCGCGCGTCGTCGGCTGCTTGCGCGCTATCTCCTTGCCCACATTGAATAGACCTGGGGGGTTAATAATATTCTCTATTTCAGGCAACTAAAGATAAAGTAACAAGATGTTACATCTTTTTTTTTTTTTTTCACAAATTAAATGGTACAAGTACATAGTGTTTAATTTATAATTTATAGCCAACATTATATGCAGTTAATTTATAAATGCACTATGAAATAGGAAACATACCTCCTGTGCTAGTTTAAACTGTGTTACAGTCTGTGTCTTTATTTCAGGCAACTAAAGATAAAGTAACAAGATGTTAAATACTTAATCTAAGGCCCATATAATAAAATACCACAGACTAACATACATAATAATCACAGAGATCACATTGAATCATCCTATTTTTTTACATTCTATACTTTGAGGAACTGTTTTTATTGAATTTGTCTTTTATTTATTAACCTGGCTATTCCTTTACCTTTGTTTTAATATATGGTTACTCAAATTGTTGAACACTATTATTATTTGGTGATATACTTAAGATATCTTATTATTTTTATTATACAAATACTCAACTATGACAGTTGATAAGTTAAAGCAATAGTATGTTTTACATTAAGAACTTGGAGGGTTTAATAAATGAAAATAGAAGTGAAGTAGACCTCTTATCTACCTCTTAACAATATCTGAATATAATGTACGAAATCTCATAATCTTAGGATTAACTTACCTAAGAATCCAGCATAAAGCTCACGCACCACCTGGCAAGCAAAGAAACAATCCTCACTATCTCCACTGGAAATACTGTTGATAGCCCTTCTCATCAGTTCCCCGCTCAAATCAGCCAAACCAAGTATGTAGTCCAGATGAGGTACTAAAGCAACTAGCGTCTTCACTGAACCATCCTCCAATGTATCTGTGTAAGTCAATTCTTTGACAACATCAGCATAAGAGATGATTTCCTTTGTCTCCATTAGAGAAAGCAAAGTCCTAGCTTCTATGTATTCTTGGTAGCCGGCAGTAACTGCCCGGCTGTGGAGGTAAGCTGGACTATTCTCAAGTTCATAAGTAATGGTTTTTATTGGACCATTTATGAGCTTTGTAAAGCGATCTTTTGCCTCTTCTAATTTCTTTTCCAGTGATTCTTTTCTGAAAAATAATTACAACCAGTAAGTAACCTTTAATATCTTTGATGGATGATGCACCTGAAAACAAGATAAACTTCAATATAAATTCCAATTGCTAAGATGTGGCTTCAGATAAAATCTACTACTACTCACTTCACAATAGAATGCAACAAGAATATTATTCTCTTGCTTTCGATGGTGACATCTCTGGAGCATTTCACGAGCCTCTCATTCCTGTCCTGCCGGCTCGTTAGCTTTTGGTGGATGTCTTGGAACATGAGCATCGTAGGACTGTCTTCAGCCAGCACCGATGTGGCCTCCTTAGCGACCGAGGACAGCGTTTGATTACAATTATTGTGGTTGCTGCGGCGTTGCCCTCTGTGTCTGCCTAAAATAGAAGGATTTTTATTGTAAACGTAGAACTACCTCACACACTCCAAAGTAATAATTCAGTGAGTTACCGTTGCCTGACATATCTAGCTTTTATTATTTTGTACTGTGAATGTGAACGGGATACGCAACGTAAGTTTATTTATTTAGGTAATTTAGCATTCAACAAAAGCTTAATTTATTTTTGTTTTGTTTACGCAGCGACTGAATGAATGAATGAATTGAAATGAAAATGAATGAACGAAAAGAATGTAACGACTGATTTTTGACTTGACAGAACTCTGATCTGATTTTGACTGCTTGAAATTTAGTGTCAGTCATGCAATGCATTAAGTCAGTGTCGTGTCGTGCACAGAGTACTATTGTATATCGTGTCGTGTCACTCCTAATGTCATATTGACATGTCAATTTAACAAAATTTTATTCGATTTTTCGTTTTCTTTCGTTCGCACCGCACAGCTTACATGCTCTTTGCGCACAGCAACTACAGCAAGCACTCGCTGTAGTCGCTGTTTTTGTTGATGTGAGTTTGAGTTGTCCTGTTCCTGTACAATTTTTTTTAGTATTTCAAGCTGAAGTAATTAATAATTGTCTGTCGTATTGTTATCCTCCATTTCAGGACTTCGCGTTGACTGCCCAGAGTCCGCGAATTAGTTTATCTACTTTGTAAACCTACCGGGGCGTGACTACTTACTTACAAACAGCCTTTGGAAATTTAGAAGAAAAAGGTACGAAGCAGTATTAAAACGTTGATAATTCTATTCAAAATTAACGTTTATTACATGCAGTTGAATAATATTCGTGTCTTTGTAAATTTCAGGGAAGCACAATGTCGCAAACTTTAACTTTTGGTGACTCATGCGCCCCGATAACCGTTCATGCTTGGAATAAAGACCGAACACGTAAGTCTACTTCTTTTTGGTAGTAACGTACACCCACGACACGCAGACATTACTAGTGTGGGCCCCACTGTGGGGTCAGGACCACCTACTAGTGTACTACTTATAACTTTCCTGTTAGATTTTTATAGACATACATCAAATAAAGTTATAGAAAAGCACCACTTACACTAGCATTTCAGTATTCGGGTGTCTGCTTACTAATCTTACTAATTCTACTACTGTTACTCTGCTTACTATTTGAATTTTCCTTTCAGAGATAGCATTCTCACCTAACAACAATGAGGTCCATATCTACCAAAAAGAAGGTAGTGATTGGAAGCAAACCAACAACCTTGTGGAGCATGACCTGAGAGTCATGGGCATTGACTGGGCTCCGAACACCAACCGTATCGTTACATGCTCTGTGGACCGCAATGCCTATGTGTGGACCCAAGGGGATGACGGCAAGTGGACCACTACTCTTGTACTCCTCCGTATCAACCGAGCTGCTACCTGCGTCAAATGGTCACCAATGGAGAACAAGTTTGCTGTTGGCTCTGGAGCCAGGCTTATCTCCATTTGCTACTTTGAGAAGGAGAATAACTGGTGGGTGTCCAAACACATTAAGAAACCTATAAGGTCCACTGTGACTTCTCTTGACTGGCATCCTAATAACATACTGTTGGTGGCTGGATCAGCTGACTTCAAGGTGAGAGTATTCTCTGCCTACATCAAGGATATCGAAGACCAGCCAGGACCTAATGTTTGGGGCTCCAAGCTGCCTTTGGGACAGCTTCTGGCGGAGTTCCCCAATACCCCTTCAGGGGGTGGCTGGGTGCATAGTGTTTCCTTCTCTGCTGATGGTAACAAGATCGCCTGGGTGGGACATGACAGCTCCATCAATGTGGCTGATGCTACTCAAGGAAAAGCTGTCTACAAACTAAAGACTGAATTCCTTCCATTCCTGGGATGCACCTGGATAACAAATAATTCGCTCATTGCAGCGGGACATAGTTGCATTCCATTGCTTTACTGCCATGATGGTGATGAGATTAAGTTTGTGGCTAAACTGGACAATACCCAGAGGAAGGAGTCAGGAGGACTCTCTGCCATGAAGAAGTTCCAGTCCCTTGACCGGCAGGCCCGCATCGAGACTAATGACACCTTCCTTGACTCCATTCACCAGAATGCTATAACATGCATCAGCCCCTACAAGGGCAGCAAAGCTCAGACCAAGAAGTTTAGTACTTCAGGCCTCGACGGCCAGCTAGTCATCTGGGATGTTGACTCACTCGAGCGCTCCATGGAAGGCCTTAAGATTGTTTAAGCAAAAACCATGTAATTTTGTGATTTTTATTTCAAGGAATAATAATATAATCATTAATCAGTTTGCGTGTGAGTTTTGAAGTCACTCTATAAAAATAAAATGTTAACACGGAAAGCTGTGGAATAATTTCTGAATCACAGTCCAATCAGTCTAGCCGAAAATTAAACCGAAAGCGAATGCAGCGGCGAGTGAATTCAGCTCCACATAATAGTAAAAACTTTCAAATATACAGAATAAACTATCGTAAATAATTTATAGATAAAACTTTATGTTTATACATTTTTAACCAAATAAACAAATTATAAATTAAGACTACATCTATACATAGATCACTTTTAATACTACTGAAGTACTGATTGCTGTCAAATATTACATTAGAATTTAAGGAATCAACGAAACATTGTAACATTAACATCAAAGTCATACTTTAACCTAGGAATCTATAAGGCCATGGTAGTGGATGCGGTGCTTCTCTACTGCGCGACGATCTTGAAGACGGGTCCGATGCGGATGAACACGCGTCGCAGGACCGAGCGAAGCTCCGCCTTCAAGTCGAAGCATGTCACCTCGCATAGCAGAGGGTAGTAGCTCGACACGTGTGCCGCGAACTGGAACAAAAACAACAAAATTAAATCAAAACTAACTCGGCTAAACCCGGCTTCGCATGGCTGTTTTCTCTACTAATAATATTGACGACATCTGTGGCGCAGTGGACGAAGGCCCGCCTGAGACGCGGAGGTTGCGGGCTCGATCCCCGCTACGGGACAAATGTTTGTATGTTCTGAGATATTTTTCCGGGTCAGGATGTTTTTCTATCTATAATAAGTATGTATTTACAAAAAAAAAATATTTAAGTAATATAAAGGTTTGCGACCTGTCACTATAACGTGAGCAAGTGCTAAATTTGTCAATTTTGACAGTTCCTGACTACCCCCACTAGATGCCGTGAGCCGTTAAAGGATGTTTAAGATCTGAGAGAATATCTGATATTTGAGAACATGTTCGTCTTTCATCTCCCGAAATAAAAAACATCGATCTAAAAGAGAATAAAATAAGGTCATCTGGATTAGCTTAATACTGTTTTTTATACGGATAGTCGTGGGCGAAGATAACAATATATACTCATTAAATTGCTTGTTATGCAATAACCGTGATATCATTCATCAAGATTAGGAATCTACATTTCACGCGTTGGTTACCGGCCAACGCTGCTAATGATTGAAGATCATACTCAACCGATTTACAGTAGGCCAAAGGATTAACAATATTCGTGGTCGAAAATATCCTTTTTGCACTTATTAGTAGACTGTCAATAGATATTACCCTTACCTTATCTTATCTATCACTAATGTAGTCTGTATTGTTCTACAAATAAAATGCAGATAATGCTGCAAATGTGAAGAGATAAACTTTATAGGAGGTATCTTTGAAACCACTAAAACTATGGTGATAACACATTCAATGATAGAGAGCTTCACTGTTTCTAATGTTTCATCTGAAACCTGAAAATGATCTGTTCCTAAGGGACCGTCTCCACGGGCGTGTATATCGCGGCGATTACGTTCTCTTATCATCTGGTAATTTACACGGTAAGGCGATTATCATAAGAATAAAATTAGCTTGTCAATGTCGCCTGTAGTATCGTCGCGTTAACATCGACGGCCCTAAGGGAATTCCGGATAGTCGGATCTAGTGTTCCACTTTGAAATAGACCGGTTTTAGGCATGCAAATAAAGCACTCACCTTTTCGTCGGGCATCTTCAGTATTCTCGTGAGAATGAGCAGCAGGATGGAGGTCCAGGCGTCCCTGTGCGCCTCGCTGCTGAGCCCCGTGAAGTACTCGAGCGCCTCGCAGCACACGGCGCGGAGGCTGGCCTGCACGGCCGCCCCGTGCGCGCGCCGCGCCTCGTCGCCGTACATCTTGAACAGGATGCGCAGCCCGCACGCCAGCGACTGCGTCTCCTGCTTCAGCATGTTCGGCTTCACCGACCCCTTGAAGTTGGCCTTCCACAGCACGTTCCGCTGCGCGTTGTTCGTGTTGAAGGTCTTCGCGAAGCGGTGGCTGCGCAGCAAGCACTCCACCAGACGCAGCAGATGCGGCGAGCTCAGCAGCCGGTACATGCCCTGCTCCTCGCGCTGACACGCCGCGCCGGCGCCCGGGGCTCCGCCCGCCAGCTCGGCCGCCGCCAGCGCCAGCGTCTCCGCGTCCTCCTTGCGCGAGGTGGCCGGGTAGAAGACGATGTTGTCGATGGTCTGGATGAGCTCCAGCTGCACCACGCACTTGATGAGCAGGCCGTTGAAGACGCGGCCGGAGGCGCCCTCGCCGCCCGCCGGCTTCTTGAGGATGCCGGGGCGCGCGGGCGCCTCCTCCTCGTCGTCCGGCCGCCAGGTGAGCAGCGCGGCGGGCAGCGTGCTGTCGAAGATGTCCAGCATGATCTGGCAGGTGTCGCTCCAGGTGGCGTCGTCGAACTTGCCGCCGTTGGAGATGACCAGGTTCTCGAGGCAGTTGGTCCCGGAGCGCGCGAGCTGCTCGTTGTCCTGCTGCACGCACCAGTGCAGCTGCGCGTACAGCTGGGGCAGCAGCAGCGCGCCCAGCACGTCGAAGTACTGCGTGAACACGTCCACGATCGCGTACAGCGCGTGGTTGCACGTCGTCGTCATCCACTCGCTCTTCTCCAGCTGGTGCTCCGGCAGCTTCATGTTGTCGAAGATCCGGAACAGGATGTTGAAGAGGTCCCTCCACCAGTGCGGGCGGAACGAGTCGCCGTGCGTCTTGATGATCTCGAAGAGAACTGTGAGACCGCGCGTGCGCACGTCGAGCTTGCACCGGCTGACGACGCAGGAGAGGGAAAAGAGCAGCGGGAACCAGCCGCGCAGCCAGACCCGGTCCAGCTCGGGCGCGCCGGCCTCGCCCTCCAGGCCGGCGTGCTCCGCGAACAGATGCGGGGAGGCGCCCACGCACGTGGCGCACGACCGCACCAGCCGGATCGCCTCCATGGATGTGTCGGGGAACTTCGCGTTGCACGCGAACTCCGACAGACATTTGACGGCATCTTGGAAGGAATCGATCATCGTCGGGAACTGCCTCTCGTACAGATCCGATATGATCTTGCCGGTGGTCTGGAACGCCAGGTCGACGATCGCCTCGTCCTGGTCGCCGGCGGCCAGGTGGAACACTGAGAATATATTCTTCCATCCTGACCTGATGTTGTGAGCCTGCGAGTTCACCATCTGAGCGATGCATCTGACCACCATGTCTCTGATCGTCGGCGAACTGTTCTTCTTCATGATGTGCTCGAACGGTCTTAAGAAATCTTTCTGGAATTTGAAATTAGCGAACTCTCCCTTCTCGATGAACTTCATCGAGAGCTGTCTCAACGAATCGACGGCGAAGAACGATATGTCTTCGTTTGTATTGCATCCTACTTTGTTGAAATGATCGCCTAACACTTGCCATATTCGAGACCACTGCAATCTGATTCGACCCATATTGTAGTATGATATTTCGACTATCTTTTGAAGAGAAAACATTCTCGGGTTCGTGGGATGGCTCAGTTCATCCAGCGATACTTGGCACAGAGCCTTTACGAAGTCGACGATGGCGTCACCGTCTAGTTTCGTCGAGCCTGTGAATATCCTATCCACGGCTACGACGACGCTCTGTGAGCTAGTTTCCCCTATGTGCTCTTTCACACTAGGATCTAACGACATCAGGCTGAACTTCAATGAATCCGGTTGCGGTTTTATACCTGACCCGGAAAGGAACTGCGGCCGCACGCCGGTTCCTATGAGCTGGGCCAATTCGAGCTGTGAAATGCATTTGACGATATCCAGCCAACTGGAGCCCAAGTAATTACCGTCTGTGTGCGCTACGGTTATCAACGTTTTTATTGTATCGATATTTTTCGCTTTCATTTCTGTGATGGGTGAGTTGGCCGTGAGCAGCGTGAATCGCGCGAGCGCTTGCACGTACGCGTCTCGCTCCAGCGACATGTGGAAAATGCATGCGATGCGAATGGCGCATCTGATGCCGTCCAAACATAAGGACGCTATTTCGGGATCGTCGCAATCCTGCAGCCCCACCGAGAAAGCTGCGAGGAAGGGCGTCCAAGCCATTTTAAACATGGGCCTCACGTGCTCCATGTGTTTCGCTGTCGTAAATGGAGTCTGAACGTGTGACACAGATTCCATTAAGTTCTTAGCAGCGGTTGATATCTGCTCCATCTCCATATTCCAAATAAGTTTACGTTTCTTTTCATTCGAGATCAAGGTTTTCCCAGGCTTGGACGTGCTTTTCATTTTGATCTCATGACCGGCGATTTCGTCATAGATCGTCGACAAGTACTCACGAGGCAGGTCATTGTTGTCGCTTATTCCGCTGTTCAGTTTTATGTATTGCTCTTTTGTCATTTTATTCTTGACTTGCGGCGAATGCAAATCAGTCGTGAGCATGATAATGGAAAATGCTAATACGTAGACTGTGTCCGCGCTCGTGAATAACGTGTTGTTAGGATTGCACTCGCAGTAGCGCGAGGCGAACTTTTCCATGAGCCTGTCGATTTTCTGCGCTTCACCAGGCAGTCGGAACCCTTCGAGGAAGTACCGTAATGCTGCCACAATATCCATGTTTGCGAAATTCATGGCGTCTACGTAGGCGTACATTACTTCCTTGGAATGATCGTCATTTTCACCTAAAAATTCTCCAACAAATGTCTTGTCCAGTCTCTCATCGCTTAATAACCATTCAGCTATTTCTTTAGTTGATGTTCCCAAAAGGTTTTGGTCCTGCAAAAATACTACCCCTTTCTTGGGTTTTCTATTAAATAGGTCAATTCCTGTTTCCCATACTTCTTTTTGTTGTTTTAGAACTTCAAATTGTTCAGGGGAATCTAATGTTTCTCTGTTTCCGATATTGCTGGATCCCGTGGATACCAGACTCAGGCTGGATCCTCCATGGGACTTTATACTGTGGTGATCTATGTCTTCTTTAGCTGTTCTTTCACCCAGAGTTGTCTGCAGGTTTGGATTGATGTAAAGCTCCTTGCTCCATTCAACCATACATTTCAAAATTGAGACAAGACATTCTAAACCGCGAATACGCATTGATTTCTCTTGATTTGGCGTTGCGCCTAGTTCTAAGGCTTGTCGACCTTGAGCGATCTTGGAGACATCGTTGACCAATCGTTGGAAAAGATTGGCGGCGGATAGATCGCAATCGTAGTTTACATAAATATCTACGACGCTTTGCGCGTCGCCGCAGATTCTCGTGAGGGCTTGAATTACCATCCACTTGTGTTCGAATGTCGAACTCGACGTTTCCAGGATGTTCATAAAAATCTCTTTGAAAAATACTTCTATCTGCTTCTTGAGATGCACTTTAAAGTTTTGCAGCAGAGCTAGGAATATTGCCAGGGAAAGCTCAAATACTTCAGGTACAGAACTGACACCGTTTTTGGAGAGTGCCACACACAAGTACTGCTTGATTGCTGTTATGAACATCTCATTATTTCTAAACACTGGTCCTGCGTTTTGAAGGATTGATAGGAGCAGATGGAGAGAGAGAATTTTAGATCTCAACTCATGAGACTTTGGGTCAGGGGTGCCCTCAGGGAGGGGTTTCATTGAGAGTTTGCACAGAGCTCTGAAAACCAAAAAGGCGTCTTTCTGAAGGACATGTGTGAACTTAGCTGTCACTGAATTGTCATTCTCTGAAGCAACATCCATACTTTCTTGTGAAGGTATTCTCTTGAGTGATTCTTCTGTTGGAACTTGACCATTGCTCTCCTGAGACACACTGCCACTGTCATGAGAGTCGGGAGGGTTTTCATTGTTATCAGGACCATTGGGCAATTCCTCTGTGCTTTTTTTATTTGCAATATTGATTGCATTGTCTATTACAGAATCTACTATTTGCTTAGCAATTATTTTAGCTTCCAATATATCATCTAATTGTTCTATCTGAGGTGATTCTACTTCATTACTTTCCCTTTCATTAGTATGACTACTTTCGTCTGACACTACTTTGCCATTAGGAATCTTATGTTGCACTTCATTGTCTTTTCTCTCTTCCTCATGTATTTCACTGTCTATTTCCAAAGCTTGATTTTCCATCTTAGTAAATATAACATTAAGCATTTGTGTGAGGGTCGCTCTTGCAGTGGTCTGGTTAATGAGGTTTTTGCTAGCTAAATATATGTTGTAGCAAGTTCTGACAGCCAATAAAACTGTTCCTTCATGGACTTCCACATGTTGGCTTGTTATAACAGTAAGTAAAGCCTTTATAATTTGGAGTTGGACTCCTTCATCAGTCTGCGGGCCGGTAAAACAGCTGCAGATTGTTTCTACAATTCTGTCTATTAGGAGTTTCCTTGGTGTGGTTGAATCGGGAATGTTTCCAGTAAGATGACCATATGCAATTAGTTTTTGCAGACAGTCGAGAGCCGTGACAACTATCCGGGCTGCCTTGCTCTGGCATGCCAGCTCAAAAGGTAGGAAGTACTTTTCGGCGGTGATGATGTTGGATGCATCATTTTTGGGCAAAGGCAAGGTTCCTGATGTTGGACTTTCAGCTGATTCCATCTGACCTCCATTTTTAAGTTCTGCTTTAATTTCCTCTGAAAGAAAAGAAGTAAACAATGATTACACAAATAGTTACAAATTGGTAACATTTATTTGATTATAAAATTATTATGTATGTAGAATACTTTCACTTTGAAAATATATGTATGATAAAATTATGTAAACTGGTGTAACACAGGAGCCAGTATAATATTACCATTACGAAAGTGATTCTGTGTCACACTTGAATGACATTTGAGCTATTGTGGTTTATTGTTCTATTATTTATTCAAAGGTAGGATCAAAATGTAGGTATGAATCTGATAGGGCAAGTTAGATATGTAGGTGTCCACTCAAATGTTCAAGGTCACAGCATTCACTATTCAAATGATACAACTTTATCATTAAATTACAATTTAACATAATTAGCGATGGGTGTTAGGTAGATACCTATAAAGTGCTAGGTATTGATGATGCGAACGAAACAAGATGTCAGGGCTTACCTAAAGCAACTTCACAGGACTTTTTTAGTTGACTGTGGTAGGACCTTTTGATATCCTTGTCGGCCAGGATCTTTTCCAATGCCCTTACTATAAACATCTCTTTAGTTTTCAAGTTGGTTTGCATCGTTATTCTTTATGAAATCACTCCATTCGTTCCTATCGGAATCGACTTATTATCGCGGTGGTATTGTAGACATTTAGCTAATGTTATAGGATCGTTGCTATATTATTTTCTTAGGATAATGTTCTCTGTAAATAACAGCACAAAAGTAACATCACAAAATTCTATGGAACTGCGGATTTTATTGAAATCATTTCTGCGATACGAAGATTTCCTTCTACGATTCACATTTCATTTCACTTCACATCACACCTCATCACAAACATGTGATGTCAATTTTATGGCTGCGTTCATTCAGTCACTGTGATAGACGAAAACTGATGCAATGTTATTATCTAAAATAATATTTCAAGACAATTCTAATTCTAGCACATAAATTAATTGGCAACAACAACAAAAACTCTTAACAGACACCTACGCCTACAAAAGATTCCACGATCAAATTATTAGCATGAATGATATTGTGAGTGATGATTTAATTGATGATGCGTTCAAGTTTAACAACGCTGTAGCAGTAACTGTCATAATCAATGTCACTTTTCAGAGTTTGTCAATTTACTTGCCTGCTCTGCTTGATTTGCTTGCTGCTTGCTTTTGCTTGCTTGATTCTCTCTCTTCTCTTTGCTTGCTTGCATGGTTGGACGTTGGTGGGATTGCGTTTATTTTCTTTTGGCCTTTGCCGAAATAATTCGAAATAAAGCCAATAGACCTGGCTCTTTAGTTCAGCTATCCCTTTATTGTTTTACAAAATTGCTTCCACAATGACAGTCACGCGGGTGGCGGAGTCCCGCACGGAATTCAAGTTAAAAAGTTTACCTGAGGACGCTATTTCAAGTGTGAAATTCGCACCGAAGTCCAGTCAATACCTCCTCGTGTCTTCCTGGGACTGCTCCGTGAGGCTCTACGATGTCACCTCGAACGTGGAGCGGCACAAGTACAGTCATGAACTGCCCGTGATGGATGTTTGTTTTCGGGTACCTACGGTTTTCGTAATTTAGCACGCTTCTATGTCAACACAACAAGTCTATCTGATAGCAACAGCTATAGAAGCTGTTGAAATAAGTGAAATTACTACAATCATTTAGTGAAATTCTGACTTTCTATGATTTGGTTTGCAGGATGCTGTACATTCATACAGTGGAGGCCTAGACAATACACTCAAAATGTATGATCTCAATGCCACATCGGAGTCTACCTTAGGGGAGCATAAAGGTGCTATCCGCTGTGTGGAATATGCTTCAGAAGTAAATGCAGTTCTGACGGGGAGCTGGGATGGGACGGTCAAGATGTGGGATAGCAGAGTACCTAACTGTGTTGGAACTTACAATCAGGGCAATGAGAGGGTAAGGGTTTTAGAGGGTTTGTGCTGTTTTTCTATGTTCAGTTTTTATTTCTCTGTGGTTTTTCTTAGTAACAACCATGATTTTTGAGAAATTCCTGTGTCAATGTTTTTCTGAATATGGTAACAATAAATCTAACATTTATCTTCCAGGTATACACAATGAGCATAGTCGGCGAAAAGTTCGTAGTAGGTACATCGGGTCGCAAAATATTCGTTTGGGACGTCCGTAACATGGGGCATGTCAACCAACGCCGAGAATCGTCCCTCAAGTACCAGACTCGTTGCATCCGCGTGTTCCCCAACAAACAGGGCTATGTGCTCAGCTCCATAGAAGGCAGAGTGGCTGTTGAGTACCTTGATAGTAATCCTGAAGTGCAGAAAAAGAAATATGCTTTCAAGTGTCACCGGATTAAAGATGGCGGTAAGAATTTATAAAATCGTATATGGTTCTGCCACTCTCAGGCAATCCTAGTGGGAGATCAGTATTAAGTATACTTAGAAATAAATAAATAAGTGACTGGCAGTTTATGGTTTTTGATGGTACCAATAATTCATATTAAAAACAACCACAATGGCCCTAATGAGGTCAGATTCAGAACAGGATTGCCTTCATAGATTTCATTGTGTCCATTATCTGTATGGACACAAGGTGAAAACTATAAAGTACTAGCTGCGCCAGCGGTAAATAGTTCCCGTTCTCGTGAGTACCGGGATCAAAAGTAGCCTATTTTTTAATCCAGGGTGTAAGCAATTCTGGTACAAAATTTCATTCAAATCTGTCCAGCGGTTTGAGCGTGAAAGAGTAACAAACACACACACACAAACTTTCACCTTTATAATATTAGTAGTATTAGTAGTATTTTCCCAGTTGGGGGGTTCACTTCCTATCTTAAATGGAATTGTCATGTTGTATTTTGAAATGGAACAGACATGCTCAAAATAACAAAACTAATTCCAGGCCTAGAAAAGATCTACCCCGTAAACGCGATAAGTTTCCACTCTGTGTACAACACATTCGCGACGGGCGGCTCCGACGGCTACGTCAACATCTGGGACGGATTCAACAAGAAGAGGCTTTGCCAGTTCCACAGGTATCACTATCATCATCTATCATAAATCTCCTTACCTAACTGCTAATCAGAGCTACTTTGGGGCTTTCGCCTGGGCTTGCCCTGTACAGCAACTAGATTTACTATGCTGACGTTCTAAAACGTTATTAGAAAACACAGTTTATCTTTTGCGACATATTTATAAATATTATCGGGACATAATCGCATATTGAATATAGTCTAGGTCTACTTTATAACATTCTCAGTTGAGCAATGTTCCTGAGCGGTCACAACTTGAATGACATTAAGTGACATTAACAGCTGAGCGCTTCGGTGCTTCAGACGGTGCGTTAAGTTGTCGGTCCAGGCTTTTACAGTTGTTTAGCCATGACGGAGGCCTAGAGGCGGCCTAAAAAATCCATCACCAAAGTCGGCCATTTGCTCATACGAACTTACTTTTACATGACTATTTATTGGTGACTGTAATGTCCGAAACGTCGATATTTCTTTGTATTTTTTAACATTTACCAAACTTTGGGTTGTACTTCAGCAGAGTCTTCATCTCCAAAGTACAAAACTACATTTCTTATTGTACTGAAAATAGTTTTAAACATGCTAAATAAAACCGTTTAAATATAACAATATACCTATTTTAAATAATTTTTTTTTGCCGTTAAACAAAGCACTCTATCAAACCACAGATAGAGCCACAATATTCTGAGAAGGAGTCACGATCTTTACCAATGAGGGGTTGACTAAGGAGGATGTCCTAAATGTGTCGTTGTTTACTATCAACAGATACAACACAGCGGTGTCATCTCTAAGCTTCTCGCACGACGGCTCAGCGCTGGCCATTGCTTGCTCCCAACTTGACGAGAGTCAGGTCGAAGAGCCCAAGCCTGAAGACACCATCTACATACGATATGTCACCGACCAAGAGACCAAGCCTAAATAATGCTCCTATGACGAAACTTAGTAATTAGCATACATTTTTACTGTACTCATCGCATTTTACTGTACTCAAGTAATGTTGTGTTCCTGACTCAAGTCTGACCTACTTACTGTGTTTCATTTTGGAAATGTGAATAACATTGATCGAATGTTCTAAAACCGTACTCAAGTGAACATGTTAATTATTAAAAAGGCTTGAGGTTGAATAAGTTTACCGATAATTTTCTGTTTGGAAATGTAAAAAATCATTGCTTATCTAAAATGCAAAGCATTCAAAGTATTCAAGCAACATTTGCCGTGATGACAAGAGTCCCGTAATATTCTTTGTTTTCTCTTCTAAAAACTTTCTATAACTTTAAGCTTGATGCTATCTAATCTAGATTCAGGTAAGTTCAGCTCATGTTTTATTCAACTGGCAATTTAATTGTCTACTCAAACTTATAGTTCATAACAGATGTGATTACTTGAGCACAGTTTCCAAACATAATACAGCTTAAAGTATAAATGCGGGATAAAGAGTTCAGTAAAAAAGATTCTAATGGTTGACTAAAACTTGATGCAACATAAAAAACCCAATTTAGTCATAAAAAAAAACAATAATCATTATGAGAGTTGGTTTTTCTGCAAGCAAATTTCTTTCTGTTTTAAAATGTTTTATTTAAACGAGTAGTTTTATAAAGTTTAATTTGAAAGTTGTGTGACTAATGTAATGATTACGTTTGTTTCAACAAAAAATTTGAATAAGTTTGTATGACCCTACTTCATTGAGATTAGCAAAGATACGCTGTGAACATTGACCATTAATTTTTGTTAGTAAAAACATTCTGACTGCGTAGCGTACGTAGTGTGACATTTTATTTGAGTTAAAAAATAATATTGTGTGTAAAATATTGAAAGAAAAGTTTTAAGTATGACCGGTCTTTTAGTCAACCGTGGTCTATCTTGCTATTTATCGGGTATTAAGATCTAATACTAGTTAGATTGTATTTAATTTAAGTTAGAAAATAAATGATGATTTTTTTTATTTGTTTATATCATTTTAACCTATAAGTACTATGATTACAGGAAGCATGTGTTTATTAATTTTCAAACAATGATAATTATTATTGTAATTATCTAATAGGAAACAATATGCATACCTACCTATAGGGCAAGTGCCACACAGTTGTTTGAACTTGCCTTTTAACTTCTAAGAAAACTTCTAAGAATCAAATCTATAGTCTTTCTTAAACTTTCGCGATCACAATTCATACTTTATACTATATAAACTTAATTTAAATATAAATTTACAGGATTTTATCGCGTAATTTACCTTTTATTATTTCCCGACGTTTCGGCCGTGTTGCAACAACCGTGGTCGCGGGCGAACTGGAGTATGTGGGTAGGCTCTGACGAGAGCGGCAGTTTATAAAACTGCTTCACAATTCGGATCAAATCTAACTCCTAAATGGCTATAGTCGCATCTAAGAATACAGTCATGGGCCATTAGTGGCAATTCGGAGTGTCTGTAATGTTCTGTAATGTTATTTTAAGTGAAAAATAAATAATTGTCTAATTGTCGCAAAAGCTAAACTAAACTAACTAAAATTAATGCCATCCTTTTTATTCCCATCGCTATGAAAGGGACGGCAACATTTTTAGTTAGTTAAGTTTAGCTTTTGCGATACTCCGAATTGCCACTATTGTACTGTTAAAAAATATTTGTTTGAGATATTCTTGCTTGAGTACACTTAGGTAGGTACCTACGTCTAGATTTTCTTCAGGTCTAAGTGCAAGAATTTGCACTCCATATACGATTAAAGCGCATACCATACGCATGTAATTAACACGTATGAGAACACACAAGACTGCGCATGCGCCGTATTCTGCAATTAAAATTACGACTGTTTTTACATTAACACGATGCTCTTCCACTATCCTTTATTACTGGGATATAAGGGTGGTTGTTGACTGAATTTCAGGATGTCGAAGCTTGTCGAAAAAAGTGGAAGAGGTCTAAAATTGGCGCTCAAACAATGAGGTGTTTGCGACCACCTAAAGGTTTCTAAAACGTTGTTTATCATTGGTTAGCCGTGAATAGTGTAGGCTGACTTGAACTGTGGTGCTTGGCTATCTTTAGATAGCTTTCAGAGAAAGTGAACGTTTCTAGAAAAATCCGCCAAGTGCTAGTCTAACACATTGGTAGAATGTTTTTACACGAGGGTCTGGTCTGGATTATGCCAGCATTTTCATTTTTATTTTAATGTAAGTAGTTACCTACCTAATGGATAACTTAGTCACAATATCTACCTACTCATTAATATTTACTGTTTCTACTTTATAGGTATTTGTGGTTTTTAAATAACTGATTAGATATTTTTCTAAACTATCAACTATCCAACTACCTACTTATACTAAGCAAATCCACATTATATTCGTTAGATAGGAACTCCAATATATTAATAGGCTAACTGTAGTTTCATTAGAATTATGCCAGTTTAAGCTAGGTGATGCTAATTGAGGAAGTAAACGCGCGTGTTTGTCCTTTGACTTAGGCTGGAGCTCAACAACGTTTAAACTAACCGTTAAATAGTAGATTGTTACACTAGGAGGGTTGAATTATTTGGTATTTGGTGGCCTCGATAACGCTAGTGCGCTATAGGTACCAATATCGTGCTTCAATTATTTTTTAATGAATTTAATATGAAAAGTAAAATCTGAAAATAAGAAATCTCTGCTACACGATTTTAATTATTATTATTACTTTAGGCAAGGTGGGAGACCTTTGTCCGAGTATCTAGCTAGAGCCACCTAGAGCATTGTTTCCACTACCTATATCTTTTTATCTAGATACCCTACCAGTCTATAAGAGAGTAGGTACTATGACCGTATAAAGGTCTAATAATTTTATACACAAGATAAAAATTTAAAATGTAATGCATTTTGTCACTACGAGAAAGGTTTATTTATTAAACCTTATTATTAGAAATTGAATTATTAGAAAATGTTACGAAAACGCCGATTCCTAACGATTTTTACGAATTCAGTTTAGGTCCTATAGCACATTTTTGTAACCTGAATCATTTTACATTATCAAATATAAGTAATTGACATTAAGTGTGTGGTGCAATGTTGATTCGTACTTTTCTAATTATAGAAACAATGGGGGCAATTCGGAGTGTCGCAAAAGCTAAACTAACCTAACTAAAACTATTGCCATCCTTTTTATTCCCATCGCTATGAAAGGGACGGCAACAATTTTAGTTAGCTTAGTTTAGCTTTTGCGACACTCAGAATTGCCACTAATGTTGGTGGCAAACAGTTTTAAATCAAAGTCGGTTTATTGCTTCCTATGTGCACGGTGTCAGGGATGTGGACTGTACTTGTTAGACCCCTACTCAGGCCTACTCTACCTACATAGGTACGTATACCTACCTACGTACACACGGAACATGTAGGTATACCTACTTACCAACTAAACTAAGTAGGTAGTTAATAAGCATCAACTGTCCATGATTCGTATGACAGAAATAAAGATGATAAGTATCGTAGTAAACTGTAGAGGGTCTAAGGGGGTAGTCAGAGGTAGGTTGTTCATCTATGTAGGTATTAGGGAACTAGGTATAATATAACGTTGTTGATCTAAATCAATTAGTATAGCTTTGGTTCAAAAATATTATAAAGCACAATCTATGTAGGTACCTATGTAATAGTTACGTCATTCACAACTCTTTTTATAACTTTACATTGTGTCGTATGCGCAGCGTTTGTGTTCAAAACGGAACCACAGAATAAATTTCTCAAAGGTCGGTAGGTACCTATGATGAAAGAATTTGTCAAGAATTAATATTAAATTTATGAATAAACAAACCAACCTCCGTCATAAATTTAGCACAGACCCATAGATAGTATCAATGAATGGGCGCGCCGAGCGTTGCCGCGAAAAGCTTTAGTTTTGTTTGCTACAAGGAGTGGCTCTTGGCTGAATGAAAATTCTGTGCTGGTTTATTTTATACGGTTCTTAAGATTATTGTCAATAGGTTACTAAAATATTAAAAGAGATGCTTTCATTAAGTATATCAAACTTTAGTTTAGTTTAGTCAGAGGTACCTAAAGTTTATTAGGAAAAACAGAGAAGTTACTTACTAAATTGGAAAACCACATACTTACCTACCTACCCATTCCGAGATCTATATTATACGAATGAGCAAGTAGGTACCTACCTTTGGCCTCATAATGTTCTAATATAAAAATTTAACAACAGTTAGGTAGATTAGATATAAGTAGGTAACCTACCATATTTTTTTCAAACGTTAGTACAGTAATTATTCTACTTTTTTCATCGCGTTTGACGGAACTTAAACATTTTAAGTAGAGTCATTCGAAAATATTCAACGAAGTTCCAACTCTTAAAAATGTCCCTCCACTTCGAGTGCACTCCACCATAATATGTCAACTTACATCTCAATAAATTCTCATTGAGCTGTATCTCAATTTATATCGTATTAGTAAGATTAGCGTCTGTCTGTTTGTCTTTCACACGGACCGGGAAAGTACGATAATGTTTTATTATAGAATTACGATAACGGGATTTGATTTGGGAACGTCCCGAAATCCATTGTTAGCACTTTGTTGCGATGTCTGCCGCTTATTAGCACAGTTGTGTGGATATAATCTACTGAGAGCTACTTCTCGCTACCTGTCTTGACATTTCTATCTTCTTTCTTCACTTGGATAATGTTTGGACCAACTCTAAACCCAATGAATATGATTTTAAAGTTACAAATGCTGTATTAGGTATAACGATTTCAAATAAAAGACTTAAACGCGCCTCTTGTATATTTAGGTTACTTATTATCTCAGAAGTTTCAAATAATAATAGGAACTACATAAGTAGGTAAGATAAAGTAAAATAAAATAATAAAAACTATTAATTAATCTTCATGTTATATTATTATTTTAAACTTAGGTATTCATAAATCTATCATTTTTTATTCATGAAGTTCCTAACTGATGAATTGTTTTTAATTATACAATTATTTATTTTTGAAATTCTTTCCGGGCGTCTGGTCAAAGCGACGCGTGATCCGAGAGCTGGCACATTTGGCCTAAAAGATCAGCATTGCCATTCAGCGCGGCAATGTTGCCAGTGTCTTGGGCACGCTTCCGCCTGGCTGGCAATTCTCGTTGTGACCACATTCTTGTTTATGAAACAGTGACCGAAAATGTTTATGTTAAAATGGCTTAACGACTTTAAAAGCCACATTTAAATGACTATTTTACTGGTAAAACACTTTAATTCGTCCACTCCCAGCCTCCCTAATTAAACCCTTAGTTATCTTTTAGCAACACTTAATAAGCAGGAATGGGTAAAGTTATCTAGCAGTTTACATACAAAATGACCGCTTACTTTGCGCCCAAGTTACCAGTTAATCGACACGCATTAAGTTACACTTAAGCTCATAAATATCTGCACAATCTCTATCTTGGTATACAGCAACACCTATTTCATTGATAACAGATGCATTATGCGTTAAATAATTAGTACGAGATTATGAATATAGCATGTGTTTTTACATAATAAATATAATGAAACGACAAGCTAATTATGGTCCGGTATACCTTATTTCCACTGAAGTTTTTGGGTTTAGAGGTCACGAACCAAAATGAAGGCAATGTATATAGAAATTGAGGTATTTGTTTGGATAAAAATACCTAATAGATGTTTTCTAAATTATTCGTGGTAGATCATCGAGAGAGTTTAAAAAACACTATTGTTTTACCAAGACACAGTAAAAAATCTCGCAAATCTTTAGGCATTCATGATCCTCTGTAGATGTTTACAGAGATAGTCAGATGCATATCTATTAAGTACCTTGCAGAAGTAAGCCTTCCACTTAAGTTTACAAAGCTAACAAATGAAACCTAACTCTTCTCACCAGGAACACAGACGAGCAGAAATCGCTTAATACTATTATAACGACATGAATTATCCCACAGGTACCTACACTCAGAGACAAAAATAACAATGGTTCATGAAGTCAAGAGGTAGGGTGGCAACGCTCGTAGCAGGAATAGAGAAACCTCGTAGTTCACATTGTTCAACACATTCCCTGCTTATGCTTAGCTACCGTGTATCACATTCTAGCCAATCAGCTTTGTTTATTCGTCGCGGGTAACACAGTTAATTTTGTCAGTAACCTAATCAAAAACCTAGTTCAAATATCTACGCTTTTAGTCATCATAACATAAGTTTTTGGAACAGCCTACTTTTTGCTAAATAAAACAAATAGTATCTCCAATGTCCAACTACGTGATAAAAGGCTCGTAGATGAAATCCATAATTTGACTAACCCGTTACGCCACGAGCGATATAATATACTGTTTAGAATGCCAATTTGTCAAAGTAAAAATAAAAAATATTTGAGAGAGATCGCTCGGATCGCATAATTACGAGTAGCTTTCATAACTTTTCTACTTCGTTTCTTAGCGACCACCAGATAAATACAGTTTGGGGCCTGGCTATTCGGTGACTATAGTATCAAATCTAAGTTTCAGTAGGGATTTGAATAAAGTTAGCCTTAACTAGCTAACTACCTAACCTTAGCTGTAGATGGCGCTTATCGGTGCTTTAACCGAAATATCATGTTACTGATTGTTTCGTCTTCGGCGTCATAGGTTTCGTGGCCGAGAGGTAAGACAGGCTTAAGGGTGCTCGCGGGTTCGAATCCCGTCAAATCCGTAAAACTTTTAGTGTGATTTTTGATTTATAAAAGTTAGCCTTACTTATCGAAATAAAAGTAGGTAATCATGATGCTGCTCTAAGTTTAACAACGAAAGTTAATGCATGACTTTTCCATATGTATGGTGGTCACAAGGAGCCCAGTCATCTCTGGGAATCGCACTTATTACCGGACACTCGAGCACGGCTCTGAAACAGTGCTGCGATCAACACTCGCCCTGTCATACCACATAGTGAGGTGAAACATCGATAAGTCGATAGATTCATCGTTACTGGTCGGGCAGCAAAACTAAAGTGCTGCCGAAAAAGCACAATGTAACTTATTTTACTCCATTCTCTATTTGGAATAAGCAAAATACTGCTACCACGTTTATTTATACCACAAAGTAAATTTTGCGGTCAAAAATCGTAGCGCAAGCAACGCGTTGAAGTCTTTTGTATGAATAAATCTACAGTTTTTTTAATAAACGTTATCAATAAGTAATTTCAGCTTAATCATGGTTTTTTGTGGTTTATCTTCTTTTAGTTATTCTCCAAATTACATTTAGTAAGACGAATCACGAATTGGACCGTGTCTTATCAGTTAGAGAGATGTACCTGGATCGTGAAGTCTAAGAGAAATGGCCAGAAGTAACATTTATGTCTCAAGATAATAATAATATCGATAAGATAAAGAAGTCTTGTCCCACCACTAGTCCAGTCGACTTTCCCATCCATGTAGTGCACTTGACTTGGTGAATTTTTAATGATCACTTCATAGCTCAAATAAAACAACAAAACCGAATGATTTGACATTGTTTTATAAGAATTCTATTGTGCTCAATGAATTCTTGAGTTAAGAGGCAATGAACATGGGGGAATAGTCAAAAAGAAAGTTGTTTTTGTCTTTACGAAACCGGAAGGTGTGTCTGTGCAAACTTAACTGATTGACTTGAAAAAAAATGGATTTTTTGAACATGAATCTATTTTTCTCGTCTTATTTAATTATTTCAACTTGCGGTTTTCACCGATTACTCCGTCAATAGTGGACCGATTTAAAAAAAAATATTTTTTTTATGAAAAAGTATTTTTTTTTATTGAAAAATTAAAAATTTTGAGGATCTGATGAGAATCTTTGGAGTTATGAACAGAAATGTCTTCGAGAGTGCAGGAAACTCTCTTCTTACGAAATTGAAGTCAGTTTTATAATTTTTTTAATTTTGACACTTGTTTATGCGTCTATTAATTAATAAGACGATTTTACAGACCTATTCACTACAGGCTAGATTCTATAAATAAGCCCCACTGGGTGGTGTGATGTAAGAAAACAATATTATTTACCGCTCCGACAGACAATGAAGCATTTTCTCACTTCTCATGACAAATTGCAAACGAAAATGTGATTCTACAGTTCATATAAATCAAAGGACGTAAGCGTGAGTAGCTTTATATCTTAACACTGAGGTATTAAGATACAATTTAGAGTGTAAGTACTCTAACACGTTTGTCTTTTTTGTAACTTCCTTAAAAGAGAATAAAGTAACATTTACATGATGCCATTTTCTTGTGCGTCCCAGAGCAATAATTGAATGCAATAATTGCGCGCACCTAATTGACGTTCAACAATTGTAAGCTTCTCTTCTTATGTATATCTTACGTAAATACTGGCAATTTTTGCGTTCTTCCATTCAAAAATAAATTTTTAGAATGGAAGAATTCGGAATAGATGTCTATAAAAATAACAATAACACCTAATCAGCGTAACTTAATGGAATAGCTTATTTGGAAATGCTATTATAATAATAACAGTAAAATTCAAAATTAGGCAACCAATTAAAAGAGTAATAAGTAACTAAGTAGTGATAGATTTTGCCTGCGGCTTTGTTTGAAATCTTTGAAATTTGAAAAAGGAATAATTTTTTTACTTGTAATCAAATAACTTTTATGTAATATCGTGGAAACTTACAATTATTTTAATGAGTTTCATTAAAAAGATCACAATTTACAATACCTGATACTGAAAGTTAGTGATTAAAAGTACCTAGCTATGTTTTATCTTAGCTTTTTGGCAAAAATCATTATCTTTACTACAAAACGTAACTATTGACTTTACCTTGAAAATAATAACAGTTCCTTTAAAACCCAAAAAAATGGCGAATGCTCCCCAAAGCTATAAGAATATATTCGGAGCAGGGAATGGGTTAAAAAGACAAACGAATCGTTATTAAAATAAAACATTTATATTCTTATACGTGGCGTCGCCGCATCGTCGCGTGCCCACGGCTGTAAAGCAGAATACCTATTTATTATTTATCAATCATAACATAACGTCGGTTTATGGCCTGATTAACATCGCTGTATCATTAGGATATAGTCTGACGCGTCAGCACTGCGGGTCGCAGACGAATAAAAATATTTTAGATAGAGGTTATGGTGTATGGCTTGGCTACACTTGCGCGATTTCAACCTCGTTGTCCATGGGAAATATTCATGAGCTAATTGTGTTGGAAATTAAAATAAAAGTACATAATGGGGGCAATTCTGAGTGTCGCAAAAGCTAAACTAAGCTAACTAAAATTGTTGCCATCCTTTTTATTCCCATCGCTATGAAAGGGACGGCAACAATTTTAGTTAGCTTAGTTTAGCTTTTGCGACACTCAGAATTGCCACTAATATGGCAGTTTGTTATTTTGAAATATTTTAGGCAATATTAAGTTGTACAAAAGACTGGCTTTTATGGGTACGTGTGATCTGTGCCTTGATTTCATCATATATTATACCTAGGTATATTGTTTGAGCAAAGATTCGGTTGGATAAAAAAACAGAAGAAAAATAACCTTCCTCCAATGACGTATTAAAGTGATCTACATGAGCTTATTGAATTAATGATTTTTGTTTAACTGACAAAAGTATGGTTGCGATACAAAACGAATGTAGCGCCATTAGCTTTCATTCGTCATAAGCTGTCATGTCGCGGTCTCTTACGAATTAATTGAAGATCAAAGCACACAGTTATGGTCATCACAAGCAGATGGCTTGCGTGGGCGTCTTCAAATTGGCCAATAACCGAGGTCGGGTCACGAGCCTAGTCTCAAATTATAATTTATCTGGGCGTGCCTCCGCTGATATATAAAACTGTCAATGTATCAAGCTTAAGGTAATTTAAGAGACGTTAGTTTGCGATGTTGTAAAATTGATGTATATTATGGATTATTGGAGTTTTATGGAACTGTGAATAGTGTAGAGTGGAAACTACGGCAACCGACTCAACGGTTTTGAGTTCAAATCAAATCATAAGTATATTGAACTTGGGCTTTATAGCATTAACACGTGCTCAAAATTTCAGGCAGCACAGCTTGGTCAGCTAGATCATTGATAGTTTTAAGCCGAGAGGGTTTTATAACACGACAAAATGATCTGACGTATTCACATGGACATTCCACACAGCGTCACATAGTCCCAAGCTAAGCAATTTAAAAGCTTGATTGGTAACCATAATATGACTGATATAATACTTAGATCCTTTTTTTTGTGAATACTACACTAACAGATAGAAAAACACCCAGACCGGGAACAAATATCTGCATAACAAACAAACATTGTCCCATGGCGGGGATCAAACCCGCAACCTCCGCGTCTCAGGCAGGCCTTCGCTAAATGTGCCTCGTCAATTAAATATGTAATTTTGTAGTAAATGTTTTTTTTTCTCGAAATCAGCATACATTTTAGAACAGTTGGTTCTACGCATCATTGTAACGTAGATTCACAATCGCAGATGAATGGCCGGCGCCGGGTCAAGGCGTCGTTCCGCAGCGGCGTCATTATAGATTACATTTTACACCACAATAAACCCGTATTACCATTATTACTAGATGTTAAACTGCCTGACCAAGGATATTTTTTGAAAGGATGTTGTTTACTGAGACCCGTACATCTGTTGAGATTCAATAGAATCTAAAATTATTTTGTTTAGTAATACTTAGTCGATTCAATTTTAGTGCTACGTTTTGGTAATTTTCTGGCTATCAAGTATGTTAGCTACGCTATTTTGAAATATTATAGCCACAAATTATTTAATATATAATATTATTTAATATTTAATATAGATTAATTAAATAATATTAGATATATACTTTACTTAGGTAGTATACCCAATATATTAATTTTCCTACTGTATGTATACCTAAATTAAACACCAAACGAAAGGTTAAATCTCAATCAGGTGAAAAATTGCCGTTGAACCAGTAGAAGTAGTAGTAGAAGAAGCCTTTTTGTAAACCTAATTAGTACCCTCACATAGTACTAAATTAATTTTACCTAATCAGATAATCAAAAAATGCAAATCAGATAATCAAAGATGCCATTCCTCAATCACCGAAATTAATAAAAATCGAACACCTATCCATTATTTTCAAACGAACGATCAAGCTTAATTTAAATTTCGAACATCTGATAATGTTTAAATTTCGAACATCTATTTAAATTTCGTTCGTCTAGCCAATATCGGTTAGATGTCGCGACGTTTGGAAATGTCGTATATAAACCTCATTTGACAGCGTTTAGACTCGTGCGCAGGTTAATGCGTTTATCATCGAACGCATTATTTTATACCTCGTTAGTTCCAGATAGGGCTTAGAATGAGAATTTGTAGATCTGAGTGCCGAGAATTGGTCACTTATCAGTGTTTGGATACCTAACCTAGCTAGCAAGTTTAGCAAGTAATCATCGGTTTTTATTAAAAAGTTAAGCAACGTTCTGAGCGGTCACAACTTGGATGGGTGACCGCAAGTGGCATTTATATCTGAGCGCTTCCGTGCTTCGGAGGGCACGTTAAATTGTCGGTCCCGGCTTTTAAAGTCGTTAAGCCATGACGGAGGCCTTAAGGCGGCCTTAAAACTCCGTCACCAGAGTTGGCCACTTGCTCATACGAACTTACTTACTTTATTAAAAAATATTTTTTGGACTTATAAAAAATAAGGATTACCTACAGTTACGTAAGTAGGTACTTGACATAATTTAAATTGATTTTAAATCAATATCAAACGAATAAATAAGTTAGTAGTAATAAAGGTGCGAATGTTGCATCGAAGAGTTCACTTTCAACGATAAGGTCGCCTATTGTTTTATGAAGTCATGAAATCTATTTTACTCTTTTTCCTTATAGTGTAAGTACAATTTTATTATTGTTGTAATTTATTTTAATGTTCATAGTAAAATTCTTTTTTTCAAGACGAAAATCAAAGGCACTCTCATTATCTATAATCTACAAAGTGCTATAAAAATGTAATATCAATAACATGAATCCATGGGAGGTCTACTAATTGCAGATGAAATGCAAACATTTAACGGCTACAATGAACTATGGGAAACTAATTTATGGGATTTGATTTCAGATCATATATATTGTAACTAAATAGAGATACATTAGTTTTGATTATATGGTGTTATAACTAGTTATAAAGCTGTTCCTTAATACCGCTTGTGTTTTCATAACTTAACGGTATTTAATATTTAATTTTTTAAAGCGAAAATAAGTCACCTACGGATGGGTGAGATTCAGCGATAGAGATGATTGGAAGAATTTGGGAAAGACAATTAGAGTTTAAACTTTACTTTATTGTAAATCTATTCTACTAGAGACATGAAAAAAACCAAGCTAATAATGTAAGTACTTTCTACTAGAGACATGAAAAAAACCAAGCTAATAATGTAAGTACTTACTACCAGCAATAATAAGTTTGTTTTAACCTGTCAACCGGCGGAACGACCCCGGGGTCGTTAGGTATAAAACACAAAATTCCGTTGACCGGCGGAACGACCCCGGGGTCGTTGCTCACCCAGGCCACTTGAATCCATATTTCGACCTAGATAGAGTTGTCTATTGTTTGGACATGTTGATTTCAGAGCCAAGCTAGATATATTTGTCAATGATACCAACATTGCAAAAACGAAGTAGCTTCATAAAAAATAAAATCCAACTCATTCATTCCAATGAAAGCAAGCAACGGACGGGAGTGTTTTCATTTGTGCAAATTGTGATTTATATTGGTAAGTGTCTACTTTTATTACAAAATGTGTGCTAATTCTCTTATTTAGTTCATTGTGCTGCTATCGATCACGTTAGATTTTCGAAATTCATTATAAAAATAGGTTTTTCAAGTCTTGAAAGTCGGCAACCTAAATTCAACTATTTTGAGTGTTTTACTAGCAACTGTTGTGAAAGATCAGTGAAAAGTTATGTAAATGTGTACATAGTAACTATTTATACAAGTCTAAACATGTTTTCAATGGAAAAACAAGGAAGAATTCAATACCAGTGACCATTATTGTTTACGTAACCACGCCCGTTCAGACGCCATTTTTTTTTTTGAGCTTTATTGTTATGGTGCTTAGGTTCATAGTTGTATGCAGTGCCGCGCAAATTGCGTGTGCGCGACTTAGATGGTAAAAATAAAATCATGACAGCATGTTAGGCCTTTGTTTTTGTGCTTAGAGCATAGAAACAATATCCATAATTATAATACCTTTTACATAAACAAGCTAAGTGGTCTAGTTTTTTTTCTATGAATTTTTAAGTTTTAGGTAATCGCAAATCCGCGGACTATCAGATTCCGCCATTCGTCGTGCGTGCAAGCACTTTTTTGACAGGTAGAAACCGTTACTTGACGGGTATTCTGTTCAATTAGATTAACCACAATTTCTATGAGCCTAAGTGCTCATCGACACCTAATGCGCGGTGACTAGGGGCTAGGCCTAGGTGACTAAGGCTGCGTTTCCATTGACGTGGAGCTGTGCGGAGATGAGCGAAGAATAGCGGTGAAAAGTGGTGAGTGTTTCCACTGACGCGGAGCGGAGCGGAACGGAGCCGCTTCGCTTTCCTAGCTACCCTCCGCAACGCACCGCCCCGCTGTCCTCCGCTCCGCATCACCTCGCTTTCTATGAATTTTATATGAATATCCGTTCAGCTCTGCCCCGCTCCGCTCGTGCTGTTTCCATTGAAGCGGAGCAGAGATTTCGAGCATACTGATTGGTCAATTCATGTCAAGTCATGCACCGCTAAGCACCGCTCCGCACAGCTCCGCGTCAATGGAAACGCAGCCCTTGGCGTGCGGTGGCCGAACGTGCGGCCGGTTGAAGCGTTTTGAAGTTTTACAGGTATTGCAACCGAATATTTGTCAGTCGCTTGAAGTTGTCAAGCGACCGCTCCGCCACTGCGCTAGGCGACCGCTGCCGGCTCTTTGGTGTGAACACTACCGGCGTTTCCATACGTTCGATATTTCGCGGCCGCCTTAGCCGTCGTGCTAGGCCCGCAGTGTGTTCGAGCACTTACTCGTTTGAAAAGTACATTGTATCGACGTATTTTCTGTTATAAAATCCTACTTCATATAAATTATTTTTACGAGCAGTTCATTTGTCATTTTATTTAATCCAAAAAGCTTATAACAGTTCTTACGCGCCCGTTATCGTCAATAAATATAACAAAATTGATTGTACCGAGTTTATCTCCATAAGCCACGTATTATCTTACATAATATACACTGTATTGTTACTTCATACTTCCAAAATTATACATACACTTCTTAAAGTCCTTATTTGTACATAACATAAGGTTTATTTTAGTTTTGAGGGAAGAAAGGGAAATCAGTAGCACTAACTGAATATGATACTGAATGGTTCAGATACCTGCAAGTTATGTAGTTACTTTTGTCAGGTGCGTTATGAAAACTATAAAAAAGTTACAAGTTAGTTTGTGTTAAAGAACTGAAGCTGGTAAAGTTATTCATTACAGACCTTGTAAAAACCGGTGATGTAACGTCATCCGAAATATCGAGAGAAATCGTATATTTATTTCAATACGCGATTAAGTTCCCATTATAGGTTCGTATTTTTAAAAATAGAGAAGACGGAACGAATTTAATGATTGGATTAGGGAAAAATAAAGCTATTTTCCCTAATCTAATCATTAAATTCCATATTTTCACTCATTTAATGTAAAACATCTCCTAGATTTATCGTAAACATTCTCTGTTGCCTAATAATTAAAAAGCATCAAAAATGTTTGCGAAAAAAATGTTTCCCTCCATTTTAATAACCTGACGTACCTCTCAAACGTCTGTAAAGAATTTCCACCATATCTGTAGTAACTTCGCGTAGTTTGTGTAAGCTCATGCCGCTGTCAAAAGCAACATCCCAAAATGCCAGAAACATTACCAGGCAATAATTTATGTAAAGTCTGGGACGCGACAGCCGTTACGAATAGGATCGGTGGTCGTAATGGCCGTAACAGAGTTCTCTCGATTCGGCTGAATGCATCGGATTAGGTGCTTACTTGGTGTTGAGTTACTGATGTTCACTGCTTTTATGTAACTGCTTAGAAATGTTAATAATCTACATACTCGTATTATGTGAAGGAAAACTTTATACCTTTTTAAGTATATGGCGCATGAAGTGTTAAATCACAGTTTATTGGTGCTGAAATATTTTCTTAATTCAAATAAATTACCAAAATAAAACATATACAGAGACAGATTGCTTGAGGTCCCCGCATGAGGCGTAAGCCTGTATCGCGGGAGGCCGAGTCGTACAGACACGAGTTACTGACAAAATACACAAAAGCTAAATAATAATCTTCATCGTCATTATCCGCAGCTCAATTTTACCCACTGCTGGATATTCCTTTGCGTGTGCCACTCTCCATGGACCTTGCTCGTCTAAATATACTTATATTTGTTATTTTTGCGCGTAGAAAATGCCTTTTTACAATTTAGTACAATTTTGGTACATTTTTTCCTTTTTACTCTCATATCCAAATTCCGGGATGGTCCTGCTGAAGAGCATGGCACATTTTGTTTCGAATAAAGAAATTAAAATAAATGAAAAAATAATATACGAAGGTGCGGATGTATGTATTATTAATATTTCAACAGTATAAAATTAGACATTATAATAGCACACGGGAAATTACTCACGTAAAATTATCGTCGATTTAGATGAAAAGAAAGAAAAATAGTAGAAAGTGAAATAGTATCAAATTATTTGCAGTCAATAAGTTTAATAAATTCCCAAAACTTTCGCATTTACAACTTAAGTGGATAACGCCAAATCAGTTGAAGGTGTGGGTTCAATTCTAACACTATGTTGTATCAGAGCACTCTTAAAATCACTCTTTGACCTCCCGCCGCTTGACCGCTTTACCGCCATAAAGAGTGAGAGGACCTAACACCATGTTCCCACAACAATTTATCTATATAATGCCTGTGTATAGTGCCTGGCTGTTGGCATGGCACATTAATAGTTGTTAGACAAGCTATTCTGATAACCATGTGTCTAACGATGGCGATTCATATTTACAACGTAATATTTTTTTTTAAATAATTTTTTTTTGGCAGTTCAATTCCACATTTTGCTATCAAAATTTTAAGTTATGTTGCTTGGTAGGCTTTCCGGTGCGTTTCCGGTCCTCAGAGCAACAGTTTTATTAGTAGGTCCTATCATAACTCATTTTTTTAAAAGTCAATTGCAAAATATCTCAGCTACCAATTTAAGGATTAACCACCCTTCGTACCACATCGTACATATACCTACTCTCTTCAAGCATTTCTTCAATTACCTATTATCAAAGAAGGTCTAAAATAATCTTTGCCTAAATAAAAAACGGCTAAAACACAGAATTCTTTTGCAGACTAAAATCACAAGATCGACGAATACAGTGCGTAGATAACATTGTAACTCTTTATGACGACCTCTGTGGCACAGTGGGCGAAAGCCCGCCTGAGACGCGGAGGTTGCGGGTTCGATCCCTGCCGCGAGACAAATGTTTGTATGTTCTGCAGATATACATTCAGTCAAATAAGTATCGGGAATTGATGATTTGTTTATGGTTCCAAATATTTTTATTTGTTTTTTTTGTTGTTGTTAGATTGGCACAACTGTTTTCCATTTTGGGGCGGAATTTGAGTTGCATCTGTTATTTATATTTAATACAGTGCTGTTTTTAGTTATATCATATCTAGTGTGTATTGCGAATTTCATAATGGACAAAAAAATCGAACAAAGAGTTTGTCTTAATTATTGCATTGCTAATGGAAATTCGTGTTCAGAGTCACTGAAAATGTTACAGAAGGCATACGGTGAATCGACTTAATCAAAAACATGTGCTTATGAGTGGTACAAAGCGTTCAAAAGCGGTCGAGATGTGATGCAAGATTTGCCTCACTCTGGTAGGCCATCAACATCTGCAACTGAAGTTAACATCGCAAAAGTGAAGGAAATAGTGACTGAAAATCCTCATTCAACTTTGAAAGAGATAGCCGTCGAATTTTCTGTATCTCACGAGTCGATCCATACCAGTAGAGAGTAAATTCGACGAAAAAGGCCAGATTTGTTGAAAGAAAATTCTTGGATTTTGCACCACGATAATGCGCCTTCGCACAAGAGCATCATTGGGACCAAATTTTTGCCTAAACACTTAACAAATACTATTGAGAAACTACCATATTCACCAGATATGGCTCCAGCCGACTTCTTTCTTTTCCCTAAACTCAAATTACCACTTCGTGGCATCCGTTTTCAATCGGTAGAAGACATAAAGGAGAATTCGCGGCGAGAACTAAACTCAATTCCGGAAACAGCGTTTAAAAATTTTTTTGATGATTGGTTTATTTGTTGGCGTCAGTGTATTGTTTCTGAAAGAGCATACTTTGAAGGTGATAAAATAAATTTGGATAAATAACAAATATTTTGTGAATTATTGATCTTTTCCCGGTACTTTCTTGACAGAGTGTATGTTCCGGGTCTGGTTGTTTCCTATGTATTATATGTACTTATGTAAGTATTTACAAAAATATGTATCTATGTAGTATATCAGTCATTTGGTTACCATAACACAAGCATTAAATTGCTTAGCATGGGACTAGATGATGCTGTGTGGAATGTCCAGGGATATTTATTAAACCTTCCAATGTGCGACATCAGCAGACGACAGTTGTGCCTATATGCCTCTCATACAATACCGCCCACGGGTTTATAAAATACTCTAATCTTTGACATGGAAATTCAATTTTTACATCGCTTATGAATGGAAGCGGCGAGTCGTTAAACTACTGTGTTTCAGGTCATTGTCGTGTTTTGTCAGCGGTTTCTTTATGGGCACGGCCGTAACGGACGAGACTAGTCATGTTATGTGACCTTAGACCTTATCTATTAAAGTCAATAACAATTTATTCAGAATCACATAAAATAAAGAGCTATTGATACTCCTTGATACAGTTAAGAACCAGGGCAATAAATACGGTTTAGCCTGACTTTTCAATGATCCATCTCATAATAATGGCGAATCTATCAAAGTAAGATATAAACACCGAAATGTTGACTAAAAATAACTTAAGATATGGTATCATAAGTTATTTTTAGTCAACATTGAGAACTGTCAAAAATGCCTGACAAATCTATTTTTATTTCTTCATGTTTCACATACCTACTGTGTCTCTAGGTACGATATACATCCAGTCATATTTTTTGATACTTATTTAAGATCCCTGTGTGAGATACGGTTTACATCAGCAACATTTACCCGGCTGACTGTCACAAGGGTTATTTGCAAAGAGTTTGAGAAATTCGTTGTATTGTTATACGAGCGGTGTTTAGCTGGCTATCATGAAAATAGTATCAGTAAAAGATCGAAAAGGAAGAAAACGAAACAGAAAAATCAGAGGTTTGTGTCATTCCGAAAATATGCCGCCATCGTCTATAAATCTTTCACCATCCACGTGCCTCAAAGTACCTATACGAAAAACAATGCATTAGTTGTGATGTAGATTTACATTTTATTACTAGAGACATACCGTCAAGGCGTCAAGTTGTAAAACAAGAGTGCCCTAAAACCCAATCTGTGACTTGTATCATTAGCGAACCGATAGATTTACAATAGCATTAAGCTTTCTGAAACTCACTCTCACAAACCAACTATTCTTACCCCCAGAGTCTACAAACTGTATGCAAAAACGACTCTTAGGCTTGACGAATTAGGTCGATAGTGTTTTTTCGCCAAAGGTCAAGTTATATTTGTTTTATCCCGCCACCCAGGGCGCTTAGGCTCTATAAATGCGTACAATTTACAACGTTCTTAAGTTGAAGTTGAAAAGTTGGGCTTGTTATATGAACTCGAGATAATGGCGGAGATAGAAAAATGTGCAAGGAAATATTAAATGTGGTCTTTTAAATAGATAAGACTGGAACTATATCGTGGTGGGAGATATTAACGGAAACAGGATGATGTACCCTAAGTACGTTAGACATCCATTTAGAGATTCAGACATTCTTGGCGAGCATCGATGGGCTTGCAACCTGTCTCGTATGGAGTGCTAACTTCAGCAATTTGAGGGAATGTATACCATATTGTAGCAGGAGAAACCTCTGACTACACCCTTGGATTTCTCTGAAAAATTTTGAATGTCTATCTTATGATAGAGTTGTCGGAGACAATTAAACTATGTACTTTCAAGCAATAATTGTTGTTAAATTGTTGATGATTTCAAATAGTGATAAGTACCTAATATGTGACATAACGGAAAATTGAAAATGTAATGGTATTATAAGAACCCCGGAAATAAACACTCTGATACTTTAAAGAATCCTCAGCAGTACAAAGAATATCCTTACGTTCTTAACCTAGAACTTATCCCATTCATAATGGCCCCTGGCACACCGATAGAAAAGTTTATAGTACTCCAGGGGTCTTATAGTAATTTATAGACCATCATATAGATACAAGCATCTATAGATTGCGTAGAATATAGATCATCTCTATCTTAGGTAGATTGATAATCAACATTTCCATAAACAATATCTGCCATAAACAAGCGAACGTAATTCATAGACCACACTAAACAAGAGTACTAATTTTATAAGCTCCAAGTAAAATACTGCTACTTAATGTAGATTGTGAAGTCATAAAATATTCTGCAATAAGAGCTACGCTGAGTTTACACTGCAAGCTGTAATCTGGCTTAAAATCATCATCATTATTAACGGCCGGTTTCAATATTAAACTTACGAATGATCGTAGATTGATTGTATATTGATCGCCATATCAACTTTGCTAAAAATGTAGGACACTTTTTGACAGATAACAATATTACTATGGCGACAGATCCACGATTATTAGTAATTTGAATATTGCAACCCGGCATAAGTCTACGATGAGAGATGATGTCACAATCATTTGTTATTAGAACAAGAGCAACAAGAGCCGTGTTGACTCTGAAAATCTAAGAGGCAATGAAATAAACGATTGATTTAATTGGGAACAAAGAACAAAAGAAAACACAGAAACAAAAAATATTACACTTCTTAACTTAATAGAAAATAATTCTGTCTTGAATAAATAAATATTGACGACCTCTGAGACGCAGAGGTTGCGGGTTCGATCCTCGCTGCGGGACAAATGTTTGCATGATCTGCAAATATTTGTTTCGTGTCTGGGTGTTTTCTATGTATAATATTGTATGTATTTACCAAAGACGATTAATATCTAGAAGACAGACAAAGGCCATACACAAAATCGTAACCCGATCCCGCAGTACCAGATAGCCTGAAAACTTTAAAACATCAATTTTATCCAAGAAATTTCAATACTTAGTAGTAGGTAGCAACAATATTCAATATTTAAACATTTTTAACTAGAAAGTAATTGAAATTTCTTGGATAAAATTGATGTTTTAGAGTTTTCAGGCTATTTTTTAGGGTTACGATTTTGTGTATGGCCTTTGTCTGTCTTCTAGATATTAATCGTCTTTGGTATTTACAAAAAAAAAAAAAATGTATCTATGTAGTTTATCTGTCATCTGGTTACCATAACACAAGCATTAAATTGCTTAGCTTGGGACTAGATGACGCCGTGTGGAATGTCCAAGGATATTTTTTTTTTTTTTTAATATCCTTAGACATTTTACATTATCAAAACTGAGCCTTGGTTATACAAACAGTCGTGATTGATCATACTACTTAATTGAATTTTTGGTTTGAATTCTTTTTAATTGTAATTAGAATTTTCGGATAATTATACGCTATCTATACTATAATAAAGATTTCTGTTATTGTTTGTCTGAACACGGTTATCTCTCAAACTCAGTCTCATTAGTTACAAAATTTCTGATTTTGATATATACTTTTTGAAGAAGGCTTTTCAAAATGAGTCTCATACTCTACCTCGAATGACGAATACTACGACGATCCCTAGAAACCGAACAAAAAGAAAGAGGGCGGGTGAAGCTGCTGGTCACAGCTAGTAAGATGATATTTTGAAAAAGTTTCAAAATGCCCTGCTTCTTGTGAAACAGATCTATAAATCATCTAGTAAGGACGTTTTTTTAAAAGACGCCTGATTTACGATGAGTTTACGGAGATAGTGCACAGTAATGGACTGTAAATACTAGGTAATGAAATACGCTGGGATCTCTACAATGTTGTTGATACAATGTTAAGAGAAACAATCAACGTACTTTCTTTTTAATATTGTTTAATTTATATGCACAAAACAAAAGACTCCAGTTTTGTTTCGAATTTAGAATGTTATCAGAGGTATATTCAAATAATGTGTGCATGGTGTGCATTGCTGAAGTTAATATTCTGAACGTGACGGGTTGCAAGCCCATCGACGCTGTGAGAAAGCTCGTGTTAATGCGCATATTTTACTTATAGGTATCTATGGATAAGCCTTTAAAATTGAAAGGCGTCAAGATTATCCCGCCAACGTTCCCTTGACGTTCTAATAATAATAAATTTGGTCCACTAAAATGTCCTTTGCGCAAAACTCAAGGTTTATATTAAGCCATTAATATATTGATAAACTCATAACAAAGCAGTGACACATCGTTTTGGGCTCGACTTGTCGTAAAAACCGTCCTTTTAAAACGACATTGAGAGATTTGAATAACGTTATTATTTACTTTGTCAATAAACGAGTTAATGATAACATTGAGAATAATTTAATTGGACATACCTTTGTCAGCATTTAAATAATTATATTGAGTGTTTAATTTCTGTTTAGAGGTTTTATTTATGACACTTGTTTTGTTTGTGACTGGTGACGGTTAAACATAAGTTATTTGCATTGCAGTATCAAAGTATTGAATACTTCAACATTTGGCAGTTTATGATGAATTGTTTACTTTTCAATTAACTTTTTATTTAAGGGATGTAAGGAGGTTCAAATAACATCTTTCAGAACCTTAGATTTTAATAGATTTGAATACTTACTAAATTGTACTACCTACATGAATACGAATGCATCCTCAAGCAGTCCCATATTTACTAGGCTCTTTTTAATTCATAAAATTACCTCATTCGATAGTTTTTGTTAAAATTTAGATTCACCTAATATTCCTGATAATATTATTTGTGTTTATATGCAACCTGTTTACAAGAAAATAGTCGATATACAAATATCACTGCCAGCATAAACCTGAATTTAATATTTAAATGCCTTATTAATGCATATATGAAAATTAATACTTGTTAATTATAACCTATATATTTAAATAAACAATACTAACACGTCCACTAATTAGGTACTACGTAACAAGCATAATGAAAATAGACATCTTGATTAAAAACTCTTCGGGCCATAGCCACAGGAAATCATAATTTCATGCACCATTAGTCCATTATACGGCAACACTTTATGAGTATTGCCAGCGCATTAAGTTATCAATAACCGAATAAAGTGTAAACTTACAGTCAAAGTCGTTTGAGCATAATTACCGTTTGAAGGCAGTATGGTAGTCGGGACTGAACAAACACTCAAATTGAATTAATGTTTTATTACGTCTCGCATATAACTTAAGACAAGAACATACAATTCTAAATACTGAAAATAATAAGAGGTGAAAATAAAAAAAAATTACGTAAGTAGGTACGCCATGTTTCCTGATTCAACCTGGCAGCTTTAGCCTATATTTAAGTAAAAAAAACTGTATTCTGATTTCAAAATCAGAAGTGAAATGAGAAAAGTTTCGTGAGTTTCATTAGTGACAGGCATGAGATTTTTTTTGAGTGAAAAAGTATAATATTATGAAACAAAGGGTGTCATAATTATAAATACAGACTTGCCCCCGGTTCCTATAATCCAACTAACGGATATCCGTAGGTCGGTAGTTATTTATAGCAACGTTGTTTAATCAACACAAAATGTATGAGACTTTTTGACAGATAACAACGTTGCTATGACTACCGACCTACGGACATCCGTTAGTTGGATATAGGAACCCGGCATTAGCCTACTCTTCTAGCAATGGTAGATACAATACCTACCTACTTGCATTTGTTAAAAATGTCATGCTAAAACAATAAACTTTCTTGAAAGTTTTAGTGTATGCTTGAGTGTCGTTCCTAAATAAAATGCACATTTAAAGTGTGTCCAAGCCTTAAAGATCTTAGCAGGCTGATGTCACCACAGACCATAAAACTAATTAGAGCTGACATGGCAATTCCAGTTTATTGCGCTGCCGGTTCTATTGATCTTGTGCACAATAAACATCTCTATAGGTCATATTGTTTTATGAAAAGTGGTGTAAAATAGGTTTATTAAGCACTGTATATTGTTGGTTTACTTGATAGTCTACTCTTTGATAGATTTATGAGAATTAGCGTTGAGTTGGTGACCGATAAATGATTTTGCAAAAAATGCCTATCGTGACATGGGCTTGTTAAGTTGCTAGCTCATAAGTTATAAATTATCTAGAAAATAAATACGTAAGTAATTATTGAAATATATTTATTATGGCTGTCGTTTCCTATTGTAGAGCAAAAGTACCATTTCCCTCCCTCTATGGTTTCCGATTCTGAGCTTAATTAGTTTCGTTTTAATTTAAAAACTATAAATAATATGGATCTCGACAATAGCGCCACCTACTGAGTTCATCTATAACTAAGAACCATCTATGTGAACCATCTATTTGTACAAATGCATCAAAATCGATAAATATTTTTTTAGTAGTGGGATTATGACACACGCATAAAACCGCAATATTAGGTACATGCTTCGACCCACGGCTTCGTACCCGTGTTACTAGCCCGGATAAAAAGTAGTTTATGTATAATTCTAGTTCATGAACTATACACATTGCTAGTTTCAACCAAATCCGTTCAGTAGTTCTTGCGTGATAGAGCAAAAATCACCCATCTATAGGTACCTACATAGAAACAAACTTTCGCGTTTGTAATAATAGTTGATATGTAAAAATATTATATTTTCTCTACTGGCAAGGCAATGCTAAAATTGTATTTCTATCAAATTATGAATACCTACAA
Organism: Xanthorhoe designata; assembly: GCA_963582015.1. Lineage (NCBI taxonomy): Eukaryota > Metazoa > Arthropoda > Insecta > Lepidoptera > Geometridae > Xanthorhoe > Xanthorhoe designata. The sequence continues at coordinate 674,453 of OY757045.1, forward strand.
TAATACTTATTTAACTCAAATTGTCACAGTATTAAGTTTAAAATGATAAAAGCTTTCATTTCAATACAAAACGCAATAAAACATCAATTTTATGTTCACGTAATCTGTCGGTTTCATATCTGAAGGTGTCATGATGTCTTCGGTGTCAAAGTTCGACGCACATCGTCACTATATCAGATTAGTACCAAACCCATTGGAATGCCGACATTTAGGGCGTTTGTCCACCGGCGCTGTCACCGGGACGTCGACGAGAACAAGATTATTTCTGGTCGAGTTTAAGATGACGTGACGGCCTTGCGGTGGACACGCGGCTATAGTTAGTCTATGTATCAGTACTTCGGCGCCGTCACCTTTTATTCCTTGACGTCCCGGTGACGGCGGCGGTGGACAAACGCCCTTACACTCGATCGACCGTCTCCACGAGCGTGAGAATCGCGGCGATATAATCGTCGTGCCACGTATTTCTATACACCCTCTATGAACGTGTCTCCACACGGCGATTTCATCGCGACGATACTACGAGTGACATTGACAAGCAAATTGAATTCTTATTTTAATTGATTTACAGTGTAAATTACCCGATGATAGGAAGATGGAATCGTCGCGATACACTCGCCCGTGGAGGCAGTCCCTAAGGCTGTGTCCAAAGTAGGCAAATTGTCAGCGGCCGACTGAGTGAGCCACAAAGTGGCAAAGTGAGATTTAAGTTAGCTGCAATTTTCGCCATTTCAACCATATCGCCGCCGCCGACTGAGACAGTCGGCGCGCGTAACACTGCAAACTGCGTAAAGTGAGCGCAAACTAGCAAACTGTGGACACTTCATTTCAAATATATGGAAGGGCGTACTAAACCGATACGTCGCAAACTCAGTCGGCCGCTAACAGTTTGCCTACTGAGGATACAGCCTTAGGCTCTTATGCAGAGTCTGCACTCAGACTTGAGTCTCGATTTTTTGACAGTTCTATAGGGAAACATCTGCAGAACTACAAACATTCTTAACAGCGATGGGCTTGCACCCGTTACGTATGGGGTGTTAACTCCTGTAATACATGGGCATTTTGTTTGGACTACCTATGACTACCCCTTAGACTTTGAAATTATCTTCAATATTTAGACAATCTGGCAGAACGTCTACCGCGCCGGATGCAGTAGTCAACTCGTCAAGATTTATTTTACAAATTAAGAAACATATGTAACTTTATTATTATATTTATTATTTCTAACCTAAAACAGCATGTGTTAATCGGCATACACCGCTATCTAAAGAATCCCTCTTAAATCTCCGAGATTGGTTATTGCTCCTCGGGAAAATCCGAAAATGTCACTTTAAATAATCGTGTTCATTAGTAAACATTTAAAACACGCATTAGAAACGGTGGGTGCCGGCGCCCTACCGATCACTATCTCTATATACATAAAAGTGTTCGTTACTGTTTGTCTGCCTGAAACATTTTCAATTTCAATTTCAATAGCCTTTATTAAGAAATCAAATAATGAAATATTACAAATGACACTGTTACAAATTAATCCTGATCGCTTTGCTTTTATGTTATACATACCACAGATAAAATAATACTAAACTTACTGAAAACAGATCAGCTTATGGATAATTTACGTTACCTAAGTATAGTTGATGAGAGACCTTTGCCCAGCTGTAAGACAGCATAGGTTAGAAGAAAAAACTATACGTTTACGACAAAGCGGACAGCAGCCAAAGGGCGATAACATACTGAACTTATAAATGTTTTTATGAGGAATAGACGGAGTAATTTAAGCATTTAAAGAGGATACAGATTCTTTAATCAGGAAAGCCATAATTTAAGTATTTAAAATTCTTGTATTAATTTATTTATTTGTAATCTCTTTCCGCGTGATGGCAATTTCATTAATTAGAACATGTTTTTAATTCTTTCAAGCAATTAGTTTTCTCTGTCTACAATATATTTTTTGCATGTATGTATTCTAAGGAAGAAATGCTGAAGTAAACAGTAGGTATTTCAAACCTTAAGAACATCCTACCTCAATGACTAAAGTTTGCAATAAATATCGCGAACCAAACCACAGACGAAGCATAGTCTCAGTCCGTTTGTCCTTATCTGCCCCTTTGCTAAATAGGGAAGAGGGAGCGAGATACAGGCGTTCCAATAAGGAACACAGGTGAGACTGATTCTATCGACCGACGTGCTCGAAGCACTGGTTTCTTGGAGACTCAAATGAAATATCGCGTTGGCCATTGTTGTTATTTCAAAACAAATGCACTAAACAGAGCTTTTTTGGTTTAATCATTACATGAAGTTTGCCCGCGAACGAAATAGCCGAAACGTCGCGTCTCGGGCGTAAATGAGGTAAATAACGTGATAAAACCCCGTGTCCATGTATTTTTAAATAAATTTTACTAGCTTTGTTGACTTTACAATTACATAAGCTTTTGCTAATTATATCTTCTTTTATTTTAGTCTAGTTTTATAGATATAAACAATTTTTTGTATAGTAAAAAAATGGCTTGTAAACACAGACTATTGTAAAGTAAAAAAAATATCTAAGAATATTTATAATTAATACTACTTACCATTTAGGTCTGAATTTTATTCGTTGAATTCGAAAAACTGATGCTAAGATTCGGTACCTACTAATTAAGAGGCTAAACTAGTCCTAGCATTAACTAAGCGGAGCGAGACGTCTACACAATAAAGACGTACCTACGAACACTCGACCAATAATCGATTCCTAGTTATCGATTAGTATTCAAATTTAGAACATTGTGGGCGCCCGCCGATAATCGATTATAATTTATTTAATGCCAGTAGACGCGCGTGTCTTTGCTTGAAATCTATTTTTAAATAAACATCATTTTTTTTTATCTTATTTGTTCATCTATAGTTTATTTTTAAAATATTGTAGTTATGTACTTACTTATTTTAAAAGAGGAAAGTAGTTAGTCGTCCTTCTTGAATAATTTAATGGAAATTTTAAATATGGATTTCTTTTTGTTCAATTTAACAAACTCTTTACTTTCAGAGAAACATTTATAGCTTTTATTTGCATTGGATATAATATCGTTATAAAACAATATTGAAAGCCTTTACCTATGCTTTTTTCTACTTTTGTGAAAATCGAACCTTTACTTTCTTCTTCCATATTTTAACTAAATCATGACGGAAGCCTTTAGACAGCCTAAAAACTCCGTCATCAGAGTTGGCCACTTGCTCATACGAACGAACGATTACCTTCTGTTGTGCATATCATCCAGAAAAGAAGACATAGCTTGTACACCACTCAAACGTCCTAGTTGTTGGTGACAGTACCTTGAAAGTTGTTAATTTAATTGTAGATGTGACAGTCCGTCTGACGTTCCGTCAATTATTGTCCCAATTACGGTATTTCTTAATTGGTCACAGTTGACATTTACATTTGTTCAATTACTTGTTTAATATATGAGTTTTCTGTGTAGGAAATAATTGAATTTTCTCCTCGGTCAGTCTTTTATGGTTAAAATTACTGGAGACAACGTGAAAATATGAGATGCGATCACGCGCACTAAACAGTTTAGAGGCAGACAATCGATTCGATGGTCATTCACAAATTAATGTTTCTATCTTAATTTATTAGATATCTATGACTCGAATTATCTAGCTAGAATTCAATTAGAATAAGATCCAAATAATCTAGATTTTAAGGACTTTTAACCTAACATTTACTGAAACCTGAATGATTCGGCTTGGAGTTCGGGTTTCACGCATATGAATGAAGGCGTACGGAGGTTCCGTGTTTTGATCAAATAAATTTGACGTTCACACCGGTAGAACGTAAGCGATCGAGTCGAAAGCGTCCGAAAGGTAATAAATGACTTAAAACTTGCAATTTCACCGAATAAAAATAATTACACCTAAGCATCTTTGTTTATGACAAGTATATAACGTTTGGCTTAGAAAGCTAAAAGTGACATAACATAATGTCAAAAACTGGGATACCTCTTTTTACCGACTTAAAAAAGGAGGAGGTACTGTTTCTATTGCTCTCTCTTGGCCACCACTCTGGGGGGTTAACGCCAGTTTACCATCAGTATTGGATACTTCCTCGATACCGAGTCAAGTATCACAAATGTATGAAAATCAGTGCAGCGCCGCCCCCGGTAACTTGCATGAACTAAAAATTCCATAAATTTAGAATATCTACTTGACACGGGAGCGAGGATAGATTACTATCATCATCATCATCAGCCCCTCTCATCCCACTGCTGGGCATTAGCCTCTCTTCGCTTCTTTCACTAGTGTAGATTACTATGCTATACTCATTGAGATGTATTATAGAGCCTCAATCAGACAAATAAAATGTAAACGCGAAAACTCTGCGCACACTACGTAGTGCGCAGAGTTTTATTCTTTGCGACATTGAGCATTAAAACAAACTACATAACGTCTACATTCAAATGTCAAATGTCATTGTAGAACATTGAATTTGCACGCCCATTTTTTGAGTGTCTTCAGCTATTAGATTGTGACTCTTTAATACATCTTTATGACTTTATTATACAAAAACCGCCGGTAACCCTACTTGTGTGTACATTTCGTCGTTGTAATATTAGCCATTTCTGAGAACGGGCATGGGCGGGTACGAAATCGTAACGTTATGGTAGCGTACCCATAAAGAATGGTCATTATTTCTTGAACCAAAGAGGCACAATTTATTCAGTTTTACACTAATTATGCACTATTTATGCACACATTTTTTGGGCATAAAAAAAATGAGAATTCTCCTATGTGTACGCTATCGTAACGGACACCTACGGTTCTTATAGGTATTAAGTTCACGAACTTTACGGCCGTCATATTACAATAGTAACCGGTTCTCAGATAGCTGTAGTGTTAACTGCACTAATTGCCGATAATGCTCATATCCCGATTTGGATGTCTCGATCCGTGATACAGACATCATACCCGTCTCGTACCGACAAGACGCGGTGGTCCGGTGAGCTGCTAATTGATACATTCCTGTAATTTCCTCCGTTTCTTCATGTGGAAGTCTTTCATTTGGAAGTAATTTAAGACTCGAGATCAAAAATCTACTTTCTTCTTCTTCTTCTTCTTCTTCTTTCAGTGGAATGGAGAGGCCATGACAGTGTCATTATTACGACTCGCTCGTCATTATTATGGCAATCTATAATTTCCCTTCGTTTACAGCTAAACGAAGGGAAATTATAGATTGCCATTACGTTACAAAAGTAGCTAAACTTTTCTCAATGTCTCTCAGTTATATCGCGTGACAGAAAGCCGATAGGTATCGATTAGAGAATCGATTCGAACCGCTCTCGGCCCGATACCGACGCGCTGTGCCTTATTCTGTGAATGTGTGGACACAGATAAATGCTTCGATTGTATCGGGCAATTATCGATTACTATTACCAACAGTGCTCGAAATGTTGTAGGGTTGACGTGTAGTAATATTTTATGAATGCATTAAACATTATCAGTTCAGTTTCAGTTACGTTACAGATTTATAATAGGCTTAAAAACAATATTCGTAAAACTACAGTAAACCAGAATAATGTTTTGGTAAAAGTATGTTCCAGTTTTTACCTACGAAAATTCTAAAGCAAAATAAAGAATCACGTTATTTGAATGAAATGGAATGAATGAAACTGAAATGTATTTCTATCGGTACATTTAAAAAAATGATATAAATATCTAAAGCAGCTTATTTTTATAATTTGAAAGATCTGTTTGCATTGAAATTTGAGTATTGTTCGGGACAGCCCTGACACAGAACAAATAGAGATTTCCTTCCCGAACGTGTTTCACGGCGTTCTTAATAAAAATTGACCATTTCCTGAGTGACGAATCGATTTAGCGTAACGGTTCGATTTCAATCCTAATGGAACCGAATAAATATTTAATTATCGATGTTTATGGGCAACACTATGACGTGACGGAACAAATAATTATTTTAATTTGAATACAATATCGTTTGACCGTGGCAAACGTAACCATCGATGCTTTAAATAGTTATTTGGTTTTTTTTGTTGTTCCTAATTTTTGTGGGTACACATCCGATCATTAAAACATGCAAATATCCGTGCACACCAATAAATTATCAAATAATACATTCAGTGGATATATTTTACGCGGTTTATATCGATGCTCATGTTACAGAAACCACAAAATAAAATGTGTTAGTATATTGTGAAAGTTATCGATCAAAAATATCGATAAAGCTGTAGCGTGTGAATTCGATATTCTTATTTTGAAAAAATGAGTCCGATAGGCGTCGCTCGGCGCGCATCGCACGGGCTAATGTAAACCTAATTACTGTTATTAAACAACCTATTATTACGTTACTTTGTCGATTAGGCATGTTCCATTCTATCGATGACTTATGCACCGCACTTCTATCGCATTTTTGAAGCAGTAAAGCACGATACACATTTCTGATATCACACCATAAACTTAACAGTTTTTAAATTACTCGATAACAGTTAATTATTTATTGATATCATTATCATCGAAAGGTTTATCGATATTTTATCGACAGCGGCCATCAATCACGTCTGCATGCGAGATGAAGACATTACCCCCATAATAACACCTCAACTTGAGACGAGCCGCATTTATTAGATCAATAACTTTAAAATACTTTAAATATAATGCAAAACGGTTTATTATTGTATAATTATTGCTATAGGTTATAATAACAGGGATCAATTGGAGTAGATGGCTAATCGATCACGGCGTGACGAATCGGGTTGTTTGAAATCGATTTTTTACTCGATTGTAAAGCTCGGGTTAATGGGTCGGTTTATCACGTGATCTTGGGGTTAATGAGATTTTAGAGTGAGTTTGTGAATAATAAAACCGTAAGTTTGTGAATTACTTGAATCAAACACAAAACTGATTTATAAGGAAGACGAAGGAAAACAAATATGTATTTATTCTGAAAATCATGGTTATTTTAAAATACTTTTTATCAACAGTTTTGAGCTGTGTATCATATAATAAGGTTTAGTAGGTACCTATTTATTAATATCGAATTAAAACGTTACCTACGGACATAGGGTGGGTGGTAGTTTATGGGCAATGTTAAGATGGTACCCAACAGCCATATTATCTGGGTTTATGTGTCCGCTATGTGAAGTAATTAACCTTATCTACACGACAGAATTAATGTTCTATCAGTAATGGAACAAATTACTCCTATAAAGTTGTATGTTGATGATACCAAAACACTGTATTATGGAAATAACTTGGTTTTTAGTATTCAACTTTTTAATGATTCTTTCTTGCACACCCGCTAACTTTAGATCGACGACCTATACCTGAGCCTTAAATAACGATCCATAAAAATATTTAGCTCTAGCATTTCTTCTTTAATAATTTATAATAATAATTTTCTTCTTTAATTTATAATTGATCATCTTATATCTTTACATTTCAAAGTTTGTGTTTTCAAATCCCTAGACCGGATGTAGATTAAATTTGTAGTAGATGTATGATGTGGAAGTGACTAAAACTGGTAGAATCACACTAATATTATAAAGGTGAAAGTTTGTCTTCCTGTAAGTATGCAAGTGTGAATGTTTGTTACTCCTTCACGCTCTTTCTATAATGAAATTTGGTACCAAGATAGCTTGTATTCTGGATTAACACATAGGTTATTTTTGGTCCCGGTATCCCCATCGGAACGGGGGCTAATTACCACGGGTCGCAGCTAGTAATAAAAAAAAGTATTAACTTGTTTGATTAGTGCCGTTTTATTAATTTGCGTCTGCGCATCTGGAGTCTATTTGTTATAAATATAGTTATATTGTAAGTATATGTAAATAAATAATAACATCACCTTATATTTTTAATCTTAGGTTATTAATCCGATGGTATAAAACCTTAATACAACCTGCAAATGCATAAATCACCAGTTCCCAAAGGAAATCAATTTCCCATTGAGGTCTGGTAAATGGCTTGTTACGCGGCTAATGTGCTCGATAGACCACGACCACGGCCGTGATGAGGGATGGCTTAAAAATGGCGCACTCTAATTGATGACCTTTCACACGAGAGATAGAGAACTGGAAGAGACAAGTGTTATAACAAAATCCACTTCAATATGTGCAACTATCTATTCAACCAAGAATATAAAAAAAGTTATAAATTGAGAAGAAAGAAAAATGAAGATAAAATAACTTTATGCCTGCATAAATTGGTAGAAAATTAAAAAAATGGCTAATTGACAAATGTTTTTACTCCATTGGATAGTTAGGGACATTCTATTATATTTATTAATTTATGACATTTAAACTTCTTGACATACTAATTTACCTACTGATAATATAATTAAATAAATTGTAAAATAAGAACCATACCTATTACAGATTTGCATGCCAAAAACTTTGGTAGGACATAGTTTGGACTAAGTAATGTATTGAAGACCACTTTATTGTAACACATGTGTTCGTGCAAATAAATGTCATTAATCATTTAAATGAAAAACTTATCAAACTTCGATTGTGTCTCTGCCTCATCCAGTAAGAGCTACATCAGCTCTAGTTGAGGTCGTGTGTGAAATGCCGCGCTCGTGATCCACTGCCGATTGAGATGTGAGCTCGCGCAGACCGCGCCTTCATGTTACACTTACGTCTCTAGAATAGAATAGAATGCTTTTTCCAGTATTATACTAAAACGGATATAAGTAGTATTATATAATATTATTTCTTTAGAATGGAAACTCTAATTTATGCACTACCCTATTTTATATATATCACAAAAATTTATCTTACTTTTATCTTGTTATAAGAAAGAACTTTAGTTTTGTGATTTACTTATTTTTTTCTTAATACTTAGCTATATTTAGTTACATACCTACTTTTTATTTATGTATAATTTATCTATTTTTAAGTTACGCTAAACGGCTAACATTTTTAATTATAAGTTTTATATTTCTCTGTAAGTGAATTTGTAATAATTCTTTTGAGAAAAATAAATATCTTAAACACAAACCGAAGATTTTACGTGCCTTCTAAAGCACTTAAACGCCCAGTTGTTACCACTTGCGGTCACCCATCAAACCACTTCATACACTGTGGAAATAATGTTTGTTCGTGCTATTCAGATATTAAACAATTTCGGCTCTAAGCAATACAAAAGTACCTGTTAATTAATGAAAATTTATTTAAGTTCTATCAGTGAAGTAATTATAAAACTTTAACGAGGACTACCACTGTTTTGTACATCTCCAAAGCACAACTTACATAATGACAAGTATATTAAGTTACTATAAATAATTACTAAATAAATAGTATTAGAAACTACATTCATTCATTATGACATTTATATCTTTATACGACAATTAAGCCTTAAACTCAAAAGAGAACATAAAAAACTCCATAAATAAATTAATTAAATGTACTTTATTGTTACTATATTGAATTCAAAATAAAATCTCGTAAAGGCACGCCACGTAAATACCGCATTCTATAGTCGTCAGAATCAATTAATAAATAATAAAAGTTGGGATATTACGGCATAGACAATGACCGGGCGATGTCGTATAAATCCCGGGAACATGTGTCCCTCTGGTGTCCCACTGGGCAGGGACATGTGGGCCAGGGACGGGTGCAGCGCGTAAATTATATTACGCGTGTCGCGACTGACAGACATCGAGATCAGAGCGATGCTGTGGAGAAGAAACTGTTCAAACAAATTGTATTTATTTTCTCCCTCAATAAAGTACAACCAACGGATTTTAACTGTATTTCTTTGATGGTTTTTTATCAATACTGCCTCTGGTCTAATCATTCGTTGGTTAGCCGAGGTTCTGCGTGATCCTAAATGGTCTATTCATTCGTTTGTTAGCCGAGGTTCTGCGTGAGGCTAAAAAGGATTGCTATTAGAATATTTTTCATAGTTTAATTTTGTAACAACTTATATTCAACGTAAATGTCGATTTCAGATAATAACGAAGGCTATTAGATAGTTTAAAAACTCCAACTAAACTCCAGATTTTACAAATTCATACAAACTTTATCTCAAAATAGAACTCCACAGCATTGTTCTGAAAGGTAAAATAATTACGTTAGTTTGGTGGCAATAACAATAATTTTGTCCGGAGATGCGCCGCGGGAAGTCCGTTCACAGATCACCAGATACAGTTTGAGTTACGCGCGGCAGACGTGGGACACTGGGACCCAGCGCCGAAAGGGTTAATAAACATGTGACCTAGATGTCGTACGTAGTTGGTCTTACTGAAATGTGCAGCTGGCAACACCATTTCTTTTGTTTTTTTTTGTTTTCTTGCTAGGTATCACCCTCCCTCGGTTCCTCGTTACTGAGTATAGTAACTTTGCCGACCTAGCATAGAGAGTATTCGAGAGTATTTTCCAGGAGTTTCGGTCGGTTGCCTGTTAGAGAGCTGCATTCACCGGCATCTTAAGATATTCCGACACCTGGCTGACCCATCGTGGAGGCGTAGCCTTTTGCCTTCCAGACATCAGCACTTTTTCCGGTTACACCTAAACGTAGTGATTTTATTCTCTTTGGTTTCACCGACACAGCCCGGGTGAAGGCAAATAGATGACAGATGCTAAACTGAGGCCCTAGCCATGTTACATTTCGACAATCGCTTTCGATTAGAAACTAAAAAAAATGTATAGGAATTGACATTCGATGACGAAAACTCGAGCGATCAGAAATGTCAAATCAAAGGTGTAGCGATGATAGAAATCGAATCGCTTCATAGCGAATGCCGGTTGGCTAGGCTCTCAGGTTGCTCTATACTTTTTCTAGCTCGCTTCAAAGGCAATTCTAACCTGTTTTGCATTTCTAAGAATCTCATTTATCTTCCACCAAATAGTACCTACCATTTTTGTAAGATTTTCACGATTGGAGTAGGTAATATAATTTTAACCTCATAATTTCAGCCTCAATTATTCTCTACAACAATTAGAAGAACCCACACATTTATATCTCTACTTACTTCTGAACCCAAACGACATGATTACCCCAAATATAAGTAGGAAACAGACATATTAAAATAGTGTAACATCTAATCAAGTATTTTATCTCGTCTGCACCCCGTGAAGTTAGTGACGGGAATCCAAAGAAAAAACATGCGACGCCATATCGGAATGTACGGTGAATATTTGAAATGCATAACCGGACAAACATAGCCTGCACCTGTGACTTTGACGTAGTTGAAATTGTTTAAATAATCATTGGAATAGGGAGAAAAACTCGCCAAAGAAATTATCAGTCCGTAGGATAATCTAGTAGGTATATTGCCCTTGTGAGATGAACGATAAATACCTAAGTAAAATTACCTACTAGTAAAACGTCTACAATTTAACGTATTTACAAGTAGAACGTCTGAAACGACAAATCGTCATGTCAGTTAGTCAGTTTTTAAAAGGACTGGCATAGATAATGATCCCTTAAAATAATAAAATTTGCTATTATTTACATTACCTGACGGAATTAAATTAATCGAAGCGACAACGAGATGATTGTCTCAGATCCTTGGATCAATGTAAATATCAATGCACAGATAATTTGTAAATATCAAATTTTTCAGGTATGTCACCTGTCTGACTACCCCCTAGAAAAACATTAGGTATTTGGTACATATACACTTCGCATTAGATTGCGCTTAATAAGAACATACTCATTTGGTATTTCCAAAGAAATCAAAGTGACTCTAGCCACAATTAATATCTTCCCAAAGTTTCAACTTTATTTAAAAGAATAATTAAAGTAAGTACATAAAATGTTCATCAACCTTTTAATGAAGCGATAGCTGTGCTCTGTACGTACATGTCCATTAAGGTCTTTACCGATAATGCTAAATGTTTTATTATAAAACAGACATAATGGCGGATAATTGTCATCATAGTTCGCCCTCGTTCCGATAAGGATTTACGAGTATATTTTGATCACGAGCTCCACCAGCCTTCCACACGTGCTGTTCATTTAACGTGCACTCAAACTACTACATCTAATATCCGCAAGCTTGCTCAATTTAAGTGTAGGCTTGCTCTATGTATTATCTAGATTTTTTTTAGACATCTTCTAGATTATAGAAGATATTTCAAAAAGTAACAACAATACAAACATCAAAAAGTAAAATTATCCAACCGTTTAACATTTTGTCACGTTGACTGCTCTGCTCAGTCCCTAAATCGTTAAAACCACCAATCACTTACTTATCTTAATCCTCAACTCTACGTCTTTTCATGAACAATTAATTAGAACAATTAAAGCATTTATTCAACATAATCAAACCAGGATTACTTTTTCAGAAGGCATAGTTCTCTCCGATGTTTCCTGTGCCTAAGGGTAAGGGCTCTTCCAAACATATTTAGCTCAAACCCACTCTCAAAATTCTTATGGTCCCAAGAAATGATGATCAGGTCTCAAGGTATGACCAAACGAATAGTCTAGCCCTAACTGTGCAACGTGTCGAGACGACAAACGAAATATGTTGATAATGTCAAACTGCTCTAAAGACAGTGTGAAACGTGACATGGCAACATTTAAAATCGACTATTCTAAGTGGGAGAGCAAGGCTGAAGATCGTGACGCCTGGAGAAAAACCGTGGCTGACGGAGTCATCGCTCATGATAAAGCTTGGCTCGACCACTTAGCACATAAGCGCACCAAACGTCACCAACGCGCCGCAAACCCTGTAACATCTCCAGGGTCTTTTATATGTAATAAATGTGGTCGAGGCTGCCACTCCCGCATAGGCCTCTTTAGCCACGAACGAAAGTGTTCGTTATTAAATAACTGTTCTGTAACTTGACTGACGTCACCTAAATCATCTGCAAAAGATGTATACAGGCCAATGATGTCTTACGTACTATGCTAGAGAAGGAGAGTATTTTATAGACGTCGAGAAGATTTGTCGTTTTGCGTTCGGCCTTACCGGCACGTGTGGACGCTCCATAAGTAATTGTGGAAGGCTCGTCTCTTCAACGGCACGACTTTCCTTGATTTGTGGCTGCAAACTGTCCAATTCCATTTATGAACGATGTCGAAATGACATTAATGGACCATAATATCTTGATATAACCCGAGCGAAGCGATGTAGACATGAAAACTAATATGAGTACTGCACACTTTAGCTTTGTTACAGCTTTTTCTTGTATTGTTATTAGTCTTTTTACTTTCTTTTATATATGTAGGCATTCAAGATTTTTTATTTAATTTTAATGTATAAAGGAATATTATATATATGTATAAAGGGAGTCCTCACCTATGGTGCGCAAACGTGGTCTTTAACTGAGTCTCAAAAGTCCAAACTCAAGGTTTGCCAAAGGGCGATGGAGCGCAGTGTGCTTGGAGTCAAGAGGACCGACAGAGTCCGTAACACCACATTGCGATCAGAGACTGGAATTGCCGATGTAGGAGATAAATCCGCTAGGCTCAAGTGGGAATGGGCGGGCCACGTGAGTCGTATGCACCCAGACAGGTGGGCTAAGATCATCACACAGTGGGTGCCTGAAGATGGGCGGCGACGCCGGGGCAGGCCTCGAAGACGCTGGCGTGATGATCTCGATGCATTCAGGGCTGATTGGAGGGACGAAGCCGGCGATCGCAAAGCTTGGAAGTTGATGGGGGAGACCTTTGCCCAGCAGTGGGACAGCATAGGTTAGATAAAAAAAAGGAATATTTGTCTGAAGACTCTGAATTTACATAAAACTCTGTTCCGAAGGCCGGTATCCAAGATTGAAGGGTCGTGGTGACCTCTGGCCGCTGTTGACATGTAACAGACTGATTTAGCGCCATCTGTCGCCAGCCCCGCCCGGGGGCGCACTACGCCTTGCTAGGGTCACTTCTTCGCCAAGATTAATATTAAAAATTTGCATTTTCCGGGAAATTTATTTTAACAAAGAGTTAACAATAAGATTGCGTGGAAAATTATAAACAAGCGTTTAAATTAATAAAGTCAAAGATTTATCCACCTTAAAATAAATTCTTGCAGCTAGTAATTTATAATTACAATGTTATTCACAATGTTGTTGTTCTCAGACCTAAATTAAAATTGAAATTGGATAATAATAATGATACCAATCTTGTTCCTTGTGAAATTGTCATTTTTTCAAATAGTATTCATTCTTTTAAAAAATATATTGGACTTACATTTTAATAATTTATTTGAAATTTTATAAACCACATTATTTTCTTATTTTTATTTTTTTTAACCTCATCTTGCTTAATTAATTGTATGTTTTAATGTATTGTTTTTTAATTCAATTTAATGTTGTATTTAACTGAACAATAGAACTATTTATTTATTATTTTTTTTTTTAATATATTAATGTATTTTTTTTTAATTTGTTGTTGAAGCATGTTGTTTACGCCTATAATTGAGGTGGCACTTTACTTGTATAGGTATGTGTTTTAATTTTTGTAAATGTTATGGTGCTTACTTTGTTGGTGTAACTTAATAAATAAATAAATAAATAATGATCACCGAAAATAGCGGTTGCCATTTTACACAGTGCTACCTAACCTGCAACTAAACAAAATTTGTATCATGGGAACCTAAATGTCTACTATTACATGCGTTATTATTATTAAGGCAATATAATTGAAGTAAGATGTAGTTATTCGGGCTAGCCCTAGCGCTGAGAAAGCCGTGTCCTTTGGCCGCGCTTGAGTGATCGCTCGCATTATAATGTCGCCGCTATCATACTGTAATGAGACGTAGCAGACCACTGCAGACATGAGAATACACGTAGAATTTGTGAAATTTAAATTTACATGAATTAACCGCCCGATGGTCAGACGACATTGCGAGGGCGGTAGGAGAACAGTGGACCCGGCTGGCACAACAACGCCAAGAGTGGCGTGATAGAGAAGAGGCCTTTGCCCAGCAGTGGCATTACCGGCTGATTAGATAGATAGAAATTTACATTTAGGTTTAAAAAACAAAAAAAATGACCACTATAGGTACCTAGTATTATTTTATCTGTGACTATAGCTAATGGTTATGTTTCTGTCTTTTCTAAATTGTGTTATTTTTATTCATAAACCCTTCGATCATAATACTCTGATCAAAGCATAACAATTAACTTTGGTTGAGTATCTACTCGCTTTGTCATCAACAATGTAAAACAAAAAATTTCGTTACTATAGAAATGTAGAGATTATATTTTTACGCGGAAATGTAGAGTTAGTTTATATTTTGTTAATACAACTCTACTATGCACTTTTTATCGCATTGACATAATCAATCACTCAGGGGCCTTAGGTACACCGGATCAACGAAAACGAAGTTTCGTGACAATTTGCGGGGTCAGCTTATATTGGTGGATACTGAATTCGTAATAGTTCACCAACATAATTGGAACCCGAAAATTGTCACGAAACTTCGTTTTCGTTGATCCGAAGTAAGGCCCCAGTTCGTTCAAATTCACTCGTATATGACATAGATACAAATTTCATCATGGTAACATGAATTACAACGCAATTGGATAGCTTCAGTGCTGCCACTGAAATAACCATCCAATTTATATTATGAGTTTTTTATCTTTTAAATGCAACCTTTTACTTTGTTTTCTTCAATACGAAGGCGGTTCATTGCAATCTTAAGATTGCAGCGCACTCGTTGACATTCTGTCCATAAAGCTCCGCAGAGTCCAAACAAGGCAAGATCCCACTAAACCTAATGCACAGTTCAGTGCTAAGAACCTTAATAGCATAGTTATAGGCAGGGGTGTAGCTAGGGTCTGCTTTTGAGGGTCTAGTTAAAAATACAAAAAAATAAATACATTGAGCATAGCATAGTGATGTCTAAAATTTTTGTTTTAAATGTATTTTTTATGAATGGAAACAAACACATATAAAATATGCACATTTTAATTCATATAATGTACAAAAAAAATTACAACAGTTCGTTAAATATAGGTAAGTACCAAATTTTTAAATGAATGGTAGGTACTAAAATGTGAGTATAAAATATCAAAATTCCAATACCACTTGGACACTGCACTGTGCCAGTAGTTAACTAAAACCCGCGAAAGATGTTGATATTTTTGAATCGTTTCGTTCATCTAGCAGTCGCTGCATGTCAAAGATTTTCCAGTTAAGGTTGTCTTATAATTCAATCTGTATTATTCGAATAACAAACTTGCTATTATTTTACCTTATCCCTTACAAACCCCAATTGTTGCCCCCCAATCAATCTCAACCCCCGCCCTAGATCCGGCCCTGCTAATAGCACAGCATAGTTTAGTTTTAGTGAAGTAATCAGGATAAACACAGTGTTTACATTTACGACTGTCAGTAAATTATGGTTCGGTTGTAAGTCTTACCACCAGCATGGCGTAAGTATAGTGTTTAAATGGCTAGCTTCTAATTGGGTACCTTCTGAATAGCTAATCATTGTAGTGTTCCTCAAATCGATCAAGTCAAGAAAGTAGCCAGGTGGCTAACAAGTAGCTATATTGTTCGGCTTAACGAACGTTACGATGAAAGTTCCTAATGAGTAACAGAAATTAATGAGCGTTTTCACATGCTCCTTTTCTGACTATAT
Source organism: Xanthorhoe designata (assembly GCA_963582015.1). NCBI lineage: Eukaryota > Metazoa > Arthropoda > Insecta > Lepidoptera > Geometridae > Xanthorhoe > Xanthorhoe designata. Next base: position 690,972 of record OY757045.1, read on the forward strand.
CTCTTCTTCTTTGCGGGTCAATGGTTCTAGTAAATACAGTAAATACAATTTAATTACCTGTATTTGCTAGAAGATCTATATATACTAGACAGCAGATAACCAAGTCCAGATGTCCATGTATAATGTACTTTGAATATGAAATAAAAATATATTTAGAAAATTTCTAAATGAAATATATTAAAAAACATTGCCAACTATAAATTAAGTAATTTCTTTTCGTCAATAGCAACTCAACGCAACTTATTTAGAAGTTAAAATGTATATAAATTCCCATGTAATTTGGATAATAATTAGCTCGCATGTGACGTGGCCGGTCAGAGGTCGCATCGCGCCATTAACACACCAATAACGTGCGCCGGCGCATATATCACTGCGAGTACATGTGAGTTGGGTGAACCGATACAGGGCGATTGGGAAAGGAATTTTCACTACATCCCTGTATTACAGGTAAGCTTTTCCGTACTTCGGAGGGCACGTTAAAGTATGCACTGAAAAGTAATAAATCATTAAAATGTAAATGTTCATCAAAACAGTAAGTAGCAAGGCTTTAGCGATGTATTTTTTACCACTCTTATGCTAAACAAAACTACCTATTAAGAATAGGTACTTCCTAACTTAGAGGTTACCTCTTTTCCCCCTCGTGCTTCTTTTTACCGATAATCAGCTGTTTTTAAAACAACTATCCACTTCAGAACACCACCACCAGAACTGTGCAGTGATCTCGTTTCGGTGTGAGATATCGCCGTCATTTGTCTCTGCGCGAGCGCAACTTATTCCGGACTAATTGGGCGATAGTCGGGTATTCACTTAATTTATTACGTACAGACAGACCGATTGCCGAAACCGGAACGTACCGTACTAACATTCATATTTATTGAATAGAGAGCTTATGTTTTTATGTTATTATTATGTTTAGTTCATTTTTGTTTGTATTAGGTGGCCTAGGGCGAGGTACTTTGACTTTCGATCTTATAAAAAAAATATGATCAAGACTGTATCCCAGGGAGCGGTAGACATTTCTTTTAGATCTGTATACAATTTTTAGATCCTTTTTGAAGATATCTAAGGAGGTAGTCAGAGAGAGAGGAGGTAGTGTGCCCAAAAACATATTATTTGGTACATGCCCACCTTTTGCAGAAGTTAACTATCCATACGTGACAGGTTGCAAGCCCATCGACGCTATTAGAAAGCTAACTGGTTTCCTCACGTTGTTTTCCTTCACCTTTTAAAGCACGTGTTCTACAAGCGCATAAATATATCTAATATAATCAGGCTCAAAGTAAGTTCGTATGAGCAAGTGGCCAACTCTGGTGACGGAGTTTTTAGGCCGCCTTAAGGCCTCCGTCATGGCAAATCGACAATTTAACGTGCCATCAACATCACGGAAGCCTGCCTTTGACTACCCCCTTGTACATTTGCAAATATTTTTTCTTGTCTGCTAATTATGTCGTATATCTGTGCTTCAAACAGGAAGAGCCTGTGTTTTATGTCAACTTCATAGATAATCTGTTTCGCTTCGCTCGCGTGGGCCAACGTCTCAATCCGATGTATCTCATGAATAAAAATACTATAAATGAGATAGTGTGATAACCCGTGATTAGTGGCGATGCGGTGAACTGTTACTGTCGATTTTGTTAGTTTTAGGGTACCGTGTCTCATTAAGAATAATATATTGCGTGGAACATTATACAACATAGTTTTCTTATTTATTTATTCTTGATAACAAAAGAACAAAGAAACACACAGAAACAAAAAATATCTACACTTCTTAACCTAAACAACTAAATAAATAAAAGGAACTCTGTAGTCTATCCAAAATATATACATACTAACTAAACTATATAGTTTTATCCAATCATGAAGTTATTGAGAAAGTCATAAAATATAATGAAACGCTTCTTTCGAAGTCAATTTACGTATTCGTTATTATTTCCTGAAAGGCTTGAAGATATATTTACATAGAGTTATCAATCTACCTCGTGAAACTAGGTTAGAATTAAAATCTAGGCATTGAAGTATTGCTAATTATGCAGTTCCTAGAACTGAGGTAATCAAATTTGAGCAAATTATTTTGAATACTTGTGGATGGAGTAGGTATTATGAGGATTGATAGACACAAATCACGAAAACAGTTTTTTAATCAAGGCCCAATTTCTAGATAAAATCACAATATGTCACAATAAACAATATATTCTTATTTCCATGGCAAACTTTTTTAAGCAAAGTGCGGGGCGCGAGGGGAAAGCATCAAAGAGGATGTATGTAACACGAATGCGCACAATATTTATATCCTGTCCTGAGTACTGCATTTATATGAAATAATACCTTTTTACATTGAAAATCTTAATAAAGTTTTCGATACTGAATCCTCACAGAGAGATTTAAAAGTGCTTACTTATTTTTTAGGTAATGACCTAAACGACCTTAAGTGACGAACTGACGGATAACACGCCCTTCTCATTTACAACGCTTCGGATTTTCGTAATGTTTACATTTATTTGAATAAATAATTTGAACTTTGTACAACTTCAGCATCTTCTTGTTACACTTGTCTCTTTCTGCTACATTAAAGCTATTGTGTGCACTAAGCAACATACATATTAGTGGCAATTCGGAGTATCACAAAAGCTACAAAGCACACCAAAAAGGTTGCCGTCCCTTTCATAGCGATGGGAATAAAAAGGATGGCATTATTTTTAGTTAGTTTAGTTTAGCTTTTGTGACACTCCGAATTGCCACTATAGTGTTGCTTCTCATGTTGAACGATGACGCTGTTCTAGGCAATGTGTATCATTCTGCACATCATCTATGATTATTGTCCGTACCTATAGGTAAATATATTTTAAATTTGATTAACACGTACAGTGCCCATGAAGCACATGTGCATGTTGCTTCGAAGTGCCAGATCAAATTAAAACTTTGCACACCTTTAAGGATCGACGAAAATACAAATAGTTTTACAAGAAAAAATTATTTAAACCCTCAAAACCAAAATTAATTTCTATTCAACTCCGTCCTGTTTGCACAGATGCTGATCTCGTGTGCACATTTACTTGCAATAAAACATTATCTAATTAACATTCACTACGCAGGTTTATAACTAACCGTTTGATATTAAACGCGGATGTTTAGAGATCAAAGCGTCACTTAAAACTCCATCTTCAAAACTAAACGCACTCTTAAATATTAATATCGATATTTTCATAACCTGTGCTTCATAGAGCCTGGTCGTAGGAATCTTAGTTAATAGGCCAGTTACACACGTCCTGGCTCGCCACGGGGAGCCTAGGCCGGCTGCACAGCTCGTTTTCTGTGGCCATGGTAACATCATCATCATTGGGTGACGGTGGACGGATGACCTCGTTTATGATGAAAGTAGCAATATACATCCAAATTGTAACAATTTTTTCCATGATTTTTTTTTGTTTTAAAAAAAAACAAAAAAAAATAATAATAATAAACTGACACTAACAGCTTACATGTGATAAAAAATTAGAAAAGAATTAGGAACTTTTTTAGTGTGTGACGGGTTGATTTTTTTACATATTTCAACAATCAGTTCGTTGGTAGGTACTTATACAAAATTATGATTTTAGCATCTTGAGCTGCTACTTGCATTTTTTTCATACCAAACATTTTAGTTAAAAACTTGCTTTATTTATTCGATAAAGCGTTTATGTTACACAGTTCACGATCTACAAGTATTCCAAGTTTCATCCAAATCGGTCCACTGAAACACAAATAAACACACAAAACTTTCAGATTCATAACATTAGGATGTATTTGATAATCATTAACAAAGATACGGGTCAAAAGTCCTCTTCATCAAACTCGGCCACGAAGTCCCTTGTCAGAGTCCGTGGCCGCTAGTGTGCGCCTGGCCTTACTCAGCTACTTATCGATAACATCTCATGTTCATTTGTTTTCCGCTTTTAAATGCGAGTCGTTCGGTGTCGCACGTGTAATTATGGGTTTAGTAAGGAACGGGCCGGAATGCGCCCATGTTGGATATCTTTGATAACTTGACAGTGTTATAGAGTAGTTGGGGTTAGTTCTCTCATTAAAGCCAGTAGTCGTAAGCCTTAGAGGTTATACACACGGCGTATTTTTACTGAGCGTTTATACAGACGCAAAAGAAGCGCGTGTTTGTGTTGGCACAAACAAGCTGCAAGCGCACGTTCGTCTAGTATTGGAAAAAGATGTGTGCGCATTATCGCGTTTACATCGATACAAACGCGCAGAAGACGCGATACACAAAATCGCGCAGTGATATGATTAAATAAATAATAAATAAATAAATATCCTTGGACATTTCACACGGCGTCATCTAGTCCCAAGCTAAGCAATTTAATGCTTGTGTTATGGTAACCAGATGACTGATAAACTACATAGATACATTTTTTTTTGTAAATACATACATATTATACATAGAAAACACCCAGACACGAAACAAATATTTGCAGATCATGCAAACATTTGTCCCGCAGCGGGGATCGAACCCGCAACCTCTGCGTCTCAGGCGGGCTTTCGCCCACTGCGCCACAGAGGTCGTCAAAGATATCCAACATGGGCGCATTCCGGCCCGTTCCTTACTAAACCCATAATTACACGTGCGACACCGAACGACTCGCATTTAAAAGCGGAAAACAAATGAACATGAGATGTTATCGATAAGTAGCTGAGTAAGGCCAGGCGCACACTAGCGGCCACGGACTCTGACAAGGGACTTCGTGGCCGAGTTTGATGAAGAGGACTTTTGACCCGTATCTTTGTTAATGATTATCAAATACATCCTAATGTTATGAATCTGAAAGTTTTGTGTGTTTATTTGTGTTCCTATCACAGGTTCCTACATAATGCTTGAAATTTTAGTAATCTATCTTTATTACCCAAAAAGTAGACATGGTTATTTTATTACCTTAGATTTAATCTTTGATTGGTCGCTTTCCATAAAATCATGGACCAATATTCAAATTTGATTGTAGACGCTTTTTAATTGGCAAAAGTTGACCTTAAAGTAAAAATACTTAAGTCATAATTTTAATAATTATGTTAATAAGTTTTCTTGTTATGAAAGATTTATGAAGAGTTCGTGAATTTTAAATTTTATTGTGATTGCTAGTTTTTGTTGAATTGGGTTTAAGCTGCTATTGTCATGTAAATGGTAATTTAATGTTTTATATCCATATTTGTAAAATAACCAAAGGCTTGTTACGAAAATCTTAATCAAAAATACTAGGTAAGGTACCTACAAACTTCAATCCCAAATGTAAATATTAGTACTTGTTCTATTATTTATTCTGTTCGTTCGTTCGTATGAGCAAGTGGCCAACTCTGTTGACCACTTGACCACCATTTATTCTGTGATGTTAGTTAATTAATAATTTATTATTTTAGCATTCTAGAAGCGCTCCCTGGAATACAATCGTGATCATATTTTATTTTATTAGAAATAATTTTATTAATTTGTATAGGTACGTAGGTACATTCAGCTGCTTCCTAGGTCAGTAGACAGAGATCACACTTATTTTGGTACATTTGATACGATTTTGACATTTATTTCGCCTCAATCACTCTCATTACGTTAATCATACTCTTATTATGTAAATTTTTAAGGCACTACACACACTACTTTTCAAAACGTTTCCAATTAAAGTAAAATACCATTCTAAATTAACCAACGACTATAATTGTGTGTAGGTACATGTAAAATCTGTCCTTGAAACAAAATTCACAAACCAAATTATTAAATATCATCAATCAACACAGATTATATTTCATACTTTTGTTAAATACATTTAAAATAATAACTATGAAGTGACCTCATAGTATTGTTAGATGTTGCCCGCGGCTTCGCTCACGTGGTACCTTGACAACACGTATAACCTAGACACATAATATAATGAGCCTATTAAGTAGCGAAATCATTTTCAGGATCGTTTCAGTAGTAAAAATATTATCTATTACAAACAAACAAACTTTACTCTTATAATTATAATTATCTATACTAAAATAAAGAGGTAAAGTTGGTTTGTTTGTTTGGGGCAATCTCCGAAACTGCTCATCCGATTTCAAAAACTCTTTCACCGATGTGTAGCATGGACTTTCCAAATGAACATAGGATATATTTTATCAAGGTAACACGCGAGCGAAGCCGCGAGTAAGCTAGTATTGGTATAGAGACCAAACTTTAAATGCATTTGAAATAATAACTGCGGGATGACCTTATAATTTATATGGAGGTGCAACAGTGGCGCACGAAGGCACAAGGTAAATCATGAATAAGTCATTAAACACATCTGCTATGATGAACCCGCGACCGGTGTCTCCATTCAATACAATCAAAAACGCACTTACACTGAAAACATGCGACTTTTAGGCTAAGTTCAGATGACCTCGCGGTACCGCGCGGAACCACGAACCGCGCGGTACAAGATCAATATAAACGGAAAATCGTTTAGATTATACACCCGCGGTAATGTAAACGATAACCGCGGGTGTATAATCTTGTACCGCGCGGTACAAGATCAATATAAACGGAAAATCGTTTAGATTATACACCCGCGGTAATGTAAACGATAACCGCGGGTGTATAATCTTGTACCGCGCGGTACCGCGCGGTCATCTGAACCTAGCCTTAAGCATGTTTGTATGATCTTTGAAGTCAAAGTTTTGATGCCTATAAAATGCCTCTGACTTCATGACTTTACACACAAGTCTGAAATTTGATACCTTATGAAGCACAAATTCACACTACTATTTAAAATTTAGATGGTTGATGATATAAATTTTTTATCATCAATTAAAAATAAATCAATGATCGCTAGCTCAGAACGACTTAGAACATAAGTTGATGTTTCGCGTGCAAATTCAAATTTTCCAAAATGGAAAAACTGATAATTGTGAATTTAACTTGGAGTTTTAAATCGAGTTTTTAATATTAAATTAATTGTTTTTATGTTTGGAGTTTTAAAGTACTAGGTAGTAATTATTATGTTATTTCACGAAAATTTATAGTTTAGAAAATAATAGTTAAAGAGACGTAACCGGTAAACTGGTGTAAGTAATTCTGCTTTCAATGTAGAATCTACAAGACGTACGAAGAAACGAGTGAATCTGAGTTATGCCGCTTACCGTGGATGGGTCGATATGTAGCTTGTCGAAATCGTGAGTTGCACTATTTCGATATTACATCTCCACTTAGGTTTACCACTTGCAAATCGTCGCGTTGGAACAGGCAGTGGAATCACCTAGACGTTTCGTTTTAGATACACAAAAAAAGTAAAAAATCTAAAAAATAAAGGAAAAAATCAAAAAACAAAAATTTCATGGTGTTGTACATTGCCGGTTTGAAAATGTTCGTCACCTTATAGTCGGTTTTCGCTTATATTATTACCAGTGACGTTCCTTTTTCAAGTTTCAAGAATCAATTTTTATTGTACCAACATAATACCAGTGACGTTCCTTTTTCAAGTTTCAAAAGGGATTATGTGCTCGTGCTCACTGAACATATCAAGTTGAAAACCGACGTACATTTTTCAAACCGTCACTGTACATAAAAAAATGTAAAGTAAAGTAAGTAAGTTCGTATGAGCAAATGGCCAACTCTGGTGACGGAGTTTTTAGGCCGCCTTAAGGCCTCCGTCATGGAAAAATGTGAAACGATAACATACTTACGTTACAATTTATGAAAGATCATCTGTTTCTACAAAGTAAAGTTTGTGTATTCATGAAGTTGTTTTTTTCACAGATTTTAACACAGAAGAACTGTTTTAAATACAGCTTAACCTTTGTTGTTCTTTAGAATTTAGGTAAAGTAAGTTCGTATGAGCAGAGGCCAACTCTGGTGACGGATTTTTTAGGCCTTAGGCCTCCGTCATGGCTTCACGACTTTAAAAGCCGGGACCGACAATTTAATGTGCCCTCCGAAGCACGGAAGCGCTCAGATATTAATGCCACTTGCGGTCACCCATCCATGTAGTGACCGCTCAGAACGTTGCTTAACTTCGACGATCTATCAAGAACGTCTTAGCAAGCTTGGCACGGAATTTAGGTAACAGAACTGTACTCAAGCGAATTTTTTATACATACATTTCGCAGGTTTTTTTTGTACCTTTATAATAATATTTAACTATTTATTGAACTTTATGAGCTCGTAAAACTTCGTGACTAATTCAAATTTAATGAAAGGTTATTATTATTGAACAACATGCTATTAAATGGACTAATTAGTAATTTAATATGAACTTTATCAATATAATTTGAATGTTTTATTAGTATACGATTTCTGGATACATTTCGAGGTGCTTAGTAGGTATTTATCAAGGTATTTAAAAAAGACTTTTTGTTTCCGAAAATGTACATGGGTAGACGCGTTAAAATGAAAGTTTGCTTTCTAATAGCGTTGATGGGCGCGTGGTGGATGTCACGTATGGAATATTGACTTATACAAAATGTGGTCATGTACCTACTACAGATTAACGCAAAATTTTTAATATGTTGTGTTAATCCGTCTGAGCCATGCATCTTGTAATTTTCACAATAGCAATGATGCTTTGAGAACCGCAGCTTAACTGAGAACCATTTACTGAGAACTTAAGGTGTCGATGGCATTAGAAACACCTAGCACGTGAGACGAAACTGAAGTGATCCTTGAGTCCTACCAAAATAAACTTTTTCTTTCTTTCTTTCGTTGATTTTCAAGAACTCAGTCTTAGAATAGAATAGAATAGAATAGAATAGAATATAGCTTTATTGCACACCATAAAAGAAACAAAATAAAATAAACATAAGTACACATTCAAACAAGTGTAATAATGGGCGACCTTATCGCTGACAGCGATCTCTTCCAGGTAACCTTTGGATGTCTTAATGCAGAATGTTGGTGGCGATAGATTGGGTTACAACGTTGTCTTCACTCGGACGAGTAATTTAATTTTATAGATCTGTTTAATGAGCCGAGTAATTCTCTTTGAGTGTCATTATTCATGTTTCTGTCAACGCAGTTATGACACACTTGTTATTTTATGCAACAGTTATAACAGTTACCTATACTCTACATTTTACACATCACTATCTATACGTTGATTAATAATTATACGTAATCATTATACGTTAATAATATGTAGGTACTTACCTACCTATGTGATTTATAGGTACTTTTGGTTAAATTTCGTAGATTAATTTACAGTGATTTATATGAACAAATTATTCTTGATTATTTCGATACTACCTACGTGTGGGCATAGTTATGTATAGGTAGGTATTGTCATTGGATGTATCTTATTTGTTTACAATCATACCTATTATAAATACATATTTTTGGATATTTTACACAGCGTCATCTAATCCCAAGCTAAGCAATTTAATGCTTGTGTTATGATAACCGGATGATTGATATACTACATAGATACTTTTTTGTAAATACATAGGTACATATTATACATAGAAAACACCTAGCACGTGAGACAAATATTTGCAGATCATGCTAACATTTGTCCCGCAGCGGGGATCGAACTTGCGACCTCTGCGTCACAGGCGGGCTTTCACCCACTACGCCACAGAGGTCGTCAAATCAAAATGGGTTCTGAAATGAGCATCCTATACTAGGATCACATTATTCTCCCTAGGATCATTTACAATGCGAGCTCGGCAATTTATAATTGCACATTACAGGATGTCGCGCGACAAATTGCATCCAGTTTAATTGTGGTAAAACTCTGTGTTGCCAGCGTCTATTTAATTGTTCCCCATATTTCACGTTTGTCAAACAGGCCTATTCATTTTTCGCTCGCGAATGATTTGTAGCACCACTAACACGACTTCTTGTACCCAAAACCGTGTTAATACACGATATATTACACATTAATTTTACCGTGCACTTGCACATGCCACTACGTGTAGCACAAACCAAAATGAACTTTACCCTTGGCAGATAAAATTTAAATTAGCATCGACTTGTTTGACAGGTCCTGAATTGTCAAATACGGTCCACATGCTTTAATAATACTTAAAGCTTTGACATTAAGTTGATTTTCCCTTGAGTGTGAGATGCGCATGTATTGTCTGCAGGTACTTACACGCATAAATACCTACAGTGTGATCTATGAACATTGTCGCGGTAAATCAACGCCCCGCTGCGCGCGCGCATCTCATACACTCATTATTTTTAAAACATAGCGCACTATATACTGTTATACTGGCGCAAAAACTTAGGGCTGAACGTAATGGCAATAATTTTGAGATATAATAAAATACTTTTAATTTGACATGGGTCGTTCTGTCACTGTCGGCTTCGAATTATTGTTTCTGGCAATACTGAAATTATAATAATCGATAATTTGTTGAGATATGTGTTTTTGTAAGAAATTTATGATATTGTATTTCATACTCTACCTCTTTTCTTACAACAAGGTGCCTAGTTTATAATAAGTAAGAAAGTATGGTTTAAATTTGTTTTATTAACAATTAAAGAAGTGTTTGAAAATTGTGTCAAAAATATGTAGGTAGGTACCTAAGTATAGTTCAAGAAAATTATTTTTAATGACAGTTGGAAACCCTGTGAAACAAACAGTTTATCTAAAATAAGGTACCACGGGAAATAGTTATGACCACCTGTATAACGAGATTCTTCAGAACGTTGCTATAATTTTTTAAATTTATTTTGGGTCTTCATTATAATAAATGTATATTATGTATTTAAATAATATTCTAAGCAAAAATCACACTACTATTATAGTACTATAAAGGTAAAAGTTTGTGTGTGTATAAGTACTCGTATGTAAGTAGGTAAGTGTGTTTGTAAATCTTTCACGCTCAAACAGCTGGACGAATTTGAATGAAATTTGGTACCAGGATTGCTTATACCCTAGATTCGAATAAATTCCAATTGAAATAAGTACAAAGTGTCTATACTATACATACTATGCCGAAGATACGCGACCGAAGTTCAGCAGCTGATTTTACGTTTCGACGTATTCGGCTAATGAAACATCGTAAATGTCGAATTTACGGGGCAGAAATTCAGTTGCGCTTTGTGTGTATTAGTGTCTTGAACGCTGTCGTTGCGTGAAGCGCTCGTGGCAAAGCTTGCTAAGACGTTTTTGATAGATCGTCGAAGTTAAGCAACGTTCTGAGCGGTCACAACTTGGATGGGTGACCGCAAGTGGCATTATTAGCTGAGCGCTTCCGTGCTTCGAATGGCACGTTAAATTGTCGGTCCCGGCTTTTAAAGTCGTTAAGCCATGACGGAGACCTTTAGGCGGCCTAAAAACTCCGTCACCAGAGTTAGCCACCTGCTCATACGAACGAACGAACGAACAAACGTTGCGTCGTGTTGAAAGTACGCGACCGAAGTTCAGCTGTACGCCATTACAAACCTAATTTCGGCATAATGTGTCAGTATTTCAAATAGCAGGTCAATCTGAAAAATGTACATCTCGTTCTGCGTCTAACAAGTTCTAAAATTTAAAATGTTAAATAACCCTCCAAGTACAATGCTATTTGAATACTGACGTTGAATGAAAATAGTTCGGCATGATTATGCCGTACTACGGTCGCGTAACTTCGGCATAGCGTCTTTAGACACTAGGATGAAAGTTAGACGCGAATAAGAAAGTGTCGTAAGTTTACATAGAAGCAATACCTATGCGTTAATTAGCATGTTGTGATATGAACAAACCATTTAACTGGGCACTGAAATAAATCTCAAATATTACTCTACCTAAATAACCTAATACACAGTAACTCAATGTGCTAATTTTAGTCTGAGTTACAAATAAATGGCGTTTATAATATGTGTGAAAGGAAAGGCTTCAAGAAAGCTGTAATGTAGGTAATGTTTGCTAAAGTTGAACCATGATGAGTTAAATTGATTGCTACGGGGAAGTTCAAGTTTAGTTTTAATACTGATGGTTCTTTTTTTTAACAAAGAAAAGTTGCTCTTTATCGATAGAGCTGCACAAAATATCAAGCCATTGAAATAGTTTATAAAGTCTCGAAAGTAAAATAGTTAAGTAGTTAAGTCGAAGTTGCACTTGGTGGCGTTTTCGCTATTCCTCCTAAACTATACAAAATGAAACTTTTACATAGGTGTTAAAAAAAGCTTATGATAGGTTTCACAAACTGTATAACATTCAGTTTTTTATTAAAATTCCTTTGTTCAACGTAATAATAAAATAAAATAAGCGGTGGCACGATTTTCACCCATACAGGCACCTTAAGCCGAAATTTGTTTATACCCTTCACAATTTGACAAACAATGTCATAGCTAAACCATTTTAAATAACAATAAAAAAGTGAGAATATTCGTATAGTTGCTGAATTAGAACTTACTTAATAATTTTCTTTATGCACAAAGTCAGAAACAAACACACATAAACAAAAAATACCTACACTTCTTAAACTAAACAACTAAATAATTTACTTAGTTTTAATTGTGAGCAATCCTATTCCATCCCAACAATGTCTTATCTGCGAGAGTCCAGTTGAAAGCAGGAAAAGCTGCCTATGCTGTTGCATCTAGTAAGCTATAAAGGCAGGTTTACATCCAGTACACACATAAAGCGGGCTTTACACGGCGTTTAGGCAATGCGTGGCTACGTATTTACGTATTCAGGAGGAGATGACCTATGCGCGGTTATTGTGCACTTTACTACTGTTACACAAGCGCATGGCATGCGCATACAGACGCTGGATGTGGCTCTCATTATACAAATTACTCAAAGTTACTAATTTACGTGAAAACATTAAACAGGCTCAGTATCTGATACGAAGCTGTGGAAATCATTCATGTTGTATTTGCTTTATCTCTTCAGCTAGAAAGTATATAGATGCAAACTGAGCCGCAGTGGGATAACCGACTGAGCCGTGAGCGAGGAATTTATTCCATCCAGATTCTTATTCTTATTCTATTCAGAAATAAGATCGAATTTTGAACTACGCCTAACAGTCTTTACGAAGTAACTAACTAAATGGGTATATTGGGAAACATTCGATTATTCACCCCCGTATGTTGTAAACGACTTAACCGATTTTGATAAGATTTGTTTAAGACAACGGGCAGAAAACCAGCTTTTAAATAAAAAACTGCATTAAAATCGGTCCACTCATTGAAGAGCTACAGTATCACAGACAGATACATAGACAGACACATATCGGTCAAACTTATAAAATCCATTTTTTTGTCGGGGGTTAAAAAACATGTCAGCCGAAACTGACATGTCCACTGAGGCCTCATAACTCCATCGCCAGAGTTGACAACTTTTACTCACAGAAAAATGAAATAAATACCCAATGTAAGTGAATAGTATTTACCAGTTGGTTCCAGCAGCTGTAGATGCGAGCGCGGAGATGTGCTCGTCTCCAGGTCAAGGATCGCCGCTCACATGCGCGCATTGAACCCGCGACCAGGGCAGGACATTCGTAGACCACTTTACAGCGCGTGTCACACAGCAGTTGATGCGTAACTCCTTTTAGCGCCACTGAAAACCAGCGCTCCAACAGTCATGATGCTGCTGGAGCAAATGAGGGGTAGCCTTATTTTCTTGTCCGTCGATTGTCAATGTTTCTCATTTCTGTTACCCATGTTTATGTTGTGGAAAATATTTGTTTCTTTCTATTCTATTCAATAAATAAAAATAAATAAATATCCTTGGACATTCCACACAGCGTCATCTAATCCCAAGCTAAGCAATTGAATGCTTGTGTTATGGTAACCAGATGACTGAGAAACTACATAGATACATTTTTTTCTTGTAAATACATACTTATTATAGATAGAAAACACCCGGACACGAAACAAATATTTGCAGATCATGCAAACATTTGTCCCGTAGCGGGGATCGAACCCGCAACCTCTGCGTCTCAGGCGGGCTTTCGCCCACTGCGCCACAGAGGTAGTCAATAGAGTATAGACTGTCTTGAATGGGTCTGATAACACCAAACTGACGACTGCTGCTGCTGCGGTCAGATCGATCAGAAATTTCAGCAACATTTCTGATCGCTCGCGTTTTCGTCATCGGATGTCAATTCCTCTACCCACATTTTGGTTTTCGTTTCTCTTCCAAAGGGATTTAAACGTAGATTGTTAATGTTACTTGACTTTATATTACAAAAAAATAATTATTTTGAAGATCGATTAATTGCAAAATACAAAGCTCTCCAGTCGATGTTCAGGGAAAGATTTTTTCAAATGTTATTGATAATAATTATGTCAACCAAATTTGGGAGGCCTTTGCCCTGCAGTGGGACAATATGGGCTAGAAATAAATAAAAAAAATTGCAGTTAGTTACTACTATTACAAGCATTAAATTGCTTAGCTTGGGACTAGAAGACGCTGTGTGGAATGTCCAGGGATATTTATTTATTTAATATTTGCTTGAAACTCAACATTCAAACTTAAGTTTCGCTTTAAAGTTCTCGCCTTATATAACCAAGGAGTAGGTACCTATTTATTTTTGAACAATTTTGAAATGTTTTTAAACTACCTTGACACTCTGACATTTGTTAAGCTCCTCATTCCAACAATAGTATTGTTCATGTTATTAAGTGCACATAACATTAACATTCCAACAATAGTATTGTTCATGTTATTAAGTGCACATAACATTTGTTTGTCAGTGGTTAGCTACAATGACCTCTGACCTACCTAGGTCTAGTCTAACTTGTAACTGAGCAATTTGAAATGAAATGAAAAATGAAATATGATCACGACTGTATCCCAGGGAGCGGTAGACACTTCTTTCAGATCTTTTAGGCAATTTTAGGAAATAGTGAAGTAAGTTTGTATGACAGTGGCCAACTCTGGCGACGGAGTTCTAAGGCCGCCTAAAAGGTCTTTAGAAATTAATCTAATATACTGTAACTAACGGTTATTTTCCCAACTTAGGCCTTGTTATGCGAAACAAGGCCTTGTTAAGCCTTGTTATAATGTTATGCGAAAATTTTAGATTTAATAAAATATAAGAATCTCGACTACATTGTGACTTTAGGTCAATGTATTTTCTTCATTCATACCAGAGATATATTCAAAATATATTACTATTCTTAAAGATCGAAAGGCGTTCAAGATCCGCCAATCTATTGATTGGTTGCTCTTAAAATTAGGAAGCCCACATTCTTCCTTTAAAAAAATTACTAAATATTAAATCTAGGTTAAAAAGAAACAAAATATCAAGAGCACGAACAATTTATTTTGCACGTCATCCGGAATGCATCTTTTACAAACACTGCTTCGTAAAACACTCTACCTACATATTATACTATTTACAAAAAATCGTTGTTTGACAAAGTACTACTGAGTATGTGATTGAGAAGTATTGCTAAGCTGAGTATATAAAGAAAACAAATAATATCTAATATTACATATTAGTAATATTGAGCAAATTAGGAATCTTTTTTACAATCGAGTATATTTTATTGAGTCCTTTCCTGCCTAGATTGTCCATTAGAATATTTACTGAAGATAATAAGAAACATATAAATTATAATTTGGCCTAGTCTTAATAATAAGGGAAATGATATTTGTATCACAATTTTAAGGAATGTATAGACAGTCGAGGATGCGATTACATAATAAGCTTAAAGTTATGAAATATACACAAAACTAAAGGTTACAATAAAACACAATCCCGAAATCTTGCGAGCAAACAACAATTCAATCAAAAATTCTACTAAATTGAATAAATTATATTCGAACTATACAAAAATAAAATGTGTTGTAAAAAACTGGAATGTGGCTACACCTGGCTGATTCTATTCACAAAAATATATTAACTTTAAACCACTCACTAAGTAACCTACCTTACTCTAGACACAATAATTTATTTATTTACAATTTCGATTTACACGCCCCTCGCGGGCCCTATAACATTTACTAACTAGACGCTTATTTTACGTATTTGGATAGACTCTTTCAAGCGATAACAATTCACAAACAAACCCCCTGTCTACTGATTCTACTTAATTAATAATCACAATCCGATCTACTGGCCTTATTCACTGACACGTAATGTGATGACGTCAGACTTTGGTGGTGAGGTCGAGAGGGTGGAGCTTGATCCTCTTGATCTGCGAGTAGGAGACGTCTTCCTCCTCGCTGGCGGAGCCGGCGGCGCTGGCCGAGTCCACGTCGTCGTTGTCCTGCACGATGACCTCGCTGTCATCAGACCGCCGGCGCGCGGAGCTGGACCGCCCGTCCGACTTCACCGACAGGTCCATAGGGTTCTCTTGCAACGGAGACTCGGATGTCCGTCTCTCTGCCGGGGGCGTCGGCACGAAGTCAGCCTCTGACACATCCTCCTGAGGAGTCGGCGGCTGCGACGACCGCTGCTGCTTCAATATCTCATCCAGGAAGAACCGTTTTGAATGATCCGCGTTATGGTCGTCGATCCTCACATCATTATTGTTCTCTGCAACTTGCCGTAACGCAGCATGGTCCAGCAGATGTCTGGAGTATAATGGATGGAATCCGGGCGGAAACAGAAGCGGGTGGTTGGCCGCGAACGGGTTGAACGGATGCGGCGGTAAGAACGGCGAGTGGGGGAAGTGTGGCAAGGACGAGTGGATGTTGGCGAGCTGGAGGGGGACGAAGGTGTCTCTAGGAGGTGTGAGCGGCCGATCTGGGGGCCTTCCTTGTGTTATTCTGGTCTTTTCGTCTAGCTTTGGCGAGGATCCGCTGCGATGTGAATCAGGGGATCCGGAGCAAGGTTTGTATTCGTCCAGACCCATAAGAGCTAGTTCTTCTTTCGTCCTCGGGCGGGCCAGGCCGGGGAACAGATGTGGGGGGAACGGTGGCGCTAAGTGGTGCGGTGATGGTGGTATTCTTGGTGGTGACCGTGATTGGGCGGCTTGTTGCTGTTCCTGCAGGAGGCAGTGGATCTTGAACCAGTTGGATCTTCGTCCATATCTGGAGCCGGACTTGCTCATGCCGACCATGAGGCACTTGCGGAGCCGACACGCCTTGCAGGCGGTTCTGTTCTTCTTGTTGATGACGCATTCCCCGTTGTTCTTGCATTCCGTTATGGAGTTCAGGTTGTTGTATGACCTCCCGAAGAATGACTGGAAAGAAAGAGAAGATTGATTATATTTATGTGACACTGTAAAGTTTATTTAAATATTGGAATGTTGTACAACTTAATATTTATTTAAATACTATATTGCATAATAGTGGCAATTCTGAGTGTCGCAAAAGCTAAACTAAGCTAACTAAAATTGTTGCCGTCCCTTTCATAGCGATGGGAATAAAAAGGATGGCAATAATTTTAGTTAGTTAAGTTTAGCTTTTGCGACACTCCGAATTGCCCCCATACTATGTAAATGATGTACTTTATAATGTCCTTATTTCGCAAATAAGAACAATATTTGCTCAACTGATAAACCTATAAACATTTAAATCCAAGTAAAGAAGCTAAACATCTAGTATTTCGAGTCTCGGTATGAAGTTATTTTAATGAAGCTGGCATATTATCTTAATGTGTGGTTTCGAAATCAGATATTTCTAGGGTTTAATGAGTATTAATGTAGGTTATTACGCGATGCACTGAATATGTATAATATTGCATTTAACGCGATTACGGTAACTTATTGGAGTCTTTGCTTCGGGGATTAATAAGGAGTTAAAGGATTTGTTTCTAATTAATAGCAAACGTCAATTACATTCTTATAAGATGTTCATTCGAAGGTATGATAATTAAAGTTATATGCAAATGGTTACGGTAATTACTACCTACTACAAATAGCAAAAACTATGAATACTTAATATAAAAAGTAACTTTCCGTAACTAACTACAAGTTTCTTTCTACGAAACCTAGTTTCCTGTAACGAAAAATACGTGCTTTCTCGTGACTGGTATCGTACGAGGACGAATTATGCTTAGTTCGTAACCGGTTACGAAGCTCCGGTTTCGTAGACGGCCGAAGCGGACTTACTAACTAAACACTTGATTTTACATCACTGTTAGCAGTCTATGTTATCCTAGTAAATCTACAAACTTTCTCAGGCACAACTTTACCTAAAGACATCAAGTATGTCAAGATCCTCATTTACACATCCTCAAGCATCATCCATAATCCGATTTCCCTAGATTAAAACAGCGTTCGCCAGCTTTGACCTAACCTAAGGCTCTGTTTACACGCCTTGCTGGGCACGCTCGGGGCGTGTGACTTCGAGAGTGAAAACGGCTTAAGTGGGCTTCGGTTCGGTCACTCGGAGGTTCATGTGTTTGTAGTTGTTGGCTTAGGAGGTATAATTAGATATTAGATATTATAGGCAATTCGGAGTATCGCAAAAGCTAAACTTAACTAACTAAAAATGTTGCCGTCCCTTTCATAGCGATGGGAATAAAAAGGATGGCATTAATTTTAGTTAGTTTAGTTTAGCTTTTGCGACACTCCGAATTGCCACTATAGACAGTTTAAACTTAACTAACTAAAAATGTTGCCGTCCCTTTCATAGCGATGGGAATAAAAAGGATGGCATTAATTTTAGTTAGTTTAGTTTAGCTTTTGCGACACTCCGAATTGCCACTATAGACAGTTTACAGTCTGTTCTTTTACTGTTGTATTAAAATTAAAGAAATAATTATTAGCCCTAGATTGCTAATTAATTCCTTTGAAGATTTCTAGGAGTCAGGAGAAACTTGCAAGCTAAAAAAGTTAAAGCACTTTAGATTAAAAGGTTGTTCTGTTTCTTGTCAAAATACCCAAAAATATTTGGATAGTTTTCACTTATTTGCTTTTAAATAAATTTGTCTTTGTCTTCCATCTAAGAAATGCTTCTATAAAACTACTAAATACAACGTATGTGCAAAATTTAGACCAGATAGACCAGATAGGTATCTAGTTATTTATAACGAATAATTTATAAAAAACATTGAAAATTATAAATCGAATCTAACCCACTATTATGTTATAAGAAAACTTAATGTCGATTATTTCTAAATGTACCAAAAAATCATCTTACGTATACATAGAACTCTTGGTGTCAGGGGCCAACTAGGCTTCCTTCGTCCAGTTCTGGTCTAGTACCCATACGGTCTTCCGACCTTGAACGTTGAGTAATGAATTGTTCTTTCAAAACAATGTTGACGTTATTTGAAAGCTCGCCGTAAACTGTTGTTTTAGCCGTTTTTTTATTATTGAGAACAATAGATGGTAAAAAGCTGTTAGACTGTGGTTTAGATTTGATTATCATGTTGAAAGTGATGCAAACGAGATCAGTCGATCGTAACTGTTAGTTCTGAAAATATGTTAGGAAAATAAGTCAGTTATGTAGAGTCAAAAGAATAACAAAATATTTTGTAGTTTTTTTTCACACTGATAAATTCTTTTTTAAAATTTCTAAATTGTAAGCTGTATATAAGTATAGAAAAACAAACATTTGTTTGGAGCTTAACTGTTAATATTATGAAATATAAAAATGAAAATGACGACACGACCCGTCCGGTAGTCAATTTTTATTTACGATATTTTGAGTAATTTTCGATCTTTTAAAGATGATTTCATAAATACATGAGATGATAAAACTAGACTTTGATTGCCAAACCACGAAGTGCAATAAAGTCATTGCCACGCACCGTCTGACAATTGCAGACGAGTGTTAACTAAACACGTGCCGTTGCCAAAACACTTGCAAGCGGGCGCGGGACGCATTATAAGATCAGGCGCTACTGTGAAACACTTTACATCATCATTACGAGAGAGAGAGATCAGATTTTTTACGATTGCTGTTGTATACTGACTAACCAATAATCGTTAAATTTTCAATATTTAATAGTCTAAGCTCTTAATTTTGTTCACGCTAAAGACAAACAACACGATACAGAATGTGTTTTTTTTGATAAAATTGTTACGAGGACATTGTTTACCGCACCTTAGGAATACAGTCATGATCATTATTTCATTTTTTAATTTTAAATATCATCAAGGACTCGATATTTAATTTCACAAATTTTATCTCTGTTTTAAGTAGATATTTTGTGTTTATAAGTAAGTAGAACGGTGAAGGAAGACATCATGAGGAAACCCGCGGCTAGTTAGCCCCACACGTATTGACCATTGTCTTTCCTGTGGATATGGCCGGCTAAGCTGAGAGGACGGTTTAGGTGCTGTTGCCCAGCATCTAAGTCTATTCCATCTCAACAATGTCCCAGGCATTTGACAGCGCTAAAATTGATGCCATCTCTTTTATTTCGATCGTTATCAAAGGGGCGGCAACATTTTTAGTGCTGTCAAATTAGTTTATTTTAGTTTTGGCGACACCGGAATAAACACCAGTTTTACACAGCCGTTGTGAATTTGAGTTTGAGTATCGTAAGTTTTAGTTGTTCGCGGTAGCGCGCGTTGCACCGCGTCATACCCGTGGAATTTAAACTGAAACAATGACATCTTCAGAACGTGCTCTGAATATACGTAGCTACTAGCGGTTGTACACTCAAGAAGTAGTTTTACAGTATGATAATGTGTTTCAATTTAAAAGTAATAAAGCAGCTAACTATGAACAAATCTGTTCCCTTTTACTTTTAAAACTCTGGATTAGGTACGCGTTTAAAAAACAAACAAAAAATGTCCTATTATAAAATCAATAAATAAATAAATAAATGGCATTTATTGCAGACACAATGGTCCATAGTAGGTACACGAATAAAGTAATAAGTAGTAGACATAATTATAGTAGACATAACTTTTGGTTATTAGGTTTTGCTCTACGTAATAACGAATATTTATATTTTTTTCTTATTTTTCACATGCTTCAATTTTCACACAAAAACCGTGATCACGTTACTTTTTAAATACTCAAAATTTGATTACGAAAGTACCTACCTACTAATATTTTAATAAAAAAACTAACTTTTAAAAAGTTAAAAAAAAAACTAAGTTTAAATAAACTGAAATAGGTACTCAGTTTCTTCTGGCTGACTGTACAGTCGTCCTCATCACTATTCTCGTAAACGATCGTATTGTAATCTCATCGATCTAACTGCTTTATAGGCATCGTTTCCCGAGCGATGCAACTTATGAATGACATGTCCAATGTCTACTTTGTTTGTTGAAAAGTTTATAAACCCATACCAAATGGCAACCATATCATTTTAATAGCCAATCTCAATAACCTATCTTCGATTTTGCTTACTGTCAGTAGCTATTTGAATGTTTTTGTATGAAAGAAATGTCGGCTTTTTGACGGGAATTCAAGATGGCATGTTGTCGTATTTGTTTTATTTTCCGAAATTTGTGTTTTGGCGAATGTTAATGTGTAATAATGGTGGATTATTAACTGTTAAGTGTTCGTGAACGTACATAAGTGTAGGCAAATGAAACAAAACTGTATATCATTGCATTTCGAGTTCTCTCAAGAAGTCCATGTAAAAAGCTGCAGTAAAGAACCCACATCTTTACTGACGCTGACTATGACTTTGACTCGACCTTGACTAAACCGACATAACGAAATTATATACACATGGTAGTGGCTAAATGCGTGGCAAAAGCCGGCGAAGCCAAAATAAAGAAGAAGAAGAAGAAAGAAATGTCAAATATCTACCCGGAGTTAGCAAAACCAAAGATTGAGGTTATTGAGACAATATATTTACTTGTCAATATACGTCCGGTTCCTATATTTAAGTTATGAATGACCGGTAGGTCTATCGTCATAGCAACGTTGTTATCTGTCAAAAAGTGTCATACATTTTGTGTTGTAACAAAGTTGCTATTGAGATAAATAAATATATAAATAAATAAATATTACATTAGAATCACCTGGCATGTAAGACAAAGTTGAAGCGATCCTTGAGGTTCTACCAAAATAAATGAGATTTCTTTCTTTTGCTTGATCCTATGTTCAAAGAAACGAAATTCGCTATCCCTATTTCTAGTTCGGTAATTAACAATGAGGCCTATGCGGCCTAAGAGTCACCAGCTGGCCGCATGCGTCCAGGTCAAAGGTGAGCAGAGGCTCGGGTTGTAACCGCCGCGCCCATCGTCGCCAATTTATGCACATGCTCATTACGGGCCGTACTCGGGTCGACAAGTACTTGAATATTATAATTTTGTACTTTATGACATTTTGAGTAATAATTAACAACAGAGAATAAATTGTTATCAGTAAGCAAGAGCTATTCTGCCTACTCTGGTGACTAAGTTTTAAAGGATGCGACTTTAGCCGAAATTCATAAAGTTGACAAAATGTGATCATTGATGCGCTTAGAAATAAATGCCACTAGCGGTCAACTAGGTACTTTATGTTAGTCCAAGCAGAACGTTATCTAACTATGACAATAAACTACGAACAAAAAAAAAACTTAAATAAATATATAGCCATGTATGATAAAAATAAAGTTAACTTCAAAAATAGACTAGTTTTAGTAATGAATAAGATTTAGAATATTTCCTTATATTTCTCCGTTTTGTATGCGATGATACTAAATACATAAAGCAGGTGTATTATTGCAGTCTGATGCAATTGTTGCGTATTTCGTACCAATAAACATGATATAGAATAATAAGAAGATGATATTACCTTGCACACTGTGAACTGTTTTATTTGCCAAAAGTTTGTCAGGCTCTCACTATGATGTATACAAGAACGATTAAAAGCCATGTTTTTACTAGCAAAAACCCGACCAACTTTTCGTTTTTTCATTATAATTTATTTACAGAAACTAAACTACTACATATTTACATAACTGTACAAAATACAATTAGAACCAGTTGAGCCACCTATAGATCGTTTGCAATGATCCTTAGCTCAACTGATCCAAACCACTGCCAGGCGGAAGCGTGCCCAAGACACTGGCAGCATTGCCGCGCTGGATGCTGATCTTTTGAGCCAAATGAGTGCCAGCCCTCGGATTACGCGTTATTCGTTAGTATTTTTTTTGTCTCTCCTCAGAACTTTCAGGGCATATAAAAACACCAAAATTACTCTTGAACTATCCAGACCAAGACAGCTATTCTATTCGTATACCATTTCGCGAAAAGATAGATAACCCGGGTGACTGGTCTGTTAGCCAAGCAAAAAATCAGCCAAGTGCAAGTCTCAAATATTTATTTTATTCTGTTTTATGTATTTCTTGTTAAAGCGAGAAAAAACATCATCTGTGAACTGTCAACAATCAAACGTCAAGCCTCAAATGCCTATCACGGTTCATGAGATACAGCCTGGTGACAGACAGACGGACAGAGTCTTGGTAATAGGGTCCCGTTTTTACCCTTTAGGTATAGAACTCTAAAAACTAACTCTACACTTAAACGATCGCTAATTCGTGTCCTGACACCACTTAGACCATAAAATCTGTTACGAGAGACGTACGGAAAAGGAACATAAATTATCCACCTTGCAATGACAACATTTAACCCTACAGTAACTTACTCATATGATATGAGATAGTAAAGACGAGCCGTGTATGTAACTACATACATTAGAACTAACTACTAACGAGTTAGTGGTTAAACTCTGGTGACAGTTCAGTTCAGTTCAGTTCATTTATTCATTAACATTCCTTTTACAAAATGTGTTTGAAATTACAAAAAAATAACTTAATAATAACAGAGGAAAAAAAAAAAAAGAAGAAAAACTACTTTACATGCTTACTTACAGCTACACAAATATTTCAGATAAACAATGTCAAACAGTGCTAAGGTTGTCTGGAAGAAATCGCTCATAGCGATAAGACCGCCCATTGTACTTCATTTCAATTATTCTGTGTTTGCTATTTGATGTAATGTCCATGTGGTGTACACTAAATTGTTATCTATCTATCTATCTAAGGCCACCGTAAAGCCGGGTCCGACAATTTTCCCTCCAAAGCACGGGAGAGCGCTAGTGGCAATTAATGCCACTAGCGGTCACCCATCCATACAAAATAGATAATGTACCAAGTTTCATAGAAACCCAATCAGCCGAGTCATTTCATATGGTTTTTCTATATTGATCAATACACAAACATTAACATTGACATTGTGTGTGACTAAGTATTTAGGTATATGAATGGACGATGAACCTATTGTAAATTACTAGGTAAATCTAAAATTCTAAATGTATTTAAAGTAAGTAGGTACCTACTTATAGATATTTAAAAAAATAGACAACGTCACGAAGAAGAGAAATAGAACATAAAAACATTTTTTGTGAAGGCAATTTTTCCATTTCCATTCCAAAAAAAGTATAAATGTTTGTTAACACCTAGGTATATTTTTACTATAAAATGTAGGAGCAGTATTTTAAATGAATTATGCTTCGCGCTTAGATTTGACTACATTTTCCTTGTTTTTGCATTTCGTCAATGAGTAGGTAGGTACTTAGGTAGGTATTTTATGTAGGAGGTCGCGCGTCAGTCGATTTGATTTGTGTCTCGGCTCAGCTTTTAGTAATGCGTTGGCAAGGTCTACCTCATCTCCATTTGATCTCTGACCCGCGTGTTTATAGGCACATTCTGTGGAAGTAGATCTATAGTATAGATCGCTACAAAGTATGCGTCATAAAGTACCTACGACTCGGCAAATTCGCCGTCCTGCCATTAAGACTCCATAAACAACGATATAAAACGTTATGGTGAACAATTTTATGGTAATTCTGCGCGGTTACCTACCGCAGCACACTTTTAATAAACTAAATCATTTTGTATTAGTGTCCCATTAGCTATAGTTTACGAGGAATGCGCTGAGAAATGTTATTCCGTGATTATCTATAGCTCCGTTTTAGTGCACACAGACCGTCCGAACTAACATCACAACCTATCGATGAAATATACCGAGCAATGGAATCTCAACACAAGTGTGTCGGCGAAAATTGATATCAAAACTGTTTCCAATCGCGATGAGGTCAAATTTAATAAATAATTCACAAAATCAACAACTAATTGCACAAAACAAACGAGCGAACGCGAATTAATGATTTCAAGAAGCGATTTATAATTTCCCACATGAATAGTTTCGATACCAATGCAATTTTTAATCGATAACTGTAACTGTGACAAATCGAGTGATTCTCTCGAATTGACTTTCCCAATCAACTCGGGGCTACGATCACGCACACGCAAAACTAGCGTGAGAACACACGAGATAACATTACAAACTTTAATTTTTGACCTTTCTCCGACGGTAGTAGACCCAACTAGCTGATCTTATCGTCGACGCAAGACCCTCCACCCTTAAGATTATACACCTAAGATTCAAAACGGATTGAGTTGGATTTAGTACGATTAAAGAATGTTGGTCAAAAACGCGAGCGCGCGTCATCCCGCGTTTGCGTTCGGAAGCGGTGACCTGCACCGATGTTTTGATTAGCTCTGACATTCGAATCGATTATTCGTTTAATGTGACTCGATATCGCGCGAGATTGCTACAAGTGAACTTTGAATGTGGAACACTGGTGCTGTATTACGGATTACGTAATTGCCGAAGAAGTCGTCGGCAATGAATGAAGGATAAGAAGACACGCCGCATTACGCGAACTCCTCAAATTCCATTGTTCATTAAACGTTGGGGCATCACCGTGAAGGAAGGAATTACTGTTTATGAGATAGAGATAAAATGCTCGCACCATCGCTAATCCGTTATCCGTGACAGGATTCCTGACCTCTAGCGCAGTGCAAGTTATCAAAACGATGCGCAAACCTCAACAATCCTATAAATTATGCAATAAACTAATCGTACAACATGTCCGTCGGACGCCACTGCAGATTTCGTGACGAGAATAAATATTATCGCTATGCTCCAATAAGTCGATCGGTGTGCCAACTGCCGGCCAGTTTCGACATGACCTCTATAAAACAATGACAATTAGCCGTTCGATTCTCGTCGCGATTAATGATTTAGAATTCGAATTTGCGTGACGAATTTCGTCAAAACGATACAAATAAAACGAGACCGTACACGCAAAACTGAGTGAGGGCGAAATGCGCAGCGATTGCGGCGCGCTCGCGACGAATCGATTCCGCGCGCCGCGCGCCATTGTTTCAATACCAACATTGCGACAAATCGACAATCCAATTGTACTGATCTAATTTCTAAAATTGTTTATTAATCTTGAAACTGACCACCTGATTACTATTTACATTGACTTTGTAATCGATAAGTCATTAAGCCACACGGGCGGGCGTAATCGACAATAACTTTAATTGCAAATTTAATTAATGCTGCGAGCTCTGCATTTAGTCGATTCACGTTTGCACTACACTAGTGTAATTAATGTTGCTCTAAAATTAATTAACAGCAACCCATAACATGAGGGTATAACGAAGAAAATAGCTCATTATAGCTCGCGGTCTAAATGGCAACACTTAAGCTCAAGCAATTACCTAGAGACATATAAAACAGTCCAATTAATTAACTCACATTAGAGGTGGCCATTAAAGGTCTTTGTTTTTTTAACCGGGTTGACAAATTACGAGCGGCGGCGGCGTCTTTGCCGCGCCGTCCGTCGCGGGCACAATGGCGCGGCGCCTCGCACTGTCCCCGCACAATACCCGATTACACACACAGATAATTCCACTTAAACCTTTAAAAGCAAATTAGTAGCGATGATTTATTGCTGGCCAGTTGCGAAACGAAACAAAACGTCTCGGTTAGCCCGAATATCTTTTCCGGCGAGCGCATCCCGCTCGCGTGCGTTACCGCAATTTGAATGTGCTCCAAATTTGAAAATAATTTGTGTCGGCGAGACTCGAGACGCTGATCGTGCGAACGGCGATTGCTATCGTTATCGAATTGGACGGGCACATCACTACTCTATCAACTACTGCGATCAGATATACGGAGATATAAGAATAAATATGTGGTTGCCAACAATTCATAAATATTTTAGCTGCTTTGTAAAACAACTGTAAACACCGCATGTCTGTTCGTTTGAGATGTGCCTTTTTTAACTTATCATCCTTTTAACGCAATAGACAGAACAAGTTCAAAAATTAAGGAAAAATTGTTTTTGCATTCTTTACCGATATTGACAGAACATCGAAATAATGCGAAGAAAAATTTTATCTAACTAAGTTTTTAAACACAAATGTTTATTATTTTACCGAACGCCTAGTAAATAATATGCTGATAACTTTAGTGTGTGACTTTAATAATCCAGACATTTTACTACCATTCACAATATACATTACCATACAGTACCAACATCAAACTTATGTAAATATAGACTATCTTCAAGAACCCGCGTGACCTCTTTCAAACAACGTTAGGTTACACCACGCCACTAAATCAAAAGGTAGCACACAATTATGTGTTTAGTCTTTCACTATAGTTATTTCATCAAGCAACCGGCCATTAGCTTGTCAAGCACTGGGGTTCGTCTCAGTTTAGCCAAAAACTCCGTAATGATAGGTGTCTAGTTTTTGCCGTAGTTAAAAATACACACGAAGCTAGTAATAGTGCAGAATAAATAATTGGTAATAGTCAGCTACTATCACGTGCCAGCCAAGCCTATTAACATAGATGCAATTTTTTTTTGAATTGCAGAATATTTTCCTTTCTGTAGTTAGAGTGGTCAGTTACTAAACGAATATAGTGTGAGTCGTACAAAATAGAGAGCCAAATAAATAGGACATTCAAATTAATATCTTTCTTTCAATGACTTTAATTCCGTGTAGGTATGAAATATATATGAAACAATGAATGAGTCAAATTGATAAGCTATTAGAGGAAACATTTAATTTTGAATATCGAACAATTTTTAAAACCTTAAAAACCTTTAAATGTCTACCGCTCCCGGGATACAGTCGTGATCTTTCATTTCATTTCATTTTTTTTTAAAACCTTTACTGCGTTCTATTGGACTTTTCTTAGGTAAGCAACTAATACCGTAACTAGTAAAGTGTAAACCGGCCTAAGCATCGCTAGCCTTGTTTGCAGTTTGCCCATCAGTTACGCAATAATTGTATCAGGTTGGAGTTCACACGTTGTTGCTTGTTTTAGAACATTATGTGTAGCAGCTAAAGGTCGTAGAGATCTCTTTTAGCGATACAGTCAACCATTACTGCTCATTTTGCTTTTTAGATGCTATCACTGATATTTTTGGAGCTTAACATTTTATTTGGCTGAATACAATCGTGAAATGCTTAAAGTAAAATAAACTTATTTTATGCAAGTAAATTATGATGTTGTTCCGATGAAAAAAAATTACGATGTATTTCCATGTTTTGATAGACATAACGCAGATTCACAAACAATTTTCATCCTATTTTGCGACAAAACTTACTAAAAATATATTTTCAATTTTTTTATTTTTTTTACCTATTGTGCCGCACTGCTGGGCAAAAGTCTTCCCCAAAACTCTCCACTGACTGTTTTTGGCGATCGCCCATCATTCGTCCTCAAAGCCGTCAAAATCCTTCCGCCAACGCCTCCTCGGCCGGCTTAATATAAAAATTAAAAATAATTACAAACGAGAAAGTATTCGCTACCGTGGACTAAACAAAACAGAAGACTCGTTCCATTCCAGAATTGATCTATTTGTCACCGAGCGTGCACATTACCATACAAAGCTCAGCCGCCGCGGTCCTGTTTCTATAGGCTACCGGCTAATTGCTCCGCGCTATATAGACTTACTGTCCATTCAAGCTTTATTTTAATTAGCTTCGGAGACTTTGATAGAAATAGTGGCCTTTTTTGCAGATCAGTGATAAAACGTGCAGTGAAGTCACAATGCAAATTAAATAGCGTTTTTGTGAGAGCTTATGTATTTATTCTAGGATAAAGTTTTTAATTAGATTGATTTTTGCTTTGACTTATAATAGTAAATCATCTGTGTGTACTGTTTGTGTAGAGTACTGTCCAAGTCGGAGCTAACCCTAACAATATTTTCTGAAAATTAAGTGAGGGTAGTTCAACAAATTCTTCGGTTTGCTGCGGTACCTTCAGTACTTCAGTCTTCCCGCGACCATGTCTGGTGCAACCAGCCAATATGTGAGGTAAAAGTAAGTAAGTTCGTATGAGCAAGTGGCCAACTCTGGTGACGGAGTTTTTATGCCGCCTAAAGGCCTCCGTCATGGCTTAACGACTTGAGGTTATGTGAGGTTAAAACAAAGTTAGTAATTTCGTGATAAATTCCCGGTTATAATTATAATATTTTTATCTTGAAAGTTTAAAAAACTACAATAGATTTCATAAACATGCCGTCGAAATCGAGAACGTTTCGCAAAGTTCTACAAAGTGCACAAATTACGTTTAAAATCGAACGCGATGCAGCCCATTACTCCCTAACCATGCACAACATGAGATCCCATCGTTCATGGTGGCTGGCCATGGCCATTGAGCAACGAGGCACGCGCTGGAAAATCACCGAATATCGTAACTGTTGGAGCATCGAATACGCAAAGGTCAGAGATTTTCAGATGTTTTCTTTACTTTCAATTTCGAATATGCATAGGTTTCAAGAATTTTAGTTTTTTTTCATCGGTTTGAATTCGGAAACCCGAAGGAAGTCAAATATCAATTAATCACTCCATAATTTTCTTTAGTTTGAATTTCGAGTAGGGGTTTGAAATTTTTTTTAGCTGTTTTGTTTGAAAATCGAATACCTACAGACAAAAAAATACAACTTCTATTTAATTTTGCTGTCGTAGGTATTTTTCGTATGGAACTTTTTGTAAGAGATAAATTCTCATATATAAAATGAATAATACAAATTAAAATTAATTAATTAGGTATGTACCTGCTATAACATTAATGGTGAAGGAATTCAGTCAAATATCTTGCTAGATTTCATTAAGATTTGCACAATTCAATTTCGAATTAAAGTCGATCTTGGAATAAATCAGTTTTGCTTGTAATAGATAATTTACCAAAACCGTCACTCGCTCTGATGATCTTGGAGGCTAGCACTTGTTACTGTCAACTTGATCATAATTTAAAATAATGATATTACCAAAAACACTTGAATATTAAAATATTTTTCCATCGAATTCCTAATCGATGACAGATAATTACTGTGAAAATTTGATCATAAAATAAATATTCAGTTTGTCATTTTTCTTTAACCGATCTATTTGTTATATTTATTACTAACGAAATTTAAGAAATGCTCTGTCTAACTATATCTGCATTTTAATAATCTTATTTTTGTCAAAATAAAGTTATCTAAGTACAAAGTGTCCTCTGATTTTTTTAACGGACTCGTCAACATTTCAATGACATCTACTGGTGCTAAGGGCCCAGGTCAGTCGACATCCTGCGACATTTTCCATCCTCCTTGCGCAATCCATTGTCGTTCTGTTCCAATTGCACAGATACAAAATGTAACTTACGCAACGATGCGGACATTTGAGGAAACGACGATTTACTTGTATTGCCTGTGACAGTACCGATTATAGTGATGTTACGCATATAGTATATAATAATCGAATTATAGAGTAGTATTCGAGTTTTAAAATATGTTTAACATCATTGCCTACTTTATATCTCTTTCGTGGTATTTGAAAGAATGAAAATACTATAACTAAGGATGACGGACCATTGCCATCAATTATTGAGAACTCCGTTACTTATAGAATAGATGATACTTAAGTCGTTGGAATTTTTTTAGGACGGGTATTTTAACGGTAGGTACTCAGTTTAGAATTAGAATGTATATTTATCTTTTTTTGATCCACTCAACCAAAGGCGAGTTTAATATTTCCTTCAAAATGTAAATACAATAATAATTGACTTAAGAATGTAGGTACAAGTTTCTAATAAGATATTTTTTGTCATATCTAAGCGTTTGTTGGTTTTCTTCCTCAAGATACGCTTTTTGCGTCAAGTAATTAATCATGCAATTATCAACAAAACGGTGTTACTATCGCTTTGTAGCAATTATCACATTACGGGGCACGCGAAGTAATTACTAATATTGTAAAAAAACTATAGCGGAAAATGTGCGCGTGCTGATCGAATTATTGATGTGCATCTCCCGGACAACCAGTCGATATCTATACCTCGCAAATATACTACGCACATCACTAACACCTTATTACTTAGCAGTAAGGTGTACAATACGTCAGCAAAGAGATGGGGTAAATGGGCAATGCTAAGGATGATACGAATAAGAATCGGAATTAAAGCAATTATCGAATGTTAATGTATCGATGTTGAATGTTCAATGTTTTAACAGTGGCGCGTTTAAACGCAATGACTAGGCTACTGCGTTAGAGACAAACATACTTTTATAGATAGAAAAGTTACTATTTTTAGATATCTATGTTTTCTAAAATATCTATATTAATATTAAAATAAGTACATAATATAGGTAGATTAAATTTTCTTAACTTTTTTGCTAAATTATTTTTTTTACAAATTGTCTTTATTATAATTAAGATTAAATATCAATACCTACGTAACTGCCTTAATACCTAATTCATTTTTTTTCAACAACGTTTTCCAGCAGCCATGTAAAATAATACCGAACCTTGATTTTATTGCTGAAATCTACATTTCCGATTTTCTACTATATTTCCTAATTGGCTTTGAAACAATTGATCTACTTGCATAGTACAGTTTCGTAAGTGATTAAATGGTTTTATTTTTTGATGTTGGGATAATTACTCAAATTACTAATAATGGTAACATAATTTTGCTAATTTGTAGCGCATGCGAGTTGGAAAGAAAGAAAAATCGTTTATTTTGGCGGGACCTTGAGGTAAGGATCACTTCAGTTTCGTCTTACATGCTAGGTGATTCTAATGCCTGTTGGAATCAGATTGTAGATATTTATTTTTATTATTAAGGTATGTATCCTAAAACGTTGAGGATTCTAATCCCGGCTGAAAGCATAGCCGGGATTAGAATCCTCAACGTCGGCCACTGCCAGTTTAGCTATCAGACAATCGACATTATTATTATTATTATTAGCCCATTGTGTCCCACTGCTGGGCAAAGGCCTCCCCTTGGTCTCTCCACTCATCACGGTCCTGTGCCATTTGGACCCACGCTGTGTTATTTTTCGGAAATATCACTATCTCTGTTTCACGTGCTGTCGATACGTCTGTTTAGCTTTTTTGTACTGTTCATAATGCGCAACCGCCCGGAGAGCCTAAGTTCGGCCCGGTTTGATAGGTTTGATGTTTAAATTAGGTCCTTACCTTGCATCCTTCACATGTGAACGCTCCGAAGTGGAAGCCGGCTGCTGGCTCGCCACACACTTTGCACTTTTGGTTCATCTGGAAAGAAAACAGTCATTTAAAAACAATTATTAACCTCTTTATTTTCTAAAAATAGATCCAGGTCGCTTAGATCATGAAAAAGAAGGTCTTTACGTAAATGAAGGGCGAAAGTTACAAAACTGTTATTATATAGCACTTGATAAAAACATTGTACCTACCTATAGCAAAATACCTGCACCAATACAACACAGCCTAAAACTTCAAACCGAAGAATAAATTAAAACCCTAGAAATGTGATTAAAAACAAAGCAATATTGTCGCTTATCGTTCGACATGAATTAATATCCAACTGAAAATTCGCCTCAGAAACCCAATTCAGTGTTAATACGCCGTGACCGAGATAGACCATTTTCCAATCAGTCATTTACTTGTTAATTTAGAGGAGCATGGTGCATGTTATTGGTTTTCTTTTGTAACGATTAAATATCGCTTAATCGTTTTGAAATACTGCAGTTACTAGTATTGCGTGGCGCAGCACTGGGCGGACGTCGCGCGTTCTAATTTTAAATCAATATTTTTAGATGATCTTGTTTTTTTTTTTTACAAAATCAGGCAATGGCAAGTTTTCTTTACACTTTAAAATACTACCTACGTAAAATGTTTTAATTTAAAAAAAAAACATTGAAATGAACTGATGTTTGCTGCGCTCTGATTTAAAAGTATTTTAAAACTGGAATTTAAACAATTTATTATGATCAACCTCGTCACAAAAAACATGATCATTACCACAACTGGCATTAAACGTAAAGTGACACGATACAATCTGAATTATTGTGTCGTTATGCGAAATATGATTCAACAAACACACAATTTAATTAATTTACTGAACCTTGTTGGGGTAAGTTAGGATCATGTTACGATCTCATTTTGAAACTTACTTTTCATACCGAAATTCAATTTTGTTTTCGCAATCATCAATAGGTATTGTATTTATTATACTTTAGAATTTTAGATGATTTATTTGCAGTGTCATCAATATCTATTTCGTCTACTTTGGTAATTGGATCAATGTTACTTTTTAATCATACTTTTATACCGCAATGGAATTATGTCCGAAAATTCGTTGTTTGTGCCAATTTATAATGATTTCAAAATAATTATAGTACCTACTATATCTAATAACTAATAGACTGATGAAGCGTCATAATATCGTCACCATCGTATTTAAAGCGTAGTAGACATTAATACGGCGTTAAACTATTTCATTAATTACGACACGTGTCATTAATTGACGAGAAAAACTTGTATTCTAAAGCAAATTAAATGACGATTATGCGGTCATTATATTGACGATGTATATCGTTCTATCGGCAATTGTAACGGAATGGAATCATTATGCATATTACTATTATAAATAGTTCCACTTTTGTATAAATAGCTATTTAGTTTTTATTATCATTGATCTGTATTATTTATCAAATGAAATCCTAGTGTAGCTAAAAATGCGAATGATTGTAATAAAATTTGCAACTGAATCTATTAAGAAAATCAGCAACATCGTCTTTGCGTGTGCATCTTCAAAATAATTATAGATGTTTCATTTAAATTTAATTCGTGAAAATTAAAAAAAAAATGAAGTAAGGCTTTATAAAATGTAATTTCATGATCAAAACTTCCTCTTCTACATTGTCCAACAAAGCCGATACAATAAAGCGCCGGTATCGCGACATCGTCCTCTCGGCACATTGCGCGCGCATCTTCGATCTAATTTAGAGCGCGCGCGCCGATGGGCCCTGATAGCGGGGCCCGCTGCGTGATTTACTCGCGCGAGATTTGCAGACCACGGCTTTTTCCTTTTAAGGTTTTATGTAATAAAATGTTTATAACTAATTGATCTGTGTTATGCCTAAATATTTCAACCCAAATGCTGAGGTAAATGTTTAGACTTATTGCCAATATATTATGCGGGTTTACAGTATGGCATATTGTGAGTGCAGATTTTATTGAAAAATGTCTTTGTGATATGATTGTAGGTACATTTTGGATTGGATGAATTTTAGTTAGGTACCTTTTTGAAATGTTGTTCCTAATTACAGTTCAAATAATAACGATTCAGGCCAAGTATTAAAGATTAAATTAGTAAAAAAACTATTAGGTACAGTAACGTAGGTTGGAGGTTGTATTTACAAAAAACATATTATAATTAAAAACGACAAATTGAGCTGCCTGTTTATTTTTTGCATAACAGAGCAGTATTGCCCTAACCATTCATTGCAATGTAATCAAATACTTGGAAATATTTATTTAAATGAGCTAGTTACAGATCATTTGAAGCGATTCGTGTTGCGTTAATCTAAATACGATGCAATATTTATTTCTTTATTACAAAACTAGTATTAATAATGTTCATTCAATGAGCGTTGCACAACATCGCCGTATTTAAAATAAACATTGTAAAGCAAAGTGGCTTTTCAATTGAAGAAGACTTGAATCAGCCATCGAATGATCCTACGATACTAAAGGCTTACAGTAATGTAGGATTTCACAAAGTACAAAAGATACTCTAAACCGTGTCTTCTGTTCCTTTACGGCTAGATCTGAATCTACAGAGTCTAGTCTTAGTCTATGGTTTAAGACTAAAGTTCGTCTGCTTTATGTTACGGCTTTTGCTTAGATCAACTTGTAGGAAACGAACAGGGCAATGTTGGCAAGATTTTTAGAACTATCTCGATGTTTGAAATTGAAATTGCTACTTTTTTTAATTTGGAAGTGGTTTTTGGGTGAGAATGTTGCGTTCCAAATTCAAGTAAGTTTATTACTACCACCAATTTTATAAGGAATATCTTTACTATCATTATGTTGGCTGTACTGAGACGATCTGATTTTACGATTCCAAAATCAATTTACTGATCACATTACTTCGTATCAAGTGCCAAAATTATTCGTGTAACATTATAAACAGCAGTTTCCCTTGTAAATTAGACTAATTAACGTATGCCGATGTTAATTTTTGAAACGGGTTGAATCGCTTATTCGATAAATGCAATGATAACATAAAAATAAATGTAACCTTTTTTGGACTCGTTATCGCTTTGATTTCGATCGGTACACGACTTTTTGCGGGACGAAGCCCCAAGATCAATGTCAGAAAACCTTTTTTAATAATTTTGTAACATTATAAAAAATGTAACTTGTCATGGGAGTGGTTTTACGATAATTGCGTTTAACACAATAAGATTCACTCATTTTATTTTATGTAGATCTAATTTATTTTACACGAGCCAATTATGATTTAAAAAAATATGAAGCATTGACCTTGCGATTTAAAATTGGAATAACTAACCGCGTGGTCGCACATGACATGCGCATGCGCCGAATCGTCGCGTATCGGTGCGTGTAACTCGATTCAACGGATGCATCCCCTGTAAAATGACTTAATTAATTTTGCATTTACAGCCTTATTTTTTGACACACACTCAAAATCACTAATATTCAATATCCAACCACAATCCTATAGCTTTTAGGTGTACTTTCGATTGCGCTAATTAAAATATGTCAAGCGGAAAACCGAACCTCTCATGACAAATGATTCAGGTATCAATTCGCGAAAATTGAGATAAAACCGTTGTCATTTATCTGTGCTATCTCGACGCGCGATCAACATATTAATTAATGCTTATTGCGGTCACTATACTCGCCATTTAATACATTATTGCACAAAAAATTATCATTTCATACTTTTTTTACTTTCTCATCTCAACGTCCCAAATTCGTAATTCTATCATTCGATCTTGATACTGGTATCGATAAAGGTAGTGATGTGCCGACAACAATATCGTTCGATAATTGAGGCACAGACTATATTTTACTCTAGATCAGCGATGGCGTGTGAACGGAACGGTCTGTCATTTGCCGCCAACACCCATTATCGTAGATGGCTCTATGGTGTTCGTGGGAATACTCTATGGATCTCAGGGCTGGCACACACTTTGCAACCAAGCTCGTAATAATGCCAAACTTCGATTACCTCCGTTTCTGCATAAAAACTTACTGTAATACAAACAACTCTAAAATTTTGTAGGAAATTAAACATAGCCTTTTGATAGGGAGAAATGTATGATTTATTTTCTTTATTGGAACTCTTGTACAATTTGATATTTCTGACATTCTTGTCAGATTATCATAAAATTGTTCTACTTAGAGTTTTGAATCATTTAGGGTGACCTTATAAGAAGGTCGTTTAAGACTTACAAGGACTAATTCGCTCAAATATTATAAAAAACAAGAGGTTTAGAGAACAAAATAAATTGTGAAGAATGAATTAAATTAAATAAAGACGACCACTGGGCGCAGTGGGCGAAAGCCCGCCTGAGACGCAGAGGTTGCGGGTTCGATCCCCGCCACGGGACAAATGTTTGCATGATCTGCAAATATTTGTTTCGTGTCTGTTTTCTATGTATACCTAATATGTATACAGTATTTACAAAAAAAAAATGTACCTGTATCAGTCATCTGGTTACCATAACACAAGCATTAAATTACTTAGCTTGGGACTAGATGACGCTGTGTGGAATGTGCAAGGATATTTATTTAAGTAAGTACCTAACACTATAGTTATTTCACCTTTAGTGAACTTATATTAGTAAAGCTACATATTTATGGCAGCCCTAGCATTACCTACGCGAGTAGTGTCGGGTTAACAGGTGCATTTGTTGGGTCGTGATGAGTGATGGCGGACGCGGGTCACAGGTCTGCTCATCTACATGTCCTGGACTCAGGGCGCCTCTTAGGGCCTCCTAGGATACAGGGTACCTAGCATCTACGGTCTGAGGATAGATCCTATATTTAGAAATAAGCTTATCTGTTTCGTAATCAGTCATTTTAGCAATGTAGAGTTTATTTAGAGAGAGTGTGCAGGGATACGCCTTTCTCCAGGTTGGATAGGATATTTTTGAATAAAACTATGAGATGCTCCTTATACGTGTAATGGTTCCCAAGATGGATGACGCAATAATAATTTTTACTTATGACAATTAGATGCAAGTGCATGATGTGCACTATTGCTATACAAAAAGTTG
Source organism: Xanthorhoe designata (assembly GCA_963582015.1). Classification (NCBI taxonomy): domain Eukaryota; kingdom Metazoa; phylum Arthropoda; class Insecta; order Lepidoptera; family Geometridae; genus Xanthorhoe; species Xanthorhoe designata. Next base: position 728,126 of record OY757045.1, read on the forward strand.
TAGGCGCTCCGCGCTTCCAAACATGCCCCCGGATGTTGAAAGCTTGATTTCAACCAGAACTTAAACTTCTAATGGGCAGATTTTACTGAATGATCTTCTTATTATGCCTCCATTGGCGACACGAACATCAGCTACGCGATTGACTCCATCAGCTCCAGGATAGACAGCAATGAGACGGCCAAGCTTCCATTTTAAGGGGGGGAGGTTATCCTCCTTCACCACCACCATACTATTTGGTTCTAATGTTGACGGAGTTGTTCAATCCTTTGGAATCTGGTTAGGCAATTCACAGGGCTTTCTTGAAGATCAGGAACTGGAAGTGCGGTCATGGGTTGTCCAATAAGAAAGTGTCCAGGGGTAAGCGGCGTTAGATCATTTGAATCGCTTGAAAGAGGAGTAAGCGGCCGTGAGTTCAGGATCGCTTCTATCTGAGTCAGGACAGTGATTAGCTCTTCATACGTAAGATTACAATGGCCCAATACTCTGTACAAATGATACTTAATGGATTTTACTCCCGCTTCCCAAAGGCCTCCGAAATGAGGAGAGTAGGGTGGACATAAATGGAAATTAATATTTTCATTAACCAGACTTTCAGGCAACGAACTGCAGTTTGTCTTTAAAAATTTACCTATTTCATTATAAGCACCGACAAACGAAGTGCCATTATCAGAATAGATGTCGGAGGGTTTTCCTCGACGGGCAATAAACCTGCGTAAAGCAGAAATAAAAGAGTTACTAGTTAAGTCCCCTACCAGTTCAATATGAATGGCTTTGGTTGTGAAGCAAACAAATATTGCAATATAAACTTTAACAATTTTACAACCTCGACCTTGGCGACTCGCAGATGAGATAGGACCAGCATAATCTATTCCGACACATTCGAACGGACGGTTTGGAATCAGACGCTGAAGAGGCAAGTTTCCCATAAGGGGAGACGCAACCTTTCCTTTCATACGGGTACACCTAACACACTGGTAGTAAGTAGACTTCGCTAAATTACGGCCACCGATAGGCCAATAAGTCTCTCTTATTGAGGCCAGCAACAATTGTGGACCGGCGTGCATAAGCCTGATATGCTCAGCTCTGAACAAAAGTTTTGTGAAATGATGAGTGGACTGTAAAACTATAGGAAACTTTTTATCATAAGAAAACGATGCTGCATTAGCCAAACGACCTCCAACGCGCATTACATTATTATCATCTAAGAATACATTAAATTTGATCAGCTTACTCTTAGCACCTATGGGCTTCTTATTAAGTAAAACCTTATATTCAGGAAATGACTCTGACTGTGATATTTTAATGATCAAATTTGATGCATTTTGTAATTCATCGCTATTCAGGTAATCAGTCTTTGGGATAAGCCTTCTGCATGAATTAACAAATCTTAATACATAAGCTACAGCACGTTTCAACCTTAAAATGTTTGAAAACCTATTAAATTCTATAAACTTATCAGTGCATGTGAGAGATAGGTGTAATGATATGGCGGAACGAACTTCAGGAAGTTCTTTAGCACCCGGCAGAGTAGGAGGCCACTGAGTTGCATCCTGGCTTAAAAACTGAGGACCTGACCACCACAGATCAAGACCCTGTAATTCGCTAATGTTAACACCGCGCGTAATATGATCAGCAGGGTTTTGATCCGTAGGGACATGTCTCCAAGTGCAATTCTCAGATTTTTCTAAGATTTCAACAACACGGTTGCGAACAAACGGTTGTAGTTTACCAGGTAACATCCTAAGCCATCCTAAAACTATCGTGGAATCTGTCCAGAAAGTACTATGCCTAATATCAACACGAAGTGATGAAATAACCTTTTCGAATAAGCGTACTCCTACCAAGGCTCCACAGAGCTCGAGCCTAGGAATTGTCGTTGGTTTTAAGGGAGCGACCTTACTCTTAGCCAGAAGTAACTTCACATAGGCCTTACCATCCTTCGTAGCACTTCTCACATACAAGCAGGCACCATAAGCGCTCTGTGACGCATCACAGAAAATATGAAGATCCAGTGCGATACGAGAATCGCAGACAACAAGGCGAGGAATACGCAAATCATTCAATGCTGGGAGACCTGTAATTAAATCAAGCCAAACTTGAGCAATGTCCGATGGCAATGGCTCGTCCCATGACAATTTATACACCCAGAGTTTTTGCATCAAGATCTTCATGGAAATGACGCAAGGGGAAACCAGACCCATGGGGTCGAATATTTGCGCAATTACTGAAAGTAATCCTCGTTTTGTCGGCTCTCTAGAAATAAGTGGATCTATAATAACGCAGAATTCATCTGATTCTGTCAGCCACCCTATACCTAGTGTCTTGCTTGGTTCAACAGACCCGATATTTAAATTTAAAGACGAACTAGATACAGATGGGATAGTGAGTTGAGGGTTGTTGGATTTCCACTTACGTAAAGGCATTCCAGCTGATGCAAGTTCAGCTGTCACTTTCTCCTTTATATCCAAAGCCTCTTGAGTTGAATCTGAACCCGTTAATAAGTCGTCAACGTAAAAATCGTGAACGATAATCTCTGATACCTTCTTATCACTGCATTCAAGCCCTACTTGCTTTAGGCACCTAGTCTGCCCTGATACCGAAAAAGGGCACATCTAACATTTTTTTCAGATTTGAGTTAGATACATATTTGGAATCAGGAAAAAAAGGCGCATCTGCCTGAATTTAAAAAAAAAATCTATCCTTATTACGTAAAGAGCTACGATAAGCCTAAAAGGCACATGTAACATCCAAATTCATATTTTTTAACTCAAAAAGGCACATATTACAATGATTAAGTTAAAAGAACACAAATGCATAGATATGGCACATATTCCTATACTTATCTAAAATGAACATTTACTATTAAAATCATTGTATTAAAAATAAAAGGCACAAGTAACCAGTTAGGCCTATTTTGTGTAATATTATTATACGGAAGAGAGGTGGGGGTCAACGGTCAACTCCGGTCGGATCCAGTGATGTCAACTTAGCTATTTTATAGCAACTACTTTAAAAAAATTGTGGCTAAATGATTTTGCTTTTTATTCTAGCAACTTGACGTTTTTAACTGGTTTGTCGAAACGTAAACTGCAGTGCACGTTACGTTACTATTAGACGTTGAACGCGTCACTACTACTGTTTTACGTTTCGACAAACCAGTTAAAAACGTCAAGTTGCAATTCATTAAAATCGTTAACTGGTTTTTCAACTCGCAATTGATTGTAGTTATTCCTTTAAAACCTCGTTGTTTTGAATTTAGTTTGTTTATGTGAACACACAGAAAGACACAACTGCGTAGAATGTGACCTTTTATTGTAATTATATAAAACAGTATTACATTAAAAAGTCGCATTTGGCTAGTTGTGACTTTTTGATGTAAAATTGGTACTTTATTTTTATTTTTTGTGCTAAGTTAAAAGGAAAAATCATGATTTTAAAAATAATGGGATTAGATAAATAAATAATAAAACTATGTTTAGGTAGACCTTATGTATATGCAACAAATTGCATTAAAATATTTTATAAATTCATTATTAAAAGAATGTTATGTCAGAAAAACATCAAAAAACTTTAAACCCATTTATCTCGACTTTTACAATTTGTTAGTTGTGCCCCTTTTCGGTATCACGGCAGTAGTAGCGAGATAACTAGCACTAGCGCAGCCGTAAGTGACGGTGTTAAGTTGGTACATCTTAATTTTGAGGTCAGCAGAGTCACGCCAGAGAATCTGTTGCAGATGTCTGTCGGCAGGATTTACAGATACCTGTCTGTACATTTTCTCTACGTCAGCGACAAGAACGTACTTATAAAGCCTGAACCGGAGAAGAATTGAAAGCAGATCATCTTGAACAGTTGGGCCCACCATCTGAATTTTATTTAGAGAAATACCTGTAGTTGTAGGACTGCTGGCGTTAAAAACGACTCTTAATTTAGTGGTAGTACTGTTTTCATTCAAAACTCCATGATGCGGAATAAAGTACTGAGTTGAAGTAGAATCCGAGTTACATTCTGACATGTGACCAAGCGAAAGATACTCAGACATAAACTTAACATAATTTTCTTGAAAATTAGGCTGACTTTGAAACCTGCGCTCTAATGAGAAAAGACAACGCTTCGCTCGCTGAAACGAATCACCCAAAACCTCATGAGACTGTTTTAACGGAATTCGGACACAAAAACGACCGTCGTCAAGACGAGTCGTATTTTTGACGAAATGATCTTCGCACATACGTTCTTCTTCAGAATATGATGACTTAGGGCCAACTTCCTCTAGTTGCCAAAACCTTGATAACATGGTTTGAACGTCATCATCTTCATACTCATTGCAAGAATTAAGATTAGTACCTACTTTCGTGTAATTGCACATAAGAGGATATGATCCTTGGCCACCATTGATGGGACCGGAAACCAACCAACCCAGTCGAGTTTCCCAGAGAATCGGTTTATTAGATCCTAAACTAATCTTTCGCGACCCGAGTAATTCCCAAAATACATTACTGCCGATTATCATGTCTATTTCAGACGCCTTATAAAATGAAGGATCGGCAAGGGCAAGATCACCAGGTAAGTTTAAATGCGAAACATTAATTGAATGGCAAGGCACGTCATCAGTGATAGACGGCAGCACGTAGCAGAGTATATTTTTAGAGTATTTTTCATGCAATGATTTAATTGAGACACGGCACATCTTTGTCGTGTTAGTTTGAGTTTTATTAATACCGTATATCGGCTTATCAATATCTACGGAGGATAGGTTCAACAAATGACACATTCTCTCAGTAATGATACAAGAGGAACTTGCACAATCTAGTAAAGCGCGAATAATACGCTCGTGACCATCTGCGTCGACAACCTTTACCAGAGCGGTCGACAATAAAACATCTTGCTGCACCTCAGAGGGCGTATCTACACAATACGTAGTGAGAGTAAGGCTGGGTGTTTGTGAAGGCTGAGTCGGTGAGTTACACTTGACGACGCCGTCGCGGCCGTCAGTGCAAGCCTGCGAAGGATTCACTGACCCTTTAGGATCCGACACATGAACTAAAGTGTTGTGCTTACGTTTACATAACTTACAACCATTCTTTTTGCAGCGGTTTGCATAATGCCCAGCGCTAAGACAGTTGTAACACACCTTATACTGTGGGATCAGCTCCAACCTTTCCTCGTTAGTGAGGCTAAGAAACTGCGAACAAATTTTCAAAGGATGGTCACCCTTACATTTCGGACACGGTTTTACAGACGAATTATTATTATAACTATTCTCAAACATCGACTGTGACTGCGAGCCTGCAACAGACACCATAGTCTTGAGCTTACTTACATTTACATGTTTAGGTGGCTGGCTTAAAACATTACCGCGGGACAGCTCCAAAGTTTCTAAAAGATCAGCTCGGTTTCGAATAAATTCAAGAAATACGGCTAGTGTAATAGCTTTATCCTTGTCTAGACGACCTTTGCACTCCTCCCATTCGCGAAATGTTTTGTGATCTAATTTTCGAGTAATGATATGAATGAGGAGGGTGTCCCAGTACGTGGTTGGTTCGCCTAGCGATTCTAGGGCACGAAGGCTCTTATTGAGTTGATCAATTAACCGTTTTAGACTAATAGAAGACTCACTTTTAATTGAATCTACATTAAACAAGTTTGTAACATGATTTTGTACGAGTAAACGCTTATTGTTATACCTGTCACACAGTAACTGCCAAGCCACAGAGTAGTTGCTTGCAGAGAACTCGACTGATTGAATAATCACAGAAGCTGAGCTTTCTAATGAAGATCTGAGATAATGGAACTTATTAATTTCGTCAATACCGTCGTTCGAATGTATCAGACTAGTAAAAGTGTCATGGAATTCTAGCCAATTGTCATATGAACCTTGAAATTTAGGTAGATTAATGGTAGGTAACTTAACTAATTTATGATTACTACTTACTTGAGAACTCTCTGATTCATCAACTTTTTGTACCTTAGGGTTACGAGACAGAATGTCCTGAGCTTTAGAAAGTGACTGATAATATATCGTCTCAAAATCATCTCGTTCACTAGTTTGTGACTGTATATCATCGCAAAGACATTCTATTTTTAATTGCACTTCGTCATACTGGTCATATAAAACTTCAACTTTACCTATTCGTAACTGCAGTTCATTTACCTGTTGTGGGGTCAAAGTACCACTCAAATCATTTAAGTACTTTACAAAGGTAGTTAATCGACCTTTAAAACTAGCTCGCTTCTTAATAAGGTCCTTTTCATCCCTCTCCGTCATTGTAAGAAACCTTTAGGAGCGGCCTGGTTATCCTGGAATTGATAAAGTACAAGATTGATTGATGCAACTTACAAATTGAAATATTTACCTAAAATGTTTAATTTGGCAATGATGTAACGTTACAATTAGGGCAAATGATAACTGTAGTTTATAATTTTAACACAGATTTACAATTTAATTTAAGAATTTAATGCCAAAACTTATAAAATAAGTTTACCTTTTACAATGAAAATTACAAGTTGAAACTGCTTGAAAAATGGGCTAAATTACAATAATCTGTCGATATAATATTATTAGAACAGGTACCAGGTTATTGTTTATTATAATATGATACAATAATTAGCAATATGACTTTATTTTTGATATAAATTAGTGCAAACCTAAGTTGAGAATTAGATGTAGGAGTTTATTTTAGAGGTTATGTTACCGGTAATACAATTTACAATAATTAGTTTTCTTCCAAAATATCGAACACTATTGCCTAGAATAAATAAAGGAAACGTACTTACAATTATTAATGGTGCTGAACTTATCAGACAAACCTTGTTTCAGCTTTATTTTACATTTACAATGTCAAAGGCAATGTGGTAGCAACCTGAACAAAGAAAAGAGTATTGGGTTAGAATACCGCGATAATTACGACCGACTGATCACTTTCCTTATCCTGGGTATCCGGCTCGAAGGACCATGTGCAGGGATACGCCTTTCTCCAGGTTGGATAGGATATTTTTGAATAAAACTATGAGATGCTCCTTATACGTGTAATGGTTCCCAAGATGGATGACGCAATAATAATTTTTACTTATGACAATTAGATGCAAGTGCATGATGTGCACTATTGCTATACAAAAAGTTGTAGGCGCTCCGCGCTTCCAAACAGAGAGATTAGAGTGTTTTTTCCTTGTCACTCACGTCCCAGACTAACAGTGTCACTGTAAAGATTACTTAGCTTCTTTGTATAGGTAGATATATCATCTAGTAAAACTAATGACAATAATCCTTCCAATGTTATGTTCTGTTATTGTTATGTTCCTATGTTTCCAATTTCTCGACTAGCGTTTATAAATTCGAATCTAAAAATCTATAAAATAAATAAAATAAATAAATATGATCACGACTGTATCCCAGGGAGCGGTAGACATTTCTTTCAGATCTTTGAGGCAATTTTTAGATCCTTTTGAAGATGTCGAAAAATCTATTGATGCAATACAAGATTCGAGCCCACGACCTTGATCGAGGCACTATCCCGCCCCAATACAAGGACCGTAAGGCTTGTAATAAATAAAACAAAAGTATCGATAACAAAAACAATGCGAATGTTCGTTGATACGAGTAGTCTGTTCTCACAAATCGCTATTGTAAGTGAGCGAGGCGAATGAGTAATGGCGGGAACAGCACTGCGCCTGTGTGAATCGGAACGTTGCTTGCTCTGAGGATAAAACTCCTTTTCTTTTAGTAGATGACATTAAAAAAAAATGACTACGGGGTTGCCAAAACATTTCTGTCAGATTTTTAGTTATGTAAAATTATTAGAACAGTCTTATATCTAATAAGCTTTAAACATCTGTAGTAGGTAGGTACTTCTGTCAAGTACCTACTTAAAAAAAAACTTTTAACAATATTTTTTGATTTTTTTTCTAATAGCTTATAGTGTGTCCCACTGCTGGGCAAAGGTCTCCCCCATATCCTTCCACTTCTCACGATCACCGACTGCTCCCACCACTCACTCCTTCTGGAAGGCAACAATGTCGTCACGCCAGCGCCTTTTAGACTTTCCCCGTTTGTTCTTATTGGCTTAAAATTACTTACATTACTCATTATTAATTTTATAATCAACTTCACCTAATACTGATTTATTTACCAGTCAGTTCAGCGCAGTATCTCATGACATTCAAACGTCAAAACAAAGATCTGGATCCGAGATTAATCCCATCGTAATTTATTAGCTATTTGATTACTCATCAGAGCAAAGTCACGGATTTATCAATCACGAACGATATAAGGCCAATCATAGTTATATTAATGTACAATACAAATAGAAGAACTCGTGATGTGCTCATTGTTTTTAATCAAAGTCAAAAAATCATTAGAAACTCTGCAAATTCAATTTCATAGTTTTGAACTCCCGGCGTGAAGGTTCCGTAGCCTAGTGGTCAGGCAGTTCGGCTTAAGAGCGATCGCTTATCTACGCAGGTTCGAATCTTGCCGTAGCTGTTAACTTTTAGTAAGATTTTTCATTTATAATGAAATTTAATTGAAGTGCCTTAAAAGCTAGGCGTATTCTACTTTTGTTCAATCAATACCATGAAGAACCCACAATGATGATGCATCTTGATTTAAATAGCTCCAGTGAAAAGGAGGCTAGTGAGATATTATAGTCGTTTAAAAAAAAATTAAAAACAGAAGTACCTATTACCTATGTCAATTCTAATTTTTTCTTCTGCTTGTCCTAAATATGAGAAGTACCTAATGCACATCCAAGAAATATACCTAAAAATCGTTATAAACTAAATTATAATTATTAAAAATTACTTAGGTACGCAAAAATATCGTCGGTATAAATATCGACAATGTTTCGATTCTTTCGGAGAATAATGTCTAGTAAAGATTCTTTCTACTTTTAAAAACAAAATTCATATAAAACCTACATACCATAATACATCTCTGTTAATAGAATAGAGACGCTTTATTGTACACAAAAGAAAACAAATTACAGATATAACATACAATAAAAAGTAAATAAGTACCTAGTGTTACAGAAGTCGACAACTAGAAGAAACACTTTTTTCTTTTCCCGGCGCTCCCTTTGCAGTTGATTTCGTTTTGATCGCTGCTAATTTGCTATGCTCTGGAGGTTATACTTAACTGGCTGTATCACGTCGGACCATAGAGTATACAAACCATAGAGTAGAGGGATTTGATTAAATACTCTTCTACGTATTGATGTAGTTTATAACGAAAGGAGGTAACTTATTACTGATGTAATCTGAGGATTGAAGTTAGTAAATTAGGTCAGTAAAAAATCTAATTCTCGATCGAAATTAAAATAAGAATAGTTTAACTAAAGTAAGTTCGTATGAGCAGGCCAACTCTGGTAACGGAGTTTTTAGGCCGCCCAAAGGCCTCCGTCATGGCTTAGCGACTTTAAAAGCCGGGACCAACAATTTAACGTGCCCTCCGAAGCACAAAATCGATAATGCCAATTACAGTAACCCATCCAAGTAGTGACCGCTCAGAACGTTGCTTAACTTCAACGATCAAGAACGTCTTAGCAAGCTTCGCCACGAGCGCTTAATTTTTACAATTTTACTAAGAACATCCATTTCTTTTTAATCCGGGAATCAGGTAAGTATCGGCCGCGTCACATTGGTTACACATTCATGCTCATTTTTATGTTAACAAGATTATTCGTCTAGTGATTATAGATGATTTATTATCTTTTTATGTAGATTAACAGGGCTGTTTCCAATTCGAAATGGACTTAAGTGGTTTAGAAGATGGCATAAGTTGTTTTAAACAAGATAAAAATATTAAATGACATAGTTTGAAAAAACTAACAACTAAAAGCAAATATTATTGAGCAATATTTAGCACATTCCAAGTTCTTCAAAAGCTATTTAAATTGATACTTTGCAAACCCATCTACTAAACGTTTACTTCACCATTTTGTTGTTGGTAAGTATGTCCTTACTATTATTGAAATCTATTAAGCCACAAACATCTATAATACTGTTCAAATTAACGCTGAAATGAACATTTCGTACAATTTGACCACTTTATTACTCCAACCAATACATTTAAGATCCAGCTTAGCCACTTACCGTATTTACACAGTTTATGTCTGTTTGTCTGTCCAATCGTGTCCATTACTCTAATTTGTATGTTCAGCTTGAGCGTGTTGGAACACTTGTAATAAGCATGTCTACCCGACAGAAAGTTAAATTGAGTTTGCAGCTACTAAGCTACGCGTTCTGCAAAACAACGTAAGTCGTGCTGTTTTCTTTTGATTGAGCTTTTAGAACGGATGTTCTAATTTTGAAATTAGGGAATAAACTATAGGTCATGAATTTATTGTTCTCTATTCAAACTTTGTAGGGTTGCGTTTACAACACAATAATATTGTTTTGAATATCCATACCATTTTATTTCCATGACAGAGAAATAATTTACAATTAAAAAACACACATTCCATAGATTTGTATTGTTTACAACTTATTAACAAACATAGGTATGATAATAGGTACATTTTAATTAAATATAAGTCCCTAAGTTACGTAACACTCAATGTTCTTAAGTACTCGTAGGTAATGCTAAGTGTATAATTCTTTTTTATTAAACAATTATATCGCGGTCGATGAAGGCTTTTATACGCTCCATCATTTAAACAAACCAGGTAAGTACATTAATATAGGCTTTAGTTTACTTGTTTATTGAATTTTTAAAGGGCTACATATTATGTTACAAATTTAAATGATGGCTCAAATAAGGTACAGAAATAAAAAACTTGATCATCAATTTGTTACACAAATACGGGCCTTTCAACAAAAAATGTATCTCAAAAAGTGGGCCTGCGTCCTTTTTATAATTTTTCATTCCTCATATTTTGTCATACACAGGGCTCGCACCTTTGATCTACGATTCCGTTAGCCGATTATCGATAAACGAATGATTTATTGTGCATAATCGATATAATTCATTCGCTCGCGCCGCGGGACGTCGCGTGACGCGTCATCCTGACACGCAACTCCTGACAGACCGTGACAAATTGTTGTGACAAAATATTTCACCAGTTGCGTAGTAGAACCCTCATCAACAATTTTGGAATCTCACGTACGTCTCGAAAAAATATTTCAATATTATTCTACAAAATAAGACTTTAGTTCCTATCCATAGAATTTAAAACTCAATGGCACGTAACATACCATGTGTAACACAGGATAGATGACGTAGCTTTCTTAATTCAAATTTGAAATTCGAATGAATGGAATTGGCGGGATTGTACAAATTATTTGAATGAGTTGAAAAGAATGCGATTTGGAAGATGACGAGGCGATCGATATGCAGATGTCATTTTCGAATAAAAGTATAAAACCTATATAAAAGGCAGTTATACATTAATTTGTGATATCAGACGAAGAGCATCTGCTTGGATGACTGTGCAACCCTTGAGTTTAGCGACTTCGATGATTATGGTATAAAAAATATGTATTTTCCGAAATTACACATTATTACCCACTTTCTGAGTTGATAATTTTATTTAGGGAACATTATCAAAATACCATAATGGGTAATAAGTATTTATTTCCGCTTTGGTGGACATTAGCCTTAGCATAACGCAAATAAATAAAAGTATTTGAACTATTAAAAGCTCACTTCAATTCAACTTCAACTTGTTGTAATAGCTTTTAGGACACAAAAAATACCGTTATTTTTTGCGGCAAATCGAAACTTACAATTACAAAACTATTTTTCCTCATACGATTACATTTCGATTAACAATTCATTAAAAATCCTTTCAACGGTCAGACAAACGAGTGATCTTATTAGATGTGGATTTAAATAATGGACTGGATTAGAGCTTTCTACGTGTATTGTCCGATCTCTGACATGGAACGGAATGTTTGATTCGTTATCACAGCTCATATTAAACAGCTAGCTAGACAACAAGTCAAAATTACAAAAAAACTAATATAAAATAAAACCGTAATCCTTTTATATTCAAAGTTCGAATTATCATGAACTTGGAAGCGATTAATATTTTACAATGTAAAATAGTTAAAGCTGACAATAAAATGATATGACATATTGAGGGGACGATCATTTAAGGTCAGCCATCCGTGACCTTTTAATACGGAGGCGTGGTCAAACCAGGTCACCCCTGTTTATTATTATTCATGTAAATACATACGACATGGATAAACGTTTATAATCCTATTATAATAACTGTGGTTGGTCAAAATATTTTTTTATTTATTGTCGACATTATACATTTTTTACCTACTGTCTTTTGGAAAAAAATTACCGACCGCTTAAATGATAGTAATAAAAATAAACGAAAATGTTTAAACTTAATTGATATTTTTTTCTGGAGTTTTAAATTACCGAATTACGCATTAGGGTAAACAAATTCAAAAATAAATACCTATGATTTTTTTTTAATTTACATTAGGTATTGATAAAGTTTGACCAGTGATGGCGCTTTCTTCAGAACGCTGTACTATCGATGTTCCCGATGACTGGTGAAACATAATGCTATTATGATATAACGCGGTATCACCTGACTTTGTCTTTAATACCTCTATTGTTTATTGTAAGATACACTGAGGGGTTAAGGAACAGTCTCGAACGCGCGACTTGTCTACAAAATAAAACAATCTCCTGCGACTCGACGTCAATGGTAGAGTTTTCGGTATTGCAATTTAATATTTATATGCACGGTAAAAGTCAATGAAAGTATATGAGTACCTATTGTACACGGTCATTTCTATATATCGAGAAATCCTATCAATCAAAAATTTCAAGGAAGTTTAATTCAAAGGAAATGGTAAAATCTATCTCTAAAGGACTGCATGTTTGTTATAATAATGAATGTTTTTAAATTTTAGAGTAGGTAAAACACATTAAACATAATTTTGCTGGCAATGATGATTGTGTTTGACTCATAATTAAATCTCACAGCAATAATTTTAATGACGGCGATTAACAGTTTATCGCCACTTTGGAGTGATAATAATTTACCTATTTGTGATTAGATATCTTATTAAAAAGCCAGCAGGTGGTAAAAGTGGATCGTTATGGTCTCAAGTTACTACTGAACCCTAAGAAAGTCTTGAGATTAAAATACTAGATTTAACTAGAATAGAAAACAAATAGAAAACTGTGAAGTATATTGAGTCTGTTTTATTTTCGTATTGCAACAAAATAGACAGATTTTTCTTTTTATAACGAATAAAACTTTAACATAATTTAAACAACTCGATTAAAACACTAAATAATAATCGAAATTGAGAATTCCCGAAACTATACGACTTTCAAATCAAATGTTTCTGCGACTTTGGTAAGAACAATGCGACTAGTCGCATTGTTCATGGCTTCGGCTTAATCTCAATGCTTAGTCACTTCACCCACTTCCCATGACAATTGTCTGAGCCGTTGTCTGTTGCATGGACCTTGGTGCTTGTTTTGTTTTTACGTTCACTAAGCATTACAATAAGTGAAATCTTTTAACTAATGTCATTTTTTGACCCCACGTTTAAGAATTCTTACATACATATACAATCACGCCTCTTTCCCATGAGGGTATAATTCAAGAATTCAAGCGTTCAAGTTTTCATAGTTTTATTTAAGAATTTGAAATCTTTATTAACTTTAGTAACGTGCGTTCAGATTATGGGTTGTCACGATCCGAGTTGCGTCCTAGTCCTAGGTATCCGAGTCCACTCGGTCCGAGCAGGCTCTGATCGTGGCAACGCGCCTTAAGAGCTGGTAACTTAGTCTAATGTCGGAGTAATTGGCCGTCTGAAGATCTGCATTAGCGGTCTGAAGGTCATTGTCATGGCATAACAACTTAAAAACATTCGTTCTACAAGATATGAGCCAAGACCCCGACACGAATGGCAGAATGAAATTATTAACGAAATACGATTTAAAGATGTTTTATTACATTTTTATGATGTTACTGTGTTTGGCGGTAAATATGCTTGGTAGATAAAACAAAAATCAATTCGCAGTTAAGTACCTACATGTTTTGTGTAATCCGATGTTAACAATATAGCAGCTAACTTGGTAGCCGTATTAAAATATCAATTGTCACAAGGAACTAGAATCTATGAATGTTAAGCAGTATTAAGTCATCAACGTGACGCCACAATGGCTACCGTGCATCGAATCGATACTATTCGAATACAATGTAATCGAGTAGGACACTGCTTTTATTGTTACGATTTGTACTGTTATGTTCGTGTCACTAAACTATGTTTAAATGATTCAATTGAGTCAACCACTAGTTCGTACGACCATAACTAGGTACCTACTTACATTTTATAATACCTAGTTATTTTTAAAGCATGAATCCCTTTTGGTAAAAAGTCACAGTAAAATCTCGTTTTTAAATTTCGAACGCTGTGAAATAATTAGTTAAAAATGGAACGCATACTTTTTCGAATTTAGTTTTTTTAATTATTATTGTCTGTAAAGTTTTTTATAGTGATGATGTTGAGAAAGGCTGTAGATAACTCCCTGGTTTTCTGTTGCCATAAAACCGTACAAGTTTATGTTTTTACTTTTACTAACAATAAAATAATACGTCCTGGAAGTAAATCCTATGAAATTAACTGAAATACTCGTAAAATAAAATCCTTTTACGAGTACTTCAACATACATTACTGTGCAAGATCTGAAATTAGTTAACCTTGAAATGGGTTTGCAGCAATGCTCAGCAAAGTCTCGGCAAGTGTAACTAAGCGACACACAAAAGGCAGTTACGTCTATACTTGTGCAAAATTTCTTTTTAACTGCTTTTGTTTCGGACTCTTTGAACTTCAAAGAGTCCGAAACAAAAGTCGTCATTGTTGCACCTTTTTAGCACAAACTGTTTTACTATTATGTACCTTTTATTCGCCATTTTGTGATAAGGGTTGCCGTTTTAGGGGTTTATTAATGTTTTGCAAACCGTCTTTTTACTATTAAGATTTGAAAATATTATTATGAGAATGTTTAAGCGAGTGTAGATAAAATAAAAAAATATTAAAAATAGTAAAATACCTAGGTACTCTATTTGTGCAAGTTTGTTATAACTTCATTGTAAAATGGTTTACCAAAATACATAAAAATAAGTACCTATGTACCCTACTCTAAGCGTGACAGCTTGTAAGAAAAATATAATGAGAGTGAGATACAAGTGTTAGGTACTTACCTAAGGAATGTCGGGATCTTAGCACCTGGAGATTTCTGGTCTCTGCCTTCCCCCATAGGAAAGATTGCAATTTTTATGTAAGTAGGTAATGTATGCATCTATGTATGGCCATGTTATGAGAAGAGAAGAATGGCATGTAAATAGAAAAGTGCTTGATATGCATGTGGATGGATATATGGGTAGAGGTAGACCAAGGAAAAGATGGATGGACTGTGTGAAAGTTGACATGAGTAAGAAAGGGGTGAATGTTGAGATGGCGGCTGATAGAGGGAAATGGAAGAAGAATACATGTTGTGCCGACCCCACGTAAGGTGGGATAAGGGCCAGGAAGATGATGTATGTATGCACCTACCCATTTATAAAATATACAACAATGTATAACGTAAAACATAACACAGAATTAAGTCTTTCAAGATTAGTCTAATTTTCATAACAGCCACGTTAATGGGAGCAGTTTGTCATGATAGGTATTTGTGCGCACGCGTGCCACGCTCGCAATGATTGGTCGCCGTCGCCCCGCCTCGCGTTACGTCAGCCGGCCCAGTGTGATGTCGGCCAATAATTTAATTACAAAAATTATAACATTTAAAACACGATGACTTAGCGTTCGAACTTTTTAGACCCAATATCAAAAATACTGGTGGCATACTGGTCTTACATTTCTAAATTCAAAAGATGCTACTTATTGAATATGTCATTCGAATTTTGAACGAAGCTTTTAACTTCTTAAATCAAAAATGTGTATCAATTTAGCCTTCTAATTTCAAAAAATGTACATCTTTCTTTTTTGTTAAAGTCAGGCTACGCAATTTATTACGCACAATCTACGAGTAAAATTAAATTGTAGAAACAATGCCAATAAATATAAATAACAAATTGAATTGTAAATGTTATTCGTAGGTAGAATATTGAATAACACTAGATCAATATTCAGTAGTAATGTAGGTTATTGAGATCCAGAGTATAGATCAAACAATCTCTAGATCGAATACAGGCTCATAAATTCTGCTCTATCGAAAACTGTATATTCTACTGTCATTCGGCATTCAGTAGCTATTTGTATAGGTACTTTATGCTACCTGAAAAGTAACCTTAAAGATATTAAACATTAATTTGTCTTGTTTAAGTACGTTTTTATATTATTTCCCGACTTTTTAGCTGTGTCACTGGACGACACGTGGTCTTAATAATTGCTCATGTGATTTGTGATCACGAAAGTTTAAAATGTTCAGTCATTGTTGCGAGATTAAGCATCTTAAAAATATCAAAGCACTCAAACAATTTTTTTTATGAATTAAACAGGCTCACGTTACTATCCTAGACAGTAGACATCTTATAGCTCCAGACTTTAAAGATCATTTGAGGTCTAATGTAGTCGGCGCGTTTTAATAGACAATTATCGTTGAGTATAACTGTGTACTTACTTAATACTAAGTAGGTATATGTCCAATCCACGTCACAACATTACAATCCGTCTTGTGCCTCTCCCCTTACGATCTAGATCACACGGCTGCGCAATCCATAGATCAACGCGCGGATCAATATGGATGACCGGCGCCGCGCATTCAAGTGTCAATAGCGATCCGAGATAGCACTTTGTCGGCACTCGTGTGGGCTCGCGGGAGATTTCAATACTTGTTTTTGTTTCAATAGATCGTATTTGGCCTAGTAGAAAGTACCTACAGACAGGGGAAAATGCGTGACATTTTAATATATTCGTGACCACAATGAATGCTATCGAATCGTCCATCGGGTTAGGTTAGGTTCAATATTAGTGAATAAGTATCTTAAATAATAATAAGTAATAATTTATTTTTTGTATAAAATATGTAGGTTCAATTTAATATTCCCTTTGAAATTCATGATTTAAGTACAAACAATAAAAAAAAAGGAAAGGAAACCCTCTACATAAAACATGTAAGAACACAATTCAATACAAATCCCGAAATCCCCGCTTGGGCTCCCCTACTACAATGATTATCAGTCTGACACACAGATACACAATACAAAATTATAATAGGTACTTTATTTTTCGTTGGTGGTTAAAAAGCCTATCTACCTATGTTTTGTTGGCTGTCAAATCAAACGTGAAGACTGATATTAGAATCAGGAATCATAATGTATTTGATGATAACATGAACGAGTTATAGCCACGATGACAAATCACTGGCAAACCTGAAGAGAATAAAATCACTACGTTGGTAAACCGGCGGTATTAGGGAAGGTTCATATCTGACGGAACATGCGTCGCGTATTATACGCCAGAACAGACAAATGTATAGAAAAACACTTGACCGTTCACACTCAACCGATGATACGTTAGTACGCTAGATGATACGCTCGGCGTATTTTACGTCAGATATGAACCTTCCCTTAGGTAGGTACTCGATATATCTACCGTAGGTATTACATGCGTCAAATCAAACCGTTTCCATTTCATATCTAACATTACCGACAAGGCTGTCACCTTGTGACACATCGGCGACCTTCCCTGTAATGAGGGGTCATCAAAGGCGAATTACAACAGATATGTCTGAAGCGATTGCTCAATTTTGTGGACGATTTACTGTTGACACTGATAGAAATTGAGACTCGTGAAGGAAAATAATGCCAATGGCTAGAATACATAAATATATCTTATAAATCTGGTGTAGGAAGTCGCATTGGAACAGGCAGTAAAAACACCTAGTCTTAAGAATGTGACATGTCAAAGTGGTCTAAACGATCGTACTGAATAAATACATTTTGATTTTGATTTTGATTTTCTAATCAGCCTACTACCCATAGCTGAGTGCCGCACATTTTCACGTCATTCTTTTTTTTATGTAAACAAATCTCCAAAGTCTTTTATCGTAACAACAATACGAGTAATATATCCTTTAATTGAATTGCCGATATACAACGTTTTAGGAGCTATCAATTACGTTGTGAAAAAAAGAGATTCAATAAAAACTACCTACTCGATTTTTTCAAAGAAATCATAATTTCCTCAATGTGACCTAAAAGGAACCATTGACACTAACGAATGTCAAGCAATGTTATTGCTGTAAGGTTTTTACATCGTTGGTATACATTATCTTTGCTCAGGAACTTCAGGCATTTCCAAGCATCAGTTATTATCATCATTCAGAATGAAGACAAGTTATAAAGGTACATTTATTTACAGAAACTAAACTACTACATATTTACATAACTGTACAAAATACAATTAGAACCAGTTGAGCCACCTAAGGATCGTTACAAACGATCTATAGGTAGCTCAACTGATCCAAACCACTGCCAGACAGAAGCGTGCCCAAGACACTGGCAGCATTGCCGCGCTGAATGGCAATGCTGATCTTTTGAGTCAAAAAGTGCCAGCCTTCGGATCACGCATCGCTTCGACCAGACGCCCCGATAGAATTATCGGTGCGGAATTATTATTATTACAAATTATTAGACAAGTTAGTATAGGTAGGTATATTTAAAATATTACTGGAAAAATGATCAATCAGTTCAGTAAGATACAAGAGTACCTATGTTACCCTAAGGACATAAATAACATTTTAACTACTAGGCTCAGTTTTTCTTATAGTTGAGATGGCTGATAATTCTGTTGCCGTCTCTTTTTATTAACATAGGAGAGAAAAAAAAACAATGAACTTTGCTAAATTGACAAGCTATTATGAATATAGGGCTTTCTAGTATCCTATTTTTTGAATACAAATATTTGTCTTATACTCAATTACACCTTAAATTAAACTTTAGGTATACAATTTTCCAATATCACCATTTTAAATTATCACCATTGATCAATCGTATATCACCGCTGTCCTAGGCTGTAAGGGACGCTTGCGCAAGCGCATCCAAATGTCGACGGTGGATGCCCGTCCGGGAAGCGGCGATTCTAATGCCAGATTGTACGGAATCGATTTATGTACAGGGTGTTTCTATTTATTACAAATCTGCTATGTGTATGTATAAACATATTAATAGTATAAACTTAATTTTAGTTATTTTAGTTTAGCTTTTGCGACACTCCGAATTGCCACTATTAACGAACTAAGAACAACAACACAAACGAATCAAGGTAGGGTAGAAACCGGTAAATATTATCAAAAAGATCAATGACATAAATTTTTAATAAGTACAAAATCATTTATCTCAAAACTTTTAGAGGCAAATAAGATACTTTTAAACGAGCGATTAGATCATCTTGGTTTACTTTTTTATGTTGATTGAATTTAGAAATGACATTTCGGATTCAATCAATAATTTAGTATTAGAGATACATAAAAATGTGTTAGTTTACAACCTATGAAAATACAATTTGCCCATCTCATAAAATTATTATGTGTTTTATGATTTACGATTAAAATGTGATATTGAAAACTCATTTAAATGTATAATTTATCATGTTAATTTAAATTTCACGCCTTTTTGTGTAAAGCTTAAAATATGGCTATGCTTCGACAAGTGAAACTTAAAACTTAGCAGTAAAAAGTAAGTCTACCAAATATGAATAAACATCGCAAGTTGGACTTCTATCCAGAATAAACATACATTATTTATGAGTGATGAAGATGTATCTAGGCATTTTGACGTATTAAAAAAGTGTGTAAATAGAAAAATCATGTATTTACAAAGAAATATTAAATAATTAGTTTAACAAGTCATCCGATTAACATAACACAAACATTATGTTGCTTAGCTTGGGACTAGATGAGGCTGTGTGAAATGTCCAAATCATTTTCGAAATTGAGTCGATTCTTTCAGTATTTTTATTATTATTTTATATCAGAATTAGCCTCCTCTCACGTTTGTTTTAGTCCAGTCCTGGAAGAAATCGCTTTGAGCGATAAAGCCGCCCATGTGCCTTGCAAAGAGAAACACGAGCACAGATAACCAAACTTACACAAACTTAGAGACTAATTATTAGTCTCTAAGTTTTATGATTTAAGTTAATCTTTGGTGTACCATTAAAGAGTTTTATATCTTTCTATTTTTTAAATAGTTATTTGGGTAGAGTTTCCTTTGGCTTAAACAGCGCGTTGAAATCGTTCGTACTAATTCTACCCATGTATTAATAATTTAATTATAATTATAATCTATTAACTTTATAATTTGTAAGTTTGGTTATCTGTGCTCGTGTTTCTCTTTGCGTACATTGAATGAAAATTGTTACTTATTTGGACTAGTCTAGAACAAGGAAGAGGAGAGATAATTTTGTGAGTTTGGCAGAGCGAGAGCTTATCTAAGATAAAAAGTAAGTAAGTTCGTATAAGTAAGTCGCCAACTCCGGTGACGGAGTTTTTAGGCCGCCTTAAGGCTTCCGTCATGGCTTAACGACTTTAAAAGCCGGGACCGACAATTTAACGTGCCCTCCGCACGGATATAAAGTAAGTCTTATGCACTGAACAAAAATTTGCAGCTAATTCAAATAGTCTAAAAAATATGCTTATAAAAACATGATGTATGAAAGGCGTGACGGTCACAGTGCGTGACCATCCGATGTGGTAAGGTGACCGTCGCGCGAGGTCGCTGAAACCGTGCCAATACCTGACAGTGGCAGCTAACCGTGACAAACACTTGGACACTTTTCATTTCTATTACAAAAACAAAAGATGCATCGCTACACTACTACGACTGTTCAGAGGCTTGGGATCAACGAAAACGAAGTTTCGTGACAATTTTCAGGATTAGCTTATGTTGGTGGATACTGAATTCGAAGCAGTTCACCAATATAAACGGAACCCGAAAATTGTCACGAAACTTTGTTTTCGTTGATACCAAGTAAGGCCTCAGGTCTTTAGAATTATAGAGAACTAGCTGCGCCCCGCGGTGTTATCTGCGATGAATAATTCCATTCTCGTTTGAATACCAAGATCAATAGTAGCCTATGTGTTAATCCAGGATGTAAGCTATCCTGGTACTAAATTTCATTCAAATCTTTTTTTTCTAATAATAACTTTCTTAAAATACGCTAAGAGCTTTCAATTTGTTACGCCAAGTTAGCAGCTACTCGTAGTTCACACGAACTTATCAAGCTGCTTCAGAGTCAGAACGACAGTTCAACAGTTCATAGCGGAAAGCATATTTCTTACCATCAAATTAATATCGTTCGAGTAATATTTATCAGCGAAGCAGGTTTAATGAATCCAACATCAAAATTGCTATTACTTATTCAACTAGTCTCAGGCTAGGGTTACCAAAGTCAGACTTTCTAGTGCATGCAAGCTTCATTCCACAACCAACCGTATTTTCAAAGTTCTAGGATATAAATTTCCTCGGTGGTATCATCTAGGGTCGCTGGAACATCTTTAATCGAAATTAGGTTTTAAAGTTTTGTGGTAAGGTTGAGTTTTCTATGGAATTTCTGAGGGTACTAAATGGTAGTAAGGTGCGCTTTCTGAATCAAGGGTCACGGGATGAGCCCAACCTTTCACGAGCCGGCCGTTCTACAATGGGCGCGGTTTACTCTCTTCATTGTGTATATCTTTGACGACCTCTGTGGCGCAGTGGGTGAAAGGGACACATTTAAGGTTGCGGGTTCGATCTCCGCCGCGTGACAAATATTTGTACATTATGCAGATATTTGTTCCGCGTAAATACCAATTTGTATTCAAGTCGATGAAATAAAAATGCATATTGCTTATTAGCATTGCATTTTAATTTTATAACCAATGTTCTTAAACTAATAAATAATAATAAATCATGGTCAAGTCGCTTCCGTATAAATTGAAATTATCAAATAATCTATACGTTATTTATTATATCAGACGGTACGTACCGCGGGTTAGAAGGTCAAGTAAATCGAGGATTTCGTTAATTGTAGTTTATCACTTTGAAAAAATTTACAACCGTCTGGCATAATTTGTTAGCGGAAATATTTTATTTTTAACCCATCATTCAACAAACTGATTTGATATCACGTTTTAACAGAGTTCCCTTGAAATACATTGAGCACAATTAAAGTTATTTTAAAGAAAGAAAAACTATATCAAAAGACCATTGAAAAGCCAGTTAAAGTGACTTTATAAAAAATATAATTATAGTATAAATTATAAAATAATAAGTTCCTTAAGTTTTGCGCACACTGTAGAGAGCTCCTTTCGTCCAGCATTGAATGTATTCGCTTCATCTACAGGTCTTGAGTTACTAACATATTTAAATCTATTTCCATAAGTTTGCTTATCTTCCCAAATAGGGGTAGGCAGTCAAGGAATTCCACGAGTTTGGAAATATGACATAAACAGCCGAAAATATTTATATGAGTACCTATCTAATCTCATACCTTTTTAGACGAGCAGTTCTCATAATATCACATCACACCAATATTATAAAGCTGATAGTTTGTGTGTGTGTAAGTATGTAAGTGTGTTTGTTACTCCTTCACGCTTAAACGGCTGGACAGATTTGAATGAAATTTGGTACCAGGATAGCTTATATCCTGGATTAACATAGGCTACTTTGTTATAGTATTCAATATCATCTCCTAGCTACAATTTTTTTGCCACCTATTTATTCTTAGCCGTACAAATCGACAATGTTAGCATGCAACGTCTTCGAAGGTTTTATAAATCGATTTCTAGGTAAAATTACCTATAACTCAGGCTAAGTAAACTGGATTTCTCTTCGCGGACAACATACTAAGTAATGTCGACTTACAAAGTCAAATAGCTACTGTCAAGCTTGCACAGCTTGACGCTAATTAAGTAAAATAGTTCACGATTGCCTTTGAAATACTTCTGTGCGGAATACTAAGTGGATTAAACGAATTTTCTAGATAGTTCGATTCCCAGGGTATTCATTAGTTCTTTATTTAGGTGTGCTGGCACATATTTGAAGCGATTCCCACATGCTGTTGGCAGTTGACAGACCGAGGTTTTTGTAGTCAAGTAGTTGAATAAAACGAATGTTTTATGTGCCTTATTGTCATCTTAATAATTGATAGTGGAAATACATATTAAATCCACAATCTACTATTTTAAGTTTCATCCAAAGTGGCTAATTAAGGCGTGATTATAACACAAACATAGATCTGTACAATCTATGGGATTATACGAGTAACAAACTAGCTTAATCTCCTTCGCCCTCGTAAAGTAGTAAAGTAGCCTATATTCCAGGTCATACACTATCTATGACCTGGAATAATTGTCTCGTGGCATTAACAGCTGCGTGCTTCCGTTCACAAGGCACGTTAAATTGTCGGTCCCGGCTTTTAAGTCGTTAAGATGACGGAGGCGTAAAAGCTTCGTCACCAGAGGTTTGACGGTCGCTGTGACGGCCTTAAAGCTTCGTCACCAGGGTTAGCCACTGGCTTGCAAACATACAGATGTGTACCAACTCCCATACCCAACGTCTTAACTGAAGACCCGCGGCTCCTCAGATGTCACTGTCCCGATCAGTAGTTCCAATTACGGGGACAATCTAACCGGACGACGCTATTGGTCGGCGAAATGTTACATTTGAGATTGCGTTTATGCGTGGTGCTTGTGTGAGCGATTTAATGTTTTAAATGGGTGAAATCTCGAAGGATACATTATAAATGAATGTTAAATGATAAATGAATTTTATTGCTGCTAAATTTATTTTGCTAACCTATCATGTCCCACAGCTGGGCAATGGTCTCCCCCTTCAATTTCCACTCTTTGCGCTCCAAGGCAACAGTGGGACATAAAAGGTTAGCAAAAAAAATTTTTTTTTTCTTTTTAATAAGTAGGTAATTTTATTTTTATTTTTAGTAGGCCACTTGCTCATACGAACTTACTTACTTACTTTATTGCTGCTAAACTTTAAAGGTTATAAAGGTTGTAGCATATCCTTACTCGCCCCTCCCCCGATGGATTCCAATCTTGTCGCGATGGGGGAGCTCAGTAGCCGTGGTTGGTGCCCCCACGGTGAAGCTAAAAGGAATCCAAGGAGGGGACGCTCCGAGTAGGCCTGGTGATAAGCCCGCTCTGGATGCGTCCGAGGAGGGTGCGGGGACGGAGTTTTCTGTTCCTGCAGCCAGGAGGGGTCGCGGGAGGAGAGGCGTGTCGGTGTGTCGTTGCCGCTCGCCCTATCTTCCGCGACCAAACGGTGGCGCACCGTTTGATGCGTTGGTGGCGGGGCCGCAGGGGAAGAGGAGTGTCGGTGTGTCGTTGCCGCTCTCCCTGTCCTCTGCGGCCGTTTGGTGGTTTTGCGGCGGAGCCAAGGCATGATCCGCCGCGGAGAGCGGGGCGCCGGAGTAGGAGATTCCTCCAGTTTCTCCGGCCCCCAAAACACAGGCCGTGGCGGTAGTACCGGGGGGTGCTACCGCCCTTGAAAGGCCTAGAGGTGGTGCGCGTGGGTGTTCCGCGCGCCCCTCTCTCTCCAGAGAGACGCGGTGGGAGGCAGTCGCCTCACCGCAGTAAGAGGAGCTCGTCATAGAGCAGACGCCGTCGGGGCCGCGGAAGCATGCGAAAGCGTACCCGTAGCCCCGGCAAATGGCGTTAAGAGGACCCCGTCGGTTTTTAGTGGGTGCGAGTCCCACATATCCCTTCCGCCGCCCCCACGGCGGGAGGGAATGCATAAGGCATTTTCCGACGCAAAAAAAAAAAAAAAAAAAAAAAAAAAAATATCCTTACTCGCCCGTGGATCGCGGGTCGTTTGGAAAACTAAACAGGAGTGTAGTTTCCATTTGCATATTCTTCATGGTTTGTATAAAAAAGAAATACTTATTAAATTATTTTTAAAATAGCAGCATGTGCCAAATCAAGACTAAGGAAGAGAAGTACAAAAGTTAGTAGTAGACGTATTTTTCTTTTTTTCAATAAAGTATCAATGGATCTCGAATGTTTTATTAGAGAATTTGAGGTTATCATTATCTTTTACTTCCAATCTAATAGTTTATTCATACAGATTTGTCAATTTAATATAGATTTAAAGAATGTTTTTTTCTTGTTACTCTTATGTCAATGAAAAGAGATAGCAACAGATTTAAAATATACGTTTTAGCTAAAGTAGGTTTACTGTACCAATATGCATAGGGGGGTACGTTTGTGTTGTTTGTGCTGTGTTTTGTTAAGCTATTATAAGAATTTTCACAACCGAAACATTTACAAGTAAAAATTTTAAAATCGCTGCATCCGCTAACTTGGCACTGGTACATGTCAAGTCATAAAGTACCGATGTCACCGGATTACTGACACTTACTCAGCCATTACTTACTTTGCTTAGCCGAGCCGCCTTCAACGAGACATGTCCATACAAAGACATGCGACATGTTTTCAGAGCTTTGGTCATCTGAACTGTAAAATTCATTTCAAATACCTTCCCCAAAAAAGGAGGTTCTTAATTCAGTTTTTTATTGTTTAACTTTGATATGCTCTAAGAGGTAGGTACCTATAATGTCGGTTTTTAGTTTTATCGAAAAATATTATTGAATTTAAGGACTGTTGGCGCACAAACTTAGGGATACCTATACCCAGCAGTGTGGAAAAACGGATAATGTTACTGATGATGGTAATCATTTAAGGATACCTATTAGTGGACACTAATGCAATAAAACGAATATAGCCTACTAACTACAAATTGGCTAAATATGAACAGTAATTAACCTGTCAAAGTCAAGTCACTAGTTAAAGCGTTGAATAATCGGAGAACCTGTCAACCATCATCTTGACATAACATTAATTTATTCGAACAAAAACCAAAATGCAACTGACCTTACCAGAATCCCTAAAAAACAAAATGTCCTAAAAAAGGACAGTCTCATAAACCCGCATTGTACACTAATTCTTAACGACACCACACATCAATTGTTTATTTTTATTTATTTCAAATTTCATCGCGATATTATTAACTTTATTGCGATTACGATCTTGAGAATTCATTTTTGACATTTTTATTCGAATTTATGCGATTCCATGGCACGCCACAATCTTGGCACATCCCACGAATCTCAGTTAAACATTCTTAATGCCTCTAAATAAGGTGTAAAATAGAATGTTTGTGGAGATTGAGCGCACAAATAAACATTGGTCGCTATGAGACGGTTTGTGACTGCTCTAAGATTTTATTATTCAAAAAATTGATATTTTATTTTTTGAATTGGTCTGCTAACGCTCGCAGCGGGTGGCTGTAAGCGATATATGGAATTTTAAGCCTTATTTATGGACCTGAAGATTTATTTTTACTTGTTTACAACGCTGTCTCTGGAGGAGCTTCAGGGAACTGAGATAGGAATTCGCGTCCCATGCTTAGATTTAATCTGTATCTAGTAAAATTATTAAAATTACTTCGTATTACAATACTAAATGGATGTTTGAAAACCATTCACATTGTTTTATTAATTCCAGTTCCACAATTATACATCTGATTTATTGTGATAAAAAATGACGAATTGGCTGTATCGAATAATTTTTCATTCATCGGAATACAATTTAATAAAACAAGTAAAATGTCGATAGTAATTTGTTAAGTGATATTTTATGTCTGCCAATAAGTGTCTAATAAAAATAAATATATCATGTTCGCATGTATAATGGAATATTCATGAGAAAGCAATGCCTTTTGTTATTTTTATTCAAATAACTGTTGACATAGTAATTAAGCAACAAACCTACGCTAGCTGTGACTTGTGTCCTTTTAACGAATAAACAATAACGTGATTAGCACTAGATATATAATTTTATCACTACATTTGCGTCAGTGAATTAAGAATTGAGGATCGGAATAATTATTCAACATTTTGATTAAGTAGGTACCTACCTAAACATAATAATCTAATATTTTTTGTATTTCTTGGTTTTGCCATACCCCTAAGTTTTTTGTATTTCGCTTTACGTCAGTAAATTATGTTATAGAATAATACTTTTGTGTAGTCGAATTTATTTTATTCCATAGATTATCCTAACCATCGCTCTATAGCTCAAAAGTCTAAAGGCTCGTCCACACAGAACATTTAATAATCCAGTCCACGTAACATGACCGCCGATATTATCACGCCGACAAGTTTTTATTTACTAAACTAGTCGTAAAATCAAGAACACTGATAGCGATCGGGCCGTGTAATCGCGCGCTCTCATCGCGTACGATCAAATAATGTCACAAGTTTATGTATTGATCACATCTTTATAATATAGGCTCTATGAAGGGTTTATTTTTCTTGTAACCGTTATGAAAGTTTACATCGGTTCCGGTTTAGGTACTAATGAATACGGATTTCTAAGGAGTGTATTTTTCTACAATGTTGTAATAAAATTTGATGCGTTTGAATCATTCTTTATGGTAGTTTTGTCTTTGTAGGACTTGTTGACGAAATAAGTTGCATTTTGACCTCACTGATATTTTAGACTTGAGTCTTCCCGCGACCACGGCTGGTGCAATCCGGTCGAAACGTCGGGCGAATATTAAAGGTAAAATTCGTGATAAATACCCGTTTGCATATGTTTTATAAAGTTTGTAGGTAGTAAAAATCACGAGATTATATTTTATGAAGTTACTAAGAAAGTTTTAAATAACTTTGACTACTCTTATCCCATGATATGTGACAAGTTATGGCAGGATTAGCGGTTTAACTCACTTCGCGATGACTGGCCAATTGAGCGCGTAGCTACTGGTCGCGTGTTATTACTATTTACAACATTTGCATGACAGTTTTGACTTGTATGTATTTCTGTGTCACATGGAATCGACCTTCAATGTAATATGAACTTTATTGATCAATTAAAATAAGAATTAATATAGGTTTATACTGTGTAATGTGACTTATTGATGCTATCTCTCCATAACTATGACATTTGACCTCCAACATTCAAAGTCAGATAGTTCACTTCAACTTCCTAAGGAGTCACTATAACATATTTACTCAGTGTACTATCTCAAAGAACCATAAGAGACAAAAATTTATATTATTTTGTCATACAAATTAGTGCTTTTAAGGTCTTTTATAGTTTTAAATAGTTTGCGTACGTTGGGTCGATAATAATGTTGTAAAAGAGTTTCTTCGAGTTTTCTTACCGCTGGTTTTGGCGGCTTTCCTCAGGACCCGTTTACACAGTTATGATGTTTTCATCTCTTCAATAAATGCATCATGAAAATAACTTTATGCTTTTGAATTACATCTATGAATTTATTATGCTTATTAGGTATTTACTCTAGAATTTATTATGTGGTCTGAGCTACCGTTTTGAAATAACTATGTCATTAACGCTGCTGGTGGTTAAAACAGGCTTTTGCTAATTAGTGTCAAAATATATTTCGCATAGTATCGATTTTAAATCAATTTTCCTCTTGACTTTAAATTGGATTACAGTAGCCATAGATGGCGTTAGCTATCAAGAAGAATGCCTTTTTTGTTTATGATTGGGTAATTGCGACGCCATTTAATTATTGGCGATCTCTGATTGGTCGAGCGCTTCTGGCGCCAAAGCCATCAATTCAAACTGCTTCTTGTCAACTCATCGGCAAAACATCAAACCATCAAAATAGCTGAGAAAGCCGAACGTTTCCGCTCGGAGCCATTCGTGTAGTTCCGCAGATAATAGTTCACGAACCGAACACACGATCATACAACCTCTGTCGCTCTAAATCAATTCACGTCAAATATGAACCTTATCCTGTCAATTTTAGACCCCGTATCGAATGCAAGGCATTTCACAAAGTTACATTCTGAACGAATCATTCAATTTTCATACATAGAATGTTAGCTGTAAAGACTTGGATTTAAGATTCAATGTTGCTCACGCGGTTTCCTACATTTGTTAGTTTGATCCAACGATACAGAAGTGATTCTTAAAACTTTGAAGCAGTTATATTCCGTATTCTATGGGTGTATGTGTATGGGAAACCAAGGCAATGTAATTGAGACCTCTGGACTATTTAGCTGGTATTGTGTCGGAAAGGGCTATTTGGCCTAAATGATGGTTTACCAGAACCGTAGGGTTGCGGGCCTGTTTGAGTTGGTTTATTGATTTCAAATTGTACAGATTGATGGATGATTGATGTTTTTTGCCGAGCGATTTTGTACTTTATAAATCACATTAGTAAGTACCTACGTTTGAGCAAGTGACCATCTCTGGTGTCGGAGTTTTTAGGCCTAAAGGTCTCCTTCATGGCTGATTATTTTTCAATTTGTACTTAAATCTGACTTTAAAGTCGTATTACAAACATGTTCTAAAGTATGTAGTAGTTTTTATAGTAGCATTACGACTCAAGATAAATTTAAACGTTTATATAATAAGGAAATTCTGTTCCAACTGGTAGGAATCCTGGCCAAGTTAATATTGTGTAAATTTCCCAAGACACTCGCCGGTATTACAAGCCCATACCTTATAATAGCGCCATTAACGAGTTACCATTAAAAGCAGACGCTCTCCCGATGGAAATTGATTAAAAATAAATTTTCAACTGTTCATTGCTCGCGCTGAATTAATATCCAGATAATAAAAGTACTGGATACGCAACATACGGACAGACAGATGATATTTCAAGATAAAACTAATAAAGGTATAAATAGCTTAAAGATGGTAATAGCCTAGAGACTGTTATAGTAGTCTAATAAGTTTCACTGCAATAGAACCGATGGTAGGTATTCACGCAAGCGATATTTAAACTTACTCTCTGCACAAGAAAGTCTTTTTCTCTTTGACGAGATATTACGATTCATTTTAAAGTTATGTTTATCAACTTTAATGAATCTTAATTCAATGCTTTAGAACTTTATTTACATTGAACGCCTATTAAAAGTGGCATGGACCAGTATAAGTTTATATAACTCTGGCTTGGTCGGTAATTAGAACTGCTCTGCGCAGGCGCGGTGTTACCTGTCGGTTCAATATTTTGAATTTATAAACGATAATTTGTAATACATATTATGCTATTGTTTTCAACTTTATGCAAAGTTTTAGAACATGTAAAAATGCATATACATACATATATTTGACCAGAAAATGCTTATTGTGTTATATATATTGATTAAAAAAGTTATAATATCATTCACATTTGACATTAATATGTATAAATAAACTACAAAATCTTTCTACGGCCAAACTCTCTGACTAAAATTAAACCTTAACAATATTAATTAGTTTTATTTCGCTGACTTGATAATTAATTGCTTTACTTCAAATGCTAATTTGGGACATTTGAGTCGTTGGTCTGGCTATACTGAACTGTTGTATTGAATATTGATGAGAGATGTCGTGACGTCGCATTAATTGACACAAATGACACGCTCCTTGTGTTGCACATTAAAAAAAACAATTGTGTTAAAAGTGAGTTCGTATTAGTCAGCTGGTAGGTATTAACAGTGATTTTTCGTTTATCTATTTTATAATTAAAGAATACGGATAAAAAAATGTTTTTGCTTGTTTCATGACTTAGGCATTATTATTTTTTTATTTACAGATTGTATGAAACTATAAAAATATCAGAACATGCATTCGGTTTCAAAGTGTCACGTAACATTAATATTTTTATGACATCTAAAAGTTTTCACTCAAAACCATTTGATGTTCAATGGTCACTACAAAAATACATTTCCATTCAAAATTAACATTTAAAGCATCTGAACTCTGACTCCCAATAAATCGACGTTTCCAAGTGATAAATAAAATATGGCGCGTGGGCGGCCGTGGGAACCCATCTGTCATATCATAACACGTGCAAGGTGGGCCCCGTTCGTATGAGTAGGAATAAACGGACCATAGACAATAAAACCCTTCAGGAACAGAAAGTTGAATTCCTAAAATGCAATTATTTGAATTTGCAGCATGTTGAATGCCTGTAATGTTTTTCATTTCATTTCATTTCATTTCAATGTTGAGTTTGCTATAAAATTCAGCCACATGCAGAAATTATTCTACAACCGCCAAACCGTTTTGGCCGAGTGGGACTTTTGACTCGTACGAACGTCGGTACGAACCGTAGCCATAGATAAATTGATTTCTTGTTTCGGTAAATGTATTTGACTATTTTTTCCTGTAAAAATGCAGGATTGCTGAGAGGTTGGTGCTCGGCAAGCCTACTCTATCTCAATAATGTCCCAGGCACATCTGTGTTCTATAAAGGCTCATATGCCTCTAAAACTGTATCGTAAATCGTCTAGATAAGTAGAGTCCTAAGTATCTTAGGTTAAAATTAATAAGTCGTTAAAATAGATTAGGATATAAAGATATATTTCATCAACATGAGCACGTCCAGTCGCAGCTAAGATAAAAGGAGGTTGTGTTATTTATTGCTATTTAAAAAAAAAACTTTAAGTTCACAAAAGTTTTATCTCAGTTAGATGATTGTTTTCATTTGCTAAATTGGGAACAAAAAGGCCTTTAAAAAGGACTTAGGCTGCGTGAAAGGTCAAAACCCATCGGACTTCGTTTGTATTGAACCGTGACTGCAATATCGGCCATGTATGAACACTTTTTCAAAGAAATATGATACTTTATTACTCTCTTCCTTTTACTGGTGGGCCTGTAAACGTATAAAATGATTGTTTAGATTTCTATTTTATTTGATTACGAGTGATATTATTTTATTGTGTTTGATTGCTTCTTGCTTTGACTCTTACATGGTTTGGATTGTTATTTCTGTAAATTTTACAACTAACTTTTCTATTTCTTTGTTCAAAATATAATGATTATTGATCACTATTGTATCCCCATTAAGTTGACATTTGCTTGGAGCTTTAGGATTTTGAGAATTATAAATTTCTAAAGGGTAGTCTAGAGGTCAAGAGCTGAGCTCTTAAGTTTTTATATATATAGTCTAAAGGTATTGTCAAATACATTATTTATACATTCACATTTACAAAGTTGATGTTAACATTGGATTACAAACCTATCACACCTTACCGTCATCTATTCCTTCACCTAACAAGTAATATCATAACACGATTCTTACTGAATTTGTCTAGCAACTATTAACAAAAACTTACACAGAATTCACTGAATTTGTTTCGTTAAAAGATCATTTGTCATGAAAATGTCCTAAATATAGAACAAAGGGCACTCAGCTGCACAATTATTTGAATATAAATGAGCAACCGTGAGATATGATAGTTAGGCTTTAGACAATAGATGTAAGGATATAGGTTATGCGTGGGCTGGACACCGAACCTGTGACTCAGAGCTTGGTACAATGTTTCGGTAAAATATATTGTACTTAAAACAAAAACAGTTACATATGTACCTATGCCATATGGATCTAGGATAATGGAACTTGAGTGGAGTTGGGCAGGACACAAGGCGAGGTGATGACAGGTGGACGAAAGCCATGACTGGTGGCCGAGGATGGGTCAAAGAAGTGTCGGGCGACACCGGTGGCGTAGTGAGTTGACGACATAGTCCACGTCGCTGGGCGTCAATGGATGCAAATTATGGAGACATGCCATAAGCTTACTAAGTCATAGCATAATGCCTGAAAGATTGTACAATCAAGGTATTTTTATAAACATAGAACCAAAGACGATTAATATCTAGAAGACAGACAAAGGCCATACACAAAATCGTAACCCTGATCCCACAGTACCAGATAGCCTGGAAACTTTAAAACATCAATTTTATCAAAGAAATTTCAATACTTAGTAGTAGGTAGCAACAATATTCAATATAAAAAAATTTTAGGTAATTTTAACTAGAAAGTAATTAAAATTTCTTGGATAAAATTGATGTTTTAAGGTTTCCAGGTATCTGGTACGGGTTACGATTTTGTGTATGGCCTTTGTCTGTCTTCTAGATATTAATCGTCTTTGATAGAACTTAGACCTTTTGGATAAAAGTCTTAAGATACAGCATAATGTGGGAAATCCAGTTTATCATGGACAGTTAAACAATGGTTACCTAGTTACACGAGCGTAACGTATACAAATATTGTAACTTTAAACAAAGCCAATAATGGATTGCCAATCTCTCTCTCTTCCAAGCTATGTGTCCCACATGGTGGCGGGGTCAGCTTTCCTAACAGATTTTCTCCACTTCGCTCTGTCCTCGACGTCGTTTTCGGAGACTTGACACTCTCTCATATCTTTTAACACTACATCTCTCCATCGTATCTTCTTTATATAAGGCATATATCTTTATATTCTTTATATAAGGCAATTCAATCACCTGTTTAATTTTGTTACCCAACTCATAATAATTTGTTAATAAAATTAATGTATAATAGCAAGGCCTTAGAATTATGATTTATTTCTTATCTTGCCATCTCTTTTAAAATGTAAGTGACATTTCATTGACAAGATATGGCAACTGTAGGTACTAGCCGTTTGAGCTATAGTAAACTTAGCAGAGACAATTATGATAGGTTTATAGTGTCTAGTTTGAAGCGCTCGTGGCGAAGCTTGCTAAGACGTTCTTGATAGATCGTCGAAGTTAAGCAACGTTCTGAGCGGTCACTACTTGGATGGGTGACCGCAAGTGGCATTTTCATCTGAGCGCTTCCGTGCTTCGGAGGACACGTTAAATTGTCGGTCCCGGCTTTTTAAGTCGTTAAGCCATGACAGAGGCCTTTAGGCGGCCTAAAAACTCCGTCACCAGAGTTGGCCACTTGCTCATACGAACGAACGAACGAAGTGTCTATATAGTAAGTTACTGATTGCACTGGCTAGAAAACTATAACAGCATCTCATTCAATCTTATAGCGTACTTAAAACTCATTTGTAATAATCTCTATATTTCAGGATCATAGGTCAATTTGTAAAAATGACAATGCGAGAACCACGCCAGAAAGGAATAGACTATACAGTATGCTTTGAGGGTGATAGAGAGATAAAATGGCGCGCCAATCGCCTCAGGCGATGGATTATCCAGAGATGATGATATTACACCTCGATGCTGCTCATATTACTGAGACTCGATATATTTCTTTATAACAAACTCTATTTGTATTACTCTACAGTTCATAATAAATTGTGTTGGTTTCGCAATGGTAAAATGATAGTGGTCGCTGGTCAAAGAGTGTTCAGATGCATTGGTTTATTATGTGTTACGTGAAATAAGGCTGTTATTTAGATATTACTGTAATTTGTAGCAAAATAGAATAGTGCTAGGGAAAAGTTTCAAAAATTATCACGAATTATAAAAAAAAACTAACCAGGTTACAGTTTACGAATTTGAATAGTTGTACTTACGTTTTTAATGTTCAACTTATATTTAATGGTGAAAGTAAGTTCAGTATTATCGAAACTAATTATCAAAATGACATTTAAATCAATTCAATGTAAAGTATTGCATCTGTAATTTATTAGATCGACCCGCCCGAGAGTAGAAATTACTTTTAATTTCCCAGACACATCATTAAATCAATATACGGAACATAAAAAAACGTGAAAGACTTTCGGTTTGTCTAAATTATAAGTTAGAAGTCATCTATCGTTTATTATACGAAACAGCAAAGTCAGAGGAAAGACATAATGATTGAATAATAATCGGGCTTTTTGACGGGAATTCAAGATGGCATGTTGTCTTTTTTGTTTTATTTTCCGAAATTTGTGTTTTGGCGAATGTTAATATGTAATAATGGTGGATTATTAACTGTTAAGTGTTCGTGAACGTACATAAGTGTAGGCAAATGAAACAAAACTGTATATCATTGCATTTCGAGTTCTCTCAAGAAGTCCATGTAAAAAGCTGCAGTAAAGAACCCACATCTTTACTGACGCTGACTATGACTTTGACTTGACCTTGACTAAACTGACAAAAAATTTAAACACATGGTAGTGGCTAAATGCGTGGCACAAGCCGTGCGAAAGCCAAATATAAGAAGTGAAGTGAAGTGAATAATAATCAGTGTTTTCCTCTGACTTACTTAAATTGATCTCTTCGAGAAAATAATTAATTAATTGAAAAAGTAGACATTATAACATTTTGTCTAAGCAATTAAAACCGGGCAAACATTATTAATAAGATGTACAATCTCAACCGACAATTAAACTATGATTATCTTAGTCAAACAGAGATGTTAAGAGTCGCCTAGGGGTGAGCGTAGGTTTAAATGATATTTAAACATACATCAACATGAACCATATTTCAAGATTTGAAAATACGTACGTGGGTCGTAGCAAAAATATAATTGTTTCTTATCATATTATTCGCTTACAAAATTCATTTGTAGCTAGCAAGACTAATAACTTAATAACTTAATAATAAATAAGAATAAGGGCCTGTGTTCACTGCGTTTTTCGCACCCACGAAACGAAACGAAATAGAGATAGATCGATGGTCATCCGTACATTGGATATAGGAATCGGGCATAAGTGTATCCATACACTACCCGAGTTGAGTTGAGTTGAGTTGTCAAAGCGTGTGCTTGAATGTGTACGGATGTATTGATCCTTTTGGTTTTCCACGTTCGTTTCAAAACGTCGTATACAAGCGCTTAAACGCATTATCTTAGGTCCTAGGGCCATTAATTTTCTTCACAATCAAACATTTATATTTGATTTTCTTAGGTAGTATCCCAGGAATGGCAAAAGAAGAAAAAGACAAACTAAAAAATGGGAAGATGATTTACAAAAAGGACTTCCGGTCCATAAGAACAAGGATGGAGAAGGTTCACTTCAGAAAGAGATGAGTGGAAGAAACTAGGGGAGGCTTATGTCGAAGGACAACCTGATCAACGAAATGGTTGCTGAAAAAAAATATTTCAGTTTAAGCTATTTAGTTAAAGTCAACCTTTTGTCAATCTTCAGACATCAATCGTCGAAGCCGTAAAACTTTTAGTAACATTTTTCATTTGTAATCTTCAGACACTTAGAATCAAATACCTACTACAATTTAGTTATAATGTACTGTAATTTGGTAAGTGAATAAAGGCTTTTATTATTATTTCCTTAAATAGTAATTAACAGTACAAAATCTCATAACGGTATGGGATAATTAAGGAACGTGTTTGTTTCATCTCACACTTCGTTGAAAAGCGATAAAACATTGATATTAAATTGAGACAGAGTATAACTTTGCTACACTTTGATACAGCTGAAGGCAGGCTATAGTGAGACTTATGTGAAGGTTCTAGAAGCTTTAAGATTTTTTACTTCGGAAAACTTATTTACAAACTCTACTGATTTA
The DNA here is from genome assembly GCA_963582015.1 of Xanthorhoe designata. Classification (NCBI taxonomy): domain Eukaryota; kingdom Metazoa; phylum Arthropoda; class Insecta; order Lepidoptera; family Geometridae; genus Xanthorhoe; species Xanthorhoe designata. Next base: position 764,313 of record OY757045.1, read on the forward strand.
AAATGTTTTCCGTTAGAATCCGTTTAGAAGGTACTATTATTTTTAAACTTTATAAAATAACCCTTAAGCATTCAGGGTCATAACGTACACAAACATTAACGGCCAGTTTCAATATTGAACTTACGAACGATCGTAGATTGATCGCCATAGCAACTTTGTTTAGACAACAAAAAATGTAGGTCACTTTTTGACAGATAACAATATTACTATGGCGACAGATCCACGGTTATTAAAAAGTTGAATATTGCAACCTGGCATAAATGTACATACATCGGCTGCTATAAACAATCGATACAAGTTCGGTCCAGTTCTGAAGAACAAAAAGTCGCGACCGCGCGAAAGCGTCTACAAAACAATTGGACTATAATTTTATCGACGCTCTTTGACCCACGAGCGCGCCTCCCCTATTAGGAACGAGTTAATAACTGCCTTACAAAATTATTCTTAAATGAGAATTTTATTCAGAACATGCACATATTTTGCTATTTAAAAGTTAGTTTAGAAGAAATGGTACGACAAAATAAAATGCCTCTAAAATAGCGTGGGTCCAATTGTCAGAGAATTGGAGGGATCAAGGGAGGCTTTTGCCCAGTCGTGGAACACATTAAAAAAGTAAAAAAAAAACAAGTAAAAAAAAGTACAAAAACAGAAAAATTCTAAAAACTTACATAGTGATCAGCCATGTTATTTTTTCACAAGCCTCTTCTATATCGCTTACCTGAAAAACAAGAAATATTTCCAACAATTACATTTCAAAGAAAAACCAAACAGTTTAAATATTTTAATCTGTCAAGTCCCACCGGATTTAACCCTAAAATGCGGTGGACAAATTAGACAATACAAAAGACAAAATCATTATTTGATCTTGTTCTTTGTGAGTTGACATGGGTCTGACTGATATACGACTTGATTCTGCGCATTGTTGAAAGATTTAAAAGTAGCAATGACAGGATTAAGCAGATTTTAAGGATCTGGTTACGGTTTTTTTGTTCTTCTTTGAAAGTATTTAGCGAGTCATGGTTTTGAATATTTAAATAGAGAGTTTTTTGTATAACTTTTTATTAGAGGCTAAATATTGAGACTTTTATGAATGAGCGTATGCTAATATCGGAAGATGTTATGTTTTAAAAATAATAATTTAAATTTTATTCAATGGAAATTGGTTTGTAAACTGTTAGAATATTTACTATAGGTATTACACATACAAAATATTGTCTATCTTGAAAAGTTCTAAAAGCATATTTATTTTAACGTAATTACGACTATTACAGCTTAGACACAAAAGATTTTACTATGAATTTATTTGCCGTGTCTAAAAATAATTAATCAGACTATTATTGTTCTTAAACAGGACAAATCTCTAATGAGTATGGCCTTATTAGCAATCAAATGACTATTAAATCAGTTATCGTTTCTTTTTTTGACATGAGAGATGAGTAAAAATATTGATACCACCTCATTTGGACATACTTTCATCAATGTGTCACTATGGCCCAATCTAATCTCTATCAAAAAAGTACTAGCATCTCTTCGCATTCAAAAAACATTAATTAACATTCCAAATATAAAAAAAAATATAGTTCTCGGACACCCACCTCACGCTCTAAAAGGTTAAGTGTTGTGTTAATACACAATGCGTTTGCATTGAATGTCGGTTAGCACGGTGGACAAAAGAGCTCAGGAACGGACTTAAAGGTGTGTTAATAGAGCCAACGTGTGTTGGCATCAGTAATGGGCGGTTTATGGCCTAGGCTGTGGGAGCTGAGAATTCCTGGCGTCTTTTAAAATGGACCTAGATGTGAATGAACTCGGAGTATTCTACTAATAATTTAGGCGAAAGTTTGTAAGGATAGAAAGATAATATAAATAAAATGAATATCCTTGGACATTCCACAGCGTCATCTAGTCCCAAGCTAGCATTATGGTAACCAAATGAATGATGTACTAAAATTTTTTTTTGTAAGAACGTCATACTTAATTATTATAGATATTTATAATGTTTACTTTCGCAGTATTTGATTGATCGTAGCGATTTAACATATAAAGTTATAATAAAGCTTTGTTTGTTTAGGTGAGATTTATGCGATCATTCAGGATTTATTAAAGCTTACAGATCACAGTTTTTAATTTACTTTAAATGGGAAAATATCTTCAATCGAATCTCAATAAATTTTTTCGCTGTCGTCGTCTAGAACCCGACAGCTGATTTTACTTTCTGTAACTTACCGTCTCTCCACAAATTACTAAATAATAATATAAACTTTTTGAGCTAAGTGAAGGTCAGTTTCACAAGAAAATCGTGAAAATTGTCTTTTTAAACTTCAATCCGGTCGAGACGTCGGGCAATATTAAAGGTAAAATTCGTGATAAATACCCGTTCGGATACGTTTTATAACCGTTAAAATGTCTCATAATAATTGATGATTAAGAGATTTTAAGAGAATGTTATCTGAACATAAATATAACAAGCGAACGCTAAGTAGCAACTATTTGCTCTACCTTTCAAGTCCATTATCATTTATTGTATCACCGACGTAATAGATACAGAGGGAAAGTGAAGTTTCCAAATTAGCAGCTCCGATGGCTGATAGTGGTCGAGTTAGCGGGTTTTGTGCCACACTGCCACGATTACGGTAGAGTGACCATGGCTTGGCAAACCACTAGGTTCTTGCCTGATTACTTTGTTCGACTGGCTTCCCACTGAAGCTTGACTATTTAGATTATTTTAGATTGTTAAGGGATCGCTTTTAAAAAAAAGCTAGGCCCACACCACCAGGTTCTTGCCTGATTCTTTCCCTGGTGTAGGGAGTCGCGTTGGAACAGGCATTAGAATCATCTTAGCATATACAAAGAAGTTGAAGTGATCCTTGAGGTCCTACCAAAATAAACATTTTTTTCTTTCTTTCTTTTTTACAACTCATAGCAAAAATTTAAAAAAATATCGCGGGTGCGAATCTCACCGGAATCGATATCGGATACTTGTAAGAATTTTCATTTATAATTAAAAATAAATTCGTATGAGTTAGTGTTACTTGCGGCAACAGTTTTCAATAACAATAAAATGATATATTTGTAAAAACATTTTTTTTTTATTCATTTATTGATGTTTTTAAAATTATTTATTAATTTATTTTAAAGTTAAGTATTTAATATTTAATAGATATTATTTTATGCCTAGAAGCGGGCATCAATAATCATTAATTATTTAATTTGTTTAAAAAAAATAAAAACGTTTATTTTCATTGTATCCGCCATTTACGTGATGTACACCTGCTTTTCATATCATGATTAGAAATACAAATGTTTACAAAGCGATTTCCCTGTAAATATAACGGTTATAGCCTGAATGGACACCGCACCATTTAGCGATACATATTACTAAGTTCCGCTGCCATTGTGTTAACACCCACTTTTACATCGAGCACTCACACGATTTTGTTTACCTTTCTTATTCTACAGTACTTACTCGGATTTACTTATTTTTAAATTTAGAACTATTATTGGCAAGGAAGAATGTAAGGCTGTACTCTTGGAGTTTAAAAAGAAAGTTTAAATTACATATTTTTAAATTTAGAACTATTATTGGCAAAGAAGAATGTAAGGCTGTACTCTTGGAGTTTAAAAAGAAAATTTAAATTATTTTTAAATTTAGAACTATTATTGACAAGGAAGAATGTAAGGCAGTACTCTTGGAGTTTAAAAAGAAAGTTTAAATTATTTTTAAATTTAGAACTAGTATTGGCAAGCAAGAATGTAAGGCTGTACTCTTGGAGTTTAAAAAGAAAGTTTAAACGCATACCTACCACTAACATAACTGGGCTTCAACAATATTTTTAAAGTGCATCTAAAAATTGCGCCAAAGTCGTGAATTCCAATTGAGCAATAAACTATAGGTTTTTTGTGTGAATTTTGCAGCTTTTGCCGTATATTTGGATGCAATTTGCTGTAAATATCCCTAAGTTTGAGGTTAATACTATAAAATAATATTATATACTATAGTTTTTTTTATATTTTTATATTAAGTATAAGTAGTGTAAAACACACGTATTTTATCAAAAATGATAAATCTTAGTAAAAGTTTATGACTTCCACGGAATTATAAACCGCGTGATACATTTTTCATTTATAATGAAATATTATATACGGTCTCTATAAGTGGACACTTTTAATTTGGCCTTCACCAAACCTGCCTACATAAATAGGTGCATGTTCCATTGTTTTTCCTTGTCTAGCTGTAAGTTTACCTAATACTTGAAACATTTTTTTATCCATGTCATGCCAAAAATAAAATAAAATCATCTATAAGTAGGTAGTGGTCATAACCAGTAGGAATGGAAGAAAAGAAAATTAGTTTCAATCCAGTTGGCCTAGCGGTTTATTAAGATTAGATACATTTTACATTTTAATATATTTTATACTGGTGTATTTATGAGGTACTAATACGAGGTGATTAAATATGAGTTCTTATTGCGAAAACTTAAAAGTATTTAGGACGTTTTATATGAACTAATTTAAAAATAATCTTGGAAATACAGTCGTGATTTTTTATTTATTTATGTTTTAACGAAGATTTAAAACTTTCGATTCGAAAACTCCACACGTAACAAGATTTAATTCAACATTAATATAAGATAAGTGTGAAATCTCCACTCCACCCATAAATTCCATGCGAAGGCCGATCATATACAACATTACCTATTTCTCTCTATTTCCTGGGCATAAATACATTCTGACCTTGGGGTCATCCTCTGCTACAAATCCGCGATAATAAGGCTGTACGTGTACTATGTGCTTGTACATATGTAGGTACTTCGTGGGAATCTCATAAAGCGATTGACGCGGTTCGTTATGTAGAACGAACTGTAATTGCGAAGTAGCGTTGGTAGAAAAGGCTGAAAACGTGCTTACCTTTTTGCGAGTATTTTTTCTTGACTATTTCTTGGCATTAGAATCACCTAGCATGTAAGACGATACTGATGCGATACTTGAGGTCCTACCAGAATAAATGATTTTTCTTTCTTTCTTTCTTTCTACTATTATATTTGATTGAAAAGAGATGGCAACAGATTTAGCCCTTTCTGCTCGATTAAGGTTTATTAAAGTAGATGATTTAAATTAATTTCTTGAAATGTTCACAAGAAATAAAAAAATTACTAACCTATGCCAGAATACTGAGCGTTTCAGTAACTGAATGTAAGTGATGCTTATCTATGACGTTTGTCTATACAAATCTGACAGGTAAGAGCGTCCTAAATGGATAATACGCCTCTAAATAATGTAAATAGCGTTACAGTATTTAGGAGCTAATCAGGCTTGGGAGTAAATTATAAAACACTTAAAAAAAAACAAAATATAAATTATTAAAACAAAAGTTGAGTCGTGAATATATTTTGGTAATCAATAGCATAATTGATTAATTGAAAAAATTAAGCAACATTTAAAGACTATCATTTTACCGGTATAATCGATTAAGTCAAAGGTGAAACAATTATCGAATTTTCGGAAACTATATTAAAAGTTTAAATCCTTGCCCTTGGTTCTTGCAACATAAGTGTGAATAGTGTCCCACAGTCAAATATAGATAACTGTATTTAACAAGTAATTATTCACACTACAAAAGCATAAAACCATGACATTTATAAACATACGAACACTTTTGTAATCGATTACGAATTTAAAACGATCTCTTTGGAATTCACAGCAATCAAAGTTACGACACCGACAATTATCTGTTTGTATATTCAATGTAAATGGGAAACATCATTTTATTTTAGGATTTTGATTGTATTTTTAGCCAACCACATTTAGTTTAATTCTTTATTTTAATGCTATTATACAATAAGGTTTGACAATCGCTTTGCGTTTTTAGCGATGAATTTTTGTGTTGCGTAAGCCGCTAAGTATTTTTTAGTTCTTTAATGTGAACAAACAAAATTTTTTTTTATAAAAATTGAATAAACTATTTTGCTGCCGGTACGTAATTTGATACGATATCATCACGCTATTTGTTAGAGGGTTACATTACTATTAAGATAAATGTATTTGCTATCTGTATTTTGTTTATTTTAATGGGTTTGTTTGATTTCGATTAAGTATTCAGAGCGATTTGAATTGAGAAATAGATATTGGTATTTGGAAGCAAGTAAAATAAATTGTTTTATGAAAATTATCACTATTATTGAAAATCACAGAACATAAGTAGTTATTTATTAAAATTTAAACGCAATTAATAAATTTATATTTAGACACTGAGATTTTTATACGCAATCTTATATTAAAAAAAGTGATAGTTTTGAATTTAATTTGGTTTGATTTTCACTATTAAGATCTTAGTATTTATTATTTGCAAATAGGTAATTTTTAAATAGTTAAGTACCCACACTTATCGCTAAGCTTTATAAGCAAGGCTGTCAATTAATATTTTTTTTACTCTTTGATGATGATTGACCTATCAATAGAAGTATAGGAATGTCAAGCATTCAGAGGTCAACCAAGCCCTTCATTACCGTGAAATATGATAATTACTAAAACGCTTAAAACTCACTCCCTTAGTAATGAACGACCAATCAGCAACTCTCGCTTAGCTCATTAGAACTCATTATGCTGATGTATCAATACGATTCTATCATTTGATTCTAAAACAATCAATATTGAACCCAACAACGTCGTAATAAGACATTTTGTTTCCAAAGTGTTACCAATATTTCGAAATACCTCCCATTACGAAATCAATCGTAAGTCTTAGAGGTAAAGTTGATTTTGTTTGTTTAATAGATCCGTGATTGAGTTAGGTGTGATATTAAGGCGAGGCATTCCGAAATTGTTTGAACAAATGCTTAGGTCGATGTTAATGAGCTAGTTTTGGGGATGGATTGGAAACTTAGCGTTGGTTTGTCAATTATGTGCCGTTGTAATCTTGGAGTCCTAAGAAACTGTTTATTTTAAGATTAGGATTAACGTTATTTGGGATTAAGAAACAATGTCTGAGATTTATGAAATCTGAGAAACGAAAATAAACTTAAAGTTTTTGTGACGTTGGAATGAAAAAGCTTATCTCATTTTGTGGATTATTATTTTAGAATATTACTAGCCCCGCGGTGTTACCCGCGGTAGTTAAAAGTAGCCTTATTGTACATATAAACCTTCTTCTTCAATCACTATCTATTAAAAGAACCGCATCAAAATCCGTTGCGTAGTTTTAATGATTTAAGCATACATAGAGATAATTATAGGGACAGAGAAAGCGACTTAAACTGTAGTGAAGAAGTTATTACTTTGATTGAATACAATTATTACGATTTATTTAAAATGAAAGTGTATTCTAACTAAACTTCAGCCAAATACGAAGTGTAGTGTAGTAAACAAACTGACAATACTTAACCTTAAAATAACTTTCTTTCTATAAATTATAATACAAATAATTGTTATTTATGACCACTCCTTTCAATATGAATTACTATCGACTCTGTCAAAAAACCAAACCTTACGAAGTAATTCAATTTTTTGAGTAAAAGTTTGTTTACAAAATTGGCACGGCCTATTTGGCTGAAGTATAAAGTTGACATTTTGTCCTTGACTGTATTAAATAACTTCTGAAAATTAATGTCATTTAAAGACACTTTAAAATAACTCGACAAAAACAATACCAATTTAAAATACAAAGGTCATAGAGTTCATTTCATTTTATTCCATAAGTTGATAAGTTTGACAAGAAAATAAGTCAGCCGCATTTCAATACCCAAGAGCAGTAATTTAATTTCAACAAGCCTTTGAAATACTCCATGAAGTCTGGTACAAGTACAGAAAACGTGTAATTTGTACCAAACAATAGATAACTTTAAACACAACAAAGGAAAATAAATGAGTGTAGAGAATTTTATGATCTCTCTAAAATTCGACACAATTCTCTTCCTTGTTGTGTTTATAATAAGATTCAATGTTGCGTAATGTAAGTTATTAGTTATTGGCATACCAGAATACTAATTTAGTTCGATGAGTAAAAAATTTACCTGTTTCACGTTGCACAGCTCATGTAGCTTGTTTAGAATTTTATGATTTCATAGTTGCAAAGATTCTCCGTAGTTAAAGAATGTCGTATTTAAAACTGTGCGTTTCTTAGGCTTAAGCCCGTCACACACCTAGCTATCATATATATAAATATGCCTTGCTATATATGTGACGGGCTTTAATGCCCAAAGCTGTTTTGGATGCTTCCAAGCAAGATAGGAACTCGGATCATGCAAACGTATTTCTTACCCAGATACATATTTTTTCCTTGTCTGGATGTTCTTCTAAAATATAAGGTTACCATAACAGAAGCATTAAGTTGCTTAGCTTGGGTTGTGTGGAATGTCCCAAGGATATTTGACGAAGGAATTCCACACGTTACGGGTTGCAATGCATTTATTTATTTATGTACGAACGAACGAACCTAGATAATTATGTAGCTTTAATCAAAACTATTGAAAATAAAAATAAAACTATTAAGTACTTAAAACCTTTAATATGGGAATAAAACTTTTAACAAAACAGGTGTACAAGGCGGGTGTAAGTGAGACATCTGGAAGGGGAAGACCTAGGCGAACATATTTGGACCAAATTGGTGACATTTTGGAGAAAGGCCAGGTCCGAAGTACCCTAAACCGGAGAGCGTGTATGAAGAATGTAATGAGAGTGAATGAGGCGAAAGAAGTGTGTCAGGATCGTAGCAAGTGGAGATCCGTGGTCTCTGCCTACCCCCATGGGAAAGAGGCGTGATTTTATGTACCTATGTATATAAAATGTGACAGTTACAGTCCGCTAAAGTTGCAATGGTCACCGTGACAAGTCAAAACAAAAGTCCATATAAAATAACTATAAATACTTCTTTTTCTTCTTCTTTATTTTGGCTTCGCCGGCATTTGCCACGCATTGAACCACTACCATGTCATTATAATTCAAGTTAGTAAAGTCAAGTCAAAGTCATAGTCAGCGTCAGTAAAAATGTGGGTTCTTTACTGAAGCATTAGGTACATGGACTTTTTGAGAGAACTTGAAATGCAATGATATCCAGTTTTGTTTCATTCGCCCACACTTATGTACGTTCACGAACACTCAACAGTTAATAATCCACCATTATTACACATTAACATTCGCTAAAACACAAGTTTTGGAAAATAAAACAAAAAGACAACATGACATCTCAAATTTTCGTCAAAAATTCCAACTATAAATACTGTTTGAAAGTAAATCCAGTGACGTAAACGGTGACGTCAGACTTCAATGTCATCGCAAACGTAACACAATTACACGCGCAAGTGCGGGCTACCCGAGCGCATCCAAGTAAAAGTGAAAAAACTTGCTCCAGTTCACACGGCGCTTCAGTGTGCACGTTGCTTAAGGGATGTGCTGAAGCGAGCGAACATTACCTTTACTTTACAAAATAAAGAATACTTACATAGTTGATAAAAAATCAGGACTATGTCAATTATGACATGTTTAACGCATACCTATTCAAAATAGTTTTATCCTTAGAAGGGGGTAGTCAGAAGGATATCTATTTACATTATTTGGTTCATACTCAAAATAAGTTGCAAGACCTTCGGATTTAATCTCAAGTCACTTCTTCCATTCGGCCAACTCTGCTTTTAGTAACTTAAAAGATATTTTGAAAACCTTCGAAATTCAATTCTGATAATTTGAAATATATATCGTGATTGTAACTTATTTTAATTGTTCTTGACAGTGAAAATAGTCGCTACAGCGCAATCCTTGCGCCCAAACAGCCTTGATCTTGCTACCGTAATTAACTGGCGCGTGCGCATCGTGACGTCGCGGCATTGTTGCGCCTGCGCAGAATACCCCGTGATGGCTGGGTAACAGTTTATCTATTACTGATGTTATGGAACTTGTTAATGGGCATTTTGGATGTGCTTCTGATTAACTTTTTCAATGTTTTAGTTGTGATACATTCTTGAATTTAAAGTTGATGTAATTTTGTTATATGACAGTGAACCTTATTATGTATATTGTCTTTGGATTTTTTCGTTGAAGAACTTTACGATTTACTAATATTTATTTATTTATTAAAGGCAACGCCAACAGTACCTACACATAATTACACTTTATAAAAAACATTCATATAAAAATACTATGATTATGTGTACCCATTACAGGCATGCACAGCACTATATAATAATCATTAATAATAATCTATAATATATAATCTATAATATCTACGTAGTAATAAAAAATAAAAACTAAATTTATTAAATTAAATTAAATTAATCAATATTAATTTTTGGTTAAAAAATATTTAACAGTAAATAAATATATCAAGTTATAGTGTGTAAGTTTTAACAGTATCTACTTTTCGCGTTAATTAATAATACCTAAAACATAATTAATAATTTGGCAACCCATAAGTCACATTGACAATACAATTATTTTCTTATTACCGATACAGTGCAACCCACTTTCAACAGCCAAAAAACGTAATAACAAGCCTGTCATCGATAACATTGACAAATTAAATATCAGTCATCACCAACTAACCACACAAATAATGGAATCCCAATTTTATTTTCATAGGTGTAAGGTTGGTTCCGAGTGAAAGTATAAGTTGGTAGTACACTGAGGAGCGAAGATTAGTAACGTCAAATTTTTGCTGCATTGTAATTAGAAATGAGAGGAGCAGAGGTCATGCGAAAGAATGATAGACCGACGGTATTTCCACTGAGTGGGACAAGATGCTAGAGCTAGCGTTTATTTATTTATTTATATCAGCCGTTCGTGTCCCACTGCTGGGCAAAGGCCTCCCCCCACTCTTTCCAGACGTCGCGATCTTGTGCTATAGTCTCCCAGTCGGTTGTAAATTGGTCGAGCTCGTCCCGCCTCCTCCGTCTCGGTCTGCCGCGTTATTTATGGAAAATAAATATAACGTGACTAAAAAATTTTTACCAAAACAATATAGGATTTTTAGGTTATTTTTTTACTTAAGTCATTATTATGATTTTTACATACCTACGACCTAACAGTTTTCAAGTTTCAAAAAAATTGTTTGACGATACAAGTTCTAATAGATAAAACACTAAAGTTTTTAAGGGAATTTCTAACTTTCCTGTCATAATATTTTCTAAGAAATTTCCAGATTATTCTAAAGATTTTATTATTTCGATTCTTTAATATGATTTGCTGGTCAACCAACAGATTTTCAATATTTTACGAATAAATAAAACGTAAATATTGTCTGAAAATAACTACGCTACCACTTGTAACTTGATATTTATTAAACTTTTTCTCGGAGCTAATTAAAATTAATAGCCGTTAACTGACCATAGCTTGTAAATTAATCGTTTGTACCCATGGCTACTTGAGGGTGACTATCACAAAACGCACCATGGTACAAAAACTTCACACCAACTCGACCCATAACCCTTTCAGAATAACAGACAGAGTCCCGTGAAAGTTTTTGACCCCGAAGATCTTGGTTGGCTGTACTTGATAGACAGAAGTTTTGATGGGACAGAAATCATTATTGAATCTATTATTGCGCGTTAATTACATTTCAATAATAGAATTGAGTTATTAGATTTTTTATTGCTACCGAAAAACATAATTAATCAATGTGTATTGTGGCTAGTCTGTTTGTGTGTATGTGCGTCTATATTACTTTCTTGAATATGGTTGTTTTAAGACAATATTCTTGATCGTAAGTACTTTAATAATCTGGATATTTCAAAGAATCTGCTAATTATCAGAATCTCATACGGTACAGACGTACTCTCAAGATATCATAAATTATCTCAACTTTAATCTTGATTTTTAAACAATGCCAGTTTTAGAATTGTAGCAAATGAAAAGGTAAGTATATTGGTATTGGTATATAGGTATAAAAAAAGGTAAGTACTTATATAGTACTAGCTGCTCCCCGCACCTTGTCCACCAAGGTCTAGTCTATCTCTGTACTAAACTTCATCAAAATCGGTTCAGTGGTTTAGGCGTGAAATGGCAACAGACATACAGACAGACAGAGTTACTTTTGCATTAAAATATTATATAGTAGGGAAGTAGGGATAGTAGGGGGACGTCAATATCTACAAATTGTATCACAAAATTCTAGAGTCCATAAAGGCGAGTGCACACTGTACAACACAAATCGGCATTTGTCGTCACGAGCCGATAAAACATGTAGAAACAAGGATCCACGTCAATACACCGGCCGAATATAGCCGAAGTAAACTAATGTACCTAGGGATGGGAAAAGTCTTGAAGTTTAGACTTGGTTTATCTTTTTCCTGACTTACATCTGATGAGGTTTTAATCAATAATAGTGTCACTTTACAGTGAAATCTATTGTCCTGATTTAACACTAGATTTGTGTCCAAATTTTAAGAAATAAGTAGTATGATATACTGATACCTCCAGAAAATGTTTTACGAAACATTAAGGTAGGAAATAATGTCTATTCTGCTTCGATTTATTCCATATAGTCCGCTGTGTGAATGAAACCAAGACATTTGGCACAACAAGAAGGCATAATGCCAAATATACATTAATAGAAAGTTACTGGTGACTGTTGAATTTATTAGGAAAGGATCAATTCGTTCTACACTTATTGACAAGTATTGAACGAATAGAAAACACATAGAAGATTAAGTTAACCTAGATTTCGCTTGCTTAGCATTGTTTTTTCAAAAGTCTTTATTATGTCATAATGATATTCTGAGTGACGACCGATTTTGATGTCACGGTTACAATTAGGTATTAAAAACTTTTCATTAATTTTATAACTTCACTTTTATAACAACTCTATAATGTATATCCTGTGTAATATTTAATTTTGTGACTCAAAATAAATCTTTTTCATAATTCATCAATTCTATCATAATTGACTTTAAGTTATGTATAAGCGTTATAAGCGTATCATTTCGTGCGTGAGACGCCTTTATAAATTGCCTATATAATTGCCTTCTTTCCTGCCGCGGTCTCCTGTCTCGGTCTCTGGTCTCGGTCTCTGGTCTCGGTCTCCGGTCGCGGTCGCGGCGCGAACCTCTACCTTAAGACATACACAATACGGTTGTTCTTATGTCCAAAACGAGTGACGAAATGATGACTGCTCTTCGGAAAAGTTTCAATTAACTTGTTAGGGACAAAGATATAAAAATACGTGCGCAGGTTTTTAAGACATTTAGTCCTAACACACCGTCGTAGGCTTAGTTTTTCAGTGAACTTAATTTTTTTTGGATTGACTTTTATGTTCGTTCGTTCGTTCGTATGAGCAAGTGGCTAACTCTGGTGATGGAGTTTTTAGGCCGCCTAAAGGCCTCCGTCATGGCTTAACGACTTTAAAAGCCGGGACCGACAATTTAACGTGCCCTCCGAAGCACGGAAGCGCTCAGCTGATGATGCCACTTGCGGTCACCCATCCAAGTAGTGACCGCTCAGGACGTTGCTTAACTTCGACGATCTATCAAGAACGTCTTAGCAAGCTTTGCCACGAGCGCTTCGACGACTTTTATGTTAAGTCGTTGGGACCTTTATAACTTTGGCGAGTGCAAAAAGCTCTATGGAAGTGAACTTCGAATAAATGTGTTTTGTTATCGTTGAAAAATAATACCTTGCCCAACCCTAGCCACCCGGAGTGATCACGAAGCACGACTGCCAATGAAGTTGTTCGTAACCTATTGGCCGCTTGTATGATTTTGTTTACGTCTGTCCCGGCACGGACCTACTCCGTGCAACGAGAATACTGCATCCCCAGTTGTCATGATGGGAAATAAATTGAGGATTTCTAAACTAAACTACACTGGTTTAAATTTAGATGTCGCAAAAACTAAACTAAACAAATTTGACACTAAAATTGATGCTTTCCTTTTTATTTTGATCGTTTTGAAAGGGACGGCAACATTTTTAGTGCTGTCAAATTAGTTTATGTAGTTTAGTTTTGGCGACATTTAAACTGACACATTTGTTTTCAATAAAGTAAAGTTAATTGTTTCCATGTTTGCAATGGAATGAGTTCGTTCGTTTGTTGGTTCGTATGAGCAAGTGGCCAACTCTGGTGATGGAGTTTTTAAGCCGCCTAAAAGCCTCCGTCATGGCTAAACGACGAAAGCCGGTACCCATAGTTTACACTGATGTGAATATAATAAATGGTTAAACATTAAAAAGTCGCAGACAGGCTGTTGTTGATGACATGAAAGTTAAAAGTAGATTCAGATATTTAAAAAGCTAAAAATATTGTGCCAACTAAAGCTATTGAAGAGGGGTAAGTGTCCTTTGAATTTAAACGTGAGATACTTATGAGGGGTAGTTTAGACTACTATTGCGTTCAGTGCCTATAACGCATAGGTAATTATTTACTCCGACTGCAGATCTTCCTGTGGTGCTCTCCTGCAGAGCATCACAGTGCCGGGGCAGGAAATGGGTTAAGAAACATTTTTAAAATTAATAAATACCCATAAAAGTGTTATTTTTTGTCTTATTATGATATTAAACGTTATAACATTTTATGTTATTTTTATTAATTTATAAACATTAACTTTTATAAATAAAACTTGCTATAAAAAACGGAAAGTACACGCGATTTACGGCCAAGGTGCGCTCTTTGTTTTATTAAGGAGCATTCACACTGCACTGATCCTTTTTATTGCGGCCATTGTTCTCGGAGAATGAAATCTACACAATAGATAATTCGCAGTTGATTTCGATTTAAGAATATTTTTAAAGTATTTGATTACAGATTTTTAAAATCGTAGGATTTATTTCGGGGATTACTTCATCTTCTCTTAATTCTTATACAATAATTAGCGTAGTCAAGATGTAGATTGAAAACAGGTATGTAGTTAATGATTAATAATAATAATTTAATTTAATCTAATTGTATTTTGTATAGTTATGTAAATATGTAGTAGTTTAGTGTCTGTAAATAAAGTATTTATTTCAGAACTTACATATTTTATTACCGTAGGTACAATTTACTATGAAACTAAACTCAGTTTAGGTAATATCTATTTTTTTGAACTAACTTATCTTTTCCTACGGCTTCCTACTAAAGGTTTGGAGGTAATGTAATAACTCCGTAATAAGAAAAATTTTACCTATACAAATGGAAACGCAATAAAATTGTTCTCATATTTTTAACTTTAATATTTTTTTATTATAAATGAGATACAAAGATGTGTTGCAGTCTCGGTCTTTTAGTCCTTTTAGAGTCTCGGTCTCAGTCTCTCTCAAGTGTACTACGGACACTTGTACAAGTGTGCAGGTGATTATGGTCCCATTAGTCGGCATTACGTGGACGTGGGAACTAGTGCATGTGTGAAGGCCTTAGGTTACGATTAGGTTCTATTCTAGTACATAGTACTTTAGCGGTAATGATGGGGATTGAAAGATTGAATATTATTACGACTGTAACGAGAAGAACTTAAAAATAGACAGCTTATAATATTCACTATAAATTGTGTAAATGGCACCCTAACTTACGTTCAATGCAATTGGTCCTTTGGTGCAAAAATAGGTTATATCAGCCGTAATATATAATGATATCTTCAGCAACAGGGTGGTCCAAAACTGAAATGCACTACAAGATGACATTGTTACAGTTTCTACCAATGCGTTTAAAACCAAGCTCGACATCTGGCTACAAACTAACAAAACAGTGCTCAAAAAGATTACCCAATCATAAACTACCAATGACTGTTCCAACACTGTGTGATATAGACATACCAGCTATAGCTGCTCGTCTATCATCTAATAAATAAATAAATAAATAATTGCGGGCTAAACCTAAGCCTATAGATACACAACTAATGACTAAGCTAATGTCACTGTAGGTGAAAACGGCCGGGAGGATTATTATTATGATTGTCAAAATGTCGGAGGATTCTTTACTAATATTGTAAAGAACGAATTCTGTTACATTTAAAAATTAAGCGTTAACGTTTCCGTCAAGCGTTTGATGGACACAACCTTCAATAATGAAGATTAAAACAAAGAAGATAAAGTGACTGTAATGTAACTTGCTACTCAGGGCGCGTAGACAAGTGACAAATGTTTCGTATCTATTCTCTTTCTATCATCGCTATACCTTTGATTTGACATTTCTGATTGCTCGAGTTTTCGTCATCGAATGTCAATTCCTAAACATTTTTTTTAGTTTCTATTCTAAAGCAATTGTAGAAATGTAACATGGCTAGGGCAGCAGGTTACATTTCTACAGTCAGAGCAGAAATAAGAGAGAGAATTATTTATCACTTAGAAGTCACAATCTACTGACACTTAAATCGTGACTCTTAAGTTTAACGCGCGTGTAGATATTTAGTATAGTGCGAAAATGTGTGATGTATTTTAAAGTTATTTAATGACATTCCGATTCTACGCGACCATACACTTACATGAGCGTACAAGAGAAAGTGTGAAAAGGTTTTTCTCATATTTTTATGACTCACAGTTTTACTCACATAGACAACAAAAAGATTTTTCTTAATATAAGTAGTAGTTGCGTGCTTTTTTTGATCGTTGAAATATTTATGTATATATTAGTTATTCTATAGATTACTTCTTGAAAACCTAAGGCGTTAACATTTATAGCGATAGCGAAGCGATAATACTACAAACTATCTAGAAACTTTAGCAAAAATGTGTTTATATTGTAATTTGTTTTGTGAATTGATAAATAAATAAAAATAAGTCAACTGGTCAACAACACCTACTGGGTCCAACTATAGCAATTGAAAAAGTAGATAACAAACCACAAAATCAGAACATTTATAGAAAAAAACAAACATACGCATCCGATTTTCAAATACTGTTTTGCACAACACAAAATTTGTCGCTAAATACGTCGATCAAACTTTCAAAACCTTGTTAAAAAATAAATGTATTTAACTAGCTTAAATACAATTAGCAATCCTTGTGCAAGCCGGCCTTAGACCAAACTTGGAACGCACTTTAAGTTTATAGAGACTATATTTTAGAAGGAGACATTTCTCTATTTCCTCTATCATTGCTTTCTTAATCAGTCGCCAATCACCATTTAATTGTAGCGGAACCGAGTTTTTGCACATTTACACTCAGATAAGGTTTAGCGTCAAATATGGGAGATTATATTAAGTGCCGAAGACACAGGGGTTGACAGGAGTAACGAGAGAGGAATATGCTATAGAACTTAAGTTTACTGTTCATACGTAGTAACAAGTCAAGGAGCGCTCATGTATCTTGTACCCAAAACGTGTTTGTTCCTGGTTTTTTACGGTTTTGGTTGTGTTACGAGTTGAATAACCAAAGATCACTTCTTGACTTACAGGAATATTTATTTATTTTTATTTATAGCAATGATAACTGAGCGCTGGTGCACGTGAATTTTCGGTCCCCATTAAAATTGTATTAAAATTGCACAGGCATTAGAATCACCTAGCATGTGAGACGATACTGATGCGATCCTTGAGGTCCTACCAGAATAAATTATTTTTCTTTCTTTCTTTCTTTCTTTCACCATCTTTGTGAGAACCAGCTTGTGTACGATATGAGCGCACTGAACGCGTTAATTTTAAGCCATGACGGAGTCTTTTCATTGGCCTAAAAATCATCATCAGAATTGGCCGTAAGTTCACACGGAATTATTACTAACTTTACTTTACTATAGAAAATTAGGTAAGTTACTAGATGTTGGTTCTAATAGTATGTTCTGTTCATACCAATATCAGCTATAGTTTGTTAATTATCACTTGAAGGTAAAAACCGTGTAATTACCCGTCTTGTAGTTGTAAATAAGGCGCGGTGAGTACATTGAATTAGATCTACATTATAAATAAGATTTTATTTTTTGTAGAGAAAAGCTAAGGAGTAAAAACTCAATAATTAAATTACACTATTTTAAATACATTCGTTTATTTATCTTAGCTTAAGTTTTTTAATTGATGCGACATTGTATTTGTGTCTATAGATTATATAAAAGTCACTGTAATGACTAACACAAGTGTCAATTTGACTTCCGGTTACAAAACGCACGAAATGAGAAACAGATTACCCGAAGTGACGGCAACCGTTCGGAAATCCCTTTGTACTAATTGCTGCCAAATTAACGGCGCTTGCGCAAGTCAATTGTCGGTCACTTGGAAAACGTTTGGTAATGTCACTTCAAAAGAAACCTTTGCAATTATCTGGACAAAGGAGTGAAAGATGGACTTGTGATTGAATATTTTTGAAATAAGTGCTTTATATGCAAAAGTTTGTAAATGAAATCATTCATCCATAACTAGACATCAGTTATAGATACAAATAATTCTATATCAGTGATAATATAAATTAAAAATCTTTGGATGTGACACGTTACGGAGTGTCTTCAGATGGTTAAGTTTGGTTAAGAGTAAGGTTAAGATGGTTAAGATGGTTCAAAGGAAAAGTTGTCAGATATTTTTATTTTAGAGTTTTTATTGGGACCTGCGTAACTTTACCTGACTATTAAAGTTGTCAGTGTAAATCAACGATATTTATAAGTGAATAATTCTTGTGCGCTAAAAAACCTTCTGACGCCGCGCCGTAACTTCTACAAAATGTTGGCATGTACCAATTTTTGTACATTTTCAAAGAATCTTAAGACCCTAAAAATAACAGTGAAACTTCACGTGATCATGTTTCTTTAAGTATTTTTATATTTTAAGTGTAAGCTGTTGTCTGATTAAAGTCTTAATTAGTGTCATTGTACTTAAACGTTTATCTAGTGTCAATGTACCATTACGGTGACAATTAAATGACATGCAATGACCGCTTCATCAATATTATAAATACTGCAGAGTAAAACAACCTTCAACGTGCTTTTTGACGGGAATTTGAGAAGTCATGTTGTCTTTTTGTTTTATTTGCCGAAACTTGTGTTTTAGCGAATGTTAATGTGTAATAATGGTGGATTATTAACTGTTGAATATTCGTGAACGTACATAAGTGTAGGCAAATGAAACAAAACTGGATGTCATTGCTTTTCGTGTTCTCACAAAATGCCCGTGTAATGCTTCAGTAAAGTCCCACACCTTTACTGACTCTGACTTTGACTTGACTTGACTAAACTGACTTGAAATTAAAATGACATGGTAGTGGCTAAATGCGTGGCACAAGTCGTGCGAAAGCCAAAATAAAAGAAGCGAAGTGAAGTGAAGTGAACCTTCAACGTGATTATTAAGAATATAGCTGTTGGAATTTTCGACAGTCTACGAAAGATTCTTTAGTAACCTTTTAGAACTTAAATCATTTATAGATAAGTAGTAGGGAGCTAGTTTCTAAGTGCCTTGGAATCTTGCAATCTGGGATTCTAACCTGCGACTGTCGGGTCTAAACTAAGGCGTGTGCTAGATCGGCTTGTTAATTTATGCCTAAAGGTTTGAGCTGTCTACCGTTATATGTCTTTCATGAGTAAGACACGTATACGAGTCCTTATGTCACATTATAAAATCACATTAACATCGAATATGAAAAGACAACAATGCCGGTACAAGATAACCTACTTAAACTAAGGATAATCATTGTGTTAAAGTTCATACAACAATCGTTATTGTTCATTAGATTACGTGTTTGACTGTATAGCCCAGCCGTGGGAATGTTTCCCACGGTTGACCATATTGTCTTATACGTTTTTATCTCATTTTTTAATGACAGCCTATTATGAACATAATGGGTGATTGTTCAATTGAATCCCGATTTTTGGGGTCACGATAGATATTTGTTTGTTTTGATGGTATTTTGATTGTTCACGCTTTATCTTTATTCAATTAAATTGATAGTTTTTGTTACTTTTAAACTTTCGCGATCAAAACACAAATAAGAAACGCAAACAAAATCACCTTTTATTTTGACCCGACGTTTCTACTGGATTGCATTTAGCCGTGGTCGCGGGAAGACTATTTTAAGGTTATTTCGCGATAAACACCCGTTTTATAATTATATGTTTGTATTTTTTGTAAGTGATAGTCTTCCTTTAAACTGCTTAAACATAACTCTATCTAAATATTTTGGGGAAATGGGCGCCTGAAATACAACTTTCGGTTGCGGGCTTGATTTCCGCCGCGAGTTATGTTTGTATGAGTATTTTTTTTAAATAAACATTATTATTATATTATTATTTTTGTAATTTATTATCAGGAAACAGTTAATATTTTAGTTAACGAGGGAGTTCAATTGGATTTTGGGAAAGTTTCAATTCGCCTCTTTGGGGAAGTAGGCAATTCATACTACATCATTCTACTCGTGTTACAAATACATTTTTGAAAGAAAATCGGTCCAGTTTTCAAACCTGCGACTTTTAAATCGAAAGTTGATGCATTTTACCACTTGGCTAACACCTAACCCTTAATAAGAGTCAGATTTATCTAGAAACATGAAAAGAAACAAACGGGAGGAGCGCGTTGAAGTCTTTTATAGAGAAAATTTGCACGTCAACCATGAACGTGTTTTAAATGAAAACTGATATTTTTTTAGACAATCACTGTTCAAAACAAACTTCATATTTAGCAATGATTTGGATTTTTTTTATCGATCTTATGTTAATAAAAGGAGATGACATATTTAGCAGTCGTTAGTAAGTGTTTAAAAAATAGGATAAGAGAAGTCTTGCGTCGGCATAATTATCTTCATAGAAATTTATTAGGAAAACAAACAGCTAATAAATATTTCACTTTCAAAACTATCGTGAGTTGTATTAGACATTATAATAGCACACGGGAAATTACTCACGTAAAATTATCGTCGATTTAGATACCGACAATGTTTCGATTCTTCCGGAGAATCTTCATCTGCAAAATCTTATTATCTTGAATCTTTATTGTACTTCATTTTAATTATTCTTAGTGTTTTTTATTTGATGTAATGTCCATGTGGTGTACAATAAAGTGTTTATCTATCTATCTATCTATCTGGGTATGAGTGTGGTCACTCCTCGCGGTCGCGTCTCACACTGAGTGTGAGACGCGACCGCTAGGAGCGATAATTTTACGTGAGTAATTTCCCGTGTGCTATTATAATAGCTAATAAATAAATAAATATCTATATTACAATAATATTTATTGTTACAATATTGAAAACAATAGACCTAGTTATTAAAGATATGCTAAGCACCGCTACTGCTAAATGGGTCAATGTTAATTTATTTACTAAAACTATTAACAATATCACTCGCTCTTAGCAGGTATAAATTTTGTCTCTAGTTAGTGCTTAACGAAATTATTTTGTTTAAATTATCATTAATATTAAAAAAGGCACTGTTAAGTTTTGTTGAAAGCACATTTTTTTCGTAATTATATTACTTAGGAAATTTTATTTTATACTTTTGTAAATTCCAATCTTTTCGTTAAATAGCATTTAACTTTAAAACTTTACATAGCAGTTGTTGAGTTTCTTAATTATTTTAAAAAGCCACTGCTAGGTCTTCATAACACAAGTATCGTGTCTGGAATTTAGCCTAACTGTATCATAAATCTAGGCACGCATTATCTCATCATCTTAAACGTAAAGTTTGATGAAGACTATACTACAGTTTAAGGACCAGTCTTGCAGTAAAACTAGGAAACTACCAAGTTATTCTAGGTACCAAGTTATTCTAGGTACCTACCAAGTTATTCTAGGTACCTACCGAGTATTCCTAGGTAAGTACACGTGTCCCGCTGAGTTTGTTTATCGGTTCCTCTTAAACTGATAATTATTTTGAAAACTATCTAGGACCTAGGTTATGATCGCCATGAAGACAGAAGTTACTTTCATCAAACTGGTTCTCTTAATATCATTTTTAATACCAGGAGACAGGTCGTGACAGCTAAATAATCATTATGGAGTTACATAAATGTAAATGCATGTTTACTATATTCAAGATTTAGATAATAAATAAATTAAATTAAATACTTGAATGGAACAAGTATTATGTACGGTCGTATTTTATTTTTCCGTTTTATTTGTTTTTTGTAGATATTTTTATGTTTTTATAGACATGTATTTTTTACGCTAAGAATACCTTACGAGAAAAATATAATTCTTGATAATGATTTGTTCTTAAATACTTGCGATATCTTTTACAGAACATATCGCAATTTTCTGAACAAAACGGTAGTAACTTAGGAATCGTACTATTGTAGGTTTACGAAATGTTTTTAAATACAGAACATAATTATTCTGAAAAAAATAATTCGTCATCAACTTTGTTTATTAATAAATCTAGACTTGAGGCTTAAACCCGGTAAAAATAAATTTTGATTGATACTAAATATTTCATGTTTAAATAGTCATTTTTATATTGTTTTGCATCAAATCTTTTTATTTTAAGTTAAAACAACCTATCAGCTCCATGTACGAATATATACACAGTAGTACTTAATAAATACTTCAAATTAATAATAATAAAACAAACACAAACCTTTATATCTTTGGTGTCGTAGTTTCAGAGCCGCACTTTCGAAAAATCCCACATACACTTCACAGAAATTATCCTCAATTGTTTATGTCAATACAAATCTCACTGCGGCCTTCATACGTGCCGGCTCAATTACTTAAACTATCGATTTCAAATGTCACAGGCCAGTCACTTTCAATAGAAACAAACAGAGTCACTCAATTCACAGCCACCGTGTAACTGAAAACGCAAACTGAAACGCGACAACTCACTGTTACATATAAATCGTCTATTGACACACCATTTTAGCAGTCTATGCAGCCTTAACAATAAAAACAAATTTTAAAAATAGAAGCACTGGCATTATTGTAATCGCGCGGCCGATTCCATGCCGAAAATTTTTCAATTTTCGAACGCAGCTTGCGTGTTCCTCGTTCGGCGCGCGCGCACGAATGCTCTCGGAGGTGGCATCGAAGCTTCGGCCGCTGGATGGGCGTGGCTAGCTTCTAACGCAACATCTATCTATCGTGTCGTCTCTGTCCCGCGAGTGGGTGCTCGCCTATTTCCGTTTCGCGGTCTAATACCCGTGCGTTACCGGTCGGCGATTTGGTGGGATCGCGTGAACTTTGCCACTGCGCCTGCGCCGGTCGCGATTAATAAAACGATACGCGACGTTATAGATCGCGGCGCGATATCAGCACCGTGCTTTAATGCGTTGACTCTTTAATGCAACATTAGTTTTTCTTTTATAGATGTGTAGTGTAATTATAAAATTATTTACGGTAATATTGAGCAGATGATTATAATTTACGTTTATTCTTAGGCACTTAGGTTCATAAATGTATAAGATCATGTTTATATAATTCTCACATATGCAAATAAAATAAGTAAGCACATCCGGTCAGTTAAGTACATTTAGCTGTAAATGTTACCTTAAAATATTTACTAATTTGTAATAACAAAATATTTCCCTTATCATGTCATATTCAAAGTAAAGGAGACGTGATTAAGAATAAATTAAATAAATTGAATATACGTTGAGTTTTCCTTTCTGATACGTAGAAATAATAAATTAAATTATATAAAACTAGTAACTATGATAATTAACTCCAGATTTTCCTAAATAGATTTTCTTTGACATTCAAGACCATAAAATACGTGTTGTAGGTATTTACACTTCGTCCTCGCAATGTTTTATTCAATGTTATTACATGTACATAATTATATTACATTACATTAAATATTTATATTTTGAATTATAAACGAACAAACAAAGTTTAACTGAATCCTCTAATATCAATTAATATAACTTTGCCTTGGTTTAAATATTGAAATGGCGGCTGTATTTTAAGAAAGTAGTTGCTTCTAAATTATCGTACCTATATGTGATAAACCTAAAGTCAATCTATAAATTTAACCTATGTTACAATGTCAATCTTTATTTGCACAATCTTAGTGACTATGACCACATTTTCAACACTCAAAAGTAAGTGAACATAGTGCTAAGCGCTTACGCTCAGCTTATATCGACACGAGCAGTAAAGTTTGCATGCATAAAATAATCTAAATTTATTATCTTGGGTGTCCTTATTATCATATAAGAAGAGTAAATACCCACCTACATATTTATGTTCTAATACCTACCAGCTGTAGATCGTATAAGAAATTATATATTTTTTTAACAAAAATTTTTTTTTTTTTAAACTGTTAATAAACGGAAAAACACTACCAACTTTGTACAAAAGTATAATACTATTTTAAATCTAAACAGGTGTTGAATAAATATAAAGTTATCTCAAATGTGTTGAGTTGAAAGCCTAATGCTATGCCTTTAGTATTGCCACGGCTCATTACATTATGCATTGCATATCAGTATCTTAAACTTCACACTTCTATGTTGAAATTTATTACAAAAATATGTTCAAACCTCTCGATTCTACTAAAAGTTATCATAATTGTCTGTCTTTACCAGGCGTCCTCTTCTCTGTGCTATTTTAAATGGTCTTTTGCTTAAAATTGCATTGCAAATTAACGGTTTTTAAAACTTACCTACTTTCATTGTGCAAATTTTATCACTTTCCAAATAGCAACCCTAAATGGCGAAACATCAAAGAAGCGGCACCATAATTATTGGCATAATCGCTAAAAATAATTTCGTAGAAAAGAAATTTTGCACAAAATAAAAAACAAAACATAGTTGGGATAATTGCTTTATTACTCTCCTTCGGGTGCAAGAGACAGTTACAACATTTACTGTTTTTGAATTTCGAACGGTTTATTTTTTTAAGGGTTGTCCGGTTTGAGTCCGTTAGTCAGTTCCCGTGACGTCAGTCGTTTTTTTGTCACACTTTTTTCATTTTGTGAGTTGTAGTGGTTTGGGTGTGAGCGGTCAATTTGTGTTCGATTATAATGACATGACTTTTTTGTTGTTAGATATTTTATTTGAACTAAATTATTGAAACAAATATGATATGATTTATGGTTTATCTTTTTCTCGTCTTTAAAATCAGGCGTATAATATTCTCAAAGTTGTTCGTAGTTTTCATAATTTTACTTACATTATTATTTTGTTTGTTTTATCACAAAATAATATGATGATTGTTTTTTTTGACGCAACGGTTGTTATGAACTTTCATGGGACGAATGCGGAATAAATAACAGAAAAACGCCGAATTTTAATAGTACAGTGCATTGTTTCTGAGATCTCAAGTCTTTTGCGCATTTTGATGCCATTAATAGTAGGGAGTAAAAATAAATGTCTATCGCTCCCTGGGATACCGTCGTGATCATATTTATTTTAAGCTATTGCATAGCTTCTATCGCGGGCCTTGAGCGTGGAAACCGAATCCAGAAATTCCGTAACGAAAATAACCTAACACCTAACCTCCGAAAAAATGCTTTGCAATGGCTTTACCGCGGCAGTCTCCGAGTGCCACATGTCTTTTTTTTTGTAGGAAGTAGGTACCTAGTGTTAGTCAGCCATCATTTTCGACTCAGAACATCGCTTATTTTCAATGATGAAGAAAAACTAAGCTATAGGTACCACTGCTGAGTAATGTTAGTAGAATATCTTTGTTGTTTATTATGTTCCGGATTCCTTGGAAGCCTGCGGGCCGGGCAGGCGGCCAAGTGCCAACACTAGCCACAGACACAAAAATATCCTTGGACATTCCACACAGCGTCATCTAGTCCCAAGCTAAGCAATTTAATGCTTGTGTTATGGTAACCAGATGACTGATACACTACATAGATACATTTTTTTAATACATACATTTATACATAGAAAACACCCAGACACGAATCAAATATTTGCAGCTCATGCAAACATTTGTCCCGCAGCGGGGATCGAACCCGCAACCTCTGCGTCTCAGGCGGGCTTTCGCCCACTGCGCCACAGAGGTCGTCAACTGAGTAACTGGCAATGCTGCCAGTGTCTTGGGCACGCTTCCGTCTGGCAGTGGTTTGGATCAGTTGAGCTACCTATAGATCGTTTGTAACGATCCTTAGGTGGCTCAACTGGTTCTAATTGTATTTTGTACAGTTATGTAAATATGTAGTAGTTTAGTTTCTGTAAATAAAATATAAACTGAGTACTAACATTTTAAAAATCACACTATCACACTAATATTATTATATTAATATAAGTTTTCCTAATATTTTTGAAAATAATATAAAATAAAATTATAAAGGTGAATCTATGAGTGTGTGTGTAAGTGTAAATGTTCGTTACTCCTTCACGCTCAAACGGCTAGACGGTTTTGAATTAAATTAGGTGCCAGAATTGCTTATTTCCTCGATTAAAGAATAGGCTACTTTTGATCCCGATATTCCCACAGGAACAGGAACTATTCAACGAGGCTAACGCCGCGGGGCGCAGCTAGTTATAAATATAAACATTATCTTCTTCTTGAAGATTAAAAATTGTATATAAATTTCGACTCCGACGGAATTCGAACCCGTATTGATAGAAGCGATAATCTACAAGCCGGAGAGCCTTTACCAACTCGGCCACGAGCCCACGAAATCTCTATTACGTCAAAATGAAATTCTTGATTTAAGATGATTTTTGATTTCATCATCTTGCCCTTGTCGCACATACGTTAGAATCGGCACAGAGTATAATCTTCTACTTTCCTCAAACCAGTGCACTGATTAAGATGAAACTTTTAATGATGACGAAGAATAAGTTGTAGGTAAATGAGTTCATACCGAATGGTTCATACTCGAAGGTATACCTACTGCTATAAGCTTTTGCATATCTCATCATGTCTGACCTTGTGTAATGTATTTTATAAATCAATGAAATTATATGCACATGGCTTGGCACTCACGTTATGTGCTCATATTTCATATTGTTGTTTATGTAAACAACTTATTTCTGCACATTTTCTGCATCATAAAATAAAAATCCTCTGGTACAGTCGTTGAACTCACAATAATCATTTATGAAGCGTTTCTGAAGGCGTTCTTGATAGTTCGTTAAAGTAAGTAAGTTCGTATGAGCAAGTGGCCAACTCTGGTGACGGAGTTTTTAGGCCGCCTTAAGGCCTCCGTCATGGTTTAACGTCTTAAAAAGGTAATAGATAAAACGATAGTTCGTTGAAGTTAAGCAACGTATTGAGCGGTCATAATTTGAATTGCGGGTGTCATTACCATCAGTGCTTCTGTGCTTCGGAGGGCACGTTAAATTGTCGCGGCTTTTAAAAGCCATGACGGAGGTCTTTAGGAGGCCTAAAAACTCCGTCAGAGTTGAACCAGGCAAGAACCTGGTGGTGTGGGCCTAGCTTTTTTTTTTTGCCGTGCCGGTTACCACCAGTTTCTCCAGGTTCTCAGTGTCTTGAGCTATGTGTCCAAAGTACTGAAGAATACGGTGTAAACAGACAGATGATAGACGCAGCTTATATAGAAGGCTCCATACTACAGGAAAAGGAAATTATCACACATTCCTATTCGAAAAGCCACAGATTACCCACAAGTTAGTTACTTACGGTATTCCTAAATAAATCTGTTTCATCCAATAAATCTCCATACAGATTAGATCTTCTACATCTCAATTTTACAATAAATTTATAGATGTCACAGTACACCGCTGCGACGCTTATTTATTGGGCCGAGTGTACCTAAGTACGCGTTTTGAGATTACCAAGTATTGAGTAACGGGCTTTTTGTCATTATTTATTGGGGATTCTATGGTTTGGTAAAGAGGGTGCTTTTGTTTGTAGGTTGGGTTCAGTGTGATAATATGGATTCTGTTTTAGCAAATCAAGAATTTTAGAGTTCCAACATCATAATGATACCTACTTTGAAAGTTAAGGGAACGTAGCATTTACTACATTTGGCGAAATTTGACAAGTTAGCGATGCATATTCAAACTACCATGTAAAAACTGTCGGTTTGTATTTTATTTTATTTTTATTTTTTTATTTTATTTATTTTAGGAAAACTTACAGCTATGTACAAGATTAGTTAATTATTAAGATACAATACATGCAGTGGAAAGAGGGAAGAGAGGCCTTTGCCCTGCAGTGGGAAACATCAGGCTTATAAATAAAATAAATAATAAATAATACATGCAGGGCACATATCATAATAGAGAAGGCCAATTAAAAGTTTCCACAAATAGTTATGAGAATTTAACAAAAGTAGATTTTATACAATCGTAGACGATACTTAGAAAAAATAAAACAGAAAAACAAAATAAATAAATAGATAATAATATAGTTAAATACAAAATAATAATACAAAAATTGTAGATAATTTTTCAATTGTCAGGGCCTAGAAATTGTTTTCTATGCAATTTTTCAACCACCTTTGTTTAGTTTAGTAAAAATAATATCGTTTCAAGGCATTTAAAAAATTATTTTTTTTAAATTAAAAATTAGATATTTCAATTAAAAGTTTTAAATTTTTCAAGTATTGATGAATTTTATTAATTAAAAAAAAACAGAACCCTAATCATTCGGAACACTTTGTATCGTATTAACACGTAGAGTCGTATCTTACGGCAAGATAGAAAACGTCGTAAGTCACAATTCAACAAAAAACAACTGTTTTATATGTTTTAAATTCATGACATCTTTGTATTTCATAGCAAAGTTAAGCTTGAAAACTTATGATTCCTATAAACAGGTTATTTAATAAAAAATAAAAATCTCAGTTCGTATAAGTTAGTGACAACTTATTAATAGACTTAAGGACTTATTAACTTTACATACTTCTTCAATAACTGTTTTGATAAAATCATTTTTAAAGCATATCTAGTCAAAAGATATCAAAATAGCCATTTAGTATATTATTTATTGACTCAGCATAAACAAAATCTTTTTTTTATTTAAATAAACACGATCCAAAACTATTATATTAAAAATGGTGTCAGATTGAGTGGCATTTAGCTCCTAATTTTGAGAATAGTTACTCTTAAATAATGGGCTTGTGACCTGTCATTACTAAACAACTTGGGTCTCAGACTATAATATTTATATTTTTTAGCAAAACTTGAATACCGGATGCCTCGCAAAAATGAAAAAAAAAACAGTTATTTCAGTAAAACCTCATGGATCACTTCGAAACGTTAAAAAGTTATCCTAAAACGTCCTACATTAGGTGATTCTATTGCCTGACAACATGACACATCATAAACGTGAAGCGTGACTTATCGTAGAATTGTACCTAAGTTTGTTATTTTAAAATAAGACTTGCTATTTTAATAACATACGTAACTCCGTCACCAGAGTTGGCCACTTGCTCATACAAACGAACGAATAACATACGGAAAAAATCACGTAAAAATATCGTCGATTTAAATACCGTTAATATTTCGGTTCATCCAGAAAATCTTTATCTGGGTGAGTATGGTCACTCCTCTCACACGCAAATGTATATTAAGCAATCTATGTAATTAGTAATGTTTGTATGCTCCTATGAGCTACTCGTAGGTGAAGTGATGATAATGATGACGTGCAAAGCCTATCGATACTTTTAATAACGCGATCTTCCAGTTTATCAGGCAATAAATAACGCAAGGTGATATGTTGTCGCATACGACATTTGTCGCGCAGCTGATAATCCGATAGCGAGATGGCAAGGAGCCAGCGATTTATGAATACATTTTACTGTGATTTACGGGAGAGCCGCTTTAGAACGGTGAGTCCGATATAATTTGTTGGTATGTATAAGTTTTTAGTATCGTAATGTGATAGTTTTATATTATATTATTTACTGAAACTAAACTACTGCATTTTATCATAACTGTTCAAAATACAATTAGAATCAATTGCGCCACCTGAGGATGGTTAAAAACGATTTACTTATAGGTAGCTCAACTGATCCACGCCAGATCCTGCCAGACCGAAGCGTGCCCATGATAATTTTATTGACTTTATTTAAAGGAGCTGGATGTTTTATTCAATCGATAAAAAAGGAAGTTCTGTATTTGAATTCGGTTTTTCATCCTTTTTTGTCAATTGACCGATATCTTTGTCATTGTGCAGAGTTCTCTAAAATTACATAAAAAAAAAAAAACCCATACATACAGTGCCCAGTTGAGTAAATGCAGTAAGTAGACTTTCTGACGTTTTATATTGTAAAAATCCTTAAGAATATACTATAGCTGTCAAAATATGATTTACAAATCCTAGTAAAAGTCAAGATAAATGTGGGCACATGCTGTAAAAACAAATTCAATTCACGAAGGGATTCAAACAGACATCTAAGTCAGTAAGTTCAAAGTCATTCAAATCTAAAACCTGTCCCACGAGTATTTAAATTCAATTTACCACCAACATTTAAATCAGCAAAAATAGTCACAGCACGTGGTAAAACTAACAGTATCTGAAGAAATAGATTAGTGGAAACAAAAGAATCCAAAGTAATATTTCTATTTCAATTGTTTCGCTAATCTGAATAAGGGTGCGGTTATGTTGCTTTGTTTTATGGTGAGAAGGTCGGATTTGTTGAGCTGCTTTACTGTATAAAAAATACTGTGACAGGAAGTTTATTTTTTTGTATGCAACGGTAAACTATTTGTAGAATCGGATTATTATATTGAAGAATATAGGCGTTTCTATGAAGAAGAGATAGACAATTTAAAATAGGTATTGATAATAATTTTGGAAAAGTAAGAAATTGGATAAAGCGAGTAATTAAATTATTTAAAGCTTTTTCACTATTAAAACTTTTTAAACTTTCGCGACTTGAAAACATATTTAAAAATATTATCGGGATTTAATCGCGTATCAATATTATTTATTTATTTAACGTCGAGGTAAATAAATAAATAATATTGTTACGCGATTAAATCCTTAAAAAACTTAAAAAAAAAGTAATACATTTCTTCTGATAAAATGTTCTCATAAAATATTAATTTTATCTGAAAATTTAAAAGTTTTTTAGACAAGTACAAATACCATAAATCCTAATTTGTCAGAATGCCACGAATGAGTGAAGACACACGTATCAAAATTTTTGACATAAGCGATTTTTTTGCCAATGATCACATTTATTTTATTAAAAACCTATGACATTCCTCATCGTTTTTGACCATTTCTCTAGAAATTAGTGTCATTATTTTAGAATAGAATGGAAAACATTTATATAGGTACATCACTCACACTCATTACAGGACAGGTACATTTTACAAATTAAAATATGAATGAAAAATCTTATTAAAAGTTTATAACTTCGACGGGATTCGAACCCGCGTGAAATGAAATACCTAAGTGTGATTTAACACTTTAATACAAAAATATATAAAACTAGCTTACTTGCCCGTGGCTTCGCTCACGTGGTACCTACCTCGATAAAATATAGCCTATGTTCATTCGGAAAGTCCATGCTACACATCGGTGAAAGAATTTTTAAAATCGGATGAGTAGTTTCGGAGATTACCCCAAACATACAAACAAACCAACATTACCTCTTTATAATATTAGTATAGATTAAAATATTTTATGTAGGAAATATGAATGAAGCAAATCGAACTCTCAGCATTTGATGTAGACGCTTATGGAGCAACTATATCGCTGAATAATATGATACACATTTCACTACGAATAAATAAGTGAATGAACTTTTTTAAATGTGAGAACCATGACGACATAATGTATAGAATCAATCTAACCAGTTTAAGATCAAATCTGTCGTTGATAAATCTCAACACATTAGAACCGGATGACTTTAAGCCAGTAAAAAGTACAAAAATGACTTTATAACTGCCTAAATAAAGACATCGTGATAATCTAAGATAAATCGCGGCAAATAGTATCAGGGCGATCCGATAAGTAGCGCTGTAAGGGACAGATGGAGGGTAGGAACTTTAGCCAGGCGAGAAAACGGTTTACTTCGCTCACTTAGTCATTTATTTAGACAACTCCAGCAGTAAATAATGACACGTACAAAAAAAAAACAAAAAAAAAATAAATAAAAAAAAACATTAATAAAAAAACACTATGAATTATGTCATTAATATTCATGCAAAAAAGTAAAAGGTTGGGCATGCATTTAAGGATTTTATGACAAACTTGGGGATCATGATGATGATGATAACAATCTTGGGAATACAGAAAAACTATTGTCCTTATTATATTCGTAAACGGAGTAGATGTAAAAAGTTTTCATGAATGATTTTTTATTTTATAGATATTTTGTTACAATCATTATGGTAATTTTTTAAATAATATTATTGTTTTTCATCCTTCTTTACTTTTTTACCTACAACTAGCTTAATCGCCCGCGGCTTCGCTCGATGGTACCTACTTGATAAAAGATAGCCTATGTTCATTCGGAAAGTCCATGCTACACATCGGTGAAAGAACTTTTGAAATCGATGAGAGAATAAGAATAAGAATAAGAATATTTTTATTTTTGCAACAACAACAATAAAACATAAAAAAAAAAAAAAAAAAAAATTATAAATAAACAAGAACTTACAATACAGTTGTTACAAAAAAAGGGCCTCTAACTCAGCATAATACTGGATAACCAGGTTAACCAGCGCTGGTCTTCCGTCAGAGCCTTGATGAGTAGTTTCGGAGATTACCCTAAACATACATACAAATAAACAAACCAGCTTTACCTCTTTATAATATTAGTATAGATGTATAGATAGATGTATAGATAGATAGATAGATAAAGTAATCCTTAGGCTGTGTTTCCATTGACGCGGAGCTGTGCGGAGCGGTGCTTAGCGGTGCATGAATTGACCAATCACTATGCTCTAAAATCTTTGCTCCGCGATTTCGAGCATAGTGATTGGTCAATTCTGCACCGCTAAGCACCGCTCCGCACAGCTCCGCGTCAATGGAAACGCAGCCTTACTTTCGGTTACATCTATACCTTCCAGCCCTTCACGGCACCGACCAAAGTGAATCCTATTGATAAATTGGTAACATTTATCTACTCGCGATTGTATCAAAATATTGTAGAATCCTCCGGATAAGTGTCAAGTAGTAATGGCCCGGTTAGAATGGCCCAGACACCGCGGTACGCGGACTGTACAGACTGGCTACAAAAAGTAGCAAAAATTTGCGAAAGAAAGAAAGAAACATTTATTTTGCTAGGACCTCAAGGATCACTTCAGTTTCGTCTTACATGTTAGGTGATTCTAATGCCTGTGACGTGACTAATAAAGACTTTCGATTACGAATATGATGACATGATTATAATTTTACAAATTATTAATCTTATTTTGTGAGATAAGTTATTTTTTTATTTTCTGCTCCTTGGGATACAGTTGTGATCATATTTATTTATTTATTTTTATTTTGTGAGTATTTTTGACTGTTTTTTGTTGTGTGTGTGTTTCCATCTCGCTTTAACTAGGAACGATTTGAATGAAACTTGGAATAATTATCTGTGTAATTGGCTACCTGGCGCTTAAGCTGAACGTAAAACAGATAAATCTCAACTTTCTAGAATAAGTGCTAAAATTAATCAAATTCTTTCTAGTCAACCTTTTTGTGGATTACCGCATGTTTGAAGAAATTTCTAAGTAGCTATTATTTTTACGGTGTATCTTACATCTTAGTGTGTTTGATCCGATTAATATAATCCATGAAAATCTATGGCTAATACAGGTACACAGTTTTTCGGAAGCTGCTGCTTATATTTTGTTTTGTGTTTCTGATAAACATTTTAACATTTTGTTATTTTAATTTGTTATAGATAAAGCTTAGTTAGAGAGTTTTGTAGTCTTTATAGTAAATACTAGACCAGATAAATTCTAGATTGATAAAAATCTTTCTACTTAATGTTGAATATTTCGCTTATATATAAAAGTTTTAGAGTTTTAATTACAATTGAGATTTTTTTATATCATTCTCTGTTTGATTCATTTAATTTAAATTTAATAGTACGAAAATCGCCCGTCTGTATAGCACCAACTCCCGGGCGATCCCCGATTCAATAAAGCTAACGGGAAGCATTATCTAATGAGTAATTTAGCGAGATGGAAGAATTTCGCATTTATAACGCCTCTATAATTCCGGATTATATCTGAGTGACTGAGGGTCGCGGGTTCAGTGCCGGGAGTAGGAAAAGGTGGAGCTTCTAACATTTCACTTGTTTACGAAAGGTTGGTTTAATTGTTTTAGTTTATTTTAATTTATAAACAGTTTGTAACATTTTTAACAAGATGCCGATTCAATCCGAAGGACAGGAGGACAAAATGGTGACACCGACGCCAGTCAGACAATGTCAAAATTACATTTATTTTGTAACAATAGTCTTTCTTAGAAATACACGGGATTTTATCGCGTTTTAACTTATTTATATCCCGACGTTTAGGCTGCGATACAATACGTCGGGATATAAATCAAATAAATAACTAAATTCTGTGTCAATATAATATCAAAAATGTCCATTATGTCCAGCTTTTGGAAGTAGGTAGTTATTTGCAGGAAGTTCAGATTTAAAATAGTATACCTCAAACCATATCCCTTATTTCTTCGTCCAAGGCTCCTGTCTTGGATTTCTGTCAAGTGGCATAATTTGCCGGTGGCTAATAGTGTGGTCCGAGCCATACGCAATTCATCAGAGCTTAAGATCGTATGTTAAGGGATATACACTTATAACTTCATGCTTAGCTCTGTCTCTGTTACTCTTCTGGTGCTAGAAAGGGTCAGAGGTTATGAACTTGGTACAATTATTTACTAAACTATCATTGGTCTGAGTGAGAAATATCTTTAGTGAGTGTCACGGCGTTGTATGTGTGGTTGATCTTGATTATATTGTTTTTAATTTATTTTTCTGGGCATTTGGTTGTAGCGACGTGAACCAAGATAAACCAAGAGCCGCGGTTCAATAAAAACAAGCAAATAGTCTTATAAACTCTCAATGGTATGCAACTTTCATTTTCTGTAAGCTATTTTTTTATTTTTTTTATCCTATTTTGTCCCACTGCTGGGCAAAGGTCTCCCCTAAACTCTTCCAATCATCTCGATCTTTAAGCTGCGTCCCACCATCCTTTATCGAAGGTGGCGAGATCGTCCCGCCAGCGTTTTCTCGGCCGACCCCGACGCCGCCTTCCATGTAATCTATTTCAATAATGTATTATAATTTTTAAATGTTCTATTTGAAGTTTTCATATGCAAAAGCATAGCTCGTAGTTCGACAGACACTTTTCCGCCCTGTTCTTTTTTATCCGGATTAAGAACATTGGAGCATCTAGTTCGTTCGTTCGTTTGTTCGTTCGTTCGTTCGTTCATTCGTTCGTTCGAGCATCTAATTGAAAAATGAAAAAATGAAAAATAATTTATTACAGTGAATAGAATAGCTACAAGTACAGGTTACTTAATTTAACTGATTACACAGAATAAAACTTAATCTATAGAAATGAGATTCCCGCCAATTTCCTCACTAGGCTAGGCCTGTATCGAGGAAACTTGTATACGTAACAATCTTAATGTAATGTTCAGCTAAGGCGACAGTATGTTACATTTACCAGTAGGTACATGATATGTATCTATGTTTTAAAGTAATTATGTATATATGTATAAGTAAATAAATATATAACATTATGTATGATATGTATGATTATGTATATATTTCTAAAACTAATTATTTAAATTAAGTATGTCCTCTGTCTGGTCATAGTTTAATGTTTTTAGCCACTTTACTACGAAATTAAAGCATTGATTAATAATGTTGTCATTCATAGAGGCTGTTCCTACCGTTTAATGGTTTTAAGTTGATATTCCATTTAAAATGTCTTGTTTACGTTAATAGTTACCGTTTCTATTACTAAAATCTTAGAGTTAGAATCTTTGGAGTGGGCAAGATGAACAAAATAAGGGTTTGCAAATTTGTCTATAGTTTTAGGTATTTATTGCTACAAAATAGTTTGTTGTTGTTGTTTGGGCATGTACCAAATATGTATGTATTTGGACATACCTCTGACTACCCCCTTCAACATCTTCAAAAAGATCTACAAATTGCCTAATGATCTGAAATAAATGTCTACCTCTCCCGGGATACAGTCGTGATCATATTTCATATTTCAATTTCAAATAGTTGTTTCCTAGGTACCGTTTCCAGTTTTCAATGGCACTTCTCAATACATCTTCATCATGCCATGACGAAGGCCTTTGGGCGGCCTTAAAACTCCGTCACCAGAGTTAGCCACTAGCTCATACGAACTTACTTTCTTTTTGACATTGTAGAATTCTATTGTTTATTAGTTTGAGAAGTGTATAACCGACAAGAAAGGGATGTGGAGAATTTTGGGGGCGACCTATACTAAATAAGTCATTAAAAAAGTTAGTCATATTTATAAATTTATCATATTTATTTCTATAATTCATTTGAAATATAGAAGTTCCATCCTTAGGTTAGGCTCAACTCACACCAAAAGAGCATCGAAGAGCAGCGAAGCGAAGCGCAGTTTCAGTGTCCTACGAATTTCAACTTTATTTTCATTTCTATAATACTTATTATCGCATGAGAAACTCGAACGAGTCGCGATGTTGCCCGCGGCTTCGCGGGAATTCCGGCGAATTCCAATACGCGCGCCTTCTCTGCTCTTCGATGCTCTTTTGGTGTGAGTTGAGCCTAAGTATATCAAGAACTGATATAGTTTTAATTGGAGGTCGTAGAAGATACCGCAAGTTTGCATTTATGTGCATTTTATAGTTACTGCTTATTAATAAAATAGTAATGAATGCTAAATAATCCAGTTTAGTAAAGTTTTGCTCTGACCACGGCTTTATTACTAGCGGTCAGAGCAATAGGAGTGATAGCGTGCTGTGATCTGGGAGCCCATGGGTCATTGACCAGACTTTGCAAAATGAAAAAAATAAATAAAATGAAATAATGATCATCACGAGTTGACGAGAGAGGAGAGTGGAAGAGAAAAATATGTTGTGCCGACTCCACTTAGCGTGGGATAAGGGCAGGAGAACGATGATATATGATCGCGACTGTACCTATTCCCAAGGAAGGTAGACATTTTTTTCAGATATTTTAGACATTTTTAGATCATTTGAAATTGTCTAATGGGGAAGTCAGAGGCATGTCCAAATACACATTTAGTACATGCCCAAAATGAAATACAATGACAAATATCACGACTGTATTCCCTAGGTACGGTAGACATAATGTCAAAGAGTTCTGGAACTCTTTGGACTTATTGCCAGGAAGATTAGAATGTAGAGTTGATAGAAGCTAGTTGATTCAAGTTATAGAACCCAGTATTTGAAATAAAACAAACCATAACTCAATTCGTCAGTAAGTAATCTTAGGCTCGTTGCGTCCTGCGTACACGCATAAAACGCATTGTGCATGTGGTCAAGGTAAAACGCAATTCACACGTAAACAATCACCAGTCAAAGATATATCAGTTTGCTTTATTAAAACTTGTCACTTCAGCGATATTATAGAATGTATTTTTATTGTCAGTGAAGTTAATTAAATTTGAGCATTATTTTATCTGTGGTTTGAGTTAGAGCAAACTCGATATGAAACCTACTGGTCTTCGACACGGTGTTTCGTCCTACACGGAGCATCATCAGAAAAAATAGACGTAACACGTCACACGCCTGCGTGCGCACATTGTGAATCCATTTGTACATAAAAATCACACTTTCCCAGAGACCAAGAATCTACACTTGCACATTAGACATCTCTTTTGCCACAACACTCTTCATTCACGCTCGGTAATGTTTGGCCTGGCCCTTCTCAAATTTGGTTCAACTTAGGGCGCCTTCAAATTAGCTGCAAATTGTCGCGCGGAGGCAGCGCGGCTGCAGCGCTGCGGCCGCGCTGCTGTCTAAATCCATATAAATTAAAAACGCGCGGCCGCAGCGCGGCTGCAGCGCCAATTTGCGGCTAATTTGAAGGCGCCCTTAGCCTAGACAAACCCTCAAAACAATTGATAGCGATGATATAAATACAGTCGATACAAAGCGATTGGATAGTCTGAGGCTGTAGCCAAGTGACAAACGCTTCGTGTCTCTTCTATTTCTATCATCTATATTCCTTTGATTTGACATTTCCGATCACTCGAGTTTTCGTCATCGAATTGTGTCAATTCCGACTGATTGTTCTAAAGCGATTGTAGATGTAGATTGTAAATGTGATTGGGCTAGAGGGGCTGTTTCGATTCGTTTTTGACGCAAATCGCTTCAAGTATTCAAACCATCACATTGATGGCTGTCGTCCCTCAAACCAAAGTATAATAAGTGTACATCGTGTCCTAATTGGCAAACAATCAAAGCAAACGTATGCTAATCACGGTTTTTATGTATTATACATTATTATGCGCTATTGTTACAACTGGACTATGTTACTTATCTTTTATTGTAACTGTGTCAATATCATTTGAATAATTATAATGATTATATTATGTCAGACACTCTGTGTTTGTTTTCCTGCCCCCTTATTATGCCTGGCCTATTCTATCTACAATCGCTTTCGCTATAGAAAAAGAATATGTGTAGGAATTGGCATTCCATGATAAGTGTAAAAAAAAAGTTTGTAATTTTAGGGCCTATGGCTATTGGCTCTGGTTTTTCACGATAATGCTTGCGAAGGTACAGGATCACATAGCTCTTATATTTTGTTCGAAATAGGACAAATTCGCTACTCGACAGATTCTGGATTGGACAGATTCGTAATTCGGCATAGGTTTTAGCTACTCGTTAGAAGTACATTCGCATTAGAAAACAAACGAACAAAAATGAATACGAATTGACAATCAATGACGAAAACTCCAGTGATTAGAAATATCAAATCAAAGGATGAATGATAAAGAATAGATGCGAAGCGTTTGTCACTTGACTACAGCCTTGCGTGTAATTAAAATAGCATGCAAGTAGAAACAAAATATTTTGTAATTTAGTTTATTTAGTATAATTTTACTTTGGCTATCCTTTCAGAGGTTTCAATGTGTCCCTCGTCATTTCTTGAAAAAATAATCAAAGGCGGCTTTTGTACATATCAACAACCTCTGACACGACATTTTTATGAGACGGTCAACAAAACATCATCATTATATTTTTCTTAAAAGTCAATTGTAACATTACTTTTGCTTTTATGTGTCCTAGATGTCTTTTAAATGTCTGAATTGTGAGCTGGAATCGTTCGTTCTTTTCAATATTAAAGCAGTATTCAGGATTTATGAGCTTGATGATGAGTTTTTAAAATTACGGCAACTTATATATTATCTCTGGCTTCATAGCAAAAAATAATATTCTAGTTTCTAAGAATAATAATTCTTATTTACAGACTCTCAAATTTTCAGACGCAGAGGTTGTGGGTTCAATTCCCGCCGCGGGACAAATGTTTGTATGATCTGCAAATATTTGTCTCGAGTCTGGGTGTTTTCTATGTAATAAGTATGTATTTACAAAAAAAATTATCTATGTAGTATATCAGTCATCTAGTTACCATAACACAAGCTTTCAAATGCTTAGCTTGGGACTAGATGACGTGACTGGATGACGAAGATGACGACGATCAAGTACACAAAAAAAAATACTTTGAATAAAAATGTTCTTGAAAATGTTCACCAACGCTATATAACGTCAAGGATATCTCAAGAAACCCAAAACATCATGTTAGCCGACAAATGAGAGCAAATTGCACATTTAAAAAGGATCATTCACTCATTGAGTAAACTGTAAAGAATAATATACACTAAAACTCTTTCAAAACCTCGCAGACGTAATATTCCACCCATTGACGTACCTTTACGATCGAATTTGCATGAATACATGAAGAAAACCTGTTAAAACTCGCGTTTTTAATCTTAACCTGTGTTATGAAGCGTTTGAGATATCGTCAGGGATAGTGTAGAATTGAGTATCTTAATTTAACAGGAGACATTAGTTATTTCGTTTTTCCGTATTGATAATAATTATCTTACGTTCCATCGGTCTATTTCAAATTTACGTAAAATAGGTGGATGGCAAATTCGTTAATGGGCGCAACAACTTTATGTTTCTATTTATTACGCATACTATAGGTACTTGTTGGATACCCAGTTCTGCAGTATCCTGGACGACATCAAAGACGTTAACTTATCAGTAAACTAAGTAGATGGCTTTAAAAGCTAGCACTTTTGCTATCGTGTGATAGTGAGGCGTTTTTAATGTGTTTTGAAAGGTAAGGTATGGAATGATTGTGATAAAACTAAAACGAGTCGCATTGAATATAACAGATGAGTTTTTGAATGGAATACATTATGTAAAATAGACTTTTAGTTCAATATTTTTCTTCTGTTCTAATTTGTAAAAGTCAAAGTAGTATAAGTTATTTAAAAAAAATATAAGTTTTAGGACCGCTTTAATGACATTAAATAATCTTAAGAACAAGATAATTTAATTAATGTTCTTTAGTTACTAATATCTAGGTAACAAACACGATTTGAATCCACGACTCTCAGATCGAAAGTAGAAACATTATCCCACTCATCCAATACGGTTCACCTTACACATTACAGTACCGTAATAGTGAAATATCAAAATAGATTCGAAGTAGTTACATAACATCGATATTATTATGAGCTCGGTTACTCACTGCTCCTTATATTACAAGATGTTCGGGTTCAATACTTCGTTTACGATACAAAGTTTCAAATTTCAAAATTTCTCTAATTTCTAACGGTATGCAATGATTTTGAGAAAATTCGTGTCCGTCACTTGACATGACAGTTAGGGCGTTTGTCCACCGCCGCCGTCACCGGGACGTCAACGAGAAAAAGGTGACGGCGCCGAAGTACTGATACATAGACTAACTATAGCCGCGTGTCCACTGCAAGGCCGTCACGTCATCTTAAACTCGACCTGAAATAATCTCGTTCTCGTTGACGTCCCGGTGCCGGCACCGGTGGACAAACGCTCTTACGGTCTGTCTCCTATAAACCTGTGATTTTGCACACTAGCCATGTTACATCTATAATCGTTTTAGAGCAAAAACACGGACGAATACCCTTTTTTGTGTTACTACGCTTTTTTTCATATTTCATATTAATCAATTCAACCTTTGAAGGGATTAATAAAAGTTAGGCTTTTACATTTTTATTTGATGATTACAGTTTCAGAAAGTAATCTATGCCGACAGTTAGCAGGGCCCTAGTTGTGCCTTTGACATTGTTAAGATAGTTAGTAGTTTAACCAGTATTTAAATCAGCCTTTTAATTTAGTACAAGAGGAGACATAATCAATATGGAGTGGAGCTGAATAACCTATCGTGGATTCTATGTCCCCACAGTGTTTTTCTTCATAATTAACCACTTAGCAAAAGTAAACAGCAAAAAGAGAGTGTATCGGTCAGTTTAGCCTAAATGACGTCTGTATTATAACGGTGACCAATTCCAGGGAAATGCAATATAGGCTGTTATTGCCGTTCCCATGTCTCCGATATAAAACTTAGGTTTTAGTGCAACTATGATATGTCGATTCAAAGTTCATGGCAGCAACTAAGCCATCTAGTTGGATGTTTACACGATAACATCTAGTTGGGTATTTACATGATAACATCTAGCTTATGAGATGAGACGCAGGTGATGAGACTATAAATTTCTACTGCTTAAATGATTCAGTGATTTTTCTAGTTGCGAAAAAGTTTAATGAAAACACACGTAAATTACAGAACAGGCAACAAAGCGGGGCTGAGGCGGACATTTCTGATATTTCATTAAGATCGCAACGTTTCAATGTCATTGAATTTGTATCCAAATTGTAAATCATACCTAAAATGGCCGCTCTAAGCCCGCTGAGCATGTCCACTAAAAAGTTTTGTTCTAGTGATAAAGAAAAATAATTATTCATTAATATGCTTACAAAAAGATCGATATTATAATCGTATATCGCTTTTAAAATTCCCCTCTTTTTAAACCTCTTCCCCGTAGGGTTAAGCAGGCACCACACAATTATTTTAATTAATTACACATTTGCGCCTCATCTACCTTAATTACACTTTCCGTACAAACTAGATTAACATAACAGAATTAGAACTCTTTTGACCTAACCTTTTAAAACAAATATACTTATAGCTTAAAGTTTTGGTAGAATAGATACTTTTGATCAGACATAATATTATAATTGACTACAGTTTTTATTATTTTTTGGTTGCAATTTCTTTGGTTTTGTTAATTATAGTTTATACTTCCCACCTCTGTTTCACCTCAGAATGAATTATATTTATTAGAGGAAACTTTATTGGTTTATGTTAATCTTAATTTAACTAGTTTTAAGATATATTGTACTGTTTGTTTCCCAAATAAAATAAAATAATACTTCATTAAAAAAAAGTTTGATTAATTCTAAAACAAGCCTACTCTTCTTGTTTTATTTATTCCAATAAACACCATTAAAATGAATCCTCCTTGCATTGGAAACGGCATCGCATGGCTCTGAGCAAACAACCCGATTTGTGCGTTATTTATCAGAGATGCGTGCGCATAGCATTACCTCTACGTTTATGTAACTGGCTAGGGATGCTATATAGTATTAAACGTTTGTTGTAAGCACCTAGGATTGGATCGAATGATCGAAGTGCACCAGCTCAGCTTATAATAAATAAAAATATTATTGGACAAGAAACGGTAAAAAATACAGTGTCAATATTGATTAAGTTGTGCTAAATTACCTTGCGATCGTTATTTATTTTGACTACCGGTTGTGGGTTCGATTCCCGTCACGGGACAAATATTTGTATGTTCTGCAGATATTTCTTCCGGGTCTGGATGTTTTTCTATCTATAATATTTATTTACAAAAAAATGTATCTAAGTATCATAATCAGTCATCTGGTTACCATAACACAAACATTAAGTTCCTAAGCATGGGATTAGATGACGCCGTGTAAAGTTTCCAATAATATTTATTATTATTTATTATTTATTTAAGTACTAGAAGTGAATAAGGTATCGTTCAAATTATGTTTCAAATATTTTGCAAATGAGATGACTCGACATAACCTTTATTATGTAACTGTTTATAAAATCGTTTTTAAATTAAAATCAACATTGTCATATTAGTCCAGTCATGCTTATGTTTAAGGTTGTGTTTTTATAAAACCGTCGGCCGTCCATGACGGTCGTTAATATAGGTCAAGTACGCAAATTTTATGATGAGGAGTTCCTAACTCGCACAAAAAAACTGGTACCAGGTGGTTCGAGTTGGAAAATTAAAATTAATATTATTTTCGTTCATCATCTCGTACCACTTTTATATTTTGATAAGCCCAACACTGCTAGATTTTTTAAAATGTCTAAAACCTAATTTATTTTAATACTGTCCTTCAATTGACGGTATTGAATGGTAGGTAGGTACACTCATTTACCTATAATTTTTTTATTAAACGAACTGTTAGTTTAATACTATTTTTATTATATAAAACTTAAGAGCTCAGCTCTTGTCGGTGTAATAATGCAATTTCCTCCATATACTTCTTTTTAATGCGATCTCTTTTACTTCTTGACATGACAGCGACCTTCTCTTTTATCTGACTTATGCAATTAATTCTCGGTCTTCCCCTTCCTCGCCTTCCTTCTACTTTTCCTTCTATGATGTTCCTTATAAAGCTGTCATGTCGTATATAAGATGACCAATCATTTTTCTTCTTCTATTCTTGATGGTATTCATTAACAATCTTTGCTCTTTAACTCTGTTCAATACTTCCTCGTTGGTAACCTTTTCTGTCCAGCTGATTTTCTCCATCCTCCTCCAGTTATAATATAATAATATATATAATATAATCTATTTATAATAGAGTTGAAAATATGGTGACGTAGTTGTATAAAAAAATGTGTAAACATAACGGACTATAAAACTTACATTTGTTGACAAAACTGATCTTCTTATTGGTTTTTAACAGTCAAAGATTTATTTGCTTTAAAACGGCTGCTACATAACGGCGGCCAGTTTCAGGAGTCTTTGTAGTTTATATAAAGTTTTAATGAGCATATCGATTCACTTTTTGTTTCATTTCGACTTATGCAAAAAAGTGTTACAATAGTTTTAGTATTGAAGAAGGTTGCGTTTTAAAAATATCAATATTTAAACTAATACAAGGTTTTAAGATTAATATACTGTTACGATTATTATTTAACATACCTATTAGATTTAGTAGTATTCAAATATATTTATTTATATAATATTAATAAGAGCAGCTTTATTAAATTATCAATGCAATAATTGAGAACAATATGAGCACTGCTACATAATTGTAAAAAAAAACAATAAGCATTATCAATATTATGTACAATTAGGTACATTGTCTCTTACGAATCTATCTTAAGTAATACTAAGTATTCGTAATTAGGTATCAACCGCGTTTATACAGTTGTGATTAGTCATTGTTTTCAAAATAAAGAAATGACAAATA
This sequence comes from Xanthorhoe designata, assembly GCA_963582015.1. Classification (NCBI taxonomy): domain Eukaryota; kingdom Metazoa; phylum Arthropoda; class Insecta; order Lepidoptera; family Geometridae; genus Xanthorhoe; species Xanthorhoe designata. Next base: position 808,485 of record OY757045.1, read on the forward strand.
CTACTCAATACTACTAAATCAAAAACATATCGATAAATACTCAGTTTGCGCATCGTTGTCTCATCCCTAGTAATTAATAGAGCAATATGGAGCCGGCGCGGCCTCGCGGCCGATAATTACCGGCGGGCACTCGTTTCCTCGACTGTACTTTGTAATAAACGTCTACTGGTACTGCCAAGTGGAAAAGTGAACCCAAATATTTACGATAGTCGAATCTGTTAAGATATAATTATATAAAAATAAATTATGATCACGACTGCTCCAGGGAGCGGTAGATATTTCTTTCAGATCTAAATAAGTCAATTTGATAATTTGCACCTGTAAAAACTCGGCATTATTTAAATTGTAGTTACCGAGATAAAACATCCGTACCTTCTATTTTCCTTGAAGTTCCTAATGACACTTGTGTCGGCGTCTGTCCTTACTCATCTTTTTCGCGTGTACTCATAATGCCAACGGGTCCAGCCGACATTCTAACCTCGTGTCAAATTACACTGCACACTTGTCTTCCTAAAAAGGCTTTTCCGTTATATCACAGTTGTTAAAATATCTCCTGAATCTCGCGTCTTGCGCTGTGCCTAGGCAGAAATTGAGGGTTACCTAAACACAAATTCGCCAGAGTTGGCCACTGGCTTGGCCAAACTTAGTTACTTTTTCCTTAAAAATATTAGAGATATTTTTGCTCTTAGCTATGTTAAAATTAAAACCAGTTGTAGAAAAAAACAAACAATAAATAAATAAATAATTAAATTATAATTATGAATTATATGTATTGTGGTATGACCGTGCGTGATATTACGGTGACGCTTTTCAGTAAACTATTCCATAAACGGACATCCATTTAAACCAATATTTTATATGATATTTTGCTATGCGTGGTATCTACTGGGGGTATTAAAACTACTTCGTAAATTCATACAAGGCTTTAAACATAATTTCTAAGTTAAAATTTACAAGTAGGGTCTAATAAAATAATGAGATTTCTTATAACCTAGATATATCTACCATAGAAGACTTTATTAATAGTATAAAAAAGTGGCTCTAAAATCGAATCTTGAATGCAGTTTTCACCGATGTATTGTCAGAGGTCTAACTTAAAAAATTGTTTAAAGGGGTAAACTGCAGGTTTACCCCTTTAAAGGGTTGCAATGGGATATCAATTTTTTTATGGAAAGTAGCGTAAGCAAAGACGCGCGGGTCTACTAGTTTAAAATAAAGATAGAATAGAAGAATTCTAGTAACGCCTGTCATGACAATAGTGTGACGGTAACGGTGTGTTTGACAGTTGACCTTGCATTGCCATAGTTCACACCGGTCGCGGCCCTTCACTCTGCAAATGTGGAAAAAACTTGACAATGGATTGGCCCTCGTACCTCTTTGAATAAGGAGTCGATAGATGTGAGTTACTTGCGATTTTATTTGTGCACGATGAAGCTGATGACTTTGTAGCACATGGTTTTGGCAAATAAGTAAAATAAAATAATGATAAAATTTAAAATTTTAAAAATTGTGCCCGATACACATCATAAATGATGCACGATTAATCTAGTGACTTTGTAGCGCATCATAGTTTTGGCAGTAGATTTAAATAAATAAAATAAAATATTGATTATTCGGACGGCGACGCCGAGGCAGGCCTAAAAGACGCTGGCGTGACGACATAGATGCCTTCCATGAGGAGTGGTGGGAGGCGGCTGGTGATCGAAAGAAGTGGAAAGAGATGGGGGAGACCTTTGCCCAGCAGTGGGACACAGTAAAGGTTATTTAAAAAAAAAAAAAAAAAAATTGATATATTTTAAATTGTGGCCGTTATACATCATAGTAAATGACTTGCGACTTAAACTTGATGCCAGCTTATAGAGGGCTAGATTTCTCTAAATGATTCCAGGTGGAGAGTGATGTAATAAATCTCTAAAGACTTATTTTTGATATATAGATACTGTTACCTGTCAACTGTTGGACCTAAGAGGAATTGGAATGAAACAAAGAAAATTCTCTGACTTGTTTATTTCCTACACAATCAGTCTAAACAGGCAATAAAATGATAGATAAAAGTAATGCGACGGCTTAGCTACAGATATACTTAGAGCATAAATACAGGGGTAAATGGTATTAAGTTCCTTGGGTTCCCCTTGAGATGAAATTGCAATTATGTGGTGTTGTATTTTAAAATTCCATAAGTAATTTTGTAAAATTATGTAAAGTCAAGTACGTTGAAATTGTGATTTTGTAAATTAAATTTAGAGTAATTTATGGTAATAAATAACAGTAAATAAGAGGGCGCCAACCATAGAAGACAGCTATGGTACTAGATAAATAAATAAAATTTAGGGGCCGTCGACACAGAACACAGAAGTGCCTGTCCTACGGTTACAGAAGCCACCTCGGCTTCATCGACTAACCCCTAAAGTTACCGGATAGCCTCCAGGCTTGGTATGCCTGCTCCCAACGATTCGAACGAACCGTGAGCAAAGCAGTCCAAAGTTGTAAGTATGAATGCAGATATGTTCCAACGGAACACTCCAACATCCAAGTAGAAGAGTAGTTAGGTAGTAAATTAGTTAAGTAGTTATGTAAGTATACTGGAAAACCAGGAGACCGAAGAATAAAAAAAACCGAAGTCCTGAAAAACCCCCTGTAATTGAGAGAAAACTTCAATTACAGACTAATATTTAAAAATTGTTCAACGGGACGTTGTATGACATGTGGTTTTTTAGAGAAAAATCAAGATTTACTGAATAATAAGGCTTGAAATTAATAGGATAAGTAGGTTGCACCTTTGTGAACGTTTTACAGTAGCAAGATACAGGTTTAGAAAAGGAAATTTATTGATTTTGTATGAAATTAAGTTTTTGAATGAAATATTTTATTTTACAAAAAGTATGTTATTGTTTAAATGGATTCCTACAAAGTAGTTGAGGATATGCATACCTGAGTTTTAATTCAGAGGGCTTGATAAATAGTAGAACATGTAGAATTCAAAAGACACGTGCGCCCACGCACAAGGATTTTAGGTAGAAAGTCGCCGACCTGGAAGATTCACCGTGTTAAAGAATTGAACGGATGCACAGGCACAAAATATGATCTTTTCACAGCAGACTCACCAAATTTGTTAAGTAAGTAGATAACAACTCAAAATGATATTTGAGCAGCTTCCTCGTAAAAGTAGGTAAAGATGTAAAAATGGCCGCTTACAACCGGTGTTGCCAAACACGAAAAAGTGTTGCCAGCTAAAAGCGAAAAATACCATAACGTTCCGTACGTAATTGGAACAAACTTAGAAGAAAATTAAAAAAAAATAGAATATCCCATATTTTAACGTTACAATACATAGATAGATTAACACTTAGCACCCGTGGTATCTACCTGGATAAAAAGTAACCTATATGTATTTCAAGGTCATAATGATATTCCAAGTTACTGCCAAATCCTTTCTGTAGTGAAAAAGTAACAAACATTCATACAACCATCCACACATCCATACAAACTTTTGCATTTATATTATTAAGTAGGATGGGAAAATGAGTTCCGCATCTATGTACTGGTATTAATCAAGATGATAGAAGACAATCGATTACATGCATTCATATGCAGTTTATTGATTATTGTTGATAAAACCAAGGCTTTACCTTTTTTGTTGGTAATTTTATTGTTTTACGTATTAATTAAGTAGGTACCTACTTATTTGTTTTGTTTTTCTCTCATGCAAATGCACGTGTGAACGAAGATAGTTGACGTAAATAAATAATTTTTGTTACATTTTATTACGGAAAACAATAATTATACGTCCGCATCAGAATGTAAATTAGATTGCCTAATCTCTTGCAGCAGAAAAACTCGCCTCGTTCTATATGAAGACTAATTATAATAATAATACTAATAATATTTATTCAGAACAAATACATGAGACAGATTACAAAAAGAACGAAGAGAGCAAAAGTTATTAAAACTGTGTTGCAGCCTCAACGCCACCTCCTGGACCTTATAATAATAAAATTTTTGTACTTGGTTCTGGATAAAAAACAAAGTTATAAAAATAAAGTTAACCAACCTACCACAATGAGTAGTCATAATGGTAGGAGTAAAGACTAAGTACTTTTTTTGCTGCCATTATTTTAGAGCAGGTGGAAAATAAAGAGATAACTCGATTTTTCAAGACAAAAAGAGTCGCAAAAATTTTTCACGTTGCGCATGTTACAGGAAGCATGTTTTAAATCTTCGCGATCACAATTTATACTTTTAAATTGAACTAACAGGATTTTATCGCGTAATTTACCTTTTAATATTATTTCTAATATTATTTCCCGACGTTTAGTTTTCGACTGTGTTGCAACAACCGTGGTCAGGCACCGCGATAAAATCCTGTTAGTTCAATATAAAAGTAGCATGTTTTAAGTTTTGGATCATCATCATAGTCAGCTTTTTGTGACCCACTGCTGGGCATAAGCTTAAAAACTTCTTTAAGCTTCTTTCAGTCCAGTCCATCCAAAGGTTGCCTGGAAAAAATCGCTTTGAGCGATAAGGCCGCCAATTGTGTCACCTTGTTTTAGTTCTTAAGTTTTTTAGTTTTAGTGCATATCTTGGTGTTACAATAAAGAGTTTTCTATCTATCTATCTATCTATCTATAAGCCTCCTTCCATAACCGCCAATCAGCTCTACTTTGGGCCTTTTGCATCCAGGTCTTAAGTTTTGGATATCTTTTGTAATACTGCTTACAAACGTTCAAGTTCAGGGTATCCTGCCAGCTCGTCGCTATCCTCCGTTCACGTCCAACCTTGTGTCCGTTCCAACAATGCAAGATAAGCCGCAATTACGCTCTGCGACTGCGGGCGGAATTCCACGCACGGAGACGGCATTAGGACGATATGAGAACAGGCTCACAGCGGCTACTCAGGGCATAGCTTTAGCTCTTGCAAATTTGCATTTAAAGTTTGCGAATTGAATAGTTTAAAAACATGCAAGTTCGAGTGAGGTGTCAATTTAACTATGCTTGACAAATCCGTTATCCTTAAAAAAATCGTCAATTTAGCAAATTGAATTATGTCAGGCCGCATCAATGCATCGCATTTTCTTTGCAGCATGTTGGATTTAGTCATAAAAAAAAATTTGGTTATACGTGCAGTCACTGTGCGTTTTATTTGCGTTGCGTAAAACGTGGTAATCACAGGCTCTAAGTGATTTATTTTTTGTCTCAAAGGATCAGCATTGCCATCCAGCGCGGCAATGCTGCCAGTGTCTTGGACACGCTTCCGTCTGGCAGTAGTTTAGATCAGTTGAGCTACCTATAGATCGTTTGTAACGATCGTTTGTAGCTCAACTGAGTTCTAATTGTATTTTGTACAGTTATGTAAATATGTAGTAGTTTAATTTCTGTAAATAAATATTTTAGTTTGACCAGAAAGGCATACCTTGCCCATATGGGTAAATCCTGGCCCGTCCATTATACATTTGTTTATATCTGGTATTTATTTACCGTATCCCAGTGTTCTCGGCTCCAACTAAGTGTTAGCGATAGCATCGCCGGCGGAACCCTCGGTCATCTCCGATTCGTAGATTCTATTCACGGGGGCACAGCGCGTGTTGATTTAACACCAATTATGGACTTCCTTGTTGGAGACGCTGCATATTCTGAGGTTGATTTCTCAAGGAATTTAAGGGTGTTTGGAACAGGTTAGGCAGCTTGTGAACTGTCATGTAAGGAATGTAGTGACTGCGTATGCCTTGGACATCGAAGATTTTCAGGATGTAAGTAAGTTCGTATGAGCAAGTGGCCAACTCTGGTGAATGTATACGGAACTAGACAAAATAAATGAAATAAAATTATGATCACGACTGTACAAGCTATGGTAGACAAATTCTTTTAGATCTTTTATAAGCATTTTAGATCATTTGAAGATCTGATGGGGTAGTCAAAGGTATGTAATACACATTCGGCACATGCACACATTTTGCAGAAGTTAACTTTCCGTACGTGACAGGTTGCAAGCCCATCGATTATTAGCTATTAAAAAGGTAACTGGTTTCTTATCGATGTTTTCCTTCATCGTTTCAAGCTCGTGTTAAAGCGCATAAACATTTTTCGACACACAAAAAGTCCATTGATGCACGGCAGGATTCAAACTCACGACCAAATCGACACGAAAAGTCCATTGATCCACGTCAAAAGTTCTAAATTCAGTATTCATTTTAAAGGTACAAAAAGATGTTTTCGTAAACGTCACAGAACCATCTCAATTTATTTTAACCTTAATTCATAACACAAGACCATTAATCTACATTGTACTTTTTATTCATTTTACGTACTTTTTGCTCTCAATCTCAATACAAAAGCATAATTTTTGAAACGCAAAAAATATTAACTTCAGCGCAGCATGTAGTCTTATTCAATTATCCTTAGCAATTTTTGCATTGTAAAAAATGTTTGACCTTAATATCGTGCCGTCTTAAAACCTTTGAATTACTTACCTACAAGATTTAAAATAGGTAAGCGTGCTGGGCCCATAACCTGTGGAATTGGAAATAAAATACGCAAAGATAGTAAAGTTCAATGTAACGGTTGTATTGTGTAAAAGGAATATGAATATGACATTTTAGAGTAGACCATAGACTAGCCTAGCCAGAGACAAACCATAAAGTGCCCATAGACAAATAAGGGCCAAATTAGGTTAAATGTTTAGCATTCCAACATTATTACCTACCGTGAAAATATACTAATAACGATAAGTGATATAATATGTATAATAAATATTATGTATATAATACAAATCAGTGTTTGACATAAAATGCGTAGGTATTAATACAGAAAAAAATCACAAAAAGGTAATATATTTTTAAAATAGTTATTATTTTTGGCGCATGTTATCCCACTGCAGGCCAAAGGCCTCTCTTCCTTTCCAGCTTTTCTGTTCTTGGCCGCAGTTGCGCAGTTGGCCAATCTGAAAGGTGTAAACAAGTACATAATTATAACTCACATAGGAAAATAAAGAAGATATAAAATCAAAATTACAGATAAAAGCATCTTATTTCTTATATCAAGCTGGATGGATCAAGCTGTTTGCACTATGTACAAAAGACTATCATAAATGAGCATAACTATTAACGCACTCGCTAGTCATTAGAGCTCCAAAAACTGATGCTAGCTCTAGCGGTCATTGTTATCCAACAATAGAAGTAGCGTATTGTCTGCAGGTAGGTAAATGAGTATATTGGGTAGGTACTGCTAATTGTGATACGCCAATTTATTACTGGTTTTAGTGTTCCCGCCAAATCTAGAAATATCTGGTTAATTAATGTACCTATGTTGTTGTCGAGTATCAAGAAATAAAGTTAGTACTACTAACTTAACTACTAATCTACTAACTTAGTAGATTAGAATAGAATGGAAAAAGTTTTTATTTTACATCAACATAAACATGGGTTACATAAAAATGAAAAATACTTATTGACAATAGAGTGACAAGAAAATAAGGCTATAATACCCTCATTTGCTCCAAGAAGAAGATTGATCTGAAGTAATTTATAAAAGAATGACAATGATAATTATTTTCAAAAAATGTTAAAAACATAAAATGTTAAATAAATAATAATTTATTTTTAATTTTAAGGCACAAAAAAAGTATTTTTTTAAATATCACGAAAAACAATAGCGTTATTTTAAAAAATCCTTTTTTTTCTGACTAATTCATCTTTTCAAATAAAAATAAATTGTATGCTCTTTTATTTTTTTTTAAATACTTACTTACCTACTCCAGAAAATAATTTAATCCATGGATGTTGGCAATTATAATGTTGGCCTGCTGATCTGAATCAAAACGTTTTTGTATGAGTTCCTGTATTCAGATTAATTTTAAAACTCATCACTTTATGAAAACTGGTAAAGTAAAATTACTCTTAATATAATATCTTTAGGATATTTCATGAACTGTTCACATTTATTATTAAAAAAAAAGATTTCCAAAAGAAAATAAAATAGGTCGTTTTTTTAACTTGATAATTAATTTTGTCTATAATCATAAAAAAAAAAAAATTATTTAAAGCATTAAAAGTAACACATAAAAAAAACTTTTATTTACAGAAACTAAACTACTACATATTTACATAACTGTACAAAATACAATTAGAACCAATTGAGCCACCATCCAAAAAAAAAAAGAAAAAGATTAGGTAGATCACTGATCCAAACATAATAATACAGATGATTTTTCACTATAATAAATTATATTGATAGGTACTATATTAGGGATACAGTCGTGATCATATTATTTCATTTAATTTCATTTTCTATTTCATTTTTTCATTTCATATTTTTTCAATGAGTGTCTGTCTAGCAAGACAACATTGTACAAACAAACACACTTTTCGTATCTTCAGTGATACTTTGAAGAACATTCTGATCATCTGTGGTCGCGATAGGATGTAGCAAACACCCTTTGTTCACGCACAATTATTATGAGAACAATTATATGCTTGGATTAATATTATTTATAGCACCGGTTAGTCGGGACTTAAGACATTTAATTAATTACTATTATTACAAAATATCTATTTGCATAGCGTAGCTTCTTGGGTTTGCGCGTATCTGGGTTAGTTGAACTAATTTAAAAATGGTTTAAAAAAATACTAAGTAATTGGTAGGTAATTGCATTATTGTTATTGTATAGTATCTAGGTACTACGTACTACTATTTTCTCAAACATTGTGGTGTCCCAACGGTCTTGTTGCGGCCAAACCTAATTTTTAAGACCTTATTTACCAACTTGAAGCAATAAATGAATATGAATAACTATCCTCAGTTGTTCATGAACTGTTTCCCATATGGAAAGGTTACAATAACGGTACTACGGTTTTTTTAATGCAATAAAAGAAGCTACTTACAATGCAATACACATTGAATGTTTGGTAGCTCAATTGGTTTAGAGCAGAATCGTAGATTGTAGGTTAAATTTCCGAAAATCATAAATATTTAATGTTTAGATTTTATTTTATTATAATAGTAAGTACCTATGTAAAAATAGTAAGTTAGGGTTAAAATTATATTTTTTAAGAACAAAATTAAAAGCAATGGTTCTGCAAGTCCAAAGTTAACGTATTCTTCCATCAGCGTTCCAGAACAAGCAACTTCCCTTCACTAATGTAGATGTACTCTATTGTTCTTACTCGAATAAAATATCCTTTTTAAGTGACTTAAATGGGCAAAACTGACTTTTTAATCCTTACACAAATCTACCAACAAAATTTCAACCTTATTCTTTGAATTATTAAAGTATTTTTTGATTGAAAGTTCTCTATTTTTTAGATGTAAACGGGTGCCAATTCTCAAAGAATAAGGGGATTATATGCAATGAAAAGGCGAGTTTTTGTAGCACAGATAATATCTTAATATGGTTATAATAAAGGGGTAGTAATCTGTAACTGTCTGTCTGTCACTGTTTGTCAGTTTTTGGGCAACGATTCACACCTTTGAGGCCCTATTCGGAAGTCTTTGAAAAATTTTGTTTCCGCAAAAAAGTCACGGGTGGTCGATAAATGGAATATAAAAAACATCGTTCGATATTACAGTAAGGCTTGTTCAATATAATAATTGACTTTTAAGGGTCGATGAAGGTGACGAATGAGATGTTTATCTGTTCTATTATTCTGATGATGATTTGCGAATGTTTTTTCAGAGTTTAATTATTTGTACTGCACTTCAATCATTTTTGCACCATTGACCTTAACTTTTTGTACCAGTTTTTAGTAACACGAATGTTTATCTTTTTTGCGGAATTCCGACCGGTAACTAAGCAATTCGTTGGGTCAAAACTGGTATTTACTAAAAATATTTGTTCCAGTACAAGAGCATACTAATTCGAACTATTAGTTACGTTTTTTGAGAACCAATAACCGTTTTTTAGATTCTGTATTACAACAGTAACGAATTTTAAATGGATTTAAAACTTTGCGTGCATTTGAAGCATATCGTGTACCATTTAAAAGAAGTAAAGTGTCTTTCATCTTTGGGTGACACCGCAAATTAAAATTGCCAAAAACTGGCAGTGAACGTGTTCAGTTAAAAAAAAATCGAATTGTGTGGGGGGAGTGTGGGGGGAGGCCTTTGCCCAGCAGTGGGACACTGAGGGCTGCTAATAAAATAAATAAATAAATAAATCTAATTATCTCTCTATCGACCAAAACTCGTAAAAGTCTTTATATATAAACCGTATTTTATATTACAGCAATAGTTTAGTAGAAAATCTTATTTCTGTGTAGATTTGATACGTTTTTTCCACTTTTTTGTTGCTCTCATACAAAAACTATGTACTGTATGCAAACATAATTTATTGCAATGATTTGGATAGTTAATATCGACATGAAAAAACGCCTTGCTCTTTATCCAAAAACTTAAAAAACATATTTATTAGGCACTAATTAACAATAATAATTAAAGTTCAAAATTTCTAATTTTAAAAACACCAAAAGTGCACAATATCACTTATTCACATAATCTGTGCCATAATAACAATTATTATAGTGAACCCAAGTTTTCTCTTATTCTTTAATGTACACAAAAACAGATAAAACAAACGACATAGATACTTAAAGGCTATGTACATAGGCGAGCTTAACCCTGAAAGAGTTTTAAAAATTACCATCAATATTTTAAGGCAATTTTCAAAACTTGGTTAGTTAAAATAAATGACTCGATCGTTCGTTCGTATGAGCAAGTGGCCAACTCTGGTGACGGAGTTTTTAGGCCGCCTAAAGGCCTCCGTCATGGCTTAACAACTTTAAAAGCCGGGACCGACGAAGCACGGAATAAATCTCTATTTTTAATGTTATGTTTATTTCAACTTCGAGTTTTCAAGCAGTTCGAGAATAGGGTCCCATTATCCAGATCTCAAGGCATTATAACATAAGACACGTTTTTATGATTTCCGATATTTATGCGTCAACACGAGCTGTAGCAGATAACGATCTGATGCGGGTTTGATTCCGTTTTGGGGATGCTACGGGGATGAAAACGGTTAGTTTTAGATTATATGATATGGACCGTTGTAACATCTGTATAAGTTAAAAAATGTGTTATGATAAAATGGTTTTATTGCTGGTTTGAACAACCACATTGATATTTAAAGTTGTTTATGCCTTAGAGCATTAGTTTAGTTTAGATCAGTTGAGCTACCTATAGATCGTTTGTAACGATCCCTAGGTGGCTCAACTGGTTCTAATTGTATTTTGTACAGTTATGTATATATGTAGTACTTTAGTTTCGGTAAATAAATTATATATTTCTGTAATACCACCTTCAAAAACCCCGAGTTAGATTTTATTACGAAATGTAACCTACGAGTTTTCTATAAGTTCAAAACTACATTGTGTTGAGCGGCCACTAATTAATTTAGATACACGGAATGTACAAAGCCGGCCGCTACCGAATTGAGTCATAACTACCTTCACACCTGTCTGCCAACGTAATTATGATTGAGTGTGCGTGGTCGTTGCCTTTACGGTGATAACGAGATGCGCACAAATTTCTGGTGTTTTTAATTACTATTGTGACGATATTAATATTACAAAACTGTTCTTAAAGATCAGCAAGATCATGTAACTACACACAGAAAAAAAAATCACTTGAAACAAGTAATATTATTTAAGTCAAAATCTTTTGGGATTTCGATATAAGGAGAGTCGAAAATGTCTTCGATTGAGATACAATATGTTTCTTATTAAAGTTCTTAGACCAAGAACTATTTATTTGTATCAAAACTTAATTGTCTCTTTCATTAAAATCTAAAAAATGTTTACTCAAAAGCGTTTAATTTTTTATTTTTTAACACTGTAGTGCGCACTACAGTGTCCCTTTATGTGTAAGCTAAATGCCTCCTGACACTGCATAAATCATCTAGTAAAGATTAATGGCCTGTGTTTTTTATTATTCCATACATTTTATTTTAGAAAGCTGACTTTTATCACGATATTTTCCTTCGCAGTAAATTTTTCGAAACAAAAACATCCATTATCGCATGAGAATTCCAATTCACAACGAATCTACTCGGCCAATAGGTACTGCTATTGTAAAATGATAAATTGAAAATTGAGATAACTCCTAACTAACTAAAAACGGTATCTTATACCGGATAAAAACATCTTTATAAAATACCAATACGCAACAATTAAAATAGTTTTTTCGATTCTAAGGCGGCGTTGCATCGGACTATAACGAACGAGATTAAGCTTTGACGAGCCGCCATTCAACACCTATTTATTTATTATATTATCTTTAGTTTACTAGCTGAGCCCCACGGCTTTACCTGAAATGAAATAACAAACTTACAACTACAAATATGAAAATTTATGGATGGACTAGCAAACGTCGTATGACTTTTTGAAATAACTTAAGACACAAGTCACAAAAAGAAGACTTTTGGTGTTATTTTAAGGTCTAAGTTAGGTATGTAAAACAACTTTATATTCAGGAATACTTGAACATTTTTAATTTAACTGAATTTACTTACCTACTTTTAAAGATCAATAATGAATTTAATTCGAAATACGTCAAGATCTAAGAAAAATTACTACCGTGTTTTAGGCTAAAGTTGCATACACACACACAAACTTTTAAATAATGTTACTGTGATTTATGACGTTTCAATTTTGAGCCCGCGATTCAATCCGATTTAAAAAGTGATTTGAGCACCGATCTCCAAAACTAATTGTAGCTTCTGAATTATCAATACTATGTGTTTGTTAACATAAAGCTACGTCCACATTGAATTAGATTTTAAAAAATTGAGAGCCAGATAGATTTTGTTGATAATGTTAAAAATAACTCCGTGTACAATTCTCAAGATTTATAAGTAATTTTGACTTAGTTTTACGTAATTATAATCCTATTTTTATAAACTAGAGATAAACTTAAGTGCATGGACAGGAAAAACCGATGCATGGGTGACATTTGTGTTGATCATTTAGCTTTTACTAAATACCCTATTATCTGAAACCTTGAGCAGCAGACATTTTATTATTTTAGTTCCTTTAAACATGTTAATGACCCTTAGGGACTGTCTCCATGGGTGAGTGTATCGCGACGACGTCCTCATATCATCGGGTAATTTACACGGTAAGGTTATTATCATAAGAATTAAATTTGCTTGTCAATGTCACCCGTGGTATCGTCGCGATGAAATCGCCGTGTGGAGACACGTTTATAGAAATATATGGCGCGACGATAATATCGCCGCGATTCTCACGCTCGTGGAGACGGTCCCTTACATATAGCTGAAGTCGTAATTTCATACGGATAGCAAACAAATTTCCACAATGCTTCCATCCAGCTTTAATTTTAGTAAATAAATTCACTAAGTATACACCTTTATAATTTATCCTTTTGACAATAATATAAACTACGCTTTTGATCCCCATTCAATAAAACCTTTTTCGTAACGCCCTGTAATCCAGTTAACTCTGACCCATACTTATTAAATCGCTTTACGCGTTCAGAGGTCTTTGTATTCTAGTTTGTTCTGATAATTCGAATTTGATTTGAACCAATTAGAGATGCTTACTCAGTCACCTTTTTTACTTTAGATAAAAACATCAAAAGCATAGTACGTATAAAAAAACTGTTTTTCAGACTATAAAATTACGTTTATGTATTAAATTCAGATTTCATAATTTAAAACATAGTTAACTCAGGATAGAATTTGATTGTTTTAATGAATATTGTATTAAAAATCAACTTTCAGCCACTTTAAATCATATCAATAAACAAAAACCTAGCTTTAATACAACGAAATTGAGTGAAACCTCGAAAATATCTTACACTTTACAAATTAAGTTGCCCAATATTAGTATAATGAGTCAATGAAACATTGAATGAAACTAATCAATCATCTTCAGTAAGTGGACTTCAATACATCGGCTTATGTGAGAATCTAGCTAATTACTGAACTATATGAGTAGATAAGCATAGCTCGCGGCTTTACGCACTTTCTTTTAAAATATAAATAAATATAAATATCCTTGGACATGCCACACGGCGTCATCTAGTTCCAAGCTAAGCAACCTAACGCTTGTGTTATGGTAACCAGATGACTGATATACTACATAGATACATTTTTTTTTTGTAAATACAAACATACTAAAGATAGAAAAAACATCCAGACCCGGAACAAATATCTGTAGAATTTTCAGGGATCGCTTTTTAAATAAACTAGGCGCACACCAGGTTGCCTGATTCTTTCCTTCCACGGTTCTCATATAAATCTCTCACAGAAATCAATTTTTAATTCGCAATGAATACTATAACCAATTTTAAACCAACATTGGCTAATCCCTTTACCATGATCGATGGTTCGGAGCGAGGCTAACGCGATTTAAAATGCTAATTGTGGGGCGTAGCTTTGACGTCATAATTGAGATTAATCCTGTCTATAGACTTTAGGGTAGTTTTTGTTGAGGTGGTCCCATAAAAAATGGATCTTACGAGAATCTTCGAAACTATTAATAGAATAGCGCCTTTAGAAAGCCAACTTAAAAATTTCCTTACGAAGATTTCCTTTACCGTGTAGACTGTAGAGCACATAATATTTATCAAATTGAAAAATCCGGCCGGGTTCGAACGTTCTTCGGATCGAGAGTCGAGAAACTCTGTCTCCATCATGGGTGGTACTAAAGCATTTGAAAATTAATTTGAAACGAATTCTTGACACTGAATTCCTTTAAAAGTGTTTTTAACTTCTAAACATTCTGATCATGTTTTTTTCCTTTTTGATTGGTTCTTTAGAAAGCTTCTATCAGACTGAAATGGCAAAAGTCATAAAATACAAATCCAATCGTAGATATTATTCGCAAGGGATATAAAACATGATAGAGTCATCACTAAACAATAGCTGTAATAAAGTTATAAAAAGGGTATAATACTCACTAATATTACAAAAGCAGATATACATTCACCAAACCCCACTTCAAATACTTTAATAATAAAATCTTAAGCCCTAGTGACATTCTAAAGATACTAAAATACTATATCTATTCAATGTAAACTATTAAATATTTATTAATATTAATGTTAAATGAAATACTGATCGCGACTCTATTCCCAAGGTAGACAAATTACTTCAGATCTTTTTAGTCACTTTGGATCCTTGAAGATGTTTAAGTGTATTGACATACACTTAAACATCTTTTTTATTTACCATTAATATTAATTACGGAGCCGGGGCAGGCCGCGGAAACGTTGGCGTGACGACTTCGATACATTTAGGAAAGACTGGTGGGAAGTGGCGAGTGATCGCGAGTGTTGGAAGGAATTGGGGGAGGCCTTTGCCCAGCAGTGGGATGATATAGGCTAATTAAAAAAAAAAAAAAATTAAAGATTTAATAGTTTACATTGAATAGATACGAGTATTTTAGTATGTGTAGAATGTCACTTATTTCGACAAATACATGCCCACATTCTGCAGAAATTGGATTAGGAATGCTACAATTTAAGAACAATTTAAATGCGTACTTAAAACGGTGAAGAAAAACGTACCTATCGTGAGTTGTCTAATAAGCTTCCTCATAGCATCGATGAGCTTGCTGACACTTTTAAGTTAAGGTGCTTTAATACCTATGTAATAGTTTCAATTTGCATAGTTTAGGAGATATAGCGAAGTTGCACTTGGTGGCCACCAAACTCTGTTTTCGCTATTCCTCCTAAACTATACAAAATGAAACTATTACTAGGTATTAAAAAAAAGCTTATGAATAGAATAGAAAAAAACTTATTTTGTGACATAATAAAATACAACAAAACATAAAATAACTAAATTTGAACACAAAATAGGTCGCCACTCAGCGTGTGCTGCAGCAGCAGAGAGCTGCTGCAGCGCTGGTATTCTGTGATGATAGGTTTCACAAACTGTACATTCCGTTTTTTAAAATTCCTTTGTTCAACGTAATAATAAAATAAAATAGGCGGTGGAGCTAGTTTCACCCATAAAGGCACCTTAATGTTCGAAACGAAAGCTCTGAAAAATACAAGACCTTAGGACTGAAAGTCAAGGCATTATTCCACTCGGTAAACAATATTTTGGATGGAATCATTGACTTGACGGTAGGGTCGAATTTTTTTAAAAAGGTAACATGCGTTCTGCGCGCAAGCCGTTACATTTCATGCGCGTGCGCAGACGTAAAACATAACGTTTGGACAGTAAATACCTTTACTGCGAACGTTATTACTTTTGTGAACTCGGACTTCTAGGAACCACTGTGTGTGTGGACTTATAGAAATAGCTTTTTTTTGAAATATTGAATTTTGAACTTACTTAATTGAAATAAAGTAAAATTATGGTAGCTAATTCTTCAGTATTTAATTAATAGTAAGATTTAGATCTAAAATTTAACGATATATCGTTCTAAACGGTCACAATATCGATGGGTGACCGCAAGTAACATGAATAACTGAGCGATTTTGTGCTCCGGAAGACAGATTAAATTGTCAGTCCTGATTTTTAAAGTCGTTAAGCCATAACGTCCTTTACACGGCCTAAAAACTCCGTCACCTGAGTTGGCCACTTGCTCATACGAACTAACTTAATAAGATTATAGGAAACATCCTCCTCAATTTGACAGAAAATTATCATGTCATTTTTCATGTTTATGCCACTTTCTGTGCTTTCGTAGGATTTAAACGCTAAAAGGCTCAAGTTCAGCATTTACAAGTGCACTTTTCCTCGCAGGAAAAACAATAAAACCACATAGACACGGCCACTTCGCACAATGTCGCGACGAATTACTTCCGCAATGAAATAGTACAACAAACTCACTTCTAACTGGCACTTATTAACTAGACTTATAAGCTTACATGAAGTTAACACACGGAAATGAGTCTTAAACGTCTTTTGTAGAGTGCAAGAAATTCCGATCCGAAGCTCATGAGTTAGAATCCGGCCGTGCATCAATGGATTTATCATTTGGTTTTCATTACGCTTTATCACAATGCTCTAAATGGGGAGGCATCTGCAAAATGTGTTTTCACGTTTCCATGGGTTTTCCAAAAATTTTCCAAAATGTATTCCAAGTTTTCCAAAATGTATTGAAATTATTAGTTCATGCAATTTACCGGGGGTGGCGCTGCACTGGATCCTCATACATTTGTAATACTTGACACGGTATCGAGGCTAGTATTCGATATTACTATACCCTGAAGCGTACGCTGAAGCTAAGCTACCTATTCATTTTGTTCAGAAAAATGTTAAACATGTGGGAACTCTTTCTGCTCAAGTAATTTCAGTTAATTGTGTTTTTAAATTAAAATTATTAAAATTACTTTAATTAGAGCTCATGAATAATATTGTTGTCCGGTTTCTATATCTGTTTTAAGAACCGTAGATTTAAATTCAAATACAAATATAATAATAGTGGCAATTCGGAGTGTCACAAAAGCTAAACTAAACTAACTAAAATTAATGCCATCTATTTATTTCCATCGCTATGAAAGGGACGGCAACATTTTTAGCTAGTTAAGTTTAGCTTTTGCGATACTCCGAATTGCCACTAATGTTAATTTTTTTTACTAAATCATTTGAGATTGATAGAAGGGTCTCTTTTATGTATAATATGTATCAGAGGATTCCACTATTACAGTTTTATATATGTATTATATAAAAAGTATATAACTGTTACCGAAGAACTCTAAACCGGAGAGCATGTATGAAGAATGTAATGAGAGAGAATAAGCCGATAGAGGTGTGTCAGGATCGTAGCAACTCGATCCACGGCCTCTGCCTACCCCTCCGGAAACAGATGAATGGGCATGCTTTTAGTAAAAACAATTTAAAAATTACAATAATGTATTAAATTAAATTAAACATGAAAATTAATTATAAAGAGAATGTCAAACAGTTAATATTACAAATGCATTAAAAGTTAAAATTTGTCATTCAAAAAATCAATTACATTGTAGTAGCATTAATCAATCAGCAGTTTTTTAAATTTATCTTAAATTCGTAATTAGTTTAGTAGCTCTTTCGTGTTTCTATCGACAGAAACGCTTGTATCGGTAGCACTTTCAAGTCTCAATCCAAATACGGATACAGTCATGATTTTATTCAATTTTAAAATTAAATTCTACGAATTTTCTATTTAAACCTTTTGGGGTTGAGACCCTGGGTCCGTGGCGTACCGGGGCCCATCGCGTTTTTAAAATTCTATCGGGGCGTCTGGTCGAAGCGACGCGTGATCCGAGGGCTGGCACTTATTTGGCTCAAAAGATCAGCATTGCCATCCAGCGCGGCAATGCTGCCAGTGTCTTGGGCACGCTTCCGTCTGGCAGTGGTTTGGATCAGTTGAGCTAACTATAGATCGTTTGTAACGATCCTTAGGTGGCTCAACTGGTTCTAATTGTATTTTGTACAGTTATGTAAATATGGAGTAGTTTAGTTTCTGTAAATAAAGTCTCTATTCTACGATAGTGATAGGTACTTGTATTGTTTGACAGCCACCGTGCTTTATAACATTGAATCCGTTTCCCACATCGGCAAGGCTGTAGAACAATCGTGGGAAGAGTTGTGACATAACATAATTAGATATTATAATTTAGTGCAAGGTCGCGCAAGCGGGTCATGTGCGAATGTCAGACATTTTGGAACACAGAGTAACAAGAATGTAGTTTGATCATTAATAAAATCTATATCAATTAGAGATTTTATAAATGGTTATAAATAATCTTAAAAAAATTTGATTATGAAATGATAAGTTCCCATTAACACGACGCAAGTTTCTGGCCTGTTGTATACAATTAAATTGAAGCAATATAATGACTTGAATGGCCTAATCTAAACCACACATTTTTTTTTAGTAACCTACTATGTCCCACTGCTGGGCAAAGGTCTCCCCCAAAATCCTCCACTGACCCCTGTCTTTGGCGATCTCCCACCACTCCTTCTCAAACACGTCAAGATCGTCCCGCCAACGCCTTCTCGGCCGGCCTCGTCGTCGTCGTCGAAACCACACATAACATTCTTTATTTGTTAGACAAGTTTTGACACAAAACTTTTCTTGGTGTAAACAGTAGGCCTTACATAAACAATTCTTGTATAAGACTTTCATTATAGATGTAATTGAAAATGTAATGTATTATTACTCTCAGATTTGGAGTATTGTTTTCGGGCAGTGGGTGGTGACCTTTAGATTCGGTTGGTAAGGTTACTGAAGTAGATGTAATGTGATGACAAGCTTATCATGATAGTTCATTTGCATTGTTGTAAGAAAGAAGTGACGATGGTGATGACAGAGACGTTATATGTTTAGATATTAATTTTGACGACCTCTGGTGGCGCAGTGGATGAAAGCCCGTCTGAGACGCAGAGGTTGCGGGTTCGATCCCCGCTGTAAGGCATGATGACTAATTTTGAAAAACCATTCTATCTGTCTCCTTTTTATAAAAAAAATTGCTTGCCCAAAATTAAGTTTTTAAAAACACCCTTTGTGTTTGACGCCAAAATGCTCGCAAGTGCCATTTTGCCTTGTTACTAAGGCGTGACGTCACGCCAAGGTAGGGTGTTCAAAGTTTTCAAACGAAATTAAATGACAAGAAAATAGATTTTAAATTTTAAGCATGTGACAAAGATCTTCGGAGGCTCAGAATAGTCTCTATTCTGAGTTCGGAGGTATGCACAGGAATTCACCTTGAGAGTGCAGACAATTGCTATCTTACGAAATTTAAGTCGGCTTATAATCATATTTTTAGAAATAATAAATAGTTAAGAAATATAAAAATGCAATTTTTATATTTTTATTTGCCTTTTCCATTACCTGTCTAGTTTTAAGCTCTTTTTATAAATGTTTATTTTGTGCAATAAAGTATAAATAAATAAATAAATTGATATAAAAAATCCTATTTCTTTACATAAAAAGCATGAAAATAGCACGCATATTAACAAGGTATATTGAATTATCATTATTTTGACAACGTAGTAACATTATTTTGGAATTTTGATAATTACATAGGGCCGTTTAATATCTGTCCACTTTGCATAAATACCTTGCATTTAATCAAAACGGTACTTTTTACTAATAATCGTGATTTTATTTCGTATAATTTAGTTTTTAAACACGATTTAATAAAAGGCCCGAATACTATGCATGTTAAACAAATATTATTCAAGATCTAATTAAACGTTATTCAAATAAATCGTTAGTTATAAATCAAGTTAAGGTGGGTTTAAGTAAAGCTATGTCTACAATGGTAGGCTTAGCCAAGTTGAGGACTTGACTTTCAAACTGTAGGTCGTGGGTTCAAATCCTGGTCTTGAGTAAATGGATTTTTTGTTTAGAATTATGTAAGTGCAGAAAAAAAATATAAATAAATAAATATCCCTGGACATTCCACACGGCGTCATCTAGTCCCAAGCTAAGCAATTTAATGCTTGTGTTATGGTAACCAGAAGACTGATAAACTACATATATACATTTTTTTTTGTAAATACATAAATATTATACATAGAAAAACACCCAGACACGAAACAAATATTTGCAGATCATGCAAACATTTGTCCCGCAGCGGGGATCGAACCCGCATATATGCATAAGTGTTCGGAGAATATAATATTCTAACGGTCTGTTTCAATAATCTATCTGTTGTTTTGCTTACTATTAATGGTAAGAATTTGAACATAATTAGTATAGAAATGATGTCAAATTTATTTACCTATTGGAACCACAATGGCCGACCCAAGCATTGGAGTGCAAGTCTTGGAAGTTAAGGGGGAAGACCTTTGCCCAGCAGTGGGCCACAAGAAGTTGAAAAAAAAATAAAGTGACACTTACTAACATAATATTCGTGTTTAAGCAATTTGATTATAATTATTATATGTAGTGCAAAGCTGATGTTGTCGTAATTTCATTAATAAATAATTTAATAACATATAAACGTTGCATTTTAACAGAAATCTCGACAAGTTATTGACAAAGTTACTCTATTGAACGCTTTGCCGATCCTCCAACATGAGCTTAAAATTAAGTCGTTAATATAATAACGAGTACATGCAATTGATAGATTAAGTATTTGATTATTAGGTAGGTACATCATTTGCATTCTAAACTTTTAGTTTCTTTTTAGTTGATTAATTTGTAATTTTTTTAGTATACACACGCCCTTAGAATATCCCACTTTTGATTCAAACAATTAATGAAAGCTGTAACATAAAACCGAGACCACAATTATACAAAATTAATACGAAAACATAACATGTGGGCGTGATTGTTTGGGTTCTTTTCCATTGAATACTTTGAAAGCTACTTACATTGTTTTTGCGTTAAGGCTTTTTATAAAATCTTTTAGTTAATTAAACAACAAAAAAAAAATTAATTTTGTATTTTGTTTCAGGTATGTGCAAATAAAAGAAACAAGCTTCTTTATGGAAAGTATTTTGAATATGATTAATTTATAAAATTACATTTAAGGTAGGTAAAAAAAAAATGTACCTACCTACAACAAATTTGCAACAAGTAATGCGTTTTTTGAAGAATTTCCAAATTACACCAGTCAACATTTAAACAAAATATTAATGATCACATGATTTGCAAAAAAAAAAACTGCTACATAGGCCCCTCACTTCACCAGCATACTCATCATTCTCCTGCCCAATCCCACGCTAAGTAGGGTCGGCACAACATGTATTTTTTTACACTCACCCCTAACTACTAGTAGAACAAAAATCCTCTAACCACAATCGTCTACAACTTAACTACAACACAAGAATAACAAAGTTGTCCGTTTTACAACGAAACCATTCGCAACAACTATCTTATCCGACAATAAAATATAATAATAAATAAATATCCTTGGACATTTCACACGGTGTCATCTAGTCCCAAGCTAAGCAATTGAATGCTTGTGTTATGGTAACCAGATGACTGATAAACTACATAGATACATTATTTTTTTTGTAAATACGTACATATTATACATAGAAACACCCATACACGAAACAAATATCGTTCCCTTCACTCGATATTCTCGCACGACAATGGAGACCCACCTCGCATGCATATCACCTTTACCTTAATGCCCCGATTGAGAGGTTCAATTAGCTTCGGTGTCGATACAAGTACGTCTGGTGCAACATTCGGGCCATAGGCCATTTGGACCCATTGGCCGTCGGTGTCCATAATAGGCCCCCATGCTGGGACAATTTTTTATACTAATTATTGTTTGTTTGTACCATGAAAGGTTGAATTTACGAGCTTGGTGTATTAAATGGAAGGGACGAGTAGCTTTCTAATTAGTTTCAGAAGGATTTTGTAAATCTGTTTGCATAATGCGAAATAAAAAGACTACTTATAAGGATATAAAAAGCCGTGTTAGCCACTTGGCCAACACGGCTCTTCTTTTACTGTTTAAGACTCGTGTTAAAGTGCATATACATTTTTTGACACGAAAAGTCCATTGATGCACAGCCGGATTCAAACCCACGACTTTTGGATCGAAAGTCGAAGTACTTATCCATATGGCCAACACGGCTGTTTAATTTGTCCATTAAGACAGAGATAATAAAATATAAGGAATGGGTATCTAAGTTTTTTTTCTCATTGAGTTTAGTCAAAGCCTTTTGCTACTATACAAACTATTTTTAAATATTATTTAAACTTAATCAATAGTTATAAAACCGATCTAAGGGTATTAGGAAATGAAAAGTAGAAACATTACCCTTTTATTACCCGGACACACAAACAGATCTGTTAAACGCCTCTTTCGTGTCGGCTGAGCCATATTTCATAAAACAAATGCACGCTCATTGTAATTTGATAACCATTTTATCGTATGCTAATAAGTTGCTTTTAATAATAAAAATAGTTTATGAACACGGTCAAATGTCTGTGTGGTCTTATCCGAAGTAATTTGTAGCAAGCTATAGGCTGAAATGCATAGAAATGTCTTAAAAATCACAGTTCATAGGCAAATTGGAAGACCAGCGCTTTGACAGGTTCCTTGGTTCCTGCCTAAGCATCATGCTGAGTAGTAGCCATTTTTGTCATTTTTCTTGTTTTTTCTTTCTCTTTTTATATATAATGTGTTTTCTATAATTGTAATGACAAAATAAAGATTTTTCTTTCTTTTTTGTCTTTCTTTAAATTTAGAGACGGAATTTTTAAGCCACCTCTGTCATATAAACCGTTACCCTATTTTGCTACGAAACTGTCATTGTCAAAGTTATGACACTGACAACTCCCATCCTAGACGCCATTATTAAAAAAATATTTACAATTTTCATAATGGTTTATTCGAATATAAAAATGAGCTGTGCGTAGCTTCAAATTATAGTGTGTTACACATCTAATATAATTTATGTACCTACATATAATATAATTTATTTATTACTTTTTTATTACACTTCACTCGAGTGAGGAGAGGCTAAAATTGTTACTCTAATTTCCCGCGGTGTAGTCCCATTGTTTCTACCAAGTTATTTAACAAAATGACTATTTTTTATTATTTACAGCCAGTGTTACTTGTAAGTTAGATTTCATGTTACTTGAATGATACTTTTTATGTAATGATCTTTTGATGGTCGTATTTTTATTTAACTACCGGTAAATTATCTTTAGAAATATGTACCGGGTGGTACAGTCAGCGTCAAATTGATATGTGCGTCTAGAGTAGTCAAAATGATCTAAAAAACATAAAAGCAATTTGATATAAGCAGTTCGAATCATCATATTGTTGCAAGCTGCTCAGGTATACGCTGACTGTACCGGTATAGATAAAAACGAATAATTCAGTGTTGATATCAATCAATCAATAATTTATTAATATGAAGCGTCTGAGTAGCAAAAGGAGTACATGTTAGTTTTAAATATGTACACGCAGAACAGATGGCCGTTGGGGCTGAAAAGTTCTTGAATGGAGACCGCGGATCGGCAAGCACATCGTAAGACATCCACCAACGAGATTTACGGATGTTCTCTTAAAAACCGCAGGTTCACGGTGGGTGCTGGCCGCTTCCAACCGATACAACTGAAGATCTAAGAGGGAGGCTCATGTCCAGCCGTGGACGACCTAAGACTAAAATGATGATAAATATAACGACATAGTTTTAACATAAAAAACAGTTTCAGAAGTTATTCCCAAAATATGTTTAGGGGCAGGCCGAGAAGACGCTGGCTGACCTTGACACCTTTCAGAGGGTTGGTGAGACATGGCAAAAGACCAAGAAATATGGAAACAATCGGGGGAGACTTGTACAGCAGTGGAAAAATATAGGTTAGGAAAAAAGAAAATATTTAGGTACTTATAATCCATAGAAAATGTCTAGAATGGTAATCAGAATAAAAGTCCAATTTCACGACTGACTCATTTTATTTATAATGAAAGTCATTTCTTTATTAAAGCATACTTTGAACCAATCGATCAGAGTTTGATCCATTCTCCGTTTAGTTCCAAAAACTATCACTTATTAAACCATTTCATTGACAAAACGCAGCTGTATATCATTCACATGGATGAACAGATAAGGCACAGCTACGCACAGTAACGCAACAACTTTCTACGATAAATTCCATTCATACAATATCACACATTACTATCTAATCACGTTGACAATAACTCAAAAATAAAACTCCATCTCATAAAATTTTGAAACAAACCAATAAATTTATTAACAAATCTATAAATAATAGCTTTGTCATATTTCCATCCGAAATTGAACTTTATGTATGAGATTTGAAAACTGTGTGGCAATCATAAACAAAATATTGGTGTGAATTGAGAAAGTGTGGTTTAAAGTTGACTTTTTGAGTAAAATATGCCTAATATAAAGAACATTATAGATTTGACGTTTCGACTGGTTTCTAGTTTTTTACCCTGATGACGTCAACGAGAGTTTTTTACTAAATAATTTCAGAAATATAATAACCTTAACAATTTATATGTGAATAATGTTTAGTTTCTGTAAACTTTACTACTTTGTCAGTAAACTATCGCGACTTGAAAACGTATTTAAAAATATTATCGGGACTTTATCGCGTATTGAAATCTTTATTATTTATTTACCTCGACGTTGTATAACGTCGATGTAAATAAATTGATAAATAATGACATTACATTACAGTCACCGTGGTCACGAGTAGACTATATTCTATTATTATTTCAATACGAAGTCCTGATAATATTTTACATAATACAATACCCCAGGAAGAATGCACTTACCAGAATTACATTTCTGAATTTACAAACGCATTCTGTTCTTCTTCTCGTGTCGAAGACTCAACTCAATAATTAAATAGTTTTAGAGCTGTAGGTAGCCACTGCAACGCCCTTATCTGTGGCCTGCATAAGGTCCTATCTGGTGCAAATGTTTGGGCATCGTGGGCATTCTGACCATGTCGCATAATATAATTATAGGCGTGTGGTCACAAATTTATTGTGATACTGCCTATCTATTATAAAATATAGAACAGAAGGTAAAGAACACCTCATTACAGGCATTAGAATCACCTAGCATGTAAAACGAAACTTAAGTGATCCTTGAGGTGAGGTCCTACAAGAATAAATGATTTTTCTTTCTTTCTTTCTTTCTTTCTTTCTTTCTTTCATAATGTTTCGGGTTAGCTTGTAAATTTATCAAACAAAAATGCTGCTATGCGCATAACTTGAAAACAGCTAAACCGATTTTGTTAATCATTTATGCTCTTTATAGTCTGAAAGTCCTAAGTCCAACGTCTGTCGAGTTAACTAGTTTTTTTTTCTTTAACCAATATCGTCCCACTGCTGGGCAAAGGTCTCCCCATATTAACTAAACCCCATAATTAACTAGTTTAATTATATTTAAAACGAAAACATTAAAACTGAGCCCAGTCTGTAAACATTCTTATGTTAGAAAGTGGAATGGCGAAAAGGGTGTGAAAGATTGTATCTTTTGGTTAGACAAACAATAAACTGTTCTTTGTGTGGATATTGATTTGGTTACGTTATAAGGTTTCAAAATCAACTTAATTATTATGTTTCTTTCTTCACCGGGGTCATCACGGGTTCTCTTCTGGCATTTGCTTTGATGCTCGTCATCTCTGTCACTCACTTTTTTAACCGACTTCAATAAAGGAGGAGGTTCTATGTTCCATTGTATATGTATATATTTACGGATTATTCCGTCACTAGTGGACCGCATTTCAGGAAAATTCTAAAAATTCCTACTGCTGAATCTTGAAATATAATAATAATAATAATGAACTCTTTATTACACCAACAATAGGTATATACAGTTACAGTAAAAACAACTTAATCTTTGTATCATGGGCGGTCTTATCGCTTAGAGCGATCTCTTCCAGACAACCTTTGGTTGGATAGGAACGGTGAGATCATAAGACGGCGGTGTACTTAAAAGAATTAACTAAAAAACTAAACTAAAAACTAAAAATATAGCGACGATTATAAAATGTAAGACAGTAGGACATGTTAAATTGTCGGTCCTGCAAAATCCTTGAACTTGATAAAGGCTATTATTAAAAACTACGTCACCAAAGAGGACCTAGTTTGATCTAACATCAACCTTATTTAGTTAGGTTGATATTAGATCTACTCTTTTAGGTGCCTCTATGGGTGAAACTAGCGCTACCGCCAATTTTATTTTATTATTACGTTGAACAAAGGAATTTTAAAAAACCGAATGTACAGTTTGTGAAACATAATCATAAGCTTTTTATTTCAGTATCTGTAGAATGTCACTTTTTTCGGCAAACACATGCCTACATTTTGCAGAAATTGTAAATAGGAATGCTACAATTTAAGAACAATTTAAATGCGTACTTAAAACGGTGAAGAAAAACGTACCTATCGTGAGTTGACTAATAAGCTTTCTCATAGCATCGATGAGCTTGCTGACACTTTTATAGGGTGCTTTAATACCTATGTAATAGTTTCATTTTGCATAGTTTAGGAGATATAGCGAAGTTGCAGTTGGTGGCCACCAAACTCTGTTTTCGTTAAACCTCCTAAACTATACAAAATGAAACTATTACATAGGTGTTAAAAAAAAGCTTATGATATGTTTCACAAACCGTACATTCAGTTTTTTAAAATTCCTTTGTTCAACGTAATAATAAAATAAAATCGGCGGTGGCGCTAGTTTCACCCATAGAGGCACCTTAACTTGTAAACATACTCCTAAAATCCCTTAGATCGTTTCAAATCTGACAGCACCTTTATATCCTTATCGCCTCACAATGCCCAAACTAATCAAACTCCCAAATTGATTGGAACCATTAGCGATCGTGTTGAAACACCGTGACTTTTATAACCAAAATAATACTTACATTTGAAAAATGTCTCGATGACAGAGCCTATACAAAACCATCAAAGTTAATTCCCACCATTTACACCAAAATGAACTTTAATTTTATACAAATAGGGAAGTAGAGTCAGTAAAGTTATGTTGGTGAGAAATCCCGAAATCGGTCTAGATTAATCGCTGCTCGAAAGGCATGGAAGGTGAACAAATTAGATACATAATATTGAATTTGAACCAATTGGAGGCTTTTTTTGTTTTGTGGTTTGTATTGGTAAGCGAAGATTTTATCTTCTCTGTCATCGATATGGATTTTTCAAATAAACTGTGGTAAGATTTTTGTTAATAATATTTTAGGTTTTATGCGATGGTTGTATGCTACTTTATTAATGTTATTTTGTCGGTCTGTCTGGCACAGACCCTAAATCTTGCTGAGAAATCTTTCGATTTACTCACCCTCATTACGTCATTACATTCTTCATACTGAAGCCCTCGTGGCGAAGCTTGATAAGACGTTCTTGATAGATCATCGAAGTTAAGCAACGTACTGAGCGGTCACAACTTGGATGGGTGATCGCAAGTGGCTTTATCAGCTGAGCGCTTCCGTGCTTCGGAGGGAACGTTAAATTGTCGGTCCCGGCTTTTAAAAAAAGTCGTTAAGCCATGACGGAGGCCTTTAGGCGGCCTAAAAACTCTCAACACTAAACAGAGTTGGCCACTTGCTCATACGAACGAACGAACGAACGAATTCTTCATACAAGTTTGCCATTTTATATGTCTGACCTCTCCAAAATATTATCGATTAAGTTTGAATTTCATTCAAACATCCGACAAACTACTACTGAACGCGTTTCATTTCATTTCAAACTCAACTTTTAATTCTTTACACCTCACTATAAACAGCACTTTCGCGCCTTTTTGGACATTCTCCAGCTTCCTAAATTGAATAATTAACACAAAAAATTACGGAAAAGTTAGCTCAAATCGATCTTAAATCGCCATCTATAAATCCGCGCACAATTAGGCCTAGGTTACACGGTGCGACACGGCCGTGCGATACCATCGCGTGATTTACGCCGCGCGTCGCGATCCTATCGCTATTCTCTGGTAATGAGCTTAGGAGTTTATTGATCTATTTTTCGCTAGATAAAGGTAGCTAGTTTATTTTATTGGTTCGCAACTGTGAGCATTATTGGATAAGGGACGTGTGTACTTTTGATCCGAAGATTGCATTTTCAAATCTTAGCTAACATCGATTTTTATTGTTGATGTTATGAAGTTTTCCCAAGTGAGCACTTATTTTTTGAGCACCAAAGCATTGAGCACCCAAGCTATTCCCATTTGAGCACCCATCAAAATTTTGACGTGGTGCTCAAAATGGAAACAAGAAAAATTTTATTTTTTGTTCCCATTTAAGCACCTACGTAAGGGCAGCTTCTAGTGATGGGGTTTGTAATAAAACATATCGATAAAAATTGGCAGTACTTTTATTATGATATCAATTAAAGAAAATTAAGTAATCCTTATTATTATCACAATCAGCCTTATGTTATATACCTAATGTAGATTTTATATTGATTGTTTACATAATAACACGAAGTAAGAAGACCTTCAGGCTCACTCCGTCATCGAAGCTTAAGTTAACTCGTTACCATCGCAATCTTACCATTTTCGAGAGAAAGTTATACATAGAAAATAAATATTTACCTACAGATCATGCAAACATTTGTCTCGCAGCGGGGATCGAACCCGCAAACTCTGCGACTCTCTCATGTAGTCAAAAGTGTAAAATCAAAGGATTTGCGATGATAGAAAAAGAATTGACAAAACGCTTGTAATATTGGCTACAGGGTCTAAAATATGATCGCGGAAAGGAAGACTAAAGGAAGAAGTGTACCTATTTGAAATTATAGTAAAGTGAACCATCATTGATATTCCAGCGGTCGTTCACCATTGACCTTTAAGTCATTGAAAAAAAAAACACATTTTGTCAAAAATGGTATTATGACAATCAAAAACAAATATGGCTGGTCATTTTCCATTTTCGTCACAGACGTCACTGAGAATAGTTTCGTCAGAAAAGGATTTAATTGTGATGATTTGTATGTATGAAAGTGTGCTCAAAATGTGTACTGGGTGTAATAAAAATGCTTCGTATATTTAAAAAAAATCGATACTTGAGCGAAGACTCAAGTCTGAGTGCAGACTCTTAAGTAAGAGCCTTAATCAGTGCAAGTTCAGTCCAGTCTAACTTGAACTACGAAGACATTCAAATTCTTCAATTTGAGAGCTCAATTTGACAGTTGATAAAATTAGCCAGCAGAAATACCTGCCTTTCCAAGCATGAAAACGTTCAGCAATCTTTTACACTCTGTATATATTTATCTCACATTAGACAAGAGGCAATCACCTGTGACAAAGGATTTTATCGATAAAACCGAAAGTGTACGATGAATTTTAACACCTACGTGTAATGGAATGTCGTTACAATGAAACCGCTATGAATCACGGGTTTTTTATGATAAACAAAACAATGATTAAAATAATGTAAGAAAGTGAAACTACAAAGATATCAATTTCTGAAAAATATTATGAAACTAAATATTATTGTAAATTCTAAATTCAAATGAGATTCTAATTTTTACTTTGGTGTTCCAAATTCGAACTTGTCGTTTATGTTTATTGAAAATAAAAAAAAAACAATTTAAATTCACTGCTAAAAAATAAATCAATATTTTATAGCTTGCACACTATTTTGGATGAAGGCATTCAATTTTGAATAATTTATTTTAAGTTAAAAATATCATGTTTCTAACTTCAAGTTACGGAAGCGAATCAAACATATCCATCAATTACAATGAATCATTACACCAATAACATTCTTGACCATAGACAATACGTTGAGCTACAACCATAACCGACCACCGTAACCTTGACTGTCTACCTACTGTCCTCAGTCACCTTTCTTTGAACCCGAGGTCGGGTGACAATGCTTACCATCCTTGTATTAATGTTTTTACTAACTAGTTTCCCGCCCTGACTTCGTACTGAAACAATAAAGATAAAGATTTATTTATTTGTTCTGAATATGGTTTTGTCAAAAGCATGTTACATCAAATAGTTCAGCAATTAATTCACGTCTTCATTTTACATTACGGCCATGTAAAAAAAAGTTATATTGGTCCTAGGCTTTTTTATAGAATAGGGTAGATAAAAAATAGATTAGGGTCTGAGGTTAAGAATGTTTGTCACGATAACCCCTTTTATTTTAACAGGTTTAATGTCAGCTTTTGTATAACCTACATGTCCATTTTAAATATTGCTGCCACTAATTTTGTGATCAGATGAGTAGTTTTCGAGATTACCTCCAACATACAAACAAACAAATTACTTCTTTATAATATTAGTATAGATCACATGATCCTGTACAAAAAGTAATTCTACACCTTCATCTTAGAGTTTAAACTATCGCAGCAGGATTTTTAGTACGGTGGTATTCAAATGCTGGATTTGGAGGTCAAGTACCAACAATATTGGATTGGTTCCAAGCTGTACAATGCATCTTTGTTTGGAGGAAGGTCGGCTGGGCTTCGATTGGACGCTTCCGATTAAGCTGCGGTGACCAGTTCTTGTGATGGATGGGTTCCGTGGTTTAAAATTTCGATTTGTTATGTTGAATCCGTGAGGTATTTGTCGAGAGATCATGTCTAACACGACAACAATATTATGAAAGAAAGAAAAATAGTTTATTTTGGCAGGGCTTCAAGGATCAATTTGAACGCGTAATTCTAATGCCTGATCCAACGCGACTCCCTACACCAGGGAAAGAATCAGACAAGAACCTGGTGGTGTGGGCCCATCTTTTTTTTAAAAGCGATATATCCCTTAAACGCGATAGACCACGTACTCTATTTATTTATTTTTTGAGTTTTAGCAGTTTTAGTCCACTGTCGCACGGTAGGGCAAAGGATTCTTTTAGTCTTTTGGTCTTAAAATGCTTATTCTGGTAGATACGTCTTGCCATCTCCATCTCTCTGCTTTTTCGGTTACTACTTATGAATATAGGTACCTACTTGCATTTTATTTATATTATTACATTATCTTCGTATTAGTACACGATATTTTCAGTCGAGGTTTGCATCTTCATAGTCATCAATTAGGCATCTCAAAGCTTACTACAAGTATACCACATGTGAAACTTCAGCCCTAGTCATTTTAATAAGAATTGAATTTGAATAAATAAATAAATATCCACACAGCGTCATCTAGTCCCAAGCTAAGCAATTGAATACTAATCAATATTAGTAGGAATAGAATAGAATCAATCAATCAATCAATAGAATCACCGGAATATTAGTATAATATTAGGCTTTCTCTGACTCCACTCGATTTGAGTCCTTATCTTTGCGTAGGATAAGGTTCTCTGTCATAGAGTTTGACTCTTGAATCTGATGTCATATTCCATTCTCCTGAAAAAACAAAAAAATATTGTTTAATTATACCTACTTATAGGCTATTTAGTTCTTAAAGTTTCTTTAAAGTGTACAATAAACTTTCATTCATTCATTCATTGTTTAAAATTTTAAAAGTTAATGTACAGACGTCATTGAGATGTATTATAGAGCCACAATCAGACAAATAAAATGTAAACGCCAAAACTCGGCGCACGCTACGTAGTGCGCAGAGTTTTTCTTTTTTGCGTACAAGCGACAGCGACAAAAGACATAACGTCTACATTCAAATGTCAAATGTCATTGTAGAACATTGAATTTGCACGCACATTTTTGAGTGTTGTCAGTTATTAGATTGTGACTCTTTAATACATCTCAATGACAGACGTCCATAAAATCTGTTCTCATAATACTGTAAAAATTGCAACTTATATAAGATTGGTTGAAGTTAATTACGATACCCTAAAAGTATAATGCGCTTCTGTGCATTGTCTAATTGTCGGTAATTAGGGATGTTCTATGTGGCCTTTCGAATATCCTGCAATGGATTGTATGGAGTTACGGCCGTGAAAAATGTCGCCAGCGACATTCTATAACATTGCAATAAAAAAAAAAAATATATGATCACGACTTTTAGGCAATTTTTTTAGGCTTTCAGATCTTTTAGGCAATTTTTAGATCCTTTTGAAGATGTCTATGGGGATAGTCAGAGGTATGTCCAAATACATTTTGGTACATCTTGCAGAAGTTAAGTACAGTACAATAAAACTATGACCAAAGATAACTCGGGGTTTAGCATAGTAAAAACTAAATTTTGTTATTTAAATAAAAACAAATGCAATAAGAAATAAAACAACTTAAATTTTGTAAGGCGAGTAATTATCTACTTACAACTACAGATTTCTGTGCCAGGTCCTTACCAAAGTTTTATGGGACGTCATTGGAAGTGAATGCTTTCAAAATCGGTCCACACCTGACGTGAAAACCTACATAACCATAGACACATAGAACCTCCTCATTTTTTTTAAGTCCGTGTGTACTTAAATCAAATTATTGTAATAAAAACATTGTATCTGTTTATTTTTTTTACGTAATGTCAGCACGCGGCACAAACATTTTTGCGAAACGAATAATTGAAAAACTTCATGGTTAGGCAATCAAACCCAAAACACGATTTGCGATATTTCACCAATTAATTAGACCCAAAATTGATGATAAAAACTAGTGTTACAAATCTAAAATTGTTCCAACCTAGTTCGCATTCGCCAAAGCTGAACAAGCATTGCGATTATTGCTAAAACCACATAGAATTCGGTTCAGCCATTGATTCTGGTCGGGTATTACACGGTCCACTTCTTTGTAGATTTGGAACAATTAGGCCATGCACGCACTGTGTCGCGATATTCAGAAAAAAGTAAGTAAGTTCGTATTAGCTAAAGAAAGAAAAAAAGGAAAAATCATTTATTCTGGTAGGACCTCAAGGATCGCATCAGTATCGTCTTACATGATAGGTGATTCTAATGCCTGTTCCAACGCGACTCCCTACACCAGGGAAAGAAGTTCTCTAAGTTCGTTATGGCCATTTTTGGAAATGTGAGTGTCAAAATCCCCTGTGCCTGAACTGTCAGTTCTGAAGAGGGATATGAGATTAAAACAACCTCGCGTTCTCATACGTATCAAAATGAAGCGCTCGTGGCGAAGCTTGCTAAGACGTTCTTGATAGATCGTGGAAGTTAAGCAACGTTCTGAGCGGTCACTACTTGGATGGGTGACCGCAAGTGGCATTTTCATCTGAGCGCTTCCGTGCTTCGGAGGGCACGTTAAATTGTCGGTCCCGGCTTTTAAAGTCGTTAAGCCATGACGGAGGCCTTTAGGCGGCCTAAAAACTCCGTCACCAGAGTTGGCCACTTGCTCATACGACGAACGAACGAACGTATCAAAATTTCAAGAGTTAAGTAATTTATTCCCTGGGAAGAAAATGACACTATTTTTAAAATTAAATGTAAAACATTTAATTTTAATTTTTCTATCAATATTTATTATGAATCAAATTTTGTTTTGGATATTATGATTCATATAAATATGAATAATAATATTGATAAACGCGAAACTTTGTATGGATGTCAGGATGTTTGTTTCTCTTTCATGCGAAAACTACTGATCGTATTTAGCTCAAACTTTGAATATACATAGTTTGTAACCTGGAATAGCTTAAGCTACTTTTTTATCCAGGAGCCGCGGGAGTAACCTATTATTCAATAAATGAAAAACAAGTTAGAGTTCTAGCTTTATGAAAATCGCAGCGTATTTTATACCTAGTGCGTACAGACAATATACTTAATTTACTTAAATCGTTCCATTTATTACGTGTAACTAAATAATGGTTCCTTAGTGATGTGTTTTGATTTTATTGACTCAAGTTAATTGTAAGAAATCGATATCAGATTGCCAGGAAATGGACTTTACAATTTATTTTGATTGTTATAACTTCATCTTTATTAAAAGGAGATTTTGTTTGTAATTCATTAAGGTCAAGAAGTAAAAATACTTCAATGAACTAGGTTTATACTGTATAGTTTAGACTGATGGCTTTTCTAACGTTATATCTACTATCAAACAAGTATAGCTTATTTTATTATTTCTAAATAGACCAACGTCCTTATGCATATCGGTTTAGTACCCCCTTCCGTATATTTGAAATGGAGTGTCCGCAGTTTTCTTTTGCGCTCACTTTACGCAGTTTGCATACGCGCGCCGACTGTCTCAGTTAGTGGCCGACTCACAACAAAACCAAATTTTGCAGTTAACTCAAATTTCAGTTGCCACAAATTTGCGGCTCACTCAGTCGGCCGCTAACAGTTTGCCTACTGTGGACACAGCCTTAGGGAGTATTAGCTAGTGATGCGATCCTACGATAGCAAAACATCGACGTGTCTCGGATCAGCGAGTCCGACTAATTGATAGTATCCGTGCGATAGGCTGGGGGAGGACTCGATGATTCGCACTAGATACTAATTACTGTGACTGTGGGTATGCTATCTTTCAACTTAGAAGTGTTTCATTTTATTTATTAAGTAAAAAAATAACAATGGCATTTATTTATTTATTTTAAGGATTCCCAACATAGGGTTACACTGTACGTACATGCATCAATTTAT
The DNA here is from genome assembly GCA_963582015.1 of Xanthorhoe designata. Classification (NCBI taxonomy): domain Eukaryota; kingdom Metazoa; phylum Arthropoda; class Insecta; order Lepidoptera; family Geometridae; genus Xanthorhoe; species Xanthorhoe designata. The sequence continues at coordinate 843,343 of OY757045.1, forward strand.
AGCCAAATATTAGAAATAAAAAACTAGTGCTCACATAATTAAAGGGTATCACAACATGCGTAAAAAAACCATCTTAATTCTAAGTAGATAATTAGGTAATTATAAATTAAAAATTAAAAATTAATTCGAATCTGGCCAGACAGTAGTAATTATTGTTATTTCTTTCCTACTGTGATGTCAGACTCGAAATGCTAACATTTAAATATTTTAAGGAAAACACAAAGTAATGTAATAAAAATACAGCATTATAATAGCACACGGAAAATCACTCGTAAAATTATCGCCGATTTAGATACCGACAATGTTTCGATTCTTCCGGAGAATCTTCATCTCATTATGGTCACTCCTCGTGGTCGCGTCTCACACTGACTATTAATAATTACAATGGCATTTTGATTTCTTAAATTATCGAATTGATATTAAATTAATAAATACTTATATATACAATTAGCGGAAATTAAGACTACTGATTTTATGTAGGTGTGCACAATCTTTATAAACTTATTTGGTATATGACTTTCAAGTTAAGAACGAAACTCGTTTTAAATATCGTTTTGATTTATTTTGAATCGGTGCTTTAACCGAAATATTATCTTACTGATAGTTTCGTCTTCGGCGTCATAAGCCTTCGTGGGCGAGTGGTTATGTCAGCCCGGCTTAAGGGTGATCGCTTGTACCTCGCGGGTTTGGGTCCTTTATGTAAGATTTTTCAATTTTCATTTATTTTTGTTTCTAGCAAAATAACATTGATTCTAATTTAATCTAAGGTAAATTGAAGCCTAAGCTTTATCAAAAGCTCTTCCCTCATTACCACAATTAAATTATTAACCGAAACTCGACCACAACAATGCACTAAATAAACGATATCGCGTCAGATCGGCGAGAAATAGTGCTGTACACGTTACGTTGTTAACCCGGGGTCGGACGCAGCACTAAATTTATTTTAGTGATGTCATGTAGTCGATACATTATCCCGCTACCGGTCTCTGAGATCCCGCGATAACAGTCCGGGATCGTAGAGCTAATGATAGTGTTGTTCTGCTTAAGTTTCACTCTGAAATGTACTATATTGACCATCGACAAAAACATATTGACAGAGCAACAAAATATTGTTCTAAAATAATTTAATTGAGCTAGACTGAAAAACTAGCAATGAAATTATATACTTTATAAATTGGAATGATAGATATTTACTTTTAATAATTCTCGTGTGTAAATGATAAATAAATAATGATTATAATGATAAGTAAATAATCCGTAAAAAAATATAACTCGTTACTAATATTTAGATAAATAATCATGAACATAATGACCGTAAATTCAGAGGCATAAAGTGTATTTTTGGATATAACTGATTTCAAGTGATGTAAGTCGTTTGGGATTCTAATAATTTGTTGTCGATTGCCAACTAATTTATGTTTTATTTTTTGCTGTACTGATTAATTAGTTGTAAAATGATATGCTTTTCAATATTGCATCCTTATTTGGACCCTTTCGATTCGTTCATGTGATAGTAGTTTTTATTAATTGTAATGGTTGAACAAGTGAGAGAGAATTATTTTCCAAGCATGGCTTTTTATGTATTTTTCTTTAATTATTCACCTTATGATTTCTTTCGGAATTAAATATAACATATTTTTTCAATTTAAGAAAACATTGAAATCCACAGATCACTCAAAACATACTCGTAACTCATAGATTTTACGAGCCTATTACAGATCCTTTAAAAAATGAACCAAATAGCCTTTAAATATTTGAAAAACAAATAAACCATCAAACTGACATCTCTAAATTTAAAATACGCTAATGTTCTGTCAAACTATATTTATTACAAAATACGCGGAATGACCCACTTATCTCGAGTTAGATCCCGAATTCCAACCGTCGATTCTTTTATGGGTTGCGTGTAAAGGATTTTATGTACTAAATTTTTGGTGTGACCATGCTCACAAAATTGAAAAAATATTCTTTAGAAGTTAGGAAATAGGTTTTACTTCTCATTGACTATCATTGCTGGAAATTTTCTTGAACCTAAATTATTGAAGCAAACCCAAATTATAATTTAATAAAAGCGTGAACTGCGTAAACTAATAAATATAAAATAACTTATTTCTAGTGTGTGTGTGTGTGTTTGTGAAAGTTGACATGAGTAAGAAAGGGGTGAATGTTGAGATGGCGGCTGATAGAGGAAAATGGAAGAAGAATACATGTTGTGCCGACCCCACGAAGTATGGGATAACACCCTACTACAGGTGATAACCCCGATTATACACATAAATATATACCTAATAATATAACAAATAACATTGCATTGTATGGACAACCTGCAATCTCCATCCGTATTTATCCGTAAATTCTTAGGACAAAAATGCAAGATTTACGATTAGTCCTCGGCATCCGTGCGATATGGCGGGCGATGCGCAGATACAACCGCCTCGTAACTCCTCGTGTAACTCCGGATATTTTCGGATCTCGATCTCTCGTTATTTATTTCATCGATATCAATCGATATTTGAGATGTCCCCGCACTATTGCGAGTGCTTTTTTGCGTTATCGGATATTATTGACTACTGAATCGGGTATCGATGGTAAATTTATAGTTTTTTTATACTAACACATCGTTATCTTATCTTATTTTACTGTATCTTTTCTACTACTTAAGGCTCTAGGTTCTACAGAAGACATGATTTATTTTATTTGGAAAACAAACGGCTCAAGTTACAAAGTAACAACAAAGATGAACCACAGAGAGCGAATTATATTTTTTAATATTTGACCAAACATTATAAATACAATTTCTATCGGGACGTCTGGTCGAAGCGACGCGTGATCCGAGGGCTGGCACTTATTTGGCTCAAAAGATCAGCATTGCCATCCAGCGCGGCAATGCTGCCAGTGTCTTGGGCACGCTTCCGTCTGGCAGTGGTTTGGATCAGTTGAGCTACCTATAGATCGTTTGTAACGATCCTTAGGTGGCTCAACTGGTTCTAATTGTATTTTGTACAGTTATGTAAATATGTAGTAGTTTAGTTTCTGTAAAAAATTTAAATTAAATTAAATGTGATAAAATGAAATTCAGAAACTTTTTTCGTCTTCCAGTCCAACACTGTCTTATAACCTGTAAGCAAAACATATATATTAGTCAATTCAAAAAGCAGGTCAAACTATAGTTAGATATAATTTGCTTTTGACGTAATAAAATCAATATGACTAGTTTAAAATGCATTAATTGCCAAGCTTGTGCGATTCCCCGTAGAAAGTCAGCCAAAGACAGTCTGAACGAATACTATAAATCCGTTGGCACTCAACTTCTTAATATAAGTTCTTAAATAAGTCTTTAAAGTTTAGTAAAATACCATAATAATATATACTAGCTTCAGAGCAAGACAAAATGTTACGCACACTATGCAAATACACGACAGCAAAATGATTGTTAAACAAGCTTCATGAAATAATAACAACTGTATTATCTGCCACGATTAATATCGAAAGACGATTAATATCTAGAAGACAGACAAAGGCCATACACAAAATCGTAGATCTGTCTTCTAGATATTAATCGTCTTTGTTATCTACTAACAAAACGCGGCATTAACGCACAAAATACACTACGATAACGCGGTGACGAGCCGCGTTTGGTCGCGTTATTTTTTGTTGGTCTTGGCGAATAACCACCCTGGCGCATGTAACTACTTCATACAGAAACTGTGTTACTATTAGTTCGACAAGTGGTAATTTAAGCACCTGTCGCGTTCAGAGCGCCCGCTAAACAATGCGATATCGCAGAGTTATAGCGAAGCGCATACCCGCGATGACACGTCGATTGGATGGTTTTATGCAATGAGAATTGATTTCAAACTCTTGTTCTTTATTATATTGTTACAGGTGCACTTTATTAAAGTATATGCATTAAGAAAGAAATAAGAACTTTAAGTTAAATATGTAAGTTATGATATCAATTAAATAGATTAAACAATTTTTTTTTGCATTTCAGTGTTTAGAAGGCTTAAGGATGAAACACAACACTATTAATTTATTACCTAATTAATTTATTTTTTATAAAAACAATGTAAGAAAATATTACAAAACATATTTCTATGTAAATAATATCACGATAATATCACGGTACCTTTATACTATTTTGTTTCGACAAGATTGCACCAACTCTGGTCGCGGATAGACTGCTATAAAATAGTTTTGTACACAGATCAAACTACAAGTATAATCGACACTGTGATACGCAGATTGTTAAAATTTCTTTAACCAAGTAAAATACTGCTCCTTTTCTGCATACCACTGTATTGGTAGAATAAAAGCAGAGCGGAGCAGACCACCCGCGCAGCGACACGCGCTCGCGGATTTACGAGCGCGTCGCCCGCGGCGCTGCGCCTAGCGTAGTATGTAGTGTGACCTTTGCGCTGGGAAACAGCGAATTTTATAAGGCGATTGGAATTTTTAGACTTTTGTCTAGTGTTTTCCATTATTACTAGTCACAATCTCTCTGTTAAGTTAGGTAAGACAATCTTCTCAACTCTTTTCCAATATAAAAATTGCTAAATTATTTAAAAAAAATCATGAATTTAATTGTTATTATGTTATGAATTTCCCTTGTATATCAACCAATAAGATCTTTTCACGCTAGAAAAGACCTAGTAACAAGATAAACGAGAGAGTTAAAAAGGTAATAAAATGCCAATTAAATCAAATAACTAAGTTCAAAGACAAGTGGCGCCGTTTACGACTAAACAAATAAAATGGAAACGATCTAAAAAATAGGATCAAGAGTCACAATAAATTATAAACGCTCGTCAAAGTCGATCTAAATAGATGTTTAGTTGGACGATAAAGTTTGCTCATAGAGTAGGAGCCAGTGCTAACTTATTTACATCAAACTCCACGTTACTGAAACCATTGCTTCAGAAGAATGAAATTTGAAAAAGGTTGAGCATTCGACTACAAGTCGAGGTTTTTGAGTAATTATTTTATTGTTTATTGTAATTAATAAGAAAGTCAAGCGTAAGATCGATACATTATTATGTCAGTATTGTGTTCTTACAAAGAAGCTTGTTCTTTTCGTTAAAATTAGTTTGAGATAAACTATACAGTAAAAATAATGCTGTTTTGCTACTATTATTTTGAACTAGAAAAAGTCAATTTGTCATGTTTAATAAGTAGAGATCAATTAAAAAATGCATATTCCTATTTAATTCTTACGACTCACTAAGCCATAACAGAGTCCTTAAGGCAGCCTAAAACCTCCGTCATCAGTCCTCCGTATTTTCAGCCCTATGTTAACTTATCAATATGACGTAAAAAACCTACCACCAGCTCCTAACCATCTGTTTAGGCATTAAACAGCTTTACATTCATAGTCGTAAATAATGTGGACACTTTTAATACGCACTCGATTCGGACTATTACAGCGAAGGTTTAGGAGTTCAGAGATGTGACCGTAAAAATGTGGGACGTGATGAATGTAGGGTGACCTTCCAACTGCTAGTTTATTTATTTATTGATTTTATTTTTTGACGACCTCTGTGACGCAGTGGGCGAAAGCTCGCCTGAGACGTGGAGGTTGCGGGTTTGATCCCCGCCGCGGGACAAATGTTTGCATGTTCTGTAAATATTTGTTTCGGGTCTGGTTGTTTTTCTATAATATGTACCTATGTATTTACAAAAAAATATATCATATCAGTCAACTGGTAACCATAACACAAGCATTAAATTGCTTAGCTTGGGACTAGATGACGCTGTGTGGAATGTCCAGGGATATTTATTTATTTATTTTATTTATTTATTTCACTTTCAAAACCATCGTGAGTTGTATTAGACATTTTAATAGCACACGGGATATATAGATGAAGATTCTCCGGAAGAATCGAAACATTGTTGGTATCTAAATCGACGATATTTTTACGTGAGTAATTTCCCGTGTGCTATTATAATGTCTAATACAACTCACGATAGTTTTGAAAGTTAAATACCTCAAGTACTTCGTACCTAGATATAGATTCTGTAGATGAATCGACACCGTAATTTTTGATCTTAGATTTTTATTATAAACGAAAAATATTACTAAAAGTTTATGACTTCGACGGGATTCGAACCCTGAAGATTTTTCATTTATAATGAAATACCTACCAAGTGTTTTTTTTTGTGTTAACACTATAATACAAAAAATATAAAAATCGTAGATTTTTATTCGTCAGTTATTTCAAAATGAAAAAATCTTACTAAAAGTTAATAACTACTATTAACTCCGGCAGGATTCGAACCTGCTTCGTCAGTTATTTCCTTGTGTTTCAAAATACTGTGAAATCATGGTCACCCTGCGAACTTCAATCAGTAAATGGCCCCAGTATTGTCACCATTGATTCATTGCTTCCAATTGATTTGATCTTAAAACTACGTATAAAATGCGTGTGGTCCTATTAAAGTAGTCCATCCAGTTGTTTATATCACTTTTTCCGTTAAGTAGATTTGGTTTACTTAAAACAGTGAGAATTAGGTGTAGGTTGTAAAAAACTGGTATTCTCTTGAGATTTAGGAAAGAACTTGTTACTATTAAGTACTTATATCTATCCAATTTAATGGTTGTTTTAAACGATCTACACACGCCGGCAAAATTAGGGGAACAAAGTTAAAAAACTGAAATTTACAAGTTTTTCTTTAAATTCAGTTGTGTCTGTTTTATTAAATTAAAATTATAAACATCAGGTAAATAAATAACACGATTTCCAATTGAAATTCCTTAAATTCAAGGAAAATTTGAATAGAACTTAAAAATAACAGATTCTCGAAATTAGGCTTAACAAGTCGAATGCAGTTTTTTTCCAAAATCAACCATCCTGAAAAACAATTAGTAGCGCGTATGGCTTCCACGGGCTCTTCTGAGAGCCTAAATGCGTTTTTTCATGCCTCTAATGATGCCATTAATCATTTAATGAGGCAAATTCTCCCACTCTTCGAATAAGGCCAATTTGAGCTCTTCGACGTTGCTGTGAGCTGGGTTCCTCTGATGTATCCTTCTTCCGAGGGCATTCCAAACATGTTCTATCGGGTTCATGTCTGGAGAACGTGCTGGCCAGTTCATTTGGGTAATGGCAACCTTATTAAGGTAATCGCGCACCACTCGCGCCGAGCATTATCGTGCATAAACACAAAATTATCGCCAATAAATGGGGCAAATGGCATTACATAGGGCTCTAGGATCTCTGACATGTATGACAGTGCAGTCAGGGATCCATTTTTGATGACGACCAACTCTGTACGGGCTCCCAAAGATATGCCACCCCACACCATAACGGGCCCCCACCATAAGCCACTGTCGCGGTGAAACTCGTTGGATTGTAGCGTTCTCCTCGATACCGCCACATCTTCTGCCTTCCATCAACGAAATTTACACAAAATCGGCTTTCGTCAGTGAATAAAACTCGCCTATACTCGTCTGTTCAATCACGGTGCTGTCGAGCAAACGCTAATCTGGCTACTCGATGACTCCTCTCGAGTTTTGGCGCTTTGGCTGGCACTCGTGACAGCAAACCAACTTCATTAAATCGTCTTCTTACTGTTCGTTCACTTACACGGACGTAACGGACTGCTTCTAACAAATTTTGTGTCTAAACAGCAGTTTAGCGACGATTTCTCACAGTTTGCATCCTTATAAAACGGTCATCTAAGGCATCGGTTGCCTGATATTTTTCTTGTCCTCGTCGACGCACGTAAGATGCCGTTTGTCTGTACCGTTGGATATTGCGATAGACCACAGGTACCGACACACTCAACACTATACTCACTGAAAGGTAGGTGTGACCTGCCTCTATCATTGTTACGGCTCTGGCAACTTCAGGTGCAGGCAAATCAGTAATTTTGAAATTAATACAATGTGTACTTCTTAAAAATTAACAGTAGAAAGAGCTGAAGTCAGTTTAAAACACGTTAGAATTGTTTTAATGAATAGCATTTATGACCGTAAAATTGTTAACAAACACTCAAACATCAATAATTTAATGTTTTAAACATCAAAGAACAGTTTTTTTTCTTCGGTAATCCTTCCAAGGATGTTAGGGATACAAAAAAGAAAGCCACTTGCGAAAATACCTACCAAGTTGAAAAAAAAACGAGGTTTCTTGTTTGTTCCCCTAATTTTGCCGGCGTGTGTATAAGAAGCTCAACTGATCGTAGTCACTGCTGGATTGAAGCTTGCCCAAGACATTGGCAGCATTGCTGTGCTGAATGACAAAAAACGCAAGATATATTATTTCAAGAAAAAAGGGTGACAAGTATAGTTATTTAGGTATTAAAATAGATTGTTACAAAAAAGCTAGGTATTAAATCTGGCCATAGAGACTTTCTATAATGAATAGATTAAGTGAAATTAAAAAGAAGAAGAATCAGTTCTAAACTCGATAAACCGTAACCGAGAAAACCTAAACGATTCACCTCTCACCTCCATTGTCCAAAGCAAATGAATATTCATAAAAGCAGGCATTTGTCAAATTGACATAAAATTTCACACAAACATGCGGAGACATTTTTTAGATAAACATTCGGGCGGCGCAGGCGCCGGCTGTATATTTTTGGTTAAATTTGAATAATTTTGTTTGTTTTCGCTTTTGGAGCTTGTGCCTGTAGGGTTAATGTATTACTTTTATGTTGACGGTGACTTGTTAGAAACTTTAAAACCATAAGAAGATTTTAAAACAATTTAGCAAACTGATCCTCAGCTTAATTCTTAGCGACTGGACACACAGAAACTTGGCCAAGCGTGGACATACACGTGTCTTTTCCGCTACTTCCGCGTCCCTTTCATTGTTCTTATTCATAAAGATTTGTCAATTTAGTATAGGTTTAAAGAATGTTTTTTTCTTGTTACTCTTATGTCAATGTAAAAAGGTAGCAACAGATTTAAAGAAATTAGGGATTTAGGGATATTTAGGGAGTCGCGTTGGAATAGGCATTAAAATCATCTAACATTTAAGACGAAACCGAAGTGATCCTTGAGATCCTACCACAATAAATGATTTTTTCTTTCTTTCTTTTAATTTATTTATTTAATTAAAGTAACAAAGATTATTTTGCAACAACTGGATGCTAAGGAAATTATTTCTATACCCTTGTACTAATATTAGCAACGGTAAGCACAAAATCTATTTCATTCTATATTATATTCCGCCTATCGATCAAAACTATCACACTTTTTGCTAACTGATAAATTTGATTTTAAAAACTTACGAACATGGCACAAAGTAGTGCAAATTATCACCTGGCCCCGCTTACACCAGAAGTTAATCCGAGGTTATTATTATTCTTATTCTTATTGTTTTTTTATTCTATTGAATCCAAGACGTAGACGTATATTCTGTGCAGTGTTGCTTCCGCTAAGAGTTCACTGAAGAACCTAATGTAAAATAATTTTAAAGTATTTCGCGTCTTGATGAAATTAAGTTTTGAATACCTCTTTTTTGCAAATTATGGATTAAATCTAAGCTTTTGTTAGGATGTTAAAAACATGACCACGACTGTGATTCCTAAGAAGCAGTAGACATACCTATTCATTCATATCTTTAGACTTTAGATTCTTTAAAAATGTCTAAGGGGTTGTTTTTCCAAATCATCATAGGTACGAGTATAATGTAAAATAAATTCTAACCCGGAGTTTTGATTTTGTTAAGTGCAAGTAGGGCTAAGGGTGCTTTTACAATAAAAACGATACATCATCACTAACTAAACGTTGACACCGGAATTACAGATTCGTGATCGATCGATTAAATACTTTTGTGAAGTTTTCATTGACATATCCGGAAGCATTGTTAAATTTAGCATAAAAAATATATTTTATTAAAATAATAATCAAAATTAGATATTAGGTTGAAATGTTAACTTGAAAATAATAAACTTATTTAAAATAAAAAAACAAGCGTCATAATATTTTTTTATTGTCATAATGCGTCTCCTAGTAATTGTTATACAAATATTTATTTATTATTATATATGTTTTATTGCTGTACACATGACAGGGTTTATACTAATATTTAAAACAAATTATGAAACATTCTCAATGTAATTAATGTTATCAAATTATTATCGAATAACAGCTACACTATAAAATAATTATAACAAATAAATAAATAAAATATCTTAAAAATAAATATCATAACAAATAAAAAATGCATATATTGATTATCATGAATGCACTATGTCTGAATCGATCACAATTATCATTATTATTTATTATTACAAGCCTGACGTTTCCCACTGCAGGGCAAAGGCCTCCCTTCCTCCACTGATCTCTGTTCTGTGCCTGTTATAGCCAGTCTCTATTAAAGGAGTCAAGCCATCGCCATCGATCACAAAACTAATTTAATTGAAAACTTTGATAGGTAGCAAAACATAAGTTACATTACGAAATAGGTACATAAAAACAGTAGTATTACCCACACTTCGCTTTGACCGGTCAATCATTTACAATAACAGTAAATGCAGAAGTTAGCATAAAATATCAAGATATCGTAATATCCTAGAAATCCTGACTTGCAGCATCTTCACTAATACATTTCAAAATATTACCCGATCTTTGACATTCAAAGTATTTTACATGCAAACTGTATTTAAATCAGTTTATATCCATTTTACTGTCAGGTTGAGAAACTTTTGTTAACATATTTGTGTAGCAGACCGTTTGGTGTCATAGGGCAACGGTTTTAGGTGACTTTAATAGTACAAATATACACATACCCTTAGTTTTTATGGTCCAAACGAATTCGACCTTCACTGTGCTTGGAATAAGGTTCATATTTTATTTGGAGAATGGTAAAGTATTTGTTTTTTTGATGGGAAAAGCAAGAGAAATGGAAAGAAGTGTGATCAGTCGCGGTGTATTGTGTACACAAAGGAACACACGGGCAATTTAAGTTGCTTTACTCTTGGCAACATTCTTTATCCAAAAGTTAAAACATAACGAAGGCGTTTGAGCGGCTTAAAATCTCCGTGACCAGCATTGGCCATTATTACATATTACATTTTATTAAATATCTTATTAAATAATGTTACAATTTACAGATTTCAATAGGAATAAGTAACACTGTAACAGTAGGTTGCTATCATCAGTAGGTGAGTACAATATTGTATTTTTGAGTACTTTTAAAAATAATAATAAAATACTATTGTTATTTAGTTAACTTATTTGTCGTCCCACTGCAGGGTAAATCTGTTCAATAATTTACTTTTATAATTTAAAATGCGGTATATTTTATTATCCGACATAAGCATACTATTCTTAAAGTTTGTTGTATTATTATTTTGTTAGTGAAAAAAACTTGCTCATACGAACGAATGAACGAGTGAAAAAAAAAGGAAAAAGGGAGGGGAGGCGTTTGCCTAGCAATGGGATTCAGTGGGCTATTTAGATTAGATTAGATTAGATTCGTGAATAAGTTCAAAAAAAAGTTGCCTGATAAAATAGTAATCACAAAAGTTTTAAAAGGGAAAATATGTTGCTCGTGTACATTACCAAGATATTACCTTTGAAATATGTGACAAAACAAAGATTATTGGTTATAGTAACCGTAAGTCGGAGTTTTTATGTTTGTTGATTAAGATTAATGTTTTTTATGATGTGGTTTTAGGGATAAATGTATTGTAAAGTTTGGTTATCTTTGTAATAACCACAGAATCAATAATAGTGGAACTACTCTTAAGGTGCATTCAGACTTACGCGGTGCTTGATTTTAGGCGATATAACTTTTGTTTCCGAGTGTATTCAAATCCGCGATGCAAGCGATTTTATTCAAGGCGACTGCCTTCCCTGTCAGAATAAACGTAACTGTATGTGTAAAAAATGTAACTTGACCTGCCAATGTTATGCAATGTAACTTTATGGTAAATAAATAATTGAAATTGAAATTGAAATTAAAAATATAAATAAGATGATATTCGGTTTAAGCATCGATCAGTAAAATAAATTATAGATTTAAGGTTTTTAGTAACACATTTTTTTGTAGGAAATGTAGTTACAACCAACAATGTAGACTACATTGCTGGTAACTACATTTCCTAATTTGATAAAAAAGTTAGGGCCACGTTTTTTTTGGTTTTAATGTAACAAATAGTCGCCAAAACTACGAAAAACATTGAAAGTATGCTTTTTATGTGAACTGATCATAGGATCTTCATAACTTTCGGACTACAAAACTACGGTTTAAGATTTTAGTCAATAATAGTCATTTATTTGTTTTTTTTATTTCATTTTTTTATTCCTCAAAAAGATTACAATAATCACTTGCTGAGAAACAGTGGTAACTTATTCTAGTTAAATAAACATGTAATGAGCGTTTTTTAAGTTTAGTTGCAAACTCTATTTAAATTACTACGCAAAACGTTCAAGGCAATTTATATTAGTAGACTTTCTATAGGAAATTCCAATCACAATTTCAGCTCCTAAGTTTTATATCCACTGAAGAATCAACATGTCCTAACCTATAGGTATATATGCAAAGCATATTGCACCCGAGTGCATTGTATGCAAATACGTGGTACGTGTTCATTTGGTCAAAAATAAATAAAACGTTACACCAAATCCCAGGCATTTTGTTTTATATCAGCGAGCTTTAACACGAACTGTCGCAGACTGTATGGGTGCAAAAGTCACGCTTTGTATCCTTCTTTTGCAATAGATATGACTTTAGTGTTGTGGAATTTAATTTTCGAAAAGTTTGCGTAACAAAATGATACAAAAGTGTGTGATAAGTCTTATTGACATGAGAACTTTGTAATGTTATACTCGTATTAAATGTTATACAATTTTTTATCTAGGTTGGTACCACACGAACTGAACTGTACAAATGATTGTAAGGTAAATAAAGCGATTTATGAGTATTTCCATGTAATTCTATTATTGATCATGATCGAGAAAGTTTAAGAATCTTAATATCGTAAGAGTTCTTAGTTTCAAGTTAAGATGTTTAGAAAGTATAGGTAGGTACTCATATGACAAAAATAAATAATAAGCCGCCTACGATCCGTCAGCGTATCACGGTGACCGTCATCCTACGTTACGATGACGCTTTTACGATAATAGCATAAAGTTCTGTTTCCGGCTAACGGAATGTGCAGACGGGCGTGTGACGCAACTTTTATGACCCCGATGCAGATATGAAAATAATAATAATAATAAATATCCTTGGACATTTAATTTTCACACAGCGTCATGTAGTCCCAACTAATTATAATTTTAAATAAATAAATATTCTTGGACATTTCACACCGATGATTGATATATCTACTACTTAGATATATTACTTATCGTGTGTATCATGCGTGTTTGTGCATCGCCAGTAGAGTCGATTCTGATTTTGTTGTTTTTTTTTAAAGATTACTTACTTATACGATGATTGTTTTAAGCTATAATTCTCTAAATTTGTTAAGATTTTATAATATCAAAATGCTCCATTCTAGATGTTAGAAACTTTAACTCCACAGATGGTTATGTTTGGATGCATTATGTGGTAGATGTTTTAACATGCTTATATTTTGCTACGGCGACAAACGAAAGGAATTAACGTTATTAATTAATTTTATTTAATTTCGTTATACACTGATAAATAACTCATAAAATGTACATCATCTCAAATTTAAGAAATTATCAAGTTCTTGACCAATTTTTGACATTTTCATTTGTTGCATTGTTATAGAGCTTTGCGCTATTAAATCGCCATAATATCGCCCGTCTGCATAGCTCCGATGTTAAACTACTTTCACAAGCGCCAGTCAATTCGCGAAATGGAATCATAGTCTATTGTATAAAAGCCTTCAATTTAACGATCATATTCCGTTATCCAGTTTACGATTGTTAAACGACGTAAGGTTTGACATGTGAAATAAAATTGAGATAGTAGTAACTTTGGAGAAGATTTTGGTATAAACCTAATATTTTATTAGTTTAAAGTCATTCTGGCTTTATAATACAACGTGATTCATAATTGGTATGTTATCCTGGAAGGGGATTTTGTGACCATGAAAATGAACAGTTGTGTAGGTGCAATTCTTGTGAATTCTAATTTTCAGTTTTTCATACAAAAACTTTTTTGTTAAATCTTTTGACAACTCTAAGTTTAAAAATATCGTCGATTTGGATACCGACAATGTTTCGATTCGTCCGCAGAATCTTCATTCATGGTTCACGCGACCGCGAGGAGTGACCACACTCATACCCAGATGAAGATTCTCCGGAAGAATCGAAACATTGTCGGTGTCTAAATCGACGATAATGTTTGCGTGAGTAATTTCCCGTGTGCTATTATAATGTCTTTCTGGTTCTTGTTAAAGACGACATGGCCGCTTTTCTTCATTCTTTGAGGCTAGGTAAATAAAACGTTCTTTTGGTTCTTGACAAACACATTTCTCGCATCGCATTCTTGCCCATCTCTAGTGAAAACGCAGGTTAATAATGCTAGGCCCACTTCTTGTTATTGCCTGATTCTTTTTCTTGGTGTGTCGCTATTGGAACAGGGCAATATAATAACCTAATGTAAGATGTTTTCTATTGTGATCTTCGAGGTCCTACTGAAAAATGTGGTAGTTACATGCATCACCGAAAAATCTTAAAAATCATAATAACCGAGTGAATGGGTGCCGTGCTTTTTGTTTGATTTTTTCGTAATAGTTTTGTCTTTATTAAACTAAGTAGAAACAAAAAAAATATATCCTTGGAAATTTTACACGGCGTCATCTCTAGTCCCAAGATAAGCAACTTAATGCTTGTATTATGGTAACCATATGAGTGATATTATATTACTTAGACAAATTTCTTTTGTAAATACTTATTATAGATAGAAAAACATCCAGACCCAGAACAAATATCTGTAGAATATACAAACAATTGTCCCGTGGCGGGAATCGAACCCGCAACTTCCGCGTCTCAGGCAAGCTATCGCCCACTGCGCCACACAGGTCGTCAAATGTATGTGTACACTGAACTCACTAGCTTTTTGACCTTAGGGAATAAAGCTAAAAGCTATTTCAATCCATATCTAGCACTAAGCTTAGAATCGCACAAAAATGCGTATCGTTTGTCGGACCGACTTTACGGCTTGGTAATATTACGGGCTAAAACGAACTTTTATGGCACATGCTGCAATGCCTTCGTTACTTTATAAGGTTCCTGGAAGGAAAATAAGCTTTAGAGGTCATGCTTTAAAGGCTACAATATCACAAGAAACATTGCACATTATTTATTACTTAACTAAAATAAAATATTGCAATTTCTAAAATAATTCTGGGTGTTTTCTATGTATAATAATGTATATATTTACAAAAAAAAATATTATATCTATGGAGTACTCCATCAATCGTCTGGTTACCATAACACAAGCATTAAATTGCTTGCTTAGCTTGGGACTAGATGACGCTCTGTGAAATGTTCAAGAATATTTATTGAAATGTCTAAATATTGCTTCTTAGGAATAGCGAAAACAAAGTTTGGTGGCCACCAATTGCAACTTCGCTACTCCTCCTAAACTATACAAAATGAAACGATTACATAGGTATTAAAAAAAAGCTTAAAATAGGTTTCACAAACTGTACATTCAGTTTTTTTAAATATTTTTGTTCAACGTAATAATAAAATTCAATAGGCGGTGGCGCTAGTTTCACCCATACAGGCACCTTAAGGTCGAGCTATACAAAGTTGCCATTGAGAGTTTTCTTCATAATAACTGTTAATTCTCTGTGACGTCGTATGCTCATAGCATAGATTAGATAAATCCTGCACAGACACGACACTGAACGACTTGGTAGGTAGACTTGGGAATTTACGTTTGTACGTGAAGTCTCATAAAAACAGGAGTTTAGATAGATTTAATCTAGTTTAATAGACGTTCTTAGGGTTTATACATTTTATAGTTAATTTAAGGACGTGCTATGAATACTTTCTTAAGTATTGGATATTTCATTATAAATGACATACTTACTTAAGCTTGACTATTTGGTTTGTTAAGGGATCTCTGTAAAAAAAAGCTAGGCCCACACCGCGGTTCTTGCCTGATACTTTCCCTGGTGTAGGGAGTCGCGCTGGAATCAATAGAATCACCTAGCTGCTAGGTGATTCTATTGTAGTAACAAACTTGTAAACCTTTTGGAAATAAATTTATTTTTATTATTATTTATTTATTTTATCGTCTTACGTATCGTTCTATCGTGTAAGACGATTCGAAGTGATCCTTGAGGTCGAAATAAAAAAAAAAAGACGTGTGGCACTCGGAGACTGCCGCGGTAAAGCTATGGCATAGCATTTGTTTTTTTCGGAGTGGGAGTTGTTAGGTTATTTTCGTTACGGAATTTCTGGATTCGGTCTCCACGCTCAAGGCCCGCGATAGAAGCTATGCAATAGCTTAAAAAATACAAAATAAATAAATCGAAATAAAATGATGTTTTCTTTCTTTCTTTCTTTGAACTTTAAGTCCTATCTGTGAACTTATCTACAGATCTTTTTTGTGACTAGTGCAAGAACCGAGGCAAGTTGTTTCAGTCGTAAAACTGCAAAAACGTTACAAAGCTTCGAACTGCCATTGTGGCCGCTTTACGCATCATTTTGAATTGTAAATGGATGGACTATCTTTTCAACGGATTTTCTTGCATTCCAAAAGACGAATGGAAGAAAAGGAAAAAAAAGATAGAATGCTAACTTCTGTAAAGTGGCATGTTACTAATATGAGTACGACAGCCTCTGACTACCCCATTAGATCAGTTTCAAATTTTTATCAAAAACATTATAATTAAAAGTGTTTCATAGATACCTATCAGATACCACTTTGACAAAGGTTGTTGTTTTTTTTAATTTTCTTACTAAAAGTTAATATAAGTTTTAATGTTATTTAAGTACATGTTACCTATTGTTAGAATTTGTACCTTTATTAATGTTGTTTTATTCAGTCCTCAAATATAACAGTTATAAGTGGCAATTCGGAATGTCGCAAAAGCTAAACTAAACTAACTAAAATTAATGCCATCCTTTTTATTCCCATCGCTATGAGAGAGACAGCAACATTTTTAGTTAGTTAAGTTTAGCTTTTGCGATACTCCGAATTGCCACTATAATGTGTGCAGCGTTTTCTGGTTAGCTAGGGCTAGGTAGTTAGGCTACCTAGGCCTAGGCCTCGACACACACAGGCAGGTGTAGGTAGGGGTTCGGGTGTGGGAATGAAAGAATAGCTTTCGACCACACCTTTAATATTAATTACACAGCCGCACACTATTGGCACTATGAGCTAGGTATTGACGTCACTGGCCTTGGCGTAAGGTAAGGGTAGGCAGCGGGCAAGTCCAGCGAATGTCCGCGCGCTTGTGGTAGCACCAGCGTGAAGTAGGTTGGCGACAGCGCCAAGCCCGAGCTCAGGTAAAGGAGTCGGTTCAGGTCCTGTAGGATTCCTGTGCAGTAAGTAGCGTAGCTTCTGTGCTGTGAGTCCTGGAATCAGGAGGCCAGGTCTTAGTAGATGTTCGGGCTGTTAAGCTGTCTGCCTTGCTGACTTCGCGGGACCGCCCAGAATTTTGGTGGTGGGTAGGCACAAGAACCAGAGACGACGCCACGTGTTTTTATATTCGCAGTTAGAGGTCCCTGCGAAGCAGACAGCTTTACAGATTGAAGACTAGGTTTTTAGGTAGGTACACGCTATGGAAAACTCACCCCAGCGGGACTCCGAGCACTCTTCAGTATTTTAATAAAAATGAGCTCCGCGCACGTCCGTTCGCGGCAGCAGCGGTGTGAAAAGAAAGAGGCCGGGCAACCGAGACAAAAGGTCACAGATACCATAGCAGTTAGTTTGTCCGAGGCTTGTTTGGTTTAGGAATCCGTAGCTGTACCGTAGGCGTAATGTAAGCCTTTTACTTAGATTTAAAAACTGAAGGTTCTGTATGTTAATATTAAATATTTAAGTGTATGTTTCTAGATTTGATTAAGATAGTTGTAAGTTTTATCAGGTTTTGTATTATTAGATGTAGTTTTAGCAATTTTTTATTTTTATTTAGGTATTTCTTAGGTTTGGTTATTTATCATTTTTTTTTTAATTTAAATTATGTAACGGCGCTAGACGCAACGTTACAGTACCCCGCCAAAAAGCGAAGGATTTTCCTATTATGAAAATCCGACTCACTACACTAAAGTTCCATAGTACCGTTCTACATTCATTCATCTAACTTTCATTCATCACGTTCTCTTTCATTCTCCTTTTCATCCTACCATTAGTCACGATAGCGTGTCCTAAGGCCCTTACATTCAGAGTGTACCTGTATTAGAAAACAAGTCAACTCAAAACAGCAATAAGTTAAGTTTATTGTTTTAGCACAACAACTCGCAATAGGTAGTTGGTAGTTCATAATATAAGTATAGGTACCGAGATAAGTTGCTAGGTCGTTAATTTTATTATTTTTATCTTTAACTTTAGGTATAGGTTGCAATATTGCAATAATTATGTTTACTCAATATTACTAAATGTACTATTTAGATAGCATAACTATCTAACAGATATTAACGCAGCATGAAAATAATCGTTAGACTTGTAGAAGTATGCAATAGCACAGATAATTTAAGGTACCTACACAGTGCTTATCACCGATCAACACTGCACGGTAATAAAACCTTAGAATACCGACATAGCTAGGTATGAAGGTAACAAGATAGCTTTAGTCAGATTGAACCGTTCTAAATTAGTTTACTTAATCTAGTTATATTTATTACCTAAGTAGATAAGTATATTAGTTAATAATTGATTTACAATTAAGTTAGTTTAATGTTTATAGTTTATTATTTTAAAATCTTTTATGTGCCATGAACCCAAGTTATTACCGTTCATGTCGCATAACTCGTAAACAAGTGGAGATTTTTTAGAAATGATTTTACATTTTATGTATTTCGGAGCTAGTTTTTTATTAAAGTATTTATCTTTATCACTTTGGTAAAATGTTTTTCTCCATATCACATCACCAACATGAAATTCCATAGGTTTCTTACGTAGATTATAAGAATTACTATTTCGACTGTGAGCTTGTAATAATGCTAGTTGTACTTTGCTAAATATACTTGACAGAGTACCTAGGTTTTCAGCATATTGATCACGTGATTGGAAAATAAGGTCCTCCACCTCACTGGGATCATTATTAGTGTAATGAGAACCACAAGTGACCAATTCCCGACCATAAACTAAAAATGACGGTGTGTAGCCCGTTACTTCATTCACAGAGTTGTTTATCGCAAATTGAATTTTAGTTATTAGTATATCCCAAATGCGATGATCGTTAGTAATAAAAGTTGAAACAGCTGACATTATAGTTTTATTATATCTTTCTACGGTATTAACGTGAGGTGTATATTTAGGAGTAAAATGTAGTTTAGGGACATTATATTTAGATAGCATTTGTTTTAAAGTGGCGCTTACAAACTGTTTTCCATTGTCCAATATCACTGTCTCTGGAATACCGTGAACTAAAAACACGTTTTCCTCTAGTATTTTAGTTACTATTTCCGCGGTAGCACGTTTGATAGGGAACAAAAGACAATATTTACTAAAACAACAAGTTACCACTAGTAGGAAAGTATTTTGATTTCTCGATACTGGCAAGGGTCCAACTAGATCGATGCTAAGTACTTGAAATGGTCTAGAACAGTGTTTAGGTCTCCCCATTTCGCCTAAAGTGGCATGGTTTTGATGTTTGTGAGCAATACAGGTGTCACAAGAAGTAATGACCTTCACCACGTCAGCGTGCATACCAGGCCAGTAATATTTTAGGGTTAGACGTTTATAGGTTTTATATATACCAAGATGACCAGCCGTAGGCTCAGCATGGTTTTTAAGTACTATAGATTCTCTAACTTCGATTGGTACCACTTCCTTCCATTCAAACTCCTTAGTAAGTGAACATTTACCCTTCATGAAGCGGTAAAGTTTATCGTTTTTTATGATGTAGTTAGGAAAAGAGACTGCAGAATTTTGACAACCATGGAAAATGTTTAGGTACCACTCGTCCTTCGTATTAGTAGCTGTAGGAGACGTATCTATAGTAGTTATAGGATAAGCACGTGATAGTGCGTCAGGAATTACATTATCTGCACCACGGCGATGCTTTATATCAAAGTTAAAAGTAGATAGTCGCACACCCCAACGAGCTAGACGACCTGTAGGGTTGTTTATATTCAAGAACCATTTCAGCGCTGAGTGATCAGTGTACACAACAAATTTACGACCGTTATCTATGTAACACCTCCAGTGTTCAAGAGCTACTAGTACAGCTAGAGCTTCCCTTTCGGTGATACTGTAGTTTCTCTCTTGAGCAGAAAGAGATTTGCTCATATAAGCGATAGGATGTTCTACTCCGTCAATAGTTTGTGTTAGTAAACCGCCCACTCCGTAATCACTCGCGTCAGTGTGTACTTCGAATGGTAGATCGAAATTGGGGCAAGAAAGAATAGGGGCAGAAATCAGACATTCTTTTAATTTAGAGAAAGAATTCTCCGCTTCTTTAGTCCACGAAAATGACTTTGACTTTTTGCTAGAAGTTAGACTGTTCAGGGGGCCAGCTATAGCGCTAAAATTCGGTACAAATCGTCTGTACCAAGAAGCAGTACCCAGAAATCTTTTAACCTCTTTTTTATTAGTAGGTACTGGAAAATTAAGTATAGCCTCAACCTTCCCAGGATCTACGTGAAGACCTTTAGAGTTAACAACGAAACCAAGATATTTTAGTTCATTTCTGAAGAATTGTGATTTTTCAAAGTTAATAGTTAGATTAGCCATTTGTAGTTTTTTATGAACTTTCAAAAGAAGTGCAATATGAGACTGAAAATCAGAAGAAACAATGATTATATCATCTACAAATACAAATACAGAATTTTCGAACTCCGGACCATAAAACAATAAATCCATTAGCCTCTGTTGGGACGCTGGACCATTGGTCAAGCCAAACGGGACAGTAACAAAACGAAAAGTTCCTCGATTTTGTATATAGAATGCAGTTTTGTCGCGATCCTGCTCCTTAATAGGCAATTGCCAGTAGGCACGAGAAAGATCTATGCTAGATAGAAAACGAGCATTTTTCAAATTGTCTAAAATTTCAGAGATATAGGGCAATTTATAGGCATCCTTTTTAGTTACAGCGTTCAATTTTCGGCTATCCAAACAAAATCGTAGGGAACCATCTTTTTTAGGCGTAAGTAATACTGGAGAAGACCAGGGACTTTCACAGGCTTCAACAACACCCAGCTTTAACATTTCATCGAGCTCATCACTTAGTATTCGCTGCTTCTCAGGTGACAACCGGTAGTACCTTTGTCTGATAGGAGCTGTAGTTCCAGTATCAATACAATGTTCAACTAAATGCGTACGACCTAGACCGCACTTTTGAGAAGAGATGGAGTTGAATTGACTCACGATATTGTCCGCGGTAGTACGTTCTGCTTCGTTCAAATCCGCGTAGGATCGTAGTTTTCCTAGAGAGTTATCTATCTCTGCTATACAGCTTATAGTTTCTTTAGTTAGAGTTATTGAATTTAGAAATTTAGGGCATAGTTCAAACTTTTGCCAAAAATCAACACCTAAGATTAACGATGATTTAATCTCTGGTATAACGTGAGCTTTTAGTACATGAAAGTTATTTTCAAACGAAATAGGTAGATTAATATACCCGATGGCCGATAGTGACTGACCACCAGCAGCGACAAACGATTTAGGGGCAGTATCCCTTAACAATGTATAACCAGCATTGAGAAAATGTACGTGTGACATATTACCTAGGATAGTACAAGCAGAACCGGAATCGAGTAATCCGCAAATAGATAAGTTACCTACTCTTATATTTACATAGGGACGCACATCTTCGTCAGGTTTTTTAGCTAAGACTGATGCAATAGAATAACTTGACGAAAATATTTTAATAAAGCGTAACCATTCTTTCCATTCAGCAATGTTAGTCTTATTGCAGCAGTCTAAACTACCTAGTTTTTTGAATTTGATTTAGCAGTAGGGTGACAATCAGTGCAGTCAGGGTATTTAACATCCTTTTTTCCACATTTGAAACAAATTAGAAAATGATCTCGTCTACACTGCGACAAACTATGAGAGTCGTTGCGACACCGAGGACAATAGCGCTTCACATGAGAATTGTGCGGGCTAGTGCTGATAGCAGCTACTGGCGTGCGAGTAGTGTTTGATTGACCGGCAGCGGTCGTTTGATTATATTTATTATAGTTATATTTATTGTATGAATTCGTAGAACCTGTATTATTATAATAATAATTATTCTTGTTAGAGTAATTTTGACTATTTTGTTTAGAGTTAGACGCTTCCTGTGGCCTAGAGAATGCTAGGTCAGGAGCTAGCGTTTCCGTGGTCACCTTAGGGGGTTCACGGAATTGTGCCGACAGCGCTTGAATCTTTTCATAGTTACGGCATAATTCTCGAAGCACTTCAATCGAGCGAATGTTATCGCCATGTGTGATTAGTACACTCGCGTAACACGGCCTGATATTGTGCAGCAATATCTCCAACTTCTCTGCTTCAGGAATTGGCTTAGTTAACCGAGCAAACATCTCCGACATAATAGCTAAGTAGATGACAATATTTTCAGAATCACCCTGAGTACGGTTACGAATTTCTGTTATTAGCCTATAGTCATAGTCGAATTGACCAAAGTCAACTATTAGTAATTTAATTAGAACTTCCCAACTACTAACTTCCTCTTTTATGCTACGATACCAATGCAACGCTTGATCAGTGAAGATCTCAGTCGCATAAGATAACAACTTAGTATGCGAGATATTCCTAGACGTGCAAAACTCATTCACTCTCTGTATAAACACACGCACACACGACTTCCCATTGAACTTTAGTTTTTGTAGGTCAGATATGTGACTACGTTCGCATCTAAACGCTTCACCAACAGAAACACTAGTAGGTAATGACTGGCCCGAGCTAAGCTGCTCAGTTAATGATGCCGTGCTTGAAGAGCTTGTTTGTGCAAGTTTTAATAATAATGCATATTGAGAATTGAACTCTTTTTGTAGTTTAGCTACTTTATCCGCAATGTTAGTTTTATCTATTCGATTGAGTCGATAATAAATATGGTTCGCCAACGCGTTAGTGCGTTCGTAAAGATTTGCATCATATTTGTCTTGAAGTGACTTTACGCGTAGAATGAATTCTTTTAGAGACAACGTAACGCCTTCCAAATCAGTCTCGGACTCAAGACCAGACTCTTGAATATCCTCCGATGGTATCATTGAAGTTAGTTTATTAATTTGATTTCTCAGTTTTAGAACAGTAGAAGCAGGTTCCTCGCCTCTGATAAGGACTTCATACGACAGCTCATTTTTATTTAGTAGTAGAAATTTTATAGGGTGAGTTTCCATTATGTATGATTTAGGCAGTAGAACACAATATAACCATATAGTGAATGAAACAGTAAGAAAAATATAGATGCACAGTAAATAAAATGAACAAAAGATACTACAATATTGTCTAGGTAAGTATGTACCACACCTGTTTACGGCGAGCTGCCACTGCCGAGCGCTAAAGAAAAATCTAGTAGCTGTCTGTTACAAGAATTGATTTACTATACGAATCGGTGATAGTTCTATTAAAATCAGATGGTAGTGAATTAAATGGAAATTCGTGCAAAATCAGAATAAAACAATAAGTTTGCGAACTGTTACGTATATTAACCACTGAAGGTGGGTAGTTAAAAAAAAAATTAAGTTACAATTTTTACCGTTTTACTGACTCTAAATTGGATAAAAGAGGACAAAATACGTAGCAGTTTACAATAAAAACTTGATTAACTTGATTGGCTTAGTAAGAAATAATCGTCCGATGATTAGGGCTTGCTATCCGGATATCCGGATATCCGAATTATCCGGATATCCGTCGATTTTTTAAATCCGGATATTGACTAATACATTATCCGGATAATTCGGATAATTCGGATAGTAGGTAAATTAGTCAAAAATTACCATAAATACATAAAATTAGGTTTATTTTGTACCTACTTGCTTCGACTTCTTACCATTTACGTCACTGTTGAGTTGACTAATTGATTGTTTACAAAATCTGGCTGCTAGATCTCTACGATCATCGAGTCTTTATTCAGAGTCCAATTTTCTAATCTCATTGGTCAAATTAAAAATACCAGTGGTCTTATATTGATAAGCAATTATGAAAAGATAATTATAATTATTTCATAAAACATAGATTCTGATTACAAACTCGATAAATTTAGAGTCGAAGCTGAGGCTATAAACCTATTTTTATGGTATATTACTGATGTTTGTTGACACAAGTAGAGTAAAATCTCTTTTCCATCAAGGATTCGTTAAATTCGTCGAGAAGAGTCGAGAGTTGGTTGGAAACACTGACAAAATAATAGATTTTACATTTATCGATGTATTTTTAAAACTTTCCATCTTAGAATAAAAAGTAATATCATTTTGGAATGTACAAACAGAACCTTTTCTTATGACTTCTTCTGGCTCGGTACTCTCTTGGCAGAGTGGTCGTGGTCATCAGTGTATTTCTCCCTTTGACAGCGCGCTTCCACTCCTCCCTGACAGCTGCTCTTCTTGCACACTAATGTAAGGGACCGTCCATAGCTGCCTTTATTTGATCTATCCACCTCATGGGCGATCTGCCTCGCGCTCGGGTACCTTCAACTCTTCCCTGCACCACCAGACGCTCCATGGATACACCTCCACGCCGAGAAACATGCCCGAAGAAGGTGAGAATGCGAGCTTGGACGATGGAGGATAAACGCTGCTTGATGCCGAGTTCTCGGAGTATGGAAACATTTGTGCGGTGTTCGGTCCACGATATCCCGAGCATTTCGCTCTAACGAGTCGGATTTTCGTCGCTTTTGTGATGTTACGGTTCCGCCGTATCGCAGCCCATCCATTTTCGCAGCCCATCCATAGCGCTTCTAGTGATCGCCATACGTCGTTTAATCTCGTCTACGCATCCTCCGTTGTTAGAGATTAGGGCTCCTAGGTAAACATAATTGATTGATTGATGTTGTATCACAATTCGCTATATGTGTGACTTCAATAGAATTGTTGTTAGCACGGTCGACAATCATCATCTTGGTCTTACTGTGATTAATCTTTAGACCAAAGTTGAGGCTTACACTCTCCATCCTGCGCAGTAGATCCTCCATATGACAAACACTAGTCGCAAATAAGGTAGTATCATCCGCGTAACGAAGGTTTGATATCTTTGGGCCACCGATTGCAACTCCGTCTGTCCAATCTTTTAGGGCAATTTTCATGATGAGCTCAGTGTAGATATTAAACAGGAGTGGAGATATGATACACCCCTGCCTTACACCGGCACTAGGGTGAAAATGACTCGACAGGACACCCCACACAAAGTATTTGCATAACTTTTTTTTTCATCTTGGGAATGTGAGTGAACCCTATAATTATCATTACAAGCCCTTGACCGATCAAGCTCATTTTTTAGTTAGCCGGAAATACAACCTATAATAATACCTACTAAGTTTCATGCAGATTGGATTAAAGGTTTGACAGTTGTGTCGGGACATACAAACTTACAAACATACAACGAAAAATCTCCCAAGTTGCTACTAAGATCTTAGTTCGCTTCGCTCACTCGATCGATAAATGAGTAGGTAGTGCAGAAAGCGCATCATTAACATTAAAATCAGTCAGCCTAGGTGAACACACTGAGCCGTACGTACCGTAACGCAGTGTGTAAGTGTGTTTTTTTGTTAAATACGAATGTTTAAGACTTAATAGATAATTTTGAGACAGTTATTTGTGATTTTATAAACGTAAACTTCAATAAAAAGTACTTTTATATCATTTTTTCCTTTTTTTTAGTTTATTTCAATAACTATCCGAATTATCCGGATATCCGGATAGTAGACTTCACTATTATCCGTATTATCCGAATACCAAAATGTGGCGGATATTGCAAGCCCTACCGATGATACAGTAAAGTAAGATATAAGTAGGTACGTACCAGTTCGCTGCGTAATATCACCGCTTCGTTCACACTTTTTCTGTGGGTAGGAACGACTAACTGCAAATAAATACGTACCAATAGTGCTAGGCTGCGCAATAAACCACGTTAATAGGGGCGCCACTGCAGCGTTTTCTGGTTAGCTAGGGCTAGGTAGTTAGGCTACCTAGGCCTAGGCCTCGACACACACAGGCAGGTGTAGGTAGGGGTTCGGGTGTGGGAATGAAAGAATAGCTTTCGACCACACCTTTAATATTAATTACACAGCCGCACACTATTGGCACTATGAGCTAGGTATTGACGTCACTGGCCTTGGCGTAAGGTAAGGGTAGGCAGCGGGCAAGTCCAGCGAATGTCCGCGCGCTTGTGGTAGCACCAGCGTGAAGTAGGTTGGCGACAGCGCCAAGCCCGAGCTCAGGTAAAGGAGTCGGTTCAGGTCCTGTAGGATTCCTGTGCAGTAAGTAGCGTAGCTTCTGTGCTGTGAGTCCTGGAATCAGGAGGCCAGGTCTTAGTAGATGTTCGGGCTGTTAAGCTGTCTGCCTTGCTGACTTCGCGGGACCGCCCAGAATTTTGGTGGTGGGTAGGCACAAGAACCAGAGACGACGCCACGTGTTTTTATATTCGCAGTTAGAGGTCCCTGCGAAGCAGACAGCTTTACAGATTGAAGACTAGGTTTTTAGGTAGGTACACGCTATGGAAAACTCACCCCAGCGGGACTCCGAGCACTCTTCAGTATTTTAATAAAAATGAGCTCCGCGCACGTCCGTTCGCGGCAGCAGCGGTGTGAAAAGAAAGAGGCCGGGCAACCGAGACAAAAGGTCACAGATACCATAGCAGTTAGTTTGTCCGAGGCTTGTTTGGTTTAGGAATCCGTAGCTGTACCGTAGGCGTAATGTAAGCCTTTTACTTAGATTTAAAAACTGAAGGTTCTGTATGTTAATATTAAATATTTAAGTGTATGTTTCTAGATTTGATTAAGATAGTTGTAAGTTTTATCAGGTTTTGTATTATTAGATGTAGTTTTAGCAATTTTTTATTTTTATTTAGGTATTTCTTAGGTTTGGTTATTTATCATTTTTTTTTTAATTTAAATTATGTAACGGCGCTAGACGCAACGTTACATGTGTGTGCACATAATAATGAAATAAAGAAGTGGTTTTAACATCTACTTATTGAATAGAATTGCTTTATTTTTATATCTAACTTACTACAGATAATATTGTAGGTAAATGTATTTTTGTTTTGCACAAGAAACTTCTAAAATCTTCATAGAGTGGAAAAGCAAAAATGAGTAAATTTAAAAACAAACACACAAACAGACAGATAATTTATGATACATGAAACATTTGCAGTGATCAGTTTAAATTGTAAATATTTTGTAAGGACTTGTCATTCAAAGATAGCCCTGAATCCTGACAGGTTCCACCCCTGATTCTAAATAACAGATTCGGCCAAATCACAGAAAAAATGATGCAATTAATATTTCAATTTTGTCTTTCAATTTTGAGGAGTGTGCAAGTAGACTTTTAAGCTATTGCATAGCTTCTATCGTGGGCCTTGAGCGTGGAGACCGAATCCAGAAATTCCGTAACGAAAATAACCTAACACCCCTCACTCCGAAAAAAACAAATGTTATGCAATAGCTTTACCGCGGCAGTCTCCG
The DNA here is from genome assembly GCA_963582015.1 of Xanthorhoe designata. Lineage (NCBI taxonomy): Eukaryota > Metazoa > Arthropoda > Insecta > Lepidoptera > Geometridae > Xanthorhoe > Xanthorhoe designata. Next base: position 871,018 of record OY757045.1, read on the forward strand.
AGTGCCACACGTCTTTTAAACCTTGAATCAAAAAGAGGGGTATTATGAGTTTGACTGCTATAAGTCGACAGTGTGTCTGTCTATGGCACCGTAGCTATTAAACGAGACCACCGATTTAAATGTAGTTTTTTTACCTTTAGCTTTTATACAATAGTAATAGCAGATACAATACATAATTTAAAAGTTAACTTCTGCAGAATGTGGGAATGTACCATATATGTATGTATTTGAACATCCCTTTGACTACCCCCTTACATCTTCCAAAAATTGCTTTAAGATCTGAAAGAAATGTCTACCGCTCTGGGATACAGTCGTGATCATATTTCATTTCAAAACATAATCCGAATGTCAGCCGAATCATCAGTACCGAATCAGAGGTAAAGAGATTTGTTACTCGAATAAAGTTGAGTGCATAAACGGTTTTGAGTCGCCGGACATAAAGTAGAACTGTTTTCTATGACAAAGTACTGCATACATATTGCTGCACAACTTTATTATGTTGGACTATGAAGTTATATTGACTAGTCAATATGCCTAGGAATTTTTGTTAAGAATGGTAACAGAGATGTTTAATATTTTTTCCTTGAGTTTTAAAAGAAATTTAAACAAGTATTATTATTATTATTATTCAGCCACAATCGTCCCACTGCAGGGCAAAGGCCTCCCTTCCCTTCTTCCACTCTTCGGGACTTAGCGCGTCCACAGGCCATGTGCTAAGGTAGTAAAAAAGGATTGATTGATTTAAAAGGGACAGCTTATACTCTGCATTAACATACTTTCTTACATCTTAATACGTATTAATTATGCATGCATTAATAAGTAACAGACTAAGTATTATATTTTATAGTATTATTTGGCTCAAAAGATCAGCATTGCCATCCAGCGCGGCAATGCTGCCAGTGTCTTGGACACGATTCCGTCTGGCAGTAGTTTAGATCAGTTGAGCTACCTATAGATCGTTTGTAACGATCCTTAGGTGGCTCAACTGGTTCTAATTGTATTTTGTACAGATATGTAAATATGTAGTAGTTTAGTTTCTGTAAATATTTTTTTCATTAAGTATATATTTTTGCAAGTAATACCGACGGTTGTAGTTATGTAATTATTTGCATTGTGTCTTAATGCAATTGCTTTTATAGTTTGTTTATTAGAAAAGTGATTTAATTTTTTTATAAGATAGCCAGAAAGGAATAGCTTTCAGCAAAAAAATAATGGAAAAATAAAATGTCAGAGGTGCCCACCTCTGACATTTTATTTTTCCATTATTTTATTCTATTTCTTATATCTTTATGGAAGAGGAAGCTCTTCCTTTGTAGAAAATGTTTGCCACAGGTTACTTTTTGGTCACTGCAAGGTCAGTAACCAGGCTGAAGAGCCTGGTGACTAATGGCGAAGGTTTTATTAAGCACGTCAAGTACAGCTACTTTCAATAAACATGTCGAACGCACTTAGTTTTAAACTAGTTTCTAAAAATATAGTCACTTCAAAGTTAGTGCCGTCAAAAAACCACCGCTATTTACCATAACAACCAGATGACTGATAAAATACTTAAATATATTTTTGTTTGTTAGTACGAGTACCTACATACCAAAGAAGATTAATATCTAGAAGACAGACAAAGGCCATATACAAAATCGTATCCGATTTTCTATCTAATTAAATAAATTAATATCCTTGGACATTCCACACAGCGTCATCTAGTCCCAAGCTAAGCAACATGCTTGTGTTATGGTAACCAGATGACTGATACGCTACATAGATACATTTTTTATTCTTAAATACATACATTATTATACATAGAAAACACCCAGACACGAAACAAATATTTGCAGATCATGCAAACATTTGTCCCTTTATTATCTCTCGACCTATATGAGTGAAGAATATTGGCCTGCCGGAGTCAAATTTCGACGATTTGTCGGTCGCCTGACCCAGAACCGTCGTGCTGACTCTGCAATTGCGTCTCACGTCGCCGGACAAACGTGTGCTTAGTTAATAAAATATTATATGTATGTTAGTCTGTAAGGTATTTATTATATGGGCCTTAGATTAAGTATTGAACATCTTGTTACTTATCTTTAGTTGCCTGAAATAAAGATTATATTATTATTATTATTTCTTTTATATATATATATTGCGGTCACTGAGTTACAAGAACTTGCTCTCCCCATCGCACATGCATAAGCGGAGCGTGCAGCGTGTCGTCACGCCTTTTACCGTCGCCACACACTCGGCAACATGGCGGCCCAATATTTGCGCTGCACCGACAAATTCTGTGTTATCTCGCCCTTTTTAACACGGCTCTCTCTTTGAATATGTTTGTGGGAACTTATTTGAGTAAAGAGAGCTAGAATTTGTTTATAAAACAAATCCGGGTTAGTATTTTGCATAGCTGATAAGACCGCCCATTATACTAAGATTAAGTTGTTTTTACTGTAACTGTATATCCTATTGTTGGTGTAATAGAGTTCATTATTATTATTATTTTTAGTTTTCTATTTTATGTACTCAGTTTACGGGCAAACTGTAAGTTAACTAAAATGCACGGGCCGAAGCCAAGTGCAAATCAGTATCTAATCTACCTATAATTTATTGTGTTGTGACTGTCCGAGCTAAGATCAGTCTGTAAAAATTTCCTCACTATTCTGCATGTGTTCAATATGAACGCCTTTTTATTATTATTAGCTGCTAGTTGACCGATTCTGGATAGTGGCTTGCATTTCTTTCAAAGTCGTTCAAACCATTGGTTCGAATTTTCGATTCAGGGTGAGCGTCAAGCGTCAACGTCAGACTGGTAATGAAAAATCTTAATAAAGGTTACGATACCGGCGGGGTTCGAACCCGCGATGATAGAAGCGATCGTCCTTTAGCCGAACTGCCTTTACCACTCGGCCACGAAACCTCTAATGCAAGATATAAATTAGAAACTATAGACTGGTCTTCTTAGTCGTAATCTTCATTGCTGAAGGTCGTGCCCGTCCTGAAACGCCTTTACGGAAACGTTGACAAGCTTCTTCCATATTGCTCTATCCTGGGCTTGTCTCAGGGCAGCGGGAATAGTGATATAGAGTGGTAATGGTTCGTTAAAGCCAGAAACGTGTGCTTATAGTTCAGTTCATGCTCCATCGACATTGCTTATAAATCCACACTGGTCACAGCTACCGTACTTAGCAGCGCACACAACTTTGTTTGCTTTGCCCTAACTTATGTGAGTGAATCATTCAGTAAACCAGGTTGAACTTTGTGGCTTTAAACCATTTCATTTAATATAGGTATAGCTAGGATAACAATGTCTTATTTGAATTGAAAAATTATAGTAAATTGGGCATTATTCTCATTACTCAAAGATATTTTTCGACGATGTCTTTGTCTCAAAAAATATTTCATTGCTGCGAGCTTTTCTATCGGTTTATAGTTTTTTCAATCTCTTAATCAGTAGAAGAATGAATAATTAATAATGTTTGTATTAGCAGACCAATCCGACCAACTACCTATAGGTATACAAATTTTCAATGTGCAAAGGGTCTTAACGTTATTTAGTTAATAGTGAAAATGCTGAAGTGAAGACTATGTCATAAAGTTCACTATTTACAATTTTATACTAATCAATAGACTTTTACATAACAATAGGATTATAGAAAATGTTTAGAACAAACACTGAAATTCCTTTACATTCAAGGAATATCGACTAACCTAACGATATAAGGATAATGTTAAACAAATCCCACGAACTAAAATGAATCAAAACATTTAACCTTATTACAATTTATAACAAATATTAATATCATATCAGGGCCATCTGGAGGCGTGTTGACTTGTCCAATTTCGATAGTATTAAACAAATACCCAGCTCCGAATATAATATAATTTATTGTGTTTATTCGATAGCTATCTCGATTTGAGATCGACGCCCAAGTTCGAGACGATTCTGGGGTAGAGGAGTGATGTTCAGAGACAAATTATGCATTTAAAATTTATATACGGCCTTCAGATATTAAGTGTTCGTTCGTTCGTATGAGCACAAGTGGCCAACTCTGGTAAATATAGTGTAATCTCTCTCTCTCTCTCTCTCTTCCAAGCTATGTGTCCCACATGGTGGCGGGGTCAGCTTTCCTAACAGATTTTCTCCACTTCGCTCTGTCCTCGACGTCGTTTTCGGAAACTTGACACTCTCTCATATCTTTTAACACTACATCTCTCCATCGTATCTTGGGTCTACCCCTAGATCTGCGGCCAGGAATGGAGAGTTGTAGTGTAGAGTAAATATAGTGTAATAATTATCTAATTTAAATTGATTAACCAATGTAATGTCTTGTTTATATTGTTGCTATGTATTGTAATTGCATTCGAGTGGTGAATGAAAATTTGTTTTTATATATTTTATTGATGGAAATACATTAAAAAACAATGGTGAAAAAAAATTAAGTTAGTTACATCATATTCTCTTATTAAAATTTCTTAAAAAAAATGCTTGCCTTATTCCAAAACAATACTTACAACCTGAGGTCTCTGTTCATTTATTACTCTACGCACACTTTAAAAAGAACAAAATGGTTAGCTACATATGAACAGAACTCAGTCTGAATATATCTCGTATCGCACTTAAAGAAATTTATAATTAAATACGCTAATTTATGATCAGAGACCGTCTCTACCTGTTTATAGAGGAACTTATACACTGCACATTCTTTTTCAATCGATTTGTAGGTATTTTGACGACCTCTGTGGCGTAGCGAGTGAAGGCCCGCCTGAGACGTTGCGGGATCGATCCCCGCAACGGGACAAATGTTTGCATGTTCTGCAGATATTTGTTCCGGGTCTGGATGTTTTTCTATCTATAATAAGTATGTTTTTACAAAAAAAATGTTATAAGAAGTATAACATTTTTTCATAGTCATCTGGTTACCATAACACAAGCATTAAGTTGCTTAACTTGGGACTAGATGACGCCGTGTGGAATGTCCAAGGATACTTATTTATTTATTTAATCTATCAGCTGAGATGTACAACGTCTTGGGAAAACAATGATTTCCTAAATGATTTCCATTATTGTTGTGATAAATACTCGCATTGATACTCTTGTTGACTCTTTGATGTACCTACTCATGTCCTTTGATCGATTTTTGCAATTTAACTCTGTAAGTATCTACGAGTATTTAGTTTCATGCCACGGCTTCGCTTACAAGACACAATGACACGTACCGTATGACACTGAAAGTAATAGTTTTCCTACCTTAACTTTTAAGTTTTTTTAGGATTACATTTTAACCTATCTATGTTACTCAGTTGGACGCGAAGTCCACGATCCACACTTACAGAGATTGGACAATATTTTTCGTTATCCACATGGCGGGACAAAATACCGACAACAAATGGAAACGAGGCATAGACTGCGCGAAATCGTGAATAATTTGCGAATGAAATCAACACACCTGTGTTGCGGGTTGTTCACGTCATCGCGTCTACTTACTTACGCGGGGGAGTGTGGGTATCAAAGTACATTTTACAAAATTATCATTTTCTTGAAAATATCCAAAGATGTAATCGTGTTGTAGTTAGATAGAAACTAATCTGTTAGGATCTTACAGACTCAACTTTGCTCTCTTATCAGTGTCATATTCTGTAGACACTCTTACAACCTGCTCGAATAATACATATTTTTTAATTATTATTACTTGGATAACATTACATGCGTCGGAACATAAAATATTAATATAATAATCTGCAATAATTTCAGAGTTTCATAGTACACGGTGTGAATTGATTTTTATTCTCTTGTTTGTCTTGAAACCATAAAATATCGAAGCCTTTTATGAATGTGATCAAATCAAAGACGATTAATATCTAGAAGACAGACAAAGGCCATACACAAAATCGTAACCCGTACCAGATAGCCTGGAAACTTCAAAACATCAGTTTTATCCAAGAAATTTCAATTAATTTCTAGTTAAAATTACCTAATTTTTTTTTATATTGAATATTGTTGCTACCTACTAAGTACTAAGTATTAAAATTTCTTGGATAAAATTAATGTTTTAAAGTTTCCAGGCTATCTGGTACTGCGGGACAGGGTTACGATTTTGTGTATGGCCTTTGTCTGTCTTCTAGTTATTAATCGTCTTTGATACAAATGTTAAAAGAAAAAAATTCATCCTGCCGGAGCCGAAACTTTTAGTAAGACGTTTATAAATTACGAATTGTTTCTAAGTGGCCATCATTTTACGATTAAAATAAAATTAAAGTCCTTTTTAGTTCCCCCAGGTCAAAAATCAATGTTCAATTCTTCTCTTATTTATTTATTATTTATCTTATATCTTTTCATTATTTTTTATCTTATGGTTCAGCCTGTCGCCAGTATGAGATTCTCTAAACGATTAACTGAAAGATTAAACTCATTAACGGCTAGGTGCGGACGAGACAATAATCTTAAGATAGTGCCATAACTCTCATACAATATCATAGAAATTGCACCAACTGATCCCATACACCCATAAAATCATGGAGTTATACCGATATAAATGACATAGCTATAATGAAATGGCTAGTTCAATAAAGTGCCTATTTGTGAAACTAGCGCCGCCGCCTATTTTATTTTATTACTAGCTGCGACCCGCGGTGAATCGTTTCCGTTCCCCTGGGAATACCGGGATCAAAAGTAGCATATTCTTTAATCCAGGGTAAAAGCAATCCTGGTACCAAATTTCATTCAAATCCGTCCAGCCGTTTGAGCGTGAAAGAGTAACAAACACACTTACACACACACACAAACTTTCACCTTTATAATATTAGCAGGATTACGTTGAACGAGTTTTAAAAATTGATTGTTTCATTTGTGAAACCTATCATAAGGTTTTTTTTATAATTTCGTAAAAGTTTAATTTTGTATAGTTTAGGAGCAGCGAAGTTGCACTTGGTGGCTACCGAACTCTGTTTTCGCTACTCTTCCTAAACTATATAAAATAAAACTACAGGCACTGCTATCTGACACTGTTTTACATAGAGATAGATAGATAGATAGATTAACACATTATTGTACACAACATGGACATAAAATAAAATAACAGATACAAAGAACATTTTAAAATAAAGTACATGGGCGGTTGTATCGCTATTCTTCCGACCGAAATTCTTCCAGACATCCTTAGGATGAACTGAATACTCTTTGTAAATGCATATAAGTAGAAATTTACAGGATTTTATCGCGTATTTTACATTTTATAATTTCCCGACGTTTCGGCTGTGTTGCAACAACCTAAGGTCCTGTAAATTTCTATTTAAAAGTATGAATTGTGATCGCGAAAGTTTAAGAAAGACACATATAAGCTTATAAGTAATGTAACAGCTGTATTCCTAGCACTGTGAACGGTTTACACTCTCGCCAATATAATTGTTTTCCTGGATTTTGTTGGAGATCTCTGTTCCGGGTGGTAGGTGCTTGACTGATCGTAAACGAGATTTCTGAGTTTATCTCAAAGTTAATTACGGCTAGCCCACGCTATTCACTTGTTTCTTGGGCAGGGGTCAATGACCATGCAGTTAATAATTAATATGATTTAGAGACGTCAGTAGAGTCAAGGGTGGCAAGGAAAGGAACGCGTTAAACGGTCGATTATGAAAATGATTTAGGGATTTGCGGCTAACGAGCAGTGAGGTGTTAAAATGAGAAGACAAAGCGCCTTTCTTGCCTATTGATTTTAGGTATTTGTGTAGGTATATGGTTATAGTTCCTGGAGGAATAGCGGGATCAAAAGTAGCCTATTTTTTATATCCTATTCCGGACGAAGACAAATCCAAAAACACAAAAATCATAAAAATCGGTCTAAACCTTCTCGTGTTACTTATAAGTGTTGTTACTAACACGACTTTCTTTTATATATTATATAGATATAGATATAATACAAGTTATCTAAGTTATAATAGATAAGTCTTTCTTGCCTATCGATTTTAGGTATTTGTGTAGGTATATGGTTATAGAGTCAATGTACGTTTTTGTATATTTTGTCAAAGTCACTGTCAGTAATATTTAAGGGCTCACTTCTTGTTGGATTAGGTGCTGGGCAAGCCTATTCCATCTCAACAATATCCCAAGCATTGGAACATTAGTGGCAATTCGGAGTATTGCAAAAGCTAAACTTAACTAACTGAAAATATTGCCGTCCCTTTCATAGCGATGGGAATAAAAAGGATGGCATTAATTTTAGTTAGTTTAGTTAGTTTGTCGCTTTTGCGACACTCCGAATTGCCACTATTGTCCCGTTAAGTGTAGTCAAAATTGCCTCCTTACACTGTATAGGTACTCGTAAATCATCTAGTAAAGATGTAGTGGCCTAAGTTTAATCCACTTTTATATTTTTTGTAGGCTGTGTATTATCTTATGTTATAATGTAAATAAGCCTTAATTTAATTATTATTTTCTTACTAAAAATTATATTAAGTACTTTATAACGCAATATGCATCAGTAATGTTCGTTAAATATTTAACATAACATTTCTTAACAGAATGCATTTAAACCAGTTAATCCCCTAAAGATCGTTATAAACGATCTATAGATAGCTCAACAAATAATTGTAATTGCTCATTACAATAAACACGCAGGTGTGTAACCCTTTCCGATAAGACAAAGTTCATTCTTCTACGTGTATGAAATAATTAAGCAAAATTACACTCATAATGAGTCATACAACAATACACTTAGACAGTCCCAGACAATAGGCCTTCACCTCGTTACACGTAAGGGCGCGAATACACAGTCAATTCCTTACCAAATAATAATAGTTTAATATTGTTTTACTGATATACTAGCTGCGAACCGCGGTGAATAGTTTCCGTTCCCGTGGGAATACCGGGATCAAAAGTAACCTATTCCTTAATCCAGGGTAAAAGCAATCCTGGTACCAAATTTAATTAAAATCCGTCCAGTCGTTTGAGCGTGAAAGAGTAACAAACACACTTACACACACTTTCACCTTTATAATATTAGTAGGATAGGATATGATAGAATAGGATAGTAGGATAATAAAGATGTTTTTCTATCTATAAATGTATGTATTTAAAAAAAAATGTATCTAAGTATTATATCAGTCATCTGTTTACCATAACACAAGCAATAAGTTGCTTAGCTTAGGACTAGACGACGCCGTGTGGAATGTCCAAGGATATTTTTTTTTCTTTCACCTAAATTAGCTAATAGCTCAGAAACTTACATCTATATAAACAACTAGCTAACTTGCCCGTGGCTTCGCTCACGTGGTACCTACCTTGATAAAATATAGCCTATGTTCATTCGGAAAGTCTGAGCTACAAATTGGTGAAATAATTTTTGAAATCGGATGAGTAGTTTCGGAGATTACCCCAAACATACAAACAAACAAACATTACCTTTTTATAATATTAGTATAGATATAGATAGTATAGATAGATAGGCCACAGAAAATCATCATTGGCAGTATAACCAGTGCGAATGTCCACAGTGCAGCATTAGTTACTGTGATGCATAGCACTTGTTCGCGCAACGATCGCCACTATTACTCTTACATATTCGCTTTATAGTCCTTATGCGAGAGTGCATCATGCAATTTGTACCTACCTATTGATTGTAAATAAATCAGCTGAAAAAGTTAGAACAAACCTTATACACGACTTTGAGTCATAAGGTGCAGAAGTCCATAATTAACTCTTTCATTTCATTCATTAATTCTAAGTTAATTTTACATTTACTTTTACTTGCTTTGACATGCCTTACTTAGTTTGACTGGTTTCCCACTGAAGCTTGACTATTTCGATTGATAAGGGATCGCTTTTAAAAAAAGCTAGGCCCACACCACCGGGTTCTTGCCTGATTATTTCCCTGGTGTAGGGAGTCGCGTTGGAACAGGCATTAGAATCACCTAGCATGTAAGACGATACTGATGCGATCCTTGAGGTCCTATCAGAATACACTATTTTTCTTTTCTCTTTCTTTCATAATTAAAAACATGTATTTAGTTAGAACCTCCCTCAACATGCTATTTAAACGGGTATTTATCACGAATTTTACCTTTAATGGTCACCCGCCGTTTGATTATTCGTTTGACGTTTGATTATTTGAATGAAATTAATAAAATTATTTATGATTCCAATCAAATTGCGACTTATCCATTAGTTGATCCTTTTCAAATTTGCAGTTGAAAAGGATCAAGTTTATAAACCTCGATCCAAGTATTTAATATTCCGAATTTATACTATTTTAATAACATCGATTCAAAAATCTTTTTCTGTTACAAATTATACCATAAAAAGCCTGCAAATCATTTGCTTTGCATAAACTTACTGATCTCGCAGCTATTTGAATAACACCATCCACAGGCCGCACACATTGCCTGACCGATGTGCGCCCGCGCAAGTGTCACAGACTATCGAATGATCATTTTTATACCAGCCGACCTGTGACCTCCCGTGAGTGGTTTATGAGTACTATCAAGGATAACATGGCTGACTTTTCTTGACTCGTTATCGGATAACACTATCCTCCGATGCATTATAGTGTGTATAGTCCTAAATTAGGTAACCCCAACATGTTATTCTCATCCACTCACCAAGTTACCACATTCGTTATGTTAAATTGTCAGTCCAGGCTTTTAAAGTCGTTAAGCCATGACGGATATTTTAGGCGGCCTAAAAACTCCGTCACCAGAGTTAGCCACTTGCTCATACAAACGAACGAACGAACCATATTCATAATCCTCTTTCACACAATCCATCCACTTCATTGGCCTTCCTCTACTTGTATACCCATCCAATAGTCATAACTTTTTTGACAAAATGGGAGCATTCCTGTCAAGTAACGGTTTCTACCTGTCAAAAAAGTGCTTGCACGCACGACGAATGGCGGAATCTGTGAGTCCGCGGATTTGCGATTACCTAAAACTTAAAAATTCATAGAAAAAAAACTAGACCACTTAGCTTGTTTATGTAAAAGGTATTATAATTATGGATATTGTTTCTATGCTCTAAGCACAAAAACAAAGGCCTAACATGCTGTCATGATTTTATTTTTACCATCTAAGTCGCGCACACGCAATTTGCGCGGCACTGCATACAACTATGAACCTAAGCACCATAACAATAAAGCTCAAAAAAAAAAAATGGCGTCTGAACGGGCGTGGTTACGTAAACAATAATGGTCACTGGTATTGAATTCTTCCTTGTTTTTCCATTGAAAACATGTTTAGACTTGTATAAATAGTTACTATGTACACATTTACATAACTTTTCACTGATCTTTCACAACAGTTGCTAGTAAAACACTCAAAATAGTTGAATTTAGGTTGCCGACTTTCAAGACTTGAAAAACCTATTTTTATAATGAATTTCGAAAATCTAACGTGATCGATAGCAGCACAATGAACTAAATAAGAGAATTAGCACACATTTTGTAATAAAAGTAGACACTTACCAATATAAATCACAATTTGCACAAATGAAAACACTCCCGTCCGTTGCTTGCTTTCATTGGAATGAATGAGTTGGATTTTATTTTTTATGAAGCTACTTCGTTTTTGCAATGTTGGTATCATTGACAAATATATCTAGCTTGGCTCTGAAATCAACATGTCCAAACAATAGACAACTCTATCTAGGTCGAAATATGGATTCAAGTGGCCTGGGTGAGCAACGACCCCGGGGTCGTTCCGCCGGTCAACTGAATTTTGTGTTTTTATACCTAACGACCCCGGGGTCGTTCCGCCGGTTGACAGGTTAAATGATTGAAAATGTTTTCCTACGCTATCCTTGAAATATAATTAACTGTTAGTTACTTATAAAAACTAAACATGCGTTTTTCTCCCGAGATAAAACCTATAGGTTCGCCCTCTATTATAATGACATCTTTGATAATTTCTACTAATTTTACTAATACAATGATAACACATACTTTTACGGGTATTTATCGCTTATACCCGTAAAAAAATGTTTTATCATGACGTGTTCTGATCGCGAAAGTTTAAAAAACACTATTACCTACAACATTGTGTGTTTGGAAGTAGGATTACGCTGAGATTGGACCTTTTCAGCCACACTACACTTCACGAGGGCTTATTTTTTTCTGTTTTCTTTTTTAGTGTAGGAAGGTACCTACCTACCTACCGTCCTCTAAAAATGTTGGTTTAAGTAGGTACTTGTTTTTCTATCTGTACCTACCTACCTTTAATACCTGTCTTGTGTCCTTCTCTGTTATTGTTTTTTCGATTGTATGTGTGTGTGCTGAATAAATGTTTATCTATCTATCTATCTACATAAAAGCCCTTTTCTCCATAGACAGAATCCATCCAGTAGAAGGTTTATTTAAACTAAGTTTTCGAAATCAATCATCAAACCTACGCTGCGATAACCATCCCGGGCTATCTTAGATCAAAGTATTTCACAATGCAATTCATTTACTCGTCAGTCAAACCTACACAGAATGTATTAGTAATTAGTCATTTTCGTTCGTTGTTATGGAACCCTCCTACGATTATCATAAACGAAACTCGACTGTGTATCCCCAAAACGAAGTAAATATTACTTTCTGAGGCCCTAGCCATGTTACATTTCGACAATCGCTTTCGATTAGAAACTAAAAAAAATGTATAGGAACTGACATTCGATGACGAAAACTCAAACGATCAGAAATGTCAAATCAAAGGTAGAAAAATAATACTAGAATAATAATAATAATAGAATCGATGATAGAAATCGAATCGCTTCATAGCGAATGCCGGTTGGCTAGGCCCTCTGGTTTTTTGTGACATACTCCCCAAATCATCCCGGAATTTGGATATGATAATTAGTACATAAGTTGTATGTTATTGTCGTGCAATTCAAAAAATGGTACAAACCATATAGTTTCGGAGTAATCATCCGTGCTTCGGTGGGCACTTTAAAGTGTCGGTCCCGGCTTTTAAAGTCGTTAAGCCATGACGGAGGCCTTTAGGCGGCCTAAAAACTCCGTTACCAAAGTTGGCCACTTGCTCATTACGAACTTACTTATTACAGACTCTGAAGTGTTTTAGGTACCTACAATTGATCTTCAATGAAGATAATGCATCAACGAGACGATGGAAATAAATATCAATAAAATAAAAATAATCAATAACAAAAACCTTTGTTTGCCCAGACGAGGGCACGAGCCGAGACTTGGACCTCCGCCAGGTGACGAAAATGGATGGGTGGCGGTCACCGAAATCACCGATTCTCTTGTTCTGTGACTCGAATATTGATTGCTTTTTAAATCCTTCTGATTCCTTCGTATTTTTATTGACATTTTCATTTTAGTGTTTTTATGTCATTTTATCGAGATTGTACAGATTCTAGTCTGTGAGAATTATGGGTTTAATTACGACTTACAATAAAAAAACTTACCGTATGATGTATGCATTTGTGAGTGAGTTTGTCTATGTGGCCAATTCTGGTGACGAAGTTTTTAAGCCTTCGTCACTTTAAAAAGCGGAACAAACATTATGTTGTTTTGATTCACTTACGTAGAACAAACAAAATATTGGGTCGCGACTCGTGGTCCCACTAATTTGACCCACTGGTGGGACAGTGTGTCGATTTGATGGGCTCGTGGTCCCACTGTTTGGTGGGACCATCAGTCAACGTAATGCAGTCGCTCGTGGTCCCACTGATTTGGTCATAAGGGCTATAACACAAATATATTTGGTGTAGTTACATTCAAACAATACGGGCAGTCATTGCATTTATCAATCAATCAATCATTTATCAATCATATATTTATTTATTTTATTTTGCATGCGAGTCACCGCGGTACTCAAGTTGAGTATAATGTGTTGGGTTTTCCGTTTGCGACTACATTAGTCGCAAACCCTTTCTCTATTTCCATTTCAGCCTACATTTTTAACCTGGGCTTTATCTAGTTTCTCAGCTGAGATTTTCTATAGCACGAATTTTGTGATATGAAAGAATGTCAGGGGGGCTACGCCAGATTACCGTAGTAGGATCCTATCTTCGATACAGAGTCAGGTGTCGCAAATGTATGAAAATCCAGTGCAGCGCCTCCCTCGGTAACTTGCATGAACTAAAATTTCCATACATTTAGAATACTTGACACGTGAGCGAGGATAGATTACTATTACTCGTACTACACAAAAACCGCCGGTAACCCTACTGAAGCGTTATTTGAAAAAATATTGTTTGTCCAGGTATAAATAATTCAATTATACTTTCTTTTTAATTATAAGCAGAGTAGGAGACGGATAAGATGTTTATGCCTAAAAAAATATCACATTCTTTAAGTTTTGCCAGCAATGTATTCTAGCAACTGTAAGTACCAAGAAGTGCTTCATCTGCTTGATGGCTCAACGTAGTAGCGTATTCTTCAAAATAGACTCTTCTCAGACCTGTAAAAAACAAACTATTATTATTCTCGATAATTCTTCTATTTGAGTTAAAACGCTGCAGTGCCTAGAACAAAATAAAAATAAAGATATCAGATCTACCTTTTAAATACATCTAATTCAAATAAACAATGCAAATCGAAACATAAACTTTCACAAAACAAACAATAAAACAAAGTTCACTATCAGATAGATACGCGATTCAGAACAATGAGCAATACAAAAGAAAATTGTTGCAGCAACAATAAAAGGCTCAGTTTTCCATAAAGTATTGCTCTGTGGTGTCTGCCAGGACATTAGGGATTTCCCGTGTTCGAATCATGCTGTATACATGATACAGGGTGACTTTACTTACTACTTTATCATAATATCATAGTGTTTTCTCTACTTTGTTTATGTGTTTTCTATACTAATATTATAAAGAGGTAAAGTTGGTTCGTTTGTTTGTTTCTGTTTGGGGCAATCTCCGAAACTACTCATCCGATTTCAAAAATTATTTCACTGATGTGAAGCATGGATTTTCCGAATGAACATAGGCTAATTTTATCAAGGTAGGTTAAACGCGAGCAAAGCCGAAGGTAAGCTAGTATTTTATAAACTATAGTGTCACAGTGGTGGCGATTCTGTTGCAACACTGACTAGTTAAATTATTCCTAAATCCGAAAGCTCTTATTTCGTTCCCGTTAAAGTTCAAAACAAAATAACAGACTGAGTGACATCTCTAAAATTACTATAATTTAGTAAAATTAAAGTGAATGTGGGTAGAATTGATCAAGACCATTTTTACTTCTGACTAAAACTACCCGCAAAGAAGAAAAACAAGGTTAAAAGTACCTTGTCCTTCAAATGTTATTTTCAGTGCTATGCAAGATTGGTCTTTAGCATGAACGTAATAAAAGCTTTCGATTTTAGTCATAATTTAGCTAGTCAGTGTTGCAACAGAATCGCCACCAGTGTCATTATATTTTAATCTTCAGATATCTGAATCACAGCGTAGCTTTTTCTCAGTCATACTCATATAAATATATTTTGTATTAATCGAAACATAATCGGTATCTTAATCGACTACATTTATAGATGAATGGTCAACATACACGAGTATTAAACATGCTTAGTACCTCAATGTCAACACAGATTATCAAACTATCAACATGTTATGATACCATTACTAATATGGCACGATCGCTCCTTTTACACCCTGTATATGCAGATCAGTCGATATAGCTGCGCGTGCGCATGTGATTGACAAGACAATGTGTCATATGGTAATGCGATAGGGGGCGCGATTGTGCTTTATATTCCTGATCCGAAGTGTGATGAATTTGCGAAAAATTATGTTTGTAATAAAAGGGAGTTAAGTATTTTGTTCATAAGACAATTTTTTTTAAAATAGCCTTTTTTACTTTTTTTTACTACGATTTACAACAGCGTCAGACGTCTTAAATGTATTGTACGCTGTGTGGAATGTAAAAGGATTTTTTTTTTATTCATTGACTGATGAATTGGTAGGCTTGCCCAGCACCTAAACCATCCTCTCAGCTTAGCCAGCTATGGATAATAATATAGGAAAGAAAAGGGACGTACTGCGTAAGCCGCGGGTTTCCTCACTATGTTTTCTTTTACCGTTTAGAGCTCGTAATAAAGTGACCATTTATAATCAGATGCACACAGAGAAGCGCTCGTGGCGAAGCTTGCTAATACGTTCTTGATAGATAGTTGAAGTTAAGCAACGTTCTGAGCGGTCACTACATGGATGGGTGACCGCAAGTGGCATTAATATCTGAGCGCTTCCGTGCTTCGGAGGGCACGTTAAATTGTCGGTCCCGGCTTTAAAAGTCGTTAAGTCATGACGGAGGCCTTAAGGCGGCCTAAAAACTCCGTCACCAGAGTTGGCCACTTGCTCATACGAACTTACTTATGCACCACGATCTTCTGAACGCAAAAACGAATAGTTTAAAAAATAATTAATAGCATATTGCATCTCTTTCTACAGCGCTGCTCTAAATAAGGGCTAATCCACATGAATCACAGCTGATTAGTCTCTCGGTTCAACGGCGCAGGCGCAGCCGTGGGCGGCGTTATGAAATTAGATGACTCAGTTCCACTCTTGCGCAGAACCGTGTGAACTGATAGTTTCATTTGCAAGTTGGTTCCAACCGCGTCATAGTTATTTTTATGGATCCTACAATATATATATTTATTTAATTTTGATTCAAATCGTGCGATAGATTAACTTAAAACAATTTAAAAAGTTATAATTAGGAGTTTAATACTTTATGCTTCCATACCATACCTCACAAAAGAGTCCCGAATTCGTTTACACAAATATTCATTCCGTTTGAGATAGTTTAGTCAGAGAGACTGAGTCAATAAATATTTTTTGCACAACAGGTATTTTCTGAGTAAATAAAATATTATCAACAGCATTAAGGTCTAAACAGCGAGAGCACTCCGCTCTCTGCTCCCGTGCGGTGAATCAACCTGTCTTAAATTACGGTGAGCGATGTGCCGCCAACTCTTGGTCTATCTAGACTTTAAACACACTTAATTTTTTACAGGATTGATCAAACTTTATTTTTACTTGCATTGAGATGTATTATAGAGCCACAATCAGACAAATAAAATGTAAACGACAAAACTCGGCGCACGCTACGTAGTGCGCAGAGTTTTACTTTTTTGCGTACAAGCGACATTGAACATTAAAACGACATAACGTCTACATTAAAATGTCAAATGTCATTGTAGAAAATTGAATTTGCTCGCACATTTTTTGAGTGTTGTCAGCTATTAGATTGTGACTCTTTAATACATCTCAATGTTTACTTGTTGCTATATTTTTTTTTGCTGGCTTGCGTAGTTGTTTCAGCACATCTTCTGTACTTTCTTGCAAGATAATTTCCACAACAACAGGAAGCAATCCATGCCTACACTTTCAATGATGCCTAGAAATTGTAAGCATAGGATGTTGTGAAAAAAATACGATTCAAAAGTCATCACTGAAAGGATGTATCAAGCGTTTAATCAACTTCACCAACAGATCGCGTAATATAATGATGAAAAAATGGCTCTTTCAATTTCTCAACAAATCTTTTTTTATTCTTCATTGAAGAGACACAAACAACATTCATATTTTATTTTATTTGTTACATTTTAATTGAACTGCTAAGTTTGCCAACTTCTGACTTAGATGCGTCTAATGCCGGGTTGCAATATTCAACTTACTAATAACCGTGGATCTGTCGCCATAGTAATAATTCTTATTTGTCAAAAAGTGTCCTACATTTTTTGTTGTCTAAACAAAGTTGCTATAGCGATCAATCTACGATCATTTGTAAGTTTAATATTGTAACCGGCAGTTAAACATGCTAATCTAAACTTTTAAACCAAAGTATCATGACTGTTGAATCCGCGTATCACGGCAGCCAGTGTTTGCGCTGAGAATGGAGCGAATCGCGCTCCGAACAAACAGACATCGGAGAGCTCAAGTTGTCTCAGCTCTCAGCCAATGAGGCTGTTGACACAGAAACCTAATTTTATTTGCTTTTTCGCGAACGGACAAAAGAAGGTTGATGGACTGGAAAGTGTCATCAGCCTGTAGATTTATGGCAGTATTTCTTTATATTCAAATCAGATAACCATAAAGTTACTTATCTTACCTATCTATATCTTTTGTTCGATTTGTTGTAAAAGAACTTGCTACCAAGTTAAATAAATAAATAAAAAAAAAAAAAAAAAAGCCTTATATTTCCAGATTTCCTATACAATTTTTTTACAAAAATATTTATAAAGTACTACAATATTATCTACTAAGATTTAATTAAGTTTTAGTTAACTTGTTAGGTATGTAGCTTATTAATTGTTTCCCTGGAACCCCCCTTAGGTGAAGGCCTCCTCGAATGCGTGCCATTTCTCGCGGTCATGGGCTATTTTATGCCATTGATGGCCAACAATTTTTTTGATGTCGTCATCCCACCTTGTATGCGGTCTTCCTTGGTAGCGCTTACCAGCTGGACCTTTCCATATTGTGACTGTTTTCGTCCATCTGTGATCTTTGAGACGTGCTGTATGTCCGGCCCATTTCCACTTCAGCTTTTGACCATAATTTAACGCATCTTTTGCCTTTGTTGTGGATTGTATTTTACTGTGTCTAATTTTTTGATATTTAACATGCTGCGTTTCATTCCTCGCTGGCATGTATTTATTCTGTTTTTTACTTTGCTAAGACGTTCAACCAAGTTACTCATCTTCAATTAATTGACTCTAGTTTTTTTATGAAATGAAATGAAATATGATTACGACTATGCCAGGGAGCGGGAGATATTTCTTTCAGATCTTTATCTTACTATCTTTAGGTTTTTTCTTACTGGGCAACATAAGCTGTAGTATTTTTTCATAATTATTACAAACTGTTATAAAAGCATTAACTTAAGTTAGTTATAATTTACGCTCTGTTACTTAAACCTTTCGTAAATAAAGACATTTATTATTATTATTATTATGTATGTCAAGGTTTACCATCACGGGACTATGGAGTCCCGGACCTTTGGTAGGCATGCATGGGGCCATTATTATTATTATTATTATTATATTTGTACAATCGTATTGAGAAACTACCTTTTTTGAAGTCAGTTAATTATTAAAAAAGCCGTGTTGGCCAAGTTGATAAGTACTTCGACTTTCGATCCGAAGTTCGTGGGTTCGAATTCAGCTTTGCATCAATGGACATTTCGTGTCGAAAAATTTATATTATGCATTCTAACACGAGCTTTAAACGGTGAAGGAAAACATCGTGAGGAAACCCGCGGCTAGTCAGCCCCACACGTATTGACCATTCTCTGAGAGGATGGTTTAGGTGCTGGGCAAGCCTATTCCACCTCAACAATGTCCCAGGCACTACATTGTCCCGTTAAGTGTAGGCAAAGATTGCTTCCTGACTCTGTATAAATAATCTAGTAAAGATGTAAAGGCCTAAGTTTTTAAGAGTAATTATGAAAAGTTAATGTTTTAATAATACTTTTGACACAGTTTTTAACCTCTGAAGGTCAAGTTAAATCACATTGCTTCACTCATCATCGATTATATCGTTTACTATACCTGTCATACATCAATCTATGCGATGTAGGTGCGTGTGAAATGGAAAGTAGGCCTAGTGTGGGTTCGATTCTGGAGGAGGATGCATTGTCTGCGGTTCAAG
Source organism: Xanthorhoe designata (assembly GCA_963582015.1). NCBI lineage: Eukaryota > Metazoa > Arthropoda > Insecta > Lepidoptera > Geometridae > Xanthorhoe > Xanthorhoe designata. Next base: position 890,585 of record OY757045.1, read on the forward strand.
GCCCCGTGATGGATTAGTGAACGTGCGCAATCCGCTTTTGTTTCTAAAGGTTACAAGGTTTTTTGGAAAACTGTGGCCGTAATATGACGTCGCTAACATAACAAACATTTTCTAAATTTTTTTAATGCGTTAGGCTTGTATTCAGAGACTATGCATTTCTATATTTTTAAATCAGAAATTATAATGCATGTTTTGGGCTCGTATTCGTAACTCAAGCGTGAATTGTGTCTCAAGCGGTGATTCATCACTCAGTGTCAATAGATAACAGTCAAACATCGATGCTTAAGCTTAGACTCAATTCTTAGTGATGTCTTAGAATACGAGCCTTGAATTCGCGACTACAATGGTTTGGAAAATTGCTAAAACGAGCTGAGATCACGCCAGTTTAAGAAAGACAATTACAAAAAACTCATAAAAATGAATGATTAGGAATAGTAAGCTACTAACTAGCTCAGCTAAGGTTGTCTGGAAGAAATCGGGCTTCAGGAAGAATATATAGACCTCTCTTGGCAAGCTACGTAAATCAAAAAGAAATTAAAAATTGAAATTGAATCTCAATAGATATAAGTATGTACTTGAATGTCAATTATGATATGACAGCCTAAAAACTCCGTCACCAGAGTTGGTCGCTCATAAAGCCCGTCACACACGAATCTATAATATTATATTAATATAAATTATAGCAAGGCATATAACGATATATTTTCTATACAAATATTCAAGTGACCGCACACGCAGCTACAATATATATTTCTATGACGTCACAAACTTAACCGTAATTTATATTATCGCATATTAATATATTATTGCATAGTATTGTATAGCAAGACATATTACGGCAAAATATACAGGGAGTTACCAGACCACTACCGAAAACTTAAGGGGATGAAAGTACCCATCAATATGAACAACTTTTTCTAAGAAACCAACACTGTGAACGCGAAAAAAAAAACAGCTGTTTCATACACTTTAGCCAAGTAGGTATTGAACTTATGTATATTATAGCATCGTCTCCGTGCTTCCGTAGCTTACTATAATAATTACAGCACGGCATATTAATATATAAACATAGCTACATGTGTGACGGGCTTAATGAAGTTACTAACTTACGGTAATCATTTCGAAGAAACCCCAATAGTTTGTACGGTGATTCATTATCTATTTGTTTGTGGTTTTAATACGTTAAGAATGTACATTTAACTTGATAGCTTCAGTTTATGTCATTGGCTATTTCAGTTATTACTGGTTGCGAAATTAAAGTCTAAAGGTCAAAATAATGTAGGTTTAATTAATATTGACGACCTCTGTGGCGCAGTGGGCGAAAGCCCGCCTGAGACGCAGAGGTTGCGGGTTCGATCCCCGCTGCGGGACAAATGTTTGCATGTTCTGTAGATATTTGTTCCGGGTCTGGATGTTTTTCTATCTATAGTATGTATGTATTTACAAAAAAAAAATGTATTTATGTAATATATCAGTCATCTGGTTACCATAACACAAGCATTAAATTGCTTAGCTTGGGACTAGATGACGCCGTGTGGAATGTCCAAGGATATTTATTTATTTATTATTATTATTCTAGATATCTATTCTCCTACATAATGTATGAGAGATACTTAAACATAGAGCCTGTCTATTAAAACGCTTTATATCGATTCTCTTTCCATCAGCAGAGGTTGCGGGTTCGATTCTCGCTACGGGACAAATGTTTGTATGATCTGCAAATATTTGTTTCGTGTCTGGTTGTTTTCTTTTTTTTTTTATGTATAACTAGCAGACCCGCGCGGCTTCGCTCGCGTGTTGTATACCTACCTTAAACACTGGTCGTACTGAATGGCTATTTTGAGAAAAATGAATCTTGATAAATGGAGGTGTACCTACATAGAAGGGATTTCTAGAAATTAAACTCATAATAGAGTGAATGAATGGAGTAAAATCGAATTTATATCACTACACAACAAAAATGTCACGTAACATATTTTTTCAAAACTACCTCTCAAATGTGAAGGGATCATAGGTTGTATTAACTTGTATTTAAAGTGGCTACCCACGTTGATTTTGCTTACGGTGCTCATAGAAAAGGCTGACTGTTTGTCGGTTTTTATTCTATGGTCTGGCACAGTTCAATCTGCTTGCAAAATATTCTAGAAGCTATGGTGCGAGCGCAGTCAGCTAAACTTTTTTACTGTCACTTGATTTTGCTTACGATTTTCATAAAGAAGCTGACTGTTGGTCGGTTCCTATTATGGTTGACACAGTTCAATTTGCTTGCATAATAGGGAATTTTAAAAAGGCTTAGCGATTTGCTTGAAACTCTGTTGCAATACATAAAAAACAAAAGCTTCGAACCAAGAACTTCTTTGACTCAGAAGCGAGCCGAATTTTTTTTAGACAAATGCGTCATTGACTCTTAATTTTGCTTATAGCTAAGGATGACTGTTGTTCGGTTCATACTCTATCGTCTGACACAGATAAATTCGCTTGCAAAATATTGAAGAAGCTACCGGGCGAGCGAAGCGAGCATCAATGTTTGCGAGCGTAGCGAGCCGATTTTTTTTTAGACAAATGCGTCATTGACTCCTAATTTTGCTTATTCTGCTCATAGATAAGGCTGACTGTTGTTCGGTTCATACTCTATCGTCTGACATAGATAAATTCGCTTGCAAAGTATTGAAGAAGCTACCGGGCGAGCGAAGCGAGCTTCAAAGTTTGCGGGCGTAGCGAGCCGAATTTATTTTAGACAAATGCGTCATTGACTCTAAATTTTGCTTATTCTGCTCATAGATAAGGCTGACTGTTGTTCGGTTCATACTCTATCGTCTGACACAGATAATTTCGCTTGCAAAATATTGAAGAAGCTACCGGGCGAGCGAAGCGAGCTTCAAAGTTTGCGAGCGCAGCGAGCCGAATTTTTTTTACACAAATGCGTCATTGATTCTTAATTTTGCTTATAGCTAAGGCTGACTGTTGTTCGGTTCATACTCTATCGTCTGACACAGATAAATTCGCTTGCAAAATATTGAAGAAGCTACCGAGCGAGCGAAGCGAGCTTTAATGTTTGCTTTAGAAACCGCCGCGTTTCACTCTTTAAAGGTAAGGTTTTTTATTTTGTATTTTAAGCATTACAACTGATTTTGTCGTACAAATCGCTCCACCTTTTAATATGTTTCACTTCAAACTTTATCACCGAATTTAACTTTATAAAGGTTTTAAAGAAAAACCCTTAAACAATTGCCCATTTATTTTGTAGTTATAGTATCCATACCGAATTTCCAGTCAATCTCACCTCGCTTTAATACATTCCACTTCAAACTTTTAACATCGAATTTCATCCTTTATAAGGGTTTTTTTGTAAAAAATAAATAAAAAACAAAATAACGCGTCTATTTATTTTGTGTTTTAAGTATTGCAACAGAGTATCAAGCAAATCTCTAAGCCCGTTTAAAATTTCCCATACAAACTTTGACACCACTTTTTATCCCTTTTAAGGGTATTTTTTGAAAATTCCTGAAACACGTGTCCAACCATTTTGTATTTATAGTATCCAAACCGATTTTCAAGCCAATCGCACCTCCTATTAATACGTTTCATTCCAAACTTCGACACTGCATTTAACCCTTTTAAAGGGTTTTTTTTTAAACCCTTAAACACGTGTATATTTATTTTGCATTGTTAGTATTACTACCAAGTTTCAAGCTGATCGAACTACCCATTAAAAAGTTCCCATACAAACTTTGACACCACATTTTACCTCTTTGCATGCGTATTTTTTTAAATTCCTGAAAAACATGTAAATTTATTTATCATTTACAATATTTATACTAAGTTTGAAGAAAATCGCTTCACGCATTAAAAAGTTGCATGCAACGGTTTTCACCCCTTTTCAACCCTTTAGGGGTGGAATTTCGAAAAATCCCTTCTTAGTGCTCAGTTTTGTTTTAAAAGGAAGCTACCTTCCAAATTTCAGCTTCATAGCTTCAGCGGTTTGGTCTGTGCGTTGATTCCAGAAAAATGCTTATTTGTTTTATATATATTGATGATGATTGATGATTGATATATTGATTTAGGGTATTTTTTGAAAATTCCTGAAACACGTGTCCAACCATTTTGTATTTATAGTATCTAAACCGATTTTCAAGCCAATCGCACCTCCTATTAATACGTTTCATTCCAAACTTCGAAACTGGATTTAACCCTTTTAAAGGGTTTTTTTTGAAAAATCCTTAAACACGTATATATTTATTTTGCATTGTTAATATTACTACCAAGTTTCAAGCAAATCGAACTACCCATTAAAAAGTTCCCATACAAACTTTGACGCCCCATTTTACCTCTTTTAAGGCGGTTTTTTTTTCATTCCTGAAAAACATGTAAATTTATTTATCATTTACAATATTTATACTGAGTTTGAATAAAATCGCTTCACGCATTAAAAAGTTGCATACAACGGTTTTCATCCCTTTTCAACCCTTTAGGGGTGGAATTTCGAAAAATCCCTTCTTAGTGCTCACTTTTGTTTTAAAAGGAAGCTACCTTCCAAATTTCAGCTTCATAGCTTCAGCGGTTTGGTCTGTGCGTTGATTGCAGAAAAATGCTTATTGTTTTATATATATTGATTATGTATGTATTTACAAAAAAAATATGTATCTATGTAGTATATCAGTCATCTGGTTACCATAACACAAGCATTAAATTGCTTAGCTTGGGACTAGATGACGCTGTGTGGAATGTCCAAGGATATTTATTTATTTATTATTTATTATCATCGCTAGTAGTAGATTTGACCACGTGACTTAATGTTATCGAATACCAACGTTTTTTGTATTGTTTATTAGCGAAAGCGATTGTTAAAAAATTATAACCCGTAATAATCCATATCCCTCTAATTTTAATATAATTCCTACTAAAATTACTGAACCTGAAACAGGAGGCGGTGACAAAATTGCCTTAGGGTGAATTATTCAAAATTAGAATATTAAAATAATAATTAAAAATTTAAATTTTGATTATATATTTTACATGAATAAAAGTAACAGAAATGAATAAAAATAAAACTAAATTAACCCAGATTTACTTATTAACCACGATTACATTTTTCTCTATAAAATTTCGCGAACCGTATTTTCCTCACTCAAAATGTTAAATCATCGTCATCGTCGAAGTGCTCGTGGCGAAGCTCGCTAAGACGTTCTTGATAGATCGTCGAAATTAAGCAACGTTCTGAGCGGTCACTACTTGGATGGGTGACCGCAAGTGGCATTTTCATCTGAGCGCTTCCGTGCTTCGGAGGGCACGTTAAATTGTCGGTCCCGGCTTTTAAAGTCAGTAAAGGCCTCCGTAAAAACTCCTAAAAACTCCGTCACCAGAGTTGGCCACTTGCTCATACGAACTTACTTACTTATCATGGTCATCATCATCAACCTGTATAAGTAGGTACTACCACAGGCACGAACCTCGGCTTCTCTCACTAAGGCTAGTATTAAAATCACCTAGCTAGCTGTGGTCTTAGAATAAAAAAAAAAGACGTGTGGCACTCGGAGACTGCCGCGGTAAAGCTATTGCATGGGGGGTGTTAGGTTATTTTCGTTACGGAATTTCTGGATTCGGTCTCCACGCTTAAGGCCCGCGATAGAAGCTATGCAATAGCTTAAAAAAATAGGCATTCAGCCCATTGATTAAAATAAATAAATAAATAAATATCCCTGGACATTCCACACAGCGTCATCTAGTCCCAAGCTAAGCATTTTTAATGCTTGTGTTATGGTAACCAGATGACTGATACACTACATAGATACATATTTTTTTTTTGTAAATATATACATATTATACATAGAAAACAACCAGACACGAAACAAATATTTGCAGATCATACAAACATTTGTCCCGTAGCGGGGATCGAACCCGCAACCTCTGCGTCTCAGGCGGGCTTTCGTCCACTGTGCCACAGAGGTCGTCAAAATGTGTTGATAACTTGACAAATTCAAAGTAAATTATCTAACCACTGACCACAGCTATAAAATGTAGCGCAGTACTAATCCGATTTAAATTCATATCGGTATGGGCGCGTGCGCGGTAGGTAGCTGCGGTTTGGCAGGCTGCGCACGCGCCGGTGTATAGTGACAATGCTTTTAGGTTTGATGGTTCTCTGATGTTTTAATGTAATAAAATAACGTGATTAAAATATAAAGGTAAAAACTTTAAAGGGTGACAAGTGATAAGCTAACAGTCTCGAATGTGTAGTCGTTAAGCCATGACGGAGATCATAAACTAATTCACCAGAGTTGGCGTAGTTCGTCACTAACTCATACAAACTTACTTAGATATTAGACGAGATTGTAACTCTTACCAACGACCTCTGTGGCACAATGGCTGAAAGCGCGCCTGAGACGCAGAGGTTGCGGGTTCGATCCCCGCTGCGGGACAAATGTTTGTATGATCTGGAAATATTTGTCTCGAGTCTGGGTGCTTTCTATGTATAATAAGTGTGTACTCACAAAATGTACTCACAAAAATATCTATGTAGTATATCAGTCATCTGGTTGCCATAACACAAGTATTGAATTGCTTAACTTGGGACTAGATGACGCTGTGTGGAATGTCCAAGAATATTTATTTATGTTTAAAAGTTGAAATATCCTTGTATGTTTATAGATTTATTTTTTATTTATATCCGTGCATTATTTACTGTATAAATCACGTAAAAGATGTAAAGACCAGAGGCCGTACTCGGGATCAACGAAAACGAAGATTCGTGTAAATTTTCGGGGTCAGCTTATGTTGGTGGATACTGAATTCGTAATAGTTCACCAACATAATTGGAACCCGAAAATTGACACGAAACTTTGTTTTCGTTGATCCCGGGTAAGGCCAGAGTTTAGACTTGCTTTGCCAGAATGATGGCGACACTAGGACATTATGGCACATTCCAAATGTGCCAGACTTACTTTATTCGGGATCACGTAGAGCGCTCGCGACGTTTGTCCGTTCGACTCTGCTTAATGTAGTATAGCTCCATATTGTATTGGTTATAGACGAGCAACTTTAGTTGCCACAGTGTTGCCAATGACAGGCAGAATCTAGACTGTCATTAAAAAAAAATTATGTCATGAATACCGTATTTTTTTGACTTGTAAGTAATGCGTGGTTTACCCGGTTTACTCAGCTTATCGATTTCGCGGTTGATCTTTTTACATTTTCTACTAGCTTGGGAATCGACTTGAAAATGTATGAAGATCGACCACGAAATCGACCAGCTAGTGAAAGAATGAGCTAGTCACCCGTGTAACCCCGCATTAAACAGCTTCATTCCCATTTTAAAAGTGTTGCTCAACTTTTATTTAAGAATGATTACGTAAAATTACCAACTTGGTTCCATACTAGTGGCAATTCGGAGTGTCGCATAAGCTAAACTAAAATTAATGCCATCCTTTTTATTCCCATCGCTAAGGGACGGCAACATTTTTGGTTAGTTAAGTTTAGCTTTTGCGATACTCCGAATTGCCACTACTATGTTTATTAACAAAATTTTCTAAGTCAAGTCAAAAGAAAAACATTTATTTCATGGGGATCACATAGTCTTCATAACAACGTATTCCTTTACAACCAATAATGGTAAAAAAAATGAGTCAACAAACACGATTTGAGGCCTACCTTTTCGATGACTCAGCATGTATTGTAAAAGGAGTGGAATTACAATTAAAAATTGTGATTTGCCATCGACTTTGTTACTCGTTCGTAGAGTTACGTATAATAGTATTGTTATTCCGTTTTCGTTACATTTAAATACAGTACGCCGGCAAGCATGTGTTAAAGTTGAGTTGTTTTGTGAAACAAATGAACTTGGTTCATTTGTTTGGCGACTAGCTTGACACCATAATACCTAGCTAATATTTAACTTTATTTGGTGAGGATATAGTACTTGAAAATTTGTTTAATATCTAGTTCTCTCGTCTTAGGAATAGAGACAATTTAATTTATCAATTTATCGTTCGTTCGTATGAGCAAGTGGCCAACTCTGTTGACGGAGTTTTGAGGCCGCCTAAAGGCCTCCGTCATGGCTTAACGACTTTAAAAGCCGGGACCGACAATTTAACGTACCCTCCGAAGCACGGAAGCGCTCAGCTGATAATGCCACTTGCGGTCACCCATCCAAGTTGTGACCGCTCAGGACGTTGCTTAACTTCGATGATCTATCAAGAACGTCTTAGCAAGCTTCGCCACGAGCGCTTCATCAATTTATTATAAACTTGGATCAGTTGAGACCTATCGTTTGTAACGATCCTTAGGTGGCTCAACTTGTTTTAATAGCATTTTGTACAGTTATAGAAATAATGTAGTAATTTAGTTTATGTAAATAAATGTCATTTATTGCAAGAATAAAACAAATACTAATAAATGAACTTAGAACGGTGAAATTTGGAATAAATATTTGCAGATAATTAAAATATTTTAGTCGAAACTCGTGTAGTTGACATTTCATCTCATCTCGATCACGTAATTAGCGTGGGTGGTTCCCCGTTTTCTATTTATTAAGTAAATAAAATATATGTAAATAGTAATATTTATTCATTTGGTTAAATCAGATTGTAATTTAATTCCTAAAAATATACATAATCAATATATATAAAACAATAAGCATTTTTCTGGAATCAACGCACAGACCAAACCACTGAAGCTATGAAGCTGAAATTTAAAAAGTAGCTTCCTTTTAAAACAAAACTGAGCACTAAGAAGGAATTTTTCGAAATTCCACCCCTAAAGGGTTGAAAAGGGGTGAAAACCGTTGTATGCAACTTTTTAATGCGTGAAGTGATTTTCTTCAAACTCAGTATAAATATTGTAAATGATAAATAAATTTACATGTTTTTCAGGAATTTAAAAAAAACGCCTGAAAAGAGGTAAAATGTGGTGTCAAAGTTTGCTTGAAACTTTTTAATGGGTAGTTCGATTTGCTTGAAACTCGGTTACAACACTAACATTGCAAAATAAATATATACGTGTTTTAGGGTTTCTCGAAAATGCAGTGTCAAAGTTTGTAGTGAAACGTATTGAAGGGAGGCGCGATTGGCTTGAAACTCGGTTTGGATACTAAAAATACAAAATGGTTGGACACGTGTTTCAGGAATTTTCGAAAAATACCCTAAAAAGGGGTAAAAAGTGTATGTCTAGGGGAGTACCTAGTCAGTCCAAATACATTTTGGTATATGCCCACATTTTGCACAAGTTAACTTTCCATACGTGGCAGGTTGCACGCAGGTTATTCCTCACGATGTTTTCCTTCACCGCTAAGAGCCAAGTGTATCAATAAACAGGCAGTCTTAATGTGATGTGGTTTTCATAATATACGCACTAATAAATCAAGTTCTCTAAGGATCAAAGACAAAATAGAGAACTAAAATTGTGTAACACTAATCCTAGTCAATGAATGATCTGAACAAGACAGAGGTAATTAAACTTGGCATGGAGGCGTCAGCTTACGGATAATTTGGTGAAATAATAACCACGCCAACGCTAGGTGAACGTGGGTGTACACTGCAGGACAAAATAAATCACAACTATTTTTTTACAAGAAGAAAATGTCAGGCATAATTGATAAAATTATATTGTAAAAAAATAGTAAGGTGTAGTAAGGTAACCTACTGTGTACATTTAACTACAGGACAAAATAATTTTAATTCATGTATATTTCGCATTATTTTATTTTAGAACCACTCTCTGAATTTTGGTATGAGAGTAGTAATTGCACATACATTAAAATATATTTTTTTTTGTAAAATAAAAAGTTGTCTTAACTCCATAATGATCGCATTGTAAGAGTACCTAATACTTACTTTTAGTACCTAATCCGTCAAAAGTCTTTAATTAGAATTCTAATTATGCTCATGTTCTTGTTGCCAAATCATAAAAAAGAGTATCTTTTTATCTTTTCAATGCCTCTCGCTGCTGGGCATAAGCAACCAAAAATCCGTTTAACTAAAAATATTTTAAAAATCTATCAGTCAATAAAAAGGTTCTGTTTACAAAATAATATTAAGGAGTCCATTAATGTCCGCAAGTGTAAAAACCTACAGATGTAACAATTAAAATTAAATAACGTGTGTAGAAACATTAACAATAACAATAACATAACCTTGCTCTGCTTTTTTATAATAATTATGATCATCAACATCATTTTATTGCTGTAAATAAACCTGATAAGTTTCAGAGCATTCTTTAGTTTTTATTAGTAAGTAATTTTTTTTATTTTTTTATCTAAAATTGGCTTAAGTTCTGAAAAAAATTCTACCGCTTGGAATAAAGTCGTAGTAATTTTTTTTCCGAGTTTTTTTATTGTGGGTTACGAGAAAACTGAGGGAATTTATTATCATACATCTCATAGAAGGCATCTCATAATATTGCTGCATATAAATAAACTGACACCGACACGTAACAATTTTTTTTTTAATTTAATAAAATTAAATTATTAGTATTTCCAAAGTGTGCTAGACAGATTCTTTGATACTTTAGACATTTTTAGATCCTTTAAATATGATTATAGAGAGTGATTAATCTCTCAATTCGTCATACATTCATATCCTAGAATGTTTTTAATTCTGTTTTATTATTAAAATTTAAAAGTTTTACTCCGATAGATATAAAATTTTCAAGAAACAGGAAACTTAAAACGTTGTTTTCATACCAAACTAAAAAGAACTGCCTTGCAATGCAAACTATACTTAATCTGCCATTCATTAAAAACTTCGTAGAATCTGTCTTGGAAGCTAGCACTAGTTTTTGCGTCTCCTCCGAATCATACATTTGAATACGCTTTAAATATCTAATTGATCGTCTATTCTTATTTGCATTTTACTTTGGTTTAAAATATGAGGAGTCCGTAACTTTTAGTAAGATTTTTCTTTTATAATGAAATACCTAAGTGTGGTTTAGTTTAACACTATAATAAAATACAAAACTCAAAATATTCGTCAAAAACTAGTGCTATCCTCCTAGTTCGAATATTCTATTTTCAAATAGTCGGACACTAAATCGTTATGCACAATGACATCATTGGTACTATTTAAATTCTAATATCGTACGAGTAGTAACTATTCGGTATTCTGTGTACGGGTTAATTCATAAGAGCTTGTCTTAAAATACAAAACTCAAAATATTCGTCAAAAACTAGTGCTATCCTCCTAGTTCGAATATTCTATTTTCAAATAGTCGGACACTAAATCGTTATGCACAATGACATCATTGGTACTATTTAAATTCTAATATCGTACGAGTAGTAACTATTCGATATTCTGTGTACGGGTTAATTCATAAGAGCTTGTGTTTTTTTTGTAAAGTGGTCGCGTAGTGTGAATGTATTAGGAATTATAAAATTTGGTTTCAAATTTTGTAGACGGCTATGTAGCCGCCGTCGATGTTGCTGAGTATAATTATAAAGATATCTATTTAATCCAAGTACCTAAGTATTTATTTACCAGTTAGCTCTCTAATAGCGTCGATGGGCTTGCAACCTGTCACGTATGGAAAGTTAACTTCTGCAAAAAGTGGGCATGTACCAAATATGTATGTATTTGGATATACATCTAAAGGATCTAAAATTTCCTAATGGTCTGAAAGAAATGCCTACCGCTCCCGGGATACAGTCGTGATCATATTTATATTTTTCATTTCAAGTAAGTATTTATTTTTAGTCAAGTAAGTAATTACAATTTGTTAATTACAATTGTTTTACAATTAAGAGAATTACAATTTGGGAAATTTGACAATGAAATTTAGCATTTTACTCAATCAGTTGCAATCTTATTGTAAAGCAAACTTTCTCGGCAACGCTTTGAAAGTTTTGCTAAAACAAATCTACGAAGTAAAAAGCCTCTGAAATGTTGGCTCGCTTCTCTCGCTCGATGTTGGTATGTTATTCTCAGCTTGCGCCACACATATGTCGCAGACAGACGGACGACAAATCAATCGCGCACGAGCCGTTGGAATGTCGACCGATACCGACAAGTCGAAGACTTCCTTGATTGGCTTTCACGACTTTTAAGCGATAAGCTATTTTGGTTCAATTGTTGGCTAGGTTTTACTTTAAACACTAGATACTTGAACGATATTTACGTTGAAGCGCTCGTGGCGAAGCTTGCTAAGACGTTTAAAGTCGTTAAGCCATGGCGGAGGCCTTAAGGCGGCCTAAAAACTCCGTCACCAGAGTTGGCCACTTGCTCATACGAACTTACTTACTTACTAGATACTTGAATTTCTAGCACAAAGGCACAAGGGGAAATAGATCGGAGACTTTCTTCGACAGCAAGATAAATTCTATTAGCTTTTTAAGGAATTCGAGACAATCTGCAGTTTATATAAACTTTTGCCCTGTAAGTAAGTAAGTTCGTATGAGCAAGTGGCCAACTCTGGTGACGGAGTTTTTAGGCCGCCTAAAGGCCTCTGTCATGGCCTAACGACTTTTAAAGCCGGGACAGACAATTTAACGTGCCCTCCGAAGCACGGAAGCGCTCAGCTGATAATGCCACTTGCGGTCACCCATCCAAGTAGTGCCCATTCAGAACGTTTTGTCCCGTGTCAAAACCCGTAACCTCCAAGTGCTAAGTGGGCTTACTCACTGCGCTTCAGAGGTCTATGGAATCGGTGTGATGCTTTCACTAAGTTCATTAAGGGAAAGCTGGCGTTTTAATTGGTTTACAACATTAATTGTGATTAAATGATCTATGTAGTCAGCAAAACTATGTTTTGAAAAACTACGACAGCATATTGACAGTCGTAAGGGCAGTTAATGTTTTTTTGACCTTATACTATGTCAAATTTTTTGATGTAAGGGACATTTTTTAAAGATATCAAAATTCTGAGTATGCCAGTCGATAGAGCGTCGAATTTTAGATCGAACTGCATATTTAACTCATTTTCGACAAAATGTCCCTTACGTTAAGTGATATTTCCGGTGACGACTTATCTAAGCAAAAAATCTAGTTTTGGCATTAAAAAATGCTAAGAATATAGTTTATATATTTTACAGTGTTAAACCACACTTAGGAATACCTAATGAAATATCATTTAATTGAAAATTCTTAATAAAAGTTACTCATCGGTGCTTTAACCGAGAAATCATCGCACCAATAGTTTCAGCTCTCGCCGTACAGGTTCCGTAGCCTAGTGGTCAGGCAGCTTGGCTCAAGAGCGATCGTTTGTATTTAGTAGTTCTTTCAGTAAAAGCGTATTTCTTCTTTAGCTTTTATTTCGGGACGAGCTGGTCTCATACCTTAGCACATGGCCTGTGGACGTGCTATGTCGCGAAGAGTGGAAGAAGTGAAGGGCAGCCTTTGCCCTGCAGTGGGACGATTATGGCTGAATAATAATAAATGATATTTAAAAATTTCATTTAAATTTTAATAATCTTTATCGTTGCGTTCGAAATACTAAAAAAATATAGGGTTTTTAATAATTATTATATTTGTTTAGGCTAGATAATTGACGGACACCGATTTTAAGGAAATTTAGGTTTTAATGAAGGCTTGGCATGATGAAGTTTTACAATACTAGATATTGACAATAAAAGTACTTAATACGTTTTCTAATTTTATGTAATTTTACTATACAATACAAAAAATTACTAGTAATTTTACTCCGAAGCACGGAAGCGCTCAGATATAAATGCCACTTGCGGTCACCCATCCAAGTTGTGACCGCTCAGAACGTTGCTTAACTTCGACGATCTATCAAGAACGTCTTAGCAAGCTTCGCCACGAGCGCTTTAGTGTGGTGATAGGCCACCTAATTACAGCAGTGGTCCAGTTGGCGCGCGCCTCGTGGGAACGCGCGCTATCTCCCGCCATCTCATCAGATAGGCGCTATCTAGCGCGATCAGCGCACGAGCGTTCTGTGCTGGGGTGACCATGGAATCTACGAATGCCTTGATTTTTAATACAGTCCTACTTCCTACTTGTTACACTTTTTTTTTTTTTTTGTGTGTCTAAGTTGTTTTGTCTCTTTTATGGTGTACTTAAAGTAATATTCTATTCTTCTTTTTCTTCTCGTGTCGAAGACTCAACTAAATAATTAAATAGTTTTGGACCAGTAAGTTGCGACTGCAACGCCCTTGTCTGTGGCCTGCATAAGGTAAACTACTACTAATATTATAAACGCGAAAGTTTGTAAGTATGAATGGATGTTTGTTACTCTTTCACGCGAAAACTACTGAACGGATTTGGCTAAAACTTGGAATATTCATAGTTTATGACCGGGTACATAGGCTACTTTTGATCACGGTATTCCCACGGGAACGGAAACTAGTAATTCATAAAATCGTGGGACACCATGGGCAAAGTATTTTATTAAATTATTAATTTAATAATTTTAACTGCTTTATTCAAAACGAAGCCTAAATATAGTCATAGTTTAAGTCGATTTTGTAAGTGTCTTCGTTTCAGCTGGTGGTCATTTCCATTAAATCTTTAGTTTTCGATTTAAAATAAGTGAGATGACGACTCTATTAAACTGTTAAATATCAAAGAAGTCCAAAAATTATTCATAATCATTTTTTTTCTTGTCTGTTATTTACCTCGAAGGTACCCATATTATCTTGATTCATAAATTTTCCTATGCCAATAACTAAGTAAACTATTTTGATAATCTTACTCGTAAATCATGGTTACCCTTGCCAGGGGCATTCACGCGACACTAGCGCCGTCGTCGCGGTGTTTAATCGTGATTTTAGATTCCGAAGCCTTATGGAGACTTATTTCTCTAAATGCAAAAAATTGTTTAAAATAAGAAAAGATTTTATATTGTGTTCTTCTCTAGGCAATATTTGAATTGGTGTTCTAAATTTTAATTTTATTTGAATTTAGAACTACTCGAATTTGAAATGAGAATTGTATACTTTCGATGTTTTAATTGTTTTGAAAATCACTGTTTAGAGAGAACACAATAACCTTTTTGGTACTTTTTTTTTAGTTTAGAACAATTTAAAAAATATGTAGGTACAAAAAAAAGGTTAATAATAATGTACTTAAGTATTTATAAAAAAAAATGAGTAGTGCAAAATCACTTGTTAACATATTTTCTAAAGTTCATTTAGGTAAGTATTAAAATTACTTTATTTTACTCGGAAATACCGGGATCAAAAGAAGCCTATGTGTTAATGCAGATTATAAGCTTTCCTGGTACCAAATTTCATTCAATCCGTCCAGATGTTTGAGCATGCAGGAGTAACAAACATTCACACTTACACACACACAAACTTTCACCTTTACAATATTAGTGTGATTTAAAGTGTTTAAGTGTTTATTTAGTAGTGTACTTACCTAAATCAAAAGTCGATGGGAAGTGACTCTTACCTACTTCTAATGCCTCTGTATTCTATGCTATTGCGTCTTAAAGATAGACGTGATCCTGTTTCTTTATACTTGATAGAATAATTTAAATGTAGATGAGAAAAATAATACATTTATTAAGCTATTATTATAGCTTTAAAAGTTTATTAATGGAATATTCCCAACAAAACATTAACAATATATAAATTGGATCATAAAAATCAAACCTTTCCTCTTTAGGTCAACTCAATGATTGTAAAACCTCAATGACCTTTCGAACAACCTATTCACAGAACGAGTATCAAAAAACCGAATCGAATCGAACACAAAAACTAAACTAATTATTCGAATAAGCGTTATAGAGAGAGCACGAATCGAAACAATCAAATCTATACATTGATAATACAAAATCAATAAAATCATTGCCACATTAACGTGATAAAACAAGATGGCTGCCTTTGATCGCGACCGCTTTCGGCGCCTTTGATGGTATGATAAAGCGACCAAATTAAGTCAAACGCTAAATGTGTGACGAATTGAGATATCAAAGTATTTCTTAGATATGACAGGCTAAAAGGTGGTGCAATTATTTCTGTTTTATACATGAAGGTGTTATAAAATTGCCTAATATTTTGTATTAATAAGGAAGTAGGTTCGTATGAAAAAAAAGGAATAAAAATAGGTTCTAAAAATTGCATTTAGATCTGAAAGAAATGTCTACCGCTCCCTGGGATACAGTTGTGATCATATAATTTTATTAGTCAGTAAATATTTTTTTTTATTTATTCGTATGAGCAAGTAACCTACTCTGGTGACACTTTAAGCTGCTTAAAGGTCTCTGTCATGGCTTAACGAATTAAAAAGCCGGGACCGACAGTTTAAGGGAAGGTTCATATCTGACGCAAAATACGCCGAGCGTATCATCCTATATCATCGCACTAACGTATCATCGGTTGAGTGTGAACGGTCAAGTGTTTTTCTATACATTTGTTTGTTCTGGCGTTACGCGACCGATAATACGCGACGCATGTTACGTCAGATATGAACCTTCCCTAAAGTTCCCTTCGAAGCACGAAAGCGCTCAGCAGCTTATTCCACTTGCGATGATTCATCCAAAGTGTAAAAATGTAAATGTTGTGTAAAAATGGATTAAGACAATTTAATAATAAAATCCTGTCTTTAAAGAATTATTCAGTAAACTATAATGAATTTTTATTCGTTCAGACTTATTACTCCATCTCATTTTTTTATTAGACAACATCAAGAAGCAATTGAACTTGTAAATTTCACATAAAAATAAATACACATTAATTCAAACACAATTTGATTGAAATTCATATTATTTCTATACCTACCGTTGAACATTCGATTAAAATTCATATTTCTATTCAGCTGAAGATTTGGTATCATCCTGTATACCTATGTATATACAAAAATGTCGAGGTCAAAGTACAACATTACTTGCAGATGTCATTGTTCTTGTCACTTTATTGATTTAACTGTACTTTGTTGTTAGACTAATATACCTTAAAAGTAAGGTCAAATCTCGGCAAATATATTGCATTGGCATACATTGTAATGCTCAATTTCAAGAAAATAGAATCCGGTTTATATTCATGAGGAATCATTACTATTAGATTATTTTTGGTCACAGAAGATCGATAGTGATCACGACTATCTCCTATCACTAAAAGCAACAAAATTTGTTCTACGACTTTTGTCTAAACTCGATATTTTTTGTAATACTAAAGATTTAAAAGAACTTACCATTCTCATTACCTACTCTACGCTCTGAATAATAGTGGCAATTCGGAGTACCGCAAAAGCCAAAAACACACACATTATAGGCGTGGGCGACATGCTCCTTCTTAACAAATAAAATTAATTGTACTTCGATTTTTTTTTTATTGTAGGTACTTCGAGCCTGTCCACTCAAGCTTCACCGCGAACTTTGACACATTGTGACATCTCAACTCTTTGACAGTTGCTTACGACACGTCTATAGTGACGTCACAGAGAACTTTTGAGAAACGAAAATTGTACGCGTAGGAGAAGTGAAGTTGCACTTGTTGGCCACCAAACTCTGTTTTCGCTACTCTTCCTAAACTATCCTACTTCCTACTACTATTATAAACGCGAAAGTTTGTAAGTATGGATGGATGGATATTTTTTACTCTTTCACGCGAAAACTACTGAACGGATTTCACTAAAACTTGGAATACTTATACATAGTTTATGACCGGGAATAACACATAGGAATAACACATAATACTATTGGTCCTACTGACTATTGATATTATTATGTATGTATGAAAATACCAACAAATAAAATGCAATAATTTTAAAATAAATATAAAATAATTATAAAATCAGACTCATAATTTACACAAATAATTATAAAATCTCATGAAAAATATCTTATAGATAGCATTAATGAATCAAAGTGGCTAGCGAGAACAGCGTGGCAGAGGCGCGCGCGCATCGTCTAATAATGATCAATGGCCGCTGCGTCTGTCTGGAAACGCCAAATATTCCATAGATCATTTGGATACTTCGGTATTGACAGGTTCGATGAACACAGATCTAAGGGATTTGGAAGTGATTTCAAGTTGTAAAAGTCTTTAGGGAGACATTTAAGACCCTTAAATAATGTACCAATGTCGGCCAAGGAAGCGTTAGAGGGACGATCTCGACACCTTCGAGAGAGGTTGGTGGGAAATCTCGAAGGACAGAGATGGTTGGAGGGATATGGGGGAGACCTTTGCCCAGCAGTGGCACGATATAGGTTGAAGAAAAAATAATAATAATAATGTACCTACACTGACGGTTTGAAAGTGTTCGCCACCTTAGAGTTGGTTCTTTAAGCGAAACAAGTAGAAAACTGACGAACATTTTTAAACCGTTACTGTACATGTAAAACAGTAGGCTGAGATACCATGTATTCAAAATTTAAAAAAAACTTCGACCTTGACATTTTCAATAGATGATTTCGAACAATGTCAGGAGGCGACCTATGTTTACACTCAATGCTATTATACTTACTCGTACTTAGTGCCAGAGACATAGTTGATATTGACTATATTTGCCTCAAAATTATTTTCTTAGAAAAGTACCAACCCTGCAAAATAGTAAAATATATTTTTGTATTGTTTCCAGGTACTTATCAGTTTGATCGCGATCATGGTTGAAGCAGAAACATCGAACCATAGAAGGTAAGTTTTTAGTTATTCATCTAGAATAAGGTAAGTTTTGCAGAACTTCAATACTTACCCAACATAAAATATACTGTAGGAATTGTAACAAAACCCCCTTTAAAAATCACCTTCAAAGGGAAAATTTTAGTCTCATCTCCTTTAGAGCTGAAAGGGTATTGAAATAAACATTTTCTTGTTCCCATTTGAGCACCACGTCAAAATTTTGATGGCTGCTCAAATGGGAATAGCAGGGTGCTCAATGCATAGGTGCTCAAAAAATAGGTGCTCACATGGGAATACTTCATTTTGATACTCAAAATCATCAAGATGTCTACGACTACCGTCATTTGGGATTTTGGGATAAAGTAGAAAAAGTGTTCACACTTAGCTTCAAGGCTTTTAACGAGTTACACACTTTATATGTTTCTGCAGACGACTCAACATATTTTTTCAGAGAACAGACAAAGTACTTTTGTAGAGTAACTAAGTTCGTATGAGCAAGTGGCCAACTCTGGTGACGGAGTTTTTAGGCCGCCTCCGTCAAGGACGACAAGCCGGGACCGACAATTTAACGTGCCCTCCGAAGCACGGAAGCGCTCAGTTGATATGCCACTTGCGGTCACCCATCCAAGTAGTGACCGCTCAGAACGTTGCTTAACTTCGATGATCTATCAAGAACGTCTTAGCAAACTTCGCCACGAGCGCTTCGCCACTTTTGAGTACTTTTGTTACTTTCACGGTCACTTCATTCCAATCTAACTCCTAAAGTTCAAATTCATAAACATAAAAATCGGTTGTAACATGAGATCATTTGATTACTATTTGTAACGTGTATATTAATCCGATTGAATGCAAGTTCGTCTGATTGACGCACCGTGTAACGAGTCTATTTTAACCTATCAGAAATGAGAATAATGAGCATAGACTACAAAGATAGACAAGACACTCTTTAAATACTCACAAAAAAAATACGAAAAATTGTGCCTGAAAATAAAAATATTTATAGAAAATTAACTACACCATGTTTTGTTTATATATTCTTAAAATGTAGTAGTTATGCCATCTCAGATCATTGCGAACAATATAGATATAGCTCAACTGATCCAGATCACTGATAATCAGCAGCCAAGACGCTAGTTGAACATTTTATTTTAAATTTAATCTTTTTACATACATACATACTTACATACATAAAATCACGCCTCTTTCCCATAGGGGTAGGTAGACCACGGATCTCCACTTGCCACGATCCTGACACACTTCTTTCGCCTCATTCACTCTCATTACATTCTTCATACACGCTCATAATTTTTATAATCTATGATAAATCGTATTTTATTTTTTGTAGCAATTTTTTTCACTTATAATTCTGTGAAATTAGTTAATGGTTTTTATAAGTAGAATTACAAATATTATGACAAAGATATTATACGAAATATGCAAAAAAAGTATACTATAATATAAACCTTATGATTAAATATACTTACACTTTTATTGAAGTCTTCATATCTAAATAAACATAATATTTTCTTGTTTATCAAAACATGCCCATTGACCATCTGTATGTTTGTCTATGACCAGTCAATTGACAGTGCATCGAAGCCGCCAAAGCGTTTGACATCTCGACCTTTGCGCTTTGGCGCGTTTTTGTAATCGATGCGCGCTCATTACCGGCTAATGACAGTAGGTAGAAATCCCACGTCTGGGGTCATCTGTCTGTGTCTGCTCATTGTGAAATAGTTACATTTCATAATGTTTCAGCGGTTATGGGTTAATGAGGCTGATTGATTACACTTTTTGCATGTCATTATTTTTTAAGACCTCGGGTTTCTACGCTTTATTACTTACAATGCGCGGTGGTTTCACTTGCTAATTTTAACATTTATCTTGTTAATATTCCGACACAAGAACTCATAGAAATTATTGAAATTATTAGAAATTATTAATAATAGAAATTATTTGTTCTATTATTGTTTTGGCTTGTGTTTAATTCTAAGTTACAAATAAACCTTTTTGATTTGATTTGATTTTGAAATATAAAGATAATATCTTAACTATAACTCGGTTTAATCGTCATGCATAATATTATTATGTATGACGATAAACCCGTTAGATGCCCATCTTAAGAATTACTGTGGCCTAAAACAGGGATAAATGGAAAGAAGGCAGGGAGGCTTTTGCCCAGCAGTGGGACATTACAGGCTCATAGTAATAATAATGAAGATATCATCGTTTTAGCTTAATCAGCTTTCGAAATAACACAGTCAATAATTAAGCTAAGCTCTAGCGTTAAAGCTAGTTTTTTTTTATAATCGAAGGGAACTTAAACTTGAACATTCGGATCACAAGTTAGGGTATGACAGATTAGGCAGAAATGGTATACACGTATTATACCTACTAAAATAGTAAACAATAAAAACTGCTCAATACAATCGAGCTGTCGTCCTCATAGTTTTCGAAAATACAAGATCATCTTAGTTTAGTGATACTACTAATTTTATAAGTCTCGTCGCATTTTCTCGGTAATACATTCGTATCGTTGAGTTTTTTTTATATTTGAATGAACGATTATTATGCCAAAACCATACAAAAACAAACAAAAACAGGCACGTCCTATTGGTGATAATCACCATGACACAGGATTTGGGATACACAAAAAAAACAATAGGAGACACAACTTGTTCTAAAGTCACAACATTAAGCTTCTGAGAAGATTGGCTTCTTTGTCTCTGGTAGATGGTTAATTTTTGAACGCGTTCGTTATACAGGTTGATATTTAGAAATTGCGATTTAAATATTTTATGTAGGTACTATATTTGAAGAACAAGATCATGAGATTATTCTGGTAGCCTGCATGTATCTTTAGTTTTTAAATTTCTTTGAATCTAGCATGAGACTGTACAGCAAAATATACATTGGCACTCATTTCACAAAATTAAAATCGATCTTTGAAAGATCGAACTTTTGTTGCTGACTGTACCAGTTTAGAAATGAACACTGAAGATTTTCGTTAGGTATAAGTAACAAATTAGTTTTTTTAGTTTTCAAATTGCCTTATTTTATCAAGTGCAACTCAAAATTTTGCAAGTAAAGTAAGAACATCCTGTATTAAAGACCTGTCAATCAAAATAGGGTCTCCTACTGCGCCTCACAGTTCAAGCTAAACCACATAATGAGTCATAAATATTCCGAAATCTGACAAAAATAGTAGCTTTAAGCTGTCATGATCTAAAAAATATCGGACTTTTAACTGATTTGTGACATAGAAGATACTTTTACTGACAGGTTTTGTGAATGAAAGGGTTGTGATAGATAGATAGATAGATAGATAGATAGATAGATAAAAACTTTATCTGTTTTGGTAAGAGTTTTGTGTGAAATTACCGTTTAACTTTGAATACTATCTTACTGGCAATCTTTATGTAGATAATAGTGGCAATTCGGAGTATCGCAAAAGCTAAACTTATCTAACCAAAAATGTTGCCGTCCCTTTCATAGCCATGGGAATAAAAAGGATGGCATTAATTTTAGTTAGTTTAGTTTAGCTCTTGCGACACTCCGAATTGCCACTAATGTCTGATTTCGTGAGGAAACCCGCGGCTAGTCAGCCCCACACGTGTTGTCTTTCCTGTGAATATGGCCGACAGCTAAGAGGATGGTTAGATGCTACAAGCCTATTCCATCTAAACAATGTTTCAGGCACTACAGTGTCCCGTTAAGTGTAGGCAAAGATGCCTCCTGACGCTGTATAAATCATCTAATAAAATATTTAAAGGTCTGAGTAACTCAACTATGAAAGTGCTGAAAACCAAAGTTATTGACAAATGCGTCGTTTCTATAATCTCTTTCTATCATCGTTATTTTTCGTAAAGGGTCTATTTCTATACATTTTTCTTTTTTAAAAGTCTTATTATTTATTTATTATAAGCCTGATGTTTCCCACTGCAGGGCAAAGGCCTCCCTGCAGGGCAAAGGTGTTATCTTGTTAACTTTACAATTACTTTTACTTTTTTGACATGCCTTACTTTGTTCGACTGGCTTCCCACTGAAGCTTGACTATTTAGATTATTTTAGATTGTTAAGGGATCGCTTTTAAAAAAAAGCTAGGCCCACACCACCAGGTTCTTGCCTGATTCTTTCCCTGGTGTAGGGAGTCGCGTTGGAACAGGCATTAGAATCACCTAGCATGTAAAACGATACTTAAGTGATCCTTAAAGAATAAATGATTTTTCTTTCTTTCTTTCTTTCTTTCCCTTCCCTCTTTCCACTGATCTCGGTTTTGTGCATCTTGGCGCCATTCTTTGTTGTAGGAATCAAGCTCGTCACGCCATCGTCGCCTGGGTCTTCCACGTGGCCGTCGTTGTAAAAAGTCTTAACAAAATAAAAAAATAACTAATTTACCAGAAGAACTTTTCCATTAAAATAGCATTTCTCCTTATTGTGAAAAGTTGCAACAGGCGAGTTAATTTAATGTTAACGGTACGAGCTGTACGCTGGTATTTGTGTAACTAGTCTGTGGTTAGTTGACAACAAACTGTTTAACTTATAGTTGGGTGGGAATCCTCTTGATACTTTAACAGGTTAGCTGTCCGATGAGGCACATGTGCCTCATGGGTGATTGCACTGGTACGTCCATGAGGCATATGTGCCTCATGTTAGCTGTCATTATTTACTACGAGGACGTGTACAAAGAAGATCGAAACTTGCTTCGGGACAGCTAACCTGTTAAGGTGATTGACACGAGTTAACCGTATATTTAGAATAGAATAGAATAGAATAGAAAAAGTTTTTATTTTCCATCAACAAAAACTGGGTCACGTACCGGTAATGGACAAAGACCCAATCATGGACACATGAAATTTCAATGGCATAAAAATAATGCTAAAAATAGTTTTACGGAAATGACAACCCCACAATTTGAAAGCAGAAACTTCGATTTGACATATTGCCAAATAACATTCAGTATTAGTCTTATCAATTAAAAATGGCGAAGTAAAAAAACTTGTGCGGCGTTATTTTTCAAGTTTTTCGTGATTTATTGTGCTAATCGTTAAGGAGGTAAGTGTACATTTTTATTTATAAAAAGTATTTCTCAAGATTTATTATGTTTTACTATGATTTTACGGAAATAAACTGAAATTTAACAGATAGTTTTAAAGAAAGATGAAAGCTAGAATTTGTTGGAACCATTTTAGAAGGGGTGTACATCACTGGTACGTATATTTTACTGTAAACCAGTGATGGACATAAACTACCAATAATGTACACTATGTCCATAATTGGGGGTCCATAATTGGTTTTCTTATTTTGTTTAGATGGCGTCCAAAAAAAAGTATTCCTAAGCAAATGGGAGATATGCCTTTGAGGTGGTACGAGGTGGAGAATCTGTAGAGGCTGCAGCAAAGAGCTTTAGGGTTCCGCGGATCATTTTATACAACAAAATATCAGGTGAAATCCCAATGCAATGATCTCAAATAATATTGATCTCTCTCCTAACTTGCGGACTGTGTTTAGTTCTTAAATAGTTTTAAATTATTATTTTTTTTAACCTATATCATCCCACTGCTGGGCAAAGGTCTCCCCCAATGGTTTCCATCTTTCTCGGTCTTTTGCCATGTCCCACCAACCTTCCTGAAAGGTGTCAAGGTCATCTCGCCAGCGTCTTCTCGGCCTGCCCCGGCTTCGTCGCCCATCTGCAGGGACCCACCCATGGCGTGACAATCCCCGCCCACCTTTCACCATCCATACGGCTTACATGGCCCGCCCAGTTCCACTTTAACTTGGCAGTTTTTTCGCTGACGTCTTCGATCCCGGTCTTTGCGCGAAGAGTAGTATTCCTGACTCTGTCCGTTCTCTTTACCCCTAGCACGCTGCGTTCCATGGCTCTTTGGCAGACCTTGAGTTTGGACTTCTGAGCCTCGGTTAAAGACCATGTTTGGGCACCATAGGTAAGAATGGGCAGAATACACATGTCAATGAGTTTTCGCTTTAGAGACAGTGGAAGGTTTCCCTTCATTAGCGGTTTTATAGACCAGAAGTTCCTTCAGGCATTTTCAACACGACGATCGACTTCTTTGTCCTGCCTGTTATTGAAGGAGACTATCTGGCCTAAGTAAGTGTACTCATCGACATAGTGTAATTCTTGCCCATCAACCTCGATCTTATGTTTGGTGCCGTTAGTCATGATTTGTGTCTGTAACCGATTCATCATCAGTTCAACCTCCAGGCCTACAGTGCTCAGTTCTCGAGCATATTCTGAAGTTCTGCAGCGGTCGAGGCAAAGAGAATAATGTCATCGGCAAACCGCAAGTTTGTAAGTTTCTTGTTTCCGATTGTGATACCCTTTGACTCCCAAGATCGTGTTAGTGTTTTAAAAATGCCTTCTAGGGTGCTTGTGAATAATTTGGGAGAGAGCGGGTCACCTTGTTTCACTCCTTTATCAATTGTGAAATGAGGTCCTGATGTTGTTAATTTTATGTTCGCTGTACTGTTACTGTAAATAAGCTTGATGAGGTCTTATGTAAGTTTTATTAATATTTTGTTTTTCAAGGGCTTCAAAAATTGCGGAATGTTTAATGCTATCGAAAGCTTTAGTGTAGTCTACGAAGGCTAGATATTTAATTTTTAAAAAATAAAAAGAACTACATACCTACCTATATATATTGGTTTTATTTAAGTAATATTATTATTAGAGACGAGCTTGACTCCTACTGTCCACAATGGACTACACTAGCTCACAATAGAGAGGAGTGTAGAGAAGGAAGGGAGGCCTTTGCCCTGCAGTGGGATGATACGGGCCCCTAATAATAATAATAATAAGGGCGCAGGGCACCTTTGAGGCGAGGTGTCTGGGAGTAGCAACCCCGCGGACCCGAGTGCTCCCGGGGGGAGGTCACCGTTCCTCACCTCCGCTTGCCTTCACTGGCCGGCCGGAGTGAACACTGACGAGGAACAGGTCCCCCACCTCCGTGTTGCCTTCACCGGCCGGACGGAGTGGAGTGGAGTCGCTAGAGCATTGCTCGGAGGCTGGCGGTGTTACGTAAGTGGTGAGTGGGCACGTGAAGCTGGACCCTCAGGGAGCTCGTGATCGTCGTTTAAAACCCGGTAACACCACAACCACCCTCTAGCTACTCACGTCATGTTGCCCCCTTGTTGCTACATTTGCAACTATTTTGGGGGGCCCAGTTGTGAGTTGGCGAGTCTCCGCCCGCCATTTTATACATGTTCGTTAACATTGTGTCGGCGGGTGCCATAGTCCCCATAGTTTCCCTCCCAGTAACCAGTCCACTACCATCACACTCCCATAGCCCAGTAGTAGTTTTCCACATCTGTAATAGTCCTGCACAGACCGGACGCTGCTTTTGGATGCATTTTTATAGTGTTATTCAGGGTAGCCGCCGGTATGTGTGTCCATCACAATAAGATCAAAAATGTCAAAAGGGCCTCTGTGTGTTGGCTTCGGCCCCATGCATGCCTATCAAAGGTCCGGGACTCCATAGTTCCGAGATACGAAAGTTGACAAACATAATAATAATAATATTATTATTACCTATAGCACCCTACTGAATACCTACCTATCTTAGAACGGAAATAATCATAACTATTATGCCAGAAAAACGTTGCATTCATAGCTAATTAGGTACCCACACGATGTCCATCATTAGGTGTCCATTACTGGAGAGGTGTCCATTATTGGTTGTCGAGCACTGGTGTTTGGGTGTCCATCACTGGTGTTTTTGTAGGTATTTTAGAAATACTTAAATTAAAATGACACGGTAAATGATGATTTATGTTTTACGTATGTATTAAGTAGAGTAAATATCCTGCTATTGTATAATGTTTACCTCAACATTGTCACTTGAACAATAAAAAAGTTATAGTCAAAATATTACAACTAAATCCTTAAAGTGTCCATGATTGGGGCCTTCACGGTAATACAAATGAAAAATACTTATTGACAATCGAGTGATAAGAAAATAAGGCTACCATTTGCTATAAAATAATACTTATAATAAATTATATTTGGATATTTTACAAATATTCAGGCGTGATTTTTGTATTTAAATCTTTATTTTAATGATAGATGACTATTTTACTAAACTTAACAATTAAATTGACTTGTTTTTATTCAATTATTTCTTGAAATTTTGCATGTACTTTATTATTATTATCGTACTAGTGTAAATGGATTTGTAAACCGTTCTAGTTTTAATTATTTATTATTATTATTATTATGATCCCATTGCTGGGCAAAGGCCTCCCCCCACCACCACCATAGTTTTAATAAATAAAAAAAAATAAACATTTGTGAGTATTTGTATTCATACGAGTATTTAACTGTTAAATTAACAAAGCTTTAGTGTGTTTTTTTCTTACCGAACCAATGATGTCAATATATTTAGCAGCTTTTTGAACTCTAGTACCTAGGCGTAAAAGATCATTATCTTAGTGTTACTTTTATCATTTAAGTAACTGAAGTATCAAAACAATGGATCCTCGTTCAAAGTAATCTCATTGCGGCTACATTAGCGAGCGACCGCGGAAGTGTAAAAATATAATCTATTTTAAACATTTGTCGTGCTGCCTACCCCCAAGTAATGACACAGAACTAGATAATGTGGTTAGTGGTTTGTCTAGTAAACTGTATTGTAAGTTGCTACTGGCAGATAGAAACACAACACAGAATAACATCACAAAAGATTTATAAAAGGGCCCAGCTTAACTTGGTTATTAATTAAAACCAGCAAATTTATTAATTGCTATTTATTTTATAAAAACTGTAAAACTAATGAGTTGACACATAACCTTCAAAACTACTGAGGACGCGCGCCACCGCCTCGCTGCGCAGAATGCGCGGCAGCTGCAGTCTCCTACAGGCGATAGCCGACAGGCCTGACTCTCATCTCATACAGGCCTGGGAGTCAAGACATGCCATTTTGGCAACCTACACTTGTCGATGACTGTCCGGCTACCTACCTACCTACCCACCTACCTACATATACCTACTTTAATGCATACATTTAATACTAACATAGTTCAATTAGTCACTAAGTACTAACAACCTATGGATGTAAAAGTCTGAAATAAAGAAATTTTTATTTTTTATTTTTTATTTTTTTATTTAAAACTACCGCAACTAGTGTTGCCCTCTATAACAAACTAAATTAATATCCAAACTTGGTTACCGGCGGTTTTTGTGTAGTATAGTAATCTAACCTCGCTCACGTGTCAAATGTATGGAATTTTTAGTTTGAATTCATTTTAGATGACGCTGTGTGGAAAGTCCAAGGATATAAAAAAAAAAAAAAAAAAAGTTTATGCAAGTTACAAGTTATAGCTCATAATAGAGATGAATGGAGAGAAGGAAGGGAGGCCTTTGCCCTGCTGTGGGATGATTCGGGCTAGTAATAATAATAATAATAAGTTACCGGGGAAGGCGCTGCACTGGATTTTCATACATTTGTGATACTTGACTCGATATCGAGGACAGTATCCAATACTACAGTAAACTGGCGTTAACCTCCAGCACACATCGTTATCCTAGTGCGTTGTCTACGAACAAAATAAAACTATTACAGAGTAATAATAGGTTTATTACAGAGTTATAAAGAAAAGCTTATTAATAGGTTTTACAAGAGGAACAATATATTTGATTAAATTC
Source organism: Xanthorhoe designata (assembly GCA_963582015.1). NCBI lineage: Eukaryota > Metazoa > Arthropoda > Insecta > Lepidoptera > Geometridae > Xanthorhoe > Xanthorhoe designata. Next base: position 918,751 of record OY757045.1, read on the forward strand.
CTTATTTCAACGTTATAATAAAATAAAGGAGGCGAGGGGCGCTTGTTGAACGCATACTGCCTTAACGTTAACGAAAGAGACGAAGGAGTTACTTGTAACGAACTCAAATTGTCATGTAAATAATGATGTAACTAACACTATTAATTTAATATTTAATATTAAAATGTGAGTTTATTGGTAGTTACATTAAATTCTCTGTCTATTACAAACTACTATTAAATAGGTGTGTATAGCCTAAGGGCTGGGCAAGCGGGGTCAGACAGCGTGATTGCTACCGCGCATGCGCGCAATTAGCCGCGCACAACATCGTGGGACGGATCGTTATCGCTTTCCACTTGATTTGCGGACGGAAGTTTTAAATAAAAATTAATGGTATTTTTAAATCTAATACGCTACGATGGGATAACACCTTATTGAATGCTAAATTCTGCTACAGACTCGACTTTCGATCCGAAGGTTGTGGGTTCGAGTCCAGCCGTGCATCAATGAACTTTTCACATCGAAAAATTTATATGCGCTTTAACACGAGCTTATAACGGTGAAGGAAAACATCGTGAGGAAACCAGTTAGCTCTCTAATAGCGTCGATGGGCTTGTAACCTGTCACGTATGGAAAAGTTAACTTCTGCAAAAAGTGGGCATGTACCAAATATGTATGTATTTGGACATACCTCTAACTACCCTCTTAGACATCTTCGAAAAGATCTAAAAATTGCCTAATGATCTGTAAGAAATGTCTACCGCTCCCGGGATACAGTCGTGATCATATTTCATTTCATTTCATTTCATTTTATTTCATTTCATTTCATTTCAAATTCTGTTAATTATAATAATTATGAACAGCCTAAGTTACATTTTACAATCGCTTTTGAAAACGGTAAAAATGAATTCGAATTGACATTTGGCGACGAAAATAGAGGCCCACTTGGATTCCACGAAAACGAAGTTCGTGACAATTTTCGGGTTCAGCTAATGTGGATACTGAATTCTTGACATTAATTTTCGTGGCACCCAAGTAGAGCATCTGCATCGATTAGAATTATTATATTTATCTACAGAAACTAAACTACTAACACATTACATAACTGTGCAAAATACAATTAGAGTTATAATTATTAACAAATCAAAGGAATAGCGATGATAAAATGTAAAAACAATGCTTTTGTCAATATTATATTTATTTATTTGCCAAATTTTACAGAGCCATGACATAATACCAGAAGTTAGTATTCATAATTAATATACCTTAGAAACGAAAGTTAAAGCTCTTTTCCCGTCGTCAGTTTTCTCTATTATGCCTTAAAACATTTATGTCATCAATTTTTATTGATGTCAACATACAAATAATGTAAACAATAAATTAATTTGACCGGAATTTTCTGAACCCGCGCTCACACGGGAACCGCGTGGTGCTAACCAGATTAATGGTTGTACAGATCCATTTGTTAGCACTATGCTATCACAGAAACATCGAGATACGAGGAACAACGGAAGACGTCAAAAAGCCATTGCGTTGATAAAGATAATTTCAATACCAATAGCCATATCTTTTGTAAAAAAAAAAATCTAAAGCATAACAAAACATTCTGAAATTACATTTCGAGATTTAAATAAATCTTGCTTCGATATATAGGATGACATCCACAATTATTTATTCAAATTAAAAAACAGTAAAAAAAAAGTGACAATATTATTGAATTTATTTACAGCAATGGTATTTTATCGCGTCATTTACTCTTTTTGTTTTATTACTCGGCGATAATGACGCGATAAAATACTATTTCATATATTTTTAGAAATATATATATATATGTATTTAGAAGTTTAGAAAGCCAATGCATGTTTAAGACAGACTATTAGCAATGGTGTTTTAACAACTATAGGATTGTGCTATAGATAATTTAGGATTTTAAAAAAACGACAGAACCTTTGATGATCAAAGATAATTTTTTTTAATGTTTTTGGGTAATTTAAACTGTTTACCGGTATTTCAAAAAAACGGTGGTACCTCAAAAATACCGAAATATAAAATACCGGTTTCAGTCCCTGCTTTGATCTACGAATGACAGAAACATTATGGTAGCAACTTCGTCCACAATCATGAATACAAAGTCGCTTTATGAATAGTCAATAATAAAACTAAATTAAGGCCCAACCAATCAACTTCCGTTTATTCTGTAGGTTCTTCAAACCCACGTTTAGCTCAAATTAAAGGTCGATCTGACCTATTTTGATTACACCTGACATCATCGCACTTAACTACCGATTTGCGTTCACTCGATTAACTCAATCAAAAAGTTATTAAGGAACGAAATCAAATTTATAAACTCGTATAAACCTAATAAACTATTGTAAGTTTAATAATATACATGCGAATGTACCTAAGTGTGTTAGTTACGCTTCAATTACTCAATTGAACTTAATGAAATTTTGCAAATTCGTTGTCAGGAATACAAAAAAGGACAATCATTTAGATTATTAGTTTAAAAAAAAAAACAGAATATTTAAAATGTAGTACAGTGGGCGGTCTTATAGCTATGACCGATTTCTTCGAGACAACCTTAGGATGAACTGGATCTAGTGGCGGAAACAAAGAGAGGCCTATGCCCAGGAGTGGGATGAGAGGGGCTGATGATGATGAAATAAATACATAATATAAAAAAATATAAACAAATTGATTAATAAATAAGTACTTACATTACTAAGTACCTTCTTCTTCCTGCCCTTATCCCGCCATCTCAACATACACCCCTTTCTTCGCGTTGGAACAGGCATTAGAATCACCTAGCATGTAAAACGAAACTTAAGTGATCCTCGAGGTCCTACAAGAATAAATGATTTTTCTTTCTTTCTTACTCATCGTTTACGTCAACTTTTACACAGTTTATCCATCTTACTACTTACCTACTACTACTAAGTACCTGTGATAGTTAATTAGCCGAATCAGCAAGTCTACAATCAAGGTGCCTCTGTATTACCAAGAATTCGTTCGAAACCATGACATCCCAAACATTTGACGCTAATTGCAAAACACGAAAATAAATATTTTGTCGGGTGCAGTCGAATCGAGAAAAAAAAAACGATTTTGACCGACTCGTGCCAAATCAAAAGGTTCTTTATACTTACTGTTTTTTTTTAACTCATAGAACAGGCTAATGCATCTAACTAAAGGGTTACATTTAAAAACTATAAAGTTTTTATAATTTGAGAATTTAAGAGTGATGACCAGAGATTTGTTTTTTGTTTTATATTAGTGATTTTATCATTTAAAAAAGTAAAATCCTTTTCAGTTTTGGGATTTTTTCAATTTTCCTACTAAATAAATAATAATAAACGAGCTCTAAACGGTGGTGGAAAACATCATCATCATTTCTAACAGCAACGATGGGCTTGCAATCTGTCATGTATGGGTAGGCAACTTCTGCAAAATGAGGGCATGTACCTACTAAATGTAGGTATTTGAACATTACCACTAACCCCCTTAGACATCTTCAAAGGATGTAAAAATGCCAAAAGACCAAAGAATTATGGTCTACCGCATCTTAAGAATACAATCGTGATAATACTTCATACATTTTTGATACTTATTTTATAATTTTTGATTTATTATAACAAACAAAACTATTACACATTAAAAACCAAGGAAGCAACATAGTACACAAAAACAGTAATTCACTTCGCTACTTGTTTGCAAAAACACGACCACAGTAGCAAGAAGTCTAATGATCTGAATTACGATCAAATTTTAGCTCCAAAATTACTTGATCGAGTTTTTATTTTGGGTCCGGAGGGGGTTCTGGGTTTTCCGCTACCGTCATTTATTTGAACCATAATGTTTAGTGAATTGAATTATAATGGGATCATCATAACGACTAAATTGGATTAATTGATCAAGATTATCTCGATTTTATATAGATTTTATTAATTTATTTATTAACTATATAAAACCCAACCAAAGCTTTGCTCTCGTAGAAATAACCTGAAAAATCATTATTATGTATTACGATAATTCTCAATCTTATTACTAACAAATTTTGATAAGTAAATATAAACTTTGCCCAGCAGTGGGAAAATATAGGTTAAATAAAAAAAATAAAATAAAAAAAATATAAACTATCCTTGGACTTTTTTTACACAGCGTCATCTAAGTAGTCCCAAGCTAATATACTGATATAGACTGACATACAATTTTTTTTTGTAAATACATAATTATTATAGATTGAAAAACACCCAGACCCGGAATAAATTATCTGAAGAACATGCAAACATTTGTCCCGTGGCGAGAATCGAACCCGCGACCTCTGCGTCTCAAGCTGGCATTCGCCCACTTTGCCACAGAGTTCGTCAAGTTAACTGAAGCCAACTGTACCTAAACAAAATAGTTCATTCCGAGAAAACATTAATTCTGCAGCAATTCGTCAGCGCAGAACAGCACTGAGCTCTGCACTTCGCCTCATCCATCACGAAATCTCCTTGTTAAGAGGACTGCAAACTATCACACTAGCACCGCTTTACCACCTTAAGGGTGCTTTTACAGTAGTAAAAGCACCCTTAAGGTCTTTAAGGGAACTATATACTGCTAGCCCTTAAGGGTACCTTAAGGGTCCCTTAAGGTACCCTTAAGGGCTAGCAGTATCAGTAGATACTGCTAGTCGCTGCTCCCGCTTTGCAATATTCGAGCACCAAATAGCAACAAAGTATTGTACTATAATAAATAAATAAGTAGTATATCAGTCATCTGGTTACCATAAACACAAGCATCAAGTCGCTTAGCTTGGGACTAGATGACGCCGTGTAAAATATCCATAATTTTTTAGTAGGTACAAGATCTAATGCATTTATTAAGTACATCAATGTTTACGCAAAAATATTATAGTAAGTAAATAAGTTAAAAATACGCGATCTGTAGGGTTACCGACGGTTTTTGTGTAGTATAGTAATCTATCCTCTATAATATTAGATAAAATTAAATAAAGGTAAATAGCGATAAATACCCGTAAATATATGTCTTATCATGTGTTCTGATCGCGAAAGTTTAGAAAAGACAATATGTAATACTTGACTCAGTATCGAGGACAGTATCCAATACTACGGTAAATTTTTAACCCCCAATGAGAAAGGTCCGTAAATGACGCGGCGAGCCGATTTACATAGGTTATTGAGTGCTTGAGCAGTATTAATGGTGCGCGCGCTTCCTCATAGTGTGTTAACATTATTTGTCAGAACACACTTTGTTTATGCCACGAGTATATCGTTAGCTTTATGTACCTATATTGTTACAATAGCTAATTACGGCTGGGATAGTTCACTAACAAGTTAACAAGTGTGAGACGCGAGGTGTGACCACACATACCCAGAAGTAGATTCTCCGGAAGAATCGAAACATTGTCGGTATCTAAATCGACGATATTTTAACATGGGTAATTTCCCGTGCGCTAAAAATATTTATGTTTTACTTTTATTTAACAGTTATTGATCTGTCTTGGAAATAGGGTATATCACATTTTTAGTAAACATTTGCATATTCAAAAAAGTGCCTTATTACCCGGGATTAAAGAAAACACTAAATAAAATGATAACAAAAACATCTATTACCAAAGAATATAAAAACCAGAGTGGTCACATCATCCTGCGCTCTCCCATTCCAAATTCAAAATTCGAAATCGTATCGCGTCCTGACGTTTCCGTTACGTGCCGTATCCGGCGCATGCGTACAACGAATCAGTAATCGCGCGCTTTTACATTAGTTTTTTTAGGTTTTTTTTATAAAAGTATATGTATCCTGTGTTTTGATTGATGGTAGAGAGATAGGCCGACGAAGGCACCATTATGCAGTCCCACCTCATAGGGTACCGTTGATAAATTGGTTACTTGTATTCCGAACGCGCTTCGGCCATTTTCGTTTATGTTCGCAATCGGTTTTTTGACACAGGGGTATTTATTTTTGATTTTGTTTGTGTGGGTGTAATGTTAATCGGGATATTATATCTAAATAAAATTATAAATTGGTTTATTTTATTTCAAAAATCTTTAAAATGCCAGGTAACGTTTTACGTCATTAATGATTAAGATTTTTTGATTTACTTTATATTTGTTTTAAATACCATTAGACATTTCCGTTTCCGTTATTGACAGTTAACCTTACACTTAGACCTCTCTCTCTCACTTAGATTTTTAAGAAACAAACCAGTAATTGCAATCAGACGAGATTTAAATCCGCTACTTTTACTATGTAGTCACAGAGAGGTCAAGGTTAAGAGTCCAATTAACTTTTTTGATATTTTTTCAGTACTAATAATAAAATATCTCAAAAATATCTCAGAAATAAATAAAAATTCGTTTATTTTGGTAGGACTTCAGTTTCGTCTTACATGCTAGGTGATTCTAATGCCATTTAAACATATTCCTATTCCATAGCCTTAGAAAAGGGTTTAAATATCCACTAAGATATTCCGAGTGGATGCCTCTGATTGATTTATAGTCTACTTGTGGATATGTACCACGTCCGTGATTGGTCGTTGACAGATGACTTCATCGCTTGGAACGTGCCGACCGTTGCAACTTGCATTTAGATATAGAATACGTACATTCTGGTTTTTATTAGGGTAGTCAGAAAAGAGTTAAATAATTGTAATATTTCAATTAATAGTTTGTGTTAAAGGTGAGCCATTGATAGTATCAAAAGTTGAGGAAACAAAACTTACTACATGCATTTATTGTGTCCTTGACTAGCACATAACAACAACTTAGAACCTAATAAGAAAATATAAAAAGTTAGGTTGTTTCATAACTAATACTCTAAAAATAAAACAAAAAAAAAATCAACAACCGTAATTTTTTTTTACTTAAATGGAATTTATGATAATTACCTTACATGAGTATTGATGATTCGTGATTTATACTTCAACATTTTATAACTTTAAATAATAATTATTCTACCACTTTTGCTCTATACAAAACCGTCAAAAATAAAAAATAAACTTACATTACCAAAAACACAATAACAGTCCTATTCTAATTCACAAGCGGTGCTAAGGCGAGCTCGTTGCGATTCAGCGCCAGCCTCGCCGGCGATACGGGGCGTACGTTAAATACAGAACAATACGATGATCTATATACGAGCTGTACACGAGCGGGGGCACGGTTATTGAATCCTAAACAGTTTGTAGTGACATAGAATATTAATAAAAACAGAACTGACGACAATATAATAATTTTATAATATATTTTTGTATTATAGTGTTAAACCACACTTATGTGATTTACAAATTTACAAAATTTGTCTGACACCAACCAGCTGGGGGCCTTTTATGACGAAGTTCGTAAACTCACACGGTCAACAACTCACAGCTCTGTACCCCTAAAATCAATGGATGGTGTTCCATTGACAGCTAAAGATGACGTTATGAATCGTTGGGAACAACATTTTAGTCATTTACTCAACGTTGATCGATTAGCTGATCTACATTACATAAACGCTCTTTCAGCTTTTCCACCACAAACAGACCTTGTTAAGCCACCGACACTAGACGAGACTATCTTTGCCATCATGCAGCAGAAAAACAAAAAGGCAGCAGGTGTTGATAACATTTCTGGAGAACTGCTAAAATACGGAGGAGATCATCTACAGAACACCTTATGGAAACTATTCACACGGATGTGGAATGAAGAAAAAGTTCCAGAATGTTTTAAGGAATCTAGCATATGTTCACTATACAAGAATAAGGGGAACCGCTCTGATTGTAATTCTTATCGGGGCATATCACTGTTATCTACTCCCGGAAAAGTATTTGCTAGGATTCTTTTAAACCGCCTATTGCCTCTATCGAAATCTATTTTGCCAGAAACTCAGCTTGGCTTCCGTCCAGATAGAGGGACATGTGAAGCTATCTTCTCAATTCGCCAGCTGCTAGAGAAGAGCAGAGAACAAGGTCAGCCAATGTTCCTGTGCTTTGTTGACCTTGAAAAGGCTTTTGACAGTGTACCTCGTGAGGCGCTCTGGGTTGTTCTGGCAAAGCTTGGATGCCCAGATAAATTTATAAGGCTCATTCGGCTTCTTCACGACGACATGAAGTGCTGCGTCGCCGTCAACGGCGATCGGTCCGAGTTTTTCCCTGTTACATGTGGGGTTAAACAGGGTTGCGTTTTAGCACCAACTTTGTTCGCATTGTACTTTGCCGTTGTAGTCCGAGAGACTTTAAAAGATTTGTCCGAGGGTCTTCGCATTCGTTTCCGCATAGATGGAGGCCTTTTTAATATCTCTAGGCTTAAATCCCGTACTAAGGTTTCCTATGCCACAATGACTGAAATCATGTACGCGGATGATCTATGCTTTGTAGCGGATTCTGCGGAGGGCCTACAAAATCTAATTTCTAGTCTTGACAAAGCTTGCACCAAATTTGGCCTCAAGATTAGTGTCAAAAAGACAGAAATCTTGACAAATATGGATGCCTCGAACATCACGGCTCCTAATGTAAGCATTGGTCAAGACATCTTAAAGCAAGTGGAGAAGTTTAAGTACCTTGGAAGCACAATAACATCTAAGTGTGACCTGGATTCTGAGATAAATAATAGAATCGGTGCAGCAGCTTCGGCATTTGGTAAACTGCGGACCAGGGTTTTTCGCTCACACGACCTTAAACTCTCTACAAAAATAAGTGTCTATATGGCGATAGTGCTGCCAAATCTCTTATACTCTTCTGAGACGTGGGTCCTGTACCGTAAGCAAATTCGCACACTCGACAGATTTCACCTCAAATGTCTCCGTGACATCATGAACATCCGATGGTCTGACCGTGTCAGGAATACAAACGTCCTGAGAGGAGCAAACGTCGGAGGCATTGAGGTGTATCTGATGAGGCGACAGCTCCGGTGGTGCGGACATGTGTCTCGTATGTCGGAGAGTAGAGTGGCGAAGCGCATCTTCTTTTCAGAACTTCAGTACGGTAAGCGTAAAAGCGGTGGCCAGTACCTGAGATACAAAGATGTTCTGAAAAGACATATGAAAAGTTGCAATATAGAGCCCTCCCAATGGGAGGAAAAAGCAGCGCAACGGCCTGAATGGCGACGTCTCATTCACGTACAGGTTAACGCGTTTGAAACTGAGCGTCGCGAAGAGCTCGATAAAAAGCGCGATGAGCTCAAGGCCCGACCACCAGTGGCCATTATTTACAACTACGTCGGCGGAGTATTGACATGCTCAAAGTGCGCTCGTACCTTCACCAACAAACTCGGGTATGCAAGCCACCAGAGAGCGCACCAAAGGGTGGAACATCCACACCCTCTAATAAGTACTCAAAGTTAAATACGCCTATCCAGTCCAAACAGTCGCTGTGGTCGAAATCGGCCAAGACAGTATTATATGTGATTCATGCTCGTGACATAATTACAAAAGCACAGCCACTGGCTCCTGAAACACAGTTTAAACTAGTTCGGGAGCCTATGGATACATGCAAATATGTAACACTGCAAATATGTCAATAAAAACCATTTATTATTATTATTATAAATAAAAAATCTTACTAAAAACTTCGTCGAAGTCATAAACTTTTAGTAAGTATAATATATTTCATTTTTAATATAATATTTTTTTACATTATAGAAACTGGCACGAAATAATCAAACATTCTTGTTGTATTGAAATTATTATGACTGATATACAACTATTGTTTAGGTAACGTCTGGTGTTTGATAACAAAAGTCTCATAATTCAATTTAATTTAATTTTATATGAACAAGATCGAAATTGAACAGACGAGAAACGCGTTTAAATCTTTTGTATTAAGATTTAATACCTTCTCTGTTTGTTGATATTTTAGTTGGTACTAGGTTCATTATATTAGCTTTCGCAAAAACTTTGACCTCAACTCACCTTTAAATATTTTCGTAAAGCTTTGAAGATCATTTTTTCTTTATAACTTTTATGTCAATGAAAACAATTAGCAACTGCTTGTGAAGTTGTGACTCCACTTTGAATATCAGAGTAAGTTTCGTCTATGTAGGCAAATTTGGAGTGTCGCTTCTGTTTTCAAACTCTTTTTCAAATAAAAATCTAAACTTATTTGAATGTAGAATCACAGAAAAGATGGGATCTTTATGTACGGGATTTCCGGCGTCTGGTTTATTGTCCTATCGCTAATTTCTACGGAACCCTGATTCATATTTACGCGGGAAGAAATTAGAATAAAATTGTTTTGTTCGATAGCTCGAACTATAAAACATTTATTACCTTATTTTATTAATTTGAAATAATAATCACTATGTTTTATTTAACTCAGGTCACATTGTGTAAAAAATAGTTCCTCTACAAGCTAATAATAGCAGCTCATTTTATGTCGGTGAATTTTCCGAATTCAGTTACCAACAACATAAGCTGACCTGCAATTATTCGCGCGATGTAACCTTTTTGGTTTGTAGAAGAACTATTTCTTTAGCGATCTTTTTCAGGCAAACTTTGAAAGGGCAGGATAAGTGATAATAAATACGTTTTCATAGTAAAATGGCTAAAACTCTCAGGAGATACAAGGACATTTTTATCATTATGCCAGTGGATTACTTTAATAATATAATTATCTTATCCGAAACTAAATTTATATTCTTCAAGAAACGTAAGATCATTTAATTATAGACGGTATGCTAGTAGCGTAGACAGTAGACAAGAAAGCGTTGGACCAGCTCATTACACTCATTAACATTTTAAATGATCCATGTGATCTAAATCGACTAATTAGTATTACGGTTAGCACCTCGTATAGTGACCATACTAAATTATATTACGGGACAGAAAATAGCTTTAGTCATCGTCTTAATAGAACGCGACTAAGCGATCATCGCAAGTTCGCAAGATTTTCAATCGTACGAATCCGCGATTAAACATTCTGATATGGAGTATGTGTCCTAACCTGCATTCGCGTGATGATGATGAAGACTAGACTGACGTGACCACAAGATGGTCGCATCGCTTAGGGAATGTTCATATCTGACGTAAAATACGCCGAGCGTATCATCATAACTATATCATCGCACTAACGTATCATCGGTTGAGTGTGAACGGTCAAGTGTTTTTCTATACATTTGTCTGTTCTGGCGTTACGCGACCGATAATACGCGACGCATGTTCCGTCAGACATGAACCTTCCGCAATGATCGCGTAGTCGCGTTCTATTAGGACGATGCCTTACCCTCATAAGGTGATAATGGTTATAATACGTCATGAGCCTCTTTGACACGATCAGAGTTTGCTCGGACCAAATTGCTAAGGATATAGCTTACTTAGCTGAGAGGATTTTTAGGTGCTGGGCAAGCCATCCAACAATGTCCCAGGCACAACAGTGTCCCGACAAGGCAAAGCTTGCCTCCTGACTATGTATAAATCATCTAGTAAAGATGTAAAGGCCTGAGTTTACCGAAACTTTACCACAAGATTTTTTCGAAAGAATCCTGCATTTTCTCCACGTACCTGGTGACCCTACAATGGATCTACAAGTATAGTTCAGCTAGTTTCCTGCGCATTTGATTTGGATCGGGCGATCTATTCTGGGAGACGTGTCATCGAGTCATAGTTAAACAATGAGGGCAAAGAGTTGGGATAATAATAATTGTTGTAGATAAGACATGAGTGAATAAATATTGGATATGATCTACACTTCTGAAACATTTAATGAGTGAACGTTGGCGGGACGATCTCGCCACCTTCGATGAAGGATGGTAGGTCGCAGCTAAAGATCGAGATGATTGGAAGAGTTTGGGGGAGACCTTTGCCCAGCACAGGATTAGGACAAAATAGGTTTAAAAAAAGGGTAAAAATGGAATATGATTATTAATGTATTCCTAGGAGGCGGTAGACAGTATAATTTCAGGTCTTTTAGGCATTTTTTTTTAGATATACTTTGAACCACCTTCCCACCTTCCCCTCTACCATCTGGGAGATCATTATATCAGTGAGTGTGGCAGTGAGACAGGTGGTAGTCTTGTCATGGAATATACCAACTATTTAATATCTCTATCTACGTTTTTTGGCCTATCTCTTCACAGAAGCTAACCTTTCGTAGGCAAAAAACTATTTGTATCGTTTAATCAATCTATAATTGTTTAATGTATCATCTGTACAGGCGTGGGCGCCGTAGTGACGTGCCGCGCATATCGATCGCAATATAAAAAAAAAAAAAAAAAAAAAAAAAAAAAAAAATGTGACGTAATTAAAAGTGTACCGATATCGATTACAATGAACTATTTACATACTTAAGGTCTTACTCATAAAGATTTGTATAGATTTAAATGTTTTATAATGATTTTGTCAATTTAATATAGATTAGAAGAATGTTTTTTTTTATAATCATATGTTAATGAAAAGAGATAGCAACAGATTTAATATCCGTTTTAGCTAAAGTAGGTTTACTGAACCAATATGCAGAAGGGGGTTGGTGTCAAATTGACAACGGTAAATAAAATTACATCTAAAACATCGTCATAAATAAAATTGTTATGTAACGTGATGATCATTTTATTCATTTATTCACTCTATAGCCACAGGGTGAAAGTTTGTGTGTGTGTGTGTAAGTATGAAAATATGTACTTATGTTTGTTACTGCTCATGCTCAAACGGCTGGACGGACAAATGAAATTTGGTACCAGGATAGATTATATCCTGGATTAATACATAGGTAACTTTTGATCCCGGTATTAACACGGGAACGGGAAGTTTTGACCGCGGATAGCACCGCGGCGCGCAGTATGAAATAATTATGTTCAAGAATGAACCAGTGTATCAAAATGACCGCATGTTCTTGATCGTGCTTAATTTGATCAGCGATGATCTAATTTAATACACAATGGTCATTATTATTCTGCTATTATGGTCGATGCAAGTAGAGCTGTTAGTAATTAGACACGGCACCGAATTACGAGTACCTAGGTTTGTAAAATTTTTGTTTTTATAATCAAACGAACGCGGGACGAACTAGATGCATTTGTGAGGGACTGGCGGACGAAGGCACTGGATCGGCGTGACTGGCGAAAGTGGGGGGAGGCCTTTGCCCAACAATGGGACAGTATGGGCTAGTAGTAATAGTAATAATTCAAAAACTACTTTGAGAAGTAATGTCGTGTACTTATATCGAATTAACTAACTGGTCAACTACAAACCACAACTAATTTTTTTCTAAATGCTGGTTAAATTCTAATTGCTGGTAAAAAGTACCCTTTTTATTTATGAAAAGTAAAGATCTGCATTATTATTAGTGTGATTTTTCACAAATCACACTAATATTATAAAGATAAAAGTTTGTGTGTGTGTAAGTATGTAAGGCAGTGCTTCACTTCAATGAAACGGCACCCCCGAAAAGTTATCTTTTACGGACTTAAAACTTTGCAATCTAAAGTTGTCAGTTCTATTATTTCTAAGTTCTATCTCCGATTTATAGAAGGAAGTGTGAGAAACAGGCCAAGTGAAGCCTGCGCACGATGCCTGATTAATCACTTACATGCTTTACGATGACGTCACTCATTCCTAGTTCATGAACAGAAAGTCAGAGATAAATCAACTATTTGACCAATACATATTTATAAATGCAAGGACACGGGGTTTTATCGCGTTATTTACCTTATTTCTTTACGTCATGTTTCGGTTATGTTAAGTCCCGCGACCGTGGCTATTGCACTTGAAACTTATTCTATTAATTTATTTAATTTCTCACTCTACTTTCACTATAAATTGGTTTAGTAATATACAAACTTATCGCGCCATTTCAATCAATATTCGACAGACACGTTCACGATCCACTATTTATTTAGATAATGGCTTTAAATTAATATTTTATGGCCATTAGATCGATATCTGGATCACGCGAGACAATGTAATAAAATTAGATCAAGTTCTGACCAAAACTGAATGAAATATAATAGGGAGTGATTTTTTATGGTCTTCAGAAAACAATCACTTATCAGTATTGCCAATAAAAAAAAGAAAGAAACAATTATTTATTTCATTAGGATCTCAAGGATCACTTCGAATCGTTTTTAAAGCTAGGTGATTCTATTGCCATACAGCGTGGTATAATACTATAGCGACACAACTTGCGGGTTTCAAGCCTAGCATGCGCAACGTAAAAATATTTCTAGGGTGGGGAATTAGGTTATCTTGTTAGTAAGGAGCAGACGAGAAAATTATATCGGCTCTAAAAACATGCATACCTGGGCACGCTTTTGACTGGCAGTATTAAAAAAAAACATAATTATATAAATAATACAACGCGATTCAAAATTGGTATGTTATCCCGAAAAGGGGTCATTCACCTCATTAGTGTGAACAACGTTTGTTCTACGACTTTTTCAATTTCGATGTTTTTCATTGAAGAAATGATTAGCAGACCATTTATGAATCACGTTGTATACGGTCGAATTGAGAAACCTCCTTTTTTTGAAGTCGGTTTTGTCAAAATAAGTTGTTTCATTTCAAATACTACACAAACTTTGGGCTAACATTTTGCAAGAATTTTATATCTTGCAATTCTATTTATTTCTCGAAGCTAAGATCTCTTTATATATACTACTTGTATCACTAGTTACAATTTGCAAGAGATACATAAATATTTCAGTCATCTGGTTACCATAACACAAGCATTAAATTGCTTAGCTTGGGACTAGATGACGCTGTGTGGAATGTCCAAGGATATTTATTTGTTATTATTTATATAGACCCCGTTATTCATATTGGACTACTACTACTACTACTAGCCCATACTGTCTCATTGTTGGGCAAAGGCCTCCCCCCACTTTCGGCAGTCACGCCGATCCAGTGCCTTCGTCCGCCAGTCCCTCTCAAAGGCGTCTAGTTCGTCCCGCCATCTATATTGGACTAGACTTTTGAAATCACAAAATAACAATTATTAGTTACGAGCAAAGACGATTAATATCTAGAAGACAGACAAAGGCCATACACCAAATCGTAACCCGTTCCAGATAGCCTGGAAACTTTAAAACATCAATTTTATCCAAGAAATTTCAATTACTTTCTAGTTAAAATTACCTAAAGTTTTTTTTTATATTGAATATTGTTGCTACTTACTACTAAGTATTGAAATTTCTTGGATAAAATTGATGTTTTAAAGTTTCCAGGCTATCTGGTACTGCGGGATCGGGTTACGATTTTGTGTATGGCCTTTGTCTGTCTTCTAGATATTAATCGTCTTTGGTTACGAGTAAATAACTTTTACTTTCGTCAAGTGCTTACTCTACACTCGCTCTTAAGACAAAGACTTACCTAATCCGTTATTACCAAACTCAAATAATTCAGAAACAATCAGTATTAAGGTGCAGTTCCTTTAAAAGCGATGCACGTTGTGTTCTGGACATCATTTTAAAATATACGAACGGGTTTTTATCACGATTTTTACCTTTCAGACGAAAGGTAAAAATCGTGATAAAAACCCGACTCCCGTGACCACGGCTTGTGCAATCCGGTCGAATCGTCGGGCAATATTAAAAGGTAAAATTCGTGTTATATACCCGTTCGCATTATGTTTTATAATGTGTTCTGGACATCAGCAGGTTCGTAGTACAATATTATCATTATCATTATTAAATTATCAGTTTATAAATATATTTTATTATAGTGTTAGTATAAGTGTTAAAACACACTAGTTAAAACACAATAGTTTCGTCTTCATCGTCATAAGGCTTCGTGGCCGAGTGGTTATGGCAGCCCGGCTAAAGGGCGATCGCTTTTATCTCGCGGGTTTGAATCCTGTCGAAGTAAACTATTACTAATATTTTTATTTATAATATCGTCGGTCCCGGCTTTTAAAGTCATTAAATCACCAATCCAGTCACCAGAGTTCGTCACTTGCTCATACGAACGAACGAACGAACGAACGATTAAAGTATTTATACGTAAACCAGTGCTCCAACAGTCATAAGTAAGTTCGTATGAGCAAGTGGCCAACTCTGGTGACGGAGTTTTTAGGCTGCCTGAAGGCCTCCGTCATGGCTTAACGACTTTAAAAATCGGGACCGACAATTTAACGTGCCCTCCGAAGCACGGAAGCGCTCAGATATAAATGCCACTTGCGGTCACCCATCCAAGTTGTGACCGCTCAGAACGTTGCTTAACTTCGACGATCTATCTAAAACGTCTTAGCAAGCTTCGCCACGAGCGATTCAGTCATGATGCTGCTGGAGCAAATGCTGAGGGGTAGCCTTATTTTCTTGTCACTCGATTGTCAATATTTCTCATTTCTGTTACCCATGTTTATGTTGATAGATTTTTTTTTCTATTCTATTCTATTCTACGTACACCGTGTTTTCAAAAAAGCGGTCCGTACCCAAATACCGCAGAAGCACTTGGAGATGATTTTCGGAAACGAGCAGAGCGGAGATTTGGTCGAGTGCCCTCAAAGCGCGAGTGTGCGATAGGCAAACAAATGGTTCCGTATGTCAATATTCCGACTTGGATTATGACTTTCACGTGAGAAAAGATGGATAAGATGCTTTTTTGAGAAATAAAATTATGCTCAAATTTTTTTTCTGATCTAGAGAGGTATGAACATTGTGCTAACTGCATTATTTGGAAAATTATAAAAAATTATGAGCACAGAAAAGCGCACGGGAAAGTGATGTTCAGATTATAGGAATCCTATATGAATCTTACTACCTGATCTTAATCAGGCACATTATAATAGCTACTTGCTTATATGCCAAACATCTGGTAAACTAGTGATGAAGTAAAACATTTTAATAGTTAACTCAATTTTATGAATGACAGTTTGTTTACAATCATGGCACGTCAAAATTAGCTAAAGTTTAAGATAGGTACCACATCAAAAAATTCCGAACTTAAAGTTTGAATAGATTCGGTAAGTACACGCGTGGGCATAATGTTATCATAGAAAGCCGATTGGAATGCGACGTGTAACACCAGAAATCTACCAACAAAGAATTATACGGTTCAACTGACTGTTTGTTTTGTGACAATCCTCTAGATTCGTATGTCAACGTCATGTCAGTTCTGTATTTTGGTTTTACAAAGTGGTTCGTTACCGCAAGTGTCAAAATGATGTCAAATATTTCAATGCAAAATTGTATAAACACTTTGCGAATGAATACATCGTGTAATGAAGTAAAAATATCAATTTGTATAAAAGGAAGTGTTTAGTTATTTTAATGGAAAAGCAAAGCAAATAATCTTTTCACAACACAAAAATAAAGTGATTGAAAGTAGTTTTTTTAATAAGTATATCGAAAACACATTTTATTTGGATTTAATGTTTGTATATTTCTTTACATGGAATGTGTTTGATGTGTCAGCAATGAAATAGCTAAAAAAAGTTAAAATATTTTAATGTTGACACCAGTATTTTCACTTTCATTCAAATTTTTGCATGTATCTTTAAAAAACGTACTAAAATGGCCTTCTAAATTATTTGTAGGGTGACAATAACGGCAATTCGGAGTGTCGCAAAAGCTAAACTAAACCAACTAAAATTAATGCCATCCTTTTTATTCCCATCGCTATGAAAGGGACGGCAACATTTTTGGTTAGTTAAGTCAAAGACGATTAATATCTAGAAGACAGACAAAGCCCATACACAAAATCGTAACCCGATCCCGCAGTACCAGATAGCCTGAAAACTTTAAAACATCAATTTTATCCAAGAAATTTCAATACTTAGTAGTAGGTAGCAACAATATTCAATATTTAAACATTTTTAACTAGAAAGTAATTGAAATTTCTTGGATAAAATTGATGTTTTAGAGCTTTCAGGCTATTTTTTAGGGTTACGATTTTGTGTATGGCCTTTGTCTGTCTTCTAGATATTAATCGTCTTTGGTTAAGTTTAGCTTTTGCGATACTCCGAATCGCCACTATTGACTGGTTAAACAAATGCATTTACTACAATAACAATGCAATACTTTGACTTTTACACAAGTCAAAGTCAAAATAATTTTGGCGCCACTGAAAACCAGCGCTCCAACAGTCATGATGCTGCTTGGAGCAAATGCTGAGGGGTATCCTTTTTTTCTCGTCACTCGATTGTCAATAAGTATTTTTCATTTGTAAAATTTGATGGAAAATAAAAACTTTTTCTATTCTATTCTATTCTATTCTATTCTATTCTATTCTATTCTATTCTATTCTATAAATCAAAATGCAGCTGCAAATTAACAAATCATCTTGATCCTGACCGCAACTCTAAACATCCTCATAAGATAAGAACGCTGATAACCGTTCCTCAGCCACGCCTCAAATCATAACCGATGCAGATTTATGTGGAAAGGGCATTAGTGACCGCGGAAACTCTCACCTGGCACAATGCGCATTCCTGGCACCACACTGCTATGGACAATGGCAGACAATGAACTAGAGACAATGAACGGTCAGCGCCGTAAGGCCTGCTCTACCATAGACACACATCATCATCAGCGATTCTCTGTGGCGCTGTAGGCGAAGGCCTGCCTGAGACGCGGAGGTTGTGGGTTCGATTCCGGCCACGGGGCAATATGTTTGCATGATCTGCAAATATTTGTCACGAGTCTGGGTGTTTTCTATGTATTATGTACCTAGGTATGTATTTACAAAAAAAAATATCTATGTAGTATTGCTTAGCTTGGGACTAGATGACGCTGTGTGAAATGTCAAAGGACATATATTTATTTATGTATTATCAACTTCACCCACTGTTGGATACGAGTAGACACTCGTTTGTGGTCACAAAATAACAGGAGTTCACCTAGCTTTTATGAAGTTTTAATGTGATTCTAGAGGTCCTGCTGCAAAAATGATTTTATTTTAAATGTCTATGCCATTCATCTATGAAAGAACAATCTTATGTAAAACTGAAAGTAAATAGTAAAAATGAATTTGCCGGACGAGCTGTTCGTTCGTTCGTTCGTTCGTTCGTATGAGCAAGTGGCCAACTCTGGTGGACGAGCTGTGGTCCAAGACTACCACTCAGTAGAGCGCTGAGACAATAAGACTGCGTCGCGGCAGACCTAGGAGGTGGCGCGACGAACTTGATGCCTTAACACAGCGTGGCTCCAAATGGTACGGGAAAGTGATGATTGGAGAGACCGAAAGCAGGCCTTTGCCCAGCAGTGAGACACAATGGGCTGATAATAAATAAATATCCTTGGACATTCCACACGGCGTCATCTAGTCCCAAGCTAAGCAATTTTATGCTTGTGTTATGGTAACCAAATGACTGATATACTAACTACATAATTACATTTATTTTTTGTAAATACATACCTACATATTATACATAGAAAACAAAGAAAACAACCAGTCACGAAACAAATATTTGCAGATCATACAAACATTTGTCCCGTAGCGGGGATCGAACCCGGAACCTCTGCGTCTCAGGCGGGCTTTCGCCCACTGTGCCACAGAGGTTGTCAGTCGTCATAATAATAAAAAAAGGAATTAATGTCATAAAACCCTTACAAGTATCAAACACTTACTTGTTTTTTTTTTTTGCAAAATCTAAAACAAGCCACCACACAATACCGCGACTATCTTGCACTGACTACGCTACATTTATCATACATTACCCACCATGAATATTCTACTGTTAACGTTCCCGCTTAATTTATTAATTGTGCCCCGCGACCCCGACCTTGCGATTTATGGTCCAAACTTGTTATTGTACCTCGTACAGTGATGCAGGGTTAAGGAGTAGTTTTGGTCGAGACGACTTTTAGAAAAAGACAAGCAGCATGGTCGATTAAGCTGAGATGGTTAAGGTACTAATAAGCCTATTCTATCTCAACAATATCCAAGGCTCTAAACTAAAGTGTCCCGTTAAGTGTATGGTTATTTTTAAACGAGGTTACAGTTTATTGTCGCGCTTGCGTTTAAATGCCGAAATTGTATTGCCTTTCTGTATTAACTATCATCCTATCTTCTTTCTATCGCTTACAAACTATTCTTTGCTTGTGCTTGTGCCTTTCATCCTTCATTGTACCTTCTGAACTTTTTATATAAGGATAAGTATATATGGACAATAAAGTACCTACCTTCTTATAACAGTAAGTTGGACTATTTACTCAAATACCGTACGTACCTACCACTTATAATATTATAAACAATGTTTTAATTCTTCCGGAGAATCTTCATCTGGGTATGAGTGTGGTCACTCCTCGAGAGAATCGAAACATTGTCGGTATCTAAATCGACGATAATTTTACGCGAGTAATTTCCCGTGTGCTATTATAATACCAAATGCTCTTGAATTTAATAATTCCTTTTGACAAATTATATCCACAAGCTCCTTTCCACGTAAAAAAGTCGTAATTTTTTTGACGACCTCTGTGGCGCAGTGGGCGAAAGCCCGCCTGAGACGCAAAGGTTGCGGGTTCGATCCCCGCTGCGGGACAAATGTTTGCATGATCTGCAAATATTTGTTTCGTGTCTGGGTGTTTTCTATGTATAATATTTATATATGTATTGTATGTATTTACAAAAAAAAAATGTATCTATGTAGTTTATCAGTCATCTGGTTACCATAACACAAGCATTAAATTGCTTAGCTTGGGACTAGATGACGCCGTGTGGAATGTCCAAGAATATTTATTTATTTATTTATATTTAATTGCTGTCGTAGCAGAACAGTATCTTAACAGCGATATGATAGCAAGCTTAGTAATCGTAAATACTATTATGAATTCTAAAAAGCAATTATAGAATGACTTACTCTGCTCATATTTAGTGGTGCCTTTCTCACTTTATCTTAGGTCCTGTCGTGTCCACACTTGTTGGCTTCCTTGAACATAAGTTAACAAATTAAAAGTACTTAGATAAAGCTGTGTTTGGTTAGTGACCTTCAAATCAAAATATTAATTAATATAAGCTTGAGATCTTACTGAAGGTAAACTCAAAAAAAATCAGGAGGAAACCTGCATTATATATTTACACGTTTATCTGACTGCTGTAGACGTATTGATCATAAGTTTCTAGTGGATGAAGTTAAATAGTGTATGTTACGACTGACATGTCCGTAAACTGCACTGCAATTTATCCTGCACTGTTTTATATTTTATAAGTGGGCCAGAGTTGATAGTTTTACAACTAGCGACTAAAAAAGAAAAAATATATATATAGGTTTAAGTACTTAGATTGCTATGATCTCCTACTAAAAATAGTTGAGCTATAGATCATAAAATGTTTGGTATTACAAACTATGTAGTGAAGAAGAAGCGGATTTACAAGCAAGGTTGGCAGACGACTTTTAAAGTCGCGGGTAAACGTGGCGGATTACACAAGCTAACGAAGTCCTATAATACACAGCAATATATGAAATCGTACTGTGGATGATGATAATGATGATGGTTTACATTCGCATGGTTGTCCTACCTACTTTATGGCCTTTTTTTACCCGACTACTTCAGAAAGAAAAATATATTCAGTCTATGTATCATAGTCTTTTGAGCACGTTTTGCCGTTTATTCTGCATCGAATTAAAAAAAAAATACAAGGTGCCGTAAAATTATAAGGAGTAAGTGATATATTATACAAATGTAACATCGTATCGTCTCTTTTAAACAATGTCTTAGCCCTCATAAAACAAAGCAAACTAACACTTAACTTACAAACAACAGAAGTTTACGTTTTACGTCTAACTTGAATTTCAATGTTTAACCTCAAGTGCTTTTAACTCGTTCAGTGCCCTCGGCGCACATGCGAATCTTGCGTGAGGTTGCTGCGCATCGATTTTACAGAGCATCGCGTAAATAATGCGTAATTTTATTTCAAATACCTACTACAAAATGTGTCTTAAGCAAATGTTTTAAAATTATCTTAAAAACAAATCAAAACTATAGAAGTAAAACATTTATTGTGAAATCATTATTATTAAATATTAATGTAGAAATGTAACATGTCATAATATAGTAAAATATATTCCTAATTAACTAAAAGTTATAAATAAATAAATATCATTGGACATTCCACACAGCGTCATCTACTCCCAAGCTAAGAAATTTAATGCTTGTGTTATGGTGACCAAAAGACTGATAAACTACATAAATACATTTTATTTTTGTTATTTCATTGATTAAAATAGTAAACTCATAAATATTTATTAGTTCATAAATAATACAAACTATTTTTGATTGAAATCCTGTGAGTCATTTGACTATTCTTTGACTTCGATATTCATAACAAATTTTAAGTTAAGTAACAAGAAATAATAAAACAAACAAGATGAATTTCCTCAGGTCACATAAACCTTTGAAAGTAGACGCTATTTTATCTTTGTGTTCTTAACTAACTTGTGAAAACGCTAGAACACCCTAAGTGAAATTACTGATCACTTGACATGTGCCCGACATTTAGCGTGCGTTGTAAAATCATCCTAATTACTATGTCCGCGTAAAGTACACTTACCAACATAATGGTCGTTCTCTGTGGCACAGTGGGTGAAAGCCCGCCTGAGACGCAGAGGTTGCGGTTACGATCCCCGCTGCGGAACAAATGTTTGTATGCTCTTCAAATATTTGTTTCGTGTCTATGGGTGTTTTCTATGTACCTATTTACAAAAAAGAAAAAATGTATACATGTAGTATATACCATAACACAAGCATTAAATTGCTTAGCTTGGGATTAGATGACGCTGTGAGGAATGTCCAAGAAAAAAAAAAAAAGTATATAAAATGATAACGACTGCATTTCCAAGTCTACATCATTATTTATATTTTATTCATTTTTATTTGAACAATTTTAAGACAATTTTACAGCTATGTTAACTAATACCAAGATAAACAATATAACATGAGTAATATCAAAGTAATACCAAGGTCAGAACTAACTACGGAAAGAAGATGTTTACTTTTGAAGGAGCGCAACTTTATAATAAACTACCCGCAACTATAAAACATGTAAGCTCGTTTTACGCATTTAAAAAAGCACTAGGTAACTATATTTGTAGCAATTATTAACTATTAGGTACTTACTATTATAATTAATTAGGGACAATGCGTAAGGTGAGTACACCTATTCCTTACTTATTTTGGAATAATAAGATAAATAAATTATACTTTATAAACTTCCTACCTATAAGAATCGAGCGATCAACAAAAAATTGTACCAAATGTTCTCATGTAAGTGACTGTGTCTTTTATGAGAATAAATGTCTTTAAACCTAACCTAATATCAGCGGCAATTTAATTTCAGATCAGCTCCCTTATTGTGTACACTTTAAAAATCACAGTAAATCGCGAAAATAGTAAATAGAAGCGTAGTAAAAGTTTTCGCGATTTACTGTGATTTTTGCTTTGATACAACATGGATACCTAACTTTTAGAAAGCCATCTGTTTTCCGAAAAGCTTTAGGCTAATGCACATATAATTTTTCTGAACAAAATATCTTGCACAGCCGAGATTTAAACTGACTACATGTAAAGCATTATCCCATTCGGTCAACTCGGCTAAATATACTCTGCTTATTAAAATTTGAGTTAAAAGGTCTAACAAATCATAATAATTATACTTATTCTTTCTACTTTATTATGTACTCGTATTAAGGTGGATACTGACCGGCGTTACGGGGCGTAATGTAACGTGTTACACCGCGAGCATTCGAGCAGGCAGTACGTCGTGTTACGGGGAAACCAGCGAGTAACTCGAGTAACTCGATGCGTAACACGCTCGATGCGAATGTTACATTACACCTCGTAACGTTGGTCAGTACCCACCTTTAGGCGTTGTGTTCTCGATAGTACTAAGGAAAAGCACTTGAAGCTAACGGCACTGATGTTACGACCTTGTATCTTATTCAACTGTGGAATCCATGGGAAAATAGGATGTTTACTTGAATTTTAGTGTACAACTTAAAATATTTTGGCTTTTCACAACCTAAACTATGAAAGATGTGCAAATGAACAAAGAATCTGTAAGTTTGTATTTTGTGATTGCATGCTTTGATCCGTTTATTTTAATGAAACTTTGTGAATTGACAAATATTTTACTCCAATTTGACCCACGCTCTATAAAAGCCTGAACACACTAATGCCGGGTTCCTATATCCAACTAACGGATGTCCGTAGATCGGTCGTCATAGCAACGTTGTTATCTGTCAAAAAGTCTCATACATTTTGTGTTGAATACGTTGATATAACGACCGACCTACGGACATCCGTACGTTGGATATAGGAACCGGGGGTTAGTCTTTCGAACGAGCAGTTTCTGCGCGATTTTGTGTAGCGCGTCACCTGCTAGTTCGCAGGGCGTTTTACAAGCGCGAGGTTAGTGTGCATACAGCTTGCCTCTTACATTTTGTTCGCCGTGTTTGTATCGCGTTTGTATCGATAAAAACGTGACGTCGCGTTCGAAAAACGTGGTTTAACGCCATCTCTTTTTAGGTCTGCCGGGACGCTGTCTTGCTGGTGTTAAGTTTATGCAAGATTTTTCCTGACGCTGTATAATCATCTTGTAGAGATATAAAGGCCTAAGTCAACAATATCGTAGTGTTGTAACGACATCGATGTTATTCACATTAGCATCACAATCGAATGATTCGTCGCGTCGAGAGCTGAGCAAACCTGCGTGTGTAATTAATTCATTGCTTACGAAATTGTGTTTGTTTTATAATCTTTGACGGTGGCACAGTCGGTGTTAGAATGGCTGTGTAAGTAATTAATGACAAATTCGAATATTCCAAATATTTACTGACTTTCTTTTTTATTGTATTTTATTTATTACAATGTTCGTAGTGTGTTGTCCGTCGTAGCTGAAAATTTAATATAATGGTGACAGTAAGCTGTTTTTGTTTTGTCGTCGTGACGTCGTGGTCTTCCGGACCTTTATAACTTCACCGGGCTTTGGCGAGTGCAGAAGGCCTCTACGCCGGAGACAGTAAGCTGATCTGATCGTGGAGCCTCTTCAACAAACCTCTCAGGAATTATGCCATCCAGTCAGACAAGGATAGCAAGAGTATAATCTTGCTATCCTTGTCAATTTCCGTTGAAATGGACTAATACTAATGGTGTAGTGAGTAGCTGTTGAATGAATTAAGATAAAATGTTAGTCTGATTTTATTCATCTCACGAGTGTTTTTTATGAGCTTGTAACTTAAATCTTTTCTTTTCAAGTGAAGTATTCGTGTATGATAAAATATTGAAAATTGTTAATAGGTATTCAAAAAATGATTGTTTTACCTTTAATGTCAAAAGTTTCTAAGTAACTAAAACTATAACAGTTTTAAATAGTGACTACAATAGTTTGTGTTGAATATTCTTAGAGCGTAATATTTAGTCGTTACTTAAAATTATCAAAAAAAGTTGGACTTAGATTCTAGATTATTTCAATGTCACGAAACTGACGCCCTACTTTGGCTAAAAAAACGAATCTTCGTGTAAATTTTCGGGCTCAGCTTATGTTGGTGGATACTGAATTTGAAATTCACCTACGTAAAGCTAAACCTGAAAATTGACACGAAACTTCGCTTTCGTTTAATTCAAGTAGTGCCTCTGTGAAAAGTGATCTAGCGGTTTTTTATGAGCTAGTGATGTTACTCGACCCATTACTAACGGTGTTTAATCTTTTATCCGATTGTTTATGGTGGTTACCTTTGAATGTTATATGACACTGTTCGCTTAGTGCTGCCCCCTTCGAAGAAAGGAAGAAAATTAAACGCTCAAAACGAGTAACTTTATGTATTTTTGTGTTTTTATACGAAAGGATTAGGTTCGGACGACATTGAATCTAAGAATGCTAAAAAAATATTTTTGGCATTATATAAAATAGTAAAGTACCAGTAAAATTTAACGATGATCAAAGTACAGATCATGTTTTTTTCGGGTATGCTGAAGAAACCTTAGATGTATCATGTAAACTATTCTGATGAGTATCTACTTTTATGTTATACACTCTCACATTCTCCGAATAGGCCCCGGTCTCGAGAACTTGCTGTGAAGAATAATATTGATTTAATAGTTGCACACCAAGAATTATTATTTTATTGTTATTGTGCGACTTTCTACGAAGAGTACATTTAATTATTGTAATTAAATGGTGTTTATAAACAGCGTAAAATAATATTCGAGTACTTACTACACACAAAAACAACAGTTAAGGTTTCATTTGAGGAAGCGACGAATTTTATAACTACCTATGACCCATTTGAATTTCGATTCATTTAATACTGTGCAAATAACGGATCAAAGACGTCATACAATCGTCATAATAAAACTACGAGTCATTGGCCATGGGAATGTAAAATAAATAGAATACACGTTATCGAATCATTCAAGGTACTGTACAATAACGTAATTATCCGTAACAAAGCGTTTACGTGTCAAGTCACGCAAGAAATCTTAAAAAAAGATATGAACCGTCGTACCAGCAGACACTGCTTTTCTATTGGACAAGATCTTAAAGTAACGAAGTTATCGAGCAAAGCTATGTAATGTAAATGTGTAATCTCTAGATTAAGTTAGAAACAATTTACTTGTTTAGGGGTTTTTATTTCGATTACAAAACTTAAAAGTTGTATAGGATTTTTTTGCATTATTTTGCACGGTTTGTTTCTAAAATTATAAAACTTCTAGTTTTATCTTACAATCAGTCAATCACGAAGAGATAATACTGTTTGAAAGCAGTGTCTATAGGTAAGGCTGTATGTATGATTAAATACTTTGTAAACAAATAGTACAAGTTATTTTGCGTTAATTTGTTGACAGTCGATACTTATATCGATAAATGATTTATCGACTATCGTTAATTGGACATCACTATGTGTAATATGATTGTCATTTGCGATTCTGACCAATAATTCGATGTTTGATACAAGGTGTTTCTCACATCAATCAAATGATTAAATAAATGAGATAGATGGAAAGTAGCAACGCGTAATACAAAGTAGCCTCGGGCAAGAATCAGCCTGTTAAGCTTTTGGGCTTTTGTGAGATCGTATAAGTAAGAAGATAATAAAAGGATTTGGAAAGCTCTGCTTGATGACTTTAGAAGTGATTAAAAGTTACAATGGGGTGATCACTTTTATCAAAAATCATTCGATCCAAAAGTTCTTTGAAATAAATTAAAAAATAATAATTTAAGTAATTGATTGATTCCGAGAGTTTTAGTTTAGCTGTCTAGTTTTATAAAAATGAGTAAAAAAATGTTGTATGGTGGAAATTATGTAGTTTTGAGTAAGTTATCCATCTTCTTTCTTCTTCTTCTTTGTCTTTGCCTCTTCCCGTTATTTGGGGTCGGCTCTCCTCGTTCTAACGCGCCAGGACTTCCTGTCCTGGGTTGTCGCTGGATTTAGCTGGGCCCGCTCCAAGTCCTTGGACACTGTTGACCACCAGGTGGCTTGGGGT
Source organism: Xanthorhoe designata (assembly GCA_963582015.1). Lineage (NCBI taxonomy): Eukaryota > Metazoa > Arthropoda > Insecta > Lepidoptera > Geometridae > Xanthorhoe > Xanthorhoe designata. The sequence continues at coordinate 946,059 of OY757045.1, forward strand.
CTCCCTCGGCCTCTCCTGTTGTTCGGGAGAGATAGGGCTTGTTTTACTACGTGGTCGTCGCTACGCCTCATAACGTGACCGTACCACCTCATACGCCTTTCAGTAAGCTTCTCTGTCACTGGTGCAACCTTAAAGCTTCCTCTGATGTGCTCATTACGAACTTTGTCGAGTCTAGTGACGCCGGCTGACCATCGAAGCATTTTCATTTCGCTGACATGTAGTTGTTGTTCATGCGCTTTCTTAACCGCCCAGCATTCGGCACCGTACATCATTGCTGGTCTTACAGCTGTTTTGTAGACCTTGCCTTTAGTCTGGATCGGCATTTTGGCGTCGCAGAGGACACCGCTGAGGGCTCTCCACCTCTGCCAGGCTACATTGACTCTGTGGGTTACGTCTTTGTCTATGTTGGCATCGGCCGTTAGCGTCGAACCAAGATATTTAAATTGCTCAACCTTCGGCAGAGGTTCGCCTTGGATATGAAGCGTACTTGGGATGATGGGACCGCCGCTGTAGTGGCACTCCAGATATTCGGTCTTACTTCGACTGATGCGTAAACCATTATCTTCAAGCGCCTGCCTCCATAGGTCCAGAGTTTTCTGCAGTTGTTGTGCACAATTATCGATGAGAGCGATGTCGTCTGCATACAGTAAGCACCATGGTAGGGGAGCCTGGATACTTTTCGTGAGATAGTCCATCACGAGATTAAAGAGGAATGGGCTAAGTGCTGATCCCTGATGCACACCGACTTTAACTTCAAAGGGTTTGCCCACACCCGCTAGGCTTCTCACTTGTGTGCTGATATCTTTATACATGTCCTGTATTAGTGATATGTAGTGTTCTGAAATTCCTTGCGCTCTCATAGCTTGCCAGACTAGTGTGCGAGGGACGCGATCGAACGCCTTTTCTAGGTCTATAAACACTAGGTGTAGGTTTTCCTTGTCAGCTCGATGTTTTTCCATGATTATCCTAAGTGTTTGGATAGCATCCGTTGTAGATTTGGATGCGGTAAATCCGAATTGGTTTTGGGATATGATTACGTGATTCTGAAAACGCCTGTTAAGAATTCTTTCCCACAATTTCAGCGTATGTGATGTCAGCTTAATACCTCTGTAATTTCCACACTCACTGACATCACCCTTGTTCTTATAGAAGGGTACCAAGTAGCTTTGCCGCCACGACTTCGGGATGGCATTTTTCAAGAGGATATTATTGAAGAGCGTGGTTAGCCATTCAACTCCTATTGGACCAATATGCTTCCAAATATCGGCAGGTATGTCGTCAGGGCCGACAGCTTTGTGGTTTTTCATTTTGGTGATGGCCATCTTGACTTCCTCAACTTCGATCTGTTGGATTGGGCCTGCAGTCGGGGGTATCTGCGGTAGAGGTTGACTTGGGAATTCTTCGTTAAGTAGCTCTTGGTAATATTGGCTCCATCTGTGGTTAATGCTTTCGTTAGACGTTAGCAGTGTGCCATTTTTGTCTCGAATGTACTTATTTATCTTGATGTCTAATGTGGACCTGTGTCGCTGTTTCGCAACTTTAAAAACTTCCACGTCTGTCTTTGCGTCTTCAAGCTGTTGATAAAATGTACTTCTAGACTCAGCCATAGAGTGTGCTACTTTGCGTTTGGCCAGTTGTTTTGCCGATTTGTATTCTATGCGGTCTTCTTCAAGCTTTGTTTGCTGCCAAAGTTTAAACAGGTATCTTTTGGCTCTTAAAGCTTCTTTGACTTCGTCATTCCACCATGTTGGATCTTTGTTCGTGCTTAGCCCACCTTTTGATACGCCTAGGATCTTAGCAGCTTCTCAAAAAAAATAATAATTTTATGCTTTGATATTTACAAAATCGATAAAATTAATGTCGTGCACGGAAAGTTACATCACTATTTTGTGATTTGAAGGTGTAACCTGTTGATGATTTTAAATTTGTCATTTGCGTATTAAATGCATTATTAATTAAAATAAATATAAAAAAAACAAAAATAGCCTTTATTCGCTGACCATGGTAAACTTAAATAAATACTATATTAGACTTCTTACTAACTTACTAACTAAACTTGTTATTACCTACTTACTAACTAAACTTAATTAATTGGTTGGTTCATCGACACTTAGGTCAGGTTGTCCTTCGACAAAGGCCTCTTCCAGATTTATTAATTATTAATAAAAACTAAACTACTACATATTTACATAGCTGTACAAAATACAATTAGAACCAGTTGAGCCACCTAAGGATCATTAATTATTAATTACTTAAAACCTATTATGCTATGTTTGAAAGTCAATATTAGTTGAGATCTGATTGGCACCTGGTACAATTAAATAGTTTTAGTACTTACCTACAATTTTGCTAATTTATTTAGGTCTTTTCAATACAGTATTATTATTTTAGCTAATTGTGTAATAATAAATTAAAATATAAGAAAGTAAGTTCGTATGAGCAAGTGGTCAACTCTGGTGACTGAGTTTTTAGGCCGCCTTAAGGCCTCTTTCATGGCTTAACGACTTCAAAAGCCGGGACCGACAATTTAAAGTGCCCTCCGAAGCACAGAAGTGCTCAGATATGAATGCCACTTGCGGTCTAATCCAAGAAGTGACCGCTCAGAACGTTGCTTAACTTCGGCGATCTATTCAGAACGTCCTAGAAAGCTTCGCCACGAGCGCTTCTCAAATGAAATTATGATTACGAATGTATTCTCAAAGTGGGTTTGACAAAATTCTTTCAGATCATTTTATATGTATTATTTTGCTTTGTAGGTGTTTTAAATGTGAGATATTTTGCGACTAAGTCGTTTCGCGGCGTAGGCATTGTGATCAAAAAGGTTATTACTGTGTCAGTTTAGTTTGAATCAGTTCAAAACCATGTATGTATATGCAATTGTTTTCATATTCAAGACACATTATAAGTACTTTACATTACAAATAAAAGTACAATCGCTCACAAAAAGGTATCATAAAAATAGAAGTGATTCACATTCGCTGACATCACAAACCCGATAAGTGATCACTTGACCTTTAGTTGATGGATGTGGTCTGGTGCAGAGGTTGGGGTGAGCGCTGGCCACGGAACTAGCGATTTGTGTTTCTTAAGGTTGGCGCCGGATACCCAGAGGAGACTGCGACAGGAGACCGAGACCGAGACAGGAGACCGAGACCGAGACAGGAGACACCTTCATACATTGCCTAAGTAAAGTGAATGGTCGCGGTCTCCTGTCTCCGTTCTCGGTCTCTTGTCGCGGTCTCGTGTCTCGGGTGTCTCGGTCTCTGGGTCTCGGTCTCCTGTTGCAGTCTCCTGTCTCAGTCTTTGGGTCTCGGTCTCTTGTTGCGGTCGCGCCCACCTACCGCTACCTTTTGACAGATAGATTAAAAGTGAAGTATGCTCTGTTTTACACGATATGTACTAATTGGTAGGTGGCCACATAATCAGCAATTTTCGTCTCTCCACAGCCGCCGCGGTCTCCCGCTTAGGGTAGTTATAAATATTCCAAGAACGTCACCTCTTTTCAAAATTAAAGGAACTTTGACAAAACCACGCTTTTATTAAAGACGTACCCAATAATTCCATAACATTATCAGTGAAATAATATCGATATCTGTAGAGGGCGGGCCGCCCCGCCCTACACGAATAAATATTTAATTAAACTTATGAGAGCGCACGAATTTCTGTTCTGTTTGTTCGTGTTTTTTTATCGATAGATTGTTTTTATGTTTTTATCAGCGTTAGTAAAGCATATTTCACACTGGAGATATTTTGAGGTTATGTTAGTTGAATATCGTTTCTTTTACACAGTAAGTTTGAGTTCGTGTTAGTGGTGGGTCAGTTTAGTTGGCCACTTGCTCATACGACGAACGAACGAACGGTGGGTCAGTTCTAGTGTAAGAGTTTAAAGGTACCTATATATAATGTACATATATGTTTATAGGTCTAGGTAATTTGACGACCTCTGTGGCGCAGTGGGTGAAAGCCAGCTTATACTTATTCATGTGGAAACTTGTAATTAGCCCTTAGTATTTAGTCTTTCTTTTATTGTTTTTTTAAGTTGTAAGTTTTCCTAAAATTGTAAAAATAATATAAAATATCTACTAACAATTTGAGTGCTACTGATGCTCATGGTAGAACATCTGATTCTGCTAGCGGAGTTTCTTTTGTTCGTTGACAAGCACGCTCAAATCCGCTCAACTGTCGGTTCTGACAAACTATGTAACTAATTAAACAATGTTTAATAACACTTAACACAATGAATAATAATGACAGATCAATATTGTTATATTGATATGTCTACAATCACTCGTCAATCGGTTATTGAAACCGGACGTAAGAAGTCAGAACCGACAGTTGTCAGTTTGTTGTGCAGTTCGTTCGAAAAATGTAGTGTGTATGGGCCCTTATAAAGAATGAAGACAGTGAAAGTTAGTAATTGCATCACTTGCAAAAATTTGCTATAAGTAAATAGGATTGATGTTTAATAATACTAAATTAAATTGAAAATAATATTTCCGCATTTAATTTATTATTTATTAATATTGCATTATTATTTGTTGACATTTCTTGAGTGTAATCTCAATTTGTAGATCTCATCTGGCATTTGTTTTGGAAGTTAAAAGAATGATGATCAAAATGTCATTGATGTAATTATTATTTAGACAAAATGTTTGAAACAAATGAGTAGGTACTGACTCATAAGTCGGCTTTTTGACGGAAATTTAGATGTCTTTTTGTTTTATTTTCTAAAACTTGTGTTTTAGCGAATGTTAATGTGTAATAATGGATTATTAACTGTTAAGTGTTCGTGAATGTACATAAGTGTGGGCAAATGAAACAAAACTGGATATAATTGCATTTCAAGTTCTCTCAAAAAGTCCATGTAATGCTTCAGTAAAGAACCCACATCTTTAACTGTCTCTGACTCTGACCAAACTCTGACTTTGACTTTGAATTGACTAACTTGAATTATAACGACATGGTAGTGGCTAAATGCGTGGCAAAAGCCGGCGAAGCCAAAATGAAGAAGAAGAAGACTTAAGTCTTTATTTCTTAGGTTTTATTTGAGTTGTTGATTGATTTGTTTATTACCTACAGTAAAATAGAATTTAAAGTAACATACTAATTATTATGGGTCTTAACCTAGGCTCTAAAGCCTCTAAAGCCTAGAATATTACCTGACTGCATTAGATGCTGGGCCGAGCGATATTAAAATTAAATATTATTTAAATTTTTTGTGACTGATTGATTATTGTGAAGGAGAGTGACAAGAGCTTTCTTAAAAGTATTGAGTACCACATTTATATTTGTTTAGACTCGATCCAAGCCAATACCAGTCGGATGCGTGCCCAAAAGCAATATGGCCGGCTTTTACTACTCTCTCAAAAGTTTTATGTTTCATTAAAATATCTAGATATAGAGTATCTATAAATAGAGTATCAGAGCCCATTCTAAAAGTTTTATGTTTATTTCATCATAAATGAAAAATCTTACTTAAAGTTAACGATTCCGGCAAGATTCGAACCTGCGTAGATACAAGCGATCGCTCTTAAGCCGAGCTGCCTGACCACTACGCTACGGACCCTGTAAGCCGAAGCCTGTGGTTTAACACTGTAAAATAATAAATAAGTGTTTGTTTCATGTTTCATTAAAACAGAGTTTCAGAGCCTCAATACAAATTGTTTTCCCAAACAATATCCAACTAGGAAGCGAAGCGCATAACGAATAAATTCTGCGGAACGAAATTACACTAACACGTCGAACGCCGATAAATGTGGGCGGGTATTAATTACGCCGGTACAACCCCACAGATGCATGGGAATAACACATGGGAAAAGAGGGATAAAGCCAGTATTAGTCAGTGTGATTTTTTAGGATATGTCATGGCTGAGCTGGGCAAAAAACGTTTTTAGAACGCACCTTCACTGCGCGTTTATATCGACGCAAAGCGAACAAAATGTAGGCAGCAAACTGTGACCGTGCACACTAATAATAAATAAATAAATATACTTTCGTTCATTCGTCGTATGAGCAAGTGGCCAACTCTGGTGACGGAGTTTTTAGGCCGCCTAAAGGCCTCCGTCATGGCTTAACGACATAAATATGGGTCTCTATTTTGTCTCCGAAATTTTATACCCCTAAAATAAAAATCTATAAATTGGGTTTTCATAATCATCGATTGCCCGTATAATCAGTACCCATAATATAAGGATCCCTAATATAGTTACGGCTAATATCAACATCCCTAATGTTTAAAATGCATAAAATCATTCTCAATAAATAATATAATCCATAATGTAACTAACTCATAACTTTATTTTCATAATAGTTTTTGAGAATAATTTTAACATAAGAGCATTGTGTCTCAAGCACGTGTCTCAAGCATAGGGAATGTAACTGATTTCGATTTGGGTGGCTGATTACTTTTATTCCACATTTTATTGGCGCTTCGGCGGCCGCTGCCGCGGCACGCTCGCTACGCTCGCTCGCCTCGCGCGTTAGTGGTCACTGTTCAAACCTAACCTAACCAACTGATTTCGATCTGGGTGGCTGATTATTTTTATTCCACATTTTATTGGCGCTTCGGCGGCCGCTACCGCGGCACGCTCGCTACGCTCGCTCGCCTCGCGCGTTAGTGGTCACTGTTCAAACCTAACCTAACCAACTGATTTCGATCTGGGTGGATACAACCGAAGTTGTTTCTGTTTTACATAATTATAAACGTTCGAAAACATGATTATTCGGAAGTGGAAGTATTATGACACATAAGTTTATAACGATTAAAGTTGGGGATTACAATATTAGGTAACATAAATTTATGGATTAGGAGCATAAGGATGAACAATACCTTATTATAAACTATAGTTATGGGACCATAATATTATGGATTCTTATGTTTCGGAGACACTTGTTATTGATTGTGATTTACGGACAATCGATTTTCGGAGACGAAATGGGTTCCCCATAAATATACTTGGACATTCTACACAGCGTCATCTAGTCCCAAGCTAAGAAATTTAAATGCTACATTGTTTTTGTAAATACATACATAATATTATAAATAGAAAACAATACTTGAGACAAATATTTTAAGATCATGCAAACATTTGTCCCGCAGCGGGGATCGAACCCACAACCTCTGCGTCTCAGGCGGACCTTCACCCACCACAATAATATCTCTAATACCTACCGTTTTCTGTTATTTACGTAGTTATTAGGTAGTTATTAGGGGTAGTAACCCCCCTAACTTTAGTTATTAGGGGGGTTACTTAGAAAGATCTGAGATAAAGTTGCTGCAATGTTTTTTAACCGACATGAAAATATGAAGACTATTATATAATATCGACTGTAGATTTGTGTCAACAGCTAGCATCAAGACAGCTCGCTTGAAGTGGGCTTGGGAAAGCCATGTGACTTGAATGCATACAGGACGTTGGGCCAATCTCGTCACACATTGGCGTTTTGACACATTTGCCAAGCGGGCAACGAAGACGCGGCAGACCCAGAAAAAGATGGCGAGATGACCTGGATGCGTTTGACTCTACATGGCCGGAAATAGGAATGAACCGGGATGTGTGGAGGGAGAAAGAGGAGACCTTTGCCCAGCAGTGGGACATGATAGGTTTAATAAAAAAAAAACTACAACATGACAGAACAATTCCAATTCGTTATATTGTATTTATATATAACATGTATTATTAATCTCGTTCGTTAAAACATTTTCTGCGATTTTAAAAGCCTTCATGGCTATATTACTCTAAGGTGTTAAATTTAGCTGTACTAGAGTTATGCTTAATTATTTAATTATCTTTTAACTATTTTGTTTGTAATTAGCTGTAAGGTTTTGCTATAGAAGTGTATTAGCGTTATTAAATGGCGTGGAGTAATTGAAATCTAGCTAATTTTCCGACTATTGGTTGAATTGGTAATGAACTTTATTTTCCAATGAAATGTATAGATTTAATAAACATAGTAGGTACATGAATGTGAATGATAACTTGAATTTTGTTCACATGTGATCTATAAAATTTTAATAATTCCATGATGATTAGTATCTAATCCTGATATCAAAATTATTTATATTCATCTCAAAATGCTCCGTTCAAGCAAATAATTTTCAGTTCCGTTCCAAATTCAATTTCAATATTGGAGTTTATTCAATAGAAGCGGCGATATGAATCAATTTACATTATAATATGAATCACGGCTACTGTGCAATCTAAGACCGCAACTTCGCGAAATAAAACGAGAGCGGATTACAGCCGGCGCCTTCGTAATGGAATAAGGATGGGATAAGAATATCATATCTTATCGATAAACTGTTATTTTTTACAGTAAAATAACTTTAAAAAATAATTAAAACCAGTTGAGTCTATCGGATTGTTTTAAACGATTTATCGATAAATTCGAGTTTTACAAATGTTTGTATGTCTGCAATTATTATGTCTTGTGTATGGGTGTTCTATGTATAATATGTATGTATTTACAAAAAAATATATCTATGTACTTATGTAGTATAATTATCTGATGGTCACCATAAAACGAGCATTCAATTGCTTAGCTTGGGACTAGATGACGCTGTGTAGAATGTCCAAGGATATTTATTTCCATGCTTTAATGACTAAGATCTTTCTAAACTTTATTTTATTAGTATAACATTTTTTGTTTATTATTTTCCTTATCAAAGAATTGATAGGCAAGTAATTTGAAAATAAAATAACTAATCAAGCATCACGAATTCTAAAAGAAAATCTTACGAAAAGTTACGACTTCGACGAACATCATAAGTTAAACAAACCTAACCTAACGATTAACAACGTTTGAAATATACCTACGAGTATGTTGCTATTAACTCGATAACTGTACCTTAATATCCCATCACTAGTAGAAGGATTCCGCACAAAGTAATCATTCCGTCTACTTGACTAAACTGAATTATATAATTTTTTATTATTATTTAATAATGGCCGCTATAATTGGGATGGCGGCTTCTGTTCTAACGTCTCATTGCTTGAGCTTGTTCGAATCATTCGTATTAAGGGGAAATACCGGTATCAATAGTTGAAATAAAAAAGGTAATAACTTGTCTGAATACCCTCTTGCAAAAACAGTGTTTGTACTCATTTAAAGCTGCTCGTTAAATTAATATTCAATCCGACGAACAATCGCAGATCTATCTCTATAGCAACTTTATTATACAACACAATTTGTATTGTATTTTTTAACAGAAAAAAAGCTGTGTTGGCCAAATGGATAAGTACTTCGACTTTCGATCCGAAGCTCGTGAGTTCGAATCCGGCCGTGCATCAATAGACTTTCGTGTCGAAAACTTTATATGCATTTTAACACGAGCTTTAAACGGTGAAGGAAAACATCGTAACGAAAAAGTTCGGTGAAGTTACAAAGATAATATTCGTGATAAATACCCGTTTGCTTATGTTTTATGAAGTAAAAGTTCGCAAAGACCAGTCTGTTAGCATAAAAATCCATCTAAAAAAATACTATATAAGTATATCTTAAGAGCTCAGCTCTTGTCGGTGTAATGATGCAATTTCCTCCATATACTTCTTTTTAATGCGATCTCTTTTACTTCTTGATACGACATGACAGCAACCTTCTCTTTTATCTGACTTAGGTATGTAATTAATTCTTGGTTTTACCCTTCCTCGCCTTAAAAAAATACTAAAAGCTTCTAAATTAAGTAGTTTTTTAGTTTAAAAGACAGGATGAAAGACATAAGGCATGAAAGGCACAATGTCCCCTTAAGCCATCGTTATTAGATTGCCCCGGTATTACATCTCGGATGATACGCTCGGTTCGCACGATATTTACTTATTACGCCGTGACTTGACGATTTGGATGATAAAAAAAATAAAAAATAAATTATTTGTATTCCTATTCGTGGATATCAAGACAGCTCGCTTGAAGTGGGAATGGGCTGGCCATGTGACTCGAATGCATTCAGAACGTTGGGCCAATCTCGTTACACATTGGGTGCCAAGCGGGCAACGAAGACGCGGCAGACCCAGAAAAAGATGGCGAGATGATCTGGATGCGTTTGACTCTACATGGCCGGAAATAGGAATGGACCGGGATGTGTGGAGGGAGAAAGGGGAGACCTTTGCCCAGCTGTGGGACATGATAGGTTGAATAAAAAAAAATCCTATTCAGTCTGTTACTCGGTTACTTACTAAATTTAAGCCATGACAAACAGAAAGAGTAACAAACACACTTACACACTCAAACTTTCACCTTTGTAATATTAGTACCTAAGATAGTATGATTGTATTTCGCGCGAACAATCCCATAGACCCTAATAGACCCCCCAGGGCCTGCATGTAACAAATCGCGCTAATTTTACGTAATGGTCATATTTATACACTTCGGAAGCGAAGGTCGGGGGCAGAGGTCATAGTGTAAAGCTGTATTCACATTGGTACAATTTGAATGGGTGACTGCAAGTGGCAGTAACAGCTGAGCGCTTCCTTGCTTCGAAGGGCACGTTAAATTGTCGGTCCCGACTTTTAAAGTCGTTAAGCCACGAAGGAGGCCTTTAGGCGGCCTAAAAATTCTGTCACCAGAGTTGGTCAGATTTACGAACTTAATTTTTTTACTATTTTTGCAGTTATATTTGTGATTATGTTTTTGTTATCATGTTCTGTGTGTCTAATTTAGTCTGACACTGAAAGAAATAATATTGGTTTCACTTAAGGTGCCTGTGTGGGTGAAACTAGCGCCACCGCCTATTTTATTTTATTATTACGTTGAACAAAGGAATTTCAAAAAACTGAATGTGCAGTTTATGAAACCTATCATAAGCTTTTTTTAATAGGTACCTATGTAATAGTTTCATTTTGTATAGTTTAGGAGGAATAGCGAAAACAGAGTTTGTTGGCCACCAAGTGCTACTTCGTTATCTTACCTAACGCCATCTTACCCGAAACTCAACAAAACTTGATTGGTAATGTTAAAGTACCTAGGAACATTTTTTTTTAATACATTTCTTAATTAGCACCCAGATATTCATCACATATTTGTTTGTCCCAGGTGGAGATGGAACCCGCGACCGCAGAACAGAACATACAGCGCAGAAGGCTGAACTATTATCCGAGATATGAGGTGAGCTGGTAACCCATTATAATATTATTTTTCCCATTTTAATTTTTAAATCTAGAAGCCTTAACTTTCAGAGTTAAAGTGCATTATGCACAAGCCCTTAGTAATGGCCTGTGAAATCTTAAATCAATTTTAAAACAGTTATTACGCCCTACGACGCCCTTATTGTTTTTAATGGACCTGCATTTTGGATCCTGAATTAAAGGGATGGGAAATTTTCAAAACTGATCTTGAAAATAAACTTGTTGGCTTCATTTTATAAAAAAACATTACATTTGTTAGCTTGTAAACGTAGTTAGAAAAGTAATAGTAAATCAATCAATCAATCATTTATTTATTTCTCTCACAAACAATACAATATACTTAGTTAAATAAGTATAAATACAGAAAAATTTAATGAATTAAAAATAAATAAATAAATGCAGTTAAATTAAATAATAATCCAAAAATAAGGTGTCGGTTCTAACTTATTACAAAGAAATGTTGTGAGAGACTGGTGCCTGAAATAGGTATAGAAAATAACCTGTGTTACGGGTCACCAGTGCCAGTAGGTAAATATTTGAAGTGTACAATGATTATGTTCATGTTATTCCCAGCAAGTTAAAGAACGTGACATCGAATTGTGGTCGAATATTTTAATGATGTAAAGTTTAATATTTAAATGATGTAAGGTATCTAAAAGTAATTTCTTTCTGATGGAAAGAATGGTAGGTAAGGTAACTTAAAACAAATGTCTAAACTTCATAATTATGATTAAATAATTATGTAGTAGCAGTACTTATTTAGTTATATTAAAATTAAGCTTATGATATTCTTATTTAATTTTTTAATTTTCCGTGCAATCTTTACAGACAATAAAAGTGTAAATGAGCATAAGTTTACGGTAAAACATGTTGCGGCTATATCCAATTTTATCATCATATTTACACATGTTTATGCAAATAAATGATCTTTATCTTTATCTTCAAATTACTGCTTCAATAAAAAGTCGACTGAGTTTTTACCAAGTGTCCCATCACTACAAGGGTACTATTATGTAATCAAGTGCTGACCCGTCGTTTTGAGGGTAATAAAACATTTATTTTGGATAAAACGTGCAATTTTGTATGAAGGCTCAAACTTGTACAGTCGACATAGAAAGTAGACAAAATTTCAGTACACTTTATGCTGCAATAGAAAAAAAAAACCTTTTGTTTTCTTTCCAAGTCAGTGTAAAATATAACTGAACAAAATGGTGTAAGTAAATTCTGATGAGCTTGTAACAACATGAAACTAATTTAAGAAAATTGTTCTTAGAGCCATTGTATAGTCGACCAAGAAATTGGTTTACCACTCTAAGGCTGAATATCATTTGCACGTACAAAACATCAAGGGCTATTTTCGCTTGACAGATTAATAACTGCTACGTCAGAATCTGTCATTCCTATAATCCTTAGCGAATAATTATGTTACTGGGAGATGTCATCAAAAGTGGTAAACCAATTTCTTGGTCGCCTATACCTATCCCAATTTCACTTTCCATTTCATGACAAAAATTACAGATATATCAGCTATATTTTGTGAAGCGCTCGTGGCGAAGCTTGCTAAGACGTTCTTGATAGATCGTCGAAGTTAAACAACGTTCTGAGCGGTCATTACTTGGATGGGTGACCGCAAGTGGCATTTTCATCTGAGCACTTCCGTGCTTCGGAGGTTAAATTGTCGGTCACGGCTTTTAAAGTCGTTAAGCCCTGACGGAGGCCTTTAGGCGGCCTAAAAACTCCGTCACCAGGGTTGGCCACTTGCTCATACGAACGACCGATATACTGGGGAAGAAATTGGTTATTATGTCTGTATGTTTCAGCGTAAATTATCTTTAACGTCAAGTCATTCTTGACGACCTCTGTGGCACAGTGGGCGAAAGCCCGCCTGAGACGCAGAGGTTGCGGGTATGATCCCCGCTACGGGACAAATGTTTGTATGATCTGCAAATATTTGTTTTGTGTCTGGTTGTTTTCTATGTATAATATGTAGGTATGTATTTACAAAAAAATGTATCTATGTAGTTTATCAGTCATCTGGTTACCATAACACAAGCATTAAATTACTTAACTTGGGACTAGATGACGCCGTGTGGAATGTCCAAGATTATTTATTTAAAAAAAAACAGATATTGACTTAAAATCTTACATTTTACAGTCACTACAAGAACCGCACTCTAAGCCACAAAAAAGTCCATAACGAACAAACATCTAAGCCCATGTTATACATTGATTTTTTGCGCGATAAAGCTCAATACACAATGGCTTACAAAAACAAACAGTATAGCAACTTTGACCGCAGCTATCCTCGCAAACGCGTCAGTAATGGACGAGCAAAAACTTTGAAGGAAAACGTAGAGGTAAGAAAGCCAGACGACAAAGGTACGCTATTTGTTTTTTCCAACCCCATTGTAAATTTACCTTTATCGTGGAGAGGCATTATATCCTAGTACTTAAATATTGGGGAGAGTCTTTCAACTTTTTACTTTGAACGTCGTTGGCCAAGTGAGATAGAGCCTCGGCTTTTGATCCGAAGGTTCGGGTTTAAATACCGGCTGCAGTCAATGGATTATTTGTGTTTAAGATATTTATTTTCTCAAAAGAATTATTACAAATTCACTTACAGAGAAATATAAAACTTATAAATAAAAAATGTTAGCCGTTTAGCGTAGCTTAAAAATAGATAAATTATACATAAATAAAAAGTAGGTATGTAACTAAATATAGCTAAGTAATAAGGAAAAAAAAAAGTCACAAAACTAAAGTTCTTTCTTATAACATTTTAAATTATTTACAAAATTTAAAACAGCCAGCTCTAGAATGTGAATGTTTTTGACTTTTTCGCTTTGAACTAGACTAGAGTTTGGTGACGACTTGAAGATAAGCGACGTTCTGATTGGTCATAATCGGACGTAGGTACTTACTTCAGAAATCACCATTGCCAGTCTCGACTTTAACGGCTCAATAACCTTTTTATCTTTGGTATAGATATTTATCATTGTATGAAAGTAAGTATACTTAAAATAATAAAATAAATAGATCCCTAGACATTCCACACGGCGTCATCTAGTCCCAAGCTAACAAACAAAATATCAGAACAAAATATCTGCAGAACATGCAAACGTTTGCGCCGCGGTGGGGATCGAACCCGCAATTTCTGCGTCTATTAACCTCTGTGGCACAGTGGGCGACAGCCCGCCTGAGACGCAGAGGTTGCGGGTTCGATTCCCGCTACGGGACAAATGTTTGTATGATCTGCAAATATTTGTTTCGTGTCTGGTTGTTTTCTATGTATACTTAATTATGTATGTATTTACAAAAAAAATGTATCTATGTAGTTTATATCTGGTTACCATACATAACACAAGCATTAAATTGCTTAACTTGGGACTAGATGACGCCGTGTGGAATGTCCAAGGATATTTATTTATTTATTATTTACAATGCAGAAATGTTTATTCGTAGCTCCAAATCTATTTAGACTGTGGTTAGAATAACTCATATAGAAATGACGACGCGACCGCACGGTAATGCGCAATAATAACTAAAACGTTTCGATGTACGCTAATTTAATGCACGTTTGCGAGGAAGTTAAAATAAATAATATATTTAAAAATGAGCTGAACATATAGGTACATTTATAGGTACGTTTTCTTATAGGTACATTTATAGGTACGTTTTCTTATAGGTACATTTATAGGTACGTTTTCTTATAGGTACATTTATAATTTCAAGGTTCAAAAGCCAAAGAAATTAGGTGAGTAGTAAATTCCGTTACAATTTAGCGTAACACTTCCAAACGATTATGACCTTTGCATTATTAGGCTATTAAACCTTTTCATTGCGCCTCTTCTAAATATCAATTGAAACAAAATTATAGTTTCCGGTCTCACGACTCTAATAAAAAATCATTATAACAACTAATAGATGGTTTTGTCGATGGTCTGAATACAAGGAAGGGGCGTGTAATCGTGCCTAAACTGTGTTATGAATTACAAGCCTGTTCTAATTTTGAAACTATTCGGTCATTGTCTATGTTTTTTTGCAACATTCGAAATTTAAAAATGTTAAAGTTCCATTTTTGATTGGATTTAGAATGTTTAATGCAACAGAAAACGGCTCTATCATAAAGAATAATATACGATTTTCTGAAGATATGCCTACATTTGATATTAAAAACACCTGTAAAAAACAAACTCTTTGTAATTATTTTTATTTTAAAGGAAGTCTACTTTTGATTGGATTTAGAATGTTTAATACAACAGAAAACGGCTCTATCATAAATGATTTACGATTTTTCGAAGATATACCTACATTTTATATTAAAACACATGGTGAGAAGCAAACTCTTTGTAATTATTTTTATTTTAAAGGACATTTGATTATTTAACTGCTTAAAATAATTATTTTCAAGAAGCCCCAACCTGTAACCATGTAGGTGAACCAACATCGTGATTCGAGTACTTCCTTTAACATGTCAGTTTTAAATTACAGTCATACACATACAAACAATTAAGCAATCATCGAAATTTTAAAACCGTTACAGTTACAAAAAAATGGCGCTTGTTCAGCCACACACATTTAAATACGTCATTTAAATATTATATCTACCAAATACGAACCTAAACCACCAAAAATAAGACTTAAAATGTTTCACATAAATGTAGCACTGCATTCGTAAACGAGATAATTATTTGTATTTCGAACAAGATTTTTAAACGGCTTTCCTGCGGGTGCGTTCCGATTACTGTCTTATTTGTAAAACTTTTTAACAAACAAATCGATTTTTTGCATTCTTGTTTCAAAATATTAAACGTTCGAAAAACAAATCATATTAGTTCTGTCTCGTGGCGAAGCTAGCTAACGGCCGGTTTCAATATTAAACTTACGAATGATCGTAGATTGATCGCCATAGCAACTTTGTTTAGACAACAAAAAATGTAGGACACTTTTTGACAGATAACAATATTACTATGGCGACTGATCCACGATTATTAGTAAGTTGAATATTGCAACCCGGCATAAGACGTTCTTGATAGATCGTCGAAGTTAAGCAACGTTCTAAGCAGTCACAACTTGGATGGGTGACCGCAAATGGCATTTTATATCTGAGCGCTTCCGTGCTTCGGGCACGTTAAATTGTCGGTCCCGGCTTTTAAAGTCGTTAAGCCATGACGAATGCTTTAAGGCAGCCTAAAAACTCCGCCACCAGAGTTGGCCACTTGCTCATAAAAACTTACTTAGTACAAACAGAATACTTACAACTTGTTTTATAAGATTTTCAAACAATAAAATGCAGTACAAAACAATTTAATCCAGCACATAATTGCAACTTATCTCGATCTTAGGCGTTGATTTAAAAAACAATAAGAGTTATCTTTGTAAGGCCATCGTACAGTCACTTGCAAAAACAATGTGTGAATCACAGCGCCCACATTTGATTTGAGCTCATTACTTTACTAATCAGTGCGCGTGCGCAGCCTTGGTTTCACTTTTATAGATCTTTTTGTTTATTGCTGTAGAAAAGGTATTTTGAACCAGGAATATTTTTGGTTGAATGTGATGGTGAAAAAGTTACACACTTTTTATTTATTTCATTTCATTTCATTCTTGAATAAAAAGTGTGTAACTTTGGTTACAGTAATTTTTAACCCCCAAATTATTGAAACATGATCATTTTTTTTAATGTAAAAAACAAAGAACATTATCAAGTGTTTGACTCAGACGTTTATTAAAAAAAATCTAACTTTTTATCTAAATGTGTGTTTCTGTGACAGTTACCACAAAAATATTTGAGGAGATGTATCAAACTATCGTCTAAGGCCGTTTGTCTACCGCCGCCGTCACCGGGACGTCAACGAGAACGAGATGACGGTTCCGAAGTACTGATACATAGACTAACTATAGCCGCGTGTCCACCGCAAGGCCGTCACGTCATCTTAAACTCGACCCAAAATAATCTCGTTCTCGTTGACGTCCGGTGACGGCGCCGGTGGACAAACGGCCTAAGGCAATTTTAATTTTTTCATAGAATTCATTATATTTTAAATAGTAAGTTTTTTTTGCTATGCATACTTACCGTAAGTGCGTTACTCAATTACTGAGTAACTTTCTCCAAAATAATTAAGTACTACTCAGAAATGATAAAAAGCCCTTACAATAATGGCGCGCCTTAATTAGAAAACAAAAATGCATTTATCTAGTTTCCGTAGCAATCGATGGCACTACACTTAAAGCACGCCCACGCTTTACTTGACGTAAGCACCGTTGAGTGCTCCTTATAAATGTAGGGTAGTCTTTTGGTTGTGAAGACTTGATTTATCAAAGGGTTCCGTATATGAAAAGGAATGATAACGACTGTTTTACCAAAGTGCGCTAGTAAAATTTTGTATATATATAAAACTTAAGAGCTCAGCTCTTGTCGGTGTAATGATGCAATTTCCTCCATATACTTCTTTCCAACGCGATCTCTTTTACCTCTTGATATGACATGACAGCGACCTTCTCTTTTATCTGACTTATGTAAATTATTCTCGGTCTTCCCCTTCCTCGCCTTCCTTCTACTTTTCCTTCTATGATGTTCCTTATAAGCTGTCATGTCGTATAAGATGACCAATCATTTTTCTCTTCTGTTTTTGATGGTATTCATTAACAATCTTTGGTCTTTAATTTAATTAAATTTTGTAAATATGATAAAACATTATATTTACGGGTATTTGTCGCTATTTTAACAAATGAAATTATGATCACGACTGTATCCCGGGAGGGGTAGACATTTCTTTCAGAGCATTAGGCAATTTTTAGATCTTTTTGAAGATGTCTAAGAGGGTAGTCAGAGGTATGTCTAAATACATACATATTTGGTACAAGCCCACTTTTTGCAAAAGTTAACTTTCCATACGTAACAGGTTGCAAGCCTATCGACGCTATTAGAGAGCTTACTGGTTTCCTCGCGATGTTTTCCTTCACCGTTATAAGCTCGTGTTAAAGCGCATATAAAATTTTCGATGCGAAAAGTTTATTGATGCACGGCCGGATTCGAACCGACGACCCACGAGTGAATGTTATTTTAAATTAGTAATGAAATAAAGTTAAAATCACTTGACATGCACTGCCTTACTGGCCAAGGTTTATTTTGTATGTTAACGTATTAACTATCAATCAGCAGAATGAGGCCCTTCCTTTGCCTTCATTTTAAATGGTCACTGAAGAATGTATTATTTTACCTTGGTCAAAATTGGTCCCTTCAACTTTGAATAATATTCTTGTCAAACGTTTCAGTCAAAATTTAATTAATATTTTAATATAATGACTGGACTTAAATATCTAAATTTATGATTTAAATGAAGCTCATGCACGTTTACGAACCTCTAATACAGGTATTTTCATACTTAAAAGGGGGTCCCAAACCCACGAATGTAATTAAGTTTTAAGTTACAGAAATAAAAACATTTGATTTGATTTGAACAAATGAAATGAATCAAGCGTTGTCGCAACAATGCCGTCAGAACTTATTTTTCTCCATTCATCTCAATCTTCTACTACTGAAAGAAAGACAGAAAAATAGTTTATTTTGGTAGGACCTCAAAGATCACTTCAGTTTCGTCTTACATGCTAAGTATATATTAACCTTGTTGCCACTTAGCCTATGCACACCATGGTGTAACTGCGCGTTTATTTCGATACAAACGCGCGGCAAACAAAGGTAGTTGACAAGCAAACCCAGGCACAAGATCCTCGCGTTTTTAAAAATAGCAAAATAGCAAAACGTACTGCACGTTTTGTGTAGCGTGTTACTTGTTGCTCGTTCAAAAAAAATGTGCGTGCAAATTTAATGTTCTACAATGACATTTGACATTTTAATGTAAACGTTATGTACTTTGTTTTAATGTTCAATGTCGCTTGTACGCAAAAAAGTAAAACTCTGCGCACTACGTAGCGTGCGCCTAGTTTTGGCGTTTACATTTTATTTGTCTGATTGTGGCTCTATAATAGGTAGGTACATCACAAATCTCGTTTTATAAAGTCACATAAGCAGCGGTCGTGTAGCGTCAATATCGCTTGGCGTCTGTTATTCCTGCCACATAGAACATATTTTTTTAAATAGCTTTAAATTATCGAAAAAAAAATCTTTTTTCTGCATGTTAATTGTACCTATCTTTCGAAAAACTTATAGAACTTTTTTCTTTTCAGAAAGAAAAACATTGTTGCAATTAATGAGAAAAAAGAACAACTACCTACATAATTTTATGGTCGCACGAAAAAAACAATGACTAAAAAAAATATATTAGGCATCAATGCGTTTTAGTATTATATCAATATTTTTTTTATATTTAATTCAATACATTAACATAAAAGAATACAATGATAAACCACAAATGTAATTTCAAAATGTTAACATTACCAACGCATCCCTAAATCTTACATTGATTTGGACAGGCGCGTCCGACCTGCTTTATTGGATTAAACTATACAATACTATTTTACACTTTAAAACTACATTATCACAATTTACTTAGGTTCATATTCAAGCAGCAAGCTGTAAAATTATGTTTGCGAAAGCTCTCGATCAACAATAGCAATAATTAATCAGAAATCAGAATGTACGAAGGTTAAGTGTGTAGTAATCATTTAATTGGTACATCTGTTCGTCTGTCAGGCTGTAGGTGGTTTTGTGCTAGGTTATGTCAAGTAAGTGTCATGAAGATGTCACAAGTCGTAATACTTTATAGAAAGTTTGTGTGTGTGTAAGTATGTAAGTGTGTTACTCTTTCACGCTCAAACGGCTGGACGGATTGGAATTAAATTTGGTACCAGAATTGCTTATATCCTGGATTAAAAAATAGGCTACTTATGATCCCGGTATTCTCACGGGAACGGGAACTATTCACCGCGGGTAACACCGCGCCGCGGGGCACAGCTAGTACTTTATAATAGTATGTCTCATTAAAATGTGTTTGAAGATTATAATTAGGAAATCGTTTCCGGTATAAAACACTTACATACGTAAGTTCGTATGAGCATGTGGCCAACGGGGTTTTTAGGCCGCCTAAAGGCCTCCGTCATGGCTTAACGACTTTAAAAGCCGGGACCGACATTTATCGTGCCCTCCGAAGTGCGAAAGCGCTCAGCTCATAATGCCACTTGGGTCACCCATCCAAGTTTTTTTTTTTTTTTTTTTTTTTTTTTTTAGTTACTTATACTTACCACGGTACTTATAAATTCTGCGCAAATCTCTCACATCTGATTCTATCTCTCGTATCAATACGCCTTTATTACAATGAGTTTAATATTAATGATTTAATTTTTCTGACAATTAACAACATTAACGTACTCGCTAGCTATCTTTTAAAGTCCGAACTAGTGCTAGCCGACTGCTATTGTTCGTGGGAAACGAATCCAAAGCTCATTTTGTTCTGGAAATGAACACATTCAGGGAGACATTATTACAGTGAGCCCAATGCCACCAATATAAACAACGGTTTATATAACCAATTGTTTAGTGTATCTTAGTGAAAATTGATAAATGTTGAACCAGACTCTTATTTAATTATTATGAATTTAGAATTTGAATGCACGGCTTTTTAATTTTATTTATTGATATGAAAAAATCAAACTGCATGTAAAAAAAAAGAAAAAAAAAAGAAAAAAACATCTAAAGGCGGAAATATACATCTATCGGAGATGGATATATATTTCTGCCTTTTGGTGTAGAAACTTTAAGATCATGGGGTCCAGAGGCGTGGCTTCTTGCGAAATTTCCAAGAGGCTAATAGATAAAACCAATGACCAAAGGGCTGGTGCTTACCTCGGACAGAGGATAAGTATAGCAATCCAACGAGGTAACGTTGCCAGCCTTTTAGGCACTCTACCTGCGGTCGGTGACCTGAACTCTGTCTTCTATCTTTAGTTAATTATTTTGGATAGAATACAGAGTTCCTTTTATTTATTCAGTTGTTTATAGAGTTCCTTTTATTTATTCAGTTTTATTTACTCAACCTAAAGGTTAAGAAGTGTAGATATTTTTTGTTCCTGTGTGTTTCTTTGTTCATAAATAAATAAAATATGTAACTGCATGTTTAGATTTAGAGCAAGACTAAGTAGTACTTAAGGACTAATTGACTAATTGTAATTCGACGACCTCTGTGGCGCAGTGGGCGAAAGCCCGCCTGAGACGCAGAGGTTGCGGGTTCGATCCCCGCTACGGGACAAATGTTTGTATGATCTGCAAATATTTGTTTCGTGTCTGGTTGTTTTCTATGTATAATATGTATGTATTTACAAAAAAAAAAAAAAATGTATCTATGTAGTATATCAGTCATCTGGTTACCATAACACAAGCATTAAAATGCTTAGCTTGGGACTAGATGACGCTGTGTGTAATGTCCAGGGATATTTATATTTATTTATTTATTTTATCGATGATTATAACAGTAGATACAATTTAAAAAAAACAATCAATGCCTTTTTTACTAGAATAATACCTTGCTACAATGTAGCTGAAAACGAAGCATAAAGACGAGAAAATGCCTATTCACTATTGCCTTAGTCTTATTTAGCCGCAGCATATCACGTTGAGTGCCAATGACGCACATTTTCTACTCAGACAATGACATTCTACGTCTTCTTCTTTAGCAAAGCTTGGCAATGAACGCGCTTCAGTCAGCTCCATGTCATTGTCTTCTTCTTAGTCGTAATCTTCATCGCTGAAGGTCGTGCCCGTCCTGAAACGCCTTTACGGAAACGTTGACAAGCTTCTTCCATTTTGCTCTATCTCGGGCTTGTCTCAGGGCAGAGGGAATAGGGAGTCCCGTTATAGTTTTTATTTGGGTCATAGTTTTTTTTTGTTTCTGACCAGCGGGTAGGTGAGCGTCCCCGCGGCCTTTTTTCCCCTCTACCTTCCCCACAACAATTAACTTATCCAGATTATCTGGTTATTGTCTATCAGAATCATAAAAAAAAATCAGGTGATTAACCTGTTGGTGAACTTTGGCCCTCAAGAAATAATTCCACATATCACACAGCGGGCAATCAGCCAGTTCACCCTTTTCTCCTCAAAATAATTCCACCATTTATAGACATGTAAATTTTCGCGAACACATCTAAATAATGCCAGTTGGATGAGTTTATGCGTTAATTGCCGCTCGCTAGGATCTGTTATTATTGCATACCACCATCCAATATAAATCCTATATTCTATAAACCTTGATGCTACGAAATACGGTTGGTATTCCCGTGTGGCGGAGGTCAGGATTTGTGGCGGATCGGCCGTAAGGGCAGCTATTGTAAGTTTGTGAAATATTTTGTATTATACGTGACCTAGGGATCGGCGGATAGTTGGGTTTTACAATGATGTACACATGCTAGGATGTAGATTGTAATTAAAGCGAGCGGTGTTGTGAGTTGAAATCTGAATTCGGAAAATGATTTTTATATGGCATATTTTACTTCTGGCTCGAAGAAGATCACTTAGAACAAAGCGGGTTTGATTCCCGTCGGCATAACTTTTATAAGGGTTTTCATTTTCAGCGATTCTGCAAAATGTTGGTACTTATGTACCAAAAATTTGCTTGGATATACCTCTAATAACCCCATAGACATACATCTTCAAAGGATCTAAGAAGATCTTATAATTTTTTTTAGGTTTTAAGTCCATTGTCAAATATCACAGTCACACATGGCAGTTTTAAAATAACGAATGTATATAGGTTCCAAGGTTCTATTTTATTTCCCACAGCAAGATTGATATTAATAGTTGTAATATTCAAGCCACTTTAATATTCAAGCTGTTGTTTTTCCATAAAAAAACTAAAATTCAACATGTCAGTACCTACTTACAAAAGCAGTGTTAAAATTACTATCCTAAGAACCATTATTCACGAAAAAACTAAACAAAAATGTCACAAAATAAAGTCCATATTCGAAACTCCTCTTTCACGATCTTCAAGTAAGTTCCGAGTAGGCTAGTCACCAAGTAAAGTGTCGAGTAATTGACGTAATTGACATTTGGCGCATAGAACGAATGACGTTACTCGTTAAGTAACTAATCAACACTTTACTTGAGGATGGTGAACGAGGCCCTTAGTCTCCTAAAAACGACCATTATTCACAAAAAAACTAAACAAAAATGTCACAAAATAAAGTCCATATTCGAAACGCCCTGCACGCTCGCTCTATCGTCTTTGAATTAAATTTTTACTGAAAACGTGACTTCAGTATTTGTTAAATGTAAATTAGCGATTTGTCCGTTTGTTCCTTCTCATGGTCGGTTGGATGCTCAATTTTTAATATCACAGTATATTGTGTGAAGGATCTTAAACCGTATTGTGAGGACAGAGAGTTTAAATTGTGAATTTAGTTTGATATGGATAACTTGAGCTCATTTATTGGTGGAGTTGGGGTTTTCAGTGTGACAGTATAACTTTGGTGTGATAGTGACGATTATAAATTACTAGCTGCGCCTCGCGGTGTTACCCGCGGTAGTTTCCGTTTCCGTGGGAATACCGGATTCAAAAGTAGCCTATGTGTTATTCCCAGTCATAAACTATGTATACTTATTCCAAGTTTCAGCCAAATACATTCAGTAGTTTTAGCGTGAAGGAGTAACAAACACACTTACATACTTACATACTTACACACACAAACTTTCACCTTTATAATATTAGTAGGATTAGTAGGATTCAGTACTAACTGCACCCCACGGTGTTACCCGCGTTGAATAGTTCCCGTTTCCGTGGAAATACCAGGATCAAAAGTAGCCTAGTATATTTCGCACCCTCGGTAGAACAAGGGCCCAACTACATGTTTTGTAATTTTTCAATACAGCTATTTTAAGTTTTTTTTTCAATATGATCGTATTTATCTATGTGTATTTTATGTCTAAGTAAAATTTTTTTTTGCGTGAAATATACCTTACACATTTGCAAATTGATGTATATTCCTTAAAGGAGTCAATTATTTATTATTACTACAATATTAAATTAAATAAAAATTTTGGGGTACACTTATGCCCTTATTCCGCCAAAATTGTAACTACTTTGTAATTATGTCCCTAGTAACACAAGTATATTGAGATGGTAGAATAAAACTAATACATTTTTAACAATAATTGTTTATTTTCTAACCAACCAAACGTATATAATCAGGAATTTTCAATGTCAACATAGTTAAAATCACTAGAAAAGGGTATCCAAAAAAGCTAGAAATAATTGTGACGGCCTTATACCATTTCTGCCCTAATACTATCTGTGTCTTAAATCAGTCGGTCATAATCAGTGCTGTTTTTGGAATCATAAAGTTTGTCTTAAGTTAATAAACTATCTATTTTTAAATAAAAAATTGCATAAACGACTTTGTTCCTCCAAATAATTACTCGTATTTAAGGCAGAAGTACACAACTTGTGTCTTTGTCCTTCCAGAGTCTCAAACAAAAAATGGCATAATTACCTCAATGTCTGTGTCGCTCCAGAACACAAATTCACCGTGCGCAGACCCCGCCGCAATTGACCAATGAGACTTTGTCACGCCAATACGGTTGAAAAAACGCTTCAATGTGACAAAGGCACTGTCGCCCTCTGGCGAAATTAGATAGAATTGAACGAGTGTCTTTGTATCTCCGGGTAAAAATACGTTTTAAAAGCACTTTGGCATACTTAAGTCATTTTTTGAAAATTTGGTAGTTAAGCCCTTGTTCTACCGAAGGTGCGATTTGTTAATCCAGGAAATAAGCTATCCTGGTACCAAATTTCATTGAAATCCTTCCAGCCGTTTAAGCGTGAAGGAGTAAGAAACATTCACATTTACATAATAACACACTGACACACACACACAAACTTTAACCTCTATAATATTAGTGTGTTAGTATTACCACTATTTATTTCAAGAAACTAAACTACTACATTTTATATCTACATACTTAACTGTAGGTACAAAATAAAATTAGAACCAGTTGAGCCACCTAAGGATCGTTACAAACGATCTATAGGTAGCTCAACTGATCCAAACCATTGGCAGACAGCGTGCCCAAGACACTGATAGCATTGAGGAGCTGAATGGCAATGCTGATCCTTTGAGCATTCAAGTAAACTATTTCATTTCACTTCACAATCTCAATTTCAAATAGAGATAAAAATTATATTGATGGTTCGTTCGTTCGTATGAGCAAGTGGCCAACTCTGGTAAGACCTCTGTCATGGCTTAACGACTTTAAAAGCCGGGACCGACAATTTAACGTGCCCTCCGAAGCACGGAAGCGCTCAGATGAAAATGCCACTTGCGGTCACCCATCCAAGTAGTGACCGCTCAGAACGTTGCTTAACTTCGACGATCTATCAAGAACGTCTTAGCAAGCTTCGCCACGAGCACTTCATCTTGATGGTATCAACAGCTCTATAGTATATCCCCGTGTCATCTAGTATAATCACTATGCAGGTAGACAATACGCAGGCAAAGTATCCTAAGGCTCAACTCACACAAAAAGAGGAACACATCAGGAATTAATGGTACCAGGATAGCTTATACCTGGATTAACTCATAGGCTACTTTTGATCCCGGTATTCTAATAAAGTAAACGCTTGAATCACAGACAAGAACTGACTTTTATTTTAAAGAAGAAACATAACAGTACATACTTTATAATAGATGGCGCTAGTAGTTTTGTGTGATATTATGATAATATTAGTGGCAATTCTGAGTGTCGCAAAAGCTAAACTAAGCTAACTAAAAATATTGCCATCCCTTTCATAGTGATGGAAATAAAAAGGATGGCAATAATTATAGTTAGTTTTAGACCTAAAATAACAGGTATTCCCTCGAGACTCCCGTTCTAATAGTATATAATATAATAGAGTATATAATATACAAACTTAAAGCAAGCCTCACCACGATTACTTCAATATTATTAATTACTAATTTCAATCGATGCTGCTACAATGATGGTTATCTTAATAAGTACCTACGAACAAAGTCACGAAAAGCGTAGACACCTACACAATCAATAGTATTTCATTCACAACGCCTTGAAACAAATAAATACGTGATCATTGTGTTACCGAATGAGTCACTCGGGCTAAATCCCACGATACAACCACCTGTGTTTTACTGTAAGATAATAGTTAGAAGGTATAGACAGATAGTGAGGTCTGGTGCATAGTGGATGTCAAAATCACGATGACTGTACTGCCAAAAACAAAGTGGTTAGGGTCACCGGCAAAGTTCATGGATCAGCTGATTATTATAGGGTTGCTCCTATTGCGATGTATTATAGAGCCACAATCGAATAGCTGACAACACTCAAAAAATGTGGGTGTAAATTCAATGTTCTACAATGACATTTGAATGTAGACGTTATGTCGTTTGTTTAAATGTTCAATGTCGCTTGTACGCAAAAAAGTAAAACTCTGCGCACTACGTAGCCTGCGCCGAGTTTTGGCGTTTACATTTTATTTGTCTGATTGTGGCTCTTTAAAACATCTTAATGGTTGTTCCGTGTTTATTTATTAAGGAAACTTTGCTAGTCATTTCTTCAATAAAAACATCGAAATTCTAAAAGTCGTAAAACAAATTTTTTTCACAGCGATGAGGTGAATTACCCCTTTTCGGGATAACATACCACTTATGAATCACCATGTATACACAAATCTTTCGTTATCATTTTGTTTTTGGGAAAACGTATAGTTTTTCAAATTAACTTAGTTTATTTTGTTAAAACCGCAAGGATCACTTCAGTTTTGTCTTAATGCTAGGTGATCCTATGAATGTGGATGGATATCGGTGTAGAGGTAGGCCAAAGAAAAGATGGATGGACTGTGTGAGGGATGACATGAGTAAGAAAGGAGTGAGTGCTGAGATGACGTCTGATAGAATTTCCCATGTGCTATAAAGAAGAATACATGTTGTGCCGACCCCACATGGTGGGATAAGGGCAGGAAGAAGAAGATACTAAGGTGATTCTAATGCCTGATTCTATGCCTTATAATATTTCGTACCTAGACATTAGGCATTCGATATCATCAGATGCGGAATGAATGGAGCTGACGAGAATCACGTGACCTATAAATATGCACTCGAAGTTAATCTCGAGTAATGTATGTGATTATTGTACAGGGTTATTCATTATTAGCTACAAAAAATAACAGGGCCTAATTCTTGGGTCGTGAATATTTGTTTGGCCGAATCAATTTAATTCCTAAACCGATATAAATTTTTGTATCAAAATTTTTGTTTTTATTAATTTCTTTACGACATATTGCATAATGATTGCCACGGAAAACAAGACGATGACCTATCGTCCAGCCCTACACTTTTGCCTAGGTCCCGCCCACAATGACCATCTTGGATAACACCAATCCTGCCTACATGTCATTGACCTTAGTGATTTTTCTAATTTAAAGTTTAGACTTTCCATCACACTTTAATCAGGCTTTGGACTGACAAAAAAGCGTTGACTAGTTACTTACCTATTAATTACCTACTTACATACCAGTCTACCTAGGTAGTTATTTTGCATACTTTGTAACTTAGTTTGCAATCATATCATTTTATTATTATCATTTGATTACCTGTCACTAAGTAATAAAATAATTTGGTTAGGTAGGTAGGTGCGTAGTAGGCAGATACGTAGGTAACTAATAACGACTTACATCTTGGCGTGTTTAAAAGTCAGTTCATTGATATTTACACGGATATTTACAACACAGTTACTGATTTACCTATTTACAATAATTGTTCTACATGTCCACCTTGCTCTCGAATGCAAAGACGAGCTCTGCGAAAACACTGTTCACGCACTCGAACCATCGTGTCTCTTTCACCTCTCATAATGTCGAATGCGTTCACAATTCGCGTTTTTAGTTCGTCGACATTCGATATTGTGTGGCCGTCACTTCCATACACTAAGTCTTTTGCACGACCCCACACATGAAAGTCCAGCGGCGTCAGGTCAGGTGATCGTGCAGGCCATGCGACTGGACCTCCACGCCCGATCCACCGCTCACCGTACACATCTCCAAGGTACTCGCGCACTCTGCGCGCATAGTGGGCGGGTGCCCCGTCATGCTGAAAGAGCATCTGCCGGCGCGCTCCCAATGGCACCTCCTGGAGCATACACTGCAGGTCTTCTTGGAGAAACTCCAAATAGGTAGCTCCGTTTAGGCGATCCAGGAAATAGGGCCCCAGCAAATGCTCGCCCAGCATCCCTCCCCACACGTTCACACTCAATCGGTGTTGAAAATGACTCGGCCGCACTGCGTGAGGATTTGTCCCGGCCCAGTAGTGGGAATTGTGGTGATTAAACATTCCCACTCGCGTGAATGTACTCTCGTCCGTCCACAGAATGTTCACAGACCGCCTCTGTCGCACCAACCACTCACAAAACACTAGTCTAGCTGAGAAGTCAGCGGGAAGGAGTTCCTGTACCGGTAACGGGTGATACGGGTACTGGCCCTCGTCGTTCTGGACGCGCCACGCGAAGGACTGACTGACGTCAAGGGCTCGAGACGCGTCTGTCGTGCTCGCTTGGGGGTTCTCCTGGAAGAACTCCATGACGTCTTCCTCGAAGCTTGGCGAAAAGAGGGGAGGCCTGCCTGCATCACCACGCGGCCGGAACTCTCCACTCTCTCGATGACGCTGCACAGCCCCAAGGATGGTCCGGATATTGGGGCTCCTGCCATGCCGTTCATGAAAGAGGTTCCGTGCTCTTACGAGCACCTCACCACTTTCTCGGTAACAAAGCACCATCTCAAGATACTCTTGATTAGAGTACCGATAATTCGGCATCGCGGTACGTTGTAGTGAAATTTGTCCCTGTTTATCTTTTCACTAACACGCGGCGACTGACCGCAGTGTCGCTCGCGACGCGCGGGCGCGGATCAAAGGTCAACCCTACAGCCAATCATAGCGCAGCGGCTTTTGCGCTCAAAGACGCCGACATATGGCGGCGCCGAATCAATCGACAAATCGATGACACCGCCCCTGTTTGATTGACAAGCGGCTCGCCTTTGATTTGAAATGGACTTTTAGATGTAACAACGCGCCAATGATTTGATAGGATAATCTTTATCGATTTTCTCGGGATTTTCATAACAAAACTTAAAAAAATCATTTCATAAATATTTTTTATTTTATTTGTTGAACCTAATTCCTGAATATTTGTAGCTAATAATGAATAACCCTGTATAAAGCAATCACATTGAAGAGCCGTGATGGCCGAGCGGGTTAGTGCCTCGACTTACGATCTGAAGTTCGTGGGTTCGAATCATTGCATTTTTAGTTTTAAAACTGTGCACATTTTTGTGACTGTTAATGTGATGTAAAATTTTATAACATTGTTTTTAAGTGTTTTATAATTTTAATTTTTAAGATTATAAATTTGCATGTCATTTGGTTAGGCATGTATTGGACGTTCAATAATTGCAAAGCAATTGTTGTTTAGACCATGCAAGTCATTATTATGAGCAGCCCTCAGTGTCCCACTGCTGGGCAAAGGCCTCCCCCCACTCTCTCCACTCGTCCCTCTCCTTCACTAATGGTCCAGTCGGCGCGGAATTTGGCGAGCTCGTCCCTGTTGTTCACACTGATTTTCGTGTGTCAAGTCATGATAACAATCAATTTAATTATATGCAACAAACAAGAATCTTGCATTGTTTTAATGACACTTTAGTTTATTGTGACCTAGGTTGCCAAAATTTATGTTATAATCAATTTAAAACATAAATCAATAGTTGGTCCTTTGCAACATGACCTCATGAACAAACCTTAAATAACAAAAAGTAAATTAACAATTTAGATGATCATACAAGATAGGCACATCCGGGATCTTATTATTAATATACTTTTAATAATCATAATTATAATACCGTCATCAAAACGACGCGTTTCATCTATTTCTCACTGACTCATCTCGAATTAATATTTCCACAAATTCACGAATCAACTACAATGGGATCGTAAGTTTTGCCACAGGAAAACTGAAATAGCTACTTCAATGCTTGAATATAAAAGCTTTAGTTTTTCTTAAACTTTCGCGATCACAATTCATATTTATAATACATGTAGGGGAGGTAGGGGACCATTGGGCACTTTTTTGCATAAATGACAATAAAACGGTATTTTTTTTATAAAATCACATTTTTATGCATTAAATCAGGAGATCATATATTTGGCTCAAACTATCGCTAAGAACGATCCTTCAAATACAATCAGTCTTTAAGATATAAGAGATGTCCCACACGCTGTCAAAAGTGCCCAAGCCTCCCAGTGGGCGGGTGGTTCGGGCACCCCTGAGGGAGGTTTGGACATTGTATTAAGTACGGCTCATACTGCACAATCTACTTAATATTAAGTGACATAACTATAAAATCTTGTTATAAAAAATCAAACATTACTCTTATACTTATAAAAAAAGTAGCAAAAATTAAATATGCATCTCAAAAAAAATGTTCTTAATTTCTAATACTTATCTTAGATTTGGTATAATCCAGATGGTCTTATCGAAGGTATATTTAGAGCTACCACGTTTGGTTTTAATGCAGAGTGTAGACTAAACTAAATTAGGTATTAAAATAATAAGTAAAGCAT
The DNA here is from genome assembly GCA_963582015.1 of Xanthorhoe designata. Taxonomy (NCBI): domain Eukaryota; kingdom Metazoa; phylum Arthropoda; class Insecta; order Lepidoptera; family Geometridae; genus Xanthorhoe; species Xanthorhoe designata. Next base: position 976,751 of record OY757045.1, read on the forward strand.
ATACCATAGAACACAAAAGTATTTCACTAGTAAACACTGCAACGGAGGGAGCATTAGGCATGCCCAAACGACCCTTCGAAATCAGTGCTCAATGCTCCCTAAACACTCATTTTTCAAATAAACTTCAATATATTTTTTTCAGTTCAATATTTTACAGTGATTTATATATCAGTTTAATCTTTAATAAACATACTTTTAATCGTAAACAAAAAAACTCTCACCTTTACACAAACGGATTAAATAATTACTTCGCAATCACAACAAAATAATCACTTCGGCACGTGTAAAACCACCAACCACCTGTAACTTTGACAACTGAACGAAATTACAGACGACATTTGGTTGAACGGTGCTGTCAGTGATTAAACTAAACAATTATGGTAGAAATTTAAAAAAATCTACTATACATTTCGAGTTACAAGGGGGTGCCCGAACCTCCCAACTGCCCAATGGTCCCCTACCTCCCCTACACGGGGTTTTATCGCGCGGTCCACCCGCGACCATGGCTATTGCAACATAGCCGAAACGTTGGGACGTAAAGAAATAAGGTAAATAATGCAATAGAATAGAATAGAATAGAATATAGCTTTATTACACACCATAAAAGAAACAAAATAAAATAAACATAAGTACATTCAAACAAGTGTAACAATGGGCGACCTTATCGCTGACAGCGATCTCTTTCGATACAACCCCGTGTACATGTATTTATAAATATATAAAATCTTTATCAGAATATGCAACACTAGCTTACTCGCCCGCGGCTTTGCTCGCGTGGTACCTACTTTCTCCTTTTCAATTGCGACCCAATGAAAAGGTAGGACAACAAACATTAGTTTTCCTTCTGGCTTACCTGGAAGAGATTGCTTTCAGCGATAAGGTCGCCTATTGTTACACTTTTTATGTCTTGTTTATCTAAGTTGTTTTGTTTCTCTTATGGTGCACAATAAAGTAATATTCTATTCTATTCTATTATGTTCTATTCTGACAATCAATCATGAGTCTGAAAGAAATAAAGTAAGGGAAGGTTCATATCTGACGGAACATGCGTCGCGTATTATACGCCAGAACAGACAAATGTATAGAAAAACACTTGACCGTTCACACTCAACCGATGATACGTTAGTACGCTAGATGATACGCTCGGCGTATTTTACGTCAGATATGAACCTTCCCTAAATCGTCCAGTTAATTGACAGATTAAATAATTTTGTCAAGTTGGAACAATCTTTTCTAGCAACAAAATGAAGTTACCGTCTTGCCCACACTGTGACCACGCGTGGGCGTGGAAGTACAGCGAGAGCAGAGTTCGCGATGATGCCTTATCTAGTTCACGGTTATGGCTATAAATCTCGGGCCGTGGGTGCCCGAAATTAATAGCTTCGATCCCTATCGGTAATAAGTGATATAATTTTAATTTTAGGGCGGGAGATTCGATTTGAATGGGAATTGTTTTTCGATATCGAATTTGGAGCAAGTTGCCATAAGGCTTATGAGAAATCCATAATTTTGAATGATAAGTTATTATAAGAAAGAAAGAAAAATCATTTATTTTGGACCTCAAGGATCACTTCAGTTTCTTCTCACATGCTAGGTGATTCTAATGCCTGTTCCAACGCGACTCCCTACACCAGGGATATACTTATAATTAATGAATGAAACGTTTAAACGTTTTACGTATTTGGCACAATACAGAGATAATAAAAATAAAACTTAAATATAAACAAAAACTTATGGATAACGATCATGATAAATGAAAAGGTAAGTACTGACTTAATTAAAAAAATCATAAAGTTTCAACCTATTTGTACTTAACTAGACGAGCTAATGTGATATTTGTATTTTAAACTCACCTTTAGTGATCACTTGCACATCCTAATAATATTAAAAACGTTGATAGGCATTTGTAGCTCTTTCACGCGAAAACTACTGAAGGGATTTGTCTGAAACTTGGAATGTAGGCTAATTTTATCCAGGTATGTACCACAGGGGCAAAGCCGCGGCCAAGTGTGCTAGTCTAAGATAAAGCCAGGCTCGTTCGTTCGTTCGTATTTGAGCAAGAGGCCAACTCTGGTGACAGAGTTTTTAGGCCGTCTAAAGGCCTCCGTCATGGCTTAAAAACTTTAAAAGCTGGGACCGACAATTTAACGTGCCCTCCGAAGCACGAAAGTGCTCAGCTGGTAATGCTACTTGCGGTCACCCATCCAAGTTGTGACTGCTCAGAACGTTGCCTAACTTCGACGATCTGTCAATAAAGTCTTGGCAAGCTTTGCCACGAGCGTTTAAGCGATAAAGCTGGTGCTGGTTTTGGGCCAGTCCAAGTCATTTAGAACATAGAATAAAGCAAGCACGTGGACCACAAAAGCCAAAAGAGATACCCAACAGAGGATGATGATGATGCGGTATCTCTGCATGAAGGTAGGTAAGGTAGTTGAGATTTGATGCAACTAATGTGAATAGCAATAAAATGTTTGCGCAGAGCATGCCCAACGCGCCCTGATAGATTGCTATCCGACTCACGGTATATGCACCGTGAAAGGTATGTATGGATAACCCTGACTAATCTAACTCCTCATATCGAATTCCTCATTGCTGAGGAGTGAGGGTCGTGATTCCCTAAACCTGTAGGCCTAAGATGTGCAACACGAGAAACCTTCTCGTCGTCGACAAAATTCTCTCTCTTGCTCTAGCATAGTACGTTAGAGCAGTTTGGCATTATCAAGATATGTCATTTAACGTCTCGTCGTGTTGCACATGTTAGGCTACTGAAGTATTATTGCTTTTGATTACGCTGCGCCACCTGTTCCTCTTTCTGGCATCGTGGTGCGCATCATGAAGATTGTGTTCAGCGTAGAGCGAAATTAGTCCGACCATCTTAGTGGACTGCGACCTCTCGCTTGGATGAAAGGTCTAAAGGGCTTACATGTACTGTTCTGAACCGTCGTGACTTGATATAAAGTACTTTATTGTATCCACTCGCGGTTTTTCTCGCGTACTATACCCAAATTATAGTAGGTCTTGTTTTAATCTATATCATAGACAATTGTATATTCCTAGTTTCAACCAAATTAGTTTTGTCAAATTTACTTCAGAAAATTAGAAACGTCCATAAAATCCTCAGACACACTTTTGTATTTGTAATTAGAAGGTTTTAGATTAAAATTCCGACTAGTTATATTTTTCAACATATTTTAAAAATGTAAAAAAAAGGTTATCCATACTAACATAACATTTAAAATTGCGTGGGCGCGATACGACTCGTCCGCGCATCTTTGCACGACGCAAGCTCCCATTGCGACTGATAGCATTGTCATGGGAACCGAGCGCCATATCCGGTGCAGGTACCAGGGTCAAATGACGAACTGTACAAAAAATGTTTCAACGTATGAAGAAAATTGCAAAATACTTACAATTTAAAAAAATAATGATTAGTGTTTTCAGTTGCAAAAATAAGTACCTACTTACTTAATTTTATAGGAAAGTAAAAACGTCGTGTAAGAATTGTTAATTTTATGTTGTTAAAAATATTTAATTCATATTTTCAACTTCCTATTTTTTCCTATTCATCTATAATTGCATTAAAATATTTAAAACTACTACTAAAACAATACTACTAAAAAAATAACTTTTATAAATTTATGTACAGGAGTAAGTGGTAATGTGTGGAATGCTAACTTCGGCAAAATGTGGGTAATAATGTATTTATTTATTTTTTTGTTTTTAAGGATGCCCAACATAATTATGGGTTCGAATCTGGCCTTACAGTATTATTAATGTATGTAATAATAAAGAGATCTTAATTACTTAAACTAGAGAGTGTCTACCATGCTTTGGGAATACTTATAGTCAACATGTACTTGTAAAAACGAAACAAGTTTAAATTTTTTTTAGTATATAACTACTTGTAAGTATTATAAGAGGTATCAAATATAGATAAAATTAGCCTTTATTTAGTGCAATCACCGGATGTAGTAAATATATCGCAAGTGTCGTTCCCATGACGGGACTAATGACATTGACATTTCATTGCTTCAAATCACCTGCCAAATATTGGGTAAGTGGGAGTGATCATATAAATTGAAGGGTTCAAAACAGTTTTTTTTTAACACTTTACTGTAATTAATATCGTTATAATAATATCGTAATTAATATCTATTTTATTATTATTATTTTTTATATTTTGTCTGTTCTTAGGTTAGGTACCTGCAGTACCTACGCCTACCAATTGATTTAACCCATTTGTGTTCTTGTGTTCCTAGTTTCTTATTTGTTTATTTTTTTTATTTTGTGTGCGCTGAAAAATTTTTTTTTTCTTTATTTCTTTCTTAATTAAAAGTAACATAAAAAAAGAAGAAACCGATACATCCGCCATTGCGGAATGATACTTGTACTTGAAGCAGTTTTTTCTTCATTACAAGCTTGTTTCCTAGACATCGATTTTTTTTTTAGAAAACCTAAATTTAGACTTCATAATCCAAAAACACAAAGAACTATAGGTCGAATAACCTCAAAACGTTTAATAGAAAATTGGATTGTAAAACATCATGAACCCTAAATTTTGGCCAGGTGTCATCGAAAACGCCATTGACCCCCTTCCGGCTTCACACCATCAGTGATGAGCTTATAACTGATGGGTCCGATCTGTCATTACAACACTAATACACTATTACATTACAAGATTGACAACTGGGAATCACATTGTCTTTGTTTTTTTTTTAAATTACAAACTATGCAGCAATATTCTGAAAATCGTTCGTTCTTATGAGCAAGTGGCCAACCCTGGTGACAGAGTTTTTAGGCCGCCTAAAGAACTCCGTCATGGCTTAACGACTTTAAAAGCCGGGACCGACAATTTAACGTGCCCTCCGAAGCACGGAAGCGCTCAGATGAAAATGCCACTTGCGGTCACCCATCCAAGTAGTGACCGCTCAGAACGTTGCTTAACCTCGACGATCTATCAAGAACGTCTTAGCAAGCTTCGCCACGAGCACTTCGAATTCGAATATTCCAAAAATGAAATTGGATTGTTTTTATGGTTTTCTGAGTAGACCAAAGATGGATAGGTTATTGAGACAAGTCTTAATAACTTTTAATACCTAATAATAACTAGGTTTAGTGTATTTTTAAAACCTAGGACGCGTAGTCCTAACATCGTTGCAAACTAAAGAACTAGAGATAATTTATGCATCGTTACTTAGTTTTATATTTGTATGTAAAAATACCAGTTTCGCTAACTCCAAATCTCATGACTGCGCACGCAATACATAAACTTCTGCATTAATAAGGCTCCCTCTAAACGCAGCTTTCATTCGCGACAAACGGAAGGCAAATAAATTATGTCTGTTACCGTATTCAAACATTCATGAGTTATAACGCGGTCTGCGGGATGTTGCCACGATTCTCTTCGCTATCTGAGGCAGCACGACAGTTTGGCTAGGCTTGGTACTGACCTGGCGTTTCTTTAGCGTTTTGTATTTTTGAAGAGTGTATTGAAGATTTAAAAAAATTTTGAAGATAAAGTCTCATTTACAATGCAAGGTTTTTGTTGCATACTTACAATTCAATTAAAGCAATATTTGACTTGCATGGTTTTAGCGATGTTTAGAGTTAGACCATGCAGGTCATGATGACAGTCAATTTAATTGTATGCAACTGGCAAGAATCTTGCATCGTGTAAAGGTACTTTAAAAAATATTTTTTCTGAAAAACATTAATCAAATAGAAACTCATGGGTATGATATTAAGCTCATGACTAAGTGTTGTTTGTACTTATAAAAATAATGAAGATAAAATATTGTGAGATTTAAAAATACAATCTTAGGTGGTGAAAATCTGGACAGTGGACGACCACAAAGACACATAAAAAATATTTCACTAAAAAATTAACATTATTTTTATAATTTTTCTAAAAATAACTTTCTACTCTGTCGTGGTTTAAAATAAACCTGCGTTAAAAACGCGCGCGTACAGCTCGCCTAAAATTCCTATGCTCGCGTTGACAGAGCGACGTTCAAATATCGAATTCAAATTACGATGAGAACGCGAAAGGATGCGGAACACCTCGAGGTAAAGGCTAGTTCACAGTGAACTAAAGAAATGCAAAAAAGAGTTGAAAAAATAATAAAATACTGGCAAGCTAGATTTTGCAGATTCAAAAACACAAACTGCAAAAAAATATAGAATGTAAAGAAAGTGATATACCTAAGTACCTACAAGATGTCATTCATAAAGTCGAGTGCCCAAAAACTTAATTGAAGTAAAGCACAGCCATGATTATACGGGGGCGGGTTCAAATCTAGTCTGGGTGCAATATTTAGTACGAGTAGGAGGTTAAATTATACAAATATTATTTCCACAATGAAAATAACTTAGAACTGTAAATTATTATGAACAAAATGATAAACATGAACTTACACTATTGAAATTTAAAATAATATAGTTTTAGGTTAGGTTTCTCAACTGGGTCTAATTGTATTGTGTACAGTTATGTAAATATTGTAGTAGTTTGGTTTCTGGAAATTAATTGTATAGATAATATAATCTAATGTACTTATATTCAGTCAATATATTTATATTCATAACTTGTTAGAGGGGATTGAACAAGTTCAACGTTTTATTGTTTTAATAAACTCTTCTTTAAATAAATCGAACGTCACTATGCACACACCTTTACAATCGTGATAACGCGACCCGACTCTCCACGATGTCTTATTAAGCGAATATTATTATATTATAAAAATTGCATAACAATAATACCATTGACATTGTTTTGTCTGTCTATGGGTGCACGTAATTGGATCCACGTTTCACGGTTTTCTTGTCGCGATAGGTTATGGGTTCGTATTTTGCATTTTAGTTGAATTTAATAAGTTTATTTCGAAATAGCTGAACTTATGGGAAAATGTCGACATGAGGCGTTGGACTTGCAATCTGTCATCCATTGGTACCTGAGCCTTACAATCGTATTGTATCGATTCTATAAAGCCCGTCACACACCTAGCTATAATATATATTAATATGCCTTGCTATATCTATACAAATACACACGCAGCTAATATATATTATAGCTGCGTGTGCGGTCACTTGAATATTTGTATAGAAAATATATCGTAATATGCCTTGCTATAATTTATATTACTATTTATTATAGCTACGTGTGTGACGGGCTTTATAGTTGTTCTATCTCACGAAGTCCGTTTAGCCTCGACTTTGCGCTTAGTTGGCATGCTGACGGTGCTCGCTATCAAAATCGTTAACACAATAGACACTATAGTGATCCGGAGCGCGTTTCAGGCGAGACTGATTGCTTCTTAGCTTACGCACACTAAAACTGTGGACATGCATTCACTATTACATTAAGCCCAACGGACTTCGTGAAATAGAACAAATACTATCATGGATAAATACTTCAGACCACGTGACGTATCGCCATCGAATGCCAATTCCTGTACATTTTTTATTAACGAAAGCGATCGTAGACAAGTGGCAAAATTATTTTTTTAAAACCGACTTAAACTTCGTAAGAGAGCAATTTCCTGTACCTACTCTCGAGGTGCATTTCAATTCATAACTCCGAAGCATCTTATCAGATCCTCAATTTTTTTTCATCAAAATCGGTCCACTATTGAGAGAATAATCAGTAAACATACAGAACATAAAAAAAAAACTTAGGCCTTTACATCTTTACTAGATGATTTATACAGAGTCAGGAGGCAAGCTTTGCCTACACTTAACGGGACACTGTAGTGCCTGGGACATTGTTGAGATAGAATAGGCTTGCCCAGCACCTAAACCATCCTCTCAGCTGTCGGCCATATCCACAGGAAAGACAATGGTCAATACGTGTGGGGCTGACTACCCGCGGGTTTCCTCACGATGTTTTCCTTCACCGTTTAAAGCTCATGTTAAAGTTTTTCTTGGTAAGTAAGTAAGTTCGTGATGAGCAAGTGGCCAACTCTGGTGACGGAGTTTTTAGGCCGCCTTAAGGCCTCCGTTATGGCTTAACGACTTTAAAAGCCGGGATCGACAATTTAACGTGCCCTCCGAAGTACGGAAGCGCTCAGATATAAATGCCTTGTTTTTCTTGGTTTTGTTAGGTATTTTACTTTTGTTGCTGTTTTTAATTTTAGTTGGTATTTAAAATGGCACTTATATTTTATCATGTGTATATTATATTAATTAGATACAAAAGTCCAGTTTTTACAGTTAAATGAAATACCTAGTTCATTATTGCATGCAATCCTTGCAGGTGGTTGATTATCAGAAAATAACCATTAAACAGAACCTTTGCCTACCCTCCTATGTCCTTTCACTCGTTGTAATAAGGTTCAAATTGGCTTTAATTTATCTTTCTTGGGAGCTTATTAAGTTGGTTGTTCACCTCTGAACTCCTATTTTTCATAGTCTGATAAGTTCAGGTTTCTAAAAACGACATTACCGTAAAAAAATATTACGATCTTTAAAATTTCTTAACTTTGCACTGCAGCGCTAAAACTGAAGCGCTTGTGATAGCCGACTGATAGCCTATCCACACTTCACGGCGCGTTTTGTGCTGAGACGCGAAGTGTGAAAAATGATAATTATGAATGAATGAATGAATGAATGAAACGTTTATTAGAAAAGTATTAGAAAAGTAAATTAGAAAAGTATCTCTCTGCATTTTGAATAGAACTAAGTATTTTTATATATTTTGATTATAGTGTTAAACCACACTTAGGTATTTCATTAGAAAATGTAAATTCTTACAAAAAGTTACGACTTCGACGGGATTTGAACCTGCGTTATTCAAGCGATCACCCTTTAGCCGGGTTGCCATCTTATTGCCACTTCATAAAATTTTGAAAACAAAGTTAAACCAATTTTTGACTTGACTTGATTTTGACTTGATTAAACAATTTGATTTGAATTGTTGTATAACTACAAACATAAAACTAAAAACAATGTACCGAAATTAGATAAAAAAATCTAAATTAATATTAATTTAAAATTAACATAATTTATGAAATTACTTATCTACATAATAATATTACTGTTAGTGTTTTCCTTCAAATTTCAAAATAGTTAACTACATTACAACGAATTATGTAGACATCTTGCTTGTTTAAAAATGTTTTGTTAAATAGACATCTAACTTGTTGCAAAATTTTAATAATGTTTTAATGATAATGTTTTCGCTTTTTTAAGTATTTGCATAGCCAATAGCAAGTAATTAAGCTCGCTTAATCTAGTATTCAAATGATTATAGTTCGTTTTAATTGGTGGAACAGTTTTTGCACTTAACAGTATTAATATGGTCCATTTAAGACGCTGTATAGATAAACCGCTTAAATTATTTTATGAGGCTATTTATATTGATTTGAAGAATATACAATGCTGTAAAATTATTGTGAAGATAATTATGCAAATTGTAAGGTGTTGAGCTTAACTTTAATTAGCGGAAATAAAGAAATGAAACAGAATGTATATTCTTAATAGCTTTGGATAAGCTGTTTTAAACCCATTAAGACTGTGTTATAAATATCAGCGATACCACAGATAAAATAATACTAGTAGCGATACTTAAACTAGAAGATGCTATAAAACATTGTTTATGTTCAACAGAAAGAAGGATACATTTATTTAACATTTATAACTCTTTTGAATACCTCTGACTACCCCATTACACATGTTCTAAGTATCTAAAAGTGCCTAAAAAGTTCTTATAATAATAATGTCTACCACACTGGGGAATATAGCGTGATTTATTTATTTTTTACTAAACTACTACATATTTAAATAACTGTACAAAATAGAATGAAATCAGAAAATGTAAAAAAAAAAAAATAGGTATGTAAAAATGTTGTCCGGTCCGTAAGAGTTTTTACGGACCGGACAACATTTTTACATAGGTACCTATTTTTAGAATAAAAAAACTGTGTTAACAAGATTAGGTTCCATTTTAGAAACTTTAAAAAACACCCAAAAAAAGCCCTTCTTAAACCATTAAATATCAAAGCAGGAATGAAACGAGTTGCATTATTAAAAAATGATGCTTATTCAGAAAAAAATACAGCGATTCCTATCAAAAACAATCTATGAAAAATTACGAGTTCTGTACTTCTTTGGAGAATTTGTTGAAAGTCCTAAATGCCCGTCACACCCGATACTGTTTTTTTCACATTAATATACTTAGATCAAAAATGTATAATGTCATATAAAGTTTATTATAATAGGTACCGTAATATTATATCGGGGTGGGTGTTATCGCGAGCCACACGTATCGTGTCCATTACGGATAGTCTTGTGCAAGGATTAAGGCTATTTATTAGTAGAGTGGCCACACTGTTTGAGAATTGGAGACAAATTCAAACCCGATTCAAACCCGCGAGATACAACCGATCACCCTTAAGCCGTGCTGCCTTACCACTCGAAGACGAAACTATCAGTAAGATGATAATATTTCGGTTAAAGCACCGATAAGCGCCATCTACAGGTATTCTAGTCATTTGAGCTGAATGCAATTTTGGTCAATGAGCAAGTGTTTCTAATTCCTCTAGAATGCGGTGGCGCTAGTTTCACCCATACAGGCGCCTTAACTTTGCCTTAACTGCCATCTATCCTCTTGACGACCTCTGTGGCGCAGTGGGCGAAAGCCCGCCTGAGACGCAGAGGTTGCGGGTTCGATCCCCGCTGCGGGACAAATGCATGATCTGCAAATATTTGTTTCGTGTCTGGGTGTTTTCTATGTATAATATGTATGTATTTACAAAAAAAAAGTATCTATGTAGTTTATCAGTCATCTGGTTACCATAACACAAGCATTAAATTGCTTAGCTTGGGACTAGATGACGCCGTGTGGAATGTCCAAGGATATTTTTTTTTTATCAAGACGTAGCAAGCACTGTAGTGTGACTTTTGTTACACTGTAGCACACACTACCTGCAAACTCCTCCTTGCTTCGTATTCCTCAATGCTGAGGGCCGTGACCTCCCTTCAGTATCACTTACTTTCGTATGATATTGTTGTTGTTGTTTTTAGTCCATTAATTAATTCCATTCGTATGATATTAATTCATCCATTTCTGTCCACGGCGCCAGCTTTGTTTATGGAAGTGTCAAAATATAAACATAAAGGTTTTATGTCATTAAATTAAACACACACACGTCACCTACAAACTAAATTGTCCTCAAACTTCTTATATTGCTCAGAACTCATGGTCACCCTACACAAAGGACTCCCGCACGAAAGGGTGACAATAAAGCGTGCGTCTCGAGACCTCATCAATTTGGACCAGTAGTGTAAGTGTTATGCTGTGTACTTTTGAATGAAATTTGTTACTGTACTTTGTATAAAAGTGTCTGTGAACTTAATCGGATTGTGTGACGTTGACTTATGGCACCAGTTTTGAGTTAGCGTGTTCGATAAAAAGTGCAGGCAAATTAGATATCAAATAAATCCTACTTATCCTATCCTATTAATATTATAAAGGTGAAAGTTTGTAAGTGTGTAAGTATTTGTGTGTTTGTTACTCGTCCACGCTCAAACGGCTGAACGGATTTGAATGAAATTTGGTACCAGAATTGCTTATAACCTGGAATAAAAAATAGGCTACTTTTTCCGGTGTTCCCACGTGAACAGGAACTATTCACCGCGAGTAACACCGTACGGCGCAGCTAGTAATATAAAAAAATGTTAATAAATTTTAAATATGGTATCTAATAATAGGTGCCTTTTTATCAGGAATCTACAGGCTCGTCACACATTACCATATCTCCCGTTTCTCTGCACGTGCTATTTAGCTCAAAGGTTATCCACAATTTTGTCTGTACTGTGTGGAGTCTGAACCTATTTTGAGTTCACATTCTGTATTGAATATTATAGAGTTACGAAATATAAGAACTAAGTACTTAGTTGATTTAATGGAATTCTCGTTTTGATATTACAATTTACTTTGTTGCTGACAAAAGATGTCCTATTAGACACAAAATTTTTTACACATTCAATTTTTTTTTTACTTGTTTCTTTCAGTTTACATAATATGTAATGTATATCCTATATATGCAGCGAAGAGGACTGGTGGTCTAGTGGTAGCGGCCCCGCCTTCCGATCTTAAGGACGTGGGTCCATTCGTGCACCCATGAGTCTTGGTACAAAAATTAATGTGTAATATGCCAGCTCTTAGACGGTGAAGGAAAACATCGTGAGGAAACCAACATGTCGCTGAACCAAAAAAATTTAAAATATGCGTCAAGTGCACGAAAGAAGCCTCTTTGAGGACATCAAATCCTTTCACCACACTATTTCAAAAGAACAAGTGACACGACAAGAAGAAGAAGAAGTATCGTTTACTTCACACTGCACGTCGCTTATTCAGGTTTTACAAATCCTAACTGCCATAATTAAATTTTCCGAATATGAATTTTTCAAAAAACTGGAGAATCTCTAAAGTTTCATATTTAGTTTCAGGAATCTCTAAAGTTTCATAGCTCTTGTATTTAAAAAACAATACTTAGACGGAGGCCATTAAGCGGCCTCAAAACTCCGTCACCAGCTCTATAAAGTAAAAGTAAGTAAGTTCGTCACCAGCTCTATAGTTTCATAGCTCTACTGCGCAGCGATGGCGGGACTGCCCACGCTCTGAGAAAGGGCAAGATGAGCCGAACCTGTGCCCTCGCCATTTCCTGATTACTGCACCGATATCTACACTACATAGCCTTTTAAATTATTCGTATCTTGTATTTTTCTTCTTTTTTTTTGGCTTCGCACGGCTTGTGCTTGTGCATTTAGCCACTATGTCATTATTATAATTCAAGTGTATAAAAATTACGGAAATAGCAGGGTGATGTTTTTCTATCTATAATTTATGTATTTACAAAAAAAATATTTAAGTAGTATATCAGTTATCTGGTTACCATAACACAAGCATTTAGTTGCTTATCTTGGCACTAAATGACGCCGTGTAAAAATGTCCAAGGATATTTGTTATTAATTGTGACAAACTTAGTCAACTTCATGTAAACTAACAGAGTTGACTTGAAGTTGACAACTGGTAAACTACTTCGAACTGGTAAATTGACTAAATTGCATAGTGCACACTCCTTTAACTTCGACAATTCGACAACACCACCAGGTTCTTGCCTGATTCTTTCCCTGGTGTAGGGAGTCGCGTTGGAACAGGCATTAGAATCACCTAGCATGTAAAACGAAACAAGTGATCCTTGAGGTCCTACAAGAATAAATGATTTTTCTTTCTTTCTTTCTTTCAATCTATCAGGAACGTCGAAGCTTCGCCACGAGCGCTTCGCAACCTTCTCTGATCTCCATAGAACGCCAATCAAACAATTAACCATAATTAATTCAACACTCGCAATGCTCGTGACCCCCGAAGTCCGTGACGGTCACATTTCCCGCACATCACTCACGCACGTCATGCAAGTGACCTATGCTTCTATTAGTTGAACACGGGTCAGAATTAGACGTCAAAGCCTAGCACTAGTTTTAGTGAAATGGGCTCCAAAATTAGTTCTACATTAGTTTTTCTTAAACTTTCGCGATCACAATTTATATTTATAAATACATGGACATGGACGTAGTTTTCCATTATAAAAAAAATCGCTTCGTCCACGCTCGTAACCAAGATGCCTTTAGGCCTTTAGGCGGCCTAAAAACTCCGTCACTGGAGTTGGTCACTTGCTCATACGAACGAACCAAGATTTCGTAACTGGTTATGAATGTGGGAAAAAAGCTGTTTTGTAACCAGTTACGAAATAAGACTTTTTTTCCATCTACATAACTAAAACTCCTAGTCATGTATCGTCTCCTGGTACTTTCGTAATAAGTAATATCAAATCATTGTGCATTTCATTATTTTTAGAACTTACTTACGATGATGACAGAAAACGTCAAAATGCCATAAAATGACAAAAATGACAGCAGTATTACTTTGACGTACTTTGCTTCAAAATTTTCAGCACTCAGAAACATCTGTTGGGGTTACTAGTGAGTAAACATCCAATATCACATTTATAAGGTTAGTGTGGTTTCGAAAACTGGTGCTAACCCTACGTATAGTCATGTGGTCTAAAGATGGCACGTTTGCCAATAGAACGAGAGCTGTCAGGCGTCACGAAATATATTTTAAATTCCTGTTTTTGGACGCGCTGACTTACCTATAGTTTTGTTAGAACTATAATGGTGTCAATTTAGATGTTGCAAAAACTAAACTAAACTAATTTAACGGCACTAAAATTTTTGCCATCCTTTTTATTTCGATCGTTATGAAAGGGACGCAAACATTCACTCACGGTGAGTAAGAAAGGCGTGAGTGCTATTTGAAGAATACTGTTGTCTGAAGAAGAATAATAAATATTTTTGGGTTCAGCTTATGTTGGTGAACGTTACAAATTCCGCATCCAACAGCATAAGCTGAACCCACAAATTGTAACGAAACTTCCTTTTAATCGAAGTAGAGCCTCAGATCCTACTATATATTAAGATTGGACCGCTGAAGAAAAAGCTAGGCCCACACCACCAGGTTCTTGCCTGATTCTTTCCCTGGTGTAGGGAGTCGCGTTGGAACAGGCAGTAGAATCACCTAGTTTTAAGAACGTGACATGTCAAAGTGGTCTATATACGATCGTACTTAATAAATATATGTATTTTGAATTTGAATTTGATCAATACAAAACATGTCATAGTCAGTAAAGACAAAAGTCACGATGAAATCCAACAATGCCCTCCAACCTCAAATTGCTCATATGATTGATGTGGCTGATTCTATTGCCCATGTGAGAGGGGTCGCGGGATCGTGGGAGATCGCATCGAGCGGGTCGTATCGTTCGACCTTCGAGATAGAACCAGTGTTGAGCTGCCTAGTCGTGTGTTAGTCGTTGACTAAGTTGATACATTTTTAATCAGATTTCGGTCTCGCTCGCAAACTGATGTTTACACATTGCCTAAAGTCAAGTAACGGTCGCGGTCTCCCGTCTCTGTCTCTGGTCTCTGTCTTCTGACGAACAAACAACAAAACAAATCATCTCATATTTTTATAACAAATCTAAAAAATCTAATCCAAGTAATGATTGCAGATGGTAATGACAGTAATGACAGCTGGATGCGGTATTATGTCAAATTATTTCATACCGATAGGGAAAAGTCAAGGTGACCGATTGTGAAGCTTGGTAATGATTGTGTTTACTTGCAGGTGGGAAATAATGGATGTGGCATATTTTTTCTAATTTTCAGTTATCTATTTTTATGGAAATAATACCGTATTAAAATACTATGATGATGAAAATAATTAATTAAATGTGGGAGACACTAAATACGTATTTGTACATAACTCTGATTATAGATTATCAAACATTGATCCCGCGGCGGGGATCGAACCTGCAACCACCTGCGCTTCAAACGGCTTTCACCCACTGTGCCACAGAGATCGTCATATAGGTAACTAGGCAATGTAGTGCCTGGGATATTATTGAAACTGAAAAATGACTTTTTCCTTGAAAGTTAGTGAAAATTATGCATGTCAAATTTCCATATAGTTAAACCTATTGCAGGTCTATTTTTTTATATTTTATTTATTAGGTTCACCAACAGTTTACACATGAAAGAAAAATATTAGTTACAAACAATCGTCTTAATGCGAAATTGCGACACCAATTACAGGTAAACACAACATGCACATTAAGCTAACAGTTTTCGTTGTTATAAATAGGGTTTAACAAAGTCTCGTAAATTATAGCAGGAACTTGGTATACATGATGATATCTCTATTGATATAGAGATATAAGGATCCCTCTTTATGTTATAAGTTAGGATTTAACTAAGTGTGAGTAGTTGAGTAGTCACGGCTAACATTTTTACAAATACCTTATCCACTTTTAGACTCATAGTTCACATTTCGCGACTCCTGCGCAATCCATTGAAACTATAATAGTGGCATAAAAACACAATCTCCGGTAAAGCAACTAGATGTGTCCTTAATCTTAATGTCGGTATTAGCAGAGCGATGTCATTGACTACAGTGACCATCATTTACTATTTTATATTTATATAAGCTCATAAGGTCGCAACGCTTAAATGGAGCTGGGCTGGTCATGTTTGCCGCATGCCGGACGAGCTGTGGGCCAAGATTACCACTCAGTGGAGCCCTGAGACAGCAAGACGGCGTCGCGGCAGACCTAGAAAGAGGTGGCGCGACGAACTTGATGCCTTTAACACAGCGTGGGTCCAAATGGCACAGGACCGTGATGAGTGGAGAGACCAAGGGGAGGCCTTTGCCCAGCAGTGGGACACAATGGGCTAATAAAAATAATAATAATATTTTTAGCGAGACAGGGTCGAGTGGCGGAAGCGAAGAGAGGCCTATGCCCAGCAGTGGGATGAGAAGGGCTGATGATGATGATGATGATATTTTTAGCAATAGTTTTTAGTGTAAAGGTAGATACAACGTGAGCAAAGTCACGGGCAAGTTAGCTAGTCTTAAATAAAATAAATCATGGTATTCCTCTTGTAGTAAGTACTTGCGGCGTTACCATCATGCTATAAGTACATAAGTGTTATGATTCTACGATTACCTTGATCTGTGCTTGATGGATTTGAATGATCTCTGCATCCTTGATTTAGATTGATTCTACAATCACACGCACACTATAAAAACATAACCTTTGAGACAACTGAGGAGCTCGTGAATTCACAATTTGTATGAATATAATCATACATTTATTTCTTACATGAAATTCCAAGTAAAATGACCACGGATATTTATTTATTTTATTTTATTTTTCGTGTTTTTCTGATTATCGTTTTTGACATTGAATTGTTTTTTGAAACCTTAAAGTTTTAAAAATGTTAATTCTACAAAATGTGGGTTTGTACCAAATAATGTACAAGGAAAAGAAAAATCTTTTATTTTGGTAGGACCTCAAGGATCACTTCAATGATCTTCAAATCACTTCAAATTCTAGTAATGAATAAATTTATTTTTTTCTGTTTCGTATAATAAAGTTTAGTGTTAAAATCTATCAACATTGAATTTGGCTTTACTATTATTGTTTTTCTATAACTTTTTTTACTATACTTGTTACTTTTTAACTCCATTCTTCCTAAAAAGGAGGCTGATACCCAAAAGTGAAAGCCCCTGAAATCCAGAAACCCAGAAATCATGGTGATTTTGATAAAAAAATGGGTCTGATTTATTTTTTAATTGTCTCAGTTGTTCGATGAAAAATAAAACAAATGGATTTCGCTATTGGGATCGTGTTCCCTGATGGAATGAGTACATATGAGGAAGGGTGTGTGTGTGTGTGTGTGAGAAAGTGGCTCCAGTGAATGAAAAGATGAGCAGTAATAGGTTAGCTTGGTATGGTCATGTTATGAGGAGGGAAGAATGTCACGTTACAAGGAGAGTGTTAGATATGAATGTGGATGTCCCAGTCGCCTATTTTCAAAATTTGTACTCAATACAAGTAAAACCGTAAAAGCAAATTAGCGACATCTTTTATAAGCATTGTTTGCAATAAACTTTCGACAAAATTGGACATTCCAAGTCTATTGTGCTTTACAGCCTCTATAAAACACAATTGGACCAAAATCATGGACAAAAAGATCTCCCTGACATTTAGCAATAAAGAAGGTGCTAATGTACCTACGTGAACAAAAATGCGTAATAATACCGAGTTAATACCGAAATAGTTATTAATAATGAGAAATAATAATGATTATGAAATATAATAATACTGCGGATTATAAAGAGGTAAAGTTTGTTTGTTTGTTTGTATGTTTCGGGTAACCGAAACTAACTCATCCGATTTCAAAAACTCTTTCACCGATGTGAAGCATGGACTTTCCGAATGAACATAGGCTATATAAAGCTAGGAACCACGCGAGCGAAGCCGCAGGCGAGTAAGCTAGTTCAAGACAAGAAGTTTTATTTTAGGTATTATAACACGTTTTCGTATCACAAGTACATGCCGAAAGTACAGTTACGGTGACAGGTGTTGAGTAAATAAAAAGGCTTTCACATTTATTGAAACAATTAGACGGCCGTAAACCACGGGGACAAATCAATTTTATACATTCTACTATGTAAACAATTATAGCCCTATAAAGCAAGTACAAGAGTAAACTAATATCACGCGACAATCCGAGAGTTTTAGTGTTGAAAATTGATGGTAATTTCCTGATTTTGACACCTCTGGAACGGTATTATTGTTCTATTATGGTTTGATTGTTGTTATTAAACTTTTACGGTTAGACAATAGGTGTTGATTCCGCACGCGATTTCACACCTAGATATTAAATAAATAAATAAATATCCTTGGACATTCCCCACGGCTCTAGTCCCAAGCTAGGCAACTTAATGCTTGTGTTATGGTAACCAGATGACTGATAAATTACATAGATACATTTTTTTTGTAAATACATACATAATTTTACGAAAACACGTAACAAATATTTGCAGAACATGCAAACATTTGTCCCGTTCATATTGAATTGACATCATGTTTATTATTGAATTGTCATTTTTTTCCAAGTAATAAGTGGAATAAATAAACAGTTGTTATGTAGTTTTTATCGTAAAGGAAAGACAAAGTTTATTCGTTCGTATGAGCAAATGGCCAAGGTGATGGAGTTTTTAAGCCGCCTTAAGGCCTCCATCATGGCTTAACGACTAAGCCGGGACCGACAATTTAACGTGCCCTCCGAAGCACGGAAGCGCTCAGCTGGTAATGCCACTTGCGGTCATCCAAGTAGTGACCGCTTAGAACGTTGCCGATCTATCAAGTTAGCAAGCTTCGCCACGAGACAAAGTACTAGTAACTAGAGTAGGTATCATAAATAATTGAAAATTCTCATACAAAAACCAAGGTTGGTTCAAAATAAAATCCAATAAGGTGCACTTCCTGTAATTTATTACATTACATAAATTAAAGTACCTACCTACAAATTATTTCAATTATATAGCACTTGGTTTCTCAGTCACTTATTATATATCTGAGCGCTTCCGTGCTTCGGAGGGCACGTTAAATTGTCGGTCCCGGCTTTTTAAGTCGTTAAGCCATGACGGAGGCCTGACACGGGGATATACAATAGAGCTGTAATACCATCAAGATGAAGTGCTCGTGGCGAAGCTTGCTAAGACGTTCTTGATAGATCGTCGAAGTTAAGCAACGTTCTGAGCGGTCACTACTTGGATGGGTGACCGCAAGTGGCATAAGGCGGCCTAAAAACTCCGTCACCAGAGTTTGCCACTTGCTCATACGAACTTACTTTTTTTTTTGTCACTTATTTAATTGTATTGTGCTCAATTGTAATTTTGTTGTAAAAATATAAGACTATAAATGTAACAATAACAAAGTCTAAACGAGGACCTACCTAGGCTGAGAAATCGTTGGCGTCATCAAATCATTCCTTTAGAAACTAACTTGCAGACAGACACACAGATACACATTACACAGAGTCACACTACAAACTTATATTCCCTCCTTTTTGTAGGAGGCTAAAAACACAAAACCAAAATAAAACCATGAACTTTGGTCTACTTTTTAACATCAAAGCATCCTAGACATATTTCACCCGTTACATTTCTCTACATTCTCCATCGGTCATCGTCTGCACCAGCACAATCAAATTTAAATAAGCTATCATGTATCAAACACCAATAACTTAAATAAATTTAATGAGCCGACTCAACGATCAAGACATTTTTGTTCATTTCAAATATGTACGCGATATCCCTCCCTATTCTTTACTAGCTACGGCCTGGATTGGTGTGAGTTTTGTTGAGGATCTAGTATATTAATCATTCGGTTGATTGACATTACTATGAGCATTATAGAACTTTTAGAAAATTCCGCTTGACCCACGATTTTGACCTCTTATTTGTTAAACACGTACTGAAGACTATTTAGCTGTGATTGTCGGTGTATTTTATGGTTATTTAGAAAATTGTTCTCATAACTTTTAAGAATATTTTTGTTTCTTTGTTGAAGGTTAATTTAAAAAATGTACATAAAATGACAAATCACGTGACAGTGTCGAAATTTCTCCAAATTTGACACTTGTCACGTGAGTTACCATTGATTAGGTATATTAACGGCCGGTTTCAATATTAAACTTACGAATGATCGTAGATTGATCGCCATAGCAACTTTGTTTAGACAACAAAAAATGTAGGACACTTTTTGACAGATAACAATATTACTATGGCGACAGATCCACGGTTATTAGTAAGTTGAATATTGCAACCCGGCATTAGAGTTTTGCGTTCGAGAAACTGGCTGTAAGTCTAACAGTTTTACTTTAGTTAAATAAAATTTCATTTCCAGGTACAGTAAATAATAATTTCGGGTTTGAGACATTTTAAAAATTTCGAAAATTCTGAAAAAATTATCAAAAGTACAATAATTGTTACATGGCCACATTTTGTCGAAGTTAACATTCCATACAAAATTTGTAGGTAGCAAGAATATTGAATATCGGCAAGTCCATGAACGCAGTATCTCAATGCTCAGTCTATCTATTAAATCATTTATTGCCCAAAATATTGCTATTTAATTTATTAGGACGAGTTCAAAAGCACTTCCTAGGTCAAAATCGTGACCGCCTTAGCCTCAGATAAAGATCTCGATCGAAATATTAATTATAAACGATCGTTGTGATTTACATACAAAATTGCCATTCGATATTAGAATCGATTCAATTCTGAAATTGAATTGTTATGAGAATAGTTGTTTGATTCAATCAATGGAAATGATTGTTTGTGAAATGTTTTGCATTCATCGCTGGATCTCTAAAATTAGATAGAAGATCTCATAAAATTATATTTGGAACATTTTTTCATTAGAAATCTTCAAATTATCAAAAAAACCCTAAAAAATCCGAAAAATATATCTAATAGGTAGGACTGCACTTTGGATATAGGTACAGTCGTTATGATATTTTATTTATTTTTATTAATTAAAGGGAAGATAAAAGTCTGTCGTTCAAATATTTCAATAATTAAACTAATTAGTTCTAATTTCACAGTAAATCAATCAAATAACATAATAAATTTGACATTTCTGCCACTTGATATCCATTATTTTGTTCACTTTTTAAAAACACAGTCCTAAAGTCTATAGAAAAGCTATAAATTAAATAAGTATAAATAAGTATAAGTAGCCTTAAGTAACTTGACAACTCGTGTGATCATAAGTGTTTAGTTTCGTTTGATATGAAAAGATCAAAGTAAATATAGATTTTTTTGTTCATGCCATGTTTTATTTTTAATCTGTAAAGTTTTTGGTTTAGAATTACTTAGATAAAACCTCAATCTTATTCAAGATCATTGAAGACTTAAATATTAAAACGACTTATTTCTCAAAAAAATATTTACACTAAGTATCATTATTTTGATTTGTTATAAAAAATAATAAATATACATAAATATTATAATTAATAATACACTATTAAATTTGTCATTTCTACAACGTAAATGGGTTTTAAGCAAACTTTTTGTTTTTCTTTAAATATTGTTTCAAGAAAGTATAAAAAAAAGTTTGCACAAAATTCACCTAGCCTGTGAAGCAACTTCTGCCAGCACCAGTACAAGGTAGTTTATTTTGACAAGTGACATTTGGCCCGGGTCGGCGCAAGCGCACATAAAATGGTCTAAATAGACCAGTAAAGATACCGTGCATTAGTGTAAGTCAATGAAGGAAATCGGTCAGACGCCCACGTGGGGCGTGATCCTAGTGTGAACGAGAGCGGATAGAGTTAATACATATATTTATGTTACAGCCTATTATTGTGACGGCAGGGAAGAGGCCCCTGTCCTCTTCGTTTTCAGTAACTTTTAACAATAATTCTAACTTAAAACATTAAATAGTTTAGCTTGGGACTAGATGACGCTGTGTGGAATGTCCAAGGATATTTATTTTTATTATTTATATTAAATAAATAATAAAAATAGATCCTAAATTTTGTGTTTAAAAAACCCAACCGTTTTAGATCCGCAGTACAACATTGATATCTGTACCTATTTAAATAACCTTTTCTGAGTAGTTTTTTTTTTGTAAACGCTAATTAAATAGATCTAGAGTGATTCTAACCCTGTTATTCATATTGGACTAATAAACATATCTTAGTTAAAACGTTCTTTAAATCTATATAAAATTATAAAATGAAATATTAGGTATATTAAATTGACAAATCTTTATGAATAAAGACAACTTCTCAATTATTCGCTTCGCTGCTTGCAGCTTCCACTTTCACATTCATATTTATTTATTCATAAAAAGAATGATTACATTGTGTTTGAATCTTAAATAATAACCTATAAGTACATTCATTAAATTTAAAACTAACTTATACATAAAATTTAAATTAAAAAGTAAAATACTTAAATGTCAAACAGTGTCTGACCTAAATTCGTCTACGGTATAAAAGCACCTTTCCAGCAAGAGCTTTTTCACTGAATTTTTATATTTTTGTATAATCTGGCTGCTTGAAAACGACAACCATGCTTCACAACTTCTAACCTCGGACATTGAGGGGTCTCCAGATCTTTCCTCCTTGTCTCTACGTACCTTGTCTCATTTTCAGCTACGCTCGTCGCTCTCACTGCAGCAAGCCCTTACCATAGAAATCGATGTTGTATGTCGTATAAACCACCTCTCAAGATGCGTTGACATGCTCTAAAAGCCCATTCACGAGTTATTTCCGATGACCTTTCAACTGTTAACATGAATTTTGTAAACTGTAGCGGGATTGTGGGAACGTTTTTGATTGTGTTTAACGCTGTGTGTATGATTTTCTACAAGAACGAAACTAACTTAGACATCTTAGAGTCCGTTTTATAGCGCGTGTAAATTTTTCGAAACGAAAAATTCATTGGTGCACAGCCTGGGTCGTGGGTTCGAATCTGAACCCACGACCATCCGATCGAAAGTCGAAGCACTAACCAACTCGGCATATTCGATATTTCTCTGACACATGCACACGACCTCTGTGGCGCAGTAGGTGAATGCTCGCCTGAGACGCGGAGGTTGCGGGTTCGATTCCCGTCAACCTCCGCGCCAAATGTTTGTATGTTCTACAGATATTTGTTCCGGGTCTGGATGTTTTTCTATCTATACCTAATAATAATATGTACTTATCTATAAAAAAAATGTATCTAAATAGGTAGGTATAATCATCTGGTTACCATTTACACAGCATAACACAGTAAAATGTCCAAGGATAGATATTTATTTATTTGCCAGAAGTTTAAATAAATGATTGAAATGTCATTTGTTTAAAACTAGAAAACTAATTTGAATTTATATAAACAAATCATAAATATTCGTCATGAAGACGCCAGACCGATCAAGTACCTTATTGATAAACCATACAAAAGTACAAGGTGTATGAATACTACTTATGAAATTGTAACCAGAAGTTCAAGATAGCAAAAACTCAATTTTAAGGTTTAATCGTTGTTGTAAAGGTAGTGATTCTAACAGCCAGTTTCTCGAACGCAGATCATATCAAAAATTATATAAAAAAATATTTTGTTAAATCACGTGACAAGTGTCAAATTAGGAACAAATTCGACACTGTCACGTGATTTGACCATTAATTTTTGATAATTTTTGAGATTATCTGTGTTCGAGAAAGCTAGCTGTAAGAGAAAAAAAACTCATCAAAAACGATTAAGTAGTTCAGAAGGAGAAGAACTACTTTATTTTACTTAAATAATACAACTGTTTTGTTTCTTCAAAGTCTATTTAAAAATCAGAAGAGAACTTTAGAATCGCGATCCTATAAGCTCAGTGATTTTTCGCATGTTCTTTGTGAATGTATTGAAATAAAAACCTATTGTTGTTTTCGCGAGTAGAAGCATTGCATTATAAAACATATGCAAACGGGTATTTATCACGAATTTTACCTTTAATATTCACCCGACGTTTCGACCGGATTGCACCAGCCGTGGTCGCGGGAAGACTGAAGTATTGGAGGTACCGCCACAGCAAAGCGAAAGCGTTTATTCAACTACCCTCACTTGATCTTCATAAATGTCAATTAGGGCCGGTTCACACTAGGACAACACACTACACTAACAGTGTCCACATACTGAGTTGATCTCACATGACGAGTACACTTTGCAATCACTAAATACCCGTTTGCATATATTATGTTTTATAATGTGTTCTGATCGCGAAAGTTTAAAAAAGACAGAAGCATTGCACCCAGTACTTCAAGTACGTATTCGAATCTGTAAATTCAGACACTCATCAAACTAATTGACCGTTTCGCTCTCGACCCAGACCGGATCTGAGATCCAATAAAAAACAATAACTCAACACGTTTTTACAACCGCAAAAGATCTTAAATCGTAAAAAAATCACTTCAATTGCTTATTTAGGATTCTGTGCCATTTACACAAGACTAACTTTTTAAATTGATCGTATTTTTTGGTCTCTGTTTACTAATTAAAGATGTTTTTTATCAAAGTGTTCAAGGTTACACGAACTTATGAAATATTAATCGATTTTCTAATTAGGGATTTCTTATAATGAGAAGTTAATGATGGTTTTTTTAGATGAATATGCGATGTAAAGGTCGAATATTGAAATCGATAAGTGAAGGTTTTATTTTATTTGTTAGCAATGAAGTCTAATTTAGATTAGGTATAGGCCTCAATATGGAATTACTCCAAGTTCAATTAGGTACCTTCACTGAAGCTTGTCATTAAGGTGCCTGTATGGGTGAAACCAGCGCCACCGCCTATTTTATTTTATTATAACGTTAAACAAAGGAATTTAAAAAAACTTGTGAAACCTATCATAAGCTTTATTTTAATACCTATGTAATAGTTTCATTTTGTATTGTTTAGGAATAGCGAAAACAGAGTTTGGTGGCCACCAAGTGCAACTTCGCTACTCTTCCTGCAAGTGGCCACATCTGATGACGGAGTTTTAGGCCGCCTCGTTGCCAGATTATCTAAAAGGATACAAGCTATAAAACCCGGGTTAAGTAAAATCGGATAGTACCCAGATAAATGCCCGTATCGTTAAAATTAATCGTATTTATTCACAAATAAATCTCGATATCAATATCCCGCGGCAGGTGATATTAGTCCGGCTATCGCGCGCGTCGTGATGATGGAATGGTAACACAGACCACCCATTTGCGCATTCTGTGTAGCTCGTAGACATAGTGTGGATACGCCACGTGCGTGATGTCACTCTGTTGGACACAGTCTGAAAACCAGCGCTGTCTCTCACGGGATTGACACTCAAGACCTTTTTGGCACCACAATGTTTTATCTAATCTATACTAATCTATACTAATCTATACTAATCTATACTAATCTATACTAATCTATACTAATCTATACTAATCTATACTAATCTATACTAATCTATACTAATCTATACTAATCTATACTAATCCATACTAATCCATACTAATCTATACTAATCTATATTTATGATTATTATTAGTATTTATTATCTATTTTTCACCGATGTGTAGCATATACTTTCCGAATGAATGAACATTTTCTATATTTTATCAAGGTACCACGCGAGCAAACCGCGGAATGTCAAAGGATATTTATTTATTTATCATCAACATACGTAACGTAAAGATAGTCTTATCCATACAAATCCAGCACCCGCTTCCATGTATATCATTGTAATTGGATTAAACGATTTCTTTCTGTCATTGTTTCAGTGCCGGTCATTGTTCGTTTCGTGTTTGTAAAGCTCGTGTGCTAATAAGGCTTAATGTGATTCAATAATTCATTCAGGTACCGTTGTCGAGTTTAAATTAAAGGACCTGCCTGCAAGCAACGTGACAAATCTTCACAAGTCAAAACTCGAGTTATATGATAGATAGATAGATAGATAGATACACATTTATTCAGCACACACACATACAATAGAAAAAATAATAATAACAGAGAAGGACACAAGACAGGAAGGTAGGTAGGTACAGATAGAAAAACAATTGCATTTTTAGAGGACGGAAGGTAGGTAGGTACCTTCCTACATTACAAAAAAGAAGAGAACAGAAATTAGCCCCTCCCATAAAGTGCAGTGTGGCTGAAAAGGTCCAATCTCAGCGTAATCCTACTTCCAAACACAAATAGTAAGGAAGTAGCGCTGGTTTTCAGATTGGACCCAGTTCAGTAGGTAGAACATTTGGAGCGTTAGTACGTTTAGAAAGATAGCATATATCAACTCTCTCTAACCTGCTACTTTGCTCGTGGCGAAGCTTGCTAACAGCCAGTCTCAATAACCTATCTATCTTTGATTTTGCTTACTGTCAGTAGCTGTTTGACGTTTTTTGTATGGAAGAAATGTCAAATATCTACCCGCAGTAAGCAAAACCAAAGATAGATAGGTTAATGCGATTGGCTGTATGACGTTCTTGATAGATCGTCGAAGTTAAGCAACGCTCTGAGAGGTCACTACGTGGTAGGGTGACCGCAAGTGGCATCATCAGCTGAGCGTTTCCGTGCTTCGGAGGGCACGTTAAATTGTCGGTCCCTGCTTTTAAAGTCGTTAAGCCATGACGGAGGCCTTTAGGCGGCCTAAGAACTCCGTCACTAGAGTTGGCCACTTGCTCATACCAAAGACGATTAATATCTAGAAGACAGACAAAGGCCATACACAAAATCGTAACCCGATCCCGCAGTACCAGATAGCCTGAAAACTTTAAAACATCAATTTTATCCAAGAAATTTCAATACTTAGTAGTAGGTAGCAACAATATTCAATATTTAAACATTTTTAACTAGAAAGTAATTGAAATTTCTTGGATAAAATTGATGTTTTAGAGTTTTCAGGCTATTTTTTAGGGTTACGATTTTGTGTATGGCCTTTGTCTGTCTTCTAGATATTAATCGTCTTTGCTCATACGAACGAACGAACAATGTTTTATTAGTCATACAAAATTTACTTCTTAATGTACCCTGTAAGCAGGACCTGGACTGTCCACTTTTGGGCCAAAAATAAGGACGTGCCGTGTCCCTTCAAAGTACGTGATCAAAGTGATAAGTGATAAGTGATATTTTGTAAGTTCTCCAGTTAGCTAGAGTGTATTTATTATTCATATTTGTGGTGTTCCTATTAGAATACTCAAATGTAATGTAGAGCTATAGACATGCCATGTGTCTATTTGTAATTCAAGAGACAAAATGCTCTGACTCTTGTACTTGTCAAAGTGTGACAAGACATGACATTTTGGCTTCCGATTAAATCATCTGTCACTGTTATTTGGTTGACTTTATATTACACTAATATTATTAAGTGAAAGTTTGTGTGTGTGTGTATGTTTGTTACTCCTTCACGCTCAAATGAAAATTGGAATGAAATCCTTCTGTTAAATGAATAGTTAAATATTAAATAGTACCTACAAGCTATATCTGTCGAACTATGACATAAACTTCAGTTGTAAAACCGAGGCGTAAGAACTGCTGTGTGCAAGCGCATGCTAACGAAGCTGCATTGTTGCAATGGATCTAGTATCGAGGTTCGTGTAATGTTACTAAATAAGCTGAAGCGATTTATTTATATCTGAGATCTCAATATTGGAAGGTTTGAAACGGTACGAATGACTAGAATCAGCTTCCATTTTTTGCTAACGTTAAGTTTTACTTTAAAAATGAAATTATTATTACCTACCGCAATCTATGCATATCTTCTATATTATATAAAAATGAATCCTATTTCGTTATTACTCAATAGATCAAGAATGGCTGCACCGATTATTAAATTGATTTGGTTAAATTGAATGTTGAGTTTTGTCAAAACAATTTAATTTTTTGTAGAAAAACTTGATAGGACGTCTCCCATCGTCTCTGAAAATACAGTCGTGAGCCTGATTACTGTTTATTTTGCACAGGTTGTTCTCAATAGTAAAATTGGCTTCAGTGGCATTATCAGCTGAGCGCTTCCGTGCTTCGGAGGGCATTAAATTGTCGGTCCCGGCTTATAAAGTTGTTAAGCCATGACGGAGGCCTGTAGGCGGCCTGAAAACTCCGTCACCAGAGTTGGCCACTTGCACATACGAACAAACGAACGAACGAATAGTAAAATGTGCTTATGAAAATAAGATCAGATAAATAACTAACACTATCTGAAAAAAATATATATATAAAAAGTAAGAACCACAATCGCTCATTCCTTTCACCACAGTCTAACAAAATCCGAGCAAAATCGAAGTGCTACCAACAATGCAGTCAATACAATGAGAACGGCTGCCCGCGGCGATTTATGGCTCACTGTTCGAACTGTTCTTTCTGCTTGCTTCTACACTGTGACTAAACTGTACAAGGCAAGGGGTGTAAATCTTTTGACAGCAGATAATAAATAATAAATAAGTATACTTGGACCGTCTTCACCAATTAATTTATATCCTGTCCATCCAAAGGTTGCCTGGAAGAGATCGCTGTCAGCGATAAGGTCGCCCATTGTTACACTTGTTTGAATGTACTTATGTTTATTTTATTTTGTTTCTTTTATGGTGTGCAATAAAGCTATATTCTATTCTATTCTATTCTATTCTTGGACATTCCACACAGCGCCATCTAGTTCCAAGCTAAGCAACTTAATGCTTGTGTTAGGTAACTAGATGACTGATATACTTCTGATGAAGGAAAATATTGTAAGGATACAATTTAGCTTTGCAAGGTTTCAACGGCAACTGAATTGAATTTATATTGAATTTTATGAAGCGCTCGTGGCGAAGCTTGCTAAGACGTTCTTGATAGATCGTCGAAGTTAAGCAACGTTCTGAGCGGTCACTACTTGGATGGGTGACCGCAAGTGGCATCTTCATCTGAGCGCTTCCGTGTTTCGGAGGGCACGTTAAATTGTCGGTCCCGGCTTTTAAAGTCGTTAAGCCATGACGGAGGCCTTAGGCGGCCTAAAAACTCCGTCACCAGAGTTGGCCACTTGCTCATACGAATGAACGAATTGAATTTTATTACTATGGAAAGCTAACACTAGATATACCTACCATCTTAACATGATTAACATGATTTTGAATACCTAAGTACCTAAACTAGGGCAATGCAGTTTTTTTTTTGTTAAAATAGCCTGAGTCGATATAAATGGTAAATAAAATTCCGAATTTACAGGACAACTGAAAAGTGGATGTGTCTTAAATATATGAATAAAGGATTTGTGCAATAAATCTTCAAGATTTCTGGATGTTTGTATGACATGCATTGGCTAAACCGGTTAAGATGAAACTGCTAATTTCGCTAAGAGGTCTTGATGTCTAATGTTTTCTCTATGAACCAATTTCATTTATTAACAAGAGCAAAACTAAGGAAGCGACACAATGAAAAGAAAGCAAAATAAAAAAATTATGTAGCAGGATTATTTTGTGAAACTAGACACCCTGTATCTCACCCATGACCTACCCTACAAACAACCGCGAAAGTTTCCACAATATAACATAATTGCACGATATTTATCTCATACAGCATATCTATGATCTTTCAGACGCTAAACGGTTAATTCTAGGTTCTAAGAGCAGTTGAATCACCTAGTTTTAAGAACGTGACATGTCAAAGTGGTCTATAAACGATCGTACTGAATAAATACATTTTGATTTGATTTGATTTGATTTGCTTCGACATAACGTCCAGTTGCCCTAGCCATGTTACATTTCGACAATCGCTTTCGATTAGAAACTAAAAAAAAATGTATAGAAATTGACATTCGATGACAAAACTCGAGCGGTCAGAAATGTGAAATCAAAGGTGTAGCGAGCGATGATAGAAATAGAAAGAGAATTGATACGAAACATTTGTCACTTGTCTACGCGCCCTGAGATTCGAGAGCTGGCATATTTGGCTCAACGGATCAGCTTTGCCATTCGTGGTAATGCTGCCAGCCGCTTGGACATGCATCTGAATGGTAGTGACTTAGATTGAAATCTCCATCTTTGGATAGCAAAAAATGGATTTTAATTTAAATTTCGGCCGTTAGAACAGTCTTCCTAGCCATAATTATTACGTTTCAATAGAAACAGAAGAAATCATATCAATTGGTACAGATAAAGATATTTTATAATAATATTTTTTTTAAGTAATAATTGAACAGTGGGTTGCACGTGGCTAAGACTAGCGCAGGATAGAGGTGAATGGCATTCGCGAAGGGAGGCCTATACCCAGCAGTGGGTTAAAAGTAGCTGATGATGATGATGAAGTAACAATTTATTAAAGACATTATAATGTAATTTTATCTTGCATGAGTACATAATTACGTTACGAGTAGGTACATAATTAATAAGTTTTTATTTAACACTATTTTCTGTGCGTTTTAATTGTGATCATTACACGATTAATCTCATCGATAATTTTTAACGTCATCGCCTAAACTTAATCTTAACATATTAAAGATATACTTAAACCTCGATGCCGTATCCAGCGTCAACTTTCCTATGGGAAATGTTTGCTTATGAATAAACCATAAACCTAATATAAATTGGTGTTTGAGTGCAAATCGTGGGCGTGCATACGACGGATTGACTGTCTGTAGTGAGGCTGGTGACTGAATGGAGTCGATACTCTGTTGTGTAGAAATTTAAACTTTTATTAAAAAAAATATGTTGGTAGTAATTATTTACCTCTTGAAGTTCTTTGTGGTCCCAGAAGCCCTTATTAATATATTATTTTTAAGATTAATTTTCCGATACTACATCGGTCTATGACAATCTTCAATTACCATTCAAAGCTCTTCGTCCTATCAATACTTTTACAACCCTAACATTGAAGTTCACATTTTGATACAGGTATTTGCAACACACACACACACACACCCTCACACACACATCTGCTAAAATATTTTTCTAATATACTTAGTGACTATCGTAATATAAGTAGTACTCAAAAAATGTAAATCCGTCATTGGCTGTATGAAATATAAATAAGTTTGTTTTGTGAATACTGAGAGCTGTGGATTTTGTTTGATAAATAAATAAATAATTAAATACATAATACTCTCTCTATCAATTCATAAAATCAATTAAACGATTATATTACGAAAATGTTTAAGTAATATTTGTCTAAATAATTATGTACTTTACTCCATTCTACACGAAAGCTCTAACCTTGGCCTAGCTAATATTTATCGGGTAAGTAGATTTACTTAATGTTTATGGTTTCAGTGACTAATGCCTCTAACACGCGTTTATTTGTTTACTGAATTTGTAAGTAAATAGGTGGCAAACGCAACAGAAGACGACAGGTAAAGAGATAGGAAGATGATCTACCCAAGGGCTGGCGTAGAGCATGCTTAGACCGTACAAAATGGAAGAATCTGGAAGAGGCCTTTGTCGAAGGACAACCTGACCTAGGTGTGAAGTTTAGTTAGTAAGTTAGTAAGAAATCTATTATAGAATTTATTTTTAAGTTTTTTTTAAGTTTACCATGGTCAGCGAATGAAGGCTACTTTTACTTTTACTTAGGTGTAAATGCGGGTTCAGGGAGTAAAATTTGACACAATAACTGCGGTGAATCCAGACAATGAGGCTTCTCATGGAATGTTCTCTGTGCTCAGACAGTTGCACGAAAGAACTGGCAACATCTCGAAAAATCGAACATATCTCGCTAACAGAATTTAAAACCATTGACACGAAAAAAAAAAGAAGACTAAATATAATATATTTTAATATGTTCCACTACTATTTGAACATAAGTTCACTTTTAAATTAATGTTATCTTAATGAATTGCAAAATTCGTTTATAACTTTTGGTTGAAAAAAAAATTATTGTCGAAAATTCATTACTTTTTACCCGGTGATCATCAAGTCAAAGAGCCGTGCTGGCCGAGTGGCCCAAGCACTACAAACAATAGTGGCAATTCTGGATGTCGCCAAAACTTAACTAAACTCATTTGACAGCACTAAAATTGATGCCATCCTTTTTATTTCGATCGTTATGAAAGGGACGGCAACATTTTTAGTGCTGTCAAATTAGTTTAGGCGACATCCCGAATAGCCACCAATGTCTCGTTAAGTGAAGGCTAAACTTGTACTTGTAACTTGGCTAAAGTTTCCAGGCTATCTGGTCAGGGTTACGATTTTGTGTATGGCCTTTGTCTGTCTTCTAGATATTAATCGTCTTTGGTATACATAAAATACAGGAGACTATAATTCTCAATAACAAATACAACCAATACTACATGTTGACAAAAATGCATTATTTATTACTGGTTCAACTACAGATTTCTATCTCCCATAAGTCGCCATAAATTTGGCTTTTTTTCTAACCATAACACGAATCTATACGTTATATTTATGGGGCTTGCTACTCTACAAATCATGGCTTTGTATTTGTGAATTTGTATTGAAAGTCGACGATGTGAAGAGATTTATCTAAGTGGTTGAACATGGTCTATGAGTATGTTTGAGAAGTGACACTACTGAGGGGGTTTTTTTTATTAAGCAACAAAGTTATAGATAAATGACAGACGAAGTTGTTTAATCGCTCAGACTTAAATTTTTAAATGTCTTAGCGATATTATAAATTTACGTTGTTTACATTGATATGAGTCCAGGTTTGGGTTTTTATTGAAAATTGGATAATATTATTCTGTTTCTTGTCATACTAACCCGATCACAACAAACGACATACTCTTGGTTATATCTTTATGCACGGTAGACAAACTTATTTCAAGGTATTCGATGGGTTGTCTGAAGCACGTCTGTTTACGTTTGTAATGACATGCAACAAGACCACAATTTTAATATAAATTGACCTACTCATTCAACTATAAGTAATTTAAAAAAATATACTCTCGTACCTTGAGAGGATGTTCTTCATAGATCGTTCCATTTATTTTTTAATACGAATTGGTCGCTTCTACATCAAAGAAACATTAACAAAGCTCATAATAGAATGTCAAAATATTTTCGCCCCTCACATCATGGGTAACTAGGGCAGCTATTGTAGGGCATTTTCTGTTTCCACTCAAATTTTATTTATGAACCGTTCAGTTCTTAATTTAAAACGAACACTTTAAAATGTCAAAAACTAAATCTTAAACCTTAATCAAAATGTTACTTTAACTCACTACAAATAAAGTTTGATTTAAGTGATCTCTTGCAGTATTCAATTCATTTTAAATCGCCCATAAAAGATCGCTTCAAAAGTGTAACAATCAAGTTTAAGGTCGTATATTATTGCAGAGCTCGACAAATCTATTGACAATTGGTTCAGGCCCTTAAATAAGAGTTTAATATACAGCATTGACGTTAAGTACCTGGCTACCCCAGATATTTACTAACTTACAAACACCTTTAAATATATTGAATTTCAACTCTCATCGTATTAAATTTTAATGCTATAAAAGTCAATCGTAATAGAAACTTTTCTGGGTTTTTGGTTACTTAAGCTACTTTTATTTGAAGTAGCTGTGCCTTCTGCGTTGTAGTTTCGGTTTTCAATCTGAATCTGTGATAGAAATTGATGTTTGGTTTGTGAAAGGATGGTGAAAGGTGAGGATGTTACAAGGAAGGAAGAATGTCACGTTAGGTACTAATACAATACTAGACAATAATGTAGACGATAATTATAAACGGAGACAAAAGAAAATATGGACAGATTATGTGAAAGTTGATAAGTAAGAGGGATGAGTGCTGAGGTGATGGCTGTTAGAGAAATGTAGAAGAACTTGTAGTGCCGGCCCCATTTAATTTATTTATTTAATCGTATGACGTACATAGGTATTGAATGAAATAAACATAAACAATAAAAACAAACAAAATTATTCCCCATTTAATGTAGGACAAGGACAGGAAAGGTCAGGTCAGGTCTGTTTTTAAAAATGTTCAAACAATCAATAAAGATCCGATTCACAAGTGTTGATCCTTACAATTGTATTCATTCATTCATTCGGAGTTTCAATTTTAAATCATTCACGATAGATCAGAGGATAGTTAGATGCTGTTCCAAATATACTACTGACATAAAGGCAATTTTTGTAAGTAGTTTAGTATTTCTCGTGTCAGATTGCAAGCCCATTATAGCCACTTTATTAGAACATGATGTGTTCCATAGTTAACCGAAATATCTTAACTGATAGTTTAGTTAGTCTTTCGCGTCATAGGCTTCGTGGCCGAGCTAAAGGGTGATTGCTTGTATCACGCGGGTTCGAACCCCGTCGAAGTCATAAACTTTTAGTAATATTTTTTCATTTATAATGATGTGTTGACATTCAATTTCTATTTTTAACATTTTATAATATTGATAAGTTTTGAATTTTATGTGTTAGGACTTAATATTGCATGCTGGAAAGCTGATAATGGCTGATCTATAATTTTATTTACTTGACATGTTGTACCTACCCATTTTCGCAATAAATGAATTATGAATTATGAATTATGAATTATGTTACATCACCATTGTAGCACTGAATTAACCCCATTTTTCAACACGAACGTTAATCGAAATCAGTCCACAACAAGCAATTTATATGCGATAGTTACTTGTCGAATTATGTAAATGCGCAGCCGATAGCTAACGATACTATTGTATGTACCAGACTATTGTCATGCTATGACTAACTACGGCTTACCGAATTCATTCACTGTCAAAGAGAAGGGAACAGAAGGAACCTATGGTTTCAACCTCTGGAGCTTATGTAGATTTAAGAAGCCTTAACTCACTAGAGTTGGCCACTTGCTGATACGAACGAACGAACGAGAAGGCTCAACTAATAGGAAAGGTGCGGTGCGGCTCTTGAAACAAATTGTGGGGCTCTATACATTGCCTCGGACAATGGCTTTGAGTTCACCGCAGATTCTGAGAAAGAAAAAGAATCTGATGAACCACTTGATAGGCTCGTGGAACGTAAACTGCTGTACACCTGGCACCAGTATTCATAGGAAAATACATGTTTGTTGCTCTGATTCTTTTCTATGTTATGTATGTATTTACAAAAAAAAATGTATCTATGTAGTTTTATCAGTCATCTGGTAACCATAACACAAGCAATAAATTGCTTAGCTTGGGACTCGATGACGCCGTGTGGAATGTCCAAGGATATTTATTTATTATTTCTATGAGGATTCAAAGAGATCAGGCTGCTTTATTAACGTTTGTTAGGTAATGTTGAATGAGTTTGGATGTGAAATGTTAGTTTGTTGCAAAATTAGACTTCCGATCAAAAACAGGGTAGCCATAAAAAAGCTGCGATATCCTTGCTTGATTACGAGGGTACCTAATTAATTTACCTGAATTTTCTTAAATGTTTGAAAAATACTCTAATTATTTTAGTACTGGTTCTCACCAGGTTAAAAAAATATAAAATAGACAAATTTTATGGTTCGAAATTCGTTGGTTCGTTCGTATGAGCAAGTGGCCAACTGGTGACGGAGTTTTTTTTTAGTTGGTAATACCTACATATCTTTACAGAGAATCCACACTATATAATTATCTATAAGTTCGCAAGTTTGCACATTAATAAACTCAATAATCTATTTTTCGTATTTCGAATTCTTCAGATTTAAAAAAATTAATCCTGTTTGTCCACAGCTTATTAAATCTGTGAATCAATGAAGTGACGTATCTACACCATCTACACCATTCATCTATAATTCTACACCTCATTACAAATTCACTATTAATAATTTATCTGGAGCCGGCGTGGGCGCAACTAGACAATGCACTGTACTGATTTTTATTGAAGCTCTGTGGTTAAGCAAGAACCTTTGTTGATGACTTTGACGTCTTCATACTCATGTTTAAGAGTCCTTTTTGACTTTTTAACCTCCTACGATACTGAAGAGTGGTGAAAGTTTTTAATGTGCATCGGTAAATCTTTCGTAGCTCCTTAACAGAACGGATTGTCAATTTTTCATTGTGTGCTGTCTACATCAAGAGTGTTTTTAAGCTTCAGGTCAATTACATGTAGTTATTAAGCTATTGCATAGCTTCTATCGCGGGCCTTGAGCGTGGAGACCGAATCCAGAAATTCCGTAACGAAAATAACCTAACACCCACCACTCCGAAAAAAACAAATGCTATGCAATAGCTTTACCGCGGCATTCTTTTTTTTTATATTATTTTATATTAAATGTAATTAATTAAGAGTCATGAGTGGAATAGGCATTTTATATCCTTCTATACCAAGCCTCACATAATATTTCACATTTGTGATCATAATTGTCTTCGGACCCGGTCTTTAGACGCGGTACCTGATGTACCAAACTTTACAATATTTTTTTAATTCCTTTGTTCAACGTAATAAAAAGATAGGTAGCGGCGCCAGTTTGATGCATACAACCACCTTAGATTCGAAGCGCTCGTGGCGAAGCTTGCTAAGACGTTCTTGATACATCATCGAAGTTAAGCAACGTTCTGAGCGGTCACTACTTGGATGGGTGACCGCAAGTGGCATTATCAGCTGAGCGCTTCCGTGCTTCGGAGGGTACGTTAAATTATCGGTCCCGGCTTTTAAAGTCGTTAAGCCATGACGGAGGCCTTTAGGCGGCCTAAAAACTCCGTCAACAGAGTTGGCCTCTTGCTCATACGAACGAACGAATGAACCTTAAATTAATTTAGATGCACAAAAATAACGCATGAAATAATTCTAATAAGCTCTTGCCAATAACAAAAGGTCAGAGTACAGATCGATACCCATTACTTAAAATTAATCATCGTACAATCGAATCATTTCATGCTTGGAGGTAAAAGAACTGGACTTTAAGATGATAATGTGATTCTGTGAAACTAAAGCATAAAAAACAATGTTGTATTGCTTTTATGATTGAGAAGATTTATTATTATGCGAATTAATGAATAGCGAAAACTAAAAATTTTTTTAACAATGTCCATCTGAAAATTATTTATTTATTTACTTCCACGGACATCAATATATTTCTTAGTAAATTATGCTCATTAGTAAATTAGTTCCAATAAATACAGAGACTCAAGATACAAAAATCACCTTAACACAAAATCACATATTTTCGTTACGTTTATTTTAATGATTCTAAGAATGTATGATTGTATTATCCCTAAAACTGATGTATATACATTTTAAATCAATAAGTTACGAGTATATAAATTCATCAGATCAATTTGTTTGTCCATCACTCTAACCTCCGACTATAACCTACAACATAACTTATAACATACGCAACAATTGTCTTGCGATTCGCGCCGGTTCCGAGATTGATCGATATAGTCCAACCGATTGATCCGATTGATCGATCTCGATTGATTCGTTTGATCGATTTCGGCCGATGATGATTTATTTATGTTAATGCGGAATGATGAAGTGATCGTATTTGAATAATTCAAGTGAGAGTTTATTTGCTCTTGATTTAGAAAGTGATGTGATTGCTTGATTGAATTTTTATTTGAGATTCCGAATGCTTTGAATGTTTTCATAGTACACATTGATTTCGAGCGGTGCTCCTAAGTTTGAGTTTTGTGGATAGTTTTTAACTTTCTTGTATTTTGTATAAATATATTTTTTATATTACGACGCCGAGGAAGGCCCAAAAGGCGCTGGCGTGACGACATTGTTGCCTTCCAGGAGAAGGAATGGTGGGAAGCGGCCGGTGATCGCGAGAAGTGGAAGGATATGGGAGAGACCTTTGCCCAGCAGTGGGACACACTATAGGTTAAAAAAATTATGTCAATTTACCAACGTACAAGTAAATAAATTTAAAGCTACCTACTTATTTTCGCTATCAAACATAATTAAAATAATATCGGCGAAAACATTCGTAGGTACAAATAAAAACAAACATAGAACTATTTTATTTTTGAAGCTCGAAGTTTTAATAGAATTGTCATTCAGTTTACCAAGAACAGTAAAATCGAAACTTGAAACACAACTCAAACTTAAGTAGCATTTATACGACCCTAGCATACACCCAACTCAAAACCCATCCTCATTTGACACATGCGATTTATTCCCGCTATCGACATTCTTCGATCATCATTACGAGTTGCATACGATTTAGCGACCAATCTCAGGAATGCGACCAGATGACTCTACTCAGTTTACTTACTAAGATACCCTTAATTAATCATCCTAGCTTTATATGTAAAGAAAGGCTTTAAAAGGGTTTTTTTTTTTCGATTGAGTCCTTATTAATAAAATCAGAATACGTTTCTAATACATTAACCCGTAATGTAAAGAAAGTAGAGTCGAGTTAAAAAAAGTACATTAAGTCATAATATATTTATGGCGACATCAATATTAATATGGGCACTTATTTGACTCAAAAGATCAGCATCCAGCGCGGCAATGCTGCCAGTGTCTTGGGCACGCTTCCGTCTGGCAGTGGTTTGGATCAGTTGAGCTACCTATAGATCGTTTGTAAACGATCCATAAGTGGATCAACTGGTTCTAATTGTATTTTGTACAGTTATGTAAATATGTAGTAGTTTAGTTTCTGTAAATAAATTTTATATGAGTTGTGTATAAATAATGAAATCTCATTAGAATCTCCTAGCATGACGAAACTGAAGTGATCCTTGAGGTCCAGAATAAGTGATTTTTGTTTCTTGAAGTTTTATTTAATACAAGCTTAGTAAAACAAGTCCTGAACTCAGAATTAGATACTTCAATAATTAGGGTGATATTAGAAGAACAACTATAAATATAAATAATATTATTATAAATATTAGTGTTGTCGCCGTCAAAAGACGCGGGCTTAACAGAAATATTTCGATATCGTAACCCGAATACAAAATATCGATTACAGATATAAAATATAATACTTATCGATATGGATCGAATCGAATACCTGTTTAAATTAATGATCGATACTTACACAATCGAGTAATGAAGATGGCATCCGATTATGATAATGTCAAGAGAGAGTTCGCTTTTGCAGATAAAGATAATTGTCCATGAAATTGTTTATGTGCCGTTTTGTAAATTGTATGTGTTTACCGACATTTTGGAAGTTATGTAAGTGAAATTTTGGTTGGTAACGGTACCTACTCTGCTACGTAGATATTTATTTGTAAGGCCGTTTGTCCACCGGCGCCGTCACCGGGACGTCAACGAGAACGAGATGACACGATTTTTTAAAACGAAAATTTAATGAAAAATAGTAGCTTTTGTATGTACATAAATTCAAATGAGGTCTAAGCGATAAGACGCGCGGTCTTATCGCTTAGAGCGATCTCTTCCAGACAACCTTTGGATGGACAACCTTTTACTACCTCATTTGAATTTATGTAGGTACATACAAAAGCTACTATTTTTCATTACATTTTCGTTTTAAAAAATTTGAGATCGCTTCGATTCTCACTCCATAAAGTTTATAATAATGATTTGCAATAAACGATCGCGATCGGGCAGGTAATGGCCATACACTGGCCATTACGGACATACATTGCCCCATTATGGCCTAAATTGGCCATATTTACAAGTAAATCGGTCTGGTTTAGCATAAAATTAATAAGACGTTGTAACTAACACTTAATAAAATGTAAGGCGCTTTTGAATTTGATTGAACGTTAGTCCTCAATTTAGTTCAGTGAAACACAAGTCAGTTAAAACTAATTGTTTTAGGTCTAGATTATTGTCTGGGAACATAAATATCTATCTTTCACGAGCTTATGCACGTATTTCGAACGTACAGTCACTACGCGTTCGTATTGATGACGCGATAGATTTTTATTGAAACCTGACCCTGAGGTTCGTAGAACCGCCGAAAATGACGGGGCTCTAACCTAAGAAAGGTTTGAGCCCCGTCATTTTCGGCGGTCTTAGTTTGTCATGTGTCTATGGCCGGATAAGCTGAGAGGATGAAAGCCCGCCTAAGACACAGATGTTGCGGGTTCATTCCCCGCTGCGGGACAAAGGTTTGCATGATCAGCAAATATTTGTCATTCAATAATGTATGTATTTACAAAATAAATGTGTCTACGTAATATATCAGTTATCTGGTTACCATAACACACACATTTAATTGCTTAGCTTGGGATTAGATGATGGCTGTGTGGCATTCCACACAGCCAGGATATATTTATATATTTAAAACATTAAGTCAATGCATGTATTGTTATTTCTTTTTTTATTTTTGCGCACAGAATAAAAAAGCATCTTTGTTAGTTTTTTTTTTGCAAAGAACAAAAAAAATCCAGTTTTGTATCAATTCTGAAACCTCAAGAAATTCCGTCGGCATATAATTCACACGAAATTACAAGTAAGTTCAAAAAAACACCGTCATTTATACAACTAGGTCGATCGAACCTTCCGTACATCATCAACTCGGTGTTATAAATTACACATTACTGAGACGACATAGTAATATTGTGCAGTAAGGTAACTGCAGTATAATTGAATTTTAATGATCTAGTTAGACTGAAGAAAAATAAAATGGATTGTGTAGGAAGGAATGACATGAGTAAGGAAGTTAGTGCTGTGATGATAACTAATAGAGGGAAGATCGGTTGTTTTACTTTACTTATAAGTAAAACATAAACACTAGTAAGTAACAATGTTATTTTAAAAGTAGCATGTTATAATAGAAGTAGAATTAGCAAGCATTTTCAGAGTAAGTAATAGTTATTAGTACTTTTTGAAAAAAAGACACTTAAATTGCAAACATTTCTGCATTTAACTCAAAACACAACTTTTACAAGTTGTAGGTATTTCTATTTTATTGTAGGCGTGACATGTCAACAAAAACAGCAACTTACTTTAATAACAGATTGCTTCATAGCCTTCATATTGCTCTTCTTATACAAGAATCTTCATGGAAGCGTGTCCAAGACACTGGCAGCATTGCCGCGCTGGATGGCAATGCTGATTTTTTGAGCCAAATAAGTGCCAGCCCTCGGATCACGCGTCGCTTCGACCAGACGTCCCGATAGATTTTTAAAAACGCGATGGGCCCCGGTACCCCACGGACCCAGGGTCTCAAGCCCAAAAGGTTCAAATATGTAAACCCTATCTAGATTTACATACTTGCGCCTCTTCAGATTCTCAGTCTGCCGCCGCGCCAGGCTTAACTGATGTCCCCGGAAGATGTGAATAGATATATAATAGCCATCAATTGTAACGATCCTTAGGTGGCTCAACTGGTTCTAATTGTATTTTGTACAGAATCTTCATTATTTCAAGTTGACCGAGTTAAAATACTGTGTAATATACTACGCCTTTGATCGGTGTTACGAATTACAGATCACCGAAATAATGAGAGTATAAGAGCGCTACTCCGCGCCAGCGCGTAATGTCTACAATCAGATGTGCGGCCGGGGCTTTAGGCCTGACACCCAGGGTTCTACTCGTATTACCCTTGGTAAGGGCTTTTTA
This sequence comes from Xanthorhoe designata, assembly GCA_963582015.1. Taxonomy (NCBI): domain Eukaryota; kingdom Metazoa; phylum Arthropoda; class Insecta; order Lepidoptera; family Geometridae; genus Xanthorhoe; species Xanthorhoe designata. The sequence continues at coordinate 1,018,009 of OY757045.1, forward strand.
AATGGCTACATACATTGGCATAGGAATTTTGAGCTAATTATCTTTATAAATGTTTTTTTTAATTTATTGTTTTTTAAAACTTTCGCGATCAGAACTCATGTGATATACATATTATATATACGGGTATTTATTGCTATTTACCTTTATTTAATTTTATCCCGACGTTTCAACTGAATTTCTCCAGCCGTGGTCGCTGGAGGTACACCGCAGCAAAGCGAAGGCGTTTATTTATCTACCGTCAATTATTATTATTATTATTATTATTATTATGAGCCGTGATGATCCCACTGCTGGGCAAAGGCCTCCCCCCACTCTTTCCACACCTCACGATCCGTCAATAATATAATTTTAATTTAAGTTTAAGGCTTCGACGGGATTCGAACCCGCGAAATACAAGCGATCGCCCTTTAGGCGGGCTGACATAACCATGTTTCTACTATCTCTAGAATACCTGTAGATGGCGCCAATCGGTGCTTTAACCGAAATATCATCTTACTGATAGTTTCAACTCAATCGGCCTATTTACTGAGAAGTAAGTAAACAGCTCCTGAGTCAAATTTCAGATCAATCTGATATTGATGATTAGAAGGCGTCAAATTTATGAGTCAAATAAATCGCAAGATTCCACCCAAACCAACTTTTAAATATACATTGCAAGTTAAATAAAATCTTCTAAAAAAATATTTCAAGTTTTTGTAATGCTGTAAATAAAAAAAAAACGTCTATAGATCTATTTTCAGAGGTAAAGACTTTGAAAACATATTATAGTACAATCCAATACCCAACTCCGAGTATATGAAACTCTGGATGTCCCGGGTCCTCTTAATAGCCGAATTTACGACCCGAACCAATTTCGCAAAATTTATATTCTGTCGAAAGCAGCGTGATTTTTTAATGCGCTTAAATTGTATATTTAGGATGCTATCGGGCTATTTTATAAGATATTAAAGAGCATTTAAATGTAATCAGGTATCGCGGACGTGGATGTATGTTACTTTGTCAAAAAAGGTTTTAAAAGAGTAAAGGTATCTACTTTGCTACAGTTCGAGTAAAATATCAATAGACAAATGGCGAAAAGGTAAGTGTCTAAGACAAGGGTATTTGTAATTTCTTGTTTCTCTGTGTCACTATTTATGTAAAACGTCGCAAAGACTAAACTATATTTTTTTGAACTAGCATTAAAATTGATGCCATCCTTTTTATTTTGTTCGTTATGAAAAGGACGGCAACATTTTAGTGCTGTCAAATTAGTATAGTTTAGTTTTGGCGACATAAGAATTGACATCAGTATCAACGATTTTCCTAAATAAAATACTCACCTCTTGAGTTTTTTGTTTCATACCAATAAATAAACAAAACCCATGAAAATAAAGTCGCTTTATCCAAAACAATTTATAAAATCACAATATTGTATCAAAATCACTCGATCGAAAACCACAAATCATAGAGTAATAAAATAATAGATAGACATCGTCACCCGGCAACGGACAAACAGATGTACACAACAATTGTGTGAATGTACAATGGGGTTTATTTGGTAGGCGGTGGCGGTAAACGGGAAACAGAAGTGGGTAGTTTTGTTATGGTAAAGTTGTATGGATAAGTCCTTTCAGTATTTGTAAAAAAACAGCGTATGACAAAAACGTTTGGGACTAAACGTGCTCCAACTCAGTTTATATTAAGAAGATTGGACCCGTTGATAAAAAAAGCTAGGCCCACACCACGAGGTTCTTGCTTGATTCTTTCCCTGGTGTAGGGAGTCACATTGGAACAGGCAGTAGAATCCCCTGGTTTTAAGGACGTGACATGTCAAAATCTTCTATAAACAATCGTACTGCATAAATACATTTTGTTGTTAAAGTTAAGTAAGTTTTCTTACAATTTGTTTTAAGTATGCCAGATGATATTTTTTGGAAATTAAATTGTGTATTATTCAAAGAATAATAACTATTAGTAATCTATTTTTGAGGTGACATTTCTATAAAATATTAAAAGTACCAGTAAAAAAAAAAGTACTAAAGTTTAAAAGTACTAACGTTCCTAATTTGTCGTACGTATCCACTCTATTCTTCCAGGACTAATCCCAACAAATTATCCTACATTATACGAATAGCAATAGTAATTTATCTTCGCCAGCCACAAAAGCAACGAGACATTGTTCGAATTGACACGTTTTTGTTTGGGGTCTGTTGGACCCCCCACTTATCACTGCAGTGTCGATTTAATGCGAGCATTCTGGGGTTTGGTGCAAGTTTGGTAATATACCAGTTTTCTATGAATACCTATTACATTTACGTTTTTCGTGAGTTGTACTTCAAATAATAATACATGGTAATAACTCAATGTTTTTCCGATTTGAATACCTACAATGTTACGATTCAATTACTGAAAATCTCCACCTAGCTTGCGAGTCCCAACAAGAAGTGTAAGAATACCATTTCTTTCCCTATACGTGCCTCACTGTGGCACAAATTATCGGCAAAATTCGTTCTTTATTCGATCGGCAAATAGCTTTAATGAACTGGTTGGCATTCCAGAGTTAGATCTTTTCAACTCAAAACCATCTACTTTTACAAACATTATTTCAAGGCGTTGGTTTGAGCTGGCTCTTGATGATTGTGATTGATATATCTATGAAAGGTTTATAGTAAATTAGCTTAGAATTGGGTAACTCTCTTTTGAAATATTTATTTTATGTTTAACAAGTTTCTTAGTTGCTATATGCGAAAACATGTTAATTAGTTTTTAGTTTACTTTAATTGTTTTATAACTAGGCTGTAAAACTGTTTGTTTTCCGAATAAATAATATAAAATAAAATAAAATAGATGTTCACGTTTTGGTCGCTTTTCAATGCAAGTGTAGCCAGCCAGTTATGTTTAACATCAGTAGTTCTCGTGCAATATTAAAATGGAACTTAATTGGTTATAGTGCAGACTAATAATATAGAATCAAAGATTACAATGTATGTTTAATTTTAATACAGACTCAAAATAACTAATAATCATTACAAAATAAAATATAATTTGATGCTTCTCAGACCAATAAAATTTTCTAAAACATTGATAATTCGCTGCATTTTTGACAAATCATTTTTATCATAATTATTTTTAAAACCGATAGAGTATATTTAAAAACTCACCCGCTACCGCTTATGTCTTGCATGGCGCCAAAATTTGCACATTTTGCCCTACAATATTGTGAGAGATCATGTCAATTGATTGCATTATTTGCCATTGAGTCAATACCATACGCAATGGTTCATAACTCAAGAATACACTTACACTTTTTACTTTCAACCTTAGTTCGTGAAACTTATGGTACATTTTAGTATGAACATTTTACTTAGATTTTGAATAAGTGCTTTTGATCAGTACTTTGGATTTGAAAATAGAATAGACAACGTATTGCGAGTAATTCGTCAAGGTGCTTAGTTTATTGTTACTCTTGTGTCAAATATTTATTATTTAGGTCTTGGGTTTAGTTGTTGGTTTGTATTCGAAACTTTCTTTGTAAACTCGAGTGTGGCGTTGAAAATTGAAGAATCAGATAATGTACGTTAAAAAATTGCTACTATTTCGTTAGTTATTTGGAACAGCTGCTACATGATTGATTAAAATGATTCTTTGAAGTAGGCATCTACTTTATTAAAAAAAAAATTGAATACCATTCACTTAAGTTAAGTACTTACCTATTGTACAAAAACTAGCTTTGGCTATAATTTGGCATGACTACGGTTTTTGGACATACCTCTGACTACCCTTTAAACACCTTTAAGGGATCTAAAATGACTAAAAAGATCTGAAAGAATTTATCTACCCGGACCTTGGAAATACAGTCGTATGTTGTTGTTGTTGTTTTTAGCCTGTACTGTCCCACTGCTGGGCAAAGGCCTCCCCTCGAGTTTTCCAGTCTTTTCGGTCTAACGCCATTTCCTGCCACTGATCATCGCTATAGATGTCCAGCTCGTCGCGCCATCGCTTGCGTGGTCTACCGCGTCGTCTCACTGTCTCAGGGCTCCAGTCAGTGGTAATTTTGGCCCACAGTTCATCCGGCATGCGGCAGACGTGCCCTGCCCAGTACCACTTCAGCTTTGCGGCTTTTTGAGCTACGTCGGCGACCTGCGTTTTGGAGCGAATAATGGCATTCCTAATGCGGTCCGTCAACTTCACGCCTAGAATGCTTCGCTCCATCGCCCGTTGGCTAACCTTGAGTTTGGACTTCTGAACACTAGTAAGGGACCAAGTTTGAGCACCGTACGTTAGAATTGGAAGAATACAGACATCCATGAGTTTACGTTTAAGAGATAGTGGCAGATCTCCTTTAAAAAGCGCTTTCATCGACCAATAGCTTCGCCAGGCGCTTTCGGTCCGTCTTGCGACTTCCTTATCCTGCCTGTCTTCGAAAGAAACTAATTGGCCGAGATAAACGTACTCATGAACGTATTCCATATATACAGTCGTATATTTCTTTTTTTTTTCAATTAATTTAACACAGCTTTGTTCCAAAACTGAAAGTATAAATTAAGAAAAAAGACGTGTCGGAGACTGCCGCGGTAAAGCTATTGTATGTTAGGGGGTTGTTAGGTTATTTTCGTTATGGAATTTCTGGATTCAGTCTCCACGCTCAAGGCCCGCGATAGAAGCTATGCAATAGCTTAATAATAATAACATTAGTTTCGTAAGAGTATTGTTAAAATTGTTATTTAAATGACACAACTTGATGCAATTAAGCAATGTTCTAAATAAAAAAATTAAACATTTTTATAGATTTTTAAAGGTTTTTTAAATTTTTAATTTGATACAATATTACCATTACACAATTTAGTAATATTCTAATTCTCTATCTAGGTATAATTATAATTCAAAGAATTCTGCACAAAAATAAACTAAAACTAACATGCAAAAAATTCGTCCCACATTATAGGGATGACCCAAAGTTATGAACGCTGTGGGCATTAATCAAAATATGGATCGCAAAAAATGTGATCCGCGTGGGCGGATTTCTTGGAGATAACTTCGGTCAAGTGTGTTTCAGTAAATTTTCAGTAGGGTTCCGGCGGTTTTTGTGTAGTACAGCAATCGCACACGTGTCAAGAATTCTAAATGTATGGAAGTTTTAGTGCATGCAAGTTACCGGGGGAGGCGCTGCACTGGATTTTCATACATTTGTGATACTCGATACTGAGGAAAGTATCCAATACTAACTGTAATAGTAAACTGGCGTTAACGCCCGTGATTGGGGGGTGCGGTGCAGCACCTGCGTGAAGCCCTCACGTAAAGCTCGTCTTCTTCTCTTTTTCGTAGCCACATTCAACCCTATGGGTGTAGGCCTCCTTCATATTATGCCATTCTCTTCGGTTTTGTGCAGTATCTAAAGCTCGTATTCAGATTTATTTGGGACCTTCTTATGAATATCTTCTTTTTACAAAAAAATAATCATCAAAATCGGTTCATAGATGACGAAGTTATCCGCCATAAACATAAAAATATATAAATAAATTTCCTTGGACATTTTTATACATAAATATATTGCTGAGAAACCTTTTTTCAACTTTTCAACTTTGAAATCGGTTTAAAATGTCCAAAACAATATTCTCAAATTCTTTTAATTCTTACATAGAATAAAAAGCCGTGTTGGTCAAGTGGATTAGTACTTCGACTTTCGATCCGAAGGTTGTGGGTTCGAATCCGGCCGTGCATCAATGAACTTATCGCATCGAAAAATGTATATGCGCTTCAACACGAGCTTATAACGGTGAAGGTAAACATCGTGAGGAAACCAGTTAGCTATCTAATAGCGTCGATGGGCTTGCAACCTGTCACGTATGGAAAGTTAACTTCTGCAAAAAGTGGGCATGTACCAAATATGTATGTATTTTTGTAAAGAAATGTCTACCGCTCCCGGGATACAGTGTAGTGATCATATTTCATTTTTTTTCTTACATAGAGCATTTTATCTTTCACAGTGGGGTTTTTATACAGATAAACAGAACTCTAACCTACAAACAAAGACTTATGGTTTTTGTTACATTGAGTCCGCATTGAATTGGACAACAATAAAATATAGAGCGAATATTTTGGATAATTAATGATTTGCTTTAAAATATAACAACAATGCGATGTTGTGAATTCTGGGTAGTCAGCTGGTAAGTATCTATTGGATTGGTTTTTTTTATTATTCATAGAGCTATGTTATCGACGGCATTTTAAACTCAAAATAGTGAAATCTTTTTATATTTTTATTTATTTAGGTGGGACAATATACTTAGGTTTAAAAAATGTTTTTTTTTAATACTTAATAATAATAATATTCATTTTGAAGTCGTATTTTTTTAATTTTCAATTTAGCTACTTTATTTCTCAAAAAGTAAGTCTAGGTAAATCTAGGTGTAAAAATACAGACATGGTTCTGTTATTTTTCTGAAGCAGAGGAAAAGGTCATCGCCCTCAAGTAATTCTAAGAACGACATAACCCTGATGAAGTTATTACGCTTCCCTGTATGAGTTTATGTACTTTTTACTACCATCTCAGGGTTTCTATGGCATTTGACCATAAGCACTCGAGATCTTAAAGATTTTAGCCATCAAATTGCAGACTTCGTCTTTGAGCTATAAACTTTGAAATGACTGATGGACGTGAGTTTTGTTGGTTGTATATTATAGGTACAAATAACCGCCTGCGGCTTCGCTCGTGTGGTAGGTACTTATCAGGAAAAAATAAGGCTAGGTAACTATATAGGTACCTATGTTATTTATTTATTTATTTACCTATGACGACCTCTGTGGCGCAGTGGGCGAAAGCCCGCCTGAGACGCAGAGGTTGCGGGTTCGATCCCCGCTGCGGGACAATTAATGTTTGCATGATCTGCAAATATTTGTTTCGTGTCTGGGTGTTTTCTATGTATAAATGTATGTATTTACAAAAAAAAATGTATCTATGTAGTTTATCAGTCATCTGGTTACCATAACTCAAGCATTAAATTGCTTAGCTTGGGACTAGATGACGCCGTGTGGAATGTCCAAGGATATTTTTTTTATTTTTTTATTTATCGTTTTTTTTTCTAATTGCAAATAAACCTATTTGTTTTGTAAAAGCAAGTGGCAAAATTAGAAACTTTATTAAACCGACTTTATTTTTGTAACTTTTTATTTTTGTAACCTCGAAAACTTTTTAATTAAAAAAAAATCTAAATCGGTTCAGTATTGACGAATTAATAGGTGAATAAGGACCTACATAAAAAATTTTTTATTAAAAAATTACGTACAGTGGAACAATAGAACTTCCTGCTTGAAGTTGGTTTAAATCATCATTAGTCATAATCTTAACCCACAATTGTAATAAACAAAAGTTATAATGTACTAGTACCTAAAGCAATAAAAAAGTATTTAAACTCTATATTTTAAGTTACAAGGATTCGTATCTTTTTTGGAAATAATTTGGTTAGTAGGTACGCTTAAAGTACCTACTTAATGTGAGATCTTTACTACGCATCAGTCTGCGATCTGATAAAAAGAAAATGGAGTTGTACCGAACCTGTAAGTCATTTAAATTGTAATACTTACCTATTTATAGAAATTAATTATTAAAAATTAAGAAGTGCACTTAGTGCGCCTATTATTTTATTGATAGGTACGCGAACCTAGTATAATTTGAAAAACATTTCATTTTAGCAAGTAGAGTCAGTTTTACCATAGATAAAATAATACTAGTAGTTTTACTAGAAAACTGACGCTACTTGCTAGAGCTTAGGTAGGTACCTATACGTCTGCTAGATCGGTTTTTATCACTTTTCAATTACATAAATATGGCTGACAAAAAAAACCCGCTTTGAAGAAATAAATCAAGTAAATAATAAACTTTTATTAGCTAAAAAAATTCAGACTTAACTTTGCCAAAAGACTCTTCTAAAACTTGTCTTGACAGTACCGCTAGCGCCATCTATGATGGCACATCAGAACTGTTTCGACAACGACTTGATAGACGGGTTGACAGCGCACGCGCGGATGGAATTTGTCAATCGTTTTAGTGATCATTGACATTCTTATTGGTTTTTATATACCTAATAGATTCAAACTTTTTTGATTTAATAATTTAGGTAGAGCTCTAATGAAAATGTTATTAGTGGATAGGTAATTAAAAAGTATAAATACTTACCTACTTTTAAATTATTATTAAAAAGTATAAATATTTTAAATTAGGTAAAAATTTATCCAGTTAAACCCTCTAGGTTTTTTTTCGTTAGCTAAAATGAGGTCGTGTAAATAAAGGTTTTTCTTTTTTGTATAAAAAGATTAGGTAACAATTTAAAGGTTCACGTCAGGTCAAACTTGTTTACGCACATCTTTTTTGCATCTCGTTTATTCATAAAAAAAATGTACTTGCTTATTTCTAAATTTGAATTAAATCAGTTCCGGGAATGGCACCCATAGCCACGTACCCTCGCGGTGCTTACGACGACAATCTGGCGATTGACGCCACTGAGTGACGTCCCGGGATCCACATGGTGGGCAGCCAGAGCCCCCCCCCCCCCCACTCTGTCGCACGAGCCCTCACTCCAAACAGGGTGACTATAACAATAATAACAATAATAGGTATCTATAACCTACCGCAGACTACCACAGACTGGGACTCTAAAATAAACCATTATTTCCTATGCAACGTATATGGTATGCAATCTGTCTGACACGTAAGGCTTTATTGCTGGGACATCGCTTGAGGCAGTTTCTGTAAAGCCTATTTCTTTAGCACTGCCTTCTAAGAAAGTATAGAAAATAAAATCATCTAAGTAAGTTAAAATTACTTTAAAATCTAGATTGATTAATTTAATAATGCTGCATATCGAATCTTGAATAATTCAATGATTTTCAATAATTATAATTATTAGGATCCTAATAACTAATATTAAATTTTTAACCTAGATCTAACTGCAATTTTAAATTTACATGCATGTAAAAAGTATTTTTTTAAACTACTCGATACCACCAAAAATTCTTTAAAAATTCGAATTAAAATCTTCATTCCATTGTATCAAATAACTCCAACCTAAAACGGACCTCTTCGCATTGCAATAAATCTTATTTTACATCAACCGACAAGAGAAAAAGCTGATACAAATTGCGGTTCTTGTTGAATCCCAGTTTGGGATGGATATTGAAAAGGGCGCGATTGGAAAGCGATTGTTGGTCCAGTTTCGGAACTTATTGGAACATTATTTTAAACATCTGAGTAATTTTAAAAGAAAAGACGGTTTCACTTCAAAGGCCTGTTTCAAATTCTGTGTCCTTTGCTTAATATTTTAAAAATGCTTTTGTAGAATTTCCGAAATCTTGTCAGATATTCGCCCACTGCGCCACAGAGGTCGTCTAATAAGATTAGAGGAGTTAGCATTCCATACGTGACAAGTTGTAAGACCCTCGCCACTATAGAATAGAATAGAATAGAAAAACGTTTATTTACATCACTTACACACATTACAGTAAAATAATATAGGTAGTATTACAGTAAAATGTTTCCACAACATTTAATTTTATAGAACACATTAAAATAACATAATTATCACTCCGGGAACCAAACCTGCATCTCATACACGGCCCTCGCTCACCTCTCTACGACGGTCATCATTTTGAAATCAATGCCTAGAAACATTTAAATCCACCATCTCGACCGCACCGATGCAACGGCTACAGGTTTAAACTACGGTTCTGTGTAAAACTTACCCCGGTACCAAAAGTTAGGTAAGTAAGCTCGTATTAGCAAGTGGCTGACTGAGTTTTTAGGCCGCTTAAAGGCCTCTGACATGGTTGAACGACTTTAAAAGCCGGGACTGAAATTTTTTTTGATAATAAAAAAAAATAAAATAATAATTTTAGACTAGGTGCATAGAGGAGGGCAAAGCAATTGTAGATGTTACTTTGGATGTGCATTTTATCACTATAGTATTTAATTGAAGTCCTGATTACAATTTCTCTAGTATCAAGGATGCAATTTCTTAAAAAATTACATTATTTCTAATATTACCACGATACACAAAAACTCATTAATTTAATAATTAATAAAGATTCCAGGCGTCTTAAAGTTTAAATGATTCAGAACTTAAAGAATATACTTATAACTCAGCCTCATACAAAATATTAAACTATAAAATAAATATGATTACGATTCTATCCCAGGGAGCGGTAGACATTTCTTTCAGATCTTGCAATTATTTTGATGGGTGCTCAAATGGGAATAGCTTGGGTGCTCAATGCATAGGTGCTCAAAAAATTGGTGCTCAAATGGGAATACTTCCTTTTGAAGATGACTTTTGACAAAATATCAAACTATCAGGTTTATGTTATTGTAAAACTGCATTCTCATTGCCGCTATCTAGGAAACCTAGGCTTAAGTCAGCAAGGCCTGAGTTTTGCAACGGTTCACAGGTCACTATGGAAACACTAGTCAGGTAACCTAGGTTTTATGGTCGCAAACCATTTAGCGTTATATGTGCGAGTCATGAGGTAACTCTGAGGCAACTGCGCTGGATCTTTTTACACATAAAATATGTACTATACTGTCTGTTTGTATGTCATTAGCAAAAAAAAAGCCGTGTTGGCGTATAAATACTTCGACTTTCGATCCGAGGTCGGTTCGAATCTGGCGGAGCATCAATGGACTTTTCGCGTCGTTCATTTCGCGTCGAAAAATTTATATGCACTGTAACACGAGCTTTAAACGGTAAAGAAAAAAAACGGAGCACGGCGGTCGTGAGGAAACTCGCGCCTAAGTCAGCCCCACACGTATTGACCATTGTCTTTCCTGTGGATATGGCCGACTTAGCTGAGAGGATGGTTTAGAACCTAAACTTTAGGTGCTGGGCAAGCCTATTCCATCTCAACAATTTCCCAGGCACTACAGTGTCCCGTTAAGTGTAGGCAAAGCTTGCATCCTGACTCTGTATAAATCATCTAGTAAAGATGTCATTAGCAAACTAGAGAGACTTATATGTAATGCGATAAGAAGAAAGTTTGATTACTAATTTATTACTTTTGTGACATTTACATAGGTACGTATATTCTGATTATGAAAAGGATAACATATTTACATACTAGGTTTGTTAATTTAATGTTTAAAAGGTAAATAAAAGATGACACTGTAAATGTTTTCTTCATCACTGTCCACGAATGTGTTATCGTGCATAGCGAAACTTTTTGGTATGAATTTTATTAGTCGTGCATATCGGTACCTGTATCCACCGTGAACCTGAATCCATATTTATTTTTATTTAAATGCAGGCAAAGTCGAATAAAATTGCTAGATAAAAGCAAATTCAATATGAATACCAAGTACAGTTAAATGACTATAAGTAATTATGTTTATCATTATACGTGATGGGTTGTGATAGCATCTTTGAAAACAGTTTGGACGAAATAGGACTTAGTGAATTAATTAGTATTTTACTGCTATTTAATTATACTAGTTTTTGCTGGTTTACGCGTTTCGATCCAATTCCCGGATACGGAAATGAAATGAAAAATTAAATATCATCACGACTGACCCAGGGATGGTTAGACATTTTTTGTAAAAAAAAAAAAAATAATAATAATATTTTCAGATCTTTTTCGTTAGCGTTCGTTTAAACGTCATCTTTAAAAAAAAAGCGTATTATAAAATATCAGATTACTTTGATGACAAAAACGCTCGGGACTAAACGTGCTCCGACGATTGGACCGCTGAAAAAAAAGCTAGGCCCACACCACCAGGTTCTTGCCTGATTCTTTCCCTGGTGTAGGGAGTCGCGTTGGAACAGGCATTAGAATCACCTAGTTTTAAGAACGTGACATGTCAAAGTGGTCTATATACGATCGTACCTACTGAATAAATACATTTTGATTTTTGCCGGAAATTTACGTATCATCTATATTCTTACCAAATATCATGAAGATTGGATTAAAGGTTCGACAGTTGTGCCCAAGTTGCCATTAAGATCTTCGTTTGCTTCACTCGACTATGGAAATCAAACAATTGAAAATGCATAGTAAAAAAATGAAAATTTACTTAAAAAAAACTACTTTACGCTCATTCTTAGTGATCTTATTATAATGTAACTACGAGTAATTAAATAATAGATAAAGAAACTTATACCAAGTTATTAAATGATCAGAAAACTTAAATTCGATATTCAATACCTCCTGATTCAACATCAAGATACTACTCCAGACCAGTAAGCATGAAAAATAAACATTCAATAAACAAAAAAGTTTACGAAACAATGGATTCCAAAAACTAGGTCAATATTTTTGACTCCGCTCAATAACACCAGCGGCTATATAATTTAACGGCAAATTATGAAAGGGCCGTATCGCATTAATTAACTGGTATATGCCATATGTCACACTTCCCCCACCAACACGCATTGATCTAGAAACCCCCACTTTTAGGGCAGTCAATGCCCCCCTATAACGGGACAGGCGGGGCCTGTGCAAAACACGCCAATCGCGGCAATTGCTGCGCACGCGCCGATGATCTAAGCGAATGATCTAGCTCGCATGTCATTTCGCGACAACCTCATTGGTCAAACCACTGTCGCCGAAATCACGCTCCAATTTCCATATTGATTATAATCTCATTAACTTTGACCCGAACATTTTAAAGAGTTCTGATTCATTCATAAAGAATCCGATATATCAAATACCACCTGCGCGTCGACAAATAAATTATTCGAGACGCTACGAAATAGCCTCATACGGTACGTGTTTTATGGTACGTAGAGAAAGTAACGGGACCCGAAGCGGCCTTCCCACCCGGTGTCCATGTGCGCACTGACTGATGGGCGAAGCTTAACCTCTGATAATAACGGAGCGAGACAGCGATACTAGAGCGCGGGCGAGCGAGCGAGAGGGAGAACGTATCTTCTTCGGTGATCGTGAAGTGCAAGATGGGTATACAGTCACACGCGGACTTTATCCGAGTGAGGCTCGAGCCGCGGTTTTAAAAACATATGCGCGCGCGCATCGAAGCGTGCGATTTTCGCGATTGCAATTTTGCGATTTTCCAACATTTTTGCGGACTTATGAGGTTGTAAAAACTGTGCTAAGTGATTGTGTTTGTGAAATATGAAAAACGAATTTTGAGTGACAACTCATTTTGCAAATTGAGGGACTTTACGCGGCTGAAAGAAATCTTCAAAGACGATAAGGTAAGTCTTTTTACTTACAACTATATTCAATTAATAACAATTAAATTTTTTGATAATATAGAGTTGAATTTTTTTTGTTACCTACTTAATTTGTTTTCATAGTAATAGCATAAAATGTTATAAATAAGGTCTGTATACCTATTTGTTATAATATCTAGGAGTCAATTAATAATTCAAAAATATTATTTATCGTTTAAAGGTTCTACTTTTGTCCCTTGCGGAGTTTTAGAAATATAGGTCACTGGGTTAACTTTATCATTTATTGATTATATTGTTTTTTCCGTAATTATTTATATAATATTATATTATCTGTTATTTATTCTACATTCTAGCTACATTCTCTTAATTTTTACGTTATAATAATGCAATAATAATCGATGTAGGTAAGGTTTATTTTAATGTTTGTACAAGATGTTAGTTAGGGGCTACAAGATTTAGTTATTAGTTTAAGTAGGTATTACTAATGATCGTAGGGTGTAAACAAAAATTTACAGCGATAATGATTATGTTTAGATTGTGGTCCTTATTGGAAAATGCATAAACGCTAAAATTGCTACTGGTTCCTGCTTTACATAAAGACAAACATTAGCGTTCAGAATTCGCACAGGTTAAAAACACGGACATGATTATTATCATGAAAGAAAGAAGAAGAAGAAAGAAAATTAGTTTATTCAGCTATAAATTTTATATCTAACAAAGATATTGTAAGATGGAAGATCAATCATGAAAGATCCCTACATGCACAATCTTGGGATCTTCTATTTTCATTCATGACATTTCTCATTGCATTATTTCTGGAAGCACTGGTTTTTTAATTTTAATTTTTTTAATTTTAAATTTTTGTTTGTCTATCTGTATAGATGTTTGTTTCCGCATTACGCAAAAACTACTAAATGGAATTGAATGCAGTTTTCACTGATGTATTTTGCCAGAGGTTTAACTTAAAAAATAGGCGCCATTTCACTGAAGGTTTACCCCTGTATAGGGTTGTAATGGTGTCAAAATTTGTATATGAAAGTTTTAAAGGAAATTGTAATTAGATAGAAACTCACTCCCTCTTATTAATAAACAAAGATCAACGAAGTATTAATTTTAAGTTGTATTTGTATGTTTATTCTGTGTACAATAAAGTGCTAATTCGTTCATTCACTGACGTTCTTAGTTAATCTTCGTTTATTAATAAGGGGAAGGGGGATAGTGTCTAAGTATTTTATGCAAAGTAGCGTGAAGCTGCGCGGGTCTACTAGTTGATAATAAATATTTCTTCTGTCGGCCACACCACAGATCAGATAAGGGATCAAAGATCGTGCTTATCTTCACCTATTGTTTTACGCGCAGTAACCCGTCATAACTGAGCTTACAATATTTATTACTGACGCACAGAATTATTTACAAATTGAATTTGTTTATCTTATTTTTGACTAGCAGACCCGCGCGGCTTCGCTTGTTGTACACGCCACTTTCCGTAGAAACTTTGACACCCTATTTCATAACTTTTTAAGGGTTATTTTGGAAAATCCTCAGACCCGTATCTATTTATTTTTGCATACTACATAGTATTCCAACCGAGTTGTTATCTAATTGCACTTTCCTTTAAAAAGTTTGACACCACATTGCAACCCTTTAAAAGGGTAAACCTGCGGCAAAATGGCGCCGATTTTTTTATTTATTTATTTATCAAACAAAATTTTTGTTAGTTCATCATTCAATTTCATTAATATCAGTAGTTTTTGCGTAATGCATTAACAAACAACATAATATTTTTACGTAATAACATAATTCACTTGCGTTCGTGCGTTATGCTTTTGAAAGCCCTAATTAGAATCAATTAAATAATCTAACGAGTTGACGTATGAAAATGTAATAATAATATGTTTTATAATACTAGTCAGAAAAAAAAACTTAGGCCTTTACATCTTTACTAGATGATTAGAAATAGAAATAGAAATAGAAATAGTTTATTTGCATGAAATAATGGTAAGTACAAGATGTTATGTTATTGAGAGTTCACATATTTCACCATGAATATTGGTGTGCAAATTTTGTAATTAATTAATTAAAATATTAGTCAAATTATATAATGGTAAAAAGAAAGCATATCACAAAATATTTTCAATCGTCAGTTACCTATTCAAAAATTCGTCGACATTGTAGAAGGCTCTGTCCAGTAGCCATAATTTTAGCTTTCTGATAAATTGCTTTATAGGCAAGTCTTTTATTTCATTGGGCACTGCGTTAAAAATTGTTCCACACATTGCAAGACAGTTTTTTTTATATAGAGCCGTTCTGGGCACTCTCGAGAGTACAATTCTGTCAGGATTTCTTACACTTCTATAATATAGGTCACGTGCTCTTCTAAACAAATTCGGTTGTTCCTTAACAAACTTAGCTGACTCAAGAATGTACAAGCTGATGATTATACAGAGTCAGGAGGCAAGCTTTGCCTACACTTAATGGGACACTGTAGTGCCTGGGACATTGTTGAGATGGAATAGGCTTGCCCAGCACCTAAACCATCCTCTCAGCTTAGCCGGCCATATCCACAGGAAAGACAATGGTTAATACGTGTGGGGCTGACTAGCCGATCCTCACGATGTTTTCCTTCACCGTTTAAAGCTCGTGCTAAGTCTATATAGATTTTTCGACACGAAAAGTCCATTGATGAGTCAGAAAACCGCAGTTTAAAAAGTGACCAGTTGGTGAATAACTTATTGTATGGTTTCTTTTATATAATTGTAAAAGCTAAGCTCTTATCAGTGTAACAATTAAATTTCTTCCATAATATACTTTTTTTCAGTTCTTTCGGAGGCCTAGTAGGAAAGATGGATGGACTGTGTACTTGCAGATAATGTGTGTGAAAGGAGTGACTACTGAGATGACGTGATAGAGGAAAATGGAGGAAAGAGACATGGTTTCCCGACCCCACTGAGTAGGATAAGGACAGAGAGATGATTATGATACTTCTTTCCAGTGCGGTCTCTTACTTTTTATTGAAAAGGTCACTAACCCTCAAATCTGCTCTTATAAACACAAACTTACTCTAAATACAAGTAATCCAAAGGCGTTAACTAGTTAAAGTAAAGTCGATACTTTTAACACTAGGATGAGTATTTATAGAGCTGAGTAAAGTTAGCATAAGTTTAATTAAATATTAGCTTAATCTAAAATATACTTAATTCTAAATTAAATAGATACATGAAATGGTAAAATAATTTTTGAAATCGTTTCGAATGTCACAAGAAGTTTACAAACACATTATTAACTAATAAAATTAGTAGTCTATGGACTAATAGATATTTTTTATCATTTTTAATTAAACACATGTATCTAGAATTCCAAAACCAAAAACAAAAAAGATTCTCCGGAAGAATCGAAACATTGTCGGTATCTAAATCGACGATAATTTTACGTGAGTAATTTCCCATGTGCTATAATGTCAAAAACAAAAAAATAAATCATAATTTATGTAGCGAAGAGCGCGTTTAAATCTAATGTACTGAAAATCGTTCTATTTCGTAAAAAGGAAGGCTGATTTTTCTATTCAAATTTTAAATATGTAATGTAAATATTTGTCTTATGTTACCTTTATTCCGCTTAAGTATATAGGTAAAAACTTAGTTTTTTATATAATAACATTAAAATACTAATGTGGTTTATAATTTAAATGATTATTACGCCACGTTATGATCCAAACTGTATGCATACAATCTGATTTGGTATTTAATGTAAAAAATCTCTTAGTTGTGTCTGAGAAAGTACTAATTACTAATAACTGTTATTATTATTAAAAATATGAAAAAGTGTTTAGAAAAAAAAACATTAATAAACATTTTATGTATTAATGATAGTTGTTATTAGTTGTTTTTAGAAAAGTGTTTAGCAAAAAAAAACATAAACGTTTATTTATTAACGATAGTTGTTATTAGTTGTTTTTAGTTTCTAGATTTTAAATACAGTATCGTTCCACACAAGACAGGTTGCAAACACTACATTTTAAACCCTGACCTTTGCGTGGTCCAATTTTTTTGTCTATCAAAACGTACTAATTGTACTTCGAAGATCCCGTGACCCCGCCTGACCTGCGCAGGCGCATACATCACAATCAACTTTGATTGATCGCAGCATGTTTCTCAATCAAATTACAGATTTTTTGTCACGAATGAATGGGCCTTGGTGTTAGATTATAAAATTGTTAGTAAATTATGTTAAGGGGGATTAAATATGCTTGCGGGTTGCAATGTGTACCTACATACAAAGTCATGCGGAAACAATTTTTGCAGAAAACTAAACTGAATATGAAGTTGGATTTGCCTCTGACAGAGAATGAATGAATGAATGAATTAAATAAATAAATAAATAAATATCCTTGGACATTCCACACAGCGTCATCTAGTCCCAAGCTAAGCAATTAAATGCTTGTGTTATGAATTAACACTTTAATTGTACCCAAAAAAAAAACAAAATACAACTTAAATACGAGAGTGACTACCGTAAGCAGTTCACATCTTTATTTAAAACCAGCTTACACGCCCGCGGTTTTGCTCGTATGGTATCTACCTATTTTTTTCAGTGATAATGTCGCCTCTATAACTTATATTAAAAATCCAAAGGGGTTTTGTGAAAAAATGAAATGAAAAAATGAAAAATGATCACGAATGTATTCCGGGAGCGGTAGACATTTCTTTCAGATTATTAGGCAATTTTTAGATCTTTTGAAGATGTCTATTGGGTTTAGTAACATGAAATAAAAAGTGCTGCGAGAGGTGAGTTTCTCAAAATAGGTGAACATTCTACAAATAGAAAATAAACATGTGAAGCTTTGACGCTAAAGTTTCATGTTTCAAGTGACGAGATCTAAGTGATTTCACAAAAAGTGTTAAAGTGAAATCTGAATTACATTGAATAAATACCTTACGTACAGGGTGTTCTAAAGCGTGTGCTTAACGTTTTATTATTTTGTCTGGAGTTAAATTTAAATATTTAATTTGATCCCGCGGTGAAAAGTTCACGTTCCCATGGAATACCGAGATCAAAAGTAGCCTATTTTTTAATCCAGGGCAATTATGGTACCAAATTTCATTCAAATCCGTTCAGCCGTTTGAGCGTGAAAGAGTAATAAACACACTTACACGCACACTTTCATATTTATAATATCATATCAATATATATAAAATAATAAGCATTTTTGTAGAAGATACATTATATAGTAGGATTTTCGCTGGTCTTTACTTAGTCTCATTATTATTGTTGCCTTAGACGACTTTAAAAGCCGCGGGGACCGACAATTCAACGTGCCCTCCGCAGCACGGAAACGCTCAGTATAATAACATCGCCATTCGACTATGCCTTGCATCTGACCGCACTCAACAGAACAAAGTAGAAAGTTCCCAAGCGAAGGTTTACGAGGGGTGTGACCGTCCGACGTGCCATTTCACCTTCTTGTAATAGCTGTCGCTGTGCGGTTTGTCGAGAGAAGCGAGATCTCATTAGGATTTAAAATAACAAAGGCAAAATTTAAATAAACATAACATGAATCAGAATCAGAAATATTTTATTGCTAAACTTGTTGTACAGTGTCGGTTTGAAAATATTCGTCGGTTTTCAACTTGATTCGTTCAATATGAAATGAAATATGATCACGACTGTATCCCAGGGAGCGGTAGACATTTCTTTCAGATCTTAATGCAATTTTTAGATCCTTTTGAAGATGTCTAAGGGGGTAGTCAGAGGCAGAAGTTAACTTTCCATACGTAACAGGGTGCAAGCCCATCGAAGCTATTAGAGAGCTAACTGGTTTCCTCACGATGTTTTCCTTCACCATTAAAAGCTCGTGTTAAAGCGCATATAAATTTTTCGATGCGAAAAGTTCATTGATGCACGGCCGGAATCGAACCCACGACCTTCGGAACGAAAGTCGAAAGTCGTTCAATATACCAATTATAAATCACGTTGTATAGGTACAATTATTTGAAATACCTACTTACTTACACTAAAACTACACACTAGTTGCAATACTTGCGTAGTTTAAAATCAATTAAACTTCTTGTTAAGAGTATTTACACAAAGGTCACCAAACTAATTAAACCTTTATCTGTCCTGTGATGTTAAAAATAACGAATGTTATTCTTATCTTTGAAATAAACCATCTAATTTCCAAACACGTCCAATACACATAGAACTGTATTTGCTTTAACTTTCTACTCTCAAAAACATGTTGACGTTATACAGCGTTCATAATGTGAAATATGAGCGTTTATATTTATGTTTATAGAATTGAACGCGTTCTTGACCTTTTATACGTGACTATGGTGTATCTAAATATAATTAAAAAAAAAAAATTGACTTGCGTCGTAAATTTTAAAACATTACTGAAACGACACGATTAATAATAATTTAGCAAAAGTAAAAGTGTTATCCAGTAAGCAAATTGTACCTTAATTTAATGGCATCAAACGAATATATTTTTTATCAGTATTAATTACTTTTGTTACTGTGCTACGTAAATTTTTTAGTTAAGATTTTTTAATGAGGAATATCATTAAGTTAGCGTCTAATGCCCGTTTTCACCAACGACTCCTAAACAGTCTCCTTACTAAGTATTACCTAAGCTAGGTGATCCCTTAAATCCCCCTCCTACCTAAATTCATTTTCACCAAGCTAGGTGACCCCTAGCGAACCACTACCTAACTATAAGTGATGTATTTTACCGATTCAATTTCATTCATTCAATTTCTGGTTTTTTACTGTCAACATGTAGGCTGTATGTTGATTGTCTATGCTTTAAAAATAAATAGTGTTTGTTTGACATCAAATTTGACATGTTTGTTTTGCTATATACATTATTATTAAAACTGTGATGAATTGGTTTCCTAATTACAATAAACGCAAGAGGGGAAGACAGTTCAAAAGGTGGGAAGACGAATTAAAGGAGTTTGCAGGGAAAACATGGATTCGAATTTCAAGAGATAATTGGAAGAAGTTGGAGGAGGCCTTTGCCAAGACGGGGCAATCAGATAACAGTGCTGAATAATTGTCGATGTCATACTTAATTATAAAAACCATGTACATTTTTATCTGTAATAAAGGCTAATAAATAAAATACATATTGCGTTTCGAGTTATGATAATTGTTATTTCGTGTGCTTGAACTTTTTATTGTCCTGGAACTCAATTTTTGATTCAATTTTTGTCAACAGGAAAAGGACACTTCCTTTAGTTAAGATTTATCTTCGAAAAAAGTCCACGTCCTCAAACTTTTGGAAGAAATCAATTCTCTCACAAAATATCTGTAAAAATATGGTCGATCCCATAATACACGATCTGTGATCACTTCTATAGCCTCAATAACATCAATGAAATCACTCATTTTTAATAATTATAAATATTAGCAAACATCACAAACTGATACAACTGTCACCTATCTTTAGGACCCCGAATTTCGGCCCCCTAAATTTAGGTAACACTTAAAGCTTTTAGGTGACGGATTGGGAGTGGTGAAAACCATTTCTTTCTTAGGTGTTCCCTAAAATGAGATAGGTGTCACTTAAAATTTAGGATTTGTTGGTGAAAACGGGCATAAGACAAACGTAATGCGGTTTTTTAGACGTCTTCGAAATGTTATTTTATGTAAAATGTTTACTTAAATAAATTAAAAAAAAAAAAAAAAAACGGAGTAGCAAATAAAAACAATATTGGATATAAACATTACTTGATCGGAGTATTTTAACGAAACTTGATACGTCCGTAAATTAACGGCCACGGTTTTATATAAAACTTAACCTTAATGTGAACTATTACACCGTCTATTTTGTAATCGAAGTTAAATCTTGGGTCTAACGAGAAGTGATTAATTTGAAAAAGTTTGAATAAAAATGAGGAAACAGTGCTATTGAGTCAAGGCACCTTATACACTGACAAACTTGATAGGCTAAAAATAAACGCTTTGTATATTAACAATCTTAGTTTTATTTAGAGGATAATATATAAATGTCTAGGGCCTGAAAAAATCCGCGAGTTTGAGAATACCAGTCGTGATCACATTTTCATTTAGGTATTTTATATTAAAAATAAACTATATATTTTTTTAAAGTAAATTCTAAAGATCACAAATTGTCTACCGCGTAACGCGATATGGTCAATTTTTTTTTCTTAATTAAAGTCACATTACATTCTGCAAAGGGTACCTATATTAACAATACCTTGATAAAATTTTAGTTTAAATTTAAATTAGTGTAAAAAGATGCTAGATCCGACAAAACATTCAGATAATTGGTAATTAAAAAAACTTTTATTACATGCTGTTGTAAAATTTATTGGATGCATCATAAATCCCATTTGACATTCAATTTCTCATTTAAATCAAATTTGGAATTAAATCAGTCTTGACGTAGATTCAGCAGCATTTTTGATAAATTGTGTCATCGTTGCATCAATGTCTTACAAAAAGCTTACATAATAATATGCACTTTAAAAAAAAACTTACTAAATATATATTTTTTAGTTAAGCGTTCTTAAAATGTTGATACCATAATAATATATTTTAATTAAAAATTATTTATAAGTGAATGAAAAAACGAAAAACGAAGTAATGTGTCCTTATTTTTTCTTTGAAACGGTTTAACCGATTCCTTGTTGTCTTTTTTATATGTAAAAAGGTGAGGTTAGGTATGAAGTTTCCTGGAGACTGTTCAGTTTTTTTTAAATTATGATTACCGAGACTTTTGCTAATTAAATTACACCCGTACTCCAGTAAGTACATGGACAGCTAATGGGTTAAACCAGCTTAGCCTAAAATGTCCCGCTTATTTATTTTTATTTACTTATGATTCTAAATTAATCTAAAAATGTTTAAAAGATCTGAAAGAATATGTCTACCGTTTCTTGGGAATACAGTCGAATTCATAATATTTGTTTCGTGTCTGGGTGTTATAATTTTTATGTATTTACGAAAAAAAATGTATCTATGTAGTAATATCAGTCATCTGGGGGCTGATTGTGTACACATAACTCGATTGTATCAAGTTGTATCAAAGCAAAAATCACAGTAAATCTCTAAAATAACTGTCAGTTATAACGCTGATTAAGTAAATTAGTAAGTAACTTACTTAATTACGGTCATATTTGACAGTTGTCTTCGCGATTTACTGTGATTTTTGCTTTGATACAACTTGGATACAATCGAGATAAGTGTACACAATCAGGGGGCTGGTTACCATAACACAAGCATTAAGTTGCTTAGCTTGGGACTAGATGACGCTGTGTGGAATGTCCAAGGATATTTATTTTATTTATTTATTTTTATAATACAAATACAAATATTTTTATTTCTGTAACTTAACTTAACTTAACTTTAGTCGTGATCATATTTCATTTATTATTATTATTTTAAGCCTGTCAGGGCAAAGGCCTCCCTTCTCTTTTTCCACTATTGTCTGTCTTCAGCGATAAGGGTCCATTCCTTTTCAAAAGAGTCCAGCTCGTCTCGCAATATTTCATTTAATGATTCAAATTTTTACCATCATAAAAAAGTACCTATTAATAAAATTTTAAACCCTATTTTTTATCAAAAAATACCTCAATTATCCGTTATACATACTATTTAAAAAACTCGTTTGATGTGCAAGGCCCTTTAAAACAGTACGGTACAAACGAATGCCTTACGATAGTTTAACTTAAGCTCGTTGTTAGTATTGAGTCGGCTCGTTAATGTTACAATTTATTCTTAATTTTATCTTTGTTTTGTAAATTGTGTGGTTAAAGTGTTGTGAGAAAAGAAAGATAAGATATTTATAAGTGAAGGTTTAAGTTATTATACTAAATTACGTTGAAGAAGCTAATGATAACCAGAATTGTTTTTATGGACTTGGTGGCACTGATAATGAAATAATTTTTTTTCTATAATTCCTTTTACAAAAATACATTGTGTATTAAAAAATTCAGAGCTAGGTTTGTTATCAAATCACATGAACACCCACATTTTATTAATTATATTATGTATTGAAAGTTATTCGCCAATAAAACTGCAGTACTGTAGTATATCATATAGTCACAATACCGCTGTTTTCATGCACTACCTTTTAATGGCTATAAACAATATGGTCAATCTATATTATCAAGCACGCTTCAGTAGTTAAATATTTTATTAAAAGCATTCCTCAGATGCCAATACGCACGCTCTGTTAATTATTATTGTAATATCATCGATCTATTCTGGAGCCTGGCCGAATACCCATTCAGTTAGTGCATCGAATTCAAAGGGTCCGAAGCTTTTTCGATTCGATAAATTTATATGCACAATAGAAAAAAAAACGATTTATAATAGCGTCGATGGGCTTGCAATCTGTCACGTAAGGGATGATGACTGGATGTTTATTTAATAATTACCTTCTGTCATTTCTGTTCGAGCTTTAAACGATGAAATAAAACATCGTGAGGAAATCAGTTTGCTTTCTAATAGCGTTGATGGGCTTGCAACCTGTCACGTATGGAATGTTAACTTCTGCAAAATGTAGGCATGTACCAAATATGTATTTGGAAATGCCTCTGACTACCCAGTCAGAGGCATGTCCCAATACATATTTGGTACATCCTTAGGCATCTTCAAAAGGATCTAAAAATTGCATAAAAATCTGAAAGAAATGTCTGCGCTCTCTGGGATATAGGCATGATCGTATAGTACATTCTAAGTTTTAGCCAAATTCGTTCAGTAATCTAAAACTACTTGAAACATCCGTATGCAGAAACTTTCGCTTTTATAATATTACTTGGATTACTTACTTACTTACTTACTTACTTACTTACTTACTTGGATTATCCCAAGCTTTTTCATCGGTGATATCACCTAGTGGCCTTCCAATGTTTTCAAACGGTAGCAACATTGTATGAAATTGAAATCAATACCATTTAATCGTATTACCAATAAACTATACTTGCCTAATCCACTTCTATACATGGTGAGTGAAAATTACGCGCATAATACTGAATATAAAGCTTATGCTTAAACGTTTTGCTTTGATCATCCTTACAATGTTGTCGATTCCGTTGCAAGTGTTTATATTCTATTTAAGCATTTGTTTTTGAAATCATCGAGGTAAAGCGCAACTTTCACTGCTCAATTTTACTACGTCCATTGATTTTTAGTTAGATAATGATTGTATTTTATGATTATAATTTATAATAAACTTTATGTTTATAGTCATGCAAGCACACATTAAATTACAATTAACTAAAATAATTGAACTGAATTTTTAGATACTTTGACATGATTGTGTTCTTTTAAAACTACACCATTGACTAAAAGGATAAAGCACAGTCTAATGATTCGTGAAGTAAAAGAATCACTGCATGTGATTTACCCGTTTAAGTTAATCTAATTATTGTTGTTTTATAAAAACTGTTCTATTTCCGAAAGCTCATTACGTAAACATAATTATTGGTTCTCAGAAGAAGTGATCTACTTACAAATATCCTGGTTGCGTTCTGAGCCGCATTTTATGAGCATACCGTCTAGGTCGGGGAGCGTTTACACTGTTTTAGGAAACTGTCTTAAAACTAGTAAAGATAAGGATTCATTTGGTAAATAAATGGTGCTGTTTGGTGTCGTAGATCCACTTGCAACGGCTTATAAATAAATAAATATAATAAATATCCTTGGACATTCCACACAGCGTCATCTAGTCCCAAGCTAAGCAATTTAATGCTTGTGTTATGGTAACCAGATGACTGATAAACTACATAGATACATTTTTTTTGTAAATACATACATATTATACATAGCAAACACCCAGACTCGAGACAAATATTTGAAGATTATGCAAACATTTGTCCCGTGGCGGGAATCGAACCCGCAACCTCCGCGTCTCAGGCGGGCCTTGGCCCACTGCGCTACAGAGGTCGTCTAAATATAACACTTCGGTGTTAAACTCGAACTCAAGCTTAAAATAATATTTATTCTGTACGATCGTTTATAGACCACTTTGACATGTCACATCCGTAAAACTAGGGGATTCTACTGCCTAGATAAAACCTGGTAAAGATTCATTTGGAAAAAAATATATGCTGTTTGGTGGCGTAGACCCACTTGCAATGGCTTATAGATAACACTGGCTTCGGTAATACAAACATTTTATAAGTATTTTATTAGTAGGTGCTCGGTCTATCTACTAGTGATTGTACACAAAAATACAAAATATAAGTTGCATTAGCATGATAACATTAAATGTTATTAATGTAGATTGTTATTACTTAGGACTTTTATTTTAAAGTAGTACAAACCTATATTTTGAAACTAGCATTTTCGTACGTTAAAATAACTCTAAGTTCTATTTTGTGTAATAGTTTATTACTAGTGCGAGTAACTAGATTATATGCAAACGAGGCACGATAGTTTAGCTTTAAATCTTGCTTATAGTAGCTTATCATTTCATACGTAGAAACGCGTCCTTTTTTTAGTTGTAAGTAGTTGAGTATTAGTACCAGTAACTAAATATATGCAAACGAGGCACAGGGCTTTAATTATCTTGCATACAGTAGCGTTAAGTAAGCTGATGAGGTTCTTCTCAGAACAAGATAGACTCTCGTTAGGAATCCAGCCGTTTTTACTTAGTATTCATCTGAGCTGGATCCTTTAGAGTCTAAAATACATGCTAATTAATTTTAATAAGATACTTGGACCTTTCTTATTTGTAAATACGAAGTGGGAAAATAGGCTTATCAATGAATGAGCGAAAAGTGATTTAAATAGAATACATTTCATTTCATAAGTACCTAAGAGGATACCTAGATAAATAGCATACAATTTTTACTCTAGTTTTTGTGAGTAGGATTTAATCATCAAAAAAAATGATAAAATTTAATTTTATCGTAATGTAATTAGAAATTATTTCATCAAAAATTACGTTATTTTTGTAATTACGTAAAATCGCACTACCTGTTTAGAATTTATACTGAAGAATGTTGAGTGTAATATGTTAAAATGTTTGAAGTGAGTTCATTATAATCATTGATGATTTTTATAAACTAACAACTAGTTTTATTAATTGCACGATTCATCTACGAACTATTAGAAGAATAGAAATTATCCAAATTGGTCCAGCCATTCTCGAGCTATTGAGTGACAATGACAACGAAATAGGATCCATTTTTTATATTATAAATGCATTGTTGTAAGTTTAGATAAATATAACTTATAATATTTTTATCGTTTCAAAACATCATATCTTCCGAAGTCTCAAAAGACCGCACTATTTCAAGATATAAAATCTTAATTGTCCATTATCGTTGTTAAATATTTTATGAATTATTCTAAACTCTCATTAAATATTTAAATATCAAAATATTCAGAACAATAGAATAAAAATCTAGTTTTTGGCATCGATAGAGTAATAATAAAGTATTAGGCGGCCACAGTGAAATTTAAAAAGCTATTTAACTCTGATACGACACATCTTGTCCCATTATAATGCTATCATGTATCGATTTAGATCCTTGGATTAAGTTCGATTTTCAAAAAAGACGTGGTGCGATTCTAATGACTTTATATAAGTACCTATCCTATATAGATAATTATATTAACACAACAAGAAATGACTTAGCATTATAGATTACAGTCGTTGTGCACACAAAAATAATTAGCTTCCAAAACCTTTTGATCCTAAATGTTTGCTTTTAAAAAAAGCCAGGCCTACACCACCAGGTTCCTGCCTGATTATTTCCCTGGTGTAGTCGCGTTGAAACGGGCATTAGAATCACCTAGTATGTAAGACAAAACTGAAGTGATCCTTGTGATTCTACCAAAATAAACGATTTTTCTTTCTTTCTTGTTGAACTACGCAAGCACCAAGCACTTACTTATTAGTGTTTTAATTTAATTTATTTAATTTATTTTTACATCTTAGGAAAACAAACGAAAGGTAAAAAAAAAGGAAAACAAAAAAGTCAGAAAAACTAATTAAATAACTAAGTATAATACTAAAGACCATTTAGAGGTTTTCGCATATTGAATATTGAATATTGAAGTTTAAGTAGTCCAGCGGCCTGCTTTGGACTGTGTCAAAATTCTTAAATAGGAACCAAATTAGGTAAGTATAATTTTAAATACATATTCATAGCACCAATATATTCGACCCAATGCGCACCGCTAGATTTTTAGTATTATTTAAACAAAACATAGATACTTAGCTACCGATTTAAAAGGTCTAATCGTAAAAATTGTAGTTTAATTTCGATTTTACGACTGAGTTTTGTTTAAATGCGATCATTAGAATTAAATTTCTAGATTCAATGGCGGAATATATAATTTTATTTTCATGTTTATGGCAGATTCGTAAAAATAAGTTTTATTTTCCGTTTCACAATGTCTTTGTGGGAAGGTTTTAAATGAGTTTTTTTATAAAGTGACACAAAATAACTATAATGTTTGATATTTGTTCCGGGTCTGGATGTTTTTCTATCTATAGTATGTATGTATTTACAAAAAAAAATGTATCTATGTAGGTATTAGTATATCAGTCATCTGGTTACCATAACACAAGCATTAAGTTGCTTAGCTTGGGATTAGATGACGCTGTGTGGCATGTCCAAGGATATTTATTTATTATATTTAAGATGTTGTTTAAATAGTAAATATAACGGGTTCTGTATCCACACTATGACATTCCTACATATTAATCTGGATCAGTAAAACTTGAAACTTATGGCGTATAACAGAGATACTTCGAATCGATTTATTTTTAACAACTACTAAAACTCCTTTGATTTTACCGACTTCAGAGAAGGAGGTTCTATGCTCGACTATATTATGTAATTTAAAAAAGCTAAATAGAATGTAAAAAAAAACTTAATCAACATAACGTAAACTGGTACTCTTTCTTACTATACATTATAGGTACGTAAATTCACGCCTCTATCCCATAAAATAGGCCTTTAGGTACTATTTTTGATAAATAATATTTTCTTTGTAACTTTATTAATAAAATTAAATAAGTGACTCATCATCGACTAGCTCAAAATAGAGAGGAGTGGAGAGAAGGAAGGGAGGCCTTTGCCGTGCAGTGGGATGATACGGGCTTCAAATAATAATAATAATAAACGACTCATAAATATCTAAATCATGTTTTTATTAATTAGATAATATAATTAGATATCCGGGTACACTCACGAACGCACTGACATCTGAAGGCACGTCGTACGTCCTTGCGATGACGAATTGCCATGAACGAATTAGCCACTGGACCCGACATAATATAACTGGCTAATTCGTTCATTCGCATTAAAGCCTGATGCCTTACTCGGGATTAACGAAAACGAAGTACGAACTGATTAGTTAACTGATTACTGAACGGATTAGGCTGAAACTTGGAATCATAAAAAACATAGTTTATGACCGGGAATAATACATAGGCTACTTTTGTACACGATAATCCAAAGGAAACATTATTACTCCGGGTAATACCCTGGGGCGCAGCTAGTATAATATAAGTTTTGTTAAACAACGATAAATGGCTTTTAAAACAAAGTAAATCATGTTGTTTCATTTAGGTGAGTTTTTTTCGCTTCCGTGCTTCGGAGGGCATCTCAAATTGTCGGTCTCGGTTTTTAAAGTCGTTAAGCCATGACGGAGGCCTTAAGGCGGCCTAAAAACTCCGTCACCAGAGTTGGCCATTTGAACTTACTTACTTATTTAGGTGATGTACATAATTACCGTCACGAACGCGTCGGTATCTGAAGGCACATCGTGCGTTTTGCGATGACGGATCGCACCGACATCGTGTGTTGTGATGACGCATCGTGTAAACTAGGCATTATGCACGGTAATTAAAGATGTGCAATTACTGTCAAAAGCTCAGTATAATAAGGTTATACCACAAAAGTTGCAGATGAAACGTTAGTCAACCAAAATTTAAAACTTTTTAATATGAGATACAAAATTTTGTATAATTCAAGTTATACTATGTACTTACTGTAATGATTTTAGTTTTTTTTTTGATAAATTTGAAAACATACTAGATATGAACATAAATATTATATTTTGATACCTTTTTTGGAGATGTTAGAGAAACTCCATCTAATAAGTTCGTCTCAAATAAGTGAGCGTTAAAGTTAAAAAAAAAACCGTTGTCGTAGTCTTTATTATGTTAAATAAAAAAGTAATCTATCCAAATTGTTGTAATAATAATTACTTGACACCTTTAACATTTTAACACAATTGCTTAAGCCTTAAACTATTAAGAGCATCTCCTTATACGCAAAGCCCGCTTCAAAATAATTGCGTCATTATAATTACAAAGTTTTTTATTTACATCGTGATCCAATTTAAATTGTGTTTCATCTCTGCTTGTTTTAAATCTTATGATGCGTAGACAGAGCAACATATAGACTGCTGGTCTCGTGCCTTTTCAGTTGCACAAACCAAACAAGGCTATAAGGACATTTTTTTTAGATAATACCACAGATTATTTAATACACTAGTACAGATGCCTCATGTAGAACATTGAAAACAATCCTGATTTTGCGGGCAATTGGTCGGGCTATCCCGTTTTACCTGTGTTTCTGAGTCAGCGCCATCTAGCGTTCATGTCATGTAATTTTATTTTATTTTGTAGAAATTGATCTAGGAAATAAAATAATGGGATATTTTATTTCGTTATATTGTAAAAATATATTTAAAACAGAAAATGTATGATTCTGGCATAATTTTGGTGTTTACATGAATTTCCAGAGACATTATTTCGAAATTGCAACACGTAACGCTATCTATTATTATTTTTTGGAACTGCAAGCGTTTTATAAGGAAATGGTACCCCATGATAATACTTAATGTTTTTTGGAATAATGAATCTCGAATGACAACCACAATGTAAAACTAAGTGTAGAACAATCCCTCACTCGATAGTCCGATGACATTATAGCAGTTGCAGCAAGTTGCTGGAAGATATTAAGATCGGTCATCAGGGCACTTTTTGTGGGAGGTCTATGTCTAGCAGTGAACATTATATTGGCTGTAAAATAGAAAGTTATATACGTTAATCATTAGGTTTAATGATATTTATTCACAAAAAAGACAAAGTCACTTACATGAGAATACTTATTTAGCTAAATGTAAAAAAAATTATAAGAGTAAAAAAGTTTCATTCCGTCTGTACCTTACCTACTCTAATAGGTTAATTAAATTAGCACAAATCAAAAGAAAAAGAGATCAAACAGTGGATTACATAAACAAGAGTTACATACTAGAATTATGAGATAGGCCAATTTTCTCTAACAAAAATAGCTAGTCCCTAATAATTATATTAATAGTTAATCATTTTTTTCCCTTAGCGTGTGTTGCCTTTATTTGGCTGGAACATCAAAGTTCTTCACAAAGTAACAGTGGCAGTGGTTTGAATCAGTTGAGCTACGATCATTAGGTGGCTCAACTGGTTCTAATTGTATTTTGTACAGATGTTAATATGTAGTAGTTTAGTTTCTGTAACTAAATAGGTGTTGTACAAGTAACATAAAAATATGAAGTGATTTATTGTCCATTTCGGTGGTTAGCTAGCAGTCTATAATGTTGCTAAGTCTATGGCAAGCATACATCGTTCTTTTTAACTGTCAGTTTTGAAGTGCGCATGTTGACATCACACGTCAAAATCTCCAAAACCTCAAGTGACAGACGAGTTAATTTGAACTTCGAACGTTTAACGAGCGAGCCTTGGTTTCTTTTGTTTATTTTGAACAGAGAACAGGCTTTATTTTCAAAACATTCGTAGAGAGCCAAAAAGTTTATAATCAAGAGGTACAGAACCATCAATATAAAAATATTGACTCAAATCCAATTAAGTTGACTTGTGTCAAGAAGTAATTCGTTTACATAATTATGGGCATAACAAAGGTTGTTAGTAAATAGTTGTAATTATTATGAAGATTTGTGAAACTTTTAAAATGCTTTATGCATTTTCAATCATAAAATGTTTTAGATTTTTTCATTTTTCAAAGTTTGACATTCATAAATAGGTATCGAAAGTTATTATTACGAGATAAAATGCCAATATATATGACGACTACTCGATTAAAAATATTTTCAATTTAGGTTATTCATTCAAAGATTTTTTTACGAAGATTTTATCTCTATTAAACTGATGAAAACACGAATAAACCATAATAATCTTTTGTACATAAAAAATATATTTTGGAGTAATTTTCCTTAAACTCGAATTGAGCCACATTTGTTTGTTATTCAATTGACATCATAATTACATCACCACTTTACACGCAAACACTTATAAATTTAAAATACCGTGAATCACTTCACTTCACTGACGCATAAATCAAACATGGCGAGTGCAAATTTCGATCTTCAATGACCCACATGTGGGTCACAGTGGGACAGATTTCCGTGTTGGCCACCCACGTTGGCGACCTTGATGAAAGAATAAAAAGTTGACATTTCTTTACGTGAACCGAATTAGGAATGTGGACACTTTCTTTATAAGGTCTTATGAGCAAGTGACTAACTCTGGTAACTCTTTGGCTGTGCTGCTAACTTAATAAAGAAATAAATAAGTACCTATCCTTGGACATTTTACACACCGCCATCTAATCCTAAGCAAAGCAACTTAATGCTTGTGTTATGGTAACCCATATGGATATTAATTATGGTAACCATTTGACTAATATACTACTTAAATACATTATTTTTGTATATTCATATAAATATATTGAAAACACCGAGACCCAGACAAATATCTGCAGATCATACAAACATTTTGTCTTGCGGCGGGGATTGAACCCGCAACCTCTGCGTCTCAGGCGGGCTTTCACCCACTGCTCCACAGAGGTCGTCTTATTATTTAGCCTCATATATTATCGAACACGCTTCCCTTTTCTATTTACAAGCTTGAACGGTTGTGTAAGGCAGTAAATGCACTTTTCACATTTTATGTCAAAAGAAAGTTACTGCGGTGAGCGTTGACAATAACGCGGTGCGTTTACGACACAAACAAGCATTATAGAGTTTCCCTTGTATTGTGAACAACTTTGTTTTATATTATGGAATTTTGTATGTAGTTTTCCTTTTACTGACTTCAAAAAAGGAGGTGCTATGTTTCTCTGTATGTATTTTGTTATTCTAAGTAATTTATTTACAGAAACTAAACTACTACATATTTACATAACTGTACAAAATACAATTAGAACCAGTTGAGCCACCTAAGGATCGTTACAAACGATCTATAGGTAGCTCAACTGATCCAAACCACTTTTTTCCATTTTGTTTATGTATGTTCAGATGTTCACCGATTACTCAGTTAAAAGTGAATCGATTTAGAAAATTATTTTAACTTTTGAAAGAGTGTACTTCACATTCACAAGAAATATAATTACAAACGAGAATTTGATTAATAAAATGTACAATCAAGTTATTATGTAATAAATCAGTTTTTTTGTACTAAGACATATCTAAGCTTGATCGCGAGAAAGTTAAATATTTGCCCCCGACCCCTAAAAATATCTTAAAAACAGCTTGTAATATTTTATGTTACTATTGTGATCAAAAATACTGTTTATATAAATGATGCAGGTTAAAAAATGTAAATCCAATTTGTAATATTGTGACAACTTCAACGTTTTCGTATAAGCATAAAATATTTCAAAAATAATGTGACAAATTTGTTTAACACTCAAAATGTTAATGTAAATTTTGTTAAACTCGATTTATTTTTTAAAAGCTTTATCAGACTGTATTTATAGGTACGACATCATGATGCAATTCTCGATAAGTGAAGGCGGAAATCGAATTCCTAGTACGTATGTTTGTATGAGTTAGTGACTTTATTCTTTAAATTATTATTTATTTCTTTCTTTCTAATCCTGTAGGCCTAACATGTGCAACGCGTCGAGACGACAAATGAAATATCTCGATGTCGAACTACTTTAACGTACTATGCTAGAGCAGGACAGAGAATTTTGTCGACGACGAGAAGGTTTGTCGTGTTGCACATGTTAGGTCTACTGGTAACGATGATTTTAGATCTGAAGGATCCCGTGACATGGCTTAACGATTTAAAAGCCAGGAGCAACAATGTAACTTTCCAAAGTACAAAAGTGCTCCGCTGTTAATGTTTTTTTGTCTTTACTAAGACTGCAAAAACCTGTTTAACTTTATTTGACGAAGCGCTCGTGGCGAAGCTTGCTAAGACGTTCTTGATAGATCGTCGAAGTTAAGCAACGTTCTGAGCGGTCACTACTTGGATGGGTGACCGCAAGTGGCATTATCAACTGAGCGCTTCCGTGCTTCGGAGGGCACGTTAAATTGTCGGTCCTGGCTTTTAAAGTCGTTAAGCCATGACGGAGGCCTTTAGGCGGCCTGAAAAACTCCGTCACCAGAGTTGGCCACTTGCTCATACGGACGAACGAACGAACTTTATTTGAAATTATAACTTAATACACATGTCATATATTAATCACATCCACTATTGTTATTTATTCGCGAGCTATTTTTTTCATAAATTATTATGTATGTATTACTTAAATAAGATGGATGGCGCCAAAACTTGTTGTCAACGGCACTCCTGATTTTTTTTCTGTTTCTATTATTATGTCAAGACACGTTTTATTGCTACGAGTATAAAAGCAAGAATTTGTGTATCTCTGTATCTTTCAAGAATTGAGATGTTTATGAATAATACTAATTTAAAGATACGACAGTTTTTCATTAAAACCCGTTGAATTGACGCGTGGTCAGAGAAAATGGCCATTATCTTGCACAACACATAATGCTGTCTCCGATAAATATTCAAGAAATTTGATAAAAATCAAATCTTACTAAGCTTTCTCAAAACTTCAAGAAACTTGATACCGTAGCTTATTAAGACCACATTTTTACCTTTATTAGTGATCGTAGATTTATTTCACACGACTCGAACTCCTAACCTTTGATGACATCATCTTGAACATGCAAATACTTGGTTTCAAACCTGCTTATTGTAAATTGTATTAGCGAAGATTAAAACATAGTTGTGATATTAATAATTCACTACTTTTGTAGAACTGAAAAAAAAACATCTGTAAATTAAATTGAAAATACCTGATACGTAACATCACATTTATTTCCAAAGCGCGGAAGACATTCTCATTTTTAACCGACTTTACCGAGGAGGTTCTATGTTCCACTGAAAGTATGTATTTTTTTGGAGGTAATAATTGGTAAACATACAAATGTAATAATTAATAAACACAAATGTATAATTGGTAAACATAGAAATGTTTACCAATTATTACGCCAAATAGTGAACAGATTTTGAATATTTTTTCTTGAGAAGTACTAAGTATACTACTCCAGGTAATCTCATAAAAATGGAAAATTGGAAAATTGGCACGTTAAATTGTCGGTCCCGGCTTTTAAAGTCGTTAAGCCATGATGGAGGCCTATAAGCGGCCTAAAAACTCCGGCACCAGAGTTGGCCACTTGCTCATAAAAACGAACAATTAAACAAATTATTTTGTCTCGTCAGATCCTATACCTAAAGACCACCTCAGAGTATACTCTATCATAAAAAAAGCTTATTCAAAATCATTTTACTATTGTCGTAATAATCGGTGAACGGACATAAACATACAGTGGAATAAAACCTCCTCCTTTTATGAAGTCTTTTAAAATTATAAAACATATGCAAACGGGTATTAGTCTTCCCGCGACCACGGCTGGTGCAATCCGGTCGAAACGTCGGGCGAATATTAAAGGTAAAATTCGTGATAAATACCTACCCATTTGCATTATGTTTTATAATGTGTTCTGATCGCGAAAGTCTTTTAAAATATTAAGTGCTAAGTGCTTAGGATATTATTTTATTATTGAACAATGAGTTTCTACAATTGAAACTTAGACTTACGTCTTTCACGAGGTAATTCTACCTAAATTTACCGGGACGCGCTGTTGTGCCTGGGAATAAGGCTTGCCCAGCATCGAAACCACCCTTTAAACTTAGATTACTTTTAGATTCTAAAAGAAAGACTTTACTACAACTAAATACAGTGCAAAATTCAATAACAGGCAATCCGAGTGACAGAGGTCAAGTATTAAGTCTCTTTGGACGATGACCTCAATTTAAATGTGGTTTTCCAGAGTATAATCGCTGAGGAGTTGTTAGACACTCTTAAAGCACTCTAATATTCAAGTTTTTGAAAAAGTTATTGTAAATAGCCGAACTTAAATAAATAAGGTAAATATAAAATCAAGTGTGTTTTTTGTAAAAGATATTTAATTTGTGGAGAAATTTTAAATTAAATATATAACATAAACCAAACTGAAAATGACCACGAGATTTTTTTATTAAAATAGAAAATAGCGGGTCAAAAGTACCATTTACACTTTAATAGACCTTTATATTTCATTATAAATGAAAAATCTTACTAAAAGTTAAAGGCTCCGGCAGCCCCCACTTGAGGGGCCGTAGTCTAGTGGTCAGGCAAGCTCGGCTTAAGAGCGATCGCTTGTATCTACGCAGGTTCGAATCCTGCCGGAGCCTTTAACTTTTAGTAAGATTTTTCATTTATAATGAAATATCCAATACCTAAGTGTGGTTTAACACTGTAAAATAATAAATAAACTATAAACCTTTATATATTTAATATATCGTTAGAATACATTACATGTTTGCTTTGTCTTTTAATTCGCCGTTATTCCGATAAAAATCTTAAACAGTTGTTGTTTTATCTCGTGATTTAAGATAATGTTTATCTTATCAGTCGCGTGGTCGATTTAATCGACAAATTATCTTAACCGACCCAACATCCGGCAACAGAGACACGGGTTAATGTTACAAAAAAAAACAGAGTTCAAAATATTAGTATCCAAAAGTCACATTATATGTTAGAGAGGTTTCTGACTTACCAATACAGAATTGGCATTATAAAAGTAAAAAAGTAAGTTCGTATGAGCAAGTGGCCAACTCTGGTGACGGAGTTTTTAGGCCGCCTAAAAGGCCTTCGTCATGGTTTTACGATTTTAAAAGCCGGGACCGACAATTTAACGTGCCCTCCGAAGCACGGAAGCGCTCAGCTTATAATGCCACTTGCGGTCACCCATCCAAGTAGTGACCGCTTAGAACGTTGCTTCACTTCAACGATCTATCAAGAACGTCTTAGCAAGTTTCGCCACAAGCGCTTCATGAAATTATTGCATTATGAAAGTAGCCAATGTGTTATTCCAAATTATAAACTAAACTAAACTATACAATATTACAAAGTTTCAGCCAAATCTGATCAGCAGTTTTCTCGTGAAAGAGTAACAATCATACATCCACGACGACCTCTGTGGCGCAGTGGGCGAAAGCCTGCCTGAGACGCGGAGGTTGCGGGTTCGATCCCCGCCGCGGGACAAATGTTTGCATGTTCTGCAGATATTTGTTCCGGGTCTGGTTGTTTTTCTATGTATAATATGTTTTACAAAAAAAAAATGAATCTATGTAGTATATCAGTCATCTGGTTACCATAACACAAGCATTAAATTGCTTAGCTTGGGACTAGATGACGCTGTGTGGAATGTCCAAGGATATTTATTTATTTATTTATTATCGATAGAAAATAGAAATATGAAGGCGTGATTTTGTATATTATATATCTTTATTATCATGCCTCTATTACTAATAATGGGTAACTATATAAACTTTATTTAAAGCTTTTTGAGTATAATGTCATCTTTTTTCCCTTGACCATGTACAAGTGGATTCCCTAGTGTATGTCAACAAATAAATACTAAAGAAACATTACATAAAGATAGCCTTACCAGTCAATATCTCACTGCAGATTCAAACAAGTCGTTATACGACTCAGTGTGCACAAGCGGGGCGATAAACGCAGCGATTTCTGTCTCTTGAATACGTGGAATGGTACAGTATATTCAAGACAATGTTAATGTAATTACTTGTTATATTGATGCTAACGGAAGTCAGCGGAGTTTTAATAAAAGTTTAGTATGATCAAGCAATTCCTAGCTCTATTTAATAACAACAATTAATGTCATATTTCATAGAATGACTAGTAAAGCTAAGTCATTTTATGCTCTATGTCACCACTGCTAGGTATACCAAACTATAACCTTACTCTCTCTAAAAGTAACGAATAAGCTATACCACGAGTGAAACTAGGTCAGAAGTACCCTAAACCGGAGAGCGCGTATGAAGAATGTAATGAGAGTGTATGAGGCGAAAGAGATGTGTCAGAATCGTAGCAAATGGAGATCCATGGTCTCTGCCTACCCCCCCATGGGAAAAAAGCGTGATATTATGTATGTTTTATGTTTTTCGAGTAAAACTATCGTTGGAAGTTTATAATGGCGTGTAAAAACGCTACACGCTCCGCTTATAAAGCAACTAGACCTCAATAGTCGGGTTAGTAGCTAATTGCCTTGCAACATTAGCTTAGTAATTACATATGTTTGCATAACATGATCAATGCACATGAACAAGTTTCTACTTAGTATTCGAGAGTGGGTGAGAATTTAGTTACTTTTTGACTTGAGAGTACTTCTTGAGAGTTTTACAAACAAGGTTCAAGATATAAGATGACCTCTGTGGCGCAGTAGGTGATGCCCGCCTGAGACACAGAGGTTGTGGATTCAATCCCCGCTGCGGGACAAATGTTAGTATGATCTGCAAATATTTGTCTCGAGTTTGAGTGTTTCTATGTAAAATAATATTATACATGGAAACACGGTAATTTCTTTTAACAAAATAAATGTATCTATGTAGTATATCAGTCATCTGGTTACCATAACACAAGCATTAAATTGCAAGTCAAAATCAAAAATCAAAATCTAAATGTATTTATTCATTACGATCGTTTAATAGACCACTTTGACATGTCACGTTCTTAAAACTAGGTGATTCTACTGCTTGTTCTAGTTTCAACTAGAAGACGCTGTGTGGAATGTTCAAGGATTTATTTATTTATGTATCATAATTTAATCAATTTGGCTATTTAATTAAAAAATATACGTACTTAAGATAGCTAAAGAAAGCTAGAAAGCATCATCATTAGTGTAAGATACGAACCTTATTATACTAATTAGTGTCGACGACAAGATCCCTTATAATTAAGTAAAGAAAGTGGTTTGTTTCGTAAAAATACCTGTATCTGACCCATACTGGAAAAATATATTAGTTAACCAATTTTAATTAAGATATTTGTAGGGATCGTAGCAAACGTGAATCTGTTTTCTAATCATAATATTACTTTTCTACACCTAGTCTTCAGCTATGTTAAGGATACCTACTTTAAAGGCCAACAAATCTTTCAAGAAAGCAATATCTAGTAAAAAATAACTACATTGACCATTTCTAGGACCAAAGTTAAATAGTTTTTTTTTTTTCAAACTAATACTTAGTTCTACGTCTAGTCAACGTCTTGGGTTCCAGACGATGGAAGGCGGCGTAGGGGTCGACCGAGGAAACGTTGGCGGGACGATCTCGTCACCTTTGACGAAGGATGGTGGGACTCGGCAAAGGATAGAGACGGTTGGAAGAGTTTGGGGGAGACCTTTGCCCAGGAGTGGGACGAGACAGGTTGATTAAAAAAAAAACTTGTTCTACAACGACCAAAATAAGGTTGATAATTAGGTACTATTAACATTCTGATTAAGGTAGTTTTCTTTTGTTTCGATTTTTAGGAACATTTGATTCAAAGTTTCCACGGACTGCGGATGGAAAACTAACTTTAAAGTCCAAGAATCAAGCATTTAAGTATAAAATGTTGTTTTAATTAAACATGATTCTTGAACAACTGTTAAACATCAATAATACCAAACCTAATCGCCATAGACGCTTGGTCAATGTTATTTAGGTGATTTTACCACCAAAAAGCTATCTAGAATGAAACACCAATTTATATAGAAAAGTGTAGAATCTTGTAATCAAATAAAAATAGATTTCAACCATTTCTATTAGTTATCTTATCCATTTCATTCTATTGACACCCATATTGAACTTTGGGCGACCAAACCTTACTAATTCAATCCCATTTGTATTTACGACGCACAATATCGTTTTATGCCTGTAAGAAAATCGAGTAAAGGTATAATGCAATCAGCCTATCTGTTCCCTTGACGGCGATATACATTTGTAGAGCAGCGGTGTTTTAAATTAATAATACTTTAATTGAACTATCTATAAATTTTCAGCTGTATTTTTATGTAATAGCTCTGGATAATATGAAATATCCATTATTTTGAAATAAATTAATACCACATGAAATGTAATATAGAGACAGAGGGCTTGCCACCTGTCACGTAAAAAATGATAATTTCTGCTAAATGTGAGCATGTAGGTAGGTACCAAATATAAAACTTTAACAACTCAAAAATTCACGTTTGATAAAGTTTTCTGAGTACTTACCTGTATTTTATCATACCCCATTATTATGACTTAGATTATATCTTTAAGAAATGTTAACCGCGTAAATGTAGGTAGCAAAAGTCAAAAAAAGTCAAAAATTATCTATTCAATGTCATATTTAGACCTCTTTGACACGGCGTCATCATTTATTGTTAAATTTCCTGATATACCATTAACAGACGGTGGAACTATAAACCCGTTTGAATAAGCGAGAAATATTTAAAGTGGAATTTCATTCATATTTCGACATTGTAATGTTGGCACTAGTCATAAACAGCATTAGCATACAGATATCAACAATAATGTTTTTAATCTGTGGTTACAACAGAAGTAACAACATAACATTAAAAGTTACTTACGTTAGACTTACCTACCCTCAAATACTGACACGGCTGATATACTGAAAAGCGGTTACTGTGACGTCTTTTTTCTTACTACCACTTTATATACTCGTATGTATACAAAATAATATTAATAATAATAATCATAACAAAGTTATTTATTTCAAAAAAGGTTAACAAAAAGACAGAAATGTATGTTCAAACAATCAGTGTTAGGTACTTAATATTAAAAATATTAAAAATTAAATGGTTAGTATTATTTTGTATGTTTTAAATAGTAGACCTCCGTCATTTCTACTTCATGTTTATTTTTTTGACACTTATGTTAAAATGTGTGTTTATTTTTAAAACATTTACTAAAAATAAACATGTGAAAGTTTTTAAACCTCAAAACTTTGTTTACACCAAGGTTAAGCACACTTTAA
Source organism: Xanthorhoe designata (assembly GCA_963582015.1). Taxonomy (NCBI): domain Eukaryota; kingdom Metazoa; phylum Arthropoda; class Insecta; order Lepidoptera; family Geometridae; genus Xanthorhoe; species Xanthorhoe designata. Next base: position 1,058,318 of record OY757045.1, read on the forward strand.
CATTATGTTTAAACTTAACACGCAAATAAATGATCATTTAGTGGCCATGACTGTCGATTTTATTCCAAACTTATTTTTAGGCAATTGGTTATCGATTTGTTAAGATTATCGGATTTAACTGACAATGCTGTACTAGTTTTGAATAGATTTTGATTTAGAGCTTGAGATTTTAATGTATAATTTGAAATATTTTTATCTTGTTCACACGCATTTACTTGAGCTTTCTTACTTTTATCTATCTACCATGTATCCAGCTAGCTGAATCGTCCTTAAGTAAAGAGGTTAGGCAAGCCAAGTTTGACAATATCTATGGTACAGTCAGCAACAAAAGTGCATGAACTTTGAGTATTTTAAAATGTAACATATTTACTATCTTTTGTTCATGAACTTCTGTCTGTATATTATATTCATCAACAAATACCTAATTTAATTAAATTTTGTAATTTGTAAAAGACTAAACACTAATTACAACTCATTATCAAATCAAAATAATTTTAATTCCATGAAAAAATACTCCATTAATTATAAGGAAAAGTTACATTCGAATCTTCCGTGATCTAAAAAATCTGATACACTTTAAATAATCTTAATTAAGTCCTAAATGACCGTAATGAATAAATTATTTTATATTTTTAAATTCGATTTATAACCGACTTTTAATTAAAGACGTTTTTACACTATAAATTTTTACCACAAAAAAAAAAACAACTTTTTAAGCCAACTGTCAACTAAAGTATCACGTTTAATAATACTTATAGATATAACATAGCTTAATTAAAATTACACAAAATAGGAAAAAACCTAATAAGAAGCTCTAAAAGGATTGAAATAATACAATGAACCTATGTTTAAAATTATGGTATTACAAAAATATACGCAGAGATTTTCAGATTCAGGATTTTTTATTTTGTTTTTATAACGTCACTAAAAATATTTTTAAATCAATAAGTGTGATTTTCCACGTTCACATCACATCATTCACATCTGTGAAGGAATCATTCGTTTTTGCACTTAATAATTCATATCCTCGAATACCTAAGTTATATTAATAATTATTTAAAACTCAGCATTATCACACGTAATGGTAAAAACGGTACTGAGGTACAGTACAGTATACTTAGGTTTATTCGACCATAGCCTTTATTTTCAAATGTCACCGGACGCAAAAGACCTACTTAATAATTAAGAACCGTGATTAAGAGATTATTCAAATATCGAAAAACGTAAATAAACAAGGTTGATGAACTTAATCCGTTTTATTAATTTTGAGAGTGTTGGATTTATGAACATTTATCACTTTTACATAAAAAAGTGTAACTAATTATCACATTTTAAATAGAAGTGTAACGGAGTGTCATGGTTCTTTAAAAACGCTTCGAGACATTCTTGCTTCTTTGCTTGATAGTGAAAGTATATTATATGTGGTGTTATATATACATTATTCTTCGGAATTTGCTCGAAGAAAAACTAAATGTATAAACTCGTTAAAATTAAAAGTAATTGAACTTTTAGACGTACTATTGTTTATATTTTTAAATAGTATTTTAAAAGTGTGATAGTCGTTTTAAAATTAGTAATCAAATCAAGATCTTGGCAATCCTGATCATTAGATAAAGCCAATGTCCTGAAACATTAAAAAACACAGTTTTACATGAAAACGACTCGGTACCTATATTCAATATATTACATTTTCAAAAAGTTAAATGACTTATTTTCTTATACTATCATGCATATCCACGAATTTTTTGTAAAGGAGATCCCAGAAAAAAATATCTTAAAATACTTAAGTAAATATTTCTCACGCGTTCCTAGTTTAGCTTAATTTTCACAAAGCGCCCAGTCCTCGAAAGCTTGCGTCAAAAATCGTCATCATTAGTCATTCGAAGAATTAATGCGTCAATTGAACAAAAACAGACGACGCAAACAAATTGAATATTCCCACATGTAAAGGTGAAAATCCAAGGATAAATACAGGATCATGGCTCATAATAAATGATCCACCAACAGATAAGACTAATTTGAACCATAACTCTAAAGATATAAAAGATAAAATCGAGAAATACGAATCGCAGCCGATAATAAATGATGAGATTATCGAACACGGCAATTTGAATCGTAATACTAACAATTTAAAAGATGATACAGCAGAAACGGAAGCAGCTATCGTTAGTGAAGATGGTATTAAAGTTTACAATCAAAATGTAGTTTTGTGTGATCGCGTCAAAAGAAAAGATGATGCAAAAGATTAATGATGTAACTACTGAACTATTATCACTCTGTGAAGGAAGTGGGACAATTGTTACTATAATGCCGGAGCGTGACAAAAACCAACAGGCATTCGACAAAAATAAAAACACCCTTATATCTAAACCTTTTGAAATAAGGTCGAGAATAGAACAAAGATTTGATTTAGGATGTGTGCCGAACAGTAAAAAAGTTGACTAATGATTCTGGTTTGAGATCAAATATTCATGTAGTTTTTTCAAGGTTACTTGTTTTGTTACACTTAACGTTTTTTACTTGAAGCATCTGTTTGATAACATTACCAGAAGCCTCTTTGTCCACGGTCGATTAATTTTCTTTAGCTTGTTTGTTTTGCATACTTTTGTGCAAGATCTTTTTGATTTCTTGTGTGTGGTCGAACCGTTTGAATTCGAGATCTGTATCTTGAATTTGCGTAGTTTTTATGGTATTCATAGTCTACAGCATTCTATAAAGCAATTACTGACGCAAAACTTTTTTATAAATTGAAAGCAGAATTAAATATAAACTTATTTGCTGCATAATTAGAAACATTTTTAACAAAGTTCTTATGCATATAAACATCTACTTTTAAAATAACTAATTTTATTAGCCGTGATTTTGTATCGAAACATGTTAAATACTCGTAGAAAAAGTATGGATATAAAAACGTATAACTTACTTGTAGTATTATTATTACTTGAAGTAAACTTAAAAGTTAAAGATCCATCTTCACCTGTTTAAATATATCACAGCCTGTTAGCGCGCACGTTTCGTAATAGTGCATCGATAAATAAGCGAATGAACTTATACAAGTGGCGATGGCATTAGTCGTATCTGGGACGACCAGACCATCTCTATTTCTTACACGGGTATAGTCCAGGAGTTTTGTATTTCAATGTGACTTGTTTTTTTTGACCCGACTACGGAGAAGCAATAGGGTTACGGTTTTGATCGGTATGTGTTTGGATAATAGAGTCAAGTTGAATATTGCTTTTACTTTCAATTACTTTCATTTCGTTAGATTATTGGATAGTGAAAAATAAATAAAACAGAAGAGACTCTTCGATGGAATTCTTAATTTCGGAAAATAACGTATTTTGTAAAAAACTTAAACTTACGTGTTTAGATGAGATTTTTATTTTATTGTGTATTTGTGTGTTTATAATATTGTCCTCTTTATTTAGATACACTGCAGTGATTTTAGTCGATATTTTTTACACCATGAATACTCCTGACAATCAGAATCACTCATATAGTTTACTTAACTTGAATAATATTATTAGTTAAAATAAATCTTGACCGTTTTAATTGAAAAATCTTACTAAAAGTTTATGACTTTGACGGGATAAAAGTCATAAGATTTTTCATTTAAAATGAAATACCTTAAGTGTGGTTTAACACTATATTACAAAATATATATAAAAACTATAAATCTTGACTATCCTACTAGCTCTCAGACTATCTTTACTACGTTTCTGTAATGTCATCTAGCCAAATTTGGAGAAAACCAATTGAGCAGATCGATTTCCAAGCACACTATACGTATTTAAATTGCTATGCACAATAATTGTTTCAAATGATAAAATTTACGAAACTGCGTGAGTTTACGTTATAAACCTGGTGGGAATTTTGAAGTCAAAATCAATGATCTTCGAAAACTCTTACTAGTACTTAATTTATGTGAATATATTTCTAGAGCGAGAGAGCGAGGGCAAATCACAGCATCAATAACAATTTCTCATACAAAACCAATTGCTCGGATCCGATTTGGATCAGTCACGAGAGTGCATCTCTCCAATTTCAAAACTTAAGGCTATTGAAATAAGAACTATAGATTTTCCTCTCCCGATTGTTTGACATATAACTCAATCGATACCATAAAGGGTTCTGAATTGATTCGGTTTAAAATGTTTATTTATGATCGAGTTTCTAAAGCTATCTAAATTATAAACTATATTTCGATCTCATTTCGGATCGAATTGCGATGCGCAAGTTAAATACAAATGATCTGCTTTACTTATTTATACATTTTAAATGTTTCTTGGTTTCTTGAAATCGGTGGTTATTTCCTTTGCTGGGTTTTATAGTGATTTTATCTGCAATAGTTTCATGAGACGATATGAGCTTGTTATTAACTTACACGGTCTTGCTGTTGTAGATGCTCATTGGTAAATAAATATTGCTTGATTCAATTTGCATGTTTGTCAAAGTATTTTGCACGCTTTGGCATATCTGTAAGAGTTATAGTATTCATAAATTATATCTATTTCTTATTTAAAACCATTTATTTACATTTTAAAAAGATAAGAACCATTTTTAAGAAAAGAAAATTTACTTTAAAGGTTGCAGAATATATAATGTTGATGAAAGCCCAGCGCAACAATCTGGGTATTTATTCAATTAAGCAAAAAAAAACAATCTTATTTCAAAATCTTAAACCACAAAATCAGTTGCATAAAGACATTATCATTAATCCTTCCGAATTCAAAACACAATACACATTTTATTTTTTTACTTCTCAATAGTACATTCTCCGTACTTTATGTATAACATTTTTTACTCTTGATTGTGTCACACAATGCTATTGTACAAAAGTTTACCAACATACACATTGACATTGTGATGGGTGATTAATTTTATAAGTACGGGTAAGTGCTTCTATTGAGGGGACAATGGGGGTTTTTGAAGGGTAGGTTTGTTTCGGATACTTACGATTTTGACAGAACTTGAAGGTGAAAAAGTTTTGTTGAATCTCTCGTGTGTATCTAGATCTATATCTCTCTATAGAGTTTTCAAAATGTATTTTGTTAGCATTCTAGCGAACAAGTACAAATGTGCTAAATGCTTTATGAAACCAATGCATAGTTTTAAATTTCCGTTATTTTATAATACTTATAAGAAAACAAGGTAAGATAATAAACATACCTATACTTCTCACCTTATACAACTAAATTTAAAAGGAACTTTGTATATGCGGGCACCGCACATCGGAGTGTTAAAACGTGTTGGTTCCAACACTTCAATGTGGGGATCTATCTTGGACGGTTATTGGACACAAACGGAGCATTGCCATTGGTCATTCTATTTGTAGCCAATGTTGGAACCAAGTTGAAGCCAATGAATTGTGCCAGCATAATATTAAAAGAAGACAGAGTTCAGGTCACGTACTGCAGTTAGAAATACATCAGCTGCCCTAACCTTGTTACATTTCGACAATCGCTTTCGATTAGAAACTAAAAAAAATGTATAGGAATTGACATTCGATGATGAAAACTCGAGCGATCAGAAATGTCAAATCAAAGGTGTAGCGATGATAAAAAGAGAATAGATACGAAACATTTGTCACTTGTCTACGCGCCCTAGTATCGTTAGTTTAGCAGCATAACATAATAAAATACAGGAAGTAGATATCAGTCACAACATAAAATTATGAATATACAGTTAGTAACTTAACCTATCTTTTCATAATGCCAAAGTGACCTAACAAGTACCTATTAATTTTCGCAAATTCTAAAATGACCGAAGCTAATTTTAACAATTCACGACATGAACTAACGTCATACGGACGTCAATCGAATTTCATTCTTGATGCTATTGATCGAAAAATGCCAAGTTTTATACAATAACATTCGGATTAGTCGTGGTTTTGAGTTCAAATATGATAAAAAACTTCACTGTCTAGACATTTTTATATGAAAACGCTGAATCGATTTTACATTTTTGAATAGAAATATTTTTTATCTTTTGGGCTTTGTTGGTAATTCAACATAATAATGCACTTTCAATTTTCGATTGAGAGGAGATGAATTTTAACCGTTATCAGATAAAAATGAGTCTCCTGCATGTGTTGTATTTGTTACCTTCTTAAGCGTTAGTTTAAGGATTCTCTGTTATGTTGAAATAAATATTTTTCTTTTTTTTTTCAAAATAACCGTTAAAAATGTCAATTAAGTACTATTTAATTAACAATGAGAAAAATAATAATTATTAGACATTAGAAAGAAATAAGTTAGTACTCGCTTGTATGTCACGTTTAGCACAGATATTAGTGGCAATTCTGAGTGTCGCAAAAGCTAAACTAAGCTAACTAAAATTGTTGCCGTCCCTTTCATAGCGATGGAAATAAAAAGGATGGCAATAATTTTAGTTAGCTTAGTTTAGCTTTTGCGACACTCAGAATCGCCCCCATTATATTGTTATAATACTTACACCCCACTTGCCCCTCCTCTTGCACAAGAGCCGACCTTAATTCTGCCTCGGATGCCGCTATAGCGGTAGCAACTTTTTGGCATAATCGTATTTGAGTTTTGAGAGTTATTGACACGAGAGAAGAAGAAGAAGCACAGATAATATAATACACAGTTAATCAGTAATTGCAGAACTGAAAGCGCTCATGGCGAAGACGTTCTTGATAGATCGTTGAAGTTAAGCAACGTTTTGAGCGTTAACCTATACAAGTTATGACCAACTTTGATAGGTATACAAAAAAACTTACAAAATGCATGAAATGAAAATGAAATAAAATGAAATATGATCACGACTGTATCCCGGGAGCGGTAGACATTTCTTTCAGATCATTAGGCAATTTTTAGATCTTTTCGAAGATGTCTAAGGGGGTAGTCAGAGGTATGTCCAAATACATACATATTTGGTACATGCCCACTTTTTGTAGAAGTTAACTTTCCATACGTGACAGGTTGCAAGCCCATCGACGCTATTAGAAAGCTAACTGGTTTCCTCACGATGTTTTCCTTCACCGTTATAAGCTCGTGTTAAAGTGCATATAAATTTATCGATGCGAAAAGTTCATTGATGCACGGCCGGATACGAACCCACGACCTTCGGATCGAAAGTCGAGGTACTAATTCACTTGACCAACACGGCTTACAAAATGTATGCATGTGCCAAATGTATTGTGTGTTTAAAGTCGCCTTTGATGGACCTTAATTTGGGTTTTTTAGTTAGTAAACGTTTCTTGAATTTATGAGTTTATTTCAATTTTAATTAATTTGATTTGTTTTAGTAGCAAGATGCTTAGTGGCGCTTAGTTCATAGATTCAAATTAACAATAATTTGTTAAGTTGGATGTCTAAAATCTTATTTAAGTAATTTTTAAAAGCTCGGTGAGTATGTTTACTTCCCGTTGTCCCCGTTAGCTGAATCTACGTTACGGGGACAACGGGAAAGAAAAATAATGACTTCCCGCTGTCCCCGTCACGGGGACACGGAATACGGGGACAACGGGAATAGACGAGTGATTTTCCTCATTTTCCTTGACCACTTAGGTATTTCAAGTATTTTGAATGCCTGGAAATCTAAAAGTGTATTTTTTAACTGGTTATGTAGTTAACCTGTTTTTCATGGAAGCAAAATGTGAGTTTTAAAACACTATTGGTTTTTAATTAAACACGATAATCAAAGTTTTAGTGTCTTCTAGAATTATTAAAATTGATATCGGAAAGTCGTCAAAGATAGTTTAAGAGTGGCCTTTCACGTGTTTTAAAAATGTATATTGATCGTAAAACAAAACTATAAAGCTCTCTTGTATTCAGATCAGAATCATTGTTCGTCGTGAGTTTGATGTTCAGTTAAAAAGCAATATTTGATAATGAAACGCATCTTAAGTAGTAACATTCAAAACCACTCAAGGTGCTATGCTATTTGAGCACAAATCTCTTGCATTAAAAAGATTCGGTTTTAATAACAGACATAAATATTATCTTATTTTACTGATTTTTTTATGATATAAACTGAATCTTCAGGTCGTCTGGAAGAAATCGCTTAGTCGATAAGACCGCCTTTTGTAACAAACATTGTTAAAAGATTTTTATTTTTTTTTATTTACCTACTTTAACTCTATGTTGTTGCAATAAAGTTCTTTATTATTATTATATCTGTAAGGAAAAAATGTTTGTAATTACTTAAAAAATGTTTGTAATTACTTAACGCAATACTAGTGGCAATTGAATTCAGATGTCGCCAAAACATCTGAGGGCCTAGACAATGTAACAATCGATTAGCGAAAGCGATAGTAGAAAATTCCAAATACGACATAGGTATGCCTTAGATATGTCACGTGATCTGAGGGCCTAGCCAACCGGCATTCGCTATGAAGCGTACGTTGAAACAGATCACGTGACATATCTAAGGCATAATTATAATGTCATATTTGGACTTTTCTACTTGATATTTCTACTATCGCTTTCGCTAATCGATTGTTACATTGTCTAGGCCCTCTGAAATCGTGATGACGTTTATTGATAAGCTGAATCTACTTAATATTTACTCTTAATAAAGCTTAAACTTTTAAACTTAAACTAACTTGATTAGTAAAGCTCAAAGAGACGTTTTGAAAACCTGATATGCTTCAACCTTCAACCCCTTTCAGCACCCAAAATATAAAATATAAAATAATCAAAAAAACATTCCCATAAACAAATACGACATTTACATACCCTGTCATAAATCTTCCTCTTTGTCTCTACAAAATTTATGACTTATAACTTGCAAATATGACTTCATTTTTTTCTAATTTTGCATCGGTATGTTTGCTATTGTCCGCATAAGTGGCGTAATATTTAAATAATAGACCTAATTCTTTGCAAAAAGTTTATAAAAGGTACTTAACTCTGCAACAGTCAATTGAACCGGTTTCGGGTCAAAAGGGGTCATCTGTTACCTTTTGTCACTAGTTCATGAATATTTTAATTCTAGTTTTTGTTGTTTTAAAATGAGAACTGTTATTTCTTAAATACCCTAAATATGTCGAGTAGGTTTTGACTTCTTAAAGTGGGTTATATCCTTATCATCATATCCATCCTTATCAATGGGTTTTTTTAATCTCATTTTTAAGATCTTATTAAAAGCGGACGGACATGTACCAAATGTAGGACGTGCCTATAACTAATCCGAAACATTATCAAAACTATCTTAAGTATCTGAAAAACTGAGTACCTACCTATGCCTAGTTATTAATAGTCGTAAGTTTATTTTATTTTTATTTTAAACTAACGTGGCTTCTTACGCGTGGGACCCGAACAAAATGTAAAGTATCTCTGTACCAAATTTCATCAAAATCGGTTCAGTAGTTTAGGCGGTTGATTAAGAATCAAACACAACCTGTGTATTTATAGCTTAACTGGTTACGTTACTAAAAACCTGTGTATTTATAGCTGAACTGGTTACGTTTTAACTATCAGGTTAAAGTTACCATTATGGGTTATTCCACAGAATAAATATAGAACAAGAAGTTATACTAACCCATAACGATCATTTTAGTTTCTCAATTTTATTGATTTTCATAATTACTATAAGTATCACTCAAATACCAATCAATACTTGTAATTATAATTCATAAATATAACGGAATTGGACGTTATGGATTTGAAAGTTCGTAAAAATTGATTTTTAATATTTTGATTATTGAAATTGGTATTTAAAGGTCTGATTATGATAATAAGTAGTCTAGACGTGTTTTTACGTGATAAAAATTAATTGTCAATCATTAGTCTTATTATAATGACACTGTCGACATACAAGTGTCAAGTAAGATTAACATTATTGTGGCTCATTGGAAATCAGTGCATTATTTTTTTTTTAATTCAGACAATTTATACAATTTTATTGCTTCTTTATTTTTTATTCTTTATTGTACACAAGAAAAAATACAATTAAAAAAACTAAATGAAAAGGCATGTACAAAGGCGAGCTTAACCCTAACTAGAGTTTCTTACATATTTATAAATTGCTTTTTGGTATTTCTTAAACATTTTTCATATCAGTTCGTGAAAACATACTTTTAATTAAATAGAATAAATTTCTATCTCAACTCGGTACGGCTGAATGAATTTGCATGAAACTTGGAGTACACAATGTCATCACGTGAGCAGAAATAGCACTACTACTTTCTATCGCAAAAAATACTATTTCCAAATCTTACCTTTTTCAACGGCTGTACAAATTTAATGATGTTTGAAATACCGATTTGAAACGAACACCGCTGGTATTTAGTAGTTCTATTTAGGCCAAATTTTTCAGATTTTGATGACACGCGACGATATACTTACTCATAAATAAATAAATATTTAATAAACATGGCGATTCGTAGTTTTCGACGTTTGCTTTGGCCCATCAATTTATTGTAAATATTAAGAAAGTATTTCAAGCTGCGTAATTTAAAAAATATCTTGTTTATTTCAATTCTACAAGTACTTCAGTGACGATACAAAAATAATTCAAATTAAATGCTAAATATTTAGCAATGAAACATCGAACATCTTATGATTTCTAGCTGTATTAGAAAGTCAAAGTAAAAAGTTGTCTTTGTAATACAAAATATTAGATATAAATAATAGAAATACAAGAATAAGCAAAATAATAGAATAAGCTCGTAGGTTATTTTTTATTTTTATTACATCGGTAAAAATCTTATAAAAATTACGAAAACTTCAATAAAATCAACTCTTAAGCTTCCACTGTCGGGTGTGTGCCTCTTTTCTCTTCAGCTTCTCCCAAAGCAAGTCTTCTTCTTCTTCTTCTTCCTGCCCTTATCCCACTATGTGGGGTCGGCACAACATGACGTATTCTTCTTCCATTTCCCTCTATCAGACGTCATCTCAACACTCACTCCTTTCTTACTCATGTCATTCTTTTCTCCCAAAGCAAGTGTATTTGCTAATAAACAATTTTTATTGTAGTAACACTACTACGTACTACTATGTCCTCAAACACTGGTATCCCGACGGGGCTCTTGTTGCGACCAAACCTAATTTTTAAGACCTTATCTACCAACTTGGAGCAATAAATGAATATGAATATAATACAATCCATAATTTGCCAGGTTAAAGCCGCGAGCTGTATACGGATATACAAATTCATACGTGAAGAATTCACGTAGGTATTGCATTCTCGAGTTTATGGTTACGGCCGTTTAACGACTTAACTCGTGTTAACGAGCGTTAATGAGTTGCAGGAACTCTTTAGCGGCGTTATAGCGATTTTGAGATAACATACTCAAGATTTCAAGTGTAAGCTTTCAATGTTTTTCGATTTGCGATAACAGGCTCACGGCTGTATTTCAACGGTTAAAATCCGTATGGATCCGTTCAAGATCTTTTATTATAACTATTGTATTACTACCTATCTCATTTTTTATTTTAAACGTGAAAGTTTGTATGTATGAATAGATGTTTGTTACTCTTACTCTAAAGATTGGTAAGGAGTGTTTTGTTAAAATCATAGAATAATTTGCACTGCTTCATTTATAGGGACCATTAGGGTGCCTGTATGGGTTAAACTTGCGCCACCGCCTATTTTAATTTTAAAACTGAATGTACAGTTTGTGAAACCTATCATAAGCTTTTTTTTATATCTCTGTAATAGTTTCATTTTGTATGGTTTAGGAGGAGTAGCGAAAACAGAGTTTGGTGGCCACAAAGTGCAACTTCGCTACTCCTCCTAAACCTTAAAATCTGGCCATTAATTATATTAGTTACATATAAATGCTAAATTAAATAAAAGAATCGTTTATTAGGTACTCAACATACCTAGCACAAGACAGTAAAAACCCAAATATGATAAAATAATAGACTTGTCTCTATATTTCGTAAACAATAGAGAGTGACAAAACACTCCAAATTCATATAAGCTATAAAACTACACATTATACAGGGTGTTCCAGAATGTAGAAGAGGCGGAAAGCCTAGTGGTGAGTGCAACAGCTTAATTCTTAATTAAAAAGAGTTTGCTGGTTTTGCAAATTAAAATAATTAAGTAATTTTGAGTAAGAGTAAAAGAAACAAATAATTTAAAATATTAAACATATTTCTGAAAACCCCACACAGATTTTTTTTAAGACTTTCATTGAACTGGCTTATACCTTAGCACATGGCGTGGACGCGCTAAGTCGCGAAGAGTGGAAGAAGGGAAGGGAGGCCTTTGCCCTGCAGTGGGACGATTATGGCTGAATATATATTTTTATATTGAAATGGCTACAAAGTATCAAATCTTAAAAAATCTCCAAAGTATCAAAAGAGAAGACCTTTTGCCAGCTACCGGCTTATTGTCATATTCTAGGACATCCTGTATAAGCTGCACTAAAAAGAATCCGAGTGGGAGGTGCTAACTATGAGTCAGACAGTCACACATCGGACTGCGTTTATAATATCGTAAAATAAAGGTTAAGCTTGGTTTACACTGGCGTAAAATACGAAACATGGAGTTTAATACGAAACATAAAGTACATTAAACGGATGTTCTGGATAGGTAAGTTCGTAGTACCTATGTGGCCAACTCTAGTAAAAAAAAAATAATCACGATTGTATTTCCAAAAGACTGTAGACATATCTATAATTTTTTAGACATTTTTAGATTCCTTCAAGATGTCTAACCCTTAGGGCGTTTGTCCACCGCCGCCGTCACCGGGACGTCAACGAGAAAAAGGTGACGGCGCCGAAGTACTGATACATAGACTAACTATAGCCGCGTGTCCACCGCAAGGCCGTCACGTCATCTTAAACTCGACCAGAAATAATCTCGTTCTCGTTGCCGTCCCGGTGACGGCGCCGGTGGACAAACGGCCTTACGCTATACTCACGACGACTTTACGACTTTACTCGCGTGGAGTTCTTAACTAGCGACTGTTTGATCTTCTCAAGTTATTGGGATTTTGAATTTACAGCGCCAATTTTTGGTCTAGCTTCCTAAAACATTCAGAACGTTGTTATTTAATCGCAAAAAACACTCTGTAGCGTAAAATAGAGGTATATTTTATCAAGGTACCACGCGAGCGAAGCCGCGGGCAAGTAAGCTAGAATTATACATTTCTTAAATCATCACTATCATACGTTTACTGAGAACGAAACGAAACTTTAATTATACAATCCAAACGAATCAAAATAAATAGTTTTTACTCAAGCGAATAATAGTCTTATCAACAGACAAGTTAAACGGAAGCGACCTCACGTCTAATCAGCAGAATTCCCAAGCTCCTAAACTATGCGTGTCAAATCACGATCATTTATCTCCCGCTAGCTCCTGAACTATTCAAGGTTACACACGATTCGCCCACTTAACTTTCAATGATTTTGTACCTTATTGACTGAACGAGAAGATTTATTTTGTGTTGTTTTGTATAAGTATTGTGTATTTTAAAAGTGTCACTATAGGACAGATGGTTTTAAAATACGTATTAATGGTGCTGATGATGTTGATGCTTGAAGAATGATTTGTGGTTCGAGAAAGTAATTGTTATTTTTTTATATTTTTTTTATTATTAGAATATTAGAAGCTCTTCAAACAGACTTAATTATGTATTTGTATGGATTTCCTAATACAATTTTGGTACAATTACGAAGTTTTATTTATTTATTTTAAATTAAGCATTCCCATGTGCGTATACAATCATGTCTTTCAAATCTTTTTAGGTGTTTTATATCTTTTGAAGGTCTATTGGTGATAGTCAGAGGTGTGTCCAAAACATACAAACTATAAGTATATTATGTTACAATACATAATGAACATTATAACTTTGACTTTAAAAAATCTTTGGCAAAAATAGATAAACATGTACTACAAGTACAGTTGCCAATAATTATTAATAAGTAAACAATTTATTTATTATTTTTTTAATAAACGACAATTTACTACAATTAATAATACAACAATAAACAATTAATTCACTAAGTAATTGTTTATTTGGAAAACAGACAGAAGTATGCTTACAATCTTACAAAAGCATCTTTGTTTTGAGAATAGATTATATTAAACCTAAACCTTACAAAGAAAATCATTAAATAATTATACAATTCAGCAAAGACTCTACTAGCCATACTTACAATTTGAGATACAATTGTAAGAGTACATCAATTATACCACCAGATCAGAATAAATATAAATATCCTTGGACATTCCACACGGCGTCATCTAGTCCCAAGCTAAGCAATTTAATGCTTGTGTTATGGTAACCAGATGACCGATAAACTACATAGATCCTTTTTTTTTTGTAAATACATACATATTATACATAGAAAACACCCAGACTCGTAACAAATATTAGCAGATCATGCAAACATTTGTCCCGCAGCGGGGATCGAACCCGCAACCTTTGTGTCTCAGGCGGGCTTTCGCCCACTGCGCCACAGAGGTCGTCATACACAAAGAGGAATCAATATTCTCCCACGATCTCGTAAAGTCAGTCATTAACCCGGGAAATACTCGTAAGATGATCAAAAAGCATCTAACCCGGATCGTAAATCAACTATCCTTTTCAACTTTGAAAGCTTTACATCATTCTATCACAATTTATTTTCAATTAGCTCTAAATCTACAATTTACTAAAGTACTAAATTTCAATCATTATTGAATATGATTAAATTCCGCATTTTACGATTTCGGTACAGTGACTTGCAAAGGTGTTAGTAACTAATTAATAGTAGTAGTAACTAATATAAAAGTAGTACTTATTTTAATAAAAATGAAATAAATGAGTTAAGGAAGTGCCTTTCCTGGATTTTAACTTATTTATCAAATACAGATACAAATACCAACGTGATATAACATAACTCTAATAATCTATCTACACTCACAGTGATTTAACAATATTGTTCGCGTTTTTTTGTCGTGGCACTTAATCGTCTAAAACCGACCAAGGACCGTAATCACCGTACTCACCAGAGTTGGTCACTTTGCTCATACACTTACTTTATTCCGGTGTCACTGCGTCTTTTCAACGACACATAAACACTAAAAAGTAATTTATGTTCCATTAAAATAAAAATCAGAGCAAAAAAAGGCAGTTGACAATTTGTTAACATTTTAAACTCAAGCTTTGAAGATAACGTCATGTTTTATGACTAAATTTAAAACGCATATCACTGCTGCAAATGCTGAGTGGTGACCAATTTGCTTCACTCATTTTCCTACAAATAATTGTAGGTACCTGTACCTACTGTAATGTGTGTGAGTGAATGTAAATAAATATTTTTCTATTCTATTCTATTCTATTTTACTGTTCATTTTTCATGCCAAACAGTAAAATAATAAGGATTGTTTTCAACTTCTATTTGGTATATAGAAAAGAAGCCTAAGAACTTCGTCATCAAAGTTGTCATCATTGCTTATATCACAGAGTAAATATGGGGTGAATGAACAAGTGGGTTTACTTACGAACAAACGAACGAACTATGATTTCCTTACTTTGTCATGCAGAATATTTCTACTCTGTGTTCTTGCTTGATTCTTTTTTCTTGGTGTCGCGTTGGAACAGACAATAGAATCACCTAGCATTTAATTTTCAAGTGATCCTTACGATCCTACTGATTTTTTCCTACGTTATTCATTGTTTTATTTTCATTACAGTTATTATTTGAGCAAGCAACCACAAAAAACGAAGGTTTCAATTTCATATTATTATTTCATTTATCACTTCAGAAGTGATGACCGATTCTGCAAATTAGTAACCAACACTAAACAGCCATTGCATTATTCATGTTAAAATAACCCATGCGGGTCGAACAGACCGCGTGATAAATGACTTGTAATTGTATCGGTATTTTGTGAAAAATCACCGACTCATGTAAGGGCGTTTATCGATCTTTTTTTGCGTATCGCTTATTGATCTTTTTAAGGGGCCTTTTTGATCCCAATAAGTTGCTAGCTAGAATTTTAATGGTGTGTCGCGTTAAAACAGGCAGTAGAATATATAAATATTAATAAAAAAACGTTTAAGTATCTAATAATTGCAAACTATTTGACAATTGAAAGAGGTCTTGATCTTACTGAAGTAACCAATTTCCAAGAGGCTAATAGATGAAACCAATGACCAAAGGGCTGGTGCTTACCTCGGACAGAGGATAAGTATAGCAATCCAACGAGGTAACGTTGCCAGCCTTTTGGGCACTCTACCTGCGGTCGGTGACCTGAACTCTGTCTTCTATCTTTAGTTAATATATATTTTGGATAGAATACAGAGTTCCTTTTATTTATTTAGTTGTTTAGGTTAAGAAGTGTAGATATTTTTTGTTCCTGTGTGTTTCTTTGTTTGTTAAATAAATAATACTTACCAATGATAAGTTGAGTTGAGTCGAATGACTGCTTTTAGTGTGAAACTTTATTTGCTAGTGCGATTTATAAAACTAAAGGGTATGTATGTTAGGTACTATAATCTTATATGATACTAAATCTAACTAGAAATTTATTTCGTCATTGTTGATTCTTATAAGCAAAAAACAGGAGAATTCTTTAGCAATTTGAAATATAGGTTAGTTGCACATTCATTTTGTAAAATTACTATTAATTTATTGTTTTTATTGCATGTTTCTAAGGAAAAAGTACAAACAAATTCAAGCACATATTCACATCAACAAAACAACCAGATAAAAGAAACGATTTATCAAAAAAAAATCGATACAATTACAACATAACGGCGCAGCACTCGATATTAAAATCGATTCAGAATCGATCCTGCGAGTAATTGTCGATAATGATCGAAGGTGTTGAAGTAACGAGTCCGTTACTTGCAGAATGTTGGTGGTCGCAAGATACTACTGTTTTTCTAAAAATCATTTAATTTTGTTGCAGGTATGTTCGCGTCATGCCCAATGGTTTTAACTTGGTCAACGCATGGCTTCAGAGACAGCAGTAAAATAATGACCGTAATCAAATAGTAAGTCAAAAATTGTATGAGCTTGTGGGTGCAGTAAAATTTTATGTAGTTCGTTGAATTTCGTTTCTGATAGGTGTCCAAACTGGCAGCAGTTCTCCGTAATAGCAAAGAATATAAAAGTAAGTATTAGCATTTTAATAGTTTAATAATGTAGCTAGGAACATTCTTTTACACTATTTGATTCAGCATGAGTTTTGTGGTTCAATTTAGGGTAAACTCAGGATAGATGCCCCACTTTTTGAAAGAGCCTCGTAATTTTTAAACTATTAATTTTCCATAAATAATTCCTATGAATATAGCTAGTTCAATATTTTATCTTGCATTACGCGTTGTTTTTGTAGTCCTAATAATTACTGATTGTGCAGAAATTGAGTTTTCGCAAAACCTTTTTTTTGGGGATAGTTGCCTACCTATATGGATAGATGCCCCGCTATGAAAATGCTAAGGAGGATAGATGCCCTATATAATCAACACATGTAAAATATAATTTTTATTTGAGCATTCCTATAGAATAATGTTTCTGTCAGTTGAATTTGACTTTGTATAAGGTATCAGCTGTTCTGAAGTCCATAAAATTACTCCTGCCTTTCTTTTGTACTTTCGTGGCATGGTTCACCTACAAACATTAGGTATTGTATACAAATATGTACATATAAGATTATTACTTAAAAATGTATGTACCTACTAACACAACAAAATGTTTCCGACGTATAATACAACATAATTATGTTTTTCAACAAACACTGCACATGTTTAGAGTATTAGGGGATAGATTTTCTCAAGGGCACCTATCCCCCGAAAAATTTGGGGCAACTATCCTTTTTGATACGGATAGGTGCCTTTCTAAATTTAGAACTTAACTAAATACAATAGAGTGGGTATTGACATCTAGGTATGTACTCAAAGTACCAGAGTATTAACATAAAAAAAAAATTCAAAAAATTTATGACCACATTAAAAGTTATGCAACACTGAATACTCATGTTTTAAACTTTGACGCGTTATCCTGCGTTCGCCGCGCAGATAATCGCACACACAAGAAAACCTAGTATACTCAGCTCAACTGCCTTTTGGGCCTGAGGAGTGTGGCACGTACGCTCCTTATTTAACCTATTAATTAGTATGTGCGATTTCGGGAAGTTGTGTTTTTTGAACACGAGGCATCTATCCCATTGAGGCATCTATCCTGGGTTTACCCTATATTGGTTTAAACTCTGTTGATAACAATTAACCAACATAAACTGGACCGTGAAACTCGCGCTAAAACTAGATTTTTGAGAAGACTGCCCTAATGCGATATAGGTATAAGCAGTCACCCATCCTATATTGAATGGTTATTTTAGTGACACGCGCTTTAAAAATCTCACTTCGTTTTTATAAAGACTAGACAAGCTAAATCGCTAATGACCAAATAAATCACTTCTATATAGTAATTACTGACATCGGCGCCAAATGAGTGGGAGTGCTCTGAATTTTAAATTAATAAATACAAGACGTTTTAGGTTCCAAACTCACCGCGCCCAAAGATTTCTCCTCTTAAATGTGACTGCGTACACAAAGCTGTTTGCACTGAATTGCGTATCAGCAAATTTACAGACGTCTCCCCGTTATACGAGTACTTGTGTAGGGAATGTTGGTCTTTCACACAAGCTGAGGGCGATACGAACGGGCGAAATAATTTGGCATGGTTCAACTTTATAATTTACACAAAGAACTTTGCTACTTTTGCTCTACATAATCAAAAAAATTCATTGTCGACTATAGATCTACCAAATATTTTTACAATGACGTTTTACTGTTGTTTCAAATCTGTGATTTTGTTGAGTAAAGGTCTTATTGGTTATGCAAACTTAGCAGTTGCCCGTTTTCGCAATTTTTTATCTGGATTATGTAGAAAATTAAACCTATTACATCTTAACAATGTCCCAGGCACAATAGTGTCCCGTTAAGTGTCGGCAAAGCTTACATCACTCTGTATAAATCTAGTAAAGATGTAAGGCCTAAGTTTTTTTATGTAGAGATCGTCTTGTCTTCAAGGCCATTTTAGACCAAAAATATTGTAGTGCTTGATCGTGGTCACAAATAAGAAATTATTGGATGGTTTGTCAATCTTATGGAATGTTCCTTTCTTATTCGAAAAAAGTTTCTCTTTTCTCTAGTGTCAATTTTGCATCTCAAAACCGCCCGTCTGCATACAAAAAATTTGAATAAAGAACGCACTTCAAACATAGCTTATTGCTGTACGAGTGTTGACGGAACAACATCGTCCATTCAACTCTGACCCCTACCCATCACTCAGAACACCCAGCTTGTTTAGACAAGTGTTCGACTCAGAGGGGGGTGGAAGGTCTGGTTATACTGGGGTGTAAGCATTTTAGAAATGAGATCGGCACAAGGCCGTTTGTTTGACATGCTATTACTTAGCGTTTGGACTTGGTTGTTTCTTTGAAGTCCGGAATGTTATAGCAAATACGTTTCTGTTTGATTGTCCGTTTGAACTATAAAATATTTGTAGTCCTATACTTCTATTTACATGAAAATAGACAAAGTTTCACCATAAACTTGCTTATAAAGCGTTCGTAAGATAGCCTGCAAACTTCTTTGATAGATCGGTAAAATTAAGCGACGTTCTGGAGGTCACAATTCGGATGGTAGGCCGTAAGTGGCATTAACAATTGAGCGTTTCCATGTTTCATTACTAGATTTGGCTACAAACTAATTTAGCATAAACATTTTTACTTATTTTACATAAAGAGCCATTATGAATGCATTGAATTTGCACACTTAATTTATTATCAAAAATTGTCAATTTTGAGCTGCTGAATTTCTTGGATTAACGAGTTCGATTCTCGTGAAGAGACAAATTATTGTTCAGCATAGATATCTTTGGGTTTGGAACGTTCTTACTTCTTTATTTACAAGAGGTTACTTTTACTTTTCATCTTGCTATTGCTAATTTTCATACACCCGTACTCTACGTTATGTTAGTAAATATAAATTTACTATACGGAAGTAACGATTATTCGCAAGATGTTTTATTAGTACCCACAATAAATTATGTGGAGTGTGAGTACACGAATCATAAAAATGTACCTTGTAATTTGAACTTTCAAACTGTAAATTATAAATACAAATTCAATATTATTAAGGTCATTGTACATTAACTACAAATTTTAAACCCACTGATTATTCGAGGCGAAATCAATTGTCCGTGAGACATCATTGTTTTTTTGACGAGAGAATCTTCAAATTGAAAGTAAAGGTCAATAATAACCCGAAGCGGTGTACAATTTAATTAAGTTAATTGACAGGTTCAATAATTAGTTATAATTGACAACGAGTTACTGTTGGTACGTTTCTGAGGCTTCGGTTGCGAAGGTGCTGATCCACAAAAGATCTGAAGATGCAATCAACCAAATGTCAATGTGAATATTTTTAATTTGCCTAAGCTACTGCTAGATAAAGAAGCATTATGTACCATTGTGTATGTGCTTAACTTTAACGATCTCCCAAACGTCTAACTTATTTTTTAGTATAAGAACGTCTTAGAAATACTTACTTAATAAAATACGACTTACATTAAAAGTCCATGCGACTCTTTCCATACGGTTTCCTCCGCGCTAACCCGTCTTGCTCTATCCTTCCTCGAACGGTTGTAGTTATTAGAACTTTTTTAGTAATTTCTAATATCTTGCCACAGTAAGCAAAATGGAAGAGAGATGAGTAAGTGACGCTGAACGCCACGAAATCGGTTCAAATTAATAGTAGCAAAGTTATTACTTAAATAAAAATCAACTCATCAAAAAAATTACTTCCAAAAATACAAGGTATTTACATTGAGGTACAATCTATAGAGTTACAATCAGACAAATAAAATGTCCGCGCCAAACTCGGCGCACGCTACGTAGTTTTACTTTTTTGCGTACAAGCGACATTGAACATTAAAACAAACGACATAACGTCTACATTAAAATGACAAATGTCATTGTAGAACATTGAATTTGCTCGGACATTTTTTGAGTGTTATCTATCAGCTATTAGTTTGTGACAACTCGATAGGTATTTATGATAAAATACCACTAGTTGTAAAATTGAAGTTACAAATTATATAACGCTCATCAACTTAAGTCACTTGCGGATGCAAAATACATTAATAGTTCAAGGGTACATTTATGATAATCTAATTGAGCAAACACTTACTTGTTTTTACGGATATAAATATAGTTAATGAGGTAGCCAATTACTGACGATACTATATTATATTAATTTTATTGGTATCATTGAAGTTTACGGCAATTAGCGTTTGAGTAACATTCGCAATTACTTTTTGCTCATTAGAAACTGTAGCAAGTTTTTGTTTTTTGTATGTTAGTTTCTTAGTACATAGATACAGTTACGAAAATTCTCCGCATCTTTAAGTATTTTAAGATTATTTTTTAAAATAATAATATAATAAAAGACATAACCTCAGATTTTAAAGGAGAACACTTTAGTGTTTAAAGGAGAATTCTGAGGTTAGGTATGTCTAAATAAAAATTTGGTATTCAAAGTAAGTACTTAAGTTCGTATGTGCAAGTGGCCAACTCTAGTTACGGAGTTTTTAGGCCGCCGTCATGGCTTAGCGACTTTAAAAGCCGGGACCGACAATTTAAAAGGCATTAGAATAACCTAGCATGTAAAACGAAACTTAAGTGATCCTTGAGGTCCTACAAGAATAAATGATTTTTTCTTTCTTTCTTTCTTAACGTGCCCTCCGAAGCACGGAAGCGCTCAGATATTAATGCCACTTGCGGTCACCCAAGTAGTGACTGCTCAGAACGTTGCTTATCTTCGACGATCTATCAAGAACGTCTTCGTAAGCTTCGCCACGAGCGCTTCAAAGGTAATACCCACATTTTGCAAAAGATCAAAGATTTCACTGCATATTTGTTGTTATATTGCCAGATACGAGCATTATTTCAACCACTCCCGTTGTCAGAATTTACGAAATAAGTCGTTAAGTCATGACGGAGGCCTTTAGGCGGCCTAAAAACTCCGTCACCAGAGTTGGCCACTTGCTCATACGACGAAACAACGAACTAAGTATTATTATTATTATTCAGCCACAATCGTCCCACTGCAGGGCAAAGTCCTCCCTCCCCTCCTCCACTCTTCGCGACTTAGCGCGTAAGAAGCGAACTAAGTAAGATTAAAATAAAGTTGAATTATATATTCAAGGTAGGTACATCCAAAAGATTTATTAGACGGATCTGGTACGGATATCCACCGCGACGAATCAACGCCTCTAAATCAAACTGCTTGACAACATTAAAATTAATTATCAATAATGTCTATAAATTAATAAGCGCTCACTCGGTAATTTTGTTTAATGTTTTTAATTAGAGTTGGGTGCTTTTCCGACTTATACTCCTTTTTCCGGACAAAATGTATTAGAATAGATACAAAGATTAGTTTCGTTTCTAAATAAGGCTTATTTTAATTTACTAATAAGGTTACTTTCAACTTTTTTTTATTATGCTATCCTTCCCTATTTCATGCACCATATATTATATTTATAAATTGCAATAAAAATTAAAAATATCCCACAAACGACCAACGTTGCGACATATTATACAACCTTACAAATGAAAGTCCGGCAATTTATTTTTGCAATTATCCGGCTTTGAATCCCACCTCCATTTTCTTAGTACATTACAGTCCCCGAGGCGCGAAGCCCGAAAATGATTAATGGTTCCGTATCCAAAAAATGCGTTTATTTCTTCCCCTAAGGTGCTTGAACTCTTTTTAGGGTAGCCGTAAGGTAATTAGCGGTTATTGAATTTCTTTTCTTTTGATGTGCTCCGTGAGAATTAATAACTTTTATTTTATTATGTGGGTGGTGCTTAAGGACTGTAATGAAAAATGGAGTTATTGTGTCATATTTATGTTAAAACTTTTTCCTCGAAAACCCGCTTCATAGAAATAGTGTTTTTAATTACAATTTTGTTTTTAGAACTACATCTTTCAAGGTGTTCTTCTAAATTGTGAGCTTGACAGAAATAATAAGGACACAAAATTGGTCACTCTGGAAATATAATGAGATAAGTACTTTAAAAATGTAACAGAAAATGATTAGTTTTTAAAGTTTTACGCCGATTTTATACGTTCTAAAAATTAAAAAAAATATGGAAAAATGTTCCAGAAAACCTTTTCAATTAACGTAAAATTCATCATCAAGCAACATTCATTTCAAGCAAGCAACTAGAGCATAAAATTGAACGTTCATAGATTGTACGTTGACCCCTAATTTTACCGGTCCATTTAAAAGTTTTCCGCCAAGTTTTCTTAATCTGTGCTAACATTGTGTCACTCTACCTTAGAGAAAGTAAGAAGTAAGAGGTCCATAGTCACTACACTACTGAAAACATACTTCATATACATATGCATAACTTGCTTAATGAAGCGCATGTGGCATAGTTTGTTATGACGTTCTTGATATATCGTTGAACGGCTAACTTGCATAAAGCCCGTCACACACGTAGCTATAATATATAGTAATGTAAATTATAGCTAGGCATATTACGATATATTTTCTATACAAATATTCAAGTGACCGCAGCTATAATATATATTATAGCTGCGTGTGTATTTGTAAAGATATAGCAAGGCATATTAATATATATTATAGCTAGGTGTGTTACGGGCATAATGAAGCGCATGTGGCATAGTTTGTTATGACGTTCTTGATAGATTGTTGAAGTTAAGCAGCGTTCTGAGCGGTCACAATTTGGATGGGTGACTGCAAGTGTTATCTATCTTTCTATCTATGTTTCCTCTTTCTATGTTTTTTTTACGCAAAAACTACTAAACGGATTTGGCTGTAACTTGGAATGTTCATAGTTTATGACCTGAAATAACAAAGGCTACTTTTTATCCGGGTTAGTAGCACGTGAGCGTAGCCGCGTGTGGAAGCTTGTGCCTGATATTTTTTAACATCATTATCTTTCTGTCAATGTTATTTAATTTTATTATTCCAGTGAAAAATATTGTCTACAACAATTAGATAATCTATGTCAATGTTTCGTTTTCATTTTTTGGTTATTACAAAAGTATTTATTTGTAAATTTTGCTTTTAAACACCGCGGCAATACGGAGCATGAAATGAGCTCAGAACCTTTACACGTACACCATATCACCGCAACAACGCATGTTTTAACTCGAACGGGAGTCGTACTGACTACGCAGTGCGTACTACTTGGATGGGTGACCGCAAGTGGCATTATCAGTTGAGCGCTTCCGTGCTTCGGAGGGCACGTTAAATTGTCGGTCCCGGCTTTTAAAGTCGTTAAGCCATGACGGAGACCTTTAGGCGGCCTAAAAACTCCGTCACCAGAGTTGACCACTTGCTCATACGAACTTACTTTATAATTTTCAAAGGAACGATAATAAGTCTACGTTTCGAAAAATGTAACAGAAACGACTAAACCTGGCGATGCCGCATGCCGTGGTTGTTACACATTGTGCCGTACGGCAAAACGACGTAAGGGTAATAACCTTAGTTAATTTGTCACTCCGTGAAAAACTATAACAGTTTTCATTATGCAAGTACCGTTTGTGATTGTTGTAATACAATAACAATTAGTACGGTTTCTATTGAAATTCTGATGTAGATGATTAAAATATCAATGAGATTTTTGGAACAATACGTTTCAAAACAAGTTGTAATCATTCGCTTCCTTCTTTCGTTTTAAAAACGAAAACAGGTTTTCGATACTTCAAAGGAGAGTAAAAAACGTGGATTTTAAATAATCAAATAAGTAGAATGCACTTTTATGCACTTACTTACTTTTACTAGCCGCTACTTTTAACCGACTTCAAGAAAATGAGGAGGGTTCTCAATTCGTCCGTGTACTTTTTTTACAATCGCTTTTGCTATAGAAACAGAAAAAAAGAATGAATGAATGAGCTGAGTACTCATAAATTTAACCGACTGAGAGGTCGAACCAGAAACATTAGTATTAAATTGTCGATCCCGGCTTTTAAAGTCGTTAAGCCATGGCGGAGGCCTTTAGGCGGCCTAAAACTCCATCCCAACAGCTCATACGAACTTACTTTTTTTAGTATTAAATAATATTGAAAAACCAACCGAGAATCAAACCCAAGACCTTTCACAGCCATAACTTATCAGATGCCATTTAAATAAAGCAAAAATGTAAATTTGCGAAAGTACGATTTATTTACACTGCAGGTTAAAAATTATAAAAAGTAAATTATTCATATAACGAAAGCATACCTTATTTGGCAGTCGGTTAAAAATTTCGACCCATCATTCTCATAACAACCAATTAAAACTGTCCTAAGGAAATGAACTTGTACAGTCACTGACAAAAATCATCTCTATCTATACTAATCTATACTAATATTGAAACGCTCGTGGCGAAGCTTGCTAAGACGTTCTTGATAGATCGTCGAAGTTAAACATCGTTCTGAGCGGTCACAACTTGGATGGGTGACCGCAAGTGGCATTTATATCTGAGCGCTTCCGTGCTTCGGAGGGCACGTTAAATTGTCGGTCTCGGCTTTTAACAGTCGTTAAGCCATGACGGAGGCCTTAAGGCGGCCTAAAAACTCCGTCACCAGAGTTGGCCACTTGCTCATACGAACTTACTTACTTATACTAATATTATAATGAGGTAAAGTTGGTTTGTTTGTATGTTTTAATCTCCGAAACTACTCATCCGATTTCAAAAATTCTTTCACCGAAATGTAGCATGGACTTTTCGAATTAAAATAGGCTATATTTTATCAAGGCAGGTACCACGCGAATGACGCCGCGGGCGAATAAGCTAGTACGTTTATATAAAGCTTACCATATTTAAATTTAAGAGGGAAAATACCCATGCGAATCCAGGGCGGTTCGCTAGTCTATATTTATAAAAATCTTGTGAGCGTTTATTCGTTATTCCTTTTCTATGGTTTGTTTTCTTACAAAATGTCTGTTTTTTTTTTAATAATGGAACAAGTTTTCTATACAAAAGACTTAAACGGGATCCAATGAAGTTAGGCTTTTACTAAATCATGTTTTTGATATCGTTTTTTCTTATAGGTACCTACGAGTTGCATTATATTTTAAAATCATATATAATTTTAGATTATATTTGATAATATCTGTGGCACAGTAGGTGAAAGCCCGCCTGAGACGCAGAGGTTGCGGGTTCGATCCCCGCTGCGGGACAAATGTTTGCATGATCTGCAAATATTTGTTTCGTGTCTGGGTTTTTTCTATGTATAATATGTATGTATTTACAAAAAAAAATGTATCTATGTAGTGTATCAGTCATCTGGTTACCATAACACAAGCCTTAAATTGCTTAGCTTGGGACTAGATGACGCCGTGTGGAATGTCCAAGGATATTTATTTATTTATTTATTTATTTATATCAGTTATCGGATTACCATAACACAAGCATTAAGTTACTTATCTTTGTACTAGATGACGCTGTGTAAAATGTCCAAGGATATTTATTTATCTATAAATTAGGCTTATGTCCAGCAGTGGACGTTATAGCTGATATAATGATGATGATTTGAAGGATTATTTTTCTCTGCAAGTGTACACCGACCGAAATACTTGACACGCAAAATTAATTTAAAAATTAAACAAATGTAACATGCATGGTGAACAGCCTCATTGATTCGGGTGCGTTCGGCTTTGTTCGTTTTACTTTGGTGTAATGTATAATTATCTTCTGATAGCTGAGACGGGTAATCGTGCTGTCTTCACATTGGAGGAACACTTTATTTCACTTTTTATTGATCTAAGCTTTAAGGAACAAATCTTGCAACTTTTTAAGCATGCTCTCATTGATTGAGCTGCACTTATGTATCTAAGTGATACAGTTATTTGTAAAATTGTTCTCATTTTACAAATAACTGTATCACTTAATGAACTGTTCTAATGAAGATATGGGAATTCCTTTCATTGAAATATTGGTATTTAAGTACCTACTTATTACTTCTCTCAACAAATGGCTATACCTGTTAATTTAAATGAGTATTTAAACGTATATTTCCTTAAGATAATAATATCTTTGTTTCTATCTTTTGACGACCTCTGTGGCGCAGTTGGGTGAAGGCCCGACTGAGATACGGAGGTTGCGGGTTCGATCCCCGCCGCGGGACAAATGTTTGTATGTTCTACAGATATTTGTTCCGGGTCTGGATGTTTTCTATCTATAATATGTATGTATTTACAAAAAAAGAGTATTTAAGTATTATATCAGTCGTCTGGTTACATAACACAAGCATTAAGTTGCTTAGCTTGGGACTAGATGACGCTGTGTGGAATGTCCAAGAATATTTATTTATTTATTTATTTATCTATGCTTTATTATGAATTCAATGCGAATAAAATAATTCTAGGTCAAATTAGTGCATATTATTAGAATATCGCCATCGAAAATAATTTTGTTATGATATTTGCATATTTATAGAAATCCGTGTGTTCGAAAGAAATGTATTAATTAATATTTTTCCGACAACCGGTGTTTAGCTCTAAGTCTCTAACCCACTTTTGTGTGTGATTATTGTAAAATATGGATTGAAATTATTGATGAATGCGTTTCAAATTGGAAGGTTATTTATTTTATTTCCAACCTGTGTTTTGAATAATTTTGTAAGTTTTCAACGCCTTTCACTTAAATTCTTACTTTATGCATAAAATTAACAATTTTGACTGATTAGTATAATCAAATTGAGTTAGTATTATTTTATTCTGTGATTAACAGCAAATTGTGAATGTAGTTTTACTTTTAATATTATGAATTTTAATTAATTTACAAGTTTGGGATTAACAAGAAA
Organism: Xanthorhoe designata; assembly: GCA_963582015.1. Taxonomy (NCBI): domain Eukaryota; kingdom Metazoa; phylum Arthropoda; class Insecta; order Lepidoptera; family Geometridae; genus Xanthorhoe; species Xanthorhoe designata. The sequence goes on from OY757045.1 coordinate 1,086,063, forward strand.
TGATTTCCCATAAATAACAAATTACAATAAAGATTCTCAAAAAGTTAATTTTGAATTTACGAGGTGAACATTACAGATAGCAATCGTTAATAAGCAATTAAATTTGTTTATTGAGCAATAAATTTCACCAAGAAAGTAAAAAAAAGTACAATCATGTAAAAACCATATTTTCTTGTTTAATAAAGCTCGTTACCGGAATTCTGAACCTATTATTTATTTAAAGTAAATTGAGACGTTCGAAGTTTTGGTCATCAGAAAATTAAAAAACCATTACACGTTAAAAATCCATCTTCATTTAGCTATTGTGATTTATGTTGATAAGAAAATTGCTGAAAATTGGATGGTTTTTAAAGACAATTTTGATGAGATAACGAGATTTTTATGGAAAAATAAATTAAACGGACGAACTATTTAAGTGACATTTTAAAATAACGAATACGTATGACCGGTTTTATATAATATTTTAAAATAGTTGACTTGTATTCACTTCTTTATTTTTATTTTATTATTTAATTGAATAACTACAAGTATATTTAAATTACTTAAAGTAAGATTTGGATAAATCACAGAAGAATTTTAATAATCTTCGTTTCAAAAAAAGACGTGTTGGTCAAGTGGATTAGTACCTCGACTTTCGATCCGAAGGTCATGGGTTCGAATCCGGTCGTGCATCAATTAACTTTTCGCATAGAAAAATTTGTATGCGCGTTTTATTAACACGAGCTTATAACGGTGAAGGAATACATCGTGAGGAAACCAATTAGCTCTCTAATAGCGTCGATGGGCTTGCAACCTGTCACGTATGGAAAGTTAACTACTGCAAAAAGTGGGCATGTACCAAATATGGTATGTATTTGGACATACCTCTGACTACCCCCTTAGACATCTTCGAAAAGATCTAAAAATTACCTAATGATCTGAAAGAAAATGTCTAGTGCTCCCGGGATACAGTCGTGGTCATATTTCATTTTTTTTTCCATTTCCTTTTTAAAAATATGCATCTAGCTTTGTTAAGAGATTCAAAAGATTATCTTTGCTAAAGGTCATGAGAACTTAAACCACATTTTTAACACCGTGTTCCCATTGCATCCATGATATATTGCCCCCATACATTACCCCTACCATATCTGAAATCGGCATTAATCCTGAACTCGAAAGTAAAACAACGCCCAACTTAATCGACTTGCGACAGGTGGTAAGATCTGGTTTTGAAGAACCTTTAAGGATTTTTTTTTTTATGAATTAATTCCGGTGTAAGCCTTTAAGGACTTCAAATGATTGAATTTATTTGATTTTGACGACCTCTGTGGCGCAGTGGGCGAAAGCCCGCCTGAGACGCGGAGGTTGCGGGTTCGATCCCCGCTGCGGGACAAATGTTTGCATGATCTGCAAATATTTGTTTCGTGTCTGGGTGTTTTCTATGTATAATATGTATGTATTTACAAAAAAAAAATGTATCTATGTAGTTTATCAGTCGTCTGGTTACCATAACACAAGCATTAAATTGCTTAGCTTGGGACTCGATGACGCCGTGTGGAATGTCCAAGGATATTTATTTTTATTTATTTATTATTTTGTTTTTATCAAATATCACACTAATCACACTAATCACAAATAATATTTATAAAGGTGAAAGTTTGCGTGTAAGTGTGTTTGTTACTCTTCCACGCTCAAACGGCTGGATAGATTTTAATGAAATATAGTACTAGAATTGCTTATACCCTGAATTAAAGAATATATAGATAGATAGATAGATATATAAAGCATTTATTTGGAAAACACATAGCACAGACGAACATTACAATATACAAATAGGAAGAGAGACAGACAGTAGATTCAAGATTGTACCTAGGTAAGTAGGTACAGCTAAATTAGAAGCTGTCCCCGTTCAACATTGAGTAGCCATAGCGTCTGGCGTAGGTGTGGACCAAATAGGATCGGTCTCAGCATAAAAAGTCGCCCTGCACCAAATAGGCTACTTTTGATCCCGATACTCCCACGGGAACGGGATCTATTCACTGCTGGTAACACCGCAGGGCGCACATATTAACCTTTTTTCAAATACTCATCTTTGTGATATCTTTGTGTAAATTCAAAGATCGAGATTGGCCATTTTCTTTTCTTTTCCAACAACCAAACAAATGCTATCTTCTCACATCCATCCACTTTGATTTACAATTTCAAAGTATTCCCACACCGAACTTCCGCACATCCTCAATTTTCAACTCTACGTCACTAGAATAAGGCTCTGATTATAGTGGTTGCACTGTCAATGCAAGATCGGTCTACTGCCGTTTTTGATCGGTGTCAATTGTAAAGGACATGCAAAGTAGAGCCAAGTTTGCGTTCCCGTATTGGATGCAATCCTTTTAAACGAATGCACTGAGTGAAGTACTTCTTGTGGTGTAAGTTAGAAGAGGAATACATTTCATCCCTTAAAAAGCTAAACTACATTCCTACAATTGAAATTAAATGAAAATTCTTTATTGCACACCTTAAAAAATAAACAAAGAATAAAATAAAATGTAGTAAGTAAACATGAACAATGGGCGGCCTTATCGCTAAAAGCGATCTCTTCCAGGCAACCTTTGGATGGAGAAGAGTGACAACAAATGGACAATTGCTTGTAATGAAAAGTTATGTTTACAAAATTTGCTTTTAAATATGCAAAAGTGAGAATATAAGAATGTATTTAAGACAAATATTTACAGATCAAACAAATAATTATCAGATAGCGAAATTAAGGTGGTTATATTTTTAAATCATAAACATAAAAAAGTCGAAACAGCAATACGAAAAGTATAAGAATCATTTCTTATAAATTACGTAAAATAACCTAAAAAAAGACATTTTAAAATATGTAATATGGTCGATTGTTTAAAAGCTACGTTCGATTGGCATAATAATTCATCGAAAACTTGCTGTTATCAAAAATCAACTCATACATCACTGTACGCGATATCCAACAATACATATACATGCATATTATATTACATACAGATATTAATATCCTGCCCTTAATTTGTTGCACGATCGATTTTTACTGTCAGAGGCTTGCGTTTATAAATTGATCTGATTGTATCAGTATGAGCATGAGTTTAAGGCCAGTGTAGACAAGTGACAAATGTTTCGTATCTATTCTCTTTCTATTATCGCTACCTCTTTGATTTGACATTTCTGATCGCTCGAGTTTTCGTCATCGAATGTCAATACCTATACATTTTTTTTAGTTTCTAATCGAAAGCGATTGTCGAAATGTTACATGGCTAGAGCACAGGTCTAAGTCGTCCTCACTAGTATTGGTTGTAACTAAATGATCGTGAGAAACAGACATTTATAATAGGATAATTTATCTTATGTTAAAATTAACTTAGTACAAATGACCATAAATAAATAAATAAAATGAAAAAATTAAATGAAATATGATCACGACTATGATCCCAAGATACTGTAGACATATTATCAGATTCAGATTTAGAAATTTTTAGATCCATTTTTTTATATTTTTTTTTAATAAATAAAAAATATTAAATATCCTTGGACATAAAAAAAAAAAAATGCTCAAATATTGCAAGATTTTTATATGATATTAGGCTCAAGTTTTTTTGTGTAAGCATAAGTTTTTTTATTGTTATTTCACAAAATTTTAAATATGACCAGTTCATAATAAAATATACAAAGATGTTTGCAACGGCTTCGAACGAGATTCGCATATATCAGACACCAGTGCTAAAGGTACAGATTGTATCAGTTCAACAGAAACAAGAGCAAACGATATATCAAGGTACCAAATTTAGGTTGCAATTTTAATAATTTTATCTCATATCATCCTTAGGGTTCTTTTGTCATTAAGATTTTATTTATACCTTGATTGTAATGCATTAGTAGTCTATATCTATATTATACTTTAAAAAATATGTACTGGCTACATTGAGATGTATTATAGAGCCACAATCAGACAAATAAAATGTAAACGCCAAAACTCGGCGCACGCTACGTAGTGCGCAGAGTTTTTCTTTTTTGCGTACAAGCGACATTGAACATTAAAATAAACGACATAACGTCTACATTCAAATGTCAAATGTCATTGTAGAACATTGAATTTGCTCGCACATTTTTTTAGTGTTGTCAGCTATTAGATTGAGTGAGACTGTATAATACTACCTCGATGACTGTTTACTAGACAACGACAACTGTAATTCGTAACGTCGAGACAAATAAAAAAATTTCATCACGCATAGTCTCAGAATCTTTAGACATTACTCCACAAAAATTTAATTTTGCAAGTCTTTCTATTTCTACTATACATACTAAGTTGTTTTAATTTCGCTGAAGTTATAATTTGTGTCATACTGTAAGTTCAAAATAAATTGTATCAAAATTACATGTCAAAATAAAAATAGGTTACACACTATGAGTTGATTATACTATAGTATAATACGAGTTCATTCATAGACAAATAATCATATAAAAGTTGTAAAAATTATAAGTATTCAATTAAATAACAGGCAATTCGTAAAATTCATTGATTTCGTAAAAAACAGTGAGAGTAAAAAACAGAATACTGAGTCTTACGAGTCAAACATTTGTTTTCTCTATAAATAGCATACAGAACCCAATGATAAATATTTGCACACTCTTATCCAGTTATTTAAGCAACTTTAATTAAGTAATATCTGGTTATTTGACTGGCGATTGATATCGCGTTTTCCATTTTTGTAAAATACAAATTGTTGTTATTTATCACGGGATGGTAATACCGTAATCTTTTGATGGGATTCTTTATGGGAACGAAGATTTATCACGGTGATGGAGTTATAGGAGAATTTCGGTTTAAAATGATTTGTCTTTAGCTTTAATAATTTTTTTTTCGTATATAAAATTAATTAGAACATTAGTGGCAATTCTAAACTAACTAAAATGAATGCCATCCTTTTTATTCCCATCGCTATGAAAGGGACGGCCACATTTTTAGTTAGTTAAGTTTTAGCTTTTGCGATACTCCGAATTGCCACTATTATGTTCTAACAAAGTTTTTTAGCTTTTTGTACAATTTTAATAGTTGTATATGCACTTGCACCGTGCTATTTTTGATTACAAAACCTACGAGGTATAAACAATTATTTACATACTTACTACAAAAATAATAACTGATATTATATTCTTAACAAAAAAATATTTTATGAGTCTTCTTGTAAAATATAAAAAAATCAAAAATATTATTGTTTCTTTCGAACTATTTAATTGTTTTTTTTTTATTTTTTGCAACTAATAAATAATGTTTTATATAACATTGAATATCTCAGTACATTAGTACAGTTATTATAGCGTCTTGAGCTGTAAGTACATGATTAGACAAAAAAAGAGAGCTAAACCTTTAATATTACATTCTACTCATCAAAAACTCATCGCAAAAAACAAAAAATACCCGGCAAAATCCATTATCTGCCCAACACGCTGTCTTGTTCACTACACATCCAAATCCAAGTTGCACCAATCCGTCATCGACCCCATAATTTATCAAAAAATCCACCAAAACCAACCTTAATTTAAACACCATAAGGGTTAAGTAACCCGCAAAGTTCGGATAGTGGTTTTGGTGAAAAAAGAAAATAAAATTCGGATATGTTAACAGAGGTCTGTCACGCCATCTCGTTAACCCGCGAAGCATGTTATTATACAACATTTATTTAATTTTAACCCGTTTTGTACAGTGGCGGGCAGTGTTGATTTGATGGGTGCAACGGTAAAATTTTTTTACATATTGCTCTATCTTTTATTTACTAAGATTAATATTTTTTAAACTGAGGAGCAGTTTGTAAAAAATTAAATGAGATCTAATCACGTAAAAAAAAATCTACATTACTATTACTTTTTGGTGTATCCAAACGCAAGTTTGAGCACTGCATTGTCATGTTTGTACTGTCACATTTCAATAATAACGGTTTTGTGATCAACATAGTTACTTTACAGATTAAAAAAATAATATTTACAGATCATCATCATCATTGGCAACTCAAATTATATAGCCCACTGCTGGGTATAAGCCTCCTCCCTCAAACGCCACTCTAATCGGCCCTGTGCCGTTCGCATCCATGCCTTTCCCTCTATGGTCTCTATATAATTACAGATACAAAGTAGCAAAAACATTTTCGACGCAAAAGTACACGGTTTTACGCATTTTCGGAAATATTTGGAATCAGTTTACTAAAACACACACACGCGCACGCGATGCTCAAGTGATTTCCGAAATAATTGTTTGTATGTTCTGTTTCTGTCGAAATTCTGACATTCGCAACACGCGAGCCTGTTCAACGGTTAAATATTATGTTGCTGATTTTGCAATGCATAAATCAATAATGTTAAATTATTAAATTGTCTGATTTTTAAGTAACTTTACAGACAATTAAATCATTTAATTTTAAGAACAACAACGTAAAATTAATAATAATCCTCGCTGCGGCCCGCAGCCTGCGGGACAAAATGTTTGTATGCTATGTAAATATTTGTTTCGTGTCTTTGTTTTTTCTATGTATAGTATGCATGTATTTACAAAAAATATGTATCTATGTAGTTTATCACCTGGTTACCATAACACAAGCATTAAATTGCTTAGCTTGGGACTAGATGACGCTGTGTGGCATGTCCAAGGATATTTATTTCTAAAAGTAAAGATTTTGTATCCTCTATAATAGACTTTGATACTACCTTTTTTTGGGAGAAAATCTTCTTGAATGCTTCGAATATTTTTATTATAAAAAAAAATGAAATAGTCATTAAAAAGATTATTAACTAAATTAAGTACTTAGCCACGTAAACCTTAAAGTATTTTTTAATGATGACGAATATAATGGTATTAATGCAATTGCCTTGTGAGACATTTACTTTGTACTTAACAGCCTGAAACAAAAGGTTGCAATTATAAAATCTTGTATTTTATAATTTGTACAATCAGTCACAGAAGGCTCTTAAAATTTGCTAATAATATCTTAAGCTTATGCTATTATTTATTGTACATTCACGAGAGATAATTTATCTCGATGTGAAATTGTTACAAATGTATATTTAGTACGGTAAATGGTTTTTGATATTGTATCGGATTGAATTAACAAGTTAACAGCTCTTAACAGATTAAGTTGAATTAAAATGTGTACGTGTTTGTATGTTTTGAGAAAATGTACGGTCACGGTGACAGCTGGTGGCTCAAATGATGGAGTTAAGAGCTGTTAAACGAACAGTTTGTAAGCTTGATAGTGTACAATAACAGGGAGTCGCGTTGGACCAGGCAGTAGAATCACCTAGTTTTAAACGTTAAAGTACTTAATAAATACATTTTGATTTTGATTTTGAAGTCACATTCTAGTCACAAGAAACGTTTATACAGAAACATATAATAATAATAATAATAATAAATATCCTTGGACATTCCACACGGTGTCATCTAGTCCCAAGCTAAGCAATTTAATGCTTGTGTTATGGTAACCAGATGACTGATAAACTACATAGATACATTTTTTTTTGTAAATACATACATATTATACATAGAAAACACCCAGACACGAAACAAAATATTTGCAGATCATGCAAACATTTGTCCACCAGCGGGGATCGAACCCGCGACCTCTGCGTCTCAGGCGGGCTTTCGCCCACTGCGCCACAGAGGTCGTCACTTGAACTTATAACTTTTTCAGCTGACTGTACACAAAATGCCAACAAATTGCTCTACTACTATTGCCACATTTGCAGAAGTAATAAAAACATCCAAAAAGGTTAAAAACAACGAAATTGTTATTTAATAGTTTTTTTCCTGATGTTTATTTCTGTGTTGCTGATTAATTGGTTTATTTTTAATTTTCAAGGAAGCTCTCATAACTTAATTGAATGTACTATTATGTACTTAATGAGAATAATTGGAGTACCAGTAGTATGTAGTTACTTGCACAAGGTCAATATTTCATATTTCTTGCAAATTATATGTAGTACCTTTCTTTTAAATTCAACTCATAAAAGATAAAAGATATATTTAAGGTTTAAAAAATTGTAGCTAAAATTATGACTGTTGCCATGAATACGGCTGCCCAAAATGACGTATTTAAAATTATCCTGGCAGTTAAATATTTTGATAATAATTATAAGAAATCAGCCAAAATATCCCATGGCTTAGTAATAAATTAGTTTAATAAGTAAAAATGTTTAATACCAAGAAATTGGCTTTAATCAGAATCTTTTTACTCTGTATAATTTCAAATATTATACATTTATTTACATAAACTAAACGACTTTATTTACATAACTGTACAACTATTAGAATCGGTTATTTATAGCTAGCTCAACTGATTCAAGCCACTGCCAGACAAAAGCGTGCCCAAGACACGGACAGCATTGCCGTTGAATGGCAATGATGATCCTTTGAGCACAAACAGGTGCATATTTCGACTTTTTGACGGGAATTTGAGATGTCATGTTGTCTTTTTGTTTTATTTTTCCAAACTTGTTATTTAGCGAATGTAATAATGGTGGATTATGAACTGTTGAGTGTTCGTGAACGTACATAAGTGTAGGCAAATGAAACAAAACTGGATATCATCGCATTTCGAGTTCTCTCAAAAAGTCCATGTAATGCTTCAGTAAAGAACCTACATCTTTACTGACGCTGACTATGACTTTGACTTGACTTTGCTAACTTGAATTATAATGACATGGTAGTGGCTAAATGCGTGGCAAAAGCCGGCAAAGCTAAAATAAAGAAGAAGAAGGTGCATATTTCAATAACACAGTTTGATATTAAATTTATAAAGATATTTCAATATTAGCCAATAGTGCAAGGTAATTTAGTCTAGTGTGTTTTTATACCACGTTTGTAAACACGATCCGATAGAGTACTTGACATCTTGCTTGGAGCTCTTAACTTGGTTGAGCACGATACTGCCTTGATTTGATACTAGCAGCTACACTGGCTTCTTATGACATAAGAAGCCAGTGTAGCTGCTAGTATCAAATCAAGGCAGTATGTATAAAGAAATAAAAAATCTCATTTATTAGTGAGCCTGAGGCCCTACTTTCAAAACGAAGATTCGTTACAATTTGCGGGTACCGTTTATGTTAGTGAACTGTTGCAAATTCCACCAACATATTAAGCTGACCCCGAAAATTGTCACGAAAATTAATTTTCGTTGATCACAAGGTATTGCGCAGTCACAGTATTTATGATTCTTGGAAAATGTCTAGTTAATATGACACTAACTTTAATAGTAGGTTTACGATACATCGTATAATGTTTGATTACGTAAGATATATTATTGTTTTGATCTACACTCTACAGGAAAAATTTAGGTTTTCTTTGGGCACGCGATGACATACACCGCGCACGCGTCATTAGCAGCCATCTTTAAAATAATTACTATATTTCACATACTATAATATTACCTATGTATGTTAGTTTTAAAGTATATATTACCATGGGCTTTGTAAGTAAAATTGTTTTACTGTACTTTGCAGACTGATATAATGATTATTCTTATTATATATAGATGTGTTAGAATAGTACCTACTGCAAAATTGAAACAGGTCAAAATCTATCCCTCATACAATACATGTTATTAAATTCTAATTATTACAAAAATATTCAAAAAAATCTAAATTAAAACGTTGTATATCCTAAAAAGTTTACTAGAATTCCTATCTTCGATAAAGTGTTTAATTATGTAATAGTATCCACTGGTTATTTATCGATTTAAATTTTCGATTGATTGTCCAGTGGCAAAGCTTGCCAGTTATGAAAACATTGATCGACCTCTCTCGACTGTTTATTTAAGTAATGTTTGCGTTACGCCGTATTGAACTTCTGTTATAAAAATACAAGTAGTGAGAAATGATGTCAGATGTGAGTGGAATTGGTTTCATTGAAATTGTATGAAATATTCACAAAATGTTGATTGAGTTAAACTTGAACACTGTTTGAACATTTTAGTAAAATATAATTTAACTACATTTCAAATAATAGATCGTTATAATATATAACTGTTGAAAATTGACCTGTTACTGTCATTATTATTATGCATAGAAATGTGTTAGAATTATTAGCAAATACAACTATGTGGTCTTTACATATGCCTTCCCCTTCAGGACGTGCGCGTGAATGTATGAGTTTGTATTTACAGTCCATTTCATTAATATTGACATTATTTTATGTCTGGGTGTAATATGTATGTGTTTACAAAAAAAATGTATCTATGTAGTATATCAGTCATCTGGTTACCATAACACAAGCAATTGCTTAGCCTGGGACTAGATGACGCCGTGTGGAATGTCCAAGGATTATTTAAGGATTATTTATTTTTATTATCCCTCTGTAAACATCAATTTCCAAAATACAATATCTTGATCAAAAACCCATTGCGTTCATGTTTATTTTAAAAATACAGCTGAATAAATAACCTTACTTCAGTTTTAAGTCGGTCAAAAAGTTAAAAAAATACTTAAACACTTATCAAAGTAAAATAAGCACAGGTCACAAGATGGCCATTGATTGTATGTAAATAAGGCCACTTACACACGACTCTGTTCCAGATGAACCAACAATGCAAGGTGTGCGGGGAGCCTGCGGCTGGATTCCACTTTGGCGCGTTTACGTGTGAAGGATGCAAGGTAATTTTTATTTAATAAAATTTACTCAGTTTATATTAAAAAGCGATCATTAAAAAAATCTAAGATGACGGAGATTTTTAAAAATCAAAATCAAAATCAAAATCAAAATGTATTTATTCAGTACGATCGTTTATAGACCACTTTGACATGTCACGTTCTTAAAACTAGGTGATTCTACTGCCTGTTGAGTATAATGAAAGCATTGAGTATAATGTAGTTGCCGATAAATAATGTTTTTATCAATACATAGTATAAAAAAAAGTCTCTGTTTGCCTATGCGCTTGGATGTTTAGACAACGGATTTTAATGCAGTTTTCATTATGAGATTATATAAATGAGGAAGGTTTTATATTAAGTATGCATATTAAGGTGTCTGTATGCGGCAAACTAGCGCCACTGTCTATTTTATTTTATTATTACGTTGAACAAAGGAATTAAAAAAAACTGAATGTTCAGTCTGTGAAAGCTATCATAAGCTTTTTTTTAATACCTCTGTAATTGTTTCATTTTGTATCATCTTAGCTGGTCCCATAAAAAGTTTAAGAACTGAGGACCTTCGGAGTAATAAACAGAAATGCACTTCGAGAGTGCAGACTTCAATATTGCAAGACTCCTTGCAATATTGAAGTCGATTTTTATATCAAGTCACAGTTTTCTGAAGTACACTTCAAATTTTCTTTAAAACCGTTACTTATCTTAAAGTATGGTGATAATAAGACAACTCGCTGCTAAGTAGCCCTTACCCTCCACAAAGACAGGCGATCCATCAGCAAAATCTACGATCTAGCCCCATAAATACAAAAACTAAATAGGTATGCTTAGGACATGTGGATTGGCTATGTGGACTGGGTACATGTGGACCGATTGACGCCTGAATAGCCCTGTCCTTCACCGTAAATCAGGTATTTTCTAGGAAGTTCCCCCGACAAATAGGTGGACAGGCTTTGGCTAAATTGTGGACAGCTCAGCTTTGCATGAGACTTGAATTTTGAAATTAAATAGGTTCTGAAAATGGTTAAGGGATAAAACGGCGTTCTTGGCACATTGAGTCGCAATAGACGATTCCAAAAACGTATTTTATAACGAAACGTTCTTAGTATATAAAGCACATAAATTGTTTGTGTTAAAGTTTATTAATTTCGATTTTAAATTGATGTGGAAGACAAAAAATTGTTAAGTGCAAACCAAACTTTATCAAGCAATGTAAAATTAAATTCCAAATAACTTAGTTAGATAACATGATTTTTATACTGAAACTTTTCTACAAATATTATTTATAGAAAATATTTAATCTTCCTTGATGAAACCACTTTACGTAAACTAGTAAATAAAGTTATAAATTCCAAATTTCCAGTATTTCAGCCTCAAGGGAATAGGTCCAATAAATTACTATCATATTATTACTATCGTTCACAACTTACGGTTATACTTCTATGATTAATGGCCACAGGTTGTATTACGTGTCGGAATGGCTATGGCGCGTGCTAATAGTAAAGGTCTTGTTATGTAATGTTAAAATTGGTTCATGACAATAGCTTGAAATTGCTGAGCGGTTTTGATTCATGGTTTTTAGGCATCATAAGTCGTAATTGGACGTCTGTTTTATTGGTTTCAATGGATATAACACTATCCTAGCTAGATATAGTAAGCCAGTTATACGTATTGATAAGATCAGTGTTAACTGGAGTATGAGTTCACAGGATTAACAAGAAAATATAGGGTAGTCAGAGGGCATGTCCGTCCAAGCCTGATTATTTTTTATATACAGTATCAGGTATAACTTACATTGAATATTTTAAAATTTACAGTATTTATATTCAACCTAATCTTCACAAACTGACAACACTGATACAATTAAGTAGGTATAAATAAAACAGAGTTTTCATCTGTTTATAAATACATATGGCCACTGGCAATTTTTCATTCAAGATTGTATTATTTATTTATTTATTTATTATACATACATACTCGGTTGCTATCATAAAAGCTATACGTAATATGGGAGCGACAAACCTGCTCTCAGAATTGTCGCACCGCAAGCAATTTGCTACTCCGAATCAATTTGCGACTTTTTGTCGCGAGATAATGTCGAGCGATACACAGTGAGAAATGAATAACTGGTTCATGGTATTTTTTTTTTAAACATAAGACTTTTTATCGATAACAAATTAAAAAGAGATTAAATTTCTCGAATAAAAAGCTTTCGAAAGCCCAAACTTTTTACAAAGCATGATTTTTTATAGTATTATTCGAACTTAATTATTATAATTTATATCCGCACTTAACAGTCAAGGTTATTTTTGTTTAGATGCACATTTTAAATGCTTATTTTCAATCAGTAGACATTCAATTAAATAATTAAGATCACTTTGAATCATATAAACTTTACGTTATTCTACTCTGTTTTAAATACGTATATTATAATAAATTAATATAGTAATGTTTGAGTAAACTAAAGGCGATACTCGCTAATATTATAAAGTTTAGGTGGTATCAGGCTAGCCAATTAAATCTCAACTAACAATGTCCCAGGTAATAGTGACCAAAGTGTAAAATGCCTTCAAAATAATGATGAAAAAGCTTAAGTAAGCCTCTTATTTGGTTTAATAAACCTATTTTAGCTAAAACGGATATTAAATAAGTTGCTCTCTTTTCATTGACATAAGAGTAACAAGAAAGAAACATTCTTTAAATCTATATTAAATTGAGAGTTTAGAGACACATTAGAGAGTGGACAGGAGTTAATAGAGTAGAAGATCTGTTTAGACTAGCACTAGACAAGATGACAGCTAACCTTCAGTAATGGAGAGGCACTGAAAGAAGAAGAAGATTTTAAATTGACAAATCTTTTTGATATTTTACATTTAAACAGGCTGTTTAATCTGAGCTAGCTTCGATTCAATTTTCTGTTGAATGCAACCGTGCGCCTCTCGCGTTGTTTTGTCGCTTCAAATTTGTCGGCAGTATAAAGAATTATAATTTAGTTGCCTTATTTAAACGTAATTAGCCGCTTTTATTTTTTAATATTGTAATTATGTTCCGCTTTGGTTTAAGAGTTTAATTATCTCGATTGGTTTTCGATAAGGTAATGTTTTTGGTTGCAAATGCCAGGTTGCGTAATTTTGGAGTTAATTTTGTGAGATTTTTTTGTTTGTTTTAGGTTGAAACGAGTATTATGTCTAGATAAATTCACATTATACATCCATTATCTATAAATTAAAGCTCTATTCGTTACTTTTCTAATCAGTCTTATGATTAATGTTCTGAAAAAAAAATCAAATTAAATTAAAATATCAATAAATTTACATTTTACAACTAATAGTACTCGTAGTTACACTTATGAATTATTTCAAATATTTTTGTACATAATAATTATAATATGAGACTAAATATATTTTGTTTTGACTTCTTTGATTGGCTAAACCACAATAGAACAAATTGTGATGAAAGACTAAGTAAAAACCAAATGATGTAACTTTGACACAATTTAATTAAATATCTCAGTCACAACATCAGAAGTAGCCCAATACAAAATTTAAGACCACCTGTGGGCAAGGACGACATAGTCGTTTGTCACGGCAAAATATTACTACGATCCACTAAAATCGAGGTTTCATCACTCTCCGAAATTCAACTTTATTTTCTTCAGAACAAAGTTTTAATTCCTTTTGTTTGTGATACATTTTGAAACGATTTTTTCAAAAACATTGACAAGCGAAAATGCACTTTCTGTTGATTCGGATTGTGTCGAAAATTCATTGAATTTTTGTACTTAGTGTGATATGATTCCGATGAATAAATCTTTCAAGATAAAATTGGTCGATTCATCAGTTTTAACAACAGCTTATTGTATCATAAAGGGATATAGTAATAATTAAGCATTTTATTCTCGATTTACTACTGTTTTATGTGAAACAATAAATAAAAAATGTAAATTATTTTTGTAATTTTTACATCAATTTATGAGACTCCTCCAAAGGTTGTGCCAAAACTTTGTATACGAAATTTATTTCAATTTTTGTCTTTAAAGGTTAAATGGTTTTAATTTGTATAAAATTACGGAATTATAAAATACCTAGCTATTCATAAAATGTTAATACCTTACATAAAAAAAGCCACGCATCTTTAGACATTTAAAATCCTTTGATGTCAGACACAAAATTAATTAAAAGTACCTAAGTATATTTATTCATAATTTTTTTACAATGTAAGAAAGTGAAGAAAGAAGCAATGGTCTAATAAAAATATTATCAAAAACTATTTTTATTAAAAAAAAACATTTATTTTATATTTAATCTAATGTGCAATAAAATAAGTAATAGCAAGTCCGATGTTATTTTAAGATCTCTGATACAACTGCTACATTCCGGAGTGCCTCAGTAAAACTATCACTGCCGTGTGAAATATGACTGAATTTGTCTAATTTATGTTTAAGTGTCCGCATTTTATACTACACTAGCTAACTTGCCCGTGGCTTCGCTCACGTGGTACCTACCTTGATAAAATATAGCCTATGTTCATTCGGAAAGTCTAAGCTATAAATTGGTAAAATATTTTTTGAAATCGGATGAGTAGTTTTGAAGATTACCCCAAACATACAAACATACAAACAAACAAACAAACCAACATTAACTGTTGCCATTTTTTTATCTCTCAAAGAGGCAAACTATTGGAAGATTTTTATAGAATAATAATTAACTATTTATATTAATAGTTAAGGATATTCACATACATTAAGGAGTTAAAACGATGAATTTAAAAAAAAACAACACCTCTATACGTTTAAATTACGTATGAAATGAAAACCGTCCTATTACGGACCGTTTTCAGTTCTTTCTAAAACTAAAAATGTACCGACTCTTAGAAATTATTAATTATTTACCTACTTAATTAAAAAAAACAAATAAGTTTGTAAGTTCATAATTATAAGCAAGTGGCTGACTCTGGTGACTGAAAAAAATTAAATACTTTATTCCTTTATTAAATGGAAAGCTTACAACTAAAATAATATTTTATTAATAATTTTGTATTTAAATTATGTTTTTATATTTTGCTATAATTGAGCACAATTATTATTATCAGATCCTGCGCGAAAACGTGAATAACCAACGACATAGGAGTGTAGATGGCATTCGTGTATTCTTCACAGTTTCGCGTCACGTTCCCGTTTTGTCGGTAATTTGTCCCGCGACAAAGAAACGCGAACAATATTATCAAAATCTCTGTGAGTGTGGATAGTCTAACAGTAAGTTATTATCAAACAGATACAAATAAACTTGTAAACAAAAAACATCGAAACCTACACTACAGTTGTTGTCAGTCAGTCAAACTACATTTTTATATATTCAGATTGCTGACACGTTTATGAGCAGGCTGCACGTGCCATCATTAACATAACAAATTAATGGAGATTTGTTAATGAAATTGTTGAAGAACGGAACCATTATGACATAAAAAGATGGCTGCCTAAATTTTATGA
Organism: Xanthorhoe designata; assembly: GCA_963582015.1. NCBI lineage: Eukaryota > Metazoa > Arthropoda > Insecta > Lepidoptera > Geometridae > Xanthorhoe > Xanthorhoe designata. Next base: position 1,102,189 of record OY757045.1, read on the forward strand.
CAAAACTCTTTGTAACAGTATATTGTTTGGTATTCTATAATATAGTATTATTAAATCGTGGGACTAAACGAAACTATAATATACCCGAGGTGACTCCCGCGCGTAGTGAGGGGGGAATTAAATCGTGGGTATATTATAAAAAACAATAAATAAATTATTTATATATAAAAAAAATATTACTTTTGACTCCCTAGAGACTAAAATGATCACAATGGTCATTTATATAAAGGTTTTTAGATTGTGAAAGTGTGATTGATACGAGTATGTATATAGGTCAATTTGCCAATTTTAATTAATGATTCATGATTTCCACTTAATATAAATTTATCCGTTTTTGTCTTATTTGTTTTTAAACTTTACGATCAACCTTAAATTTTGTTCTACAAATCACCCAAAAACTACCACAATAAATATACAAAAAGCAATAATCTTAAAAACACCTACGGTTAATTAGTTCGTTGATTAACAAGTCTGTGTCGTATTTCCTTATAAATATTCTAAGAAATTTGACACTTAGTGACATTGTAATAAGGGCGGTATTTACATATTTATGGTGATCGCCACCCACGCATTGGAAATGTTTGTTTTTAATAACAATTTAAATAAATCTATAATTATGCTAATTAACTGATCGGTGATACCGATTTTCTATCATAAAGTATTATTTAATGTGCTGAAACTTGATCATTATTATTTCTAAATTTGGACCTTAGGTGCCTATTTATTTCTGTGTTAAACAAATAACAACTTTTTATTTCTCATTCGGATAAAAGACAAACCCCATAAAACTTACGTTCACGAGACAATTTTTAGACAATGCTTTTTTGTTGTTGCAACAAAATTAAATAATAATAAAAAAAAAATATTTCATGTCAATGAAAATATGACAACCTTAGCAACTAGAATCATTTTGCAAAAAATCGAACTCGAATTCACCCAAGTAGGTAACCGGACTCCCTTATTAGTACTTGCTTAACTAGACAATAGTGGCTATTCGGAGTGTCGCAAAAACTAAATGAATGAATGAAAATGAATAAATGAATGAAAATTCTTAATTGCACACCTTAAACAATAAACAAAGAATAAAATAAAATGTAGTAAACATGTACAATGGGCGGCCTTATCGCTAAAAGCGATCTCTTACCTAAACTTAACTAACTAAAAATGTTGCCGTCCCTTTAATAGCGATGGAAATAAAATGATGGCATTAATTTTAGTTAGTTAAGTTTAGCTTTTGCGACACTCCAAATTGTCACTATTACTAGATGAATAGACAATTTATATATAAATAATAATATTAACTACACTATGATGATTTCTCAATTTTTACCCAAAATTCCATAAATTGATTTACAAGTACATTGCAAAGTTCACAAAGTTTTTGCCCAGTCAAAATGTCATCGGTAACAATTTTAATGGCCATAATTCCATTTACAGCTTAAATTAATTTTGGTTCTTGTAATATTCTATTCAGTAGAACAAGACGCACCTCCTCATCGAAAGGTCGCAGGTTCATAGTCTATTAACAGGAATTGACCAATACTGTTTACTAGGAAAATTAAATAAACCTGTGTTAGACTGGCACAGAATAGGGGAGGTTAGCACAAGCGAAGAGAGGCCTATGCCCAGCAGTGGGATGAGACGGGCTGCACATGATGATGATATAATAATTATAAGATTATATAGAAGGTATCTAAGTAGTATATCAGTCATCTGGTTACCATAACACAAGTATTAAATTGCTTAGCTTGGGACTAGATGACGCTGTGTGGAATGTCCAAGGATATTTATTTATTGTTTATTTATCTCAACTGATCCAAGCCACTGCCAGACGGAAGCGTGCCCAAGACACTGGCAGCATTGTCGCGCTGAATGGCAATTCTGATCCATTAAGCCAATGTGCCAGAATGTAGTAGTTTAGTTTCTGTAAATAAGTATATATTTAGGGCATACTCATTCTTCCCCAAAAGGCCACCTGCATTACTTGTTGAAGCAAATTAATAAAACTTAAATCGATCGAGAATTTGGGGCATAAAAATTGAAGTGTTTAATGCAAATTATCCAAGTACCGGCTCAATATTACAGGCCGTAATATCGATGTAACCCATAATTTGCACACTTTTCAATAATCGATTGGATATCGAATGATTTCGATATCGAGTTTTGGGAATAACATAGTTACTTGGCTTTTTGATGTTATTGTTTTGAAGTTTAAATAGTTACTTTCAAATGGATTTTACTTACAAATGGTTAAAAGCCCGAGGTGTTTTAAATGGTATGTAAAGTATTAACAAATTATTCAGTCCTAATAAACAGATGAATTATAATTTTTTAAATGACTAGTTCATTTTAAGAAGTAACATTAAATAAAAACTCAAAGGAGTGTTTTTACGGGTATTGGCACCGATTCTGTTGCTAAAATATTCCTAAATCCGAAAGCTCTTTATTTCGTTCATGTTAAAGTTCAAAATAAAATAACAGCCTGAGTGACAATAGGTATCTCTAAAATTACTTTATATTAGTAAAATTTAAGTGTTTGTGGGTAGAATTGATCAAGACCATTTTTGCTTCTGACTAAAACTACCCAAAGATGAAAAACTAGGTTAAAAGTACTTTGTTCTTGAAATGTTATTTTCAGTGCTATGCCATGTTGGTCTTTAGCATGAACGTAATAAGAGCTTTCAGTTTTAGTTATATTTTAGCTAATCAGTGAAAGAACAAAATCAGCGCTCTATACTTAAAAGGAGGCTTCGATTACTGTTTAGTTTCTTGTACTTTAAGTTAAAACCAATAAAAAATTTGAATTTGGAGTGTAAATTTTAAGTTCATATTTTGAAGTATCGATAAAAACTCAAAGGAGTGTAAATTTTATTTTGAGCATTTTACACAATATTTTTTAAAGCCGTGAAAAAACGTTCGATTTGTATCAAAAACCGTGCTATGCCCATATACTTCAATGAAGCAATTTGGTAAATGTAAAAATTATCTGTGATGTTCTCGTTTTACGAAAATGAAGTAATTTAATGCAGCTCTTTTGCACCTTACCTCAAGATAAAAAAAGTCGTGCGATGATAATAAAAACGTAGGTACTCAAAATTTTCAAAATGTTTCGATTCATTACGCTTATACGTACCAGTCGCTTGTTCCATTCGTCAAAAAATATATGCAAATTTAACCTTTAAAACATCGCATTCAAATTTGGTTAAAAATTTTATTTAAAAAGTAGTAAAACGAAATTTACAATCTCAAAATTAAAATTTAAGAGGTGCGTCACATGCACCTCCCATATTTTAATGACGCCGTAATGTGAATGCGTTTATTGAATTATTCATTAAATCGGTTCGTGTCACTTGGTGCGGCCGATTTCTTTATATCAAAGAGTTTAATATCCAAATCAATTTTGAATATGAGATTAAATGTTTCGTGAATAATTATATCACCCAAGATTTAAATAGAAATTGGTCTAGTTAGCGTCGATGGGCTTGCAAACTGTCACTTAATGTTAACTTCTACAAAATTGAACCTAATTGTATTTGGACATACCTCTGACTACCACTTAGACATTTTGAATTTTGACATTTTTGATTTGATCAATCCTCTTTCGTTGAAACACATTCAAACATAAAACTGAAAAAAACTTAAATAATCAAGTTATGGCATCCTACTTATTCAGTACCTACCTACTATTGATAAGTACACTCATAAAAATATACGTATTTCAAAAGTTTTGTAGTAAACTTCAAATTTTCGATTACAATGACCTCTCCCTTTCGTAAGTCAGTCACAAATCATCTTTGCCTCTAATTATCCAAAACACTGGTTTAACCACCTCATTGGAAAGGTACAATCTACCGCCATTAAAGGTAGCCGATTTTAAACGTTCGCAAAAACCGATAATATAATGAGATGGATGTTTTGGTACGTTTTGTTATTGAGACACATTGCGGTTTGATAGATACCTACATATTTTCATGTTATAAAGTTATGTTTTCAAACATTTAAATGCAAAAGAAATGTAGGTACAGATAACAGTCTTGATTGTTGATGATCTAATTTTTGATTCAAAGGAATGAATTTTTGAACTTTGTACTTTAATTTAGATATTTTTAGAGTCGCTTATAAATATCATTTGTGAAAAAATAGGTCTTAAGGTAATAAAGAATAGAACAAACATATTATTTTTTTAGGCGGCCTAAAAACTTCGTCAGTAGAGTGGCCACTTTCTCACACGAACGTGTTTGCTTACTAAACATTGCTTTTGATTAGGTACCAATTAAATATATAAATAGAAAATAGTATCGAATTCTTCAAGACAGACATTGTATTAAACTGTCATGTCACATGATCGATAACCTCCCGTTAACAATAGGGTGAAAGTTAGCGCATGACCAACAAAACCTCTAAATTCGCCCCATCAGGTCCTAAACGCAACTATTCTGAAATCATATCGCTAACGGACTCAACGCTTTCTTATTCTTTGTTGTTTGTTTCTATAGATACAGTAGAATAGCTTACTCACTTCCTATTCAACGTAATTGAGTTATCCGACTGGATAGACGGACCGTGAAAACAAGTAATACTGTATTTATTTTACAGAACCTAAAAAAAACTAAGGCCTTTACATCTTTACTACAATGTTTAAGGTAGTAGCGAAAACAGAGTTTGGTGGCCACCAAGTGCAACTTCGCTACTCCTCCTAAACTACAAAAAATGAAACTATTACATAGATATTAAAAAAAAAGCTTATGATAGGTTTCACAAACTGTACATTCAGTTAAAATTCCTTTGTTCAACGTACCTTAATGCCCGTTCTCATATCCAACGCACGGATGACCGTAGATCGATCGTCATAGCAACGTTATCTGTCAAAAAGTGTCATACATTTTGTGTTATATAAACAACGTTTCGATAGAGATAGATCGACGGTCATCCGTACGATGGATATAGGAATTTGTCATTAATACAGTTTCAGGAGGCAATAAATTGAAAGTCCGTTGCAGCCTAAACGCTATTTTGCTTGCATTATAAAAAAAATAACGTTTGAATTCGTGGCCAGTAATTTGACTACTTCAAAATATTATGTAGTGCTTCTGTTGCCTTTTTTTTGACGACCTCTGTGGTGCAGTGGGCGAAAGCCCGCCTGAGACGCAGAGGTTGCGGGTTCGATCCCCGCTGCGGGACAAATGTTTGCATGATCTGCAAATATTTGTTTCGTGTCTGGGTGTTTTCTATGTATAATGTGTATGTATTTACAAAAAAAAAATGTATCTATGTAGTTTATCAGTCATCTGGTTACCATAACACAAGCATTAAATTGCTTAGCTTGGGACTAAATGACGCCGTGTGAAATGTCCAAGGATATTTATTTATTTATTTATTTATGTGTCTTTCCCTTGGGGGTAGGTAGAGACCACGGACTCCTTTTGTTACGATCCTGACACACTTCTTTCGCCTCATTCACTCTCATTACATTTTTCATACACGCTCTCCGCATGTAATGATCCAGCGTTTGTATCTCACCTGTGCCGCAGTGGACAGCGTATGTCGATCATTATACAATTTTGAATGAGCATGATTGCAAGCTCCATTATCGTCTATTCTGATTGGGCCCATTGTGCGCATGCGGGAATTAAAAGTCGCGCCTCTGCGGTCAAACGATGTGTGAAAGTGATGCAGATGTTTCAATTGTACTAGGTCGTACTTATAACTGTCGGTTAACTTTTATTTTGCAAAATGTGGAGTAGCTAATTATGTATTTAAACTTACCTCTGACTAGACATCTTCAAAGGATTTCAAATACCTAAAGATCTGATAAAATAATAATGTCTACTGCACACGAAAGCACACGGCTGTATAGTATTATATTATCTGTGCCCTAGCTCATTAGTCACCTATTTATATTGTGACTACTCAGAACGTTGCCAATATTCAATGATTTGTTAAGAAAGTCTAACAAACCTATTTACGGAAGAAATTATCGCAACACAGATCTTATTATTGTATATTATTATATTGAATTGGTTGCTACTAAATTGTTTTTAAATATCAAATCAAATTTTTAAAATGCTTTCATACCTAATTAGGTGGAACTAATAGCATCCTAATTATGTCTTGAACATCCGGAGATCGTTATATGATATCTGTGGATCGTGTTACAGATTTGCAAGTAGCCGAGATGCTATCATTGATTGACTGTAATGATGCATGATGATGTTTGTAATATGATACTTTTTATTATATTGTCTATTTTGATTTCCTTTTTAGAAATTAATGGTTTTTTATTTTATGTTTGTTTATGGCTTTTTTGGTTGTGAGTTGTTTTAGGATACTTTAGAATTTTAGATCATAATATTGTGAGTTCAAATCCAGGTCGTACATTTTAGATAACACAAGCGTACGCCCGCGGCTTGGCTCGCGTACTACTTCTTGAATAAAATGTAGGCTAGGTCATAAGCTACGTATATTCTAAGTCTTAGCTTAATTATTTTAGTAGTTTTTGCGTGAAGGAGTAACAAACATCCATCTTTTCATCCACACATCTATACTCGATTATTTCTACCTCTAGAGTTAACACGAGCATAAAACGGTGAAGGAAAACATCGTGAGGAAACCAGTTAGCTCTCTAATAGCGTCGATGGGCTTGCAACCTGAAACCTGAAAGTTAACTTCTGCAGAAAGTGGGCATGTACCAAATATGTATTTGGACATACCTCTGACTAACCCCTTAGACATTTCAAAAAGATCTAAAAATTGCCTAATGAGCTGAAAGAAATGTCTACCGCTCCCGGGATACAGTCGTGATCATATTTCATATTTTCATTTTTTTCATTTCTGTAGTTTAAAACAAAAATTAAAACGAATATCACGCATATCAGTTAACTACATACAATATTTAAAATACTTTTCGTAATAACCATATTTTAATGGCTGTTTGAAATCGAACATATCTGCGCAATTCATAATGAATTGATGAGGTACCTACAGCATGAGTGGTCCGGGTCAAAGGCTAGGTCACATTTAAATAAATTCACCATATTTCCTCTAATATGGCGTGTTTATTAGGCAAGATGTGGATCAATTATTTTTTATTGAATATCAAATTAGAAAATTGTTTCAATATTCCATCATCATCATCAGGTTCTTGCCTGATTCTTTCTGGTGTAGGGAGTCGCGTTGGAACAGGCATTAGAATCACCTAGCATGTAAAACGAAACTTAAGTGATCCTTGAGGTCCTACAAGAATAAATGCTTTTTTTCTTTCTTTCATCCACGGTCATTCCACTGGTGTAGTCCTCTGTTTACGTCATTCATTTCGGTCCTGTGCCACGCAGCATCTATTCTATAGTCTATTTTATACAAAGACTAATTCAAAGAAAAGGTTTTCGATATTATTGTACGTATAAAAATAATAAAATCTAATAATTGAAAAAAATATGAAATATGATCACGACTGTATCCCGGGAGCGGTAGACATTTCTTTCAGATCATTAGGCAATTTTTAGATCTTTTCCGAAGATGTCTAAGGGGTAGTCAGAGGTATGTCCAAATATATATTTGGTACATGCCCACTTTTTGCAGAAGTTAACTTTCCATACGTGACAGGTTGCAAGCCCATCGACGCTATTATAGATCTTGAAAAAAATTGGTATACACCCTCTTATGGTACTTTATTCACGATTCGGAACCAAACAGGTCCATAAAATATATATACATAAGGGTTAAGCTCGCCTCTGTACATGCCTTTTAATTTAGTTTTTTTAATTGTATTTTTTCTTGTGTACAATAAAAAATAAAGAATAAAATCAATATAATCTTCAACCTTCAAACATAACAGTCATAATGTGACTAAACATTCGCAATTTATTAATAACTACCAATTTACAAATATCGAAACTAATTTACGGTAAAAGATTAACTAAAATCATATATTTGTCATTATAATCATGAAAGCGTTCCAAAATGATAAAAATATGCAAATTCCAAAAATCGAGGTAAATTTAAAGAAAAAACTGAGGTTTATGAAAAAGATTGAATTAGCTGAGCTAATTTATATCTGTATCAGATTATTTGATATTTATTGCAATAATTAACATATCAAAATAGTGTCACAGATACATTGGGACTTAAATTTTGGTGACGATTAATGACAGCTTCGCGGATTAATTCACTTCTTAGATTTTCAACCTTCTTACACAGCAAGTTTTTTTGTAAAATACACACCATAAATTCATTGATAATTTAGTAATAAATTACAATTAAGTTGGAGTTTTTCTAGATTGCTTAGGCCTTTACATCTTTACCAGATAATTTATACAGAGTCAGGAGGCCTACTTTGCCTACACTTAACGGGACACTGTAGTGCCTGGGACATTGTTGAGATGGAATAGGCTTGCCCAGCACCTAAACCATCCTCTCAGCTTAGCCGGCCATATCCACAGGAAAGACAATGATTAATACGTGTGGGGCTGACTAGCCTCGAGTTGACTTTTCTAGTTATCATTGTAATAACGAGGTTAGATTTCTAGATTTGAAAAATTCAAGCGAGACTAAAACTCAAATCCAATCCTTATTTACTTCGTAATGATAAGATATTCATAAAATACATAAACTAGAAAAATATATAACCCTCTTACTGCGACAGTCGGGTAATAAGCATCAACCAATCAGATCAAATTGCTCGGGCGTGAAATGCGTGCATCACATCGCGTTACAGGGAATTATGATGTATGCTGTCAAATTATTATAAGCACTGATAATTTGTTTGACAGTTGTGGTCAAATACTGATCATGATAATTATAGTTTATATATTTTATTATGGCGTTATAGTGGTGTTATAAATGAAAAATCTTACTAAAAGTTAACCGCTCCGGCAGGATTCGAACCTGCGTAGATACTATCGCTCTTAAGCCGAGCTACCTGATCACTAGGCTAAGGAACCATTTAACCTATATATTTTTTGTACCTACGCCAAGAGCTGAAACTATCAGTAGGATGATTTCTCGGTTAAAGCAACTTTCGTTCAAATAATATTCTCTAAGCAAATAACGCCTTGATATTTCTCAGGGAGAAGTCAGAACGCCGTGATATGTGGTGCTCCGAAACAATTGAATGTCATCTGGTACCTCGTAAATAAAGCGAACACCCTTTACGTGCAATCCAGGTCTATTGGCGTAATTTGAAGAAGGTTAGACTAATTACACTAACAGCAGTGTTACACAATCGATTAAGGTCTCAATTATAGTGGATGTGACTTAAAGTTAGGAAAGAGAGAAAGAAAGAAAGAAAGAAAAATCGTTTATTTTAGTAGAACCTCAAGGATCACTTCAATTGCGTCTTACATTCTAGGTGATTCTAATGCCTGTTAATAAATAAATAAAAAAAAAAAAAAAAAAAAAATTACTAATGAGTAGCCAGCGTACATTTTCATACATAATGTAATTTTTCTTCTAAAATGAATTAAAATTCTTAAAACATATATTAAAAACAAGAATACTGGCAATTTACCAGGATTCGTGGATTTAAAAATGTAAATAATAAAACATGGCATTATTATTGATTGCAATAAATAATTTAAAATATAAATTTCACATCATACTTTACAACGCTCGACACATGAAATGCTTTTAAAAAAACAATAACCCCTTTCCTAATCCCACATAAATTAGTATCAACAATAAACTATACCCAACTACACGTCAACTACACCTACACCTTTAAATCTCAATAATCAACTACACCTTTAAATCTCAATAAAACTCTCCCGAATCAAAATCAAACGACAAATTATAGATAAAGAGCATTCATTCACGCGGGTGGTCCATAGACCGACTGCTTACTTGTGCCTCGTTTACATATTCAACTCGACTAACGCATAAATTGTCATTACAGTAATCATCCGATCGATAAACGCGCTCAGTTCAATCGATTCGAATCCTCGCATTCGAAAAATCTTTTTTTTGTTGTCAAAGTGACCGTCACCTATACCTATTTATCGTCTAGTTTACTGCAGTTTATCGGTTTACAACCGTAACTTACGTTTATGATCACGGGACGTTCTTGGGTACCCAATGAACATACATAGTCGATTAGGGAACAGTTTTGGACGACTGTTATTCCCGAGTCTCCAACGCCTTTTATCATTAACAGAATGAGCATTTTTATTTCAAAGATGATTTCAGTCCAGCTTTAAATCTTTAATCATAATCGCCGTTATTTAGATTGTAGGAGATAAAACGCTTATCGTTAAAATACCTATTTGAATATCGACTTTTTTATGAATAGGTCATCGACTGTCATCAGACTCATCAATCGTAAAAATATAATCTGATGTCGAGTTTTAATGATCATTAAATTATACTTTTTGACGTTTGTCCCTTCACTTTATGGCGTCTAGAGTCGTTCTCATCAACATACCATGATGTAATGACCAATAACAATCTAGACTATAAATTCCGATGCCCAATGAATGCAAAGTCAAGGTATTTCACACGAAGCTAGTAAAACTATTATGGTTATCCCCACACTTTACATGCGCTTAACTTGAAACCATTTCTGTTCTTGATTAAAATCTGAGCATGTTACTGTTGACCTCAAAGAATAAGAGCATTTTGCATAACTATTTATTTTATATTAACCTTTACCGTTTGCTTGCAGTAAGTACTAGTTTGACAACACTAGTTCGAATATCTTCTTGTAATCCACACCTCTAGATTCAAACGCCTTGCCATTAAAACGAACGACAGAAACTAGAATATCATTGATATGTCAGTACTAAAATCTTCGCGAATACTACGTATCATATTACACAGTTCAATAAAAATCTAAAGTACATCAAGTACATTGACCCATTAATCCACAAACGACTTACATAATACTATCGAGTTAGGAATAACAAGCAAGGATATATTTATTTGATACGCGTGCTCTGCAGTCATCGTCGCCTTTAATTATCGTCACCCTTCCACTAGATTTTAAACTCTTACATTTTATCTAGTAAGTCTATTTTTCTCTACACCGAATCTTTTCCACCAGTTATTGGATAATAAACTTTATTGTTATTCTGATTGTGTTGAGTTTTATTTAGATGGGGTGGTTAGATCGTTTTAAGATGCGTATGTTTTCCATTTAAATGGTGGCGTTTACTCAGATTTGCCTGTTGAATCATCAATGTAGTTCGTAAAGAGTATTATGTGTCTGGATGATGTAGGCTGTTCTATAAAGGGTAATGTTTTGAGTTGTTTTTGTAAACAAATCGTGGTTGAATGTGATTTTGATCATTGAAACTTGGAGTGAGTCCGTTTCGTTTTACTATAAATAAAGATTTGATTCGATTTGTAGTGTTTGCTTGCTCTTGTTGTTAGGTGTGTTTTAAGACAAAATGGTTTTTAAAATAACAAAATAAATTGTTTTTTTCATTTTGGTTTTGGTGATTTTCATCTGCTTTGCTGTCAATGTGCAATATAAAAAAAATTTACTTTATAATGTGATTTTTTTCTAGATGCTTGGTTTATATTTAAGATATGATACAAGTCATAGAATGTCTAGTAATTAAGAAAATCGATATGAACATAAATATTTCGAATACTTACTTAATTAAACATGTCATAAAGTTTCAAGATGTTTCAAACGATTCATGAACACGACTTTATATCGTTCTTGCTACTTGACTCAAACACTTGTTGTAAACAAACTCTATCGCCCTTGTCGTAAATGCCAAATTGACATTGATTCACTCGGAAAATTCCATTCATTGGTAACTCGAGCACATCCCCAATCGATTCGGAATCGTTGCTCAACTCGATTATAAAGCAGAGCACACATGCTATTGTTTTATTCGATTGCATTCGACCTATTTTCATGAGCTTACTTCTTTTGTTTTATAAATACTACTTTTATAGTGATCACTACAGTTCTTCCAGTGGAGAGGTCAATTGAGCTACATTTAGATCGTTTAAAATGATCTTCAGATGGTTCTCCACTGGTCTTTGTTTTCTTTTAGTTATAAAACTTTTTAAAAACTAGTCAAAAACTATTCGAATATTAAGAAAAAATATGCAGAGGTAATAAGGTGCTGACCCTAACTTAGGCAGAGTTAAACTTAAAAAAAAGTTAACAAAAAAAATAGGAATCTTTGGTTAACTTAAGACAGAGAGAGACTGGCCGTTAGTGTTTTAAATAAACTATGAGTCTGTCATAATTATCAATCAAAGACGATTAATATCAAGAAGACAGACAAAGGCCATACACAAAATCGTAACCCTGAAAATGGCCCAAAACGGGAGTTTAAAGTAGGTGGCAGCACCTGATAGCCTGGAAACTTTAAAACATCAATGTTATTCAAGAAATTTAAATTACTTTCTAGTTAAAATTACGTACAATTTTTTTTTATATTTAATATTACGATTTTGTGTATGGCCTTTGTCTGTCTTCTTGATATTAATCGTCTTTGTTATCAACATAGGAAAAGTAGCTCAAACATCTTATAATTTTAGTATTCTGAGAAGTTTAAGGGAACATTACACAACAAGAGCCGTAAAGTCACTTCAAAAAAGTGGTTTATAAAATGTTTCAATTTGTCCGCGTCATTCTCAATATTTGCTTATCAACTTCGCAAAGTACAATGAGGTCCGGTTTAACAGTTACACAGTATATTAACACTTGTGCCCTTAGCGGATCGAGATTACGATAAACCTTTGTAAAGGTATCGATATATTTGATTATCTAATTACCTTTATAAGGTTCATCGACATCTCGAAATGAATAATATCAATTATTGAGTAAAACTTTTTCATAAGTAATTTTTAAAGAGGAAAGGCTGTGGTCTATTTCTTTAGACGTTCTTAATAGATCGTTTCAAGCAAGGTTTCGAGCGTAACAATATTCATAAGTCACCGTTTTTAAAAAATGCCAAAAATAAAGTTACTGTACTTTTGGTTATGAGGGCAGGTTAGTGGGATAACAAAACTGAGCACTTCCAGTGCTGCAGAGAACTTTGAATTTTAAGTCGTTAACATAAGTAGGTACAATATCTCCTGTCGCGGTCTCCTGTCTCTTTACTCTTTTCTAAAAACCTTATTTACTTCGTAACATTTACAAATTTACAATACAAGCATCGTTATCTATTAAAATACTAACATGTTTCTTTGAAGTTAGATTCGCTGTTTATAGAATATTTATATGCACATCGACACGAGTTAATGTAAATTTTTCCGAAACGTAAAATCCATACATGTCAGAGTTTGACCTGTCAACCTTTGGATTGATATAGCTACATTTATAGAACCTTCCATTTACATCATTATTACTTAAAAGTTTGTTAAATCACATCACATTAAACTATAAAGGTTAAAGTTTCTGTGTTTTTTTGTAACTCCTTCACGCTCAAACGGCTGGACGGTTTTGAATGAAATTTAGTACCAGCATTGCGAGCAAAGCCGAGGGCGATTAAGCTAATACTAACATAATGCATTTAGCGTTCGTAAACAGTCATAAATACTTACCATTTAATCTATCTTATAATGAATAGCTCTACTTAAATATAAGCCACTTACCTCCTATTTATCAATCAAATTACCAACACCAGGCAAACTAACATTAAACAATTTACAAAATAAACACTTTTCTATTCATCCTAGATCCGAGTCACAAATAAGTTTGAATCCTGCAACGCTATAAATAAGGATGAAAGTCAGTTTTTATGAGCAAGATAGCAACGGCGCTTACAAATTGCTGCGTTTGCGCACGCGTTCTTTTAGGGTTGTCACATAAAGAAATATTTTATCAAAATAAAGTTCTTATAGGAGAAATAAATAAATAAATAAATAAAGGGTTCGATCCCCGCCAAGGGACAAATGTTTGTATCTTCTACAAATATTTGTTCCGGGTCTGGATGTTTTTCTATCTATAGTATGTATGTATTTACAAAAAAAAATTGTATCTATGTAGTATATCAGTCATCTGGTTACCATAACACAAGCATTAAGTTGTTAGCTTGGGACTAGATGACGCTGTGTGGAATGTCCAAGGATATTTATTTATTTATTTTATTTATTTATTTATTAAAAGATTGGTTTCAAAAGCAATAGTGTTTAACTTGAAAAAGATATATCCAACTGTTTCAAAATCATTTCTTTTTTACTAGTGTACTAGTCTTACTTTTTCTAGTGTAGATGGTTATCGATTTCGATCACTTGAAGTGGTCCCACGTGATGGAAATAACGATGAAACTAAGCGTTTAAATAATTGTATGGTAATGTAGAACTTCTTATCGGAAACTTTACAATATTTCTTTATTTAGACGTAATTGTCGGACTGTAACGGACTTTAAAGAAAGTAAGTAATACTTACCTAACATCGATTAGTGCAAACAAAAAATAGACCAACATAAATTGTTGACAACCCTAACTGTACACTGAAGGATATAATCGCTACCCATTTCGTTTTAACTTCGCCGACATCACACATTCACTAGTCGACAAGTGGCATTGTATTTTAATTTCCGGCGTGTGTTGAATTGACAAAAGCTCCATAATTTAATTATAAAATAAGCTTTAGTACTTACGATATAAAGCTCATGGTTTTTAACGCAAAAATTATCAGGGACACTGAATTTAAGACCGTGTTTCAGTTAGAAATAGGGTCTGTTTTTGTTTCTTTCTTTAAGTGCTTGCAGAAAGTATTTTCAAATTTCTTGCTACAGTTACTCGATTTTATTTTCATATTATTTTATTTTTTTGGTAAAGGTCATTGGGCACTATGATATGAAATCCATACCCAGTTGTACAGAAATAAAATAGGGTGAGATAGATAGATAAATGTCTAAAGTTTACGATTGTATAAAATATGTCGCATTATCGAGCTTTCAATATAAAAAAAAAAGTGAAATCTTGGTCACAGACCGTTTATAAAAACTCTTTAGTAACTAGTTTAAACAAACTGTGTCTACTTTGCAAGCCTAAATGCCTAGATCGAGTTTTATTTCAAATGTTTTGATTGCTAACAAATAAATGAGAATTAAAAGAAAATACATTTGGAAAAGATGAGTTAATTAAATAGTTCAAATGTGTTTTCTTAAAGATGTATATGAAATAGAAATTTAGTCATAACAATGTCTGTCAGAGCAAGAAATACAAAGCAAATTGACTGTCGCTCCGCAATGTAAGACTTTCATTCAGATACAATGTAAGCTAACATTTCAATATTTCTTGTAAAATGGTACCCGCCTGCTAAATGGTTACATGCCACAGTCTAGCTTAATACCGTTGGTTAACTTTATAATCATCTTTAGATTGATCATGAAGCGCTCGTAGCGAAGCTTGCTAAGACGTTCTTCATAGATCGTCGAAGTTAAGCAACGTTCTGAGCGGTCACAACTTGGATGGGTGACCGCAAGTGGCATTTATTTCTGAGCGCTTCCGTGCTTCGGAGGGCACGTTAAATTGTCGGTCCCGGCTTTTAAAGTCGTTAAGCCATGACGGAGGCCTTAAGGCGGCCTAAAAACTCCGTCACCAGAGTTGGCCACTTGCTCATACGAACTTACTTTTTTAATAATGATGGTCAATTAAAATAAACGATTGTTTTCAAACTGAAACACTATGGCGATTCGATCCGACGTCATTATCCTTGGTTGAGTTTGTTAAAGCACTCTAGCTTGCGAAGGATTTATTTAATTAATTGGGGTGTCGATCAACTTCAATCCCGTTGAAATCGAAATTTTTGAAAATCTTTATTTTTGACAATATCTAAGTGTGATTTAACATGCGCCAATCCCGGTTTTAAGTCATTGATGAATATACACATTACAGTGTCTTTTCTAGTTAAAAACAGAGAAATGAATAAAAGTAGGCATAGTGCGATTACTTATACAGAGGTTTTATAAAGTTGGCGTTGCGACCTACTGCTATGAAAATTTGTAAAAGTCAATTAAGATCGATAGTAGGCATTGTGCTACTAAACTTTTTTTTTACGTTTATGTGATCCTTGAGGGCAATAAATGATTTTGACTTTGACTTCAAGTTTTCATAGTTTTTAGTAAAGATATAAGGTTTAAGAAGACTATCAGCTGTACAGTCGTAAACAGCATGTGAACAAGTAAAAAGCAGGTAGTAGTAAAAAGCAACATCTGTACAATCGCGCACAAAAAGCGAAGCTATCAGATGTAGCATTTCACGAAGGGTCGTGTCGTTCGCGATGTTACGAGTATTTACAATGATTTGAACGAATGTATGAAGAATAATTTAACATTTTTTTTCTTGTATACTAATTACATTTTTTTACGTTTGTCTTAACAAACCTGACAAGTAAAAATGTCCTAAATAATAATATTATTAAGAGGTAAAATTGGTTCTTTTGTATGTTTGGGGTAAACTCCGAAACTTCTCATCCGATTTCAAACATTCTTTCACCGATGTGTAGCAGGACTTTTCGAATGAACATAGGCTATATTTTATCAAGGTAGGTATCACGCGAGCGAAGCCGCGGGCTAGTAAGCTAGTGGTTAATACGCTACCAAATAATATATTTAAGTAACTTTTCAGTATTCGCCTTATAAATACTAGGAAATATCTCCCGAGGCTATACTCGTGATCTTGTATAGAGCCGTTAGCCTGGTTATATTTTTACTTCGCAAATGTGTTAAAATTTCAACCGATCTTATAAAATATGTTAGTGATTATTATACATTATATTAAGTGGTTGTAAAATGTTTATAACTTATTTCACAAGATTTAGATATAAAAAGATTATCCATGTTTTTATGTTTAACATGGATTTAAGTTTGTGCAATAAAAATATGAATTATATTTAAATTCTAGTTAAAGAACACCGTTATTGTAATAACCGGTGATGTCGATTAGAATTTAACTAAGTATAGCAAAATATGTGGACATGTCTTTGTCTACCCGTAAGATATATTCAAAAGATCTGAAGATGCATGAAGATTTGAGGTATTTTTTTTGTTCCATTAGAGATTACAACAATAATAGTGGCAATTCGGAGTGTCGCAAAAGCTAAACTAAACTAACTAAAAATGTTGCCGTCCCTTTCATAGCGATGGAAATAAAAAGGATGGCATTCGTTTTAGTTAGTTTAGTTTAGCTTTTGCGACCCTCCGAATAGCCACCAATAAGGAAGTTAGTAAACTAAATTTAGTAATAAAGTTATGAATTATGCTCTGTAACTTAAAACCTTTTAAAAATAAATACATTTTCGAATTTGATCCAACATAATATACATACGGAGAGACCGATTTGGATGAAATTTTGTGTTTTGAGTAGGTAACTCTTTATGGTTTGAAAATACCATTGCATCCGGTAGATGGCGTCATGAGCGTGAAATATATTATGTTATAGCACAGATAATATAATACTATACTAGTTATAGTCATGTTCTAGCGATCCTAGCTATAAACGCATTAGTCTTCGGAGGCCTTAAGACGGCCTAAATTGATATTTGGCCGCTAGTTTAAACATTACCAGTGGAGTATTAGAATATAAATTATACAATTAGTGAATAGTCGTTAAAACAGAAATAGGACAGTTTAGTACTAAATTACTATCGATTCTAAACCGAAGTAGTTTAAGAGCTAGCGGTGATTTATTTGGTATCATAATAACAGAAGCTAGAGCTGTTAGTGAAATGGTAGAGTGCAATTTAGCTTTACTTTATCTAATCTATCTATCTAAACAGCCCACTGGATCCCACTGCTGGGCAAAGGCTTCCCCTCTCTTTTTCCTTCGCCTGGTGTTGGGCTTCTATCAGCCAGCTGGTGGAGTAATCGTCGAGTTCCTTCGATTAGAATGTGTAGGTATTAAAATTTTAATCCCATTTATATAATTAATGATAGGACCAAACGCGAGTTATAACCTTACAACCAATAAAGGATACATTATGTTGTAATACGCAGAAATAAGACGATTTCCAGGGTGTACGGCCATTTTTAAATAAACTAAAATATATTAAATGAATTAAAATCTTCTGTACGTTACCTACTGATAATTTAGATAGATTTATTTATTTTTTGATTATGGTCTTTGTTTTTTTCCGGATTTTGTCTTTAAGTTATTGTGAATTTCTTACAACAATTTGATGTAAGTAAGTAAAATAACCTCTATCTCCTGACTACACAATCTCGATCCAAATCAGGTTCCCTTTGAAACACCGCACCGACTTTTACCTAATTATAAATAAAAATTAATTATTTTACAAACTTGATTAATATGGAAATATGGCTTAATTGATGTACTAATAATTGAAAATATTATTTTTTGATTGAGCAATTAGTTGTATGATGTATGAGTTGTTTATACTTTTGTGAATTAAATGTAGGTTTTTTATTATGTAAAAGTACCTCTAAATGATTTTACTGCAGTTTTGAATAACGGCTATCACCAAATTGAATATTAATTTTAAAAGTATGTTTACATACCATTTTTGTTGTTTCTCAAGTTGTGTACTCAAAGATTAATAATTAATTTACACTGTGGCCTAATGTAATCATTATATAATTATGTTTAGTGGTTTAAACGATAATTTTAAACAATCTAAGACCTATTTATGACACTTAAATAATAAGAACTTTCGACCAAGAAAAGCGCGTTGAAGTCTTTTGTACGAAAAATCTAACCCATAATTTCGTAAAGCAAAGTTTGAAATTAAATAATGCTCAATTAACATTACTTCAAACCGTATTTTTTTACCGAAATCTTATTTTTAAGAGATACGATTTTTGCACATAAATAGCAATCAACAATGCATTAAATGAAAATTAAAATTGGTTATGATTGAGTGCCGTTAACCGATATTAAAATAATAAACTGGTAATAATTATATTTTTTGTTGTAATCTGCAATTATCACTGATTAGGCACAATTACTAACAAATCTTATTATAATTTTATGATCTGCCGCACCCGCGGACTTTATTATTCTAATGAATTTATTAAAATATATTAAAGATATAAAATATATTAATAATAATTGTAATGCGAAACCAAAGTTCCTTTGAATATTCAACTTCAGAAGCATATTTAGCTGTAAGATGATTAAAAAATTACTCCTTATAATATTATGACAAAAAAAGCTTCCGCCCGCGACTTTGTTCGAGTGGTTCTTAACACGAAAACCTATCCCTCTTGTTAAAAAACAAAGATCAACGAAGTATTAATTTTAAGTTGTATTAATTTGTATGTTTATTCTGTGCACAATAAAGTGCTAATTCGTTCATTCACTGACGTTCTTTGTTAATCTTCGTTTATTCGTTCGTTCGTTCGTATGAGCAAGTGGCCAACTCGTTTATTAATAAGGGGGTTAGTGTTTTTTTCAGGTCGTTAACTTTATTGTATAATTCCAAGTTTCAGCCAATTCTGATTAGTAGTTTGCTCGTGAAAGACTTATAAATATCCATACATCCATAACAACTTTCGCCTTTATAATAAAAATAGGATAGGATATTGGAAAGACAAAATAAAAAAAATGGGCAGAAAATTGAAACATTTTAGAAATAACTATTTAAACTTTATGCACTTGCCGATTCGCGTGTTTGGCAGTTGATCAAACAACAGGACAACTTGTGTCGGGTCAGTAACATAAGTCGTTAAGCCATGACAGAGGCCTTTAGGTGGCCTAAAAACTCCGTCACCAGAGTTGGCCACTTGCTCATACGAACGAACGAACGAACATAAGTAACTGCTCTGATTAACTAACAATCTCTTCAACATTGACAAAGGGTGATACAGACAAAGATAGCGATGGTTGGAGGAGTTTGGGGAGACTTTATCCCAACAGCAAGACGAAAGAAGTAAATAAATAAATAAATAAATATCCTTGGACATTTCCACACGGCGTCATCTAGTCCCAAGCTAAGCAATTTAATGCTTGTGTTATTAACCAGATGACTGATAAACTACATAGATAATATTTTTTTTGTAAATACATACATATTATACATAGGAAACACCCAGACACGAAACAAATATTTGCAGATCATGCAAACATTTGTCCCGCAGCGGGGATCGAACCCGCAACCTCTGCGTCTCAGGCGGGCAAAATAAAAAATCAGTTATCAGTTAAATCAAATGCTCTGACGATCACCATAATAAGTTTTTATATCCTTTGATCCATCGTAAATATTTCAAATTAGCAAGTATATCACCAATTTCGTATAATGTCGGTATAAAAGCAAGTATAACACCAATCAATCGTTTAATGCTGATATTAACATACAAATTATTAATTACGAATTAATTTACAGTTGTTCGAAATGTGACTGTGACGAATTTATGATTAACAGGATATTTGATGTTTATTGGGTAAGCTTAGAGTAATCAATATGAACTACTGTGACTACTGAACTACCGTGCTGTGCCCCGCGGTGTTACCCGCGTTGAATAGTTCTCGAACTCGTGGAAATACCGGGATCTAAAGTAGCCAATTTTTTAATGCAGGGTATAAGCAATCCTGGTACCAAATTTTATTCGAATCCGACCAGCTGTTGAGCGTTAAGGAGTAACAAACATTGATTCACATAAACTTTCACCTTTATAATAATAAGTGTGATCAAAAATTATAGTATTATTAAATGACGACCTCCGTGGCGCAGTGGGCAAAGGCCCGCCTGAGACGCGGAGGTTGCGGGTTCGATCCCCGCCGCGGGACAAATGTTTGCATGTTCTGCGAATATTTGTCTCGAGTCTGGGTGTTTTCTGTGTATAATAATATGTATGTATTTACAAAAAAAATGTATCTATGTAGTATATCAGTCATCTAGTTACCATAACACAAGCATTAAGTTGCTAAGCTTGGGATTAGATGACGATGTGTGGAATGTCCAGGGATATTTATTTATTAAATGTGGCAAAATTAAATTAATGAACAACAGTGGTGCTCTTAACGCTGTTCAAGCTAAATATTCAAACGTTCGTTCATACTCGTTAGATCAATAGTTAATCGTTTCTCTGATTCGGCAGAACAAAATCAAAGTTTGATTCAAATATTGACACATTTCAATTTGCGTAAATTTCGGCGAATTTGAAATGATGATTGGTTTCAACAAGTATGGCTCTATTTCCGTTTGTAATAAAGATAATTGGCCACAATGTTGTGAACTAATATTATGACACGGAATTAACATGAAATAGGCAATTTAGAAAGTGGCCTTACAACCAATTAAAAGTTAACAATATTGCCAAAATAAATATTTGAATATGTTTCGTATTTGGCTGACTTAAGTGGTACCTACTTATCTAGTTATTGTTAAGCATATTATGGTAAAGCTTATCAAGGTAGTAAAGATATTGTTGAAAACTGAGTGTCACCTGTCTCCGCTACTTATTGGATGATTAAATTAAAATTATCTCTATAATACAACATTAAATGATGCTTTATGTATGTGTTTATAAGATAGATTGTTGACTATAATTATACAACGCTTAACTTATCCAAGTGAAACCAAACATATGAAATGAAGTCTTGCTAATTTGCGTTCTCTAAGCAAACTTATAACGGACCCTTAAGTGGTTTAGGGTTATACTACTTAACACGTGCTTCAGCACTAAGACTGTAGACATTTACATTTAATTTAAAATGAAGTACAAGCAAAGTACTGTAAAACATTTGTCGATAAATGTTTCATTTAAAAAAATAAACAGATTTGTTTATGTGTGTGTGAGACAAAAAATCAACTAGTTAATCACTGTTTTACAAAATAATAACAGTAATTATAGAGTTTTCTCACTATAACATCTTTAAATAGTCTAAATACCTTCTAGACATCTTCAAAATGATCTAAAAAAAAAGAAATTAATTGTCTACCGCACTTTGGGAATACAGTCGTGATCATATTTCATTCTTTTTTATTCACTATTGGTTACGGGTTCGATCTCTGCAACATGCAAGTTCAAAATCCAAAAAAAAAAAAAAAGTTGTTTGGATAACCAACCTCAAATAATTCGGTCGCTCTAGGGTGCAATAATTTTACAATTCGAAACTTCAATTGGCAACTGCTGAGGCGTGCGATGTACAGTTTGACCTCTAGGTGTAAACAAGCAAGTTAGAAGTTAGTGTTTGGATAACTAATGACAACTTCAGTACTGGATCGTTGCTAAGAAGAGTCTAAGTAGATACTTTTAAGAGAGAAGTGCTCGATTTTTTCCGCTTTAAATTTTACTACTACTAAAGCAAGACCTAAAAGTATAATATTAATTAAGTAAGTTCGTATAAGCAAGTAGATAGATAGATAGATAGATAGATAGATAGATAGATATAAAATTTATTTGGAAAACACAGAGCACAGACGAACATTACTTACAATATGAAGTAGCTCTGAAGACGGAGTTTTAGGACGCTTAACGACCTTAGGGCGACTTTAAAACGACTTTAAATCCGGGCCCTGTCAGCCGAAGCACGGAAGCGCTCAAAGTAAAATATGATAAAATCGATCAAACCTATTGAGGAAGAGTAGATTGCGAACACACCGGTTTCTAAATCAAGAAGATATAATTTGCATCCATTGAAAAAAAATCTGATACTGTAGGTAAGTAAGTACTTATTTCTATGACATGTTTTTCTTGCACATTTACTTCATTATATTTTAGTGTAATAACTAGCAATAATATGCAGTAAGGTTCTCGCTAAATCGGAATATTTTTGCAATACAGTCGAATATCACCTAGATACAGATGGCATTTATTATCAACAACATTACAACATACTTTCTAGTGGCACTTTTAAAATGCCTTTATTGTAAATTCCATTATCCATTTTAAACCGAGCACAGTCATTCTAAATAAAAATAAGTCGGACACATCAGTCCATATTGTACGTATGTTATCAAAAATTTCATACCGTTACATAGAAAATAATATAACTTACCGAAGTACCGGCGGCTCCCACGACCCCAGAGCAACATTTTCGCCTTGCTTCATCTTACTTCCTAGTTCAAAGCAAACCCATCCCTAGAACTAAACAGTTACAGTTCAAAATAAACTCAGCTTCTAATCCATTCAAAAGCATCTTCAACACACATGCACAAAACACCTATTGTACATGTGTGCGTGTTGCGATGTGACCAATGAAAATTAGATTTTATTGTTATAGGATAAAGTACAGTTTGAAGTGGTGGTGTTTGTATGTCGCTGGTTAAATGCTAAACTACCACAAATCAAAATTTAACTTTTTTCAGTAGGGCCATTCAAAGTTTTCGATAAGGTTTTTTCTAATTTTTTTGAGTATGTCTTATTTTTATATCTATGTATTACCTATCAATCGACGCGTAATTTTAATTAGAATTTAAGTGCATTTTTAGATTTTCCGTAACTTTAACCCAACGTCATATAAAAGCAGATAAGTGACTTTAGCATATAAAAAAATGTATTATATACACAAAAAATATATCACCAAAAGACCATATTTCATTAAAAAATAAGGTTTATTAAACTAAAACAAGTTATTTTGAAGGTTTGAATCACAATCTAGTAGTATTATGCAATTTAAATGTTACACGAACAACAAAGTTTTATAAAGATTCTAAAAAATACACTTTTTTAAATGAATATACACCGAAAAATAATATCCTATCAAAATAAATGCTTCTAAAACCATAAACATACTAACGTGACTAACATTTTGGCTAGGTAACGGCCTTATGAATGCTCGAAGGAGCATCGTACTAAGTTCCTCCATCGACTTTGCCCATGTGGCTCTAATACCACCCATGTTTCGACCGTATCAAAGGCTTTCTCATTGTCCACAAACGCTAGACAGCGGCAAGCAAGTTACACCCAATGATAAATAGTTAGTATGCCATTAAAAAGATAAAGTAATTTCAATATTATTTTGAAGCAACTTAAAAGTTGATCTCATTATTTTACATTATTTCTTACCGGATGGTTCAAGATTTATGATAACTCTCATAGTGTATGTTGTTGGTTTTAAACTCTCTTATTATTGTTGATCTTAGCGTAGAGATAGGTACTTATTTTGTGTAGGTATTTGAGGTTTTTAAAGCA
This sequence comes from Xanthorhoe designata, assembly GCA_963582015.1. Lineage (NCBI taxonomy): Eukaryota > Metazoa > Arthropoda > Insecta > Lepidoptera > Geometridae > Xanthorhoe > Xanthorhoe designata. The sequence continues at coordinate 1,126,191 of OY757045.1, forward strand.
TTTATTTGTTTTATTAGCTTTAAAAAGGGATAAGATTTTAAGCTAATAAAACAAATAAATAAACACACAGAGGTGTGGTTTTATGTTGTTTATTACATTCTTTCATATTTTTAGATAGGTACTGCTATTGTATTAAAATAGTTTTATTGTTCGACATTAAAATTAGACGTTTGACATTACTTTTAAAATGTTGTACCTACTTACAGGGAAAAATATTAATAAAACAGTGATTTTTGTATGATTAAAACCCGTTTAAAGCAAATTAAAAACAAGCACATCTCAAAAAATATTCTTATGTCCTGAAAAATAATTTTTGATTTCTTATAAAAGTTATGTTCAAAACAAACGCATCTCAAAAAGGCACTTAATGCTTTAAAAAAATAAAGTTAAGTTCACGTAAAAGTTATGTGCAAAACAAACGCATTTCAAAAATGATACTTTTGAACATACACACAACGTAATATCAATACAATAATCTTGTGCAAAGGTACCACATTTCGGAATGTGGTACCTTTGCACAAAAATAATATTTGTTTTTTGACTTTTATTTATATTCAATAGTACCACATTCTGAAATATGGCACTTTAGAATATAAATTTTAGTTACATTAAGTGCGCTTCCGCCAATTACTCAACCACAACTGAAAAAATGGCTGTTTAGCTCTGAAATTTGGTGCCAAAGTGTATAAATGCTAAACAGACACAACTGTTTTTTGGTAGTTTTTAATGCGAAAATTAAAAGTGTCTTTTACTCATACTATAAAACAACTAATTGTAATCTCATTTTTGTAATAAAAACGATTTTCACGATTTTTGATTTGTGGTACCTTAGCATTTAACCAGCGATGTGTGTGTGTATTGACCAATATTAATAATGTAGTCTGGATGGAAGTTTGCGATCTAGTCAACAGGTGACGCGATGTTCTATCGATTTGTATGTGTGTGTGGAATGTCAGAGTTTACGCGTTAGACTTTTGTCACACCGAGTGTTTATAGTTTTTTTAGATTCCGTTCGCCGCGGCTTCACCTACTAGTATTGTATTATTTTATCTGTGGCCTTATAAATAACTTATTGAAAATATACTTAAATAAAACCTATGTGCTAATTTCAGGTTCTAGACCTGGCCTTATACTATCTTTATTCAAAGTTTAAGTCAAACCTGTACATAGTTAAGCCACAATTCAAAGGATTGGTTTCTCTTCTCATTCTATCAACGCTAATCATTTTGTTTTGACATTTCTGATTACGTGTCTTTTCATCAAATCTCAACTCCTGTAATTTTTTTCTATTTCTATTCAATACTGATTGTCTTGTAGAAATGTAAGGCAGTTGTTTTTATGTAAAAGAGTGACAAATATCCATCCATTCTCACAAACTTACGCATTTTTTAAATTAGTAGGATAGGATGAGTAATGAATTAATGAACGCTTGTCGGAGCAACAATTAATTAAATTGGATCATGGTAAAACCCCGTTGATTAGTTTAGCGAGTTATGAGGATAACTTGTTTGGTCATATGAAAGGATTTTTTTATTCTCTCTTTGATAAAAAGTGACTCATACATCCGTGTTAGCGGTTCTATTAATAATTATGAAGTGTTTTTGTGCCTCTTTTGCTACTTTTTATGCTTTAGTTTGTTTTTTTGGGTTATTCGAGCCTATTACAAATAGAATCATATATTAAATAATCTTGCTATTTTCGTTTTTTTATCTGTTTTATTATTGCAATGTCCAAATACATTTTGGTACATGCCCACATTTTGCAGAAGTTAACATTCCATACGTGACAGGTTGCAAGCCCATCAACGCATTACAGTATTTAAAAATTCTTGTCAAATTTCTTATTTTTTTCTTGTCCTAGAACCTAAAAAACATCTAACTAATAAAAAAGTCAATAAAACTAAAACAATAAAACGCACTCAGTGCACCCGCGTCCTATTATGTGACAGTGCGCACGAGTGGATCGCTGCAGGTGAACTTATCCATGTGTGAGTGAGGTCACCGTATACATACACAGTTTGTGTGTGTGTGTGCGTGCAACCTTCCAAGCGGTTTGCACACTAGGTGAAGACGAGCAAGATGACCGCTAATGTATCAAATATGGCACAGTTATATTAAGCTTGGTTATATGAAACTAGTATGATAAAATATTGTTTTACTAATTAAGGTTCTTTGGTTGACCTCTGAGGTCGGTATTTATAATTTGAATAATATTATATATCATAATATTATATGTACTTTGCAAATGTATTCTATTACTTTTCAAGTAATGACTTAAGTAATTAAGTGACAGGTTGCAAGTCACCGTCACCCATTACAATTCATTGGTTTAATTCCGATGTTTTCCATCACTATTTTGAAGTGTTCCAAAAATAATCCAATGATTTAAAATACACGACATTAGATCGAAAGTCAAGTCATTATCCGATTAAGATAATAATGTATTAATAAAATTATGAAACTTATACTGTAATCTATTCTGATCTATTTTATAACTAAATTTTAATCTTAAAGTTAATGAAGAAATAAAAACAACGATCTAAAAACGATAAACATTGCTCTCTGACACCGAGCCGGTGATTACGTTGCGTAACGTGATGAGTTACGTGACGTACCTTCACGTAGGCATGTCACGTGAATTGGAACAGGACCATCACAATATGCAGATAGTTATTTAAAAAAATGTAACACCATGTGTACATATTCATTGTTTAAAGTTTTTTTCACGATGATTGATGAACAATCAGGTAAAATTAAAACATAATTGAAAACTGTGGCCCTAGCCATGTTACATTTCGACAATCGCTTTCGATTAGAAACAAAAAAAAAATGTATAGGAATTGACATTCGATGACGAAAACTCGAGCGATCAGAAATGTCAAATCAAAGGTGTAGCGATAAAAGAAATCGATTCGCTTCATAGCGAATGCCGGTTGGCTAGGCCCTCTGAATTGATGAAAGGCGGCGTCAGGGTCGACCGAGGAAACGTTGGCGGGACGATCTCGTCACCTTTGACGAAGGATGGTGGGACTCGGCAAAGGATAGAGACGGCTGGAAGAGTTTGGGGGAGACCTTTGCCCAGCAGTGGGACGAGACAAGTTAGAAAAAAAAAACTTAATTGTGGTGTTTATTATGCCACTAAAGGCCTCCGTCGTGGCTTAACGGGTTCAAAATACTTACGGCTATAAAAGCCGGCATTACAAATTTACTTGTCCTCCGAAGCAAGGAAGCGCTCAGCTTTGCCACTTGCGGTCACCTAACATAACTTCAACGATCTATTAAGTGCCAAGCTTTGATACGAGCTCTTCAAAATTGCATGAAAGTATTACACAGTAGGTATTTATTAAGAAGTGAAACTTATTTGTAAGTTATTCTATGGTTTAGAAGGCGCATTGTAATCACACCTTAATCACACCTTTACGTAGCGACAGGTTAAATGAGTACGGACTTTGATTGGATATAGTGTAAGAGCTAGAGAGCTTTTATAAACTTTTCTTACAAACAGAAGAAGAAAAAAACATTTATAAAAAATATTAACGGGACTTAATCGCGTATTGAAATCAATATTATTTATTTACCTCGACGTTTCGATGACATTACAATCACCGTGGTCACGAGTAGACTGACGGCCGGCATCCGCTCGCATCTTCAACTGACGAGGTTTAAGACTACCCTCAATCAGTCAACACAAACTAAAACTAGGGTTGCGACACACCACACTGACAGTGTCCGGCGATGTGTTAGACGATTTTTTACGATGCGTACACAATTTGATGACTGGATCCCACGTTGATGACAATTTGTAACCACTGTCCCGGTTAAAATTCCTATGCTTCTTAATTTCAACCGCTTCACGCACAATTCGGCTATAATAATGGCGATCATTGGACAGGATTAACGGTTTGTGCAATTCTATCCAGTGGTTTGATCCTAATTCAAGCAAATGCTCCGCTATCGCTGATTTTTCCACCTGGCGGTTTTTGACAGCTGCGATATGTTCTTTGACTCTTTCAGCAATAGTCCGCTTAGTTTGTCCGATATAAGAACTACCGCAACTGCAATCAATCTTATACACCCCCGATGTTTGATAGGGTATGGTATTTTTGACTGTTCCTACTTGCGCTGCTATCTTGCATAGTGGAGTGAAAACTGTCTTTATTGCATATTTTTTGAGCAAAGAACCGACTTTGTCTGTCACCCCTCTAATGTACGGCAAGTATGCTCTTTCTCTCGGAACATCAACCTTCTTTATCCTATTCATACGTCGAGCACATATATTCCTCATCCTGTAATACGCGATTAAGTCTCGTTAATATTTTTTAAATATGTTTTCAAGTCGCGATAGTTTAAAAAGTTTTAAAAAAACATTTATTTTGGTATCTCAAGGATCATTTCAACATCGTCATAAGCTATATTTTATTGCCCAGAATACCGTAGACGTTGCATCAGAGTATTCATAATAAAATTGAATTTTGACAACAGGAAGACATAATACGACCAACCGTCTTAAAATTAATGTATTCTTAAATGCATTTATCTGATAAATATATTTTTTTTAACCTAAATATAAAATATTTTTTAAAAATAAAATATTTATTTTTAAAAATGTTTAGTCAAAAGTACATAATTTTCTCAGTATTGATAATTGCCTAATGGTTTTTTCTTTCTGCTAAAAACGAATCGCAGAATTTCCACGGATAAGATACGTACCGGCCGGTGATCGAAAGAAGTGGAAAGAGATGGGGGAGACCTTTGCCCAGCAGTGGGACACATTATAGGTTATTAAAAAAAAAAAAAGATAGGTACTCGATTATTTATTTTAGTTCTGAGTATAGAGTTTGTTAGTCAGTTACTATCTCCTGCACTACTAAAGGTGTGCTCACATTGTTCTTAGCTATTAAACCAACTTTCGCGTTCCGTTCTCACGCCATGTGTATGATTCGTTGTATCTTTGTTTACTGATGATTGATTGATGATGGTATACGTGCTTATTGTTTCTGTAATAGATACTTGAAGGTTCAATACTGAGTCTAATAACTTCATCCGTTTAGATTATGTTTTTATGTGTTTTGGTCTTACTATTTTGATTTTGGCCGCTGTAAAGCCAATATGAAAAATGGGGCTACCTCGACCCTTCTCAAGACGAGTGCAGTTGTGGAACTCCCTCGCAGGATATGGTTCAATTCTTGCTGTCAATTTTAGGATTTGATGAGAATCTTCGAATTTATGACGAGAAAAATGTACTTCGAGAGTGCAGGAAATATCTTTTTTCTTACGAAATTGAAGTCGGTTTTATATTTTTTTTAATTTTGCCACTTATTGTTACAGAGATAAGAAGTAAATTTCGAAAGTCATTTAAGATGTGACTTTTTATATAATTTTAAAGCAAAAACACCCTTATATTCGTTACAAATCGCAACACTGATTTCCTCACAAAAATTTCACTTCACCCAATTCTTTGATCTCGTTGAAAATAAACATCAAAACAAAGAACTAACAAAGTACCGACCGAAGAGTTAAAAGCCATAAAAAGCGTGTATCTATTTAATTATCCATACCGTTTCTCATGTCGATCACTCGTCTGCTCAATTAGTATATTCTCTAAATTATAAAGTAACACATTAATGAACGTATGCTGTAATTACTGTGTATTACAGGGGAGACGAGGGTAAATTGAGCTAGTTTTGCCTATAACTATAATTATCCTTCTAAGCACGTGTGTGGCTTGAGACGATTTAGTAAAAGTGCTCTATTTCATTCAGAAAATTGTACATCTAAAGTAACGTTATGTAAAGAAGAACATTTAAGAATTAAATTAAGAATACCTGTCAGAGAATGGACTAAAGCAATACTTTAAATGAGCTATATTTAAATGTTAATGTAACGCTTCGCTGGATTATGTTGTTCGTTTGTAAAAAAAACTTTCTTCTGATTATTAAGAATAAGATTGTTTTACATGATTCAGATTGTTTGTCGCTCGTGACAAATATTGTACTAAGTATTTCAATATTGCTGTTGAAAAGTTTATGGTAAAATGTTATTCAGTTCATCTTAAAAACGTAAATAGCTTATGAGCTCTTGTTTTTGTAATGGTGCAATAACGAGAAAGTGTTCATTGAAATAAAGGTTCAATGATCTAACATCTAGAATTCAATTAGTCTTAATAACAAAATACACCATAAGAATAGATGAACAGACATTTATTTTTCTTTGTAAAACATATACAAACGGGTATTTATCACGAATTTTACCTTTAATATTCACCCGACGTTGAGTCTTCCCGCAACCACGGCATGTGCAATCCGGTCGAAACGTCTTGTGAATATTAAAGGTAAAATTCGTGATAAATACCCGTTTGTATATGTTTTATAAAGAAAAATAAATGTCTGTTCATCTTTTTAGTTTTGTCTAGCTTGGTCATCGTCGCCCCACCTCCCCTAAGTATCGGCCGATCGCTCGGATTACGGGCAGATTACAAGTCGGCGATCGCTTTTAGCGGATAACAGTTATTTGTGCTAAGAAAGTGGTTTATTAGTTTGTTAATAGATTTTATGAGGTATAGTCTGTGGGATTTTTTAAACTCTTTCTTTACCTGATTGTTTTGGATCTTGGTTTTATTACGTCAAATGAATAAACGTGCGTAATTGAGATAACTGAGATTTTGAATGTGAGCCTTTTGGGCCGATTGAAGTAGAGCCTCAACTTTCGATTCGAAGGTCGCGGATACTGATTATTTGAGCATTTGACAGATTTACAATCATTAACATAATAGTCTAAGATCCCGTCATACAACGACCTTCACCGAGATGTTTATTTGATCAAACGTATTTTATATGTAATTTAATATGTAAATAAATATATTTATATATAATATATTTATATTTATTTATTATATATTTATTTATTTATATTACAATATTATTATATATTATATTATTATTATATTATTTATTTTACAATATATTTATTTACATATTAAAGTACATATAAAATACGTTTTATTAAATAAACATCTCGGTGAAGGTCGTTGTATGACGGGATCCTATACTATAATAACGATACTATACAATAAGGAAATGTTGAGTACATTAATAAATATAAAAACTTATCTCTATACTTATATTATAAAGAGGTAAAGTTGGTTTGTTTGTATGTTTGGGGTAATCTCGGAAACTACTTATTCGATTTCAAAAATTCTTTCACCTATTTGTAGCTTAGACTTTCCGAACATAGGCTATATTTTATCAAGGTAGGTACCACGTGAGCGAAGCCACGGGCTAGTTTATATATATTTTCATAAAAAGAGGCATATTGAAAAAAAGTTTACTTATTGTTAGATTAATCTTCTATTAATGAATCTAGCAATATACAATCTTAAGTCTCTTCAAAAGTTCAGATTAGCTTAGACGGATATGGATCTAGAAAACTAATTATTTTAAATCAAAATCCGTTAATCCTAATTTCATCACTAAAATATTAATAGCCCGTCCACAAAAATGATTAACACCCGACAGTCATTTAAATGAGGTAGCTGTCATTAAAAATAAATGATCCAATTCGAATATCTCCTAAGTGGTGAACTATAATTTATCATTTCTCTTATCTGAAGGAATGTCCAGGTACCGACTTTTTTTAATTTATCCGGCACAAAGTCCTTGCCACGAAAATTGACGCCGTCAGCCGTGTAATGGACTTTTAAAGTATTCCTAAAGTGAAAACTTTAACTATTGCCATAAACACCCGACAATGTGCTTAACGATGTTTTTAAAGATTCCGGCTTAATTTTTTTAATTCAATGTTTTTATTATTATTAGCAGCCCTCAGTGTCCCACTGCTGGGCAAAGGCCTCCCCCCACTCTTTCAAATTTCAATAAATATAAATAAATAAACCAATACCAATGCATAACAACTAGTTTTGTTAGAGAAAACGTTTTTTTTAGGCAAATATTCGTTGCGAAAAACGACGATATCAATGTCATAGATAATTATTGACCTAATTCACTTGCTAAGTAGGTACGGTACACCTATCCTGTTAAGACTTTCTGGTATAAAACTCCGTCTTTTTGAGGAAGTTGTTGACTCATCTACTTTCTCCTCTCAAATGTGATTATGATCAACGTATTGTATTAGAAGCGGCTACCGATACTGCCTGAGGCGATACCAACTATACAATTAACTATGCCTAATAATGTTACTGATTTTCCTATCTCGATATCCATTAAAACCATAAAGATTGGACAAATGAGACATAAAAATTAAAATCAAGATATTTGGGTGGTCGATGTTTTTATTGAGAGTTTTCGGTGGTAGTCGGTCAAATATTAATTTGATTCGTTTTATCGGGTTAATTAAAAATAATAGAATATCGAGAAATTGCTTCAGATTAGATTGTAATTGATTATATATTTTAGATTGATAATTTAGGAAATCGAAATCATACAAAGGTTTATGTAGATAATTTCTATAAAACAGCGTCAAGTTGTCTCGTCTTGTAAGCAATTGAATGCTTGTGGTAGGTATGGAAAAGATGAATGATATTCTACTAATATTTTCACAAAGCATCTTGTCAACTGAATTCTCGCGGTATGACTAATATACTATGTAATTTTGTTTGTGAATACGTACATAGAAAAACACAGACTCGGAAGAAAATATATTGGCAGTTCATACAAACATTTTTTACACAAGTTTATCAGTCATCTGGTTACCATAACACAAGCATTAAAATGCTTAGCTTGGGACTAGATGACGCTGTGTGGAATGTCCAAGGATATTTATTTTCATAGAGTAAAATCTTACATTATTATAGGCGCGAAGCGCTATGATTGGCGGTTAGCCTACATAATTACCAACCTGATAAAACTTGGGTGCGTTCAAAAATGAAATAAATAAGGGAAACTTTAGACGGTCCCTTACAAATGTTATTATTAAAATACAAACATTTAAATAGCTGTCTGACAATACTTAAGATACGTACCGGCAGCATTAACCCACTTGACACTTGTCACTAACTTTACTTTTTACCATTGATTAGTTAATTTTGGAGATAATCAACGTTCGAGAAACGATCTGTTACAATAAAAAAAAATAGACCAGCTTAAACCACCAGCGCATAGAAAAAGAAAATCTATTTTTACCGATTCATCTGATTAAAAATAATAATTCTATCTTCACTCCGCTATCTAATGATGCCCAATTACCGATAAGACACGCTCAGATTTCAATAGACAGACTGACAAGCCGAAAAATTATAATAAATGTACCATTTCTAGATGCAGGGTAACAATTACTGGTGGTCGGTGTGTGGTCCAAGTAATGGGATGAAGCGATTTGATTATTGCGTACTGAATAATCCCTTCGTTGCTCTAAATAGGAGCCAAACCACACGAAGCAGTCTACTGAAGCATCGGTGGAGCTATTACTGAATGTATTGGAGAATAAATACCGGATAAAAAGTTACCTTTAAGTTATTTCAGGTCATAAGTATATTCTAAGTTTCAGCAAAATCGGTTCAGTATTTTTTTCGTGGAAGAAAAACAAACATCTATCTATCCATACAAACATTCACGTTTATTTCTTAGGCATAAATGTAAAAAAAACGCTGTCGCTTTTAACTTAATCATTCAATTTCGAAGTATATCATTTGGTAGCCAGTACTTGTGATTGATATTGAATTTGTAACGAATTGAAAAGTGATTTTGACAGGTAATATTTAATGGTTGATGAAAGGCGAAAATGTTACAATTTCATCCTACATAATGATAATGTGAAATTCTATACAGAATTCTTCGGTCAAATTGACACGTGACATAGTTACTGTCAAGTGTAAGTAGTTAATGTCACGATAGAGCATGACATTAAGTTTGGGATAATTGGAGTCACCATTTCATTAAGCAATCATTTTTTCATCTTAAATATAAATTTGTTTACTACGTTTCACCGAGATTTATTTATTTATCTTTGGAAAACCAACAGCTTTTACAAGGTGTCCAATATAAGATAGAAATAGTGAGCCGATAGAGAGGGAGAGAGAGAGAGAGATAATAGAATGATTGTTTATTCCAGCAAAGTTTATCATGTTCTCGACTTATTTTAGTGTACAGTGGGAAAACCATAAGTAGGTGCTATTGAAAATTGACTTATTGTTCATATTACCATTGTCTTAGAAGCTAACATTGGTAAAAAATATTAGCCGGTCCCCACAAAGCAAATAACGCATAATAATTTACAAAAAAATAAATAAAAAGTGGTAGGTATATTTTTAAAAATAATAACTTTCACGTGAAAACTACTAAACTACATAGGCCATATTTATGGCCTAGAATAAGAGTAAAATCGCAGGCGAGCAGGCTAAAATTATCATAAACATTCTTAACTAAAGTTTTTTCTTTGAAATAGCTTGGCGAGTTTATTTTTATTATCAAGATTAATGCATAAACTTTACTCAAAATCTAGACAAAATTGATATCCTATCTTACATTGTATGCTATAAATAGTTGCAATTTCTATAATAAATTATAAATCTCGTGTCAACGACCCATGACACCACCGAATACCATTACCACATGATAAGACCACAAATTTATCACTCGCGCGATGGCACTAAATCCGAACAATCTATAAAGCACAATACAGTGTCCAATGACCTGTACAATAAAAATGGCTGCATAAGTGCCGATTACGAAACTGGTTGGTTCGGTTATGGTGTCAGCGGGTAGCGTTTTACTACTAGCTACTCATACTCAGGGGCCTACTTTATTCTTTGCAGAGGTTGCGGGTTCGATCCCCGCCACAGGACAAATGTTTGCATGTTCTGCAGATATTTGTTCCGGGTCTGGATGTTTTCCTATCTAATAGTATGTATGTATTTGCTCATCACGAGCAATATATTTTGCAGACGACATTATATGACGCAGTTTTGTTGCAGCTGACAAAGAAGGCAATTAGATAGGTTATGTCATTTTGGACACTATCACTAATCAATAGATTTTAAAACACTTAATTCATTTTGACTATCATATGCTCATGATTTGTTTAAAATTTTCTTTTTTTTTTTGTTATAAAAAAAGTAATTTGTATATTATGTATATAATTTGAAAAATATAATATATTTTAACTCATACACATAATTTGGTAACAAAATCAATAACTGGTTAAGTGTATTATTTCATCCAGTTCCCGCTCGCACTACGGCCACTCCTCAACAGGTATTTTATCGACTCGTGCGCAGCCCAGACGAAAAGGGCATAAATATAAAGAGCAGAGGCATATAGCATTTGAATTAATTAACAAATTTTGATGTTCACCTCGGTGCATCATGATTGTAAAACAAATTCTTTGTATTTGCATGATGGCTGCAGCGATTCATTCATTTAAATGTTTGGTAAGTAAATAAAACAACTTTATTCGGGATTTTATTGTTTGATGTAAAATGTCTGATTGATAAATTTATTTTCTTGTGCATACCAAATTTTTAAATGATAGGAAATGTTTTAGAACTCTATAAATATTACCTATCATTATACAAATCTTTTCTATTACAAGAAGAAGGTGGATATAATTTCTAGTGCATATTTTAGGGAACAGTAGATTTATTTTAATCATAAGAATAAAATCTATTTCTTTCACATAGACATATACATAATTATGTATGGTCTTAAGATAGTGGTTCTAATTAAGAATGCTGTGGCCAAACTCACTTGGAAGTAACTCGTCAAAATATGGTAGGAAACTATTTTGAAAACTATCACAATGGAAAACTTCTTTATAAAAAAGGCTGGCAATAAATGCATAGGTACATAAAAAAAGGATTAGGAGCATCTAAATATGTATATTATTATATAAACAAAAAAATATCCAAAGATTCATTTCATTTCATACAGCGTCATCTAGTCCGCTTAGTGTTTGTATGGTAACCAGATGACTAAATATGCTACATTTTTGTTTGTTAATATTATTACAATACATAATATGGAACATCCAGGCTTGAGGCAAAATGTTTGATCATACATTCATCCCGCAGCGGGGATCGAACCCACAACCTTCTGCTTCCTTGGCGGGCTTTTACCTACTGAGCCACAGAGGTCATCATTATTTTCGTACCCTTATTCATGAATTTAATTTAAACTTTACAAACATTCGGAATACAATAAATGATTAATGTGATCTACAAAAGATTGTCTTGTGCCTTGCCAAAACTGTTTGCAAATATAGTTTTGGCAAGTCACAAGACAATTGTGACATTTTACGACGTGTTGAACAGTCAAGTAACATGCGATAAAGTTCATGAATAAAGATCTGCGCATGAATAAAGGCGCATGAATAAAATAAATTTGGAAAAATATATCGCAATCGAATACGGATACCGACTGCGTCACAAGAAAGGTTATATATTTAGACTGTTGTTATTGCTTGTGTGATACAAGTTAGATACTTCAGCCAAGAAGAATTAACTTTTTTCAAATATTATTTAAAAAAAAAAGATTTTACGCAGCTACTTTTTATTTTTATAATAAAAATTAATCCCTTTAATATGCTCAATACATCATGTAAAAATATTCACTATTATAAAACTAAGGAAAAACTTACAGAGTAATTTTATTATTAAGTTGGTTAAAAATAAATCTTTCATCACTATGATGATCTCATTTTTCCAGCCATTTCCGTGAACTCCGAGATGTAGAAACATTACTCATAGGTATTTGCTCCAGTTATAAAGAACCTGATGTTTCCTCAACAGCCTTCCTTGAATGGTGATGTCACCGCGCTAATAGTTCCGGGGAAATTTATTTACAAACAGCTGCGCCCCGCGGTGTTTTTTTTTATTGTGTCTTAGTATGTTTCTTTACTTCTTTTATGGCTACTGCTTACGTGCTTCGATTACAGATATCTATAGGCATTTAAATTACTCTCCCATTAAACTTTTTAATCTAGCATAGTTTTGAACACTATTAAACACTAAAAACTAAATATTTACCATGAGTTGTCTACGGATCATAGTAAATATCCCGTTTTGAGTGTGTATAATCCTCCTTTTTACTTTGCTGTAATCGAGTAAAAAGATTTCCATATTTGAAAAGTTATTCTGAACTATCATTTGGAAAGTAAAAATAAAAAATTGCAATACAAATCTACATACATACATACATACATAAAATCACGCCTCTTTCCCATGGGGGTAGGCAGAGACCACGGATCTCCACTTGCTACGATCCTGACACACTTCTTTCGCCTCATTCACTCTCATTACATTTTTCATACACGCTCTCCGGTTTAGGGTACTTCGGACCTGGCCTTTCTCCAAAATGTCACCAATTTGGTCCAAATATGTTCGCCTAGGTCTTCCCCTTCCAGATGTCCCATTTACACCCGCCTTGTACACCGATCTGTTGACTACGAAAGCTGTATTTCTGAGTAACACGAAGGAACTTCTAATTTTAATTGATAATTCGTTTACTTGGGCCACTATAATTAAAATAATCTAAGTAGATATAGGTTTTTTTAAAGTAAGTATGTAATTTGTTATGTCTTAAAAATGGGTAATTTTGCCTCAGTGTAAAAGACATCAACGAGTTCCCTTTATCGTTTAAAGATTATAATATTCATGATTTACGGCAATTTTTACTTCCTTAAAGTTTATTAAGCTGATTTAAATCGCAATTGGCTTAATTTATAGCCCTTTTAACCTTGAATTTTTAACTTATTTTACTAGCCACAATGTCTGGTCAAGCTCTTTTTGTACGTGGTTTACGGGTTAAATGATACCACCATTTTAGTATAAATATTTATTTTTATTACCGCGATCCTTAGATGGCTCAACTGTTTAATTTTAGTAGGTAATAGTTAATATTAGTCTATAATAATTTAATTTATTAATTTCGAATAGCTATAAACAATGGTAATACTTAAAAAACGTTTATACGGTATGTATAACAGCCGTTAAGACCTAAGAAAGAGAGAAAAACATTATTTCTCTGCCATCTTGCCTCAACCCAAAACACCGCCATTGGAACAAACAGCAAAATAACAAAAACCTATTCATTTTATGACTTTCCAAAACAGTGCTTATTACGACCACATAAAGTTCAAGCTCGACTTTTACTGCAAACTAGTCCCGTATATCTAAGATCCATAAACATTTATTGTTGTCGAAATATCATAAAATCCGCACCTATGACCATTTGGCACAGGTGGACGGACCAGTCTGACTCACTTTTTGTAATCACTAAATCTAAATGATGGTTGAGCCCACGCTTTGAAGCCTATCATTGTAGAATTGTGGAGTCAGCTGGTTTAATCTGTGAGCTGTGAACATTGAGATGTATTATAGAGCCACAATCAGACAAATAAAATGTAAACGCCAAAACTCTGCGCACACTACGTAGTGCGCCGAGTTTTTCTTTTTTGCGTACAAGCGACATTAAACATTAAAACAAACGACATAATGTCTACATTAAAATGTCAAATGTAATTGTAGAACATTGAATTTGCACGCACACATTTTGAGTGTTGTCAGCTATTAGATTGTGATTCTTTAATACATCATAATGGCTGTAAAATAAAAAGAAAGAAATATGATCACGATAGACCCAGAGAGCGGTAGACATTTCTTTCAGATCTTTTTAGGCAATTTTTAGATCCTTTTGAAGATGTCTATGGAGGTAGTCAGAGGTATGTCCAATTAAGTACATTATAATTTAGTACATGCCCACATCTTGCAGAACTTAACTTTCTATACGTGATAGGTTGCAAGCCCATCGACGCTATTAGTGAGCTGTGGCTTTTGTATATTCTGTGATCCACAAAACGTGGTTGATTTTCGCTCATTATATTTATTAGACATTTAAGTGAATTTGTAGTGTCATATAAAAATTAGCAGCGAAGAGAGATCACACCACTATAATAAATGTAGAATATTTTTTAGAAAGTTATATAAGTACGTATTTTAAATGATAAGAATATCAACACAAAAAATACAGTCGAAATAAAAACCTCCTTTATCAAAGTCGGTTAAAAATTCAAATCAATTGTGAAACTTGAGTTGTAAATTCGACGTTCTATCTATGATGTAGCTGTTTGCAAAAAGACTGTGGTATTATTCAATAAAGTTTTTATCAATTTGTTACTTTGACCTGCGCCCACGCACTGAACTATGTAAATTACCAGAATATGGTGTAATATGGTTTTTTATGGCAATTTCTTCGCGATGGATGAACTTTATGGTGCCATTTTTATGTGTGATATTTAATTTAGGTTCAAATAAATAAAGACCAACCTTTTTATTTCTTTGTGGTAGGGTCATAACGCATTTTTTATTTGAGATGGGCAAAATATTTAAGTTGAAAGTAATGTGACGTTTGTCCCGTTCTGTGTCAGATTAATAAGTTACAATTATTGCATTGACTTACTTAAGAATGAATCTCTGTGTGATTTATTCAACTAGATTTTACAAGACGACCTCTTGATGATCTTTTTGGCGCAGTGGGCCGCCTGAGACGCGGAGGTTGCGGGTCCAATCCCTGCCTCGGGACAAATTTTTGTATGTTCTACAGATATTTGAAACGTGTACTTACAATTTCTGAATTGACCATTCTTGTGGCCTAAATTGTCTTAATAGTGTTGTTAATGGGTGCCCGCAATGTACATAAACAAAAGACTTACGCAAGCGTTTAAAGCCCGTCACACACGTAGCTATAATATATATTAATATAAATTATAGCAAGGCGATATATTTACTATACAAATATTCAAGTGACCGCACACGCAGCTATAATATATATTTCTATAACGTCACCAACATAAACCGTAATTTATACTATCGCATATTAATATATTATTGCATAGTATTGTATAGCGAGACATATTACGGTAAAATATATATTATAGCATCGTCTCCGTGTGTGTTAGCTTACTATAATATATTTTACAGCACGGCATATTAATATATATTATAGGTACGTGTGTGACGGGCTTTACTGAAGTACATTATATTATGTTGTGATTTTGTGATGGCAAGATTACGATAAAATTATGGTACAGTTCTATAATGTACGCGATAAAGATTAAGGACTAATTATAGCAGGAGATTTCTTTATTAAGTTACATCACTTAAAATAGTATTATAAAAAAATGTCGCAAAATATTTTCTGATTGATAGGACGCTAAATCGGAAGGTTGCGGGTTCTTATCCTGGACGTGTATCAGTAGGATTTCGTTTCAAAAATGCCTATGAGTATCAATATCAAAAATCTAAATGGTGACAGAAAACGCCTAGAAACTAATTAGTTTTACTCAAAATAATAATCAGGCTAAACAAGAGATTATAAAAAAAAGTTTTTATACAAATCGGATTCTTTGACACATCACAAATCATTTTTCTACGCAATAAAATAAACGTCTAAATATCGTAAAACAAACAATCCAGAAACCTAAAAGTAATTTATTATAATGTCATCTCAAATTACAAATCCGAATATATCTCGCTAAGTCTCTATAAAAAATGTCGCCAATAGCTTAACAAAATTCATTGTCATAGCTTATTCATAGGCCGTGGGAAACGCCGCCCACGCGTGGGCACGGATTCCACAAACATTTGTCATTTTCTTTACGGTATGCTTATGTCACGGAGCACAGAAAGTGCGCTTAGATAGAGGTGAAAGCTTAAACACAAACAGGATTACGTCCTTATCCCAAGTCAAGAAGAAATGTCCAAGTATTTAAAGACTTCATCTTTTTAAAGTAAGGCTGTGTCCTCAGTAGGCAAACTGTTAGCGGCCGACTGAGTTTGCGGCGTCGTATCGGCGTATCGGCGTATCGGTTAGTACGCCCTTCTATATATTTGAAATGGAGTGTCCACAGTTTGCTTGTCTGCGCTCACTTTACGCAGTTTGCAGCGTTACGCGCGCCGACTGTCTCAGTCGGCTACGTTATTGTAGTAAACAACTCGTCAACATGCGAACAATATTATAATACATAAAGGTGGGTACTGAAAAACGTTACGAGGTGTAATGTAACATTCGCATCGAGCGTGTTACGCATCGAGTTACTCGAGTTACTCGCTGTCCCCGTAACACGACGTACTGACTGCACAAATGCTCGCGGTGTAACACGTTACATTACGCCCCGTAACGCCGGTCAGTACCCATCTTAAGAGTACATACTGACTATTATTTTAAATAAACTTATCATAATGATCTTGTTTTCTCGGTACTATACTTGTATCGATTATTGTCTGAGTTACATTTATAACTTTATCAAGGATATGGTTATAAAATAAGACAGTGTATTACAGAAATAACAACCTACTATGTACATTGTATAAACAATACGAATATATCCGGTAGCTATTTTATTCTATAAAGAGCCTATGTACAATTGCACACCATTGAAACGTACTAGTTCCTATGAGAGATAAGATTTATTATTAATAATATATAAGATTTTTCATTTATATTGATTAAATGTTTGAAATCATGCCGTTAGAACTTTTCTCCGGCCAAAGGTTGCCTGGATCAAAAGTCACTTTTAGGAATAAAGGTCTTCTTCTTCTTCTTTATTTTGGCTTCGCCAGCTTTTGCCACGCATTTAGCCACTACCATGTGATTAAAATTCAAGTTAGAGTCAAATAGAAGGAATAAAGGTCACCCATTGTCAATTTTTACTACGTTTGGCACGTTAAATTGTCGGTCCCGGCTTTTAAAGTCGTTAAGCCATGACGGAGGCCTCTGGGCGGCCTGGAAACTCCGTCACCCAGAGTTGCCCACTTGCTCATACGAACGAACGAACGAACTACGTTTAATATTTAAATTTTAATTTAAAATTTAATTCTAATGTTTAATATTAATTGTTATTTTCTAAGTTTAAAGTGTGCAATAAATAATTATCATTCATTAATTCCATAATTTCCATCAAAAATATAATACGTAACCATTATTATTTTTTATTGGGTCATCTTTCTTTTTAATCATTAACTACTTGTACTGTTAACCTTACATATTGACATAATCTGGGAGCTTAAATATAGTTAATTATTTTAAAGTACTCATTTTATTTGTCGTAAATAAAAAAGAGCGTAATCCCCTCACTCTTGTTTATGGTTGTTCATGTCAAGTAAAATATGACAACACTTTATGACAGTCTATTTTTATGTGTTTAAAGGGGGTGAACCATTGGCGAGTAAAACTGGGGTGCCAGTGAGTAAAAAATGTATGTGTATCATCAGTTTTTTTTGCCATTGTATTTTAAAAAGATATGCAAAAAAACTGTGTCGGACTCTTTTTCTTTGTTGCAACTTAATTTTTTTCTTGTGTGTTGTGGCAACTAGCGTTGCATCTATTCATTTATTCTAATGAACTATAATCCTACTAATATTTAAACAGATAACGGTATACCAAATAAAATAACAATAAAAACAGAGATAAAAACAAACATTACAAATAAAAACAGAGTTTGGTGGTGCAACGTCGCTACTCTTTCTAAACTATACAAAATAAAACTATTACAGATTAAGAAAAAGCTTAGGTATCAAAGAAAAGCTGGAAAATATGTATCACAAACTAAACAATCAATTAGGTCAAATTCCATTGTTCAACGTAATAATAAGATAAAATAGGTGGCGTTAGTTTAACGCATACAACCACCTTACCTGCACCATCTCTGCGGTGCTCTCATGGGCACTGAATGCGTTAGTATCTTGTATTCGCAGTACTTAAGTCTAAATAACCCTCACACCATGAACTTTCAACTTAAAAGCAATCCCACATAAATCTTTGATTACATAATGCTCCTCATTTACATACATCTGTGAGGTCTTTTGGACCTCACAAGTGCATAAATTCAAGATGTTACACTGTTTAATCGTTTTGTGAAACGAAATCTCTATACTTCTATTAAGGATGATTTATTATTATAATAGCACTAACGGGAAGACGGGAATATTTGTTTTAGTGGAGAAAACCTTCCCATGAAACATTATTTAGACAAAATATAATAATACATAATACAACTCGAGAAAGAAGAGCTAATGGTCAACGTTGAATAGCGCCAGGAAGCCTCTGTAATGGTTATTTACTAACGATGTTTTCTTTCACCAAGTAGATGTTATGTTATAGAGCATTATTAATTATCTGTAACTAAATTGGATCCAAGATCCATGACTTTTTGGATCTAGTCTAGGCACTATTTTGTCCAAGGATTTTTTGATTACCGTTATATAATGTTTTTTCATGACTTTTTTGCAGAGCCCAATTTAACACAGTAATTTGAAACGACCACAGATAACCCCAAGATGGGCCAACAGATCCATAAAAAGTAGCAAAAATGCCCTTACTTTAGACAATTGAGGTAATTCGAGTGAGTCAGAGATTAGAAAGCGATATGGACGCTTCCTTATGGGCGCGGATCCTGCGTTACAGATATAAGTAAGGGCGCATTCATGCTTGTATGACTTGTATGAAGTTAAACTGAGGAGTTCTTAAACCGTAAAAAAGTTTTTTAAAAAATGTTATGATATACCAGAATAGGTTTTAAAAATTGTTTAATCGTTTGTTAAAGTTCGTTAAAAATTGTAAAGGTACGAAAAAAAAAAAACTTATTATGATTATTTTTATGAGAAACAACTCCAAGACATTATCTCATTAACTCGTTGCAGCTCTCAATACATGTATAGTTCTTTTTGGTCAAGGCATGAGCACTCTCCGAAAAAGTTTATACTCTTTCCTATGAAGGTAGACGTCCCACGTCCCACGAATCTTCACTTGCTACGATCCTGACATATCTCTTTCACGAAAAAGTATGTTGTAAATATTTGATATTTCGCGTTTGATCCAAAAAGCTCAGTGTGTCCCACCCTAACAAAGCAAACTAATTGAGCTCGGTACGTGACTTGATTTAGTTACGTGTTTACAGACAAGTAATGGCCAGTGTCCGATCTTTGAGTTTAGCGGAACAACGCATATTCTTTGTGTAATAAACTGTAGAATACGGATCATTGTAACGGTAATCATTTTTATCTAATACCTTTAAATAAGTATTGTTGTATATTGGATCTCGGAAATGGCTCCAACGATTAAGTATTGTTATATTCCTATATTGGATCTCGGAAATGGCTCCAACGATTAAGTATTGTTATACTCGTATATTGGATCTCGGAAATGGCTCCAACGATTTTCATGAAATATGTGTAGCGGGTTTCGGGGGCGATAAATAGATCTAGCTAGGTTTCATTTTTAGAAACGTCGTTTTATCTGTGTTTCAGGCAATGAAAACCGAGCAAAGCTTGGTCAATTTGGTCATCCATGTACTTAACGTTTAATACGCCTATTGCTACTGTCCTATTATCAGTTTTACTTTAAAATATTTATTAAAACCGGTACATATTATTTATTGAGGGAATACACTAACAATCATAAACCGTTAAGATGTGGGAATTAAAAATAAAGAAAATCCAACTAAATTAATTATTCAAAATAAGCGGAAATGTACTGCAAATTGCATTCCGAAATATTGTCATAATCCGAATTAAGGTGACATATCGATATTGGTTTTGAAATTTGCCGATTCGTAAAAACTGTATCACTTTACTGGCCACACTATAGCAATATCAATGTAAAATATGCTTTGCATTGAATACAATATAGCTTTAATTAAGTAATCATAAATAAAACAGAAATACAAATTTTGAATCATTCAGTATTATTTTTCGTTTTGGAATTAACTCTAGCATAGCTTTAGTACTTAATTAAAATGTAACATTAAAAAAAAACAACAACGTTTCGATATTTATTTAAATCTATACTAATGAGGCTTACGTAAATTTATTTAAAAAAAATTGCAGCAGTTTTAACTTTTTTACCTCACTCAATTATTCCAAGTTTGAATTTCTGAATTTCCACAGACTGTGTACTGTAGGTTTTAGTGAGACTTTTTCGTCCAACTTACATATATTCTGTGTCCCAGTCACATATTTTACGCTTTCGCTCGAATATAATTGAGTAAGAAGACCCGGTCGCAGCGGGGTGACTTCCAAAAAACAAAATTTATTAAAAAAAAATCGCAAAAGTCCCCCATTACTTATGACCAACGGATCCTGTTCCTTGGACAATATTAAGTGTGAGATACGACCTTTTTTGCAGTGACCTAGATATTTGTACCCCGCAATGCTCTTTATGATGACTTTTTGAGAAACGCCTGTTTTAATTTGGAGTTGGTGTGCCTACGTTGTAACTGTGGCGTATTTACGCTTTTTCATTTACTTTATATTGTGCTGATATTGGATGCAAAATTTTTATTACTAAATTAGTTGTAAGCTTTTAATCATGTGAACTAATAGCTGGACATGAATCATGCTAGAGATATTCAATCAAATCATTTTGACAGTTTGAAAATCTGAACTGATTCTTAGGAAAAATAGTTTAGGAAATAAAGTTTTTAGAAAAATAGACACAATTCTTAAGTTAGAATAACTAATAATGAAAATTCTGTTTGAAAGAGATCAAAATTTCAAATTTTAATTCAAAATTACTGTACTTACTTATAGACTTTATTTATCTTTTCATAAAAGTGTCACAAATAACCATCGTTACTAAATGGTTTACTGATTTTTAACCAATGTGAGATTTTTTTTTTACTGCCTCATTATTTTAACCGGCAAATATCAAATCAAAATATACAAAAATCTGGTCTGAATATCACGCGTGGAATCTCCTTTGAAACATTGCTTAACTGTAAAGTGTAAACTGCAATATCTTATGCCAACTCTGTCAATATTTTACGCTAAATTAATGCAGGCGTACGAAATTGGTACCGCCATTTTTGAGAAAATCGAATGCCCTTTTTCAGTTTTGCATATAATATCATATTGGATCCCCTTACACTCATTTAGGATCTTTACATAATGTTATTGGTACACTGTCGTCATGGAAACACGTCGGTGGGAACTTTTTGTGTTGATTAAAATTAATTTGAAAACATCACTTGTTTAAAATATGTGTAATTATGTACTGAAGATTCGTTAATTATTTACTGTCAATAAAATTGTGTTCAACCATATCCCTGAAATCTTCCCACTATGTAAATACTGACAACCAGAGCAATAGTATAATGTGCTTTTTCTTTGTTTCAGTCATTCTTCGGGCGGACGTACAACAATCTCTCATCCATATCAGAATGCAAGAACAATGGCGAATGTGTCATCAACAAGAAGAACAGAACCGCCTGCAAGGCGTGTCGTCTCCGCAAATGTCTGCTAGTTGGCATGAGTAAATCCGGCTCCAGATATGGACGAAGATCCAACTGGTTCAAGATCCATTGCCTGCTCCAAGAGCAACAGCAACAGCAAATCCACCAGCTACATACAAGCAAGTCTCCCCCAACCTTCAACTCTTCAATCAACTCATCATTTCTACCAACTAACTTACTCCCCGCTGCAGCTTTAGCGGAGTACTACAAGAACTCAGATAAAAATCCCTTTACAGAAGAAATGACGAGGCAGAGCGTCTCCCCATCTGATTCGGGAGCATCATCAGCGGATCCTGAAGATGATAACAGCTCTAGAAGCACCAGTGGTCTTAGCATCTTCAGACCAGCGTCCTCACCCAGCAGTGAGAAGGACGCTCGATTACAAGCCATAAGAAACCAGACAAAAGACGTGCGAAAACGAAAACAGCCATCCATGCCTCTATCTCCCTTTTCCATGTCTCCATCGCCGAGCTTTTCGCCCAGATCCGCCCCATTCCTACCACTTCACCATAGATCTATTCCTATGAACTGGCAGAATAGAAATGGTGGTGACTTGATGCTACATTCTCCAGCTGTAGCCGGCATAGCCATAGACCAGGATAAACCTATAGACCTATCTATAAAATCCACAGCAGTTCTCTTCAGAAGTCCAAAGAACGAAGAAGTCAGTGACTCAGAACCAGAGCTAAGCATTGATTTGAGCGAAGAGAGTAAAGATATGATGAAGAATCCATTGGATTTGTCTCTCGTTCCGAAGAGAACGGAAGAAGTGCCGATGACCGGTTGAAAGTATTCCTGTTGTGATGATGTTGGCCATTATAGTGTAAATAATTAAAATAGTTAAGAATTTCTTTAGCTATCTTTTAATGGACTTTAACCGTCTACTCAATACAGTCACAAAAATTGGTAATTTTTATCATGTGTAGCCATTTGCACAGCTTTTTTGCTGTATGACCGTTTCTAGTGGTCCTGCAGAATACAATATGATATTTTAATTTGAATTTACTATCAACAAAACTTAGAATTTCAAACGTATTTAAGTGTGACCGGCATCAGACTAGATCAAGGTTTTAAAAGCCTGTTAAATTTTATATTCAAAAACCGTTTTTTCCTAAATTTCCCAAGTGACTTTTGTGTGTTTTGGACTTTCAAAACTGGTTTGGTTGGAAAGGTCGAAGTCCATTATTCTCTGCCATACAGTATTTAAGTTTAACTAATGCATTCCTTCATTCTTGATTACCTGATTTTACCATTAAATTAGAACTCTTTTGTGCTATAGAATAGTTTTGTAAATAACGCCATGAACTTTTAGAAAAATATACAAATTGCATTTGTACAAGTAGATTCTAATAATTTTTATGTACATTTATGTTTTTTCTATGCCAGTTTTGTGCCAGTGTTTTACCAATTTAGTTTTAAAATATGGGATAGGAGGCCAGTTAAAATGAAGCTCAAAATTGAGATGTACAAATTGAGTCTTGTAAATGTTTTTAAGTATTTATTTCTTTAGATATAGGCCAGTTTTATTGAGTCATACTTATAGTTTTAGTATAAGTTACTGTAATAGTTTTAGGATAATTTCGCGTGTTTTGTTTTTTGTTTATTTTGTTGGATTTTATACTTTTATACATTCCATTTATATTCGTACTAGTACATAATTTAGTTTAACTTAATTTGCCTGTTATTTTGGCGAGTCACAAAGTAAAGAACATAATATATTAACTGTCATACGCTCAGAAGTTTGCATAATATTTTTGGCTTTTGCCTCATTTTGAACATTTAAATAAATTTTAGATTACTTTTAATAAAATGATGATCTGTCAGAAAAACCTAACTGTTCGGTTTTTGTTTTTTTTAATTTACATAATTAACGTTTAGGTATCCATCAAAGGAATTGAAAATAATTGTTATGAGTACAACAAATTCAAAGAATGTGTTAATACTTTTTGATTTTTTTATGAATTTAATATATTTTTGATATCAGAAATAAAATGTGAGTGCCTTTAACTGTTGTATTTTATTATTAAACCCTTACCTAGATTTGAACCGTATCTGGTAACATTATAGATATATATAAAACATAAGAGCTCAGCTCTTGTTGGTGTAATGATGAAATTTCCTGCATATACTTCTTTCCAATGCGATCTCTTTTAGCTCTTTCATCTGACTTATGTAATTAATTCTCTGTCTTCCCCGAGAACATTACAGAAATTATAGATAAATACCTACTTAATTTATACAAAACTTTTAAAACTCTACCCGCATGGATTATTCTAGAATAAAAAGTTCAACCGAAACAGTCGTTAGCCAAACACAAAACCCAAATATTACCTTACCGTTGTAAGCACTGAATTATTCAAAGTTGTTACAGTGCCGTAAACAATAGACTTGTTCACCAGTACCTATTCTAATGACATTCTCTAAAAAAACTCAAATAAAACTGCTTGAATATTCATAAGTCAACTTGAGATTTCTCCAAAATTCATTCCCATATTTCGTCCAGAATTATGCATGAAAACACCGGAGTTACACATCGAAATTGCTGTGTAAAAGCGCTCTTATTTCGTTGTAGCAAAGACTATTTAATTGGTTTGAATATTCAGTGCTGCTACTGTGAACTACTGTTTGGTATCGATTTGTTTCAATAGACTTTTGGTGTTTGTTTTGGTGGAAGTCAACAAAATGTTGTATCAGATTATTCAAATAATGGTATGGTAGTCATTTGTTGAAACTAAGCTTTGTTTTGTCGTTAATAGATGGATGAGTAATCGTTTAGTGATCGTGAGGAAACCAATGAGCATTAAAATACATTTGCCTATTAGAATAGGTGACGATAGCTTGCAACCTGTCATGTATATTATTAAAAATGAAAGCATGGTGTCAAATATTATGTATAATGACTGTATATCAGTGCTTTTGTGATTCATAAGTCGTACGAGTACATGATTTCCGGCGTCCAGTAGCGATTTACAAAAGGTTTAAGAAAAACAATATTAGTTTTGGATGATACAAAAACTAATAACAAAGATACTTCATTGAAAATAGAAGTTTTCTTATTTTAATTTAAATACTTCTGTAAAAGTAGGCAAGTACCAAATATGTAAGTATTTGGACATACCTCTGACTACCCCCTTAGACATCTTCAAAAAGATCTAAAAATTGCCTAATGATCTGAAAGAAATGTCTACCGCTCCCGGGATACAGTCGTGATCATAATTCATTTCATTTTCATTTCACTTCTGTAAAAACCCAGTCTTCGTTAAATGGCTTGAAAAACATTTAATCAAGTAATTTAGTGATCTACATCAGTCAGTCATAACGGTGTAGTAATAACATAGCTGTCAACATCCTAATATGGAGACAATAAAACCTTAACAGATTTAATTGTTATTATCATCATTACTAGCGAGAGTACT
This sequence comes from Xanthorhoe designata, assembly GCA_963582015.1. NCBI lineage: Eukaryota > Metazoa > Arthropoda > Insecta > Lepidoptera > Geometridae > Xanthorhoe > Xanthorhoe designata. Next base: position 1,151,842 of record OY757045.1, read on the forward strand.
TGGTTTCGGTCCTTTTTCGGTTCCTTCGTACGAGCAAGTGGTCAACTCTGGAGACGAAGTTTTCAGGCCGCCTAAAAGCCTCTGTCATGGGTGTTAACCCTTGGACCCTTGGACTTTAAAAGCCGGGACCGACAATTTAACGTGCCCTGTGCATGGAAGCGCTAACTTGCATGAACTAAAAATTCCATACATTTAGAATAATTGACACGTGAGATTACTATACCTACTACACAAAAACCGCCGGTAACCCTAAAGGTGGTAATGCCACTTTCGGTCACCCATCCAAGATGTAACCGCTCAAAACGTTGCTTAGCGTGCGACGAGATAATCAAGAATATCTTAGCAAGCTTCGCCACGAGCGCTTCGTGCTAAATAATATGTTCGCTGATCTTCTAGAAGTGGTAGAAGTCAAGATAAGATACGTAGGTACTCGTATTTACAAGTAGTTATGAAAGATATCACTAGGTTTAGAAATAAGAAAATAGATTTGAAAAAAAAGTAGTGGGTATTAAAAACACTATCAAAATACAAAATTAATTAGTACCGTCTTACGGCTAAATAGATTTCAAGAATTACAATGATAACAAAAACTTGCGGTTAACGATTGCCATTTACAAATAACTTGTTAAAAATCATTGTCTATTAAAATTGGAATTAAATATAAAATATACAGTCGAGGCTTAAAATGAGTCTGAGTGATCTGTGAGCATTATGTATTTATAATTTACAGTCAAACAAACACTACAAGAATATCAAACCTAGTGATATCTTCATCAACTCAAACACCTAAAATTAAACTTTACTTCATCCAAATAAAGTCTTTAATCGTATCACAGTCGGCATCTGTTAATCATGACATGATTTTTGTCACTCGATTTAATTGTGATGTTGCGTTTCGTAGTTGCAAATCATCGTTTTTTGGGAACGTCTGTCGGTCACTTCCAGAAATGGCTGGTGCAGGAGAAATGCGTCTCGTTAGTGGTATAATGGGAGCAGTACAGTTGCGAACTCAAATGTTTTATTTTAGGATATTTTGCACTTCAGTGTGCACGATATATTTTTGTACGAAGGTAGTGTTGAGTACAGTCGTGATCTCAAATGTTTTTGAACGCAAATTCGTGTAAAAGCTAAAACGCCCTGTCAAAGACTCATAGGAAAACTACAATTTGGATTTATATTATAATAAAAAAGAACACCATTCGAAATGCAAGGTTTTTGTGTGCTTAAACTTACAGTTTTTTCTTATTTCTTACAGATAATTTACAAATACAAAATAAACCCGTACACTTTAACTTTTAATTACAAGAATTCAACTTAAGAATAAGACACAAATATAATAAAAAGAAAACTATAACTTTAGGTTTAAAAAACAAGTTGATCATAATTGTTTTTTTTCCTTCCAAGCTTTCAAAAAGTCGCTCACTCAAATATTTTTAATTTACTTTTTCACATGACTATTCGTTCTGCACAACCATTCCTTAAATACTTAAACCTTTTCCCTACGATCACACCATCGAAATACAGGCCGGCCGATTTTAACGAGCAACACATCGGGCTAATTGAGATTGTACCGCAGAAAGCATTCAAAAAATCATGTCATTACGACCAAAGTCGGCGCTGATTTATTAAGACGTCTTAAGAATAGACAGGTCGAAACGAGAGCGGACGTGGTTCGAATCACTTTTTTCTGCGAGTGTACGCGTGGCATTTATAATGATTATTCAGTATTGAATATAATGGGTTGATTGATTTCGGTCACCGTATAGGTAAGTAAGTTCGTATGAGCAAGTGGCCAGCTCTGGTACCGTATAGGTACTTTAAACCAAAGACGATTAATACCTAGAAGACAGACAAAGGCCATACACAAAATCGTAACCCTATCCCGCAGTACCAGATAGCCTGGAAACTTTAAAACATCAATTTTATCCAAGAAATTTCAATACTTAGTAGTAGGTAGCAACAATATTCAATTTAAAAAAATTTTTAGGTAATTTTAACTAGAAAGTAATTGAAATTTCTTGGATAAACTTGATGTTTTAAAGTTTCCAGGCTATCTGGTTCGGGTTACGATTTTGTGTATGGCCTTTGTCTGTCTTCTAGATATTAATCGTCTTTGTTTTAAACTAGTAATGTAATAGTTTTATATTCCGATCTATAGAAAGTTAAAAAACAAGTACAAGTAAGTCTCTTTCTAACAGTGAAAAGCGGCAATGGCAACAAACACTATTTCAAAAAATATCTAGGAGTCCCAAGCTATGGTAACCAGATGACAAATAATAAATAGGTAGGTAATATCACTTGTCCATGTATTTTCTTATTACAGATTAATTTGTATCATTTCAATTTAAATAAAAAAATGTATTTACAGAAACCAAAGACGATTTTGTGTATGGCCTTTGTCTGTCTTCTAGATATTAATCGTCTTTGACAAAAACTAAACTACTACATATTTACATAACTGTACAAAATACAATTAGAACCAGTTGAGCCGCCTAAGGATCGTTACAAACGATCTATTGGTAGCTCAACTGATCCAAACCACTGCCAGACGGAAGCAAATTGAATTAATCAATTCATTTAAATTGAATTAAACATTTATTTCACTAACGTCAAAATTTAGAGCGTTTTAAAGTTCAACTGGTACTTCTTTTTTATTACTATAAAATATTTTTACGAGAAATGTCACCGTAGAATGATACTTTTAAAATGGTCTTTTAGAATAGGTATGCGCCAAAGATGAGATAACAATAGATATTTGGAGTTTTTTATATAATAAATTTGTTATTTTCTCATTGTAAATGGCTAAAATCGATATAAAAGAAAAGGTCAACAAAACGATAATCGTAGAGTAGAAAAAACAGACGTAGAACAAAATTTTAAGATCATACGAAACTTAGAAATTATTCTTAGTATTTGAAGTGGATTTTGAGTTCAAAAATCAATAAGTAATTATAATTATTTTTTTAACAATTTATAATTTTATAACTCTGTAATATTTATATTTTGTATAGTTTAAAAAACTAAACAAAACCAAAACTATACAAAATTCAAGGAGATTTCTGTTCATTTTGACTTTTTATAATTTGTTGAATTTAGTTTTAAAGTAGTTTTGGTCTTTTTATGTAAGTTTGTTTATACTTGGTAGCCTCGGTCATTTATTGGTTTCTTGTAATTATGTTTGTCCAATCCATGTTCATACCCAAGTATGATCAAAACAAATGATGTGCAGTAACATTATTATAACTCTTCCCCAAAACAATATCAGATCAGTATTTAACATCGAGGTAGTATTATAGAGCCACAATCAGACAAATAAAATGTAAACGCCAAAACTCGGCGCACGCTACGTAATGCGCAGAGTTTTTCTTTTTTGCGTACAAGCGACATTGAACATTAAAACGAATTACATAACGTCTACATTCAAATGTCAAATTTCATTGTAGAACTTTTTTTTCTTCTAATTTGTAGAACATTGAATTTGCACGATCATTTTTTGAGTGTTGTCAGCTATTAGATTGTGACTCTTTAATACTACCTCGATGGTATTTAAGTAATAAATTCGGATCTTTACTACCGCGGCGCCTTACGACGCTAAACGTGACACTTTTGATACAATTTTAAATAGCCAATTTTAATTTTCCAAACTTAAAATTGGGAATATTGAATAAATTTATTCATTATTTATTTTTATCGTTTTTTAATTTGTTAATAATACAGACGAGACTAGACAAAGGCTTCGATACAATGGATTTTATTTAAATTGCTAAGACTGGTTGCCAGTTTAGTAAGAATCTTACTATCGACACATTATCATATAAAATATTAAAAAATAATAATAGTTATGTAAAGATAAGATGGTTGTAATAATTCAATCAGGATTTATAACAATTTTTTTAATATAACAATACTTCCGCAGAGCACTCCTAAAAATGTGTTTTAATAACGAAAAATTAAAAAAAAATACACTATTATAATGTTTTTATAATAGTATATTATATAATAGAGCTGTGAGCGAAGGTAGCTACCGAGTAGCGCCCCGACCCAGCGAGAAGGTGACGCGGCAGACCAAAACGGAGGTGGAGAGATGAAATCGATCAGGTTTTGCCGGACTAAAGGGTAGTTGCTGAGGATCGTGAGGTGTGGAAAGAGTGTTGGGAGGCCTTTTCCCAGCAGTGGGATCATCACGGCTCATAATAATAATATTAAATATTATTATAATGTTTTTATTAACTTTTTAAACAAAGGTTTAACATCTGAGGTCAAAATGCCACAGTATCCGAGTCGTTGACTCATATCGCAAATTCCACTCATTTCTAGTTAGAGCTTAGATTCTAGACACAGACTACAACTGAACAGCTAACTCATTCATATTCAGAGACTATTCCATCTTTATCTTTTAATATGAAACGAATTATAAATGAAAATGGCGGTAGACATATTCTTTCAGATCTTTTTAGGCATTTTAATGGGGTAGTCAGATGCATGTCCAAATATTTGGCACATGCCCACATTTTTCAGAAGTTAAAATTCCATACGTGACAGTTTGCAAGCCCATCGACGCTACTAGCAAGCTAACTGGTTTCCTCACGATGTTTTCCTTCACCGTTACTTAATATTTATTCAAATAAAATTAATTAATTGATTAAAATACTATAATAATTTTTGCCGTGATAATATTTCATGTTTGATAATAAAGCGGGCTACACACCTTCAATTTTAACTGACAGTTAAAATTGAACAGTCCTACCTAACCGTTGAGTTCCAACTGACATTTCTAGTGTCTACACAGTACACACGTTGAATTTATTCAGTTTAAATCAAGATATTTAAACTGAATAAACTAACAAGTTTTGAAAAAATTCACATACGTTTTAACAGTTAAAACTTATAATAGCCCGCATAAGTACTTGTTTACTAGCAGTGACCCAGCTACTATTAACCAGTCGTTGACAAGACAGCTGAGATAGGGAATATTTGTGGCTCACCCGGAGATTCCCTAAATTCCACGCGGAGATGAGCAGATAGGTTTGCTGGGAAATACCTGAGGGCGTGAACTTATATCGTGGTCTATTTACGATTTGAAATGAAGTTTAAGGCCATGGCTTACCATAGTTACATACCATAGTTAGTTAGTAAACTTTGATAGCTTTTTGTCTCTTCTACTAATAATAATATTATAAAGATGTAAAGTTGGTTTGTTTGTTTGTATGTTTGGGATAATTTCCGAAACTACTTATACGATTTCAAAAAATCTTTCACCGATGTGTAGTATGGACTTTCCGAATGAACATAGGCTATATTTTATCAAGGTAGGTACCACGCGAGCGAAGCCGCAGGTGAGTAAGCTTAGTTAGCTATAAAGAACGATGGCAAAATCTGACTTGAGCAGTGGTAATTGAAGAAAACTACACGTTATATGGCTTTAAACGAGCATTCAGGCCGTAGGTAGTAATGAACAGGTCGCGACATATTTATCAGAGGGCCTAGCCAACCGGCATTCGCTATGAAGCGATTCGATTTCTATCATCGCTACACTTTTGATTTGACATTTCTGATCGCTCGAGTTTTCGTCATCGAATGTCAATTCCAATACATTTTTTTTAGTTTCTAATCGAAAGCGATTGTCGAAATGTAACACGGCTAGGGCCTCTGGTCACAAAATTGTATTAGACTGGTGTGTCAACACATACGCGTACTGTATTGCTTTTTCCTTCTTTTTCCAGTCATTGCATCATTATAATAGATACACAATATCGCAGATCTAATTGTGATCTATAAACTGCATAATACAGCCCGTGCACATTCACAAAAACAAAAGCTATCAATCATACAATTTATGGCTCTAAAAACCTACTCTCAACCCTACAACACGTTTTTTGAGGCATTCACACTCTCCCATTGGGGATCAGATAGGCCCTAGTCTCATGTAGGGCTATCGCGATGCAGCGCCACCTAGCGGGTACGACATATCGGGATGATTTATTCGTGGCACATGTTTTGTCGTAGCTAATTTAAATCTGTTTTGAAATCTGGATGTGGAGTGCAACTTAAATTGTAGTTTTGAGGAGAATTAACGTGGTTTAGAGAGCCACACCACGCCACGTTTTTCATACGATCACTGTGCGTTTGTATCGATACAAACGCAAATTAAACGCGCCGTGATTTTGCGATACAAACGCGCGGCGAACAAACGCAGTCGGTTAGCTCTGACCCATGCACACAGTTCTCGCGTTTGTAAAACGCACTGCGAACTAGCAGGTGACGCGCTACACACTAATCGTCCTTGTGTTTTTTTTTACCATTCACGTAGGTATAGAGCGAAACAAAATAATTATTCAAATTTATCAAGCTTTTTCTTGTGTACACTACGTCCCTGTGCTTTTAATCGTCTCTCTCTAGTCTCAGAGGTTTGCATGAAGAAAACTCTTCTTAGGGTTAAGCTCGCCTTTGTACCTATAATAAATAATAAAAAAAGAATATACGCTTTTTTTACGTTTAAGCGAGACTAAAGAACATCTATTGAAAATATTTCACTGCTACTTTGTAAGCGCTAACAATACAATAACTAAACAGAATTATCATCCCTTTGATCAAATAGTCGAGACAAGGTCCAATCGCAACCTCTCTATCGCTAGATCAACATACATTGTTATCAAATCAATATCGTTATCGTGTCATCGATATGCTGTTTTAATTAAGTAGTTACGAAGAGATATTTCAAAAATAAGGTGAAGTTTTAATTTTTTTTTTTAAGAAAAATACTAGAAGTTGATAATTAGGTATTGGGGGCAATTCAGAGTGTCGCAAAAGCTAAACTAAACTAACTAAAATTATTGCCATCCTTTTTATTCCCATCGCTATGAAAGGGACGGCAACAATTTTAGTTAGCTTAGTTTAGCTTTTGCGACACTCAGAATTGCCACTATTGTTTCTTTTAATTAACCTAAGTTTTTCAGCTGCTGAGCAAAGGTCACCCATCATAGGAGTACCTACCTATGATGGGTGTGTATTATTTTATGCTGGGTGGTAAAAATATATTTAAATAGTACTTATAATTATCAGTCATCTTATTACCACAACAAAAACATTAAGTAGCTTAGCTTGTGATTAGATGATGCTGTTTGAAATGTCCAAGGATATTATTATTATTTATAAGAGTAAATATCAGGTAAGTGATTCTGTAATATAAAGATTTTTTTATCTCATAAATTAGTTTATACTATCAGTTAAAAACTTGAATAAAAAGAGCTAATTAATTTTAAGCTGGCTAACTAATTAATTTCTTTCTTCCACTTTTAATAGCTGCATCAAATATATAAATATTAATCAATTTGTCTTTGAAACTCGATATCATTACTGTTAATTATACCGATAACTTAGAAATACTCTGAAAACATACTAATTAAGATGTAGTCAAGATATAGAGTAATGAGGTACGCAAATTATTAAGTAGTTTAATATGCTAAATTATGATATAAAAATACCTGTAAACCTGTAGCTAGGTAGGTATAATAAAAAGTCCACTCTCATATTCATAGCTATAGATTTAACTTTTGAATCATTTGTTATAGTACTTAAACAAATAATTATTATAATAAAGCTTCAACATAAAAATTAACATGCGACGAACAAAGCATTTAAAATAATGTTACTTCGGACACACAGATAGACAGACGGTGAAGACAACCAAGTAATCCGAAATAGGTTCAGGAGGTATTTTATAATGCAACCCACATAGTACTGGAAATAAATCAAAGCCATTTCCATCCATTCATTGTAAAGCATTAATTCAATCTAGAAAATCAGCCATCTTTGAATAGGCAATCATTCAGAGTGTACTAATTTTCAAATCCATTAAACTAGAACGCACAGTCACTAACTCACTATTGAAAGTGTGAATGATTTCTAGGAAGTGCATAAGGAAAATTTACTGGAAAGTGTGATTTGTCAGCATCATCAAAATACCTTTCACTGTACTGTGGCATAATGTTTTGATTTACAGAGAAACTAAACAATTAAACAGCTATTTGTTTAATTATATTGATTTCGACCACTTAAATACCTCTCGATTGAGACACTTTGTTACAAACACAAAACTGCATCAAAATCGTTTCATCCATTCAGGAGCTATGATGCCACAGATATACTCAAATACCACACTACGGACATTGCAATACCCCTCTTAAATGAATAATACAAAGACTCAAACTTATTTACTGAATTACCACTTGTTTAGACAGTCAAGAATAAGAGCTAGAGATCTCTTAGATTTAAGTACCTGTATCGGTGGTATCAAATGGCATCAAATTTTTCGTACTTTGGAGGGCATGTTAAATTGTCCCGGCTTTTAATAGTCATTCAGCCACGATAGAGGCCTTTAGGGCGTTTGTCCACCGGCACCGTCACCGGGACGTCAACGAGAACGAGATTATTTCTGGTCGAGTTTAAGATGACGTGACGGCCTTGCGGTGGACACGCGGCTATAGTTAGTCTATGTATCAGTACTTCGGCGCCGTCACCTTTTTCTCGTTGACGTCCCGGTGACGGCGTTGGTGGACAAACGCCCTTAGGCGACTATAAACTTCTACACCAGAGTTGGCCACTTGCTCATACAAACTTACGTAATGCTTGAATGTCTTTAGGAAGTTAAAAACTCCGTCAGTAAAGTTGGCCATACTAACTTGCGTATTGCTAAGAAATAAAGCAGCGAGGAACAACTAGTTAATAAAGAAAGCAAAGTTCAATTTCTATCCCCGCAATTCCATCGAGATCGGGTAGTGAAGTCGTGACGCGTACGGAAGCCGGAACGTGTTACAATAAATAACAACTAAAACATAGGTTATTGGTTGTGGTCGTGCTCGCGAGTGTACACTTGCCCTTTGTCGGCTGCTGTGCAAGCAGGGGTGGGAAGACTTTGGCGCATCACCTGACTTTAACACTGACCTTGATGATCTACAAGCCGAAGTGCTTTAAATTTCAAATTTCAAATTTATTTATTAATTGCGATAACGGGTAAGTACATATAGTTTAACAGTGCAAATATTGTATTAGGGTCCTCGATCATCAGCTTATCAGCATGCAACATTTTACAACATACAAATACAATAATTAATTAAAATACAAGATTACATTTGAATTGAGTGATGTCAAAAATTTATAATAATAATTAAGAAATACAATAATCTTTTAAAAAGTATCATTGAAGAGCTTTAACCAACTCAGATACAATATCCTATGACAGCTACCTGAAACTCTAACGACCAGTCTCAATAACCTATCTATCTTTGGTTTTGCTTACTGCGGGTAGATATTTGACATTTCTTCCATACAAAAAACGTCAAATAGCTACTGACAGTAAGCAAAACCAAAGATAGATAGGTTATTATGACTGGCTGTTAATGAGTCGTATACATCAGGCAAGCGCTGATTTAGCGTCATATACAATATCTATGATATCAGACTGTGAAAATAAAATAAAAACATCTTATGACATTTACTGATGTTTCATTCAAAACTATAGAAGGGAAGTCGCTATGCTATAGTTTTAAATATTAAAATTTACCACACTTCGGTACAACGAAATAATCTTAGAATACCTACGTAAAGATTTGTAAAAATGTCTACCACACTGGGATTACAGTCGTGATTGTAACAAGTTCTATTATCATGTTTGGTTTTGATTTTCATCTATAACTACAATATTACACTTTTTAGACGACCTCTGTGGTGCAGTGGGAGAAAGCTCGCCTGAGACGCGGAGGTAGCGGGTTCGATTCCCGCCGCGGGATAAATTTTTGCATGTTCTGCAAATATTTGTTCCGGGTCTGGTATGTATTTACAAAAAAAAATGTATCTATGTAGTATATCAGTCATCTGGTTACCATAACACAAGCATTAAGTTGCTTAGCTTGGGACTAGATGACGCTGTGTGGAATGTCCTTCATGTTTTTTTTTTTTTTTTTTTTTTTTTCTTACTTACCCAAAATCTCTTAATATGTACCTAAAACGCTCTTTTCAAAAGTCTCTCAGAAAATGTTGTTTACCCCTGATCGGTAAGCGGTAGCACTCGTGGTTGCCGACTTAATTTTCGCGCGGATCTAACTGCTATCTACACAGACATGCAACATTCCGAGCTATTTGTTTAGTTTGTATTTAGTTTTCAATTTATTTAAATGTATCTTAAATAGACGTCGATATGACGAATTGGTGAATGTAGGTATAACTATATTTTAATTGGCTATAGGGGTGGACAAGCGCTCGGTCCAAATTACACATTTTCACATTAGAAACTCACCGATAAATGTAAACTATTATTGCTGAATAGGCTCAAAATAGTTTCCAAAAACAATAACTTCCACATTTTAAGATTGATCTTTTGTCTTTGACCTACAGAACCTACATACCTACAGAAAATGTTTGTAGTTTAGTTTGCTTGTGAAAATAAAGCAGTACTTTGTCTTCAAAATTAAAAATTTCTAATTGAAAAAAAAAAATAATGGTGGGCCGGTGATCGTGAGAAGTGGAAGGATATAGGGAAAACCTTTGCTCGGGGGGACACTTCCACTGCTGAGCTTAATATATTTTATAGCTTATATAAAAAAAAAAATTGAACATTTCGGAATATCTAGTACCTACTTCTAAGTTTAAACCACCTAAGGATCGTTACAAACAATCTACAGGGTGTAAAAAGACTACTACCGAAAACTTTAGGGGGTGAAAGTACCCATCAATATGAACAACTTTTTCTAAGAAACCAACACTGTGAACGCGAAAAAAAAAACAGCTGTTCCATACATAAGTTCAATACCTACTTGGCTAAAGTGTATGAAACAGCTGTTTTTTTTTTCGCGTTCACAGTGTTGGTTTCTTAGAAAAAGTTGTTCATATTGATGGGTACTTTCACCCCCTAAAGTTTTCGGTAGTAGTCTTTTTACACCCTGTATATGTATGTAATTAAAAAACCTTTAAATTATAGGAAATTATAGGTAGTTTAATAAACTGCTGCTAGACAATTTGCTATAATTTCAAAGAAACTTTATGGCTCTACTCGTATTAACATTGTTCATTAAATTATCAAGCGCTCGTGGCGAAGCTTGCTAAGACGTTCTTGATAGATCGTTGAAGTTAAGCAACGTTCTGAGCGGTCACTACCTGGATGGGTGACCGCAAGTGGCATTATCATAACGTGTTTCGGAGGGCACGTTAAATAGTCGGTTCCGGCTTTTAAAAGTCGTTAAGCCATGACGGAGGTCCTTAGGCGGCCTAAAAACTCCGTCACCAGAGTTAGCCACTTGCTCATACGAACTTACTTACTCATTAATTTATTCAGTTAGAAGAATTACATTAAAATGTTTAAAATTTCGCAAAGCTTATCTCAATCTCAGGCTTCCTGTTCAAAAATATCAACGTTGGAATCCAGTAACATCATCATCATTGTAATCACTCATCTTTGTACAATCTGATGCAGTTTGTTCTTACAAAATTAGTTTTTATAAATGGATTGTTGAAATATATATTGTATGGATTATTATAATAATAGAAAGGCCTGGTAACAGACTTGGTAATGCTCTACATATTTGGAGGTTTACTCCATGAGAATCCAAGCATAACTACGTAAAACGTATAGCTTAAAAGATGGCTACCAGGTAAAGAAGTGTTCCTAGTTCCCCACTTATGGACAACAGGTATCGTTAACCGTAGCTACAAGAAAAAAAAACAAATAAAAAAATCCCTAGTTACGTAGTAATTTTTCTTCCACCCATTTTATCTCTTTTTCTAAATATTATAAACATAATATAATACCTAAATATTTATCGATGTAAATCAGTGAGCAGGTTTTCCATACAGTTATTTCAGGCATCTGTCTAATGACATAACAACATAACAACATAACAAGTACATAACAAGTACATAACAGGTACATAACAAGTACATAACAAGTACATAACAAGTACATAACAAGTACACAACAAGTACAGACAGAAAGTTTGTAAATTTAGCTTACATAGCTAGAATAAAATAATTGTCATAACAAAGGTTCAAACCTGATATCTCCAAACTAAGTCATAGTTTAAGACACCGCAAAATAACTTTTCTAAAACATTAAAAAGTCGCAGTAAGGTTTCATTTTTCGCATTTATGCATCTATTTAGTTTTGCATGCGAACCTTCTAAAACGTTATTGGTTCCGTTCGGGGCAGTGCTTTGTCCAACTGCTCTGTCCAATTAATTGGACTACGGGCCTTTACTAGATGCCATAGTCCAACTATCTTTGCAGTTAGACCACGGCCCCTAGTAAAATATATATTCTAAAAAAAGTATAAATATTCTAAAGTTTTAGCTAATGTGTCATCGACTGTACACATTTTTTCCCTTCATAAGCAAAATTGATGACCCCGACATCAGATAACGCTAACAAGCGGTAGCCGATGTGCGTGCGATTGTACAAGAAGGTGCAGCTTTGATCTAAATAAGGATGCGAAATCGTTCGTTCAACCGGTCTTCAAACCGTTTGCTCATTCACTCTTCACAGGCAGATGTTTTGGGCAGCCACATATGTAATAGAAGACCAGTGAGCTCCTAGTGGGATAAGGGCAGGAGAATGATGATGATGAGCTCCTAGTGGTGTTAGACACTAAGCACTTCTGAGTAATAGGACCTTTCCTAAGCACTCGTTAAGAATGAGGAATAGCTAGCTTCCGCCTTTTCTTTCTTCTTTGAGCATGCAAAATTATATTGTCAAAAGTAAATAACAAAAGAGATAAAAAATAGGCTTTGACAATTTAGATTTATTCGGAGTCCAAAATTTTTTTGTGTGATTGATGATTTGAAGAAATAGTTGTGATCTTTGCGTCGATCTGAACAATGCCCCTTAAATCTTTTAAGGCAACTCGTTACAAATTGACTTAAAAGTGGGAACGTGACAAAAAGCAAATCATGTGAAATTACCTGATTAATTGTTTAATTAATTGCAGGCGGCTCGGGACCGGTCTGAGGACATTTTGGACGAATTACAGTTATGATTGTCGGTGAAATTGAGGGTTTTGAATAAACGGTGACCGTCATAATAACGTATATATTTGAGTGTGTACGTGTATCTACGTAAACGTGTCGGTATTTTTTATTGCAATTCTTTTAGTAGGAAATAGGAGAATTAAGCAAGTTCAGGCTGCTTTATGTTGCTGTGTAAATAAGAAGGAAATCATTACAACATTTTTTTATTTTATTATAAAATAAATAAATTAAAATATTTATCTATTAAGGGATAAGGCAAATAGCCTGTTGTTGCCGTTGATACCTGGACCAGGCTTGAGGTAATTAAAATGAATTTTTCATATAAGCAAAAACGATTACTAGATATTAATCGTCTTTGATATAAGTAAGGAACATAAACGGTGATCCTATTCCACGAATACAGCTATAGGTACTGTAAAGTTGTATAAGGAACGCAACAAACAACGTAATATTTCAGGCTGGATTGCTCAACGATTCCTAATTGTATTTAAGCTAGCCAAAACGCATTTAACATTACTATCTTGATTATCGTCTGTCACAACATGGAATTCACTGTCACTGTTATAGTATTAAACTAAAATTACAAAATAAATAAATTGTTGCGCAATATAAAAAAGTAAATAGATAGATATAGATAGATATCTTTGGTTTGTTCCTAGTTGCCTTAAGCACCATTGTGGCATTCTCAAATATCTATCTAATATATAGATATTTTGTACAACAAAAAACTTTTAACGACATTTTATTATGAACAATTGTTATATGGCGGTGGCTGTTTTTAGCAGCCCCAAAGATTGAAGAGCACGTAAGTCCATGATGAGTCACTTCCTTTGCAAAGTTTTTCGTGGTTCTCACTCTTCAAAACTTGGATAGATATTCCATTCAGGAAAATCTAGAATAATCGAAGTTTTGATTTTCGACTTAATTTATAACGTAGAAAATAATAAAAACCTAAATTTTCATAAGAAGTCTGAATATTTGATTTCATTTATGTTGCAGTATCCAGATATTATATAGTTGGACATACCTCTGACTACCCCTTAAATATTTTCAATATAAAAAGACTAATAAAGTTATGGAAGAATTTGCGCTAAAAAAAATCCCAGGCAATATACATACAGTTAAGTGTTGACAAAAACTTCCTCTAGTCACTGTAAGTATAAATCATCTAGTAAAAGATGTAAAGGCCTAAGTTTATATTGTAGTAGAGTAAAAAGTTCGTAATTAAAAAACTTAAATAGTCAGAAATTTGGTAACTAAGTTTTTATTAATGGGAAACCCATAGAGCACTGCTAAGTATATGGATGGCCATATCGATAAATCTCAGTTAATTATAAACAGTTGAATAAAAAATAAGCCCATAATTATAAGTAGGTATTATAAATGAGCTATTTATACTGATTACGCTATCCAGATAGCTTGTGTCCTAAACTCTATAACTCAACTCGTAAATTTTACGTCAAAGAGTTTGCAGGTTAATTTATACCTATTACCTTTTCTATAACTAGCATCTTTTAAAAAGAGGTCACCGTCAAAAAACGGTCGTAAAAACAATACGTTGAGTTTTAAAACAGAAACAAGAGCTCGAATGTATCCAAACAATGCTTGTTAAACTTTGAACATTGTCGGTTTCTAATTCGACAATATTTTTGATGACGTGATTGAGAAGGAAAATACCAGTGCGTTATTGAAAAAACAAATCATTGATAATTATTATAGTGCCTGTTAGTATACTTTAAATTGTATTTTTTTGCTCTGATTTTCATGATTTTTGTACGTGAAAGTAGTGTCCAATAAATCATATTGATTAACTTTTCTCATAAATCATATTGTTTCTGCATTTCCTTAAACAATAAAGCGTTCATCACCTACAAAAGTAATTTCATCATTGTGTTCATCACTCAAAACTAACATAACGGTCACAGTATCACAAGCAACGATAGTCACAATAAAATATCAAAAGTCTCCTAAATCTGCCGCTTCTATCAACAAAAAGAATGTAAATAATTCAACGGACTACGCCAGTTTGCTCCAACTATTTATGATAGGTGTAAGTCATAAATACGAGATTTACACATTTAGTGGCGCAGTTGCCGGCATTTACTCTGGTAGAAAGGAACCAATCACGGAATAGGCAATACCATGTTAAGGTTTTTTTTGGCATGTCTTATCTCAATGGTAAATGGTGTAGGTACTCGCTCGATGTTATATCAATAGCTTGCTGTCTGTCACCTATATTTATTAAAACATTTAACTCGTTTTTTTGCATTTGATTCTTTCTTCATTTTGCACGCTTTGATATAAAGTGTTGGTGGTTCTAATAAAATAAATACAATAAATAAATAAATGGAAGACGTTGAAAATATTACAATATTACGTAAAAATATATATCGGTATCGATATATTATTATAAAAATATTTTTACGTAATATTGTTCAATGTTGTTGAATTGAAACGTATAAAGTATGATAATAAATATATATATAATACTCATCATTAGTGCAACATCAAGAGCCGTTAGCTGTAAGTCCGTAACTTTTCTCCAAGAATGCACTATAAATCGGTTCGGATGACGTCAGTAGGAGCTGGATCAGAGAGCAAGTGTGATTTGTGGATTACCGAGGATGATATCATTTATCTCACTATCTTATAACACTTCTATATAACTTCTGAAGCGCTCATGGCGAAGCTTGCTAAGACGTTCTTGATCGTCGAAGTTAAGCAACGTTCTGAGCGGTCAGTTGGATGGGTGACCGCAAGTGGCGTTAATATCTGAGCGCTTCCGTGCTTCGGAGGGCACGTTAATTTGTCCGCCCTTGTGCTACTCATAGAATAATAATGAATCGTGAAGCAACTATCGACTATCGAATACAATAGTTGAGATTTTTTTTTGTCCAATACAATATAAACTCTAAAACAATTGCACTTAAGTATTTTCTCCCTTGAATGTGGACGATAAGTGATAAAGACACAGTGACTTCGAAATCATTTCGTAAGGCAAAAAACTAGAGCACGCTCTCATGAAAATTAATAAGAATTTCGCAGGAACCCATCGGATGCACTTTTGGGGTATTTTTTCTCTGATGACAATTTGTCTGCTTTCAAATTGAATTCGAGGTTTTAATTAAAACGAGTGGATTTTGTTTTTTGTTTAAAAGAAACGTGCGTTATTTTTAAAGCTTTCAACTGTATTCTTGATGAAATCTTCGCATTTATAACTTAGAGATTTGATCCCTTGGGTTTAAGTGGGATAGTCAGAGGCACGTCCATTACGTTTGCCACATGCTTACTTATTGTAGTCTCAATGAAATTGATTGGAAAAAAGGAATTCCTGTATTTTATAGACATGAATCAAATTCTAAATCAGTTATGAATTAGAAAAACTTGACTTACAAAAATAGCCAATATTGTTTATGTAGATTTGTCCTCAAAATCATTTGATTGAATATGACATGTATTGTGATTACTATAAAATAATGAAAGAAAAAAGGAGTCAATAAAAAATACAGTTTGAATTAAAAATTCATATTAATTTATTTGACAAAGTAAATTTAAAGCACCGTTACGAAGACGATCCGAGGTCGATCGAAAAACGCTGTCAAATTCAATTTCTCATCTCGGAACAGAAAAAGTAAAAAACATACGCCCATTTTCCCGAAATTAAGGAGAAACACCCGAAAACCAAGAGAACAGGATGGCTGCCTTATATGGAGGCTGATCAGGCAGCCGTTGAAGGCTTTTACACGCATCAGGGACGGACGGGAGGAAACAGGGACCCCTATCACCAGTCCCCTATCACCTCTGGCGTCAGCAAATCTTGAAGCGGTTACAAAAGAGGTGACCACAGTAAATGGCTATAATAAAAGCGAAATAATAATATAAATAGAGATATTAAGATTAAACTTAGATGTTTGATTCTTAACATATCAGTTACAAAGCCAAACTATTATTAAAAAATATCTAAGTAGTATAGTAAGTAAGTATATCAGTCATCTGGTTATCATAACAAAAGCATTAAATTGCTTAGCTTGGGACTAGATGGCGCTGTGTAGAATGTCCAAAAATCTTTTTTTTATTATTACAAAACTGTTAGCAGCTACTTCAGCAGGAAAGATTATTTACTGAAGCATCTGCTTTAAAATTTTATCTTAGCTATCTAGCTAAGTTAAAATTGTAATTAATAAAATTCCTCTAAGGCCGTTTTAATCCAAAATAAAATGTTTGGTATGTGTCAAAGTGGTTAAAACTCTTTTGAAGCCTTGTTTGAAAATAGTTAAATCTTGAAGCTTTATCAATCCTGTCCGTTGTCCTGTTGTTGTGAAGACACTCACCCGACCGATCGGGCGGTCGGCATAAATGATTCAGAAATTGTTTCCGTGCGCGCGATTCGTCGCAAAAAACACGTGTCACAGCAATAAATCATTCGACGCCGAGTCCAGTTTACTCGATTAAACGTACGAATCGATTCTCAGTGCGACGATTACATACTGTGTTTATAGAAAGAGTTGTAACGAGGAATGTCGCCGCGGCTTTTTGTTTGTCGAAAGTTCGCATTTAAATGTCATTTTTTTGTTCGTTACCGTTCTGCGGTAAACGTTTTGGACAATGTAGTTATTTTAAATTTATGAGCCGGGAGGAGCAATGGTTTAAATAAACAAGGTTTTTAAGTTTTCTCAATTTACAAAACGAAACATGATCACGACTATATCATCCAAGGTATAGGTACATAAACATTCTTTCAGATTTGTAATGCGTTCAAGATGCTTAAAATACCAACAGTAACTATTGTTTTTCAGCTGGGATTCGAACCCATTATCTGAATCGATCGACAGTCTTTGTTTGTATTTTTTATTTTTTGATTTATGCTCAAGCATATCTGTAATTTTCGTTTAAAAAAAATAGACATTAGACACACCAAACAACCGCTTTCAAAATACTTGAATTATATTTAGAATGTAAATATTGTTTTCACTTTGAGGTTAGGTTTAATTAAAATCTAAAAATATGAAGTCTTACACAGCAAAATGACATGCACTATAGGTATTTGAAATGATTATACATTCCGACTGCCATCTTTGTTATCGTGAACAATAAATCACATAAATTTTACTACATAATTTTACTACATAATACATAATTGCTCTTACATATTTTATGTTAACGATTACGTATGAAGGTGATATGTTTTTCTGTGTTGACAGGTTCGGTACTTATCTTAATGTTTTCTAATGAAAATATAGTGCTTAGAATGATAAGACTTAAGTTATCTGAGTGAGAACCATTTTATTGGACCATTGGATTGAATTTACGATGTTACCGAATTCTTGAAAGGATATCAAAGCTATTTTTAATTTATAATCATAATCATTGTTATCTTTGAGTATGGTACTGGGCAGGTTACTCCAGAAGTTATATATTAGTCTAAGTATGCAATTATGTTATACATAATACCTATATACTTACGACTAATAGATAATTTCTAGAGTAACCTGATTTTTTAGATTTTAAGACGCAGTAAAAATCGTACGTAAGCGTACCAATGAAAGATTGTTCAGGCGGGCTAGCATGTACAACACTAGAAATCATCTCGTCGTCGACAAAATATTCTCTCCTTCTCTAACATAGTACGTTAGAGCAGTTTGACATTATCGAGATATTGAATTTGTCGTCTCGACGCGTTGCACATGTTAGGCCTACAGGTGAACAATAATTATACGTCTAAATATGATAATATTGACATATTAGACTTTAGCAGACTGTAGGACGTACCTGGATTAAAAGGCTGTGCTATTGCAAGTCATAAACTATGTATATTTTAAGTTTCAGCCAAATCCATTCAGTCGTTTATGCGTGAAAGAGTAACAAACATTTATACATCCATACAACTTTCGCGTTTATAATATAAGCAGGAAGTAAGATTAAATTGTAAGTGAACTGAAACTATCTTCCAGGACGCAACAAACCCAGTCCTTGTCCAGTTTTTATCCACATCACAGATCATCCACCTTGCCGACCCCAATTTATCATAAAACAACAAAAAAACTATATCGAACTCAATCGATTATAATGTCGGTATCATTCCAAAGATGGTGACAGCGCAAAAAAGTACCGCTCGTGAATAACAAATGCGATGCACCGGTCGGACAAAAAGTCCAACTGTAATTAAACTGGCCGTTT
Source organism: Xanthorhoe designata (assembly GCA_963582015.1). Taxonomy (NCBI): domain Eukaryota; kingdom Metazoa; phylum Arthropoda; class Insecta; order Lepidoptera; family Geometridae; genus Xanthorhoe; species Xanthorhoe designata. The sequence continues at coordinate 1,171,032 of OY757045.1, forward strand.
CACGAAAGAGGCTCATACCTAAAATGTTTGTGAGCCCCGCCACCGAAATTCGCAGCATTGCCGGCTTACCAAAATTGAGCCATAAATTCTACGCGTAATTTTCGATTGTCGCTAAGAATTTTGTACAGGAGTTTTGCATATCGAGTTGTCTGTGTGCGTGCAAATCGGCTCGGGTTTTAATTAAAAGCGATTTGCAAAAGTTTGCATACCGTGTGAATATCAAGCTTTCTGTTATACGGGGTGTTACCAAAATAAATGATGGATGGACTATGTAAATTCGGATATGGGTGTGAAAGGTACGGAGAGGACGATAGAAGAAGAAACAAATGGAGAGAAGAAACATGTTACGTCAACCTGTATTAGTAGGATAAGACCAGGGATGATGGTTATACGGGATGTCCAAAAAATACCAAACTTCCGGATTATGCAATCTTAGATCTCTGTCAAATAGCATCTAATTAATCTGAGTTTACGTTTAAATGTTTAACAAAGCATGTCCGCCTTAAAACTATCCGTAGTTTAATTTTGCAGTATTGTTACATTTAGAGAAAAAAACTAATTGTAAGTTTAGATAGTTATTACAATGTCATTTCTGTTTTTAGTCTTATAACTCATTGAAATAAGTCAACAACAGATCTAGCAGTATATCTATGATGCATATAAATCTATTACGAATAACACAGTAACCTACTATAGAAAATAATCATACCAATTTAATACTTTCAATTTTGGCAGTTATATCAGCCTAAATGATTCGAGAGCTAAACTAATTTGTCTCTGTACTAAGCACTGCTAAATACCATGTTTAGTTATAAATAAATCATACGGTAGCTAAACTAAGGCGCAAATTAATAGAGCCGACATGAAATCTATGAAATATCTCAATCTCAGCGTCAATTACGGACACAGATATAGAGGAAGTTAGAAATGTTACAAGTTTAACAAGCAGTGCATTTACTTACATTGGTTTCCTACTTCCTACATTAGTTTCCTACATTTCGATAAAATGTATAAGTGTTTCAAATTATTTAAAATTCTTTATTTATTTACAAACTTAACTATAACATCACAGAACAATTCCAAATCATTATAGCTAATTAATGTACCTCTGACGACATCTTCAATGGATCTAAAATTCCTTAAGCTCTAAATAAATATGTCCACCGTACCTTGGGAATAGTAGCGGTCATTTTCATTTAATTTATCTAGCACCTGGATTATTTAAATATTTGATTATTTTACTTATATACTAAGTAATAAGGCCTTTGCCCAGCAGCGTGACACTACAGGCTAAAATCAACAACAACAACAGCTAAGTAATAAAAAGTGGTAGGATCTAGGTTTCGGGTTCGATCCCCGCCACAGGACAAATGTTTGTATGTTCTACAGATATTTGTTCCGGGCGTTTTCCAATGTATAAATTATTGTATTTACAAAAAAATGTATCTAAGTAGTATATCAGTCTTCTGGTTAGCATAACACAAGCAATTAGTTGCTTAGCTTAGTTTTAGACTAGATGACGCCGTATAATTTTTTGCTGTGGCAGAACCTACAAGGATTAACTTCGACGACAAGTAACGTCAGTTCTATCTCCACAAATTCCACGGTCAGGCGTGAGCTGAGCAAGCCCGGAGGCAGTCGTGACTACTGTTTCCAATGTTTAATAATGGTCTGCATCGTGGGAATAGGAGTAGATCCCGCCGATTGGCGGTTCTACATAAAAGCTGTTCTTTGATTTACAGTGCCAAGTTTTCGGGGCCTGTAGATAGATAAGTGAAATTTGTATGTTACAACGCTGTGCGATCTGTGAAGGTACATACTGTCTTATTATAAATAATCTATAGTGTGTTTTTAGTCTTTTACAAAAATGAGGAAATCAATTTAAAAAAAATTAAAAAACATTTTTGGCCCGTTTCTGAACTGTCTAATAACTCAAGTGGCAACTTTTTTTATTTATTAAAAAAAGTAGAATCTCATTTTATTTAAAAACAATTAAAAACACTGAAAACTGTAATGAAAGATATTATTAATTTTGTAATTTTTAATTTACAATGAGTAAAACTTTCATAAGACACTTTGGGGTCAGTCAAAGTTTCAAAGACATAAATAATAAAGCATTGCTCAATACATAACTTTCTAACGAGATTTACTTCACAGATTTTATATATTACCTTTAAATCATCCAATTATACATGACATTACGTAAATCTCTACAAATCCAAGCAGAGCTAAACTTATTGTACTAGTTTTAATGACACCTAAGCGAAACGTCTGATTAAAATAACCAGCTCTTTTTTACAAAGCTATTTTGTCTGGTTCAATATAGTGTACTAATAACTACAAGATCTTGTTATGATCTATTAAATATATATATATATTTATATGAATGATTTGATGTTAAAAACTTCATAAGAACACAAATTTTGAAAAAAAATCAATAATTCATGTAGCATTTAAACAAAGCATTTTTACTGCCCAGTTGCTTCTTATTAATCTTAAATAAAGTCTTAATAGCTAGATGATTCTACTCGAAGATTTTAGAATAGAATCATCTAGCTTTTAAAACTAGTAATCCTAGTTGTTCTACTGAAATTTATTAATTGAATTTCTTACTTATTTAAAACATCGTGAGGAAATTCGCGGCTAGTTAACTCCACACGTATTGACCATCGTCTTTCCTGTGGATATGATCGGCTAAGCTGAGAGGATGGTTAAGTTGTTGGGCAAGCCTATTCCATCTCTACAATGTCCTTATAGATGGCAAAAAACCCTATTCAATTGTTAAAACTTTGGTGAGCACCAAAGATGGTGAATAATTATTATTTATTTTATTTTATTTTATTTTATTTTTAAATTATTAGGAAAACTTACAGCTAGACAAAGAAAATAGGAAAAAGAAATAACTTAACATGCACCTATTTTGTAGGTACAGGTTTGCTGAAGGCCAATTAAAAGTTTCCAAAGTTTATTATTCTTCTATAATTCCCTATTCCCTGGTTAAAATGTTGATGAACTTCGACATAACTAGTAAGCACCTGGCGTAGCGTGTTCGGAAGCAATTCAAACAACAGCATAAATACTGATCGGGTAACACCTAATAGAATAATGTGGGAAACTGCGGGCCTTGTACCTACTGCTTTCACTGAACTTAGATACGTTCTGTGTAAACGGTGACCGATATATTGTAGACTAAGATTTTCACTTCTTCTTAATCTCGTGTCGACGACTCAACTAAATAATTAAATAGTTTTGAACCAGTAGGTTGCGACTGCAACGCCCTTATTTGTGGTCTGCTGCCCTAGCCATGTTACATTTCGACAATCGCTTTCGATTAGAAACTAAAAAAAATGTATAGGAATTGACATTCGATGACGAAAACTCGAGCGATCTGAAATGTCAAATCAAAGGTGTAGCGATGATAGAAATCGAATCGCTTCATAGCGAATGCCGGTTGGCTAGGCCCTCTGTCCTTCACTGCTTAACGGCCGGTTTCAATATTAAACTTACGAATGATCGTAGATTGATCGCCATAGCAACTTTGTTTAGACAACAAAAAATTTAGGACACTTTTTGACAGATAACAATATTACTATGGCGACAGATCCACGGTTATTAGTAAGTTTAATATTGCAACCCGGCATTAGTGTCATTTCCACGATACAAGGATTCTTGCCTGTTGCATACAATTAAATTGACTGTCATCATGACTTGCATGGTCTAAATAACAACTGCTTACAATTATTGAACGTCAATCAGGTGCTCGTAATTATTGCATTCAACTATTGCTCTGGTAAATGGTATGAATATAATTCGAGTGTAGTGAAATTTGATAGAAGGTAAATATCATCTTTAACCTTTGATTTTCCTTATTATTTCCGCTTTATTGTGGTATTATTATTACTGCATAAAATACATGTTAAAAAAAACCAAGACTCATCCTATTAATGAACTTATTAGCTTACTAGAGTTAAAACGGCTGAAATTTACGTAATTCCGCGGTTTCAACATCATTTTATTTCAGCGTCATATAACGATAGCCGTATTTTAAACACAAGACACTGAACCAGCTGCGGTGTACCATGTTCATTTATAATTAATGTTCTCGCGACAATTTTAGGCAAGACACGCGAGGGACTGTGAACTTTTGGTCCGGAGGCTAGCTGGCCTGATTTATAGCTAGAGAAGTAAGATCTTCAGAATTATATACAAACTCGCTTACTCGATCTTGTTCCCGTTTAGTTAAAAGAGAAAGAAATAAAATATTAAAAAAGAAATAAAAGTTTTTCTCTACCTGGATAAAAAGTAGCTAATGTGTTTTTACAAGTCATAAACTATGTATATTCCAAGTTTCAGTCAGATCCGTTGAGTAGTTTTCGCGTGAAAAAGCTACAATTATCCTAAATAGGGTCTAGTGGCGGAAGCGAAGAGGCTTATGCCCAGCAGTGGGATGAGAAGGGCTGCTGATGATGATGAAGTAAATACAACGTTTATACTTTAGTAGAAGGATGTAAACTTAACAGCCTTTTGAACCCAAGTCCTGGCATCAAATCTTGGCCTATCAACGGATTTACCGTTAAAAAATCTCGGGTATTCGAGCTCCATTTCTAAAAAGCTACGCTTAAAAATCAAAAAGGTTGTTGTCAAAACAGGTGTGCCTTTAAAAGTTTATGAATAAAGAAATAAACGCCAAAAGTAAAATAAAAGGACAGTTTCGGTTTACGACATTTTGAGTGTTAATAAAAGTTGTTGAGGTTAAACTAAACGGTTATGATGGATATTTGTTTTAAGTGTTTCGTTTTAAGACATTTTTGTTATCTTCATTTTGTCGCACACACAGTGTGTGTTATTGAACAGTTATACACTTGCAGGCTTATTAATAAACAAAGATCATCGAAGTATTAATTTTAAGTTTTATTTGTATCTTTATTCTGTGTGCAATAAAGTGCTAATTCGTTCATTCACTGACGTTTTTTGTTAATCTTCGTTTACTAATAAGGGGGTTGAAGTTGGCATATTGGCATAATAAATATCTCTCAACTGATTAATCGGCTTGATGTAAATCTATTTTTGCATTTACGACCAATTTCAATTTTTTATCTGTGCTTTTGTTTGCAGATTAGATAGGTTGTAATTGGCATTTATGTCCAAATACTGAAATGCTACTTTATGTGTTAAGTGGTGCTTATTTATGACATTATTTGACGTTTGTCTGTACAAATCTGACAGGTAAGAGCATCCTAAATGGATAATACGCTCCCAAATATTTAATTAGTGTTTCAGTATTCAGGGGTAAGTCTTTTACTTTGCGACAATGATCTGGGCTTTTTGACGGGAATTCGAGGTGCCATGTTGCCTTTTTTGTTTTATTTTCCAAAACTTGTGTTTTAGCGAATATTAATGTGTAATAATGGTGGATTATTAACTGTTAAGTGTTCGTGAACGTACATAAGTGTGGGCAAATGAAACAAAACTGGATATCGTTGCATTTCGAGTTCTCTCAAATAGTCCGTGAAAAGCTTTAGTAAAGATCCCACATCTTTACTGACGCTGACTATGACTTTGACTTGACCTTGTGACTAAACTTTAAACTAACTAAAAACACATGGTAGTGGCTAAATGCGTGGCACAAGCCGTGCGAAAGCCAAAATAAAAGAAGTGAAGTGAAGTGACAATGATCTGTCAGCGTACCTTGTAATAAGTGCCTCCCTTAAATTCACTTTACGATCGCATTTTACGATTTTGAGTAACTCTGAGATGGTAATCACTTAATACAGACTCTTTATGACGATCATCAAAAGCACTGAATGCTTGAATAAACACATACGGAAACACAATCAGACCATTCAACCAAGGATATCTAATTAGCTTCTTTTTTCATACGTAAAAAATATTTAGGAATGAAAAAATATTTTGCACAGTGCTGGCACTATGTCGGAACTGTTACTTGACTGATATTTGTGAATCATACATACTACATACATACATCAAATCACGCCCCTTTCTCAAGGGGGTAGGCAGACCCCACGGATCTCCACTTGCTACGATCCTGACACATCTCTTTCGCCTCATTCACTCTCATTACATTCTTCATACACGCTCTCCGGTTTAGGGTACTTCGGACCTGGCCTTTCTCCAAAATGTCACCAATTTGGTCCAAATATGTTCGCCTAGGTCTTCCCCTTCCAGATGTCCCATTCACACCCGCCTTGTACACCAGAGGGCCTAGCCAACCGGCATTCGCTATGAAGTGATTCGATTTCTATCATCGCTACACCTTTGATTTGACATTTCTGATCGCTCGAGTTTTCGTCATCGAATGTCAATTCCTATACATTTTTTTTAGTTTCTAATCGAAAGCGATTGTCGAAATGTAACATGGGTAGGGCCTCTGTTTCGTTAAACGACTTTAATTCATGAGTGAATCAACTTTCAGCCATTCAAATAAGTATAGAAGTATCAGGATACCAATACTAGGATCTTCCGCAGAAGCACATCGAAATGCATATAAAACATGTCTAAATATTACAAAGTTCCAGGTCCAAAATATTCCACTTCAACTCCATATTTTTTATCATAACATAATATAGCCAAGATATTTTAGAGTAGTTTTAGGACTGAGTTTTTTCTAGATTGCTGGATAATGAATAAAATTCACACATTAATCTCAATACTTAACGTAATAGTCCCGTTTCTTAAAATACGTTTGCTGTTATTTAAAAATAACTTTATTAACTTTATAATTTTTTTTTTTTTGCATACAACTTTGCATACAAGCTGACCCCGTTGAATTTTGTACCAGTTTTTTTTAATGCACGAACCATCTACGAACTATTAGAAAAAAAAAATCTAAATCGGTCCAGCCATTCTCGAGTTATTGAGTGACAACGAAGGATTCATGTTTATATTATGTATAATGTATGTATGTCTTGTGAGTAAGAATAGGTTAATGGAGACGGCTGATAGAAGGAAATGGAAGATGAATAATGTTAGGTCAAACCCACATATTGTGAAAGGAAAAGAATAAAAAACTATTAAAACTAACTAAGTAAATTAAGCTTCAATTAATTACAAAATAATTTTAATTATAGTTTTGACTTTTAGCGTCTGTTAAATAACTGTAACAGGTTTGCGCAGAGCGCAATTTTAACCCGATTCACATTCATATAAATTACATTTAAACACAGCAAGTTTCCATATAAACGTGTGCTCTCGTTTCGCCACTCGGAATATTAGCACGGAATGCGACAAATTGCTACATTTTTGTTACGCCTGATAAAGCCGTGTAGACACTGAATGAAATACTAGTATTGTTTTACAATAAACTAGCTTACTTGCCCGCGGTTTCGCTCGTGCGGTACCTACCTTGATAAAATATAGCCTATGTTCTTTCGATTTTTGAAATCGTATGTGTAGTTTTGGAGATTACCCTAAACATACAAACAAACCAACTTTACCTATTTATAATATTATTATAGATAGACTAATAAACTTACGGCTAGTCTCAATAACCTATCTATCTTTGGTTTTGCTTACTGCGGGTAGATATTTGACATTTCTTCCACACAACGTCAAATAGCTACTGACAGTAAGCAAAACCAAAGATAGGTAGGTTATTGAGACTGGCTGTTAGACATCTTTTCACTACCAGGAAATTTTTATCGTATCCATCCAAAGGTCACCTGGAAAAGATCGCCCTCAGTGATAAAGTCGCCCATTTTTCCACTGTACTATGGTTTAGTACTGTACCTGTGGTACCGTTTACTATGGCCAATAAAATAGTTCTATTTCTATCACGAAACATAAACAAAGTTAAGTGGCGACACGCCTAGTCATAAAGTCTGAATGCATGTTTCAATCACATTTAAGTTATGGTCACAGAATGTTATAAATGCAAACTATTGCGACTCAAAAGGCGATCGTATTAGCAGGCATGTGAAAAAACGAGAAACTGGACGATAGGTGTATTCCACTTGCGACTGTGACTAGAATACGTGAACAAAACAAAAATAGGCAGAAATTTATGTAAGTACCTAAGCGGTTTTGTGGTTTATCGATATTATAATCTAAAATATTAAACAATAAATATATTTTTTTTTTCCTCAAGATGTTCAGTGTTCATTCTAAAACTTGACAATTGTCTCTAATCTTCAGCTGTTTTTAAGTTGTCAAGTAGAAAAACTTATTTAGTAAATGGTACACTTAATAATAATGCTCGTATGGAATATTTAATTGTACGAAAATGAAAAAACACTAATGCATGGCTGAAATTCGATCACAAAAATAAAGAAACAAAAAAAAAACTAAAAAAATCATACTATGACATCAAACAATACCATATTCACTTGTCTTTTTTAAACTTTCGCGATTAGAACACATTATTATATACCTAAAGGTAAAATTCGTGATAAATACCCATTCGTACCTATCTATTTTATAATATTTACGTATTTTTTGTCCTTTACCTGTATTAAACCCACTGCTGGGCTTAGGTCTCTCTTTTACCGTCCATGTATCAAATTTACATTTAAGAATTGAAAGATTTAGTGTAGTTAATGTAATCTTGAAATCGCAACCATTTATCATCCTCATCAACTGAGTTTAACATGATAATCGGTGATGATAGATGAATTATAAATCTTCGATGCCCTTTGCATGAAGACGATAAAACTTTTATTTTGTTTCCTGATACATCTTCCTTCCAAAGGTTGCGAAGGAAAATACGGTTATGATCACTTAACAGGTATTACTCAATAAGATATTTTGCATAATTTTAATGCATCTTTTAGACTGCATTTTTAAGTACGAGTATTTAATATTTCATAACGATCAAAATAAAAAGGATGGCATAAATTTTTAGTGCTGTCAAATTAGTTTAGTTTTTGCAACATCTGAATTGACACCATTGTTGTGAGTTTAAATCATTAGTAAGTTGACTTGTTTATTGGTTCAAATCATTAATTTGTATCTTTTTAAAACATTCAGGCAGCGATTTATAAACAAACATAATAAGCATAATAAGTAGTAAGTAGTTAAATTATATGCATACCCTTCTGCTACAGGGGCGACTGCCACTGGGTCACGTTAGAAGCGATGTAGTCCCATAAAGCAGCTACTCATTTCACTGTAAAAATTAAAACGCATATTTTGATAGTTTATAATATCTACCACTGTCGTATCGTAACGCACAATGTAGTAACGACCTTATATTTAATCCAGATGTTATGTATTGAAATATCGACTGGCATTTTCGGCAAGTATTAATTAAAAATGAGGTCATTTTAATATCACCGGTAACATAAAATGAAGAACACTTTTAATTCGCAGTATGAACGCCAAATAAATATTGTACCTTTCATTTTCGTTAATAAGAGATGAGTTATAGGTAAGGGCGGTGTTCTTTTGCTTCGAAATAAATTTGCCAAGCGATTTATTGTGAACGATGAATGATTACTGAGTATTGTGTTTTTGTGCTGTATGTTTTTATAAAAGAAAGCGAGGATCTTTTTAAATACCTCTCTCTCTCTCTCTCTCTCTACCCTTAACACATTTTATAAAACCTAAATGTCTAAAGACATGAGTGTATGTTTCATCTTTCTGAAACCATGAATTAATTATGTGTTAATTAATTAATAGCAATAGAGTTGGAATTTGTCACGAAATAAAATAATTAAGATCAAAGAAACTTTCAATCTCCAACATTAACTTTCGCTATTGTATTTTTTCCATTTATTTCTAAGCTACGAGTACAAGACCACCCATTGTACAATAATACAGTTAAATAGTTTATAAATTATTTAATACGTTTAAAGTAAAAACAAAATATTATTTTTTTCTATTATATGGAATCTAGTAAAAACTTTTTTATTTAAAAATAGAAAAACTATGTCCTTCAAAATGTGAATCAAGGTTGTGAACAGAGCTAATAAGAACAGCCCCAGTAGCTGACATGTAGATCACTCTGGCAGTAAATCAGCTCAAGCCAAATGCAGTGCGCTGTGTTAAGGTAGCGGTTGGCGCCTGAGACCGAGACAGGAGACCGCGACAGGAGACCGAGACACCTTGATACATTGCCTAAAGTAAACGGTCGCAGTCTCGTCACGGTCTCCTGTCTCGGTCTCCTGTCGCGGTCTCCTGTCTCGGTCTCCTGTCTCGGTCTCCTGTCTCGGTCTCCTGTCTCGGTCTCCTGTCGTGGTCTCCTGTCTCGGTCTCCGGCGCCAACCGCTATCTTTAGGCACTTACCGCGAAAAGCAAATAAATCTATTGGACTATAGTTTTTAGATCATTTTAACGTGCAAAGCGGCTCATATTTGGAAGTGATTCTGACTTACGTTTGCACAAGATTTAGAATGTCTAGAAACAATCAACAACTTTGACTTTTTCAACTTTAGTTGTATATTTTATAACATATTTTCAAATATTTTTTTAAAGCGTGTTTGGTGGTTTTTTATCTCCTACAGACCTACACTATAAACATAATCAAAAATTGCACTGTCTTTTAATAAATTAATATAGATCTTCACTGTATAATACAAGAAGATACTGTTATTCGATTTGAGGCCTTGTATTCATAAAATCAAGTGATATGATTCACTTTTTATTGCAAAGGATCAAAATAAAATCGATACGATTAACCTTGTCATAATAATAGTATTTGTCCCTTTTTGAAACACTTCAATTTAGCGCTTCCCTGCGCGCGCGCATATCTGTCAATGAAGCCGAATAAAAACGTATGTTAAGTACACAATTACGAATATCATTTAACCGAACGGTACTTTCAAAAACTAATTATTTTTAGAGTTCCGTGAGGATAATGGGTGATAAGGAACCAATTTAATGTGACGTGGCTCTCTGAGCTTTTGGCGAGCATTTAGTATTTATGTTTGACAACTGTCATCTAAGCAGCTAATATTGAACTTACTTACAAATGAAATGAAATGAAATGAAATATGATCACGACTGTATCCCGGGAGCGGTAGCCATTTTTTTCAGATCATTAGGCAATTTTTAGATCTTTTTTTCTTATAAGGGGGTAGTCAGAGGTATGTCCAAATACATACATATTTGGTACATGCCCACTTTTTGCAGAAGTTAACAAATTAAATAACTTTAAAAAATACATCTACCTCATATCTACATTATTATTATGGTATAACCAGCCTGTTCTATTGACTATCTGTTCTATTGGAATTGATCCAGGTGTGGAATTAGCGTGTATCTGACTACCAATTTCTTACAGCCAATCTCAATAACCAATCTATCTTTGGTTTAGCTTACTGTTAGTAGCTATTTGACGTTTTTTGTATGGAACGTCAAATATCTACCCGCAGTAAGCAAAACCAAGGATAGATAGGTTATTGACTAGCTTTCTGATCGCGAAAGTTTAAAAAAGACTATTGACTAGCTGTTAGTCCCGTCTCTAGTCTAAATCTGAATTGATCACTCGTTGCATAGCTTTATTGGTTTACATTTTATGGCAATTATTTAAAATAAAATTAACGTTCGTAGTTGCATACTTTTGTCTAAATAATAAAATTCTATATTGTTTTTTCTGTAATAAAAAAAAACGTTTTATTTTGATATTGTCAAACCAACTTATAATATTATTACTAATAGATAAATCGTAATTAATTTAAAAAAATCAAATTGTTTATTTGTTTAATTATCGGATAAAGCGCTTTAGCTATAGAAAAAATGTATAGTAATTGGCATTCAATTACGATAAGTCGAAGGTCAGAAGGGTCTTATGAAAGGATTAGCGATAAGAATAGACTAGATTCGAAGATATTACTACATCTTTGGACCTGTATTATAAATGATATGTCTATGTCTATTTCTATGTCTATTAGGTATATAATAAATGTTTATAACGAAGTCACTTGTTCCGATTCCTATACACGCTGAATACAGTGCAGTGGAAAGGTAGCGCTCGGCGCGGATCGCGCGCTGTCTTACGTATGATTTGTAACGCTCCCGGCTCGGGACGTGACCGCGTTGTAGGTAGCTGTGCATGTGTAGAGGAAAGCGATTTTTGAAGATTCAATATTTTTGAAGGCGTTTTTTTATGTATAGTTAAGACTATACATAAAATTAGATAAAATTTGTATGCGCATTAACACGAGCTCAGAGGGTCTATCACGAGTTAAACATAGTATTGGATACTTTCCTCGTTAGCGAGTCAAGTATCACAAATGTATGAAAATCCAGTGCAGCGCCTCCCCCGGTAACTTGCATGAACTATAAATTCCATACATTTAGAATACTTGACACGTGAGCGAAAATAGTTAACTATACCAGTCGAAAACTGATGATAGGCCCCCTGAACGTGAATTGGCTTAAAACGTATCACGTATGGATTGTAAGCGATTTTAGAAGATTCAATATTTTGAAGACTTTTTTTTATGTATTATAAGTCTTAGAGACAGTAGACAAAATGTATATGCACATCAACACGAGCTCTGAATGTCGATAGGCTTGCAACCTATCACGTATGGATTGTTACTTCTGCATGTATTTGGACATACCTCTGACCTTAGACATCTTCAAAGGATCTAAAATGACTAACAAAGATCTTAAAGAATTTGTCTATCACATTTTGGGAATGCAGTCGTGATCATAATATGTCATAAATTAGACCTAAAATAAGGGTGGTTTAGTTCCTTCGGTAAGTTAGGTCGAAAAATGGCTAAGGGCGTTTATGACAACGATTCCTAATTGTGTTTGAGCTTAAAAGCATTTAAAATGACATAAAATGTATCACCAAATACGTATATCGTAAACGTGCACCGTAAAAGTTATTATTTATGTTATATGTTAATTTATTATATATTTTTTGTGTTTTGGCGCTCTGAGGTTTTTATTATTATTATTATTTTAGCCGTTAGTGTCCCACTGCTGGGCAAAGGCCTCCCCCCACTCCTTCCAGACGTTACGATCTTGTGTTAGGATCTCCCAGTCGGCTGTAAATTTGTCAAGTTCGTCCCGCCATCTTCGTCTCGGTCTGCCGCGTCTGTTGCTCTGAGGTTATTATACAATATTTATTATAGTTTTGTTATATCCATGGACATTTCCATTCGCTTCGCTCGCCACAGCTCTGTTTAGTGACATGTCGGGCAGGTCGCGTACGTGCTTAAAGTCGCGGGTTCAATTCCGGACTCAGGTGCGCCTTACCGGATTTCTCATATCCAGTTATCTCGGTTTCCCAGCTTCTTATGTTAACGGAAATAGTTAGAATAATCATAAACTATTATTAAAACCGAGTGGAATAATGTCTCGACTTTCGATCCAAAGGATAGGGTCGAAAGTTGGCATTTCTTATGCGTCACTATAATCATAATCATAATCATCATATATCATAATCATCATAATCATAGAAGCGCTCGTGGCGAAGCTTGCTAAGACGTTCTTGATAGATCGTCGAAGTCAAGCAACGTTCTGAGCGGTCACTACTTGGATGGGTGACCGCAAGTGGCATTTTCATCTGAGCGCTTCCGTGCTTCGGAGGGTACGTTAAATTGTCGGTCCCGGCTTTTAAAGTCGTTAAGCCATGACGGAGGCCCTTAGGCGGCCTAAAAACTCCGTCACCAGAGTTGGTCACTTGCTCATACGAACGAACGAACGATCATAATCATTTATTCATAAAGTTTTAGGTTACATAATTAGATCACAAAGTTAATAAATAGTTCTACCAAAACCTACCTTTACAGGTGTATGAATATTAAAAATTGATATTTATAATTTAGTAATGTAAAAAAACAAAAAATAATAATATAATAGTCAATCCAAATTAATTAACATGCATGCTTTAAAATTTGTTTCACAATTCTTAAATAATAGTATATGAGATTATGTTCACCAGGTTTTTCATAAGAGCAGTTACCATGGTGCTATAGACTTATATATTATAGACATATAATATTGACTTATTTAATTAAAAATCATAAATAGCATATTAATTTCTCAAAATAAATAAATATTTATATGCGTCTGACACGTCAAGAGATCGAAAGAGATAGAAGCAACAGAGGGAGACCTTTGGCTAGTGTTTGGTTAGTAGTGGGAAAATAAAGGCTAATAAAAAAACGGGTTCAAATTTGAACCTTAGATCAACAAGCGCTTGTTGGTTTCAAATCAGTTTTTTTGTCCCGCAGATGAATTAACTCAGTTTATAGAAGCAACTACTTAAAAAGTAAAATATATGCGACATCGAACGCGTTGAAATCTTTTGTATGAAAAAATGACCCACAAAATTCTAATCGATATGTGGGCGTATTTCGCATCGCAAAATTAATGCAAAATACTTACAAAAACGATAAATATAACTTTCACCAACCTTTAAAGCCTCCATTGAACTTCCATCTCCAAAAATCGGGTACAGTGCAGACTAGATTGTAAGTTACAATGTTATTAATACACATCATAATAAACCGAGTAAAACACCTTATATAAAAACTTTTACCCGACGTTTTGACTGAATCGTATCAGCCGCGTGAAAAGACTGAAGTATTGGAGGTGCAGCGTTAAAGTGAGGCGTTTGTTGAACTACCCTCAATTGAATTTTATAAACTTAACTTGAACTCAATTGAGATTCTTATATAATATTTTCTGAAACTCAGAAAAGGCTCCAACGATTTTCATAAAATTTTTATGCAGATAAATCGATCTAGAAAGGTTTAATTTTTAGAAAATTTTGTTTATCCGTGATACAGAACAGCACAAAAACGAACTAAGTATACCTAACAACCATTTGATTTTATTTCTATCAATGCTCCTTTGATTTGAAACTTAGCTTATTCTTGTCGAACACAAATAATAATTAATAATCCTAATACATTTTTTTGTTTCTATTACAAAAGTGAGCGTAGAAAAGTAATAATGGTTATAGCTATTACGTGTACTATATTGTGTCGTGCTGTATCTGAGTACAGTTTCACAATGCATGCGCCGTGCCCGAAACAAGACCATTTCTTAAAGTTATGGGGGCACTTGTTTTATTTATGATATCCTGCTGATTTTGTACTCAACGGTAGGAGGCTGGGAGTAAGAATAAGCAAAATATAGACATGTAGGTAATACATTTATGATCAAACTAAATGAAGCTTGATCATGGACATTACGAATACAATGAACTTAAATGAAAAATGGTTAGATAAAGTATTTTTTTTAAAGTAGGTATCCATGTTTTAATTAATTTCTTCAAACACTCTCACATAAGCACGACGTCTGAATGACGAGAGAAGTGAAAAGTGATACAAAAATAATATTTACCACCAAATTTATTAACAATAGGCTAAAAAACAATCAATACAATGGGAAATATATCTAAATATCAAAATGTTCATACAAAAACCTTCAATAGCCTCTACAAATCCTTCTGGTAAAGTAAAATATAGTACTGTCCGTGATTGATTTACGTGATGACTGGTGATGTGATGCGATCAGGTGATGGGCGAGGGTCGTCGGGACGTATGACAGCTACCGAGAATGGCAGCACCGGTAGTAGCTACTACTTGCTCTGTACCCAGTGCAGGGCAACCTAAAGCTGAGACTGTTCCTTTTTGGTGAACACCAGCACAGACGTTCGACGCCCATATGTACCAACCTATGTTTTTCTGTTTGTAAAATAGGTACCTGCCTACCTACGCAAACAATTAGGTACCTGTGTTAGGTATACCTACTAACTTCATCATCTAGATCTAGACCTAAGTACTGTACCTACCTAAGTAGGTACCTACTTACCTACCTACCTCTGTTACATAGTGCTTTGTGTCTTTCTTTGTATGTACCTACCTATTTAAATGTATATCTGTGCCTTTGTTGCCAAATAAATGTTATTCTATTCTATTCTACTAGCTTTCTGGTTGTACCAAAAATCCGCACCAACTATGGTAAAAAAATGTACACCTTTAAAGGCGCACAGCTTTATAACCAACTATCAAAAATGTTAGCTAGTTCAATGTATTCAAATCAAGACTACTTACATGTTATTAAAAAAATATTTTAAAACATTACATCTTGTTTGCAATGCTTTGAACGAGTACCTTACCTACTTACTTAGTCCTGCTTAAAAAATGATGTTACCTTATTTCCGTGACTTTAGGTCATTACGACTACTTTACTTACTTAAACTTACTTTTAGAGTATTTTCTCATGTAAGTGACAAATGTCTTTTTGAGAATAAATTCTTTAAACATACTTGGATAGGTATGTTTTATAGAACCACACCTGAGTAGGCTAATAATTCAAACTTACTTATACCTGTCCCTAGAGTTATAAACAAATATTATATTCTATAACATTTAATCAAGGAAGTCGGCCAAGGAAGCGTTAGAGAGACGATCTCGACACCTTCGAGAGAGGTTGGTGGGAAAACTCGAAGGACAGAGATGATTGGAGGGATATGGGGGAGGCCTTTGATCAGCAGTGGGACGATATAGGTTGAAGAAAAAAAAAACATTTAATAATATCCCCATAGACATCTTCATAAGATCTATGATTAATTAAGGTAAATAACGCGATAAAACGCTATATCCATGTACTTCTAATTATTAGTTGTGATCGCGAAGTTTAAGAAAGACTATTATAAAATAGTTTTCATCATTATCAGCTCCTTTCTATTCAATTCGTTTGATCAATTGTCATCTTAGTAGGTACCCACTTACTTCTTTCACACCTCATCATCATCATCATCATCAGCCCTTCTCATCCCACTGCTGGGCATAGGCCTCTCTTCGCTTCCGCCACTCGACCCTGTCTCTGGCCAATCTAACCCATGTCCGACCTGCAGTTTTAACTATGTCGTCGACCCATCTTCACTTCTTTCACACCTAATATTCAAATATACACAGTCAATAATATACTACGAGCATGTCATTGTATTCAACATATTATAATAGGTAATGTATTTACTTTGTTGGTACATACAAAGAAGAGTATTATTAGATGCCTCGTAAATATCAAATTTTAAACCTAAGTTAACTATTATTTTAGGGTACATTTAGCTACCATTCACATCCTAAGCCTTTGGTGTTGCAATAAACGAAGGCCGAGAACGGCCTACACGTGCGATCAAACTGTTTTTTCCCACTCGTCCTCAGTCCATTCGAACTATAACGATCACTTCTTGATATGAGTGGAAATCATTAGGATTAGGGCGAGCACATACTCGTACAAAAGTCTCTGCAATCTTTAATATTTTATAAAAATATTTAAGCATTAGAACTTTTAATTGTGATTACTTAAAAACTGAAATATATCTATCCGTTTCTAAGAAAAACTGTCGTAGTTTTGAACTTTGTGACCTATTTATATTTATTACAGTTCAATTTAAATATAATAACTATTGTAATCAACTAAAATTGTTGTTAAAAAAGATCAAAGTAACCACTGCACAACTCAAACATTAAAATTGATTTGTTTTATTTAGTTATTTTTGTTTGACGAGATTCAAAACAAAGAAATTGCATATTGTTTTCAGGCTATAAAAAAAATGTTTTGTATTTTTTATGGGTAATGTCCAAATTTATACATCTATATATTTTTTCAAAGTTATATTCATGTAAAAACACTGATGCATCATCTTTACAATTAATTTTCACTAGGTATCGAACTCCATTTCCCCTTTCACTAGTTCATTCACTTCATGTCACTGTTCATAGCAATTCTCGTAGTTCATTCAAAGTGTCACTCAAATATTACCTTTCTTTGTGCACATACCCTTACCAGCTAATCGACGCTGTGTGTGGTCGACACAAAACATCGTAAAACCACGTGTCAACATAAATTAAATTCCTTCTATGTTTGAACAAACTTTGAGAACAACTACTTAAGTAGCCACCAAATTGATGAGTCGTCTATTTGAAGTTTTTGTTAGTGTGTACACGCATTAATTCGATGCGTTGGCTTGTATAATGAGGAATTGTCGTGTGACATTTTGGAAGCCGTTGGTCAATCATAGGAGTCATTTATTAACATTTTGTTGATTAATCTCTTCTTGATTTAGCTGCACCCAATAATCACTCATTTGACGACCTCTGTGGCGCAGTGGGCGCAGGCTCGCCTAAGACGCGGAGGTTGCGGGTTCGAATCCCGCCGCGGTACAAATGTTTGCAATATCTGCAGATATGTTTTTCTATCTATAATATGTATATATTTACAAAAAAATAATAATAATAACAAGCAATTAAGTTGCTTAGCTTGGGACTAGATGACGCCGTGTGAAATGTACAAAGATATTTAAGTATTTATTTATTTGTTTGAACTACAGGATAATTTTAGTTAGAAACATATTTAAGTTAGGTATCAAACACTAAGCTCTTAGAAAATAGAAGAATTATTTTGTCCAGCACTTGGAAATTAACTACTTACATTTCAAATCAAAGAGCTAATGTGAATATTTTATTAAAAACTTAATAAATTTTAACTGACTTACCTACTAAATTTATATATTTAGGTATGACTTACTCTGAACATTTAAAATACCCTTATGCTTTAGAATTTTTATCTAACAATTTCGATAATTTATATATATATATATATAAATTATACTTGATTTAAAGATTTAAAATTTAAAATAAAGTAATTACAAATTCCATTAACAAAACTTTTAAATTAGATCATTCAGTTCACGTTTTAGTTTTATCACATTTGAAGTAAAAACCGATGGTAATTTGCTCTGAAAAAACTGACGCAGTACAGGTGATCCCTAATTAATGAGTCGGCACCGCTTGATCAAACGGAAACAATTGTAAAAAGCTTCATACTAGATGTGGGATAAGTGTAGTCTCTCATTTGTTGATCCAGAACAAGACTATTTTTATTTTATATTTTTAGTTTTAGGAAAACTTATAGCTAGACAAATACGTTGATAAAGATCATTTATTTGCATAAACATGTATAGGTAAATATGATGATAAAACTGGGTATAACCGCAACATGTTTTACCGATGAACAAAGGAATTTTATAAAACTGAATGTACAGTTTGTGAAAATTCCTTTGTTCAACGTAATAATAAAATAAAATAGGCGGTGGCGCTAGTTTCACCCATACATGCATCTTAAGCGATAAGACTTTGTAAAATTATTCCTAACGTTTATTTTGTAAATTTACAATAAGGTATTTTTATTAATTCATTGAACTTACTAAATTTTTTATTCATATATTTATTACGTTTATCAAAAGTTATATTATATATAATTTTCTAAATCTTCCAATGAGCAGCCACCCTTTGTTTTCTTGACACGGTAAATGGCAGACAAATTAAAGCTCAGAGCAAAAAGCGCTGCGCACGACGTCAACTTTATGTCGGCCGACACATCGCCGGTTAATAGGGCTCACAGTAAAAACACTGAAGATCAGTGAAGCTGCACAACCATATATTGCTGAACAGATATTTCATGGTAGAAGGAATTAGACGTAGAAATTACCTTTTACTAGCTGCTGCCCGCGGCTTCCCACGAGTAAGTCCCGAACACCCTAATGTCCTTTCTAAAGGTAGGTAGGTAATAGTGTCAATTCGGAGTATCGCAATAGCTAAACTTAACTAACTAAAAATGTTGCCGACCCTTTCATAGCGATTGGAATAAAAAGAATGGCATTAATTTTAGTTAGTTTAGTTTAGCTTTTGCGACACTCCGAATAGCCACTATTGTCTATTATTTGTACTCCAAACTTCATCAAAATCGGTTTTGTGGTTAAGGAGGGAAAGCGCGACAGACAGACAGACAGAGATAGACAGAAAGACTTACTTTCGCATTTATAATTTTAATTATGTAAGGAAGATTAGGGTTTTATCGCTCTTTTTCAGTTTTTGTTATATTTTTTTGAACGTGATGTGGATATAGCTAGCTTAGGAGTTCTTGATAGATCTTTGAAAATAAGCGACGTTCTGAGTAATCACAATTTGGATAGGTGACCAAGAGGCACTAATATTTGAGTGCTGCCGCGCTTCGGAAAGCACGTCAAATTGTCGGTCCTGGCTTATAGCCAGTGATATAGCTTATAGCTAGTCATTAAGCCAAAACAGAGTCCATTAGACGGTAAAGAATCTTCGTCTCAAGAAACACTACATTGTACATCATCATCATCAGCCCTTCTCATCCCACTGCTGGGCATAGACCTCTCTTCGCTTCCGCCATTCGACCCTGTCTCGCGCCAATCTAACCCATGCATTGTACATCCAATTGGTTATATAAATATATATTCTTCAATTTTGTTTTGATTTTAGTATACATACAAACATACAACCTGAACTTTATGTCATTAGTGTAAATACTTATTTTACGATGATAAAAACCCTATAATAAAAACAACATAAAAATTCACTACCGTATTTCTTTCATAAAAAACGATACCGATCTGAATTTATCATAAAAATTAACAATACAGCTGATTAAGTGGTAGATAGCTTGAAATGTTAAAGCCTGTTAACACGTTGTTAACATACATAAAATAAAATAAAATGTCAAAATAAACTTGTAATCCATCATTGGATGAAGACAGATTTTATCTATCCTATCTGCCAGATTGAAGACCTTTTCCTCACGATGTTTTCAGAAAAGATATTCTGAAAAATTTTCAGTAAGTTTCTGAAGATGGACTTCCGTAAGTAAAGTCACGCCTGAATCAAAGTACCATATAAATAATCTTCAAAAAGTTTCAAAATCATATCTTCTAACTAGTTTAAATGAATGAAATGAATGAATGAAAATTCTTTATTGCACACCTTAATTTCTAAGACATAAATACAATCAGTAATAAAACTACGAACAATGTACAATGGGAGGCCTTATTGCTAAGAAGCGATCTCTTCCAGGCAACCTTTAGATGGAGAGGAATTGTACATAATGGAAGATTGGTCGGGTGCATAAAAAACAAAGAAAAAAAATTAACTGCGTGCGTGCATTCGTATGAGCAAATGTCCAAAAAAAAAACCTGATTTGCCTTTAGCTAACCGATGTGTGTACAGCTAAAAAAACTTACGTTTATTTACACATTTGGGTATATCCATTATATTTACCTGATTTAAACCACCGTTTCTGCGACTTCCTATTTTGTACGCGACTGACATAATGAACATAAAACAAACCATAAAAAAATCAATAAAAACAAAAAGTTTCTCCGCCACTCCTCCTGGTAAAACAAAAGTAAATCACTACCGAAATATTACATCGATTAATTTTAACCAGAACATTGTACAAGTACCTGTTATGTGCGTGATATCGTTAACTTGTCAATAGCCATCTTTACACTGACATTTATTAACGCGCGTGAAACAAGCTCGCGTTTAAAGACTCATTCCAGCCAAGTGTAATTACGATTATCAGGATAAAACTTTACTTAACTTAAACTTTGCTCGATATTAAAACAACGTTTTTAAAGTTATGACACACTGCAAAAAATATATCCAAGTCACAAAACTTAATGTTGAAACACTTGGGCTCATTTCGATTTATCATTACCAACAATCACTATAAACAAAATGAACACTAGGTACATCATTACTAAAGATTTTAGGATGATTACAAAATGCCATGTTGCAAATGCAATGCTATGTTTTTATCAAAAGTAAGTATTGACTGGCTTGGCCGGGGTTTGAACTCACACCTTCGTATCCGCAAGATGAGACACATTCCACTCATTTGGCACGGCTTTCGGATTTATACCTAGAAGTGCGTGAAAATTGAGCAGTGTAATGACAGCTAATAAATGAGTTTTTGCGCAAAACTGTCGATGTTTATGGGTCGAAGATGAATGGTGTTTCTCGTGAAAGTTCGGCGATTAATTGATTTTTTGTACTTTTTGGTGCATTGTGTAAAATGTAGAGTTATTAATTATGTACGTTTAAATTAATTGTCTTTTGTCAGAAGGTGGACGTGCAAAGTGAAGTAGCGGGGTCAGTTGCTGAGTTTTTGTCAAGTCGAATGTCAGCGCTACTGTAACTATCAATAAATTGTTAAACTGAGGTTGTTTGTTTTTGTAATGGAACGCTATACTAAAATTACTTATCTAAGTAAGTTTGTTAATATACAGATAGGTAGATAGACAGATAAAATAACAACGACACTATCTACCAGCAGATAAAAGTACCATTTACACGATGCAAGATTCTTGCCTGTTGCATACAATTAAATTGACTGTCATCATGACTTGCATGGTCTAAACAACAGTTGCTTACAATTATTAAACGTCAATTAGGTGCGCGAAATTATCGAATTCAATTATTGCTCAGGGTTCGTAGACAAATGACAAATGTTTCGTATTTATTCTCTTTTTTTTATTGCTACACCTTTGATTTGCCATTTCTGATCGCTCGAGTTTTCGTCATCGAATATCAATTCCTATACATTTTTTTTAGTTTCTAATCGAAAGCGATTGTTGAAATGTAACATGGCTAGGGCAGCTGGTACGTACAAGAAAATGGCGTCATGTCAATGGTACTTAGGTTTTGATACTATACTACTTAACTGATGAGTGACGGTCAAAAATAAATTATTTTTATTTCCAACAAGATCGAACCAGTGTAGACCTTAACGTGCATATCAACACAAGGCTGTGCACAAAAATCCGCCAAAAAACATTTCCCTCTTTCCATACACCTGAATACTATCTTACTTTTAAATTAATACGCATTTAAGAATACCTCATCAAAAATGCACATACATTGAAGTATTCAATTAAGTGCCATCCTTGATATTAAAAGTTAATTTTAGGCAAATTGCTCTTAAGGTGTCTGAGTATTATTCACTGTCTGTGATTGTGTTGATTATAGGATAATAATTTATTATTAAATGATAAACATCGTTTTGGGATTAATTGGTGTAGTTGTGATAGGGCTGCCTCTGTCAATTGATTGAGAGTAGGTTATAAGTGATGTAGCCAATCAATATTTTACTTTGATTCGGTTCGACCACCATAAAGAAAATAAGGCTTTACCTATCAATACAAACAGTCTTTTTAATCTCATAATTGAGATTAAAATATATCATATATAAAGATTGAGACTGTTTGTGACATTATTATATAATCATCATCATCATTGTCAGCTAGCCCAGCTAGCCTCCTTGCCTGACCGCCAAATTTCTCTACCTAGGACCATATGCATCCAGATTACCCTGTACATCAACTATGTGAAAAGAATTTCTAACTTAAATATATTCTTGGACATTCCACACGGCGTCATCTAGTCCCAAGCTAAGCAATTTAATGCTTGTGTTATGGTAACCAGATGACTGAATACTACTTAGATACATTTTTTTTTTGTAAATACATACATTTATTGTAGATAGAAAAACATCCAGTCCCGGAACAAATATCTGCAGAATATGCAAACATTTGTCCCGTGGCGGGGATCGAAACCGCAACCTTCGCGTCTCAGGGCCTTCGCCCACTGAGCCACAGAGGTCGTCGAAATGAAATGTTGGTAGGGCTGCCACCCTGGGATAGGGTATCACTTGTTAGATGTCAATTTCCTCTGAGTAACAACGCGCATATATCTTTCTAACTTTCGTTAATCGCATAGTAACAAGATACAATTTATCAATAAAATTTTCGTGGATTACCGCATCTCAAATTAGTCAATACAAATCGGAAGTAACTTTCATCATTCATCAAATTTAATAAGAACATTTTGAAGCGCTCGTGGTGAAGCTTGCTAAGACGTTAAGTCAAGCAACGTTCTGCGCGGTCACAATTTCGATGGGTGACCGCAAGTGGCATTATCAGCTGAGCGCGTCCGTGCTTCAGAGGGCACGTTATATTGTCGGTCCCGGCTTTAAAAGTCGTTAAACCATGACGGAGGCGGCCTAAAAACTCCGCCACCAGAGTTGGCCACTTGCTCATTTAATTTTAAACCAAAGACGATTAATATCTAGATATCTAGATATCTAGATTAATATCTATTAATATCATCAATTTTATCCAAGAAATTTCAATACTTAGTAGTAGGTAGCAACAATATTCAATATTTAAACATTTTTAACTAGAAAGTAATTGAAATTTCTTGGATAAAATTGATGTTTTAGACTCTTCAGGCTATTTTTTAGGGTTACGATTTTGTGTATGGCCTTTGTCTGTCTTCTAGATATTAATCGTCTTTGTTTTAAACGAACAAACGAATGAACGAACGAACGAGCGAACGAACGAACAAGAACATTTTGAATTGTATTTTGTACAGTTATGTAAATATGTAGTAGTTTAGTTTCTGTAAATATTATACACTGAATAATTTATTTCATTTACAAGAACATTCATTTGATTACTCAAACGTAAAATCATACTAAAAATGAAATAAAAACAATTGCTCAGCAATACACCGAATAAAATTGCGAGTAAAAATACTTCACGGCCATTTCGGTCGATGTTCAATCCAAAAACGATCTTACAAAGAATTTTATCTGCAAATACCAAAAGAAGAATGCAAAATCTGAAAACATAAAATTCAAATTGATACCCTTTAAATAATATCGGAGCACGAAATCGAATGTGAGCCACGAATTTATTTCACGGTTTTTATTTTTTTTTTGTAACTTAATCTGCTTTTATACTTTTTTGGTTTTTAAAGAATCTAGGGGTAGTCAGAGAGAGGTTTAAGAAAGGCCCTACCAGAATAAATTATTTTTCTTTCTTTCTTTCTTATTAATCTGAATTCTGTTGTCTGTGACAATCATGTAAAACCGCGCAACTCAAAATCTACTTGTTTTTTAATCTACTTTATTTCGTAATACTTTTTGAATTACAATAACATGTAAACTGGACTTTTATAGTAAAGATATTAATATTTTCATGTTTAAAAAAATATTTATAAGTCTAGGTTCAAAACATAAAACACACAAGATTAACAATACACACCTATAAATAAACACGGTACAATACCCCGTGGTCCAGATAAGAATTAACGTTCCAATTTATTCAAGTCCTTGCTTGCATTGTGCGCCGAAATATTACAAATCATTTCGTATCGGAACGTGTTTATCTGTGCCTCTAGCACCAGTTCTTTGTTAAATTAGAAGCTCTGATGTAGTATTAGTTCAAAGACCAGCAATCTGTAGGATAAAAATTCATGGGTGACCGATATTGACATTAAATAATATGTCTTAAGGTTTTCGTAAATAAGAATGCTATGGATGAATTACACTGCTATAAAAGACACCTCAATCAAATTAACGCATACAAATTCACTGTTCTAAATTAATGATGACTGTTAATGGAAGGATTCAAAAATGCACTGTAACATTCTGTAATTAATTTCCTACGAGCTGATGACCAATTCTAATGATACAGTTTTAGACCTTAGCACTTAACATTATAGTTTCATATTAGCAGTAAATAAATCACATGTCTAAATATAATACATAAATGATTACAGTTTCATTATAAAATTACAACAATACTTAGTTTAAAAAGTAGATGTGTCGATATTTTTGAAAATGTTTGTGCATGCATTTTTAGTTTTTTGACATTTCGTTATAACCTCTTAAACACCATCTTGTGCTGAGTGTTCGCTTTCTCTTTTGATTTAAGAGGTCAGTTTTGGGAATACCTTATCTTCAAGTACCTTTAAGAATGAAAGGACGAAATATCCGCAAACTGTACAACAAAACGTAATTTTGGCGTTTCGTTTCGAGTGTAGGTACAGATATTTATTTGAGACAGTTATTCTGAATAAAACTTTCTTCATAACTCAACGCTTTAAACAGAGAATCAACAATTATGTCCTTATTTCGCTCACAAACCACCGCCCAGAAAAATATGCATAGCCAAAACAGCAGTGATAATATAAAAAAATATATTAAGTATATTTTTATTACTTATAAACTGAAAACTGACTTCAAAGTGGGATTGGGAATCCAATATTTATTTTTTATCATTATTACGCCTTTGCCTTTATTCAAAATTTATGTGAGGTCGGCTAACACGTTTCTTCTTTCACTCTATTACTTTCCACTTAAATCTATGCCTCAGTTGTCATCTCTACATTTCTATCCGAATGCTTTTATCCCCATATCGTCAGTGTGTATAATATAATCTGCCTTAATTATGTACATGATTTATTTTAGAAAAGTATGTACCTTGATTATTGTTAATTTAATCATTATCTATTTATTGTTAGGCTAGCTTATGATGTTAAGTTAAGTCCGTATTTACTTATAGCACTGCTTTGGTTTCGTACTGTTATGGTGTTGTAATTGTTTCTAATAAATAAATAAATAAAGTAATTAGGTATGTTGTTTGTCAGTAATACTACAAAAATAACATGGGGTTTGCATGTTAGTATTATCACAGATTATATAATAC
This sequence comes from Xanthorhoe designata, assembly GCA_963582015.1. Taxonomy (NCBI): domain Eukaryota; kingdom Metazoa; phylum Arthropoda; class Insecta; order Lepidoptera; family Geometridae; genus Xanthorhoe; species Xanthorhoe designata. Next base: position 1,197,322 of record OY757045.1, read on the forward strand.
ACTAGTACAGATGCCTCATGTAGAACATTGAAAACAATCCTGAATTTGCGGGCAATTCGTCGGGCTATCCCGTTTTACCTGTGTTTCTGAGTCAGCGCCATCTAGCGTTCATGTCATGTAATTTTATTTTATTTTGTAGAAATTGATCTAGGAAATAAAATAATGGGATATTTTATTCCGTATATTGAAAAAAATATATTTAAAACAGAAAATGTATGATTCTGGCATAATTTTGTTATTTACATGAATTTCCAGAGACATTATTTCGAAATCGCAACACGTAACGCTATCTATTATTATTTTTTGGAACTGCAAGCGTTTTATAAGGAAATGGTACCCCATGGTATTATTAACAGTATTACTACAATAATAACATGCATGAGTATGTGCCAATTGACAATTCACTCAGAACTGCTTATATTTGGATCGAGCATTCGCAGAATCGACATTTGGGCTAAGCAAATATACATCTCTCAGCTTTCAAAACAAATATTTGTACGTCGAAGTATGGTCGTGCGTGGGTTTAAGTCGGCTTATAATTGATTTAGTACAAAAAACATTGTTATGGGTTTGCAAACTGTCATACCTAAAAGATCAGAATCACGACTGTGTCACCAAGGCGTAGTAGACATTTTCTGAGATTTTAAACTCAAAACCCTTTGAAGATGTCTGCCGGGTTCCTATATCCAACTAACGGATGTCCGTAGGTCGGTCGTCATAGCAACGTTGTTATCTGTCAAAAAGTCTCATACATTTAGTGTTGAATAAACAACGTTGCTATGACGACCGACCTACGGACATTCGTACGTTGGATATTAGGAACCCGGCATAAGCGAGTATGTCGGAGGCACATACAATTACTTAAGAGTTGATTGTTGACGTGGACCACTGTGACTGCTACTAGCGGTAAAAATACAATTCTAATTAATTTACAAATTTAATATCTAATCTATCTAATATAAATATCTAATATAAATAGCCCACTGGATCCCACTGATGGGCAAAGGCCTCCTCTCCCTTTTTCCATTCGCCTCGGTGTAGGGCTTCTGTCAGCCAGCTGGTGGAGTATTCGTCGAGTTTAAATTTAATATAATTTCACAAATTTAAAGAACTACTTGGATTGACAAAAACAGGGGCCATATACAGACAAAGTAAGCCTTTGTCAACAAATTCCTCACATGTGCAAATTAAGTTACAGAGGTGATACAGGCCAGCTCATTAAAACAAAACTAATTTATTAGCTGTGGTAAATGGACATAGTAATTAATGGGGCGCAGGCCTCCGATAGAGGATAGCCTAGTTAGGCGCTTCGGATCCTAAGGGCATGTTTAAGCTGATTAAAAAATAAAATTTAAGAACGTCAAAAAAAAATCACTACCATAACTAATAAACAAAAGTATAAGTAAAATAAATATTAAATTATAATTGAAATAAAGAAAGAAAGAAAAAACTTAAGTTGAATATTAATTAGATAAATAATAATTATTAATTATAACTTTACCAAAATATTTTTTATCACTCACTCAAATTGAAATTGTAAAAGTAACTTCAAAAACAGCTTACAAACAGTTAACTTTATAACTACCTCATTTTTGAATATAATAGAATAAGTGTGACCATTATAAATAGTGTGAACTTCTTACGTCAAAATGATGTTCACAAAACAAAAATATTTCCTAATATAGTTTTTCAGTATATTTTAAGGTTTCAGATTTCCATATTTCCTAATAATAGTTTTCCAGTAGGTATCTTTTAAGGTTTCAAAAACTATACCATTACAAAAACACACTGTACAGTACACGGATCAGACAGGGGGTTTTTCTAATTTCTGCAATATTTATTACTTACAAATTACTACATTATAAAACATATGCAAACGGGTATTTATCACGAATTTTACCTTTAATATTCACCCGACGTTTCGAATATTAAAGGTAAAATTCGTGATAAATACCCGTTTGCATATGTTTTACAAATTACTAATCTAAAAAAGGATCAAATGTTTTAAGATCTGAGAAAATGTCTACCGCCTATGCAGTCGTGATCATCATTTGTTTTTATCTAACAAAAAGTGCCATACATATTGTGTTGTGTAACAGCATTGCTATGGCAATAGATCTGCGATCGATCGTCGGATTGAATATTAATTTAGGCCGTAAAAGTATTATTTAGAAGAGTTAGTGTGAACTCTGGCTTACATCTCGCGTGCTGTGCCTCGTTCAATTAAATTGGCCGCTCTATATGGCTACTGGGCTGCCTATTGTTGCGATACCATCTCGTTACAAATTAATTCAGGATTGCCGGTTTCTGGAACCTACCAAATTGTGTGCATCGATCGTTTTTACGATTGTTATAAGACCGCCGATTTTCTTATAACTATTAGTATTTAATAGGTTACAAAAATGAGTCATTGTCATTATAATCTGAAAGTTTTTAGGTAAAAATAGCCAGGACAACTATATACTTTGGGGAACACTGAAAGTAACAAAAAAAATATAGAATTGAGGAATGAACTAAAAAAATTGAACTGGTCGATAGAAGTGTATCGTAAAAATATAATGCCCAAAATCGGAGCAGACAAACGGATAAATATTAACCAATAAAATCTCTAAAAGACACAGCCAGGGTTGTTTTGAAGTGACACTACCAGCTTTATCATCTAGGTATTTGAAATTATATTATGTACTATGGAACTCTTGGATTTTGCTTATCTCACCAAAAGCATCAGGTTTTAAGATATCTTTACTTCGGTTAAGCAACCACATAAGTCACGAAGATGAATGCGCGTGCGAAATCCCAAAAATACTGAAATAAACTTTACAAAGAAAGTTTAACAACTTTATCGTGGTATGAATGTGTTTATTACGATATAACTTAAACGTAATATCACGTTGAACAATACCAGGTTTTATGACGTATGTTTTTGGGTCGTTTTATGACTTTTGATTAAGGCGAAGAATTTAAAAGTAGGTATTCATTTTATTCAAAACGAGCAAATATATTTCAATACCTGCTATTATAAAACTATTGGGCAGTAAGTTTATGAAAATATATCTGGATGGAACCATAAAGCAATTTTAAAAGTATCTATCTACGTATATATGTACACCATACATTTCTAAAATTACTTAGCCTCAATCAAAGAAGTACATATTAGGCGTTTTAAAACGCGCGTTTTGTTAACCAAAAGGTCCAATACAATACACATTGAAACACGCGCTTTTAAGTTTCAATGTAAACGGATGTAAATTGGACCGTTTGGTTTAAAAAACGCGCGTTTCCAAAGCGTCGCCTAAATGTATACTAGCTCTTAATTTTAGCAAGTCATCTTCAAAGCCGAGACCAACATAAAGCCCGTCACACACGTAGCTATAATATATAGTAATATAAATTATAGCAAGGCATATTACGATATATTTTCTATACAAATATTCAAGTGACCGCACACGCAGCTATAATATATATTACTAGCTGTGCCCCGCGGTGTTACCCGCGGTGAATACCTAAGTTAATAAATTTTTTAACGACTTCAAAAAAGGAGGAGGTTTTCAATTCGTCGACTGGGTGAACCGTTTTTGATGATTATTTTTATGATCTGTTGAGAATCGTCAGAGATATGAATAAAAATGCACCTCTAGAGTGAAAAAATTACTCTCTTCTTACGTAAGTAATTGAAAAAGTTTTCATAATTTTTTTTATTTTGCTCCTTGTTTAAGACCAATGCGTCAATTGTGTTACTTGATTTTGGTGCCCATAGAAAAGGATGACTGCTGGTGGGTTACTATTCTATAGTCTTACACAGTTAGAAGCTAAGTACCATGCGAGCGAAGCGAGCTTCGAACCAAGCGAGCGCAGCGAGCCGAAATTTTTAAGACAAATTCGTCATGTGACACTTGATTCTGCTTAAGGTGCTCATAGAAAAGGCTGACTGTTGGTCGGTCCCTATTCTATAGTCTGACATAGATCAATTTTCCAGCAAAATATTCAAGAAGCTACCGTGCGAGCGAAGCGAGCCGAAATTTTCAAAAACAAATGCGTCCTAACGTGACACTTGATTTTGCTTATGGGGCTTATAGAAAAGGCTGACTGTTGGTCGGTTCCTATTCTATGGTCTGACATGGTTCAATTTGCTAGCAAAATATTCAAGAAGCTACCGTGCGATCGAAGCGAGCTTTGAACCAAGCGAGCATAGTAAGCTTCGAACTTAGCGAGCGTAGCGAGCCTTTTAAACTCGCGAAGCGAGCCGAATTTTTAAAGAAAAATGCGTCGTGTGACACTTAATTTTGCTTATAGTACTCATAGAAAAGGCTGACTGATGGTCTGTTCCTATTCTATGACCTGACATAATTCAATTTGCTTGCAAAAGATTAAAAAAGCTACATGCGAGCAAAGCGAGCGTAGCGAGGATTTTAGACTCGAAGCGAGCTGAAACTGTGGGATAATATAATAAAATAGCGATGACGAGGTGCTTTGAAGACCGAATTTTAATTGAAGACACAAATATAAACTTTGTCCTAATGGTTTATGTTGAGCCAGAAATATTTTTATCGGGGATATCTCACGGGAACAATACGCTTTTAAGGGATTTAAAGTAGCCTATGACATGTGTTAATCCAGGATATCAACTGTTACTGTCCTGGTACCAAATTTCATTCAAATCCGTCTAGCCGTTTGAGCGTGAAGGAGTTATAACTTTGCTTGTGCCATCTATTAACATTATTTTGACTAAAAGTTACGTTTTCACGGCCAAACTATTTTGATGAATAATTTGGTTTATAATCCCACGGAACCATTCCTTTTTTATTTGTTAATCCAGGGAATAAACAATCATGCTACTAAATTTAATTCAAATTCCAGCCGTTAGAGCGTGAAGGAATAATAACTTTGCCTGTGCTGCCATCTATTGAAATTATTTTGTTACTTTTTCACGGCCAAACTATTTTGTATAAACTATTTTAATGAATTTGATTAATAATCCCACGGAGTCAATGCACTTTTCAGGAATTTTAAGTAGAGTATTTTTTAATTCTGTGTATAAGCAATCCTGCTTTCAAATCCGTCCAGCCGTTTAGCGTGAAGGAGTTATAACTTTACTTGTGCTGCCATCTATTAACATTATTTTGACTAACAGTTACATTTTCACGGCCAAACTATTTTGATGAATAATTTGGTTTACAATCCCACGGAACCATTCGTTTTTTGGGAATTTAAGGTAGCCTATTTGTTAATCCAGGAAATAAACAATCCTGCTATCAAATTTAATTCAAATTCATCCAGCCGTTTTAGCGTGAAGGAATAATAACTTTGCCTGTGCTGCCATCTATTGAAATTATTTTGTAACTTTTTCATGGCCAAACTATTTAGTATTTTAAACTATTTTAATGAATTTGATTAATAATCCCACGGAATCAATGCACTGTTTAGGAATTTTAAGTCGCGCATATTTTCATCCAGGGTATAAGCAATCCTGCTACCAAATTTCATTCAAATCCGTCCACCCGTTCGAGCGTGAAGGAGTTAAATTTTTGCCTGTGCTGCCATCTATGAAGTTATTTTGTCTGACACCTACCTTTTGCACTGCCAAACTACCGAAACTATTTTGATGAATAATTTGGTTAATAATCCCACGGGAACACTGCACTTTTCAGGAATTTAAAGTAGCCTATTTGTTATTCCAGGCTATAAGCAATTCTGGTACCAAATTTCATTCAAATCCGTTCAGCCGTTTGAGCGTGAAAGAGTAACAAACACACTTACATACTTACACACTTACACACTTACATACTTACATACTTACACACACACAAACTTTCACCTTTATAATATTAGTGGGATAGCTAGGTGTGTGATGGGCTTAACCGTCCTAAGCACAAAATACATATTTTTGTATTCCATATTTGAGCCGTGTGGTCAAGTGGATTAGTACCTCGACTTTCGACCCGAAGGTCGTGGGTTCGAATCCGGCCGTGCATCAATGAACTTTTCGCTCCGAAAAATTAATATGCGCTTTATAACGGTGAAGGAAAACATCGTGAGGAAACCAGTTAGCTCTCTAATAGCGTCGATGGGCTTGCAACCTGTCACGTATGGAAAGTTAACTTCTGCAAAAAGTGGGCATGTACCAAATATGTATGTATATGTATTTGGACATATCTCTGACTACCCCCTTAGACATCTTCAAAAAGATCTAAAAATTGCCTAATGATCCGAAAGAAATGCCTACCGCTCCCGGGATACAGTCGTGATCATATTTCATTTTTTCATTTCATATTTCTCGTATCGTCCTCTTAACCAAATAATTCAGTTTTACCATAAACTGCTACTTAATCCCATGCAAATTATATCTTACCAGCAGTTTACGGCTCAGAGTTACGAGCGCCGAAACAAAGTGTTAATGTTAAGATAGCGAATAAATGCCTTAAACGACACAGGTGGGATTTAGTGGACGTATTCGCAAATGTGTACTGCTAATTAATTACATGCAAAATAAATAAAAACTGGTGCAGGGTTTCTTTTGAGTGTGAATTTAAAGATTTTTTTAAATGTCATGTCTTTATTGCGATATTTTATATCTATACTAATCTATATTATACTACTAGCTGTGCCCCGCGGTGTTACCCGCGGTGAATACCTAAGTTAATAAATTTTTTAACGACTTCAAAAAAGGAGGAGGTTTTCAATTCGTCGACTGGGTGAACCGTTTTTGATGATTATTTTTATGATCTGTTGAGAATCGTCAGAGATATGAATAAAAATGCACCTCTAGAGTGAAAAAATTACTCTCTTCTTACGTAAGTAATTGAAAAAGTTTTCATAATTTTTTTTATTTTGCTCCTTGTTTAAGACCAATGCGTCAATTGTGTTACTTGATTTTGGTGCCCATAGAAAAGGATGACTGCTGGTGGGTTACTATTCTATAGTCTTACACAGTTAGAAGCTAAGTACCATGCGAGCGAAGCGAGCTTCGAACCAAGCGAGCGCAGCGAGCCGAAATTTTTAAGACAAATTCGTCATGTGACACTTGATTCTGCTTAACCTATATATGCCCAGGGGGTCGAAAATGACCCACGAGCAGGTACTTTACATTTTAATAAATATTAGGTAGGTAAATAAACAAAACTGTAAAATATCACATTGTTTAATTTCTGAAAAGACTATTACTATGGATGAACTTTAGCTGTTTACGTTTTTTTAATAAAATGGTCCAATTTGAGGGTAGTCAAATTGTCGATTGTTCCTGGTGAGAAGATTTGACGGTTCGCGCGCAGGAAAATGCAAGTATCTATGTGTTTTGATTTTACTTTTTGAAATACAATGGGCTAATTATGAAGCTGAATGTGTGTGTAATGAAGGGTAATCATTTGATTTTCAATGGATATTCGGTTAGATACCTAAAACAAAGGAAATAGTTTAATGGGTCGCTAACGACCCCGTGAGCATATGTGATGCCATTTTGTTCGTGTTTTACCAACTATTATTGATCATTTCAGGTCTCTTCGTATTCCTTCAACGCTCTAAATGATCGATGTTTTTGAAGGTTGGGAAGGTGAGAATATCAACGTATAATTATGTGGTGGTTTCACATAATTATACCTAGACATTAGCACCTTCCGTTGACTCAAAGATACTCTGCAGCTGCCAAACGCAGGATTGATAATGATCACAAATATTATCAATTTATAGGTGGTGCAGATCGTTTGGATGCTTAAATACATTGGAGTCTTTGTATTGCTCTCGTCTATAGCTAAAAAATACTTTCAAACCTATCCTAATTTAGCAGTTGGATGTTGTTGCGAGTTATTTTACTATGCTTGCGAGATCTTTTGGCGGCAGCTTATAGATACTCTCGATTTTCATCGATCACTATAATACTGCACGACCCTTTCATCTCAAGTATAGTACAGCGAGATCACAAACTGGGCCACTCCAACCTGAGCTTCATGTACCGACAACGGTTCTTATGTCGGTCCGGAAACATGCAGCAGACCACATCATTTTGACTCGCCAAATCAGGCGAAGATGTGTTCCATGCGAAAAAAAAAACTGTTAAATGTGTAAAAAATGTAACGTGAACCTTCACGACAAATGTTTCAATGATTTATAGACAAAAATTTAAATAAATAGGTCTCCATCAGTCGGCCACATTATTTGATTTCACTCATACATTTAAGCAAATTGTTAGACCTGATTTGCCCAAGGGGTCGTTATCGACCCACTGAAAAAAAGATACTTTCAGTTACAATAACTCAAAATGCGAAAAATTAGTTTTTTAAAAATGTATAAGGAGTAACATATCCAAAAATTATAAAAATCCGAGTTGCAAATAGTTCTGGGCATATATAGGTTAAGGTGCTCATAGAAAAGGCTGACTGTTGGTCGGTCCCTATTCTATAGTCTGACATAGATCAATTTTCCAGCAAAATATTCAAGAAGCTACCGTGCGAGCGAAGCGAGCCGAAATTTTCAAAAACAAATGCGTCCTAACGTGACACTTGATTTTGCTTATGGGGCTTATAGAAAAGGCTGACTGTTGGTCGGTTCCTATTCTATGGTCTGACATGGTTCAATTTGCTAGCAAAATATTCAAGAAGCTACCGTGCGATCGAAGCGAGCTTTGAACCAAGCGAGCATAGTAAGCTTCGAACTTAGCGAGCGCAGCGAGCCTTTTAAACTCGCGAAGCGAGCCGAATTTTTAAAGAAAAATGCGTCGTGTGACACTTAATTTTGCTTATAGTACTCATAGAAAAGGCTGACTGATGGTCTGTTCCTATTCTATGACCTGACATAATTCAATTTGCTTGCAAAAGATTAAAAAAGCTACATGCGAGCAAAGCGAGCGTAGCGAGGATTTTAGACTCGAAGCGAGCTGAAACTGTGGGATAATATAATAAAATAGCGATGACGAGGTGCTTTGAAGACCGAATTTTAATTGAAGACACAAATATAAACTTTGTCCTAATGGTTTATGTTGAGCCAGAAATATTTTTATCGGGGATATCTCACGGGAACAATACGCTTTTAAGGGATTTAAAGTAGCCTATGACATTGTGTTAATCCAGGATATCAACTGTTACTGTCCTGGTACCAAATTTCATTCAAATCCGTCTAGCCGTTTGAGCGTGAAGGAGTTATAACTTTGCTTGTGCCATCTATTAACATTATTTTGACTAAAAGTTACGTTTTCACGGCCAAACTATTTTGATGAATAATTTGGTTTATAATCCCACGGAACCATTCCTTTTTTATTTGTTAATCCAGGGAATAAACAATCATGCTACTAAATTTAATTCAAATTCCAGCCGTTAGAGCGTGAAGGAATAATAACTTTGCCTGTGCTGCCATCTATTGAAATTATTTTGTTACTTTTTCACGGCCAAACTATTTTGTATAAACTATTTTAATGAATTTGATTAATAATCCCACGGAGTCAATGCACTTTTCAGGAATTTTAAGTAGAGTATTTTTTAATTCTGTGTATAAGCAATCCTGCTTTCAAATCCGTCCAGCCGTTTAGCGTGAAGGAGTTATAACTTTACTTGTGCTGCCATCTATTAACATTATTTTGACTAACAGTTACATTTTCACGGCCAAACTATTTTGATGAATAATTTGGTTTACAATCCCACGGAACCATTCGTTTTTTGGGAATTTAAGGTAGCCTATTTGTTAATCCAGGAAATAAACAATCCTGCTATCAAATTTAATTCAAATTCATCCAGCCGTTTTAGCGTGAAGGAATAATAACTTTGCCTGTGCTGCCATCTATTGAAATTATTTTGTAACTTTTTCATGGCCAAACTATTTAGTATTTTAAACTATTTTAATGAATTTGATTAATAATCCCACGGAATCAATGCACTGTTTAGGAATTTTAAGTCGCGCATATTTTCATCCAGGGTATAAGCAATCCTGCTACCAAATTTCATTCAAATCCGTCCACCCGTTCGAGCGTGAAGGAGTTAAATTTTTGCCTGTGCTGCCATCTATGAAGTTATTTTGTCTGACACCTACCTTTTGCACTGCCAAACTACCGAAACTATTTTGATGAATAATTTGGTTAATAATCCCACGGGAACACTGCACTTTTCAGGAATTTAAAGTAGCCTATTTGTTATTCCAGGCTATAAGCAATTCTGGTACCAAATTTCATTCAAATCCGTTCAGCCGTTTGAGCGTGAAAGAGTAACAAACACACTTACATACTTACACACTTACACACTTACATACTTACATACTTACACACACACAAACTTTCACCTTTATAATATTAGTGGGATTAAACTAATATTATAAAGAGGTAATGTTGGTTTGTTTGTTTGTTTGTTTCTATGTTTGGGGTAATCTTCGAAACTACTCATCCGATTTCAAAAATTCTTTCACCAATTTGTAGCTTAGACTTTCCGAATGAACATAGGCTATATTTTATCAAGGTAGGTACTACGTGAGCGAAGCCACGTGCCAGTTAGCTAGTTAGTTATAAACATGGATTCATCATTCTCCTGCCCTTATCCCATGCTAAGTGGGGTCGGCTCAAAAGGTTTAAAAAAAAACATTGGATTGTTGTATTTAATTTTTTAAATAATAAAACGTGTGACGTCACAATATTCCATCTATAAAAATATCTAAAAATTAAAGTCATGCTACGTATTCAAATAAATATAGGTACAATTTGTTTTTTAAAAGTCTACAAATTAACTATCTATACTATTGTTTAAAAACTGAATTTTATGATATAGACGGATGTTTCATTATATACCTACCTCAAAAGGGTAGCGCATAAAAAGAACCAGATAAAATAAATGTCCGACAATTTTAAAAACCAATCGAAACTTAGCTGGGCAATTTGCGAAATCATAGTTTACTGGGCCTGTAGCCAAGTGACAAACGCTTTGTATGTATCCAATTTCTATCATCGCTATTCCTTTGATTTTCCATTTCTGATTGCCCGAGTTTTCGTCACTGAATGTCAAATCCTATACATTTACCCCCTTATGCATATTGGTTTAGTAAACCTACTTTAGCCAAAATAGATATTGCTGTTGCTATCTCTTTTCATTGACATAAGAGTTGCATGAAAAAAACATTCTTTAAACCTATATTAAATTGACAAATCTTTATGAATAAGACCATTAGTTCGTGTCTATTCTAAAGTGATTTTAGATGTAACTTAGCCAAGTTACATCTAAAATCGCTTATTATACATTTACTAGCTGTGCCCCGCGGTGTTACCCGCGGTGAATACCTAAGTTAATAAATTTTTTAACGACTTCAAAAAAGGAGGAGGTTTTCAATTCGTCGACTGGGTGAACCGTTTTTGATGATTATTTTTATGATCTGTTGAGAATCGTCAGAGATATGAATAAAAATGCACCTCTAGAGTGAAAAAATTACTCTCTTCTTACGTAAGTAATTGAAAAAGTTTTCATAATTTTTTTTATTTTGCTCCTTGTTTAAGACCAATGCGTCAATTGTGTTACTTGATTTTGGTGCCCATAGAAAAGGATGACTGCTGGTGGGTTACTATTCTATAGTCTTACACAGTTAGAAGCTAAGTACCATGCGAGCGAAGCGAGCTTCGAACCAAGCGAGCGCAGCGAGCCGAAATTTTTAAGACAAATTCGTCATGTGACACTTGATTCTGCTTAAGGTGCTCATAGAAAAGGCTGACTGTTGGTCGGTCCCTATTCTATAGTCTGACATAGATCAATTTTCCAGCAAAATATTCAAGAAGCTACCGTGCGAGCGAAGCGAGCCGAAATTTTCAAAAACAAATGCGTCCTAACGTGACACTTGATTTTGCTTATGGGGCTTATAGAAAAGGCTGACTGTTGGTCGGTTCCTATTCTATGGTCTGACATGGTTCAATTTGCTAGCAAAATATTCAAGAAGCTACCGTGCGATCGAAGCGAGCTTTGAACCAAGCGAGCATAGTAAGCTTCGAACTTAGCGAGCGTAGCGAGCCTTTTAAACTCGCGAAGCGAGCCGAATTTTTAAAGAAAAATGCGTCGTGTGACACTTAATTTTGCTTATAGTACTCATAGAAAAGGCTGACTGATGGTCTGTTCCTATTCTATGACCTGACATAATTCAATTTGCTTGCAAAAGATTAAAAAAGCTACATGCGAGCAAAGCGAGCGTAGCGAGGATTTTAGACTCGAAGCGAGCTGAAACTGTGGGATAATATAATAAAATAGCGATGACGAGGTGCTTTGAAGACCGAATTTTAATTGAAGACACAAATATAAACTTTGTCCTAATGGTTTATGTTGAGCCAGAAATATTTTTATCGGGGATATCTCACGGGAACAATACGCTTTTAAGGGATTTAAAGTAGCCTATGACATTGTGTTAATCCAGGATATCAACTGTTACTGTCCTGGTACCAAATTTCATTCAAATCCGTCTAGCCGTTTGAGCGTGAAGGAGTTATAACTTTGCTTGTGCCATCTATTAACATTATTTTGACTAAAAGTTACGTTTTCACGGCCAAACTATTTTGATGAATAATTTGGTTTATAATCCCACGGAACCATTCCTTTTTTATTTGTTAATCCAGGGAATAAACAATCATGCTACTAAATTTAATTCAAATTCCAGCCGTTAGAGCGTGAAGGAATAATAACTTTGCCTGTGCTGCCATCTATTGAAATTATTTTGTTACTTTTTCACGGCCAAACTATTTTGTATAAACTATTTTAATGAATTTGATTAATAATCCCACGGAGTCAATGCACTTTTCAGGAATTTTAAGTAGAGTATTTTTTAATTCTGTGTATAAGCAATCCTGCTTTCAAATCCGTCCAGCCGTTTAGCGTGAAGGAGTTATAACTTTACTTGTGCTGCCATCTATTAACATTATTTTGACTAACAGTTACATTTTCACGGCCAAACTATTTTGATGAATAATTTGGTTTACAATCCCACGGAACCATTCGTTTTTTGGGAATTTAAGGTAGCCTATTTGTTAATCCAGGAAATAAACAATCCTGCTATCAAATTTAATTCAAATTCATCCAGCCGTTTTAGCGTGAAGGAATAATAACTTTGCCTGTGCTGCCATCTATTGAAATTATTTTGTAACTTTTTCATGGCCAAACTATTTAGTATTTTAAACTATTTTAATGAATTTGATTAATAATCCCACGGAATCAATGCACTGTTTAGGAATTTTAAGTCGCGCATATTTTCATCCAGGGTATAAGCAATCCTGCTACCAAATTTCATTCAAATCCGTCCACCCGTTCGAGCGTGAAGGAGTTAAATTTTTGCCTGTGCTGCCATCTATGAAATTATTTTGTCTGACACCTACCTTTTGCACTGCCAAACTACCGAAACTATTTTGATGAATAATTTGGTTAATAATCCCACGGGAACACTGCACTTTTCAGGAATTTAAAGTAGCCTATTTGTTATTCCAGGCTATAAGCAATTCTGGTACCAAATTTCATTCAAATCCGTTCAGCCGTTTGAGCGTGAAAGAGTAACAAACACACTTACATACTTACACACTTACACACTTACATACTTACATACTTACACACACACAAACTTTCACCTTTATAATATTAGTGGGATTATGGCTGGCTATTATTATAAATTTTTGTTCTTATGTGTCACTGCAAGCTTTATTTAACCCTCAAACGGGCACAAAAAGCACCGGTTTGTGCCTCAATTAGTACTTTCCAGTGCATGCCGATAGCAAGGGCCATCTTCACAGCCTTATTTGGACAGCGCGGTGTACGAGGGAATAAGGTCGACGGATATATCGAGACTTTATTTTTCATTTTAGTTAAAAGTTAGTTTAAAGATTTATTTAGTTAAGTAGTCTATATTTTATTATAAATAAAATCTTACTTTACTTTAAATTGAAGGGGGAGACCTTTGCCCAGCAGTGGGACATGATAGGTTAAATAAAAAAAATAAAAATAAAAAATCTTACTAAAAGTTAACAGCTGCGGCAGGATTCGAACCTGGGTAGATACAAGTCTATTTTTATATACCTGTTTATAAATACATATTTATTTTAAATATTCTGTTCAAGTGCCCGACAGCTGATTTCTGACAAATATTTTTCATTTCGAGCTTGACTATGACTATTCTAGATTTTAGAGGAAATATCACCGAAAAGAAAGCTATGCCTTGCACCGTATTTATTGTCTTGTTTTTGGTTGCGAAACTCTTAAGACTTCAAATTGTGTTTCTTAAACTCTTACTATCACTATTCATACGCAATTAAAAATACTTATACATGAACACAGGATTGTCTGCCCGCAACCATGGCTGTGTTATTACAGCCAAAACGTCGTGATGTATAAGATGAATGAAGCAATAAAATCTCGTTTCTATGTAATTCAATAAGTCCTACAGAATCAACAGTAGACAGCAATAAGACTGATGATGATGAGATATTTGTTTACTCCAAGACATATCTCGCGACCAGTTATCCGTGTGTGCCAGCGAAGCGCTTATAAATCAATTTTGGGTGCGGTCGGGTCGGTTCGCATGGCGTAACGAAGAAAGTGCCAGTGTCTTATACTTCTGACATTGTTTTTCATGCACTTATACGAAGAGGATAGTATTACTTCTTGAAATGTAGGGGAAAATCAATCTTAATTGCTATTGAAAGACGTTTTGAGAAAAAAATCGTTGGTCTTACTAACTAACGGGGTGAAGCTGCTCTCAATTTTAAGTTGTAAGTTCAGACATTATAATAGCACACGGGAAATTACTCACGTAAAAATATTGTCGATTTAGATACCGACAATGTTTCGATTCTTCCGGAAATTCACGATAATACGAGAACAACTCATGATAGTTTTGTAGGTTCAGAGTCTATTCAATCGTGAATCGTATCTCAAGCGGTGATTTAAAAATCATCATAGATAACTGTCACAATAACCTTTTGAAACTCCAGTCAAATCTGAGTGCAGACTCTGATTACACGCCTTAGTAAGATTAAAAGGTTCATATCTGACGGAACATGCGTCGCGTATTATACGCCAGAACAGACAAATGTATAGAAAAACACTTGACCGTTCACACTCAACCGATGATACGTTAGTACGCTAGATGATACGCTCGGCGTATTTTACGTTAGATATGAACCTTCCCTAAGTCCCTGGACGGTAATATTATCTCTGCTGTTGAAAGTTAGCTGGTCCCGATGAAGACAGAATGGGAAAAAAGATACATCTGTCCCTGTCAGCAACAAGTTAACAGTTCAAACTTTATGTTTATAGAAAGTTCACACATCTAAATTTGGCAAAATGGCTCGGTAAAAAATTTAGTCTAAAAAAATTAGTTCTTTTTCTTAGTTTCTTACTAAAACTAAAACGTGAAGTCGAGACCCAACCAAGATGACCGAATACGCTACCTATGCCAACCTGAAACCAAAATGCCTGCGAGGCGTAATTTGGACATCAATTGAAATTTTCTTGGGGGCCATAAAGAACCCCAAAACGACTGATGTACCTGTATAAAAGCCGTGCACGTAAGTACTTTTTGGAGGAAAACCTATTAAATTTTATGGGTCTTTTCCATACTTGCTCTGCTCCAATTTTTTGTGCAGTCGCACGTATTTGGGCGACGGATATAAAAAGTCTGGAAGAGATGTTTTGCACAGTAAAGCAAACATACTATGTTATGTCAGGGTGGTTTGTTATGGAAGTGACTTTTTATCATTAGTAATGGTCCGATTTTTTTATTTAGATTTGACATAATTTTTGCAAAGAGTTGGTAAATTTTAAGTTGAACCTGGATAAAAGTAGCCCATGTGTTAGTCCAGGTCATAAACTGTATATTTCAAGTTTCAGCCAAATCCGTTTTATAGTTTTTGCATAAAAGCGTTACAAGCATCCCTAAATTCATACAAATTTTAGCGTTTATAATATTAATGAGTTACATTATAAACTGAGCTGATTTGTACTGTATTTGACAGTTTTAACAGTCAATAAGAGTATCCAGGGATAATCTTTTTCAAGCCGGCCCTAATAATGCAATGTCACATCCAGGGACACTTAAGTCCCCTACTCACGCCGGCAGTCCAGCCAACACGACCGATCTTGATTCTCATAAAATTTTATGTCCCTCAGACAAAGAGAATTTTGTTAATTAACTGCCCGTAAGTGATAGATATGCTTTTTGTATCTGAAGCGGCCATCTTGCGAATATTTTGGATGCGCTGCATTTTGGGTTAAGATTTTTAACTTTGACCACGATGTGAATTAAGTTTTATTTTAATTAATTTTAGGATTTAATAATGTTATCCATCGAAACTAAGCAATAAAGAGATGGAACGGCTCAAAATCATTATGAAAAATATAATGTGTAAGGAATATAAATGTGTTTGATAAGCTAAGATAAAGACACGAATCACTACAACAAACAAAATAATAAATTCCTTGAAAAAAATGCGCGTCTAATCTACAAATCAATGAAAATGATTACCTTAAATACAATAATAATACTTACCAAGTTTATAATTTTTTAGTTCTTTATTGAACACGACAACCAACAATAAAAATACACATTAAATGGAAATGTACTAAACAAGTCGAGCTTAACCCTAAAATTAGTTTTCTTACAGCAAATCTGTGAGGCTATCAATATTTCATTATACCTACATTATAAGCAAATGACTTGCTAAAGATGATACAAAAACGATTTATAGAATTTTAAGAAAAACATTTGTATATTGCAATTTTTCTAAGCGTTCAATTATAAACATAGTAATCGCCAATTAACAAACATTGCTCAAGATTTAGCAACAGGCTCTTTATTACAACGTATCAAAGTTCACAATCCCCTGCGAATGTTGGGCATTAAATTATTTAATTATCTGTTTATTGTGGTTCTCTCGACCACCCTAAAAGCATAGGTTTAAGGTTGGAATTGCAATAACTTTGTGATGAAAATAAGTTTGTAAATAAGTCTTGCCAGTGAAAGTAGGCTCATCACCTGACCTTAGATAACCTTTGGTCGTAACCTGTCTTTACGAGGACATAGTACACAATATCGTAGCGCATTCAGTTATAACTGTAGATCTAGATTTACTAAACTAATTATTAAAACACAAAGAAAACCTTGTTGGAATAGATTTATTTATCTTCTCTACAAGGTAGGGAAATTATTAAATTCATTTAGCCATAGATCTTAGGACTATATTGTAATGTAACTAAACGTGATAGGATGAAATCTGATCACGAGATCAGTAGAGACCATGGGAGTCAAATAAAATACCCTCAATTTCCTCATGGTGCAAAATATAAGTTTTTTGACTGTACTATGCCCACGACGTTACTAAACCGGACAAGAAGTCAATGGAGAACTCTATGGGAGTCAAATTGAATATCCTCAATTACCTACGTCACGTATTTTTTAGTTACTTACGTCAGTAACTCTCATTTAAATTACAAAATCTAAGTTTTTTGATAGTACAACCCACAAACGCTTTCGAAAGTGATTGCAAATACAGGAAAATGCTTAGAATTAGTAGATGTCACATGTTCATTTTAATATTATTTTATTTAACTTTTACTTAACATACCTACTTCATGCAAAATATCAAAATGATGTATCAAAATTGCTAGTCTGTACGAAATATACTATGTCTAGAACACTGTAAACGATTGTGTTTTAAATGTTCATTTGTGTGTGTTTGGTCTTCTGATGTAATACTGTGGTTTTACTATGTCAGTAACGTTGTAAATTATATTCAGGCGGAGTTAGCATACGTTAGGACGAAGTCTAATAATATTATGACCGAAACAAAACACCAAAACTATAAATATACTTGCTTCTGTAAAGAAAATATTAATTACCTATTTAGCCATCTAGGGAGCGATACAATTCATAACACGAGCTATAAATGTTCAAGGAAAACATCGTGAGGAAATAATTTAGGTTTCTAGTAGCGTCGTTGGGCTTGCAACCTTTCACGTATTTAATGTTTACTTCTGCAAAATATTTTTGTACCAAATAATATTTGGACTAAAAAGATCTGAAAGAATATTATGTCTAATATGTCATTGTATTTCATAATATTTGCTTGTAAATAATGGTATTTAAAAAAAATTGTAGGTATTAAATTATATTGTAAGGCCATTACTGCCTCAAAGAATTCTGATAATACGAAACTTCATTTGAAGTTAGCATCGAATGGAGAGTTGGGAGTTACTCGCTTGGTATTGATAAGAATCGATATCTCACTCACTGCCGATTATAATCGATTGTGGTTTATGAATCGAAATCTCTCGCAAGTTATTACGATAAAAATATTGTGTCTCGGACTTAATTTTTATGTAACTTTCGAATATTAATGACAGTTTTCAAAAATAGTTCTGTCGCAAACAACATGATTTATGGAACTACTTTTTATTTATTTAATACTAATCAGCTGAGCGCTTCCGTGCTTCGGAGGGCATGTTAAATTGTCGGTACCGGCTTTTAAAGTCGTTAAGCCATGACGGAGACCTTTAGGCGGCCTAAAAATTCCGTCACCAGAGTTGGCTACTTGCTCATACGAACGAACGAACGATGGAACTACGGTCCATACGTTAGATATAGGAACCGGGTCTATTTGTACTTCTATAATAAATAATAATAATAAATGGTTTTTATTGACATAAAACAGTGTTACATATTTGCATGAATTCATAGGCTCCCGAACTAGTTTAAACTGTGTTTCAGGAGCCAGTGGCTTCTCCTTAATTAAAGGCTTTAAAGGCTTTTCTGTGCCGACCGTACAATCCAATTATCCCGTTAATTTGCAAAAGTTGAAGCTTTGGAATCAACTGTCTGAATACTGAGCATTAACGTTATACAGGGTGTTAAAATATAAGATAATGATTGTAAAAAAGTGCATTAATTAGCAAATATAAATATTCTAAAAGTATCCGACTTAAGAAATGCTTTGTCTCAAATAAGATTTTAGAGATACCTATCTAAAGCTTGATGATATTACTTACACCAGCTCTTTCCGACCAATATATAATACCAACTATAACTACTGGCTATAACTATTTATAATTATTATTTTCTATAATATTGGTTATATTATTATCACAGAATAAATAATAGATAAAATACAGAAGCCCAACTTCCTTAAACATTTACATTAGTTAAAAAATGGGTCATGGTTTAATTTATTTTAAATGTCGTATAAATTGAGAAAAATGTTTTATAACCAATATGGAAGCGGTTGGCGCCGGAAACCGAGACAGGAGACCGAGACCAGAGACCGAGACAGGAGACACCTCATACATTGCCTAAGTACCTAAAGTAAACGGTCGCGGTCTCCGGTCTCGGTCTCGCACAGGCATCGATGGAACAGGCATTAGAATCACCTAGCATGTAAAACGAAACTTAAGTGATCCTTGAGGTCCTCCAAGAATAAATGATTTTTCTTTCTTTCTTTCTTTCGATACCTTTAGGTAATATATTTTCTAATAATTTTCTTAATTTAAAAACACCCTGTATATCAGAAAAGTGCCTTATTCTAATTGAAAGAAGGTGTACTATTGACTTATTTATAGTCTTATTAGTGAATTATCACGTCCATTTTCAAATTCTCCGCATATTTTTCGATGAGAATATATCAACTTCACTGCTACAGTTTCTTTTAATATAAACATTGAACTCTGAGTGTTGTTATTCAAAAATCGACTGTAAGAATGGAGAAATAGAGAAGATTTTGTTTGTGAAGGAATTAATCTATAAATCAGCCTAGGTATGCTGATGGGCGCAATTTTCTAATTTAAGTGTCACCTTGATCTACCCTCATTATCGTTTGGTGCAAGATTAAATTAAACTTTATTTACATAAAATATTGTTGTCTGGAAACGCTCGTAACGAAGTTGCTAATGCCGGGTTCCTATATCCAACTAACGGATGTCCGTAGGTAGGTCGTCATAGTAACGTTGTTATCTGACACAAAATGTATGGAACTTTTTGATAACAACGTTGCTATGACGACCGACCTACGGACATCCGTTAGTTGGATATAGGAACCCGGCATAAGACGTTCTTGATAGATCGTTGAAGTTAGCAACGTTCTGAGCGGTCACAATTTCGATGGGTGACCGCAAGTGGCATAGCTGAGCACTTCCGTGCTTTGGAGACAACGTTCAATTGTCAGTCCTGTTTTTTAAAGTCAATAATTCATGTTCAAAAATGTGTTTTTGAAAGGTTCAAATCCAAAAATATAACATTATCTTTTCAGTTCCAAAAAGTGCGTTGGCTAAAAAAATATATATGCTCAATTGTAACAATTTAATATTACCTTTGTACTAGTTAAACTGCATTTTATAATTATTTAAATTAAATAAGTATGTACTTACCAAAAAGTTGATCCTTTTTTGTTTCAAATGGGTTGAGATCGCTAATCTTATTAACCAGAAGTTAACAAGTAAACTAATTAAAATTAAGTTCATTCATTAGTTTGTTCAAACATCTACTTTGTTTGCATTAATTGTAAGGTTTGTAAATTCACAGCTGATTTAGAACAGCCATCACACGCTATCACTATGCATCTCGTGCGAAGCGCTCGTGGCGAAGCTTGCTAAACCGTTCTTGATAGATCGTCGAAGTTAAGCAACGTTCTGAGCGGTCACTACTTGGATGGGTGAGCGCAAGTGGCATCATCAGCTGAGCGCTTCCGTGCTTCGGAGGGCACGTTAAATTGTCGGTCTCGGCTTTTAAAGTCGTTAAGCCATGACGGAGGCCTTTAGGCGGCCTAAAAACTCCGTCACCAGAGTTGGCCACTTGCTCATACGAACGAACGAACTAAGCATCTTAATGCCTGTGTATGGTAATCAGATGACTGATATACTACTTTTATACATTTTTTAAAATACATTAAACTATACCTAGATAGAAAAACACTCAGACCGCAAACCCCGAACCATCTGCAAAACACATTTGTTTCGCAACGGGAATCGAACTCGCTTTTTCTGAATAAATTTAGTTTTATTATGTGCCTTATATGTTAGATTATTATAAGCTCGCGTAACTTTGCCTATGTTATAAGTCAAAAATTTTAAAATAATAAGTAACAAAAGTTTAATAAAATGATGTAGGTCCATTAGTATGGATACGAAAATAATGTGTGACGTTTGTTTTTCCGATATAGCTAATAATTTTCTAATCGTGAAAGAATTTTCTAATTAGGTACCTAATAATGACTGAGTACAAATTCTATAACTTTCTGAGTACTAAAGAACAATCGTTATACCTTCAACTATATTATTAGCACGTTAAATTGCATCGGGCAGGCCATTAACAGTCAAAACAGATGGCCGTTGGGGCCGAAAAGTTTCCAAGTCTACTTATAGATTTTATTTTTATAATTATTTTTAATTTCAGTATGTAATTTCAATTTAGTAAATTTAACAAAAGGAGGGTAGTAAGGGGCAAGTCCAAAAACACCAAAAATTTAAAGTGTACGAGCTGAGGTCT
Organism: Xanthorhoe designata; assembly: GCA_963582015.1. Lineage (NCBI taxonomy): Eukaryota > Metazoa > Arthropoda > Insecta > Lepidoptera > Geometridae > Xanthorhoe > Xanthorhoe designata. The sequence goes on from OY757045.1 coordinate 1,218,775, forward strand.
TGTGGCCTACAAAGTCCTTTAACCAAGTGTTAAATTAAGTTAATGAGTGTTTTACAATATTAAGTTCACTCGAATTTGGTTTTTATCTTTTAGCATTTAAGTTTATTGTTAAGTAGTACTAAAACTTAATGGTTACAACTTAATTATACAAGATCAATTCTGTGTAATCTGCTTAATTTTGTCCCTCAGGTGTAATATCCCAAATAAAGTCAGAGAAACAGGTTTTTTATACAATTATTTTTTATTACTGTGACGGGAAAACCCTATGGTATAAATATAAATAAATATCCTTGGACATTTCACACAGCGTCATCTAATCCCAAGCTAAGCAACTTAATGCTTGTGTTATGGTAATCAGATAACTGATACTCTAAACATTTTTCTTTTTTCGTCAAATGCAAGTGGCCAACTCTAGTGACGGAGTTTTTAAGACTTAAACTCCGTAATAGCTTTTAAAAGCCAGAACAGACAATATAACGTGCCCTTTGAAGCACGGAAATGCTCTGAGGCCTTACTCGGGATCAACGAAAACGAAGTTTCGTGTCAATTTTCGGGTTCCAATTATGTTGGTGAACTATTACGAATTCAGTATCCACCAACATAAGTTGACCCCGAAAATTGACACAAAACTTCGTTTTCGTTGATCCCGAGTACAGCCTCTGTTAATGCCACTTCAGTCACCCATCCATTTTGTGACCGTTTAGGATGTCGGTCGCCTAACTTCAACAATCAATCTTGCACGTCTCGAACGCGTCTTTACTTACTAAGATTTTATGCGACCGTGAAAGACGTTTCCTCGCAAACCCGATAATAAACAGGGCTTAGTTTTTGCGGGATGTGAGTTGGCGCGAAATAGTCGATTCAATTCCAATGTAGCGCAATAACTATTAATTCTGAGTGCAGGAGCCAACTGCAGTTTGTTGCAACATGAAGAAATAACTCAGAATTTCAAATTACATTAAATAATGTAACATTTTTAAACTATTTAGATTATTTAATTTTCTGTCATTATGTGCGATTTTTTGATTTGACGTAGAAATATCTTGGACATTCCACACAGCGTCATTTAATCCCAAGCTAGGCAATTTTAAAAGTTTGTTAGAAAATAAACACAAAGCTCAAAGGAATTCGTTGTTTGAGCTCATGATCATCATCATAACTGGAAACATCTTTAGGAGGCTTAGGCTTAGATTGGGACTGGATGACGCTAGGTGAAATGTTCAACGATATTTATTATTTAATGTATATTTCAACTGGTAGTCTCTCGGTCTACCGATTCATTTAGCTTGCCGGCGTCTCGGTGTGTGTGGCTCTTCGTATGGCATTATTAATTGCTTAGCCCCTTTCTGCTAGATTGATTGAAGATGTTTTTCCTAGGCAGGCATAAGCCCGGGTACACATGAGTCATAATGATGGCCGTAATTCAGCGTCGCTGCTATTATTTGCGGTTGTTCATTCGTATGAGCAAGTGGCTAACTCTGGTGACGAAGTTTTTAGGCCGCCTAAGAGCCTCCGTTATAGCTGATCGACTTTAAAAGCCGGGACCGACAATTTAACGAATTTTGCGGGATTACAGCATTAATTAGATTTTTTTGATATGTCGGTAGTTAAGTACCTATGTTGGGTTCCTTCTCAACATTGAATCTAAAGGGTTTGATTCCCGACAATCATTAATTATTTGTCTGCTTCAACACGTAATTGGTATGAGTTCTAAACAGAGAAAGGAAAACTTATTATTCTAAGTATGATGAGTTTGTAATACTTATTAACCCATTTAAATGAACATTTCTTGAAATGAAATTTACTAAACTAAATTTTAACTTAGGTCATTGTGCAGTGACGGTTTGAAAATGTTCGTCGGTTTTCAACTCGATTCGTTCAATGAGCACGAGCACATAATCCCTTTTGAAACTTGAATAAGGAACGTCACTATAATATTACCGTTGGTACAATAAAAATTGGTTCTTGCAATCTGGTGCAAGCGAAAACCGACTCTAAGGTGACGAACATTTTCAAACCGTCAGTGTACAAATAACCAGGTCGTACATGGGTTAGACTGGCGCAGAATAGGGGAGGTTGGTACAAGCGAAGAGAGGCCTATGCCCAGCAGTGGGATGAGATGGCACGTGATGATGATGATGAATTTAACTTTGAAATTCCTTCAGCTGTTCCTATTTTCGTTGCTACATAACGGTCAACAATTCTTAGTAACCAAAGTCTAACTTTTTACTCAGAAAAACGGAAAGGATATTTATTTTACCTATAACTTAAAGTATTTGATGGAGCTGCTTAGAACTTATTGGTGCTATGATCCATTTTAACGCGATCGTTTTTTTGTAAAAAATTATCAATTGATATTGAATGACTTTATTTATATTTTATAAACACTAAATTAATAATATTAATAAATAATAATAAATATCCTTGGACATTCCACACGACGTCATCTAGTCCCAAGCTAAGCTTTTAATGCTTGTGTTATGGACTTAACTTAACTTAACCAGATGACTGATAATATCAGTCACAAAAAAAAATTATCTATGTAATATAATATACATTTTTTTTGTAAATACATACATATTATACATAGAAAAACAACCAGACCCGGAACAAATAATTATGCTATTTATAGGTATAAAGATAGTTTATAAAGATTTATACTCGTAGATATTATTAGTGATCTTTAGGTAGCTCAACTATAGGTAATTGTATTTTGTAACGAATGTAGTTCTTGAAATAAAAAAAAAACGACGTGGCGCTCGGAGACTGCCGCGGTAAAGCTATTGCATAGCATTTGTTTTTTTCGGAGTGGGGGGAGTTAGGTTATTTTCGTTACGGAATTTTTGGATTCGGTCTCCACGCTCAAGGCCCGCGATAGAAGCTATGCAATAGCTTAAAAATGTTATCGTGCTCAGACCAAATGTTCTAGATGACAAAAATAACCACTACATATACAATTTCGAAATAATGTAAAGTTTCAAGAAACAAGCTTTTTAGTAGAATTTTTCTATGATTGAAGAATTTTGTCAACCTCTGTTACGCAGTGGGCGAAGGCCCGCTGAGAAGCGGAGGTTGCGGGTTCGATCTCCGCCACGAGGCAATCCAAGGATATTTATATTTTGATCTTTTAACATAGAAATCTGTGAATGATAAATGCAGATATCGTGAAGCAAGAAAATAAATAACGAAGTATCTTTTTATATTGCATTCGTAAATTAATATCTCAAGATTCCGTAACGGATTAACGTTTTATCAATTGAACGTGGGATATAAAACTTATACAAATCATAACATTTATGATATATATAACACCGTTAGTTTGGGGTTCCTTGATCCAAGGTTTTTATTGCAAAGATCAACGCTCTGTATTTAACTAAGTGTTTTATATCTGCTGTTTATAAAATCCGTAGTAGAAAAAACAATCAAACTGTCAACGAATTATTTTTTATTTAGAGTCATGAAAATAAGTTACACATAAGTTCTGAATCAATATTTATAATAATGCTTTTTATTCCTGTTTCTGTAAACTCTTTCTTGCGTTAGAATAATAATTTATGCATCATTTTGATGTTTCATTTTATACTTATTCTCGCTCTATTATAGAAACTAAATAGTAGCAGTTAGGTATTAAAAAGTAAATTAAAAAAAATGCTGAGTAAGTATATAAAAGTATACTTATAAGAGTAAAGGTGGTATATAAAAGTACCTATCTACATTTAAAAAAATGTTAAGTTTAATTTTGAATTAAGTTTATTTTGGTGTTGCTTTTATATAAATAAATAGACAACGAATCGCAAAAATTAAAAAAGGTAATAAAAAGTACATTTCATTACTTTGTTTATTAGTAGTGAATATACTTACTACGGAACCTTTTTACTTGTCCACAATATCACCCTTTACCAACCTTTTTAATTTCGTCCAATGAGACCATTCAGATCAGCAGGTTGTGCCATAAATTGAAATAAACCATAGATAAGCCGATGTAATGTGAAATTACAATTTATGAGTGCTAAAATCACTATATAAATAGTTAAACTCGTAAACCATTTATGGCTATTACGGTTATTTATCTAAGGAATGTTTTTGAAGTGTGAAAATCTGAAGCATTTTTCCATGTATGGTGTGGGCGTTTTATAAAAGTCAATATCTACTCAAATCATAAATAGATAATGGAAGATATGATAAATATTTTCACTATAGATTCTTGTGAGAGCGCTAGCGGGGAATAAAGACGTTCTTGATAGATCGTTGAAGCTAAGCAACGTTCTGAGCGGTCACAACTCGGGTGACTGCAAATCAGCTGACCGCTTCCGTGCTTTGGAGGGCACGTAAAAATGACAGTCTCGGCTTTATAAGTCGTCAACTCGCGACTGAGATCTCTAGGCGGCCTAAAAACTCCGTCACCAGAGCTGGTCACTTGCTCATACGAACTTACTTTACTATAAATGTTTTGTATGTTCTACAGATATTTGTTCCGGGTCTGGGTGTTTTTCTATCTACTTATTTATTTATTTATAAACAACTTACAGCTAGAACGCTGCCACGAGCCAAAACGTTTGCAAGCTACTACAAAAACTGTAAATACATACAAGTAATATAAATAAATAAATAATAAATAAATAAATATCCTTGGACATCAAGTTGCTTAGCTTGGGGCTAGATGACGCTGTGTGGAATGTCCAAGAATATTTATTTATTTATTCGTTTATAAAATCTTTAGGTATAGGTAACTCACTAGATTCTTTCAATTTCCAGAATAACTAAAAGGATTTTATAAAATGATCTTGAAAGGGAGCTGATGTGTCCATAGTTCAATTGCGACAAGTTTCTAAATTCCTATCCAAAAGTAACATCATCGCGATAGGCACAACACGGGCCTTAAATACGGCCTGGCTGGTGCATAAACATATCAGTGGTCTATTCGCTATCGTCTGACTGAAGGCACGCTGATCCTACTTTTCAAACTCGAAAGTTACGTTCTAACTCGAATCATCATCACTCTCCTGCCCTTATCCCATGCTAAGTGGGGTCGACACAACATGTTTATCTCTTCCACTCTCCTCTGTCGCTCGTCAACTCTGAACTCACTCCTCTTACATTCATATCATCTTTCACACAATCTATCCACTTCTTCTTCGGCCTTCCTCTACTTGTATACCCATCCACATTCATACTCATAACTCTTTTGGTAATATGTCTTTCATCCCTCCTCATTACATGACCATACCATGCTAATCTGGCACTCCTCACCTTTTCAACCACAGGTGCTACTTTCAAACTTCCCCTTATTTTTCTAACGTCTAACTCGAATGTTTCGACCAAATTTTAATGTTACACTTAAATATGTTCAAAGTATGAATGACCAGGCTTAAACATATTCAACGCACGAATAAACGTAGATCTATCGCCATAGCAGTTTTGTTTATACAATAAAAATAGTGATACTTTTTAAAAGCTGACAAAAATGACAGTCTTTCTAAACTTGGGACTAGATGACGCTGTGTGGAGTGTCCAAGGATATTTATTTATTTTATTTTTAATTTGAAAGATATCTTTCATCGTCTTAAGTCAGCACAGAAGCGTCCCGTTAACCAGCTTAAATTGCCAACTACGCATGGTCTACTATGGTATGAAATAATAGTATCTAGATATTATTATACCATAGATATACCTACACCATTGTATAGGAATACCAAATAAAATGAGAAACTCAAAATTTATTTATTCAGTACGATCGTTTATAGACCACTTTGACATTCACATCCTTAAAACTATAATACTGCCTGTTACAACGGGAAATAGAGAGAAAAATAGATAGTTATATAAAAGTAGTATATCAGTCATCTTGTTAAATTGTTTAGCTTGGGACTAGATGCCGCTGTGTGGAATGTCCAAGGATAATTGTATATTTTTTTTAATTTCTTTTTACATTTAAAAACTCACACTTTAATAATAAATAAACAACTAGTTGAGGATATCCCTTCATCAATTACCAATCAAGGAGGTTTTTCATTAAATTATTTTTATTGTTATTTTACTATCGAGTACTCGTAGTAGTAACTACGATGCATACTGATCTCCGCCCAATAGGAGTCTGCGTCCAGGACATACCGTTGAAGATAGCATCTGCCGCAAGTCCTGCTAGATGGGGCAGCTCAACAGTTAGGTGCCTTCAGAGGCGAATAGGCGGGCAACTTTTCCAATCCCAACCTGCATTATTTACCACATACCCGGAGCAGTTGCAGAGCAGAGCGTAGAGTGTGTTGTTATAATGAATACCCTTCTCGAAAAAGTTGTTTGATATAGAAAAATCGACCAATAGTATCTTTATTTTCATAGAAAGTCTAGATGAGTCAATTCAACAATCAAGTCATCATTCTCCTGCCCTTATCCCACGCTAAGTGGGGTCGGCACAACATGTTTTCTTCTTCCACTCACTCCTATCACTCGTCAACTCTGAATCTACTCCTCTAACATTCATATCAATTCAACAATCAAGTGTAGTTTGTATAATTTGTTTTTTGTGTGTGCTGGATAAATGCTTTCTATTCTATTTTATTCTATTTTATGTGCCTTCAGGGCACGACAGACAGGCAACTTTGTATCTTAAGACTGCCTGATTGGTAGATATTTATCTCGTATGGCTAACCTGTATGATCTTAGGTATCCTACTTCAAGTCTTTCAATTCAATTATATTGTCAATGAAATAGGAAAATTATAATTTTATTAAATAAATTGTTCAATAACAATCTCTCGTTTGTAAGAACACGCCCAGATTTAACTGTGGAACAAATGATTGCAATGTAACTGTTGGCTCAATTTGTATCTAAAACAATTAAATGAATTGTGTATTTTCATCAGCCATCGCATAATCATCATACACATCACTACACGACACAATATCACTACACGAGTATGAGTTTTGGAACGTAAGAAAAAAATAAACATAATCTGAACCATACATGGGATCAATGAAAACGAAGTTTCGTGTAAATTTTCAGGATCAGCTTATGTTGGTAGATAATGATTTAGTAGCAGTTCTCTAATGTAAACGGAACCCGAAAAATTGACACGAAACTTAGTTATCGTTGATCCCAAGTAGGGCCTCCGGACTGTGTCCCGAAAACGCTGATTTTGTCTAAGATTTTTGAATTCAGAATCATTGATTATTGTAACTTGTCAGGTTTCAGGGAAACAAGTTCAGTAAAATACGTAATTGCAGTAATAATTATAACGATAATATTGACCGATTTATTTTGAAAATTTATCCTTACCTCTTCTCGTCCAATAATCATATTTAACAACTAAATGGGGAAACTGCCGTAATTTATATAATTTTTAAACAAACCAATACACTATTAGTGTCATTGGAGTAATATAAATAAGCATACAGTAATGCACAGTGTAGAAGTATCATCGGCAGATCACAAAACCAATTATTTTAGACTAAGATACATTTAGACGTATCATAAAATTCTTTAGAAAAGTTGTCGGCCCTAAGAATACGATCTTTGATGTTATGAAGATGATAATAGTGCTACGATGCCACGTCATTAATAAGTTCACAGTCACAACTTGGATGGGTGACCATAAGTGGAGCTTTTTGACGGGAATTCAAGATGGCATGTTGTCTCTTTTGTTTTATTTTCCGAAATTTGTGTTTTGGCGAATGTTAATATGTAATAATGGTGGATTATTAACTGTTAAGTGTTCGTGAACGTACATAAGTGTAGGCAAATGAAACAAAACTGTATATCATTGCATTTCGAGTTCTCTCAAGAAGTCCATGTAAAAAGCTGCAGTAAAGAACCCACATCTTTACTGACGCTGACTATGACTTTGACTTGACCTTGACTGACTAAAACATTTAAACACATGGCACAAGCACACTAAATGCGTGGCACAAGCCGTGCGAAAGCCAAATCTAAGAAGTGAAGTAAAGTGACCATAAGTGGCATAAACAACGGGTGAGTTGATTTGTTCATTCAGGCCTTAATGAACAAACGAAGGCTTTAAGGTGATCTTAAATCACTGTTACCAGAATAAGGCACATTCGAACACTATACTAAACCTTTCAGACGATCAAAGTTATGACGATGGTCAAATTGACTAACTGCTGGCCGTTAGTCAAGCAAAACCGTTAAAAAAGTTATTACGACCAGTCTCAATAACTATCTTTGGTTTTGCTCACTATCGGCAGATATTTCTAAAATTTTGTATGGAAGAATGTCACATATCTACCCTTAGTAAGCAAAAGCAAAGATAGATAGGTTATTGAGACTGGCCGGTAATGTACTTATATGACGACCTCTGTGGCGCAGTGGGCGAAAGCCCGCCTGAGACGCAGAGGTTGCGGGTTCGATCCCCGCTGCGGGACAAATGTTTGCATGATCTGCAAATATTTGTTTCGTGTCTGGGTGATTTCTATGTATAATATGTATGTATGTATTTACAAAAAAAAATATAGGTATCTATGTAGTGTATCAGTCATCCGGTTACCATAACACAAGCATTAAATTGCTTAGCTTGGGACTAGATGACGCTGTGTGGAATGTCCAAGGATATTTTTATTTAGGATATTTATAAATTTTGACTGTGACTCCCACTCTGAGCTCAACTGTACAATTGACTGTCTGTCAGTTGTATCGGTAATGACGGTAGCATAAATGGGCTTAAATCAAGATTGCATTTATTATAATAGGGTCAAGCAATGCCATTTTTTCTCAGACAAAAGAAACAAGAAGTTTAAAACATTGTCTTTTCCTTAATATTAATTTAATCGAAGATATGAAAATAATAAAAGTTTACTTGTTATTGAATGACCACTTCATCTCAACAATGTCCGAAGCACTAGTTTCCCGTTAGGTGTAAAAAATGTAAAAGCCTATTTTGTTTTCTTATATCAAATGCAACAGTAACTTAAATTTATCTAACTATCTCACCATTTCAAGTTTTGCAGTTTATTTAAGAATAGAATAGAATAGAAAAAGTTTTTATTTTCCATCAACATAAACATGGGTAATATACAAATGAAAATACTTATTGACAATCGAGTGACAAGAAAATAAGGCTACCCCTCAGCATATGCTCCAAGAAGCATCATGACTGTTGGAGCGCTGGTTTTCAGTGGCGCCAAATTATTTTAAGGTGCCTGTATGCGTGAAACTAGCGCCGCCGCCTATATTATTCTATTATTACGTTGAACACAGGAATTTAAAAGGCAGGGCACCTTAAGTGTCTTTCGAGGAACCCAAGTAGTGCCTTTCGAGGAAATTGCACGAACTATGAACTGCTTTACTTTAATAATGTAGTGCATAGAACATTGTTGAAATAGAGTAGTCTTAACCAGCTAATTTAACCATCTCAAGTTAATCAGCTTCATTTATAGAAAAACACGTTTATTACGTTTGGAGTTAACTAAAAGGGTTTCCAAATGATGTGTTCTTTTAAAGTTTAAAGCTTGTGCCAAAATGTATTGAAAACCGTGTTTAAAATGTACTGAAACGTAAGACGGCGTGAATCGCGATGTTTGTCAATTTGAATGAATGTAAATATGAGTTTAAATTGTTTCAATTTACATTATACCAAAGACTTTATTGTGTCAGTGATAATGTTAATATTTGTGGTCCTTGCGTATATTGGTTTTCATTATACGTAATAATTAATTAAAAACACTGAATCTGTAGACTTTCTACGCCGGACTAGCTAGTAAGGAAGAAACTAAACATTTTTAAATACAAAAAACTAATACAGCAACTGCAACTAATACTGAGCAGCGGTGCTTTTACCGAAATATCATCTTACTGATAGTTTAGTCATCGGCGTTATAGGCTTCGTGGCCGAGTGGTCAATGACAACCCGGCTAAAGCATGATTGCTTGTATCACGCGGGTACGAATCCCGTCGAAGTCATAAAATTTTAGTAAGATTTTTCATGTATTTTGATACAGCAAATTATACTATTTCTAGAACATTGAAATCATTAGTAAATACTATCAAAATGCAATCAAGCCGACAAAGCGACTCATTATAGAATCAACAAGGATCTATTCAGGCTCAAATAGAAAACAATGTTCATTAAATGGATACCAAAGGAAGGATTCAATAATTGCTGGCTCCAATATCCATTGAATGGGGTAGGGTTGGGACTTAGACAGAGTTAGCCGGAGTTTTTAGCAATCATAGATTGCTTCAGTATAGTGAGCCTACTTCTGTGTCCGGTCATCGCAATCTAAATTTTGGAAAGCTAAGCTATTTTAAAAAGTCACGGGGTGTATTGTTTTCGATTCTAACCAGTTATTAAAAACATCGTTGTTTATTTTAATGCTCAAACTACAACAATGTAATTTTTTAGTTAAGTATCTGATTTAGCTTTGGAAATAGTTATCCTGAATTATAAAATAACATTGAAATCAAGTTCTGAGCGTTCACTGCTTGAATGGGTGACCGCAAGTGGCATTACCAGGTGAGCGCTTCCGTGCTTCCGGGCACGTTAAGTTGTCGGTCCCGGCTTTTAAAGTATTTAAGTCTTCATGGAGGCCTTAAGGCGGTCTAAAATCCGTCACCAGAGTTGGCCACTTGCTCACACGAACTTACTTTTATCATTGGTAGTTTATTAAAAGAATATTTTTACAAATATTTGTTTAAAGTATATTTATACATATTTTTGTATAGAAGCTAATCTGGATAAAAAGCCGTAACTTCCTGCATCCGACCTCTAGCAACCCTATAAGGGAACAATTTGTCGGCCTCCAGTACCATAAGGGACTGCAACAGACGTTTGCAAAGGTCCACGCGGAGCGTTGTAATACCTCGTTAGTTATTTCCACTTAATAAATAATTGTAGCACAATTGAGTCAGAAGTGGCGAAATGTAAAAATTTAAAACGACTTCAATTTTGTAAGAATTTTTCCGCACTTTAAAGGTGCAATTTTCATAAAGAGGTGAAAATATCGTTCAAATAGGAATGGCTCCTAAATTTTTACTCTCTGGTGAAATGCAAATTGACTTGCATCAGCAGAATAATATTTCTACTAAAGAAACTGCCGTGAGTTTTTGTCAGCGCCATCTAGTTATTAAATCGGAATTATTCACCGAAATTGTTGAAAATGTGAGATGAATACTTTCGTAGAGTAACAACGAAGCAAGCCTTAGGCACATCTTAAATCTTATTACAAAAAACTTTTAAACCCATAAATTGTAATCAATAGCGAGACGTTAATGACATCAATTAAATAATCGTAAAAATAGATGGTTATCGGTTATTTTCGTCGTGTTATTTATTACTGTGTTGCGTGCTCTGCAGCTATTTATTATTTATTGGTTCTCAACTAAACCTATGAGTGGAGTACTCGTAGTAGGTGAGATGTATGAACGTAGCTTCAGTTCATGCTTGTTTTCGGTTTAGTAGAGTTGTAAAGCGAGCATAAAATTCCTTTTCAACCCAAAAGAATAAACAGAAAAGGTTTTTTTTTATAAAAAAAATTATATAATTTTCAATAAAACTATTTGGTTCAGATAACCATTAGACATTATGAACAACTAATTAGTGTTTTTAATATTAGGTAAGTACCATTGTTTCATCACAAAATATGTAAATTATGATAATTATAGGCTTTATCCAAACCAATCCATTGTAAAACACAAAATAAAATATATTAATAAAATAATTTTAACTCGCTATTAAAAAAAAAAAAAAGAAGAAAAAAAAACAAAAATGCGATTCTGCTCTTCTTTCAGATTTTTATACTTTAAAAATTTATTATAATAGTGTTTAATGGCGTCTCACCAAAGTAGATTTTGCCTGAGCTATAGCTTTTTATACGACTCCTAGGTGCCATATTTGACTATCAATAGAAAAATATAACCGTGAAGAAAAATGTTCGAGTTTTAATGATGTTTTGTATCTGGATGTCGGCTTATCTCAAATATACGAGCTTACGATACAACCAATGAATTAATCATAATTTTCTTTCGAAATATCGCTGGCAAAGTGTGGACTTAGAAAATTTTATGGAAATAATGAAATATTGTTTTGACCTAACGTTACCTATGTACTTACTAGCTGCGTTCGTGGTGTTATAGTTCCCGTTCCCGTTGGAATACTGGGATCAAAAGTGGCCTATTTTTTAATCCAGGGTATAAGCAATTCAGCTGCTCTAGCCATGTTACATTTCGACAATCGCTTTCGATTAGAAACTAAAAAAATGTAAAAGGAATTGACATTCGATGACGAAAACTCGAGCGATCAGAAATGTCAAATCAAAGGTGTAGCGATGATAGAAAGAGAATAGATACGAAACATTTGTCACTTGTCTACGCACCCAGAGGGCCTAGCCAACCGGCATTCGCTATGAAGCGATTCGATTTCTATCATCGCTACACCTTTGATTTGACTGATCGCTCGAGTTTTCGTCATCGAATGTCAATTCCTATACATTTTTTTTAGTTTCTAATCGAAAGCGATTGTCGAAATGTAACATGGCTAGGGCCTCTGGTACCAAATTTCATTTAAATCCGTCCAGCCGTTTCAACGTGGAAGAGTACCTAACTCTGTTAAGATTTTTCAGAATATTTAAGCTAGGTTCTCACTTAGCCCTTTATCTGCCAGACCAGTTACATTCCTAGACGTGGAGTTATCACTAATTAGACGCCATAACAAAACTCTAAACAATCAGCACGAAACAAATTCTAAGTACCTATAGAAGCTCGTAAAGGTAAGGATGTTTAAAAAACGGCATCCGTTATTTATACGTCATTTTTGGACCTTCCATTTGATATAATAATGGAATTATTGGAAACTCTTAAGTGGCCTTCACATTAATATTATGACGTTCTTACTTATTTTATTTTATTTTATTTTTACATCTTAGGAAAACAAACAGTCATAAAAAAACAAATTAAATAACTAAATATAACACTAAAGACCATTTAGAGGTTTACTCATGTTATATTGTTTATTTAAGCTGATAGTTTTCATAAAATTATTAAAACAAAATATAGATAAATATAATTAAGGATTTGAAAATGGAAAAAGAATGTCTTAGAAGTATTTAAGACCTAATGAATTCGCTTTTTAGTCCGTACCTTAAACTGAGGGATGTTATGTTTACATGGGTGTCTGTGGCAACCAGTAGTAGTTCCTAATCGAATTTGAATCCTACTTCTATTTAAGTTGAATTTAATTTAGAATGATTTATATTGTTCTTGAAGTCCTTCCTAAACAATAACCATGCCTTACACGTCATGCGCGCAGATGCATTAATAACAAAGCTTTTATTTTTCGAATTAGAAAGAAAGAAAAACGTTTATTTGACACACAATACACAAAGCAAATAACATAGCAAGAATAACAAAGGAATTATTAAGGTATGTCAGTTCGTATGAGCAAGAGGCCAATTGTGATGACGAAGTTTTTAGGCCGACTAAAATATATAATAAAGGTCTCCGTCGTGGTTTAGACTTTACGTATTAACAAAGACGATTAATATCTAGAAGACAGACAAAGGCCATACACAAAATAGTAACCCTGATCCCGCAGTACCAGATAACCTGGAAACTTTAAAACATCTATTTTATCTAAGAAATTTCTATACTCAGTAGTAGGTACGTAGGTAGCAACAATATTCAATACGAGTATAAAAACATTTTAGGTAATTTTAACTAGAAAGTAATTGAAATTTCTTGGATAAAATTGATGTTATAAAGTTTCCAGGCTATCTGGTACGGGTTACGATTTCGTGTAGGGCCTGTCTGTCTGTCTGTCTGTCTTCTAGATATTAATCGCCTTTGGTATTAACAAGTGCATCTTATGTCTTTCAAATATTACGTCCGTCATTTCAAAAAAGCAAGGAAGAAGCCTACGTGAGATATGAATTAAATGATCACAGATAGGCCTCCGATCGTGTAATGGGACACTATATCTTTTTAATTGGAACCCTTTTTGCGTGAACACATAACTCTGACGCGGCCATGTGAGAAAAACACATTCTCAAATGTAACCCATTCATCTTTACGGGTGGCGTTTGGTCTAAATAATAAACGAATTACGTATAAAAAAACATTAAAAAAACATTTTTCGAAATAAGCAAATGATTCAAATCATCCAAAAAACGAGTGTTCACTGGAAGTTTTGTCGTACAGCCCCTGAATCTACCACTATCTCTGAACGGAAAGTTATTACATCTTTGATATTGTTATCTTTGACGTTACTTATCATTCCTTATGTTGTACCTAAAGAGAATTATAACCACTACGTTTAGCTGTACCTACAATTTTAATTTCTATTTATATTTGTCGTTCTTATGTTCTGTTATTGTAATGTTCGTCTGTGCTCTGTGTTGTCCAAATAAATATATCTATCTATCTTCTATCCTTTGCGTTGACGTATTGAACTAATCATAGATACGTTCTTACAAAAGTTAAATATTTTAGTGTAAAAAACCTTTTGAAAATATCTACGTAGATGGTTTTGATATGTAGTTATAATTTAATTTGGCAATTAAAATAAAATGGGTATTCCGGTTATTGGCGATTTTTTTTAATTTGTAAATAGTAAAAACGTTTAGTAGGTAAGTGCAAAGCAATCTACACAGCTGTAGCGATGGCCAACGGCAATCTGAGACATTGTTAAAATAGAGAGACAAAAGTAACAAAATTATCGGTAACATCAACTAAAAATTGTTTTTGTAACTAACTAACTAAACGCTTATAACTTGCAGCACACATAAAGAAAGCAATATTACAGATTAGTACCTTCAATGTGTCGATAATACCGTTCCAGAAACAAAGTGCTGCCACATACCATTAAAGCAATCCAGATTTACATTAAAATGGAGCTGATTTGTTTGTTTGTATGTTGTTTTATACCAACGTTATATTAAACGCCGAATACAAATTGGTTTCATGTTAATACATTAGAATCCTTATAGGATAAACCTCCTTAAAAATGGAGAAATATTTTTTTATAACGAATATTAAATCTGTTGCTATCTCTTTTTAGTGCCATAGGAGTAACAAGAGAAACATTCTACCAAATCGACAAAATTTCATGAATAAAAGCTTTCGTTTCTATTATCTTTCTATCATCGCTATTCCTTTGATGTGAGAGTCAAAATAGCTGGTGTACCATTTACCAAATAATGTACCTACCTAAACTGTACTATTATTATTATTTTTTTTTTTTTTCGTTTTTAGAGCACATTAATTATTATTATACACTAGTAAAATTACAATCTAGCCAAGTAGGCTAATGAGCAATTTGACCAACTTTGATTTGACCCGAGAGAAGCAGTACTTAGCTCTAAAAAAAAAGTACTTTCTTCAGGACCAAATTATTTCGCTTTTCGGATCGCTCGAGTTTTCGCCATCGAATGCCAGTTCCTTTATCTTTTTCTTACGTCAACACAAGTGAACTCGCAAGATTTACCTTGTCTTCTCATCGGACATTTTATCTTCAAACTCCAAGAACTATTTATAGGTTTTTACAATGTATTGTGATAAAGTACACTAAAGGTGTTTGGTGTTTCCGTTTCACATTTGTCTGAGCCGTGTAAACGATTGAGTTGAGTTTTTGCTTAAATTTAATATGAATGGTTGTTTGTTTGTCTGGCCGTGTATAGAATTTAATATCATAAAGTGTTTTAAAGAGACTTTTGTAAGCTAGACAATGGAATAGGCACGCTGATTATTTGCATTTTATTAATTAAAATATATATTTACATAACTATTTTCATCTAAACTACTACATATTTACTTATCTGTACAAATACAATCAGAACCAGTTGAGCTACCTATAGCCTACAGCTACCTATGAGGTCTATAAAGATCTATATAGATAGTTTGTAACGTAATCAAAACCACATTGTTACATTTTTATTTTACATATTACATTTAATGTTTCTGGTGACCGTCTACGGTTTTCCAGATCTGTTCCATTTCACCAAATGATATTATTTTAATGCTAATGAAAAGGTAAAAGTTAAAAATCATCAATTGTGCGATTTTTTACTTCTAGAGAGAGCTAGGTACTAAATAGTACAGTTTAGGTAGGTACATTATTTGGTAAATGGTACACCAGCCATTTTGACTCTCACATCAAAGGAATAGCGATGATAGAAAGATAATAGAAACCAATTGTGCAATTTTTTACTTTTTGACATGATGGTGTTCTAAGGCTACAAAAATTTAAAAATTACTACCGATTCAAAATCCTCTTTATTTTTTTAAAGCCAGTTGAAAACGTAATGGGTGATACTCAATAAAAGTAATTTTAGTACAATTTTGTCAGAGTTACTTATGTGCTATCATTTCATGCTGTTTTTAATTCAAATATTGCATACAAATTGATCTCTCTCGATATCAGACAATCATTGATACGAGCCAAGGCGCCGATTTATTCACATTTAATTGGACGTCTGAAACTGCGGGTGGCAACACTGCCCACTTATTAACAACTTATAAGGGATTGTGGGGTAATAAATTAGATGTTGCTATTATTTATGTAGGTTCTACATTATTTTTATTGCGAATGTAGCAAATTTTAATTTTAATATAAACCTATTTGTAGTTAGCATACTTACTTAATTGATTAAATGTCTAGTGTAATTTAATTATTTTCCTCTTAAAACTACATAACTTACTGATAATAGTTGAAATATTTATTATACAGGGTGAGTTTTTAGGGCTAATAAGGCTAAGTCTGAAACCGTGAGAGTTTTCAAGAATTCACGTCAGTAAAACATTAAAAAAACTATAGGTAAGTACTAATTCTATTATTTAGCAAACAACTTGGCAAAAGTACCATACTGTCCCCAATACAACTGGAATTCCAATACAATTGTGCATACCTTCACATGGGAACGGAATAGCGCAGATTTATAGAGGAAGCCATCGCTTCTGGTTATTACTGTTATAGAATGCAAAATATTTGCGGTTGTGACCCACGGTTTGTAACCTGCGCCTGCGCCTGCGAACCGAACGCTTAGGACCTGGGACGATAATGAAATTGGATTGTGGTGGGACTTTACTAAAATAAACTACTACATATTCATTCTTTCGCTCGTATAAGCAAGGGGCCAACTCTGGTGACGGAATTTTTAGGCCGCCTAAAAGCCTCCGTCATGGCTTAACGACTTTAAAGCCGGGACCGACAATTTAACGTACTACATACGTATTAACATACATTCATAAAAATCACCCCTTTTTCCCATGGGGGTAGGTAGAGACCACGAACTTGCTATGATCCTGACACCTCTCATTCGTATCATAATACAAAATGCAATTTAAGGATTGTTTATAGATAGCTCAACTGATCTAAACCACTGCCAAACGGAAGTGATAACACGAGTTCGATTTGCATCCCACTAGAGCTTTTTCCAAAATTTAACTGCTAATTTAATTAAGCTAGTACCTAAATATAAATATTATTTAGAAGGAAGTTTTATTTAGGAAGAGGAATATTAGTTAAGAAAGATTAATACCAAACAGCAATTCCTGCATAGGAGTATAACTACCTAACTTTGAGGACTTTAAGCGTGATCCTAGCGTTACGAACGCTAAGTTAAGTGTAACTTTTTTTTTTTCTCTATGTTTATGCTTAAATGATTAAATGTTTCGGGGTCAGAAGGCCTATAAGGTCATTACAGAAGCTATACAGCCTATTAGAAACAGGATCTAAACTCCGCCAGTAGTGCACCTTTGAAATACTGCTCTTGTAATGACAGAAATCATAGTTTGAATAATCGTGGTATATTCTCAAGCGCACTAGGCCTACAATGTTGGCGATTTTTAAGACCCGATAAAAAAGAGAGCCCATTTTTATGTTTATGAATTTGAGTTATGTGTGTAATAATGTGGCATCGTAGCTCCCAAACGGATAGATCTATTTAGAAAATAAATATTTCCAAAACGAAATAATATGAAATGGTGTTGCGAAACATCATTTTGAAAATTTAGAAAAGCCCTACACATGTCATGTTTTAATATTTCTTTTATTTCAAATAAAAAAAAATAGAATATTTTATCACGACTGTATCCCGGGAGCGGTAGACATTTCTTTCAGATTAGGCATTAGACAATTTTTAGATCTTTTTGAAGATGTCTTTTATTTCACACCACGCCATTTTATGGAATTTTTTTATTGAATAGTTACTCATTATTTCATACACTAAATACTTATTTTCCTTTATGCGTGTTATTATGGTGACTTAAAGGAGTTGTACAACACCCTTTAAAGTAAAAAGTAAAAACCGTAGTTGTTGACTATTTATACTGCGCTGTTAAGAACAGCCCCGTACACATTTACTTCTCCATAGAACATAAAGATGCGCGCGCATAAATCGTAACACGATATTGATATAAAGTACGACCCATACGTGACGACATGCGATGTCGTACGATCTTATCGTACCGTGTGTACCCTTATTTATTAAGCCTGATATTAATTGCTAATTTGTTGAAATGTAAATGCTCGTTATTGATAGTCGGATAAGTGAATTCGAAGTGACTATTTGAATGAACCGACTACACTTATCATGGAATGGTAATATGCAAATGCGTTTCGTGCGTGGATTATTTATACTAGCCATATAAGGTACATCATAGAAGCTTATAGAAATCTATTGGGCTTAGAAAAACATGTTTGTTGTGCTTGTACTTTACGGTATTGGTCACGAAGGATCAAGACTAAAATTACGAGAAACTAAATCTTCAAAAGTGTGCCATAACGCCAAAGAACGAGCGAGATAGCAAATAATATTTTTTCTCGTGAGTAAAAAGTGCAGAGCAATGGACAACCAACGTAATTAACGCAAAAAACAGCTTTTATTTAAATTCAAGTTAATAAAACCAATGGAAAAACTAAAAGACATATAGGTTTTACAACAAAATAAAACCCCAACATAATTGGTGTGCTGTTCCTGAGATAAATAGCAAAATGTGTGCAAAACATGTACTTTTCAAGCAAATATATTGTCGAGATAAATGATTTGAGATAGAAATTTGAAGTAAGAAAAATTTACCTAAATATTAGGGTCGTAGCTTACACACATTTGATAAATAAAGTGTCCGAACTGGTAAATTGACTAAATTGCATAATATGGCATTCTCTTAAGACTATTCTACAACTAATAAAAAGCGTAAGTTTGAATAGATGTGTGGGTTGACGTTTGTTATTTTTTTAATCATAATTTAAAACTTAACCATAATTTAAAAAGAAAAAATAGGTTAAGCCCAGTATAGTATTATTTTATCTGTGGTTAAGCTTAGAAAAATGTGCAGCAGAAAAGGCACTTAGAAACTTTTTAACCATTTCTTTAACACACTTATCTTAGCACTTGAATTACACAGATCAAGTAGTAAGTTACGTACCTGAACAATTCTCCATTCATCACCAATTGTGCGCTTAACGATATGATTGTTCCCATTATAATTGGTGGGACATCTCATAACTTAGCGAAAGTTATCGGGCTCGGCTTGTGATTTGCGATGGTATTTTTTAATGAGTATCACTGGCATTGATGAGGTAAGTGTATGAGAGCACAGATGGTTCACTTACAAACATTTGTTGAAATCTCTCTTTGTTGAATCCGTTTACTTTCTCCATTTTCTGATAAAACCATGCTTCCTTTCTCTATTTCCTTCTCGGAGCTGCTTCAGTTTTGTGACAAAAAAGTATGTAGATACGGAATATTATCAGCTATAACTATTTATTTGTTTACAATGGAATATTTTGGCAGAATTTTGATTATGTATGGTTTTGTTGAGAAATATAGTTACTGAAGATAGCGTTGGGAGCGTGGACCCCCAGACTTTGCGCTTTCGTAATTCGGAGGGCACGTTAAATTGTTGGTCCCGGCTTTTAAAGTCGTTAAGCCATGACGACTCAAAAACTACGTCACCAGAGTTGGCCACTTGCTCACGAACTTACTTTATACATTAAATATATAAAGGTTTGATAGAATACCAGAATTTAAGAGTAAACTGAAACAAGTGACGTAGGCTCGCTCGAGTCGGCTCAGCAATCACTTGCCGCTCGATTGTTCCGAGTGATGGATATAAAGGGTGCATGTTTATGGGCGAGGATAATGATCTAGCTTAATTATCTCACAGTGGGTCACTGATGACGGATTTATTGTAATAAGTTGTCAATAGGATTGTTGGTGAAAGTTAGAATAGAATAACATTTATTTGGCAACAAAAAGCACAGACATACATTTAAATAGGTAGGTATAGTCGACCAAGAAATTGGTTTACCACTCTAAGGCTGAATATCATTTGCACGTACAAAACATCAAGGGCTATTTTCGCTTGACAGATTAATAACTGCTACGTCAGAATCTGTCATTCCTATAATCCTTAGCGAATAATTATGTTACTGGGAGATGTCATCAAAAGTGGTTAACCAATTTCTTGGTCGCCACAAAGAAAGATACAAAGCACAATGAAACAGAGGTAGGTAGGTAAGTAAGTACTTACCTACTTAGGTAGTTATAGTAGGTACTTAGGTCTAGATGTAGATGATGAAGTAGGTACCTATACCTACCTAACACAAAAGTTGAAAACAAGCTAAGTTGAAAACAGTCATTCATTAGGTTTTATAAAATATTAACAAATTAGTACCTATTTCCATTTTGTTAGTCGCATCACTAAAAAGTCGATGTTGTGTTGTTATGGTAAAGACAATTTAATTTGTCAAAACTTGTTATTTGTAAAAGTTTTTAAGAAGTCGTGTTAGACGTGCTATAAATAAGGAACTTTATGTTCTTGAACATGAGAATATTTAAGTAATTTTCTTTAAAATTATTTGTTAAAACATAGCAAACAAATGGGTTGAAGGTTGCACATTATAGCATTTGCTATTACTTAATTAAAGCCACAGATTGTTTTAAAGATAATAATCATCTTAAAAAATCGGTAGATCGTGACCAAAATCATGCATTCGATTCAATATCGACATCAGCCCCGCCCTAAATTCACGCCAGGACCACCTCTGTGGTTACCTTTTTTCAAATTTCGAATGAATAATCGCTAAGAAATTACTGGCCGCTATGTTTTTAAATTACAAATCTTTGGGACCAGATTCGAGTCTGTTTTGAAATTGGAGCATGTTTTTAATCGAAGTCTTTCGGCAGCGGCGCTTTAAAAAGGTTTTTTGCAAGTTCTTAATTCAAATTATTAGAAGCAAAACTTGATTGAAATTCGAAAGTTAAATGCATGAAATAAAAATATTAAGTTGAATCAAAAAACATGTTTTACTTAAGAATACCATAAAATTCAAGTTACGAAAATAAAGGAACAAAAGTAAATACACAAAAAATGGGCGTCTCTGTATGCAATCAGATTTCAATACCTGTAATATAATTTTTGATCTCAATAAAATAATGTTTTAAATAAATGTTTCCCTGAAGTAGTGAACTGCCAATTTAAAGGGTCGTAAGTCATTCTTTCAAAATCAATTTTCGTGTTTACAGTGACCACTAAGATCGGGTGCGCTGTACCCACTACTTACCCAACTTTCTTGTAGGGTTGTCACTCTAAAAAAAGGCATAAATCAGAATCAATGATCTTTATAGGGGTAGGTATATCTAAGGGCATAAATATTTAGCACCAAAAACATGCACTTGGCATAATGTGACCGTTGCAACCCATCGTGGATCATTAGAATATCAACTAGTTTATTACGATATTCATTAACAGTTAATGTAAAAACTAGTTGATAGAGTTACTCTAGACAAGGACTAAATGGTGCAGGAAAATAAAAAGATTCGTTCAATCTCGATAGATCCGTTGTCCAGATCCATAATGGATCTAGTGAAATATTTTTTCTCTGTAGATCGATTTCCCAATAATTTAATCTGATGAGATTTTTTATTGCTAATAGATCTGTTTTTAAAATAACGGTAAATTTATTCAGTTGATATAAAAATAAGATGGATGCAGTTTCAACGTAAAACTAGCTTGTTGACTGATAGATGCACAAAGTGATTTTGATTTGCTTTTACTATAAACTTACCCCGATATTCATATTGGACTAGCAAACTTATTTTAGCTAAAACATTACTAAATCTGTTGCTATCTCTTTTCATTGTCAGAGTAATCAGAAAAAAAAACATTCTTTGAATCTAATTAAATTGACAGATCTTATGAATACTAAAAATTAATGCTTAAAATATCTGATAAATCATTTACTAACCGCATTTTAAGGATCAGGCCTGGTCTTTTTTCTATTTCCTTGGATCAATGGCCAACCCTACGATATTCTACGAACGCAGTTATGAATATCTCGATCTCGAATTCAATTAAGTGTTATAATCGAACCACGAGGCATTTCGCGAAATTTATTATTTGCGTGTACGCGATTATTTCGGTTTCTGGAAGAAATCTGTCTCGATTCATGTTATTTTAAGGTCATAAATTAGAGCAAAGGCACCAATAATGGAGGCTGGTTTGAGAAATTGAAATTATGGCGAAATTATGGATTAGTCGAAACTTGTATGAACTGGTTTGCGTACCGCGAAATTAATTTGTGCAGTTAATGGTGGTTGAAATTATGATTTTCTTAAAATTAACTATCAAAGTATCATTTAAAAAAAACTCCCTTATTTGAATAGCTAGAGCCCTATAACTCGGTGGGTAAAACAGCATCATGGAGCTCGTTCGAACTTGGGATCATAGATGGCCTAATATCTATATTTTGGAAGAAACTTGACAGTCATTTTTTTGCGCGAATTTGGCACAAAGTTGGTCATTTAAAAGTACCTCTACTTATTTAATATTTTAGATATTGAGCCCAATATTAAGAGTGAGTCGAAGCTAAAATTTAAAGAAATCAATACATTTTAAGTTATTTTTAAGCTGTACAATATAACATTAAAAAACCAGAACTCTTTAAGAAAGTGGAAAAACATAATGAAGCAATTCACATTTCACGATTTCGGTATTTCCATATTTTATCAACAAAGTACCCTATATCTATAATTATTAAATAATTATTTTAATAATGATCATAAATATAGTTTATGTTACAGTAATATTCAGCATATTTTGCATTTTTTAACACCTTTGAAAATGCGAAGGTTTAAAGTAAAAACTTTGGTGATTCACACCAAAATGAATGAAACATCGTAACCAATTTCCTACTTTATTTTATCAATATGATTACTTCTGCTTCTTATAGTTCCTAGCATATATTATAAGTGTTGCCTGGAATACCATCATTCTTACAAAGAAAAGAAAATACATAAAGTATACATACAATACGTACAATATGTCTTATAGTTGCTATGGCGATCAATCTACGATCATTCGTAAGTTAAATATTGAAACCGGCCGCTTACGGCTGGTTTCAATATTTATTTTTAGTTCATGCAAGTTACCGGGAAAGGCGCTGCACTTGATTTTCATACATTTGTGATACTTGACTCGGTATCGAGGACAGTATCCAATACTACGGTAAACTGGCGTTAACCCCCTAGAGTTTAAACAAACATAGATAGACTTTGTAACGTAATGAATTAAAAAAAATCTATAAATAATACATTTGGTGTCTCTTTCCTTACCTTCAGATCGAAATTCAAAGCACTCTCTCACTAAACATTTTACAACTATAAGGAACTAATCGATATGTAAATGTCCCCCATCTTTGGTTTGATACAAAACGGTGTGATTGTAGTAAGAGCATCAATAAAAAACCTCCCGATACGGCAGTCTTGTTACCAACGCCAATTTGCCTATAATTATCCACATACGGCACCGTCAAGTGAGAAATATTTTGATTAAAAGCCTTTACGAAAGTGAGAATCTTTAATTTCTGGTAACAAGAGTTTTGGTAACATTTTGGGGTGTTACTTGTGAAATTATTAATTGGACATCTTCAAAACGGCGTGTAAGTGGCTGTCGTGGCGATTAAGTTTTTCTTGTCAAGTCAGGAAATGTTCTTGTTAATTTTGAATGATTTATTGTTTTTATCCGCAACAATATATACTTGCACATATACTATAAAAATGGCCGTAAGTCAAGTAGGTAAGTTCGTATGAGCAAGTGGCCAACTCTGGTGACGGAGTTTTTAGGCCGCCTTAAGGCCTCCGTCATGGCTTAACGACTTTAAAAGCCGGGAATTTAAAATGGTTGTTATAGTATTATTTTCTGATTCAGATAACATAACAGGCAATAGAATCACCTAGCATGTGATCATCAATTTTCAATGTGATCCTTGAAGTCCTACTGAAATAAATACAGTGGAACATAGAACCTCCTCTTTTCTTTAAGTCGATCAAAAAGCACATTCGTACAATTTCACCGATGCTTCCCAATAGTATCGTATTTCAAGAATGTTCTCGTTAGCCAGCAACTATGTTATTCTAACTCTGATTCTTACGTTTTCCAAAAAACGATCAACGGTATTTAACAGTATTTACTCGTATAAACAATGGTGGATTATTAACTGTTGAGTGTTCGTGAACGTACATAAGTGTGGGCTAATGAAAAAAAACTGGATATCACTGCATTTCGAGTTCTCTCAAAAAGTCCATGTACCTAATGCTTCAGTAAAGACCCACCTCTTTATCCATCAATATCTTTAACCATCTTTACTGACTCTGACTCTGACTTTGACTTGACTTTACTAACTTGAACTCTAATGACATGGTAGTGGCTAAATGCGTGGCACAAGCCGTGCGAAGCCAAAATAAAGAAGAAGAAGAACTAGTAAATATGTAAAAGGTTTTCTAATAAGTTATGGTCGTTATATAAAGCTCACCGTTTATCACAAACGTCTAAGTTATTCTAACAGGTTAACTTGTCCAGTTAAGTTAAGGTCATTGTTAACTTGACAAACGATTATGTTACATGAACACGAGAACCCGTTGGACATTATTGAATTAGAAATAAATTATTGTTTTACTTGACTTTGTTGGCCGAGAATTCAAAGGTCAGGTTTGAATCCCGGTCATGCCTCTATGGTTTTAACGGAGCGGAGTTTTCATCAGATAAGCTAGTTTTTATATTTTAAAAGAATTTTAGGGATTGGATTTATACATTCAAAATTGTTGTTTTTATAGGTAGATAATAAAGATAATAATAATAATAAAGCCATGACGGAGGCCTTAAGGCGGTCTAAAACCTCCGTCACCAGAGTTGGCCACTTGCTTATACGAACTTACTTAGGTAGATAATCACGTAAAAATGTTGACAATTTAGGTACTACAATTTACTGACCAAAGCCCTGCTCTCTAACTTCCGAAAAAACATGTATCGTCGGCGAAAAATGTGGTCTACCACCATAAGGTTGAGTTTCATTTAAACGTCATGAAACAACAAAGTCCATTTCCACTTGCAATAACATTATGAGCTATTGCTCTTTTAACTATACGAGTATTTACGTCATGCTGTGTCAAGTTCGAATTTTAGCAAGAAAAAGTTAACCTTATCGACAACAAGGGTGCGTAGACAAGTGACAAATGTTTCGTATCTATTCTCTTTCTATTACCGCTACACCTTTGATTTGACATTTCTGATCGCTCGAGTTGTCATCGAATGTCAATTTCTATACATTTTTTTTAGTTTCTAATCGATAGCGATTGTCGAAATGTAATATAACTAGGGCAGCAGATCTCAAAGAAACTTTTGTCAAAACTGGTAGACTACTTTCTTGGCCGACCGTATCAACACACAAAACTCGTTGTCTAACATCTCGCTTCGCTCACTTTAAAGGAACTGTCAGTAAACAAACCTCTAAACCCATATCTCCAGTCCTAAAGAGGTCCGAACAATCCTACCACTTAACACCTACAGTGTCAATCAGTAAGTCTATGTGCCCAGCATTGCCCTATTTCATGTCAATCTTCAGTCGCGCTATCGGCTGAGGTGTGATCTGAGATGGTATCCGACCCCTTTTGGTTTAAATAGGTAGTGTAAGTGGAGCATTGTTGTTATGTAAGCACTAAAAATATTGTCGTCCTTTTCATAACGTTCAAAATAAAAAGGATAGCATCAATTTTAGTGCTGTCAAATTAGTTTAGTTGAGTTTTGGCGACATCCCGAATAGCCACCAATATCATACTTAACAAAGTAAATTCGTATGAACTAGGTAGCGATTTCTGGGCTATATATATATACAAAACATTTGTCACTTGTCTATAGTGACAAATGTTTTGTATCTATTCTATTTCTATCATCGCTACACCTTTAATTTGACATTTCTGATTCTGATTTCTGATCGCTCGAGTTTTCGTCATCGAATGTCAATTCCTATACTTTTTTTTAGTTTCTAATCGAAAGCGATTGTCGAAATGTAACATGGCTAGAGCAGCTGATGACGAAGTCTTTAACCCAGAAAGCCTCTGTCATTTCTTACAATGGTGAAGTAAGGAAGAGCTAACGACTACACGATTTTTTATGACAGAAGCCTTGGCGGCTCCAACTTAGTCCGTGTACATCAAAAATAACGACTTAGTTTTTTGCTTTCACAAAAATACATTTAGGTGATAATTTTGGACTCAACGATGGATTTATTCAGTGACCTTTGATTGAGCTATCACCAGTACCTTTAGCATCAGTTAGTTACTATCGACTCTCTTATGAGACCTGAGGGCTTAGCCAACCGGCATTCGCTATGAAGCGATTCGATTTCTATCATCGCTACACCTTTGATTTGACATTTCTGATCGCTCGAGTTTTCGTCATCGAATGTCAATTCCTATACATTTTTTTTAGTTTCTAATCGAAAGCGATTGTCGAAATGTAACATGGCTAGGGCCTCAGTCAGGTTCTTATAGGCTGCTACGGCTAACAACTTGGCAAATTAATGGTACTACTAGCTGCGCCCCGCGGTGTTATGTTCCCGTTCCCGTGGGAATACCGGTATCAAAAATAGCCTATTTTTTAGTCCAGGGTATAAGCAATCTTGGTACTAAAATTTCATTCAAATCCGTCCAGCTGTTTGAGTGTGAAATAGTAACAAAGATACTAACACACATACACAAACTTTCACCTACTTATATAATATAAGTGTGATTAGTGTGATATCATCTGGTTGCCATAACACAAGCATTAAGCTTCCTAATTTGGGTATTGATATTCTGATTATACCATAGAAGTTTTTAAAGTATTTTGAATGCCTAAAAGATTTAAAAAATCTACTAGTCCTTGATATCTCAGGATTTATAGTATCTATTAATAATTTTACCAATATTTAGAGAACAAAAAATTACTAATATTAAATATTTTTTGTTTATGGTACCTACAAATGGGATAGCATTGAGTTATCGCGTGTGTCTTGATAGCTTCAAAAACTAGTGCTAATGGCCCAGTAATCAAAACGATGTGGATGACACATAATTCTTCGTTAAAACTGAGTTACGAAGCATTGTATACGAGTGATATTACAGTTTATGACATTTGTAAGGACGACTTTTGATGGTCACTGAAGTTTTATAGACTTATATTTAAATCAAAATAGAAATGACTGTACGATAAACATCAAAGATATTCGAAATCGCCACTAGCTAATATTATTTTATCATCACAGTATTCGTGTACTTAGAGGATACTTACTTACCCATAAGTAATGCTTATTTGGGCATATCTATTTATTTCAACATAATAGGTAAGTACCTAATTCAAGTCGGATTTAAAAAAAAAATTTGCCACTTGTTATACATAGAAAACTCTCCGACTACTACTACTTGTATATAATAATATATCTATACTAATAAAAAAAAGATGTAAAGGTTTGTTTGTTTGGGGTAATCTCCGAAACTCAAAATCTAATCATCCGATTTCAAAAATTCTTTCACTGATATGTACCATGGACTTTCCGAATGAACATAGGCAATTTTTTAAGGTAGGTACCACGCGAGCGAAGCTCGGTGAGTAAGCTAGTTATATATAACTATACATTTCTTGTAAACCAAAAGAGATAATATCGCTAGAACTTACGTAAAGTCCACGGTTTACCTTTTGGCAACATCTTATTTCTGTCTCATTAGCTCGAGAGCAGTATTTATCGCTCGCCAGATGAATACTTTAGTTAAAAAGGTTATTGGGTGAAATTTTACTGATTCAGTAAAACGATTCGTAGTTTTTGTTGTGAAATTGGCACTTTATTTTAATACTTTTGGATTGACAGTTTTACGTGCCCTCTAAAGGCTAGAATTTTAGACATTCAAAATTGAAAGTCTATTTTTTAAGATATTGTTCAATGTCGGATGCCTTCTAAAAATTTCGGAGTAGTAACTAGCTCATTACGAACTTATACATCTTTCTATCCAAATATGTTTTAATTAACTAAGCAATGGCAATTTTTTTTTTAATTTCAAGCACAATATTAATCAAGAAAATAGTCGTTAGGTTAGGCCTCCTTCTAGGCCTCTTAGGCGGCCTATAAAACTCCGTCACCAGAGTTGACAACTTGCCGACAAACTTTACTTAATCAGGAAATCACTTACTTTTAAAATCTCTTAAATTTGTATGATACCAAATATGTTTTGGACATACCTGTGACTACCCCAAGGATCTAAAATAACGAAAAAAATCTGAAACTATTTGTCAACCGCACCTTGGGAATACGAGTACAGTCGTAGTCATAATATTACATTTATCTTTATCTTCAATTTTGGATACTGGCAATCTCTAAATTCTTCCGGAGAAATTTCATTTACGTAAGAAGGGCCCCCCCCTTGCGGGGGGGGCCCTTTTCGATCCCCCCTTTGCGACTCGCGGTACAGTACCGGGGGGGGGGGGGAGACTCATTGAGAATTTAATCAAGTCTGTGTCTATTTAAAGTCTAACTATATTGAAAAACAATTTCATTACTTTTCTCTACTTTACCATATTTCAAGTCTTGCTAGTCTTGCATTTAGAAATACTAAAACCCAACTAATTGTCCAACACATTAGCGCACACATTAGGCCATATCCAGTGTAATGCGCCATTAGTCGACCTAGGCACGGATGGTGTCCATAGATGGAGACTGTGGTTTATATCCTAGGCAGTGTCGGTGATTGGTGTTTTATGCTAAGTAATAGTCTAATAAGTTTATTTCTCAGCTACTGTGTTGTATAATTGTGTTGAAAGCTCTGTTGGTTAAGCGGAATCATCTTGTGAATTTGGTTCAAAAGTCGTTAGTTTGAATTTCATGGATTATATTAGTATACTTTGACTATTCTTTTAGTTGTCCTTAGATAGTACTATTTATCACCCAATCTAAAACTTTTAGACAACTGCTCTTTGGGGATACAATTACAAACATATTTTGTGTTTTTTTAAGTAAAAAAGTCGAAGCGACGCGTGATCCGAGGGCTGGCACTTATTTGGCTCAAAAGATCAGCATTGCCATCCAGCGCGGCAATGCTGCCAGTGTCTTGGGCACGCTTCCGTCTGGCAGTGGTTTGGATCAGTTGAGCTACCTATAGATCGTTTCTAACGATCCTTTAGGTGGCTCAACTGGTTCTAATTGTATTTTGTACAAAAAAAGTGACTGAGATAATCTTTTCTTTCAAATAATCTTTAAACGCATTATTTTTAATGATGATACCGCTTTGTTTTTACATTTCAACCTTAGAGAATGAAAAACCTATAAAAATCGTTCCAGTTACTAACCAAGCACTAAGATAAGATAAGATAAGATAAGATTCGTTTATTTGCCAGAATATAAGTTACAATCAGATTTTATAGTACTAAGGTTAGTCCAGATATATTCTACCTAATAGGCATGCAAATGTTAATACTTAATAATATTTAAAATTTATTTATTTTTTATAATCATAGTTCGATGTCCCTATACCTAGTTAAAAAAAACCTAAAGCTAAAAAACTATGGTAAGCTTGTAGAGTTCTTTAACTCGTTTACAAGTTAACTACTTTGGTCATTATAATGACTTGCTTAAGACAAGACAGGGAATACCTCTTTGAAGATCTTACGCTCCATTTACCCTCTAAGCTTAGCACAAGTTTGAAACAATGAGTAACGTAAGCCAAATGAGAGAGTGATTTGGAAAAGTGTGAGTTAACGAAAGTATTATTATTTTATTAAAAAATGGACTATTTCTCATAATTAATATACCTTATTTAAACAAGAAATATTTATATTTATTTACAGAAACTAAACTAGGTACTACATATTTACATAACTGTACAAAATACAATTAGAACCAGTTGAGCCACCTAAGGATCGTTACAAACGATCTATAGGTAGCTCAACTGATCCAAACCACTGCCAGACGGAAGCGAACAAGAAATAAAATAAAAAACTTATTTCTAAGACGTCTTCAATGACCAAGATTTTAAATTTGTCTGCTACCTCTAAACACTTTTAAATTTGTTTAATGTTTGAAATTTGAAAGCCTTAATTTTTCTATGACCTCTAAACTAGTGCTAAAGGTCTAGTCACACTTCAGTTCCCTAGTCGGTTCACTTCACACCGTTACAACACAGCTTTACACTTAGGTGACCTTGTACCGTGCTTTTGAAATTAGATTCTTTGTTGGTTTATTTAATTCCTGTGTTTCTTGATTCAACTATATTTTTAATCTATTTTTTTTTAATTAATTGAATTTAATGAAACAGATGTGTATGATACGAGTATTGATAGGACTGCTGGAAGACCAAGGAAAACATATTTTGACAAATTCATGAAAATAATTATAGAGAAGGGCCTCAAAAGTAGGTACTTACTACTGAAACAAAAAATTCCGTTACCGGAGTTGATCACTTGCTCATATTACTAACGAACGAAGTACCTTCTAGACCCCTGGTCTAGAAGATACTTCGTTTTTCCTTACCTTTCTTTTCCTAACATATCATATCCCACTGCTGGGCAAAGTCCACTCCCCCTTCAACTTCCACTCTTTGCGCTCCAAGGAACCAGGACCCTCCTAAACCATCCTCTCAGCTATGCCAGCCATATCCACAGGAAAAACAATAGTCGATACTATGTATAACACACGTAGATACACTACCGATTTATTTATTTAGCACAACTGTTAATCACGACGTAAATGGCAATTGGCCATAATAACTGTATCATCAGTCTTCATTTACCGAAAAAACCTTAAAAATCGAACAATCGATCCTTATAACAAGATCAGGATTCGCATAATAAATTCAAGAACATAACGGTTTTGTGCCTACAAACCATATTTTACTACTTACAAAGAAATCGTGGTGACTTTTTCGACAAAACCAACTTGTTTTTTGGCCTTGTCGTATCTTATTTGTAAAGGCTTAAGATTGATATTTGTATGATTGACTGTCAGTTTTGTTTGTTAGTTTGGTATTTATTGTCTTTTGTGACCGTATGTAGTGCCCGATAATGCTCATTGGAGTGTAAGTTATTTTGTTTCGGCCAAAAAACCGAATCATATGAATAATGCTTTAGTCTCATTAAGCTTAAAAGGTGATGGGTAGATTAA
Source organism: Xanthorhoe designata (assembly GCA_963582015.1). NCBI lineage: Eukaryota > Metazoa > Arthropoda > Insecta > Lepidoptera > Geometridae > Xanthorhoe > Xanthorhoe designata. Next base: position 1,250,183 of record OY757045.1, read on the forward strand.
ATACGCCATCTCGATGCGAGGAAGACTCTTTATAGCTTAAAATACGTAATAGCTTGTATAAGCTGTTTGTGAAAATGTTTTCGTGGCTAATGAATCAGCTCATGGTATATTGACGAAAAACATTTTTATATTAATTAATGGCGGCCTTATACGTTTCCGCTGATAAATTTTTTTGTCTAACTTTTACCGAGAAGTAATTCAGCTTAAGTTATGGTCCAATCGCGATCCATTTTCGATCGAATGTCAAAATCTTAATTAATGGCCATAAAATTGCTGAGTTGACATACTGAACTTTTGGTGAATTTTCAATAAAAATTAATTGTTCGTGTGCCCCGCTTTTAAAGATGATTAAAATATTTTGAGGAAACTGTAACATTTGTGAGGCTATTACAAATTATGATGATGATAATGAAGTATGCAGTGAAAGTTTAAAACAAAAAAAAACGTTCAAGTTTTAAATATTTCAACTTGCCCAACCAATTGAACTCGACTGAACTTAACTGTAAAATGCCAGAGTTTCCAATCTTCCTAAAATTACCCGATAATCATTATTAGGCGCCCATTTTTAAATTTGGAACGGGTCGTAAATTCCGAGCGATGACAGCTGTCATTATGACAGGCCGACATTACGTGCCGATCTGACAGATTTCACTTAACTTCTTTATAATTTTGACGCGATTTCGGAACGTGACTTCGACACCTAGGTAGGCATTTTGAAAGGTTCTCGGATACAGGGTGTTTTGATTTGAAAAAGCAATATCAACTAATACAACGTTATAAATGGCAACATAATTATTAATAGTTTTGTATATTATGCAAGGGTCTTGCAACAATTGAAAAAATTGAAATATTCATTTATTATGTTAAGTATTATAATAAATTATTATTTCTTTTTATGCACCTTAGACAATTTGTAATTTAATTTTATTTCCTTAAATAAAAAAAAATAAAAAATACATTTACACTTGGTTTAACAGAGGGTTAAATTTTTCATAATAAGGCTTTATCTTTAAATTTACCTACCTATTATTATAATTATTGTCAAAATTACAGAGAAGGCTTTCAGTAGTTCTTGTAGCTCATCAAAATAAGTTGAGTGTTAGTTGAGTGATGACAAAAATATTTACCTACCTAAATATGAAGTAAATTCCGCATTCGTGTATGTTTAACAAAATTAACTTCGATACAAAATTTTTGGTACCATATTCCAAAATTCGTGGTGTTTTTTATATTATTGTCATCCTGTATTTTTATTAAATTGTTGTACCCAAGTACCTAATTGAAAATAAAGGGTCATTTCGTATAATAATGTAATGATCCAATGAGAAATCAGTCGCAACACTTCATTTTGTGAATTATTTCATCGATACAGTTTCATACTTTACTGTGTCGAATGTCAGAAATATTGAGTGCGTTCTTGTTAGCATCAAAAATTTAATTACTTACAAAAAAATTAAAATTACTTGCTTGGTAGGGTAGTACCTAATAAATATCAAAAATAGACGCAATAAATAAATTAAAAACAGACAATTTTATTTGATTATGATGTCAATACAGATGTCGCAAAAACTAAACTAAACTAATTTAACAGCACTAAATTTGACGTCATCCTTTTTTCATGACGAAGGCCTTTAAGCGGCCTAAAAACTCCGTCACCAGAGTTTGTCACTTGCTCAAAAGAACTTACTTTATCTCTCTTAGAGTATTACCATCTTCTGATAGCACTTCGCATAGTGAAAATGAGATAAATGTAAAGATTACGGTGCCAACAGACACTCACCTTTTAGCCCGGTGAACCGTAGGGTGGTCATTACCGCTCATTAAGGTTAATATCAAACCAACGTAAATGTATCGATGAAAGTTTCGATTGAGCCGATTTATCGTACCCTTTAGGTTGCATCACCGAATTTGATCGATTAAATTGGATCCTCAGAATCGATGTTTTTGAAATTAATTCTAAAGATAGTGATGTTTATAAGCTAGGTTATGATGATAAAAATTAAAAGAAAAATCTAAATGTTAGTAAGTAAAAACTGGGATTTATTAGGTATGATTCGTAGCTTAGTGCTCAACTAACTTTTTTATATCACTTTCTCCGATTTTCCGCGATTTCGAGTGTTAACATAATACCAATGTTTTTAAGTCGTTCATCCAAAAATCTTTATTATTTTCAATTTAAGCTTAACCGCTTAGCTTTGGAATATACATAGGTACCTATGTATATTCCAAAGCTAACCTACTTAGAATGTGCATTATGAAAAATCTGGAAAAAAAAATCTGGTTGAAGATCAATGAATCTTTACCCAGACCTTGTTGCACATTCTAAGTAGGTATATTCCAAATAAGTTAAGCTTAGATTGAAAATATTATTTTTTTGTTAAAATTTAATACTTTTATGAGCTTAATATAAAATGCAATGAACTTTGTCTTCGTGTTAACATTTACGACATAATTTACATAATCTTACAAATTACATTAAAAATTCACTATGAACTTGATCAACTTAATTGTCATTAAGTTAAATTTTGAACTGGTTCAAGTTATTTTCCAAATTATAATCTAATTAGGTTATTAAATTAATATCAGCTTATTAGATAATCCGAGATGATTTATGAATGGCTTAGGTTTTTACGATATTATTTGTAGTAAGTGATGAATAAGGGATTTGTGCTTTAGCTCTCGAATTATTAATCTAAAAACGTTGCCGTGTTGGTGTTGGTTGTGTGTTTGTCACATTTTGCATATTAAGCTAAGGTTTAAAATAGTTATATTCTATAAAAAACATTTCACATCCTCTGACAGAGACACATCTTCAAAGAATCTAGGAAATCATCATCATCATCATCATTTCAGCCCGTTTCCACCCACTGCTGAGTAAAGGCCTTCTCTTTATCACGCCACTCACTTGTCTAGGAAATGGCTTGATAAATTTTAAATCATTTGTCTACCGCACTTTAGGAATACAGACGTGATATTTTTTCATTACATTATTGCACTTAGAAAATAAGTGTCGTCGTAACTTGAGTATAAATTTAACTTAAATGTTAAAACGATAGAATCATCAAATCGTGAGGGATTCGATATGATTCAAAACTGTAAAAACAAAAAAAGTCAGAGGTATGTCTAAATACATATTTGGTATGTACATTTGACATGTCCTTATCATACAATATCTTGTATTGACGACCTCTGTGGCGCAGTGGGCGAAAGCCCGCCTGAGACGCAGAGGTTGCGGGTTCGATCCCCGCTGCGGGACAAATGTTTGCATGATCTGCAAATATTTGTTTCGTGTCTGGGTGTTTTCTATGTATAATATGTATGTATTTACAAAAAAAAAATGTATCTATGTAGTGTATCAGTCATCTGGTTACCATAACACAAGCATTAAATTGCTTAGCTTGGGACTAGATGACGCCGTGTGAAATGTCCAAGGTTATTTCTTTTTTCTTTCTTTGTAGGTATACACCGAGCTTATACATTTTACCTTATTCTTTGGAAATTGGTGGGTTGACTAGTAATGTCTACAGTTATAGTATATTAGTAGACATTACTAGTTCAAATAGGTCAAAGTTCAAATCATTTTACTACGGTCAAACTTATTAATTCAAACAGAAATCTCAGAAATTAATAAAAAAATTAACACTTAGAAAACAAATAAATTCAAGAGTTTATCACCATTTTAACTACCTAACTTTATTTAAAAAATAATTAAGTTTTGAATTATTAGTAGCTTCACACTGACATATTATACATAACTAAATAAATACGCACATAAAGTTTCTGATTTCGAAAAATTTAATTGCCTAATTTCCTATATCTGTGACCGCTAAGTGTCAAAAAAACGTACTTTTTAGTGTTAAAACAACACGAAATCTATAATTATGTAAATCTTTATCCTGTAGGTACCTACAGTACAATGTGCAAATTATTTTAATAAGTATGATTTTGTTTATATTGTGCAAAGTACTTACATGCTTTTTCTTCCTTTCTCAATAAAAAATTAAATACATTTAAAATCGTTAATAAATGTAGATATATTTCAACTATTTTCTATAATACCTACATGCAAGCACCACGTCAAAATTTTGATGGGTGCTCAAATGGGAATAGCTTGGGTACTCAACGCTTAGGTGCTCAAAAATAGGTGCTCACTTAGGAATACTTCATGCAAATGTAGCTTCATCCGAACTTAAGGTGTCATTTACACGATGCAAGATTCTTGCCTGTTGTTACAATTAAGCTGACTGTCATCATGACTTGCATGGTCTAAACAACAGTTGCTTACAATTATTGAACGTCAATTAGGTGCGCGTAATTATTGCATTCAATTATTCTGGTACGCACAAGAAAATGGCATCATGTAAATGGTACTTTATTCAGGCCCTACAATAGACTATTTATTTATTAGAATCATAATAATATAGAGAAAATATTTTTGTATTTATTCGCGTAATAAGCTTCAAGTTTTCCCTAGTTTCTAAAACTTGTGTCCTCAATAAAACGTGGACGTGATGTTGCGGCACTAAAATGTATTAGATAAAGTAAGGTAAAGATAAAGTTTTTATTTGTAAGGACACACGCACACTATAAAAATACATAATGAAAACATAGAATATAAAAAAAAATAATGTATTCATTAATGTCTTTAATATTGTTGTCAGTTTAACAACAAACTTCAAGTTGATCGAAATGTGTTTTAGACATTTTAAAGATGGTAAGTAAGATAAAAACCAACTTACCAGCCGCTATAACCTTGACTGGTAAATGATTCTAAACCACCTGGAAACCTAATAAACCATGGCTTAGCAACTTTATAACCCACATTAGCCATTTAACTCACCCTCTGACAAATTAAATCGTGCAGTCACTGTCAGTCACTCGTCACTCGTAATCTTTGTCACTTTGGAAATCTATTCGAGGTGTTTTAAATTTTAATGTGAGTCAGTAATCCTTCAAAGTTTCGCGGCGTAGGCATTGTGATCAAAAAGGCTAATTTACACCACGAACGCTTTTTACGAGTTATCTTTTGCGTTCGTAAAATGACGGGGACGCTTTACTAGAAACGTGAGATTAGCAAGACATAAACACATCAATTATAACTAATTTCACATACTTAGCATGGAGTTTATAAACACGCATAATGCGGTTTAATTCCAGATGTTTATAATTATGTTCTTTAGAATTACAAAACTACATTTATTACTGGTCTGCTTAAGGCTACTGATTATAATACTGGAATATATTAATGCACTTTCGAGTACTCTTAAAATATTTATCGGGTATACAAATAAATACATACATACAAGAAATTGTCGACCTCTGTGGCGCAGTGGGCGAAAGCCCACCTGAGACGCAGAGGTTGCGGGTTCGATCCCCGCTGCGGGACAAATATTTTTATGCTCTGCAAATATTTGTTTCGTGTCTGGTTGTTTTCTGTATGTATTTGCAAAAAAAAATGTATCTATGTAGTTTATTAGTTATCTGGTTACCATAACACAAGCATCAAATTGCTAAGCTTGGGATTAGATGATGCTGTGTGGAATATCCAAGGATATTTATTTTATTTTTATTTTAAGAATGATTTAAAACTTTGGAAACTCAGTCTCTTTTTTTATTTCACAAAACTGATTGTTGAAAGTGTGAAAGGATGTTCAAATTATTATTACAAATACTATTAATCATAATAAAGTAATTATGAAATTAGGTAATACATTTGGCGTGGAGGAGCGTTGTTACCTAAATATTTTGAATATGCAAGCGAAGCTTTAAAAGAAACCTATTGGAATTATGATAATTACTTGTTTTACATCATTTAATTACAAACTATTTGCTCAGAACATTCCATACATGACATACAAGTTTATGATCTTGAATCAATCGTGACTGATGCCATGAAACCAGTGTGGTGAGAGGGCCACGCTTTGTAGATTAAAGTAAACATGATCAAGGAAATTACATTGGAATATTCGCTTCATACATTCATACTCCCTTACTCATGAGTTTTGAAATACGGTTACCGTAATGTGTAGGAACTATTATTGTAAATGTACATTTTTAAACTTTTAGAAGCATTGACAATCTAAATCGTGGTAGTCTATAAGTATTGATAATTAACCTTCATGGTTAAACACAGATTAAATATTAAAATATAATTATTATCATACATTAAAACTATATAAATAGTTTGTAGTCGCATTATGGCACAGACGTATTTTTGGCTCTATTTTTAAATTTTAAAAAGAGAAAATCTTTCAATTTTCCAATGATCTCTTTTTAAATTAAAAAAAAAATTTATGAAAATTTAACGATACGAGCACAATAATTCACAATACTATTATTTATTCTAGTAGATTCGAGGCAGTGTCGAGGCATATTTAGCACAAAACTTTCGTTCGTTAGTTCGTATGAGCAAGTGGCCAACTCTGGAGACGGAGACTTTATTAACAAAACTTTAAAATAATAATAATACAGCCGTGACATAACGGTAACAGTTTTTACCAAACAAAAGCACAGAATAAATTTAATTAAAATGGTTTAATCCCAATGAAATATTAATTTAAATGATTGATTACAATACAGCTTCCGTAACGCTCTACATTTTGATTAATTACGTTCGCGCACGGATGAACGATATTTGATGATGAACAGAGTTCAAGTGTGCAAAACATGTTAATTTTTTTTACTAACTGTTCACCTTGAAAGAATGGTAAAAAAACATACAACTTTGTGTATAGACTAGCTTGCTCGGCTTCGCTCGCGTGGTACCTACTTTGATAAAATATAGCCTATGTTCATTCGAAAAGTCCATGTTACACATCAGTGAAAGAATTTTTGAAATCGGATGACTAGTTTCGGAGGTAAACCCAAACAAACAAACAAACAAACTTTACCTTTTTATAATATTGGTTTAGAAGTATAGAAACAAAAGAAGCATAACAAGGATTATCAAGTATTGGAGAAAGTTTATTCCATAGATAAGTTTGTAGAGTTCTAATTTAAACTTGTTGTCTTTTAAATAATTTAAAATAAATTACAGGTGTACTAAAATTAATTGAAATTTGCCATTCCACTATCAGATAGCCAAACATAGCAAGCCCTAATCGTATAAAAACGTAGTTTTGGTATCAAAGTGTTTAATTATTTACAACTGTCTGTAGAAGGGTTTCTTTCAAAAGCGATCTAAATGTTCATAAATATTGATGGAGCAAAAAGACGATTGCGCTGGAATTAGTTATTTGCCAAGCGCGTGCGCCGACGCGTGGACGTCATAGCGAGACGTACTCGACATCGCCTTACTTGGTCTATAGTGACGGGATCGATAAAGTTTGTATGATGTATGTTCGAAACTAAGCTTAACTTGCTAAGACGTTCTTGATAGATCGTCGAAGTTAAGCAACGTTCTGAGCGATCACTACTTGGATGGGTGACCACAAGTGGCATTTTCATCTGAGCGCTTCCGTGCTTCGGAGGGCACGTTAAATTGTCGGTCCCGGCTTTTAAAGTCGTTAAGCCATGATGGAGGCCTTTAGACGGCCTAAAAACTCCGTCACCAGAGTTGGCCACTTGCTCATACGAACGAACGAACGATGTTCGAAACTTTAATAAATAAATTGTTAAACTCTACTGAATCCTCCATATCTCCTGAATGGATGAAGCAATTTTGATACGTTTCTGCTTAAAAATGATGGTGATCGAGATAGTTAGATAGTTCTTAGATAGCATTTCAGTTCATAGATATTTTATTCTCAAAAAAGATAAATGAGTCACTCGCATTAGAACTAATTTTACTTAAATAATTACAAGGGATAGTGTGCGTCAGGACATTTATAATCTGTTCAAGAGTTTGAAGATCACCTATTTTCTAGTTTAAATTCTTTCTCTTTTTTGTTTTGATGAATGATGGAGATAATGTCAAAGAATTTTCATTATTTTTCTAATTTAATTGTAATTAACTCAAATCAAATTTATCTAGGCCTAACATGTGCAACCCGTCGAGACGACAAATTGAATATCTCGATAATGTCAAACTGCTCTAACGTACTATGTTAGAGAAGGAGAGAATATTTTGTCGACGACGAGATGATTTCTCGTGTTGCACATACTAGGCCCGCTAATCAGCACAACGTCCTATAAGTGATGATTAATTTAAGCTGGCTAACCTACTAGTAGCGACGGCCGCGGCAGTTAGGGGAAGAGATGGCGCGTCAATCTAGCTAGATGGTTTTGACAAGGCGTGGGTCCAAGCAGCCCAAAACCGTGATATTTGGTAAGATCAAGGGAAGACCTTTGCCCAGCAGTGGGAAACGATTGGCTTATTATAATAATAATAGTATAACATAATCTATTAGTACCGTGCAAAGTAAGTTTCTTGGCGAAAAGTACAGCATGACACAAATGTCCCCTATCTAGTAAATACCGATGACTTATCACATTTATGATAGGAACGTGGTGTAAATATTAAGGTATCCGTTCGATCCAATTAGGATGTATCGTGTTTTTACAATCCTACACGTTAGGAGATTCCATACTTGGGTTTGTTCAACAAATCCATCACATGCATAGGAAATGAGATCTAAATCAGAGCAAACCGTAAAGGATCGTTAGACCAGTTCCACTATTTCTACGATTAGATAACGATTTGAACAAAATAGTATAACTTGTTCGATAGTTCGATATGGCTTGGGTAAGAATAATTCGTAAATATTTACGGAATCAAACATCCAAATGTTTAGTAAATGAAATACGGTTAGTAAAATAATTCGTGGTGTATTTACGTTGTGTAATTATTGTTACAAGATAAAACACATCTTGTAACAATAATTACACAACGTAAATACGTACACGTTATTTGTTACTACATCATTGGCAGCTCAAATGATAGCCCACTGCTGGGTCTAAGCATACAAATTATTTATTCTATACTAGGTATAAGCCTCTTCCCTCAAACGCCACTCTAATCGGCCCTGTGTCGTTCGCATCATTTTACTAAATGCATTTTCTGATTTAAAGTTCCAGTTTCAAATAACTATCACTTTCATTTGAAACTTATTGTTATAGTATAGGATCCCGTCATACAACGACCTTCACCGAGCTGTTTATTTGATGAAACGTATTTTATATTTAATTTAATATGTCAATATATATATTGCATATGGGTTGGCTAACAAAATATAACAAAATTGCTATTATACTTAAACAAAATTTCTTATTCATATTTTTATATTGTTTTACTTGTAATTTGTGTCGGTGTAATTCATAATTCATAATTCATAATTCATTTATTTGCTTCAATGTGTAGATTATAGACTTCTGATACCTACTCACCGCTTTCGTACTAAATATGTGTAACTAGTCTATTAATGTATGTCTATGTGTATCTAGGTATTTGTAAACAGACCTAGTTTTTACAACCTGCTGAGATAATGTAGCTCACTTGCTGCTCATTGAGTAATACTATACAAAAAGTCGTTTTAGAAGGAAGGATGCAATAAATAGAGTAAACTAGACTCCGTCATGGCTTAACGACTTTAAAAGCCGGGACCGACAATTTAACGTGCCCTCCGAAGCACGGAAGCGCTCAGCTGGTAATGCCACTTGCGTTACCCATCCATGTTCTGACCGCTCAGAACGTTGCTTAACTTTGACGATCTATCAAGAACGTCTTAGCAAGCTTCGCTATGAACACTTCATTCAAGTAAAAATTTTTGAAATTTTAATTTAACGCATTAGTGGTTTTTTTATTTTTTTATTTATTATCATTATTATTTTTCATTTTGCCCTGCAGTGGGACGATTATGGCTAAATAATAATAATAATAATTAGTGGTTTAGATACCTGTCGCACTCGATATTCTATTGCTATGAATAGAATATCGAGAGCAACTCTATTTTACAAGTACCGTCTGTTATTTGATCTAGAGATTGAAAATCACCATTGAAGTCGATTCGTCTCGATTTTTCCCGACAGTTTAACGACTGGAGCGGTATCGTGCAAAACTGCCACGACCAGCGTTTTAGCACGAGTTACGATGCTCTCATAACACGATTGTTTTTTGGTAAAATATCAAATTATTTTTTCGCGTCCTTAGTCGTTCTTAAAAGATCGTAAACAAGTGACAAGATTATTTTTTATTTAAATTACATTCAATTTTGTAAGAAGAGATTCATTTCTGGTCATGACTGTAACGGCAGATCCTCTATGTTTTTATCGGATCACCTCGGGTTTTTACTTTTTCAAACAGAAAAGTATTTTCAAAATCGGCTGACAGTTGACGAAGTAATCGGTAAACATACTTACATGGAGTCGGTTAAAGGTAAGAAGAGGATGAGAGGACCTTGTCAGCAGTCACAATTTGGATGGGTCATTTTAAAAGCCGAGCGCTTCCGTACTTTAAAATAATTAAGCCATAACGGAGACCTTCAGGCTGCCTAAAAACTCTGTCACTAGCCCATAATAATATAATGTACTTCAATCTCTTTTAAAATAAATTAGATTAGATAGTTACTGTTGATCTGTTTTATTCGCCTTTTATAATTTAACGAATGTTTAATGACATGTTACGATTTTTTTGTTATTATTTAATTTTTTGGTAAGATAGGTATGTGATTTCATCAATCAATATTAAAAATAATTATCTCGTGTGCGTGATCTGTCAGCAAGATTCAAGCGAAGGCCACACAAGTTTTAATAAGTTAACTAAAGACGATTAATATCTAGAAGACAGACAAAGGCCATACACAAAATCGTAACCCGTGCCAGATAGCCTGGAAACTTTAAAACATCAATTTTATCCAAGAAATTTCAATTACCTAATTCTAGTTAAAATTACCTAAAAAAAATTTTATATTGAATATTGTTGCTACCTACTACTAAGTATTGAAATTTCTTGGATAAAATTGATGTTTTAAAGTTTCCAGGCTATCTGGTACTGCGGGATCAGGGTTACGATTTTGTGCATGGCCTTTGTCTGTCTTCTAGATATTAATCATCTTTGAAGTTAACTCACGCAGTCAAAAGTATGTACCTAATGTAAATTGACAAGTTCAAGTTGATCTGTGATTGGTAGGTAATGAATGAATAAATCTATCAAAATGATTCCTTATAGCTCAATGGTGGCTATTCGTGATGTCGCTAAAGCTAAACTTAGCTAATTTGACAGCACTAAAATTGATGACATCCCTTTTTATTTCGATCGTTATGAAAGAGACGGCAACATTTTTAGTGCTGTCAGATAAGTTTAATTTAGTTTAGGCGACATCCTACCAGTGTCACTTAATAGCTCGAGAATGGCTGAACCGATTTGCATTCATTCTTTTATGTTTTATAATAGCTCGTAGGTGGTTCGTGCATTAAAAAAAATGGTACAAAGTGCTCTGGGTCAGCTTGTGATAAAAAAACAATTAATGATTAGATACTGCAATTCATAATTACTAACACTGGCTAATATTTACACGCCTGCTATAATAATATATTATTATATATTATAAGGTTGCCTGGAAGAGATCGCTCTTAGCGATAAGGCCGCCCATTGTGCTTTTTATTGTAAATTATGTCCATTATTTGTTTTCTTTTGTGTACAATAAAGTGTTTCTTCTTATTCTTCTTCTTCTTCTATTTTAATATAAATAACCTATCTCTATTACAGCTCTAGATTGAAAATGGCCGTTAGTCTTAGTTTTAATTAAATAACTTTACCGCATAAAATCTGTATCGACAATGTGGTCATAAAACTTTTTAAACTATCGTGACTTTCAATACGCGATTAAGTCCCGTTAATATTTTTAAATAGACAATGTGGTCGTATCGCTGTCAAATCAAATTTTAAACTGGTGCTAACCGGGAATCGATCGGCAATCATACCACGAAGCATTGCCTAAACTGGACAGTCCACGAGCGAGTCGCTTCTCACGCTGACTTTATTGTGGTTATTTACTTCACAGTTATGACCTTGATATAAATATCATGAAAAATCATATACCTTTAAACGAGTAATTCTTGAATAAGTATACCTTATTTACAGAAACTCTCGTGAAGCGCTCGTGGCGAAGCTTGCTAAGACGTTTTTGATAGATCGTCGAAGTTAAGCAACGTTCTGAGCGGTCACTACTTGAATGGGTGACCGCAAGTGGCATTTTCATCTGAGCGCTTCCGTGCTTCGGAGGGCACGTTAAATTGTCGGTCCCGGCTTTTAAAGTCGTTAAGCCATGACGGAGGCCTTTAGGCGGCCTAAAAACTCCGTCACCAGAGTTGGCCACTTGCTCATACGAACGAACGAACAGAAACTAAACTACTGCCTATTTACATAACTATACAAAATACAATTAGAACCAGTTGAGCCACCTAAGGATCGTTACAAACGATCTATGAAAATATTTAATTTAAATATCAGATAAAAGCTGAACCCATTTTGCACCACAATTAATAGGTTTCATTTTCTTTATTTTGTTTTGTTTAATTTTTATTTTATTTTATCTTTTTTGTTTGTAATTTTTAAACTGTTCTTTCCTTTGGATTTTTTGTGGTATGTGTGTCAAATAAACTTATTTCTTTCTTTCTTTCTAAAATATGATCTCGATTAAGGAAAAACCGGCATCTTAAATCTTTACACATTCAAAATATTTGAAACTTTTCGGTTTCCTTATTAAGCAAAATCATAAAGTAAACTATTGTTTTTCTCAAGTTTTCATGTGTGTCAATCAGAAAATAAAATAAAACACTTCATTTAAAAAATAACTTACGAAATTAAGAGCTTTAAATTTTCTTCGAAATGTCGATTACAAAAAAGCAATTCTTAGATAATCAAGGCTTTACAAACCAAAGTCCCCGAACCTCGGTTATTTGAGCAAGCCTTAACGTCCACTAAACGTTAAGAGCGTTAACGATTACGACACATAATTTGGGTGAACGCTATATGTGCGGTAGTCGTGATAATAGCGTAGCGATACGCGTTTTGGGTTTGTGTGGTACAAGTTATAAGAGGAAGCATTTCGAAAATCTTTTGCGATTAATATTTTCGTGAAATATTAATCGCAAAAGAACTGATAAGCAAGAGATTCGCTTCCGTGCTTCGGAGGGCACGTTAAATTGTCGGTCCCGGCTTTTAAAGTCGTTAAGCCATGACGGAGGCCTTTAGGCGGCCTAAAATCTCCGTCACCAGAGTGGGCCACTTGCTCATACGAACGAACGAACGAACGAGCAAGAGATATGTTGTTGAGATAAGTTATATAATTTCCCAGTACCGGCGAAGAGCCTCCTGCTTTTGCCATATAAACCTTTATTGGTCCTTAAAATATACTTTATTCATTCGAATTGGTCCCCAGCTATTAAGGAAGAGTTAGGTGTCAAATCCTACTATCCTACTAATATTTTGAAGTTGAAAATGTGTGTGTGTAAGTATCGTAAGTGTGAATGTTTTTTACTCTTTCACACTCAAACGGCTCGACGGATTTAAATGAAATTTGCTTTCAGAATTGCTTACTTATAAAAAATTATACTTTTGATTCCGGTATTCCCACGGGAACGGGAACTATTTACCGCGGGTAACACCGCGGGGCGCAGCTTGTATATACAACGTTGAGGTTGACAAAGAGGAAGTCTACACAGATCAGCATGTATTTTATTCACTTTATTTCAGCTACTCCGCTTAAGTTTATAACTTGGTCTTGGTCTTAAGGTCTCAAAACCCAAAAATATAAAATTTTATGTGAAACATCGCGATCGGAACATCCATTTCGAATGAGTTAGTGTTATTACTTAATTTCGAAATTATCGCGTTCATCTTTCAGAAACTAGTGGCTCCTTAGGGCGATGCACACGAGATATTTTGGCATCGGCGATTGTAGATAAGTAATTTTTCGGAAATACAATAAAGCATCAGTGATCATGCTTTGTGATAAAAACGAGTTTATGCGCTCCGCTGAACCTTTGACTTGCCTACCGAAGACAGCGCAGCCTAAAAAGTACTTAATGTGCATAAAAATAGTGGAACTTAACGAGTTCAAAAACGTAAACAGCCTCTTGACTGCATCTTCGGGAACAACCACTTGAAAACTGATGATAGAGATGCTATGAGCAACTAAATACTAAAAATTTGACGACCTCTGGGGCGCAGTGGGCGAAGGCCCGCCCGAGACGCGGAGGTTGCGGGTTCGAATCCCGCCGTGGGACAAATGATTGTATGTTCTGCAGATATTTGTTCTGGGTCTGGATGTTTTTCTGTCTATAATTATGTACCTATGTATTTACAAAAAAAATGTATTTATGTAGTATATCAGTCATCTAGTTACCATAACACAAGTATTAAGTTGCTTAGCTTGGGAATAGATGTCGCCGTGTAAAGAGTCCAAGGATATTTTATTTATTTTTAAATGTATCACGTGTGTCTTGGCCCTTAGAGAGCATTTTGGACTACTTTAAACAAGTTTCAGCTTGATTTACACTGGATATTATCATTAAGTCATTTTTGGCTTCCCAAAAGTTTATGGGGCTTGCACATGCTACACAAATTATAGTATCTCCAATTTCAAATAAAAATTTATAGTGAAAACGAATGCATGCATGGTTTCGAACAAAATGATTAATATATTTGGGACTAGATGGCGCTGTGTGGATTGTCCAAGGATTTTTATTATGTCAACGAAATTAAACGTGCTTACGTGTAACCTTTGGATCACATTATTGTTTAGAATGCTCTATATTTTGCAGAGGTTCCGGGTTCGATCCCCGCTACGGGACAAATGTTTGTATATGATCTGCAAATATTTGTTTCGTGTCTGGTTGTTTCTATGTATAATATATATGTATTTATAAAAAAAAAAAAATGGTATGTAGTATATCAGTCATCTGGTTACCATAACACAAGCATTAAGTTGCTTAGCTTGGGACTAGATGACGCTGTGTGGAATGTCCAAGGATATTTATTTATTTATTTAATTTAATGATTAAATTGAAATATAGATTAGCGGGTCGGTGGTCACTTTTGGTAGGTATTTCTTATTAAGAGCACGATTTAATTATTTTCATTGATCACTAGAATTAATCTATGCCAAGTAATTAAGCTAGGTAATGGTCAGCACTAAGTAACATGAACATTTATCAAACTATTAATTTTTTTTAATTGCATGACTATAATTTTAATTTTGTCGAGTATTGTCTGTGAATATCAGAAAAAATCAATCTGTAGAACGATAAATATTCTAGAACAATATTTAAAAAAATCAATAAAGTAATTACGTCTGTGATTTTAAATCAAAAATTCGACGCATTCTATAAATCATTTCATTTCATAATCGTAAATCGAACCGGACCGAATCGTTGCCAAAAATGACTCGATTGAATCGGATGCTGATTGTAAAATTTTGTTCCAATACAAAGTATAAAGACATTTTCGATGTATCGATTCCCAAAACGGATGACACGCGAATTTTATGTGATACAATAAAATACTGAAAATTACAAGGCTAATCCGCTATAATAAAGTTAAGAGAACAATATTCAAATCCTTGTAGAGTGGCTTTTATTCTGATTTTTAATATTAAATGTTTCTGGACACGGGTAGGTATATCAGTCATCGGTAAAAATAGATTAATATTACAATTTTGGAAACCGAAAGAGCTTATGGATGATTTGATTTTTTCTGTAGTAGGTAGTCATAATGTACCAAACGTTTTATCTCTTCCAAAGCATGCAAGCGCTTTGTCAACCATCAACTATATCTTAACACTTCGTTTGTTCGTATGAGCAAGTGGCCAACTCTGGTGACGGAGTTTTTAGGCCGCCTAAAGACCACTGTCATGGCTTAACGACTTTAAAAGCCGGGACCGACAATTCAACGTGCCATCCGAAACATGGAAGCGCTCAGCTAATAATGCCACTTGCAGTTACCCATCCAAGTTGTGACCGCTCAGAACGTTGCTTAACTTCGACGATCTATCAAGAACGTCTTGGCAAGCTTTGCCACGAGCGCTTCTTAACACTGAGCGCCACTGACTTACAATAGTGTTTATAATTTTGTAAGTGATGAGATCTCTCTTTAGGAGGGTACTGACGGCAGTAAACGCGTTATACAACAAGGACAAATACTCCTGCTATTCAATCATTATGATTCCCAGACCGTTTACTTCTTAGAAATCGGTTTAAAAAGCCATAACTAATTTATTGTGCCATTCCTATTTTATCATTGAAATTCAATCAAGTCTAGCTTAGAGGCTGAAGTTCTTACAATTATGAGGCCATTAAAAGCATTCAGTGCGTGAGTGAAAATTGATTTAGTTCAATTGAATTGAAACTTATAAGGACGGCTCTGCACTGGAAATAATAAAAATAATTACACGTTTACGTACAATTAATAACAACATAACAACACTTTAAGGAACAACAGCTGCGATAGTCAAATTACTTAATCTTAAATTAAAATACCAGGATTTTTTTTAAACGATAAATCCATTGATGCTCAGTAGGGATTCAAACCTACGACGTTCTGATAGAAAGTCGATCGAGAGACCTTACCACTCGATCAAAAAAAAGCATTTGTTCAGTAAACACAGCCCAATTGGCACTGTGAACGCACCCTAAAAAAACTCAGGCCTTTACATCTTTACTAGATGTTTTATACAGAGTCAGGAGGCAATCTTTGCCTACACTTAACGGGACTCTGTAGTGCCTGGGACATTATTGAGATGGAATAGGCTTGACCAGCACCTAACTAAACCATCCTCTCAGCTTAGCCGGCTATCGGCCGAAATTAATATTCAATCCGGAGGAATGATCGCAGATCGGTTGCCATAGCAACGCTGTTATCTGTCAAAAAGTGCCATACAAATTGTGTTGTATAAGAAAGTTGCTATGGAGATCGATCTGCGATCGTTCGTCGGATTGAATAATTTCGGACGTATATCCACAGGAAAGGTAATGGTCAATACGGTGTGAACGCACCCTACGTAGATATAAATGAATTACATTCAATCGCCGGGACAGGTCAGTGTGAAAACGCATTAATATTCTACACAAGAATGAGTTACGATCAGGTTAATAGATCTAGATGTTTCATAAACGTCTGTAGAAAATAGGCTTTGAAATACCCAGGCGATCGCTTTGATAAAGTTACTAAAAACGAATATCGAATTAAATAAATAAATATCCTTGGACATTCCACACAGCGTCATCTAGTCCCAAGCTAAGCAATTGAATGTTTGAGTTATATGTGAATTGACAAACTCCTGAAGTTGTGAAATTGATATACTTACTTAGGAGTAGCGAAGTTGCACTTGGTGACCACGAAACTCTGTTTTCGCTACTCCTCCTAAACTATACAAAATGAAACTATTACAGAGGTATTAAAAAAAGCTTATGATAGGTTTCACAAAGGGAGCATTCAGTTTTTTTGAATTCCTTTGTTCAACGTAAAAAAAAAATAGGCGGCGGCGCTAGTTTGACGCGTACCTACTTAGGTATACGTATGTCGAAGGTATAGGATAGGATGTGTTTTTATTTTTCATTGAATAAAAAAACAATTCTTTTCTTATATTCTGTTCAAATTGTTTTGTAAAAAACGATTATAAAAATAATTGATCATCTAACTTACTACCTATTTATATAACATCTGCTGTATAAATAATGTAGATAGTTTCACATTGATAAATTATGCATACCTACTGTGATAATAAAAACATAATAACAATAGAATCTGTTATTACAAGTAAACTGTCACCGCCGAAATAGCTCAGTTGGGAGAGCGTCAGACTGAAGATCTGAAGGTCCCTGGTTCAATCCCTGGTTTCGGCATAAAACTTTTTGCATTCTATTATCACCATAATTCTAATATGGTGATAATAAATGATCACAATAATCACCTGACACATTGAGGTGACCTAGCCCTTTGAAACTGTTTAAAGTTATTAAAATAGTTTTGACTTTAAATACCTAGAATAACAAATTCTTTAGATTTTTTTTATTTTATTTTACTTAAGTAAGTACCTAATAATTTTTAAAATTTCTCTTTATAATTTTTTCATAATTTCATAAAGTTTCTTTTTAGATTAATAAAAACATTATTTTCTAAAACGATAATTTTAAAGGTTTAGTGTTATAAAATGACAATCATTGCTTCCTAAAGCCACGTAGAGCTATTATACGCAAACACTTAGGGTGACTCTATGATGAAGTTTCCTAGCAGTCCATTTGAAATATGCCCTTATTTGCATGCTCGCAGAGGTGCAAAGAGTTATGCATTTGACCCTGTGACTGTTGCTTTAGCGAGGCTACATTTACACAGTTCGTTTTGAGTGCTTCTTGATTTTTTTAATAATTTTTTTTATTGTAACCAGCACGGCACTAACTCAATACGCATTCGTCTTCGAATATAGGGGCCTTAAAAAGTGTGTCGATGCCAAGGCACACAATTAACATGACATGTAGGTACTTTACTAGTGGCCTGCTCTGTTGACAAAGTTTAAAGGATGCCTAAAGGCTTTCATCGCCTCTATCAACGAACCGAAAGCCTGAACTTCGTGGTTTGAGGAATTTTAAAACGACTAACAAATTAAAAGGCTTTCCAACAACCAGACCTGTATGTGTCTTTAGATATTATGAAGTCTAACAGCCGCATTCATAGACATTTCAATAAATCTAAGGAGCGATCAAAGACATTTAATGTTCATTAAACATTAATAACCCTCTTATTAATAAACAAAGATCAACGAAGTAATAATTTTAAGTTGTATTTGTATGTTTATTCTGTGTACAATAAAGTGCTAATCCGTTCATTCACTGACGTTCTTTGTTAATCTTCGTTTATTAATAAGGGGGTGAATGTCTTTGATTGCGGCTGTTAGAATAATATTCTGTTCAATTTACCCATAAATACATAAATTAAAACGACAACTCTGCTTATTCATAGTTACTGTAAAAATGGGAATTCAAGACTACCGACCGGACTCCGTATGGAGGTACCACCATAGGTACTTTGTTCTTTCAAAATATTTTGTCCTGCAGTAGGTAATATAACTAATTTTAATTTCTGTGCATAACATATTTCACTACGAAAAAGTAATTTTTAATTCTTTTAAAAAAGAAAAGTTATCCTGCTGTCTGTGTAAATGCATCCGTTTCCAAGTTTACACGGTTTACATAGCTCGTAGTTTTGCGGTGACTTCGGGAAAGTGCGGTATATTTTGAATTCTGTGAATTCTAGAACACGGTATTCGAAACGTCCTTATTTTTCGTGACCTCGAATTCACTCTGCAATGTTTGATTCAGATAAATATAAGTAAGTAGGTACTTGTTAAAATTTTATATTACCTATGTGATTTACTTATCAGTTTTGTTAGAAATTATATTGAATTACTTGGAACTGAAATTTGAAATTGTTTTATTACCTATCACTTCTAATCACTTCTATCATCATTTTATATACAAAAATCTATCGACGGATGAGTCCCGTCCGCTCCATAGAGTTTTGCATTTTAAATTATTTACTTAGGGTGTGCTCGAGTGAAGGAGATATTTTTGGTTTTCGTTTTTTTATTGTATGTTTCGTTTTTTTATGTTCTAATTTGTTTTCACCATAAAAACAAAAACCACTGTCAACTGTCAACTCTAGAGCAAGTAGCAACTTACCAATTCCTTCCTAATCCATACATACATAGCCAATTACGCGTCTGACTGACGACGACAAATGATGCACATATGTAATAAACCGATGGATATCAAAGATGGAATCTGGCGTCCCACGCGCATTACAATTTCAAATAGACTCGTCCGGCGATTTGTTTGACGTGTGCTTATGTGATTGACTGACCGGTTTGAACTCTATAAAAAGAATGAATGACAGGTTATAGGTCTGAAGTAGGTTAGACTGTAAGACTGGTTGACTGTTAACGTGAGTTATGGGTTAAATAAACCTATTTTATATTAAGAATAAAATAATTAGGTAATATTTCTAACGTTCTTAACAAGTTAAACAATACAAATATGTTTAATGAAGCTATTTTTCCTAAAGCTCTAAAAGTCATTAAAATGCTTCATTTAACTCATTAATGTCTATTTCATAATGTAAAAAAAAGTTTTTTGCCTTAATAATTTGTCACGATAATCGCAGTTTCTCGCCTCATAATTAAATGTAATTTTTTACCTATAAATAGATGCATGATACATGTATTTTAAACAAAACATGTCCATATTTATAAAATGCAGTTTTCAAACAAACATCACTCAAAATTGCTTTAAAAGAAACAGCACGACTGTCATAGCGCAAGCCATTTTCACTTGTCGACACGATGACGGCATGGCGACAAAAAAAAGTCGCGATTTGATGCGACACAGATAAGTCGCAGATGACGAGTTGACAACTGACACTGACAGTTCTCTGACGGATAAGGACGAAAGCTGACATAGTAATGACAGAAGCAACATAGAGGTCAATTTGGTTGAAAGAAAAGTTAATACATAGTTCAATCGTAAAAAGTACCTATATAAACAATTACGAAGAGCGATCATTTAACAATGAAGGGAAAATTCATGTTCAAGCTAAAAATAGATGATCTATGTAAATGACATAAGCCGGGTTCCTATATCCAACTAACGGATGTCCGTAGGTCGGTCGTCATAGCAACGTTGTTATCTGTCAAAAAGTCTCATACATTTTGTGTTGAATAAACAACGTTGCTATGACGACCGACCTACGGACAACCGTTAGTTGGATATAGAAACCGGGGGTTATGCGAATTGTAAGTATTCTAACCATTGAATTCTAAATTAACTTCCGAGCGTAGATGATAGTACCTATAGCCAAAAAAACCCGTACTTACCTACTAAAATCTAGGTAACCGTATCTTTTTGTGAGATTTGAACTCTCAACCTTATTGCGGTTGACCTGCCACTTGACTTGACAGGACTTTCTGACTCATGTATGTTAACAAAACACTATCAATCTCGCATCTTTGTCATACCACACCACAGAAAGCTTAGTGAAAGAATTATGTTACGCAAATAAATATCACGTATCAAATATTAAATATGGTGGTTATTCTGTTAGCATTAATAGAAACCAAATGAGATAAAAACTGAATAACGTTTTAATTTACATAGCTTAACAAAATACATTAAAAACAGTTGCAACAGATTGAGTTCACGATATTTCAAGAGTTTGGTGGCATACGAGTATATCCTAAACAAATGTAGAGTCTAAAAGTTTCCCTCTTACAAACTTTTTATATATTTAAGATCCATCCTTGACCATAGATTGTCAAGATCCAATGTTCTTCAGAAATGTGGCAGTATAACGCCTGTCTACTATTCACTAGTATTTTTATAAATTATCTTTTAAAAAGGTTAAAATTTAAGAAACAGCAGAATCACCACCTTTGTCTTGGTTTTCCTTATGGCTTATGACATCAAAGTGAATCACTTTAAACTAGTTCAAGATGCTTTATTGTTCACAGAATTTCAAGACGAGACATCACGTAGGATTCCTTTAAAGTTATGATGAATGATAAAAAATATTGCATGTTCTACATTTTTTTCCTTAGGAAAGTAACCTACCACATTTAACCCAAAAAATAAAAAGAAAATTTAGTTTTGAGGGAATCAACGTGATCCATAGCTCATTGTTTTATTGACGACCTCAGTGGCGCAGTGGGCGAAGGCTTGCCTGAGACGCGGAGGTTGCGGGTTCAATTCCCGCCGGGATAAATGTTTGTATGTTCTACAGATATTTGTTCCGGGTCTTGATGTTTTTCTATCTATAATATGTTTGTACTTATTTACAAAAAAATGTATCTAAGTAGTATATCAGTCATTTGGTTATCATAACACAAGCATTAAGTTGCTTAGCTTGGGGCTAGATGACGCCGTGTAAAATGTCCAAGGAAATTTATTTAAGGGGGTTGGGGGTTGGGGGGCTTCTAAAAACCTTGGGTAAACAAAGATCTGGTGATCTGGTGGTTGTCATCTCACCCCGCTCATTTAATGACCGCTTTAGACGCTTAACTTCAGCAATCTATCAAATATTAAGAACAAGTGTTAAGAACCATCGTGGCGAAGCTTGCTAAGACGTTCTTGATAGTTCGTCGAAGTTAAGCAACGTTCTGAGCGGTCACTACTTGGATGGGTGACCGCAAGTGGCATTTTCATCTGAGCGCTTCCGTGCTTCGGAGGGCACGTTAAATTGTCGGTCCCGGCTTTTAAAGTCGTTAAGCCATGACGGAGGCCTGTAGGCGGCCTAAAAACTCCGTCACCAGAGTTGGCCACTTGCTCATACGAACTCACTTACTTACTTTAAGAACAAGTAAAGTAACAAAAGATTCCAAGAATCAAGACTCTCGTAGGAAATCCGGTAACCTTTCCGCTAAAACAATTAGTTAGTAACTGTCGACTAACGAAGCATTGCAATGTTTACAAGAGAGTTCGCGAGTTGAATATTAATAAAGTCAGATTGCCCTATTTCTCCTGCATTAGATAATGGTAGCCCGTTTCAATAGCTCATTAGTTGAGTAAATGTGACATAGTATAATGTACCAGATGTATAACTTACATTGTTTTACCAAGAGGTTTTCAGACGCCCAAATTGGACCAGTGATGTGAAAAATATTATACCTATTTAAAATACATTAAACATATTTAACTCATTTTCGACAAAATTTCCCTTAAGTGATACTTCCGGTGACGATATATAAAATCACGCTTCTTTTTCATTGGGGTAGGCAGAGACCACGGATTGCCAATTGCTTCGATGCTGACACACCTCTTTCTATTCACAAATCAAATAAATTATAAATAATAAAATTAGTACTTAACTACTCGTAATACGGAACATTATTTTCAATTCATCACGTTAGCTGAATTCACAGCTCATTTGGTAGTAGCTCTGTGATGTGGGTTCGATTCCAACTTCGAACAAAGTTTCAGTCACATTGCCCCAACCAACCAAACCAACTTTGTTTGACATTCCTAAGATATTTGTGTAACTGTTGTGTTACTATCGTATTTGGTACAGTGGTATCACGTATACCTTCTAGCTACAGATGATCAGTCGTGAAGGTATGCATCGACTCAAGCAGTAAAGGTTATATTTTTAATTGTTAATATTCTTTATCAAAAAAGTTAAAATGCTGTGTTTTAGCATTTTAACGACATCTAAAGAGCGTACCTACTACTGAAAAGTGTACATTAATTTAATTAAAATTTAAACGTACAATTTTATACCATTTCCAATTGATAGTTTTTAAAACGTAGATATTTAGTGGCATTTCTGAGTGTCGCAAAAGCTAAACTAAGCTAACTAAAATTGTTGCCGTCCCTTTCATAGCGAGGGCAATAATTTTAGTTAGTTTAGTTTAGCTTTTGCGACACTCCGAATTGCCCCCATTATGTTATTATTTTCTAAAATCTTAACTATCTATTTAAAATATCTAAGTAATTAAATTCATTAGTAACCGATCTAGATCATTATTAATAAAACTTTTAATTAGTGATATCTTGAACAAATAATTGATCACGTACACATTTTCTATTCAAAGAAAAATCATAAGAAGCTAACTAGAAAATCGAGCAGATATTTTAACTGTAATAGATTTCTTTGGATAATCTTCAAATCGATTTCTACATTTTTTTGTTAGAAAAACATCGAGAATGCGATCCATAAGTGTTCTGGATTCACGTCGCCATTGCAAGCCAATTATTAGTAATAACATTATGTTAGCTGGTCTAATTTCGCTAAAAAATATACACGCAGAATGTAGTTAAGAAAAATCTAGACTAGACGATGAAGATGACGATGAAAATACCTTGATACAGTTAAAATAGAGTGGAATAACAAACTTTATAGATTTTGTTATTTTTTTTAAACTGTGAAAGAAAACATCGAGAGACAATCCGCGTTTGTCTTTATGCCAAAATACATGAACGAATTAACCGCAAATATCTTCAACGACGCTTAATAAATATCTTAAGTTTTTAAATTTTTCTTTTATAAAGCTATGAACGTATTTACATGAAAAACCAAGCAAATTACTTTTTGGTATTTTTTGTTAAACAGGAGTAATGACAAAGTATTTTAATTAAAATAAATAGATTGACATTAAGCAACACTGTTGTGTGATTGTACACATTCAATTAGTTATTTATTTAACTATCATTTCACTTCACATATTTGTTTGTTAGCAATAAAATTTACACAAATTGGTTAGGTTAATTAAATAAATAAATATCCCTGGACATTCCACACAGCGTCATCTAGTCCCAAACTAAGCATTTTAATGCTTGTGTTATGGTAGCCAGATTACTGATATAGGTACTACATAGATAAATTTTTTTTAATACATACATGTTATACATAGAAAACAACCAGAATAAATAAATAAAAAATAAACTCTAACCTTTGCAACATTTAGTTTGTGCTTAGATAGTAATTGCTTGAAGATTTTAAAATAAATATAGTGACTCTATGGAAAAAACGTTGTTTTAATATAACTAAATTATATTGATTAAGAAATCAGAATATGAGTCTCAATTTGATTTGAATCCCCGAGTAACTCTTTCCAAATAGCAACATGTTATATAAGTTATATGTATACATACATGTTTTAAAATCGATCCAAAGTTAGAAGCTGATTAACAATGATTTATTAGTGCACAATATAAATTAATAAATCGGGTAGGCGCCTATCCAAAACCGTATCCAGAAAGACATAAATCACGCATAATTAAGATTAAACTTTATTGACATTGTAAATTATTAATTTTATTTATTGATGTCTAAAATTAGTCAAGATTCTAGCACAAATAAATTTATTATCAATCGGGTAGGCAGTGGGCAGCTATGATGCGCCTGAATTTATGACTTTGTTTGCAATGGTTAATCCAATTTATTTATTATGCTAAATCCAAAATATACTGAGCCGTATATATTTCTACCATCACCATTAATAATTATTATTTCTAGCCTGTATCTATATATATATTATTTTTTAGAGCCATCCAACACAATATAGATCAAAGCGTGCAAAATGAAAAAAACATAATAGGTATGCATAAAAATGAGTTATAATAATATGTTATTATATTTATAGATGAGATAGCAAGCTATAATTATAACACCGAACGAGTACAGCTTCCCTAGCCATGTTACATTTCGACAATCGCTTTAGAGTAGAAACAAAAAAAAATATAGGAACTCACATTCGATGACGAAAACTCAAGCGATCAGAAATGTCAAATCAAAGGTATAGCGATGATAGAAAGACAACAGGGTGCGTAGACAAGTGATAAATGTTTCGTATCTATTCTCTTTCTATTATCGCTACACCTTTGATTTGACATTTTTGATCGCTCGAGTTTTCGTCATCGAATGTCAATTCCTATACATTTTTTTTAGTTTCTAATCAAAAGCGATTGTCAAAATGTTACATGGCTAGGGCAGCAGATACGAAACATTAGTCACTTGTCTACGCGCCTAAGGTTTTTGTTCAAAATTGATTTGAAAATACACCTTTTTTCCATTTCCCTCTCACTCTCTCAATACAATTAAGATAGTATTTTGATTTAAGATGGTCATTCAGGATATTAAATTTTTGCCATTACTTTATGAACAGTATAAAAACAATATCATTATGTATTTTGCATCAATTTTGAATCATAAAACTATATTATAATATCTTCATTAATTTGTACGACCCCACTGGCCTTAAAATAAATTAAGAAATTAAGATGTTGTTGATGTTAATCGATGCTATAACATAATTATTAACAATGGTAATTATATTGCAGTTTTACATAAAAATATAGATTTTTTTTCGCTTTAGAGTTCTTTTCAATTATAATTTATTTGGATTATACTTTTAATTGTACTTACAGCTTTTATGTAATTGTTTTTTACTACCCTCTTAGACATCTTCGAATGATCTAAAAATGTATAATTAAAATGAAAAATGTATAATTAATTTCTGAAAGAACTTACAGCAGCTTGGGAATACAGTCGTGATCATATTTCACTTTTTTTTTTAAAAACGGTTTTTACATTTAAATAATACTTGTATTTAAATTCAGCATAGTTTATACACCGCTCCATTTATGTTGTGGTTAAAGTAATATTAAAAAAGGACATTATTATTTCTATGTATAATAATATGTATGTATTTACAAAAAAAAATATTTTTGTAGTTTATCAGTCATCTGGTTACCATAACACAAGTATTAAATTGCTTAGCTTGGGACTAGATGACGCTGTGTGAAATGTCCAAAGATATTATTATTTATTTATTAAGACAAATAATGGGCTTCATTGTCGTGTTTGTTAAAAATATACTCTACTTTCTTTATGATTCTGACAGATAACCTAATTCTTACGTTATTTATTACAATAAGAACGGAGTCATAATTTCATTTCATAAATTTTCAAATTGACACGTTCGAGTCTTAACAGGCCGAGATTTACGGATTAAGTGGAAATAAACAGATAAAGGGATAAAATCATTTAAGGGTTCCGAAATATTTAAGCTTAAATTTTATTTCACGTTTTATTAATAAAAAAAAGGAATCTTACAATTTACAAATAAAAAAGTCTGAAAATATTACTATTGTTCATATTAATTGTACCTATTCAATTAATTTTTTAGTAAATTAAATAATAAAATACAAGAACTACTTTAAATTGCTTGAATTGAACAAATAAATAAATCTTTATCTTTATCTTGAAATCTCAAGAACAATAAAATTTAACTACGGAGCATCATTGCTAAAAATATATGAAAAAAAATGAAATATGATCACGACTGTATCCCAGGGAGCGGTATACCTATTTCTTTTAGATCTTTATATCTCTACAGAAAATAAATTAAAAAAAACACGAACTAATTAAATTTACTTTAACTTCAAAAATACTTTTAATGGTTTATTATATACCCAACGGAACCCTATAACAATTGGAAAGTAATTCACACGAACCAACCGATAGCTACATTTAAATTGTATTAAAGGTATTATTTGCGCGTTATTTACGATTTTAAATAACATCTCAAAGTGTTAATTTGTAATAATTGCGATGCAGTAGCACACAAATCAGAATGGATTCACGAGTGTAGATACAACCACTGAAACTGTGAAGTAAAGACATAGAGCTTGTTCACCGTTTGCGTGAAGCGCTCGTGGCGAAGCTTGCTAAGACGTTCTTGATAGATCGTCGAAGTTAAGTTATAGTTAAGCAACGTTCTGAGCAGTCACAACTAGGATGGGTGACCGCAAGTAGCATTATCAGCTGAGCGCTATAAATCCATTAACAAGGCTATAAATTCATTATGCACCACATGCTTACGGCAAAAACCATAGCAACGCTGTTGTCTGTCAAAAAGTGCCATACAAATTGTGTTGCATAACAAAGTTGCTATGGAGATCGATCTGCGATTGTTCGTCGGATTGAATATTAATTTCGGCCGTTAGTTTGTATTTTCAGTGGTCGCACGCTCTCCTTATGGATAACTTTATCTTTCCACGAGGAACTTGTAAATCGTGTCCCGACTCGGATTACTAGGAAATGCTGTTTACGGCATAACTTTATTAACTTGAGATAAATTTGATTAATGATTCGAGAAAGCTTCTTCAGGATCTTTGTCCAGGATACAAGGATAGTTTCCTTTGCACCTTGTATTTTGTATTTGTCACGTTAAAGTTTAGGGATTATAGTTAAATAAATAAATAAATATCCTTGGACATTCCACACGGCGTCATCTAGTCACAAGCTAAGCAATTTAAGTTAATCTAAGTTCCTAACTACCCATGTTGTTTTTCCGCACCCAGGAACTCCATTGATCCATTCAATGTGTGGTAGTTTCCAATGGTTCCAATCTGCCGTTCGACTTCCTTGGCTTCACCCATTTTTAGGATCTTGTCTTCTGGCATTCGGGATTATATTTTATTGTATAGGAAATTAATTAAATAAGTTGCGATTTTGATTATTGCCGATTACGAGATATAAATACAAATTAAATAAATATCCTTGGACATCTTGGAACATGCTGAATTTCTAGAGCATTCTGAATATCAAATAAATCCAGAATAAGGTTGAAAAGGAAAGGTTTCATTTTAAATTATCTTGATTTCTGATATAACGCATCACACTCTTTAGAATGTCAACCCCGCACCTTTGTCCGAAATTGCCTATAATCCTTTGTCCCAAACATACTAACAAGTGAAGTTAAATATGTACTTATAACTAAAAGTTTAAGCTGGACATGGACATGTTACAAACCGTTGTATTATTAACCTTTTACTTTATAATCGATATTTTTAATAAAAAGTTTAAGAAATACTTGACTTTAAAGGACACGAGGTCATGCTATCGCTACCCCTTTAAGAGCGGTCAACCCGGCTCACTTTTCATACAAACGCTCGTACGTGATTATGCCGTTGTAACAGATCTTTCTTTTAAACTTTTGGACAAATAGGTATCTTGTGCACTATATCTAGGTTTCTATCGAAACTAAAAATCCAAATTTTGAGAAACAAATTCAGTATAAGCTTCCAAAAACCTGCTTTTAGCATAAATTTTACCTGAACTTTGGCCGTTCATAATGTACTCATAAATTGTAAACTTAAAGAAAATATTGTCATAGAAACCTTGCAAATCTTATGGAGATTCTAAATGACTAATATTTATTTTACAAACTTGTAAGGCTTACTGAAAAAAACGTATTTCCTTGAACACTTTTTATGAAATTTCCGCACACTATTTTTCGAGTGAGCGAGTGAGCGGCGAAATTACCTACGGAATGCCGAGCGCTGAGGCGCTATCTCTCTTTTTTCGCTTTGCTTCTTTTTCTAGCATTGCGCTGGATGAAACAACAAGCTTTTCAGCTATGCCCGCGTCGATGATAGACGCACCGGGAAGGGCCACCTTAACTGAATCTTTTAAAAACATAATTAAATAAAACCATTGCTCTCTTCTACGAAACTGAAGCAAATATGGCTACCAACTTTCAATAGCATTAAAACAAGAGCCATAAACAACTGGCTATAGAGATTTTTTTCAATACATCGTAGCATCGAAATGCGCAAAGTGTAAAAAAGAAAACAAACAAAATAATGAGAGAAAAAATAAAGAATGTACTTACCTGGGTAATGGTTAAGTAAAATAAAAGACGTGTGGCACTCGAAGACTGCCGAGGTAAAGCTATTGCATGGGGGGTGTTAGGTTGTTTTTGTTACGGAATTTCTGGATTCGGTCTGCACGCTCAAGGCCCGCGATAGAAGCTATGCAATAGCTTAATAATATTGCCAAGTTAAAATGATAGAATATCTTGGCGATCTTGTAAAATAGAGACGTGTTATCACTACATCATGTTATAAGTCACTACATCATGTTATCTTGACAAATGAACGACAATTGGAAGGAAGATTATTGTTTGCATTCCATGTCTTTAATAGGGATTTTTATTTTTTATTTTTAATTTTCGCCTATGCATAAACTAATCCTCACTAGAACACTGAACATTTAGGCAAACATGCTACCGATCATACACAAAACCAGCATAAAAATATCGACTCCGCAGATGAAGACACGGAAGCGCCTGTGGCCATTCTAGTGACCAGCGAGGCCATAAAAATTCTTTATTAATAACACACTGAAGTACATTAATCGTATTTACTCCATAAAAGGACGGCACGGCCACTGTGACCACTAATCACTATGTAAACGGTAAAAATATCGGGCAGACTGCGTTGAAGAAATTTACGTGAAAACGTTGAGCGAATTTTGGGGTTGGATTTTTCTGTTGTACATTATATTTTGATGCTTAATTCATTGAAATTAAAAATTAAATTCTACTGGCTGGTTCTGACGATGGATATATTGTTTGTCTGTATCTAAAGTTTAATTTGTTTCAGTTGATTAATTTTGTATGAAAAATAATGTTAACTTTCTTTCACAATTTGTTAATAGAAACATTGTTAACAGAGAGTAAACGAAGTAGGTTTATTACCTTTGGTTTGGTTAACAATGCTCAAAATAAAACATACCTACATTGGCAACAAGATGTTGCAAATATGAAGTAAGACTAATTAAATTATTTCTACCTAGGATTACATAGGTATTTGATTTTTATTTGCACGTACTTAAAAACGGGCTACAAAATAACTTTGCCAGAAAACGTCCAACGATGTTTCATTGTGGTCAGAAAAATTATAAAACAAAAATTTAATTCAAGACGTACTCACACAAAAAATTGAAGCAATAAAATTTAAAGCGAGTGATCTGGTTTAAACACTTCCCTGAAACGATCGTGGTGCATTAAGTGCAGTTAATATCGTGAATTACTTCCCATTCAATTCAATTTGGAGGACAGGTTCCTGTCTTCTATAGTTTTTGGGAACTGAGGATTGGTGGCTTGATATAAAACATGGTACCTATTATTGAACTAAGGAGATTATTACCTATTATTGAGTTCAATATGATAAAAACCAAACTTAAAATTATCGCAATCAAGTAAAGAATCCGATAGAAAAAAACTTAGGCCTTTACATCTTTACTAGATGATTTATACAGAGTCAGGAGGCAATTTTTGCCTATACACTTAGCGGGACACTGTAGTGCCTGGGACATTGTGGAGATGGAATAGGCTTGCCCAGCACCTTAACCATCCTCTCAGCTTAGCCAGCCATATTCACAGGAAAGACATGGTCGGATGTAACTTATGTTTTTTTTTGTATTCTAGAGACAAAACTATTTTGTATTGGAGATCTTGTTTCAAATTTTGTGATTATTGATCTTCCTACAATGTGTGTAGGCCTCCGTCATGGCTACACGACTTGAAAACCAAGAGCGACTATTCCTTATATATATCCACCTTCTTCTTTGGAGCTACTGCGACTAGTTTTGTCACAATTATAATTATGCCTTTGTCCGTTTCATGCCAGTTTCGTTAACTTTGCTGTACTTTGTAAGAGCTACTATTTTACGGGCCTTCAGAAACACAGCAGCGCTAAGCTGTAAATGCCACTTGTTATCATCCATCCACATCATCAAGTACCTATTGAAACTTGCATTCATTTTGAGTACTTAATTCGTGAAAGCAGGTGTGATGGTACTTCTCAGAACTCAAATTGAAATTACGATCGATCCAAACTTGTAATTGGTTTTACGGAAATCAGTTGCTAAATTACACCTTGGAACATAATTTGACATTATCAGGACAGAAATAATTTTAAGTTTACGGCTCAGAAAACTTAGGTTAATTGTTAATTAATGATGCAACGAGATTTCGTGTTTATCAAAAGTCAGTTTTATTTTTTAATGTCAGAAGCGCAAATTTTCATTTCATTATTTAAAATACGAGTACTTTCTGCTAACTTGTAGCATAATAAGTATATTATAATATAATTGGTATATATTTATTTAATCTTATTTATCTTAATTTTTACTTAAATAATAACTTATTATTCGTAATAAAAGGTAAGTTAAGAGTAGGTATTTACAGTAATGTAAGTATCTTCCAAAAACAAATAATTTATAATTAAAAATCAGTAATTTTTTTTTCAGTTGTTCAATATAGGTACGAAAGTAACACAGAAATATGAACAATAGAAGTTAGAAGAAACGCACTATTTAATCCACTATAATTACTGAACAGTTTAAAACACATTCATTTTGTCAGCCGAATCGCACTATCCATAATCAGTGGCTTTCAGCATCGAAAAAGGGAGTTGTAACCATAAATATGTCGTTTCGCAGACAAAAAGTTTATCTGATGCTTATTATTTCAAGTAACAGTGTCAGGGAATCGCAATACTTTATGACAAAATGGAAAATTCATTTAATTAGTCGTTTTAAGTGAATTCTCGTGATGAGAAGATGGATGAATATGGAAAATGGGCAGGTGATAGGAAGACTTTGTGGACAGCTGCTTATTATAAAGTAAAGTCACGTTATGCCCGAATGGGATTTGAAGGTCGTAAGTTCGAATATCAGTCATGCATTGATGTTTTTATTCGTTATTGAAAATTGTATTGAAAACATAATGATACGAGTAAGCTCTAATAGAGTCGTGCTGATCAGGAAAGGTAATGATAACCAAGTCTTTCTATCCAAAACCGTAGATTCAATTTCGTAAATAATCACGGGTAAACGTATCGGAAAAAATAAAACGCATACACAAGACTGAGTTCTAAACGATTTAGAATTTCAAGTTCTTATTTTAAATATAAACTAATAAGTTTCTTTGGAAACTCGGAATCACTCAAAGCATATTGATTGGAAATAACTTTTTTTCTGAATGATGTAAGGTGGACGAGATTAAATGATATCTTCTTGTTTATTATAGGGGCCATACAAGAAAATGTAACGCTTCAATTCGCTACAACCCTGCAGTTATGAATTTTATTTCGTTGTAACCTTATTTAGAGCTCCATACATTTGTGCCTATTCGCCTTATTAGCCAATTTCTTCTACTATGAACTTCAGTGTGCTGTAAACTACACATATAGAAATAGTTACACAAATAGAAATAGTTCGCTATTAAATACCTGGCCATTCCCTGGCAAGATCACAGATACACGGCCCATATCTCATCTGGAGGAAGATAATGGACCGGAAATCACGTGGTCACAATACTCGGTTAAATTATTACGCGGCTCTTTCGGTTAAGATGAATCGTTTTATATTATTAGCGTAATATGAGCAAAGTTAAAAATAGAAAAGGCAGACAAGACTATGTACAATATAATACCTACAGTTTTAAATTGCAAACGTTATCGTGATCTGCTCTATGCCCGGAAGATAAATAACTCTTCTTGCTCGGTACACTCTTGACAGTTTTACACGTACCTCTGACCTCACTCTTCGTTTTCTGCTTCTTTCTGGCCTTGTCCCATAGTTCTGATAACACGTGCAAATATTATTTAAAGGTGCATTAGTTCACCTGAATCACTCAATAATGAATTGGCCTTGACGGTCAAACTTTATCGTGTTTTGAAGAGATATTTTGTCTGTTATTTTAAGTACCATTTACATGATGCAATTTTCTTGTACGTACCAGCGCAATAATTGAATGCAATAATTACGCGTGCAATTGACGTTCAATAATTGTAAGCAACTGTTGTTTAGACCATGCAAGTCATGATGACAGTCAATTGAATTGTATGCAACAGGCAAGAATCTTTGCATCGTGTAAATTACACTTTATTCGATTCGTTACAACACTCTACAATGGCTATGCGATTAAATGTAAGTTAACTTTTTTGTTACTAATTCGGAAAGCATGTCTTTATTTTTCAAAACAAATAAAAAATCAGGTTTTTAGTGGTTTTTCAAATACCTGATTATAAATTCCTCTAGACATAGTATATAGTACATTTTTCTCAGTATTTAGAATCTTGACGCTTCTGTCAACAAACTCTATGTCCACTTGGGGGTCCAGGACAATGCAACTCGTGAATCATCTGCGGCGATTGCATCTCGTGGCTAATCCGTGATTAATGCGCGGCTCCCGGTGTTGGTTATGGCATTATTATGCCATGGCTAGACCCGCGGCTAATTGGCTTAGAGGCATTATGATAGATTATTTTTTTAAGAAAAATGTGAGCCAATTTGGCGTAACTAACTGACTTTCGTCTTTGCTTAGCACAATTGAAATTAGAAATATATAGACTGGAATTAACCTTTTAGACAGGCTTTAGACTAATAGGTAAGGAAAACTATATTTCAACTGGATCAGATATCACTTAAGTTAAGTTCCTATAACCCACATCAAGGTAAAGTAGGGATGACAATCGCAGTAGTATTAGTAATAGCAATAGTAATGATTGTCATTTGTGTTATCTAAAATACTCACATAATTATTATTGTACTATGTAATAGACAAAATACACACAATGCACAAGCAATAGAAAGTTGTATAAATATCCAAACATTGTATCATAAAACAGTTATGCACAACAGCCTACAATTAAATCAGATCTAATTAATAATCCAGACCTATGATTAAAATCAATACGAATGTTCTCACTGTAAATAATCTAATTTAATCTATATTTTGACAGGTGAACTATCGGTTTGGGAACTATTTGACAGTTGAGGGTGATACGGTAAATAAAGGTGCGATAGACGAAATGAATATCTTATACCTTTGAACTAGCAATTCTTATACATATATACAATACAAGTATATACAAGATTATATACCAGACCTATATTTAATACTAGCGGCGCCCCGCGGTGAATAATTCACGTTCTCGTGGTAATACCGGGATCAATAGTAGCCTATGTGTTAATCCAGGTTTAACCAATTTGATTGTTAAATTGGTAATTGAAGATTAAAAAATATTGATACCAACAAGCTATAAGAGATGTTTTCAAAGCCTTACCCGCACTAGAACCAAGCAAATAGGTGACAGGATCAGGCAGTACTCTACATTCGAGGGCGGAACAGACTATAAATCAACGCGTAGGTGGCCGCAACCAGCAATTACCAATTACCATCGCTATAACTCGCCGGATTAAGGTCAGTGTCTACTGAAACTGAACGGATGAATGGAAAAACTAGTGTTGGCAACATTAGAAGACATTTGACGACCTCTGTGGCGCAGTGGGCGAAAGCCCGCCTGAGACGCGGAGGTTGCGGGTTCGATTCCCTCTGCGGGACAAATGTTTGTATGATCTGCGAATATTTTTCTCAAGTCTGGGTGTTTTCTATGTATAATGTGTATATATTTACAAAAAAAAATATGTGTCTATGTAGTGTATCAGTCATCTGGTTACCTTAACACAAGCAATAAATTGCTTAGCTTGGGACTAGATGACGCTGTGTGGAATGTCCAAGGATATTTATATTTATAAGGAAGGACGGTGCCGAGCCATCATGGAAAAAGAAGATGACATCTGACGTTTTGGAGATGTCAGAAGGAAAAAAATGAAGACGAAAGGATGTCATGTTTATGGCGTTGGAAGTAAAATAAAGTTTTAAAAGTGATAATAGATGTTTTGTTTCAGCGTAAGAGTCAATAATCATTTAGAAGTTTATACTAGGTAATGCTACATTGTATAGCCCAAATAAGCGCAGACTAAGTTGGGCAGAGGTAAAGTTATTGCGAGTAACGTCGGACTGGTCGGAGATATCGATATCTCTGTTTTACGTGCTGTCATACTAACGACTGTTTATAATGCGCGACCGCCGCCCGATGGGCCCAAGTTTGGCTCGGTTAAGTTAGATGGCGCTTGCTGTATTTAATAGTATTTTGATAGACATGTTCACTTGCCTGTTCTCTGCCTTTATTGTTGTTCTTTAAGTTTTTCTAATTTTGTCCAAATTTGCAATAAACGATGCTCATAATGTGTGGTTAGTGATAGTTTTAGCTTACTTTTAAGTTTAAAAATGGCTGTTCACAGGTAACAAGAATTGACGCGTCTAAACATTGAACGTTACGGAAATGTTGTTAAAGGTGCAATACATACCCTGAGGAAAATAAGGTACCTAGCGTGAGATGACGTTATGGGTGTGAATAGTTGCAATACAGTTACGGTCAAACCTTATAAAACATGCCTTTAAAGTTATCGCTACCAAGCTGTAGTGGACTATGCTCTTTAATTTCTGAATATAGCTTAAACCTTGTCCTTACTTCTCGTACAGATTCGAGTTTGAGTGGGCGCGCCGTGAAATTTATAATATTTTTTGGTTTTGGCGCAAGAAAAATCTACATTGTATTAGCATTATACCTACACGATCTTCAAAGGTCCTATACTAAGAAATTGAAAGTAAAAGGTAAAACAAAACGAGGTTTCGCAATTCATAAATCTATACAAATAAAAACAAATTAATAATAATAAATATCCTTGGACTTTTCCCACAGTGTCTTCTAGTCCCAAACTAAGCAATTAAATGCTTATTTTTTGGTAACCAGATGACTGATTATACTAATTATATACACATTTTCTTTTTTTTAAATACAAGAGAAATATTATGCAGATCATACAAACATTTGTCCCGCAGCGGGGATCGAACCCGCTACCTCTGCGTGTCAGGCGGGCTTTCACCCACTCCGTTTTCATGTATAAAAAATCATCCTTGGAAACTAAGCAGTTTTAGACTTATTAACTTTTTGTCAGTAAAGGTATTTGTCTGGGTATGAAGGGAATGGTATTAATATGCACATAATCATTTTTCTGTAGTGCGCGTGATTAGAAAGTTCGCGGGAAAAAAGTGAAAGGAAAGGGCGCAAATTATGAAGGGTTAACGGTGAAGGAAAACAGCATAAAGCCGCGGCTTAGTCAGCCTTACACTTATTGACCATTGTATTTCCTGTGCATATGGCCGACGTAGCTGAGAGGATGGTTTAGCTGCTGGGCCAGCATATTCCATCTCAACAATGTCCCAGGCACTACAGTGTCCCGTTAAGTGTAGGCAAAGACTGCCTCCTGACGCTGTTTAAATCATCTAGTGAAGATGTAAAGGCCTGAGTAATGAAAGGAGGTTTTGGAGAAACCTTTACATAATGGGGGATAAAATAAAACATTTTATTTGGCTTTTCTCATATTTTTTTGTATGTCGGTTAAACGACCTACTACTTCACAACAAGAAACATAGGAATTAGATGTTTCACTAAACAATTATATTTGAGATAAAAATATATTATCTACACTACTCAACAAAGTCTAGGGAACAAGCAACAATGCTTCAACTTTTTTGTGATAATTCGTAAAAAATGTACTGGTCACTAAAATTTATAAATTAAAGCTGGAAGAGGAATAAATCATTTGTTCGAAATTAAAAAAATAAAACCAAAGTGCGAAAGCTTTTCAAAATAAGAGGGAAAAATCGAACTTGGTCGAAGAGTAAGGGGTTTGCTAGCATAAAGTTGTTGTGATTTTTGTCATGTATCGAATTTTATTCTTGTGAAAACCCATTACTGCCAACTTTTTCGACATTTTTGAAAGTCTAAGCTTTATGTCACGTCGTGATTTAACGCGGGAAGAGATGCTTAGGGCTGTGGGTATGTTGGAAGCTAGACGCGGTCAACGCGATATCGCGGCCGCTGTGCACTCACAGCCAAGCGTAATTTGCCGATTATGGGCACGCTACAGGGCTACAGGAGATGTAGCCGAACGTCACCGAGGAAGATACAGGGTCACTACCCAGAGACAAGATCGATTTCTGCATAATGCTGCAAGAAGGCAGTCCCAGATTACAGCTCGCCAGTTAGTAGGAAGACTCCAGTCCCAGCACCAAGTGGTTATCAGTGACCAAACCGCCAGGAGAAGATAACATGAAGTCAATCTCCGCGCTCGCACACCATTATGAGTTCCAGCTTTGCGACGTGGAAATCGAGGGCGTCGTTTATGTGAGCTAATGCACATTTGCGACGGACCAACAATCAGTAAGCACGTGTTTTCTTTTCCGAAGAGTCTCGTTTCGGATTTCATCCTGATTTAAGGAGAGTGCGTGTTTGGCTTGTTCCTGGTCGCCAAAGTCGACTCCAAAATCCTCAGGAAGTTCATCCTTATCAAGGCGGAACGATCATGGTGTGGGCTGGAATTTGCCTGGGTGGGAAAACTGATCTCGTTCGCATACGAGGCAATTTGAATGCAGACCAATACACTGAACAGGTAGTGCATCCTATGGTCATCCCCCACCACCAGCAGTTTGGCCAAGATTTCGTGTTCATGCAGGATAATGCACGCCCACACACCGCAAGGCAGGTGATGAATGTGTTCAGCGAGCACATTATCACGGTATTAGAGTGGCCTGCTCAGTCCGCCGATCTCAATCTAATTTAGCATGCATGGCATTTACTCGGAAGAAGAGCTTACAGTGATTTTCCTCAAAATTTAAACACGGGAGAAGAACTTTTTTCGCATCTTTTCAGAATATGGAGCCTTATTTCACAGGCGACAACTGATAACTTGATACTCAGCATGCCACGCCGATGAAGGGCCGTGGCTAATGCCCTGGGAGGTCCAACGGATTATTAAACAGCTGCAAATAATGTTTTTTCACTGAATTTCCACATAAGCGTCATAAGTTTTGTAATTTAAAGAAAACTGTTTGTTTTTTGGTTTAGGCACTATTTTAGTTTTTTTAAATAAACCTTAATTTTTTACATGAACGTTTTTTATTTAATTGCATAACTGAAATCAAGAATAAATTTCGCTTCTTTTGATGTATAACATCTGGGACAATAAAAAAGATTAATTAAAAATATTCACTAAAATATCCTTGTTCCCTAGACTTTGTTGAGTAGTGTATTTAAACATGTTTTCAGTATTTTTTCTATACAGCAATTTATTATTTTAAAAAATTTGAGCTAATATTTAAATTCTATGTCTAGGTATACAATGTCAACACATAATTTACCTAAACAAATACCTACTCGTAATATTTAACCAGTAGAAGCTGCAATACAGAATACTTAAATTTTAAATTATTGGAAATACTCAACATTTTTATCATATTTATTACATACTACATAAAATCACGCCGCTTTCTCATGGGGGTAGGCAGAGACCACGGATCTCCACTTGCTAATAATTATTATATTGTCTTATTCTACTTATCACCAATGCACATCTGTTTTGTTCTATTAAAGAAACACCAAAGTTAAAAGTTGTTTTGAAAGGATATTTCAACTAACTGCTACATTAGCACCATAAATTATAGTACGGAGTATTTAAAAAAAAAAACATGACAAAATTACATTAAATGCAACTTATCTTAATAACTTAGCTATTTATGTCATGTTTAAAATAAATCCTAATAATCTCTAAAATATCACACTTTTCAAAATACCTAGTATTTACAAAATTACTTACATTAATAATAGTTATTCTGTGATGATTATTTAATCGCCATTTCTTATTTGAAGATTAATCATGGTAATTTGACATTATTATCTAGACAACAGTTATTAAAATAGTATACCTACAATCTTCCTGATATATAATTAGAAAAATATTATCCAAAAGAATACATCAAGTTATAAGGAATTTTTTTTTTTAAAATACTTAGTTAGCAGATGAATAAAGAATCTTTGAAAAAGTTTAATGTTTCATTTAGTTTAAAATTAAATTATTGGCCTACAATACAATGTTAAGTATACCTATAATTACTAAAGTCATATTCACATATTTTGTAGATAGGTGTAAATATTTTATAATTTCAAAAATCGGCTGAATATAATATATCTTTTAAATATTATTACTCACTAATATTGTTATGTACTTAATATAAAACTTGCTTATCATTTTAATGTCTATGTATAACATACATTTTAAGCCATGACGGAGGCCTTTATGCGGCCTAAAAACTCCGTCACCAAAGTTGGCCACTTGCTTACACGAAATTATACATCTTGTTTTAAAAAATGTTGGAACATTATATTTTACCTACCTACATTTCTACGAGTATTAAGTGACATTTATATTCCGCCAGTAGAACTAGGAGATTTTACGAAATATGTGACAAGTGTGCCCTTGCCTTTAACGTAAGTTGGACCCCGGCATTCGCAAGTGTAGCCCGCCCTCATTAGAACTCTGTAAGAGAAAACGCCTGTGAGTTTTACTATAGCAAGCTTGGATGTAACTTGTAAAGTGAAATGTAGGGGCTTATGAAAAGTTAAAGTGTGAGTATGTTTTGAGGGTAATATCCGTTAGCGCTGATAGGCTCGTATTCAGAATTCATTCACAAGCATGTGTCTCAAGCGGTGATACAACGAACCATTTTTATCAAAGCTGTCAAAAATCGATGTTTTGTTTAATTCTAAGTTACAAAATTTGTAACTTAGAATTAAATAAAAACAAAATAGAACAATCAGCTACAAAATGGGCCCAAATCAGCTTTTGCAGATATTAAAAAACCCTGCGCTGGTTTTCCGTTGGGGCCTGTGAGACCAAGTAAATACAATAATAAGAGACATCCATAACCGAGTATATTATCCAAAACCAATCATCATCAAACCTTTTTGACTTTCTTAAACTTTCGCGATCACAATTTCATACTTTTAAATAGAAATTTACAGGATTTTATCGCGTAATTTACCTACCTTTTATTATTTCCCGACGTTTCGGCTGTAAATCCTGTAAATTTCTATTTAAAAGTAAACCTTTTTGATTTGATTTGTTTTGGATAAGGAACACTTACTTGGCAGTTTATTGAGTGATAGAGGAGAGTGGAAGAGAAAAACATGTTGTGCCGACCCCACTTAGCGTGGGATAAGGGCAGGAGAATGATGATGACTTACTTGGCAGTATCCTCGGTGACCTGTTTCTTGCCCATGACCCCTGATGATAGTGCATAGTGTGGACTTAGCTATTGGTTTTGGAATAATGTGAGGAGCACTTACTTGGCAGTATCCTCGGTGACCTGTATCTTGCCCATGACCCCCGTGGAGTCCATCCTGGAGGCCACGTTGACCGTGTTCCCCCAGATGTCGTACTGCGGCTTCTGTGCGCCCACCACGCCCGCTATCACCGGCCCGTGGCTTAGACCTGGAGCGTATTAGTTTTCGAGTGGTAAGTATAAAAAAAATTATCCTTGGACCTTAGAGAGAGAGAGAGAAATAGAGCGCTGCATATTCCTTTTTCAGTCACACAAAAACAAAGAAGAATATATACAACATTCTTGTGAGTAAAAGAGACGAAGCATTAGATCTTTTGTCCCTCATCGCGTGCCGTTTTTTTGTATGGCCGGAAACTTGATGCTCCGAATTTTGTACTACGAGACTATGGATTTACTGCATTTTTTGTCCCTTTCGGCGGCATGCTCACTGTACGTCCAGGTACTATACTAGGTCCATGCCTTGGACATTCCACACGGCGTCATCTATTCCCAAGCTAACCTAACCTAACGCTTGTGTTATGGCAACCAGATGACTGATATACTAAATAGATACATTTTTTTTTGTAAATACATACATACTACAGTTAGAAAAACATCCAGAACCAGAAC
Organism: Xanthorhoe designata; assembly: GCA_963582015.1. Classification (NCBI taxonomy): domain Eukaryota; kingdom Metazoa; phylum Arthropoda; class Insecta; order Lepidoptera; family Geometridae; genus Xanthorhoe; species Xanthorhoe designata. The sequence continues at coordinate 1,291,099 of OY757045.1, forward strand.
AAATCTATGTAGAAGATACAAACATTTGTCTCATGGCGGGGATCGAACCCGCAACCTCCGCGTCTTCGTCCACTGCGCCACAGAGGTCGTCAATACTCACCTAACCTCAACTTGAACCTCTGGAAGGACTCTCTGTTGATCTGGTCGAGTATCGACATGAGAGCCATCGCGAACTCTACAAGAATCGCCACTGTGTGCTCCTCTTTACTTTTTGCGTCCTGAAAAGGACAAAAACATGATTTAATAACATTTTTTGTAAAGCCGTGTTGGTCAAGTGGATTTACTTTAGTGGATTTACGTACATTTACTGTAGGACATATACATATACATTTACATTTACATTTATTTTGGGCACTCTACCTGCGGTCGGTGACCTGAACTCTGTCTTCTATCTTTAGTTAAAATACTTATATATTTTAGATAGAATACAGAGTTCCTTTTATTTATTTAGTTGTTTAGGTTAAGAAGTGTAGATATTTTTTGTTTCTGTGTGTTTCTTTGTTTCTTAAATAAATAAAAAGGTGCCATCTGTAGGACTACTAATGATCTAAAAATTGCCGATCTGTAAGAAATGTCTACCGCTCCCGGGATACAGACGTGTTCATTTTCATTTTTTTTTTTTCTACTAGTATAGTATTATAATAGTGGCAATTCTGGATGTCGCCTAAACTTAACTAAACTAATTTGACAGCACTAAAAATGTTGCCGTCCCTTTCATAACGATCGAAATAAAAAGGATGGCATCAATTTTAGTGCTGTCAAATTGGTTTAGATAAGTTTAGGCGACATCCAGAATTGCCACTATTATCTGTGGTAGGACTTACAATTTTCTTTCCTTCTTCTTTCCCTGGACACAGTCCTGAGGCGATCATATATGTGCTGCCTATCGTCTTGATCTTCTCTATACTGCTGAATTTCGGCTTTAGAAGTAGCTGAAAAAAAAATCAAAGTTTCAAATTAAAATATATAAATGGCTGTACCTTTGATTGTGTTTTATAAACATCAGCCCCTGATTGTGTAACTTGTTTCGATTGTATCAAAGTTGTATCAAAGCAAAAATCACAGTAAATAGCGAAAACAACGGTCAGTTTTATCGCTGATTAAGTAAATTAGTAACTTAATTACTGTCATATTTGACAGTTGTTTTCGCGATTTACTGTGATTTTTGCTTTGATACAACTTTGATACAATCAAGCCAAGTTACACAATCAGCTGCCCTAGCCATGTTACATTTCGGCAATCGCTTTAGAGAAGAAACTAAAAAAATTGTATATGAATTGACATTTGATGACGAAAACTCGAGCGATCAGAAATGTCAAATCAAAGGTGTAGCGATGATAGAAAGAGAATAGATACGAAACATTTGTCACTTGTCTACGCACCCAGGGGGTAGGTTAAAGTTAGAAAAATTGATGACGAAAACTCGAGCGATTAGAAATGTCAAATCAAAGGTATAGCGATGATAGAAAGAGAATAGATACGAAACATTTGTCACTTGTCTACGCACCCAGGGGGCAGGTTAAAGTTAAAAGTTACCTTATCAAAATCACAGATGATTTCATTGAGAAGTCTGAGGCACTCCAACCCTTGTTTATTGACATCAGTTTCGTCGTAGAACTCTTTATAGTTCGGTATCGACGCGAACATTACCGCTATACTTGAATACCTTTCGTGGTATAAATCTTCCTGAAAAATCCATTTTAATAGGTAAATTTTAATTAAAATAGATGCCTTTCACTAGTGGCAATTCGGAGTGTCGCAAAAGCTAAACTAAACTAACTAAAATTATTGCCATCCTTTTTATTCCCATCGCTATGAAAGGGTCCGCAACATTTTTGGTTAGTTAAGTTTAGCTTTTGCGATACTCCGAATTGCCACTATTGTCTAATGAAAAAATGAAATGAAATATGATCACGACTGTATCCCAGTGAGCGGTAGACATTTCTTTCAGATCTTTAGGCAATTTTTGGATCCTGTTGAAGATGTCTAAGGGGGTAGTCAGAGGTATGTCCAAATACATATTTGGTACATGCCCTCATCTTGCAGAAGTTAACTTTCCATACGTGACAGGTTGCAAGCCCATCGACGCTATTATAGAGCTAACTGGTTTCCTCACGATGTTTTCCTTCACCGTTAAAAGCTCGTGTTAAATTTATTTTAAGTTTAATAGGTTACAATAGATGCCCTTGCCTTGGTAATTAAAATTGTTTTATTTGTGTACAATAAAGAATAAAGTAAAGACTAATAGCGTCGATGGGCTTGCAACCTGTCACGTATGGAATGTTAACTTCTGCAAAATGTTGGCATTGTACTATGTATTTGGACATACCTCTGACTACCCCTTAGACATCTTCAAAAGGATCTAAAAATTGCCAGAAGATCCGAAAGAAATGTCTACCGCTCTCTGGGATACAGTCTCATACCTATTTCATTTTATTTTCATTTCACTTAAACAAAATATGTAAGAGGAATGATAGAGATGAATCGAAGAAAAAATATGTTGTGCCGACTCCAACTAACGTGGGATAAGAGCAGGAGAATGATGATGTAAGTACTTACCTACTTATTCCTTATAAAATTGTATTTTTAATACATCATTAAATAATTTTAATTACCTCTGAAGCAACGGATGTCAGAAAATGCTCTGCCACATGAGCTGGTAAGATGTTTTCTAATAAAATCTGAAAAATATTATGTATGTTATATCAAAGATTATGTTCTAATCAAGTTAGAAGTATTATTACACACAAGTATATTAATGTCTAGTAAGTAATTGAAAATTTTTAAAGCGTTTTTAGTAAAGGTATAAATATTAGAGTAGAAAGGTACCTTATGTACCTTTCACAATGAGACAAATCTTAGGAATGGAAATTTGTGGTTCCCTCCCAAAAAATCTACTCAAAGCAATGGAAATTTATGGTTCCCTCATAGTACTTAAATACTTCAAAATCAGATTACACCTAAATGAATTTGCACTTGACTATCCCTCTATACCATGTTCTGAAGATTAGCGAATCTTACAGCTCCTAGGGGATCACGTTAATAATGTAATGCAATGATAAAATGAATGAAGCGCTCGTGGCGAAGCTAGCTAAGACGTTCTTGATAGATCGTCGAAGTTAAGCAACGTTCTGAGCGGTCACTACTTGGATGGGTGACCGCAAGTGGCATTTTCATCTGAGCGCTTCCTTGCTTCGGAGGGCACGTTAAATTGTCAGTCCCGGTTTTTAAAGTCGTTAAGCCACGACGGAGGCCTTTGGGCGGCCTAAAAACTCCGTCACCAGAGTTGGCCACTTTCTCATACGAACGAACGAACGGAATGATAAAATGTATCTTTTAATGTACCTTATTGATCCCTCTCATAGTTTCAACTTCTTCTTGCTCAAATTTAAGTTTGTCTTTCCACAGGAAATCTGTCCGTGATGTAAACTCAATCTGCCGATCCAAGATGTGCAGCAACGCGGCTAGGAAAACTAGGATTAGCCCTGCTTTAGCTGCGTATGGAATTGTTGTGATCCTGAAATGATACAAAATATACTTAAATATTAAAATACTGGATCTCACAAAAGAGTTTTGCTCTACAAACCTATGCTAAGTCTGTACGTTTTAATATAAATACCTATTTTTATTTTACCTGTAATAAAATACCTTTTAAATCTTGTTTAATCGACAAGACTAATAAAATAAATAACACACATAAAACAAAGCATGACAAATTAGAGTTGGCGTTACTCAAGGCCGCATTCTGGGGCGGATTTTGTTCCTTCTTAAATCACGAGGAATTCCCAAAAGATCACGCGAAGGAACTAACTATAATAAAATATACTCACTGCTCCTCCTCTCCAATATTCTCATACAAGTTGAAGATATGAGAGGACGCGAACATGGTGATATGGACGACAAGCGTCAAACACATCACGAAGAACTTCAGCACGAAACCCACGCGAAGGAATACTGATATAGAGGCGAGGGTAATCACGGTGCTGTAAATGTATGTCTGGAAGGAAAAGCTAATATTACCAAAAGATAATCGTTGAAGACATAAATTCCCGTGACATAGTTTTTCTGAATCTATAAGAAGAAAAGTTTGTGTTTACAAACTTTCAAGTGAATCTCGAAATGACTAGACACTTTAAAACAACACCTTTCGTTCATATCAGTTGCCTATCGAAAAAACAGAAACCTATGCTGTAATATAAAACGATCAGTTAACTATATTTAATAAACTAAAATGATATTTATTTACAGAAACTAAACTACTAGGTACATTTTTACATAACTGTACCTACACATAAAATGACCTACGGTACCGAGACATGGACGCTCACTCAGGAGACTGTGCACAGAATGCGAGTCGCACAAAGGGCCATGGAGCGCTCCATGCTTGGTATCACTTTACTTGACCGGGTTCGTAATACGGAAATCCGACGTCGTACCAAAGTGGTAGATGTTGGGGACCGTATTTCGAACTTGAAATGGAGTTGGGCAGGGCACTTGGCAAGAATTGGTGATGGCAGGTGGAGTAAGGCCTTAACTGAATGGTGGCCCCGGGGATTCACTAGACCTCTTGGCAGACCACCTGCTAGATGGATGGACGACATAGTTGCCGTACAGGGTAAGACCTGGATGCGAAAGGCCCAAAGTAGAGCTGATTGGCGGTTATGGAAGGAGGCTTATGCCCAGCAGTGGGTTACAAAAAGCTGAATATGATGATGATGATGACACATAAAATAAAATATTAAACCAGTTAAGCCACCAAGGATTGTTACAAACGATCTGTAGGTAGCTCAACTGGTATGTAGGTATGTAACTCATAAAGTATGTGAGATACTGACCGGAGCTGAATCCACTTCATTGTAAGTATTTACAGAATAAACAGACAGGTACGGGTCCGTATCATTCCTTTCCAACAGTATATCAGATATATTTTCTGAACTTGATATATTTATTCTATATCCAGAGTAATCTTCAATGACGTATGGTTGTAACTGTAATAAATACACTTGAGAATACGTTGTAAAGTCTTACTAAAAGTTTACGGTTTCAGCGGGATTCGAACGCGCGAGATACAAGCGATCGCCCTTAAGTCGGGCTGCCATAACCACTTGGCCACGAAACCTTATGACGTCGAAGACGAAACTATCAGTAAGATGATATTTCGGTTAAAGCGCCGATTAAAAGATCTGAAACCGCTGTTTTATAAAGTCATAAAATGTAGGTATCAGAAATTTCGAAAAATAGTCAAAGGTTAAAGAAAGGACGAAATTAATAACTATTTAAAATTATTCACTATTTAGGATAACTGTTTTATTGTCATAAATGTTAAAAAGACTAAAAAGGGTTTTTATAACTTACCAAATTGATGACTGCGCAAGCGCATATCAGAAGAACAGACACCAAAAACATTGTCAGTCTTATGAATCGGTTGTCAGCAACCACCTGGAATTTAAAGGAGATAATTTAGACAATTTTCTCATACACAATAACACGTTCCCACAACACAAGCCATTTTGGGATTAAGAATATAATACTGTGTGAAATTTCCACCATCATTTATTTATTTTATTTTTGTTCATTAAGTGAATATAACACTAGCTTACACGCCCGCGGCTCCGCTCGCGTGGCACCTACCTTAATAAAATACAGCCTATGTTCATTCGAAAAGTCTATGCTACTATCGATGAAAGAATTTAACATATCGGATGAGTAGTTTCGCAGATTACCCCAAACTTACAAACAAACAAACCAACTTCACCTCTTTATAATATTAGTATAGATTACGAATGTTTTGAAAATGAAAAAGATAATTTAGCTTAATTAAATTAAACAACGAATAATTTAATATTGATCACAAGTTCCTTTTTTTACAGGAAAAAGTCTCACCTGTCCAGGTTTAGTGCAATTATCAGCGTAGTCATCAGGCGTGTCAGATAGCGGATGTAATCCTCTTGCAAACATGTCCCCATCGTGCCACGATAGGTACACGAATACGAGCAGTGTCAGGAGGGTTGGACCGAAGGACGCGTAGATGACTACACCTCTGGAAGATTTAACAAGTGATTTTAGATTATTTGGTACCAAGATTCAGGACCAGATTAAAAAAATTGCTTGTTTGGTAATAGAAGTTAAAAGATGTGAAGAAAAACATCGTGAGGAAACCAACCAACCAGAAGCTACTAGACGATATCTAGTAGCGTCAATGCACCTATATTACGTGCCATGTAAATACCAAAATACTGTATTTGGACCTCTTTTGGAGTACCACCTCTGCAAAGGATCTAAAATGCATAAAGATCCGAAAGAATGAGTTGGAATTACAGTCGTGATCATAGATTCCTCATTTAATTTCAAATAATATTTATAATTATTAAGAACATTATCAGAGTTTTTGAAATCGTATGAGTAGGTAGTTTTGGAGATTACCCCAAACATACAAACAAACAAACCAACTTAACATATTTATAATAATTGTACCTATTGAAATATAATCAAGACTGTGCGTTCCCAATGTGTGGTACACATAATATTATTTTAAATTTTATAAACATTTAAATCCTTTGAAAGTGCCTTTAGTTCCTAATAAATTTATCTAAATAGTTCACTTACTTTGGCACTGTGAGTAGTTGTATAAAGGCCAGCAGTAGGAACAGTAGTGCTGCGAAAGCGACGTTGTATTTGAACTGAGCGTCAGGCTGGTTGCGATACTGACGCTCCTGCGTCGCGCTTTTGAACCAAAGCGTCAGACGGTTCATGCCTTCTGTGTTATTGCTGAGAAAAAGAAATCATCATCATCGTAGCTGTAGTCATTGCTATCGCTAACACTGCTTTGTCAATATCACAATATATTTATGTCATCATTATCATTAATTTTATCATCACATCCTATATTTTCCCAGTTTTATGTTCAGTCATCTCTATTATCTTGATCATTATCACCATTCACAGTTTTATCATAAATTTATTCATCATTGTTCATAATCACGGGTCAAACTCAACAGGTATTTTTTCACTAGGACTATTGAGACTTTTTAATCATCATTAAACATCTTACCTGCAATCACAGCACGTAGTTCTTTGCGGTAACAGATTCTGTTCTATCATCGCTAAACTCTGAAACAGAACAAATAAAACATGAGGACAAAGAGATATAATCATAGACACACATAATACAAACGCAAGGCGAAAACGAAATTTTCTTACAGAAATTCCGATATTCTTGGCAAGAGTGGAGTCGGTGATGTTTGCAAAAGGCTTATCAGCTCCCCAACACTCCACGTACTTCGTCATCTTACTGGATGGACGGGACCGGGAGGGCAGGCCTGGAGTCGCTGGAAATACATTAAAATATTGAGTCTTGTGCTGATTTTGGAACCGTGTTGGTGTCAGAAAATTGTGAACTTTCAAACTGAAATATTTGGCTGGGAATTCAAATTGTTACAGTGTATTTAAATTTCAAGAAAGTAGAATATTTAAAGGTGATGGTGAGCAAACCTTCACAACAAGACAAGATGTAAACCGAAGTAAAAGGTCTTTGGATGACACAACTTAGATTTAAGCCAAGACTTTCAGATTGAAAACTGATTTATTTCCAACATCAGCAACACAGTCAGAAACAACAAAAGATTATTACATCGATGAAGAGAAATGCTGTGAGTTTGTGTCCATGTGTTTCATTATCAAATGACAACAGACACAAATCAATGTAATAAGAGTACTATTAGATATCTAGATTGCTTAGAAATTAACTAAATGGCCTTCGAAATAGTGAAAATGTCAACAATTTCCATAATGTTTTCATGGTAATGGACACCCGAGAGTAGAAAAGAACTAACTCAAGGACTCAGTGGAAATTGTACTTAGCATCCTAAGAAATAAGGTCTGTTGTAGCAACTCCGACTGCGGTGTGATTGCTGCGATTTCTGAAGAGTCAGAACTATCCTCTGAAGTGAGAAAAAACATTTTAAACTACCTACTACAGGACTACTTATTTTCTAACAACTACCAGGACAAGTTATTTTCTATTCTAGAATACAAATGGAGACAGAAGGCAGAAGTCCGTCAGTTCAGACGCCTTTGTGTCAGAAGTACCATTGATTTGTACCATTGATTGTACAAGTGACACAACTTTGTATCCTTAGTACCAGTAAAGAAAAATGAGGATATTCCCCCGTAATGTTAACCGATAACTATGGGACTAGTGATACAACTTTGTATTACACCAATTGATCTTGTTTCCTTTTTTGTTTGGAGAATGGAATCCTAAAAAACTAAATTAAAGGCGGTTCACGTGCTTAAGAAAAATCTTTTAAGCTTGATTTGAGCCACTCTCCGGAGGCTGAAATTAGGGCAACGATGTCAGATACACAGATAAACAGGTCAAATTTATACATCCCTCTTTTTGCGTCGGGGGCTAATATTTAAAAAATTATTATAATTTTATCAGTCTAAAGAGTTAACGCCGAATTCAACATTCAAAAGTAAACTAAAAGTAAGTTGAAAGTAAAATTAAGAGACGAAAGTAGAAACCCATATTAAATTTTTTATTTATTTATTTCAAAACCATTACGTGTATTATTACAGGTATTAAACTCTGAGCATACAAACCTAACTCCAAACCTTACCTGTCCCCATAATAGGGCTGATAGCTCCAATAATAGAGCCACTGCGACTCTTCGGCTTGACATGCACGGAGCCGTTAGTGAGGCCTTCCCCAGGGCTGGTGGCCCCTTCGAAGGCCACGGTCTTTGGCCCGTCTACTCGCACTGATGCTCGACGACTTAGGTCTGGAATTTGGTGGTGTGAAGTTAGATTTCAAGCTCAAGCACCCATATCCGAAAATTTACCATTTACTATAAAGGTCCCTAATAAGCTAGGTCTCATTTTTAAACAGTTTTACTCGATTAGCACTAAGATCAGTTGCAATTTATTTGAATTAGGTACCGATAAAACCCATCGAGAAGTAGAGACTTTTACTTGCCAATTCGTAACGTTAATGTAACTAATGAATATGTTACTTATCCTGGGTTACATACAAACGAACGTCTCTTTACAACAAAACCAGAATTGCTAGATATTTACCTCCAGAAGGTGCAGTCCTAACCGACTCCGACCTCATAACATCAGTTGTCCTAATAGAATCAGATCTTGTCACATCCGTCCTCAACGAGTCCGACCTCATCACATCAGTCCTCAAATCAGCTGTTCTGATCGACTCGGACCTCATCACGTCATTCCTGAACGACTCTGATCTCAGATCCGCTGTTCTGATCGATTCTGATCTCATGACGTCATTTCTGAACGAGTCTGATCGCAGGTCAGCTGTTTTTATAGATTCTGATCGGAGAACTCTGGATGTTTCGTCGCTGAAACTGTGCTGGGATGGCGCTGGGCTGATGTTGTGTTTTGTGGGGGATACGTCGTTGTAGATGGATGAGACGATACTGGCTTTACGATCTGCTGTGCAGACTGAGAGGCGGCCGTTTTCGAATAATCCTGGGGGTTTCTGTAATAAAGTGGTATAATGAGAGTTATTTTTAATGCCGCCTGAGACGCAGGAGGTTGTCGGTTCGATCCTCGTCGTCATGGGAAAAATGTTTGTATATTCTGCAGAAAGGTATTTATTCCGGTATTTATACCCCAGGTTTTTCTTTCAAATAATCACTAAGTCAAATAAAACAGAATATATAAAGTAGTAGGTACTCGTATTATTATCAGTCATCTGGTTACCAAAACATGAGTAAATAAGTTGCTAGCTTGAGACTATAATGACATTGTATAAATTTCCAAGGATATTCAATTATATTTATGTAATTTAACTAATTATAATAATTCATTTTAATTGAATAATATATTTTAGTGTCTCGGCTTTTTAGCCGAACTGTTCAAAACCCAGCGCTGCATCAATAAATGATTGTTTCTTCAGTACTCTTTTATAAAACGAGACAAATTTCAAGTAGATGATAAAAGACAAGACAGATGATCTCTTGTGTTTGTTGTTTTGTTGCAAAAAAACAACAAGTCACTTGTGTTTCCGCGCACATATATTTCAGACATATAATAATGTTAAAACAGCTTTAGTTCTTGTTTATCTGCATAATTATTCAGAGTAGTAACTTTTCATAAAGGGATTTCCACGTGCGGAAAATGGCCGTGTATTTTCCCTTGTTTTGCGGGATTATGCAATTTATTATACAGTTTCTGCTAAAATTATTCATGAACTTTTCGCTCGTGCATTATGCGGCTCAAATTAAAAGCAAGTTAAATAGCATTACACGTTTTTCATTAACGAAGATTTAGTTTTGCTAATAAACAGCATTTTGTCAAAAATCTTAAGATTCAAATAGACTAACTGTATGCACAGTTATGGCAGTCATTTCTTATATTTTTTGGTTGTTTTTCTATGTATAATAATGTAGGTATGTATTTACAAAAAAAAATGTATCTATGTAGTTTATCAGTTTTCTGGTTACCATAAGACAAGCATTAAATTGCTTAGCTTGGGACTAGATGACGCTGTGTGGAATGTCCAATGATATTTATTTATTTATTTATTCAGGAAAAGTTTTTATTCAAAATATTTACGGTGAAGGTGAACGAGGTAAGTTCAAACACATTTTGCAAGTATTATTTTGCATTCTGCGTGACGAGCTTTAGAATAAGAGTAAAAATACAACCCACTAAGCCCAACTTATGAACTTTAAAACTAAAAATTAGCCCAGATATTTAAGTTAAGTTCTGTTCATGCAAGCGATTAGAACGGCCTAGACCTTCATCACCAGAGTTCGCCGCTAGCTCATACAAACTTATAGATCATAGATCTTGCACGTATGAAACTAACCACGAATGATGCTGATGCGTTCATGTTCGCAACTTGAGCACGTTTCAATTTCATGCACGATTTCGTATCTGCTGCTCTACACCCCAGTCACGCGCAATAGCGTAGTAACAATCAGTTATTCTTAATGCAAGCAGAGTTGTATTTAGGCGGGGAGCATCTTAACGTCTAACTGGTGGCTACCAGGGCTCCTAAGAAAAAAATCTAAAGACCAGTTAGTGTTAAAGTGTCTTGGAGATACATACAGTATATTTCAAAATATTATCGGGACTTAATCGCGTATCAATATTATTTATTTACCTCGACGTTTCGATGACATTACAGTCACCGTGGTCACGAGTAGACACATGACGTCATCGAAACGTCGAGGTAAATAAATAAATAAATAATAAATAAATATTCTTGGACTTGAAATAAATTTTCATTTTTTATTCATATGCACATGCCGGCTAACTACCTATCTAAATTGTGACCGCTCAGAAAGTCGCGGTGTCGCTTAACTTCACTGATTTATCAAAATAATGTCTAGCTAGCTACGCCATGACACTCTTTTGCGGAGGTATTACAAATACAAATAAGTACAAATTAATTTTTGGTTTTAACTTACCTAAAGTTAAAGAAATTTCACAGTAATCGAAAAGTACCGTATTAAGTGGTATTGGTACTTACCTAAATCAACGATTTATTTTACGTATCTAATACCCGTGTTTTATTACTGTAAAAAAAACGTCCTAATCCTGACGACGACCCTGTTTGAAGACGCTATAAATCTAAGTTATCATCGGGTCAGGGGTGGATTACTTAGACTCAACATAAACTTAGAACTATGCCAGTAATTTAATTAGAGGCTCTGTGACATTTGACTGAAAAGTAAGCTTTATTTAAATTAAGTACTTTAGTCCTAGGACTATTGTACATTTAAAGTTTGAATTCAATGAATAGTTGTGACTACATTCTGAAATGTAAAGGCGATCGAATACGTAAAACAATTTGCACTCAGTATCCAGGCCAGATCACTTATATAAACAGAAAATGAATAGGAAGTGACAAAGTCAATAGTAAAAAGTGTTGAAACGAAACGATTCGATAAAAAACGATTGTACTATGATAGGCTCTGGATGATTTACAGTCAAATCGACAATGTTGCATTAACACCTCGGCCTATACAGACCACACGTATCAATCACAAAACCAACTCTAACGAGTAATCCGAGCGTGGTCGATCCAATACCCTTCCATCAGCTTCCATCCATACCGCGGAATTGGCAATAACACGACATGACGAATAAGAGACGTCTGGTTTCATTACGATATGTGTCAGGGGATTTGCATCGTTCAATATCGATGGAAACTGTGTAATACATCATAGCAATTCTGAAAGTCAATAACTGAAATTGCTCTAATGATTTTCCAAGGGGCCTTTTTTGCCAAAGCTTTGGATGTGATACAATTTCTAGACTTTACTTGTAGATTTTTGATAAGTACTGCTTTAGAGAGCATCTTATGCCTATACTACTGAGGTATGAGGGTTATTGTGACAAAGTAGTATAGTAAAGATGGTTCCCCTAAACAATCCGCCATAAAGCAAACCGAAACATTGTTTAGTCAAAAACCTACACTTACCCTAGACTAAAAGTACTAAACAAAATATTTATCTCTATAAAAATTGCACTGAAAAACATATACCTAACAGGATTTCATCGATATATCAGATCTCGATTCGGTGTTGGCTTTTAAAAGCATTTTTAACGTCGTCAAAATCTACGTTTGCCTTTTTTGTTTTCGGATAATTGCTGTTTCAACAGCGCTATCAAGATTTTTCTGATGTAAATTCAGAAGCTTTGAATAAGTAATTTGCAAATAAACAGGTTTTAAAAAGAAGATAAATTAAAAGAATAAATCAATGAACAGAAATACTTAAATATTATTGGATTAATATTGAAATACGTGTTGATTCAGTGGCCCTTGACTTTCAGCCTGAAAATTGTAAAGTTAAACTCAGATAAATATTACTTTCGAAAAAAATATACCTACAAATAGTACGTACCTACCTACACGACCTTTATACCGTTAAAAAAAAACCTTGACTATATTACTAAACGGTGATAGGCATTGTATCCTGCCTGTCAAATGAAATGCTAACCACTTACAAAATGAGGGCATTTCCATAAGTACCGTGTGGTTAACACCACCCAAGACATGTCATATTCAAAGTATCGTTAATTATCATAGAAATAACCATACCTACGTATATTCGTATGAGTATTATTACGTATCGTACCTACTGTTAATTTTACCCAATACATTTTTGACATAAGAAAATTATGATAGTGAAGAAGTGGAAAAAAATAAGATAGGAACATCCTTATTTTTTTCAAGTTAATTTAAATAATGTTGCCCATCGAAATTAGTTTTTTCTTGCTCTGAATTTAATTATTGTGGGCAGAATTGTTATTTAAGTCCACAGAGAGCAGATTAAATCTTGAGTCTATTTTAATGAGAGCTTGTTATCAGAAATGCGCTTTTAAAAATCTGAGGGATTGTTTCGAATGAAGAAGAAAAAGTATTAAATACAGAGATCTTTGTCTTAATTAATTTTATGTTTGACCCAATTCTTACGGTACAAAATCACAGATGACAGACATACAACGATTGTCTGCAGGCCTACATGATACAAACTTAAAGGTATTGTTAGATTAGAAACATTTATCATACGAGTAGATCCTCGGTAGGGAGTTTACCTTTGAATTGTGGAATAGTAGGTTGATGATGTGTATAGTTAAAATAATTAATATTCCTGTACAGAAACTATTGTTGAATAATATTAGCTCGTTCCCTTGTAGACATTCGAGACCTTTAATACTATTTGAATAAATGATATAATAGTATCTATTACATATTATATCAGTTTCTGCAAATAAATGTGTAGATAACTCTGCCCGTAGGCAATAATATTAGGCAATTAATTATACTAATAAAAAATCTATCTTACCTTAGGCGGTATGATGAGGTATGTCTCCACTTTATGATCAGCCAGATAGCCCTCCCTGGAGCATCCATCTCCTGGCTCCACCTCGAATCTTTCGCCGAGTTGCAGCAGCGTCTGTTTTGTGATGTGGACGCGGCTGGAAGAAATACCATAATCTCCATTATAAAAACATGGGCCTTTAGGCTGTTGTCTATAGTAGGTAAACTGTTAGCGGCCGACTGAGTTTGCGGCGTATCGATTTAGTACGCCCTTCCATATATTTGAAATTTGAAATTTGATTTGATGTTGAGTGTAAACAGTTTGCTAGTTTGCGCTCACTTTACGCAGTTTGCAGCGTTACGCGCGCGATATGGTTGATATGGCGAAAATTGATCTGAGTTTGCAGCTAACTAAAAAAGTTTGCAGCTAATCTGGGCAAGAGGAAGTGATTCGCGGTACGGCTCTCCTTGCGTCAAGTCACACTACTTTTATTTACTGTTAGGTTTAACTGATAACCAACTTTTCTTTACTAAATTTTTAAAGAGTTATTATAATTAGAATTCACAAATAATTATGATAAGAAGCTGCTTTTAGATTAAAACATTTCACAAGACATTTCAAGGAGAGCATTGTTTTTCGGTATCTTGAAATTAAGTTACCCCTCGCCTTATCTTTTCAATCATCTAAAAAGATACTTGGCTCAAAACAAATCAAATATTCCAAAGTTCAAGTCTTGACAGACATCGCTAAAGCAGATCTCATAAAGTTGACAATGGAGTTAGATCATCTAAATTCGTCTTTCAAACTTTTGTTAAGTAAAGGGTCAATACCCTTTAATTGTGAATTTCTGTGGTATTGACCTATCCTTAGAAGAATACATACATACATACATACATAAAATCACGCCTCTTTCCCATGGGGGTAGGCAGAGACCACGGATCTCCACTTGCTACGATCCTGACACACTTCTTTCGCCTCATTCACTCTCATTACATTTTTCATACACGCTCTCCGGTTTAGGGTACTTCGGACCTGGCCTTTCTCCAAAATGTCACCAATTTGGTCCAAATATGTTCGCCTAGGTCTTCCCCTTCCAGATGTCCCATTTACACCCGCCTTGTACACCTGTTTTGTTAAACGACTTTCATTCATCCTCTCTACATGCCCAAACCATCTTAACATGCCCTTCTCAATTCTCATCACTACATCTTCTTTCACTCCACACTGTTCCCTTATCACACTGTTTCTCACTCTATCTTTCAAAGTTAGCCCACACATACTACGCAACGCTCTCATTTCAACAGCATTCACTCTACTCTGGTGTTTTTCCTGCCATACCCAACTTTCACTACCATACATCAATGTCGGCACTAACACTCCTCTATGTACAGCTAGTCGTGCCTTTTCAGACACTTTCCGGCTGCTCATAAAATCGTGTAGTGCCCCATTCACTCTGTTTCCAGCATTCACTCTCCTTTCAATATCCGCCTCATGCTTTCCATCTCTCGTAAACAAAGTCCCCAGATATACAAACTCTTTCACTTGTTCTACTTTTTCACCACCAATCATAATATCACATGCTGTCATACATTCATCTTTTTCAAAAACCATAATTTTCGTCTTACTCACATTAACTTTCATTCCCTTGCTCTCAAAAGCTTCATGCATAACTGTTACCATCTCCTGCAACTCATCTTCCGATGACGCAAGTATCACTTGGTCATCGGCATAGAGAAGACATTTGACGAGTAACTCATTCATTCTTAAGCCACATTCATTTTCTTTCAAATCTTGCAAACAACTGTCCATGAATAGATTAAACAGCCATGGAGACGCTACACATCCCTGCCTAACACCTTTTTGAATGCTAAACCAATCAGTGTATGACCCATGTATTCTCACGCAAGCACTGGAATCCTCATATAGAGATTTCAGAGCTCGAACAAGATTGCTGTTCACTCCATACATCGACAGTACCGACCAAAGTTCATTCCTCATCACTTTATCATAGGCCTTTTCCAAATCCACGAATGCGCAATAGACTCTTTGACCTTTGGCCAAGACTTTTCCGGCTATGCATCGCAAGGAAAAGACCTGATCCGTACATCCCATTCCCTTTCGAAAACCCGCTTGTACATCCCATATTTTCTCATCGGTTTCTTTCACAACCCTTTCAATCAATATCTTTGCATACAGTTTGCCTACGATGCTAAGAAGGCTAATGCCACGGTAGTTCTTGCAGTCTTGGTGCGAGCCTTTTCCCTTATAAAGAGGTACTATCACAGCCTTGCACCAATCACTTGGTACTCGGCCGGAGCTCCAGCACAAATTGAATAGACGATGCAACTGACTAGCCACAACGCCTTAGAAGAAAAACAAATGAATACCACTTTTAACCCCTGAAGTACCTATGTATTATTTTGACGATACTTAAGATTTCCTATGTCCAGCAGAATCTAATAGAAAGAAAGAAAAAAATCATTTATTCTTGTAGGACCTCAAGGATCACTTAAGTTTCGTTTTACATGCTAGGTGATTCTAATGCCTAATAGAAGGGAATGAGGTAGTTATTTGTATTAAGATGCAGACTAATGGGTGTTAGTCCATTATGCCGTGGTCCAATGCTGTCGATCGATCTAATAACACCCTAGCTAGGAAAATATGATCAAACTGATGAGTGCTGTGATACAGTGCAAATAAATCACCTGTTAAATAAAAATATTTTTTTATTTTTATTTCCTAAATGTTTCTACGTGTTGTTAAGAATCGAAAAGATTGGCAGAAACGAAAGGAGGTACAGACCTCCTTTAAAAAATAATAAGGAAAAAGGTAAAAAGTTTTGGGCATTAGTTCTAGAATTTCAAGAAAAAAATTGAAAGAAAATTATTACTTACTTGTGAATACTTGTGCCCAAATATTACTCACTTCTTGGTCTGTACCAAGACCTTTTTACCTTTTCCCTTATAATCTAAGCTAAGACATCTTTTTAAATAACTCATACCCAGCAATGCCACCTGACTCCATATGATTCGCCAGCGTGACGTCATCGGACCATACATCGAACTGCCACTTGCGCAGCCCTAGGACTCCACACAGCACGTTCCCCGTGTGGATGCCGATACGCATGTCCACGTTGAATCCTGTCGCCTCACGGACGAACCTTGGGAGAAAGATATACTTATTTTTAACCGACTTCAAAAAAGGAGGAGGTTCTATGTTTCACTGTACCTACTTATATTTTTATTTTATGTATGTTCACCGAAATCTCCGTGAAATAGTGAACATTTGAAAGAATACCGTCCCGAGGTGGTCCCATAAATGGTATGTTTTGGAACGTTTTAAAGCAGCAAGAATGCCTGCGCCGCGCCTTCACCTTACAACAATTTCGGTGCTTTTACCGAAATATCATCTTACTGATAGTTTCGTCCTCAGCGTCACCATAAGGCTTCGTATCCGAGAGGTGAAGGCAGCCCGGCTAAAGGGCGATCGCTTGCATCATCGCGGGTACAAATTCCGTCTATGTCGTAACTTTTCGTAAGATTTCTAATGTCTGTAAGATCCTATAAACACAACGTTTTTCGAACAACAAGTCGAGACGCATTTACTTACTTCAGTGTAGCGGTCACCGGCTAGTCGTCGTCGAAGCGTTTTGCAGTTCGTTTGCGCTTGTATCGATATAAATGCGACGCAAAAAGCGCCATAAGGCTACATACTGAGTTAGAAGATAGGTACCTGATAGCATCTATCATGGCCAAGCCCATGTTGACGCAGTTGTAGGCGTGGTTGGGCCGCGACACGGGAAGACCAGACACGCAGTAGTAGCAGTCTCCTAGGATCTTAATCCGCATGCATTGGTTTTCCTGAGAACAAAAGATTGATCACTTTCAACATTGTTTCGATTCGTACTATACATTGTATCAATTTGCCATCCAAACCAAACTATCCATCTAATGATCACGATTGTACTTATTTATTAATATGCTAAAATAAAAAAATGAATTGAATTGAAAGTCGAGGTACCAATCTACTCGGCCAACACAGCTGGATAATACGTAGCACTAAAAAATCTGCAAAATAGTTAGTAAAAATTAAATCGATTAACTTCATTGAAAGCTCTCACAGTTTAATTTACTTTGCAACGACCTCACGTATTTGCTATCCATTTTGTATCAGGCGCTCATCAAGTTTTTAATTGCAAAAATCTCGATCAAGCCATTAGCTGTGCCATCAATCTTCATTCTCACAATGCTCTTTGTACGAAGCGTGCCTTTGTTTTAGTCCATCATAGTGAGTAGGTGACACTAGACACTAGATAGTGCCACTTGAATCAAAGAGAATATAACCACTACGTTTACTTGAATGGGGAGTGTTAAACAATTCTAATGACTTTTAAACTTATAAATGGGAGCTCAATGTTAGACCTCAATAAACATTTTTCAAGTAATCTATTGTGTAGTAGATTTGGTCGGATAGAGCTCGTAAACGTAGTGGTTATATTTTCTTTGAGAGTTCGATCGATCAAAGTCAAAGTCAAAGACATCAGTTATAATATTACGGCCTTGAAATATCTTGAGGTCTTTTGCCGTGAAGATTACGTACAAAATTCAGGGAAGACCTATATCAACAGTGGACCAACAGCTAGCGGTTTCAAAAGTTTACAAGTCCCTATTATAGCAAAATCACACTTAATATAATAAAGGTGAAAGTTTGCGTGTGTAAGTATTAAGTATGTGTTTGTTACTCATTCACGCTCAAACGGCTGTACGAATTTGAATGAAAGTTACCAGGATAGCTTATATCCTGGATTAACACTGCTACTTTTAATCCCGGTATTCCCACGGGAACTTTGACTATTCACCGCGGGTAACACCGCGGGGCGCAGCTAGCTGTCTATAACTACACTAGTTTGCAGTTCAGTAACTTTGTATTGAAGGATCGTCTCATCAATCACTCCATTTACATAGTTGTAGGGGATTGCTTGTCGCGTCGAGAGAAATCGCTAGAAAAATTAGTTTTCAAACACAACAAGCGTGATAGTGGTAAATTCAATTTAAAAGTGTTGTGATAGTATTTTATATTATGTATAAAAATGTATTTCAGCAGGGCATTACTATTCTAATTCCCTCATAATATTTGCTTTAATGAAACGTTTGGTAGCACAAAATAAATTTTCTCGAGTCTAACTACAAAACTACTTTTTATTCCATAACCTATTATATCCTACTGCTGGGCAAGGTCTCCCCAAATTCCTTCCAATACTCGCGATCATATACCTAAGACTAACCATTAAAAAAATATTTAAAAATATTCCTGTTTTTTAATATATAAGAATTTATTTCAAGTTTCCTCTTCTTGTGTGTCTTCATGTTTCAATAAAATCGACGAACCATGGAAAATCTAAAAGTCCATTACAAAAGCAGCATCTACTTATTGACTGATTCGGTTTTCATTTACGATTAAATATCCAAGGATCTAATCAAATACTGAAAGGCAATCGACAGCAACAGAGACCCTTGCCACTCAATGCTATTTACTCAGAATACTTACTCTATTCTGAGGCTATTTAGATATCAATCAAAATGACAACATAACGACTTTCTGGTCGCCATTGTTTTCAGTGAGTTCCCGTGGGAATACCGGGATCAAAAGTAGCCCATTCTTTAATCCAGGGTATAAGTAATTTTGGTAGGTACCAAATTACATCCAAATCCATCCAGCCGTAATAAAAATAGTAAGATAAGCAGTAAGCAAGTTCATATCAGCTAGTCCTCAACTCTGACTATGATTTTTTGTACCATCTAAAGGTCTCTGTTGTGTCTCATCGAATTTATAGTCGGGACAGACAACGAGCTCTTCGAAACGCAGACTTTTCTTTTGTTGAATAAAATGTTTTCTTTCATAATTAACCATTGATTCTTACAAACTTATTATTTTATAACACACTAGTCTAGCTTTTGCAAGCGGATTTGTTCACGGAAACGGTAAGGGAGGTACAGTCAGCGTCAAATTGATACTTATGAGCGTCTAGAGTAGTCAAAATGATCTGAAAAACATAAAAGCATTTTGATTTACGCAGTTCGAATCATCATTGTTGCAAGCACCTATACCTAAGTAGCTTGCAACAATATGATGATTCGAACAAATTCGATTTTTTCAAAAAATAACACAATCATTCCAACGGGTCTAGGTTCTTGAAGTAGGTAGGTATGATTTTAGTTATAAAGTTTTGTTGTTTTTCGTTTGTCGGAAGTCTTTGGGCAGCCTAAAACTCAGTCATCAGAGTTAGCCACAATCTCGTACGATACGAACAAACATACAAACATGAACCGTGTCTGGGATTAAACCACTAATCACTAGCTCCAGTGGCTCGCGCAAGTAGGGCATCGCTTTTAAAGTCATCCATCCTCGTCTTGAGGTGCCATTAGCGCAAGATAGGGTTACAAGACAACTATTAATTCGGAACTTTCATTAAAATGTCGAAGATTTTTTAAATGTATTTTTTGTCAATCAATCAAATATCATTGTAACGTGAAAACGGTTAAATAATAGATAAAAAAAAACAATGTCCAGTAATGGTAAATTATACACAAAAATTTTGTGTTCCTTTAAAAAACCCAAAATAATAATTAAATCATCAAGATACGAGTAAGTAAGTCTCGATTTTATAGCAAAGAAAAGACTGACAATTTTAGATGCTCTTTGTTGTAACATCCACTAGCGATCTTATTTCACACCCGCGGAAGATGCGCGTATCTAAAGACAAAAAAACTTAACGCTAAAATTTTTACGCTTCTAAACTCTAACTTGTGCGTTAAACAGTTGAATCACTAGGAATGTTCGTGAAATAGAACAAACACCTGAATAGAATCGAAAGAAAGAAAAATCATTTATTCTTGTAGGACCTCAAGTTTCGTTTTACATGCTAGGTGATTCTAATGCTTCAGCAATCGGCTTCAGATTTCACCCGGGGAAACATCAAAAAACTGAAAATATCAAATAGCCAGATCAAATTGACAAATGCGTTGTCCATCTACAATCCCCCAGCTACGTGGCGATAAATTGGATCTTTTATTCCTTTAGTTACACTGTTACCTACATTTTGTTTGTTTTTATCCAACTGGGGCTCTAAAAGGGTTAGGTTGGACGTATTTTTCCAATCTTTAAACAAACAAAAACCATGTCTTGAGAAATTGAACTTCGTTTAAAACAAAATAATCTCTACATTGATTGTAGCAGTCTTTATAAAGAAATTTGACTATCATACAGTCAGATAAAATAACCCCTGTGAGTAACATGTATAAGAATTTATAAATAGAGAAGAGTAAAATAATCATCGCTAGATAACTTAAAATACATCTAGATCTCTACAACAGGGTCACCTACACTACAGGGTACTACAGGGTACAGGGTATATTTCGAGAGAATCGTTCAGGTGACTCCTGTAAATACAAAAAAAAATCTGTCAAGGTGGAAGAGAACGACAACCACACGAATTTAACAAATACTAACACGAAGACTTTAATACTAAAACGAACGTTCTGGCAAAATAGAACACCTACCAATACCTGAACTTACATCATCTAGAATATTACAGAGTCGTATGTGAGAATTTGATATAATCCCTTGTTTTTGATCAAATTAAATCGAATACCATGTCATATTCTATAAATTAATACAGTTTGATAATTCCACAAACAAGCTAGTTTAGTTTCACGTTTCTTTGACCTCTAGACGCTTTATTTGTTGTTGTTATAAAATATTAACTAAGAATGTTAGATGCAAGTGAAAATAAAAATGTCTAAGTGCTTTATTTACACCAAATATCGTGTATATCAACGTAGAGGTAGAGCTTAAAAATGTTGCAGACAAAAATACCTTATTCTTTAAAAATAACCTGTTTGTGTGTTTTTTTATTTCGCTAACATTTGAATATGCACTGTATGATAATAGTATAAACACCCTTAGGACACTCGGAGAAAATGTAAATTTCATTTACTAATACCATTACATACATTATTATATCTTGTAAAGTAGGTAATATAATGAAGAAAGAAGCCTTTGTCCAGCAGTGGGATAATATAGGGATAATATCGTGAGAAAATCCGCCGCTAGTCAGCCCTGTATTGACCATTGTCTTTCCTGTGGATATGGCCGGCTAAGCTGAGAGGATGGTTTAGGTGCTGGGCAAGCCTATTCCATCTCAACAATGTCCCAGGCACTACAGTGTCTATTAAGTGTAGGCAAAGCTTGCCTCCTGACTCTGTATAAATCATCTAGTAAAGATGTAAAGGCCTAAGTACACTCGGAGAAAATGTAAATTTCACTTACCACATACATTTAATGTGTAATATAATAATGAAGAGGCCTTTGCCCAGCAGTGGGATAAGGGCTAATGAAAAAATTAGGTAATATAGTTTATCTAGAGAATAAATAATAAACGTATTGTTTATTATTTTACAGACAATTTCATACCAAAGTTCAAAGCTTGGTTCAACAAACTTCAGGATTGGTTAAATTAGCATTAAGCATTAGCAGTACCAAAGTATTTTGTTTTTAGTTGTCCTTGTATTCTAGCTCAATGGCACTAATGAACAATAGGTACATAGTTGCACCTGAAATGTAATTTCTCAGCTGCTTTAGAATGCAATTTCCGACTTCATTGTGAGTAGAATGAGCTGGTCGGGGAGTTGTAAGATTATTAATATAGAGTGTTGGTTACACGGAAACCACTGTATTTAATAATTTGGGAGATGATATGAGGTTATCATCACACCTTCACACTAATATTAGAAAGGTGAAAGTTTGTGTGTGTGTAAGTATGTTTGTTACTCTTTCACGCTCACACGGCTGGGCGGATATGAATGAAATTTGGTACCAGAATTGCTTATACCCTGGATTAAAAAATAATCTCCTTTTAATCCCGGTATTCCCACAAGAACGGGAACTATTCACTGCGGGTCAAACCGCGGAGCGCAGCTAGTAACTACATAAATTGTGATGGTAGCAAGGTGCTTCTCATAAATATAAATAAATGCCTACATTGTAACGGCTTATAATATTTTAAAATTGTCAACTAGTTTTAATTCATTGTGTCAAGTAGCCTATAAAGGGTTACTGTCAAAATCCCCAAGGGAATTTTAGTGTCAAAATTCTATATAGATCAGAAATTTGAGAATCAAGGGGATTTTGACACTTAGATTACCAAAATCTCCTGGTAAAAGTTGTAGTGCAAACCGCCCTAACAAATTTCACTAACAAACCACGCACGAACTAAGGCGTCACCTATCAAGTTTTGAATATTACTTGCGAGTTTGGGGATCTAGTTAGAACTTAGTCTAACTTGAATATGTGAGATGTGTTTATTAGCTGTGTGTTTGACGTTTGTTTGAGTAGGTATACTGGTAATATCCGTGGCTTTATTCGGTTGGAACACACGCGAATGCGATGGTGGATAATTAAAAGGAGTATTAATGGATCACAGTAATTGACTATTTGACAAAACAGAAACCAGTCAAATAGTTCGTTCTTTCGTTCGTTCGTATGAGCAATCGGCCGACTCAAATAGTATTAAGATTTTGTGGATTTCCTATGGAATGTAGGGTTTATACTTATTGTATAGACACCGAGCGATAAATAAATATCTTTGAAAATAGTGACCACAACCTTACTCAAGTATTTACTCTTCAAAAGTACTTACTTGAGCAATCTGATCGAACCGCCCAAACAGTTCGTTCAGAGTCTTGACCAAGTCCGAAGCGGTCAATCTTAATAACACAGGTAAATATATCCACAACCTTATTAAAGCATTATTCAAAAATACTTACTTGAGCAATCTGATTGAACCGCCTAAACAGTTCGTTCAGAGTCTTGACCAAGTCCAAAGCGGTCAATCTTTTTATCACAGGTAAATATATCCACAATCTTATTGAAGCATTATTCAAAAATACTTACTTGAGCAATCTGATCGAACCGCCCAAACAGTTCGTTCAGAGTCTTGACCAAGTCCGAAGCGGTCAGTCGCTCAGACAGGGGGGTGAAGTTCACGATATCGGCGTACAGTATGCTGACGTTGTTGTGTCTCTGGACATGCATTTCATGGAACCTGGTCTGTTTGGAGCTATCGACGCAGGATTCCGCCATTTTGAGCATGATTGATCTCTTCACCTGAAACAATAAAAATAATATGAGGAACATTTTAGAAAATAGGCGCGGGTAGACCAAATCCATAGCAAAGACGATTAATATCTAGAAGACAGACAAGGCTATACACAAAATCGTAACCCGTACCAGATAGCCTGGAAACTTTAAAACATCAATTGTATCCAAGAAATTTCAATTAAGTACTTTCTAGTTAAAATTACCTAAAATTGTTATATTGAATATTGTTGATACCTGAAAGAAAGAAAGAAAGAAAAATTATTTATTCTTGTAGGACCTCAAGGATCACTTAAGTTTCGTTTTACATGCTAGGTGATTCTAATGCCTGTTCCAACGCGACTCCCTACACTAAGTATTGAAATTTCTTGGATAAAATTGATGTTTTAAAGTTTCCAGGCTATCTGGTACTACGGGATAGGGTTACGATTTTGTGTATGGCCTTTGTCTGTCTTCTAGATATTAATCGTCTTTGTCCATAGTAACATAGCTGAACCGTCGGGTTAAATAAAAGGTAAATACCGCGATAAAATCCCGTGTGGACACGGGATTGTGTTCATGATAGTGTTTCTAAAATACAAATTGTGATCGCGAAAGTATAGGAAAGACTTCTAAATATTTACAATGTATCAAATAATTTTTTTTAAGGGTTTGCCATTTTTAATAGATTTTTAACGTTGTTGTCCATCTTTTTTCTTATGAAAGAGGATTACCGATATAAAATAGAAAATTAATTAACGAACATGAAAAGTGGTTTCTTTGAACATGTGAAATATTTGTAAATCACTTTAATCGCAACCCTTTGAGAACAAATACGCTAGTTAACTTAATCCTTGGTAAACCTCCACACAATGTTCAACTCCACGTTTAGCCTGCTAACCAACTAAGCTGAACCTTAATCTATGTACTCAACACTTCTACTGCTGATAGCCACAAGTACACCACCAAACTAAAACCCTGTCGTTCATATAATTTAAGGTGAAAACCTTAAATTATGCCTTTTAAGCAATAAGCGTGTAATTTAGAAAGGGCAGGTAGGTTTGACCTACACGTCATCATCATTCTCCTGCCCTTATCCCACGCTAAGTGGGGTCGGCACAACATGTTTTCCTCTTCCACTCTCCTCTGTCGCTCGTCAACTCTGAACTCACTCCTCTTACATTCATATCATCTTTCACACAATCTATCCACTTCTTCTTCGGCCTTCCTCTACTTGTATACCCATCCACATTCATACTCATAACTCTTTTGGTAATATGTCTTTCATCCCTCCTCATTACATGACCATACCATGCTAATCTGGCACTCCTCACCTTTTCAACCACAGGTGCCACTTTCAAACTTCCCCTTATATACTGCCTGGCACTACTACTGGGGGGACTTACTGCCTGGCACTAAGTCCTGATCCTGACGGCTGACCCCCGTCTAGTGCAATTAACCTCGGTCTTTGGCAATCCACCTACGGTGGCGAGGCAAGTCGGCGACAGGGTCTTTAGGCGGACGTCGACTAAAACTAACCAGTATACCCAAGGAGGGTTGACGTCAGGCAGGCGGCCGGTCGTAAAACTATTAGCCAATACTTTTTACAACATGAGGTTTGACCTACACGTATTGACCATTATTTCCTGTGAATATGGCCGGCTAAGCTGAGAGGATGGTTTAGGTGCTGGGTAAGCCTATTCCATCTCAACAATGTCCCAGCTTACCATTTGAATACAATCATTAAAAACATTATTTCAAAAAAAAATTTAAGTTTACAAGTCATTTTGAGATCGAAGTCATTAAGCGCTAGTTATGATCAAGAAATATATTTACATGACATTAAAATAAAGGATGTAAACAGTAGTTATGTCACAAGTACCTAGTCATGTTTTAATCGAGACTCACTAACCGGTTTAGCAAACAACAGTATTTTTATTGTACTTGTAATGTACTTGTACGATTATTTTAGACGTAAAACGTAACACGGGCGATTACTATCAAAATAATTTCTGAAAAATGTATTAGATGGTTAAATAAATAAATAAATAAATAAATATCCTTGGACATTACACACGACGTCATCTAGTCCCAAGCTAAGCAATTTAATGCTTGTGTTATGGTAACCAGATGACTGATAATTATATTACATACATATTTTTTTTTTTGTAAATACATACATATTATACATAAAAAAACAACCAGACCCGGAACAAATATCTACAGAACATGCAAACATTTGTCCCGCGGCGGGGATCGAACCCGCAACCTCCGCGTCTCAGTAAATAACCTTACTTTATGCATTGGAATAATCAGGCAACAAACAAAAGTGTTTAAAAACCTCCTAAAAAACCTCCGTCACCAGAGTTGGCCACTTGCTCATACGAACTTACTTTTTATCAGGCAACAAACAAAAGTGTATAATTAAGTCATGTCTGTACCATGAGACATAACGGCATACTAGATCCTGGTATGTGTTAGTCGTGACCAAAATAAGGTCATGTCAAATACGTTCCACTTTTTGTAACCGTATCAGTAATTCACACTTTTCTCAGAAACACCTAATTGTTTACTCTTGAGAAAGTTTGGGTGCTAATGTATTACATTTCCACATTGAAGGATATAAAGAGAACTAAATAACTTTCTTAGTAAGAATAATTTAAGAAAGATTCATTTATTCATATTCATATTCATTTATTGCTTAAGTTGGTACATAAGGTCTTAAAAATTTGGTTTGGCCGCAACAAGAGCCCCGTTGGGACACCACAATGTAAGAGGAAATAGTAGTACGTAGTACCTAGATACTATACAATAACAATAATGCAATTACCTACCAATTACTTTGCATTTTTTTAACCATTTTTAAACTAGTTTTGTTATAATATCACACGATGGACAATTGGACATGCCTACCTACTTATAAATAATATGGCACTAACAAATTACCTACTTAATTATAATTACTCTTCCATGAATTCTGATATAGAATAAAAACTTTTTTGAATAAGAAACTGTTTTAATTCGTTTTTGAATGATGAATAAAATTTAATCTTACCATGGCATCGATTTTTTTGTGTCTCACAAGGTTGCAAACCTACCACTACTTATGCAGCTACTGATTTCCTTATAATATTTGCCGGAAGGAGGAGACTTGAAATACCATCTTCTCAAACAACAAAAATCTCACAATTCTACGTCATAAGTACCTTTGTTTGAAATTCTTCAAGACGTACGTAAATTCTTCAGATTTCTAAGAATTTTCTGATGTAACATTTTCAGAGAAGTTGCTTAGGCAATTGTTTACTCATTCAAAACGTACCCCATCATGCATACTCATTTGTTAATTTAGCAAGACTTTTTTTATCATCTGTCTGCTGGGTAAAGGTCTCCCTCAAACTCTTCCAACCTTCTCTATCCTTTGCTGAGTCCCACCATCCTTCGTCTTCGTTCTGATTCTTTCTCTGGTGTAGGAAGTCGCGTTGGAACAAGCATTAGAACCACCTAGCATGTAAGACGATACTGATGCGAGCCTTGAGGTCCTACCAGAATAAATGATTTTTCTTTCTTTCTCTTTCTTTCAAAGGTGACGAGATTTCTCGACCGACCCCGACGAATAGCAAGACATAAAATGATTTACCTACTTATTTCAATAAAACAAGTTGGCTCGTTTATGGCATTACAGCCCATTTACCTAACCCAGCACCTAATCTATCATGACAGATTACTTCTAAATACGCGTAAAGCTGACTTAGGTCACGGATTTCTTCATTACTTGTTCCTTTTTCAATTCAATTTATTTAGTGCGTATTATGTGTTAGTAAGAGATGGCTTGGAGACAATTAAAAAAAAAATGAAATAAAATGAAATATGATCACGACTGTATCCCAGTGAGCGGTAGACATTTCTTTCAGATCTTTTTAGGCAATTTTTAGATCCTTTTTGAATATGGCTAAGGGGGTAGACAGTTTCATTCAGTACATCCATAATCAGCGTCTTGCGCATGCAATGTCCAATGTCCTTCATCAAATAGATAGAACGACTCAGTACATAACTGTTTTGTTATATTCTATGTGAGTGTACCTAAATAAATAAATCATTCAATGCATGTTAAAGAGCAAGTTATAAATATAATACCATAATGTTACTTTTAAGGTAGCCACCGAGTGGCGCCCCGACCCAGCGAGAAGGCGACGCGGCAGACCGAAACGGAGATGGCGAGATGAACTCGATGACTTCTTGCCCGAGTGGACTATAACTGCCCAGGACCGTGATGTGTGGAGGGAATGGGGGGAGGTCTTTGCCCAGCAGTGGGACACGATAGACTCATAATAATAATAAATAATAATAATGTTACTTTTAATACCATTGGTGCACTATCTGGATTCTAAACCACACAACCTCGAACCGAAAGTCGATGAAAACCCCACGAGGCCAACATTAATTTATCTTGACTTGAATTCTATTTATCTTCTTGAATTTATGATTAAAAAATATAAAAAACAAACTTTAATTTAGAAAGTTTTCCTGTATTACATTTATTTATTTATTTATTTATTAAAGGCAACGCCAACAGTACACATCATTACACTTTATAAAAAACATTCATATTAAAATATCATGATTATGTGTACCCATTACAGGCATGCACAGCACTATATAATAATCATTAATAATAATCTTCTATAATATATAATCTATAATATCTACGTAGTATAGATATATATATATATATACATTATCCTATGCAATTTCAATTAGTATTCCTCAAGCATTTTCAATTGATGATTCACCACAGGAAGCCTCAATTTCACTTTGATTGAACTATCTTTAGACCAATTTGATGATTTGATGACTAAGCCTACGTACCTACCAGTCATCTTACTGTTAGTACGTCATGAGCTAATATTTGGAGTAAACATTGAATTCAATTATACAAAGGTTCACTGGTAACTTACCCTACTACGATGAAAATTTAAGAGAAAGGACATATCACATCCGTTTGATACTACTTTCGGATAGTATTTATTGCTCAATACACTTTTATTTTTGTAATATTAAGATAGTCGTTTCACAATCTGATGCAACCAAAAACCCTTATAGCAACGTGATAAGGTCCTTTATTCCTTATCTGTCATATCAAGGGGAATGCCCTTAAGGTCTGGGCCTTGTACTCGGTTGATCACCCTGATTGATAGGTTAAGTAAAGAGAGGCGCACACAACGATTCCTTACACCTTAAAAGTGCTCAAAGGATCGGCAAGTCGATGATCCACTGACGGTTGAAACAGAGGATCGTCAGCTGATTTGTATACCGTGGGATTGCAGGATTTTAAAAGGATTTAGGATCTTTTCAGGATTTTAGAAGTAGAGGAAGGCCGAAGAAGAAGTGGATAGATCGTGTGAAAGATGATTTGAATGTAAGAGCAGTGAGTTCAGAGTTGACGAGCGATAGAGGAGAGTGGAAGAGAAAAACATGTTGTGCCAACCCCACTTAGCGTGGGATAAGGGCAGGAGAATGATGATGATGGATTGCAGGATTTTACGTACGAAAAGTCCTACGCCGTATCACAATCACAAACCATGGTTTTGTAAACAATCTATTGACTATCAATAACATAAAGTACTTTTGGCTCGCTAGAGCTCTTACAAGGAACACCCTTTTTACCGTTAAGTAAAAAAACTGGTTACTCGATTTATTAGACTGAAATAGGAAAAACAAGATGATATCTGCTGAATTCATTAAATCTGGTCAATAACTAAGATTTTTTGTGTGGGTATCAGAAACCATCAGCCGGGTCGAGTTGTAGGCACACGAGCACGAGATGGACAGACCCAATTAGAATAGGCATTAGAATCACCTAGCATGTAAGACGATACTGATGCTATCCTTGAGGTCCTACCAGAATAAATGATTTTTCTTTCTTTCTTTCAATTAAGACTACATTGGACAGTCAACTGCATGAATGCACTATAAAGGCTGCGGTATAAAATCGAGAATTGTCAAGATTGCCACAACCACAACCTTGTCATGACGACTACTCTGTCAAGAGTAAAACGAAAAGGAAGAGAGATCAGCAACCACGAATATGGGTCATGTAAGTACAAGATAAATATAGTATTTACGACCTCTGTGGCGCAGTGGGCGAAGGCCCGCCTGAGACGCGGAGGTTGCGGGTTCGATTCCCGCCACGGGACAAATGTTTGCATGATCTGCAAATATTTGTCTCGAGTCTGGGTGTTTTCTATGTATAATATGTATGTATGTATTTACAAAAAAAAATGTATCTATGTAGTTTATCAGTCATCTGGTTACCATAACACAAGCATTAAATTGCTTAGCTTGGGATTTAGATGACGCTGTGTGGAAAGTCCAAAGATAATTATTTATTCATTATTTAGTATTATGATCCAGATTCGCAACCAAATCTTCAGGCCATAAAAACACTTGTTTCGAATTGCTCATTGCGTCTCAACCAAACCTACCGAGGTCGTCTAATAACTAAGTTATATTACCAAGGTTGGTTACTATGCGGCCAGGTATCTAAATTTTGACCTTTCGTATTCGTAGTGCAACAAGTTTGCGCTCGTCACGAGACTAACATAAAAAAACGAATTGTACCTGTTATTAGATTAAATATAACTTCTTTTTATGGTTCTACATCACGTTTGGAAAAAGAATTGAAGATGGGCCATGATGTTTATATTATTTGTAAATGTAGAGAATTATGACTTTTATGGCGGAACCAAGGAAATAGCTCTATTTAAACACTTCTAGGTGTTAAGTTGCACAACCACAAAAGAGTTTATTTTTATCTAGGCTGATAAACAATTATTTAGATAAGGAATCCTGGTTTAGTGAGTGACTCGCACTTATCCTATTTTTCATCGGACCAGTCGTGAGCTAAATATGGGCCAATGACTTTAATGACGTCAAAGTTTAAGTGAATAAAAACTCTTATCACTCTTTGTTTAAAACTAAAGATTTCAATAAGTGGGAAATTTTATTTTGAGTATTGTGTAATCGTACAAAATTTTTAGGCATTTTTACGTCAATCAGTTATAATTATTCATTTAATTTAGTACTTGATAAACATCTGTATAGATTAATATTCAAAAAATTATCTACACGTTTATAAATTTGTTTAAAAAAAATAACAAATTCGCCAAATTACAACATAATTTAAGGAACTTTACCTACTAAAGTTGTTTGATCTCGTGGTTTTACAGTCATTCACCTTTAAGAAGAAAACCTCCGCAAACCGTTTCTTTATGAATCATTATTATTCGAGAAAAATCTTAGTCCTGCCTCCACTTATGTTGGGAGATGATCTCATGTCCGATTCGGAAAATGTCGCTATGACCAGGTGGTCAGTGCTCAAGATTGTAAGCGAAGCGAAGAAAAAGAAGAAATTACATGGCCAAAGAAAACCCTCCGGACCATCTGACCACCATGAACTTGCCACCGGTGGTCACTTGGGATTACTATATCCCAACCGACTACCAGTGACCAAATAACACAGTACTACTCCCATATCACCACCAGTGGTAAAAATTGTCTCATTTTACAAGAACGCCTGCCAAAAAAGGTCAAACTTCGGCAAGAGCTCGCTCGATTCTGATGTTACAAGTCATTTTAAATCCATTCAAATATTTACAGGCAGACGCAATTCTTGCACACGTTTGGCTCATGACCACAAGTTAGCGTACTTTAAAATATAGGTTGCAAGTCCGCCGCTTAAACGTACCTACTCACCGTTTGCCTCACAATGACTTTCTTTACTCTCGTGGTAATGCTCATATAGTATTTTTCCTTTCTATAAGGTTAAAAATAAGGTAAGTTCGTATGAGCAAGTGCCCAACTCTGGTGACGTAGTTTTTAGGCCACCTAAAGGCCTCCGTCATGGCTTAACGACTTTAAAAGCCGTTAAAGATAACCAATATAATTTTTACAGAAGTCACCAAATCATCATTACATTTTTGTACGTATGACGAACTTCCTTATACTAAACTCAATGTATTGATGTTAAAGCCTACCATAAGAACTCGTGCCTACGTGACGAGTGGCTTGTATTGTAAGCGCCACAAGCGATGGCAAAACTTGATTTCGTTAAACTATAAATCTAACATTTACTGCGTAAAACGTTAACGTAAACAATCTGTAGTTTTTTAGGTGTATCCTCAGGTATTTTTGTCCATTTAACAATTCAGATATTTCAAATTCTTATAAGCGAAGATAATCAGTGGCAATGTTAAAATTAAAAAAAAATCATGTTCTTTGTAAGTACCTATTATTTTTTTATGAAGTTTTATGCTATACATGTACAATTTGACCTCTGCAGCTTTCCTGGGTAGGTATATAATACTATTAGTAAGAGCAAAAGGCTCTACAGAAAGGGGCAGTTTGTTTGCTTGTTTGTATGTTTGGGGTAATCTCCGAAACTACTTATCCGATTTCAAAAATTATTTAACCGATGTAGCATGGACTTTCCGAATGAACATAGGCTATATTTTATCAAAGGTACCACGCGAGCGAAACCGCGGGCGAGTAAGCTAGTAATATTTAAACGTGCAGGTAATATTAATGGACGTACCTTTGTTTACGTGCCTGGTTGCTAAATCGAGGGTTTTACACGGTAAATGACTATTTAAATCTTAGATAATAATAAGACCCTAATCGAAAAATGTATGTTAATATTCTTACCTCAATGTAATTAGTTATAAGTTTTAATTTTGCATGCTATTAACCTATAAAGCGGAACAATGGAACCATACAATTTCGAACTAACATCATGTTTGTACCTGTTTCAAGCAAATAAAGACATTCTATTCTATTCTATTCTACGTAGTATAACTGTGTACGTTACAACTGCCATGTTTGGTCTATGAAAACCCGTCGCTTGATGTCTTGAGTCACGAGAACGATTAAATACCTGTTCGTTGCTTGTTTATTGCGTAAGAAAACCTGGTTTGATACTACCTAGTTGAGTAAAATTGTAAAGCAATATATTGTTAGAATTAAGTAAGCTGTGTTGGACCAGTGGGTTAGTGATTCGACTTTAGACCCGAAGGTCGTGTGTTCGAAACTGACCGATTTTTTGTTTCGTAAAATTTATATGCACACTAAAACGAGCTTTTAGAAGTCGTGTGCTGAAAATTCCAATTTCCATTTCAATTAGATTATTTTAGATTGTTAAGGGATCGCTTTTAAAAAAAAGCTAGACCCACACCACCAGGTTCTTGCCTGATTCTTTCCCTGGTGTAGGGAGTCGCGTTGGAACAGGCATTAGAATCACCTAGCATGTAAAACGAAACTTAAGTGATCCTTGAGGTCCTACAAGAATAAATGATTGTTTTCTTTCTTTCTTTCTTTCCAAGAGATCCAAAAAAAAAATCTTCAGCATCTTGGGAATACAGTGATGATTCAAACGATCGTCTAAAGCGTTCTGTGGACGCTTAGCAAGTAAAGTAAAGAGTGAATTTAGAGTGTATAGATATTTCCATATTAGGTAATATGAGATGCTGTTTACGGATGATGGAAAAATAGGTACTTATAAATTAATAAAATTGCAACCGTTTTGACGTCAATAGATATTTACCTATCCACATTGGTAGGTACGTGTAGGCTAATGACGCAGAAAATTTATTACGTAGCCTATTTCAAACATGGCTAGTGTGCAAAATCTATAAGGAAAAAGTACCTATCATATATTTTATACTAGCTGCGCCCCGCGGTGTTTAGTTACTGTTCCCGTGGGAATACCGGGATCAAAAGTAGCATAGTGTTAATTCAGGGTATAAGCTATCCTGGTACCTAATTTCATTCAAATCCGTCCAAGCCGTTTGAGCATGAAGGAGTAACAAACATTCACACTTACATACTTACACACACACGAAACTTACACATTAGGTAGACACGAAATTAGGTTAGCCAACTAACACCCAACTGCAGTGAGGAAGTTCACGTCGGAAAAGCAATAGATAACAGCATTGTAAGTTCAAATACCGGGCACGACAAATAACATACAATAAATAAAATCAGTTCCATATCAAAATAAAAATTGAAACTCGACGTTTGAAAATGTTACGACGACAACGAAACGCAGTGCCACAAACTGCCACTGTCACCTGTCACCTGTCAACGTCACACACCACGCTACGAAAAAGTGACACATAACCTCTTCAACTGCTCTCTTGTTCGCATCACCCCACTGTACTGCACAAAGTGAAATAAATCCCTTCTTAAATCTAAACCGTCGTATTCCTTGCAAGAGTCCAGCTAACCAGCCGTAACAGAAAATAATAACAACTTTAATTAATTCTGCTTAGAAAAACTATTTTTGGAAAATTATATGAGACAAAAAAAAATATTAAAGGAATTCATAATAAAAATAACAAATATTTGAATTCGCCGCAGAGGACTACACAAAGTTTACAATAGGGGGCTTTTACGTCCTAGGCAAAGGACTTCTTAGGACGCACAGGTTTATAAAACCAATAACAAAGATTATGAAATTAATGGCCATCAAACATTATTATCAAATCGATAAACATTATCTCAGGGCTATACTACAAAAAGCGACAAATGTAGAGCAACTTATCTTACGGCAAATCTCAAACAATTTTGACATTATCTTGCTATACAAGATAACTAGGCCACTTGCTTTCGTCGGATATACAATTTAGACCACGCTTGTGATATGTTATCAGCTAGATAGTGTTAATTACACCACCGACAATATACAATGACCGGGTTACTAAAATCAAGCTGAACAGATTTGAAAGAGTAATGAACTACCTATTTACATCATCGACATTGATCTTGCACCTAACCAATATGGAATGCATTTTGTGGACATGAGTAAAATGACGTGTGAAAGAATAAAACAAAGATAAATCACTATTCAGTGGGACCTTTGGCAACACATTGAAACGTCGTAAGAGGTAGGTCCACGATGGGTCGACTATATTATCAGTGTCGTGGGCCGGCAGTGGATCAGGCAAGCGCAGGACCGGGAAAAATGGCAAAAACGAAGGGAAGCCTATACCGATGATGATGATGAAGAGGTAGGTAATGCTACTCCTGTTTCTTAGCGATCACCGGCACCGGAAAGAACACTGAAATCAATGAAACATGATCACGACTCTATTCCCAAGATGTGTTAGATAAGTTCATTGAAATTTATTTAGGCATTTTAGATCTAATAAAGAAGCCTAAAGGGGTTGTCAGAGAAGAACACGATTTAGGGGCTTACTTTATTGTAGGTGATCTACAGGGGTGCTTTTTGATTGTCGTGTCATTTTTGAAACATAGTGGTGTTACATTTCTATATAATGTGTCATAACATAAAAATATTAAAATAGTTACTTATCTTCTATGCAAATATTGTAATACCGAAGTTTTGGTAGAGATCGTAAGATGGTTGGAATTTTATAACTTATCAAAAATCTTACGCATTTATCAAATATTTTAGATTGTTAAACAATTGTTTATACCTTATGAGTTCATTTGAATATTAAAAGTATGCGTAATAATATTAATTTAAACATTATTTGTATTGCAAGGTAAGGCTTACATGAATTTTAATATAATTAATTGCATAAAAACGAATTTACCCACTTACATTTAAGTTACATTTTATAAAATTATTTTATAAAAATATGTTATGTCTATTTTTTTATTTTAATAATCGAATAAATAATATTATTTCTAGACTCATCAAAAAAAGACACAAAGACGTATACATACAACAAACTGAAAACCAATAGGTACGTGACCAAACGTGCAGGTGATATTCTACAAAACACCACGACCTAGATAAAAAAATTGCGATTAACAAGTAAACAAAGATCGAAGAGGGGGTTGTATGAGTCACGCGAGAGACGAACGCTACCAGACATTCGCGGGCACCACACAAGCGTTCGACGCCTCAACTCGTGCGCACGTATCGAATAAACATATCCCCTGCGTTACTCCGCATTTTTAATATGAACTGACACGGTCGTGTTTGTGTGTGTGATAAAAGTTCGTTGTGCTAGATACTGCAACTTGATACTATTTGTGTTTTGGTGAATTTTTGTGATAATGTTCCCGAGGATACAAGGATTGGTGAGTTCTATATTTATTTGTATTTGGTAGACCTAAGGTTCATTAACTCTGAAGAATTGTCAATAATACGAGTACCTACATACACGAGTCTTTACAGCAAAGCAACTATACGAATGCGTACTAACAAATTACTTCACTCAAGTTCTATTCTGTAATCAAGTCTGGTCAGAAAGTAAAACATATAGAAGCGATGTATCATATTTGACCTAATTTTGCAATGATTGTAGACGTTCGATTAGCATCTTAGCAGTACAGTCACGTACGGAATTCTCCACTCGGTTTCACCTCTCACGCGTGATCAAAATACCACGTTCCCCGCGGATCTTAACCTATTTGTACATAAAATCATCAGGGAACTATTATGTTCAATGATAATGAGGTAATTAGTCGATAAAAATCAGTATTCCTTCTGGTATTGCAAACGCGATTACTTAATGAATACATTAACGCTAGAAACCAGCTGTGAAAGTAATGAAAATTAATTAGACAAGTTCCAAGAAACGTGAGCTATAATATTACTGTTATGATATCTTTGTCCTAATAATCCGTTATTTCATTTATACCTGACTTAAAAGAACCCTATACTTATTATATTAAATCTTTAGCTTTTAACTTCTACTCATTTAATTTCCGTTTAATCACAACAAAAAAAAAAAGTGTTTAGAAACTTTTATAGTTGGTAACGCGTGTTATTTTCGGACAAATATCTTCAAGGAAAGACAATGTCAATATCAGAGACTAATATTGCCTCAGACAACAGTTTTGCGGAAGAAAATCGTGTGTCAAAACAATGTCTATACGTCTGTGAAACTCAACTAAAATACTAAGTTATGGGATAGTTCATTGTCTTAGTTCAACGACCAAGTAAAAACACAGTGCTGTACGAATGACCTTGTCAATCGAAGCAGTAAGAATATGGTGCTAGCATTTCAATGCAAACGGTATATTTTTATACTTATGTCAAGAACACCAAATGCAATTAGCATTTTTAAGGTCATCCACAATCAAGCATTATTTCGTAGAGTTAATGGGGTTGTACTTTTGAAAGAACTTAACATTAAATACCATATCCTATTGTAAAACTGATTCAAGTCTTAATCAATCTTAATTCTTAGGCGTGCACTTTTGTATCCCATGAATGGTTTTAAATTCAGAAATACTGAAACTCAATTTGTAAGTAAATAAGTATTTACTGCGAAAGTATCAATACTGAGTCATAAATTGACTCACTAATGAGTCAAAAGCTTTTCTCAATAACGAGAGAGTACAGGACAATGGAACGATTACATTATACTTTTAGCTAGAATTTTAAAGATTATGGATTATCTTTTTTGACTACAATTTTAATTGCTCTGCCTTAATAAAGCATTTCCCGGTATAAGGGACCGTTTGGAAAGTTGTCATTACATACGTGATACCTATTATGAATATAAATTGGTATACCCCTTTAACAGGTAGGTAATTCCAAAAAAAATATTAAAAGAGAGTCATACATTATTATAACAACGAAATATTATGTACCTACGACTCTTTCCAACGCGGTAGCTATTCTATCAGATTTTTAGGTATTCAATACTTTTTAGATCTACAAAGGTCATTTTGAGTTCATAAAATTTGTTATACTTGTCAATACACGCAAACATACAAAAGTGAAAAGTTTACGAGTTAAAATACTGCAAATGTCGTTACCGTTATTTAGAGTTTGTAAAACAATAGGAATATGTAAAAAAACGTGTGCATTGTTATTCTAAAAATAAAACTGTCTTTTATTTTTATGTTATGGAGAGAGACAAAGAGATCTACTTAGCAATTTAAAATAATGCTGATGTTCAAGAAAATGCGACTCTTGTACGATACGACTGGTGTGTTTGCTGTTAAGATATGAAGTGTATAAAAGTAGAGACAATTTTATTGAATTTAAAATAGATATTTATTTAAAACCATAATTTTTTACCCGTTTATTTTTATTGTAAGTGAAATGAATAAATTGAATTAGCTTTTTTTACTATTTATTATTTGATAAACCCATAATGATGCAGGTCTCTAAAATCGGGCATTTAAGATTGTTTAACGATATCAAAAAGGTTAGTAAGGCTTGTCCGAATACATGATTGGCACAAGTTTAGTAAAGTGATCGAGACACACAATATTGCACAGCTGTTTTTTAATTAAAATTTATTAATTAGTATTGTGTGTAGTGATGTTAAACCACCACAGTTATCGGTCCCGGCTTTTAAGTTGCCAAGCCATGATGGAGGCCTTTATAAAATCCACCTTGAAGGGGACTATCGCAGGACATTTCTGGCCTAAGCCTTTTAGGCGGCCATAAACCTAAGTCACCAGAGTAGTTGGCCACTGCCGCATATGAACTTACTATAAACTTCCGAAGTTTATTATTCAAATGCTTAGGTAAGTACATTATAACCAGACCTCTTAAAATAACATAAAAATTTAATTTACGTCATAAATTAATCTAGATAATTGGTGACGATTGACTTATTTATGAAATACATTTGAACTGACGTCTTTCGTCGTTATTTATTTTTTATGTCCCTAAATCAGATAATAACATAATATTTGATATAAAAAAATCATCAAGTTTTTTTGTATGTGAAGATATAAAAAACAAAACAGGCAAGCTAATCCGATTAGGTCTGCAGGTCTTAAACTTTTATTAAAACAAATCAAGGGATCCTCTTCCTACAGTCTTATACCACAGATTATAAAATACACTAGTACAGATGCCTCATGTAGAACATTAAAAACAATCCTGAAGCACTAGCTTTCTGTTGAGTGAGTCTTATATGCCTCGACTATGTGTCAATCATCTACAAAATATATAAAGGCATTAGTATATATAGATATACCTCCCATATAAGAATTTGCACTGGATCTGTTTACATAACACCAGCTTGTACCGATATTATATAAGACACACCTGCGGCGTCCTTGAGTTACTCCGCTCGCAAACATTTTACACGTTTTTAAATGAAAAATCTTACTAAAAGTTTTACGACTTCGGCAGGATTCGAACCCGCGAGATACAAGCGATCACCCTTAAGCCGGGCTGCCTTACCACTCGGCCACGAAGTCCTTATCGCCGAAGACGAAACTATCAGTAAGATGATATTTCGGTTAAAGCACCGATAAAAATGAAATACCTAAGTGTGGTTTAACACTATAATCAAAAATATTTTACACGTTTTCTGCTAATTTGCAAGTTAATTTGCTTGCAACTTTTGAAGGCGTTGTGTGAACCTCCTCAAAGCTGCTAGATTTTAAATAAGCTCAAACACCCTCTAAATAGTTATGAGGAGATGATGAGTGATAGAAGAATGGAAATAGGAAAATGTTGTGGCAACCCCACTTATTGGGATAAAGGTGAGATAATGACAATGATGAGGATGACAGGTCAATCTTTTATTAATTGAATCAGTTAATCGTTCGTTTGTCCTAGAAAATAACCATACGTCATTGAATTTATTATCCTTAGTGATCTGGTTTAATCCCTGGGATTGTTGGAAACTATCACCGTACAATTACATACGTTTTCAGTGGAGATACTTTTTTAACTAACGAACTTTAAAGCTTCTCAACCAAAACTGTTAATTTCAATTTATTTCAGTAGCACACATCGAGAAGATAGGGATCCAGACCAAGCAAAGATTAGCTGGTAGTAAGAATTGGAATCACAAGGGGATACCAGTAGTGCTAATAGTAAGTAAGTAAGTTCGTATGAGCAAGTGGCCAACTCTGGTGACGGAGTTTTTAGGCTAACAGTGCTAACAGTGGACGAATATGAACTAAAAACAACGATGGAGAAATGAAAAACAATACAAATCAGAGTTACAATATCGAATAGATAAAAACTAGTACTCGGTACATC
Organism: Xanthorhoe designata; assembly: GCA_963582015.1. Lineage (NCBI taxonomy): Eukaryota > Metazoa > Arthropoda > Insecta > Lepidoptera > Geometridae > Xanthorhoe > Xanthorhoe designata. Next base: position 1,331,026 of record OY757045.1, read on the forward strand.
CGTAAATCTTTTTAATTAATCTTTAAAACGCAATCATAGAAACACAGCCACTTCTTAATAGTTTACAATGATATTTTACCTACATTGTAGTTCTCCGATGACGCAAACTGAAACTTGAATAAGCACAGTTTTGCGATCTAGGGAAGATTTAAAATATTATAAAATACAGGTTATACAATAATAAATAGGCAATTATGATACTTAAAGTGAGTAGTTTAGCATTTACTACAAAAAAATTATTGTTGAGAAATGAAATGAATAGGTAATAAATGCCAACACAATAAACAAAGTTTTTATAAAAATATTATTAGTAAGAGTAGCGAAAACAGAGTTTGGTGGCCACCAAGTGCAACTTCGGTACTTCACCTAAACTATACAAAATAAAACTATAACAGAGGTATTGAAAAAAATCTTACGATAGGTTTCACAAACGGAACATTCAGTTTTTTTTATTCCTTTGTTCAACGTAATAATAAAATAAAATAGGCGGCGGGTTTGACGCATACAGACTTCTTAAAACAGTTTTTTTACTTAAATCTAAATTTAAAAATACAGATAAAAAGCAATTGCCGTCCTACAAAGAATTATTATTCCATCTGAGTACTTCCTACTATAACGATAAAATTTAAAAATAAAAAGCCTTTGTATAAAAAACTGAGCCTCGTAATCCAGTCATCCCACCATTCATATAAAACGCCAGCTGAATTTTAATAACTGCTATAGTATAATTACATAAAAATATAGGTAGGTACTGTTTATTTGTGTACTGATGTTGTAAAATTAAAATATTATTTTGTTTTGTCTATCTTTTCCTTTTCATTTTTCAAATATAAAAAGCACTCGAATTTCACATTATATACATAATGTTTTCATTCGCTGTTTAATGTATAAAGCTTGTGATGAATTTAATGTAAATAAAATTTAACAATACCATAACATACTCGACCGGGATTTGAACCCACGACCTTCAAATTGAAAGTCGAGGCTGAGACTTAAATTTTTAAATGGATAATTATTGTTTTTCAGCTACTTTGTTATAATCGCCTCAAACAACAAACACGTTTTATTTCCCAAGTTTGTTTGTTGTCTTTAACAGCATGGTATTGTGCATTTTTATACAAAATAAGTATTTTCAAGATTTCATGATCTCTCTGCCCCAAAACTCACTTTATACTACTCAAATATTATATTGCGTTATATTGAACATGGATTGATTAATGCAATTAATTTATATAAAAACGTTAAAGCAAAGATATTAAATTAAAATGTCACATCGAAACAGTGGTTGATAATTTAATTAATCATGTTGAAGAGAATTGAACTTTCACATCATAAATAATTTAATCAGTGGACACTTTCTGAATGGAATCCATTTCATGATGAGCAACAATTGCTTATATTTTAATGTCAGCTAGACTGATTTTGGATGTCTTTACTATGCTCTTAAAATATTTTTGCTTGGAAATCTTAAAAGGATAATCCCGTATAAGAAGTATAATAGCGATATAATAATAATTAAGCGCTTCCGTGCTTCGGAGGGCACGTTAAATTGTCGGTAATAGGCGGCCCAAAAACTCTGTCACCAGAGTTTGCCACTTGCTCATACGATCTTACTTACTTACTTAGAAGTATAATGTTCCGACTTCGGTTTTGGCTCTTATATCTCAGAAGATACAAGAGCCAAAGCTTAGTGCTTTTATTTTTAATCGAAAAACCGAAATTTACTACTATACTAGTTAATACTACTAACTTATACTTATACATTATACTACTTCATTGAGTTAATATTATTATCTAAGTACTACTTATACGGGGTTATCCTAATAAGATCTTCAAGCGTATTAATATACATATTAACTCTTCTGAGATACAAGAGCAGAATTTTAGTCCAAAAGTTAATTAAAAAATCCCAATGGTGATAAATAGAAAGATTTTTTCTTTACAATTTGTATAGATATTTTATATGGCTTCGAACCAGATATATCACTTTACAAGACTGCAGTCAATCCACCTGTCCCCTCCCACAGGATGTGTCTAATTAAGCACATCATCGCGTCCGCCTCACATATGGGCTTGCACCTTGAGTAAACTACACGCTTTATCCTAATAATATAAAGGTGAAAGTTTGTGTGTGTGTATGTTTGTCTTTCACGCTCAAACGGCTGGACAGATTTAAAAGAATGAATGAATGAATGAAAATTCTTTATTGCACGCCTTAATTTCTAAGACATAAATACAATATAAATGGCCTTATCGCTAAGAAGCGATCTCTTCCAGGCAACCTTTGGATGGAGAGGAATCGTACATAATTGGTACCAGAATTGCTTATACCCAGGATTTAAAAATAGGATACTTTTGAACCCTGTATACCCACGGGAACGGGAACTATTAACCGCGGGTAATACCGCGGGGCGCAGCTAGTACTCCATAATCCTAACTACATGTTACATTAGGATTATTTATTATTGTTTCGCTTTAAACTTTTAACATAACAGATATCTATTCAAAACTATACCTTGAACTTGATAAAATAGAGTTGAAACAGAATTGGTTGGTTTAGTGATGCAACTGGTGGTTTGGTCTGTTTTTCTTGTTGATACATTTTTGTATTTGGGTACTTGGAATAAGGTTCAAATTCATCGGATTAATATGATAATGGTAGCAGATGGTAAGTAATAAGCTATTTTAGGATTCAATTGAAGATTCTGTGTTTTAATCATTTATTACATCAATATATTAATTATGTTTTTTAACATAATAATAAATTAAAATACGCAACAACTGAGAAAAAAACAACTTTACGAATACAATGGGGGCAATTCGGAGTGTCGCAAAAGCTAAACTAAACTAACTAAAATTATTGCCATCCTTTTTATTCCCATCGCTATGAAAGGGACGGCAACAATTTTAGTTAGCTTAGTTTAGCTTTTGCGACACTCAGAATTGCCACTATTGGTTCATTATAAAAACTAAATTTTCTAATATAAAACACCTATTAATGTGCCTATTGCTCAATATTCTACGAGTATGATGCCGGCACCACACAAGGGCTTCAACTTGGGGCCAACATTAAAATGGCCAATGACAATGCTCCGTTTACGGTTATTAGAGACAAACGGAGCATTGCCATTGGCCATTAATGTTAACCCCAAGTTGAACATAAAAACAGTCAATAAAGGTGGCTAGTAAAAAGTAAAATTAATAAAACTATCATCGCAATACATTGTAAACGCTTCAATCCAAGAATCATGATAAATATCCCTTTTTTAAATTTACAAAGTAAAGTTGGTTTTGTGTTACACATTTTGACATTCTAAATAATTTGTCTTGAGATAAAACGGTTATATAAACAAATATTTTGTTATATTCGTCAGGTGAAATAGGTAAGTAGGTTATTTACTGAATCTTATTTATTTGTACCTACGCCTTTTTATTGTATTTACTTTCTGCTCTAAATATATTTAACTTGCATGTGTTATCTTTTGATAATAAAAAAATGGCCTTTTTGTTTAAACTTTGTTTTGAAATTATATAAAAGCGATACAGGCTCACGACTGCTTTTGTAAATACACTTATTCTAAGACATTTTAAACCGATTAAGTTGTCTAAGAGTAGACAGATACACATCCAATTTTATAATTATGCTAAAAAAAGCCTACTACTGATAACTATTATTTCATACTAGCTGCGCCCGCGGTGAACAGTTCTCGTTCCCGTGGTAATACCGGGATCAAAAGTAGCATATGTGTTAATCCAGGATATAAGCTATCCTGGTACCAAATTTTATTGAAATCCGTCCAGTTGTTTGAGCGTGAAGGAGTAATAAACATTCACACTTACATACTTACACACTTACACACACATACTTTCACCTTTATATTATTAGTGTGATTTGGAACTGTTAGTACTAGCTGGTGACTATTGTCTCCAACTTGCAGCAATAAATATTATCTAATATAAATATATAATATAATATAAAAATTCATGAAAGGAAAGTCCCCGTTATCATACACACGGAACCCTATAAATAGATACCAACACGCACTTTCCCGATTCCAGACGCACCATCCCGATGACACAGCGGATGACTCACACGCTGTTCCTTAAATACATGTATATCTGTCTGAGCTGCCAACGTATTACACGTAGCTTTACCACGAGTTGCACTGTACAAATTTCCAAGTGACTACGTTCCCTAAACATCCAGCTGCAAACATTACTTAAAACTTACTTATGGCTTAACGACTTTAAAAGCCAGGACCGACAATTTAACGTACCCTCCGAAGCACGGAAGCGCTCAGCTGATAATGCCACTTGCGGTCACCCATCCAAGTAGTGACCGCTCAGAACGTTGCTTAACTTCAACGATCTATAAGAACGTCTTAGCAAGCTTCGCCACGAGCGCTTCGAGTGAAATGTTATATTAATACTACGCCTTTACAGTGAACTCCTTTATGACAACGTTTAAAATACACTGTTTGGGTAATTTACTTTTAATTTTGTACACGTGGGTTTTAAGTTTTTATACATATTTTTGTGTCGTTTCAGTTTTAATTATTGCTCAAATGTAAACGTAAAAGTCTATCTATTGGAAACAAAAATTTATATTTGGTAACGTACATTATATTAGACAAACATTGATATGTCAATTCTGATGTCGCCAAAACGAAACTACGCCAAAACTTGACAGCACAAATGTTGCCGTCTCTTTCATAACGATCGAAATAAAAAGGACGGCATCAATTTTAGTGCTGTCAAATTCAAATTCAAATTGTTTATTTATTTCTCTCACAACACATAAATATAAAATTATAAAGCAATGAAATTAAAAATAAATACTGTTAAAAATAATAATAAATTTAAACAATCGTAGGTTAGAATGTAAGTATGTCTGTTTAGTTTAGTTTTTGCGACATCTAAATTGACACTATTACCTTTCTACATACGTGTATTATTATGTGTGCAGTTACATTGCAGGTACTTTTAATATACTTACATTAATTTAAAATATAGAGAAACTGCCATTTACTTGCTGCAGTTAATTTAATTAATATAAATTATAAAGTACAGTTATCAAGACGAACGGTGATTTCATTTTAAAAGCATTAATTTTCCTACTGTAGGTACCTACTTCTGTTATCATGTATTGACGTCGGTTTTGCGTCACTTTAACTGTAATATCCAGAGAACCTTGGTTTTAAGTGCTTGATAAGTTATAAGCCTAATTGGTTCAGTAAAATAAAGCTAAGTATTTTGTATTTTTAGCAAAACCTTTGTTACGTTATATTGGAGTATTTTACGAACCCGTACAATACCCGTGTAATATTTAATTTTGTCGTATAGCAAACATGTTATGCATACGAATAAATCGAAAAGGCCGATCGTCTACAAACAAAATCAAAAAGAATTCACCTGTGTTCGAGTGCAGAATTTTTGGTCCACCAATGTATCATCGATACATCATCGATACATCGATAGAATGTATCATCAGGCTGTATAAGCCTTGCTTAATGCCAATGAATAACAAAGTAAATATATGTTTAAAAGAGCTCAGACTGATTAAACGCAATAAGTTATGGATTTATGATACATATCAGTTCATGTTCGTTACCGATAATTATCATAGCGCATTTATGAAAACTAACACACTTAACGATCCCTACATTACTGTGTGGAATGTCCTGGGATATTAATTATTTACTAGCTGCGCCCCGCGGTGTTACCCGCGGTAGTTCCCGTTCCCGTGGGAATACAGGGATCAAAAGTAGCCGATGTGTTATTCCCAGTCATAATCTATGTATATTCCAAGTTTCAGTCAAATCCGTTCAGTTTTCGCGTGAAAGAGTAACAAACATCCATCCATCCATCCATCTATACTTACAAACTTTCAATTTAATAATATTAATTATGATTTATTATAATATATGCATTAAAAAAATATTTTCATTCAGCGATGCTATTAGTGGCATTTTTTTTATAAACTGAATTTTTCGTAAGACGGGAGCAATAACCTGCAATATCGAGGTTAAATAATTAAAACATAATTGTTTTTAGTTTCGCCAACTGGTCAGAGAAGCCGATTTTCAAAAGTGACTAGTTGGCGAACCACTCGGCTACTGCAGAACTGAAAATAAATAAATAAAACTGCGTCGATGGCGGAAACCACTACGATCTTATCTACTCTTTTAATTTTCCTGTTCGTAGATAACAAATACATTATTATTATTTTATTTTCACAACTACTGATTAGCTTCCGTTTCTTTTGTTTTGATTCATTTGATTTAAATTAGTAATTGCCTAAAATCATTTAATTGTTATAAACAGTAAACACGTTGGATGGTTTTGAAAACTATATAACACAACGTTCCGCCGCTTTGTTCGCGTAGTACTTACCCGGGTAAAAAGTAGCCTGTGTTATTCTAGGTCATAAGCTACCTATGTGTAGGTATGGTTTTCTTCATAATTACATCTGCATAGCACAAGTATGTCATGCATAAATCTTATTAATATGGATACTAGCTTTTTGGCAAAATGTAAATTATGTTCTTAAAATTAAATCTTTTTTTTTTTACCTTTAATTTTTAAATTGTTAATTAAGATAATAATCTTGAAGTTGTACATAAATACTTATTTTACCTTCAAATTAACCGGTCATGTACGTACTAGGAAGTATGAAAGTATACAATTCACATCCGAACCAACCAAAGCAAAACGCAAGAGACAAAAATAACTATTTCAGTGAAGTAACAAAACCTTCTATTGTGTTATCACAATCACTTTCTCATTTTAGTTGAGAAACCGTTGGTTAACCATTCGACAGTTAGTAACCAAACATTGTGGTGATCGTTTGTGACAAATTAAACAAATTAGAACGTTATTAAATATGAGGTTTTAGTAATAAAGTGAGCAAAATGTGGCGATACAATTCTTATTTTTCTTGTTCGGACGAAGAAAATGAATGTGACTTCAGTTTTGACTACAGATCTGCAAGAAGAGAATCTAAACTAGTTGTACTTTCGCGATCGGTAAGATAGTTTAATGCAAAAAAAAAATCGTTTAATGTAATTTAAAAAAATATAAGGCAATAAAGAGTTTGTTTGACTCTAATATAAATAGGAATAGGAATGGACCGGGATGTGTGGAGGGAGAAAGAGGAGACCTTTGCCCAGCAGTGAGACATGATAGGTTGATAAAACAAAATAGCTTTGTTTTTCACAAAATCCCAGCATCCATTTGTTAAAAGCATATTAATTAGGTATGTTCAAGTTGTTTACAAATAAGGAAAACAGAAAAATGTTATTGTTTAAACGACCTGACAGTAATAACAATGGAAATGGGAATGTAAGTTTTGAAAAATATTACAATACCTACGCGATCGTTTCAATGACCTCTCCTTACTTTACAAATGACCATAAATGTTTATTGTACATCGTCCTTGAATGTTCAACTCAAATATTTATTTATTTCTTTACAGTCCAAAGAAAACAAGTATAATAATTTACTTTATGATAATGTGGGAGTAAAACCTATTTGCAAGATAAACCCTTTTCTTTATGACTCGAGCATGCATTCTTTTCTTAGCTGTATAATGGAGGCCATACACGCTAGGTTTTGCATGATGGTTTTAGCCGTGCATGCATAACCGACAGGCAAGCCCTAGCGTGTATGTGATTAAACTGTACAGTTATCGGTGCATGTACATGCAACCGAGCAAATATCAAAATTGATATTTTATGCCGCTCGGTTATGTTTGCGCGCGAGCATAACCGAGCGTGTGTGGCGTCCGGCGAGCTTGCCTGCCACAGTTCTCAGTTTTTAATTGTTTGTGACGGCGGAAGGTCGCGCGCGCTCATCCTCGCGAAAATGGCGAGCCGCAAGCGCAATGCCACATTAGAAGAATTCATTGAAATTTATAAGTCGGAACCTTGTCTTTGGCGCGTAAAGTGCAAAGAATATCACGACAGAGACAAACGATCGACAGCATACGAGAAATTGATAACTAAGCTCAAGGAATTGGAGCCAACTGCTACAAAAGATGATGTGATTAAAAAAATTAATACGTTACGCAGTAACGTTAGACGAGAGAAAAAAAAAGACGATGAATCTGTGAAGTCTTTGTATTCATTTTTTATTTTTTTTTCTTGTCTTTGTATTAACGGAGTAATCAATGATAATAGTTTCAAATATTTTTTTTCATCCATTCGTAAATAATTTTTGTAATCTGTTGGTGTAAATCTCAATTCATTTATCAAATTTACGTGGGAGAATTGCTTTCTTTTCAATAACCAGCGTTTAGACCATTCAGTGCGCTCTCTTTTTCTTTTTCTGTTCTGCAGAACAAGTGTTAGGCCAAGTACAGCTATCACATCGTCGTCGTCCATTGCGTCCTACACACCATCACGTACTACGTAGCTCAACTCAGAGTTCATGTCAAGACGGTGCATGCAAAACCTAACGTGTATGTGTAGTATGAAACTCGGTTATGCTTGTCGGTTTTGCATGCACGGCTAAAACCATCATGCAAAACCTAGCGTGTATGGCCTCCTTAAGTGGATACTTTTATTTTATTATACTTAAAAGCCAAAAGCTCTTTATATTATAACTCTTTGTTGAATTATTTTTCTTTATCATGTTGATGAAATATCATTATTCAGAAAAAATCTTAGCTACGTTTCCTCTGAAAACTAGATACCTAGTAGCCAACAAAATTTGTAGCAGGGCAATTAAAGATAAATTAATATCTTTCAGGGCTAGTTCAGGATATATCTCAAGGTCATTCAAAACGTTCACTATCTCTAACCTTGTGTTTTACTGCCATTTAACAAAAACCAACGCAAAAACTAAACTGATTATAAATATACCTCCAGAGAATGGTCGGTCAACTTTGAAAAAAAACTTGAAAGTTTTCTCAAGGCTTTCAGAATTCGTTTTTAAAAAATGGTGTTTAGGTTTTAGGATTGGTTCTAAAACTATTCTGATTAAAAGTATTCATGTTTTTATTCCTGCGAAATTTTCTAACTGGCTACCTATGTCCTAAATTAGAAAAAAAAACATAATTGTTATGATTATTTAGCCATTATTGTCCCACTGCAGGGCAAAGGCCTTCCTTCCTTTCTTTCACTCTTTGAAAATAAGCGCACTAAGTAATAAAGGGCTAAAAATTCACAGATTTAGAATGACAATGATTTTCTACTCTACAAAGTAATCATTTACCAGTTTCATCGTGAATTTTATTATTAATTTACACTTGATTTAAATTTGAGTTAAATAGTGTAAATTGCTACATTGACATACACGTACTGAGTTATACATGATATAGATAGATGATCGTGTTTCCGTAATCTAAGTTTTATCATGCCTTACAATCGTGTTAGCGTGTCTTGAACTAGAATTTTCCAGTTTACATGATACTAGTCGTTTTATCTATCTTTGTCTAAATATTTGATTGCTCTGGTTGTTAACTTGTAATTTTTATAGGAACAATTGCAAAATATTAAGTGATAACCTGATACTATTTGCAATGTTTATTTATTTGCTATTGAGGTGGCGAAGTCCATTGAATTAAAAAAGCCGTTTATGATAAATATTTTTTATTTAAATGTTAACTAAGTTAGCAATCTTACTTTATTTCGATGGTTAATTTAAAATATTTATGTAAGTACAACAAAATTATACCCAAACAATAGTGGCAATTCTGAGTGTCGCAAAAGCTAAACTTAGCTAACTAAAAATATTGCCGTCCCTTTCATAGCGATGGAAATAAAAAGGATGGCAATAATTATAGTTAGTTTAGTTTAGCTTTTGCGACACTCAGAATTGCCACTATTATCTAGTTTTTTAAATACTTTTCACGTAAATAAAAACATAATCCTTTCTTTCTTTCTTTCACCTACAAGTCAAGAGGAACATTATTTTTACTATTTAAAAGAATTTTACCCTTTCGGACAAACACACCAAATAATTTATATAAATGTTCCAACTGAAATTTCGTGATATTATATCAATCATACCAATTTGAACAATTATTGACAACTTATAATCGCTTACATGTTAATACATACACCATGTGTGACAACCAACATACAAATTATACCATTTGTATGTTAGTTTGTAAATCAAATACTGCCACGAGGAGACGACGTGATTATTCAGAAGTAATAAAATGGTACCATAGTATTGAAAATCAAGGACTTCTATTACACATTTCTAGAATCAGCTGCCCTAGCCATGTTACATTTCGACAATCGCTTTCGATTAGAAACTAAAAAAAAATGTATAGGAATTGACATTCGATGACGAAAACTCGAGCGATCAGAAATGTCAAATCAAAGGTGTAGCGATGATAGAAATCGAATCGCTTCATAGCGAATGCCGGTTGGCTAGGCCCTCAGGGTGCTCCTCGAATTCTATTTGAAATTAAAACAAGTAGCAAAATTATTATTTTTTATTAAAACTGACTTCAATTATGTGAGTAGAGAGCAGGGTGCGTAGACAAGTGACAAATGTTTCGTATCTATTCTCTTTCTATTATCGCTACACCTTTCATTTGACATTTCTGATCGCTCGAGTTTTCGTCATCAAAATGTCAATTCCTATACATTTTTTTTAGTTTCTAATCGAAAGCGATTGTCGAAATGTAACATGGCTAGGGCAGCAGTTTCCTGCACTCTCGCCCCCTTATTAATAAACGAAGATTAACAAAGAACGTCAGTGAATGAACGAATAGCACTTTATTGTACACAGAATAAAGATACAAATAAATCTTAAAATTAATACTTCGTTGATCTTTGTTTATTAATAAGCCTGTTGGTGTATAACTTCGAAGATCCTCATCAAATCCTCATAATTGTTTATAGGATCTCCCTTGGAATATTATATGATGATAGAAATATATAGATACGAACATTGAGATGTATTATAGAGCCACAATCAGACAAATAAAATGTAAACGCCAAAACAAGGCGCACGCAGAGTACGTAGTGCGCAGAGTTTTTCTTTTTTGCGTACAAGCGACATTGAACATTAAAACAAACGTCATAACGTCTACATTCAAATGTCAAAAGTCATTGTAGAACATTGAATTTGCTCGCACATTCTTTGAGTGTTGTCAGCTATTAGATTGTGACTCTTTAATACATCTCAATGGATACGAAGCATTTCGTTTATATGATACGAACACAAAGGATACAATGGCAAAAAAAAACAGTTAAGTAGATAATAATAATCGTGAGGAAACCAGTTACCTCTCTAATAGCGTCAATGGGCTTGCAACCTGTCACGTATGGAAAGTTAACCTCTGCAAGATCTGGGCAATCAAATATGTATTTGGACATACCTCTGACTACCTCCTTAGACATCTTCAAAAGGATCTAAAAATTGCATTAAGATCTGAAAGAAATGTCTACCGCTCACTGGGATACAGTCGTGATCATATTTCATCTTATAGAAAAATATCTAACTGTTAAAGTATTTGCAATCACCGTCTGCACAATCTGCTCATAGATGTACAGTTCAATACTACTTAACTGTTTTTGTGAGATGTGTACTGAATGCATGTTGGTCTCAGGAAATCAGCATCCGACTACAATCTGTAATACCAGCCTAGGACAGTCCATCATACCTCATAACACTGACTACTTCACGTTCTAAGTAATTAAAAAAAAATCAATGAACATCCGCATTTTTTTTCAACTTAAATAACTTTTTATTATTGTACAGTGACGGTTTGAAAATGTTCGTCAGTTTTCAACTAGATTCATTCAACGAGCACGAGCACATAATACCTTTTGAAACTTGAAAAAGGAACGTCACTGGTAAATGTTGGTACAATAAAAATTGATTCTTGCAATCTGGTGCAAGCGAAAATCGACTTTAAGGTGACGAACATTTTCAAACCGTCAGTGTACTATAATATCATTGTATGTTATTTATTACTTATGATGTAATATCTCGTATTTGTCTTATTACATTTTTTAAGTAATTATTTGAGTGACCTCTTGTCGAAAAATAAACTTTGAATTGAAGGTTGTTTAAATATTATTTTAATCAATGAAGTCGGATATGTTTATTTCCGTATTGCTATGTACCTAGTAGGTTTTTTAACAAAATTGGTAGCTTGTGGGAATCTATTGTTGTTGTGTAATTTTTAATGTGTGTGTGTAATGTTTGTATTACTTCCAAGTTTATATTTCAGCGGCTAGTTACCATAACCTATATGTGGTAAGATATAGCATAGTTATCTCAATTATCTAACCACAGCAAGCAAAATTACAGTGTACCTGCCATGATATTTGCCAATCATTCTACACGCGATAACGTGTAGCTAACAGATCTATGTATGAAAACTTGTCACTCTGCCCTGACGATGGAGTATAAAAATTGTACATACATTATTTTTACTCTACGCTAGCGCGCGTTGATTGGAAAGTCATTGTTATGACCACGTTATGACACTGATAATGAAACTGGACGTAAACCTGAGAAGTCTAAACACTCACATTTCCCATATTCGGTATTACTATGGGGTGTAGTTATTTATTTTCTTATCTATACACGAGCATAAAGTAGAGACATTTGTTTCATTGTCAAAGTTTCCTTTACAAAACTTTCTTCAACAAAAGCCTGCATTTGGTAATCATTTTGATATTTATTATTTGGTGCAACAAGTCAAGTTACACAATTTAATCCGAGTGTTGAGAGTGGTCGGCCGTGACCTACTCGCCGAAACACCTTGCTTGAATCTGATCCTACGAGTTCAATGATTTGAAACAAAGCGGGTTTGATTTTCAGTGAGTTTTAGAATAGGATTGTTTTACAAAAAAATTGAGTTCAAATAAGTATTTTAAAAGGACAAAGTAGACACAATAATTGTGATATTTAAAACATTTAAATTGACTTTGTTAGTAAATATCACAAGATATATTTTGTGCGTGTCATTGTATTTTGATAAATATGCTTATTACTATCTTATCCCGCCATCTTGATTATAATATTTTCCGGTTATTGACAGAGATTAACTCATTATCGAAATATGTTTTATATTATTTCGAAAATACATTTTTGTATAAGGAAGTAGCGATAATATTATGAAAATATCATTTTCATATCTCCGGAAGAAATCCAAGAGTTGATCACGTGACGGACAACAATCTCTGCGGTACCGAAACATTATCTTAGGAATAAATAACCGGTAACGGTGCGGTATCCGGGGACACCGGTAACTCTGGTTTCCTGCGGCTTGGTTCACACGGGTTCATAATGCACGATGAATGATGTAAACTAAGAATTCATTCGAGTGTAGTAAACGTAACTTGGTACGTTACTACAAACTTAAAACAAACCAACTTTACCTTTTACCTCTATATAATATTATTAAGAAAGAATAGATTCTGATTATTATAATGATATCTGATTATAAACACCACTATTTTGTGACTAGTTGCATGCAGCAGATGCTTCTATAGTCTATTGGTGTTCGTCGTAATAAAATGCTGGTTATTAATAGTAACCAATACTTTTAAAGGTTCTGTCACTTAAGTAACAACCGTATTGCTATCCACCCAGAATTTAATTATTATTGTTCTAATTGTATTTTGAACAGTTAAATATTAAACTATATAAGCAAACGTGCTATAAGTATGAGTGTGGATGGGCATGCAAGTAGAGGAAGGCCGAAGAAAAAGTGGTTTGACTGTGTGAAAGAGGATATGAATGTTAGAGGAGTAGATTCAGAGTTGACGAGTGATAGGAGTGACTGGAAGAAGAAAACATGTTGTGCCGACCCCACTTAGCGTGGGATAAGGGCAGGAGAATGATGAAATATTCTATGCTATTGTTATTTAATATGTAGAGTTTGGTTACAGTAACCAATACTTATAAAAGGTTCAGTCAAATAAATAGCAAACGTATTGCTATCCACCCAGAATTTATTTAATATTGTTCTAAAAAAAAGCTAGGCCCACAACACCAGGTTCTTGCCTGATTCTTTCCCTGGTGTAGGGAGTCGCGTTGGAACAGGCATATAAATGATTTTTCTTTCTTTCTTTCTAACTGTATTTTATACAGTTAAATACTCTATTCTATTAATAGTAGTTTGGTAACAGTTGAATCAGTATTATTGCATAATGCATCAGTCAAATTATAGAGTAATGCATAAATTAAAAGATATAAGAAAAAACAAGGCGTCAATAAAGTACCGGTTAGGTATGAAAAAAATTATATCTAATAAATTTAACATAACTAACGATTACAAAAGTCAATAAACACGATGTTCATTGGTAAAACAAAACGTGGCCACAAACAGATAAATCTAAAAGTAAATGATCATTTATTAACTAAAAGCGATGAGGTCGCTCACGCATTTGATATTTTTTTCTCTAATATACCACATGTGGTGACTCAATCATTAAATTCATCCGCCACTATAGCATACGGCCTTTTGGAATCCAGTGTTGTTCAGGGTAATAATGAATTCAGGTTTAGTTATGTTAACGCAGACAATATTGTCAAAATATTTAAAACACTGAATATTAAAAACACTGAAGATTTATGGGGGATTTCGACTAAGATATTAGCTACTATTGTTGGGGATATTGCTCCATGTTTAGCTTATATCTTTAACAATTGCGTTGACGAGGGAGTTTTTCCCAATCTAATGAAGATGAGTAAAGTTATTCCTTTATTCAAATCTGGTAATGAAACTGACCCCGCTAATTATAGACCAATATCGATTCTGCCTGCGTTAAGTAAAATATTTGAAAAACTAATTCTTAATCAACTGCTCTCTCACTTTAATCTCAACGGACTTTTACACCAGCACCAATTTGGATTTACGAGAGGTAGATCAACAACCGATGCAGGTACATTGCTTCTAAAACACATATATGAGGCCTTTGAGAACTCGCAAGACGTAGTCGGAGTTTTCTGCGATCTGTCGAAAGCCTTCGACTGCGTATGTCATGCGACTCTAATTTCTAAATTAAAGTACTATGGTGTCGTAAACCAAGCTATTAACCTGATTAGATCTTATCTTTCTGAGAGACTCCTTAAAGTTGAAGTAGGAGGTGAAAAGTCTTCAGGGTCAGTTATTGATATGGGTGTGCCACAGGGCTCGATACTAGGCCCTTTTCTGTTTCTAGTGTACATAAACGACCTTCCTTCCTTTGTAAAAGACATGTGTGACATTGTTCTTTTTGCTGATGATACATCTTTGCTTTTTAAAGTTGATAGGTCTAAGGATAATTATGATGATGTTAATGCCTCTTTAGCCCAAGTCTCAAACTGGTTCACTGCTAATAACCTCTTACTTAATGCCAAAAAAACTAAATGTATTAAATTCACTTTGCCTAACGTGGTTCAGAGACCTACAAAAATTAAACTAAATGGGGAAGCACTTAATCTTGTAGATTCAACTGTTTTCTTAGGTCTTACAATCGACTCCAAAGTGCAGTGGGGTCCGCATATTGAAACACTTGCAGGTAGGCTTAGCTCCGCGGCTTACGCAGTGCGTACGATTAGGCAACTTACTGACGAAGGAACAGCTAAGTTAGTATATTTCAGTTACTTCCATAGTGTGATGTCGTATGGTATTTTTCTTTGGGGTAAAGCAGCAGATATTCAAACTATTTTCGTTTTACAGAAGCGAGCTGTCCGCGCCATTTACAAAATGAAACGTCGGGACTCTTTAAGAGAGCGTTTTAAAGTAATAAATATTCTTACTGTTTTTTCGCAATATATTTATGTAAACTTATTGCACACTCACAAATATATAAACAACTTTAAGAAAAAAAGTGATGTGCACAAAATTAACACTAGAAATAAAAATAAATTATGTGTGCCTAAATTTAGACTAGAAAAAGTAAACGGTTCTTTTATGGGAAATACTGTACTTTTTTACAATAAACTCCCAATCAACGTAACTAACCTACCGACTCGAAGGTTTAAAACGTACATAAAGAATATTCTTGTAGAGAAAGCGTATTATTCCATTGAGGCTTTTATTAATGATAAAATTGCGTGGCCTGATGTCGCTGTGCCCCTCGACGGTTGATGGTATACAATATCTTTACTACCTTGATAAGTAGGTACCTACCACTTAAGTCGGCCAAGTGTAGCGTGTGATGCCAGACAACATTTTGTTGAGGTGTTATCTTGTTAACTTTACAATTACTTTTACTTTCTTTGACATGCCTTACTTTGTTCGACTGGCTTCCCACT
Organism: Xanthorhoe designata; assembly: GCA_963582015.1. NCBI lineage: Eukaryota > Metazoa > Arthropoda > Insecta > Lepidoptera > Geometridae > Xanthorhoe > Xanthorhoe designata. The sequence goes on from OY757045.1 coordinate 1,347,241, forward strand.
GAAGCTTGACTATCTAGATTAAGTATTTTAGATTGTTAAGGGATCGCTTTTAAAAAAAAGCTAGGCCCACACCACCAGGTTCTTGCCTGATTCTTTCCCTGGTGTAGGGAGTCGCGTTGGAACAGGCATTAGAATCACCTAGCATGTAAAACGATACTTAAGTGATCCTTGAGGTCCTACAAGAATAAATGATTTTTCTTTCTTTCTTTCTTTCTTTCAATTTCCTGTTCTAAGATGAAATTAAGTTTACTTTACCTTACATAAATGTTAATATTTTTCTAATAAAGAGAATCTTATGTTTATCTTATGACTTTATAGCTGTGTATGAGTATTAAATACTTGTATCTGTCCGCTGCTTCGCTTGTGTGGTACTTACCAGGATAAAAGCTAGCCTATTTATTAATCAGCATAATCAATTTTTTGGTAAATGTCAAATTTCTCATATTATGTGTTATTAATAATATGTAGATGTAAATCACACCAATCCAACCTCTTGAATTGAGCGTGTTTGCAATAAAATATAGATTTAATTAAATTTATTCTGTAACAGACGTAATTTTACGATAGAGCTAAAAATACCTACATAGGTAATAGAATAGATTTATGCGACAATGCAACACATCGCAATTTTCTTATTTACCCAGTTGCATTAGACTGACAAGTAGCAACTTATGTAACTGCATTTTATGAGTCACTAGTATATATTTTAGCTTCACCATCTTGCTTTGTTTTCTAAGGTATATTTTTATATGCAGAGACCAAACATTAAATTGCTTAGCTTGGGGCTCTTGCTTTCTTTAAAGTATTCGTATGTCGCGCTATCTTTGCATTATTGAAGCAAATTTTTTTATTAAAATTAATTACTTAAGCGTTTTTTTCTATTTAATCGTATATAGCTTCATTTAGCCATGAAATTATACAAACTAAACATAATAAAAAATCTAATTTTGAAATATTTCAAATCTTGATAAGTACCTATGGACATTATTAACTAAGTATAGTATTTTAGATGAATGGTCCAATTTGAGATTATTATCAGGGAAATTATAACTGTAGAAATCCCCTGGGAGTGTGGATACAAATTTAAGGCTTTGCTTAAGGCGTTATCAATATAAATAACTGTGTTGTTTGAATTTGAATAAACATATTAAAAAGGTTATCTGGTCTTCATCTAGCAGAATTTACAAAAAATACAAATATTTCCGAGTACCCCAGCTTATCAAAGTTAGAATCGAACAATACATTCAAATCAATAACATAAAATTATTAGATTCATGCATCAACCAAAACATTTTAATATTAATTGTCAGTCAAATTTTTTTGGTCCTAAAACGAGTTCTTACTGTGTCTCAATCAATTCATTTATGTAAGTACTTACTAGTATAATTTATGTTAAATTATGTTTTATTTGTCCACAGTTCCACTCCGTAACGGAGAAGAGATCTCACAGCAACGATTGTGGCGAGAATAGCGTCACAATTGTCCCAGAGAAGAAGATCGAAGATGACTCTTCAGATTCTTCTAGCAGCGATAATGTTGAAATTGAAGGTATTCATTATTTTCTTTCATTCAATAGTAGTAAGGACGTTTGTTTGAGCTACCGTTTACTCTGGGAACGGAGTTTTTAGGCAGCCTAAATTCCTCAATCATGGCTATCCGATTTTAAGTACTTAGTAAGTAAGTATTTATAATAATTGACACTCTAACATATTATAAGTAAAGCTAGTTAAACCACAAAATAAAAATGGATATTAATGAATCATTTGATTAGCCGACACTGAAGTTACCTCGAATATCTTGATGATGATGAAATATAACTAAGAAGTAGACCTTCTTAGAAGTAATGATACATCTTTGCAAAATCATACAACTCCTTTTATGAATCAGATTAGGATCCTTAATATTAAAATTAAGCTAAATTCAGCAAAGGAATTCGTTGGTGATCATTTGAACTAAACAGTCAAGAAATGATTTAAATTGTCCTACAAAGAACACTTTATGCATGATATCTATGAAATAGACATTTAAAGCTTCACAAGTGCTAATATCTCTCGAGACGTTTAATCCCAGATAATGAATGTGAAACAATAGCCTTTGTGTGAGACGTGCATGATAAATTATGATATAAATTGTCGGAGCTTCCTAATATTGAACTGCTCAAAAAGGATCGAAAACTAAAAAAACTTGCATCCAAGAAATCTGAATCACCATATTTCTTTATAAAAATCAGTAAAACGAATTTTAATTGGAGGGCAAAAAAAATTTTTTTTAAAAGAGGAAAGTGAATTTGTAGTCATTGCCATGTAATGCGTCACTTCTCAAAGTTATTGTATATAATTATCGAATGACTACTAATGGTGTTATATAGAACTGTGGTTTCAGCGATGACCCTTGGAAACACCGGATCGATTACGTTGTGTGCTTGGGGGTTTTACAGTAGAATTAATAATAGTTTGAGGAAAAGTGACTCGGCTTTTCAATGTAATAATAGAGTCAAATAAAAAGTTTATATAAAAATGTAGTTTTGTATTAACTGATAGATGCATCATCAAATGCTACTCCTGTACTTTATAGATTAATCCATTGTCTAGCATTGAAATCTAAAAGGTGGTTTATGATTTGCAAGTCCAATGTCATAACGATTTCATGACTATGCATGACAGCACTTCTTCCGCTTTGACTAAATCAAGTAAGATAATTACAATTTTTGAATCATTAAACAAATAAATTAGATGAGCAAGGTTTTTCGCAATCTTTTATAATGACTCCGGAAATTCTACGAAATTGTCACGCCCCGCTTTATCAGATACAACCGTTGTTTTATTTACATCTATCATGACGTCATCTTCGTCATCAAGGAAGGCATGTCTGTGATTCATATCCTCCAAATTTAAACTGTTATCTATTCCGTCATGTGCATTAAATTTTATAGTATCTTGTTATTTGTTTATGATGAATTGAATTATGATAAACAAATTTCCATTTAAATGTTTTAATGTAAAAATTGCAATTTTCCTCTTATGCAGCAATATTTCATTTGAAATAATGAGTGTTATATTGCTCTGACACAATTATGTTTTATTCAATACTGGAAACTATTTATCATATCATTATGTTATATTAACCTCCGAGCTAGCTGATTATTTGGTATCGCTATTTATTAATAATGTAATATTATTGTTATCTAATTAATTTGTTCTTTTGACTTCATAATTTCTTATTTATGTTTCGTGGTTTATCCTCTGTTTTTCTTTTAGCTATTCTTTACTATGTCTATTATTGAATGATATTATTTTTTTAAAGTATTAAGTTGTTGAATTTTAAAGTCAACGTTTAAAATCAGATGGCAATTATGAGGTACATTTAATGTTGCATTTAAGCTTCACCTTGACAGCAAAGCCGCAGTTTTTGTAATATTGTTATTACATTATCATATTACGCGGCATAGGTACAGTTACCTAAGTCTTATAACAACTTCAAACCCACATTTGTTTTTGTTTCGTCGCGGGATTGAAGAAGATTAAATTGCTTGGTTTAAATCTATAGATTTATACTCCTAGACTCCCTAGGCTTGGTAACGTCAATTGAAATTAACCAATAATTTTGATCATTTTTTAAGAATAATGAATAGGTGAATTTATTGAATTTTACTCTTTTAAATAATCAGTATCGATCATCCTGAAAAATAGTGTGATATTTTATTAAAATAAGGTTTATTTTAATCTGACATTTAAAAAAGTAAATGCAATTATTTGATTACCGACGATCTGCCGACATATAAAAAGAGTTATTAGACACGTGTGTAGCGAGACGAAACAAGATAGGTACCTAGGTAGGTAATTTATCGAAACTCGATGTTATCCTTATTTTGACGCATTCATAATATTTTGTAACTGGCTACTTGTTATTCAACATCGTCTTTTTATTTTATTGAATTTCTACAATTTGTAAGCATTAAAATTTCATTTTACATTAACAGCCGTTATACATTTTCCAATATATTTTATTAGCAAGTAAAATCATTATGTTTTAAAAGACGCTTATAAAATAGCTCTATAGGTTGGAAAGAAAACCAATCTCATTTGATATTTCATTCGTGCATAATTGAAATTACAAACATATAGAAAAAAAGTTTTAGAACTGTTCTACAGTGAATTCAAAAGTTAAATACAACACTTAGTTATTTTAAAACTCTTTGAGATTTTTGCGTGATATGTTTGAGGCTAGAACATTGCCGGTGTTAGCAAGCAGAACTTTAAACAAGCATACCTAATGCTCAATGAATTTCAACATTTAATAAAACTATTAGACTATTACTGTATTTGTATGTTCTGGCAGTACTTTTACTACTTATGATATAATTGGAACAAGTCCCTAGATTTGAAATAAGTCCTTGATATTTTACTTCATATTATCCAGTTGCCACAAGAACGAAATCGTAGTCGTAAAAGTATGTATGCAAGATGCGATTCTTGCAATACCTCCTTTCTCTCTGGTGGCTCAATCCTAACGCAATCTGGTTAGGTGTTGTTACTACTTGTACTATTACGTTACCTTCGCACGTTCCAATATGATCTGTGCTATTCATTCATAGTTTTCTTATAAATATCTTGATTCAATTTGCGGCCATTTCGATTTGTTGTTGTTATTCAGCAATTTTCTTCTAAGAATGGCTTATTATAACAATTGAATCTAGAAAGATTGGATGTCTAACCATTTCAATGTTGTTGTAATATAAATGTAATATGACGGTAATAGTGGCAATTCTGAGTGTCGCAAAAGCTAAACTAAACTAACTAAAATGAATGCCATCCCTTTTTATTCCCATCGCTATGAAAGGGACGGCAACATTTTTAGTTAGTTAAGTTTAGCTTTTGCGATACTCCGAATTGCCACTAATAGGTGGCTAAAGCAAGTAGACAGATGTAGTCTCTACCTACCCGCTTGATTTTGCATTATAACTTTTGTTTTTCACAAATATCTGGATCAAAGTAATCATTGGCAAACCATTACATATTTGTGTCAGTTTTTTTATTATCAGGTATTGATATTGGTAAACTTTCTTTTTAGTGCAACACACGCACACTTGAATATTATTTTTATCTTGTTAACTTATCTCAAAACAAGTTACATAAAGAATGTTTGCGTTCTTGGTTCAAGTTCAACTGATTACTTGATTAGTTTCAATCATACAACCGTGAAAGTAGGTGCAATGATTGATTAGGTACTATGCAACAAAGGTATATCCATTGTTATACAACACGAAGTATATCAATATTTGCAGACAAAACAAACTGAATAGGTATTATCGAACATAAATATTATACTAGAACATTATTTTATTGAATAGCGTTTCATGGACAAATAAATTAAAAATTTTGTTTCGGAACTTTTTAATTTATTAAAAGTAGATTATTATTAGTTCATAAGCTGTGACTTACCTTTTTTAATTGTATAATATACGTTGCATGTTATGTAAATTTAAGTTTTAACCTTTATAATTATTATTATTATTTTTTTTTTTTAAATTTTGTTCACACTGTTATTGTAATTTTTTAATTGTATAATGACCTGTACTCGCTCGATGTTACATTAATAGCTTGCTGTCTGTCACCTATAATTATAATAACATTCAACTCGTTTCTCTTTTGCATGTTATGTTCTTTTCGTTTTGCACGCTTTGATGTATATTGTGTTGGTGGCTCTAATAAAATAAATAAATAAATAAATAAATAAATAGAGATCACATGTCGAAAAGCGTTTCATGCCCGAGTCCCAGCATTTTTGGTGAGGTTAAAATATTCAATGGAATGTCGAATTTCTGGCAAACAATCATATAAAGATACGATGAAACGATTCCGAGTAAAAAGTATAATTTACTGTGTACCTCTTCTGCAAAAAATCGTATCATTCTTTCAGTTTAAAAACTATACATAGATTGTTTTTTTTTATTTAGACATCTTGATCATGACTCAGGGAGCGGTAGACATTATTTTTCAGATCTTCAGGCAACTTTAGATACTTTTTAAGATCTTTGAAGAGTAGTCATAGTTTTGAATACTTACGAATTATAAACGTTACTCTATTCTCAATTGCTGGATCAATTACGTTGAATATCGACATGAGAACTTTAATACAGTTTAGTAGGTCAAGGGCCATCTCGTTATATTTATGTCTTAACTGAATTAAAAAGGCTAAACATATTACAGTGATTTAGATTTCAAGTTGAATATGAGAATAGTAGGTCAATAAGACGCATTTGAAATCGAATAGGAATTTAATCGATTGATCATTTGACGTATGAAAATGCTAATGTATTTTTGTTTTGATGAACTAGTTCTTTGGATGTTATTGTGTAGGTGTTATGGTACTCGAGAACTATAACCTAAATGCACCTAATGTTCTTGGCATTGATAATTATGATCTGCTTCTTCGCTTACGAAGGCTCAGTATATTTTGTCCAAAATAAAAAACAATTTAGTAACAAGATCAAGACCAAAAGAAAATCTTTTAGTGGTCATAATTTTTTTCTGTAGTACAATTATTTTACCTTAGATACCTTACTTATCTTTAACCTTAGATTTGTGTTATTGAAAAAGTTTTTCATGTATGTTCAAAAAAAGATTTATGTTTAAGTAGGTTCATACGTCAATCATTGTCTGCGCTTGAGTATAAACATCCTACGCATAAAACCCGTATTTTTGCAACCACTGAGTCATCGAACTCACTCAAACATTACCGCATTTAGGTATTGAAAATTGGCATAAAATGGACCTGTCTGCTTAACTAGTTCTTAAAAATCCGATAACATTTTTGGAAACCGCAAATTTGGTTGTTGTATAATAAAATGTAATTTGTTCATTAAATTAGATTGTATTAAGACACAATTTAAACTAAACCCTAATTTTAGCAAGGTCGTTTTGTCACGGCAAATGATTTAGCGGTCATTTTAGCCACATGTAAGGTTCCTTACAAGTGCATTATAAATTAATAAGTAAGTTCGTATGAGCAAGGGGCCAACTCTAGTGACGGAGTTTTTAGGCCGCCTAACGGCCTCCGTCATGGGACCGACAATTTAACGTGCCCTCCGAAGCACGGAAGCGCTCAGCTGATAATGCCACTTGCGGTCACCTATCCAAGTAGTGACCGCTCAGAACGTTTCTTAACTTTGACGATCTATCAAGAACATCTTAGCAAGCTTCGTCACGAGCGCTTGATTTGTACTCTTTAGTTTCATAAATATCACAGATAAGGACTATGTGACTGTTATTGTCTTTAATATACATGGTATGTAAATAAATTATTAAAAGTTTTATCTGTATTTCAGATAAATCGCTCTCCCTAGTCCAGCCGCCCGCCCTCGACTCCACAGACGAAGGCCACGCGGCACAGTGCCCCTGCCCAAACTGCGACGAGCTCTTGTCTCGATTCTCAGAATGCAGCATATGCTTGGAACCACTACAGGTAAGGATCATGAAGATATCTAAACAGAGATTCGCATATCATTTTGTTGTGGAAATTGTATATGAACTTGAAATTCGGACAAACAACGATTGCCAGGTCAGCAAGTTAATTAGATAGATATATAATTAGATAATAGATTACAATTATTCAGCACACACACTCACACACAATAAAAAGAAAAATGTCTTTCTCAAGTTCTTAGAACTTTTGATATCCGACGTCATAACATCGTCAATATCATTAATTTATTTTTATAATGCATATTATATTTCAATAAAAAATACTTCAGACCACCTGAACCGATTAATATTTTTATTGTAAAACTTCATATTTTTATTAGTTTCTCAAATCTTACTTGCTAGGTTTAAATTAAACATTCATTTCATGAGATAGATGTAAATTTACGATGATGGTTTCTTGTCGAACAAAGGTGGTCGTTAGAAAGGAGAAGGAATTTTAATCAGATCTCAACTGAGCTGCCGCTACACCGACGCAATAATCACATTATTTCATAGAATTACAAACGTTGAATGAGAAATCAGCCTAAGAACTTAAATTGTTTGAACATTGACGATTTACATTTAAAATCGCGTCAGTTAGAACGAAGCTAAAAAGAGAAAAGACTGTGCTGAATATTCAAACATATTTTAATGTGCAAAATATGCAACAGGAATGTATGTATATAGGGGTTGTCAAGGGGCGTAAATATTTATATAATGGATTTTCTGACAGCTGACTTGTTTTTACGATGCAATGTTATCTTCATTAGTATTATGAGGAATGTGATTTCCTACAGCTGTGTTGGCCTAGTAGAATAAATGAAATAAGATGTACCTAGGTACACACATTTTGTATTAGTACTATTGAAGCAGTTAAATTAATAAACCAATTAACGCAGTTAGTTCACAAAATAGCTCAAAAATTAAATAAAATTATTCCTAAATCACCTTTAAAGTTCTGAAAAATCAACATTTATTTTGATTGTACAAAGTCTCCAAGCTACGAGTATAAGAAGTCAAAAGAAAAAAGATTTGTGACTCTGGGTGTTTTGTTTCTAATGATAGGTTCATTAGTAACGCAATACTCGGATACTAAAAACTCTCATCAACCACACTATTAGCCGGTATTATGGAATAAGAATAAAATAATGGTTAAGCTTACATCGAACCACCACGAGGAAACAATTTTTTTTATACCTTCTATTCAAGATGTTGTCATACCAAAACTATCTAAAAAGGCACAATTTCATCCTATTACTGACCTTCAGGATGCCTAATAGTGCACAAAAACACTGTTGTTTGTAAAGTAGGAGTGGGTTCCCCGTGTTAATGTTATGTTAATATTAATGATGAGCTGGAGCTTTATTCCCCAGCGCACAAAGTAACATAACTTCACTCAAACACGTGCTTTATTGACTATTCGAAATTCAAAATCCAAAAATGTGCAATTTTACATGTCACCTAGGCTCGTTTAGATTGGTATTGACCAATGAAAACATAACATACGCAATGTCATGAATTTTCAAATTCTGTATGCCACCGTTACATGCTCTTTGTGCCACGACTAGGCGAGGTTAATACCTGTCAAAATTCCATGCTTCTTAATACCGTGTTTTGTAAAAACACTGCTGAAGCGCGGTACAATTTTTCATATTTATTATGAGATTTGTGTTATTTTAACTATTCAATGGTGAAAGAAGACGTGTAGCACTCGGAGACTGCCGCGGTAAAGCTATTGCATAGCATTTTTTCGGGGTGTTAGGTTATTTTCGTTACGGAATTTCTGTATTCGGTCTCCACGCTCAAGGCCCGCGATAGAAGCTATGCAATAGCTTAACAATATTATTTTTACGACAAATAATGTACCTACTAAATCATTGAATAGGTGTTTCAGGCGGCAACTAAGATAAACGCCTTTTTGGTCACATCATCTACACTGCAGCCTCATTGGAGGAGAGACTTTTTGCCGTCGGGGAACATTGTCAGTAAACGTAGTGTTTATATTCTCTTTGATTGTCAGGGTTTGACTTGACATTAGTGACGGCACGGTATTATTTATTTATTGTATTTTGATAAAATTATATTACGTATTCTATCATTGAATATTTGTCGGCAACAAAGATAAATCAAGTCGGTAATCCTAACAAGATAACCTAAAATAAGTGCTTTATTAAAATATTATGCTTTGCCAGAAAAAAACAACACATTTTTTATAAATTTATTCACAAAGCACTATGATGAGATTTCTTTCACAGGATCGCTGATGTAATGGATCTAACAAATGCAATTAATAATAAATGGTTGTGAAATAAATGTGGTTGATAAAAAAAAACTCTGACTTAATTACTCTCTTGCCGAGACGAGAAGTAGGAAATGTAGGTTGGCAGCAACATTGAACGTGCTCTCCAATTTCGCTATGAAGCGACTTGCACTAGGCTGGCTGATAGTGCTAACCAATCGTTTCCAATTGACTTTTAAATTGATTGACTCCAAATAAAGTACAAAGCTACCCAAGTTTGCCTCCAAGGATGCCGCGCAATCACTAAAACCACTTCTAGGTAGTGCTCACACATTTACAATTTTAGGATCCATTGATTGGGATCATGATACCCTAAATCTCTCCTACTATGTTTGTGCGTTGTTTTCGAAGAACAATTTACATTTTCATTGCTAGTTTTAGGTAATTAAAATAGAGAAAATGCAATTTCGATGAAAATTAATCAATGATTGAAGTAGGTAATTGTTATGACATTTGACAATTCGTCCGGGAACTAGTCGGACGTACCTAATGAATTAAAATAATTATTTTTTGACTCAAAACTTTGAATAACAACAAAATTAATAATTATTGTGATTTAATAATCATCTAATTCAATGTTATTTTACTTATAATATGATGTGGTTTAAACCAAAAAAATCTATCAACTAAAATTATAATATCTTTCCAAAAACATTCGCGGAAGTATGGTTTTGAACGAATTACGAAAATATCAAGACCATGAACGAAGTAGCCACTGGACCCGACATAAAATACAAATAAATAAATAAATAATAAATAAATATCCTTGGACATTCCACACGGCGGCGTCATCTAGTCCCAAGCTAAGCAATTTAATGCTTGTGTTATGGTAACCAGATGACTGATAAACTACATAGATACATTTTATCTGTAATTACATACCTACATATTTATTATACATAGCGAATTTGCACTTGGTAGCTACCAAACTCTGTTTTCGCTATTTCTCCTAAACTATAAAAAATGAAACTATTACATAGGTATTAAAAAAAGCTTATGATAGGTTTCACAAACTGTACATTCAGTTTTTTCAAATTCCTTTGTTCAACGTAATAATAAAATAAAATAGGCGGTGGCGCATGGCGCTAGTTTCACCCGTACATGCACCTTAAATAAAGTTGGCTAATACGAAGTTATATTTTAGGTAGGTACCTACATGTGATTCTATTTAGTGATTAATAACAATACCTTAATGTAATAAAATAATGTACCTAACATGTGAAAAGAAGTAGTGCTGCTTCCGCCGCTATAGTTTTTACACAATTTAACTGAACATTTAGTCATTTTTGGGAGATGTTTTATTGAAAAGTAAGTGCTTCAGACTTACGCAAAAACAAACGACCAAGGCTAGAATTTGACTGGTTACTGACAAGACCGGTGAAGGTACGTTCGCTTATACTTAATATGTCTAGTCCAGTGGCTATTCGTTCAAGATCAAGACTTGACTTGTGTGAAAGAGCGTGGAGAATACCATTTTAAGAAAACAAGCCTTGGCACTATAGATTCGTATTTCAAAATGACGTCACTGCACGTTACGTTCTTATAAAGTGATTTGGGGAATAAAGCCCCTGCATAGTAACGTGGTAATGCATAATAACGACAAATAGATAAATTAACTAAAGTAGCTAGTTCTAACTTGGTTGTAAAGAAGTGTCTGAATTAATGAAAATGTTAAGAGCTTTGTCATTAATTCGTTACGAAAATCCAGGTTACTCCCTGAGTTAGCCCACACGTACTGACCATTGTTTTTCCTGTGGATATGGCCGGCTAAGCTGAGAGGATGGTTTAGGTGCGAGGCAAGCCTATTCTATCTCAACAAGTGAAGGTGTAAAAAAGCTTGCCTCCTGACTCTGTATAAATTATCTAGTAAAGTTGTTAAGGCCGAGAACGATAGTCAGAACGATAATCTTATTCGGCCAACAAGGCTCAACGCCACTCTACCAATATCTAAAGCGTAATTTTGTCTTCCAGGGATGCGGTCCGTGTGTATGCCCGTGGTGTGGAGGCGTGTGGTGCGCCCGGTGTTCCAGGCGGATGTCAAGATGCGCATGGTGCAGAGGATCTCTAAGAGCTCCGGCAGCACCCTGCCTAGCTCTGCAGCGTCTCATTAATGACCTCATGCTGCCTTGCAGGAATTATAGGTGAGTTTTACATATAAATAAATAAATAAATATCCTTGGACATTGTACACGGCGTCATCTAGTCCCAAGCTAAGCAACTTAATGCTTGTGTTATGGTAACCAGATGACTGATATACCTACTACATAGTTTTTTTTTTTTTTAAATACATAATTTCACGCCACTTTCTCCTGGCAGGGACCACGGATTTCAAGTTGTAGTGAATTATATTACACTAGCTGCGCCCCGCGGTGAATAGTTACCGTCCCCGAGGGAATACAGGGATCAAAAGTAGCTTATTTTTTAATCCAAGGTATAAGCGATCCTGGTACCAAATTTCATTCAAATCCGTCTAGCTGTTTGAGCGTGAGAGAGTAACAAATAAATCCTCTAAATACTTTTTAAACTCATGTGAGTTTTGAAGAGTTTGAGATTTGTCTTTGGTATAATTACCTAGATGCACCAAGTGGTCTAGAATCGGAGATACTCTTGAAACTTCATGACGTAAACAAAGCCTCTCAAATCAGACAATAAACAGTAAATCGTATTAAACCAACTGCTAAACTTTTATTGACTATAAAATCGACATAAAATGTTTTAGGTTACTACCTACTTTAATACTAACTATTAAACACTGTGGCTTTATCAATAACGCGCATGGGCTTTTGAACTGTACTGCTGAGGATTCAAAGTTGAAAATCTTTTGAATCTAAAGATTTTGGGGGTTGAATTTATATCTACAAGTACCGTCATGCGTGAAAGTAAAGGCACTAAAGGATTTGATGAAAGGTGTACCATAAACGGGGGATAACAGTCTCTGGTCGACGATTTCATATTTTCTCAGATTTTTTGTGTTTCAACTTCTTGTTGAAACATGTTAAAGCATTAATTAAACGCCAAAGAATCCTTTTTAGCGTAAAGTAGCAAATCACCTTTTCAGTAAACAAATCTAAAGATACAAGCGTGTTGTAAGTTTGACCAACATCTCTCAAGAACAAAGGAATCCGACACGTACTGCTAATTTATGTAAGAACTCAATTCTTATTTGGCTTGAAGGGCAGTATTACACGCAGTGTACAAATAAAGCGATCGTGCAACAAATAGGAAATGATTTGCAATACTGAACTAAGAACGAATAGATTACCAACGTATCTACATAATCATCCTTTGTCTAAGTAAATCTCTTGAGAATCTGAAGAACAAATTGCAAAAAGTATTGGTACTTAACATTATATCGTAGCGGAAAATAGGTAAAATGATTGCACCTCCATCTTACAGCTGATGTCAATAAATTAAATTCGTTTGTCGTGTATAAAACTATACATACTGAGGTCTCTACTAAAATAGATTTTTTATGTAAACGAAAAGCACAAAAGTATTAATCTCCTTTCAAATCTCGGTCTTGTAAGAAGCTTAAAATAAATACTTAAACGTATTTTCTCATCTTTACAGACGGGGCTGCACAGATCTCCTCACAGTTTCAACGCGCGCAAAGCACGAGGAAGACTGCAAGCACGACACCATGACGTGCCCCATCACAGCCAACTGCTGCTCCATACCCTTCGAAGAACTCTCCACCCATCTCCAAGCAAGCCACAACATCATAGCAGTCTACTCCCAAAAGATCAAAATCCTGATTGAAAATTTCCAAACCAAACTCAAAAAGACCGCGTGCTGTCGAACAAAGTACAAAATCATTCTCCTCCATCAAAAAAGTGCTTTCATCATCAAAGTCTGCATATACAACTATCATGTTAGAGTTGAAGTCATGAGGAGAAAGCTGGGATACATAGCTGATGGTAAAATAGAAGCCAAGAAAAGCGAGTATTGTGCTCTGATAGAGTTTCAAAGTAAAGCGCTGTGTACCAAATCGGCGATTCTTATCGAGAATGAAGTTTATGGGAAAAAAGCAGAAGTGCAATGGAACGACGTTATTATGAAGACAGATTCAGACGAGGCTATCACCATCCATGTAAATATTGGGAAATCAGATGCGGAGATTGCAAGAAAAGAATACGATTCGTGATTCTAAACTTTGTGTAAATAGTTGTAAGGTATCATTCCGTGTGCATTTATTGCTGTACATTTGAACTCGTGTTGCGTATGTTGAACAATATGATTTAGTCGCCTTACAAAAACGTTCTCATTTATGTAAGACAAATTATTGTTTAAGATTTTTAACAAGACAGAAGTGGCAATTCGGAGTATCGCAAAAGCTAAACTTAACTAACCAAAAATGTTGCCGTTCCTTTCATAGCGATGGGAATAAAAAGGATGGCATTAATTTTAATTAAGTACCTAGTTTAGTTTAGCTTTTGCGACACTCCGAATTGCCAGTAGAGTCGATTTTTTTTGACTTGAATCAAAGGATGAAAAGGCGATTGTTGTAGCTAAATTGTGACTGATGTAGTCTTAAATAGCTTTAGTTAGATAGATAATTAAATGTAATTAAGATGATACGAAATTAATAGAAAGTAAAAACTGGTATTTTTATCAAAACTGTATTTTATTTTACCCTTTATCAATTATAATAAAAATATAAGACGTTGTTTAAATAGACTTTATTACTTGCAGATCTGATATCCGATGAGGTTTATTATATAACCAATTAATATCTAATTGGAGTATCTTAACGTAGCTCTTAATTCTGTTTGTTTTCCGAAGTTGATAAAAAAAAACAATAAGCTTCTTAAATAAATCCCTAGCTATAAAAAATAACAGATATTGTTACAATGTGATCCCAGAGGTCCTTACTTTATAAATTAATGATAAAGTAAAACTGAAAAAAATATGATCACGACTGTTTTCCCAAGATGCGGTAGACATGTTTTTTCGGATCTTTGTGCATGTGAAGATGTCTAAGGAAGTAGTCAGAGGTATATCTTAATATTTGGTACATGCCCACATTTTCCAGAAGTTAACATTCCATACTTTGACAGGTTGCAAGTCCATCGATGCTATTGGACAGCTTACTGATTTCCTCACGATGTTGATCTTCCGTTTAGAGCTTATTTATTTTATTGCGCATACAATTTTCCATTGATGTACTGCCGTATTTGTGTCCACGACCTTCTGATTGAAACTCAAGGCAATACAGGATAACACGACATAATGACTCAATGGTGACTTAAGTTATTGGTCAGCAATTGGTCAGTAGCACACAGTAACCACAGATAAAGTATAGAAACCGTTGGTCTATCTTGATGGATCCTCGACGTTATGCGACGCGACGTTTTGTGTTGTCATAAAATGGATAAGTGATCGCTAGTCATAATTACTGAGTTTCTGTGCTGCAGATTCCAGGTTGAATGGTTGGGCTCTGCTATAAAACCCTACGAACCATTAACGAGGTATTAAAACAGCTACAGCTTAAAAATTCCATCTGCTAAGTTGAATACTACGAGTTTAAGATACTAACCATTAACCTATAGAAGTTCTATCTAGTTTACGAGCTGTACAATTTCTTTGACAACCACAATGGAACCTTATACTTTGATTTAAGAATTTATCATCGGAAAATCTTATATAATCTGCATTTTTATAAACTGATACTCTTGGTTTCATTGCGAGAATCAAAATCTTACCTATAAGTAGTACCTAAATTCGTATGAGCAAGTGGCCAAATCAGGTGCAGAAGTTTTTAGGCCGCCAAAAAAGGCCGATTAGGAAAGTACCTCGACTTTCGTTTCGAAGTTCGTGGGTTCGAATCCGTGCACCAATTGATTTTTCGTTTCGAAAAATTGTAATGCGTACGCCGTGTGCATTTTCTTCAACCTGCTTATGATAGCTATATCGAGGTACTTTGTGTTTCGTCGTTTAGAATTTTATCACGTAGGAAAACCTAAAGCGTAATTTTGAATATTAAGTAAGAAATTATACCCTGTATGCTGAGCCCTTTAACTGTAAATACTTTAATTGTGTTAATTATTGTATTGTATTGCGGAATACTGTTATGTTTATTATAATTAGATACCTATTTATACGTGAGTTTGATCTTATACCGTTTTTATAATAAGGTCATGTTCTTTGATTTGTTTGTTGGTTAATTTTTTTTTCTATTCTATTTTATTCTATTCAATTAAAAAACTCAGCCACTTGACGGAATCTTATGCTTACTTAAACGTAAATCGTATCCTAAGCCATGGATAGTTATTAATTATCATTGAAAAACTTTTAAAATTTACCTTGAGTGTAGTGGAAAGCTTTGAAATACGTGATAGTTTAATTAGTAGAAACTTTTAGTTGTAGAATTACCTGATCAGAGAGCAACAGACACATCAAACACTTGGATTATTATTATATAATTTTATTTATTAGTTTATATTAAGTAGGTTTATTAGTTTGTTTAAATTTAGCTTTTTGAATTTTTAGCGCTTCTTTACTCCCTTTTTAAGGACACTCGTATTATTCCAAGTTTCTGTCAAATCTGTTCAGTAGTTTTTGCGTGAAGGAGTAACAAACATCTAATGCATCCATACAAACTTCCGCGTTTATAATGTGACTTACATTATAATAAGTTTATTATCCTATACTACTGATAGGATAATAATATGCAGTAAAAACGTTGAAGATAAACATTATATATCTATATGTGATCTATATGTGATATATGTGACGACCTCTGTGGCGCAGTGGGTGAAAGCCCGCCTGAGACGCGGAGGTTGCGGGTTCGATCCCCGCTGCGGGACAAATGTTTGCATGATCTGCAAATATTTGTTTCGTGTCTGGGTGTTTTCTATGTATAATATATTATGTATGTATTTACAAAAAAAAAATGTATCTATGTAGTTTATCAGTAATCTGGTTACTATAACACAAGCATTAAATTGCTTAGCTTGGGACTCGATGACGCCGTGTGGAATGTCCAAGGATATTTATTTATTTATATACTTATATTATAATGTGAATTACACCAAAGCAAACTGAAGGTACCTACTCTACTCATCTAATATAGAATAAAACGGTCAAATGCTTAGGATTCCGTGCACGCATAGCTGTGCGTGTTTTCATTGTACTACGGCACGATTTCCTTCCTTCCTACGAAAATACAATTTGTATCTGTCAAGACAAGTTCGGGTGGGTTTGACTGGTTTAGCAACAATTGGTTTTCAGTGCACGTAGTGCTGTGTGCTCGCATTTATTGACTTGATACGGTATTTAGTTTTCAAAAATGTATTAAATACATTTTGAACACATTATATTTTATTTGTGGTTTTGTTAGGGTAAAATATTTATAGAAGTTTATTATAGAGAAGCCAGTCTTATATCTAGTTATGGTAAGAAAACCATAGAATATAATATGAACATGTGCTACGCTTTTATACTAGTAACATGTATTTAGATTATTTTTCATAGCTTTTTATCACAGTACAAAATGTATGGACTTCACTGATTTAAGAATTAGTTAAAATATTTTTCTACTGATTTACTTTCTTATCATAATGACAATTGAAATAAAAGTGAAAATGATCACGACTGTATTTCCGTAACGTAATGGATGATGATAATAATAATTATGTATGTTAAAGAAATGATAATGGAAACAGATTGTAAAGTTATGAAGTCCCGAAAGAATACCTTATATTTCGTCAAATAATTACTTTCGTAGTAGAGACCCGAAATTCTGGGAAACATGTATAGCATTTATTGATCACGAAAATGTTTTTGCCATGTTTCGATAAACAAAACATTCTATGTTCATTGAAGTTTGATACAAAATAGCTTTCAGGCATGACAATGTTTTTGTGTCAGTTTTTATATCGAACAGTTATAGAAAATTAAATTAATTTTACAAGCATTATACAAATAAACTATTAAAGAAGTTTTTAAGTGAGAACGGTATAAAAATTCCTAAGATTAAAAATATTTAGATACTTACCCATAAACTGACACAACCTTAATTAAATCCCATAAGGGATGTAAAAACGCAATATAAGACATGACGACTTCTGTGGCACTGTGGGCGGAAGCCGGAAGAAGTTGCGGGTTGATTCCCGCCACGGGGCAAATGTTTGTATGAACTACAAATATTTGTCTCGAGTCTAGGTGATTTCTATGTATAATACGAGTATGTATGTATTTACAAACAAAACGTATATAAGTAGTACCTATATCAGTCATCAGATTACCACAAGCTACAACCGCACCCGCACAAGCGTTAAGTTGCTTAGCTTGGGATTAGATGCAGGTGTGCGAAATATCCAAGGATATTTATTTATTTATGTGTCCATGTTTTTCTAATTCATTGAGATTGCTAAACCATAAGAAAGATTAATTGTTTAATGTAGTAGCTTTGTCGAAATTAAGCACCGTTTCTGCGCAGCTTTCAAATGTATGGGTAGCCCCCACCAGTGGCACATCTAAGCGCTTTCTGGCTACCTAGGTAGGGTCAATTTTAATATGCATTAACAGAGAATCCAAAAAATTAGCTATTTTTTGAGTAGCAAACAAAGCCTTCATGATATTCATTATGACAACCATAATCATCAAAGTTATTTGAATTCAAAAGTATAAAGTGATAATAAATTACCCCTTGCATTAAAAATGTATTCTAATTACCTGTCACTTCCCTGAATAAGTTGTTAATATTAGATGAGGTGATTAAAGGACGACCCGTAACCTCGGGTGTCTGACAAACGACAACCGTCATATCGCGACCCTTAAGTGTCATTTACACGATGCAAGATTCTTTTGCATACAATTAAATTGACTAACATCATGACTTGCATGGTCTAAACAACAGTTGCTTACAATTATTAAACGTCAATTAGGTGCGCGTAATTATTGCATTCAATTATTCTCGAACGCAGATAATCTCAAAAATTCACAAATCACGTGACAGCGTCGAATTTGTTCCTCATTTGACACTTGTCACGATCTGCGTTCGAGAATCCGGCTGTTAGTGATGCCGGTGGCAGTTTTCCAAAAAGGTTTGCAACCTGCCTTGAGTCAGTTATCGGCAATCGATAGGCTTGCGTTTACACATAGCTGAACACGGATGGAATTTACCCCTAATCGCAGTATCCACCTAAAACAGTAATGCAACTACCTGAATTTCGAAAAACAACAAAATATGTCAGGGTCGACGACAGCTGTTAGGTATGACACAAGGCACATGGAGGTTTTCTTGAGAAAATAAAGAGAATGTAGGAAGTAAGAGGTATAAAAACTCAGGCCTTTACATTTACTTCCATTTAAATAATCTAATGAACATCAGGAGCCACGTAAGACCGAAACTGTAGTGCCTGAAACATTGTTGAAATGGATTAAGCTTGGACTCAAATAAACCTATCAGCTTTATTGGCTACAACCTATAAATCAGCACGTCTAGTAAGAATCAGCAAAACTCATCGACGAATCGTACCGTCGAGGTAGAGACATCGATGTATTGAACATTGAGCTATCATCATTCGAAAAAGAGTATGAGATCCGTTCTTATTACAGTTTCTCTCTATATACTATAGTTTCGGATTTAACCATACTGTCCTAATAAATAAATAATTCGCTGATAAATAAACAAAAAATATGTACCTACCAGTCAAAAAAACACTGTACACATACTGTGAACACTACTTTTTACCGTGACAACACCTAAGAATTTAAGTACTTGAACACCTTGACGTTGTTTGCAAGTTCCCATAAACCATAGATTTTATGAAACGCGATGAAAGAATAACTCTTAAGTATCTTAACGATGTTTTGAAAGGAAATATTTTTGTTTCTAGAAATTCGAAGGTAGAGTTTTACATGTTTTTAAGATATTGTAAATGTGAAGGTCGGTTTATAAGAAAAGTAAACAGAGCTGAATAATAGTTTTTCTTAAACTTTCGCGATCACAATTCATATTTATAAATACATGTACACGGGGTTTTATCGCGTTATTTACCTTATTTCTTTACTTCCCGACGTTTCGGCTATGTTGCAATAGCCATGGTCGCGGGTGGACTCACTCACAGTCCACCTGCGACCATGGCTATGTTGCAATAGCCATGGTCGCGGGTGGACTCACTCACAGTCCACCTGCGACCATGGCTATTGCAACATAGCCGAAACGTCGGGAAGTAAAGAAATAAGGTAAATAACGCGATAAAACCCCGTGTACATGTATTTATAAATAAGAGCTGAATAAGTAATTGACAAAATTATACGAAGGAATTTTATCCTGTGTTTTGTTAACATCAATTAGTTTACTGAATTATAAAAAACTTTGACACGTGAAAACACGAAAACGGGAACAGGATCACAATTGAATCCCCAAAGTACGGTAAATGATCCATTATATAATTAGAAAATTCAACATTAATACTAATTAATGACTTTAACTTTTTACTTTAGGTTCATTTTTTTTTCTTTGGTTTTTTTAAGTCGCTCAGCCGTTTCTCTTCGTTTTGCGCGATCATAAAATAGACGTTTAATGAATGGAAGAGATGTTTGTTACTCTTTCACACAATACCTACTTGACAGATTTGGCTGAAACTTTGAATGTACACATAGTTTAAGACCTAGAATAACTTTAACCCACTTTTTATTAAATAGCCTAGTATTAAATTTAATGCTATAAAGTATGTAGTTAAACGGACTTTTTCAGGGGGTCATAAACTTCGTCACCCAGAGTGAACCACTGATCCCACACTTTTGCTAATTGCTTTACAATCAATTAAAATAAAAAAAGGATGACAAGCGGTATCTTAACTTAGCTGAACTTAGCTGAACTTATCACCAGGCAGTAACAAAGACGCTGTATGCATTCCCAAGCTGAATTCTAATTCATTGAGCAATTACGCGCTACGCCTTCAGAGGGCACACACACTCCACGCATTGAAAAGAGTTACCTAATGTGCGGGTTGCGGGTATGTCGGAGAAAAGAAATATCTTCTTTTACTCTCTCCTTATATGACATGACATCTTTATAAGGAACATCATAGAAGGAAAAGTAGAAGAAAGGCGAGGAAGGGGAAGACCGAGTATTAATTACATAAGTCAGATAAAAGAGAAGGTTGCTGTCATGTCGTATCAAGAAGCAAAAGAGATTGATGCACTGGAAAGAAGTATATGGAGGAAATTGCATCATTACACCGACAAGAGCTGATCAAGACAAGTTTGACAAGTTTTATATAATTATACTCTCTCCTTGGACGAATAAACATACTTGTCTAAGCTCACACTCCACACGCGATGTTTAAAAATAATATATTTTTAGCTATTTTAAAAAAATGAACATACCTCAGCGGCAATATAAGCGGGTATGACAGAGAGAAGCAACCTCTCCTGTTGCTCTCTCTCGCACTCCAGCTTCACGCGTTGTTCGAGACAGGTCCGTGTGCCAGCGAAGGTGTTCCGATGGGCGCGTTCAGTTAGTGCTCGGTAGTAGAGACCGATGCCTGATGCTGACAGGAGAAGGGTCAACTCGCAGATTAGCTGAGGACAAAATTAAGGCCCTAATTCATACAATACATACTGTAAATACAGCATAGCGTTGGTTAGGGGATGCTGGGGGAAAATGCTTTACTGTAGTATTAAATACCTGTAAACGCCGATTTACTGAAGTATTGGATACTGTCCTCGATACCAAAGTATCACAAATATATGAAAATCCAGTGCAGCGCCTCCCCCGGTAACTTGCATGAACTAAAAATTCCATACATGAATGCCGGGTTCCTATATCCAACTAACGGATGTCCGTACGTAGGTCGTCATAGCAACGTTGTTATCTGTCAAAAAGTCTCATACATTTTGTGTTGAATAAACAACGTTGCTATGACGACCTACGTACGGACATCCGTTAGTTGGATATAGGAACCCGGCATTAGAGTACTTGACACGTGAGCAAGGGTAGATTACTATCACATGGATCGTGCTTGAGTTTTCAGGTGGACGATGGAATTTTCACGAAACTTCAAGAAAGAAGGTATTTCAAATTGCTTGCAATATAAAGGTCTTCAAAACATGCTTTTTGTATTTGAAAATAAAGGGCGATTTATATAACTAAAATTCCTTATAAAATGATTAACAATGGAAGAGCATAGATTTTTAGTTAATCGTTCTTATCTGATATTCATACGCAGTTAACCACCTTGCGTTTTTCCAAGTGAATTCACACTGAGTTGAAAACTAATCGATTTGACATGGATGTTCAAATTCTTCAACAAATTCATGGCCAAAAAAGTTGACTTACATTATAGTTTTTAAAGAAGCCTAGTTTTATGATAAGTACCATTATAGCTTAGTAGAGTTTAATAGGCCAACTTGGAAAAAACACTTTAGTTTTTAACGAACGCAAACGATGTGAGTCTTATAAATGGTTTTAGAAGCCAATTTGTTTTAAACTTTTGAAAGTTAAAACTATAAAAGAGAGACCAAGTTTCAAACAAAACTAAGATTGAATGGATGTGGTAAGATAAAGTCAATGGATCTGCTATTTATGAACCGACTTAAGAAGGGCTATTTTTGAATGTATTATTGTAAGACAAAGCTATTTTTGGTTTGACCCAAGTTTTCAAGGTAACTCCATGGCTCATTACAGAAACAAATAGGTATGCTTTTACGAAGTTTATGCACGACACGGTGTTTGGTGCTACATGTTTGTTCAAATTTATGGTAAAAAATGGTTTCTTAAAAGTAGTAGCCCGTGATATTTCTGTGTTACTGTGTGTTATGATAAATTAGGATAGAATAAGCTTAACGCATTTATGCCACCGGCGAGTACATGCAGAAGCTGTGGATGAAAGTTTTTGAAAAACACAATTTTGTTAATGTCTATTTGAAATAGAGTCGGTTTCATAAATGGTATTGTGTCATGCTAGTTTTATCAATGTTATTGTGACATGCTAGTATGTATATTGTATGTTTTTAAAAGTTTAGGGTTGATCACCTTTAAATATTGTAATCTACATGTATACCTCTAAGCACGATCTGAGCTTGCAATTAACTTTTAAAGGAATTTTTAGGTTTCCTTGAAGGCTTTCTAGCCAGAATTGTCAATTTTATGTGCTCTCTAACACGTGTAAGCATTCAGCTCTTAATATCACTCTAGTGAAGGTTTCCCGCCCTTTCTTCACCTCGCAGATTGTAGCAAATTTAATTTAAAATGATTATCAATGCTGTACCAAATTAAAATGCACAATTAATGCTCTACCACAAGGAAAGTCTTTGTACAACTGTGAAAGTTCATAAGCTATTTTACTTAGACGAAATATGACGGCATTAAAGCTTCTTAAGTATTGTAAGCCTTTCCAATATTTCACGCTGCAGCGACAATGTAGAAAGTTTATCCATAAAGATGGCAGATATATGTAAAACGGTGTAAACCCCTCGAGATTGCACGATGCTTTAGGAGGGTGGAATAACTTTTCTATAGCTTTCGGGTAGTGGCGTAATCTTGCTTTATAAAAGGGAAAGCTACCACACCTGTCTCATTTAATACTACCACAGATAATATAATACTATAATAGTATAAGTACTAGTTATTAGCATGCGTACCTCTACTCATGATGATTTGTCAATTTAATATAGATTTAAACAGTTTTTTTATGGCAGTGAAAAGAGATAGCATCCGATTTAATATCCATTTTATCTTATATAAGTTTTTACTAGTCCAAAATGGATAATGGGGTTGATATTTAAAGTTACATTTACGTAATTTATTATGAATTAAAGAGAGATTTAGCTTAATAAACTTGTACATAAATAGATATAATCTAGAGTGTATTTTCTGAAACTATGAACTGATTTTAAAAGTTCTTTCACGAACAGTTAATTAGGCACATCACCACTGAGTATCACAGTATCAGTATTTTTTTTTTGAATTATTCGAAAATGTAAATACACGGAACGAAAACAATAAAACAGTTCTAATAGCCTCCAAGCCTTAACGCCTGCTAAAATTAGTTCATTCACAATTGGAATTGCTTATCGTTTCTGTCAGGCGCTCGAACAAAAAGGCTTTGCATTCAGCTCTTAAAGTTCAACAATAGGTCCTAAAACAATAAGCCTAAGCTATAACACTATTGATTTCATTTGGTGACGGTTTAACGACTAGGCTTAAGGAAATGTACCTTTGTCCATAAATCGATTGGGAGTTTGGTACAGACAGCTATGCAGAAAGGATGCTGAAGAACCTTATGCCTTTTAACTACAATGAGAAAGGTACCTGTTGTTTATGACCTGGTATAATTCATAGGCTACATTCTTAAAAGGCGTTAAATTAGCGGTCTCAGCTTTTCTTTCGTAAAGCCAAAAAGGAGTTCTTTAGGCAGCGAAAAAGCCCCGTCACCAGAGTTAGCCACGAGAGCTAAATATGACCTATACATAACTACATACATTTACCTACGCTCAATGACATCCAATTTGTAACAGAAGTCAAGACAAAAGCTTCACCTATTTGTCTTTGTTCATGGTAATTAAGGTAGGTACCTACATCTTGAGCAAACTCTGCAAACTTACGAAGGATTTGGCTGGCCGGAACTAACAACAGTGTAACTTAGTTTCAAAATTTTGTGTTTGTTTTAATAATGTTCTAATTGTAGCAAGACTTTAATTTGCAACACTCTAATTTCTAACATTATGTAGTAGGTAGTAGTTTAAAAAAAAACGGGTATCGAATTCATTAACATAATTATTGTTCAAGATAAATAAACATTCCTTTCTAACTAAATTAGGATGTGTGTGATTAATCTCCAAATCCTAAAATCAAGGTCATAGGAATTTACTTTTACGGAAAATTTTGTGAAAAAACTCATAAATAAATTTGTATTTTATTAGCCGTCGTGGGCGTTAGTAGCATGGAATACTAATTTCTTACAAAACGAGAGCATGTGCCAAATAAACAACAACTTTTTACAAAGGATTTTGATACCTCTACTTTGCCTCTACTAAACATTCCTAAACTTCATCAAAGGATCTCAAATAACTGAATATTTGAGTAGGTAGGTACCTATTATATGAGAATTTAGAACTGAGAATGCCTATGTTTATTCAGATAATTTATTTAAAAATAAGTGTTTGCAGCGGTGTCGTAGTTTTATAATTCCGCTGGTAGGCACTATTTTTTTATTACTATTATTTGCTAACAATGTAAGCAAAATATGGTTTTGTTTTCAAAAATGACAAAAAAGTTTTAATAAGTAGGTAGGTAACAGAGAGCTATATTATTTTTATTCACACACATTGTTGTTTTATAACTTTTTCATGCTCTTGACGTCTGAATGCTTTCGGGCTTCAGAGGATATATATATATCGATTCCTGGTTTTAAGTTGTTTAGTCATGACGGAAGCCTTTAAGCACCATAAAAAAATGTTTACCTACCAGAGATAGCCACTGGCTCATACATACTGACCCCGTTATTCATATTGGACTATCGGATATTAAATCTGTTGCTATCTCTTTTCATTGCCATAAGAGCAACAAGAAAAAAACACTCTCTAAATCTTTAATTTTACAAATCTTTATGAATAAAGGCGTATGAGCTAGAAGTTCAGTATGAACTTAATGCTAACAAGCAATACTCTTTGCACAATTTGTTAGTACATATGTAAAGCATTCTTACCTGTTGATAAAAGAGCGTCTCAACCCCGTCAGGGCGCAGCCCTATAGCCAGCCCCATGTAGGCCAGGGTCAGCACCGCTGCCATGGTCAGCGCTATCGGCCGCGCTATGGGCATCATTGTATGCACCATCTACAAACAAAGGAACACCTTAAGTATTTAAAGGCGTTTATCTAACTATACATTTGTATGTAAGTATAGGTACGTATAGGTACACAAACAATCAGTCCGATACGTAAAGGTGTAATAATAAGACACTGAAATTCGGTTATATTTATGTCATTATTCTCAGGAATAGAAATTAAATTTGGATAAATAAGAAATTACACATTATTATACAATAAATCGGGAAATTACTCACGTAAAAATATCGTCGATTTAGATAAAGTTGTGTTCATATGATTACAACTCACGATAGTTTTGAAGGTGAAGAAAATACACCCTTGGCTCTTCCAGGTCGATGCCAAAGTAGACATGATTAAAAGCATCATAAACCTACATTAAAAGGTTACCTACAAATAAATATTTGCTAAGAGTTTGAAACTTTTTTTAAAAATTATATTTTATCTCGTGCGTAGGACTCCTTTATGCATCTCTTCACCATTGGAACTGCAGTCAGAAACAATTATACCCACACTAATACTCGTAATACTTCCGCAGAACCAAATTGATCAGAAATATAGTACCTCCTTGACTTTCGATATCTTGGATGTGAATTCGGGCCGTGAATCAATAAATTTTAAAAGTTATAATGTGCATTATACGATCTCTAAATGCCAAAGAAATATTTACAAGGACAAGTTGTGATGGGCTTGTGTTTTACTAAATTATGGAATGCTAACTTCTGCAAAATGTGAGCTTGTGCCAAATACTTATTTGGACGTGTTTCGAATGTCCTCAGCAAAGACGATTAATATCTAGAAGACAGACAAAGGCCATACACAAAATCGTAACCCGATCCCGCAGTACCAGATAGCCTGGAAACTTTAAAACATCAATTTTATCCAAGAAATTTCAATACTTAGTACTTAGTAGGTAGCAACAATATTCAATATAAAAATTTTTTAGGTAATTTTAACTAGAAAGTAATTGAAATTTCTTAAATAAAATTGATGTTTAAAAGTTTCCAGGCTATCTGGTACGGGTTACGATTTTGTTTATGGCCTTTGTCTGTCTTCTAGATATTAATCGTCTTTGGTCCTCAGTCGTACAATATGATTCGATATCCCTTTTAGTTTCTTATGAATGTACTAAAACCTGTTTCTCTGGTGATTGTACTAAAACTACTGCTGCATTAACTTTACCAAAATCCACACGTTTGTTGTTATATTCGATGTAAATAATCATAAATACGCGTCTTGAAGTTGTGCCAAATATTTATATGATGTCATTAGGTTCTTTGTATCAAAATCTGGATGCATTTGGCAAATGACGATTGTAATCCACCTGTTGCATACAGTTTGTTAGGGATTATGTTGAATGAACTCACTGTTTTGCATTTTATTTACATCGATGTTTTCATTTGAATTTTGACTTACCCTAAGAGCAATGTGTACGCTGTTGCATTTGCCCAGTAGTAATTTGTCTAGTGATATTTTAATTATTAGCTTAGCCATTGATTTCTTCTGTATAAATTCCCTTAGAAACAATAACTTTCCGGTATAAATATTGTATAGGGCATACGTTACACTGAGATATTCTGTCGCCGATCGCATATTCTGTCACATTAACTACAAATAAACAATACAGGGTGCGTAGACAAGTGACAAATGTTTCGTATCTATTCTCTTTCTAATATCGCTACACCTTTGACTTGAGATTTCTGATCGCTCGAGTTTTCGTCATCGAATGTCAATTCCTATACATTTTTTTTAGTTTCTAATCGAAAGCGATTGTCGAAAGGTAACATGGCTGCTGACCATTATTTAACCACAGCTAATGAATGAAACAGCGCAACTATAAATGCATTTATCATGACAAAATAATAACAAAACATTCAATACAAAATGTAATTAACACACTCCAAAACAAATGAATCAAGCACTCGACGCCAATCGTCGGTGCAATTTATTGAACAAGGTATGGGGAAAAGAAAGAAATTCAATTTGCCACGACCTCTGTCTGTCGTGTGCAGGGTCTCTGCCTCTAGACGATGCCTACTGAACTGTTGAATAGGAACGGCTGATGAAAATAGATCGGGAAGCCAATATTTGTATATAGTTTATGAATTTTTTTGGCTCTGGTTTTGAGCTCCGGAAAGTTTTTGTGCACATTAGCGATTGAGATTAATGTTTGAGATAGCAAATAAAAACAACGCACACTTTATTGTTGGTTATTTTCTAAAAAGTTAAAGACGCCAAACAGCCCAATGGTATAAAATTATACATATAATTTAAAATTAGTGTATGAGACTCGAGTTTGAGTTAGAGTTTGACAACAGCGGGCGTAAATTGGCTAAAATGATGATGATTTCCCATTAGGGTCATTTAGAAGACTCAGAATGATAGTGGCTGGAAGGTTACCTAAGCACATAGCCTATTAATTTGATAGATTGCGACGAATCAAAGAACAACATTAAAACAGGAACCTCAGACAAAGTATAATGCAAAGATGGATTATGCTAACAACAATTTCATGTGCTTTTAATCAAAGCTGCTAAGTCGATTTAAGTTTTCAAAACACTTTTTAACAAAACTTTGATTAAATCTCCCAAGTTAAAGGCTTCCACACCTTTCCCTTTTAATAAAGCTCTCAGAGTAATAAAAAGGGCTGTAAAACTTTACACAGTAAGCAATTTTCTTCACAGATGTCGCAAGCTCTTTTACATTGTTTTACTGAAATAATTTAAGTATGAATATCTTTTTATTGTAATATATATCGGCAGACGCTTCAAAGTACGCCTTATCGTAGTATCATAGTTTTGGGCTACTTGGACTCACGCCTTGTCAAAACCATCTAGATCGTCGCGCCAATTCTTTCTAGTTATGCCGCGACGCCACCTCACAGTAGAGCCCTGAAACAGCACGAGGGTGCTGTTTCAGGGCTCTACTGTGAGGTTTTTTGGCCCACAGCTCATCTAACATGCGTCAAACATGACCAGCCCAGATCAATTTAAGCATTGTGACCTTACAAGTTACGTCAGCAATTAGGGTTCTGGAGCGCAGTGTTATGTTAATAATGCGGTCTGTTAGTTTTACACCGAGGATGTTACGCTCTAGTTACTAGATCCTAGTATATCAAATAACCATGAACGTACTGTTCAAAATTGCAATGGTAAAAAAAGTAATTTCATAAGCTCAAAATTATCACTGAAAGCCTATTAATACTGCGTTACATATTGCAAGTTTTTTAATTTCAGAAAACATCGTGAAGAAACCCGCGGCTTAGTCAGCCCCACGACGTTTTGACCATTGTCTTTCATGTGGATATGGCTGGCAAAGCTGAGACCTCCTTTAGGTGCTAGGCAATCCTATCCATCTCAACAATGTCCCAGGTACTACAGTATCCCGTTGAGCGTAGCAAATATTGCCTTCTGATGCTGTATAAATCATCTAGTAAAGATGTAAAAGCCTGAGTTTTATTTTTATTTTTATAGAGAGATGCACTAGGCTGTTTTATGTTCATACTAAGCCACAACTTACTTATACTATACTAACGTGCCTATTTACTCTTCAGCTGTATAAAACCGGACCAGAGTATGCAAATCTGAAGTAATTATGCGAAGTCAGGCGCAACCACGATGCCTTTTATTAAACCTCTGATTATGTTTATCTCCTGGTATCTCCCGGTGTATATCTTCATTATTTAAGGTCACTTAACAATGAAATACACAAAAAAATTTAAAGGAATGAAGCATTCTTCTTCGAGTATAACTAATCGTTTAATGCACTAAGAGCTAAACGGTTTATTTAGAAATGAATATTAATATTAAACAATGATACGAGGAACTTAATTATTAATCTAAGAAATTTGATTTTTATACACCATTTCCTTTCATTTGATAGCAAACTTGGGTATATTTGGAAACATTCTATTATTATCCGTGGTCTCTGCCTACCCCTATGGGAAAGAGGCGTGATTTTATGTATGTATGTATGTATTCTATTATTCATCCCCACTGACAGAAAGAATGAAAAATCTATTATTTTGGTAGGACCTTAAGGATCACTTCAGTTTCGACTTACATGCTAGGTGATTCTAATGCCTGTTCCAACAAAAAATGAATCAGGCAAGAACCTGATTGTGTAGGCCTAGCTTTCGCTCCAATGTCTTATAGGTGAATGTCTTAACCGACACAGACAGACAGGTTCAACATATAATAATATGATATAACACCCCTGTTCTTGTGTTGGGGTTAAAAAATGGCGTTCATGATGTAAATTATGACCCATCTCGTTGCATGATGACGATTGGTCATAATTAGCTCTTCCATTTTTATGATTGTTTGCTATATTTGTATGAATGGCTTGCTTAGTTGACGGAGTTTTTAGGCAATCTGAAGGCCTCCGTCATGGCTTGACAACCGAAAACTTGGGACCAACAATAAAAGTAAAAGCCAATACCTCAAAACAAACCAACAAATACTAAAGTTCAGTCATTTTGAATGTGAAAGTTCAATAAAGTAAAATGAAAGGGGTTGAACATCAAGCATCAATTAACTGTAGAAAGAAAATGGACTCCACTCTTTTAGATTGGTTTGTTTATAAGTACCTACTGTACTGGAGTATTTTATAGACGCTTGAAAGAACAAGAGGCAATATTAAAAATTGTATTAAACCGACTTCCATTTCGTAAGAAGATCCTCATCAGATCTTCAAAAGTGTATTAAACCAACATTACATACTTACAGTGAAACATAGAATCTCCTTTTTTGAAGGCAGTCAAAAATGGTGAAATACATCAATATTTTTTTACAACGACAATTAGCTCCAGTCAGAATATTTCTTGTTCAAATTACACGCAATGAATCCAGAAATATATAACTACAGATTTATTCCTACTCTAAATTGCCTGATTAATTATACAAGAAAATTTCTTGAAATTGGACCAAGGAAACGTAATAATTTCAACCCAAAATTACAGTGAAATTAGCTCCTTTTGACCTCCAAAATAAGGTTAACTCATCTAATAACTTGCCTTTTTATTTCACAGGATTATTTATGAGGAGTACTTTAAATCTGGTAGAAGCATTTCTAATTATAATTTAGTAGAACTTCATAAAACTTTATAAATTCAGGAGCACAGGATAAGTACTTCGGCCTTTTATCCGGTCGTGGGTTCGAATCCGGCCGTGCACCAATCGAGCTTTAAACGGTGAAGGAAAACATCAGGAAACCAGCGGCAGCCCCACACGTATTGACCATTGTCATTCCTGTGGATATGTCCAGCTAAGCTGAGAGGATGGTTTAGGTGCTGGGCCTATTCCATCTCAGCAATGTCCCAGGCACTACAGTGACCCGTTAAGTGTAGGCAAAGCTTGCCTCCTCACTCTGTATGAATCATCTAGTAAAGATGTAATGGCCTGAGTTTTACTATGTAAATATTACATCATCATCATCACCATCTCTCTGCCGTTATCCCACATTACTTAATCCATTTCCTTCAGCCGTCAGCTCTACATTCACTTCTATTGAGCAAAAGTGTTGATTTTTCGTCAGTCTATCATTTCATAACATTTTATATAAAAGTAGGATTGAGTGCTTCGTAAAAATAAAATCTTTCTTAATAAGCCTTTTTGAATATAAAGTGGATTTTAAGTAGAAATGAAATTGTATTATAATACCACTCGGCGTGCCCATTAAATTACTGTTTATGAAATTGAGTCAAATACTTTTCAGATATAAAATTACACCATTGAATACTTCATTGATAATGTATTGTGATACCTTCCTTGAATAAGTATGAACTCTATGAGTACCTCCTCCCTTTTTTGAAGTCTGTCAAAAATAAGCTTTATGAGCTAGAGTTAAAATCAGTGATCAATTTTCAAGATAGGATAAGATTCCCGAACCTTAATATAAAAAAAAAATTAGAACACCTAAATTAATATTTAGTAGATAGATATATTAAACACTCGCTGCACCCCGCGGTGTTACCCGCGGTGAATAGTTCCCGTTCCCGTGGGAATACCGGGATCTTAAGTAGCCTATTTTTTAATCCAGGATATAAGCAATTCTGGTACCAAATTTCATTCAAATCCGTCCAGCCGTTTGAGCGTAAAAGAGTAACAAACACACTTACACACTTACACACACACAAAATATCACCTTTATAATATTAGAAGGATAGTAGAATAGTAGGATAGTAGGATAGTAGGATAGTAGGATAGTAGGATAGTAGGATAGTAGGATAGTAGGATAGTAGGATAGTAGGATAGTAGGATAGTAGGATAGTAGGATAGTAGGATAGTAGGATAGTAGGATAGTAGGATAGTAGGATTAGTAGGATAACCTTCTAAAATAAGAAAACATAAACGCACAGAAAACCATCACACATCACATCCTTTTAGGAACCATTAACCATTTATAAAATATATTCTCTGTTAAATGCGATGTTTTCAGAAAAGGTTAGCTGACAAAAGATATTCAGTTGTGGATGAGAGAAGGGCCCACGTCAATCAGAACAATGTGATGTGAGCAACGAGAAATGACGTGAAAAACCAAGATTGGGATAAAGGTCAGGTTCTAACGGGTTTTCGGTTTGTCGTCCTCTAGAAATGTCTCCATTTATTTCTGGTCTATTAATGGATGAATCTGGTAAATTAAAGTAAAACAAACAACAAAAAGGTTAAAGATAAAATGAGACGATTTAGCTTTTTGTTTGTATCGATTTTTTTATTCGTTTGTAGGATTTTGCATTTTCTCTTAAGGTGTATGTATGCGTCAAACTAGCGCCGCCGCCTGTTTTATTTTATTATTACGTTGAACAAAGGAATTTGAAAAAACTGAAGGTTCAGTTTGTGAAACCTATCATAAACTTCTTTTTAATACCTATGTAATAGTTTCATTTTGTATAGTTTAGGACTAGGAGGAATATCGAAAACAGAGTTTGGTGGCCACCAAGTGCATAGATTATAATTTACACAGTGTGAGACGCGACCGCGAGGAGTGATCATACTCATACCCAGATGCAGATTCTCTGGATGAATCGAAACATATTATGCCGATATCTGAATCCACGATGTTTTTACGTGAGTACACCTACCTAATTTCCTGTGTGTTAATTATAATGTCTAGTACATACAGATCACGATATTTTTTAAAGTAAATAGTGCTATTATGCTACACTTGTAATAAAAATATACTTTCGACAGAGCCGCCTAGGGTCGGCGGATTAGCGGGCACTCGAGGATTAAGTCCAGATAATCGCTCCCGGGAGATTTATCTAGACGTTGATTGAAGGGGACGCTAAATTACTGTAACTCCGAAAGAAATGGCCAAATAGTAATGTTTTATACGATCTTTTTCCAAAATTATTATTTATCGGATAAAATTGTCAGTTTTGTAATTAAATATTGATTTCGTGGTTTTTTATTTTCTATTTTGACATTTATTAATACTTTTACTCATTATTCCTTATTTTGTTATTATTATCTTTCATTAAACTCTGTAATAACTTTGCATGCTGTGAAGCAGAACATGGCTGATCTTTAGAAAATGTGACATCTGTTATAAAACCTGTGTTTCGCAATAAATGATTTGTATTTGTATTCAACGATATTTTCTTGCTAATAAATAAATAAATAAAATAAATAAATATCCTTGGACATTCCACACAGCGTCATCTAGTCCCAAGCTAAGCAATTAAATGCTTGTGTTATGGTAACCAGATGACTGATACACTACAAGATACATTTTTTTTTTTTGTAAATACATACCTACATATTATACATAGAAAACACCCATAGAAAAATAAAGTAAACACTGAATGAAATAACTGCTGCGCTTATAGGAACTGTCCAGTTTTAAAATTAAGAATGAGCCAGGCATTGAAGGTTAACTTTACTATTATCTTGATACACCTTATGAGGTAACTGGTGTTCAGAACTTTTTGAACGATCACTCAAAGATTCTATGCAGTAGATGTGGCATTGTGGCACATTGTAAGACGCGACCGCGAGGAGTGACCACATGAAAGTGAAGATTCTACGCATAAATCGAAACATTTTATGTAAATCGACGTTACTTTTAAAGTAAGCAATTTCATTTTATAACAATTGCAATTTGTAATAAAACAAAAAAAAATACATGGCATAAGAGTGACAACCAGAGAAACATTGTATTACCAGAATAAGTGCAAACAGAGGCAACGGCGCATGATGTGTAGCCATCAACGTGCCAGCTCCCAGACTGGCAGCCACGAGCAACGAGCCAGCCAGCGCGAGCGCCTCCCATTCTGCGGCCGCTGGCAGAAGCGCGAAGCACAACACTATTGACAGCACGAACGATATCACTGATAGTGACGCGATGGATTTCGTTTGGTTCGATAGTTCCTGAAACAAAGAGATAATCTTTAGGAAGTTCTACTTTTTTTTATAAGTACTTTTACTTGATAGAGTTTTTGTAGGTAATTGTACTTAAATGGATCTATGAATATAGTGTCATTATTGTAGAGTAAGTTTAGTAGGTACGCGTAGATAAATGGTTACTTTTAAATATGTTGAAGTTTTGATCTATCTAAAACAAAGTCGTGTTAGTTACACCATTTGTAACTCAAAAACGGGCTGACCGATTTTTACCATTTTTATGATTTGACAATGTAAGTACTTATAACAAAAAATGCGAAAAATTCATTATTTTCATGAGAAAAATAATAAAATAAATTTTCCTCATAATATTTTTTTAAGTTTTAAGTTGAGGAAATAAAAGGCTTTTTATTTTTATTGTTATTTATTATTATAATATTTTTAACTAGCGGGCCCGGCAAACCTCGTATGCCTTAAAATTCGAGACATCAAAAAGCCACCCCATACAAAATGTATGATCATTTTGTAATTTTTGAGGAAAATTGTGATTATAGTTAAGTTATAGTAATGTAACACGTACTATGAATGTCATGTCAGGCTCAGTGTAAGACGTGACCGTGGAATTGTAACCATACGCCACCAGTAACACTTACTTTTAAAGTTCATGCCACAACTGCAGTATGCTAACAATAATTGGGGATTTACCTTACTTAAAACAATTGATGCAATATCATTTAAGGAAGGAAAACCACTTTTCAGAATTACTTAACCGCAATAAATTGATCAGGAAATAAGCCAAAGATCAACAGATACAAGAACTGGTTTTCTGTAATACGTAGAAATATCATAACAAAATTTTATTAAAGATTTTTAAAGTACATGTTTACAGAAACTAAACTGCTACCTCCATAATATTTACATAATTTATATATTTGTATTTAAGTGTTTAACCACACTTATGTATCTATATCTATACTAATATTATAAAGAGGTAAAGTTGGTTTGTTTGTTTGTATGTTTGGGGCACGGCGGCCTGACCACTACGGAACCACCGTTCTGTGGGTTTAGGTTTAGGTCAGGCAGCCCAGCTTAAGGGCGATCGCTTGTATTAACGCAGGTTCGAATCCTGCCGGAACTGCAACTTTTAGTCAAATTTTTCATTTATATTTACATAACTTTACAAAATACAATTACAATCAGTTGAGCGGATCGTTTTAAACTGGTTACTCCCTGAGTACCTCGATCCTGCAGACACCCGTCCTAAAGACACCCGAAAGAAAATATATCAGTTAATCTAAAATTCTTCATGAATTCTGGTTCACATAAAGTGATTTAAGCGTGAATCATGTCAAAACATCACACAACTGATCGCTTCAAAGTGAACAGCGGTTGCGGGCTCATACTTGACACAGTGAGTCGAATTATGGCTTGTTCTATGTTCTACAATAGTACCTACTTGGATAATATTAAAGTATACTCGTATATAGTACTCGTGATACGTGGATGTTTTTGTTTATCATAGTGGTACGCATTGCTTATTTGATAGCCCTTACACAATCCTTCTAATTGGAAATCATTGCCTGATAATCTTGTAAGTGGAGAATCAGATAAAGGGAGCCTGTTAGTCAAAAATCAATATTTTTAGCAGATCTATGCCTGAGTTAAACATCAATATTTTCTATTTCACTGCAATTTTATTTAATGTGTAAGTGAACAAGAACTTTGTAACTCAAATTGCATTTATTGTTATTTTAGAATATGAGGAATCTAGCACAGCTACTCCATCAGTCACTTGAGCTAATCAAATCACACTCCGCATAGCATCATAACCGCTAATAACCGGTGTATTCCAGCTACGGCACCCGGGTACTAAAGGCTGATGCAGACTGGGTGCTTAACTGATAGAATTCAGTATTTCATACAT
Source organism: Xanthorhoe designata (assembly GCA_963582015.1). NCBI lineage: Eukaryota > Metazoa > Arthropoda > Insecta > Lepidoptera > Geometridae > Xanthorhoe > Xanthorhoe designata. The sequence goes on from OY757045.1 coordinate 1,383,050, forward strand.
GACAAGACGACCGTAGCGCTTGTATGTCATGCCATAGACATTAGACAAGGTCTTAGGCAGCTTAAAACTCTATCACCAGACTTTCACACATACAAACTAAAACTAATCGCTAAGCCTAGGGAGAGATCGTTGTTCTGTTCATGTTGTACTAAGGACATCTATTCTTCCGTTCTTTCAAAGTACTAACTAGGCAATATAATTATTTATGTGTTCTGTGCTCTGTGTTGTCCAAATATCTATCTATCTATCTTATGTACATTTTAATATCGTTATAATACGATCAGATAATTCGTTGCTAAGTTGTGCAAGAAATTGTGTATGCTAACATGATTATGAATAAATAATTTCTTATTTCCAAAGATATTTTAAAAGTTAAAAATAGATATGTAACAGTATATTTATAGTTACTCGTACGCGTAATTTAGAAACAGAAACTAACTTTGTTAGTTCCTATGATTTATTAAAGAGGCAATGTTCGTCCGTTGAACTTTTTTCATTAAACAAGGGTGGCATAAGTTCCCTCCTAAATGTACGGAGCAAAGGATACACACGCCACTTATTGACACAGGACACGCATTTATTGCACGCACGGCACCCAAAGTATGAAAATGTTCTCTTTTGTATTGTGGGGCTCAGTGTTAACGAATTCTCTCGTGGTTATTTAGATCCCTCGGAAAAGGTTTTTTTAATAAAAGGCACTACTTTTCTGTACCCCTGTCAACGTGTAACGTAACAAACAATTACCTAACTTTTTTCGGAAAAGAACTGCTTTGATAGAAACACATCTTAAAGAAACGAATGACATTTCAATGGTTCAAACAGGGTTTTAATGAAGTCTCTAGGAATAGCTACATACTATATAACCACGAATTAAGCCACAGAATCTGACGTACATCGTGGACACACGCAGTAGCAGAATGCTAATTCATTAACAGTCATACTACAGTAGTCATTTCTGTAATAAGTCATTAAAACTGACCCGACATTGACCTGTTTTAGCTCCAGATTAATTATACCGGTAGCTAGCGTTACAAAGAAGTTTCTTGAATTATACCTAGTATATTTGATGATATGCAACACTAGATCCAACCCATGTGTGCTAACCGAAATCAAAAATGCACACAATAAATATTTTAGTCTTCTTTTGACTAAGATCACAAAGATGGCATGAGTGCTGAGTTGACGGCCGTTAGAGAAAATTAAAAAGGAATACAAACATTATACGTACATATATTGCAATGAAGCATAGGAAAGGGAAACAATAAAAGTTAATTACCATTTAAGAAGAAAAAATTAAACCTGCATTTAATTACGTTTTCAAATTGCATCGATAGACAAAACTTTAAATATATGTACCTGTTTCTATATTGTTTATCGTTTTCTATAGTCACCGTATCGTCTCTTCGATTCAGACAGTCACAGGTCAACACACACACGATTCACTTTCGAAATTCAGTCACCTTGATGATTCATTTATAGTCGTACTACTGTTTCAGAGTGGTAGCAAGGCCTAGTCGACGTCATGACGTAAGCTTTCAAGTGGAACTTTGTCGTAATTAACTTAGTAGTCAGGTCGAATCATCGCTACAGTGCACTAGGTAGGCTAATCCTTAATCCGATTCCGTTAGCTAGATTCATCCCGGCGTAATGTAATTTCTGAAGCAATAGAGAAATGATCATGTCCAAATAATGTATGTTATGGCATCTTTACTGAACTTAAAGATGCTAGATTGAATTGAAACTTCACCAGGAAAAAGAATGAAAAACACTAAGAGTTTTTAAAGCTATTATTTGACACGGATTTTGTTAAAAGTTTTTATGTCGAAACCTTGATTGTAATTTGTGTAGCGATTACCACAGATACGTTGAGTTTGTCCGTCGACCAACTTTCAAGATGCATTGTTAAAGCCTGTATTATTGACCGTAAGGCTCAAATCACACCAAAAGAGCGGCGAAGCGCAGCGAATCGGAGCGCAGTTTCAGTGTCATTTGAATTTCGCATGAGAAACTCGAACGAGTCGCACGGATACCCGCGGCGCCGCGGGAATTCCGACGAATTCGAATACGCGCGCCTTCTCTGCAATAATAAGTATATTATAGTAATGAAAATAAAGTTAAAATTCATATGACACTGAAACTGCGCTTCGCTGCTCTTCGCCGCTCTTTTGGTGTGAGTTGAGCCTAAGGCCGTAAGTCTGTCTGTATAATGCGGAGGTGGATTCCCAACGAGTCACACCAGATCCTGTCGCAGTGGTTTGCCGCATGAAAAATTCTACTAAAACTCAAATTATTATTTTAAAAGTAAGTGTTTACATGCCATGAGAGCTAGGTAGGTATTAAATGTTTAAGAGCGCCTCTGAAGGCGTAGAATGCCCAGCACTATAGCTTAAACGTTGTGGTAGAGTGCCTTACCTTAGAGTAGAGTGACCATGCGTCACTGGAGTTACTTTAATTGATTAAAAAAAAACTGTTAGAATGGTATTAAATGTCACGTATATCGTCAACTGTCAATGTTACTGCGAATCTGCGATTTATGTGATCACAGTCCAACTTCACTCTCTATCTGCCTCTCGGTCATCATTATATAATATGTCGTAAGAATTTACAGTATATATACTGTATCTACCTTTATTTTACAATATTTTCCTCTACCTTGTTCAATCTATATGACCGTAATATTATTATTAAATAGAATAAGATGTTAAAGGTTGAAAATTCTGAGCAAAATGTCCGCTCAGATCTGAAAGCTTGGTCACTCTGCATGTCCAGTAAAGTCATTATCAAGACGGGCACTCAGTGACCTCTATCTGGAGGGCTAATCTATATGCTAATACCTGGATGGATGGACACTGGAAATGGTGACATATTGCTGAAGTTGTCTCGTGTTTACGACATAGGTGCTAGTCTATAAATTTGCATTTAAAAGCAACATATAATAGAATGTTACCATTAAAATCTCATGCATTTGGTTACGAACGAAAACTTGACAACCTAACAACAGCTTAATAACGTACTTAAGCGATTCAGTTAACCTATCTATCTAACAATAATACCTCTCTTAGTCTTGTATATTCGGAAACGGCTTAAAATATTTTCATGAAATTTAGAATGCAGGGGGCGATAAATCGATCAAGCAATAGGATTCATTTTTAGAAAATGAAGTTATATTTCCAAAAACACGATTTAACAAAAACAAATAGGTCATCAAGGCACTTAAAATAAATACTACAGCACATTTTTACTGAAGTTGACTGCGCCATATATTTTGATGTAAAAATGTATTAAACTGTCTTGATAGGCATTTAAAGCTTAAATCCTTTGTGCTCATACATTTTTCACGTTGTTTCATGTCCAGTCCACTTTGTGGCGCTGAAGTTATCAAGTAGCTTTACCGCTACGGTTTCTCGTAGCTGCGTAGCGTTCGTAGCACTTGTAGCAGTTTTTTATTTGTAGCTGTCCAACTATAAGGCTTAGTGCACATAAAAGAAGTTTTTATTCCCATTAAAGTTTCCGTTGTCGGAAACAATGTTTGATCGTGTCTTTTAAACAAGGAAAACCCTTTTAATGTCAAAGTTAAGTCAATGTAAAAAATACATAGATATTTATTAGGGCTAGGTCATCTATTTTTGTTATAATGCTGAATATGATAAATCACAGAGCTTCGAGATAGTTTTTTTTATTAATTATAAAATAGTATTTGAGATTATAAGTTTGACCATAGTCTTGCTCTACGAGAATTGATGCGACGGTACGACGTCAAACCTAAATGCTAATAGTGTAATACTTTTTAGAAAGTAACCCTGTTATTTACATAGACTTAAAGACTTTTTCTTAATTTTCTAAAGCCTAGGTAAATTAACAAACTATTATGAATAATGGGTTATCATGAGACATTAAGATACTCACATGTGAATGCTGCACGCAAACTACACATAGAAGCACGACGCTGCACAGCAGGGTCACGCACAGAGCTGACACAAACAGAGCATGCTTCAGCCGCACGCAGTACCGTCGGTACAGAGCTTCGAGCTCGAGCTCTGTGCCTTCCTCCTCTTCTGTGGACAAACATAATTTACATCAAAATACTAGCTGTGCCCGGCGGTGTTACCCGCGGTGAATAGTTCCCGTACCCGGGGGAATACCGGGATCAAAAGTAGCTTATTTTTGGGTACAATCCCACTAATATTATAAAGGTGAAAGTTTGTGTGTTTGTGTGTGTGTGTGTAAGTATGTAAGTGTGTTTGTTACTCTTTCACGCTCAAACGGCTAAACGGATTTGAATGAAATTTTGTATCAGGATTGCTTATACCCTGGATTAACAAATAGGCTACTTTAAATTCCTGAAAAGTGCAGTGTTCCCGTGGGATAAACCATTATTATTCATCAAAATAGTTTCGGTAGTTTGGCCGTGCAAAAGGCAGCTGTCAGACAAAATAACTTCATAGATGGCAGCAAAGGCAGAAATATAACTCCACTGGACGGATTGAATGAAATTTGGTAGCAGGATTGCTAATACCCTGGATTAAAATATACGCAAATTAAAATTCCTGAAAATTGCATTGATTCCGTGGGATTATTAATCAAATTCATGAAAATAGTTTATACAAAATAGTTTGATGAATAGTTTGATTGAAAAAGTAATAAAATAATTTCAATAGATGGCAGCACAGACAAAGTTATTATTCCTTCACGATCAAACGGCTGGATGAATTTGAATTAAATTTGGTAGTAGGATTGTTTATTCCCTGGATAAACAAATAGGCTACCTTAAATTCCTGAAAAAAGAAATGGTTCCGTGAGATTATAAACCAAATTATTCATCAAAATAGTTTGGCCGTGAAAACGTAACTGTTAGTCAAAATAATGTTAAAAGATGGCAGCACATGCAAAGTTATAACTCCTTCACACTCAAACGGCTGGACGGTTTTGAATGAAATTTGGTACAAGGACAGTTGATATCCTGGATTAACACAATGTCTTAGGCTACTTTAAATCCCTTAAAAGCGTATTGTTTCCGTGAGATTATCCAAATAGCTAAATTATGCTTCTTGAAACTCAAACGGCTTATCGAATTTCAAATATTGTTTTTTTTTGTCCCGATAATCTCACGGAATTGGGACTTATGAACGCAGATAAATCCCCGATAAAAAGATTTCTGGCTCAACATAAACCATTTGAACAAAATTTATATTTGTGTCTTCAATTAAAATTCGCTACAGCACCTCATCGTCGCTATTTTATTAAATTTCCCACAGTTTCGGCTCGCTTCGAGTCTAAAATCCTCGCAGCGCTCGCTTTGCTCGCATGTTGCTTTTTCAATCTTTTGCAAGCAAATTGAACTGTGTCAGACCATAGAATAGGAACCGACCAGCGCCTTTTCTTTGAGCATCATAAGCAAACATAAGTGTCAGTCATGATGAATGTGTCTTAAAAATTTGAGTCTAAGAAACTCGATGCGCTTGCTTAGTTCGAAGCTCGCTTCGCTCGCACGGTAGCTTCACAAATATTTTGCTAGCAAATTGAACTATGTCAGACAATATAATAGGAACCGACCAACAGTCAGCCTTTTATATGAGCTCCATAAGCAAAATCAAGTATCACGTCAGGACGCATTTGTTTTTAAAAATTTCCGCTCGCTTCGCGAGCTTAAGACGCTCGCTGCGCTCGCTTAGTTCGAAGCTCGCTTCGCTCGCACGGTAGCTTCATAAATATTTTGCTGGCAAATTGATCTATGTCAGACCATAGAATAGGAACCGACCAACAGTCAGCCTTTTCTATGAGCTCCATAAGCAAAATCAAGTAACACGTCAGGACGCATTTGTTTTTAAAAATTTCCGCTTGCTTCGCGAGTATAAGACGCTCGCTGCGCTCGCTTAGTTCGAAGCTCGCTTCGCTCGCACGGTAGCTTTATAAATATTTTGCTAGCAAATTGAACTATGTCAGACCATATAATAGGAACCGACCAACAGTCAGCCTTTTCTATGAGCTCCATAAGCAAAATCAAGTATCACGTCAGGACGCATTTGTTTTTAAAAATTTCCACTCGCTTCGCGAGTTTAAGACGCTCGCTGCGCTCGCTTAGTTCGAAGCTCGCTTCGTTCGCACGGTAGCTTCTTGAATATTTTGCTGGCAAATTGATCTATGTCAGACCATAGAATAGGGACCGACCAACAGTCAGCCTTTTCTATGAGCACCTTAAGCAAAATCAAGTGTCACATGACAAATTTGTCCTAAAAATTTCGGCTCGCTGCGCTCGCTTGGTTCGAAGCTCGCTTCGCTCGCATGGTAGGATCTTGAATATTTTGCAAGCATAATAAACTGTGTTAGACCATAGAATAGTAACCGACCAGCAGTCATCCTTTTCTATGAGCACCAAAATCAAGTGACACAATGACGCTTTGGTCTTAAACAAGGAGCAAAATTAAAAATTTTATGAATTTTTTTCGATTACGTAAGAAGAGAGTAATTTTTTGCACTCTCGAGGTGCATTTTTATTCATATCTCTGATGATCCTCATCAGACCAAAAAAAAAACATCAAAATCGGTTCACCCAGTCGACGAATTGAGAACTTCCTCCTTTTTTGAAGTCGTAAAAAAAATGTATCAACTTATTCACCGCGGGTAACACCGCGGGGCACAGCTAGTTGCACTATAATACTTGCTCGGAAAATAAAGTTTTCCAACTCTTTATTATGTATTTGCGGTGGTAAGAAACGGAAAAAGTACGGTGACACTAGAGACTATATTGTTTCTGATTTCTCTTACGCCCGAAATTAATAATGTATCTTCAATCCGAGATTAAATTCAATCTTGGATTGCTGGGTATCTCCCGATCGATCTCCTATCCGCATGCCAATAACCTATCTGCTATCCCAATCTTTTTTTTTGGTGGCAGATTGCCGGCAATCCTTTCCCTCTTTAACGTTCCATTTTATGTAAAATGTTTAATGGAACCACAATATTAATTTGAGTAATATAAAAACAAATAATAAATAAAATTAATTAACAAGTTGTAGATAGTAATATTTATAGTTCAAACAAATTGTTATTTGCCTAAAAACTTGCAGATTTAACAATCTCAATACTTATACACAAAATACTTTAACTGAAATGGAACGTTCAAGTTGACGAATGGTATTTGACAAAGAGAATATAACCAAATCTAACCACTACTGTACAGTTATGTGTTGCGAAAATTAGGTAAATAAAACAGATGTGTGTTGTGTGATCATTTCATCAGCATTACTTCTAATGATGGATTCAGAAATCGTAAGTTACCTACCTACCTACCTACTGGTTTTTATGGAAGTTGTAGAGATGACGCCTACGGCCTAACTTAGCAAAAGCACACCAGGTTCTTGCCTGCTCAGAGAAATTCTGAGCTTGCCTGTTTCTTTCCCTGGTGTAGGAAGCTAAAGCTACGAATAGCCCTCGCACATGATCCATTTTAAGGGCAGCAGATGCGTTTAAAATGGGAAAATTTAAAGAAAAATGCACGTATGTTCATTCCCTATTAATCTCATATTTTCTGTTTTTCAGTAAAAAAGAAATTGAAACCTGATGAAGGGAAAACAGCCAGAAATAATGCAAAAGCAGAGAAACATTTTGCTACTAAAAAACGATGTCTGGACGCTAATATAAATAATACAATCTAGAAAATAATAATTTCGAATTAAAAAAACACAGCTTACTTTGAATAACTTAGAATTAGGATTACAGAAGTGGAAGGAGAGTTTGTAAGGTGTTTTGTTAAGTTTTTAAACCTTTTTGATTTATGTATTTAATTGTTTTGTCATGAATCCGATCATGAACTACTCATAGGCAATCTGAGGCTCAAGCTACAAAAAGCGCGAGTGATTAAAACACCCAGACGAATGCAAGTAGTGGATCGATGCGCTCTCACTGCATCGATTGACAGTAAACACTCTGTATGGCAGTCACAAATTGAGAACCGGGATGTTGACGCTCTCTGGATTTCCGCGAAAAAATGCGTAGTGGATGCAGTGGCAGAGTCGCAGCCGAAAAACTATCCATCTAAACGTCAGCACTGGATGTCATCTGGCACCTGGCATTTAGTAGAAGACCGCAGACTGTTGAAAGCTAATGGAGGAAGTATTGTCGAGCTTAACGAGAAAAAAGCTGCCTTACAAGCTGCTTGTAGGCGGGACCGCAATAACGCATTGGCTAGGTTATGTGACGAATTAGAACAGCACTCCGAAAAGTTACAGACCAAGGACCTTCACGATAAGGTGCGAATTTTAACCCGACAATTCAAACCTAAGACATGGGCAATAGAAAACACTGCTGGCATGACGGTCACTGAAATAAAGGACATAGTTAGTGTGTGGAAGGAATATTGCAAATCACTTTTCTGCAATAACTATTCATCAAACATCTCATGTCCCTCAGATTCAATCAGTGACCGAGAGCCTAATATCTTGCGAGATGAGGTACGTGCGGCGATTCGACACTTAAAATGTAATAAGGCTGTTGGTATAGATGAAATCCCAATTGAGATATTTAAAGCTATGGGAGAGATTGGAGTAGACTTTCTGTACAATATCTGCTGTAAGATATGGGAATCTGGAGTATGGCCAAGCGATTGGTCCCAATCGATTTTTATACCCTTGCACAAGAAAGGTTCCACGAAGAAATGTAACAACTTCAGACTCATCTCTCTCATATCACATGCAAGCAAAGTGTTACTTCACATCCTCAACACACGATTGCAGCCCTATCTGGCTCCGCAAATTTCGCCTGTTCAAGCAGGATTTGTAAAAGGAAGAGGGACTCGTGAACAGATATTTATATTGCGGCAAATTATCGAAAAGGCTAGGGAATTCAATACACCCTTGTACATTTGTTTTGTTGATTTCCGTAAGGCTTTTGACACTGTTATCTGGACTCGCCTCTGGGAAGTCCTTCAAGAAATGGGGGTACCGCATCATCTCGTATTCCTTCTAAAACGACTGTATGAAGATGGCACGGCAACAGTACGCGTGGATAACGTTCTCTCGGAAAATTTCAAGACCGAGTCTGGGGTTCGACAGGGGTGCATATTGTCACCACAGCTCTTCAACACGTATACAGAGTACATTATGCGAATTGTCTTGGATGGGTGGAACAAGGGTATATCAGTCGGTGGACGCGTGATAAATAACTTGCGGTATGCTGATGATACTACGCTTTTTGCACAAACCAGAGAGGATTTGCAAGAGTTTTTGACTCGTCTGGAAACAACCTGTCTCCAATTCGGATTGGCACTTAATAGGGACAAGACGAAAGTAATGGTAGTAGACCGAGCCGGACTAAACGCTGCGGGAGTGCTCAGCATAGCGAACTGCGAAGTGGTACCTAGCTATATATACCTCGGCGCTACCATTTCGAACTCTGGAGGATGTGAAGACGAGATAAAGCGACGGTGTGCAATTACGAGGTCGGCTGTGGAACGACTGAGGAAAATTTGGAAAGACAGGCGAATAACCAAAAACACAAAGGTTCGTCTAATGAAGTGCCTAGTATTTCCAATTTTTCTCTATGGGGCCGAAACATGGTCTCTGAAGCTTCAAGATTGCCGAAAAATAGATGCACTGGAGATGTGGTGCTGGAGGCGGCTGTTAAAAATACCCTGGACAGCATTTCGCACCAATAATTCCATCCTTAAAGAACTTCGCATACGAGATAGGTTATCGTCGATTGTGCAGTTACGAATACTGAAGTTCTTTGGGCATATCTCCAGAAATGAACAATCTATAGAAAGGCTTGTAGTACAAGGTCAAGTACAGGGTAAACGAAGCCCTGGTCGGTCACCAACTCGATGGACCGATCTAATTAAGAAGACGACCCAATCCACAATAGTGCAGTGTGCTCGCAATGCAAATAACCGCCAGAAATTGAGATGCATCGCTAGAAGAGCGGCGGCCCTGGATAGGAGCAATGCAGAGTAATTGTGTGCTAGTGGTTCAACCACGACCACTCTGCCAAGAGTGCCCGACTAAGAAGATTTAATTGTTTTAATTAAATATTATATCAACAAACATTTCATTTCATTTCAATTGTCCTACAAAACTGTATTTTGATAGTAACATGATTGTTCTGAGATATGAATAATCTTTTGACTTATTATTCCTAGTAGGTAGGTATTATTGTTTCTATAAGATAATGTAGGTACTAAGTTACATTCCTATCTCACATTACCTACCACCTACTACAATTGCTTACCAAGGGTATTGATTAAAAAAAAAACTATTTTGTCATTTATTATAGTAGTTTTTATTATTAGCACTGTTTAAATCGTCTTGCTAGGTAAAAGCCTGTGTATATAAGTAACTAAAATAATAATTTATGAGAGCTGCCCATTCTGTAACATCTTGTTCTTCCGTAGGTATTATTCTCTAGATTCTAGAATAATATCTGCTGCTGGTAGCTATACTTCAGCCTAACCGAAATCTGAAGGTGAATAATTCTACATCCTCGAGGGTCTGCATAAAGTTCACCCTTCTGATTCTTCGTGAACTTCTAACTTCGGCGTTGGCGTCGATATCATCACTTTCCCAATCCGATAACTGAGCCAGAACCTCCAAATCACTATTATTATCACTATCATCACTATCACTTGAAAATTGCGACAGATTTATTAGGTACTTTTATAATAAATATAATAAATTTATCAAGATTACAAAATCGTCCTTTGGCAATCTCAATCTGTCAAGAAGAAATCCAACAAATTTCTCGGATTGCAATCTGCGATTGTTTTCACCTATCAAAGCAAACGTCAAATAGAAAGATTGGTTATTGGCAAGCTCAAACTGTCATTTTCGAACAGAGGCCAATCTTTAATCCGTGATCCGACCTCCCAAAGATAGCCTGGTTTTTTGGATTGCAAACTCAATCCAAGGATTGGTTATTGGCAAGCTTTTTCTAGAAAAAAGATTGAAATGTCAATCTCAATCTTCAAATTAAGGATTAGGATTGAATATTAATTTCGGCCGTTAAGGTTGGCCTACCCAGTGCGTCTCTCATCGACGCGGGCATAGCTGAAAAGCTTGTCGTTTCATCCAGCGCAATGTTAGAAAAAGAGGCAAAGCGAAAAGAGAGAGAGCGCCTAAACGGTCGGTCGGCATTCGGTAACTTTCGCCGCCCACTCGCGGGCGGTCGCACGCTAGGCCTGAGCGCTCGGTTGGTTTTCGGTAATTTTCGCCGCACACTCGTGGGCGGTCGGACCTAGGTCGAACTATAGGCCTGAGCACTCGGTTGGCATTCGGGAACTTTCGCTGCACATTCGTGGGCGGTCGAACGCTAGGCCTGAGCACTCGGTTGGAATTCGGGAACTTTCGCCGCACCCTCGCGGGCAGTCGGATGCTAGTGTGAGCCATCCGAGCATTCATTCTGAGCCATTCATGTATTCATTAGGCCGGCTTTACACCTGTGAGTTTTACTTACGTAAGTCACTTATACTAAGCTACTTACGAGAAATTTTCAAGTGTAAACACTCATTGTAAGTGACTTACTGTAATTTTTACTACTTTCGTAAATTGGAAAATTACAAGTCTAAACGATCTCGTAAGTCGCTTAGTAAGTGACTTACGTAAGTAAAACTCACAGGTGTAAAGCCGGCCTTAGACAAATAATTTTTTTTTATTATGTGCCTAAATATGGTGTGCAATAAAGTATTTTATATCTTCTACCTATTCATGAAATTAATATCGAAAAAAAACACAAAAAGTAGAGATAAAATAATTTATTTTGTTTATGAACTAGCAGTAGGTACTTGATTCCTTTTTTGTTTTGCGAGTCCATTCCTTTTTTTCATTCGAGCCGAAAGACGTAAACGCTTTTTGTTACCTTTTCGGAAATGTGGCTGAGTGTGATCTGTGGAGTAGGTAATCAGTAGGTACTTAGGTAAAACATCGATTTGTTGTTGTTTGAAAAAAATTGCCAGTTTGACATTAGCTACATAAAGGTATTAGGTAGGTGGTACCTATCTTGATAAGTAGGTAATGGAGAAGTTTCCCTTTTATTTTTTTTTAATGTGAATAAATAGTCCTAAGCATTTAAATAAAGATGGTGAAAGAATTTTTGGAATATCTTGAAAATGACAAAGTTATTCAACTTTTACGGCGGCTTAAAAATAATAGAATCAAAAGGCTGAGATTTCCGCGTGTGACGTCACTCCATGCGAGACACAGATTAGCTTCAATGTAGTATGACAAAATTTCATACGATTCCCGCTTTTCTGCGCCGCGCCGAACTAAAAACATTATTCAAGCTTAGAAGTTTGTTTTTCATTTTTTCTTTTTGGACATTATGGAAGCTATATGCTATATGCTTGTTTAATATTGTACATTATATACTAACTAAAAAGTGATCTTTTGATGATTTAGTTTAAAAGAATTTTAAACTATCGAATAATCGAATCGAATTTCGATTAATTAATTTTTTTTTTTTTTTTTTTTTTTGACAGATTTTGATGTTTAACTATTTGTATTGTCATTGCATACCTACTGCACACTTATTAATGATCGATGACAATACAAATAGTTAAACATGAAAATCTGACTTAACGCGTTCAGTGCTCATGACGAACATGCAGATGTTGCTTCAAAAGTGCTCCTCCTAGACTTTCCGTTGTGAGCTCAAATGAAAGACCTTCATGAAATCTACTTTTTTTAAGTTTGACAGCTGTCATCGAAAAAGTAGATCTCATCAAGGTCTTTCATTTGAGCTCACAACGGAAAGTCTAGGACGAGTAGTTCTCGAGATATGGGCGTTTGAAGTTTGACAGCTGTCATCGAAAAAGTAGATCTCATGAAGGTCTTTCATTTGAGCTCACAACGGAAAGTCTAGAACGAGTAGTTCTCGAGATATGGGTGTTTGAAGTTTGACAGCTGTCATCGAAAATGTAGATCTCATGAAGGTCTTTCATTTGAGCTCACAACGGAAAGTCTAGGAGGAGCACTTTTGAAGCAACATCTGCATGTTCGTCATGAGCACTGAACGCGTTAAGTCAGATTTTCATGTTTAACTATTTGTATTGTCATCGATCATTAATAAGTGTGCAGTAGGTATGCAATGACAATACAAATAGTTAAACATCAAAATCTGACAAAAAAAAAATTAAAATAAAAATTAGTTAGACAAAAAAATAAAAAGTAAAAATAATTAATTAATCGAAATTCGATTCGATTATTCGATAGTTTAAAATTCTTTTAAACTAAATCATCAAAAGATCACTTTTTAGTTAGTATAAGTAAAGCCTTTTATGTACAATATTAAACAAGCATTATACCCTGCTTCCATAATGTCCAAAAAGAAAAAATGAAAAACAAACTTCTAAGCTTGAATAATGTTTTTAGTTCGGCGCGGCGAAGAAAAGCGCGAATCGTATGAAATTTTGTCATACCTACTAAATTGAAACAAATCTGTGTCTCGCATGGAGTGACGTCACACGCGGAAATCTCAGCCTTTTGATTCTATTATTTTTAAGCCGCCGTAAAAGTTGAATAACTTTGTCATTTTTCAAGATATTCCAAAAATTCTTTCACCACCTATTATTGTTAAGATATTGTTAAGATCTTGCTAATAAAATTAAAAAAAATGAATTTTGATGTTTAGGAAACTTCTCCATTGGTTAGTTGTACCAAAGACGATTAATATCTAGAAGACAGACAAAGGCCATACACAAAATCGTAACCCTGATCCCGCATTACCAGATAGCCTGGAAACTTTAAAACATCAATTTTATCCAAGAAATTTCAATACTTAGTAGTAGGTAGCCAATTGAGATGTACCTATTAAAGAGTCACAATCTAATAGCTGACAACACTCAAAAAATGTGCGAGCAAATTCAATGTTCTAAAATGACATTTGAATGTAGACGTTATTGTTCAAAGTCGCGTGTACGCAAAAAAGAAAAACTCTGCGCACTACGTAGTGTGCGCAGAGTTTTGGCGTTTACATTTTATTTGTCTGATTGTGGCTCTATAATACATCTCAATGTAGGTAGCAACAATATTCAATATAAAAAAAATTTTAGGTAATTTTAACTAGAAAGTAAGTAATTGAAATTTCTTGGATAAAATTGATGTTTTAAAGTTTCCAGTCTATCTGGTACGGGTTACGATTTTGTGTATGGCCTTTGTCTGTCTTCTAGATATTAATCGTCTTTGGTTGTACATAAAACTGTAGTAGGTAGGTAACTAGGTACTATAAACATGATGTGGTCAATAAAAATAGGTTTGATATTTTTTAACACTTAGCTACCTACTGTAGCTCTTGTATAATTATTTAATTATGTAAAACAATCTACTTACTTACCCATTTTACACAACGACTTTTTATTTAAATAAAATCGAACAAAATCTTTATTCAAACAAAATCGGTGTCCATAGCAACTAATGTAGTATGTAAAACAGAATTCACTAAAAATAAAATGCAACAACTCATTCGCGTTATTCACGTAGTACGCGCTGTCAAAAAAAAATCAATATCTACCAAGGAAGATGATTACCTATCTACCTACTAACTGACAGACACTCTGAGTCTGACCAAAGAGAATATCGCCGCCCCCACAGAATAATATCGTAATCGACTATTACGATAGAAGTGCTTTTAATCGAAATAATTGTTGTGGAGGCCCAAATACACCTTGTCAATTTTTTTCAGCCGATTTGTACGAGTAAATACTAATATAGACTATGAATAAGATACTTTTTATTGTGAAATTACTAAGTTTGCATTAGTACATAAATAAATAATTTCAAATACAATGTTTTTTCTGGTATTTTGATTAAATATAACGAAAAAACCATTTAATCTCCATATACATACGATGACATTTGTATTAGGATATTAATCGGAATCGGATATTACACTATACAAACTTAATTCACTTGCCATGGAAAATGAACGTAATCCAGTTTTACGATATTTGTTACAATATATTAGAGCACCGAATAATGTGGTACCATTACAATACCGAAACAATCAATATCACATTTTTGTAGTCAACAATATCGCGTTTGACTATTACTATGCAGGTCACTGTCGACGAACGATTTCCACGAATAAAATGGTATTGTTATATATTACAGTAAAAAAATGTGTTTTCTATTCTGGTAATATTTATTTTAACAATATCTTCGTTATGGTAAATTATAGATTTTTTTCTGTAATATAATATTATTTGTGATAATTTAGGCTATGTTTTGGTATATATACGATCTTTCTACGTTAACTAACTGAAAAGTTATAGACCAAAAACGGTTTTTAATTCTCCTGTAAAATTTGTATTTTTCGATTACGATATTATTCGGTGGGGGCGGCGATATGAATGGCGCATGGCGGCGCGGCGCTCGTCATTGAATGATTCAACCGTCTCACTCACCCCGCCCGAACTCCGCACACACGACTCGTCCCCCGCGCACCTCACCGCCAAGTGTCTAACAGCAAGTGAGAACGCGATAACATTGAACGAAAAATAGTGCGCGGAAATTTTATAAAAAGTGTTCCAGGATATACGTTTTTATCAGTAAACCTTACAAGTTTGTGAAATAAATGTTTTTCATTTAGAATCTCCATAAAATTTGCGAGGTTTCTATTACAATATTTTCTTTACTTTTACAATTTATGAGTACATTATGAACGGCCAAAGTTCAGGTAAAATTTATGCAAAAAAGCAGATTTTTGGAGGCTTATGCTGAATTTGTTTCTCAAAATTTTGATTTTTAGTTTGTATAGAAACCTAGATATAGTGCACAAGATACCTATAAGTCCAAAAGTTTAAAAGAAAGATCTGTTACAACGGCATAATTACGTACGAGCGTTTGTATGAAAAGAAAGCCGGGTTGGCTGCTCTTAAAGATAACATTTATTCTACATTTTAAAACTTAAATAACTCCGGTACTTAGTCATATAATGTTCATTTTCACATCCGGGTGTTAGTAGTAACCCATATTTCGAACGGATCATAATACTTATAAAGTTACTTGCCAATCTTGACCTTTTGCTGATAACGGTATTTGTTGAACAGGAAAAGGTGAATGTTACGACACCACAGATATTGTCAATAAAGTGCCAATAAAATCCACAGAATTGAATGTTACCTACGCATCGGAACCATTCCTCGCAATGGAGTAAAAATAGCTCATAATATAACCGTCGAAGATTCTAAAATAATGTAATTTTTGTACTACACGTAAATATTCTTACCAATGTACCAATTCTTAGGCAAGGTAGACTTTCTCTCAAATGCATGGTACCTATTCACATTATTGATTGTACAATACTAAGGTATACATAATTAATAGCTGCAATTTGAGTAAAAATGGACTAAACATGGTCAATTATCATGTTGTTTAAGAGCGAATTCATATAACTTTTCGAGAAGCGTAAATATTTATTTCAGACTTGCTACTTTAACATTCACCATTCTTACACACAATATAATCCCATAGTAGGGGAAAAATCTACTATAGCGTTTTCCAGGTTTTCCTGTCTATGTAGATATACTACCACTATACACTTTCTTCAGCGATCATTCTTTATTAGCATCTTAAGGTAAGTAAGTATAAGAATAAAATAAAATATATAGAATAGAGACTTCTTACTAATGTCCGACTTTAAGATCATGATATTAAGGCTGGCACATGTTTTAGTGTCCCTTGATACTAAAACCCTTGCAACAATACCCTCTTTCCAATAAAAACCCTTGCTTTATATTACAGGGTCTGAAAGGTGACCCGATATTGTTAGGGTTGTTGATAGGTTGCCCTCTTGGTGTCTAAGGGTAGTTTATGATGATAGAAATGTGGCTTTGTCCCAAATAAAACAAGGGATGTGTTGCGACCAATACGACACAAAGTACTTTGTTTAACGTCCATATTTGACCCTTACCTGGTTTTAGCATTTTCAAAATTACAGTGTAAGTATATTATGATCCCGAATCATAGCCACTTGCTCATACGAACTTATTTACTTTAAACTTTCTTAAATTGATAGGTTTTTAGTTTTAAAATTATAACTATGAGCAATAAAAGATAAGGACAAGTATTCAAGATAAGTTATATCGACACCTGCAAGGAATATCATTGTAACTCATTTTTTGGCCAAATTGAGTTACAATCATATTTGTGCTGAGCGTTTCAAGCTTAATTTTTTAATCTGACACTCGTATCTCTATCCCTTCTGGTTATTGATTTAGAATGTGGAAAAACATTGTAAGTAATGGCCCACAGAAGTTGACAAAAGGGTATCTGAAGTTACGCAAAATAACTTAGCTTCTTCATAATAAAATAACAGTAACAAAATTGCAACACAATATACATTTCTTTTCTTCGACTGTTTTAAATATTTCTTGACAGATCCATAATTGTAACAAGAGTTACAATGTTTTCCTAGCCAAATATTTTTTCTAAGAGTAAGTCTGATGATGTTAACTTGAGTTACAATTATTTTCTTCGTAATAGTCCGCATATTTAGTTTAAATTACCCTCAATAATTTGACATACTTACAATGTTATTACGCGCGGACGACCCCCCCTTCCCCCCCGCCCTGCCCCGGGGGCGCTATCCCTTGTTGTTATTGTTTTAATTTGTGTGCAATAAATATTTTCTTTCATTTAGATGACAAGTAGGTAACCTCTTCCAAAAGTAAACGTCCTGTATTGAGAAATCACTCACAATGAGTAGGTATACCCATTGGTTTCAGCAAGCTTTGGACACTGATCTAAGTAGCCGCATAAAGTTGTTCATTAAGCCAATAAAGCTTATCGCAGGCTAATAGGCAAAGCATAGATTACATTTGACTTGATAAAAACCAACTAGACATTACTGAAATGAAAACTCGAAATGAAACCCTAATGATTAGTTGCATCCAAACCTTTCGCCGGTTGTAGTGGTCTCCGATCCACTGGATAACGGACGAGAGAGGGCATCTGTGGTTGCGCATTCACTTATGCACTAAAAATGTTCCTGCGCAGATGACAGCTTCGGATTTTAGACTCCGAGTCAATCTAAGACCCATGGCGATAGGCTGAAGTAAAGGGGTTCGGCATGGACACCGGACTTGCACGTGGGCGGCTCCGGGGGTGTTGTATGACACTGTGGTCGTTTCCGCTCTGCACCGGGGAGACAGAGGATTCGGCAGCACCCGGGGTGACAGAGCAGCCCTATTTAGGGAGGCACTGCTCTCCTTGCTCAGCCTTGGAAGGGGCTAGAAAAAGTGCCCTAAAAAATTCTCACCCCAACCCACACGAAGGTAGTAACCGCGGCTGCCTCTGCATCTTTTATCGCCGGCATATTCGCATGTTGGATCGCTTCCACCTACGATGCCTACGTAAAATACTTAAAATCCAGTGGTCCGATCGAGTGCGAAATACCGAAGTGCTGCGTAGAGCCAGCGTGGGTGCCTCATGCGGTGACAACTTCGGTGGTGCGGGCATGTGTCACGAATGTCAGAAAAACGAGTAGCGAACCGCGTCTTTTATTCAGAACTCGAGGAGGGCAAGCGTAAGCATGGCGGACAACTCCTACGGTATAAAGACGTACTTAAAAGGCACCTGAAAAGGTGCGATATAGCGCCATCTCAGTGGGAGAAGCAGGCCGATAAGAGACCGGAGTGAGCCGAGGGCTTATGATAAAGTCAAAGTCCACGATTTTGAGTACAGACGGTGTTCTGAACTGGACTCGAAGCGCGATGAATTGAAAGCCCGACCACCAGCGGCTTACAATTACAATTATGTTAACAGTGCGCTCAATGCCCGCAATGTGCGAGGATCTTCTCAAATAAGATTGGCTACATAAGCCACATGCGGGCAAACCAAAGAAATCAGCGGAGCTGAAGCTGTCGCCATGACCAAAATGGGTCTGACATTATTATTTTTATTATAAACCGAAACATAACTTTATGAATCACAAAATAGCCTATTTTATATTTTCGTAATCCTGTATGATCTCAAAATGATCTTTATTTAGAACTTGAATCGGGATAACAAGACTTTTTATATGTCAATTTGAGTCTAATTCAATGCTTGCATGTAAGTTCGGGTAAAGACTTAGCAAGGCCTATTGGTTTTTGAGAAGGTTAAATTTAGTTTGTGTGATTTACTATTTTATTCAGACCACCCTAAAGCCAAAACGTTGTGCGGAGGTTCTGTATATTGGGCCCTTTTAGACTACAAGGCGTATTGAGCAGGTTGTTTTAACGTTCTGGATGCTAATCACCCAGAACCTTGAGATTTTCTAGAAATGTTCTAACACCATTTGCAAACTTATTCATAAACTATAATGTTACTTGGGTGATTTTGTTGCAAATGTTGCAATTAAAGATTTTTTAAATAAATTAGTTGAGTTTTTCATTGAAATGCGTAACTCTAAATCAAACAAAATAACATTTTAAGTATTGTATCTCAGACATACAATTTTTTTCTTTTAAGACGCAAGCTGATATTTACATTATTACATTGTATGTCTGAGTTACGCTGTCAATATGTGTAACGTAACATTGTGGCATATCATCGTAAGTCATAAATTAGCATGAAAAAGAGCATTTTATCGTAGGATATATGTATAATATCTTAGATTAACCCATAATGATACAAATTATCACAGTTATTTTACATTAAGTCATAACAAAAACTTACAGGATTTTTTTGAAACTTTGACGCGCTCTCCTGTAAAATTGCAAAAAATGAGTTACAATGATATTCCTTGCAGGTGTCGATATATAAAATATCTAAATTACCCAATAATAGGTAGAACTTATATTTTGAAGCTTGGGTCGGGTATTTATTGGTAAGTTTGTGAGTTAAAAATATATAAGAATCACACTAATATTATAAAGGGGTAAAGTTTGTGTGTGTGTACCTAAGTATGAAAGTGTGAATGTTTGTTACTCTTTCACGCTCAAACGGCTGGACGGATTTGAATGAAATTTGGTACTTATTGCTTATCTAGAAAGGACACATAAGCTACTTTTGATCCCGGTATTCCCACGGGAACGGGAACTAATCACCGCGGGTAAAACCGCGGGGCGCAGCTAGTAAGGAATTTTGATGAGTAAGTACGAGTAATATCAAAAAATAAGTAGAACGTAAGAACAATAACTGAAATTAAAGAGAGTCCTTTTGTTACAGACTACCTAGACTTTTACAACTTAAAATATGCATTATAAATGAAAAATCTTACTAAAAGTTAACGGATCCGGCAGGATTCGAACCTGCGTAGATCCAATACCTAAGTGTGGTTTAACACTGTAAAAATAATAAAAAACTATTTAAAATATGCAGTTCTAACTAAGAACAACAATCGTTATAAAAGCTATCAACATACACATTTACTTGTAGAAAGCGATATAAGTTTGCCAACAGCCAAGACTGTTATTGCTTAGCGGTCAGCCTGCAGCGACCGATGTTAGAAATAAATAACTGAACCTCGTGGCGAAGCTTGCTAAAACGTTCTTGATAGATCGTTGATCTTAAGCAACGTTCTGAGCGGTCACTACTTGGATGGGTGACCGCTAGTGGCATTATCAGCAGAGCGCTTTCGTGCTTCGGAGGGCACACTTAAATTATCGGTCCCAGCTTTTAAAGTTAAGCCATGAAGGAGGCCTTTAGGCGGCCTAAAAACTCCGTCACCAGAGTTGGCCACTTGCTCATACGAACGAACGAACGAACGAATAACTGAGCAGACGCAGACTTGAAGATGGAGTACGGGGCGCGTCACTTCACTAGTGCTCATTAAAAGCTAAACTATCTGAGAAGATATCAACATGTCCTCCTATTTCGTCTTTGTTTCGTATTTTCCGACGAAACCATGGCTCGCAAATAACGGGGTAAAAGACCTTAACCCTCTTTGTTGTGGATATTAAAATTAAGATTGCTGAGGTACAGTTACAAATGATCTGTTAAGGGTGAGGGCAAACGAGCGTAGCAGACAACTCATTTTTCGTTGCCGTGTGGTACTAACAGAACTTTAGACAAATGATTCTATGAATATATTTCATAAGTATCTGTGAAAACTGACCTAGTTATCACAGTCTGGTTCGTTCGTATGAGCAAGTGGCGAAATCTGGTGACGGAGTTTTTAGGCCGCCTGGAGGCCTCATTCATGGCTTTTTCCTCCTCCTCGCGTCGTTTTCCTCAATGCTGAGGGTCGTGACCCCCTCCACGGATCATAGTGAGGGGGATTTTCTTGGGATGGTGTTAAGTGGTGGGCTCCCATGTCCTTCCACTCATGGCTTAACGACTTTAAAAGCCGGGACCTACAATTTAACGTGCCCTCCGAAGCACGGAAGCGCTCAGCTAATAATGCCACTTGGTGTCACCCATCCAAATTGTGACGCTCAGAACGTAGCTTAACTTCGACGATCTATCAAGAAAGTATTAGTAAGCTTCGCCACGAGTGCTTCACAGTCTGGTGAATTCAAAACCCTGTTTTGTTAAAGGTGTCACGAATCTAAAAGTAGGTAGAAACGCAGCTAATTTAAGATTTTTAGTTCACAAGCCCTAATTAATATCCGTTTATGTTATAAGTTATTTGACAAGAAACTTGAAGGTAACTAAGTTTATAGGCTGGCAGTAAATTGAGCAGATTGGCGCGACTGCTCAAACATAATAAAGAGTTTGCCCGTTAGTTGGCAATTAACCCGAGGCGTGTTGCACTGTTGCTTATCTCTATGAAGCACCCTTTATATTACCCTCTTAGGTTAGATAGGAGATATATAATACTAAATTGCACACCAAACTATAAACAAGACCACGAACCTACAAAATGTCTCTAGTTATTTAATAAATTATCTGATTTTCTTCTTGCAGATTGTTAACTAAGTCTGTTGATTTTAAGTTTCTAAAATTCAATATACAGCCAAACTTTAATTTTTATACTATAACAATTTCTCAGTTTGTCTTAGGCGTCTTTCGATGGAAACGGAGAAACTCATACATAAGTAGTACTTATGTATAGTTAGAAGTTAGGTACTTAGGTAGGTACAAGTTTTAAATTAAGAATTATGTTCAACACGTTGTTTGTTATTTTCGAGAATTGAATTAGGTTTTGATTTGCAACTATCTCATGTTAGAGTAGAGTATAATCACAGATAAAAGAATACTAGGTATAATATAGGTACTGTTTCTTTGGTATTCATCGTCTTTGGTAATTTACAAATAACTTACAATAGTTAGCTACCTAAATAAAAGTATTCTCATAATAAATTGTTCTCCAGAGACTTGATATTCTTCTCGTTTTTGTAGTTATTATCTTAATTTGTATTAGCTTTTATTTCTTTTTTAGTTTTAAAATAAAGGTAACAATTCCCAAGACGACTTTCACGAGTAACGCGAGTAACGCGAGGAGTACAGATTATGGAAAAGGAATGTTTTCGTCCAAATATTTTTGTTTAAATAAAAATATTTTTTCTTTAGCTGTATTTGGGGAGCTATTGTATCTTAATAGGCTATTTACCTCAAATATCCGGTGGGTAATAGTTTATTAT
Source organism: Xanthorhoe designata (assembly GCA_963582015.1). Lineage (NCBI taxonomy): Eukaryota > Metazoa > Arthropoda > Insecta > Lepidoptera > Geometridae > Xanthorhoe > Xanthorhoe designata. The sequence goes on from OY757045.1 coordinate 1,405,539, forward strand.
TGGCTATAAGAGGATATTACCTGCGAAAAGGGAGAGAATGTGTTGGATAAATCTTTTTTCAGTACAATGGAGTGAACATAGAAAAGGATTTATAAGTAATGGTCTAGTGGAGGTGTATTGTATGTTGTACCTTAACTTTTAATCACAAAGAAGAAGAAGAAGAAGAAGAAACACTTTATTGTACACAAAAGAAAACAAATACTTAATGGACATAATTTACAATAAAAAGCACAATGGGCACAAGTCGAAAATATATAAGTACATATAATATACATTTGTATTTATTTATATAGTTTACATTATTAACAAAATTTGTCACGTTGCGCATGCTAGGAGCGGGTCCCGTACATCAACTTGTATACCCATACACAATTAAGAACGTCTAAAATGGTTAATACGCTCCCAAATATTTAAATAGAGTTCAACCAACATCTACGCACTCCTATGTACCTATTTGCCACCTCATTCCCACTCGTCTTTTTTCCAACTAATCTCGAACTCACAAAAATCATTTATTTCAGTAGGACTTTGAATCACATAGAAACGTCACATGCTAGGATTCTATTGCCTGATTCTATTGCCTGATTCTATCCACGATTCTATCCTCAAGAATTAATTACATGGCTAGCTCCTTAACTGAATATCACGATGATATATTAGATAGGCTCACCCATACGAGAAATTGTCCTGATACAAGTTGTATGAAGCAACCACACGAGAAATTGTTACACATCCTCAATAACTGGGTGTAACGGAATATGAAATTACATTTTAAGCCATCCATTCAGTAACGGAATAAAACATATTATATTGGGTAACTGTCAGTCTGTCAGTTTCTGTAATTATGTGAAGATACTAATGCGTAGGCTATTACATTATAATATAATTTATGTATAATAATACTTTATTTTATTTTAACTATCTACCTACAACTACATATTTATAAATATAAGTAATTTGATTCTAGAATAGGCACTTATAATTTTAATATAATTTATCAAGCCTTGAATATTGCAAATCTGCATAATTATTATCCTCCAACGATGCATCACGACGGGTTTTCTACTGAACCTCTGCCTGCCTTATAATGAAGTAAAGTGACATTAACAACAAGACGCTACGGGCTTCATAGAGCACACTCAATTTATATATTCCTTTTCGATAAAATGTGGACTATTTAAACTAAGTAGATTTAATTGCTTACCTACCAATTTTTTACAATATAGCAAAAGCATTATAATTACTAATACTTAAATTAAATTGTTTGTCCATTTCAAGTCAAGTCTCAGATAGAAGTATTTAGACCGGGCAACATAATAAATACGAAACGTCACCCAAATAATGTAATAACGCGACAGAATTCCGTGTCTACGAGTATATCTGTTGCCAAAGTTAGCCAAAACGAATAAACAAATTCAGTAATCCAGTTCACACATCACAGTTCCTAAAAGTGAAAACATAGTCTGGTCACGTCCGTTATTATCTAGATAATCTAGACTAGGTGCGCCGGAAACAATACATCCATTTAATTGGCTTAACGAGCGCAACACTCCATTTCTGATGTCTGAATACCCTGTTGGTCTGACTGGGGTAGGTCTTTGGCGGTTTATAGCTTTTATTAGAAGGTAAATAGTGAAATGAAATGAAAATGAAAAATGAAATGAAATATGATCACGACTGTATCCCGGGAGCGGTAGACATTTCCTTCAGATCATTAGACAATTTTTAGATCTTTTTGAAGATGTCTAAGGGGGTAGTCAGAGGTATGTCCAAATACATACATATTTGGTACATGCCCACTTTTTGCAGAAGTTAACTTTCCATACGTGACAGGTTGCAAGCCCATCGACGCTAAATAGTCTCAGTTATTAATTACTAGCAGCGTGGCGGTGTTACCCGCGGTGAATAATTCCCGGTGGTGTTACCCGAGGTATAAGCAATCCTGGTACCAAATTTAATTCAAATAATGTTCGTGAGCGTGAAGGTGTACATTCACACACACACTTTCACCTTTATAACTTTGTGTGATGGTGGAATATAACCAAAGTAGTGTGACAAAATTTCGGCATCATTATCCAAAATAATCAAAAGCTAGAATCCCGTATGCTTCACGTTTTGTGTCTGTTTTGTGTCATTAATTTTATTTCTCTTGGACAAGGCCTGTTGGCCGTGGTTGTAGCTCAATTTGGTGAATCGAAAGAAGCACCTCTTAGAGAAGATTTAAAAATCTGTAATTATGATTGAATACCTACTGTCCATGAGGATACCAAGGTGAGCCTGTAAAATGTTTTAATAGATCTATCTCCATGATAATGGTAACGTTTTATAAGACCAAGGCTTAAGAGCCTACTGAATTATGGATGCTAAGGCGCTCCTTATTATGGCCTGCTAATGGGTGATTAAGGGTGATTATGACATCAATTCCGCCGAAATTGTCCATCGGAACCACGCTATATCCTGCTTGCACCGACTTGGTTAACCAAACGGTTAGCGATTAGAACATAGGCTAGAATTTTCTTATACTCATTTTACGTACGATTTTTGTGAAAAACATTATCAGGTTATTATCAATTGAAAAACCTCAAACGTCAGGGAATTTATACAGTTGGTAAAAAAATAACCTACCACAGAACAAAATGGCAACAAAATGAAGACGAGGAAGGGGAAGACCGAGAATTAATTACATAAGTCAGATAAAAGAGAAGGTCGCTGTCATGTCGTATCAAGAAGTAAAAGAGATCGCATTGGAAAGGAGTATATGGAGGAAATTGCATCATTACACCGACAAGAGCTGAGCTCTTAAGTTTTGTATTATACAACAAAATGGCACTGGTAATAATTGATGCTGTCTCTTTACTACCATTTAACAAACTTTTTAATACTTTGAAGGGGATATCAACATTTTTTGCCTCATAATAGACTTTATTGCTTCCTACACTGTCATCGCCGTGTACAAAATGTTTTTCAAATAAAAGTACTCAAAAGATGAATTTAATTTGTCAAGCACTTCTTGACATTATCTAAAGTGATGTGTAATGTGTAATCTAAGTTGTTTAATTCTAGACGACAAATTTACAAGGATCGATAAGATTTGAGATGGAATTTAAGTGACAACACGCTTACATATTTTTTCAATATCTTTTATCAGTAACTAATTTGCCGACACATTTCTGAGAAATCGCTTTATTGCAAAAGAAAAACATAAAGATGGGTACTGCTTCTGCAGTAAACGCATTTACTTACACCTAACACTCATAATGAAAACAAATAAATCTAGACTCCAATAAATAACAGATTTTTTTACAATTTCAATATAAGAACAGACTCATTAATTAAACCATGATAGTAAAAAAAAAATAAAACAACAAGCATGCTAAGTAAACACGCGAATAGCAACACGACAGCAAAAATGTTTTTTTTATTTCCTCTCGATGATGCCAAAACGAAACCATACATTTAATTAGGCATCACATGAAAATGCTTTTCGAGTATGGACCTTAACAGCCGTGAAATAAAGTGGTGATATTTTTTCAGAGATGCGCAACAGTTGGTTCAGTGCCAAAGTCACGTCAAGGCCAATGACCGTAGATTGGTCTATATCAACCGCTTCACCTTGGGGACAATTTGTTAAGACGGCTGATCTATAAACTGTGAAGAAGTAAAGATGTAGGAAGATTATCTCCTGAAACTGTTGGTGTATAATAATGTAATTTAACATAAGTACCTTACCTACCTGTTGAATCAGTTTGGTTTTGTTCCTAAGTTCATACAATAATACCGCAGTTTAACTTACTACTAAAATAACATATCATTGAATAGAGGTATTCCTACCTAAGACGTGTTTTACTATTAATGTTAACTTATAAGGCAAATCGGCTTTTAAGTCGTTAAAGCCAAAACGGCTTTTAGGCGGTCTAAAAAACCGTCACCAGATAAATAATCCACTAACTAGTTAGGGGACTTGGTCCAGTAATTAAAGCTGCGTAACCCAGTAAAATAAGCACGCAAACCTACATTGTTCAATGTTTTCCGATTCATATGGAGAAAAAACGGAAATGTTCTACACACGAGTGCTCGTATTCATTTGAATGTGAGTGACCTGCTTAACTGAAAATTGTTCCGGGCGTGTCATGTTCTGGAAATTCAAAACGTTCCAGAAAAATTGTGTAATATCTATTTAAAATAAAGAATTAAGATATTTTTATTAATTATTGGTATGTGGTGTGGTAATAACTTTAGTAAAATAAAGACTTTATTTATTTTCTAGCTGCAGCTAGCTAACTTTTCAACGCGGTGCGCCGCGGAATCTGAGAGATTATCTACCGATTTTTTATTTGAAAGAGTATTACCCCCGAGGTTGTATCATATTTTTTATGAGGATCTGACGAGAATCTTCGAAGTTATGAAAAGAAATGAACCTTGAGGCTGCAGGAAATTGCTCTTTTCTTAAGAAATTGAAGTTGGTTTTCATAAAAAAAATAACTTGCTAAGGCTAATTTTTTGACGAGTTTGTCAGTAAATACCAGTTTTATCATCACTATTACCTATCTATCCCAGCTGATACGATAGTAGGTTCTTTATCTAAAAACATCGATCAAAAAGTGGTGGAAAGCCGGTAATCCCCATCTATTGGTACAATGCACCTTTGTACTTACACAATCATCATCATTTCATACCTGTTAAACGTGGATCTTGTTTTATACGAGCTTTTAAATTGGCGTCCACTCAAGTAAGTTGTTTTTGTTCCATACAATCAAATCGTACAGCTAAATTTAAACTTTCTCTTTGCGATTAAACTGCATTTTAGTATACTTTTTAAGCACTAAATACAAAATATTTACCATGATTCTTGGATTGTAGAGGTTGGTTAATATCCTCTGTTTAGCACTTGTGATGTTGTAACATTGTGTTCCCCAAGGTGGTGAAATGTGTGTTTAAGGTTAGGTAAGTACCAGATGACTACCTACTTAAATTCATTTTATATTATATTAATAAATACCCAGGCAAGAAACAAATATCTGCAGAATATACAAATATTTGCCTTGCAGCGGGGATCGAACCCGCAACTCTTCTGCGTCAAACGGCCCCTCACCCTTTGCGCCACAAAGGCGACGATCAGCTTTCTACGAATGAATGGGTGACTGCGGAGGGCATTTTAAATTACCATGCCTTTTGACTTTGACTTTGAAAATAACAGAGTAATCATGCACCATTACTTGATTGACGTTGTTATTTTTATTGTTTGTTTTGTCCTTGGCTAGTGATGCTCTCGTGGGACTGTTTGTAATGTAGATGTTCTAGTGTTGTGACGCATGGTAACTACATAAAATAACCTATTTATTTTTACGATCACATTCTACAAAGCATGTACCTACTTATATTTATACTATAAGTATTATCAATGTTTAGTAGCTTGCGTACACGTTCTTGATGGATCGGCGAAATAAAGCAACGTTCTATGAGGTCACAAAATAAATGGAGATAATGGAAGTTTGGAAGTATAACTGAGACATTCCGTGCTTCAGAGTGTACCTACTTGAAATTTAATAATAATGTGAGTCGCAGGTTTTTCTTCGGTAAGCTACAGAGGCTTTTTTATCTACAAACACCTATCACTTGAAAAAGCCACTAGGAAATTATTTACAACGCATATTTGGTCCAGTAATTAACGCTTTGTTTAAAATATATATACGGTTAATTTCAGATTTGTTTTCAGTCACAAATATAGTTATATTACATGTAAATTTTTATCCCTATGCTTGTCGTAGGTTTTTAACAGTACCTAACCAGGTTTATTACCCTATCCCCTAAAAATGATTTTTTATACTCAATCCATTATTAAACCATTTGAATTCGTCGATCGATCTTTATTTATAGAGTTACACTATAAAGTGTATTTAAGTACATTATATTGTCACAATGTATTGTTTGAAGTTCCATTAGTTCCAATGTCCTAATCAATGTAGGTAGGTATAGTAAAATAATGTATCGCCTTCTGTAATACCAATCAAATAAATAATCATGACGTTTTGTTTCAAAATAAACTAACACGAATAATAAATATTTCCGTTAACTATTTTACATTGTATAAAATTAAAATAATCAGTCTTAAAATAAACGAAAATTTTCCAGTTGCTCCTGAAGTATGTAAAAATGATTAAATATTTTAATACCTTCGATGTTCTCCTCGTCTGTTTCGATCACTTTCATTTTTAATTCACAATTTCATAGCCTCACTAAAACACAGAATAAACACTCGATGTTCCGTAAAGTTATAAGTTCGTAGCGCACGGGACACGACCGCACCGGCCGAAGGATTCGCGCAAACTGAGTAAATTAAATTAACTTGATACTAGAACCTGTGATCTAGTAGAGCAATATTATTATAAACTGTGATTGTTATTAGCAATTTTAGGAGGAGGTTTTTAGGAATAGATGGCATCAAGTTGTAGTAAAATATAATAGCTGAAAAAACTACGATTTCTATTACAGAAAGATATGACATGTGTTCTTGTTTGCGTTGCGTCTTAATAATTTTTTTTCGCACTCTACTTAATATTGGTGATACAACTCTAATCAATAGCACAAAATAAGTAGTAGTAGGTACCTACAAGTATCAGCGGTGCACAATTCAGACTGAAAAGTTGAGAGAGACGTTTTTGTTGTTTTTATCATTTTCGTACAAGGTTGCGCAAAATTTTGGGCCCTTGAAGTAGCTAGGTTTTCTTTTGTAGGTAGAATGTTTTGTTCTGAGGAAACTTATAATCAAAATCATCCAGATCGTCTCGCCTCTTGTTTGGATTCTCGTCGTCGCCCGCTTGGCATCCAATGAGAAGGTGGGCCCAACGTCCTGGATGCATTCGAGTCATGGTCTGTCCAATCCCACTTCAGGGGAATAGAATATAGATAGATAGATAAACATTTATTCAGCACACACAAATACAATAGAAAAACAATAACAGAGAAGGACACAAGACAGGTATTAAAGGTAGGTAGGTAGGTAGGTCGGTACAGATAGAAAAACAAGCAAACCAACATTTTTAGAATAAGTATAATAATTATATAATAATTATAATCTATACATTCTACTTCATCACAGTTTTTATTTTTAATACGGAAGTCTACTCGTGAAAACCTGTAAGGCTTTCTGAATCCATGCTATTTGTAATTAAGCTGTTGGTTGTCTCATATATAAATATAAAATACATACCAATAGGTAGGTACCTATAGGTACTAAAGCAGAAAGTCGCCTTCCGTTATAGCCTTAAATTAAGAGGTAACAATCATTCCAAGAACACAGTAAGCAATTAAATCGTTCCCGTGCGACTTGTAAAAATGATCTATGATCCGAGATCAAACGGAAGGTAATTATTTCCGTTGCTTATTTACACACAAACAGACGTGTTTGCGTTTCGTTTATTGGGTTGTATTCTCGGATTGTTACGTCTGGGTTGATGGGTCGCACATTTTACCCGACTGTATTGAGTAAATAATGTGATTTTTGGTGGAATAGAATGGAATAGAAATGCTTTATTGTACACGAAAGCAAACAAATTAGAGATATAACTTTAGATTTTTATTTTTATTCAACTACTGAAGTATTTAATTTTATTATTCGTGCGTCGTACTTACGGCCAGTCTCAATAACCTACCTTTGGTTTTGCTTTCTGCTGGTAGACTGACATTACAAAAAAAATATTATTACTTACACATACAAAAAAATTACAAATATCTACCGACAGTAAGCAATACATCAGCAATTTAATGCTTGTGTTATGGTAACCAGATGACTGTACACTACATAGATAAAATTTTTTTGACAACACCTAGACTCGAGACAAATATTTGCAGATCATGCAAACATTTGTCCAGCAGCGGGGATCGAACCCACAACCTCTGCTTCTCAGGCGGACTTTCACCCTCTGCGCCACAGAGGTCCTTCATTGAACAATATTGAGTATAAACTTGCCCAGCACATTCAGTACATTTTCAGCATACCTGGGCTTATCTAATGACGACCTCGGTGGCACAGTGGGCGAAAGCCCGCCTGAGACGCAGAGATTGCGGGTTCGATCCCCGCTGCGGGACAAATGTTTGCATGATCTGCAAATATTTGTTTCGTGTCTGGGTGTTTTCTATGTATAATATGTATGTACTTATTTACAAAAAAAAAATTATCTATGTAGTTTATCAGTCATCTGGTTACCATAACACAAGCATTAAATTGCTTAGCTTGGGACTAGATGACGCAGTGTGGAATGTCCAAGGATATTTATTATTTATTTATTTATTATTATTATTAATGATTAATACGTGTGGTCTACGCTGACGTTCTACATAACGTTCTTAGAAATTTAAAACCTACTTAATGATGAAAAGATGATTCACAAAGCATTTGAGGTTTAGGTATGACAAAAAAAATTGTGAATAAATGTAACAAAATTGTCCCAAGCAACTGCTCACATGATTGTGAGTCACATTCGGTAACTAAACGGATATTTACGAGTTTTTTTTCTCACGAAATAAATAAATTTTATTTAATTAAGCTTAATGAGCACAATCTAAAAGTATTTAAATTTTAAATTTAGTATATATGTGATTCTTAAATAAATTTAAATTACCCATCCACATTCATACTTATAACTTTTTTGGTGATAATAATTATCTTTCAACCCTCCCACATTACATTACCATACCATGCTTATCTGTGAGCAGTACCTAGATAGGGTACCTAACTATTGGAAAATTAAGATTCGTGACATAATTACGGATCACAATTTTCCGACAGTTTACAATCTCGCGAATTTAATCTCGTTAGATTGTAATCTAACGCAAGTTTGCAAAATGTAAGCAACTCCTTTTGGGACTAATGCAGATTCGCTTCACCAAGTCCGGTAAGCTTAAACAATGAGTGACTTTAGTTTTTTTCTACACACGATTCTACATTTTCTTGAGGCTGAAGTTGGCAGTAAACAATTATTAGGTACATCACAAAAAAGCTCATAATTCTACTTCCTATCCTACTAATATTATAAAGGTAAAAGTTTGTGTGTGTGTAGTGTATTTGTACTCTTTCACGCTCAAACGGCTGGACGGAATTGAATGAAATTTAGTACCAGGATAGCAAATCTACACTCATGGTATCCCATCATCATATACCATGATGATGGGATAAAGCATGAGTGTAGATTCGATTCACATATTATTGTTTGCCGATTCGCGTCGCGTTTGTACCTCAATCCCGTTTGTTGACAGTTCTCTGTCTCACGGCAAAGGCTTCGCGAACAATAATGAATGAATGAATGAATGAAAATTCTTTATTGCACACCTTAAAAAATAAACAAAGAATAAAATAAAATGTAGGTAGTAAACATGTACAATGGGCGGCCTTATCGCTAAAAGCGATCTCAATACCTACTATCGAACCTCTGAGATTGTTGAACTGTGACTGTTTCGCTCCGAGATCCGTGTGTGGAGCGGCTTTTACAAACTTTTCTTGGAAAATTTTGGAAGATGACGTATTCAGCCTATTATGACCCAAATAACATGGGTTAGCGAGCCGCTGACCCCCACCTTGCTACATTACTACCTATTATGATTTATTTCAATGCCGCGGTAGAAAATATCTTAAAGCTCTTAATTTCTTTATAACTGCGCCCGTTTTTTTACAACCGGAATAGTACCTATAACAGTAAAGTTGTACTGAAATTAAAATAATATGTCTTGTAGAGGAGGGCTTAGGATTCAATGTTTGTTAAAAGTACATTAATTTATGTCAATAAAACCTTTTTATTCAATTGATTACATTTTATAATTACTTAGCGGTAAAATAGAAATACATTCTGTATAAAAGTTGATTACATTACTAATTTTATTTACTGTTTAATTACTGTATATGGCCGAACACTATTGTGTATTAAGGACAGGCGACGTCTTCACGCATTAAGCTTAATAAAATACGCTAATATTATGGCCGTTATTTAAAACGGTGACCGCTTATCAAGAAATTAAAAGCGTTTTGTTAATTTATCGCTTCAATTGCGGAATTAAAACAAACAATGGTTTTATGTTTATGTTTAGCAGGTTTTTTCTAGCTGGAGCTTTTAATTTACACGTATTTAATCAAGGAATTTTACGGGAATGAGAAGTGAGAGAGTATTTGCGTATTTTAATCGTTTCAGGGTTTGTTTGTAAAAAAAACCTACTAACAAAATTATGATGAGTTAAACACACTTAATGGGATAAAATTAATTGAGAACATTATTTGAGTTTTGTGTTTATTTATTTCCATCAGTAACCCAGTACAATACGATCCATGTTTTAATCATCTTTGAAAAATAAGTGTTACAACACAACACAACTCTAACACTGTAAGTTGTGTGTTGAATTTTTATATTAGGTATTACACATTTTGAAACTTTATTATTCGAACATTTTTATAATCCACTGTCCTATTTTGGATGAAACTTAGATTAGATTGCTGCCTGAAATTATAACAAACTAGTGTCAGAAGTTATCAATAATAATCTAATCGGTTTCAAAATGTTATTACCTAGGTACCTAAGTTTAACGTACAACCACGCTGTTGAACTTCAGATGCTTAATAAAAATTTAGCAAGAACACTAATGCCGGGTTCCTATATCCAACTAACGGACGTAGGTCGTCATAGCAACGTTGTTTATTCAACACAAAATGTATAAGACTTTTTGAAAGATAACAACGTTGCTATGACGACCGACCTACGGACATCCGTTAGTTGGATATAGGAACCCGGCATAAACGTAGTGTAACTAAATATCAGCCAAAAACTAAACTTATCTTACAATCCATGAAAAATCCAAATTCTTGATTCGTCATCTTCCCACGACATCGGAAAACCATAAATCTCAATATTTTAACTCATAAAATATCTGATATCATCTTCTAAAAGTATTCCGCGGTTCTACTCCCACATGTAATTAAACCATAAAAATCCCATGAAAATTGGTTTAGCACCGACATCCTAGGACATAAATCTGAATAATTTTTCAAATAAATCAGTTTCATATATTACTAGCTGTACCCCGCGGTGTTACCCGCGGTGAATAAGTTAATAGATTTTTTTAACGACTTTTAAAAAGTAGGAGGTTCTAAATACCTACGTCGACTGGGTGAACCGATTTGATGATTATTTTTTTGATCTGATGAGGATCGTCAGAGATATGAATAAAAATGCACCTTGAGAGTGCAGAAAATTACTATTTTCTTACGTAAGTATATGAAAATTATTTCATAAAATTTTTAATTTTGCTCCTTGGTTAAGACCCAATGCGTCATTGTGTCACTTGATTTTGGTGCTCATAGAACAGGATGACTGCTGGTCGGTTACTATTCTATGGTCTAACACAGTTTATTTTGCTCGCAAAATATTCAAGAAGCTACCATGCGAGCGAAGCGAGCTTCGACCCAAGCGAGCGCAGCGAGCCGAAATTTTTAAGACAAATTCGTTATGTGACACTTGATGTAGCTTATAGTGCTTACAGAAAAGGCTGACTGTTGGTCGGTCCCTATTCTATTGTCTGACATAGATCAATTTGCCAGCAAATATTCAAGAAGCTACCGTGCGAGCGAAGCGAGCTCAGTGAGCGTCTTAAACTCGCGAAGCGAGCCGAAATTTTTAAAAACAAATACTCGTGACATGACACTTGATTTTGCTTATGGAGCTCATAAAAAAGGCTGACTGTTGGTCGGTTCCTATTCTATGGTCTGACATAGTTTATTTAGCTTGCAAAATATTCAAGAAGCTATCATGCGAGCGAAGCGAGCCAAAATTTTTAAGTAAAATGCGTCATTGTGTTACTTGATTTTGCTTATAGTGCTTATAGAAAAGGCTGACTGTTAGTCAGTCCCTATTCTATGGTCTGACATAGATCAATTTGTGAGCAAAATATTCAAGAAACTACCGTGCGAGCGAAGCGAGCTTCGAACTAAGCGAGCGTAGCAAGCTTCAAACTAAGCGAGCGTTGCGAGCCTTTTAAACTCGAGCCGAAATTTTTAAGAAAAATGCGTCGTGTGACACTTGATTTTGCTTATAGTGCTCATAGAAAAGGCTGACTCTGCTGGTCTGTTCTTAGTCTATGGCCTGACATAGTTCAATTTGCTAGCAAAATATTCAAGAAGCTACCGTGCGAGCGTAGCGAGCTTCGAACTAAGCAAGCGCATCGAGTTTCTTAGACTCGAAATTTTTAAGATAAATTCGTCATGACTGATACTTATGTTTGCTCATGGTGCTCAAAGAAAAGGCGCTGGTCGGTTCCTATTATAAGGTCTGACACAGTTCAATTTGCTTGTAAAAGATTGAAAAAGCTACATGCGAGCAAAGCGAGTGCAGCGAGGATTTTAGACTCGAAGCGAGCCGAAACTGTGGGAAATGTAATAAAATAGCGATGATGAGGTGCTGTACCGAATTTTAATTGAAGACACAAATATAAACTTTGTCCTAATGGTTTATGTTGAGTTCTTTTTACCGGGGATTTATCTGCGTACATAAGTCCCAATTCCGTGAGATTATCGGGACAAAAAAAACAATATTTAAAATTCGTTAAGCCGTTTGAGCTTGAAGAAGCATAATTTAGGTATTTTGATAATCTCACGGGCACAATACGCTTTTAAGGGATTTAAAGTAGCTTATGACATGTTTTTATCCAGGATATCAACTGACCTGGTACCAAATTTCATTCAAATCCGTCCAGTCGTTTGAGCGTGAAGGAGTTATAACATTGCCTGTGCTGCCATCTATTAACATTATTTTGACTAACAGTTACGTTTCACGGCCAAACTATTTTGATGAATAATTTGGTTTATAATCCCACGGAACCATTCCTTTTTTTCAGCAATTTAAGGTAGCCTATTTGTTAATCCAGGGTACTGCTACCAAATTTAATTCAAATTCATCCAGCCGTTTGAGCGTGAAGAAATAATTACTTTACCTGTGCTGCCATCTATTGAAATTATTTTGTTAGTTTCTCACGGCCAAACTATTTTGTATTTGTTTAATAATCCCACGGAATCAATGCACTTTTAATTAATTTTAAGTAGCGTACATTTTAATCCAGGGTATAAACAATCCTGCTACCAAATTTAATTCAAATTCATCTAGCCGTTTGAGCGTGAAGGAATAATAAATTTGCCTGTGCTGCCATCTATTGAAATTATTTTGTTACTTTTTCACGGCCATACTATTTTGTGTAGGTATACTATTTTAATGAATTTGATTAATAATCCCACGGAATCAATGCACTTTTCAGGAATTTTAAGTAGCGTATATTTTAATCCAGGGTATAAGCAATCCTGCTACCAAATTTCATTCAAATCCGTCCAGCCGTGCGAGCGTGAAGGAGTTATATTTTTGCCTGTGCTGCCATCTATGAAGTTATTTTGTCTGACAGCTGCCTTTTGCACGGCCAAACTACCGAAACTATTTTAATGAACATTTTGTTTTATAATCCCACGGGAACACTGCACTTTTCAGGAATTTCAAGTAGCCTATTAGTTATTCCAGGGTATAAGCAATCCTGATACAAAATTTCATTCAAATCCGTTCATCCGTTTGAGCGTGAAAGAGTAACAAACACACTTACACACTTACACACTTACACACACACAAACTTTCACCTTTATAATATTAGTGGGATTTACACAGATGTTTACGGTAAAAAGTAATGTATAACTACCTCCCTGTGTTTTCATGCGTTTTATAAGTTTTTTTAGCAGAGTAGCTACTACGGCTACTATTCATGCTATACCTACAGTCATTCAAAGTCAAAGACCTTCTACCCTTTATTATAATGTCTTTAAGCACACCTTGTACGTTGTCACTATTTGACATTGGTCAAATCCGGAGTATTCAAGTAGGAAGTGGTCCAAGATCAACCCACTGCAGTCCCCTCGACGATTCAACCAAAACCATTCGCAATTTATCAGTTACCAAGCCCGTTTCCTTGTTACGAGTATCACTATTATTGAAACTATCATAATAGTACCTACTAGGAAATGTGACCAAATATTATAATTGGATGAGTCACTGAATACTGACCCTTAGACAACTTTGAAAGAATTTCAATTTCAATAGCCCTACAAATAATTAAATATTAGGTACAAATGAGACTGTTAATTAATCCTGATCGCTTCGCTTCTCGGCATAGGCCTCCCCTCCCCCAGGAAAGAATAAGATGCTTTAAATGCATCCTAAAAATTGCACCCAGGCAAAATCAAAAGATCATTAAACGTCTCTATTCCGCCTATGCCCGCTAAACCAACGGTCGGCAACAGGCGGACCGCGGTCCGTTTGCGGACCGCGAAAGGTCGAACCTCGGACCGCTAAATATTGTAATGTGTTGTACAGTTCTTGCAATTCACGAGCGCACTTGGCCTTTGTTTGTGTTCAGTTGAATTTGCTACAAGATTCCAAGACTTTGCAGAGGGTGGGCAAGCTATCTCCGTTTCTTAAATCGCCATTTGAAGTTGATCCAGCGGCAGAATGGACAGATGTGGCTGCCAAGTTGTTTAATCTGTCAAAGCCATCACTTTAAATGGAGATATTCTTCTTCATTGGACCGTATAAAACGGTATCCACTGAAGAATTTTGGACCATAATTATATATCTCAGAAATATATGAACAAACTAAAAAACTAGCTATCAATTTAGCCACTAATGTTCGGCTCGACATACCTTCGTATTGTGAAACATCTTTCTCGAAGAATTTTAAAAAAAAAAACAAGTATCGTTGAGTGAGACACACTTCGAATTTGCTGTTCCTCTTGAGAACCAAAGTATAAAAAACTGGCTCAAGACCATCGGTGTAGTTTCTCACATTAATCTTCTTGAGTTTTTAAATTCAGAATTTGATTTAAAGCAAAAATAATAAATAAATAGCACTAAAGTAAGTAAGTTCGTATGAGCAAGTGGCCAACTCTGGTGACGGAGTTTTTAGGCCGCCTAAAGGCCTTAAATAAATAAATATATAAATAGCACTTAATTATTATTTGTTTTCTTTCTGGACCTCGTTAATATTTTCCCACATTATCCGGACCCCCACCTAAAAATACTTGCCGACCCCTGCGCTAAACTAAAAACACAAAGATCTGAAACTCAGCCGTGTTATACCTACAATTAGTTTATTTTTGTTTTAAAAAGTACGTTAACCTACACAGCAAAGCCTAGTATGCGCTTAGTGCAGTAGGTATATTCGATCAAGATCAATGGAGTTTGGCATTGTTCTGAATAGTCAACAAATAAAAGGGTGACCTTTGGAAGCATCAATATCAGATAGCATAAAAAGTTTGACTCAGCACAGACGATTTTACTTACTTTCATGTGTATAAATGTAATTAATTTAACACATGGTACTTTCATGTGTTAATATTAATTACGTCATTTATACAGTAAGATCGTCATGGTATGTTTTATGCCGGGTTCCTATAGCTAACTAACGGATATCCGTAGGTCGGTCGTCATAGCAACGTCTAATCTGTCAAAAAGTCTCATACATTTTGTGTTGAATAAACAACGTTGCTATGACGACTGACCTACGGACATCCGTACGTTGGATATAGGAACCGGGGGTTAGTGAACCATGAACCTGTCAGTGACTACAAAACAAACGAACTAGATATCTTAGCAAAAACTTCGCTCCAATGCTCATAGTTTCATTTTCGAGTGATGTGTCTGTGGTGAAAATGCCAAGTGAATATTACGAGTGCGTCATATTTAAAGCGGAAAAGCCGTTCGGAATTTTTGATACGGAATTTACCGCACAGAATTTTATTCAGCTTAAAATGTTTAAGGTAAGAAATAAACAAACAAATAGGCAAATTAAAAAAATTAAATAAAACGGACTTTTTTAAACTTTCGCGATCATAACACACATTATAAAACATAATTATGCAAACGGGTAGGTATTTATCACGAATTTTACCTTTAATATACAGTCTTCCCGCGACCACGGCTGGTGCAAAACGTCGGGTAATTGACTAAAGACTGTATATTAAAGGTAAATTTTGTGATAAATACCCGTTTGCATAATGTTTTATAAAACGGACTTTAACAAGTATGTTGTAGGAGAGCAATTTGCTTTCTCTCAAATTCCGAAAATCCTCGTCAAGTCCACACAGATTTTTTACAATAACTAGTTGAATACGGCTATGTGGTGTTAGCCGGGTCGGAAAGCAATGGGAGCTAGAGATGCGGTCCGTAGAATATTACGGCTAGATTATGTGATAACACTATCGATAAAGATTTCTTAGATGCAAGAAGTGGGTAAGTAAGTGGGTGAACTTATTATAATGCTGTTGAGAGTTGAGCAAACCTTACTTTATATAGTCCGCACGTTATCGTTTTGTTAAGTTTTAAGACTTAGATATTTTGTTTTTTTCTTTGTTTGTTGTTGTTATAATTTTGTATTTTATTTATTTAAATCAGTAGAATAACAGGTGTAAATAAATAATTGTCTAATTGACCGAGACGTCTTCTTTGATGTTTTCTTTTTCCCATGGAAATAATCCCATGTTCGAATTCAGGACAGTATACCTACCTACTTCATACGGACTCGTAACTATTACTATTATTATGCTTATCTAATTCTCGGTGAAGGAAAACATCGTGAGGAAACCAGTTAGCTCTCTAATAGCGTCGATGGGCTTGCAACCTGTCACGTATGGAAAGTTAACTTCTGCAAAAAGTGGGCATGTAAGTACCAAATATGTATATATTTGGACATACCTCTGACTACCCCCTTAGACATCTTCAAAAAGATCTAAAAATTGCCTAATAATCTGAAAGAAATGTCTACCGCTCCCGAGATACAGTCGTGATCATATTTCATTTTTATTTTTCTAATTCTATCAATTATTAAATTTCTAGAAAATAACTACTTACACTATACATTTATTCTGTTGTAGGTACGGGAAACTTGCCCGTGCCTGTGGGAATATTCACAGCTGTTTGTACACGTGATTGAGTAACAAACACCTCAACTTTTACGTTTAGAACTCTATTATAATGTGATTAAATCACATTATTAGAACACTTTAGAGATCAAGCACTCAAGATGCTTTGATCTTGTCTCAAAGTGGGTGTCTGATCTGAAGCACGGTCAAACAAAAGGTACCTACTATTAGCTAACGCTTACAAAGGTTACATACAGTCATTCTGAACATTTTGCACTCACACACCTTTGTATATTCAACAACAATGGTACCTAGAAACGTTTCCTAGACCAATAAAACTTGCTAGTAAACTTATTCTGTATTGTAGTCAAGAATTCAAATTGGATTCTCAACTTACGTTATCAGAAGTACCTGAGCAACTCCGTAGTCTCCGTACATCAAAAACATCTGCACATTGAGTTAATTTCTTTCAGTTTTTGACCAACTCAAGTGACAGTATTTTATTTCGCCTATAGGTTTCTTCTTTACTTGACTTGTAGACTGACACAGGCCCTTCAGAATGCTGTTAAAGAAACTAGTGGTCATGGTCACCATTCAAGATGACCTACACACATAGAGCTACGCTCGACAACTAAGCAAACTACACCACAAGTGCTTCAAATAAATACACATTGAAATACATTCAAAATTATACTTCCCAAGTTTGTAGCTGTAATTTAACAGCTTCTAACTTCTAAGTTGACTAGCAGATACAAACTCTACCTGCCATTGGTTTGGCTTCCAAACTTCTATGATTTATATAATACTTCAACATAATGTACCTCGTATTAGGTAACTCATAACACAGGCTAACTAAACACTTGGCTAGAAGAACAAAAACCCTTTCACATTCACCAAACAAGAAAATAATAATAACAAGACCAATTCATATTCACCTGCCAACTTAGCAAAGCCTAAAAGTTTCTGATTTTCATCAATGGAAAGAGATGGAAACAACTGTAGAAAGAGAAAGAGAATCTGTTTGGTTTGGGTTATAAAATCATTGAGATGGCATTCATTCATTAATCATGTTTACAATAATCTTCAATGAATTACATTGTAAACTATACTAATACAGAGTTCGTCTGTTCCTACATGGAAATTGCAACTATATTCTATGGTACGAGTATATACGTTTACCTGAGCTCGTGATTGTTTTCTATTATTGTTGTAGTAAATGTGACTATGCGTCTAGCTACATATGAACTGCGAGTTGCTTAGCTAGTTGCGATGCCGACAACATTGATCCCATCTACATGAATGCAGACTTGTTCAATAAGTGGTGGCAATTGACCCCGCTTGAGCGTGGTGTGGACTGGTCGAAGTTACTTCCTTCAAAGTGATGACCGTTTTTTAACTGCCGTTGTAATCTCGGAGGGCTACTGCGAGCATTAACTCGTATCAGTTTAGATTGAAATAAATTAGGTATTACTTCAGTGAGTGAGGAGAACCGAGAATTACATTGCGCAACATGAAATGTTAATTTATAAAACTAATACTTTATATTAGTGGACCGGAGAGCGTGTATGAAGAATGTAATGAAAGTGAATATGGCGAAAGAGGTGTGTCAGGATCGTAGCAAGTGGAGATCCGTGCTCTCTGCCTACCCGCTTAGGAAAGAGGAGTTATTTTATGTATGTATGTATTTATTTTATGTTTGTACTGTATTCCCAGGGAGCAGTAGACATTTCTTTCAGATATTTTTTAGGTATTCATTTCAAATAAACAATAGAGTGAAAAACTATTGATAAGATTTTAATTTTCAACTTTATAGTTTATTTTTCGAAGGTCAGGAGATATATCTTTCCAGGCAACGGCTTTGTACAAAAATGTATCACAACAACAGTGAAGACAAATTGTTTACCATTTTACGAAACAAGCAAAGTACTCGCAACATTGCCTAAGTAAACACCAACGTAATGTTTCTAAACATTGATTCTGTTTCATTTTCTCTACAACTATAATTATTCAGGGTTTTTTTAGGGCTATTACTGGCTAAGTCGAGTTATCATGATAAGACTATTATGTGCTCTAGCCCTAAACAAAACTCCCTTCTATTATCATTGTTTTTATCTAAATCAAGAAATCAAGCTTCAAATTACCTAATATGAAAATCAATTTTCTTAATTGTACAGTTGGAGCATTGCTTCAAGTAATATTTTCATTCTACTGTTTATTTTATTACTGTGTTATTTTAGTTGTGCGATTGCGTTAGATTGTCCTGAACAGTTTATTCAACCTTTGGTGAATTATTTGTTTATTTATTCTTATTACTCTTTTTCTTAACTCATGCCCTGTGGGTGTGCCATATAATCTTTTCCCACATATTTAAAACCTCAGCTGTGAAACAAATTATATTTTAGGAACACGACACGGACATGTAAATTTAACACAGAATTTAAAAAAAATCCCATTTTATTATTTTATTAAATATCCAAGGGTAAGATTTAAAAAACCATAGTCAAAAGCATACCTAACGTTTCATTTACATGCCCTTATTCCATCAATATTTTGTACTTGCTTACTTGGCCGCGGCTTTGCATAGGTACGTGGTGGATTAAAAGTAGCCTATGTATTACTCCAGGGTTATAAACTGTTATTCCAAGTTTCAGCCAAACCCGTTCAGTAGTTTTCGCGTGAAAGAGTATGTTTTATACAAACATTCGCGTTTGTAATTTTAGTGGGATATATACTTACTAAGTAGGTAGGTATGCTAAAAACAAAACAAAACAGATCTTTGTTGTTTTAATAATACGATAAGTGAGTTATGTTCATATTATTTTTATAGCCTACTCTTTTTATACTTAAGTAGATATAATTTAGGTACCTACATGATGCCATTTTCTTGTACGTACCAAAGCAATAATGAATGCAATAATTACGCGCACCTAATTGACGTTTAATAATTGTAACCAACTGTTGTCTATACCATGCAAGTCATGATGACAGTCTATTTAATTAATTGTGCAACAGGCAAGAATCTTGCATCGTGTAAAAATACTTAAAGAAAATATAGCAAAATCTAATGAAAACTGCCTAAACGTTAGCAGATTTGTCGCCAATCTTGGCACCATTCCAGACGATCTCACGATCTGTTTATCGTAAGTTGTCGCTGTTTTGACGTTAAATACGATGAAGGTCCCGCCAAAAGTAAAAATTAGAGTATAGAATTTAGCGCCGTTGTGTTGTAGTTTATAGACAATAGTGGCAATTCGGAGTACCTACCTATCGCAAAAGCTAAACTTAACTAACTAAAAATGTTGGCGTTCCTTTTCATAGCGATGGAAATAAAAAGGATGGCATTAATTTGAGTTAGTTTAGTTTAGCTTTTGCGACACTCAAAATTGGAACTATTAGCTGCGCCCCGCGTTGTTACCCGTGGTGAATAGTTGCCGTTCCTGTGAGAATACCGGGATCAAAAGTAGCTTATGTAATTATTCCAGGATAATGCAATCCTGTTACCAAATTTCAAACCAAGTTTATATAGGTTTCACAAAAGGAACATTTAGCTTTTTAAATTCCTTTGTTCAACGTAATAATAAAATAAAATAGGCGGTGGGGCGGTGCAAAGCCGATAGTCGAAAACAGTTGCTGCAACATGTCACGTACTGAATGCTACAGGTTACTCAATGATCCAATGATCCATATGTATTCAGTAGACTGTGTAAAACGTGAGCATTGATCATAAAGACTAAAGTAATATGTAAACGAATATGTTACAATATTACTAGGTAACTCTACATGTATTTGAAGGTGAAAGGCATCCGACTTCAAATGGTTCAAATCAACGAATCAAATGGTTACCTGGAAGAAATTGCTTTTATCAATAAGGCTGCCAGTTGATTCACAATTTGTTTTTGTACTTGTTACCCTTGTAGTTTTAAGAAATCATTAAATTATCTATCTGTCTATCTACTATCTACTTCATCAAACCTAGTTCTCACAAGCAAGTCGTAAATGTCTCGCTACAAAATGATCGTTTTAATCTCTGGTATCGGGCACTATGAAGTTTCTTTAAGTGTATTGTACCTGCTTGTCCCGAAACCAAGTTGCAATAAATGCCTTGCTAAATGATATCGAATATCTAGTGTCTTTCAATTTAATTAAAGTTTACCATCTATGTAGGTACCTACCTAAATAAAATATTTGAAAGCAATTGAGAAACATAACTTTTTGCAGTAGGATTAAAATACATAAAAGATTATTTTTTTTAAATCTACTGAGTGCCAAGATATACATTCGAAGTATCGAATCAAATAAGTTCTAATATATTTTCGTCGTCTAATACAAAAAAAGCAATAATAATTAAGTCTAGATTGAGAGGGTATTATTAAGAAGCCTATGGTGTTGGTTAAAAAAAAACCACTGTAGAAACTTTTAGGTAGGTACGTAACTATTACTTAGGTATTATAATTGACTTTGGATGGAATTTCGGAACGAAATAAATCTTAGTTAAAATATATCCCGTTTTCACTACTTAGAAATAGACAGTTCCTGTCTATCAAGACCCGTTACCAAAATTACTGGCACATTGCCAAACATCCTGAACTTGAGCTCTGTTATTCTTGTAACTCACACCGATTTGTTTGTATGAAAAGTGTCAACGTTTGGAGTTTTAATTTGGCCAAGGTCGTATTTTCGGCCTTGTCAGGTTAACAATAAGACGAATTCAGAAAATAGCATTAAAAACGTACTTACCTACATAACGTAAGTAAGTACCTACTCATTATTTTAACCCGCAAGTTCACGGAGGATGCAGGCCAATTCCAACCGAAACAACTAGGTACTTAGAGATTTGTAAGGGAGGCCTTATGTAAGTACCTACTGCAGTGGACGTCCTATGGCTGATATAATGATGAAATTGAATACGGCGAACACAGCACTAGCATAGGTACCTACTACCAGTAGCCTGTCACCAGAGTTGGCCACTTGCTCATACGAACGAACGAACGAAGTATATAATTCATGTTTCAAAATTCATGTTCCGAATCAAAAGCTCTAGGACCTAGAGCTTTTGATAGAGAGAGAGAGAGAAAGTCGAGAGAGTACCGACTCTCTCGACTCTCTCGACTCTCTCTTTCTCTCTCTATCAAAAGCCGTCGTCATACCGATGACGACATGACCAAATATTCCAAGGAAAAATTAATAAACTCATAGAGACCATTCGATCTCATTTAGAAGCCAAATCGAGTTTTTCATTACATTCTTTGATTTATTCGAACTCTCCAAAACCTCAAGCACGTTAATTTAATTTAAACCAGACACCCACCAACGTAAAATCGCCAATCTAATTTCACTAATAAAGATCTGATTGAAATAAATCAAGTTCAAACGCGTATCGTAGAGCTGTGTCAACATATTCCCGTTTGAAGTCTGGCTGGAGGAATGTTTATACAATACATTACTTACTATATAGCTGAGAAGATATATCCCTAGTTTGGTAGATACATCAAAGTAGGAACTCCAGTTCTGATTTTCTGTGGATGAATTCGTTAGAAAAGAATTGGAAGTAACGTTTGAGGTAATGCAAGACATTGGAAAGCACGTATTCTATTTTTGTTTAAGTAGTGACGGAATTGGTGGCTAGCAGATGGCTATACGAAGTACTTTTTTATAGCGTCATACTAGACATTAAATCTTGAATTTATTATCTCCAGCAAAAAATCTAGTGTTTTATGGGTCTGTAACGTCCTTACAGTGAATAGGTATTGCAAACTATCGAGTTTAATAGAGAGGACTGAAAGAAAGGGGTACATTTTACATGCGTGAGTCAAGCAAATAAAAATCAATGTACATTTATATTCTCATCAAGGACAAAATTCGGAATTATCGCTTTGAAAAGGTAGTAGGTACGCTATTTCCGACTATTTCTGAATAGTTTATTTTTACTAAAGCAATTTGCAAAATACCTAGGTACCTACTTATGTAAACCCTCAAGACGCAGGTAAAGAAACACAAAATAACTTCTTCAACAACATTAAAATAATTACTGTCGTTCATTCAACTCTTAGCAGTTTGTCTCAACCACTCAATAAATTCAACCCACGTATTCGTAAGACGAAACAAATTGTTATTTTATTTTTGGTAAAAAAATAAAGTCGCTCAATTTTCAATGTGATTTTTAATTAGGTAGGTTATTGAACGAAATTTTTCATATTTTTCAAGGGAGTGTAGGTATTGTGTAGTATAATCAAAATTTAAATAGATAATCATAAATAACGCAGTTGCTACAAAATGGCTACGGCCAGCGGCTTGGCTGGCGGTGCGGGGACACCTACGAGTATTTTTTACCGAAATATGTATTTACCTACCTTCTTATTAGGTTAGAACAAATATAATTTATTTAAAACATAGGCATTTTGGAAACTGGTACTTACCTAAAAAATATAATGGTTTCTACATAAGCAACAAATACCTAATAGTATTGAAACACACCAACATAAAATAATAAAAATACTTTGTTGTACACTTTTAAGAACAGATGAGAATCTGAATAGGCTCTATTTTTCGAAATTATACGTCCTTAGAATCCTTAACTTTCTTACAGAGTATTTTTTTAAAGTGAATAATACATTATTGTAGATACTTATACCTAAACAGAAGCACTCCGACGTAATCTGAGGTATAGTCACAAGCGATCTCTCCCAGGCAAACTATGAGATAAAAACGAACTGGATTGAATATTGCGCACATAAAGAGATGCTGGTGAGATCCAAGACTTGCACCATCAATTGGGCATCAGGTGATATCTCAATATTATCGGATAATGCCGGAAATGCATCATCCGCTCTTATTTATATCCGATGAACATAAAATCGATTACGAATGAAAGCGAGTATTATGATAGATGGGTTGAGGATTACGCACTCAATCATTCTCTGCCAAGAATATTGAGACTGGATTGACGAAAGTGTTTTTTTATTGCGATCCTCAAAGGTACCTACGGGGCTAAAGATTCTACATCTATTTGACTAATAAAATAAATATACAAACTACCGCCTGCGGCTTCGCTCGCGTGGTTACTACATAGATAAAAAGTAAAGCCTACCTATGTATTTTTCCAGGTTATAAACTGTTCCTATTTCCGTTTCAGGCAAATCCGTTTAGTAGGGTTTGCGTGAAAGAGTAACAAACATATATCGAGTCTAAGTATAAAAAAATAAAAAATAAATGTACTTATATACCTACCTACTTTTGCGTTTATAATTGAGTTGAAGGATATTTAAAATCAGTACCTACCTACCTATCTAAATGGTGTAGGTAAGCAATTGGTATAGTACTTAGGTAGGTTAGGTACCTACGCTTAAATTATACAAAAACTTATGGTCTTTTAATGTAGGTAATTTTGTGATATGGGTATGGTACAACGCCTGAAATAAACGTATTTTATTTAAATGATGTAGGTACCAGTTGTAGCAAACCGAGATTTTTGTTTTATTTAGATAAAATACCTAAGTACCTAAGTTTGCATGACCTAGTCGCCAACTTTGGTGACGTAGCTTTTAGGCCACATAAGCCTCCGTAATGGCCTAACTACATACCTACTTTAAAAGCCGGGAGTCGGGACCACATATTTATGTGGTCGGGACCGACAACGACAATGTTTGCCTTGAGAACTAATATGACGAAACAGTTTGACATAATTGCTAACATCAAAATGGGATTACTTCTTCTCCTCACTCGCCCGCGGATCTCGCGCGAAGCTGTGAACTATCCGCGAACAGTGTAGGTATAGATCTCATTCGCGCGCGTTCGCACATTATTGTCAAGATTATACCTACTTGCCTTCATAATGATGAATGAGTAATAGGACGACTTTCATACTGATTTTCAGACTAACCTTCATATTTTTCACCCTTTTCCTGATTTAATTCAATGTCAACCATTTTCACAAAACCTAAAAAAAAATCACACAGAATCACACTTTTTTAATTCATTATAACGACCAAGACACACACTAAAAAAAACTTTATGCAAAAAAAATAGTTTGAATAACCAAACAAAAAAAATAAACGCGGAAAATTGCTATTTCATTTGAAATAGCAACGCGCGCGTTCGCGCCAACGGTGCTCACACACTAGTCTATTTTTGATGAGTCGAATGATTCCATTGCAATTTTGTGGTCATTGTCAACCAGGCCATGATCTTGAGAGGCCTGTGTCAATTAATGTAAATTGTTACTATGGTACTGTTTAGCTCAACTCATACAAGTCAGAGCAGTTTTCTCATAGAATGCCTTGTAATTTACATATTACCTAGGTACTCTAATAGAGTCACAAACACAAAACTTACAGTAAGTACCTATAAAATTACATTAGGCACAAGCAGTAGGTTAGGTAGAGTAAAGTAAAGGTATATACTTACCTACTTACCATAAACAGAGTGCCACCGGGGCGCCCGGGGCGGGGCGCGGCGTCTCGTAGCAACGGCGTAGACGCAGTAAGAGCCTCTACGTCGCAGCTGGTCGCAGCTACGTCATCGCGTAGTAGCATCACCACATCTAGCTAGGTTAGAATAAAGCAATCAGGAAAGATTTAAGAAATTTAATAGATTTATGTTGGTTAATAAAATCAAGTAGGTAGAGGTAATAGGTATTCGTCATCGATCTAAACTTTGTCGTAATAAGAAAAACAAATATAAAACATGATCACGACTGTATTCAAAAATCGCAGTAGACTTTGGTAGACATTCTCTCAGATGAGATCCTTCGAAGATATCTTACGGGTAGTTAGTCAGAGTGTTCATAGGAACACGAAGATAAAAAAATAAACAGTATTATTTGAAAAAGGGCATTAAACCAACCTTTGACTTGCGAATGCTGGCTGGCTGCATTGAGTTAATATTAAACATTTTATTTTAAAAATCAATACATAAATATTTTATTTTGCTTATTGTGAAAAGCGACATCTAGTAAAGAATAGTAGTAACTCCATTTACTATTATCTGTGAACCAAAAGCTTCTTCTTCTTTTTTATTTTGGCTTCGCACGGCTTGTACCACGCATTTATTATTACCACTACCCTGTCAAAGTAGTCGTACTTACCGTCAATGTCAAATCCAAGTTCAACTATTAAATAAATGTCAAAGTCATAATTATTTGTCGATTGTCGTGCGTTGGTTGTTGTAATGTAATGTTTTGTTTGCTACAATTTAAGTTTTCTTGGTGAAATCTATGGAAAATAACTGAAACTTCTATGGATTCACAGTGAAATCCTTGAATAATTGTTTCACGAATGTTTGAGAGTTTCAACGATGGCGGACAGTGATGAAAGCTTGCATCGTTTGGAGGGAACTTCGGGTGATGCTCCTGGTGGCTTGATCATCAAAAAAAAAGAAACTCCGGGAGAGTTTCAGTTTGTAAGGCCTTCTTTATTAGGTCTAGATAAGTTAGCCGCTGAAAAACGCAAGCAGAACCGTCTTATATCGTTCCAAGACGATGTTAGTGAGGATGCTGAGACGAGCAGTCAGAGCGAAACTTCAGGCTCCAAAGAACGCAAGTATAGGAGACATAATGAAGAAACTCCGACTTATACTGGTGGGATATCAGAACAAGCGCGGGAAAGGATGATGGAGCGACTAGCAAGGTATACCTACTCGTTATAATTTATTTTGTTTGTACTAATCTGCTTCAGTGAAAAAAGGATACTTACTTAGCCTTTGTATTTTACTATGATTCGGGGCTTACCACCATACACCTCCTTAGACCACCTGGAGAAACATGAGATTTTTCTAAAGTATGAATCAGCTCTCATTTGGTACAGCTGGTCAATACTGACAAGGATTAAGTAGGTGGATTTAAGAGTAAAACAAGTTTACTCGGAAATTCACATGTTTATACTGCATTCATTCCTACATTGCTTTCAAAACTTCATAAATACTGCGTAACATTGTTCAATTCAGTAGCTTCTTGATTATTACTTACTTTAACTCTGCAATTTCAGATCAGAGAAAGAAAAGAAAGGTGTCCATAACTCCACAAAGGAAGAGAAAGAAGCCCGTGCCAAGGAGGAAGAGGCCAATCCTCATTATCGCCGCTATGACAGACGTGAGCGGGATAAAGACACAAAGTATGAAGATGTACGTAGAAAGGACAGGAGTACCGAACGTGACAGGAAGGAGCGGTCTGACAGACGTCAGAGAGATGACAGGAGTGACAGAGGTGAAAGGAGTGACAGAAGTGAAAGGGGGGATCGATCAGAACGGAGTGACAGAAACCGGGACAGCTCAAGGAGGAGTTATTATGAACCAAGATTCAAGGATGAACCTAGAACTCCTAGGTAATGTTAATTTTATCCCATTGGTACATAGTAAAAACAATGTCATTCCCCGCAGCCTGTGTGCTTAGTCCTTTGAGACTACAGAACAGATTTTATTTCCGTTTTCATCAATAGAATGAGTACACACACACAAGAAGATGGTTTTGAATACATGCTTATTAAAGTAGAGAAAATACCCATGCAAAAGCTGGCGCAGGACGCTATTTACTTTGTAAATGGGTTGTGTCAGAACTTGTGTTTGGATTTGCCTCTGAGTACTCTTCTAGACATATGCAAAGAATCTTAAATGCTTTGCTCATGACATTATTGCCTCCCTACTATTAAAGTCTGATCTAGTTTAGTAAGGAGAAATATTTCAAATAAATCTAAGTAACTAATCTTTCTTGACTTTTATTACAAGTTTATGATATTTTGTACTACTACTACCTACTTTTTACTTCTATAAACTACTAGCCGGAGTTACATGGAATGTTCATAAATATTATTTTAATTCACTTTATTGTGTAAAATATTTATCAATTAACTTAAACTGAGTATGTACTTACTTAAAATTTATAATAAATAGTTGTTTTTCCAGTCTAAAAGCACTGAAACCGACTGACAAAACAGCCTGGGATGATGATGATGATGACCCCAAGACTACAGTCCGCAAGTCCAGCTGGGACTTCCCAACACCACTGCCGAGAGACCAGAGAGGCAAGCCGTTAAGAGATAACAAGGGAAGGCTGTACGAGTTCACTCCGAGAGCTACACCTCATAAGTGAGTTACCTTTGTTTATGTTGTATTTTATTTTCGAATAGACATTTGTAGAAAATATGCCATGTTGGGCAAGTGAGATGGATGTAGTTTTGATCAGAAGGTTTTAGATAGACTTAACAGTGCTCTGTAGGTCAGCAATAAGCTTGCTAAATTTCACAACTCATTATCTTGAAGAAGGTTATTATATAGGTTTCCATGAAATAGCAAGCAGGTGAAATCTCCAGGCTATAAATTATGCCTCCATCCTTTTTTTTTAAGCCTTTTCTTCAAACTTTTCAGAGTTTTATTTAGTATTCTATTATGCTTCGCCTCCTTACTATACAAACATAAATATAGCCTGTTTTAAACATGTGAGTGAATGAATCTAGCTATATTTTGTAAAATAGGTAATTTTATCCAGTAGATTTTCTTGTCATACACTGAAAAGATTATCTAAATATGAGTTTTGATCGCGAAAGTAAAAGAGGCCAAATCACCGTTTTGTTTCAGATTTGCAAGCTCTCGCCGCGGTGTGGACGTTGATGATCCAGAGTGGGAGGAGGCTGAGAAGAAACTGGACAGGGAGTGGTACAATATGGGTGAAGGTAAGTAAATTAAGCCATGATGGAGGCCTTTAGGCGGCCTAAAAACTCCGTCACCAGAACGAAGGAACGAACTTGCCGGCGTGCGTCTTTTGGCGAATATAGTGTAAATTATTTGCAAATTTTCAATATGGGTGAAGGTAAGTAAATTAAGCCATGACGGAGGCCTTTAGGCGGCCTAAAAACTCCGTCACCAGAGTTAGCCACTTGCTCTACGAAGGAACGAACTTGCCGGCGTGCGTCTTTTGGCGAATATAGTGTAAATTATTTGCAAATTTTAGGCATTACAGTTGGTTGAAATTATTACTAAGACATTTTACTACTTTTTAATAGACATTTACCTATGCAATACAATATCTGGGTTCATTTTGAATCATATTCGAATCACAAAGAATGTTGGTTATATTATTTTGAAGATAGTAAAAGTATTCAATTATTCATCATCTCTTATCCCATCTAGATGTAATAGGTATCTTCCTATCGTCTTTTACAAAGCCATCCCTATTCATGACTCATAAACAGTAAGTTTTTACCTTTTTTAATTATTTTAAATATAATTGTTATGATCTGTTTTCATATCATTTAATATTCGCAGGTGAAGCGGACGAATCAGACCCGTTCCGCGGCGCAAGCGCAGAGTACGTGGCGAAGAAGGAAGAGCAGATTGAAAAGAGACGGAATCGCAAAGTGTCCGCTCAGAGGCAGCAGATAGACAAGGACAACGAGCTGTGGGAGCGAAACAGAATGCTCACGAGCGGTGTCGTGCATTCTATCAACGTTAACAATGATTTAGATGAGGTAATTAACTAAGATTATTGAATTTTAGATTGCTGTCATATTTGACAGTTGTTTTCGCGATTTACTGTGATTTTTGCTTTGATACAACTTGGATACTGACACGGACACTGGCAGAATTGTGGCAATAAAAGTCGCAGTTGCCATAAAAGAAGAAGTGAAGTGAGTGAAGTGAACTTGGATACTGTCCGAGACAAGTGTACTCAATCGGGGGCAGGCAGGAAACTAGATTTTTTTCATATAGCAATGTTTGATGTTAATTTTGACAGTGAATTGTTTCTTTTTTAGGAAAGTGTAGACAGAGTCCATCTCCTCGTACACAACATAGTGCCTCCCTTCCTCGATGGAAGGATAGTGTTCACGAAGCAACCCGAGCCGGTTATACCTGTAAGTAGCATTATCTATACTAATATTATAAAGAGGTAATGTTGGTTTGTTTGTTTGTTTGTATGTTTGGGGTAATCCAAGTGTAGCGTGTGATGCCAGACAACATTTTGTTGAGGTGTTATCTTGTTAACTTTACAATTACTTTTACTTTCTTTGACATGCCTTACTTTGTTCGACTGGCTTCCCACTGAAGCTTGACTATTTAGATTAAGTATTTTAGATTGTTAAGGGATCGCTTTTAAAAAAAAGCTAGGCCCACACCACCAGGTTCTTGCCTGATTCTTTCCCTGGTGTAGGGAGTCGCGTTGGAACAGGCATTAGAATCACCTAGCATGTAAAACGATACTTAAGTGATCCTTGAGGTCCTACAAGAATAAATGATTTTTCTTTCTTTCTTTCTTTCTTTCTTCGAAACTACTCATCCGATTTCAAAAATTCTTCGTGATAACCTAAGATACTACAATATTTTATATTAGGGCATCTTAAGATAAAATATTATAGCATGTTCACCGTGTGTAACGCGCTTTAAACATTATTTATTAAATTAAACCATTGTTTGAAGGTAAAAGACCCGACATCAGACATGGCGATCAACGCGCGTAAGGGCTCTGCGCTTGTCAAAGCTTTTAGAGAGCAGAAAGAAAGGCGCAAGGCTCAAAAGAAACATTGGAAACTTGAGGGCACTAAACTCGGTGAGTCTTAAACATAATAAGAATCACACTTCGAGACACGAAGAATGACACGAAATATCAAATAAACATTGTACATCTAAAATGTAGTTCAGATCTTTTTATAATACTTTATTTGATATCCAGGTAACATAATGGGCATCCAGAAGGAACAAGAGGAAATAGAAGACGGACCCACGAAGCAAGCTTACAAATACGCCGAGCATTTGGACAAGGGTTAGTTACTATTTTTGTTATCATCATCATCATCATCAGCCACGTTTAACCCACTGCTGGGCATAGGCCTCCCTTCGTGAATGCCATTCGCCTCTATCCTGCGCTAGTCTTAGCCACGTGCAACCCACTGTTTTGCGGATGTCATCTACCCATCGAGCCGGTGGACGTCCCCTTTTACGGTGTCCTGGTCTAGGCCACCACTCGGTCAGCATTTCGGTCCATCTGCCGTCACTCCGTCTTGCCAGGTGACCTGCCCAACTCCATTTAAGTCCCAGCATCCGCTCGGTGATGTCTTGGACTTTAGTCCGTTTGCGGATTTCGGTGTTGGTTGGTGTTGTTTCGGTGTTTGCGGATTTTTGTTATAATATATAAATAAATAAATAATAAAGCGTGACGACCTCGATACATTTAGGAAAGACTGGTGGGAAGTGGCGAGTGATCGCGAGTGTTGGAAGGAATTGGGGGAGGCCTTTGCCCAGCAGTGGGATGATAAAGGCTAATTAAAAAAATAATAATAATAATATAAATAAATAAATAGTACCTGGACGAACAGCGAGCCTACCACCGAGAGGGACAAAAAATTCAGTGAATCCATAGTTTCGTAGTACAAAATTCGGAGCATCAAGTTTCCGGCCATACAAAAAAGCGACACGCGATGAGGGACAAAAGATATAATGCTTTGTCTCTTTTACTCACAAGAATGTTGTATATACTCTTCTTTGTTTTTGTGTGACTGAGAAAGGAATATACAGCGCTCTATTTCTTACTTTCTCTAAGGTTAATACTAATTTTTGCTCAAAATTTTATTGTTTAGGTTCTTTACCTATGCAAATCAGTGAAGTAGGGCACTGGTGACCCGTAACACAGGTTATTTTCTATACCTATTTCAGGCACCAGTCTCTCACAACATTTCTTTGTCAATAAGTTAGAACCGACACCTTATTTTTGGATTATTTTTAACTGCATTTATTTATTTATTTTTAATTCATTTTATTTTCCTGTATTTATACTTATTTAACTGACTATTTGTTTGTGAGAGAAAATAAATAAATGATTGATTGATTGATTGAATGAACTTGTAACAGAAGCAGCGGCAGCGGAACCGAAGTCCAAGTCTGATTTCGTGAACAAGATGACTATCGGGGAGCAGAGACGCTTCCTGCCGGCCTTCGCCGTCAGGGAGGAGCTCATGCAGGTCATACGAGAGAACAGCGTTGTTATTATCGTCGGTGAGTACTCACTTGATGACAGGGCTGCCATTTGTACGATTTTAACCGTATACGTACGACCAAAGACGATTAATATCTAGAGGACAGACAAAGGCCATACATAAAATCGTAACCCGTACCAGATAGCCTGAAAACTTTAAAACATCAATTTTATCCATAAATTTCAATGCTTAGTAGTAGCAAAGACGATTAATATCTAGAAGACAGACAAAGGCCATACACAAAATCGTAACCCTAAAAAATAGCCTGAAAACTCTAAAACATCAATTTTATCCAAGAAATTTCAATTACTTTCTAGTTAAAAATGTTTAATTATTGAATATTGTTGCTACCTACTACTAAGTATTGAAATTTCTTGGATAAAATTGATGTTTTAAAGTTTTCAGGCTATCTGGTACTGCGGGATCGGGTTACGATTTTGTGTATGGCCTTTGTCTGTCTTCTAGATATTAATCGTCTTTGGTACGACTTTTTGCAAGATTTTTGCGAGTACGATCGCAACATCGAAATCGTACAGAAACGTACGACTTTTTTACATAAAATCCGATTTAACCTTTTTTTGGCAACTATTCAACAAATTGGCAACACATTTTTGGTATCAAACTCATTCGTCTGAACCGTAGAAGCAGAAATATAATAATCTATGGTCTGAACAATAATAAACAATGAAGTGATGAAAGCACTTTGTGGCAGCGCAAACACAGCAAGCCATTAAATAAGAAGTTGAAGCTCAAAATCCTTATTTTGTAAATCGTTTAGTATTGTTTGGCTATATTCTGTTTGATATTTTTGATTATAGTGTTAAACCACACTTAGGTATTTCATTTTTTTTTAAATGAAAAATCTTACTAAAAGTTTTACGACTTCGGCAGGATTCGAACCCGCGAGATACAAGCGATCACCCTTAAGCCGGGCTGCCTTACCACTCGGCCACGAAGTCCTTATCGCCGAAGACGAAACTATCAGTAAGATGATATTTCGGTTAAAGCACCGATGAGCGCCATCTACAGGTATTCTAGAGGAATTAGATACACCTGCTCATTGTCCGAAATTGCATTCAGCTCAAATGACTAGAGATAACGCTATAGCTATTCTGCCGTGATACCGAAAAAGGGCACATCTAACATTTTTTTCAGATTTGAGTTAGATACATATTCGGAATCAGGAAAAAAAGGCGCATCTGCCTGAATTTAAAAGAAAAATCTATCCATAGTATGCAAAGAGCTACGATAAGCCTAAAAGGCACATGTAACATCCAAATTCATTTTTTTTACCTCAAAAAGGCACATATTACAATGATTAAGTTAAAAGAACACAAATGCATAGATATGGCTTTCATCTTAAGTTATTATTTTTGTTTTGCTAAATAAAAAAGGCATATTTAAAAGGTGTTACATTAAAAAGGCTGATTTGGCATGGCAGATATTCCTTTTATAACTAAAGTGAACATTGCTATTAAAATCATTGTATTAACACAGATAAAAAATGGTAATATTATTATACGGAAGAGAGGCAGGGTCAACGGTCAACTCCGGTCGGATCCAGTGATGTCAACTTAGCTATTTTATAGCTAGATCTAGCAAATTTTGCACCTCCGTCAACTTCTAAAAAATTGTGGCTAAATGATTTGGCTTTTTATTTTAGCAACTTGACGTTTTTAACTGGTTTGTCTTAACGTAAACTGCAGTGCACGTTAATATTTAGACGTTTAATGCGTCACTACTACTGTTTTACGTTTCGACTAACCGTCAACTGGTTTTTCAACTCGCCATTTGATTGTAGTTATTCCTTTAAAACCTCATTGGTTTTGAATTTAGTTTGTTTAAGTGATTAGTTAAATCTAGACAATAAAATAAACTACACTTCCCTCCTACTGCTAGTAACTATTATTATTAATTACTACTACGAACTAGTTACTATTATTTACTAATAAATAAAACAATGTCTTTATTTACAACAAACTACCTATCCAAAATCATCACTAACTTTCACTAATCGATCGAGTGAGCGAAGCGAACGAAGATCTTAGTGGTAACTTGGGCGATTTTGCGTTGTATGTTTGTATCCTATATGTTTGTATGTCGCGGCATAACTGTCGAACCGTTAATCCAATCTTCATGATACTTGGTAAGTATATAGGTAGTGATACGGGATTTCCCGGCTCACCTAATGAGCATGATCGGTCAAGGGGTTGTAAAGATATGAGGATCACAAGGGGGTGAAAAATAATAAAAGTTATGCATAGACTTTGAGAGGGGTGTCATATGAAAGGGTTCTGTTTGTACATTCTAAAATGGTATTACTTTTCATTCAAAGATGTAAAGTTTTTAAAATACATCGATAAATGTAAAATCTATTATTTTTCAGTGCTTCCAACCTAAAGTGTTTCATTTCGACAAATCTAGCGAATTTTTAAACGAAGAAGAAGAGATTTTTCTGAATTTTATAAAGTGATGATGATAAACGTAAAACAGTAGTAGTGACGCATTAAACGTCTAAATATTAACGTGCACTGCAGTTTACGTTAAGACAAACCAGTTAAAAACGTCAAGTTGCTAAAATAAAAAGCCAAATCATTTAGCCACAATTTTTTAGAAGTTGACGGAGGTGCAAAATTTGCTAGATCTAGCTATAAAATAGCTAAGTTGACATCACTGGATCCGACCGGAGCACACATTGAGCTTCAATTTATGTGAAAACTAATGAATATCTAAAGTAAAATGTTATATTTTCCAATAGTCTCATTATTACTTAATCAAATAAAACACACTTTATCCTAAAATAAATACTTTTAAAAATGTGGAATTCCATTACATACATTACGGACAACTTTTTAGAAATCCGCCCATTTTCGTTTCATTTGAATAAAAAAATAATCTCCTGTTAGGTAGGTAGTTGAAATATTTTCCAATATTTAATACAATATGTAGGTAATTGCGTCTTTCATAAAATAATTTCCAAAATAAGCTGTTATGATATTACATAAGAAAGACACAACTGCGTAGAATGTGACCTTTTATTGTAATATATAAAACAGTATTACATTAAAAAGTCGCATTTGGCTAGTTGTGACTTTTTGATGTAAAATTGATACCTTAATTTTATTTTTTGTGCTAAGTTAAAAGGAAAAATCATGATTTAAAAAAAATTGGGATTAGATAAATAAATAATAAAACTATGTTCAAGTAGACCTTATGTATATGCAACAAATTGCATTAAAATATTTCATAAATTCATTATTAAAAGAATGTTATGTCAGAAAAACATCAAAAAACTTTAAACCCATTTATCTCGACTTTTACAATTTGTTAGTTGTGCCCTTTTTCGGTATCACGGCAGTATTTCTGTAGATATTTTTGATTATAGTGTTAAACCACACTTAGGTATTTCATTTTTTTAAATGAAAAATCTTACTAAAAGTTTTACGACTTCGGCAGGATTCGAACCCGCGAGATACAAGCGATCACCCTTAAGCCGGGCTGCCTTACCACTCGGCCACGAAGTCCTTATCGCCGAAGACGAAACTATCAGAAAAAATGAAATACCTAAGTGTGGTTTAACACTATAATCAAAAATATCTACAGAAATAGCTATAGCGTTATCTCTAGTCATTTGAGCTGAATGCAATTTCGGACAATGAGCAGGTGTATCTAATTCCTCTAGAATACCTGTAGATGGCGCTCATCGGTGCTTTAACCGAAATATCATCTTACTGATAGTTTCGTCTTCGGCGATAAGGACTTCGTGGCCGAGTGGTAAGGCAGCCCGGCTTAAGGGTGATCGCTTGTATCTCGCGGGTTCGAATCCTGCCGAAGTCGTAAAACTTTTAGTAAGATTTTTCATTTAAAAAAAATGAAATACCTAAGTGTGGTTTAACACTATAATCAAAAATATCTACAGAAATAGCTATAGCGTTATCTCTAGTCATTTGAGCTGAATGCAATTTCGGACAATGAGCAGGTGTATCTAATTCCTCTAGAATACCTGTAGATGGCGCTCATCGGTGCTTTAACCGAAATATCATCTTACTGATAGTTTCGTCTTCGGCGATAAGGACTTCGTGGCCGAGTGGTAAGGCAGCCCGGCTTAAGGGTGATCGCTTGTATCTCGCGGGTTCGAATCCTGCCGAAGTCGTAAAACTTTTAGTAAGATTTTTCATTTAAAAAAATGAAATACCTAAGTGTGGTTTAACACTATAATCAAAAATATCTACAGAAATAGCTATAGCGTTATCTCTAGTCATTTGAGCTGAATGCAATTTCGGACAATGAGCAGGTGTATCTAATTCCTCTAGAATACCTGTAGATGGCGCTCATCGGTGCTTTAACCGAAATATCATCTTACTGATAGTTTCGTCTTCGGCGATAAGGACTTCGTGGCCGAGTGGTAAGGCAGCCCGGCTTAAGGGTGATCGCTTGTATCTCGCGGGTTCGAATCCTGCCGAAGTCGTAAAACTTTTAGTAAGATTTTTCATTTAAAAAAATGAAATACCTAAGTGTGGTTTAACACTATAATCAAAAATATCTACAGAAATAGCTATAGCGTTATCTCTAGTCATTTGAGCTGAATGCAATTTCGGACAATGAGCAGGTGTATCTAATTCCTCTAGAATACCTGTAGATGGCGCTCATCGGTGCTTTAACCGAAATATCATCTTACTGATAGTTTCGTCTTCGGCGATAAGGACTTCGTGGCCGAGTGGTAAGGCAGCCCGGCTTAAGGGTGATCGCTTGTATCTCGCGGGTTCGAATCCTGCCGAAGTCGTAAAACTTTTAGTAAGATTTTTCATTTAAAAAAATGAAATACCTAAGTGTGGTTTAACACTATAATCAAAAATATCTACAGAAATAGCTATAGCGTTATCTCTAGTCATTTGAGCTGAATGCAATTTCGGACAATGAGCAGGTGTATCTAATTCCTCTAGAATACCTGTAGATGGCGCTCATCGGTGCTTTAACCGAAATATCATCTTACTGATAGTTTCGTCTTCGGCGATAAGGACTTCGTGGCCGAGTGGTAAGGCAGCCCGGCTTAAGGGTGATCGCTTGTATCTCGCGGGTTCGAATCCTGCCGAAGTCGTAAAACTTTTAGTAAGATTTTTCATTTAAAAAAATGAAATACCTAAGTGTGGTTTAACACTATAATCAAAAATATCTACAGAAATAGCTATAGCGTTATCTCTAGTCATTTGAGCTGAATGCAATTTCGGACAATGAGCAGGTGTATCTAATTCCTCTAGAATACCTGTAGATGGCGCTCATCGGTGCTTTAACCGAAATATCATCTTACTGATAGTTTCGTCTTCGGCGATAAGGACTTCGTGGCCGAGTGGTAAGGCAGCCCGGCTTAAGGGTGATCGCTTGTATCTCGCGGGTTCGAATCCTGCCGAAGTCGTAAAACTTTTAGTAAGATTTTTCATTTAAAAAAATATATTCTGTTTTGTGTGCCATATGATTAAATCATTGAGATGTATTAAAGAGTCACAATCTAATAGCTGACAACACTAAAAAAATGTGCGTGCAAATTCAATGTTCTACTATGACATTTGACATTTGAATGTAGACGTTATGACGTTTGTTTTATTGTTCAATGTCGCTTGTACGCAAAAAAGTAAAACTCTGCGCACTACATAGTGTGCGCAGAGTTTTGGCGTTTACATTTTATTTGTCTGATTGTGGCTCTATAATACATCTCAATGATTGTTTGGCTATATTCTGTTTTGTGTGCCATATGATTCGTTCACTCCCACCTGTTCTGTTGAGTAGTTCTGTTGACAGAACTACTGAGATTTTTTCCCCCATTAGTTCTGTGACTTAAAAGACTATGCTTTTCACCTGACTTTTATCTCTACTATTCCCACTAAATAAATAAATATTGATATATCTAATATATTCCAGGTGAGACGGGCAGCGGTAAGACCACCCAGCTGACGCAGTACTTGCACGAGGAAGGGTACAGTCGGCTCGGGATGATCGGTTGCACGCAGCCCAGGCGAGTCGCCGCCATGTCCGTCGCTAAGAGAGTCGCTGACGAAATGGGGACTAAGCTGGGTAAATATATTCTTTCACCGATGTGTTTCATGCGTGGACTTTCCGAATGAACATAGGCTATATATATAAGGAGGTACCACGCGAACGAAGCCGCGGGCGAGTAAGCTAGTCACTTGTTCGTTCGTATGAGCAAGTGGCCAACTCTGGTGACGGAGTTTTCAGGCCGTCTAAAGGCCTCCGTCATGGTTTAACGACTTTAAAAGCCGGGACCGACAATTTAACGTGCCCTCCGGAACACGGAAGCGCTCAGCTGATTCACTTGCGGTCACCCATCCAAGTAGTGACCGCTCAGAACGTTGCTTAACTTCGACGATCTATCAAGAACGTCTTAGCAAGCTTCGCCACGAGCGCTTCATTTTTATTCTCTTCATTTATAACAGTCATTGGTTTCAATTGCCTCGCAGAAAGTATAAAAAGTAGTGTATGCATCACTGGCTTAAATGTGTATTTGTCTTGGGTGATCTTGAACCCCTCGTACTCAGGATTCTAGCCATAACTCCCTCGCTCAGAATCCCTCTTACTCGGGGTTCAATATAACGCCCGCTACATAATACACTACTTTAAGCCCTTGTTGCATAAACTACTATTATAGTTAAACCTCTCCCACCAGGTGAAGAAGTAGGCTATGCGATCCGTTTCGAAGACTGCACGTCACCCAGCACAGTTATAAAGTACATGACAGACGGTATCCTGCTCCGCGAGGGTCTGCGTGAGCCGGACCTGGAGCAGTACTGCGCTGTCATCATGGATGAAGCCCATGAGAGGTCGCTTTCCACTGATATGCTGTTCGGACTGCTGAGAGAGGTTAGTACATTTATAGTAACTATTAATTAACTATTAATTAACATTAATGACTTTCTATAACATTTGGACGACTTGGATTATTATGTAAGTCCATGTGTATTTTTGTATAAATAAATAAATAAATAAATAGAAAGAAAGAAAGAAAAATCATTTATTCTTGTAGGACCTCAAGGATCACTTCAACTTCGTCTTACATGCTAGGTGATTTTAATGCCTGCTCCAACGCGTGGCAACAAGTTTCAAATTATTTTTTTTATAAAGCCTACTTCAATTTTGTAAGAAATAAATTTCCTGCACTCTCGAGGTACATTTATGTTTATAACTCCGAAGATCCTCATCAGATCCTCAAACCGAAAGAGCATCGAAGAGCAGCATAGTAATGAAAATAAAGTTGAAATTCGTATGACACTGAAACTGTGCTCCGCTGTATTCTTTCAAACGAAAAAATTAAATAAAACTGTCTACTTTAACGGAGTAATCGTTACACATACACAAAAAATATGATAAATAAATGATTTTTCTATCTTTCTTCCATTTGTCCACTTAAATACGGGCACTTTAATGTGGTCGATCCCCACATTGGAGTGTTGGAACCACCACGTTCCAACACTCCAATGTGGGGATCGATCTTGGACAGTTATTGGACACAAACGGAGCATTGCCATTGGCTATTCGTATACCAATGTTGAAACCAAGTTGAAGCCAATGTGTGGTGCCCGCATAAAAGTCGTTAAACTTTATGATAATTATGTTATAAATAGTCCTCAATAAAAACTTATCAATGTTAATGGTTTTCTCCTTATCACTCATTCATAGTTGAGTAATTAAATTTTAATTTACATAATTCTCACTTTGTAATTTAAATCTCAATTAGTTATCACTTTACAACAAGTATTTTTGAAGGTACCATAAAGGTGAAATAAAATACACCAATAATGTCATTATATATTTATTTAAAAAATGCTTTATTATAAATAGAACATTATAATTTATTCATGTACGAATTTTCACAACAGTCAACATTATTATCTGTTTCATACAGTTTATTTTAGGTCGTTAACTTTCATTATCAATTAAATACTTTCATTCAACCCCATGGGATCAAAATAACATCAATACTTTAACATTGAATCAAACCACGACATTCTATTGAAAATAATCTTCGTAGTCGACATATAATTTTCACAGAAAATCAGAAAACAGTCTTATAATATCAGAAAAACAGAAATACTTGCAAGACTAGGTCGCACTCAGACATCTGTACAAGATTTCATTTAAATCGCCTTACATTTATGTAATATCAAATCACTTAAGAGTACAAAGTTTAACATTATGGGCCTCGGCGCGTCTTTTGTCTAAGTTAAGGAATGTTTAAACAGTTGATAAATTTTCTACAATCTTTCACAAATTTTAATGCAAAAAGCTAAAGTTACCTTCGCTCATAACCTTTTTAAATATATTTAAGTAGTCTTCTGAAAAATATGAATACTTTTGTAAATATATTTAGAGTTTTCAAAGAGAGAATTTAGAATATAGAATCTAAAGAACACAATTGTAAAGGAAAATTTAAAAAAGGAACGAAAAATAGAGTTGAGGTAAAACCGTTAACGTCAATCCGAATCGAACATCTTTCGAACAAAATAGTTTAGACATGGTCGATCTTTTGCCGCCAAAAGCAGAAACAGGAATATCCAGCGGAGGGTTGTCCACTGGATTGCCATAATCAGACGGAGCGAGCCTTCTCCCTCGCTTGGCTCTGGCTGACTAGCATGACGCCCATACTCATACCAATGTTGCCCCATTTGAGCGACTCGCCTATCTGAAACAAAATAAATATAAAATAAGTTTATTTTTATTTTAAAGCAAACATCAATCGATTATTTTAGTATTTGTTTCTAACAATCAAACTATTTAATCGATATTTTATCAATTGTTACGCACGCACGTGATTTTTATGTAAAAATATCGAAAAAAATATTTAAAGTCATGGCCTTATAATATCTGTTACGTTGAGGTCGCGAGCTCGCGAGATTGTCACGTTTAGTGATAATGTACTTTCATCTACGACTCATGATTTTATCATTATCAATTATCATATCACAGATAATACGAAATACCTACTAATTAATAACAAAAATCTGAATATCGAATGAATATTTTAGTTGTTATAATTTTTATTACAATTCAGTTTTTTATAAACATCAATAAATAATGTTGCAAAGCAAAAAAAAAAATTATTAAATAATACATTTATTTTCAGCGCAATGCAAAAAGCATTTAAAAATATCAAAAGTTAATCTAATAAACAGAAATCGAGACAAAAATGGTCACAGTCTGTGAGAGCTTTTTTTCTAGTTTTTTTTTCACAAGTTACTAAAATGATTCCTAGTTTTATATCCTTAAGCTAATAAAGTTATATTATATTCTACTACAGATATATATAACTCTGGCATAGCAATAGAAATAGTGTTGAAACGGTAAATACAAATAACCGCATCTATTCAATTATGAACTATTTCTAGTTTTTTCCGATAATAACCGGTTAAAACTACTTCGCCCCGCCCTACGTCACAAAAAGAACAATGGATGTAATCACTACAAAATTACTCAGGGCTGAAATGGATTTATTAATTTAGGGTACGTAAATTTAAAGTGTTATTTCATTAAAATAACTCAGTTAGGTTATATATTTATTTAATATTGAAGTTAATTATGTAATGTTTAAATTTGTTATCAACTCGTTATAATAATAAATACGATTGAGATTATTTGACTATTGATATCGATTTCTGCGTAAAACAATGTATTATTTTAGTTCGACGATGTTATCTTTTATTTACACCGATGCCGGTTTTAATTTACGTCAAAAAATCTAATTATTGAACTAAAACTTTAGGTATTATTGTTTAGTTATTCGGTAAATTTTAATGCGCATCCTTTGAGATGTTGACGTGTTTATTTATTGTTTCAGTAAATTCATTCATTTTAATATGCACGGTTTTTTGTGACAACAAAACAAGAAATTATTTAAATCAGACTGAAATTTTGTACGTTGGCTTGCTGTAATGTAATTTATACACAAGCGAGATAATTAGCTAGTTAATATTCTGGTCAATTTACTTGGTCAAAATCACGTCGTGAATTCGTGAGCTACATAATACTTTGCGCAATTGAATTATATTTGGGACTGAATTTAAAAAATAAGTCAAACAAAATATTATTTGTAAATTGAAATAAACACTTAAAACATTCCAATGGCCTTTTAACACGGAATAACATTGAAAGTTCTATGTTAGTGAAAATATCGTATCTGCAGGAATCGTTTCTGTCATAATACAATCGTTCGCACACAATGTAGTTCTACGATTCTATTGTAGTTAAATTATGATAACTATTATCGCTCTTACAAATAATTGCACGCACGCGATGTTACTAAATATTTTGCAACCCGTCTCGGCCAATTAGGCAAGGTGAACGGACCGGGAATTCAAACAATCTTCGCGATTTTGTTTGATGACCCATTAGAATTTTATTCGCCTTATGTCACGTTAGTTCGTATCGTCTTTACTGATTGGGCACGTACGTAATGTGAACGCGATACACAGATAGCATTAGTATAGTTAGGAAGGAACACAGAAAGGGGCACATTGAATTCCGGTATTATAATTCAAAACCTCACCGGTACTAAATGTTGCCAGCGGAAAGTCCAAAGCGCCTCAAATTACCATCAAAAGATGATAATCATGGGTGTTTTCGACGTCGTTAAGCTGACCTGTAACAAAAGTCTTCGTTTTGCGATGTTGTTTAATCTCGTTCCCCATGCAACACCGTATGGTCGCCGACATGTGCCCAGTTTCAATGCCTCCAGAAAGTTCACAAACAACAGTTGACAAACACATAGCCAATTTAAACAATGCTTTCACGATAATGATTCTTTTGAACGTAAAGCAGTGACGTAAAAACTGCAATGATAATATATACGCTGACGAGCAATTGATTTTGAAAGTAAAAGGGCTTCGCTTTCCAGTCGATGATACGCTACATGCAATTGAATGAGTAAACAATTCTAGAACCAAAAAGAAAACGGAAAATGATTGAGCGGTAAACAAAGTTAAAGCATCAAACCGTGCCGTATTACCGGAGCAGTAACGTAACTCGCGGACGCGTACCGTTATTGAGGGTTCTAGAATTTTCCAAGTATGACTGTTTCCAATGGATGTGTTATATTTACCTGTCTCATGCGAGCTTCTTGCGGAGTCTCTCCGTACCGGCACCAGTGGACGAAGTGCAGGGTATTGTGCCAGTTCCTCTCGAACCTTGACTTAGTTGCCATATCCAGCTGCAATCAGTAGGAAGCTCCTTAGTAGCCGTTCCACTGTTCAACTGTGCCCACAGTTGCCCAACAACGAAAGCCTTTCGACTCTCGCTATCTGTAACGAGAGGTTTCCAATTCTGACGCAGACCTACGGTTATGAAGAAAGAACACAGTTGTTCGATAGAGAGTAGAACCGTTCAAGGTTGGAATCATGCATTAGGATATCAACAGATCTGATAGGAAGTGAGCTCAATTGAATCAAGACCAAATTGTCGAACATCTGCTACGAAATGGGGACAATGCTTATTTGCAATTTAATCGAGGCCGTTGAAATCAATCTTAATATAATGTAGCAAGTCTACGTGAACAGTTCAATGAACAATTTAGGTCTTGACTGTTTCAAATGTCTTGCTATTTCAAATCTAGCTTTATCTTCATATAGATTTACACGAAGGCCGTGTTATGTTATGTCACAGTGTGAGCCAAGTCAAGTGTTTCGAAAGTTGTTGATCTTTGAAATTAATTTACTTATCAATCATTTTAGGGAGGCTCTATTGCACAATGCTAAATGCTGATAAGTGACAGGGGAAATGATGATGGAATTGGAAACGCGCGTAGTGTAT
Source organism: Xanthorhoe designata (assembly GCA_963582015.1). NCBI lineage: Eukaryota > Metazoa > Arthropoda > Insecta > Lepidoptera > Geometridae > Xanthorhoe > Xanthorhoe designata. The sequence continues at coordinate 1,449,231 of OY757045.1, forward strand.
CTCCTGGTTCCCGTTTATTTACCTTGGCCCTGATGTCTTTCTCAATGTTCGGCGTCTCCTGCTTGTCGTCCACATTGTTGATGCGAATCACAGAATCCTTTTTCCAAAATGAACTCATGGTGGTTTTAACCACACGTTTTCTAACACCTTTCTGTTGCACTGTGTAGATATCTATCTGTTCCGGGTTCTTTGTTTTTTCTGTAGAAATAAAAATACCACGTTAGAGGTTGATCGTTTTTTTAGTGAGATTCACTAAAAAACCTGTTCTAAATCCTTGAGATTGTAATCCTAGCAAGGCCTTCGCCCTTTCAAATCGGCATTCATGCCGGCGCTTGAATTGCCTCGTTAATTTGTTATTCATCTGCTGTTCCCATTTACTGCACATGGGCGTTTTACATAATTTATTTACAAGCGATTGTGAACTCGCTTACGTGCGTCGGCCGGCGGTAGCGCGCCAAGCAGACTTCATTAGTCTCGCACAGAGGCTCGCGTCGCACGGACGTTATCGCCTGCCCTAAAACACACCGATAAACATCGGCTTTTCAAGTTTAATCAAACATGTAGATTTGTCCAACTCACCTTTACCCTTCTTCCACATGGCGACTGCGTACATGTGGTAGTCTGGAGACAGGTTAGAGTCTGGAGGCAGAGGGTCCTCGGCGCGAACTTCAAGTATGAATCCTGACTCGAGGACTGAGCACAAAATGTTCTGTTCATCGTGTTTGAACCACTTGCTTTCGCGGAGCTTGTGAATAGCCACCGAGGATCCGAAGCGTGGTTTCTTGGGCGCGAACAAGGCCTGAGCCTGACTCCCGAAACGGGACAAGAGTCCCTTCACCGTCGGCGGCGGCGCGAGACTCTTCTCAGGCGGCTTGATCTGCTGAGCGCTACGGCAAGTCACGAACCTCGCTTCCATTGAACCCCACTAGTTGGTGAATTCACAAAACAATTTTCTCGTCACTTGATTTGTTGAGGTTCTCGCTTGTCGCGGTACTCTCACTCAGAACTAAACACTTTCACAATTGTGAGCGCGTGTGTTCACGATCGTGGCGACACCGAGCTATACGGCGGCGCTGTAACGTTAGACGCGGCGCGCGCGTGGGGGCAACGCTATATACTGGCGCGGGGAGGAGGGAAGGGAGCGGGGAGCCCCGCCGGTTACGTCTGACCTCACTAGTGTTGTGCACTGATAAAATTCCGCCGTGGCGCCAAAACCGTTTTTTATTGAAGGACGTTTAGTGGTTACTTTTTGTGCAATTGCACCTCTTAGCACTTTAGTAAATATTTATCCAGGCTGTGAGTGTTTGAGTGTTATTAGAATTACGCATTTATTGCTTTTCAACTTCCCACATGCTGTACCTACCCCGGAACTTTACTTATCATTAGTCCAAACAACCTTATAGTTTTAATACAAGATAACCTTGGCTAAGTACATTTGTCAATTTATATATTGCGTGTGACGATTTTTCTTTTATGGTCATCATTATTGTGTCATATCAACGTGTCTTCCGCCTATCTCTTAAGCCTATTAATGTGAGCGGTCTTAATCAAAAAATACGAATTAACTATGTCATGCTTACCTACAAACTTAAAACACAATATTACGTTTTAGCACCTCAAGAAAATCTAAATAAAAACATATTAAGGTATTCAAAAAAATCATGTAGATGACTCTGACACTTCTCTCTCCGAAACTGTATTACCATATTGTAAAATATACCTTTAGCAATCTTGAACCTTTAAAAATTGACTTTGCGTCATCGTACCATACCAACTGCATCTGTACATAATACCGACCCCACACGAACGAAATATCTTGTCTTCCGATCCGAACATTCCCATCCCTACAGTTCCGATGCACCGGGTCTGACCTCCCAGTCCTACCCCCGCGGCTCCCCTCTCCCCTCTACCCCACCCGTACCCCCTTCCCCGCACGCCGGCGCCGACCGGCGAATTATTTTTCATTATATATTTTCAAATTCCGTTACTGAAAATGCTTAATCTGTCGAGCTTTTTGATTGTAATGATGATTAGCAACTTGTATTGAACGTTTGGTCGGTGTGATATAAAATCGTTTTTAATCGTGATTGTAAGAAATACCTACCTGCAGTGGGTTTAAGTGGTTTTACGATTACGACTTTGAAGCATGAACTTAAAAACATTCCTTAAAAAACTGACAAGCTAGAACTGCCTAAAGAATCTTCATTTTGAAACAGCTCGATAGATTCGGCTGTATACGTAACGTAATAGTACAAGGTTTGTGTGATAAATAGATTTGGGATAATCCACCGGAAAATACACAAACAGCTAGTACTTGAATAAATACGTGTTTTATCTGAAACTGAAATTATAATTAATTAAGACTATATTCCTACTATCTATTTTGCATTTGTTAGTGATGAAACATTTTATCACACGTTTCTCTCCTTTGAATAAATTATGTAGATATCTTAAAGCTTTTCTAACGTATGTTTTGAGTTAAGGCGTTCATTGCCCTAATTGGATCTTGTTATTTCCAATAGATTCATTCGTATCCACCAAGGTTGATATTTGATACATTTGTCTTTAGGTAATTATAAAGTAGACATCCAGTAGTGTCCTTGCATTTCAATATACATGACGAATCATCGACAAGAAGAAGATAACAATATACAACCTTCTTTTTTCTTCCCGCGACCACGGCTGGTGCAATCCGGTCGAAACGTCGGGCGAATATTAAAGGTAAAATTCGTGATAAATACCCGTTTGCATATGTTTTATAATATACAACCTACTGAAGGCTAATTGATTGCAACACTTGTTATACTAAATTAACGCACCTACTTGTATAATGAAATCTCTATACAGTATTAACAAGGTTGATCGAGATAAGATTTTAATTATGACGTTATTTTTAAAAACTGGGTTAATCAAAAATTAAAAAGGATTACGACTGTATTGCCCAAAAATCTAAAAAAAGATGTCCATTGCTCCCTGGGACATTATGTCCCAGGTATTTAGGGGTATGTCCAAATCCAATATTTGGTAAATGCCCACATTTTGCAGAAATTAACTTTCCATACGTAACAGGTTGCCAGCCCGTCGTTGCAAAAGAAATTATACTGATTGCTTCTTTCTTAATTCAGTTTTAGATCGGAAAAGCATTGTTTTATGTTATGAAACTTTGGAATCAACGCCTTGAAACATATCCTACTCGTTGCATTCTTGAATTTACTACAAAATAACAAGGAGCTTTATTTTTTAACATTTTGGAGAAATTGAAAGGGCTCTGTCAATATACCCAATGGCCTCCGGTCATCGATATTTTAAGATTATTTAAGTTCCTGCTTAAAATCCCTCTGAACTTACCGTAGTCGGAAGCAGCTAGTGGATGACCTCGTAACTTGACTATCCATCACCTGTTTACTTATCACGTTATGTTAATATCTGTAGGTACTAGTTATACCTACCTCACTTGCACCACACCTTTTCTTATTACTAACTCTAGGTCTATGGAGTTTTTATTTTATTTATTTATAGGAACAACAAACAGCTACATTATACAGCATCTATACTAATATTAAATTACTAATATTAAGTATTTTATTTACACCGCCTTTTTGCCTTCCTGTATATCCAGTTCATCCTAAGGTTGTCTGGAAGAAATCGCTCATAGCGATAAGACCGCCCATTGTACTTCATTTTAATTATTCTTAGTGTTTTTTATTTGATGTAATGTCCATGTGGTGTACAATAAAGTGTTTATCTATCTATCTATCTATCTATTATAAAGAGGTAAAGTTGGTTTGTTTGTTTGTATGTTTGGGGTAATCTCCGTAACTACTTATCCGATTTCAAAAATTCTTTCACCTATTTGAAGCTTAGACTTTCCGAATGAACATAGACTATATTTTATCAAGGTAGGTACCACGTAAGCGAAGCCACGGGCAAGTTAGCTAGTTAGTTATAAAGTTATAAAATATATGGTGATAATGCAGCACACGACATTGTTCACAGGTTACTATAAAAATTATACAAACTCACCGCTAAAGGGTTTGAACATGCAAAACATCCATCAACAGAATATACTGAAGAGAAAGAAGAGTTGCGTTGGAACGGGAAGTAGAATCCCCTAGTTTTAAGGACGTTACAAGTCAAAGTGGTCTATAAACGTACTGAATAAATACATTCTGAGTTTGAGTTTCTAGACTAGAGTAATTCTGAAAAAAATCACTCAAATGAATTCGACACCTTCCAGATTGGTCTGGAAAGATCTGGAAAGATGGGAGGGAGGCCTTTGCCCTGCAGTGGGACAATATGGGCTAGAAATAAAAGTGAATTCGAGTTTTAAGTGTCGAGATGACTTTTTACTGGTATACTAGTCATGCGTTATCAAGTTCTGCAGAACACGAAATTTGAATCTCACTGCGGATTCAGCTCGTTGACGTTGGAAACGAGTTTACAGAATAGCACTGATCTGACAAACGTAGTCCGGTCCATATTTTGAGTCATACAAATTAAATTACAACAAATCGGGATGAAAATATCTTAATGTTACCCAGGGTATAAACTATTGCAGTAGGTACTTACCAAATTAAAAAAAAGCCAAAGATCGAGCACAATGCGAGTTTGATAAAAAGACAACAAATCTTATAATCATTGTAAAAAGTACACTTCAAAATGAGATAAGCCATTTTAGCGTTCACAATATATCGTGATACAAACAAGTTGATGTATTATAATCTTCGGCTTTATTATAAATCCTTATACCATGTAACTCCACGGTCAAATGTATGTTGACACCATAAATACCTCAACATTATCGTACTAACGTGATACATTATAACGTCATTCATAGATGGTTTGCGGCCTTGCGGCAGGTATTTGAGGTCGCAAAGCTATACAAAAAATTGTTTCAAGTTTTTTGTGACATCGATTCTTTTTTTCCACATTATAACGTAGTATGGTAGTGTGTTTGTGATAGTTGGAATTCTGTACTATCAGTTTTAGACCCAACGTACTTTTGGAGTCATCTTGATTATCCTGGATTTTTTCAGGTGCTTTCTCTCTTCTAACTTTTACTTACATTTTACATCTGTTTGTAATATTTTCTTGAATAAGCTAATATAATTTAAACGTGTTAATACGCTAAGGTGTTACTTCCCAACTGTTAGTTTTTGTTAACAAAAATTACTATATACAAAATGTTATCTCAAAATGGAGTGGTACTAGAAATCATAAAATATTCCTTTCGTTTAAAATTCTTCCGAAACCAACGAATAAAAGAAGACATTGGAATAGTAATGGCCTCATAGTAATTCGTACACCTTTCTCAGAAGGGAAATTCTCTTGTACGTATTAAGTGGAATTCACTAAAGATCTAGTTTCCAAACATGTTGTGTTGAACCGGATCGTGTAACTGGATGTAACCAGATAAAACCGGCTTTGCATTCATATTTTCGAAATTCGAATGTACTGCAGGGTTTGGCAATCTAAATGGTAATGCATTTTAAAAATGACTGTCTTACAAACAGTAGGTAAGTAATTGGAGTACAAAATAACCTTCGTATTGACTTACTTTCAATAATAAATCCTTCGTATTCTAGCATTGAAAAGCGTTTTTTTTTTCTGTAGCGAATTACCGTTTTGACAATTGATTTTTCGATCAGAGCGTAACTATTATTGTGTATGTACATACATAATATAATAATAAGTACTATGTACTTGCTTTAATTTGTGTCAAATAAACCTTATTTCGCCTGCGGGACTTTTTGCGGTGTATGATCATTTTATATGACTTTTTCCCGGTTTCTCTAAACGTTGTACAATTCATCATTGCAGTATAATTTGTTATTTTTCTCATCCAAAATTATTTCCTTGATAATTAGTATTGTTTGCATGTGCCCTAAAATCATTTCCTCTTTCATCGTTATGCAATGAGGACAATAAACTGTACCCAAGGTTCACAAACAAAGTGTGATCCTTTCATGATTCAGAGCGAGAAGAGTTCAATGACTGAACAAAGACAAAAGTTTTTAGGGACTCTTCGAATCGGATAAAGATTAAAAATACGTTTTTGCTAATAAATACTTTTTGAAATATGCTTGTGAATAATTAACTAAACTTGTTTCATGACGCAACGAATCACGTCTTCAATAGAAACGTAGGTATTGTCACTGTGAAACGTAAACGTGAGAAGAATAAGTAGGTACTAAGCAAGTCGCCAACTTTGTTGACAATATTTTATTGCCTATACTGACTTGTATACGTTAAGTATTAAATATTACCTACATAGTTCTTAAGAAACAACACCCGTTAAATATCTGCAATACAGGTGTGCAATGTGTGCATGCCAGCAAAGTACGCGTTATCATTGCTTCACTTGAGTCTGTTATCTTCACACGTATTGTCTACGTCATTAGGTCTAATATAATTCAGTTTGTGTGAACATTGTCAAATTTGATACCCAATGTGTAAATTTCATTAGAGAACATTTTTAAATAGAAACAAAGTTCACACCGGTCATGTCTGATGGTATAATTTAAGAAAAGTACCTTATATTATAATAAGCACGTTATTTATGAAGCTCTTTACTACAAAAAAACCTATGCATATAATTATTTTCTAAACCTTACTGGTTCACGTTGAATTGAAGCCCTGCGTTTCTTCATAATTTAATCTCATAACACAACGGCCTCGGCTTCTTTATGACATCAAAAAACTATTCTAAAGTTGTCATATAAATATGCATGCTGATTATCATACAAGACCCAGCCTAAGATGTCAGACAGACAGACCTCGCTTCGCTCAAAGTATAGCTGCTAAAACATTGAAACGAAAAGCATTGACGTCAGTAGTCACCTCTAACTGGTCAAAGAGACATTGAATCACTAATTCAAAGTTTCTAAGTGATTTTTAACAGTAACAAAACATCACTGTTTACCAAAAGACATCCAAGTTTTACAATTGATACAATAATAAATTATCAAAGCAATAGTCATTAATTAGTATGTTCCCAAAAAAAACGAAATTGCTGTATACCTACATTACCTACATTTAAATATGAATTATATATGAATTACATAGGGCGGCCTAAAAACTCCGTCACCAGAGTTGGCCACTTGCTCATACGAACTTACTTGCTCATACGAACTTACTTACTTAATATGAATAATATGAATAATAATAATATGAATGGCAAAGGCTCTTCGTTATATTTTTGAAAGATTGTCGTAATTGCTATTATTTATTCTGTGCTATAACATTTAAATGCAACTGAAGAATATAACGCCACACTGGCTAAATATTAACTAGATGATTACAGCTTATCAATTGGATAAGAAGATAGTGAGTATGCGAAACACGTGATTATTTAAAGAAATAATTGGGTTTGCATAAAAATAGATAGACAATCATCGTAATCTTTAATTAGATATTTAGCAACAAATGATGTTAAGAAAAAAATAATATTGTAAAAAATGATTAGGAACGATTTGTTTTTTAATGCATTTACTAGCATTTTTTATATTGCTCGCGACTTCTTTTGCTTGAAACCTAGACGAAAAGTATGTTATTGTTGTTAAAATTTCAACAAATTGATTTAACCAGGAAAAACATTCGCATTTGTAATGTACCTATCAAATAGAAAGTACTATCAAACCTACAAACTTTCCCCGAATTATTCAAATTGGACTAGTAAACTTATTTTACCTAAAACGGATATTAAATCGGTTGCCATCACTTTTCATTGCAATAGTAACAAGAAAAAAACATTAATTAAATCTATATTAAATAGACAAATCTTTATGAAGAAAGGCCTGTGTTGATAAACATGAAATAAATGTAAAATAACTGATATTCAAGGTTCACTTGCAAGCAAAATGCGACTTAAAATGAAATAGGAAAGTTACTGGAAGAAATAAGCTTCTCAATCGATCATACAGATAAAACTGTCAGTCCCAACAGATAATCGGTTGGAGAGTCTTGCAATTGTTTACAATTTAGATGATGATGCTGTCATATTTGTTCTAGAAGAAGCCTTGATTAATACTCGTAAGGGATTTCCACGATACAATATAATTGATAAGACAGGTGTGATAGATATTGGTAAAATACACGTGATACTGGTTTATGCGATTCAGGACACAGAATTTGAACAACAAATACAAAGAAATGCATTTATTAACTAATCCGATGATTTAGTAAAACCGCAGCAGTTTCGTGTAATCAATAATCACAAATCTCCTTGCTAAGAAACTATTTCATATACCATTGTTGATGCTGAGTAAAATGTCCAGCATTATTATTTAAATGTATAAAAAGTGTTTAATTAAAAAATATACATAGTACATACTGCTATTATTTTGTATAACTTGATCGTTCACAACTGATACTTGATATTCTATTACCTACGAGTACGTTATGAGGTAAAAGCTAACAGTCAACGTATGAAACGAAAATCATGCATAATTCTGGTGATTGTCACGCCTTTGAAGTTATGCTTATCTCTTGTACCAATAAGTTTACTGTCTCGTCCTTAAAATGTCATGAAATAATAAACATGGATCAACTTATTTTATTACAATGACTGAACAAATTACAAATTGAATTGGGTGTTACAAATTTACTTGACTGCGCAAGATACAAATTTAATCAATTGAATGTTGCAAATTGTTTAAAGAATAATAAAAAACTAATCAGGTTGTTCAAAAATCTACATTTTTGAACAACCTGATTAGTTTTTTGAGGAAAAAGGAAAAGAAAAAGGCTTTTTCCTTTATATTTATTTGAAAAAATTCGTCTCACTGCTAAATTTTATTTTCCTAGAAAGTACCTCACCGTTTCTACTTTAATGTCATTGTTCTTTTAAACTTCATTCAGATTATCGCCATTGATTTAAAATCCGTCTACCTGCGTAAGCCATTCATCATAATGCGTCTTTGGATGACTCTATATTACTTTTATCAATGACTTTATCTTCATCGGCGTCATCTGAAACCTTTCCATCTCAACTTTTATTGCACAATGTTTTTATTGATTCTTAAGACAAGTTTTCATTGTCTAATTACATCAGTTTAATCAACTTATCAGTGATATTATTGTTATCATTTATTTACTTGATAAGATAATTATATAAATAGATATTTTTGAAGTGAATCATGAAAGTGCATCATTAGATTTTCTTTAAGGTAAACAACAAGTGGAATATATTTAGGTCTGGGATGTGTCATCATTATTTTATTGAAAATGCTGGAATTTGTATCTACACATGTGTGATTTATTTGTTATACCTTTAAAAATTCATACTCTTTTGAAATCCTCATCCACATTCTACTTTGGATAAAACTGTTCAGTATTCCATTGCTGGTATTTTTTAGTCTACTTAATCATAATCTATTATAATGATGACGAAATGTTTGACACAAGTCTTTGTCTCAGCTCTTCAGCAATCCGTTGATCATCCGATAAATTAAAATGAAGTCATACTAATTGACCGAAAAATAAATGAGATGTATGTCGGTTAGGTCATCCGTTATATAAACGTCAACTTGGCGCCTCACTGCTCATTAGGCTAATGACTTCCTAACTTAGTATTATCTCGTGATGCACGTGGATTGCTTTATGTTTTTTGTATTTTGGTTGTCTTTGTTCCGACTCAGATAAGTTCAAGTCGTGAAGAATACGTATCAAGATAATTTTAAAATAATTTGTACATTACATACATTTCTTTATTATTAGCCGTACGTAATATATGTCGGAGGTGTCGAGACGGAGACTGAGACCGATGTTGATGATCAAACATTTGCAAGAAAGAATTAATATATTTTTTCAAACTTTAATGATGAATTTTGATGAATTTCTAATATCCTTATGATTACTAGATGATTTATACAGAGTCAGGGGAGCGAACTTTGCCTACACTTTACGGTACACTGTAGTGCTTGGGACATTGTTAAGATAGAATACCAATAGGCTTGCCCAGCACCTAAATTATCCTCTCAGCTAAATCGGCCATATCCACAGGAAAGACAATGGTCCATACGTGTGGGCCTTTTGATTAATGTAGTTGTATTATTTCGATTCTAGGTCACCTTGTTGTGACGACAAAGTCACAAATATTCATATTAATGAGCAACAATATGGATACCTATACCTACTCCTCCGTGTAAATCCCATTCATAACAATGTTGCTCAATCTCAGTTCATTCATGTTTACATAATGTGACCTTATCCTTGTTCATAAAATTAGCCGCCTTTTGAACTCGGGACAGTTAAATTTCTAGTATCTTCCTGTTTAAAATATCCTAAATAACCTTCGAACTTCCCAATCTAAATAGTTTAAACAGCTTTCAAGGCCGGTCCGGGACCCCTATACCCTCACACACAATACCTTTTCAATTCATCATCTTGACATCCCTAATTGTATGAGTCCACAACAACTCAGTAACACACTCATTCAAAACTACTGACTACCTGCGGTTTGTCAGGCATTGTCTAACCTTAAGTTCTTGTTTACCGTGTGTCGTAAAACATACGTGCCCTGTTCCCTGTACACGTTTGTTTACTTGTTAGTTTTTGAGGTCAGTAAAGCCCACGGGGTTTAGATCCTTATTGCCAAAAACTACTCTGTTTACATCGACCGATTGCGTAGACGAACCGTGCGGGCGGTCACGTAAGCCTAAACTGTTCTCTAAACCCTTCGACTCATCTCACACTGTGATTCTTATTTTTTTATTGTTAAGGTTCACTTTGCTGTGTGGATTATTGTTTTTGAATGCCATGCCCTTTTATTTCATTGATTCAACTTTGTCGTTATTCAATTAGGGTCGATTTTTGTATTGCACAGGTTTGGTCTAAATGGATCTTTTATAATATAATTTACTTGTAGCTTGTGTACGTGTCTTGAAAGAGTATACGGGAAGTAAGAAACCAACTCGATACTATGATAATATTATTTCTGAAAGCATTGTAATGGAATATCGCATTGTAATAGCAGCATTCGTGTAATTTATTCGTACCTAATCATCTTATTCGTAGGTGGTATGTTTAGTTCTTGGAAGAAACATGTAGGTTTGGTTACCCACGTCTTTCCACAGTTAAATGGGAAGGTGACATTGATTTGTTTACAGTTCCTGTCGACTTATTAGTGTTTGGTCATAACGCGTTTTATGAACTAAATACAATGATGGAATTATGATGAAAAATCATAGAAATACAACAACAATAAAACATTCTTAAATAATGTATTCTTAACGTTTAGTGAGGGGCCTAGTTTTCAGACTATCCAATCAGTTTATTGGCAATTGGATGAGCGCTTGAGCACCTAAGCTCGGCTCTGAGCTCACGAAGCCTTGCCAAAGCCTATGTTGAATTTGGCTTTCGCATTATACAGGCATAGAGGCGGTTAGTAGAAAGCAAGAAAAGCGACGCATTTATCCATTTTCTATGTGGTTTGGTTTAGAACTATAGATAGATAATGATGTGAAAGACAATGGTTAGAGATGAGTCAATACAGGATTTACAAGACAAGTAACAGTAGAATAAGTCATGTTATTTGGCAAAATAATGCTATTTCTTATTGGTACATAACTTAACAGTCTCAAAATGTTGTGACATACTCTAACCTTTTTGATATCTTAATGACCCTTTATACTTTTGGATATGGTGGAAGATCCCAGAATGTGGCATGACCTCGCAACAGTGAGATTACGCTCAATCATCCCCGATCATGGGCAATTACAGGCGATTACGCCCTCTGCATATTCGTTACCGCCTGTGATCGTTGAACATGGGCAGTGGTGTAGGGGTTACTTTGATGTTTTGAGACGTACAACCCTAAAACAAAAAGTCTTACATATTTCGAATATAATTTATAATGTAGATACACAACATCAAAATTTTCCATCCCACGCAAGCATTTGCTTGCATGTTACTTTATCATTGACCTATCTCACAAAGAAAAGAATCAGACAAGTTTTTTGGGAACATTTTGACAACAGTCAAACATTATGTTTGCTAACTACAAGTAAGTATAGTATAGCTTCCATTATCATCAAAATATTTGTTGAGACAGGTCATGGTAGTTCTAATGAGGAGCGAGTTCGTTGGTATCCGTTATCGCAGTTAAATTGTGTATGCCAGAAACATGTTGTAAAGATAAGAACCATTTCCGGCCGTTTATGTGGACTGGTTAATGTGGTACGCTCTTACCAATACTCATACAGTTTGAATTGAATAAAAGTACAATCAGTAAAAGGGTCGGTCCACAATAGCCCAAAACCACGACGAAATAAAGTAGCATTTGCCTTTGTGTGTGTGTAATGTGTATGGCTAAAATATCGTAATTAATTCTATACCTACACTAATACGGCTTATTTTGACTCGATTCTGCTAGCTTATTTTGTTATTAATAAGGTTTCATTCTCTTTAATTCACGTTCTGAATGTTTCTGATCAAAGAATTACTTTTGTTACAGGTAAGTGATACAATTTAGAGACATAGCGAAAGATGAAGTAAGTATAAATAATTTAAGCACTGTTCATTTCAACAACACTCTATCTGTACCTAAATGTGACCCTGTAAACAGGTACAGTGTCGTCAGCTTACTTGTATTATATTAAACAAATTACAATCAATATATATACTATGACATAGTTGTATAACAACTTAACTGGAGAAAGAAGAAATAGCTTCTTCTCGTATCGACAACTGAACTTAGGTTTATTGAATTACCTACATAGTGTGGACCAGTAGCTTGCGACTACTACGCCCTTTTCTGCAGCCTACATAAGGTCCTCTTTGGTGCCGGTGATTGGGCTCCTTGGGCATTAGAGTAGATGAAGCATATCCTGCGTTGGGACACCATAACGAGTCATAGCTGAAGTAGAAGGATTCATTCGCGTACTTCTACATGATAAAAGTCTTCAACTGCACAAATAGGTACGCTAATAACACTACATACGTAAATTGTGCAAAGATTTTATCTCCTGAAAGTTACGAAATCATCCGCAATGCAGTATATTTGTCTGCAAAGGATCGATCCGCTGATAACACGGCATTATATATTTCATGTTTCGTACATAATTGAGTTAGGCACAGTAACAAGCTATTTTAGTCCTGGATCGATACAAAACAATACACAATGCGGCTCTGGTATTCAGGTCATTGATTTTTGGCCGGAATTTATTTGTGAAAGTTCATTAAGTGAAGGCGAAAAATGTTCAATATGCGCATAAATGTTTATTGATGCAAAAATGCGGGTTTCTATTATGAAGATCATTTTCATAGGCGTTTTGTCAATGTCATTTTGAATTGACTTTCTTAAATTATTTTGTGCATTCATGTGTGTTATTGGTATTCATGAAATTGATTTATTCAATCCGTACGGATTAAGTGTACCTCACAACGGTATAGTACCGTTTCTTGGTGTTTATTATCGGCGATTTCTACTTTAATATCTTTAATTTTACTGCGTACCAATAGTTTAATTTAAAGAATTGGTTTTCGTGTCATTTTATTCTCGGAATCAAAATAACTTTTCGCGATATTCCTTATAATGTAGGTATCTAAAGCAAATAGGTACACTATATGTTACTGTTTTTCATTTCTGAGTTCTGACTGTTTACAAAACGTTTGGTTGATTTCACCACTACCATCGATGAACTCAAAACCTGTCGATCGGGCTTTCGACCTTGTGATCCGGTGTTGCAGTGCTTATGCTAATTTATTCTTGATTTTTTTTTTATTCTATTTTATTCTCGAAACATTGATTCGTGTGAATAAAATAATATAGTTACTTAGTGTAGAAATACGCAACAAAGTTAGGAATTAACACTTATCTTAATCACAATATTTTATCTTTTTTTAAATTACAAGTCAAGGTCAGCGATACGAAATGAACGTATATAAAATGTCTATGATTTCCCCCGGCCCGAGGTACTATAAATTTATTGCTCAGTGATGCGAATATATTGTCAGTCAGATGCAATTTGCTGTGGGAAGAGGGAGAGATGGCGGCAAATTGGGTATTAAGGCACTGGGTTACTAGTTATTGAATAACAGTGTCGCCGTAATACTAAATTTTCTCGGAAAAATATTAGATTTTCGAGCTTAAGGTTAGGAAAACAAAATGCTCAATGATGTTGAATAGATGATGATTAAGCCATCCCACCTTAACCTAGGACATAGGTACTGTTAGGTTTTGGGATTGTTTCATTCAAAAACATCAAATAAAACGTCTAAAAACTAATGTAACCCTTTCCAAAAATATTATGACATATTAATAGACCGTTGACCTTTGCTTTGCTGTGTGAAAAACAGTTATGCACACCGTTCTTTACATAATCATTATAATCCACTGAATTTAGTATACAATATAAATTATATATTTAATAAAATTAATGGACGACTTATATTTATCGTAATCCTCAAAGGCTTTCACCTCGTGTCTGCGGAGATAGCATTATCTGACTTAGTTTGCAATGTGGAGTTTCGAACGATAAATTACGAAGTAGGTACGCAATGATATTCTATGAAGTACGTGATAAAATGCAAATCAAGGAAGAATTGTTTTGTTCGCGTCTCTGAGAGCCTATGCACAATTGCACACCACGTTTTTCATTATAATTTCAGCATCAGCACATAATATATAAAATAGAACTAGTATTCGTTCAAATCAAAGATCTTTATGCTCATCTGTAGGAGTAATGAGTCACCTATCGATCGCAGGAGCGTTGCACTGCTAGATAAATACCTATCTATTGCGCCTTTATATTAAGCCTATTTTCCAATAATAAAAAGAAAAAAGAGTATATTGAACCCTCTGTAAAGACTAGTAAAGACCTTTATTCATAAAGATTTGTCAATTTAATATAGATTTAAAGAGGGTTTTTTCTTGTTACTCATAAGGCAATGAAAAGAGATAGCAACAGATTTAATATCCGTTTTAGCTAAACTAAGTTTACTAGTCCAATATGAATAACGTGGTATGTCTATATCTGTTCTCTATTTGATTTTATGTATATCAGGTATAGATATTAACTTTTATTTGATTATCCTTCTCAGGTATATTATCATATTCTGAAATTCCTTTATTTCATGTCCCCATTTCAGATTGACTCCGTTCTTACTTCCAACTTTCTTTTCGAGAAAAATCTTTTAAGAATTTATCTCTATGTGATAAAACACGAGCTTTTTGGGTCACACAATCTTATTCGAACCGTCCAATTTCAGTTGAACAAGCCTAAACGTATAAACCTGATAACAATCCTTCACGAATGCCTGTGAACTCAATTTGTTTTGTTTATTACCATGGACCTAGACAGTACCTTTTAGTTTCTTGCTCTTCAGGTTTATTACTTATGTGATTTTTCTTATCTTCAGTAAGCTTTGGCTTTTTAAAGTAGACATATTGATAGCTTTGTGTAACATTCCAGTGTACGGATCATTATTAATATTGATGTGAACGGGAAGCCCTAGTTTATTTTATATGTTTTTTTTTGCTGTATTAGTCAGGTTGTATCTAGACTCTTGTATCATACGCTTCAACACCAAACATTAAAAGCAGCTTGTCCGACTATGATAATACAAATAATGGACCCTTTAATTGGCACTGTTGCCGAGATCCAACAGTGGCAATGCTAGTGTGATCGTATAAAAGTTGACTGTAGCTGAAAGACAGAATATTAATGGCGATCTAAGGGTGTTATTAAATTCAAGTCATTCATTGTTCAAATACATAAATAGATGAGAATATATTGAGGAAACGTGCAGAATCTTAAAACAATCGATGCGTTAACAATGCCATTTCATAGAAATCGTTCATAATCGTGAATAGCGCATGATATATCAACATGTAAATGTAGGTACTTGAGCTTACCCTTGACATGTTTGAACATCTTAGAGAGAAGTATCATAATATTATCGTTAAAATATATTCTGTAATAGGTGCTGTACTTACGAGGAGTTCATCTCAACCCAATACGATTCAATTAGTATGTAGATCATGCTGACCGCTCAGCTCAGTTGGTAGTTTGGCAATATAAACTGGGTTCAATTCCCATCCTAAATATCTAAATGAACTTATAATGTACCTATGTTGCTTTAGGTACAAGTGCGTTTCTTATTTATAAAAAATATGCCAATGTGTAATCTAATCTCCTAAAATAATTTGTCCTGAATGACTGATAACTATACGATGTGTCAACAACACACAACCAAAAAAGTCACGAAACAAAAATGAAAAATATAGGTGTTTTAGATTTTTACATTTGATGGGGGAGATAGGAGGCGAAACTTTGTTTGTAGTTATATTTTTTTAAACCTCAAGCAACAGCAAATCTGTACTTTATGCTTGTATTTTTAATCTATTGTGTTTCGGAACTGGAACTAGCCGGACTGGCAGGACTTTTACCAAAATCTCATTCTGATACTCTTGTTTGACAGTCTTCAACGGCTTCCTAGCATTTAATAGAAATTATTTATTAGTTATCATAAGAGTTACCAATATTTTTCATCATATTCTTGTCGCTTTATACTTTCTATTAAGACTTACTACTTCCTTAGAATAGACAACTTTGTAGGTAGTTTCAGTTATTTTAGTATCAGTACTCC
Organism: Xanthorhoe designata; assembly: GCA_963582015.1. Taxonomy (NCBI): domain Eukaryota; kingdom Metazoa; phylum Arthropoda; class Insecta; order Lepidoptera; family Geometridae; genus Xanthorhoe; species Xanthorhoe designata. The sequence goes on from OY757045.1 coordinate 1,465,821, forward strand.
TCGTATGTACTCGTTGTATAATGTTAGGTAACACACCCACGTTTTGTTTTTGTTTACACGCCCCCGCGTGGCTACGATCATTAGAATTATCTCTGCCACTATCAAATTGACTTCGACGTCACAATACCTACTGTGATTATAAACGTACATGAGAATGTTAAAACATTCATTTATGGGTACATTGTAACCTCTTTAACCTTTAGTTATTGACATATTCAATACTTTCGTTTCGTTATCATTAATCTAAGTGATACGTTTGACGCGTAGGTATACGTCAACGAGCAAAATACGTTGTTGTCGCATTGAATTTTATAAAAATATTGTTTGGTGTTCTTTGTAAATTTTTCTATAACACCACTAGTCCTTCGCAGCTTTTTATCGTTGTTATTAAAACAGTAATAATAGACTTGGCAGTGATAGCAGTCGGCAGAAATACGTAGATACATAGTGTTCCTGATTCACCATCATCAGATTGAAGTCCACTGGTCATACATAATGCAATTTAGCCAAATATATCTTCGTCGTGTAAATATCATGCATTCATAAAGTACTGCATTTACTACACAGATGCCTTAAGATTATGCCTGGAGATGTCTCTCATGTATAGGTAGGTACACGGCATGTATCTTTCTTGCTGGTAACTGTACCTTTCTTGTAACTCAAGGAACCACCCCTTCTATATTGGTAAGGTGGCCAATGTTATTGTTTTTATTTTACTCTGATTTAAAATTTCAAGTTTCATAGTATTGTCAACTACTCTGTTTTGACCCTATTAAAAGTCTTATCAATTTCTAGTCGCATCCCAGTAGTTTTCCGTATCCTAATTATTGGGGAAAACAAACATGATTAAATGCGTTTTATTCCTAGACATTAATTAATTTGTTTTCATTATCTGGCTGCGTTTGATTGTTGTCCTAGATATTGCTACTAAGTACAAGTATTTTAATAGTTGCAACAAACTTGTATTTTGTTTATTAGCTGTTTTGGTCTATAAAAATCGGAACAGTTTCACGACTTAATGCAAAATCTGTATTCTTTAAATCTCGAGGCATTCAAATTATTAGGTTTCTAAAAAATAATGTCTTATTTGCTCATTATCCGTCCCATTGTAGTCTTACAAGGAAGCAATTCTTAGACTATTCAGTTTTAGTACCTACTCCAAGCTCTTCAAATACGGAAACGAAATCTTAATTTTCCTAATTCAGGAAGAAGACATTGGCACGACTAATACGCAGAATCGCTTGCATTTGCAGTGTAATCAAATAATTGACATTGGGTACTTCCGCCAATTCAAACATAAGTATGTACTTACATACTAATATTTACAAGATGCCGATCTTATCAGCAAATATGTGTTTTCATAATATAATTCTGATGTAGTCCATACATTGACTTGGACTTATTTAAAAGGAGCTAGTACCTACAAGCAGGTCCATGCGAATACCTCAGAGTAAAGTCTCTGTAAAATATGATCATGACTGTAGTCCGTTAAGTAGCTGCAGATAGGTTATTTATTTCGGATCTTAAGGCATTTTTAAATCCGTTGAAGATGTCTAAAGGGGAGGTCAGAGGAAGCTTGAAAAATGTATGTACAGTACATTTTCCGAATCGAATGTCGTGTCGACTAACCCACTCCGTAAACGCGGCTTAATGTATTAGATTAATGTTTGAAAATATCTCAACACTGTGTTGAGTTAACACTCTTTTCCCATAGGGGTTGACAGAGCCCAGATTTCCACTTCAAGTGTAGTTGATGTCTGTTTACTAAGCCCAGCCGTTCAATAAACAGCTGCATAAATTTACTATGACAGATTAATTGTCCGAGATGACCTTGGCTGTGACTCAATAACATCCTTGGCTTCAAATTATGATTCATCTACAATCATGTCTGGACTTGTTTACCTTGATAAGTAATTATTATAAAATCAGTCTCATCTTCTCTTTATCATTATATTCCTGCCACTTTTCCACACTATGCTGGGCAACATTTATAATGTTCTGTTCTATCGTCATGTCATGTATTGTATAATGCTGCATAATGTACTTAATCAAAGTTATCTGTTTTTTTGTTATATAATTAAAGCGATTAGATAACAGTTTTTTCAGTTCTTAGTAGTTTTCAGCCCCCTTAGCCATGGCACTCTACAGTCGCTTTCGCTATTAGTATAGGATCCCGTCATACAACGACCTTCACCGAGATGTTTATTTAATGAAACGTATTTTATATGTAATTTAATATGTAAATAAATATATTGCATATGGGTTGGCTAACAAATTTCAGTCCAGTATATGCTTAATTTAAAAAAAATAGTTTTTTAACATTTCACCGGTATAATTATTAGACAAATTCTATACCAATCGAAAGTCTGAAGCCCATAGAATATGCAAACGTTGTGTTGCCTATTGGAAAAGAATAGGCAACCCAACGTTTGCATATTCTATGGGCTTCAGACTTTCGATTGGTATAGAATTTGTCTAATAATAATACCGGTGAAATGTAAAAAATTTTTTTTTTTTAATTAAGCATGTACTGGACTGAAATTTGTTAGGCAACCCATATGCAATATATTTATTTACATATTAAATTACATATAAAATACGTTTCATCAAATAAACATCTCGGTGAAGGTCGTTGTATGACGGGATCTTAGACTATATAGGAACAGAAAATGTAAAGAATTGCCATCTAATAACGTTACGTCACGCGGTCAGAAGTGTCAACAAAAAAAAAAGACAGAAGTATTTTTAATACGAAGCGGTTGTAATGTGGCTACAAGCTCAGGCGTAGGTATATAAGATTTCTTCGAAACTCAAAGTTCATTGAATCAACATGAAGATCTGATTACTCACTGTTTGTCAACAGAACCCTATGACCTGTGTGCTCAACTAAGCGTTACTGTATACTGTACCTATTAAATATAAACAATTTCGAACCTTATCTCCAGGGTATAAGTGTTGGTTGATACTTGTTTCTTGGTTGTACAACTTGGCAGTGCCACGGACGGTATTTAGGGAACGGCATTGCAAAATTTTGTTCGTTTGTATACTGACACGAATTTACGATGGTGTTGTCTACTGTATTGATAACGCAGTTGGCACTTAGCATTGTCATATAGGACTACAAAACGTTGCTACTGTATTGATAAGTGTTAAAAGATTTATGAGACATGCTTATTGATTTTGAGAGTAAATACTAGGAAAAAATCTTTTATAAAGGCCTGTTCGGACCTACGCGGTAGTCGAGTCGCTGCCGCTGTTGGAAGCGAAAATACCGCGCTGGTATATTTATGAAGTTCCGCGACGCGGTATATTTCCCACAGCGGCAGCGAATACCGCGTACGTAGGTATATTGTCTGTCATGCATTTCACTATCAAACTAAGCCTTATTATTTTCAGGCATGTTATTTTAAACTTTTATCGTTACTTTGTATGTACTTATTGAAGATTATACAAACAGTGTACCTACACTACATGTTTATAAGCGTTTGCTGATAACCTATGTATTTATTTTGATACACAAGAAAACGTCTGTTTACTATTTTTGGATAATTCCTGCAAGGCGTATAATTTAAAATGACTGGAGAATTCCGATATTTTAGTAACTAATTGCTGCTATGAATAACAGCAGAAAAACAAAGTTATTTAAAGGTTTTATTTTATTTATAAAACAATTCATTCACTCAACACGATGTTATGGTGATTAGGATTTTCCCTTGAGTTAGTTATTGGTGTTGTCACGATATTATTATTTGTGTCTATTTGGAGTGTAAATCTAAAATGTGTAGGTTAGGTACCTAACTAACAATGGAAATAATTAGAATTACCTAGCTTTTCAGACAAGTCTAATGATCGAAGAGTTGTCTGAAATAACCATTATTTTTTTTATATTTTTCTAGACAATTTTTTTATAATTAGCATACTAGTACCTTTGCTCCAACTAAATCTTTGTTGAGCCTTAATTATTGACCAAACCACTGTCATACTGATTATCGATAACTATTGCGTTCCATTAAATTGATACAACATTTGTACTTTGCACACTGATTAGTATATAATCTTTCTATTTACTGTATAATATTATGTGTGTTAAGTAAGTATTTAATCTGAAGCGCTCGTGGCGAAGGTTGCTAAGAAATTCTTAATAGATCGTCGAAGTAAAGCAACGTTCTGAGCGGTCACATCTTGGATGGGTGATCGCAAGTGGCATTATCAGCTGAGCGCCTCTGTGCTTCGGAGGGCACGTCAAATTGTCTGTCCCGGCTTTTAAAGTCGTTAAGCCATGACGGAGGCCTAAAAACGGTCTAAAACTCCGTCACTAGTGTTGGCCACTTGCTCATACGAACGAACGAACGATTTACTAAGACGGTACCTGAGCAGTAAGTGATTCAACTCATAACAGATTGGATGAAATTACTTCATTACTAAGTGCATAAATTATAAGGATAAAAATAGATAGTCGAGAATGATCGTAAATACTATAATAATTGTACGTATTAATTAAATGTTAATGAGCTTGGCTTCTCACGACTGCATGTACCTACTAAGGTAAACAGATGAACTGAAGTAAAATTATAAGTAGGTACTTAGTATTATAAGTATTAAATATTGATATTTGTAAAAGGGCAAAAACAAGGTGAATGAACTATGTGAAGAATGACATGGTTAAGGAAAGGATGTGCTCATTCTGAACATTGATAAATAAAAAAAATATATAATGATCGATCACGACTGTATCCCAGGGAAAGATGTCGAAGGGGGTAGTCAGAGGTATGTCCAAATACATATTTGGTACATGACCACAGTTTGCAGAAACTAGTTTTATTTAATTCGCAAAAGTTCCATAAAAATGAAAGGAAATTACAAAAAAAAAACTAAAAACCAACATAACAGGTTATTTTAGTTTACATTAAAATGTGGGTTATTTTATGTGTTTAACACAAAATTAGCATAAAAACTTAAATAGTAGGTAGGTGTTATTTAAGAACTAGTTGAACGCCCGGTTTTGCCTACGTAAAAATACGCGCAGAATCTATTTACTTTACACGCAATCCTATAACACCATTCTTTTAGCTTTCTCTAAAGCCGTGTTGGGCGAGTGTAAATAGTTCTTCGATTTTCATTCTTAAAAGTCATAAGTTCAAATTTCTTACTGCCCATAATTTTATTCATTTCTTTATCTTTCTATACTATTATTACATACATCCATTTGTAAAATCACGCCTCCTTCCTATTGGGGTAGGCAGAGACCACGGATCTCCACTTGCTACGATCCTGGCACACCTCTTTCGCCTCATTACATAAACAATTTTAAAATCCGAAAGATCCGAAAGACAAACACAATAATACAAAATATATTTATATAGATAAATACTGGGGGCAATTCGGAGTGTCGCAAAAGCTAAACTAATCTAACTAAAACTATTGCCATCCTTTTTATTCCCATCGCTATGAAAGGGACGGCAACAATTTTAGTTAGCTTAGTTTAGCTTTTGCGACACTCAGAATTGCCACTACTAGCAGGCTTACATGAATATTTACTTCTCGCTGACCGGCTTGAGTTTCATCAAGGGTAAAATTATGCACTTTATGCGTTTTGACGTCAAAGGAAAATACATACTACGAAGGACTTGTGAATAAACATGTTAATTAGGATTAATGACGTAAGCAGCTTTGGTTTTAAAATTGTATCTTTTATATTATTTAGTATCTTTTTAGTTTGAGGCCTTACACGGGATCAACGAAAACGAAGTTTCGTGACTAATTTCGGGTTCCAATTATGTTGGTGAACTATTACGAATTCAGTATCCACCAACATAACATAACCCCGAAAATTGACACGAAACTTCGTTTTCGTTGATCCAGAGTATGGCCTCACGAGTAAGTTCTTCGTGACCATTATACTGCCGCTCGATATCTACTCGCTATTCATATGTTAACTATTAGATGGTTGATCTTTATCTTTACTGCGTATTTAGGATTATATTGTATCGAAGCATGTTACGTAATACGTAGTAGTGTATTATATAATCTTATATTTAGAGAGGATGGTTTAGGTTTAGGCAAACCTATTCCATCTCAACAATATCCCAGGCACTAGTGTCCCGTTAAGTGTTGGCAAAGCTTGCCTCCTGACTATATAAATCATCTAGTTAGGATGTAAAGGCCTATATTTAGAGCTAAACTAGATTAAACTTTTTGTTGAACCTACAATTTTCTATATATTTATCATACTTGTTTTTCTGCACTCAGACTTTTATTCAGTTCCACAGTCTTTAACCGGTTCTAGTTCTCATCGGTGGCCGCATACCACATTAGTATACATGTTACTTTCTAAACTACAAGTATTTATGTACCGCACAAAGATTTGAACGCACTTGCGATAATTGAAACGCTAGAACCAATCGAAGGTCGGTCAATAAACTGCAATTAGGTTTATAGCTTGCTTCAATACGGTAAACAATGTAAAGAGAAATTTTAGTCATCTGGATTGTTTTTTAGTTGTGTGGTTGTGTGTTGTTCATTCAACATACTAAACAGATGTGTTCACTGTCAATTGCTATTTTGTCATCGTTATGGCCCTGCCCTTATTTCGCTTCGTTATGGTTGACACAACAGGTTCTCTTTTTCCATAATCCCTAACACTTGCAATCGCAGTATTTTCTCCTTTGGTCTTGCTCATCTACGATTCACTAAGATAAAGACAGATTGCCATATTCTATCCAATTTTACTAACAATGACTAAACTTCTAGCATTAGTAATTTCTCCTTCACGAATGACTCAGCATCTTAAGCTAAACATATCAGATATTCCTCACATAGTTATATTATTTATAACCTGACTGAACATGTCGCCATTTATAGTGGATATGCATGCAGTCATCGTTCGCTCAAACGCATATAAATCCTGACTGGATGGTAACTTGTTGCGCAAAGTATATTCAAACACGGGCAGTATTGAGTGCAATGAACACTTGCTAAATCTAGGTAGGTATGTAAAGTGTGTATGTTTGTATATCGTTTATAATCGAAGTTTTTGGCCGCCTGAAGGTCTCCGTGATAGCTAAGCTACTTCAAAGACAGTACCGACAGTTTTTGTGCTCCTATCTATGTAAAATGTATTTTTTGAAAAATATGTTTTATTTTATATACATTATACTTTCTTATTATATTCATCCGTTGCGTTATACGTTTTTTAAGCGTAAAGCTAAGGAAAAGTATAATATTATCGAGGCCAAATGTTCAGACAAGTTTTATAATTCAGCCATTACTGGTTATGTAAATCTAAACTAACCTCACAATTTACAATGCATCATTCAAAACTATTTATAAAGTATATTATGCTCGTAAACAGCATGTGTTAAGCCCTTGTACCAACATCTGTCTCCATAAGGAGCGCATTCTTAGCTTTAAATAGCTCGTAATGTCTTTAAAATGCCACTGTTTAAGCGAAGGCTCCGTAATAGCAGTAATAGATAGTGCGGGTAAGTATTAACTATACTATTTTTGAGTTAATCACCAACAAATGAGTGAGTGACGACACGCCCTTAGTAATACAGATATTTAAAATATTTCTATTAATCTTCTTGAGAAAATAGGTATCTTAAAAAACGAAACTACTATGTTACCACACCACACAAGTCATGCAATTGCAAACATTAGGGACGCCTCGAAAACCTTACTCACAAGTCACAACACAACTCTTACTTCTCAGCCGAGCGAGCTTTAGGCGACTGCCTACCAAGACATCGTGGTCGAAAAAAAAATCTGACCACAGAAATATTATAAGTATAGTACAAGGATAAACTTAACTTGAAGTCGTCGCCTTGCTGCATTTCCTATCAAGTGTAGCTCACAACTTTAAATTGATGAAAAGTAGAACGTTTGAATTTGAAAAGTTCTGTTCGCGGTCTTTTATAAGCTACTACGCAACCTTTATGGCGTCGTTTGATGCTAGATTAACACCATTATGATAAAGATCATTCAACACAATGTCGATAATTTTAACATCATAAATTAAAATTTAGCATGATTGTTTACAAATACAAACCTAGTAATATAAATGCATTCATTAATAGCGAGTTATATCCCATTGCGATCCTTTTGGCAGTTGAAATGAAAACAATGTTTTAATGAGCTTCATATTATTTTGGTGACTAGCCCAACCAGGCGCCGTATGGCGCGCTGCCAGGTACCAAGTTGGGTCCGGTGCTTTATATCGTGTATTGTCTTGCTGTCCTTCACAGAACTGCCATTTTCTAAGTCTATTTATAAGCATTGACATTGCCCGTTCAAGACCAAACGTTTCTTTAGAATTAAAAACTTATACTCAATGAAAATATTCGCTAGTGCCTCGATGGATACGCAAATCATTCAATTGAAAAGAAAATATCGCTAATGGAATTTAAAAGCTGTGATATTTCTGCGTTCTTAGTTTATCAAAAATTACCACAACTATGTATACCTATCATCGTTAATTTTAACAAATTCTCACATATTTTCAACAATACGACCCTATCTTATCTCGGTGCATAAAATTTGGCGCGGTGCCACATGCTGCGCGCACGCACCCTGTGACACGTACGTTTGTCACGCGCTAAAAGTACACCGATGATGATATTGACGTTAGTACACTTGGAGTTTTTATTTGTCTATGAATTTGCTAATCTTATGATAGATAAATGGAAACTCTTACTATGTATTGGGACTCTGTTTCTTTGATAGTTTTGTTAGCGATATATTTTTAAAGGTCTTTCATAGAAATTGTTATATTATTTTTCTCACTCGTTTAAGTATAATGTGTGTGTAAAAGTATAAATATAAATTAATTTTACAATGAGATATTTCTCGTTGTAAAATTCACAAGTCACAATATCGGTTTTACAACAAAATGTTTAGTATTCTTCTATTCTTTCGTAAATCGCACTCGTCTCTTGCCATTTATCGAGGCACCCTAATTTATCCTCATGAAGGGGAATGAACGCCTCGACGTTACAAACCACAGAACCAGTAACAGCAACCTTCCCATCAGTCCCAAATTCACAACTAGATGGCGCTAGTAAATCTGACCCAATCCTGAATCGCGCTGACGAAATCACACGGCTACAAATGACCGGCCTCGATACATTTCAAGACGGCATCGCTTCTCGGCCTTTTGGCTAAGATCAAAGTGTAGTATCTGTTCTTTTCAGCTTAATATCTGAAAGTTCCCTCACCGAGGGACCAGTATATTAAACTGATTTTTGTAAAGCGACGGGATGTTCGGAGCTCGCTCCACTCCCGTCACGGGTCGGCCCGGCATTGCAGTGCCGCCGGGATCGGCCCACAGAATAATCTAATTCAACTTTTAAATAAAATAATGTTCATTAAAGTTTATTTATTTAAAAGTTGCATGTTGCAAATTCAATCCATTTATTGTTTGTGAACAATAAATGGATTGAATTTGCAACATGCTCAGATTTTGCAGAAGTATTCCATATACCTACAGACGTCGTAGGCGTGGCAAGTTGCAACTTCTATCAGAATGCTAAATTAATTTGTTGTCTGTCTCTATCTTCTTATTCTTAACGTAAAAACAATTGCTCTTTTTAAATTTGGTTTTTAATAAAACAAGCAAATACTGGTGGCGATTCTGTTGCAACACTGACTAGCTAAATTATGACTAAAACAGAATGATTTTATTACGTTCATGCTAAAGACCAATCTAGCATAGCACTGAAAATAACATTTGAAGAACAAGGTACTTTTAACCTTGTTTTTCATCTTTGCGGGTAGTTTTAGTCGGAAGTAAAAATGGTCTTGATCAATTCTACCCACATTCACGTTAATTTTACTAAATTATAGTAATTTTAGAGATGTCACTCAGTCTGTTATTTTATTTTGAACTTTAACGTGAACGAAATAAGAGCTTTCGGATTTAGGAATAATTTAACTAGTCAGTGTTGCACAGAATCGCCACCACTATAGTTTATATATTTTATTATAGTAAACCACACTTAGGTACCTATTTCATTACAAATAAAAAATCTTACTAAAAGTTTTACGGCTTCGACGGGATTCGAACCCGCGAGACACAAGCGATCACCCCTAAGCCGGGCTGCCCCATTCGGTGGTTCGAAATTTTTCACAAGTAATTACCGTTCGGTAGATTCAATTGCACTTATTGAGAATAAAGTAGGTATTTCATGTAGGTAATACAAAAATATCTTCAAGTCTCTTGGTCAAAGAAAGCTTGATATGACGAATATAAAGGAATGCTTCTATCACACAATGAAGTGCAAATCTAAAACAATAAGCACATCCTTTGTAAACTGCGCATAACCATTTCCGCCACTTATCTTGCTTCCTTTATATAAATAGAACATGCATTTATGTAGTGCATTGCAATAAATGTACGCGATTGTGCGTATGGGCATTTCTATTTATAGATCTGTCTGGCTTGACAGACTTCGTAAATACCAGCATAATTATAAATATAAAATAAAAATAAATATCCTTAGACATTCCACACAGCGTCTTCTAGTCCCAAGCTAAGCAATTTAATGCTTGTGTTATGGTAACCAGATAACTGATAAACTACATAGATACATTTTTTTTTTGTAAATACATACATGTTTTACATAGAAAACACCCAGACACGAAACAAATATTTGCAGATCATGCAAACATTTGTCCCGCAGCGGGGATCGAACTCGCAACCTCTGCGTCTCAGGCGGGCTTTCGCCCAATGTGCCACAGAGGTCGTCGAATTATATAGTACCTGGATGAAAAAGCTATAAGCCAACGTACTATAGTTTCTAGAATGTTCTAAAGAGCCTCGATAGCCGATATGTTATCAGAAAAGGTCGTGAATTATTAACAAAATACGTATGAAGTATTAACAGGTGTTGTAATAATAAACTTTTATGGGTGTGTCACGACACGTTCAGTATGTTTGTGCTATACATTATTTATAATAGGTACTTATTAATAATAATATTTTAAAATCTAGAGCGTGACTATTGGGAGGCTTGGCTTTTATAAGGCTAAAACAAAGATTACATATTATAGCCATAAAATAAAGTGAAGACTATGTTAACTTATATTTTGCAATAACATGGTTAACATGGTTTAAACTTTGAACATTTGTACTTATTCCTTAAGGTGCCTGTATGGGTGAAACTAGCGCCACCGCCTATTTTATTTTATTATTACGTTAAACAAAGGAATTTTTAAAAACTGAATGTACAGTTTGTGAAACCTATCATAAGCTTTTTTTTAATACCTTAAAGGTATATATTTTTTAAATTCCAGAGTATAAAATTCAGTTGGTCTAACTGAAATTTGAGAACCTGATGAAGATCTTCGAAATTATGAACATAAGTGCATCTCGTACGAAATTGAAATCAGTTTTTTTTATATTACCACTTGTCTAAGATATTTGACAGCTATCTTATCTTATCCTGTGGAAATCTCCAAGATAAAACAACAGACCACAGCTAGCTATGAAAAAGCCTTATGAAAAACGTTATTTTCTCATTTAAATAAGTGTTTTCCATCCTAGTATCAGATTACTGGAGCCAGACTTGTCCAGCGAGGCGGCGCCGGCGCCGGCGCCACGTGACCACAACTGCACAACAAACTTGTCTTGCATTGCACGTAACTTCAGGGTTAGGCAGTCTAACATACCTTCTCTTAAACAGACTTATCTACAGACTGGTCTTATTCATAAAGATTTGACAATTTAATTTAGATTTAAATTTGGAATGTCTTTTTCTTGTTACTCTTATGTCAATGAAAAGAGATAGCAACAGATTTCATATCCTAATATTAAATCTGTTGCTATCTATCCTAATAGCTAATATAGGTTTACTGAACCAATATGCATAGGGGGGTTATTCTTTAATGATTAGAAAGATCCTCTGAGTTAAATATAAAAAAACTCAGGCCTTTGCATCTTTACTAGATAATTCATGCAGCGTTAGGAGGAATTCTTTGCCTTTGCCTATATCTTTGCCTTTGTATTAAAAAGAAGCTTATGATAGGTTTATGATAGGTTTCACAAACGGAACAATCTATTTTTTTTTAATTCTTCTGTTCAACGTAATAATAAAATAAAATAGGCGGCGGTGCTAGTTTCACGCATACTGGCACCTTAAGCTCCTTGACAATTTCAATAGTGGTGAGTGGAAAAGAAAAATATATTGTTTTCATCCCACTTAGCTAAGAATAAGGGCAGGAAAATGATGATGATGAGTTCCATGGCTTTGACGGATCGATAAACGAATTTTGCGACAAAGTTTTAGTTGACGCCCTAAATATGTGTATTCAAACAAGTCAACCAAATGCATATTACTATCGAAGAAATAATTTATATTTGTATAATAATATGCATTTCGTTCGAAAGAAACCGTGCAAATGTAATCGAGTGGATTATCGAGTAAAATTGTAATCGAGTATATTGCCACCCTAAGACCTTGGAAACTTCAAAAGACCTTGCAATTCAAGAAGGGTACTACTTCGCCCTTGCACTATTCACCTTGAGGGTGCGTTCCACTCAGACATCTGCGTTGTGTCTGTGTGGAGCATACTTAGTATCTGTAATGTATATGTCGGATCCGGTCAAGTCATGATCACAGTAGTATCGTTACCAACGGCGCACCAAACGACGTAAACAACAAGATGGCGTCGTTTGATGGAGTCTATAAAGCTCGTGTTTGACTGGAAGTCGCTCTCAGTCTACTTCAGCTCATGGTCGAGTCAACACGGTCTTGTAGAACCCATCCCGTGTTCCGTTTAGGAGTTATGTACCTAGTTCTAGTACCTACAGTGTAATTTGATAAGTGCTGTTTTCGATTAAAAATAAAGTGATTGGGTAGACTCAAGTTCGTGTTCGTTGTTTTTATTGTCTGTATCTATGCTCCTCGCCCATAATGTCTGAAAACCTAGAAGATAGGCCTTCCTTATCCGACATCAGATGTGGGATCGAGACAGGCAGTAATGACGACGAACTAAATTCTCAACAATGGCGTGCGTTGCTGGACTTACAAAACGCCAACATGAAAGACTTGATCAACGCCCTTACTAATTCACGTGCAAGTGGAAATGCTGATCATCGCTTGGAACTACCCGAGTTCAACCCCGATAAGGCCGACGCTGACGCACGCGCTTGGTGCGCGACCGCGGAATTGTGCGTGGCAGACAACCCACTGCAAGGATCACAGCTTGTGCGCATTCTCAGCAAAGCAATGAAGGGTGCGGCGTCTACATGGCTGGCACAAGTCACGTATGCGAACATCACGTGGGAGGAATTCCGTGATTTGTTCATGGTCAGGTTTGCTTGTCAGGAGACAAATGCAGGTACTATTATTAATTTTCTTAATGATCGTCCAAAGGAGAAAGAAACACTCGCTGCTTTTGCTAGTAGGCTTATAACAACGCTTACGAATCGTTGGAAAAGTGCGACGGTAGAACAAATTGCTGTAGCTACAGTTTTGGCCCATGTATCCCAATTTGATTCTCGAGTTCAGCGCCTCGCTTTTACAACGGAGGTTACCTCACGCCACGAGCTACAAAAAGAACTGCAAGCGTTCTCTTTTAAAAGAAAACATTCAGAACCTGAACTGAATACGACATACGATAGCAAGCGTCCTAAATATTCTCAAGCTAGCCAGAAATGTTTTAAATGTAGTCGTGTAGGACATAAAGCGTCTGATTGTTACTTTCAAGGAAAGGAACACCAAGATCGACAACTGAACTCAACTGAAGCCGGAGTCACATCACAGTCAACGCAGAATACAGCAATGAAATCGAAGATCATCTGCTTCAAATGTGGCGTGGCGGGTCACATTGCCAGTCGTTGTTCCGGCGGCGGCCGCGACGGTGGCTCAAGCGGCGATGCAAGCAGCAACAGTGGCGCAACCGAGCGTCGAGTCGACCTATGTTTTGTGCAACCAGCTACTGGAACTTTTCGACATTAAGGTCAGTCGTGTGATTTTCAGTACGATTTAGGTGATGAATATTCATTGCTTAGGACCGTTTAGCTTGTAGATTTAGTGGCAAGAGATCACACTGTAAAATGCACTAAACAGATATTGACAAAAGTAAGGATCCATGATTTCACAATAGAAGTGGTGTTTATTTCATTTTTTTGCTTCTCAGCCTTAATGATTGTCGTGAGATTTGAGCTGTAGGATTTGGCGTCAATAATGATTGAAACGCAGTTTTCACTATCTAAGCTACCGTTAACTGAGTACCTATGTCGTCTATAAGGCGTTTTTGACGCGTGCCAGAAGGCCAAGTACCAATTCAGATAACAGATAATGATTCAGGGTCAACTTTTATGCACTGACATTTACTGGGTAGCTTTTGTTGTAGTTTAAACCGCACCAGACTGTCTCTATAGACGTTGTTCATCTATCAGGGAGCTCTGGCGGGGGTTTAGTATGGTAACCGCACCGGACTGTCTTTGTAGATGTTGTTCATCTAGCAAAGAGCTCTGGCGGGGGTTTGGTAAAATGATCGCACCAGACTGTCTTTGTAGATGTTCATCTACCAAAGAGCTCTGGCGGGGGTCGGGTCTCGTGTAGACCGTGTATGTCAATGAACTTTGACGGCAATCCATGGAGGATGCGTGTGACCAATTCTGTTTGAAGTTTGAAGTAGCTTTTGGGTCAGTTGTGTTGCGAGATTGTATCAGAGATAATTTAACGTTCATAGTCTGTATAGCTTCTAGGGATTGGTACTGGACCTTATTGGTGAAACAACTTAGAAATTAAGTTTTTGCTGTATTGTTTCTTGTTGTAAAGATTCTTCTGATCAAGTGTTTTGTAAAGTAAGGTCAGGATTGACCGAGCCAAGAATACCTACTGTGCTGAAAATGTGTTGTTACAGAATAACACACGAGGACGTGTGTCCCGAAGGATGGCCGTGTCGGATCCGGTCAAGTCATGATCACAGTAGTATCGTTACCAACGGCGCACCAAACGACGTAAACAACAAGATGGCGTCGTTTGATGGAGTCTATAAAGCTCGTGTTTGACTGGAAGTCGCTCTCAGTCTACTTCAGCTCATGGTCGAGTCAACACGGTCTTGTAGAACCCATCCCGTGTTCCGTTTAGGAGTTATGTACCTAGTTCTAGTACCTACAGTGTAATTTGATAAGTGCTGTTTTCGATTAAAAATAAAGTGATTGGGTAGACTCAAGTTCGTGTTCGTTGTTTTTATTGTCTGTATCTATGCTCCTCGCCCATAATGTCTGAAAACCTAGAAGATAGGCCTTCCTTATCCGACATATAAAAGTACAGCTTTTATGGGCTATAAAAACGTAAGAACAGATAAGAATTATAAGGGACTTTTTATGTTCTGAATATTCTACGATTTATAACGTCTTCTGCAAAATGTGGTCAGGTATAGTTGTTCTATTTCACGAAGCCCGTTGGGCTTTAAATGTAATAGCAAATGCATGTACACAGTTAGTGTGAGTAAGCTCAGAAGCAATCAGTCTCACCCGAGACGCGCTCTGGGTCACTATTGTGTCTACTGTGTTCACGTCAGATTTTGGTAGCGAGTACCGCCAGCATGACAACTAAGCGCAAAGTTGGGGCTAAACGGACTTCGTGAGATATAACAACTATACCAAATATTGCTTCTGATTACGGACTAAAACGTCTGCAAAGGATGTAGTTGTCTGTGATTAGGATTTCTTTGTTATCACGTTTTACTGTGCCCAGGAGCAATATAGAAATATTGCTCTGTAACCATAAAACAGCCATAATGTTATGTTATGAGCCTGTAATGTCCCACTGCAGGGCAAAGGCCTCCCTTCCTCTCTCCAGTTATCCCTGTTTTGGGCCACTGTGAACCAATCCTTTAGATGGGTAAAACAAACAAAAACAGCCATAATATAAAAACTCTTTATCACGTATGCAAAAGGAACAAGACGAGACCGTGAACAATCCATTCATTGCAATGTAAAAGCTATAAATTACACTGATAACTGTGCAGTATCCTTGACACTGAATGAGGGGGAATGGTCTGCGAAGGTGGAGGTACATACCGGAGATTACTATCATGCTAGCTGACATCACTGGATTGGTTTATTGGAGTATGGCTCTCATATTCTGTTTAGTACTTCTAAGCAGGCCAAGACTCTATCTTGGCCTGCTTAGAAGTACATGAAAAACTTCAGAAATGTGCTAAATAATGTACAAAATTACTTTAAAATTAAAATTTTCTTCAACTACTAATGGTCTGAATGAGTTTTCACAGTATATAGTACAGTATAAGATACTGTTATACCAGTATACTAGTTACGAGTTACGAGTACTTTGGTGACTATGTTTAAGATTATTAATTCCAGAAGTGGTGCTACAGTGTGGGTTTATGCCTGAACTTTCTAAACGTGAAACAGCAGAATGATTCTATTAGTCATGTACATGCGACTCATATAATTCTAGAAAGCTAAGAATGACTTGTCTATATCATAACGAGCAACAGTAGACATTTAAGAAAGCTCATGGAAAATGTAATATATTCTAATTAATTCTGAAAGACAGTTAAAATTATGCTGTTTCATTCTAGTGACCTTTTAATGTTTTCTTTTCTGTGTATTTATTTATTTTAGACTTTCACTCTCACTCTTACAGCCAGCTGTTAGTGTTTTACATGACATTATGCAAGCCCATTTTCTAATGGGCTTGCATTATGCCATGAGACCTTCATACATTGCCTAAGTAAAGTAAACGGACGCGGTCTCCGGTCTCGGCCTTGTCTCCTGTTGCGGTCCCCTGTCTCGGTCTCCAGTTCAAAAAAAGCT
This sequence comes from Xanthorhoe designata, assembly GCA_963582015.1. Taxonomy (NCBI): domain Eukaryota; kingdom Metazoa; phylum Arthropoda; class Insecta; order Lepidoptera; family Geometridae; genus Xanthorhoe; species Xanthorhoe designata. The sequence goes on from OY757045.1 coordinate 1,482,613, forward strand.
AGACCCACACCACCAGGTTCTTGCCTGATTCTTTCCCTGGTGTAGGGAGTCGCGTTGGAACAGGCATTAGAATCACCTAGCATGTAAAACGAAACTTAAGTGATCCTTGAGGTCCTACAAGAATAAATAATTCTTCTTTCTTTCTTTCTCTTGGTGTCCTGTCGCGTTCGCATCCGCAACCGCTACCTTTAGAAGTCGAGCAAAAACAAAGATGTCGGGTAAAACCGCTCCGGCCAAATCTAGTTTAGATATTAATTGATACGAAAATTTCACGTGAAATAAGGTACATTGCCATGCCCACGCTAGTCTAACTCGTGTAAATCTTACGTATTGTACAAAGCCGCGGGCGTATATTGTATTACACTGATGGATCGGAGCCATTGCAGTGATCTACTGTTTCCTCGGCGCAATCAATTTACATAATGATAAATGGTTAGGTATTGAGGAAGTGAATAAAACGACCGAGGTAATGCTCAGAAATAAGTTACAGATATCGTGCTATTGTTTGAATTACGCTTTCTAACATGGGTTTATAGTATTTTATTGTAAAATATTATGTAGGAAGTTGATTGGAATATCTGTCATAATGTATTTGAATATTCTGTCTGACATCTTCAAAGATCTAAAAATGCGTAAAAAAAGATCTGAAAGAATATGTCTACCGTATTTTGGTAAGTTGCGATCATATTTTTATTTTGCACAGCTTGCGTATTGTAAGCTGTAGGTTTATTACATTTATATTATAAGATATATTAAAGGTTATATTATTATTATTACATTTATTCATTACAGCAAAGACGATTAATATCTAGAAGACAGACAAAGGCCATACACAAAATCGTAACCCGATCCCGCAGTACCAGATAGCCTGAAAACTTTAAAACATCAATTTTATCCAAGAAATTTCAATACTTAGTAGTAGGTAGCAACGATATTCAATATTTAAACATTTTTAACTAGAAAGTAATTGAAATTTCTTGGATAAAATTGATGTTTTAGAGCTTTCAGGCTATTTTTTAGGGTTACGATTTTGTGTATGGCCTTTGTCTGTCTTCTAGATATTAATCGTCTTTGATTACAGTTAGAAAAAGAGAAAGTTTCTTTTTCGTAGGACCTCAAGGATCACTTCAGTTTCGTCTTAAGTACATGCTAGGTGATTCTAATGTTTGAACTATAGATAAACGTATTTAGCGATACATTTAGTGTTGTGCAAGACGCATGTTTTACGCCTGAATCTTGTCTCTTAATTCAAAGATTATACAAGCAGATAATACGAATTGATTAAGGATTTATTTAGGTTAAGGTGTCATGTTTGACCTAAAAGTAGCGCAATAATTGTTCCACTGAAAACTTAACTATCGCAAATTGCAGATAGCCTTGTATTGACTTTCAATTTGCTATCAAATTGAGGTTGTTACTGATATTTATCAATGAATTATCAGATTTCATATCATATCATCCCAAATATATGATATGAAAGCCTGCCCCTTCCAGCTTGTTATTCTAAACTTGAAAAATAAACATATTTTTGTTAGTTAAACAAATCATAGAATTAGGATAATACAACTTACCTCAGCACTACGTTTTTTTTTGACTGCGCAAAAGGTACATGATATTATAAGTAGTTTCTCTTGTGCCTTTGTCTTAAAAGACTTCTTAAATCCTATATGGCAGCTATAAGATTAAGTCTTCGCTCAAAGTAAATCCTTTCGTTCACACTAGGATTTAATTTCTAATTCTTGTTGTCAAGTATTGCGAGAGAAAAGTTACAAGCAGAAACAAGTCTATCGTCCTAAGGAATTCTATCGTCTAATCTATCTATAGGTATGGGTTTGCTTATACATTTACCTATACATGTTGTGCCATGTCAAGGTCGCGTCCTGATTTCTTTGAGCGATAATGTATCAGGGTGATGATGTCATGCTCGGCGACAGTTGAGCACTAAGCAGTGTCCTCTTTAAGTTAGTAGACTGTAATCAATCTAGGAGCTTGAAAGGGAGCTAGTATGCTATAAAGTTTGGAACACGACTTCGAATAAATCGCAACTGAAGGTTCAGTCGAAGTCCAGAGGGCCTAGCCAACCGGCATTCGCTATGAAGCGATTCGATTTCTATCATCGCTACACCTTTGATTTGACATTTCAGATCGCTCGAGTTTTCGTCATCGAATGTCAATTCCTATACATTTTTTTTAGTTTCTAATCGAAAGCGATTGTCGAAATGTAACATGGCTAGGGCAGCTGGTCCGTAAGCGTACAATCAAAATAGCTCTTGGTTTCTATACCAAATATAAAAACTACCTCGTGTATAACTCACGCTTCTGATTAATTCCCATGCACAGGCATCTCAGCAATGACAGGATGATATTCGCGTTTATTGTGATTCATGCAAGTTTTATATTACTCTGAATTAGATGGTAAATTGGCACACAGTGGCCTCATGCCTAGAACAATCAGACAACGGAACGAACCGGAATTAAAACAAGACAAATGTGTAGTATGTTCTAAATGTGTTATATCAATTTGATTTACGAAGCGCTCGTGTCGAGTCATTCCTCATAGAGCACCAAATTATTTCCACATAGCGCATCCGATTTGGTGCGCTTCTTTCAGTAGTACATACAGTGTCTTGATAGGTCGCTGATGTTAAGTGATGTGCTGAAAGAAAGAAAGAAAGAAAAATTGTTTATTTTGGTAGGACCTTAAGGATCACTTCAGTTTCGTCTTACATGCTAGGTGATTCTAATGCCTGAACCCCTGCGGTCAACCATCAAAGTTGCTTAGAACTTTGATAGCTGACCGCAAGTGGCATTAACAGCTGAGCACTTTCTTCCGGAGGAGTCGTAAAGGTTCTATTCAAGCTTATGTTTTTTTAGCTCAAAGTTTGGATCTTATATAATAAACCCTAGCTGAGATTCATCCATAACTAGAAAATATAATATATATATATATATATAATAAAGGAATTGGAGTTTTTCCCTAATCTGTGGCAGACTTAATTGTCAACTTTGATAACCCCAAACCCATTGGGTTGAGAGAATATTATGAGCTGTAACTTTTGCTCTTGAACTTATTACGATTCGGTCGTTTTGTGTGCCAATAAAGACGAATAACAAAGATAATTCTTCAGACAGTTAAGCTTTCTTCGATAAAAGTGAAATGAAATCCAGTAGATTCGAAGATGTCGCCTTTTTAGTGTCAACTGTCTAGACAGTATAGGGATAACTTAGTTCGCCGAACAACTTTTTTCATGATTTATTTGTATTATTTTAACTTATCAGAATAGAGTATTGTAGAGAAAATGTTTCGGTAAGCATGGGCATTATGATGACGACACTCTATCGATGTTCAAATAAACAAAATTAGTTCAAATTCGAGCTGTCGGAGCGGAGAAACGGATAAAATATTAACCAATAGGATTAAATAAAATATCTTAGCGAAGATGTTAAAGCAATCCTATTGGTTAATATATTTCTCTGCCCCGCAAGCTCGCTCCGCGTCATTGGACAGGCAGTTTTAGGACAAAAGGTATTTAGAAAAAAAAACTGTGTCAGTAAATATAATTTAAATTTGAAACCCTTGCGGAAAAGGGTTCACATCATATTTTATAGTTCCGGGATGGGATGTACAGTAGCATTTCAGTACTTGTAGCAGCAATTAACATTATGATGTATACATTGAGTATGTTGTATGTCCATAAAACGTGAACAATTAAATATTTATCTGCAAAATTTCCAAAAACTAATACTTTGTAAGTATAACAAATTCGCAATGCAAAATGTTTCTCAATAATACAAGCCTACAATGTGCAAAGGAAATATTCTGTATTCCCACGGGAACGGGAACTATTCACCGCCGGTAACACCGCAGGGCGCTACTAGTTAATAATAAAATCATTCTAAATATCTACATAAAAAAATAATTTTATTGGATTTATTTTAAAAAACGATATATCCGACAATCATAATTCTCGGGCCCTTATCTCACGCTAAGTGGGCTCACCATGTTTTTATATTCCACTCGCCTCTATCATTCTGAATTCACTCCTCTCACATTCATATCTTCTTTTCGCGAAGTTTCCCAGAAGATGACAAATATAGACTACACTGTACGTACATACATGCCCGAATACTGAAACGCTACTTAAATATTTGGGAGCGTATTAACCATTAAGGACATTCTTACATGTCAGATTTCTATAGACAAACGGCAAATAATGTCATAGATATGCACCACTTACATAAATTATTGTTTCAGTATTCAGCGACATTGACGCAAAACAGATGACGCTGTCAATTCTTTTGGCACCTAGCTGCTCACAGTCGCATAAAATTCTTCAGATCAAATTTTATAATAGCACAACCAGATGCAGCCGTCAACATCGTCATCTTACTAGCCAGATTATGTGTACTGCTAAGTGTTTCTACTCTCACTATTTGAGGAGGAAGTCAAAGAAAAGTCTTAACACGTTTGTCACATCACATGCCTATATTTTCATTATACTTACGTGATAAATTGCAAGCCCAAGGCATCTGATTGGAATACCACATTATGCATGTCTCACAATGTTTTTTCTCCACTTGCATGAGCTCATGCTCCGAAAGTTTTCATTTTAATATCAAAGATTAATTGATGCATAGCTGGCATTAGTATTCTGAAGTCACAACCTTCGAATCAAAGCTCGCGAGCCGTAACTACAAAGATACATTTATAATTAAATAAGCTATGTATCACTTACATTATTTAATTTAGCTAATTGCACACAGACATACCCATAAAAAGATAAATTAAATAACTAGTAGTTCTCCCCGAACGAGATCTTGAGATACCTAGGCAATATATACCTAGGTATTTGAAGAACAGTGACGGATGTTGTATTAGGTCAAGTCCTAGGTCGCATTCCTGTTTATATTAGTACCACCAACTTTACTTTGCTAATTATATAGATGGTAAAAGCTTATTTGGCTTCCATAGTTATTGTTCGCTTCTACATCATTCTTACTATTTGACTCTTAGGTGATTGTATGTTTAAGAGTTTTTTAATTTAATTAAGATGTTTTAGTTCTATAATGTAATTGTTTGTGGTGCCATCTTTTCTAAGGACCCGAAGTATTGGTGATCCATACCTCATAATCAAGCAGGTTTTGATCACCATCTTGTTACGTCTGTCGATATCAGTTAATCTTTGTTCTTACTCTTTGATCTGTCTTCTTATAACTGTCCTGTGCGTCTTGCACTCTTGTCTTCTGATGAAATAATGATGTTGTCAAATTCCGGCCTTTCAACGTCACAATCGTACCATAAAGGAGCCCTGCCAAAACTGTCCAACAATGCCGTGGGCGTGTCTACCGCAAGATTCATTGCACACATATGCGTACTGAATACGAGTACTTTTGTATTTATCGACTTGATTTTGGATTTGTGGAGTAAATTCTTGCTATTTGTTTGTTTAAGTATTCACTTACAAAATGTATTTTATATATCGTAGTGTTGGCATCTGTTTGGCTGGTGTGAAATTGAGACAAGTTATTTTGATTTCGTTTCTGTAATCTGAAAAGATTTTTCATACTCGCTTGTTTTGTGCATATTGCCAAACACTTGGAGCACCAAGTATTACTTTTGCAGCTTCTTCTAAATCAGAGAGATGTGTGGTGTGACTAAAATACAATCCGACCGATCGTGTTGATAATTCTTAATATTTATAAAAAAATAATCCTCCCTTTGTCTATTTCATTAAGATAATTAATTATACTGCTGTAAATGATGTCTTATTCTAAACATAACCAAAGACGATGATAGCCAAAGCATAACATACGATTATACGTGTGAAAGGAGTGAGTACAAAGATGACTTAAGAGTCCGGCGACGTAGCTCGGCAAAATTCAATTACTCGCGCGTTCAAACATCGACACACGACAAAATCTTGGTGTGATTGTCATTTTGCATCTGTGTGCGTGAGCGTGCGTGACACACGCACACAAACGCACTGTTAGAAAAGGTTAAAAATGTATCAAATGTAAATGCATGGCTATTTTGCAAGGAATTTGCTTGTCTCCCGTAGTCCCAAAAATTATGACTGAAAATTGTTTTTATTCTTCACACAGTGTTGTTTTTCTGATACTAGATTATAAGCTATGTTTCTTACAGAAGGAAACTTAAAATATCCTAGTGTTTAATACTATATAAATATTATGAAAACATGTCTTCTATGATGTAAAAATATGCAAAATGCGATTCGGTTTAATTTCACTTTAGCTAAGTATTTTGAAAAAAGCTTCTGGCAGAAACCTAGATAAATGCTATCCTAATACGAATAATAGCATACTATGCTAAAGATATGCTCAAATTTCAAATGGTTATGGTATTACGTTTGTATGGGGAAGTCGTACAGCGCAGAAGCCTTAAGCAAAAAAGCGGGAACATTGTCATAATATTTCTATAGAAAGTGGAGCAAAGATAACTTTTACGGCTGCAGTCATACGAACCTCGATCATTAGCTTCGCTCCGATTTCATCTAACTGAACGATTATTACCATAAGCCGTTCGTTCCGATTATGAGCTTCTGTGTCCGATTGATTTTCAGCGATTTCTCATTTTATATTGTGATTTTATTTGTCGTCATCTCGCTTCATTCTCATGAACGCATCATGTTCTTTGAAGTATTTAATATGTATTAAATTGATGCGTACAACTGTACATTGTATCTACAATGTATATTGTGTAAAAAAAAACTCTTATGTTCAAAACTATAGGAGCTTCTCGAAATCGCAATTAAACTTTTTTCTTAATCATTATGTTTTAACACTTTAAAACTCTATAGCACGATGAGGATCAAAAAAATTGAAATTAGCAACTTAAGATTTGGCTCGTGCGAAATACTACTTCAAGTTTTAAGTGCATTTACGATTGAAATCGAGTCAAGCGTCAAGAGTACTTGTCTTGATCTTGCGCCAAGTTCAGAAACAATGGATATATTAAAATATAAAAGCTTAGGTTACGCTTTCCGTTCTTAATGCTTAGGATAATGGCAAAACGCCAACTCAATTAGTAAAAGCTCTAGTGGGTTTCCAAAGACTCCCTACATGTTGATAGTAGGTACTAGTAGGTGTGTACCGTACAATATTTACCGATTCGGTATGTTATTGTTTTGTTTCCAGTTTATTGCAGTAACATTGTTACGCTTATTTTATAGGTTTTACGTATTGACTGACCTGAGGGCCTAGCCAACCGGCATTCGCTATGAAGCGATTCGATTTCTATCATCGCTACACCTTTGATTTGACATTTCTGATCGCTCGAGTTTTCGTCATCAAATGTCAATTCCTATACATTTTGGACTTTTCTACTATCGCTTTCGCTAATCTATTGTTACATTGTCTAGGCCTTCTGTACCTACGACTTGTTTTACCTCAATTATTGGACGCACTGTTTCCTTTCATGAATTCAGTAACGTATTTTAGAACGCACGTGGTTTTCAAAAAGAACTACGCATCTAATAGAGTAATCTTCTAAATATACTCGTATACACTGGACTATCAATGTCAAGAATGTTTACATTATGTACGCCTTTTCTTTTCATCACTGTAAACAAATTGAATAATGAAAATGTCAAAGATTACCTAAACTATCCCTCACATTTCAATTTGGCAATTTTTAAATTTAAATTTGCATTACACTTAGCTTTACCTACTTGGTTAAGATTATTCTGTTTTTTCTTATACTCTTTCTAAAAAATCATAGCGAACCTATCAATTAAAAACATTCATTATCTATACTAATATTATAAAGAGGTAAAGTTGGTTTGTTTGTTTGTTTGTATGTTTGGGGTAATCTCCGAAACTACTTATCCGATTTCAAAAATTCTTTCACCTATTTGTAGCTTAGACTTTCCGAATGAACATAGGCTATATTTTATCAAGGTAGGTACCACGTGAGCGAAGCCACGGGCAAGTAAGCTAGTCTTAAAATAAAACAGATGGTGTTTATTATCTAGTTGAGCAATTACATTCGAACGTTGGTTTGGTATGTCGCCCGGCGTTTTTAACCTAGGCATAGCGTCCAATGGCAGGTCTCCGTTTGATTTTAGAACGTTTAATTTTAAATACAGTTACGTGATTGGAGGCTCGACTCTGTATTCCTATTTTAAATTGTGACCGGTGAAAGCTAGCTATTCTTGTCACCTCTAGTTATTTATTATTCTATTGACTGCGTTGCAGTTGTTATGTGACGTCATCGGCTATATCATTATTTATATACTTTTTTTCAACGTCTTTTGTAAATTTATCTAAGGAACTATAGTCATGATGAACGAATTGAATATTATTGTAGTAGAAATAGGTAGATGTTAGAACTGTTAGTACTTATAGACTAAAGTAAGCAAGTCAAGTTATTCTGCCGAAAAAATTGTGGCTAGTAGGTATGTAACGTCAATCGTGACTGTATAACGCCATGCCAGGATTAACTATCTGAGTAATGCGCACACAAATATTTATCATGAAGTGCATAATGAATTTAGCCTGATACCGCCAAATGTACGATACTGTTTTTGGTTATTTGGTTAATTTATTGCCAGTGCTTACATTTTCTATTAGAGTACCTATAATATAACTATAATAAAAATGAGAATATTCTCATTGATAAGTCGAGTACACCGTGTGTTCTTTAGATTTATTTTCTGGTCGTAAATTAGGTGTTTATATCTAGCAAAACTATCAAATCGAGCTTTATGAATAAATATAAAGCAATCAATATTACAAATATTTTCAATTTTATTTAAAATAAAAATTCCTTTACGTTTTGTTAATTTCTACTCTAAAGCGATTGTAGAAATGTAACTTGAAGGAGCAGAATACAATGTCATTATGAAATGGTCATAGAAAGACTGCCTGGTGTGTGACAGTTTCGCGATAAATAACCGTTTGCATATTGGTTTCATTAGAAGTATCATTTTCTGTTGAACACATATTGGTTGGTTGAAGTGCAGAGTTTTCAAATATTTGAACTCCGTCTCTTAAATCAATATTAACAAGTGCAGACCTCGCGACTTCGCGAGCGAACAGTTCAATGCTAACTTGTACATGAGCGAAAATATCAATGCAATTGAATGCACGTTTTGTTCTCTGAAATTATATAATTTTTATATTGGAACTTATTTTTTATAATAAAACTTAGCCTACGTAATGTAGCTTTCTACAAGTAAACCAATATAAAAAAAAATAAGATATAAAGAAAGTTTCTTTGGAAATAGTGATCGCGTCAATCTCCAGAACTACCATTCGGATTAGAACAGTTCTTAGCTTAATTCTTGAGATTGTATTAGGCACTTTCATCATTATCGTCACATAGAAATATCTGTGATCATACTATATAAAGTTCACCATATACAATTCCTTCGCGGGTAACACCACTAGGGCGCTGCTAGTTAGTGATGCAACTTACGATCAGATTAATGGCCATCTTGAAATATTGCTGCTGTAATCCAATAAATTAATAATTAGAAATCCATAAGGAAGTGTCAAACACTGGTCATTCGTTTATAGCCTTCTAATTCAATATCCGCTCAATACCAGTCAATTTTATCGCGTAGAAAGTTCAAGCTTGCGGTGTGGAAAATTGTCTCCAATTTCTCGGTAATTAGGTTTCAATTGGAATGGCAAGCGGCTCGTGAAAGAGTGTAGGAGGATAGATAAGAGAATTTGTATCATTCTATAGGTTCTTAATGTCTGGCTCACTGAATTTATAGGATTAAGTTGAGATAGGGTTTTATTGATAGGGTATTTTACATTATTTATGGTCTGTACTGTAACACTGATGATAAATTATACACCTAAAAATAAGAGAAATTTCGGTGTACATAACTAAAGCATGGACGGACTGCTAATAATGTCAAATAAATTGCATATGTACGTATATGTAAAAACTTTAACATCCATATTGCAGAGCAACTGTATATAATATAAACTCGTAATTAACTTATAATAGATAACTTTATAATTACGGACAAATTCAAATTCTATCATGACAAATCAATATACACGCTCGTGGTGAAGCTTGCTAAGACGTTCTTGATAGATCGTCGAAGTTAAGCAACGTTCTGAGAGCGGTCACAACTTGGGTGGGTGACCGCAAGTGGCATTTATATCTGAGCGCTTCCGTGCTTCGGAGGGCACGTTAAATTGTCGGTCCCGGCTTTTAAAGTCGTTAAGCCATGACGGAGGCCTTAAGGCGGCCTAAAAACTCCGTCACCAGAGTTGGCCACTTGCTCATACGAACTTACTTTTTTAATATACACGCTTGGTTTAGGGTCAAAAAACTATTTGACACTAGATTTGATTCAGTGTTCAAACAGGCATACTACAATCAATCGCAATTACATGCTATTTGATCTATTGTATCTTTTTTTACGGTCATTGTTTGCTATTTACCAAAAACCAAGGTAATAATGATTCGAAATGCAATCGAATTCTTTTAACTTGATTGCTCTGAATCAGCTATCATACAAGAATCGGAATTGGCTACTTTTTGCAAATATCCATTGTATTGCAGAAATGGCGCGCCACGCATTCGACCGTTAAATTGATTTAGCGATAATAAAGTGATTTGCCGTTCTATTATTAGTCACTTTTCTGTTTTGGTCTCTATTTGTATTGGCTTCCGCACGCGGCTTCGCTCGCGGGGTACAAACATTTTAAATAGCTTATATGCCTATCATGCCTACCTTAAAAAAAAAAAAAAAAAAAATATGCCTATAATTCCACAAGACGATCTACATCTGAATCGGTTTACTGATTTAGGCGTCATTGAAACGTGCAAACTTTCCTATTATTATTTTTTTGCTGACATCCCTCTTACGCCCGAAATTAATAATGTATCTTCAATCCGAGATTAAATTCAATCTTGGATTGCTGGGTATCTCCCGATCGATCTCCTATCCGCATGCCAATAACCTATCTGCTATCTCAATCTTTTTTTTTGGTGGCAGATTGCCGGCAATCCTTTCCCTCTTTAACGTTCCGTTTTATGTAAAATGTTTAATGGAACCACAATATTAATTTGGAACCACAATATTAATTTGAGTAATATAAAAACAAATAATAAATAAAATTAATTAACAAGTTGTAGATAGTAATATTTATAGTTCAAACAAATTGTTATTTGCCTAAAAACTTGCAGATTTAACAATCTCAATACTTATACACAAAATACTTTAACTGAAATGGAACGTTCAAGTTGACGAATGGTATTTGACAAAGAGAATATAACCAAATATAACCACTACTGTACAGTTATTTGTTGCGAAAATTAGGTACCTAAATAAAACAGATGTGTGTTGTGTGATCATTTCATCAGCATTACTTCTAATGATGGATTCAGAAATCGTAAGTTACCTACCTACCTACCTACTGGTTTTTATGGAAGTTGTAGAGATGACGCCTACGGCCTAACTTAGCAAAAGCACACCAGGTTCTTGCCTGCTCAGAGAAATTCTGAGCTTGCCTGTTTCTTTCCCTGGTGTAGGAAGCTAAAGCTACGAATAGCCCTCGCACATGATCCATTTTAAAGGCAGCAGATGCGTTTAAAATAGGAAAATTTAAAGAAAAATGCACGTATGTTCATTCCCTATTAATCTCATATTTTCTGTTTTTCAGTAAAAAAGAAATTGAAACCTGATGAAGGGAAAACAGCCAGAAATAATGCAAAAGCAGAACATTTTGCTACTAAAAAACGATGTCTGGACGCTAATATAAATAATACAATCTAGAAAATAATAATTTCGAATTAAAAAAACACAGCTTACTTTGAATAACTTAGAATTAGGATTACAGAAGTGGAAGGAGAGTTTGTAAGGTGTTTTGTTAAGTTTTTAAACCTTTTTGATTTATGTATTTAATTGTTTTAATTAAATATTATATCAACAAACATTTCATTTCATTTCAATTGTCCTACAAAACTGTATTTTGATGGTAACATGATTGTTCTGAGATATGAATAATCTTTTGACTTATTATTCCTAGTAGGTAGGTATTATTGTTTCTATAAGATAATGTAGGTACTAAGTTACATTCCTATCTCACATTACCTACCACCTACTACAATTGCTTACCAAGGGTATTGATTAAAAAAAAAACTATTTTGTCATTTATTATAGTAGTTTTTATTATTAGCACTGTTTAAATCGTCTTGCTAGGTAAAAGCCTGTGTATATAAGTAACTAAAATAATAATTTATGAGAGCTGCCCATTCTGTAACATCTTGTTCTTCCGTAGGTATTATTCTCTAGATTCTAGAATAATATCTGCTGCTGGTAGCTATACTTCAGCCTAACCGAAATCTGAAGGTGAATAATTCTACATCCTCGAGGGTCTGCATAAAGTTCACCCTTCTGATTCTTCGTGAACTTCTAACTTCGGCGTTGGCGTCGATATCATCACTTTTCCAATCCGATAACTGAGCCAGAACCTCCAAATCACTATTATTATCACTATCATCACTATCACTTGAAAATTCCGACAGATTTATTAGGTACTTTTATAATAAATATAATAAATTTATCAAGATTACAAAATCGATCCTTTGGCAATCTCAATCTGTCAAGAAGAAATCCAACAAATTTCTCGGATTGCAATCTGCGATTGTTTTCACCTATCAAAGCAAACGTCAAATAGAAAGATTGGTTATTGGCAAGCTCAAACTGTCATTTTCGAACAGAGGCCAATCTTTAATCCGTGATCCGACCTCCCAAAGATAGCCTGGTTTTTTGGATTGCAAACTCAATCCAAGGATTGGTTATTGGCAAGCTTTTTTTAGAAAAAAGATTGAAATGTCAATCTCAATCTTCAAATTAAGGATTAGGATTGAATATTAATTTCGGCCGTTAGACAATTTTAATCGATCTTAATTGTCTAAAGGCCCGTTCGGACCTAAGCGGTATTCGCTTCCGCTGTGGGAAGCGAAAATCGACGCGGTCGCCGCGGAACTTCGTAGAAAATACCCGCGCGGTATTTTCTCTTCCCACAGCGCCAGCGAATACCGAGGTCAGAACAGGCCTGAAACATCTCATAGGATACCTTGAGAATACAGTCGTTATTTCATTTTAACATTTTAATTACCAGGTGGTAGCCCGTCGTTCAGACCTGAAGCTCATCGTGACATCAGCCACCATGGACTCCAGCAAGTTCTCCAGCTTCTTCGGGAACGTGCCCACCTTCTCCATCCCTGGCCGGACCTTCCCCGTGGAAACCTTCTTCTCAAAGAACGTCTGCGAGGACTATGTTGATGGTGCTGTCAAACAGGTGAGGGCAAATTTCCATTAATATTATTTTTGTGTATGACCATTACAAAATATAAAGAAAGTTTTAAGACTAGACCGAAAATGATCATGATCTTTGCTTCGCTCGCTTCGGTAGCTCATACCAATGGCAATGAAGCGCTCGTGGCGAAGCTTGCTAAGACGTTCTTGATAGATCGTCAAAGTTAAGTAATGTTCTGAGCGGTCACTACTTGGATAAGTGACCGCAAGTGGCATTTATATCTGAGCGCTTCCGTGCTTCGGAGGGCACGTTAAATTGTCGGCCCCGGCTTTTAAAGTTGTTAAGCCATGACGGAGGCCTTAAGGTGGCCTAAAAACTCCGTCACCAGAGTTGGCCACTTGCTCATACGAACTTACTTTTACCAATGGCAACAAAAAAGCAGCGTAATAAATCGGGTCTTTAGTCGTTTCGCTTTTAGGTACATACAAGCCAAGCCTTAGAAATGCAAGTCGTAATTTTTAATAATTAATTGTTGTAACAAAAAGCTTGAATTCTTTACGGTTACGCAGTCACAAGGTTGTTCCAGTCATCTGATGCTCATAAGATTACTAGATTATACCTTTACCTGGCTTCCCAAGATATTTGTTAGGATATATAAATGCATTACATTACTGGGGCAGTGATCCCAATATGGAACGTAAACACTGGAGTTTATTCTTGAACCTTGAACTTATTGCGAGAGGTGTGCCAAATGGGTCGCGTAATCGACACTGTTTCTGGAATTTAGCCAAAATGATATTGCCCATAATAAAGCAAGCAATTTGATTTTTATTGATTATTAGGTAAGCTATCCCTAGAGGTGCTCAATTTGTGAGATAAAATGTAGCAGGCCTACACCCAGCAGTGGGTTGACACAGGCTGAAAATGATGATGATGATGTCATTCTGAGATGAACTGTCAGTAAAAATATTAAAATCAGTTAGTAATTCTTTTTAAAATGGCCTTTAATAAACTTAAAAGATACACTGATTCTATCTTCTATTTTTTCATATTATCAATCATCAATATATATAAAACAATAAGCATTTTTCTGGAATCAACGCACAGACCAAACCGCTGAAGCTATGAAGCTGAAATTTGGAAGGTAGCTTCCTTTTAAAACAAAACTGCGCACTAAGAAGGGATTTCTCGAAATTCCACCCCTAAAGGGTTGAAAAGGGGTGAAAACCGTTGTATGCAACTTTTTAATGCGTGAAGCGATTTTCTTCAAACTGGGTATAAATATTGTAAATGATAAATAAATTTAAACGTTTTTCAGAAATTTTCAAAAAAACCCTTGAAAAGGGGTAAAATGTGGTGTCAAAGTTTGTATGGGAACTTTTTAATGGATAGTTCGATTTGCTTGAAACTTGGTTGTAATACTAACAATGCAAAATAAATATATACGTGTTTAAGGGTTTTTCAAAATAAACCCTTAAAAAGGTTAAATGCAGTGTCGAAGTTTATGTATAGAACACGCGAGCGAAGCCGCGCGGGGTCTGCTAGTCTGATATAATGAAATACTATAGTTTACCTAAAAGCGTTATTGAAACTGATAGGCAATAGGTACCTATATTATAACTTATGGATCATATTGAAGACTTCATTATATAAAACAACAGCTTATCAACCACTTTAATCATATTTTGAAAAATTACACTATACCTACAGGTTATTAATGATACAATTTACTGAGCAATATGCATAAATGAATAACCTCTAGTAACATTGACTAGGTATCTTTTCTGCCCTTCAAAAGTTCTGAGGACAACATACCTGCCCAACCCAGTCCATATCATATCAGACGCGTGTGAACTTAGTCAACATAATTTGACTACTGGGAACATAAATCGTGGCATGTACATACTTCATATACCACAAGAAAAACCGTAAGCTTATTTACACACATGTATATTTACGCCTATTTCGTTTTTTACGTCGTTAGACGTCTTTTTACAACCCTGTATAGGTTATAATATATATTATAGCTGCGTGTGCGGTCACTTGAATATTTGTATAGAAAATATATCGTATTATGCTATAATTTATAGTAATATATATTATAGCTACGTGTGCGACGGACTTAAGACATCTTCAAAGAATCTTAAATGCTTAAAATATGAAGCTCTACTGCGCCTTGGAAATATAGTGTTTTTCGTAGAATTACTATAATTTCTTTACTACAGAATAATACAAGTACATGTCTACAAAATACCTTATCCAATCTTGGCTCACGAGCTGTCCCATAAATAGCTTAACAGAGCTATATTACTATCTTAACCTAAACTGGGGTCATTCACCTTGTTTATCTATGAAACAACTTGTTCAATTCGCTAGGTGTTCGATTATTGACTTGAAACAATTTACCACATCCAAGAACTTAAACACTTCTGGACACTAAAAATCAATATAGCTAGGTGTTACCTGTAGGCCTAAATGTGCAACGTTGTCGAGTCGAGACGACAAATGACTATGACATTAGTGGCAATTCGGAGTGTCGCAAAAGCTAAACTTAGCTAACTAAAAATGTTGCCGTCCCTTTCATAGCGATGGAAATAAAAAGGATGGCATTAATTTTAGTTATTTTAGTTTAATTTGCGACACTCTGAATTGCCACTACTGATCACACTAATATTATAAAGGTGAAAGTTTTTGTGTAAGTGTGTTTGTTACTCTTTCACGCTCAAACGGCTGGACGGATTTGAATGAAATTTGGTACCAGAATTGCTTATACCGTGGATTAAAGAATATGCTACTTTTGATCCCGGTATTCTCACTGAAACGGGAACTATTCAGCGCGGGTAACATCACAGGGCGCAGCTAGTATCTTTATAATGTCAAGCTGCTCTAACGTACTATGCTAGAGCAGGAGATACAATTCTGTCGACGACAAAAAAAAAATTCTTCATTGCGATCAAATGAAACCTTCTTATCTTTGTAATTAATGCCACTAACTGCGTAACTTTACCAAGCTTAAATGGATATGGTTCATTTACTAGGATTAGTACTAAACCATTTATCCCATAGTGCTGTTGTCCTAGGCTAGAGTCAATGGACTAAGGACCCCGACTGCTTTAATACAATTTTACAACCTGGCTACAACACCTATACTGGTACCTGATGCATAAAATTATGGATGTGTTTCTGTTTATGCTCTTGTTTGTGTCTTAAGCGAGTCCTTAAATAGAACAGAATTAACATACTGGTACCTATTTCTAACTAATGTGTCATCTATCTTTTATTTTATAAAAGATAGATGACACATTAGTTAGTAGTTAATGTGTCATCTATCTTTTATTTTATAAAAGATAAATGACACGTTAGTTAGAAATAGGTTTTGCTTCATGTTATTCTTTAGAGTTTTTCAAAATTACGATATCGTTTTTTGATAGATAAAACTATTCGTTATATCAATCTGTTCAAAGATCATAAGAGTAATACATCACCATCTTTCAAGTACTTAATACGTTGATTTTTCAGTACCTAAAATTTTCCACTTACGCCTGTCTTTGACAATCTCCCACCATTGAGGAGTGATGATTATCCCGACAACGCCTTAAATAACTTGTAACTCTTATATCAATTAAAAGAAACGGTAACAGATTTATCAGCCGTTTTGAGTCTATTGTGAACAATTAGGTTAATGTTTTCGTAAAAACTAGTATAACCAGCTATTTACTCACTGCTATGTTCATTCTGGGCAATCTCGTGATAAAAAGCTATATCAGGCACTCCAATCAATTCGTCCTAGATCGAGGGCGTGGCGTTTGAGCCGTGTCAATTGCATAGTGCTAATGAAATTCCTTCGTTTGCTATTTTAAGCACGACAAGGCCTTGTATCTGAATTAAGTGTGAAATGGTGGTGTTTATTTAAGAATAGCTTAAAATATTTACTTTTTGAGACTACATACATTTATTCTGTGTTATTCCAGGTCACGTGGCTAAGACTAGCGCAGGATCGCGAATGGCATTCACGAAGGGAGGCCTATGCCCAGCAGTGGGTTAAAAGTGGATGATGATGATGATGATCCAGGTTTCAGCTAAATCCGTTCAGTAGTTTTCGCCTGAAAGAGTAAACTAGATGCTTATCCCACAAACTTCCGCATTAATACTCGTAATAATGATTTACTTAATTAAATTGAATGTTAAAATTATACAAACTACACTTATTATTAACAAAAACGATATGTCAAGAATTGGAGTTTTATATTTGTTTTTGTTTGATATTAAGAGTTATCTTAGTATCTTTTAACAAACACATGTTAAGTTTTAAAAATTATCTGTTTATCTTTTCACTTCGTCGTTAAATTGATTAACAATCTTAACGGTAGCAGTACTTTGTAGCCCTGTTATTTATAATATTTGTTTTAAAAATACCTCTTTGAAGTTGTTTTTCACGAAAGCTTTTGATACCACAAATCCTTTTTGTTTGATTATTTACTTATTCAACCATAAAGTAGCCTTGACTTAAAAATAAAACAAACATCTGTTGAAAAAGAAACCGAGGTAGACGAAAAACAAAATGAGGCGCGATTCAAATGTTGAAGGGTATCACAAGGACATATCCTGTGACCTCCACTGTACTGTACATTAGGGTGTCCCTTATTTTTCAAGTTCGCTTAATTTTTACGCATACCCTCTCAAATCGTGCGTATGGACCCTGTATAGTCTAGAAATAAATATTGGCCCGATTTATAAACGATAACCCGTGCCGAATCGCGATTTTAGTTTTCCATACATTTTACGCTGGTACAGTACTGCGTCCCGTAACTACGTGTTTCATTTGTCATTTTATATACGATTTTTAAGATTAGTACATTATTGTTTATTGTGTTAAGATGCTAGAGGTATTACGCAATGAGAAACATAAATTATTTTTAATAAAAATGGTCTATAATATAATATATAAAAATATCTAGTCGACAAGTTCTCGTAGTCTAATTTTACTTGAAGAAAATTCGTAAAGTCAATCTAACTGTCAGTGAATGTGCAAATCTTGTGATTAGAGAGTGCATTATGTTCATAAAAAAAATAAGAATTCCCAAAAAGTCATTTTCTAACCGCTTGAAGAAAATTTTTGGTGTATATATCAGTTTGAAGAGAGATTACAAAAAAAAAAGAAAACTGAAGAAGGCGAGAGCGATTTTTTCCTAAAAAGTATGCTTGCTTCAGTCACAAATCAAAAAAGGACAAAAACGCTCTACGTGCTGACTTTTGCCACATTGCATGTTAAACATTGGCTTTAAATTAAACTTCTTAATCAAGATTTTTGCTTCAAGAAGGCGTCAAAAGAATACAAAAAAGTTGGTATAATTTCTAAGTTCCTATAATCAAAAGCCATCAATTGTGCCTTATAATCTAAGTGATGAGACAGTAGTTCTATCACTTTTATATGGTTAAGTTGAAAAACAAACTAAAATTAAAATGATTGCCAACTTAAAGAGGGACAAAAGCTTACATTTTATCAAACGTTACGTGCCATCAAAGGAAGAACTGTCCCAAAATTTGTTTGGTAAGCGAAGTATTTATTTTTAGGTTTTCTACACATCTTGTTATGGTTTTTGTTTTCCTGTTTAACTTGTATTTCTTTTATAGTCAAAGCACTGGACGATTTCGTATCGGAAAAGGCAAAAAAAAATTATATCGACTGCAGATCGACGACAGTTTTCTCCAAGAAGTTTGATCTTAGTGGGATGGTAACTATGCTTTTCCAGAAGCTAAAAAAAGGTCTTTGTAAGGTTTTTAAATGACACAACTGAATGGGCTGTCAAATGAATGCAAAATTTTAACAGATTTGTCACGGCTGAAGAAGAGAAAATTCGGTTTTGTTGCGCTGTGTCCTCGAGCATAGAAATTCGTACCGGACTGTAACAAACGACATTAAAAGAAAAGTTACCCTACTTGATTGTTATTATATTATGTGTTTAAATGAATAATAATGTTTATCTTATTTTATTTTAATTTTGATTCACTTCATTTGTTGCATTTATATCAGTTTTATATCAAACCAATATACCTAGGCAAAACACGATTTTTGATAAACTTTGTGGCTCTGTCGGCACGGGTTCCAATCATGCTAGAAAGATAAAATTTCATATTTAAATACGTCTTAGCATTTATAAAAAATATAGAGGGTATGCATACCGAATTTCGAAAAAAAAATTTTTTTGGTCAAATAAGGGACACCCTACTGTACATATTGCATAAACATGCCATTGACGTCAATACGTTACAACTGTGTACACTATACATTACAAATTATACGTTAGATCGAAAGGTAAAGAGCTGCTCATCAAATTCTTTGAATCGCAATAACGTGAGTATTCAGTGCAATGACCTAAAGCTAAACAAAAGAAAAAATCTATTGCGACGTTGCAATGAATAAATAAAAAGCTTACGAAACTTTATAAGATTTGTTTGATATATTCTCTTGAAATTATACTGTAGAACTTATGAATAGATTAGAATAATTTCCCAATGCCACTACCATTCGCAGTTTTAATTTATTAACGAGGAAAATGTATCTATTTCTTATGTTAGACATACATAGACATACATGTTATGTTAGACCTTATCTAGATATTGAGAAATACATTGACATCAGAATTTATCGAAACATCAATTTGAATGTGTGCCAAAGACCACGGCTGATTATTGTTAAGAATATTAATAAGGTAAATAATAATTAATTACCTGTGTCTATAGATAAGTTAGAATAAAGGCAGGGACGCGAGGCCTTAAGGCTGCCTAAAAACTCCGTCACCAAAGTTGGCCACTTGCTCATACTTACTTATTATGATCGGACAATCAATACTATACTTTCACTACTTAATCAATAAGGCATTTTGAGATCTCATTGTCATTGTTATATCAAGGTGTAACAGATACTTTGACCAGAGGGGCTTGAAAGGCCGTTTTAGATCCTTATGATGACATGATGACAATTAAGAATAAATTGCTTTAGCAATATCCTTCTTATGTCATATTAAGAATAAAGGTGCTAAATTGTTGTTCGAATTTAAAAAATGACTTCTATTAACAGAATTGCTCGAAAGGGCCATTTTAGGCCCCTAGTAGGTGGCCACATCTACGGCATTGTCAATACTTTTCAGGCTAACAATAGCATTGCTTACTCCAGGCTCTTCAAATCCACCTGCAACCCGACGAAGGAGATATCCTTATCTTCATGCCGGGCCAGGAGGACATCGAGGTGACCTGTGAAGTGCTGACAGAGAGGCTGGCAGACCTGGACAGTGCGCCGCCATTGACAGTGCTGCCGATATACTCGCAGCTGCCAGCTGACCTGCAAGCCAAGATCTTTCAGAGAGCACCGCCTGGACAGAGGAAGTGCATTGTGGCTACTAATATTGCCGGTTCGTACTTACTTCATTTATTTTTTTAAATTCTTTATTGCACACCTTAAAAATATAAACAGAAAATAAAATAAAATGTAGTAAACATGTACAATGGGCGGCCTTATCGCTAAAAGCGATCTCTTCCAGGCAACCTTTGGATGGAGAAGAGTGATAACAAATGGAAGATTGGTTCATTCTTCATGATAAGTTGTAATTTTGGCAGGGGTTTGACATGTGCTTTTTTCGTGTCATTAAGTAAAAAGAGATGACAGTTTAGCAACTATTTGAATTATAGAAAGTCCTTTATTATTCACCAGCTGCGCCCCGCGGTGAATTGTTCCCGTTCCCGTGGTTATACCGGGATCAACAGTAGCCTATATTTTTAATCCAGGGTCCTCATTGCTTAAATCAAGCATCCTGGTACCAAATTTTATTCAAATCCGTCCAGCTGTTGAGCGTGAAAGAGTAACAAACACACTTTTACACACACAAACTTTCACCTTTATAATATTAGTGTGCTTGAGTTAGGCTGGTCGCTACTCAGTTTTCAATAGATATCTTTGCTATGCGCCACAAATAACTTGATAAAATCATATTCATATTCATTTATTGATTCAAGTTGGTACATAAGGTCTTAAAAATTAGGTTTGGCCGCAACAAGAGCCCCGTTGGGACGCCACAATGTTTGAGGAAATAGTAGTCATAGTAATTGTCAACGCATTTTTTATCCACTATAAACACTTCCACAGCTCGGTCTCTATTATCTTCGACTCATCTCTTTTTGTTAAAGACCAATTAAATACTATTTGTTTTGTTTTCTTCCAGAAACTTCCTTAACCGTGGACGGTATAATGTACGTGATAGACAGCGGCTACTGCAAGCTTAAAGTATACAACCCCAGAATTGGTATGGACGCGCTACAAGTGAGTATAAACATGTACTTCAAGACATTGAGATGTATAGAGCCACAATCAGACAAATAAAATGTAAACGACAAAACTCGGCGCACGCTACGTAGTGAGCAGAGTTTTTCTTTTTTGCGTACAAGCGACACTGAACATTAAATCAAACGACATAACGTCTGCATTCAAATGTCAAATGTCATTGCAGAACATTGAATTTGCACGCACATTTTTTGAGTGTTGTCAGCTATTAGATTGTGACTCTCAATGACTTTAAGATAAATAAATGGGCATCGAAAACAATCGAATTAGGAACAAACTTCTTGTGTCAATCGTTTCGTAATGTAATACGATTGTTTCCAATGCTTTCTGATGCCCGTTATTTATCTTGAAGTGTAGGTAGGTAGGTACTTATATTTAAAAAATATTAACGGGACTTAATCGCGTATTGAAATCAATATTATTTATTTACCTCGACGTTTCGATGACATTAAAGTCACCGTGGTCACGAGTAGACTGACGGCCGGCATCCGCTCGCATCTTCAACTGACGAGGTTTAAGACTACCCTCAATCAGTCAACACAAACTAAAACTAGGGTTGCGACACAAGTCGCGATAGTTTAAAAAGTTTTATAGGTAGGTACTTATAGTTCTACACTGGAATTATAATGGGAAGCAATACTTTAGAATATGGCTTTAACATAGAATGAAAAAACGATGAAACGTTTGAAAGTTAATTAAGCTTTAAAGTTAGTATTTTGTATCGATTTTTGACACGCAAAATACATAAAGGTATTTTAGATATACAGTTAACCAGTTTTTCAAATTTAGTCAACTATTTCATTATAAATGAAAAATCTTACTAAAAGTTAACCGGCTCCGGCAGGATTCGAACCTGCGTAGACACAAGCGATCGCTCTTAAGCCGAGCTGCCTGACCACTAGGCAACGGACCCTGTAAGCCGAGGCCTGAAACTATTAGTAAGATGATTTTTGTCGGTTAAAACACCGATGAGCGCCATCTACAGGGATACTATATTTAGTCAACTATAGCCTATTGTTTAAGGCCTATCCTTTATTTTCGGCCACGATGACTAACTCATAATGAAAAAGAGGTTTATTTACAGAAACTAAACTACTACATATTTAAACTGTACAAAATACAATTAGAACCAGTTGAGCCACCTAAGGATCGTTACAAACGATCTATAGGTAGCTCAACTGATCCAAACCACTGCCAGACAGAAGCGTGCCCAAGACACTGGCAGCATTGCCGCGCTAGATGGCAATGCTGATCTTTTGAGCCAAATAGCAATATGAGTGCCAGCCATTGAGATGTATTATAGAGCCACAATCAGACAAATAAAATGTAAACGCCAAAACTCGGCGCATGCTACGTAGTGCGCAGAGTTTTACTTTTTTACGTACAAGCGACATTGAACATTAAAACAAACGACATAACGTCTACATTCAAATGTCAAATGTCATTGTAGAACATTGAATTTGCACACACATTTTTTGAGTGTTGGCAGCTATTAGATTGTGACTCTTTAATACATCTCAATGGTGCCAGCCCTCGGATCACGCGTCGCTTCGACCAAACAACTAATAACTCATATGATATTCCTATCCAGATCTACCCTGTAAGTCAGGCCAACGCGCGCCAAAGGGCAGGTCGCGCCGGCAGAACCGGGCCGGGCAAAGCATTCTGTCTCTACACACAGCGGCAATACGGTCACGAGTTGCTCTCAGCCACCGTCCCCGAGATACAGAGGACCAATCTGGCTAACACTGTGCTGTTGCTGAAGTCGCTGGGGGTTTCTGATCTATTGGCGTTCCATTTCATGGACCCTCCCCCGCAGGTGAGTTAGGCAAGATGTTTCACGTAGCAAGAAAATACACGAGTTGCTAACATTGTGACTGAGACTGCTGTTGTTGAAATCGCTGAAATCAAATTCAAATTCAAATTTATTTATTAATTGCGATAACGGGTACATATAGTTTAACAGTGCAAATATTGTATTAGGGTCCTCCATCATCAGCTTATCAGCATGCAACATTTTACAACACATATAAATACAATAATTAATTAAAATACAAGATTACATTTGAATTGAGTGATGTCAAAAATTTATATCGCTGGGAGTGTCAGATTATGTTGAGGTGTAAGTCATCACAGAGTCCACCGGCTAGGATGATTATTATTATTATTTATGTTGAGGCCTTTGCCCAGCAGTGGGACACTGAGGGCTGCTAATAATAATAATAACCAGTCCACTACCATCACACCACCATAGGCCGGTAGTAGTTTCCCACATTTTTAATAGTCCTGTACAGACCGAGGACTGCCTTTGGATGCATTTCTTGTGTTAGTGCGTATACAGAAAGAAAGCTGGAAACTTATAAGCGTTTACCGGCGCTTGTCAGCGCTGGTCCGTTCTACACAAAAGGCTCCTTATGTATACGGCCTTATTCAGGGTAGTCACCGGTATGTGTCTCCATCACAAAAACATCAAAACTGTCAAAAGGGTGTTGACTTCGGCCCCATGCATGCCTACCAAAGGTCCGGGACTCCTTAGTCCCGTGATGGTAAACCTTGACATACATAATAATAATAATGTTGAGGTACTTTACAGTCCATCAAGCGATCATTTCGTAACTTACTGAGACGTTCCTAAAAAATAAATAAATATCCTTGGACATTCCACACAGCGTCATCTAGTCCCAAGCTAAGCGATTGAATGCTTGTGTTATGGTAACCAGATGACTGATATTCTACATAGATACATTTTTTTTTTGTAAATACATACATATTATACATAGAAAAACAACCAGACCCGAAACAAATATCTGCAGAACATGCAAACATTTGTCCCGCGGCGGGGATCGAACCCGCAACCAAAAAATAGATCGTTAAAGTTAAGCGGCGTCATGAACGGTCGCATTAGATGGTGCAAGAGGCATTATCAGCTGAGCGCTTCTGTGAGAGCTAGTTGAATAGCTTGTTTTTTTTTTGTTTTTGAAAGTCTGTAAGCCATGACGGAGACTCCGTCTTAAAACTCCGTCGCCAGAGTTGGCAATAATCAGATTTAGGTACATGTTCAATTTTATTTACATAGCAAAATGCAATTAGCACCAGTTGAGCAGCCTAAGGGCGTTTGTCCACCGCCGCCGTCACCGGGACGTCAACGAGAAAAAGGTGACGGCGCCGAAGTACTGATACATAGACTATCTATAGCCGCGTGTCCACCGCAAGGCCGTCACGTCATCTTAAACCAGAAATAATCTCGTTCTCGTTGACGTCCCGGTGACGGCGGCGGTGGACAAACGCCCTAAGGATCGTCACAAACGATCTATAGGTAGCTCAACTCTACCACTGCCCGACGGAAGCGTGTTTCGGGAAGTCTTGACACAGCATTGCCATGTTATGATTTCAGGACACAATCCTCAACTCGATGTACCAGCTGTGGATACTGGGCGCGCTGGACGGGACCGGAGCCCTGACCCCGCTGGGCCGGCAGATGGCGGAGTTCCCCCTCGACCCGCCGCAGTGCCACATGCTCATAGTGTCCGCGGAGATGGCCTGCAGCCACGAGGTGCTCATCATAGGTGAGACCTTAGAGAAAGTAAGAAATAGAGCGCTGTTTATTTCCTTTTTGATCACAATGCCTACGCCGCGAAACGACTTTGAAGGATTACTGACTCACATTTTAAACACCTACAAAGCAAAATGCCTCAAATCGATATCTCTAACGTGCTTTGCCAAATTTGCAATACGCCTACATTCTTTTTTTTTTCTCAGTCACACAAAAACAAAGAAGAGTATTTACAACATTCTTGTGAGTAAAAGAGACAGCATTAGATCTTTTGTACCTCATCGCGTGCCTTTTTTTTGTATGTCCGGCAACTTGATGCGTCGAATTTTGCACTGCGAAACTATGGATTCATTGCAATTTTTGTCCCTCTCGGCGGCACGCTCACTGTTCGTCCAGGTACTATACTAGGTCCATAGGTGAGACACTCACGAGTTGCACACTATAGCCGAAGTACTTACCATGCTGGTATCCTCAGCATATTTTGATAGTTTTTAATTATATAGTGTTAAAGCACATGGTTATTTCATTTAAAATCTGACTAAGGTGTAATTCCGGCGGGGTTAGAACTTGCGATGATACAATCGATCGTCCTTAAGCCGGACTGTCTTTACCACTCGGCCACGGAACCCCTAATGCCAGCCAGCATTGAAATTATCAGTAAGATATGTGTCGGTTATAGCAGCGGTGCTTTAACCGAAATTCATCTTACTATATTTTGGTGTTTTTAATAGTAAAAACTGTAGGTACTATTTTCCTATAGGTCTAACTATATTATCTTTTTCAAGCATGTCAAATAATCTAAAGTAAAAACAATAATTGTTTGAAAAAAATATTTTAAAGGGCGCTATTTTCTAGAAACGAATGATCATGCACATTTAAATATTGTTTTATTATTGTACTTTCCAGTGTCAATGCTATCCGTGCCCTCCGTATTCTACCGGCCGCAAGGAAGAGAGGAAGAGGCTGATTCTGTGAAGGAGAAGTTCCAAGTGCCAGAGTCTGATCATCTCACTCTGCTGCATCTGTATAACCAGTGGAAATCCAACAAGTAATGTGACTTTTTCAATCACCTAGCATGTAAGACGACCAGAATAAATGATTTTTCTTTATTTCTTTCTTTCTTTTATCGTTGAAGGGGAAATTCGTAAATTGAAACGTCGAGGAAATTATTAGTATTCTTTTCACTAAACGGTTTCTCAAACGCAGATCATCTCTAAAATTAACTAAGTTAGGGAATCTGACGGAACATGCGTCGCGTATTATCGGTCGCGTTTGACGTGTGCGATCATCGGTTAAGTTTGAACGGTCAAGTGTTTTTCTATACATTTGTCTGTTCTGGCGTTACGCGACCGATAATACGCGACGCATGTTCCGTCAGATATGAACCTTCTCTAATGGTCAAATCACGTTTCCCATAAGAAAATTACATTATTTTCTTAATCCAGCTACTCCGGCCAATGGTGCACCGAGCACTTCGTCCACGGCAAGGCGATGCGGAAGGTGCGCGAAGTGAGACAACAGTTGAAGGACATCATGCAGCAGCAGCGGCTGCCACTGCTCTCCTGCGGCACCGACTGGGACACCGTGAGGAAATGCATCTGCTCCGGTCAGTCTGATAATGAGCAACAAGTTGCATCTCCAACTGTTGCTGCAACTGTTGCGCAACTAAAAGTTACCCAACTGTTGCCCAATTTTTACTGCAACTGTTGCCGGTCAGTCCGATAATGAGCAACAAGTTGCATCTCCAACTGTTGCTGCAACTGTTGCGCAACTAAAAGTTACCCAACTGTTGCCCAATTTTTACTGCAACTGTTGCCTAATTGTTGCCCAAGTAATAGTTGCTGCAACTATTACTTGTCCAATAGTTGCAGCAACTGTTGGGCAACAGTTGAGCAAATATTAGTTGGGCAAACTGTTGCCTAATTGTAGCTGTAACTATTAGTTGGGCAACTGTAGCTGCAACTATTAGTTGCTCAATTGTTGCGCAACTGTTGCTGCAACTATTTATCAAAACAAAAAAGCACAAACATACACAAACTTACGCACAAACCACCTCTATATTCATCATCATCATCATTTCAGCCCATTTCCACCCACTGCTGAGTATATTATGAGACTCGCTATCGGAGAGAGTGGCGTGATAAAGATGAGGCCTATACCTCTATATTAATTAGTGTTAATTGTTTTTTAGCGTGAGGAAACCAGTTAGCTCTCTAATAGCGTCGATGGGCTTGCAACCTGTCACGTATGAAAAGTTAACTTCTGCAAAAAGTGGGCATGTACCAAAATGTATGTATGTATTTGGACATACCTCTGACTACCCCCTTAGACATCTCCAAAAGGATCAAAATTTGCCTAATGATCTGAAAGAAATGTCTACCCCTCCCGGGATACAGTCGTGATCATATTTCATTTTTATATTTTATTTTTTTGTATTTCAGCGTACTTCCAACAAGCAGCCCGTCTCAAAGGCATCGGCGAGTACGTGAACTGCCGCACGGGCATGCCTTGCCACCTCCACCCCACCTCCGCCCTCTTCGGCCTCGGCAGCTCGCCCGACTACGTGGTGTACCACGAGCTCATGATGACCAGCCGCGAGTACATGCACTGCGTCACCGCGGTGGACGGCCGCTGGCTGGCTGAGCTCGGACCTATGTTCTTCTCGGTTAAGGAGACTGGCAAGTGAGTACACTTTTCAGACAACTTCACTGAATGAAAAATCATACCAAAAGTTTTACGACTTCGGCAGGTCAATGAGCAGGTGTATCTAATTCCTCTAGAATACCTGTAGATGGCGCTCATCGGTGCTTTAACCGAAATATCATCTTACTGATAGTTTCGTCTTCGGCGTCAAGCTCTTACCACTCGGCCACACGCGGCTTAAGGGTGATCGCTTGTATCTCGCGGGTTCGAATCCTGCCGAAGTCGTAAAACTTTTAGTAAGATTTTTCATTTTAAAATGAAATACCTAAGTGTGGTTTCACACTATAATCAAAAATAACTTCACTGAAGCGCTCATGGCGAAGCTTGCTAAGACGTTCTTGATAGATCGTCGAAGTTAAGCAACGTTCTGAGCGGTCACTACTTGGATGGGTGACCGCAAGTGGCATTTATATCAGAGCGCTTCCGTGCTTGGAGGGCATGTTAAATTGTCGGTCTCGGCTTTTAAAGTCGTTAAGCCATGACGGAGGCCTTACGGCGGCCTAGAAACTCCGTCACCAGAGTTGGCCACTTGCTCATACGAACTTACTTACTTACTTAGACAACTTTAAAAAACATTTATTCGGTAGGTCCTCTTGGAATACATTGGCACTACTTTTTTCGGCTTGTTTTAAGAAAGAAAGAAAGAAAGAAAGATTTTATTCTAAACTGAAATATTTTGCAAATTAAAATTCTAACTTTATTTAAAAGCCAATTATACCCTTTCCAACCGTTTATTTAACTTTTGACAGCTGACTCAAATAGTGATACCCTGACCCGTTACCGATTCGATTTATTTTATCGATAGATTTTATTCATGAAGAAGTTTTAATCGATTTAACACACTCATTATTTACTATGAATTTCAACATTTTGCACCTGTTCATTACAAGTAGGTACCGCAGTTCATTCACATGTTTTTTATTTGAACCAACTACAGTACCTAAGTCTAAACGATTATTTTAGATTATTTTAGAAGAAATTCGATCCAATTACTAGGTACGAGTACGATGGAACTGTTTTCATTACGCAAATTATTTATGCATTAAAACAGAGACATCTAAGGCATTTTAAAATAATAAAGGTTTTTACGTGATTTGATAGAAAAATAATCACAATCATTTCATTGTAATTATGTGTTATTAATATAATCGATAATCGATTTATTTCAAAACAGTTTATAGTCGGTGGTCATTAATTACGAATGAAACATCTCTAAGTGGGCGGAACCCGTCCATGAAGTACAGTATTCCCTGTAGTACATTGTATCAAAAATTATTACAAAACTTTATGCGCGTGATCTGTCAAAAGTTAAATAAACGATTGGAAAGACTATAATAGATCATATAAGACTAAATGGCACGAACAGAACGAAATATTAGATGATCTATTATTGCAGCTTACAAAATCATTTTCTCTCCAGATCAAACCGCGACAAGCGCAAAGAAGCCGCCGTACATCTTCAAAAAATGGAAGACGAGATGAAAGAAGCAGAACACAAGATGGCGGAGGACAGGAAGAAACAGAACGAAGACGTGCCAGTCAAGCAAGAAGTGGCCACGCCTGGACTCAACACGCCGAGACGGACGCCGGCGCGGCTGGGGCTGTAGAGACCAAATGGTAATCGCTTGAATTCATAGTGACCGTTTGGGGGTGTAAAGATCGAATGACAATGGGGGCAATTCTGAGTGTCGCAAAAGCTAAACTAACCTAACTAAAACTATTGCCATCCTTTTTATTCCCATCGCTATGAAAGGGGCGGCAACAATTTTAGTTAGCTTAGTTTAGCTTTTGCGACACTCAGAATTGCCACTAATGTGAATTAAAAATATTTTACCGGCAGGAGCTGTAGAGAGACCAAATGGTAATCGCATGAATTCATAGTGACCGTTTCGGGGTGTAAAGATCGTTTGACATGTGAATTTAAAATATTTCAATGTTTGGGGCTTTATAGAGACCCAAATGGTAATCGCTTGAATTCATAGTGACCGTTTGGGGGTGTAAAGATCGAATGACATGATTGACATGTGAATTCATAATATTTTACCGTCTAGGAAGGACTGCAGAGAGAGAGACCAAATGGTAATCGCTTGAATTCATAATCCTTAACCGTTTAGATAATTATAAAGATCATTATGAATATGATGTGAATTCAACCATCAGAACTGTAAAATCAAATGGATGTTATGTGAGTTTATAATTAACGTCGAGGGCTATAATAACTTAAAACTCTTAATAGACATTACGTAGAGTCACCATTTGGGGTTTTAGAGACTAAATAATAATAATAATAATGTTTATTTATTCTCTCACACAAAATGGTAGGTACTACAGCTTATAATAGTATACAGTAAATAATGAAACAGAACAGTTTTGTGTGAGACTGGTGCCTGAGATAGGTTTATAAAAACCTGTGTTACAGGTCACCAGGTGCTCTCACTCCACGGTTTGACATTTTATTAACATTAGGCTCTTAAATAGATAGATAGACAATGACTGTTTGTGGTTGTACAGACTAAAATGAACACCATAATTAATTGTTTCATATTAACGTTTAAAGGTTTTAGAAAATTATCACGTAAATTAATTTGCGCTGTTATGTCTCACGACATAATCTCTCATACAGAACGGAAAAGTGGAGAATAAATGGACATCATGAATTTATGTTAATTAGGGGTTGGACTGTCGGAAGATTTAAATAGACCAAAAAGACACCACATTAATAAAAAAATATCAAATTTGATTAAGTGCTGAGCTGTTTCGTGCTTCGGAGGTTAACCAGGGTGAACCATTTAACGTGCCCTCCGTGGTGGCTTAAGCCAAGAAGAAGCCTCTAGGCGGTCTAAAAACTCCATCACCAGAGTTGGCCACTAAC
This sequence comes from Xanthorhoe designata, assembly GCA_963582015.1. Classification (NCBI taxonomy): domain Eukaryota; kingdom Metazoa; phylum Arthropoda; class Insecta; order Lepidoptera; family Geometridae; genus Xanthorhoe; species Xanthorhoe designata. The sequence continues at coordinate 1,513,327 of OY757045.1, forward strand.
TCTTATGAACTTACTTTAGTGACCTTAATAACAACTGGCATTTCAACTTAGTAAATTAAGCCATTTTAAAAGCAATCTAAAACTTTGTCACAAGAGTTGCTCATTCGTTCGTACTAACTTGAACTGTCATATTTGGCAGTATTAAAATTTAACTAGTATTGTGAAAATTGAACCGCGATTAAATTAAGAACGTGTGGCAAATTAGAATTGCTAGATTTCATTGGTAATTTTAAGAATAACGCTCTTTAGAGCATAGTAAATTAAAAACATGTCTTTGTCTGCATAAGGTTCCGAATGCTTAAGGATTTTCTTGGTATCTGCAATAGATGCCAGAAGATAAACACTGGGGTCTACTTCGCTTGAGGATAGTCAATAGCTTGTTTAATATTTGTGATGTGTTCGAAGGTAGCCTTGGATAAATAGCTAATAAAAATTTATTGTCGAAATAAGCTTTGATAGTAATTTTAAGTATATAACGCTTTTAAAAATATTAAAATCAACACTAATATTATAATTAGGTGAAACATTTTGTGCAAGTGTGTGTGTATGTTTGTTACTCCTTCACGCTCAAACGGCTAGACGGATTTGAATGAAATTTTGTACCAGGATAGCTTATATTCTGTATTAACATATAGGCTACTTTTGATCTCGGTATTCCCGCAGGAACTAGAACTACGCATGTTACACCGCGGGGCGCAGCTAGCTAATGATAAAGCAAAATGGGTACCATATTCCTTTACGGAGAATACCTATGGTCAACATTTTTTGGCCTTAGCAACAGCTTATTTCATATAATAATGTAGACTTTCACTCGAAAGATAGCCATTTGGCGGATAACCAACTGGGACTCAATAAGGCCCGTGATAGTATTTAAATGAGAGGTGGTGGATTTATCAAGAAGTATCAAGGGATCGGTGGTTTTAGGATTATCGCTTACTTACACGACACAGCGTAATTTTCAATTATTGTGAAAGTAGGTATATCACTGTAGATTACTTTTTAAAATAAGATAAATTACGGCTACTTAGTACGGTCGGCAAAAAAAGTGGTCAGCGAGTTTTGAGAAAAGTTTCTGTGAGATAAAATTATCGATAAGGTTGACTTTTTTGTGAGAATTCGAACTTGACACGACATGACGTAAATATAGTAAAGAGAGCAATAGTCACTTCATAATGTCATCGACCTTGTTATTTCATGACTTTCAAATTAAACTCAACCGTGAGGTGGTAGACCACATTTTTGCCTGACCATACCTATATCACCACTTAGCAAAAAAAGTAAATTTTCGAGCAAAACGCTGTGCTAGAACTGTGTTGTGCAAATAAGCGATTACTTTACTCACGACTTCGATTCGACTCAAATAGTAACTAGAAGTTTAGATTGGCTAGAGTTTGAATTTTGAATGATATTTAGCCCATGATTAGAGAGAGCCAATCCTAGTTTATAATAACTTACTTACTTAAATGTCTATATTGAAGTTACAATAAGATTCATGTCGAGTGTCGGGAGTAAACCCCTAAATGCATTTTATATTATTAGATACGCCAAGATTTGTAGCATTTTTACGAGCTTTCATTAAAATTTTTAAACTTTGTATAATAATCAAATCTTGCAAGTTAAAGACTCACTTTCCAGTGTCTGATTGAGCAGCCCTGCTACTCTGCAAAACGAAAAACGAAGTTTCGTGACAATTTTTGGGTTCTAATTATGTTGGTGAACTATTACGAATTCAGTATCCACCAACATAAGCTGACCCCGAAAATTGTCACGAAACTTCGTTTTTCGTTTTGCAGAGTAGCAGGGCTGATCAAGCTCAAGCTTAGGCTCTCGGTGACATGACAATGTACTATCATGGTAACAGGATAAAATGACTATCTGGTGCTGCCATCTACTTAAAACACCCGTTTTGGGCCATTTTCAGGGTTACGATTTTGTGTATGGCCTTTGTCTGTCTACTTGGTATTCATCGTCGTTGCTAATAGTCAAATCAAATTCAAATCAAATTCAAATTTATTTATATTGGCGTATCTAACGATATAATCAATGCACAGCTGCTACAAATCTTTGGTCTTAATGTCTAACTTAAATGGTTATCAGAATCAACTTAAAAATTGTCATTACTGTGATTAATTAACTATAGACGTAAGTATCATAATAAACATTTTGGACAACTATCATTTGACATAGACAATAAGACTACTAGATTAGTGATTTTTAATAAATACTGATAAAATAATGTTGCTACGAAAAGTACAATGAATTGAACACTTTTAAAATTCAACAAACTAGGATAAGAATTTTGTGAAATGATAATTTCTATGAATGTTAAATTTATTTAATTTAAGAAATGTTTTATGTCTTGAGACGTTAGGTCTATTTTGGTAAATAATATTTGTATAAAATAAAAATCATCCCCTCGAAACAAATCGTTTTATTTAATTTATAATCATCCCTTTTAATTACATACGACCAACACATACCAAGCCAAGTACTAATATTTTGAGCTATAAACAACCTTATCTATATTAAAATAGAAATCTAAACACTCAGGTTATTAGGGAAATTTACACACAGTAAATAAAATACCTTATTTGAACAAAATAAAGGCTATTTTGCTTGGTCTGTGCTGATCCATAAATCATAACAGTAAATCTACAAGGAAGCCTTTTGGCAAACAGATAACAAATTAAGCAGATACTTTTGATATAAAGTTGTTGATTTTTATAAAACTGACTACGTCTTTTTTGTGGATAATGGCGACTACACTGATAGGATAGTACAAATTCTATGCCTCACAATATTTTTCATTATAAAATAATCTCGAACAGTTTAAAAAGAAATATAATAAAAAAAATTCTAGGTATTTCACGCGCTTTCATTCATTGTCACGTTTAAAATAACTTTTTAAACAATCCGAGTTTGCGAGTTAATTAAAATAGCCCTACAAGGACTTCATTAGAAATTTTTGACTACCTAAGTAGGTATCTATTTATATGTGTAAACTAAACTGTTCATACATTCATGATCAAGGGTAATCCAGACACAGCTCAAATCATCTAATAACGATACAAAGGTCCAAGTTCCTGTGTGTTTGGCGCGTAAATGTACCTTCAAATGTACCTGCCTACTCTATATGCATGCTCTATATTGGTTAGTAATAATATTTACAATATTGCTTGCGATGGTCTATAGATCTAGTAAATAATTGAGATCTAGATAACTAGGTACTTATATCTACGGCACAATTTTTCAAATCGTTCAGGTTAATTCGATTCTAGCAAACTACAATGTAATATTTTGTAAAAGAACAATAAACAATATAATAACTAGATATTGCTCTAACAATTTAAAATCACAGGACAGTAAGTTCCATTTAATTAAATCCACGGTTCATTTATATACATAGTCAATGCAAAAAGATGGGAGTAGGTATTCCTTTGAAACTGATTTACCAATGTCATGTCAATGAGGGTGTCTGAACTTATGTGCACTAGGTGGCAGCACTGAGACGTCAGGTCAAGTCATCTGTCAAATCAATGGCTATAGAGTCGAGTGACTCAACTTTAAATATTTTTTGTACAGGTAGGAAATAAACATTTTCTTGTTCCCATTTGAGCACCACGTCAAAATGTTGATGGGTGCTCAAATGGGAATAGCTTGGGTGCTCAATGCATAGGTGCTCACTTGGGAATACTTCGGTATTTCAGCCTTATTTCACAGCGACTGACAGAGTGCGTTGTCAAAATAGAATCGAGCGAGAATTTTTCTGACATCCCTCATTTTATTTTCTGGTAGTTCGGGTCAAAGAGAATGTAACACTACGTTTAGGAGACGGGACTGCCTTACAAAAAAAAAATCTATGAAATAAAGTATGACACGGATTGGGTTGGTTGCTCGCGGCTTGGTTGACTAGTTGAACTTCAAAATGTCTATATTTTTTGTTCTTTTACATAAATTTAAGAGTTGGATGCAATTTATAAAACCCAAAATATCCTATGTAGGCACTTAACGACAACCTTTAAACAAAAACTCGTAATTGCTAAGAATAAGCGAATTAAAATATTAGCCATCTCCAATGCTGTCTATCAGTGACAATTAAACCAATAAAAATAATTCAAAGAACAAGATAATCCGAAACGCTACTAGCGGTCAAAACATTATAAAATATTGTTAAAAAAACTTTAGTATTCCTACTAAAACAGGCTGTAACTTACGAAAAAGCCTCTAAATAATTTTGTAATTACAGTTAAAATCTATTTTAATTAATGTTTTTGCATCAGAATACAAAAATACAGTAAAATACGCGTACAAAATTCCAGTTGACGATTGAAATATATGATTTATTAAATACTGTAATCATTACAGTATTTAATAAATCATATATTTACAGTGTAATGTAATGAGTGTAACTTTCTATAAAAACTATCTGTTGTGATTTTATGTTGCTATGATATCTTTCCTGTGTTGGTCGCCTTAGGTGCTGGGCACGCTTGCTCAATCTCGACGATGTCCCAGGCATTATCGTCTCTTTAATTTAAATGAAGGCATAGGTATGTATTCAGACTGTATAAATGATCTAGAATAAATTTAAAAGTAAGTTATTTCTATTACACTTACCTACTTATAACAAAAATCGCACTTTTCTATGCGCCCCCTACTCTAGAACCCGAAAACGATACATAACTCAACAACAATAATCGCAGGTCAGCGTATGTTGGTGGAAACTGAATTCGGAAGAACCAACATAAAATGAACTGCGATTATCAGCACGATGTATCGTTTTCGGTTTGTAGAGTGGCTGGTTATTGGTGTCAATCACTAAAAATGTTGCCGTCCCTTTCATAATGATCGAAATAAAAAAGGTGGGATCAATTTTAGTGCTGTCGAATTGGTTAAAGTAGTTTAATGTTCGCGACATCTGAATTGAGACTATTGTAAGTTTGTACTTAATACTAATTTGACAGTTTTCAAAATGTTGCAATCTCTTGTTAGCCGATTTGTCAAGGACTATCTAGAATGTAAATAAACATAATAAAGTCAAATTAAGTTTAGTTAACAAAAAAGCTTTGTCCAAATACCGTTTCTGAGCGTGATTAAATTCTTAAGTGCCTATATCAAAACTTTAAAAATAAGCTTTTCCTTCCGACAAGGAATAGGTATGACATAGCGATTAATGGACGATAGACTTTTAAATGACAAAATAATCTTTCGATGCCTACGTATCTTAAAATATATCTCTCGTTTATAACTAATTTAATATCGACAAAAGTTACAATTAACAAGGTCGGTATCCACTCAAGCTAAGCGGACGAAGGATAGTTGTTTGAAACATCTTTCATTAGCTTAGATACCGACCTTTAAAATACGTGCAAACTTTACAAACTACAATTTATTAGCATCAACACTTTCACTTCAACGAAGATCTAATTCAAAGACAGTCTCACAGTCTTTTGTAGGTACAGAATTATGCTAAACCGCAATCGCATTGGGAAGAAGTATGGAGGAAATTGCATCTTTACACCGACAAGAGCTGGGGCCTTACTCTGGATCAACGAAAACGAAGTTTCGTAACAATTTTTTAAGGTGACCCCGAAAATTGTCACGAAACTTTGTTTTCGTTGATCCCGAGTACCTACGGCCTCTGAGCTCTTAAGATTTATATTTACAGTGAAACATAGGTATTAAAGGTTTAAAAAAGTAATAATAACAGTGAAATTTGTTTGTCTTTGAATCAGATCAACAACCTTACTCCTTATAAACTTTTGCTAAACAAAACGGATCTACAAACATTCTTCCAGTGCTCCCAAACAGTGAGGGAAAACATCAAAACCAATAATATGTAAATGAGCATAAACCATTCTTTACCCAACCACAAAATTTAGGGTTTAGACAACCAGGTCATTGACCTTTAAGTGACCCAAAAAGCACCAGTGCACGAACATACGATCCATATTATTACCGTCTGTTTAAAACAATTTATTTAAATATTTCCTTCAATTTTCTACACAAATACACCAAAGGTACTTTGTAGTTATTAGGTAACGAGTTTCAAGCCACTTTCACCTTTAGAGCCCTGTACATAGATTTTATATTTGTTCCGTATTCATACACTTGTCCATCTAGTAGGTACATCTAAACTTAGGCCAAATTCGTCGTGTCAATTTTGTAAACCAACTATCACTCATAAAATTGCTTGCTAAGGGTTGGTTCTTTGACAGATTTAATAATAGTATTTCTTAAACTGAACGAACGGCTGCATGCATGTCCACCACAGCACACGACATTGTGAAGCTTAAGGGAGGGTAGTTTTATAAACTGCCGCTTCTCGTCGGAGCCTACCCACATACTACAGTTCGCCCGCGACCACGGCTGTTGCAACACAGCCGAAACGTCGGGAAATAATACAAGGTAAATTACGCGATAAAATCCTGTAAATTTCTAAAGTAAGATTTAATAATAGTTTATATAGAAGGGAGTGATCACATATCCTCAATTATTGAGTTATTTTCAGGTACTGACACTTGGGTCACAAAAATAGCACGGCGAATTTGGCTCAAGTATAGTAATATACAGACAATACTTTGTGTTCAAAGGATTTTAAAGCCTGCCATTTGGTTAAAGATTTACAAATATGTGATCTGAATATTTAAAGTTTCAAGCAATTAAAAACATGATCTGTCAAGTTAAATTTTAATTTATGAAATGTATTTTAGAATTTCAAGAAAACAGTTTGATTTCACGAAATATTTGACGCCTTCCCAATTCTGAAACGAATACTGTAGCTTGACCATTTAGGTTAAGCCTTAGACAAACGACTACGGCTAACGAAAACGCTTGGCTGTATTGAAAAAATTTACAGTCGTTCGTAACAGTTACTATTAATTTATATTTTGTACAGGTATTCAACTTCATTTCTTCGTTAGACCGAATTATCGTAAAATTGAATGTTTCGACAGCGCGCGTTGTCACAGTGGACCAGTCGCCTGACGCAACAATTGACTTAATTACGCGGAAATTCCGTCGCAGAACTTACGTCGCGGTAGCACAGTTACTAGTTAATTCAATAACATTGTATTGGCGACCCGATTAGGAAGATCCGGAACGTCAAATGACGACAACTAGTGACAAGAATTGATTATGTCCCTGAAAATATGTGATTATGGGAATGTTCATATCTGACGTAAAATACGCCGAGCGTATCATCATAACTATATCATCGCACTAACGTATCATCGGTTGAGTGTGAACGGTCAAGTGTTTTTCTATACATTTGTATGTTCTGGCGTTACGCGACCGATAATACGCGACGCATGTTCCGTCAGATATGAACCTTCACTATAGTAATGTCAAGTACAACTGAGGGTAGTTTTGAAAGTGATGTATATTGCGCGTCAACAGTTCATGGCGACGTTGAGTCCATGTTTCTCGATGTACCGCCGGCGAGCGTCCGCTATCATCTCCGCCTTGCGCTCCTGGAAGGACAGCTGTCTCTCTTTCGCTGACTTGGGGAACACGCCAGTTGGCGCTGGGGTTACGTATCTGGAAGTAAAACTCTATACAATAGTGGCTATTCGGAGTATCGCAAAAGCTAAACTTAACTAGCTAAACATGTTGCCGTCCCTTTCATAGCGATGGGAATAAAAAGGATGGCATTAATTTTAGTTAGTTTAGTTTAGCTTTTGCGACACTCCGAATTGCCACTAATGTGTATTCAAAACATAGTCGATTCGAAATAACCAAGACGAAACGACCAGCACTCTTTTGTCTCTTTTTAACTCCCAAAAAAATAAGGGAGTTAAAAGTTTGACCGCGCATATGTGTGTTAGTCTGTGACACCTCTAAACAAGCTCAGCTCTAAACAAGTAGACCGATTTTAATGCAATTTTTTTTTTAATTTATAATTTAAAAGCTGGTTTTCTAGCGAGGGTTCTTAACATTTTTTATCGAAATGATGAATGAAAAAAAAAGTGGGGATGAATAATTAAATGTTTTCAAATATACCCAAGTTGGGTATCAAATAAAAGGAAATTGTGTGTAGAATGCAAAACTGGAAGTTTAATGATGATGAATAATCAAATGTGTCAGGGGTTACTTAAAATGCTTATTTTATAAACTTGTGTTGTAAAACTGACCTGGGCGTCGGGGCGGACGAGGTGGAGGGCTGGTCGGGCTGCGCGGGCTCCGGGGTGTACGGGGTCACGCCTTCCAGGAAGTTAGTGATCGTCACGTCCACACTGCGCGTATTGGCTGTTGACAAGGTATATATTAGCATAAGAATGTTTCTTTATAACAGTGGGTTATCAAACAAAATGTTACTGATCTATTATAGTTGTTTTTTTTTTTAATATAAAAACGACTTTAATTTCGTCAGAAGAGCAATTTCCTGCGCTTTTTAACTGTTTCTGTGTACTTCTCGTGTACATTATTTTTATAAAAACGACTTTAATTTCGTAAAAAGAGCGATTTCCTGCGCTTTTGTGCTGTAGGTACTTCCGTGTACTTCTCGTGTACATACCTAGGTCCCTCAGCACCGCTTGCAGCGGTACATGCGGCAGTACGTCCCTCACCCGCGCCGCCAGCCGGCGCAGCGAGGCGGGCGGGGCGGACCCGGCGCCGCCCGTGTTTACTTGCTCCCAGCTGAACTCCGTCATCTCCACCTATAACACACATTATAATGTATATTATACTCAGGCCTTTACTAGATGATTTATACAGAGTCAGGAGGCAATCTTTGCCTACACTTAACGGGACACTGTAGTGCCTGGGACATTGTTGAGATGGAATAGGCTTGCCCAGCACCTAAACCATCCTCTCAGCTGAGCCGGCCATATCCACAGGAAAGACAATGGTCAATACGTGTGGGGCTGACTAGCCGCGGGTTTCCTCACGATGTTTTCCTTCACCGTTTAAAGTTTTTCGACACGAAAAGTCCATTGATGCACGGCCGGATTCGAACCCACGACCTTCGGATCGAAAGCCGAAGTACTTATCCACTTGGCCAACACGGCTTTATTACATAACATAAAACAAAATTAAACTTGTTCAACCCTGTTTATGGAGTCCCCGGACGGGTCCTCACCTGTAAAGCCTCCGCTATGCTCTCGCGCACCTTTTGCGCCATCTCCCTATCATCATCATCATGCCTCTCGAGCACGGGCAGCGGGCGCAGCGTGAACACGGTGACCGGCGTCCACAGGAACCACAGCGCGTCCGACCACGGGAACTTGTCGCGAGCGTCGTACGGACGGTGCACCGTCACGTTTGTGAACAGACGCTCTACACCTGGAATATAGATAGATTAGTAGATAGATACACATTTATTCAGCACACACACATACAATAGAAAAAACAATAATAACAGAGAAGGACACAAGACAGGTAGGTAGGTAGGTAGGTACAGATAGAAAAACAATTACATTTTTAGAGGACGGTAGGTAGGTACCTTCCTACATTACAAAAAAGAAGAGAACAGAAATTAGCCCCTCCCATGAAGTGCAGGCTGAAAAGGTCCAATCTCAGCGTAATCCTACTTCCTAAGGAATAAGGAATATATTCTTTTATTTCAGGCCCTGGGCACATATTAGGAAAATGGGACCCTTTAACCTATACTCCTATTAGTAGACCATAACACAAGCATTAAATTGCTTAGCTTGGGACTAGATGGAGCGCATGACGTCACGCCTAAGTAACATCGCTTTCTTGTTATTTACGAAAATTTTGACCAGGCGCCATGACACTTGCGAGCGTTTTGGCGTCACAGAATGTGTTTTAAAAACTAAATTTTGGGCTAATAAATGTTTCTTTTAGGGGGGTTTTATATATAGGAGACAGACAAAAACATAATGATTTTTCAAAATTAGTCATCATGCCTGTGTGCCAGTGGGTCACGACCACTGGCAAGAGTACCCGACTAATGCCGGGTTGCAATATTCAACTAACTAATAACCGTGGATCTGTCGCCACAGTAATATTGGTATCTGTCAAAAAGTGTCCTACATTTTTTGTTGTCTAAACAAAGTTGCTATGGCGATCAATCTACGATCATTCGTAAGTTTAATATTGAAACCGGCCGTAAGAAGAAGAATAATAACTTACTGATAGCGACAGGTTGCACCCTATTGCCCATATGGAAGGGCCAGTCGGTGAACTTGAGCAATCCCTTCCCGTTGGTCGGTCCACCTTCTGGCTGCAGCAGCACCGGCTTGCTCGGACACTCTGCGAAGTGCTGTCTACACAACAATAACAAATATAAATCAATTAAAATCACACAAACGTGTAACTTGCTTTAAAAGAGCGTTGAGGGGAAGTAGCGGGGGTATGTTTGCGCCTGTGTTCACTCGCTGACGAACCAATAGCACTCGCTAAATCAATGGTATGAAGTGCACCGCGTTACCTCTCCACCAATCATCGACCACTGCGCAGTTTGACAGCCAGCGCTCTTTTTACGTGGCGCGACCTATACCAGAAATTCATAAACTAACAGCTGGTTTCTCGAACGCAGATCATCTTTAAAATTAACTAATCAACGGTCAAAGAAAGAAAGATAATGTATTTTGGTAGGACCTCAAGAATCACTTCTGTTTCGTCTCACATGCTAGGTGATTCTAATGCCTGTTCCAACACGACTCCCTACACCAGGTCAATCACATGACAAGTGTCAGATTAGGAACAAATTCGACACTGCCACGTAATTTGACCATTGATTAGTTAGGTTTGGAGATGGGAGCTTACTATAGCTCAGTTTGCTATCTCTTTTCATTGACATAAGAGTGACAAGAAAAAAGACAAATCATTATGAATACTGGAGTAAGATTTTTAAGGGTCATTACAAAACCGCAAACTGCTCAGAATGGTCCAGACTGGTTTATGCACAAAGTTATACCCGAACGAAACATGGGTATATGGGCGCGTGTGGTCACAATGAGGTATTGTGATACCTACTGCCTATTTATATTATTGAACAGAAGGTTAAGAAAATACTATGAAATCCAAAAACATCCATTTGTTGACTGATTGGCAATTGACATAAATGTGTCAAGTCCAAATTCAAAATTTATTCACATTTTCTTATTTCTAAAATTACAAAATAGTTTTCATACTTCATAACAAATAGAATGGTAATGCGTGAATGAAATAAAATAATTACTTATAGATAAGTTCAAATAAGTTCACCACATCACTCCCCCCAAGAGACCGAGTCTAACGGGCGATAATAGTCTGGAAAATGAACTTGGCGTCCAGAACGAGTTGTTTGGGAAGGACTAGCAGAAGAACTTGTTTTAGAAGAAATCGAATTGGGTAGTGACAGTATATAGGCTGGTTTCAACCTATCAATCGATACTGTCACTATCCTGCCCTTAACCTTTATTTTAAAAGTTTTGGCAGTTTTTTCGATGACTTCATGCGGGCCTGTATATGCAGGCTGCAATGCGCCTCTCAATGCATCCTCTCTAAGAAAAACATGTGAACAGGACAGAAGATCTTTGTAAATAAAAACTTTGTTATTCGAGTGATGCGAAGTTGGAACTGGCTGAAGATTATTGGCAAATGATCTGATACGAGCAGAAAACTCGGTAATGTCAGTCGTACATTTGTCAATTTTGTCGCCAAAGAATTCGCCTGGAAGGCGTAAAGGCTCCCCATATACTAGCTCGGCAGAGGAAGATTGCAGGTCTTCCTTGAAAGAACTTCTTATGCCGAGTAATACAAGAGGTAATGCCTCAATCCAACTACTACTATCAGCGTGGCACATTATAGCTGCCTTTAATTGGCGATGAAACCGCTCAATTAAACCATTGCATTGAGGATGATAGCTTGTGGTCTTACAATGCTTAAAACCAATCAATGTTGATAGTTGGCTAAATAATGCTGATTCGAATTGCCGACCACGATCAGTGACGATATCAGTCGGACATCCGAATCGAGCTATCCATCCTGACAAAAATGCTTTGGCCACTGATTCTGCAGTGATATTGGTGAGAGGGACAACTTCTGTCCATCGCGTGAAACGATCGATGGCTGTCAAACAATACCTAAAATCACCAGCTGGAGGTAACGGTCCGATCAGATCTAGGTGGACGTATTTGAATCGCGCTTTAGGTAAATTGAGTGTGCCTAAAGGCGAAGATACATGTCGATTTACCTTTGCGCGCTGGCAAGCCAAACACGCCTTAGACCAATCGCGACAGTCTTTCCTCATCAGCGGCCAGACGAAGCGTTCTGCCACTAATTTTGCGCTGGCATTAGCGCCGGGATGGCTTAGCGAGTGCAAACTATCAAAAACTTGTTTGCGTAAGGACCTGGGAACTAGGGGCCTGGGAGTCTTTGTGCTGACATCGCAGTACAGTTTATGAAGACTTCCAGGTATGCTCAGTGTTTAAATACGCAAACTAGTCTCGTCCTTCAGAAATTGGGCTAGTTCGAGATCTGAGTTTTGGGCTTTGGCAATAACTTCTAGATCAACCGGACTTTGCAGTTCATCGACCCTGGAAAGCGTGTCAGCAACAACATTATCTTTTCCAGCGATGTGTTGAATATCAGTCGAGAACTGTGAAATGTAGTCCAGGTGTCTAAACTGACGCGGGCTGCAGTGTGCCTTCCTTTCATGGAATGCAAAGCACAGCGGCTTGTGATCAGTATAGATAGTAAAAGTTGAAGCTTCTAGCCAGTGACGGAAATATTTGACACTCTCGTAGATAGCAAGGAGCTCTCTATCGTACGGTGAATATTTCTGTTGCGTAGGGCTCAATTTGCGTGAGAAAAAGGCTAGAGGTTGCCAATTGCCATCTTTGAACTGATTCAAAACTCCACCCATAGCAAAATCTGAAGCATCGGTTACTAAACCTAACTTAGCATTCGAGTCAGGATGGGCCAGTAATGCTGCATTACAGAGGCTATCCTTACATGCTTCGAAAGCTCTTAACGAGTCTCCACTTATATCGACAGGCTGCGAAGCTTTGATGGAGCCAGTTAGTAAAGCATTCAAGGGCGCTTGAACTTTGGCTGCTTGTGGAATAAACCTTCTATAAAAGTTTACCATACCCAAGAACCTTCTAAGCTGCTTGGCTGTCTTGGGGACAGGAAATTCTTTGATTGCCAAAACTTTACCTTCCAGAGGTTTAGTTCCGCGTTGAGAGATGTGATAGCCTAAAAATGTTACCTCTGACTTACCAAAAACACATTTAGCGGTATTTATGAGGATGCCGTAGTCCCTCATCCTAGTGAAAAGTTCACGCAGGTGGGCTTCATGCTCAACCTCGTCATGGCTAAATACTAAAAAGTCGTCGAGATAGGGGTAACAAAAATCTAGACCTCGAGTCATCTCATCAACAAACCTCTGGAACGTCTGTCCAGCGTTGCGCAAGCCAAATGTCATATAAGGGAACTCAAAAAGTCCAAAAGGCGTAGTTAATGCGCATTTCGGAATGTCATCTTCGAAAATAGGTATCTGGTTGTAAGCCTTTACCAAGTCAATGGTGGAGAAAATCTTACAACCAGATAGACTGTGAGCAAAGTCATGTATATGACGTATGGGGTACTTATCTGGGATCGTCCGAGCGTTGAGCATACGGTAGTCACCGCACGGCCGCCAACCTTTATCCTTTTTAGGAACGAGGTGCAGCGGGGATGACCAGGGGCTCTCCGACGGACGAGCAGTCCCATTCGATAACATTGCCTCGAACTCTGACCTAGCAATTTTCAACTTGTCTGGTGCCAGTCGTCGAGGGGTACATGATACTGGAGGGCCTGGCGTGGTGCGAATATGATGAACTGTGTTATGTTTAGTTGTGCGATGAATGCCCATTGGTCGTGTTAAATCTGGAAACTCAGAAAGCAGGTTATGGAACTTAGAATCTCCAGTCACGATTTTTACACTGGATATAAGGCAATCACTGACACTAGATATTGAAGCTACGGTTGACAAATTAGTGGTCGAATCAAGTAAGCGCTGGTTACGAATATCTACAATAAGATTGTAATGAGATAAAAAATCTACACCAATGATAGGTTTCGTGACATCCGCGACTATGAAACGCCACACAAAATCCCTACGGAGACCTAAATTGAGATTCATTTCAACCCAACCGTAAGTGTCTATGGAGGAACCGTTGGCTGCACACAGTTGATAGTCCGATTTCACACGCTGTCGAAACGCAGATCGTGGTACGACGCACAAGTCACTACCCGTGTCGACCAAGAATTGGACGGCCGATCTACGATCTGTGACGAATAGACGACCAGTTGTAGAAGGGCAATCTTCAGCCGCCATTACCGACTGCCCCTGTCGTTTCCCGATTTGAAATCGCAGGGCTGGATGCACTTGTCAGCTTGAGCGCCAAACCTGGAGTGGTACCAACAGCTAGGGAACTTCCTGTAGTTGGACATGGATCTCCTTGCAGGTGTACGGCTTTGTCCTCCATTTCCTCGACTTCTTGATGGCCTTTGGTTCCGGGTACGGGAACGGGAACGGACTTCAGCAGTGAGAGCGCTGACTTGTTTAGTCAACTCTGTGACCTGTCGAGCCATGATGTCCAATGGCGTATCCACACTGGAACTGGACGTCGCTGCCACTTGAAAGGATGCCGGCGCGATGTCGTGGACACGATCAGCCAAGTCAGCAAGTTCACTCAGAGAAAGGCTCATCTGAGATGCGATGATGGTCTGCAGATTATTTGGTAGTCGGCTCGTCCAAATAGACCTCAAAAAGTCTTCAGGTACAGTGGGGCCAGCCAAATGCTGCAGATGCCTCAGGAATTGTGAAGGTTTGCGATCTCCCAACTCTTCAGACTGTAGCAACTGTTTCACCTTCTTCTCCTTGGATACAGAGAGGCGCTTGATGAGCTCACTTTTCAACTTCTCATATTTGCCAGAAACTGGAGGTGAGATGATAACGTCTTCAACCTCCACGGAGTACTGCCGATCCAAGTGAGAAAGAACGTAGTGAAATTTGGTTAGATCGTCTGTGATCCGCGCCAAGCTAAACTGACCTTCAATTTGAGAGAACCATATTGTTGGTTTTTCCGGCCAAAAAGGTGGGATGCGTATGCCAACACGAAACAGCTCCGATGGATTTTCGGGTTGGTCGCTGGAAACGTGCTCTCGTTTCCTGGAAGCTCGGGGTCTTGACTTCGGCGAATGTTGCGACTGAGCCGTGTCACCACTATCAGTGCTCATTTTCTCGGTGGTGTTCTGTTCGGGGTCACCAGTTATGGGCGCGTGTGGTCACAATGAGGTATTGTGATACCTACTGCCTATTTATATTATTGAACAGAAGGTTAAGAAAATACTATGAAATCCAAAAACATCCATTTGTTGACTGATTGGCAATTGACATAAATGTGTCAAGTCCAAATTCAAAATTTATTCACATTTTCTTATTTCTAAAATTACAAAATAGTTTTCATACTTCATAACAAATAGAATGGTAATGCGTGAATGAAATAAAATAATTACTTATAGATAAGTTCAAATAAGTTCACCACAGGTATACCCCAGTATACCCCCAATGTTTTGTAGACATTTTCTCAAATCTTAAGGCATAACGAAACATGGGTATACCCCAGTATACCCCCAATGTTTTGTAGACATTTTCTATAATGAAATTATAAAATATATTATAAGATGCCTGATGGAGTCATAACTTACTTTCTCGCAAACTGAGCAGCATTTCTGATTCCGAGAGTTGAAGCAAAAAATGGCGGTACTTTCCATTTCCTTAGCTGAAATACAAACAGATAGGTAAATAAACTTATAAAATAAGTGAATAGGTAAACATAATTTTATAAAATAACATTGAACAATACCCTCTTTGGGTTCCATACCCAAAGAGTAAAAACAGGACCCTATTACTAAGACTCCGCTGTCCGTCTATCCGTCCGCCCATCTGTCTATATGTCTGTCTGTCACTGTATCTCATGAACTGTGATAGTAGATAGTTGAAATATTCACAGATTATTTATTACTGTTGCCGTTATAACAACAATTACTAAAAATAGAATAAAATAAATATTTAAGGGGGGATCCCACTCCCATACATCAAACGTGATTTTTTTGCTGTTTTTTGCTCGAGATTAATAAGGGCAATGCTTGAAATATTCACAAAACAATACGGGACCCTTCTTGCGCGAGTCCGACTCGCACTTGGCAGATTTATTAAATATTTGACATTGTAATGATAGCAAATTCGGACAGTACCTAAACTTTAAGTAAACAACAGGTATTTTTATTCAAATTATAATCAAGTATGCTGGAAAGAGGGAAGCGCAACTCACGCTAATAGTTCCTAATACGTGCGAGACAGCGAGGGAGTCCAAACACGACACATAGTTAGCGACGAGCACGCTGCAACGCGGGTCTCGACTGCCTTTCAACTTTACGTACACACCTGAAAACAATATACTTAATTGTTTATTTTATTTCTTTATTTATACTTTATTGCACAAAATTGGAATTGTCTTTTTGAAACTCTCGCGATCAGATGATAAAACATATAATCACGATTACCTTTATTTAATTTTATCCTGACGTTTCAACTAGATTGCCCCAGCCGCAACCATAAAAAAATAAATAAGGTACCTATGTACCTAATCAAGATAAATAACCGTAAATATTTTGATCATATAAAATATTATTAATGTATTAGGCATTTTAGCCATTTAGGGCCAGTAGTGGAACAGTTTAGGCTAAGTACCTAATTAAAAATACAAAAAGCTGTCTTGAAACCATAGTGAGAAATCAGTTTATCAGTAATATTGCTTGGTACCAATATTTTTAAAAGCCTTTAACATAAACATCCATTAGATTACTTCTGTTTCTGCTAAGGAATAACTTGGAAAATTATCAGCTTTGCATAGAGAAACAAAGTAATTACAAATGTTGTCTTGTCTATCTGATTTTACTCTTTTGATAAATAATTTGCCTGTCATCATAATAAGGTACTTGAGCATCTTTCCATTACATGGCATCATGTAAAGAAATATATTGATCAATTACAAAACATAACTTATTATATACCTACCTACATTAATTTTAATTAATAAATTATTTGATTAGTAATTGGCCTTAATAGGACAATAAAATTCTTGATTATAGATCATCCAACTACATCTATTTAAAAAATAATAAATCCCGTTGTTCATAACAACAGAAAAAGGTATTTTATTCTCCTCCCATGTCAATAACAAGATGGCAACAGATTTCGCAACTAAAACAAGCTCTATTTTAACTAAATAAGTTTGTAATGCCTTACCAAATGTCCAACAAGCAAGTGTGGACAGCATCTGTCGCACTGCCCATTTGTTAGGCAAGAGTATTGATGCAATCCATAATATCAGTGCCATAAATGTGCGGACTATTAACAGCACAATACCAAACGGCAAATATATGAGGAACTGAATCACATGTTCACCACAAAACCTGAAAGAAGGTACACTATTACTAGGTACTAATAAAGGGCAAGTTAGAAAATAAGGTTGTGGAATAAATGTTACACAATCAACAGGATATTTGCCTGTGTCGGGATGAAAACTGAGGGTGTGTACTTTGTTTACCTCTAACTACCCCCCCAAACTCCTTCATACAACTTATTTACATTAACTACCTAGGTAGGTACTTATTTTAGATCTGTTGCAGTGTTAGTTAGTGTAGGAGGTTAATCTTTTGGTTTTTTTTTTCATAGAAATAAAAATTCGTATAAAAACAGGTACATTCTAGAATTATTGCACTTGTTATCAAGCTAAGGTCACTGAAGCAACTTGTTCTATTTACCCATTGGTCAAGAATCAAAATTTTATGTTTGCAACACAGCTATTATGAAATTACTTGTAAGAAAATTTGCATGAGACAAACATAAAGACCAAGAAAGTACAATTTAGAAAGTGATTTACGGAAAAACAACACAGATCAGTGGATGAACTTTCGCCAATTATTACGAAGTCCAATTATAGCAAACTATTATTTTTACCTGTCGTCGTTCATTAATTTGTCCACGGTCAGTGCCATTGTTGTTTTAGAAACAATGCCCACTAGCGATACTGAGTTTTATTACAAAATATTCGAGCCAAAGATGCTATTTTCAGGCTTTCCAAAAATCGTGATGTGTTCGACAGATAGATGCTCATTTCGATCGACGTCACGTCACTAAGATGTTCCGTTGACATGACATTGATAAATTAAACAACAAAAGCAGCTGATCCTCAGAGAAGAAGGAATGACAGTTGTTAAAAATGACAATGACAGTACTTTACTCTGTCATTTTAGAGTCAAGTAAGAGTAGTATTGTCGATGCGAGAGGGTTCCAAATTCCAACAAGTTTGGTTTAGTATTGAGTTTATTTAGCTAATGTATTGAGTGTATATGCGTGTGTGTAGGTATATTTAATAGTTCTATAAACGAGTTAACCAGGCTGCTTGCATTTTTGTTTCATACATAACAATACTAAAAAAAAAAAAAAAAAGAGGAAAAATAGGTATACATGGACACAACTACAAATTAAGACTCGAGAAGCACCCAAACCAACTTGCGGGACAGCTCACAATACCAGAAACCATACGTCGATTAAAAAAGCGGCGGGATATCTTCGACCAGGATAATCAGATGGACTGATTCATAAATAAATAAATAAATAAATAAATAAATAAATAAATAAATAAATAAATAAATAAATAAATAAATAAATAAATAAATAAATAAATAAATAAATAAATAAATAAATAAATAAATAAATAAATAAATAAATAAATAAATAAATAAATAAATAAATAAATAAATAAATAAATAAATAAATAAATAAATAAATAAATAAATAAATAAATAAATAAATAAATAAATAAATAAATAAATAAATAAATAAATAAATAAATAAATAAATAAATAAATAAATAAATAAATAAATAAATAAATAAATAAATAAATAAATAAATAAATAAATAAATAAATATCCTTGGACATTCCACACAGCGTCATCTAATCCCAAGATAAGCAATTTAATGCTTGTGTTATGGTAACCAGATGACTGATAAACTACATAGATTCTTTTCAGCTCAACGCCCGATGCCGACCCCGCCTTCGGGGCACTCGTCGCCCCTTCAGGGCAGGCCCTTCAGGCCTTGCCTCTCATGGCAACAGTCCAATCCAAGGTCAGTACCTTGAGTAGGTTAGCTTAAATTCATTTTTACGGCGTAGATGCCTTCTGCACTTGCCAAAGCCCGGTGAAGTTATAAAGGTCCGGAAGACCACTTAAAATAAAAATCCGTCCAAAAAAAAAAAAAAGAAAAAAGAAAGTACCTAGGTAATAATTCGTGAGAGTTGACTTATTAAGTTCTCTCGCTGACTCGCTGTCTCAAAGTTATTGATTGAAAGTTATTGACTAGGTACCTACTCCCGTGATTTGAAATTGGAACCGACAGCATAATATTTAGATAGAGATCCCTCCATAAATTTTAAAATAAGTTTTCTTTGACCACTATGTACATTATTTTAAATTATGTGTAAAATATTGGCCACCATCCAGCCAAGCCAGTAAAAATAGTACCTATTTATTTACCCAAAAAGAAATTGTTATTATATGAATGAGACGTTTTGTTTTTTTTAATATAGATACGGTACCCTGCAAGTTGTATCCTATCGTACGTATCGTATCGTAGTATTTTATGCTCTTTGCTTTGTATCCTATCATGATGTTTTTGCTGGTACCCAAAGAGAATAAAAACACTAGGTACGCATAGCTTACCTTACCTTACCTTACCTTACTACGTTTAGTTTATTTTATATGGCGAGTCAGGGAGGACTGCGTAGGGGACATGTTTACAACAAAGAAGTGTCTGCTGCACAACAACAGAGGCCGTAAATACCTACGTGAAGGAAATCCCCGTGTGTTCTTTTATTGTTACAAAATTTAGAACAAAGTGATTGCAATTAAAAGGGACTTCAAAACAATCGATCACCTGACTATTGTTTACCTTCAACTTTGTCTACCGTGTAAATATTTTAGAAGTTCTTGTAATGGAGGGTATAATCTCATCCCCTGAGGAGACGACATCGGAAGCCGAGGAGCCGAAGCCTACAGGCAGCAGAATGAGCCGCGACAACGGACAACCGAACCTCATCGGCCTCAATCAAATGGAGGAGAAAATGAGGCGGAAACTACAGTTTTTCTTCATGAACCCAATCGAGAAGTGGCGCGCAAAAAGGAAGTTTCCTTACAAATTCGTTGTGCAGGTAATTAAAATCGTCCTTGTGACATTCCAACTGTGCTTATTCGCCCATAACAGATACAATCACGTGAATTATACTTGGGACAATCGCATTAGCTTTTCCCACTTGTTCTTGATGGGATGGGATTCTACAAGAGAGATAAATGCATATCCTCCCGGTGCTGGTCCCCTGGCTGTTTATAAACTCAATGAGTTCTATGATACATTGGATTATGCTGTGGCAGGGTACAACAATCTATCCAATGCTATTGGACCTTACTCCTACAATAATGAAGATAATAACCGAACTGACCCTGTCTTCTGTCAGTACAACTACAAGAGAGGAATCATCAATGGCTTCAATGAAAGCTATGAGTTCAACTCAGAAATTGTTGAAACCTGTGTTAACTTTACAACAAGCAAAAATTTCAAATCTCAAGAGTTTATCGAAGATGCAGGGTTAAACATAAGTTTTTCAGCTCTTGTGAGGGCAAAGCTCGTGTTTTCTATAAAAACAATTAATTTCCGGGCTGCTGGACCTATCACCCCCCCTGACTGCTACAGATTTGATGTGGAAATAATATTTGACAATGAAGATCACGACGGACAGATGTCTTTGACTTTAGAAGCTGAACCATATAAACTAACATGCAGAGGGGATCTTAACTATATATCCGACAACAAGATTGATCAAATCCTTAGAAGCATCTTAAACATTTTGGTCATAATCATCTGTGCAGCTTCTTTTGTGCTATGCAGTCGAGCTGTCTACCGTGCTCAGCTATTAAAGGAACTAACCGCACAATTCTTCAACCGGGCTTACAACAAAGACCTGAGCTTAGAGGGGCGATTGGAATTCCTGAACATTTGGTACATCATGATCATAGTTAATGACCTGCTCATCATTATGGGCTCAGCTATAAAGGAACAAATAGAAAGAAACCAGTTTACAAATGACCAGTGGAACATATGCTCCCTATTTTTAGGAACAGGGAACCTGCTCGTCTGGTTTGGAGTTCTACGATATTTAGGTTTCTTTAAAACTTACAATGTTGTGATCCTGACATTGAAGAAAGCAGCTCCAAAGATATTTAGATTCTCCATCTGCGCTTTGCTTATTTATGCTGGCTTCATGTTCTGTGGTTGGTTAATCCTCGGCCCTTACCACATGAAATTTCGATCTCTGGCAACAACTTCCGAATGTCTCTTTTCTCTTATAAACGGAGATGACATGTTTGCGACCTTCTCTATAATGTCTAAGAAATCACCTATGCTGTGGTGGTTCAGTCGGGTGTACCTTTATTCATTCATCAGCTTGTACATTTATGTTGTACTAAGTTTGTTCATATCTGTCATAATGGATGCTTATGATACTATTAAGCAGTATTACAAAGATGGGTTCCCTAAAAGTGATTTGCAACAGTTTATAGGGGAGACTCGATACGAGGAAGTTTCTTCAGGGCTGTACAGAACTTCAAGTTCCACATCTCTTAATGCAATGATGAATTCATTATGTTGCTGTAATTTTTATCGAAGTGCGTACTCTAAAATAGGAGGGGGATCCACCATTAATTTATTGTAGGCTCATTATATTTAAGTAAATATTAATAGATGCCATTTTATCATTATCTTTAGATGTTATCTAGCCTTGATGACGTTGTTTAGGTGTCTGGTAGCTAGGAAAGATAACTCTACTCGCCTAACTTTTAAGTTTTAATTACTTTGTGTAATAATTTTACAATGCATGAATATACTAACCAATAAGTACTTACTATGATTATGATTCTTGATTATGAATTATGTGTCGCAATTCTTCATTTAAAGGGCTACCTTAGTGTTTTCTGATAAATTATGTCATAATAATAAAAACTGTATTGTATAATACTTGTTCTGATGTAGATATTATGCTAGCCATAGTATTTTCCATAATATAATTTTAAGTTACCTAAATCACCAAAGATTTTCTTTGATGATTATTTTTGGCCCTTTCTTACCGAGTCGTCGTGATGCTGATGATGAATTCTTTGATTAAGTCGTCCATCATTTGGATGTGACTAGTCTTAACAGCGATAAGGAGGGGCGGTACTTTATGTACAATTGTTTATATTTTGTTTAATGCATCTGTACCTATCGTTTTTACATTAAGTAAATAAATGTTTTATACTGAACTCATTGTGTGGTTTTCTGATTTCACCGCATTCGGAATTAATTATTGTAATTTGATAAAGAACAAGAGGCCATTGCTAGACTATTGACTGTCTAGAAATATCACAAATAATCACAATGACCTAGATGAGCCGAGCCGATGAGGTACTTACTTGAACTAGGTCTTAAATCCAAGTTCTTATTGCGTATTTTTACTATAACAACTATTGCTTAATCTCTGGAAATTAAAATCTTAAGCATCTGCTTGAGATTTGTTGAACTGACACTACAGGTATCCCATCCAGCGCTATTCCACGTACCGAGGAGAAGTACCTACCTACCTCAATAAACGTTGAAAGGATATTTTGCTGTAAGGAAACATTATTTTGTTTTTAAAAGTAAGTACCTAGTTCGACTCTTAAACAAAGCACGCAAATTTTAGGAAATCTTTGAATGCACTATCTGGTAGGTACCTATCTATCTGTATTATTTTTAAAAATAAATTAATAAATAATAGTGTTTCCTTACAGCAAAATTCTTCATGTGGCATAGCGTTGGGATAGGACACTAGGTATACTTATGCAAATTATTTTGTTCAATTTTCCGGTTTGGTTTATCTAACTAACGTAGGTAGATATGTAAGTACCTACCTGTATATATTCATAAATATTCGTTACTTTGCAATTTTGTATCATCATGCACCTGCCTACCTATAGCAGTAGGTACCTACATGCGTTAGCATCCTAGTAGTCTGTGGTACCTACACAGATAAAAGAATACCTAGGTACCTAATAGCACAGCTAAGTTAAGTTTTTTACTATAATAATTGAGATAACGTTAAATTTCGCTGTAAGTAGTTCACAGTTCACACCACTAAAACTACCTACTGTAGGAAATACAACAAAGTTTAGGTTGAAGCCTACGGGTAGCCCGCGACATTCAAAATGTTATGTTTTTCTGTAGTTTGCAGAACCTCGCGCAGAAAACAATGTAGGTAGGTACCTACCTACTCATTACCATAATTTTAAACAATACATTTCAATAACATAGATTAGGTTGAATATTTTGTTGAATGAGCAAGTAGGTAGGTAGTATTATTATTATATTACCTATTGAATTAACAATAGGTACATAGTTACTGTTTTATTTTCGCCTGATGTTTCTGACATAGCTACCCGCACTGTGAAGGTTGCCGCACTATGCCGCATGGGCACTGATAGGGACATACCTATTAGTATTACCTACAATATAAATAATATAATGCTTCTTCCTGTATGAGTAGGTTCGCTACGATCCTTACGTATGTATGACACATTTTTCGACACTAGCAAATAATAAAATAAAACAAAAACACTCACTTCATTATAATTTATTATGGCTATCAAATCTATTCTACTATTCAACATACAACCATAGGTACTGCATTTTCACTTCACAAAATAAAAGACATTTTACGCTACGAATTTATGGATTGTACCTATAAATATCACGTAAATTGATTTTACAATAGGTAGGTAAACATAAAGATGACCAATTATAATTTAAAATTAAGACTAAAGAAAGTCCTATAGTTTATGCGAGGTTAAAACCAACAAATACACCTAAATGATAAAAATAAGTAGGTACCTAGGTTGGGTACCTACCTACACATCACTTATTGCATGAACATTTTGGTTAAAATTTCCTGTTCTTACCTGGCTTGGATTGTCTTAGATTAGAACCTGCCTTCAAAACTAAAGCTGTTTAGAGTTTAGATTGATTCTGTTGGTTTCCCTTCTATTTACGCAATGTTTTTTCAACCAACATTACCTACAAGATAGTTTTTTATAACAACTGGCAGCATATTTGATGCTTATATTTATTAGGGTACCTACCTAATTGCATGTAATCGAGTCGTTTTGTTAATAAATTATATAAATAGGTAATTAGAATATGGCAAGCATACACACACAAACTAAAACCATCTAGCTATTACACAAAACTGAACAATGTCCTTTTGTTTTGAAAGCTTTTTTTAATAACATATTGATTGAGCAAAAATAATAACATAGGTACTTTAAATGCCAATGCATATATAATTATAAATCCATATTATTAAAATTAATAAACATACACTTAAAATAACTGTACAAAAAATTATAATGTCAGCATAATGGCAATTGTGATAGTTTTTTCTATGTTTTAAATCCAAAATATACAAAAGAAAATAACTATTTTCAAATACAGTGTTTCTCTATAGCTTTAGATTATTATTTTAACTTCATTTTGTATTTTCCCTATAAGTAAGTCCCATCAAACAAATCGTTGTTTAGGGCAAAACAATCGATTTTGTAAAAAAAAACGTGAGTACATCCAACTCTAAGCTGTGAGAATGATAGATAATACACTGGCCGGATTTATCGGTATTTAACAATATTATAATTATTATCAATCTTAAAAAAAATATACCTACAATCAACTCTTCTTCACTACAAACATATTAACATTTCGTATAAATAGTATTAAATATTATCTTTAGGTATACCTACTTACTAACGCTCACCAGCTCACCTTAAAATGTAGAGGAAAAGTAGAGGAAATTCTTTGGTTTGAAAATATAGCTTTTTAAGCAGGCTACGCCAAAGAAATTACAAGAAAAGAACCACAATTAAATGCAATAGCATATTTTGATATCTTCCAATGCAACAAATATAGGCACCTTTGCTAAAAGATTCTTCTAGATCCTAAGGGTCGATCTATATCTGACGGAAAATGCGTCGCGTATTATCGGTCGCGTAACGCCGAACAGACAAATAATAAGTATAATAAAACATTCAACCTTACACACTCTTCCGTCAGATGTGGTCCGACCCTTACACATAAATATCATTTTTTCAATGGAAACTGTTATTATAATGCTAAAAGAAGAATCTTAGTAGCTTAATAGCTACTATATCGAAACGTGGTCCAGCAAAATTAAAGTCTACAAATACTTTGTGATTCAGTCTTCCTCTATTTCTTCTCCTCATCAGTTCTCGGAGGATCCGCTCCAAGCAACACTTGGATTTCGTCCACACTCTTGCCTTTCGTCTCGGGAACCACGAAGAATATGAAGATGAACGCTAATAACATTATACCGGCGAAGATCCAGAACACTTGACCAGCGCCGATCGCTGTATTCAATAAATTAAAGGTACTGGTGACGGTGAAACTTAGCAACCAGTTAAGAGTGCCAGCCGTAGAGCCAACGAAAGATTTGATATCAATGAGACATAGTTCACCGGCCATCATCCACGGGATAGGCCCGAAACCGAGGGAGAAGGCGACAATGAAGAGCGAGAGAGCGACAAGAGGAAGCCAACCGATCGACTGAACGATTGAGGACTTCATGCCGTGCTCGTCTTGCAAGAAAAAGAATACTCCCAGAGCAGTTGAACACACGCACATAATCAAAGCGGATAGCAACAGGAGAATCCGTCTACCCAGCTTGTCGACGACTAAACTCGACGTAAAGGTAGCGATGACTTGGATGACTCCGATAATAATAGTTGCGATAGCGGGCTCGATTGTGGCACCCGCGCTATCGAAAATGGTTGACGTGTTGAAAATAACCGCGTTGATACCTGACAGCTGTTGGAACAACATAAGGGAGTAGCAGATAATCAGAGCCTTGATGGCAGTTTTCTTAGTGATCGCAGACGAGAACGAGACTGGATTGTTCCTAGCCTCCTCCGCTTTTTGCTTCAGAATGTTCAATTCGTAGTCAACATCGTAATTCCTACCGCGAAGTTGGATAAGCGCTTCCTTCGCTTCATCGGTCCTGTTCTTCACGACCAAAAAGTTAGGACTCTCCGGCATGAAGAAGAAAACAATCCCAAATATAATAGGGATGCATGTACACAGGATATTGAATACAAAAACGGACGTGTAACTGCCGACCGCGTACGCGAAGAGTATACCGATAGTTATCATCAGCTGGAAGTAAGATCCGAGAGTTCCTCTGATAGAGTCCTGGGCTATTTCGCTGGTGTAGGCCGGCGCTGTCACGCAAAACGCACCGCCAGCAATACCCGTGATAAACCTTCCAGCGATCAGCATTCCAACACTGGACCCGAAAGTGATCAGCAACCATCCAACAGTGAAGGGTAGGACAAGACAAAGCATGGTCTTTTTCCTACCTATCGCGTCCATGACCAATCCTATAGGGAAGCAGATGGCGGCTGCACCAAGATTGATGATGGAGGATATCCAATCGCCTTGGAACTCGGAGACGGGGAATGCGTAGTCGGTGCTGTTTTCTTGCTTGATCTTGAAGATGACGGGAGAGGACCAGCCGAGCATCGAACCCGCGGCTAGCGCGCCCAGGGTAGCTGGAAGGAGAAGGAACAATTTAGTTTTAGCTGCCTATATTGTGCTATTTGCGTTACGGTTTTATATCTTGGCTTGAAAAGTGAAAAGATAACGTGTTCAAAATACGAGTTAATTTGCGTCTATTCTAAAACAACTACAAATTTATCATTTTGTTATGCAAATCGTTTTTGAAATTGCTCCACGACGATACTATACGAAAAACATGTCGACGATTTAGTACATGTTTGCGTCAATGATAGGTACAAATTCTATCTAAAACTATTATCCTTATCACAACCCCATCTGATTGCGATCTTGTCAATTTTGGCTTTGTTTTGTTATTTTATTATAGGTTAATAATTATAGGAAAAAGTGTTTTTTTTTGTGTGAATAAGTATTAAAGAGTATATACAATATTCAGAGTTGACAAAAGAAAGGTGTTAGTGAAAGAAGAAAACATGCGCTGACCGCATCTAGCGTGGGATAAAGGCAAGATGGCAAATGATAAGTAAATGATGATGACAATATCCAGCGAGGATTATAGAAGAGTAGGTCGTCCGCCCTCGATGGGTCGACGAGATTGTCAAAATAGCAGGTCGTATATGGTTTAGACTGGTACAGAATAAGTGGGTTGGCGAAGAGAGGCCTATGCCCAGCAGTGGGATGAGACGGGCTGCACTGATGATGATGATGACAATATGAGACTTGGTGTTCTGATGGTTACCTGCTAAAGCTGCGATGTATTGCGGCAGCTTCCGTCCCTCCCCTCCGCGCCCCTCGACCAAATCTGCAGATGAGACGCCCATGTCCGCCATCCTGCCGTTTGTTGCCTCTGCTCGCTGGAAAGAGAGAACATCTTGTTAGAAAGAGATAGAAACACACAAGTCAACATAATTATCGACCCTAACCATAAAGAACCAAAAAATATTTATGATGTAATGGTCTGTTCCTAACTCCCACTGCTAACTTTTACTACTAGTATTCTTTTTTCTGTGCTTTTACTCATCTATGTAGTTTTAGCACAGATAAAAGAATACATTTTATACAGTTCAAGTGTCAGGCACTTAGTGTCCTGTTAGATACAGGCATAGGTTTTCCGGGGTTGTATAAAATAATTTAAATTTAATTGAAAGCCCTAAGTACCTATCAATTAGGGAAAAGTTAAGTAGGTAATCAATATTAGCAGTTCCACAAAGCTTAAGATGTGTATTACAGTTCAGATTAAGTAGTTCATTATTATTATATGACAAGCTCAATAGAAAATCTTAATACTTAAACATTTATGGTCTTATTTACTTATAAAGATTTGTCAATTTAATACCTATAGATTTAAAGAATGTCTTGTTACTCTTATGTCAATGAAATGAGATAGCATCAAATTTAATATCCGTTTTAGCTAAAGAAGGTTTACTAACGGCTGAAATTAATATTCAATCTGACGGTCGATCGCAGATCTATCTCCATAGCAACATTGTTATGCAACACAATTTGTATGGCACTTTTTGACAGATAACAGCGTTGCTATGGCAACAGATCAGCGATCGTTCGTCGGATTGAATATTAATTTCGGCCGTAAACCACTATGCATAAGTGAATTACAATGTAACATAAGAAATCAGTATAAAACGACCAGTAAACTAGTTTGTTACAAAATTGTAGATACTGACATTTCATACTCAAATGAAAGGCAAGCCTTCATCAGCAAACTCAGTCAAGCATTAAGTGTGAAGAAATCATATGACACTCAGTACCTCTAATTCTCTTGTCCTTAACCCCAAAAAGTCCCAATTTATTTTGACT
Organism: Xanthorhoe designata; assembly: GCA_963582015.1. Classification (NCBI taxonomy): domain Eukaryota; kingdom Metazoa; phylum Arthropoda; class Insecta; order Lepidoptera; family Geometridae; genus Xanthorhoe; species Xanthorhoe designata. Next base: position 1,541,793 of record OY757045.1, read on the forward strand.
GGATCTAGAGTTAATCTGCTCAAGATAGATAAGGATAAAATAAAAGTTGTGGTGGGAGGTGAACATGTGGAATATGTTTCTGAGGCAAGGAGTTTGGGACTGACAATTGATGATCAACTTAAGTTTGAAACCCAAGTGGCTGAAGCTGTGCGTAATTGCTTTTACAGGTTGAAAACTCTGTACAGAATTCGTCCTTACCTAAGTGAGGCGATCCGTATAACTTTGTGTGAATCGCTTGTCTTATCGAAGCTTAATTACTGCGACGTAGTATATGGGCCATGTCTACTCAGCCGGACTGAGAAGCTAGTGCAGCGAGTACAGAATGCATGCGCCCGATTCTGCTTCAACATTCCACCACGTACTCATGTCACTCCATTTCTCAACAAATCAGATATGTTGAAGATGAAGGCTCGTCGGGATTTGCACTTGGCAAATCTTCTGTTTGGAGTTTTAAAATTTAAATCTCCCCCCTATCTCTTTAACAAACTTAAATGGGCGTCTGTCGATAATTCTAGGTATCCTAGTAGATCTTGTTCCAAGCTTATTCTTTTGACGCAGAAGCACAGAACAGTGGCTTTCCGAGGTTCTTTTCGTTTTGCAGCCACGCGTTGCTGTCGAGGTTCTCCAAACAAATAAAATCTTTATCTTTATCTTTACCTACAAAATACCTATATTGAATTTTATTAATTTTAAAATACAGTAAAATGACCGAGCTAAATAAATATAAAGTCGAACAAAACAATGCTTATGCTATGGCAACTAAATAAAATGTAGAATATTAGTTGTTAAGCTGGTCTATACTATTTAAAAGTAGGACTTTTGTAGAAAGTGTAGAAAGAAAGAAAAATCATTTATTCTTGTAGGACCTCAAGGATCACTTAAGTTTCGTTTTACATGCTAGGTGATTCTAATGCTAATAGTTGGATATGATTTACCATGACCATCTCTTTCTAGGGTAGTCTTCTTGACTCATTGACAGAATGACAATCACATCCTTTCTTATACTCGTAACTGGGGTAGGTGTGGGTAGTTTAAGAGATTTCAAAATAGCAGATTGGCTTGTAAATCCCTATCCCTACTTATATCCCCTACCACAGACAATTATCTTTGTCCCTTCTAATTATAGTCATCCAGACATAGAGTTTCACATCTAATATTAATTATAAATGCGAAAAAAACTCTATAATGTCTGTTACTCTTTTTCGCCTAAATTACTGAACCGATTTTGATGAAATTTGGTTGGATAATAGACAAGAGATAGCATATTAGAACAGAAGCAGTGGGGGATGATTGCCAGAGACAGAGAATAGAGGAAGCTAAAGGAGGAGGCCACCCAGTGGGTGATTCAGTCCATAATAACTATGTAAAAGTATTGGAGTAATAAATCTTTATTATTATTTATTAAGTATTAAGTATTAAGTATATAGAATAGACATTGGGACATTGGCTACATTTTGTTTGAGTCCCATGCGTGGGAAGCCATGGGGAGCCGCTAGTATTACATATTTTTTTATGCAGTGCTAAACTAATAAATTTTTAAATATAGAAATAAAATAACTTATCCTAAGCATCTGTTGACTTTCAAGAACTTATCCATTGCCAATGCAAATTACCCACAGGTAGGTAGGTACTTAATTGAAGTAATTATGGTAATGAAGCTGAATATTCATTGAAAGATGGAATAATTTCTGCTTAGGTATAAAGACTCTATTAACATCAATTTTATAATGAAAATGTTTGATAAATAATGTCTGGATAGTGTTTCTATTTTCACCATGTAAATTAGGTACAGAGAAAATGGTGTCTTTGAAAAAATGTTAAAATGTATAGGTAGGTACCATTAAGTAGGTACCTACCTAATTGTCATCTGACCATTCTCAAGTTACCTAGTTGTAGGTATTATTGTACATAAAGAAGTTTATAAGTTTCATCAATATTGTTGTCCAACACAACATTTCCCTCAGAATACAAGTATTCTGAGCATTTTCCACTCAATCATAAAAAATCGCATTAATTCCTCAGACATTGAATGTATAGTATGTACTGTACTAGGAATGTATCAATTCATTATTATTGTATGTGTATGGTACCTCATTTTCAAAACCTCGACTTGGTCCTGCGGCGGGAATTGCGGCCAACAAAGGTTCCCGCTCACCTTCATCGCTGGCTCGACGTCTGTACAACGACGACCTCATTTTTCACGAAATTATTAAACGCAACTACCGCGCGACTTGTTAAGCGCACAACAATGCGACTCACTGCGACTGTTTATAAAATGAAACAGCATTTCGCAAAACAAAGTTCGATCAAAACAAAACATCAGCTGATTACGTAGACTGATAGCAAAACGTCAGAAATGTCAGTGTCTTTGTCTTGTCGTGGTCTTGTTAAAGTTTTTTTTTTGGCTTCGCACTATTTGTGCTTGTGCCATAATTATGTTTTTGAACATTTTGAAAGAACCAGCCAGTGTACGAGATTACAAGTCTTTACGTTTCTAAAACACAGTCAGACCTTTTCAAAAAAAGGAGGAGGTTCTCAATTCAACTGTATTTTTTTTTAATGATTCTTAGGGTAGACCGGGTACAATAGTAACACTTTTTGTTTATCGGTCGATAGCACAAAATCTGTCAATATATCTTGTACTGTATATAAATATTTAAGAACCTACATTCAATACCTTCATGATTTTCTGTTTAAAGTTTCAGTAAAGGTTATAGAAAACTACGAAAACTGAGGTTGAATCAAATAAGGTTCAGTGTTACAATTGACCTGGAGTCCGGGTCAATTGTACCAATATTTCAATAAGCAATAAAACATGGTAAAAATGTTTAAATGATATATATGCTATCGTATTAGTTTTTTTATTTAATAAACAATCAGTCTAATACATTAAGAACTCAAATTGTAAATATTTTTTTGACAAAATCAATACACAAAGTGTGATGAAATTCAACATTAAATTTTATCCGCTTAAAACAAAACAAAATAATAATTCTTGATTTATCATAATCGTCTTGGCTTAAATATTTCTTCTGCGTCTCTAATTAGTCTCTAAGCTTTATAATAATAAAAATATTCATCAAGTTGTTTTTTGTATGGAGGTATAATTGACCCCTGGTACAATTGCCCACATTAGAATCATCATCATCATGATCATAAAAACAGAATGTTCATAATATTTTACAAAATTAAAATGATTTAAAGTTCTGAACATTAAATTATTTGTTTACCTCTTTAGATATTGAAATACCTAGCACGTATTTTTTGTCGTTTTACTATTATTTTACTTCTTTATATGCTTTTTTTATACAGAAAAAAGGTCTTTATAACTACGGTCTGTTTTTTTTTTATTCTGGTTTGTGGCATCTGAAAGAAATCGTTTTATAAAATTAAAATAAACGCATACATAGTGACTTATTAAAAATAAATATATAAATGAGTGTTGGGTCAATTGTACCATGGGTTCAATTGTAACGTTACAATTGACCCCGTTGATGGTGTTACAAATGCCCTCAAGGAGACATTTTAGAAACATCACTAAATTTTTCAGACAATTATTAAGAATTAGGCACAAATTATACGCAATTGTAAAGTTAGATATCTACACGAAGTCATGGTAGCAACAGTTTTTCAAAATATGATATAGTAATCGAGTGACAGACTAAAATATCGAGTAAAAAACTTTACTCGGTCACCTCGAAAATCGAAAAATCCTTCCTGACACGTCAGTTTCACAGATAGCGCGCTGCTAACTAGTGAGCAGGTGGGGACATGCAAGGCGCTTCTTCTGACGTTCGCGCTTAAAGTAAAAGTTGTCTAGTATTAGAAATATCGTTGATGGTACTATTGACCCGTGCTACTATTGCCCCCGGTCTACCCTACTTCATAATTTTTTTATTTAAAAGCTGGGTGCTTTTGGAAAAAATATGGAGAATCTTCAGAGCTAAGAACAGAAATGTAAGTACCTACCTCAAGAGTGTAGAAAATTAGGTACTGAAAATTGCTATTTTCTTACGAAATTTATTGAAGATTTTTTGTAGCCTGGTTCGGCGTCATTTTTATTACGAATAAATAATTAAATATAATTTGATAAAAAGCATATTATAATAATACTAATAACACTGATCGTTATTTGTTTATCGTTCGAGTTAAGTGCAAGCGCCTGGTGATTTTTGAATAGCAAACCCGAATGTTACTTGATTTTATAAATTAGGCCCTAATTTTCTAATTATTATGGAATTTTTATTTAGATTAGAAAATTTAGAAATTCGTTCGTAGATAAAAGAAGTAAGATAATTAATTATAATTGCAAATCAACCAGCTGAAATAACAATTATTGGTAAATGCTTGAATAAGGAGCTTAAAGTCGTTTATTACTAGGTACTAACTGAATATATTTTGAGTTTGAATACGTAGGTACCAACGGGAAAAGACCGCGCTGTGCTGGGGGTCTATCACGAGTTAACCATAGTATTGGATACTTACTATCCTCGTTAGCGAGTCAATATCACAAAATGTATGAAAATACAGTGCAGCGCCTCCCCCGGTAACTTGCATGAACCAAAAATTCCATACATTTAGAATACTTGACACGTGAGCGAGAATAGTTGATTAAACCAGTCGAAAACTGATGATAGGCCCCCTGTTTAGCCGGCACCACACATTGGCTTCAACTTGCCATTGGCCATTCTAATGTTGGAACCAAGTTGAAGCCCATGTGTGGTGCCGGCATCAGCTTGGAAAAGGAACTTAGAAAGCAAAAATGAAAAGCAGCTAAGTTTCATATCGATTTTCTAAGCAAATGCTATAAATCAATATACCTAACATGCGAACTGCGCCACATGGTCTACCAAGACGGGTGTATAAACGTTCTTGGCATTGCCATTATGTTGGCTGCCCTTGACTTCTACGTGCTTCTACTACTTGTGATTACAATATAACATTATAGGTACTTCCATAACGTTGGTACCTATAGGTACCTACTGACTATTGTACCTATACTACCCGACCTACACAATAGCTAGTTTACATACATTAATTAAGTAGGTACCTACCTACTTATCTACTAGTTTTAATTCTTCAGATTTCAAATTCGAACACAGCGGCATTTTTAAAAATTGGGAAAGATATTAGATAAAGGTTGGTAGGTAGTTGTTTTAAAAGAAAGGTCGATTTGGTATTTGACTATTTATTTAGTTTGGGGTGAGCCAGCAAGTACCTTCGCAAAAACTCGGAAATTGAGATTTAAGTGAAGCGGGCAGGAGAGGTATGTCCAAATCCATTATTTGAAATATTTTCCTCATAGGTAGGTCAAAATAAGAGGTACGAGGAGGGACCTATAGCAGAAGTTGGCAATCCATACGTAACAGGTGGCATTGCAAGCTCATAAAGCCTAACTTAACTCCTTGTAAAAACTAGGTATAATCACTATTATTATTATTTTACCATAACTGTTGCAAAGGTTCCGCCTGTGACAACCCCGGCTATCAATCCAGGACCAAGCACGGGTAATGCCATTAGGGTCAGCGCATTCGACCCACAGCTTCTTCCTCCCAGTCCAAATCCAAACATTTTCACAAACTTTTTCGGGTATTATTAGGAATACAAAAACTTTATTTTGTTGAGCAATTGATTAGGTAAATGTTTGTATCATACTAATCTATAGGTACTCTCAAGTCTATAGATTTTCGCAAGATGCAATCTTGAGCCCAATTTTAAGATAAAACTAAAGTAGGTATGGTGAAGTGACGAGTTTATCATAAAATAATGACAGAATCTTGTCATTGTAGGTATGTGTTTTGAGATGTTCTGCTGGGGGATTTATTTTAAGACTGGTTGTTATTTATTGTTCTGTTGATAAGTGGATTGTTTTTATAAGATTTTATGCTGAGTTGTGTGGAAATAATGCTAAATTTTAAATTCAACCAACATTGTGAAATAAGAGTTAGTACCTACCTAGATATTAATTGACACGAAACCACAATCTACTTTACCTACCTATATAAATTTATCATACCCACCTAGGTAAAACGCATATTGTGGGTGGATTGCGTATCAAATACGCTGCTATAATTTTGTGTAGGGAGGGAGGTATCATAAAATTCATAAATAATGTTGGTTTTCAGTTCGCAAAAGGAACAGAGTCTAAATAATTTGAATTCATTGTGCATATGCTCATTAAAATTACAGTTAAAGTTATGGTACTACCTATTACCTATTGCTCAAAAATAACTTGGTACCTACCTATTAGAATAGGTGTTGTGTGGTGAAATTAATCTAGATATTTTTATGTTATTGTAAAGTTATACTCTACCTCCAAGTTATTAAGTTACTAGTTACTAGTCCAGGACTCATGTTATACTTTTAGATCATAATACGGACCTACCGATAACATGAAAGCAAATAAACTTTTGAACTTTGAACTTTGAACTATTACAGCTCTTAAAATGTAGTGCGTTATGTTAGTAATAAAGTAGGTAAACTGTAGAAAGTGTACCGTAAAACGGGGTTACATTGATTAATTTTAAAATTCAAACACCTGTAACTTCTTTAATTTGCGAGTAAACAATATGATATTGATACCATAGTGACGACTTGATGTGCAGTTTAATTTAGCATAATAAAAAATAAATTTGCTCATTTACTTTCTGAGTAAAAAAATAAAAAGTCGCCTATCAAGTTTATAATGCAATCGGGGTTGCTTTGATTGCCCCCGTTTTTTTAACTGATTCTTAAAGTATCCCCAAACAAGAGTAAAACTGCATAAAAAAATTTTTTGTTCACTCATTAGTTTTTGAGATATGAGCTAGTAAAGTTAAATGGGGCGAATTTGATTTAAGGGGAGACTTTGATTACCATTATTTTAACCTGAAATATATTTTTTTTTTTTATATGTAGTATTGTTTATTTAATTGAAACCACGCCGTTATTATAAGATTTTATAATTATAAACGTATCTACCCGGTATATTTTTGGATTTAAGCACCATCTTCCAGACTACAAAAGAAACATAAGGGGTTACTTTCATAATCAATACTGTAAGTTTCTATGTAACTTTCACTTGTTTATTGGGGGGACTTTGATAGCTATCAATGTCGCCTCTCATCATTCATCAAAGTCACCTCATCACATAAAACTCATTCTAGAAAATAAAATGGTGGATCCTGCCCATCAAAACAGTCTAAAACTTAATCATTGGAAACCATACAATCCTGTAAGAACTAATAGAATATTGAGAAAGTAATAGCCACGAGTGCAGCATTGAAGTTTTGCAGGTGTCAAAAGTTGTTGGAATTCTATACCTAACTGAAATATTTTTTTTTTCTTTTGTGATGAACAGCACGAGCACAAGCGTTAGGGAAAAGATAAGAGTAAATATCAGTGCATCCAACGCAAAAAATAAAAAAACATTTTATTCACAAATTTGTGAAATACGAATGAATAAGTTAAAAATTTTAGTAATCATCAAAGACACCCCGTGATTCAAAGTCACCCCGTTTTACGGTACCTAAACTTAGACAACTTACTAGGTAGGTATAGAGTTATACCTACCTAGTAAGTTTTCTATGTTTAGGTAGGTAAACGTATTAATTAATAACCTACCCACTTGCATAAGTAAACATACTTAGGAAATTTATTTTATGCGGCAAATTTGCACCAATAAAAACATAAATTTTATGGATCAAGTACAATAATGTCATAGATATCCATCGATAAACTGTCATTAGTCTGTTATTAACCGATAGCATTTAGTACTAAAGTAGACACGTCATTAACTAAAGATACAATGTTAGCATACTTTAGCTTAGACTTATTGCTATTTTTTGAACATTGCAAAAATTCGCAAATAAAAAATGTAGGTACTTACTGAATAGTTTTATAAGCAATGGCCTACTGTTTATCGTAGCTGAATCTACGATAGCAATACGTACATAGGTACTTACCTAAAAATAATAAACATTTTTGTAATTTAGGTAAGTTTATCTAATCTTTTTGAGGAATAAAATTATTACCTTCGAATACGGATAGGTACCTAGGTACCTACCTATATAAAAATAGTGACTTGCTAATACTAAAAAAATATTTTGCGAAATCAGCGCATGCACATAATATATACCTACCTATGTACCTAAGTACCTATATTTATATTTAGTGTGTACATAATTGATTGCTATACTTTGATCTTCTTTCATTTGAGTCACTCAGTTATCGTCACAACTAGGTACCTACATGCATTTAATATTCTTATGGAAGGTACAAGTGTACAACGCCACACTCAATTAGCTTACAGTCAAGTACTAGGAACTTAGACTGAATTACTAACATTATACTTACCTGTTCACATTTTTAGTATAAATAGGATAATATTTTAATTATATTGTAGGTATATAATAATACATACTCATTATTTTAATTGTTTTACAACATCCCATAAACCTAAGACAGGACTAGAACATAATCATAAGTTTCAATACGCTGTGAGTAACGAGCCGTCGACCTTTCCCTGTATCCGTTTCCGGACGGAAGTCAAGTTGTATCCGCATTTTTGAAATTTTCAGTTTGTTTTACATAAATTGTTGGAAGTTATGGGACAATAGTATTTGCATTTTATGGTAATGAGACAGTGTATGTAAAGTACCTGGTGGTAAATTTCACTTTAGTCATTTTATTGTGACACGCCCGCGCCCCGCCAGCTGTAAGCGGAAGTGATGGTTTTCAGGTTTTCACCGTACGGCCGGTAAATCCAGACGGATAGTTTTAAAAGTTTCATTAAAATGGTTTTATATGGTAAGCGCGTTATTAGGAATAGCAATTAAGGAATAGTCTGAAAATGATTGAATAAAGAACGAATAGGGTGAACAGCGTTATTCATGATTGAATTTATTTTATAACCGTTATTTTAATAATACCTACCTACTAATACTAGTAAGTAAGTATAGGTACCTACAAACTATTTTTTTTGTTTTTACAAAAAATGTAAGATTATATCTTGTAAGTATTTCAATGAACCGTTTTCGTTCCATTGTCACGCAAACCAAGCCATGTTTAAAAGTAATAAAGTAGCTAATCTCGCAACCTCAATGAGAATTAGGTATTATTTAGGTTGATAGCTGATTAGGTAATCTACCTACATCATGTTGTAATTATTTGCCTATTTTATATTGTTTTATAAATATTTTAGAATATTATTATAATTAAACAATTATTTATAAGAACATCAAAACACTGCTTCATTAATATTGTCTTAAGCAGTGTTTTGACTTTGATGGTCAAGCGCACCTGACTTGACTCGACCAATCACAGCCGGCGCTACTATCGCCGGTTGGAGAGGGGATTGAGGGTCTACCTCCAACCAACACTACCGGAGTTCGGTCAGTTGTGCTTGCCTCTTCGACCGAATAGGTCCTCATAATATAATTGTGATTGTGTTTACTGTAAGTGTTGTAAAACTGTGAACTTCGAATAAAAAAGGTGAATACAAAATGTAAGTACAGTCTTATTTTCCTGAAATATAACCTCCTTTACGTCCTAGCTAACGAAATGGTAACGTTGGTCGTACAGTAGGCCAACATATCAGAAGTGCGATTCGAACTCAGAATAGTAGCAGCCTAGCAGGTTTATTTTTTTTCTTTTTTGTACACGTTTTATTTTAACTTCTAACATTTTATTGAAATTTAAAAGAAAAATAAATAAACACTGTTACATTGTTAACAACCTACCCACGTTAGCCAGATATAGGATGAATGATTTTATTTGTATTATTCGTTAAAGCATTCATTACACATGAACCACAGTAATATACTAAAAATAAAATAACCTAAAAATAAAATGTAGGCACTTCTTTCGTAGTTTATTACATTGCTAAAGGTACTTATATGAATATAATGAATAATGGATGAATTTGTGTTATTGCATGCTCACTTTATAAATAAGAACTAGATTTTCTAACGCTTATGGCAGGAAACTGAAGGTATTTTGTTATCAACATTATCAGTCTACTGCCAGACATTGCCTCACCTAATGAGTGCTGTCGTACCTAACCCTCTGCTTGCCATGTATACCTTATTCTAAACTAACCGTCTTAAATGAGGTGTTCAACGGAAATATTTTATAGTAATATACGTGCCGTGTTAATAACAATATACTGTGCGTGTTATTTACTTCATTTTTTAGAAGCACCATAATGGAGAGGGTCGATAGATCGCCGGGGCGCATGGTAAATACGCCTTCAGTCAGCCCTACGCTCCCGGGCCCAAATGCTCTCTGGCGTCAGTCTCGCAACACCACGAGAATGTTTACAAGTGGCAGACTGAGGCATCGCTCTCGCAGCCGCTCCAGCCACCGCAGCCCTGAGCGCAATACCAGCCACGCCAGCCGACGCAGCCCTGAGCGCGCTGCCAGCCGCGCCAGCCGACGTAGCCCTGAGCGCGCTGCCAGCCGCGCCAGCCGACGCAGCCCTGAGCGCGCTGCCAGCCGCGCCAGCCGACGCAGCCCTGAGCGCGCTGCCAGCCGCGCCAGCCGACGCAGCCCTGAGCGCGCTGCCAGCCGCGCCAGCCGACGTAGCCCTGAGCGCGCTGCCAGCCACGCCAGCCGACGCAGCCCTGAGCGCGCTGCCAGCCGCGCCAGCCGACGTAGCCCTGAGCGCGCTGCCAGCCACGCCAGCCGACGCAGCCCTGAGCGCGCTGCCAGCCACGCCAGCCGACGCAGCCCTGAGCGCGCTGCCAGCCACGCCAGCCGACGCAGCCCTGAGCGCGCTGCCAGCCGCGCCAGCCGACGCAGCCCTGAGCGCGCTGCCAGCCGCGCCAGCCGACGTAGCCCTGAGCGCGCTGCCAGCCACGCCAGCCGACGTAGCCCTGAGCGCGCTGCCAGCCACGCCAGCCGACGCAGCCCTGAGCGCGCTGCCAGCCACGCCAGCCGACGCAGCCCTGAGCGCGCTGCCAGCCGCGCCAGCCGACGTAGCCCTGAGCGCGCTGCCAGCCACGCCAGCCGACGTAGCCCTGAGCGCGCTGCCAGCCACGCCAGCCGACGCAGCCCTGAGCGCGCTGCCAGCCACGCCAGCCGACGCAGCCCTGAGCGCGCTGCCAGCCACGCCAGCCGACGCAGCCCCGAGCGCGCTGCCAGCCGACACAGCCCTGAGCGCATAGCCGACCGCGCCAGTCACCGCGTCAGCCGGTGCGCCAACCTGCATAGCAGCCGCGGCGACAGTCAACGCTGCTGTCAGCGATCCACCAGCTGTACCAGAAGACGCGTAAGCAGTCATAGATCACGAAGTCCTCATCTACGCTGCAGGGATGGTAAGTGCCCAGACACACGTACTAATTTCCCAGTTGCTCAAACGTCTCACTCTTCACATAATGATACGTCCCAAAATCCAACGCAAAACAGCAATCAATGTCTTACCGATCTTGTGACACTTCTGAAATCCATGTCCAATAATAGCTTAGACAGGTTAGGTTCTCTGAAAAATACTGTCCCCGAGTTCGATCCTTCTATTAAGGAACAAACAATGGCCATGTGGATTCATAAGGTTAATGAGTGTGCTACCATCTATGGTTGGACGGAAAAACAAATCATTCACTTTGCTTTACCAAAGCTAAAAGGAGTTGCTCAGCGATGGTATGAAGGTCTTCCATCGGTCCTGTTTTCATGGGCAGAATGGCAGGACAAGCTTTCAGCTGCGTTTCCTTCTGAGGAAAATTATGGACAAATGTTGAGTGATATGCTTGTAAAGCGAGCTCGCTTTTCAGACTCTCTGGAGGAATATTTTTATGAAAAGTTAGCTCTAGTCAATAGGTGTAGTATTTCGGGCAAACGTGCTGTCGAGTGTATTCTACATGGTATTGACGATCGTTCTGTTCGATTGGGAGCCGAAGCTGCTCAATTTGACGATCCTAATAAGCTCTTGTCATTCTTGCGTAATGCTCGAAATATAAAACCTAACTCTGATCGTAGGTCTGACCGTAAAGGATTACCCCCTAAACAACAGATAAACCATTTATCTAAAACCCCTCGTTGCTCAAATTGCAAAAAGGATGGTCATTTTACATCCCAATGCACGCAACCTATTAGGAAATGTACTAGATGTAATAGGGTTGGTCACGAAACAGAACAATGTTATGCTAAGATTCAGCCAAATGAGAAAACTGTTATGCGTGTAGACTTAAACGATAAATTCTCTATTGTTCAGTCTCCCTCTCTCTCTCATCCCACTCAGGCTTCAAAAATGACATCACCTGATGCAGGTCCCAATCAGAAATTTTATAAAACTGCAACTATCAACGGGTTTACTACCACCGCTTATGTTGACTTTGGTAGCGAATGCTCTATGATGCGCGAGTCTGAATTCAAAAATGTTGGCACTGGCTATATGGTTGACAATCTTCCAATCCTTCGTGGTTTTGGCAATTCTGTAGTTACATGCATTGGCAAACAAATGGTTCAAGTTAGTATCGATGGAGTTGAAGCAGACTTAAACCTGTTGATAGTCCCTGACAATGCTATGCACGTGCCCCTATTGATTGGGCAAACGTTTACCGAACAACCGCATGTATTAGTACATAAAACCAGCGACAGTTTGGAAATTTCTCAGCTTGATCATTTGGACGTCGTCGCCAGTTCCAAGGTCCGAATTTATTGTAACAAAAGCGTTGAGATAGTAGGCATCACTGTAGTGGATATTCACTCTGACACTTTTTCCGGTGGAGAGATCTATGTGGAAGGCGGTGTTAGATATGTCAATGGAGTTCGCTATTATGTTTTGTCAGGATTGTTTAACCTAGACAATGAAGGCAAGGGACATATTGTCATTAATAATACTTCTTTGGAGCCCTTGGTACTTCCTAAAGATCTTCTCATTGCTCGTGGTCGTATAGCCCAAGAACAAGACACGGTGAAAGTAATGGCTATAACTGATCACATTTCTGATGACAGGTTTATAGAAAAATTTAGTGAACTCAATGTCAGCATGGGTGATACTCTAACAACCGAGCAGAAGGTGAAGCTTTTAAATTTGCTAAATAAGCATCGCAAATGCTTCGCTTTTTCGTTGTCTGAGTTAGGAAGTACGAAAGTTGGAAAGATGTCGATCGATCTCTATGATAATGAGCCCGTTGTCTATAGGCCTTACCGTCTTCCTTTCACTGAGAAAGAAAAAGTAAGGGGAATGATATCAGAGTTGTTGGAGAATGACATAATCCGTCCATCAACCTCCCCTTACGCTAGTCCTATTGTTGTTGTCAGGAAGAAAACCGGCGAGCTTAGGCTATGTATTGATTACCGTGCTCTCAATAAGAAAACTATAAAAGAGAATTACCCCATGCCACTTATTGACGACCAGTTAGACGTTCTCTCAGGAAATAAGTTTTACACTACCCTCGATCTAGCTTCAGGGTATTACCAGATACCGATCAATGAGGCTGATAAGCCGAAAACAGGGTTCGTAACGCCAGATGGACATTACGAATTTAATCGTATGCCATTTGGCCTTGCGAACGCTCCCGCTACGTTCCAGAGGATAATGAATGATGTACTAGGACCTTTGCGACACAAGGAAGCTTTGGCTTACCTTGATGACATTATCATCCCCAGCACATCCTTTGACGAAGGAATGAAAAGGTTGGACACAGCAATGGTCCACCTTTTCCAAGCCGGTCTTACATTAAAACTCTCAAAATGTGTTTTCTTTGGTTCTTGTGTAGAGTATCTAGGGTTTGAAGTTTCTTCTGAGGGCATTCGCCCTGGTACCAAAAAGATAGAGGCTGTGGAACGGTTTCCAGTACCCGAGAATCAACACAACGTACGGCAGTTTCTCGGACTTGCCAGTTTCTTCCGCAGATTTGTTCCACAGTTTTCGGTAATAGCAAAACCTCTGACACAGCTCTTAAGAAAAGACTCCAAGTGGATCTGGGATAGGGATCAAGAAAACTCATTCCGTCAACTTCAAAAGTTGCTATGTCAAAGACCAACGTTAGCTCTGTATAACCCTCAGGCCTATACAGAACTTCACACTGATGCATGCAAAATTGGCGTAGCTGGCATCTTACTTCAAAAGGACGATAATGACGTTCTTAAGCCGGTTGCCTATTTTAGTAGACAAACCACCCCAGAAGAACAAAATTACACTTCATATGACTTGGAAACTCTTGCTGTAGTGGCATCCTTGCATAAGTTTCGCGTGTACCTCATTGGTGTTCCATTCAAGGTTGTCACAGACTGTAACTCCTTGCGAGCTACATTTCAAAAGAGAGATATGATTCCTCGTGTGGCTCGGTGGTGGGAGCAAATGCAAGAATACAACTTTAGCATTGAGTATAGGGCAGGGCAACACATGTCTCATGTTGATGCTTTGAGCCGCAACCCGATCCAGGATACTCATATGGTTCTCGCAGTCACTGATGCAGATTGGTTAAGCACTGTTCAAAGCGCTGATGACGAAATACAACGCACAATAGGAATATTAAAAGACCCTGACATGGAAAATGTAATTGACATAAAAACTAATTTTAAAGTCAAGAACAATAAGCTCTTTCGAATTACTCCTGATGGCGATAGGTGGGTTGTACCCAAAGGCGTCCGCTGGCAGATCTTGAAACAAAACCATGACGACATAGGTCACTTTGCCCTTGATAAAACTTTAGATAGAATTAAAGCCACCTACTGGTTTTCCAAGATGCGGAAATTTATAAAAAAATACGTCAATTCTTGTCTCGAATGCGCTTATGCAAAATCTGCCAGCGGAAAAAAACCCGGTTTACTACACCCGATCGATAAAATAGATATCCCTTTTGATACAGTCCATGCCGACCATGTAGGCCCGTTCGTTCGTAGTACAAGAGGGAATATGTATGTTCTTGCCTTGATAGATGGATTCACCCGTTACATTTTTTTAAAGCCTGTAAAGAATACTAAATCCCAAACCACTATTCGGGTTTTTAGGGAATACTTTGGCATATTTGGAGTGCCCCGTAGAATTATCACTGACCGCGGTACGTCCTTTACTAGTGAATCGTTTAAAAACTTTATTACTGAGCGAAATATCAAACATGTCCTTAATGCTGTTTCAACCCCTAGAGCAAACGGCCAAGTGGAACGTTACAACAGGACGCTCGTAGAATCTTTAACAGCTAAATGCATAGGTTCAGCTGAAAATAAATGGGACGAACACTTGCCCGACGTGCAATGGGGGTTGAACAATACTTTTAACAGAGGTATAAATCGTACTCCATCCGAAGCGCTATTCGGAACGAGGCCATTTGGCACTAGCGATAGTCGAATCAGAGCGGAGTTGGTAGGTGATGTCACAAACTCTTCTGATCAGGGCTTAGCAGACATAAGAGAGCAAATAAATGATCACGTAAAATCTTATCAAGAAGCTCAAAAGAGGGCGTACGATGAGAAACACCTTCAAGCTCCAAAATATGAGTTAGGTGATCTGGTGAGAGTCGAACGACACATTCCTGCTACAGGTGGTAGTAGAAAACTTATTCCGAAATATCAAGGTCCTTACAGAATAACAAAAGTATTTGACTTAGACAGGTATCAGATCGAAGACACTCCGCTTACCAAAAAAGGTAACAGGCTGTATTCTACTGTTGTAGCTGTAGACAAAATAAAGCCATGGCTGAATTTTAAAAGATCGCATGACTCCTCTTCTAGCGAAGGTGAATAAAGCCTGTTACTTACTAACTGTAACCTGTGTCGGTCTACGCACTTACTAATTAGCAATAATATACTATTATTTATTGAGCTGATATAATTGATCGTCACATTAATTTTGTCCACCTAAAACAAACAACATCCTTAAACGGAATACCCTCTGGAATTATTCCGGCGTTGGTATATGTGCATCTCAAAATACCCTCTAGACTTGATCTGGCGTTGGTAATATTTATTTTTAAACCCTCTGGACATTGTCCGGCGTTGGTACTAATAATCTAATTGAAATATTATTAATTTAATGGTTATGATTATACAATTCTATAATATCCAATCAAAATAAATGTATCGCTTCTACCTTTATGTATTCAAGCATTATTATTAAATTAGATTTTAGGACATTTTAGTAGGTATCTATCTTATTATCTATATTATTAATTTAGTATGATGTATGATGACAGTTATTTCTCTTATAAAATAAAAGCATGAGGACACACTTTGATAATCAGATGGCCGACTGTTGTAATTATTTGCCTATTTTATATTGTTTTATAAATATTTTAGAATATTATTATAATTAAACAATTATTTATAAGAACATCAAAACACTGCTTCATTAATATTGTCTTAAGCAGTGTTTTGACTTTGATGGTCAAGCGCACCTGACTTGACTCGACCAATCACAGCCGGCGCTACTATCGCCGGTTGGAGAGGGGATTGAGGGTCTACCTCCAACCAACACTACCGGAGTTCGGTCAGTTGTGCTTGCCTCTTCGACCGAATAGGTCCTCATAATATAATTGTGATTGTGTTTACTGTAAGTGTTGTAAAACTGTGAACTTCGAATAAAAAAGGTGAATACAAAATGTAAGTACAGTCTTATTTTCCTGAAATATAACCTCCTTTACGTCCTAGCTAACGAAATGGTAACGTTGGTCGTACAGTAGGCCAACAATCAGATCTAGATTTCAGTTATTCCCCATGTTCTTTGAATACCTACCTACCTACATAATTTACCCAAACATTTATTTCTAGGACATTATACCTATACATAGGTAGTTATTATTTAACGACGCCTCTTTACCTTTCTTTTCTTTTCTTAATTTGTAAATAGTCAGGGTCGCCGTCGTCGAAACCGATGAGGAGAACTATAATATATATTTACTGGCCACGTGTAGGTAATTAATATTTAATATAAATAATAATTTATTCATTAATATTTCAAGCTATCTGATGGTTAACGTAAGGAGAACCATGACGCGGCGTTTTCTATGGCTGTTTTATTTTTTATCTCATTTTATATAAAGTTAAGTAGGTACCTTACCTATACATACATACCTATAAAATTACGCACCTAGGTAGTTGAGTTGATATTTTTCGCATGCATTTTTGCGCGCTTACACAAGTTTGTCGACCTCTGTGGCCCAATGGGTGAAAACTCAGACGCAGAGGTCCCCGCTGCTGCGGGACAAATGTTGGTATGATGTACAAATATTTGTCTCGAGTCTGGGTGTATTCTATGTATTATAATTATGTACTTATGTAAGTAAAGTATTTAAAAAAAAAAATATTTAATAAGTAGGTACTTAATAACTTAAGTATTAAAATAAAACACAAACTTTGGTGCCCAGTTTTCAGCACAAATCAAATCAGAAAAATTCGGACATTATTCTCCGCACTTTTCCAGTTTCTAGGAGCAGTTCTTTGTACAGTAGAACATTAGGCATAGAGATTATCAGTCACATCTCGACTATCAGTGAGATATCGCACGAGATGATAAAAGCTAATCTTTGTAAGTCTGAAAAGCGTGGGTATACCTAAGTACGGTGGGGCTCTATTATCTAATCACTGGATATCACATACCTGGTCGAGTGATAAAACAAGAAATAAAACATTTAATAGCTTGTTTGTTTCAATAGGTACTATTCTAACAGTATAACAATTTAAATATATATATCCTTGGACATTCCACACAGCGTCATCTAGTCCCAAGCTAAGCAATTGAATGCTTGTGTTATGGTAACCTCTAAAAAATGTATCTATGTAGTATATCATGATATAGGTACTACTTACATAGATACATTTTTTTTTTGTAAATACATACTATTATACATAGAAAAACAACCAGACCCGGAATAAATATCTGCAGAACATGCAAACATTTGTCCCGCGGCGGGGATCGAACCCGCAACCTCCGCGTCTCAGGCAGGCTTTCGCCCACTGCGCCACAGAACAATTAACATTGTTATGATCTGCACTGAAATTCATTCTACGCTACATTTTTAACTATCTACCGCCTAGAAATAGTTGTGTAGTACCAAATCGAATACAAACCAATTTATATTACGAAATGCATATCATTTTACAATGATGGACAAAAAAAGAAGATTGTGTAGGTACTGCATAATTTTTTTTAATTAAGATACCCTGTAAGTGTGTTGCTCTTTCACGCTTAAACGGCTGGACGGATTTGAATGAAATTTGGTAAGTACAGAATTGCTATACCCTCTAGGGTAGTCTTAGTCTCAGCCTCTAGTTATTTTGATGCCGGTATTCCCACGGGAACGGGAACTATTCAACGCGGGTAACACCGCGGGGCGCAGCTAGTATTATATAAACGTGTTTCACACTGCGCGATTTTGGATAGCGCGTCACCTGCTAGTTCGCAGCGCGTTTTACAAACGCGAGGTTCGTGTGCATGGTCACAGCTTGCCGACTGCGTTTTGTTCGCGTTTTATCAGCGATTAAATCGATAGAAACGCGCAGTGAATGCGCGTTTGAAAAACGTGGTGTGCAGGCCGTTACAAATGTCTACAAAAAGCGCTGCTCGTCTGCATCGCCTCGCTGATTATTAGATCAGTATTAGCAAAACAAATCGCTTCAGTGGAATTCTACTTTCACAATCCCCATTGTGCTAATCATTTTATAAGCATTTGACTAGAGATCGTAATATAGTTCAAACTGATTCATAAAAATTTTGTTTGTACCCAAATCTGGTGACGTAGTTTTAAGACCTTCGTGATAGCGAAATTATCCTCCGAAGTTTTTAGGATGGCATGTTAAATGTTACTTACTTAATTAATTAATTAAGTAAGTACTTACCTACCTAACTAGATAAACATGGCAATTTTGATAAGACTTGCTAATAACTAGTACAGGTACATAGGTACATAAGTCCTTTTTGCTTTTATTTAGGTAACTATATAATGGAGGCAATTCTGAGAGTCGCAAAAGCTAAACTAAGCTAATTAAAATTATTGCCATCCTTTTTATTCCCATCGCTATGAAAGGGACGGCAACATTTTTAGTTAGCTTAGTTTAGCTTTTGCGACACTCAGAATTGCCACTATTACCTACCTAATGTAAGTAGATAGAATAAATGATTACAATAACCAAAAAATACCTAAGTATTATGTTTAAACATTCTATCTAAGATTTTAGTCTACCTTCAAATATCTTATTTTTACCTTTTTCTTTAGTCAATTCTATTTTTACACACTAGTTTTCGGATTACCTACATGAAAATACATATTAAATAGATAAATAGCCGCAAACAACTTACTAAATTAAGAAGGACTATCGAAACTTACCTAGTTCGCTTCGATCGAGAAAAAAAACCGAAGAATCTGCGACAGTTTGCACAATTTCACGGGCAACAATTAAAACAAAAGTTTTCCCGCGCAATTTTCATAAATCGAACTAATTTAGAAAATTATTTTCGATTATATTATTTCCGCGCCAGGCAAAGGCCAGTGCGGCCTATTTTCCTGAATACCGGTGAAACACTGACGGCTAGCGTTGGGACACACTCGCATTTTGTACACAAAGCTGTAATTACAAGAAATAATGTGACATAATTGTGACGCATGCGCTGTGATTAAACTACACAATCCGTCGCCGGTTTTGCTCGAATTGTTTGTTTACATTTTTATTCAAAACACGTGCGTGATCCGGTGTTCAATTTCGTAAAATGTTGTGATAGCCGATAATTTGAATCCCATTCCGATGAACACTTTGCTAACTTTTATGAGTTGTACCTATGATACTTATTAGTACCTACTTAATTTGAATATTATTTAATCCACTCGAAGACTGCCGCGGTAAAGCTATTGCATAGCATTTGTTTTTTTCGGAGTGGGGTGTTTTCTTCTATCGCGGGCCTTGAGCTCTGAATCCAGAAATTCCGTAACAAAAATAACCTAACACCCCCCATGCAATAGCTTTACCGCGGCAGTCTCCGAGTGCCACATGTCTTTTTTTTATTATAAGTTTATTTGTCTGCCACTCAAA
The DNA here is from genome assembly GCA_963582015.1 of Xanthorhoe designata. Taxonomy (NCBI): domain Eukaryota; kingdom Metazoa; phylum Arthropoda; class Insecta; order Lepidoptera; family Geometridae; genus Xanthorhoe; species Xanthorhoe designata. Next base: position 1,561,737 of record OY757045.1, read on the forward strand.
CCTACAACTTACATAGACAGCATTTTATACAAGAACCCTTATGTGTTATTCTAGGTCATAAACTATGTTAACACAATTTTCTGCCAAAACCCTTGAGTAGTTTTTGTGTGGAAGAGTAACAAACATCCATTCATCCTCACATACAAATTATAATATTAGTAAGATGTTTGATGGCACATACTGGTTTCTGGTTTCTTTCTATCTACATCTTTTAAAGGTCGACAGGGTTCGGTACATTTCCTTTCTCGATACGCGTTTTATCTGTTTATAGCATTAGTAAATTTGTAATTTAATTAGTTATCAAGATAAAACATGTGCAGACTGTTAATTCTTTACGATCTTACATCGGAAATGCAATTGTCTTAGAGGTGAATTGGTAATTACTTTCATGGTCTTTTAATTAAATACTATTGGTTCGGTGGTATTTAGTGAAATTCGTAAGCGAACGAAATCGGTAATCTAGTTGGTCAGGCAAGCTCGGCTTAAGAGCGATCGCTTGTATCTACGCAGGTTCGAATCCTGCCGGAGCCTTTAACTTTTAGTAAGATTTTTCATTTATAATGAAAAATCGGTAATAGTCAGTAAAAAAAATCGGTAAAGAAATCGGTAAATGTAGGTAGTCTAGGTACCACCCTAGAGGGTTGAATTTCATTCGAACGACAAGGTCGATTTCCACTTGCAAAAACATTATGAATGACAATTGCTCTCTTTACTATATTTACGTCATGCCATGTGTCAAGTTCGGATTCTCGCAAGCAAAAGTCAACCTTATCGGTTTTTTACAAATATAGATAACTTCTCTCGATTTCTAAACTAAACAAAGAAGTTAGTAAGTGAAATATTTGTCATGTCACTGGAGACTCAGCAGGTAAGGTTCACAACCCCCCCTTCCCCTCCCTGAATTCGCTACTGAAGTAGAAGCAATACTTATTATAGTAGGAAGGAAAATGGATATAACACAAAACAATAAGAGGTACTTAACTAAGAATATGCTTGACGTGTAGTATAAATGAGTCTACCGGAACAGTCACCTGGTAAACCCTAACACGTAAAAAAACCACGAAAATGCCTACTTACGGCCAGTCTCAATAACTTATCAATCTTTGGTTTTGCTTACTGTGGTAAGATATTTGACATTACTTCCATACTAAATATGTCAAATATCTAACCACAGTAAGCAAAACCATAGATGGATTGGATATTAAGACTGGATGTTAAACCACCGTCCTTATTTTCTAAATTATGTCCTGTCCATACAAAAGTTGGCTGGAAGAGATCGCTTTCAGCGATAAGGCCGCCCATTGTTTTAAGAACTTATTTTATTTTATTACTGACACTGTTTTAACTTGTTTATGTGGGTATTTTTTTCAATAAAGATATGTAAGTATAAGGCTGCGTTTCCATTGACGCGGAGCTGTGCGGAGCGGTGCTTAGCGGTGCATGAATTGACCAATCACTATGCTCGAAATCTCTGCTCCGCGATTTCGAGCATAGTTAGGTAAATTCATGCACCGCTAAGCACCGCTCCGCACAGCTCCGCGTCAATGGAAACGCAGCCTAAGTATTCTATTCTATTCATGATGCGGATATTAACTTTTACAACTCATTAACAAGTGCTAAATTTAGCCGACTTCAACTTCGTAAGAAGAGAGCAATTTTCTGCACTCTCGAGTTGCATTTCAAAACTTCGAAGATCCTCATTAGACCTTGAAATTCAAGGACCACCTCGGAAGTGGACTCTTTCAAACAAAAAAAGAATTTTCAAAATGGGTCCACTATTGACGGAATAATCGGTAAACATAAAAAAATACAAACTCTACACAAAACCTCCTGGAACATAAAACCTCCTCTTTTTTGAAGTCGGTTTAAAATAAAGTGTCCCTTGCTCAGTGCATATTTATGCACTAATTAAATTAGAAGTCAGGTACTGATCAACGTTTCTCAATGCCTGCCCCTCTAGCCATGTTACATTTCTACAATCGCTTTAGAATAGGAACGAAGAAAATGTTTATAGGAATTGACATTCGATGGCGAAAACTCGAGCGCTAGGAAATGTCAAATTAAAGAAATAGCGATGATAGAAAGAGAATAGAAACGGAGCGTTTGTCACTTGGCTACAGCCCCTGCTACGCTCCCGCTACGAATTTCGCTACGAAAAAGTTAGATCAATCTATGAAAAAGACTTCAACGCGTTACGCATTTTTTAAATTGTGTTTGTCAAAAACATTAAAATTATGTTTCGCAGTAATATAAGCTACGTATTAACAGAGATTAGGGATGGTATTAATAAGTATTTATTAAACTATTAAAATAAAATGATCATTCTAGACGTATAGTATTATTATTATCTGTGTCTAGCTTAGCTAGACTAAATACCTAGTTAGCGCAACGAATTTCATTTGAGTTTCGGCTTGTTTTAGTCTAGAGGGCTTATTCCCAGAGGTCCACGACTTCATTGTTTTCAAAAAAAGTAAGTCTATACTTTAATTTCCAACGGGTCCACGACATTGTAATTTTAAAAATATTTCCATTTTCGACGGGTCCATGAAATTGTTTGGTACAGTCAGCAATAAATGTTTCGATATTATGATAATTATGTAGGGCAAATATTTGTTTAATAAAAGTTAATGGTTGCATAAATCAGGACTCTTCTTTTGATCATAAAAAATATCAAAGGCATTTTTATTTTATTTTATTATAATCTGTAGTATTTTTTTTTACTAACAAGAGTGACAAAAAATACCTAGATCTTTGTTAAAAATAAAATGTTTAAGGAATAATAAGGTGGCAGATTATCAACTCTTATATCCTACTAATATTATACATGCGAAAGTTTGTGAGTATGAATGTTTGCAACTCTTTCACGTGAAAACTACCTACTGAACGGATTTGAATGAAATTTGGTACCAGGATAGTTTATTATAAATCCTATCCCTTAATATATCCTGGATTAACACATAGGCTACTTTTGATCCCGGTATTCCCACTGGAACGGGAAGTACTTCTAAGTTCGCACCGTAACAAGCATAAGAAAAGTCATTTTTGAAGTGACTAAAATAATGATGATGGTTGTGGATTTTATTTGATAATATAAATATAAATATCTATCTCTCTCAAATCTGTAGTCGGTTTCGCCGTGATACTCGCTAGCTAGTGAAATACTCGCTTGTATTCTCTAACTGACTGTACATTAGTTAAATCTCATGGACCTCTTGGGAACTAATGTAAGAATATTTCAAATTCTATAAATATTTTTCATGGACCCGGTGGGAAATGAAAGACAATAGAACCATGGACCTCTGGGAATAAGCCGTCTAGAGCTCCGAACAGAGAGGCGTGCTTTGATTTCTACTTTTGAAAAACAATAGTAAGTAAATATATTTATCGTAAACTAAACTAAAAAAATAAACAATATTACCATGATAAATATTTAGATAATGTTTATTTTCGCGAGAGGAGATTCAATAATAATTAGCAGGAAGGAACTAACAGAATTGAAACTATACTGTTATTCACTTGTAGCTTTAGCAATCCTACTAATCCTACTAATCCTACTAATATTATAAAGGTGAAAGTTTGTGTGTGTGTAAGTGTGTTTGTTACTCTTTCACGCTAAAACTACTGAACGGATTTGGCTAAAACTTGGAATATACATAGTTTATGACCGGGAATAACACATAGGCTACTTTTGATTCCGGTATTCACACGGGAACGGGAACTAGCGCGGGTAACACCGCGAGGCGCAGCTAGTTTTAAATAATACAAAAGCGTTGATGTCAAAAATATTGTGATGATCAAACTTGACTATTTTTTTACAGAAACTAAACTAAGTACTACTTACATATTTACATAACTGTACAAAATACAACTAGAACCAGTTGAGCCGACTTGAGCCACCTAAGGATCGTAACGATCTATGATGATTAGTACCTATGATTAGTTCTACATAATAAAAAAATTACAAACCCCGTGTTTCCACCACTTTACAGTGATTCCAATAACATTATCGTTCACCATTTTTATCCGTTTCACCGAAACACTTCCAAATAAAAAGTTTTTCACCAATGTTATTAATAAGTTCAAAAATTTAAAAAAGTTTCACTGCTTACCGGACACTGCGCTTAGCTTCAATTTAAAAAAAAAGAATGCTTAATTCAAGGAAAAGTTTTTCACCAATAAGTTCAAGAAATATAAAAGGTTCACTGTAAAGTGCAAATACACAAGACTGCGCTCTTCCTTAAATTAAAAAAAAATGTATGAGTAGCGGTTTAATTCATTCGAAGGACTTTTTATCCTCGAATGCTGAAGCCAAACTGAGCTCACGGCCGTTCATCAGTACTTTATATGCGTTGAGGTTATTTCAAATTTTTCCTCGAGGCCTTCCCAAGTTGCAATGTTTAAAAACCATGTCTAAAAAAGTAGTCAATCCTGTCTTAGAATAGTAGAATAATATAAAAAGTGTGGGATACCTACAAACCAAAAATAATTATGTAATAATAGGTAAGTACCTACTTTATGTAATTTTCGAAGTGTGCAGTTAATTTCGCACCTACATAAAAGTCTATATCTACCTACTTTTACCTAAATATATACCTATTGCTCACTGTGATATAATAGATGTGTTGTTTGTATGAGGGACTTTGGTGTAGCTGTTCTATTTGTAAATAAATGGTAATCTACCATTTTCAGAGTTGATGACTCTCTCACTCTTTCAGAGTTGAGAACGGACGTCTGGACGGTTTAGCGAACGACTATTTACCTACATACAACCGTCCAGGCAGGGCCAACGAACCCCTTGGTTTCGATGGCGTTCGTTGGCTTGGCATGTAGGTACACAGCTTTAGATAGATTTAATAGATTAGGTATGTCTACGTTTAGGTAGGTATCGTGTTTTCCTCATCTTGCAAAATTTCTCACACATCACATAAGTAGGTAACTACTTTGTTGAGAGAACTAGGTAATAAATTTAACTTTGAATGGGGTAAGTAATGTAGACAGGTACCCTAGATTTATTTCACACGAAATGTTTCATTGTGTAGGTACATTATAGTATTACAAGTACCTAGTTAAATGAATGTTTGAATAGATGCAGTGATTCTGGTTATAAATCCGAAAAATAATATAATCTCAAACCTAACTTTGACATTTTGAATCTCTTCTTCTGTATTTGTACTCGGGCCGGCGGTCTTTGAAATAAATACGTGTAGATAGTATGTGCAATTTCAAATTTCTATTTTTCTGCCTAGAAATCGTGCATGCCTAAATTATCTTTGATAATGTTTCGGTCTTAGAGGGACAAAGTCGCGTTTCCGTTTCTGTTACGAATATTTTTATTAAGGTCTTCTCATCTCAGAGTGTGTGAGATTAATCTCACTATTGTATCTTCTACAAAGTTCAAGGATTTCGGAAATTACGAACTACGAGCTGGTTTCTTGTTAAGTTTTCCTGTGTACATGTAGATCATAATTATTACCGCTACCTGACATGCTATAATATTATATGCATAAATTATTTTAAGTACCTATGTAGAGGCTTTGCAAGGTGGACAGAGAGCGATGACTTATTTTTCTGTTTATAATTAAACTCAAAGACTTTCAATAAATGGACATGAATGCATCCCAATATATAAATAAATAAATACCTTGGACATTCCACACAGCGTCTTAGTTAGTTAGTTCTTAGTCATAGTTGCTCTTGAATTGGGCTCAGACATTGTCGAAATAAAGATTTTATTTCATTTTCTGATAGAATATAATAAATGATTAAACATACATTTACGGGTATTTATCGCTATTTACCTTTATTTAATTTTAATTTTATCCCAACGTTTTGACAGGATTGCACAAATTAAATAAAGGTAAATAGCGATAAATACCCGTAAATGTATGTATAATCATGTGTTCTGATCGCGAAAGTTTAAAAAAGACTAATATAATAAATGTTTTGTATTTCTCAAATTAAAATCAATAAGGCAGGAACATTACAGGGTTAATCATTATTAGCTACAAATATTCAGGAATTAGGTTCAGTAAATAAAATAAAAAATATTTATGAAATGATTTTTTTAAGTATTGTTTCGAAAATCCCGAGAAAATCGATGAAGAATTATCCTTTTGAATAATTGGCGCGTTGTGAGTGACATCTAAAAGTCCATTTTTAATCAAAGGCGAGCCGCCCCTGTCAATCAAACAGGGGTGTTGTTCTCCGTGGCAATAATTATGCATTAAGTGGTAAAGAAATTAATAAAAATAAAATTTTGATACTAAAACTTATATCAGTTTAGGGATTAAATTGATTCGGCCAAACAAATATTCACGATCAAAAAATTAGGTCCTGTCATTTTTTGTAGCGAATAATGAATAACCCTGTATTTAATCTTTTCAACCTCCCACTTATTCTTATTATATTTATGCATAAACAAGAAATATGAACAAGCAACGGCTAGTCTATTGAGATGGTCTACTAAAGTATCAATCACCCGCTGACCCATTCAAAGTTCAAAATAACAATGCCTTAGTGCCGTAAGAATCCATTCACCGCACGAACAAAGTTATTGTACCGTTGCTGATGAAATACAAGGAAGAAACCAGCACGTGTATCTAAGACTTAGATTCTAAGTCGCAAATAAAAACACAAGAAAAACTACAGGAAAAGGAAGTTTCCGAAACCAGGTACGTGATGCCGACTGCGTAACCACGGTACCTACCTTCTGACCTACGTGGTAAGAATATAAACATTGAAGGAATAGGATTGATAATATTATCTGATTACTAGGCCGTGATACTGACATCAGTAACATCAGACACGCGTTTCGCGTCTTGTGTCATTTGTAGTCCGTCTTCAAGAGATTAGATACGAGTAGAAGCCTATCTCTATGGTAGAAGCACTCGAGGGACGTTTTTGATAGATCTTTGAAGTTAAGCGACGTTAGCGGTCACAATTTAGTTTGGTTACCACAAGTAGAACTTCCGTGTTTTAGAGAGGTGCGCTTTTAGGCGGCCAAAAAACTCCGTCAACAGAGTGGGCCACTGGCTCAACCGATCTTACTTACTAATCACATTACACTAATATCACATCACACTTCACACTAAATTATAAATGTAAAAGTTTGTGTGCGCAGCTAGTTAAAATAATATTGATTACGAAGCAAAGATGGATGGGTGTCTGCTAGTGGCATGCAACTGCGTTTGAAGTTAAAAATGTTAAGTATTTTATTTATGAAAACAAAGCTTAGAGAATTAGGTAGGTACCTGCCTATTAATACCTAATAAGTCGTTAAATCTATTTTCACAGGTCCCCATAATATTACACTAGCTTCTGTAATTTTAAGTTTTATTCGAGTTTTCTCTGTTTATTTCCTGTCTATTGATGTTCAGAAATAGTTTTCTCTGTAAAATGAGCGGGATACCTACTTACTCAAACAACAAGGTATCAACAACAAGGTATCAACAACAACAATAATTTAACAATAAGAATCGGTTCACTCCTTCCAGACAATTATGCTTATAATTGTAGTATTTATTACTGTTTCTTCAATCAAATTATAGTATTAACGTAATTATTGCTTTGAGTACCTACCTATTATTGCTAGATTTATTTTAATAACAATGGACCTTAAATTAGTGAGTTATAATCGCCTGCATCGCGGAATTTCCATTGATTTTGATTTATTTTAGCTGAACAGTTATGCAAGATTTCATAGAACTTGTTAGTTATGAACTTGAAAATTACTTGATTTTATATATTGTGGTATTGTTTCAATCTTGGATTGATGAATGGATGCCTAGAATAGTCAAAAACAAGTTGTTGTAAATGACGTAAGTAATGTTACAATTACTTTAGAGGCACCTAATATTCTACAAAACTGTAGTTTCATCTAAATTCGTCCAGTAGTTTTTACGCGAAGAAAGTAGGTAAGGTAACGACCCCAATCATGGACAACTTAAGGATCTTTTTTTACATTTTAAAATTTTTCTCATCGTGTAATGAACTTTATTGCGAATGGAATGGATTATGTTTAGGTCCTATGCTTCTTTAATATAATTATAACTTAAAATCAAAGCCAAATCAATAAACAAATTAAACAATGACGCTTCAAAAATCCTCTTTTTTTATCTAGTAATGGACAAGGAAAATCCAGTCATCGACATCTAATTATGGACAGGATCTAGTAATGGACAACCATTTATGGACGGACAGTTTTCAGTGTTGGAAGTCCTATTAATGAACGATTAATGTAATTACTCAGACACCTACACTTATTTTCAATATTAACGTGACAAAAGAGAAAGACATAGGTAGATAGATTTTTACGGGTTATATATATTTAATCAATCAAAATAGTCCTATAGGTACTTAGGTAAATTATTAAACAAATATCCCTTAGAAAAGGATGTCTAACACTTTATTCTTCAAAATTATTAGTAATCAACGAGTTTAATATTCTTGAGTATTTTTTTATCTAGTAGTTAGTTATTAAAATATGTAATAACAGAAGGTATTTTTTCCCTTTTTCTATTTCATCACCAACTGGCCAGAATAAATTTATTTTGATTGGAGATGGTATGATGATATTTTCTTTTAAATTTACTCTTGATGAGCTGTTTAAAACACTGTTTTTTTTTGTTGTAGTTCGTTTTGAGTGTAGTTCTTTTTTGGCGCCATTTTCTGCATAGAAATAATAATAAAGTAAAAAAGTGTCCATAATTGGATTATATGAAATACCCATTAATGGACACCATGTTCATTATTGGAAGGAGATCTTGAATTTGAATGGAAATAGTATATTACTAAACGAGAGGGATAGCACATCAATTAAATCAATTTAATCATTAAAGTAAAGAAAAAAATAATTTTCGACATTTGTCCATTATTGGAGAGAATGAAAATCTCGAATCCAGTAAAGAACATCGGTCACATACGTAAAATTTGAAACATAACAGTTTGATCTAACATCATAAAACATCTCGTAAATTCACTTTATATGCCATAAAATAATGCGTTTTTTCATTTGAGCAAAGTAAATAGGTATATGTAAATTCAAATAATTGGTACTCATGTCCTTAATGAGGGATACAATAAAACCGGTTTTTTTCTGATGTTGCCGCCCGAGCTCATATAATTTCTTCGCCATTTGCAGAAAAAATGGCCGATTGCAATGAAATTTCATATTACGGAAGTGAGATAATTGTAGTCTAAGGCCCATTGCAACAGCACGAGAAATTTAAAGTTTTGACCTTATTTACGTAGTTACTTTAATTTTTTGTACATCACTGGGGTCGTGTACAACACTGGGGTCGTTACCTTACCTACCTAACAAAGATCCATCGGCTTTCTTGTTATAATCAAAAAAAGGTACCTAGTCTACTTCTTCTCTTTGTAAATTTAAAACCAGACTTCAACATACTTACCTATTTGTCTTTTAAAGGATATCTTGCGTTCAGGGCAACGCACGGTTCGTTCACAAGATGCACTCCAAAATAATTTAGATTACAGATTCCTTTGATATGGCACTGAATGCACTTAAAAACCAGTCGTCGGTTAGTGCCAAAAAACGTGTTTCCACAAAATTGAGGAACCGATTCGAAAGTTGTAAGATGATTTCGTCAACTTTATATTTCACCTCACTATAACCCAGTTGCAAACCGACTTTACATTATTACGAGTCGGTATTATTTGATAATAGTGGCAATTCGGAGTATCGCAAAAGCTAAACTTAACTAACTAAAATTAATGCCATCCTTATAATTCCCATCGCTATGAAAGGGACGGCAACATTTTTAGTTAGTTAAGTTTAGATTTTGCGATAGGTAGGTACTCCGAATTGCCACTATTATTTGATTGCATGTCATGATTGCATTAGTGTTTAAAATTAAAAATCGTTTCTGCAACTATATAGGTAGTTATTACTACGGAAATTTGAAGTAAGTAGGTAGATATCTTCTACCTTCTTACAATTAGCTACCAATTCCGTATACTTAATAAATACAGTTACTTTCACAAATTAATATGTATCACCGAAATTCATTTATCGGGGCGAAAACCTCTTTATTTGTTTAAACTTTAAATAAAATGTTATCAGTTGTGAGCATTTTGTGAGTCATGAATTTGGTGAAGTATACCAAGGCCCTATCTTTTACGAGTGCAGTTTCTCCACTTACAGAATTGGGGCCGCGCCTCTCGTAGGTAGGTACTTGACCGATTTTTTTCAGACTGTCATGAAAATGTACACAAAAGCTCCTTTGTGTTATTATTGTGGTACCTAGGAATAAATCTTTTGAGTACTCTGACGTGGCGTAGCGGTGGCTTTGTTTGAGATGAGAAGATTTGGTTCGTTATTCCCAATGCAGAACATTTTTGATAATTACGTTTTTTATGTAGGTTTTTTGTGATATGGCAATTCAATTTTTTTATCATTATTGCCTTTACCTATAATATATGATGTGCCATTTCTCCATTTTACTCTATCATTTGTAAAGCCTTAACATCAACACTCTCACCTTTCACTTATACTCCTATTTCCTATTGATTACGTACGCTCATACGTATTCATTCAAACTTATATTAACGTAGTGTTAAATTCTCTTTGCTTATATTCATCACTCATCACATCATCATCATACATACATAATATTTTTTGCGAAAAATGTACAACAAAGCAAACCTGCAGTTCAGTTCGTAGTGCGTTGTCCGTAGGCTGAGAGAAGGCCAAGGGTTCGAATCGGTTCAAAGTCAAAGTCTTCGATGTAGTAGGTATATTAATATACCTACATGCTCAATACGGTTTTAACGTGAGATAATAGAAATCAGCAAGTAAAAGTAAAAAGTAAAAGGGCAACTCTGGTGACGGTGTTTTTTGGCCGCCTCAAGGCCTCCGTCGTGGCTTAAATTTAAAAGCCGGGACCGACAATTTAACATGCCCTCCGAAGCACGAAAGCGCTCAGCTGATAATGCGCCACTTGCGGTCACCCATCCAAGTAGTGAGTGACCGTTGCTATCAAGAACTCAGAACGTTGTTATCTTCGCATATGCAAGCTTCGACACGAGCGCTTCATCAATTTATTTGACGATAACTTGCCCAAACAAATCACTGTATTTTCTTTGAGATTTAGAACTATATACCTAGTTACATTTTAGCTTAGGTAGGTATATTAGAAGTTTCTAATCAGTGTACGATGAGATCCTCATTGTAATTTACTTACTATGTTTATGTGTGGACTTGTAAATAAGGCACTCTGGCATTCAGAACTATCTGCTACGATGATGACTGTTTCAAGGTCAGAAATATAAAGGTACAAAACCACTGCAAAAACTGTTTTTATTCTTTTATTTCGATTTTGCTATGTGGCGAAAGAGGTAGGTACAATTATTTTCAGCACATAGTGATGTCAAATCTGTTGTTCACAGTTTTTACTTGTTTTGTTTGTCCCACTGCTGGCTGGGCAAAGATCTTCCCCAAACTCTCCCAACCGTCTCTACCCTTACCTTATCTAATTTCATTACCTATAATATCTTGGTATAAAATTGACTTTGCCTACATTTGTATAGGTAAGAAGGTATTAATTTTTTTTTGTTTGTAAAATATCTACTTACCTATTGTCGTAATTTGGAGATCAACCAAGGAGTTTTTTTTATTCCTAGTGATAAAGTCTGCAGTCTGGACACGATACTTCAGAGGCTGACTGTACTGTGAATGAGATCATTGTACTGCTATGCTTGGACATGCAAATCAGTGCGGCATTCAGGGCCACTTGCTTACATTACAATGTCTATGTCAAGGTCAAAACGACAATGCATTTTGCGCAAGCGCAACTGTTTACGAAATATAAGTATAAGATAAGGTAGGTATTACCTACTTACTTACTTACCTACCCTATATTACAGAGTAGGTACCTACCAATTTTTTTAATTTCATAGAATTTTAATCGGAAAATATCCTCTCACAAGTCTCTTCTCGTAGTAAACTGCTAGGTAACACATCGCATGTCCCTGATGGTGAAATTACTCGTGTCTAAACCTTGTGTGCAAAAACTAAATAAACACTAGCTTATTTGAGTCACTTCTCGTGTAAATAATGGCGCGGTTATCTATCAGTGTAATTTGAGGGAATAGTGTTAGTCAGCGGCAGATTGGATAACGAGTTCTAAACAATCTAACGATCTGTCATGTTATTGAATGTCATGCAAAAAAGATGCCGAAAATTAGGTTTTGTTTGGGTAAATAAAATTATTCTTATTTCTTGTAGAGGTAGTAAGAGACCAAGGCTTCAGCTTGCTACGTAACCGTTACCAATATGCAAAAATGTTTAAAACACAAGCACAAATTAAAAATCAGCATTGCCATTCAGCGCGGCAATGCTGCCAGTGACTTGGATCAGTTGAGCTACCTATAAATAGTTTATAACGATCCGTAGGTGGCTCAACTGGTTCTAATTGTATTTTGTACAGTTGTTTAAATATGTAGTAGTTTCTGTAAATAAATGTAGGTATGTTTACTAAGCACAACTTAAAGTAGGTTAGGTACCTAAGTATTGTTCTCGCATAAGTATGAGTAGGATAATGTAACGTGATTCTCCACGTGAAACATGTAAATTACAGTAGGTATGTGTAGGTAGGTACTATAATAATGATTGTCAAGTTGCATAGTGGAGCAAATCGCAGTCATTAGAAAAACTGATTATTACCGGTTTTTCTGAAAATGCGGTATATTTGAGCATTCCTATCACTGTAGCGAATGCAATGTATCATAGCCGATTTAGATCAAAGGAATTCAACGGTTGGTTTGCGTGAATAACTCATGATGAAGGCTTTTAGGCAGCCTAAATACTCCGTCACAAGAGTTGACCACCAGCTCATACGAACTTACTTTCGTCGATTTTACTCTACAGTTTTGTAAAACTAATTGTCGCTGTGCGAGCAGATATTCCAACATGAACCGTCAATATTGTTACTGAAATTTGCAAACCCTTCGACGAAATTTCATAAAATTAAAAAATAAAATGGGTAGCGTTCTTTAAATGTTTGCAATCCACTTGGTATTCCTATTTCGAAACTTGTAGGAATATCAACCATTCTTATTAACATTTTGTATGTAATGAAGTAATAAGTAATAAATCACATTGGGTACACAATAATTCGCAGCATGGCGACACCATTAGCACAATCCTCCATCCATAACTAGATTACACGATAAGAAAATGTAGGTACCTATTCTAAACGTTGAGAAGCCGGTAAATTGTTAGTACTTACTTAGAAGGTAAGGTACCTAACAAACAGTATACCTACAGTTTACATTTTCATTATTAGGAGAGTCATCTTAAAATCAGATGAAATTTCAAAGTAGGATTTTGAGCTATCTAGATAGGGCTTTACAGATATAGACAATAGACTAACTATAGTATAGACTCACGCGACGTTTCCCGCAGGATCCGGAGCAGTATTCAAATAATGGTACGTTTTAGGTTTTATTTTTGTTATTAACCTCTCTCCTCCCACTGGTGGGCAAAGGTCTCGCCCAAACTCACCCAATCGTATTATTTAGCCTATCCTTGGCTAAATCCCGCTGTTTTCTCGTGGTCCCAGGATTTTGTCCCATTAATGGGACCACAAGGGAGAACCCCACCATTTAGATTATTATTTTTATAAAACAGAATTAGTGCAATATGTTTGCAAAACAATTTTATGGTGGTGTTAGTGGTGTTTGTTTATATAGTCGTAGGTTTAAATGACAAGTTTATAAACATTTGTGCAAGCTTCAATCATGGGATTGCACCGCGCCCTACAAAGCATGGCTCTGCAAACATTTGTGATTGTTTGGAACAAACACTGATCGAGCAAGTGGTAGGTATAAACCCTTCCAAACCAGTGTAAGGATCTTAGCGGAGTTATTGATTGGGATGTTATTTTAAATAATAAAAATGTATAGAGGACGTGCACCTTATTTGACGTTTATTGGTAGAAGGGAGTGAACAAGACACAAACCGACTCATTCTTCATACATAAATTAACGTTTCCAACAACCAGAAACATACAATCTGAGCGCCAAAGAGGTTGTCAAACAATAAACCAGAAGCTTGGGCTTGAAGGCAAAAAGTCAGCAGGAACACCTTACTTATTCCATAGCTACGCATGTGTGCAAATTGACTTTCATTCAGTAGGTAATGTTTATCATTGTTTGTTTGTACTGAGGTAAGTAATTAGGGTCTAAAGCGATAGGTACTCGTAAGTGCAGGAAAATTACTTGACCATATGAACATTTAAACAACGCATTTGCATGTAAGTATGGAAAACAAATCTATTTACCTACATGCTTATATACTTACATAGCATGATGAAACGAGTAGGTATTTACAAGAATCATAACATAACGATTAAGTAGGTACCTATACTTATTGCATTTCTGTGCATAACTCCAAAGGTCCTCATCAAATCCTCATAATTTTTTATGGGAACACCCTTGGAAAATCTTTTAAAAAGAAAAAGAATCATCAATATCGGTTCATAAACGACGAAGTTATCCGCGAACAAACATAAAAATATATATATATATATATATACGGTCGAACTAAGAAACTTCCTATTTTTAAGTCTGTTAAAAACCAATTAAGTATACTTACTTACTTAAGTATTTCATGAGAATTATCTTGTTTTCGGCAAAATGCACCGGTTTAGCAAGTTCGGTCAAGTGACTTTAGCGGTCAAGAACATGATGATACGTACCTACTTGAGTAATTTGAGGATATTCTTGCAAAAACACAAATATTCAAATACAGGCAGGTTATTTTACGAGTTTTGGGTGATAAAAGTATTTTTATACCACATGCCGTGTAATAATTTTGTTTGTGAATGTTGACATTTAAATTTGTAGTATTTAGTGAATTTACTAACTATTTAGTACCTAAAATTACTTTTGATGTGGGAATTCAGAGGTCGATAATGATGAATCTAATCTACAAAGATTATGCAACACGGGCTTATAGAAGTGTACCACCTACCTAACAAGATTCAAGATCACCCAAGACAAATACACATTTAAGTCCACTGCATCTCTCCTTTCCTCTACTTTTTAACTTTCTGCGAGGCAATTGAAACCAATGACTGTTATATATTAGGTATTTAACTCTAGTGACGAAGAAAGACCTCCGTCTTGTCTTAAAGACTTTAAAAGCCGAAGTTGTTGTTAGGTATTGTGACATTTGATTATATTTAAGACAAACTTTTTATTAAATAAAATAAAATCTTAAAAATCTTTATAAAACTTATTAGATCAGGAAACAAAACCCTCATTTAAAATAACCCTACGACTCACAATCGACAATTTCGTAAGAAGAAAGTCATTTCCTGAACTCCCAAGGTAAATTTCGGAATAATCGGTGAACATAGAGATACATAAAAAATACATACAGTGAAACATATAACCTCCTTCCTTTTTGAATTCGATTAAAAACTGGTAGAAAACGGAGAAGTTTGAGTCACATATGCAACTAAAATCACAGTTATTTTTTACATAGGAATTAAATTAAGTAATACCTAATCTTTACGATGTCTTTACGTTGTTTTTTTTGGGATGTTACATTGGCAATGTTCAAGATGGACATGAGGTAGGTAGGTATTTATTATATTAAACTTGGCAAGTGCTAGTAGACTTGAACATTGTGCTAAATTGTAGTAAATAACCGAGTAGGTATTATTCTGTGTTATCGCGTGCAAATTATTGTTAGTGATATCCAAGAAGGTACCTATAGCAATTATTTATTTACAAATCATCTCATTTGCAGATGCCTACATAGTTTTTACTACTTACCTTGTTTTTTCATGAGAATCAAATCCTACTTTATTAATAACTAGCCTTCTTGCCCGTGGTTTCGCTTCTTAATAATAAAATATAGCCTATGTTCATTGGGAAAGTCCATGCTGCACATCGGTGAAAGAATTTTTAAAATCGGATGAGTAGTTTCGGAGATTACCCCAAACATACAAATAAAGCAACATTATCTCTTGTATTATTAAGTAGGAGGTAGGTACCTATAGATGTAGGTAGGTAGGTAGGTACATATTAAATGTCAAAGTTTATGAGGGTTGATGTTTGTTTGATTTTCACGCACCTTCTGAACGGATTTGGCTGGAATTTAGAATTTACATACCTAATGTATGAACTAGAATAACACATGCGCTACTTTTCATCCAGGTAAGAACCACGCAAACGAAGCCTTGGTCGGTTATTATGGTAAGACTTATTTTTTCTTCTTAAAATATACTGGTTTGTAAGTAGGTACCTATTATTTAATGATGAGGAAGTTTTCGTTTAACTTTTAATGGCTTTTCTTTGCTAAGTACCTACCTAATCAGGCCGTTTTTTTTATTGAATAATTAGGTAATTATGATGGTATGTCGATTTTAAAATAAGTAATACGATTAAACTGTGTGAAACTTGCCAGGAAAGTAAAATGAAGAAAAAATAGAGATGATAACTTTTAGGACAAAGAAAGAAAATTTAATTAAGTAGTTTCTTCACTAAATCTAATCTTGTAATACCTACCTATATAGGTACCTACAAGATTAGATTTAGTGCAGCGAGTCTAGTTAGACCTATATGTTTACATTGAACGTTATTGTTAATTAGTGGGTATGTAGGTACCTACCTACCTATTACATTCTCCTTCATGCCTCCACGACGCCAGAGGTCGAGGCTCTTATCATTTTACAAATCCTTGCTTTTGCGCTTCATTCTTTTTAATTTGTAGAGTCGTAAACAATAAACCAGTTTGTTAGCAAAGAGCTCGTTTTGTCACAATAAAAATTATCAAAAAAAAGCTGTTGACATTTACGGAGCGATATCTGAGAACACCTGACCAGCTACTCCAATATTACTTACTTATTAGGTTTTATTAAAAAACTTAATTGTCTAATTTTCCGTTGTTTATGGTTAAACTTAGGTAAGTAGGTACCTACCTTTTGTTGGTTTAGCGTCCAGGCATTTGATTCTGTCATCACGAAGCCAGAGTTATCATAACAACACTTATTTTTGTCCTTTTCACGATCCATCTCCATTTTAATCATCTTTCAATTTAATTTAATTAAAGTTTTAAATTAATTTTTATGTCAATAATAATAAAAAAATGAAGTAACAATAGCCACTTTAAAAAAAAAACGTTCCCGCCAAAACAACTGTCAAGGTGACAGTGGCGCGCAGGAAAAGATCCGTCTATCATCCAAGCACGAAGTAAACTGAAGCAAAGCGAGCGAGTGGTTAAGCGAATAAATAGCTTAACAAAAAACCAGCAGAATTTCATGAATCCAATCCAATTCATGTTTGACCAATCGGATCATTCGTCGTACGTAATACCTAATCGTAAAAATCGTTATGGCATGGCATTCGTAATGATGAAAAACTACTACTAAGTAGGTACCTACAAT
Source organism: Xanthorhoe designata (assembly GCA_963582015.1). Taxonomy (NCBI): domain Eukaryota; kingdom Metazoa; phylum Arthropoda; class Insecta; order Lepidoptera; family Geometridae; genus Xanthorhoe; species Xanthorhoe designata. The sequence goes on from OY757045.1 coordinate 1,579,151, forward strand.
TGCAAAACCATGGCGATTGTTTTCATCGGGAAATAGAAGTACCTAACTAAGTACTTACTTACCAAGTTCATAACCAACCGATAATAATAAATAAATAATAAATAAATAAATATCCCTGGACATTTCACACGGCGTCATCTAGTCCCAAGCTAAGCAACTTAATGCTTGTGTTATGTTATGGTAACCAGATGACTGATAAACTACATAGAAAATAATGACATAACGGTGGCTACATACCTAATAGATTTATAATAAACTATTACTAGTGGCAATTCTGAGTGTCGCAAAAGCTAAACTAAGCTAACTAAAATTGTGGCCGACGTTTTATTAAATTGCTTAGCTTGGGACTAGATGACGTCATGTAAAAAAAAAAATAGGACGACGTTTTCATGTGAACTGGAACTCCCTGAGACCACGCTAACAACGTCTGAAAAATGAATTACAAAAGTCTGAATTATTTTACAATTTTCGTATCCTTACCTATAAGAAAAAAAAATGAAATGAAATATGATCACGACTGTATCCCAGGGAGCGGTAGACATTTCTTTCAGATGTTTTAGGCAATTTTAAGATCCTTTTCAAGATTTCTATGGGGGTAGTCAGAGGTATGTCCAAATACATAGGTATTTGGTACATGCCCACATCTTGCAGAAGTTAACTTTAGTGTAAGTAATTGATTAAAATATACCTAAGTAGGTAAGTATATGTTATTTATTTAGATATAATAAGATGTTAGGTACCTACCTATGGTTATTATACCTATCATGTAATCTAAAGAAGCATTAGCCGTCTAGCAATAGAAAGTACCTACTTACCAACAAACAGATAAAAGGAAGTTGTGTTTTTTTACCAAGGATAAGGAGATCATAAACCTTGTGGGTTTCGTATTTACAGCGTTTTTTAGATAAGAACTACCTACTTATCTTTAATGGTACCTCATTGTGTCTTGGTAGAGCTGGATTTGTGAGAATTGAGTGCCCACTTTGAAGTAAGATTTACGACATGGGAAAGCGTTTTGTGAAAATAAATTAGTTTCACAATTTTTGTTTTAATACTAAGTTAGATTCTAAAAAATTAAATATGATCACGAATTCACGACTGTATCCCAGGGAGCGTTAGACATTTCTTTCTGATCAATATGCATTTTTTTAGATCATTATAAAGATGTCTATGGGGTAGTCAGAGGTAGGTAAGTAGGTACAATTATGTTAGATTCTTAGGTAAGAACCTTCTATTTCTTATCTAGGTAAACACTAAATATACTTTTTCTGCAACGTGCCGAGTTAAGAGGTACCTAGGTAGGTAAGTAGGTAGGTACTCAATCGTCCATGTGAGAATTGAGTGACCGACTCTTTTGCCCATCAATCGCATTTGCTTGTCATGTCATGTCACAAAATCCAATATCACATTCACAAAAGTTCTAGAACATTCACAGAATCCTGAGCATATTTTCAAGCGTTTTCATCATAATATAGATTATTAGACACTATAGAGTCTATAGTGTCTAACTAATGTGAACACCGGTGAACTCCGGTGCGAGTGTCTAATAGTAGGTATAGACACTCGCACCGGAGTTCACCGGACTCATACTGCATGTTTGATTGTTTACAGAATTGTCAATACTGTCCATTGTTCTATGTACCTAGGTAATATATTGAAAACATACTGATATATAAAATCAATGTGTTAGCTATATTGTACTAAGGGCATTATACCTACCTACTCAAGGTCAAGTTTAAAACTAAAATATAAAAATAATTAAATATTGCTATTTACGCTTTTCGATACCTAATTTAATTCATGTTGTTTTGTTATTGTTATCATTTCGTTTATTACCAATGTAATACCTACTCGTGTGCTATATTTGGCATCTGACCAAAAATGCGATGATTGCGTTTTAGCGTCAAATCACACATAATAATTTTAAACTTGACCTTCATTATTATGGTGCATAGTAATAAAGCACTTTGAAAAGTGCTCTCGGCGCCTCTTGCGGTCGCTGGTGGTCGCTGGAGTTTCAAGTTTCTCAAGCGATTTATTTATTTATTTACTATGTAAGTATATAGAAATGAAGATAAAGTTAGAATTATATTATTAGAATTTCTAAGACGCTAAAACTGCTCGCCGCTTCTTTGCCATCTCGGTGTGTGTTGAGCCTTAGTAGTGTCATACAAACGGGGACGACGACCGAGTAGGTACCTTACCTACCTAGAGATTTTCAATATATATCAAGTCACGACCAGCGGATATTACATCGTAAAAACCCCAGAATACAAAATCGTTTGAAGGACAAAAGAAAGTAAGCCACCTTGAGAATACTGTACCTAACATTATGATATGCGGGGAAACCCAGCACTTACTTTATACAGATATGAACACAGGCGCAAACAAAACCTCGCTTCTTTCCCTCAGCGCTCTTTTTACGTGGCGAGTGTGATCTATTTATTATAACACAATGGGTTTTTTTTCCATCTAGTTACAGTTCTCACTGGTCTTTGTCCTGTTTACAACAATATTGATTGACGTATGCAGGAAGACTTACTTAATATATCAATCATTAAACCAAAACAAACCAAACACTTTAGTTGCGTCATCGCATGTAACCTAATCAGGATTTTCCAGAATGGGTGTGTCGATAGGTACCGATGAATGACGAGCCTACAGGCACCACGTAGTAGGTATGTTTAAAGGCAATAAACTATTGAGACATGACTTTCTATATGTAATGAGAATGACTGGATAGAATGCCAGCTCGTATACTGCTAATGCTTTTAACGACATCACAGTGGGATTGAATTCCTATTCTATTCTATTAGTATATTTCATCTCTTTGAGTTTCAAGTAACAGTTTTAAACTTTGTTAAGTACCTACCTACAAAATATAGCATCGATAAAGATTGGGAGTATTAAGAGACGCTACTCAAAACATACTTTATTGATAGGTACCTACATGACACAGTACCTAGGGTTACCGGCGGTTCTTGTGTAGTAAGTATAGTAATCTATCGTCCGTCATGTATTATAAATGTATGGAATTTTTAGTTCATGCAAGTTACCGGGGAGGCGCTGCACTGGATTTTCATACATTTGTGATACTTTGACTCGGTTTCGTGAACAGTACCTATCCAATACTACAGTAAACTGGCGCTAACCCCCCTGTATCCTGCAATGGGTGTGTCTGCCTGCCGTGCCGAGCCCCCGGTCACGTGACCACGCGACCAGTTTCGCCATATCCGCTACATCGCGCCGCATCTCCGCAAAAACACTCATTATCCCGATAATTTCTACTCGGAATTGCATCGGACAACATGCTTGGATAATGTTGAGTTAATAACATGTTCACTATATCGGCTTTTCTCATTGCATTACGTAGTTTACTGCGCAGCTTTCGTTCATTTAATTAAGACTTTTCGTGGATATATAGGTAAGTATGTAGGTACTAAAGTCTTGTTTTGAGGATGGTAGGTATTGTGTAGGACCTACACTACACTAAATTTCGACTACCTACACTGTAGGTAGTCGAAATTTCATAAACCTATTTAGAGACTGAAAATTAAACTCTACTAAAAATTTTACTCTACCTTAGTAGGTAGCTAAAGGTATTGCTCAGTTTTTTTTTACCTACCTACGGTATATTAACTGGGAAAATGATTGAGCGTGTTTGTGACATGATGACATACTTATAACTCAAAGTTTAATAACTTATTCTATACCTATTGAAAGTGGAAAAATATAGAGCGACAACCTCCAATAACCGCGGTAAATTATTCAGTTTTTCTTTGAACACCGAGCGAACCCTCGCGTTGTTAGTTCAATTTGTACTTCATTTCATCAGGTCTTTGCACTTACCTATTCTACTTCAGGGTTTCTTTCAATCTAGCGATTACTGCTAACTATGTATATTGCTAAGTGTGGGTAGGCCAATAATACAGACAACATGCATTTTATGGTAGGTATATAACCTAACTAGCTGCGCCCCGCAGTGTTACCCGTGGTGAATAGTTCCCGTTCCCGTGGTAATAGGTACCTACCAGGATCAAAGTAGTACTTTTGTTAATCCAGGGTATAAGCTATCCTGGTACCATTTTCATTCAAATCCGTCCAGCCGTTTGAGCGTGAAGGCGTAACAAACATTCACACTTACATACCTACTTACACACACACAAACTTTCACCTTTATAATAATAGTGTGAATAACATAAATATTACATAAATAGTACTTTGGTGAATTATTTATTTACCTACGTAGGTGGGCAGGTATGTATAATGCGATCAGTCTTTGAGATCTAAAATGATCGTCTTCTCCTAAGTGCCGGACGCGTCTTGTTTAGTAGATTAACGTGCCATTGTGTCAGTGCGTAATATACAAGTGGAGACCGCGGGTTTACTTGTGTGGGATCTGTTTACTCCCACGCAAATAATGTTCTTAAACATTTACTCTTAAATAAAATGTAGAGCATTTATGGAGCATAACTGTTAATAATTCGTAATAATTACAACAAAGAAAACAAAGGTCGTTGTGTCCCAAAAAATAAATACCTACTCACTACGTAAATTACAGTAGGTACAATATTTTTAATCATTTCTTTTGCAAGACGAATTAAAATCTAAAGAAAAGCAACTAGCGGTGTTTATCTACTCAATTAAAATAATAACTTAATTATTTAACGACTATCTATAGCGAATTTCGGGAATCGTATTATCGTATTGGTTATATAAACATGGACTTTATTATACAACATTAAGATAGAAATTATAAAAGAATTGATATAAGCGGAGCGCCCGCGGTGGACTCGCTTGACGAAATTCTAGATGCTGTGGAATAAAAAAGAATGTGCCTTCGTGGGAGAAATGATGACGTAGTCAATTCAGATTTCGCAAAAACTAATTCAAACTAATTTGACAGCACAAAAACTTTGCCGTCCCTTTCATAAGGATCGAAATAAAAAGGATGGCATCAATTTCAGTGTCTTTGAAGACTGTAAGGTGAGTTCGTATGAGCAAGTGGCCAACTCTGGTGACGGAGTTTTTAGGCCGCCTAAAAGCCTCTGTCATGGCTTAACGACTTTAAAAGCCGGTACCGACAATTTAACGTGCCCTCCGAAGCACGGAAGCTGTATTTAACTATAATAAGATATACACCTACTTACTCTAAGCTGATATAGGTACCTAGATGGTTAATTTGTTATCAGAGGGGGCGCGACTCACGATAAGAACTAACCTCTGTTACTGAGAAATGAGGGACTTTACATGTCTATTCGTAAATTTACAGCTCTATAGGTACCTACTTACTAAATATTCTTAGGCTCTTTATCCTCATTTTTAGCCTAGATTACGGTAAGTTTAGATAAATAAAAGGAAATATGAACCTAATCTAAGTGAAGTACCTATGTACCTATAGCGTAATATTTTTACCCCCGACGTAAATTAAAGAGCTTTGTAGATTCCAAACGGGCAATCGATTTCGATTTCGTAAAGAGAAAGACGCTGTTTTGTTGTCTATGGGAGTAGTCAGTGGCAAATTTTATTATACAGGGTGGGGCATAATTTTGGGCCCTTATGGTTAGCTTTACAAATGTCAATGTTTGGGCCAACAGTAGGTAAGTACATACATAAAATCACGCCTCTTTCCCATGGGGGTAGGCAGAGACCACGGATCTCCACTTGCTACGATCCTGACACACTCTTTAACATTTGCATAATTGTGACATTGTGTCTGACTTTACAAGTATCTATTTTTGTACCTTACTTGGATATATAGCACCTAACCTAGGACCTTGTACCTCTTTATGTAGGTGTGCAGTGGTTTAATTAAATAAGGGAGCAATTTGTCATGATTCATGACAAATTGAATTTACCTTTTGTTGGTTGGTACTTACCTAAATTGTATTTTACCTAATGTTTTATTATTTAGCAATCTGTAAACTAAAAACTTGAATGAATCTATAAAAGGCTAGGGTTACTGAACTTTGACCTTTCGTCTTTCAAGTAAGATAAGTTTTAGGGAGCAACCGTTTTAATCCTTATTTTCGTATGACAGAATATTAATTTCGTTAAAATATCTAAGTAGGTATCTATTTTGAGTTATCAGGACATCTAAATTATGTGGAAATTACCGCTGTTGACTGACACTGCAGTGTTAATAAATCAACAAACAAAAAACATATTTTTTGATATTTCGTCGTGTTTGTATTTCTTATTACCTACCTCAAAATTCGTATTAAAACCTTGATAGGTACTTTACTAAAAATATATAAATTCAAGCGAAACTCGACCTTAATCTGATGGCTTAAAACCACCCCAAATATATGACCTTTGCATGACATTACATCACCTTATAAAAATTAAATAGCAACTTACCTTCTTGTCCAGCAATCCGATAGTTTCACCAGGCTCACTAGATTTCTTTTCCTCTGCCATTTTTGAGTAAAAACACTACAAAATAACTAAATTATAGGACAATGTTTACTCTGGCTGCGTGGATGGTTCAACTGTCACCCCGGCTGACGCATGCGCGTTGGTTCCCTTCAACCAATGTTCTGAATCCCGGACCCCTATTTCGCGACAATAGACGCTAACCGTTTAGGATTCCGTGACTCGTGTTCGGACCCTCTGATTCTACTGATGCGAACTGTACGGAAGCAATCCTGACGCGTGCATTAGCTATTATTGATTTTGTAATCAAAACTTTTGTTGACATGCTGTTACCATATTGACCAACACGGAAATGGATGTTTTACATTGTATGTAGCTACTCACACACATTTTTGCATGTATTTAGTAAATTAGTTATCATTAAAAGGTTTTTGCATCTTCGCTTATGTTCTATCACTTCCACACATTATGTTTATTATCAATAAATATAAATAAATATCCTTGGACATTTCACACGGCGTCATCTAGTCCCAAGCTAAGCAATTTAATGCTTGTGTTATGGTAACCAGATGACTGATAAACTACATAGATACATTTTTTTTTTGTAAATACATACATATTATACATAGAAAACACCCAGACACGAAACAAATATTTGCAGATCATGCAAACATTTGTCCCGCAGCGGGGATCGAACCCGCAACCTCTGCGTCTCAGGCGGGCTTTCGCCCACTGCGCCACAGAGGTCGTCAAAATCAATAAAGAAAATCAACAAATCAACAAATCAATAAAGAATGCATTGCATGACATAAATTATGTAGGTACCTATGTTTCAAATTGTTTAAACTGCAAAAATTAAAACACGTCATGGTCATGGTTAAAGTAAATCTAAAGAATTTTAATGCATTATTATTTATTTATTTATTTCATTTATAAAGCTTATTGTAAATTAATACAGTAGCAAATTAACGATTTAGTGTTACTTTTGTCACCTCTGCAACTTTAGATATTTAGGACTGGTGGTATTAAACTATGATTATTTGAACATCTTTTACCGAAAATAAAAACTCGATATGGACTTGACATAAAACATTGATATACGGAACCCCTCACATTTCAAATTGCGACTATAGATTGTTTGTTAAAAGACCGATAACCTAATGTAAAAGTTATCAGGGACCACCGTAGGTGATGGTCACTACGAATCCTCCTCAGAGCGATAGATAAGTGACGAAAATAAGTGTCCAAATTATCTGTAGGTAGGTACTTATAGAGTTCTGTTCTTCACGTCAAAAGAATTAGGTTTGGTAAGTACCTACCTACATGACGCAAGTGTGTAAAGTGCCTATTTACGTACGCTAATTTCGTGATACCTATGCCGGTATAAAAGATTTCGTATCATACTCGTATCATGCAAAAAAACAGTAGGTAAATCTATCAAAACTCTTATAGCTTTGCCGTGGATAATACCTAGTAGTGGCAATTCTGGATGACGCCTAAACTTAACTAAACTAATTTGACGGCACTAAAATTGATGCCATCCTTTTTATTTCGATCGTTATGAAAGGGACGGCAATTAGTGCTGTCAAATTAGTTTAGTTAAGTTTTGGCTACATCCAGAATTGCCACTAATGTTTGGTTAAGCTTGCGTGAGCTAGCATCTTTAAAATAAATAAATAAATATCCCTGGACATTCCACACGGCGTCATCTAGTCCCAAGCTAAGCAATTTAATGCTTGTGTTATGGTTACCAGATGACTGATATACTACATAAATAAATTCTTTTTTTTTTGTAAATACATACATATAAATACATAGAAAAACAACTAGACCCGGAACAAATATCTGCAGGACTTGCAAACATTTGTCTCGGCGGGGATCGAACCCGCAACCTCGGCGTCTCAGGCGGGCTTTCGCCCACTGTGCCACAGAGGTCGTCAATCTATAGACACAGAATACAGAGGTAGTCTGTGGATGAGGAGTGGGTCCACGGATTGACGTCAGAGTAGCAAAGGGCGGAACAGTGACGTACTCGTAAATCGGGAGGGTATGGTATGGGTGTCGGGTGATTTCGAGTTGTGAAAGATTGCGTATACTCCGGAGATGTTTGGAGTTAAAAATAGCTAGCCCATTTCAATGTTATACGACATAAACTTCCACCGGCTTCGCTTGCGTGGCACTGACCGGAGAGCGTCAAGCGTTTATGTGCAAGTAGGTTATTTCGACCATTTAAAGATGAGTCAACATTCCACTAAGCCAACATAGATCCTAATTTAAAACCGGTTAGTTACATTTTATTTATTGTAATGTGAGTAAATTAAAATTAATTAGTTTTGCATTGGACTTCGGTAAAGACCCTACCAATCTTTATCTAAGTACTAATATTTATATAATAATTTTATGGCAACAAATTGGAACTATTGGATCTATTAAATAACCAATAAATCATTTTAATAATATAAATATTCTAATCTAAATGATATTAAATCCTTGTTTACTTAAATTGATAATAATAATTAGTTTAGTTATTATGTTAGATAAACGTACGATGCAATAATATTAAGTTTTACACTAATAAGGTTCTAAATGCAATTAATTTATCAAGCAATATTTTTGAGTGTTCCAAGAAATATCTAAGATTTTGTTACTTTCATAATCATAACTGAACAAATGGTAGTAAAAAAAAGGCTAGGCTTACAGTAAGGAATATCACAAACAATTTTTTTTTTTTAACTAGCTTTAATATCTTTGATCTCATTTGGCTCTAAAACTGCACAAAACTCAACTGTTAGAAATATTAATAATATAGGATATGACGAGAACAGTAAGTATAAATAAAAATGAAAATGCAGGTTTTCTTTGCAAATAATATTTATTTCTTAATCAGATAATGGTGGCGATTCTGTTGCAACATTGACTAGCTAAATTATGACTAAAACCGAAAGATTTTATTACGTTCATGCTAAAGACCAATCTAGCATAGCACTGGAAATAACATTTGAAGAATAAGGTACTTTTAACCTTGTTTTTCATCTTTGCGGGTAGTTTTAGTCAGAAGTAAAAATGGTCTAGATCAATTCTACCCACATTCACGTTAATTTTACTAAATTATAGTAATTTTAGAGATGTCACTCAGTCTGTTATTTTATTTTGAAGTTTAACGTAAACGAAATAAGAGCTTTCGGATTTAGGAATAATTTAACTAGTCAGTGTTGCACAGAATCGCCACCATTTAATCATAATAATTTGGGGCTTATTTAATCTTAATTACTATTTACAGTTTTAACTATTGAGATGGCATATAATATCAGTCCCTTCACAACTGCTAATTACCAAAATACAAGGCGATTAATAGAATTGAATTTGCAATTTCAGTATATTATTAGCGTAGGTATGTGATCTCGGTAGAATAATAAACTGTTGTTTAAAAAAAATACTTTTCAATTTTGAAGACAGAACTTTTTTGGATAGTATTCTTTGATTTTTAATATTATTATTCTGTATATTAAAAGATAAATATTGTAAGTTTGTATTAGGAGGTAATCTCTGAAATACATGATGCGATTTCTCGAATTATTTCACGTGTGAAAAGTTGCATTATGTCCATACATAATGTTTGCATCACGTGAGCAAAGTCGCTAACGGTAGTTATTTAAAGTGTGACAGTATTTAGAGATTATATTCTATATTTAATAATATCATAATGTTTAAGTTTACATATCTATAATTTAATTATATACATTTTACATCTAGCTCTGATCAAGAGAACTCCCTGTAGATTATAGTTTCCGAACCAATGTTTTTAGATGATGAAAATGGTGCGTTATTTTTGTAAAAACGATAACTGCTTCACATAGTTTTTATCCCACATTAGAAGTCCGTGTCGTGGGTATCAAACAAATAAACTTAAGTAATTTGCAGTATAAGTCGCGCCACGTAAAAAGAGCGCTGGCTGTCAAACTGCACAGTGGTCGATGTATAATTTCGGTTTGATTTTTAGTTTTAGCCTCACTTAGACCGAGACTAAAGTTAACAATATCAATTTTACGAAAAACGACGCACTATCTTCAATGATTGATAGTTATTTTTATACTATAATTATACCTTCAGATAACTATACTACACACGCTTTTAGTTTGAATACTAAAACAAATATTTTGATTTATCAATATTTTAACAGCATAATAATTCGGCTAAACTTAACTAACCAAAAATGTTGCCGTCCCTTTCATAGCGATTGGAATGAAAAGGATGGCATTAATTTTAGTTAGTTTAGTTTAGCTTTTGCGACACTCAGAATTGCCACTGATATATATATATTTAAGTCCTTAAGGGGCTCACTTAAAAGGTACTAAACGAATGCATTTAAAAACTTTTTAAGCTGAATTTAGTGTTTAATTAATAAGTGCAAATAAAAATACTATCCAAACATGATTTAACATATTTCGAAAAAGCATACAAAAACTGTGGCAAGAACTACGTTATTTTAATAAACAAACATTTTTATAAATTGTTAATATTTAAAGCTTTTATTCACAGTAACCTTTTTTAACCCTTCCAAAAGTTTTTAACACACAATATCTTAAATAATTTGTGTGTTTATATCTTGAAATTATTTTCCATAGAAATACTCCTAATTATATTATATAAAAATTTACATTGATATAGTAAAACTTAGTTGCGATAGTGTTTCAATTAATTATTAGGCCGATTTACTACTCGTTGACAAGTTTCACATAAATCTAGATTATAAGATATTAAATAAAATAAAAATTAGGCATGATATACATTTACACCTCTTCATATATTAATAGCCAATTTTTAAAATGTTTTGTTACTAATCTTTCTGTATATTCCCAGTACTTAATTAATATGAATATGGTTTTTTTTTGTAAATTACTGACCACAAAGAGTTTTCTCTAAAAGAGATGAGACAATAAAGATGGCCGCTTGACATAAAACTTTATATTGAAAAAAAAAAACCAAAGGTAATTTATTTCCTTTTAGCGTTTTTTTCATAAACTAACAAAACATAAATCAGGAATCGAGAATCGAACCTTTTTTTCAAATGAGCCAGATGTTAGTCTTATTTTTTTTAAATAGATTTTAGTGGCAATTCGGAGTATCGCAAAAGCTAAACTTAACTAACTAAAAATGTTGCCGTCCATTTCTTAGCGATGGGAATAAAAAGGATGGCATTAATTTTAGTTAGTTTAGTTTAGCTTTTGCGACACTCTGAATTGCCACTATTATAATTATTTTAAAATAGCTATTTTATTATAAATATTTCACGCATTCATAATATTTTATTTGACATAATTTTTACATTTCAATCTTCTAGTGAAAAACTACTAATACAATATACCTAGTTATCTAAATTATGTATACTTAAATAAATATGAATTATAATTATAAAAATATCCATACGAGACAGGTACGCAATGAATAATGCTAATGAATATGATATGTTCAAACAGTCACAACGACAACCATATTTTTGCTTACATATAAATATTTACAAGATAAATTAATTATTAATACAAAATTAATTAATTAAAATGTAGTTCGGAGTCGTTCGCATTATTGAGATTTATAATTATTTAAATTATGAATGAATTGTATTATTTACACGCGAAAATTAATCTGAAATTGAATAAATTTGATTAATTTCAGCACAGCCGACTCACACAAGTTTTTATTATTTTATATGCGATAATAATAATGGATAGAATCAAAAGTAAGAAAATATATTATATATATAACAAAAAAAAAAAAAAAAAACAGATACATTGGACATTTAAAGAAAATATAAATCCATATAAAACAAGTAAAAATATAAAATTAAAATTGTAGAAACTCGTAACTATCCTAGTATGATGTTTTAAATTTAAAACAATTGCAAGGTGACTATACAGTGAATGGTGTCAATTCAGTTGTCGCCAAAACTAAACTAAACTAAACTAATTTGACAGCACTCAAAATGTTGCCGTCACAAAAGGATGGTATCAATTTTTGTGATGTCAAATTAGTTTGGTTTAGTTTTTGCGACATCTGAATTGACACCATTAAAAGCTAGTTATCAGATCCATAATAGTCACCCTAGCAATAATAAGCCAAAAGTATGTACGTTTGTATGAGCTAGTGGCTAACTCTGGTGTTTCTAGGCCACCGTCATGGCTTAATTAAAGCCAGGACCAACAATTTAACATGGCCTTCGAAACACGCTCAGCTGTTATTATCACTTGCGGTCACCCATCCAAATTGTTACCATCATTGCAACATACAAACATAAAACAACTGTATAATTATGTTCTTCGAGATGGACAGAGATGGTTGGAGGGATATGGGGGAGACCTTTGCCCAGCAGTGGGACGATATAGGTTGAAGAAAAAAAAAATTATGTTCCCTTTTCACTTCAAAAATATTAAAAAGTCCAATAAAACTCACAATTTGACTCTCAAAGTCAGATAATCATCGGTATCATAATCGGATATCATCATCCAGGCTGCCGTCGGTGTCGCACGAGGAGACCAGCTCCTCAAACGACATGCCCTCGAAGGTCATGGAGACGGAGGAGATGCTTCTGAAGAGAGCCTCAGGGTCCAGGTCCTCGGGCAGCTTGGTGAGGAACTGAGCTGCTGAGATGAAGTCCATGTCTTTTAGCTCTTCTTGGTAGAGGTGGAGGATACCTGCAAAATGGGCATACAATAATGTATGTTTCATCTTGATACTATAGATATATCTAGCTAGACTATGCATGTAGTGATCCTTGAGATCCTACAAGAATAAATGATTTTTCTTTCTTTCTTTCTTTCACTATGGTCTTATTCATAAAGATTGGCAATTTAATAAAGATTTAAAATATGTATGTTTTTTTCTTGTTACTCTTATGTCAATGAAAAGAGATAGCAACAGATTTAATATCCGTTTTAGCTATAGTAGGTTTACTAAACCAATAATATGCATAAAGGGGTAAGACTAAATAATGTGCCTGTATGCGTGATACTAGCGTAGTTGCTATATTTCTTGTCGGAAAAATTTATATGCGCTTTAACACGAGCTTTAAACGGTGAAGGAAAACATTGTGAGGAATCCAGTTAGCTTTCTTATAGCGTCGATGGGCTTGCAACCTGTCACGTATGGAAAGTTAACTGCAAAATGTGGGCATGTACTAAAATGTATTTGGACATACCTCTGATTACGCCCTTAGACATCTTCAAAAAGGATTTTAAAATTGCATAAATATCATACAGTCGTAATCATATTTAATTTAATTTAGAAATCGCGCGTTGGATGAAAAAATAAATACACGTGACACCCCCCCTCCCTTGTGATATTTCGTGATTTTTGTCTAAACCTTCGAGATTCGCGGACGGCCGTCACAACCGTAACCCCCTTATGCAATTTGGTTCAGTAAACCTTCGTTAGCTAAAACTGATATTCAATCTGTTGCTATCTCTTTTCATTGACATAAGAGTAACAAGAAAAAAACATTCTTTAAATCTATATGAAATTGATAAATCTTTTTGAAAAACCGGGGCCACAGATGTCGCGAGGGACGGTAAGTTGTGGGATAGAAGGGTGTACAGTAACTCACCCAGAGCAGTGTTGAAGAGGAAAGTGTCCCCGTCTCGTAGGAAGACGTCCCAGACGCGGCACGCGGCGTCCAGCGGCATCGCCTTAGCGAAGGCTGTGTAGAGCCACTCCAGTAGGTACAGCTCGGGGGCCACAGATGTCGCGAGGGACGGTAAGTTGTGGGTTAGAAGGGTGCTGTAGGCCTTCCAGAGACGCTGGAAGGAAATAATACAAGGTTTTTATTTTTTTATTTTGGCTTCGCACGGCTTGTGCATTTTATATCACACACGCACAAAAAATGGTACAAATAGAAATACAAAAGACAGAGCATATGGACATAGACATTTCATTTATTTGCTACTAAGCACACAAAATACACAACACTGAATTTGATGAAACCATTTATCTGTTGGTGAACAAATTGAGGCAAAACAACTTATGCTTTCCTCTTAATAAAGAAATGGTTGACCACTTTTGAGGACTTTTCAGAAAAAACAAAAGGTACAAAAATTGCCAGAAAGCTAACAAATGTAAAACAAAAACGTAACTAAAGGATAAGAAGGACATTGCTAAAACGGATTTTTTAAGCCCCCAGGACATGATGATAAGGCTCAACTCACACCAAAAGAGCGGCGAAGCACAACGAAGCGGAGCGCAGTTTCAGTGTCATATGAATTTTAACTTTATTTTCATCAGTATAATACTTATTATCACATGAGAAACTCGACCGAGTCGCGCGGATGCTTTCGGCGCCGCGGGAATTCCGGCGATTTCGAATACGCGCGCCCGCTCTGCGATAATAAGTATTATAGTAATGAAAATAGAGTTGAAATTCGTATGACACTAAAACTGCGTTTCGCCGCTCTTTTGGTGTGAGTTGAGCCCTAAATGACTTTCATAAGTTTTAATAATAAATAGTATACCTGCATAGCGGCGCCGTCTCTGGTGAAGGCGGCGCGGAACACGGGTCCGTCCAGCAGGTTCGCGAAGCACACGAAGGCCGCGGGGGCCTCCATGTTCAGTATCAACACGGCCGCTATGAACGACATGCCCTGCACAATTACATAAAATAATAAATACATACATAAAATCACGCCTCTTTCCCATGGGGGTAGGCAGAGACCACGGTTCTCCACTTGCTACGAATAAATAAAATAAATATTATTTGTTCCGTTCCGATATCCGGAATCCATATTGAGTCAAGCATCTGTCTTTTAGCGAAACTTCCTCCTAGTTAGTTCCTCCCTTGAACTATCGGCGCCACTGTTCACCTCGTTTTTGCAGCAAACAAGTTTACGACCGAAATGGCGGCACAGCTTTTTCTTCATTATAGCGTCGTTTTACCTAGCGTTAACACGTCTCCGCAGTTAAAACAAAATTAAATATAATTTTAATATTCATCGAAATATTAAATTGCGTTAAATTAAAATTTTATTCCTCCCTTCGTTATGGAGGACGAGATCGAAAGTCGTGACCACGTGGAAGTGCAACAAAGTGATAACGAAAGTGAAAACGAGCACGTGTCACGAAAAAGAAGTCGTTCTCCAAGTTCGTGGAGCATTTCGTCGGAAGATTTACAGGATGAAAGGAAATCAAAAAGATCTAAACGTGTAAGTGATTTGAAATTTGAATTCTTATCCCAACAAGTGGCCTTTTTAACGAATCTGATTTCACAAAAGCATTATGAACCAGTAAACGCTTCACGTTCGACCGAGGTTTCCAGAGAGCCAATAAATTCCCCTGATGATGGAATAGGGTTACGACCGCCGCCTAGTGCTAGCGATGTTGATCAGCAACAGCTTCAATTATCAGAGTTGTCAACTATTTTGAAAGATCCACCCTTTCCTAAATCTAACGATAAGCATTTAGAAAAAATAATAAAATTACAAAGATTCCAATGTAACGATTGGTATGCTATTCGTTTTTCGGAGGCTCAGAAAAAATATTTATCTACCCCCGGTTTTGTAGAACTGAATGTGAATGATGAATTGCGACGTTTTCATGTGTCTGGCTCCAATGACGATCGTTCTTACTTGTTGGAGAGAACCTATGCGGCATTATCGAGTGCAGTTTTGACTCAAAAGGATGAATTACGTAACGCCTTGCAAACCTTAGTAGATTGGTCCAATGATAAAAATACCACACTTACACCGAAATCTCTTTTTGATAAAATAGAACAAACATTTAGTGCAGATTCGAACTACACAAAGGTGTCTGATGATATTTTACAAATGTCTTGCGGTAGGCGCGCTGATTGCATAAATTCGCGTAGAGAGGCTATTATTAAGCAGATTTCCGAAGAATATCATTGCGGTGCCTTGCAGAAAATTCCACCCAGTGCTGAGAATTTGTTTGATAGCGACATGCTTGCCACTTACCTTCAAAAAATAGGGGGGGGCGAGAAACTAACAGCTTGCTTTCAGCGTACACAAAATACAGCAGCAGCCTCGACGTCCATGCCAAAGCGTGCTTACAATGCAAAGCCGAAGCCATCAACTAGCAAACAGACTAATGACAATTTTCGGAGGAACAATTTCAGGGATCATTCCAAAGGTCAGTCTAAGGCATCGGGCAGTAACGACAACAAGCCTACCAATGCGAGGAACAAGCAACGCTATTCCAAAGGTAAGAAACCACGTTCTCGCTCACAGAATAGACACGATCGTTTATGACTCGCAACCATTTCGGGGGGGCTGTCTAAAGCTATATTTACATGCATGGAAAAATCTAGGAGCACCCAACTACATATGCAAGCTTTTAATGGGAGTGCGCATCCCTTTTGTTATGAAGCCACCCCTGATCTATCCAAATCAATCTATTATGAGAAATTTTGCGACAAAGAAAAGTTATCACATGACTCAACAAATAGAGAATATGTTGAAGACACACGTACTAGAAAATGCCGAAATGAGTCCCAGCTACCTCTCAACATTTTTTCTAGTACCCAAACCAGATGGAACGTTTCGACCCATCTTCAATTTGAAGCGTTTAAACTGTTTTGTGAAACTAAAAGGTTTTCAGCTTTTCAGTCACTTTCGAATGCCAAGTTTCTTACAAAGCCAAGACTGGATGGTGAAAATGGACCTGAGCCAGGCCTACTTCCACTTGCCTATAGCCAGGCAACACCGGCGGTTCCTGAGACTCAGCTACAATGGCCAGCTCCTACAGATGACCTGCCTACCATTCGGCCTCTCATCAGCGCCAAGAACGTTCACATCTCTGACGAACTGGATCGCCGAATACTTGAGAAGCCAGAACATAAGGTGCGTAGTCTATCTAGACGATTTTTTGCTGGTAAATCAGTCCCGAGAGGTTTTACAAGATCACATAACATTCACAATAAACCTTATGCATCAACTCGGTTGGACTGTCAACATGGACAAATCTGTACTGGTTCCGACTCACCGTCTAGAATTTCTGGGCATCACCTGGGACACACAACTCAACACGAAGTCCCTGTCGGAACCAAAGTGCCATACGCTACGCAGAGCACTTACAGTTCAAATGTCCAAAGGCAGTTGGTCCCTCAGACAGGCCCAGTCCCTAATGGGGAGACTCAACTTCGCCTCGTATGTGATACGCAGAGGAAGGCTGCATTGTCGCACTCTACAATTCCACAGTCGATTTCTTCCAAAAGAACATCCCTACTTGCAAATGAAGATACCAGAGGCGGTAACAGTGGAAATGAAGTGGTGGTTAAAAGCAGTCCAGGGCTCACTACCAATACATACAGATCCGTTCTCTCACCTTCTAACTACAGATGCATCGGACTTCGGATGGGGCGCTCAGCTGGGAGATCTCAAAATGTCAGGACGATGGACGAAACAACAGCTGTCGTGGCATGTGAATCTCAAAGAGTTGTTCGCAGTACATGCAGCGATCCAACAAGAGCACAGTCGCCTACACAATGCTCACATTTTACTGCAAACCGACAACCGCACCGTTGTAGCCTATATCAACAAGGAAGGTGGAACCAAATCGAAGAAACTTCTAAATCAGACACACAAGCTACTAGCAATATTGGACAAGGTAAACATCCTATTGACAGCTCAGTACTTGCCCGGCCGATTCAACGGCGAGGTGGATGCTCTATCGCGTGGCAAAGTTTGCCCAGAATGGCACTTAACGTCGGTAGCAACAAGAGACATATTCATGATGTGGGGCACCCCAGATGCAGACTTATTCGCTTCCAAGACAGCTCATGTGGTACGGAAATATGTCTCGCTGGATCCGCAAGACCAAGAAGCACTATCCTGCAATGCATTTCTACATCAATGGACATACAAACTGGCGTGGTTATTCCCGCCGCCCAACCTCATACCTCAGGTATTGACTCAACTGAACGAAGCCCAAGGTCAGTACATTCTGATTGCTCCGAGATGGCACAAGGTGTTTTGGCGAGCAGATCTTCTAGCCCGGTCCAGCCACGAACCGTATCTCATACCGAACCTTCAACAAGTATTGATCGACACGAGAACCGGAACACATCCGCCGGAGATCCAGGACATTTGTTTGGAAGCATGGCTGATTTCGGGTGGACGGAAGTAATCAAGGATTGGTCGGTAGAAGAGAAAAAACTTTTGTTGTCTAGCTGGCGAAAATCCACTCTAAACACCTACAGACCCGCATGGAACAAATGGAAGGCTTGGTGTGCCTCAGAAAATACCTCATTCAAAGACCCGAATCCGGAACAAGTAGCTCGTTATCTAGCTTATCTACACAACAACCAAGGTTTGGCTTTTAGAACGATTTTGGTTCACAAATCTGTGATTGCTACTTTTACAAATTTTTCTAGTAATAAAGATTTGTCATCTAACTTCTTTATCAAACATATGCTTAAAGCTATTTCTGTAGCAAAGGACAAGAAAATGAAACCACCAATTTGGAATGTTAAGCATGTATTACAATTTCTTGATAACCATTCACCTGATGAAAATAATTTGTATCAAGTTTCCAGGCGTTTAGCAATTCTACTACTGCTAGCTTCAGGACGCAGAGTTCATGACCTCACACTACTGAGAATTGATGACGAGAAATACATAGATGAGGGCGATGCAATAGTGTTTTGGCCCTGTTTTGGATCAAAAACCGATGACGTCAACTACAGACAATCTGGCTGGCGAATAAAGGTACACCCGAAGAAAAACTTGGACTGTGTACATTGGGTTCGCCAACTAATTAGGACTTCACAGGATCGTCGAAATTCAGGTACCTTACTGTCTGATCTTTTTATAACCGCTAGAGGTGATCCTAAGCCAGCGTCCAGAACAGTAATAGGAGGCTGGATCAAGTCTGTACTTAAAGAGGCAGGTGTCGAAGCTTCGCCGGGCTCGGTGCGATCTGCCGTAGCGTCTCTTAATTGGCTAGAAAGATTCCCGATTGATCAAATTCTTGAAACAAGCAATTGGAAACAGGAACATACTTTTAGGAAATATTACCAGAAAGAAATAGTAAATCAATCAAGTGGTACACATTCTGATTCTGTTTCATTATCGAAATTCTTTAAATCAGTGCGGTAACAGGTTCAATGAAGATGTATACATTGTCTGAATTCTTTATTGATTTATAAATATTGTTTAAACAATGTCTGATTTCATATATACTAGATTAATAATATATTGTTTTTCATTTTCATATACATGGTGTTTTACTTATACTTACCTTATCATTATCATACACATTATAGCATCATGACCTACATTTGGCTACCAGGAGATAACAAACACATCACTCAATATGGATTCCGGATATCGGAACGGAACAAATAATAGAGGGTTTTAACTAACAATAAAACTTACCTATTATTTTTCCAAACGATATCCGGAATCCAGGCAATGCCTACCTGGTAAATCGTGAGTATAATGAAGAAAAAGCTGTGCCGCCATTTCGGTCGTAAACTTGTTTGCTGCAAAAACGAGGTGAACAGTGGCGCCGATAGTTCAAGGGAGGAACTAACTAGGAGGAAGTTTCGCTAAAAGACAGATGCTTGACTCAATATGGATTCCGGATATCGGAACGGAACAAATAATAGAGGGTTTTAACTAACAATAAAACTTACCTATTTAGGTGTTTGAGCCTTCGCTTAAACCACCTTGAGATTACGCTTCATGTTACAGTCACTCACACACCCAAATACCTTGTCTGTGTGCGCAGAGAGTCCTATTGGTATACCTTTTTCCGTCTCTTTCTCTCACCTCAGCAGCGCCCGGGGCGGCGCGCGCGCCGCTTTCCTCAGTACGCTTTTAATATTTCAACAAGTCACTCGTGCACTGCTATGTAACTTTGGAACTTTGGAAATATATTTTCTGTAAGTACATTGCATACTACATTTAGTAATACCTACATTTACGTAGTCTCACTTTCCGCTCGGCGCCCCTGGCCCAGCGACGACTTAGGTGTCATGCACCTCCCCTGCCGGATCGAGACGGCACGACGTCGCCAGACTTGTCCATACATGTTGTGACCCTTACGTGAATGGACAGTTCGGACACCCGGTACGGGTCGAACTATAATTATGGCGACGTCGCCGCGCAGCACGCATAGTGCGCGGAGGCGACGCGCTGTCGCGACAGCTTGGCGCCGGCGCACGAGTCGTACGGCCGGCGCCTGATGCCTCAGGCTACACGTAGGTACTACCTAACTACATAAGATAAGGCGACGCGTCGTCGTGCCGTGCCGAATTGTCGTCTTCCTGGACACGACTTGGCCTACCGTACCTATAGTTGCGCTTTACCGTCAGCAAACTTAGTGAACTCCGTTTTTCAGAACATGGAAGTTACAACACTGGGCTCTCTGGCCGGCCGACCCTGCCCCACGGGGGATACTCTGGCGTTCGATGCAGTGATTGATGCACTCGACGTTAGTTTTCCTAAAGATTGGCGGACTTGGAATGTTCAAGAATATTCGTTTGAAGATCTATTTGGCGATGAAATATCGGTGTCCTTAGACAGCAAACTCAGGTTTGCAATACCGACTGCAGATTTAGCAAGAGCATTTAGCCCAGACTGCAAATCACTGTCTGAAAGACGATACAGGTCTATCAGAGCGAAAGTTCTGCAGTGGCCTTTGGGAAGAGCCCTGATCTACGCTCCGCACAATATTATGGAGAAGATACACGGATCGGGCGAAGGGTACTTTAAGTTTATTAACGCCGTTCACTCCATAAAAAATAAATTGACGAACCGCAAAAACACTTCGGCAGAGCTTCGAGGACAACAGGTAGCCTCGAATAGTCCTTCTACCTCTGAGTGCTCCACGAGAAGAAAACGACCAGGAGAATTGATTGAAGAAATCGAAAGCGTGTGCTCAAAGAAGGGTAGCGGAGACCAGTTACTAACTACCATTCTGAGCCAGCATATGGAAATGTTTAATCGTATTTTGACTACACAAAATGAGCAGAACGATAAAATAGAAAGAATAATATCAAAAAATAATCCTGATCTAAACGAGTCTTTGGAATCAATGCCAGATAGCACTCAAATGGAGAGCGAGGACAGTCAACCTTGCCCTAGTCTGCGCCTCCCGGGTGAGGCTGGCGGGTCCCAAGAACACAGAGATTTGCGAGAATCTGAACTAAGGAAGAACATATGCTCAGCACAGAGGGAACTAGCGGCGCTTAGGTCGGAACCCGAAGACTTGTACGACTTCAGTCCTTCAACAGTAGAGGCAGAGCCAAAAGTATCAATAACGGAGCCATTCTTCCTGAAACAAGGAGTGCATTGTCAAAGATTTGGTCAAGAAGGGTGGCGAAATCTCAGATATGCAGAATATCAAAAACAGTTTCAGGCGTCACCAGCTTTCTGCGCCCTTAAAGTCAACAATGTCTTAGCCAGTGTAACACCAAATTGGAAATCTGCCGCTGTTCTCGAAAAATTTGACCTAACCCTAGGTGCAATCACTCACGGCCTTTTCCAACAAAGGAAAATTTTTCGAGACATTTTTGATTTACTGCCAGCTGAGGTAAAAGGGAAGATTGGAAAGGACTACTTAACAGCTGACTCCGCATTTAAGAAAAAATCGGATGCCCTCCTGCAATATGTTTGCGGTCGAAGGGCAGAGGTGATTGAACAAAGAAGAAATGCATTTAGAGTACCAAATAAAGCAATGAATGACATCCTACACAATATTCCACCGTCAGATACTCACCTCTTTGCAGATGAAGCTTTATCCAAGGCTGTGAAAGATTGCTCTAATGATGATATCCGGAAGTTCTTTCCATTACAGGCACGGAAGAAGCCTTTTCAAAGGTCACGGGCAGGTACGGACAAAACAAGAGTTGAACGTCTGCAGTTTTCCACGAAAAGCTCCTCTGATTACAATAATTGGAAAACGCGAGGATCTAACAAATTCACAAACTCTACACCGAGAAAACAAACCCGATACGGACCACAGGGAGGTCGCCCTCAACATCAGCAACAATTCAAGAAAAGAGGGGTTGATGGCAAAAGAAGGTGACTCCTTCAAAGCAGGGTGCTTGCAGGAGTTTGCTCATCAATGGACCGCAGCACCGACAATTATACAAAATTTTATTCAGGGCTACAGGATCCCATTCAAAGCGAAACCTCCATTACAAATATTTTCAAAAAGAAACATCACCCGGTTTCAAACAAGAGTATCTTTCGAAATGACGAAGCAAATTCAAGAACTTCTGAAGTCAGGTGCCATCCAGAAAAGCACGTATCCAAGCGGTTTTCTTTCAGAAATGTTTCTGAGAAAGAAAGCAGACGGCTCCAATCGGCCGATCTTCAATTTAAAAAGACTGAATCGTTACGTACTTACACCAAAATTTCGCCTCCTAAATCACCTAACAATCCCAACACTCATAAACAAAGACGACTACATGATGAAGCTAGATATATCACAAGCTTACTTCCATCTGCCAGTAGCTACAAGCCATCGTCGGTTTTTGTCTCTGAGCTTTCAAGGAAAGGTATACCAGATGTCATGCCTTCCTTTTGGTCTCGCCAGCGCCCCAGCTGCCTTTGCCAAGGTAACCAATTGGATAGCTCATACCTTAAGGCAAGATGGTCTAAGAGTTGCTGTCTACCTGGACGACTTTTTACTGATTCACCACGATCCGATTACTTTGGGTCAACAAGCAGAATACGTCAAAAGATACCTGACACATTTGGGATGGAAAGTGAACCTAAAGAAATCCTCACCTGCCCCAACAACGAAGTTAGAATACTTAGGCATAACGTGGGACACAAAAAACAATCAGAAGTCGCTATCCCAAGAGAAACAAGAACACCTAGTGGAACACCTAAAACATATAATCAAGAAAAAACACTGGAGCTGGCACGGTTCGAAGATCATTCTCGGAAAGTTAAACTTTGCTTCCTTTGTGATACCTCTCGGTCGTTTGCACAGCCGGACTCTACAGAGAGAGTCGAACCGATTAGCTCAATTCCAACCACATGTGAAGTTGCCGATCCCTCAATGCGCCTTAGAAGAGTTGGCTTGGTGGCGCGATCACATTCAACAAAGCTCACTTCTACAAATACCGAAACCATCAGCCTTCATAACGACAGATGCTGCAGATCTAGGTTGGGGTGCGGTAGCAAACGGTCAGAAATTTTGGGGCTCATGGACAAGGCAGCAATTAAAGTGGCACAGCAATCAAAAGGAACTTCACACTCTGTACGAGGTTCTGTTGAGAATGAGTCCACATCTCAAACACAAAACAATCATGTTTCAGTCAGACAATCGGACAACGGTGGCTTATATCACGAAACAGGGAGGAACGAAATCACTAAGATTGTTGCAAAGAGCATCCAAAATATTAGAATACTGTCATCTGAATCATTGCCACCTCATAGCCCGGTACATTCCTGGAGTTTACAATTGCCTAGCCGACAGTCTCTCCAGAGAGAAAGGTCCACCCGAATGGCATCTCAGGCACCAAGCAACTTTAGCTATATTCCAGAAGTTGGGCAAACCCGAAATAGATTTATTTGCGTCAGCCCGCTCAGCAGTAGTACCGAGATATGTCAGCGAAGACGCGAAGGATCCCCACAGCCAGTTCACAGACGCATTCAGCAGGACGTGGCGGTTCAAACTAGGTTGGATATTTCCACCACCTGCAATAATACCCCAAGTACTTCGTCACTTGGAAACATCAACAGGGACTTACCTAATTGTAGCACCCAGCTGGAACAAGGCGTTTTGGGAACCCAGTTTGAGGAAGCAAGCAATATGCTCTCCATTAGAGATCCCAGATCTGAAGAGGAACTTAATAGATCTACGAACAAATCACCCACCTCAAAACGTACAGAACCTAAATTTATGGGTTTGGAAGGTACAGGCTGGTCGAGGCACTTAACAAAATGGTTAGACTGCGAGGTTAACCTACTGGAATCTTCTTGGAGAACATCCACTATCAAAACCTATAAACCCGCTTGGGAGCGATGGTGCACTTGGGCGCGTCTAAATCATATAGCTTTGAATAACCCAGAACCTTCTGATCTAGCAAAATATCTTTGTCATCTCTACAATTCGGCTAACCTAGCACCCCGCACCATATGTTTGCACAAATCAGTAATTACTACCTTGGCTAATCCACAACGTTCAGAGGAAATTAGCCGTCATCCCTTAGTAAAACATGTTCTCAAAGCAATTTTACTGAAAAAACCGACAGTTAAGAAAACTTTGCCTTGGAAGATAAGCGACCTACTTGATTTTCTAAAAGTTTACGATATAAATGAAGATAGCCTCTTTCAAATTTATAGGCACACGTGTGTCCTTCTTCTGTTAGCTTCAGGTAGGAGAGTACACGACCTTACCTTACTAAGCATAAATAAGGGTGCGTTTTATGATAATAAGGATGAAGTTATTTTTTGGCCTAAATTTGGCTCTAAAACTGACTGTAGCTCTTACAGGCAGTCAGGTTGGGTACTGAAGAACAATACAACACACAGCGAAGAGCGGCTGAATCTTACGTCGTGGGTACGAAAATCCATATCCATGTCGGAGAGTCGACGCAGAGGAAAGAATCTCCATAACTTATTTATTACGACGCGAGGCTCGGTGAGAGATGCTTCACGCTCTATAATCTCAGGCTGGATTCGAACTCTCTTCAAGGAAGCAGGAATTAACGCCTCAGCAGGAAGCTTTAGAGCAGCAGTTGCTTCAGATAACTGGTCAAGCAATAGATATGACATTGACGAAGTCTTAAATAGAGGTAATTGGAGGTCAAGAAATACTTTCTTCAACCATTATTTCAAGGAAGTTCCTTATAGTGGAATGCCTAGTAACGCTACTTTAAGCACTGATTTCTCTACTATCTGATTCACGGTGTGTTAATTTCAATTAGGTACACTAAAGTGTATTGTCTATTATCCCTTATGTTTTTGTTGATTTACGAATTATAATTTATGAATGATCTCATTACACTAGTTTATATAAGAATTCTTAAACATAATACAAGATTTTGTTTTCCTTACTTTCTCTGAGTTTTATTTTACAAAAGCCTTAACAATTTTTATCACAGTACGCATAAGCACCAGCGCCGGCAGAATGTAAACACGTCTCAAGGTGGTTTAAGCGAAGGCTCAAACACCTAAATAGAACCGTTTTCCCCCCGAAGGGTAGAAAACGGATATTTAGGTTTTAGCCGAAGCTTAAACCACCAAATTTTTAAATGGACCTTGCCGGCTCATTCAATTCGACGGTACTGAGGAAAGCGGCGCGCGCGCCGCCCCGGGCGCTGCTGAGGTGAGAGAAAGAGACGGAAAAAGGTATACCAATAGGACTCTCTGCGCACACAGACAAGGTATTTGGGTGTGTGAGTGACTGTAACATGAAGCGTAATCTCAAGGTGGTTTAAGCTTCGGCTAAAACCTAAATATCCGTTTTCTACCCTTCGGGGGGAAAACGGTTCTATTATTTTTCCAAACGATATCCGGAATCCAGGCAATGCCTACCTGGTAAATCGTGAGTATAATGAAGAAAAAGCTGTGCCGCCATTTCGGTCGTAAACTTGTTTGCTGCAAAAACGAGGTGAACAGTGGCGCCGATAGTTCAAGGGAGGAACTAACTAGGAGGAAGTTTCGCTAAAAGACAGATGCTTGACTCAATATGGATTCCGGATATCGTTTGGAAAAATAATAGGTAAGTTTTATTGTTAGTTAAAACCCTCTATTCTTGGAAATTTCACACGGCGTCATCTAGTCCCAAGCTAAGCAATTTAATGCTTGTGTTATGGTAACCAGTGACTGATAGAATACTTAGATACATTTTTTTGTAGATACATACATTATTATAGATAGAAAAACATCCAAACCCGGAACAAATATCGGCAGAACACGCAAACATTTGTCCCGTGCCGGGGATCGAACCCTCAACCTCCGCGTATCAGGCGGTGTTTCGCCTACTGAGCCACAGAGGTCGAGAGGATATTTATTTATTTTATTTATGTTGATATTGTTATATTGATTTATTATTTTTGTTGATGGCCTTTGCCCAGCAGTGGGACACTGACGGCTGAAAATAATAATAATAATAATCCCGGTAACCAGCCCACTACCATCACACCTCCATAGCCCGGTAGTAGTTTCCCACATTTTTAATAGTCCTGCACAGACCGAGGACTGCCTTTGGATGCATTTCTTGTGTTATTCAGGGTAGTCACCGGTATGTGTCTCCATCACAAAAACATCAAAACTGTCAAAAAGGCCTCTGTGTGTTGGCTTCGGCCCCATGCATGCCTACCAAAGGTCCGGGACTCCATAGTCCCGTGATGGTAAACCTTGACATACAATAATAATAATGTTGATATTATCACGACACTTACCTGTATATAGCCAATATCAGGTCTATAACACACATAAGCAGCTAGCAGTTGATACAGCACGTTGAAGTAAGGCCCGCCCGGTTGGAATATGCAGAGATGTGGGAATGTACGGGCGATGTCCAGTTGTATCAACTCCATTGAACATTCGTCGCTATAGTCTAGTAGGTTAGGGTTGCTTCTTGAACAGCATTTCACCTGAAACAGAAAGACATTTTATTAATATTTTTTCCTTCGTTCATTTATTTATCGATCAAATAAAATACAACTAATAAGATAATTTTTAATGGTATTCAATACCTTTTTCGGATATTTAAAGAATTTGAGTTTTAATTTTCAAAACTAGATGGCGTTATTACTAATAAATGAGCAATAGTTACTCCTTTCAATGATAATTATAGTTATTTACAGTTAAATCTTTTGATATTTATATCGTTGATTAACGGCCGGTTTCAATATTAAACTTACGGATGATCGTAGATTGATCGCCATAGCAACTTTGTTTAGACAACAAAAAATGTAGGACACTTTTTGACAGATAACAATATTACTATGGCGACAGATCCACGGTTATTAGTAAGTTGAATATTGCAACCCGGCATTAAATGTCAAAACCTAAAGTTGCTGTTTAGGTTTTGACATAATCATTTAAGGTGTCTGTATGCGTCAAACTAGAGCCGCCGCCTATTTTATTTTTAAATAGGCCTAAAATTCCTTTATTCAACGTAATAATAAAATAAAATAGGCGGTGGCGCTAGTTTGACGCATACAACCACCTTAAGTAATCTTACTCCAATAGAGCTATTGGAGTAAGATTATTATTGTAAAGTATTGTAAAGTTAGCTCTAACTTTATGAAATTTATTTATCAACACTTTACAAACTTACAGCTAGAGCCAAAACGTTTGCAAGCCACTTAAACCATAACATACATAGAAGAACATAACAAAATATAACAAATTCAACTCAAAAAACATATACAAAGAGAAACAAGCACACGAAGCTTCATGTTGAATAATATAATCATAGGAGGTTTATAATATTTAAATCTAGATGGCGCTAGGAATTCTTTTAAAGTATAGTAAAGTCTTAAAACTCACCTCCTCAGTCGTCTGCGACTTCAAATTCTGCTCACTGAAATTCCTAGGTATGCTCAATCTCTTCTCCTCAGGCCTATCATCATCCGTCTTCGACTCTTGCTTGCACGCACACGCATCTTTCCTGTGCACTTTTAACCGTTTCCTCCTCATCTGTGCTTCGTGCAATTTCTCAGTGGCTTTGGCGACGAGGTCTTGGTAGTGTTCGTGGGTGATTTTAAGCTTGTTTTCAATAGCCAGCTGCCAGACGCGACCGCGAATGGCGGGGGGTAGCCCGCTCCACCATAGATCGAGAGTGCGTTTTGCGTTCTTTCTGGAAGGTTGAAAGATATGATGTATAAGCTTGTAGAAAAACATTTTTGGAATTGAAAACTTAGCAACAGGTTTGTGAAAGAATACAACTATATATTTTCAGGTTTGTGTCTAAAACAGTAATAAAAATATAACTAGGTACATAAATACTACTCGTTTTAGTACGTATTTCGTTCACTGTGAAGGAAAACATCGTGAGGAAACCCGCGGCTAGTCAGCCCCACACGTATTGACCATTGTCATTCCTGTGGATATGGCCAGCTAAGCTGAGAGGATGGTTTAGGAGCTGGGCAAGCCGTCTCAACAATGTCCCAGGCACTACAATGCCCCGTTAAGTGTAGGCAAAGCTTGCCTCCTGACTCTGTATAAATCATCTAGTAAAGATGTAAAAAGGCCTAAACGAGTAGTTGTTATAGCGCGTTGTGAATGCTGGTAACTTGATAAGTCATATTTAGAATTAAGTTTTTGGAGATCTTTTAAATTGTATAAGGCTGTAGACAAATATGCTGTCGAGGTTTTTTAGTTCTTTGAAGACAAACAAAGTGAAATGACTAACTCACCTTATGGGTATTAAGATTGCCAACATAATAATAATGTCGATCTTCTTTACCAACAAAACCAACAACATACATAGTATCACAAGAAATGCATTGAGGTTTAAATAGAACCGATTCAATTATGCGACCTTTGCAAACTAAATGCAAGTGATTAAAGCCGTGGTCACATACGTGGTTAAGGCCAGGGCCTACAGCTGGTATTGACATAATTGCGACCTCCACCAGAGGTTATTGGCTCAGTAAAGTAAGTAAGTTCGTATGAGCAAGTAGCCAACTCTAGTGACGGAGTTTTTAGGCCGCCTAAAGGCCTCCGTCATGGCTTAACGACTTTGAAAGCCGGGACCGACAATTTAACGTGCCCTCCGAAGCGCTCAGCTGATAATGCCACTTGCGGTCACCCATCCAAGTAGTGACCGCTCAGAAGGTTGCTTAACTTCAACGATCTATCAAGAACGTCTTAGCAACCTTCGCCACGAGCGCTTCAATTGGCTCAGTGATTAACACCTACACAATATATTTTTTATTTTTTTAACTGGGCAAAATTAAAGACAAAATGGAATCCAAACATCATTGCGGCAGTCTCAGTTCCTATGCACAAGCTCCTCTTACTGTGAAATAGCGAGCATTATATATTCTCTTTCACGCTCAAACCGCTGGACGGATTTGAATGAAATTTGGTACCAGGATTGCTACCCTGGATTAAAAATTGGCTACTTTTGATAACCGCGAGGCGCAGCTAGTACCTACATAAATAAATCTCTGTGCACTAATATAACAGTACTACTTGTTAATTTACCTTTAATATGACCATTAAAACAAGATAATGGAAATACCATAAGACAAGCAAATAGAGCAACCGCACAATGCGGTTAGAAGTGCCTGAACAATGTGTGTAGTTATGGCATTATACTATGTGAATTATAGGAGCAAAACATTACAAGGCATTGTTCAAAAACAATGCTAGGAACATTGTTGTCTGTTTGCGGCAGATGGCGGACTGGATGCAGTTTAGTTTAAGGTTACTATTGTATTGTTTTATGCAAAAGACAACCTTTTACATGAGTGTTTATGTTGTTTTCAGCTTTTAATGTGGTTTCACATTAGAGTTCCGTTGAACAAATTCCTTCTATCCCTACTTCCCTACTAATGTTTAAATGCGAAAGTCACTCTGTCTGTTTGTTACAATTTCACGCCGAAACCACTGAACCGATTTAGATGAAATTTTGTAGAGAGATAGACTAGGCCTTGGAAAAGGACATAGGTTACATTTTGTACGGGTACCACAAGTAGGAACCCGCGGGGGGCAGCTAGTATATTATAATTGTTATAAATTATCAAGTGGCATAGTAAATTATTATCGATACCCGGTCAAAACATTACAGATGGAAAACCAACTTATGAACACGTCTCCTAGAAACATTCTGCTCTTTACGCTGGACTCCTTAAATTTGAAATTTATGAATGAATGAAAATTCTTTATTGCTCACCCTAATTTCCATGACATAAAAACAATCAGTGACAGAACTACAAATAATGTACAATGGGCAGCCTTATCCCTAAGAAGCGACTCTTCCAGGCAACCTTTGGATGAAATTACTTACTGGTTCTGCCAATCGGGTAGTATTGTTTGCGTCCACTCTCTCGCATGCCTCGCTAGTCGCTCCTCCAGCCTCAGCGACTGCTGCAGCCGAGCCAGCCTAGCTGCCGCTTCCCGCTCCACGCGTCTTCTAGCGGCTTCCACCATGCGAGCGTGCTCTTCTTTATGCCGGAGCGCTTCTTCCGCGCACTTCGCTGGGAGATTTGAAGGTCTGGAAGAGAAATGACAGTAGTGAATAACAACATCTTTGTATACGGGTTATGAAGGATAATATAAGGCAGAAACAGCTACACCTGTATAGAATAACAGCTCTATGTAAATAAATAAACATCCTTGGATATTCTACGCAGCGTCATCTAGTCCCAAGCTAAGCAACTTTATGCTTGTGTTATGGTAACCAGATGACTGATATAATACAATGTAGTAACTACATGGATACTTTTTTACAAACATTTGACCCGCGGCGGGGATCGAACCCGCAACCTCTGCGTCTCAGGCGGGCTTTCACCCACTGCGCCACAGAGGTGGTTAAATGTGAGCCAAATAGAACACACTTTCCCATTTATTAGGACAAGAAAGTATATAATAAGTACCAATAAAACGTCAGAAAAGTTTCCCCTCCGAAACCCGCATAATAAAACGTAGCACATCAATAAATCAACTTTTGATAACCAATTGATCTACTATCAAGGCTACACGAGGGGCTGTCGGTATAATTGAACTAGGGATTTGGGTTAGTGATTAAAAAACATGATTAAACAGTTATAAGGGTTCTACTCTCAGCGACCAAAAGGCAGACTGACTACCAACCCCTTGGTCGGATGACCATTGTCTATGTAGTCGAAAACTCATGGATAAGACTCGCAAGGAATCGGAAACAATGATGTCATGTAAGGCCTTATGACAACCCAACAGTGGGTGTAATCGAATGTAGTGATTTCGAATCTCGTGTAGTGGTAGTGAAAGTAGAGATATACCTAGGTATAACGCTTTGAGCGACAGCGCGGAAATATTGTCAACGTGAATGAGTGACTTATCGCATTATAAAAAGAAAGTAATGTAATGGGAGAAAGAGACTATGCTACTGTTTTGTTATATAATCTATGGCATTGTTTTTACCCACCTTGATGTCTTAAATCTATGGCATCATAGATCATGATTAAGTATCGACTCAGATTGAATAAAGTAATAGCAAAGATTATTAGTTGGTAAAAGTAAACGAATAAAGTAATAAGTCAAGGTGGTACTTCAAATCATCCTAACTTGACCAAAGTCCCACCACTCTTATCTTAACCACATTTTATGCCTCAGTCCCCTTGAAATAAAATCTGAAAATGTTCAGCAAATTTTGAAGCTGATCGTACTACCGCAGTGCGTTAGGATTTCCCAGTATTTGGTAAATTGGAAAACTGAGCTGAGCGGAAATCCCTGAGGGTTCGTTAATTGAAGAGGGTTGGTATATTGGTTGCTACGGTCTTTTATTGGTTAGTTTGTGGGTTGATAGACGATTTCGGTACAAAAATGGTATTTAGGGCATCAACAAAACAAACAAAAATAAAAAGTTTCCGTGGAGTGGGATTGGAAAATGAACAGACCTACTGTGGGACAATACAATGCAATACAATCGTAAATAAAAAAAACATAAGCAGCTGGCCTAAAACATATTTTTACACCAGTTCAAGAGCAAAAGCTGTTATTCGTTCTAAACAATAAACTCATTAATTTAATGTAACAATACATTGTGTGCCCATTATAAAATCAAAGATGTTTTGCAAACTTGTTTGTATAGCGGTATGCTGGTTCCATAATGAATTAAACATTTGTAACTCGATCACAGTACGACACAAAACAAGTCTCACCGGCAACATTAGGAGAATAATTGATATTGACTGTTTCACTGGCCCAGAGATAAGCAACGACCAAGAGGCAGACCACCAGCCGATGGTCAGATGTTGCCGGGCAAGCGTGGGAGTCGCTCACACGGCACGGACTGAGTGTCGTAATAGAGAGGAGGCCTATACTCAGCAGTAGGTGCAACCGGGCTGCAATGATGATGATGAACTGTTTGACCACAGTCAGCCGTGTGAGTACACAGACTAAAGTTACACAGAGCTCAGAGTCACAGAGCTGAAACGTTGACTGACGTAGACTCAAGTCATCAACGGAATTTAGACGACAGTTGAATAACGTATTGTAAACATTTGGGCAGTGGTTCAGTCATATATGACTCATACATATTTTAACAGTAGTTGAGTAATCACGTTTTAAGCAAATGTCATTGCATAGGTGACAATGTAGTAATAGTGTCAAGTTGTAGTTTTTAGTAACAACACGTTGAATTTTAACATAAAGTAATAAAAAAAAAAACTTTATTTATGGTATCACATTTTATTGTGTTACAAATATTTAAGTAGGTAGCTTTGCACTAACGTTGAGCGACTTGTTCCAGTCTCCTTACAAAATGTCAGAACTACTTTACAAATGACTTTGGTTGTTTAAACAGTGTTATTGTTGTAACTGCTATCCTGAGCCGACCTGCACTAACATGATGTTAAACAGATAATTCATTTCGTTTTGTAAATGTGTACTGAATTCAATTGCGGGTATAGTCAAGAGAAAATGTGTATTTTATAGCTAGCTTTCGCAAAATACGAGGCTAATTGAATAAGATACATGTTCAAATTGTATAATTGTATGGCATTATATTTTGTTGGAGCACAGAATTCATTGATATATCATCATCATCAGCCACTTTTAACCCACTGCTGGGCATAGGCCTCCCTTCGTGAATGCCATTCGCCTCTATCCTGCGCTAGTCTTAGTCACGTGCAACCCACTGTTTTGCGGATGTCATCTACCATACCATGTCATCACCATCATTGATATATAAATTGAGAAATCTTTATGAATCCATTAGTGTTTTAGCTCGTATTCAGCTTTTGCTTAGACGCACAACTCAATCATCGATTTTTTTTAATGTTTTTGACTGATGTTTCAATCGTGTCAATCGAAATTCAATGTTTCAATCGGTGATTCAATGATACGTTACACACTTGAGTATGGAATGTGTAAACTCTGAATACGAGTCTTGGAGATTTAAAGTGATTTTATTTCAAATTGTGAAAAATGGCAAAGATTAAATAAAATCTGTTTGACATTTCAAGTCCATTTCACTACCATGATGATGATGGCCTGGTAGGAAAGAGTACTATCTAAAGTCCTGGAGTGTAGTGGACATTGAAATAGGCAAACTTGTAATGTACCTACGGCCGTTTATACAATGGTCCGTAGGTACTTAACGGGTCACTGTAGTGCCTGGGACATTGGTCCCAGGCACTACAGTGTCCCGTTAAGTGTAAGCAAAGCTTGCCTTCTGACTCTGTATCAATCATCTGGTGGTCATCTGGTAGGGAGTCGCGTTGGAACAGGCAGTAGAATCACGTGACATTACAAAGTGGTCTATATGAATAAATACATTTTGAATTTGAATTTCTAGTAAAGATTTAAAGGCCGGAGTTTTTTTTAAGTACATTACAAGTTTGCCTCTAAACGGTACTAAGTTACATTAGTTTGAGTAATAATAGCGTGCAATACTTGCATTCTATGCCTTCGCAAACAATCCTTCACCCGATTAGGATTCGCGTGATTGGAGCCGACCAGTTTCAATTAATTTATTCTAATTGTAATAAGCTATAACAGGACTTGCGTGCATCTGCAGAGATACTGTAATTATTTATCTTAGCGAAGCGTTCAATATGCTATATATAATGTATATATTACAATTACATATAGGTATGTGCCAACTGCTAATGGCGACTTGCTTGTGTCTAAGTAAAAAGCAAATCGCTATATTTTAAGTCAAAAATATTATAATAATTTAATAGATCAAATATAATAGTTTTAATAGATAGGTGATTCTACTCCTGTTACGTTACTGAGTACTTACATATCATATAGAATGTCCACCTATACTTGAGTCTAAATTTCAAAAAAATTCATATCTTATGTTGTACTTATAGATAATGGTACCCCTCATGTGCGAGTCCGACTCGCACTTGGCTGTTTTTTATACTAATTCATCTTAGTCATCACAAAGATTAATGAGCCTCGACCTCAGCTGTGAAAGCCCTGATGCTACTATAAATGAAAGAGCCAGGTAATCCGATTCATTAGCCCTAATAATTCTTATTACGGCCGAGTAATTCGCGTATTGAGGGGCGAATAAAATCCACAGCAACTGGAATCCCCCATTAGGCCGAGAGTGGAAGCCAACATGCAATACGAAACTTTGGTTTGTACAACTGTTCGTACCAACCATTATACCTTATTTATTGGCTTGATCTTATGGATAGATAAGTAGCTATCTTATGGATAGGTCTGGTGCAGCATATGCTGAGGATCTAATTTGACCCCACGCAACACATTTTTTTTTCTTGTCTGTTTTATGTACCTAAGTACATGTTTTATTTGTTTTGTGTATTTTCTGTTTAAATGTTATACTTACGTGTTCTTGGGGCAAATAAATGTCTTTTCTTTCATGGAAATGGAAGAGAACAAAATTTCAGTACGAGCAGTCAGATTGTTTAAAACAAATTAAATTTGCCGACCATATTATTATCTCAGTTACTTCCTGCATGATATTCGCTGATGATCAGTGTTTTATCATCTACAGACTCATTGCCATCCCTGATGCCATCTAACGTTCCTTTATAAATACGTAAACAGGTTGTTGCTACCGGTCTCTTATTACTCCATCCAGATTATTTAGCAGTCGAGCCCTACAGCGGTCACGAGCTAGAAAATGGTGGACTGCGAGCTGTCATTACTCTGGCATTTCCGCTCCGAGCCTCGCTGCAAATAACATTGTTATTCTTCAC
Source organism: Xanthorhoe designata (assembly GCA_963582015.1). Classification (NCBI taxonomy): domain Eukaryota; kingdom Metazoa; phylum Arthropoda; class Insecta; order Lepidoptera; family Geometridae; genus Xanthorhoe; species Xanthorhoe designata. Next base: position 1,614,327 of record OY757045.1, read on the forward strand.
AGATTTAAAACGGCAAACAAAAATCTTCACTACCTAACTAGTATTCTAGTGTTTGTGTAAACGTAGAGAAAGGTTTTCTCCTGAGATTTCTCGGGCGAAGAAGTTCGTGAAAAACACTTCGAATCAAAACACCAAAATCGCTTTGACAAGTGGCCACGTAAAACAAAGGTGTTATAAATTGAAACAAGCTAATTTAGTGTATGCGGACATGATATACCATGGTCGAGTCCTGCTAGAGCACTGATTTGTAGTCAAATACTTTTTCCGTTTGTGTCTTTCAGGCATTCTCGTTTTATTTTTGTTTGTTTATTTTTCTTTTTATCCTGTCTTTAATCTACTACAATGTAGGTTCTAACGATATTTCTAATGTGGTCGCTTTTAATACAACATGTATTAAGGTTTTATAAATTTCAATTAATATAGGTAATAAAACAGTTAATCTTCCAACAAAAGTTATGATATATACAAGAGTTAATGTTATGAATTATCTTGTAAATGATAACAGCGCCAGACATTTCGACACCCAAAATCCGCAGTCCAACACCTCGCGTGTACTAATTATCTAATTAAAATTCCATCAGCACATGTGTGAGCTCGTGAAAACCTCTGCGATAAACAAAGTCACGACGCGGCACGCGATCCCGCTTTGCATAGGACCCTGGAGTAAATACTAATGGACAACTGAACAATTTCTTGGATTTGTAGGTATTCAGTTCCTCTACACAGAATGGTGACTGACCAAAAGGCAGTCTAGCACGTTGGCCGGACGATATTTTTAGTGATGTCGAAAACCATTGGATAAGACTGCATTTTAGAACCATGGATTAAATACAAATGGACATCAAATCATCAACTATTTTAGTGCCTCAACACAGAATGGAGAACAAAAGCCCATTTTTCAGACAAGTTTGTCAGTGTAGTCAAAAACCACTTGATGAATTGTAAGAAACCTGAAAGAATGGCATAAAAAGAGAAGACATACCAGTGGAAATGGACTGAAATGGCCGTTTAGGAAGAGAAAGATAAACACACGGCATTTTACAGCATAGGGATTATAATGGCAATAATATCTATGTGCAAGCACTCCAAGATTGTAGGCTCCGAGACTACAAGCCAACTAGGGTAACATCAGATAGTGGTCACGATATACAACGTTCACGACTCGCAAGCAACAGACATTCTTCCTACAGGTGAGGTTACTTTCAATTAAAACTTGTGGTAGTATTATATTTCTGTTCTTAGAAACTGCATTTTATTAATTTTTGAATAGTACCATGTATCACAAATTCACAATTATATAATTATAAATTAATTATATCACATAATCACCTGTGTACATACATTGTGAAAACTTGTCACAGTACTTTTAGCGGATACTTTTAGTTCTTGTACATACAATAATCCCACTACACGCTAGCGCACGCGTAGTTCGACAAGTCATGGTAATGAAATGACACGTAATGCATGAAATCGAATAACCATAAATTAACATGACGCCTAAAGCGTACAAATGTTACGTACCTACTAATATAATTATATTCAGATGCACGTTAGCAACAACGTGTACCAGTAGCTGGAGTTCAAATCTACTAAGTAATGACGTATAAGTGGTGAAGAAATCATAGTAAAGAAGACTAACAAAGAAGACTAATTAAAACCAATGACGTAGCCTAAACATTCTAATCCTAAATTATTTGTGGACTGCCATTCAAATGAGCGAGTTTTATAGAATTCAATACAATTCATTTCGATAAGAACTGATACACACACACCCCACAGTTGGTCAAAGGGCTCTTCTCTTTTTACAATATCTTTTTACAATTTGTTTCACTATTTTACTTTCAGTATTGTTAAGTTTTATCAACAGATTCAACAGACGTATCAGTTTAAAATTAGATTTCTTATTTTTAGTGTTCTTCTTGTTTTTACAAAATCTACAGCAGCTTAGTATAACAAATCACTAGCATTACCTACATACTTCAAACAGCCAATTATGCCAAAACAACTAACCCTTAGACAAGTAGTTACTATTTATTGTGGTTTTCAACCCGGTCGTTGAACTAGTGGATCCAATTGAAAATACCAAAAGTTAATAGGCCAATTTCATTTACCACATCAGTAGGCAGTTCGATTTCCCATTCCATTCGTTAGAAATTCATGATACTTAAATGAGAAACTGAGGTTGTTCAACTCGGCTTGACCACAGAATAGTACCAGCCGTGAACTTACTAGCAGTGATGTATATAGCTTGGTCCGTAGTATATACAGAATATATAATAGAGTAAGTATAGATATTGATCAGACCACAGAGTAAACACTTCGTTTTGATAAGACTTACACGAGCCTCCGAAATCGGAAGCTAATGTTTGTTTTTTTAAATTACGCTATTGCTGCGTTTTACGTCAAGCTTAGATAAGTTATGTATGGTACAGTTGTACCACTTTTATAAGCGCATCGCTATAATTCGTCTACGCAGAAGAGAACAAGTTTAACTCGAATGCCTGAATGCCAACAACTTTGAAATATAAACTATAGTGGGTTGTGTTAGGTTTTAAGTCAACAAAAACTGAGGCTCATAATGCTATCTCGCTTATAAGGTATGTAAACAGAAAGAACGGCGCGCAGGCATCATCCAATAGCAAACAGACTCATTTCGCGCGCATAAGCAGAGCGTTATGACTGAGATTGGCTACGATTTTTTCGCGCATATCAAAATTAAGACATCTGCGCAGGTACTAATACCTGTGCAGATGTCTAGGTAACTTATATTGGTACCTACTACTGTACCACGAAGCGCGCCAAATTAAACAACCCTTTATTCTGGCATCAAAGTAAAATAGCTTTCAAATCAAACATAGGTATGTACCCGTTTCTTGATAGCTTTCCAAATATTTCCTTACATGAAAATTCTATTTCAGTTTTGGCCTTCATCATACTTACTGCCATTTCTCATTTCCTCGTCAATTCATAAGAGGATTATTGTAAAGTCTAATTTTTGTTGTAAAATCAATGTGTATCAAAAGCATTACTAAGATCAACAAATCAAAATAAGTCATGAACTTAATAATGGTGAGAAAGAATGAAGCCAAAGAAGTATGTCAAGATCGTAGCAAGTTGATATACATAATTACAGATAATTAGTCCTGATTATTATAAACTTAATTAAACACAATAGACTTTTCTAGAATACCCATGAAAGAAACAGCTATATATAATCCGCCCACATCCACCCACGGCTGTGTATCAGGTATCCTCATTCAAAAAGAATATTTATATATTAGGTACTTAGGTATTTTCTTCAATCTGCATTACGTTAATGACCAGCCTATAAAGTAATAGTCATGACGAAAATCTTAATATCGTGACTCCTAACTCTAGGAACCAGAATCTAGTCACGAATAGTTTCAAAATAGCCTAAACAATAAACATTAAAGACATCTATTGTATACCACTTTGCACGAAAGGACTACGTTGCCACTTTGAAACCACGCACGGATGATTCGAAAACACGAAACGCTTATTTAAACAGCTGCGACTGCGATGTATGCATTAAAAACACTCAAACACGGGATGAAAGAACTCATATTTTTCATTTATAATGAAAGAACTCACCTATCATGCTGGATCAGCGCAATAGAACTGGCCACCAGATCTTCGAACTGCTTCTCACTGGCCGAGCTTCCCTGCCTCCTGTGATGATGAGGAGTGTTGGCGACAGATGATGCAGGACTGAGGCTCTTCTGAGCCTCGGAGTTCAGCGTCTTCGCTGCGAGGTTCACTTGGGTCTTGCTGCCGAAAAGTTTCCAGGATATTGGCGTCGAGTCGTGGTTTTTGGATGAGATCTTCCATGGAAACACTCCCCTAGAATAGAAAGAGAGGACATAACATTAACTTGTTGGATTTATAAAACTTGGTAGGCATATTATAAAATAAAAAGCTATCCTACTAAAATATAGCTATAATAATTTGTTAAGTACTCTTTCACGCAAAAACAACGAATGTATCATCTGTTAAAACTGAACGGATACCCTGAAGCTAAGAATTACATAATTATCTTACAACCTCACGTTAGTTAGTTAGTTCGTATGAGCAAGTGGCCAGGTCTGGTGACGAAGTTTGAACGTAGGAAATAGGTAACAGTTGTCTATTTCACGTGTGAATCTTTGATGGGACTTTTAATTAAGCCTGTTCGTATAATTTGGCTATTTGGCCGTATAACCTGATGACATGGACTTTATTGCCTTGTTTATTCATTAGGTAGTTTCTCTCGTAAATTAAGTTTTTAATTTCAGGGCAAATGTCATTGATGTCCTAGGCCTAATGGTGTGACTTTTATACATATTACTAGTCCATAATTTGTAAGTAATTATTAATCATGTTCAATATTTTGAAGTCATTATTTTGTTCCGGCATCGGCCTGACAAATAGTAGGTAGGTATTATTATCAATATATATAAAACAATAAGCATTTTTCTGCAATCAACGCACAGACCAAACCGCTGAAGCTATGAAGCTGAAATTTGGAAGGTAGCTTCCTTTTAAAACAAAACTGAGCACTAAGAAGGTATTTTTCGAAATTCCACCCCTAAAGGGTTGAAAAGGGGTGAAAACCGTTGTATGCAACTTTTTAATGCGTGAAGCGATTTTCTTCAAACTCAGTATAGGTATTGTAAATGATAAATAAATTTAGATGTTTTTCAGGAATTAAAAAAAAACGCCTGAAAAGAGGTAAAATGTGGTGTCAAAGTTTGTATGGGAACTTTTTAATGGGTAGTTCGATTTGCTTGAAACTCAGTTACAACACTAACAATGCAAAATAAATATATACGTGTTTTAGGGTTTCTCAGAAAAACCCTTTAAAAGGGTGAAATGCAGTGTCAAAGTTTGTAGTGAAACGTATTGAAGGGAGGCGCGATTGGCTTGAAACTCGGTTTGGATACTATTAATACAAAATAATTGGTCACGTGTTTCAGGAATTAAAAAAAAAGCCAAAAATTGGGTAAAAAGTACAATTTTTTCACCCTTCTTAAGGTTATGAAGAAATTCACGTGAACGAAGTCGCGGGCGTCTGCTAGTGAAGTATAAATAACTACTAAATACTCGTTGTATCCCAAAAACAAGGTTAAATATGAATGCGATCAGAATACTACTTATAGATAGTATAGAGGTACCTAAGCATAAGGAAGTATTTAACGTTTATTGTAGGTAGTTTTCAATAACCAGTCTTTTACTAAAACTACGAAATCGTCAGATAATAAAATGGATGAAGTAGGTAGGTACTTACTACACATAAAATAGTTTAAAAATTAATGAACAAAAATTTTAATAAGTAGGTCGAACTGCCTCAAATATTTTGGATTCTAAGGCAGTACGAAGTTCGAGGGGTCAGCTAGTACCTATTAAAAATAATGAAAAACAATCTAGAAGTAATACCTACATGGTGATACCAAGGACGAAATAGTAGAATTCGTCCATGGTAATACCTAAAATGTATGGAGCGTGAAGAAAGAAAGAAAAATCATTTATTTCCTCAAGGATCACTAAGTTTCGTTTTACATGCTAGGTGATTCTAATGCCTGTTCCAATCCAACGCGACACCAGGGAAAGAATCAGGCAAGAACCTGGTGTTGTGGGCCTAGCTTTTTTTAAAAAGCGAAGCTCACGATGATTCGTAAAAATTTTAAACAGACCTGTTTAGTTTCTTTCAAATTATATTTACCAACCAACCGTGATGGATGATGTTTAACTATTTAAATATTTATAGAAGTTAAACTAGCATCCGGAACCAAACAACGTATACTCGAAGGTCTAATGTTTTAAAAATTATAGTAGAGTATCATGGTAGTCGTAGATACAGGAAATTGTAACGTGGGATCGGCCCTCTGATTGTGTACACTTGTCTCGGATTGTATCAAAGCAAAAATCACAGTAAATAGCGAAAATAACTCTCTTGGATACAATCCGAGACAAGTGTACACAATCAGGGGGCAGGACTATGTATATGTAACTGTTGGTGTTATTTATGTTAACTAAAAAATAAATAAGCTGAAAGTATGTTTTTTTTGTAAGCGCTTATCTCTGAAACGACTTCTACCAGGTGAAATAAAAAAATCTGTGTTAGGCTTATTTCTTGAGGAAGTTTATAGGATTTTCAACATCACAACACAATACAATCCTTAGAAGCCGAGCAAAAATAACGATGGCGAGTGTAACCTCCAGATATCAATGCCACAAGTTTTTAGCTAACAAATATTAAATTGAACTTATCTTTCTATTACACAACTATGAATGAAAATGACGATACCGAGAACAGTACGCGACATTAATTAATAAGGGCCATTATTCTCAAAAATGAGATAAAAACTGGGGCACTGAATGATAAAAGAGATCACATACCAGTCACAACAAATTCATTGAACCTTCATGCTAAGCATAGAACAGATAATTATGACACATTGGATACATGGACATAAATGTAGTAGGAAACTAAGAACAGTAGGTAATAGTTTCAAGTGTTTTGAACCTTGTGGATATTCCATGCGATAATTTTAAAACAGCGCCTACTGAGCACAATAGTTAAAAATAAGGTAACGATATATCCAATATTGGACTTAAAGAATTTCTCTTCATTAAAATGTGTCTTCATTAAATAAACTTCAATGCAATGTAAATTCATTATTTGGCTATGAAGATCGTATAACTTAAATTATTAAGAGTAAGTTTGTGCCTAGTGAAAACGAGATAAGTACGCACAATTATTAAAATAATAATGACATAATAAAACGGAAGCGAGAAATCGTGACTATCAGGAAAACTCACAAATAATGATGGCAATTAATGCAATCATACCTTTCACTTTTCTCCAACATTTCACAAAACCACACAGTTTTGATGATAGTAATGATATTAATAAATCTAAACCTTTTTCTAAACATACCGTTAGCATAAATGTAATAAATGAGTCAATAATAATAGTACACAGACAGACAGGAATGCCATTGTATGATAATGCGGATGAAGCGCGTGGGATGTAAATGATAATTTTGACCAATGATACAGTACAAAATGACGTGATAGTAAAGCCGGAACATTATAAAACAAGTTTATAGAACGACAAGTCGTTTCCTGATTTAATTTTAATTGATTGTATATTACTATAGGTACTTTCACACTGAAAAATTTACAAATGTAACGAGCCCGAATGTTAAATACACATCGTACAATACAAATAACGTGACCAAAGTTTCTAATAAACAAATGTACTCATTACAACAAACGAAACAATTTAAGTAACAATCGAATTTTAATGAGGACATACAGTGCTATATCTGGTCTACTAACATAATAATATGCGTCCTTCTGTTTGGCAATCTGCGTAGCACATATTGCTCGTGGAATTTGCAATAGCATTAAGCGTAAAAACCCAACGTAATGCAAACCATGAGATTGTCGTAAGCGGTTAAGCAATTACATACTTAAATACTAGAAGCAAAATTTCTGACTATTCATAAAAAACTTGTTACTAATATTAGAGTTGTAGAACTAGTTAGATTGACTACGAGGTTACAACGTATGAAATTAAAATGAAATAATATGTTCCCGAGACTGCAATGGAAAAGGCCAAAATGAGGAAGTCAAACTCTCAGATGTTTGGTGATCCTTTAATTACGTCTATTTAGTAATTAAAACTGTTGAGTAATTTATCTACCTTTAGATACGAGTATACTAAAAAACTTGTGGAATCTCATTATGGCCGTTAAACAGGAAAGCACCATCGTACATAAGACTTTAATAAAACCCACACGTTTTTACGCTTGAACTTTCAGTAGCAATGATAAAGTCAATGCCAGTTACCAGGAGGTTGAATAAATTCAATTAGTGAGCGGCCACTGTTTACATAAGTGAGGTATGAATAAATCAAATATTGTATTATCCTTATCAAACCAACAATTACGAAAAACCAACCATAACTGTGTCAAAAACCTATAAACTAGAAAGAAGGCTTTAATTTTTTTTTTATGTTTCAATTATTTCGAAGAAGAACAAAAATGACTCTTTCAAATCTTCACTATTTGTAATCTTCACAATGTCAAGCTCTACATCCGATCTTACATTGTCAAATATAAAATCCGGCTTCACAGTCATTCACCATGGAATTACGCAAGTCAAAGTGCATGTTTCCTACAATTGTTCTAGCAATACCAGCTGCTCGTAAAAAGTGCGGGAACCGTGCGCGAGCGCCGAGCGGTGTCTGGTACGCGCTGGCACGGCGATTGAACGACCTGTTGACTTGCGTAGATGAGATGTAGGACATACAGCTTAGTGCAAATAATGCAATTAGATGTGAGTATCCTTGGTAGGTAAATAATGAAATTATAAATAAACTATAACAATTTAAGCATGTTAAAAATAAACTGTAGAATAATAATCATCCAGTTTTAAATCCAATTTTTTTGAAGGCAATGTTTAGAATATAATGTTATTAACTACTTTTTTACAACTGATAAACTTTATCAATGATGTTTTTATTGGCGCATTTGAAGAAGAGTAAGCAAAGAGAAAATCTCAGGGTCAAACTACTCGAAGAAGTTTAATAAGGAAAACAAGTCAATAACACACAATCAGCATAAAACATTGTGTTCATAACATTATTCTTATATTATGACTGTAATTGTTGTTATGCATAGCGTAAAGCATTCCGTCAGGTGCATAGCATACCGATACGTTATCAATCATGAACGTGCTACTTTACAATGAACAGAAAAAAATCATAACTTACGTTGGATTATTCCCTTCAGAGTAGTTTAACTATTATATCATTGTTGCTAAAACACTTTATTGGAAGGACTATAATTTTAATAAACAATATTTGGTAAAAAATTTGGAACGGATAGTCCTATTTCAAATCCAAATGAAATAACAATATATATAACGGTAAAGCTAATTTATCAAAAGATGAAATAGACATCAAAGAGTCTGTATAAAAACAAATCAACTCGGAAACTGGTTCTCACGGCTTACCGCTCAGTCAAGGCATTGTTATGCAACCACCGATCTATGACCACTTTAGTTAGATGATAGTAATCTTGAACACATCAGTTAATTCTAACAATTTAAAACGAAACACAAAAGGTTCACAGATTTTGGAGCTTATTTTTAAACTAGTTAAAGAATGTTTCTTAATATTGAGGAATGATTAAGAAGCAGATTTAAAAGATATTGCTGGAGAAGTGGAGATTGTGAATTTGATAAATAAACTAACACTTTCAAAAATTCCTAACGATGTAACAAAGATAATTCTCTAAGCAAACAACGCTATCTAAAATATCTGATGACTCGTTGCAACACAAAGAGATATGTTTGGTCAACAATATCAATGGAACAGAATAGAACGGAAAATTAATAATAACTTATTTGTAGGAGTATTGTATGTATTGCTAAGGAAGAAATCATACAATATCAAAAAATTATTAACTTCAAAAGTTGACGAGTGAGCACTATACAGTACTCAGATTCAGAACTAAGAAAAACATAAGTACAATATTCCATGTGTTGATAAATGTTTCTAATCAATTTCATGATTAGAAATAGAGGTATATCAATGTAGGTATAGAGTTTTGTTTTGTTGATTGATTAATTTAATTTAATTTAATTTATTATTAAATTAAAAATTATTAAATTTAGTTTTTATTTTTATTACTACGTAGATATTATAGATTATATTTATAGATTATTATTAATTATTATTATATAGTGCTGTGCATGCCTGTAATGGGTACACATAATCATAGTATTATTATATGAATGTTTTTTTTATAAAGTGTAATTATGTGTACTGTTGGCGTTGCCTTCAATAAATAAATAAATAAATAAATGATAATCCGAAACCAACGGTTTCTTGGCATCGTTCTAGCCCTGGCTGATGCAAGAAATATTTGACCTCAAAAATCTCCCATATGATGGCATGTGGCGTGCTTCATAGATTCAACAATTATGAGGGGTCAGGGAGCATGTGATCGTGCGATCCCATCATAATGTATGAAGGGATTAATGGTCTATCTACAATGTTAAATGCATGTCCTCTTGAAAGTGCTAAACAATATAATACAGAGTATTTTTTAACTGGGACAGGATAGGTAAATTCGAAACCATAAAAGATAAAGGAAAATTAACTACAAAAATGTGTTCAAATAAGTTCCCTGTACATCGACTGGTCGTAGTAGCTCAGCTTAAAAAGAGTGAATTGGGACTGGGAAATTCAATTTAAATGTGTATTTTGCAAATGAATATTCTGAACAAGGAAGAACAAGAAAGACTCCACTTTGTGCTTAAAACGAATAGTCAAATCAAATAGCACTAGTTTTATGGTTACTAACAAGCGAAGATTTATTATTGCGTAGATTGATAAAGTTCATAAAATAAGGAACTTTTGATGAGAGGATAAACTGTGTATCTTAAGGAAGTAGAGGGTCGTAAATTTCAGTATTAAGTAACATGATTTATTCATTTGTGTGCAATATTGTGTAACATTTTAAGCTACTCGTACTATATATAGTACTACTAAGGAACATGATTACTACTATATATAGTACGAGTAGCTTAAAATGTTACACAATATTGCACACAAATGAATAAATCATGTTACTTAATTTCCAATTCTGAACCTTTAATTCAACTGTGAATTTTTTAGTAATAAAATATCTACCTCGCTAGTGCCGTCGTAGAGGTGTACAAAGCCTCCATTCTTGGAGATAACATTGTCCTAAAATCAAACACAGTTCAACAGAAATGTAGTCAATGGATCACAAATTTTGCAACCAGCCCAATCCGGGTATGGTCACGCATAGCTGCACAATATTAGAATGAATATCAAATGTCGACGGCGAATCAGAATGTATTCAAATCACGCTGAAGCCATCCATCCATTGCGTTCCATCCAACATTCCATTGTGTTCGTGACCTTATGATTTTGATAATGGATTCTCTGTAGGATGATCAAAATAATGTTTTGTTGTTCAAGAGCTTTAAGAATTTGAATTTGCAAACCTTTTTAAATATAGGGACCACTTTACAGAATTAAAGTAAAACTAGCTACTAATTAAGTATTGGCTATGATGATGAGCTAAATTGATTTATTAATCGCTACAGACACTAAAAATCCCACAACCTACAGAAATACGATATCTATTTTATATATTTTAAAATGTCTTCAAAGATCTTAAAAAATTTTTAACCTCTGGCTGGGGAAAATAAATATACGACTACTGACAAAACCTATTGGTACAAGTAACATCAACATGATAAAAATAGCCTCGGATATCTATTGAATCCAAGCCAAACAATGTTTGGGTTACACTTATTTGGGTTCGCGGAGAGACTAGGCAAATCGTATTATTAAAACAATCGATTCTCCTTGAAAACATTGCTACACTTACATTCTGAAATTTGATATCTAAAACAATCCGGTAGCGCTTCGATAACTATGTGAATTCGATCAGCTTGTCGACCTTCTTAAGTATTTCCAACTTTTCAGTAGGCATAGTTTAGTTTAGGCATAAATTATCATGATAGTAGATTATTTACATTCATCGTTTTCAGTTCAGCAAAGATCTTTTAGCATCGATTACTTAGAAAACGTTACTGTCAAGTCCCACAAGAAGTTGGTAATACGACCTTTCTCAGAACTCTGGCTATCTTTAAATCATACATTACTTACTTGGAAAAATTCAGTGACTACGGACAGTGTGCATGTTTATATCTGCGATACTGACTTAAAAAACAACATTATCTTCAAGAAAACAGAAAAATGAACAGAACCTTTAGTTTGTTACTTTATTTATAGCTCAAAGATAAAACATAGTGCGTAGAACTTTATAGCAGACATACAAATTGCTACGTGGAGGAAAACACAGTTGAAAATTACAAATAAAACCGTTCTTTGAAAAGCGACAAAAACATGCAATACATCAAAGGTAGTAAAACAATTTTAGCATTAGTATTGAAAGGTTGAAGTCGTGATCTACAGATTCTGCGGATCCAATAAAGCGTGAAGGTGTTGTCTAAAATTGGAAACAAAATGCTAGATTTGTTGTTGTTTAAGTCTGCCAGACTGAACTTGTTTTATTTCCGAACAAATGCCAATATTAGCTACGATACATTCTGGGTCATGAAAGTATTGTATTCCAAAGTTTAGTACTACCACGGACGGATCGTCCTTGGTACTACATAATTGTTTTAAGCGGTTGTTATCATGTCAGTACATAACACATGGAAAAGACATGTTAAACTTGCTAGACAGCTCTAGCTAATTAAGACCTCCTCTCATCAAATCTGTCCCTACCTTCTACTTATGCTTAAGTAGTATAATATCGGCATTTAGTTTTGCAACAATTTCCCAACCTCCGGTTTGGATCTCGCGACGACGACACCACGACCGTGTGAACGCAACGCAAGGTCTGACGCAAACGGTGACGGTAACAAACGACTTCTGTAAACTGATCTTATTACAGTGGATGAAGCTCCAATATCCATTGACACAAACCCATTCGATAGAACAGCTGTAGATAATACGGTACGACTAATTGACAGAATAAGTTAATAGGCTATTAATCTTGATAATTGTAATAACAATAACTATAAGGCAAGCTGTAATACTTTAGGTTAAAAAGAGAAATTACATTTTCAGGTTTAACAATAAGGTGCAAACAACCAGTAAACATCCATTACACGTTATCGATGTCTACGATTATATAAATAAACACCCGTTGCTATTGCCTTGAAACTATCATTGGTAGTTATGCATGATAAGAATCGTATCAGATCTGTGAGCTATAACAACAATTGCACGTTCAGGCAACGTGATATGAAACCTCTCATCAACGACCAACCAACCAGACTAGTTATTAATAATCATTACGCAGTAGACTATAAAAAACAGACAGATACCTACAATGAATCTGAAATTTAAGTTCGTACAAAATAAAGCGATGTTTTCTTATGCGCATTTATACAGTTTATTTTCATGTGAACATAAAATATTTGTTGTAAATTGTAATGTATATCAAATTAAAAATTAGCTTAGGATTAGATGACGCTTTGTGAAATGTCCAAGAACATTTATTTATTTAATTATTGCAAAAATAGCGAAGATGATGCATACGTTTATCGCGAAAACTGCTAAAATAGTCCGTTACAGCATATTCTTAATGGAATATTTGTTGTAATTACATATAAATTAAACTACATATCGGTATGTAAGTACTTAAATATTTAAGTACGTAGTAGTACAAAAATACATTTCAGCGTGTAACATTGAACATACGCAACTCTGGATACTGACCGAGACCTATTTACGAATTTGGCCGACCCCCACAGCTCCAGCGAAATGAAACGCAAATATTAGCTTTCCGTCAACGAAAGGGGAACGAATGAGTCGAGCTTTAGGAAAAGAGATTTAATATTAAATAAGAAAGACGCAGCAGCAACGAATATACACATGGGATATGAAAGGCTTGGCATGGCAAAGAAAGTTTTCGCTGCAGAAATGTGCGTGAGTGCTGATCATGTTTAGATGGTGATATACATACATTAAGAGTTAAGAGACACTTACATGGCTTTCGCTGTCATGTTGGCATCGCCGAGAAACGACCTCGGGACGTGTTAACTTAGCAAATAATATAAATAAATAAAGAAACCCGCAACACTCCGTTAACACATAATCCGTAAATGCGACTGAAAACAGACGTTGGAATATCGTCAATTTTAAATAATACGACAAACATTAGCTTAAGGTAATGTTCAGAATTTTCGGAAATATAAAATCAAGTTTGTATTTGTAGCACAACGGGAAGCGGTCAAGATTACAATGAACTGATAAAACATTGCTTCTCATAACGGGAGTTTCAGTTAAGATACCCTTGAGGTCAAGAGTTTCGAAATACATCTGATGCTATTCGTAATTTATTGTTTATTTAATATGGGTTAGCTTTTGACTTCGAGGCTTGCCGTAGCAAGGATGAAGTCGACGATGAAGCGAGCTTGCCCAGAAAATGCAAACATCTTGTAACCACTTAAACTGATATCATCGTTCGGAAGAAAGTTCACAAGTTCATTATTATTACTGGCTTCTGGTGCAGTTTCACCTCTAAAATAGCATTTATTTTGTGACTATGATATTTTAATTTTATAAGCGAGTATAAGTGCTATGAAATTGCGATTCGTTGTTCTAATGCTGTCGAAGCACGCTCATCGGGTAAATACAGTGTTGTAACAATGAAAGTTGAGAAAGATTTAGCGAGAATTTACGTAAGATACGTGGAATTTTCGGACAATGGCCACAATGGGTTTGTGTACTCCGATTGTATTTGTGAAATACTGTAATGCTTTGAACTCGGAATGTTAATGTCCGACATTTTGAAATGATATGGATCAAGAAACACACTAGTTTGGAATATGAAACCGGACGTGTGCCAAGAAAGCGGGAAAGAATATAGGTAGCTATCAAATAAAAAGAAAAATTAAGAATCCTACAGATTGTTCTATAATTATATAAAAAAATGAGGAAAAATGCAAATTGATTCAGCTTATACGAGTATGATGGTAAACAATACAAACAACAGTTTATCCTATTAGACATTAACAATATTAATTAAACAATGGTTACAAGTCAACAATATAAAGATTGGCTTACTGTAATCCCAATTGTCACAGTTTCTAACATGCTCAATTAAAACACTTTGTGCAATATTTTAAACTGTAAGCAAGTTTCATTTTAGTTGTTTTTGCTGCATTTGGTATTTTCGATGACATCATCCTTATTCATAAATGCAACGGCGCACGGCACGATTGACGAAGCCAGTTCTCAGAACATAAAAAATAAAACGATTTAAAAAATGCACCAAAGACGGAATGGAAAGGAAGATGGTAAATTACAATGACGACCTTATAAACCAAAACAAAAGATTAAAAAATAAGGCAACCCAATTTGAATCAAATAATAAAATATAGGCTGTTGTGTGTTAAACAGTGAACAAAGATACATTTTATATTTTACAAAGTTACACACGTCATTGTCATTGTTACCAATGCTATCTTTTACGTCAATAGTGGCAATTCGGAGTGTCTCAAAAGCTAAACTAAACTAACTAAAATTTATGCCATCCTTTTTTTTCCATCGCTATGAAAGGGATGGCAACATTTTTGGTTAGTTAAGTTTAGCTTTTGCGATACTCCGAATTGCCACTAATATCTAGCAACGTAATATTACTCCGACTTACCTTATTCTACTCCGTCCCTACATACCTCGACAATCGATCGTAGGTACTGACCGTAGTAGTAGGCCGCCTTACAGTTCTATTATCGGACTTCAGGACAGGTGAAAGTTGACGCAACGTTCGTGAGGTCATGTTTATTTACGAAGACTTGAAGGCCCGTTTCAGAAAATAGTGCTCTTTGTATATAACAATTTTAAATTAGATCGTGATAATAATGGAGTCGTGTTGACCAAGTGGGTTCTCGACTTTCGATCCGAAGGTTGTGGGTTCGAATCCGGAAGGGAAAACATGAGCTTTATCACGAGTCCTGAAAAAATGTCTAGAGGAAATCAGTTAGCTTTCTACTAGCGGCGATGGGCTTCCAAGTCTTCCAACCTGTCACTTATGGAATGTTAACTGCTGCAAAATGGGCATGTAGGTGCCGGAAACGTATTTGGACATAACTCTGACCCTCATAGACATCTTCAAAGAATTTAAAAATCCCTAAAAAGCTAAAAAGAATGTGTCTACCGCAATTTGGAAATATAGTATCACTTTCAATTTTCATTTTATAAAAATGATGATAATTCTGAATTATCATAAACACTCGAGAGCATAGAAATCGCACACCCCCTACATTTTCATTTGACCCTTGTTTTCTTTTAAATTAAAGTTCGGTGGCAAATTTAAATTAAATTAAATTAAAGTACACACTGTTAGCTTCCTAAAAACCCAAAATGTCTAGCTTTTGGGCCAGTTGCTGGTCTGTGCGCTGTCAGGCCTCCTTCAGCTAGTCTTCTTCTAACCGTCCACCGACTGACTTCCACTTCTCTAACTTCCTGGAGCTGCTGTCCGAGTTGAACTGCATTCAGCCGGCGATTTCGTAGTGATGTATTCACAAGAAAACGGTCATCGCGCTGTGTTGTGTTATGCTCTCGAGTGTAGGTAGTTAAATAAAAATAAGTTTAAAAGCTAACCTTTTTATAGCAAACTATTTAATGACCCGATAAAGGTTTATCTGATCTAAAAAGTAAGTGGAGTATAAAATCGAACAGCACAATAGGTACCTGGCTTTTGTGGCTCATAAAAGCTATTCCAGTTGATTAGTCATACGGAAGGCGTTGAGAAATTCCAGGAAACCATATTAAAACTTGATGTACTTCAATCTCTACCATGAGCATGATCTCATAAAATAAACCTGCAAATATTTGTCTTGAGTCTGGGTGTTTTCTATGTAGTAGGTATAATATGATATTATTTTATATGTATTTAAAAAAAAATGTAAACGCATGCCTTTTCATCTTAACTAGATGATCTGGTAACCATAACACTGGGACTAGATGACGCTGTGCATATCCAAAGATATTTATTTATGTATACATGGCCATACTAGACTTTAGAGATACCTACCAACATATTTATCAATCCACACCAATTGCAACAAATCAAGTTTCAAATTGAAGTTAATCAGCTATCAGCATCAGCTAAATGGAGGCGTGAAGGACATTGTGACATTATCAATTGAACAAATTCAGGAGCTGACGTCAGAGTTTGGTTTGCTGAACAAACAAATCACTTGCTAATCAACCAAGTAAAAAAAAAAAAACATTTAATAAACTTGAAAATGGTTGAAGTAAAGTAAGTAAGTTCGTATGAGCAAGTGGCCAACTCTGGTGACGGAGTTTTCGTTTCGTTAAGCCATGACGGAGTTAGCCATGACGGAGGCCGCCTAACGGCCTCCGTCATGGCTTAACGACTTTAAAAGCCGGGACCGACAATTTAACGTGCCCTCTGAAGCACGTGTGTTGTGTGAGTGGTGACTCTTACGTCGTACGCAAAATACTTGCAAAATGAAGGCTTGTGCATGATTTGCTTCCTTAGATGTCTTCAAATAATCACTGAATTTCTACCGAATTTAACTACGAATATAGTCGTAAGTTGATTAAGGATAACTCTAAGCCAAACAGGTAACCTACTATGCGAGCGAATACGCTGACGATACCTTGTTGAACATAAAACTCTGGATATTCATTTCAGATTCATGGTTTTATTGCTGTGAGATTATTGTTTTTATCGCATTCTTGTTGTTTCGTAACTATAGCGAACGTAATGATATCTGTAGGTATTACCTTCTAGGTATATTCATTTGAGCGAGTACGATCATCAACAAAATAAGAACTTCAACGCAGGCCTAAAAAAGGGGCCTAAAAACTCCGTCACCAGAGTTGACCACTTGCTCATACGAACTCACTTAGGGAGTACGGCTTTTAGTTAAAAGGTTATATATATATGACAGTATACTACCATAAATATGACAGTATAGTACGGTGTCAGAGTAACAAAGCAATGGGTTGCTTCAGTAACGTTTCTATAATAACAGCGCGGTAATCCGAAGAAAGTAACTTCCGCTGATTTGGATTAAGTAACGCTGAGCTCACTTTCACTGGACGAAATTTAAACAATAGATTGATAACACTTTCAAGTGCCAGTTCTTGAAGCAGATGAGTTCTTTATTAACAAGTGGCAAAATTAAAATGTTTATTAAACCGACTTCAATTTCGTAAGAATAGAGCAATGTTCTGCATTCTTGAGGTGCTTTTTTTGTTCATTGAAACACCTCATCAGATCCTCAAATTCCATGGGACCACACGGGCAACACCAGTTCTTAAATAAAAAAAGAATCATCAAAATCGGTTCACTCAGTCGAAAGTTCTGAGGTAACAAACATAAAAAAATACAGACGAATTGATAACCTCCTCCTTTTTTTGAAGTCGATTAAAAATAGACTTGTCTGTAAAAATATGTCTACCGCTCCCTGGGAATACCATAATGATCATATTTTTCAGTTCATTTCTTATTTGTCGCCAAAATAGGAAATGAATAAACTTAACAAAGTTAATATTGTAATCATTACTAAAACAATCAAGTAACATCTATCATCCATTGAAACTTGAAAACAAAATTCGCAATTCTACACCAACTTGAAAATATTTAACATAGCATTATACATTACCTAATGCTGAAGCAAAGTTTTTTAATATGCAAACATAATCAGAGTTTCCTAACAGTATGAGGTTTGGCACGAGTATATTGGGACATCAAAACATTTTGGCTAATTATTTAAAGATCAATGCAAGCTGTACTATCAATACTATTAGAACTAGCTACTAGATTATTTGATGACACGTCTATAACCCGATTAAACTTTTCTTTAGAAAAATGGCATGCCGTTAAGGCCATTCCTGTTTCGAAGAACTTGTTTGAGGGCTTTAATTTAAAAAAGAACGTCTAAAACAAGATCATGAAGCGTACAATTTCACACGCGAAGAAATTGTATTTCGTAACTTTCTTCTTTATGCAATAGTTTGAGTGATAAAAACTTACGTGAACGATAATGTTATCTGTGAGTGGAGTTTGGAAAAGTTATTTAAACGATCTGATAATTTTAAAAGAGTGTTCCCAAAATACTTAAAACAAATTACCCAAATCAAGACTTACGTACTTCCGATTTTCGGCATGATTCAAAATAAGGTTGGTAGGATTTACAGTTAAAAGTAAAGTAAGTTCGTATGAGCAAGTGGCCAACTCTAGTGACGGAGTTTTTAGGCCACCTAAAGGCCTAAAAACAGTTAATTAGTTAGTTTACAGTTTATCACATGTTAATGCTTTACGGAACGTTTGGGAATGTCATACCGTCTAGCGCATGATCAAGACCAGCAGCACTTTTATAATTGATCAATCACTTTTGGATCTAAAGAAACCTAGGAAAAGTAACAGTATGTTCCTAAGTAGGGCTTCTTCATAGATTCCAAGCAATAAAATGACCCATGATTCATGTTCGACTATCACAATATAACCATAACACCTTGCTCTATGGTGTTTACGATCGTAGACGAGACGGGTTAGTATGTGACTCAAACATTACTCACTTGGTTCAAGTTTATGAATCGATTTGATACCTGTATTTACCGAAATTGAAACCTATGAATCATACGAAGTGAACTATATCAAAAGATAAATTTATAAACAGAGGGTGATTAAGCCCTAGAGTGGATATACCTCTGATAAACAGCATAATATAATAACTAGTTAGAAAATAATTAGAGAATAATCAATAGGCTTACAAGTAGTATGTATTTTATTTATATTATATATAAGAGTGTAAGAATATAGAGATTAAGAAATGTAATAAGTCATATTAAGATTTGCCTGAAACACAGAAGGTTGCATGATCGATTCCGGCCGTGAGGTAAATGTTAGTATGATCTGCAAATATTTGTCTCAAGTCTGTGTGTTTTTCTATGTCTATATGTAATATTATGATAGTATTTACAAAAAAAAGTATCTAAGTAGTATATCAGTCATGTACCTACGTGTAAAAGAAGCAGAATGATTTATTATTTTACTAAATTTGATTTGTTTTGTGGAGTACGAGTAGGTACTTCAACTTGCACTGTGATAGCATCACAACTACGAAATAATAAAATTAACTTTATCGAACCGGAAACAATACGTTAAAATGACGTCATAAAAACACAAAACAATGTAAATGAACATGACAGTGCGACATGTTATTCAGTCCACAGTTTACGGAGTGTCTGAGTCATTAGCAGAACTATTGTTAATTACATACTAATTACAAAGGATCGATAACATTGCAAATCGGCTGGAATGTTAAAGAGCGCTGTGACTCAACCAGTCATTCAAAAGAACTGGATCAGCTGAGCTACCAGTCGAATGAAATGTCTTGGAGCGTTTAAAGTGAAAAATTAAAATAATATTGGCGTATTTGATTGAAGTAGTTTTTTTACGGTAATATATTTATCACAACAATGAATCATTCTTAGTCAGTTTAGATTATTCGCGGATATTAAACTCTACATTTTCTTGAAATAGGTATTATTATGATATTATGGCGGTTTCGTTGGCGTAGCGGATTCAATTTTCATGCCGGGAAAAGAAGCACTCAAAGTTTTGTATGATATATTTATGTCAGTGTTGTGGAATGTATCTCGTGTTTAATTATTATCTAAGACACAGAGTAAGGTTCTCTACGACAAAATTGTGATACCAACAGCCTTACTCTACAAATCGACAATCGATCTATCGGAAAATTACTGCCGTTTCGCTTTATATTCGTGTAAGTTGAACTCGATACACCACCAAAAACTACGAAAACTGGCACGATATTAAAGTTTATAGTTTCAAGAGTGTTTATTTATTTTCAAATATGGCTATAAATATAACAAGACAATGGAACGTTTACGACGAACATCAAGTCATAAGTCCATGTTATACGTTGACAAGAGCTTTTTTCCCGACTTGGACGTGGACGTGAGAAGAATGCAGCTAACATGAAATCGCAGTACAAAATGGAATACCTACGTGACTTAAATAATCTGGATACTTCTTTGTTTTGACTGTGTACCATAGCAAACAAAAAACGATTTATAAATAGTAAATTTAGTAAAAGAGAAATCCTCTACCAAACGATGGTTTTAGAGTCTCCAACTTAATTTTTGACCTGATTAGCTACTTTTTGGTAAATATTTACAGTTTGGTGGTTATTTTTATTCGTAATTTTATATTTACAAATAAAATATATTTTTTTTAAGCTATTTTAAAACCTGTATTGTAGACTTTGTGAATCGAAATGGAGGAACCTTGTTACTTGATGGCAAACGTACGAATGCGATGGCATTGCCAAAATGACGACAGTCTCTTCTAGGCGATTACGCTAAGTGTCGCTAATTTTAGAAGATTCTAAGGAAATTAAATGTTTAGACGATTGTATTAATTGTACAGCTACAGCGTAAATGGAAACTACGACAAATTATCACATAAATAGTCTATTTTATTTGAATGAATACATTTCATATAGATACCCAAAGTTGCCTCTATTACCTTGCTATACTCGTACTACAAGCTAGGTGAATGCTGAATACGTTTCTAGTATTCAGTCTACGTTGTTACGTCCTACTAATAAAAATAATTACTCTCCAACCATAATATAAATTGCAAGGTGCAATTACTACAACACCTGACACCGCTTTTTTTTGTAAAAACATCCCTCAAGATCAGGTGTACGGTTACAGCGACATGTGCTGAGCGTGTATTTATCTTTTTTTTGCTATTCTTGTAGCGCTTTTGAATGGACAAAGGCAAAACTGACGGTATTATACCTCAAGGTTAGGAGGTCATCGTCTTTTACCATCGCTTGCAAACTCTGTGCAACGCAGTAGTCAGTGATGCGTGATTTGCCAGGAACAGTCACGTCTTTCCAAGAACTTGTCCTTCATTTGAAAGCCTGACATTGTTTTTTTTTTAATGAAGACATATGAGTGAGGAATTTCATAGAAAGTAACTTTACAATAACATAGCTCCAAGTTTATCGACATCAATTTTACAAAGGCAGTTTGAAGGTGCAGTAGTTACAGTACAAGTGCTTTCAGTTCATTTGCACGCAAACCGCTGCCTGCTATGGTTTCTCTCGACAGAATCATTCTACAAGCTTTCCAATGCTGCAATCAGGTTATACTTGCATAAATATTCATGTGCACAACCGGCAATGGTTTCCGAAGCCGTGGAGTCGCGAAGGTCATGTGGTAAGGGGCAGGGTCTGCCTTTGAAAACAGGTTGCCCCGGTCAGGACATCGAATACATACTACTTTAGATGGATCAGCCTTTGTTTTTGCAGTATCAAGTAGTTGTGAAGCTCATTGGGGATGTAGTAGTTGTTTCATTGTTTGCTTTTCTTGCCTTTGGTAAAAAAAAATACGTTTTGCTACTGCATCCAAAGACAGTTACTTATTCTTTTTGGTTAGAGTTTGAATGTTTGAATTAAAGGAATGTTTTGGCAATTTGATAAACTACTTTTGCATTAGGTACGGTTGTACCGTACAGGAATGGGTTCTCATCATGAACGAATGTTCCGATATTTAAACGATACCATCATCGTGGCCAGGCTATAAAACACACAATTGAGACGTGTAATAAAAATTCAAGGAATTTTTCTTTGAAACCCTCAAAAATACAACAAAAACACATAGAAAGTTTTATATTTATGTAGCATTGTTCCCTGCAAGTCCATCCGTGAATGGTCGTGCTTATTTGTATACATTTTTATATTCTTGCACAATTGCGGTCTGTGGCGAGTCTACCCGGGTTTGGCGTGAGAACGGAAACCGCAAAGTCAACTTTCTTCATGTACGGATTCGGAATTCGATAACAAATTCATTAAAGATTTTGGTAATAAGAGTTGCTAAATCTGTTAGATCAATCTTATCCGTTCTGTTTGACTATTTGCCTATAAAATAATATACTAAATAACAGGCCTTTTCATCTCTGACAGATGTTTTAAGCAGCATTAAAACGGTGGCGACACTTGCGTTCTTGCCTGTAGTTGTAGAGACCATCATCATCATTCTCCTCCCTTATCCCACGCTAAGTGGGGTCGGCCGGCACCATGTTTTTCTCTTCCACTCTCCTCTATCACTCGTCAACTCTGAACTCACTCCTCTTACATTCATATCCTCTTTCACACGTTCCATCCACTTCTTCTTCGGCATTCCTCTACTTGTATACCCATCCACATTCATACTTATTACTGTATGAGTATGAATGTGGATCTCATGGCTGTAGAGACCAACGAGAAAGGATCCTTTGGTCCCACAAGTGTGTATGTTCTCCCAGGTGGTTGAGTGTTGGAGGCCTGCTGGTGGCGCCTCATGCAGGTTGAATGAACCAGACAAACATTGTAAAATATGTCCATAGTGTTGTGTTTTTTTTAATCACAAAAACTTTAAATAGAATTTAAAAGTAAAGAACATCAAGTGGACAACGTTGGTAGAGCAATCAATTCAAGGATAAGTACACTAGGCACTTGTGAAAACACTTCAGTTGCACACAAGACAACAAAATTTTCAATTTGAATAACTGATAAGATTACAAAATGTATCGTGATATGATAGCATTACGAAACAATTCCATTCATATGCTGTTTTTACTCACACAGAAGATGTGTAAGTACCTATCATTTCACAACAAAATGTATTGATGCATTAGTGGCCTACTAAAGGTAGGTAGGTATCTAGAATTTGAATTTCTTAGCTGGTAATCAAATTCAAAATCTAGGTACCTCTAGTAGGCCAATACAGGTTTATGATGACATAACGTCGTCAACGACTTAATGAAACAATCAAATAAGTAATTAAAAGAATGCAGCCTCATTGCATGGCACGGTAGTAGACATTCAGTGCCGTTCCAAAGTACAAAGAGTAACAAATCGATAATCCACGGAGTAGAGCCGAGTGCATTGAGTGCATCTGACGTCACATAGCTACGCACAACAGTGGTAGTACCCATCCCTCCCTAACAGTTAGATGGTCTCAGTTCATAGACCCTTCATTAAATTGCTGACTTGTTTATTTACCGTAGAAAAGACCATAAAAAAACTCTCAGTGTTAATCCCACATCTTCCGTCCTTATCTAGCTTATGTGTTAAAGGGAGACAGATATGAATGGTCCAGTTCCTTGAAGGGATCGTATAAAAACACACCGCTGCTTTGGAATGTTTTGATGTTATTTTATGTAGTTTTACGAAGACTTGCGTTGTTTATAAAGTGGTTACTAAAGTGTCTTGTATAATAAGGTAGAGCACCGTATAAAATCAAGTTCTATGAAAATTTATATTAGGATACCGTTACTATCGCACGTTATTGGATCTACAAAACCAGTAAATGCTATTAATTATTCAGAAATCAGGCCCAAGCAGACACGTAATAGGCTAAACAACGTATTACGCACGCGCGAAATGAAACTATTTAGGTACAAACATAATATCCTGCAGATCTCTATTGCTCAGTTGGCAATAACAAAGCGAGGATAGAACACGAATTTTATAACGTGAGTTGATCAAATAGGGCATAGACAAAATAGAGTTATTGATGTGAAGTATGACTTGCAACATGTTTTTTTAGTCTGTCTCGGGGTCATGGAGCGATAAGACGTGTTTTTTGTATACTAACATTGCAAAAATGTGTTAAGGACTTACTTGTTAGTGAAGATGCTTTAGAATTTATTTAATAATGTATTAAATTTGTTAGTGTGTGTAGAGCTAAAATATTTGTCGGACTGGTTCGCATTCTATGAATAATTTATTAACTAATTTGTTTCAGAAACGGGATTTGCCAACTTGATTACAACAAGCGATTTGATAATCGATTTTGTCGACTGTTAATGTATGAAAACATATGTCAAAACAGTCAGCTAACCAACCAAATGTAAACTAAAATAGACAACAAACAAGCAAAGGACTAACGGTAACAGAGAAAGTTCCGCGCCGAGGTTTTCATCGGAGAAAGCGGCGCAAGCGCAGTACAGTCGACGCGTCCGAGAGAACATAACCTAACAATGTCCGTGGCCATCGTATCAGCCGTGGCACTGGCCTCAGTGGCCGTCTACTGGTACTTCAACAGACACAAACCCCTCAAGCACATCCTGAGCGAGTTGAAGACCTCGATAGACATGCAAGGCGCGGGTGCAGGAGGCTTGATCGACGACTGGGTCAACATTCGACGGAACAAAGTTGTGTTGCCAGATGCAAAAGGTAAAGTTGCCGTCATAACCGGCGGAGCGCGAGGAATCGGCACTGAAGTCATCAGAGGACTACTGAAGGCGAATATGAAGGTTGTAATGGGAATACGCAATCCAGATCAAGCGGCTCACTTGTGCAAAACCATGGAAAATGGGGAGAATTTATGCGCGTTAAAACTGGACTTAAAATCTCTGAAGTCCGTGAAGGAATTCGCGCAAAAAGTGACGGAAAAATACCCAGAGGTTCACCTCCTAGTGAACAATGCCGGGATCATGTTGGGTGACTATGAGATAACGGAAGATGGCTTCGAGTCACAGTTAGCAGTCAATCATTTGGGACATTTTTACTTGACACACTTGCTGTTGCCAGTGTTGAAAAAGAGTGGAAGTGAACGGCCATCCAGAATAGTCAATGTAACATCATGTGCCCACTACCCTGGGAAGATTTTCTTTGAGGACATACATATGAAGAAACATTATGACACAATTGCCGCTTATTCACAGGCTAAACTGGCCCAGGTACTACTTTATTTGCATTTCTTGTTGTGACTGTGACTCAGCATTACCAAGCCAAGTTATAAAGTACAGTGGTCTTAAACAATGTTTTTGTTTCAGCTAATGTCTGCAAGGTATATCAACAAGCTTATGGAGGAAAATAACTACCCTGTCAAGGCCTTCCCCGTTCACCCAGGCATTGTCAACACAGATTTATTTGAAAAGTCTTTCTTAAAACAATGGTTTCCGTGGGCAATGAAGATGTTCTTTAAAAGCCCGGCCAGAGGAGCAATTTCTATCCTACATGCGTGTTTTGAAGAGAGCTTGGACAAAAAAGGGGGATTGTATATAAGTAATTGTATTGAGGGTATTAGCTCTAAGTTTTCTAAGAATGAGGACCACCAGAAGAAATTGTTTGAGATTTCCTGTGAGCTCGTTGGGATTGATAAAAGCACTTTTGGTCAATAATATTTGTATTAGGTAGAATATTCTCAAAAAAAGACTTTTAGTTTAAGTGTAACCTGTTTTTATAGTCACAAATAAAATGATTATGATGTTTTATAAAACTGTATTTTCGTTCCTCCGATAGAAAAAGAAAACATGTGTCAAACTTGATATTCAAATTAAGTTTTAAAGGCAATGCAACTATCCGTGACATTTTTGAATATTAATAGAACAGGTCAACCACTTTTCAATTTGATATTCTTAGCTGTATCACAGATAAAAGAATACCAGGTAGCTGTATTAGAATTTAAATAGAACTTATTAATTTCTATATTCATGATATAGAACTATTCATTCTGGTCAAATATTAGGCTAGAAATGTCTTAACATTTAAAATAGTATATTATTCATTGTTTGCATCATCATAATAATAGTATCTACACAAAAGAAAAACAACACATCTACTGCCTTATATTTATATTGAGTTTCTGTTTAGTCATTCAATTTATTTAAATTATTCTGTTAAAAGAATAGATTTTAGTACACACATAAAAGTATTTTTTATGTTACTTTTGTTTGTTAGTGACAAACAAAAACAACAAAAATTAACATAGTAAACTACATAGTCAATATTAGAAAATAAAGTAATGGATGATTTGCAAACATTTTCTTGACTGGCAACCAATTGATTCAAGTAGGTAAGAGTACTTATTAGCGTTATGCACTTTTAGCAACATTTCCTGTATTATGTGACATCTTATATAAAAGTAGCAACTTACCGACTGAAAAATCCAGAGAGGCCCTTCTTCTTCAACTTTGAGTGGTCCTGGTCAAAGGCAGGTACCTCAGGTAGATCATCGTCTTTTGATGCTGCCGACCCAAGTGAGCACTCGGATAGACTTGACACCGTGCTTGAGAATGACCCTCCATCCTTTCCCCTCCGGTGACCACTCACACTGCCACCCCACTGCAGAGTACTCTTCGGAGAGTCACTAGTGTCACTTTTCTCACAAGTTGATATGGAGAAGTTACCTTCATCACTGAAACTGCTCTTTTTAGACAGCTTGTCGATTTCATCTGTGGTTTCTTCGCTGGTTTTAGCTACCTTAGGGCTCACGAAGTGGAGCTGTTTCGTTATGGGATTGTATGCGAGCTGCATGCTGTCGAGCGCTTCGCTAAGGCGCATCCCTTTTTGGCAAGGACTCGTTGCCTCAGCCTCCATCTCGTTTGCTCACTACTCTCAGAAGCCACATCCATTTTCACAGTATTTG
The DNA here is from genome assembly GCA_963582015.1 of Xanthorhoe designata. Taxonomy (NCBI): domain Eukaryota; kingdom Metazoa; phylum Arthropoda; class Insecta; order Lepidoptera; family Geometridae; genus Xanthorhoe; species Xanthorhoe designata. Next base: position 1,641,382 of record OY757045.1, read on the forward strand.
CACTCGAAAGTCGTCATTGTTACATTCAAATTCGATTTATTTTGTCCTTCACACGCTGCTCGTTACTTCCACTGAATCACATTAGAACACAAACAAGTCCACGAGATAAAAATGTATTGTTTATTTTTATTGAAATAAACATTGCTACAAACGTTGAGACTAACAATGCACTATATAAAACTACTTGTTTTAGCACGCGATTTTCCGAAATCTAAAAAACTCAACGTTCTTTTACAAAATTAGTTAGTTTGCTATCTAAAACTACGAAAATTTAAATTCTAATTTACGTAAAATAAAAACAAAGCAACACACCCATCGCGTTTCTCTACTATCCGCCATAGTGTGACAATATTGTTTGAAATGTCAAAAAGAACTGACACTTCGTCTCGTTTGTGGTCAATGTTGCTAGCAAAATCTTATTCTGCCGAATTTACGGGAAAATACCTTTGATGTTAGTTTGAGACTAGTAGTTTAGTTTGAGACTTTGAGGTATTATTTATCTGTGGTTTGAGATACATTTTTGTAAGGAATGATGCGATATTATTGTCTCTTATTTATCATAATTCCCAATAAGCCAGCCAGGCTGATGATTCGTTTATTTACACTTAGGCATCGTCCTAATAGAACGCGACTAAGCGATCATCGCAAGTTCGCGCGATTTTCAATCGTAGGTACGAATTAAACATTATGTTATGGAATAGGTGTCCTAACCGCCATTCGCGCGATGCTAGAATGATGAAGACGTGACGTGACCACACGATGGTCGCATCGCTTACTCGCGCGCGCGATAATCGCGTAGTCGCGATCTATTAGGACGATGCCTTAGGGAATCACTATTACCTACAGTTATCTTTGCGAATTAAAAAGAAAAAAGAAACAACCTGACAATGTCCAGTTATTTTGCAAAAATAGCCCAAGAAAAATTGGATTTTGCGGGATGTTCGATCGCATCAACCTATGGTTGTATCTATGTTTTCCGTAGTAATAACATAGGTACATAATACCTACACTTTCATTACGTAGGTACGTTCATTCAATGAATGAGTACATAGAGGAACTAGCTAGGGTGTCCATTGATCCTAGGGTGTCCACTTATGGACATCAAAATTTACAACGTCAAAGTTGATTCATATTCTTATTGATTTTTAGACATTGGCTCAAAGCTACTCTTTGACAAAGTAGGTTGATACTCTGGAGTAGAGTATTTTTATATTATAATCCTTTTTTTTAGTTAGTTTAGTTAGTCCTAGTCACTTCACGTTCATAGTAATGTAGGTAAATGAGATATCCGTTAAATCCTTATGCACTTCATCGTTTTTTATTTTTTGTGAACTGATTATATTACCATTGCCCCCATAAAACCTTGTAACGGTAAAATTATTTCGAACCGCCGTCAACCGGCGGAACGACCCCGGGGTCGTTGGTACTTTTACAGAAAGTTGGAATTTAAAATATATCGTATCGCTTATAAGCGATACGATATATACACGTATATATAAGCGATTATATTATATATAGTCGCTTTTTAGCGATTGGTAATCGCTTTCAGATCGAAATATCGAAATTCGCGAATTATTCGACAGAATTAGTTAGATAAGTACGTTGTCGACCCCGGGGTCGTTCCGCCGGTTGACGGGTCCTACATTAAAAAAAGTAAACAATGTGAACGTGCCCCTACCGAAGAAATTCGAAATCGAAAAAGTTACCAAATCTTCGAGGGTAAATTTGGCAACACCGATAACATTGTTCAAAATTTTAAGCGACTATAACGTGTATGCGACTATTATACGTGTACAAAATGCGCGCTAAATTTCAAACAGATCATTCAAAGAGTAGATTAATAATATTAAATTGAATTGCGATGCGAAGCATAAACGCGAATAGCGCGTAGGTCCGAACCGATCCGCCTTTATTGAAAGGGAATGTAACCTCTCGGAAAGCAATGCTAAATTGATATAGGTACTAGGTAAGTACTTTAATAATAAATCTAGGTATATAAGTACCTACCCTATCCTGAACTAACCACTGAAGGGCAAATGCCTCCTTTTATTCTTCCCACTAATATTATAAATGCAAAGCTTTGTATGGATGTTTGTTACTCTTTCACGCAAAAATTACTGAAATGGTTTTGGCTGAAACTTAGAATTATATACCTAGGTATAATACATAGGTAGCATATAGGCTAGGTACTTTTTATACAGGAAGGTTTATCGTGAGCGAAAACACGGGCGAGTTAAATTGTCTCCGTATAAAAAGCGTCAAGACTCATTATTTTCCTGCGCATACCTAACCCACGTGAAATTATAAGCGAAGAGATTCGAAAGTTTCGAAATCGCTAGGTATACCTACATACCTACCGATAATAAAAAAACAATGTATTATTCAAAATAATTTATTTACCTCTCCTATCACGTTAAAAATATTATTAAGTCTCCTCGATTCTTACAACCTGAACTATTTCCATCATCCATAGGTTTATGTATTGCTTCTATATAAAGTAATAAAAAATATAATAATGCTTTACAAATATACAATGTAACTACGTTATTTATAATAGTTGAGTTCATGAGACGTGTATCGTAAACCATTTTAATCACTTTCAAGATTACTTAAGTATGTAAGTAGATTTATGTTTAAAAGTTAATTAAAAATCCAAAATGTTAAACTAAAAAAATCATACAGTAGACAATCTTAAAATTTAGAATTCGTATGTAAATAAAGCACAAAGGGCCATGGAGCGTTCCATGCTCGGCATATCTCTGCTAGACCGAGTCCGCAATACGGAAATCCGTAGGAGGACGAAGGTAGCAGATATCGGTGACCGTATCGCGAGACTTAAGTGGCGCTGGGCTGGACACTTGGCCAGATTTGGTGATGGCAGGTGGTGTAAGGCCGTGACCGAGTGGTGGCCAAGAGAGAGCTATAGAAGCAGGGGCAGACCATCAGCCCGGTGGGTGGACGATATAGAGGCCATAGAGGGAAAGGCATGGATGCGAACGGCACAGGGCCGATTAGAGTGGCGTTTGAGGGAGGAGGCTTATACCCAGCAGTGGGCTAATCATTTGAGCTGCCAATGATGATGATGTAAATAAAACTATAACTTTCACACATTTTATTATTATAAGGCAAACACTATTTTCAGGTACTAAAATACCTAATACTTTTAAAGTACTAAAAAACTATTTATGAGAACTAGCCTTCATTCCGAAGTCTCTTTGAAGTAGCTAACAAGTTAAAGTTATGGGCCTGATCGGTAAGAACTTTCCTTTTGATATTATATCGAAACTATTAGGCTCAACTCACACCAAAAGAGCATCGAAGAGCAGCGAAGTGGAGCGCAGTTTCAGTGTCATACGAATTTCAACTTTATTTTCATTACTATAATACTTATTATCGCATGAGAAACTCGAACGAGTCGCGAGGATGCCCGCGGCGCTGCGGGAATTCCAGCGCATTCGAATACGCGCGCCTTCTCTGCGATAATTATTGTAATGAAAATAAAGTTGAAATTCGTATGACACTGAAACTGCGCTCCGCTTCGCTGCTCTTCGATGCTCTTTTGGTGTGAGTTGAGCCTTAGTAGGTACACTAGAATAGGAAAGTGTTAATGAAAGTTTATTGTATGTTGTGCGAGGATAATAACAAACTGCTGTAGTTAATAGGCTCTTAAATACGTTATTTTTTACCTTTGTCTAAGTTAATTAATCCAAGTTTCTTGTGAGTTTCTGGGTGGTGTAAAAATATAAGTACATCTACGGTCTTTCTTATACTTTGGCGATCACAATTTATTCATTATTGGATGGATAATTATTATTAAGATGGATGACCTAGAACCATACAAGTTTTTTCCTGTGACTTAGTTATACCAAAGATGGTTATACTTAATCTGTTTCAGCGAGCCAATAGATAAAAGAAAACTTTGAAATTTATACAAACCATAGATATTAACCTATATTCATTTATTTAAAATATGATTGTAACTAACTGCAACTTATGATAGATTACCCCACTGATTTCTTAGGCCTAGGATAAATAAATAATCTTCCTCCATTCCGGATTGAAAATGAGCATAAAATAATTTAAAGATCGTCATAATACTGAATAAATAATTTCACGGCATACGTATTACATTAGTACGTAAAAACTTATAAATTATATGGCAATAGTACTGCGTAGAGTAACTATGTGTAAAACATAAAAAATATGTGTCATACAATTACGGGTTCTCTCATTTTGACCTGTCAAGATGCAGATCGCGCGTGATGCTGTGAACAAAGCGCGAAACAGGAGTGTAGATTGCATTCGCATATTTTTTTTATAATAATAATAAATATCCTTGGACATTCCACACGGCATATTCTTCGCAGCATCGCGCGAGATCCGCACCTCGTTTCCGTTTTTTATCAATATTGTCAAATCTCTGGGAGTGTGGATTGTTGTCAGCTTTGTGTGCGACGCGAAGTGTGGATGGGCTATTAGGGGAATGTTTTTTCTTATTATTGAAGAGATGACAACAGTAGCCTTTTCTTTCAAAAATAGTCAATTAAAATAGTTCTGTTTCAAAGCGATGATATCCTTCGTGGACATACGGTAGGCAGAAGTCCAATGTTACAACTTTTTGGTACACACTTTTTAGTTTCTCAAAATAAATTAAATTTGGTTGTAAAACCACATTAAATACGTTCCACCAATTTATCTTTGGTTATCTCGACGGGTTGTCAGTTTCTGTGTTGAGTTCGGGGAAAAGTTCCAGGACGCATAAATCTAGTAGATTGTACACCAGCTGAAACAAATATGAATTAAAAAATTAAAATTGATGGTCTATTATAGTTGCATTTAATCCCACGACACGTAAACGCTATGGTTCGAAATATAGTAGCTATAGCTTTAAGCTCAAACATTTGTTTCAAGCCAAACTAGGGATCCCCTCTTTACCGTTTAAAGAGCATATAAAATTTCGACCCGAATAGTCCATTGATGGACGACCGGATTCGAACCCATGACCTTCGAATCGAAAGTCAAAGTACTATCGTCCTTGAATTGAAAGTACTAATCCACTCGGCCAACACTGTAGCGCATGATAGCTTTTTTTACACCAGTTGTGTGCGAGCGAGAGATCGCTGAGCGGACGGAGAGAGATGGCTAGATGTCTTCTTCGTTCGTTCGTTCGTTCGTATGAGCAAGTGGCCAACCCTGGTGACGGAGTTTTTAGGCTCAACGACTTTAAAAGCCGGGACCAACAATTTAACGTGCCCTCCGAAGCACGGAAGCGCTCAGATGTCTTCTTGAATGATGATATTGACCTGTTTATTAAGCTGCGGCTGTTGTATCATGTCGAAGGCAGCTAGCAAGGCTCGCGAGAGGCCGGGCCCGAGCGCGAGGGCGGGGCGAGGGACGCAAGACACCAGTTGTGTGCGAGCGAGAGATCGCTGAGCGGACGGAGAGAGATGGCTAGATGTCTTCTTGCCGAAGAGGACAGCTGAAATTAGAGATACATAGTAAGATTTTTCATTTATAATGAAATACCGAAGTGTGGTTTAACACTATAATCCACCGTTGGCCACTTGCTCATACGAACTTACCTACTTACTTTATCCTTAAATATATAAAAATGCGAAAATTTGTAAGTATGGATGGATGGATGGATGGATGTGTGTTACTCTTTCACCACCGGTACCTACCTCGATAAAACATAGCCTATGTTCATTACGAAAGTCCATGCTATACACATCGGTGAAATAATTTTTGAAATCGAATGAGTAGTTACAGAAATTACCCAAATAAACAAACCAACTTTACCTCTTTATAATATTCAGTATAAACAACTAAAGTGGAGTACAAATGAATTCAAACCAACTTACCATGGCCCAACCTGATCAAATGTGCCAGTCTTCTCTCCGACACGACGTCATATAGAACCTTATTGAGGAACTTGTTGAAAGCCTCGTCGACCAAATCTCTTGTAAAGCTCAGCACTGTCCCGACGATGTGTACCACGAAACTGCGCGCGTTTATCACGTTCGTCACTGTAACCACAGATTATATAATACACTAGTACAGATGCCTCATGTAGAACATTGAAAACTATCCTGAATTTGCGGGCAATTCGTCGGGCTATCCCGTTTTACCTGTGTTTCTGAGTCAGCGCCATTTAGCGTTCATGTCATGTAATTTTATTTTATTTTGTAGAAATTGATCTAGGAAATAAAATGATGGGATATTTTATTTAGTTAAATTGAAAAAAATATATTTAAAACAGAAAATGGCATAATTTTGGTGTTTACATGAATTTCCAGAGACATTATTTCGAAATCGCAACACGTAACGCTATCTATTATTATTTTTTGGAACTGCAAGCGTTTTATAAGGAAATGGTAACAGATTTGATTGCCGAACTTCTTATTCCTGCCCTTATCCCACTATGTGGGGTCGGCACAACATGTATTCTTCTTCCATTTCCCTCTATCAGACGTCATCTCAGCACTCACTCCTTTCTTACTCATGTCATCCCTCACACAGTCCATCCATCCTTTCTTTGGCCTACCTCTACACTTATATCCATCCAATTTTATTGCCAAACATACATTACAATTATCCACAAGAACACTTACATATGCGCTATGTATATATATATACATAGCGCATTGCGTGAATCCAACCACACAGTTCTGGTCCTGTCTTGGGTGTCTATATCCAAATCATCACAATACAAATATCCATTAAAATATACTTACATAAATACATAGCGCATTGCGTGAATCCAACCACACAGTTCTGGTACTGTTTGTATTCAATAAGCACGGTTTGGTCGTCAATATCCAGATTGTTGCCGAACACGCCGCCTCGGATATCACGCTTGTGCTGCCCTCTCGTGTGCTCTATCTGAACTTCTTCGCTAACTTCTAACGCTTCTTCTACGTGGTTGCCGTGTTTTCTGTAGAAAAGTGTTTAATTAGTACATACATAAGTACATACATCACGCCTCCTTCCAAAAGGGTTAGGCAGAGACCACGGATTTCCACTTGCTTCGATTCTGACACACCTCTTTCGCCTTATTTAGTCCATCACATTCTTTATGCAAGCTCGCCGGCTTAGGGTACTTTTGCTAAACTTAACCTAGTTTTCATTAGTAATTTTAATTATGTCTAATTAGTAAGTAATCCAAATTTATCATATTGGGAAGGTGTACATTTAATTTATTACATTATAACAGAAACTAAACAACAGCTTAACTGTTGTAAAAGTGTGATTTTGTAATTAAGTGATTAAAACTAAAAAAAATAACTCTGATCATCAGACGCTCAAGATTTAGATGATGTCCTCACGTTTCCCTTCACCGTTTAGACTCGTGTACCTATTGCTAAATTGCTACATGTTAAATCAATGTTAGTCTCATCTATCTAAAATACTAAAAAGTTTAACACACAAAGTAATAATGTCTTGGGCACGCTTCCGTCTGGCAGTGGTTTAGATCAGTTGAGCTACCTATAGATCGTTTGTAACGATCCTTAGGTGGCTCAACTGGTTCTAATTGCATTTTGTACAGTTATGTAAATATGTAGTAGTTTAGTTTCTGTAAATAAATTTTTATCACTCACAAAGCCTGATATCTCTCAATATCACTGGACACCAGTAAATTCGTCATAAAGCTCTCCAAATGCTGCCCCTTCTCCTTCCTAAGTTTATGCGTCACATTCTGGTAAATATTCACTAGATCCGTGCTGTTAGCATTGAGGGTCGTCGCTTGGATAACTAGCGAGAAATCTCCGTCGTCCGTGAGAAATATTCTGAGCATTTCGCTTGTTTGAAGCAAACGCTTTTGAAGTAATCTTTGGAGGAAATCTTCGTATTTGTAGCGTAGGGTTTCTAAGGGGCTGTTGTCTCTGAAAAATATAGAATAAGAAAAAGTAGTCATCTAGTTATCTTGAAAATAATAAGAAAAGGTAGTCTATGAGCTCATCTAGATAGCTTCAATGCATAATCGAGCTAGTTTTAATGTTCAAACTACTAGCAGTAGACATCTTCAAAGGATCTAAAATAACTAAAAAAATCTAAAAGAATATGTCTACTGCACTTAGGGAATACAGTCTTGATCATATTTAATTTAATTATTGCACCCGCAGTTAGTTTTCACCTTCTAGAAGGCAAAGGCAGATCCAATAGCAGTTGATCGCCATGAAATTCGTGTAGCTTGCTTCGCAACAGGTGGAAGTCGTGTTCGCTTCGCTCGACGGTCCAGAAGCTAGCGGCCGCGCCCGGCTCCACTCGGTGTACGCCCAATGTGAACACACGGACGGTTCCGCGACGAGGAGGCACTTGCTAGAATAAAGATAGTTGTTATCCAGTTTTAATAAATAAATAAATAATAAATAAATATTCTTGGACATTTCACACGGCGTCATCTAGTTTTGTTTTAATAATTTCTTCCTGCAACATAATTAACAACCAGTCTCAATAACCTATCTATCTTTGGTTTTGCTGACTGTCTGACTTTGACTTGACGAAACTGACTTGAAATTATAATGACATGGTAGTGGCTAAATGCGTGGCACAAGCCGTGCGAAAGCCAAAATAGAAGAAGTGAAGTGACTGAACATATCGGCTAATATTCCTCAATGTTTTCCCTCACCAATCTAGTCTCAACATGAGTCAACACCACTTTATAAGTGCTGAGATCCTGCCCCCGCCTCGTCTCGTCCGCCGCTATCGTGTCCAAGTACTTGAAGATATCAACATTGTCCATTTCCTCAGAGTCTTCGTCGTCCAGATTCTGAGCTTTGAGGGCGCCTCGTAACTTGTTACCGAGTTTCAAAGCTGATGCTAAGAGCCGCTCGTGAGGCCTGAAAAGTAACACAAGAATATAATAATCACACTAATAGTGGCAATTCTGAGTGTCGCAAAAGCTAAACTAAGCTAACTAAAATTGTTGCCGTCCTTTTTATTCCCATCGCTATGAAAGGGACGGCAACAATTTTAATTAGCTTAGTTTAGCTTTTGCGACACTCAGAATTGCCACTAATATTATAAAGGTGAAAGTTTGTGTGTGTAAGTATCTAAGTGTGAATGTTTGTTACTCCTTCACGCTCAAACGGCTAGACGGATTTCAATGAAAGTTACTAGGATAGCTTATATCCAGGGTTAACATTAGACTACTTTTGATCCCGGTATTCCCACGGAAACTATTCACAGCGGGTAACACCGCGGGGCGCAGCTAGTATGCCTATAATTTTGTTATATTTTGACCTGATGTGTATAGGTACCTACCTAGTATAGTATTTAACCTGTGATAGGTACTCACTTTTTCGTCATATTTTTCTGATATCCAGTCGGAATTCTGCTTCCAATAAATAATTTATAGAACTGTAATGCAAAAAATATGACGGTTACATTTAAAACTAAAATTACATGAACTCTAAATAATATGAAAGTGTCATCTATATCCTATACTAATTTTATAAAGAGGTAAAGTTGGTTTGTTTGTATGTTTGGGGTAATCTCCGAAACTACTCATCCGATTTCAAAAATACTTTCACCGATATGTAGCATGGACTTTCCGAATGAACATAGGCTATATTTTATCAAGGTACACGCGATCGAAGCCGCGGGCGAGTAAGCTAGCATAAAACGCAACTTACCTCTTCACTATGTAAAAACTTAGGCAATAAAATTTTCTCTAAAATTGCATGCGACTGCCTCGCTGCTTGATATAGAGCTCTGCTGGTTTGCAATCTGAAAATAAATACCATTTATTATAAAACCAGTGATGAGTGATCTAATATAATAATGACGTACGACGCGATTTCACGTATCGTGATATAGAATAGCATGAAAAGATAATCCTACTATCCCTACTAATTCTACTAATAGAATAAAGCGCTCGTGGCGAAGCTTGCTAAGACGTTCTTGATAGATCGTCGAAGTTAAGCAACGTTCTGAGCGGTCACTACTTGGATGGGTGACCGCAAGTGGCATTTTCATCTGAGCGCTTCCGAGCTTCGGAGGGCACGTTAAATTGTCGGTCCCGGCTTTTAAAGTCGTTAAGCCATGACGGAGGCCTTTAGGCGGCCTAAAAACTCCGTCACCAGAGTTGGCCACTTGCTCATACGACGAACGAACGAACGAATAGTAGCAATTCGGAGTGTCGCGAAAGCTAAACTAAACTAACTAAAATTAATGCCATCCTTTTTATTCCCATCGCTATGAAAGGGACGGCAACATTTTTAGTTAGCCAAGTTTAGCTTTTGCGATACTCAGAATTGCCACTAGTATCCCACTAATATTATAAAGGTGAAAGTTTGTGTGTGTGTAACTAAGTATGTAAGTGTGTTTGTTACTCTTTCACGCTCAAACGGCTGGACGGATTTGAATGAAATTTGGTACCAGAATGGCTTAAACCCTGGATTAAAAAATAGGCTACTCTTGATCCCGGTATTCCCACGGGAACGAGAACTGCGGCTAACACCGCGGGGCGCAGCTACTCGGTATATAAATCGGTGAAGGTCGATGTTAGATCATGTACCTATTTTTTTTATTTTTTTATAATTGTTACAGTGATTTATTTACAGAAACTAAACTACCACATATTTACTTAACTGTATATATGATTAAATATATATTTACGGGTATTTATCGCTATTTACCTTTATTTAATTTTAATTTTATCTCGACGTTTCGACTAGATTGCACCAGCCGTGGTCGTATAACTCGTGGTCGTATAACGTGATAACTGTATACAGGGTGAATTTTTGAGACGGGACAGTAAGGGCAGGTACCTTAAACGTTATAGTTACAGGAAAACGTTTTTAGGACACTATCCATTATTTTTGAAAATATTCTGAACTGCATTTACAGATTTTTGAAAAAATGTACAGTCAGCAAGAAAATGGTCATTGTACACAAAAACTTTTTTTGATGCCAATCGATCCTGTTTCTTACAAGGATCAAAAGTCTCTACTAGACCGACTGAGGTTTATTTATTTATTTATTTATTTCTAGCCCATATTGTCCCACTGCAGGGCAAAGGCCTCCCTCCCTTCTTTCCAGATTTTTCTGCCCTTGGCCGCAGTTGACCAATCTGGAAGGTGCACATCTAACTCGTCCCGCCATCTCCGTGGTGGTCTGCCACGCGGACGTCTCGTGTTGACTGAGGTTTGAGTACTAGAAATGTCAGAAATCGCAAAAATCTGTATACCTCTTAATACTATCATCTTCTTGCAGCAACTCGTGCAACTCCTCGCCAATGTTGACCTGCAGCGGCACGCGGCTGGCGCTGTCCTCGCGCAAGTACGTGTCGTATATATCGCACGCTTCTTTGTGGAGCAGCGTCTTCTCTGAACCACTCAGCTCTGGGTTTAGAAGCTTCGTCTGGAATGATTCTGGAAATAAACAAACAATACTGGTAATTTGGCGACCTCTGTGTCGCAGTGGGCGAAGGCCCGCCTGAGACGCGGATGCGGGTTCGTTCCCGCCGCGGGACAAATGTTTGTATCTTCTGTAGATTTTTGTTCCGGGTCTGGATGTTTTTGTTATCTATAATTATGTATATATGTATTTACAAAAAAAAATATCTAAGTATTTTTGGTTGAAACTTGGAATATACATACATAATTTATGACCGGGAATAACACATAGGCTACTTTTGATAACAGTATTCCCACGGGAACGGAAACTACCATGGGCAACACCGCGGGGCGCAGTTAGAAAAAATATATGATCCAGAGTAAACAATAAAAATTTAAAAAGCTTTAAAAATCTATAAAATCCCAAATCTCACTGATATCCTTGTAGAACTGCAGGAGGAAGATGTGGCTGGTGGTCTTGAGGTACTGCATGAAGGAGTAGAAGTACTCCTGGTCCGCCATCACCAGCTCCAGGTCTATCCTCATCAGCTTGCAGCGCTGCAGGTAGATGGAGTCCGTCTGACGCGCGAACGTTTCTAGAAACTCCACCTGGAATAACATTGGTGAAGCTTTATCTCCGGGGCAGTTTGTATAGTCTTTTTTTATTTGTTTTGGCTTCGCACGGCTTGCGCATTTAGCCGCTATCAAGTAATAATTAATTCAAGTTAGGAGTTGTAGGTACACATACAAATAATTACACATTAACATTAGCTAACTAAAACTCAATTTTCGACAAATAACACAAAAAGAAGACTTCTCAAATTCCTGCAAAAAAAAAAAACTGTAAAAGATTGATACTATCAGGAAGCGCGCGAAATTCTAACTTTCTCTAATACGTCCAATAATATTTATCAACCTTCTACAAATGTAATAAGTATAATAATTTATGAATAGTTTGTATTTTTTTTTACTTATCTTTGTGTATAGTGGGTAGTACCTTATAGTTGTGTGTAGTGGGTAGTACCTTATAATTAGGAGCAGTAGTGGGTATATAACTTTATAGTTAAGCGCAGTGGGTAGGACCTCAGATTAGACGTAGTGGTTATATTACTTTACAGTTGTTTGCAGTGCGTATGACCTTATAATTAGGTATAAGTAGCAATTCTGAGTGTCGCAAAAGCTAAACTAAACTAACTAAAAATGTTGCCATCCCTTTCATAGCGATTGGAATAAAAAGGATGACATTAATTTTAGTTTAGCTTTTGCGACACTCCGAATTGCCACTATAGTGTGTATAATACTTTATATTTAGTTCAGAGCAGTGAGTAGGACCTTTTAAATATGTGTAGTGGGTAGGACCTTATAATTAGGCGTGGTGGGTTGTACCTTATACCTTATAATTAGGTGTATTAGGTAGTGGAGCCATAGTTTCCTCTCCGGTGGCGAGCGCTATAAGCGTGTTGAGGGCGTGAGGCTCGCTGAGCACGTCAGTCAGAGATAACAACGCCCAACCACCGAATATCTCACGAATTAGCACTCGGAATACACTGTAACCAAGGTAAATGAAAAACTAATTTAATACATCACTGTGCCATCTAGCTCTTAATCCTATCCTACTAATATTATAAACGCGAAAGTTTGTGGATGGATGTTTGTTACTCTTTCACGCGAAAACTACTGAACGGATTTGGCTGAAACTTGGAAATTACATAGATTATGACTGGGAATAACACATAGGCTACTTTTGATCCGGTATTCACACGGGAACAGGAACTACCGCGGGTGCGCAGCTCATAAAACATATTCCGTCTTACTTAAAAACGCCTCTCAAAAGTTGAACACTTGTTCAACGACTGATCAGCTAAAATTCTTACCTATAAACGCATCTCAAAGTTGAGACATGCTTGAACACTCTCAAATAGTTAAACAACGTCGGGACCTTGTTTAAAAAGTTGAGAGAGCCTTGAGACGCAAAATGGCGAACATTTCAAACAGCTGATGTTTGTATTTGTTTGACATAACCTTAGGTAAAGTTGTTTTGTTTTTAGGTAAAGATAAGTTTGAGTTGAGAGGCCGTTGAGAGCTGAATCAGCTTGGTTTTTTTAAGTAAGACTGATTTTATTTGATCCGGTAATTGATAGAATATGAAATTTTCAGATATTTATTTTTGTTGTAATCACATTACAAAACAGTTTCACGACGATACTGATACAGACTAAAATTCAGATTTTAGTCATTTCAGATTATTTATGAGACCACTACAGACCTTTTCTATTTTTAAATTCTGGTTAAGGCGTGATTGAAACACAGACCACCCATCAGTGTAATACTTACGGATTAGACACCTCAGTGTCCCTCAGTACAATCGGCATGAGTCGCTCAGACAGACACCTCAAGTACTTGAGTTCGGATGCCCTTGAGCGCGCGGCGACGTGGATGCAATGTACCGGGCGTCCTTCCAGTCGAGTCGAGTCGCGATGAGTCGTGAAGTGGTGTAATGCGCACGGTATGAGGCGACTCATTATGAATTGTGAGTAGTTTATCTGAAATAGATCATTGTGAAAAATCTTACAAGAATTTTCGATTCCGGCAAGATTTAGTTAAGATTTTTCATTGAAAATGAATTACCTAACACTATAAAAATTTGTGTAACTGTGTGGTTTACACTATAAAAATTTTATAAAAAAGATCATCGTATTTATATTCATATGCCTATGCACGCCTTTTTCAAGATCCATTAAAATCTGTTCAGTGGTAAAAAGGCGTAACGGAAACACAATCATCCAAACATAGTCTCTTCTTTCTTACAATTTTGCCCTAGCCTTACATTAGACATTTTGCCTCGCGACATTTTGCGTATGTTCCCGATGCATAATTATAAAATACTTCTTTAGGATGTCCTGTGGCTGTCCAATGAGTTTACTGGGGATCATTAGGATGCTTGGCAGAAAATGCGCCAACAACCTTAAAACAGGAATCTAAACAAGAGGTCACACTAACTTTAAGAGCTCTCTGCAGCAAGTTAGCTGATGCATGCCGCAACTGATGCCTCAGCTCGTCCACGAAGAACGGCTGCAGGGTTATCTTGCTGTACCACGCACTGATGAACTGCTCCAGGATTGTGTTGTAGAACTGGAAGCAGAAAATAATAGCTATTCTAATGGATACCAAATACCAAGTATATATATATATATATAAATACCAAGTACCAAGACAATATTTGCGCTACTTAAAGCACAAATATTGTTAGTCCTTGGGTACCCAAAGATGGTAGGCAGATGAGGCCGGCCGAGAAGGCGTTAGGGAAACGATCTTGATGGATTCGAGAGTGAGTGGTGGGAGGGGGAGGTCGCCAAAGAAGGGATGAGTAGAGAATTTTAGGGGAGACTTTTGCCCATCCATAGGTTAACAAAAAAATCAATTATAGTGGGTTTACACGGGTGTGTGTTTACACGGGTTAACAAAAAATACATTATAGTGGGTTTACATGGTGACTTTAGTCACGCGATTTAAACCGCGCGTAAGTTAAATTGTACACTTGATAGTGACTATGAGGTTAATCCCTGTAATAACAATATTTCAATACATTGTTTTATCTTGATAGTTCTGACATTAACAAGGTATTCATGATAAAAATAATGAGTCAAGTGATAGGATGTGTTTTTCTTATTACCTTTGTAATTTGATTACTATTCTGCAGCATTTCCAATAGTCTGTATAGAATTGAGGGTACTGCATACTAATCAAGATTGAAAGAATTAAGATCAACTGTCATGTGGGGATGGAAATCAAAGTTCTTACATAAATTGTACTAATACAAAATATCCATGTATTCTATCAATTATCTAGTTCCCAAAGTACAAGCATTGTCTAGTTTGGGGCTAGATAGTGCTGAAAAACACCAGTTGGAACTCCAGTCACATGAGCATAAGATTCTAAAGATATTGTAGTGTTTTATTAAATTTATGTACTTATACCTTATTTTCTTGAAGTTTACCCCCCTTATGCATAATGGTTCAGTAAACCTATATTAGCTAAAACGGATATTAAATCTGTTGCTATCTCTTTTCATTGACATAAGAGTAACAAGAAAAAACATATTTAAAATCTATATTAAATTGACAAATCTTTATGAATAAGACCATACATACTTACATCTTCAATAGCTTGATCCAGTTGTTTATGTATTAGAAGCCCTACCCAGGGCTCTGTGGTGACCCCTGTGGTGTCATGTCGAGCACACTCTTTAGATCCACATGCACTACACCTCTGAAATTTAATTCACTTTTTAATTTATATTATCAAAACAATTAAATTGATGATATATTTGTACCAGATTATTTAACACTAGTAGGTTCAAAAAAATTTATCTCTAAATGATGACGAAGTCATTGATAATTCATTTCCTTTTTTGGACTGATGCAAAGCAAATGCCTGTGGACTGTGGAGTTACCTTTTTCGGCTCATCTTCTAACTTTTTGTCGACGCTGTGGCCGAGGAAATGGCACTTAAGTTTCTCCACGTAAATCTGCAGCAGACTGGAGTTTACACCGTAATAACAAGCCAGACATCCCAGCCCATAGCTGAATGCTATCGTTGCGAAGTGAAATCTGTGATCAAAACAAAAGTGGGTTACCGCATTTCCAACTAACGGAACACGTACAAAAATACCTGAATGCATTGCATACCTGTAAAATAATAAAACAGCGACGGAGGTGCAAAGAATTCCCAAATAAATAATATAATTAAAATTATCAAATTTTTCTGTAAACTTCGTTTGACATCTTTCAGTCATGGCTGGCGAACAACAACTTTTGTTTGACAGAATTTGACTTAATAAGTTTTGACGTTTTTGACATTTAGATAAATTGCCATCGCTAGTAAAGTAGCTTGCCATGTTGCACTCCTAAAAAGTGGGTGGTGTTGTGTACGAAAATATATCCATCCACACCGCTCCGAAGGCGACAAAGGTCTCATAACATAAAACAAAGTTATGACCACTTGCTCTTTTTTTTGGTAAATGTTTAGTCATTACAATGATTTTAGGCTGTCCATGATGGATGATTGATGTGATGAGTGAAGATTTTGAATACCTACTAAAAACTTTGGAGAATGTGTTATAACTGGCAACTTTTTTATTTCGTTCATTAGATTTGACTTTGACAGTGACTGTTTGACTTCTCCACTCCATGTTTTATTGGGGGCAATTCGGAGTGTCGCAAAAGCTAAACTAAACTAACTAAAATGATTGCCATCCTTTTTATTCCCATCGCTATGAAAGGGACGGCAACAATTTTAGTTAGCTTAGTTTAGCTTTTGCGACACTCAGAATTGCCACTATTGTTTGACGAAACAAAAATCTAACCGCAACTTTTAAAATCTTTAAAAAGATTAATCGGTTTTCACACTATTTTTTAATTATAAAACCAGGATCTGAATCAGCAGAATCTAAAACAACACAGGAACAAAGCCGACAATCGCTTAATAGAGAAAATATGTAAGTTTTCAAATCTTTGTAAAAACAATCCCAATTTATCTCTAGATATATCTCGAGTGGTAGTACCATTATTTTATTTTTACATAATGTATGTATCTACTTGAGTAGATTCCCAGGCCTACAATGTAAAAACATATTTTTACCTGTAGAACAAAATTAAGAGATACCTATAACTTTAATTATACCTAAGTACATCTAACATAGAATCTTTAATTTTCTCTGGAAAGAGATCAAACAATACTTTGTACCCAATTTGTACCTATCTATTACAATGAAAAGATCAGTAGTTCACGCTTTATCAACACAGTTCATATCATAATAGCTGACTCTGTTTACTTAAAAAGTCATTTGCGGAGTGATACCAGATGGATGACTTATACATTGTAGTTTGTTTTATGTTTAAAGATAAAATTGTTAATGTATCTACTCCTCTGAAGTAAAATTAATAAAACTACTAGCTAATTTAATAGACTAGTATTTCCAAACCAAATTCAACTTTTTTACTCTTTTCTGATGCTGAAGTAAATTGTTCCAGAGTAAATATGTCTCTACAAAGATATCTTTTGCAAGTCTCAAAGCAATACATCTCAACTCGTCTCCTACAACCCAGCAGACTGTCATACTGTGAGCTGCGACACAAATACAGCAGTGATTCCAGCAAAAAGTTTACTGACCGTCATGAGTGGGTGAAAGTCGACCAAGGAATAGGCACAGTGGGAATCAGTAAATACGCTCAAGATTCTCTTGGTGATGTAGTATTCGCTCAACTACCGGACCCTGGAACGAAGCTGACAGCTGGTGACGAGTGTGGAGCCTTGGAGAGTGTGAAAGCAGCTAGTGAAATATACTCTCCCGTTAGTGGAGTTGTCACCGAAAATAATGCAGAGGTAGAGAAAAAGCCAGGTCTCATAAACACATCTTGTTATGAGCAAGGCTGGCTGTTCAAACTGAAGTTGACAAAGGCTGAAGAACTTCATGAATTGATGACTGAAGAGAAGTATGAAGCGTTTTTGAAAACAGATGTGGAGAAAGAAGATCCATAGGTTTTTAGTTGTTTGTAAATTAGGAAAATAAAGTGTTACGTATTAAAATCCATGTTTGTTTGAAAGGTCTGTCACAATAAGGACTTCTAGAATTCCTCTATCTTTCCTATAAAATTCAAAGTTTTCACAGAACACTTCATTCATTCATTCAAACTCTTCCACACTCCACAGAAGACACTGAGACGAATTAATTTCAATGCTTACAGTACAGCAATCCACCTTTATCTCAGGAATGGGTAATAAAAGTAGGTAATGTGCGTGATATTCTTTATTAGTGCATATCTTACACCTAGATATGGTAACATAAGTTTTACTATGGCATCATAATCATAAACCATACTATCACAATATTTTCAAAAATAAAAAAACTTGACTCGAGATCTTAATTCTGTACTTGCCAAGTACATAAGTAAAAAAAAAATGATAATACAAAATAACACCATTATAAACACTTCGAAAACTAACTACATGGACACATAAAACAGATTTCTCTATTTAATTCATCAACACATTTTTTAAAAACCTAATATGAGTTTATTTTACAAAGATATATAACAATTCTTAATTCTTATTGGTTTGATTAAATCCATGTTCTTATCACAAATTAATTGCATCTAAAACAATAATCCAGCAGTTTATACATTCTATGACTTTATAATAAAAGAGTTTTGATGCAACAATTTGTGGCGCAAAAAATACCTACTTCAATATTTATTTCATAACATTCAGATTTTATCAACCAACATTGACGAATATAATTATCTATCATAACAACAAATTACACTTTAACGCGTTTAAGGCAACCAGTTGCAGATGGTACCTACTACATCATGTGCATGGGTGACACCAAGTGGCAGTTAAAGTGTTAATCGTCAACACATTTCGTTGAGTACTCATGTAAAGATACTCTGTCCTCTACAGGGTCAATCGGATTAGCAATTAAATTGGATAGATTATTTTAATAATTGGCAATCTTTCTCACTAATTCCCTGTTCTTTTAATTTTGACTTAATTAATACGTTAATTATGGAAGCCTATAAAACGTAAAACTGTAAAAAAACTACAAAATTAAAAAAAATATTCAAAAATACATTAACTTTCACCAATAGAGTAAAATAAGCAAATAGAAATAAGCTATCACAAAATCCGGCTGCTCTTTTTACTATTTGGTTAGACCCAGTACATTGTAAGTCATAGTACTTGCAAAAAGTGGACATGTTATTGTGCCAAATGTATATTTTTGGACTTGCTGACTATAGGGTAATGTTATGTTATGTTATGAGCCTGTAATGCCCCACTGCAGGGCAAAGGCCTCCCTTCCTTCTCTCCATTCATCCCTGTTTTGGGCCACTGTGGACCAATCCTTTAGATGGGCATCTAAATCGTCTTTATAGGGTAATAAAACTAATAAATTAATACTCCTAATGAAAGTCAAGACTGAGCAATGTTTACCGACTTGGATTTAGTTGTGACATTCAATAATATTATGTAAATGTATAATAGTAAAATCATCGCACCTAACAATAAAAAAATATATAGTCTATGGCTTATCCAATGAAAATTGAGCTCATATAAAAACACAAACGATTGAAACTTAACTTATCACCAAAAAATATTATCCCTATGCCACAAAAACAATTTTGTCATTTTATTTTTATACTTACTTTAGATCAGAGATCTAATTTGGCATATCAAGTGCACGCAGGATTTGTGCAATGGATTAAACACACAAAATATTATATATTACTCATCCATACCCAGGCAAAACACCCCCAGTTTTGAACATAATCTTCGGTTTATAAACAATGGAGACCACAAATTGCTTATCAAGAGACAGGTTGACGGTCACTTCTAGCACTTTAGTTTGGGCGTTGTATGTGAAGTCGCAGGGTTTCTCGCAAGGTTGAGAGTTGATGTTGATGGCCTTGACTGAAGGTTGGTTGAAGAAGAACACTTTATTGACTGATGGAACGCCGAAGCCCCACCATTGGACGGAGCTACGGAACTCAGTGCCGTTGTGCTGAAACTTGATGTGGCTGTATTTTTTCTCTTGGTAGCTGTCTGTTGGGAAAAGTTACTTTTAAAGAATTGTTACAAGAGTGTTGCCAGTTCTATATAGAAAATATTCCGTTGTAATTTTTTTAAAAGACAGGGTTCAGTGGAGGATTTTGGGGAGACCTTTGCCCAGCAGTGGGACATAGGTAGGTTACTAAAAAAAAAAAAAAAAAATTTATATCCTTAACAAAAATGAAATCTTGTGAGCGTGATTATCAATTACTAGTCTGTCTGAACTCCCAAGCCAAGGTTTCACACCTTCACAAAAACACCCATCTGTCCAGAGAGATATATATAATATTTATAAAACGAGAATAGGGGATATTCTAATGTAGGTGAACTATTATAAAAATACACTTCAGATTCTGAGTGTTCTGATTGTCTAGTAGAGTCTACTATATAATGCGGGCACCACACATTGGAGGGTTGGAACGTGCTGGTTCCAACACTCCAATGTGTGGATCGATCTTGGACGGTTATTGGTCACAAACGGAGCACCATTGGCCATTCATAGCCAATGTGGGACAAGTTAAATGTTATGTTATGTTATGAGCCTGTAATGTCCCACTGCAGGGCAAAGGCCTCCCTTCCTTCTTTCCATTCATCCATTCAAGTTAAATAAATAAATAAAATTCCTTGTACATGTCAATGTACAGTGACGGTTTGAAAATGTTCGTCGGTTTTCAACTTGATTCGTTTAACGAATACGAGCACATTATCCCTTTTGAAACTGAATAGACAGAACACACTGAGTTAGGGAAAATAATGTTTTAACTGTTCTTTTTCAAAGTTCAAAATCATTCAGATCAAAGTTGTTTGACTATAATTTATCTTGTCAACGAGATTACGAGACTATTTTAATGTTTTGATGAACCTTAAACTTCTTCGTGCTTATATTTATGTCAAATTAAAACTATTGACAACAACACGATAGTCATCATTGGAAAAAAAAATCCTCTTGTAGTGTAATAAGAAAATAAACATTATTATTATGTGGTGCCCGCATCATGCACAAGTTTTATCCCAAAAACCCCAATCTTCATACTTGCACAAAAACCCTTTATTTTTCAAAACTTACTAAGACTATCACCATCATCCCAGTAGAGCTCTCCACTCGCGGCGTGCGAGGAGTCGGGCACCACCAATAGCTGCAGTGGAGAGCTCCTGGTGTTGCTGGTACTGACTGGGCCGCGGGAAGCCGGCTCTTGTAATGGAAGCACTGCCCCACTCTGTAAATAATTTGACGTCACAAGTTTAAAGCCAATGAAAACCGTTTGCTAAATTCAGTACAAATAATTTTATTTTGCGTTTTATGTTGAATATCATACTAATAGTGGCAATTCGGAGTGTCGCAAAAGCTAAACCAAACTAACTAAAATTAATGCCATCCTTTTTATTCCAATCGCTATGAAAGGGATGGCAACATTTTTGGTTAGTTAAGTTTAGCTTTTGCGATACTCCGAATTGCCACTAATATCACACTAATATTATAAAGGTGAAAGTTTGTCACTTTTTCACGTTCAAACAGCTTGACGGATTTGATTGAAATTTGGTACCAAGACTGCTTAAACACTGAATTAAAAAATAGGCTACTTTTCATTCCGGTATTCCCACGGAAACGGGAACTAAACACCGCAGGGCGCAGCTAGTATTCAATATTTTTGATGTGTGTGTGTTCAATGCAAAATTATTTAAATCCATAATCTATGCGGAGTTCAATAAAAACATTATTTGAAATGAAATAAAATGAAATATGATCACGACTGTATCCCGGGAGCGGTAGACATTTCTTTCAGATCATTAAGATAAGATAAGATAAGATTCGTTTATTTGCCAGAATATAAGTTACAATCAGATCTTATAGTACTAATGGTTAGTCCAGATATATTCTACCTAATAGGCATGCAAATGTTAATACTTAATAATATTTAAAATTTATTTATTTTTTATAATCATTGTTCGATGTCCCTAAAGTTAAAATATTGGTCAATTGAATAATAACATTTGTTAATCAGCCATTTCCTTAGTTTTACCAAAGACGATTAATATCTAGGTTTTACATTGAAAAGGTTTCCTGATAAGGTTTTTAGGTCGTCTGGTAAGTGATTATATATTTTAATTGTCATATAGTATGCCTGTTTTTTTGTCATTTCTAAATTATATTTTGGGGTATGTAATCTGCTGTTAGTAGCATCCCTTAGTCTCCTGGGACGTAAGTCACTATTTCTTATAAAAAGTTCTGGATGCTGGTGAACTAGTTCAGCTGCTTGCCACGGGAGAGGCAATATGTTATTTTTCTTAAATATGGGCTTGCAGGGGTCTAAGTAATGTGCACCACACAGAGCACGGATTAGGCAATTTCAGATCTTTTCGAAGATGTCTAAGGGGGTAGTCAGAGGTACATGATTATTTTTCAGTCAAATAGCCCGTACTTACCCTAACAGAGACATAGTTCTCCTCATCAACATCACCCGTGGTGGTCCTCGCTTCTCCGTTCAGTTTGTACCAGGAGTGGGGTTTGGGGAACAGAGCCTTGCGAGTCGTGGCACCCTTGTCCAGTATAGCGGTGATCATCAGGTACGGACCGATGAGGAACTGATCATCTATCGAGTGGAGATCCACTTGATCTGGCATTCTGGAAAGATAAATAGATTAAGGCTCAACTCACACCAACAGAGCAGCGAAGCGGAGCGCAGTTTCAGTGTCATACGAATTTCCACTTTATTTTCATTACATTAATACTTATTATCGCATGAGAAACTCGAACGAGTCGCGAGGATGCCCGCGGCGCCGCGGTTATTCCGGCGAATTCGAATTCGAAATTGACAAATCTTCACTACATAGTATAAAACAAAGTCGCTTTCTCTGTCCCTATATATGCTTAAATCTTTAAAACTACGCAACGGATTTTGATGCGGTTTTTTTATAGATAGAGTGATTGAAGAGGAAGGGTTATATGAATAATAAGGCTACTTTTAACTACCGCGGGTAACACTGCGGGGCAATCTTTATGAAATTATTCTATAAGCTAGTATAAATAAAGTGGTTTACTCGAAGAAGAGCGGTCGTGTGACGGTGGCGCCATCTACATGCGCCCGCCAGAACAGCGTGTAGTAGTAGGGCAGGAGTCGGTAGCGCGTGCGCAGGGCAGACCGACTCGCGGACACCACGCCCGGACCCAGGCTCACGGGGTCTTGAGGCTGGAGGACAAAACATTATATAGAAATAGAAGTAGAATAGAAAATATTTTATTTAACACACACAAAACATAGTACAAAAGAAGAAACAAGGACGGGAGTTTTATATTTTAAATTATAGTACCTTAAAATTAAAGTATCTACGTCCAGCAGCGCGATGGGTCGACGATATTATCAGCGTCGTGGGCCGGCAGTGGATCAGGCAAGCGCAGGGACGGGAGAAATGGCAAGAACGAAGGGAGGTCTACACCCAACAGTGGAAGAGATCGGGCTGCGGCTGATGATGATGATGATGAAATGACGGAGCTTAGCTGGATATTTTTTTTCGGATAAAAAGTCATTTTCTAAAAATTCATCCTTACTATTAAAATAATCACTAAAGCCAAAACATTTGTTCTACGACTTTTGTCTAACTCGAAATGTTTTCATTACAATGCGTTCAACTTGGTGGAACCAAGTGTGTCGAATAACCGTAAACGGAGCATTGTTATTGGCCATTCTAATGTTGGAACCAAGTTGTAGCTCATGTGTGGTGCCGGCATAAGCGTGAAGGAGTAACAAACACTTACATACTAAAATAAGTAAGTTCGTATGAGCAAGTGGCCAACACTGGTTTTTAGGGCGCCTAAGGGCCTCCGTCATGGCTTAACGACATACATACTTACACGCAGACTTAAGACAAATATTTGCAGATCATACAAACATTTGTCCAGCGGGGATCGAACCCGCAATCTCCTCGTCCCAAGCTTTCGCACTGCGCCACAAAGGTCATCAAAGATAGGATAATACCATGGACCTAGTATGGACTGGACGAACAGCGAGCGTGCCGCCGAGAGGGACAAAAAATGCAGTGAATCCATAGTTTCGTAGTACAAAATTCGGAGCATCAAGTTTCCGGCCATACAAAAAAGCGGCACGCGATGAGGGACAAAAGATATAAAGCTTCGTCTCTTTTACTCACAAGAATGTTGTATACTTATATTCTTCTTTGTTTTTGTGTGAATGAGAAAGGAATATACAGCGCTCTTTTTCTTACTTTCTATAAGGATATTAATATCACAGATAAAATAATACTAGATAATACTCACAATGCCAGTGTTAGTATTATGGTTTCTACTGAAGGGATAGAACGCGCCGAGTTGCATCCATCGCGTACACAACTCCACAGTGGTGTTGCCGTTGAAGCCGCAGATATCCGCGCCCATCATCGGAATGCCGAATACACTGAAGCTTAGCAACTCTACGAATTAAAAAAAACATTAAAGGTATGCGTGAAACTAGCGCCGCTGCCTATTTTATTTTATCACTAGCTGCGCCATACGTTGTTATCCGCGGTGAATAGTTCCCGTTCCCGTGGGAATACCGGGATCAAAAGTAGCCTATTTATGGATCCAGAGTATAAGCAATTCTGGTACCTTTCATTCAATTCCGACCAGCCGTTTGAGCGCGAAAGAGTAACTCTAAGAGTACTCGCGCGCAATCCCGGTACGAAATTTCATTCAAATGCGTCCAGCCGTTTGAGCGTGAAAGAGTAACTAATTCACGCGTAAGTGTGTTTGTTACACTTACGCGCGAATTATTATATAGCGCTATATTATGTTAATGCCACTTGCGGTCACCCATCTAAGTTGTGACCGCTCAGAGCGTTGCTTAACTTCAACGATCTATCAAGAACGTCTTAGCAAGTTTCGTTACGAGTGCTTGTGATAACTATGCTAGTCGAAGAATATAATGAAAACCTGGTGTAACCTGGTATAGTCATCTTCATGTCATGCCAGTCGCTGGCGATGTCCCCGCTCCAGTGTCCCGTGTACTGTCCCGACCCCACGAAAGTCGCGCGAGATATTATGAAGGGACGCTTGCCAAGAATCTCTGATAAAGCACTGTGGACAAACAGTCATTGTGATGTATTAAAGAGTCACAATCTAATAGCTGACAACACTCAAAAAATGTGCGAGCAAATTCAATGTTCTACAATGACATTCGACATTTGAATGTAGACGTTATGACGTTTGTTTTAATGTTCAATGTCGCTTGTACGCAAAAAAGAAAAACTTTTGGCGAAAAGTTTTGACGTTTACATTTTATTTGTCTGATTGTGGCTCTATAATACATCTCAATGCAAACAGTACATATTATACTATCTTACTTTAGTACATATATTACTAGCTGCGCCCCGCGGTGTTACCCGCGGTGAATAGTTCCTGTTCCCGTGGGAATACCGAGATCTAAAGTAGCCTATTTTTTAATCCAGGGTATAAGCAATCTCGGTACCAAATTTCATTCAAATGCGTCTAGCCGTTTGAGCGTGAAAGAGTAACAAACACACATACACACACACAAACTTTCACCTTTATAATAATAGTGTGATAGTGTGATGTGATTTACTAGCTTACTCGGCCGCGGCTACGCTCGCGTAGTACCTACCTTGATAAAATATAGCCTATGTTCATTCGGAAAGTCCATGCTACACATCGGTGAAATATTTATTTTAATCGGATGAGTAGTTTTAAACCAGTGTCGATAGCTTTTGAAACATCAAATAAATTACAGCGTATTTAGGACATAAGGACATTTCATTATTTTTGAAGGCTTTCACCCTGGTCTATTTCGGAGCTTACCCCAAACAAACCAACTTTACCTCTTTACAATATTAGTATGAAAAGATATGATAGGAAATAGGGGTTCATTTTTATAATATAGAGAGATGGTATTAGCATCTTTCTTTTTCTTTATTATTATTATTTTTCTTGTATTTACTGTTACATTTACATAATTATTACGTGTTCTTGGGGCGAATAAATGTCTTTTCTTTCTCTCTTTCTTTCTTTCTCTCTGCATATATATTAAAGAAAGAAAGAAAAATCATTTATTCCTGTAGGACCACAAGGATCACTTAAGTTTCGTTTTAAATGCTAGGTGATTCTAAATGCCTGTTCCAACGCGACTCCCTACACCAGGGAAAGAAACAGGCAAGAACCTGGTGGTGTGGGCCTAGCTTTTTTTTAAAAGCGATCCCTTAACAATCTAAAATAATTTAAATAGTCAAGCTTCAGTGAGAAGCCAGTCGGACAAAGTGAGGCATTTCAAAGAAAGTAAAAGTAATTGTAAAGTTAACAAGATAACACCTCAATATAGAGAGATGTATTAGCATCTTTCTCTCTGCATACTCACTAGTTAGTAGCCTCCCCCTCAGCGATGCCATAAAGGTTGTGTACATCCTTATGTTCTCCCGCGTAATGCCTGGCCTCCATGCAGAGCGTGTGCTCACTGAGCGCGAGATCCCGTGTGTGGGGCCGGTAGGGGGGGGAGGCGGGGGCGCAGGGCCCGTACACTGAACCTGAGAGGAAGTTGGACGGCTCGTTCATATCCTGGGAGAAAGGACGTCACAAGCGAAATTAAACATTTTATTAAGCGGACTTAAATTTCGTAAGAAATAAATCCATATGGAATAATTCTTGGGGTACCTTCTTTCAAACAAAAAAAAAGAATCATCAGAATCAGTTCATAAACGACGAAGTTATCCATCCGCAAACAAACATAAAAAGAATACGGTCGAATTGAGAAACCTCCTTAATTTGAAGTCGGTTAAAAAGTAACTGATGAAAAGTGGCTTATCAATAATACGAGTAGAAACGAAGAATCAGAATTTCGAATTTGGTCGGTTTTTTTTTGCCAATGATGCTTTTCTATCTACAATTCTGAATGTCCAGGGATATTTATTTATTTTATCTATTTTTAAGTCAATGAGCTTTATTTTCCAAACACTCCAAATACAAATATAGTACATACTAAAAAAATTTAACTAACGTATTAAAAAAAACTGAAAAAGTACAACCTAAATATTAAACTAGCCTTAGGCCATAGGTCCACAGTGATTAAAACTTATCACTGTGGACCTATGGCCGTTAAAGGCTCCTCCAAAAGTTATTTATTAAAAACTAAATATTAAAAACAATTAACGTTTAAATCAAAATCAAATCAAATCAAATTGTTTATTTATTTCTCTCACAACACATAAACATAAAAGAAATAAAGCAATAAATTTTAAAAATAAATACAGTTAATAATAATGATAAATTTAAACAATCGTAGGTTAGAGGTAAGCCTGTCTTGTGAGAGACTGGTGCCTGAAATATTTACTAACGTTTAAATGAGTATATACTTACAATCCAAGCACCATCGTACGACACTTTCTGGTGAAAATCAGTCATCATCTCCACCCAGTAGGCGGTCGAGTTCGGGTGAGTGAAGTCGGGGAAAGCGGTGTGTCCTACGTTCCATACCTATTCAAAAAAAATAATTATAATAAAATAAACATAAAAAAAAAAAAACATTAAAAAAAAAACATGCATTCATTATAAATGCTAATACTAACTGGTTGATACATACATACAGAAGCCCGCCTGAGACGCAGAGGTTGCGGGTTCGATCCCCGCTGCGGGACAAATGTTTGCATGATCTGCAAATATTTGTTTCGTGTCTGGGTGTTTTCTATGTATAATAATGTATGTATTTACAAAAAAAAATGTATCGATGTAGTTTATCAGTCATCTGGTTACCATAAAGCATTAAATTGCTTAGCTTGGGAATCGATGACGCCGTTTGGAATGTCCAAGGATATTTATTTATTTATACATAAAATCACGACTCTTTCCCATAGGGGTAGGTAGAGACCACGGATCTCCACTTATGATCTAATCCTGACATACTTCTTTCGCCTCATTCACTCTCATTACATTCTTCATACACGCTCTCCGGTTTAGGGTACTTCGGACCTGGCCTTTCTCCAAAATGTCACCAATTTGGTCCAAATATGTTCGTCTAGGTCTTCCCCTCCCAGATATCCCATTCACACCCGCTTTGTACACCCGACTTTCATTCATCCTCTCTACATACCCAAACCATCTTAACATACCCGTATACTTCTCATCACTGCATCTTCTTTACTGGTTGATAAATCAATCAATCAATCAATCATTTATTTATTTTATGTATAAATGTTTCTTTTCGATAAAAAAAAGGTTTTCTATGCTAATATTATAAAGAGGTAAAGTTGATATTTATAAATACATGTACACGGGGTTTTTACCTTATTTCTTTACTTCCCGACGTTAAACCCCGTGTACATGTATTTATAAATATGAATTGTGATCGCGAAAGTTTAAGAAAAACTGAGGTAAAGTTGGTTTGTTTGTTTGTATGTATATTTGGGGTAATCTCCGAAACTACTCATCCGATTTCAAAAATTCTTTCATCAATTTGTAGCTTAGACTTTCCGAATGAACATAGGCTATATTTTATCAAGGTAGGTACCACGTGAGCGAAGCCACGGGCAAGTTAGCTAGTTTTTTACAAAGGAGACCGCTAAGATCTTATTAGAATGGTTTTTCAAAATTAGTCATCACGCCTATTCTGATCAACAGACCTGTCCTATAAAAGGTTGGTTTGTGGAGTTCTTGACAAATATATCCATTTCCAAACCGCGATCGAAAGGCGGGTAAGTGCCGGGCTTTTCTGAGGCTCCAATACCAGGGTCTGGAAATTAATAAAATAAGTTACTTATAAATGATAAAAGTTACTTATACCAAGGACGATAATTATACCTTATAATAGCACACGGGAAATTACTCACGTAATATTATCGTCGATTTAGATACCGACAATGTTTCGATTCTCCCGGAGAATCTTTATCTGGGTATAAGTGTTCAGCGCGGTCGCGTCTCACACTGTGAGACGCGACCGCGAGGAGTGTGTGTTTAGATACCGACATTGTCGGTATCTAAATCGACGATAATTTTACGTGAGTAATTTCCCGTGTGCTATTATAATGTCTAATACAACTCACGACAGTTTTGAAAGTGAGATAATTATACTATTCCCAGGGAACGGGAACTATTCACCGCGGGTAACATTTACAGGGCGAGACTCGTAATAAAATAAATGGCGGCGCTAGTTTGACGCATACAAGCACCTTAAGATGTAACTTACCGATGATAATAACGTAATGCATGCCTTCATTGTGCAGTTCCCTCACAAAGTCCGGCAAGCCGGCGTACTTGTCCGTGTTGTATGTGAAGTCATTGTGGTCTTTCATGTAATCTATGTCGTTCCACTGCACGTCCTGGGAAAAAAGTTACCCCCTGTATATTGGTTTAGTCAACCTACTTTAGCTAAAACAGATATTAAATCTGGTCTTTCATGTAATCTATGTCGTTCCATTGCACGTCCTGGGAAAAAAGTTACCCCCTGTATATTGGTTTAGTCAACCTACTTTAACTAAAACATATATAAAATCCGTTGCTATCTCTTTTCATTGACATAAGAGTAACAAGAATTTTTTTTTAAATTCTACATCAAATTGACAAATGAATAAGATCATTTGTAGTTACAATATCGTACCTATTTAACTTATTCAAAATACTTTTTTCCTCTTAATTTTGGCTTCGCATGGATTGTGCGTTTAGCCACTATCAAGGTATTATTTATAGTTCAAGTTATGAGATATACACAATAAAAAAAACTCGTTAAATACATAAACATAATATCACATCCATTGTGGGTCTTTCTTTACTGAACTTTACCGACATTGTGGTTCGGACTTTATAGAATTCTAAATGCAATGATATCCAGTTTTGTTTCATTTGCACAAGCTTATATACGTTCACGAACTAGCATCAGTAATTATAAAGGTTTCAATATTGCGAGACTTGGGTGATAGTGCTAATGTGTACCTACACATTAGCACTATCACCCTAACCTAACCTACACATAAGCCTAACCTATAAGCTCGTATTTTTGCGCTATAATTTTAATATCTAAAATACCTTATTCCGGATAGTAATAAAATAAGCAGATAAAGCCGTTCTCAAGTCGGGCAACAAATACAATTTAATTTTGATTGAAATTTCTAGCATGGTAAAATAAAGATTGCTTACAAAAGGTATACCGGCATCTCTGTTTGACTGCCATACTTTTTTTGTCGTGTTCAAATCGCCATAGTCGAACCTGTGAATATAATAATTAAACTGTTTATTTTATATTAATTATATTGATATTGATTCGGATCCTTTAGGCATATTTAAATCCTCTGACGGCGGCCTATTTGGTTAGTTAAAGGTTCGTTTTCACGCGTCGCCTGTACCTAGAATCTTATTAGAATGAAATCATTGAGATGTATTACAGAGCCACAATCAGACAAATAATTATGTAAACGCCAAAACTGAGTGTGAGAGTTTTTCCTTTTTGCGTACAAGCGACATTGAACATTAAAACAAACGACATAACGTCTACATTAAAATGTCAAATGTCATTGTAGAACATTGAATTTGCACGCACATTTTTTGAGTGTTGTCAGCTATTAGATTGTGATTTAATACATCTCAATGAATGAAATGGTAAGTTTCACCTTTATAATATTAGTAGGATAGGATAGTGGGATGAACATACTTGCAAAGATGGAAGCCCAGTGACCAGTAAGGAGGCATGAAGGGTCTTCCGACCAGTTCTGTGTACTGAGCCACCACGTCCTGAGGAGTCGGGCCGAGGAAGAGGAAGAAGTTGAGGATACCGCCGGTGGTGCGGTAGGTGATGCCCGGCGCCGGCTGGAGGACGATGTCTGAAATAAATCAATAAATAAGTATCCTTGGACATTTCACACGTCATCTAGTCCCAAGCTAAGCAACTTATGCTTGTGTTAAGGGGCGTCTAAACGGGCTATATTTTACGACAATTTGTGGCTGCAATTATTGGCAAACATTACCCAGTCATCAAAAAAACATTTTAGTGCATTTTATGGCTGAGCAATCAATTGCAGGCAACATGTTGCAATATGGCTGCAATAGTATGGCCTTTGATTCAGAACAAGATTTGCGAGGCGATCGTTCGGCCACACGCCGGCTACACATAAAAACATTTTGACATACCAAAAAATATGTGGCTATAATGCCGGGTCATCCTTAAAATATTGCATAGTGTGGCTGGTATTGCTAGCAATGTTGCCGGCCACAGTATTGCAGCCACAAATTGTCGTAAAATATAGCCCGTTTAGACGCCCCTTTATGGTTACCAGATGATTATAAATACTTAGATACATTTTTTTTGTAAATACATTTATATTATAGATAGAAAAACATCCAGTGATACGCGGAAGTTGCTGGTTCGATCCCCGCCGCGGGACAAATGTTTGCATGTTCTGCAGATATTTGTTCTGGGTGTGGGTGTTTTTCTGTCTATAAATGTATAATTTAGAAAAAAAAACTGTATTTAAGTAGTTTATCAGGCATTTGGATAGCATAACACAAGCTTTAACGGTGGTCGATTCTACACAGTAAGCCAGCTATCGAGGGGCTGTTCTAAACCTTCGACACATATGTTCCTTTAACACAAAGACGATTAAAATTAATCGTCTTTGCTTTAACACTATCTATGTCTTCTATTGTGTTCGAAAACAACTGAAACTTGAAAAAAAAAACATAATTTAAGTTGGGATTATATGTCGCTGTGTGAAACATCCAAGGATATTTTTTTAAGAGGGCTAGTGTTATATGTGCCTGTAATACCTTACCCATTGCATTCGAGTTGAGAAGCAAGGTTCCATGTGATTTTCCATTATGCTCCACAGCCAAATAGAACGGGTGCGCTCCATACAAATTTACCTAAATAAAAGAAATAGAATAATAATAATGAACTCTTTATTACACCAACAATAGGAATATACAATTACAGTAAAAACAACACATTAACAACAATTTAATATTAAAAATCAATTATTAAATTCAATATCTTTGACGACCTCTGTGCCGCAGTGGGTGAAAGCCCGTCTGAGACGCAGAGGTTGCGGGGTCGATCCCCGCTGCGGGACAAATGTTTGTATGATCTGCAAATATTTGTCTCGAGTCTGTTTTCTATGTGTAAGATGTTATGTATTTACAAAAAAAAGTATAAGTAGATCAGTCATCTGGTTGTTATAACGCAAGCATTAAATTCCTTAGCTTGGGACTAGATGTCGCTGTGTGAAATGTCCAAGGATATTTATTTATTTAAATCTTCTCAAAATTAATATTTACGATATTATTAATAGGGCCGTGTTGGTCAAGTGGATTAGTACCTCGACTTTCGATCCGAAGGTCGTGGGTTCGAATCCGGCCGTGCATCAATGAACTTTTCGCATCGAAAAATGTATATGCGCTTTAACCAGAGTTGGCCACTTGCTCATACGAACTTACTTTACTTTTTTTAACACGAGCTTATAACGGTGAAGGAAAACATCGTGAGGAAACCAGTTAGCTCTCTAATAGCGTCGATGGGCTTGCAACCTGTCACGTATGGAAAGTTAACTTCTGCAAAAAGTGGGGATGACTCTGACTACCCCCTTAGACATCTTCGAAAAGATCTAAAAATTGCCTAATGATCTGAAAGAAATGTCTACCGTTCCCAGGATACAGTCGTGATCATATTTCATTTAATTTAATTTTTTTACACCTAGCTGTACCAGGGGCATTTTTACTTTTCGTGGTCCACACCTTATAATAACTGGGGTGTTCGAAGAGAAAAATGTTATTTCAATGCTCCTCTTTAGTTAAAACTCACCCCTTCAGTAGGCATCCGATCCCTGTTGAATATAGCGAAGGTATTCCAATTCATATCGTTCATGAACCTAGCTCGCTTCTCGCCCAATCCGAACAAGTGATCTGTCGGTAGGATCGCGGATAGCTGCAGGAACTGGTCGGATAGAATCAGACCGCCTACGTCTTGTGCGTTGAATCTGAAACAACTCACTATCTTTACGTTTCTACAACATGATGGCTTGCTTTAAAGTCGTTAAGCCATGACGGAGGCCTTTAGGCGGCCGGAAAACTCCGTCATAGGAGTTAGCCACTTGCTTATACGAACGCACGAACGAATGATGGCTTGCTATCGTTATAAAAAAGCATGATTGCTTAATTTTTGAACTATAACTAGCTGCGCCCCGCGGTGAATAGTTCCAGTTCCCGTGGGAATACCGGGATCAAAAGTCGCCTGTGTTAATCCAGGATATCAGCTACCCTGGTACCAAATTTCATTCAAATCCTTCCAGCTGTTTAAGCGTGAAAGAGTAACAAACACACAGACAAACTTTCACCTTTATAATATTAGTAGGATAATTTCATGCATACGCTAAATTTTAGCGTGAATATAAAAATTTTAGCATCTAAAATATTCAAATACGCAGATTTTTTTTATACAAATGCCCAAGCTGGTTACATCAATGTAACTACAATGTAACTAGGTGGAACGGACGATATTTTTGGCCATATTCACTTTGGCATTAGAAAATATACTTTAGAAAATATACTTACATGGTAACATTATCCGAGTTCCGTATAACTTTAAAGCCAGTTAAAGATCCTTCGACCACCACTCTGTATTTCGGCTTGGTTAAAGTCTTGGGCACCATCGCAATCTCTGGGTACATGGGTTCGAATCTCCTGTGCTCTGCGTCGTAAATCTGAGGAAATACAACAGTAAAAGAACTTACCTAATTGTCAGCACATTGATTTATTAATAACACGCTGACCCGGCGCACTTCGTACCACCAGTTTTTTTTTAATGCACGAACCTACTACGATTTCTTAGAAAACATTAAAGAAAAGAATTATCTAAATCGGTGCAGCCATTCTGGAGCTATTGTGTGACAACGAAATACGATTCATTTAATATCTATACTTCTATACTAATATTATAAAGAGGTATAGTAGGTTTATTTGTTTGGGGTAATCTCCGAAACTACTCATCCAATTTCAAAAATTCTTTTACCGATGTGTAGCATGGACTTCTCACTAAATCCATTATGGATCTGGACAATGGATCTACTGAGAGTGATCGGACTTTCCGAATGAACATAGGCTATTTTTTATCAAGGTAGGTACCACGCGAGCGAAGCCACGACCAAGTAAGCTAGATATAATATATAATTATAAACTATAAACTATTAGTAAAAAATGTAATCCCTTGCCATGCCGTTCCGGTCTGCGTAGGCCTTATCTTGGTCTGCCCTTAACTAATGCCGGGTTGCAATATTCAACTTACTAATAACCGTAGATCTGTCGCCATAGTAATATTGTTATCTGTCAAAAAGTGTCCTACATTTTTTGTTGTCTAAACAAAGTTGCTATGGCGATCAATCTACGATCATTCGTAAGTTTAATATTGAAACCGGCCGTTAGAGGTATTATCTTAGGCCTAAACGTGAAATTTAATCTAACCTTGACTTGCAAAGCATCATCAGACAGATACTTAAAGTCCATCCGCACTAGTCTGAAGTCGTCGGGGTAGTCAGAGGGCCTCGCTCGCTCGTAGACAACAGACATGGAGTGTCGGTCCTCCGTCATGTTCACGAATACAAAGGTGCCGTATTGTGAAGGGTAGAAGCAGTACGGTACGCCGGACTTCTCAGCACTGGCCCAGCAACACCCTGTAGGTTTTTGTGTAGTGTAGTTATCTATCCTCGCTCACGTGTTAGAATAGAATAGAAAACATTTATTCAGCACACACAGTAAAAGAAAAAGAGGAAAGGTTGGTGACGATACCTACTTAGAAACTTCGTAATTACATTAGCCCGGGTGGAATTTAGTGTGGCTGAAAAGGTCAAGTCTCAGCGTAGTTCTACTTCCAGACCCATTTGGGAATGGGAAGTAGCGCTGGTTTTCAGACTGGACCACATTCAGAGTGAGTATAGCTAAGTATTCTAAATGTATGGCATTTTTAGTTAATGCAAGGACGATATATTTAAGGACTGATAATGTTCATACAGGAACGGTGATTCAGATATTGTTATAATCGCGCTCTATTTACAGATGGCGCTCTATTTTGAGCGTGTTATAAAGTTACCCATAATTTATGATTTGTTCGGCTGGTTGTATTTGTGATATCAACCAGTATAATAAGTGAAATAAATTTTTACGATTATTACCTACATTGCGTAAGGGTTCAAAAGTGGTAAGGAATGTCCAATTTATTAAATTTTATGGAAAGGAAACTCCTAGCGACACCTATCATGCATTTTAATAACTAATTTTAGAATCACATTTTGAAGTATTGGATGAGCGGTCCTTTTATCTATATCGTGCTAGGTTCATGCAAGTTACTGGGGATTACAAGTTACCGCTGCACTGGATTGACTCGTTATCAGGACAATATCCATTATTACGGTAAATTAGTGTTAACCTCCTTGACATAATATGAAATATACAGAGCATCCAACACTATGAAGAAGTAGCTTAAATAATGTAGATAAGATATTTTGCTGAGAGGAAACATTATTTTATTTTAAATTGTAAGTACTGTATTCAAAGATTTTCTAAAAATTTTCTAAAAATTTGTGGTGTAGGTGTTATTTCTTTATAGTTAATATATTTTATTGTGTGTTAACCCACACTTAGGTATTTCTCTGGCAGTGGTAAAGGCAGCCCGGCTAAAAGTCGATCGCTTGTATCACCGCAGATTAGAATCCTGCCGGAACCGTAACTTTTAGTAAGATTTTTCAGCTACTTTTAACCTTACCTCTAGACTTGCACTCGGCTTCGTTCGCTCCATTCTGAGGCAAGCAGTCGAACCGCATGTTATCAGTTATCTTCGCACAAATATCCCGCAACTCTTCAGCTGGACGTTCAATGTAATTCTTCTTGTTATACTTGTACTCTTTCTTCTTAGCATCGGTGAGATTCCCTCGGTTCTTCACGCTTAGGTTGTTGTGGTCATGATAACGGTTTTCGGTTGTCACCTGAAAGAAAAAATAATCATACTATGACACTAATATTATAAAGGTGAAAGTTTGTGTGTGTAAGTATGAAAGTGTGTAACCCCCGGTTCCTATATCCAACTAACGGATGTCCGTACGTAGGTCGTCATAGCAACGTTGTTATCTGTCAAAAAGTCTCATACATTTTGTGTTGAATAAACAACGTTGATATGACGACCTACGTACGGACATCCGTTAGTTGGATATAGGAACCGGGGGTAAGTGTGTTTGTTACTCTTTCACGCTCAAACGGCTGGCCGGATTTGAATGAAATTTGTGTCCGTTATGCCAGCGTACACATAAGAGAATTCACATTTTTTTTATGGGTACGCCAGCATAACGGTATGATAGCGTCTCTTGAACCAAAGAGGCACTATTTTTTTCAGCTTTGCCCTAATTATGCACTATTTATGCATTATTTTTTGGGCATAAAAAAAATGTGAATTCTCTTATGTGTACGCTGGCATAACGGACACTGAAATTTGGTACCAGAATTGCTTATACCCTGGATTAAAGAATACGCTACTTTAAATTCCTGAAAAGTGCAGTGAACCAATAGAAACCAATAGGATCGTTTAATTTACCCAGGTAGTAAGCTAGCCTCAAAGAATGAAGCTATTATTGGTTCATAGCTATTTCATTGGAGGAAATGCAACCATTCCTGTTTTGTTAGAGAAAATAAAATAAAGCATGCTTTCTTAGTAGTAAGAAATAGAGCGCTGTATATTCCTTTCTTAGTCACATAAAAACAAAGACGAATATATATAACATTCTTGTGAGTAAAAGTGATAAAGCTATACTATACTAGGTCCATGCATGCTTTCTTCTTTCCTACCTTTTCAAGTTGTAAAGGTGATATGGGTGCTTTTACAGTCTCTGGATGAGCGCGTTCCCAAAGTTTTCTGAAACAAGAAAAACAGATTATAATTGTCGTTAACTTTGCCCAGCAGTGGACTGGACAGACATGGGCAGTATAATACAATTGACAATATGCTCTATACAGTAAGTAGGTACTTATTTAAATCCAAATTGATTTTTGTCTAGTATTTTGTAAACGTCAGTCAACCCAATGTATCTAAGTAGTATATGAGTCATCATATATATACACTCATCAACAAAGTCTAGGGATATTGTATATTTCATCAAATATTCAAAAAACTATGAGGTATTTTCTGAAATAGTTAATGACAAAATTATATGTTAATTCAAGGTCTTTAATAAAAAATAAAAAACCATTGCATGATTGTGTTGTTTGAATTAAAAATGTTATTTTTTTGATCGCCATAGAAAATGAGTTTGAAATAAAAACTTATTTTTTTCTTGTAAAATTATAGATTTGGATTTAAATTAATAACGAATTATTAGTAATCACTGTTGCCACCACTTACATTAATTACACAATTTACACATCGACATCGACTGTTCAAGCTTAAAATTAAACTGCCAATGTCTTGCTGCGGGATAAGGTCCCATGTTCTTTCTAAATGTTCGAAAAATGGTAGTCCCGTCTTCAAATTTGGAGGAAAATCTCTCATAGCTTTTCGCTGTAACATGTCCCAGGCATGCTTGATAAAATTAAGGTCAGGCGACTGTGCAGGCCAACCCAAAACTTGAATTTCGTGGTCTCGGAGCGCGGCCGACACTAGCCGCGCCGTATGGGCAGGAGCATTATCGTGCGTGAGTAGAAATTCCTGGCCCATGTGGATTCTGTGTGGGATAATAACAGGCTCTACTACCTCCTCGTGGTGTTTTTGTGCAATCATGTTGCATTGGACCCAAACGAGATGGGTTCGTGCGCCAAGATGAATTCCTGCCCACATCATGTTTGTTCCGCTGTCGTATGAGTGGACCTCTTGGGGGTGCCGTAGACGGCTAACTCTTCCTGGAGTTCGCCAAACGCGTGTTCTTCTTGAATCCGTATGAAACCCAAACCGGGACTCATCGGTAAACGGCACCAAAGACCATTGTGCGTCACTCCATGTTAAATGTTCCCGAGCCCACGAAA
Source organism: Xanthorhoe designata (assembly GCA_963582015.1). Taxonomy (NCBI): domain Eukaryota; kingdom Metazoa; phylum Arthropoda; class Insecta; order Lepidoptera; family Geometridae; genus Xanthorhoe; species Xanthorhoe designata. The sequence goes on from OY757045.1 coordinate 1,679,299, forward strand.
GCGGCCGACCGCGATTGCCACGTCGCAATGCTGGAACACGTAGCGGTCTTCGAGCATAAAGACCAACTTCATGCAACCTCCTTCGCATGGTTTGGTCGCTTACCAGCAGCTGATGGTCCCCCTGGAGCCTTTGTACTAGTTACATCACTGTGATATTCGGTTGTCTTCTGGCGGTCATTTGCAGAAATCGACCCTGTCTCTGCGTAGTAACACGAAATCTACCCGTGTGCTGTTCAGCAACATCCTCAGTACTGAGATAACGTGACCACAACCTTGCTATCACGTTTTGGTTGGTGTGTACAGCCTCAGCAACGACGCGTTGAATAGCACCATTTTCTAACATGGTCTCGGCTCGTAGCATTTCATTTCGACTCAAATGACGACGTGACATGGCTCTCAAAGCTCAAACGGCACATTAAATAAAAAAAAAAAAAAGAATTCGATATCTTTTTCATTAAATAATTTCAATAAAACGATTTTAATTTTCCTTGTCGCAACAAATTACTAACAATTTTGCCGCCGTATTTTGTTTTTTCGTTTGTTTTTTTAGTTTTTTTTTTTATTAAAAAATATAATAAAATATGTTTCAATCTGTATATAAACATTTTATGAAAACTAATAGGATTTTAAAATATAAAGGCGGTAATAATTTATGTTTAAGGTATCCCTAGACTTTGTTGATGTGTGTATTGCGTTTGAGGGAGGAGTCTTATACCCAGCAGTGGGCTATAATTTGAGCTACCAATGACGCCGATGATGATATCAGTCATCTGGTTACCTTAACACAAGCATTAAGTTGCTTAGCTTCGGACTAGATGACTCCGTGTAAAATGTCCAAGGATATATTTATTATTGTGAGAAACACTCGTACAAGTCAGCTAAAGAAGTATAGTCAGTAAGTTCGTATGAGCGAGCGGAACTCTGGTGACGGAGTTTTTAGGCCGCCTAAAGGCCTTTGCCATGGCTTAACGACTTTAAAAGCCGGGACCGAAGTAGTGTGTAGTACATAGATAGATAAATACTTTATTGACACACACACACATTACAGCACAGATGGAAAGGTTTACAGAGTAGAAGAACTTAACTAAACACAGAATAGTACAAAAAGTAAAATAATATAAAAAGGTAGGTAATGCAATAGGCCTGTGCTGAAGAGGGTGGGTCAAAAGGGACCAGTCTCAGCTTTTTGTTACTCTGCGCCTTGACGCAGAACAACACTGATTTTCAGACTGGGCCTGGGTGGTTGTGACTCCACGAACCGAGAGAAACACACATACTTATAATGCGCGTCAGCCCAGTTGCCGCCCACAGCGCCACTGACCGCCCACCAGGTCGCTATACAGATCACGCACGCCACAGCGAGCCCCATCACGCCCGACAGTCGGGGCACGTTGTCCCACACTCTTTGAATAACGTTGCGACGATGTGAGAAACGCTCGTACCTGGAAATAATAGTCAATAATAGTCATTTAAAGCAAATGGTTGATGGTCATAATAAGTTTGTATGAGCTGGTGTCCTCTGATGACGGAGTTTTAGGTCACCAGCCGGACAGTCGGGGCACGTTGTCCCACACTCTGTGAATAACGTTGCGACGATGTGAGAAACGCTCGTACCTAGGTAAAGGATCACAATAAGTAAGTTTGTATGAGCTAGTGTCACCAGGAAGAACGGATTGAGGCAATCTAAAACTCCGTCATCAGGTCCTGATGACGGAGTTTTAGATTGCAATACAATATGTTGGCCGAGCGTAGGCGAGTGAACGCTAATACCAACGTATTGGACGGCATATTTGCCTTGAATTGCAATCGCTCGTTATCACTCGCCTAGCTAGCCGAGTCCAGGCAAGCGCTAACGTGTAGGCCAACGTGTAGAGTTAATTTGTCATAGCGAGGAGTCGCTCACGTCCACTCGCAACTACTCGCCTCCACTCGCTCCACTTTGGAGCTGTGTCGGTTTTTTTGCACAAATCAAAGGTGCTCATCACTCGCGTTGGCGTAGGCTCGGCCAACATGTACAGGCTTAACAATAGGATTACAATCAAATAACATGATAAGCATTTAATCTTAGAATGTTTGGGGTGTTTAAGATGATCTTTGACCAAATTTTAAATTGTTTTAATCTGAGTTATGTAGTTGTAGGTTTTATAAAAGGCGTGATTAGGGAGTCTATTAACTGATTATTAGATAACACATACATTCCATTGCTAATCAGAAAATGCATTATGTACACACTACACAGTATAAACTTGAGTATTATCATTGAATATGCAATTAAATCATTTTGCATGTCTATGATACCTGAATCCAAACCAGGATTGTGAACATATTGATCTACAAGCAACATGTTCGGAGACAATATAGTTTTAATTCCGTCAACTTAACTCACACTAATATCGGATACACTTGGCTAGCCATCAGGGAGAGAGAATATGAGACACTCATAAAGACTAAACTACTACTTAAACTAAACTGAATTTTCAATACAACAGTTAAATTGGCCACTATATTTCTTGACAAGTCTAACTATGACATTTTTAAATCAATTGACTCCAACTGTGATGATAGTAACAAAGAAATGTGCTACAAATTATAGGCAATTAAGAATTATTCCGAGAACACAGTTATATTTGATGCAATATTTACCAAGTAAACAACAATGTCCAATTACTATCTGTTGAATAAACAGTACAATGCATGTGATGATTACTTTTATACTTATCCGGTAGTGAGTAGGTTTTAAGGTCATAGGTCAAGAGGCATTCTTTATGTTCATAACAAAAGATAAAGTAGGGTAGGTTAGTACTAACACTGACTATAGTATAGGTATAAACAAAGCGTCAACTTTACACACTATACACTTGATTGTAGTAAACAAAAAGGTATGTCGTATACAGTATGTAATATTTAGCTGGGACAGTATGGTGATTCAAAATGATAGAATTTTTAGTAGAAACGAGTAGACATAATTCATTTTTATTGAAATAAGTCATTTGATAAAAAAAAAATATTTTTTTCTTTTATAAATCTGGATCGACTCAGTTTCAATAAACATGAGAAACCAAAACAAATGTTGTGCCTGAGGAGACTGTGCTGAGTCCTCTCTTTTAGACAGCACAGCGGGTTAGCAGTGAATGCATTAAACAACACAAACCTATGTTCTCTATTCGAGGAAGGGTCACCGTCATCCTTTGGCTTGGGTATAACGCCGCTGAACAGCGGAGCCCTGCCACTCTTGCCGCTGTACTTCCCAAACGGGGCAAAAGAGTTAGACATCTTCCTCTTAAAGCTCACATTCTTCGGCCCGCTCAGAGACGTCTCCGTCTGCTCCAGCCCTTGCGAGGATTCTCCAAAGTCATGGACCTTCGCACCAGTATCACCACTCTCGTTACCGAAACAAAGGCGATAGTTTATGTTATCGTTCAGCGTCAACAAATCCGTTTTTGAACTTGGAGACTTGTCGCAGAAGTCCTCAAACGAAACAATTTCATAGTCCTCCTCGTTTTCTCCCGATTTCTCGGGTTTATAAGGTATTTTGGGCATTTTTTTAGCCCGGTAGATATGCGTAGAAAACTGTTTTTATTTTATTTGGTATGGTGAACACATTGAATTGAAGTAGTACGATGACTATATTTCACTTTACATTTTGTCAATAGCACTAACTTTGTATTTTAGAGAAAAAACTTGTAATTTCAGGGAACTGGATTCCTGTTTGGCTGTTTTTATTTTTATATAGAAGAATGAACGAATGAATGAAAAATTGAAATTGAACCAATAAAAATCGATTGAATGACGTGACAGATTACATAAAATTAGGAACACTATAATTTTAGGTCAAACAAAACCAAGTGAGTCTATCCACCCACAGTCTTCGTTAGGTTATGTTTAATACATTAACAGTTGAGTACCTAATTAAAAACAGGACCATAAAATTTATACTCATCTTTTTTTTTAAAAGTCATTCAAAAAGAGGGTTAGTAGGTTAGTAGATACGTAGGTACTAGTAATAATGTAAAAATGAGGGTAGATTAAAAATTTTCACTTGCACATACAGGTACCTACCTACTAGAGAATTTGAGCTTTCATTCGCGTGGACGACATGGTGGACTTTTGAATAGACATAAGTTTTAAATATTTTTTAACTGAATTGTGGTGGACAGAGTTTGCATTTTATGAATAATTTTACTCAAAATGAATTGGAAGAGTGCAAAGTTTTTATTGGCATCGACGGCCACAGTTGTAGTCGCTTCACAAGTTGCAAAGAAGTTGTACAGGTATTTTTTCAATCCTAAAAGGTGCTACCAGTCGGATTTGATGAGTGATGATTCTTGCAGTGAGCTAATAAGCATGAAAAACAGAGAAATCAATGACGTAATACTATTCTCAGATGACATAGTTCGTCATACGATAAAAGTGCCACCAAATAAAGACCTTACAATATGTGAAAGCAGAGAATTAAACTGCTTTAAATTAATTAAGTACATAAAATCGGCAAAAGAAACGTTGGATGTTTGTATGTATTTGATAACAAGCAATGAGATAGCCGAACAAATAATAAGATTGGGACAGAAACATGTTTTAGTAAGAGTAGTTGTTGACAGCGACATGGCAAATACACCACCGTCGCAAATAAAAAAACTGAAGGAATATAGTGAGTATGAAACAATAATCATAATTTCAGTCTTACACTAAACTGATGTGATGACTATCCGTAGGTAACTAAACTACTTATTTTACATCTTTCAGGTTTTATTCAAGTACAGACTAATATGAAATCCATACTTATGCACCACAAATTTTGCGTTGTTGACGGGCCCAGGGCCATTAAACGAAAGAACATACTGAAATCTTATGCTGAAAAATTAAACGTTCACGCTCAGTATCCATCATCCTGTGTGAACTCACAGCCAAAATCAAAACCAGTCAGAGGTTTCGTTATGTCTGGTTCACTGAACTGGTCTACCCAGGCTATGGTTTCAAACCACGAGAGCGTTATCGTCACATCACATCCAAATATCGTTGGCAAATTCGAAAAGGAGTTTGAAAGTTTATGGGTTGAAACAGAATCTGTAAGTAAAATAATTGACTACCTAACTAACTTTTCTAACTAACTAACGTTTACTGACAGTAAGCAAAACCAAAGATAGATAGGTTATTGAGATTGGCTGAAGACTACCTAGGTAGGTAGTTGAACTGTAAAAAATATAGGTAGGTATTAGGTACTTTGGTACTGAAAATGTAAGCTACCCTCGCAACGGGAATTTGTTTTCGTTAGGCAAAAAAAATCTCTAACTGATGCACCTAATAAATTCTTTCACCTACCAGGAGTATTTTTTTATTATGTAAGTAGGTACCTACCTACCTATCTACTTGGTAATTTAATCTGCCCCTAGATTATGTAACTTGTTTCACATTGTATCCAAGTTGTATCAAAGCAAAAATCACAGTAAATCGCGAAAATAACTGTCAGATTTAACGCTGATTAAATAAATTTGTAAGTAACTTACTTACTTACTGTCATACTTGACAGTTGTTTTTGCGATTTACAGTGATTTTTGCTTTGATACAACTTGGATACAATGTGGAACAAGTTACACAATTAGGAGGCTGGTGTGTTTAATCTTCTAGTACCGTATGTTGTAGGTAGGTATTAAAAATGTAAAATGATTGAATTATGTTTAAAGTCATGCCAAGCTTTCACATTTCTTTCAGGTGGTACTATCAGCGGCATCCTAACTTCTGTTTTTGATATATCCACATACTAAAATATTGAAACTAAAACGTAAGTACCTACTGATAAATTGTTATTTTATCATTCAAGAGACATGCAACTATGTGATGGTAGTAGGAAGTATAGTTTGAGAACTTTGAGAATCGCTGAATTTTTAAATGGACCATAAACAAAGGTAGTGTTTTCCGTTCATTCGGTCGGTCGCTCACAGCTCACAGACAAAAAAACTAGTTTGTCTAGAATGACAGCTGACAGCTGTAGACAACTCCATGTGCACTTCACTTCAATTTCGATCGATCATATGTTTTCTTTGTGTAGTTTTTTCAGCCGCTGTAATTCGAATTGGTTAGAAAGTTCACGTGTTAAATGACCTGTAAAATCTAGATACAGGTGATTTTAAGCGGTCCTAATACTAGTTTACGTTTTCCCGTGTCGAGTTGGTACTTTAAAATAAAAAATACGTGGTGCATATTAGTGCATTTCAATGTGCACGTGCTTGCATTTTTTCAGGCTAATTTCTCTATTTCGGTTCTCAAATGGTCTATATTTTTTTTTAATAACAAGAGTATAGTGTTAGCAGTGAAGCCACACGTGTCCGGGGTTGGTTTCGCCCGATTTCGATATAAAATGTGCCTTTGAAAGTGGTTCGAAGTTGCGGCTATAGGTTGGAATTAAGTAATTTTATTTCCACCTGTTACTGTTTTGTGTCCTGGTTCCTGGATAGAAGGTCCATTGGATGAAGTGATTGTGGTATGTATAAAGCCCCAATAGTTGAAAAACAGTTTGTTTCTGATGCACATAATGTTAATTTTGAGATGACATTCCACAAAGGTCATATACTTACTGTTTTGAAGGATTACATGCAATTACTGCTAGAAAAATATATATGAAAATCTACATTCTCACTTTACCAAATCTTGAATGAGCACACTGTACAGAGTTTCCCTGGGATGTAAGGGATACCTTTTTGTATTACCTATTTAATTTGATGCAATAATTTGCCCATGTGATCAATCTCATTTCTCCATGTCCTGTACAGAGTTTCCCTGGGATGTAAGGGATACCTTTTTGTATTACCTATTTAATTTGATGCAATAATTTGCCCATGTGATCAATCTCATTTCTCCATGTCATTCAATCAATACATCTCAAAGTTACCTATACTACAAAAAGTTGTTGATTGCTCTGTGTAATTATTTATAAATTTTAAAGAAATTTTTACACAGGCACAAAAACACCATCCTCATATTACAAAAATATGTATTCTACTTAGTTAATTTTTATTTATGACCTACATATTTGAGTTGAGAATCAGTTGTATGGTAATGTTTTAACACAAAAGTATTGTCTGCATCATAATAAATATTATTCTGCGAGACCCAGAAAATCAACTTAACCCCGGAAAAAATAAGGTGTGGTCAGCCCTGTGCACTCTTCAACATTCCTTTATTATGCTATTATTTATTATCAGTATTTTCCCCTTATAAACACTAATCAAATAATATTCAAATAATGAAAACAATATTTCAAATACTTACTGAAAACAATATTGTAAAATATTTTAAAATTATGTCACACTAGAAAGGTATACATCCAAGATTTGAAAGAATGGCAAAAGGCTTAATAATAAACTTAAAAATGTATATTAAATAATAAAATGTATATGTAGGTATATGATTTGTTGGTAAAGCCCAGCAGGCTGTATTTGCTTTTAATATTTTTTAATTTCTACTTATATCACCTCTCTGCCTTACTATAACCAATAGTTATTTTGTGTTAGAGTTAACTGTTTTTATAGAATAGAAATAGACTGTGACTAAGTACCTAACCTTCCTAATTTTAAATAATAATTTTTTTTTAACTTTTCTTTATGTGATTTTGTTAATGCAATAACCTATTTCTTCTCATAATAATTAAGTTATGAAATTGTATGTATATCATTTCACAAATACTAAATTGTGGTTTTGTTTTGTTTCAGCAAAAGGCACCAATGATGAAATACCACATGTGCAAGTGTAAGATATGTGCCAAAAATGTTTCTATAGTGCAAAAATATGGGATATGTGTGAAAAACATGTTTAAAACGTGAAAATAAAAATCTAATCATGTGGATGCCGACACAGTAGTGTTATTTTTATCGAAATGTGAATTTTTGGATGCAGTGTTCTTCGATAGATGGCGCTGTTTGGATTGTTGCTGGCCAAGTGTGGTCATGCTTCTGCTACTCACCGCTAGGTGGCGCTGGTAAGCAATCATTTAAGTTTATTTACAAACCGCTAGGTGAAGTGTGTTTTGCATTTATGTGCGACATCTAGCGGCTAGTAGCTTTAACTATTAAGTTGTTTACTACCATATAGATGTCGCTACATGTACTGAATGAGAATTTATAAACTTAATATAAAACATCGCTATCTGTATAAAGTTCATATCGTGGTACATTTTAGCACTGTCCTTGATATTTATCTACGTTTTTCGTGGCGAATTTTGTGTAGAATTATAATTTGTATCTACGTCATATTTCCTCATCCTAATTTTATTTACTTAAGTACCTACCTAATTTACAACATATTCGGAATAGTACCTACCTAAATAATACGGTCATATTAATTATTCCTTGCAATTTACTTACGAAACGCCCAATGTGTGTTTACTAACGTAATTGACCATATGCCGTAGATTCGTTTCAAAAACCGGTGTTATTCAAGTTCTTGTGCAATTTCGAGTCATGCCCATACCTACTATGGGCCTTCATTGATATGCTAGGTAAGTACCTACCTACTTAATTTCCCCAGTCATAGAGACCGGTATTGGAGCTTGTCTCGCCGGGAAGTATGTGAAATGCTGTAAATTAACTGGTTAATAGGCAACTTGAATTATTCATTCATTCGGCCTTGAACCTCGACTGACTTATCAACATTCTTCTCTATGACATCGTAGTATCGTCCGCATAGTCATTCTTAAATCACACTATAGGTACCTACCTACATACTTATCTTTTTATAATTTGGCGCCCAAAATGTATTTTTTACATTAAGAATATTAACGTTTCGACTTGCCCATGTATTACTATTATTGACGACCATAATATTTATTTCTACCACTTACCGCTGGCTCCTTTAGGCATTTTCAAAGGAACTAAAAAACCTAAAGCTAAATAAATGTCCAACTTAATTCAATTCAATTCAAGCATAAAGTAAAATAATAGGTATGAAAAGTAATCTTAACTTTCTTCTACATTTATTACTTGGTCTCATAAACTGGGCTACAGCACCTACACTAAGTGGTGAGACTTCTGTCGCAGGTGCTGTCTTCTTTCTATAATTATGATTAAAATATTATCAAAGCCGTTTCGAATCTTATTGGTCACTAGCTGCGGCCTCGCGGCATTACCCGCGTAGTAATGGTATATGACAATGATGATGATGAAGAAAAGTTGCCTATATCGTTCCCCAAGAAAGGAACTGTCACATGCAGTTTTTTATTTTCAAATCAGACTATTAGTTCCAGAGATTAGCGAGTTCTAACAAAAACTGTTGGAACTTGGATTATACGATTATACTTGGAATATGTTTTTCGGAACCAACTTACTTATTGACCATTTGAATGCGACCAAAGCGACAGTGACTCTTGTTAGACACACATCGGAATTCCATCGTTTTCTCTTTTCAGTTTAAATGGATAATGTTGTTTGTGACAAGCTTATAAAGTTCAAATCTAAAAAGAAACAGATTCCCGATTGCCCAACGACACCATGACTTAAGAATACGTAAGCACTCTATTTCATTTTTATAAACTAGGCTGCACCTATACACTGATGAATTAAACTACTTTTAAGGAAAACAGACTAAATTGCGTAAATAAGGGCATCGACCCGTTAAATCAAAGTCAAAGGATATGCGCTTTGAACCACCGTCCTTTACTACCCATTTCCTCCCGAAGGCACGGAATTAAAACTACCTTCATAAAGCTTACAATTTACAAAGTTTTTTAATCTGTGGCCGAATGCATCCGGTGATCCGCTGCCTTTGTTTTGTAAATAAAAACAGTTTTAAAATGTTAAGTACGTGACTCACATGGCATAACCTGTGTAACAATGGCCGATTTTGACCTGTGACTTTCAAATATATTTGCTGGGAATAAAATAAATGCGTACATTATATTTCATTCAGCTTTAAAACTTCTGAGAATCCCTATTTTATATTCCGTCGAGGGTCTCACTTTGTTGTCCAAATTTTGCACTTCAATGTTGACTGAATAGAATAGGCCTCCCTTTGTTTTCATTTTTGCACTCTAATACTAGCTATTGTAGGCCGAATACATTCTGGTCGCCTCGCCAACTTTTTCGGAGAAACATAGCAAGACGAAAGTAATTATTTATTCTGAAAACTAGTTACATTTTATCTACAAAATAGTCGCGCGCGGGGCTAACATTTTTTGTTTTTTTCGCATTGGCATTTCCTTAATCCATTCGTTTCGATAATTGGGTATTTAAGGCTAAGCTTTCTTGTTATAGCCTCGACAACAGTATAATATCTACTTTCATATTAATATTCCGTAGTCACTTGGTCTTCTTTACGAGCTATCCAGACCCACCCAAGCACATCACATGTCCTGCTTGGACACTAAACTTTTTACAACATTATAATGTTTCACAAACAATTAATTCGTGCTACCGTATCAAATTACAATCCGAGTTATATTAAGATATTTGTTGCTCCCCATCATTGTTCTATAATACTACTAGACATTTACGATCTTTTTATGGTGTCACACTTCGTCCTATCTCTTTACAGCAATAAAATGTTTAAGCTCAGTTTAATAGCTATAAAACTATTTCAATTTTCCATACCAGAGATTTAAATGATTGTATTGTAAAGAAAGGTACCAATTTGACCATTTTTATGACGTCACTTCTAAGTAACTAGGTACGTTAATAGCATAATAGAGTAAGTTCTGAATGGATTCACTTATTCTAGTAATTTATGGGCAATTTGCAAAAGTGGTCCGTTTTATGGCACCTCTTAAAAGAAAGATATTGTTGGGGTGCGCTCATATTGAACATTCAAAGGTGAGGCTAGACCGCTTGGCGTTTATGAAAAGAACGCATTTATTTATCGGGTCTATTTACACAGGTAACGAAATAAACACTAACCCATGGATACAACAAATAAAGTAGAAATTCAAACAAAAAAGACGATAATGCAATTGTGATTTTGTTCAAGAATTATTCAGAGTCAACTGTAATCTTGAGTATGCCAAATTCGTTGAGAAACATAATATTTTGCAGTTTATTTTGTGTGTTATTTTAACGTATTAAATAAAAAAGCGTCTACAGCTGCCATTGTATATAGAACCTAACAATGGTATCTTCGTATTCAAATTATAAGTTTTCAAAGCGTTGCCATTAAAAGTTTTCATAGGCGGTTTTTGTGTCCCTCACGGCAATATCTCCCTCTACGCGGAATACGCGGATGCTCCCTACTCTGCCCTAGGCGTCCCAATTCCATGCACTCTTTCACATGGCAATAGAATTAGAAACGCTCCAGTATCAATAGGCGAATAATTGAATTCTACCATTTCTATAACATCACCATCACCTGCATTTGCTTTGCAAAAAAAATTGGATCCCCTCGTATTTTTGTCTCGTTACTCAATGTCTTGTGCTTTGTGTGCTCAAGACATTGTCTGGAGGATTTGGTTCAACCCTAGTTCCGTATTAAGAAATTATGCCCTTATTTATAACGGGGCAGTATTGATTTACGATCGCACATTGTGCGGTAGTTAGGACATTTCGCGTCGGATGGTCGGCGGCGTCTCGGCCAGGTGTGATTCGGGATTTTTTTCCTGAATCGCGAACGGTTTCCTCTCATACAATAGATGCAAGATTTGCACAAAAACATGTTATTCAAAAGGGGGTTGAAAAAACTAGTGCGTGGTTTATGCAGAGCTAAGGCAGACCGTTGGACCGGATCGGGAGTCGCGTGCCGTATTTGCTTCGTTTTTTAATAGGTGTTTTATAAAGCTTCGGCGAAGCTTGGCGACTCACGCTTAGCTTAATTGCGCAGGCTACGTTGTATTGTTTCCGAATACGCTTCATTGATTATTTAATCGATTTTGAATATTAAATCCTTTTTAAAAATTCATATCAGCCGTCTTTTTCTAGGATTGTGCGGTCTGATATATTGCCCGTCGATATCCGCTCATTTATTAAGTTTTTTGTAGCGTAAGTTAATCTAACTAAAACGCAAACGAACTTAGTTGTTCATGTAAATTAATTCACCGGCTTATCTCTACTTTACCATTGTTGAAAGTACCAAGAAATATTTCCTTTAAAAAATTCGATCGAGAAATACGAAACATTTGAAATGTAAAAAGTAAGACTTCCTTTGATATTGAAAATTGTATACTTAATTGATTCATCTTGCTGCCGCCATAAACGCTTAATCGCTGACTGAACACACGTGGGAGCATTTTGACAGGCGTTTGAAATTCGAATCACAAAAGTGACATCGTCAATCTGTCAATCAAACCATTTTCAACAATGCTTCCTTTTGCGCAAAAGAACGAATGAGTGAATGAGGATTACAATTTCGCGGTACTATAAAAGTCTACGGGAGGTCGTTGACTGACGTGTGCTGTTGACTAAATTAAAAATCCATCAATAAAGATTTGAGTTTGATGTAGGATACGTTTATTGTGAACTGTAAATACTCAATGGACTTGATAAAACATGGCTTTCGTTTTACTGGTACCTAACTGCCCAAAAGTTTACCAACGCAGCTGCTCAGCGGCTTTTTGAATACTACTATTATTTTTAATAGTTTAATGTTCGCAAAACGGTCGTTGGAATCTGAAGATAAATACCTAATCGTTTGTTGATTTGGTAAGCTGTTAGGTAGAGAACTATTACTTATTCTAACGAATCTCTTGTGGGTTAACCCTTGACAGTGTATCTAATTGACGCATTTAAATTCACGGTCTCGTGTTAGCTCTAACCGCGCTGGTAAAGTACCTATTAGCGTACCTATTATCAAAAAGTTTTGCAGCATACTTATTTTATATGAGTAGTTATGTATTATAATCTTCTGGAACAAACACAGTCTGTTTTTATGACATATTTTTAATAAGTTACCAGTAACTAATCTACTTCCGTTGTTTTCCATTAATTTTCCTTCAATAGCGGCTATAGATCGAAAGCAAGCAAGAAACGGCGGCTCCCTTTCAAGTAAAATTAATCCGACTTTTTCCGAGACCGTCCGTTATGCAATTAATGCAGCTTGGATATTTGAAAAAAGAAGGAATTTTGTTTTGAGAAAAATAAAGCGGCGAGGCCGCCTCGCATCATGTAGTGATGTGCTACACTCGACTTGAAAAAACTTTCGTTGGAAATCATCATCTGTGGAAAATTGAGCCTCATCAACTGTGCTTTAATTTTGACTACAATCGCCATCGTTAACAGTTTTAAACGTCATTACTTTTTATGTGAGTTTACTGCAGTGAAAAGTCTCATATCCGGTTTTATATTATTAAGTATAATTTATTTGAAGTGCTACATTTTAAGATATGCCTTGGTGCTCAAATAACTAAGTTGACTGGTCGACTGATGTTTTGTTTTCATTCAAATCAGTGTCCGTTAACTGTATTTAAAATGTCACCTTCAATTTGCATCTGCCTTAAAAATGTACAAATAAAACTGCATTTAAACACGCCAAGTCAATTGTTACTGAACTACAGTTTAATTCTGTAGTTTAATTCTACTCAAAAGCGGTTTCTCTCTGTAGCCGGAAAGTCGGTAAACTTCGGGAAGTGAATGAATGTCAAATGGAGAAATTATTCTGACTACTTGTTCCTTTCAACATATCAGGTCAATGACCAGATTGAGGTAGGCTTAAAAAGGGACTAGTGTTGGTGAAAGATTCGGGGATTTTTTTTATTTACGTTTTGCTGATATTTCTACAAAAACAGTACATTTTGACGTAGGAATTCTCTTTTGTGTCTGTCACCTTTTTAAAGAGCATACGAAATTAGATCAGCATTATCAAAGTCAACTTCAAAACATACAAAGTTGCAAATAACCGGTTATAATCCGGTGTATCCACTTGAGATCCGGAAAGTGGGTATCGAGCGCCAAAATGGCGAAATTAATCGGGAAATGGCAAGTATACATTGAAGGGAGTAGATCCTATTCAGGCTATAAAAACTTTACAACACATTTCCCGTCTAGACGCAGCCGCGTGTGCTAACGATCCCCTTTTAATATGTAATGTAGACTACATAAATATTTAAGGTACGCTATCCACTGATCCACTGAACTGGATAAAACTCACAACACAATGCGTCATACGTTTTTACGTTCTCAATCGATTTTACGAACGTTGCGGTAGACACAACACTATTGTTTTCAAATATCGAACAGCTGACAACATTGTTTCGCGGTATAATTAGAAAGATTGATTTCACCGTGAAGGTACGACATCGAAAGTGTTGTTTAGTGGACACCAGCCTTGGATGCTTCATAAATATTTTAGTTAACATTTTGAACGAGTCTGTCTTTAGTCGGCGCTTCAGACCTATTGTTTGATCATTGGCTACCAAACCGACTGTGACGCAGCGGTATCGAGATATTACGTTATGTTATAAATTATTTTATGTGTCTATGTCATGACTATTGACTGAATATGCTGATCTTTTGCGTGAAGGAGTAACAAACATTCACACTTACATACTTACACAACACACAGTGTGTGATAGCGTGATTATCTTTCAGTCATCTGATTACCATAACACTAACTAGATTAAGGTGCCTGTCTGGGTGAAACTAGCGCCACCGCCTATTTTATTTTATTATTACGTTGAACAAAGGGATTTTCCTATTTATATGAACTATTTAACTATTTAAAATGAAACTATTACATAGGTATTAAAAAAATCTTATGATAGGTTTCAACGTAATAATAAAATAAATAAAAAAATAGAAATAAAGTTAGTTTCCGGAAGTTTCGAGTGCATTACAAGACAGCGCTCGTGATCACGGGTAGACTACTAACTAACTAGCTTAGCGGATTAGATGACGCTGTGTGGAATGACCAAGGTCCAATAACTATTTCATATTATTTGAACAGACAGTTCGACTAAAATAAATCGACCAACAAATGAAACTAACAAATTCTACCGTCAAGATTTGAGTTTCCGTAATAATTTGTGAGACCGTGTGTGGGGTCCAAACCGCGAATCGTATGAACACTATTTACCAATCTGCAAGAATCCGGCTCGAATTAAGAGTTCGGTGACGTGGCTCGGCAAAGTCAATGTGACGCGCGTTTTAAAGAGCGTGTAATAGTAAGAGACGGAACTGCCATATAAAAAAAAGATCTATGAAAAAAAGGAATTTGCTTTCAACGTTACAAAACCAAACTACGCCATACTGCCAAGATAGTAAAAACAAAGCATTATAACTAGAGATGTACCTTAGTGACTATCGATAATTTATCGATATCGGCTCTAGGTGGGATTTCTGGATTCCATAATTCTTATTCATGATTTTTTGTATTTCTTACAAATAAAAGAATGAAATTTATCTATTAATTTATTTGAACATAAGTTATTTCGGTGGCAATAAATCGATCTAGCTAGGATTCATTTTTAGAAAACGACGTTTTATCCGTGTTTTCAGGCAATGATTGTCATCCAGGTACTTTCATTATAGTGACGATGATCATCAAGCTTTTGTTTATGCTTCGCCATGCTGCTTCGATTTTTTTGTATAGGTTTATAGGTTATCTGCAACAAAATTTGTTGTATTAATATATTAAAAAGCATCAAAGAAAAAGATAATATTTCAATGATAAAACACTTAGGCTCAACTCACACCAAAAGAGCGGCGAAGCGCAGCGAAGCGGAGCGTGGTTTCAGTGTCATATGAATTTTAACTTTATTTTCATTACTATAATTACTATAATAGGTAAGTACTTATTATCGCAGAGAAGGCGCGCGTATTCGAATTCGCTCGGTCTCGGACTCGGTCGAGTTTCTCATGCGATAATAAGTATATAGTAGGTAATGAAAATAAAGTTAAAATTCATATGACACTGAAACCGCGCTTCGCTTCGCCGCTCTTTTAGTGTGAGTTGAGCCTTATGCATCCGTCCTAATAGAACGCGATTACGCCATTATCGCGTAAGTAAGCGATGCGACCATCGTGTCGGTCACGTCATTCTAGTCTTCATCGTTCTAGCATCACGTGAATACTGGTTAGGACACCTATTCCATATCAGAATGTTTTGATAAAAAATTAACATGATATAATGCAAAACCTACTAGGTATATAAAATAATGTCTAAGTTGCGTAAATTATGGTTTATGTATCTAAACAAAAAAAAAACTTTACAAAACATAGCAATCAAACAAATTAATTAGAACGAATCATTTCAGTTTCGTAAAACCAAATATCGATATCGATAAATCTAGGTTGATGTGTGTCAAGCACTATGTATTGTTTACATGCGTTATGAGGATAATTTTCTTGCAAAAAACACTGAAACCTTTACGAATTGTATCATAAGTTTACTTAATTTTGATATTAAATGGTATAAAATTGCTTACCAATCTATATCTAATGGAAATTTAGACATAAAATAAGTTTATTGTCATCCAGACGGCATGTTCTTTCTTACACCACACATTTCACATGTTATTTTAGTCATTTTACTTCCACGATCAAACACTATAACAGCCTACAAGATAAATTAAAGTTTTAGACAGTATTTAGTGAACTATAAGTGGCAATTCTGAGTGTCGCAAAAGCTAAACTAAGCTAACTAAAATTGTTGCCGTCCCTTTCATAGCGATGGGAATAAAAAGGATGGCAATAATTTTAGTTAGTTTAGTTTAGCTTTTGCGACACTCCGAATTGCCCTCATTAGCGATTTTATAACAAAAATGTATGTACGAAACAAACAAGACTTTGTGAAGTTTTTGAATTGACACAGATTAAAATGATTGATGACGGTGTACTTCTTCGTTCTTATGTTCGTTCATTCGTTCTTATATATATATTCCGTCTATGTCGGAGTGTCCTACTTTAGTATAGCTCTATAGAGTTTCCAGTGCTCTTCGTTATTTGAACGGGTTACGGAACGGCCATAAAAAAGAAAGCAAATTTCTTACAATCGTGTTTTCGTTCAAAGTTGGCACTAGTATAGTTGTCATAGCTATTTTGCAAGAAATTTGCTTGTCTCCCGTAGTCCCAAAAATTATGACTGAAAATTGTTTTTATTCTTCACACAGTGTTGTTTTTCTGTTACTAGACCATATAAGCTATGTTTCTAATAGAAGGAAACTTAAAATATTCTAGTGTTTAATACTAAATAAATGTAAAGAAAACATGTCTTCTATGATGTAAAAATATGCAAAATGCGATTCGGTTTAATTTCACTTTAGCTAAGTATTTTGAAAAAAGCTTCTGGCAGAGACCTAGATAAATGCTATCCTAATACGAATAATACCATACTATGCTGAAGATATGCGCAAATTTCAAATGGTTATGGTATTACGTTTGTATGGGTAACTCGTACAGCTCAGAAGCCTTAACGTACGTGTTTGATAAACCTGCGGCTTGGCTGCAGCGCTTGTTCGATTGGACGCTAGTGTCGGGAATTTATTTTTTGCACGAATTTTGATCGGTAAAATTGGTGTCAATTTTACATAACATTTTCTTACTCTGAATTTCGTAAAGCTTGTACGACAGGAGATACATGGAAGGAAAAGAGAAGACCTTTGCCCAGTAGTGAGACAATGTGATGTGTTATTTAAGAAAAAAAAGAGGATTGGTGCTTTTTAGGTACTAAATTATCCTAGTTAGGATGCTCGATGTACAGAAAAATATTTGAAATTACGTATTTTATAAAAAACAAAGTCTTATTAGAACTTTTGTGATTTCGTCCATGGCGTCTTTTTAACATCATGCTTCTATTAGGGATTTCGACCTTCTTTTTAAGCTGTAAATGGCAAAGAACATCGTTTAAGTAATGCGACATTGACATTATAATTAAGTATAATATTTTACTATGTATTTGCTGTGGATAGCGCCGATAAAACTGAAAAGATGGGATAGGTGTTGACCAAACTATTGTCCGATGCACTGAATTCCCGCATTGGTTGCTCATTGACTCTAGTTAGAAGTAAAGGCCAAATTTGATTTTGAGTTTGACCTAGACCTAGTATCCGTAGGACGGTTTGACAGATCAAAACAATGTAACTACTGTTTGTTTTAGAAAGATAGGTAGATAATACTTACTTAATAATATTAGATAATTATGATGAAACGACGCATTTTCTTATTAGAATTCGCCTATACAAACCCAACCGATTAATATTAATTGATCAGATAATCCGATAGTCAATAGTTACTTAATAAGTCTCATAACATAAACAAATGATTAACAAACTCATTAGCGTTCAACGCGGCGCATCCCTATCAACTGACAGGTCGGCTTCGCGCCTAAATTTGAAATAAGAACGCGTGAGAAACCGCTCAAGGCGTGTCTCGAATTACCACGTTCGAGAATGTGAATGAACGACTCCTAAAAAAAGTTCGGCACTTCACTTGCAACCTTTTTGCTTGCAAGATACAAGGAAAAATTGTATGTTATAGTGTTTTTTTCTAATTGGCGATAAGTCATTGTTGTGTCAAGAACCTTGTAAGTAGACTAACTATTTGGCTAGTCTGCGGTGTCGTCGAACCGCAGAACTATTAATTGAGCTATGTTCAGCCACGCTTTGCGATCCATCGACCTCAAAATACCTGTAGCTTTACAAAAGAGCGAAATAACTTTGAATGGAACCTGTAATTTCTTAAGGCAATACTGACAAGGATTTTTCATGTAGTAACTCTTTTCATATCGGTACTTATTTCCGACTTGTATAGAAATATAAATAAACCCATAAGGAAAATACGTAAAACAATTAATAGCGAAAATAATGTTCGCATTCAATTTACTTTTAAATTTTTAACAATGTATTTGATTTTATTTTAAATCGGGAAATATATTGTTTGGTTTCTTATAAACTTCTATAGCTCAGGGCTAAGTTATGAAAATATTTTGTAAGTGCGTCACCATATTTTTGTCGATAAATATAGGCCAGGCATTCGTTTTTCAATGAAAACATACCTACTGCTGGATAAAGCGCCGTTGAACCTAACGCTTATGAATAGTAGCACAGATAATATAATACTATACTAGATAGTAGAAATCATGGACCTAGTATAGTACCTGGACGAACAGCGAGCATGCCGCCGAGAGGGACAAAAAACGCAGTGAATCCAAAGTTTCGTAGTACAAAATTCGGAGCATCAAGTTTCCGGCCATACAAATAAGCGGCACGCGATGAGTGACAAGAGATCTAATGCTTTGTCTCTTTTACTCACAAGAATGTTGTTATATATTTTTCTTTGTTTTTGTGTGACTGATAAAGGGATACAGCGCTCTATTTCTTACTTTCTCTAAGGTAGGAATGGTATTATCTCTCCCATTTCACCAACCCACTATCATCGGTGTAGAATACCAATACAATTATAGTTATCGTTTTTAATAATATAACATTTCAAATAAACTATAACACACCCCCCAATAACTGCCAAAGCCAAACAGAAAAAGCAAAAGTCCCATTGCCTTCTTATCCCCGATGGAAATTCAAAATCATTCGCCAATAATCCCTATATTTATAAGCCATAATAAACTTCTATAAAGTATTCCTTTCTCTATAGGGTATGGGGTACATTTTTTAACCGTATTGCGCATAGAACACGTGTCTAGAAGAAATTACGGTGAGGGTAGCTTGTGTTGTACGCAATTTTTACGGTCTGCAGCTATGTGTTGTGACTAAACTTTGGAATAGTTTTCGGATATTATTCGGAGATTTAAGAGTTTGCGTTGTTTAATACATGAATATAGCAAGAAGATAATATCTGTTTTGTTATTCAAACATTTTTGTAGACTGATCTGATAGAGATACTCACTCAATTTCTCCATAAAGGTAAGCAGAGGCTATAGATTTACGTGTATCTTTTTTAATCTTTATAAATATTGAAGAAAGAGATGGGAGAGACCTTTGCCCAGCAGTGGGACTAAGTGTAGGTTATAAAAAAACCTGATCTGTTAGAAAGTAATTGCCTTTCCGAGCCGCAACGCCATAACGAAAGATTTTAGATCGATACCTTTTTATGAGCTCTACTAGCGTTACAATATCGAGTTTAAGAAATGAAATGTCGATCATAACAATAAAAAATTTAATCAAAATTCAAAGTTTACGACAAACTTCGGATAAAAGGGAATTAGCGCTTCGGTCCTTGAGAAGCGTGCCGTTTGGTCACATTAAAACATAAGTAAGTGCGCCGGGTGCGGCAGATGGTCCAAGAACGCTCCCTTTTCAATTGCCCATCTTCAGGCACCAAGTTTTTTTGCCCCCAAACTGATTGTGATCATTGTACCTCGCTTTGTACAGATCCATTGTTACAGTGAAATTCTAAGATCCTCGGTTTCTAAGGCAAATTGCAATTTTCTGTGAATTCACGAATTCAGCTGTGAGAACGCAATTTAGGATTAGGATTGGGGCGGCCATTGTTGCTGAGGATTAGCTGCTTATTATTCCGAGATTGGCGGTGATTAGATCATTGATATAGCTATTATAAAGATTTTGAGAAAACTATCCGTGAATTTTTCGAATTAGAGGTTTCAATTTAGCAAGTGTTAAAGAACTCCAGCCTAGAGATATTGGTAATTCAAGACTGATCTTCGCCTTTTAAAGTAGAGCTATGAAGAATAATAAAATATCACGGAACGCCGTCACTTTTGGCGCGAGCTTGACTCGTCAGATTTCAAAGAGCTCTAAAAAAGTGGCGAAAAAACACCATATCATGCACTTGACGATGCAAAGACACCGACACCGATAGAGCCCCTACTGGTTCAAGTACCCTCCCCACGAGAGCCCGCCACTTCGCCACTTTGCTACAAAAACCTGCCTTTAGGCATTTTATGTTACCCTTTTACGGAACTTTTCATTTTTTAAGCGTCAACGGTTCAACATTGTTCTATGTTTTTGAAAGCAGCATGCTCTTTGATTTTATCTTATCGATTATTATTATTTTGACCAAGTAGTTTAAAACTACACTAAGTTTAGGTACATTATTTTGGAAAGCTATTCTAACATAGTGCATAAAACATTGTATACTTGTCACGTGGAATGTTAACTTCTGCAAAATGTGGGTTACCTAACATAGACACCTCAAACTACCCCTCAGACGTCTGCAAAGGATCTAAAATGTTTATAAAGATCTGAAAGAATTTGTCTTCCGTAGGTACTACCTTAGAAATAGTCGTGGCGTGGCTATTACCTAGGTACATACATTAACATCCTCTGCAGGATCGGAGCGGATGACACAAGCTAAGAGAGTTGGAGAGGTCAAGCAAATGATGATGATTTTAACGAGACAGGCATTAACAGGACAATAATGTTTTTTCAACCGAGAAGTACTTAAACCATTCTCACATTTTCGTTAAATCAACAACCGTTGATAACTATTGACTTAATGCATGTATAGTTCAAATAATTAACAAACACCACAGCCCTCTTTGTTTAAAAATGTGTTACTTAAATGTTGTAAACGCATGTTTTATGTATGCTCAACAATTTGTTTGATCGAGCAAAGTCACGTAGAAACGATAATGTGAGTACAAGCTTCTACCAGACCTGTGTCACTGCCTTTGGCTTTTAAATTGAAGTGAGCTTTATTTCATTGGTTTTAGGTTGAATATCAATCAAATACTCAATTAAAACAATCTAACACACTTTAAAAAAATTTGAGAACTTGTAATTTCCGAAAATTTGAATCTTGTATGATATTCATCATCATCATGCATGGGCCTTATACATCTACATGAGATGATTTATGCAGCATCCGATTGAAAAGTCCGGCACTTGCGTACATGGCTAGTGAGACCGATGCGGGAGCGACAGCTACGTCCGCAAATTTGGCATAAAAACTCTCCTTGAGTTATAGGAAGTAAGTAAGTATGATATTGCACTGCAATGTTATCGTATTATATTAAAGTAAATTTATTTATTAAGTATTTGATTTCTAATGGAATCATTAAGCATTGGATACGTTGTAACAATTATTTTAAGTGAATGTTGTATACTTTCGTACTATTATTCCTTCTGCGTTCCGTTTTGTGACCCTTCATCGCTTCAATAGGCTTCATTGGGTACTATTTGTGCCATTGGACCCTAAATGCCTTACAAGATTCGGCTCAAATGATATTACCCTTGAATTGAAGTTGCTAAACTGCTTTAAGCTCGGAACCGGTCTAGCCTTAATTGAACAGCCTTTTTTGTTGTAAAAGAATGTTTCAGTAAGTGGACTCAAGTGTACTGTAGCTTTAAAAGAAAAATTCAGTATAATTTGGATTTGATTTTGCAGTTTTGGGACAACAATGTGCATTAAATAATCGTATAACGTCACATGTGTCACTTAATGTGGTTAAACTTATGTGATGCAACCTTTTCATCTGTTGCCAACTTGCCACTCATTACAACAACATATTCTGTCTTTGTAAGTGGTTTAGCGATTAAAGATCTTAACAAATATTTGCTCGGTTTCAGCTCGGCATTAATTAATCAGTCAGTGAGGTCTAAGCTCCAGGCTCTCTACCACATTCATATTTATAAATACATGGACCCGGGGTTTTATAGCGTTATTTAGGGACGTAAAGAAATAAGGTAAATAACGCGATAAAACCTCGTGTCCATATATTTATAAATATGAATTGTGATCGCGAAAGTTTAAGAAAAACTATCTTTACCACATTATCCAAATTTAATCAAAACTAACTTTAATCAAATCATTATTTAATCTATGCTTACGTCTTGTATGTCTTACTGACATCCTTTCATAATCCTCTCTAAAAATAGGCTTTACTGCCTACTTAATGTCGAAATATGCAATAACGACCATTTTATCCCGCCTATGATGTAATCACCTACAAAATTGAGCTATAAATCCGGGGAACGTCTTCATTTTAAATTCGCCGGCTGTATTGCCTAACAAAATTAGCGGGCACTTTTTAGTCTCTCCCTCGGCAGTCGCGTCACGTTCGGACAGTTAGAAGCTTCTAGCAGCCCAGGGTTTAATCTTGGAGGAATGTCGGATGCTCGTAACGACAGTTCTGAGTAATAGACCAATAAACGCAGAGGATTTGAATACAGCGCGCCGCGACGGCGACAACCCTATCTTAAGGACTAAAACAGAAGGGTGCTTGTGCCTGACTGGCCATTTAGCCATATTACATTATTTTGGAATAAGGTGTACGCCAAGACCACCTTGTTCTTACTAAATTCGTTGCACTTTTTGTTCACACCAGAAATGTTCATCAGCTCTACAATGAGCAGTAGTCTCTTTGTCGAAGTATCAAGTAGCTTCCCACTTGTAAAACGTCCAGTAAATCCTTCTGTGTTGCCGCCGCTAAGTAGTTTCTGCTCGTAAAGTCAATAGCAGTCCCTGTAATGGGATCTAATTGCTTATTTTAGTCATTTGTTTGTCTGGCATGTCGCCTGTCGCGTTCACCCTCAAGCTTTATTGCTTTAGGTAATAAGTATGGATAGTTACGGCCATATGTACCTTTCACCTTTTTCCCCCTTTCAAGGACACTTTGGACATTGTAAATCTCTTCTATTGGGGTATAATAAACAATTTCGTCTAGACGCTGGATTAATATATCAAAGATTAAGTACGGGGGATTCAAATTTAATAGCGTTGTTTGTCTTTATTTTTGTTTTATCCGCCATTTGATATGGTATTTCGTATTAGCTTAATGGCCTAGAAGTGGCTCCTAAAGTCCATATCTGTCATCCATTATTTTCTGGCGTAGTCTATTTCATTTCTTATTTGTATCGTGCTGTACTTGTACTCCACCCCTTTTATAAGCCCTGTTTCCAATTGTCGGTCCCGGCTTTTAAACTCGTCAAGCCATGACGGAGGCTCTACGGCGGCCTAAAAAACTCCGTCACCAGAGTTGGCCACTTGCTTATACGAACTTACTTTTACTTAATTGTGTTAAACCACTGTCAAATCCTTGAATACCATCAAAAGGATATAAATGAAGCGAAGGTTATTGATCCTAAGCAAACCGTCGATCGTGCTTATCTAATGCCCATGCCAAATATTGATAGAACGCATTCCTGGAATCCGATTGAAATGGTTGCGATGGCCCGATCGAGAACTATTGCCGCAATGGATGGTTGAATTCGGATATTGGGTTTATATTGTATTTGCTTGTTGAAATTCGGAGTTTTCTCTTTATAAATACTATTTCTATTTCATCGAAGTCCCTGAGTCCCTGACGCAGTCACAGTCAGAAATATACTAAATTAATTTTGCGATTTCTATTTGAATTGTTATTGAACCGTATTAAGTATTCTATTGGTAATCGTTTTAGAATCTGTTTAATCCGCTCTCTGAAATCTGTGAAAATCCAGTCTAGCTACGTTTTACCTATCATTATTTGTTGTGATTGTTTGCTTGGTAAACATTTTGTGTTAGATTTTGGGTCAAAATCTGTACTTAACGATAAAATTTAGTTAAGTACCTTAAACCTTATTCCTAATTTAAATTATTATGAACAGCATAGGTGTAAATTAGTATGGCTGAACTTTTAAAAAGGCACAGTTAAAGTCAAAGGTCCCGCGGGAATATCGGCCCCGTTTGGTAGACACATCTGAGATTTTAAAAGGAAATGAGATCTCACAAGTACCTTAGTTCAAATGTATACTTTTAAGGTTTCTATTCTATCCTAAGTCTGTTTTCAATGGAGAATGGTTTCTTTATTATAATTTTTATCACGTTTAATGGCAAACTTTTTTGTATCCTCGGTTCTCGTCACTAGGTTAATAAACACGGTTTATAAAAAAGAGGTTTGTTGATGTTCTGTTCGATAATTATTGTGCGATTTAGTTTACTGAGATTGAATTCGTGTTTCGTACTGAGAAAAATAGGATCAAGGTAAGCTTCTCAATAAAAACACTACACAGGCAGCGCAAAACTATTTATTTTCCCAAATTGTTTGTAAATAAATAACATGGTCCAAGTAATCACTTTTCACTTCGAAATATCATTGCACACCTTAATAATCCAAAGTGCACCAAATGAAATGCCAATATAATTGGAAACACATATCACACAATACAATCGGAAGCTTAAGTCATAAACACCTGATGGTATGGAGACACTGGCAATCACTGGAGCGTGCTAAATGTATGGCCGCGGGTAAAATTGAACAGTTGGACATAATAAAAAAAAAAAATTTGTGTTTGTACAAATTGTAAGGGCTTGTCTGTGATGTGATTATTTCGAACTTTTTTGGTTGGTTTTGAAACTTGGTCATTGATAGCTTGAAGCACAAGAGACACAGATATATACCTATAAGAAAGTCTACCACACCTGTATCGGAGACAAAGATCTCGAAGCGTGCGTTTTTTGTAATCAGACTCTGTCTAAAATACTTCCCGTGTCATGAACAATTCAACTTTGGCTGTTGCTCGAAATAAATAGCCAATAGAACATGATAATATCTATTGCTATAAGAACTCAATCTCTAAATGACGACCCATTATAATTCCTCAAGACTTAAATTAGAGATGGCTCACTAAACCTAGCAATGAAATTCGAATTATTGGTAATGCATTATTTTGGACTCCTTTCACCGGATACATTGCGGTTTGTTAGAAATAAATTTCCTTATACTATGCCATCGTTTTTTCAAATTAACTATTGGTCTAAGTACATGTTTTTTTCTTTATTGATTGGTCTGCGGTTTTGTTGTTTGATTTGTGGTTAGTTAGTTCTTGTAGTTGCGCTTACTACTGTAGTAACAGTTTGCACAAAAAACTAAATGCAATAAGCGATTTGTCGCTATTTCTAAATGTGTCTTTGTTTTTTTTTGTCACACATTTTTATAATTTATCAACACAGAATATATAATATCGCGCTATTTACCTTGTAACGCGTTAATTAACAGCGAATTGTGATCTTGGAAAATTACTTAAGTGAATAGGATAGGAACACGAGACCTAGACCCAATATAAATTTTATTTATTTATTAAAATAAATCCTCATGTTATGATCTCAGCAAGAGGGCGTCTTCCACAACACAAATGTCGCATTGTATGTTTATCGTATTAAAGCTTTGGATGATCAAGGATAAATGTATTTTACTTGCTTAAATACACTTTTTAGCAATCGTTGTGCAAGCCCAGAATCTGAAATTTCTGAAGATACTTCTCCGGTAAAACCAAAGAACTCATGAAAACAGCCCTTAGTCCATTAGATGGAATTGTCTGAAATAACTACGGATGTTAAATTTTTAATGCACTTGCAAAACGATCTAGTCATGCGCCGAATGTATCAGTGGAGTTTCATGACGAATTTAATATGCGCCAATAAAAACAAGCGATGCGATCGATAACATTTGTACCTACTAGGGGTTGGCTTTACGACTAGCGCCCTAAGGACGCAGTCACATGTCCAGTAAGATAACAACTTTTGACTTTTTAATGAAATTCTTTTTGTGATTGTTTTACTTCAATACGCTTTAATAAACGCTCTCTAAATTATGTGGAGTTGCTACGATCCTGACACGTTTCGTTCACCTTATCCGTTTTGATATATACACGCATACGCCAGCCAAAACAAACGGTCGATTACCTATTTCAACATTTAAATTACATTATACAAATCAACTAATAATTTTATTATCACGCACGCAACATTGTAAACATATCAACCCGTTTGCCAATAAACTTTCAATACAAATTGTAAAGATTTTCACGCATTGTCATGGCAGTCTCAATCAGCCGCCTTTTCCACGCAACCAATTGACAGTTGAAATCTCAATCTTCAGTGTGCCTACGCCCTATCCCGGCATACATCGTTTGCAGTTATCAAAGTGGATAGATTGCATTGCGTGTTTGTTTCGACTGCGCGCGTTACTTAGTTATTGCACCGGGCGCTCGTAAAGCATAAATAATTAATGTACGCGTTCGTGGTATATCTGTCTGGATACGTCGTTACTTGGATGTATACATTGGCTTATTGAATGTTTGATGAGGAATGATAAGGGATTATGATAGTCAGATCTGTTAGTAATCGACGCATGGCTTCGCTTCCAAGTTTAACCTAATGCTATTTCAGCTCACATACTAGGATGGATCGTAGCAAGTGGAGATCCGTGGTCTCTGCCTACCCCCATGGGAAAGAGGCGTGATTTTATGTATGTATTCAATACTAGCTGACCGAACAGATTTTGTTCTGTCGAAGCAGTTGGAATGGGAAAAAGATATGCTGTTTTTACGCTTTTCCGTGCATTTTTCAATTTAATGAATTTAATAACCTTCCTTGAACTTTAACGAACATTCAAAAAAACAATTAGCCGAATTGGTACGGCCGTTAAGTAGTTTAATATAAGTTGGTGTTGGTCTTTATAGCGTGAATCACAAACCCATGACTTTAAATCATAACAATAGTAAAAAACCAGATTTGTTGCATTGTTATTTAAGCCTGTCACACACGTAGCTATAATATATAGTAAATAATTTATAGCAAGGCATAATACGATATATTTTCTATACAAATATTCAAGTGACCGCACACGCAGCTATAATATATATATTATAGCTGCGTGTGTATTTGTATAGATAAAGCAAGGCATATTAATATATATTATAGCTAGGTGTGTGACGGGCTTTTAAACTTCATTGTTTGGATCTAAGAAGAATCATCGCAGGACTTTGTCCTAAATGTTGCTTGATACTAATTTGGTCGAGCTTTTAATATCATCATCATTCTTCAGCTCTTATCCCACCATGTAGGATCCGCACAACCTGTTTTCTTCTTCCACTCATCTCTTTCATTCGTCTACTCTCCACTCCCTTACATTCATATCCTCTTTCACACCAAACAACTTCTTCGGCCTTCCTCTACTTGCGCACCCAGCCACACTCATACTCCTCGTTGACTTGTTTTTAATTTGTTTTCGCGCATTTTTTGAGGTTCTGTTGATTCTGACATTGACATTGACAAGCTGTATAGAGATGAGTTCAGACGTGTCATAACGAAGGTCTCAGGTAACTCGCCAGGTACAATCTACGACATTATCGGGACAAACACGCCGCGCAAACAAAACATCCGGTGGTGCAGACGGACGGACAAACAACATTGCATTAGGATATTCGAATTGATGTTTGGAGAAATTGGTTTGCTTTGATGTTGCATAATAATACACCGACTGATTCATTTGATTTGATTGGTTTGTCCGATGAAATATATCAGAGATACTATTGGTTGATACTACTGGGTAAAAGCTCGCGGCGAAGCACATACATTCATACAAGCTCGAGGCGAAGCTTGCTTAGACATTCTGACCCATCTCTCAGTCTCGCGCTGTGCAAGTTTAGGTATTTTAGGCCGCAGCGAGTGAGCCGCACGGCTCGCGTTCTATATCGTGAGCGTGTAGCGTCATAATCTGAAAAATCATCTTGATCCTTTCCGAGTTTATGATAAAAATAAACTAGGTACATTATTAAGTTACAACTTTTTTTATGGAACTATTAAAAATGTAAAGTAGATTATATAATTGTATATTTGAAATGCCTATTTGTATTAATAAAGTGAGAATTATGACTTTAAATAATACATTTGTTTTTACTTACGATTGACACTAGGAAACGAATAGGTACCTACTAAACTTAATTTACTTATAGCTGGTGTAATTAATTGAAATTAACTTTTTCTATAGGTAATAATAATAATAACAGCTAATGATGTCGATGACAAATTCAAACGGCCATAATCTCGAGAACTACTCGTTCTGGACCTTCCGTTGTTGGCTCAAATTACTTAAATCATGATTTATGAATTACTAAGTATTCATAAATTTTTTTCTCTCTTCGGATGTATCCCCCTGTTTGTGGGCTCTGCCTGTCCATCTAAGAAATTTTGTAAATTTTTTTTATACACAATTATTGTTTTTATGAAATAATATAAGAAAGTAAAATAAAAGTCAGTGTAACGGTTTTATGTAGGTACCTACCTAGATACTTACTAAAAGCCACAAAATAATTGGTCCGCCATTTTGTAGAGGCGGCCATATTGGATTTGCATTTTTATACTGTGACTACATTCTACAAGTCAAGCCCTTTCATTTGATGCCCATATTGAGGGGCTGTGAACAAACACGTGGTCCGCCATTTTGTAGAGGCGGCCATATTGGATTTGTATTTTTTTTATATAGTGAACTACATTCTACAAGTCAAGCCCTTTCATTTGATACCCATATTGAGGGGCTGTGAACAAACACGTGGTCCGCCATTTTGTAGAGGCGGCCATATTGGATTTGCATTTTTTTTATATAGTGAACTACATTCTACAAGTCAAGCCCTTTCATTTGATACCCATATTGAGGGGCTGTGAACAAACACGTGGTCCGCCATTTTGTAGAGGCGGCCATATTGGATTTGCATTTTTTTTATATAGTGAACTACATTCTACAAGTCAAGCCCTTTCATTTGATACCCATATTGAGGGGCTGTGAACAAACACGTGGTCCGCCATTTTGTAGAGGCGGCCATATTGGATTTGCATTTTTTTTATATAGTGAACTACATTCTACAAGTCAAGCCCTTTCATTTGATACCCATATTGAGGGGCTGTGAACAAACACGTAGTCCGCCATTTTGTAGAGGCGGCCATCTTGGATTTACAATACTAATAAATTCACTATATTTTATTGTCATATAAACCAAAGGGGTGTACCAAAAATCTGATCGATCAGACTGATATTTCACCCCCTCCAGTTGGAGGGGGTGAAATATCAGTCACAAAATTTGAATCCGCCGTTTTTTTGAAGTCGGTTAATAAGACCGTTTATAAAGACAAAAATAAATTATAAAAAGAACTCAAGTAAGATTTTCAATACATACCTTGCCTGTACGGCTTTACGTGCAGCATAGTAATTATGATGCTTCCTTTTTTTTATGCAGTGGTAAGCTGTTTTTTTTCGACCCATTGCCTAAAAAAAGAGTATCTAAGTACTAAAATTTTCGTAAAGACAAAAAACAAATACTGATTTTACTTACTCGAAAGTATCAAATGCCGTGTATCACACTATAGCAACAGTCGATTGGCGAGTGCGAGCGAGAGTCCGGTAAAAAAGAAAGAGATAGTTGCCGGCGCTGAATTTGACATAGGTCTTGCCTCGAAGAGCGCTGCTGCGCGACTGAGTTCTGATTTCGATAACGCGTCATTTTATAGCAGTTTTATTTTATTTATATATTTTGAACATGAAAGGTGACAATTTTAATTTATTGATTTATGTGTTCCTAAATGATTGAAGTATACTTTGGTATAAATAGTTTGTTATAATTTTATAGTTTTGTTAGAAAAATAACGCTTTAAAAATTGATCTTTTTTGAGAAACAAAGCGGAACTTTAGAATTTTATTATGGATTAACGGAGATACTTATGAAAAAAAAAATGCATTATGTCACGACAAGAAGATGTTCCACACATTATAAAAAATATTTTAACAGTTTCAAGGTAGTAGTTACTGAGAATTAGGCCTTCAAAAAGTTCACTTCGAGCGTTTATCCGGGGAGGAGGCGGACGAAAAGGTCTAATAATTTTATACACAAGATAAAAATTAAAAATGTAATGCATTTTGTCACTACGAGAAAGGTTTATTTTTCAAACCTTATAAATAGAAATTGAATTATTGCATCCAATACTGAGATTTAGGACGTCAAAAAGTTACGTAAACGCAGATTCCGAACGATTTTTGCGAAATGCCTCTTAAGCAAAGTTCAGAGCGGTCACAAAATGAATAGGTGAGAGCAAGTGGTATTAACAGCTCATACGAAACTTTGTACTACGAGTATAATTTTTCTCTGAGCTTTTAAGACCAGTCAATTTGCATATCGCTTTAGTTTATCAAAACACTAAGTCTGTTTATTAAGTCATATCATCCATACGATAAAAGATAGCGATTTAACATTCTAAAGCCCATTGTACAGTTTGCGGGCACAGACCGTGGCGTGCACTTTGCAATTTTGAACATTTAAACTAGCATATCAATGTATTGTTGCCAGCTTGGTTTGACTTAAAAGGCCAGGTTAAGAAAATAATATATTTTTTAACATCTTTCATCCTGTTTTTATGAACCTTCTGATGCCCGCGCTTACGTGATACTTGTGTAAAACTCTATCTTACACAGTATCATTGTCGCTTCCTTGTAGTCATAGAATTTTCCAAAACCTCGTTACAGAGATTACACAAATAGAACAAAAAATAAAGTAGCAGGATAGTAAAACTTAACTAAGAAGTTATAATGTAACACATTCACAACGTATTTTTCTGTACCAAACGTATTTCAGAAATGAATATCGGTATGAAAACATTATCATAGGCAGTATATACTGCGATATATTGCGATCAGCAGCAATATTAGATGACTTGATATCGATGAGTAGTAAGAGTAGTACATACAAACTGGTATCTGGAGGTTTGTCGTTGTCCTACAAAATCTTTCACACAAACCTTCAACTCATTGCACATGCCTGACGAAAGTAATAAGAGTAATTCTGCACTTAACAGTGGCTACATCTATCCAAAACCTGCGGCTTAGCTCAATAAAGTGGCCACATCTATCCAACAGCCCGTCGACGGGTAATGAGTTAAACAAAGTTGTCTTGCCGGGACCACCAGACCGTGTGTCTGCCTTTAGATTTTTAATACAGTTTAGTTGAATAAATTCTAGCACTTACTGCTTTACAAGGGATTCATTAAAAGTTTTTGTTTGTTTGCTCATCCTCCTTTAAGCGGTGCTTAATTATAAAGACATTTTATTGTGCTTTGATATTATCATACGCTTTTAATTGCGCTTTTTATTAGTTTTACTTGATAACGGAATCTTTTACTTTAACTTTCACTCACTTCCAAACGAATGATTAAATTGAAAAAAAAAAACCATGCAAACTACCTACATGTTTTAATTTATTATGACAATAATTATAAAATCACGTTGTGCTGAGCCAACCTAGTGTGGTACGAGAGTATGAAATAAAGTGTATTGTCTGTAAAGTATACGGTATACGGACGATAATTTTACGTGATAACGTCATAGAAAACATTGTGGCTTAGGCCCATCTTGCCTCTATCGATTGTGCTCTCGCTTGCACACTCGGCTTAGGCGGAACGTGACAATGAGTTTGCTTTTTCGTGCGCGCAGCCGGCGTTCATCGATTTTTAAGACGTTATTACGTCATTAAATGATAATGATGAATTTTAAAATCAGAATCAGAATCAGAAAACTTTTATTGCCAAACTGTTGTACAAAGGGTAGGTCTTAAATGATACGTAGGTACAAGTTTATACAGCTATCCATTTCGGATGTGCAACATTATGATAATCGGTTACCTAGTGATAAAATAACCTAGGCTAAAGTATGTAGGTAGCTACTTAGTATCACCTATTAAAATACTCATCAATCACGTTCAAAGATTTCGTTACTTTACTACGTATACAAGTAAAGCTAATAAAAGCGTGTTAAAAAAACTATCTTTTTGATATAGCCCAGTCTTGATTAAAAGTAATTACGGAAAACAAGAAAAAGTAAATTGAGGGGCTACAACTTTCTACAATTGCACCAATGAATTAAAGTCTCAGGGCATAAACATTATAACCGTGAAATAACTAATTTAAAGTTATGGCTGCTTCCCCTGCCCTTATAAAGAATTCAAAGGATCATGGCTATAAACCATCTCAAACAGTCTGGCCAGTTCTTGAGAATATTGTTAAAATGTGGGTACTCTATTACGCGCTATACATTGCGAATAACTTGTCCGTGTGTTCTATGATTACAATAAGACCCAATTTTAAATATCTTAAATAACAGAAGTTCGTGAGGTTTTTATTGAGTGTGACATGTTTATGGCATAAAATTATTGAGGCTAGAGTAATCAGTTGGTGAACATTATGTTTGGAAACTTTGGAACTCAACCAGGCTGAACAGATTTCTATGCAAAATAATTTCTCATCAATCCATCCTTGTACCCAGTTACTTTCTAATTATTTCAAAAAATACCTTTGATTTTTTTATTAATTTTTGATAAACAATTGTATAGGTATTATGGCGTTACAAGTTAGACGAAAAAATAAGTCATGGAAAAAGTTAATAACTCAACCTATAGTTACCGACTCTATTTATCTAGTTCATAAAAGTATAATGGGTTCAGTTCAACAAACTTTTTTGAAATGAATTAATAATTTAGGTGAATTATTTCGAACTGTAAAAAGTGCCACTTCAATTCCAAGTATGCAGACGATAAACCTTAGAATAAATCGGGTGTCTACAGCCCACCTTTCATTCCTATATCTGGGGCTGCTTCTCGGCGATTTCATTCCAGTTTATTGTTCGCGCGCCCGCTGCTGCGACTCATTCAAAAGAGTTATTGGTTATCGTCAATAGGCACGGCACTGTTCGACTCCGCTGGGGTGCGCTTCCCAAATGTTATCTATTTCGAATGGCAATAAATTTTAAATGAATCACCCATGTGATTGCAATCCTTGAAGTGGTTATCGTTTTCGTTCTCTTTAGTAGCACCGGTTGTTAACGTATTTTAATTATTGTATCGATTAAGAGGCTGACCTTTCGGATGGCTTTAATTAGTTTTGATTTCTTGTTTTGTCGCGTATTCTATTTCTAGGTTGCGTGCTGGTATGCTCATTAAGACGATGTATTTTAATATGTCGCTGATAATTTCGCGTCTACTTCGACTGATGATATGATCTGAAATGAGGAAACCTGAACAATCAAGGTTGTAAGTGAATTATTTGAAACAAGCAACCAAAAAGCTTATCGGACCTTCCAAGCACGAACATAAGTATAAAACCTACGTTTTTTTTATGAAGCTTGATTTTAATTTTAAAATCAAAATTTATTTTGTCCTTCATGCTACAGAACCCTATCGCTTTTAAGCGATAAAGCCGCCTGTTGTACAATTTTAATTGAAGTTTGCTAGTTTTACGTTTTCTTTTTCTTTTTTAAGTGTAAAATAAAGTATTTTCATTCATTCAATCCTAACTACTTATGTAAAATAGCTCTAAAACCGGAAACTATTCTACTTTTGTTATAATACCTACTAAATAAAAACGATTCTTCATGTCAGAGCCGTTTTACAAATCACATCCACTTTTTTTAAATAGACTTGAGAAGAAAAATTAAACAGTCATCATACCGCACTAACATAACTTACTTAATATTTATTCTGTGCTAATAAAATAAGTACAATTTGAAGACCCGGAAGATGCTATCGGAGACTCGTTTATTGACTTACAAAAATAATAAATTAATATCTGATTTCTGTGTGTTTTCTGTTTGTTATTGTTTCGGTGCTCGGTTTAACGACAATATCGACGGAAATGCGTGAGCGGTTGCAATAAAAATGAGCTGAATAAAAATTATGCAGGGCAAGTGACTTTATAGCCGCTGTGTGTCTGTCGCAGGTCAACTGCCATTAGACCCGGAATGAAATAAGAACCACTTGTTTAAGACCTACCTTGTACAACAGTTTGGCAATAAAAGTTTTCTGATTCTGATTCTGACTTTTAATAATCATCATACTCGTAGTTTGTATGAAATAAATATATCATAATAATAATTTATTTAATAAAACATTGTAAGTACACACAAATACAAAGAACAAGCAATTTAGTAAGTAGTGCAAATATTTTACAATATATATAAATAAATAATAAATAAATAAATATCCTTGGACATTTCACACGGCGTCATCTAGTCCCAAGCTAAGCAATTTAATGCTTGTGTTATGGTAACCAGATGACTGATAAACTACATAGATACATTTTTTTTTGTAAATACATACATATTATACATAGAAAACACCCAGACACGAAACAAATATTTGCAGATCATGCAAACATTTGTCCCATTTTTATATATGTATATTACTTAGAACCACTTTTAATAATCAACATAGTTTAAGTTAATAAACTAATTACGTAGTAGATCCAAGGACGATATGGGTAGAACTCTGTAAGATATTATATAAGATTTTTTATATGTTTCATCATCATTATCACTGGCAGCTCAAATAAAAGCCCACTGCTGGTTTGGGTATTAGCTCCCTTAACGCCACTTTAATAGGCCTTGTGTCGTTCTCATTTAATTATTTTCTTATCGTCTAGCCACCTGGCTGAAGCTCTGCTTCTCAAAAGAGAACTATTGAAGAAATTAGAATTTTATATAAAATAATGAGTTTTAAATGATCATCATTATCAACCCAGTAGTCATACTGGGTTGATAATGATGATCATTTAAAACTCATGCTATGATAGACTTCTTCTAGCAGTCATGCTATGATAGACTTCTTCTGTTTATTAAACAAGCAATACGAACAATCTGTTCGTATTGCTGAATTTAGTTTTACCTCAAGATTCGTTGTTAAAGATGTTGGGTTTCATTTCAAATTCAATCGAAGTCCAAGATCATTTAGTTCCAGCGATTTCTACATCAAACTTTATAACCGTGTAAACAACACAAGCCGTTGATAAATCAAGGCGTGTCTAGCACATTTGATCTCTGTAAATATAACTTTACTATTGGAAATGGCATATATTGCACAGAGTAATTAAATAAAATAAATAAATATCCTTAGACATTTTACACGGCGTCATCTAGTCCCAAGCGTCATGGTAACCAGATGACTGATATACTTAATACTTAGATATTTTTTTTTGTAAATACATAACATTTATAGATAGAAAAGACCCAGACCCGGAACAAATATCTGCAGAACATGCAAATATTTGTCCGTAATTATATAACTATTTATTTATCTTCACGTCGATTTGATTGTCGCATCAACCCCTTTTCTAATTCTGTGTATGGTGTGCACAACGGCTTTTAAAATTAAATTATTCAAGTTGTATTTTTTTTCTAAATAATTTTTTTAAGTTTGTGAAAATGTATTAGTCTATTCTATAGTTTCTGTAAATAAATGTTTCTACGAGTATATTATATCATAAAAAAGTGGTATTATACAACTAACTTACCAGACGACAGAAAACACAAGTAAATTGGTGTGCTTTTCATCCCAATAGGTAGTTAGTCCCTTTCAACTAAAAAATAAGTGAACAAATGTTCAGAGCAATCTTAACAGAAGTTAGCATAATTTCCGAAACTCGATCTCACCAGACAATTTCACAATGAACAAGAATTCCAGCTTAAACAGCCAAATAGTTCCGGTAAAACTTCCGACTTTGAGCTCCACTCCTTAACTTGTAATTTATAGAATTCTGTCGTGTCTGGGAATCATTCTGCACTATTTTACGACTATTTACTATATGAATACTGTGGATTTTTTGGGAATTTAAGGTTTTTCATCACGACCAACGTCGCGGCTGTTAAGCGGGTATTTATGGTAATGCCTGAATTTCGCGCTTTCATACATATATAACAACTGTTTTATGCTATTTGTATAGCTGTTGTATAGCTTTTGTATAGCTGTTGTATACAGGGTGTATCCAAAACGTATCCTGGAGGGTGCGTCGCGTTAATATTGGATAGGATCGTGCTGCGAGAGTCGATCAATACTGAGATTAATAAATAAGTAACGAGCACGAGTGCAATCAAACGTTAATTTTGTTATAGCACTCCCTCGATCCCGGCTTTTATGTTTGTTGACTTTGTCATGGGAACGGGGAATGTGCCGTTTAATAAAGAACCAGAGAAGGCAATAAAATCCAGGAAAAGAGTTGAGTAAAGAAGGTTTAAAACTATACAATAGTGGTAATTCGGATTATCGTAAAAGCTAAACTTAACTAACTAAAAATGTTGCCGTCCCTTTCATAGCGATGGAAATAAAAAGGATGACATTTTAGTTAGTTTAGTTTAGCTTTTGAATTGCCACTAATGTCTTCTGATATTGAATTTTTTTTAAATATCAAGTACTCCTCCGCTAATTTAATCTAATCCAAAAAGAGAGTTTGCACTAGTGCTGCTCCCGGACCTGCCTTTTGCCTTTACCCTGCCTAGCCTGGCATAGTAAGGCTTGGCTGTTGGCTGGGTGAAGTATTGTATGTAGTAAGCAAACATCGTGAGAAAATCATTTTGGTTCAGATATATATACTATATATTCTTAGCGGAGGAGTAATAGATATTCTAAAAAAATTACATTATCTGAAGATGGACTTCCGCAAAGTCACGCCTGAATCAATGAACTATGTATCAGTTATTAAATAATAGCGGCGAGAGGCGAAAAAGAATTACGAGTTTTACTTTTGTAATGTTTATTATAAATGTTTTTGTTTGTTGCAGGTAAGTTCGAGATCTTCTGGACAATATTCTACGCGTAAAGTGAGTAAGAAAGATACCTTTATAAGAATACTATTATAGCAATGCTATATTATTTTATGAAACTTACAGAATACTTAATTCATAGTCTTTCATAGTCCTGATTTCACAATAGGATTTAATATTTGTATTGGAAAGTATATCTTACTCACTTATCGAAAATAGACATAGATTTAAATTCTCTGTTGGAAACATAATGTCCTACTGCAGAATTAAGCAGAGTTTTTATATCTCCATTGTTTTGTTTTCTTTTAATAGCTTACCAAATGTTTCCAAATCGCCTATAAAATCTTTATCTACGAGTTATTGCATTCCACTCAATAAATTAGTCTGTTGTCGCGTAACGCGGCCAACCTATATTGGTTTTATATTATATTTATTTTGTTGAGATGTATTATCTGTGTCGTGACGTCACGTCATGTGATTATTAATCTCCTGTGAAAAAGAGGGCTTTTCTCCTGTGAAAAAGTTCGTAGTACTTAGATTATTTGCGGTTTAAGATCTTATATTTGCTATAATAAATGTGTAAAGTTTTACTAAATTCCAAAATGAGCACAAAATGTAAATGCCTAAATCATGGAATTAGCTCATGATATGTTGGCGGAAGCTAGAATTACAACGTGAACACATTTCACAGTTAAATCTTTTTCACAGCTGCAAAGTAACAACTTATAGCCATTTTGTCGCAGACTCTTAAGCAGGTCACGCAAAGGGTTCCGAGTAACTGGTTCTACATTCTCATCCAATGGTCTGTTGTCGGTTGCTACGCAGATTTTATAGGATTGCCACTGTTTAACCGATCCAAAAAGAGGAAGTTATTTGATTATTCTACGCGTTTTTGGATTACATCCACGTTTTTCCTCGCGTGTACAAAAAGTTGCTTTATGTTTATGTGTATTAAAAATACATACTTATAGATTTATTAATTTGGTTTAGCTGATACATATATATAAAAAATCACGCCTCTATCCTATGGGGGTAGACTGCGGATCTCCACTTGCTACGATCCTACACACCTCTTTTGCCTCAATCATTTTCATTGCATTCTTCATACACGCCCGCCGGTTTAGAGTACTTTTGATTTTTAGCAAAAAAAAAAGATAGACCTTTGCTCTATATTATATCTATAGTACCAGCTGATATAGTAGGTTAACGTAAAATGGTGACAAGAATAGACACCATTTTGAAGAAGAAGAAATTAATTTCACAATCCGATGTTGTGCACATTTCCTCAATTCTTGGCGCAATAGCACAAAAGCTTGTTAAGATGAACCAATAACTATAAAAATTTAATACATATAGTTAACTGTATTGTATACCCATTAGTCTTGCATTAACTAATAACAACTACTCCACTCAAAGTTAATTGAAAGCTATTTTAACAACCATTTCAGCTCATTTATGATCTTCAAAACAATAGAATTGAAAAGCTGTGAAAATTACAAGCGGAATATCTTTTAATGTTTATACTTAAATAAATTGAATTTAAAATTCGAAGATTTTCACTTCAGAAGTTGCAGTTAATCGTCTTCATTACATCCCACGTTATATCTTAAGGTGCCTGTATGCGTCAAACTAGCGCCGCCGACTATTTTATTTTATTATTACGTTGAACAAAGGAATTTTAAAAAACTGAATGTACAGTTTGTGAAACCTATCATAAGCTTCTTTTTATACCTATGTAATAGTTTCATTTTGTATAGTTTAGGAAGAATAGCGTTCGGTTTACAAACTGTACATTCAGTTTTTTTAATTCCTTTGTTCAACGTAATAATAAAATAAAAAAGGCGGCGGCGCTAGTTTGACGCATACGGGCACATTAAGGCCGAGCTCCTTTCCGCGTTTAATGTTTACTTTGACATCGATTTCTGAGGCAATAACTGTCAGCAAATAATGTCTAAACTGTTTTTGTAGCTGCTTTAAATTTCCTATTAAATAGAATAACATATTATCTGATTCGGTCATAAAAAGATTCATTAAGGAAATTTCTCGTCTGTTATTTTGTTCTGTATTGAAGTTTACTTATTAACTCATTTATTATTTATATACTTTATAAATTAATTATGTACAGGCAGTTTCCTATAATATTCCGCTTTATTATATTAGTTACATAAATTATGTTTAGCCTTTGTTTTAGGCATTTGCCCAGCAGTAGGACACTGAGGGCTGCTAATAATGATAATGTTTGGCAATCTGCTAAAATTAGAGTTATTTAGTTATTCCATATCTTATCAGAAATCTGTGTCTCTGAAGTAGTTCAGACCATAATTTCAGAATAAAAAAGAGCTAGTTACGCTCAAGTTTTCCTCAATTTCCTCCTGTCCATTGAACTCACGCCTACTCAGCTATCTGGTCGCGCCTCCCCTTAACCGGTGCTGTGTGTAATTGGGCCAGGATGTCGGGAATAACCGGCTGAGTCACCACACCCACACCCGCACGCAGCATGCCTGTTCTAAATAAACTATCTCTAAGTATTCGATGGTTGACGATTGACGATCGAAAGAAGCCTTGTTGCCCAAATGGAATTACTATTACTATTACTATTAGCCCATCCTGTCCCATTGTTGGGCAAAGGCCTCCCCCCACTTTCGCCAGTCACGCCGATCCAGTCAATCGATCGGTCAAATGGAATAGTTATACATTTTTACAGTGTTATAATTATAACACACTTAGGTATTTCATTACAAATTAAAAATCTTACTAAAAGTTAATAGCTCCGGCAGGATTCGAACCTGTGTAGATACAAGCGATCGCTCTTAAGCCGTTCTGCCTGACCACTAGGCTACAGAACCTGTACGCTGAGAGTTGAACTATTAGATGACGATGGTTAAAGCAGCAAATGGGATAGTTCCTTCATGTTTGATAGGACACGCTTTCTTGATTGATTCTTGACTAATTTGAACTAGTGGCTTTTAAATTGGCTGGCTGTTCTTCAGAGAAATGGAAGGCCTTTAGGCGGCCTAGGAACTTCGTCACCAGAGTTGGAGACTTGCTCATACGAACGAACGAACAAGAGAAATGGATCTGATTATATCTCATTATTGGATGAGCGAGCATGGTGCATCATGCTTTGTTTTTTCTTCTTCAAAGTTCAGCACTTTCTCTGCTATTCTAAGAGCTATCGTTGCTTTGTAGAGTTGTTTGTTTTCACTTATTACTTCTGTTTTTTTTTTTACAGAAAGCACTAAGTTGTAAAAAACCAAAAATCTCTTTAATACCTCAGTCTATATTGTAGATTCTTGTAGTATGGATAGTTCGTTTTTCTATCCTCTATCTTATTAGATTCACATGACCTTAACCTCCAAATCAATAGGAAGTCAATCCGACTGCGGGAAGCCATCACAGCTTTGCCCTCCCATACATACTGTAAACGGCAAAAGAATGCGCACTTCAAATTAATAGACCACCCAGTGACCCCCCGCTGAACTTTAAGAACAGGAACCGATTAGTTGAGCCTTGGTCAGCTCATACGACATGACAATGAACGCGAAATTGGCAAATCGCGAGATGTGGTCAGTGACGTGGGAAGATCCGAGCTGTTGTGGCCTGATGGCGGAACTGACGTCACCGTCCGGACAACAAAACACCGTTTTGGAACATTCTACTTTCTTCAAAATGCTACTTCGTATGAGCTAGTAGTTGAAAATTGGTGATGAGTTTTTAGGCCGCCTAAAGGTCATGTCTAAAAGACCTAAAATCCGATAACCTTAAAAATTTAGAACACTGTTTACTTTTTTCTGAAAATATACCACTATTCAGACTAATGGATTACGGCATTGTTTCAATTTTCAACTTACGAATGACCGTAGATCTATCGCTTAGTATCATTGTTATCTGTAAAAAGAGTCATACATTTTTTGTTGGTAAAACAAAGTTGCTATGGCGATAGATTTACAATCCTTCGCTAGTGTAAAATTGCAAGCGCGCATTATGTAAAAGAAAGAAACATCGTTTATTTTGGTAGGACCCCAAGGATCACTTCAATTTCGTCTTACATGCTAGAAAGAAACAAAGATACTATAATAGTAACAAAAAGTTCGAATAATTTCAATGCCAAGAAACCCCGGAATTCACATTTAGGCTTAGCAACTCAAATAAACACAAGATCGCAAATGTTTGCAGAAACTTTCGACCAAATCACGTTTGAGTAATTCACGTGACGGCCGCGCTGTTGCGAATTATAAATATCAAAATGCTTTACCTATAATCCTCAAATATATTCGGTTTTTTTACACACGATTTTGTTTGCTACTTTAGATCATACTATTCGCCCACGGCTTCGCTTGCATGGTACTTACCCCGATAAAAAGTAACCTATGTGTTATCCAGGTCATGAACAATGTCTATTCCAAACAGCCAATGCTGTTCAGAAATCTTTGCGTGAAAGAGTAACCAACATCCATCCAGCTATACTTTATTTATTTATTTTTTAACCTTTTTATTTCCCAAAATTTTATTGTTTTAAATTAACTTGATTTTGATACAACTTTGTTTCATAATTGAATTAATTATAGTTTACTTAAATATTTCAATGTAGTTATCATTATTCATTCATTATGTATATTTGGGACTACCCATTTGCGGATGAAGGCCTCCTCCAACCTTTGCCAATCGTTTCTCTGCTGAGCTAGCCTAGTCCATGCAGAGCCCGCTATTCCCATTATACCTATCGTCGTGCCATCGCCGTCTCGGTCTGCCACGGGGGCGAGCTGTGCTCCGGGGGTACCAGTGAAGGACTTTTTTACTCCATCTTCCGTCAGTAGCTCTTGCCACATGTCCGGCCCATCTCCATTTAAGTTTAGCTATACTTTACACGTTTATAATATTAGTGATATTGTAATCAATATTATCTTGACAGTAAAGCTATATTAACAAACGCTTCGTACCGATCTTTCTATAATCGTTAAAAACCAAACGCTATGACGAGTAACAGAAGTTTCAAACAGACAATATTAGTAGGTACTTATTTAATATATCGTGGTTTCTTCCACGCATTTGACGCCGCAACTAAATAACGAGCCAGACGACAGTCGATTTTTTAAAGCTACTTTTTCTTCTCTATAAAAATGAATGGATTCACAAATTACTATTCTCAATGCCGGTCGCGAATTAAACGTGCCAGTTTCTAGAGATTTGGTCGTTCAAGGTCTTTGATAAGTGGGTGAATATAGGTTAGTAGGAAGATATCGCGTGTGTGGGTAGACGCTGTTTTATTGCTTAGTATATTATTTCAAGATGATTCCGCGACGTTCCTTACCAAATCCGGCATCCTTTGTTCGGCTATGTCCGTTGGAGACAGGACAGAACTGACATCATAACTATACTTACCTAACGGAGTACGAGTATAATGCCTATTATGCTGATTGCCAAATTTATTGTCAGTATTGGGGTCCATATGTTTAGAACGAGGAAGTTGTTCTGAGTACTTTAACACGTGTAAACGTTATATTAGTTACTAGTTACAATACTCCGTACTAAATTCATGCAATTGTTACTTTGACTAGAGCCTTGAGATGAATTAAAAGACGAAAAATTCCTAAGCGTAATAGAAGTAAAGTAAAAATATGATCCACATTCTCCTGCCGGAGCTGTTCACTTCTAGTAAGATTTTTCAGTTATAATGAAATATAGACCACTTCAAATAGTTAATCCAAGTCATAGTGAGATTTCACAGAGGTCAACGACTTGGTATTCAATGACCGATGGCAAAAGAACCGGTGTGAGCCTACCCCAATTTATACTTCGAACAAAGCTTCCGCATGTTAAATCCGTCTGTGTGAATCGACACGAACCAGACTTTGGTATACCTTGCTATGTACTCTATTTAGCATTGAACTGGGTAAACATACATTGCTTATTCTTATTTGTTATACTTGGCAATCTGATTGTATGTTTGTTAAAGAGTTACTAGCCGTTTTCATATGTCTACTGCGTACCTAGTTTTTTACATCTCACGTTTTACTAAATTTTCACGATACGCAGACGTGTAAATGGTATTGCATTATTCTATTGAAAAAGTAAACCCACATCAATTATGATGAGATTTTGTTTGTTAATTTTACATCTAATAATTTGATGAGATGTCTGATGATTATTGCAATATTATATAGTCGAATCACTTCTTCGTTTTAAATTATACCTCATTTCTGGTAAAATAATGATAAAATAACATTTTCACTTACTCAATGTACTATTGCATGTGCCAAGCAATACGTTTCTTGCTTCCCAAAATAAATCATTGATTCACCAGCTATTGTTCGTAATTTGACATTTCCTCAATCTCACTCTCGTTTATTATTGTTTAAATCTCAAATTTATCACTTTCGGCAAGGTGATTTGCAGACAGTACTTTTTTTATAAATTAGTATTGGTCGCGTCACGTAAAAAGAGCGATGAGGGGAAGTGGCGGGGGTATGTTTGCGCCTGTGTTCACTCACTGACGAACCAATAGCAATACCGTATAAAGTGCGCCGCGTTACCTCTCCACCAATCATTGACCGCTGCGCAGTTTGACAGCCAGCGCTCTTTTTACATGGCGCGATCTATACTGGTGATTATAGTGATAAATTGTTTACATAAAAGAAAAAAATTAAAAGAAATAAACGCCGGTGCAAATATATAACATGATTCTAAAGAGAAAAAAAACTAAAAAAATCTAAAATAAAAGTCATATCAACGTGACTAACTTTTATACGACACAGTACGAGTATATTTAATTATGTATAAGTTTTAATTTAACATTCTCTATGACGAAGAAGATCTCATAATGAACTCCAAACTTCCAAGCGCTCTAATAGCTGCTAAATCTGTTCTATTTTGATTGACACAAGAGTGAATACTTAAAGGGATCAAAAATGCCATCAAATGTTTCGGGTTATATTACACGGCTGCCCGTTTGCTTTGCTTGGACTTGGCTGAATACACTACCCCATGAGTATTTATTATTATCGCATCAAGTTGTGTCCCACTGCAGGGCAAAGGCCTCCATGTCTAGAAAAAATGGAACACTGGGATGATATGGGTTAAGATAATAACATTTCTAAAGCCTTGCTAAATTGTCCAATTATTATGACTAATGGGTAATATTTAAATTATGAACAAGTCGCTACAGACATACTAAATTCACACTCACATG
Source organism: Xanthorhoe designata (assembly GCA_963582015.1). Classification (NCBI taxonomy): domain Eukaryota; kingdom Metazoa; phylum Arthropoda; class Insecta; order Lepidoptera; family Geometridae; genus Xanthorhoe; species Xanthorhoe designata. The sequence goes on from OY757045.1 coordinate 1,723,637, forward strand.
ATATCAGGAACTGTTTCGTGATTGAAGATGACGCAACACCATACTCACAGATATGTGCGTAAATTTATTCATGCTTTGTTGCTAACGTGACGCTATATTGTGAACTATGCCGTGTTGGCCGAGTGGGATGGTACCTCGACTTTCGATCTGAAGGTACGGTACCGTGGGTTCGAATCCCGGCATCAATGTCACAAAATTTAAACGGCGAAGGAAAACACCGTGAGGAAACCCTTAGACAACCTACTGGGCAAGCCTGCTCTATCTCAACAATGCCAGGCACCATCAGTGTTCTGTTGAGTAAATGCAAAGATAACGAAAGAAAGGCCTAAGTTTTTTTATTCTTGAACTTTGCCTTTAGCGACTCGAAGCATATTTGAAATGTTAGTAAAAATCGAATCCAGTTAAAACAGGAAACAGTCGTTTTAATGTTCTTCTGGTGACATTAATTAGGTTTATTTTACCTATTTCATTTATTTTTATGAGGTGAGCCATACTTTTAGTGGGTTGATCTAGTTTCTACTTCAGTTAGGAATTTGTTTCCACACATAATATCTTTATTGTTCTGTACGTGTGATTGTCATCTCACTTTTTCTTTAATAGCTGACTGATTGGGATGAAATTTTGTGTGTATTTAGTATATATTATGAAGTAGGATTGATACAATTGAACCTGTTAGACGGCGTCGTAATCACAGTTTCCTGAAAAACGTTATAACAACGTTAGTCAGAACCGCTAGTAGCTGCATAATGTAATTTGTGCCAATGTTTAATTCGAAAATGTATACAGATGGAATATGAGCCAAGTATCCTCCTACTAGGTCGACACTCAATAGGGCCCCAGACAGACCATAAAGAGTCAAGGTCACGTGATCCATGCGTAACGCACAGGCACGCCCACCTCCTGATATTTGGGGCACGTGATTGTAAAACACGCAAAATGTTTATTGTTCACCGTTAGTTGCTAGGCTGATAGAACAAACCGGTATCAATATTGCCTGTTAAAGCTGCGCGTCCACTGCGTAGAAGCGTACGCAGCGTAAGCTTTTTGCTTTGTATTGATTTCTATTGCGTGCACTGGATCAGCTCTGCGTCAGAGTCCGGTATTCCTGCCGACGTCATCTGCTGTGAACGCGGATTTATGAAATGTATGAACGAAATGTACACAGACGAACTCGATTTCTTTAAAAATACTTATCGCCGATGCAAAATCCGACAGCAGTTGTACCTTATCGAAATTTGTAAATATACCGACAACGGCCGCGTCGTACGCTCCGATTCCGAGCCAGTGGACGCGAGGCTTAACAGAGATGCAATTGCAGCTTTTATGAAAGTTCGCAAGGGTCTGGGAATACTTGGCTTATAAATTATCTAGGTAATGTGTACCGAACCAACATAACTGTGTTGGCCGCTCAGTACATTTACACTTCATCTTACGAAATATTTTGCAGATGGTCCTTTCCTGTCCAATTTCTGTTGTGCATAAAATCCTCTGAATTCATTTACCAAAGTTCTGAGATTGGAAATTTTATTTCTTATTACCAACAACACTGAATTTTGAAGACATTTTATTTTGAATTACCCGGATATATTTATTATCACCATCGCTCTAAAAAATCATCACCAGGAGTCGCCATTGATCGCCTGAAATGTATTGAACCTGGATTTATTGAAATTATTATAGAATATAAGGTTTTGTATGACACATTAAACATATCTTTGGAACTGCATGTAGAGTATATTGAGCATCCAACAGCAGGTGGAAATTACAAATTAGTATTCTACCAACGAACCCCCCTCACAATGGACAATTAGCCCTTATTTGTGGGCAATTAGCGATAGCCAGTGTTATTCCACTCGGCCGCTCGAGTGACGAGTGTGTGAGGTAGATCAAGACTGGTTTGCTATTTCGACACGCAATTTATCTATCGTGGTATGCTAAGTGGCCAATCTTTATTTAGATAACTAGGGGCTTTGCAGGGGAAGTAGTTGTGCCAATTTTATATAGTGTCTTTCGATGTCTGCTTTGAAATTGAAGGGATCATAAATAGGGATTTTGAATTGGTATCGAGTCGATAAATCTCTTTTCTTTCCTACATATCTCGATCTTTATTAGCAATTAATTAGTCTAGGGCGTACATTTATTTAACTCCAAAGCGTCATAGCGTTTTTCTTAAGCCTAATTATGCCACTTTGGCATTCCTGCTAAATATTCGTCTGCTCTGCCCCTTTAACTAGATTACATATTTTCCACTATAATTTTAGAATAGGAACAGAATGTGTAGGAAATTGACATTCGATGACGAAATGACATGCATACAGAAGTGTCTAATCATAGGAATGGCGATGATAGAAAGAGAATGGAAACGGCTTCTTTAAGATACGAGCAGATGATAACTTCCTAGTTCTCGGTAGTCAGACGAGTCAGGCGTTGATGGATGATGTACTAGGCGCAGTAGGCGCCCCTGCGCCGACCGAGACGTTGCGTCATTGCGTGTAGGTAGGTAGGTAGCTAGCCAGGGCTGCTACGTAACTATTTTAGACCTACCTACGTCATAACTTTTGCCATAAATAATAGGATGTCCTCAGTTACTCGATGTGTTAAATGAATTCTAGCCGCTAATCAAATTATTATCACCTGACTCGTATCGTAATCAATCTTACGGTATACTCAGATTTTGATTTTAATGAAGCTTTTTTTAGTAATCAGTTAAGTACTTACCTTTCATACATGTGTGTTTCCATTCGACTTCCGATTTCTGTTATATTTTATAAAAATACATTCTTATTTCCCCGTTTTATGTAAACAAAAAAATTGTATACACAGCGTCGGAAAAATCTATGTCTACAATTTACTTGATGCTTGAACATCATAAAAAATATAGCATTAAAGGGTTTTTCGTCTTGCCAGCCCTGCAAACTAGGTGTCGGTCAGTGTGCCACGGCGGCCTGCGCGGGCGCACAGTCACGCGGAGATCCAACGATTACGTGTTCACACGCGTTCCAGCTTCACTTCACCATTAGTCTGCGGAACTGACGACATGTTACTAATCGTCGGGGTATTTCTGCCTAACATTTAGGAACGCTGCAGTTTAATGTGATTTGCACACAATGCTCCAGGATTTCCTATGAAATGGCGCCTGGTTGCGCAATGCTAGTCTGATGTAACTAACTATATGACAAGGGCCATGCCCACAATGTATGTAGAGTCAAAAACGTAATTTTACATAGTACTTTATGAGAACATGTAGTAATACGAGGATTGGGCATTTATCATACTATACATTAAATACTATACGGATTATGAGACTTACAATCGTTTTGACACAGTATTTTCTGTCGGGCAGTATGTCCTTACTGCTTCCACACCATCTTTATTCGCACGTCGTGACAAGCCCTAAACTTGTCATGTGTCTTGTAGAAAAAACAGGAATGCGGAACGGAAAACTTTTGTAAAATCCACTCAGTCGAACTGCTAAATATAATTCGAGCGATGCTCTTTTTCTGAGGCAATACGATTCACCAAGCACTTACAGTTATAAAGAAAATGTCACAGAACCATGATATCCTTCTAAGGCGCGGGACACACAGAAAAGACGTAAGACGAAGACGGGGCGCGGACATTTGTCTCTTCCGCGTCCCTTTCATACAAAATGTATAGAAGCGTCACGACGCAAAACATACAGAAGAGACGGGGCGCGCGCGCGACGCTTTTACGTCTGCGCCTTTTGTTCAAAACACACAGGAGAGACGGGGCGCGGACGTGGCGGGGGCAAGGACGGGGCGCGGGGTGGCATGCTTGCCGGGCGGGTCTCGCACGCTCGCACTGTGTCGCGTCCGCGCCCCGTCTCTTCTATATAATTTCAAAAGTCGCGTCCGTGTCACGTCTCCGCCTTACGTCTTTTCTGTGTGTCCCGCCTTACGATGCGCATTGACGCATTGCGGCGCAAATAAGACGGATTCGTCGTAAAATAAACATGGACTGGCACCTTCTGATTTCTGTGTTACAATTGGCGAGCTGAATTTTAAGAAATCGCGAGGCGCATCGATTGTATTCACTTATGATTTAATTTTGGTGTCAATTACAGGTACTGAGGTACTTGAACAGCTTGTAAGGTTTTCAGATTTCTTACAAATAATATTTCAATATATATTTCGAAGACATAATATTTGTCTTTTCATGAAGATGTCGCTTTAGGTCACGACATTTTGTGTCGTCACTGGTCAAATCAAAAACCATTTGTTCAGTAGGCCCTATAGGATCACATAAGGCTATGATATGTTCTCCTCCATAGATTAATGTTCCAATACGAGTGCCCTTAAGATATGCCAGTCTCAACTAAAATAACCACAAAATAAATTTCTATGATTATTTTCGCGTTTCAGTGACTAAAATAAAGAGGTTTTGATTAAGAAGAATCGTATTTATCATCCCCATTTCTCAACTTTTTAGTAGGTGATGTAATTTCATAAAGCTGTACGGAAAATTGCATCTGAATTTTATTGCAAGTGACTCCAAATCGCTGATATAAATGACTTCTACTTGATAATGCTTTTTGCAAAGAAGTAACGAATACTTTTTATTTTCGTATCGACAGTACTTTATTGCAATGGGTCGAGAGATTCATGGCGATGCATATAGCAAATCTTTGGTGTAACTGTCTGTCATAGAGCAAGAACCAGTCGTTATTATATTGCATTAAAACCAAGCAATTAAAATGTGCTGCGTAAGTATTGTGTGATTCAAGTAAGGAATGCAGCTAAACATTAAACATCAAATCAATTTACTCGTAAACATCGGAATTTCTCATTCACTGTTAAGATGAGATAGATTGCAAAGCATTCCATTACATAAACATTAAATTTCCGACTTTTCATTTGATCTTTAGGTCTCAGACCCTTCTGTCCCGCATGTTTTGACCCGCTTAATAAAAGTCCCCTTATGACCCACTTTCAAGTACCCATTCGACCCACTGTGGGTCAAAACTTTTTATTATAATTAAATTAATTAATTATTTCGTACCTTTCTGACCCATTTGTGCAAAACAAAGAAAACTCATAGAATGTTATAGACGTAATATCATAGACGTTAGCAAACTCCATAGGACAATCCCCGCCAGCTCTCGTGCTATCCTTGAATGTGACATTCTAGGAAAATGATAGTTTTATTATAGGAAATGTAATTTTCCGCGAATTACGCAAGAAGTTGGATCTCGTCCAGGACTTTTGTTGCAAAGCTCGGATCATTGTGATAAAATATTTATGCCTACCTGAATTTTTGTAGGTCGTGTGCGTTTGTGAAAGTTTGCTAATAAAACGAAAAGAAATAGCCTTGGCTTGATAACATGCTATAAATTTCTCCCGGCCGCACTTTCTGGCTGACCAGAAAACCGGAACAAATTAGTAGGTTAACTAGTGCTTTGTTCAGTTATTAAATTATTATTATTATGATTATTATTATGAGCCGTGAAGATCCCACTGCTGGGCAAAGGCCTCCCCTCACTCTTTCCACACCTCACGATCCTCGGCAACTACTCTCCAGTCCGGCAAAAACTGGTCATTAAATAAAAGTGATTAAATAATCCCGAATTAAATTGGCTTCAAGAGGGGTGCTGTTCATGCATCACAGGCGAATACAAAGTTTGATGTTCGTTAGAGAGGATGGAAACAAGTACCGTCAGATCGTTCGTTCGTTCGTTCGAACCGTCACACGAAGACATCTGATAGGAAGCTCATGCTATGATAATGGTCTCGTGCTTCTGCTCGATAACTCAAAGCTTTCCAAAGACTTATTTATTTCCAAGAACAGAACCATTCATGGACTTAATTGGCACTTTTAAAGGTCATTTGTAAGATTTTATTGAATGAAATGGTGTTAAATCAAATTATTACAAAAATGTCTCATCAACTTTAATCGTCACTGACCAATGTGTCTCAGTACATCAGTGACAAAATTTCGTGGAAACTCCATATTATTCTATTTTGTACTACGTAGTAACGTACGTAGTGTCTTAATGGCGATAGAATTCACTCCAATGACATCAGATAAATTGGATATTAACTGTAACTGTTTAATAGATTCAAATATGCTATCTATACTACAGTAAATATGGCATATTTAGATGCAAATGCAGAGTACTTAAATATTATATTCTGATATTTTATTGACTCTTCGTGGAATAGCTTTATTAGATCAGTGCATTCAAGTCTTAGATAATCTTGGTATTCAAGATACTATTAATATTACAGGATCCTATTTATTTTTACCTAAATACAATTTATAAAAGCTCAGAAATATCATCTTGTTATCATCATCATTCTCCTGCCCTTATTCTAAGTGGGGTCGGCACAACATGTTTTTCTCTACTACTCCTCTATCACTCGTCAACTCTGAACTCACTCCTCTTACATTCATATACTCTATCACAAAATCCATCCACTTCTTCTTCGGCCTTTCTCTACTTGTATTACCCATCCACATTCATACTCATAACTCTTTCGGTGATATGTCTTTCATCCCTCCTCTTTATTACAACGACAAGAGCCGAGTTCCTCAGTTTTTATTTCTTGGTTTATCTCCAATAAACAATTAGATAGTATTAACCTAATAGCATGGCCACCCTACGCCAATGGCGGAAGATCACACGACCAATTTGCAGATCTAATATCCAAGGTCCCTTCAAATGATGGTCGCCCTAGGGTCGGTGACGTATCCATATGGGGTCTCTTTATGACGTCCAAATCCCGCTTCTTACTACGATAATGAGCTTTTGTCCCTTTCCTTGTTCCATTTTTGCGTAAGATTTGTTTCTTTTGATACAATTTGCTGCATTCCCGGGGGTTTCTTGTTAAAGATATAGTTTTTTTATGTTTTGTCGGATTTGCGAGATGGGGTGCTAATGTAACCTTCGTGAGGGTTACTGGATTAGAATATTTATTCGGAATGTATTCTGCGAGTGCTCGGGATTTGGCCCTAGAAATGGTTATAAACTTATGACTATAGACATGTACGAACAGTGTATTTGGACGTGCCTTTGACTACTCTTTTGGACACCTTCAAGGTTTATAACCATTTGCTGTAGTCTTTTTTTTTATTAGCCTTATTATTCCACTACTAGGCAAAGGCCTCCCCAATTCCTTCCAACACTCTAAAATACATCTCAAGTCTATATTTGGTACATGCTCGTAGTTACCCACATTTTGCAGAAGTGAACATTCCATACATGTTGCACTGCAAACCCATCGACGCCGACGCTACTTAGAAGGCTAACTGGTTTCCTCACGATGTTTTCCTTCACCTTTTAGAGCTCGTGTTAATGTTATAAAATATTCGAAACGAATTTAAACCCATGGGACCTTGGGATCTAAAGTCGAAGCACTATAACCCTGCCAAACGGCTTAAATTTAAAGCTTTTTAAAATTTAAAAAAAAAAACTAATTGACTTGATAGACACAATCCTGTTAATCTGGCTCAAACATCACCCTCGCTGCCCTTATCAGTCGTAATCAAGATCCCATCTAATAGAATACCCAATAGCCGGAAAATTGCCTTGTGTCATCAATAATACCCCGCTCCACCCCACTTGACTGTAGATAAGTACTAATTGTTGGAAACTAATCTAAGAAACAGTTTTTAAGGGTTCCTCCTCAAACAAACTGTTGTCCGTTAGGTATCCTTAAGTTTTTTGTTTATAATTAAGTTTTAATTTTTATTTTCTCTGTATTGTGCCAAATAAACGTTTCATTCATTCATTCATTCATTCATTCATTCAAAAGAAGAAAAACGGAACCCTTTTTCCCACCCACGGTAGTTTGTTCTACGATACGAAGCAAATCAAAATGCAAACATAATGCATAAGACACGATTACGACTCCTTATGTGCCCCTTGCCGCATCTTCTGGTCAATATATATAACTATAGAACGGACTGACTGACTGGTTTAAAGTTATCAATTTACAAAGTTTACTAAAAGTCTCTTTTCAGGTCCTTATTGGTGTTAATTCAGTTGTCGCAAAAACTAAACTAATTTGACAGCACTAAAATTGATGTCATCCTTTTTATTTCGACCGTTATGAAAGGGACGGCAACATTTTTAGTGCTGTCAAATTAGTTTAGTTTAGTTTTGACGATATCTGAACTGAAACCATTGTTATCATTGATATCCTAATTTTATCCACAGCATTGCTTCGTTTTAATTGTGTTATTACGGCCCTTTGTCTTCTCCACCTTTAACTTGTGTCTTGTATTACGTCTTCTGCTTATTAGTAGCTGATAATGCCCTAACAAATAAGTAACTTTCCGAATTTTTCATGATCACAACACAAATTCAAAAGTGTTGATGCTAAAATTTAGCAAAAAGTTACCGCTCTAACGGAAAGATTTAGCAGCGAAATCTTTCCGTTAGATCGGTAACTTTTTGAAATATTTCAGAAACCCTATGGCCAATTTTGCGTGGCCCTATTGACCACCTGAGCCTAAAGTTTCATCACAAGCTCTTAATTAAAAAAAAAAGTCGTGTGGCACACGGAGACTGCCGCAGTAAAGCTATTGCATAGCATTTGTTTTTTTCGGAGTGGGGGGTGTTAGGTTATTTTCGTTAAGGAATTTCTGGATTCGGTCTCCACGCTCAAGGCACGCGATAGAAGCTATGCAATAGCTTAAAAAAATTGGCCAGTAGCTTAATTTTGCTTCTTTTTAAGCGGACAGAACCGCGGCATTTGCTAGTCTACAATTCCATTTCTCCATCTCGCGCAGACAATTAATTTAACCAACGAGCGTCCGGTCTAGACTTTGGGGCACTTTCGGGGCACTTGGGAGGCCTTGAGTGGACTTGCCTTGCTTATCTGAAAATGTTGTTTCTGTCCCTCGTTTTAAGATTTGTTTATTTATGTTTGTTCTCAGTCGATTATTAAGTAAGTTTGGTTGTATTTAGAGCCCGTAGCCATGTTTCGACGCTTAGTTTCTATTTTATATAATTATCGGTGTTATTTGATTTGACACCTCTGAAGTCGATTTCAGTTTTAATTTAATTTATGTACGATAAGTAAGGTATATTATACTTAATACAGGTTTGATCCGATGGTTTGGGTAGATTCCCAGTTTTTTTTTGGATTGGAAAGCTGAATATAAGTCTTTGCATATGCATATTACATGACCTTTAGTTAAATGGTTACCGTTTGATGGCGTTGTGCTTGCAACCTGTCATATGGAATATTACCTGTGTGTTTGTAACGAAACCAAGATAAATCTTTATAAATCATTAGGTTACTTAAAATATCTACCATACATAATATTATATCCACATACACGTGAGCATGTTTACATTTTGCACCGTTACACTACTGCGTAGTAACCAACTGGAATATTACCTTCTTATGTGTGTTCGTAACGATACCAAGATAAATCTTTATAAAAACTTGGGTTACTTAAAATATCTACCATACATAATATTATATCCACATACACGTGAGCATGTTTACATTTTGCACCGTTACACTACTGTGTAGTAACCAACAAAGAAAAAGATTATTTTTGACAGATGTATGTACACACATTAACTGTCATCAATCATAACTGATGATTACTGTAACCTCGTGTGTGTGACCACTTTAAATTACTTAATAGTAACGTGGTATGTAAGTGGCTCTTTAGCAGAATAAGTAACAGTTTAAATCTAAGTTCCTGCCCAATTCTTTTTTTAATGTACGAACCTTTTACGAAGTATTAGAACACATTAAAAAAAGATGAATGAAATCGGTAAAGCCGTTCTCAAGTTATAGCGTGACCGGAAGAAATGGGGGTTAATTTTTTTATAATTAGATAATTTTTACTTTCAAAACTATCGTGTGTCATACTAGACGTTATAATAGCACACGGGTTACACGTAAAATTATCGTCGATTTGATACCGACAAAGTTCGGTTTACGAAATTGTCGATATTTTTACGTGAGCAATTTCCCTTGTGCTATTATAATGTATTATAGATTTCTGTATTTATTGTTATTGTTTGTGGGAGAAAACAATGAACGATTTGATTTGAAGCTTTTCAAGTCTGTAGTCTGAAGTACTGTTACAGTTTTTGGTAGTAGACTTATTACACACAATATTAAATATGGAAATACGTACAATTATTTCTCTGTTCTATACTTTCATTGTGAAACCCAAAAGTGTGCATTGTTTTAATTATTTGAAGTGAACACCATGGAATAGGTATTTGTTTATATGTATGTTTATTTATTTAATCCTATTTACGAGTATATCCACCATTCTATTTACTGGAGTTCCGTTGAACAGTTTCTGACTTTATCATGAAATTTATTTTATTACTGCGCCCCGCGGTGTTAGCCGCGGTGAAAAGTTTCCGTTCCCGTGAGAATACTGGGATCAAAAGTAGCCTGTGTGTTAATCCAGGATATAAGCTATGCTGGTACCAAATTTCATTCAAATCCGTCCAGCCATTTGAGCGTGAAGGAGTAACAAACATTCAGACTTACATACTTACACTTTGACACACACAAACTTTCACCTTTATAATATTAGTGTGATTAGCTTTTTGTCTATTATTATATATCGCCATTAATAATTAAGTCTCGAATCAGTTGAGTACCTATTGTTTTTTTAAATTTGATCCCAAAACAACTTAGTCATAGAGAGACGATTAACAAATACTCTACTATGCGGACTTTAAAAAAAAATTGCGTTGCAAAATTCACATCTGTCTGCCCATAAAACACGCCTTATTACACCCACTAAACTCATTATTCTTCAAATATATATCCAAGAAAAACCGCAATATAAAACAATTCTCATTTTTTACTGCAAAAATAAATATTTAACTCATAAATCCCTCGTTTTCCGCTTTTCACTTGAAATCTATGACCGTTCGGGCCTTGACATGCAACCATTTGCACACACGGCCATCCTAGTCGCCCTTATCTCGTTAACTTTACGATGTATTTTCGTGTGAATAATCTGAAATAGAATTGCAGAAACAGTGGCAGTAATAGCTTGTACAAGTACAAATCATTCATGAGTAGTACCAAAGACGATTAATATCTAGAAGACAGACAAAGGCATACACAAAATCGTAACCCGATCCCGCAGTACCAGATAGCCTGAAAACTTTAAAACATCAATTTTATCTAAGAAATGTCAATACTTAGTAGTAGGTAGCAACAATATTCAATATTTAAACATTTTTAACTAGAAAGTAATTGAAATTTCTTGGATAAAATTGATGTTTTAGAGTTTTCAGGCTATTTTTTAGGGTTACGATTTTGTGTATGGCCTTTGTCTGTCTTCTAGATATTAATCGTCTTTGGTAGTACGTTAAATTTACAACCGGTGTTTACATCGTAATAGTGCGTTTCAAGGTGCTGTGATTTCTGGCCTGTGTTTTGAATAAATGTATCGTGCGATGATTTTACCTTCTACCTGTAATATTGGTATTAACAGACAACAGTTTTGTTTCAAATTATGTAGGGTTAGCACTACTTAAGTAGCATTTTTCTATTTATTGTTCTCGACCAATATTTCCGCACTTAGGTATACCTTTTTATCTATTAACGGCCGGTTTTAATATTAAACTTACGAATGATCGTAGATTAATCGCCATAGCAACTTTGTTTAGACAACAAAAAATGTAGGACACTTTTTGACAGATAACAATATTACTATGGCGACAGATCCACGGTTATTAGTAAGTTGAATATTGCAACCCGGAATTAGTCATCCGTTCATCTTAACTTTGGTTATTATATACCTACTTATATTTTGCATTATGTATACTTTCTTTAAAACTTATCGATACTAGACATTCTCCTTAGTGTAAAAGAAGACCACAAAAATTAATACGAAATTTTCATTCTATGTTGCCAGTGAAGTTATTTGGATGACATTTTGAATAGTTTCTACTTGCATGACTATAATAACCATGTTATAATACTTTTAGGGTTCCGTACAAGAAAAAAGTAGTCAGAGTTGAAACTTATACCACATTTAAGGTCCATGGTCTCTATTAGGTGTAAAAAAGGGTACTTCCAGTTGATCTAGAAGTGTGAAATTTGTGAAAACCTGTTCTAGAACAGAATTCTTGTGTAAAACTGTTATGTGAGTACGGAACCCTTTCCGTGCGACCAGACTCACACTTGACCAGTTTTTTTAGTATTAGTTACACCGAGAAGCTATTTTAAGGAAGAACAATAGTGCACGTGATCTTATTGTTGGCTATTACTCATTAACCTTCAAGTCTTCCAGTGAAATGTTGCGTAAAACATGAGAATTTTGGGTTACGACCTCTTTTTCACTTCATTTCGATAATTCCAGTAATAGGTTTCTAAATCAAAGAGATTGTGTTGATAGAACAAAGTCTAATTATTTTTTTTGGCTCACATTTTCGCATTCATTTTGTGTTACGTGCACTAGTCGGTTTTAATTAGGCACCTCTAGTGTTCTATGTCGTCTATTTCTGCTGTTAATAATTCTGATAATATAATGTAATATATCACATTTCAAATATTTTAATGGCTCACTATACTTTATAGTGAAGCTCATTTTTAATAAATATTTATTTTATGTGGTTCAAATTATACTAATTAATTTGCACGTATGAAAGATTAACAAGATTTGAAGCAAGTTCTCAATGTTATTTGCGCTACTAAACTTTTCGGAGAGACTAGACGGCATGCCTTGTCCAGTCAATTCATCATCATCATCCGTAGCCCGATTTCACCTACTGCTGGGTACAGGTCTCCCTTTGCGTGTACCATCTTCACGGTCCGCCGCTTGCCTCATCCACGTCCAGCCCACAATAATGATATGTAGCCCATCATGATATGTAGCTCTGCTGGATGACCGACACTTCTGTCCCGACAATGTCGGGTTCGATCCCCGCTGCGGGACAAATGTTTGTATGCTCTGCAAAATTTCGTGTCTGGTTGTTTTCTATGTATATAATATACTATGTATTAAAAAAAAATCTATGTAGTTATCGGTCATCTGGTTACTATAACACAAGCATTAAAAATTGCTTAGCTTGGAACTAGATGACGCTGTGTGGATTGTCCAATGATATTTATTTATTAAAATTGCCACATAATTATTTCTAAATAATGCATACAGCAAGGGCTGTCCTGCCGCGCGTGTTTCGTTTAGCACCCATTTGGTTTTTGCCCATAAGTCAGACATGCAGCAGACACGGCCTGTCTCACTATTGCTACATAATTATTTCTAGGATATGCGTGCAACAAGGGCGCGGTGAAGCATTAATCATTGTAAACGCCGGCAAGCGGTGTAATGGTTGCTAAATCCAATACTTACCGCGCGGCGAGCTTGTCCCGTGTATAGGCGCAAGTTACAAGTTGAAGCGATCGTGGCGAAGCTTGCTAAGACGTTCTTGATAGATCGTCGAAGCTAAGCAACGTTCTGAGCGGTCACTACTTGGATGGGTGACCGCAAGTGGCATATCTTTGTGCTTTCGTAATTCGATGGGACACGTAAAATTGTAGGTCCCGGCTTTTAAAGTCGTTAAGCCATGACGGAGGCCTTAAGGCGGTCTAAAAACTCTTGGCCACTTGCTCATACAAACTTTACTTAGGATCAAAACAAAAAAATATGAAAAATTAGAATCGCAGCTGATGGAAATCGGTGGAAGGAAATATCTTAAATAGCACCTAAACCATACTTTCAGCTTAGTCGGTCAATACGAGTGGAATTGACGAAGCCCCGGGTTTCCTTCATCGTTTAGTTAGTTAGAGCTCGTAAAAGCGTGTATATTTTTTCTTATCCATACGGAAGGTATGTCGTCAACCCATGGCTCCTGTTTTAAAACCGGTTATAAAGAGCACAGATCAGAAATTCATGTATTTAAACAAACCGCTCCGCAAAAGTTATTACCTTGAACCGAGTTTGATCATTGACTATTCCACTGGCGCCCCTAAAAACTTGACAAATGATGTACGATATTGGAAAACCGCCCTATTTTATTGTCACCAGCTTACCCATAACTGAAGTTCTCTCCCAAAATCCTACCTCGTTATTCATATTAGACTAGTAAACTTATTTTAGCTAAAACATGACCCGTACCATGACCTTATCAAACTCAATCGCTTTCAGATGTCATGTGCTAAATTGAATCGTAAAACTGAAGTCATAAGAAGAACAATTCAGTTTAGGTCCTAAACTGGATCGCGCTAAGAGCTCGTGGTAGGCTCCTAGATATTGAATCTGTTGCTATCTCTTTTCATAGCCATAAGAGTAACAAGAACAATTTTTTTTAAATCGATATTAAATTGACAACTCTTTATGAATAAAGGCGTAAGTGTAACGGTTTTCTCATCCGCTAGTGGTATTTTTTCCTGAATTTACGATTTAGGACGTAGATTCGAATATGGATTTTTCTGGACAAAAATAGTGGTGTCTTAGTTTTCGTTTTAGGCCAGCGGTGCTCAGTTTTTGGAGCAGAAATAGAAACACCAAGTTATGATTTATTTTGATTTAAATGTCAAGGCTGGGTAACTTCATAGCATTTAAAATGCGCGAAAGCTCGCGTCGTTAATTACGGAACAATTTATTACTACAAAATAGTACAAAATTAACATAAAATAATAATATTCTCACCTATTACATTTTTAACCACGGTCCATAAAATAAACAGAATAATTCACCACTATTTGAATTTTATCGCAACTTTTTGTATCACCCTCATACATCCCCTGCGTAATAATATTACGCAGTAATACTACGTTGTTAGCAAATTATAACTGCCCACATATAACATGCGGTATTTTGCCAATTTTTTGAACTATAGGGGTACAGTTATCGGACATTGGATTGGCACGCTTTAGATACAATCTTTTACTCGATTATTTTTTGATAACTAGTACTCCTTTCAGGAGGATTGGTGGGACATGGCAGGGGACCGAGAGGGATGGAAGCAGTTGGGGGAGACCTTTGCCCAGCAGTGGGAAAATATAGTTTAAATTAAAAAAAAAAGTACTAAATCTGAATCCACTCTTTAAGAAAATATATTGTAATTATTTGTGGCTTTTCAAAAATGTCTCAGATATTACAGTATCCTCAGTTATTTAATCGCACGGATTGCCTCCATGCTCTGTATAAATCATCTAGTAAAGATGTTAAAGGCGAGTATTACGTGAGGACTCAATAATAATGTACTTGTAATGTTTCTGTTTCATTTAAATAAATTTATTTATCTGTGATTGGAATCAATGATTTTGACTCATTAATGATTTGAATCAATAATTCGTGACTTTGATATATCTACTTGTGTCAAAATAAAAGCCGGAAACTGTACGTCTGTACGTGAGTCACTCCCAATTATTATTACTAGTAAAATGATTTTAATGAAGTAGAAATTCAGGCCGGCGATAAGACCGCCAATTGAGATGTTATCGCAGTTTTGGACACGAAGAGCGAATTGTTTCCAATTTTGGGGGATGGCTTTTGGTCAATTTTAATCGGAGCGATTGTTTATTTTTTTTATTTTATGTTCATTTTGTGGTGCAGCTTGCTAATTTGTTGGTGGATTGTCGAATATAAACGATGTGTATGACTGCTAGTGATTTTTGTTCTATAGAGAGGGACTGACATTGTCGGTATAAGTCCAAAAACCAAAAGGGCCAAATTTTGTATCAGAGATAGTCCTTAGCTCAAACTTACTACTAACTCTAAAAGCATGAAAGAAGATGTTCAACTGTTCTTGGATAACTTGAAGACACGACCGTATCTAAAGTAGAAAAACCTAAAAAAAAAAGTAAAAAAAAAACTGATTTGAAATGTAACAATACTGTTCTAAGTTACACCTTTTAATTTTGTTTTGATCATACTCGTAAATCAATAAACATCCATTAGCTCTTTATAGAATTCGTCATGCTTGTCATACATACGAAATACGTTTTGTGGACTAAACGCATACAAAAGTTTTAATTACACTTATTTCCACTTATGCGGGCCACTAACACTAGAAATTATTGTACAATAATCATACAGTTGTTTAGGGTCTAACGCACGTGCAACTTTTTGTTGCGCAATTTGATTTAATTATAATTGAATGCAAATGTTTCTAGTGGCTGCAGATACAATAGTTGAACTTATGAAGATTTTGATTTTAAAGACTTTAATTTCAAATACAAAATGCCTAAACAAAGAACCTAAAATGGAATACAGCCACTTATTTGCAAGTTTTTCAAAGCTAAGTAGCTAAGTACATGTCTGTCTGTGGACTCTCAACAAGCAAAAATTCGATGAATTTTTGAAAAAAGGTTTGCTGATAATTATATTAAAAGGATCAACTTGTTGGTTTTTTTTCTTTCATAATATGTCTCAACCGCCCGATGGTCAAATAATACTGCGAACATGGTCGGTAATCAGTTGATCGGAAATCTCTCCGATCCCTCGCGAGTCGCCACTAAATGCGTAATAAAGAGAAGGCGTATACCAACAGAGAAAATGGGCTTAAATGATAATGATATCTCAAAAAACATTGTACATTTTCGTTGCACGTTTGCTGGAGCCGTAACTAAAACTAATCCATAGTCCAAAGCAAGTTGAGGTTGAGTGTAGGCCATTCCACTCCAAATGACTGCTCAATTATTATTAAGTTATTATAACTTTAGAGTAGTGATGGGAATATACTGGACTCTTACGGATAGACTGATCAAATTATTGTTGTATTTTTTATAACGGTTCACGAAAAAAAAAAAAAGTTTTTTTTCTGTTTATCGTCTTAACTTCTTAATGTTAAAATTGGCTCATCTTTTAAAAACACCAAAATGTGTTTTAAATATTATTTTTTTCAAAAATTTACTTTATCAATACCAATAAAGCAGTTTGAGCAAACTGCTTTATCGTATTTGTACATTATTATTTTCATGTCATTCATGAAAGGCATTGTCCGTATATTTCCGGTTCCGAGCTTAGTGGACATCCCTCAGTCACAAACAATAACATATCGTATGTTTGTAAATGGGCCCGCATTCAGCCACGTGCCTCTAACGAAGCAAAATCGGACCCCATGCTATTTTTTTTATACTTAAAGGTTTATTTGACTGTGTGTGGGCACGCTTCAGCTCGCCAAATTAATATTATTAGCATTTTAAAACTTATATTTTACGACATAAGGTCCGTAAAGTTTTCGTTGGGATGTGATTGTGATCAGTAGATTAGCGATGCGATCCGAAGCTGTACCGCAAACCGTTCTCTGTCAGGGCAAAGGGGATCAAACAATGGCAAACATCACTATTTACCACGCACGTAGGATCGCGCTATCATTTTCAAAGTCAACACATTAGCGTCGGAACTCATTCCCCAGAGTCGTCACGATCGTGCCAAAACGTTTCACGTTCCTATGCAAACAAGACTGGATTAAAAAAAGTACGGATGAAAAAGTAATCCGGAAACGAACGGTTTAGTGTCAACACGGTCCTTCTGCGAAACTGCAATTAGCATGAAAAAGGTTTAGTGAATTGGCCATAAAAGATTTGTTAAAACTTTTGTGTTGAATTTTTGCTCATAATCGTAGACCTCCGGAGAATTTCTATTGCATATGCTGTATGGTAAAGTTAGTCAACACATAGTGGCGGTGTTGTGCTGCTAGTGTTGCCAAGTGTCCCCATTTGTGAGGAGATTCCCGAATTTTAGGAGTCTATGAACATCCGTGTTATCCTAGATGTCTAAATGAATCCCTAGATTTGGTGAATCGAAAAATTTAAAAACCAATAATGATGATGATCATCATCATTCATCAGCCCGTTTACACCCACTGCTGGGGATAGGCGCCCTCGAATAATTTATATGAAACTGATAAAAAGCTTTGTGTTTTGTTCTTATTTTAAAATCGAAATCCCTATTCTTGTAAACAGCCATTCCGAAATTTTACTTACCATTCCTGGCAACAGTGACCTCCCATACTTATCTATGCACGATAAGGATGGAGACGACCGATACCACTATTTGCATACTACGATGCTGTTAATGACGAATCATCGTCTTGGAAATTATTCCATGAATGGGCTTGGTTCGTTGCCTTTCCACTCCTTCTTCATGTCTTGGTGAAAAGATTTTGAGTGCGCCTAAAAAGCTCCTTTTGTGCACTATTATTATCTTTTGTATCTTTTGTATCTATAGTATGCATTTTTTGATTTGCCTATAATGTTTATATTAGCATAACATCCTCATCAGATCCTCAAATATGTTTTATGGAACCTCTGGAGTGTACTTTTTCAAACAAAAATACATTTCAAATGAAATGAAATAAAAAAAATAAAAAAATTTGATCACGACTGTATCCCGCCCGGGAGCAAGCCCATCGACGCTATTAGAGAGCTAACTGGTTTCCTCACGATGTTTTCCTTCACCGTTATAAGCTCGTGTTAAAGCGCATTAAATTTTTCGATGCGAAAAGTTCATTGATGCACGGCTGGATTTGAACCCATGACCTTCGGATCGAAAGTCGAGGTACTAATCCACTTGACCAACACGGCTTTTTTTTCAAAATCTGTTTAATTCTGATAAAGACGTTGCGTCAAGTTTTTTTTTAATTAGAGCTTGGTGTAGCTTTCTATTAGATCCCGTAGCCATATTACAAACACACAAAACAGACAGTTATTGTTAGTCTTTTCTTTGATGTAAGTACCATATAAATTTTAATTTAACCGGACGTTTAAAACATGACGGAGAAAATCGGCGTTGGCCACTTGCTTATACGGATTTACTTACTTTTTAACCGGACTTTTTTTCCGGCTTGCACACATCACTAACTGGCGGCTAGGTGGCCATTTACGCGATTGACTTATAGATAAAAGTGAGCATTATGAGCACGGCCCAGCCCATAAACCACTGACTAATTTAGAAATGGACCGTAAACCTTTTACGGATGTATTCAGGAACCTTGCCAAGAACCTGGATATGTGCTCTTTGATATTCAATGAGAAATGTGCTCTATTCCTTTCTAATAATATGATTCTGAAGCGTAGAATGTTGAGTTTGAAATTGTTTTTAATAAGTAGTGTTTTCCATCAGCAGTAAAGTGTATAGAAACACTTGTCAAAGTCTGTTGTCATTTATAGGAACGCTAAGTGATACTCTATCGTATATTAACTCTTTTGCCTTTGCAATAACATGGAGAATCCCGAGTCACAAACACAATTTTTATTTGTTTTATGCATTTAAAAGTCGTAAAAATTAACAAGCTAGCGCCCACGGCTTTGCTCGCGTGGTACTAACCCGGATAAAAAAGGAACCTATGTGTTATTCCAGGTCATAAACTATGAACGTACTCATATTCAAGTTTCAGACAAATCCGTTTAGTAGTTTCATAAAAATAATAAAATCTTTTTTGTTTTTGCGGGAACGAGTAAAAACATTCATACATTCATACAAACTTTTTTAATATTATCCTTTCCAGTTATGAGCTCAACCTGAGGTAAAAATGACTAAAACATCAGACAAAGAAAATATTATAAAACTCCATAAAAATTCAGAATTCACAATGTAGCTCCTATAATTTGGAATCTAGACGTTCATATTACGTAGACTCTATTTTAGTAAAACCTAGTATTCATTTTATACCTTTTTACCCTTCAGACAACCTACCTGCCAACTTCAAGTTCCTTCAAACAATATAATGATAAAGGAGGGATAATAGAATCATGATACGTACAATTTTCCCGTCTGAGTCGAGGAATTCGTGAAAAGTTTCTACGACCTAAGACAAAATCACCGATGCGTAAATATTTTAAACTAATACTAATTCAATTAATACTTTGGAGCCTAGTCTTAATTAATTAGGGTTGAACTACAAACCTAATGAGCTTCAGCAAGCGTCTAAAGTTGTTAGTTTTATCAACGTTATTGTAGCAGAAACAGTCACTGTTAATTTACGGCGAAGCTGAAGTATGTCCCAACTCTAGAATGACCATCGACATTAATCTAATTGAAATAAATTATACTCTAAAAACTTTTCCAGAAAGCTCAAGAAAGTCTCCAAAGATTTTCAGAACTGAAGCATCTAATCCTATTAAGTATGTACTCTAGATGTACATTCTCAGCTTGTTTTTCGCTATTCCCCGCCGTAATTGGTTGTAATCTCGAATTTCTAGAAGTTTTTGCTAAAATTTAATGGAAATTTTCAGACAAAAACTGCTTTATTGACAGCTCGGGGACCGCCTTGAGTATTTGCGAAGCTTTTATACAAATTATTCTAAATTCTTGCCTTGAATTTGGTATGAGGAATAGATTATTTTCTTTGGTAATGGCTGTGTTGTTTTAGTCTGTAAAAAATTTAATGATGTAGAAAATGAAGATAATGTGCACACTTCTGATGTGCGGAACCCACCTAATAGGATAGTAAATGGTAAAATCTGTATTCGTTTATGTGTGGGTTGAGTAGGTACATTTTTTATCTCTTTCTCTTTTCCTTTCTCGGTCCCCGATAGATCTGGAACCACTCACATAGACTCAAAATAATATCTTTCCTCTCTGGGGTTTTCACACCGCGCCGCGGTTCGAATCACGTGTGGTGCGAAACGACTAAAGACCCGTTTCCATAGCGAACTGTAAAAAATTTATACTTGAGCGAAGACTCAACCCATCCCGCTAAATGTTATTCGTCTACTCAGAGAGGAAAAATTACCTACAAATTCTGAAAACCTTTTAAATCAAAACATTTTCACGCTTAGTGCTGTAATTAATTATGGAAATCCATTTAAGGATTATTAATATTGCCTTGCTTATTTTTTATTTGCATTGTTAATTGCTGATAGATTAGTTACTTGTGGATGAAGCCGTCAGCATGTTTACGTTGTACCCTTCATGGTAATACCTACATAATATGTTATAAAATAACTAGCTAAGTTATCGCTAAACCGAAGCTCTCATTTCGTTTAGTTATGTTAAAGATAAAAAATCCTTAGGTGGTTTTTTTTTTTTTTTGTAGTTATGTAAATATGTAGTAGTTTAGTTTCTGTAAATATTATGTTCTTGACCCGAGTGACATTTGTAAAATTGGAGTGTATGAGGGTAGATTAAAGACCAATTTTGTTTCTGACTAAAACTACCCCGCAATGACGATATAAAGGTTAAAAGTACCTTGCTCATGAAATGTCACTTTCAAATTTTAATGACATGCTTCGTCTTTAGCGTGAACGAAGTAAGAGCTTTAAATTTAGAGATAATGTTTCAGTTAGTACAACAGAATAAGCGCCAATGATTCCCGTTCTTAAAGCTCCTCCAGACTCACGGCGAGAAGGCTCGGCGAGAGGTTTCGCCGAGATTTCTCGAAGAAAAAAAAAATTATCCACTCAATATTCTCACTCGTGATCTCGAGAAATCCTTTGTCTCCGGCAAAAAAATCGACACCGAAAGAGAAGAGGCAAGCACGAGAACGAGACGGCAAGAAACCTATCACATTCACGCTTCGCGGGCGTTCTCGGAGGTTCTCGGCGTGAGTCTGGAGGCGACAGGTATTTTAGATCCGTGAAGCTCTAAATCAAAAACTAATAGATATTTTTGATTATAATATATTCAAAAATAACTATAGATATTTTTGATTATAGTGTTAAACCACACTTAGGTATTTCATTTTTAAATGAAAAATCTTACTAAAATAATAATAATAATACTTAATATTATACTAATGTATCTAATTCCTCTAGAATACCTGTAGATGGCGCTCATCGGTGCTTTAACCGAAATATCATCTTACTGATAGTTTCGTCTTCGGCGTCAAGGACTTCGTGGCCGAGTGGTAAGGCTTAAGGGTGATCGCTTGTATCTCGCGGGTTCGAATCCTGCCGAAGTCGTAAAACTTTTAGTAAGATTTTTCATTCAAAAATAACTAATCAACGACAGCTTTAAATCTTCAGAAACCCAATACCCTTTGATGCTAAGTGAATTATAAATAATTTTCCTCCAAAAATGCGATAATATAAGCTCCATCAGAGTAGCACATACCGGGTCGATTCCAAGGGCGGCAGACAATGTCACTTCCATTCGCCTTTGGGCGTAGGAGGTAAACAAACTTTGCGCTATGTAATATGTATGTCCTACGTGTTACGAATATCGTTTGCGCGTTTGTTTGTACCGGGAAATGACGGTGTTAACAGGCTCACGTCTGTATCTATGGTGGTAAACATCTGAGACACGATGATATGAAGATATTCTGGGGTACTCGTTCATAATAGATGTCCAAAAAGCTTGCACCATAAACTACAGTATTTTCATACAAATGGTCGTCCTAGAATGGAAATATTGCCAGCTGGATGACAGGTGGAGTAAAGTCATGACTGTATGGTAGCCGAGGGTGGGTCAAAGAAGTGTCAAGCGAGAAGCGAGGTGGGTCAAAGACATAGTCAACGTTGCGAAGCGTCAATGGATGCGACTAGCGCAGCACCGTAGAGAATGGCACAAACTTAGGCAGGCCTATGCCCAGCTGTGGGTTAAGTGAGGCTGAGGATGATGACGATGAAGATGGAAGCAAAACGTTTTTACCAACGTACTGCGGTCAGTTGATGAAAATACATTTAAAAGACTTGCTATTATAATTTAACAGGTAGAACCAAGTGTGGTTCTTGTCACAGAACTTGCGTGTGGGTAATACAAACGCCCCACTTTGGCAGAAATACCTTGTTTATTAAAACGTCTAAACGCAGACACACCGAGTGGTTTGAAATTTTAATTTCGCAATTAACACGTTCACCCGTTCAAATGTTTTGTAGACGGTCTTGTTTTCTCATTAAGTTTTAGGGTATAGCTTTTAGGTAATCATTTAGGTTTTACCCTTTTTGTGTATTGCAAATATATTATAATAACACATGGGAATCACTTATATCGGTTTAATAACGGATTATGTTTCGATTACCACCAGGTTCTTGCCTGTATTTCCCTGGTGTAGAGTCGCGTTGGAACAGGCAATAGAATCACCTAGCATGTAAGACGAAGTTGAAGTGATCCTTGAGGTTTTTTTTCTTTCTATTGCCCACCACTGCTGTGTGTAGGCATTCTCAATTCTTTGCCATACCTTCCGGTGTTAGGCCGGTCGCATCCAAGTCTTGTTTGCGACCTTAATATCTAGCATCCATCGTAGCAGTGGTCTGCCGGCGCTGTGTTTATTCCCCATGGGATTCCATATTTCCTTCAACAAAGATTTTTCTAGAACCAAAACCCTAGTATCAACATTTATTTACAGAAACTAAACTACTACACATATTTACATAACTGTACAAAATACAATTAGAACCAGTTCAACTGCCAAGCCACTGCCAGACGGCAGCGTGCCCAAGACACTGCCAGCACAGCATTGCCGCGCTGAATGGCAATGCTGATCCTTTGAGCCAAATAAGTGCCAACCCTCGGATCCCGCATCGCTTCGAATTATAAAATTCGTAATTTCGATATAATTTTGAAAACGCGATGAAGATTTCTTTCAGCATAACTTATTAACTATAATTTATTACATTAATTCAAATAATGCTATGCATCCTTGTTCACTCGTGTCAAAACAAACCACACCCAACTTATCAAACGGACATCCTCGAACTTGAACTTGACATTGTAAATGCGCGTCAAAATGACGCATATTCTGGTGGCGATTACGCGCAGCGACTGTTCTCAGGCCCCGGTGCATATCATTGACCTCTACCGCACAGCCTATTTGAGACAGCTCATTTTAAACTCGAGATTACCTCATTTTGTAGTACCTAAGACCTTGAAAGTAGGTGCTGGTACTGGTGAAATCCACAGAAAATTCAAGATCCATAGAAGATTTCGAAATAGGTAGTCAAAGCCACGTCTAAATGCAAGCGCAGCGCCTATTATATGCTAACTGATTTCCTCACGATTATCCTTTACCATTTGTAGCCTTATCATCATCATCGTCACCCACACTTCACTCACTGATAGATATAGGCCTCCTTTAGCTTATGGCATCTGACGTAATCTTTTTAAATAACAAAATCTGATATTAATTAACTACTGATATTAACTACTGTGAATAAAAATTAAAAAAAAAACACTAGACGGAGCTGATTTTACAGAAAATATAATAATGTCTTTAGAAACTAAATAAAAAAACAAAGGTGGTAACAATCCTTCTAACTTACACTTCTACAAGTCAAATCTATTAGACTAACCAAGCTGTTTCCCACGAACTGTGTTTCTAAGTTGTGTGCACACTTGTGACACGAAAATTGAATGGGAATTGATCACAATTAGGCTGGGTGTATAAATTACGTAGTTCTGGGGCTAAATTCGGGTGCCCGGAGTAATTGACAAGAGGATTAGGGTCCTTAGTACTAGGTTAGGTTCTAATTTACATTGTATAATCCTGGATAAATAGTCTAGAACTCTAGAATATTCGTAAGTTTAGGGATGGACTTAGTATTTTAATGTTTGTGACTCGAGGAGTCTGTAGACCTAATTACAATGGCTTTATATCGATCCTGTTTCTATAATCGCTAAATCCTTTGTTTTAACACTACTGATTTATCATACTATGTCAGTTTGGCACGATAAGACAGAAATTAAAATGCCAATCGTCGTAATTTAGAATATTAACTAGTTCACGACCGGGAATCGAACGTGTCGTGACTAAAAAACTGCCTATTGGGGAAGTAGCCAAGTTTAGAATTGGAATTATCCTAAATATTGGAACTTTCTTCAGACTAGACGTTTAAATCTCTTCAAAGAGTTTTGATGTATCAATACAAATACTTGAGCAGGTGTATCGTCTCAGAAAACTCAGTCGTGGACCAAGTAGGTAAAAAAAAACGTTTATTTATTATCAAAATAATCGCAAGTCATTCATCATCGTTATAGCCTTTCGCTTTTCAAAACGATTGGAATTCATTTCACACAATACGTCCCATACTTTATCATAATTCATGTATTAGTTATCTCTAAATCTAAAACATGAAAAAAAATGCCTTTTCCCGTCTGTAATGTGCGTCATAGAATTGGCTTTAGGGATACATATTTGATTCGATCAAAAAGAGAAATTGTATATCAATTTCTGTAGTTTGAATAAGTCGTATCGAATTTATGTTATTATCAACGACAACATTATCCGCGAGAACCAACGAGCGTGTAGGAAAAATGTAATGAGGCGAAAGAGGTCTGTCAGGATCGAAGCTAGTGGCGATTCGTGGTCTCTGTCTACCTTACCGGAAAAGAGGCGTGATATTTATTTATTTTTACATCTTAGGAAAACAAACAGTCATAAAAACAAATTAAATAACTGAGTATAATACTAAAGACCATTTAGAGGTTTTGCATATTGAAAATTACGTATGTATGTATATTTTTTTTGCTGCATTAAGTACCTAGTTTATAGAACTTTATTCTCATTACCTCACACATACACACTTCAAACTCATCAAAAGATATACTTTCTGTAAACATAATTTATCTTACCATTATCATCTCAGTCCGGTTGCACCCACTGCTGGGTATAGTGCCTCCTCTTTATTACGTCACTCAGTCCGGTTCCGTATAATAATTCTTAAATTATACAAAAGCTCACAATTCCTGATTAATAAAAGATAAACTTTAGCGCGTAAACCCCCATAAACTTGACCTACCCCATCCTTGCCTCTCAGATTGTTTATCACTATGGTTTTAATCCGAAATCTACTGAAATATTTAAATTAACTACAATTTATGTAACGTTTTGTACTTTATATTTGACCCCTTAAACGACAAAGGGAGTAACGTTACCCTGAGGGTTGATTAAATTTAAATTATGTTTCTTTTAACATAAATTAAACTGTCTAGACTAGACAGTGGTTGATAAAACTTTTGTTTTTTTAATGAGCTATATATCTAGGGGGAATTTGGCTAGACTGTATTTAAATTAAATTGTCGAGGGAAATTGTAAACATTATTTTGACATGTTCAAAGCTAAATTCAAGAATTAATAAATTTTGAAGTCAAAAAAAGCTTCCCTAAGCTAGTTTACCAATAAGAGAATTGGATAAGTTAATCAATGTACTATTTTTTTTTAGTCCTTTTTTACTCTGTTTCTTCTTTTATATGATTCTTGTGTGTTTTAAATAAAAGCCTGCCTTAAAGGTATTTAGATTGATTGTTAGTGTACAAATTCATGTTTATTTGAATAACTTTTCGATGTTTCTATTAAATTTCAAGGTGTATCACAAATCACAAATCTGTATTCCTAGAAACACAAAAACATGTAAAAGTATTGCACGAAAGACATAGGGGGCAATTCGGAGTGTCGCAAAAGCTAAACTAACCTAACTAAAACTATTGCCATCCTTTTTATTCCCATCGCTATGAAAGGGACGGCAACAATTTTAGTTAGCTTAGTTTAGCTTTTGCGACGCTCAGAATTGCCACTATAGTCTCGGTAAACATTTGCTATATAAATACACACCATGGGCAATGGGCATGCACTAATTACAACACGAAATTCTTCGTCTGTCTGTCAACAAAACAATCAAAAATAATAAAAAAATAGTTTGAAAACACATTTTTCTTACAAAAAATCACACAGCTAAAACTAATTTACTCACAAACAAAACAAACGTGACTCTTAGTTTTTCACAGCTTTTATTTGCCCTACAACTTTTTGCACGTTTTGGCGGCAATTTTCTATGTTAATTCGAAGCACGGCTGCCAAAACAGTCTGTGTCTAGTTTTCTTGGAAATTAGTTCACCGCGCTCACCTTAAACGCCCTCTACGTAGATAATGTTTTCTACTCAACACGGTAATAAAGAAAAATATACGCTTGGAAAATGACACAGACAAAACTACATAGCCAGTTCGCTTTTTTTAATTTATCATGTGAATATGCAACAACCTTTTCGCGTCGAAAAATTTATATGCATATTAACACGGGCTTTAAACGGGGAAGAAAAACATCGTGAGGAAACCCGCGGCTAGTCAGCCCCACACGTATTGACCATTGTCTTTCCTGTGGATATGGCCAGCTAAGCTGAGAGGATGGTTTAGGTGCTGGGCAAGCCTATTCCATCTCAACAATGTCCCGTTAAGTGTAGGCAAAGCTTGCCTCCTGACTCGATCTGTATAAATCATCTAGTAAAGATGTAAAGTCCTGAGTTTTTGTAACAAACGAGCGTGTATGCAGAATGTGATGAGAGTGAATGAGGCAACAGTGGTGTGTCAGGATAATATATAAATAAATAAAATAAATAAAGCAAGTGGCGATCCGTGGTCTTTGCCTACTACCATGGGAAAGAGGCGTGATGTTATGTAGTATACGTATGATGTATGTAATATGCAACGAGAAGCAACATGACTAAAAGCAGCACTAGATAGCTTGTCATCGTAATTCCCTAGTTAATCTTTAAATTTCCATATATTCAAAGAATTGTTGTCTAATTCTTCTAAGCTCCCGTTCCGTCTCTTGACTTCAACATGTTTGTGTTGGTTCATTTTAAAATTTTTGGTAATTGTATATTATAAATTTTTTTGGTAATTTTTAGAGTGTTTTTTTATTATTAAAAGCCTGATGTTTCCAACTGCAGGGCAAAGGCCTCCTCCCTCCCTCCACTGATCTCTGTTCTGTGCCTGTGTCAGTCTCTATTGTAGTTATCTTTAAATATTTGAATTGATCTAGCTGTTTCGACAGTTCGCGTCCAGTTTTCATGACGCCATTCGTTGTTTTTGGGCAATATACATGTTATTACGATTCGCATGCAACATCGCACCCCTGTCTAAAGTTTACTTGGAATTTTGGAATTACTTCGCCCTGGGATTTTAATTTGCGTTTGAAGGTGAGTTCTACTTGGCAGTTAACATTAAGTTTTTCGTTTTTGGAGATTGGTATCAAAGTTTAATGAATTCTGAGTGTTTGACCGTGCTAGCAAAACTATTAAGTAGTATGTTATTTTGTTTAATTAAATATGTTTTTTGGACTGAAGCTAATAAGCGAAGCTGTGTAAATAAATTTATAGTATGTCTTGTTCACTTTCTAATCCTTTTACAAATCGATCTGTCTTTAATTCAGTAAGTCCCATTGATTTGTCTTATAAAAGCGCTTCTTTGTAGTTATCATAGCGTCATAAATATGTCTCTAAAGTTGTTTTTATGAAATAAGTGCACTTTCCAACACATGAAAGCCTAAGACCATAATTCCGTTACTTTGCGGAAACAATTTGACAAACGAGGCACAAAAATCCGACGCCACAAGCCTGCAATGCACCAAACGCGGTGCGGTGCACTTCCAACTGGTATCCTCAACCACTAAAGTATTATGCCAGAAAATTAAAATGCCTCACTTTCAACGAGTAGTACCAGATATTATAAAAACACACGGGGCTAAAAGCACGCGCTATTAGCATGTACCTAATTGAATTATTGTGCGAACTTTTAGTACTTCATCTATGCGCTAGTCTTGTTACAGTACCTACTGTGAATGTTTCATATATTACCTGTCAAATAAGTTATTCTAATCAGTTATTTGATTAGCACATATCATGGTAAGTACACTTTATATTCCCTAGTGACAGCTCTGCAGTTTTGTCGCTGACTGTACACAACTGCTGAACATTCTGTGCCTTACGACGCTAAATTACAGTTTCTTTATGTGGAAACCAAATTGTAAAAGCTTTAGAAATTGGCTTGTCCATAATAAGCTGGGGAAGTTGGGGAATGTTTGGTATATTCAGGGAAACCCTCTGAATCTGCGGAAATTATTATTGGGAAATGTGCTTTAAAACAGCCGTTTTAAATTCTATCAAGTTTGTTGAAAAGTTGCATGACAGAATAGAAGAAGCAAAATTAATTAAGTCTAACGCGAATTTGTTACGTATGATAAATAAAATTTCATCATTTTAAACTGTTCAGCTATTTATGATGATACACTACAAATAAATAAAATAAATATCCTTGGACACTTCACACGGCGTCATCTAGTCCCAAGCTAAGCAACTTAATGCTTGTGTTATGGTAACCAGATGACTGATATACTACATAGATACATTTTAAAAAAATGTATAAAAAATATCTTAATGTTCATGCTAAAATCAAGTTAAACTAATACTATCAATCTGAAAATGTATTACGCTAGCCACGAAGCTGCATCATATTCTCTCGTATTATTTCAATACTTAATTAAAACATAGCAATGACCCAAAAGCAATAAATAATGTTAAACATGTAAATCCCAGAATTAGTAATATAATATAATCCTTCGAGCTTCTATCTTGGAATGCGATAAATCTGTCTGCGCTATTTTCTCGTATCGACTACTGTTGATTTTGACGCATAAAGATGACTGATCGTTTTTGGATTATAGGGATGTCGCTTGTCGCAGACACAATACCTAATGCTTGATAAAAATCGTAAACGCTTGCGGCTGTTTCAAACCCCGATAATCTTCTCAGATATTCAAGCATTCAAAATACATATTTTCCCTTACGTGCGGTTGTAAAGGATGTGTCCACGCATATGCAAACATACCTATGTATATTTGCATGTCCCGGTCATAAGCATATTGCATTCCAAATGCTTCAGCTACTATACCAAATATTAGTACTTATTAGATTCAAAGATAAATAGATTTTTAATTTCAGTTCAGCCAATCTTTGAACTCTGATTGGTGTACGAAACATTGTAAAACTTAAAGCTAAGTTTGCTTCACTAACGGTTGATTTAAAGTCATAAGGGCCTTTAGGCGGCCTAAAAACTCCGTCACCAGAGTTGGCCACTTGCTCATACGAACGAACGAACGAACTAACTGTTGATGAAGCTGAGTGAATAGTTTACATGGTTTAGGTTAGTCAACTCAATCTTATTAATGTTCCAGGTACTACAGCGTCCTGTTACATAAGTATAAGAGGCATAGATTGCTTCTATATAGTATTAATATCATCTAGGATGCAAGATATTGTCATGTAGTGTCAGCCCTAGCGCGGGCGCACCTAAAACGCGGGGTCGTTGCACTGGAGATAATGTTTATCGGTTGAAATTAAAATCCAAATGTTAATATTCATAATCAGAAACAGTAGGTAGTCTAGGCTAGCATTCTTTTGAGTTTTGAGATTCTAAATGCCAAGAAATTATATAAATTGGTCAAGCTTTTCTAAATGAAAAAAAATGAAATAAAATATGATCACGACTGTATCCCAGGGAGCGGTAGACATTTCTTTCAGATCTTAATGCAATTATTAGATCCTTTTGAAGATGTCTAAGGGGGTAGTCAGAGGTATGTCCAAATACTTTACTTTTCTAAATACTAGGAGATATTAAGGTGTTTATTTAGAAGCTTATATTGTTCCTAGTTAGGTAATTTTAAGTTAAATCTATTATTTACTTAGTTTGATTAACATTTGTAAGAGCCATATACTTGAGAGAACCATATACTTACATTTTATTACCATTGTATGATTCTGGCTCCAGCATCGTCTGAAATGCTTTAAGCCTGATTTCCAAAGTCAGTTTTTTTTTCATTTAATAAAACACATAATTTTTGGATGTACTTTTGACTAAGACCACCATAGGTACCTTAGCACCTTAGCTTGAACCTCTCTTAAGATATTAGTTGTATAAAATTGAGTTAGGATTTCCGGGCTTAAAAAGTCTTTGATCAGGCGTTAGCCTCTTGAATATCAAGAGGTTGCGGGCCTTGTACGGATCGCAAAATACATCTTATTTTTTTATTGAAGTTTGGTGTAGCTTGTTTAATCATACTTTATAGATCGTCTATTTTAAGAGACCTTTCAAAACCTGTAAGTGTCCAAAAATATGAAAAAAATCCAAGGTGTCCTAAATATTTGTCACTATTTCTAAACACATCAGCCAAAAGTTGAACTCATAAAAATATATTCTTCATGCGGGAACCTTATAAAATGCTATCTGATAACACCTCGTTCAATACAGATTTCAGAAATGATTTCACATCAAAATCTATTTTTCTGTTGCCCAAAATCACCGCTATAATCATCGGTAACCGACCGATAAGCTATCTCCATCTCCACGGAAGACGTTCACACATCAGTCACAATGTGACGGCTGACGGATGTCTTGTTCCCATGTCAGATTTGGTAATCGTGACCCCTTATTGCAACTGCAAATCTAAACCAGGACAGCCTAATTATACTGGTTTTCAGCGTCACTGAAGCCCAAACTAAACATCTCTTTTAAAATTACTTAAAATTTTTGCTGAATAATTTTGAACACACGCATGCGATAATTAGAGTCGTAATTTGGATAAAGAAATTAGGTAATTATATGCTAATCAGTACATCGATTTCGTACAGAGTGCGTGCACGGATCAAAGTTTGAAAAAGGTTTTCCGCTGCATGTAACACGATATTATTTTAATTTTAAGGTAGTCTTGCTAATTTACATAAAACATCCTGTTTCGCGTCCATACATGCGTTTAATGGCAGGAGCTCTGGGCACCTCATTCCATCATTATCCACGAACAACTTAGTTACTGCACTTCAAAATTAGGCATTTATGGATTAGGTACTTAAGTCATTTAAAATAGTGTAATTTAAAAAAAAAAATTGCTAAATTAGTTTTGTAAAGAGTAATTCGTACGCCATGATTATGGCTTGATTTTACAATATATTTATTTTTGGAGTATTGAAAACTAGTTCATTTTTATTTTCTGTCCATACTTTCTATAAAACGCCGCAGAGGACCGCAGTACGCCAGGACAGTGTCGCAACAGACCACTCAATGCTGCTTTCCCCAAACTCATGTTGGTAACATTTAGTTTACTTCACACGGCGATAGTTTACTAGCAATACATTACGTGCTTTTAATTTTATTTATTTATTTAATGTAATTAATTTAAAAAGGGAAGGGAGGCCTTTGCTCAGCAGTGGGATCCAGTGGGCTATTTAGATTAGATTATATTACATTTAATGAGTCCCACTGCTGCACAAATGTCTCTACCAAATTTTCCACTGATCTCGGTCTTTGATTATCTTTAGCGACCTCTCTCGCTTCTAAATAAATTGTGTAATATTTACTTAAACGTATAATCTTATATTAAGCCATTTGACCTAGGTTAGGCCAAACAAGCGTAATTGTTTGAGCTGTGAGTCGCAGAATTTACGCTGCATTCGGTTTCGTACAAAAGTCCTGTACCCAACGACGACGCTTAAAATCACGAATACAATAATTTTAAAGATCTTTCCATTACTATGAACCAGTCTAGCTCATCAACAAATCCTAACCCATCCGAAAACTTTAAATACCTTCGTACGATAGCGCGTAATCGATTTGTAATATTCCATGTTCTTGTTTCAGATTCGGGTTCAGCACACGATAACTCGCAGTGATAACGTGAGTATTCAGACCAATTTTATTGCTAGACTGTTCGTCTTGGCTGTTGCTAGGGCCATATCCATATGCTCCGCTTGTCGGTCAAATCGCACCTTTAGAATAGAAGTGACTTAATCCAAAAAAACTAAATTTTGGGAATCGACAAAAGAGTGAAATAATGTGTGACCCTATCCTCTTATTTTTTTAATTGCTGCTAAATAGCTCAAAAATCTTTAAAAAACTAAGTCGATTTAGTGAACATAAACATTTAGCAATTAGTTGGTGTAATAAATAATTAGAAACAACATGTTTTTCTATATTAAAAAAAAAATTGATTCTAAAGAGTCACTATTTAACCTAATTTGATTTTAAAATTTTGGTTTTGCAAAATAAAATAATGCCTCAATTCTGATTGAGTAAAGATAACAAAAAATTTATTAATATTAAAATGACATAAACACAATTGAGTCGCAATAATGTCCGGTAGTATCGGAGTTAAAACAGTACCAAAGATAAATCGGTCAGTTTAATACTAAAAAAACATTCAGTGAACTTACCGAAAAATTTATAAGAAAGATGGCTTAATTAAAATTCGGTCACTGTCTTATTATTTGTACAACGTTCTTCTTCTTCTATTCGCACAGTAAAACAGCACAATCCTGTAAGTGGCATTTCTGTCCCGACGCAGACGGTTATTTTGTTTGAATATGTAAGAGACCGAAATATATTTTTGACCTGTTCCTGCCCAAAAGTGGCGCTTTTAAAACTACAGAACTGTAGAGAATGTTGTGTAGGGTCAGTTTCTGCCCCAAACTCAATTTTCAAGTTTTTTGAATTAGGTCACTTCTATTCTAAAGGTGCGAAATGATACGTTTCGCTGATAAATTTCGCAAATCTAAAGTGCCTAGTTGCCTGAATTTTGATAATTATTAGATTAGTTTATAATTTGATCAGTTCCAAATTGATAGCACTATTGTCATTGAGATGTATTATAGAGCCACAATCAGACAAATAAAATGTAAACGCCAAAACTCTGCGCACGCTACGTAGTGCGCAGAGTTTTTCTTTTTTGCGTACAAGCGACATTGAACATTAAAACAAACGATATAACGTCTACATTCAAATGTCAAATGTCATTGTAGAACATTGAATTTGCACGCACATTTTTTTGTGTTGTCAGCTATTAGACTGTGACTCTTTAATACATCTCAATGACTATTATCCATAATTTTTTCCAGTAGCAACACTAATAGGTAAAGGTATCTTATCTATCACTACACTCCTTTGTGCCAGCTGGATTTCACTATCTCTAACACTATTGTTCTTACGAAAAATGTTATGCCTGTTATAATCAGACAAGCATAGGCACATTTTAGAGTTTAATGACTCTTAGAAAATTTGAGAGTCACGTCAATTCATGCGTTTTGTTTTTAAAGCCTATATCGGTTAATCCTTTAAGTAACTAACAAAACCTCATTTTCAAGGATGAAATTCAATCCGAATAGTTCGAATAATCTCTGATTTTTCTATTTTACCTTATATATTTGCAAATCGCGATACCGTTTCCCATGCGGGTTCGCCCACCTTTGCAATTTGCACCCCAAAAAAATATGTGGGTCAGGCAAAAACGTAAATGTAGCCATTTGGCGATAATTCATCAATGCAGCATTGTTGGTTGTAAATCAAACCGCCTGTGAAATAGTGAAATAGATCCCCGCGTGGTTTCTGAGACCCCAGTGACCGATTGCTTTAGGGGGTTATAAATCGGGGTAAAGCACATGTTATAGAGCTGAGGTTTCAGAGGTTTAGAAAATAATTTGTATAGGATTGGTGGACGTTTCGAGCCAATATTAAGTTCCCATTTGTTGGTTTTGATGACTTGAAAGTTAAAGAAATTGCAATTTACTGTGTTGACATTGATCCGAAGCTTCTGGGTTTCTATCGTTTCGAATTACTTATGTAGGTAAATACTAGCATCCGCCTGCGGCCTTGCGTAGTAAATACATAATATTATGTATACATAGAAAACACCCAGACTCGAGAGAAATATTTGCAAAACATGCAAACATTTGTCCCGCGGCGGGGATCGAACCCGCAACCTCCGCGTCTCAGGCGGGCCTTTGCCCACTGCGCCACGGAGGTCGTCATATATATATACATACATACATGTATGTATATGTATTTTCATTTTATTTTTAAACCGTTGAATTCAATTAGCTATTATAATAACTCTTAATGGAAGCTGTTCTTAGTGATTGGAATACAGCTTTATCACTGAATTTTAACGAAGTAAATGTATTGTTTCACTTATGTTTTATTATTTACTGTATTGATATGACAACTAATATAACTACTAAGTATTTTCCGAGTTTATGATGATTAAACTATTAAAGTACAGCTCGAGTTCTGAGAATATTATAGCAATTTATTGTTACATTACCGGTGGCCATTGTTCGTCGTGACTTTATGGTTGGCACTCGTCCGTTTTACAATGCAATAAGACGAGAGACTTCATACTATCTCAAATAATAATCATCATTCCCTACCATCTTGAAACACTCACTCAATAACCTATCTTTCTTTAGTTTTGCTTACTGTGGGTAAATATTTGTAATTTTTTCTATGCAAGTAGAAAGCCAAATATCTACCAGCAAAACCAAAGATAGATAGGTTATTGAGACTGGCCGTTGGAAATGGCTCGCTGAAAAAGTGATATCTTTTAGGGATGATGTCTTTGAACTTAATTGAAACTTAAATCATTTACACAAAATCTGAGGTGACACCAATAAAATCACACAAATCAGAATCTCAATTTATTTGAAGTGCACAATATAATTTCCCCCCTGCAATTGTCGTGTGCAAATGGAAATGCGATCTTGTTGGTGAGTCTTGTGGGGTGAATAAATTCCATAGATCTTTGGCCAACGTACTTTTAACGGTTCCATATGTATGTTGTGTGTTTTGTTATGAAAATTAAGTTTTGTATTGCATTTCCCTGCTATTGAAACATGTAATGAACCGCCCCACTGACTGATTTTTAACGAATTCAGGGTTTTTATAATATGACCTATGAAATTGCCGTGTTGTTCTTACAAAACGGTATAAAGAGCGGCATTTTCATAGTCAAGACCTTTTTTGTACTCGATACGATTTATATATCGTTAGATGACTAAAAAGGCATAAACTACTAAACGAATTATTAGATGAAACTTTAAATATATATAGTTTATGACCTGGAATAACAATACTTTTTATCTGGATTAGTAGCTAGCGAGCCAAGCCGTGGGCGGAAGCTTGTTACCGTCATATAATGTCAAAAAATCTAAACGGAATGGATCTCCGCGCAAACGATAATTTAAGTCAGTAAAAATGTTTGAAAAAAACCTCTACATTTTTCCAATCCCCTGCTACATCTTTAAACCTACGACACCATAGGGTTGCATCGATCCAATAAAAACCATCCTTTCAGATTTCTATATCCGATAAAACTCTCACCTTACCATTCCCCCGAAGCCATACAAACAAATAACGTCTATTTCCGCGAGTCTTAAGAACACAGCAATATTTACTTATTTACACATACCGTAGTAAAAACATCGTAAAGATTCTTGCGTGTCTATTGTTTGTGGAATAGCTTTGTCTGTGTTTTTATGTCTCTACGGTAACGTACGATCCGATTCTGTGCGTATGCGCGACGTAAGACGAAGAATTTTTTTTAATACCTCTGTAATAGTTTAGGAAGAGTAGCGAAGTTGCACTTGGTGGCCACCAAACTCTGTTTTCGCTACTCCGCCTAAAGTATACAAAATAAAACTTTTACAGAGGTATTAAAAAAAGCTTATGATAGGTTTCACAAACGGAACATTAAATTTTTTATAATTCCTTTGTTCAACGTAATAATAAAATAAAATAGGCGGCGGCGCTAGTTTGACGCATAGAGACCGTAACAAAAAACCAATAGAAATATTGTCATTTTTATTTTATACTGAGCGGTTCCGTGCTTCAGAGCGCACTTTTAATATTCGGTCCCGGCTTTTAAGTCGTTAAGCCATGACAGAGGCCTCAGGCAGCCTATAAACTTCGTTACCAGAGACACTTTCTCAAACGAACATATTTTATATGTACTATTTAATAACAATGCTGTATTCTAGGATTATGTTCGATGCTTGACTAGCAACGTAAATTTCGAAATGTATTCTCTTTTAAACTCCGACTAATCACAAACGTAAACTATCTTCATCTCTTTCGTACTCATTTGTAACTGCATTAGCAAGAGTGGAGTAAGAGCTAGTACACATTAGGCAGTTTTGAAGTGCGCGCTTTGCAAGCGTTTGCAAGCGTTTGCAAGCGAACCAAACGGTCCGGAGAAAGGACTTAAATCGCACATATATAATTTATTTCTGTGTGAAGTTTTAAAATATTTTAACTGTACCCTGATGAGACGGGTTTACAGCATTTGTATGATGCAGAAACAACATTGTGAGGGTGATAAAACTAGACTTGTAATTTTCGTACATTCTAAAGTTGTATCGTGTTATGTACTAAGTACCTATAAAGCTTATTTAAAATGGGAAGACATGGCGAGCCCTTCACTATTTTCTTCCTGGTCATCGTTATGTGCTTGTATTTTGTTGCAAACATGTAAGTATCTAATCTAAACATCGATCATGATATGAATGAATATTGATATCATTAATGATCCATGTCCTATGCCCATGGAGATAAAGGCTTTTCGGTAGTAAAACTCATCGTCACCATAGTTCGCTGCTAGCTCACATGAACATTTTTTTTTTTCACAATAAATTAAGTTAACGTGAAACTTACTTAACTTTGTTATCACTAATTACTGATAATGATACAAAACGTAATTTCACAATATTGATGCAATTAGTAAGGTCTTTAGTTTTTTGGATATTATAGATAATAGAACAACATTAAATTGCGATTCACTGATGCCGATTTTGACTGACGCTGATAAATATGATTTAGGGTTCAACTATCGAAATTGAATCCTTACAGCCGGTTTTTCGAACGCGGATCATCTCCAAAATCACCCAATCAATGGTCAAATACCGTGGTGTCACATTAGGAACAAATTCAACACTGTGATTAGTTAACACGTTAGCTGTCCCAAGATAATTTGGGGTATACCACACTGCGTCCATACTATATCTTCAACTTTGAACCTCATTTTCATAAAAAAAAATAAAAAATTTCATCACGTCCATCGTGTTTTATTTTACCAAATTACCTATCTATACGTCCCCCGAAATTCAACCTCGTAGCTCTAGCGTTCAGTGCCTGACATCTCATGCATTTGAAACAGAGCTATGACCTATATGTAGTGCACGCAACTTTAAACCTCATTTTCATAAAAAAAAATAAAAAAAAATCATCACGTCCATCGTGTTTTATTTTACCAAATTACCTATCTATACGTCCCCCGAAATTCAACCTCGTAGCTCTAGCGTTCAGTGCCTGACATCTCATGCATTTGAAACAGAGCTATGAACTATATGTAGTGCACGGACTTCACAGCTTACTCCAAAATGCACTAAATGTAGTGCATGGACAGCTAACGTGTTAATTTAAAGCATCTTAATCAGCATCAGTCAAAATTGACATAAAGCTCAATCTTAGGTGTACAGCGTCCCGTTAAGTGTAGGCATAGGTTGCCTTCTGTTGCGTAAATCATGTAATAAAGTTTTAAAGGCTAAGTCATCTTCATAAATTCCACCTATAAATCTTACATAAACTTAATAATGATAAAAGAGTATTTAGAGCCAAACATGTCTGAAGTACTCAGTTAGTTTTCAAGAAATTGATTCTTGTAAGACAAGAGTCATTCTTATTATGTAAAAAATCAAATCAAATCAAATCAAATCAAAAAGGTTTATTTGTAACTTAGAATTAAACACAACACAAACAAAAGCTATAATAGAACAATTAGCTACAAAATGGTCCCAACTCAGCTTTTGCAGATTCTTGGAATTTGAATTTTAGTTTTCAGTGTCGTGACTTAGGATGGGAATTACCATTATTTTAATTAAATCACTGGCACACTCGTCACATGCGTCTTGAAGTTCTACAGAATAAGAAATTTGAATCTCACTGCGGATTCAGGTGTTCAACTTGCGAAATAAGTTTACGAAATGGCTACAAAGTTAGTAGAATCGGAACTTATAGTGCCACTTGCTAAGCAACACGTCGACCGTGAGGCAGTTTCAAAACATCAACAGTTATTCATTGTCAATGCAAAGGTCGGTTGTTAACTGTCTGCATTCTTGTCTGTTCGTGTCAAGGTGATTGCAATTCGGAGGCCTGATTAGTTTGTTGTGGCATACACTTGTTCTGCCACAGACCATTTTCGATGTTACAATTTCTTCTTAACCTAACCATAGAGTTATCCCCTTAATCTACAGGCTACATTCTTAAACATGGCTATTAAGCGAGCATATTGGAATACGCAAAATGGAAATAGATCAGGCGGTAACTGGTATTAAGCACAAACTATGGAGTTTCACTACTAAACTAGACAATGACATAAGGACTCTAGATACTCCAAACCTCAAAGATCCCGTATTTTTGAAATTTGAAGCTCATGAAAGATAAAGTTTTATTAGAGCTAATGAGCTCTAATGAAATAAGACTTTATTTTCATGATCTTATAGCAGCTCGCAGTAGTATTCTACTATATGTATAAAATAGTAATTATGATACGTGAGTAGTATGATATGTATATAATATATATGAATGAGAAATTGAGAACCGGTCTCTGTCTACGGAGCAATTACAACCAACCAATTGCAAATCCCCAAATGCCTACATGCCGGCGTTTTGGTCTAATTAGATGAGCAGTCGTAATATAACCTCTAGACAGGCAGAAAACGAATCAGTTTAAAATAAACACAGTGAACAAAAACTCTCTTGTCCTTTTTAGAATTTAGATACATCTCAGGAGGCACGCATTTCCTTCTCTTTTTTTCTCTGTTTTCTTCGTGATTTCTTTGGCTTTACCGACAGATATAGCTTCAAATACAGCAAAAATACCCGTTCATTCCCGGAAACTCGTTTGCGCAGAGCATTCTAGCCATCCATCACAGTTTCGTGTTTCAATCGCGTGACATAACATGTCCTCACCATATAAGTCAAGTGTCTTCCGAACATTGTAAGTGTCTATTACGGTGCGGGTTGGGTGTCGCTTGGCCTAAAATATCTCGCTATTCACTCGCAGCATTCACACTGTTACGTTCGTATTCACTTTTTTCTTTCTACGATACCGAACCTACAAAATGAATCATTTGGGTTTTGTCACACTCGAGACTGATTGTTGAATACATAGTATCTATGATATTTGCGATCAAAAGATGTGTCGTCATTGGTGATATTAATCCAGATTCCCTATCAGGATTATGATCAGATCATTTTTCTTCAGTCAATTGACATAATGGCGCTTCATTTCAAATATTATTTATTCATACTGCCTTATCAGTTAACGAAGAGATTTCTGTTTTCTTTATGAATTCAACGTTTGATAATCTCTATTAATTAATAGACATTCGGTGTGACCCGCGGCTAGATAAGTCGTTTAGTTCCTTATATACTTTTTGTACCGGGGACACGTCTAAATCCGGCGTGGCGGTTGCCGCTCTAATTCCGTACCGTAGTAAGGGACTTCCTATTGTGTAAGAGACAATTGATATGTTTGGTTAGATCACCGTTTATTATGAGCTTGATGGAGTTCATGAACCGATTGAAGGTCTCAGAACGTTTTTTATGCTATACTTTGGTTTTGCTAGATACACTTCGAAATATACTCAAGTAATTTTTTATTAGCGGTATCTTCATTTTGATCAAAGGACGAAATATAAATAAATAGTTTATTATTCATTATATGGGTCAGTCAGTTTTTAAAATTGTCTTTAGGATATGAACACCGTAAATTACATACGATTTCATTTTTATGTACTTACGTTTTAACATAGCTTAGCTATATTACATCTTTTTCCTCCTTCCCCTTTTCTCTCTGTTGAAAACTTTTTATGTACTTATAGTATAGCTTTCATGTAATTGGATTCATTCAACATTTCAAGTATTCACTCGTCGTCTTTAAAATTCAGAGACAAGTCAATTATCGATTTATTTTCAGCATCCAATTCTCTCGTGAACTTTGTTTCATTATTAGTGTCTGCTTACACGGTAAAAGCCAACTTTCCACTTAAACGCCAAGTTTGAGACGCGATAAATAATGCATTCTCCTCGCTTGATATAAAGTTATATCGAAATCACGTTTCTGGCGCCTTTAAGTACCAGTGAGATGTAACCATACCTATATATTTGCTTTGTTATAAATTTGTCTCTATAACTTTGAGATTCTTGTATCGACCAGAATATTGCTGATTGTTTGTATACTGTGCATCATCATCATCATCATCATTTGCCCTTCTCATCCCACTGCTGGGCATAGGCCTCTCTTCGCTTCCGCCATTCAACCCTGTCTCGTGCCAATCTAACCCATGTCCGACCTGCAGTTTTAATTATGTCGTCGACCCATCTTGCCGTGCATATGGCATGTTATTACTAGCTTTATATTTTAACTCAAACTCAAAATTTATATATATGAAGAACGATCGTTTACAGACCACTTGGACACATCACATCCTTAAAACTAGGAGATTCTACTCCCAGTGTTATATTGCATAGAATCATCACACACATCACCTTAGGTTTATTAGTAAGGTAAGTTCGTATGAGCAAGTGGCCAACTCTGGTGACGGAGTTTCCGATCGTAGCTTCCAAACGGATGAAAACAAAAATAAAACATTGTGGGTCGAGACTGTGGGTCGAAACAGCGAAGCCTCGATGAAATGGTTTGAATTTAATAGTTATACTAAAAAAATAAATTCTTTGTTCGAACAAGATCTGATATTGTTGTAACTGTTGCTATGTTGTTAGTACTGTATCGTATTTATCATCATCTCGATGTTATTCTACATAAAAATTCTATTAAAATGCTTAATTAAATGGTGAAGCATTTTTAAAAGCATGGCATCTCCCTGTTATAACAACAGTAACTAAGTTTGGGGTAATTCGATCATTTAAAAGGGAGTGTCTGAGCCCAGAGTTTACCAACAGGAAAAAAGTAAAGTAAGTAAGGAATTATCTATTCGTCGAAGTTAAAAAACAACACCAAAGAACAAACACTGAGTTTCAACAAACAGTGACAACCGTTTATTTTGAAATATTAAGCTTCTTTATCCTATTCATCTTGATTCCGAACTTTCTTTTAAGTACCTTCTTGTATTAGAAATGTGTAAAATTCTTTTGATCTATTCAAACCACTAAGTATTGCAAAATCTGTCATCTTAACCGATGGTTACAGCTGACAGATTATTGTATCGGTGAACATTACCCAAAGGGGCGCTAATCACCTTATTGTCCTACGACCGGGTGAAAAGGTACGCGGGTAATAGCTATACAATAAATAAATTTGCTTTTTATTGGCAGCGCGAAGGGTGAAATATGAATTATATTATCAGATTTATATTGCTATTTTTGATTGGTTTACAATGAGCTATGTGCTGCTAATTTTTGTGTCAAATTAAAATGTAATAAAGGGTTACCCCGAAATTTGTATACGGCAACAATGTCGGTCCAAAATGTCTATATATTTATTAACAGATTTTTGCGTTGTACTTCATGAGGCATGCTACAAATTCAGTATCGCAATAAATTGTTTGACTACAGCCTCGACTACACTACACTGTAGGAGGCGATAACGTTATCTCAAGCATGTCCGAAGATGTGGGCTACATCTAGGACATTGAATTTATCGTCTGCAATAGCTTTTGCAATGTCATGATTATCAGTAACTGGCCACAATTTATCGACCCTCAAATTACCCGTCGGAAAGTGGACAATAATACCTCCCATACCCGCACATTAAGCAACGAAACAAACATGCAAAAGCAACGCAAAAAATCGATCGACCCTTATGATGCTTTTTTGGTTTCGGCATTCGCGAAATCAGAACCTGATTCTCACGTAATTATTGCTTCAGAGTCTGGCATGTCGATGTCGGCTTGTCAGTCCGCCCGTAGCCCGTAATAATGACATTACCGTAATTATTGCCGAAACTCGGCCTGCGAGGCAATCGATCCACTTCAACAAATGATGTACAGGATCATAGGTGGCGGGTATGAGCACTCTTCTTGAGCAGCCGACCAGGCCAATTATTCCGCCATCAATACACGATCGAAATCTGACGAGATGCTTTTGAAAATGATAAATCATGCTGGGAATCAAACTGAGAAGTGTTTTTGACCCTAATTTTGATTTCAAGATGGCGTAGTCAAAATTATGCGAGTGTTTGCAACGATTTGATGTGGATTCCGGGAACAGTACAAAGTGGTTACTTGTTAAGTCCATCGATTGCATCGTAAAGAAAATTGTTGCGTAAAATAAACACTTCCAAAAATCAATATGTTCGTTATTATTATTACTGCGAAGTATCTTACCCGATCACTGCCGAGAGAGATAAGGCGCTGCGCACAAAAAAACAAACTTTTTGTGTCGTTAAATTGTTGAGCCTACAATTTCGGTGCATCGGCATTGGCACGTGAAACCGTTTGTCGGTTACCAGCTCTTTTGGTTTATGGCTTTTTTCATTCATTCTCGTTCTCGGAAAGGCGGCGTTTTGGCGCCTAAAAAGATTTTACCTTCATCTTCTGACGGAAAAAAAAAGATAGCGCGAATTTCGTGCACGATATCTGGAGTTGTTCATTATTTCTCGGGCTCGTTTTATTTTGATTCGTTAGTGATTTGTCGAAACATTTAGGTTTGTATTTTGAACAACATTTATTTACATACATAAAGCAATGCTCCAGGCAAGTGTTCCAACTGTTTTATGAATGAGATTGGTATTTATATTACGCAGAGCAATAAAAGATAATTGCATTTACCGACCCCTTGGTAATTTTCAAGGTGAGGCATTCATTCAAAGTACCTGTTAAAAGTCAACAATGGTAACACTTCAAAAACAATTGCAACCGATAGAATGAATGTCACTGTCACCGTCAATTTTGATTTACGATCGTCGGGGATCCTAAGCAATACAATGCGGTAAGTTACGGACCCATAAAGCAAAGCTGATGAGCTCCGAAACTCCAAGTAGAAATCACCTCAACAAGTGACTGAGAGTTACGTCACTTCACTTCACTTCACTTCTTTTATTTTGGCTTTCGCACGGCTTGTGCCACGCATTTAGCCACTACCATGTGTTTTTAGTTAGTTTAAAGTTTAGTCACAAGGTCAAGTCAAAGTCATAGTCAGCGTCAGTAAAGATGTGGGATCTTTACTAAAGCTTTTCACGGACTATTTGAGAGAACTCGAAATGCAACGATATCCAGTTTTGTTTCATTTGCCCACACTTATGTACGTTCACGAACACTTAACAGTTAATAATCCACCATTATTACACATAAATATTCGCTAAAACACAAGTTTTGGAAAATAAAACAAAAAAGGCAACATGGCACCTCGAATTCCCGTCAAAAAGCCGAGAGTTACGTCACAATCACACACAACTGATGTGACATGACATGACATCTCCTGTCAAAAGTTGTTAACGCCATACAAGTTGCTAAGAAGCTTCTAGTTTGTTAGATGTTGAATCTTCGAAAACACATTAATGACGTTTCTAAAGGCCTAACTACGTAAAGCACAAAAATCTAAAGCTATTTTCGTTAGTATGAGAAAAAAACGTATACTTACGACCCAGACCTATTCATCAAGATTGAGTTGAAATTTTGTGTAAAAGCAACTAAATAAAATTTGAAGGTTAATTAAAATCGGATATTCGTAGAACGAAATTCATTCTGGACAACAGAAAACCCGAGAAACAACAAAACCTACCAAGAAGCGCCACAATGGAACGGTTTCTATTGTGATCGCACCTTTTGTGGATACCAATGAAAGCTTACAAAGTTGTTGCTATGGTCTTCCCCATTAGTGAGACCACGGAGTAATTTTGTTTTACATAGAAGTCTCGGTTTATCAATTTTTTTAGAGAAGTCTTTATAATTTTTCTAAAAGCACACACTATCAGATAGTATATAATATAGATATTCTGACTTCTGAAGTATCTTATGACACTCAGCTGGTAAGGTTACCATTCTATGTAATTGCCATCACCTGCCGAAGTTTCCTCCTTGTTATTACGTTTTTTGATGGGTCCAATTGAATTTCTATCTGATTGCACTGAATTGGATGATTGATGGCCGATTGAATTGCAATTTGTTAAAATACAATATTTCTTGCGTGATTGCTGGGATTTTAAGTATTTCATATCATTTTGGTTGGGATTTTGTTACGTTAAATTGTCGGTCCCGATGTTTAAGTCGTTCATACACAAAGGCGACATGCCTTTTAGGCGGCTTAAAAGTTCCGTCGCCGTAGTTGGCCACTAGCTCATACGAACTTACTTTTAATCTAGAGTATACTAGACTGAGAATACTATAATTATTAATAATGTCCAAGGATATTTATTTATTTATTTATTTATTTATTTATCA
This sequence comes from Xanthorhoe designata, assembly GCA_963582015.1. NCBI lineage: Eukaryota > Metazoa > Arthropoda > Insecta > Lepidoptera > Geometridae > Xanthorhoe > Xanthorhoe designata. The sequence continues at coordinate 1,768,478 of OY757045.1, forward strand.
ACACCTGGACATACAGCCTGTTTACTGTTTCTTAAATTAAACTAATCAGTTTCTGAAATAACAGATAGAACGCCACGTTACTCAATATATCTGTCCACTTTACAAATAAGACAGGTGACAGATTAGATCGTAATCATAAATTCTCCCGCCCTTTTCGTGATGAGTCCCTAACATTTGTTAATTCGTCTCTAGATGGATTTTTAATGCCTGTTTTTGTTTGCAACCTTTTTATCTTCCGTATTTTTTTTGCGATATCTAGATCATTTCCTGTGTTTGAGACATTAACGATTAATCTTGAATCTTAAGGTTTGCTAGGTTTGTCTGAGAAAATATACTTTAAATAGGAAATGTTTGTATGGTCTGAAAATATTTGTTTCGTGTCTGGGTGTTTTCTATGCAGTAATATTTACAAAAAAAATATATATATCAGTCATCTGGTTACTATAACACAAGCATTAAATTGCTTAGATTGGAACTAGATGACGCTGTGTGGAATGTCAAACATTTTATTTAATTAAGATAAACAAAAACAAACAAAGTTTCGTCTTTTTTGTTCTTTATTTAAAGCTTCTAAAGTCCGTATGCGATGAATACATTTAATGGAATGTTCCTAATTTGAATACAAATTATGAAATAATTAAGAACAAAATTCTGATAAAAGTTTTTAATATCAAATCAAAAACACCCTTGATAACTCAAAACCACTCACCTACAATCCTATTAAGAACCCAACATAAATTACAACCAAAATATCAATAAAAACGCATCCTGCAGTTAATATACATTCATTATTTTATAGGAGCGAATAAATTAGGAAATCCGAGGACTTCACTAGCAGGTGACCGGTACACCTGTCATAGTTTCACTTTGTGTATTCGCTTTATGGGTCATCATTAAGTCGAACACTTCCAGAGGTCAATGAGCAGGTGTCGTAGAAGCAGTAAAAGACAATGATAACATCTGTAAAGTTTTGCTCGATTTTGAACTCGACACGGACTATAAAGACTTTATATGGACTCAGCAAGTCCTTATAAGGACTGTGCTCGGCAATGTCAACTGTGATATTAAATATTTGGTAAAACGACTTTTCTTTTTGTTTTGAAATGTTGGTTGCACGAGGAAGAATCTTGTTCTGATGTTAAGGTAGCTTATATTTTTGGTAGGCACGCCTTCCTTAATAAATTACCACTAGCCTAGGCTAAATGCAGGAAATAGTCGATGTTGAATTTCAATCATCTATCCAGCTTAATTATTTAATAGGTTAAGGTAAAAAACATAATTTGAGCGCTTATTCGCCGCCCACCACCTTTGTCTTCGATAATGATCAATACATGCGACCTATTACTGTCTTTAACCTCACACCGTCCTATTATTAAACAAGCAAAGGGTAATTCAAATAAACTTAAACACTACATGCGCACGTGCCCTTAAGGTAATTGAACCGCTATACCAATATAAACAATATTTACTTTCTGTATCAAAAAATACTGTCAATCTTAACACAATAGATCCAAAGTCCAAAATTGTTACCAAGTCCTCGAACAACGCAACGATGTTTTTTTATAATTAATTTTTGGTCGTAAAGGTGCACTTATTCTGCAACTCTCCACTAGATCCTATCCCGTTATATTTAAGGCTCAAAATTAAACATATTATTTAATGGTACGCATTAATTCGGAGGTTCAGGAACAATTTTCTTGAGTTAATGATAAGTTCAGTACGACAGGTAGTAATTTTGTATAATTCGGTGTTTCGTTTTTGTTTTTTCGGAAATATAACGCGTTTAATTATAAACAGGTTGAATAATTACGTCAGTTAACGCAGTTAACTTTCAATTACTATTTGAGCTTCCCTTGTATTGGCTTTCTTTTTAAGGCAGGCATTGAAACTGGTCTACATTTTCACCGATTAAAATCCCATGTTAGGAAAGATTTAGCATAAGATTTGGTTGAGTGCGATACTCTTTAAAATCGGAATCGTAGTTGCAACCTCTCTTAAAGACGTTAAGCCAATGAGGCCTTTAGGTGGCCTAAAATCTCCGTCACCAAAATTGGCCACTAGCTCTATGAACTTGCTTTTAAATTTTATTATTATTAGGAGCCTGTATCATCCCACTGCAGGGCAAAGGCCTCCCTTCCTTCTCTCCACTCCTCTCTATTGTGAGCTAGTGTAGTTTTAATTATTTTTTTAGTTTTAATTTTTATTTTTTATTTTTACAAAACTAAAAACTTCTGTACAATAAAATATATGCAGGCCGTCACATCTCCTCTGCTAGATGTCCAGTCCATCTAGAATATTATTCTTTTTAATAATTTGTGATACCTATATTGTTTTCAAATACGCGCCCACGATCGAAAATGATTCCCCACATATATATTCTATTATGTCTAACCATCCCACATCGTCTCACTGCTGAGCCATATACTCATCTTCATTTTCAAGCCATTTTTCCCGATCCTGTGTCTCTTTAAAACATACAAAATTCGCACTCTCTAATACAAATACATATGCAAAGTCCACATAAAACTACCCACATACTTTTCCAATTAATCCACTTCCTCGTCAAAATGGCGCGAGACCGTGAAGAGGCTGCACTCCACTCGAGTTTTCCACTAAACGTGCCCTCGAGTGGAGAGCGCTCGCGTTTGTATGTGACGTTATTGTTTGCTTCTGATTTTATCATCTATCCCTGACAACTTGTAAAACTTTCGTGAGTTGTACTTGACATTATAATAACACACGGGAAATTAATCACGTAAAAATATCGATTTAGATACCGTTTCGATTCCGGAGAATATTCATCTAGGCATGAATAGGTTACTCCTCGCGGTTGCGTATCACTGATAAGTTTTGTTGGTGAATGTTTTGAGAACTCTATCTCAACTTCCTTCCTTTTTGTTACAATTTGTACAGGAACATAATATAAATATAAAATGATAGATAGCATATTCTGTTTACTATCATCGCTATCTTCGTGTCCATATGTTTATATTTAAACATTCTTTCTCCTCTACTGCACTGTATTAACCGTAATTTATCTAACATTCAATCCTTTCTTACACATATCGTATTTTACACAGTCCATTCATATTTTCTTAGGTCTACGATTTTTTTATAATAACTCGAAATTACTCACCATAATACTCGTGCCTTCGCGATCGCGTCTTACACTGATTATATATTCATAGAAAATAATGCATGTTAAAAACAGTTGAGATGAGAAGTGATAAAAGAGCATAATAGAGGTATTGGTAACTTTTCTGTATATAATTTCAATATTTAAAAGACGAGTAAACCCTGTCTCGTGTCACAAAAATAAAAACTAGATATGGACTTCTACTTCTCTTTGACTCATGCAATTTCGCGACCAAATTCGTGAAGAACCCAGGGCAACAAACACGGTTTGTAGCCTGGCTTTCTTTTCGGTAAACTGAAAAAAATCTTCCTTATTTTTAACAAATTGTCCCCCTACGGGATATCATTATGGTTTATCACCCGTCTGGAACAGCCTTGATAAGTTTTGTTGGCGTTTGTTGACTTTTGCGAACTTTATCACAACTTCCTTCCGTAACTGTACTACAAGTTACCTAAAGACTTTTCATCATTTACTCGTAACCAAACGGTCTGTCGAGTGTATTTGAGACTTTATAGCATATTTTGTATATTTTGTGAGAAATTAAATCCGCAGTTCTCTTCTTTTTAATAGTTTTTGAAAGAAATATATCTTTTGCCGTTTATTTTAGCTAGTTTATAATCGATCGAATGAGCGAAGCGAACTAAGATCTTAGTGGTAACTTAGGCGATTTTGCGTTGTATGTTTGTGTGTCCCGGCACAACTGTCGAATCGTTAATTTTATCTTCATGAAACTTGGTATAGTGATAAGTAAATTCCCGGCTAACCTAATGAGCTTGGTATTAGTATGGATACCTACATAAAATATCCCGTAAATATTTATTGCAAAATACATTCTGCAACTAAGTAGGTAGAATCTTCTCATTATTTAAGTGGCACTGAAACTTGTAACAAAGCGTACGTTAAGTTTGTAAGTAGTTGGGATAGTATTATCCGGTTTAAACGTTATTCTACTATTCCACTGTTTAGCTTGGAATAAGGCTAGATGTCCACTCAGTCGATGTTAGGAATGAGAATTTGTATGTTAGCCTAGTAACTCAAATTCGCGTAAACCTTTCCTATTGAACAAATGTTTTTCATCTAGTCTGTAGGTAGTTATTTTTATATTTATTATTTTATAGGGTATTTTTGTTTGTGAAGCTTAACAGAGCTTATGTTCGAAGTATATTCTATCTGTGTGGAAAATACAAACAGACAACCTTAAACATAAAAAACAGGCTTACTCTGTTAATCCTACTGGACTTCCAGGCTGCCAAGAGCTCAGATGACTGCTGAATCTTTTTACATCTCTTTTCATTGTCATAAGAGTGACAAGAAAAAGATCATGATCTAAAACCTTGCTATATTGACAAATTATTATGATTAAAAAGGTTCGTCTTGACAACCGACTAACATCAGATGCTTTAGTGGAGAGTGTGCCTCATAGACGGCCATGTTGGCATGCGCACGCGCCGCTGAGCGCCGACTAATAAATACCAGCCCTTGATGGATCTTCATTAGTGCTCAGACGCGTTTTTATCGCGTGCCCGCAACTATAGTTTTTCCTAAGAAACACCAAGCACGGTATGTACTAGGAGCAAGGGCTGTCAAAGTTTGAAAAATGCATCTAGACTGATTCATAAAAGAATTATTATCACGAATGCATGGACCGGACACTTAGATTGTTTGACACTAATCTGTTTCTTAGAAAAAATGTAATGGAGCGCTTTTAGTTAACAAAATAAAGTATTGTGATAAGATAAAAGAATTATAGTTGTTATTTATTAAAAAATCGTCGTATATTTCTTTTGAATATTAATCAGTATTTTTGGTAACGTATTACTGTTAAAATTTTGTGAGCAATAATTATCACTAAATAAGAGTACAATACGTTATACACTTTTAAATTTAATCTACTTCGCAGAAGTCTGCCTCAAGTTATTATATCTCTATCAAGGAACCTCCAATCTTTCTAGAAAGTACTATAATCATTTACTTGCATGTTTTCATTAGTATCCGTAATATTGCTTTTTCATTTGGTGCAACCCTATGACTTGCATGTAACAGGAAATATAAAGTATCATAAGGTGCATAGTTTTAAAGGTATTAAATGAATAATTTCAAAACAGGTTGATATGTTATGAGTTTACTGTTATTTATATCTTGCCAAGACATGTCAGTAACGTAAACATAAGGAAAGTTTTAGTGGTCTTAAGTTTGTCTCTTGTAGTGTTATTTAAACTTTCGCGATCTGCTGCCCTAGCCATGTTACATTTCGACAATCGCCTTCGATTAGAAACTAAAAAAAATGTATAGGAATTGACATTCGATTACGAAAACTCGAGCGATCAGAAATGTCAAATCAAAGGTGTAGCGATGATAGAAAGAGAATAGATACGAAAAATTTGTCACTTGTCTACGCGCCCAGTAGACATAATTCTAACGAATTTATTACGTAATTACCTTAGTTTATTATCGCCTGTTATAGTTAATTGTTTTTCTTGTGTATTGTGCAATTAAACCATTAGTGATCAAACTCAGTGTGTACATTATAAAATGGGCTATCCAACCATGTCTTTGTGCTTCGATACTTTATGGAGTAAACAGAACTCCCACATCGAGTACCATTCTTGAATTAATTACGAAACCTTCTACAATAGACCTCAATGGCTAGCTTAATTTGAAGTGATTTAAAATGTCAGTTTTTAACGGTCTACCTTGTTCTCCTGGGTAATAAAATATGATAATTCTGACTTATTCAGAACAAGTTATCACATTTACACTGAGATTTTTACAATACATAATTCAAGCGTTCGCGAAATTATCGAGGCGATCAGGAACAATTTGTTTTGTTATATTTTGTAACATTTGAGGCATCAAATGTTACAAAATATAACAAAAATTAAGATTAAATTAAACTGATTGTCTATTAACGGATTCTTCACTACAATATAAGTCTAACGTTATTTTGTTTGTAAACATAAACAGCTTCGTAAGAATTGTTTTGCTTTTTTCTACGGTCGCAAGTCAACCATGCATTTCTTCGTAACGTATTTTTTCCACTATTAAAATATTCTATATCGTCCGTAATGGCCTACTATACATTGTACTACTCCGTTTTTACTCCGTCCTCGTTTATTGCGAATTAAAAGCATTCCTATATTGAGATGGATTTTTAGGATTCCATCCGCTGAAGAAGCCGCAGTTTTTACATCCACTTTGCAATTTCAGAAGCCATTTTTACTCAGGAATGTAGTTTTTAGGCGCCAATGAGTTTTTTGTGATCTCGACTAGTAAAAAGTGTTTATTTTGCTACATTCTGAAGTCGGTTTTCGATTTAGATTTATAGTCAGTGTATCGCAGTTTCTAGATCTTCTGAATTTTTTACCGTCTTGTAAACGTCATGATCAAAGATCGTGATCACAGAAATGCTTCTTTGTTATGTGCTAAAGTAGACGGGTGGTCTAGATAGGTATTCGGTCTTTTAGATCAGTCCGCATTAGGTCGATGACCAGTTTGATATAATACAATACCGGCTTTCGCAAGCGGTTTCAGTTTTTTTAAGACCTATGTAATAGTTTCATTTTGTATGCTTTAGGTTAGGTTAGCGAAAACAGAGTTTGGTGCAACTTCGCTACTCCTCCTAAACTATATAAAATTAAACTATTACATTGGTTTTAAAAAAAGCTTAAGTGCGCACACAAATTGTTGTCTTGTCTACTACTTTGCCAGTTTTGACAGTCGATAAGCATATTTAACGATGCATTTTTGCGTTGTAAAACATTATGCAAACGGGTATTTATCACGAATTTTACCTTTAATATTCACCCGACGTTTCGACCGGATTGCACCAGCCGTGGTCGCGGGAAGACTGAAGTATTGGAGGTACCGCCACAGCAAAGCGAAAGCGTTTATTCAACTACCCTCACTTGATCTTCATAAATGTCAATTAGGGCTGGTGCAATCCGGTCGAAACGTCGGGTGAATATTAAAGGTAAAATTCGTGATAAATACCCGTTTGCATAATGTTTTAAAATGTGTTCTGATCGCGAAAGTTTAAAAAAGACAATTTTTGCGTTGTGCAAGTTTTAAAACTCATTTCGTATTTGTGCGTCATTCACAAATGTGCTATTCAAATATTACAAACATAAACGAATTATCACATCTCAGTTGTAATATTTAAACACTCAACTACGACAAATTGCATCTTATCTATAGTCTGTTTGAGTTTTTGTATGCAGTCCGTATTTGTTTCCCAAACAGTCGCCAATAAGGAAATGTCACAGGTCATGAAGCCGCAAGACTATACATGTGAGTCGTCATCGCTTCTACAGAAGTATGCGTCATTCGCAACTGCAAAAACATTAACACGTGTACTTACCTATCGATCCCGTGTCATTGACCTTACGATCGATCTGTAGATATCCGAACAATAAGAGATAGGGTTACCACTAGACTCAATTAAAATTAGTACTAAAGCTCGTAATGTAACTTGTTATTTTATGTTTGCGTAAATCAAAGAACTACTATTAAACAAAAGTGTTTCATCTTGTATCTTTTAACAAGCATATGAAACTTTCCAATACAAACAGCTCGTTTATTTTATTACATGAAATAATACCTACTCAATTTTAACACAACAACTTTACTAATAAAACATTTACTTGAATGCTTTTCGTGGTTATATAAAGATTGTTTAAGTTTTATTATTTAATTTGCTTTTAAAGTTTCGGTCACATTTAAAGGATAAAATGTAAGTTCTCACGATTGAGATTTTATTTGCAGCTAATTAGCGTCGCTGCAATAAATCAGGGGCGCGTCAGCCCTGTGCGATAACGGGCTAAATGCAAAATCACGCGGTCGCCCGCCCCGACACAGATGCATCGATACTTATCTCTGCAGAATACTCACTAGTCAAGATTTTCGGTTTGTTTTCAATCAACTGTACCTTAAGATGACATTTAATGCTGGGTTCCTATATTCAACTAACGGATGTCCATACGTAGGTCGTCATAGCAACGTTGTTTATTCAACACAAAATGTGGTCTTTTTGACGGGAATTCAAGATGGCGTGTTGTCTCTTTTGTTTTATTTTCCGAAATTTGTGTTTTGGCGAATGTTAATATGTAATAATGGTGGATTATTAACTGTTAAGTGTTCGTGAACGTACATAAGTGTAGGCAAATGAAACAAAACTGTATATCATTGCATTTCGAGTTCTCTCAAAAAGTCCATGTAAAAAGCTGCAGTAAAGAACCCACATCTTTACTGACGCTGACTATGACTTTGACTCGACCTTGACGAAACGAAAATATATACACATACACATGGTAGTGGCTAAATGCGTGGCAAAAGCCGGCGAAGCCAAAATAAAGAAGAAGAAGAACACAAAATGTATGAGACTTTTTGACAGATAACAACGTTGCTATGACGACCTACGTACGGACATCCGTTAGTTGGTTATAGGAACCCAGCATAAATGATCTTGCGTTCTCTTGAGACCTCATATTGTCTCGCAAATTCCAAAAATCGCAAGAAAAATCGCTACCCATTTGCCTAAGAAAATGGATGCTATTAGCGTGGTTAAAATATTATTCTTCCTTTACCTAATAACAATAATCTGCAGGTTTAATAAAGCAAACATAATAATCTAATGGACACTGCGCTCTGATAGAACCTTTGAAACAATTTTTTTGTTGAAGATCAACGACGAACAACAATGTCTAAAACTAAGAAGAGTCATTGACAGAAACGTTTAAATAATGTTTGTCAAACAACTAGATAGATAGATAGATTAACACTTTACACCCTAGGTGTGTACGTTACACCAATATACTCGTACTTCTTCATAGTACGGTCAATGGATATGTATGTATATTATGTATATTACCAAAGACGATTCATATCTAGAAGACAGACAAAGGCCATACACAAAATCGTAACCCGATCCCGCAGTACCAGATAGCCTGAAAACTTTAAAACATCAATTTTATCCAAGAAATTTCAATACTTAGTAGTAGGTAGCAACAATATTCAATATTTAAACATTTTTAACTAGAAAGTAATTGAAATTTCTTGGATAAAATTGATGTTTTAGAGTTTTCAGGCTATTTTTTAGGGTTACGATTTTGTGTATGGCCTTTGTCTGTCTTCTAGATATTAATCGTCTTTGATATTACTTATAAGTTGCTAATTAATAAATAAATAAATAAATATAATTAATATTCTTGGACATTCCACACAGCGATACAATGATAAATGATGATGATAAATGTTAACTCTGATAGTTTCATAGTCACTCCTAATCATGTTTTAATGTCTAATATCGCGGCGTATCTTTTTGACTTGCAATTTACAATCACATAAATATAAAAAGTAAACCTTAAAGTCATAATGATAAAGTTCTGTTCTCAATTAACCCTCATCTGGAGAGAAACAGGCTTCCTCTCAACTTGGAATGAGGAGCCGCATCCGGTACGAACTGGTTTTTTGGACCACTATTAAGGAAAGTAGATCATAATGGACTTAAGAGTAATGACAGACAGACAGCTCTCGTGTGTGACTGTCTAACTTTTATTACTTGGAAACTCTAAGCTTAAAAGCTTAGGCTATAGTGATTGCATTGAGCAGGTTCTTATTACTGGTATTACCTTTATTATAATTATTATTAGCCCGTAGCGTCCCACTGCAGGGCAAAGGCCTCCCTTCCTTCCTTACACTCATCTATATTGAGAGCTAATGTGGTAGGTATTAACATTTACGAACTTATTTTACTGAGAGCGCTTAAAACGTTTAAACTAATTTGGTCTGAGAAACTCCGAAATTCGTTTTGGAGATAATTTGACCAACGTTTTTCCTATAGGTCTTGAATACTAAGCACGTAATTTGAAGTCAAACACGTCCTATTCAAATTATCTAATATCAAATGTATGTTCCAAAGCATACTACGTGAATAGGTTATTGGAAATGAAATATTAGTCAACTTCCGAACTCCTATCACTTCGCTATTACATAAGGGAAGTGAGCTTCCGTCCGTCTGTCTATCAGCAACCGTGTCCTAATGTCCTGGACACAGAGGTCGTTATTGAATACAAAAGACGTATCTATTATGCTCGTACGTGGGCAGCTTGTTTTGACTCTCAAGGTCAAACATTCGGTGTAAAGGTTTGTGGCTTGAAGGTCACAGAACTTTTGAGCACTCCGTCCCTGAGGACCTAACTTCGCAATTTTGTGAATGACAAGAGTGGCTTTACGCTTTTTATGAATGGATGGATGTGTTTTAAAGGGTTTGGAGATAGTTAAAAAATGTAAGTTCGTATGAGCAAGTGGCCAACTCGGGTGATGGAGTTTTTAGGCCGCCGAGAGGCGGTACTTGTTTGATTTATGAAGGTCAGGGTGACTCAAATATTAATTTGATACAAGCTCATACCCACATCTTGCAGAAGTTAACATTCTATACATGACAGGTTGCAATTCCATCCACGCTACTAGAAAGCTAATTGCTTTCCTCATGATGTTTTCCTTCGAAAATCCTTTCAAATTCAATACATCTGGCACCACCATGCACTACTGTTACTTATTATTGTATCGGTAAAACAATGTTTAATACTTTGCAATCTGAATCACTGATCTGATGGTTATTATGTGAAAATTACACTACAAAACAAATATCCCGGAAAATATAATCCACGCCATTAAAATAACCACTATCATGTAATTACAAGTACAAAGGTAGATTTTAATTTCACGTTACGTGACGATGGAAATAGCAATTTTGTCGCTACAATGTTGACTTTTGTGGACGGAGTTGGGACCCAGGCCAGAAGAGTAAGGGGCAGTAAGAATCTAGAATGAAAAAAACTGGAACCAGCCCGGGTATTTCTGCCGCGTGTTGAATGATTTTGGAGACAAACCAGTTCAAAAGTACCCTCAAGCGGAGAATTTTTATGAAGAAGCAATGAGAGTGAATGAGGCTAAAAGATATGTCAGGATCAAAAACACACGAACAATATTGTGACCTGTAGCTTTGCTCGTTTTGTAATTAACCTGGAATTTTTTTATCCTATATGTAATTCCAGGTCATAAATTATGTTTATTTATTCAAGTTTCAGCCAAATCCGTTCAGTGGTTTTATTGCGAATGTTTCTAAGGATTGATGGAAGTGTATTAAGCTGTGATACCAATGTAAATGCCAGCTCAACTTATAGCTGAAGTTAAAAAAGCACATTAAGACTGACGCTTCAAAAATAAACATGCTTCTTAAGCAAGGTGCTTTGCACGATATTTACTATGACGTCACAGACCTCCTGCCGAGCTCTCCCGACCTACCATCGTTCAATGCTCTGTCACTCTTTTCACCTGCCATCTCATCTGGCCAGGTGTCCTGACCAATGATGTATGCATATTGGTTTTGTTTGTGTTTTTCCTGTATTTTGAAATTACTTTTTAAAAGATTGGTTATAAGTTTGTAGTGCATGTCTGAGACAACATCGATCTTGAACGGATAAAGCGATTTTTAGGCGATTTTTTTAAAAGCTTACGTGCTTGAGACTGTTCTTAACTATCATTTATGGAAATAATTTAATGCAAAGCCTAATATGTCTCTTTTCTTTTATATTCTATAAGGAGCCATATTGGGGGTTTTGTATAAAATGTTATAATTCACTTTTTTATCCTCAAGGTTAAGTACACCTAAAAGCTATTGCAGGACGTAACAAAAAAAACAAGACATAATTATGACCCAAAGCAACAAGTATAGTTGGTGGAAATTTGGTCCAAAAGTGAACATGGTTTATTTTTACACACAAATTTTGTGTCAATTGAGTAAAGTGCCCCTACCCTGGATTAGTCCATCGCAGATATATATCTTAGTGAAACATGATGATACCATTACGCTTTCATTGCCCTTATAGATATGGATCCGATGAGATGATATCGCCAACTGTGTAATGCCGGGTTTGGTTTTCCGGGGCGCTTTCATATCAATACTATAGTGATAACGATTGATGTGTCGGCGAATGGATGTGCAGCATGTTAGACAGATGCTATTACGGAATAACCAGTCGATCATAAAAGAACAAGAGATAAGATAAATCGATACAACGCTAAACACACTGCAATAAACTGGTTGCATTCTATCCTATCCTTCTAATATAATAAACGTAAAAGTTGGATGCTTGTTATTCTTTCACGCAAAAACTGCGGTACGGGTTTGGCTGAAACTTGGAATTATACATAGTTTATGACCTGGAATAACACATAAGGTACGTTTTCGGGTAAGTAACACGAGAGCGAAGCCGCAGGCGGATACTAGCCTCATATTAAATACATTGAAAATGATTCATTGTATTTAATATGAGGCTAAATTAAAATGGCTTCATGAAAATGATTTTGGTCAATGATTATGATCGAAGTAGTTTATTTGAAAGTACAGTACAGTGGAATGCCAGATAATGAGGGAACTTAAATAGCAAGTGACGTCATACAATACTTGTTCATTCAAACGGACAGGACAAGAATGCCTCAAACTGGACGATAAGCAAAACTGTCCATCGATGACATCATTAAATAACTTACATTTCTCACCCCCATAGGTTCGCCTTATAAAGGCATACCTAATAAAATAACAATGAAACCCTTAAATTTCGCGAGCGGCAGTAAAAAAGCTATCAATCTATTTCCATCGGCCTTGGTAATGAAAAACGCTCGCTTCAGCAGATCGATTGACGTATAAATACGTTATTACGTTTCTGTATCGATCAGGGTTCAAGGATGGTCAGCTGTAGCCCTTGGTACTTTTTCTAGGCTCTTTACCTTGGAATTTATGGAGGTTTCACCTTGGTTTGGGGTTTTATCAATCATGTTCCCTCTCTGTGGGAAGTTATACAATATTAAGATTGACGTTTTTGCTCAGTGGACCTCTTTGTAAGCGATTTCTTCGATCCTCTTTATAATTTTTATGGGGTTTTGTCAGTTTTTGCTGAACTGAACGTGTTCTGAAAAAGGTTGTTTCATTTCGAAGACGCTTTGTTTTCTGTTTTGGAGAAGGGCCATGTCAGAAGTATCCCTAAAGTAAGGCGGCGTGCTTAATGTAAAAAATTGAATGAGACTAAATAAATAGTAAGATGTGTGTCAGAATCATAATGTGTTAGATATAAAGTGGTCGATGCTTACTCTTTCTCGCAAGAAACGAGATTTTTGAAAGTATGTGCTTTCTAGACTTAATACACGATGAAACGGTCTGATGATGAATACCACGTAGTAATATTTAAAACGTTATATTATAATAGAATAGATATCCAAATTGCTATTTCAAACTTCGTAAACAGTGCCTTTTCAGTAGTTATTCAACATTACCCACGATAGACCGCACCTCAACTTCAAGGTCTCCGAGAGCGTCATAAATAACAATATTTCAATTACATTACTCATACAGAATATATATTTTCATTTGACCCTGGCGGGGTTCAGTGCCAAAAATAACATTAATCGTGCCAGGAGAGTTCACCGACACGGGTTGGACTAGGATAGGATAGAATCATGAATAGTTTAACGCTTAAAGTATCACTCGGACTAACTAGATCGTATACAATTATCTGCCCCCTGATTGTGTAAAATCTGACAGTGATTTTTGCTTTAATACAACTTGGTTACAATACGAAACAAGTTACACAATCCAGGGGCAGCTCAGCCATAGGACGTCCATCCGCTTGGCTATGTCGGTGACCCTCGTTCTTTTACCTATCACCTCATTTCTTATTCTTCTTTTTATGTATCATGTCATAAAATCTTGATAAGCCATTACGGTGGCCTTCGACGCCTAAAACATTGTCATCAGTTTTAGCCACTAACTTATTCGAAACTAAATTATACATAATAAATCTTTAACGTTATAAATCTACTTGCATCAAATTTTGAAACTAAAAAACAGTGATTAAATGTAAAGCAAACTGAATGAAATTAATTTTGCACATCGAGGAGTGACAGGTTTGGATATGATAGGAAGCCATCTGACACTTCGTGATGACTACGCTTCCGAAGCCAGGAGATTAGATCTCGTCTCCGACGACGGGATATATGGCGCGTGGACAGAATCCAAAAATACACTTCATTAGCAGTCGTAAATGTATGATTATTTTTATGGATATTGGTAGTCATAATAAAGTACGTGGTCGGTGTGTTTATTTACCAAAGTAGCTCGTTAATCATGATTAAAATTAGAAAGCAATCGTAGTTTGAGTGATTGCTTGGAATTTTTATGAAGTCTCTAGGTTTCTGAATAAAAATGTAACATGAAACATTTGGGCCATCTATATAAAAATCTCCAGCAGTGATGAAAAAACATCATACAAAAGCTCTTGATGTGTACTTTATTTCATTATATCGCAGATAAGTTCAAATCGAGCGCGAAAATGGTGTTTAGATGAGTTTTAAATAAAAATTTATTGTTATTAATTGATTAGTACTTTGTTCCAGTATAGTTGTGTGGCTAATAATAGATAACAGCTTGAGAGTTATGTGAGATAATCAACCTTTCACTGGTTAATCGTAAGTAACCACAAACACGATTAGTTTACTAGCCATCGGTACCTACAGTTTGTAACTCATTATTTATGTGAATGCTTCAACGGTATCTATATGGTTATTAGTCTCATGTTTCAGATAACCCATGCATTTCGTTACTTAATAAAATGACTTCAATTAAATTGAATACTTTAAGGAAGGAGGCTTATACCCAGCAGTGGGCTATAATTTGAGCTGCCAATGATGATGATGAAATTAAATACTTGCATATTGATTTACCCTTACAATCACACTGAAAATTGACGGATTAACTTATCGACTAGGTTCTTGTATTTTATGGTATCTATCTCGAGTTGACTATATCACTCTCAATATTAACGCTATCTCATAATACATTTGAAATTCTCGATAAGTACATAATACTACTGAATTCTAAGACTTCATGTTCGAAGCCTTGCCAAGACTCTGAGTTCAAGGCTGGACATGTCACCTTCGTTTCACAAGAAAATGTGGAAATAATTAATTAACTTCTTTGATATTTTGACTAGCACTTTGTAAAACACAGAATTTGTCATGCTCTGTCTCGTGAAATTTTGTAATAGTACATTTTCAGTGTCTTTCACGAGTTGGATATTTCTGTAAAACTTTTATATTAGTGCATAATATGTCCTGCAAAAGTTACTTCATAAGATGTCGTGGCTAGACCAATAAATACAGCAGCGGGCCGAACGCTCCCGAAATTAGTTTCACTGTAACTTGTAATGGAAGTCGCTGTTTTTCATAGATCGGCGCTGAAATTAATTTTATGACAGTTTCGGTGGTAAAGTTGGAAATTTGCTAATTTACTTTTAGGTCCTAAGTTTGATCATGTTTGGCCTTTGAGAAGAAGGTTCAATAAATTACAACAAGCTGGCAACGATGATGATAATTTATGAATTACTAAAGAGGAGTGAATGATAAATGATATAATACTTAGTAAGAAATAGAGTTGTATAACATTATGTAATAGAAACAAAAAATAATAATGACATCATTGAGTGCTAATTCTTCTTCAAACGATGATGATAGGTTAAATACAGCGAAATCACACTTGCATTGCTATAATATAAACACGATTAGAGTATAGTCATACCAAACATAAAAAGTTGGTTCGCATGGGTTAGTAACTTCAATAACAGAGTTCTCAGACTACCTTAAGGCCTCTGTCATGACTTAGCGACTTAATAGCTCAATGCGGACAACCCGTATTCAATACTTAGAGTCTTAGATAAACTTCTAAGATGATTAGCAAAATTCAATGAACTCGCATTTCGGACCAAATATTCTCGAACGCTCATGAATTGCAAATTCACCATGCTAGCCTCCGGGCTATGGATCCTAATAATAATGCATTCCATGGCGACCTGTCGCTTCCTCTCGCTTCTTGAAGTCAATATGAATGCTAATGCTGTCCGGCCGGCACGTGAGTAAGTTCAAGGGCATGCTGCCGGTCGTTACACTTCACTTTTTGTTTGCACGGTTTGCGCGCCCAGACTACGCATAGATATAGCAAGGCACAGATACGATAAACCTTAGTAATAGTCAAAATTGCACTCTGAAAATTCGATTTGACTAAAACATCCGTTCCGGAAGACTTAGAAATGAAGGATTAAATTAATCCTTATCCTCATAAGGATTAATCTGATGAATCGGATTAATCTGTTTTTTATGAGCACCCCTCGGTGCTCATAAAAAACATAGATCAAAAATAGATATCTTGCTCAGATGCGTATTTGAATTCTTAATTTTTCCAACTAAGTTGCGATAAAAATAAAAATTAGTAGATCTTTGATCTACTGTCCGTGTCACAAAAAGTAAAGGGCTAAATGGCGCAATATTTCCACAACAAAGCGTGTTGTTTAGAATAAGATGATTTAAGTGTGCCAAAATCAAATAATTCACTCTTAACTCTTCCTCCTTGTTTCCAGAATTTCATTATTTGCTCCGTAAGCTTTCGGGCACTCGAAACAAATAAATATAAATGTACTTACGATCACGCATTTGATCGTATAAGGAATGCAATCTGCGATCCCTTGTCACTCAATCGATTTGCTCCGCCTTCGCACTTTTTATTTCCCAAATACCATTCGTTCCTCGCGTGAGTTGTAGGCATTAATTACTGAGAACTAGGACATGTGTCACGTCTACCTGGTATATTATGTTCTACAGATGTTGCAGATTGATGGTCTGAACGTGCGAGAGGTTTCAACTAGATTTTGTCTGCGACTTTGTCTCTGTTTCTGTCTTTACCTTTTGTGCTATTGCTTTTTGAAATGCAGTTAGGTCAACATTTTGAAAAGGATGGTATTTGTTATTGTTAAAAGTTTTAAACTTTTAAATATCTAGTACTCCTCCAAACTAAACCAATGTTGCTTGAATTTTGTTCGTTCTACAAACCTACATAATATGCCGTTTTAGATGTAGCGTGTTAAAATGAAACTAATTTTGAGACTATTCTAACTCAAGCATTTTTTTAAAGCCAAATAAATGATAGTTTAAGTTTTGATTATAATATAATGCTATTCTGGATAATTTAAAGCCCAATAATAAAAATGTATTACTTACTGCCTAAATAAATAAAGAAGCCGACTAAAACATTCACACTATAAATTTAGTTCATAGACAGACACACCTCGCGTTAGTAGATAGATATCAGTATAATATGTCTTGTCAGTTGGCAGCTACACAGACGCAAACGCTACAAGTAAATAGTGTAACGTTAAAATATGGGATATTCTATTTTTTTTAATTTTCTTCTAAGTTTGTTCTAATTACGTACGAAACGTTATGGTATTTTTCGCTTTTAGCTGGCAACACTTTTTCGTGTTTGGCAACACCGGTTGTAAGCGGCCATTTTTACATCTTCACTTTTACGAGGAAGCTGCTCGAATATAATTTCGATTAAATATTATTTCAAATTTGGTGAGTCTGCTGTGAAAAGATCATATTTCGTGCCTGTGCATCTGTTCAATTCCTTAACACAGTGAATCTTCCAGGTCGGCGACTTTCTACCTAAAATCCTTGTGCGTGGGCGCACGTGGTTTTGAGTTCTGCATTGTTCTTCTATTTATCAAGCCCTCTGATTTAAAACTCAGGTATGCATATCCTCAACTACTCTGTAGGAATCCATTTAAACAATAACATATTTTTTGTAAAATAAAATATTTCATTCAAAAACTTAATTTCATACAAAATCAATAAATTTCCTTTTCTAAACCTGTATCTTGCTACTGTAAAACGTTCACAAAGGTGCAACCTACTTATCCTATTAATTTCAAGCCTTATTATTCAGTAAATCTTGATTTTTCTCTAAAACACCACATGTCATACAACGTCCCGTTGAACAATTTTTAAATATTAGTCTGTAATTGAAGTTTTCTCTCAATTACAGGGGGTTTTCAGGACTTCGGTTTTTATTCTTCGGTCTCCTGGTTTTCCAGTTTACTTACATAACTACTTAACTAATTTACTACCTAACTACTCTTCTACTTGGATGTTGGAGTGTTCCGTTGGAACATATCTGCATTCATACTTACAACTTTGGACTGCTTTGCTCACGGTTTGTTCGAATCGTTGGGAGCAGGCATACCAAGCCTGGAGGCTATCTGGTAACTTTAGGGGTTAGTCGATGAAGCCGAGGTGGCTTCTGTAACCGTAGGACAGGCACTTCTGTGTTCTGTGTCGACGGCCCCTAAATTTTATTTATTTATCTAGTACCATAGCTGTCTTCTATGGTTGGCGCCCTCTTATTTACTGTTATTTATTACCATAAATTACTCTAAATTTAATTTACAAAATCACAATTTCAACGTACCTAACTTCTACATAATTTTACAAAATTACTTCTTAAATTTTAACTTACAACACCATATAATTGCAATTTCATCTCAAGGGGAACCCAAGGAACTTAATACCATTTACCCCTGTATTTATGCTCTAAGTGTATCTGTAGCTAAGCCGTCGCATTACTTTAATTTAACATTTTATTGCCTGTTTAGACTGATTGTGTAGGAAATAAACAAGTCAGAGAATTTTCTTTGTTTCATTCCAATTCCTCTTAGGTCCAACAGTTGACAGGTAACAGTGGCGCCCAACGTGGGGCCTTCCTTGGGATGATTGTCATGTCGTTTTAGCTGTGACAAAAAATTGCATTTTATTTTACCCGATTGAAATTGTGGTTTTTATTTTACTGTATTTTACATAACTGTGTAAACTGTTGCAAGTGTTTTACATATTCTACCTGCTATTATTTAACTGTGTAATACTGTGTGCCTTTATGAGCAATTGCTCACTGTTTTACTTATATAACTAAACTTGATGGTTCTATTTATAGAAGTTGTTTACAAGTTATTTTTGTTGTAAACTTGAGGTGATTTGCAAAATTGGTGTTATAACTTATTCAAACTTATTCAAACTACTTTTAAAATTGTTTGCCTACACTATTTTCAACTTTTTAAACAAAAATAAAACATAAAATTTTTTGGTACAGTCAGTCACAAAAATTACTAACCTAAATTTTTTTTTCTAAATATCTTGTTCAGTGTTGAGTATCTTTTTATACTCACGTGTTCATTGTTACTTTTTGGATCAACTTTACACTTTCGAACTTACGAATTTTTTAAAACTTTTTCAAATTTAATTTTTTTTTCTCGAACAAAATTTTTTTTGGTTGTTCTTTCACAATGGAAGAACCCGCGAATGTTTCTCCCGCTTCTGCGACCCCAATCAAGAAATATCAGATGGTATCATCTCTGAACTTAAAATATAATGGTTCCTCATGTGTGCGTGTTTTCCTTCAGCGTCTAGATGAGTTGTGCGCCTCGCGTGGTATAACCGAGCAGTTGTTACTGACTTCCGCCGTAGAACTTTTTGAAGGCGACGTCTTATGTTGGTATCGTAGCATCCGCTCAGAGGTAAACAGTTGGTCGGAGCTCAAGCAAAGCTTGCTTGACGAATACTTGCCTTACGACTTTGATCGCCGTCTCATGCAGGAAATTCGTTTGCGTACGCAGGGTCCTAACGAGAACATTGTGGCATACGTTGCTATTATGCTTAATTATTTTAGCCGCCTATCGTATAAAGTATCGGAAAAAGAAAAGTTTGACATCGTTTTTCAAAATATTAGGCCGGAGTACTCAGTTCCTCTGTGTACCACTGTAATCACGTCGTTGAAACAACTTAAGAATTTATGTAGGATGTTAGAATGTGGGAAGCACCGTGCGCAGACTTTTGTCGAGCCTCCTAAAATATCCAATGGATGCTTAGCACCTGACTTAGCATGTAAAACTACTAAGCCTAAAGTCCATGCTGTGTCTGCTGTTAATCAGTATTGTCCCCGTTGTCGTGTCGACTCTCACAGTCTCTCCGAATGCACGTCCACTGCCATTGTTTGTTTCCGTTGCGGTAAGCAAGGTTTTACTGCGGCTAAGTGTCCAATCTGCAAACCTTCATTACCGATTTCACCTCAAGCAAAACCAAATAATACAAAAAACTAATTGGCTTGAACCATCGAGATAATTCTTCAAATTTTGATAAAGCCGATTGGCAGAACTACTTAAAACAGTTAAATTTTTTCTTTTCTACGTATAGAACTGTCTCGACGGTTCGTGATTGTCATGATAATCGTCCTTTTCTTCGTGTTGAGATTCTCAACCATACTTTGCGTGGCCTTTTGGATTCTGGTGCTACCATATCCATTTTGGGGGCCAACGCATGTCATTTGTTCTTGGAGGCGGGAGCTACCCTTCATCGCAGTGATGATATCGCCCACATCACCTCTGCGACGAATTCCCGTGCTTCTGTTGTAGGTTATTTTATGTTGCCGATCAAATTTGATAATTTAACCCGTGTTATTAAACTGTATGTGGTGCCTGACGTATCTCCTTCTCTTGTTTTAGGTGTAGATTTTTGGAGAGCTTTTAATCTTGCTCCAAAAATCTTCAATAATAAAGATTTTTTTTATTAATTTCTCAGAGGATAACGTCGTATCTGATCCTAGTAAGGTTCAGGCTATTGTTGACTTCCCAACACCTTCCACCCGGAGAGAAGTTAAATCTTTCTTGGGTACCGCGTCGTACTATCGTCGGTTCATCCGTGACTTCAGTTCTATCGCGGCTCCACTAAATCAACTTACTTCCACTCGTAAGAATGCTCCTCCGTTCCTTTGGACTCAAGAGGCTGAGCAGTCGTTTACCGAGTTGAAGACAGCTTTAGTGTCGGCTCCGATCTTGGCGTGCCCAGACTTTTCTAAATCCTTCTCTGTTCATTGCGATGCTTCTGGTTACGGCGTTGGTGGAACCTTAACTCAAGTTCTTGAGGACGGTCTAGAACACCCCATCGCGTATGCTAGTCGGTCTTTGAATAGGGCTGAACGAAACTATTCCGCCACCGAGAGAGAAGCGCTCGCAGTAGTTTTTTCTGTTGAACATTTTCGCCCTTACTTGGAAGGAGGTCCTCAATTTAAAATTATTACAGACCATTCAAGTCTTAAGTGGTTTTTCAATTTGTCAAATCCAACCGGACGTCTCGCTAGGTGGGGATGTCGCTTGTCGCCGTATGATTTTATCATCGAACACCGTAAAGGCAAGGATAATGTGGTTCCTGACGCGCTTTCGCGTGCAGTTCCCATTCTTACTATTGATCCTCCTCCTGACCCTATACCCCGTGACTTTTGGTTTGACAGATTATTGGCCAAGTGTACTAAATCTTCTAAAGCTTGTCCTAATTATTCTATTATTGATGGTAAATTATGTAGGTTTTCTAAAAATAAATTTGGTTTATCAAGTGAGTTTGACTGGAAGGAAGTTGTTCCTTCATATAAACGTTCCGAAGTTCTTGAGTTTTGTCATTGTAGGGATACGGCACCACATTTCGGTATTTTTAAAACTTTTAAACAAGTTTCCTTGCGTTACTATTGGCCGAGGATGTATCAGGACGTGATTAACTTTGTTAATGCGTGCGATACTTGCTCTGCTTATAAACATTCTCAGGAGCCACCTAAAGGTCTCATGGGAGATCCGAAGGTTTGTTCTCGTCCTTTTGAAACCATTAGTATTGATCTAGTTGGGCCATTGCCACGTTCTAGATTAGGTTTCACATTTTTATTAGTAGTCGTCTGTTGTTTTTCCAAATATTGTTTGTTGTTTCCCCTTCGGAGAGCAATTGGCAAGTCTATTGCCCAATGTTTGGAGAATGGTGTGTTTCTGACTCATGGTGTACCTCGTACAGTGGTTGCGGATAATGGTACGCAATTCACTGGTAGTGAGCTAAAGTCCTTGTTTCTGAAGTACAATATTCCTCAAATACATTTTACCCCTCGTTATTGTCCGCAGGTCAACACAGTCGAACGCTATAATAAAACGATTGTTGTTGCTATCTCTATTCTTGTTAAGAATGACCATCGCTCGTGGGATACCACTTTATCTAACGTTCAGTTTGCATTGAATACAGCTGTCAATGAAACAACACGTTTTACACCTTTTTCCCTTGTTCACGGCCGTGAAGCCATTCCTAGTGGTAAATTCTATGGTTCGGCCCGCGCGTCTCAAGGAGACCTTGTCTGTGCTTCGCGTGAAGACTATATTTCTAAGTTAGGTGTTCTACGTGACATTTTCGTAAAAGTAGAAGAAGCTATCGCTAAGGCTCATCTCAAAAGCGCCGTTTATTATGATAGGGACGTCGCGCGTGTGAGTACAATGTCGGTGACATTGTTTGGAAAAAGACTTTTCCTCAAAGCGACGCCAGTAAGTTCTTTATGGCTAAGCTTGCTCCTAAGTATGAAAAGTGTCGTGTAGTTGCTAAGCGTTCGCCTTTGGTGTACGAGTTGGAAAGTTGCAGTACTGGCAAGCACTTGGGTGCTTGGCACATTCAGTATTTGAAGGGTGATGGTTTGGACGGCGTTCTACCTACTAGTTAAATTTAGTTTTGTTTTTTTATTGTTCTCGTTTCGTATTGAGTCTTATGTGGGTTCGATTTTTGACGAGGCGTGTTTTTTTACTCTCAATCATGGACTGAGCCCTGTGATTGAGAATTACTACCTTTTTTGCATTACGGTTTTACGCCGTTGGCGTTCTATTTTTGATTGTACCACGTCTACCCCGTGCGTACGATCTGTTTTTGTCTTAGTGACATTTATATTTTTATTGATAAAGCCCGGACGGGAAGGGAATAAATAGTTTGTAATATCATGTCCTGGCAGTTGGATACAATTTTTGGTGTGGTTTGCTGTAAGAAAGTTAATACGATGCATGCGTTTGTATGTATTGGTGAAGCCCGGACGGGAGAGGTTTTACTAGGTTTGTTTCATCAGGTCCTGGCGGTTGGTTATATTTTATGGATTGCGTTGCGTACAAGAAAGATTATAACTTATTTATGGTTTTGCATCATAACGTACAATATTTAGTTTACCTTTGTACTTTGTTAGTCTACCGATTTTTGTAGTCGACTGTACTTTGTATGTTTGACCTACATAAATTGTTTGTGTTTCGGATTTCTGTTTCTAAGCAAAGGGGAGCGGTTGCGGTAACTCCTACAAAAAAATAAGCCAATGCCAGGGCGGTTTTTTGGAAACCCATACAAAAAGCCTTATTCCAAAATGCTTGTCAAAATTTTGTTTGTCTTGTAGGATGTTCTCAGTGTTAGAGTGCGACGCGTTGATAGCGGAGTTATCTCGTTAAGTGTTTGTGATTTAACCCTTTGGGTTCTGATCTCTGTTTTTTGTATGAGTACCAAGGTGGTATTTTGATTGTAAGTTTTGACTGCTGCCTTTGGCTTGCATTTTTGATGCATTTTAGTGATATTTAATTCTCTGACTTGCGTTTTAACTTTTGAGTTTCTTGACTAAATTTTTATTCTCAAGCTCCAACTCCATGCTTCATAGGCTGGAGGACCAGCTTGAATTTCGCGATTTTGCTCGCAAAATTCTTCTAAGTGGGGGGGTCATTGTAACGTTAAAATATGGGATATTCTATTTTTTTTAATTTTCTTCTAAGTTTGTTCTAATTACGTACGAAACGTTATGGTATTTTTCGCTTTTAGCTGGCAACACTTTTTCGTGTTTGGCAACACCGGTTGTAAGCGGCCATTTTTACATCTTCACTTTTACGAGGAAGCTGCTCGAATATAATTTCGATTAAATATTATTTCAAATTTGGTGAGTCTGCTGTGAAAAGATCATATTTCGTGCCTGTGCATCTGTTCAATTCCTTAACACAGTGAATCTTCCAGGTCGGCGACTTTCTACCTAAAATCCTTGTGCGTGGGCGCACGTGGTTTTGAGTTCTGCATTGTTCTTCTATTTATCAAGCCCTCTGATTTAAAACTCAGGTATGCATATCCTCAACTACTCTGTAGGAATCCATTTAAACAATAACATATTTTTTGTAAAATAAAATATTTCATTCAAAAACTTAATTTCATACAAAATCAATAAATTTCCTTTTCTAAACCTGTATCTTGCTACTGTAAAACGTTCACAAAGGTGCAACCTACTTATCCTATTAATTTCAAGCCTTATTATTCAGTAAATCTTGATTTTTCTCTAAAACACCACATGTCATACAACGTCCCGTTGAACAATTTTTAAATATTAGTCTGTAATTGAAGTTTTCTCTCAATTACAGGGGGTTTTCAGGACTTCGGTTTTTATTCTTCGGTCTCCTGGTTTTCCAGTTTACTTAATAACTACTTAACTAATTTACTACCTAACTACTCTTCTACTTGGATGTTGGAGTGTTCCGTTGGAACATATCTGCATTCATACTTACAACTTTGGACTGCTTTGCTCACGGTTTGTTCGAATCGTTGGGAGCAGGCATACCAAGCCTGGAGGCTATCTGGTAACTTTAGGGGTTAGTCGATGAAGCCGAGGTGGCTTCTGTAACCGTAGGACAGGCACTTCTGTGTTCTGTGTCGACGGCCCCTAAATTTTATTTATTTATCTAGTACCATAGCTGTCTTCTATGGTTGGCGCCCTCTTATTTACTGTTATTTATTACCATAAATTACTCTAAATTTAATTTACAAAATCACAATTTCAACGTACCTAACTTCTACATAATTTTACAAAATTACTTCTTAAATTTTAACTTACAACACCATATAATTGCAATTTCATCTCAAGGGGAACCCAAGGAACTTAATACCATTTACCCCTGTATTTATGCTCTAAGTGTATCTGTAGCTAAGCCGTCGCATTACTTTAATTTAACATTTTATTGCCTGTTTAGACTGATTGTGTAGGAAATAAACAAGTCAGAGAATTTTCTTTGTTTCATTCCAATTCCTCTTAGGTCCAACAGTTGACAGGTAACAATAGCAACAAATTGATCACAATGTTTGTTTATTGCGTAATTGATAAACAATTAAATGCGTGTCGTGTGTGAATTAACATGCACTCGCTATATCGGCTTTTCCGTCTCAGTAATTTTCTGCCTGACTTGGCGTGTCGAGATATCAATTGGTCATCAGTCAATTCTATCTATCTAGTTAGTTGTGACCTCGTTGTTATTAGGCATAGGCATGTTATCTTACTAGCCTCGAATTTTATCGATCGAGTGAGCGAAGCGAACAAAGATCTTAGTGGAAACTTTTTGGATTTTGTGTTGTATGTTTAGATATTCCGGCACAACTGTCGAACCGATTATCCAGCTTCATGAAACAGTGGGCGAAGGCTCGCCTGAGATGCAAGAGGTTGCGGGTTCGATCCCCGCCACAAGGCAAATGTTTGCATGTTCTACAGATATTTGTTCCGGGTCTGGGCGTTTTCCTATCCATAATATGTTTTCTATCTATCTATCTAATCAGCCGGTAACACCCACTGCTGGGTAAAGGCCTCTTCTCTATCACGCCACTCTTGGCGGTGTTGTGCCAGCCGGCTCCACTGTTCTCCTACCGCCCTCGCAATGTCGTCTGACCATCGGGCTGGTGGTCTGCCTCGAGGCCGCCGCAAATCTCTTGGCCACCATTCGGTTACTGCCTTGGTCCATCGGTCGTCGTCCCTTCTGGCCAAATGTCCCGCCCATCTCCACTTATGTTTTACAAAAAAAATATGTATATAAGTAGTATATATGCCGTCTGTAATAAGTCGTCTGGTTATTAAAAAACAAATATTAAATTGCTTAGCTTAGACTAGATGACGCTTCGTGGAATGTCCAAGGATATTTATTATTATTTTTAACCCCCGACGCTAAAAAAGAACGTTCGGGGCGAACTACTAGTTATTATTATTACATGTTATTTTAGATAAATAATAGGTCTTAGGTTAACCTAACTCTGTCTTCAGAATAAGACTATCTAAAACATACGAGTTTATTTCCATTTTGATTATTGTCAATTAGACCTTGACCTAATTGCGAAATGGCTTAAATCTTTAGCGAAGGGATGATACTTTGATTTAGGTCATTTCTGTCATCTCATCCATACAAATGTGCCATCCACTTAAGCTCCGCCATCCGCTTACCCACGACCTCGACTTTCGTACTTAATTTGTCATGTTTCTTTAATTTATTCACATGATTTATTAGTGTCGCGCTAACAATGGCTCTCACATGTGATGTTGATGACAAAACATTTTTGATACCCATTTTTTGTGGTTCATTCATTCGAATGTCACCGCGATCGCGCCTTGGCCGCGGGTGGCCCTCGTGGGTCGATTGTTGTGTAAAATAAGTAAGCGATTTGTTTGTCTGTCTGTTTGTTCACACCTAGCGGCCGCGGCGCCCCCTGAAGAGAGGCAATGTTTATTTATTTTTTATTAGGTCGACCCCAGTCTCCTCTGTCCAATCGACTTTTAAACCCTTTCTCAAGCCCCTCGAAGTGTTTCATTCGATACTGAACGTTGAAATGTTCACTAAGGGTTTATTTGCGCTTGAAGTTGGTTGGTAATCTGTCACAAAACAATACCTTTCTCTCATTTTAGTCGAACGAAACACTGGGCTGTTTCAATGTAAACGACAAGTTTAATTTTGGTTCGTAGAATCGAAACTGTAAGTGGGAATAGGATGCCTATAACTAAACTCCCAAGGCACAAAGCACAGCGTACTTTGTTCACACATTCAACTCTCATGCATTCTTGTAAACACGTGTACTTTGATTGGGATCTAAATGGTACTTCCGTGGAACAGGTTGAGTGTGCCGAATAGGGAGGTTACCCGAATAATGGGTAATTTGTGTGGATAGAATGGGTAATCACGACTCTGCGGTCCTGTTGAATACGAATTGTGGATAGCCGTGTTTGGATCACGTCGGCCGGAGATAATTTTATTGAGGAATCAAATGTGACCGAGATCAGATTATACTGTTATCCTCGACACCTTTTCGGTTACGTGATGGAAAAGATCTATAGATATAGGTTCATACATATAAAGTGGAGCTGATGGAGTAAATACGCGATAACTCGTAGGTTCGATAACCAAGGGTTGGAAGCTTATATGGTTTGTGTACAGGAAAATTAAATGGAAAACTGGTTGAAGTCCAGTAATGTATGTCTATGTATTGTCTAGTCTGAATTAATCCGTACGAATCAATTCTGTGGATAAAAACCCGCGGTTCCCATGTCACCTTAATGGGACTTGGAACATTACCCCCATACGGCTTACACAGGAAACAATAAAATAATTGAACATCATAACCATAAATAGCATTTAAACAGTCCTTCGAACATGACCGTCCAAAGTCCTCCCAGATCCATAGACAAACGTCCACGCGTTAACTAGCGTAAACGTTCAAGGATAGTAATTATTCTTAGATAAAATCAACATTTTATTTAAAGAAAAGAATTGTGTGGTACTAAGTGCTCCATAAAAAGATAAAATAGAATTAAGTGCCCTGCATTGGTATGTTACAAGCTGATACTAAGAAAAACAACTGTCACTATTACAGTTAATACATACAGTCATACATCCTAGAATGTTCTATTACAAAAACTATGAAACTAGTAGCTCCTTGTCTAACTTCGCGTTCCATCCTTGAACAACCTGCTTTTAGTTATCATTTCGAATTATATTGTTCACAGCGTTATACTTACGCTCGTCACGATCATTTGTCTTGAGATTTGTCAGATGTACGCAATCGAATGTTGTTATCAGCGGCATACTCACCTTGATCTGATCTTTCAATCGTATTTTGTTTTGCACAGCGTTTTTAAACCCATCTTGATCTAAACGAATTACCCATGTAGTACACATCGAATAATGTTACAAATTCGCTCATCTCGATTATATTGAATGTTACACCAAGCGTTATCTTACGCTCATCTCAACCATTTGTCTGATCGAAAGGATCCGTAGCAAAGTGACAAATGCTAACAGAGTGCCTCTGTAGGCGGCTGACTCACCCCACATCTTCGCAAGGTCAGTCCTACGCCATTCAAAATTGTATGGAGCCAATTCACGGTTCTGCATGTCGTCACCATAACTGGTACAAGCTGGACTTTGTTATGCGTGATGGAATGCTTGGGAATTATTTGCAATCTGTTTTTTAGCGTCGATGGGCTTGCAACATGTCACTTATGGAAGGGCCACTTTGCAAAATGTGGGCATATACCAAATAAATATTTGGACATACCTCTGACCTGTAACTTTTAGTAAGATTTTTCATTTAAAATGAAAACCCAAGTGTGGTTTAACACTATATTAAAATATATATACTATAGATTCTATGGTATATATATTTTAATATAGTGTTAAATGTGAATATGAACGTTCTATAGTATAGAACGTTCATATTCACATTTAGTACTTACATGTTCATGGGGCCAAAAATGCCAAATATAATTTCCATCAATCATCGAACAGTGAGCCACAATTGTCTTAACGTTAATGGGGCCTAAAATTAACTGCCAAATATGTTTGCCATGAATCACCGGACAGTCACAATTGTCTAAAACAGAGCACTCGTCGATATCTTTCTGAAATCGCCGAATCATTGCACTCACGAATACGCTTCTGTGAATCATAGTAGTACGTATATTCTCGGAACCTTCCTCGCTTGATTCAGGGTTCATAGTTCACACTGGCCCGCCTCCGGCCACAGTACAAGAGAAACAGAATATCAGGTTCCACGCTACTGCTATGTGTTTCCGGCATGCGTATACACACACACATACACAGTCTCGTATGGCCAGTTGTAATATTGTAGTAAATATTTGTAATTAAAAAAAAACTTAGGCCTTTACATCTTAACCATCTAGGTTTATACAGTCATGAGGCTTGCCTACACGTAAAGGGACACTGTAGTGCCTAGGACATTGTTGAGATGGAACAGGCTTGCCCAGCACCTAAACCATCCTCACAGCTAAGTCGGCCATATCCACAGGCAAGACAATGGTCAATACGTGTGGGGCTGACTAGCCGCGGGTTTCCTCATGATGATTTCCTTCACCGTTTAAAGATCGTGTCATTTTTAACCCTTGACGAAAATAGGAATAGTATAAGTTTGTCGAAAGGCGTCTGGAAAGAGTGGGGGGAGGCATTTGCCCAGCAGTGTGACACGAACGCCTGATATAAATTAATAAATAAATAAATAAATAAAATAAGTTTGTAGTGTGTGTGTATCTGTGTCTCTGTCTACGGTATGTGGAATCATAGCGCCTAAATGCATAAACTGTTTTTTTTGATTGAAAGGTGTCTTAATCGAGACTGTTCTTAACAATGTTTTAGTTGAATCACGAGTTAATTTCAGAAAAAATAATTTGAAATTAATGGCAAAGGATCTAATAATACTGAAACTGGACATAAGGCTATATAAAAGAAATGGAACTAGATAGGTAAAAGACTAGGTAGGTGTTTAAAGATATACCTAGTATCTATACATAAATTGAAATGTAAAAGTTGTGAATATGGTCTTCTCAACCCGGTTTTACTGAGTTTAATGAATCTTCAAATAATTATGGATAGAACAGACATGACAGTAGGTAATGCTGCTGTTTATGCCTTCATAAACCATTAAACTGAATTGTTAATACGTTAACTGCTACGCTTCTGCAGTAAGTACCCTATTTATTTATTTAGGTGCCAACTATAAAAGAGCACACTAGCACTTCCTCACAAATAAAACAAGCATCGGTGGCACTCAACGTGCTCATGTATAATGCCTAGAGCATAATAGCTCTTAAATACAGTCTAGGCTCAGAAGAAAATTGAATTACACATTGCAGTTAAGATACTGTTGTCTTCATTTATCGTACATCGAAGTTCAAACAATATGCCGAGGAAGCTTAGGTCAGAAGTTCAAATTCTGTTGGGAATTTAGGTGAATGACCGTAAATAAGTGGTTAAAATTAAATTAGGAGGCGTCGTCGCGTCAGCGGACATTATATGATGTATGGAGTTGGTCACAGAATAGCGTATCGAATAACCTAACCACGGAATAAGAAATAATACTAGCGTATAGAACTGCAACTGTTTACATACTGATAAATAACACCCTTAAATGTGTTCAAATGACCGTGATAACTAGAGAAAAGGGATCTTAAGAAAGGGGTAAAAATATTTTTTTTTAGTAACCTACTTTGTCCCACTGCTGGGCAAAGGTCTAAAAGATAATAATAACAAATACATACATCGTTTTTATCTAACACTGGTAGTGGTTTGGATCAGTTGAGCTACCTATAGATCGTTTGTAACGATCCTTAGGTTGCTAAACTGGTTCTAATTGTATTTTGTACAGTTATGTAAATATGTAGTAGTTTAGTTTCTGTAAATAAATTATATGTAAAGTTAAAAAAAAAAAAAAACACCGATTCTGCACTGCACCTCGTGAATCGCTCTCGTACCTAAACTGTATCATGCACAAAGCAACTTAACTACTCTTGTATTTATATAATCGATAAACCGTTCCCTGTCCCGGCTCTTTTGTGCGCTTCTGAGGAAAAGGCTGCATAGAATGTTCATATACAGCGTGTGAATCATGGCAATGAATGCGTTAATACTTTTATAGACTTTCACACTTGCACAGCTAGTCACACCGAATCTATCTTGATCATACTAATTTTTGTTCTGGATACAAATTAAACTAGAATTGAACGCAGAAACTACAGAACTACAGAACTGCACCAACTGTTTTCAAAGAATAGAAGAATGACTAGAAAAAAGTTTGCATTGTGACTCAATATTTTTTTTTTACAATTTATTGTATATTTTCCATATTAGCGCAGGAGAAGGACGAATGGAGAGAGTGGGGGGAGGCCTTTGCCCAGCAGTGGGACACTGAGGGCTGCTAATAATAATAATAATAACAATTTATTGAATATTAGCTTACTCGGCCGCGGCTTCGCCCCCGTTGTACCTACATGGACAAAAAGTCTATGTGTTATTCCGTACTATGTATATTCCAAGTTTCAGCCAAATCCGTCCCGTAGTTTCACGCGAAACAACAATACAAACTGCTGCATTTATAATTTAAGTTAGATTAGTGGGATTTTTTGAAATTGAATCTTTAGGGTTAATTTCACTTCTATGATTTATTTCTTCCATAGATACTAACTAGTTGCTTACTCTAACTAATAGTTTGTCTGTGGTTTTCCGAATTAAAATCGAATTACTCTGCGTTACCAGTGCGATGACTCTGTCTTGACGCGATGATTACTGGCCTCGTCTGGTTTGTTTATATCCGTTTCTTATGTAATTGATATCATCATCATAAAACTTAAGAGCTCAGCTCTTGTCGGTGTAATGATGCAATTTCCTCCATGTACTTCTTTCCAATGCGATCTCTTTTACTTCTTGATACGACATGACAGCGACCTTCTCTTTTATCTGACTTATGTAATTAATTCTTGGTCTTCCCCTTCCTCGCCTTCCTTCTACTTTTCCTTCTATGATGTTCCTTATAAAGCTGTCATGTCGTATAAGATGACCAATCATTTTTCCTCTTCTATTCTTGATGGTATTCATTAACAATCTATGCTCTTTAACTCTGTTCAATACTTCCTCGTTGGTAACCTTTTCTGTCCAATTAATCTGTAATTGATATAATATGCGTGTAATATGTGGTCGGAACACACGACATATTTGAACACGACATTTTTTTGTTGTATTCATAATTATTTGTAGTTTTGAAGTGGATTAATTGTTTGTTCCGGAGAAGTTTTGAGGACTACTCTTGAAGGCATAAACTATTTGTTATATCGTGCCAATTTTCGTGGTTCAGCCTGTGTTGGTGAGATGTTCCGGTTGTTCAGTTTACACCAATATAAGCGGAGCCGTAATTGTTGTTCGATATGTAGTTTGACGTTTTGTAGGCTGCTGATCCTATTATGCCTATGTTTATCGAATTCTAAACTTACAAATTTTTTTTTTTTTTTTTGACTGTTAACTTTTTAAGTCTTTTGATACAAATCTATGATAATTTGAAAATTATTAAAGGAGACAAAATTTATATAAGTATTTGACTTTGGTTCAGAAGTTGCAATGAAACAATAACTTACAAAATATCCCAACAAACTCTAATTTTACAATCGTATGATAATTTCTGAATGAGAAACACACTAATAAAAACAACAGTTGTTGTATTCAAACATTTTGATGCGGACATTTAAAAGTAAATGAATGAATCATAATCTTAACAGTTAAGATTTGAATGAACAATTTAGTGGCCGAGCTCTGCTCAGCATTATTTACTTATCTGAAAAAACTGATAAAACGACTTTTTCTAAAACTTTATCCTAGATCGATTTTTCGATACCCGATACCCCTCCCCTGCAAACTAAATTTCATGAAAATCATTGGAGCGGTTTCCGAGATTCAGATTGTATATTATATAAACATATATACAAAAATTACTCATTTGAAGATATTAGATATCATATCTAATTATAGTACTAGCATGACAATTGTGTTTGAGTCACTTATGCAAATGTAGATTTGTAAAGATACCAAAATAACAGGAAAATATATTTTTAAACTGCTGTTGACATTATTCATTTTCATATTATTCAAGTAAATGATAAGTCAAATGTTAAGTAATTTTTTGAAAACTACCTACTGCAAATAAGGAAGTATTCCCATTTGAGCACCTATGCATTGAGCACCCAAGCTATTCCCATTTGAGCACCCATCAATATTTAAAGACATATCTAGAAAAAGGGAGACTGAATCCGGCAAATATCCTTTTAAGATCTTATAAATTTCAAGTTTTTGTCGAGATTTTAGAAGGCGCGACCATTAGATACTTACGTGTGTATTATGTGCTGTGTATAGTATAATATGCGCAATATATAAATAGCAGCAGCAGTATCGGCACAACATTGTCACAATTCGCAAAGCTACGAGTATATACGAGAACTAATCTCACTTTTGCTAAAACTATATTGCAAATTTTGAGCGATACTGCTAGTTTAAGTGGGAAGTCATCAGCATTTTGTCAAAATTGTTGGACTCATAACTTTTCATAACTTATGGGTTTAAGCGTAAATGGGTATACAGGTAGAGGAAGGCCGAAGAAGGCATGTGATTGTGTGAAAGAGGATTCATTCGCTAGAGGAGTGAAGGAGTGGGTTGACGAAGCTTGTGTTATAGGAACTACATGACTGATAACTTAATTTTTTTTTGTAATTGTCATCTGACTGCAATGTTGATCGGAATATGATCTGGAATTCCCAAATTGTTCGCCAATGATTCACAGCGTAACTTTATTTATATTAGTTCATGGAAAACTAATACCAACAGGATACGATCATACTGGGTGCAAAAAAATTTACCCCGATCTTCGTAAGTAACTAATCGATTGCCACGAACAAAAATATTGGCCATTTAAACAATGACCAATCTCTTTTTCACGGTTGTTTTAGTGCTTGATATGAAAACGTAAAATAGGTATACGGTAAGGCTTTGAGGAAAGTGTTTGCGTCGTGTTGACGTCTAGGTTAGACCGAAGTAAAGGGAGATAAATAAAGTGAAAATTTTTATTATGTTATAATTATAGTAGTTTAATTTCTGTAAATAAATGTTAGTTTTGTCTCAGACTCAGTGACAAACGAGATTGATTTGAAAAGAGAGAACACTGGGCAACAGCTGATAGTGGAAGAGGACTACATGTTGCGTCGTTTTAACAGGGACAGGAAGATAATACTATTTTCGAATAGATAATAAATTTATTTAAAAATATTAACGGGACTTAATCGCGTATTCAAATCAATATTATTTATTAATATTTTTAAATATGTTTTCAAGTCGCGATAGTTTAAAAAGTTTTAGATAATAAATTATATGTTAAATTCCTTTACTTTTACTACCATGACCAGAATTAAATTAGGTTAATTCAAAACATTCAAGTGCTTAATGAAGAACACTTCATACTAAGCAATGATAAACGTTTCACAGAATCATAGACTCATGGCCTGAATGAATCAGTTTTAAAAAAGGGTTCGTATCACACCCAGTGTTGATTGTTGAAGTTAAGCTCGTTATGAGCGGTCACAATTTACATGGTTGACTACAAGCGGCATTAAAAACTGAGCGCACTAGCAGGCTAGGAAGAAGACCTCGTTCGTTTCAAACTGAGCGCTTCCGTGCTTCAGAGGACACTTAAAATTTTCGGTCCCGGATTTCAAAGTCGTTAAGCCATGTCGGTGGCCCAAAAGTCCGTCACCAGAGTTGGCTAATAGATCTATTGTACCACGGCTCGAAAGCGATACGAACTTACTTTTTTATCAGTTTTTGGGAGTGTTCCTGATACACCCAGTATTTTATGCGTATAATGGTCGCCGGCGGCGGTACCGCCCACTTTAATCACAACTTTGAAAGGCAGTTTTTCATTGATAACATCTGAAGTTCGGTGCAATCGGGTCGGATCTTTGCATGAGGTTTTGAGCCAGTTTTGCTTAATAACTATGTCAAAATGAGGTAGAGTGTGGTTGGAAATTTATTTACCACCTTAGGTTCGATTACGTTTTTTATACTTACATAAATAGGAGGAGAAGGAAAGAGTACGGGAAAAAGAAGAGGAGAACAACAGCTGAAGAGGAAGCAACTGTTTTTCTTTGCTACGATATCCTGACTTCTTACCCCCTTGTTTACTCTCTCATTCTTCATGCACGTTTGCCAGCTTAGTACACTTAAGACCAGATGACTAACCATCTTCAAAATATCCAACTATGTTCGATTCCTCTTTGCATTCTCTTTAGTGTTGAGGATTGTTACCAAAAGTTTGATAAACGCGTGATACTAAAAATTACATTGACAAAGAATACACAGAATAGCACAGAAAAAGCCATGACGGAGGCCTTTAGGCGGCCTAAAAACTCCGTCACCAGAGTTGGCCACTTGCTCATACGAACGAACGAACAGAAGAAGTGAGTTTTTTTATTATTTATTGCGTCAATCAGGGTTAGAATAATTACCTTGTAACTTGGTCTTAATTTATTTTTAACTAAATAAAATCGATTGACTAATTAAGCTATGATTTACGGCTGTTACGCTAAGCGTACAACTCATTTAATCCTGTTTCAATGTCGCAATTAATTACAGTAATTCGTAATTAAAGTAGTAAGAAAGTTATAAAGCTATGTACAGGTTTATATACCTATTTCAGGCACCAGTCTCTCACAAAACAGGCTTACCTCTAACCTTTATCATTATTTTTAACTGTATTTATTTTAAAAATTTATTGCTTTATATTTTTATATTTATGTGTTGTGAGAGAATTAAATAAACAATTTGTATTTGAAAGGGTTTTCAATTATCATCTGTCTCATTAATTTAGCAGAGTTTTCTTGATGAGAGATGTCTTTCTTCTCATTATCATGATGCTGAAAAGGGCAATACAATACAATTCTCTCATTTAAACTATTATTTTTAAAGCCTATAAGTGCATCATAATCTAGATTGCTGCTTATTGCATATCTTGAGTTAAGATGAAAATGCCCTGCATGCATAATCATATTAAATCATTGATTAAATTGATTGGTGAACTTTAAAAGTACGCCGTTTTTTATATTTGCATCAATGAAGTGTTTCGCAGACATTATTTATTAGTTTTGGATTATTAATAAAAACTTAATGTAAGCATTAGACCTGATTATAAACTAATAACAATACAATTCTTCAATATACAGAGCATTGATCGCAGTTTTTTGTTGTTCTTTTTACAGCTAATCTAGTTTATCGACATCGCACCACAGAATATATTGATGTTCTTAAATTAATCTACAAAAAAATATTTATTGTGATGATGTCAACACTACACTTATATTATCTATATCCAGTTTCGGCCGGCAGCTTGTCCGCACGATTATCACAGGTACTAATCATTTTCTTGGATAAAACGATAAATCACACAATTATAAAGGTGAAAGTTTGTTACTCCTTCAAGCTCAAACGGCTGGACGGATTTGAATAAAATTTGGTACCAGGATTGCTTAATACGGTGTAAGTGAAATAGATGGTGAAAACGACAAACCTGAGTTTGAATAAATCGTTCATTACATTACTTATCAAAAATATGTTTATTTTGTATAAATTATATTATAGTATTGTTTTGTTGAATTACTATCGCTGTTATAATGCGGATGGCATAGCTATTAGATTTATAGTACCTCTCAGTCTTAAACGAAGAAATTATTTTATTACAAAACGTAGAGAAATTTATTAGCACCGCTAATTAGTTAGATGATTCGTTTGATTTTATGTTTCAGCTAAATTGAAACAGTGACTTGCAGAACCACACCTACATCAACAATATCTCTTGCATGAGCACTCGTAGCGAACTTTGTTACATTCCATTTAGTTTGTAAGAGTATAAACATATACTATGAGAATGAGTACCTTATCACACTCATATTATAAAGGTAAAAGTTTGTGTGTTTAAGTATGTACTAATAAGTGTGAGTGTTTGTTACTCCTTTACGCTCAAACGGCTGGACGGATTTGAATGAAATTTGGTACCAGGATAGTTTCCTGTATTAACACATAGGCTACTTTTGATCCTATTCATCATATCAGCCCTGTTGCACCCACTGCTGGGTATAGGCCTCCTCTTTATTATGCCACCAGTCCGATCCTGGGCGATTTATTGATCCTATTGTTGTTGTTGTTGTTGTTTTTAGCCTATACTGTCCCACTGCTGGGCAAAGGCCTCCCCTCGAGTTTTCCAGTCTTCTCGGATTGATCCTATTAATCAAAATAAATTATTTTGGATTGAAACTAACATGCAACTACACTAAGACGAAACTGCATTCAATTTACCGATCCGACCGCGCTTAGTCCACATTTTAATATGGCGCCTGATGATTGGCGTCACATTTCGGCGTCAAAAATGAATCACCTTGTTAAAATGTTACGCTGAACTAACCTTAACTATAGAATGTACGACCAGGAAGCCAGGAACTATAACTGTATGTTGCTGAACTGCACACCAAATTATTTAGGGCCAGTAGTTTCAATAACGAACACTCGTGAAAACTGTCCAATGTAAAGTTCTTTTTATATTATTTTTATATAAAGACATGGATTAACAGAAAATGAAGACACATAACACATATAATCTGACAGTGGAAAACTTATACTTCAAAGGTTTTCAAATTTACAACAAATATAGCCTACAAGGTTACAACATTGAAAAATTTAAATATTTATATTTTAAATACAGGTTTCAAATATCTCTTTTCTCTTACAAAATATGAACTCTTTATAATATTGTATAATTAATCTTGATTATTTCTTGTTACAGGAATTCACTGGATCACTCAACTAAAACCTAAAGTAAGTAGAATAGAATAGAATAGAATATAAATCATTTATTCAGCACACACAGGAAAAAAAACAAGAAAGTAGGTACTTAGGTACTACGTAATTACATTATTATAAGTATGCATTATCGATTACAAAATTTTACTGTTGGTCATCGTTTGTCTTAATTTTTTATTTAAATGATTTCAAGTTTTATAGAAACTAGGAAAAAACTGAACAGAGTTAAAGAGAGAAGATTGCTAATGAATACTATCAAAAACAGAAGAGGAAAAATGATTGGCCATCTTATACGACATGACAACTTTATAAGGAACATCATAGAAGGAAAAGTGGAAGGAAGGAGAGGAAGGGGAAGACCGAGAATTAATTACATAAGT
Organism: Xanthorhoe designata; assembly: GCA_963582015.1. NCBI lineage: Eukaryota > Metazoa > Arthropoda > Insecta > Lepidoptera > Geometridae > Xanthorhoe > Xanthorhoe designata. Next base: position 1,806,214 of record OY757045.1, read on the forward strand.
CAGATAAAAGAGAAGGTCGCTGTCATGTCGTATCAAGAAGTTAAAGAGATTGCATTGGAAAGAAGTATATGGAGGAAATTGCATCATTACACCGACAAGAGCTGAGCTCTTATGTTTTTTATAGGAAAAATCATTTGTTAAGTAAGTTCGTATGAGCAAATGGCTAACTCAGGTGACGGAGTTTTCAGGCCACCTATTCACGACTTGTTGACGGTTGAAATGTATTTACAAAAACTGTTTTAGGGCTAGATGATACTGTCTCAATTGTTCAGAATTATTTATTTATTTATATGTTTTGTGTATCTGCATTTTGTTCCAATGTTTGTCTCGCTTCGAGAATATAATTTGTATCTTACTGAAATCGCCTAGTCAATGATAAGATACGATGATCTTTAGCCTTTACCCACTGGGACATTGACTTTCCTCGTCATCATCGTCCCACTGTTGGGCATAAGCCTCGCTTCGTCTCTGCCAGACGCCCCGGACTCTGCTATAAACTTTGTAAACCACATTTTGCTGTCACAATATTGTTTGTTTTCGTTCGTTTTATGGTCTTATCAAGTTTATTTTATGAAGATTTATAGGAGCATGTTTTGGCAATTTTGATCCTCAACAGATTCTCGGAACAAGTTACCTCAGGATGTTGGAATTTGTATTGTTATAGTCTAAGTGGGCGTTTAGTATCGTGCCGTTTGATCAGATTGGCATGCTTTTATTTATTTACTTTGTATGGACGTATTTTTGGTCAAATTTTGATGTTTTACATTGTTGCTTTGCTGGCGTCTTAAGTTTTTTTTTCAAACTTGTGGATAGCATGATCATCGCTATTATCATCAGACTTTGCCGACTACCCGTATGATGACATGCATCGAGATATATTTGTTAAAAGTTTTATTATAGACGGTCCATTTGTGGCCGCTACGGTGTTTGTCAGTGACGGAACGGTTTAGTAGGTATTAGTGGCAATTCGGAGTATCGCAAAAGCTAAACTTAACTAACTAAAAATGTTGCCGTCCTTAGCGATGGGAATAAAAAGGATGGCATTAATTTTAGTTAGTTTAGTTTAACTTTTGCGACACTCCGAATTGCGAACTATTGTCTCATTTTATTCAATACAAAGAAAATTGCCTGGCAGGTTTCTAATACGGTCATTGTATGGCACGGTATTGTAGGCAAAGACCAAAAGATGAGATAATAGTAGGACGAAACATGATCACAACTGCGAAGGTGCGGTAGATATACTCTCAGATATTCAGATTCTTTCGAAGATGTCTAAGTACAAAGACGTCTTATGTCGAAGAGGTCTAGTCACAAGTATGTTAAAGTACATAATATGGTGCTTAAAGATATAAATGAAACTCGATAATACCTATAGGTAAAATGGTTTAAAATTTGAGTGTATGGCCTTCAACGTTTGGTTCAGTAAGCATAGTTTCTAATATCTTTTTTGAATGTGATCTTCTTTTCCTGTCGATGCGTTTCGACTCACCGATAACCCAACGCTTCGGCGAAGGACGACCCTAGATAACTCCCGATAGTTATACAGACAGATAAATCCTAATATGTTTTGTGAATGAAATATCGGACGATTGATGTTTTGACGTCAACGTCCTCATGAATCAATGTTTTGTTTTGGTGAACTGGTGGCCTAGTGATATTTCTCCGCCTTTTGATCTAGTTTTGAGTTTGAAATCTGGCTTGTACTAAAAAGGTCAGTGTCAAAATGAAATGAAAATGTAACAAGTGGCAAAATTTTAAATGTTATTAAACCGACTTCAAATTCATATTCAATATTCAAGTTGGTACATAATGGTCTTAAAATTTACAATTTTTGTTGAGACACCATAATGTTAAACTTATGAGGAAATAGTAAAACGTAGTACTAAAATAAGAGTAAGTACCTTCATTTTACCTAACTTATAATCAATAATTGGAAAGAAGTATATGGAGGAAATTGCATCATTACACCGACAAGAGCTGTGCTCTTAAGTTTTATATATATAATCAATAACAATAATGCATTAGTATTTTCTTAAACTCTTCCTAAGTAATTTCTCGCGTGCTATTATTATAGTTTCATTCATAAAAGAAATTACTCACGTAAAAATATCGCCGACTTAGATACCGACAATGTTTCGTTTCCGACATTTTCCCGTGGTGTGCTACTATAATGTCTAATACAGCTCACGATCGTTTTGAAAGTGAAATTCTTAAACTATTTTTGTTTTAATATCACAAGATGGATATATATATAATATGGCACTTAGTTACTTACATTTCAAAATGTATCTAATTATCTATGTAGTATATCAGTCATATGGTTACCATAACACAAGCATTAAGTTGCTTAGCTTGGGACTAGATGACGCTGTGTGGAATGTCCAGGGATATTTATTTATTTATTTCGTAAGGAAAAAGAACTTTCCAAAGGGCACTTTAACCGTCCTGATTTATACAGTCCGTGAGGGTCACCGAATGCAGCAGCGGTTAAGATCCAGTTGAAAGTCCTAATAAAACTGTCGGTGCATGACTGAGGGGATTGCATTCTTTCACTGGTTCCACCATTGTTGGTTACCGCAGTGTTTCTCAGTTATTTCCCACGGCTAATACGAAATTCGCTAATCTAGTCAGAACATAGAACTTTTGGCGTTGCAACTGTGTACTATGCATCAGGATTGTTTGTGCTTTAACAAAATCTAAAGTAAGGCCGTACGAGAGGTGGCCAACACTTGTGACGGAGTTTTTAGGCTGCCTATAAAGGCCTTTGTCGTGTCTTGACGACTTAAAAGCCAGGACCGGTATATTACTGTGCACGAAGCACGGAAGCTCTCAGCTGTTAATGTCTCTTATGGTCATCTATACTTTTGCCAAGTCAACTTTCGTTAAGCGACGTTCCGCGCTCGGAACGGTAATTAGTTCTCGAAATGATAAACAATGATAAACCACAAAATCGAAAAAGACACTTTCAAAAACCATTAACCATAACTTGAAACCTGCAGGTACTTTGAGAACAATACTCTAAACGAAAAAAATACCAAACTAAATATTCGCTCGTCAAGGTAAAAAGTTTTACTTGTTCTATAAATCCGTTTCATTCATACCATTCCCAACAATACCGTTATCCTTTACATATTTACAAAGCATTTTTTGTTATATTTGAATTTCTCTGTCCCTTGTCTCCCTCAAGCACCGTTACAGATTTTTTGTGGTGAGCTTTCGTCATTAAGCCCTCGACATCCCAAATAAATTAAAAAATCATCACAGGAAAGTTTTTTGTTATTTTCGACTCCTACGACGTATAATGATGATACAGATGATCTTGTTTTTTGTAGCTTGTTAGTAGCTAAAACTACTTACACTAAAAAAAAAAAATTGTTATACAAATTACCAATCTCTTAAAATACTATAAAACGTAGTACCTTATAACGATAAAAACTCGTAAGTGTAAGTAGCTGTTCATTTTGTATTCTTCGTATTAAAATTGTTTTTTGCCTATAAAGCTTTCAACTTTTTTCCGTGCAAGCTCAAACAAACGTATTATCCTTATTCTTTAACCTCTGTTGCGCAGTGGGTGAAAGCCCGCCTGAGACGCAGGGGTTGCGGGTACGATCTCCACTACGGGACAAATGTTTGTATCTCTTTTTCGTCGGTGGTTAAAAATCCTCAGAGTCGCTATATAAACAAATATCTAAAGATAATCATACTTTCCCATTTTTTATATAAACAGAATTAGACCAATATCGTCCAATATTTGGGCCGGTTGGAAACCCATATTTACCCTGTCTGAGTCACCAAGGTTTTTTGTTGTGATATCACCAGGTTTTCGGAAAATATCTCTTCCAATGGAATAAAACTAGCTTTTCGTTACTCACGTTTGTTTACATCGAATGAGTCATCGGCGAATGTTTTGTGTACAGAATCCGAAATTTTCCGAGACGAAAACTATTTTCGGAATAATGAATGAAAGTAAGTTCGTATGAGCAAGCGGCTAACTCAGGTCACATAATTTTTAGGCCGCCTAAAGGCCTCCGTCATGGCATAACGACTATTTAACCTAAACGTGTCCTCCGAAGCTCGAAAGTGCTCAGCTGTTAATGACACTTGCGGTCACCCATCCAAGTTGTGACCGCTCAGAACATTGCTCAACGGTCTATCAAGCGTCGCCACGAGCGCTGCCACGGAGGAATGTTGAAATGATGTCAGATCAGTTTGTATCAAGTATCCCATTCCAGCTATCAATTCTAAATTATGTGAATGGATATGGGAAAGCTTGATAAATAATCTAATGGTTCCGGTTTCCGAAATTTTAATATATCACATGCTTTACCTATTGGAATTTATTGTGTTTCAACATTATTTGAGTGGCGCAGTGGCGTCTGCGCAGACGATAAATGCATGTCGCACAGCGGGGTGCTCTATGCATTCATTCCTGGGAGTCTTCAACCGTAGAGTTTATAACACTCGACAAACAAATAGGTATTATTCGATTTGATTTAGGTGTTATTATCGCTGTACAAATACAGAACTCAGCGACAAGTTTTAATAGGCATGTTTATGAAAATTGAGATATGTTTATTGTTGGTAATGGTCTGAGCACGGATGAAATATTCAATTATCAGAGAATAATGTTACTATAAAATACGTGTGATTGAATATGGTCGGATACCACACACTGTGTTGTCTTTTTAACACGCTTTTTTAATTATTAATAGCCCACAGTTATAAAGTTTACGAGTTTTTGCGTCTACTTTTGTCTTACGTTTATGAAACTATGCCCTTTAGATTTAACGATCTTATTGATGTCCACTTATAAAGTTCTTTAGTGAATGAGCCGACCTTCATTAAGGGCTGGCTGTGCGTTTTATGGCAAACCACGGGATCGCCATTACTGGAGATTACGCCCTCGGTCTGAGTTTACATTTTTCATTTTTGCCAATTACACTGCAGTTTTATGAGGTGGCCTTAAATTATTCTCGCTTACATTTCATTGTACCTCGGTAGGCTCGATTGATGTCAACTATAACTACCTAGTTCTTTTATGGTTTTGGTTAACTGCCATTGAACTGTGTCCTTGAAAACATCGGCCATTTAAAAGTCTGTGGGTAACAGAATTATTCAATTAATCTCAACGTATCTCTCGATCAAAGAGACTATTTAGCTAGTGGCTATAGGTCGCGCCACGTAAAAAGAGCGCTAAGGGAAAGTAGCGGGGTATGTTTGCGCCTGTGTTCACTCGCTGACGAACCAATAGCACTCGCTAAATCAATGGTGTGAAGTGCGCCGCGTTACCTCTCCACCAATTATCGACCACTGCGCAGTTTGACAGCCAGCGCTCTTTTTACGTGGCGCGACCTATAACTCTGGTGACTGTGTTTTTAATCTCCCTAAAATTCAAATTTTGACCACTAAGTAATTTACTTCAACGGTCTATCAATAAGCGGTTATACAAGAGGTTAATATAGAAAAGCTGTGGGTGTTACAAGACAGATAGTAAAGTCTATCTGAGAGCCCGTCGAGCCGGTACGGCAGATGCCAGCCGACCTTGGCCGCGGCAGGAATGCCGCCAACGCATCATCAGGACTAGTTCAACTACCTCGCGATCACAGTTATCAATGTACTGAATGAAACTCTCATCCAGCCATATTCCTGTCGATTTACCTAGGCTTTATCACAACAGAATCTCGAATGCACGCACTCGGGTTTTCTCCTAGTCTTGTGGGGCTAGGTTGGAGCCTCGAGGGAACCTCTCTCGAATGCGCCAAAATGCGTCAAAAACAAGTCGACAAGCTAGACTAAAAAGAGGGATGGTTATACGTTTGACACACTATCTGTGTATGCATGTCTGTTTGTAGCACCGTAGCTCAACGGGTGAACCGAATTTGGATTTTGTTTTATTTGAATGTAGTAGTGTTCCTAGACAACCAGCTCTATTCTAATCGATGTTATGTATAATATATACGAGCGCTTCATCAAAGGTATATATATATATATACCTTTGATGAAGCGCTCGTGGCGAAGCTTGCTAAGACGTTCTTGATAGATCGTCGAAGTTAAGTAACGTTCTGAGTGGTCACAACTTGGATGGGTGACCGCAAGTGGCATTTATATCTGAGCGCTTCCGTGCTTCGGAGGGCACGTTAAATTGTCGGTCCCGGCTTTTAAAGTCGTTAAGCCATGACGGAGGCCTTAAGGCGGCCTAAAAACTCCGTCACCAGAGTTGGCCACTTGCTCATACGAACTTACTTTCTTTTTTATACCTTTTAAAAGATTCTCATAATTTTTTTTTTACGTATTGGTTGATACACTTACTGTTACACGAAGTAATAACAGAGCATATGAAATATCAGTTCGCTGATACAATGAACACTCCGATAAATCATGCGAATCTTGATCATCTTAAAGGCATTTCCGTGCGACGACTCATTGATATTTTAAACCGGTTCTCGAAACAATGGCCCAGACAGGATTTAGCATAGTACTGGGAATACCTCTGCTTTTAGCAATAAAAGGATTAATAGCAATATTGAAGCAATAAATAAATTGATAGAGGAATATTTAGTAGTTGATCTCTCGCTGTCAGATCATTTAGGTCAGTTAGTGAAAATTCCGATAAAAAAAACATGCTCATTGAAGTTTTGGTACACTTTTAAACGTGACTACTGCTTAGAAAATCGTCACAAATTTCAAGAATGCATAAGCAAGCTATCATTTACAGACATTTTTAAAACTCATGACCCTGATTTAGGGTTTAAGCTATTTCATGATACTTTCAGTCTCTACTATAATTTATGTTTTCCTACAGTAAAGTTAAAAATTCCAACTTATAATAAATTAACATGGATTTCTAAAGGAATTAAGCTTTGCAGTAAAAATAAGAGGAATCTCTTATGGACATTTAGAATGAATCGTACTGCTTTAAATAAAGAAAAATTCATGACCTATACTAAAAGATTTAATAAGATAATAAAGCTAACACAAAAGTCTCAAAATGAGCATTACATTCAAAATGCAAAAAATAAATCTAAGGCTACTTGGCGCATAATTAACAAATATAATTGTAATGAACCCCGCGAAAACATATCCAAATTATTAACAAATAGTAAAGTCATTTCCGATTCAAATGCCATTGCAAATGAATTTAATGATTACTTTATTGACATCGTAAAGACAAATGACCACAATAATAACACTAATTTAAAAATTCTTCATAATAAATCTAATTCTATCTACTTGACGCCTGTAGTACCACATGACACATAGTAGACAATTTAAAAAATACAAATAGTGTAGGTTTTGATAACATTGCTACAAAAATAATTAAAGATGTTGGGCTACACATATCACCTATCCTATGTCACATAATAAATAGTAGCATGGAACGTGGTATCTTTCCAAACTCTCTTAAGCTTACAATTATAAAGCCATTACACAAAAAAGGATCACGAGAGGAAGTTGTAAATTACCGCCCGATAGCTCTTATCCCAGTATTTTCTAAAATATTTGAAAAGGTCATATATAAGAAATTATATAGCTATTTTGAAAACAATCAAATTCTAAGTAACTCTCAGTATGGGTTTAGACAGGGCCAATCTATAAATAAAGCTATTTATGACTTCTTACAACAAATAATTACAAACAGGGACAAAAATAAAACCGTTATGGCGCTATATATGGACATGTCAAAAGCATTTGATCACGTCAATCATAGTACACTTCTTTATAAGCTTAACATGTATGGTGTCCGAGGTAGTGCCAATGCTCTTATAGAATCTTACCTTAGTAATAGATATCAAATGACTCATATTAATAAAATATGTCATAAAACACATACCGATACCACTTATAAATCTTGTGCCAGACTGGTCTCTCACGGTGTTCCTCAAGGAAGTGTTTTAGGGCCACTCTTATTTTTAATTTACATCAATGACTTCCCCCATGTGACTAATCATTCTATGACATTATTTGCTGATGATAGCACTGTATTATTTATCAATGACAAATCACATAACTTCAAATTGGACATTAATTTTACTTTGACATCTATTATCAATTGGCTCACTTCAAATAATTTAAATATTAATCTGACTAAAACGTATCTTATGAACTTTAAACAACGACATAACATTAATCTTGACATTGGTTTACATTGTTTTGGCACGGATATAGTAGAAGTTGACTCGACAAAATTTTTAGGGCTAACCATTGACAATAAATTAAATTGGAAAATTCATGTTGACATCGTATGTAAGAGGTTAAAACAATTTTCATATGCTCTGTTTAAGCTAAGTAAGGTATCAAACCAGTCCACTTTACTAACAGCTTACCACGGTTATGTATCATCTGTGCTACGGTATGGAGTTATATTCTGGGGTAACTCAACGGACTATCTCAAAGTTTTTAAAGCCCAAAAACAGTGCGTAAGAGCTATTTGTAGATTGCGAAAGCGTGACTCATGTAAAGATAGTTTTATTAAACTAAAATTACTTACATTACCAGCTATGTATATTTTTGAAGTCGCTGTCTTTGTCAAAAACAACCTCAATTTGTTTAAAACATTTCCCTGTGGCAGCCGCTTAGAGGGTAAATTACGCATGGTTCCATGCAAAACAAAGCTTTTACGTAAAAGTATATTTTGCATGGCTCCAACAATTTTTAATAAGGTTCCTGCGTTCATTCGTGAGCTGCCCATAAACCAATTTAAAGACAGACTGAATGATCACTTGGCCGGAAAAGCATTTTATTATATTGACGATTTTTTATTGGATCAAGTGTGACTAATTTATTTGTTGACATTTTATTAATCAAATTAAATTTTAATATTATTCTGATTTGGACTACGTATTTCATTGATAGGTACTTACTTAATGTTTTGAATTTTATTTATTTTTTTAATTATTTTAAATTTCGAACAGGTTTTACATTTTACTTATTATTATTAATTTATTTTTTTGTTAAAATTTGTTTAGTTTAATTTAAGTATTCAAAATTATATTGCATGGAATTGTTTTGATTTAATTATAAGTAGGTATAGGTAATTGACAAATAAATTGTAAAAATGTTTGTATGCTCAAGTAGCAGAATCTGAAACAAATAATGTCCTAACATCTGACTGTATATGTACCTATTCATGATTCACAAACAATAAATGATTATGATTATGATTATGATTATTCTTAGCTTAAAATATAAAAATGTTTATGAATTCGACACGAGTTTTGCTTGTCACGAATCACCATAAAAAAATATTCTTGGTCACAAACTCAAACATAATTGAATGTTCTTATATCTAAATACGAGTAAATAAAATACCTTCGCATATTGGGCAACTACGGAATTCTACATTGAGCGTGGCCCGACACGAACTTGGCCGGTTTTTTCGAACAGTTTCTTAATTCGTTTTTGAATCAAAATAGATTATTCTTTGTCTGCATTCACAAGTAAAGCTTGACAATTTATCAAGATTTAAAAAGCACTAACCGGCCCACCAACTTGCTATCTGTTGACCTTTTCAATGAGCCAATAATCCCTGGATTGTATCTGCAATCCAAGGACAAATGCACATATCACTTTTTCATTCAATGTGAGATTCATGTGAGTGAAATTTAAAATGCAACGAACTATTCCTTCCTTCTTAAAAAAAGACTAACAACCTTCAAATTCCTTAACAGATTCTTATATATTCTTCAAAATTGGCTCATCCGTTTAGGAGCTATGTGGTTCAGACAGACACACAGGTACCTACACATTGCAAATTATAACACCCATCTTCTTCATCGGGGTTAAAAACTTTAGTAGGTTACTCTCTATAGGTAAATACCTATAAATGTTTATTTTGACGTCATAATGAAGAGGTTGTAAATCTTCAAGAACTGACCTGGGCAAAGTCAGTTGACGCTGGCTATTCTTGCATTCCATTGGTCCAAGGTTATTTGTAGTGCTTGGTTTATATGTAACTCAAATATTCAAGAGACGTGTATCCTTTTGCAGATGCGAATATTCACGCATATTCGTGAATTGAGGCTGACAACTTTGATTTGAATACAGCGCTTATTCTGGTCTTCGTAATAGACTAAGAGGCTCCTAGAACTCAGATGGCTGCTAAATCTATTGCTGTCTCTTTTTAGAGCTTTTACTTTGAAGAGCATCAAAAAGAAAACATTTTCTAAGGCCTTGCTAAATTATAAAACATATATTTACTTGTATCGTGATACCTTGCTCTAAATTGTCAAATTATGGGTTTAAAGTTAATGCCCCATTTTCACTTCTTATCCTTAGATTTTTTCTTCAGATTATGATATTCATTGTAAAACAAGCATTGTTGAAATTTAATTTGAATGTTGAATTTTTGTCATCACTGACCTGTTATCAAAGCAATGATTTCAAGCGTCACGTTACCGTTTGTAAAACAAATAACAAATATCAAGTTTAAGGCTACCAGAGCGACTTCTTTTTATCAGCAGTGCTTCCGACGCCGACCAAACATCCGGAACGCTAGGGTTACTGTTCCAGTACTGAAGTTGTAAATTCCGCTTCATATAACACCGCGCTTACGCTTATTCTGTGCGTGCGAACCGGGTCACTAAGGGCTCTGAACCAGGGTTGCTATGAATCTGGCTGGATACGGATACGGAACCAGGGTTGTTATGCATCTGGATTTCTGTATACGGATACGACTACGAATATGGATATAGGAAGGAATTACCTGTTTCAGATACTGTTACGAATATGAAATCGTTTTGGATTATTCTTTAGTTTTGGTTACGATTACTTATTCGATTATCAGATTTTGATTAACAGATTGACTGACTAGCTATGGCTAAGCAATTGAAGACAATGCAGTAGAAGCGGTGCTAATATGTTGGGTCGTCTGAGAAAAAGCTGATAATATGTCTCATAACTCCGGAGATATCCGAAACTTTTAAATCGGATACAAAATACTTTGACTTCGAATATCTTATTCGGTTACGGTTACGGAGCTCCTTAAGATCCCATCTCTAAGCATCCTGTTCCAGACTGGACCTACCTCAAACCCCTATTCTAAGCTGCATAAGGTCTAAAATTCTGCATACATCGGGCACTCTTATGATTTAGATTATAAAGCTCATTTTCGTACGAGTGCGCATTGGAAGCCAGTGTTCATCTGAATGTCTCCTTTTGTTCGAGCGTTATTGGTTTTTGCTAGACGTCTTTTTCGTTTAAGATTAAAGAATGCTGAGTTTCGAGAAGGGGAATGCCTATAAGTTTTCTCGGTATTTTACTGTATGTAATTTATTTTACTGTAAGCAATTATTTTCCTCATGAGAAACCATAAAGATGTTTAGATCAGTTTACGGCGTTTTTAGTTATGACTAACGTGTGAAGATTGCTGGTAATAGGATGATTTCTATTTTAATAAACTTTGCAATTTATGAGTGAATAGGCTGAAATTCCGCAAAAAATACAGGTGCGCTCTAAATCAGTGTCAGTTGTACAAAATTTTCGGAAACCTCATCAATGGTCTATTCTCGAAACTGGCTCCATTCACGCAGAGATAATTCATAAATTTCCATCGTGAATAGAGTTGCATTATGCGACGCGAAGACAACATCTCGCGTGCTCACAGTCGGATGGACGCATTGATCTAGTTCGCTTTTGTGACGGTAGAAAGGCGCGATTTTCTCCGCTGTGCTGTATCGCAAAGCGCATTTACATTCGAGTTCATAAATCAGAAAGTTTACCTTTGAGTCCCGCCGCAGGTGTCCACGCGGTATCATCTACCGAGACTGCATTGTCGTCGCGCGATTGTTCCCTTTCATTCACCTGCGATTTGTCCGTCCCTTATTAGCCCATGGACGGCCCCGCCGCCGTCTCGTCCTCGTCCCGCGTCCTGTGCGTCATCTGGCTCTCGCAGTCGAATGTCACACCTATCATGGAGGCTATAAAGTTCATTATGACGCCTCGTCTCGTCACACCGGATGGGAAGCTGAGATGCTGTAATTTGGCGGCACAATACCGCGCAATAATAATCGCAGTCGTCTGTAATTGCGACGACATCCGTTGTACTCGCGCCGTACATGTGCTTCGGCTGCGTGTGAAAGTTCGAAAGGGCTAGTCACCAGGCGGACTTTTATCGGAACCCGTTCCACGCATTTTAGATACATCGGCTTTCTTCCACACACAGATACTAAAGATAACTCGTGCTTCGAGATTTTATTGCTTTTAAATTGACGAGACTTTCTTTGTGTGACCGCAGACCAAAAAAGGGATTAGTCGTTTCACACCTAATACGGATTGTTGTTGAAAAAACTGGATAGTAACAATGGTCCTACCGCAACATTCGGCCGCTTTCGACCGATTAGCGCTTTTGTTCGAATAGTTTTTAGAGGGCGGAAGTATATTGTGGCTTTCGTGTGGTCACCGCCGGATTTGAATTGTGTGCGTGTTTTGACAATCGGCGTTTAGATAAATGTTCCTCTCGCTGTGATTTACTGCCGCGTCCGCTCTGGCACTGATGTAATGAAAGGAAAGTACAGCAAAGGGACACTTGTGCAAACTCAGGTAGATAGGTAGAGCGTCGGTAAAAAGTTCAATTGTGGCCCGATAAGATCTCGCTTCCTCCTCGAAGGTCGAATCAGCCTTTGAATTTGTATTATCGAATGTGAAATACAAAAAAGATAGTTTACTTGGCGTGGGCGTGGGACCGAGGGATCGATTAAAAAACCGGATATCCTCCAGTGTTTTGTATCAACTTGATACTGTGCTCGTTATTACAATGGCCTTCGCATCAGTTTAACAAATTCGATAAAAAGTTTCTATTACAATTTGGAAATCCTTTGAGTTGTGTCACTTATCTTTAGAAAGTTTTGAGTGGGTTGTACTATTTGATTTGGTTTTTGTGTATTAATAGAACTGTATGCACGTACGTACAGTACATAAAAAATGCTACATTTATAGCAAAATTAATGTTATGTGGTTTTTTATTAGTTTACCTTAATTGACTTCGAAAGGAATAGACGGAAAACACAAAAGACAACAAAGATTTATATAATGTTTTGTACCTACAATAGTAATAGTATTCTAAAAACTCATATTCATATTCATTTATAGCTTCAAGTTGGTACATAAGGTCTTAAAAATTAGGTTTAGCCTCAACAAGAGCCCCGTTGGGACACCACAATGTTAGAGGAAATAGTAGTACGTAGTACCTAGATACTATACAATAACAATAATGCAATTACCTACCAATTACTTAGTATTTTTGTAAACTATTTTTAAACTAGTTTTGTTATAACAATACTGATTAATCTTTGAAATTGATAACAATCGTCAGCCAAAAGCGAACTCTATTATTATAATAGATCGCATATTTAGCCGAGTGTACAATAATAAATTTCAATACAAATATAAAAGTGGTACGAGATGATGAACGAAAATAATATTAATTTTTAAATTCCCAACTCGACCATCTGGTTCCAGTTTTCTTAGTGCGAGTTGGGTACACCTCATACATTTCAATAAGCAAGTGGTAAGTATACGATATTATGTTTGTACAACAGGTATGGCTTATCAAATAATCAACTCTATAGCAATGAACTTGTAAAAAGCTAAAAAGTACTATTAAAGCCATAAAAAAACTGTTAAGTTACGCTTGCCTTTAGTAAAATCCAACTATAGAAGTGAAACTCGGTTTAGCTATGTTTGCAATACATTCACAATAATTATCATTATTTTAGTTTTGATGCATAGCATTGACGCAATTGATTACAATTAAGATTACAATAATTAAGAGGCAATGAGCTTTTAAGCTTTCATGTCTTAGTAAAATAGATCTTAATCTAACTACGGTAGACTCAAAACTACAAGTTTTTTATACACATACGTAACCCTTTGGTCCATTCGTATAACATGTCAGTATTCCACTTTATCATTTATCATTTTTTTTTCTTATCTTTCTGATCAAGTCATAATTTTAATAAAATGTATAATGATTAGTTCATGGTTAGTATTATTTGAGGTTATTTTAAATCGTTGCGTTGTCAGATTTAACTCGCATCTATACGCCAATAGGAGGCAATGGTCGGCATGTCTGCAGAGTGACGAATCGAGATGAAATATTCAATCACAGAGCGTCGCTTCCGAGAAGAGAGCTGCTTTTTTAGCTAAAGTTCAATGGTTTGGGGCTCCGCACTACAGTTATTGACGAAAATAATATGCGTTATTATTAAATGTTTTTTTGAAATGTAAAGAAAGTAAAGTTCGTATGAGCAATTGGCCAACTCTGGTGACGGAGTTTTGAGGCCGCCTTAAGGCCTCCGTCATGGCTTAACGACTTTAAAAGCCGGGACCGACAATTTAACGGGCCTTCCGAAGCACGGAAGCGCTCAGATATAAATGCCACTTGCGGTCACCCATCCAGTAGTGACCGCTCAGACTGCTTAACTTCGAAGATCTACCAAGAAAGTCTTAGCAAGCTTCGCCACGAGCGTTTCGCGAGCTTTTGAAATGTTAAGCGCTCGTAGTTAAAATTTTCCGTTGTTTCTGATAAATCTTTGAAGGTCTGCGCGATCACAAAATGAATGCGTAAACGCTACCTTTTACTATCCGTACGTAAGTAGTTGCGTCGGGTTTTCTTAAATCGGTGGCGGTATTCGTTTTTAAAAGTAATTAAGATTTTTTAAGTCTGAAGAGGTAACTATAACTACCTACTTAGACATATGAGATATGACATTATACAGTTGTTCCCGGTTCCGACTACATTTAAAACGTATTCGTCCCGGAGTTTCGGCCTACATCCATAGAGTCTTTCACGTTTTTCACTTTGGGTGTTGGTTGGCAGGAAATGAAAATTATCACGTAACTTCGCTTTCGTTTAATCCAAATAGCGCCTAACGTGATCTACGTCCAAAAATATAGTATGACGGCTGATGTCTATCGAGTAGAATAAAATATTCAAACTTTTCTTATTCACTTCACTGGATCTATTCGTTTGCACTAGACCGTGAAGGAAAGCGTACGATCATTTTGCGGCGGAACCCTCAAGAAAAGCAATCAGTTCTTTCTTGCCATATTTTTTCTTGCGCACCCAATCATTTGGGAGTCGTGAGATTTTTTGTTCCGTTTGCTATTGACCTTCCTATCTTCGATTGACTAGACTGAAGATGCTCCGCCTAAAATGTTATCCTCATCATTACAGCGTCCCGTTAAATTGTTGACATTAGTTGCTATTACACTGAAAGTAGTATAAGGAAAAAGTTTGCAATAAATGACTTGCTCAAAAATGATTTTAACGCCAAGCATGACTTTGCTTACTACCAACATCTTTGGACGAAATTGCTATTTTGGAGAGGTCAAAAGTACGAAGTATTCCCATTTGAGCACCAATTTTTTGAGCACCCAAGCTATTCCCATTTGAGCACCTATCAATATTTTAACGTGGTGCTCAAATACCCCCTAAACCGACGAGCTTGTATGAAAAAAGTTATGAGAGTGAATGAGACGAATGAGGTGTGGTAGGATCGTAGAAAGTAGAGCTCCGTGGTTTTGCCGTCCATGGAAAGGGAGTGTGATTTTATGTATACATCAAGACCTTTTCTGCCTGAGACGCGGAGGTTGCGAGTTCGATCCCCACGGGACAAAGAATGTTTGCATTTTCTATAGATATTTGTTCCGGGTCTGGATGTTTTTCTATCTATAATATGTATGTATTTACAAAAAAAATGTATCTAAGTATTATATCAATCATCTGGATACCATAACACAAGTATTATTAAGTTGCTTATCTTGGGACTAGATGACGCCGTAGAGGTGGTAGGTACAATAGTGAAGGTAATTTCATTAACTATTTGTTAAGGTTGAAACTGTACCGATTTTAAGTCAGGGGGCCTATCATCAGTTTTCGACTGGTATAGACTATTCTCGCTCACGTGTCAAGTATTCTAAATGTATGGAATTTATAGTTCATGCAAGTTACCGGGGGAGGCGCTACACTGGATTTTCATACATTTGTGATACTTGACTCGCTAACGAGGACAGTATACAATACTATGGTTAACTCGTGATAGACCCCCAGGCACTAATTTACTGCAGATTATCAGGTATTTTTCCGTTCGATTAAAGCCACTGCCCTCATTTTAAATAACTTGATATTTAATTTAAAGCACTCATCGTAAAAAAGTGGAATCAACCGCTCAACTTATAGGGTTGTATTCCTTTTGTGGTTGTCGTATCCGCGTGTCCTTCACACAGTTTTCTCGATGAATCGAAATATTTTTTGGTACCTAAATCGATATTATTTCGAGAATAATAATGAATAATAAGTAATAATTCACGTGAATTTTGAAGGTAAATAATGTACTTTAATCCCTAGTAATAGGCATGTCGTTCGCTTCTGATAATCTCTCTTGGGATTTTGCACTAATAGGATCGCGAGATAAGATCTAAAGTGGTAAATTTCACCTCTATTGATTCAAATTGTATTCTACAAGTTCGAGATAAAAAATGGTGTAATTGAGTCGAGAATCGGTAGTTGCCCTCAGAAATATCCTCAGCCTAGTCAGTCTTATCTTATCCTACTAATATTATTAGTGAAAGTTTGTATGAATAAATAATAAAATAATAAATATCCTTGGACATTCCCACACGGCGTTATCTAGTCCCATGCTAAGCAATTTAATGCTTGTGTTATGGTAACCAGATGACTGATAAACTACATAGATACAATTTTTTTGAATACATACATATTATACATAGAAAACACCCAGACACGAAACAAATATTTGCAGATCATGCGCGGTGGGCGAAGGCTCGCCTGAGACGCGGAGGTTGCGGGTTCGATTCTCGCCACGGGACAAATGTTTGCATGTTCTACAGATATTAATTCTGGGTCTGGATGTTTTTCTATCTATAATATGTATGTATTTACAAAAAAAAATGTATCCAAGTAGTATATCAGTCATCTGGTTACCTTAACACAAGCATTAAGTTGCTTAGCTTGGGACTAGATGACGCCGTGTGAAATGTCCAAGGATATTTATTTTATTTATTTATTTTAATTATAGGAAACAATTTTAAGTTCCGTTAATTTGGATATACCTACAGCTACAGGTGTAAGCCTCTTTATGAATCGAAACTTATATCATCAGCGAATGAATTAAAGGTAGTTAAATAAATTTGTAAAACGAATTTTTAACAACCTTACGAAAATTCAAGCCACACCAAAATTAACGATATCGTAATTTCTCGTACGCATAAGATTTTTACGCGTTTTCTTACAGCGTGCTATTTACAAAATGTTTATGCCAGTTATCAAAGCGGATTTAACTTTTGTTTCGATTAGGCTGCCTGTCCATTGACGCGGAGCGAGCTATCGGAGCGGAGAAACGGATAAATATTAACCAATAGAATTGCATGAAATTTTCGCTCAGAGATAATTATGCAATCCTATTGGTTAATATTTATCCGTTTCTCCGCTCCGCCAGCTAGCTCAGCGTCAATGGACAGGCAGCCTAAAGCTGGTTTCAGTCGTATATACTATACAATACATACATAATATCATATAATTGATCTTTATAAACAGGTTAAAATAAATAAAAGTTAGAAGTTAAATGGATGAATATATGAGTAAAGGTAGACCAAAGATGATGGAATATGAAAGATGACATGAGTAAGAAAGAGGAAAGCGCCGAGTGAATTTAAAAACTAAGTTTTAATGACAGACTTGTTTAATCTCATTTTATTTTGTTATCAATCGTGTATGCGCCTTTATAAAGATCAGAATAAAGACATTACATAAAACGTACAATTTTATTATTTTTATTACTCGCAGTTATTTTTTACAGGTTCGATGCAAGAACATAAAACCATGGGCTGTTTTTGAGGTGTAGTGGACATTTACATTTCGCTCAGATCTTTAAGTCTTTAGACCACACATCGGGCCAGAAATAGACGTTCATTCTGTCCGAGGCCAATGAGCTTCTGGTCCGAGGCCATTTGAAGAAGTTAAGCCTCACTAAACTTAACTTACGCAGAATTTGGATGGGTGACCGCAAGTGGCATTGACAGCTGGACGCTTCCGTGGGTTAGAGCTTTGGAGAAAAATAGAACCTCCTTAGTTATTCATAATGTTTGTCTTTTCGTTAGAATTTCATTTTCTTTTGCACCTTTTGCAGCATTTACGGCACATATTATTTCTAAGTTGTCTCATGAAGTCCAATTTGCTAAAAGATGTATAAACTTTCTCAATATTCAAGTGACGTTTCTACGCATCTCTGCCCCGGCATAACAGGAAAAATAATACCGAGGGTTGAGTGCTATATCATCGCGATCCGAAGCATTACTAATTTATCCTTTAAGTAAACAAACTGCAAAGTTTTACTAATAAAGCTATGTTCATTATTTTTATTTTATTTATTTATACTTTATTGCACAAAAACATTTATTAAAAGAGTTTAAAACTAAGACAGGTAATGGCAAAGGCGAGCTTAACCCTAAAAAGAGTTATCTTCCAGCAAACCATATAGGGAGATAGACGGAGTTTAAAGTGTGGTTTTTCAATTGTATTATCTGTAAGTTTGAATGATAGTTCAGGGACAGAAACGTGACATTGTTTTGGAGTGTTATTAGACTATAACTGATAATGCTGGTGTTTTTTTAAGGCTACCTAAAACTACAAGACAACATAATATACCCTCCGAGCACAGAGGCGCTCTGTTGTAGCGCATTTAAATATTTTAGCAGGCGAAATAATATCTAAAAACAATAATATGCTCAATACTAAAGCATGAACTAGCTGTAGCAAGACCTTTCATACAAAACTCTGCATCTTAAGGAAAGTAAATAAAAACTACTGTGATTGGGGATGGATGGCTGTACGGAGATGGTAGATTGGTCAGCAAGAGTTATTGGGAGTAGATGTTATCAGAGATTGAGAGAGGAGACCCCTTATATAGGGATAACTAGGAATATACATGACATAAAATTGATGAGAACCCTGTTTACTCCGACAAATGATTAGTGACATGACTGATTATTAAGATTTGTTATCTGTTTTATTTTCTGAAAAATAAAACTTCATCAGTTTCGGTGTGTCAGGATCGTAGCAAATGAAAATTAGATTGCCTCATAAATGGCCTTTCTAGCAATATCCTTCCTATGTCTTATTAAGAATAAAGTGCTTTAACAATAATATACTTCTTATGTCATATTAAGAATAAGGTGCTAAATTATTGTTCGAATTAAAAAAAAATACTTCTATCAGCAGAATTGCTCAAAACGGCCACTTTAGCCCCCCAGATCGCGAAAGTTTAAAAAAGACTAAAGTGAATAACGTTTTATAGAATTGTAATCCATTCAAGTGATCCCAACCGCGGGAGCGTGACGCTCGGAAGGTAATAACCGACTGCGCTAAAGAGTGATTATGCTACTTTGTAACCGGCGCTATTGCAAATGTACAATCGTGTACACAAATCGATGAACATGTAAAGTGATTTATTCTAGATATAATTTATTTCACTATAGCACTACGAATATCATGCGCTTTCTAGGTGCATTTCTGTGCATAAGGCCGTATACAGAAAGAAAGCTGGAAACTTATAAGCGCTTACCGGCGCTTGACAGCGTTGGTTACCCGCGCAGGAAAATATATGAACGCCTTTGTGTAGAACGGACCAGCGCTGTCAAGCGCCGGTAAGCGCTTATAAGTTTTCAGCTTTCTTTCTGTATACCTACGGCTTAACTCCGAAGATCCTCATCAGATTCTCATATTATTTTTATGGCGTTGAAATATTTTCTTGCCAACAAAAAAGTAATATTTAAAATCGGTACATAAACGACGAAGTTATCCGCGAACAAACATAAAAATATAACTATAATAATACTGTCTTGGCCGATTTCGACCACAGCGACTGTTTGGACTGGATAGGCGTATTTAACTTTGAGTAAGTATAAGTACTTATTGGAGGGTGTGGATGTTCCACCCTTTGGTGCGCTCTCTGGTGGCTTGCATAGAAGATTTTTTCTCTTCTTGAAGATTCTTCTCTCTCTTGTTGGTGAAGGTACGAGCGCACTTTGAGCAATCTAGGGTCCAATTGAGAAAACTCCTTTTTTTTAAGTCGGTTAAAAATATTTTTTTATAGTATGGTTTTGATCTCGCAGTTCCTGTTATAAATACTTTTCCTGTTTTGTAAATACATACGATTTTTTTAATCGTAAAAAAAACCCAAAGACCCATGCTACTTGTATTTATCACAGAAGTCTAATCCGATATATTTCCGCCTAATTAGTCATAAAATGATAAATACAATACCTATAAATATATCAGTAAATAATGTACAAGCGCTTATGTAAAATAAATACCACGCATGAGGAAGGTATAAATATATTGTAGAATTGTAGATGTAAAGAATAATAATTAAAATAACATTGTAGTAAGTAGTTAATATATTTTAATATCACCATATACATTATACATCACATATAATATATTTTAATATCACCATATGCTTTATACATCACATAATTAATGTCACCATCCATATACCTCAGTTATTTGATTATCTAGTACACAAAACTGTACCCAATTTTTCTTTATTAGTTTACATAGTACGTTTTAGTTTACATGATTATTGAAAGCGCTCAACACTCTTGTCTTATCTCGTTGTAGAAAGCGCGCGAAAATATGGCGCAAAACAGTCACGTTTGCCAAATCAGCTGCTAGATACCACCCACGTGTTCTAAGATAAAACTACAAGTATGTAAAACTTATCAAAATTGTGTCAGTAGAGCCAACTGATATATCTAGGTCGCGTGACTTTGCTACCGAGTGATTGATGGCTTGATAAGCTACTTGTGCCTTCTTGGGCCTTCTCTAGGTCAGGGTAGAGGTATGGTGCTCCAAGCTGAAACTACTTTTTTTTTATGATACAAAAGGTATCCCACTGTATGCGGTACTGACTGTGTGTAGATTTATGTAGGTATGAATAACCATGTGTATTTACTGCTATCCTGTTTCATACGAATATGAAACAAGAGATATATATGTACATAGATAATATTATACATTTATTTCTACGATTACGGCCAGTCTTAATAACCTATCTTTGGTTTTGCTTACTGTGGGTAGATATTTGACATTACTTCCATACAAAAATGACAAATAACAATAAATGCATTGGTCTTTCTGGCATATCTATCTGTCATATACCTACCTTGGAAGTTTTTAATGTAAATACGTTTAAGTATTTCAATAGACCTTTAAAAACCGTAACGGGGCGCTCCAGTAGGTAAATAAATAAATATCCTTGGACATTTCACACGGCGTCATCTAGTCCCAAGCTAAGCAACTAAATGCTTGTGTTATGGTATATTGGTAGTATTTCGATAGAGACCACAGTATTGATACCCAATTCAGTAGATCCACAAAACTGACCAAATAATGCTGGAAATTAAAAAAAAAACTAGTAGCTTAAGGAATTTAAGGTATTTCCCCCATCGCCTCATGAAACGTTTCTGTATTATCAAGTCAAATGACGGGTATTCGCCCTTGAGATTAAAACGAGCTATAAATTCTCATACATGTAAAATGTCCTACACTAGTGGAGTTATACCGACTTCTATCTGTATTTTAAATCTTTAAGTAAATCATCAAAATAGAGTGCAAGATAGAAAAGTTATATATTGCTTAAAAAGGCAATGTAGCTTCCAGTCGGTCAGTAATTAATATTAATATTATAAATGACATCACGCACTCGTAGATAAACGACGGGAAGGCCCTCTATCAGCTTATCTATAATCTCGGACTCAAGTGCCAATTACATAATTGCTAATTCGCTATGATCTTGGAATTTATGATGACAGTTGAGTGAGTGTTGGGAATAAATTAGATTGTTGGCGGGTGTAAATGGGACATCTGGAAGGGGAAGACCTAGGCGAACATATTTGGACCAAATTGGTGACATTTTGGAGAAAGGCCAGGTCCGAAGTACCCTAAACCGGAGAGCGTGTATGAAGAATGTAATGAGAGTGAATGAGGCGAAAGAAGTGTGTCAGGATCGTAGCAAGTGGAGATCCGTGGTCTCTGCCTACCCCCATGGGAAAGAGGCGTGATTTTATGTATGTATGTATGTATGTAAAGCTTGTGGTGATGCTTGCTAACGGCTAGTTTCAATATCAATATCTTTTGTGGCTTTGCTTACTGTAGTAAAATGTTTGACAAATATCTTATAACTGTA
Source organism: Xanthorhoe designata (assembly GCA_963582015.1). Classification (NCBI taxonomy): domain Eukaryota; kingdom Metazoa; phylum Arthropoda; class Insecta; order Lepidoptera; family Geometridae; genus Xanthorhoe; species Xanthorhoe designata. Next base: position 1,828,419 of record OY757045.1, read on the forward strand.
AGCAAAATCATTATTCACACACTAAATATCACGTATTGTGAAACTAGACATTTGTTCTTCTATAATAACCGCCCAACTTTTGTTTTTTTCATATTTTTCCATCCTTTCTTCTTTCCTTTCATGTTTTTCTAAAAGAAAAACAAACTAGTTTACCACAATCGAAATTTTATACAATTACAAAATCTTTAAATTAAAGATGTATTTCTAACAAAAAATCCAACATAACTGATCTTCTGTTTCTGAAGAACGTTACAATAACCTAATGTTCAACATTCTCTGTTTACAAATAGTACATTTCGTGTACACAATTGTGCAACGTGCGTCTTCCAGTAATGATAGTGGTATCATTGTCATCAGGCGCCAGCGCACCGTACAAGCGCTTGCGCAAGTCGGTGATTACGGAACAAACTGGGACAGTTTACTTTCGGGGTATTTACTTCGTTTCTTAAGGATATTTGAAGCGTGAGATTTGTGTTGACGAAGCGGTAATATCGACTTTCGTTCAGAAGATTGTGGTTCGAATCCGTGTTAATGGATTTTTCGTTTCGAAAAATGTATAAGAAATGCATTTCATTATATTCTGAACGGTGACAGAAAACGTCGAGAAAACCTGCGGCTTAGTCAGCCCCTCACGTATTGACCATTGTTTTTTCTGTGGATATATATAGATATATATATATGGCTGGCTAAGCTGAGAGAATGGTTTAGTTAGGTGCTACAAGATTGTCGGTCCCAGGTTTTAAAGTCGTTAATTAAGCCATGGCGGAGGCCTTAAGACGGCCCAAAAACTCCGTCACCAGAGTTGGTCACTTGCTCATACGAACTTACTTACTTTAACATATTTTATACTCAGTTTAAGTGTGGTCTTGGATAGAAGACCACATTCACTCAAGCGTTGGTTGTGCGGTTGTCGTAAAAAATAAACTGCAAACTGTATACTCGAAGAAATATTATCTCGAGTCAGAAATGGACACCACAGTACTCGTATATTATGTTATACAATAAAACTTGAACAGCGTACAGTCAACCGGTAATGTTAGTGTGTTACTAGTGTTTTACTTTGGAAAATTACGTGTCTACTGTCCTCTCTACTGGTCCATATAGATTTTATAGTTACTTTGCGCTTAATACGTTGAGTGCCGTCGTCTCGGTTTATAACCATTTTAAAACCAAATTGCAATTCAGAAACTAAATTTAGTTATCGATTACCACAAAGAAAAAAACCGCCAAACCGTATTAGAATAGAATTGAATGACTTATTTTTATATTAGTTGTCCTGGTTCTCCGTGAAAAACAGTACGGTATTGGTCGTTAATGAACAGGAATATAATCTTCCTAGCTCTTAGTACCTAAACTTCAGCCAAATTCGACGAGCCAATTTTGTAAAGAACCTGTCAATACTTAACCTAAAAATAACTTTCCTTCTTTTGATTTTTTAAACATATTTCTCAACTATTAGGATTTGTGACATATACCTTCAATATACATTACCTACTATCAACTCAGTCAAAACACCAAACCTTAGCAAGCAATTCAAGTTTTTTTACAAGATTGACACGGCAAATTCGGTTGAAGTATAGATTGTCTTCTTACAGTCCAATACAGTCTTCCCGCGACCACGGCTGTTGCAATCCGGTCGAAACGTCGGGTGAATATTAAAGGTAAAATTCTAATAAATACCCGCTTGCATATGTTTTATAATGAAGTATAGATGCGATTCTAGAGCTCTTACTGAATATTTTAATTTGATTTTGATAACTTAGATTCCTCGACCTGACTTTGATTATTCGATTAAAGCTTTTTACTATATTGCTGCCTGCTCTCACTATACAACATGTGTATGTTGTCTCGAGTTCACTATAAAGTATGTAGAGTTATTAAATGAATAGTCAGAAGAATGTAAAGTGGACTTCAAAAGTTACATGGCTACGAAAGTAAGCATTTAGTCGAAAGAACATCGTAAAATAGCAAGAAAATAGTAAACATAGGTTTTGATCATTTAACTGCATAAAGTATTACATTGTGGTCAGCGCCGATGGAGTTAAGTGGAATGTTTAATTACTTGCAAAATGTGAAAGCTCAAATACTTTTACAGACTTCACACATTAGCTATTTAATATTGATTTAACATTATATATCTAACATACATGTGTCCTAAGGACTTGCCGATTGCCACGTATCATCATGACTGTATCAAGCTCTGAAGTATTGGTAAATAGATTTATTTTACGGTCCGGTCATGACACGCTACGGTGTCGATCGGTGACGTAACGGTCTTGTGAATGTTGTCTCAATATTATTAAATACAAAGGTTTTATTTTGGCAGGATTTGTCGGCAAAGACCTTAATTTTTTTTAAGAGATTTTAAACGTCTGAAAGTAAACCAGAGTTAGTGTACTTTTTGTATTTATGTTATGAGAGACGATTTCCACCCTGTATAGGTATGCCCCGGCAAAAAGCACGATAAAACTGAAGATTGGAATGTCAATAGTAAATCGAAAACTTATCTTTTGCACTCAGCTTTTTATATCCTGATTTATAGATTTATACAGTCTCAGGAGACACCTATCCGTACACTTAACGGATGTTTAGTACATTTTAAACATTCGCGACTTGAACACATTTTTAACCCCCGACGCAAAATAAGCTTTACATTTTTTATGACAACATAGTTTAAGTACATATGGTTTGTCTTCAGTATTAAGCCTAATGAGGATTTTCCACTTACTTGTGAACTGGCGCATGTTTGACACTAACTCAACGATAATATCTTACTAATACTCGTATAAGGACCGGAGTGCTTTAATAAACTCAACCACGTGACGTCATATGACGTCAGCTCGAAAATCATATTTATCGGTTATTATAAACGCAAGACTTGTATTGATGTGTTCAATATTTAATCTGTAGTAACATGTAAAATTTTGATTAAATGTTTGTCATAATTACCATGAACTACCGAAATAATGCCTAAGCCAAGTTATAAAAGCTTCATCAAAATCAATAGCCAAAATCGCTAGTTCTAAAATGATATCTATGTTCAATGAAAACTACACCGCATTTGCATTAGGCTAGCACCGATAGTCCCACTTCCAACTGTCCCACACCATTAACTGCAGTTTTACGCGACTATACATTATTCTGTGCCAGAGTGCTAAAGTTAATCGCGATGTATCTATAAATAGACACGTCTGACTCCACAGACATCTCGTCTCACACCCCACTATCCAACAGTCCTATCTTCATCTCCAACCCACACGAATATAAACTCTACCACAAAACTATAAAGTTGAAAATACATCGTAAGTCCCGCAGCAGTCAATGCAGAATTCAAGCTGCAGCAGGCGATTCGTGATTTACGATAGTGTACTATAACCTGTAGAGAATAAGGCAGGTTCTGTGTCGCGAGGTCAGTGCTCCGGTATAGGCATAGTTAGGTCGGGAAAATGAAGCGCCGTTTATAGTACTCCTTATAGTACTATCGTAGTACCGTCGATGTGTGTGCCGCGTCTGTAGTGCACTGCAGCGCTGCAGTCGAAGCGTAGAGCTGGCTCAATTTTATTGGGAAACAATCACGATTTTTTGATTACCTATATAAAACAACAATAAACAGAATTAGACTGCATTCCATCAGCTCATGGTTTAAATAGGAACTAGTCATTGTGATATGGGAAATTCCATACTTATATTTGATTTCCGTTTGGATTTTTATGTGAACATTATTTGGAAGAGCAAAGAAGAGTATGAGCAAGCAACCAACTCTAGTGACGGAATATTTAGGCCGCCTAAACGCCTAAATCATGGCTAAACGACTTTAAAAGCGCACAGATGTTTATGCCACTTGCCACTTCAACTATCTATAAGCTTCGCCACGAGCGCTTCATTAAATAACAATACACAATCATTTAATTCAAAATTAGGTACTTTATGTCGGAAGGGTCCCTACTCAGCATAATGCAACTTAATGCTAGCGCTTATAACACTATGTCAAGAAGAACCGTTTGCATTAGGGGTACAGTAGTAATTAGTCGTTTTGCTTTGAGGCATTTTGCTTTGTAGGTGTTTTAAATGTGAGATATTTTGCGACTAAGTCGTTTCGCGGCGTAGGCATTGTGATCAAAAAGGAGTGATTCAGCTGTCTTAACTGCGCTGTTTGTGCGCATGTGTGCGTCCAGAGTGTTCTGTGAATGGAGACTGTAGTTATGTTTCGCCGTCTGGGGTTGGAGTGCGGTTTTTATCGATTTTTTCGCCGCATTCCTTTTAGCAAATGTCGGATGCGTTGGCGGGAAATAGTGCCGCTGACGTTTATTTCAGACTAGATGGACGCTTGTTCTCCGTTTACTTCGAGTTTTGTTAAAAACATTGTGATGTTTTAGGGTTCTAGGACACAGATGTTTTTTAATTTATTTAGAACTACCTTTTTGGAGATACCTCTGTCTTACAGACGACTGTCTTGCTTGTTAATAGCACCAAATAAACAATACTTGAAAATCAGACAATTTTATTAGGATTACGATTTAAGAATTTTTATTTCTCATAAAATTTACATGAAAATCATTTACTGAGAAACACTTATAAAAAACACTTTACGAGTAGGTATTTACACAGTTGTTTATAAAAGTGGGAGTAGATTAGATATGCACACATTTTATGAGATATGCACGCTAAAGCGCTGAATTGTTATTACGTGATCTCTGAAAAATACCAATAGTATCTATTGGGGGCAATTCTGAGTGTCGCAAAAGCTAAACTAAGCTAACTAAAATTGTTGCCGTCCCTTTCATAGCGATGGGAATAAAAAGGATGGCAATAATTTTAGTTAGCTTAGTTTAGCTTTTGCGACACTCAGAATTGCCACTATTAGTGAGTTAAAAAAAATACTTTTCACTTTTCTACTATTATGAATTGTAAGCCTAATCAACTCCTATTTGGTCTACTGGGTACTGGCATTCGGTGAAGGTTCTATTTGCGTCTCTGTTTGTCCCATGATGAACAATATTGCTGCACTTGTCACACAATGCAACCAGGTTCCCGGTTATTGTAGCACTAGCTAAACCAGATTAATTACGCCACAAATAACCAATCACTTGAGCCGTAGGGTAAACACGGTTAACATAGGCTTGCCTGATTAAGACAATTTCGATAATGCAATATGGATTATTAAAAAAAAACCGAGGGAAATGGATGTAACTGGACCAGATCAGCAATGGTGAAATTGAAGTTAAAAAGAAAGGAGATTATTAGTGGAAGCTAATAATACGCTCCTTGCTTTGCAATGTTATTTATTTTTATTTTATTTTATTTAAACACTTTTATTTTATTCTCCACTCCTCCATTGACGACCTCTGTAGCGCAGTGCGGGACAAATGTTTGTATATATGTCCTGCAGAATTGTTCCGTGTCCCGGTGTTTTTCATTCTTCTTCTTTACTCGCGTCAATGGCTAGACCTTACATTTTCGTTGCCCAGTACTGGCAACTCTTACGCCCCTTTCTGACGCTTTCATTCTATAATATGGTTTTATTTACTAAAATAATTTATAAAATTCATCTGGTTACCATAATTTGGCTCAAAAGATCAGCATTGCCATTCAGCGCGGCAAGCTGCCAGTGTCTTGGGCACGCTTCCGTCTGGCAGTGGTTTGGATCAGTTGAGCTACCTATAGATCCTTTGTAACGATCCTTAGGTGGCTCAACTGGTTCTAATTGTATTTTGTACAGTTATGTAAATATGTAGTAGTTTAGTTTCTGTAAATAAATATTTTGTCCATAATTCAAGCATTAAGTCGCTCAGCTTGGGACTATCGCTGTGTTAAAATGTCCATAGACATTTTTTGTTTTCAGTTAATTCATATTTTCCTCAACCTTCGTGTAATCATTCTAATAATGTCTTTATTCTTTCAGATTACCGGCGCCGGCAATCTACCGCTTACAGCAACGGTGAGCTATTTACGATCTTACAATATCAATAATCCATCGTGCTGCTTCAAAACGTATTATCAAATCTACAACACTAAAGATTATACACGTAATCCTAATAACCATGAAATCCAATGAGATAACTATATTAAGTTATTTTATCCATCGCTCACGCAGTCACGTGCTATGTGATAGTGCTTAAAAGTGCGCAAAAAATATAGATAAAGATTTTGAGGAAGTGATCTTTGCTAAGCAGTGTACGTAGTACATACACTGAAATATCTTAATTATCATCACAATTTGAATATTGAAACGGGGCATTTGAGATCTAAAATAGCAGTATTGAGATATAAATCAAATAAATATCAATAACGAGTACCAATATGATCAGAAGTTAGGAGCATCACACACAACTAAATCGAATCAAAATACGAACGTGTGTGGGCTCACCTACATAAATCTTTCTACAAACAATTTACACGTAATCAGGTAATGAGCTCTTCGCGCCGCACGCGATTATCGATAAACAGTCGATAGTATTATCGATACGGTCCCCACCCTACAGTTTATAGATAAATGGGGGGCCCGCACGGTAGTGTCGATTTAAACTGCGATTGCGTTTTATTACTCTATATTATTCGATATGATTCCTGCGCTATTACTTTTTTCACATACTCTTTTTACTTTTTATAGACTTGTGCGGTCTTTAATAATCTCGTTTAGTGCGTATTGCTTCCTACATTTCATTAAATTTAAATTACTTAGGTACTCCATATATTGACCAAAAAACTGTCCCAAACTGGATTGAAAGTCTTTTATTAATCGGTAATATTGTTGTAAAATTTATGTGCTTTGTCGTCGTTCTAGTTGACACTTAATGTTTGTGTGTAAAAGACACAAGGTTTTATATCTGTCTGTATGCCTACAGGCTGTTTCGTCCAGTTTTCTTTTGTAAATACTTTCATTAAATTATACTTTTTGATTTGTGATGACTTTTTATGTGAGTAACCATTTAAACGCTACACACCGACGCCAAACCGACATCAAATTATTTTTTCAAAACCAGGCCAATTTTTAAATAAACATCACATTCCTATTGAGTAGGTAATTCACAATTCCATCAACAAATGCACTTAGGGTTTAAAAAGTGTTTGTGTAAATGCAAAAAGAGCCAAACACGCTTTCAACTGTTGAGTTGCGAAAACCTACAATCTAACATATTGCGAAAGTTTGCTTCGAAACTGATCGCTATCGCTGATTGCTAACGGCCACTCTCAATAACGCATCTATCTTTGGTTTTGCTAACTGTCGGTAGATATTTGACATTACTTCCATACAAAAAGTGTCAAATAACTACCGACAGTAATTATTTTTTCAAAACCAGACCAACTTTTAAATAAACATCACATTCCTATTGAGTAGGTAATTCACAATTCCATCAACAAATGCACTTAGGGTTTAAAAAGTGTTTGTATAAATGCAAAAAGAAACACACTTTCAACTGTTGAGTTGCGAAAACCTACAATCTAACATATTGCGAAAGTTTGCTTCGAAACTGATCGCTATCTCTGATTGCTAACGGCCACTCTCAATATCTATCTTTGGTTTTGCTAACTGTGGGTAGATATTTGACATTACTTCCATACAAAATATAATAAAAAAAGTGTCAAATAACTACCGACTGTAAGGAAAACCAAAGATAGAAAGGTAATCGAGATTGGCCGTAAGACGTTCTTGATAGATCGTTGAAGTTAAGCAACGTTCTGAGCGGTCACTACTTGGATGGGTGACAAGTGGCATTATCAGCAGAGCGCTTTCGTGCTTCGGAGGGCACGTTAAATTGTCGCTCCCGGCTTTTAAAGTCGTTAAGCCATGACGGAAGTCTTTAGGCGGCCTAACATCCCTTTTTTTAGTCGGAGGTAATAAAAATGAGAGAATCCAGCAAAGTGAAACAGCAATACTTGTAATACTAACAGTATTTATTCAGTATCTGTTACAAAAGCACATCCTGGGAAGCAAAACTTGAGTGCCTCTACAATTACTTTTACTTTCTTTGACATGCCTTACTTTGTTCGACTGGCTTCCCACTGAAGCTTGACTATTTAGATTAAGTATTTTAGATTGTTAAGGGATCGCTTTTAAAAAAAAGCTAGGCCCACACCACCAGGTTCTTGCCTGATTCTTTCCCTGGTGTAGGGAGTCGCGTTGGAACAGGCATTAGAATCACCTAGCATGTAAAACGATACTTAAGTGATCCTTGAGGTCCTACAAGAATAAATGATTTTTCTTTCTTTCTTTCTTTCTTTCCTCAAGTTGAATAAACATTTCCAGTCGGTCGCACATAACGTAAGTTCGTTTGAGTTTGCCCAACAAGCGCGTTTGAAAACATACTTCATGACTTGTTAACTTGGAATCCATATTTTGCTATAGAAAACATTTGAAGTATTTTTAACCTAGACATTGAAACGGATGAGGTTCTCAATTAATCGGAATCTTTTTTTTATATTACTCGATTACTCGAAGACGCCTTGACCGATTTGGAAAATTATTTTTTTGTTTGAAAGGGTATGGATATTTTCCAATTTCTCTCATGCAAATTTGGTGAGGATTTGACGAGGATCTAGTGAAGTACAATGGGCGGTCTTATTGCTATGAGCGATTTCTTCCGGACAACCTGAAAAAAACTTAAACTTGATCGCCTTACAACATAGAAGTCGGTTTAAATGTATTTTTTTAAATCTTACAATTTATGTTTGTCTAACGTTTTGTGTTGTGCCGCAAAAGATGGTTCGTGATAGAAAAATAAAAAAACTTTTTATTATTTTTTACCTAGAAAAATAATAAAATCCGCAAATACAGGCAGGCATGGGCAAAAGCTAGTTCAAGCAAAATAAATAATAAATGCGAAGTTAAACAATGCCAGTGTAACTTGCGTCATAGATTTCACGTGGAATTTGTTCAGGTGATCAGTTGTCATGGCGCTTCGTCCATTGTTCTGTTGAAACTGTTCACACTGTTCATACAGTGTGTCAATAGGTCAGGTGCTGGTTCATTAGGGCTCTGATTGTCTGACGTCAATGTTGCGCCTATTTCAACTAGGAGAATTCACTTTCATTTGTGATTTTACTGTCGAAATTTCTTTGATTTTTTAGGGTAAAAAAAATAAAAATAAACCTTACACATACACATAACGGAACACATAACCTTACACATAACGGAAATTCGGACGCGAATCTTCCGCGGTGGAACTCCAAAACATATTGCATAAGTTATTATGGCCACATGACGCGGAAATTCCGGTTCCGAACTTACGTCCAATTTAGTGACAACAAAAAATCAAACCGACAAAACAAATGTACTACTACATTGTACATTTCACAAATTGTAATCCCAAAAGACGTTCTAAATTATTTTCATCTTAACGAAATTCCATTATGAACTCTCTTCTTTACAATTCAGTTGCAAATATACTGAGAACATCTGTATCTCTGTGAAAAAGCAACCCCACGTCAAATAACGAAGTCAATTATAGCGTAAAAATGAACAGTCATGTATAAATATATGTCTACAATCATATGATCGCTTTTATGATCGAGTAGATGTGTGACGATATCATTGTGTTCATTACTTATTTATATAGCCGTGAACACCTCTGTTTTTCTAATGTTTGTTCAGAGTCCAGTGAATTCGCAAGACGAAATGAAAGCGCGCTTTTGAAAGATATTGAAGATATTTAAGATATTTTAAGATATTGAAAGATATTTTTGCATGACTCTACAATTTCGACACTCTCAACAACAAGGGTCTATTAAGTGCTATGTTGACGAAAACCGTTATAATCCCGCCATTGGTACAGATAATGGAACGCGAAATTTAACATTTTAAATCGTTTTAAAGTTGACGTCATGCTTATAGCCTTTTTGTTAATAAACAATTAAGTGTTGTAATAATAACACTAGGTTTAGTATGTAAAAATATAAGCCGGAGAAGCTTTAAGTCTTGTTAAGAAACATTGCCGATCTTTAAATAGACTATATTTTAAAATTCATAAATTCCCATAATTATTTCGTTATTGAAGTGCCTAAATACAACCCATAATAGTTTGGATATGCAACTGCTTTAAAGTCATGTACTTGTCATAATAGATAGAAGCCCTATACAGAGGCAAATAGAAAAAGGGAAGGGAGGCCTTTGCCCAGCAGTGGGGATCCAATGGGCTGTAGATTAAATTTAAAGCCATACGCTTTGAACTACAACCGACAGAAAAAAAGCTATCATTATGAACGTTTATACATTTCTGTATAAAAAAACACATTCAAGTACAGCATTTAAATCCTTAAATTGGTCGTATTAGGAGTGTGACGGATTTGGCGATGAATCCGAAAGGGGGTGACTGTGACTGATATGCGGGCGATGATTCAGCATCTAAGTTTTCGGATCAATAGAGAATAGATGAACGTAATGGAATCATATTCTACTGTTCGTAATGTGAGCGGTGTCATTGTGATGTTTACGGTCGAAATAATTATTCAATCCGACGAACGATGGCAGATCTATTGCCACGCTGCTGTATGCATCGAGGTAGTATTAAAGAGTTCTACAAAGACATTTGATTGTAGACGTTATTTCGTTTGTTTTAATGTTCAATGTCGCTCGTACGCAAAAAAAAAACTCTGCGCACTACGTAGCGTGCGCCGAGTTTTGGCGTTTACATTTTATTATAATATATAAACTTAGACTTTTGTCTATAATACTACATTACATTTACATTACATTACATTTTATTATAATACTACCTCGATGGCTATATCGCACCCTCGGTAGAACAAGGGCCTAACTACCAAATTTTCGAAAAATGACTTAAGTATGCCGAAGTGCTTTTAAAACGTATTTTTACCCGGAGGTAAAAAGACACTCGTTCAATTCCATCTAATTTCGCCAGAGGGCGACAGTGCCTTTGTCACATTGAAGCGTTTTTTCAACCGTATTGGCGCAACAAAGTCTCATTGGTCAATTGCGGCGGGGCCTGCGCGCGGTGAATTTGTGTTCTGGAGCGACACAGACATTGAGGTAATTATGCCATTTTTTGTTTGAGACTCTGGAAGGACAAAGACACAAGTTGTGTACTTCTGCCTTAAATACGAGTAATTATTTGGAGGAACAAAGTCGTTTCAGTAATTTTTTATTTTAAAATAGATAGTTTATTATCTTAAGACAAACTTTATGATTCCAAAAACGACACTGATTATGACCGACTGATTTAAGACACAGATAGTATTAAGGCAGACATGTTATTAGGCCGTCACAATTATTTCTAGCTCTTTTGAATACCTTTTTCAAGTGATTTTTACTATGTCGACATTGAAAATTCCTGATTATATAATCCTGATTATATAATGTATACGTTTGGTTGGTTAGAAAATAAACGATTATTGTTAAAAATGTATTAGTTTTATTCTATAAACCATCTCAATATAATTGTGTTACTAGGGACATAATTACAAAGTAATTACAATTTTGGCGGAATAAGGGCATAAGTGAACCCAATTTTTTTTATTTAATTTAGTATTGTAGTAATAATAAATAATTGACTTCTTTATGGAATTTATATTAACTCGCAAATGTGTAAGGTATATTTCACGAAAAAAAAAAAAAAACTTAGGCATAAAATACACATAGATAAATACGATCGAAGTGAAAAAAAAACTTAAAATGGCTGTATTGAAAAATTACAAAACATGTAGTTCGGCCCTTGTTCTACCGAGGGTGCGATATGTCAAAAAGTGCCATACTAATTGTGTTCTCAATGTTGCTATGGAGATAGCTCCGATCGATCGTCGGATTGAATATTTATTTCGGCCGATATAAAACGTTCACTTCAGAAGTTCAGACAAGCCCTTTTCGTGAGCTATTTTTTTATAACTATATAGTGGAGACACCAACTGTTAATATGATGAAGATTACGAAAAGAATGTGTACTCAAATTTTAATAAATAAATAATAAATAAATATCCCTGGACATTCCACACAGCGTCATCTAGTCCCAAGCTAAGCAATTTAATGCTTGTGTTATGGTAACCAAATGACTCATATACTACATAGAAACATTTTTTTTGTAAATACATACATATTATACATAGAAAAACAACCAGACCCGGAACAAATATCTGAAGAACATACAAACATTTGTCCCGTGGCGGGAATCGAACCCGCAACCTCTGCGTCTCAGGCGAGCCTTCGCCCACCGCGCCACAGAGGTCGTCAAACATAAACGTTCATACAGTAAATTTGTACTTCATACGTTTAGTTAAGATGCTTCATTGCTAACTTGCAATACGTTTGCTTTCAAAATCGCAAAGTTTTAAATTAAAATACCAATTAGTTGAAAATTAGTTTGTCATTCATTGTCAGCATTGGCATGATTCGACATTTATATATACATTATTAATATTGTATTAACGAAGCAAACCCATATCTAAATCTGCCGGACTATCAGTAGGTAATAGAGCGACCTCATTCAACGGGTTTCTGAAAGAAAAACAAAGAAACTCTGCTAGCAGTAGGCCCACATTCGCATAGCAACAGTTGGTTATCAGTGTACGTCAGTGGACGTTATCAATCAGAGTTTCGTCATGCCCTCGATTCAACCCACGCCCTACGCTAATCTTGACTCTTTACCCCGTTTCTTAATCCTACGCCACCAGTCTAACTAGGCCTGTAAATATACCAGCTTCTTATGAAACAGGAGCTCTGTCTGATCGGTGACACAGACCAATTTGTCAAGATATTCGGTTATTTGCAATGTGCTCGCGGCCGCGGGTTTTATTTCCTGGTTTGAACAATGCTGGACTATTCTCTTCCCGTTTCCTTCCCATTGGTTTTTCTTCTGGCATTATTCATTCTTGGTTTATTCTAATTGCAGTGTATTATAAAAAGATGCATATCAACAGTTAATATGATAAAAATTCTTTGAAATCGTGTCTATTTTCCTGGGAAGTAGCTTATCGGATCCCCGATCGCGGCAACGGTGGCGTTTAACATACGAATGACGATAATTAGCTGGTATGAGTTAGTGTATAATTGTTTAGAAGGATTCATTTGAGAGACCTTTGATTAAATGAACCGCAAATCCTTGTTTAGGCAGGTTACTCGCTTATCGAAGTAGTTAATCATTGCTTATTAATTTAACGGTCGGCTAGCGGATGGTGGCGACGGAGTATATTAGCTTTTATCGTTGCTCAGTCCATATACTTCGTTATATCCTACTTAATTATATACGACATAGATTGTTACCATCTTCGACTGTTTGTTATTTATACATATTAAGTTTTAGGGTTACTGAGAGGAAGTCTGAAACCGTGAGAGTCAAGTCAGGGCTTACGTGCCCCATTTTAAAAATAATAAAGTTCTGCATTAAAAAAAAATAACTGTATGTATTGTTTGTGAGAGAAAATAAACATATGATTGATTGATAGGTTGATTAGAACCTCCTCCTTTTTTTGAATCGGTTAAATAAAAAGCGAACCCGCAAGTGTGAGCTTGTTAATCTCCAACAATGTCCGTAGACAATAGGTCTGTTTAATTGCGCGATATTATCTCCAGTAATTGTTCTTTATGGGTTTGCTCGGACATTTCACCTATAAATTTAAAATTGTTTAGACTTGTATAATTTAAAGCGGATTCCTTTAGCTGTAAAGGTCTTTGCCGACAATAGCGTGCCATAACGTACCTTGCTATAAGCGTAATAGGAACGTGTCTGGCAAAAAGTTTACTCTTTGCATTGAATAACTTATTTATTTATAACTAGCTGCGCCCTGCGGTGTTACCCGCGGTTGTTCCCGTTCCCGTGGGAATACCGGGATCAAAAGCCTATGTGTTATTCCCAGTCATAATCTATGTATATTCCGTTCAGTAGTTTGCGCGTGAAAGAGTAACAAACATCCATCCATCCATCCATACTTACAAACTTTCGCGTTTATAATATTAGTAGGATAGACAACGCTTACAGCAACAACAACACAAATTACACATCATCATCATCATCATCATCCGCAGCCCGATTTCACCCACTGCTGGGTATAGGCCTCCATCTGTTTACGCCACTCCTCACGGTCTTGTGCCAGCCTCATCCAATTTCGCCCCACAATGCTCGTAATATCGTCCGCCCATCGCGCAACGGGGCGGCCGACATTTCTGTAGCCAGTTCTTGGACGCCATTCAGGGTAAATTACACAAGATAGCAACAATTATAAAAATACACGTTTCATAGCAGACCAACTCCGTAACGTGCCGTGACAGTACCAACACCGTAGCTGGCCATGACCGTCAGTAGTGAAACTACTAATTAATATATTCAACGGCCATGGTATCATACGTGGTAGTGAAAAAACTCCTTAAATACTATACTAAAATATGAATTATATATAGTCGTAAAAATATGAATAGCGATGACTGATAAATCTCTTGTGGCTCCAGACATTACTTAGCACCTTTAATAACTCGTTTTAATTTCAAGTAGACTGTATTTTTTCATTTAGTATCCATACTTTTTTATAATAACTAAATAAAAATAACTTTCTGTTATTATATTTTGTTTTTAGGTCTATAATATTATTTATATACTTTCTTTTTTTTTGTCCAACTTTCTTATACTTACTAGAGATTAGCCGTAACAAACAGACTGACTGACATTTTTTTTAAACGACTTTTTCACACTGCTGGGCAATGGTCTCCCTTATTATGACTGACACTAAGAAAAAAAGTTTTAAGCAGTTTTTTTTGAGTACCGTTTATTATGCATTAAATTAAAACTGTTTTTTTTTTATTTATTGTTTTTTTTTGTTTCAGATTCATAGCGCCACGTCCGACGCAAAATCTGTTTAGCTGAAGTTATTATCTAAGTCCACTTTTATTAATTAGGCATTTTGTGTTACATAATTTTATTTTTTATTGTCTCCTAATAAGATCTGCAATACAATGTAATTTGCCGTCAACATTTATCATTGAAACTTTTACATATTTTTATTACATTTGTACATGATAATGCTGTACAGTAACTACATTTATTCGTAGGAATTGTAACGCGATGTCCAATTATATGATATAAGGTTTACCATCAGTCATGGTAAGATCGTGAAGGAAAACGGAAAAATGAAACTCCTAGCCTAGTTCATAAGTTCTATGACTCAATATTGTGATCTCTTTTACATTTTTTCGGTTTCCTTCCTGCTCAAACTCGCTCACGCTTTTATGTAGTTTTGTTTTTTAATGTTTTTGTTTGTGTTGTCCATAATTGTAAATGTTTTAATGACTAACAAGTACTAAAATTTTCTAAAGCATGACTATTAATTCAATTTTTATATTTCAACTCGCGAGTGTGCATGACATTATAAACTCGATTTAATTTATTTATATGTAATTATGATGTTCAATTAGACATACACTATATTGACATGTTATTATTTTATATTTTATGATTTATTTTATTGATTATGATAATGCAATTTTTTACTTCAACAATGTTATTAGAGATCAAATTAGCTTACGCCCTGCTCGATGAAACTGATTTTAGGTTTTTAAATGTATCACAACTTAATTTCGAGTTTTGGTTATGCATGGCAATCAGGGATTGCTTTCCTAGTTTTTTAAGATGAAAATTTTGATTATGCAATCTGTAATTATGATTTTAAATAGAGATCAATAAACGTTTAGGCATGATTATGTTTGTTTTATTCGGTTCCCATGTATAGGTGTGTTCCCACAGTAGCTTCTTGAGCATTGAATGCTTGGAGGTCGGACATGAAGTCATTTTTCAATTAACCCAATGTCATCAGGACGTGCCGACCTCCGTTCGGAGACTTTGGCCAAGTAACTTGGTATCGCATTTGATAATGTGCTTTATATTCTTCTCATTAACTATTAATCTCGAATTTTCCAAGAATCAGACGTACGCAGTCAATTTGTACAGTTGGTGTGAAAACAGTTCCTGCAGGTACTTGTAAAGGTTAAATATGTCAGACGTATCGCTATGTGGTAAAAGTGTGCTACAATTTTCTTTGTGTTTTACTAGGTCAGGTTTAAGCTGAACAGATAATGTTGAAAGAATGAAATATTGTGTGTGGTGAAATCATCGTCTGCAAGTAATTGTATTATTTAATTTAGTAATATAATGTATGTATCATAATAGATACATTAGAGAAAACAACAGGCTCTGTGAAATAAAATGAATAATCTAATTAAAGAAATTGCTTTAGATACATTCACTTATTAAAAAATCAACTCCTTGTAAGTGTTGGTTAAAAAAGTGAGTGCTTTCTCAGGCGAGTAAGCAAAAAAAGCTTTCAAAAAGATCTTTAGTACTTTAGTATTGAGCTACTTAACTTTGATTTACAGCACTTTTTGTTTATTAATTTCCACGTTAATATGTAAAAAGTTAGATTGGTGGAGATATGTTGTGGAGAATCCCAATTATCCAACAATTTTAACGAACTGAGTAATTAATGGATTTAATGGCATCGGGCTTGCGTCTATCTGATTGGAGGAGAACTATCGCTGGATCTCTGAGCTTCTTATTACCTACACCTTACGATTTTGATATCTTTACATAACACATACGTTCACATTAGATTTGCTAGAATCATATGTTTAAAGCCTATAAAACGATAGAAATAGTCCTTATAAATCAAGGTAAAGATTTTAAAAAACTAATTTATGCAGCAACATCCTACTATCTTACTATCCTTCCTACATCTTGCGCAAGTTTGTAATGATGTATAATGGATGGATGAATGTTTACTCTTTCACTCCAAAAATGCTGAATAAATTTGATAAAAACACGTAATTACGGGTAGAATAGAGCGATGGGCTTGTGTAAGCTCCTCCAATTACTACTAGGGTATCGTCGAAAAGAATAAACGTTCAGACAACTTAATATGGTTTTATTTTTAACCTTTTCAACTCGACCTCCGAATACAGAATGCCGAATACCCAAAAATAATCCTTTTACAACAAAAATCAGTCTTTTAAAAGAACAGCCCCCCGTTTGGTTGGTAATCTTGGTCGTCTTGTCCAATCACTGCCAGAGCGGCTCTGTGATTGGCCAGCGTCATCGGTACAACATTTTCAACCAATCGTGGGGCTTAACAATTTCAGTCCTATTTATACAACAACATAAAAATAAATCTTTTTTTTATCAATATAAACTGAATGATTATTTAAATTAATAATTGTAAAAATCAAACACTTATTTTTCTTAATTTTACATACATCTTAGACCTTTTGGGGTTAATCACCGGATGTGACCTTACAAATACATTTGAGTAGCAACCATAGACTAAAAATAATGCATAATCGAAGAATTTATCACATTTTAAACCAATAACAATGGTCAAACAAAGTACACAATTTAGAAACCCTAACAATCGACCATCCTGATAACGTGTGCGTCCCCGCATACGCTACCAGGTGGAACCCTAACAATCGGAATGTGATACAGACAAGTACAAGTTTTTATTTTCATTTAAAGTACACAAATTACTGACGTCTTAGTTTTTCTAATTTATATCAAAATAATATTACAATACAATTAAATTAATTTACAGCATCTTTGTATAACTACATTATGCTCAATGAATAACTTATAACAACAATTGACATGTCTTACTTAACTTGACATAAACAGGGCAATCGCAAATTACGAACAGACTGATCGATTCAGTTTCGTATCTTTTGCAAACTATAAATCGAAAGACGCTCGATACGTCAAATTAACGCTCACAGGACGATCGATTACCTGTGGATGCGCTTCGAGTAGATCACAGACACAGAACCGATCGATTCGGTTCAGTGTGTGATCATCGATACCGAACAACGAGTAAAACTAGGTTATCGAAAGACGCTCGATACGTCAAATTAACGCTCACAGGACGATCGATTACCTGTGGTTGCGCTTCGAGTAGATCACAGACACAGAACCGATCGATTCGGTTCAGTGGGTGATCATCGATACCGAACAACTAGGTTACGCTTACAAGACGATCGATTACTTGATCGCGCACCTGGTGAAGTCCGAGCAATCTCGATCAAAACACGACCAATCGATCCTCGTGTTTTGATCTGAAACAACAAAAACAAAACTATCTGTAGTTAAAACTCACTCCTGACAAATAGATACATATATAATACATTATTTAATCACTTTCATCGGTAGAGTTATCATTTTCGTTCAATTCCAAAGCCGCAATGTGAATCCATGGCATCATGCGATCAGCTGCCACGACAGTTTCTCTTTTATTTTGAGAACAATCTAAGCCCGGGACAGGAGCCAGTTTGTAACGATCCCTACCTAGAACTTTATCGACGCGGTAGGGACCTATATATGAGGGCATCAGTTTTTTGCTCTGTCCATCATTGCTAAAACAAGTTTTTGTTATTTTTACTAGCTCCCCTTCTTTGTATATACGCGCTGGTTTTCTATTTTTATCATATCTTTCTTTCTGTTTGACCTGCTCCTTATCTATTTTATCCTTAACTTCGTCACGTATAGCGGAACGATCGTTTGAGTCACGTGTTTCCTCAGCAATTTCATTCAGAATTGGACTTAATTCTACATTCGTGACGGAACCAAACAATACTTCCGCGGGAGTCCGGCCAGTAGTTTTTTGGATGGTGTTATTCAAGCCCCACTGAACTTTACCTAAATGATGATCCCAATCTTTTTCACCATGTTTCACATTTAAAACCTTCAAAGAGTCTAGAATGGTACGGTTGTACCGTTCCACTTGACCATTCGATCGGGGGCTGGCCACGGCATTTAAAATGTGCTTGAACCCCTTGTCAAGAGAGAACTTTTTGAAAGCATGAGATGTGAAGCAACTCCCACGATCACTGATTAAACGATCAGGGGTCCTAAATGTGTAAAATATATCCTCTAGAATCCTGACAACATTCTGAGTATTTGTGTTTCTAACAGGTTTAACAAAACAAAACTTTGTGAAACCGTCCACTACGACAAGCAGATGAGTATGGCCCCTATTCGATTTGACAAAAGGCCCAAGGTGGTCAACATGTAGCGTGTGAAAAGGTACATCTACTTTGGCTATGGGATGTAGGAAACCTTCGTGATTACTTGATGTTTTCTTAGCAAAAGCACATTCTATACAAGCGCTTACATATTTCTTTACGAATTTTGTCATTTTAGCGAACCAATAGTTTTTCTTAATTCTCTCTAAAGTTTTCTCATAGCCAAAATGCCCGATGTCATCGTGATTCATACGACAAAGTTGCCACCTTGCTCCCTTCGGTACTACCCATCGAATACTATTTTTATCACCGCCTAAACAACGGAAGAGCTTATTATCCTTAATCAAGTAATTTTTGTTAATGTACTGAAGACCCTTTTCATCAAGATTATAGTTTAAAACATTTCTAATCCTACATAGTTCAGAATCTCCGAGTTGAAGAGTATGCAGCCAGTCATCATCAGTGATTGACATAACGGCCGGAAATTGTTCATCGCAAGCACCTTGACAGTCATCAACGGGGTTTCTAGACAGGGCGTCAACGTGACTCATTTTGGAGCCTGCTCTGTATTCTATAGAACAGTCAAACTCTTGCAAAGTCAACCACCACCGAGCGATCCTGGGAATTAGATCTCTTTTCAGGAATGTGGAACGCAAGGCACTACAATCGGTAACGACCTTAAATTCCTTACCTAGCAGATAAACCCTAAACTTGCGCAGGGAAAAGACGACCGCTAGCGTTTCCAATTCGTAAGAATGGAAATTCTTTTCCTCTGGCGAAGTTTGTCTGCTATAGTAAGCTATCGGGTGAAAAGGATCGTTTGCTGATGTACGTTGCAGCAGTATGCCACCAATGCCTATTCTACTCGCATCAGTATGCAACTCCGTTTCGGCTGATGGATCGTATATTGCTAAAATAGGCCTGTCTATCAACCTGGACTTTAGATCTATAAAAGCTCGCTCCTGACTATCACCCCATACCCAGGCTGTATCTTTCTTCAGTAAGGTACTGAGTGGACATGCGATTGTAGCAAAATCCCTAATAAATTTTCTAAAATAGCTCGCCAGTCCGAGAAATTGCCTGACATTATGAACGTTTTCAGGACGGGGAAAGTTTTGAACACTAATAATCTTTCCTTCAGCTGGTCTAATCCCAGCAGCACTTATTTCATATCCAAGATAGGTGATCTTTTCACGAAGGAAATCACATTTTGCCAAGTTTAGGGTAAGATTAGCATTCTCCAAGATCTGAAGCACTTCCTCGAGACGTTTTAAACATTCAGCAGGATCCCTACCAAAAATAAGTACATCATCGATGTAGGCAGTTGCCCTACCAAAACGAGCCGATCCTAAGAGAGCATTCATCATACGCTGGAATACAGCCGGTGCGTTCGCCAGGCCAAAGGGCATACGATTAAATTCGTATTGCCCATCTGGTGTCACAAACGAGGTAAGATGTTTACTCTGCTCAGAAATCGGCACCTGATAGTAGCCAGAGGCGAGATCAAGTGTAACAAAACAAGCCTGACCCGAAAGACGTGATATCTCGTCTTCGATGATGGGCATAGGAAACCTTTCTTTGACAGTCACTGAATTTAGCATGCGGTAATCGACACACATTCGCATAGATCCGTCCTTCTTTCGAACAAGTAGGATAGGGCTAGCATACTCCGATATAGATTCCTTCACTACTCCAGCCTCCAACATCTCTCCTACCATGCCACGCACCTTCTCACGCTCATGATGAGACAATCGATACGGTCGATATACAATGGGACGATTGCTATTTAATTCTATATGCATCTCAGTCTTATTAGTGCAACCTAGGTCTTTGAGAGAAGAGGCAAAACAATGCTTGTACCTCTTAAGCAAATCTATGAGACGCTGTTTATCCTGTTGCGACACTCTATCACCTACACTAACTTGACTCTCATCAAAACCGCGTGTAGCAGTATCGTCCAATTGCGGCTCCACAATAACCCTATTGACAAGTTCTACTTCATCGGCTCTACAAAAGACGCTACCATTCGATATCCGACAAGATAATGAAAAAGGAGTCACTGCTACATTGATTTGACCACATTTAGCATGATAAAGACCACCAACTACAAAGTATTGGTTGTTGGGTTCTCCTGCGATACTATTCTTCAGAAACACACTGCCACTATATAAATCATCTATTTGAGCTCTGATCGTGGCTGCGCCATAGAGCTGAACGTCAGCATCTGACCTAACCTTGAACGAGTGTTTACGACCATGTTCTAAATCAGGTGAAGGCAACTCATCCCCTATATCAAGGAACTGTAGCTTGGTCGCATCTTTGTAGACGATGACATGAGGTTGTTCCGTGAAGGACTGACCTAACAGCACAGCTTTCTCCAACAATTCGTCTTTTACAACTCTGCATACGACAGTAGCCCTAACATCATCGACATCTATAACAAGTGACAGCTCTCCTAATGAATGCACTATTTCATTCCCAAAACCTTTCATAGCTGCAGAGACTTTGTTGTGAACCAAGCCTAGTTTTCTAGCAATAGATTCTTTGATTAGTGTAACGTCACTTCCAAAATCGACAAAAGCTTTGAATTCAACCCCGTTCACTCTAATCTCCTTAATGAACTTCGAATTTGCTTTTAAACCTTTTTGTTCTAGACCGGATTCGATACACATGGTTTTGGGGACATTGGGACCTTTACCGTTTTGTTCAGTCAGTTTTACAAAACAACTCTCAGTTGTATGTCCTACTTTATTACATTTAGAGCATTTAATCAAAGGCTTAGGGCAATACAAAAAACTATGTCCTGGTTCCTTACAGTTATAACATCCAGCTGAAGGCTGTTTATAACCAGTCTTAATTTTCGAGCCGTGGTTTGTATTAGCGGTGTTATTGTCCGAATTTTTAGTTTTAAATAGTGTGCGGTCCACCATAGTCTGACTTGAATCTTTATTACTAACCAAATACTGCAAAAGTAAATCAGGGTTTGAGCAGCGCAATGCTAAAGCTCCAGATCTTAATGTTCGATCACTGACACCATGAATAATACAATCCACAGCTCTTTTCCCTTCAATATCACATCGATTAAGAAGCGTCAGTTTATCATAGTAGTAAACCTCTATAGGTTCATGAAATTTACTTTTCCTCCTTAGCATTTCCTCCAAGACCTGGCCATAATTCTGTTCGAATGGAAATGCATTCACTAATTTTTCTTCCCATTCCTTCCATGAGAAAAGAATAGAATTTAAGCCCTCATACCAGATTTTGGCGAGGCCTTGAAGTTTTTGCATAGCAAAATGAGTGGTAGTCTTATCGTCCCAACCATACACAGAAGCGCACTCATTAACTTTTTTCAACCACACATCAATGCGTTGAGTTTTCGACGAAGGATCAAAATTTGGTAGAATATTTTTATAATCAATTTTTTGTGTGGTTGGTGCGCTCTGAGCAGACTGTGACGCAAAACCATTCTTCAGACATTTAACAAAATCTATAAACTCATTTCTAGATAAAGAAGGACTACGTGACCTTTGTTCTCCGGCAGTGACGCGAGGCTCCGGGTGGTGATCTCCGCGCGAGTCTCTACGGGTACGGCTCCCTTCACGGAGCGCGCTGGTCTGTCTCGATGTAAGGTGCCGTCGCTCCGGCACGTGGAGTAGCTCGCGCGCTCGTTGTAGCTCCCTCTCCAACAATTCGACTCGCTCTCGGTCACGCTCCTGGTCACGCTCTCGTCCAGCGTGACTGGGGCTGCGAGATCGAATACGGCTTCGACTCCGAGATGCAGTGCGGCGTCCCCGATGATTGGGTGTTTCTCGGCTTCGACTGTCCCGATCAAAGTCCCGACGCCGATGATCTTGTTCACTCATCGCCTGAAATGATTGCGTCGTATGCAATCGTAAAATAAATGCATTAAAAGCAATGTAATGTAAATACCTAGGTAAAAATATTTAAAACATGAATTTGGTTCAAAATAAAAAAAAAAAAACTAAAGTTCGACTTTGTTTCAAAAGAGGGTAGATTTGGTTAAAAGTATCACTTTATTTTCAGTTGAAGAAAATAATAACGTGATACTTTTCTTCAACTGTCCCAAATATTTAGGTATGCGACTCATAAAAAACTTGTTCTTACCCAAAGAAAGGAAATAAACTATTGCTTAAAATGAGGTAGTATCGTATAGGAATAGATATAAATAGGAGGGTAAGCTCTTTAGATAATTTTATAATTCAAGCAATTAAAATAAATTTCAATGACTGCATTTCAAATTGAGGGTAGATTCAATTGCAAAAAATATCAATAAGTTTTTCAACTAATAATAAAAATAATCTTTATTTGCATCAGAAGAACTTGTTCTTAGATGAAGAAAAGAAAGAAAACTAAAAAAAATAGTCATGCTTAAAGCGAAACAGTATCGTTCTCTAATAATCTGTACACTTGTTGGTAATTTTAACTTAACAATTCAAACAATGACCTAATTTTGACAGGTTTGTTTCAAATTGAGGGTAGACTCGACTGATAAAAGCATCGCGATAAATTACTTTTACTGAAAAATAAGCTACGTCTTATTCGATACACAGCTAAAATAGTCACCACTAAAAGAAGATAAAAGCCACTAAAAGAACCCACTTGGTAAAATAATGTTGGGCGTGTACTTACTGTTAAGTTGATCTCGATCCAGACTTCTGATATGTAAGCTCCTCCAATTACTACTAGGGTATCGTCGAAAAGAATAAACGTTCAGACAACTTAATATGGTTTTATTTTTAACCTTTTCAACTCGACCTCCGAATACAGAATGCCGAATACCCAAAAATAATCCTTTTACAACAAAAATCAGTCTTTTAAAAGAACAGCCCCCCGTTTGGTTGGTAATCTTGGTCGTCTTGTCCAATCACTGCCAGAGCGGCTCTGTGATTGGCCAGCGTCATCGGTACAACATTTTCAACCAATCGTGGGGCTTAACAATTTCAGTCCTATTTATACAACAACATAAAAATAAATCTTTTTTTTATCAATATAAACTGAATGATTATTTAAATTAATAATTGTAAAAATCAAACACTTATTTTTCTTAATTTTACATACATCTTAGACCTTTTGGGGTTAATCACCGGATGTGACCTTACAAATACATTTGAGTAGCAACCATAGACTAAAAATAATGCATAATCGAAGAATTTATCACATTTTAAACCAATAACAATGGTCAAACAAAGTACACAATTTAGAAACCCTAACACTTGCAACCCGTCCGGAACTTTTACAAAATATGTGCATGTATATAGTATTTGGACGTGCTTCTGACTACCGCTTAGACATCTTTAGAGGGTCTTAAATGTCTAATAAGACTTAAGAAAGTGTCTATTCCATCTTGGAAATACAGTCGTCATTATATTTAATTTTTTTTCAATTGAGGGTAGTCGCGTATTCTCCCTTGACTAGCGGCGGTAGCTCCAGTACATCAGTTCCCGCGTGACCGCGAGAGTTGCAAAACGCACACAAAACGACAGCAAATAAATTTCGTTGAAATTATTTGATTTCATACAGTTTTACTAAGTTGTGTTGTTTTGCCTGTAAGTGTTTGACTGTATTGATTACTACTTTGCAAATAGGATGTTCATATTGTCAATCAAGAGCCATATCTCTGACTAAATGAAAACGACTATCATAATTCGTGGTTTTAATTACTCTGACAATTTGGTATCTACAAATTGTTGTGTGTCTATAAAGTGACTTGTGAGTAAGGAGTGCGGAGTGGATCCCAGTCAACGCAACCTGGACCGTCACTTGACCTGGGTGCTCATTGGAGATCTTAGACTGCATAACGATAAGTGGAAGAAGGTAAGATAGGCCTTGCAGTAGGACATGACTGAACAAGTGAGACAGTAAAAAATTATTACAAACCGTACAATTGATTCTATTTATAGAAGGTTTAGTATTAATGTTCGATAAAAAGTTCGTTGAAAATGAACACCTGATTATATCCGCACATTTATTCCTTTACCCATTTTTTTCTTTATTACTCTCTCTCTCTGACTCACTTCTTTCATATACAGTTACACAGTTCATACAAAAAGTTTTTGAATGAACTGCGTAAATGCGTACATCCATTTTTGGTATTTTTTCATTTCGCTAAACTGCAAACCGAAAAGAGTGTCGCTTTCTGATTAATTGGGTAAATAAGGTTCACATTATGCTGTCGCGGTTCAAAAGTTCATTATGCCAAAAAGCCTACAAGATTGCGTTGATCCACATACACCCGTATTCAAAAATATTTAATGTTCAAAGGAAAATGTGAGGAAAACTCAAGTCAAAGTCGTCATTTCATTAAGACTACCATGATCTCTTTGTTTATCTTTAAAACTAGTAGATCTATGACCTCTCCAATAACACCGTCAAGGAATTAGGGTTGCTTTCTTTACGATGATTCTATACACCTATGTAGGTATCTTCAAAATGTGGGTACCTATATATACTAAATATGTATGTCTATATTTGGACATAACTGACCCCTTCAGGTGTTAACGCCAGTTTACTGTAGTATTGGATACTGTCCTCGATACCGAGTCAAGTATCACAAATGTATGAAAATCCAGTGCAGCACCTCCCCCGGTAACTTGCATGAACTAAAAATTCCGTACATTTAGAATATTTGACACGTGAGCGAGGATAGATTACTACACTACACTACACAAAACCGCCAGTAACCCTACAGACATCTTTAAAAAATTTTTAAGTAACTTCATGTCTTTATTGGCGGTTCAATAGTTAAATTGATTGTTTTCGAATACGGCAGATATGTTGACATTAAGCGTGCCAGAAAGTCGATAAATAAAAGCAGTCCTTCAAGCGACTTTCATACTTACGAAATTTGGCGACTTAATTGGGTTGTCGGTCTCGGAATTTAAGGCAAGTTGCCTACTGAGATCAGTAGGATTTATTTAAGTACCTATCAACTGTTTTAGTTTCTTGTTACTCAGTTATAACTGACCTACAGGCTAATCGCTACTCGACCATGAACTATCAGTTCCTAAGAACTGACGAGAAATAGCTTAATGTTCACGCCTTTAACTTGAATGATTTATGTAAGTACTTATTGTATTTATAAGGAAGATTTTCCTTAAATCTTACCTAAAATTTCTTTGTAAAAGATTTTCTGGAATGGAAAAAATTATAAGTAAAAATATTATGTACGTATAGATATATTTTCCTAACTTTAAGAAATCTCTAATTATGCGGAAGCCGGTTACCGCTTGGGGACTGAAGGGTTCACTATAAATCAAGTTATTTTTATTAGATAGAAAACTCTTTATTGTTACAACAAATAATAAACTTAAACAAGAAAACTTAAAGACTTGATGCCCCAATGCACTTCTTATAATGAACTTAAAAAGCTTTCTCGTGGTATGCTACAACCTGAACTTAAGTATGCGGATTTAAATATGACACATGTACCCAACTATAGAAGTACAATATAATTGCAGTTTTTTCAACATATCGACACGTACTGAGTTTTCATTCCATGAAGTTTTAACGATTTTTTGCACCAGACCTTAAACCAAGCTTCGAATATGGAAAATCCTACTTTTGCAGGAAGTTTAAGTGGTTGTTTGACCTTCACTTGCGACTACATTAAGCGGTAAAAATGTGTGTTTCGTATCCCGTTGTCTGTACATTATTGATCGTAATTGTTACAAGTTTGTATAAACTTGTAGTCACTTTGGTTATGAAGTAAGAAAACCCGTTTAAATAAATAAATAAATAAATATCCTTGGACATTCCACACGGCGTCATCTAGTCCCAAGCTAAGCAATTTAATGCTTGTGTTATAGTAACCAGATGACTGATAAAAAAAGAGATTTTTTGTAAATACATACATATTATACATAGAAAACAACCAGACACGAAACAAATATTTGCAGATCATACAAACATTTGTCCCGTAGCGGGGATCGAACCCGCAACCTCTGCGTCTCAGGCGGGCTTTCGCCCACTGTGCCACAGAGGTCGTTTAGTTTCTTATTTCACTTCAAAACTATCATGAGTCGCGATTTCAGTGTGAGATGCGACCGCGAGGAGTGACCAATTGTGTGTAATTTTACGCAGATGAAGATTCTCCGGAAGAATCGAAACATTGTCGGTATCTAAATCGACGATATTTTTACGTGAGTTTCCCGTGTGTTATTATAATTTTTCTTTTTCTATTTAAAATGATTTGAACATTATTTTCTTTCAGTTCATAATATAAAAGAAGCTTTATGTCCAGCAGTGGGTTTTGGCTGAAATGATGAATGACATAATTTATTGTAGATACAACCATTGTTTTTTTATTAGTTTAATTTTTTTGAAACAGGTTAGGTTAGGTTACATCTGACACTTATAAATCACCTTAAAATAAATTAAAAGGTATTGTAACCCGGAACAACTCTAAATCAAATATCGGGAAGCGAGAATCGAACCTCCTTCAGCTAACCACTTATTACCAGTCAGGTAGACGCTTACTAAAGTTCAAGTATGCCATGTAATCTATGCACGATAATAAGAACCGACCTACCGCAGTTTTTGTCTGTCTAGCCTCACGACCTCGTGTCTGGACCTAGCCTTTCTACCACCTAGAGATTAGGCCTTCGATCACTTTTAATCTTTTAGACCTTGTAAAGTATAGAGTAATCTTTTTGAACACAGTACTTACGAGTGAAACCAGTCTAGCCAAGCTGGGTGCTTATTCTCTACGACCCAACAGAATGTAACGCGACAAAACGCAGCTCGTCACCGCGTTATCATATTGTGTTTTGCTTTTGTCACGTTACATTTTGTTGGGTAATTGAGAATAACCACCATGGTCTAAATTGGCTTCGATTCAAATAAATATTAACATATCCATTCAAAAAGAGTAAGTAATACTTGAAGACCAAAGACGATGTAGAAACGATGCGGCAACTTATAAATTTGATAAAATCCCGTGAATTTATAAGTATCAATTTGTGATCGCGAAAGCTTGGGAAACACGACTCATAAAAGTTTAAAAATGAGATGAGAAAATGAGCTTTTAGTAAAATCATCATCGCGTATAAAATATAATTTGTTCCAAAAATCTCAAATATAATTTGCTCTGCTTCTTGCAGAAGCTTAAAGCTGTATGTAAATTGTTTACAATTGAATACATGATTGACATAGTAAATACAGTCTCGGTCATGACACTACAAATTAGCGTCAAGTCCAAGGGTCTGACTATCTGGTTACGCGTTTAAAAATTATACTTGTCAGTTATTATTAAGCGGGCTGGAAAATCTCAGAAGTGGCTGATGAAAATAAAACGTGACCCATACTGACCCTTGATAATATTTGTCCCACTACTGGGCAAATTCGGGATCCTTTTTCAAACCAGTAAGAGTAGAATCAAAAGCCAAATTGAACTAGAAGTACCTCTCAAATTACGAAAGAGGGCTCATGTGCTTGTTATTGTATTTTTTAAAGTTTAAACGTATGTACTAAACTACTAAGTTTAGTTTCTGTAAATAAATCCACTTATATAAATAAAATTTAATCACCGAAATATGATAATTCTTTTCTTTTGTGTTCATTATAGACAGGACAAGGTTTGTAAAACAAAAACACGAAAAAAAAGAAGTTCGAAACGGACACGAACGCGGTACCAACTTACAAAGGTCGGCGGGTCAGCTACGTGCAAATACTCTCAATAATCCTGAAAACGTCGATAATGAATCGTAAATAAAACATGGAACTTAAGAAATCATACTTATCATAATAATAGATCTAAATACATAAATAAAGTAGGCACTACACCACACTATGATACGATAAAATACACTACACCATACGAGATAGCGTCAAATATGAAAGGTCATTAACTATCATATAAAATTCAATTTAAATAATTTATATCTACTTTGTTCACGGCGTTTAGGAGTTTCTGAATTCCTAATGTCTCGGCAGGTGTACAATTAGGAATTTCAAGTTAATTTAAATGATTTACGGGTCCCATGGGTCGTAAACAAATATTTGTAAGGGCAATTGCGCAGGAAAATAATAACATTAAATTAATAAAACAAAAGTAATATTCAAACAAATTCTTAAGAAAATTATTATCTCGTAAAACAAACAATAAAAAACATGATACTATTTTCTCACTTAAGATCCATTTAAATGTATAAAAGGGTAGTCGGATGCAATAAAAGAATGTTCAAAAAATACAGTTCTATTCTGACCCTGCCCTAGCCATGTTACATTTCGACAATCGCTTTCGATTAGAAACTATTTGCAAAAGACCTCGCTTGAAAGGAACAGATGGCAACATTTAAAAATGATAAATGATAACTTCAACTTTGCAAGGAGAGCAATTTCTTGAACTCTCAAGATGCATTTCTGGTCACAACACCCAAGGTCCTGGTCAAATCCTCACCAATTTTAATGGGACTAACTCGGGAGTAAACTTTTAGAAGCGCTCGTGGCGAAGCTTGCTTAGACGTTCTTGATAGATCTTGAAGTTAAGCAACGTTCTGAGCGGTCACTACTTGGATGGGTGACCGCAAGTGGCTCTATCAGCTGAGCGCTTCCGTGCTTCGGAGGGCACGTTAAATTGTTGGTCCCGGCTTTTAAAGTCGTTAAGCCATGACGGAGGCCTTTAGGCGGCCTAAAAACTCCGTCACCAGAGTTGGCCACTTGCTCATACGAACTTACTTTTTACTTTTTAAAACAAAAAAATCTAACCTAACGATTCCAACTTATAATAAACTCTGAAGACAAAAGACCTAGTTTAACCCTTTCGCATAGTCCTCCTGTTCAATCCACTTCTACTTCACTCTATATTTGAAAGGCATTCATTATGCCTTCAAAATCCCACATCAAAGCGGCATCCAGACCGAGAATTCGTCTAAATTAGTTTTATCGAAAGCGACGTAGCCTTGAGTCGAGATCTTGAAGTCTAGACAAACCGTTCTTCTCAGAAGTATCTTTGTTTAATCCAGGTTTGAGTGTTGGTTCGCTTTCATCGAAACTTTAACCGACCGTTTAAAGTACAATCTTATTGATATACTTAGATTAAATACATTGTAAAGCTTTAGATGCATAAATCCGTAGCATTATTCTTTCGTAGGTATGTGTTGATGATAGACAGCAAAACAACTTCATTCTCTCTTTTCTCCGTCATTTGCAGTATTAATTTCTGTTTTTTGATATGTGAGTTTTTTTTTTTTTTTCGCTATGACCATATTTTCGATCTTAGCTGGCGACATATCTAATGATATCTCAATGCATTTTATTTGTATCACTGCACTGGTTGTCATTTACTCGTATAACTTGTCTACTGCTTAACTCTTTTAAACTCTGTAGTCAACAGAATTTTCTCATATTTCTGTATTAGTTCTATTCAAAACATTATTAAAATTAGTCTAAATAACACATTGAGATGTATTATAGAGCCACAATCAGACAAATAAAATGTAAACGCCAAAACTCTGCGCAAACTACGTAGTGCGCCGAGTTTAACTTTTTTGTGTACAAGCGACATTGAACATTAAAACAAACGGCATAACGTCTACATTCAAATATCAAATGTCATTGTAGAACATTGAATTTGTTCGCACATTTTTTGAGTGTTGTCAGCTATTAGATTGTGACTCTTTAATACATCTCAATGAAATAACAATATGCATTTCGGAGAAGCCTGCTAAAATTAAGAATACAACAAGTTTAACAAAGAGTGACAATGATTTATGAAAGATATTGCTTAGAAACCAATTAGCTAAAGTGGTATTTGCTGGTTGATTGGTGCACACCAGTCATATCAGAAATGAAGGCCGAACTGTTAATCTAAATTGTAAAGGTGAAACTTAATACCTGGATAATTAATAGGTGCGATGGGAAAGGCTTAGGCAATTCCGATTAGTGTGTTCTAAAGTACAGCTTTATCTAGGCTAAAGGTAGACGGTTAAATACAAAAGTCATTATCGTTGGCTTACTCTTGCATTGTCAAAGCTAAGAATCGTTTTAAGCGTTTCGTTTTTGGTCACCCATCACAATTTTGATGGGAGACCGTTAGTGGCATTAACAGATGAGAGTTTAAGTGCTTCGTACACCTATATCCATCCACACAAGCTAAAGTAATTGTAGAATTTACAAGATATTAACACCTCCACTTAAGTTCGTCTGACATCACACGCTAACTTCATCTTGCTTCGTCTGTCTATCAAGAGCGATTGTTTTTTTTTTTTTGCTCACTAAAAGTTTCGATTCCAACGGGATTTGAACCCGTGATGATACTCTCGGCTCGGCCACAAAACCCCTAATGCCAGAATTTATCAGTAAGATAATTTCGGTTTGTATCATCGCGAATTAAAATCCCGCCGGAATCGAAACCTTTTAGTTACATTTTTCAGTTATATCAAGATCTAGTTAGTTTGTCACGAAGCGCTTGTGGCGAAGCTTACTAAGACGTTCTTAATAGTGAGCGGTCACAACTTGGATGGGTGACCGAAAGCGACATTATCAGCTTAGCGCTTTCGTTTTTCGGAGGGCACGTTAAATTGTCGGTCCCGACTTTTAAAGTCGTCAAGCCTTGACGGAGGCCTTTTGGCGGCCTAAAGACTCCGTCACTAGAGTTGGCCACTTGCTCATATGAACGAACGATGAAGTACGTAAGGTAGCCCGGCCATACGTATGCTAAACAATCTAGACGGGAATGCACAGGTCAGTGACCCTGTGACGCAATGTGACAGTTTACGTGTTTACTAACAAGCGCTTCTTGGAAACCAAGGTTTTTTATTACGAAGTATTTATTTACTACGAGTGAGCCTATGCACACAGGGGTGCTATAGAGATTGCAGTGTTTTTGTTAATTATTGGGTCGCTAGGATGGTTTTTAAATATATGACTACTCGAATATGTTAGATTATATTACTCGTAAAGACAATGCAATTGTTTAGTTTTGTTACTTTTAGGATCAGGTACCTACGTACTCCAAAGAAATGAAAGGAAACTTATAGGCTCACTTGGCTGTCCGCTGCAAGTTTTCAACTAATAATCTGGTATAACCCAAATCGAAGATATTTTTCGCTAAGTATTAAAATTATTTTACTTAAAAGGTTACATTGGAAGACAAAATTCAGGCTCTATATTTTTGAAATCGACAAAATATAAAAAAAAATCCATTAATAAGATATTTTATTGGATAACTTCTGACAAGACCGCTCATTGTTGTAAAAAACTATGAGAGCCCACATTAAGGACAGGTTTAAGCAGTTGCTAGGCCGCGCTTGTTATGAATGGAGCCGCGCATCGATCAAGCATTGACTCATGCGACCGGCTTTTAGTGCGGTGTAGAGCTAACGAGGTAGGTACTGGAAGTGGCAGTATTTAATCATATTACAGACCACATGAATGAGAATAAATAAAAATAAATAAATATCCCTGGACATTCCACACAGCGTCATCTAGTTCCAAGCTAAGCATTTTATTACTTGTGTTATGGTAATCAGATGACTGATATACTACATAGATACTTATTTTTGTATATAATACATACATACATACATATTATACATAAAAAACAACCAGACACGAAACAAATATTTGCAGGTCATACAAACATTTGTCCCGTAGCGGGGATCGAACCCGCAACCTCTGCGTCTCAAGCGGGCTTTCGCCCACTGTGCCACAGAGGTCGTCGAAGAAGTAAGTAGTTAGGAGACCCTATCCTTATATATATGTATGTATATTTAGACATACAATGTCGATGAAGACCGAAGAAGACATCTCTTCTGAAGTAGAAGTTTAAAAGCTTTCAGTTTCTATTACGATTATCTTTCGAATGTCTAAACAAGCTTATTGGTAGCTTAGTACATCTCATCTCTATCTCTTTCTCTCTCTCTTTCCTAAGCAATATAATTCTCATCATTGGGGTCATCTTTCCTTGTCTTTTTCTACCACTTTGTTCTATTTAACGCATAATCTTGGAAAACACTGCATTCTTATCTATATCTTTTACTATTTTATTAAACGAAGCGCTCGTGGCGAAGCTTGCTAAGACGTTCTTGACAGATCGTCGATCGTTTAAGCAACGTTCTGAGCGGTCACAACTTGGATGGCATTTATATCTGAGCGCTTCCGTGCTTCGGAGGGCACGTTAAATTGTCGGCCCCGACTTTTAAAGTTGTTAAGCCATGATGGAGGCCTTAAGGCGGCCTAAAAACTCCGTCAGCAGAGTTGGCCACTTGCTCATACGAACTTACTTACTATTTTATTCTTTTAAATGTTATTTTTGCAGAAAAATATCAGCTAAAACGTGCCAAGCCTTTTCCAGTTAATGTAATTCCACTTCGAATATGAGATATTCGTTTAATCGTGCGTGTCTTTCGACATCCTAATTGGCAGTGGATGGATGCGCGTTCGAAACAATGCTACACTCCGGTGTAAGCATCTGATATACACTTACTGTAAATGATGTACAAGCATACCTCCTCGCCAGTGGCTTCGCTCGCGTGGTACTTACCTGTCTAAACTAGTCTATGTGTTATTGCAGGTAAAATATACATAAACTATGTATATTTCAAGTTTCTATTCAATAGTTTTTGCGTGAACGGGTCAAAAAATTTGAATTCACAAGATTTGCACCTACACAACTGTTCATTTTCATGGTCACAATATCCCTCTTCCGGGATAACATACCAATTATGAATAACGTTGTATATGACCAAGCTACATCTATAGAGATATCTTGATTACATCTTTAGAGTAAAAATAAAAATAAAAATAAAAGAAAAAATAATCATCAAAATGAGAAAATTTACAAGAGGTTGTAGAAACATTTACGTTTTAAAAGCTGGCACAAAAATACCTACCGCTTGTTATTGGCATGCAGAACACATCCTTAAACAATTCTCCACGCATTTCAATAATGAATGTGAGAACTTACTCCTTCCACGAATCGATCCGAAACAGGTTCATAACCTTTAAATTACGACACTAACACATAAGGACCTCTAATTAACCGACTTCAAAAAAGGAAGAGGTTCTATGTTCCACTGTACCTACGTATTTTTTTGTTTATGTTTTTTCACCGATCACTCCGTCAATAGTGGACGATTTTGAAATTTCTTCTAATACTTTTTACCCAAAAGCCACCAAAATACCTACCGCTTATTATTGGCATGCAAAACACATCCTAATTCCATCAAATTTAATTTAATTTCATCCTTAAACAATTCTCCACATAAAATTTCAATAATGAATGTGAGAACTCACTCCTTCCACGAATCGATCCGAAACAGGTTCACAACCTTTAAATTACGACACATACAGGACCTCTATTTTCCATAAACATTACTAAATTGGATACCACTCAAAGCGCTATTGTGCAAAAGCGCGGATTTTTCTTTTGTTCTACTTCTAGGTTTATGAAAGGGCTATGGAAAGGACAGGGATCTGAAAAGGATAGTCCAGACAAAAAAACTTGAAGCCCGTGATTAGTAGGCGGAACTTATGGCATCGTTGACTGTTCAGCGGAAAAGAACAATGCATCTTTTTTGCGAATTTTTGACTATTTTCAACCGGTGTTTTTTATACTTTACGTCAATGGAAAGTACTGTAGTCCAATTTCTTCATTTCAGTGGCATATAATACGGAAGTAAGTATATTTTGTACCCGATTGCGCCAGAAAGAGGGTTAACTTTTCAAGTCTATTAAAGTAGCTTCTATTTCGATCCAGCCATTCTCGAGTTATAGCGTGACACCGAAAAAATAGAGGTACATTTTTATTTAGATTTAATTTATGCAGATATGCTCATTGTATGATGTTGTCAACTCCTGCTTTCCGTAAAAAATATTAGTCAATTTGCACAGATAATTTCATAAACATAATGATTTGTCCATGTTCTCAAAGACTATGATAATCAAAGAATAATCTTTGGTGTTGTTCACACTGGGTGGTGATCTATCGACTCGCCCACAGGTTCCGGTTCATGTAGAAAGTGAGGCCTACACCGCCCGCATTCTCTCATTGTTCTTCTATACTTACTATAGGCTTTTTTGTGTTCGTTGCGAAACTTGCTAAGATGTTTGATAGATCGTTAAAGGAACTTTAGATCGGTGACTGCAAGTTGCAATAACGGCTGAGCGCTTCCGTGCTTCGCATCGTTCCCAGCTTTTAAAGTAATTAAGCCATGACCGAGGACTTTAGGCGGCCTAAAAACTCTGTCACCAGAGTTGGCCACTTGTTTATACTTTTACTGTGTACCTTCAGCTTTTAGCGATGAGGTCGCCCATTGTTACACTGTTGTATTGTTTTGTTATGTTCTTTTTTTTTTTTTTATGGTGTGCAAAAAAGTCATATTCTATTCTATTCTATTCTTCAGCCAACTTGGCCGTGCCAATTTTGTAAATAAACCTGTCTCCCATTAAATTGAATTGCTTCATAAGGGTTGGTTTTTCATACAAAATGTTTACACCATCTCAATGACAACAGCGTCAAATCGATTGGTTTCAATCATTCCAGATTTTGGCATAACGAAGTTTGCCGGGACAGAAATAAAATTAAAACACACCAACTGAGTCGAAAGTTTTCTTATACTCATACTAAAACAAATTTAAGCTTCCAACTTCAGATATTTTAGAAGACTGATCAAATAGCATTAGAATAATTCTTTCGCAAGAATCTGCGCGGGTGTACTCGTAAACTAGGTGTACATTGAGGTTATTATAAATACAATTAAAGCTATGTGGTACATTAGCGTAGGAGCAACAAATGTTACTGAAGCACTGCTTTCGATAGCTGTGGGCGTTAACGACGCCAGTGATAGACGCTGTCAGTTGCTAATCAGTTTTTAAAACAGCGATCGTGATGAAGCGGTAGGTATTGCTGTTCGTTCGTATGAGCCAGTGGCCAACTCTGATGACAGAGGTTTTAGGCCGCTTTTAAAAGCCGGGACTGATAATTTAACGTGCCCTCGGAAGCACGGAAGCGCTCAGCTAATAATACCACATGCACTTGCATCATGCACTGTTTCAATTGTATATAACTTCGAAGCCTTTATCCGAAGAAGCTTAGCGAATAGAATAGAATAGAATCATTTATTGAAAAAGAAGAACATCAACTGTTATTAAACTTAATTAATAATGTTAGTGTAACATCTGGTTCTCGTCATGTATTTAAGTTTACACATTTTGTGGTATGTATAATTGTACCTATTGAATAGGAGGGCAATTAGCGATATGTGCTACTGTTGTATTTTTTTAGACATAATTCCGTAGTACTATTACGGACGCTAAGTAACGTTCCCCGCTTGCTGCGAACTCCTGGAAGGCAGGTCAACGACTGCAGTTTGGCAAGTGAGCTATGTCTTCGGAAAACTCATAATTCAAGATTTTCCGTTGCTGATCCGAGATCGAAAGAATATTGAAATCAGTCGTAAAACATACATGATTTATGAGTCTGGTGATATAGGTACATACTAGTATCAGCCTGCAGCTTCACTTACGTGTGGTACCTACTTAGATTAAAAAAAAATCGATCTAGGTCATAAACTACCTATGTCATACCTTATTCAAAGTTTTAGCTAAATCCGTTCAGTATTTTTTCCGTGTTGAGGAACCAACATCCATCCATCCTCTCAAACATTCGCATAAGACACATTGTTAATCAAAAAATTCATAACCGGAACAGAACTCACTTTTCGAAAACCGAATCAGAAGTCGAGTCAATCCCGCAAGCTAAACACGGCAAATCTTTGAAGTTTAGAAAATAGAGTTTTGTTTTTTTAAGAGAAGTTTCTTCAATTTGACGTTTCTATTTGAAGATATCTGTTATCGGGTTCCCGTAATTAGGGTCCCGTATCAGATGCTGCCGCTGACACGCCCCATGGCTGCTTGGAAGTTATTTTAAAAGTAAGTCCGATGCAGCCGTGCTATTGATAAGTTGTGGTTGCCCTTTATTTTTACTTTCTTTTGGTACTACTTTTGTAAACTAAGGTGGATAAAGCTTATATATTTTATCACTAGCTGTGCCCCGCGGTGTTACC
This sequence comes from Xanthorhoe designata, assembly GCA_963582015.1. NCBI lineage: Eukaryota > Metazoa > Arthropoda > Insecta > Lepidoptera > Geometridae > Xanthorhoe > Xanthorhoe designata. Next base: position 1,865,382 of record OY757045.1, read on the forward strand.
CGCGGTGAATAGTTCCCGTGGGAATACCGGTTTAAAACTACCCTATTTTTTAATCCAGGGTATAGGCAATTCTTGTACCAAATTTCATTCAAATCCGTCCAGCCGTTTGAGCGTGAAAGAGTAACAAACACACTTACATACACACAAACTTTCATCTTTATAATATTAGAAAAATCTTACTAAAAGTTTTACGGCTTCGACGGGATTCGAACCCGAAGCTGTACAATAAACGTCAAATAGCTACTGACAGTAAGCAAAACCAAAGATTATGTATCTTTTTATTATGTTATTAAGTTATTGAAATTGGCTGTAAGACAACTTAAAGATCTAAAATTACTCGATCTTCCGAATTCAGTTTCCACCAACATACGCTGACCCGCGACTAATAGCACGATACATCGTTTACGGTTTGTAGAGTAGACCTGCTGCCTTAGAGATCTGAAAGATTACGTCTACCACACTTTGGCAAATACAGGTCGTGATCATTAATTGTTAAATTAAAATAAAGTGTTTCATATTTGTTTCTTATAGATATTCTGCACGAACGGGACTCAAACCCACAGCCCTAGAATCAGTAGGCAGTTAAATATTGACAATAGTACATTGCTCTCATTTGGATCACAAGAACTTGTCAGTGTGGGTGTAGTTCTCCGAACTAACCAAAACATCCTTATTCCAAGCAATTTAAGACTCAAAATGTAATTGTGATAGTTGGTTTTTCGTATGTTTTTGAACTAGTTTTTCTATATACTTTTTTCAGCGGATGAATCGTTATTTCGATCTCCTAATTAGTCCGTGTTAAATTGAGTTAGTATAGCGTTTAAAGTTGTCTTTCTTTGAAGATAAAAAAAGGCGTAGAGTTCATTTTCCGACTCAAAACTTTTAAGAACAGTAGGTTTCTATCAGTGAAATCTTTTGCAAAATTAGATCAGTAGTCTAGAGTTATTTTTTTGGACAATTAAAGAACTTACCTGAGTAAATGTTTATAATGACTGTGATACTAAATAGTCGAAATAGTAATATAAGACGAATAATATAAGAATAGAATACTTAGTATCAAATTTTCATGGATATTGCGAACTTTTATGTCACTTATTCGAATAACATAGATTATTCGATATGAAAAGATATGGCAATAGATTTGGCACCCATCTGAACAAAACGAAAACTATAAGTCTATTATAAATCACAACGACAAGACCCTCGTTTTAAGCTATAAGAGGACACCCAGTTTTGTGTTTAAAAAAACTACAAATAAACTTTATCCTTGAAATTAAACGACTCAACAAGACTCTTATTTAGTATTTAAGCGATCATTCTGCAGGTTTTTAAACTCCAAAAGAGGCAGTATAATATATGAAGCCTTAAATACTTAAATCAACTTTAATCACGGGAGTGGTCACTCCGTGTTTCATCAAAATTAGCAACTGTGAAATGAAAGTACCGCGAAATGCTCCAACCCGGTTTTGGGAGGGTGCACACACGATATAATAAACTGGGATAATGTGAAAAAAATGAAATATGTTTGGAAGCGATCTCTTCTAGACAATCTTGGGATGGAAGTGGAAGTACTTACATACCTCTTTTCACTTTGATCTCTATAGGATCTTAAAATGCCTAAAAATATGTGAGGATATCTACCTCATGTTGGGGAAACACTTTATATAAGTAAATTAAAAATAATGTATAAAATAAGTTGATCAAAATTGAAATAACTATAGACGTGCGTACTCCAGTCTCATAACAATTTCTGCAAGCGGTAATTTCAGTTAGTGTAATACTTTATAATTAAATTTTAAACTGTTAATTTAGATTTTTTTACCAACATAAACATTACTTTTTTGCCTGTCATAATTATGTAAATCTATTTCGTAAGTTAATTAAATCGTGTCATCAAACTCTACCACGGACAAGTTTGAGCATGTCCTATTTTTTTCATTGAGGTAAAAAACTGAAACATCTTACTCAGTGGTTTTGCAAAACAATTCATTAATAAACGTATTTCGACACCTTCGCGTGTGGTACTCTAGCAAAAACCTAGCACATTGAAGACCAGGCATTGTCAAGTAGTGATTTGCGTAATAGTCTAAGATCCCGTCATACAACGACCTTCACCGAGATGTTTATTTGATGAAACGTATTTTATATGTAATTTAATATGTAAATAAATATATTGCATATGGGTTGCCTAACAAATTTCAGTCCAGTACATGCTTCATTAAAAAAAATTTTTTTTTTTACATTTCACCGGTATGATTATTAGACAAATTCTATACCAATCGAAAGTCTGAAGCCCATAAAATATGCAAACGTTGGGTTGCCTATTCTTTTCCGGTCACAACTCTCGGGCAGCCAGGTATAAACAGGTAAATAATATTAGCATTTTGCACCGATCTGATTATTGAATTAAAATTAAATTAATAAATTAATAATAAATTCATAAAAAACTCATAAATTAAATTAATTAAATTAATAGTTGTGACCGGAAAAGAATAGGCAACACAACGTTTGCATATTCTATGGGCTTCAGACTTTCGATTGGTATAGAATTTGTCTAATAATTATACCGGTGAAATGTTAAAAAACTATTTTTTTTAAATTAAGCATATACTGGACTGAAATTTGTTAGCCAACCCATATGCAATATATTTATTTACATATTAAATTACATATAAAATACGTTTCATTAAATAAACATCTCGGTGAAGGTCGTTGTATGACGGGATCCTATACTATAATGTTTACAGCGACCTCATTTTCATTCTCAAAACGATAATTTGCTGAATGGGATTACTCGTTTTTAGAATGCTCATTTAATAACCTAGATCTAAATCTACGAGCCTGTGCTCCAATTATAATGGCTTATATACCATACTTACCAAATAAATGAGAAATTTTCATATTTGATTAGTGGAAAAATTTGACGCCTAAAGACCTTCTTCATCTTCTGTCTTCTTCTGTACCATCATTGTTTTTAACTTTATTGCTTGTTGTGACTGAAAACAACTGATGCGATGACATTTGGATACTTATACTCATATGAGTCTCTGTAGAACGTAACATTTTTGTATAGACATTGGAATAGGAATTAATACCTATAAGCAAAATTTTTTGAAAAATTTTAAGAAAGACTATCAGCCGATTAGCGTACGCAGATCATCCCCATAGCTTGGGTGCTCAATGCATAGGTGCTAAAAAAGTAGGTGCTCACTTGGGAATACTTCCCAAAATGACCTAATGGTCAAATAACGTGACAAGTGTCAAATTATGAACAAATTCGACACTGTCACGTGATTTAGTTAATTTAAGATATGATCTTAAATTAACTAATAAATTAACGTTCAAGAAACCGGCTGTATGTAAGATAACAAGCGTCAGTCACGATGTATCCAGGGCCAATGACGAAATTTACCAAGACGCGGGAAAATCACAGTCAACATGCGACCTATGATTTCTTTATTTAGCTTGCGGTGCAGCGGTTGACTATAGCTGACCTAAAGCATGTAACATTAGCGGGCACGTGGGCCGGAAACAGCGTGTCAAATTAAAATCGCACACGAAACTAACTCAACCAATAATGTAACCTAGCTAGACGAGTAGCTTCAGAAAATATTTGAAAATTACTCTATTCTTAGTATTTAAAAAAAAACATTTAACATGTTTTTGCTGATCTTAAATACAAATATTGTTCGAGCTTTTACTACCGAGGAACATATTCCTTTTTGCTAGTGGCTTCGCTCATAGCCTTATAGCTTCATTGTTATGTAGGTAAAGCTTGTAAGTTATTTTCAAAAGAGACTGGTGATCTCTCTTCCAGAGAATTTAGAAAATGAGAAGTAATTATACACGCTGACTTAAAAAATCACAAAAGAAAATTCCATTCAAATAACACAACAAAACTTGTTATTCATAAAAAAACAGTCTTGAAAAATTCAGCCTGAAAATGTCCTCGAAGAACCAGACAATTGGCGACCCTACTAACATGCTCGTCCACTAAGTATGTATGTATATTACACTCGCATTGTCCAAATACCCGCCCTGGTTATTGACCTCGGCCATGGGACCGAAAACTGGTACTTAAGTACCGAAAACTGCCAGGTACAGTCAACGTCAAAGAAGACATAATCCAAATTATATGATGCCAAATTATAAACACTTTAAAAATAACGATTAGGGACGCAATTTTTCCGTATCTCAACAGGACGGTTACCAATTAAAATTGACAGTAAGCTTGTGGCTTAATATATAGCTTTTTAATGTTTTCTAATCATAAACATTCCACAACGACGGGCTAGTATAAAGAAATCAAAACACATTTTTAACCAGATGAGCTATTTCTGGACATTCCCAAAAGATACGATCACTTGATACTCAATTTGCATTAGATTAAATGTTTATGTTATATTTATAGGTTAAGATAGCTCGTAGTTTGCATAGAAGTACTTTATAGATCGATGAAGTTAAGCTACTTTCTGAGCGGTCACAATTTGGATGGGTTACCAGTTACCACATGTGTTATTATGTTGTTTCGGAGAGAACTTAAAATTGTCGGTTCTGACTTTTAATCGTCGAGTCATTATCGAGGCCTATTAGACGGCCTCCGTCACGTAAGCCAGTAGCACAGACGAACATGCATACAAGTTAAATTAAGAAAAATTTGGTTACGTTTTGTCTTTCTGGAGTTGAGTGTAGCTATCTCAAAAACTCGCGAATGTCTGAGCGATCAGTGCAGGTGCTTTTATGGGAGCAGTAATGGGCCCTACATTGTTCAGTTTGGTTTGTGTTCGCAAGTTTTTGCTGACCTAATTTAAATTCTTTTTTCGTTTTATAAGATATTTTCTTTGTATAGAATAATGTGTATTAAAGATTTAATACTTAATTCAATCTTATTAGATATCTATACTAATATTATAAAAAGGTAATGTGGTTTGTTTGTTAGTATGTTTGGGGTAATCACCGAAACTACTCATCCGATTTCAAAAATTTTTCACCAATTTGTAGCTTAGACTTTCCGAATGAACATATGCTATATTTTATCAAGGTACCACGTGAGCGAAGCCACGGGCAAGTAAGATAGTATAAGATCATTTTACTTGTACCTATACTAGTACTTAAAAGCAAGACACGTACCTAGAGTTTTAATGTATTTTCTGCTGCCTAGTCAAATAGTAGAGATGTAGTCGTAAAGCTCCTAACCCTACGTTTTTTTGTCGAGCCTTTTCAAAGTTTAATTCATAATTAAAAAATATTATCGGGACTTAATCGCGTATTGAAATCAATATTATTTATTTACCTCGACGTTTCGATGACATTACAGATGACTTTAAATAATATTGATTTCAATACGCGATTAAGTCCCGATAATATTTTTAAATATGTTTTCAAGTCGCGATAGTTTAAAAAGTTTTAATTCATAAATATGATTTTTCACTATTTTTGTTCTGTTCCAAAATGAATGAAATAAAATGCTGAATTTATTTTGTTGTTGTTTTGAACTGTCAGCTCTCTTCCTGTCATCCGTGACACATCGTTAGTTGATTAGGAAGCGTTTTCCGCGCTTGTTAGAACACCGAGACTTGAGACATAAGACAATTAGTTGCTTTTGCAATATGAGTAGTACCACGGAGACATAAGACAATTAGTTGCTTTTGCAATATGAGTAGTACCACGGATACTTTTTTAATTATGTAGTGTAGATAATAATTATCATGCTGAGTCGAACGCCAGTTTTGGCATCTTTGTGTGTATAATAGTGGCAATTCTGAGTGTCGCAAAAGCTAAACTAAACTAACTAAAATTAATGCCATCCCTTTCATAGCGATGGGAATAAAAAGGATGGCATTAATTTTAAGTTAGTTTAGTTTAGCTTTTGCGACACTCAGAATTGCCACTAATAACTAGCTATTCTCTATAAACTGTTCTGACTAAATCTCTGGTAGGTATATTTAGGAAATATCCAGGGACTTTTTTGTCGCTAGAAAATGACCCAACAAAAACTACAACTGAGCCGTTAGTTAGGGAAGAAATAAAATAGTTGAACATCAACTACATAAGTACCTACACATTTTGGAAATGACCAAAGATTTAATAGAGGCTATAGCCAAGTCACAAACGCTTCGTATCAATTCTATTTCTATCATCGCTATTTTTTTGATTTCACATGAATCACCTGCGTTTTTGTCAGCGTCATTTTAAGTATTAGGTACCTATAAGTATACTAACGTTTCAGCTGTATGGTTAGCGATTGTGGAGCTGACGTTCAGGATACCTATAGCGCATTTACTTTTCTGTCTTCTGTGCTCAGCTGCACCCAAGAGGACCTAGTAAACGCCACCGAGAACGAAGTTAAAGTCCTACTGGGAAAAGATAATTTAATTGTTGAAACATCGGTAACAGTAATGAGAAATATTGACAATCGAGTCACAAGAAAATAAGGCCCTTAGCATTTGCTCCAGCAGCATCATGACTGTTGGAGCGCTGGTTATCAGTTACGAAGAAGGTTCGCAAACGCGGTGGTAGCATGTTTCAGAGGTGGAACGGCCTAAAAACTCCGTCACCAGAGTTGGCCACTTGAGAAAGAAAGAAAAGGTTTATTGACAACACACACAAAAATGGTACAAATCAAAAATACAAAGACAGAGCTTAAGGCAACAAATATTAAAAAACAAAAACGTAGGTAACTAAAGTACCTATGGGCACTCTGCCTAAGGGCGTTGTCAAAAGGTCCAGACTCAGCTTTAAGCTAGCTTCACGAGGGGGTGCCAGGTGAAGAAGCGCTGGTTTTCAGTCTGGGCCTAAAGTAGAGTGGCGTCTTAAACAAAATAGACTTGCTCATACGAACTTAATTTTAAACAGCTTTGATGTTTGATTTGCCTTTAGTCTCAAGTCCTCAGTAGTGTGGAAACTAAAGTGGAACCACCCACGGCCGGTCAAGGAACTCCGATAAAATTACTAACTGATGTCACTGCACGGCTAAAATTACAACTAGTTTTAAACCTATTTTTACTTTTTGTTTTAGATCTAGCTTTTGGCAGTTTCACCTGCAATAGCGATAGCGTTACAAGCTCGTGACTTGTCTGCTGATGGTTCAAAATATTTATGACAGCATCCGCTTGCGAATATGTGCATGTCATGAACTTTATTAAGGCGGTCGGTACTACGACTCAAACTAGCGCCGCTGCCAGGTACAACGTACAATTATAATATATTGTGAATTGTGAAAAAAGGCCAGTATCTCAAGTGGCCAGTACCTGAAGAACTCACTTTAATTCAAGTATTTACTCTACGTATAAATTTGATGCAGTGGGGCCACGAACCTACGATTTTACCTATGACTGGTAGTCCCACTAAGTATTGGAACCACAAACCCATGATTTCAGGGATAGTGGGACCACGAGTAATAGTGGTACAATCCCAGTGGGACCACGAGTCGCGACCTATTTTATCTTATTATTACGTTGAACAAAAGTATTTTCAAAAATGTATATAGTTTAGTTTGTGATACAACCAGGTGTTATAGAAAAGCTTTATGATAAGCTTTTCTATAACACCTCTGTAATATAATTTATTTATTATTTTACAGTGTTATACCACACTTAGGTATTGGAAATTTTACTTTTAGTAAGATTTTTCATTTATAATGAAACCTCTGTAATAGTTTTATTTTGTACTAGCTGCGCCCCACGGTGTTACCCACTGTGAATAATTCCCATTCCCTCTCACGGGAAATATAATACCGGGATCAAAAATAGCCTATTTTTTAATCCAGGATATGTCAGTACTATTCTAATTATTGGTGACGGCAGGTGGAGTAGGGCCTTAACAGAATGGAATCCCAGGGGGAATACACGCAGTGCTGGCAGACCACCTGCTAGATGGGTCGATGATATTGTTAGGGTCGCCAACAAGACCTGGATGCGATCGGCTCAACACCGGAGCGAGTGGCAGTCATTGGAGGAGGCCTACACCCAGCAGTGGGTTGACACAGGCTGAAAATGATGATGATGATAATCCTAATTATTAGCATATTAATTAATAGCTATAATAGTTTTTATCGTTGGCTCGCTCGCTAAAAAATCATCCTCTCAATCTCAACCATACACGTCAAACCAAGAAGATCTTAGAGTAAAATTAATTTCACATTATGCCAACAGATGATTGAATCATTTTAGTACCTAATCATTAATATCTAGTGTTAATGTAACACTAGCTATCCTTCCTACTAATATTATAAAGGTGAAAGTTTGTGTGTGTGTAAGTATGTAAGTGTGTTTGTTACTCTTTCACGCTTAAACGGCTGGACAGATTTGAATGAAATTTGGTACCAGAATTGCCTTTACCCTGGACTAATATTATAAAGGTGAAAGTTTGTGTGTGTGTAAGTATGTAAGTGTGTTTGTTACTCTTTCACGCTTAAACGGCTGGACGGATTTGAATGATTTTGGTACCAGAATTGCTTATACCCTGGATTAATAAATAGGCTACTTTGGATCCCGGTATTCCAACGAGAACGGGAACTATTCACTGCGGGTAACACCGCGGGGAGCAGTTAGATAAACATAATTACTAAAACTCCACGAAAAAACACTCCATTAAGATTTAAGTCATCGCATTGTAATTAATGATCGAGAAACTTCGCTCAACGGTATTCAAATATCGTGCCAATCACTGAAACAGTATCACCTGTGATTATGTAACTGTCTCGCTCTATTTCCGCGAGGAAGAAAGAGAAGGGGCTAAGTTGTCTCGTGAGCTTTTTGCTTAAAAGTTATCTCAGGAAGACCACAGCTTAGAAAATGTAGCTGGTTTAATTGTTTGAAGTAAGGACATTGACGATTATTATTATTATTATACGGTCTGTAACTTTTATTATTTTACTATCTGTAAATATTAAATGTAAGTTTTGAAATTAAAAAACGCTCATTGAACGCAGTTGAATTCAATGTTTGATAAAGATTTGATTAAAACATGACTATAAATCAATGGCTGAAGTTATTCTAAGTCAACGAAACATAGAACCTTCTTTTTTGAAGTAGCTTAAAAATAGCCCAGCTGTATATCAAAAGCTGTGACACCTCCAAAGGAATGCAATATTGAGAATAAAAAATCCAGCACTCGATTGAGGTGATGGTATCGGCTGTGGCAATTTATTTTGACCTGTTGCCATGGCAACCGGCACGCCCAGACAATCCGGCTCTGCACTTTTGACATCATTGTTGATCGTAATTGATCGTAATGAAGAATCCTGAGGCCCTGGCCATGTTACATTTCGACAATCGCTTTCGATTAGAAACTAAAAAAAATGTATAGGAATTGACATTCGATGACGAAAACTCGAGCGATCAGAAATGTCAAATCAAAGGTGTAGCGATGATAGAAATCGAATCGCTTCATAGCGAATGCCGGTTGGCTAGGCCCTCTGTTGACTTTATTATGCACTCGCTAACTTGCCCGTGGCTTCGCTCACGTGGTACCTTGATAAAATATAGCCTATGTTCATTCGGAAAGTCTAAGCTACAAATTAGTGAAATAATTTTTGAAAACGGATGAGTTCGAAGATTATCCCAAACATACAAACAAACAAAAAAACAACATTACCTCTTTATAATAATAATATAGACTAGCTGCGACCCGTGGTTAATGGTTTCCGTTCCCGTGGGAATACCGGGATCAAAAGTACCCTATTTTTTAATCCAGGGCGTAAAAGTATGCCTAGGCTCTTACTTAAAATCATATTCAGAGTCTGCACTCGCTCTAGCATTTTTTGACATTTATCTGTGGAACTTGCTTGAGATACGATTCGCGATTGAGTATAAACTATGAATACGAACGGTAGACGTTGTTGATGGGTCGTTGAAGTTTTTAATTATAATTATATTTTATATGAAATGTTATGTACCTAGGTAATTTTTATTCTGCCATCCAATTATCTGATATAAATACAATAGTTAAACACACTATTTAATTCAATTTAACTAAAAGGCGATGGAAATTTAAATAATCTTGCAATCATAGTCACGAACAGTAGTCATTAATCCAATATAATTTTATCTAGAAACAAGTGATTTTCGTATAGTAAGGGCAGTGAAAGCGATAAAAACTTTAAACTATAAGTACACACAGATAAAAAATATTATGTTCATTACAAGCAGTCTGTGGGGCTTACCGGTCTGTACTGAACGCAAAAAAACTTGAAGCTTAATGTAATATAAATAAATAAATATCCTTGGACATTCCACACAGCGTCATTTTATTTCCCAACTTCCCAAGCTAAGCAATTTAATGCTTGTGTTATGGTAACCAGATGACTGATATACTACTTATATACATTTTTTTTGAAAATACATACATAATATACATAGGAAACACCCAGACATGAAACAAATATTTGCAGATCATACAAACATTTGTGCCGCAGCGGGAATCGAACCCGCAACCAGGTCTCAGGCAGGCTTTCGCCCACTGCGCCACAGAGGTCGTCAAATAAAATATGGCGAAAGATATTTTTTGAACGCGCTTCTCTTATACGGAACTACCTGTTTGATTTAAAAAGGTTATCTGCATTTGGTTGCTAATTTCTTGAGAATATTCAAAATAAAATGAATGGCGCGTTAAACTGACAAGTATACTTATGCCGGGTTCCTATAGCCAACTAACGGATGTCCGTAGGTCGGTCGTCATAGCAACGTTGTTATCTGACAACAAGTCTCATACATTTTGTGTTGAATAAACAACGTTGCTATGACGACCGGACATCCGTTAGTTTACTATAGGAACCCGGCATTAATTTACCTATATTACGTTAGGACCCTGACTACCCCACTAATAATCTCATAAAATCGTTTAGGCGCTTTTTTAGGTGCGCCTTATTAAAAAAAAACGTCTAAAGCAAGCATCGCGTTTTTGAAGCGTGCTCACAAACTTTCATACATACATACATAAAATCACGCCTCTTTCCCATGGGGGTAGGCAGAGACCACGGATCTCCACTTGCTACGATCCTGACATAAGTACCTCTTTCGCCTCATTCACTCTCATTACAAACTTTGAGATTTATAATATTAGTAAAGACGATTAATATCTAGAAGACAGACAAAGGCCATACACAAAATCGTAACCCGATCCCGCAGTACCAGATAGCCTGAAAACTTTAAAACATCAATTTTATCCAAGAAATTTCAATACTTAGTAGTAGGTAGCAACAATATTCAATATTTAAACATTTTTAACTAGAAAGTAATTGAAATTTCTTGGATAAAATTGATGTTTTAGAGTTTTCAGGCTATTTTTTAGGGTTACGATTTTGTGTATGGCCTTTGTCTGTCTTCTAGATATTAATCGTCTTTGATATTAGTAAAGAAAATGTTATAAAGCCTTACATACACACCGCAATTTTCAAAAACACTGTCAAAAACGTAGGTTAGACACATTGAGATGTATTATAGAGCCACAATCAGACAAATAAAATGTAAACGCCAAAACTCTGCGCACACTACGTAGTGCGCATAGTTTTTCTTTTTTGCGTACAAGCGACATTACACATTAAAACAAATGACATAACGTCTACATTCAAATGTCAAATGTCATTGTAGAACATTGAAATTGCTCGCACATTTTTTGAGTGTAGTCAGCTATTAGATTGTGACTCTTTGATACATCTCAATGGTTAGACAATATAATTTGTCTATCATACATATTGTTTCAGATTGACTTGCGATCGGTACACACAAGCCATGGCCAGTGGAGCGCGCGCGGTCAGCATCAAAATCCCCATAAAGGAAGTAAGTAACACCGAACAATCCATTACTTACTTGCAGGCTTTAATTACCTGATTAACATATTTGCTCCTATTTTGACGACCTCTGTGGCGCAGTGGGCGAAGGCCCGCCTGAGACGCGGAGGTTGCGAGTTTGATCCCTGCCACGGGACAAATGTATCTTCTACATATATTTGTTCCGAGTCTGGACGTTTTTCTATCTATAGTATGTATGTATTTACAAAAAAAAAAATCTATGTAGATATCAGTCATCTGGTTACCATAACACAAGCATTAAGTTGCTTAGCTTGGGACTAATGACGCCGTGTGGAATGTCCAAAGATATTTATCTATATTTATTTATGAAACTAAAGACAAGCAGGATTGTCGTGCACCGGCTTTGCTTGCCGTCACCGCCTAAGGCCTCCAACTTAACGCCGAAAAATTTATGTTTTTTTTTATGTTACGGATTTTTATGTTAAATGGTCTTCCGGACCTTTATGACTTCACCGGGCTTTGGCGAGTGCAGAAGGCCTCTACGCCGTAAAACGCCGAAAAGAGTAGCTAGGCTTTAGCCTAGCTACTCTTTTCGGCGTTTATAGAGGCGTACATAGAGGCGAACGGCCCCTTGCCGATAAAATCATCTGTCAAACATGTGTGTCAGATAATATCTTTAGATAATTACACTAGCTTTGCCTGTCAGTAGCATCGATATAGATATCAACTCTTTAATAATAAAAACTAACTAAACTCAGGCCAGGCTAGGCTTGTATCTCGCGGGTTCGAATCCTGCCGAAGTCGTAAAACTTTTAGTAAGATTTTTCATTTTAAAAATAAACTCAGGCCTTCAGATCTTTTACTAGATGATTTATACAGCGTCAGGAAGCAAGCTTTGCCTACGCATAACGGGACACTGTAGTGCCTGGGTCATCTATATGTATGTATATAAGATATATATATAAAAGTTAACCCCTATTTCTTCGTGTCACGCCATACCTCGAGAATGGCTGGACCATTATTAATGGATACATTAATATTACTTATTATGTCAGTTTTTATTATTTATTTATATTTTTAACCGACTTCAAAAATGGAGGAAGTTCTATGTTCCTATGTATTTTTTATGTAGGTACGTCCACCGGGGTGTGCCGATATGTCGGGGTCGGCCGAGAAAACGTTGGCGGGACGATCTCGCCACCATCGATGAAGGATGGTGGGACGCAGCTAAAGATCGAGATGATTGGAAGAGTTTGGGGGAGACCTTTGCCCAGCAGTGGGACAGAATAGGTTAAAAAATAAAAAAAAAATGTCCGCTGATTATTCCGTATAAGTATAGAGATATTTGGTCGTAATTATGAACAGAAATGCTCTCTGCTTAGGAAATTGATGCCGGTTTTTAAATTTAAAAAAAATTGCTACTTGGGTACGTGAACATTCCTAGTGACAGGTAGCAAGCCAATCGAGTCCCGACATCCTAACCTCCTCATCCTATATTGCGTAATCGGTTCATTGAACCCGGATATCGGAATAGACATTTGATTTAAAGACCTGTTCCAGTGTACATTTTAGCCTACAGGGTGACTAAGAAAAACGTGATGTAAAACACAATGAAAGGTGATATAAGACATCCTTGGATATATTTACACAGCGTCATCTAGTCCCAAGCTAAGCAACTTAGTGTCTATGTTATGGTAACCAGATGACTGGATATACTACATAGATTTTTTTTTGTGAATATAGAAAAACAACCAGACCTTCTATGTGCAGAACATACAAACAGTTGTCCCGCGGCGGGTATCGAACCCGCAACCTCTGCATCTCAGGCGGGCTTTCGCCCACTGCGCCACAGAGGTCGTCATATGATATGTAGGGCACCATACATAGGTATTTGTATATATTGACCATTGTCTCTCCTGTGGATATGGCCGGCTAAGCTGAGAGGATGGTTAAGGTGCTGACTGCTGGGTAAGCCTATACTGGCCGCTAGACATCATGATCTTTCTGATGTATAATGCCCGGTTTCAAGAATACGTAAGTAAATCAATCGCCTTACGGCCAGTCTAAATAACCTGTGTATCTTTGGATTTCTTAACTGTGGGTGGATATTTGTCATTGTTTATTGATTTTCTTTACTGTGGATTTAGCAGTACTTATGCATATAAGTAGTTATTTTTTGTATGGGAGTAATGTCAAATATCTACCCACAGTAAGCAAAAACAAAGATAGGAAGGTAGCCCAGTCAAAATAGGCATTGACCCTTGCATAAAAAGGTAGGTATTAGTGGCAATTCTGAGTGTCGCAAAAGCTAAACTAAGCTAACTAAAATTGTTGCCGTCCCTTTCATAGCGATGGGAATAAAAAGGATGGCAATAATTTTAATTAGTTTAGTTTAGCTTTTGCGACACTCCGAATTGCCCCCAATATGTATGTTATTGAGACTGGCTATTAAACATTTAAACTTTTGATCATCGACCAACCAATAAACTATTTAAACGGTGAAAAGGCACAAATTGTATTAATTAGTTTTTTAAAAGTTTAATCTTTTCCGTTCAAATCTAGGTACTTCCGTTTCGGACATTCTTCAACCAGTTCTTCGAATTACTAACGGAATCTAGATTCTATAAACTCTATCAACCTTTCACACGTTCACACAATCGGTTATATCCCCTATTCATTTGCTTTAAGGTTTGTTTTTGTTTATTTATCACCTGTCAAATTTTCATATCCAGTAGATACGCGAATATATGTCCTATTACATTGTATTAAGATGTGTTGTTGGTTATTGATCGCTTGTCAAAGTTTAATATTGATTTACAACGGCGAAAGTACTCTAGCTTGAAGTTTGAAGCTAATTTATTAATTCGGTCAATAGATAATTTCTAAGCTGGTTTGTTTGGTTCACCGCGCCTTGATTGATAGATAAGTTTATATGTGATATACTTATTACAATAATTTAGTTATTTCCTTCCCTTTTTAACCCCCAACAAAAATAGGTAAGTTATAAGTTTGAGGTGTGTGTGTGTATTTCGTGGCGTGGTGAAAAAAATTTTGAAATCGGATGAGTAGTTTCAGAGATTACCCCAAACATACAAACAAACCAACTTACCTCTTCATAATATTAAGTACAGTAGGTACAGTACCTGTAGACAAACTAAACTACTGAGAAAAGAAATTCTGATAAAAAGTTTATCATAACATGTTAAAATAAAAAGTGAGGAATGTTATTTCAACTAAACATACGGAAGTATTATGATCTAGCTTTTCAAAGAGCCTAGATTTATAACCTAGAATGACTGATGATTAGAAAACATGATTCTTATTAAATAAGTAAAAACATGATTATTCAGTTATCTATTACTATAAATTATTATAACATATATAAATCTCATAAATAATCAAGATACCCACTGTACCTTGTGCGTAGGTAGGTACAGTAAACCACAAAATTTTTATGAAGCTTTATAATTTTAAGTTCAAAATTTGCTCTAATCTAAATCCCTTTCCTTACTAATAAAATAGGTATTATAACTGTTATTATATAAACATTATAAATTCGAAAGTAACTATGTCTGTCTGAGTCGCGCTTTTACGCCTAAACCACTGAACCAATTTTGATGAAATTTGGTACAAATATAGACAAGACCTTGGGAAAGGACATAGACTACATTTTGTTCGAATCCCACACGTTGAAAGTCGCGGGCTGCAGCTAGTTACCAATACTTTAAACTAGCTGTAAGTTATTTTACTTGCCATTTAGTATAAAATAAATGTAAATACTCCTGGTAATTAATTTAAATAAACTCTTTATAATAAATTCAGAGTAAAGTAACCGTAATTCATCTGTTGTTGTATCTGGAAAGTACAGTCAGTCTCGAATTAGCATAAACTTCTTAAGTTTTTTGAACAAAACTATAAATTACCTAACAGAGCTACGCGAGCGAAACCGTACGCGAAAGCGGCTAAAATACTCGGTCGACTATGAAACTACTATGGCAAAACTATCGTGAGTTGTATTAGACATTATAAAAGCACACGGGAAATTAATTAAAGATATCGTCGATTTAGATACCGACAATGTTTCGATTCTTCCGGAGAATCTTCATCTGGGTATGAGTGTGGAATTTTACGTGAGTAATTTCCCGTGTGCTATTATAAGTAAGAACTATGGCAACTTTACGGTAATCTTTTACAAGTATAAATTAAATAGATAAATAACCCCGACACGTAAACACGATGGTCAGACCATTTCCTGTTCATCCTATTCTGGTCATCATCAGACCCTGGAGTATTAATTCCCTACTAATAATATAAATGCGATAGTTACTGTGTCTGTATCTCTGTTTGTTACGCTTTCACGCATAAACCACTGAACCGATTTTCATGAAATTCGGTACAGAGATAGACTAGACCTTGGGAAAGGACATAGATTAAAAACATCCTTGGCTATCGGCAAATCTAATTTAAATAAATATTAGTGACAATTCGGAGTATCGCAAAAGCTAAACTTAACTAACTAAAAATGTTGCCGTCCCTTTCATAGCTATGGGAATAAAAAGGATGACATTAAGTTTGTTAGTTTAGTTTAGCTTTTGCGACACTCCGAATTGCCACTATTGATGATTCTTATATTTTTAATTGTAAAATTATATTTTCTGCGCGAATCATAATATTTAGATCAACCTGAATTTCTGCTTTCAAAAAACGATAGAAATTTTATTTTTGCGGGCAACCCTTACATATCCACCTTAAAAGCTCTCAGCATTTTACTTTCACTGACATTTTTGCATGTTTATTTCGATGCGCTGGGTCAAAGTTTAGATAACATCTGAATTTAATGTGTTTCACTTTATTTGGCGCTTAACCTTTTATCAAATCAAAATCAAATCAAATGTTTTTATTTCTGTAACTTAAAACTTAATTACATTCGTGGGTTTGGGACCCCCTTTTAAGTATGAAAATACCTGTATTAGAGGATCAAATAAACCTTTTACTTGGTGTAATATAATTTAATTCTTTGATAAATCGCCATCTTGATATTAAACTATCTGCGTCCCGCGGTGTTACCCGTTGAATAAGTTCCCGTTCCCGTGGGAATACTGGATTCAAAATTAGCCTATGTTTTAACGGTGTTACCCGCGGTGAATAAGTTCGCGTGGGAATACTGGGATCAAAAGTATCCTATGTTTTAATCCAGAGTATAAGCAATCTTGGTACCAAATTTCATTCAAATCCGTCTAGCCGTTTGAGCGTGAAGGAGTAACAAACATTCGCACACACATACAAACTTTCACCTTTATAATATTAGTGTGAGTACAGAAACAAATTAGTTAACAAGTTAACTGCGAATTACATGACACAAATGATCTTAATCTACTTTCAACAAAGTTTAAAGGTTTTTAATTTGTTTATTAGGTCTTTTAAGTATGATGCAAGCGATCTGTAGATATGTTAACTGATCCAGATTAATTCCACAAAGGCTTAGTACCAGACGATTTTAATTACCAAATTACATGTATTTACAATTTTGTTTTATTGTCTGCGTCGGCAGAGTGACACTTGACTTTTAACTTACGGTGGGTTCGAGTCATCAATGAATTTTTATTTTTTGGAAACTTATGGATTTAAACTTTGACACGAGCCTTTGACGACTTCTGTGGCGCAGTGGGCGAAAGCCCGCCGAGTCGCAGAGGTTGCGGGTTCGATCCCCGCCGCGGGACATTGTTAGCATGTTCTGCAGATTTTTGTTCCAGGTCTGGATGTTTTTTCTATGTATAATATGTAGGTATGTAAAAAAAAAAACGTATCTATGTAGTCATCTGGTTACCATAACACAAGCATTGAATTGCTTAGCTTGGGACTAGAGGACGCCGTGTGAAATGTCCAAGGATATTTATTTATTTATTTAAATAGTGAAGAAAAACATCGTGAGGATCGCCTCAGCTAGCTTCGCACGTATCAACTATTTATATCCTGTGGATACGGCTGATTTATCTTAGAAAATGGTAGTTGAGATTACCTTTTAAGTACATCATTATTATTATTATTTATTAATATAGAGATCTTTTTTAGTGGTCACTGTGTCATTGACCTTTGTTTTTTAAAATTACATCTTAAGGTGTGGTCTGTATTCTTATCTTTGTTAAAAATTTTGTAAGAACTATTCGAAAAGACCAATTAATCTCATTACGGCATATTATATCACAATGTTATAGTGCCTTGAAAAACGTTCACCGTCATTTTATGTTTGTTGTATCGCGGTGTAAACAAAACCGAATGATTTATCTTACTTTTGTTATATAAATACCTATATCGTCACTGGAAATATCACTTAACGTAAGGGACAAACCCCTGTTTTTCAGGAGAGCCAAAATACGTTTTTTTTTTTGGAAATTGATCTGTATCTTTTTTCCTGCCGTCCGATTTGAATACTTCAAAGAGCAAAGTATCTTAGTTTTTCAGCACCTTTCTTACTATTATTTCAAAAATGTGAAAAAACTTATGGTTTAGGAGATAGCCTGTCCCTTACCGTAAAATTCAATGTAAAGCTGTACCTTACGTTATTCAAAATGAAGGTGAAAACAGTCTGCGATGATGTTAGGAACAACATATTAAATAAAGTAATAGGTAAGTTTAGCGTAAGGGTCTTTTATTAGTTTTCAATTGTTGTAAGTACCTACATACAAACCTAGTAATATCACCCTTATTACTATCGAATTAGAGATCAAACCTTTTCGTATCTGTGTATGTGAGAAGAGAATATAAATTACCTGACCAATTAGATCTACAATTTTCTATTTCGATGCCAGTTTTAGACTAATTAGGTTATAAATATTAGATAATCAGCCTAAAAATGTATTTTGACACCTAGTGAGTAAACAGGAGGTTTCATAACGGCTTTGCAATTAAACGCAGAACAACAAAAATATATTTAAAATCTTTATTGGTAAGGACAAGTACTGAAAAGAGAAGAGGAATAGAAATATTGGTGAATTGTGTTTTATAAATAAAGAATTGGATATCCTAAGAGTAGAGGTAGACCAAATAAAAAAAACTGTACGTAGGTAACTGTAGTGAGAAGGAGGTGTTACCTACATCTCCTTCTCAGGACCAGTTGTGAGAGTATGAACTTGATAAATTGGAGGCTTTGCTAGATCAAGACTCGTGCCCAATGCAAGAAAAGCTTGCAGAATCATTAGGAGTTGACCAAAGAACAATTTCTATACGTTAAAAAGCCGTTGGATTCAGTCAAAAGCATGCAATGACTCCAAGTGAATTTAACGCAAGGGACAAAAAAAAATCTTAAAGATACTTACAAGTCCGTTACGTAAAATATTTATGACTAATCTGTCTAGAACTTACTAAAAAAATGTGATGTAAGGGACATTTTTTTAAAGATATCAAAATTCTGAGTATGCCAGTCGATAGAGCGTCGAATTTTAGATCGAATTGCATATTTAACTCATTTTCGACAAAATGTCCCTTACGTTAAGTGATATTTCCAGTGACGATATATTTACTGGCATAGGTACTACACATCCAAATGTGAAGTTACATTAGAACGTTTTTCTACTTATGTTCTATGTATGTAGTTTGGTAACTATTGATCTTTAAAGCGAAATCAAAAAGTGAAATCGAATATCCTCTCGTTTTTTGTATGCAAGTCTAATTACTTACTGTCAAAGTATGAATGTATTTTTTGACGTAAGTAAAAATGTTTTATTTAGCATACCATTTTAGTAAACGTAAGTAAAATGTATTATTTCATCGTAATCTAAATCATTGCCGCTGATGTAGTTATCTACAAAAAATACTTCATTAATCTCTAATAGATTTAAAACCAAATAAGTGCAACGAATCAATGATTACGTCATCAATATTACAGCCACGTCCATTTACGAACGTAGAGAAGAGCAAAAACGAAGCACTCATTAGGGTAATATAACCAGGCTCGGAGCCGACCTTCCAGGAACCGCCGACCACAGGACACTCTCATGCAGTAGGGCATGCTCATAATAACTAGAGTTGCTGACGATACGGACAAAATTTATTAGGACACAGTGTCCCAACTGACACTTTTGATTTTAAGGCTGTGTCCACAGTAGGCAAACTGTTAGCGGCCGACTGTGTTTGCGGCGTATCGTTTTAGTACCCTTCCATATATTTGAAATGAAGTGTCCACAGTTAGCTAGTTTGCGCTCACTTTACGCAGTTTGCAGCATTACGCGCGCCGACTGTCTCAGTCGGCGGCGGCGATATGGTTGATATGGCGAAATTTGATCTGAGTTTGCAACTAACTCAAAATTCAGTTTGCCACAAAGCGGCTCACTCAGTCGGCCGCTAACAGTTTGCCTACTGTGGACACAGCCTAATATTTTTGTTACTTTCGGACACCATTAAGCTGCATAGTACAGTCAGATTTGTTACGAAGGTCGTCGGTTTGAATCTGTCCGTATATCAATTGATTTTTCGAACGACGTATTAGGCGCATTAACACAAGTTCTAATCGGTGAAGGAAAACATCGTGCGGAAACCGCTTTGTAATAGTGACGATGGGCCTGCAACCTGTCACGTATGAAAAATTTACTTCTGCAAAATGTAGGCAAGTACCAAATTATGTATTTGGACATAGTCCTCATTACTCCCTTAGACATCTAAAATTGCCTAGAAGCTCTCTAAAATTGCATTGCTAAGAACTGAAAAGAAATGTGTGATCATAAATTCATATACTTAATAGTTATAACATATTTCATAGTTTATGTTTAGATTTATTCCATTGCAACATACCGGTAAAATAAGTCCATTAGCACAGATCAAAGAATGCATAAGCATCAAATTTCATATGAAGTAGGTAATAACAAAAAGTGTCCAATTCACGCCGCTGCTACGACAGCAGGTTGAGGTATTTGCGAATAAAGTGAATTAGATACAAGTTTTTATGAATAACATGGATTTGAAATTGTTCTAGGTTTCACAATGTTAAAGGTGCTCGTTCACTGCGACTTTCACACGCGTTAAATCGATGTCGTTGCAAATGCGTCAGGCACGGTTAGTAGCGATTCAAAAGCGCGTTTTAAGAATCAATTTATTTTAATCAGACAGACTCAAGTCTACTGTAAAGAGTTTTTAAACGTGTCTTACGGCCGGTTTCAATATTAAACTTACGAATGATCGTAGATTGATCGCCATAGCAACTTTGTTTAGACAACAAAAAATGTAGGACACTTTTTTACAGATAACAATATTACTATGGCGACAGATCCACGGTTATTAGTAAGTTGAATATTGCAACCCGGCATTAAACGTGGTAACGTTTTAAACGCGTTTTAAACCTCCTACGTCTTCTACGTTAACCTCGATTTATCGCACGAATAATATATTTTCGCATAGTGACTAACTTCTTTTACGACTTCGTTTTCACAGAAAAGAGTATAAACATTACAATGTTTCTGAAGCTCGTCTGAATTACGACTGAAACGACTGCCCTAGCCCAACGTTTAGGATAAGAGATGTACGAGATCTGTAATTCAATATGTAAGTCAGAAATCAGAAGAAAGGATTAAAGAAATAAAGCGATGGTAGAAAGAGATTCGATACAAAGCAATGCAAGCCAATTCGTTCGTTCGTTCGTTCGTTCGTATGAGCAAGTGGCCAACTCTAGTGACGGAGTTTTTAGGCCACCTAAAGGCCTCCTCCATGGCTTAACGACTTTAAAAGCCGAGACCGACATTTTAACGTGCCTTCTTAAGCATGGAAGCGCTCAGCGTCTGTAATTTGTCTAGGGCACGGTTGCTACGCTAGTGAGGTTCCGACAAATGCGACAGTATCAGTTTGGTTACTGTATCGACATAAAATCGCAGTGTACGAGTGCCCTAAGGTATTTGCTGACACATCTTAGTTATGCTACTGCATTGTTTCTAAGCAAAATAACTTAATTATTTATTATTTGCAAATACAATGACGTCTGTACTTTTCATGATTTCTAGGAATTTGATTTCACAATTCATAAATAAAAACAAACTTATGAGTATGACAAACTTATAACATTATTAAGATAAATCCGCCAAGTGCGAGTCGGACTTGTGCACGAAGGATTTAGAACCATTCTGTGAATATTTCAAGCGTCTATATCTTGCCGTTATTAACCACGGGTTAAAATATATGAAGACCTACTCCACAATTTATACTGTGGCAATAGAGTCCTTTGCCCAAAATTTATAACCCGACAAAATTGAATCAACTTTGTAATGTATGTTGTGCCTGTCCCACGATCGGCCAACACATTTCGGCGCCGAACAAATTGACAAGTATATCCTGCTAAATTGCGGTGGCTATTGAAATACGACCGTATTGATATATGAAGCGACCTGTTTGATTTATGCGGATTGCCGTCCATTTTGGCGCTCAGTTTATTGCGGGAATTTGAAAACGGCTTCGTTTGAAAATAGAGCAAAGTTAAAGTTATATGTGTTTGGTTAAGGAATTTTCTCTCCAGAATTTGAGATTGGAATTTCGATTTGCTTTTGAGCAATTGTGATCTTGTTCGTCTAATACTTTCGATCTTAATCTAAGAATATTTGGCAGTACGGTTTAATTGACCTACCTTTTGATCAGTAACCCTGTTTTTTAGGATTGACATTTATGGGTTGTAGGTTCTTTGAACCGCCATAGCTTTACCGGACTACCATCCGAAGAAACTGAGTGTATTGCCCTTAAATTTGAACACTGCATCATCTGACAGCGCGTAAGACGAAGAAAAGATTGTAAGTGCACGGAACCCCACGAAGAAAACTCCCCCTTGGCCGCACCTTAACGATTTCCATCGCTGGACATTGCCGTGATCCAATTAATAATAATAATGCGTCGGCAAAAAGAACTATACTAAGTGCGATTTTCGTCCGAAATCGGGCGAAATTCCTTCGCTCCAGGCGAGTGAGGGTCATCGGCCGGACGAAACTGGTCCACAATTATTTGCCCAAAAAAGCCCTTGGCGAAAGGGTTAGGCGGAGACTTCTTTACATTTTAACGTTAAATTGGCCCCCGTTGTCTCTGTATCTTAAATACTCTTATAATGGCGGCTCGTAATGGGCCGTTTTTCGGGATAATTTTTATCGTTGTAATGGCTGCCTTTTGTGGTTATCTGGTGGTGCATTTTTCTAATGATGGAAGTCAAACGGGGTGATGTTGAGCAAACTATGGAGCATAATGCCTTCGTGGCCATAATTAAGTACTTTCAACAATCCGGTGCTGATGAAGATGTGGGCTTAACTCCCAAGGTAGCAGTCTAATGAAATTTGAAATTAAATGAATAGTTTTATTTAATACAATTTAAGTGATATTAAAATTCTGATACTAAATTACTATAATAATAAGAAATGCTTTGTCATGCGAGACCTTTAGATGCGATGTTAATTTTTACTACTCTGTACAAAAAACTGTGAATAAAATAACTACTAAACGTGGTCCTGCGGCAAAGACATGAATAAAATATTTGATACATAGACCTACTATATACCACATGAGAAAGATTTGAGCAATCAAGACTTAAATTGCTTAGCAAACATCACGCACAATAGAAGCTGTCATACACGACGTAAACCCGATATTTGTACACGCATGACATTTGGTTAGACCATTTACCGCGCAAAATGGCCATTAGACTTAGGAACAATGATCAATGAATTGTTAAACAAATTGATCGATACCGCAGAACTTTAGACTGGGTGAACCGATTTTGAAAATTCTTTTTTGGTTTAAAAGCTAGTTTTTGCTTTTTGTTTTGCTGATCATTTAAGTTTTTTAGTAATAAATAATCTATTCAATTCTCAAATTACTAAAAGTTTATAAGTAGATATAACTGTAAGCAAATTAATAAACAAGTATTTATTTAATAGATAATATATTATGTTACTCTTACGCCTATAAAACTTTTTTTATAAGTAATGTTTTAAACAAGAAATTCTCAATTAGACCAGCTCCTTAAACAATTTCTATAACTGGTCATCTGATTTAGGGATGGGCGTTTTACCACTTGCAATCAAAACCACTGTAATAAGAACCACAATTATCTTAATCACCTTATAAATGCAGAGCTCCAATCACACTGGTTATTCTTACTTTTTGTGTTGTTTTGTTTAATATTTTAGACAATCTATTTTAGATGTTATAGTAGATGAATTAAGGTGTATTTTTATCCTTTGACTCTACACAGCCCGAGGGCACGAATACCGCCAATCTGTCAAACTTAACTAGTCTAGAAAAAGTGTCATAAAAAATTATATGACCATTTAATAATGCCGTCGCAAAAACAGCACTTCATTGTACTTTCGGACTGCCTTTGAAATTAAAACTAGCTTTAACCAATTAGTTTGTTGACATCATCATGTAGCATGTAATGTGAGACTTACAGATACAAACATACTTGCAGACAGAAAAAATACATAAAGTTTTATTATATAAAAAAATCACGAAAGTTCTAGTAGAAAATAGATAACGATGAAAAGAAAATTGCTCTATGAAGATAGTACCTACATATTTGAATTTATTTAATGCAAAAAATAAACATTTAAAAAATAAAAAATAAAAAATAAACAGTTTAGAACATAGTCAAAACAAAAATTCGCTGTTTCAAACTTCACTGTTTTAGAAACTGTAAAAAAACTCCTAAAATGACTTTTTAATAACTGTCTCGGTTTCAGACTTTTCCTAAGACGCCCTGAAAAAACTCACTTACTTACTGTATACGATTCTCGCATCATCATTCTCCTGCCCTTATCCCACGCTAAGTAGCTAAGTCTCGATATACGATTCTCGCAAATATTTACAAAATACAGAACTGATTGAAATAATTTTGAATGAAAATATCTTGGATTCGATCACCCGTTGATAATTATCCAAACTTACCAGTTCTCTTGCTTACAATGTTTTAAGAAAATTCAATACAAAACAGTTACATTTTATTATTTATAATTGTCACTCATTACATGACCGCTGGCATCTGAAATGGGCTAGGTATATATCGGTCATGTAATTTATAAACTGTGGTATAATGATTTGAATGGCCCCAAATTAATTAGTGTGAAATATATCAGGGTAATTTTACTCCTTATTCGTTTGGGTACTTAGCTTTTAGTACTCCATCGTGGAGTTAAGAAAACGATTGAATTTCAAGGACATATTTTTGAGGTTATAAAAGGGCTGGTTCTGAAAAAATATAGGATAAAATACAACGATTTAAATGATACAATAAATATACTTTAAATATAAAAGAAATATCTTTTAAAATTATTTATAACAAGTGAAACAATAAACTTTATCTAAAAAAATCGTACAGAACCCTTCACAGGGACTAAGAAGCGCGCTTGTCAAATTATTGAGCACTCAAAAAAGTATGTAGGTACATTTAATTCAATTTCACACATTTATTTTATGTGTCAAAATTAAAAACAATCGAAAAACTTAATGTTCTTAATTGTAAATTGCACATTTTTCGGAGTAATCGTCTGTAAAACTTTTAAGGAAACCAGTAACGGTTTAAAACTTATTTTCGTTGATTTTTGCGCTTATTTTTGAGTAAATTATCCGCTTTGTTTTTAATTTTCTCACGTCAAGATAATGATCGCGTGTGTTCAGAAATTTGGTTTAATTTTCGAACGTTTTTGTTTTTAATTTCGTATTTCATTCACAGTCATGCAATGTATGTACTTATTACTTTATTTTTTGTGTTTCGTGGCTCACTGTCCGTCCATACGTAATGCTTTTCATTCATGTAATCAGAGATTTAATCGTTTGTTTAGTCTTGTCGTCGCATATTCATTAATTATGTAAACTTAGAAACGTTCGTACCATACTAGCTTGGTCATCATCATCATCATCATCATTCTCCTTCCCTTATCCCACTATACTAGCTTGGTATGAGCTAAAAACAAACTTGATTAGGACTGTTTTAGGGAGCGGTAGACATCATTGGAAAATGATAAAATACTAGAAAGAAAGAAAGAAAAAATAATCTCTCACAAAACAGGCTTACCTCTAACCTTTATCATTATTTTTAACTGTATTTATTTTAAAAATTTATTGCTTTATATTTTTATATTTATGTGTTGTGAGAGAATTAAATAAACAATTTGTATTTGTATAATTGTTTCTGTAGGACCTCAAGCATTACTTCGAAACGTCTCATATTGATGGTGATTCTATGACAAAGATATTTAAGTATTTTATATATTTATTTGTCCGGTCAGGAACAGGAACAGGCCGGAACAGGCAGTAGAATCACCTAGTTTTAAGAACGTGACATGTCAAAGTGGTCTATAAACGATCGTACTGAATAAATACATTTTGATTTGATTTGATTTGATTTGGTCATAATTATGATACAATCCCTTCCACTTCCTTATAGTTGACCAACTCCCGCCTTCAATTCAAATAAAATTATATGCCAAAGTGAAAATAAATATCAAAAAAAGTAATAAACACACATGGATGAGCCATTCAATATTAAAAGTGCCCAATCGACATCCAAATAAGACCAATCGAATGGAATGCAGAGTATTAAAGTGAAATCGGAACGTAAAATTCACAAAGGGACACAAACATACTTTGGATCGTCTTATCTCTCAATTAAGCCAAACAAACACTGAGAGATTAATCTTTCAAAGTAATTTCGAAAGTTGAGGACGAAACTAGTGACTTCATGTGGTTTCTTTCGCTTACTATGTAAATACCTGACTTTCGTTGAGCGTCATGGCTTCGAATCTAGGCCATGCATCAACGCGTTTATATATTTTTCGTTTCGTAAATTTATGTATTGTATATGCACATATTAAGAGCTTTAAACGGTGAAGGAAAACGTGAGGAAACCCGCGGCTAGTCAGCCCCGCAAGTATTGACCATTGTTTTTCCTATGGATATGACCGGCTAAGCTAAGTGGTTAGGTGCTGCAAGCCTGTTACATCTCAACAATATCCCAGGCACTACAGTGTTCCGTTAAGAGGCAAAAATTCTCTCCTGACATTGTATAAATCATCTAGTACAGATGTACTTAAAGTCTACCCTTTTAAGTACCACATCTGAGCGCTTCCGTGCTTCGGAGGGCACGTTAAATTGTCGGTCCCGGCTTTTAAAGTCGTTAAGCCATGGCGGAGGCCTTTAGGTGGCCTAAAAACTCCGTCACCAGAGTTGGTCACTTGCTCATACGAACGAACGAAGTACCACAAGAAACCGCGGACAGCAGCTTGCCATAAACTTGTAAATATATTTATTTTAAGCATCGCGAAATAAAAAAATATGAGATCGGCTCCATGCTTTTCAAGTTTTTAATCTGCAAACATACACAAGTTTCTGTACACACAGACTCACAGACTTTCGTAAACTTTGTTGGAATTCGCGCATCGTTTATCGGTTTCGGCCCTGCATCCTTTTATTGGTTATATAGAATCAGTGTCAGTGAAAAGTTTAGTTAAACCGACGCGTCCAACTGCAACCATGAGTAAATAGTAATATTATTGCAACACCCTGACTTGAGAGTATTGTACAATGAACTGGAAAATATGTATTTTAAAGACAGGACATTAGGTAAGTATTTGGCAAGAAAAATAATAAGTAATTAAAAACCTTACACGACTTTGTGGCGAGCAGTGGATGAGACTAGCGCAGGACCGGAAAGAGTGCCGGGATAATAAGGAGGCCTATACCCAGCAGTTATGATGTGGACTTATAGGTATAGATAGATAATAATAAATAGTTACAGATTTTTCCAGCAAAACAACCCAGGATACGTTTTAAATATATTAGCAAGAATTACAAATTGCTTAGGTGTTGGTGTCCGAAACAGACTACAAGCTATATCAAGACAAATCTAAATTAAGCAGTTTCATAACTCGTAAACCAATCACAGCCACGGCTATCTGATTAAAACTGAATATTCGCGTCAGTTTAAACATAGCTTTATAATTCCACCTGTCCGGTTTCCATTCGATTTGGGAGTACGATTAAGTTCGCGAAAACGGTGAACCGATAACTATCGGTCACAGGCTAGGGCTGCTAAAAGTTTTAAGACCATTAAGGGAAGGTTCATATCTGACGGAACATATTATCGGTCGGTTGTCTATACATTTGTCTGTTCTGGCGTTACGCGACCGATAATACGCGACGCATGTTCCGTCAGATATGAACCTTCCCTTAGTCAATGTGAAGAATCATTAATCGTTTATGATCCTTGAGGTACTACTGAAATTAATTTATTTTAGGAGTTTAAATATAATCAATCTTCTTAAAATGGAAGTAGTTCTATGAAGGCAATTGAACAAAGTAACGCTCCTCCAGGATCCATCATAATATTCATCTCCATATCACCTGCTAGGAATAGATATTACAGTGATTATGTTGTTTTTTTAGTGACGCGTTTATTTAAGCGCGAAGATATAAGAAGAGTGCAGATACTCTGTAAAGTTAGCTTCTGAAGAAAGTGGATGAATTGAATGATGTAATGATTGTCAAAGGAATTTCGGAAGGCAAAGCCCTGTGTCAATGAACAGGTTGCACTGCTCGAACTCAGGGCTCCGCCGCTGATCGAGTTTGAAAAGTTCTTTTAAGCACATTATTAAAACGCGATTTTGTTGCAGAGTAGTTTTGACCACTAGTTAAATAAATCTAAAATAAAGTTTAATAAATCATGTAAGTGACTGTGTCTTTTATGAGAATAAATGTCTTTAAACCTATAAATAGTCTTAAACAATAATTTAAAATTAAATAAATATGTTCATGTCTTACCCCAATCAGGTAAGAAGCTTACTTACTTGTTGATGATAATAATGCTTAGTAGGCATTCTTAAATCATCAGTAAGTAAATTTTTTATCGTGGTAATACCCGTACTTAGGTAAGTAGGTACAATATAATGTTTTGTAATTTTTTTGCTTACGATCGTAAAGTCTTAATTTTGTTTTCGATTTATGAATTAAAATGTAAATAAACGATTAACGATTTATGAAGGATAAAAAGACATGAGAGCAACTATGGGAGACTTTTAATTTGAAACACAATTGTGTTCGAACTGACGTAAAGAATAAATAAATAACGCGATAAAACCCCGTGTCCATGTATTTATAAAGAAGACTGATGTAGTTTCTGTTCTTAGCTACTCTACACTTCGCCGGGAGCACCTCATTTGATCTGGAGCGCGGGTAGGCGGCCTGTTTTTTCGGTCCGTACAAGTTTGGCAAGCGGGTAGGTCTGCACACGGAGTATAGAGACTTTGGAAATGGCTACAATATATCCTGGTCAAATATGCCTGAATTTCCTTTAAAATCCTCAAAAACCCTTTTAGAATTCCACAATGCCCTTTTAGATTCCTAATTTTTATTAAATAGGTACTAGCTTACTCGGCCGCGGCTTCGGTGGTACCTACCTGGATAAAAAGTAGCCTCTGTGTTTTTCCAGGTCATAATCTATGTATATTCTAAGTTTCAGCCAAATCCGTTCAATAGTTTTCGCGTAAAAGTGAAACAAACATCCATAAATACAAATAGATTAGAACTTTTACAAATGGCGAAAGTTTTAGGTCTGGCTGGAACTTCCAGTCACTCTAGCTCGGTGCTCATCGTTCCTTCAGGCCTTTATTGAACACTTCGCAATTTTGTACCCCAGTAATTGTATAGCGTTCTCTCAAATTTTATGTTAAGTAGTTAATGTTTTCTTAAAATAATGAGTAGGTGCGTATAATTGGACGGAATACCGAAATCTGCTGATTTTAATCGCAAAAGTATGGAACGTTTTGGATGCAATTTATGGGCGCTTGTTATGATGGATCATTCAATTATGGCTGCTATCGCGTTGGCAATGGATTCACTAATCACCATACAATCAGCTAAGTTATAAATCATATAGGTTGCTTCTGCCCGCGGCTTCGAGCGACGTTTTTATCACAATTAATATAGGTACTATTCCAGGCTATGATCTGCCCTATCCTAGTTTTATCAACTTTGGTTTTCTGATTAAAGCTTGGTAGGAACACAAACATCTAAACATTACTCGCAAAATTACAGATTTATAATATGGGTTTGTTAGTCGATTTTATAAATAAAAAAAGGCTGCAATGTGCATGGAAAAAAACAATATGCTATTATTTATTGACAGCTATCAATGTTGACAGCACTAAAATTGATGCCATCTTTTTTATTTAGATCGTTATGAAAGGAACGGCAACATTTTTAGTGCTGTCAAATTAGTTTAGTTTTAGCGACATCTGAATTGACACCATTATGACTTTATATTTTCGAGTAGTCCTTGTCATGGTACCATAATTAGGTAGGCCATAGGTATCTTATCTGAAACCCTATATAATCCAGTTCGTAAAGGGCAAACAACCACCAAAGTCAAAACGTCAGTGAACTTACATCATATATTTTGACAAAAAATCTATATAAGTCGTTTCTTTTAATTTGTGCCTCTTCAAATCATTAACACACCGCTACATCGCATCGATCAAATCCTAAACAAAACACAAAAACAAGACTCCATTCATATTCGCTAAAGGGTGCCGCTATCGCAAACCTAATCGCAAAACGAAACCCAAAAAAGGCGAAGCAGAAAAAGCCAGTTTAGATAAGAGTTTTGCAGGTTACACCACCGTCACATGACAGATTATTATGCTATTTATATTCTCCATATTTTCGTATTTATCAAGAAAAAATTATTTCTTATATTCTCTATTTATATAAGAAAACTCTACGATGTATAAATAATATCAATAATCTTTACAGAGAAAGGAGCACTTTAAAGCCACTCTCGCTATCAAGTGCAGGCATTACTAAACAAACTGTGATGTTTGTATTATGGTAATGCAACAAAAATAATAAGTTTAATATTAAAATTATATTATTTAAGCATTATAAATATGAATACTAAGTTTATTATTCGTAATGCAACAAAAAACATTTAGTCATGACCACGCATATGGACTAAGTATATCTTTCTTATGGCCTAACTGACTTTTGGGTGGTGCTAAAATCAGTTTTTTTTATTATTACGTCCGCCAGACAGCCGACGCTTTTTCAGAGACAGTAATCAGCATTCGAGTGTTGTCGATTAAACGGACAATTAAGAAAGCAAATAAATCTTATAATCGGGTTAAAAGGATTCATTTTGGCAGCGTTGCCCACCTTTATCTTAAAAAATAAAAATAAATTAAAAAAAACTGAATACCACTCGCACTTTTGGAATCCCGTACTGATTTTACCACATTTGCTGTAGTTTAGGATTTTTATTTATAATTTTTTTTGCGTTAGTTGAACTTAAGATAACGCTCATATATCTCCTCTCATTTTTAACAAATTTAATGTTCTTATCAAGTTTGTATGAACTTGGTTTTTGTTAATTTTACCTTAAAAGGTACCTAAATACTTTAGGTAGGTAACTTCTTCGACAAACAATTGGTACGAAGAAAAAAAATGCCAATTAATTTTGTTTATTTATATAACTAGGTACTTACCTATTTTTATGGCATGCTAAAATTTCATAAGGACAAATTTATTAAACAAAAATAATTAATTACAACCTTCAAACAGTAGGTAATAATTATCGGTTTTTGTATTAATTCGTCTGCTACATGGTGGTTAATTTGATAAGATATCAAGGGCTATGCGTACTTATTAGTTACTAAACTAGGATATTTTAGGGAAATTATATCAAGTCATAAAAATTACTAATACATACACGTGTTTTTTTGTAATAAAAGCGCTGAACAGGGTCATTTAACACACAACACCGGTTAACACCGTCCATTAAGAGGCCGTAGGTAGCAAATATGTGGTTTGAATCGTATTAGATCTCAAAATCCGTGATAGATACCACCTTATAATGTTTGGAGAAATTAAACTTTGAACTTTTATCTTGCGTTGTGGTTTTTTAGAAACACGATTGGTAAAAGTTTTCTCGATCATATATTTTTTTGAAAAATACATGTTTTTCACACAGTTTGCTATTTATCTCAGGAACAGAACGCTATTTTTGTTGGTTTTATGTTTTGACAAATAGCCTAGAAGTATTCATTTAGTTCTGGTTTTTTAATTTTTCGATTACTTGTTTAATTAACTTGTAATTAAATAAAAACTGTTTTTTCGCTATAAATTATGTTGCGTGTCTATCGTTCTGCGCTTCTCACTCACGAGTAAAAACATTATTCGCTCTCCCGCTCATTCCTCGGCGTTATGGCACACACTTAAAGTATTTCGTATTTATTTATTCATTAACAATCATACAATTGTGTCCAAATTAAAAAAAAAAAAAGTTGCACCCCTAGATTCTGGGGAATTGGACGTGACTTTACAACACAGAATAAATACACAAGGTTACTGGTGACATTTTTTTGAAATCACAACTTTACACAGTACGCACTGCCTTAAATATTTAATAACTAATTGAAGAATGATTATTTCAAGCTAAACTTTGAAGCTGCTTGAAGCTGCTTGACCGACTGACCGTCTCAATGCGTCTTTTGACCGTCTCAATGCGTCTTTAGATAGGTTTGTAACCTAGGATAAACAAATGCACACCGCAAGCTATTTGTCAGGCGCTCGGCGTAAACCGCAGCGTGGGAACAGAGGCTGCGCATGAAATCTATACCATCACTGTCCTGACGGGGTGGAGCGGACATTCGAGCTGGGTCGTGGGCTCTTATCCTGGTTCGGCTTTTATAAAACTACTAGCTGTAGGCATTTAGTGATGACAATGATAAGAAGTAGACTATGTCCTTTCTTTTACCTATATCTATTAAAATTTTTATGGTAATCTGTTCAGTAGTAGGCTTGAAAAAGTAGCAGACAGGAGTTTAAATGAAATATGATCACTGCATTCCCAAGATTACATATTTTTTCAGATCTTTATAGGCATTTTTAGATCTTTTGAAGATGTCTAATGGTAGTTAGAATACATATTTAATATGTCCACATTTTGTAGAAGTTAACATTCCATACGTGACAGGTACCTAAGTGAAAAATTATCCCACCTACTAGTAAAAAGTGGGGAAAAAATCCGTTTATTATGTGGAACTGCTTGTTTAATGTAAGTTTTGAAATAATATTTTTTGAATAATCTATAATTTTATAATATCAACTTTTTAGTTTTTTTTAAACTATGCGTTCACTGTTACATCAGGATGTTCTAACCACTTTCCTCACAACATGCGTAAAAATGTCTCCAAATTTAGGACATAAAGTAAAAGCGTGATAAAACAAATTATTGTCGTAAATTGATGTCACTCCATGTCTTTTCAATTTACCGGTTAAAGTTTTCAAGTTTCGTGCACGTAAGTAACGATATTTCAATTAGAGTTAAAGAACTTGTAAAATACGCATATTGTTTCTGTGTCATGTCATGCGTGTAAAATTGGAAAATGGGGCTAAAATGGTCGCCAAGCATTGTCAGATTCACCTAAAAATTGTTAGTATGGCAACTATAGTGTTCTTAAATTCAAATTCAGAATGTTTTTTCGAATTTAGAAAGATTTGCGGCCATTATGGAAACAATAGTGTTCTTAAATTCAAATTCAAAATGTTTTTTTGAATTTCGAAATATTTGCGGACGTTTTATACCATGCGAAAGCTATTTAGAGAAATACATAGTTTAAAACTTACACAAAAAAATACCTTCTGCAAAATGTGGGTATGTACCAAAAATGTAGGTATTTGGACATACCTCTAACTACCCTTTAGACATCTCCATAGTATCTTAAATGACTAAATAGATCTGAAATAATTTGTCTACCGAACTTTGGGAATACAGTCGTGACCATATTTCATAAAAAAAATTAAATAAAATCTGTTATCAGAAATTAAAGGTTCCACTAATTACTAAATGAATGAATTTGTTTACAGTACCTTGTGATCAAAATATAATATAGGTATATCATATAGTATGTGTCTGAATGAAATCAGACGTTTTCTATTTATAAACATAAAGCCCATCGGGGTCGCGCGTTCGAATCCCAGGTCAAGTCATTTGAATCTGTTTGATGCGTGCGTGCATGTAAACTCACTTTTTATTAGAAATGTATGCAATTTGGAACTTCCGAAGGGAGGTTATGGGCTCATGAAAAATATCGGAATGATAATTTCAGTACCAACTTCGGTTTTATTTTTTTATCATACAGCTTAATGATCATGGTTATGATTATTTTAGATTTTTATTTAAATATTTTTAAGCTATTGCATAGCTTCTATCGCGGGCTTCGAGCGTGGAGACCGAATCCAGAAATTCCGTAACGAAAATAACACCACACGTCTTTTTTATTTTAATAAACTGACTTTCATTTCGAAAGAAGAGAACAAATGGGACCATTTCGGGAGTATACTCGTTCAAACAAAAAGACAATTTACCTAATCGGTATCGGAAATATTAAATAAAAAAAACATACAGTGGAACATAGAACCTCCTCCTTTTTTGAAGTCGGTTAAAAATACTACTATTCCATAACTATTTAAAAAAACATCTATTAGTATAAGAACTATTTAAGTTGGTTGTCAGTCAGTCAATTAATCATAACATATTTACAAAAGGGTTAAGTATAATTTGAAGGCCCCTCTAGCCATTCTGATTTGACTACTGTGTGGTCATTTAAGATCTTTAAATGACCACGGCTGGCTCATTATGTAAATAAAGTGATAATTTAGAGGGACACGCAAGTGGCCAGTCCTGAGGCTATAAACTATGAGGTTGTTAAATATGACAAAGGACATTGACCATTTTTAGGATAAAAATATATTGTACACTAGTTGTACATAACTACATGAGGTTAATAATAAGGTAGGTACTTAATATTTTTTATTTGAAACATTTTATACAATAATCATTTCATTACATAAAATGAAATAAAATATGATCACGACTGTATTTCCAAGTTGCGGTAGATTATATATTATTGTATATTCTTTTAGATCTCTGGGCATTTTTAGATTCAATGATGTCTAAGGGGGTAGTCAATGTTATGTCCAAATACATTTTGGTACATGTCCACATTTTGCAGAAGTTAACATTCCATACTAACAGGTTGCAAGCCCATCGACGCTGCTAGAAATAAATAACAATCTAGTTTTAAAAAACATGAATAATATTGATTTCCGTATTCTTAGCAGTCGCAAGTAACGTTAGATCGTAGTTGGTACGGTCAGCCAAATATGTGGTCTACCAACCTACAGTTGAGTTTCATTTGAACGACACAATAGTAGTCGATTTCCACTTGCAATAACATTATGAAGTAACCATTGCTCTCTTTGCTATACATAGGTACCTATTTACGTCATGCCATGTGTCAAGTTTGAATTCTCGCAAGAAAAAGTCAACCTTATCGATAATAAGATTTTATAGAAACTTTTGTCAAAATTGGTAGACCACTATCCTTATTAGTTAATGTTACGTCTATAAGTTGACATTCTGAATATAATATAACTTTTCGTGGTGTTTCGAACTTTGATTCAAAGTTTCCACGGACTTAGTTATGTCACAAAATGGAAAAACTAACTTTAAAAGTTCAAGAATCAAGCTATAATTTTATAAGCAACAATTAATTGTTGTACAACATCAATAATACAGAACCTAGTCGCCATAGAAACTTGGTCATTGTCCTTTGACATAGGCCTATCAATCTATATCTATATCTATCTATTTAGAAAATGAAGTTTTAGCTGTGTTTTCAGGCAATAAAAAAAAGAATAAGACTAAAGTATGGAAGTAAAGCCAAATATGTATTACCACAGTAAGCAAAACCACAGATAGATAGTATTAAGACTGGGTGTAAGGAACATAAATAGTAGTTTGAAAAAGCTAGCTACATTATAATAAACAATGATTAGTGGTTGGTGGGTTGTCAGTCAATCATCACAAGAGCCCTAATAATACAATACGAAAGCTAGAATAGTTACATCATTGCCCTGAATCACTGACTGACGGAACAACGCGCAAATTGCTAATCGTAAAGACCCAAAACTTGGAGAGTATGTTCTTTGTATGACGTAGGCACCCTAGAATTAAGAATAGTAGGTTAAGTAGGATAGTAGGATAATAATATTTTTTTTCGAAATTCTGTTGTCTGAAAAGTTTGTGTTAAAAATCTTATTCTTTGAACTTACAAACTTGTAACTTAGCATTACTTCGATATATTTCATATAATTTTATGACAAAATATTTTCAAGACTATATCCACGGGGTACAGGGGTTGTTTAAGTTTGTATGGAAATTCATAACGAGTCGTTCATTTCATTTGAAACTTTATTGTGCAGTACAAATAAAATAAACCTGTGTAATAATTTTCTTAAAACTACCCTTTACCAACTTGAACACCCTCCCGCAACCCCCTTTGGGAGGGTGTTCAAGTTGGTACTTAACGGGTGGTTCGATTTACTTCAAACTTTGTATGTATTCTCATAATCAGATGGTGGTTTGTTGGGATTTTACAAATTCTTCAGCCTCCTTTAGGTTACTAAGAAATTAACGCGAACGAAGTCGCGGGCATCTGATAGTATAACTGTATAATATTAAATATAGTGAACAGGATGTCTACCTTGCAATTTTTGCGTCATGTCGACGTTGCAAAATCATAGCCTGACTTAACCTACATCGCTGACATGGCAATTGCTTTAACTAGACTTTGGTCGTGCTTTAACTTAGCCTGGTCATTGACCCAGCGCTGAGTGACTAAGACAAAACCAGTGATAAGGTATTATTAAAGAGATTAGAAATTATCATTAAATATTAGGCAGAATCGCAGTCAAAAGTATTGGAGACAAAATATTCTCTAGCAAGACAGTGCTTTAACTTGGCCTGGTCATTGACCCAGCGCTTACTGACTAAGAAAAAACCAGTGATATTGTAGATTTTAATGAAGAAAGAAGGAGTTACTATTATTAAATATCAGGAAGAATCGCAGTCAAAAGTATTCGATACAAAATCATCTTTGGCTTCACTTTCTTTTGATCGTAGCTTGATATGCATTTTATATACATTCAGTCGTTTTTAGTATCTCAAAATTAATACCTAACTATTTGGCAGTGGTTTGGATCAGTTGAGCTACCTATAGATCGTTTGTAACGATCCTTAGGTGGCTCAACTGGTTCTAATTGTATTTTGTACAGTTATGTAAATATGTAGTAGTTTAGTTTCTGTAAATAAATTTTGTCCACTATTTTTATTTATAACAAAATTACTATAGCTTTGAAATGCATAACTCCCTTTTAAAATTCAGTAGACGGACAATCGGTCATTTGACAACGAACATCAAACAAAACAAACGGAAAACGTTCTATTTCAGTCAAACTGTCAAACGTTTGTCACGGCTACATCGGCCTGTGTCATTTCATTATATTTGTTTTTAATATACACTTTAGATCTCTGTTTTTAAAGTTTAATTTTGATTGGTATGAACTGTAGAGTTTATATAAAATACGAATATTTAAATGATTCGATTGTCTATTTTTATAAAAGAGAAAAAGAGTATTATTCCGGATCGTATCGATTAATTAAATTAAATTTTCTTTAATAATTAATTGTCCTTTCGAATTTAATAATAAGTAAGTAAGTTCGTATGAGCAAGTGGCCAACTCTGGTGACGGAGTTTTTAGGCCGCCTAAAGGCCTCCGTCATGGCTTAATGAATTTAATAATCATAAAATAACGAGTAAATACAATGTAGATATGTCAGGATCATAAGCAAGTAGAAAACTGTGGTGCTGACTAGGTACACCCAACGGAATAGAGACATCATTTTATTATAAATGCATACAGTCAGGGGTTAACACATTCAGTGCCCATGACACACATGAACTGCCTGTACATGCTGTCCTGCACTGAAAAACCGGAGATGAGAATGTATTAAACTTTAAAAGTAGGAAAACCTATAAAACACTTAATATTATATTAAATAGCACATGGGAAATTACTCACGTAAAAATATCTTCGATTTAGATACCGACAATTACGGGACCGTAGAACTAATTACGGGAAAACAATGCTGACTTATGAAGGTGCGCAGTTATACAACAAATTGCCATCGGGTATAAAAAGTGTAAGCTCATTTAATGCATTCAAATCTGAACTTGCACAACACATTATGAAATGTTAATTATCATACTAAGGTGCCTACCCACATCTAAAATAATGCATTATGTGAGTACATTTTATCGCTACAACTAAATACAACTTTCCGAGCGACGACATAATACATTTAACAATTATTGTAATATCTGTTTCTCAAGTAAGTGACTTTTGTGTCTTTTTTGGGAAATAAACATTCTTTAAACCTACAATGTTCGATTCTTCCGGAGAATCTTCTTCTGGGTATCAGTGAGGCTACTCGCGGTCGCGTCTCACACTACGATATTTTTGAAAGTGAAACACTCAATATTTTTAGTGTTACAGTGAAACTATCGTTACGACCTACTGATATGTATTCTGTGACCAAGCCGAGGAGCCACTGACTTTCCTAGTCTCCCACTTCGGGTCATTGACCGGAAAAACAAAAAAATTGGCATCCGATTGAAGCTTGGTCACGTGACGTTTCTTTTATGTTTTTTTAACGTGCACACAACACGAAAACTAGATACGAACGTTTAGAATGCGGTTTTATTCTGGCGTGGTCGAGATATTACTTATAAAGTTGTGTGTCGTTCGAGATTTTTAAGCTATTGCATAGCTTTTATCGCGGGCCTTGAGCGTGGAGACCGAATCCAGTAATTGCGTAACGAAAATAACCTAACACCCCCCATGCAGTAGCTTTACCGCGGCAGTCTCCGAGTGCCACACGTCCTTTTTTTATAATTATATCGTGCCCTGGGTGCTGGAGTGAAATGCTTGGAAACCGCACAATCCCGAAAGAAATGGCAAAATGAAAGAGTCCTATCCGACACCCATAGGGTTGAATAAGGTTAAGAAGAAAAAAAGATAAGTACTTTCATCTATCTTATACCTTTAAACGAGCAATTCTTGTAGGTATATATAATCTGAATCTCGGAATCAGCTCAACGACTTTCATGAAAATTAGTTGCTAGGCTAGGCTTTCGGGGTTGATCAATCGATCTAACTAGGTTTCATTTTTAAAAATTGTCGTTTTATCGTGCCATACCTTATTCATTTTTTTTCCTTCATCCGTGTTTTCAGGCATTAACAAAATTATACCTAGCGAAGCTAGATCATCCAGGTACCTACTTGTGTTTAAGCGACCAAGCTTTCTACTGCTTTGAAATTAGAATAGTATTTAGCATTTCTTATCGTATTCCAAGCTTGAACGATTTTACAAATAAAATTAGCATCATTATTCTATCGATCGATCGATATCGATCGATCGATATCGATCGATCGATATCGATCTCGAATACAGAATAGGACCAGTCTGAAAGCCGTGTAGCTTTTAATGTAAATGGACATGTTAATTCGTCGGACTATTTCGGACCATTTCGTTATAGTTATTTTTGATTTCGCTGGTTTTTAAAAACATAGTGGATATCTTGAACCCGGGTCGTTGGAAACCTACTCATTTTTATGTGTAGGCAGAAATGTACCGAAGAAAAGGAACCTGATTCATAAGAAAAAGATATTTCAAGAGTTTTATTTCAAAAGAATAAGAGTTTCAAAGTTTAACATACTTAAATGATAAATTAAAATAATTATCTTGCAACAATAAAGGTTTTTGATTTGTTATTAACTACTGCTGTCCTGAAAACACACACAGCTTAACCAACAGTTGGTTCCAAATCCCACAGCATACATAACAGTTGGTACTGAAATGACACAGGTTAGGAAAGAGTAAGTAATAACATTGGCGGCAAAGCCCATTCATTACTTTAGAAGTTTTCAGTTTATTTGTGGTTCTTAGCGAAAAATTAAATAATATCCTGTCGTCGTACCGTTTGCAAAATAAATACTTATGACTAAGTTCGATGGTGACTTTGACATATTTATGAGCATGAAACGATATTTAAATTGTATAGTGTTCTTGACGACCTCTGTGGCGAAGTGGATAAATGGCCGCCTGAGACGCAAATTGACGCAATACAGTAGGTTACCAATTCGCCGCGGGATAAATGTTTGGATGAGTGAAGGATAACATCGTGAGGAAACCTGTTAGCTTCTAATAGCGTCGATGGGCTTGCAACCTGTCACGTATAGAATGTTAACTTCTTGGGCATGTACTTAGACATACCGTAATGTATTTAGACATACCTCTGACTACCCCCTTAGGCATTTTAAGTTCCAATGAAGATGTTTAAGATCTGAAAAAGAATGTTTATACACCGCTCCCAGCTTCCGGTCGTGATCTTAATTCATTTTTATTATGAATGAATTTTACTAAACCGATATATATATACTATACCGATACTAAACTAATTCTCTGTGTAGAATATTTTGTTAAGTATTTCGAAATGCTTATTTTGTCATATCATCACTACAATGTCATTGACTTATACTTTAGGATCGTAAATTTTTCTGCCGACTCTACGTTATTTGTGTGTGGGAAATGTGCGCAGGCGACGTTAATTCAGCGCAAGCTTGCAGATGTGCATATTGTCTTGTTGCTCGTATTCTAACTTATGTAATATGTCATCCGGTCGATACACTTGGCTTTTATCCACGGCAGAGAAATAAATTCCCTTTGAATTTACGATTAAAATTCAGATCTAAAAATTGCCTAATGACCTGAAAGAAATGTCTACCGCTCCCGGGATACAGTCGTGATCATATTTGATTTGATTTGATTTGAATTTTCGGTACGTAATGTACCGAAAATTAAAAGGGAATTTATTTCTTTTTTAAACTTTCTCGATCAGAACACATTATAAAATATCACGAATTTTACCTTTAATATTCGCCCGACGTTTCGCTCGCGACCACGGCTGGTTGCCACCACCCGTTTGTAAGTATATGTTTTATAATGGAATTTATTTCGTTATTAAGAAAGAGAGAAATATAATCACGACTGTATTCCCAAAGCGCGGTAAACATTACAACATCCAGTCATTTTGGATACTTTATTATCCAAAGGGGTCGTCAAAGATAAATAAATAAATAAATATCATTGTCGTTTCACACAGCATCATCTAGTCCCAAGCTAAGCAACGTAATGCTTGTATTATGGTAACCAGATATATTACATTTTTAATACATAGTACAATTAGTACATTATTATTGATAGAAAACTGTGAATGACTGGTTTATTTGCCGTCTCTTTTCATATACAGGAAAGTGACAAGAACAACACTCTTTAAAGTTACTAAAATGTCAGGTGAATAAATAATGAGGTTAGTAGGTACTTATTTTGCAATCTTATCCATTTAGTTATTCATTTTTAGTCCATTTAGCTATTTTTTATCAGTGCTACTCAACCAATAAATATGAGGTCAGTTTTTAGTCTTCAAGATAACCGCGGCATACAAATTTGAGCGATAAGTTACATTTTATTCATTTTTAACCGATTTAAAAAAGCAAGAGGTTCTGTGTTCCACTCTATGGTTTTTTATGTATGTTCACTGATTGTACCCATTAAAAAAATTGGGACCTGGATTATTTTGTTCAAATATCGAAAGTTTAATTTTTAATAAGTATTACACAGATAAAGAGGTAGCCCAACAGTGGGTGGAAATGGGCTGAAATTATGATGATGATGTATTACACAACAATTGAATTACTTAACTATAAAGAAGCACAGATTCAGAAAGCGAATCACAAGTTTTCGCGATTAATTTTTTCAAATAACCTCGTAAAAACCATGCAAAGTCACGTGCGGATGTTAGCACTGCGACATCCCATTTCCTACACGCATGACTACGGTCATGTGCTAAAATTAATATTTATTTAATGTACATTGATAGTATTATCTACGTTGACGAGGTCATGATTCAGGAAATAAACGAATCTACGCATAATTTATGAGTGAGCCGGGTTTTGGTCTAGCCTAGTTTTAAAACAATCAAAATTTACATGAATCCAGATAGGCACATCACCAAAATTAGATTAACATTTATTTCCACAAACCGTGCTGTATCGTCATTTTAAACCGACTTCAAAAAAGAGAAGGTTCTATGCTATACTGTATGTATATTTTTTTAAATGAATGATCACCGATTATTCCGTCAGTGGATCGATTTTACAAAAACGAAAACGTTTTTTTTTATTGATTATAAATACTTTTTTTATTCAAAATACTTTGATAGAGATTCAAACTTCAGATGACTGTCCGTTGCTTTCAAAGAGAATAACACTACGTTTTGCCTATTTCTATTATTTTTGTAGTGTGCCTTCATATTTATTTCAACACCCACCAAAAATTGTGATATCGCATTATTTGCAATAATGGCAACACATCTGTGTTACTTTTAGGCATTATTACTTTTTGACATAATTTTACTAAATTTTTATTGATAGAATTAATAAATCCATCAAACTGTACACAGTTCAACTAAAACACACTAAATTGTATTACAAACTACAACATCTTCAAAAATCCCGTATATAATACTGGGTGTAAAAAGACTACTACCGAAAACTGATGGGTTGCAATCAGACCATAGTACTGAACATAATTAGCGGATTTTTTTTTTTTTTACCTTAAATATTTTCTATTTT
This sequence comes from Xanthorhoe designata, assembly GCA_963582015.1. Taxonomy (NCBI): domain Eukaryota; kingdom Metazoa; phylum Arthropoda; class Insecta; order Lepidoptera; family Geometridae; genus Xanthorhoe; species Xanthorhoe designata. The sequence continues at coordinate 1,907,740 of OY757045.1, forward strand.
TTTTTAGTTACATACACATCGTACAACATAATAAGACAATTTCCACCTAATTAGATCATTTAATAAAGGAAATAAATAAATAAATTAAACAAACAGCAATATTACGCATAGCATATTACGCTCGTACGACAGCGAACAGCTGATCTCGCCCGCGGTCATCGATCGCCCGCGGTCATTTTTCAGACAACTAATGCTTCTTTAGATGTCTTTTGGGGTGCTGTACCAACCCAGTTTCGTTTTCGGTAGACGTCTTTTTACACCCTGTATACTTGACAGCTAGAGATATGACATTTTCTTTATACTTCATACAAACTATCTATAGGAATAGAACTACTAGTTTATGTAATCAGCGCTATCTTATCATAAGTGATTAACCTACTTCGCGTATGTATATGAAACATTTTGTTTATAATGTCTGTTTGTTGAGGAATCACTCAAAAAACTGTGCCGAGCTTTTTGCGTGTCAACTTTAGAGATTTCACTAGTTCTATTTTCTTTTTCTTTTTTAATAATTTTATTAAAAAATTATTCTATTTTTATTTTTAAATTATTAAAATTATTTTATTTTATTTTAAATTATTTTATTTTTCATTTTCTTTTTCTATTTTCTTTTAATAATTTTAATTCTTCTATGATTACGACAAATATCATTATAACAGTTCACAGTTTTCGACCAAACGTAATTTTTTTAACGTTGTTAAAACAAGATTTAATAATACTCGACCGACAGTGAGCACCGAGGTTGGTTGAGCGTAGTGTATCAATGAAAATGTATGATTAAATAAACAGAGCAGCGCGTATGCATTGCTACGCGCGTTCAGCTATACGACGACGCTGGATTAGCGCGTACGGAACACGCTGACCGTCGGTTGAGCACTAAATTTAGCACTGATATTTAGTTTTTATTTTAGGTTAAAACGATTTGTTAGAAACATGTAGACAAGTTGCACCTCAGTGAGCAGTAGCTCTGACTTCCACACTGTAGGATATATTCATTTGTCTCAAATTTTACAGTCATGATGGTTGTGATGCCAATGTCCGCTCTCAAATAAAGGTATCTCCTAAATCCAGGATCTGATGACCATCACCGCTAGTGTCAAAGAACTGATAAAGCGGGGTCATCAATGTTTACAAAACAAGCGCATACAATATAACCATCTATATACCAATCTAGTGCATGGACCGTCTAAGACCTTCGAATAGCTGATACCAGCTGTTAAAACAGGCTTTCGGCTATATCACCAAAAACTAGGCCCCAAACAGTGTATTAGCCCTTGTTCTTCACCTGGATATAATTTATAAATTACAAGCTGACCCGGCGCACTTCTTATCACCAGTTTTTATTTAATGCTAACTATTAGAAAACATAAAAAAAGAATTATCTAAATCGGTCCAGCAATTCGAGCTATTGAGTGACACCGAAATAGCATTTTTTTTATATTATATAGATAATAAATCGACATCATCGATGTGGGCTTCCACGAATTTGATATTTATTGAGATAACAGTAAATAATTTAATGTTAAGTAATATCTAATCATTTAAACAGCCATTATTTATAATAACGATGATTATAAACTAGTATTTATTGTGGTTTGTCTTAAAACGTACCAAAAATTATAAAAATGTTTTAAATTACTTAAAAACTGAAAATCTAAAAATGTCCGTCATACACTCACATGACATTTCAAAAATCAATAAAAACAATTTCAAAAATGTCAAGGGGCAGCTAGAACCACGTCCAATTTACCCCGTCAAGGTTTCCGAAACAATAAATGTCCTGATGTAAAACTTAAAATCTAAACTTGTATTTTTTTAACTCATGACTTTTTTCATTTGATAATTAAGTACGTTTTAATTGTGAACTTTAACATGTTCGCTGCCCATAACGCACGGGTGCTTGTTGCGAGCTAGGCCAGGAATGGGTTTTGGTTAAAAAAAAGTAAAAACTGTTTCCCAAACGGACGTACAAAGTAATGAACAAACCAACAAACTTTCACATTAAATCGTTTTAATATTAATAGGATTGAAAGGATTAGCTGAGGTATGCGTTATCAGTTTTCTGGCGCCTAGGCGCCGTCTTTCAGTCTTATCACGATTTCCTAGATAATATAACATAGCACACATACGCATTAAGTCGGTTATCGGCACAACTCGTCAAAAAAGTCACTCAACTCTCAAAACTAAACACATAAGACTCGTTTACAAACTTGCGGGGTTGTCGTATCCAAAAGGAAGTCATTGGCGTGTTTGTTCATGTAGTACGCGGACAATCTTATTTTAAAAGTATTTGATTCTGTATGATAGCACACAAGGCCATGTTTGGTTGGCAACTGTTACAAATCTTTCGAAATGGGGTTTTGATGATAAATATGAGTCACAAAGGCAAGTAAACTTATCATCAGAAATGTCTTAAAATAAGGCTCCTAGAATAGAGGTATGTAGTTAAATAAATCTCTTAGGCCATTACATCTTTACTAGATGACTAGCTTACTTCCCTCTTTGTTGAGACGATTGTATACTAGCTTTTGTACTATCACAGGTGTAGTTTATTCTCTGTTACTATTATAAATATCCTTAAAGTGGTAATGATCCTTAAAGAAAAACAATACAAAAGACAGGGCCTTTTTACCCCTCTTTCAATATCCCCTGGTAAGTAATTAATTTAAGTAGAGTCAGTCGTATCAAGAAGAAATGTTCCAAGCACACCATATACAAGCGATAAACGCTCGATGCGTTAAACCGGAAACCGCGGCACAAAGTTTTAACATTAGGTATTTGTTTGGCGCCATTTCTTAGACAGGGTTGGTTGTTATTGTATAACCTAACTTAGGTACCTTCTAGGTAATACTACAAACAGCACTTATAAATAACAACGATAGCGTTCTCCATATTCGTAGAAACACAAACATTACACAAGATTAGTAAATATCGATATATTATCAATAAAAAGTGTTCATTCACAAGGTTCCAAGGAAATACTTATGAATGCAGTCAATAATTCGTTGCATTCGATATCAGAATATCGATATTATGTACTTCAAGCGGATGAAATGCAGCGGACATATACAAAGAACAAGCAACGGCACTAGTTTTACAATGGTATAATGGTCTGTGGTTCAAAATGTTGTGAATAACAGTTAGCTATGTTTATTTGACGTTTTGGTCGTCATTTAAAATGCAAAAGCAATTTTGGTAGTCAGTGGTTTCTCAGTAAACGTAAGGATGCCCCCGTCAGGAAGTGCCCCCGTGAAGTGACGATTTATGGACAGTCTTCGGTAGAAGCTGGATAGATACTGCAAACTGAGGAAAGCCTATATACAACAGTGGGTTGCTTTGCTACAGACTGATGATGACGTAAACTTTTCTGACTTTTTAAACAATAGCAGTAATCAAATTGCTAAGATAATAAATAAATAAATAAATAATAAATAGTACCTATCCGCTCATTGTGTATGGCGCCTAAATCTTATCATGTAGGTGTTCAAAGCATTCCAAACAACGACTTTTTTGTCAATGTGATGTCAATATAGAAAATAGATATTGCGTCAACGTATTGCATTGCAATATTGCAATATTGCTACTCGTACGAACATACTACATAGGTACCTACTAATCAATATTATTTTCATTATTATTTTTTACAATATCTACGTTATGATTAAAAAATTTGAAGTGCAATTGCAGTCTGAATTAGTCCTCATAAAGCTAATCTATTTAGAAGAGACTATAAAAGCTTTATATTACAAAAAAGGTTGCAAATATAGCGATGTCCTTAGTAAAGTCAAATATAATTAGGTACTTCAGATGATATGGATCATAAATTCTATCACGTTATAACTTAAAAAAACTTTATTGGTCTGAAGACACACATTTACTTAACATTTTATTACACTAATAAGCAGTAAAACATATTAAATCTGTTTATACTGCCGAATTATTGATAAACATTAGCTAAATAATTTTGCTTCAGTTTTATAATTGTTAAACATCCGTTTTAACACTTTTATATGTTGTTTTATAGCAGCATCCCTCGTAAGTACTTTGTGTTTATAGCTTTTGTAACACCTCTATTAAAATTCTGATAAAAGCCTCCGTAGACCTCAAGACTAAAATGCAATAAAATCTCTGTAAAAATTCAGCAATAAACAAACAGAAAAAAAGAAGAAATTCTAAATATAAAAATATTTCGTCCAAGAACAGACAATGACTGCAACGCGCCAATCTATTATCAAAGAGGTTAGTCACTAACGTCAAATTACGATCTAAACATAGTTTTTATAGGCTTACTCGTAAAATACAATTTCCTGGAACAGTTTTGGCAAACGCCCGACATTCGGACGTCGGCGTTCGTTACTGCCTCTGTATGTAATATTTTTAATTCATGAATAAAAAACGCAAGCCGTATGCGCTTGCAAGGCGTCGGTGTATGAAATATAAAAAAGAAAAAAAATGGCCGTTTCCGGACTAAACAATTTTTTACAAAGCGAGTCGTGTTTTGAATGACAATCTTGTGTTTAATTCAGTCTTAGTGCGCGAATGCGTTCATTCTGTGTTTTTCTGCGTGAAAGCTGCCTTTTTATAAGTAAAAGTGAATTTAAAAACTGAATTTGTGTTGCATATAAAAGGATTTACATTCGATATTTTTAGCCAACGATTCAGGATCTGGTGTAAGACGTTGGCGAGAATGTTGGTAAGCAAGTTTTGTTAGCATTTAGGATAAAGCTCTAAGCGCCGTAAATATATTCAATGATTGAAACACTAACTTTATCATAGTCAAATTAATTGAACATTTATTATACAAGTATTGATTCATTATGAATTCTAAAGTAATGTAGATTTTCCTATGCTTCGACCTGCTTCGACAGAACTTCTGTCACCACCATGTTGTATTATTGTTTACCATTGTTTTGATTGTTTACAAACAAAGAGAGAAAATGGACCACCCTAAAAATATTTTAGTTAAAATAATTTTCTTTAGGATTTTTTGCATTGATTTATGTGACATACATACCTATTAACTACCTGACAAACAAAATGAACTATAAAATTATGACATCCTAACCACCTGACAAGCTGACTAGGATTGGAGACAAATATTTGCATATAAACATTTTTCCCTCAGCGGGGATCGAATCCGCAACCCCTGGGCTTTCATCCACTGCGCCACAGATGTCGTCATGAATTATGTAGGTAATTTTTTTTTATTTCAATAATGTTTTAACGGCTGCACCGTTTTTGATGAAACTCATAGATATGTGACAAAATCTGGTTAAAACATGCCGACATTGTTTGTCCTATTTATGAATAAGAGCCGTGTTGGCCGTGTCGACTTTCGTTCAGTGCGGGTTCGAATCCCGGCCGTGCATCAATGGAAATTTCGTTTCGGAAAAAATTATAATTATGCACTTTAATACGAGCTCTAAACGGTGAAGGAAAACATCGTAAGCCACTCGTATTGACCATTTGTTGAATATGGCCAACTAAGCTTAGAGGATGGTTTAGGTTCTGGGCAAGCCTCTTTCAACAATGTCCTCGGCACTAATGTCCCGTTAAGCGTAGGCCAAATTGCCTCCTGACACTGCATAAATCATCCAGTAAAGAGATGTAAAGGCCTGTGTTATGACTTATTCCTTACCGGATTCGCATAAGTTTGCGCCTTCATGTAACACAATCACTGCCTGATCAGATATTCATCTGAGTCTTGCGGATTTCCTTCGATTCACGTCTGCGCGTGGCAACGATTGTCACACAGGTGCAATGACTTTGTATCGTTTTTTCTAAGCTAATGTAGTCTTTTTGACCTTTGAGTAAGGACTAAGTAAGTTCGTATGAACTAGTGGCCAACTCTGTTGACAGAATTTTAAGGCCGCCGAAAAGCCTCCGTTAAAAACCTGGACCGACAATTTAACCTGCCCTCCGAAGGACGGAGGCGCTCAGCTGACTAGCTAACGATTTATCAGCACGTCGGAGACTCAGGGCATACCACGAGCGCTTCAGAGTAAGGACTGTAAGGTAAAAATAGACCCGAGAAAGAAATAATACTCGTAATTGGTGAATAAGTTAACGTTTATTCATAAGCTTAGCACCAAGAAATGGATCAACGGATCAGCATTGCCATCAACGCGGTAATCCTGATAGTGTCTTTGGCACGCTTCCGTCTGGCTTGTCCTTTTTTGTGTAGAAGTATCTAATGAAAATATCTACCAACAATAAGCAAAACCAAAGATAGGTTATTGAGACTGGCCGTTAAAGATCGTTTACAACGATCCTTAGATGGCTCAACTGGTTCTAATTCTATGTATTTTATTATGTTATGTAAATTTACTAGATTAGTTTCTTTAAATAAATGTATACTTACATGTCATAAAATTATTATAGTCATGTCATGACATAAAGATGGGCCTGATGGCTTCTACTATAATTCAGCTTCATTTACTTTAACTGCAAACGATTTTGTATTTTAGGTCAAGGTGTAAACGATGATTTTAAAAATATCACTTATTTATAGGTACTATCAATACAATACCTACCAATAGAAGTTTCTCTGTCTGTCTTCTTTTTCGAAAACCAAAATATCATTGGGTAGCCTAAAAACTCCGTCATCATGGCCACTGGTCCATACGAACTTACTTACGTAGACCAAACTCAGACACAAAATGTATTTATTCAGTACGATCGTATAGAGACCACTCTGACAAGTCACATAGAATCCCCTAGTTTTAAGGAAGTAGGTGATTCTACTGCCTGTTCCAACCCGACTCCCTACACCGGGGAAAGAATCAGGCTAGAACCTGGTGGTATGGGCCTAGCTTATTTTTCAGCGGTCCAATCTTAATAATAAACTGAGTTGGAGCACGTTCAGTCCCAAGCGTTTTTGTCATCAAGTAATCTGATATTTTATAATACGCTTTTTAAAAGGTGACGTTTAACGATACGTCCTGTATTTATCAACTGCATTCACATGCAAAACGTTTATCTACCATCATTACGCTTGTGCATTTTCAGACACTCATTATTTACTCACCAACGGCTCGCAGTTGCAAAATTCAATAAGTACCCAACCAATTAGGCAGAATTGAATAAACATGTCATGTTTTTATGTACGCTTTATGAGTAATGTGAGAATTCAAAACAAGCCTTGAAGGCACGGGAAAGGGAATGACGAGAATACAAGCCGAACAGGTAGATATTGGTAAACGTCAGGTTTGGTACCTCACGATTGCACTATACTGCGTTTGTCTATTCTTCTTCTTTTCTTTATTTTGGCTTCGCACGGCTTGTGCATTTAGCCACTATCATGTCAATTTATAATTCAAGTTATGACTCAGTAAAGATGTGGATCTTTGCTGAAGATCCAGGCATCTGCCGAATCGCACATATTATATAGTCAAGTGTCAAAAAGTAAGTGTGCATGTGACTCTTTCACGCTCAAACGGCTGGACGGATTTAAATTAAATTTCAGTACCAGGATAGCTTATTTCTTAAATTAACACATAGTCTACTTTTGATCGGGGTATTCTCACGGGAACGGGACCTATTCACGCGGGTAACACCGCTGGGCGCAGCTAGTTTTGCTATATAACTGGGATTACAAAAAATAGGTAGTATGCTCAGTTGTAGCCTGTAGGTAAACGTCGATAATACCTTAACATTGAAATTATTCAAGGTGTTTTGGCTATATTTGTTTTAGGGCATTTACCCCCATGTAGCACGTTCAAAACCATATGGAAGTAATTACTCTTTATTCAACTTACTTGCGTCAGTAAATAAGGTTTTATTTTTACCTTGTTTGAGGAATTCTATACAAAATTAAAACAAGCATTGTTCTACTTACACACGTTATTATTTGGTATCGAAAGTAAGTCTTGTACTTGGTAACAAAAGAGTTTTAAAAGTCAATGTCAGGGACACACTGCTCCATTTTATTTGTTAAAGCGTCTAGTTACACTTCGTAGACTTACCCGCGTTAAAGGAAGAGTTATCCTATAATGTAGCTCCAAGATGAAAACCCTCCAAATCACATTTTCCTACAAATCTATTAAGGTGCCTGTACGCGTGAAACTAGCGCTGCCGGCGTCACCTAATTTATTTGATTATTACGTTAAAAAAAGGAATTTAAAAAAAATTGTTCCGTTTGTGAAATCTATCATAAGCTTTTGTTTAATACCTCTGTAATAGTTTTATTTTGTAACTTAGTTTAGGTAGTAGCAAAGTTGCACTTGGTGGCCAACCAAACTCTGTTTTCGCTACTCTTCCTAAACTACTACAAAATAAAACTATTACAGAGCGGTATCAGAAGTTCTACGTCTTTTCCACGTCAACGACAACCTTCAGATTTTCAGTTAAGCACACATCGCGTTTTCACTTACTTAGTGATGCCACATTAATACTTATGTAAATATCTCCGATATCTGTAATTCGAAGGTTTTAATCATTGAGATGTATTAAAGAGTCACAATCTGATAGCTGACAACACTCAAAAAATGTGCGTGCAAATTCAATGTTCTACAATGACATTTGACATTTGAATGTAGACGTTATGTCGTTTGTTTTAATGTTCAATGTCGCTTGTACGCAAAAAAGAAAAACTCTGCGCACTACGTAGCGTGCGCCGAGTTTTGGCGTTTACATTTTATTTGTCTGATTGTGGCTCTATAATACATCTCAATGGTTTTAATATTATAATCAGTCTCGCGAAACAGAAAACGGCGCCTCCATACCATTCGTTTATAGAGCTTACACCATTTCTTCACTAAATTTTATGTTACTTAGAACAATTTACCTAAATGTGCATTTATGTATCGCTAGCTCAATCTGTTAAAGGATACTGTTTTCGAAAAATGCATTGATGCACGACTAGGATTCGAACCCGTGGTTAGAAGAAAACACTCGTGCGAATCCGGATTGTAATAATTTTATAAAAATAGTACCTAACATTATAAGCTGTACTATAGATAGATAGATAGATAGATTAACACTTTATTGTACACCACATGGACATTACATCAAATAACAAATACGAATAATATTAAAAATGAAGTACAATGGGCGGTCTTATCGCTATGAGCGATTTCTTCCAGACAACCTTAGGATGAACTGGATATTCAGGAAGGCAAAAAGGCGGTGTAAATAAAAAATAAAAATAAATGCTTATAAATATTAAATAAATAAATACAAAAAAATAAATAAATTATTAAATAAATATATAGTACCTAGCGGTATCATCCATGCAGTGTAGGTACCAACATACGAATCTCAACCTTGGTGCAGAATGGAATGGGTGTTTAGAAGTCATTTGGTCTCATGGAGGTCGTTTTTGAAACATATCTCATCCGTTGTATATGGGTTTCTTGACCCAAAAACTTTGCTTCGGAGCTTTAAACAATGTAGATTATCCAGCTCCTCAGATATCTATACGATTTTGATGGCATCACGTTATAAAAATTAATAACCAGAATCTTGAACTTAAAACCGATTACATTTGGGTTTTTGTGTCAAACAAAATCTTAAAGCGGAATTTACGTGCATTAAAAACTCCAGAAATGCTATGGTCGATAAACTTGTTATTTAGGGGCTGTAAAATTAGTGCCCACTTTGATTTGGCACTTAGGTAAATGGCTTGAGCTGTCATTAGCAGGGACAGGTCGGTGATTGTCACCAGAAGTGGCATTTAATTTGCAGATATTGAAAAAAACGACGTGTGGACCAATTTAGAGTAATCACTTCAAATTGGCTACTGACCCGAAATTCTTGTGAGATGAAATAAACAGTAAAGAATATGCGGTTTGGATAATAAATTGGATGCAGTGGTTATTTTAGTGATAGATTTATGTGCGATAGCTTTTTATTTTACTCGGATTTATTATTTATAACAAGTGGCGAATAAAAACAAAAAATGAAAACTTTCTTTAATTTCGTAAGAAGAAAGCATTTTCCTGCACTTTCCAAGTGCATTTCTGTTCACAACTCCGAAGGTCGTCCTTAGATACTAAATTTTTTTATGGGACTACCTCGGGAATGTACCTACCTACACTTTCAAAAAAAAAAGAAAAAAAAATTAAATATGATCACGACTGTATCCCGGGAGCGGTAGACATTAGGCAATTTTTTTTTATCTTTTTGAAGATGTCTAAGGGGGTAGTCAGAGGTATGTCCAAATACATACATATTTGGTACATGCCCACTTTTTGCAGAAGTTAACTTTCCATACGAGACAGGTTGCAAGCCCATCGACGCTATTAGAGAGCTAACTGGTTTCCTCACGAGGTTTTTCTTCACCGTTATAAGCTCATGTTAAAATAGAAAAAGAATTTTCGAAATCGGTCGACTTGAAACACACTTGTCCACATTGACAGAATAATCGGTGAAGATGCTCGTACATAAAAAAAACATACAGTAGAACAGAGACCCTCCTCTTTTCTGAAGTCGGTTAAAAAACTGTTTTATTAATAAAGATTCACATGCTTCTACTTCAGTTTAAAGTGCAGGACCTACCTGTACAAAGGTACATTATGGGATAGTTTATCACAGTAATGTAATGAATTTGACACTAATTGGCAATAGCAGTGTGTCACTAAAACGTGTACCTATTACCTACAAAGCACCCACCGTCTTCCTATTGTTACATAGCGGTGATAACGAGTACCTTCCTTTTTAAACCAACTTTAAAAAAAGGGAGGTTCTATGTTATTAGTTATTAGGTATATTATTTCGTCAGTTGTAATACAATTTTGAAAATTATTTAAAAATTTATTTAAAACATTAAAAAAATATATTGTTATAATCACTATAAGTTGTTGTTAGGTTAGCTAATTACGTAATAACTTAAGACAGAAAGTCCCTTAAGTAGGGACTGAATAAATTAACTGACTTGGTATTACATGGATCTCACAACTATTTAATTAACATCTTGTACTTAAACTTGTGTTACCTGATGATGTTTAATTTTATTTACTGTAGAAAAACTGAGTTGCGGGACTTGGCTTTTTACAAGTTATGTTTTTGATGGCATCTAATAATCTCTACAGATTCGAATCAACGTAAAATGACGGTATTCGGTTGTTAAAACATATCGTAAGGCCAACCTTATTGGGGCCGTGGGAGAAACAGCATGGGAATCGCCTAAACGCATTGTTTTTCTAGTACCAACCATGATACGTTTGACAATGTTCAATCGTTTAAATTGAAGAAATTACAAAAAGACAACGACAAGAATAGGAAACACTCGTAAAACAGACGGCCCTGAAGTTCCTTTGTTTGTAGTTTACAAAAGTTACTTGAAACCGGGTTTTACCTTAATGTATTTGACGTTGGACGTGGCTTTGACTAACTCCTAATCATGTTCATAAGATCTTGAATGTTTAATGATCTGATTGCATAACCACCGGCACTGTTTGTACAGATAGATACAGTTGCAAGCCTATTTTGTAAATTAGCACACCTTTAAACTTTTCCTTTATGTTGGTTGGTTAGCAGGTAGAAAATGCCTTTGGCATTATGCTCGCCAATTGTACTCTGTATTTATATATAAGTGTGCAATAAAGTATTAAATAATAATAATAATATTTACATACATGTTTTACATCTGATGTGAAAATGAATTCAGACAAATTCTTTTTTTGAATGGCTATTTGACCTTAAGGCATCGTCGGCGTCGTTGAGAATCCAAAATTTGGTTTCTTCAAATCTACCTTTCAGTACATTCTGATGGAACTAGTTCTTCTGAACGATCCAGCTTAGAGATTCAGAATCAGAATGAGAAAGCTTGGAACTTTATTTGTAATTCTTGTTTCAGACCCGTTCCTTTCTTAGTACCGAATGGTATCAAAGAATGCCCTTGGCCAGTTCCAAGATTACCCTCGACCTGTCGCAGATCATACAACACATCCCTTCAGGAAAAGGTAAGTCACATTTTATAAAATAATACCGTATCTTTAGCTAGGTTGGCAAATCCATCATGTCACCTCTATTTCTTCTGTTCAGTGTACATTGAACATGGTGAAAAATGTCATGGAATTTATTGAGGAAGTAGGAAGGAAGCTCAAATTAAAAGATATGACGCCGAACAATTATGTCAATTGGAGGAGGTGACATAATTGACACGTTGCGTCATCTCGGGATGGCTCCAAATTAACGAGGATAGTAACTAGCAGTTTTAATTAGTCTGATATCTTAAGCGGTAGAGACCACCAAAGCTGATGTCATGTGGCCGAATAATTCTAATAAGTTTTAATAATTGCGAGTCTGGATTTTTGTATTTCAATAGCGCTATCATAAAGCCAACATTTTTGCTATCATAGCTACGGGCAAACTTAACATTTCACTTTTTGTGGTAACAAAGGGAAAAAGACTAAGAAGATTCTGCTTAGCTTTCAAACATTCAACATAGGTACTTTAAAAATCTAAGGTGAGTCAGAAACACATTCAATAATATTTAGCACAATGTCCAAATTTCGCAAGAAATTAGCAACCCATACTTTGCAGGTTGCAAGCCCATTGCCAATGCAGGAATAAGTGAAATCTCTTACATAAAACAATCGACGATACATACCATAGTTCCACTACACCACCAGTGATCGACAGTTATTAGGCAACAGTCCCTAAAGTGCTAACTCCAACTGTTAAACATCGCGCAAACATGACAACCGGTCAACCTTCGGAAAGCCTCGAACACAATGTCGGCTACCTTCTGAATTTCATAATTTTTAACGTACTTTAAAAAAAGAGGAGGCAACTATGATATTTTTTATGTATTTTCATCGATTTTTCCGTCAATTTTTTAATATTTTTCAATGGGTTTATTTCCGACGTTGTCCCATAGAAAGTTTTGGATAGATCATCAAAGATAAAAAGATATAAAATATAGAAAAGTTAGTTGACTAGATTATGACGCTGTGTGAAATTTTTCAATGTATTTACTCATAAGCTGTGTTTAATATAACGTGAGTTTTTCACATTGATTGTAAACAATCATGTTTTTCTTAATTATTTGCTTGTATTCATTATTGTTGTACATTGTTTCCTCATAATCACTAAATCTTCTCATGTTGAGTTACACAAAATAATTGAATTTTCTCAGCTACCACATGACAACAGAACATCGTTTAATACTTGTCTTTCCGTGTGTTTGGACAGCTGATATGTCTGTTACGTAATATTACCTAGTAACTTAGTAGGTAGGTACTATTCTCACATCGTAGTATGCGACAGCTCCTCACTACAGATATCTACAGACTATTAAACAAAATCCTTATATTTTTATTTGTTATATATCTATACTAATATTTTAAAGAGGTAAAGTTGGTTTGTTTGTATGTTTGGGGTAATCTCCGAAACTACTCACCTGATTTCAAAAATTCTTTCACCGATGTGTAGCATGGACTTTCCGAATGAAAATAGGCTATATTTTATCAAGGCGAGTAAGCTAGTATTTTATATAATAATTATTATAATTTTATTAAAGACTACATTATACCAAAGACGATTAATATCTAGAAGACAGACAAAGGCCATACACAAAATCGTAACCCGATCCCGCAGTACCAGATAGCCTGAAAACTTTAAAACATCAATTTTATCCAAGAAATTTCAATACTTAGTAGTAGGTAGCAACAATATTCAATATTTAAACATTTTTAACTAGAAAGTAATTGAAATTTCTTGGATAAAATTGATGTTTTAGAGTTTTCAGGCTATTTTTTAGGGTTACGATTTTGTGTATGGCCTTTGTCTGTCTTCTAGATATTAATCGTCTTTGATTATACATTGTAGTATTGATATCCGTGGTACGATTTTTTCTAAATATGTAGAGAATTTTGATACTTTTTCCTCCAGTATAATTGATTTTATTTAGAACAAAAGTTCTTCCACAAAAGGTTAAGGCAAATATGCTAAACAGCACTAAACAGTGTGCAAAACCCGAAAAAAATGTATCAAACCCACACTCATTTTAGCGGTAAAGCACTTTTTTTTCTAAGTATTAGGAAATGTTTGCATAAGGTTTGTTGTTCTTTGAATATTGCTTATCGTAAACGCATAAAGTTTAGGGGATTCCCCCTCTGTGAATTTGAATAGTAGTTAGGTTTTTTATGAGGTAACTGATAAAAAGACTTAAAAGTCTTAGACACTGCGCAAATGTGGATACTTTTTGAGAAACCGTTAAAAAACCGTGTAATGCCGGTTTTTGTAACACCCACGACAGTTTTCTCTTATGTATGGTACTTACCTAGTTTATTCTCTGAATTCACTCGTAAAAGGGTTCATTCACATCAGATCAAATATTTTTAAAAAGACCGACGACGTTTCAACTTCCTTTACGTGGTCTGAATTGAACCTATTGTTCCAAAACTTAAGATGCGAAAAGGTGAATGGTCAAGTTCTTTCAAAATTCCGTCCTGTTCCACAATTGAAAGCTACAACAAGCGATATGATTCGTGGTTCAGATTATATCAGTGATAGGAACTAAATTTAGCTGTAACCAACTTAAGTTGAGCCACGAGGAATATTCATAGAGTCCCCTTTTCTATTTGATCCTAGTACTCGTAGGTATAAGACGACATCTGTGGTTCAGTGAAGGCACGCCTGAGACTAAACATCATGAACTAAAATACTGAATTAAAATATAGAGATAAACCATATCAATATAATTCAAATGACAATGCGCAAGACTTAGCTTCAACAATAAAATATGTTCCAAAACTCAATGTAAACTTGAAAAATGTTTCATTTACTCGTTTTCAACGCTATTGCACAAGTCATTATTTTTTTGTACATTTACCCCCTACCTCGATCATTATTATCTACAATTACAACATAAAGAATACCAAAAAAGTAATTATCTATTTAGGTATCAAGTTTTTTATCTAATCTGTCCATTACATATCAGTTATTTTACTTGACGATTCTTTCAAATCATCAAAATTATCAGAAACCATTAAATTGTCAAGGTCCTATCGACTTAGGAAATGTGTAAGATTATCCAATGGAGAAGTAAGATTAGAATGTGTGCTAATTTTACACAGGTTTTTGATAAGAAAATTATTAGAATGAATATGAAAAATATTACGCGTACGACAGTAGTTTATAGATAGGGTTTAGTGGTCTCTACGCTGATAGATATAGGTAATACATTAAATAAAACCGCCTAAAAGACGTAAGACAGGGCGCGGACGGGGCGCCAGCGCCGTCATATAGAATGGACGTCCGCGCCCTGTCGTCCTTTCTATATGTTTTGCGTCGCGACGTTTCTATACATTTTGTATGAAAAGGACGCGGAAGCGACATACTTAATACGCGCCCCGTCCTCGTCTTACGTCTTTTCTGTGCTGTCAGCCACTTATACAGTTCTAGTTTTGTAAAGCTGTCCTAAGTGAGTATTGTTGTTTCCAAAAATATTGTACAAAATAATTTGATTTTAATCTTTAAATTTTTTATAAAATTTATTGCTGTAAGTTCAAAACATAAAGTAGATAAGTTTCCAATATATTTACTTACCTGTTCTGACTGATTGCCGTTGGTACTGTTTGTAAGTACTTGTACCTATAGTTGCACGGCTACATAGGGTTACTAGGTACTTTAGTGTTCAAAAATACAAAATAGTCTTAATCATTATTCATTTATAAATGAAAATTAAATGGACCTTTATAAAAAACCTAATCATTACTTACCCACTTTTCTACATTAATTATACTTCTTGCGTTTGGCAACCCTATTAACAATGCAACAGGAAAGCATAAAATGGCGTCATAGTCAGTCTGCGCCGCGTCTGCGCACGGCGCCACAGCACGTATTCCACGCGCATCCCACCTTCAATGCTCATTATGTACCTTCCGCCGCCTAGAGTCACTCACCCTACCCTAGATTTTGCCAGATACATCCAGCTTTTTGACAGATCTGGCCACTTTTAAGGCATCTTTTGGATTTTCACCCTGCCCATGATTTTCCTGGAAACACCTAGCTTTTGGAAGAGCCACTTGTGAAGCGGAGTAGTAGGTAAAAGTAATAAAATATAATCCTAATACTTTCAGTAATTAAATAAATCATCGACATTATATTTCCACATTTCAATAAGGCACGTCTGTGGAAAATTATGGTCGTCTTTTTCATGTTTTATATCAAAAGTGTGGTCGAGATTTGACGATGGTCTGCCTCTTTCTCCGTCTCTGTATAATATAAACCGTTTTCTTACCAATCGGATATGAATCTAGCCAATTAAAATTTAACCAGCTGGCAATACTTTTGCGCGGGAATTCGCAAGGATGTACCATCGCAGTTCCTGTAACGTAAGTGACTTGATTAAGAGTCAGTGAATCATCGGATTAACTTTATGAATAGCTCTTGTTATTTATTGGTACTTAATCATGTAATGATTGGTTGGTTTATTCGAATAATTGACTACACCTGGTGATAACCTGAAGATAAGAATTATGAAAAAGATTGTGAAATGTTACGGCGACTTACCATAGCATGTAAAACGAAAAAGCCTAGATAGAAATAAAGAAAAAATAATTTTCGCTTAAAAAAATTTAAAAACTTACCTACTTTTACTTTCTTTGACATGCCTTACTTTGTTCGACTGGCTTCCCACTAAAGCTTGACTATTTAGATTATTTTAGATTGTTAAGGGATCGCTTCTAAAAAAAAGCTAGGCCCACACCACCAGGTTCTTGCCTGATTCTGTCCCCGGGTGTAGGGAGTCGCGTTGGAACAGGCATTAGTATAACCTAGCATGTAAAACGAAACTTAAGTGATCCTTGAGGTCCTACAAGAATAAATGTTTTTTTTTTTCTTTAGTAGAGAAGATTTTCTAAAAATTATAATTATGATTTTCTGAATTCCCTTGCCAGCACTTTACGTAAAACGGGTGACTAAACCCATCACATTCATATTAAACCGAAATAAATTATGATATTACCCAACGTTTACACTTGTGTCTATTTCTACACAGTTTATATCAAAGGAATATGACATTTTATAATCCACCTGACAAATTATAGGCGTCAAAATCATAAAGAGTCATTATGATAATGCAATAAAAAAAATAACTAGCTGCCGTAGTTGGTTTCATTCGCGATTTCGCGATATTAAATTATACATGCAGGCAACATGACTTTTAGTATTGGTATTGGCCACTTGCTCATACGAACGAACGAACGAGTATTGGTGTTTTAAATTTTAGCTTAGCGAAACAAAAATACAAGTACCTACTACAAATTTTGGAAATAAGGTTATAAATTAAATAATATATGGCTAAAATTATTTTCTCAGCTAAAAATATATCTTTCTTTATTATGTAGATACATTCCGCTTAGTCACGGTTTTATTTTGTTGTTAAAATGTGGGACAAGGAAAAACAGAAACAGGGTCACAGCTGAATCCCAACCCAAAGAAGGGGTAGACCTTTTTAGATAATTTTAGACATTAAAGATTGTTTGTTTATTTGGTTAAGGTAATGTCCGAAACTACTCATCCGATTTCAATTTTTTTTTCATCAATGTGAACATGGACATTCTGAATGAACATAGCCTTTATTTTATCAAGGTATGTACCACGGGAGCGAAGCCGCGGGCGAGTAAGCTAGTGACTATAAAAAGACGTTAGAAGAACTTCCGACTAATAAGTTTTATCTAAACTTAATTACTAGGTACCTCCTCTCTAAGACGCAATTTAACCGTGCCACCTACATTGTATTTTTACTCATATCAAATGTTTGAACAATGATCGATATCAGCATTACACCTGTTTAAATCGTATATTGACAAGTGGATCATTATATCTTTTGTTACATAAGCACCTACACATAACTACGATGCGAGCTCTCATTAAAATGGACTGTCTACTGTAACTGAATCGTTCCACATAACTAAGTTCTGTTTGACTAAGTCAAGATGTTCAAACGGAAAAAAACATTCAATATTTGTTGAACGCGTTGTGGAAATATAAAGTTCAATTTCAGCGAGTATTGCAGATGTTACTAGCGCATTTACTCGACTTCAAAAAAGGAAGAGGTTCTTTGGTCTACAGCTGCGTCAGCTGCCCTAGCCATGTTACATTTCTACAATCGCTTTAGAATAGTAACTTAAAAAAAATGTATAGTAATTGACATTCGATGACGAAAGCTCGAGCGATCAGAAATGTAAAATCAAAGGTATAGCGATTACAGAAAGAGATAGATACGAAACATTTGTTACTTGTCTACGCGCCCTGTATGTAGGCATGTTTTATGTATTTTCACCAATTATTGCGTCGATAGTGGACAGACTTAATTTTTTTTGTTTTTTAAATCTGATGAGGATCTTCGAAGTTAATGAACAGAAACACACCTCGAGAGTACAGAAAAAAGCATTCTTCTTACGAAATTGAAGTGGTTGAATGATTTTTACTACTATTTATTATTTATTTTGACTAAGAAATTCTTTATTTACAGAAACTCAACTACTACATATTAACATAACTGTACAAAATACAATTACAACCAGTTGGGCCACCTAAGGATCGTTACAAACGATCTATAGGAAGCTCAACTGAAGCTACTTGTTTCATTTTTTTTCCAAGAATAATGCAAAACTGAATCCAACATCTAATTGAATCCGGACAACAATATGGTGTATAGCCACGTTCATACATTATCTACAGCATGATCTTAATTATCGAGGTTCGGTCGGTCACGGTGTATTAATACAATTAATGGTTACTCCTACGTTTCTTAACAGTTTCTTGGCTCGTTGGTTTTTCAAGTTGGCGCCAAAGCACCGGTGTAGGGGCGCGTTCATAGCGGGATAGTTTTGACCATGAGATAAAAATTTCGAACACTTCTCAGATATGACACGCAAGGTAATCTATACTACCTATACTAATCTCTATACTAACCACTCATCCGATTTCAATTCTTTCACCGATGTGTAGCATGGACTTTCGGAATGAACATAATGCTATATTTTATCAAGGTAGGTACCACGCGAGCGAAGCCGCGGGTAAGCTAGTGATTATACACTAAATACTACTAATAAATAATACTTATTAAATGCACTTCTTCCTTAACGGAATATTTATGATCTACAATCATATGAGTGTGACTGAATATAGAATCAGAATTTATTCGTGAAATCTAGGATGTAAAATAATTCGTTATATAAAAGATGGTAGGTTTTTTTTTCGGCATTGAGACTTGATAGATGTTTCAGTTGTAATACTTACGCATTAGTTACAAACGGTTCTGTTCCATGATATTAAGATAAAAGGCTAGTTTTAAATATCATAACCTAGGATGCGAACTCCTGCGAGCCGTTGAGGCTGAACCTCATAATGCAATCCTCATAAACCTTAACACTATAAATAAACATAAGCGGACTACGAAAAATAATTACAGTAGTACCTGAAAACTTAATGCTGGTGTCACGTCTTCTGCCACCTTTGATAGCATCTTAGGAGTAATTTTGAGTTATTTGAGTCACTATTCCTATTTTGTCTTGGTTCATTATCCACGTGAAGGACGCCTGTCTCGCGTCCAACACTCAATAGTCCAAGGCCGAAATACCCGAAGACAATTGGACGTTCTGTACAACAATGAGCAGTAAAACCGGGCTGTATTGTTTCTGGGCAGTTAAAATGCAGTAAAAATTGATTCTTTCATATCTGCCGAGCTTTGTCCCACTTTTGCTTTCTTTTACTGTGTAATTGTTTATACCTGCGGGGATTTTGTTGGTTTGGGAATAGTTGTGGAAAAATACTTTTTATTATTACTCATCTATAGAGTTTTTAGCAAGCTTGAATGGAAATATGTATTTGCAAGGAATGAAAGCTTATGGTTACTTCACATTACTTAAAACATTTGTAATCGGTTAAGTAAATTTATATATATATTACACCTTGTTCCGAGAATAAACTAAAAGTAATAACTTCAATGTGAAACAGCCCTAAGCGCATAGTACTGTGCGCCGGCGCATGCGATACCGATGCATGCATGCGATACAGCTCATGACCTACGGAACACTTACACCACATAACTCCATTGAAAAAATTGCTACAAATTGCATTTTGCGATCATACGTGAATACCAGTGGCGACTATCGTAATAAGCATTGGAATTGCACGAGATCTGAAAAACTCTCGATAAAATCGTATTTTAATCTTGAATAAGTAGGTTATATAAATTGGACGATAAATGAAAGGTAGTTGTCACAACTGAAGTGAAATAATATGTTTACAAATATGTTTACAACTATCGCGGTTTTCACAAAGGCCACCCACCCAACCACCCCCTTGCCAAGTAAGGCTTGGCTGTTGGCAAGGGCGTGGTTGAGTGGCCTTTGGGAAAACATCATGATGAAACCTTTTTGGTTTAGATTAAATTAGCTCCTCGTACAAGATATTTTGTAAATTTTTCAATACCTGAAGTGTCTTATTACATTACCATGGTAACATACCCGGTTTTTAAAGTCGTTAAGCCATGAAGGAGGCCTTTAGGCGGCCTGAAAACTCCGTCACCAGAGTTGGCCAATTGCTCATACGAACGAACGAGCCTATAACTGTCTGTTAGAAATTATATTTTGTTATGAAAACGCATCGTGATCTATTTTAATAAGTAGGAAACATTTAACGAGCGGTTGCAAAATCGCAGACAAAACAATAGAAAATGATAATTTTAGATAAACAGCGGTAAAAAATAGGGAAGACTTCGCCTTGGAAAGTATTCATTGACGCTTTTCATTGAAGCTTTGTTACGAATCTGTCTTGTAACAGTTGCATGTTCAGATGCAAACTCCCGTATCAATAAGGTCGGGATATGAAAAAGGTAAATACATACCATTGTGTTCGTGAAATTTTAAGTAAGAAACATCTATACATACACTACATCCATTTAAACATTCGCGTTTATAATATTAGTTGGATTAATATTAACGGACAGCGGTACAGCGTTAAAATCCCCAATCCATAGATATATAATATACCTATTCATAGACGTTCGTGATAGATCGTCGAAGTTAAGCTACGTTCTGAGCGGTCACAACTTGGATCGGTGACCGCAAGTGGCATTATCAGCTGAGCGCTTCCGTGCTTCGGAGGGCACGTTAAATTGTCGGTGTCGGTCCCGGCCTTTAGGTGGCCTAAAAACTCCGTTATCAGAGTTGGCCACTTGCTCATACGAACGGACGAACGGACGAACGAATTCATAAGATATTTCTCATTAAAAGAAGCAATGTATACCACATAACTGAATATAACAGCACGTGGTAGGAAGAAACGGAGACATTATGGCCTAGTTGGCAACGTGTCTACACCCACGACTGTTGCTAGGAAATCAAAGAAATCCGTACACACGACGCACGATAAACTCATTTAAAAAGTGAAATTCTTTTTTAAATACAGGAATTAATAATGCAGAAAACGTAAATTCTATCTGACTAATAATAAACATAAACATGTCAAGTAATTCAATCATAGAATACCCTACTTTCTATACTAGTATTTTGTATGTTTATTCGTCGGAATTTTATGTTTCGATTTCGGCTCTACGGCAGGATCGATTTAGTATTCTGTAGTAGCCCTACTACGAAAACGGAAAACGATACATCTTGCCAATAATCGCAGTTTAGCTTACGTTGGTGAAAACTCAATTCGGAACATTTATACATTAGGTACAACATAATCTTAACTGAGAAATTTAGTACAATGTATCGTTTTAGGTTTTGGGAGTAGGGTTTGAAACCGATCGTGACCTAATAAATCAGGTCGATCTGAAATAGGGTTACCTACGTAGGTAATAAGCTAAAGTTGTAGGAGGATGTAACATCGAGGAGTAAGTCGGATCGAGTAAGTTCGACTTAGTTGTTTTCAACTCTGGCGATGGAGGTAGCTAGTATTAAATGTAGGTACATCTAATTAAATATCAACGTATTACATTATTTTACATAATTTAATTACAAATAATAATATTAATAATTATTATATTAAATATCCTAACGGTGCATCCACACTGCTGTAATTTTTTGTTGATCAACGTTTCCAAATGTTACTTAGGTACAACATTTGATAACAAAAAGTTTTTTAATGTTATTCATTGTTGACGTCTTAGTAAATGTTAAATAAATGATGTTATTGGCGGTATGGACGAACATCCAGTAACATCCAACAAATAGTAACATGTAGAAGTAGCCAAAAAAGTTAGAGATTGTTACCGTAACGTGTTTCAAAGTGTTGCTCAACAAAAAATAACAGCAGTGTGGATGCACGATAACTACGTATTGAAAATATTTGATTGAAAGTATTATCTGTATTATCATTTATTAATTATTTATATTTATTAATTATTTTTTTATTTACTAATTATTATTTATTTATGATAATAATGATGATACTTATACAGAGTTAATTTTAAATCACCAGAAAGCTCTGTGTCCGTAATCCCTATCACAAAAAGCAATAACATTTTGTTCCATCACTAAAGTAAAGTACTCGTAAATACCGATAGACTCCCGCGTCTGTTGTCATAAAACTAATCTCTTCGACTCTTTCAAGCGAATGCATCTGCAGGCAAACACTAGGCGTACTGCCGATATTTATGACGGAAATATCTAAAACCTGACCTAGATAAAGCAGAGCTGCCGTCTAGATCCAGGTTCTTCGAGACGGCTTCAGATATTTATGTACGGACACATTTTTAGACAATAGTGCACATTTAACATTTGTTCTGTTCGCGTGGGAAGTGACATATGATCGTGCATGATCATTGAGTCATGGACGGCCTGATCAAAGTGTGAAAATGATTCTCTCGCTAATCCTACTATTATTATAAAAGCGATAATTTGTATGGATGTGTGGATGTCAGTACCTAGCTCTTTCACGCAAAAACTACCTACACAAAGGATTTGACGAAACAAGCTTGATTCTTAAACTCTAAAAGTTAGTTTACCTTTTTGTGATGTGTGGCAACTTTTAATCAATGTTCTCAAAGTTCTACTACTTACTGGGTATTATACATTACATTACTTATGCCGGGTTGCAATATTCAACTTACTAATAACCATGGATCTGTCGCCATAGTAATATTGTTATCTGTCAAAAAGTGTCCTACATTTTTTGTTGTCTAAACAAAGTTGCTATGGCGATCAATCTACGATCATTCGTAAGTTTAATATTGAAACCGGCCGTTAGTGGTTAAAAATACAGGATTTTCCTAGCCACAATTTTTAAAAAACAAAAGAATATACCAGCTGTGTTCTTATCTCTGAGACTGAAGTGAGGTGTCGATGCTTTAATAAACAAATGGAGAGCGATCAGTAATGAACACTAATAGGAGCTTCAGCATCGATCGACGTGTACCCTGACATATCAGGGTCTAGACTAGACTAGAACTTGAATTCATTGTTTTTTGTTCGTAGAGCTTTATCTATCAGTGACGGAGTTTTGTGGCCGCCTAAAAACCCCCGTCATGGGTTAACGCCTTTAAAAGGCGGGACTTTATTTTGGAAGCGCTCGTGGCAAAGCTAAAGACGTTCTTGATAGATCGTTGAAGTTAAGCAACGTTTTGAGCGGTCACAATTTGGTTGGGTGACTGCAAGTGGCATAAACAGCTGAATGCTTCCATGCTTCGGAGGGCACGTTAAATTGTCGGTCCCGGCTTTGAAAGTCGTTAAGCCAAGACGGAAGCCTTCAGGCGGCCTAAAAACTCCGTCACCAGAGTTGGCCACTTGCTCATACCAACTCACTTATTATATTGATTCAAATACCTGACATTACCGTGGTCTAGAAGTAGATATCTACCTTCCAGGATGAGTTACGAGAATAGACAGGGTGAATTATTAACTGTTCGTCCGCCAGACGGATTCGCCGGGGTTTCCCAGCTAAGAGCCTGTGCACACTACGTTTTTAGAACGAGTAGTCGCTGCGCGATTTTGTTCGCATCACCTGGTTCGCAGCGCGTTTTACAAACGCGAGAAAGAAAGAAAGAAAAATCGTATATTTTGGTAGGACCTCAAGAATCACTTCAGTTTCGTCTTACACGCTAGCTAGGTGATTCTACTAATGCGAGTATAGAGTGTAATTTCAGTTCGCCACTTTGCGGCTCACTCAGTCGGCCGCTCACAGTTTGCCTACTGTGGACACAGCCTAACATTGTAACCTGCAATTTACAATCCTTGGCTGCTGTTTCAGATAGGCCCTAGAGATAACTAAGTAAACTTGAATTCTTTGTTTACTTGATGACGATCAGTCTGCAGTCTGCGTCAGGTCTAATGTAGAGCACTTGCGGGTATTGCCCAATGATTTGAAATCTGACAATTTCAGGTTAATGACCTTTTAGTAGCGGGGTCGCTAGGCTAGGTTTTTAGGGCGGGTGCCCTGAATTTACCCGAGTTGGTTTACATCAATACTCTAGCTTTCCCTTTTTAGGGCAGTGGTCCAACTGCTCTGTCCAATTAGTTGGACTGCGGGTTTTTACTAGGGGCCGTGGTCCAACCGGCGTTGCCATCGTCATCATCACTATAATATTACTAACTTTGCCCCGCGGTGTTACCCGCGGTGAATAAGTTTATACATTATATACATCCCGTTCCCATCGGAATACCGGGATAAAATGCCCAGTATGCGATGGCCCTAATGCCATCCAATAATCACCTTATGGATTTAGGGCCATAAATGCCGCTAGTAAAGTAATAGTTGAGCAATATAGAGGGGTTAACGCCGGTTTACCGTAGTATTGGATACTGTCCTCGATACCGAGTCAAGTATCACAAATGTATGAAAATCCAGTGCAGCGCCTCCCCCGGTAACTTGCATGAACTAAAACTTCCATACATTTTAGAGTACTTGACACGTGAGCGAGGATAGATTACTATACTAGGTACACAAAAACCGCCGGTAGCCCTACTGTTCATAAGTATCTACGTGCCTAGATATAGGTACATACCGGATACATTATCAAAGTTTTTGTAATTTCATCGCCACATCGCCACATTCTCAGGCCACCTTTTTATCTTGCTAACCCAATTACTTACAAATTACGAGTATTATTGTTATCGTTTAGATAACGTTTCGATAGTCCCGAAAAGGGCCGTGTATCGGCCACTTTGAATTATAGAATGATAATTGTTGCGACGCGACAATTATCATTCTACAACGACATAGATTTCAAGGAAATCTTTATCTTTAGACTACACATTTAGTTACTTTCTTCATTATTATTTTCAGACTCGTGTCACCATCACTTTGACAATTCCCTAGACTTGACACTATAATATGGTTTAGTTAGTAACACTACATTACATTTCATCAAACTGAAACTTAAAAACATAACCCTTCTCACACCTTCGAGTAAAATACTTTCGTATCATTCCAATACCTATCTCGTATCTCACAACGATACTTATATATCTATGTACGCTGCAAATTTTCGCGCCAATTTAAACAGTTTCCAATGTAAGTAGGGTGGCAATGAATGTGAATTTAAATGTTATCTTATCTTATCTCCCTGTTGCTGTGAAATAAATGTTTGATCTGATGTTCAATGGCCTAACCACTCCCCGATTAGCCCAGTTTCCGGTCAATACAAATATTGTACGACTACGAGTAGCTAGGTATTCGTAGCGAAAACTGCCTACGTACAGTACATACGTAACGTATACGTATGTACCTACCTACGTATACCAGCTAAATTTGACCCAAAAATTGCATTTCTGTTCATAGCTTCGAAGATCCTCATCAGATACTCGAATAATGGGACCACCTCGGGAGTGTATTCTTTCAAACAAAAAAAGAACTTTTATAATTAGTCCACTGTTGAGGGAAAAATCAGTGAATAAACAAAAAAAATACAATCAAACATACCATTAAAACCTTATTGTAAGTTATGAACTCCTTGTCAAAAAAAATTGTCTTAAGACCTTGAAATTCGAGAGCATAGCAACAGCGAAATAATAAAAGGCAGCATTTCCTTATAGTTTGTCACCCTACGTTTTTTGTCATTAAACGCCAGACTCAGACAAGGGCGGATCCAGGGGGGGGGTCATGGGGGTCATGACCCCCCCCTGGGCTGGGTCCTCCGTGTGTCCTCCACTATTTAAAATCGTTAAACATAGGTAATGGTTATAAGTAAGGATATATTTTTTCGTCACAATAGAGATTTTATGTACTTATAAATACCTTAGAAATACTTTCAATATTTAATCAATTTATTATAAATTAATATTTTGTATGATGGCAAACGCATTAATCGGGAACTAGCTAACGCATCGAAAATTTGAATTTTACCGCGCCTGTGGATGGTGAAGAATATTATAGGTGAAGCCGAATATCTGGATGGTGAAGTGGCAGAGGAGTTAGGACAGACCGCAGTCGATTTCAGAGTTTATTGTAAATTGCGACAGTGAGATGTAGGTATCCGAATATAAGAAAGTATGTGTAGCGACAGCGGAAAGATCTTTGAATCTTTGATCTTGGAAACTCAAAATATGTTTATTCAGTAATAAGATCGTTTAAAGACCACTTTGAAACGGCATTTCCTTAAAACTAGGGGATTCTTTTGCCAAAACTACGATGCTTTTCCTTAAAAAAAATTTTACTACTTAATTTTAACGACGAGAATAAAAGCGAAAATAAAACCCTTAGTAAAACAAAGTGCCACGCTGCTTTTATCTTCAAAAAAAGTTTATTTAAAAATTAATTGTAGGTAAGTCTTGTATGCACTTTAGCTAAAGGACACACAGAAAAGTGTCTCTTACGTACCTTTCATACAAGATATTTATAGGCGTCGCGACACAAAACTTATTTTAGTACCTATGTAATTCCTCATCGCAGAATGAAAACCGACCGTAAGAAAAATGGTACTAACGTTGCTTTTATCTTAAAAAAGAATTTGCTCGCTTTTCTCGCGTCGTTTCACACTGAATAAGAGCCGACCGTAAGCAAAATCAAGTGTTACGTTGCTGCAATCTTACAAAAAAAATGTTGCTCGCTTCGCTCGCGTTGTTTCTCAGAAAATAAAGATCGACCCTAAGCGAATCGAAATGCCATTTTGCTTTTTTCTTTCAAAATACTTTCATTTCAAATTTCAAATTTCAAAATACTTTCATTTTGAAAGAAAAAAAATATAATTTTTATTTTTTTCATTAAAAAAATTTGCTCGCTTCGCTCGCGTCGTTTCACACGGAATAACAGCCGACCGTAAGCAAATTCATGTGCTACGTTGCTTTTATCTTTAAAAAAAATTTGCTCGCTTCGCTCGCGGTGTTTCACACGAGTAAAAGCCGACCGTAAGCAAATTCTTGTGATTCGTTGCTTATATCTTTAAAAAAATTTGCTCGCTTCGCTCGCGTCGTTTCACACTGAATAAGAGCCGACCGTAAGCAAAATCAAGTGTTATGTTGCTGCAATCTTAAAAAAAATTTGCTCGCTTCGCTCGCGTCTTTTCACACGGAATAACAGCCGACCGTAAGCAAATTCATGTGCTACGTTGCTTTTATCTTTAAAAAAAATTTGCTTGCTTCGCTCGCGTCGTTTCACACAGAGTAAAAGCCGACCGTAAGCAAATTCTTGTGATTCGTTGCTTATATCTTTAAAAAAATTTGCTCGCTTCGCTCGCGTCGTTTCACACTGAATAAGAGCCGACCGTAAGCAAAATCAAGTGTTATGTTGCTGCAATCTTAAAAAAAATTTTGCTCGCTTCGCTCGCGTCGTTTCACACGGAATAACAGCCGACCGTAAGCAAATTAATGTGCTACGTTACTTTTATCTTTAAAAAAAATTTGCTCGCTTCGCTCGCGTCGTATCACACAGAATAAGAGCCGACCGTAAGCAAAATCAAGTGTTGCGTTGCTGCAATCTTAAAAAAAATTTTGCTCGCTTCGCTCGCGTTCTTTCTCGGCAAATAAAGACCGGCCTTAAGCGAATCGAAATGCCATGTTGCTTTTTCTTTTAAAATACTTTTTACTTTATTGTATGATTTAAAAAAAAATTATAACTTCTTGGGACTTGACCACGACTATGTGACCCCCCCCTGGTACCAAAGCTGGATCCGCCCTTGGACTCAGAGGTCCGCGGGGAACAGACGGAATACTAATACGGAAAGGGGCTACGATCCATTTCGGTGTCATAAATAAATGCACGAAGGCACTGAAAATAGAGCGTAAAGTTGTAAAACAGCGGTTTCTTCCGATTTCTCAATAAGCTCTAAGTATCTGAAAAAGTTCTCTATAAATCTATGAAGATAACTTCTCTAGGCTGATCTTGTCACTATTTTAATATTCAGACGTTATTAGCGGGCTAAAAGTTGTATAGAACTTTTAAACCAACAACAATTAATGACTTAAACCGAACTTAAAAGATCTAGGAACGATTGTAATTGAGTTTTTAGTATCCAAGGCCAGCCGCTGCTTCTTATTTCCTATGAATGCCAATACCTACTGATATAACATTGTTATCAAAGTCACACCTTTATTGTCAAGAGTATCGATGCTTCTGACATTGGACGAGATGAAAACCTAAAGTAAAGATGGAATGATAATAAATGTTTCCTGTTTATTGAAAAGCATTAAATATCTACAATAATTGTATAAATGTATTATGATATTTAATGTATTCCGTTTCCCACAATAAATACCTATTATAGGTATTCTATTTTTGTGGGTAAGGGCCGGTAACCACAATGTCCATTTACCTACATGTAAAGTAAAAAGCTAGGTATTTACGTTTACCTTATTATGGCGCACGACGGCACGATATAAACGGAGTGTGAAAAGATATAACCGTGCATAAGCTATCTAACTATTGAGGGCACTTGCATAAACTATACGGAAAACTAGGAAAATGTTTATATTTTACTACAGGGAAAGTCCATGCGAGCTAAAGTCTGCAATACCTATGATATGCAAATACCATCTACATCGCGCTAGTGTTTATTACAATGAGTAGGCATGAGACAAGGAAAATTCACGTAAGTTCCCAATTATTTTTGCAAAACTATTAGGCTTATCGGCATACCTACATCCTTTAGTTTTCCTGTAGTCGATATTATTTTAATATTATTAGGTACGTACCTAAGACATTTTTGTAAGGTTCAAATGTTGACATTCTTAAACAAATAGGCCCACATGTTTTCGTATTTTTATCTATGATATCCTTAATATTATTAAAATTAAACAACTTCCTTCTGTAATGACCACAATCATTAGATGGTAAATCTCGTTCTATTGCATTCGAAATGTATTGAACATGGATGGTATTTTTTTTTTTTTGGCTTCGCACTATTTGTGCATTTGCCATGTACAATTGGCTTGACTTGTAGTTAAAAAATTAGGGAAACAAAATAATATACAAAATGGATCGCGAACTACGAGGACGCGGATAGGATCAGGAAAGTTGGGAAAGGTAGAATGGATGGTATTAAAATTTGACAATTTGACATGACACTGACAAGACAAGTAAATGCATCGAGGACAATTGAAATCATTGTAATAATCAATTATAATCATTTAACATCGTGGGGGTCCTCAAATCGCAATAGAAACACCTGCGTAAGGATTAGGGATCAATGAAGGAAGTGATATCAGTATACCCATTCAATTTGTGTAGCAATATCGTGGGAATATAAACAAGGTGTTTCTATTGAAGTAAGTTGACGAAGGGTAGGTACATTGGTTAAGTGTCACTTTTTGTGTGCTATCTGTTACTTTTAATTTTAAATTGGCTGCTTGCATCTCTTGGACACAATATAATATTCATAACATAACATTTGTTAACAAAATTCATTAAATATTCCTCAGCTCAGTAATACAGTATGAATATTTTATTATCCATCTAATACCTTAAAACGAGCAATTCTTGTATAAATAAATATCCTTGGACATTCCACACAGCGCCATCTAGTCCCATTGTAAGCAATATAATGCTTGTTTTATGGTAACCAGACAGATGACTGATTTAAACTACCTACTTTTTTTTTTTAATAAAAAAGTACTTACATATTAGGTATACATGGAAAACGCCCAGACTCAAGACAAACAATACAATTTATAATATATTCTGAATCTCGGAAACGGCGCCAACGATTTTCATGAAATTTAGTATGCAGGGTTTCGGGAGCGATAAATCGATCTAGTTAAGATTCATTTTTAGAAAATGTCGTTTTATCCAATTTTTTCAGGCAATGAAAAAAATGATACCGAGCAAAGCTTGGAAATCCAAAAAAAAAAAAAAAATATTGGTAATCTTTTTGTAATCTTAGCCTGAGCAGAAATTGTTTTAAATTTTAAAAGTAAAACCAACTTAGGACTACAATGGGGGCAATTCTGAGTGTCGCAAAAGCTAAACTAAGCTAACTAAAATTATTGCCATCCTTTTTATTTCCATCGCTATGAAAGGGACGGCAACAATTTTAGTTAGCTTAGTTTAGCTTTTGCGACACTCAGAATTGCCACTAAAGAAAATATTATTTGGTTGCCAATGACGGATCGCACACCTATTCTATTATCCCTTATCGGAGCGTAACAGTTTATCGTTTTTTTAAATAACTAAACCAAATCATAAAAGGGATTAACGACACCTAAAACTGAATGAGGATAATCCTACTTCCTGTTGTGACAAATAGGCAGTTACTACCCTAAAGCGTGATTTGTATAAATTAAGTAGGGTCCTGTGCTTTTTATTATTATTACAGAGTTTTTATTAAGTAATCATGCTAATATAATGATGACTTATTGAGAAGGGAAGTTAAGATTGTAATAAAAAACATAAAGATTAATTCTCTTAAAGATAAGCTTTGAAAGCTTCTTGTAAAATTAAAAGTAAATATGATTTGCAATTGTTATTTTTTAAACAGTAGGTATCTCAAATAACAAATATAATAAAAAGTGTTATCTAAGTTACCTAGAAAATGAGCGTCCAGTCGTTAGATCTGGGATATACATTTTTTTAAACGGATTACTTGTGTATCCAATATACCAATATACCTACGCAAGACGTTAAATCAAACGCTGTCGTTTGTCGCTGTCAAAAAATGTCGAGTCGTTATGATATTGACTTAAAAATTAAATAAACTTAATTATACTTACAAAACTTCGTGGCAGGAACAAGGGATCAATAAAAACAGTCGAAAGATATCAGTTAAAGAGTTGTAAAAATAAATTAGACATTTGCTGCCATGCTTAAAATTTATAGCCGACTCAAAGCATCGCACTGCGCGTTGTTAGGACAACCCTCGTGCATTCTAAATTTATATCAGCCATGATTAAATTTGAAGTTAATAAATCCGTTGCAGTGAACCTGCCATTCACTTTGATCATCAAAACCGTGTCACTTGTCAAAATAATGAAGTGACATGTTGTAAAAACGTGACGGTTGCCAACCCTAGACAAATGCGTTTGACTATGACGTGGATTATGACGGGTTTTGAATTTTTGATGTCGTTACCCTAAATTTGTTGAATGCATTTACCATAACACCATCTTTATGCATAGGACGGTAAAGTGTAAAATTGTGTAGCGGATTTATTTTTTTGTTATAAAATTGTAGATTAAGTGGCTATTGTCCAAAACGACACCTACCTAGTTACTTCGGAAGTGTGCATTCTGTACTTCCTGCTTATCTATTTTTTAAAAGGATGAATGAATGTGAAATTAATTATTGAAGGGTGTTATTGGGTTGCTGTAGTTTAACGTCTGATCTAATTTGTGAAGTAGGTACCTAAAGGATTATGACAATTGACAAGCAGTTTAATTTAAATAAAGAAAATTTTAAGAGCTTTTCTAAAATATAGGCTAAAGGAGTAGGCACCTACTTTCCTGAATATGTAGTATCTGTATAATAAATAAAGCATGCATAATATAGTCTTGCCAAGCAAATAATATTAACAAGGGCATCACAGTTTTAATACTTTAGGTAGGTTAGGTAGGTAGGTACCTACTTATTGTTTTTAAAATAAGT
Source organism: Xanthorhoe designata (assembly GCA_963582015.1). Classification (NCBI taxonomy): domain Eukaryota; kingdom Metazoa; phylum Arthropoda; class Insecta; order Lepidoptera; family Geometridae; genus Xanthorhoe; species Xanthorhoe designata. The sequence goes on from OY757045.1 coordinate 1,939,654, forward strand.
GCAGTAATTTAACTATTAGGTACTTACTAATACGTACTTTAGGTATTTTTTTTATTTAAAAGTAATATCAATACGAAATCGAACTTTAGAATGTGTCCATATTAGCAACCCTGTAGTTTTTTTGTGGAATGTACCGCTAGGCTAGGAATGTGGGGTCGTTGACCTCCATGGCGGGTAAGTGAGTAGGGTTGGTGAATGTGGGATTACCTATTTGTTCCCAACTTTGCATATATGCCTTTGAAACTCAAACCCAATACAACAAAACGCTTCACAGCCCTTATTTAATTTTGTTTATCCTGAGCGTAGGGCATTTTTTTCATGTTTTATGCGTGCTATCCCTACTTCCGCGAAGCAAGTTATGATTTTCAAAAAATGAAAGGTTAGCTACGGTATTTACGCTACGATAATGCATTACAATGATTGCGTAAGTAAGTAGATTTTAGACGTAGACGCCCGCTAATTACATAAACTTGTATACCTACCTAGGTAAAATGCTTACTTGTAAGCCTACAACCCATAACCCGCACGACCTAAGTAATTAGGTACCTGTGTACTTAGGTAGCTAGGGGAAAAGTGAACCAATTTCGCTAGAAATTATGAACCTAAGTACTTACCTACCTACTTATATATTTTTCTAGTAAGCAAGTAATCGTCCATTTATTATTTTACTAAGTAATATTCTTTTTAAGAATGTTTTCTGTTTTCTTGTTTTATACTAAGATAAGTACTTAAGCAACTAAATATTTTCATTGTTATAAGGTGAAGCAGGAAGAGGTGGTGAGTAGGAACCACCTAGCTAGTCCAAGTCCAACAATATTTGCAGCTCGGACGCATAATAAATAGCGCGGTACAATTCATCAGAATCGCTCAGGTATTCTCGTTTCGCGCCACAAACCGCCCGCCGACTCAGGAATGTCGACCGGCAAGCTTCGATGTTATGCGGCTTCAGGCAGCGGAGCGACACAGCCTCCCCGTGTCGAGGCTAGAAGCCGAATGAAGCCAAAGGCAACGTCGCTAACGCAAGCAACGCCAAACGCCGCCGCGGAGGCCGGCCGGCCGGCTTCACCGCGTCACCACGCCACTCATGGCATGGCTTATGTAGGTAGGTATACCATCTATCTACACGAAGCATTATGTAGGTATGTTGTGGGCACGCACACCATAGTGCCACACCAACACAACCTTACCATCGTATTCTTCGAATGCTGATATCCTTCTTCGGGTGCCCCCCGCTTCACCTACTGTAGCAAAGAAATAGGCTTAAATTTCACTCGAAAAAGCCTGATTAAACCTATACAACGGCCTGTAGGGTCTAGATTTTACTCTTATGGGTTAATTTGTGAAGGTTTGAAATATATTTTCATAGGATTTTCATAAATTACATGGAATAAAGCCGGCAATATGAGGCGCGGGGCGCCGGCTCGCTGCGCGGGGAGGGGGCGCGCCGCGACCGCGGCCGCGGTCGGCCCGCTCGCTGGCAGTTCGCGCGCTTCGCTCCGTCAGTCGTGTCCACGGCGCAACAAGAATTGCACGCGCGGCTCTCATTAGACCCGGCCCGCTCCCGAATAATGTTTCAGTGTTTGACAAACTCAATCGGAGGTCTCGGAAGAAGTATCGTCTTTAGTAATTTACACAGTATAACCGTTTTCATATTCTCAGTGAGTGTTACTCAGTGCGTACGAAAAAAACTTTGTCGAAGATTTTGAAGAATTTTGTGTAAAATTGTGAAATACGCCGGTCGCTGCCGGATTGTTTTTTGCACAAAAACTTTTTGGTGAGTGTTCGAGATTTGATTTTATGTGGTTGTATTGGTGCTAGCCGGTTAGGAATTCCATTTCATAGCTTCTGTGGGTATGTTTTATATTCCGCTGTGAGATTGCGCGGGGCGTTGCCTGCCGTGCCGGTGCCGATGCCGGCTAAACTCAAGTCATAGTGTAGGTAATGGGTTTTTCTGCGAATTGGCAGCGCCCAAATTCCTTACATTGCGTTCGAAGTCCATTTCTAAAGCATTTAAAATCATTTTGTTATTTTACAATATTTTGTAAAACTTTTGTGGGTACTTGTGTACCTGTGTTCCTTGTAGGTACTTAAAATTAAAACCCAACACACTTTTAACTACCTGCTTGAAAAAAAATCGTACTCTATGACTTACCTACTTGCTAGTGGTGGGAACAGTTTTATCGACACCAAAATGTTATTTTTTTCTAAAAATAATTTTGAATTCTAATTACTTTTGCTAGTTAAGACATAAAAAATGCCATTGATAATTATTTTAGTGTTCAAAAACTAAGACAAGAAAGTGCAATATTGCGCAATTTTAGTTTAATTCCTAGGTTACCTTATTACGTGAATTCTGTCTATAATTATGTTAAATAAGACCCAAATTTACTCAAAATATAAATTAAGTATTACATAATAGATAAGTTCTTACCTACCAATAGGTAGGTAGAGGTAGGTACCTAATTTATCTTCCTAAACCTAATCCTGTAGTAGGTTTGGTAGATCACAGTAAGTAGGAAGGTATCTAAACATACTTACCCATACTAAAATAATAATATTCAGACCTCTCAAAACAAATTTATCCGTCTACTTATTTTTTTGAGATTTTATTTAGTTTCTTCGTAATTTTTAATTTAACCTACCCGATCGAAAAGGTACCTTCCTACTATCTTTAAATAGTGAAACCCCTTACAGGCTATACTCGACCTAACTTATTGTTAGCTATTTTAAAAATGGTCTTCGAAAGTCGGGTCCGTCGAAGTTTTGTGCATTAACAGGTAGGTACTTACCTATCACTAATTAAATTTTACAAGACACATCACATAATATCACCTGCGTATGTAGATCGGTATTTCACCCATTGTGTAATTATCAGTCAGACGCAAAATAGCGGGAAAATTTCATGTTCAATTGCTTTATTAGTAAACATTCATTTCGCGCCATTCTGCGCTTGTAAACAAAAACACTTTACAGAAATCTTACCTGACGCGATGCGTGCAAAAGCTTAGAGATGGGATTGTTTCAGGTAAAAATATCGATATTTTTAGGCACAGGAGAGGCCAGTCGGTACAAAAAGTTGTAATGGTAAAATAGGAGAGCTTCCAAGGACAATGCACTATTTAAAAATACTTTGAATTCGCATCCAGACTTCAGTACGATTTCGGGCGTCACAGAGTTCGAAGGTGTCTTCGAAAATATAAATATTGTGCAATAGCTACTACTGTTTATTATTGTTTACATAACTCGGGAAATCTCTTGCGCAATATTACTGTAATATTAGTTGAAGAGGTAATGATATCCTCTTTAAAATATATTGATTATAATTATCTACTGATAAATATTTTATGAAAATAAACTTAAGGATCATTTAATTAAATTTCATCATTAATATTTTAAATTTTTTTTGATGTTTGATTTGCATTTTTTTAATTTAAGATTTTTAACTTTTTTTCTAATCTATTTTTTCTATTGTTCCAGACGGTGTGCGTGTGAATAAATCGCGCGCATCGTCCCTGTGATAAGAGGGCCCTGCCTGTGATATCGACGAGTTCGTCTTAGCTTTAAAACTAGTTATAAACCTAGAAGTAAAAATGTCGCCGCCGTGGGACTTTAACTTGTGGGACAATCTTGATGAGGAGTCAGTGAGGTTGACTCAAACTTCTGAGTTCTGGATACAAGTGCAGTCCGAAGCGGACGGGCTCGACATCGTTCAGCCCGCCAATTACTCGGACTCGCTTCAGGATAGCGAGGAAGATTGGGGTATAATAGAAGCACCGGAGGAGCCACACAAGGAAATGAAAGTTCTTCATGACTGCATGTGGGCAGGATCATGTACCGACTTACAACCGAGCAACACATTTGTGCCGTCAGAGTTCATTCCGCCTGGACAGAGTCTACTTCGGCGGGACATGTCGCCTTCGAGGCCGGACACTCCTCCGTCGCTGGATGGAGATGAGCCCCCTCAGTTCCGGCATACAGTTGATGTGGCGACCACAGCACGCCGTATCTTGAGAGATTCTGTTGTAGCGGTGGCTGCTGACCATTCTTACACAGCGCGGCAACAATTCGACTGTCTCGGCGTACAGACACCTTCCGACTCTGGTGAATCAGGTATGTGGGTGGATCAACTATTTTCTGTCATGAATCAACTTTTTGTGTAATTTTTTTTTTATCGTAATTTCGCTTTAATTTCACCTAATATTGCTAAAGAAATTCATGTAGTTTATAAATCTATAGCGTGCACCGAACATTTTTTTGGTTTTCATAGATTTTTAAGCGTATATTCTAAAAGTGGCTCCCAATAATGTCTCTTAGCTGACAAGTATAAATCGCGGTAAAAAGCAAATAAAAAACAACTTTTAAAACAGTTTTTCTGCTTTAATGGCAACTAACAGTCAATTGGAGCAATATTAAACTATTAAAGGTAAAGTTAACCTTCTCATTTTTTTTTAAATATACCACATTGTGTCTCTGGGCTCACAAAATCAAATAAATTGTCTTAACTTTCCTTATATTTCTGTTACCTGAAATGCAATAAAGATGCAATTTTTACATAACTACTGTTAAATGTTTTTAAATATATTCTCATACAAATAATTGTGAAATAGCCTATAATTATTTTAATATCTTACTATCAATGTCATAAAAGTTGGGGACAACGTTGTGAGCCCGAAGACATATTTTGTGACTCCAGAGATACAATGGTATTACGATATAGGCAAAGTACAATTTGTTAAACATTATTCTTCGACGTAATCTTTATTCGTTAATTTTCAATCAAAGTCGGGCCCATTCCGAAACGGTTTGACTGAAATTTTGACAAGTTTCTACCACATTGCTCTATCCTGGGTTTGTCTCAGGGTAGCAGGTATATTGAGTTCCATTATTGTTTTAATTTGGTTTAACCGTTTGAATGGGTAGGTTTAATGGGTAAACACCCGCAAAGAGTTTTCCCTCGACATCCCTACGCAATCAGCTTTGTAATATCTGCGTGTCTCCGGGTGATATGACCAAAAATCCTTAGGATTGTGGACAGTCGGGTTCTCTCTCTCTCTCTTGATCTTGAGTTTGAAATTCTCCGCCAACGCCACATTTCTTAAGCCTCGCTCTTTTTTTTTGTATGTTTCGCAAATTTACCTATATTCTGAGCCGTAAAAAAAATCTAGAACACCAAGAACCGTACGAGCTTGCCTTTTTGTGACGAGATTTGACAAAACAGGGAGGTTTCTATTAAGAATCCTTGTGTCTTGCCAATTTTGGTCATACAGCTCATGGATGCTTTGGCCATCTGTGTACGTCTTCGGATCTCCTTATCACAGCCTCCTTGGTTGCTGATCGGAGACTCCAGTAGGAACACAAATTCGCTGACAAACAGATCTGGGAGTTCTCTTGCGCTGCGCGTACTAGAACTCCAGCTCGATCGATGATCATGGCTTAAGTCTTTGACTTGTTGTGTTGACCAAATAGACCTACCATCTCGCTTGCCTGTTGCACTCTTACAAATACATCAGCTAGTTCCCGCTCCGATGCAGCAAACATAGTGACGTCTACTATAGAAGGTTATGCATTGCCCCAACAGAGACGTCCTTCCCACTCTTAAAGCTTTCCTCACTATGTATTCGTCATAGATGTTAAAAAGAAGAGGTGAAAGAATACAACCCTGTCAAACTCCTTTTCGATGTTTTCAAGGTCCTGATCCTGACACTACATAATTCACCTTAGCCATTGACTCTCCGACTTCATACAGATGCGATTACAGTAATTAAGTGCCAAATAACGTCCATCTCATGGAGTATTCTTCACAAACAGTCCTATCTTACACAATCAAATGCCTCTCAGTAGCAGTAGTCAATGAAACACAAAAGTAAAATAATGATCATTAAACTCTTTGTTCTTCTCTATTACGACCTCTATGGCGCAGTGGGCGAAAGCCTGCCTGAGACGCGGAGGTTGCGGGTTCGATCCCCGCCGCGGGACAAATGTTTGCATGTTCTGCAGATATTTGTTCCGGGTCTGGTTGTTTTTCTATGTATAATTATGTATGTATTAGCGCATGCAAACCGATAATCGATAATCGATAAATTATCGGTAATCGGCTCATTTTCGTCAGCGATAATTATCGAAGAAATCGATAAAAAATATCGATAAACGATAAATTCATACCATCACCTTCTGGTGATAAAAATGTATGAATTAATCTATTAACACGAATACTTAGTTCATTTTTATTCATAATGATACCAAAAATGTTATGCACTAAGTGAATTATAGTTGATTTTTATAGTTTTCTAATGGAGGATTTTGTTTTTTGTTTGTAAGAAAAATATTTCATTAATTTTGTTTTATTCACAAATATAGGTATCTAATACATAACTGTACGTTCCTTAGATTAAGTAGCTCTTTCATTTTGTTTTGGACGTATATAATAAAACTATAAGTATATATAATAAAACTATAAGTATTATTGAAAACTCTGTGAAAAGTATCGCCGTGCACATAAGAGCTTGCACCTGGTTTTCGTTGACCTAGAGAAGGCGTACGACCGTGTCCCCCGGGAGGTTCTGTGGTGGGCTTTGAAAGAAAGGGGAGTGCCAGGGAAGTATGTTAGGCTTGTGAATGCGATGTATGCAGGAGCACGCACGAACGTCCGGTCCGAAGCTGGCGTCACTGGCGAGTTCAATGTGGCAGTAGGTTTGCACCAGGGATCGGCTTTAAGCCCTTATTTGTTCCTCCTGGTAATGGATGCTTTGACATCAGACATACAGGAGGAAGCACCCTGGTGCATGCTGTTTGCCGACGACATTGTTCTCGTTGGAGAGGAGGCAGCCGAGGTACAGAGCAGACTGGGAAAATGGCAAGAGAAACTAGAGAGGGTAGGCCTTAAGATCAGCCGCACTAAAACAGAACATCTGTTCTGCAACTTTAGTGGCTTCTCTTGTTTTTCACGAATTGCCTTAGATGGTGTAACCCTACCAGTCTGCTCCGATTTTAAGTACCTTGGTTCGCTTCTCCAAAATGACGGCAATATTGAACGAGATGTTAACAATAGGATGAATGCGGGATGGATGAAGTGGCGACAGGTCTCAGGAACAATATGTGATCCGCGAATGCCCCTTAAGCTTAAGGGGAAAATTTACAAGACGGTAATAAGACCTGTCGCGTTGTATGGATCAGAGTGTTGGGCAATGAAGAAGACTGATGAAAGAAGAGTGCATGCTACTGAGATGCGAATGTTAAGATGGATATGTGGCGTGACGCGTTTAGATAAAATAAGAAATTAGTATATAAGGGGAAGTTTGAAAGTGGCACCTGTGGTTGAAAAGGTGAGGAGTGCCAAATTAGCATGATATGGTCATGTAATGAGGACATATTACCAAAAGAGTTAGGAGTATGAATGTGGATGGGTATACAAGTAGAGGAAGGCCGAAGACGAAGTGGATAGATTGTGTGAAAGATGATATGAATGTAAGAGTAGTGAGTTCAGAGTTGACGAGCGACAGAGGAGAGTGGAAGAGGAAAACATGTTGTGCCGACCCCACTTAGCGTGGGATAAGGGCAGGAGAATGATGAATGATGATGAGTAAAGGCGAGTACCTTAAACGTTATAGTTACAGGAAAAAGTTTTTAAGAGACTATCCATAATTTTTTTAAATATACGGAACTGCATTTACAGATTTTGGAAAAAATTTACCTACAGTCAGCAAGAAAATGGTCAGTTAACACAAAAACTTTTTTTGATATCAATCGATCCTGTTCCTTATAAGGATCAAAAGTCTCTACTAGACCGACTGAGGTTTGAGTATTAGAAATGTCAGAAATCGCGAAAAACTTTTTCCATACATTTCGGTAGACGAGCCAAACTTCTAAATTAGCCAAACTTTTTGTTGCCCTTACTGTCCCGTTTCAAAAATTCACCCTGTAAAGTGAGTTATCATTATCATTTTTATCAATAGCTAAATTTATAATGTAAAATTAAGAAATCTTCATAACTTAAATCTTCTTGTTGAGTGCAGCAGATTGCACAAATAGAGCAGTTAAATTAGAAACTGAAAAACCGATAATTCTCGATATTTATCGAAAAATAAAGCGATAAATATCAGATTATCGATTATCGAAAAGTTTCGATAATTGCATGCCCTAGTATGTATTTACAAAAAAAAAATGTATCTATGTAGTATATCAGTCATCTGGGTACCATAACACAAGCATTCAATTGCTTAGCTTGGGACTAGATGACGCCGTGTGGAATGTCCAAGGATATTTATTTATTTTCTGACGTTGGCAGTTTGCTCTCTGGTCCCTCGGCCTTTAAGGAAACGAGCCTCGGTACGATATCTGCCGTATTGTATAAGATTCTAAGCGTCCATTGAATACTTAGTAGAGTAGAGCATGAGAAATAAGTGCCACTGTCCGTTAGTTCCCGCATGTTTTCGTTAAACCTTTCTTGAGTTAGACTAAGGATATTATAAAAGTGACTCTTACCAGTCCCTAGGCCACTTCCCAGATCTCCAGTTGATTGCTTTATATAGAATTCTGACTATAGTAGGCTAAAAACCATGTAAACGTGAAATCCGTGTAAGATGAATCGAAAATAGTAAGTGTTTGATGACTAATACAGGCAAATTGATGCAAGTTCAGGTTGTGTCGAACCCACACACATAAGACATACTCCTAAATCATAATTTGACTAATTTTAGACTCAAATTCAAAAGTTTTACTATTCTAAATTAAAAATCTGCAATGATCCTCTTTGCATAAAACACTTAATTTATTCTGCATATTATGTCGCTTGGATTTTATGCATAGTTTTGTGCAGAATATCTCTTGGGTCACAAAAATTGTCTCTTGGGTCACTGTTTTTTGTGAGGCAGTGGAACTGTGACCCATGAGAAAAACTACGGTTTTTTTAATGTTTTCTTCAACAAACACTATAAATATTACGAAATACATGCATGGAAAGCATTTCAGAACTCAATTTCACAGCATAAAAACGAAATTCCTTCAAAAAGTTGATTGTTAACCGAAATTTACCGGATAATAACCGTGAGTCAGCGGATCCACAATAAAAAAACCGACTCACGCGCCGAGCCACGAACGAATTGGCCACGTCCATTATGATGGTAAGGTGAGGTTAAATGCAATCATTCGACTACCAGATCAGTTCCTTATTAGCTTAGCCGTCCACTGTCTAATTACTCACACTTTATGGTACTATTTTTGTCGTCTCCCTGGAGACAACGCGTTTTCTGTATATGTTAGGGACAACTATTCAAACTGTGTTTTTTTTACTTAAAACTAAACCATTTTTATTGCAAATCAATATTTAGAATGCTGGTATATTGTAGATTTTTATTAATTTAAAATATAAAGACATGTCAAGGAAAAATTTTACACAACATCCAAACATAAATAGACAAAGTGCCTTAGGGACAACTAGAATTTGTATGAAACTCAATTTTGGTCTACTGGGTCACAACTTTTTTTTATATATTTTATCTAAAATTTAAACACAATGATAAATAGCTATAACTACATAGGATCTGATTTAATTATCAAATAGTTAAACCAGCAATTAAACAAACACAGTACATTTCAAGATTTTTTTTATATCAGGGACACGATTTTACATAAAATAGTTGATCCACCCATGTAATCTCATAAAATTACAATATATTTTTATCATTTGAGATTTCATTCGTCTTGGTGTGGTGTGTGTATCTTTTCAACAGGAAAATACTCTATGAACATACCAAACCCATTCATATTTTAATCAACTTAAGTAAAGTAGCTCTCTCCTTAAGTTAAATAAGATTTTCAACATACCTAATTACTGGCGTATTCTAAATACTCTCAAGTCTGCATCTTCACGAGTACCTAACTTTCAAGATATCGTTAAGTAGGCGGCAAGTTGGCTTCAGCGGGTGTACCCAGGACGCAGGCGCCGTCTGACGAGCGCGGGAAACTGCGAGTATCGACCGTCATCCCGCGTCCCCCGCTGCGTCTAGACTCACCCGTGATTCCGTTCTTCCGGAACCTTCGCCCATTGCGACCTTGAACGGCTCAACCTAACTTATTGTCGGGTTGCGCAACATTCGTTAGCACATCTCTCGGGATTGACACTTAATTAAAATACGAATTAATTTGCTCTACCCCATAAAGGTCCCCTAAGCTAGCGTGTAAGGTCGTAAGTACGTCGACCGAGACGTCCCGACCTTGATACATCCTCCGAACGCGAATTGGCGTTTCCCGCCAGCTGCAGGGTTAACATCCTCGGGAGCCCATTAAAATGATGAATTGCACTCTATCGAATATCACCGACCTCTATACAAATGCATCATTCATGATTAACTTCAATTTGCCGTCTGATTAGATTGAATGAAAGTCAACATATAAGTCGTTTAAACTTGCAAATTAAAAGAACAGTTAGATAGAATATCGTATGATTGATTGCACGCGCTAAACTCTTCAACCGTTTTACTCGGTGCATATTTACTACGTGATTTAATATGACGAGTGACCTCAAAATGGCATGAAGATACTCAGTGCAACACTGTATTCTGTTATGTTAGCCTTAGCTTGTAATAGTTAATAGCAATTTTGTTATCATCGATAGCAGTGGGTAAGGTCGCGATGGGCATGTGTTAGCTCACACGAATGCGGATGATCTGTTTACACTTTTAAACTTGTTGCGCAGCTTTCTGAAAATAAACAAGTTGGATGTTTTTAATTAAACGTAGAATCGACGGGGACATTGTAGTGGGCAGGGTTTACTTTACGGTTGGCTCGCAGTCTGTAATCTCGGCTTGTCTAGTCCGTTACTCGTGTAAGAATGCAGCGGAATGAAATGGAATCTCATTGAAGTGAAGCTTGCTCGGCTCGCCACTAGACCGGTTTGGATCGCGGCTCGTCCACTTGGGATGACAATTTGATAGACAGCGTCTCAATAATCGTGATCTTCGGTCTCTCCAGAACGACGCCATTATCTGATTGTAACATATAAAATTCGGTCTTAATTACAAATGGACATGAACGTCGTAAAAACATGAGATTAAATCTCTCATTTGTTTGCCGACTACATCCGATATTCAAGTTGGAAAACGTTTCGGGAAAAGTATCGTACGATAAAACCAGATACCTACGTGTCCCCTCCCTATAGGCACTAAGAGAAGGTATCGATACCTTACCTAAATTTGATACGATAGGTACCTACCTTTCCACTACCTACGCTACAACTTACAGTAGATAAGATACGGTTTGTAAGTAATGAGTAGTATTTTTTCATACAGATATTTTCGCGCCGAAACCTCGTAGTAGTCAAAATTGTAGTACTACTACTTAAGTACCTACTTATTAATTACGAGGTTGTTGATGTTTATTTTGATTTCATATTCTTGACATAATATTTGTAAATTGTATTAGGTACATTATTTTTTTTTTTATTAATGGACTTTTTATCCATCAATGCACTATAGTGTTGCGGAGTGGTTCGCCAACTGGTCACTTTTCAAACTGGGCCTTTCTGACCAGCTGACGAAAACAAAAATAAATATTATTTCCATTCGTCAATTCGTCCGATTATTTTAATTAGCCTTAAAAAGCATGAAGTACACTCATTGAAAAAAGTGTTACGTGTAATACTAGCATACGACTTATCATGGGATAATTTTAATTTTAATTTTTGGCGGATTTTGTTTGATTTTAAGTAGGTACAAACAACATTGTATTATAGGGCGGGCAATAAATCATCTATTGATTTTCAAGCAGGATTATAATCATGGCTCGGTAAGAAGTAAAAGGATTATTGCACGTGTTAAATACTTAATACAAAAAATATGGCATCGGATAATCTGAGTAAAGGATAGCGATAAGCCGATTTTTAACAATAGGTTAGGCAGTAAAAAGTGCGCGATGGGATTGCGCTTGCATTTTAGAAGATTAAGTGCCTTTTGTTTTAAAAACCGTCAATTCTTTAAAGATCACCGCTTTTTCTGTTTCATAAATCTTAAGCCGTAGTAGCAGTAAAATTTTACCACAAATTGTTGATATGCAATCAACTAAAAATTTCAAATAACTTTAGTTTGCTTTTTACCTGTGACAAGTAATAAAGTGCTCCTGTGTTGTTACCTACGTTGTGAATTTTGGCTGTAATTTTGGACTTCTGTGATACCTGTGATAAACTGATACTTGGACTTTGAATTTGCACACTGATTGGATACAATTTCATCTATATTATAAGATCTTGGAAGATCGATATTTCGATATTATAAGACGATGCACAGCTTTAGCGCACCTACCCCATGATGCCACTGGTGATGCTTGGCTATATATTATGTCGCGTAGCCCCAATGACCCTAAAATGACCAAATTTAATGATTATTTTGTTGAAACGTGGCTGAATGAAACTGCATTTTTCGCAAAAACCTGGTGTTGCTTTAATCGGACACACCGCACAACAAACATGGTTGAGTCATGGCACTCTACAATCAATAGAAAATTAAAAGCAAACCAAAAAGCATAGCACATTTCTTGACACTTCTATTAAAAGAAGACAATTACTTTGATTTCTTTATGAGAAAAGGTAATAATATTCATCCAAAAAAAAAGAGACTCGAGAAGTTGACGATTACATAGATAATATCATAACCGATTTTACAAGCTGCTTGATAGGTGTTGAATTGTGTCTAGATTCTTTGGTAATCTAGATAGAAATAATTGTTTAAAGACTGATGTTAAGACTGATTTTGCATTAAGCTTAAAATGTTTGACCTTCATTCTTTGTTATTTTAAATGTTGATTACTAGTGTGTTTGTATACCTTAGTAGTAATAGTATATTTATTATTGCTTAATTCTTTGATATAGATGTTTGAAAGTTACCCATTGTTGATTATTGTGTAATTATTTAACCAGACTGACATTCAAATACCTAATATATTTTGATATCTAATCTGAGGCCCTAGCCATGTTACATTTCGACAATCGCTTTCGATTAGAAACTAAAAAAAATGTATAGGAATTGACATTCGATGACGAAAACTCGAGCGATCGGAAATGTCAAATCAAAGGTGTAGCGATGATAGAAATCGAATCGCTTCATAGCGAATGCCGGTTGGCTAGGCCCTCAAGTCTTTCTTTAATATTTTCGCTAACAGTTTTTATCTTGACTGTACTAATCAAACCGCAATTCAGACAGAGGACCAGTTGACGAATGGAAATAATATTTATTTTTGTTTTCGTCAACTGGTCAGAAAGGCCCAGTTTGAAAAGTGACCAGTTGACGAACCACTCGTGTTGCGACGCTTGTGAATATCTCTGATAAAATTTATAATGATTTAAAAAGTTACATAAAATAAGTACTAATACTTAGTAGATAACTTAAGTATCTTCATTAACATTATCAATCAGATAAATGTTATAATTATCAGTAAGTGAAAAAGATTGTCTTAACGATTTGCTATGCTTTGATATTTCGAGTCTTAAAATGTGGTTAAGTGGGGCACTGGTTTACCTATGAATTACAAGCTCCTTTAAGGGCAATTTAGGCCACATAGATCCGGTTTGTTCAGTTGGCCTAACCTAAACATTTTAGTATCAATCAGTGAGCCAAGGCTGCGTGCCAGTTTCCGAGAGGCTGAACTCATACTGATATTTTCCAAATGTTCTAACTTTGTAATATCTTACTGGCTACTACTATCGTATTCATTACATAAATAATACGTTTAATTAACAAAGTAGTTTAAAATTTACAAAAATCTAATCCGCTGCAAAGTTCTATTTCGTTTATCACCTGCTCATAAGCAACATTTTATCTGCGCAAAGAATATAATCGTGTTACTATGTGAAATTTATAAGACTGACTTCTAGTGCGTAGTAAAGCAATTTGCGCGGTTCCACTTCGTGCCTATTTATACATTGTAATGTTTAACTTATATTGAAATAATTCTCATAAAACATTTTGATATTCGCGTCCTAATTGCGGCATAAGAGCCACGTCTACTTGCCCATTCACCCCGGGACCTGCCCTGGCCGCATTTTGTATGAACAGTACGTATTTACTAGGTATTACGTGTTAATTTAGGTACTTGAATGTCTATCGCGTGATACGTTATCAATAATGCCCAGAGAACGACGAAAACGGCAATAGGTATTGCCATTCAGATAGCGCTCGAAAAATGAATATAAATCTAATCATTGTGTTAGTGTGTCAAGAAGTGAAACAATAACTCATTTCGAATTTACTGATAAAGTAATTCCACATCAGCGTGAAGTATGTGTGTGACTGTAGTTTAGGTATTTAGTGGGATAGACCTTGAGCGTTATCGTCTACGGAATATACTCTTAGATATTTCAACTATCAGAATAAGAATGTGTTTATATTCTCCTCGATATACGCGCGAACAGCGATTGTAACGGTTGCCGCCATCTTGGCCTCCGTACGACCTTCGCATTATCAATGCCGATGACAATAGTAATGCTACAACGTGACACCCTAACATAAATTTGTATTGTCTTATCATTAAAAAAAGAAACAAACTTTAAGCCATGCTAGATACTGATAAGTTGAATACAACATCGCAACTAGATAAAACTTTTAAAATTATGCGATCTTCAGTCACTCACGCACGTGACAATAAATTAATATTCATGACCATGGAATTTAGTAGTGTTTCGTAATAATCGAGAACGTATTTGATTTGAATGTGTCAATCCGGTTTTCATCTATGTCTTTGAGATGGTCGTGGTGACAAGGTGGCTGGCTTGGCTAGTAACAAGAACTAGCATTTTTATCTCATTTGCCTGTTCTCTATTAAATAAATACTTATTTGGTTATTTGAAGTTATTGTTTTAGTGCCACAAGCAAAGAGGTTATCGATACGTACAAATCATTAACGCAGCACATCCCTCCCTAGCTCTGCCACAGCTTCGCAACGCGAGGCGCCACTTAGTGACATGACAATCGACAAAATGATGTAACACATCTTACTTAATTGCGCGCTAATCAGGCGAACTTGAGCTACGCGTCCCTCAAAATTTGTTTAAGTATTCAAAAAAGTGTTGCGTCATATAAAACGCACGCATATACCCACGTCCGTGAACTTCCGTGCGAACGCCGGTCCAAGGTCACAGCGGTATTCCTCATCGATCCGGCGATGTACACGATAGATTGCCGAGTCTATTTTAGCGTTACGGTGGATCTCGAGTGCCGGAGTCCGGACTACAAGTGGCCCAGAAACGGCCAGATGACCGAGTTTTCGCGGTTGCGTAATAACACAGAAATAACCTGTGAGCCTATCTCTGCTTAGCGCCTATCGCGCCCACTGAGCAAATAGGCAACATGTGTCACGCTCGATTCATTCTTAATGCCGATTTCATGCCTCAAGCTGTTGCTACGTTACGTATTTAATACAAATGAAAAAAAATATACATTTTAAACAAACGTGTTCAAACAACTAATAATGCATTTCGATGTAATATAAAAAGAAATAAAATGCTATTATAATTCAGTTTCAATTAAATCAGCTGGTGTGAAAATGTGAATTACAGACTCGTAAAATTATAAAACGTAATTTACAATCAACAGATAGGTAAGTTCGCGTAAAATAATATCGCTCCGTTTCACCATGGCGGGGCGGCGATCCTATAAACTAGATTTTTAATTGTCGTGTATAGCATTACCGAGCACGCTGTATAAGATGGCGTGCGCCAGGCGCGTCACGATAATTTTTAATTATCGCGCTCAAATGCCAGTGAACTTGGCCTCGAAGTCGTGGCTAGCCAGGTGTGAACTCAGCCCCCGCTCACCAGGTCACACTTGACGACACCATTGTGCCCAACTGCCCATCGCATTCCATTTTTAAACAACTATTTGTTGTTTGTTTTGAAGCCTGACAGTTTCCCCGGTCTTTTCTTTCCATGAAGCATTATTTTATGAGATTAAAAAGTTTCTACGCGCAGAGCGCACTATGTACTTCAAATCACACAGATTTGCAAGATTGTCTTTTCTTATCCGTTTTATAAGATGCCGTAATATTCGAGTCTGGTTTGGTTGGGGTCGTTCGGCTGCGCCTAATTAAACAAGTTTACCAAATTCACCGATCTCCCTCGGCGACTGTTGCCATTTACCAAGCAAAAATGCTTAATCCACGAAATAAATCCTATCTTTGCACCGAATTCAGCGAATTAATTTCAATTCGAAGGAATGCGACGTCTCTCGAAACTGTTAGGGACTATAGATACAAGCATTAAATTGCTTAGCTTGGGACTAGATGACGCCGTGTGAAATGTCCAAGGATATATATAGGATATAGGAGTTGCGAAGAAAATGCCTTGACTCGAATGATTTATGGGCCGGGAAACTTTCTCTGGTTGCAGTCAACTGCGTGTAATGATCTGTAATGTCTCAATAGTTGGGATTGTCTATGACTCACCTTGTTTCTCACGGCAGGTCGTGTTCGTTTCGTACCTAGAAGTTGTGACTAATCAGCTTAGCCTGCGACTAGCTCTGTCCATACGACGCTAGCTTATTTTAATTTCGTCGAAGCAATTTTCATGAACGGTCAGCGTAAAAAGCCTCGTACAATGTAATAAAGCGGAGAGAGCTGTCGATTTTTTTCCGAGCACACCAGTCTGACAATAAAAAGCGGATTATCTCTGGTATCGTTTAAAATTGGAACGGCGGCGTATCTGAGAATCGCGTCTCGAGTGATGGAGATATAATAGATATGCACTAGACCGGATCCCGGCGGCACACCACGACAATACCGCCCATATCGGTTTACAAGCAGGGCTGAAACAAATACTCTCAGAGTCCGTTAATCGCTCTGGCGCCAGGAGAAAATCGTCACGTGGAAATCGACTCGGACAATGCCAGCCAGGGTTGCCAGTCGCTCTCTTTTCAATTTCAACGTTTCTGTCTGGCGTAGGGATAGTGTACAAGTACTCTTTCACAACTCAAGGCATGTTTAGAGGTAGAACTAGCGGTGTTAGTTAACTAGTAGAAACGGGGTGTGTCTAATGGCATTAACATTTGATATAGGGATAGCAACAGACTCACGCCTAGATTTAGACGTAAGCGAGGCGTGTTTGACGACAGGCGCCGATACTCGAATTAGATCGGCGCGTAACCACGATAAGCGACCGCGTAACTATGCGGAAATGTAGTAAAAAGATCGCGTTGGTGTATAAATTTATCGCCGCTCTGTTCGATAAATGTGTCTGATGCGCAATTTTTACGTTCAGAAAATACGCAGTCGAGGAAACAATTTCGCTCGTCCCTGAATCGCTTTTCGTAATGGCTCAGAACAGCTGCCCACGTAACTTGTTTCTATATCTAGTGTCTAAGTACAGCGAGTACTTAAACGGCTCTCGTCCTTGTTAGATACGTAAATAGCTCCGGACCGGTAACCTTTAATCACAATGAACCGCTGACATAATTATTTGTTGGTGTAACCGGATAGTGCGGCCGGCGGTCGATGTGATTCCGCGAAATGCACACTACGCCGTAAACACGAGTCGGCCTAACGTCTGCATCCGCACTTGGGTGCAATGCGATCGCGAGTGCGCCTGCCATGCCTAACTACCTACCGTGCCCCTAGCCGAGCCCATTCATACGACAAGCCAATCTCCCGCGATATTATCGCACCTTATCGCCGCAATGCGAATCGTACGGAATTCAGGTCGTTTCCGTATACGTACGAGTAATAGTTCATGCTATCGCACCATACTTTATGCAGTAGTTAGGATTAACCTGTACATTTGGGAACCCCGTGCCCCATGGCTTCGGTTCTAGAAAAAGCAGGGATATTATAGTAGAGAGGCGCCCGTGTTGAGGCTGTCACGCTTGACGCCATGCAACTCCGTACGCCTCCCACATCCGAACTAAGCCGGCGGGAATCGATAGTAGGAAATAGGAAAGGGGAGCCGCTTTGCGACAATACCGGTCGAGCCGGTCGAAACGTGCGAGCCGGCCTCGGCGTTATCGTGTAACTCTTGCGTGACAGCTAATTCCGAATCAATGCTCCGTTAAATGTTTGCGGCAGAGGCCGGAAAGCGTGTCCGCCGCGCGCTAATCCGGAGTCCATTGAGTGCGGACGCTGCGGCAGCGGGCCGCGCATGCGCTCTCGTTTTGGCGCGAATGGCGCGCCGTGACGTCAGGCGTCTGGATCGATGGCGGCAGACGCTGCGGTAGTACGCCGGGGTCGACAACCTCCCTCGGCGTGCGCCGCCCGCGCCCCGCTCGCCTCTACTGCAGTCGCATCTCCCCTACCGGGTCCATCCCCTACACCCACACCGCACCGCTCCACCACCACTCCCGCGACGATCGAAGCCCGCCCATCGCGATGTGCGCGTAATCGGCACGCAGGTACGTCAAGGTTCCGCCATACTGAGCGCGATCTCTCTTGTTGCAGAGGAGGAGATAGACGTGGTGTCGCTGGGCACTGGCGTGGCGCCGCTGGGCGCGCACGTGCGCACGGACAGTCTCCCGCGCGCGCCGTCCGCGCAGCAGCAGCACCAGCTGCAGCGCACCATGCTGACGTCGGTGGCGCCGCGCGCGCGGCCGGCCGCACGCAAGCGGCTGGTGCCGCCGCCCGGCGTGGGCGCGCGCCGCCCCGCTCGCCGCGGCCGCCGCTCACACACCGACACGGACTCCGAGACGGAGTCGCCTGACGTGGAGCGTCGTTCGATCCACAACGACATGGAGCGCCTGCGCCGCATCGGCCTCAAGAACCTGTTCGACGAGCTCAAGAAGCAGATCCCGGCGACGCGCGACAAGGAGCGCGCGCCCAAGGTGGTGATCCTGCGCGAGGCGGCCTCGCTGTGCCGCAAGCTGCATCTGGAGGACCTGGAGCGAGAGAAGCTGAAGAAGAAGCAGAACCAGCTGATGGCCAAGCTGAAGAAGCTGCGCATGTCGATGGCGGGACGCTACCGCTCGTACTGAGCGCCACGCCGGCGGGCTGACGGGTTCCCGGAGTGGGAGCTCCAGAGTCTACGCTTCGTGATACTTCCCCGGACGGACGGCTTCGAGCGCGGGCGCCTGCGGACGCTCCCGGACTCAGGTGGACCGGGATGCGGCGACGGATATCGGACCCCCTATATATATATATTGTATTTTCGTTTACGCAGCGGCCGCGAGTCCGTGCATCGGGAAGTTTTTTACGAGTCCTTAAAAGTTGTCATAATAAGGTCAGCTTTTACGGCTTACTCTGCTTCTGGCGATGTTTCGTGGATATGGATGTGAGGCAATAACCGCTGGTTTGTTTTGCTCAAAGGGTTTTGCAGTGCCAAAGTGAGCCATAAAACTGTTATAACGATAAATCCTAGGTCTTCAGTAAAATGTCTTAAATAGTACAGACTGCTTCGTAAACTAGTAGACTGTTTTTACCTCTAAAGTTTTTGAATTTAACATTAAAATATACATATGGGAAATAGCGCATTACAGATTCTTCGAGATGACAGATTGATATTAGAAACTTTAAGCTCCGAATCTGAAAAAGATTTTTTACTGGACCTTCCATTTAAGTTAAGTATCGAACCTATTGTATTTACATTGTAAATACATTTGATGTAGGTAAGCAGTGTCCCGGTTGTATTGAAATTTCCGATCCGTAGGCGCGAGAGTTGGGCAACGCTGTAAATACCGAGATTGAGGGTAGTCGGCACTCATCGTCTGACTTGATTGAGGTGGCTATTGAAGGGTTTATGGGCAGTTGGCGTCGTATGGCCACTAATATGTTTTCGGCCCGAGTAATGTAGCATTTTATATATTTTAATTTAAACCTTAGCTCGCGAGAGCGAGTCAGTGATATCAATACGATTGTTTTTAACTTTGATATTAATACGTTTAAATTACACACTAGGTTAGCTCGCTTAGGATTTCTTTTATAGTGTTTTGTTATTTTGTAAATTTTAACACTGAATATATTTTTACATTTTAGTCACGCAATTAACTTCAAGTCACTATTTTATCGATAACTGTTGAAATGTTTATCATATTGGACCATAATAATTATCGAAGTGATTCGAATCATTTGTACGCGATCATGAAATGCACGTCGGCTTGCGATATGAAATAATTTGGATAATTTGATACATTTAAATTTTTATGATTAATATGTATGTCATAAATCATAATACTTACTACGTCATGTCAATGTAAAGCTCTGCTAGGAAGAGGTGTAAGGCGCAAGTACAGTTTCTCGCGCGCTCTGTTTAGTACAACTCTTGCTAGTAGGATTGGATCATGCAATTTTTAATAGCTACATAATTATTCATACTATCATCGCATATTCATAATTGTATCATTAGTGTACCTACCTTTATTATTTGGTCATTGGTCATGTGATTCTATATTTTTAAATTTATACACACAGTTGACAGTGAATATTAATCTCAGTGACGATTTTTTTTCTGAATAATATAGAGACTGTGTATTTTGATAACAACATCAAAATCTCTAAAACTAATAAGTAAAAAGTAAAATAACCAAGACATAGTTCCTCATAGTACCTACCTACGAATAGTAAATTTTGCATTTTCTTTATGATAGATTTTTTAATTATTGCAGTAAGTTAGTGATGTACTCGCGATAGTTATTGATTAATCGATATTTAACCTGATATGAAAAATAAAAATACTTGACTTAATTTTTGTAAAAGTTGTACGGCCCGGTTTGTTTTAATTAATTTTCGATTTGTTTGATTAAGATAAAATGGCGCCATATTTTTTTATTTTTCTGTTCAGGTTTACAATAGAGGTTGATGTTTTATCAAGCACATGGTCAGCAGTTTTGTACGTTTGAAGGCTTTAATTGTGTGCGGAATGTGCCTTGCTATATGTAAATTTGAAAATAGAAAATTAGGTTTATACTCGAATTAGTTGCAAGAAATATTTTTTTGTGAGAAATATTATGTAGGGATAGCGTTGTTCTAAGTAGTAGTACACGAGGAGATATAGTTATCGTGTTAAAGATTCGCAGTTTATCTTCCACTAGACATAAAAATGTAAATAATAGGCGTTAGACTTAGGTGTATGTCTTGTTTAAGATTTTTTTTTATTATACGAGTTTTTTTTTTTCTAGTAATTGTTTAGTTTCTTACTGGAGAGTTACGAATTCTCGAATGTTGTACCTGCATTTATTTTTTTTTTGTTTATCTTATCTTGACATAAAATATCTTTAAAGATAATTTTAGTTATCCAAAATGTAAATTGGTTTTTATCTTGGTGATATATACCAGTCTTAAAATAGTTTTCACATAAGAAAAAGTCAGTAGTTAAAAGTTTAATCATAAGGAAATGACAGCTTTATACATCGGCAGACAAATCGAGATAATATGTAATAGTAATCAATACTGCACATTAGTGTGACAAGGCACATTTCCACCACTGCCAAAATATAAAAATAGGCGCGAAAAAGTTTTTACACACATGATTATTTGTATATAAATAAGGTTGGGATTGTAAGTGATGTTTATAGTTTAATTTTTATTATTTTTTCTTTGTATAGTATCCGTTATAAGTAAGGATTTTCCACCTAGCCCTCATCGGAAAGGAATGTTTTCATGGAGTGTACATATTTTGTATAATGTTGGGTTGGCGGTAATGTATGTGAAGGGTTCCGGTGGCGGCGACCGACACCGCTACAGAGAATGCAGAGCGCAAAATAGATTCCGCCTAATATTAAAGTTGTACCCTGCAATCTTTGAAGCGGAGTTATAATCTAAGGACATGTGTACTTACCACGTCTATTTTTTTGGATACTATTATATAAAAAGAAGTTTTTTTGGTTTTTGTTCCTTAATTAATGTATGAAACATTAAGATAATCATTACATATAAATAAATAATTGTCGGATTAGTATAGATCTTGGGGGCTGTTGGTTGTTTGATTATAATTTTTATACTGTTTGGAGTAATATGGGGTGAAATCAGTGTTAGATTCTGTGATTATGTACCTGTGCGGTACGCGGGGTTGGCTTCCCGGGCTCTAGCTGATCCGACTAAAAAAATTCGATTGTTTTCAATTTCATCGAACTTTTCCCATCCCTATCCAATAGGAACTAAAATGTAGGTAGGCTGAAAATAAAAATAACCAAGTATGTAGGTACCTAGCTACATAACTATCTAAGTATCTAATCCATTGAGTTACATCTAATAAAAAAATATAAGAAATAAGTTCAGCATAGTTCTAATGATGTTGGGCACTGTCTCTCCCTTCCTGCCCCATACTGGCTGAACCGATTTTGATGAACACAGCTAAAAGCATAGGTAAGGCCAAGTGCCTAAGGCACAACTGAAGAAAGTTACAACTTACCTATTTCCCAGGCAAGGAACATTTTCCTGCTAACTCATGCAGTTGGCAAAACGCCCAACGCTCTGTAGATGACTATACTAGGTACCTACTAAGTAACTTAGTAGGTAAAGTTGTGATAGGTAAGTACATACTTACTGCTAGGTCTAAAATTATACTGATCGGTAGGTATGAAACTTCGTCTAAAGCCAGCAGAGGCACAAACGAAGACTGAATCTGTCTTGTCTGCCAAGTAGGTACCTACCTAGTCACCTGGTTTTCGTTGATTTAATTAAGTACCTAGGTACTAGAGATAATAAGACATCTTACAGCCTACCTACCTACCTACCCAGACACAGGTAGGATAGGAATAGGACATTAACAACTTCAAGTCTTTCTTCTGAATAAGTTTATATAGGTACCTACTTACCTATAGTTTTACATTATATAGGTAGGTACCTCCCATTCCCGTGAGAATACCGGGATCAAAAGGAGCCGATGTGTCCAGGATATAAACTTGCCAAATTTCATTTAAATCCGTCCAGCCGTTTGAGCGTGAATAAGTAGGTACCTACCTAAGTACCTATCACTCACACACATCATGTAAATAAATAAATAAATCATCACACTAGGTAGGTACCATAATAATAATACCTACTGATTATTTAGTGGGATGATGATTATTTAGTGTGATGATGATTATGTAGGTAGTAATTACCTACCTAATTACTTGCTGATAAGCTACTAAATAAATAAATTTCATTTAATTTCACTGGACGAAACATTTCCAAAATATTCAATATTCAAAACATTTCTACTTTTTTTCCATAAGTAGGTAATTATTACAAAAACTTTTCTTTGAGTTGAAGTCGGTTGCAGTGCAGAGTTTCACACGCGTGGAATGGAACGGTGTGGGTACTATGATTTTTGTACGACTAATGTCACTGTGAAGTGAAAGTCAAAACAATAGTGAAGTTCGTGCGTTCGAGCAAAACAATGGCTCTCCGGTCTGTGATTTCTTCTAAACTTCCTATGGTGATAGTTTTAGGTGCTACTGGAACGGGAAAAACCAAATTGGGCGTGGAATTAGCCCAAAAGTTTGGAACGGAGATCATTAGCGCAGATTCTATGCAGGTATGTTGCAAAATGCTAACTTGTGTCTGTATTCTAACCTTAAACTTTACAGTCATTATTTTAGACAAATCTAGCTTTATTTCTTATTATTATAGAACCTGCCGTATTCTTAAAGATATCATTTAACGATAATGTGTAGTGAATCGGTAAAATAATTGTTTTTATTCTACTTTCCTACTCCAAAAGTAATGACATTTTCTAACCTACAAAATGTAAACAAATACATTTTTCACCGACTTTCATCACTAAAACTAGCTTCTAGTCTTATTAGATTTGAAATATAATAATATATTTAAATGGCTAACGTAATTGAGAACTTATTTTTCTTTAGATTACCTATTTAATACTAGCTGCGCCCCGCGTTGTTACCTGCGGTGAATAGTTCCAGTTCCCGTGGTAATACTGGGATCAAGCCGGCATATGTGTTAATCCAGGATATAAGCTATCTTGGTACCAAATTTCATTGAAATCCGTCCAGCCGTTTGAGTGTGAAGGAGTAATAAACATTCATACTTAGGTACATACTTTCACAAACACAAACCTTTATATTATTAGTGTAATTGAGAGTACCTATGTTAGTACATTAAGAAGAAGAAGACATGAGTCATCATCATTCCAATATTATTTAAGACATCCTAGATTATAATGGTAAACATCTTATAGGTACTTAACCATTCTTATTGATAAACCTTGAGTACTTAAATACTTGCCAAGAATATCTCAATTCCTATTAGAAGGTGCTGTGATCTTCCAATTTACCAAAAATATATTGCTGATGCTTTATTATGTTCTAAATTTTTTTAATGCATAATGGTTCTATGAAGTTTATCATAGTTCATGGACACATCTAACATGTGTCATTTGTGTTCATTGAGGTAACTGATTTATCAATCAGTTAGAAATCAACAAATTACCTCAATCATTTGGAGCCATGTTGGCCAGATGATAAATATACTATGTAGATACTTTTTTTTGTATACAGGGTGTTACCAGACCACTACCGAAAACTTAAGGGGATGAAAGTACCCATCAATATGAACAACTTTTTCTAAGAAACCAACACTGTGAACGCGAAAAAAAAAACAGCTGTTTCATACACTTTAGCCAAGTAGGTATTGAACTTATGTATGGAACTGCTGTTTTTTTTATCGCGTTCACAGTGTTGGTTTCTTAGAAAAAGTTGTTCATATTGATGGGTACTTTCACCCCCTAAAGTTTTCGGTAGTGGTCTGGTAACACCCTGTATACATACATTAAACATAGAAAACATCCAGGCACGAAACAAATATTTGCATAGCATACAAACATTTTTCCTGCAGCAGAGATCGAACCCGCAACCTCTGTGTCTCAGGCGGGCTTTCACCCACTGCGAAACTTCAATATTCTAATAGTGTTGATGGACTTGCAATCAATAATGTGACTATATTATGGAATTTTGTTTCTGCAAAATATGGGCAATTGTGCCTAATTTATTTATTTATTTATTTATTTACATACACACACATAATAATGTAACTACTTGGAATAAAAATGTCCAGCTGGTTACATCAATGTAACTACAATGTAACTAGGTGGAAAGGACGATATTATTACCCCCTTAGACATCTTTGAAGATCAAAAAAATGTCTACCGCTCTGTGATTGGTTCTTATTAGACCACAAGCGTATATGTTGATCTGTTTGATTAAGAGCAAAGAGGCCAGAGCGGCTTCTGATCCTTCATAGTACATCTCTCCTCTTCTATCGCGCAAGAGACCAGAAAGTATTTAGTAGTTTGAAAAAGTCACAGATCATTGTATAAGACTTTTAATTAACTAAAAGCTCATCAGTTGTTGTTCTTGTTTAATCTTGCATATATTATTTTGTGAAAAATAATATATAAAGATTTTACTTTTGTTTGTGGTGTAATTCACATTGTGAGTTAATGTAATAAAATCCATAGTGTGATTTCAAATGTTAATGTTAATGTTATTGTATATGAATGTTAATCTATTTTATCAATGGAACTAAGTGATTAAGATCATTTATTCACGCCAGGTCAAGAAAGAGTTCATATAATTAGTAATGATTTGTATTTATTTATTCGAAAATGAAATGGATTAGTAATATATAATATTATTGTGGTACTTTTCCTGATCTAGAAAAATATTTAAATAAAATATTGCATCATCCAAATTAAAAACTAGACCTATTAAAATATGAAACATGAATGACTACCATCCATTATTTATTCGCTAAAAATTCTAGTTATATTATATTTGTGTTGAATAACCGTAAACGGAGCATTGCCATTGGCTATTCTAATGTTGGAACAAAGTTGAAGCCATTGTGTGGTGTCGGCATTAGAATCATCATCATCCCTTTACCCATTTAGGCGCAACATGTTTCCGTCCTTATAATTTTTGCATTAAGTTCTCAGTATCTCAATAAACGTACTCCAGTCCTCCATATTCCTCTATCACTCGTCAAAATAACACTGAAAATAATCGATAAATAATAAACCGGTCTATGCGGCCACTGCGGCCAGATAAAAATCCAAAAGCGGGCATTTAATTTGAGTTTTTTACGCGCACAAAAACATCGTGAGATCGCGTAGTAACTATGTGAAGTAGTAAATTGTTTCATATATACCCGCGCAGTTACATGAATGACCAGTCAAACCACGCCCTAACATTTAAGATGTAGATAGCGATTACATGTGACTTGGTTTGTTCTAAGGAGAGTTGACCAGTTTGGCCACCCCTTGTCTAACACAACCATGTATTTACAAAATTATAGGCTTCATAGAAAGAGAAGAGTTAAACCAGCTGTTGGTTGGGGCGTTCATTGCCTGTGTCTATCATTGGTCGTCTTATGGCGTTAATGATAATGATGATATGACGACCTCTGTGGCGCAGTGGGCGAAAGCCCGCCTGAGACGGAGAGGTTGCGGGTTCGATCCCCGCTGCGGGACAAATGTTTGCATGATCTGCAATTATATTTGTTTCGTGTCCGGGTGTTTTCTATGTATAATATGTATGTATTTACAAAAAAAAATGTATCTATGTAGTTTATCAGTCATCTGGTTACCATTACACAAGCATTAAATTGCTTAGCTTGGGACTAGATGACGCCGCGCCGTGTCGATTGTCCAAGGATATTTATTTATTTATTATTATGATAACTGTAAAATATTTGCGGGCGACGGCGGAATTTTTCAGTTTTTGCCCCGCCTCGAAAAAATTCTAGATCCGGTACTATGGAACATTTTATTTGTATTTGGTTTGTAGTTAGTGGCGTTTAGGCGTTCTTGATAGATCGTTTAAAGTGGCC
This sequence comes from Xanthorhoe designata, assembly GCA_963582015.1. Taxonomy (NCBI): domain Eukaryota; kingdom Metazoa; phylum Arthropoda; class Insecta; order Lepidoptera; family Geometridae; genus Xanthorhoe; species Xanthorhoe designata. The sequence goes on from OY757045.1 coordinate 1,966,381, forward strand.
TTATTCATAAAGATTTGTCGATTTAATATAGATTTAAAGAATGTTTCTTTCTTGTTACTCTTATGTCAATGAAAAGAGATAGCAACAGATTTAATATCCGATTTAGCTAAGGTAGGTTTACATATTGGTTCATATGAATATCAATCAATCATTTATTTATTTTCTCTCACAAACAATACATACAGTTAAATAAATATAAATAAGTACAGGAAAATAAAATAAATTTAAAAATAAATAAATGCAGTTAAAATAAAAATAATCCAAAAATGAGTGTCGGTTCTAACTTATTACAAAGAAATGTTGTAAGAGAATATGGGGGAAGACTAATTGTAGGATGACCTCGGTGGATTAGTGGGCAAGTGCTCAACGTTGCGAGTTCGTTTGTATTATTCTAGCACGACCTACAGATTTGAGTTCAGCAGTTTCAAATACGAGTGGGGATGTAAGTAATGCACACGTAGTTTCTGAAAATTAGGTTTTAAATTCAAAGCAGTAGGCCACTCGCCTACCTCGGCTTAGTATTCAATTCAAATAATATAAAACTTATTGTGTTCCTGAAAATTTAGAATTAGTTCTGAGAAACCTTATATTTCACAATACCTTTTAACTCCGTCTTTTCTAGAGACATCAAAGATATTAGTAGCTAAATATCCAGTCTAAAAAAACTATGGTGGGTGTTGGCAGTGATTCATATTGCGGTCAGTAAACTATGATAGATGATATACACACGGGCAACTTATTGTAGCCAAGCGATTGTTGCCTGGCCTCTTTTGAGATAGGTTATAAAATGATTGTAATTTTCGAGCTACGGTTTCTAGATTTGTTTCTAAAACTGTCTAGATTTGCCATTGCGCATTATACTCTATTAAATTTTACACACATTTTAAATATAAAATTGAGTAACATTTCCGCAAACTTGATGTTTATAGAAAAGTAAATTTGCTCATATAACTATCAATAAATAGATGCAAACAGAAGCGTAGAAGAAATATTATGAGTTACAGAATAAAAATAAAAATATGTTGATAGTTGAGTACCTAGTCGAAATCAAAAGGTCTAAAGTTATCATTGTTTAAGTGGCAATTCTGAGTGTCGCAAAAGCTAAACTAAACTAACTAAAATTAATGCCATCCTTTTTATTTCCATCGCTATGAAAGGGACGGCAATATTTTTAGTTAGTTAAGTTTAGGTTTTTCGACACTCAGAATTGCCACTTTAGTCTGATTTAACAATCATAAAGCCGGTTTCACGAACGCAGATCATCTCAAATAATTACTAATTTGTTCTTAAATTGACACTTGTCACGTGATTTGACCATTAATAGGTAATTTTGGAGATGTCTGTGTTCGAGGAACCGGCTGTTAGCAACTTAAATCGTTCGTTTGCATACAATAATGGTAGGTGTATGATCTGACAGCAACTTGTCGTGAAGAACCATTTCTATAACGTGATTCACATCTTCGCCAAAGTAAACTAAATAAGTCACTGCCACAATTTTTTATACAACCCGGCTTCCTCTGTTATACTTACTCTATCTTTGAAAAGAGATAATGGCATGATCACGTCATCATCCAGGCATTGAATGTGTTTCTAGATGGTTCTAGACGACCTCAGTGGCGCAGTGGGTGAAAGCCCGCCTGAGACGCAGAGGTTGTTCGGGTTCGATCCCCGCTGCGGGACAAATGTTTGTATAATCTGCAAATATTTGTCTCGAGTCCAGGTGTTTTCTTATTATAATAGGTAATGTATGTATTTACAAAAGAATGTATGTAGTATGTTGTAGTGTATCAGTCATCTGGTTGCCATAACACAAGCATTAAATAGCTTAGCTTGGAACTAGATGACGATGTGTGGAATGTCCAAGGATTTTTATTTATTTCTTTATTTACGACCATTTGAGTTGACCAACATGAAACTCTTAACACAAATTCACGCTGTTTGCATTAAAAAAAATCTCTTGTAAAATTCCCATGCAAATATCTCACGGATCCAAAATAAATGTGAAAAGTAGTGGCCCCAGAGTAACTCCTTGCATGGCCGAGTTTGTCTGCTTCTTGTTATATAACCTGCAGACTGGTACTGTCGTCGCCAAGAGCGCAATTACATTTCACTGACGCTGTGTATGATGAAGCAAGTAACTTGCTGTAATATTAAGCACTCGTGGGGTAGCTTGCTTAGTATTTTTAATATTTTATCAATTGAAGTTAAGCGACGAACTGCAAAGGTTACCAAATATTAATTGACATGGCGCGGCGGTGGAATTAGCAGCGGCGCATTGTTCTGAGGGCTATTGCGGTAATTTTTTAACGAGTAGGTAAGTAGATAAAGTATGTGTTGATTTATTTTTACTTAAATTAAGTATCAAAAAATTAAAAAACTTTTTGAACAACACATTTGTTTTGAATTAATAAATATATTCATGAAAACATATTTAAAAATATTAACGGAACTTAATCGCGTATTGAAATCAATATTATTTATTTACCTCGACGTTTCGATGACATTACAGTCACCGTGGTCACGAGTAGAAATTTGAACGATTTGAAAATTCTTGATTAAAAACTAAAGGAAACTAAAAAATGCTGGCTAGATGTTTTGTGCTCGAGTGTACGACCGTAGCCTTCACGCAGGTCGCTGGCTCCTCGCGTATTTTAGGCAATGAGATGAACGAGTCTCAAGCCTCACGGAACACGTTTTAGAAGCAATTATATTCATTGTTTATTTTGTCAAATACCATAAGTGACAACATAAGGGGCCTCTTATTTGATAGATCGTTCATTAGATTCCTTAGACATCTTCAAAGGATTTTGAATTTCTGAAATGGCTGAGAGAATGCTTACGCTATTTTGGAGATAAAGTTATGATACGTTACATTTGACACACACTTTGAGAAGTGTATAAAAAAATAGGAAAAAAAACAGAACTGTATTTTTAGTGCAATAGAGTCATTCTGTAAAGAATCTAACTTGAATTCACTCAAGGGAACGATCTCACTTGTCGCTTGTCAACAAGTGAATTCGAGTTTTCAGTGTATTATATTCTAATTTTCATATCACTGGCACACTCGTCAAAGATCTACAGAATACAAAATTTGAAAACTGCCACCAGAGTTGGCCACTTGCTCTTACGAACGAAATGATATTAAATTTCTAATGTATGTCTACCGTTCCTGAGGACTGGTTTGTATTTAAATATTTTTTAATAAACAAAGAACAAAGAAACAAAGACCCAGGAAAAGATGGCGAGACGACCTGGATGCATTCGAATCAAACTGGCAAACTGATGCCTTGGAGCGCAAAGAGTGGAAGTTGAAGGGGGAGACCTTTGCCCAGCAGTGGGACATAATAGGTTAATAAAAAAAAAAAAAAACAAAGAATGGAAACAACGTGATCCATTGTTAGCGTTTAGCGTAAACTTTGAATTTACGCATAAACACGAAATTGACAAATTAACAGATAAATGCTAGTTCCTGGGACCGTAGGTGCAAAAGGTCTGGTTTTACTACTCAATGATAATTTTATAAAATGTTTTATGGTCTTATTAATAATGTCAATGTATTATTTAGTATAATGTTGTCACATTTTTGTGAGTTGGGTAAGTGACCTGGGTGGCCCTGGGTTGGTTTACCCCGTTATGTTGGACATATTGGACTACATAGTAAACTTATTTTAGCATATACGAACATTAAATCTGTTGCTATCTCTTTTCATTGCCATAAGAGTAACAAAAAAAACATTATTCAAATCTGTATTAAATTGATAAATCTTCTATGCTAATGCTAATATTATAAAGATGTAATGTTTGTTTGTATGTTTGTTTGTATGTTTGGGGTAATCTCCGAAACTTCTCATCCGATTTCAAAAATTCTTTCACCGATGTGTAGCATGGATTTTCCGAATGAACATAGGCTATATTTTATCACGTGAGCGAAGCCACGGGCAAGTAAGCTAGTTATGAATAAAGGCCTTAGTGATTTGCTATTAATACTAATTCTACTAATATTATAAACGCGAAAATTTGTATGTATGTATAGATGGATGAAACTACTGAACGGATTTGGCTAAAATTTGGAATATACGTAGTTTATGACCTGGAATAACACATAAGCTTATTTTTATTCAGGGAAGTACGCGAACGCCGCCGCAGGTGGATGCTTGGTTTGTTGTTTTATATGTTTGGGGTAATCTCCGAAACTACTCATCCGATTTCAAAAATTATTTTACCGATGTGTAGCATGGACTTTCCGAATGAACATAGGCTGTATTTAATTAAGGTAGGTATCACGCGAGCGAAGCCGTGAGCGAGTAAGCTAGTTCTTTATAAATGTATCTACAAATTATCTGAAACTTCTATGAGGATACCGTACTTATAGAATCGTTATTCTATCTTATCTTTGTTCTTATTAAACCTAACATTAAGTACATCCATTTAATCTAATCGAATCTACTGTATTTGTATCTAACCCCAAAAGTCAGAACCATTCAATGCGGTAACAAAACTTCACCTACAAACGCGGCGCGACCCAAATGGAACATCTGCTAGTTACGGATGTACTACACTAAGTTTTGAGTTCACACTTCCCTATTACAGTGTATCTTACATTTTCAGATATTACAACTGAATTAACAAACTTAGCTGGAACCAAATCGTCTTTGGTTGGAACAAATAAGATAAGGTCGAATGTGATTGGACGAGATTCTCTTTAAAAATCTACTACTATATTTTATTATTTTTTAAAGAAGAAATGATTTTTATCAGTCTTTTTCTTATACGGCACCGACCGTACAACCATATATGGCTAACTTCTGCATACTTAATGGGCAAGTACCAAATATGAATTAGGAAATACCCTCGACTGACATATTCAAAGGATCTCAAATGCCTAAAGATCAGAGATAATGCTTACTGCGCTTCAGATAATGATGTCATATCTCATCTAACAATTTAAATGGTCGGTCCTGGCTTTTAAAGTCGATAAGCCATGAAGGAGGCTCTCCTGCGCTACGAACTTATTTAACAAAGAAAAATGAAATATGATCACGACTGTCCCAGGGAGCGGTGGCCATTTCTTCCAGATCTTTAGGCAATTTTTAGATCCCTTTGAAGATGTCTAAGAGGGTAGACAGAGGTATGTTCAATTACATACAAATTAGGTACATGCCCGCATTTTGCAGAAGTTGACTTTCCATACGTGACAGGTTGCAAGCCCATCGACGCTATTAAGAAAGCTAGGTTTCCTCACGATGTTTTCCTAACATGACGCGCGATATTTGACGCGTCTGTATTCCGCATATATAGTACGGATGTAAAGTACGTCTGAGAATCAATAATGCTCTTGAAAATCGGCGGAGGCCGGGTCGTTGGCAGCGCCAAGGCCGCCACCCCGCGGCGCCTCAGCTGACCACTGTACGAGTCTGTCCTTATCCTTATAGGTACTTAGAATACTAGCTTACTCGACCGCGGCTTCGCTCGCGTGGTACCTACATTACGACCTCTGTGGCGAACCGGGCGAAGGCCCGCCTAAAACGCGGAGATTGCGGGTTCGATCCCCGCCACGGAACAAATGTTTGCATGTTCTGCAGATATTTGTTCCGGGTCTGGATGTTTTTCTAACTATAATATGTATGTATGTATTTAAAACAAATGTATAAGTATTATATCAGTCATATGATTACTTTATCTCAAGCATTAAGTTGCTTAGCTTGGGACTAGATGACGCTGTGTGGAATGTCTCAGGATATTTATTTTATTAAGTATCAAAGTTTTCGAACACGCATTCAAACGATTGTCCACAAGCCGGAGTGCTTTAACCAACTCAGCGAAACTTATGACGTCAGCTCGAAAATCTTGATGACTATTCGAATTACCTACCTGTTGTCTGCAGTCTGACACTTTAGAATTTAAAACTGTAAAGAGATATCATAGATTCAAATGCCTGATAGATAGTGCCTATTTCTGCCACAACATTAACGACTTCCGGCTGGAAGGGCAGCGGCGGTAGAATTACGGCCAAGTGTGAGTTACGACTTCCTAGTACCGAAACTAGTGACGAATGCTGGCGATTTTAAAAGAACTATTGGAATAGTAATTGGAAACAATTGAGAAAATTGTATTAGTAATGCCTCTACATCTCATTAGAATGTTATATTTAATAGTGTTTTTGAAAGGAACATGTCAAATGTGTTTGGGTATGCAGTCGTAATATTCAACTTTTATTTACTTACCGACTTCAAAATCGACTTTTTTATGTACTGTGTTCACTGATAGTTAAAGTCGAAGCGCTCGTGACGAAGCTTGCTAAGACGTTCTTGATAGATCGTCGAAGTTAAGCAACGTTCTGAGCGGTCACTACTTGGATGGGTGACCGCATGTGGCATTATCAGCTGAGCGCTTCCGTGCTTCGAATGGCACGTTAAATTGTTGGTCCCGGCTTTTAAAGTCGTTAAGCCATGACGGAGGCCTTTAGGCGGCCTAAAAGCTCCGTCACCAGAGTTGGCCACTTGCTCCAACGAACTTACTGATTATTCCGTCAATAGTGGACAGATTTGGATTTTTTGTAGGGTATATCACCTATTTCGAGGTAGTCCCATAAAAATGAGGATCTGTCGAGGATCTTTGGAGTTTTAAACAGAAAATGCATTGAGAGTGCAGGAAATTGAACTCTTCTTACGAAATTAAAGTAGATTCTATAATTATGCAACTTTTTGATAACATGTCGGCTGATATTTGAAAAAAGAAATCTGTGAGAAAAACTTCCATAAATTTCTATCCAGTACCATATTTTGGTATAATGGTAGTCCAAAAGAATTTTTTGATTTTGTAAACGACTAAAAAGTAAGTACAAATGTAATAGGTACTTGATCAGGATGTAGGTATTAATATTACCAAAGACGATTAATATCTAGAAGACAGACAAAGGCCATACACAAAATCGTAACCCTGATCCCGCAGTACCAGATAGCCTGGAAACTTTAAAACATCAATTTTATCCCAGAAATTTCAATACTTAGTAGGTACCTAGTAGATAGCAACAATATTCAATATAAAAAAAATTTTAGGTAATTTAAACTAGAAAGTAATTGAAATTTCTTGGATAAAATTGATGTTTTAAAGTTTCCAGGCTATCTGGTACGGGTTACGATTTTGTGTATGGCCTTTGTCTGTCTTCTAGATATTAATCGTCTTTGATATTACGAAGGACTGCAAACAAATGAAATACACTAACAGCCAATCTCAATAATCTATCTATCTTTGGTTTGGCTTACTGTCAGTTGCTATTTAACGTTTTTTGTATGGAAGAAATGTCAAATATCTAACCGCAGTAAGCAAAACCAAAGATAGATTGGTTATTGAGACTAAACGTTAGAGAACTACGTAACCTAAACTATCTTAGTATCATCTAGTCTAGACATTTATTTATACAAAGGCACCTTTACAAACCTGTTTCTGTTGCTTCGTCTTCTGACGTGGTTTCTAGGTCACTGAGGTAGGTTAGTGATAAAGTCGCACGCCCAAGAATGCCCATCTGGGAAGTAGATTCGTGTAGGTTTTTTTCCACTTACTTTGATGTTTTTGTAGTTAATAAATAATAAATCCTGTGACATGTCACACAGCGTCATCTAGTCCCATGCTAAGCAATTTAATGCTTGTGTGGTAACCAGATGACTATGATACTACTGAAATACTTTTTTTTTATAAATTATTATACATATTTTATACATTCATACATATTTTATACATTCATACATATTTTATATACCTACATAGAAAACACCCAAATTGGAGACAATTATTTGCAGATCATACAAACTGCTGTCTCGTAGCGGGAATCGAACCCGCAACCTCCTCGTATCAGGCAGTTTAAGGCATTTGGCTATAAATAAAATAAACAAATAATCTTGTGTAAAAGTTGTTAAGCCATGACGAAGGCATTTAAACGGCCTAAAAACTCCGTCAAAAGAGTTTTCCATCACCTCTTACTGACATTAGTTAGCTTCATAAAAAGCCCCAAAGCCTAAGGCTGCGTTTCCATTGACGCGGAGCTGTGCGGAGCGGTGCTTAGCGGTGCATAATTGACCAATCACTATGCTCAAAATCTCTGCTCCGCCATTTCGATCATAGTGATTGGTCAATTCATGCATTAGCTCCGCGTCAATGGAAACGCAGCCTAAGGATCCCCGCAAATACTACTTTAAACTTTGGTACATTTTCCTGTTTGCTCAGCTAATTTTATTGCCAACATATAGTACCAGGAATAGCTAAAACATCGCTTTTACGGCAACACCGATCGGTTACACAATTGCACTGGCAGTTTATCAAGTGAATCACAATTTGCAACAGTTAGGAGTAAGTGATGTCACTATTACGAGTATCTTTAGCGGTGCGTCAGCGGAATGGAATGAACTTTTACTGCTATCTAGATTCTAGAAGCTCGAGAAATTAGTACCTAGCTTGAAAACAACAAAAAAAATCAGCCAAGTGCGAGTCGGACTCGCGCACGAAGGGTTCCGTACTATCATCTACACTTTATTAAGTATCATAACCTTTTTTATGGTTGTATGGGAGCTCCCCTTAACGGTCTTATTCATAAAGATTCGTCAATTTAATATAGATTTAATGAATGTTTTTTCTTGTTAAGAGTAACAAGAAAAATGTCAATGAAAAGAGGTAGTAACAGATTTAATATCCGTTTTAGCTAAAGTAGGTTTACTAAACCAATATGCATAAGTGTGTTATTTTATTATGTTTTTAGTATTTGTTGTTACAGCGGCAACGGAAATATATCATCTTGTGAAAATTTCAACTGTCTAGCTATCACGGTTCATGAGATACAGCCTGGGCCCTTACTCTGCAAAACGAAAAACGAAGTTTCGTGACAATTTTCGGGGTCAGCTTATGTTGGTGGATACTAAATTCGTAATAGTTCACCAACATAATTAGAACCCGAAATTGGAGACAGACGCACAGCGGTGTCTTAGTAATAGGCTCCCGTTTTTACCCTTCGGGTACGGAACCTTAAGAATAACGTAAACTTTGGCACATTGATCTTCCTTACAATTATTACTTAGTGCCTTTTTCTTTTAAATCTTTTTCTAAAATGTATTAACTTTATTACTATAAAATGACCGGCAATCCTAATTTATTGCCAGGTTTATTTTTAAATAGATAAACCAATTAAAATCCATTAGTGCTTTAGTCCTTTTGGTGGGTAAACTGGTCTGCAACATTGTTGTATGGTGGAAATATGCCCGAATAAATTGCAATATCATTTGAAACGCTATTATTACATTTTAATTTAATTTAGCTACACTGTAGGTATGTATACAATATGAATTGTATTTTTTGAGCAGAACAAATTAATGAGACTTGATGGGATCATTTAATTGACATTTAAGTTAATTTACTCTGACAACAAATTTTTTTTTACAAATAAGTAAAATAAAATCCAGGAATTTCTAAAAAGATAGGTACTTGTTTTAACCGGGAATCAAATCCACTCTTACATGTAAATGAATGAATGAAACGATTATTTGGCACAATACAGAGAATAAAAAAAAAACGTAACATCAATAGATCAATTCTAAGCTTTGTGTAACTCCCGATTTTCAAGGATATAAAAAGTGCAACCGAAATGATGACGTCATAGTTTCCCGACCTCTTTCTAATGTAAATAAACAAATCTATATTTGTGCTAAAGCAATGTTTATAGCGGTACCTGCGCCAAGATTGGCTAACTTTGATCTGTGCCAAATGCGTCCTTGTGCAACTAAGGTATTTTCTTTGTTTCGTCATTTAATTATATTCTTGGCTTGCTTTTCTGGGTATTGTGCAATTTTGTGAAAAAGGAAACCTGTACTTGGCCCATGGACCTAGTATAGTACCTGCACGAACAGCGAGCGTGCCGCCGATAAGGACAAAAAATGCAGTGAATCCATAGTGTCGTAGTACAAAATTCGGAGCATCAAGTTTCCGGCCATTCAAAAAAACGGCACGCGATGAGGGACAAAAGATCTGATGCTTTGTCTCTTTTACTCACAAGAATGTTGTATATATTCTTCTTTGTTTTTGTGTGACTGAGAAAGGAATATACAGCGCTCTATTTCTTATTTTCTCTAAGGCTTGGCCTCATTGTATGACAGTTGGAAAAGTGACAGCTGTCAAAGTTGTCAATGCCGAAAGCGCGCTGAACGGTGCTCTGATTTTGAATTATGAGAGTAACTTTCACCTATTTCCGTCTTATAACACACTTTGTTATATGAAAATTTATATTTATGAAAATTATGTTGTTTTATGTTTGTGTTGTTGTAAGAAGTGGTCCAATGACCCGATATCAAAATATCTAAAAAAATATCTCTGTGATTTCTCTGATAAAAGTTTTTATCATCACTAATATTATAAAGGTAAAAGTTTGTGTGTGTGTATTTATCACCCACAAATTATTGAAATTTGTTCAGTCATTCACACACAAATTTAATTTACTGAAAATTTCATATTTGTTAGATATTTTTGATGTCATCAAAGCTCGAAGCATTAAACACCAATGAGCTATGGATCTAGAATAGTTTGTACCTAGGTGGACGAACAACGGTGCTAGCCAAAATAAAGTAAAAGGCAGTCGGCGCGTCTAGTGCTAATTATAAAGTCACATGTGGCCCTAGGCAAGGTTATTGACACCACGGACGAGACGCAGTCACTCGGAATTCCTGAATATTCTTTGCCAGCATTTCACTAATACAAGAAATAAAATATAATACAAGAAGTTGGTTCATCATTGGTGAAAAATTCATTGATGTACAGCCGGGATTCAGACCTCAACTCAACTAAAAATATCCTTTTTTTTTTAGTAACCTACTATGTCCCACTGCTGGGCAAAGGTCTCCCCCAAAATCCTTCACTGACCCCTGTCTTTGGCGATCTCCCACCACTCCTTCTCAAACACGTGAAGATCGTCCCGCTAACGCCTTCTCGGCCGGCCTCGTCGTCGCCTACCGTTCTCGGGCACCCAAGAAGTAACAGTGTTTGCCCACTTCTCGGGTTGCATCCGGCTAACATGACCTGCCCAGTCTCACTTGCGCTTTGCTGTTATGCTCCCAACATCGGCAATGCCAGTCATCGAACGCAGCATTGTATTACGCACCCGATCCTAAAATATCCTAATTGAAATAAAAGTCCACAATGTCAATAAAAATATCATTTACGGTCAATAAGAACCAATTTCGATCCATACCAATTGCTTCTGTCATTGGAAAAATCAAAGGCAATGAATATTGATGGATAGTGTGAGGTTGTCTGGGTATCCTATTCGAAACTTACCAAAACTAATGTTAACATTTTACCTATTCTATCTAAATAATGTCCACGTTACTACAGTCAGTTTCCCGTTAAATGTACATATACTCACTTATCCTTAGACATTCCACACAGCGTCATCTAGCCCCAAGCTAAGCAGTTTAACACTTGTGTTATGGTAACCAGATGACTGATATATTACATAGATAAGTACACTTACATACGCACCTTTAGAATAGAAGTGACAAAGTAAAAGTCCAAAAAAACAAAATTTTGGGAATCGACAAAAGAGTGAAATAATGTGTGACCCTATCCTCTTATTTTTTTAATTGCTGCTAAAGAGCTCAAAAATCTTTAAAAAACTAAGTCGATTTAGTGAACATAAACATTTAGCAATTAGTTGGTGTAATAAATAATTACAAACAACATGTTTTTCTATATTAAAAAAAAAATGATTCTAAAGAGTCACTATTTAACCTAATTTTATTTTAAAATTTTGGTTTTGCAAAATAAAATAATGCCTAAATTCTGATTGAGTAAAGATAACAAAAAAATTATTAATATTAAAATGACATAAACACAATTGAGTCACAATAATGTCCGGTAGTATCGGAGTTAAAACAGTACCAAAGATACATCGGTCAGTTTAATACTAAAAAAACATTCAGTGAACTTACCGAAAAATTTCTAAGAAAGATGGCTTAATTAAAATTCGGTCACTGTCTTATTATTTGTACAACGTTCTTCTTCTTCTATTCGCACAGTAAAACAGCACAATCCTGTAAGTGGCATTTCTGTCCCGACGCAGACGGTTGTTTTGTTTGAATATGTAAGAGACCGAAATATATTTTTGACCTGTTCCTGCCCAAAAGTGGCGCTTTTAAAACTACAGAACTGTAGAGAATGTTGTGTAGGGTCATTTTCTGCCCCAAACTCATTTTTCAAGTTTTTTGAATTAGGTCACTTCTATTCTAAAGGTGCGGCTTACATATTTAATATAGAAAACAGGCACGAGACAAATATTCGCAGACCATACAATCATTTGTCTCGCAGCGGGGATCGAACCCGCAACCTCTGCGTCTCAGGCGGGCTTTCACCCACCGCGCCACAGAGGTCGTCAAATGTAGGCAAAAATTGCCTTGAGACTGTATAAATCATCTAGTAAACCTATGTTTATATGACACAATACATCGACCTGCCTCATTATCTCGTTGGCTGGTGCTAGTAAATAAAAACAATATTAAATTTAGTTAATTGGAGGAAACCAACTATTCTCTTCTATATAATTGTGAACCAAGGTTGAAAGTGAGTTATTTGGCTAGACAGCTTGACTGTAGACAGTAGCCAATTGTAATGTGCCGTGACGAAATTTTTCAAAACTGGAAATCTTCGTTGAGAAATATTTTTTTCTTACCTATTTTGAAGAAAATCCTAGCTTGATACAATCATTAAACATAGTACTAACTAATATTATAAATCTGGGTGTTGATGAGTAAGTATATTTAGATCTGTGTTTTAATCATGCTTTACGCTACTAGAATGATTTGAATGAAATTATAAATAAATAAATAAATATCCTTGGACATTCCACACAGCGTTGTCTAGTCCCAAGCTAAGCTATTTAATGCTTGTAAGGTAACCAGATGACTAAAAAACTACAAAGTTATTTTTTTTTGTTAATACATATTATACATAGAAAACACCCAGACACGAACAATATTATAATTATAATACATGGCAACCTATATTTGCCATTGTAAGATTTAGTTTTATATTCAATGACATGATTTGTCACTAAAATATTGTAACATTTAAATATTTAATCCCTGACATGACTTGACATTAGTACATTGTAAAATGTTTACATTCTGGCAAAAGCATAATGATACATAAATACAATGTGAACTTTTATCATTTTGTCACTGCAACTTTATAACCAATAGACTTTGTATATTTTGACATCTATATATTCAAACCATTTAGACGTTCAGTCATGTGAACAGCCAAGTCCTGTAACCTGAAAATGCTAGTGCTTGTGTGTATGTATAGTAAATATCGTCATGGAATGTCAACCCATCTTACGTCCATGTAGGAAGAAAGCCGTGATTTTACTTCTCCTTATACTGAACCTCCTTATACTTTACTGGAGATCCGTGGTAAAGAGAGAAGAAAGAAGACTTCTCTGCCTACCCCCATGGGAAAGAGGCGTGATTTTATGTATGTATGTATGTTATACCGAACCTAAATTAGTTACGCTTACGTTCCTTTACAATGGTGTAATGAGTTCCACGTTGTCTTTACCAGTTTATATCCAACAAGAAAAAACTACAGTTCTTGATTGCATACATTCTGATGTCAATATGATCCAATAGCCATCGAGTTACTATACTAAAGAGTCACAATGCTCAATAGCTGACAACACTCAAAAAATGTCCGAGAAAATTCAATGTTCTACAATGACATTTGACATTTGAAAGTAGACGTTGTCGTTTGTTTTAATGTTCAATGTCGCTTGTACGCAAAAAAGTTAAACTTGGCGCACTACGTATCGTGCGCCGAGTTTTGGCGCGGACATTTTATTTATCTGATTGTGGCTCTATATATTGTACCTCAATGCCAATAGCAAAATAAAATCAGTAGACAATACCAACATGACATTGACGTGTTCCATTAGTAAATTAGAATAAGACCTTCACAAGGATAACAAATATTTAGGCTAAAATTGTTTCTGGTATTATAAGCAAATAAAATATGTCTATAAAAAATGTACCAAATATTTCACATACATTTCTAATATAGCAAAAATTCTAAGTAGGGCCTCTGGACCGACAAGTAACGCTCATCTTTGACCGCTCAGCTGCCCTAGCCATGTTACATTTCGACAATCGCTTTCGATTAGAAACTAAAAGAAATGTATAGGAATTGACATTCGATGATGAAAACTCGAGCGATCAGAAATGTCAAATCAAAGGTGTAGCGATAATAGAAAGAGAATAGATACGAAACATTTGTCACTTGTCTACGCACCCAGAACGTCGTATAATTTCAACGATCTAACAAGAATGTCCAAGGGCCAGTATCAATTACCTATCTATCTGTGGTTTTGCTTACTGTGGTAGATAGCAATGTCAATGCTTCCTTAATCAAAAAGACAATATCTAACCTCAGCGAGCGAAATCACAGATAGATAGGTTACTAAGGTAAGCAAGTTACACCACATGGTAAACTATTAGTAAGCGGCACTGCGGTCTCCATTTTCGAAGACAGTGGCAGTGAACTCGTTAAGGACGGGTAATTATTGAAGGTGGTTCCTGATTGCGAGACTATATAAGAACAAACAATGAAAACGGCCGTTATTTCCAAAGTCCGCTGTCCACGGTCATTCAATATCACTGTCAACTTGATTATTCAAGTACCCATGTATGTATATGTCGAGTGCTTCAGCATTGTCACAATAAATAAATAATATCATTTGACATTCCACACAGCGTCATCTAGTCCCAAGCTAAGCAATTGAATGATAACAATAAATGATAACAGTAATCACAATTTGAAATCACACTAATATTATAAAGGTGAAAGTTTGTGTGTGTGTAAGGTAAGTGTGTTTGTTACTCTTCACGCTCAAACGTGACCGGTTAGTTTCGCTATAACTGGACGGATTTGAATGAAATTTGGCACCAGGATTGCTTATACCCTGGATTAAAAAATAGGCTACTTTTGATCCCGGTATTCTAACGGGAACGGGAACTACGGGTAACACCACGGGGCACAGCTAGTACTTAATAAATAAAAATTGAGAACAGTTAATATTATTATAAAAAAAAATACCTACATAAGTAGTCAAAGACAGCTTGCTGTAAATTGCACTGACTTTTCTACATCAATTGTCATAAAATGTTAAAAAAAAGACGTTTAAAGATTTCATTTATGTAAGAAATCTTTTTATTTTGGCCAATTTTAGTCACTCTCTATCAAATTAGGTAGTAAAAAACCGTTGCAATGTCGTTTGAACTTATGTATCTCAAAGCACTGTTATAAGTTTTTCTTTAAATACAACACACATACATAGGTACATATCCCAACAAGAACATTTTGTATTTTGCCTGTTATTTATACTAATATGTGTAAGTTAGTTGCTGAGGCTTGCTCTGATATACGACTTGACCGCTATTATCATTTAAATAGAGTTAAACAATAGACACATATTCTGAAAATAGTGTGATGAAACTGCACCTTGAAGTAGGTTTCCTTTTATAACACTAAACCCTCTGTGAATGCATTCAATGTCCACTACACTGGGCGCGTAGACAAGTGACAAATGTTTTGTATCTATTCTCTTTCTATCATCGCTACACCTTTGATTTGACATTTTTGATCGCTCGAGTTTTCGTCATCGAATGTCAATTCCTATACATTTTTTTTAGTTTATAATCGAAAGCGATTGTCGAAATGTAACATGGCTAAGGCAGCTGGATCGACAAGTAAACGCCTTCACTGCCACCCTCTAAGTTGCACATCAGTGGAATTCAAAGTTTGTATCAAAAATAATACATATCGTCGCCGTCGTAGAACAATGGCGTTTTTAACGATCCGTCAAAAAAATTTTATTGCACAAAACATCTTAGAATTATGTCCTCCATCGACTAAAAAAAAAATGTTTTTCAGTTTATGAAAAATATCCAAACTACTCAGCTGAACACAGACTGTTCTGACTTTCGGAACGTAAAAAAATGTAGATTGTGCGCAAGCGTCCTTGTACTTGGTTTACTTCCACCCCCCGCACCCCCGCTCCGCGCAACTGATGGTCAGATCCGTCTGTGTGCTAGGCAAGGTCAAGTTTATTATTGATTTGCTTGGGTTGAAATTTAAATCTTAAAAACGATGTTGTAATTAAGTTATTTAGGCTTTTTAAATAAAACAAGTGAAAATGGCTACTAAAAGATCGCAGCGGATACTCAATTTAGTGAAAACTAATAATCTACGTAATTTTCAACATACGGACCAAGACCAAAATAATAAGGTCTGGAGACGAAATTCACACAGCTGATGATTAATAATGCTCCCCCTGTGTTCCAGGTAAGCTTTAATTTCATTTATTGTCTTTAAAACTATCGGTTTTTGTACGAAAGTCCTGTAATAATTATAATGTACATTAAAAACAACGGATCAGCACATTCGTCGTTGTATTAGGGACTCAAGAGATAAAATTTTGCGTTGGTCTTACACTACCGTCATTGTTCTAGGGAAAATAATCTTTTTTGTTTTTAGTGCCAATTAAAATGAAATAAGGTTATTCTTAGCTTTATTGATCATAATTACTTAAAAAAGGAGAAAATATTTTTAGTGACGGAACATAGTGATCCGATATTGTTTTAGGGAACTAGTGCTGTCGTATGGCTTGAACCGATGTTTTTTTACGGATGTTCGTTTATCGGATAAATACAACTGTCGTTATTTCACGGACATGTTTTAAAAAAACGCCTTTGTTCGATTTCTAAATTAAAAGTGCGCGAAAATTTTGCAAAATAATAAATGCAATTTTATTTTAATTTGTTTGTAAAATGCGATGTATTTAACAGAAATAACTTAAATCTAATAAAAAAAAAGTTATCATACTTTTTCGGTCTACATTTTTGGCTGCTCTCTGTTGCCTGATTTACTGATTGGAATCTAAACTTTTCTATTGAAATAAACCAAATTAGTTATTATTATCATTACATAAACACTTCCTCATTATTTCGTATTACCTATGAAATACCTACCTACGTGGGAGCATAAGTATCTAGGTAATGTATACCTACACCAACCTAGGCATACCTAAGTAGACTTAGCTATGTATAAATAGGTACTCAAATTCCTTCTTTTTATTTTGTAGTTTTAACCTCACGATCAGCTGCATATTCACCAATAATACCTGTGGTGAGTGAGAGCTTTAGTCAAACAGATGCGAGAGATTTGGAATGATGTATTCTCAGATGACTCTTCAACTAAGCTTTCAGTCACAGAAAATTTCTTAGTCATAACTTCAGAAAGAAAGAAATATCATTTATTTTTATTTTTTGGTAGGACCTCAAGGATCACTTCAGTTTCGTCTTACATGCTAGGTGCCCGCTCTCTATAAATTCGCTACCTGAACTAGTCGATTCGCTCAGATTGCCTCTGACACCTATATTTAATTAATTACCTACCCACAACTTCACCTATTATTGAACAAAAATATCATTTTATCTAGTTTCTTGTCCCGTCTCCATGCAATAACCAAACAACTTGCTTGAACTCTTTGCAGTCTACATGAAGCCGATATAATATATATCCTTCCGTAGATACTATTGGTACGATCTCTAACCAATAGTTCCCAGCACCCACAACCCTTGGTTAGAAACAGGGGAAGAAAACGCCTTAGAAACCAGAATGATTGGAAAGTTATAAAAAGGAAAAGGCTTATAAATCATGGTGCAATGTGGACTGTCAAAGAAAAAAGTATGGGTCCAGTCTGCAGCTGCAGATTTAAATGCACTGAAAAAATTTCCAAACATGTGCGAGAAATAATTTTCACATAACTCTGGAAACTAGAAGATCGGAAAAAGAGTAGGTATACATACTAGGGTTTTGCAAATTTGTAGACTGAATGTTGTTGAATTACTTACCTAATGCCCGAATACTGAAACGTTACTTAAATATTTTGCGTGATTAACTCTTTAAGACTCACTTACTTGTCAGATGTGTGACTTTAACAATCAGATAACTTATTAAATTAATTAATAGATGTAGTATTGACATCATCACCATCAGATTATTTAAAGTATTTTTAATATTATGATTTGTTAGATGCAATACTCAACTAACGCTTGCATGTTCTGTAAAATTATTTTTACCTATAACTTACGTGCTGTGTAATGTTATTTAGCCAATAAAACAATTATTTTTAACAGTTTTGATAAGAATCTTAGCTTAATAAACGTTTCGAAAAGTTGTGCCACTTGCACTTACGTTCTGGGATAAAATTAACACTGGAAATCTACTAATTTATAAGATATTTAATTGAAATAAAGAACTTTTGAAATTGAAAAAAAAAAATGTCAGATGTGTATAGACGAATTTCAAATAACGTCTTATATAAGCACCACTTACATTAATTAGCGTTTCAGTATTCGGGCGTAAGATAAGGTAAGGTTATTAAACTACCTAAGGTTGACTTTTTTATAATTAACATTAGTTTTGATATACTATTGTGTATGTTGTTTGAGTTAAACCAGAATTAAACCCCTAATTTTTGAGACTGGTAATAGATAATAAATATCCTTGGACTTGCCACACAGTCATCTTAGTCCCAAGCTAAGCAATTTCATGCTTGTGTTATGGTAACCATATGACTGAGATATACTACTTACTTATATAAGTTTTTTGTAATAAATACATTATTATATTTCCTCAAAAAACACCCAGACTCGAAACAAATATTTACAGATCATACAAACATTGGTCCCGCAGCGGGGATCAAACCCGCAACCTCCGTGTCTCAGGCGGGCTTTCACCCACTGCACCACAGACATTTATTTAATCATAGTTTTACCTAATAATTGTTTTTGTTAATGTTGGTTACTATGATTATGATTTTGATTAATAAATACTTACATTAACCTACATATTTTTAATTTTTCTTATATAAAACTTTACATCCGTCAAAAAATTTGCCTATAGTTCCCTAAAATATCGACGTAAAGTATTATACGTCACGCAGTAAAAAAAATATATCCCTACTAAAACGACGGATGAATACATACTACACCTGAACATACGCAAAACAATGACGCATGTGTTTTTTTAGGAAAACTAAGCAATTTAATAAATAGTTATTTAGACCCAAATTTAAAAGGCCTAAAGCTTATTGTCACTGCCAAGTTTGAAGCTGAAAGTATTAGCCGTTTTAAAGTTATGGACAAAAAACCGATTTCAAAACTTAAAATGGCTCTCCTGAAAAGTTGTCCATTTTCACAACCGACACTGTTCTACGACGCCGACGATATACCTAAACCTTCCTCTTGAATTACTCTGTCTACTGATGACAACCACATTTTGAAAGAAAGAAAAATCATTTATTCTTGTAGGACCTCAATGATCACTTAGTTTCGCCTTACATGCTAAGTGATTCTAATGCCTGTTCCAACGCGACTCCCTACAGCAGGGAAAGAATCAGGCCAGAACCTGGTGGTGTGGGCCTAGCTTTTTTTAAAAATCCGTTTCCCATTTAAATCCGTTGCGTAGTTTAAAAGATAATAGCGCACATCATCAAGACAAAAACGACTTTGTTTTATAATACGATTTCTGTTTCTTCAGAGCTATTTGCTCTAGCTAGTAGCTATTTGACTACCTCTGTGGCGCAGTGGGTGGAAGCCCGCCTGAGACGCAGAGGTTGCGGAATGAAGAAATGTCCAATAATATCATTGAGATGTATTTAAGAGTCACAATCTAATAGCTGACAACACTAAAAAAATGTGCGTGCAATTCAATGTTCTACAATGACATTTGAATGTAGACGTTATTTCGTTTGTGTTAATGCTCAATGTAGCTTGTACGCAAAAAAGAAAAACTCTGCTCACTACGTAGTTTTGGCGTTTACATTTTATTTGTCTGATTGTGGCACCATTTTTTTCTTTATTGAGTAATTCTCATCTAGTCCCTGCAGTGGGTAAAGCTGGCTTTTATTGAAGATACTCAACGTGCCTCTCGCAGCCCCTCAAAATTAGAATAATAATGCTAATGGCTACCTAATATTTAGGCCATATATCAAGCGGCTACATCAAACCCAGAAAACAATTTACTCAAAAGGATTAATCAGTTTTAATCCTATCAATTTTAGTGCCAAATTAATATTCCTATCGATACCTCGATGTCGATCGATCTGATACAAGAACTAAAATAAACTACAAGTTTATCTGGTAAATTATTCTAACCGGTGTTAGCAGACAGGTTGACATTAGGTTTTTGGTGATTTTATGAATAATCAGATGTTTTATTTTATAATCGATATCACCTTCGAATTCTGTAGCGTTATCTTGTTTAGGTGTTGGCTACTCTATGAAGGCTACTCTAACATCTTGCTTTAGCATAGCAACATGGCAAAGCTTACGATAGATTTCACAAACGGAACAATCAATTTTTTTTAATTCCTTTGTTCAACGTAATAATAAAATAAAATAGGCGGCGGCGCTTAGTTTCACGCATACAGGCCCTATACCAGGAACCTAACGCATCGGATGTGCCTTAGGACACGCGCGTATAATCCGAAACGTGGCGTGTCAAATCGGTAAATACTCGAATGTGTTATGATTTACATAAAATTGTAAAACTTTGAACTTGTTCTTGATTGAAATTGATTTATTGGCCATTAACACAGTCTTATTTTGATCGGCTAAAAGACTACTATTATATTGATAAGTTTGTCAAAATGTATTAAATATTTATGAAGCATTCGAAATCTTTTAACGATGTCAAAGGGGTAGGTACTCAGAGGCCATAGGTACACTGACGGTTTGAAAATGTTCGTCACCTTAGAGTTGGTTTTCGCTTGCTCTAGATTGCAAGATCAATTTTTATTGTACCAACATTTTCCAGTGACGTTCCTTTTTCAAGTTTCAAAAGGGATTATGTGCTCGTGCTCGTTAAACGAATCAAGTTGAAAACCGACTAACATTTTCAAACCGTCACTGTACATCTTTGTCACACCTTTTGCGGAATTTCGTCATCATCATTTTCAGCCTGTGTTAACCCACTGCTGGGTGTAGGCCTCCTCCAATGACTGCCACTCGTTCCTGTGTTGAGCCGATCGCATCCAGGTCTTGTTGGCGACCCTAACAATATCATCCACCCATCTAGCCTGCCAGCGTGGTCTGCCAGCACTGCGGTAATCCCCTCTGAAACCTGATTCCTAAACCTAATTCCGGATTTTAGCATTCCATAAATGGCAGGTTTTTTCGTAAAAGAACATTGTTAAATCTGCTCATCGTCTAATAAATATATAAGAATTGGTTATGACCAAAACATTTTCCTTTGGGCCGTGATATTTCCTATACTTATTGAATTTGCTACCTACCCTCAATATACAAGTTATTAATACGCGTACAGGGTGTCTGAACATCTGCTCTTTGTGAAACTTTTTCCTATAAGTTTAGCGAACTTTCGTAATTCGACGGGGGAGAGCTAACGCACAATGTAGAGATTTAACAGAAAAAACAAAATAAAGAAGCGCTCGTGGCAGCTTGCTAAGACGTTCTTCATAGATCTGTGAAGTTAAGCAACGTTCTGAGCGGTCACAATTTTGATGGATACAAGTGGCATTAAACTACTTGCAAGCTATTACTGCAAGCTTGTACATCATATTACGTACCACACTGGAATAACAAATATACTTACTATTTTTATCGAGGTAGGTACCACGCGAGCGAGCGAGGAGGAGCGAGGCTGCAGGCGAGGAAGCTTGTTAAACACACATTACCTCTATCTCTTTAACATTATTAGCTGCATCTCTTCTGTTTTGTAAGAACCTGTGCATCTTGTCTAAGAGGGTATTATTGTTCGCAAAGGTAAAGGGGATGAGCGCGCATAAGGAAATTGTTTATGAGGTGGATCAAATAAATTGAATCCAACAACACACTTGTTGCAAAACAAATAAAAACCTAACAGTCTTGGATATTTTTTCAAAGTTATAGGAAATATAAAAGCAAGATACTCCTATCAGTGACAAGTTGTGTAGGTATGTTCGATGATAACTCTTGGCCGTTGATCCAAACCTCATTAAAAAGGGAAATATTTGATTCGACCTTAACAGTAAACCACATTGATGAGCCTAATGTAGTCTAGGATCTAAAATCATTCTTGATTCTGTAATCAATGTCTTCTATAAACTTTTTTCAACAATAGTCCAGCTTTATCCAAAAGAAGTATCCTCTCGCGGTTCTTCGTGGTACTTACCCGGATAAAGTAGTTAATTATTATTCCAGGTCAAATATATTCCAAGTTTCAACCGAATCCGTTCATAAGTTTTTACGTGAAAGAGTAACAAACGTAGTAATAACTGCGATTTAAAGTGAGTAACAGTTTAATAAGTCAGAACAATTTCGTATGCAAGAACAGTTCAAAGTAGATCTCATTATCCAACTTTAGATTCAGCCAAACCAAACTTGTAAAACAATTACAATAATCTTGTAACGGTCATCCAAAGTTGTCTAATTGCTGCTATTGTTTAAACAAGATGCCATATACATACACATGCTAATGTGTAATAATTTATTCAGTTATATCAGACCACCTGTCAGATGGTTGGACGACAAAGTTGCTTAGGACAGGCGACAAAGAGAGGATACAAAATTGAAATGTATCTAAGGCACATAATGGTATACCTTTGAGGCTAACAAATGATATATTTGTAATTAGACTTAAACTTATACCCAACAGTGGGCCACTACAAGCTGACAATGACAATGATAATGATAATGATGATGATGAAATAGAATCAGAATCAGATTGAATCATATAATTATAAGTAAGAGATAGGAAGGGAAAGTTAATAAAATATTTTAAGAAAACCTCCGACGAAATACAATTAATGCTAAGAACACTTGATTAAAACACTTCTCAAACTAAGAATCGGTTCATCCGCTCAAGACCTATTATGCCACATACAGGAGGGTGTTTTAATTTTTAGTGTGTTATCTGCACACTAAAAATTAAAATACCCCTCATTGTTCAAAATATAGACTGGGCCAAGTAGGTACTACATGAAGGTCTTGAAAATAAGGTTTCAAGTTCCCTTCCGTATCATATTCTGTATATTCTGTTATAATAATAACTTTATCAAGTTTATACAGCTTAAGGGAGGCAAGGCAACCATTCCCTACAACTTGACTTTCAAAACGTTGGATTTAGTGTCCGACGGGACCGTTCTTTCTAATATCTTGATTATGTTACACACTTTAGCTGTAGAGCCGTGTTGGCAGAGTGAAGTAATACCTCAACTTTCGGTCCGAGGGTCGTGGGTTCGAATCCGGCCTAGCCTACAATGGATTTTTCGAAAAAAATATATGCGTATTGGCACGAGCTCTAAATGGTGAAGGAAAATGTCGTGTAGAAACCAGTTAGCTTTCTAATAGCGTCGATGGGAGTCAGATTAAACATATATTTACGGGTATTTATCGCTATTTAACTTTATTTAATGGGTATGTACCAAGTATTTAATGGCACATACCCGTGCCTACCATTTCGTATATTTAATTAATTACATTTTTATCACATCTACAGTTAGAGTAAATAAATAAATAAATAATAAATATTCTTGGACATTTCACACGGCAATTCACAATACCTTCACATATTGGACAACTATGGAACCCTACATTAAGCGTGGCCAGACACGCACTTGACCAGTTATTTTAAGTCGTTTAAATGTATCTATGTAGTTTATCAGTCATCTGGTTACCAAAACAAGCATTAAATTGCTTAGCTTGGGACTATTTGACGCTGTGTGGAATGTTCAAGGATATTTATTTATTTATTTATTTATTTATTTATTTATAAGTATGTTGTACACACTAGTAATTTTTGAGGTTCCGTATTATAAATACGTATTCGGTAAGTAATATGAGTACAACTTACCTACATAACTAAATTAGGTAACCACGAATTACAAAAATGCCATTTACCATAATATTTAAATGTGTAATTAATTTGTTTCACACGGGAACATCTTTATAAATATTTTATAAATTTAGTTTATTACGACTTTTTGTATTATTGAGTCATTGTGTAAAAGATCACCATTTTCACTTTATTTATTTGATTTTTACTGTATTGTTAATTTCATTACAAGTTACTACTTTTTTACGACACAAATATATACATAATATCTACTTGGATAACGATGTGATGTGGCCTTTAGGCGGCCTAAAAACTCCGTCACCAGAGTTGGCCACTTGCTCATACGAACTTACTTACTTACTTACTTACGATGTGAATATGTATAATTATATAATTTTTGCACGATTCTATTTATTTAAATTTAAATGTGGCATAATTTTCGATTTCTTGTCTTTTTCTTTATCATAATATGTTTTTAGGGTTGGCAAAATGCACAAAATTCAAATATAGAACGAACCTCTATCACATTGAAATACTAAGAGCAAGGTGATTCTCTTTTATCGACCTCTGTGGCGCAGTGGGTGAAAACCCGCCTCAGACGCAGAATTTGCAGGTTCGATACCCGCTGCGGGACAAATGTTTATATGATCTGCAATTATTTGTCTCGAGTCTAGGTGTTTTCTATCTACGATGTATCAATTATCTGGTTACCAATACAATTAAATTGCTTTGGAATTAAACGCTGTGTGGAATGTCCTAGGATAGTTATTTATTTATTCCATTGCTGTTCTGTCGCGACTAACACCATGAAGAGTCAGGACAACCAACACTGTTTTGGGGCTGTTTTTCCGGTAAACCTTCCTCGTAAATGTAAATAGTCAAGCTCCAGTTGGGAGCCATTCGGATTTATGTCATACTCTTCCTCCTTCCATTCAATTTTCGACTGTTTCCGAATTTTCGAATTCGACTCTACTGATCCTGTAAATAATAGGTACACATAAAATTACAAGTGGGAATTTTTTTAGACCTACTTCAATTTCGTAAGAAGAGAGCCGAAATCCTCGTCAGATCCTAAATTTTTTTTGGACTACATCTAGACTATAGATGTAGTCCAAAAAAAATTTAGGATCGTAGGAGAGTTGAGAGTATACTCTAGATTCTAGAGTATACTCTCAACTCTCAAACAAAAAATAATTATCTAAATCGATCCACTATTCACTAACAATCGGTAAACATAAATATAAAAAAAACATAAAACCTCCTCATTTTACGAAGTCAGTAAAATACACCTAAATTCTACGAAAC
This sequence comes from Xanthorhoe designata, assembly GCA_963582015.1. NCBI lineage: Eukaryota > Metazoa > Arthropoda > Insecta > Lepidoptera > Geometridae > Xanthorhoe > Xanthorhoe designata. The sequence continues at coordinate 1,991,611 of OY757045.1, forward strand.
AAAGGTTATCATCTATTAACGATTCCGAGTTACCCAGGAAATGGACCGGCCCTAATATAGCCGACTCGTGCGCAATACAAGCCAGTTTTTTTACGCTAGGCCCCCGAAACGAGTTACGCTGTGTACACACCAGGCCAACGGAAAGGTTTCGCCGTCGAATTTTCCTTACTGAAACCTCTTGAAAAAAAAAACTTCGAAGTTTCATGATGCAGAACGTAACTTAAGGAACGTAGGGTATTAATAACCTCATAAAATTTTCACGTTTTCGATACTTCTAGTTAGCATGACCTGCCTATTTTCTCTCCTGCATTATTATCTCTCTCATATTCTTTATCGCATATTACGTAACTTTAACTTATTTCTATGAATGTACTATACATTCTTAGAAATATTTCGTATTTCGATCATGAATGTGGATGGATATACTCGTAGGTGCCGAAGAAAAGATAGATGGACTGTGTGAGGGATGACATGAGTAAGGAGTGAGTGCTAAGATGACGTCTGATAGAAGGAAATGGAAGAAGAATACAATGTTGTGCCGACCCCACATAGTGGGATAAGGGCAGGAAGAAGAAGATCATATCATCTCTAACGTTGCTCTGTCGTATCGACGTTTTGCACATGTTATGCCGACTAGCCGTTAAAAAGCCGTGTTGGCCAGGTGGATAAGTACTACGACTATAGATCCGAAGGTCGTGGGTTCGAATCCGGCCGTGCATCAATGGACTTTTCGTGTCGAAAAATTTATATGCATTTTAACACGAGCTTTAAACGGTGAAGGAAAACATCGTGAGGAAACCCGCTGCTAGTCAGCCCCACACGTATTGACCATTGTCTTTCCTGTGGATAAGGCCGGCTAAGCTGAGAGGATGGTTTAGGTGCTGGGCAAGCCTATTCCATCTCAACAATAACCCAGGCACTACAGTGTCCCGTTAAGTGTAGGCAAAGATTGCCTTCTGACTGATGATAAATCATCTAGTAAAGATGTAAAGGCCTGAGTTTTATGCCGACTAGTGTGTACACTGCGTAAGCGGAATATTTCGCGCGCTTGTGTGACATCATGTGCCAGTGACCCAGCGAGTCCGAGGCCAACACTTATATTATACCTACAGACGTACCTACACCTGTATGAGGCATTGATCTTGAGATTTTTAGACCTGGGCGCGTAGACAAGTGACAAATGTTTCGGATCTATTCTCTTTCTATCATCGCTACACCTTTGATTTGACATTTCTGATCGCTCGAGTTTTCGTCATCGAATGTCAATTCCTATGTATTTTTTTTAGTTTCTATTCTAAAGCGATTGTAGAAATGTAACAGGGCTAGGGCAGCTGATCTTTCTTTATTTGGTATACCTACTATTTTTTATAGTATTGAAATGAAATATTAAATATGATCACGACTATCCCAGCGGTAGACATTTCTTTCAGATCTTTTTAGGCAACTTTTAAATCCTTTTGAAGATGTCTAAGGGGGTAGTCAGAGGTATGTCCAAATATATATTTGGTACATGCCCACATCTTGCAGAAGTTAACTTTCCATACGTGACAGGTCGCAAGTCCATCGACGCTATTAGAGAGCTAACTGGTTTCCTCACGATGGTTTCCTCACTTTTTCTTTTTATAGGATTAGTGAAATTAAATTGGTCGCCACCTATTTTATCTTATTACGTTGAACAAAGGAATTAAAAAAAAAAAACAGAGTTTGGTGGTCACAAAAGTGCAACTTTGCTACTCTTCCTAAACTATACAAAATACAAATATTACAGAGGTACTTATAAAAAAAACCTTATGATGTATAACAAAGTCACAAACTGTACAATATTTTTTTAAACTCTTTTGTTCAACGTAATAGTAAAATAAAATAGGTGGCCTAGTTTGACGTATATACAGCTTTTGTTTTTTTACCTATAATATTTAAGTTTTTTTTTATATTTAAGTAGCGTTTGTGTATTCGGGCGAGACACCTACATCGGTCAACTCAATTTAATTTGTATATCTAGTCACTTATACTGCTTATACCTGATTAATTAATGGTGTCTAAAACTGGCGGTTGTGTCAGGTAGATTGTAGTTTTATTTCACGCCATAAAACACAATAACCATAAATCCGTGTCATCGTGACATTTGTAATTGAATGACACATTTAGGTTGAAGCGCAAGGCTAGCCCGCGAAATTCAAATTAAATAATATGTTTTTATTATTTCAAATTGAAAAAAATCCATTTGTGTATACTCGTATAATATATAATTCGCTTTGCTGTGGCGGTACCTCCAATACTTCAGTCTTCCCGCGACCACGGCTGGTGCAATCCGGTCGAAACGTCGGGCGAATATTAAAGGTAAAATTCGTGATAAATACCCGTTTGCATATGTTTTATAATGTGTTCTGATCGCGAAAGTTTAAAAAAGACAATATATAATTCGCGTAGTAAACATATTATTATGTATTTCCATAATTATAAACACGATAATCATTAATACATTTATTTGGTTGAAGATAGCTGACAGTCAAAAAAACTTTTCTCCGCGCAAAGACCGGCCAGAATGGAGAATGACGGTGATTATTCATATAATCCTACTAATATTATAAAGGTAAAGGTTTGTTTGTTTGTTACTCTTTCACGCTCGAACGGCTGGACTGATTTGAATGAAATTTGGTACCAGAATTGCTTATAAGTACCCTGGATTAAAAAATAGGCTACTTTTGATCCCGGTATTCCCACGGGAAAGAGAACTATTCACGGGTAACACCGCGGGGCGCAGCTAGAAATAATGTAAAAACAAAATATTTTCGGGTTACCCGCACGCTTCAACTTAAAGGAGCGGTGGCGCTATTGAGCAGTTACTCTGTGTAGGTCTGGGTATTTTACCTTATTCGTAGGTATTGAGTAAGTAGATACCATACCAGTACCTACCACTATTTGAGTACCTACCTATGATTTTCCTCATTCATTTGTGTATTCATTATGTACTTTATGTACATATTACCTACTTTATGTACTTACTCATTTTAATCTTCATAGAATCTGATACTTTACCGCCATCTTTGAAAACAAATCATTGATGAATGAATACAGGAGTATTTTTTTTTTCACTTACAGTAGGTAAGTATGTCACATCTCAAAAGTCTTAAAATAAAATAATAGGATGTTAATCTCTTAACTTTATTCCACTCTCGTGAAATATTACTCAGGATATTTTTTACTGCAGCACAAAACTTTTTACTTTAAAAAAATGGTTTTCAATTTATATAGGTAGTAATCAAAAACAGCACACATTAGAAGTATTTATTCAGTGTAATAAAACTTACTCTAAATTGCCGCGAGTTGATTCGAGATTGAAGCAAGACCATTTTGAATTCTAATCTCGTATTCGTTTTATAACCTGTGTGACCTGTGTGTACTTTAGTAATTTTTATAGTGGCTAATTTATATTCTGCACCTAAGTTTAAATTAGTTTTTAGAAGTTTTGGAAGCCAATGATCTCTAGAATCTAGGTTTTTACTACAAACCGGAGTTTTTATTAGTCAATAAACTTTTTGGAGATTAACATTCCAAGAGACCTACCTGACGGTGCTTAGTGACCGTCGTCAAATCGCCCTGTATTTTGGTATATAGGTTTTTGATTTGCTCAATTAAAATTGCTTAAATATTTACCAAACACATAAAGATGCCTGTATGGGTGAAACTAGCGACACCGCCTATTTTATTTTATTATTACGTTGAACAAAGGCATTTAAAAAAACTGAATGTACAATTTGTGAAACCTATTATAAGCTTATTTTTAAAACCTCTGTAATAGTTTCATTTTGTATATTTTAGGAGTAGCGAAGTTGCACATTTATATTGCATGGAATTGTTTTGATTTAATTATAGTAATTGACAAAAAATTGTAAAAATGTTTGTATGCTCAAGTAGCAGAATCTGAAACAAATAATGTCCTAACATCTGACTGTATATGTACCTATTGATTCACAAACAATAAATGATTATTATGATTAACTCTGTTTTCGCTACTCCTCCTAACTGTACATTCAGTTTTTTTAAATTCCTTTGTGCAACGTAATAATAAAATAAAATAGGCGGTGGCGCTAGTTTCACCCATACAGGCACCTTAATGTATCTCAATATTGCTTCGTTTTGATATAATTCCGCTTTATTAATTAAATTTGAACAAGGTAGATTCTGAAAATTTTACTGATATTATTTATTGAATGTTTTTTTGAACATAATGTAAATTTGTTATCGACTTCGTTTTTGTTTTGCTTAGTAATATTAATCTGGCCTTTCCTTTTTCCTTGTTTTATTAAGATACATTAGCTTATCATCATCATTATCACATGCTGTTGGATGTAAGTCTGCATTTTGTTGTACGTTCTTCGGTACTTTGCCTCATACACGGTATGTTTGTCGCCTATCTTGCCACTTGACGACTTAAATTCAGTTTTTGAACGATGTTCTGTTCATTGGTGGAATTTATTTATAGGCTTAGATCTCTAATGCCGGGTTGCAACATTCAATTTACTAATAACCGTGGATCTGTCGCCATAGTATAGTATTGTTATCTGTCAAAAAGTGTCCTACATTTTTTGTTGTCTAAACAAAGTTGCTATGGCGATCAATCTACGATCATTCGTAAGTTTAATATTGAAACCGGCCGTAAGGCGGCATTCTGAGATCATTATTTGGGCAGTAATGTCAACACTTTATATATCAATACAAATGTCATGTACGGCGTAGTAACATTTAATTCTTAGCATGTTTTCCTTGCCTTCTGCGTTTTTCTAATTAGGAGGTTCAATATTTGCATGTGTTTGTTCATACGTTTTTCTATTTTTCTTTCTGCCTCATTTTGTTCAAATAATGTTATTTTATTGCACGCCCGCGGCTTTGCTTGCCTGGTAATAACCCGTAAAAAAGTAGCCTATGTATTATTTCAGCAAGATCCGTTTAGTCGTTTCTTAGTTCGGTAGTTACATGGTGACGTAAAGAAAGAGATCTATAGACGTTGGAATTTTTTAATACTATCCGCCATATTGGTTTTTAATGGAATTCATGCTAATGGTGAAGTATTTTTAAATTTTATACAAAATGTTATGTCTAGTCTTTAAAATTATAATTTCATAAAAGAAAAAAATCTATTTTTTTGGAAATTGGAAGACGATGCCTCCAATATAAATGTTAAATATGTAGATTTTGAAGATTTAAAAGAATTCAAACCAATTTTTTGACTATTCATTATTGAATATGAAAAAATGCGTAAATGCCATATACCTACGGCATTAATGCTAAGTAGCTAAGTAAGTATCTGATTTAATATATTTTTTAGGCAAAACAATTAGATTGCTTATTAATGATTGCCATTTTAACTGCCAATTCAAAATAAAGTAAATTTTCAAATGTATACCTCAACTCTGAAAACATTTATTATACGTTTTAAATATTAAATAATGTTTTTAAACGTTGTCTAGGAAAAACACAAACTCTACCCATAAGCAAAACATATTTCATACAACCTGTTATCTTTAGTACAATTGCTTTGCTTATTTTACTTTTCATTGGCAACAATTTGTTTCGAATCGTGGGCCCTAAATCTGGTAAATGGACCATTCGTCCGTTGCTCTGTTGTCCCTTGATGTCGTTTTTTGTTTTTGTCTGGCTGGGCTTTGAAATAACTCTCAGTGTTTAGTATGTTTTGAGATTTTAGTTCCGGTTTCGCACAACTAGATGGTGCCACTTGTGGCATTCCTAGATCGCCTATATATGCCTATATAATGTTACATTACGTGGAGTCGCGCGGTCGGAACAAAATACTTTCTTCTTCTACTTCCATCCCATCAGTCCCATCAGTTGTTATGTCAACACTCACACCTTTCTTACTCATGTCATCCCTCACACAATTAATTTATCTGTCCTATGGTTTACCTCTACATTTATATTCATCCACATTCATATCAAATGATAAATATAATATTCACTGGGTAGGTGAAATCGTAGTAGATCGACTTTAATTGCCAAAAATTAATTACTGACGTCATAAACGATATCTGATAGACGGAGAATAAACCGGCTTTATATGCTTGTTTTCTAAATTCGATTTTCAAATCCAACCAAAGTATCTTTCCAGGGTGGTTATTCGCTATGACCTAACAAAACGTAACTCGACAAAACGTAGCTCTTCACCACGTTATGGTATTTGGTATTGTATGCGAGTTAATGCCGTGCTTTGTCGCATTACGTCTGTTGGGTCATAGCGAATAACCACCCTGATTTGTTCGCGTTAGGAAGATCGAATGGTAACTTAATTGCAAAGAGAAATCTAGGTCTATCTAGACATCTTTTTTTGCTAAGAGGTATTGCAGCTACTATCTTTACTGCGAATAGGCAATAAAACAAATATTTAATTCATAGATTAATTATGATTTTATCATAAGATTGATGAGTAAAAATGAATAGGCTTTTACGAGAAAAATTTGACATTTAAAGATAAAAATAATTATAAGATATTAAACATACTGTTACTAGAATAGTCATGCTGTTAGTAGAATAGAGAATAGTCTCGGTTTTGGTAAGTTTACAATACAAGAGCTAATTTATAAAATATTTTAAAAACTTAAAATGGATTTACAAACGAAGTTAGGCACGATATTGCGCCCTGTTCTTTTCTTATCGCTACCATCAAATCAGAGTCTGCCTCTTCACGCAATTGTTTCCTCACAACGACCCGGTAAATCTTTTCGGCATTAAATTCTCCGTTGACTCCGATAAGGCACACACCATGAAATCCCGTGTCGGCATTTGTTTACCTACTCCACGCAAGGTCATGTCGGCACAATGTCGGGTCGGAGTTTCACTTTCGCGCGATACCTACCGGTCACAATACAAACTGAATGTGGGCGATGCCATACTAACTACTGTATCATCTGTATCTACCATACTAACTGTAACCTTATCTGTGATGTATTCTGTCGATACCGTTTATGGTGTTTTGAATGAGATATATCGTTCGGTGGCGAAAGAAAGTGTTTAGTGGGCGTGTGTACTTTAGACTGGATTGAGGTGACATCGACTGAATGAAAGTAAACGTAGGTGTTTGAGAATAGGTACCTTTATAATATTTATGTCTTTGTGACACGTTGCGTAGAATATTAGTCTTTTATAATTTAAAATCTTTTTATATCGTCTTTGTCTGTTCTGTTAGGTATTTGTCGGATTTTTGACACCCACAGACCTATAATAATGACAATGTGATGTCCCCATTTAATGACGTTAAGGTGCCTGTATGCGTGAAATAGCGCCGCCGCCTATTTTATTTTACGTCGAACAAAAAAATAATAATATTGTTCCGTTTGTGAAACCTATCATAAGCTTTTTTAATACCTAATGTGTAATAGTTTTATTATATTCACTCAAACGGAACAATTCATCTTTTTTTATTCAATGTAGGTATTATACAGGCATTAGAATCTTACCTTAGCATGTAAGACGATACTGAAGTGATCCTTGAGGTACCAGAATAAATGATATGTCTTTCTTATTAAAATAAAATAGGCGGCGGCGCTAGTTTCACGCATACAGGTACTTAAGCACTTTTTTTTAAAATACTCTTCTATTACATTGACAGTTTTACTGCGAGACAACTCGTTTAAATATTTTTTCACATAATAAATTTTTGGACTATAAAAATGTTGTGTTAATCATTTCGATAGTAATAAGGAAACACCTGATTTATTTTTGTGCTAAATAGTTGATTCTTGTTAAAAATGTGTTAACCTGTACCTACTGATTAGCATCTAACAAGAATCGAACGATTAGTTCGTACTATATTAATGTTAATCTTATGTAAATAGTCAGCTCAATGATTAATGGAAAAGTGAAAAAAGTCGAAGGTTGCTTTAGAATTAATTTTATATCGAAGTAAAATTTCAAGGTTGAACTTTAGTAATTTAAAATAAATAAATATAATAAAATAAAATATGTTTATTTCAGGCGATTGTACCCATATCACAAAATTATATTTACATTTACATTATACATTAGTATATTTAAGACTCATTTAGTTTCGCATTAACTTATAAGCATTCATAATTTTTTTCACACCATTTTGTGTCGGAAAATTTGCAACGTTTTTAATTGTGAACCATAAAAAATTACCTAATATTGTTCATCTTCCGAAAGTGTAAAATGTTATTTAATAACATTAGTGCTACTTTTAACGATTGCGTGTTCAGTATTGAAAGCCTTAAACTGTATAAGCCCTTGGGAATCCTATTTCGGGTGAAGCCTATGCCTAGGTTAGATCACCTAGTGTTTCATTTAATTAGTGGCCAAATTATTGGCTTAAAACATAAATTAAGTGGTACAACAAATTAAAGAAATACCGTTTAAGAACGTTCTTTAACATTTAATTAACGTCGACTTGAATAAAGTAAAAGAGATGATATATTTATTAGTTAAGTACTCAATTATCAGTTTTTTTCCGATATTTTGAGGATATTTGCTCTTCATCTCAGTCTTTTGTCTTATATCCTATTTCGTTGTCACTCAATAGTTAGAGAATGGCTGGACCGATTTAGATAATACTCGTATATTATATAATAATACATTTTTTTTAAATGTTTTCTAAGATATTTTGGAAATCACACTACCTACGAGTATTTCACTTTTATGTGAGACGCGACCGCGAGGAGTGACCACACTCAGATGAAGATTCTCCAGAAGAATCGAAACATTGTCGGTATCTAAATCGACGATAATTTTACGTGAGTAATTTCCCGTGTGCTATTATAATACCTACGAGTAGGTATGTTTTCCTAAACCCTAAACTCGATACCAACATGACTTATCCAAAATATTTTCTATTTAAACTAACGACTCACTCATGCTTTGCTCGTGTGTAATATTGTACTGTAACTGGAATATTGTAGCTTTTAGTTAAAAGAGTTTCGAAAAGGTTAAAGGTTTAATGGTTAGTCGCTTCTAGCGCTTCCTCCTTTCTCTATATCTATATATCTTTATCTCTATATATCTATATCTCTATCTATCTATAATAAAGAAATTGATCACGATTGTGTTGTCAAGAGACGGTAGATTCTTTCAGATCTTTTATGAAATTTTTAGATCCTTTGAAGATGTCTCATGGACTAGTCATAAGTATGTTTAAAATACACATTTAGTACATGCTCACATTTTGCACAAACAACATACAAAATACATTTGAGATATTAATTAAAAACTAATATGGCTTTATTAGAGCCACAGAAGCCAAAACAGTTGTTTTTAAAAATTTTGTATGTCCGTCTGTATGGATGTTTGTTCCCGCATCACGCAAAAACTACTGATTGGAATTAAATGCAGTTTCCACCTATGTATTGCCAAAGGTATAACTTAAAAATAGGCGCCATTTTACCACAGGTTTACCCCTTTAAAGGGTTGCAATGGGGTGTCAAACTTTTCATGGAAAGTAGCAACAACACGCGAGTGAAGCCGCGCGGGTCTATTAGTAAAAAATATTAAGATAAAGACGCTTGCCGCTACTGCTTGCCCTTAGAAAAGATTCTATAAAAAAATCAATTAAAAAATATATTCAAAAAGATCTAAAAATTCCCTAATGATCTGAAAAGAAATGTCTACCGCTCCCGGGATACAGTCGTGATCATATTTCATTTTTTTTCACTTCTATAAAAAAAATAAAGTCCTATCCCTTATCGCTATGATAGCAACACCCAATCGATCATTGTAGACCGCGGTTCTCTTTCCTCTTGTTCCGCATATTTTGCCTGTTGCCTAGCTAGCGTATAATAGGTATGTTATAATCGCGTATGACGTCAAGGTGCGAGCCAACGACCCTCGCAAGGCCAAAATGTCCGTTTACGGCGTAGCCGAAGCTTTGAGTACGTTTTTTTTGCGGAAGGCGAAATCTTCATTGAGACTGTCCTTGAATTTGGAATTTCAGGTTTTGTGTGGATTATTCTTGTGCACTTCATGCTTGGCTAGGAAGTCTCTTTGTAGTACAATAGCTAGATGTTATGACATTTATGGATAACCAGTCGACAGATTGAATGAAACTTGGAATTGATGCGGTAGTATCGCAAGTATTTTAATGCTTGTTGTATTTTGAACCGACTTAAAAAAAAAGAGGGTTCTTAATTCGACCGTATATTTTATGTTTGTTTGCGGATAACTTCGTCGTTTATGCACCGATTTTGATGATTCTTTTTTTGTTGGAAAGAAGTTATTCCAAGGAATTCCATAAAATTATGAGGATCTGATGAGGATTTCGGAGTTCTCAGAAATGAACCGCTAGAGTGTAGGAAATTGCTCTTTTCTCACGTAGGTAATTAAAGTCTGTTTTAATAAAAAAAAATTGCTACTTGTTTCATTGCTACTCATTATGTTCCTAATTCATTGATAAATCTATACTTCTATACTTACTAATATTATAAAGAGGTAATGTTGGTTTGTTTGTATGTTTGGGGTAATCTTTGAAACTACTCATCCGATTTCAAAAATTCTTTTACCAATTTGTAGCTTAGACTTTCCGAATGAACATAGGATATATTTACCAAGGTACCACGTGAGCGAAGCCACGGGCAAGTTAGCTAGTATTATATATAATAATATTGTAATTTTAGTTCTTTGACATAATCAATCAGCAATATCAAGTACCTACGGCAAGTCGTTTCTATGCATACAAAGATACGATAAAACGTAGACACGTGACTTACGTATTTCGATGCTACGATATTTTTATTATTTACTCAAGCAAATATTTGAAGATCAACCTAAAGTCTAGATAATGTTGCGTACCTGACACCGGTTAGGTCTCAGGTACTGACCGATAACAGTTTGTTTGTTTAATTGCCTGTTCGAAATATTTGCGTCTTTTTTGACCTTGAACGTTTGAGGCATAATTTGAGTTTAAGATAAACTATAGTAGCGCTATGGTTTTTTTTTCATGTTTTGTGCTCCTTTTCGGTAAAGCCTATAATATGTCTCTTTATGAACATGAAGAGACGTATAACATGAAAAAAGAAACGTGATGTACTTAACCCCAAAGTGGTAAGGCTGAACAGCCTTACCACTTTGGGGTTACATCACTCAAGATATAAATAAATAAATATCCTTGTTGGACATCCCCCACGGCGTCATCTAGTCCCAAGCTAAGCAATTTAATGCTTGTGTTATGGTAACCAGATGACTGATACTACATAGATACATTTTTTTACTGAAGCCCCATTTAGGCCTGTAATTTTACCCGCCTTTACCTTTTAAAACAAGGTTATGGTTAAACTTTTAATATTGCAACAGAAATCGTTCATTAGATATTTAACCTGACGGGACCCATCCCACGAGTTCCGGATTACACTTAACCCATTTCATTTCACTTCCGCAGCAGAGTCCAGAAATGTTCCCTAAAACGTTAAAATAATGAACCTTATTGTGCAAAAAATAAGGGTCATAAAACACGGGGATAAAGGGGTACCCTTGCAAATAACGATAATACTCTAAAACTCGCCCATTATTATTTTTCCCCGATATAAAAAGTAATGAGTTGGTCCGTGTGTTCACCTCTTCCGTGTTCTATTTTCAGCCGTGCCCCACGGTAATAATGTTTAAATTTTATTGACCAGGGGATTAAATTAGAATCGGTTATGGCCAAGTAAAGGGTATGGGGGATGCAAACATTTCAGGGGTTGCCAGTTGTGCATATTCGGCAGAGCTAAACAATGCCTCTGAAGAGGATGCCAGAACATGATTTTTGTTGATTAAATTACCATGTTTTATTGCGTTGAATAATAACACCTTTTTAGTCATGTTTGGTCTAGAGTTTGTCATACACCCCTTATTAATAAACAAAGATCAACGAAGTATTAATTTTAAGTTGTATTTGTATGTTTATTCTGTGTACAATAAAGTGCTAATTCGTTCATTCACTGCCGTTCTTTGTTAATCTTTGTTTATTAATAAGGGGGAAAGTGTTTTTGGTTTTCCGGCATATATTCATTTTTAAGTATAACGGGTATGGTATAACTTATAAGTATAAAAACTATTTCAATACCACTAGCCCACTTCCCACCCTTTTCTGCGTTAAACAGACACAAATACTCATTTACAAACATTGATTTTTTTATAAATAACTAGCTGCGCCCCGCGGTGCTACCCGCGGTGATTAGTTCCCGTTCCGGTGGGAATATCGGGATTAAAAGTAGCCTATACTTTAATCTGGGTATAAGCAATTCTGGCACCAAATTTCACTAAAATTCGTCCAGCCATTTGACGTGAAAGTAACAAACACACATACTTACACACAAACTTTCATGCACCTTTATTATATTGGTGTGATGACAAATTGAAATTGAATTCGCTTAATTTCCTTTACAAATGTTCTTCTTCTTGCTCGGTACACTCTTGGCAGAGTGGTCGTGGTCATCAGTTTAGTTCTCCCTTTGTGGCTCGTTTGACAGCGCGCTTCCACTCCTCCCTGACAGCTGCTCTTCTTGCACACTCATGTAAGGGACCGTCCATCGCTGCCTTTATCTGGTCTGTCCACCTCATGGGCGATCTGCCTCGCGCTCGGGTACCTTCAACTCTTCCCTGCACCACCAGACGCTCTATGGATACACCTCCACGCCGAGAAACATGACCGAAGAAGGTGAGAATGCGAGCTTGGACGATGGAGGATAGACGCTGCTTGATGCCGAGTTCTCGGAGTACGGAAACATTTGTACGGTGTTCGGTCCACGATATCCCGAGCATTCTTCTCCAGCACCACATTTCTAGAGCATCTATCCTCTTTCTCTCACTCTCCCGCAGAGTCCACGTCTCAGCGGCGTAGAGAAATATGGGGAACACAAGCGCTCTAACGAGTCGGATTTTCGTCGCTTTTGTGATGTTACGATTCCGCCATATTTTTCGCAGCCCATCCATAGCGCTTCTAGTGATCGCCATACGTCGTTTAATCTCGTCTACGCATCCTCCGTTGTTGGAGATTAGGGCTCCTAGGTAAACATATGATTGCACAACATCACAATTCGCTATTTGTGTGACTTCAATCGAATTGTTGTTGGCACGGTCGACAATCATCATTTTGGTCTTACTGCGATTTATCTTTAGACCAAAGCTGAGGCTTACACTCTCCATTCTGCGCAGTAAATCCTCCATATGGCGACCACTAGTCGCAAATAAGGTAGTATCATCTGCGTAACGAAGGTTTGATATCTTTAGGCCACCGATTGCAACTCCGTCTGTCCAATCTTCTAGGGCAATTCTCATGATGAGCTCAGTGTAGATATTAAACAGGAGTGGAGATATGATACACCCCTGCCTTACACCGGCGCTAGGGTGAAAAAGACTCGACAGGACGTCATCCGTCCTCACCGATGCTGTTCCTTCTTCATATAGTTTTCGCAGAAGGTGTACAAGATGTTTTGGCGTACCCATTTCTAGAAGAGTCTTCCAAAGCATCGGCCATTTAACGGAATCGAAAGCTTTTGAGAAATCCACAAAGCAAATAAAAGTAGGCTTGTTGAATTCTCGGGCCTTTTCAATTATTTGACGCACTGTCAGAATTTGCTCACGGGTGCCCTTTCCCTTCACGAAGCCAGCTTGCTCAGGCGCAATCTCCTTGGACAGGAAGGTCTTGAGACGTTCGTTCAAGATGTGCAGCAGTATTTTGCTAGCGTGTGATATAAGAGCAATAAGGCGATAATTACTACACATCTTCGTAGAGCCTTTTTTGTGCAACGGAACAAAAATAGTATGAGCCCACTCCCTTGGCCACGTCCCCGTTTGCCATATCTTATTGCAGAGGGTTTGAAAGATCTGGACCCCATACTCTCCCAATGCCTTAATTGTTTCAATAGGAATGAGGTCTTTTCCTGTTGCCTTGTTATTCTTTAAGTGTTTAATTGCGGCTCTCACTTCTGTTTCTAGGATATTTGGCTCTAGCTCTTCGTCCGTGGGCTCAGTTGATTCGAAACCTTGAGACTGAGGGTCCTGAAACAGCGATTGGCAGTAGTCTTTCCAAGTCTCGGAGATCTTGTCAATTTCCGTGACTATTTCGCCACGCGAATTCTCAATTGCCCATGTCCTGGATGTAAGCGTTTTTGTAATAGAGCGAATTTTCTGGTAAAGATCTCTGGTCTCGAATTTATCTGCGTGTGCTTCGACTTCTGCACATATATTTCTAAGTTGCGTGTTAAGGTCTCGTCTACACGCTGTTTGTATCTGAGCAGAAAGTTCGTTCAGGGTTCTCACATTTGCTCCTACAGCTTTCATATTCCGCCTTTTTTCGATAAGTCTCAAGGTCGCCTCGCTCATCCAGTGTTGTCGCTTGTGTTCTCGTATGGTTGGCGCAGACTCTTTGACAGCGTTCTCTATGACACTTTTGGCTCTATCCCATAACTGATCTGTAGTTTCTGCATCGAGATCAGCAGATATCCATGTAGACCAATTTTGTTTAAGGGCACTCAGAAATTTTGAGGTATCCGTTACTTCGATCCTTCTTTGCTTGACGAGTTTTCTGGCCACTCTCAATTTAAGTTGCACCTTGGAAATGAGAAGTTCATGGTCTGATCCGCAATCAGCTCCGGGTAGAGTGTGACAGTTTCTAATCGAGGTTTTCCACCTTGACCGCACCATAATGTAGTCAATTTGGTTCCGATAGTTGCCGTCAGGTGTAGTCCAGGTGTAGAGTCTTCTGGGGTGGTTTTGGAACATGGTGTTTGCTATCATCAGGTTGTTATCAGCGGCAAACTGTAATAAGCGTTCACCTCGTTCATTGCGTTGTCCTAGCCCATACTTTCCAACATTTTGGCTGATTAAATGGGAGTCCGCTCCAACCTTTGCGTTCAGGTCACCCAAGATAAGGAGAAGTTCCCTGTTAGGAGTCTTTATGATAGTGGTTTCCAGTTCAGAGTAGAAGCTTTCCAGGTCTTCATCCTTTGCGAGACTTGTGGGTGCATACACCTGTATAATGTTAATATTCGCTGGCGTCGCTTTGAGCTTGATACTCATGATTCGATCGCTAACAGGCTCATAACCCATCACACAGCTCCTGAGGTGTTTCGGAAGAAGAAAAGCAACTCCGTTTCGGCTGCTGTTGTCGCTTCCCGAGAAGTAAACGGCATATGTCTCAGTGAGAAAGTGACCATTGCCCTTCCAGTGAGTCTCACTAAGACCACAGATGTTCACTTGACATCTGGCTAACTCCTTTTCAAGGGTTTTAAGTTTACCTGGTTGAAGCAAGCCACGCACATTCCATGTTCCTATCTTCTGGACTTGCCGTAGCTTTAGAGTGTTTCCAGTAGTCCGATTTCCATGCGTTGCCTGGTTTCCTACATCCGCAAGGCCGGTAACATACTTCTCACCGTCTGTCCCGGACACAGTACGGCGCCGGTTGCTAAGCGGATCACATGGCCACTTCAATGTATCAGGTTGTACTTTCATGATGACTTTCTTGGAAAGAGTAGTGCAGTGGTTTCCCCTTGCCTTCTGCACCAGACATTTTAGGAGTTATTTGTACCCCAAGGCCGTTGCTGCCTCTTCCAGTAGTTGCCTACTGGGGTGTATGGTTATACCGCCATTGCTCGGTCGCCAGAGCCTCGTCTGTTATCTAGCAGGGAGCACCACGTCGGCTTTGGGGCCGCCGCCGCTGGCTATTCGTACGAACCACCAGCGCGAGCAGGTGAGGTTGACAATAGGGCCGGATGAGATGATAATTCCGTTTTCCCCTTACTCCCCTTACAAATGTTACGATGTGCAAAAATGTATTTGCCTTCCGATCAATGTTTTCCAGGAAAACAAGCGAATTATCTTTTAATTCTGCAATACGATATCTAATGAAACCGCTAATACGGTTTATTGCAATACGTTTTGTAATTTAAATACACCAATGTTTGAAATAGAAGCCGCGTTAGCCTATTTAACTTCCTGATTACGATCCAACAATTTTTATTTATTTATTTTTTATTTATTTATTTAGAAGACAATATAACATCATAACAGGTTTTTTTTTTTTTAACCCTAAGGCGATGGTATAAGTAAGTAGATATATAATACAATAAGCTAGGTACTAATCTAGACAATTAGTTTCTATTACTACCTGTGCAATTTGTAGGAGTTTCAAACTATAATAACAAAACTATTTTGGATCATATTTAGTTACTGAACAATCCTAAACATCTAATAAGTTAATAAAATCTTCACTCTTCTCACGTCTCATCTCTTAGGTCATCAAATAACTTGTTACTTAGGTCTCCAATTCAGAGAACTTCCTTCTATAGTGGCTCATTTACAGCTCAAGCTGTTCAGCTATGGAATGATTTGCCATTAAGCATAAAACAGTCATCATCACATCGCACTTTTAGACATAAGGTGCATGGTCACTACCTCTCACTCATCGCTGATTAGCATTAAGTTTCTTCCCTCTTTCATCTCTTTTTATTGTGTATGTATTAGTCTATACCTATTATTATTATTATTTTTTTATTTGTGTATTAGGTTTTTATTAAGTATGTAGATAGTAATTTTTAGTGCCTATCTATATCTTTTGAAATTGTTTACTTTTTAGTATTAGGCACACCGCCTTCCTGCAAATTTTCCTTTACCCAAATGGTTGCCTGGAAGAAATTGCTTTTAGCAATAAGGCCGCCAGTTGGTTTCATAATTTGTTCCTTGAAATTGTTACTATTATAGTTTAAAGAAATCAATAAAGAATTATCTATCTATCTATCTACTACTGCTAGCTTACTCGCCCGCGGCTTCGATCGCGTGGTACCTAACTAAAATATAGCCTATGTTCATTCGGAAAGTCCATGCTACACATCGATGAAAGAATTTCTGAAATCGGATGAGTAGTTTCGGCGATTACCCCAAACATACAAACAAACAAACCAACTTTATCTCTTTATAATATTATTATAGTATAGAAGTATAGAATAGATAGTATAGATACCTTCTTATATAGTCTGGATACGTCGCTGGCGACACCTTGTTTTCATCAGCAGAGCAACTTTACCAAGTAACTAACCAATGCCTTACTCGAGGTGAAACAAGCGAGTGTCCCATCACTAATTCACACCTTAAGTCTGACCCGTCACTCATTAATGCGACCTAGATGCTAGTCTAGGCTTGAGAAATGCATTCTTATGTTCATAATGTTCATATGCCAACTGCCAAGCAACGCTACTAACTTTGACTTGTTCGCAGACGAATGGACCAAAGTCCTTAGAACCTGTCTGACGTTTTGTGAAAATTAATAATTTTGTAGTAATTTTTATTTTATCTTGATTCATAATTATGTATTATGTACTTACTTGAAATTATATTGACGTTTGACATTGTATACCTACCTTATCCATATTTTTTGTTTTTCTATCTCTTTGTTTCTGAAGCATGATATTTGACTCCTGTATGTTTTTTTTTTTTTTATATAATTAGCGTAATTGGTGTTTGTAACCGTGCTAGTTAATAAATAAATAAATAAATATGCATACCTTGCGTTGCGTCACCAACGCGCCGCAAACCCTGTAACATCTCCAGGGTCTTTTATATGTAATAAATGTGGTCGAGGCTGCCACTCCCGCATAGGCCTCTTTAGCCACGAACGAAAGTGTTCGTTATTAAATAACTGTTCTGTAACTTGACTGACGTCACCTAAATCATCTGCAAAAGATGTATACAGGCCAATGATGATGATGATGATGCATACCTACGCATAGGCTGTGTCCACAGTAGGCAAACTGTTAGCGGCCGACTGAGTTTGCGGCGTATCGGTTTAGTACGCCCTTCCATATATTATTGCTTGTATTGCCTAATTGCCGCACATACTAAACGGATACATCGCAAATAATCCCTTTATGATATTTTTTTTTTGGCTTTTGCATTTAGCTACTATCAAGTAATATTATAATTCAAGTTATGAGATAAAGGTACACAAATACAAAAATCTATACATATATATAATATCTTACCCAGTTCCTTGTGGCTCAGTAAAGCAGTGGATCATTACTGAAGCATAACACGGACTTTTTGTGAGAACTCGAAATGCAATGATATCCAGTTTTGTTTAATTTGCCCACACTTATGTACGTTCATGAACACTCAACAGTTAATAATCCACCATTATTACACATTAACATTGACGATGGTTTTATAAATAAATAAATAAATAAATATCCTTGGACATTTCACACGGCGTCATCTAGTCCCAAGCTAAGCAATTTAATGCTTGTGTTATGGTAACCAGATGACTGATAAACTACATAGATACATTTTTTTTTTGTAAATACATACATATTATACATAGAAAACACCCAGACACGAAACAAATATTTGCAGATCATGCAAACATTTGTCCCGCAGCGGGGATCGAACCCGCAACCTCTGCGTCTCAGGCGGGCTTTCGCCCACTGCGCCACAGAGGTCGTCAACAGAGGTTTATATTACAAGAAAAGGTAAATTTATTCGTTAATTTGTTCTACAGACAAAATATTTTAATCTATTCTCGAGAGAAATAAATGAATACAACCAAAATACAAACTGATTTACATTATAGTTCGTAATATTATTAAATTTAAATTTATGTGACAGTGTTTTAGAAATATTCTTTTAATCTGGAGTCAGAATAATATTTATTGACGTATTACACGAATAAATCGCGTATTGACCTCTTAATCCTAATAATAGTATAAACGCGAAAGTTTGTATATAAGTGTGGATGTATGTTTGTTTGTTGCTTTTTCACGCGAAAACTACTGAACGGATTCTTGGAATATACTTAGTTTATGACTTGGAATGGGCGCTTGAACGCGTTGGAACAGGCATTAGAATCACCTAGCATGTAAAACGAAACTTAAGTGATCCTTGAGGTCCTACAAGAATAAATGTTTTTTTCTTTCTTTCTTTCTTTCTTTCTTTCAATGACACGGGGTGGCGCGGGCAGAAGCGTTCTTCACTAAAATTAAATTATATTTGTCTAGAATCTTGACAAACATAGTTATAGGTGATGAGCCGTCCTTGATCTAGACTCTAGATCAAGGACGGCTCATCAACGGATTTCTCGTTTCAAAAATATTAACATGTGTGTCGAAATCGAATCCAGTACTATAACTAGAACGAAAGTCGTGGTACTAACCCATTCGACTCTAGATTATAATGTTGTGTTCCTTAAGTGTTTTTAGGGACAAATAAAGATATCTTCTTTCTTTCTGAAAATACAAGATCTAATCATTATATCTGATCCTGTTTTTTTATCTATACAGCTGTAAAAACGATTTTACTATACCGCGTACATTGAGATGTATTATAGAGTCACAATCTAATAGCTGACAACACTCAAAAAATGTGCGAGCAAATTCAATGTTCTACAATGACATTTGATATTTGAATGTAGACGTTATGTCGTTTGTTTAAATGTTCAATGTCGCTTGTACACGAAAAAGTAAAACTCAGCGCACTACGTAGTGTGCGCAGAGTTTTGGCGTTTACATTTTTTTTGTCTGATTGTGGCTCTATAATACATCTCAATGACCGCGTAGGTAAAATATACTAAACAAAACCGGATTACTTTCAAAACATGGCATCGCTGCGCAGTTGGCTAGACCAAAACAAAACAACGATCAGACCGAAATCATTGTGTACGTCGGTTTTTGCCGCTCTGGGTCGATACCCGCACATATACAACTTGAATCCTAATATCGAAAGTTTGACTGTCTAGTCTAGATGTTTGTCGTTCGAATAACAGCGGGGCCGTTTGTTGTTTAAATGTTCTTTATTACGCCTCAATGTAAGTGGTGACACTTTGCAAATATATCTTGTAACCATTTATATTTACTTAGTATTAAGATTGTTTTCCAGACAAAAACAGTATAAAAATATCTGGGTAATAATGCGTATTGTCTAACGGTCAGTCTCAATAATCAGTGGATTTGCTAACTGTGGTAAGGTATTTGTCATTTTTAGTAAGGAAGCAATGTCAAGTATCTAATCATAGTAAAATCACAGATAGATCGAATGTTAAAAATGAACGTTAGGCTCAACTCACACCAAAAGAGCGGCGAAGAGCAGCGAAGCGGAGCGCAGTTTCAGTGACATATGAATTTCAGCTTTGTTTTCATTACTATAATACTTATTATCGCAGAGAAGGCGAGCGTATTCGAATTCGCCGCTCTCTCGGTGTGAGTTGAGCAGTAGTAAGCAAAGCGGCATGCATTAGCTAGACGCTAATAACTTAATAAAAAACCTCGCCAAACGATTGCTGGCCTTCAAGTCCATTAGATCGTTCACCTGCAATGGCGCGAAATGTAGCACCAGAAGACTGATTCAATGATTAGATCACTACTTTGGATCATTCATTCATTTAGGTAATTCAGTATGAGCCATGCATTCAGTATGTTAAGCCGTGTTGGTCAAGTTGATACCTCGACTTTCGATCCGAAGGTCGTGGGTTCGAATCCGACCGTGCATCAATGAAATTCGCATCGAAAAATTTATATGCGCTTTTACACGAGCTTATAACGGTGAAGGAAAACGTCGTGAGGAAACCAGTTAGCTCTCTAATAGCGTCGATGGGCTTGCAACCTGTCACGTATGGAATGTTAACTTCTGCAAAAGTGGGCATGTATCAAATATGTATCAAATATGTGTATTTGGACACACCTCTGTGGCGTTGACGACCTCTGTAACGCAGTGGGTGAAATCCCGCCGATTGCATGTTAAGATTTTCTTAACAAATCGCTTATGGATTCAGAAATCTTAATTTCTTTTTCATTAACCTATATTGTCCTGGCTGGCCAAATGTCTCCCCTTTCTTCCTCCCATAGTCCTTTCCAATTTCTCTGATATCCTTAAAAAATAAGGCCCCCGCCTCCCTTGTGTTTTTAAAAATCAGCGTCAAAACAAAACATTCAGAATGGAACTCTCGTGGCACCTGTTAGGGTTATAAAACAAAATAGCGACTACACATCAAAACTACTGCCTATTTGTTTTGCAAGTTAGCGTTTGCCCGCGGTTCTCTCTAGATTTTGTTTTTACATTAAAACAAAAGACTTACACAAATCGACTAAACAGTTTAGTCAATGTATAAGTTGTATGTATGCGCTAGGCCTAACGCACTCAACCACACTAATATTATAAAGATGAAAGTTTGTGTGTGTGTATGACTGTAAGTGTAAAAGTGTGTTTGTTACTCTTTCACGCTCAAACGGCTGGACGGATTTGAATGAAATTTGGTACCAGAATTATACCCTGGATTAAAGAATAGGCTACTTTTGATCCCGGTATTCTCACGGGAACGGGAACTATTCACCGTGGGTAAACCCGCAGGGCGCAGCTAGTTGGTAACATTTTTAAATGACCCTCTCATTTATAGCAAGAATATCGCCGACTAATCGTTCTCTCCAAGAATAGCCAAGAAGATTCATCCTAGTATTTGACTAGATATAGTCAGACACACATTGCTTGTTACAAACCTGTAGATATATTGAAATTCAGTAGCTTTCGCTTGCATGTCTACTTTATATTCAATTTTGCGATCACATTACAGTATTCCGATTTGGGGTGCATATCCGTCCGATTCTATTGGAAATAACACGGATTCTAACAGAGGGTCAAACTATATATATTATTGTGTGCTTCAGCAATGGTACTTAATAGAATAGAATAGAAGCGCTTGATCGTGCACAAAAGAAAACATAATATATAACAAGAAAAAATAATTATTTGAATGTATGAAATTTGACATAAGGTTTTTGAATGCGACGTGATCTTTTGTCAGAAAAATATATATTTCAATGAATTTTGAAGTAGTCGTGACTTATGGCCTTACGGTCATCCGAAACGTCGAGCTTAATACAGGTCGCGGCATGTGTCATTTATGAAAAATGGTTTTTTTCTCGAAAGAAAGTAGGTACGAGTAGTTTGACAGATTTTCATGCTAAAAAGTAATTATGAATAACAGGGTTAGTCGTTGCTAATTTTAGATGTTGACTGTACAATTTCTTGCTTATGATTAAGATTGACATATCATTCAGCGAACGGGCATACCTTTTTAATGAGGTGACAGAAAAAATAGGTTTCCTCGCAGGATATAAACCGCACACATTTTTTACTCATACCCACTTTATTTGATAGCAAGAACTTTTTTACACATTACGTTTTAAGACTCGATATAAGAATAGAAGACGCAAAAAGCATTGAAATCTTCAAAAAATCAGAGATACGTGAACCATACATATTGCGCATTAACATGACCTCTAAAATGTGTTAAAAAAACTGCAAACTAGTTAGTTTCCTAGTGATGGGTTTACAAACTGTCACGTATGGAATTCTAACGTAAGAAAAATGGGTACGCTAAATATTGACGTGTCTGACTTACTTTTAATCATCTTATAATTATGATCTTGAATGGCAAAAAGATCTAAGAGAATGTCGAATACAACATTTCATTCCATACATGACAGGTTGCAAGCCCATGGATGCTATTCGAAAGCTTTCTGTCGAATAAAATAATCTTATCTTTCTCACGAGTCTTCCTAAACCGTAACATTTCATTCCGAAAATGACAGGTTGCAAGCCCATGGATGCTATTCGAAAGCTTTCTGTCAAATAAAAGAATCTTATCTTTCTCACGCGTCTTCCTAAACCGTTAAGAGCTCGTTTTCTTAATGAACCGCACCTTAACCCTCGAATAAGGAGCCTGCCATATGAGTCCAGCACCTCGTTTCAATTAGTTTTAATTCAGATCGTGAGCCGAACACATTGCGAGTTCGATAACACCTGTTTTTTTGCATCCAAAGAATAACTCGTACAATTAGGAACAAAAGCTGTTCATATTAAAGTTCTTAAAGTATTAAAAACTTTCGAGCTCATATAGAGTTTAGAGTCATAAAAACCTAATTTATTTTTATTCAATATAACTTGATGCGATATATCTAACTCAATCTCTTTATCAACTTTAGCGAGTGAATCGTTGTTTTACAATTTCTTTTTCTACTATTGCATAAACAATGGTAGTTTTACCTACTCTTATAGCATTACAGACTAGATGTATTGTAGAAGAGGATTGTTAATAACTCAAAAATGAATGAATGAAAGAATGAATTGGAGAACGAAGTATAATGGAATATAGACTTTATTCATATAAGCTATCCTGGTACCAAATTTTATTCAAATCCGTCCAGCCGTTTGAGCTTGAAGGATTAACAAACATTCACACTTACATACTTACACACACACACGCAAACTTAAAGGTGACTTTATAATGTTAGTGTGATTAGATAATCACACTAACATTATAAAGGCAACTTTTTTAAACTTTTATAAGTAAATGATTTGATTTTTATTTGAACTTTTCAGATGAAAAGTTCAAATAAAAATCAAATCATTTACTTATAAAAGTTTAAAAAAGTTTAAATCTTATGATGGTGAGTGTATTAAATGAACCGGATAAGATGAGGTGTTAAGTAATGGTCAAATCTAGTGTCCTTTTGTCAACATAAAAATCACACCTGGCTTGTATCCATTACCGACATAGTTATGTGAATAAAAAAGTAATTTCCTTATTGGTGTACATTTAACCTTAGATAATAATTAATACTTTAGGCATTAGGGGCTTGAAATCTGTGTTATTTTTCGATACATGAAATCAAGATGACAACATTTTATTAATGTGATATCTTTTCCTATTTAATAAAATACCATGTATAAATTACTCATTTTCTTACTTTGCATAGCAGAGATTTGAATTCAAAACCTAGAGACATCATCCCACTAGACCGATGTCGCTACTAAATTAACGAAAAACGTGTACGTCCTTATTTCGCTCTTGCTAAAGACCAAAACGGCACATTAAGTGTCATTTCTAAAAATAAACTTTAGCGCGACAAACCGCCATTATTTAAAGTGTGTTTTATAATATATAAAATTACGTTTTAGAAATAAAAACGAAAGGAAAATTACAGAAGGCGGCTCCGATTTCGATTAACATCGAAATTATTAATAAGCAAAAATATGCTAAACTAAAGCGTTTTATCGAGAATTAGGCGACGCGTCGACCGAGTAGCAACCAGAACTAAATTGTCTCAATATTCGCAACCTACCTTTAATGCTAATGCTGACTGTTCATATGCATAAAGTTTTTATACAGGGTATGCATAAAACCACGGAAGCTTTTCTTGCTTGGGACTAGATGGCGCTGTGTGGAATGTCCAAGGATATTTTTTCATTTATTAATTCTAATAACTATTAATTAGTAAATAAGGGAGATCAAGGTGAACCCTTATTACCTATTCATCTCTTTTTTCGAAGATAAATAATGAAATATGTTTATAAATCAATAACACACTTATTTTTATATTAAAAAGGGGTCGTACAATTGTTGCTCCTGGCTTTTAATGTCGTTAAGCCATGACGGAGGCCTTAAGGCGGCCTAAAAACTCCGTCACCAGAGTTGGCCACTTGCTCATACGAACTTACCTTTATCTGTTCCCTGGTACATCCTGTATTTATATAGAAACAAGAAACGCAAGCAAAGCACCACGGAACCCAAATAGGATTCCACCGTGAGGTCCGGAAATGGTTATAATATTAGCATAATCCGCGGAACGCTGAAATCAAAAGTGGTTTCCAGACACCGTGTTCAAATGTTTATTTCATTTGGGAAAGCTTTTACCCAAAGCAAAGGTGAATTTTCTTGTAAACAAGAAAATATTGCACTAAAACATATTTACCATGACTAAAATACGCGCGCGCTAGCCTGTTGTTGAACTAATGCATGTACAATTTTAGTAGACACTTTGTGAGAAGTTTTCATAAATTTCAAATAACTATACGCTAGCGCCTATAGATAGATTGGGACATGTCATGGTAAGTATAGGTCGCGCCACGTAAAAAGAGCGCTGAGGGGAAGCAGCGGAAGTATGTTTGCGCCTGTGTTCACTCGCTGACGAACCAATAGCACTCGCTAAATCAATGGTATGAAGTGTGCCGCGTTACCTCTCCACCAATCATCGACCACTGCGCAGTTTGACAGCCAGCGCTCTTTTTACGTGGCGTGACCTATACACTAGTTTCACTTGTTAAAATTCGCCTACCTTTGTCCGGGTTAAAAGTAAACTTTATTGACTACTTGAGGTATGTTTGGTTTGGTATTTTTTTTTAGGTTTATTTATAAGTTCCTCTTTTGGGTTGGATCTCTTTGTTACTATATTGTATAGTATATGTACCTAAGTATAATGTATGCATGCCATATGTAATGCCATAATCATGGTAAAATTAATGATTTTATAAATTTTTTCATGATATTTTTTTTTTAATTTTCATAAAAAAACCTTGTTATTCGCGAATTTCGTTTCTAACAAATTGTTTTATTCGTGCAAATGTAACCAGCATGAAGAATAATACAAATGTCGCATATTTGAATATTCTTAAGGTGTAATAATTATCATTTTAAATTGCGCCCCTTAATATAGAATCGGCATAGATAACGGTGACAATAAAACTTTACGATTCATAATTAAATTCTGGTTTCGACGGCTTCAAAGTTCGGTGTATTTTTATCGCGAGTCTCGTGATTTTGTATCTGCACAATATGGCGCGCAATATCACTATACTTGATTATTATTTTTACTGACCTTTTACTAAAACATCATAATTAAAATACATCGTAGTAACATAGTATAGTGTCGGAAATTTGTGAAATAGATCAGTAAATTAATAGAACGCTTTTTTTAAACGTAATTCAAGTATTATTTTAATTAATTTTTGCAGGCTAAAACTTCCAGCTTATACCTGTTTTTATTTTATATTTACACAATTATATGAAGAAGATAGTGTAAAAAATTAAGATTATAAATTAGAAAAAGGTTTGATTACAAATTGTTATACAGGTTGTACCTGATTAAATTGACTGTTCTCAGCTTTTTAGGACAGCCTGAACAAATTTACAAAATCTTTTTACCGTATATTTTTATAGTTATTTCCATAACATCCAAGACAAGGGATTGTCTTCATATTTTAGTACTTAACCCTTATATCTTGAATATATAGATCATTGCCTTAAATATCATCTATTCTAATATCGTCGACGCGTAGCAGATACAAGAAAGGTCACGGCCGCACCAAACTACTTTCCGACTTTTGGCCAGATTCCGCCCATATTGTACTGGGTGTAATAAGACTACACACTAGATGATTTATCTTTATACAGTGTCAGGGGGTATTTTTTGCCTACACTGTAGTGCTTGAGACATTGTTGAGATGTAATAAATAGGCTTGCTCAGCACCTAAACCATCCTATTTTTATTTGCAGGAAAAACTACATAGGTACTTACACATTGGATATTCACTCAAATGCTACGCCACCAACGCTTTGAGTGGTTCAAAGCGTTGGTGGCGTAGCTTGCTTAGACGATCTTAATAGATCGTTGAAGTTAAGCTACGTTTTAACTAAACGGTCACAATTTGGTGGACCGCTAGTGGCATTTACAACTGAAGTCTTCCATGCTTCAAATTGCTCGTTAAACTTGCGGTCCCGGCTTTTAAATCGTTAAGCCATGAAATCCTTCAGGTGGCTTAATAAATCCTTCAGAGTTAGCCACTAGCTGTGTTATTTTAAAAAAAGAAGTCGTGTTAGGAATGTTTTGAAAATAGCAGTTTAGTATAATGTTCACAAATACTCAATTATTACACAGTATATTGAAATTTTTAAAATAGTGTAATTATTACTTATTTATTAACAAAGATACACACAGGAAACAAAAATATCTACACTTCTTAACCTAAACCACTAAATAAATAAAAGGAACTCTGTATTCTATCCAAAATATATACTAACTAAAGATAGAAGACAAAAGTAATGTAAAATAAATAGCTGCAAGAATAAAGTGGATACATTTTTCTACAAAAACCCAATTTGTATTTTTAGTCTTAATCAATTTGTTCTCTCCCTTTCGTTTTCGAAACCTGTCTTTGTACACCCAGTTTGTTGTAACCCTGCCTTATCTTGCATCATCTGTCGATAAAAAGTTTATCGATAACTTTTACGATAGAACTACACTATCATGTTCGATATCTCGATTCCTGAGTCTATTAATTCGATTTTAATTAGGCATTGATTGTTCGTTTGTTGTACAAGACTTTTGATGTATCTTTTTTATTTGTTTGTATTATCCTTGTCATTACTGTTGATGATTGTCTGCCGTTTATATAACTTTTTTATGCTTGCCCTAATCCCACTATTATGAGGTCGGCACAACTCTTGGGCAATCTCTTCTTCCACTTCCCTTACTTCATTTTGTTCATTGTGTTCAAAATATTGTATATTTTTCACATTTTTGTCACCTAAAATTATATATTTTTTTCCCTATTCTGTAACAATCCTCTTAATCTTTGTTGGAATTCGGAGTATCGCAAAAGCTAAACTTAACTAACTAAATATGTTGCCGTCCCTTTCATAGCGATGGGAATAATTTTAGATAGTTGGCATTAATTTCAGATAGTTTAGTTTGGCTTTTGCGATACTCCGAATTGCAACTATTATTTAATTAATTATCCATGCAATGCTTATTTAAATGATTTATGTCAATACAATCTTTGTTTAATAATTGTATCAGTGAATAACTGTATTTTATTTCAACATATTTAAATACAAAGTCGCTGCTGTTTGTGCGCTTAGATATTTTTAATTACGCAACGGATTTTAGTACGATTTTTATTAATAAATAGGGTAATTCAATAGGAAAGTTTATCGGTTATTCATAAAGATTTGTCAATTTAATATAGATTTAAAGAATGTTTTTTTCTTGTTACTCTTATATCAATGAAAAGAGATAACCAATATGCATAAGGGGGAAATGTATAACACATACATATTATAGTAGAAAAGACACGATAGTATTTAAATTGAATGATATGAATCGAATAGAATTGACGACAACTGTTTCCATGCCTTATTTGTATGCAAATACAGTTGGTTTTAAATGTTACTTCCTTATTGCGGAATAAATTAATTTATTTATATTATTTAAATATTCAATTGGACTTTATGACCGAATTCAGGACTTGTCATCTATTGATTTAATACGCAATAACTTTCAGGGTTTTGAATATAAATTATAAGTAAATAAGAATTAGGAAATGTTTTAATAAATTGAATTCAAAATCTTTTCTTGTTACAACTTTATCGTTTAGATAAGGTCTGGAGTTATACAGCATATTAGAGCTTGGGTAGGTACCTACACTACGTTTCTCGAACGTTCAAAAATCGTTTGCAAAACTGTTGCAATACAAACGAGATACAAAACGCGTGGCGAAGGCGAGTCCCAAGCTAAGCAACTTACTGCTTGTGTTATGGTAACCAGATGACTGATATACTACATAGATACATTTTTTTTTGTAAATACATACCTACTATAGATAGAAAAACATCCAGACCCGGAACAAATTTCTGTAGAAGAACATTGTCCCGTGGCGGGGATCGAACCCGCAACCTCCGCGTCTCAGGCGGGCCTACGCCCACTGCGCCACACAGAGGTCGTCAATTATATTAATTGTTGTTGTTCAATGGCCTCCCCTCGAGTTTTTCAGTCGTTTCGGTCTAACGCCATTGCCTGCCACTGATCATCGCTAAAGATGTCCAGCTCGTCGCGCCATCGCTTGCGTCTATTAATTGCTATATTAATTAACTAAATATATAAAACGTAGGCGGCAAGCTATGACTGTGCGTGCACACTATCCTCGCGTTTGTGAAACGCGCTGAGAACTAGCAGGTGGCGCGCTACACTAAATCGCGCAGCGACTGCTTGTCTTAAAACGTGTGTGCCACGAAAATCTACGTACTGTAAAACTCGGCCAACACGGCTCACAATGTATACATGAGAATCTCATTTAATATCTGAAACCTAAAATATTTTGTAACGAGCCATACAACTTTTTTTTATTTTTTTTTTAAATGTAACACTAATTTATGATTGCACTTGTTGTGAAGTCTGCCTTTGATGACTTTATATTTTTATTCGTACTAAACTAGTTTAAATTAATCATTCACTTCACTTTCGTATTGAATCCGCTGGGATAGGAATTTATATTTAAATGTTTAAACTGTAATTTTCATTAAAATTCCATAATATCCCGCACCACCGCAAACCGTCCAATAAAAACCACAGTACATTCGCAAGACTCGATCATCAGACGACATCGACAGATTTTTTGTCGACCACCCAAAATTTGCTCCCATTTTGGTCGTTGTCCGAAATCAGAAACAAATATGGCGACTTCAATTAGACGGAGGTCATCGACTTCGGACCTTGGCATTGATCGCTACTTACATCACCGCTGAACCTGTCCGTAGGTGAGGAGCTTGCATTTCTGATGATTAATTTTAATGGTTTTTGTATAAGATTGCCTCGTAAGGTGAAGAATATAAATAAATATAAATATCCTTGGACATTCCACTCGGCGTCATCTAGTCCCAAGCTAAGCCATCTATTTGTCAATAATTATTCATTCTATTTCGTAAAAGATTGGTTCACAGTGGCCCAAAACAGGGATGACTGGAGAGAAGGAAGGGAGGCCTTTACCCTGCAGTCGGACATTACAGGCTCATAACATAACTTATCATAACATAATATCTTGTCCTGAATATATTATTTGCTGGCATGTTATTTTATATACTTTTCTTTAAGTAAAAACTGATCTGTATTTCTAAATTCTTGTCTCAACGGATTCGATACGAAAGTGAAGTGAATAATTAATTTAAACTAGTTTAGTACGAATTAAAAATATAAAGTCATCAAAGGCAGCAGCTACTTATACGAATTAGTAATTTTTTTATAAAATCTACTAATTTAATACGGGTAGTAATTAAACGAGCTTCTTTTTAATAGCATTATTCGCCTCAGAAAATATAACTTACCTTCTAAATTACTAAGTCGGCCACAACCAACGCGCGTCTGAATAAAAGTATTTCAGCCACTAGTTATCTTCTATGTAAGCCACTGTAAATATAACTCAGCATGGTGGTTATTTTTTAGCATCTAAATTTGTGGCATGCATTCAAATAGCAAACTTCTAAAATATTAATATATGACACCAAAATAGTAACTCTTTTAGCTTCTAATTTTATAATTTAGCATGTTTAAAATGTAAGTCATCCTACATTTATCGATCGATAAATTTACCTAAAATTGTCATCAAATAGTATATTAAAGCCACTACTCATAACTTTATTTTCATAATAGTTTATGAGAATCATGTTAGTATTCATAAATTTTTTAAACACTTCATTTTGAATAAGAGCATTGTGTCTTCTCAAGCACAAGGCAGCATAGGGAATGTAACTGATTTCGATCTTGGTGGCTGATTACTTTTATTCCACATTTTATTGGCGCTTCGGCGGCCGCTATCGCGGCACGCTCGCTACGCTAGCTCGCCTCGCGAGTTGGTAGTCACTGTTCAAACCTAACCTAACCAACTGATTTCGATCTTGGTGGCTGATTACTTTTATTCCACATTTTATTGGCGCTTCGGCGGCCGCTGCCGCGGCACGCTCGCTACGCTCGCTCGCCTCGCGCGTTAGTGGTCACTGTTCAAACCTAACCTAACCAACTGATTTCGATCTTGGTGGCCGATTACTTTTATTCCACATTTTACTGGCGCTTCGGCGGCCGCTACCGCGGCACGCTCGCTACGCTCGCTCGCCTCGCGCGTTAGTGGTCACTGTTCAAACCTAACCAACTGATTTCGATCTGGGTGGATACAACCTAAGTAATTTCTGCTACTATTATTACATATGAACTATTGAGGACAGACATAATAAAACACGTTATTTATAAACATAAATTTGTGTATTGAAATACAATCATTTATATCTCTCTGATTGGTGCAAATGGCCGGTTGCTGTCATGTCGCGCACTCGCGCCAAATCGTACAGAGGCTATTTTCATGATAAAAGAATATGAAGTATTATTTTACATGCTAAGTTATAATTATTGATGTTGTCTATTGAAGCTTGAATATTTAATTTTTGAGGAGCTTGTATTGAAGCTGTAAAACGTAAAACTGTGATGAGTTGCAAATTCCGTGGCCGACTTAGTAAATTAGTGGGCAATATATAAATCAGAAGGACAAGTAAAATTAATTGTTGATATTGACTTGACGCTTTCTTTAACATTTTTAGTTGGCGTTGTAAAGAAGATAAATTAGTTTATTAGAGGCTATGTCAAATTCTCGATGCTTAGTTATTAAATGAGAAGTTTGGCCACGTGGCCAAAAAAAAATTCTGTGGCCGGTTTTATTATTTCTCATTTAATACTAACAACTTAACAACAAATGCAATCATAAATTAGTGTTACATTTAGCGGTTGTCTCTCGCTCTATAGACCTGTCAATAGCCAACAAAATTGGGCAATTATTTTATGGGGAATATTATGTTATTATTAAATACGGTTTTATAACCGTGGGAGTGTTTGTTTTCAATGGAGGTGTTTAATTTACTTTTTTCTATGTCTGCCAGTGATTTCGTTGCCCTTGAAAGTCGGGCCTCATTTTAGGCGTTGTCCCCATCACATTCAGAATGATTGGTTGAACTGACACAGCCTTTTCAAACAGACACTCGTATTTCACGCAATTATTTCGTTATGCCGTCTAGTTCGCCTCCCTAAATATTTTAAATGGAGTGTCCATTCAGCGTATCAACAGTTTTCGAGAGTATAGTTAACTAATGCTACTGGGTTAAGTATTTCAAATGTATGAAATTATTAGTTCATGCAAGTTACCGGGGGCGGCGCTGCACTGGATTCTCATACATTTGTAATTTTTAAATCGATATCAAGGATAGTATTCAATACTACGGTGATACCGTAGTACCGTAGTACCCTGTACGCAGTTTGCATCGTTTCGATGCTCGCGGTAGGCGGTTCAGTTAGCTCACTACGCCCTGCTCAGAGCCAGTCAGCGGACAGTCAGCCGCTCACAGTAAGCCTTACGGGGACAACGCCTAAGACAAAGAGTCTGATGAATAACGTGTTTTGGTATTGAAAGTTTTTATGACTCATTTACAACTATTGTACAAATTTTCTAAGTGATTGAATTCGAAACGAGTCAAACTATAGTAAATAGTAGACTAGTCAACGAGCATAGTGCATAGATAAGATTTCGCCTTTTTAACCCCCTACAAAAGTATGTAGTGGGGTGTTATAAATTTGTAGTGTACAAAAATATGTGTATAACTGTATGTTACCCTAAACAGATTAAACATTTTGATTATTTTTTTGATACATATTCGATCGTAAACTGCTCTAACGTACTCTGCTAGAGCGAGAGGGCAAATGTTGTCGACGAGAAGGTTTGTCGTGTTGCGCATGTTAGGCCCGCTGGAAACTTATTGAAGGCCTTTGTCCAGCAATGTTCTTATGATGATGATGATTACATGTAGCAGGAAACATTATTTTACCATGACATTTATTTGCCAAATTTCCATGATTTTAATTCAAGATTTACGTAATCGCCCTTGAATTTGTTAAACCATGGATTTTGCATGAGATTATGATATAACATTTTGTATTATTAAATACCTTGATGTTGCTGTTTAAGTTCAAATAAATGCGTAATATTAATTGATTATAAAAAAAAATATATCCTTTTACCCAATTAAAAAAATTAAGTTTTCTCAATTGGACCGTAGGTATATATATTGATTTTTATGTTTGTTTACTTCGTCGATTGTGAATTGAGATATGAGGATCTGATGAGGATCTTCAGAGTTATGCTCAGAAATGCACCTCGAAATACAAGCGATCGCCCTTTAGCCGGGCTGCCATAACCATTCGGCCACGAACTCTTATGACGCCGAAACTCAAACTATCAGTAAGACGATATTTCGGTTAAAGCATCGATTAACCACCGGTTTTAATAAAAAAAAATTGCCACTTGTACATTTAACTTTACATCATCTAGTCTCATGCTAAGCAACTATAACTATGAAAGGTGTTACCTAAAAAGGTTGCCTACCGCACTTGGAGATAGCCGTGAGCCTGTTGTCATTTTGGTTAACTTCGATCTTCAACCACAGCATTTATTCTTGTAAAGCTGGATTTATATGAATGAAATAAATTTTGCTCACCGTCTATGAAGTATAAAATGAATATTCATATTATTTATGTTAAATGAGGAACATAATAATTATCTTGCGGTCACTAAACCCACTAAATTATATTTACACGCAATTCATTATAAGTATGTATTATTTGAGTAAAAAAAAGTAAGTTCGTATGAGCAAGTGGCCAACTCTGGTGACGGAGTTTTTAGGCCGCCTAAAGGCCTCCGGCTTAACGGCTTTAAAAGCCGGGACCGACAATTTAACGTGCCCTCCGAAGCACGGAAGCGCTCAGCTGATAATGCCACTTGCGGTCACCCATCCAACTAGTGACCGCTCAGAACGTTGCTAAATGCGAACGTTTTATTTGAGTAAGTAAGCGCAATCTAAGTTGACCGGAGTGAACATAGTTAATGCGATGAGCGTCGCAGTGGTCGAAAATATCACGTCTAGCTATTATGACGACCTCTGCGGTGCAGTGGGTGAAAGCCCGCCTGAGACGCAGAGGTTGTGGGTTCGATCCCCGCTGCGGGACAAATGTTTGTATGCTCTGCAAATATTTGTTTCGTGTCTGGGTGTTTTCTATGTATAAGTAATATGTATGTATTTACAAAAAATGTATCTAAGTAGTATACCTACTAGTCAATGGTTACCATAACACAAGCATTAAATTGCTTAGCTTGGGAATAGATGACGCTGTGTGGAAAGTCCAAAGATATTTATATATATTTATAGCTCTTTCGTAACGACTATTCATAATGCGCGACCGTCCGAAGGGCCTAAGTTCGGCCCGGTCACGTTATATTGCGCTTACTGTAAGGATCAACTCACACCAAAAGAGTATCGAAGAGCAACGAAGCCGAGCGCAGTTTCAGTGTCATACGAATTTCAACTTTATTTTCATTTCTATAATACTCCTAATCGTAGAGACGGCGCGCGTATTCGAATTCGCCGGAATTCCCGCGAAAATTCTCGCGACTCGTTCGATTTTCTCATGCGATAAGAAGTGTTATAGCAAAGACGATTAATATCTAGAAGACAGACAAAGGCCATACACAAAATCGTAACCCTATCCCGCAGTACCAGATAGCCTGAGAACTTAAAAACATCAATTTTATCCAAGAAATTTCAATACTTAGTAGTAGGTAGCAACAATATTCAATATTTAAACATTTTTAACTAGAAAGTAATTGAAATTTCTTGGATAAAATTGATGTTTTAGAGTTTTCAGGCTATTTTTTAGGGTTACGATTTTGTGTATGGCCATTGTCTGTCTTCTAGATATTAATCGTCTTTGGTTATAGTAATGAAAATAAAGTTGTAATTCGTATGACACTGAAACTGCGCTCGGCTTCGCTGCTCTTCGATGCTCTTTTGGTGTGAGTTGAGCCTAAGTTCGGCCCGGTCACGTTATATTGCGCTTACTGTAACAGTTACAGCAGAGCATACCTCGAGCCCTTCAAACAGGAACTGAACATTTCCGCGCGTCGGATATCTGAGTCCTGCGTTGTCTCAGGAAACTGTGTAGCAGGAGTCCCCGTGCCCCGTCCGTATCGCTCACCATTTCCCTTTGGAGCTAGGCTTTTCGCATCGAAGCTTCGTAGTGATGCTGTTAGTGACTAAAATGTTTAAAGATTAACCCCTTTTTTAGGTATAGTTGACGACTTCTGTGGCGCGGTGGGCGAAGGCTCTCCTGAGACGCGGAGGTTGCGGGTTCGATTCTCGCCACGGGACAAATGTTTGTATGTTCTACAGATATTTGTTCCGGGTCTGGATGTTTTTCTATCTTTAATATGTATGTATTTACAGGTAATTTTTAAGTAGTATATCAGTCATCTGGTTACCATAACACAAGCAGTTAGTTGCTTAGCTTGGGACTAGATGACGCCGTGTGAAATGTCCCAGGATACTTATTTATAGTTTACATATTTTATTATAGTGTTAAACCACATTTAGATATTTCATTATAATTATATGAAAAATCTTACTAAATTTATGACTTCGACGGGATTCTAACCCGCGTAATCGCTTGGTTTTGTACAGTTATGTAAATAAGTAGTAGTTTAGTTTCTTGACAAAAATGTAGTACCTACTTATAATCGTTTAAAACATTTTTAATCGAGCCTAGCGGGCCCGTAGCGTAGTTTCTGTAAATAAAATGTTAATTTTCTTGTTTCAGGTAAACAACATGGATCTAGAACTTTCTAACAAGTTACAACAAAGTAAGCAAATCGACTGGACACGTGCTTTCGTGTAACAGTATACATGTAGCACAGGGCTGATCAACCCTCGGCCCGCGGTCCACAATATGGCCATGTAATTATAAATGGCCCGCATGGGTCAATAAACAGAATAATAAAAAAAATCTTCAGAAAAAGGATAATGTACGCTTTTTTCATACATTATCTTGAAAAAATTAAGTAGTTTTTGTTTCTTATTTATAAACCAATTATGTATAGCATGCTATGGTAATGAACGACAATATAAAGAAGGGTGTTTCTTGTTTTGCATTAATTGTCCGATAGAAAAAAATTATCATATTTTTTTTTTATTGAAAATTGTTACCTCCGAGGCAAAAGGGCCCGCCTGATAGTTTAGAATCGTCAAGTTTGCCCGACTGTTAAAAAGGTTGAGCAGCCTTGACGTAGCACGTTCAAATGCAATAAATATGCAAATAATGCCATTTGAGTATTGTCAAGTTTCGCACATTTTGATATTGTTACAATTGATACTAAGTGTCGGGTAAACAAAAAGGTGTGGTTTAACACATTTTGACGGTTTCAATCAATTGTACGTCGTGCATCAAATTTAATTATATATTAGGCAACTCTATGCTACAATGCTTGTACTTATTATATTTTTTATCTAAACTCTTTGTTGAACACAAAAAAAGAATTTTGTTAAATATTGATATGATCCTCATATTTTTTATGGGAGTCCCTTGGAATATCTTCTTTCCAACAAAAAAATAACATAAAAAATTTATAAAATAATTTTCGAATTGAGAAACCTCCTCGGCTTTTAAAGTCGTTAAGCCATGACGGAGGCCTTAAGGCGGCCTAAAAACTCCGTCACCAGAGTTGGCCACTTGCTCATACGAACTTACTTCTATACCAGAGATAGTTCTAGGCGGGCCATTAAACGATGAATCAGTAAACGAGAATTTAGGAATCTGTCATAAACTAGGGCTTAACTCATAAACCCGAATGAATGAATGAGTACGCCAGACGTATCCTTCCTGTCACACAAGTAAAGACATGCCTACACCTACGTTGCTGTTTTACTAACCGACTTCGAAAAAGGAGGAGGTTCTATGTTCCACTATGTTTTTTATTTATGTTAATATTGGACCGATTAACTAAAAGCGATTAAATATTTATTATTATATTAACCTAAAAACTCCGTCATCAAAGATGGCCACTTGCTCATACAAACGCACAGATGATGGATAGATTTCGCAAATTTTTTGATTGTTTTAATTGAAAGATTTACTTCCGAGGTGGTCCCATAAAAAAACTGAGGATCTGAAAGATCTTCGGAGTTATGGGAAGAAAAGCACCATTTCATTATAAAATCATCTTACTAATAGTTTCAGGCCTCGGCTTACAGGGTCCGTAGCCTAGTGGTCAGGCAGCTCGGCTTAAGAGCGATCGCTTGTATCTACGCAGGTTCGAATCCTGCCGGATCCGTTAACTTTTAGTAAAATTTTTCATTTATAATAAAATATCCAATACCTAAGTGTGGTTTAACACTGTAAAATAAAATGCACCATTATTCCATTAGGGAAGTATGAAAATCTTCCTACTATAATCCAAATCTATCACAGTTTGTTTCCCACTGTTGGACAAAGACCTGCTTTCCCCTTCAATTTCCTTCTAATCTGATGAGAAAGTGCACATTTGATTCATCTAACCATATTAGTCGGACACCGCTATGAAAACTAGTTTTCTGTCTAGCTGTACCTATTGACAGGTAGATCTTAGATTTCAATACTTCATAGTTTAAAACAATTTAAGGTTGCCGACCCGAGTATCTGCAATAGATCTTGATTCTTGATCATGCGTGCTAATTAATATTCGACGGTGATACATAAAACTTACGCGTGTTACCAAGCAAAAACTACTTGTCAATGGTCAATGTGGTTCGGATATCAAGTTTGGGCAAGTGTTCTTTAAAAAGGGTTCCGTAGATTAAAATAATAGTATGTTATAGATTTTAATAGGAGTTATTTATATTTCAGAGTTAATAGTAGCAAGTGTATATTGACCATACGTTTTTAAAACGACATCCACAGCCTTCACACTACATCTATATGATTTCTAGAGAACGCAGGCGTTTGGGACCGTAAGAAAAAGGAACCGCGGTTCCAATCACTTGATAGCATTTATTGTTCTGCCATTAGGGCCCACAACCTGTTTAGAAGGACGTTATTTAAATAAAAAAGCTTCACTACCAAAACCACTTATTAACCCATACAACCCAATACAATATGGTCCTATAAATGTTGAGTTTGTTAAACAGGTTTCCTAAAATGAAAGTAGAATTCAAAGTATTAATAATAAAAATATTACTGCGAAAAAGATTATAAATTCTGTTCAATTAAGTTCATAAGAGCTGGTTCCAAACTCGAATGACGGCCTTTTTAGATCGCCTCAAAGCGTCCTTTGTACTTCCTTATTGAAAAATATAAGCTTTTGGCTACAAAGTCAGCGCTGTCACATCAAAGGTAATAATTCCCGCGCAAAGTGCTCCAATCGAAACCAAACAATCGGGTTTACCGTTACATATAATCGCAAGGAAGTGCCCGAGAAATATCTTTGGGAACCCTAAAAGCTACAATGTAGCGAATAGTTGCGAGCCGGACTTCTGAGATAGCGTCAAGCATAGGTCAGTGCGTATACAGAGATTGGTTTTTAAAATTATTCAGTATGCGTTAGCATCTGCCGGTGACTTCATTCGCATTTAAAGAAATGAAAGATTAGAAAATGAAAAATCTTACGAAAAGTTCGACTTCGACGGGATTCGAACCCGCGTGATTCAAGCGATCATCCTTTAGCCGGATTGCCATCGACTACTCGGCCACGAAGCCTTAAACGCCGACGACGAAACTATCAGTTAGATTATATTTTTTCGGTTAGAGCACCGATCAGTTAGTGTGGTTTAACACTATAATAAAAATATATAAAACTATAAAATGAAAGATTATTTTTATTTTCATCGCGTTTTTTAAATTATATCAGGACGGCTCGCCTAAGCGAAGCGTGATCCGAGGTCTGGCACCTATTAGGCTCCACATGCCTTTTTTTTGGTTACCCTAAAACGTTATCTGCTATAACTTCGCAGTAATGCATGTTTGTAGGTGGCACTTAATGTTTTAAATAACAATCTGACTAAATACTCCTAAATGATTTTTTTTTGTCTTCAGCCTATATCGTCCCACTGCTGGGCAAAGGTCTCCCCCATATCCCTCCTCTCTATCCTTCGAGATTTCCCACCAACCTCTCTCGAAGGTGTCGAGATCGTCCCTCCAACGCTTCCTTGGCCGACCACCTAAATGATTAAAGAAAGAAAATATAAAATGGTGATTTTTTTCAAATTAAACTGGTCAGGAGAGGAACTTTGATCGGAGAGTGGGCCGGGTTAATAATACCTATAGCAATAATAAGGAAATTACAGAACTATGCGAAGTTAATATAAATGATGCATTATTAATTGCGGTGTTTTTTTATTATAATATTGAAGCATTTAGTTATTCAATGACTTTCTTTCAAATAGGTTATTTTACTACATCAAGAATGATAAATCTGTACTTATTATAAAATTGCAGGCAAGAATCTATACTACCGTAATAATAAATCAGGATAATTTCACGCCTTAGCTATGTGCAAATGTATTCAATAATATTATTAAAAGAGATAGTAGGTACATCATATCATAGTGAAAACTATCGCTTACGTTTTCATTCGTTTACTACAAACAAACCAAATGTTCATGTAAATTTGGTTTGTTTGTAAAATGATTAAATATTTTTTTTATCTTGAATGCACTATCATTTTCTGAGAATTGATGCGAGGTCAGTTGCGTCTAAAAGATACGCATAACTGACCTAGTCTTAAGATAAACTCGTTTTTTTGGCAATTTCCGTTGCTAAGACGCCATTTCTTATCAGACAACATTACATTGTTGCTACTACCTACAACGGGAAGCAAGAAATTCTGCATCGTTACTTAATATTACATATTACTTAATATTACATAACCTGGTTAGATAAGCGACCACATTTATGTACTTATGTACCAAGACAGATCATATTAAGTTTTGTGATAAGAAAGTGGCTAGAAAACTGGATTTGTAACTATTTCAATCCGTCAACGTTTAAAGTAGGTGACTCGCTTTTTATAGAGGACATTTTTGTCTTTATTTTTTAAAGGTGTTTGTTATCTATAAAATAAAATATTATGTGTTATATTATTTTTCTCTTTTATCAAATTGCCTCTGTAGCCAGGCTACTCTGGCCGGTCATGACACCCCATTGCTCATTGTTCCAGCAGATTCGATCGCATTCTGATCCAAACCGTTACGAACGTAAAAACTTCACTCGTATAAACTGATAAACCGGCATCGGTTTTGTTACATGATACGTTGCTACAATATTTAGGCCTTTAGGCGGCCTAAAAAACTCCGTCACCAGAGTTGGCCACTTGCTCATACGAACGAACGAACGAACAATATTAAGCTATTGCATAGCTTCTATCACGGGCCTTGAGCATGGAGACTGAATCCAGAAATTCCGTAACGAAAATAACCTAACACCCCCCACTCCGAAAAAATGCTATGCAATAGCTTTACCGCGGCAGTCTCCGAGTGCCACAAGTCTTTTTTATATACAAAAAAACAGGATCACGACATGAAAATGACATGAAAAACATGAAAATGTCATGAAAATGTGTGAATAAGGCAAGGCCTAGCGCACTTCGCAGTTGAGACTTCAGCTAAGTGCAAGTCGAACTCGCACACGAAGGGCTCCGTACCATTATGTGAATATTTCAATATTTAAGGGGGCTCCCATACAACAAACATCATTTTTTTGCCGTTTATGCTTGTTATAATATGTCCAATGTTGTATGATGGTGCGGAACCCTTCGTGCGCGAGTCCGACTCGCACTTGGCAGGTTTATTTTCTTTTGTTTCTCTGTCTGCGCTATAGGTGCTTTATGAATAGCAAAGTTAATTCTCGAAATCGTCGCTATTTTTATCACAGAGTGTCAGTAACCAGTTATTACGCAAAGCACAAGAATGCGGTCCTAGCCCGCGCTTCCGGATTCCCCGACGGTCTATCTTTAGAGCTGTCAGCTGTGTTGGCCGATTGGGATGGTGCCTCGACTCTCGACTTCCGATACAAATCGTGGGTTCGAATCTCGGCATCAATGGATTTTTCATTTCGGTAACGCGCATTAAAATGAGCTCTGAATGTAGAAAACATTGTGAAGAATCCAGTATTAACGTTTTTTGATGATGATGATGATGATGATGATGTTCTAAATCGGTTAAAGCGTCTTTGAGTAACAACGGAACATTACCTATATAAAAATCCGGTTGAAAACAAAATCATGACTCCTAACCATTGAGTTACTACCTATACCTACTAAAGATTCACAATCTAATAGCTGACAACACTCAAAAAATGTCCGAGCAAATTCAATGTTCTACAATGACATGTGACATTTGAATGTAGACGTTATGTCGTTTGTTTTAATGTTCAATGTCGCTTGTACGTAAAAACGAAACGAGTTTTGTCGCGGACATTTTATTTGTCTGATTGTGGCTCTATAGATTGTACCTCAATGCTCCTAACCTCGGTAAATATTCTTTGTATAATATAATTACATACAATTATTTTTTATTTATAAAGAGTTTGTTTAAACGCACTTATTTCAAGTAGAACCTGTCGGACTTAAAAAATCTTTCGGCATTTACTAACTTATTTCTACGGGCACATCTACTAGTTTGTTTTGTGTGTGGTAAAGCAGTAATGACTTAATGAGACACATTGCAGATTAGCGTGTGAATAATGAATATACTTTGAGACGATGACACATTTAACTAATGCATTCGGAATTTCATCTTAAATGCGACGCGACATTTTCTTAATCTTTATTTTGGAGAAGGGCCAGGTCTAAATTACACTTAAGTCTTAGGCGTTTAATAAAGAATGTTCGAAGGAAATTTGTACTTAAGTGAAAAACTGTGGTGTTTTCCTAACCTCACATTACTTTATGTAAGTTTTATTTTCATTTTATTAAGCTATTGCATAGCTTCTATCGCGGGCCTTGAGCGTGGAGACCGAATCCAGAAATTCCGTAACGAAAATAACCTAACACCCCCCACTCCGAAATGCTATAGCTTTACCGCGGCAGTCTCCGAGTGCCACACGTCTTTTTTTTGTTTAAAACACTTATGGAAAGAGATAAATTAATCCAGTTTTTTGTTAGTAGATATTTTTTGTCTCGTATTATCCTTGACTAACAAAGTCTAGATATTTTTTTTAAAGCGCCATCGTCTCGGAACATCCCTAGATGTAAGTTTACGGACTGAGCTCGTTTCCCGCCCACGAGCAACAATAAACACACTTTGTTTACCGCGCGGTAAACTTGTAACGATTAGGACTGGGATTTATCCGGCTTGACGGTACCTAACGTCAGATAACCGGATGACTTATTGAAGAAATTGGTCAAATGTCAGTGGTTTTCCAGTAGATATCGTGTAGAAGCTTTAGCTTCGGGCCCCACGTTGCACTGCGTTGCAAAATTCAACCAAAATGCGTTGAATCGTTGAACTAAAATGCGAGACAACTGGCCAAATACCGCTGCAGCAGTTAACGATGCAGCAGTTAACGAACGAAACCGATCCTTAAGTTAAACGTCTGTTACATACACGTTTGACAAGAGATATATTCGTAAACGTTATTGACTCTAAAATCTCTATGCTTTCTTGTAAACATCTTTAATTTTGTTCAAATTAAGATCCCTCATTGTGGTTTCCGGTGATAAAATAAAAAAAAAGACGTGTGACACTCGAAGACTGCCGCGGTAAAGCTATTGCATAGCATTTGTTTTTTTCGGAGTGGGGGTGTTAGGTTATTTTCGTTACGGATTTCCTGGATTCGGTCTCCACGCTCAAGGCCCGCGATAGAAGCTATGCAATAGCTTAAAAAATACTACTATGTCTCGTATCTCCGTCTTTTTTCCTAATTCTACTTTTAAAGTACATCCCTAGAAACCATCCAGCAACCAAAGTAGAATAACCTGACGTTTTATTGTCCATAGATGCTGTTAAATCCGCCAGAACAAACAAGGGAAACGTATTTTATGTATTTCCTAGGATTTATTGATTAGGGAAATCGAAACTGTCAAAATATTGTCGGAAATCGCCATTTTGTAAATCTCAATTCGAAAGATGTTTGAACGGTGATATGTATTATTGATCTCCTGATGGTATGATTATAATAGTGTAGTACTAATAGTTAAAATAGTGTCAAATGAAGACTTGGGATTAGCATGATCCTAACAAACCTGACAAACTTCCTAACAAATATCTGTAGAACATACACACATTTTGTCCCGCGGCGGGGATCGAACTCGCAAGCTTCGCGTTTCAGTCGGGCCTTCGCCCACTATGCCACCGAGGTCGTCAAAATGGGTCATTTTTTTATTATGTTTAAGCCAGGTGAATTAAGTCTACCGAACTAAGTAGGTACCCACTTAAGGGTATGGGTGAAACTAGCGCCACCGCCTATTTTATTTTAGTATTACGTTGAACAAAGGAATTTAAAAAAACTGAATGTACAGTTTGTGAAACCTATCATAAGCTTTTTTTTAATACCTCTGTAATAGTTTCATTTTGTATAGTTTAGGAGGAGTAGCGAAGTTGCACTTGGTGGCCACCAAACTCTGTTTTCGCTACTCCTCCTAAACTATACAAAATTAAATATTATTAATACTAAAATAAAATAGGCAGTGGCGCTAGTTTCACCCATATAGGTACCTTAAGTCTAACTTTATTGAAAGCTATGCTAGTTCTCCCGCGCACCAATTCTACCGTGCGTAGCACTTAAAACACCCAGCTGATTTTCTCCAGGTGCATTAAGTCTATGTGAACATCACATTAGACGATGGTAAGTGCTAAGTGGTATTCACTCGTAATCGTAAAGACACTTCAAAAGTCTTCAGCGTATGACTAGAGTTTTGATTGTAGTGATAAATTATACTTCTGGCGCTAACTGTACTTAAAATAATTAGTAAAAGTTTAGTATGCGGGACGAATGTGGACAAATATTAGTGGCAATTCGGAGTGTCGCAAAAGCTAAACTAAACTAACTAAAATTAATGCCATCTTTTTTATTCCCATCGCTATGAAAAGGACGAGAACATTTTTAGTTAGTTAAGTTTAGCTTTTGCGATACTCCGAATCGCTACTATTATCGTGCGGGCCGAATAGACTTTATAAGGATGTAGGCCGGGACGGATACGGAATACATCAGAATTCGAGGCAATTGATAAAAGTTGTGATTCCGACCTAGTTGAGCGATACGTGTCGATACCTCGGCTACTGTGCGATAACTAGGCAGGTGTTGCAACGCTAAACCTGTAGGTACAGACACCAGAAAAGTCTGTCTTTTCAATTAATAATTTCTGTACAAAACAGGATGAAAGAAATACTGATATCATTTAAGTAAGGGTAGCCTTCAAGAAGGGTCAAGAAGTTTTGAATGCCTCAATGTCCTTACAATAGTCACTTGTATTAAATTCATAATTCCAATCCACTCAATTCAAACGTAAGTATTTAAAATAGTAATGTTTTGTTGTAAATTTTTTTTTATTATTATTATGCTAGGTAGGTTCCTAATAATGATTTTTGTGGTGCTGTGCATGACTGTTATGGGTGCACATATTGTACAGAATTTTGATATATTTTTTTTTTACAATTTATAATTACGTGTATAGGTCGCGCCACGTAAAAAGAGCGCTGGAAAAAGTGGAGGGGGTATGTTTGCGCATGGCTACACTCGCGCACGAAAGTACTAATCCTATTGTAGCCGGGCGGCCGGCTCGCGCAAGCTAGTATACACCGTTTTAACACCCTGTTAGAGACTACTTTTGTCAGTTCAACTGTTGACAATAAATATTATGTGTGCGTAATAAATATTTTACTCATTTCCACATTTATGTCACAGTGTCACTGTCTTTCATGAATAAAATTAATGACTTGACTTCACTAACTTACCTTGAATCACTTAACATGAATTACTTATAATGACATGGTAGTGCGTGGTAGGCTAAGCAAAAGCCGGCGAAGCCAAAATAAGGAAGAAGAAGAAATTACTTAAGTAGATGAATATCATTATTGGAATTATTATTAAAAACATGTTTTCGTCAGTGTTCATTGTTAAATTGAATTAAGTAAGTACCTACAAAATTCAGGTATTGTTGATACATTGTTTTATTATCATCAACAGGATTTTTAGCAGCCTCTCTCTTCATAAAATTATGTACCTACGTCATAAATCATTTTTCTGATATTTCTATGTAAAACCATTTCGTAAGCGAAAACTTTTGTACTCGATGATATTTTGC
The DNA here is from genome assembly GCA_963582015.1 of Xanthorhoe designata. Lineage (NCBI taxonomy): Eukaryota > Metazoa > Arthropoda > Insecta > Lepidoptera > Geometridae > Xanthorhoe > Xanthorhoe designata. The sequence continues at coordinate 2,036,338 of OY757045.1, forward strand.
AAACGAATTTGACGTAGTGACAGCGCGGGAAGCTAACGACTGCTGACGAACCAATAGCACGCGCCGAATCAATGACAGCGTTACCCCTTCACCCCGCGCCGCAGTCCGCACCACCAATCGGACCTAAAAATCGACTCTGCGCAGCTTGTCAGCCAGCGCTCTTTTTACGTGGCGCGACCTATACTGTTGGCGTTGCCCAAAATAAAATAAAAAAAGACGTGTGGCACTCGTAGACTGCCGCGGTAAAGCTATTGCATAGCATTTTTTCGGAGTGGGGTGTGTTAGGTTATTTTCGTTACGGAAATTCTGGATTCGGTCTCCACGCTCAAGGCCCGCGATAGAAGCTATGCAATAGCTTAAAAGATTTTGCATAAGGATATTTTTTAAAGGTTTAAATGTTAAACGTTGATTTGCTAACTGTACATCCGGGCGTGGTACATGTTGCATGCAGCTAGTCGCATTATTTGCTCGTTATCTACGTGTGGACTACGTTCTAACTTTCCGTACGGGAATACGCCCCGTAACACTTGCACGTAGTGGCTTAATTTAAGCTCTTCTCACTTAGCTTTATAGCTTAGATGCTACTGGCCTACGTAGTACCTACTCATGATGAGATAAAACGAGCAAAAGAAAAGTACATAATATCATCAATGATTATTAAATAGTGCTGTGCATGCTTGTAATGGGTACACATATCATAGTATTTTTATATGAATGTTTTTTTTACAATGTGTAATTATGTGTACTGTTGGCGTTGCCTTAATAAATAAATAAATAAGTTTAACAAATCAAAAATTATGTTCTAATCTAGGGTTTAGTTAGTTATTTTAGTTTAATAAATAAATGCCATTAAAGAAAGATTATACCTACCCCGTTATTCATATTAGACTAGTAAACTTATTTAAGCTAAAACGGATAATTAATCTGTTGCTATGCTATCTCTTTTCATTGCCCTAAGAGTAATAAGAAAAAAACATTATGTAAATCTACAGAATCTTAAATTGACAAATCTTTATGAACCTTCTTGGTTTAAGTTAAGTTAAGGCTAAAGATGTAACGTAGAGATGCATACAAAATTAAAAATGAGTTTTGGACTTTTAAATTGACCTTAATGATTTTAAGGGGTTAAGTTTTGGTAGTATCTGGAGTTTAACCCATGATTATATTTAGTATTTGTTTTGTAAAAATACTTTATAATTTCAGTGCATTTTTATACTTTTGTGAATACAGTAGGTACCTAGCGGAATGCAATTAGTACCTACCTAGGTATCTTAGAAATTATATCGGTGGTATAGTTATATATAAGTTGAGTAGTTCTTCAGTTATTTATCAATGGTTGCATAATTATGTGTCTTATTAAGTCTATAATAACACAATAATAGCCCACTCGTGTAAACTACATGGCGCCAACGCGGTCATTACAATATGTACTAAATATTATGTAAGTATATCTTTTAAATAAATAATTTATTGTAAAAAAAACCCAGACACGAAATAAATATTTGCAGAACATACAAACATTAGTCCCGTAGCGGGAATCGAACCCGCAGACGGGCCCTTACCTCTTTCTGTGGCGGACCACAGAGGTCGTCAAAAGTTGGAATTTAAAGACACCTACTAGGCCAAATACATCAACAAGATATTTCACAAATAACATATTGCATCACGCGCGTCCGGTGTTTTTACGGTGCAGTAAACCTGTTTGCTGTAGTTAGCAGTTATCGTGTTTGTATGGCCGATAAATGTATTGATTTGGCGATTAGATTGGGAATACATGGATGACCTACGTAGGGGTTTGGATTGCCGCTTTGATTTTTATTGATATCCTATCATATTTCCTACTACTTAAAACTGTTTTAAGTAGTAGGAAAGATTTTTTTTTTTGGCGTGTTATAAACGCGAAAAAAAAAATCTTGGACATTCCACACAGCGTCATCTAGTCCCAAGCTAAGCAATTTGTGTTATGGTAACCAGATGACTGATTACTACTTTAATACTTACATATTTTTTTGTAAATACATACATATATTACATAGAAAACACCCAGACACGAGACAAATGTTTGCAGACCATATAAATATTTGTGCCGCAGCGGTGATCGAACCCGCAACCTTTGCGTCCCAAGCGGGCTTTCGCCCATTGCACCACAGTGGTCGTCAATATGAATTGGTCCACGATAGAAAAACTAACAGTTATTAGCAGAAAAAACAAATTAAAAGGATAGATACCCTGAGAGACTTTCGAAAAATAGGTTTTTTTTTTTCATTAAATGTGCCTGTCTCGCTGCGTGCTGCCAAAAAACAAACAGCAAGAAAGGGACAACTGCAGATCAGACCGTTTTAGGCACATAATTCTTGACCAAAACATCGGAATCGAACTCCCACCTTTTGTAATTCGTGGTACATCCTAAAAGCGGCATTATTTCGCCGTAGCCGTAGCACTTTGCATATCGAGCGCAATTGGGGAAAACCGTGACAATATTTACGTTGGTATTATAAAGCCTTGTCGGAACAAAAAAGGAGCGTTTAGCATCTAATTATTATAAGTAGGTAAATGTGAAATACCAAAATAAAATGAAAAAACAATTGATATTTAAATCCTTCATAATTATTATTATTATAAGTAGCCATGACGGAGGCTTTATTATAAAACTCCGTCACCAGACTTGGCCATTTGCTCATACGAACGAACGAACGAGTAGCCCATTGTGTCCCACTGCTGGGGACAAAGAATGACCCTTGATCTCTCATCACGTTCCTGTGCCATTTGGGCCCACACTGTATTAAAGGCATCTAGACGCCATCTTGCTATCTAATCCAGAATAGGACTCTCAAAAATATACTGCAGTAATCACAGTTGACCCTTTAGCATCATATAAAGGACTAGCTTACTCCCGCAGCTTTACTGGCGTAGTAGAAAATGTAATATAGCTTTTAACAAAATGTTATAATTTTTAAACATAGGTATACGGGTAATAATCACGATACCTTTTGCGATTTTGAGCATCGTTCGTTCGTTCGTTCGTTCGTTCGTATGAGCAAGTGGCCAACTCTGGTGAGCATTTTGAGCATAAAATGTGATGTTAATATTTTGTTCATAATCCAACTCCGGTTTTGTCCGCTCTGCTCATCTCTCCGCCCCTGCACAAACAGCCCACAAGTACATTCATGGTGATTATGTTAATTTCTAATAGGTTTCTGTACTTATTATTTGTCGGCGTTTCGTGATAGCAGCTTTAATATTTTTGCATATCGTTTGACATTTGTGATATTTTTGCATTTCGAAATGCGGGCTTCGTGTCCTAAGTTTTAATTTTCCCTTTTTCTGCTCTATAATTAGATTATTACGGTATTTAGTGGTTTTTGAAGCGAATTTTTGTTTCCCAAATTGGGTTTTGATTGGAGTAAGACATTTTTGTTGGCCAATTTGGGTTTATGGAATATGGTATTTTTGCTTATAATAGGATTTGCAATATGTAAACTCTACAATTTATTTGAAATTGAGTATTTTAGTAGACGTGGCTTTGAATTAGAAAACAAACTATGTTATTACATATTTTTCTTTAAATTATGATGTACTATGACTAAAGTAGACGATTCCTATCTCATAAACCTTATTTTTTACATTCTGCACATTGATGCAGTTATCATGCCATACGTGACTGGTTGTAAACCAATCGCCACTCAAATCAAATACTTTATTATACGAACTGTGGGTAATTTATAAACACCAGTCTCTTTCAAAACATTTGAAAGAGACTGGTGTCTGATATAGGTATGAAAAGCTGCTACAGGTCACTATAACAAAGCTTGTTTCCTCACAATGTTTTCCTTCACCGTTTAGAGCTCGTGTTGGACAATCAATACACGATCTACCTTCGGATATAAAGTCGTACAATCCACTCCACCAACACAGCGTGTTGAGCATTGCCGTAAAGGTGACCTTTCGTACCGACCCTACACGTCCGATGCGGAACCGGACATACCCGTGCCACTGCTGTATACTGTGCCAGGTCAATGAACTCCTGCAAAATACTTCGTATCGGTGATAGGAGATAGAGAAAATTGCCGAAACATATGGTCCTGCTCGTATGTGCTACTAGCTTCGTTACTTAGCTTATTAACGAAGCGCTCGTGGCGAAGCTTGCTAAGACGTTCTTGATAGATCGTCGAATTTAAGCACCGTTCTGAGCGGTCACAACTTGTATGGATGACCGCAAGTGGCATTATCAGCTGAGCGCAGGGCACGTTATTTGGCAAACAAAAATACATAGACACAAGAAAAAGCTTTAGATTTAGTGCAATGGGCAGCTTTCAAACCGAAGTGATTTCTTCCAGGCAACCTACAGTAAAATCATAATTCGTTCGTTCGTATGAGTAAGTGGCCAACTGTAAATAAATCATAATTTATTTATTATTTTACAGTGTTAAACCACACTTAGGTATTGGAAATTTCATTATAAATGAAAAATCTTACTAAAAGTTAAAGGCTCCGGCAGGATTCGAAGGCTACGGACCCTCTTAGAGGGTCCGTAGCCTAGTGGTCAGGCAGCTCGGCTTAAGAGCGATCGCTTGTATCTACGCAGGTTCGAATCCTGCCGGAGCCTTTAACTTTTAGTAAGATTTTTCATTTATAATGTAAATAAATCATAAGTAAAGTAAAGTAAGACACTTTTGCTTGAAAACTATTGTGGCTGATTTAACGCGGAATTTTCATAAGAAGTTTTTTTATACATCAAATGTTTATTAATCGTTTCTATCGGAATGTCTGAGAGGTCATTAACATCTGTGACCTATGATAGCATGTTCAAACATGTACATTATGTACTTAGCATGGTGAATCGGCAAAAAAATGTTTACATTGTCAACGTATTTCTGATACGACATGATTGTGATTGTGCAAATATATGACATTTTAGGTTTCTTGAATATGGTAACCGTCAAATAACGGACGATGTTAAATTTAATTACTTAAATAATAATAATAATCTTCCATATCTTAAGTTTTCTTTCCATCCAAAGGTTGCCTGGAAGAGATCGCTTCTTAGTGATAAGGCCGCCCATTGTACATTGTTAGGTAGGTACTTAGTTTTTTCTTAAGTTGTTAATTGTATCTTATTTGAGTGTACAATAAAGAATTTTCATTCATTCATTCATTCATTCATTCATTCAAATAAATAAATAAATATAAATGTCAATATAAATATTCTTGGACATATCACATCATTTACTACTTGGACCAAATTGATGATATTTTGGAAAAGGGCCAGCTCAAAGGTACCCTAAACCAGCGAGCGTGTATGAAGAATGTAATGAGAGTGAATAAGGCGAAAGAGGTGTCAGGATCGTAGCAAGTGGAGATCCGTTGTCTCTTTCTACCCCCATAGGAAAGAGGCGTTTTATGTAAGTATTTATTAATATTAAGGCCAATATACATCTGTTTCTTCGCGAATAACTAAGGCAACAAACATGATTGCATTGCTTTATTTGGTCAATTCTACTAAATCTAAATAGTTAAGCTACAGTAGAGAGCGTGAACCGTCAAAGTAAAAGTCTTGTGTAATGGAGATACATATTTATATACGTATCTACATATACGTATTTATATACGTATATAATGACGTCATAATCTAGAAACCCTAGTTACCTAGTAAAGCCCCATGGGAGCTTACTGTGTGGGCCTTACGGATGTCCGTAGGAAACAGCACTTATGGCCACCGTAGCGCCATTCTACCTAGTAAGGCGAAGTAGCATTAAAATACTACCGGCATAGTAAAAAAAGCGTTTCTTCATAAAAAAAACTGAGAAGGAATATATCAGTCGATGGGTCTTTTTTTTTTTAAAACTGAAAAATATACATCAATCTATGGGTCTTTTTAAAAACAAACTGAGAAAGATATATCAGTTGATGGGTCTTTTTAAAAAACAAATTTTCGAAAAAATTGTTATATGCGGCTTTTTTCTTAGGACGAACGGCAGTATAGTAAGGTGAAGTAGCTAAAGTATTAATTTATGCAGTTCGATCATCTAAAAATGAACAGTACTTACTTACGCGATGTTTTACTTCACTTTAGAGCTCGTATTAAAGTGCATACTTAATACAATCTTTTCTAAACGAAAAATCCATTGATGTATCCGGGATTCGAATCCACCTTTGAACGAAAATCGAGGCTCTCACCCCTCGCATGTATTGCATAATATATTTAGGTACACATAACCTGCACTTGTAGTTCGTATCGTGAGATCGTTAATATAAGAATCTAGAGCACAAACCGATAACATTCCTTTAAACTAGGATGCATGCCATTAGTGGCAATTCTGAATGTCGCAAAAGCTAAACTAAGCTAACTAAAATTGTTGCCGTCCCTTTCATAGCGATGGAAATAAAAAGGATGGCAATAATTTTAGTTAGTTTAGTTTAGCTTTTGCGACACTCCGAATTGCCCCCATTGTCCTTATTGGCAGTTATGTTGTTGCAACTTGCAAGGCATTTGATAGTTTGTGTGTATGTAAGGATGAAAGTGTGTAATGCCGGGTTCCTATATCCAACTAACGGATGTCCGTACATAGGTCGTCATAGCAACGTTGTTTATTCAACACAAAATGTATGAGACTTTTTGACAGATAACAACGTTGCTATGACGACCTACGTACGGACATCCGTTAGTTGGATATAGGAAGCATTAGTGTGTTTGTTACTCTTTCACTCTTTTCAAAGAATATGCTACTTTTGATCCCGGTATTCCCACGGAAACGGGAACTATTCACAGCGGGTAACACCGCGGGGCGCGCTAGTTTAAAATATTTTCCATGAATTTACACGGGTTTGTATGTTCGTTGCAAATACTATAGAACTTCTTAGTGAAGCTAAAAAAAATATGATCAACACTGTATTCCCAAACTGCGGTAGACATAAGACAAATTCTTTCAGATCTTTTTGGTCATTTTAGATCCTTTGAAGAAGTCGAAGGGGCAGAGGTATGTCCAAACAAATACATATTTGGTACATACCCACATTTTGCAGAAGTTAACATTCCATACGATACAGGGCCGTACTCCGGATCAACGAAAACGAAGTTTCGTGACAATTTTCGGGTTCCAATTATGTTTGAAATGTCCAAGGATATTTATTATTATTTATTATTTATTTATGTTGGTGAACTATTACGAATTCAGTATCCACCAACATAAGCTGACCCCGAAAATTGTCACGAAACTTCGTTTTCGTTGATCCCGAGTACGGCCTCTGGATGCAAGCCCAGCGATGCTATTAGAAAGACTCATAATGAACATAATTAAAAGGACCAAATTTATAATTAAACAGACCACATTTTCTATTTATGTAGGTACTTACTTATGCAGTATTCAGTATTCATTTATTCACCATAGAGTTATATTACAATAACATAAGTAAGTCACTTTACATAGTTTCATAATTATCATCAGTTATCAAACTTAATTAAATAATAAATATATAATAACTTAATTATCATCCATAAAAACATTGCATCCATAAAAACATACATTTTCGTGTATCAAATCAACATTCATATTTTTGAATACTTATAACTAGTTATCAATGAGAATCAGTACCTAAACAAATTGCATAGCGACTAATTCGGATGTTTCTAGACAAATCGCTAGTGGGGCCCCCCACTAGCGATTTGTCTAGAAACATTTATCAAGGACACGTACGATCGCAGGAAACGTTGAAAGTTCGCCTAGTGACGTCACACATTCCTTTAACGAGGAAAATCGAGACGATTCTCAGAACGCATCGACCGTTGCAATATTTATAAATTGAACGTTTTATTGTCGCTCAATATAAAACTTTATTACGTTACAACAAGGATGTGAATTGAATGAGGGTTGGATAGTGTGAATGGATTTGGCGGGAAAATGTAAGTGACTCAATGAATTATTTCGAGCGTGGAATTATATTGTGGTTCGAGTGACCGATTTATATAAATAATTATTTATTATTAAGTATATTTCCTTTTAGATACTCAGTCTAATTAAGTTTGTTTAATTAATACCTACAGTTGTTTACCTACAATACCTACTGGTTACTTGTGATATAAAATACTATTGGACTAGTAAACTTAATTTAGCTAAAACGGCTATGCAATCTGTTGCTATCTCTTTTCATTGCCATAAGAGTAACAAGGAAAAACATTCTACAAAACTTTGTTAAAATTGCAATTCTTTATAAATGCCTAAATTTCCTTGACGAAAAAAAAATATTTTCTAATTGAAGAGATGTAGGTATTTTGAACCATTTTTTGTAAGATAACATCGCTATTCATTGAAATTACTTACATACATATTGAAATTAATTTGTAAGTTGAGAGTTGAGTGAGAGTAAGAATAAATATTTATCTAATAGGATTTCAATTTCTATAAAAAGTACTTACCTTAATATTGTTTTTACTATTCAAACTAAAAACGTTCAAAAGCAAAAGGTAAGTACTGTTCGTTTTCAAAGAATCATCTTAGAATGGCGAGAAGAATAACTTTGAAGTAACTTTTACTTTTCTTAATTTTAAGAGTTACTTTACGGGAGTGTTATGTGGCCATGAAAGGCTAGTGATGGGCGTGTTATTTCAACGAGACAAAAGAATATGTTAAAGTTACGGGGCAGATACATTAGTAGGTAGGTATAATCATCATCATCATTTCAATCCATTTGACGACGACGTCTTTTGACCATAGGGCGAGGTGGTCTAACCCTTGACCGACAAGTATAATAGACTAGTAAGATTTTTTATTTATAATGAAATATCTGAGTGTTGTTTAAAAGTATAAAATAAGTATATGACAATGGGACAAATGTTTGCATGATCTGCAAATATTTGTTTCGTGTCTGGGTGTTTTCTATGTATAATATGTATGTATTTACAAAAAAAAATGTATCTACTCGTATGTAGTATAACAGTCATCTGGTTACCATAACACAAGCATTAAATTGCTTAGCTTGGGACAACAAAGAAATTTTAAAAAACTGAATATGTACAGTACAGTTTGTGAAACCTACTATCATAAGCTTTTTTTTAATACCTCTGTAATAGTTTCATTTTGTATAGTTTGGGAGGAGTAGCGAAGTTGCACTTGGTGGCCACCAAACTTCTTACGATATTGAAGTTGGTGTTCTTTAACCTATTTTGTCCCACTGCTGGGAAAAGGTCTAACTAAAGTTATTAAATAGGTTTTATTAAATTTTAATTTTTCCTCTTGTGTAATTTTTAAGCTGGTGTGCAAAGCGCTTAAGACGCAAAAAATAGCTTAAGGTTTAGACAATGAAGCGTAGGTATTTGTAAAACTTTCTTTTGGTAAATTGGAGATAGTAAAGTATCTGTTAGTTGTGAAACGGCAAGCAGCGAAAGGGAAACCTTGTAAGTAGCATCATTCTACGAAACAAAGAATACTTTCTACGTAAAATAAACATTTTTAAATAGCTATTGAAAATGTTTAATGTCATCGATGAGCACTCGTTCGTTCGTATGAGCAAGTGGCCAACTCTGGTGACGGAGTTTTCAAGCCGCCTAAAGGCCTCCGTCGCCTCCCACTCACGAAAACGCTTTTTTGCGTGGCATGAATTTTCCAAATTGGTGACATTTTGGAGAAAGGCCAGGTCCGAAGTACCCTAAACCGGAGAGCGTGTATGAAGAATGTAATGAGAGTGAATGAGGCGAAAGAAGTGTGTCAGGATCGTAGCAAGTGGAGATCCGTGGTCTCTGCCTACTCCCATGGGAAAGAGGCGTGATTTTATGTATGTATGTATGTATGGATTTAGCGTATAAAGACGTACATTCCTATGTTTTGAATACCTCAATTATTAAAGAAGATAATAACAGTTTGCATCTGATTTTTCCCACAAAACCGTCAAATTTCCGTCGACAATAGAACGGTTTTACGCCGGTTAACAGAGCAGAAGAATTGTGACATATTTTACTGCATTTAGTTATAATTTCAATTGCAATGCCATTCGTAATTGTCCGGCGAAACGCATTGTGTTTGTAGCGTCAAAAGTAAACATGCTCAATCGCTCATGGTTGTATTGGAATATAATCGCTAACGCTAAAGAAACAGAAAGTGTGGCACTGTAATTCAATGACGATGAGTCGATCAGAAGTGTCAAAGCATTTACGAAAGAAGTTCGATACAATTTAAAGCGATTGGTATACTAATCGCTTTGTGGCGGCGCTCGTTCGTTCGTTCGTATGAGCAAGGTGCCAACTCTGGTGACGGAGTTTTTAGGCCGCCTAAAGGCCTCCGTCATGGCTTAACGACTTCAAAAGCCGGGACCGACAATTTCACGTGCCCTCCGAAGCACGGAAGCGCTCAGATGAAAATGCCACGTGCGGTCACCCATCCAAGTAGTGACCGCTCAGAACGTTGCTTAACTTCGACGATCTATCAAGAACGTCTTAGCAAACTTCGCCACGAGCGCTTCACTTGTTCATACTGTATACTTCACCTATGTGAAGTCTCGACTGGCGGATTTCTGAATATGTAAAAATGCAATTTGATTCACAAAAAATATAACCAGGATGTAGGCTTGTCGTACGAATCACAACAAACGGTCATTAACCTTAGGTATTGAGTAACGTAGTGCAAATTGCGATTCGTCGTGCGAATTTTTGGAATTCCATGCGCTTGCGCATAATTTCGGCGTAGTACGCAGTAAGGCCGGAATACATATTTTTATTTCGTTTTGAATACAGAGTTTTGCAATGTTGTTCGTGTTACAGATAAAATTATTACGATTATTTCTAAGTTAATGTAAATTTGTGTGTAAGTATGTGGACAGTTGACTCCAAACAAAGTAGGTACTACATTTTTCCAGATAAATAAAAGTAAAAGAAACCGGATAAAGTCAGATTCGGTTGCTAGCTGCTTATAAAATAATATTTGAGCATTTTTTTTTGCCAAGATAGTTTGAAGATATCTAAAGGGGTAGGCAGAGGTAATGTCTCAATACATATTTGGTACATGCCCACATTTTGCAGAAGTTAATATTCCAAATGTGACAGGTTGCAAGCCCATCGATGCTATTGGAAAGCTAACCTTCCTCACGATGTTATTCTTCACCGTTACGAGCTCGAGCTAATTTGCAAAAATTTTGTAGACGAAAAATACATTCCTTATTCGAATTGGAAGTCGAGGTACTAAACCCACTTTGTTAACACGGCTAAATATAAATATACAGAAGCGGCTTCGCTCGCGTGGTTCTATTCCGGATAAAAAGTATTCTATGTGTTATGCCAGGTCATAACCTATGTATTTCAAGTTTCCGTTCAGTTTTTGCATAATAGGATAACAAACATCCAGACACACTGTCGCGTTTATAAAATTAGTAGGATAGAACTAGCAATTTACAGTACCTTCTCTCATTCGAGGAAAATTTCGAGAACTTCATTATTTTGACATTTTTAGATTAAAAACAATCGCCTCAGGTCAGTAGTTCGACCATTCCGGTTTCCTTGTTTTTGTATGGGAATATACTGTTGATAACATGAAAGCGTACATTTATCGACAAAAGCATTAATAAAAGTTTAAAATTTAAAAAAAAAATCGAAAATTTTACATAATTACAATAGTAAGGGCGTTTGTCCACCGCCGCCGTCACCGGGACGTCAACGAGAAAAAGGTGACGGCGCCGAAGTACTGATACATAGACTAACTATAGCCGCGTGTCCACCGCAAGGCCTTCACGTCATCTTAAACTCGACCAGAAATAATCTCGTTCTCGTTGACGCCCCGGTGACGGCGGTGGTGTACAAACGGCCTAACAAAAAAACAATTTTTTTAGAAACATAATTTATGATTTCTCTTGTAATATCAAATTCTAAATATAATGTTATACGCACCAGTCTGTATATACATAGTTACTATTCACAATGGAGTGTATGTATGTATAGCTTAAACTAAAATATAATAATCGTTTTCATTCAGAATACATTAAAAGAACTTCCTATTGATCTAGACTTATTGAATCAGATGTTTTCTGAGCAAAAAGTATGTTAGTTTTAGTATAATACCTAAGTATCTATACTTCTATACTAATATTAAAGAGGTAAAGTTGGTTTGTTTGTATGTTTGGGATAATCTCCGAAACTACTCATCCGATTCAAAAATTCTTTCACCGATGTGTAGCCTGGACTTTTCGAATGAACATAGGCTATATTTTAGAAAGGTAGGTACCACGCGAGCAAAGCCGCGGGCGAGTAGGTAAGCTAGTCAATTAATATTTTGAAGAACTCATGGCTTTGCTTCCTTGTTCTGCGAGGAGGGTGTTAGCCGACATTCTGCGCGTCGTAAAATGGATTGTTTTGACGACCTCTGTGGCGCAGTGGGCGAAGGCCCGCCTGAGACGCGGAGGTTGCGGGTTCGATCCCCGCCACGGGACAAATGTTTGTATCTTCTACAGATATTTGTTCCGGGTCTGGATGTTATTCTATCTATAGTATGTATGTATTTACAAAAAAAAATGTATCTATGTAGTATCAGTCATCTGGTTACCATAACACAAGCATTAAGTTGCTTAGCTTGGAACTAGATACAAATACATATACAAATTGTTTTTTATTTCTCTCACAAATCGCAATACATAAATAAAAATATAAAGTAATTTTAAATATAAGTACAGTAAAAAAAAATTATGATAAATAATATATTATAATAATGTAGATGACGGCGTTTGGAATGTCCAAGGATATTTATTTATTGTTTCTACGACTTGTCGATAGGACTATCCATGGGTTATTCCCAAAGCATTAGGTACCAATTATTATCCCACGGCTCCTGATAACAGCAGGAAGGTTGCGGCCACCATTATTACATCGACATTATCAGCTTCCGCCTTATTTTTAAATTAATAAATTAAAGCTCTTTGTTTTAATTACGTGTTTTGAACCGTAATCTTTAAGTAAATTATGCGGTGTGGACTGTGGGTTTTCCTGAACTAATTAATTTGTAACAACCTGTCAAAGGGCAGCTATTATAACTGTAGTGTAGATTATTGGAGCAAGTTAAGGATAACTTTTCATGGTTCATAAGTTTTATTAATCTTTTGACTGATTACTTTTTGTATCCCTGGTTCTGTTCTAACTACATACCCGCAACCTCAACGTCTCAGGCGGGCTTTCACCCACTGCGCCTCAGAGGTCGTCTATAATATCTTACGTCTTATGAAGCCTACATTATTTGCGAATTACCTTAACATCTAAGTGAAATAATAAATTCTGCTCCAATAATGTCCATTCTGTAGTAAAATATGAATTTATGCATGTAACGAATGATATTTGAGCAGCTGATACTTTGGACTTTTCGATCAGCAAATACCATTGAAATATTCAACAAATTAATTTATATTTCTTTAGGAAGTTATCAAATTTCTTCAACGACCTACATTCCTAACTTTGTAACTACCTATGAATTGAATGAATATCTGTTATAAGTTACAAGTGAATGGTGTTTTAAAATTGTTAGTTAGTTTACAATTGGTCACGAAAAATTTGGCTCACAATTTCGATGGGTTACCGTGGCGTTAACAGCTGGGCCCTTACTCCGGAACAACGAAAACGAAGTTTCGTGACAATTTTCGGGGTCAGCTTATGTTGGTGGATACCTACTGAATTCGTAATAGTTCACCAACATAATTAGAACCCGAAAATTGTCACGAAACTTCGTTTTTCGTTTTGCAGAGTAGACGCACTGAGCACTTTCGTGCTTCGGAGGGCACGTTCAAATGTCGGGCCCGGCTTGTCATGTAATGATGTAGGCCCTCTGTCACCAGAGCTAGCTACTATTTAATGCGAACATACATACATAAACATACAATAGTTTGTACAATTAGTACAACTTTTTAGAATTTCATTTGAATTGATACAAACGCAAATAATACGCTCAGAGACTGCGCATTTGTATCGATACAAACGCGAGGCAAATAAAAGGCAGTCGGTAAGTTGGTTCGTTCGTTCGTATGAGCAAGTGGCCAACTCTGGTGACGGAGTTTGTAGGCCGCCTAAAGACCTCCGTCATGGCTTAACGACTTTAAAATCCGGGACCGACAATTTAACGTGCCATCCGAAGCACGGAAGTTCTCAGCTAATAATGCCTCTTGCGGTCACCCATCCAAGTTGTGACCGCTCAGAACGTTGCTTAAGAGGCCGTAGGTAGCAAATATGTGGTTTGAATCGTATTAGATCTCAAAATCCGTGAAAGATACCACCTTATAATGTTTGGAGAAATTAAACTTTGAACTTTTATCTTGCGTTGTGGTTTTTTAGAAACACGATTGGTAAAAGTTTTCTCGATCATATATTTTTTTGAAAAATACATGTTTTTCACACAGTTTGCTATTTATCTCAGGAACAGAACGCTATTTTTGTTGGTTTTATGTTTTGACAAATAGCCTAGAAGTATTCATTTAGTTCTGGTTTTTTAATTTTTCGATTACTTGTTTAATTAACTTGTAATTAAATAAAAACTGTTTTTTCGCTATAAATTATGTTGCGTGTCTATCGTTCTGCGCTTCTCACTCACGAGTAAAAACATTATTCGCTCTCCCGCTCATTCCTCGGCGTTATGGCACACACTTAACTTCGACGATCTATCAAGAACGTCTTGGCAAGCTTTGCCACGAGCGCTTTAAAATAAGACATAATGCCAACTGTACTTTAAACAATAGATTTGTGGTTAAAATTACGAGTGGTCCCACTCGCCCAACGAAATAAACAAGAAAAAACTAATCAGGTAACTGGGACCGCGGTCCCAGTTTTGTAGCGGGCCCAGTCGCCTGTATCCTCAAATAAAAAAAATAGGTAAATAGGTAAGTTGGTAACACATGCACACGATCCTCTCGTTTGTAAAACTCACTGCGCACTAGCAGGTGAAGCGCTAGTGGCGAAGCTTGCTAAGACGTTCTTGATAGGTCGTCGAAGTTAAGCAACGTTCTGAGCGGTCACTACTTGGATGGGTGACCGCAAGTGGCATTTTCATCTGAGCGCTTCCGTGCTTCGGAGGGCACGTTAAATTGTCGGTCCCGGCTTTTAAAGTCGTTAAGCCATGACGGAGGCCTTTAGGCGGCCTAAAAACTCCGTCACCAGAGTTGGCCACTTGCTCATACGAACTTACTTACTTACTTACTAGCAGGTGACGCGCTACACACTCGTAGTGACTGCTCGTTGGAAGAACGCAGTGTGCATAGGCTCTAGTAAAACCTTATAATAGCACACGGGAAATTACTCACGTAAAATTATCGTCGTGTGAGACGCGACCGGGAGGAGTGACCACACTCATACCCAGATGAAGATTCTCCGGAAGAATCGAAACATTGTCGGTATCTAAATCGACGATAATTTTACGTGAGTAATTTCCCGTGTGCTATTATAATGTCTAGTAAAACCATTTACAAAGCGGTTTTCTAAAAGTGACGTCAAGTTTAATGTAATTTTTACTTTTAACAAGAAATTCCCAGCATTATAATGTATTAAAATGATTCCAAGTAAACTTCACAAATCTTCAAAGCAAATATTATAGTGTCCCCGAGCGTATTTGGTGTTTGATTAGTGCTGGCATTTTAAGAAGTAATTATGGAAGCCTGTTAATAAATTTTACTTGTTTTTAATAACATACATTAAAACCATATATAAACAATTCTCTGTTAAACAATTCTGGAGGAGGCCTACACCCAGCAGTGGGTTGACACAGGCTGAAAATGATGATGATGATGATGATGATAAACAATTCTCTAGATTTAAAAGAGATAATGAATTTAATTCGTTATTTTATCATGTGTTCTCTTCTCATCGCCTAAGTCATGACTGTTTCATTTAGGCGACCTAAAATCTCCGTCACCGTTGGCCACTTGCAAATACGAATTTTTTTTATCTGCATTTTGTCTACACTCAATTTATGTCAAATTAGTTTTTATCATGGCGGAACCTTTTTCAATTTGCAGACACTCTTTACATATAATATTTATCTAAAAAACAAACAATGTGCGTAAACTTCTTAGAATAATTATTATAAGTTCTGTTGTTTGTGGTGTAAATTACCGTAGGTAGGTACTAGGTAAATAGACCGGACCTAAATAGTCATATGCTTTTAATAAACATTTGTTTATATTAGCTTAGTCGGATCTACTTTTGATACGAAGGTCGTGTGCTCGGATCCCGGTCGTGCACCAATTGGATTGTTCATTTCGTAGAATAATATTACATTTGTTTAATAGCAGTTTACTTTTAATTGCTGACAACCTAAGAAGGTAACCACTTTTATTGTAGATTAGAACCTTTATTTGTTATAAAGGTTCTAATCTATAATGAAACTGATTGAAAAAATTTGCTAACAAAAACTAAGTATAAGATTGTAACATCAACATTTTCCAATAACCGTCATATTATAAAGCAACAAGGCTAACATTATTTGTTAATTAGTCTGTCATACCAAGAAATAGTCATGACCTATCACTAGAGACCGAAACAAATAAAATATTGGCCTATGTATTTTGACAGATGACAGGTCTGCGATACGTTTCCAAGATGGCCGCCGTCTGGAGGTCATGGAACTGGTTCCTTTTGTTCGCGTATCCTGACCTACCTTTGTGATTTACTGGCCCACTATGCTTCTACAGGGTGTAACTGACAAAACTTAACGGTATTTACTTTAAGTTGTTTCCTACTATAACTATAACTTATAGAGAACATTAATTTAATAAACTCACTCAAAATTAACAATACAAAAGAGGAAACAAGATCAAAATTAAGTAAAATATAGGTATATATATATAATAAAATAGGTAAAATTAACCTATAAATAAAATAATGCCAGCATGGTATTATTTCCAAAACAAAATGGTTAGATAGTAACGCTGGTATTGGCTTATAATTACATGTTATTCTGAGAATTTAATATTATGTAATTTCTTTCTTTCTTTCTTTCCTAAAATTTTAGTGAGATTAGTATTTGCTACCTGACGCGACAGACGTCGTTCTGTTGAAAGCAGTTAGTTTGAATGGAAGGAAGAGAAATGTGGTAAGTATATTCGTGCAATTATTCAAAGTAAAAAAATAGCCAAATCGGTCCAGCCTTTCTCAAGTTTTCGCAACACATTTAGCCATTTATTTTTCTACTAGCTGCTTTATTCCCGTTCCCGTGAGAATACCGGGATCTAAAGTAGGCAATTTTTTAATCCAGGGTATAAGCAATTCTCCAAATTTCATTCAAATCCGTTCAGCCGTTTGAGCGTGAAAGAGTAACAAACACACTTATACACTTACATGCACACAAACTTTTACCTTTATAATATTAGTGAGATTTTAAAAACACTCTGTACCTATATCACATGTAAGCGGTATAGTTCTGAGACTCAATAAATCGCCGGGGCCCGTCGCTAAGGGTCTCGAATATCTGTTACTCAGAAGGTCTGTTATATCTATGTTCCTAGAACATGACTAAACCTTAATTAAACAAGGAAAAAAACAGTTTTTAAAGAAAATATTATAATATTTTCTTTAAAAACAGTTAAGGAAAATATTATAATAACGTCTTAGCGCCATCTTGATATGCAAAACCTACTTTGGGATTTGTGGAAACCGATGATTGATACCTACAATGATTGAAGTCAATATATTATATAACTAGCTAACTTGCCCGTGGCTTCGCTCACGTGGTATCTACCTTGATAAAATATAGCCTATGTTCATTCGGAAAGTCTAAACTACAAATTGGTGAAAGAATTTTTGAAATCGTATGATTAGTTTCGTTTAACCCAAACATACAAACAAAAAAACCAGCTTTACCTTATTATAATATTAGTATACATATATATTTTTTTAATGTATTCGCGTGTATCAAAATCGGCTCTTAAACGACGAAGTTATCCCGTCTTTTAAGAACCGATTTTGATGATTATTTTATTCATTATAATAGCACACGGGAAATTACTCGATTTAGATACCTACCGACAATTGAGTGTGAGACACGACCGCGAGGAGTGACCACACTCATACCCAGATGAAGATTCTCCGGAAGAATCGAAACATTGTCGGTATCTAAATCGACGATAATTTTACGTGAGTAATTTCCCGTGTGCTATTATAATGTCTAATACAACTCACAATAGTTTTTAAAGTGAGATTATTTTATTGTTGGAAAGAAGATATTCCTAGAATGGTCCCATAAAAAAATTTGAGGATCTGATGAGGATCTGATGAGGATCTCCGGAGTTACGAACAGAAATGCACCTCGAGAGTGCAGGAAATTGATCTCTTCCTGCGAAATTGAAGTCGGTTTTAATAAAAATAATTTGACGCCCGAATTGATTAGTATTTCATTTGTTTCCATCAATAAGATTAGCATTGCTATGAATGGCCATTCTGACGTCACTCCACTATCTGATAGCCAGGCTATGAAAGGGCATCATCGAGTTAGACCACTTAAACTGTAATGTTAACACAAATTCGTAATATGTACAAATTGATCTAAATGTATGTTTTAAATCCCGTTTTGGTCAAGTGGATTAGTACCTCGACTTTCGATCCGAAGGTCGTGGGTTCGAATCCGGCCGTGCATCAATGAATTTTTCGCATCGAAAAATGTATATGCGCTTTTACACGAGCTTATAACGGTGAAGGAAAACGTCGTGAGGAAACCAGTTAGCTCTCTGATAGCGTCGATGGGCTTGCAACCTGTCACGTATGGAAAGTTAACTTCTGCAAAAAGTGGGCATGTATCAAATATTTATGTATTTGGACCACAGATGCGCGACTGCGAATGATCTGCCTAGTCGACTAATCAACTATTACTAACTTAGCCATTCGACTTGAATATTAGTAATATACTAATATCCAAAGTCGAATGACAACTACTAATATTAGTAATTACTAATGTTTCTACGAAGTAGTGGAGCGGGTTTGTAAGTAAGTAGGTTATTTGTAGGGATGTGACATTGTACCTAGGGATGTAAAAATAATCGAGTATATAAATAATCGATTAAAAATCGATTTTATTAAGAAGTAAAAATCGATTTTAATACGTAATTTTATTAATAATCGATTATTCATAAAAAATAAATCACGTATTAAAATCGATTTTTACTTCTTAATAAAATCGATTTTTAATCGATTATTTATATACTCGATTATTTTTACATCCCTAGGTACAATGTCACATCCCTAAAGTAAGTAAGTCCCTACAAATAACCTACTTACTTACAAACCCGCTCCACTACTTCGTAGAAACATTAGTAATTACTAATATTAGTAGTTGTCAACAAATCGAGTTGAAAACAAATCGATTTTTAATCGATTATTTCCATAATCGATTATTTTTTGCACATCCCTATTTGTTTTGTCATAATCGATTAAATATTTTTTTTAAGTTAAAACGATTTTAATACGTGATTTTATTAATAATCGATTAAATCGATTATTCATAAAAATAAAATCACGCATTCAAATCGACTTTTACTTTTAAATAAAATCGATTTTTAATCGATTATTTCCATAATCGATTATTTTTTGCACATCCCTATTTGTTTTGTAATAATCGATTACAAATCGTTTTTTTTAAGAAAAACGATTTTAATACGTGATTTTATTAATAATCGATTTTTAATCGATTATATCCATAATCGATTTTTAATCGATTATATTTTGTGTGAACTTTTACTTGATTAATTTTGTGTGCCTCTTGAATGCCTAGAGATAATGAAAGCATGAAATAATCAATCAGCTATGATTCATGGAAAAAAAAATATATTTGGGTAGAATGTGCTACCGATCTGTAGACATTTCAAGGAACGAAATATCTGTAGCATGTTTTTCGAGGTTCGTTCGTTCGAAGTGTAGCCGAACGTGCATTCATTCATAATTTTCAACTACTATCTCTCTCTTTCTATCTGATGCCTTAGCCATGTTAGCATCTCACGTGTTCAAGACCGATTCATTCGTACAGTTGGTTAGTTGTTCAAGACCTATTCATTCGTACAGTTGGTTAGTTGGTTACCTACTCGACTCGGAATTCATTCACAATTCACAACTAATATCAGTCGTCGCGTGTCGCGTCGACTGGCCGAGTCGACTAGTCAGTCGCAGCGCAGACCGCAGTCGATGTTAGTTACTAAGGTGGCTTGGCCAGTCGAATGGTTCGAATGATTTGTGGAGTCGACTAAGTCGAATGAAATCATTCATAGTCGCGCATCTTTAATTTGGACATACCTCTGACATCTTCAAAAAGATCTAAAAATTGCCTAATGATCTGAATGAAATGTCTACCGCTCCCGGGATACAGTCGTGATCATATTTCGAAGTAGGTACTTATCCACTTGGCCAACACGACTTTTACTGTGAGATGGGCTGATGACATTACGAGCGTCGTAAGGTGGAAATGGATGAGTCTAGCACAGGATTGTGAGGAGTGGCATAAACATACTTACATACATACATACATAAAATCACGACTCTTTCCCATAGGGGTAGGCACAGACCACGGATCTCCACTTGCTACGATCCTGACACACTTCTTTCGCCTCATTCACTCTCATTACATTCTTCATACACGCTCTCCGGTTTGGGGTACTTCTGACCTGGCCTTTCTCCAAAATATCACCTGATGGCATAAACAAGCGGAGGCCAATACCCAGCAATGGATGAAGTCGAACTGCGGATGATGATAATGATGATAGTTGGTATCATGTGAGCTAAACCTCATGCTTAAGCATGTGTATAATAAACTGTAATTAGTCGTTTTGATTTGAGGCATTTTGCTTTGTAGGTGTTTTAAATGTGAGATATTTTGCGACTAAGGGCCGATTTTACCATTTCAATTGATCGCGATTACTTCGAGTTAATCTCAGATTAGGCACTTGACTGAGATCAAAAGCCCAACTTGGATTTTACCAACACAAACTGATCTCAGTTAGAGCTTGATCTCGATCAATTCCTAAACCGCCAATTTTGTAAGATTAACGTGGTTGATCCGAGATCAAATGAACAGCCATCATGTTTGTGTTGTGTAAATTTTTCGTAATTTCGATAAAATCTACTTTTATTATTATAAACCATAAAAAGGGCTTTTGCGCTTGTTTTGGATGAAACCCACGATGGAAAAACTACGTATAGTTCGCCATCGCCGACCAAGATGGACCCGTGACCGAGGAAAACAAAATTTCGTATTTTGTAACAAAATTTCATCTCAAGACAAGAAAACAGGACAGCAAGTGCTAAAAGTGCTACAAGAAGTGCTAGAATTATTGGAGTTTAGTGAGGAATTGAGGATACCTACCTACCCAAACTGGAGTTTCTTTATAACAAAAAGTTAACCTAGCTTTTTGTAGCATTGCCAGTTTTATATTTCTTGAATAAAGTATGCTATAAGTTACGCTGTATTTTACGTTTATTAGGTACCTATCTACTACCTACCTAACAATAGAATAAGATTATACCTACCTAGTGATGTAATAAAATAATTCAATTGAAAATTATTACCACACATTATACAATATAGTACTTATACCTACTAGCTTACTTGCCCGCGGCTTCGCCCCCGTGGTACCTACTTGCATAAAAAGTAGCCTTTGTTATTCCAGGTCATAAACTATGTACCTACTTATATTTCTAGTTACAGACAAATAGACAAATCCGTTCAGTAGTTTTTGCGTAAAAGAGTAACAAACATCCACACATCCATCTATCCATCTATTCTCACAAACTTTCGCATTTGATATATTAGTAGGAAGTATCATTTTGCATAGCTGGGCACCGTTAATCAAATGGTTAACTTCGTTAAACGTTAATCCGTTACAAAAAAAGTTAGCTTCGTTAAACGTTAAAGCGTTACATTTCGGAAGATTTAACGCAAGTTAACGTTAATCGTTAATCCGTTAATATATGTAAAATTGCATTTTCTCGACCAACTGGCACACTAAATTCGGAAAACAAACGAATTTTGATAGAAAGAAAATTACAAATGAAAAATCTTACTAGAAGTTTTACGGTCTCGACGGGATTTGAACCCGCGAGATACAAGCGATCACCCTTAAGCCGGGCTGCCTTACTCTCTAATCTCTACATTCTTCACCAATCAAAGCCGGGAAAACCGGAAGCAAATAGATGAAAAAACAAGTACAGACTAAAAATAATAAAAAAAATCGAAAACGATAAGGTTGCACCGGGCACGTCGGCGCGTACCCGACTCGAGGCTAATGCTCTTTTAGAAAATAGTTGAATACAATTTTTAGCTTCATCTGTCTGGTCTGACCGATGATTAGGTACTGACAAAGGATGTAGATAATATCACGAGCCAAAACAAAAAGCTGCTACTAATATTTATTATAATTACTACACAGTACACTTTTTCTATCTAACTAAATTACACTGCACTCTTCTTTATCAATTATCAACACGCAAATGATCACTGACAGTAATTTATAATAACAACAAACAAACAAAACACTAGTCACTCTAAGCACCGGCGCTAAGTAATGAAATGATCAAACCAAACAAATCTCTTCGCAGTTTTCTTTCTCACTCGCACGCGCCGGCAAAATATATCTAGTTTAGTTTTTGTTTCACTCGCTGCCACGCGCCGCCCGGCACTTGTCGGTGCCGATGCCGTGCGGTAACTATTATGCATTGGATTAACGATTAACGGACTTCTCGCATATTAACGGAAGTTAACGTGTCCGTTAACATTTTTGAAAGTTAACTTAAAAGTTAATCCGTTAATCAAAATGTTAACTTCGTTAATTAACGATTAACGGATTAACGAGTTAATGCCCAGCTATGTCATTTTGTTGAGGAACAATTTGGAAATTTTGCAACAACCAACTGCAACCAACCAACATGCAATTTTGTCAAACTTATAATTCTTCTTCTTCTTTAAGTTTTATTTTTCTCATAGATTTGGCTACCGTAACAGTTCAGCGATTTTCCCAACAATGAATCCAAGTTTTGTTTATGGTTTTTGCAATTATTTGCGAGTTTACGTTCTCATGTTGAAGTAAACTTGGTTTTCGTGATCGCGATTAAAATGTGGTCGGTAAAATCCAGCTGTGCTTAATCTAAGATCAAACGCATATGTAATCGAGATCAATTTAATCTTAGATTTATTAATCTGAGTTCAGTAGGCAAATGGTAAAATCGGCCCTAAGTCGTTTTGCGGCGTAGGCATTGAGATCAAAAAGGAATAAAATGTAGACCTCAAATCCACCGTTACAGTGGCTAGTGAGCAATTCGCCCACGCCATCCGCCCACGCCGCGCCCTGTAGGGCGGCCGGTTCTAAAAGCTTTGTTCCTAATACTAGATAGGGACTGTACTGGCCTAGTAGGTAGACTTTGATCGAAATATAGTGCGTTTAATTCCCGATTAAAAAAAACTGGCCAAGTGCAAGTGTGATAATAACTGAGAGTGCCGTAACGCAAGTCCCATTCAAATGCAAACTTAACTTTGTAGTTGAATATAATAAATAAAAGGAAATATAAACATTATTTTTGTGTCACGAAAATTTGCAACTTTTTACCTATTTTCTTGTCTAATTTCTTAACTTTAGAGCAACGCAAACGCAAGTAGAAAGTAGGTGCTCTATTTACTTGCGTTTTTTAATGTTTTTTAGTTTCCTAGACTTTTATTTCAATAAAAAATCTAGTTCCTAAAAATGTTGCTTTACAGACTGACCAAGACATTCTTAAGGGTTTTTTGTTTTCTTTAGAGTAAGAGCCCTGTTTCGAACGCGCACTGGACTTACACTGCGCGTTTGTATCGATATCAACGCAAATACATATCATCATCTAAGTTTTAATTATAATAATATTTCGTTTGGAAGTCGAGCGAAGCTGCGGGCGGAAGCTTATATAAAATTTATATAAGTTTCCGTCCGCCTCGCGTGGTACTGACCCGTATAAAAATTAGCCTATGCCTTTATAGGTATATTCCAGGTTATGAACTACGTTAATTCCATATATTTTATTTTTAATATTTTTTATTAGGAAAATAAATAGTATCAAACCATAGCAAAAAACAACTTAAAAAACTAGTTACCTACCAATATTTTTTTGCATATACGAGTATACCTACAGACAAACCATGCATTTGTTACCACGCGATAAACCTGCCCTGATTCTACCGATTGTAAAATACAATGACAGATCGATCAATTTACTTACAAAACAAACTCCACACCAACGCAATCACATCCTTCAAACCGCATATTACAGTTCACTTTCCACTGCACTCCACTGACACGTTTTCGTCAATGCTCGCTACGAAAACACCTGAATGCAGCATGATTTACTACAATCGATTTTGTGTTCTATGCTTCTAAGAACAAGGTCGTCGGTTCTGTGACGTGTTTTACTACGGACTCACTACGTTTATCATAGTAGGGAGCGTGGGCGCTTGCTGTCCCATTCATAAATTTGAATGACGTCACGAGTAAGGTGTAACTCAAATATTGATTATTATTTCGTACGAAATCTTTATTTATGAGGTATTTTGGATTATAAAAGAGTATTTACGAATGTAAAGATTAAAAAGGTGTGATAACTTGAAAGTAATGAGGAAATATCTAAAATTAATCCTACTTAAACTAATGTGTGTAATATATTACTAAGGAAAGCATTTACACTATCAATTAATTTATAAGCGATCATAGCATCAAAGACTTAAAATAATCTTTGATAATGTTAATGAATAATTTTGAAAATAATTTTGACATAATTCTAAAATAAAATTAATTGTTGTGTTGGGTGTAGGTTACCTACATGGTAGGTACTAGGTACTTATAGCAGTTTGGTTGACGTATTTATGTTAATGATTTAATTTTTGTTTTATTATTTAATTGGGTATTAAATTATGAATGAACACCATTTATAAACATAAACCTATTATTTATTATAGAAAATATAAGACCAAAAATAGAAGATTCTAAGCTCTTTGCTAGTTCGAGTGGGAGTCGGCACTCGACACAACTCCATTCAAGAACTTTGTGACGTCATCAGCCCACACGAAGTCTAGATTACCTATTTACGGAAAACCTAGCAGGGGTGGCAAACATTTTTCACTGGTGGCAAATCTACGCATTACATGAGGGCTTGCAAACCATCTCTTGGAATTTGCATTAGTGGAATTTTGTTTCTTGGAAGATTTTTTGTATCTATAAACCATTTAATTTAAAATTATTCATACGAGTATGAGCATTAACATTATAAATGTGCCATAATATGTAAACCTTTACTTCTTGCAGTAAACGTTATTATTATAATCATATTAATAATATGTGTCATATGTAGAGCTCGTGTTAGTGCGCATATATTTTTTTTTAACTCAAAATCCATTCTAACCACGTTCGTGGGAGCAAAAGTCGAGGTGCTAACCCACTCGGCCAACACGGCTTGTTTTTTTCTTCCAAAATCCAAATCAAATTTAACTGTTGTACCTGCCTCATTAATTCTTAAAAATTAAGAAGTCACTTAATTACCTCATACTTAATGATTAGGTCATATGCTATAGGTTGTGTAGTGTAGTCTGAAATGTTTATCATCCCTGACCTAGTACTTTACCAACTCGAAGTTGGAGTAGGGTGGGTCGTACAACTATTTTTGTCGTCAATTAATTACATAATAATACACTAATTGGGCGGCAACCGTGACTGGGTCTCCATATGTTGAAGAGCCTGGATTCAGTTCATTATTACTTTATTCTGGATAAACTTACATCCGCGGGCACCTACCTGGATAATAAACCTATAATTAAATGAAAATGAAAATTCTTTATTGCACACCTTAAAAATAGAAAACAAAGAATAAAATAAAATGTAGTAAACATGTACAATGGGCGGCCTTATCGCTAAAAGCGATCTCTTCCAGGCAACCTTTGGATGGAGAAGAGACCACCTGTGTGTTGATCCAGGTCATAAACTATGTATATATTCCAAGTTATACCGATTATTCGCATTTGTGTATTCAAGTAAAGCCATGTATCATTTCGCGGCAATATCTAGTTTAGTTTAAAATGTGTGAATTATAATAGTTGGTTATATTTCTGGTATGTATTTTACATGATAACGCGACCTTGGCTGATTTACGCTATCTTCGAATTTTAACGTATGTTACGTGAGGCCCACAATGAGCTGTTAGTGGTGTAGGTTGGAGGCGATGGGCTTGTCTCCTGTTACTTTAGTGATGGGTTGAACTCCGACACAAAAAGAGGGGTATTATAAGTTTGGATATGTGTTTCATTATAGTGAAAAATCTTACTAAAAGTTAACAGCTCCGGCTGGATCCGAACCTGCGTAGATACAAGCGATCGCTCTTAAGCCGAGCTGCCTGACCTGGCTACGGAACCTTCACGCCGAAAGCTGAAATTTTTAGTTAGATGATTGACTATGCGTGTCTGTCTATCTGTATTGTGTTAAAACATATGGAAATTTCAATGACAGTATTGTGGTCCTTTATGATT
Organism: Xanthorhoe designata; assembly: GCA_963582015.1. NCBI lineage: Eukaryota > Metazoa > Arthropoda > Insecta > Lepidoptera > Geometridae > Xanthorhoe > Xanthorhoe designata. The sequence continues at coordinate 2,062,800 of OY757045.1, forward strand.
TTTATAAGTCAAATAATTTGATTTGAATCAAATGATTTGATTTGATTTGAAAATTTATTTTAAAAAATTTTCGGTGACCTATTTTGTTACACTGCTGGGCAAAAGTCTTCCCCAAAATTATTTACTGACTTTGTATTTGACGATCTTCCACCACTTCATTTCAAACGCGTCAAGATCGTCCTGCCAGCGCCAACGCCTTCTCGGCCGGCCTTGTCGTCGCCTACCTTTCTCGGGGACACATAGTACCTAACAATTTTGCCCACTTCCTGCCCAGTCCGCTATTATGCTCCTAATAAAGTTACAGAATATATTTTCTAATTAAAAACAGCTTTTATCGGTATATTTCCGCTTGTGCTTGTAAATTAAGTTGAAAACCGGAGCCATAGCAACAGTGGCGTCTCGTATATTAAATATTAACATAGAAACGCGCTAGTGGTATCTTGTACGCATCACGCGATTATCACGATTCCACCAAAAACTAACCAGTGATTTACGATTTAGCCGTTAATAGAACTAAAGTTAGCCTAGGTCTATAGAGTGACGTTACTGACTTTTTAACAAATAAACAAACTCCTTGGACATTTTTTCAAACAGCGCCATCTAGTCCCAAGCTATCTTTATTTCTTTTATCCTTTAAAGATGTGTAAGGGGAAGTGATATGAGGTATATGTCTTAAATTGATTTAGTACATAGGTTAGGTTACATTGTGCAGAAGTTAATATTCCGTACGTGACAGGTTGTAAGTCCATTGACGCTACAAGAAAACTTACTGGTAAAAAAAATATTTTAATTTACCTTACCTTAACTTACTGGTTTCCTCACGATGTTTTCCTTCACCGTTTAGAACTCGTGTTATGCTCACATACATTTTTTGTACAGATTTAAATTTTTTGATAATAATTGAACCACGTTTGAGCACAATCAGTAATTTAAAATAGGGGCAAAGTTCATTACCTATTAATTTATATACTTTTAACGTTATCATATTTAAAATACTTACCTACTGTTTAGAACAGTACGTATAGGTACATACATACATACATACATAAAATCACGCCTCTTTCCCATGGGGGTAGGCAGAGACCACGGATCTCCACTTGCTACGATCCTGACACACTTCTTTCGCCTCATTCACTCTCATTACATTTTTCATACACGCTCTCCGGTTTAGGGTACTTCGGACCTGGCCTTTCTCCAAAATGTCACCAATTTGGTATACGTATAGGTACCTATAGTATATTATAGGAATATGAAAAATATGTACTTAACCCAGATAAGCCTGAAACTATTTTTTTTTTAAATCTTTGAAAAAGTTAATATATTTTAGTTATATGGGTCCTAAGTAAAATATAAAAAGTACTGAAAAAAATATCGGCTGTTAGGTTTTCAGGAAAACAGCCGTACTATATGTAGGACAGTAGGATAATAAGTAACTAAAAACCGTTGTTTGACAAAACTGCATGTAATAATTCCTTATCAAAAAAGGCGTACTAATGACTTATAAAACTTTGCTCTAATAATAAATGTTTATGAATGATAAGTCTCAAAACACTTTACACATAATCCAACATCGCATTTCTTACAGCTGGTCAAACATTTTTTATAACACTGACAGCAGCGTGTTTGTTTTGATTGTGGTATAACCAAATGAAATGATTGATTTGGTCTCTTCTACTATCAGCGTGTTCATGCAGGGAAGGTCGACTTGGCCTTCTTTTCACAGTTTTTCTATTAGATTCAATCAAGGCTATCGCTACCCTCCTGCGAAAGCCTAGGTGGTCAAGTTTTCCATGGTTTTTCTTGTACAATTGCCATGCATTGTGTTCAGCAAGATCTATCATGTGTGTGAGTAGTGGCATATACCATTTCTTTCCTCTTATTCCAATTCGATTGTGAGATATATTCTCATCGGACCGGTCTTCTCCTCCCATATGTTTGATAGCAGTTTGATAGCAACCATATGGGGTTCCTTTATGACGCTTATTTTAGAATGCTCCTTGGACTTCAGGCCAATCTACTGGAGATCTTTCTAGGTCCTGTTTTCTCCATGCGTAAGTCCGCCTGCGTTTGGTTCGAGGTGCAGCGGGTTCCTCTTCCGTATAACTCACAGGATCCCTACCTTGAACCAATACTTCTGCGGGTTGAAGCAAAATGTTTCGTAGTAAGTAGTTCACCGTAATATTATCCTCTTCCCCTGAATTTTCATCGGTTGGACAGTCAGGATCAACAGGAGGTGGTAGAATACAAATCATTCTTTCCCTATAATCCTCTTCATCATCAGGTAGGTATTTTCCAATGCATCTAAAATTGCATGCGCAGCTAACGGCCTGTAAACAAAGAGGTACTCGCATTATCCTACTGTCCTGTATGTAGAACACCCCTGATTGTAACAAGTATTCTCCACTTCCCAGGTTCTAATTTCATAATTTTTTTGTTTATCATACAGAAGAGGTTATCAACAACATGATTCTACAAAAAATAGTAACTATTCTATAAACACCGATTTTTTATACATACCTGTTATGGGACATATCTGGAAATCACTTTTTTGCACACTTATCAATCAAATATTGCGTAAATAACTTAGAATAACTTCAGATTTATACTTTATATTTAATAACGCATAGCCTTGTCACTTTAAATCACAAACAATAATACCCGTAAATAGAGAGGGTAGTCGTAAATATTTTTTTATTTCTACCGACCTATATGTAGGACAGTAGGCTTATCTGGGTTAATACGTTAAAATAAACAAAAAAAAATATGAATATACCTTGTAAATAAAATATTTTGGGGAGGACTGAATAGTTTCATGAAAATTTGGGAAAACTGAAAGTGTTTGTTTTTCTATAACATTTAGAGTGCGCCATATGCAATTTAGTCAATTTACCGGTTTAAAAGCCTTATTTATCTCAGAATATGTTAAAGCTACGATTTTCTTTTAGGGAAATGAAACTTCGAATTTTTATCTTGGGTTTTGTCTTTTGAAAACACGTTATTTACTCTGAATAAAATGGCCGGAAGGTACCTACATATTGCAAGTAACGACCATACTCGATAACCCGGCGATCTTTTTGTTTATTTTATTCGGTCCATTTGCGTAAATGAGATAAATTTTGACTTTCAATTTCGACAAAGGACACGTGATGAATGATGCTCTAGATAACATGGTATAGGTCAGTATATAATTGCCGGACTGTGAACTCTATGCTCCTCGATTCAAGGTTGACTAGTTTCGACGAAATTGAGACTGCTTGAAATATTGGTTGATTCCAAATGGTAGATTAATTAGATGACTTTTATAAGCGGTGTGTTTTTATTAGTTTTATCAAAGACAATTTAATACCAAGGTTTAAAATATATCTTTGGTTTTATAAAAAATGAAAATTAAACTATTTATAGTATACCCTTTGGTTCGAATACCTAAATTAATCTTTATAGTGAATACATCAATAGGGTTACCGGCGGTTTTTGTCTATCCTCGCTCACGTGTCAGGTATTCTAAATGTATGGAATTTTAGTTCATGCAAGTAGAGTGAACTTCTTACCAAGTTTTCCTGTCTTAGTAAGAAAGCTGATTTATTTTTAAGATAAGATTGTATAAAAATAGAAACGTTTCGCAATCCTAAATAGTTCAGATACTAAGGAACCGTAAATAAACCAATCCATTTACATCATACAGCTATTAATAACAAAGGCTCATTGATAAAGGCCCGATTATGCAAATCCGGGTAAAATGTATGAAATGTATGTAAGAAGGGCGCCGCGAAGATCAGCTGAATAATGTGTGTGACAGTAGGTATGAATATTCATTCGTTCAGAATAAGGGCGATTTGAATACCCACTGCGCCCCAGAGGTTGTATTATAGACGATTTCACTCCTTATCTTTCGCGACCAACACCATAAGCTATAAAGAAAATGAAATATGATCACGGCTGTATCCCAGGGAGCGATAGACATTTCTTTCAGATCTTTGGGCAATTTTTAGTTTTTTTTTTGTAGATGTCTAAGGAGGTAGTCAGAGGTTTGTCCAAATATTTGGTACATTCCCACATTTTGCAGAACTAACATTCCATGCGTGACAGGTTGCAAGCCCATCGACGCTATTAGAGAGCTAACTGGTTTCCTCACGATGTTTTCCTTCACCGTTAAAAGCTCGTTTATAGCGCATATACATTTTTCGATGCGAAAAGTCCATTGATGCACGGCCGAATTCGAAACTACGACCTTCGGATCGAAAGTCGAAGTACTAATCCACTTGACCAACACGGCTCTTTTCCATCTTCATAAATCTAATTGCATCATTGTTACAGATCTACAAAGGGTTGGATGTGGTGACTGCTAAAGCCAGCCTCCAGGAGCGGGAGATGGCTCGCCACCATCTCTTGGATATCCTGGAACCGCATCAGATGTTCACGGTCGTCGATTTCCGGAACAGGGCTTTGAAGATTGTATCCTTTGCTTTACATTGTAAGACGCTAAGGACGAGCGTTTGTGAAAAAAACATCGGATGGAAACCAGCTAGGCTAGTATCACCTAACTTGCTGCCAAACGAAATTCGTCCCCAACACGAATAAACTGTCAAATATGACAGAAAATCGCAAAAGCAACTGTCAGATTTGACAGTAAAATAGTGTAACTGTCATATTGGACAGTTTAGTCGTTATGGCGACACATTATGATTTCGTGACAAGTTAGGCAATAGCCTAGCAGATAGCATGTTGATAACTGACGATTGGTTTGCATCCTATCAAGTATGGAATGCTAATTTCTGTTAAGGGTCAATGCAAAATATTTTTTCAACGTGACTCTGGCCTTGAATCTTCAAGGGTCTTGAATATCATGATATTCTTTTGATTCGAAAGGATGTTTTATTAGCTGTTTGTATTTAGTATCCGCAATGCAGCGTAATTCAAGTATGGAATCGTAACTCAATTTACACACTGTTTGTAAAAAAAAACAACGCTTAACTGTTGCGAATATCAATGTCGCAGTTCCTAATTTAAAATTGGCCTGTCTATACAAGTGTTGGTTTTTTGTTGCTGTTGTTTCGTTATTTATTCTCGAAAATGAATCTTCCAATGATTCCTATTCAAGAGTTCATAATAGGAGCTTTATTAGAGTAAGTGGTTATCAGTTGTGGTTTGACACATGCTTTTTCTCTCGCATGTGAACTGTGGCGGGAAACTCCGTATCTGCAACTTCCATATTAGATTGTGTTTGCTGCGGTTAAGTATTGTGCCCCGCGGGAGAAGCGTCCATGAGTTTAATGATGAAACGTAATAGCAATTAAATTCTTTATATGGAATGTATATGACTTTAATGAACAACGGTGTTAGTTCTTCCAAAATTGTGACACTCAGCAAACATAAGAGCTGAAGTAATTTTGAAATAACTGTGTAAATAAAGACGAGGAGGCGCCATTTCTTAGAGTAATCTTCTAAGACATAGTATACCGTGGACGTCAGATATTATCAATGAACAGTGGTATGAACGTAGATATAGAGCTGTCGAATGATATTATACAGTTAAGGCAACATTTTGGGGGGTATCTAAAAAAGGGAATATTTTTTTCTTTTAATAAATCAGAAGGTTTCTAAGAACAACACCTTCTATCTACAAAAGAAACGGTAGCTACCCTGAAGGGTTTGACAACTTAATACCTGTGGTTTACTAACAAACTACCATATTATAACATACTGCTTCATTCAAAGTTAAAGTCTTGTCTATATAATGATCTTACAATTGTAGTTTCAGTTGCTATCGTTTATAGATATTTATCTCTATCTTATATGTCCCCTCTAAGCGCCAACCTTCACTGCGGTCCATTGCTGAGTGACTTTCCGTGTTTGAAAAGTCTTCTCGCCAGATCGGTTGCACTACTCGTATTACTTCATCGTCTATCCCTGTCTATCCTATGATCTGTAGCTTTGTTTTAAAATTGTCTATCTCTATCCAAACTTGTTCTATGTTTATAGATTAGTTTCTATCGATGTTCTTTACGGGTAGGATCCTTGTCGTCCAGCGAAATGATTTTAAATATTTCGTACAAATCTTCGATGTTTCATTTTAGTAGCTATAGCAAATAAAGCGTCTTTTTTAATAAAATAATAATCATGATAAAACGTTTATTTTGTGGCACATAAAAACAAGTCACGTGCTTTACAGTTATACTTGTATTAAAGTATTTATTCATAACGAATTTAAAAGTAATAAAAATTATTTTTATTTCAACAACCAGAGTTCTTAGAAAATTTAAAAATGTTTGAATATATTTTACATTTTCTTTATGAGCGGCGGAAATATTTTTGAATGAACAATTTTTTGTTGGTTTGTTCTAGATTTCCTTTTAGTTACTTTCAATTAGTCTCAATTCTGACTAAACCAGGCTTACACATTATTGAGACTAACCCACAATTTTAATGAGAATGTTTGGCAGGTCTTCTACAAAATCCAATTAGAAAGGTTTTTCCTCTTTACTGGGGTTGTTCACCGCATAATCCGCTTAGACATGTACGTATGTCATTACGCTGATATCACTGGGCTTGTAGTCACAAAGGTTTTGGTTAGACACCGTTATTAGTTCAATGTACAACATGTTGAAAAGATTTCCTGGAATCTAAGATATGTATGTTACGAGATAATTTCATTGTAAAAAAATGTAGCATTATTTTCATGATCTTTTCTCTGAGATTGCTAGAACGAGTATTTTTCTCTTATTTCAAAAGGTGACATGACAATGGATATCTTTGTTACTCTCTTAATAATACAATTTAATAGGTGAAAATGAGTTTGCAACTCTTTACATATGATTCTAAATACAATAAATCTAAGCATATTGTACAATAACAATATGTATTTGGTGTATGAAAAAATATGTCTATCGTATCTTGGGAAAACAGTCGTGATCATACCTATTTAATTTCGTAAGAATATATCAATATCAAAGTTCATCAAAGCCCTCATTTTCGCAAACCCATAAAAAATCCCTAACTTAATGATAGATCTGTAAAAACTCCCATTAGTTCCCGAAACAAACACAAAATAAACAATAAACCACAGAAATAAATTCCCTATAACAACATCGAAGCTTATCTAGTTTTTATGGCAATTTGCTTGACTCCAAAAACAGATTGATAACCTAATAGAGCAAGGAAAAATACCGATAGTCGTCGGAGGGACGAACTATTACATTGAATCGATCGTCTATAAAATACTGGTGGAAGATATGAATGATGAGGAAGCTCTTTTATGGGATAAGAGCAGACGGAAAAGAGATCTAGATGACTTTGGCATAGAAGAAGTGGAACCCAAAAAGCTAGCTACAGCGAGCGCTGCAGAAACAATACCAACTACATCTTATAAAGAACCAGTTGTTTTGACGAAAGAGCAGTTGAAAGAAGACGTGGATAATGAAAAAAACTTCACAAACGAAGAAATACATGCGAAGTTGAAAGCAGTAGATCCAGTGATGGCCGCACGACTCCACCCCAATAACAGAAGGAAAATCCTCAGGTAAGTGTTTAAATTCCTATCTCGTTTCAAGAAATATTCGTTTGAATTCGTCAAATAAGCACCGTGACAGAATTAACAATTTGCCTTTTTAATATTCATAATTTTATTCAATCAGTGATGCTCATAAAATTTTCCATTAGGGATAACATTGTTATGCGACGCTTGCTAATTTACGTTTTCGTTTTTGTGAATCAATGGTTTTGCATATTCTTGGTGTTGATATGACGGTAAGGGAACAAATTATAAAAAAAATATCTAAGGGTAAGACATTTTTTTAATATTTCTAGAAGAGATTTTACTACCAAAACTTTGATTGCAACGATTCTAAATGTAATCGCATTTCTTTGACTAACTTTGGCATTTCGACAATGTAAATTGAAACTTTCCATAATTTAAATAAGATTTTGATAGTTATGCACTAAATCTAAGTGTATAATTAATCACAGCTTCCTTGTTTAACTTAATTTCTTAACGGTTCACTATTAGCGAAAGTAAAATCATTAATTATATACGTAAAAGAACGAAAGTGCCTAATTGCTTCATAACGTTTTTATGAATGAACCGTCTTATTTGTTTTGCTTTGTCAATAACATTGTGTTAATTAAACAAATATTTTACCTTTCAAATTTCAACTCTAATACCTTGTAATAAGAACTAAACATTAGTCATTGATTTCATTCTTATTGTGTTATCTATAGATCAGAGTTCAATACTAGTAATTCCATCAATTAAATTATAATAGTTTTTTACTTTATGCTATAAACAACCTTATCTATTGACTATAAAAACTATTATATCTTGAACGTGTTACGCTTTATCGGTTTTCTTCAAATTGGTGGTCTGTCTTTTTCTTTCGTTTTGAAATAAACAGAGACGGAAGTTTGCCCTTCGACTATGAACAGTGATAATAATTGTTTTATTGTTTCATGCTTATTATTTTCATTGATAAGTTACGATCAGGTAATTGATTTCATAACTGAAAGTAACTATGGTTATTATTAAACTTTGAATTATGATGTTTAATAAGTAGGTATCATCATTTTTCACTCACAGGCTTGTCAGCTCCACACGGCCGGCTAAGCTGAGAGGATGGTATAGGTGCTGGGCAAGCCTATTCCATCTAAGCAATGTCCCAGGCACTACAGTGTCCCGTTAAGTGTAGGCAGAGATGCCTCCTGACGCTGTATGAATCATCTAGTAAAAGATGTAAAGGCCTGAGTTTTATTTGTCACTCACAGGAGTGTGGATTGTTGACAGCCGCGAAATGTGGATGCGCCATTAAGTTTTCTAAACTGGCCTCTTAAATGTAGCCAGGAAAGCGTGGGAAAGGATAACACAGGACCGGACTCGGTGGCGAATGGAGAGGACGCATATACGCAGCATTAGTGCAACCGTTGATTTCACTTATGTGACATGCCAATTTTTTTTTATCAATTATAAGCTAACAAAAATGTAAGATTATATTGAATTCAAAACCTTTTTAAGAGTTCCAAATTAATAAGAACAGGATTTCCGTAATTTACACCGTTAGGCCGTTTGTCCACCGCCGCCGTCACCGGGACGTCAACGAGAACGAGATGACGGCGCCGAAGTACTGATACATAGACTTAGGTTATTTATAATAATCATTACAGTAATATCAACATTTTACCAACATTTGTAAGCTTGTATAGTTATTCCCATTCAAAGATTAGACGTTGCTTCTTTTCGTAGATAGTGGCTTCCTATATAAAATGTGTGTTATCTATAACCCCTCGACCTAACCATTTCCTGTTGCTTAATCATTAACGCATTTTGTATTCTAATAATATTATAATTCGGTGTGTGTCATCGATTTAGCTAGAAGAATAGAATAGAATAGAAAAGTTTTTATTTTCTATCAACATAAACATGGGTAACATACAAATGAAAAATACTTATTGACAATCGAGTGACAAGAAAATAAGGCTACCTCTCAGCATTTGCTCCAAGCAGCACGACTGTTGGAGCGCTGGTTTTCAGAAGCGCTCGTGGCATAGGTTGCTAAGACGTTCTTGATAGATCGTTGAAGTTAAGCAACGTTCTGAGCGGTCACAATTTGGTGGGGCTAACAGCTAAACGCTTTCGTGCTTCGGAGGACACGTTGAATTGTCGGATCCGGCTTTTAAAGTCGTTAAGCCATGATGGAGGCCTTTAGGAAAACTCCGTCACCAGAGTTAGCTCATACGAACTTTCATGGGCAGCTAGAATTTTTTTGGAAAATCTGATGCTTACCTACTTTCACTTCTTCCAACAGTTATTTTCGAAGAATACTTGGACTAGGAAAAATAGATAGATTGCATATTATGTTACTTGGCTAAGGGTTAGATGTCTGTGTTATTACTCTACATAACGCAATATTCTACATTCCACTAAATAAAATAAAAAAATGTTTTTAGACCACTTTTGATCCGGTTTCTAAGCGATCAAAGTCAAGGAGTTTACTATAAAAAAAAAAATTATGTAATTTAAGTCGTCATTTTGATTGATATCGCCCGGAACTTGTTTATGTAATAGTGTCGTTTGTATTCAAACAGGTTGGTAACATCTTGCGTCGTTTTGATGATGATTGATGATGGGCTTGGACATGGTTATCGTGCTACTTGTTCTTTTCTGTTCAAACTTTTATGTCTTAGAAAATAATCTATACTTATAATAATTAATATTTTCTCGGCCATAGTTCCAACTTTTTAAGGGCACCAACAGTATGGACTAATATTTAAATTAATTAATAAAGTTAACATAATTCAAGGAAAATGTGCTCAAAACTTAAACGCAAAAAAATCTTCCCCAGTAACAACTCGCTCACGCGGTTTACATAAACATCGAAATTGAAGGCCGTATGACATGATGACATAAAACCAAACAGCCTGCGTAGTTGAGCTCCCTCCCTAATCTATTCGCATAGTAAAAACGGGGAAGTATATTGATGTCGGGGGTCCAGGTTACGCTGGTCGTATCGACTTCCGTAGGTCGTCGACCGCTGTGAAGGATTTCGTAGTGAGCTCGCGCGCTTGTTAGATGACCTTGGCTCTACTACCCGCCACTAGATTAGCCATTCATTGCGGAAACTCGCGGATTCAAGATGGCGAATATGGGCCGCGATCAGTGTTGCCCGGGACGGATAAAAAATTTGGAACGGCAGAGAATTTTGAATCGCGCTTATAAAAGCAACCTTTACATAATCAAAGCGTTGAAGCTCATTTATTTATTCACATAACTATCATAAAATAATGTATTGTGTTTTATATAATAAGTAAGTGTTTTTTTTTCACAAAAAATGAATATTTGGCATTCCGATCAAGGGCAAATTGGTCGTTTGCAAGTCGGGATACCTGGCAACATTAGCTATAATGCCCACGATCGATCAATTCGCTTTCGGGAATGCTTACGTCATTCATATTCCATTTAAGTAAATAGTTAAGTTATGAATCGTTTTGGTAAGGTTAGTTGAGTTTATTTAATCAACTAGCACCTTGACCTTCTGGCTCAGCGTTGGTACTGATTGATAAATGCTATATTTTTTGTAGATTCTGATATTTATATGAAAATACAGATTGAAGTTCACGTACCATGCTTCGCTAAGTTGCTAATAATGTTGGTAAAACTGTTTTGTATGTAAATAGGTACGTATTAGATGCTTGATGATACGATGATACGAGTGTTTTGTAAAGAAATCTTGCTGAGCCTATTGAAATATGTATTGAAATATTTAAGGAAAAAACTGACCAATATAAATACTTGATAGACGATCATTATAATCGTTGTTATATAAACTATACATTCGGGAGTGCGATATTTAGCTTAAACAGTAGTAAAGCCATATAGTGGTTAAATTAAAATTATTTAAAATATTATAATAGGTAATAGGTAAAAAAAGTAAAGTACTTTAGTTCGTAAAAGCAAGTGGCCAACTCAAGTTTCTTGTTATTCATGTCCTCGTAGCTTAATCGTACTCAACAAATCGACAGAACCTTGACTGAGACCTTACATGCTTCTAAAGTTCTAAGGCACGTTCAATTCGGTCCCGCGTTTAAAGACGTTCAGACTGTAAAGATGGCCATTACAAACAAACTAACTCATATTTTATCACAACATGGTCACCCTAGTTTATACGCGGACCCCCGATAACCTTTACTATATTTATCAGTGATTACTATACTTATACATTCGGAAAAACTGGACTTACTTGTATATAATGTATATAACAATTGCGTGGCACAAAATTAACATAGGCCCCTTTTAAATACGACTTTTATGTTTAATTCTTCAAATTACCCGAATTTTCCCTGCCTTTATTTCTTATTACTTGACGTTATAGAAATAACCGTGATTTTTAACTTCATGTTTTTGAACTATTTTTATAGATGTAATTTCTCGGACTTTTAAACGCCATCGTCTATAAGAAACTGCTGGATAAAAAAAAATGACGAAATATGTCTAAAAGTAAAATCGCGGTACACATTTTTGGAGATCTTTAAGCAGTGAAGAGGCTTATGAAGAATAATGGTGTGGTCAGAGGTATGTCGTAACACATATTTGGTTACATACATTTTGTAAAGGATAATACATCCTCGCCTCCGACCAACAACTTTTCGCGGCCATTACATTGTCGACAGATCTAATAGAATATTTACTTCATCTGTTGTGATAATGTTATTTCTATGTCACTGGTTTTCCGGTTGGGATAGGTTAGCTTAAAATTTGGGCAAAGTGGCGTAATTTACGGTGACCGCTTTTCAAGTAAATTACGTTTATAGCAATATTAAAATTTTCGTCTTGTTAATTTTTTGTTTCTCCCTAATATGCCTCTTTATAGTTCTTCGTACGAAATCTTTATTTAACATCAAAGGAAAATTTGAATATTTTTAGCATTTCAGTTAATATTACCGAAAATATTTTCTCATATCTACACCCTTTTAATGTTATGTAAATGGCCTACAAGTATGAAAAGAAATACTGCTCACTAATTTTATTCCGGATCATAAAATTACATAAAACTGAATATAAATCAGATTTGCTTGGTTAGTCTAAATATATAGTAATCCAAATTTATTTTCATTCTGAGTAGGCGGAAGATATAAGACGTGACTTTTTCAACAACATCGCGACGACCCAATTAGTTTTTCTAAAAATAACCGAAAATTATCAAACGACAGCTTAAAAAAAAAACGACGTTTTCGTTAGAATATCGGGTTAGTGTCCAAATCCCCATTATCCCCTTCAGAGCTGAAAGTACAGATCAAAGGAATTTAGACACCAAAATCTCTTTTTGAAAGAAAAGTATTTATTTAATGAGGGAAAATAATATATTAAATATTCTGTGTAGTTACATGCACTATGTTGATTTAATACTTAGTTAGCTAAAGACTGAAGTTAACTGCACTCAGTTAAAAATAAAATCTGTAAGTCCTCAACAGCACGACCTAAAGTTAAGAACCATTTATTTATTTATTTACCTATGACGTCTATAAGTAGGACTTTTTTCAATGAGTGTACTTCATGCTTTTTAAGGCTAATTAAAATAATCGGACGAGTTGACGAATGGAAATAATATTTGTTTTCGTTTTCGCCAACTGGTCAGAAAAGCCCAGTTTGAAAAGTGACCAGTTGACGAACCACTCAAAGTAAAAACATTAAAATCGATCAAGACTATTGGGATTGGAAAATTACGAATATACGCAACCGGGAATTTTCCTATACTCGTAGAACCTTTCATTTATTACGTAATTTATTTTGGGGTGGGGGTCCAAACAAGTCTTATTTTTAATAATAAATATTGGTCATATTTTTTTTTACGTAGGGACAGACAAATGGCCTGTAACAGCGTTAAATGGCAGAGTGGAAGAATGGAAGGGATGCCTTTGCTTTGCAGTGGGACAGTAGCTGCAAAAGTTAAATGTAATGGAATAAAATAAACGGCTCCTATAAACAAACTTATTCCAAAATGTCCGGCTATATCCTGACGCTATGGCCACCCTATTGCGGCAATATTTCAGTATTTCCGCCTTCCAGGGCGCCATCTACAATGGCGGACGCGACTCAAATATGAATCTTAATCGCTCACAAGTACGACGCACGGAATCTGATCGGACAAAGTTGCCGCAATTTTGTACAATAGTAGACGAAATATCTCGCTAAAGGATCGTACGTAAATGTTTTCCGTAGTGATGTGGCCGTCGAACATGCGCTAACGATAACTATGACACTCGCACGCACTTACTACAAATATGCGCAATAACAAAAAGCTCGTTAAAAGCGCATAGCGTTCGTTTATGTTAGGGTAGGGCACGCGTTGCCATGACACAAAGAAAAACAATTAAGCAAGCCTAACTACGACTCGTAGTGATCCATGTTGGATTTGACGATCTCTCAAAAACTGCCAAGTAACGACTGAGCTAGCCGTTGTGCATGCTTTCTCGATTTATCAGAAATGACACAGCTAGCTACTTTTCGATCAAACCATTTCGAACGACCGAATTCAGAAACGCTAGGTTAGTAGGTGGTGCTTATCTTTGACAATATTTTGTCTTTACAAATCTGACAAGTAATAAGATCTTAAATTAATACGATTTACAATATTTTAGTACCGTTTTTCGGTATTCATTAATCGATGTATCATAAACGACTCAACAATTTTAACCACGAGTGCCTGAACTTCAAAACGTGATCACTAGTTCATCATAAGCCATGACGGAGGCCTTTAGGCGGCCTAAAAAACTCCGTCACCAGAGTTGGCCACTTGCTCATACGAACGAACTAGTTCATCATAAATAAGATCTTGAGATCCCAGAACCAACTATTCTTGGTTAATAACCTCGCGAACGAACGAACGAACGAACTAGTTCATCATAAATAAGATCTTGAGATCCCAGAATCAACTCTTCTCGTTCAATAACCTCGTGACCAGGAAATGTCTAGTGTCGCGAACTTCATAAATACCGAAGCTCCCTTTAGGCGAATTCCGCCCGCCTAATTATATTAAGTGACGTCACGACGACACAGAATACAGAATAGGGTTATGTACTGTGTTGCTAACCGCCGGATATAGGTGTAGGAAGAAAAAGACGTGGCGTAGTACAATTAATTAAAATATGAGTTTCTGAGAGGTACAATTTAATGAAATTCAAAACGAAGAAAAAATTGCCATAAATGGCTACATTTTATAAACTAAAGTGCTAAAGTGGTGTCCTGGTATAATAATTACACTAATTACGTTGTGTTCATATACTTTTTTTTTGTACAAATAATTTAATCTGTGTGTCTTAGCTAAATTAAAACAATGTAGATTTTGGGTATATTTTAAATTTTAAAGTTTACGCTACTCATTTTACATAATATGCTCGCAATAAATTGATATCTATGAAAAGGTTTTTATTATATCTTCGAAACCAGTTAGTAATAATATCTTGCTCTACTCTATCCCTTCGAAGCTCTACATTGATATTCACAGATAAAATGTTTTGTGCTTGCCCTTGACCTAAAAACATTCCCAAGATCCGACCTCTTTATAAATCCTCTAGTCCTGACCTCTTTGAGTATCCTGCCTATATTAAAAATGAGAAAATCTGTCTGTACGTATCGTGTTGAGTAGTAGAGGGATGGCCCTTTAACGGTCAGGTAGTCATGAGTTCAAACCCCCTGTCGTGCAACTATATTATGTTTAGTAAAATTATACGATTTGACGACATCTGTGGTGCAGTGGGCGAAAGCCGGCCTGAGACGCGAAGGTTGCGGGTTCGATCCCCGGCACGGGACAAATGTTTGCATGTTCTTTTGCAGTTATTGGTTCCGGGTCTGGATGTTTTTCTATCTATAATATGTTTGTATTTACAATGTATCTAAGTATATATCAGTTATCTGGTTACCTTAACACAAGCATTAATTTACTTAGCTTGAGACTAGATGACGCTGTGTGAAATGTCCAAAAATATTTATTTTATTTATACGCTTTGACACAAGCTCTGAAGAAAACGTCGTTTGTGAAGGAAAACAACGTAACACGTAGTAGGAACCCCCATAGCATAATCAGCTCTATTAAAAGCTAGCTTGCTCAGTATCTTATCCTCGCAGCTTAATCGGACTTATCCACAAGAAAAATCGTATACTGTATTACGAATCGTATTAATCGATCGTATGTGTATTACGATTTTTCTTGTGGATAAGTCCGATTAAGCTGAGAGAATAAGAAGTATCTTAATCTAAGATATAATAATATCTAAGATACTTCTTATTCTCTCAGCTTAATCGGACTTATCTACTCGTATCTTATAGGTACGAGGACTGCACACAAAAAAAGTTAGCTTGTTCTACTGAACAATCCGCTATGCTTGTTTCCGATCGGTATTAGTATTAATTAGCCAATTTATTTATTCACAGACAAAATCACAGGCCTAAATTAGTATACTACTTATTCTATGGGCTTATTTTATGGTTCTCAAATTCCCATTGAAATGATCCCCTTTATAAAGCTCTGATCTGATAATGAGATAGGATTTAAGTGGTATAGACGGTGAATAGGATTTTGCAGTTAAAGAGCGAAATTGTATAGTGTGTGATAGAATGCTGATCTTGTTCTCATCTTGTACTTGCAATAAATAAGGAAGTTATAAATTTGACAACCTCTGTGGCGGGACAAAATGTTTGTATTCCAGTTGTTGTTGTCCAGCTTAAAGGGCTTCACATACAGCAGCTTTAATGTAAAGATGTACATTATAGCACGATACATCTCATTACACCTTTCCATAGAAATCGTCAAATGTAAAAATATACATTATAGCTGTCGTGTGTGGTCTCGTGACGATTTCTATGGAAAGATGTAATGAGATGTATCGTGATATAATGTTCATCTTTACATTATAGCTGCTGTGTGTGAAGCCCTTAACTATTGGCGGTTAGACGTCACCTTCCGTTTTTAATTTCACAATTAAATTCGAAAATCATTTTCTGTATTATGACATAGTAGTTTCAGCTCTGGCGGTCGGTACATTACGTTACAATAAATCAGTCAATACACTCCACATTCCAGCTAGATGGGTGATTCTATGATATTTTAGTTGTTTAAAAGTTATTTTTTACTGAGTCTGGATGTTTTCTAGGTAAAATGAAATATGATCACGACTAATGCTTCAGAGTGATTTAAAAATATATTATTATGAACATTAAAAACGAGATATTTACCATGATTTGTTGATTTATGAATTTTCTGTCCTGGTAAATATCCCTCATAAATCAACGAATCATGGTAAATATTCATAATGTTCAAAACCATAATCGTTTAAAAAGTAAAAAAATATCAGTTTTCGAGAGTTACCCAGCTGGACAATTGAACACACTTCCTTATTGAAGGGCTTACATCACTGACAGACGCGCTCCAGCCCTGCTACTCTGCAAAACGAAAAACGAAGTTTCGTGACAATTTTTGGGTTCTAATTATGTTGGTGAACTATTACGAATTCAGTATCCACCAACATAAGCTGACCCCGAAAATTGTCACGAAACTTCGTTTTTCGTTTTGCAGAGTAGCAGGGCAGACTCCGGCACCGTCACGAGACTTCATTCCGTTACGTGACACGGGATCCGCACTGACTTTCCATAACATACAAGCATACATCGCTTGTTTGCGACAACGACGACATAACTCATGATCTACGATTTTAGATACATTTGCATTTTCAAGAAAATAATGCTAGTTTTTTTGTAAAAATGTGTAATTTATCTAAGGGCAAAAGCAGGACAGAAGATATGACGCTATTGGCTATCTCGTCTAGCATGTAAGACGTTTCAATGTGATACTAGGTCCTACTGAAAAAATATTTGATACTTGTTAATCGTCCATTACGAGTTATGGCGATTTTATTCAAATCCGTCCAGCCGTTTGAGCGTGAAGGAGTAACAAACATTCACACTTACACAAACTTTCACCTTTATAATATAGAATAGAATAGAATATTACTTTATTGTGTACCATAAAAAAAAACAACTTAGATAAACAAAACAAAAAAAGTGTAACAATGAGCGACTTTATCGCTGAAAGCGATCTCTTCCAGGTAACCTTTGGACGGACAGGATAATATTAAAGTAAGTAGGAAATGTCTTAATCACATAATCACACTATTAAGACATTTCCTACTTACCTATAATGTATCTCCAAATAAAATTGACTAATTTGCAGATGGTATTAGCAGAACATTATGTTGTGATGATTCCAATCATATTCCACGAACGAAGAATGGTTTCTGTAAAATTATCATATTGATTATTCATGATGTGTCATACAAGTGACTTACAAATAACTTCATATGTGATAAAACATACATTTACGGGTGTACGGGAGTTTCAGTAGGCTGTATGGCGCAACTAACCTGGTCTCGTCAATCTAGCAGGTCCAGGGTCGTGTCCGGCTTGCACTGAGAATTCACCGCACTTTCTAGGTCCATAGGTGAGGAATGATGCTGGGACTGTAGTTTGTGTCTCTTATGGAACGATCACTAGAGGTCTTATATGATATTGAAGCGCGAGCGGCACTGTGCGAAAACACGAAGGATGCGCGCGCGGCTGTATCGGAAGGCGTCGAACAAGCAACTCTCAAAATGGCTTCCTTTCGCCGTTTCGAAAGACAATAGAGGCGTCACACCAAAACAGCCAATAGAAATATTGTGAACGGTTTTGATCTACCCTCAAAATTGTGTATGTCTTTAATACGCTACCTACATAAGAAAATAATGAAAGAAATTCGAACGAAAAATATATCATCTGTTCCGCTGGAACATGCCGCTCACCTTAAAAGAACGTGGTTGCTTTTAACATGAAAATTGTTTGTAATTATACTACACTAAAGAAAACTATAAACTAATAATGAGTATGTACGTACTGCTGATTAATGAAAAAGAAACGAAAAACTATTGCAAAGGAATGGGGCAGATTTTTACCACAGGTCTCTTAGTATAAGAGTTGCCCATTCGAAGGGTTACGGTACGTGTTATATTATCCGTACCTGGATGCAGAGCATGCACCCGTGCCAATCTCCACTGTAAAACCGGCAAATTATCATCGCGCACCACAACAATCATACCTTCACTAATAGGAGGGCCGCGATTATGAAACCATTTATGTGTTTGTTGGATTTCGTGTAAATATTCACGACTCCACCTCTTCCAGAAATGTTGAATGCATTGTTGCACCCACTGCCAACGATTAAGCCTATCAGTATTGAATTCTGTCAATGAAATGTCAGGTAGGGCCGTAAGAGGTCCACCAACCAAAAAATGCGCTGGAGTCAGCGGTTGTGGATCTGACGCATCTGAACTCAAGACGCATAAGGGACGTGAATTTAAGACTGCCTCGATTTGACAGAGTAAAGTGTGCATTTCGTCGTAAGTTTGAGTACGAGTTCCTATAACACGATGTAAATGATGTTTGAAACTTTTAACGCCTGCTTCTACTAAACCACAGAAATGTGACCCAGTAACAGGTTGAAAGTGAAATGTCAAGTTTTGTTTAAGTACCTGTTCATGTAATGTCCTTTGAACGGCGTCTGAGTTTAAAAATGTATACAGCTCACGAAGATGGTTGCTACATCCTACAAAGTTTTTTCCGTTATCGGAATAAATATCTGTACATAAACCTCTGCGAGACGTGAATCGTCGTAAGGCCGCGAGGAAAGATTCTGTCGTAAGATCAGAAACCAATTCTAAATGTATTGCCTTTACGCTCATACAAACAAATACCGCAACATATGATTTTATTATTTTAGCATTTCTAACTTTATTTGCACGAACATAGAACGGGCCGGCATAATCAACAGCTGTTTTAATGAAAGGACGCGCTGACTGTGCGCGTACGCTCGGCAACGGAGCCATCTGTGGCTGTGTGTGTGTGGGTCTGGCGCGAAAACACGGAACACACTTATGTATACGCTGTCTAACTATATCCCGCCCAGATAAAATCCAATATTTTTGTAACAATAAGTACTGTGTGGACTGAGGACCTGCGTGTAGGTGTGTAATGTGAGCATCATCGATTATTAACGTAGTTAAGTAATGTTTCTTCGGAAGTATCAATTGATGTTTTGATTCGAATGAAAGCAATGATTTATGCAAACGTCCACCCACACGCAACAAATTATCTTTATCTAGAAATGGTGATAAGCGTTTTAATTGATTTGTAGGCGATTTACTATTTGAAATATTTTTAATATCTTCTACGAAAGTAGACTGCTGAACTATACCTATAATCTTTTTTAAGTTAGAATTATACTCGAGCACCGTTATGTGCCGAGGAAAGGCAATCTGTGATTTTTTACACTTGTAATAAAATCGAAAAATGTAAGAAACGACACGAACAAGTTTTCCTAAAGAAGAAAATTTTGAAAGAAACTCAGGTTCTTCTTCTTTACCTACAGAAGAAGGATGTGCAATAATGGGAAGATTACGTTTTTCTTCCATAGTATTTATATTTTGATTAAGAACCGGCCAAGTATTTGGCTCAGTTTGTAACCAACTAGGACCATGAAACCATAAGGAGTGTTCGATGAACACCGCGGGCAGCATTCCCCGGGAAGCCGAGTCAGCTGGGTTATCAAACGACGGTACATGTCGCCAACAACTGGCAGGCACCCGTGACAGTATGTCACTTGTGCGATTGGACACAAACGTCTTCCATTCATGTGGCGATGAGCGTAGCCATGCTAACACAATCGTGGAATCGGACCATGCGTAGACATGATCGAAATGAATTCGGTCGCCGTAGGCGAGCATAACTTTACTAATTAACTTCGCTAGTAATAGCGCTGCCATAAGTTCTAATCGGGGGATCGACAATCGTTTTAGAGGTGCAACCCTTGTTTTTGCCAAAACAAGGGAGACCCGAGTTTGACCATCACTACATTTACACCGGATATACACACACCCGGCATAAGCTCGTTCGGAGGCGTCAGCAAAACCGTGAAGTTCAATAGAAATTGAATTAGAAAATATGTGACGCGGAAAAACACACTGCGATAAGAGTGGAAGTTGCTTGACAAAGCTTAGCCAAGCATTTGCGATATCAATAGGAGGTGACTCATCCCAACCTGTACCTGCTATCCAAAGTAGTTGCATTAAATATTTAGCGTATAATATTACCGGTGATAAAAATCCTATCGGATCGTAAATTCTTGCAATTTCTGACAGTATTGCCCGTTTTGTACAATTTAAATTAGAAGTTTTGACTTTAAAAGAAAAACTATCTGAAGTGGGGTTCCATTGAAGCCCGAGAACCTTTATCGAGGGATCTTTTTCTACATCAGCGAAAGATAAGGCTTCAGGCCGCTCACCATGAAAGTCCGAGGGCACTGCGGCGAGTATCGCCGGCGAGTTACTGTGCCACTTGCGCAACTCAAAGCCTGCGCTTGCACAAATACCGATCAGCTGTTTTTGTAGATTGAGTGCGTTCATCTCACTGTCTTCCCCGGAAACGACATCGTCAACAAAAACATCCCTCATCAAAACTGAGGACGCTAGTGGGAACTTCTCAGCTTCATCCCGTGCGAGTTGTTGTATAACACGTAACGCTGTGTGCGGAGATGAACTGATGCCGAAAACGACGACGCGCAACCTATAATCTTGAATAGGTAGGTCAGGAGATGGCCGCCAAACAATCCGCTGGTATTCCCAATCAGATTTTCGAACAGAAATATTGCGATACATATGTTTAATATCAGCTGTGAAAACAAACTTGTGAACCCGGAAATTAAGTAAAATATCTACTATGTCAGAGTGCAACTTCGGACCCGTGAGCAAAAGATCATTTAACGATTTTCCGTTACTGGTTTTACAAGCAGCATCGAATACCACCCTCAACTTGGTGGTTTCACTTGATTCTTTGACCACGCAGTGGTGCGGAATATAATAGTGAGAATTATCGTCGTAAGACGGAGGATTACAGAGTTCCATTTGATTTAAATCAATGTACTCTTGTAGACAAGCGTGATAGTCCTTTTTAAGGGACGAATTACGTTCTAAGCGATATTCTAATTTACGAAAACGAGCGAGAGCAATGTCACGTGATTGACCTAGTATAGGTGCAGTTTTAAATGGAAGTGCTACGACGTATCGACCGTTTTCGTCGCGAGAATGTGTATTTTGAAAAATCGATTCACACTGACTCTCATCGGGGGTAAAAGATTTATCTTCAGGAACTGCCTCCAGCTCCCAAAAACGTTGGAGGTCGCTGTCCTCGAAAAAGGAGCTATGACACACCTGGAGTGGAGACGGAGTAGGACAAACATCGAAAAATACTTTTCCCATCAATAAGTAGCCGAAAACACTATTAATTGCTATTGGCGCATCAGGACGACCCTTAACAATATTTCCCAGCAAAATGTGAGAAAGAACATCAGCACCTAAAAGCATTTCAACTGGTTGAGCGTTACTCGCGTTGAAATAAGGGTCGGCTAAGTTTAAGTTTTGAATATGGGGCCACGCTTCGATAGGTAATGGAATTCTTGGAAATTGCGAAAACAATTTAGGTAAAATTAAAGCTTCGACCGCTATAGCTGGAACATTTAAACCACGAGGAGTGACAACACACGAAACTATTCCTTTTGGTTGTATCGGTTTTTCTTCCCCGATCCCAAACACTGGAATACCAACATACCTAGGATTCAAACCTAAACGTTTAGAACACGCTTCCGTCATAAAACTCGCTTGGCTACCGGTGTCAATCAAACAACGAATTGAGTGATTCGTTGAACCAACGCATACATTGACGAGCGCAGTAGATAGCATGACTGTACACTTCCTAACCAACGGCGCAATGGACGACTCGCCACTCTCGCGCATCGCATGATTCACGTTAGTCGGTTGCAGTGACATGGTAGTGAGGCCGGGATCGACCGTAGCTTCCTCCGTAGGAGGGAAAGAGACGGGGCATGCTTGGTTTGAGTTATGTTTGATTTCAAAATGTAATAATGTGTGATGTCGTCTATTACACGTTTGACATGCATAATTCGACCTACAAGTTCTTAAATCGTGACCTACATTCAAGCAATTGTAACAAATATTTTTATTTTTAACAAAATTGTACCTATCTTGCGGAGACATATTCAAGAATCTCGAGCATTTTGATAAGATGTGTTGATCGTCACACAAAATGCATCGTTTGCCAATTTGAACATCGGTTGATTCCGTAACGGCGAATGTTTGTCGCGGAGTAAAACCGTTTGGCTTTGAAACACCAAAATGACCGTTAGCGGCGCCACCGGAGCCGCTGGCTCGGGACGGGTTCACGCTGGGTACGCGAGACCTACCCTCAACAATTTTTGAATCGCTGTTCGACATAATTTCAAACGTTGAAATTTCCTGTTCTAAGAAACTTATGAGTATATCTACGGTAGGTATATCAGAAGCTTTATTGAGCGATAACTCGAAACGCTTACGAACTGAATGCGGTATCTTACGCAGTAAGATATTTAACAAAATGAAACTCCATTCGTGCACTGGAAATCTCATCATTTCGAGTGCTTTAATATTTTCCATATAAACGTTAACTAGTTTACGTAAACTTACATTAGACTCGTTAGCACACTTTTCTATGTCAAGAATGCGATCTAAATGTTTAGAAGCAATGATTCTACGATTCTCATACCGATTTATAAGAATTTCTAAAGCGACAGTATAATTTTCATCTGTGATTGGAATGGATTTAATTAAGTTATGTGGCTCATTTTTTAGAGTTAACAACAGGTATCTAAACTTTTCCGCTGATGTGTAGGCATCATTGCTGTGGATAACGGCACGATATAAATCGTAGTATGAGGGCCAATCTGTAGATTCTCCACTGAAAGTTGGCAATGGCAACGTAGGCAATTTGTTAAGGCAATGATTTTGTGTGTAAGGCAACGATTGCGTAGTAATACGGCTCATGCGTCTACCTTCTTGATCGGCTTGTTTAAATTTATTAACATGTACTAATATCGCGTAATAACAATCATTAAAATCATTACGAATTTTTAACTGTTCTTCTTTGTTAAAGGTTTTAGATTTCATCAAAGCTTTTTCTATTTTAGCTTGAAGTTTGCCAAACTTTCTTTGTTGAGAAGTGAGATCAGTAGATCTAGATTTAAATTGTAAAATATCAGTAGTGGAAAAAAGCAACGTTCTTTTAAGATCCTCTAAGATAATATCTCGTTCAAAAATATCTTGTTCAATAGCTGAATCGTCCGCCATTTTGTGTAACAAAGATGACTTACGATTGCAATGGAAAATTACTAAAATATGTACACGTAGTGTAGCAATAAAGACGACACAATCTGGAGGAATCAAAACTGGATAGTACTATCCGGATCGAAGGATCAAAACTATGTACGGGAGTTTCAGTAGGCTGTATGGCGCAACTAACCTGGTCTCGTCAATCTAGCAGGTCCAGGGTCGTGTCCGGCTTGCACTGAGAATTCACCGCACTTTCTAGGTCCATAGGTGAGGAATGATGCTGGGACTGTAGTTTGTGTCTCTTATGGAACGATCACTAGAGGTCTTATATGATATTGAAGCGCGAGCGGCACTGTGCGAAAACACGAAGGATGCGCGCGCGGCTGTATCGGAAGGCGTCGAACAAGCAACTCTCAAAATGGCTTCCTTTCGCCGTTTCGAAAGACAATAGAGGCGTCACACCAAAACAGCCAATAGAAATATTGTGAACGGTTTTGATCTACCCTCAAAATTGTGTATGTCTTTAATACGCTACCTACATAAGAAAATAATGAAAGAAATTCGAACGAAAAATATATCATCTGTTCCGCTGGAACAACGGGTATTTATCGCTATTTACCTATATATTTTAAAATTAAATAAAGGTAAATAGCGCTAAATACCCGTAAATGTATGATTTATCATATGTGTTCTGATTGCGAAAGTTTAAAAAGACAACTTCATATCGCTGGTTAAATGCTAAACTACCACAATTCAAAATTTAACTTTTTTCAGTAGGGCCATTCAAAGTTTTCGATAAGGTTTTTTTAATTTTTTTGAGTAAGTCTTATTTTTATTTCTATGTATTACCTATCAATCGACGCGTAATTTTAATTAGAATTTAAGTGCATTTTTAGTTTCTCCGTAACTTTAACCCAACGTCATATAAAAGCAGATAAGTGACTTTAGCATATAAAAAAATGTATTATATACACAAAAAATATATCACCAAAAGACCATATTTCATTAAAAAATAAGGTTTATTAAACTAAAACAAGTTATTTTGAAGGTTTGAATCACAATCTAGTAGTATTATGCAATTTAAATGTTACACGAACAACAAAGTTTTATAAAGATTCTAAAAAATACACTTTTTTAAATGAATATAAGTACACCGAAAAATAATATCCTATCAAAATAAATGCTTCTAAAACCATAAACATACTAACGTGACTAACATTTTGGCTAGGTAACGGCCTTATCAATGCTCGAAGGAGCATCATACTAAGTTCCTCCATCGACTTTGCCCATGTGGCTCTAGTACCACCCATGTTTCGACCGAATCAAAGGCTTTCTCAGTGTCCACAAACGCTAGACAGCGGCAAGCAAGTTACACCCAATGATAAATAGTTAGTATGCCATTAAAAAAATAAAGTAATTTCAATATTGTTTTGAAGCAACTTAAAATTGATCTCATTATTTACATTATTTCTTACCGGATAGTTCAAGATTTATGATAACTCTCATAGCGTATGTTGTTGGTTACTCTCTTATTATTGTTGATCTTAGCGTAGAGATAGGTACTTATTTTGTGTAGGTATTTGAGGTTTTTAAAGCATTTATTTGTTTTATTAGTTAAAAAAAGGGATAAGATTTTAAGCTAATAAAACAAATAAATAAACACACAGAGGTGTGGTTTTTATGTTGTTGATTACATTCTTTTATATTTTTAGATAGGTAGGTTACCTACTGCTATTGTATTAAAATAGTTTTATTGTTCGACATTAAAATTAGACGTTTGACATTACTTTTAAAATGTTGTACCTACTTACAGGGAAAAATATTAATAAAACAGTGATTTTTGTATGATTAAAAACCCGTTTAAAGCAAATTAAAAACAAGCACATCTCAAAAAATATTCTTACGTCCTGAAAAATAATCTTTGATTTCTTATAAAAGTTATGTTCAAGACAAACGCATCTCAAAAAGGCACTTAATGCTTTAAAAAATTATAGTTA
The DNA here is from genome assembly GCA_963582015.1 of Xanthorhoe designata. Classification (NCBI taxonomy): domain Eukaryota; kingdom Metazoa; phylum Arthropoda; class Insecta; order Lepidoptera; family Geometridae; genus Xanthorhoe; species Xanthorhoe designata. The sequence goes on from OY757045.1 coordinate 2,088,521, forward strand.
AGTTCACGTAAAAGTTATGTGCAAAACAAACGCATTTCAAAAATGATACTTTTGAACATACACACAACGTAATATCAATACAATAATCTTGTGCAAAGGTACCACATTTCGGAATGTGGTACCTTTGCCCAAAAATAATATTTGTTTTTGACTTTTATTTATATTCAATAGTACCACATTCCGAAATATGGCACTTTAGAATATAAATTTTAGTCAAATTAAGTGCGCTTCCGCCAATCACTCAACCACAACTGAAAAAATGGCTGTTTAGCTCTGAAATTTGGTGCCAAAGTGTATAAATGCTAAACAGACACAACTGTTTTTTGGTAGTTTTTAATGCGAAAATTAAAAATGTCTTTTACTCATACTATAAAACAACTATTTGTAATCTCATTTTTGTAATAAAAACGATTTTCACGATTTTTGATTTGTGGTACCTTAGCATTTAACCAGCGATATGTGTACAATTTGCTGAAATTAAAATGGAAAATTCCATTTAAAATATAAAACTGTTGCATTGAGCTAAAGCGATACACTCAAAACTGCTGTATTGTACGGTCGGTCAAAAATGTGTACATACCCTACAGTTATAGATATAGGTTTTTATTTTTGGCTTTGCACGGCTTGTGCATTTAGCCACTATCATGTCCATTATAATTAAAGTTATGAGATTGAGGTGCATTTCTGTTCATTTTATTATGAGACTACCTCATAAGTATCCCCTTTCAAACAAGAAAATAATTTTTAAATTCAGCACACTAGACGACAATACATAAATAATAATAAAAGATTCCGACGTATTGAGAACCTTTTTCGAAGTCTGTTAAAGTGCAAAACCAACGGGCGCAGCTAGTCTTTCAGTATTTCACTAACAAAAAAAAAATAAGTTTAAAAAATACAAACTAGGTACTTGATGACAAAATATGTAAAAACCGTTGAAATTTGTTCCCAGAAAATGTCTTCGGAACAACAGCTGTTACGTACGAGGCTCTATATTCTAAGAATACCTACTCATTAATGTCAATCTGACACATGGTAACGATACGGCGCCAAACAGTGACGTCACATCCGCTCCTCATTCATACCAGCACTCATTCATAAACTCACGCTTCAACATCTCTGGCACTTTTAACCTTATCACATATGCTATAAGGCTTGAATACAGCTCGAGTTAATAAGAAGGTTTTAACTTATAACCTTATTTGTATTCAGAGTAAGTATCTTTTATAGGTGTTGGTAGTTTAACGACTATTTTTTGCGTAGAATGTTAATGATTCGTTTTTTTCAAAGACGATTAATATCTAGAAGACAGACAAAGGCCATACACAAAATCGTAACCCTAAAAAATAGCCTGAAAACTCTGAAACATCAATTTTATCCAAGAAATTTCAATTACTTTCTAGTTAAAAATGTTTAAATATTGAATATTGTTGCTACCTACTACTAAGTATTGAAATTTCTTGTATAAAATTGATGTTTTAAAGTTTTCAGGCTATCTGGTACTGCGGGATCGGGTTACGATTTTGTGTATGGCCTTTGTCTGTCTTCTAGATATTAATCGTCTTTGGTTTTTTTAATTTGAATAAAAAAATAGTTTCGGCTGATCGAAGGAATAAAATTTGAATTCTTTAATTCCTGTTGGAATGTTTTAATTTTGGTTAGTTTTATTTTGAAACTGTGGATGAGGATATCAATAATAATAATAATTTAATAAAAACATTGTAAACACAGTTACAAAGAACAAGTAATTAAATAAGTAGGACCAAAGGCGATGAATACCAAGAAGAATGAATGAATGAATGAATGAAAATACTTTATTGCACACTTACAGAAAGGAACTTATGAACTAGTAACAATTTAGTAATAATTGTACAATGGGCGGTCTTATCGCTAAGAAGCGATCTCTTCCAGACAACCTTTGGATGGAATGAAATCAATGAGATAGTAGGAATGGCAGGGGTGCAAAAATGCATTAAACGTCCTTTATCAGAGAGAAAAAAAAACTACACAAAGTACTTAATACATTACAAAATACATTTCTTATAAGAGTTTTATGTGTAATACGCTATTAACGCGAGGAGTGACCGTACTCATACCAAGATAAATACTTTCCTGAAGAATCGAAACTTGTCGGTATCTAAATTCCCGTTGTGTTCATTGTCTAGACTCAGATGTTGAAAGTCTGGAACTGAACCCACTACACCATGTTGGCTTAACGGAAGAATCCTTGAGGTACCCCGAACTAGGCGAATCATCATTCCACACGCATTTGCGTATGTATGTAGCAATAAAATATTAAGATAAGAACGCCCTTCGCGTACTACATGTACAGTCGGCGTTAGAAGTCGTATAATAAAAATGAAATTATTTTTTTTATAGCTGTTCCCCGCAGCGTCCTTTTCCAAGGTCTAATCTATCTCTGTACCAAATTTTATCAAAATTGTTTCAGGGCGTGAAAGCGTTACTTTCGCATTTATAATATTATATTATATTATTAATAAGTAGGGATAGTAGAGATTAGTAAGGATTTATTTTAAGCTTGCAATCTGCTGATGGGCTTGCAACCTGTCACATATGGAATGTTAACTTCTGCAAAATGTGGGCATGTACCTACCAAATATGTCTTTGGCTTGCCTCTGACTAGCCTCCTAGACGTCTTAAAAGGGTCTCAAAATGCCTAAAGATTTAAAAGAATACGTCTACCGCATCTTGGAAATACAGTCGTGTACATTTAAATATATATTTTTTAATTTCAATTAATTTTTTGCCTATTTGGATACAAAGTTAATATAGATATAATATAGAAGTTTATTATATTATATTGATTAAGTCAAAATTAAATATTATTTGATTAAAATAACAATAGACGGTTGAAGCTGACAGTCAAGTCGTAGATCACTCCACAACTTGTGTCGCCGACTGTCCTGCCCTTGGCGTTTCGACAATGGATCCCATGTGCGTGTGCGCACACAGTTTATGTTTCCGTCCGAGTTCGTGAACATTTTGTAGTATCCAGTAACTACTTTTGACGCATATAGGTGTATTTTTGTTCAGAACTCTGAGATCCTCAACAGATCCTCAAATGAGACCACACGAGAAGCATTAGCATTAGCTTTCAAATAAAATAAGAATTTTAAAAATCGGTTCACCCAGTCCAAAGTTCTGAGGTTACGAGTAACAAACATAAAAAAAATACTGACGAATTGAGAACGATACATTAAGGTCGTCTTAGTGGGATAGAATGGTCCTTAATGCCTTATGACACAAATCCAGTCATCCTAATAATAACAAAAAGTCACTTTGATTCACGTCAGATTGAGAAACCAGAAATAATAAATAATAATTTGTCATTACAAACAAATTATCATAATAATGTATATACTTATTTAGTGTTTGATTACATTAGAATATAGAGCGACGTAGCATCTTGACCAAACCAAAAGGTTGTGAGTTTGAATCCAAGGTTTGATCAGTGGTTAATGTATAAAAATATTAACAGAAGCTGCAAATAGTAAAGGAAAACACTGAAGATATATTTCCCTTCAATCATTTTACTGAGTTATTAATTACATTAAGCGCTCGTGGCGAAGCTTGCTAAGACGTTCTTGATAGATCATCGAAGTTAAGCAACGTTCTGAGCGGTCACAACTTGGATGCAAGTGGCATTAATATCTGAGCGCTTCCGTGCTTCGGAGGGCACGTTAAGTTGTTGGTCCCGGCTATGAAAAGTCGTTAAGCCATGACGGAGGCTTTAAGGCGGACTAAAAACTCCGTCACCAGAGTTGGCCACTTGCTCATACGAACGAACGAACGAATAAACTAAGTTATTTTTCTAATATTCGTCAAATCTAAAGAGTAATGGAACTAAGAATAATATCGTTTGTCTGTTTGCATAGCAACACCGTGTGAACCCTCTAAACGATGTGCGAAAGGATGTTGTCAAGGGCAACTTGGACATCCGAATAATAATGACCTTAATGTTTCACAAGTCCTCTTTATGTCTTAACATGTGTAGTGAGTGAGTTCATATGAGCTAGTCATTAACCTAGTAACTAGTACAAAGTTTTTTTTTTCGAACTAGTACTAACTACTCAACACCGCTAAGAGTGGCGTGATTGAGGCATTTACCCAGCAGTGGGTGTTACCACTCAGCCGGTAACACCCACTGCTGGGTAAAGATAGATAGATAGATAGTATTAACTAGTACGAAGTTTGTAAGATGCTTTAGGCTTTGTGGCTAACGACTTTAAATGCCTTCTGAAGCTGATTTAAGTACTATTTCGAATTTATTACATTCTAGCTAAGAGCCTATGCACAGTACGTTTTTCGAACGAGCACGCACTGCGCGGTTTTGTGTAGCGCGTTTTACAAACGCTAGGATAGTGTGCATGGGTCACAGCTTGTCGGTGCTTTTTGTTCGCCACGCGTTATTTCGATTCCAACGCCGTTTGAAAAACGTGGTGTGCGTAGGCTCTAAATCACGGGTTGAAGTAGTCTAAGAGGGTAGTCAGAGGCACTTTTCAGGAATTAGAAAATGGTAGGTACGTGACAAGTTGACACATCACCGCCTATTAGAAAGCCATCACCGATTGTCCTAGTTTTGTTGATTTTGTTAAAATAACAGTTTTGTATTTCTAGCAGCTTTTGATGATCATTCCCTAGCTCTGACCGTGAACCATTTCCGAATGTTTACAAACTTTTCTTACAATGTGTAATTATTTAGGTAACGGTATTATTAGGTCAAGATGCCAGTAATAAACATCAATGCCATGGAAAGCGCTAAATTGATTTAGAGCCCTGCGTTATTGTATGAAACTATTCAATAATAATAAATTAGAAAGATACTGTTGCTTTACATTTGTTTGGCTATACTTGGGACCTGTGGTATAATTATAGTAATATTTTCAATGATTGAAAGATACTCTATAAAAACTATGTTCATTGTCATGTTTTCGCGTCGCTGTTCGCGCGTGAAGTGTGAATGGGCTATTGGATAATTGAAAGAGATTTCAGCAATATAAATTACTATTTAAATCTGACTGTGACTACTAATCTCAGATATTAACTTACCTCAATATTTTTTAGTAAAATGCACTTCTTTTTGTGCTCTACATTATTTCTGCACAGAAAAATGCAAAACGATATTTCCGATCAACTAAGGCCCCGACGAGATTCGAACTCGTGATCTCCTGTTTACTAGACAGGCGCTTTAACCAACTAAGCCACGGCGCCTCGACAGCTCTAGCTGAAATTACAAGACTAATATTTTATAACTCTTCCAAATATATCGTCAAGAGAAATTTTCATTCACACTAATATTTACAATGTATTTTATGTGTTTGCTTGTTGTAAATTATCGGCTTATTTAATAGCTATTGCATGTCAATAATTGATCTTATCTTTTATTATGACGTTAAGTAAGAATAATTATTAATTAAATTACACAATGTTGTTGTAGTTATTTAATTTATTTATTTAAACGTTTATATTTTATGTGGCTGTATTTCAAACACTTATACAGTTATAATTAACTTCCAACGACTTTCTGTGATCCGATTAGTTATCTCTCTGCTCGAATTATGTAAAAAACTAGATATTTTTATTATTAACAGTTTATAATTGTGTTTTTTGAGGCATAGAATAGGTACGCATAATAGGGTATATGACGACCTGTGACGCAGTGAGTGGAGGCCTGCTAAAGACGCAGAAAGTTGCGGGTTCCCTGCTGCGATTTATAATACTTAATAATACCACAGACGATTATTACCTAGAAGACAGACAAAGGCCATACACAAAATCGTAACCCTGGATCCCGCAGTACCAGATAGCCTGTAAACTTTAAAACATCAATTTTATCCAAGAAATTTCAATACTTAGTAGTAGGTAGCAACAATATTCAATATAAAAAAAAATTAGGTAATTTTAACTAGAAAATGGGGGCAATTCTGAGTGTCGCAAAAGCTAAACTAACCTAACTAAAACTATTGCCATCCTTTTTATTTCCCATCGCTTTGAAAGGGACGGCAACAATTTTAGTTAGCTTAGTTTAGCTTTTGCGACACTCAGAATTGCCACCAGTAATTGAAATTTCTTGGATAAAATTGATGTTTTAAAGTTTCCAGGCTATCTGGTACGGGTTACGATTTTGTGTACCTACCTATGGCTTTTGTCTGTCTTCTAGATATTAATCGTCTTTGATAATACTTTAGGATTCGAATATAACCTTCGATTCAGAAGCCAAGATCCATCCCACTAGCTAGGTCATTCAGCACAACAGATGCACTTTCTACCCCCCGGCTGATCATTGTTCTCCAACAATACTGAACCTTTGTTATAATTGGGCATTTAGTTATTGCAATGAGGTAATTACATCAGACAGTAGGCCTTACGAGCTGTGGCCAAGGGGCTCAGATCAAATAATAAAAAGAAGGTATTATTGAAAAATTAAAAACTAGCTTAAAAGTCGTGCAAAGGCCTCTTATTGAAACACGGTGAAAAGCTTTTGCAACATGTTTATCATAATAGGCTTGTTACTGTTAAAACGTGATCTAGAAGGTTTACTAAAATCATACTTGAAATTAATAATTATAAAATCTCTTATTAACCTATACTATAAATTATGATCTGATGTCTATGTATACACTACAACCTTCCGAAACGACCTTCTTTTGGTATAATTACATTCGCACAAATCATAAGTAAAAAGTGCAAAGTGTTTTATTCATTTAAAATTGATAAATATCGTAGCGTTAATTATTCCAAAATATATATATATTGTCAACTATCCCGGAATTCCCGGATACAGAGACCTCACAAGCTTGATAAATAAATATTCAGATCTCTATCAACACAAAAGATTATAAGTACTACATATCATGATACGCTTCAGTTGTTTTTAACACCTGCACTCGCTGCTGCCGCGTCGCACCGCGCCCTGCAAAATTCTGAAAAAAAAAATTTTTGCTTACTTTTAATATCAGAGAGGAGTGAAAAAAAGAGATGGAACCTTTGCGATGGGACTAAATAATAATAATTTTAGTAGCGGAAGTGGAGGTGTGCTTGAGCAAAAATGTATGTTCTTTGTGAAGTACCTACTAAGAAGTTAACAGTATGATAAGTGATACAGGAGAATAAAAGAGAAAAACCTGTTGTGCAGTCTTTGCTTAAGTTAGCAGTCTAATGTTTGTAGGATATGATGTACTTTTCCGACTTTTTTTTGTTTGAAAAGTTCAGAATCTCGGTACTACGTAAGTTAAGATCTACAATACCTTCTATTTGCAAATGAACTTTACATGCATATCTTTACTAATAGGCACGTTTAGTAATGTGATTCAATATTCCACAGAACTTGTTGTTTTAATTGTTGTTTGACCCTAAAACAGAGAAACGTTGCTGATCGCCCAAGTATGAAATCTTGAATTAACATAAAAGTTTTTATTAATCAACAAGAAAGCGATTTTCTAATTAGTCGTTATCAAAGAGAAGCCATTAGATCGCACCATGCTCCCGTGCTCTTTTATTTTTTACGCCATAACTTAATTGAATAAACTTATTAAAAAGGTTTGGTGTCTTAGTTATGGTTTATGGTTTTAAGCAAATTCAAACAGGTTTATTTGTTGAAGTTCGAAATACAAACAGAGTTACTTTATTTAATCTGTGTTGAGCTTATCTCAAATCTCTTTGTTATTAACTAAGGAAATGTTTGGTGTCTGTGGAACTTTTTTAGGCATGAGTTTTAAATTTGGAATTTTAATGCTTACTTCAGATAGTTGAACCGATAGGTAATAGGTTCTGACAAGAGGTTTTTAGTTAAGCGATATGTGTACCTACAGATTCTTACTTCATAACTAGTTGTTAAATGATATTGAAAAACAAACCTCATCAACATTAAATGCAAAGAAACTTACACGAGAAAACTTAAGTAGAGGTGTTATATTTTACAAAAAGATATGTATTTATAAAAAATGCTTAAGTGAATCCGCAGTGGTTAATAAATACAATTATAGAGAAATATAAGTTTTACAGAAGCTGTTTATAATTAAATATTATATGTTTAAGATAATAAAAAGCACATAATCCACACATCCTTAAGTATTGTCTGTGTATCGTACCGTGCTAAACTTTTAGAACCTTGCGTGCGAACGTGAATTAGAATTAAATAAAAATAAGTGCTTCAATGTTCATAGAATTATTTTCTAAAAAGTTATAATAAATAAGTACTATTTATACTTCTAGGTGGCCATGCTTTATGTGCTTTGGTTCGTGCCTAGCTATAGCTACCCGCTATTCTTTGAAATGATTATTAGAATTGCAGATTTTTCAAGTAAAAAAATTCTAATTTATACAACAAGCTTACTCGCCCGCCGCTTCGCTTGCGCGGTACCTTGGTAAAATATAGCCTATATGTTCATTCGGAAAGTCCATGCTACACATTTGTGAAAGCAAACTGAAACAAAAGCAAGCGCACTGCGTACAGGCAGTAGAATCACCTAGTTTTAAGAACGTGACATGTCAAAGTGGTCTATAAACAATCGTACTGAATAAATATTTTGAATTTTGAATTTTGAATTTCTCACCGTTTAAACCTTCCCTGAACTTCCACAAATATTATTCAAGATCAAAATTAGCCAATCGGTCCATTCTCGAGTTATAGCGTGACACGAAGAAATAGGGGTTCATTTTTGTATATAGATTTAAAATATGTTACGGACGGATTATTTTAACATTTTTTATCCGTAAAATTAAGTGTTATTCTATGTACTAATTTAATATTAGAAAACTTAAGTACCATAAGGTCAAGTGCACTAATCCTTACCCTTGTCGCAGCGTATGAAGATCAGTGTACCGTGTATCGCGTGTAAACACGGCATTAGACCGCACATGCAATGTGGAAAGGTCTTAAAAATTAAAATAGTCAAAAGCAAATGTAAGTTAATAAGATCGGTTAAGTGCGAACCGATTTGTTTACAGAGGGTTCCAGACAATTGAATGTTTGGGTCCAACAATACGGTATGATTTACGAATTTTATATTTTCAACCACCGACTAAGAAGAGGGGTGTTAAAAGTTGTGTGTTGTTTCTCTTTATTTGAATTCATCAAAAATATGACATTCACATTTACTTACTACTTAGAGCATGTTTTTCGAACGAGCAGTCACTGCGCGACTTATGCCGGGTTCCTATATCCAACAAAAAACTTTATATCCAACAAAAAACTTACGGATGTCCGTAGGTGACTCGCACTAACCCCCGGTTCCTATATCCAACGTACGGATGTCCGTAGTTCGGTCGTCATAGCAACGTTGTTATCTGTCAAAAAGTCTCATGCATTTTGTGTTGAACAAACAACGTTGCTATGACGACCGAACTACGGACATCCGTACGTTGGATATAGGAACCGGGGGTTAGTGCGAGTCACCTGTCAGTTCGCAGCGCGTTTAACAAACGCGAGGCTAGTGTGCATGTGTCACAGTTAGCCGATGCCTTTTGTTTGCTATGCGTTTGTATCGATACAAACCTTCAGTCACAGTGAGTTTTATTTGCGTTTGTATCGATAATAACTAGCAGTGACTGCGCGATCGAAAAACGTTGTGTGTATAGACAAGAGCCTTCTAATGCCGGGTTCCTATATCCAACTAACGGATGTCCGTAGGTCGGTCGTCATAGCAACGTTGTTTATCTGTCAAAAAGCAAGTCGTCTTAGTAAGTCTTCTAATGCGGGCACCACACGTTGGAGTGTTGGAACGTGTTGGTTCCATCACTCCCATGTGGGGATCGATCTTGGACGGTTATTGGACACAAACGGAGCATTGCCATTGGTTATTCTATTCATAGCCAATGTTGGAAGCAAGTTGAAGCCAATGTGTTGTGCCCGCATAAGAAGGCAAACATGACTAAATTTGACGAATGCTCGAAGAAAAGTGAAGTAATAGCCCTTCGTGCTGAAACATCGTAATTAGGGCCGCGATAAGTGCTGTTAGCTAAGTAATGACAAGTGGAGCGATGTTACTGCGCATGTCGCAAGTTAGAGGAAACGGCGGGTTATGATACTCGTATCGTAGGTACGCAGAGCAAGTGGCTAACGCTAGTGAGGAATTAATAAAAAAAAGACGTGTGGCACTCGGAGACTGCTGCGGTAAAGCTATTGCATAGCATTTGTTTTTTTTTCGGAGTGGGGGGTGTGGGTTGCACGTGGCTAAGACTAGCGCAGGATAGAGGCGAATGGCATTCACGAAGGGAGGCCTATGCCCAGCAGTGGGTTAAAAGTGGCTGATGATGATGATGATGATGATGATGGGGGGTGTTAGGTTATTTTCGTTACGGAATTTCTGGATTCGGTCTCCACGCTCAAAGCTCGCGATAGAAGCTATGCAATAGCTTAAAAGGTCTTTACGATTTGAAAGCCTAGACAATTTAACTTGCTCTGCGAAGCGCTAAAGATGATGCTGATTATGCCACTTGCGGTCACCCATCCAATTTGTGACTGTTTCGAACTTCTCTTCAATGATCTATCAGTAAAATCTAAGCAAGCTTTACGAGAGCTTCGATGGAACTAGCCGTTCCAAGTGGTCCTACCGAGTAGTCTTACCAGTAGAACTACTGGTTATTTCCTTCCCACTAGACTTACTAGAGACCACTGGGAACTTTGTACGATCCGTTCCCGATAAATAAATAAATAAATAATTATAAAACATAATTATGCAAACGGGTATTTATCACGAATATTACCTTTATAGAATAGAATAGAATAGAAATAAGTTTATTTGACACACACACCACAAAACAAAAGACAAAGAAAGAATAAAAAAAAAACAGTGACAAAAAGGATAAAAATAAAAATATTCACCCGATGTTTCGACCGGATTGCACCAGCCGTGGTCGCGGGAAGACTGAAGTATTGGAGGTACCCGTTGATAAATCCCGTTTGCATATGTTTTATAATGTGTTCTGATCGCGAAAGTTTAAATGATAAATGACATTTATTTGCACGAACACATGTGTTACAATAAAGTGGTCTTAAATACATTACTTAGTCCAAACTATGTCCTACCAAAGTTTTTGGCATGCAAATCTGTAATATGGTTCTTATTTTACAATTTATTTAATTATATGATCAGTAGGTAAATTAGTAAGTCAAGAAGTTTAAATGTCATAAATTAATAATTAAAAAAGACAAATAAATAAATCGCTTGTGAGTTGTGCTACATGCGTGTAGTACGGTTTCACGCGGTAATGCGCGCTCCGAAGCGACTTTTGAAAGTTCCGCGCTAAGTAGCCGACAAGTGTTCGAGCGGACGCCGACAGGTGCGAGTGACACTCAACACTAGCTTTTTGAGGACATTCTACTGAAAATTATGATGAGGGGTTAACGTCCGAATAATAATAAATAAATAATAATAAATTCTGAGCGGTCACAACTTGGATGGGTGACCGCAAGTGGCATTATCAGCTGAGCGCTTCCGTGCTTCGGAGGGTACGTTAAATTGTCGGTCCCGGCTTTTAAAGTCGTTAAGCCATGACGGAGGCCTTTAGGCGGCCTAAAAACTCCGTCAACAGAGTTGGCCACTTGCTCATACGAACGAACGAACGAATAATAAATAAATATCCTTGGTCATTTTACACGGCGTCATCTAGTCCCAATGTGTTATGGTAACCAGATGAATGATATAATACTTAGATTCATTTTTTTTTTGTAAATACATCAACATTATTAGAAAAACTTCACTTCACTTCACTTCTTATATTTGGCTTTCGCACGGCTTGTGCCACGCATTTAGCCACTACCATGTGTTTAAATTTTTAGTTAGTTTAGTCAAGGTCAAGTCAAAGTCATAGTCAGCGTCAGTAAAGATGTGGGTTCTTTACTGCAGCTTTTTACATGGACTTCTTGAGAGAACTCGAAATGCAATGATATACAGTTTTGTTTCATTTGCCTACATTTATGTACGTTCACGAACACTTAACAGTTAATAATCCACCATTATTACATATTAACATTCGCCAAAACACAAATTTCGGAAAATAAAACAAAAGAGACAACATGCCATCTTGAATTCCCGTCAAAAAGCCTATTAGAAAAACACCCAGACCCGGAACAAATACTGGAACGCTACTTAAATGTAAGTGCTATCTATGACATTATTTGACGTTTGTCTATACAAAACTGACAGGTAAGAGCGTCTGAAATGGTTAATACGCTTCCAAATATTGAAGTAGCGTCAGTATTCGGGGGTCTGTATTCATAATTTCAAACAAAAAAGGAACAGAATCACGACTATAACAAAGCACTTTGACTTACTAGTAAAGTCAAGCGTTAATAAGATAGGAAATTACCAGTAAGGTGGTACATTTGAATAAAAAAAAACTTGACCAAGAGGTAACACTACTTTATTTTGTTACACTTTTCTTTATCATCAATATGTACAAAATTTTAATCACATAGTTATCTCTACTAGTAGGGAATCAACCAAACAACGATCAACGATGGGTAAACCAGGTGTCGGAATATCTGCAGATGCCGGTGAATGCAGCCCTCCAACAGGCAACCGACCGAAATTCCTGGAAAAGAATTCTGGCTATGCTACGTCGGCAGAGTCACGATCCTCAGCAATGAGGGACCGATTGAGGAGGAGGAGGACTAGTAGGGGATGCTCTTGGAATCAGTAATATCGAAATTGATTATCATCATCATCATCATTGGCAGCTCAAATTATAGCCCACTGCTGGGTATAAGCCTCCTCCCTCAAACGCCACTCTAATCGGCCCTGTGCCGTTCGCATCCATGCCTTTCCCTCTATGGCCTCTATATCGTCCACCCACCGGGCTAATGGTCTGCCCCTGCTTCTATAACTCTCTCTTGGCCAATTTTTTTCAAATTGATTATGATTTATTCAAATATTATGATAAGTGTAGGTAGACGTTTAATTTAAAAAAATATGTAGATCATAAGCAATAAGCATAATAAAAATGAGATATTAAACAAATTGTAATTGTCTCTGACATGTCCCGAATTCTTGCCGTATATCTTGTAATAAAATGATTTTATGTTCCTTTATTTGCGTCAGTAGAGAATATAATAGCTGGCATGTTAGTTATACATATAAGTATGTGTATGACGCAGGTTAACATGCTATAACTGGCCTTGTGTGTGTACGATAAAGCCCTTAATGGGTTTAACTACGAATTTTATCCTGTTTTCAGTAATTTATTGCTAACTAACATGCCAATACATAAAGTACACAATATCTCTATTATTATTATAATGATACTCTAGTATTTTCTATCATATCGTGCCTATTTATAGATGGCAATCTGCATGGTTTTTTAAGAGATTGTCATTGAAAAAAACTGTGAAAATATTTGAATCTATATTTTTTATTTTCTTCTTGTCATTTAATGTTTTATATCAAAGTAAAACATTTCCTTTATCAACAAATTATTATAATGATAATATGAATAATTATTAAATTCAAGGAATAAAATGATTTTTGTCGTCAGTGTACCTACCTAAGTAACAAAATATTTTGATTTAGATTTTGGTCTTTGTCTTTTTTGTCTACCGCTCCTGGACAGTCGTGATCATATTTCATTTGTTTTTTTTTTCATTTTCGGTATTAATTATTACAGCGACGATTTTCGAATTATTTCTCCACAAAATGTTCAAAGATGGTCACTCTACTATAAGCTCACGATTCCATACCACAGTCCGATTCATCTTTGAGGAAGCCAAGTCTTATCACCGCCAATTGCGAAGCGCTCGTGGCGAAGCTTGCTAAGACGTTCTTGATAGATCGTCGAAGTTAAGCAACGTTCTGAGCGGTCACTACTTGGATGGGTGACCGCAAGTGGCATTTTCATCTGAGCGCTTCCGTGCTTCGGAGGGCACGTTAAATTGTCGGTCCCGGCTTTTAAAGTCGTTAAGCCATGACGGAGGCCTTTAGGCGGCCTAAAAACTCCGTCACCAGAGTTGGCCACTTGCTCATACGACGAACGAACGAACCGCCAATTAATATTGAACTCCGCTGCCCCTTTTGTTACTATCAATAATAACTACGCGCATTTTATCTAGGGCTCTCGGTATACTGGTTTTGTGGGTCTACCAAAATTATTAATTTCGTGTTGTGTGTAATTTGTACGGTGTGTACGTTATTTTTATTACTAATTAACGTGAGAATAATAACGATCATGGGACTCGGATTTAATTGTGAGTTTGGAGCAAGTGAGATATTCAATTATGTTCAACAAGGTAGAAATATTATAATGTTTGAAATTGGATAATTTTTATGCTGTCAAAAATGTTTGGAAACTTATGAATAATTTTGATAAATAGACAGACATATAGATAAATAGATTTGACTGCATTGTTTCATGACTATGGAAATAACATCCAATGTTGTGCCGACCCCACTTAGCGTGGGATAAGGGCAGGAGGGCAGGAGAATGATGATGATCCAATATTTATGAATCGTATTACATCATACTAATACTTATATTATAAACAAGCTTCCGCTTACAGCTTCGCTCTCTTAACCGGATAATAAGTAGCCTATGTGTTATTCCAGGTCATAAGTATACATATTCCAAGTTTCAGCCAAATCCGGTCAGTAGTTTTTGTGTGAAAAAGTAACAAGATCCATACAAATTTTCGCGTTTTTAAAAATAGGATGCCAAAGTTTGGTTGGATGGATGTTTTTATGACTTTTATGACGCAGTTTGCCTTAGTAAAGGACCATGCAAAAGATCTCCAAAATTAACTAATCAATGGTCAAATCAAGTGACAGTGTCGAATTTGTTCCTAAATTCCATCTAATTTCACACTAATTGTCACGTGATTTGAATTGAATTAATTTTGGACATGATCTGCGTTCGAGAAACCTACTGTTATAGGTACTTATAAAAATGTATATTATTAAGATTCAATTGACATGAAAACCCACGGTGGATGTCGCTATAGTAAAAACTTTCCTTCAAAAAATGTCTTTTAAAACTTAATATGTGAATTAATCTTTGAAAATTCGAGCGATGACTCACAAAAACTATTATTTAAAAAATCTTCGTTTGGACTGTATTCTGATTACTATAGAAGTTATGTGAAGATATCTACTGAATCTGAGTATGAGTATTCATGCCTTAGTAGACAGTGGGTATAAGTCTTATTTTAAATAATGTAACGCTACTTACGATCGTTCATCGACAAAAACTAGGTATTTACTGTTATCAATGGTACCGGATTTTCCTTGATTTGTACCGGTGACCTTAAAAATGCTAAAAAAAACCATCGGACTATGGTGCGCGTGCTAAAAATATCATGAGGAATATAAGTCTTGTGTTACCAGCACATTAGTTCCAATGATTGTTTAGTTTATTTCGTTCCAACAAACACGTTAGTTTTTCTTAAGTAATTCCCGTTTTTTTATGAGTGGTAGGCAATGGTTGAATTAAAATTACTGAAAAATTAAAAACAACTCTTTCCTACCCTCGAGTTTTGAAACTGCCGAAGAAACTGCTAAAACATAAAACCTTCTTTTTTAAGAAAGAGATCTAGCTTATTTTACCTTTGACATAGGTATTCTAAGATTATCATGTATTGCATCAGACACAACGTGTATTAAATGTGAAACAACACGACCAAACCTTCTATTGGCCAATTATTTTGACACAATCAAAGTGACGTGGCAATTGTTGCAAATCTGAGTTCACTACACACGTCACTCAAATGTAATTGGTTTACCTAAAATTGGGTCAACTGATTGTGAATTGAAAAAAACAAAGAGATTAAAAATATGACAAAAACTGTATCAACCTTTCTGAAATAAAAAAAGTTATCTGAACCTTTTTTATTTTTAAATATAGTAAAATTAAATAAAACAAAGTTGTGCTAGTTACACCTCGAGAGCGGCTAGACCGATTTTTATGATTTTAAAAATCAATAAAAATCATAAAATTCGGCAAATGTCTTCATTCGGAATAAGTAGGTATTAAAACATTGGAAAATTACCGAAAAAAAATTAAAAAAAAAACATTTTACCATACAAAATGTTCACGGGTTTCGTACCTGTCAAACGAGGTATAACTCAGTCATTTGACTCTTATTTGTCTCTAGCATGACAGAAAATAAATTAAATTGACTATACATTGTTTTTTTTTTTTTGAAAATGTCGCGATCATTTCAATAAAATTCGCGACATTTTCACAAAAAAAAAGATCGACTTACGAGGTTATCAATAACCTCATGAGTCGGCAGTTTTAATTATTTAAATACTGTCAAATTTTACGATACATTGGCGCAACATACAATTAAACTTACAGCGTTACACGCCTTACTATTACAATCTACATGAAAGTAATAACTTTATTTGTAGATACATACACAGTACAAACTTTAGGTTATTAGGGATGTTCCACTCGATAGTGGAACATCCCTAATAACCTATAAAAGATCCTAATAAAAGATCTCTGTTTCTAATAAATGTAAAATCGATATTTTACATTTATTAGAAACAGAGATCTTTTATATGATGACAAGTCAACCCAAATAAAAAACATTCTAACTTAATTACTTCTTTGATAATAATAATGCTAACTAGCAAAATGTTGGAAAAATCTTCTAGATACCTTGAAATAAACTTTTTTCAGTGTTTTCGACTTATTCCTCCATCCATATCCATCTCTTCCATCAAATCTCACCAGCCTCTCGAAGGCATCATCTCGCCAACTAAATAAAGCTCACAATATAATCTTTTGATCCCAAAAATCATAGAAAATGTCTATAGTACTTTCGTTGGTCTCGTTTTTATACTGGTCTTCCGCCATGATATAGATTCTACGTCAGCAGTTGACATTGGATTTAATCGCCGAATAAATGTCAAAATTACGCACTTAATATAAATTTAAACTTTAATCCCAATGCGATACGGTAATAAATTACCTAAACAAGTTTATCATCACATAATTATCGTTATTCAAGTCGATTATAATGTCACGTGTTTTATAATATTAGTATTATAATCAATCTCCAATCGAATGGTCCAAATCGTAGAGGTCAAGGTTGAGAAGGCACTGATTAGTAATTTGCAATGGTGGAACAATATTATAATATGCCTTATCAGCTGCAATGCTATCGTCGTTATGTCGTGAAATTATTTGTGAAATTTCTACGCTATTGACGATATTTCGACGCTACGATTATAATGTAGGCTGACAGAGTGACAGCACAATTACCATGTTTTCAAAGCGATTATAGTTTTTCTTAGTCGTTCTTTTAAGCAAATACCTATACAACACAGTCAACAAATTGATGAGCTTAGTAAAAGTCCCGCTAGAAAGTCATCATGTTCAGTACTCAGTACTAACTTAGTAAGTACTTACTAACAAATTATTTACTTTTGCCCATATTATATCGTTAACTTTCAACAATATGAACGGTCGTAAGACGGCTATAGGTATATAACTACTTCTCTCGCAAATAAGCCGGTCGAGCCCACGATGTACCGCTATTTGTGGAATCATGTCGAAAATCAATGACTACCCACACTTTGATACTATTTTTAAACTAGTTCTACTACTATAATATACCAAATTATTCCACCTATTTACTTGAACTATAAATATTTAAATACCGAAAACGAAACAAAACGGTTTTAGCTCTAGATTGTTGATTTTAGTCAACCTATTTAAAAAATATTATCGGAACTTAATCGCGTATCAACTTAGTTCAAGTCGCCTGATGTGCTTCTATGTAACGTTACCTTTTTAATACTCTTAAATTAGACAATAATAATACGAAGAGTTTTTTTTAATTAAACATTTCAATACTTTTACATTAATCTATTCATCTCGGTTAAGTAATTTTTTGGTACTTCCGAACTATTCCTTTCTGTTAAGTATTTGTTTATTTTTTGGTACTTCCGAAGATAAGTACGTCATTATTTTAAGTTAAATTAGTTCTTATGCAAGCGACTCTCTTTTTTCTTTTTTCAGGATAAAATATGAAATGAAAAAATGAAATATTATCACGACTGTATCCCGGGAGCGGTAGACATTTCTTTCAGATCATTAGGCAATTTTTAGATCTTTTCGAAGATGTCTAAGGGGGTAGTCAGAGGTATGTCCAAATACATACATATTTGGTACATGCCCACTTTTTGCAGAAGTTAACTTTCCATACGTGACAGGTTGCAAGCCCATCGACGCTATTAGAGAGCTAACTGGTTTCCTCACGATGTTTTCCTTCACCGTTATAAGCTCGTGTTAAGGATAAAATATCGATGAACTAATTTGTTACTACCAAGATTAGGTCTGATTCTGTTACTCGTTGATGTTAATCGTTTACCTAATGATTTAATGAGTTTATTAAAAGCCTATAATCATCAAATAAAGTATAATGGCATGTGTTTTAAGCACAGTTAATGTAACAGGTTTGGGCCTCATCTACACTATTTATTTATTTATTTTTAAGCTATTGCATAGCTTCTATCGCGGGCCTTGAGCGTGGAGACCGAATCCAGAAAATGTCGTAACGAAAATAACCTAACATCCCCCATGCAATAGCTTTACCGCGGCAGTCTCCGAGTGCCACACATCTTTTTTTATTTATATAGATACACTTAGATATACACTATATCTGAAGCTATAATTTAAAGAATGTACTATTAATTTTATTTCTAGTGACATAAACAGAACTCATAATAGAAAAAATGAAAATTGAATTAAAAAATTTAAATAGCTCTCATCCGTTCTCATTTCGCGATAACTTGTCAGTACTGAAATGATTAAAAACTTTTTTATTGCCCAACAGAAATAAAAGTGTAACACGATAGTTCTTTCCATTAAATTACACGAAGAATCCGCCTCTTAACCTACCTTCTCAAATGAATGATCATTAAACGGCTAGACGCGATTTAAACTAAAATAGATATTTTGACATGGATTCGTAGACGAAACACATAAAGCCCTTTCGTCACATTTATAGTCCGCGGAATTAATCTAGTTCTGTTCTCATTTAAATAGGCCTTTATCGTGAAAGCGAACGGTGAGCCCGCGAAATTATTTTGTTTATGGATTTTTGCAACTTGACAATGCCGTTTGTATCTTGATCAAATTATGATACTCTCAAATATAATATTACCGGATTTCCGTAATTATTACTAAAATAATCATCATTTATTTAGCGTAGATTTTGGTCACCACATATCAATAACTTGTTTAAAAAATCTATATTTTCTTAAAATTAGAACATAAGTATAATGTTATTTGCAAGGATCATAGTTCGACCTGAAATCGCAAAAAAATTGCGGTCCACTCGTTCGCTTTTACCTTAAGTGTCGATTAAACTGTTGGCTGCCAGACGTGCTTGAAAGGTTAATATTGTTTGAACTTTGCTGTTATTTGACATTTCTCACTTCACTGTTACACTAGTATAATGTATCAGTGAAATCAAATAAATTATCACCCATTGGATTTGTAACACATTTTCAAATATTATATTACCCATCTGTCTAATTAGCCCAAATATAAAACTGAATTTGGGTTTCCTGATGTCCAATTTGTTCGTCCGTCCGTCAGCCGTTTTGAAAGAGCTACAAACACACTTACACACTTACAAACACACACACTTGCACTTTTACAATATTAGTGTGATTTAATCGACTTTTTCCCATCACTAGCTCAAGGTGATTTAAAATTTACAAAACTGAGTCCCATCGCGGAAACATTGAGCCATCGTATCATTGACGTCACCGACGTTATCGCAGTCGTATCCCAACGTCAGTTCTATCGAAGCAGGCCCACCTCTGGTTCAAGGCTAGACGCGCTGAAATTTCATAGCTGTTTTGATAACTCGGTAAATCGGTTCGAAATAATCGAAATATCGGTTTTAATATCGATTCCTTTTAATGTAGTTATGCGCTCGTGGCGAAGCTTGCTAAGACGTTCTTGATAGATCGTCGAAGTTAAGCAACGTTCTGAGCGGTCACTACTTGGATGGGTGACCGCAAGTGGCATTATCAGCTGAGCGCTTCCGTGCTTCGGAGGGCACGTTAAATTGTCGGTCCCGGCTTTTAAAGTCGTTAAGCCATGACGGAGGCCTTTAGGCGGCCTAAAAACTCCGTCACCAGAGTTGGCCACTTGCTCATACGAACGAACGAACGAAATGTGGTGGTTTCTGTTGTTTTTTTCGCTTCGGCCGTCTACGAAACCGGAGCTTCGTAACCAGTTACGAACTAAACATAATTCGTCCTCGTACGATACCAGTTACGAGAAAACACGTATTTTTCGTTACAGGAAACTTTTCCTAATGGGTGATTTTAAAATTGTTTAATTGTGGGTATTTCAATTCGTGTTCCTTTCTAGTCATGGTACAATTCCACAATCGCTATGGAAACGAAAAGCAATACAATGGCGTCTTAACGGTTTGGTCCAAATGCTTGGTTAACTAAACTCAAGTCTTTACATCTCTACTAGATGATTTAAACAGAGTCAGAAGGCAAGCTTTGCCTACACTTAACGGGACACTAGTGCCTGGGATATTATTGAGATGGAATACAATACAATACAATACAGCTTAGCCGGCTATATCCACAGGAATGACAATGGTCAATACGTGTGGGGCTAATGCTAATGCTTGGTTACCATTCAGTTATCAGTGCACTTTAAACGATGGAAATTATCACGAGGAAACTAGCGGTCTAGTCAATTCCGCTTTAGTGACCACAATATTCAGTACATATATAATAATAATCATTTAATAATCATTTATTTTCAACCATTTATATCGTAAGTTATCATCTACGGACGGAATGTTCTCGATTCAAAAACTCTAGTTTACAAAAGCCAACAAAATTAATTTCAATGTCACCATTTTTTCACAGTTTTATTCATTTTTATTCCAACACTTTTTGCGGACGCTCAGTATGAATTCCTGTTTATCGTTCTTTATTTATTATTGTAAAATCACTGTGTATTTGAACGTGTCTCTGACTGCCCTAGACATCTCTGCTCTAAGTATCTTAAATATCTAAAATCTGTATCTATGTAGTATATTAGTCATCTGGTTACACACACAAGCATGAAATTGCTTAGCTTGGGACTAGATGGCGCTGTGTGGAATGTCCAAGGTTTATTTATTTATTAACTAACGAGTAATTCGGTTTTGTCTTTGATCGGATGAAATATTGTCTGTTGTCATGCACTTCAACTTAGTTAATAAATTAGTTTGCCCTACCTTCGTGTAATCACTGTCCATCATGTCTGGGTCTGCATTATTGTATTTTACAGGAAAAATATCCTGGGACATATCGCTAGACACATCAGAGTAATATTTTAAAACTTTTTTGAATTTTAACAGATTTATATAAAACTAAAAAAAGCCGGGTTGACCAAGTGGATAAGTACTTCGACTTTCGATCCGAAGGTCGTCAGTTCAAATCCGGCCGTGCATCAATGGACTTTTCGTGTCGAAAAATTTATTGTGCACTTTAACACGAGCTTTAAAAGGTGAAGGAAAAAATCGTGATGAAACCCGCGGCTAGTCAGCCTCACAAGTATTGACCATTGTCTTTCCTGTGGATATGGCCGGCTAACCTGAGAGGATGGTTTAGGTGCTGGGCAAGCCTATTCCATCTCAACAACGTCCCAGGCACTACAGTGTCCCGTTAAGTGTAGGCAAAGCTTGCCTCCTGACTCTGTATAAATCATCTAGTAAAGATGTAAAGGCCTGAGTTTTTTTTTATATAAAACTATCAAAGTGCTCATTTTTCTTAGCAAAGCAAAGCATAAAAATTAAATAACTAATAATATATACATAACCCAAACACTATTCTTCCATTTCTCGATATAAATTGTTAGACGCGACATGAAAGACTAGTCGATTGATGTCGCGGACATATGGTGTGAAATCAGGTCACATCGACATATCTTTCGACACGTACCCCTGAAACATAGTACCCTAGTGAATACGAACAATGAATTATATTGTGCTTATCACAGTAACTAATCTGTTTGTGCTATAATGGAATGATATGAGGGACATGTATTATTTACGACTCCAATAATTTTGATTGGGAAGGCAAGTCTATTGTTTAAACAGTTTCTATCTACCTATTCTAATATTCCATCTATCTGTTGGGTAAAGTACATTTTGTCCTTTATCTAAAATTTTAATTTTAAATAGAACAAAAAACATACAGTGAAACATAGAACCTTCTCCTTTATTATAGTCGGTTAAGATCAGTTGTCTACTGTGTGTGGTACAAACAGGACTTTAGTATGAAACTAAATACAGCATACTAAATTCAGTAACTCATTTTACGCGACTCAAAGCTAAAAACACTACGCCCTTTTAGCTTCACAAAATTGCCCTCTTAAAAACTTAGTCAAATAGTTTTGTCTTATGCTCTCAGTTCCTAATAGGTATTATAGGTATTGTTAAAGTTAAGAACTCTAGTGTTTGTCAATAGCTTAGACCTAGATATACGCGTAGCATTTCGTAGAGCTCGCGTAGCTAGACAAATATCGTAGCTAGATTATTCTAGATTATTGCTACAACTTTTGTAAAAATTACTTAGAATTTATTTTTAGCCGTTTGTCCCACTGCTAGGTAAAGGGAGTGTTTAGCCCTCCCAGTCGGTATATCGTTATATTATTTTAAGGTATTTCAGAATCGAATCATTTATTCTACTCAGATTAGTTAATATTATAAACACGAATATTTTATGGTTGGATGTTTGTTACTCTTTCACGCAAAAACTACTAAACGAATTTGGCTGAAACTTGGAATATACATAGCTTATGACCTGGAATAATACATAGGCTACTTTTATCCAGGTAGGTACAGCGCGAGCGAAACCGTGGGCAGCTAGATATTTTTTATTATTCTTGTTTCTTCATGGTTCAGCTTACGTGACACATTTGCATAACTTGCAACCTTCTAGGTACCTTATGGTAGATACGTGGCTTCAAACATTCAGGGGACACATTGATATTCTAAACAGAGTAGTACTGTTATAGCTATAGATGAATTGTAGTAAAGGCAGTAGAATCCCCTAGTTTTAAGAACTAGGGGATTCTACTGCCATGACACATGTCAAAGTGGTATATAAACGATCGTACTGAATAAATACATTTTAAGTTTGAGTTTCTAGAATGCAGATATGTGTTTGCATTTTAATGTTCAACGTAACATTAAAATCCTCCTAAATATTTGCGAAGCAATTATACTTTGTAAGATTTTGGTAAGACTTACCTAAATTGTCACTTAAATCGTGTAAAATGTAAATAACACGTTGTTTTAGCCTGAACGAATGTTTTTTCTGATCGCGACGGTGATATTGTCATCTGGGAGACCGAGAATGTGTCTAAGTCGACGACGGGATTTCGGGTCGCTTTGGACTATCGGATAGTATACTGTCCTCGATACCGAGTCAAGTATCACAAATGTATGAAAATCCAGTGCAGCGCCTCCCCCGGTAACTTGCATGAACTAAAAATTCCATACATTCGAATACTTGCTACGTGAGCAAGGATAGATTTCTATACTACACGAAAACCGCCGG
This sequence comes from Xanthorhoe designata, assembly GCA_963582015.1. Taxonomy (NCBI): domain Eukaryota; kingdom Metazoa; phylum Arthropoda; class Insecta; order Lepidoptera; family Geometridae; genus Xanthorhoe; species Xanthorhoe designata. The sequence continues at coordinate 2,112,070 of OY757045.1, forward strand.
TAACCCTACTGTGCTCTGTAGTTGATTACTACTCTTCTTCAGGAACCATTGTTTAGTGTCCTCGATGTATGTAAACTGGATTTGACCTTTTTTGCGAAGACCTCCTTGGAATATTTAATAAAATGTGTAATAATAGCTGATTTGTATATCTGTTGCTATACTGATAAAAGGGATTGCGTTGTCTGTTTGTTCGTTAAAAATTACAAATCAGAAGCCTAGAAACTGCATTGTTCAATATAAAAATACAAGCTCAAAAATGTGTTCAGATAAATTAGATTGATTGACCATCCGCATAAAATGTACCGTTTTGTTTTGGGCAATCACCACTCCTTTATTTTTTCTTAATAGATTTTGATTCCCTCTAACAGTATATTAAACATTTGCAACTGAAAAAATAAGGAAGACTCAACTGCCTCGTACTTAAGCTACCACTAAAGTTACCTATATCGTGAAAATCAAAATCTATTTTCCTATAAAAATTTGCCCTGACACGAGAGTCGAACTTGCACCAAGCACTCACATCTGAGCACTCACCGCGGGTAATCGCCTAAATAATAATCTATCGAAAAAGTCAATCTTTCCACTCATACTCCTAAACATAAAATTCTTCAGAACAAAGCGACCAAAACCGCGCATCACTACTAGTCATAAAAACCCGATGTTTCTAGTATTCAAATGGTACGACGAGGTCGCGCCTATCAATGCGTTGCTATGCCGAAGCAGGCCACGAAAGAAACTGTTTCGCAAGGATTAGCTTTCTATGAAGACATTTTGAATATGTGAAACCAAGACAAAGCTTTCTAAATAAATCAGGGTTGGTCAATTCTTGCGAAATATATTAGTAAGTAGTACTTTGAAGGATTTGACGTTTTAGTAGCTCTACCGGACAATAATGATGGATTTTTTAGACCGCCTTTAGAAGTAACTAAATATCATCTTACTGATAGTGTCGTCTTCGGCGTCATAAGGTTTCGTGGCCGAGTGGCTATGGCAGCCCGGCTTCAGGGTGATCGCTTGTATCTCACGGGTTCGAATCTCGTCGAAACCGTAGTCATAAGATTTTTCATTTATGATGAAACTTTATAAAAAAGTTTGTAGGTATACACAATATTACATGCCTGTTATGGGTGCACATTATCATAGTATTTTGATGTCAATGTTTTTATACAATGTGAAATATGTGAACTGATGGCATTTTGCCTTAACAAATAAGTAAGATTCGCTCAGCTGGACAAAGACAATTTATTTTTCTTTGAATGCCATATAAATAGAGAAGCCATATTCATTTTCAAGCTAATTCAAGCTTGTTCCAAGAATGTTGTATGCTTCTTTCTTGCTAAATTTACTCGGAATTATTTGAATTATTCTCAATAAAAAAACCCTAAAAATAAGATATAGCAATCATTCAAATCAGTTTGCGTCAAATAGCAATTTCTTTCTTCCTGATTCTTATTATACTCGTAGCGATAGAAGTGTAAATTATACTATGCAGTAGATTCACTTGATGGACTTATAATTTTATTTTATTTTTACATCTTAGGCGGCCTAAAATCTCCGTAACCAGAGTTGGCCACTTGCTCATACGAACTTACCTTTTATCTTAGGAAAACAAACAGTAACTAAATAAATAAACTAATTAAATATATTATTATCTGATGAAATATAATTCGTGCTTGTTCAGTAAAACCAGTATGTGTTCGTGATAAGTAGGTAAGTAAGTATGTATGAGCAAAGGGCCAACTCTGATGACGGAGTTTTTAGGCCGCCTAAAGGCCTCCGTCATGGCTTAACGACTTTAGAAGCCGGGACCGACGTGTAGAATGTCCGTCCGTGTAGTCCAATGTCCAAGAATATTTATTTATTTACTTATAAATATAACCTAGAAAAGTCTGAACGAGCCAATAGTGTATGACAAAACATACATTAAATACATATAAACAGCGATAAATACCCGTAAATGTATGTTTTATTATGTGTTCTGATCGCGAAAGATTAAAAAAGCCAATAGTGTATGTTGAGGAGACAAGTAATAAGACATTATCCCATTACACAGTGTTTTTACTGTATTTCTATATTACTGTGGCGATTTTGTCCTCCTAATCTTGATGTATGACCTGAAATTAGTTGTGCGAGGCCATTTTATTACCTGGGCGTTGATAGATTTTACAGTTGTTGAGGTTTTACTGTAACTCATAACCCGCGGAACTTGCCAATGAAATATTGGTGTATTAGCACTGATTTTTGGTTTTGCAAATGTTTAAAGAGTTCGTATAATGTTATTGTGGTATTTAAGTTTTTAAAGCCGTGATAACCGAGTGGGATAGTGCCTCAACTTTCGGTCTGAGAGTCATGGGTTTGAAACCCGGCTATGACGGATGACCAATTAACTTTTCACAAAATGAATATGGGAATTGAAACGAGCTCTAAACAGCGAATGACAGCTTTGGGCTTTTGCAACATGTCCCGTATGAAATGCTAAATCTGCAAAAACATGCCTACATTTAGCAGATATGTGCATTCTATACGTAACAGGTTGCAAGCCCATCGCCGTATTTTAATACGAAAATAATAAAAACTTAGAAATTATCTCCTACCAACATATTAGTAAAGTAAACAAAATTAAATTTATATTAAGAGGTTAAAATTCGTAGACACATTAATAAAGTGCTGTTGAATTGTTTCAACCAACTGGCCCGTGTCCCTTTTCACCTAATTTATTTAAAACAAAATAAAGCTCGCCGCGAAAATTATAGATAACAGTCAATAAATTACTTTATATGTTCACTGATGGACATTATACCCGGATATCTGTGATGGACAACTTCTTGTTTCGTTATATCTGCCAAATGATTGTATTTTATGAGTATCATCATCATCATCATCATATTCAGCTTTTTGTGACCCACTGCTGGGCATAAGCCTCCTTCCATAACCGCCAATCAGCTCTACTTTGGCCCTGTACGGCAACTATGTCGTCCATCCATCTAGCAGGTGGTCTGCCAAGAGGTCTAGTGAATCCCCGGGGCCACCATTCAGTTAAGGCCTTACTCCATTATATTGAGTATAATAATGACTAAAGATGACCTGTAATTTAATTTAATTTTAGTCTTCATTGTCCCACCGCAAAGACAAAGGCCGTCACTTTTAAACCGACTTCAAAAGAGAAGAAGGTTCTAAGTTTCAATGTATGTATTTTTAATAAAATTACCCTTTTTTGGCTGTATTTTGAACGCTTAACGAAGATGTATAATTAATCGTTAAGCATTCAAAAATACAGCTAAATATGTGTACCCCTTTACATATTTTCAGAGGTTTTTAAATATCTAAAAATGTGTGAGAACGAACGAAACTAAACTACTACTTAATGACATGATTGTACAAAATACAATTAGATCCCAGTTGAGCCTAAGGATCGTTACCAACATATATATATACAACAACATTTATCTCTATAGCTACATGTTTTATAAATAATCTAGAAAGTTGCGTTTGTTTTAAATTACAAATACTATCAAAGTATATTCGCTTAGCAACCTAATCACAAAGCAGTCAGCCTATTAAAACGAGTTGCGAAATGGATGTGAAATCTTGACCCAGATACTAAACAACCTACTAATATTTTAACTAACCAAACACAAGGATTAGTATTGCTTTATCACCCTGAAACGCCTAATAAAATATCTCGTGATCTCTAAAACATGCTGTCGTCAAATATTTCACGTTAATTGAAACTAAACCTTCTAGCGATGAACTAACAGCTACTTTTGTTTGAACGGGGATACGAATACGGTAGTTGGATAGGGCTGTCACATACAAAATGTTAAATACATGTCATGTATTTTTAATAGTATTTCATTATTGTGTCATCAGGTGACCTTTCGTAATTAAAATGATACTCTCATTGCGTCAAAACTTTGGTTTTGAAAAAAAATATTTGAAATATAAACTGAAACCATTTTTGTTTAATACAAATTCTCTAATTTACTACTTTATTCCAATGCTCACTACCATTATAATTTCATTAACATATACCTGCTTAAAAAAGAAGCACTTTACACTACGCCACTTTTTTATTGGCAAATAATTAATAATCTTGAGAATTATATCGGCGGCTAAACGAATTTTCTGCAGTAAAGCAAAACAAGTTATATTGCTTTTCAATTATAAGAAGAGATAGGAAAATCTGGCTTACAAATCAGTGTACAGACATTCCACTTATAAACGCGAAGGTTTGTATAGATGTGTGTTGCTCTGTCACGCGAAAACTACTGAACGAATTCGGCTGAAACGTGGTAGATACATAATTTATGACCTGGAATAAAACATAAGCTACTTTTATGCTGGGTTCCTATAACCAACTAACGGATGTCCGTACGTAGGTCGTCATAGCAACGTTGTTATCTGTCAAAAAGTCTCATACATTTTGTGTTGAATAAACAACGTTGCTATGACGACCTACGTATGGACATCCGTTAGTTGGTTATAGGAACCCAGCATTAATCTGCATTAGTACGCCTAAGTACCACGAGAGCAAAACCGCAGGCGGATGCATGTTTCAAATAAAAGTTTAATTGAATTTCATGAGTCGACAGCCCTGGTATATCAAAATTGACCCTGAGATCGCTTCCTACATAATATTGAAATCGTATTCACAAACCCGTCTCTAACGTCGAGTAGACAAGCCCAATTGCCGATAAATTATCCACTCTTCCTCTCTGTGAGGTGTACAGTTGTTAATTTTTAACCGACTTCAAAAAAAGAGGAGGTTCTATGTTCCACTTCATGTATGTTCATGTTCACCGATAATTCCGTCAATAGTGGAGCGATTTAAAAAAAATGGTCTCACACGTGTTGTCCCAGGCATAACAGTGCCCCGTTAGTTGTAGCAAAGACGATGAATATCTAGAAGACAGACAAAGGCCATACACAAAATCGTAACCCTGATCCCGCAGTACCAGATAGCCTGAAAACTTTAAAACATCAATTTTATTCAAGAAATTTCAATACCTAGTAGTAGGTAGCAACAATATTCAAAATAAAAAAAATTTTAGGTAATTTTAACTAGAAAGTAATTGAAATTTCTTGGATAAAATTGATGTTTTAAAGTTTCCAGGCTATCTGGTACGGGTTACGATTTTGTGTATGGCCTTTGTCTGTCTTCTAGATATTAATCGTCTTTGGTTGTAGGCATATTATTGCCTCTTGACGCTGTATAAATCACCTAGTAAAGATGTAAAGGCCTGCGTTTCTGTTTTCTTTTGTTTTAGTTTTAATCATTTGGCAAATTACATGCACAAAATTAAAACGTTCAGAGTACGTAGCATGATGCTACAATGTTGCTCAAAGGTTGCAAATTGTAGCGCTACGATGCGCCGGCGCCGGCGCAGCTACGAGCTACGAAACTGCTACGTGCTACAAAGTTGCATTTGCTGTAAGTTTATTTAAAAGCAGTGCATTTCTTTAGTAAGTAAAAACGTAAGTAAGGCAGTTTTTATTTCTTTGTTGTTCGTGAGTTGATTTTGACAATTTGTTTAGGTAATATACAAACTCCCTTATGCATAATGGTTCAGTAGGTAAACCTATATTAGCTAAAACGGATATTAAATCTGTTACTATCTCCTTTCATTGACATAAAAGTAACAAGAAAAAAACATATTTTAAATCTATATTAAATTGACAAATCTTTATGAATAAGACCAATGTATATCATTGGAACCAGAATTTTTATGACGTACCAAGAATCCTGCTAATTTATTCGAAATAAAAAAATTCAAACATCGTTATGCCATGACATCACTTTTTTTAATGGTTAATTAATTCAATTGTTATCTATGAATCCGTTGCGTGGCCTTGGCACTAATATGAAATCACGAGCTTCCGCTCGCGGCTTTGCTAGCTTTTTACTAACCCAGATAAAGAGTAGCCTATGTGTGATATTTGTGATTCCAGGTGATAAGCTATTTATATTCCAAATTGCAGCCAAATCCGTTCAGTAGCCAAAGCCGGGAAAGGGTAAAAAACATCCATACATCCTTACATATACAATTTTTCTCGTTTATAATATTAGTAGAATTAATTTAATTGTAATTTAATAAAGCTAATAAAGTGGAAGAGTTTTTGCTTGTTTGAACGCGTTTATCTCTGAAATTACATGTCGGATTAAAGAAAAAAATTATTTTGATTGGTAAATTTTTAAGGAAGGTTAATAGCGGGCAAAACCGCACAGCTATTATCATTTAATATCCGACATAAGTTTTTCTTAAACTATCAGTGGGTTAAAACGCAAAAAAATTGTATTACTTTTGGCTTCTGGGTTGAACATGTGGGTCGAAACAGCGAAACCTCCTTTCGCGGTCACAACTAATATTTTAAACTGACAGGCGTTTACCGTTTGCGATGGTTGCTACACACTATACAGCCAAGAAGCAAAAATATAGTTTTTATAAAAGTATTAAAAGTTTTTTTTTTAAACCGACTTCAATTTTGTAAGAAGAAAACAATTCCCTGCACTCTGGAGGTGCATTTCTGTTTATAACTACGAAGAACCAAAATTATTATAGGTGTAGGGAGTCGCGTTGGAACAGGCAGTAGAATCACCTAGTTTTAAGAACGTGACATGTCAAAGTGGTCTATAAACGATCGTACTGAATAAATACATTTTGATTTTGATTTTAATAATTGGTAAAAACGCGAAAAAACGTACGGTAAATAACGCAGAAAATTCAGTTGACATAAAAGTTTCCTGCAACAGTTTTTGTTTTACAAAAAAACTAAATTAACTTTATTTAAACATATTACAAAACCTCACGCGCTGTTCAGCTATAACTTCGCATGAAAGCACTATTAGCCTACATTCTTCACATATATAATTCCGTGTCCAACAGTATTGTTTCTATTTTCAACGCCGTATCTATGCCGGCAAAAGTTACTGTCCTATCCTAAAACCACGCAATGTTGCTTCTTATACCACTAGTTTCAAGGTGTAAACTCCTTTGAACTAAAACTAACTTACAGAAATCGTCACCTGTTAAATAAATATCAGTCTTAAGCTCGCGTGATAAAGTGTAGAGTTGGTTGTGTTGGTTTTACTGAATGGGTCAGACAGAAAATTCCCATTGAGAAGACCGAAGACTGAAATACTCGTAGCTTTTGCGCGGGAAACCGTGCTTGTGGTATCATTTTCTATTTTTACCGACTTTTAACTTCACAATGTGTTACAGCTTATCATTTTGTTCTAGCCGGGAGAGATTGCAAAGTTTAAAGATATTTATGAGGTTTCTAGTTTTACGACCTATATTAGTAGGGTACTAAAGATATTAAAAACGCGAAACTTTGTATGTATTTATACTCTTTCACGCGAAAACTACTTAACGGATTTGGCTGAAACTTGGAATATAAATAGTCTGTGACCTGGAATAACATAATAATATCATGCTACTTTTTATCTAGGTTTTTTTATCAGTACTAGCTTACTCGCCGCCGCCTATTTTATTATTACGTTGAACAAAATAATTTTAAATAACTAAATGTTCCGTTTGTGAAACTTTAAGCTTTTTTTAAAAAACCTCTGTAATCGTTTTTTTGGTATAGTTAAGAAGGAATAGCGAAGTTGCACTTGGTGGCCATTAAACTCTGTTTTCGCTACTCTTCCTACTGTATACAAAATTTCTCAGCAATCTAGTTGCAGAATCTTGCGGGACTACTCAGCAATGTATTGCATTATGCTATTGCAGCAATTAGTTGCAAATACACTGTGCTATATACCCTAAGCCGGAGAGCGTGTATGAAGCGAAAGAAGTGTGTCAGGATCGTAGCGAGTGGAGATCCGTGGTCTCTACCTACCCCCATGGGAAAGAGGCGTGATTTTATGTATGTTATGTATGATTGTATATTGCTCAATAAAATTGCCAACAAGATGCAATTTTTATAGCCTTTATCTGCACCAAAACCCTAACCCAAACAACGCAGAGCTATAACGACGGAGTTATGAGACCACATAAATAAAATATACCTCTGTCCTACATAATAACATTATAACTAAAACGTTGTAAATATATATCTGTATAGGTAACACACCACAGATTGAATATATATCTGTGTAACACACTACGATATTCCTTTGATCCGCGAAAATATAACATAAGCCCAAACATCCGTAATAATTACAGGCGAATCTTTTTAGACATTATAATAGCACACGGAAAATTACTCACGTAAAATTATCGTCAATTTAGATACCGACAATGTTTCGATTCTTCTTTTTGAGTGTGAGACGCGACCGCGAGGAGTGACCACACTCATACCCAGATGAAGATTCTCCGGAAGAATCGAAACATTGTCGGTATCTAAATCGACGATAATTATACGTGAGTAATTTCCCGTGTGCTATTATAATGTCTAATACAACTCACGATCGTTTTGAAAGTAAATCTTTTTAGTTTTAATTTGCTAGATGTGGGTCAGGCGTGGGCAAACGCTACAGGTATAATAGTTTTGTCATTTTTATTGTATGTGGTAATGGAAGTACTATTTCAAAGACTGCAAATAGGCCGGCAATGTTGACATAGATAATTATAATAGATTAAAATACTAAAATACACTTTATTTTTTAATTTTTAGTTCTGCTTTCCTTGGATGTAATCGCCTTTACAATTTTTAAAATATTATTTACAGAAACTAAACTATACTACATTACAAAATACAATTAGAACCAGCTGAGCCACCTAAGGATCGTTACAAACGATCTTTAAGTAGCTCAACAGATCCAAGCCAATGCCAAACGGGAGCGTGCTCAAGACACTGGCAACATTGCCGCGCTGAATAGCAATGCTGATCCTTTGAGCCAATTAGGTGCCAGATAGATGACAGAAACTATAAAGTAGATGAGTTTGGCATAAGTTTTATTGAGGTTTTATTACAAGGGCATAACAGTTCGCCGGGACAGCTTATTATTAATAACTACTTTTAATCTCCTAAAATTGCCAAAGTCATCCAAAATCGGCACCAGTCAGTGCCGACAATAAATATGTAAATCGCACTTCCTGATATTCTAATATGGTGAATTATCGTCAACGCCCACCTACGTCAACAGATTGCCTGCGTAGGTCAGTTGCTCAACATGTGCGTCGCAGTTTCACTTGATACGTGTTGAATGTCAACGGTTAGAGGCTTCGTAAATTGCTTTGCTGAAAATGTTGCCTCTTTGCATATTCTTCACGCCTAGTTATTTTTATCGTCAACTTCACTTACATCAGGTTATTATTGAATTTCATACAAGAAATCTTTTGTTATAAAGTTATTTACATTATAAACGCTAGGTAGATACGCGATATTTAATTAAAATCTATACCCTATTTCATATACTTTTAGAAAACTAGACTTTTAATGATAAAATCAGGTTTTGCTGTATTGTTTATTTTCCTCTTGTACCAACCATCCCTAGGGAAACCACCTTACAGTGTCCTAAGCGTTTGGACACCTCCTTGCAGATTCTGATAGCCTAGTACTTTCTATAATATTTTTAGCGATGGTGTTCGTCGTACCTTGCTAGTTTTGCGATTTTCTACCCTGATATTTCTCTAATGCTTTTACTATTTTAAAGTGACACAAAAGTAGTTTGTCCTGGAAATTGCTTGTTTTCTAACAACTACAAAATGTGGACACGTACCATGTATATTTGAACGTTCTTCACATTAAAAAACATCTACGTTTTATGATAAATTTCTTGCTTTGGCGCTTATTGTAGGCACAAATCTTGTTCGAGGTTTTAAGTAAAATAATGTTAGTGTTAAAAAAGTGATATCAAAGTGATAATATCACATAAAAAATCCATTTTCACTCAGCATAGGATTTGAATTACTAACTTGATTAAAAAAGAAAAAAATAATAATATCCCTGGACATTCCACACGGCGTTATCGAGTCCCAAGCTAAGCAATTTAATGCTTGTGTTATAGTAACCAGATACCTGATATACACAAAAACAAAAATATCTATGTAATATTTTTGTTTTGTAAATACATAGAAAAACAACGAGACCCAAAAAAAAGTCAAAACAAAGATTATTTTTCCAGTTATTACTTACATAATATAACAAATATATTATGTAATATACTAAAACGTGGAACAAAATATCGTGTGACACATCAGTGGGGGCGTGACTGTTTAAATATCAGACAAAGCTAAATGACCTATTTTGGACGAGGAAGTGATATTTTAATGTCTCATATATAGGACACTGGGTCTACCTGTTGCACCGGTCGTGTTACTAGTAAAAACCCGTTACATTTGTATTTGACAAATTTATTTGTAGATCGTAAAATAGTAAATATCAACTAATTTTGCCGAAATCGTATTTTGGTTGCTTTATCCGGATTGGACAGTTACCATTATGATCCTAATTTTATCGTCTGATCCCGTTGTCTTTAGTTTCTGGGTTATTTTAATTTAGTAAAAAGAAATTTCCGAATTGAAAGTAAAAGCAATAAGTTATTAGTAGGTTTGATACGAACGCGTAATAAATTTTTGTTTTGAATACATCAAGAAGATATCTGTTAATACTATCACTATGTCATCTGGAAAGATAGAAGTTATTTTACAAAATGTAGTATATAAATATATAAAAGTAGTACAGCCAAACATTTTCAGATATAAAATATTGAACCAATAACGCCAAGGCATCTTTGAATTTCATAATAAAATCTACGGAGAGGGAGTTGTGTATTAATTCGCGCCATTAGAATTCTCGTCACACGTACGCCAATATCTATGAGATATAACACCCGCGGTTTTTTCCGCAGCCCACGGGCCCCTAATCCAACCGTGGAGATATTTCCGCGACAGAGCTGTTGGGCCATGGAAATAGAGATTTTACAGCGATGCTATTTTGTTTGCCTAACAACACACCGGTATTTTATCACTAGCTGCGCCCCGTGGTGTCACCCGTTCCCGTTCTCATGGAAACACCGGGATTAAAAGTAGCCTATTTTTTAATCAATGGTTTATGCAATCCTGATACCAAATTTCATTCAAATCTGTCCAGCTGTTTGAGCGGGAAAGAGTGACAAACACACTTACATACTTACACACACAAACTTTCATCTTTATAAAATGAGTGTTATTATAAAAAAATATTGACATTTATGGTAACAAAGAGCGAAAAGATCATGCGATGAATTTATACGATACTTCCTGAAACTAATAAGTACTTTCTTTTGAAAACAAATTTGTACACTTTTGTTTTAAAACGATAGCTGAAATCCAATGCCATCTTTAATCCTCGTCTTAATTATAATTTAGAGGTATAGTTGAAAAAAAAAGGTGCAACTTAACTATTTCATCACAAACTATTGAAAAAAGACATCTTGTTGCATAAATTCCAATCGACCTTACTAACTGATCCACTTATAACTTACCCATGCAACACCAAATATATTATTTAAATATATCGGACAAAATATAATACAAATTAACATTAAAAGCAATAACTCCCAACAATAGATTGTTCTGTGCTATTTAAAAAGCTATCAATTCCTTTCTTCATTATTTATCTTAATACGACTATCCCGTGGGTAACGTGTTTCCATTGTGTGTCTGCAGCTGTTGTAAACGGCTGCATTGTTGGGGAAGAAACCAGTATCTTACACTTCCCGACTTTTAGTTCCGTTTTATATTGAATAACTTTCACTTTTAATAAAATGAACGAGAAAGAGATATGGTGTGTATGTGTGTATGTGTATGACGTACATATTGTAAAATGTCCAAAGATATTTATTTAATATTTTTATTTATTTTATTATGCTTGCTGACGTCGTCTAATAATATTTATCGTTTATAATATAGATCTGAAAGTTTGTTTGTTTGTGTCACAATCAAGCCCAGTCGATGGTTCGATTTAGCTGAAACTTGGAATAAACGTAGATCGTGGTTTGGAATAGACCATGTAAGCAGGCGGAAGGGGTAATCATTAAATATGAAACTTGGTATAAATTATCACCATTCAAAATTTTAAACTTTGAGTATTATGACTAAAAGAGTATTTCGAGTCAGTTCATAAATTTATTGTTAAACTGCTAAAAGTCTTAGATCTAAAAAGCCAATTAAAACAAAGAAAATATGGTTAGGCCTTACTTTTTCTTTCGAATTAGAATGTGTACAGCTTATGATGTCGATACGTTTTAAACAAACTATAAGTTACCTAAACGCCATCTTTACAAAGGGCAGTGTACCACAGCTCATAGCAAAACCGCTGGTCTCCTAGCTCCGACAAGCCGGAATCGATCGCGCGTAAACCGGCCCTCGAAGACACGACGCGAATAACATTATAACTCGTATTTATTGCGGCTTATGGCCCAGTGCAGGAACTAGCCACAGCTTAGGTAAAACAGCTGTAACATTCCGAAAATATACCTATAGGTGAGGTACAAAACTGAAAATTACTATTATTATTATGATATTATGATGCTAAAAACTGGTAGTGCCCTCCGAGTCACGCCTTCTCGTAATAATCGTCATCTCCATTTGTATAGACTTAGGCCGTTTGTCCACCGCCGCCGTCACCGGGACGTCAACGAGAACGAGATGACGGCGCCGAAGTACTGATACATAGACTAACTATAGCCGCGTGTTTGCGGTGGACACATGGCCGTCACGTCATCTTAAACTCAGCCCGAAATAATCTCGTTCTCGTTGACGTCCCGGTGACAAACGGCCTTATAGAGTGAACCAGCTTTCCGTATTCCCCTGTAACAGTCAAAATACACGGTTTTCTATAAATCTTAATTTATGACAGTCAACGCATCTGTTTATAAAAAGCGGTATTTACATTATTGCACTTTTGGGAATGCGCAAATTCAGATGTAGATTTAATATGGAGATTACGTAATTCAATACTTTTATTGTCTTTTAAGGGAGTTGTCATAGTATCGCAAATAGGAGACAGATGAAAAAGGAATTGCTTACTGAACTGTTTTGCATTATTTATGGGTTAGAAGAATAAGGAATTTGTTTACAGAAATTAAACTACTGCAGATTTACATTATCTGTAACTAGATGTGCCCCGCGGTGTTACCCGCGGTGAATAGTTCCCGTTTCCATAGGAATACCGGGATCAAAAGTAGCCTATTCTTTAATCCAAGGTATAAGCAATTCTGGTACCAAATTTCGTTCAAATCCGTCCAGCTGTTTGAGCGTGAAAGAGTAACAAACACACTTACACACTTACAAACTTTCACCTTTATAATGTTAGTAAAGTAGCCTATTCTTTAATTCAGGGTATAAGCAATTCTGGTACCAAATTTTATTCAAATCCGTCCAGCTGTCTGAGCGTGAAAGAGTAACAATGAGCGTGAAACATTAGTAGGATTATTATTAAAGTATGATCAATGCTAGTGACAAATGACAATCTGTAATACCACAGACTATAGCTGCACGTACAAGACTCTACATCAGACACGTAGAACAGACAACAAAGGGGTTCCTGTGCCTCCAACCACCTGGGTTCCTTGACCGTCTGCTCTTGTGTTTCCCCCAAAATTTACAGGTTTCTTTGTCATCCAAAACTTAAGTTTTCTATCTATAATGTGTATGTTTACAAAAAAAAAAATCTAAGTATATATCAGTCATCTGGTTACCATAACACAAGGATTAAATTGCTTAGCTTGGGACTAGATGACGCCGTGTAAAATGTCCAAGGATATTTATGCAGAAGATAGCAATCTATACGTGACGTTGCAGGCCTCCGTCATGGCTTAACGACTTTAAAAGCCGTGACCGACAATTTAACATTTAGAAATCGTGTAAAACTTCATATTTTATCAATAAAGTCCATTGCACAGCCTGAAACCCACAACCAGTAGAAAATTCCACTCTGCCATCATAGCGCTTCTAAAAGAAGTGGTTTACTCGTAAAAAAGCGTCTAGTTTCCCGCCAAAAGCGAACAACAAACGCTTCAATGTCACCGGTCCGTTCAATAAATCATAGCGGGTTCCTCCAGCCCTCAGCCCTCGGCCCACAGCCCTCTGAGGACGAAAGGGCGTCCGCGCTCGGTGCGCGTGTACTCGCTGAGACGGACATAGATGAGAAAGAAGATGGGATAAGCCGTTAATACGTAGTATTTTTACCTACGAATCTCAACAAAGTCCCTGGCACTACAGTGTCCCGTTAAGTGTAGGCAAAGCTTGCCTCCTGACTCTGTATACATCATCTAGTAAAGATGTAAAGCCTGAGTTTTTTTACCTACGACTAACTAACTCTCCTAAATGGGCCTAGCTCCTATTATGACATACGTAAATATGATCCCAGAGCTTCTACTGAATAAAAATCAGCAAAAAGTTAAATCCAGCACTTTGGAAGCAACATGTGCGTTATGGGCACTGGACGCGTTAAGCGAGCGCTTCTTGTAGGTAATATATCCCTGCCCTCCAAGCTGTCTCATCTACTCCGCCCCCTAACTACTCTGTGCAAAGGGCAAAGGGCGAGGGCGCAGACGTCTCCCGTCTGGCCTCAGTTTACTATTCTAATCTAATGTCGAACTGCGTATTAGGAAACGAAAGCTGAATTAAGAGTTGGCGAAGTGGAAAGCGCCTCAGGCGACGAAGGCATTGGGAATTGATTTTTTAAATGAACGTATAAATTGAGTTTGTCTACGTTTGTATTATATACTTTTAATAAAAGCGGAGGAGATTGTGTGTACGCGCTTATTCCTGAATCTCTAGAAATACAAGTCGGATTCTTAAAATTCTTCTTAATTTAAAATTAATCATACTAATATTATTCAGGCTCAAACGGCAGGACGGATTTCAATGAAATTTTGTACCAAGATAGCTTATATCCTGGATAAACACATAGGCTACTTTTGATCCCGGTATTCCCACGGGAACGGGAACTATTCACCACTAACACCGCAGAGCGCAGATGGAAATAATAAATAAATATCCTTGGACATTTCACACAGCGTCATCTAGTTCCTAGGCTAAGCAACTTATACTGCTTAAATTAAACTATTTTATCTTACTGACTGATTGCTATTTTTTTGTTCATTTTGTGTTTTTAAATGTAGTCTTTTTACTCCCTGTATAATTTATTTCGCTTTTTATTCTGATTTTTCCTTCGGTAGAGTTTCTTTGTTGTGTTAGGTAACATGTCTGGTTTTTGTGAAAATCGTAATGTTTTGGCGTTGAAGTAAATCTTTCAGAAAAGAGACTAGGTTTTCTTTGTGGGTAAATCTCGAAAAAATATATTGTATTTTCGTTGTACAAGGTTAGTGCTTTCGAGTTAGCTGAGATCTAGTCTAGACAAACTTTGGAGAGGTGTTGGAGAATGATTTTACGAGATTTGGTACCTATACTTGTTGGTTAGAAATGTTAGATGTTTTGCGTATTTTTGTTTCGTGACTTCGTTTAACAACCGACTTTAAAAAAGAGGAGGTTCTATGTTCCATTGTAGGTTTTTTCATGTATAAAACTTTTTAAACTATCGCGACTTGAAAACATTGATATTTTAGATTTGATAATTGAGATTAGACTTGATTTAATCGTAGAGATCTAGCAGCCAGATTCATAAACAATCAATTAATTACCTATCGGTTTATTTTGCACCTACTTAGTTACAAAATAAACCACCAACCAACGGTGCACGAGATCTCGTTCGGGGCGAACTACTAGTTTAAAAACGACTTCATACATAATACCATATTTCCTGTCGAACTAAAACTAGGGCTAGTTTAAAGAAAAACGGTGGGCCATTGGTATCTCCGGCATAATTCCCACGTGACCGAAGTAGGTCATAATTTACCTTTTGTATTTTCCTCGTTGTTATATTTAAACTGTCACAAATGAAAGCGGTTACGAAATGGCGCCATTTTAAAGGCTAATGTGCACTGAAGCGTCTGAAACTAATTATTTATATTATTTTGATGTCTATGATTTACTTTTATTTACAGAAAAAAACACAAATGTGATCACGACTGTGTGCTGTCTTATATAAATCTAAAAGGGTAGTCATTTATATATTTTTTTTATTTACGAAAACCAACAGTTTTTACAAGGTGTCCATAAGGACAATTTTGATAATAAAACTAACATAGGAATAGTGAGCCAATTATGGGCTTTCACTAATAGAAATTACTTACTAAAAACTTTTTTGCAGTAATTGGCATTCTCTACGTCGGTCGTCAGGTTGCAAGCCCTACGCCGCGCCGTTATCAGAAAACCAACTAATACATGAATGTAGGATTTAGGTTATGTACTCGTATAAAAAATCTAAAATATAAAGAATACCTCTGTGGCGCAGTGGGCGACAGCCTGCCTGAGACGCGAAGGTTGCGGGTTCGATCCCCGCCGCGGATCAAATGTTTGCATGTTCTGCAGATATTTGTTCCGGGTCTGGTTGTTTTTCTATGTATTATATTTCGTCGCTTCATTCTTCAGTTATAATATAAAACCAGGTAGTATCGTTTCATGCTACTGGCAACTTCGCACATTTAAAAATAAAATAAAATAATTTCCTTCCTGCGGTGTGGCCTGCGACGGCTCGTCATTATTTTTTCGTGCGCGGCAACAAGCACACGCTTTTACCTTAGTACGGCACTACTTCTAGCTAGTAAAGCAAAAATTTGATAAAATGCCGAAACGTAGTGCCGACGAAAAGTTAGAATATTACACTAAAGAAATTAAGAAACTTTGTAAAGAAAATACTTTGCGTGATTGTGTATTCATCATCATTTGATTCCGATGAAAACCCAGGTGAGTTTTTTACAATTTGTTATACCTAAGTGAAGTGATACTGTCTGACAATCAGCGTCTGTAAGCTTCCCTGGAGGATTAACTGCGGGTTATCACGATGGGTTAGCATGATGCTTAAAATAAGTGAAGTGATACTGTCTGACAATAAGCGTCTGTAAGCTTCCCTGGAGGATTAACTGCGGGTTATCACGATGGGTTAGCATGATGCTCAAAATAAGTGAAGTGATACTGTCTGACAATCAGCGTCTGTAAGCTTCCCTGGAGGATTAACTGCGGGTTATCACGATGGGTTAGCATGATGCTCAAAATAAAGTGAAGTGACTCTGTGTCTCTCAATCAGTTTCTGTAAGCTTCCCTGGAGGATTAACTGCGGGTTATCACGATGGGTTAGCATGATGCTTAAAAATAGCCTAGAGGTTCGACTGCAGGTCAACTCGAAGGTTTTCTCTTCTCGAATCTTGACGAAAATAAAATTCCTTTTTATTTATCTAAGAAATTTATTGCGAAAAAATTTTTTTTTCCAACTACCCTCAAAATAATAAAATTATTTTTCGTATGTAAAGGATTGCAATTCAATGAAAAATGCATCCATGTCGATGGTGGAATACCACCTGCACCGTCTCCTCTTACGAAATTGGAGGAGACATCAGTGCTTCCGCAAGAGACTGTTGAGATTGTGCCGAAACTCGATCCTGAGTTGTTACAGGCCTTGGGCGATGCTTTAGATGACCTCCCGTGTACAGTCATATACATACATATAAGGGTATACATGACAAGCTGGCCCAACTTTGGTTACCAATCCTCAAAAAAGGAATAAGTACAGAAGGAAGTAAAAGAAAATCTGTCAAAAGATTATTCAATTCTCTGTAATTGCAAACTAATAAAAGCACTCACATTAAACGCGGAAATATCCGCTGCCGTGCAATTAACAAAGCAATGAATCTACTGCTTACCAGCGATGATAAGGTACGCCGTAAAAATATTATTTGACGGCTGTCGTATACTGACAAACTATACCGAATCTCAAGTCAGAACCAAGCTTATCACTCCAGGATTGGAGAAAGCGTTCCTGACTTTAATACAGGAGCATGAAAGAGATGAAACCCTCTTTGGTAGCAAACTGCCTGAAATAATTTAAAACCTCAAAGGTTATCGAAAAACGAGGGTTGTAGATCAAAAAGACTCCTAATCCGAAGCCTTCTTCTTCGGGTACTTAGTCGTTAGCTGGCCGTTATCAACACCAGGAAAACTGGTCTACCCCCCTCGTTATCCGCCATTGAGAAGGGGGGGGGGGGGCGGACAGCTGCATACAAGACGACAACGCAACAACCGTACCACCGAGCCCATCTAACGACGTCGTCGCGGTTCACGCGTCCGTCGGCGAGCTCGAGCTACACCAAACATAATATGCCCCTACCTACGCTACGATACAGTAACGCAGGTACATGCCAGCAGATTACAATTTTATTATAATTGCTGGATTGGCATTACTAATAATAAAGTTATTTTGGATATTATTCGTAACAGTTATAGTATACCTTTTATTCGTAAGGTAGAACAAAGTTATCATTCTAATAACTGTAGTTCAATCAAAGAAAAGAAGGAAATGAGGTTGGCCATCCAGAACCTTGGCTTAGGTGCCATTACTAAATGTAAACCATAAAGAATCAATTCTTGTCACATATTTTTTTTTGACACCAAAACCTAATGGCGGCCATAGATTTATACTAAACCTTATACAGCTAATTACCTATATTAGTTTCTAATGCCCATTTTAAAATGGAAGACCATAGGACTGCATCGAAAATGATACCTAACCATGGATTCATGGCAACTATCTTTCTTAAAGAAGCACACTTACTTGTCCTTGTATCTACATCTGACCGCAAGGAATTTGACAAAATTACGTTTGTATTTAGTGCTTATGGGCTGCTATGTTCGGCCCCTCGAACTTTTACAAAGATAGTGAAAGAAGTTGTAGGTTCTGAGACATTGCGGATTCATATCCGTAATTTATCTCGACGATTGGCTCTGCCTAGGTTATAGTTACGATGAGTGCCAAAGAAACTCTTAAGCTACTTAACTGTTTCGGTTTCGAGGTCAATTTCGATAAAAATTTAATAAGATAAAAGTTTTCTTACAAAAGTTGTAAAAAAAAAAAAAAAAAAAAAATTAAGATTTATGGTACAACTCTGTGGATATGTCAATATCACTGCCATCAAACAAACGACGCAAAATACTTATGGTCTTATTCATAAAGAATTGACAATTTAATATAGATTTAAAGAATGTTTTTATTTTTCTTGTTACTCTTATGTCAATGAAAAGAGATAGCAACAGATTTAATATCCGTTTTAGTAGCTAAACAAGCTAAAAAGCTAAAGTAGGCTTACTGAACCAATATGCATAAGGGGGTAACTCTGTAACTCTTTTAAAACATCAAATCTAAGAAGATAAATTCAAACTTGTTGTTTCCTTATTAGCAGATTTAAAACGGTGGTCAAAAAATATTCATTACACCACACTCTCTCTTGAACTCCTCGATTTCGTTCTAGAATTTTTTACAGATGTGTCTAGAACTGGTACTAGAACTGGGGCGCATGTTGTAAGAACAAGCGCGTAAACGGTGGATGGAAAGATAGTGAGATCAATTTCCATATCTATTATTTGGAGTTACTTGCTGTTTTTCTTGGTATACAACGTTTTGCACAACTGCTATAAGTTACATTATTAGGATGGGAGGGATCCAATTCCCTCATCTGACAGATTTAACAAAAACATTTGGCAGTGATGCTAAAGGCAAAACATCTGGCTGTTCGCTTTATACCTATATTAAAACAAAAGACAACATAGAAGCAGATCAGGAATCTAGAAAAGTTAATCCGGACATTTAATGGTATCTTTCAGCATCGGATTATCAAAACTTTTGGCGAACCAGAGATAGATCTTTCGCTTCTCGCACCAACGCAAAATATTAAAGCTATGCCTCGTGGAGGCCAGACCCAGACGCTATAACGGTTGACGCATTTACTATAAGCTGGAAAAGGCTCTACTTCTATGCATTTCCACCGTTTTCACTGGTTTTGAAATGCATACAAAAAATCATTAAAGATCAGGCTGAGGGTATCCTAATATTCTCTAATTGGCTGTTCCAGCCTTGGTTTCCTCTGTTTAATAGTCTAATTTGGTCTGACATTATATATTTTACTCAAATCTCTTCCAAAAACACTCTAATTCGGTACAATGTAACCTTTAAATTGTGGTGGCAGTTCTGTTATACTCGTAATCAAAATCCTTATGTATGATTATTCCCAAACGTAATGTTATTTCTAACAGAATAGTTTAACAACGGACTAGCTTACGGATATTTGAACAGTCATCGTTCAGATCTATCTTTACTCTTATGTAGTAATATAACCTTCGATGACCAGGTGAAACGCCTCCTCAAAGGTGTCTACAAGCTCAGACCAGCTGTGCCGAGATACACCTCCGCTTGGGATCCACAGATAGTTTTAAAACTATGTCACGGGTTAGATACCCAATTAGGGATCTACTCTTAGAAAAAATCGCCAAGAAATTTGTCATTTTTTTTTAGCATTAAGTACTGGAAATAGAGTGCAAACACTCTCCTTGATAAATTAGAAAATATTTTGTTGATCCCACCGGCGTTAAGATAGGTATTCTGATGTGATCGAAACATGAGTAACCAGTATTGTTTTTACCTTATTTTTAAGCAAATAGAGCAATATGTCCCGCTACTAAATAGTAGAGGGTTACATACATACCTACCACAAATACTATCAGATCTGACGCTTTTAGTCGTATAATATTAACCTACAAGCGACCACATAAGCCTGCATCTGCCCAATCGATTAGTAAGTAGATGGATTAAGCAGGTGCTGGATACAAGCGGCGTTGACGTGACGCCGTTCGCGCACAGCACGCGGCGCGCCGCCGCATGCGTCGGCGGCGCGCGCCTCTGGTCTCTCGTTGGATTCTATTAGATAAACGGCTGGTTGGACTAATACATCGCAGTCTTTTGCAAAATTTGATCATCTAGCTAGTAGATGCAAGACAATAACTTTGCAAGATCGATGTTATTTATTACATAATTACATAATTAACTAGAGTGATTGATTGTAAACAGGAATTTAGTAAATATGTAAAATAATAAGTATAAAACCTGTTCTAAACTTATCTAATTTTATGTTCTAAAGCCTGCTTTTTCTTACACAAAATTTTATCTCTAAACATCTACCTGGTTTTATATTATAACTGAAGAATGAAGCGACGAAATATAATATATGATCAAACGAACTTACAAAGTGAAGTTCGATCGATATTATATGAGTACGCTTCATTCGAAGTTATATACACCCTCCCACCCAATACCCAAAGAAAAATTTTGTGGTTCTTCTCTAAATATAATGACGAGCCGTCGCAGGCCACACCGCAGGAAGGAAATTATTTTATTTTATTTTTAAATGTGCGAAGTTGCCAGTAGCATGAAACGATACTACCTGGTTTTATATTATAACTTCGAATGAAGCGTACTCATATAATATCGATCGAACTTCACTTTGTAAGTTCGTTTGATCATATATAATATGTATGTATTTACAAAAAAAAAAAAAAACTATGTAGTATATCAGTCATCTGGTTACCATAACACAAGCATTCAATTGCTTAGCTTGGGACTAGATGACGCTGTGTGGAATTTCCAAAGATATTTATTTATTATTTATTAATAACATTCAAAAACAGACATTATTATTATATACCTACCGACAATGTTAAATAGACGATATTTTTACGTTAGTAATTTCTCGTTGCGTTTGAAAACTCCCGTGAGTTGTACTTTTACGTATAACTCACGATAGTTTTGAAAGTGAACATCAGTAAAAATGTGTCTTAAAAAAATCTGCGCCGAAAGATCCGAGAATGTCGCGTGTCGTTCGAATCACCTCCCACATCGCTTCAGTGGACCGCGGGCTTAACCATCGGCGCCGGAGTTTCCTCAGAATTTTTCCGCTGCATTTGTCTATTTAAAACCGTCTGACATGTTTGTCTGTCCGTTTTGCAACCGGCGAGATGCGTTTATATTTCACTGCGTTGTTTTCTACTCGTATAATGAAAGACTAGGCTAGTTTCACCACAGATTTATATATACACTAGCTTACTCGCCCGCGGCCTAGCTCGCGTGGTACCTACCTTGATAAAATATAGCCTATGTTCGGAAAGTCCATGCTACACATCGGTGAAAGAATTTTTTAAATCGGATGAGTAGTTTCGGAGATTACCCCAAACATACGAGTACAAACAAACTAACTAACTTTACCTTTTTATAATATTATATATTATTAGTATATTAGTATTTAGTATTAGCATAGAAGTATAGATATAGTATAGACTAGATGACACAAGTACCACGATTTGTATTGAAACCAAGCGTGCCGACTTTTTATTGCGTATGACGTGACAGTCAACATTAGTGACGGGTAACAAGATCGCGATATTCTGCTACCAAAATAATTTATTTATTTATTTACCGCGGGGCTAAGTAACTAATAAATCGAACAATATCGATTAAATAAACAGCTTGACAAATTCGCAGCCGACTGGAAGATTGTAGGAAGGCCTTGGCCCAGCCGTGGGACACAAACGGCTGCAAATAATATCTAACAACAAAGAAAAACTATTAGAAATATTTGTAAACATCTTATATTTACTAATAAAGTTTATAATTAATTATTTAATAGAACTTTTAAAAAATCTTAATGGTCATCGCATCCCAACCCCAGAACGCTTTAACTAATAAAAAAAGACAAATAAAATTTAAGCAATTTTAATAAAAATTAAGTTACATGCGCGTTAATTAAGAGCCCGCAGTAATATAATCGCCCTTATTTTAAATAATGAAATAAATCATTAGGGTCTTAAATAACTCAAAGTCACTGTTTTAGAGCATTAGCACAAGTTTCTGTCGCTATCGTAGTCGTATTTGTAGGTAAGTTCGTCTTGAAATGAGATAAAACGATATAACAGCCATTTAAGCTAGCGTAAGCTTACTAAGTCCATTATGAATAACGAGGATAGCTTATGACTTGAAATAACACATAGGCTACCTTTAAACCGGGTAAGCACCACGCGAGCAAAGCCGCGGGCGTATGTACTAGTTATTCATAATAATTGTTCTTCGGAAACGAAAGACATTTATTTAAAATATGGCATCTCAATTTTAATGTTTTTCTTCGAGAAAATTCTCCCTTGTTTACGAAGTATGCGTATAAAACGAGTGCTAAAAATGCAGTATAAAATAGATATAAACCCAACTTTTAGTTATATCTTATTCTAAGTGCAATATAATGCACCAAAAGCTATCTCCCCTGGCCTGGTTTATGAGTAACGCGGTTTTACGAGGTTTTGTTTTGTTTTATTATACCTTGCATATCCTGTTTTCCTGGTACCTAGACTAGACGAATGTTACGGTTCTGTAGCAATAAATGTAATATGGAAGCGCTCGTGGCGAAGCTTGCTAAGACGTTCTTGATAGATCGTTGAAGTTAAGCAACGTTCTGAGCGGTTACTACTTGGATGGGTGACCGCAAGTGGCATTATCAGCTGAGCGCTTCCGTGCTTCGGAGGGCACGTTAAATTGTCGGTCCCGGCTTTTAAAGTCGTTAAGCCATGACGGAGGCCTTTAGGCGGCCTAAAAACTCCGTCACCAGAGTTGGCCACTTGCTCATACGAACTTACTTACTTTACCACGATTGTATTCCCAAGGACTGCGGTAGACATATTCTTATAAGCATTTTTAGATCTTTGGAGGAACATCCAAATACATATTTGGAAAAAACATATTTTGCCCACATTTTGCAAAAGTTAACATTTCCATACGTGACAGGTTGTAAGCCTATTGGAAAACTAACTGGTATCCTCAGTTTGTTTTCCTTCGCCGTTTAGAGCTCATATAATTGTTCATATAATTTTTTTGAAAAGAAAATTTGATCCACTGCAGGATTCAAACCCACGAATAAAAGTCGAGGTAGCAACCATGAAACTAGAGGAAAACACTTTGATAAGTTAAGTAAGACCACGAACACATTTTTGATGTTAATGTTTGTCTCTCATTTTTTGATAGGTAAATATATTAACATTTAAGCATTGTATCCTCCTACTGTATAATAATGTGGTGTTTTGAAATAAATATATATTCTATTCGATTCTATAAGTACCAGGAGCACAGAACTGACAAGGAGCTAACAAATGTTGCATGGAATGTGCGACGCATCACCATTATTTCTGAAACATATTATGCATATATAGATATGCATTAGGGCACCTTGCAAACGGTCCGCACAAACGACTATCGGTTCTAAATATAGCGCTATCGAATAAAGCGGTCGATCCGGCGTGGTATGCGCGGTATTTGTCGCTCTGGGTTGAGGACACACTAGGTAATGCAACATTTTACAATCAATTAAAATAAAATATATCTTTCCTTTAATCAAATGAAAAGTCAGAGTTGGCCCGTTGCTCTTACGAACTTAGTGGAAGAAGTGTATGTATTTTCATCATAGACCATTACCTCCATTTCAGATTAATCAATTCAATGAAGATTAAAAGAAGGAAATAATAATTTCCTGACAGTCAATTGTTAACGCGCACCAATCATTTGACCACTAAATAGAAA
The DNA here is from genome assembly GCA_963582015.1 of Xanthorhoe designata. Classification (NCBI taxonomy): domain Eukaryota; kingdom Metazoa; phylum Arthropoda; class Insecta; order Lepidoptera; family Geometridae; genus Xanthorhoe; species Xanthorhoe designata. Next base: position 2,136,505 of record OY757045.1, read on the forward strand.
GAAAGAAAGAAAAAATCATTTATTCTTGTAGGACCTCAAGGATCACTTAAGTTTCGTTTTACAAACTAGATGATTCTAATGCCTGTAAATATCACTCAATCTCATCGATCAGTCAAAAGTACTAAACATGCAACTCTAGGGTTCCAGTCTAATCTAAATAAAGCTATGAAATATTAAAGTCTTTTCCCGCTGTGCCGTCGCCTTTCGTCGATGGCGGCAGATTCGTGGAACCCCCATGCGCGACACATTAGCATAAACATTCGACTAATTAAACGGAAATTTCACATGCAAATGATGCATTTCACTACCACGCCAGCGAGTGCTGTTATATTGTACGGTACGCTGTCTGTAGTATCCATTATGCGTTGTTATTATCTACTAACAGCAGGTTTCTCGAACGCAGATCCTCTCAAAAATTAACTAATTAACAACGGTAAAATCACGTGACAGTGTAAAATTTGTTCCTCATTTGACACTTGTTACGTGATTTGACCATTGATTATTCAACTAGCAGCGTTATTATTATTTTTTTTATTATTATTTGCAGTATTATGCTCAGACAAGGACCTAATTTGACCCCACGCAACACATTTTTTTATTATTATTATTCTTGTCTGTTTTTGTTCTTTTGTATTCTCTGTTATACTTATATAGCCTTATTAGTACGTGTTCTTGGGGCAAATAATTTTCTTTCTTTCTACTTTTTTTCCTGGTGTACCGCCCTCTTTATTTATGATCCTCGCTATTGGTTTCTAATATGATAAGTGACAGTGCGCAGGCTTCGTAATCCTCTGCGGCTAGTTATGACTTCGCGCTTCAGTTACGAAGCTGCTTTATTTTAATTGAAGGCTTTCCTTTCAGTCCTGCTTCCTTGAAATACAAAGCTTTCCTTTTTTATTATGTTTATATTAAGAAATATATTTTACTAGCTTACTCGCTCGCGTGGTATATTGATAAAATATAGCCTATGTTCATTCGGAAAGACCGGTGAAATAATTATTGAAATCGGATAAGTAGTTTCGGAGATTACCCCTAATATATAACTTTACCTCTTTATAATATTAGTATAGATAGATGTATAATATTATACTATACATATATTATACATGCAATACTTACCCTATAACTCAGTTTTTGGAATGTGATAATTTACCACATTATTTACTTCTTTACGTCCTGACGTTTATAAAAAATCTCACTAATTTTAAACATAAGTTTAATATATATCTAAGTTTGATAATCGTGGAAGTTTAACTTGTCATCCTTTTTAATGGAGAACAAATTATCAAAAGAAAAGTTCAAAGATGTTCATTTTTTACTGGAAAGTTATACAGGTGATATCAGTAACATTAATAAACGTTGCAACAAAAAAGTAACAAGACAATTTGTATCTATTACAATCGAACTGTAACCCAACACCTCCTTTGTCGCTGTCGGTTAATTCAGAGGTGTAACGTTATATGTACAAGAGAGTACAGTCACCACCCAAATATACTCGTACATTAACATATTAAAAGTAAAGTAAGTAAGTTCGTATGAGCAAGTGGCCAACTCTGGTTTATTAACATATTTATTATACACTAGCTGCGTAAAAATTGCCCATTCCCGTTAGAATACCAGAATCAAAAGTAGCCTATTTTTTTATCTAGGGTACAAGCAATCCTGGTACCAAATTTCATTTAAATCCGTCCAGCAGTTTGAGCGTGAAAGAGTAACAAACACACACACTTACATACTTTCAGACTCACATACTTACACAAAAACATTCCCCTTTGTAATATTAGTGTGATTGAAATGTTTAAGAGGCGTGAGAATATAATATGAATGTATGTATGACATGTATGTATGTATGTATGTATGTTAGTTAACTCAAACTCAACATTTCGAAATTTCTTCCTTTACAGCTCCAGATTCGGCTCAATATTTTTTTTTGCCTTGTCGAGTGTGACTTTCAATTAGTTTGGTCGTGAATTTGAATCCCAGTTATGATGCATTTAGAATCATAACAATGAACTATATTACTGTTTTTGTAGCTGACTGTACCTTAACAGTTTTAGTAAACGCTTCTCACGGGGCTGTTCACACTTGACGCGTCGGTGTGAAACTTAAGAAATGGATTAGATAATAAGGTTTCACAGTAGCTAGTACCTCCTTTCTATCGATCTGCCTATTTATACGAGTTTGATTAGTTGATATGATTTACACTCATCCATTTAAATAAAGAACAGGGCGCGTAGACAAGTGACTAATGTTTCGTACCTATTCTCTTTCTATCATCGCTATACCTTTGATTTGACATTTCTGATCGCTCGAGTTTTCGTCATCCAAATGTCAGTTCCTATATATTTTTTTTAGTTTCTACTCTAAAGCGATTGTCGAAATGTAACATGGCTAGGGCAGCAGGACATCTCACTTTTAGAAATTGTTTATTGTTTATTTGGTAACACAGGCAGAACTATGAAGCTTACAATAAAAAAAACATCATTAAAGTATATACAATCATGAAAAGTTTCCACTATAGTCTCAATTAATTTTTGTACACCTCCTGCCATACCTTGAATCTTAATGTTCTGAGCTAATGCTTCTGAGCGATAAGACCGCCCATTATACAATTATACTAATAGATTATTTAGTTCTTCAGTTTCTGTAAAGTGTACAATAAATAATTTTCATTCATTTCATTCATTCACTTACAATGTGGAGATAATGCGAACATTCAAAGACATGACATATACTAACTATTTTACATTCCTCTTTTTGACCGGAGGTAGAAAACAAAGTTCATCAAATAATTATCTCAAAATGTTGACTTCATCTAAAACATTCTGGAAACATTCGGGTCTGGATGTTTTTCTATCTATAATATGTATGTATTTACAAAAAAAATGTGTATAAGTTTTATATCAGTCATCTGGTTACCATAACACAAGCATTAAGTTGCTTAGCTTGGGACTAGATGACGCCGTGTTAAATGTCCTAGGATATTTTTTTTTAGCAGCTATTCAATTTCGTAAAAATCAGTGCACGGTTTCTGATAATAATCTGAAGTACGTAAACAGCACCGATAGTTGATAGATAGAAAATTGCAATTTTACGCAAAAACTCATAAACATTGAAACCTCATTATTGCGCGCAAGTTTTACGGTACAATGATGTAAAAATCTGCATTTTGCTGGAACTTTCGATATTTTATAACGCCCGTAGCGTTTTGAAGAACTGAAATATTATCTACTCAATTTTAGTTTAACTCTTTAGAAATATGAATAACTCGTCATTGTGATGGTATTAAAAACGGCAATATAATAGGTATATAATATAACCTACCTTATTTTCTCTGTTTTAGGTAAAAACCGTTTAAGTACTATTTTTTTTGTTACACAATAATGAAAACCGGCAGGCTGAACAAAAAGTCCTAAAATCCCCTTCGAAGGGATCATTTCTGGACTAAGCCCCAGAGTCAACAGGTCTTTGTCCTGCTGCGGCGATAAAAAATAAACCTTAAAATCAACCTGACTCGCGGTTGAGCCATCTGTCATACCAAGACATATGGCAACTTTACGGCCCTACGATTTGTTTATGTCGCCGTCTTCGTCACTCCTTTACTAATTAGTGGTGTCATCTCGCTCGCACGCAGTTTTCCTTCAAGGTAAGGGGTAATTGAAATTGAACACTGCATGCGGGTTAAAGTGAAAGGACTTGTCTTGGCATAGAGTAGGTATTGCCATTATGCACAGATGTGTGACCTAAAAGCTTTGAACCTTTGCGCTTTATTTACGTAGAATACATTGTGACGTATCTCTCACCCAAACATCTCAATGCTCTTAAATACGCCAAGATCTTTTTTTTTAGTACTTATAGTGATCAACCTGTATCCTATATTTAAAGCAAGCTTATAAACCTAGATTCTCAAAAGGACGAAAAGACATCTTTTTGAATGTACTTCACTGTCTTACTAGCACGTTTTGAACGTCCCTGTTAAAATACACAATACTTTGTAAAGAAAGAACAGTGGAAGTAGTAATTGCCCAAAAGTCAATCATAATGCGGCGTTTACACGGTTGACTAGACAAATGATTTCGCGGTCGATCTTCGTATGAAGATCGACCGCGAAATTGCTCGTATTTTTTGGTGCAATTATTAATTAATCAAAACGTTACTTGATACAGTCAAACAAGCTGCCAATAGTATTTTTAAACTTAGTCTTCCCATATCCACCGCTGTTGCAACATCTGAAAATAAAAACATAAGCAAATAATGCGTTAAATGTATTTCTAAATATATACTCATATTTGTTCATTTCTCATAATTACAATATAATTAAATACAGAATAGACAAAAAACGGAACACGAACAAGTGTCCAATTTGGCTGCGTAAATAAAAAGTAAAACGAGAGACCGAGGAACGGTCAACGTTTGGCCATGACCATGACTTTTCAAAACTAGTAACAATCTTATAACAATATAAATTAACTAGCTGTTCACGCGGCTTCGCTCACATAGAAGTAACCAATATCTTACGCCTAATTGAAGAAAGGAGAAGAAAGAAAACATGTTTATTCAGCACAGCTAATTGGCTACTCCTACAATAATAATTAACTAGACGCAGTATTTTAATAAGTTTCATTACCAGAACATGCAAAACTAAGCGCGCGTTAGCGTGTAGTTGGATTATTGTATGTACAGTTTTAGCACTTAATTTATCCGCTAGAAGCACTGTGACAAGTTTTCATGCATCATCTGTCAAATAACATATTGATTGATTTTCACATGTCAGGTACAAAGAGGCTTGAGATTTGCTAACTTTCGTAAAGTACTATCTACAGGATGTCTGAGCATTGTACGAACTTCTATTACTTCTATTCTCAGAGCATTTCAAAGTCTGATCACAACACACGTCAGTCTTTAATCGTGAGCGAATTATACTGTAATTTCTACCTATTATTACATTCTATTGTTACATTCACTTAGCGCATTTCGTCTACAAACTTTCAAACAAACAAATATTCCCGTCAATATTCATTGGTATTATAGTAAAAAGATAAAACTGACGCATTTAACGCTTGTCAGCTGACAAAACGCCCCGTCAACTATGTCTCAGTGAGGACGCCAAAACTGCGACACCGCTTGTCACATCTTTAACAAATTATTCTTTGTCATTTTTTCCGCAACTGCGTACGGCCAAAGAAAGTATTGTTTAATCTATGGCAGAGCGATGACCCCTCCACAGGTTAAGTTGTAATTAGTATGCCCTTGCGAACTAGAGCCATAAGGCCTATGTCAATACAAGCACTAAAAAAGTAAACATCAGATATTTTTTTTTTTCAAGCTATATCGTCCCACTACTGGGCTAAGGTCTCCCCCATATCTCTTCAACCATCCCTGTCCTTCGATACTTCCCACCAATCTCTCTCGAAGGTGTCGAGATATGCTTATTTTTTTTCTTCTGCCAGTGTTCTTTGCTGGTCACACTTTGTTAACTATACTATTACTATACTTACGTGAAAACCTTTTTAGCAAAATAAAACCACATCAAAATCGGTTCATCCAAATGAACTATGTCACTGATGCCACAGATACACACCTCTCTTTTTTTCTGGGTTCCACAGACACTTGTCGTAAAAGTAAGTTTCTGTCCTCTGCTTTAAACTTCACAAAATCATTGTAAATCATCTTTAATCGAAAGTCACAGTGGTCAGTCGCCCTTACAGAGTCTCCTTTGTCATGTTATGGGATAGTACTTAAGTCAAAATAGCTGTAGTAAAATGACAAGACGTAATTGCCATACTTTAAGAATGATTTCGTATAATTTTGTGGTTCACTGATGGTTCAATTGAAAGCTTAAAGATGATTGGTTCCGCTATTAACTTTGACTGCCTGTCAATTACTGACTTTTGTCATTAATAATATGACTGTTGACTGGACAAAAAAAACAAACTGGCTGAATGAAACGAAATAGAATCATGACCTTATCTATCCCTAAGGGGCGCGGTAGAAATCTCTCTTAATTTAGGCATTTATGCTCCTTTGAAAAAAAAAAACATAAGTAATACATTAAACCTTCTCTTTTGAAGTTTGTTAAAAAGTGTTTTTTTTTTTTTGCGATAATTCCTTCGCTGGTTATACCTACTCAAAATGTGATGCAAAATGCATCTTCCGATACAAAAATTCAATCAAACCCACGGACGCTTGCAAGTCTCTCTGTCTCTCTCTCTCACTCACCAAACAAGTCTCTTCTCTTTTATGATAAGTCGGTTAATAAAGTCAGATTAAATCCAAAGGTTAGACGAATCAGTCACAGTAATTTCACAGCCGTATAATTGCCCCTCAGGTTGGCATAACTTCATGGCAATCATCATCATCACCGGCTTAACCGTGAAACGGCCGGCGCAATTGAATTATGGTCATTTTGTGGTCCTTTGGTTTCTTGGATGACGGTGTACGTAGTTACGCACGTATTTTGATGTTCACATATACTAGCTGCTCCATGACGTCTGAGAAATGAAATGAAAAAAGCTTTATTGCAATACAACATAAGTGGTACCTACTTAGTAGTAAAAAATGTAAAATATATAAAGTTTAAATGCTGTTGATTACAAATTGGCGGTCTTATCGCAGATAGCGATTTCTTCCAGACGACCATTGTGATTTGACCAAATGTGATAGACGAGTGGCAGAATTTACAAATTGAGTGAAGAAAAGTCTTGTGTTAGGAATCCGGCGGATCAATTGATTTTGCGGTTCGGAAAACTAAATGCGTATGAGCTCTATGATAAAAACAATCTCAAAAACCAATAAGTATTCTAATGGACGACGATGGGCTGGCAACTTAACATGTATGATTGCTAACTCAGTATGTGAGCAAGTTAAAGCTAATTTGACGTGTAACCCTCATAACGGTTTAAATAGAGAAACTTCACAGCCTCATTATGACGTTCAACGCTTCTTAAGAAAGTTGTTTTATTGCGTATCAATCGATGATGTCATAACTTGCCATTACAGGCTCGAATATGATCTATGCGAGCATTGATTGATCTAGAGCACGTGGATTTTACTTAAAAAAGGCACAAAAAAGTTCTGAAGCGCTCGTGCGATGCTTGCTGTGTTTTTGATAGATTGTCGAAGTTAAACGATCTTGCAGTTACACATTCGCTAGTAACGCTTCTTGCTGCGAAGGGATTGTTTACTATGGGCCGCGGCGTTAAAGCTCTGTAGGACGCGACCTCAAACATCATCCCCCAAGAGCAGACCACTAGCACATACGAGACTAAATGTAACTATTTCAGGTTCATATTTATAAATACATGTACACGGGGTTTTATCGCGTTATTTACCTTATTTCTTTACGTCCCGACGTTTCGGCTATGTTGCAATAGCCATGGTCGCGGGTGGACTGTAAATAACGCGATAAAACCCCATGTACATGTATTTATAAATATGAATTGTGATCGCGAAAGTTTAAGAAAAACTATTTCAGGTTCGTATTTTGTTTGTAGTTAGGAACGAATTTTTTTATCCTTGCCTAGTCTAAGTAGTCTTAAATAGGTGTAAAAGTACTTCTTTCTTGTCTATTCTAAAGTCGTAACCTCTCTACCTTAAAGGTAAATTAGGAATGAAATTTATTCTAATTTACTCTAAATGATAGCTCATGCCAAGAATTGTCAGTAGCTTGCCTCTTGTTATATTTTGTTAACTTTTCTCAGATTATCTAGAGCAGGATATTTTGTATGAAGACCAAAATACTCGTCCTAAATCTAGAATAACGGAAACCTCCCAAGCTCGAGATAAAAGTGCAATTTCATAAAACTAGGTTATTCGCCTTTTATAGAGATGAGAATATTAACTAGACCCACTTGGTGATAGGTAATTATAGGATAAGTATGGCTGCCACCTGTCACATGCTGCCCATATGTGATGCTGCTTCCGCCATCCGTGTGTCTCCATTGTGAGAGACAATACGATTTTAAATTAATAATCGTTGTCGTCCGTTGGTATTGTGGGTGGAACATAAGACTAGTCGCGGTGAATTCAAGGCTTGGCACAGCCCTCTTTGTACATGTCACATAATCTGCTTATGTGGCGTTAGGCGCGCCCAGCAGAGGGTACATATGGGCTGTGTATAAAGAATGTAATGAATGAGGCGAAAGAGGTGTAGGATCGCAGCAAGTGGAGGTCCAGGTCTATGTCTACTCCCATGGGAAAATGGCGTTATTTTATGTATGTATGTAATAGTTATGATATGTCAGAAGTATAAAATAGGTAAAGTACGTGAAATAAAATAAATGGAGTTAAAATAAACTTTGAATGACAACTTACATCACACACTCTCTTAAATTATCGTATTCTATAATTCGTAAATACGTTGACAATGGAAACGCACCAATATTTCGTTGACAAATCTCTTATTAGAAACCTTGGCCACACGGACTGTACTAATGTTTAATTAATTATCATTAATATTGTACTTTGACTTGGTCGCTTAACATAATCATTAATATTTACAAAGTATCTGTGACATTTGTCGAAATTAACATTAAAATATTTTAGCATTTAAGTCATTGTAACAGAGAGTACAATCGCTTAAACTTTTTGTGTTTGATGATCATAAATTCATAATATATATATGTTTGCAGTGGTGCGGTTGATGTGTGTTTTTCGTCAAAATCAATCATTGAGATGATACTAATCGAATTTCGATCATTTATTTAAGAAAATTAATTATGCAAGCAGTCTGTTCTATTTCAATGCATGATCTTGTATTTTTTAGTACCTAAGTCTGTATCGATTTAACGTCGGAATATGTCTGCAGTTTTTGCAGTGTGAGTCTGACCATTTCATCAATGTCAGCCTCGCTGGACCACATCCCAGGCAGTGAAGGATGTCTACGTCTTTTCATGTCGACACTTGTTTAATTTAGGTACTTTAAAAGTCAATATCAAAAGATCTAGTACCTTTTAGTTACAGAATAATAAATTATAGTAGTTATAGCTCAAACAATTGAGGTTCACTAACCTCTCGGAATGGCTGAACCGATTTAGTTGCAATTCGTGCAAACTGGATTATGTGTGTTATTGGTACAAGATTTTTTTTCTCCAATACAGTGAAAATGCATGACATGTGTGGTGTAGGTTAGTCCAAATCAAAGACATGTTTTGGTAGGTTCGAACATTATAGCTGCGCGCTGCGGTGTAATCCGCAGTAGTTCCCGTTCCTGTGGGAATACCGGGATCAAAAGTAGCCTATGTGTTATTTCCGGTCATAAACTATGTATATTCCAAGTTTCAGCCAAATCCATTCAGTTGTTTTTGCGTGAAAGAGTAACAAACATCCATCTATCCACACTTACAAACTTTTGCGTTTATAATATTAGTAGGAGCAAAGACGATTAATATATAGAAGACAGACAAAGGCCATACACAAAATCGTAACCCGTACCAGATAGCCTGGAAACTTTAAAACATCAATTTTATCCAAGAAATTTCAATTACTTTCTAGTTAAAATTACCTAAAAATTTTTTTATATTGAATATTGTTGCTACCTTACCTACTACTAAATATTGAAATTTCTTGGATAAAATTGATGTTTTAAAGTTTCCAAGCTATCTGGTACTGCGGGATCAGGGTAACGATTTTGTGTATGGCCTTTGTCTGTCTTCTAGATATTAATCGTCTTTGGTAGGAGGGATAGTAGGATTGTGTTTGCCTTGAAATATCTTATACATTACGTTATTATGTCTGTGTCTAATAGGTAAAACTCCCTTCTGTTTCTGCTAGTGTAAAAAAAAATTTTTTAGATAACTTTAATTAATGTAGAATTTTTTACTCGTCTTAAGCTTGAGCTATCCATCAAGAAATTAAATAAAAAATCGCACGCGTCCAAAATCTACATTCTCTCGTCTGTAGTACACACCCATATGTTTTTGTGGCCAAAATAAATGTACGTGTGTCATAACTATTTAGCAAACCAGTCAGCTAAACGTCAAGTCTCAATCCAATGGTTAGTTTGTTTTACTCACAATATTTAGGGTTGCCATATTGTAGAGAAATCCTACGATAATATTATAAACGCAACAGTTTGTATCGATGTATGGATGATTGTTAATTTTTCGCCCAAAAACTACTGAACAGATTTGCTGAAACTTGGAACATAGTTTATGACCTGGAATAAATAAGGGCGGAAGCTTGTTTCAACATAAATGTACACAGGCTCACGACTTTTTCCAAAAGAAAGAAAGAAAAAATCATTTATTTCGGTAGGACCTCAATGATCACATCGAATCGTCTTAAATGCTAGGATTGCATTGCCTGTTCCAACGCGGGGAACCTGTTCCACCAAGGAAAGAATCAGGCAAGAACCTGAGTGGGCCTAGATTTTTACAGTGATCCCTTAACAATCTGAATAGTCGAGTTTCAGTGGGAAGCCAGTCAAACAAAGTAAGGCATGTTAAAACAAGTAAAAGTATTTGTAAAATTAATAAGAATAATCAATTCATGTGACAGGTTGCAACATTTGTAACAAAATGTGTCATAATTATGATACATTTATAAGGCTAAAATATATTTGAACCAGTCTCCTCTCTACTTTTTGATATCTTCAAGGGAAATCGAATGCTTTTTTAGAATTTAGAAGAATGTCATGTTGGGCAGCCGTCTCGTGACCATGTCGATAAAAAAGAGGTTCTATGTTCCAATGTGTGTATTTTTCCCCTTTTTTATGTCAGGTACTTAATTTCATTCGACAACCCTATTTACCGTTAATAAGTTCGCAAAAAGGTTAAAGTAATCGGAATGCTAATCATTTCGTGCAAGTTTTGATAACGCTCGGCTGGGCCTTTGAGATATAATCGGTTGCTAACATCATTACTGTTAGTTGAGGAAAACCGCAGGCTAACATTTGTGGTGATGGTTTTGTTCACAACTTCACGTATTAAAACTTTATAAAAATGAGCATCTTAATCTCATTAATGGTAGACATCGAAACGGCATGATTCCTATATAACTATCCACAGTGACTCTCAATCTCAATTGAAAGATATTTCTGTAGACCCTTTTTCTAGATTTGCCTCCCTAGCCTAGGTTACCTTCAATCGCTGTAAACAGATAAAATATCCATATATTTTTTAACAATTTAAACATAGGGTTATATAGGGCGCATAGGGTTGACACAGGCTGAAAATGATGATAATGACATTTGACGTGATGACCCTTTTTAGCCTTGTCAGGCACCATGACATTAAGTCCGCGTTGAGCTCCCAGACTTAGCTAGTCCAAGAGATCATTCCAAAAAATCTATTTTAGATACATCTTCCAAAACGACAACGTCTCCATCAGCACGCTGTCAGGTGGTTGACAGAGTGACGGATCACATATTATCCCCTGCGTTGATACTAACCACGGGTGACAATCCCCGCCATTTTAAACCCTACCCACTTATAATAAGGATATTCTTTTTTTTTCAAAAACGGTAGGCTATGGAGTCAATGACCGAGCTTTTTCTAGTTATGATTTTTTGTAGCGATTTCGTTTTTGTATCAACTCGTGGATGTACTAGGTGTATTAATTATTTTTTTGGTTCACATACATACATCTTGACCGGCGGCAATGGACTTCCAATGGAGTCGCTTTTTGTATCACAACAGAAAGAAAAACCCGTTTTTCATTAAAGTGTATGATTACTTAACTTTTGCTTTAAAGATACTAAACTACTACAATATTTTACATAGCTTTGCAAAATACAATTAAAACCTGTTGAGCCATTTCAGGATCGTTTTAAACGATCTATAGGTAGGTCAATTGATCCAAGCCACTGCCAGGCGGAAGCTTGCCCAAGACACTGGCAGCACTATCGCGGTGCATCACAATGATGTTCCTTTGAGCCAAATAGGTGCCAGACCTCGGATCGCGCGTCGCTGTGACCAGAGCGCGTAGATAAGTGACAAATGTTTCGTATCTTTTCTCTTTCTATCATCGCTATACCTTTGATTTGACATTTCTGATCGCTCGAGTTTTCGTCATCGAATGTAACTTTTTTTAGTTTCTACTCTAAAGCGATTGTAGAAATGTAACATGGCAGCAGACGCCCTAAAATTTTTGCAAACACGATAGGACCCCATTCCCCATCGGATATATAGAGTGTCTAAAAATTATTATTCATATTCTACGAACTTTTTCCTACTACCAAACTTTGAAAGGTAAAGTAACCGGATTCGTATGACACAGCCGTTGGTATGCATATCATTCCACATTCCCAAAGTGCACCAAACTGCATATTCAATGGGAATCCTTTCACTGCGCACTTATGGACTTTAATTGACGATTAAAATGCGTCGCGGTGGCCGAAACGTCGAGATAAGAAGCGCGTTTTTACCGAAAATATTGGCAAAAAATTTTGCTTAAGTGCCGGGCAATGCCGCCAAAATGATATGGAAACTTTTTACTTTATATTTATTGTATTTATTCGTTGGTTTATGAAATGTTGGTTATATTTGTTATGATACATTTTCGTATAAATGTTTTTTTCTTTTTTAACCTATTTTGTCCCAAAGGTCTTTAGCTGCGTCCCACCATCCTTCATCGAAGGTGGCGAGATCGTCCCGCCAACGTTTTCTCGGCCGAATATCTCTCGGTATGAATGATAATAATATTACTCGTAAAAGCATAAATTCGATTTTTGAACCTGTATGACACAAATACCTACTGGCAACTAAATGTTATTGTACTTTTTTCGGTTCTTGGATTTAAGTTTTTTTTTACCAAATAATGAAAAAGCCTAGCATGAGGGACAAGCTTAGCATGAGTTGCAACACTATTTGAAGTTCCTTTAAACCCACAAAAACCCAGCACTTTTAAATGTTCAAAATATGAGAATTGGTATAAAAGGTCACCGGACTAATTAATAAGGATTGAATTTCTTCGAAATCAGTAATAAAGGTCAGATTTCTTTTAAGGATAAACTGACTATCTCGGAATTGATCAATGCAAGGAACTGAACTGAATAATGCAATCTGATGCAGAGGAACTGGAGAAGGAATTGTTCCCAGTAGGCAAACTGTTAGCGGCCGACTGAGTTTGCGGCGTATCGGTTTAGTACGCCCTTCCATATATTTGAAATGGAGTGTCCACAGTTTGCTAGTTTGCGCTCACTTTACGCAGTTTGCAGATTTACGCGCGCCGACTGTCTCAGTTAGTGGCCGACTCACAACAAAACCGGTTACAGTCGGCGGCGGCGATATTGTTGATAATGGCGAAAATTGATCTGACTTTGCAGCTAACTCAAATTTCAGTTTGCCACAAATTTACGGCTCATTCAGACGGCCGACTAACAATTTGCCTACTGTGGACACTTTGAAGATGAACACATTTATCGCGTGCGCACATTTTGCAAGTCATTGTGCAATTATACGAGTACTACTTCCACAAGCCTAAAAAGCCGTCAAAGCTTTCTTGCGAAGACCAAAGCTCTAGAAACCACCAACGCACACGAGGCACGTCGAGAGCTCTGGCTTAAGATAAACCCCCCACCTGAAAGCTTTATCGAGCCTGACGAACAACCCCCCGCAGGTTATAAACTCCCCTGGCCCACTTGGAAATCACTAAATCGCCTTCGAACCCAAGTGGGACGTTGTAAGCTCAACATGAGCAAATGGGGGTACATCTCAGGGACAGCAACATGCTGTGGGTGTGGCGTTGACCCGCAAAGTATGCTTCATCTGCTGTCGTGCTCACTGTGCCCTGACACCTGCACTTTGAGCGAGCTCTACACTGCCTCTGAAAACGCCATAAAAGTGGCTAAATTCTGGGAGCACACTGTTTAAAATATATGTATTAAGTGTGTGCCATAACGCCGAGGAATGAGCGGGAGAGCGAATCATGTTTTTACTCGTGAGTGAGAAGCGCAGAACGATAGACACGCAACATAATTTATAGCGAAAAAACAGTTTTTATTTAATTACAAGTTAATTAAACAAGTAATCGAAAAATTAAAAAACCAGAACTAAATGAATACTTCTAGGCTATTTGTCAAAACATAAAACCAACAAAAATAGCGTTCTGTTCCTGAGATAAATAGCAAACTGTGTGAAAAACATGTATTTTTCAAAAAAATATATGATCGAGAAAACTTTTACCAATCGTGTTTCTAAAAAACCACAACGCAAGATAAAAGTTCAAAGTTTAATTTCTCCAAACATTATAAGGTGGTATCTTTCACGGATTTTGAGATCTAATACGATTCAAACCACATATTTGCTACCTACGGCCTCTTAACCATAAATATTATGTATCATTGACACGAAGAAGAAGAAGAAGACTTCTACAAGTGCGTAACAGCTTATAGCCATTTAACTGATTCCTAATACGTGTGACAATTTTGTATAAACTTTCTATGAAAATGCTTACATTCAAAATAGTTTGGGACGATATGCAATATCAATCGTTAACAGTATTTCGACAAATACTTCTTCTTCTTTGCGGGTCAATGGTTCTAGAAATTCAAATTTTATTTGCCAGAAATATGGCCAAGTCTATGGCGTTGGACGTGGCCGTATTCAGGTCTTCGGGTGCATGTAGAGAGCTTCTCCGCAGCGCATCCTGGAAGCAGCTAGGCACACTGTAACGCAGTGTCCTAGGCTGACCAATCTCTCCAACACAATGGTTCTACAAAATAATCGACAAATACTAAAATTAACTAAAATTAACTAAAACATATGTATTTTTTTTTTAAACCTATTTTGTCCCACTGCTGGGCAAAGGTCTCCCCCAAACTCTTCCAATCATCTCGATCTTAAGCTGCGTCCCACCATCCTTCATCGAAGGTGGCGAGAGAGATATTTACATAACTGTACAAAATACAATTAGAACCAGTTGAGCCACCTAAGTATCGTTACAAACGATCTATAAGTAGCTCAACTGATATAGGTACCTATAACTATACATAATCCTCAGGAAATACACCGACCATTTTTGCTGTACTTTTAATTCTTTCCGCAAACTCATTCGAATCTGCGGTGCTAACCTGCAAAACGAAAAACGAATCCGTCGACGATATCCGAAACGTTCCCGTTTTCATCGAAAAACCCTACTTTCAAAAACGATCGCCCGACACATTCGCCGTCGAAATTCGTAACGGATCCGCGGAACGAACGAAAACCTTCAAGATAAGAATGATGGATAATTTTGGACTTGGATACTACACTTTTGGCATAAAAGCGTTTGCTTGCGTCTACTTGACCCGTGTGAATTCACTTTTTGTCCTAAAACTGTTGGCAGATATGTCATTAGAATGCAGTATATCAAGTTGGCACTGCAAAGTGTCAAACCAGAAAAAATCAATACAAAAACCAATTGACAAAAACAAATATTTATTTACAATTTAAGTTACATTACAGAAAATTAAATCTAAAGCGTTACTCTAACAAATGAGATCAATTAGTAATATTAAAAAGACAGAAGTGGCGGACGCGGCTGAAATTTTGTTTTCTGAAGAAGAATTGAACTGGGAAGAGTTCACTTCACGAATGTTGTGTTGTGCTGAAGTGTGAATAATTTATAACACACTATGACCAGCTGCACTGACGAACAACTCCGACCAATTAGAAGAAAACAGGGATTTGGAAAAAGGCTTGCTGAGGTCTGCCGCTGGTCGCCGAAGTTTTTTATAATTTAGTGAAAATAAAAGTCAATTCAGATTCAGTTCTTCGTGTTCATTTGGCCGAGTGCTATGTGCGTTCCATCAATGCACCCACACCCACATACCCCTGGGATCCCGAACTTATTGTAGAATCTGTAATAAATTAGGTAATGTATTTATTAGGTAGGTATATTCCCTTAACTTCCAGCAGATGCATGCATGGATATCAATCAACTCATTTTCTCAACTTCAACTAATTCATATTTACCTAATATGAATTCTCTTCTAATATTTATTTTACTGTATGTTGCTTACCTGCTATCCAACTTCAAAAATGCATTTGAAGAAACCTATTTTAGAATAAATAGGTGCTTCAGGTAGGTACTCTTCTGTGTCCTCTTTGAAGAAAATAATTAGGTACTTAGTCCAGATAAGCAAGCCGAGTCAAAAGAAGAAAAATACGGGAAATTATCAACAAAATGGGAAATGAAATAGCTCAGAAACGAAAAACGATACTCAATACGAAAGCCTAGAGGCTATCGTTGAGTTGTAACGTTGAATCGATTTATTTGGCAGTTTTTTCGTTGTCATATTCAAATTAACGTATCGGATACCGCCTAGAGTAGGGTTCCGACGACGATTGTCAAAAAACGATTCGGACGTTTCATCGCGTCGAACTTCGCGTCGAACGAAGGCCCATAGAGTACCGATCCGCACGAAATTGATGCCGAAACTTCGTTTTTCGTTTTGCAGGTTAGCACCGCTGACGTAAAAAGCGCAGGCCACAGTGTAAATAACAATTTGTACTTAAACCTGGAATTCGGTACACAAAAGGCCAAGGAACAAATAAAACTGTCTAGATCGTGCGCGCATTCCAATGCGTACAGCCCATGGGAGCCGGCCGTTGCAGCGTACACGGGGCTTAGTAGCGCAGCTACTATGTGCGAAACAACAAATATCATTAAAACAATAAATCCGTTATAAATCTGAAGATTAAATGTCTACTTATGTGAAAATAATATTATATTATACAGTGGTGATTATATTTCATTTAACTTTCAATGTTGGCACAACAGCTATTTTAAGCACATTTAAAAAAATCATCTCTTCATAGTATGAAACAAAGATGCTTCCTGCCGTCTGTACGCTTAGATCTATTATATAAACACACGGGAATTACTTACTTTTTTTTGTTACTTTAACAATGTTTAGAGATATTCATAGGAGAGGCACTCCCTTTTACCTATGATAGGTAAAAGGGAGATGGAGTTAATAGCGTTTTTCTAACCTTATTACCTTAATTGTATCGACATTGTACTTGAAATAAATATTATGTGTCAAGTTTAAAAGCTGGTTAAATAATCTCTGACCTTCAACCATTAGAACTCTAATAGAAAACGCCTACTAAGTTACGCTACTAAACTGTTATACTATGCGTTCAGTTGGTTTATTAAGTTGTCGACCGCGTGAATAGATGTTGTGATTAGTTCTATTGTTACGCAATGACACAACGGAGACAGTTGATTGTGTAAAACCCTATTTATATATGACGCCAAATCTAGAACATTAGTGATCTATTGTACCTGATTATTTAACTGTAGTAAGTAAATTGTTTGTTTGTATTATAATGAATTATTACCTAAGAATAAATTTGTATGTACCAGACGAGCCATACAATGAGCACGTGATTTTTATTTTATTTATGTTATAAATATGTAAGTTGCTGTGTTGCTTGTATATGATATATAAATGATTATCTATCTAATCTATTGCAGATGAAGTCAGTCAAAATGTACAAAGTCAGTAGGTATTTGTTATGAAGCGCTCGTGGCGAAGAGACGTTCTTGATAGATCGTTGAAGATAAGCAACGTTCTGAGTGGTCACTACTTGGATGTGTGACCGTAGGCATTATCAGCTGAGCGCTTCCGTTCTTCGGAGGGCACGGTAAATTGTCGGTCCCGGCTTTTAGCCTTTAAGACATGACGGAGGCATTTAGGCGGCCTAAAAATTCCGTCACCAGATTTGACCACTTGCTCATACGAATTTACTTACTTTGAATCACAGAGAACAGTTAATTTTACTATTTAACAGCTCTTGTATGAAAATATCAAATTACCATATTAGTTATTTAGATTAGTACTTTCACTATTTAGAAGAACATCCTTTACTAGTTAAAATAACATCTTTACTAAATTGATATTTAAATCAAGAGTCTACTATTCCGTCTTATTCTTTCATGAGAAAACCAATATGTCACCATCCCGCTTACTCACTTTTGGTGGTTTTAATGCGCAAAACCTTTGGAATCTAATCGCGGGTTCATCGTCATTGCGAATTTGCGCACTAATTAGTAACCCCCGTCCTTAATTCGCTCTTGAGATAGTACTGAGGCTGTCCACATGTCGTGCCGGGGACGGATTTAGGGAGATTGCATTTTTTGTATGAATACCAAAGTACTTGCAGATTTTATCATTATGATGAATGAATTTCATCAGAGATTTAATTATTTAAAAAATAAAGAAGTACTTTATGTGCAGGAATGCCCTTTTATACGATCGCTTTATGTTTAATTGTCTGTCGCCTCAATTTTCTAGCTATTTGCCCGAAATACGAGTATTCAAGGACTCGGAAGTGATCCTTGAGGTCCTTACCAGAATAAATGATTTTTATTTCTTTTTTTCGGGAAATAGTTTTTTATAACATGTCCGCCTACTGTTGCACGTAAGTAGCGGTTAACTGGTCAATTTAGAAAATGCATTGGACGTCAGATATTCAGAGAACTCGATCAAGAACTATTTACTTCTAGACTCTTCTATCTTTAAGCTCTAACTTTAGGCCGCTGCTATCGCTTCTTATTCATTTCTTCCACGATAATATCTATTATCCGATTGGTCGTAAACGTAATGTTAAACACTTACTCTAAAACCAGTGTGTTGAAAGGAAACGTACTGATTCCGGCCCTGCACCCAAACATTGATTAGACAGGAAACCGTTTGTTACGCGGAGACAGCCGATGACTTCACTCCCTTGGTGCCATTTTGTGCATATTTGTATGTTTATTAACTTTAGGTACGGCGAGGGTCAAAATTATTTTATTGCACTCAGTAATCTAGTATTTTTATTAGGTTGTTCAGGTTCAATTTAATTTATGTTCTTCTTTAAATGTCGGCGTCTAAACTTCAGCCAAATTCGTCGTGCCGTGCCATGTTTGTAAACAAACTGTCACTGTCAAAATTGAATTGCTTACTAAAAGTGGGTTTTTTGACTTGACTCTGACTTGACTTGACTTCTTGACTAACTTGAATTATAATAACATGGTAGTGGCTAAATGCGTGGCACAGGCCGTGCGAAGCCAAAATAAAAAAGAAAAAGAAGACCGATTAGATAGATATTTATATTGAAAGGTATTTGTGACCACCATGGTCACAAATACCCATTAATTGAGAATATAAAAATCAACAGAGATAACTTTCTCATGTAAGACCCGTCCATCGCTGCCTTAATCTAGCTAGTATATCTACCTGATGTAGTAACTTAACATTATCATTCTCCTGCCCTTATTCCACGCTAAGTGGGGTCAGCACAACATGTATTTCTCTTCCACTCTCCTCTATTACACGTCAACTCTGAACTCACTCCTCTTACATTCATATCCTCTTTCACACAATCTATCCCCTTCTTCTTCGGCCTTCCTCTACTTGTATACCGATCCATATAGTAATATCCATGTAGTAGGTAACTTAACATAGTAAAAAATAACCGTACAGTAATTTGGTCTTTCCTGGCTATCCTAAGTGTTTTATCAAAACATTCTAGATACAAACTCAATGGGCCCATAAAAAATGGTCTGCGAGAAATGATCACATATTACTTAGTGTTTTAACGTAGTTTTTGTGGCATCACGCGAGCGCGGTCGTTGGTCCTACACCTGTTGCTTACGTTTTTTTAGGGTTCCGCAGCAAAAAATGACCGTAAAAACTTCCTACCTGATTTGAGGTTAAGAACTACTTCCTGCCATTTTGATGGAAAAGTAATTGATGGTGTTCAGTAGTCGAGTGGACCTTGTTTCTCCGTAATAAAACAGTACTTACCTAGGAAGGAAATGGTAATTTAATATAATATACGATTATTACGTTATAAATACTTGTATTTTTGTTTTTGTATCATTATTTTCGGCATTCTTTTTCAAAAGAGCCTAAAATCAACAAAAGTTAGTTAAAGTCCTTACATAGAGATCGGTAGAGGTTATAAATAAAAGGATCAATTTGTTATAATGTTTGGACAAGCGTGGAATAAGAAAACACAATATTTAACAATAAATCCTTGCTAATAAACAGAATATTGTGAAATTCTTTAGAAATTGTGAGTTACATTAAACTGTGAAGTTAGAAAAAAATCGTTGCTAAGCCACACGAAATTCCGAAACAAAGATCACCAATAATTATTGTCGATGTAAAGAACCACAGCTGAATAAATCGCATCGTCCTTGTCCGAACTTTTTCATCAATCACGGAGTAGACGTCCATTTAGCTCTCGTAGGTGCCTCAATTGATTTGCACCACAAGTTCGGTCAATTCTATTACACATTGCCACTTAATGGATGTTTCATAAGCTATTAAACTTTCCTCGTTATACGTTTATTTATGTTGAGGAATACAATAATTTACAGAAACAAATTATATTGATAGATTTATATTGAAATATGTGTTTGCTAACGAACACATTTACACGCATTGCAAAAGAATGGCCTTTTTCATAAAGATTTGTCAATTTAATATTGATTTAAATGTGTTACTCCTATCAATGAAAAGAGATAGCAACAGATTAAATATTTGTTTAAGCTAAAATAAAACCAATATGCATAAGAGGGTAAACATTTAAATTCGTTATTAACTTGAACCGTGTTGCGTTTGATGTACTTTACCTACCACTAATTATTTTAAATTCGAGGACATTTTTTTTTTTTCTCTAGAAAATTATTGTCCTATAGACAGGCAAGTCTACTACATTTTAACATTGTCTCAGAATCTATACTCAGTTCATTTATACTTCTTAGGTAGTAAGTTATAAATTATTGAAATCTTACAAACATTGTCCAGCCGCGAGAATTGAATCCAAACTTTTTGTAGGCTGTGTTGTTGTGTCTTCTTGTTGCTCTTCGCCAAGCCAGATGGTTGTCATATGCCCGGTTCGTACGGATGTCCGTAGGTCGGTCGTCATAGCAACGTTTATACAACACAAAATGTATGAGACTTTTTGACAGATAACAACGTTGCTATGACGACTGATCTACGGACATCCGTACGTTTAATATAGGAACCGGGGGATAGAGGTCATCGCAAACGTCCAAATATACAATCTTTCATCTAATACCAGGATAAGTTGTGCTTGCATTATGACAAAACTTTTAAAGTCAGTTTCCCATCGTGACGGGTCTCTCTCAGTTTCCTCCTCTCCGAACTTGCAAATCTTCGCGATCAACGTTCCCTTGTAGATGCCGATCGATTCGCAACAAATCTCAACTTTCATCTCTTGCCACAGCGTGGACAGAACAGCTTAGGCCAGCCAAGATAAATTTAGTGAAAAAAATCCCAGAAAGCTGAAAAGAAAAAAGTGAGTGCTGAGGATACAATTTTTGTGGAAAATTGCATGATCTACATTTTGGTCGGAGTTACATAGCCTCAAAAAAAAATTTCATTCGAATCCGCCCATCCGTTTGAGCGTGAAGGAGTAACAAACATTCACACTTACACACAAACTTTCACCTTTATAATATTAGTGTGAAGTGTGATAAAGAGTGACCTAGCTGTTCTATATGTGTATACGATCTCGTATCCAACTTTTTAGATCCGGGTGGTTAGACGCTTTAAACTTTTCTTATCTTTTTCTAACAAACTATACCCTGGTAGCTTCCAATCAGACAGTTCAATTTTTAATGGTTTTCCATGCAGCGCGTATAGAAAGCCATAGTAGTCTGACTCCTCCTGAAAGCTACACGAGGATTGGATCTGATTTCAGTGAAGTATGTTATAGGAAATAAATCGTGCGTGTTTAACTTGTTCTGGAAGGTCAATTGCTCTAAATAGAGAGATATTGACAATAGCCTGTTCAATTATATTAATTTTAACTTAGTAAGTTCGTATGAGCGAGTGGCCAACTCTGGTTACGGAGTTTTAAGTTTTTTTTCAACTTGAGTCGTGTCACTGGTTTGTCTTCTGTGTCTCAATACTTGAGAGTAGACTTCATAAGACCACTGTAAATTGAGGTAACATAACGGTGTCTTATTGCCACCTGTAGGCCTCCATCATGGCTTGTTTAATGGCATGTTTGCTGTATATCATCATTCTCCTGCCCTTATCCCACGCTAAGTGGGGTCGGCACAACATGTTTTCCTCTTCCACTCTCCTCTGTCGCTCGTCAACTCTGAACTCACTCCTCTTACATTCATATCATCTTTCACACAATCTATCCACTTCTTCTTCGGCCTTCCTCTACTTGTATACCCATCCACATTCTAGGCATGTTTGCTGTATAAAGGCCGTTTATTCATAACCTTACAAAATCTCTTAAAATGTTGATATTATGAGACATTTGTAATTCCCAGATACAATGTACCATCTTTCATAACATTCTAAACACTATATATTATATACAACTAGCTGCGCCCCGCGTTGTTGCCCGCGGTGAATAGTTCCCCTTCCCGTGGGAACACTGGGATCAAAAGTAGCGTATTCTTTAATCCAGGGTAAAAGCAATTCTGGTACCAAATTTCATTCGAATCCGTCCAGCCGTCTGTACCGTAACAAACACACTTACACACACAAACGTGTGTTTAGTGTGATTAGTGTGATTCTATTTCTCTTCGAGTCAAACAAGAGATGGTGACCTTCCCAAAACGACCCAATAAAATTCATAATATAAAAATGATTTAGCACACCTTAGATTTAAAAAGCCCCTTTATGAGGGTAGGTTGAGATAAGCCGCGCAAGTGCCATAAAACGGTGACTCCGCCACATCCCTCCAAGATCTCGAAAGCACGTACCTACCTACTGTTTTATTCGTAGGCTTGGGAAAATAATGATACTTACTGGCTTGCAGTGTTAGAAACTTTATTTTATTTTATTTCTAGCCCATATCGTCCCACTGCAGAGCAAAGGCCTCCCTACTTTTTTTTTTAGTTTTCTGAATTGTATTTGCATCATTCATTTTCATCATTCACTCGTTCAATAGTTTAAGATCAATGGCTCGATAAACGCTGCGAACTCAGTATCACTTCATTTTAGTAATTTTCAGCACCTTTTCACAGTTTTTTTTAGGTTATTTTTAGTAGCATTATTCTATTCCTTTTTCTGTCTTGGTCTTATGTAATTACTGTGTGTTTTGTGGCAAATACATGTATGTCAATAGTGGCTATTCGGGATGTCGCCAAAGCTAAACTTAACTAATTTGACAGCACTAAAATTGATGACATCCCTTTTTATTTCGATCGTTATGAAAGGGACGGCAACATTTTTAATGCTGTCAGATTAGTTTAGGCGACCCCGAATAGCCACCAATGTCTGTCTATGTCTCATCATCATCTCAAGCCATCTTCGACCAATTTGGTGTAGACCTCCTTCAACCCCCTCCACTTTGTTCTATCTTGGGCTGTCTGTATCCAATTTTGGCCCGCTATCTTCTTGATGTCATCTTTCCATCTCATCTGGGGTCTGCCAACTGGTCTTTTGTGTTCCCACGGTCTCCATTCTAACAGATCTTTGCACCATGAGTCTGATTTACGGTCTATGTCTAAATTCCTTATATTCCACACTTGCAGCAGGTTTCTCGAACGCACATCATTTCCAAAATTACCTAATCAATGATGTTAGTACAACGGGAACTGTTTCTCAATCAATAAAAAATTGAGCGAAACTTGAGAAAGATTGCAATAACTGAATAAGCGTATTAATACATAGTGTATCGAATACCGTTGAGCTTTAATATTTTAGTAAAACAGGCATAGTAAAATAGGTTGTTGAAAGTAAAACAAAAAAACTCAGTTGTTGAAAGTTTTTAGACCACTAAACTCACACACACTAAATATTGATAAATGAACTAAGTAATACCAAATACACTTCTCGAAAAGAACTGTCAATAAATAAGTCATTCACTGTCATTCATTCATATCCAGACTGTCTCGTCTCTAGCATCTAATAGGTTGATCTCTCTAAGACCAGTGGCTCCGTGGACAGGCTCTGAGTTTGCTTTTATGAGTTTTTAAGTGGCCATTATTACGATAGAAGGCCGTACTTAATGACTTTATGCTGGTCTTAGCTTTACACGGTAATTTTCGTGCTGCGTTTAGATTCGTTTGTCCATTGCCAATTGTGTTAAGGGTTGAGTAGTTGACAATGTTTCTGCTTAAATTATACTACGTTATTGCTCAAGTTAGCCTTTACTGTACTTTACTTTACTTGTACTGAACTTGTCCTTTTTCATCAATTTTATAAGCTATTGCATAGCTTCTATCGCGGGCCTTGAGCGCGGAGACCGAATCCAGAAATTCCGTAACGAAAATAACCTAACACCCCCCATGCAATAGCTTTACCGCAGCAGTGTCCGAGTGCCACACGTCTTTTTTTTTTGTTGAGCCTTAGCATTGTTCTCTCTTTTCTGAGACTCTTCGGTTTAATATCATTACAATATAAAGTAATTGTTAATAATAATAATAATAATAATAATAAAATAGTTTATTTTGTGCCACAAACATAATACAGGACATATATAATAAAAAATTATAAAATGAAGTTTAAAATTATGTGAGTAAATAAAATGTTCTTAAACTGAATTCGTGACAACAAAAATGGTCGTCACTCAGCAAATGTTGTAGCAGCATTCACCGCTACAACGCTGGTCTTCCGTGACGCCAGTGTGCGCAAGCGAGCAGCGTCTGTGATACACATTACACAGTGTGTTCTGTTCATATTTTTGTAGGACGTATAGGTACCTAGTACCTACTGTGCGACCACACAACTGAGCCTTACATAAATCAAATTATTGTGTTCTTAATATTAATTAAAACTAGGTTCCAAGTGTAGGTAGTACAAAATATTAAAACATTAAAAACAAAAACAAACAATGAGTTACCTAAATAAATAAAATAAAATAAATAAATAAATTACTTGCTTAGTTTTACATGTTTAAATTTAGTATGACCCAGAACGACTACTTAATTGAGGGTTATCTTGAGAAACTAATAGGTGTTTTTTTAGTGAATGTTTAAAAGAATAAATACTATTACTATTTCGAATTGGTGGTGGCAAATTGTTCCAACATTTCTTTACTAGGTATAAATAGACCTAGTCTTTAAAAAAACAACTTCATTGCCATTGGACAAATCATAGTTTGTTAAACCACTGTTTTTTCTTAGTTATCGCTAATTGTTAAGGTTATTATCATTAGATCATCTTCATCATATTAAAACACTTGTAGCATAAGTTACTAAAAAAATGTAAAATAAAACAATACTCTGCCTCCTAACATCCATTGTCTTGTAAGTAACTAACAAGCGAGTAGCTTACCAATGCAATGACCGAGTCACTACGCAAACTAAACGCAGCACAACACGAAACTAGACAAATTATGAAATGTCGAGAGGATGTGGTGTCATTTTTCTTTTTTTCTTTTTTAAACCCTCTAAAGTTGGTGTCATAAGTGTTGGGTAACCCGATAGCTATTGTCATGATGGGTGAGAACGTTTCGACATGACCGTTATTTTTGTTTTCTCGCTTGCAAGGTGACTGTAAGCATTAGTTTGCCTGCTGTATAAAGCTGGGTACTCACTTAGCAGTGTAGCACGTAACGTATCAGATACGGTATCAAGTGAGTACGTAGGCACGAGCCCGCTGCGAGCCGCTCGCGCGTGGAGCGCTGTAAGCTCGCAGTGACCCGCCGAGTGGCGGTTTCACTGCGAACACAAAGGCGTATCCGGCAGCTCGTAGCTAGATACGCGGAGGACCGTGGACGAGCCGTACCCACTTGCAGGTTGATACCGTATCTGATACGTTACGTGCTACACTGCTAAGTGAGTACCTGACGCTTGAAGCTGAAAATACAGAAGTTGGTCAGTAGAGCTATTCTGTAAACACATTTCGAACGTCAAAGAGCTAAATCCGCAGTGAAATTCTAATTTCATATTTTGTAGAACTCGATAACGCCTGTGACGAGTGTGCCAGTGATATGAAAATTAACTAATTTAACCTATTATTATTAAAATAATAATAGGTTATTCCCAAATCATCTCGACGCTGAAAACTTGAATTCACTTGTCGATAAGTGAGCTTAGTCGCTTGAGTGAATTCGAGTTTGACTTTTCGATTTTTCCCGAATGACTTTACAGAAGTGTTAAATCAATGGATTAGCGATGATAGAAAGAGAATCGATACGAAGCGTTTATAATAATAGCTAATGGATCTGGTGTAGTCTTATTGCACCTAGTTGTTTAAAAAAATATTGAAATAAAAAACAGCAACTGATTGTCTTCCAAAATCAAGTTAGAAGCATTAAAAACCAGTGCTAGCTTTCTGAAGTCAAATAAATTTAAAAATCGGAAGCAAAGTGATAAAACATTGTAATGGTTACATTAAGGGTATTATTTTTGCATTTGTGTTTTTCACTTTCTACTAAATTCAAGGTAGTTTTTAGTTGATGGTTACACAAAAAAAAACATTACAAATTAGATAACTTTTAAATTAAAAATGTAGATGGCGCTAACCGGTGCTTAAACCGAAATATCATCTTACTGATTGTTTAGAAATCTTATTGCTAGTGACAAACTGAAAACAGTTAAGTATACGAGTATATTAAACTCTTTATTTTTTGTCAACAGGTCTATGGAAGTGTGGTTGAAGTCCGGCCGTCTGCACAGCGAGGTTCTGGCTGAGCAGAAGCTGAGCGAGGGTCAGCTGAGGAGACCAGGAACTACCATCGTCTTCTGGCTGAAATGCGAACAGGTAAGAACCACTGTTACTTACATACATACCCCCTTATTAATATTGGTTCTGTAAACCTACTTCAGCTAAAACGGATATTAAATCTGTGTCTATCTCTTTCAAGAAACATTCTTCAATATTACATTGACAAATCTTTATGAATAAGGCCACTACACTTTATGTGACCCCTCCTTGGACATTTCACACGGCGTCATCTAGTCCCAAGTGAAGCAACTTAACGCTTGTGTTAAAGTTACAGATGACTAATATAAGTACTTGTTACATGACATAATTTTTTTTTTTTGTAAATTCATAGTTATTATGACTGGTTTGTGGTATAAAATGGTAAATGGAAGAAGAAAACATTTTGTGCCGAGCCCAGACCCAAAAATACTTAGCAGATTATGCGAGAATTTAAATTCTATAGTTTTGTTCTTTAGAAAGTTTTGTTTTATACAAAGACAATCAGTTTATCCGTTTAAGTGCTACAATACCACAGACAAACACACATAATATGCACATTAAACTTGTTACCCTCTATTTGTGTATAGGGTTAAAAACAAATTCAGTTATAACGAATCAACAAACCGTGTGTTCGTTGATTCTTGCGACACTGACCATCAATCTATTTTAATTACTAAAACGTCCGCAATTAATCTTAAACAATTAGGATAATAAGTTTAAAAATCAGCCAAGTGCGAGTCGGACTCGCGCATGAAGGTTTCCGTACCATTATCGATCGAGTGAGCGAAGCGAGCGAAGATCTTAGTGGTAACTTGGGCGATTTTGCGTTGTATGTTTGTATGTGTGTATGTCGCGGCATAACTGTCGAACCGTTAATCCAATCTTCATGATACTTGGTAAATATATAGGTAGTGATACGGGATTTCCCGGCTCACCTAATGAGCATGATCGGTCAAGGGGTTGTAAAGATATGAGGTTAATGGGGGGGTGAAAAAAAAAAAAGTTATCCATAGACTTTGAGGGGTGTTATATGAAAGGGTTCTGTTTGTACATTCTAAAATGGTATTACTTTTCATTCAAAGATGTAACGTTTTTAAAATACATCGATAAATGTAAAATCTATTATTTTTCAGTGGTTCCAACCTAAAGTGTTTCATCTCGACAAATCTAACGAATTTTTAAACGAAAAGAGATTTTTCTGAATTTTATAAAGTATCATAATGACTACACTACAAACCACTTCGTTGGTTCGGTGCAGTCATCTACCAAAAACAACGAACAAACACCAACAACAATTTTTTTACTGCCGAAAAACCTAAATGTTTCTTAAAACATTTTTGTTTTAATAGACACCCTCACAAAAACTATATTTTTACAAAAACCATGAAGTATTTATCTATACAAATATAAATTGTAACAAAATGAATTTTGACCATATTTTTTAATAGCTCCGTGCAACACTTTTTTGAAGAAAGGTAGTGACTGACATGACATTAGCACCTCTGAAGTGTCAACAAACATCAGTATTATACCATAAAAAAGGTAAATTCATAGAGTTTTTAATCAGAATCTATGTCTTACGCAATAATTATATTTTTGCATGGTTGCGTAGCAAAATACGACCTTTGATATTTTTAATTTGATGAGTAATTGAGATTGGACTTTGAATAAAGACTTGATTGAATCGTAGAGATCTAGCAGCCAGATTTCATAAACAATCAATTAGCCAACTCAACAGTGACTTATATGGGGTAGTCGAAGCAAGTAGGTACAAAATAAACCACCAACCCACGGTGCACGAGATCTCGTTCGGGACGAACTACTAGTCTAATATCGAGCAAAAAACGGCAAAAAAATCACATAATTATGACGACCTCTGTGGCGCAGTGGGCGAAGGCCTGCCTGAGACGCGGAGGTTGCGGGTTCGATCCCCACCACGGGACAAATATTTGCATGCTCTGCAGATATTTGTTCTGGGTCTGGGTGTTTTTCTATCTAATTATGTATGTATTTACAAAAAAATTAAAAAAATCTAAGTATTATATCAGTCATCTGGTTACCATAACACAAGCAAGCTTGGGACTAGATGACGACGTGTGAAATGTCCAAGGATATTGATTTATTTATTAAATATGGTATGGGTATTCTGTTGTTAGTATTTGTTGTTATAGCGGCAACAGAAATACATTATCTGTGAAAATTTCAACTATTTATCTATCATGGTTCCTAAGATACAGCAGAGTCAAGACTCTGGTAATAGGGTCCTGTTTCTACCCTTCGTGGTACGGAACTCTAAAAACAGCAAAAATATTCCAGAAATTACCAACATCTCTCAAATTCAGTCAGATTACGATCCGATGCGATTAATTCAACGGGTAGCTCCAATTAGGGAACCGTACACTACTAAGAAGGCAACAATGTTGCTTCGAGGCATGTGCAAGGGAACAGTATAACAACAGTATCCATGCATAGAATACACTGAAGTGTCACTGTGCTAATATCACTTGAATCTACTGCGTTGTTTCATACAAGCTTCCGTCTGCGGCTTCATTCGTGTGTTTCTAACCTAGATAAAAAGTAGCCTGTGTAACTAGGAAGGCGAGGAGGCCTACACCCAGCAGTGGGTTGACACAGGCTGAAAATAATGATGATGTCTTTAAACTATGTAATACTTATTTCAAGATTCAGCCATTCGTTCAGTAGCTTTCAGTGAACAAACAAAAGCAACAAACATACATACATCTACACATCCATGAAATTGTCACGTTTATAATATTAGTGGAATAGTGGAATAGTAGGACAAGCTTAAATATCAATCGAATGAGTAGGCGTTGTAAATGAGTAGAACTTGCCTTCTGGAATATAAGTGCGAATGGCACTGCAATATCTCTTTTTTTAGCGATAAGGCCGCCCATTGTACATTGTTAGATACTTAGTTTTTTCTTAAGTTGTTAATTGTATCGTATTTGAGTGTACAATAAAGAATTTTCAATTATTCATTCATTCATTCATTCAATATATTTCAGTTCGAATCCTTTTCTAAATGTCATCCAACGGTTCTGCCTATTACGGCTGCACCACAAACACACAAACAGTTATCCTCACAAACTTATAAATGTTATGAGTATTATAACACGCAGAAATATTTACACTTAAACTCAAACAAAGCCTTGGACCTAGTGTCCTATTTCTAGTACATTTAGTCTTCTCATAAATGACACAATAAAAAGTACTTTCCCATCAACAACTACTGTCATGCCACGGCATATTGAATCTAAAGAGTATGTAATAACGTTGAAAATTTATAAAACATCAAGTGCCACATTTCCAGAACATTTAGTGCACGCTCCCCCTTCCTGGCTCATAAATGACACATCAAAAAATACTTTCCCCAAGCGACGTCATGTTGAGTCTATATAATTCGTAGTAAAGTAAATTATATTTCAAAATAAGGTTATTTCAGAGTCCGTAAGGCAAGGGTTGAGTGAGGCAAAAAGCCCAGGTCCCGTGCGCAGATGCGCATGCGCCGTTGCACCTGCCAATCACGACGCGCAGGTGCCGCGTTGTTTACCTTTTTTTTGTCTATGGTTTTTTTTCAAGATGGCCGGTGTTCTGTTATTAAAAGGAGATGTTTAGGCGGTATATTACCTTATTTAATTACTGTAATTTAATGTAGAATGAGGAATTAGGAAAGGTGCCACTCAGACGATGAAGTATTTTGATATATCTTTTACCTGTAATATTTACCTAAATGAACTTAATTTTTTATACTAGCTCATATGGTCTCTCCTCTCTCTGCCTTCCACCAAAAGTGATAATGTCTTATTAAGTAAGTCAGTAAGTACCATAAGTTTGGAAAATATTTAAATTACCTAAGTACTTACTACAAGACCGACCTATTTATATTAATATCTATACATTTTTTTCCATATTCTGTTTGAACAGTCATTGTTAAACATAACTGTATTTCAGGCTATAACAGTAATAGAAATGTAGATCCCTGGTTTAGGGAGTCACCTAGCATGTAAGACGAAACTGAAGTGATCCTTGTGGTCCTACCAAAATAAGCGATTTTTCTTTCTTTCTTTTTTTCCAAACATTTACTTTTGTGTGGTGATAGGCGGCAAACTTGGACAGAAAACAAATGACAAGCGCACCCTGTCGTACATACAAAACCAACTGTCTGTGCGGCATTCACAGCTATAGGTACTTTATCAAAGCATTTTCACAGCGAATTAAAAAAATGTCGGCAAAACGTACCACCTGACTTCATTAGATGTATTCCTGGCCATTACCCTATCACGCGAGCCGACCCTTACTCATAATCTTAACTAGAAACTAATTTAAAAGAGCTAAGCTACTTACAAAATATTACTATAGTGTAATGGAATAATCTATAATTGATCTTAAAAACGGCGGTTTATTTAGAATATTATTGCAGGTGACTATGTATTTTGCATTATATATTTTAGCATGCATTATATATTTTAGGAAAACATCGTGAGGAAACCAGTTAGCCAGTTAGCGTCGATGGGCTTGCAACCTGTCACGTATGGAAAGTTAACTTCTGCAAGATGTGGGCAGTACCAAATATGTATTTGGACATACCTCTGACTACCCCTTAGACATCTTCAAAAAATCTAAAAATTTATAAAAAGATCTAAAAAAATTGTCTACTGCACTTTGTAAATACAATCGTGATCAAAAGTTAAATTTCATATTTTTTTTATATTTTATTAACTAGAGTTCTTACACAAAAATTAAGCATTACATCAAGCTGGTTAAATGCAAACCTATTCTCTTGGTCCAAGGTATCCCCACTTTCACTTGAATCGTCAAAGGACCCGGAAAAGAGAGTAAAATTGTCGTTGTTCGATATTACAATCGTATTATATTTTTGCAAACCACTTTTATTATTAATCGTCCATTCGCCCCAACCATCTGCCGGACCATTTCCTCAACAATTCTTTATCTTACATCTTTTATTTATATTTTAAACAAAAGAAACGAATACTACGTGTGTACTTAGCATTTCATGTGACATCTCCGTATATAGAAATGCTGCTCTTTTTCTAAGCAGATGGTAATTTCTATAATTATGTAAACTTAGTCGTTGTTGTTACAGGTGTAAGGGCGTCGGATAAATTAATTGATGCACAGTAAAGGTGCATCTACACTGCAGTTTTCTTTTGTGGACCGACCCTGTGCAACAATTTTTTTTTATTTATTTATTCGGAACAAACTACATCGCGAAGCAGGGTACAAAGAGACACGTTGCAAAAGTTGGAAACTGAGTAGCGGAGTCAGCGCTCTGCTCCAAACTAAACTAACTAAACCAAACACGGTAACATAAGGTGTAACTTTTGTGGCTACATTGTTACTATTTGTTGAACGTTACTCATCGCGTTCATGACACCAATAACATAAATTAACAGAATATAACAAAGAGTAACTTTCAGCAACAAGCACATGTTTGGCACGGCATAATGTTGTCAAACTTCTGCAGGCCACGAAACAATGTTATCGATTTTTATCATTTCAAAAGTTAGGTAACATCACTTAACGTTACCAACAAGGCAACATAAAACATACTAACAATGTAACGTATAACCCCTCTTTTTGTGTCGGGGGTAAACTAATAACTTTTTGCTATCAGATTTTGCTCAGAAACACTTGGTAACGTAACATTCGTTTACCATTACCATACTTGTATGTTACGTTACCAAGTGTTACTGAGCAAAAAGAAATGCGGTGTGGACTGTGGATACACCATAGCAATGATTGGTCGACATCGACAGTGTGAAGTGTGATTAGGACATTAAAGTTTAAAATAAAAACATAGAAAAAGTAATAAATAAGTCTTAGAACGTTGCCTTGAAGACGTTAGACTCGTTGAAAAGGGAATTAATGAGCTCGATTGGTGCAAACAATGTTGAAAGTTTGCAAGTTTTTAACTCTTTTCTACAAATATATTAAAACATTTACGACTAAACAATATTTAAGGGTATTTATTTTGTTTGAAAGGAAATACTTCAGAGGTAGTCTCATAAAAAAAATTTGAAGATCTTCAGAGTTAAGCACAAAAATGCACAGTGCAGAAATGGTCTCTTACAAAATTGAAGTCTGTTTAATAATATTTTTAATTTTGACACTTGTATTCGTTACTATTTACCTACCTGTTTTGTGTCCATTTCCGACATTGTTTTCCTTTTGTGTGTGTGTGTGTGTGCTGAATGTATTATATCTTTATGTAGCATGCCTAGAGGGCTGATCTGATATCTAATAAGATGGTTACAGTCGTGTGCCTATTTACGATTAAACCACTATGTACTTAAGTAATCGCTAGCCATCTGTTGATTTATGAAATAAATGGAATTTTCCGTCAGAACTTCTACCGCAAATATTTGTAAGTACTAACCCCTTGCCAAGGGTTGGCTAAATAAATGTTACCCTTATAATATTGAGTTCCGCTGGAATTCCAAGTAATTGCACGGAATAATAATTTTACTTGCAGTAGGGTAGGGTAGAGAGAGAGAGAGAGAGAGAGAGAAAGAAAGAAAGAAAGACCACCGGTCCGATGGTCAGACGACATTGCGAGGGCGGTAGGAGCACAGTGGATCCGGCTGGAACAACACCGCCAAGAGTGGTGTGATAGAGAAGATGCCTTTACCCAGCAGTGGGTGTGGGTGTTTAAAAGATAAAAATAAATAGTTTATTTGTTAAGACACACGCACACTATTGAAAGACAAAAAGAAAAACATAGAATATAAAAAAAGAGCACAGAAAAATACATCAATATCCAAAGAAGACAAACATGACTGAGTATATAGATAGATAGGGTAAAGAAAGAAAGAAAGAAAGAAAGTAAGTAATAAGTAAATCAATTTTTTGTACTATTTAAAAGTGTTGAGTAGGTATAATCGGAAACTTTGCTTGGCTGCATAATACTTGATTTTCTTTGTAAGTTCATAGTTCTGTTTGTTTTCCCAATTAAACAATGAAAATATCATTATCTAAACTACATAATATTAATTATACCTACTAGTAATATTTATATAATCACTGTTTTTATTTAAATAGGATAATTCTAGATATAAATATATCAAAAACAGGATTTTCAAATCTGTTCATAAAACTACAGTGTTCTAAAACTTTTAAAAATACAAACGTCAACCTCCTCCTTTTAAAGTCTTTTGAAAAGTAATACCTACTCTACTGTACTGCTACATACTCATAAACTTATCCCTTCAGAGGACTTATCTTTTAAGATTTCTCAGAAAAGAAGTGTCAAGGAATTCGATAAAGATTTTACAAGCATTTGACATTTAATAACTTCTGAAATCGAAGAATCTTCTGGAGAAGATCGGTACATTTTATTTATTTATTTATCTTCGGAAAACCAACAGCTTTTATTAGGTGTCTTTTAAGAACAAGATAGAAATAGTGAGCCAATTAAAAGTTTTTACTAATAGCAACAAAGTAGCTTCTATCGCGGGCCTTGAGCGTGGAGACCGAATCCAGAAATTTCGTAACGAAAATAACCTAACACCCCCATGCAATAGCTTTACCGCGGCAGTCTCCGAGTGCCACATGTCTTTTTTATTTTTAACAAACATTGGTTGGTATAAAGTGATTACATATTATCAATGTTTTATTATGTATTATGAACTAGGTAGCCATTTCATTTTTTGCACATTATGTAAAAATACACCGTTAAAATATTTACAAGTCTTTTTTCCACCGAAACCATAAAATACAATGTAAATACTTTGCAGGACAATACCCGCTGTACTGTGGTAGGTCATTTTACCTTCATTTTGTTTAACCTTTACCTTTCGTTCGTGTTTTATTGTTATTTTGTACCGGAACGTGTGGTGCGATTTGTGGAATCCATTATGCATTGTTTTGTTTGATTTTTAATGTATTGTTATTAAAAGAACTGTGTTGGCTGAGTGGGGGCTTTCGATCGAGGTCGTGGGCTCCAAACCCGGCCATCAATTCATTATTCATTTCGAAAAATATATATAGACCTTAACACAACCAGTGAAAAAAATAAAGTATGCATGGTGTTAATTATACCGAGGTTTCATTAACCTCTGACGATCTCTGTGGCTCAGTGGGCGAAGGTCCGCCTGAGACGCGGAGGTTGTTGCGGGTTCGATTCCCGCCACTGGACAAGTGACATGTTTGTATGTTCTGCAGGAATTTGTTCCGGGTCTGAATGGTTTTCTATCTATAATATGTAAATGTGTATGTATTTACAAAAAAATAAATGTACCTTAGTATAATATCAGTCATCTGGTTACCATAACACAAGCATTAAGTTTCTTAGCTTGGGACTAGATAACGCTGTGTAAAATGTCCAAGCATATTTATTTACAAGTTGGCGTTATGGGACGATTTATAAAAATTTATAAAAGTCATGAGTAATAGGCACTCGCAACTAAATCAGCGATGAACGGTGAAGGAAAACATCATCAGAATCTATTAGGTGCAGTAGGTCTCCTGAAATATGTCATGTATGGAATACTGGTCGAACATAAGCTGTGTTTATGTATCTAATTCTGGATGTCGCCAAAACTTAACTAAACCAATTGGATAGTTAAGTTTAAAATGTTGGCGTCCTTTTCATAACGATCGAAATAAAAAGGATGGCATCAATTTTGGTGCTGTCAAATTGGTTAAGTTAAGTTTTGGCGGCATCCAAAATTTCCACTATTGAATGCCTTAAAATGTCTACTGCGCCGGCGCCGTGGAGATAGTAAGCAGATAAAGTCGTAATTCTGTTTCTTTTCTAAAATTCCTGATAGTCATATCAAATAAATTATTAGTAACCATTTTACATCAAATAGTTAACGAGCAGATGTTAAATTGAGTGGGTGAGATATTATAATAAATCTTTGTAAATGCTTGCTTAATTAAAACGATTAATTTCATAGATAATCTTCAGATACCAGCTGCATCCTGAGGTCATCAGACTTTAAGACTACAAGAAGTGCTTAAAAAGAAAAAATAAGATAACAAATTGTAAGGCACGATTTGCCACCCGTTGTGTACGGAGCCTAAAGATGCTCGTGGGAGGTACCTAGACTTAAAGAACATAATATTTGGTTCGAATTTGAACGTTTACTAAAGTTAATTTTTTAAGCTGTATGTACAAGTAACCTGTCCATATGCTATTGCGGTAGGTACCTACAAGTTGCTGTGTAGGTACCTTTTCAAGCTAGTAGTCTTGCTTCTGACTTAAATATCTTAGAAACACAGATCTACATGTCTTTAAAAAATGTGAAGAGATGATGCGATAAGAGATACTACTCGTACCAGCAAACCTTTACTTTGTTCGACTGGCTTTCCACTGAAGCTTGACTATTAGATTGTTAAGGGATCGCTTTTAAAAAAAACCTAGGCCCACACCACCAGGTTCTTGCCTAATTCTTTCCCCGGTGTAGGGAGTCGCGTTGGAACAGGCATTAGAATCACCTAGCATGTAAAACGAAACTTAAGTGATCCTTGAGGTCCTACAAGAATAAATGATTTTTCTTTCTTTCTTTCTTTCTTTCTTTGAGCAATTCCACAGATATTATAATTGCCAAAGTTTTGATGGATGTATGCTTGTTACACGCGCAAAAACTGTCGAACGCATTTAACTGAAACTAAACTGAATATTCATAATTTATAACCTGTAATAACACATAGACTATTTTTATCCGGGTAAGTACCACAAGAACCCGCAGGCGGATATTAGTTTTACTTATAAAATCTTAAGGCGATACCACCTGCGTGAAGGGGTCATCAGACTAAAGGCATGTATACAAAATCGGCTTCGTTTGTAAGACACGCGACGCGTGTGTCGCCCACCTGTTGTGTACGCACCCTTAGGTTACAGGGTGCTGTAGCATAGTGTTGTTGTGTTGTTGTTTTAATAAATATTTGTTTATTTTTGTTAACTTAAAAAACATACGTTAAGTAACAAAGTAAGTTCGTATGCGCAAGTGGCCAACTCAGGTGGTGATTGTTACTTGTCATAATATGCTTATTATCTTTCTGCTCTTTATTTAAGCATAATTATTTTCATTTATATATCATCAAGGTATGTGAATTTAACGACGCTTTAGATAATAGTGGCAATTCGGAGTATCGCAAAAGCTAAACTTAACTAACTAAAACTGTTGCCGTCCCTTTCATAGCGATGGGAATAAAAAGGATGACAATAATTTTAGTTAGTTTAGTTTAGCTTTTGCGACACTCCGAATTGCCACTACTGTGTTATCCTTAAGGCAAAAAAGAGACAGCAATCTATTTTGCAGCCATCTGATCTCTAGGCAGCCTCTAAATCCATTATGAACAACGAGGATAAACTTTACATTTATTTCATTTAAAAATTGAAGCTTTATATTAAAAGCGTCCAGATGTTTCCGATCTCGCCTCTCCCTGTACACAACTAACAAAACAAAACTTGCGGTTAAACACCTGCCGTTTTTCCCGTTTTTCTTTTTATTTTTTTCTTTGCCTCCTTAACCCTTACCCAGTGCAACTTCACTTGTATTAAGGTAGGTCGTTTTGACAGCATTTTTAACCTTTTTAGCTTTTGCGCATCCGGCACGCTGAATGAATTTGCGGAATTCGAAGAATTAGTAGCATTTGTTTTTGTAGATATTTTTATGTAATTATTTCTATTACTGTTTATCGTCTGATTGACCTTAGGTCAATGACCTTTTTTTATGTAGTATTTTTGAAAATGGTTCTTGAATCAGGTTTAAATTCGAAATATGTATCATTATTATAGTACAGTACAATTTATTAGAAAGAAAGATTCTTTGAAGACGTATAGAAGTCAGAGGTATGTCCAAATACATATTTGGTACATGCCCACATTTTACAAAAGTAAACTAGATACTAGATAGAGTAAGTAGATATAATCATTTTATAAATAGGTAATATTTTTTTATATTTCATTAATCACCAATATAAAAGTTTTTTGCAAACACAAAAAATATATTTTTTGTTCGCTTTCACAAACTAAAAATTAAGATCACATAATAAGAACATAAAAAAATATTATTGGACACCTTGCCCTCTACAAAACACAACTTTAAATTACTTTGGTAATAAAATAAATGCTGTATTTCTTTATATCTATTATATTTTATTTGTTAACAGTAAACATTGCTATTTCATTAAAACAACACTTATTTAATCAGCAATACAAAAAATAAACAAAAAAATAGGCGCTCCATTTTCCCAAAGGTCAACAACTGAATAATATGAACTTTATTTACTCACGAAAACACGTAATAGAAAACACTTAATAATTTACGCAAACCATCACGCAGGTATCTGAACTTTAACGCGTTCAGTGCCCATAGCGCACACTGCGGTCGGCTGTTCCGTTCCTATCAGCTAACTGGTTTCCTCACGACGTTTTCCTACGTTTGGAGCGCGTGTTAATTCGAATATATTTTTTTCGAAGCGAAAATCCAATGAGCCTCGGACCGGGTTCGAACCTACGACCTCGGAATCGAAAGCCGAGGCACTAACCCACTCGGCGAACACGGCTCTTTAACTATGAAACGCCTCCCCCGAAGCGAAGACATACATAAATCCCACTAATATTACAAACACGAAAATTTGTATGGATGTATGGACATTTTTTGCTCTTTCACGCGAAAACTACTGAACGGATTTGACTTAAACTTGTAATATACATAGTTTATGACCTGGAATTACACATAGGCTACTTTTTATCCAGGTAGGTACCAAGTGGGCGAAGCCGCGGCCGAATAAGCTGGTATTAAATAAATACAAATACATTTCTTTAGAATCACGATTAGTTGCTAACAAGGCTCGATTCATATATTTACATGGAATACACTTTTTATAATACGAATTAAACCCTAATGTTATGCGTTGCAGTCAAAGTTTTAAAAGATTAGCTGAAGAAATCATTTATTTTATTTAGTTACTTGCTGCGCCCCGCATTGTTACCGGGATACCGGGATCAAAAGTAGCCTATTTTTAAACCAGGGCTTAAACAATTCTGGTACCAAATTTCAAATTCGTCCAGCCGTTTGAGCGTGAAAGAGTAACAAACACACATACATACGTCAACTCAACAGTGACTTTTAGGGGAAGTCGAAGCAAGTAGGTACGAAATAAACCACCAACCAACGGTGCACGAGATCTCGTTCGGGACGAACTACTAGTTTATTTCTTTCTTTCTATCTTTAAATCTTCTAGTCAATCCTTTCAATGCCCGTTCTCAACATCGCCAGTAGCACACATCAAGTCGGCTAATAAATGATTTCGTGCCCATTCATCGCCTCTCAATCATGCGACGTCAGTCTGTAAAGCACCGACTCGATACTTGGTATGTGGCCAGGTATGTAGTAAGGGCACTTTTACTGGTCATACATAGTGTGGTGTGCTCCCTAAACTGATCGATGGCTCATTACGACGACCTCTGTGGCGCAGTGGGCGAAAGCCCGCCTGAGACGCAGAGGTTGCGGGTTCGATCCCCGCTGCGGGACAAATGTTTGCATGATCTGCAAATATTTGTTTCGTGTCTGGGTGTTTTCTATGTATAATATGTATGTATTTACAAAAAAAATGTATCTATGTAGTTTATCAGTCATCTGGTTACCATAACACAAGCATTGAATTGCTTAGCTTGGGACTAGATGACGCGGTGTGAAATGTCCAAGGATATTTATTTATTTATTATTTATTTATTATTAACTCTCGAATACTGAAACGCTACTTAATATAAGTGGTGCTTATCAATGACATTATTCGATGTGTCTAACTAAACAAATCTGACAAGGTAAAACCGTTGTAAATGGTTATAAATACGTTCCCAAATATTTAAGTAACAGTATTCGCGCGAAATTGTTTTATTTGATTTTTTTTTTCTCATTTTCCCTCTTCTTCTGAGCTTGAGCCAAACCAGTATGATTTGAAAATTAATAATTATTTAATCAATTCTAATTATTATTATTTTTAAACTATTGTGAGTTGTACTAGTATTATACTATTGACTGTACTGATCATACCCCAATTAAGACACAGGACCAGTTGACGAATGAGAAAAATATATTTTTTTAGTTTCGCCAACTGGTCAGAAAAGCCGAGTTTTAAAAGTGGCCAGCTGACGAACCACTCGTTTATCTCTTGCCCCTCCTTCATAATTCTCAGTGCATACCTGTGCCATCCCATCACCAAGCTCAAAGCTCCCACGATAGATTCGGACACCGGCGGGTCGTTGACCCCGCGATAGTAAAAAGCACGCGTGACTTGCTAACACAAAAACTAGCTTCTTGATAACGTCTCATTTCGGCACGATTCGAAATATCGAACTTTCTGGATGCTATTGATTAGGTAGCAGCTTTTCAATTAACCTTGTTGCACACAAATTCAGAAAGAAAGAAAAATCATTTATTCTTGTAGGACCTCAAGGATCACTTAAGTTTCGTTTTACATGCTAGGATATGATTCAGATATGGCCGGCTAAGCTGAGAGGATGGTTTAGCTGGGCACGCCTATTCCATCTCAACACTTTCCCAGGCACTACAGTGTCCATTTATGCGGACACCATACATGGAAGTGTTGGAACATTTCCATTCCAACATTTCCATGTGGAAATCGATCTTGGACGGTTATTGGATACAAACGGACTATTGCCATTGGCCATTCTATTCGTAGCCAATGTTGGAACTAAGTTGAAGCCAATGTGTGGTGCCCGCATTAAACGTACGCAAAGATTGCCTCCTGACGATGTATAGTGATCATTTAGTAAAGATGTAAAGGCGTGAGTGAGTAATAGGCAATGTACCTTATTTTAGCCTACCTTTATTGGCCAATTACTATTCGCTTCATCATAGTATTTTTATAACGATTACGCAAAGCGGCACACGCGAATCTACCATTCCGATTAAAATTAATTTCATGACTCGACACCTACAGGCATGGAATCCAATTGCGTGATCTACGATTTTTCAATTGTAAAGAGTAGGCTACATAGGTAACTTTGAAGTTATAAGTTTGTAGTCTGCATCTGTGTGTCTGTGGCATCATTTCTCCTGAACGGGTGAACCGATTTTGATGCGGGTTATTTGATAGGTTCGAAGAACATACGAAGTTTTCCGTACAATATAAAAATTACTCATACAATTATCATATTAGTCTAGATAATAACTAATAAAAGAGACAAATACTAGATAAATAATTTAACAACCCCTGTGGCGCAGTGGCTGAAAGCCCGCCTGAGATGCAGGAGGTTGCAGGTTCGATCCCCGCTGCGGGACATTTATTTGTATGTTCTGCAGATATTTGTTCCGCGTCTGGGTGTTTTTCTTTCGATGGTAGGTAGGTATGTGTTTACAAAAATATAAATGGAAGTAGTATATCAGCCATCTAATTATCATAAACACAAGCGTTAAGTTGCTTAGGTCAGGTACACAAAAAGTAAAGGGACATAAAATTTATTTCACTTATTTAATTAACTATCCTTAAGTACTTAGCGAAGCCTGCATAACTTTTATAAATATAAAACATTATTATCACTATCATATATCATTATCATTATCACTATCATATTAGATACTTTTTACAACCAAATAGGTTTCTTTAAAAATTTTAATAAGGAATTAAAAAAACATCAGTGAGAACTTATCTTTCCCGCGCTTTTGTCACGGCTCATATAAATCGTCAACCGTGGCTCACTTTTACTTGCGGAAATAAAACACCTTTCGATTACATAGAAACGTGAAATGTAACTAGGGTTGTCGAAAATATTTAAAAACGAATAATCTGATTCAAAAGCCGGAAAGACATTTCATTCAATAACTTCAAGTGCTTAAGTGTTATGTTTGAGAGTAAACTTATCATAAAAAAGTAGGTATCAATGAGATGAGTGGAAAGAGCTGGGGGAGGCCTATGCCGCAAGGCAAGCTGACAAGGAGATCAACATAAATGTTCAAATGAAATACTTAACTAAAATGAAATAATTTATTGCTACTGAATAGCTAATCTACGAGTATGAAAAAATATAATTATTCTTGCATGTTTCAATTGAATGTCAAAAATATTTTGTTCAAATGTCAGAAATAAATAGCTATTAGAAGTTAAATCATTATAAAAAGGTAAACTGAAATGATTACTTAAATAAAATAAATAATTATTTTTTTTTTTGACCTGGTTCAGTTTTGCGTGAAAGACTAACAAACACCCATCTTCACAAACTTTCGCATTTATAATATTACTAGAATAGCCGGATA
The DNA here is from genome assembly GCA_963582015.1 of Xanthorhoe designata. Taxonomy (NCBI): domain Eukaryota; kingdom Metazoa; phylum Arthropoda; class Insecta; order Lepidoptera; family Geometridae; genus Xanthorhoe; species Xanthorhoe designata. Next base: position 2,178,337 of record OY757045.1, read on the forward strand.
AAATTAGCCGAATTCTGACTAGACATCCGGATAATCCCAACTCTACGGCCACTGGCGCGTCTAGTTTTACAATTAGCCGATAAACGTACTAAGTCAAGGGCGGTCAGCTAGCAGCTGGCTTCCTACTGAATTTTAATACGGCGATCGCGAAACTGCGACTTTGCTGTTGTGTATCACTATTAAATAAACTACAAAGAAGAATGAGCTCTACCACAACGCGTTTACATTCATTATTGCGTAAACGCAAACTTATAAAATTGATCTATGTTTTACTGGATAAGACATTAATGAACTACCATAAAATAATTTATAAAAATAAACAAAAATTTAATATTTTTTTAATGTAAATTAGTTTTCTGGTTTTGCTTTAAATTAACAAAAGTCTACTTAAAAATATTTACGGAGACAGATGATTTCTTAATTCGTTGTTATAGTGATATTTGTGCACAAAACTACTGTGATTGTATCTGTGGCATTGCTGGTTTTACGACCGCGCTCGAGGTCAGACAGACAGTAACTAAGCGAAGTCTAAAAATGTGTATTTTTAGGAAAATGATACGAAAATTTATTGAGCCGTCAAGGCCTCTGTATTCTAGGAAAAAGCCATTCTTAATGTTTAACAGGATATAAAAAGCAGAGGTTTTTCTGGCAAATTCTTGTGTCATGTTATTTTAAGTCTTATAAAACTTAACATCATTAATTTTTCTATTTATGAAACAATATCCTTCTCTCATTCTTAAATTATGGGCCTCATTAGGTAAATGTTAAAGAACTCAACTTTAAAATGCTATGAGTAAGGGGTTTGCTGGGAGAGAAATAATAAATCAGCCAAGTTCGAGTCAGATTCTCACACGAAGGGTTCCGTACCATTATGTGAATATTTCAAGCGTATTATCTACAGTCATGTTGTCGTTATTAATATAGAGCGAAAAACGGCAAAAAAATGACGTTTGTTGTATGGGAGCTTTACATTATTGTTGTTACAGTGGAAACAGAAATAGATCATCTGTAAAAATGTCAACTGATTAGCTATCACGGTTCATGATATACAGCATGGTGACAGAGAGACATGCAGACGGACAGCGAAGCCCCGTTTTTACCCTTTGAGTACGGAACTATAAAAACGGGCTCTCCCTGCCAAGTTGACAGTTATTTAAAAACAGAACTCTCCTCGTTGTATGGGAGCTCCCCTTAAATATTTATTTTATTGTTTTTAGTATTTGTTATTATAGTGGCAACAGAAATGCATCATATTCTGTAAAAATTTGAACTGTCTAGCTATCACTGTTTATGAGATACAGCCTGGTGACAGACAGACGGACTGCAGAGTTTTAGTAATAGGGTTCCGTTTTTACCCTTTGGGTACGGAATTATAAAAACGGGCTCTCCCTGCCAAGTTGACAGTTATTTAAAAATAGAACTCTCCATCTCCAAATATCGAAACACGGAACACATCTTCTCTACACAGATAATACATTTCTAGAAATAACTCTTCAAACAACCGCTTAATAATGAAATTCTCACCACAAAATAAAAGCAGTGACAGTAAGATAAACACTTGTGTATTTAGTAGTGTTTTCAATAAATATAATGGAGGGACTTAATTGATTCTTGATCACGACGTCTAGTTTTTGCATTTGGTTTAGCGGTAAACGAAAGTTTTTACAAAATAGCAATCACCTAGCATTGTAAAAAAGACTTAGGACTTAAAGACTCTTTGAGTCTGATTAAAATGAAGAATCATATGAAACGAAATTACAACGATGTAGGTATTTCAACCATACTTTTTGCATTTTCATCCTATTTATTTTAAGCTTAAAAATTTATAAAAAGAAGTTAAATGAATTTTATTTTTTGCATAAAATCTTATGACACATTAAGGGTAATTAAAACTTTTTATTGATATGATGCTCTACATGATTTTGTGTATGGCCTTTGTCTGTCTTCTAGATATTAATCGTCTTTGTAAAATATAAAGACGTTCCCAAAGTCACATCTAGTAGGTATAGTAATCCAACATCAACGTTGTCGCCCAGTTGCATTTTGCATCGTTCATTTCCCACTCCGTTCTATTTTCAAATCTGACAGCTCATTTACAGTGGACTTTATTTTTTAAAACATTCTAGCTACGACATCGAAACGAATGGAATGTACCTACCAGTTGCTTTTCATTCACTCGGCGACATTTGCATTAACTTGTTTTACATAAATTAAGCTAGACTGTATTTATTTAGAATAATTCCCAAATTTCTGGGCGCCAAGGTTAGATATGCCTCCATTTTATGGTTACGACGGTTTATGAGGCGTAACGAAAGGAATAAGTTTCGTCGAAAAACGCTTCAAAGAGCAAAGTGCGCGTTTTCGAACGATGCACCTTGTAGAGGACTTTGTCTACTGGTCCAGCTCGCTTTTAGATTAGTTCGTTTATAAGTATGAATTTAAAGTACATAGAGAGACCACCCGCCTCCTCATAGAAGAAAAACTATATTAATAAATTTTTATTTATAATTTCAAATCGATAATTAAAAATGAAATGAAATAAGTACCTACCTACTTAAGTACCTATGATCACGACTATTCCCAAGATGCGGTAGACGTTTTTTTCAGATCTTAAGGCATTTTAAGATCCTTTGAAGATGTCTAAGGGGTAGTTAGAGGTATGTCCAATTAAATGTTTGGTACACGCCCAAATTATGCAGACGTTAAAATTCCATACGTGACAGGTTGCAAGCTCATCGATAAATTAATTGTGTATCAATTAATTTATCGATGAGCTTAAAAATTAAAAAAAAAACCTTAAGATTTTTGAATTTTTAAAAATCTTAAGGATTTTTTTTTCTTTTTTTTTTTTTTTTCTTTTTTTTTCTAACCCGCCTACTGTGGTCGACGGTACACTTCAGCAGAAGATCTCGTATCTCGATTAAAAGTTAATTATAGGTTAATTGTGAAAACCCCTTATTACGCTCATAGGTGTGTAATTCGGGGGCTATTTCCGTACGTTATGAAAACGGAGTCAACAAACTAAGATGTCTGACTTTTTCTAAATATAAGATGCTGTTTGGTTATTCACAGCTTTATAATGGAACAAGTGGGAAAATTAAAATATTAAACCAAATTCAGTTGCGTAAGAAGAGAGCAGTTTCCCGCACTCTCGAGCTGTAGGTATATTATATATTCTGTTCATAAGATCCTCATCAGATCTTCAATTTTAGGTTGTCCCATTATAATACCTACATAAAAAATACATACCTACAGTGTTACATGAATTTCTTACTTTTTTGAAGTCGGTTATAAATTCGTAGTAGGTAAACGAAATACATACATACAAACATACATAAAATCACGACTCTTCTCTTGGGGGTAGGCAGAGACCACGGATCTCCACTTGCTACGATCCTGACACACTTCTTTCGCCTTATTCACTCTCATTACATTCTTCATAACACGCTCTCCGGTTTATCACTCACGAAATATACTTAAACAAAAAATGCATTTTTATAAATATTATTTAATTATTTAATCTGAAGAATAAACATGACGACTCTACATAAATTAAATTCACTGGATAAATCACAATACTCTATATCGACAGGTGAAACTTTTTAGATTTTGCTGAATGTGCATTTTAAATCAATATTTTAATGATAATTTTAAGTAACTAAGTAAGTTCGTATCTTTGTACATACGAACTTACTTAGTTACTTGGCCAACTCTGGTGACGGATTTTTTAGGCCGTTTTTTAGTTTGTTTTTAGGTTAAGAAAATACTTAGGTACTACTATTTTCAATATATTCAAAATATGGAACTTTATAACATATCAATTATAATTTGAAAAACCATTTAACGTCTATTTGGACAGAAACCGGACATAGTTAGGTCTTTTATCAGAGCTCAAGTAATACTGGTTATCAATACGTCATAAACAAACGCGCGTCTAGCATAGAGCCTTGCCAAATTCATGGCCCATCGTGCATTGAACTGCATAGCCATACAAACAGAACGATTAGTGGGTATTAACATGACGAAATACTTATGCGAGCGTTGTACCGAAGGTATAATCAGCATTCAAAATCTATTAAAAAGTAATAAGTAAAATAATTTTTGGAAAGCGGCGTCGGGGTCGGCCGAGAAAACGTCGGGACGATCTCGCCACCTTCGATGAAGGATGGTGGGACGCAGCTAAAGATCGAGATGATTGGATGCGTTTGGGGGAGACCTTTGCCCAGCAGTGGGACAGAATAGGTTAAAAAAATAAAAATAAATAAATAAATATCTTTGGACATTCCACACATCGAAATGAATGAATTAATCAAAACTCTTTTTTGTACACCTCCTTAAATAACTTATGACTGTAAAAACCTAACACGTACTTAATTGTGCAATGGGCAGTCTTATCGCTTAGAAGCGATCTCTTCCAGACAACCTTTGAAAGAAACATTGGCAGGGGTTGTACAGATATTTATAAAAACCAAGCAGCGGATATCTGTATGATACAGTTTTCTTAAATTTTCCGTCTCACATTAATTCCTGCGGTACTTTACTTACTTCTTTTTTTACTTGTTTCAAGTACAATTTAATTTTTTAAAACAGATTGCATTAAATGACAAACTTTATGTACCTACTTACTTATAAATACTTTTAAGAACCCCTGTGTCCCGCAGTCCCGCTGCTGGGCAAAGTTCCCCTCCCTTGATTTCCAAAGCCCCCCCCCCCCCTTACAATACAAGGCTCATATATTACAAGTAGTACACTATATTGGGACTAGATGACGCCGTGTAAAGTGTCCAAGGATATTAATTATTATTTAAGTATATATTCCAACATGTTTACAGTGCCGACTGTACAATCACACTTACGTAGGTAACCGTCTAACGTTCAAGGCCAATCGTCTGGTTTCCTAATTCTAATAAACTGACTTGCGGTATGCATAGTCGGGTAACGGCCAAGTGTGAGACGGTCCATCAATATTCAGTAGGTATTTTTCCAACACTATTAAAATAAATAAATATCCTTTGACATTCTACACAGACACAGCGTCATCTAGTCCCAAGCTAAGCAACTCAACCGTAAGGTTCGTTCGTTCATTCGTGCGTATGAGCAAGTGACTTTAAAAGCCGGGACTGACAATTTGACGTGCCCTCCGAAGCATGGAAGCGCTCAGCTGATAATGCCACTTGCGGTCACCCATCCAAGTTGTGACCGCTCAGAACGTTGCTATAACTTCGACGATCTATCTATACAGAATGTCTTAGCGTGCTTCGCCACGAGCGCTGTACCGTAGGGTAGACCACATTTTTGGCCGACCGCAAGCGAAGCCGCGAGCGGTAGCTTGTAATAAATAAGTCTGGTACTCATGAAAATGGCAAGGCCAAGAACATTACATTACAATATAGCCTTGATGATAGGTATTAAGGTCTATTCAGACCTACGCGGTAAACGCTGCCGCTGTGGGAAGCGGTAAATACCGCGCGGATTCTACTCAGAGGCCCATTGAGGTACAATCTATAGAGCCACAATCAGACAAATATAATGTCCGCGCCAAAACTCGGCGCACGCTACGTAGTGCGCCGAGTTTTAGTTTTTGCGTACAAGCGACATTGAACATTAAAACAAACGACATAAACGTCTACATGCAAATTTCAAATGTCATTGTAGAACATTGAATTTGCTCGGACATTTTTTGAGTGTTGTCAGCTATTAGATTGTGACTCTTTAGTATAGTAACTCAATGCAGAGGCCCTATTTGTATTCAACGAAAACGTACTTTCGTGACAATTTTCAGGTTCAGCTTATGTTGGTAAACTGTTACGAATTCAGTATCCACCAACATAAGCTGAACCCGAAAATTGTCACGAAACTTCGTTTTCGTTAAATCCAAGGTAGGGCCTCAGGTATTTTGTATGAAGTTTCGCTCTAGCCCCGGAACTTCATAGAAAATACCTGAGCAAAATCCGCGTAGTTTGCGCGGTATTTACCGTTTTCCACAGCGGCGTTTACCGCGTAGGTCTGAATAGACCTTTATGAAGGGTCGTTTAACTTTGAACATGACTACTCAAAAATTAAAATTCTTCTTTTCAACTTTGATTAGTAGTTTTATATGAGTAAAGAAGCGCTCGAAGCTTTCTCGGCCGAAATTAATATTCAATCCGACAAACGATTCAGATCTGTTGCCATAGCAACGCTGTTATCTGTCAAAAAGTGCCATACAAAGTGTGTTGCATAACAAAGTTGCTATGGAGATAGATCTGCGATCGTTCGTTCGGATTAAATATTAATTTCGGCCGGACGTTCTTGATAAATCTATTAATTAACATGTAGGCTACTTTTCATCCCGGTATTCCCACGGGAACGGGAACGGTTCACCGCGGGAAATACCGCGGGGCGCAGCTAGTAATATTATAAATGCGAATGTTTGTGAGAATGGATAGGTGTATCGATGTGTGGATGTTTGGGAATATCCTTATTTTTCTTTACTGGTACTAAGGATACAAAGTTGTGTCACTTGTACAATCAATGGTACAAATCAATGGTACTTCTGACACAAATGCATGTTCGTTACTCTTTCACGCAAACACTACTGAACGGATTTGACAGAAACTTGGAATACACATAGTTTAGGACCAGTGATAACACATAGGCTACTTTTTATCTAGGTAGGTAACACGCGAGCGAAGCCGCGGGCGCGTCAACTAGTTAAGATATTTTATCTACATACTAGAATTTTGTAATCCATGACTCATGAATATTTTACGAATGAACGTCTCAGACCATTATTCTGATAAAGTACTCAGTGGTCCATGACACTCAATGGATCGTTTGTGGAGCCAAAACTAGTTTCTTGTATAAAATTCTAGTTGAAACGAATTAATGCTCGGCTGGTTTTGATAAAGTTACGTAATAGTTGTGTGAGGAATAGTAGTAAGTTGAATACGTATTGCCTCTAATGTACTCGTAGACGCTCGATTATCTGAGCTACGATGCCTTATATATTTATTAACTAGAACTGATAGATAATTACGCTAATAAATATGAGAGATAAGAAAAAATGCCTACTACAATGTTCAAAATGTAGTAAAAATGGAATTCTCCTGTTTAACGAATGTTTTTATATATTGAAGCAAAAAAAAATTTTTTTTTTAATTTATATAAAAATTTTTTTTATAAAATACAAGAAACGTGCTTTTCGATGTTATTCAGTATCGGACTGGCAAAGAGACGGGCCCTAGATTGCAAGGGCCCATAACACGGGCTACGGGGCCCCTACACGGGCTACAGGCTCTACTACAATGATTACTGGCTAGGGGGAGGGGGGAATTTTGTTTGGTGGACCCTTTTGACTCAGTCCGACCCTGTTGCTATTTAGGTCACCCTCTTCATCATCACTTATTGAAGTCCATTGCTGGACATCTCCCAAGGTACACCACTCAGCCCTATCCTATTCTTACTAGCCACACCACGCACCATTATTTCTTATTTAGGTACTAAACCTAAATGCCGCACGGAACTCTTTGTATACAAGTCCGACTCGCACTTAACCGGTTTTATCCACTCAACTAAACTATAATTTTGTATACGCTGTATTAGATTTCGTAAGAGTTAATTCAGTACAACATAAACAACAATTACCTGATCGCTCCTTGAACCCCGTACACTCACTATTGCATCGCATGACTCATTCAATTATGTCATTCACTCAGACGGGTGCAACGGTGTCAGTGGGCTGGGCACAGTGCAGCTTTGAATAGCTTGCGCAGTACATGTAAGTGGCCAACTCTGGTGACGGAGTTTTTGGGCCGCCTAAAGGCCTCCGTCATGGCTTAACGACTTTAAAAGCCGGGACCGACAATTTAACGTGCCTTCCGAAGCACGGAACCGCCTTGCGATCACCCATCCAAGTAGTGACCGCTCAGAACGTTGCTTAACTTCAACGATCTATCAAGAACGTCTTGGAACTATATTTTTAAGAACATAGTAAGAATATTCAACATAAAAAGATTTGCTTTTATTTATTTAGATTAAGAAGTGTAGGTATTTTTTGTTCCTGTGTGTTTCTTTCTTTGTTCATATTCTTCGTTTAATAATTTTTGATAACATTACATAAATAAATAAATATTCTTGGATATTCCATACATAGTACGGGTATACGAGATAAGACAGTATTCCCGCGACCACGGCTGGTGCAATCCGGTCGAAACGTCGGGATAAAATAATACTTATAAAGGTATATTGTGATAAATACCCGTACATTGGCCTATATTAATTGGAATGTGTGACCGCAAGTGGCATTATCAGTTGAGCGCTTCCATGCTTCGGAGGGCACGTTAAATTGTCGGTCCCGGCGTTTAAAGTCGTTAAGCCATGACGGAGGCGGCCTAAAAACTCCATTACCAGAGTTGGCCACTTGCTCATACGAACGAACGAACGAACGATTGGAGTATAGGAGCTGTTTCACCTGGCTGTGGCTAGGCTCTGAATGGAGACCGTAAACCGTTGTAACTCGATTGTGGGCGGCGCGTGAGCGTATCCGGAGTTAGCCGAATGCTTAGAGGATGTCCGAATGTGAAGCAATGGGTGCTAGAGATAGTAACTTTAATTATATTGACGTAGGATTGAATTTACTATTTTATTTTTCGACTTTTCGACTGTTGCGTACAATTTAATAAAAATATGCTGTTATAGTTATGGCTTGCTAGTCGCCATGCCATTACGAGGCCTTAAGGCGGCCTAAAGTATATTTATTTATACAAAAAGTGTCCTATTGTTGGCCACATCTAGCCAAAATTTACGATTTTCAAGTTTTAGTCTCACAATATGCAGAAGCATTAGCTATTATAGTCTTAATGATTTGAGAAAGTAGGTGGATCAATGGACTTCAGATCCGCAGATCATGGGTTTGAATCCCGATCGATGTTAAAGTTAACATTATTCACCTACGTTCTGTTTATTTGAATAACCTTGCGTAAAATGATTTTTCATAAGTACCTATGTTATAAATATCTATTTTCGTATTAGTATTTTTATATTAAATGCATATCTTGTCCCAATATTATCAGCTGACGTCTATAAGTTATATAAATTGCAAATCCAGTAATTTATGTGACAGCCATATAAATGTCGTGGATTTTAAAAATACTTACCAATTTGAACTTTATTCTCCTAAAGATAAGATGCACGTTGTCAGGGTTGTGCAAAATGAGTAACAGAAAATAAAAGCATCCATAAAATGTAAACTCTATCACTCAAAATAAAGAGAAAAAATAGACAATATTAAAATGTAGATTTCTTTGCCACAAATATAGAATTTTATTTCCGACTTCCGAGTGACTAAGCGTTATGTTTTTAAATCGTCCTGTCAGTCTGAGCATTGAAGGTGATAAGAAAATGATATTTATAAACATCATAAGGAAGCCTAGAGTAAAAAATAGATGCATCACATGATAATCTGATTTAAATCTCACGATAGTTCTGGAAGAAATAAGACTAATCTCAACAAGTGGCAAAATTAAAAATATTACTTCAATTTCGTAAGGAGAGATCAATTTCCCGCACAAACACCTTTGAACTCGAAATGTGATCTATAACATAACCTTTTGCTAAGCAGCTTAATCAGTTACCAACTTTTTTCAATAACATTAGAGTTCAGAAGATACTTCAAAGCCTAAGCTTGCGTTCTCCAGAGATGAGCGAGAATGCGTGAGGAATATGTTTGTCAATAACCAATAGAATCGCTTCTATTTTCGAGGCTAGGTAAATGAAGCGATTCTATTGGTTCCTGCCGAACATATTCCTCACAACCAATCCTTGCCCGTGGTCCAAAGTACACCTATAGCTGCACAAGGGGCATTCACAACGCATTCTCGCTTATCCCTGGAGAAAACGCAAGCTAAGGCTTAAACTTGCTAAATTCACAGGATTATGAGACTTATCTATATTCTAATACTGGCATCTAAAAACCATGATAATCAAATCGTGTGCGATGTATTATTGAGCAGGTATATTGTGTCGTGACCGGCTCCGCATGAGCTGAATGTCTGCCACGTCATACATAGTTATGACTGTGGCTGTGTTGTAGACGTGTAGTTTAGTGAGACAGATCCTTGGTTCGAATCCCATATACTCACTTTTATAGTTTATATATTTGTACAGTGTTACCTCTCATCGGTGCTTTAGCCGAGAAATCATCTTACTAATAGTTTCAGCGCTCGGCGTTAAGGTTCTGTGGCCTAGTGGTCAGGCAGCTCGGCTTAAGAGCGATCGCTTGTATCTACGCAGGTTCGAATCCTGCCGGAGCTGTTAACTTTTAGTAAGATTTTTCATTTATAATGAAACTACTCATTTTTTTAGTGAAAGTCTCCTCCAAAATTATCCACTAATCTCTATCTCTGGCGATCTCTTACCATTCCTCAAACCCGTCAAGAACGTCCCGTCCTGCAAAGGTAGGAGTAGGTACCTACCTATTTAAGATATTTGCCTACTTTTCGCAAACTAAATTTTATTATTTGAAGAGTGAAGAAGAATAAGGATACCTTAAGCGTTATCAATTTCAGGTAGGTATTGATCATGTATTTCCCGGCGATTAACTGAGAGGATGGTTTTGATGATGAGCAAAGCATACTCCACGATCGACAATGTCCCAGGCAATTCGGTCACTCTATCATTATGTAAAAATATCACTGACCTCTGATCGGAAAACAGAGTAACATTTTGCATTTCATTCACGCCTCAAGCGCTAAACTGACTTAATTAAAACTTTCAAATACATATAGATCGAGAACTAGAATGTCTACCCAGAATATTGTCTACCCTAACATGTTGCAAGCGAAGCCGCCGGCAATAGAATATTATTCAAATATTTAGCCAACATTGTATGCACTGTAATTACAGTGCGCGCCTTTTCCTGGCACATGACTGAAGGTAGATAAAGCTAAATAATTTCAATCATTAAAACTTATCACAGTCATATCGGGTACAAGGATAGCAGTTGCATGTGGGTACAGTCGGTGAGAACAGCGAAACAATCGTATAATTGCATTTTATTTTGAAGAACTATTTTTTTTCTACAATAGGCTTTTATACGAAGAAAGAAAGAAAGAAAGAAAGAAAAATCATTTATTCTTGTAGGACCTCAAGGATCACTTAAGTATCGTTTTACATGCTAGGTGATTCTAATGCCTGTTCCAACGCGACTCCCTACACCAGGGAAAGAATCAGGCAAGAACCTGGTGGTGTGGGCCTAGCTTTTTTTTAAAAGCGATCCCTTAACAATCTAAAATAATCTAAATAGTCAAGCTTCAGTGGGAAGCCAGTCGAACAAAGTAAGGCATGTCAAAAAAAGTAAAAGTAATTGTAAAGTTAACAAGATAACACCTCAACAAAATGTTGTCTGGCATCACACGCTACACTTGGCCGACTTAAGTGGTAGGTACCTACTTATCAAGGTAGTAAAGATATTGTATACCATCAACCGTCGAGGGGCAGAGCGACATCAGGCCACGTAATTTTATCATTAATAAAAGCCTCAATGGAATAATACGCTTTCTCTACAAGAATATTCTTTATGTACGTTTTAAACCTTCGAGTCGGTAGGTTAGTTACGTTGATTGGGAGTTTATTGTAAAAACGTACAGTATTTCCCATAAAAGAACCGTTTACTTTTTCTAGTCTAAATTTAGGCACACATAGTTTATTTTTATTTCTAGTGTTAATTTTGTGCACATCATTTTTTCTCTTAAAGTTGTTTATATATTTGTGAGTGTGCAATAAGTTTACATAAATATATTGCGAAAAAACAGTAAGAATATTTATTTCTTTAAATCGCTCTCTTAAAGAGTCGCGACGTTTCATTTTGTAAATGGCACGGACAGCTCGCTTTTGTAAAACGAAAATAGTTTGAATATCTGCTGCTTTACCCCAAAGAAAAATACCATACGACATCACACTATGGAAGTAACTGAAATATACTAACTTAGCTGTTCCTTCGTCAGTAAGTTGCCTAATCGTACGCACTGCATAAGCCGCGGAGCTAAGCCTACCGGCAAGTGTTTCAATATGCGGACCCCACTGCACTTTGAAGTCAATTGTAAGACCCAAGAAAACAGTTGAATCAACAAGATTAAGTGCTTCCCCATTTAATTTAATTTTTGTAGGTCTCTGAACCACGTTTTCTTAGTTAGTAGGCATGTTTTATAGTCTCTTTAAATACATCCTAAGAATTGCACCCCGTGTTTGAACTCCTCAATACCACTAATACACCTGGTATTACACAACTTTTCGTCGTGGTTATGCAGATGTACAAAATATCAACCAAAATGTCGTTTTCCCGGTAAACTAAACAAATAAAGCGGTGGCCAAACAAAGACTGTTGCAAAATCCCTCTAGGATGCAATACTTAGGTCCTTAAATTTTTGAAATCTTAAATAAAATTAAAGTAGGGGCTGGGCCAGTCAATTCTTCAAATGACTGCAAGTCTGAAATTAATTTCTGAAATTCTGAGCGGATTTTAATGTACAGTCGAAAACATTAATCTATCGATCTAAACAGCCCACTGAATTCCACTGCTGGTCAAAGGCCACAAAAAGTAGAACACTTGATAACACAAGTGTACGCAACTAGTTTGATCCTACAACTTCACCTGCATGTAGATATGTATTATAGAATACAGCAGAGGTCGCGGGGCATTCACGCACGACCTACATGACATAGTTACGCGTTGCACTCACTGTGGATACGTAGTGGTGTTCGATACTGCAACACAAAATATCAAAAAAATAACATAATTGATTTATTTTTGCAAATAAAGCTCTGAATGTAATTTATATGTAGGTATTTTTTTATTGATTAAAAAAAATTTGAAGGTTCTATGTTTATCCATTTCGGATTTGCAACACTAACAATCGGAGATTATTAACAACCTAGACGTAAACAAACGCAAGTATAGGTACATGTAAAATGTTAAGAGAGCAAGTTCATATTTATATATTAGGTAAAAACGGTAAAAACTAAATTATTTAGTAGGTATAAAATTTATGATTAACTTAATAATGCAAATCTCTAATTAAACACCAATTATTATAGTAAATATTTTCATTTCATGTCATGCAATCATCATTTTAATCTTAATTATACCTACTCATAATGGATTTAATTGTTTTATTTATCCTAGTCCCGTAATGCGAAAAATATATTTTTTACATTCAAAACCACAGATAATATAATACTATACATACTAGTATTCAAACTCAACGCTACAACGGCATTCACATTGCCGTTTGACTTCAGTCGACAAGCGCCAATTTTATGTGAATGGGCGTTGAAGGCCTCCGTCATGGCTTAACGACTTTAAAAGCCGGGACCGACAAGTTGTGACCGCTCAGAACGTTGCTTCTTCAACAATCTATCAAGAACGTCTTAGCAATGTATTATAAAGTGTTACTTTATGAATAGTTTCTACATCATAACATTATGATGCTTGTTAGCTTAGAGTAGCTACTGTTTGGCCAGACTGGGAAATCCATCGCGCAAATCTATTGTTCATTGATACCTATTGCAAACTACACACAGCATATATTAAATTAGACAAAACAATTATTAAAAGTAATAAACAATGACATTTACTTACAAATAACATAAAGCATCACGTCGAAACATCGTCGTGTAGAACGTTTTTCAATGGAAAACTTATTGAAGTACACTACTGTTAAAATGTGAATGTACCAATATATATTTGGACATACCTCTGACTACCCCCTTAGACATCTTCAAAGGATCTAAAATCGCCAAATAAGATCTGAAAAGAAATGTCTACCGCTTCCTGGGAGTACAGCCGTGATCATCACACTAATTCACACTAACATTACGAAGGTGAAAGTGTGTAAGTGTGTTTGTTACTCTTTCACGCTCATACGGCTGGACGGATTCAAATGAAAATGATAAATGACATTTATTTGCATGAAATTTGGTACCAGCTTATATCCTGGATTAAAAATAGGTTACTTTTGATCCTGGTATCCCACGGGAACGGGAACTATTTATCGCGGGTAACACCGCGGAGCGCAGCTGGTATTTCATATTTTTTACTGTTTTTTCAGAATGTGCATGACGAGCGTCTGATGAAGCGAGTGGACGATATGCTGGAAGCAGGTCTGATTCAGGAGCTGCTGGACTTCCACTTGAGGCACAACCAGCACCGGATCAAGGAGGGCTTGTGAGTTCTGATGCACAACTTTAATTTCACTTGAGAGCTTTGCAGATTCACAAAATAATTCGGAACAAATGTAGGTTTGTTCGTTCATTCGTATGAGCTGGTGACGGGAGTTTTTGGCCGCCTAAAGGTCTCCGTCGTGGCTTAACGACTGTACTTAAATGTAGGTAAAGATAAAAGTAAAAGTAATAAGCTCGTATGAGAAAGTAGCAAACTCTGGTGACGTAGTTATAACTAAAGATTATTTTTTAACAGATTCTTTTTGAATGTAAGCAAAATTCTACAGTAGTAGGCCTTAACGATTTGAAACGATCACTTCCAGGTAACCCTTTGATTGATTGATACATTTTGTAATTTCGTTGCATTCTATACAAGCGTAAATTGTTTCATAAAGTAATTGTTTCTGTCAATTTAAATTAAACAAGGAAATGAGAGTGCAAAATCAAAAGATTTCTCTGCCATCTGTGTTCAAAAAATCAAGATGGCCGCCGATCGATAGCTAATTTACGAAACAATAGGCATTCGATCCACACAAATTATCCGTGAAATTGGAGGTGTTAAATAAAACGTCTGAGATCCAACTTGGCATGCTGCGGGTAGTTTATTTTATAACGATGCTTCTTTTGAACTGATTTCAAAAAAATACTTATAATGAATTATTTTATCAAACTTGGTTTAAAATACCTCATCTTCGTATCCTCACCTACGTAGGTATGAAGCTACATTTTGAAATAAAGTGAGTAAAAAGACTGAGCTCGAATACTGAAACTCTACTTAATGTAAGTAGTGCTTATCTATGACATTATTTGACGTTTGTCTATAGTATAGACTCTATACAAATCTGTCAAATAAGAATATATATTATACCTACGCTACGTTAATACGCTCCCAAATATTTAAGTAGCGTTTCAGGATTCGGGCGTAAGTCAAGCTTTATGTCACATAGTAATATTAATTTATTTGTGATAAATTTTAATAGGTAATACAATCATCATCATAAATGTAGGTAGTTAGGTACCTATTCTCTGAGTCTAAAACCAAAACTTTTCGAATTACGAATAATTCCAATAATTAAACTAAACCTCATAAATTTAAACCCTCACTAATTGTCAATAATAGGAAAAAAATGTAATATCTGAAGAAAAAAGATGCATAAAAACATTGATAACAAAATGGCGGGAACGGGCAACGTCCGAGCATCTGCCCACATCTGTCGTGCGGTCTATGACCAGCCTTATGTCACTGCTCACTAAATTATCCGTTCAAATAATTATGAAAAATGAAATATGATCACGACTGTATCCCGGGAGCGGTAGACATTTCTTTCAGATCATTAGGCAATTTTTTTAGATCTTTTTTGAAGATGTCTAAGGGGGTAGTCAGAGGTATGTCCAAATAAATACATTTGGTACATGCCCACTTTTTGCAGAAGTTAACTTTCCATACGTGACAGGTTGCAAGCCCTTGGACGGTATTAGAGAGCTAACTGCTTTTCTCACGATGTTTTCCATCACCGTTATAAGCTTGTGTTACTTTGTTTGACTGGCTTCCCACTGAAGCTTGACTATGCAGAATCTACATAGTCAAGCTTCAGTGGGAAGCCAGTCTCTACATTGCTCATCTACATTGTAGATTGGTAAGAGATCGCTTTTAAAAAAAACCTAGGCCCACACCGTGTTCTTGTCTGATTTTTTCCCTGGTGTAGGGAGTCGCGTTGAAACAAGCATTAGAATCACCTAGCATGTAAGACGATACTGACGTGATCCTTAAGGTCCTATCAAAATAAATGATTTTTCTTTCTATCTTCTAAAAAATAAATTTGGTCACGACTTCTTCATTTCGTCTTACCAGGGATAAGTAGACATTTCTTTTCAGATCTTTCGGCAATTTAAGATCCTTCGAAGATATCTTAGGAGTAGTCAGAGGTACGTCGTTGCAGAAGTTAAATTTCCATACGTGACAGGTTGCAAGCCCATCGACGCTACTAGAAAGCTAACTGGTTTCCTCACGATGTTAGATTTTTCGAAACAAAAAATCCATTGACGCACCGCCGGATTCGAACCTACGACCTTCGGAACGAAAGTAATGTACTAACCCATTCGGCCAACACGGCTCTACTACATGCCATAATGTGAATTTGACAAAAAAAAACCGTGCTTCGACGCACGGAGAAATAACGAAGTTGCACTTGGTGGCCACCAAAGTCTGTTTTCGCTATTCCTCCTAAACTATACAAAATGAAACTATTACATAGATAAAAAAAGCTTATGATAGGTTTCACAAACTGTACCTACTTTCAGTTTTTTTTAATTCCTTTGTTCAACGTAATAATAAAATAAAATAGGCGGTGGCGCTAGTTTCACCCATACAGGCACCTTAAACTATCGGTCCCGACTTTTAGGTCGGGTTTAAGGTTTAATAGTGCCTCTTTCACGATCCTCAAGTAAGTTCCGAGTAGGCTAGTCACCAAGTAAAGTGTCGAGTAATTGACATATTGACATTTGGCGCATAGAACGACCGACGTTACTCGTCAGCACTTTACTTGAGGATGGTGAAAGAGGCCTTAGTCTAGTAGTTCCCATTCTGTCTGTGAAAGTATTGTGTGTGACAGTATTATTTATTCTGCGGTGCGGTCTATGGTTTTGAGTTACATGGTCGTCCTTAACAAATGCCATTTTGGTACTTAAGTACATCATTATTTTATTAAATTAAACAGTAATTTAAATCTTAAACTGGACATGTTCAAAAAAATATTGTTGCATCGTAAGTAGGTACTCGTAATAAGTCTAGTCATCAATCATCATAAATACCTAAGTCTACGTTTTTATCGACTTCGAAAACTGATGAGGTTCTATGTTCCACTGAATGATTTTTTTTTTATGTTCAAAGATGGATTATTCCGTCAATAGTGGACTGATTTATATAATTATTTTTTTGTTTGAAAGAGTATACCCCCGAGATTAGGGTTACCATATCTCCGGAATTGTCCTGAGATCTCCGGACTTTTAGACCAATCTCCGGAACTCCGGAATTGTCGTAAGATCTCCGGAATTCAGGAATTTTCAATAAAACCGAATGAATGAATGAATAAAACCGAGCAAATCGTCAATATATTTTTATTAAAAGCTAAGAGATCAAACAGCCTAACTAAAATCACAAATTACAAATAAAATCAATGTACGGTGAGGTGATTAAACAAATTATAAAATTGTGACTTTTATTGTAAATATAGGTAGAGTTCCATTACGTTTTAATTGAAATTACGACTAAATCTCAGGAATTTCCATACAAATCAGGCTAGTCTCCGGAATTTTCATTTTTCCATATGGTAACCCGAGATGGTCCCATAAAAAAAATTAAGATCTGACAAGGATCTTCGGAGTTATGAGCAGAAATTCACCACTGCCATGCTGGAAATGGAATATAGTTCATATTTTATTAAACTTAGGCTATGACTTAGATAAGGAGGTACCTATTATTATTGTAGGTACACAGACATCAACAAAAGACAATTTTTCTAACGGCGCATTTTTGAATCCCGAACGTTTCTGTCAAAGTTAAACGAGAAGCATAGAAGCACAGAAGCATGCATTGATTTATGCTGAGAGCTATGCGCATGATTCATGTATAGCAGTCACCCATCCATTTTTTGACCGCCATTCGTCGCTAAAACTGTGCACTTTGGAAACGAAAGTTTAATAGCTTTGTTCGCGCTCCATTCAGTCTCTACTCTATACCATAGATATTTATAGTCTATGGCCGGCTAGGCGGCTGTGACGTCACCGCGTCACCCCGTCCCGTTCGCTCTCTCTTGATCGCGACGCGCAACGGCGCCGGCGCACACGCACTGGTCCAACATTTATGTAAATTTTAATGTAATAAGTGTAATTAAACCCGAAATAACTATACGAACCTTCTTTTCATTTGTACTCCTTGTACAAAAGTGGCGACCGTGACAGGACCTGCAAACTAAATCGAGGATTCGAAGCGATGTAACGTTTCTCCCATACAACGGACTAGCCGAGGACGCCATTGCAACGTGCCAACCACATTATCACTACAAGATCGGGAATTTCCACTTCAAGGAAATTGTCGCCGTGGCTATCTTGGCACCGAGCGCCTACACGTGATTGCAACGCGTCAAACCACAACATCACTTCAAGATCGGGAATTTCCACTTCAAGGAAATTGTCGCCGTGGCTACTTTGACACCGAGCGCCTACACGTGACCTACTGTTCGTCCTCCGGCAACGTCCGCCCTAAAAATCGTGATCAAGAGAGCCGCCGTCAAGCTACATTGACGACGCCGCCAAGCTACGACGCCGCCCGTGTCACTAAGCTACTACGAAGCCCGTGCTGCTAAGCTCCTACGACGCCTGCGCCGCCATCAAGACGACGCCCGTGTCACCTAAGCTACTACGAAGCCCGTGGCTGAGCTACTACGACGCCGGCGAGCCGCCGTCAAGCTAATACGACGCTCGCAGCCAAGGCGTGGACGAGTGTGCCTGCCTACAGGATTCCTACCAGGACACATCGCTAACCTGCCTTGCCTATCAAAACTGTGAGCCCGTTCCTTTTCATTATCCTATACATTCCTCTTCTATTTGGGAATTTAGGGTTTTTGGTTGCTTTCAGATTTGTTGAAGTGCCTATTTTCTATCAACTGTGCTATATTCCAACTTCATTCTAAGCTTATTCTTGTACTTTACCTAAACATAGCACTGTTCCTAAAAACCTAACTTATCAACAAATCTATTGCCTAAACCACTACATAACCTAGCCTAACTTTTACTAGGCACCAGACTAAAACTACCTACTGGTATCCTAGAAGTCAAGCAAAAGCTGACTTTATTAATTTGTTCGCCTAAAAGGCCCTAATCTAAATATTAAACTCACTAAATTACCTTATTTACTTCCCCATCTAAGCAAAGGAGAGATAATAACTCTCCGCACTAATCAATTGCATTGCAATCTTTGTCAAATCAATCAGTCTCTCCGTAACTATCTTTGCCCTACTGCACTATACCTCCAGGCTGTTTCCTAAGCTTGTCCTTTATCATCTATTCCAGCATGATACTTCTGCTTCATCGCACCCCATAAACGCTGCTTGACTCTGCGCCGCTTGCATCGTGTGCATCCCTCGGCGCGCCTAGTCGCTGTGTTGCCTGTGCGCCGCCGCATTGGTGTGCTGACTACACAGCGGTCAATCAGCTGGGACAACAAAGCGAGGAGCGTATCGTATGCCTTTAGTATATCTTTTATTGCGTAATATTGCGCCGTATCAGAATAATTCGTGTGAATTTACCGCAAGTTGTCAGTCAAAATGTCGGGTGAAGATAATCTTAGAGAGCTAACTTCTAAACGTAGCTCCATTAAAGGACGCGTTACCAAGTTTAAAAATAATTTAGACACTATAGATAGCAGTTCACAAATAGAATTGAATAAGCTTGCGCTAAAGTTACCGAAACATGAAGCGTTATTCATTGAATTTGATGAGCTGCAAACTCAGATAGAAATCTTAAATGTAGATAATCTAGATGCAGAGCTCACTTCAAGAGAACTCATTGAACAAGATTTCTACCATTGCATAGCTTTTGCCAAAACCTTACTTGAAAAGAATGGTACGTCACAAGTACCTTCTCCACAACATGCATCTGAGCATTCATGTTGTCATACCGGTCATAATAATCAGAATCCTCTAGGCTTTCGACTTCCAGAAATTCGTATACCCAACTTTGATGGGACTTGTTACAAATGGTTAGAATTTAAAGAGATTTTCACTTCACTAGTTCATGAAAATGATAAAATCAAAAATATACATAAATTTCACTATTTGACCTCATACCTTCAGGGTGAGGCAGCTCGAGTGATATCCAACCTTGAGATTTCTGATCAAAACTATAGTGAAGCCTGGAAGATTTTGTGTGAACGTTATGACAATAAGCGTCAACTAATAAATAATCACCTAAAGTCATTACTCAACTTAGACTCAGTTCGTGAGACTGAGAAGTCCCTCCGATTCATGATTGACCATATCACTAAGAATCTTCGGGCACTAAATAGCCTAGGTCTACCTACCGATAAATGGGATGTACTAATAATACATCTATTGTCGGCCAAGTTGGACAACACTACCTACTTCAAATGGGAAGAGCATAGAAATGTCTTACCTGACATCCCTTTGTTGGAACATTTCTTCTCCTTCCTGAAAAGTCGTGCTGATGTGCTAGAAACGTCAGCTAATCGCTCTAGACAGGAAAAACCTAATTACAATCCTGTGCCTAATCTAAAAGGTCAACCAAAGTATCAAGTAACTACTTCATCTAGAGTTAACAATTCTCAATCTCATTCCAGCTTCGCTCCAATCTCAATGCCGCGCTGCGTCGTGTGCAGGGCCGACCATCGTCTCCACCAATGTCCCGCCTTCAAAGACAAACATGTGGACGAAAGAAATCGCTTCGTCGATTCCCACAACCTTTGTCACAACTGCTTGAGAGGTGGTCACAATTCATCGCAGTGTAAGCTGCTAGGGTCCTGTAAGATTTGTAAACAACGACACAACTCAGTCTTATGTAGAAGTTCTATGGAGCCAGCAAATGAGAATGTCGTAGAGACCATGGCCATGTCGGCCATTTCCTCCACTGAGGTCCCCCTATGCACCGCTATAGTTCAGGTAACCAATCCTATTACCAACGATACTGCCAGCGTGCGGGCCCTTCTAGACAGTGGCAGTCAATCAACTTTCATAACCGAAGCTGTCAAGCAGAGGTTAAACCTTGTTACTCAACCGACTAACATCGAGGTTGTAGGTATAGGGAACACCCCACTTAAATTTAATACTGAACAATGCTCGGTACAGGTTCAGTCTACAGACAAAATGTTCAACATACAGATGTCTTGCCTTATCTTACCAACTATATCTGGTAAGGTGCCTAAGGTGGCACTTGATGTAAGTCACCTCAACCTATCTCAATTTCACCTAGCGGATCCTAAATTCAATGAGCCTGCCCCTATAGACATGCTTATAGGAGCTGATCTATTCTGGGACTTGATTGGCTCAGACCAACATTCGCTAGGTTCTAAAAATCCAATACTACGAAGCTCAAAACTAGGCTGGCTTATAGCTGGACCAATCTTTGCCCGAAAGCCTAAATTACCTAAACCTAAAAAGGTTGTTTGCAATTTCTTACTAAACAAAGAACTTCAACCTAATCCAACTTCATTTCACAGCCCGAATCGCACTGGCCTACAGAGCCGTCGTCGCTCTCAGTCGATTTACCCTAGATGAAAGCACTTCAAGCTTATGTCAGGAAAAGGGTGCACACCATTGTGCAAAACTTAACTTATCAAACCTACTCTAACCAAGTCTATATTATACTTTCACACTAAATGTATCACCTAACTTTTATAATTATTATTTCAGCACATGCATCATCGTCTCTTTCACTGTGTCGTATATATTATTTATTCAGTTTAAATGTATACATCTAGAAATAATAAGTCACCTCACTATTAGAGGCCTTTACTCTAAATAGATTCATCGGCCGCCGAGGCCTACCTAGAATCACTGCTATAATAATTTATCGCAGCTTAATTTACAATTCTCAAATGACCTAAATAACTTTATAACTGAGTTCGCATCTAGTCAAGGTTTTGAATTCCGCTTCTCGCCAGCATACGCTCCTCGCTTTGGCGGTCTATGGGAAGCGGGAGTCAAGTCAGCCAAGGGATTGTTCTCTAAAGACTTAAACAGTACTCACCTTACCTTTGAGGAACTAACCTCCCTATTTACCCAAATAGAAGCAATCCTTATCCATCTCCTAAGCACCTTGCCTATGATCTGCTCCACTCACCCTGGCTCACTTCTTGATCGGCAGGCCACTCACAGACCTGCCAACCTCATCACCAGCCGGAGCCACAACAACCAGCGAACGAATCGGCGAGCCCAGACTGCGCCGCTCAACCTGAATGATCCAGTCCACATCAAGGACGACGCGACCCGTGCGACGGGCCCGCAACCGCCTGTGCCTGCTGCCCATGTCAGAAGAGTATTGAAAGGCCTATAGCCTTTCAACGCCCGGGAAGATGTTCGCGCTCCATTCAGTCTCTACTCTATACCATAGATATTTATAGTCTATGGCCGGCTAGGCGGCTGTGACGTCACCGCGTCACCCCGTCCCGTTCGCTCTCTCTTGATCGCGACGCGCAACGGCGCCGGCGCACACGCACTGGTCCAACATTTATGTAAATTTTAATGTAATAAGTGTAATTAAACCCGAAATAACTATACGAACCTTCTTTTCATTTGTACTCCTTGTACAGCTTTGTAAGTATCAAGAACATTTTAATTAAGCAAAAGTGCGTACAACACGTTAGAGCATCGTAACCGCAACTTACATCTCGAGTAAGTTACATCACATCAACTTGTCCTCTCTTGGTTGTCGTGTGTCAGTCAATGACCTTTAGGGACTGTCTCCACGGGCGAGTGTGTCGCGACGATTCCGTCCTCCGATCATCGGGTAATTTACACGGTAAGGTGATTGATTATTAAGAATTAAATTTGCTTGTCAATGTCACTCGTAGTATCGTCGCGATGAAATCGCCGTGTGGAGACACGTTCATAGAGAGTGTATAGAAATACGTGGCGCGACGATAATATCGCCGCGATTTTCACGCTCGTGGAGACGGTCCCTAAGATATGACAACTAGGATAGTAATCCTAGGACTATTAAGGTGGTTGTATGCGTCAAACTGGCGCCACCGCCTATTTTATTTTAATATTACGTTGAACAAGAACAAAGAAATTTTGTTTAGTTTGTGAAACCTATCATAAGCTATTTTTTAATACCTCTTTAGTAGGTAGGGTAGACCGGGTACAATAGTAACACTTTTTGTTTATCGGTCGATAGCACAAAATCTGTCAATATATCTTGTACTGTATATAAATATTTAAGAACCTACATTCAATACCTTCATGATTTTCTGTTTAAAATTTCAGTAAGGGTTATAGAAAACTACGAAAACTGAGGTTGAATCAAATAAGGTCCAGTGTTACAATTGACCTGGAGTCCGGGTCAATTGTACCAATATTTCAAAAAGCAATAAAACATGGTAAAAATGTTTAAATGATATATATGCTATCGTATTAGTTTTTTTATTTAATAAACAATCAGTCTAATACATTAAGAACTCAAATTGTAAATATTTTGTTGACAAAATCAATACACAAAGTGTGATGAAATTCAACATTAAATTTTCTCCGCTTAAAACAAAACAAAATAATAATTCTTGATTTATCATAATCGTCTTGGCTTAAATATTTCTTCTGCGTCTCTAATTAGTCTCTAAGCTTTATAATAATAAAAATATTCATCAAGTTGTTTTTTGTATGGAGGTACAATTGACCCCTGGTACAATTGCCCACATTAGAATCATCATCATCATGATCATAAAAACAGAATGTTCATAATATTTTACAAAATTAAATTGATTTAAAGTTCTGAACATTAAATTATTTGTTTACCTCTTTAGATATTGAAATACCTAGCACGTATTTTTTGTCGTTTTACTATTATTTTACTTCTTTATATGTTTTTTTTATACAGAAAAAAGGTCTTTATAACTACGGTCTGTTTTTTTTTTATTCTGGTTTGTGGCATCTGAAAGAAATCGTTTTATAAAATTAAAATAAACGCATACATAGAGACTTATTAAAAATAAATATATAAATGAGTGTTGGGTCAATTGTACCATGGGTTCAATTGTAACGTTACAATTGACCCCGTTGATGGTGTTACAAATGACCTCAAGGAGACATTTTTGAAACATCACTTAATTTTTCAGACAATTGTTAAGAATTAGGCACAAATTATACGCAATTGTAAAGTTAGATATCTACACGAAGTCATGGTAGCAACAGTTTTTCAAAATATTATATAGTAATCGAGTGACAGACTAAAATATCGAGTAAAAAACTTTACTCGGTCACCTCGAAAATCGAAAAATCCTTCCTGACACGTCAGTTTCACAGATAGCGCGCTGCTAACTAGTGAGCAGGTGGGGACATGCAAGGCGCTTCTTCTGACGTTCGCGCATATAGTAAAAGTTGTCTAGTATTAGAAATATCGTTGATGGTACTATTGACCCGTGCTACTATTGCCCCCGGTCTACCCTAGTTTTATTTTGTACAACGTAATAATCAAATAAAATAGGCGGCGGCGCTAGTTTGACCCATACTAAGCTTTTTTTTGATACCTCTGCAATAATTTTAATTTGTATAAGTAGTTTAGGAGGAGTAGCAAGTGCAACTAGCACTTGGTCGCCACCAAACTCTGTACCTACAACCACCTGACAAATTCTAAAAATATATTATTTGTTTTCTAATTCTAAACAATTACTTCACTTGCGTAATGTAAAAAAAGTTGTTTCTTGAGTAAAATCAAAACTCAGGCTTCGATATTTTAGACAAATAATCACGCTAATTATATTTAAAAATAACCAAGTCTGAAAGGGTAGGTACCTAAGTACCTACCTACAGAAAGTAGACTGAAGATATAAACATTTTAATGAGAAATATCAATTTTTTTAGAACTCAAGCTCTCGTAGACTTTATCACACCTTAGATATTTTTATACAATTCAGAAATTGACATTGACTGTAGGTAGATACCTAGTTAAAAAATATATAAAGACCAATCATACCAGGAGGTCATATTAAGTAGGAAATGCTAGAATAAATGCTCACAAAGAGATCTAGGTTCAAGCACCTCGGTTTTTGTTAATCGTAGACTAAAAACGAACGCTTCTATTAACTCGTGATTGTGAATGGCTCAGTCCTTGACCATTATGACGTCACAGTTGCCTAAAGCGCCTCCATCGTGTAAGGTGGGTAAAACGTGAACTAAGAATCTGTCATTTTCATAATTATCATCTGTCATTTCAAAACTATAAGTTGAAGGTACTTACCACGTTCACTGCCCATGACGCCCATGAGTGGTAGGCTGCGGACTAGCTGGGGGAATGGGTTAAAAAAAGGAAGGACGCAACTTATCTGTCTGATTGTCTTTATACAATTTTTCGTTTGGGCTAGTCGAGGCTACTACCAGCCCAAACTAAACTACACTTTCCATTTGAAGATTGTGGGTTCAAATCCGGATGTGCGTCAATGGAAAAACTTATATGCGTACGTGTACTTACACCTATTCTAACGATCTCTAAACGGTGAGCGAATACATCGTAAGGAAACAACGAGGAACAGCCATCAGTCATCTGGTTGCCATAACACAAGCATTAAACTACTTAGCTTGGGACTAGATGGCGCTGTGTGGAATGTCCAAGGATATTTATTATTATTATTATAAATTTAATATACTTAGAATAATAAAGGCATACTTTCATACCCATTTACAATGGTCGTAACGCTTCTTAAACACATTTAGGGCAGGCGTGTAACCGCATTCGTCGATGGTAACTTGACGCCCGCACTGACACCTCCTAACGCCCAAATTCACTCGAATGCGCCGGGCATTTTAACATCTGTCATTCAACTACCGGCTGGAGTTTGTTTACACGATGTTGTAGTTTTTTGAGAAGTCTGTTGTGCATTCCGTGTAATAAGTAGTCCAACAAAGGTAGAAAATCGACAAACAGTTGGTCTTAGTACCGAGCCCTCACCAATTTATGCTAGACCAACGTAATCGTAACAATAACCGCTTCTAACCCGTAAAATAAAGGAGTTTCACACAGTTAATGTTTGTCTTCCATGAAAATACCTAAAATGCTCTCGCATTAATTCCAGCCCGCCAGACTACACAAAAGGTGTCTTCCAAACCCTAGGCTTTAAAGAATTCCACGACTACCTGATTCTGTCTCCAGAAGACCGCAGCACAGAAGAAGGAAAGAAGCTTCTAGAACAGAGCATAGAGAACATGAAGTTGGGCACTCGAAGATACGCGCGGAGACAGAACAAGATGGTCCGGGGGCGGTTCCTGGATCATCCCACAAGAGAAGTAAGAACTCACTATTCTACTTACTTCCTACTAAGTGTTATAAACTAGATTACTTGCCTACGGCTTCGCTCGCGTGTGCCTACCTGGATGAGAAGCCTATGTGTTATTCTAGGTCATAAACTATGTAGGTATATTCCAAGTTTCAGCCAAATACGTTTAGTAGTTTTCGCTACACATAGGCTACTTTTGATCCCGGTATTCCCACGGGAACGAGAACTACCGCGGGTAACACCGCGGGGCGCAGACCTATATAAAGGTGTAAATCGTGGACTGGAAAGGCCCGGCGCGGCGTAGGGGCCTTCTGCACTCGCCAAAGCCCGGTGAAGTTATAAAGCCGGACCTTTATAACTTCACCGGGCTTTGGCGAGACCACTTAACATAAAAATCCGTCCGAAAAAAAAACAAAAAAACTGGAAAGGCAGTGAATCTTTCAATCGTGGTCAATATTATGCAATATATATAGGTACTACCTACATTTTAACAATATCCTCAACTATTCTAATGTAGTGTGCCTTCCAAGTAGGTTAGTATTGTTTAATTCATTAGATATTCATAATATTGTGGGAACTCAAAGTTACCGGGAAAATTTACTCATATTGATGCTTAATTTAATCAAAACGTGATCTACGCATGACTAGCAATATACCTACTCTCTATAGGTATAGCCTATTTTTTCATATCAATAAATTATCACAGACAAATTATGAAAAAGAATCTATTCTAATCAGGTAAGTAATAATTAATAATAGCAATAAAAAAGGGGGCGGCGGCGCTAGTTTCACGCATAGCTTAATATTGGGGGCAATTCTGAGTGTCGCAAAAGCTAAACTAACCTAACTAAAATTATTGCCATCCTTTTTATTCCCATCGCTATGAAAGGGACGGCTACAATTTTAGTTAGCTTAGTTTAGCTTTTGCAACACTCAGAATTGCCACTATTAATTGTATAATTTACTGTAGGTACCTACCTATTATTTATTTTTAAACTTAATTAACTGAATATACAACTAAATTACATACATACAAAATATTTTGTGAATATTTCAAGCGTCTACCTACCTGTTGCCGTTTTTTGCTCTAAGAATATTAATAACAGCAACAGCCCCCCTTAAATGTTCTTTAGTCTATTGTTGTGACAGCGGGCAACAGAAATACCTACATCATCTGTAAAAATTTTAACTGTCTAGCTATCACGGTTCATGACAGCCTAGAGACAGACTGATAGCGGAGTCTATTAAATTAGCTATAGTGCCATCTAGCGGCGAGTAGTGAAATCACATTAAGCGCACATGCTAAAACCGTGAAGGTTCTATAAAGTAAGAACCTTGGGTTCTTTCAGGATTGAAGGTTCTTATTTAAAGAAGCTTATAACCCCATCTAGTGTTGAGTTTAGTAACCTATTGTTAGTACGTTTACTGTTCCAATAGATAGCGTTTATTCTGAATTTGTTCCAGGTTCCACCTATTTACGAATTGGACACGACCGATGTTTCGAAATGGGATGAAAACGTGAAAAATAAGGCCATAAAAATTGTTGAAAGCTATTTGAATAATACAACTTGTGATTATGAACCGTTAAAACCTAGTGTCAATGAAGAAAAAAAGAATTCCGATGGAAATTCTTACAACTATTGTAATATTTGTGAAAGAATATTCTTAGGTGACAACGTTTATGCGATACATTTGAAGTCAAATAGACACATGAAAGTTTCAAAATTGAAAAAAAAACTTGACGAAAAGCAGAATAAGAACATTTGTGATGAAGATACATAAACTACTGACAATTTTTTTGTAAAACTATGAGATTAAAAATTAAATAAATGTTGTTTGCAGAGTTTGTTAAAATTAAAACAATAATGTTAAACCAAAAACTATTACTTTATTCATACCTACACAATAATTATTTACAAAGCTATAAATAATTCTCCTCTACATTTTCTTTCTCATTATCATTTGCAGCTTTCTTGACTTTTGGAGCCCGAAAATCATAATTTTCAAATTCAGGATACCTTTTGATGATCTCACTGTAAGCTTCTACAATTCTAGCAAATTCCATGTTAGCTATCTGGAATGGTCTAGTCACAGGATCTATTTCAGCCATTTGATACATTTTCAGTGCCATTTCTTCTCGAACTTCTTCAGGGAATAATGTTTGAGCCCCTCTTATTGAGTACTTTTGTCTCATAGAAAATATTTGCCGGACAACTTTCTCTACCATCTTGAATGGCTGTTTTATCAATGGATGTTTGAGTGGTGTGAGTGTAACAACTCCAACATCTACATCTGGTTTTGGTAGGAAAGCTGCACCTGGTATGTCAAACTTGTAGTTCACATTGCACCAAGTCTGGCACATTACTGACAGTCTACATCTCTGACGATTTAAGATCCGAGCAGCCATTCTTTCCGCTACTTCCTTTTGAAAAGTCAGTGTCATTCTAGTCCTTCCGTAAGCCCATGGACCTTCTTGTTTAGACATCATTTCCAGCCATCTCACTATAAGGATTGTTGAGACACTAAAAGGCAAGTTTCCAATAAGGTTTATAGGAGGAGGTGGATCGGTCCAGCCAGTTTTAGTATCAGCTGGTATGAACTGTGTTAGATCAGTTTTCAGAATGTCCCCAGTAATAATATCCATTTCAACATTATCTTTGCAGGCATCAGCTATGAGTTCTAAGGTAGGAATGAAACGGCGATCTTTTTCTATGACAATGACTTTTCGAGGTGCTTGATGTATTATAGATCGTGTGATTCCCCCTGGACCTGGTCCAACTTCGCAGACGACATTGCCACTGATGTGACCAGCGGCACGCACTATCTTGTCTATCAGTCGGGGCTCCATAAGGAAGTTTTGAGAGAGCTCTCTAAGAGCTCGAAGTTTATATAGCCTGATAACATCTTTGATGCTAGGTAGAGGAGGTAATCTTACGTGAAAAGCTTTTTTAGCCGCAGCCATTACTGCTGAACCTTGACAGGCTCGTTGAAGTCGTCAAGGAATGTCTCCTGCTTCACTGCAAAGATGGAATACGCATAAACTCCCAAAACTCCGAGGCCAATGGTCCAACCAGTGATTCTATTTTTCTTGGCGATCATCTGCAGTTTCTTCACTCGCTCTCTATTCTTCTCCTCGATCAAACGCATATACGCAATTTCCGCCTCTTTCAGCACCGGGTCTGGTTTCGTGCCGGTGATTTTCGGCTTCAAATCCGAATCTCCCATTACGAAATATTTAGAAAAATATAACCTCAAATCAATCAAAATCCGCAGTGAACGAATGACGAAACGAAATGTCACAATAATGAATGAATGATTTACTATACGCACATTACTACAGATGATAGAATGACAGCTTTCAGATATACAATAGTACCTCAGAAGAAGGAAAGATATAGAAATGACATAACCACGAAAAAACGAAGCAGCCGGGCACGAAGATGGCGGCTTGCCGTAGAGTTGTGCGCACGCACTATTATCGATATCGATACTTGAATTGCACTTTCGAAAATTATTTCTTTTAGAATAAAACTGAAGAACGCTAAAAGAAAATAATTTTCGAAAGTGCAATTCAAGTTCATGAACATGAAATTAATGAATGAAAGGGGCGTGTTTCAAACAATATTCTGTCCAAAACATTGGCAGCATAAAAGGCTTAGCAACCTCTTTATTTTGTACTAGGTACTTGTACAAGTATGTCCATAATAAAAGTAATTTTACCCAATTTAATCCCAGTTGCCACCGCGGGGCGTTGCAATATTATACCTACCTAGGTACTTGTTTTTTATTAATACATATTCTATTCTTCTACATATAAAAATTAATCCTATTTAGATGTCACTCAATAGCTCCTTTGCCCAGCAGTGGGACACAATAGGTACTTAATAAAAAAAATATCTTAGGTAGGTACTTATAATAACCATTTAAAAAAAAGCTACGGTGGTACCTACGAAGTGCGCCCAGGTCAGCTTGTTACTAATATAATACTTAATACTTAAATGTAAGGGAGACCTTTGCCCAGCAGTGGGACACAATAGGTTATTAAAAAAAATAACTTTGGTATAATTATTTATTTATGAAGCTGTGAACACTTTAAACCATTTTCTGGCAACGACACTACCAGCCGCACAACTTGTCTATTTTAGACTTACCAACAACTCACTTGAAGGCAAAGCATCATCGCGCAGCCTTGTTAACGATCTGTTAGAACATTCCTCTATAAAGTGCAGGGAACAAATAAAAATATAGGTATTTGGTTGATTTATTTAAATTTTCCGACCCAATTATATATCCAGCCACTGTTTTTTAATTTTTTTAGATGTTGGCAATCTACAATCATAAAATAGAAATGAGTTTTATAAATAATCACCTGTCGCTAAGCTATCGATATCGATATAATGAAAATGACGTCCCTACCGAAACTCTATTTACAATGACGAAATGTTTTCTTATAAAATCACATACTAATAATAAAACAGTAGGTAAATTATTACAGAAAAGCAAAATTGACTATTTAAACTTTCGCACAAATAGCAAAATCTTTCAAAATAATAAAAATAACAAGATATTTTCAATGAACTAAGTTACTAACCTGTGTAACGTTCTAATGGGATGTTTTTTATTGTTTTGCATGCGGCAGCCCAACACACCGCATCGACCCATAACAGATGCAGTATTATGCACCTTCTAATACAACAAGGAAGCAAAATTTTCGCGTATAATATTAAATTTTCACAAAAACACTGAAAATAACAAGTCGCGATGACAACTGATGTACTCAGGTCAAAGAGCATGTAATTTGTGGTTGGCTGCAAAGAGCATGTAACTTGGCTGGGCGACGGGCTTCAGGGAGATTGTTCCTAAAGTAATGTCATAGCAAGTCCATTCTTTATATTGTCAATGAATAGTACTCTGTGATGACAGCGCAGCGAACAACGAAAAAATTAAAAAAAAATTACCAAGATTGGTTCCATAGACAAATTTGGTGCAATAAAAAAGCAAACTACTACACTACCTATTTGAGGTTTCTTTTTATTCCTTGGGTGGTTTTCATGCAACATTAGTAATTAAAAATCAATATTTTGCCTCGTTTCTAATGCGCAGTTTTATTATAAAAACACGTCTTTTTATACACGTCTTTTTAAAAAGAAAACAACAGCTGATTTTAGAAAACATCTGACAAAAAAAAGCAAGACAAAACCAAAGGGGTAAAACGTCACGTCATTGGACCATTGGACAAAACAAACTGCAAATGCGCAGCTATCTCGCTCGTTCAGGCTGTTGTTCTCTATCGCACTTGTTGCATTCTTACGTCAAGAGTGACCAAAAGGTGGCAACTTTGTAATTTACCGTCATTCAACCCAAAGAGCATGACATGCTCTTTGGAGCATGATTCAACCAACCAACCAAGCAAAGCAAGCAGCCTTCGCTCGCTTCGTTCGTCAATTTTCGTCTCGCGACCGAAGCGGTCGCTTGTTTGTGGATTCAGCGCACCATACGCGAACTTTGTTGTGTTTTTGTGATTTTAAAAAATGCCATTTATTTCGAAAGACTGGCGTTCTCCTGGTGAAGAGTGGGTTAAAACTCAAGAGGGTTGGGAGAAGAAGAAGGTTTTAGAGTGTACATCCCAGAGGTAAGTTGCGTTGCAAAATAAAGACGATCCTTTGTTCGTAACGCTTCGGACTATTTACTACACTGATTACATACTTACTTAGAGTAAACCACTAACATTTGAAGCTTGTTTTTAGTGTTATATTGTGATTGAAGTGCGTTATGGTGTTTTTATTGCAGATATCCCGCGCTAACTAACTTTGATAACACAGACGAAAGCCATCAAAAGTCTTGGTAAGTGCTTTTCTGTCTTGTTATTATGGATCAGCTGTTCCTGTTTTGACTACGCAGCTGTATTGATTTTCTTGCATGGCTTCCCAGCTAGACATTGCAATATTTGCAATCCTCACGCAGATCCTTTGCTACTTTTGTAGGTACACTTAGGTTTAGTTGGGTAGGTTTTTATTGAAACCTAGACCTTCGTAGGTGGTAACTGGTAGGGTACCTACTTACGTACGCCAGTGCCAGCAGCAGAGAATAAATACCTACACAGCTATGCTTAGGTAGCTAGGTATGAGGTATCATTACGAGAATTTCCTATTGCATTATTCTAAAAATGTTAAATACTAACAACCTAGGTACCTAGGTTTGATAAAATGTGAAAGATGATGCTCAAGGCCTTCACTTGCCTTTCATTTCAACAGATCTTCAGGTAGGTAGGTAGGTACTTTTAAGTAGGTACTTACTTATTTACCTACGTATTTGTATAAAACTATATAGGTAATGGATATAGGTATTAGGTATAATGTATAAGTAGGTACTTAATATTATTATAATGTGTAAGTACCTACTTAGTTACCTACTTATCTTCGTACCTAACCTATCTACCTACTAACTAGATAGGTAGGTAACTAGCTACTTACCTAAGTAGGTTCCTAAGCTAAACCACTGCTGGATAAAACTTGTCTTCTATTGCTCTAGTCGAGACTCAAGATCATCCTATCTCCTGTCTTGGTGAGCTAAGAAGCGCGAAGATAACTAGGTCATGAAAAACACAGGCCAGTGCAGTGCAGGTCAAACCACTACATAATACGAAGTCAGCTCTACCAATTTGTTTTGGAGTGGTTGGCCACTTAGCCACTTCATTCAACTATTTTTACAAAAACTATTTTCCGCAGTTGGATTTTGGAGGTGGACATTTCCAGTGGAGTTTGAACTATTTTTCATAGAAAACTAGACTTCGAATTATGTAATGCATATTCGCAAAATTCGACTTAAATGTAGGTTCGAATACGGACTCACTTGAGTTTGTGTTACGCCCTTACGGGGCCCGTATGCAGCTAAACAGCGCTCAAATGAGAATTGTGAGCGATGAATCTGTAATCATTCGTAAAAAACTATTAAAAGAAAATATTGATACCTTTGAACCTCAGAATACAGAAAGTATTCTGAGCATTGAACATAGTTTAGAATACGATCTATTAAATTCGATACGAAATGACGTTATTGATCAAAAGTAAGACTAAAGTTGATAGCAGAGTATTTAGGTAATAGGACCAACTAGAATCACATATAGCTATACATAAGAGCTAAGTGATCTTTAACTGCCCCTCAAATTTTATATAGCCTTTTCACTCCCCTAATCAAGACAAACCTAACGACAAACGAAAGCGTTAACAAACAATAGGCATGAGTAGTACCATAAACTCATAAAACAACCCTCCTGATACAGTCGGATAAAAAGTTACACTTTCCGGTTGAGACTTGTTCCGTCTGAATCATTTGCGGATTTAGGCCTCACCGCGTAGGCGATATCTTGGATTATAACTACCCACACTTACATAAATAATTACATGTTAAATATTGTGGGAACCGTAATCCTCATTAATTGGGTAGGTAAGGTAGGTACTTTGATCTGAAAATAACGCCTTAGGTTAAATACCTGTAATGTTATTTTAAGTTGAAATAAATAATTGTCTCTTGAGATCTTTACTCTACTATATTCAATGATCATCTTCGGCCCTTATCTTAATAAGTGAGATCGGCACAGCATCGTATTCTTCTTCGCATCGTCCCAGCTTTGTCTTCTCTAGCTATCATTTTCTTCCTCGTTCAGTAACGAACATAACAAAACTGTCCGAACAGTACTAAAATGATTATCATGTATTTTTTTGGTCATCTTTCCGTGCAAATAAATAAAATACCGAAGCAATGACGATGACTGGTAATGCTGGTAATATGATTACTAGCTGCGCCGCGACGTGTTACCCGCGGTGTATAGTTCCCCTTCCCATGGGAACACCGGGATCAAAAGTAGCCCATTTTTCTAATCCAGGGTAAGATAAGCAATCCTAGTACCAAATTTCATTCAAATCCGTCCAGCCGTTTGAGCGTGAAAGAGTAACAAACACACTTACATACTTACACATAAACTTTCCATTATAATATTAGTGTGATTTTTCTAAATTACGAGTATGATTTTGAGTAATATTTAATTTACCTACTCAAAATCATAATGTTGCGAAATATATTAGGTAGGTACGTAAGGACGTATTAGATACATATTATGTTAAACTTCACCTAACCATTTATCGGTAAAATATTCCCAATTCTTGTTGGCACCAGTTTGTACTGGATTCTTTAATGTTTCTTAACGGTTGATAGTTCGGCTCCAATAACTGCAATAGGCAGTGCATATCTAACTGCAAGTTGACTGGCCTTATAGTTCGGGTGCATAGCTTTATCTCGTAAAGGTTGCGAATTCGATTCTCATTCATCATCAATTTATTCTGTGCTAAAATCACCGATTTCTGAATGGCTTATCTCCCGGCTTTTAAAGTCGTTAAGCCATGACGGAAGAGTTAGGTGACCTATAAACTCCGTCACCCGAGTCATTAAAATAACTGCTGCTATTGCTAATATTGAGAACAATATGATTGCAGAACGTACAGAACTTTTAAATTGGGGTGTCCCAACGGGGCTCTTGTTGCGGCCAAACCTAATTTTTAAGACCATTATGTACCAACTTAAAGTAATAAATGAATATGAATGAATGAACTCTGTCGAACTGCTTAGCAATGGCCAGAAATATACGTAAAAAAACATCCTCAATCTTAATTAAATAAAACAGTCCGAAAATAACGAATTATCAGAATATGTGAATCGACAAGGAGGCGGAAGGTAATATCATCTGGAAGTTTCATATGAGTTTTCTGAGGATGATTATCTTTTACTTAGCTTATTGTTGTAAACTGTTGATTATACTATTACACCAAATTAGTGCATGATCTATCTAGAATATTGATCATGTTATTATGCAACAGCCCCCGGTCGATTAGAAAGTGCGTGGAAAATAATCGCGAGTCATGCCATCAGGAGTCATTATGTGGTTTCTAGACGACACCATTTCTATTTAAATGTCTGATGACACTTCGTGAGGGCGGTTGACCATAGTAATATGGACTCTCCATTAAAGAAATGAGAACAAGGATCATAGGACTTTCACATCTACTTTTAGATTCAAAAGAAAAAGGGCCAAAATACAATCTCGTGTCGTATGTATTGGACGTCAACTTTTTAATTAAGTAATAACTAAAGATTATACAAAATCTTATAGGTACCTACCTACAATGTTTTAGTCATCAAATATAAGTTTATTATTTAATGGGAAATGTGGCTGTTTGTTAACCACTTTTCTATCTAGCATCATATCATTCTCCTGCCCTTAGATAGAAGATAGATATATATATATTTCTATCATGTACCTACCTAACTATAATAAAGAAACGTACCTAAATAAAGTCATCTTCAGGTAGCATAATTCGTGACTTTCGCCTTTTGTTGAATGTCCAAAACATACATATAATGTCGATGTTCAGCGCACATTGCATGCAATACATTAAAACTTAATGTTTCTGAACTAGTCCAAAGCAATAATTTACCTCAAATGTGGAAACAAGCGCTAGAATGTTCTATTCAGTCGTTGCCAAACCTGGACTCAATGGTATTCAATGAATTGGGTCAGTGGACTCAGTGGTCAATAAACATGCTCGAACAGACGCTTTCAGGCAAACATTCGCGAAACATGCTGGTGGAATCAAATCAAATCAAATTGTTTATTTATTTCTCATCACGCCAATAAAAGTGGTCCATCCTTGCTTTAAAGTCTTTAAGCCGTCTGAAATGTACACTCATACGATCATACTGAAACACTTCTTAGTGTAAGTGGTGCTTAAATAATGTAATTATTTCTTTGAGCAGGCTATAAACACAGTCACCAAATCGTAAATACCTCAAAATATTACTTATTCTTAACATCCTAAATGTGTAATGTAAGGAAGATGAATGTAATGCTGATGATGCACCAAAAAGCTTAATTTAAGTATCTTTGAATTTGAAATCGAAGATTTATAAATCAGAAGACTCACTAGGCCAAGACAATATATAAAATCAGTCCAAAAATACAAGTGAATCGTGAATCTCCAAGGTAAACAGAGATGACTAATACGGGTGAACAAACTCGCAAATGAAACTGCATTTGGAGCGCATGCTCTGCTCTTATTGCCAAACTGATGGAAATCGTGACCCAATCTGTATTGCCGAGACTGTATTGTATAGATAGACAATATTATTTTAGTTTATTTATGAGGTGATATGTGGCTTTTAATGAAAGTGCTACTCCATCTGAGTATCTGCTTGAACAAACATTAAGTAGGTACCTATCTCTTTTTCGATAGGTGAAGGTTTCAACATCGATGTTATTTTTGTGCTGTCGATTCCAAAATTTTATGGCAAAAGAATAAGTCAGAGACCCGAAGAGAAGATTGGACAGTTTTTATCAAAACTCATACTCGAACAAGTAGGTACCTACACAAAGTAATATACAGTATTTATAGAGTTTTCTCATCTTTTGAAACGTTTAATCGCTATTGTTTTTGTAATGCTTAAATGCTAATCTGGAGTGTATCGATTGTTCTCTAGTAAGTACAATTTTAAGACAAACCAGTAAGTAAACAAACGTGAGTCACTCTAGCTCAGAACAGGTCAATAAACTTGTGCATAATCAAACAGTTCGCATTAAGATTAGCAGAGCGCTCCAAATAAACTGGGTCGATTGATGCCCCAAGATTCGTATCTTAAGATTGCTGGAACTTACTCAATTTGTTTTGCAGCAGAAGGATGTGTGCTTTGAATGATATACGAGTATTTGTCTGCAAATGCGGACATTCTCTTGAAGGCAAAAACGATATCTCGTGACAATTCAGCTTCTAACAGTGAATTCTCTGAAATAATTTTCACAAGAATATAACAATCACAGACATATCATAATATATATAAGAATATCTCTGTCAAAATGGCCAATATAAGGAATACGTTCTATTTTTTACTAAGCAAGTTAGCCCGAAAAATAGGGATTTGCAAAAAAGGTAGAATAGAAAAGTAAGTACATCATGGTAAATAAATTGTGAAAAGTCCCCATTAATTCCTTGTACATAGATGTCAACAATGCTTTTATTTGATTTTCCAGCAAAAGGGTTAAATTTATAAATTTCATGAATGTAGCTTGTATAGAGGTCTATTTTTGCAACATACATTTTTTGGGGCGACAAAACATTTTAATCTTGCCTTCGTTTTATTTTATACCTACATCTCTTTTAATAAATATAGGTTTGTTCAGTCAGCTCATTCCCAAGTCTAGAATCAGGGTTCTTGCCGTTTCCCGGGTCCATGCAATACAAGGCCTTGTGTGCGCTGAATTGGGTCAAGGTTCGACGGAAGTTGTGTGGCTACATCTGACAAGGACACTCTGGATAGTGGACCATTTTAGTCTACGATAAAGAGTATTTCGTAATTCTTTGTTGCTAAAATGAACGAGTCCTACGGAATCATTTTAACCAAGTCGTCTAGTTACTCTAACACAAGTATTCAATTGCTTAGCTTGGGACTAGGTATAATGACGCTGTGTGGAATGTCCAAGGATATTTTTATATTATTTATTTTGATACGACAGCGACATATCTCGAAAACGAAAACATAACACTAAATATTTTCCTAAAATTGGTTTAATAAGTTTTTTAAAACACATTCCAAAAACATAACACTCACTCACTACACATTTGGAAATGCGTAAAGCTGGAAGGCATATTATGTATAAAATGTATCACTGAAAATGTATTGATAGGTACTTATTTTCAGCATGCCGAAATGATGATTAACTACGACCGATATGAGGACATGAAGCAAGCTACACTACAGTTAATGATTATTCATGTGTTCCGGTTTAAAATGCGCTGCCGGTTAAATTACATGCACGCTATTTACATCTTACGTCTTGTATATACTATTTATGTAAAACACGCATGGTGCTGTGTTATTTATTTACATCCGCAGAGCTGAAGAGAATTGTGATAACTGCCACTTTCGATCCGAATGTCAGGGTTCGAATCCTCGCCGTACTTCAATCGTATTTGTTTCTAGTTTATACTATGCTCCAAATATGTGTTAGGGTTAGGGCATACTTCTAACTGCTTTAGACATGCTCAAAAGATTTTCAGCCATTCTCAGCCACAACTTAGGAGAACTGTCATCAGCAGGACATGTGCGTCATAGGCACTGAACGCGTTAAATCACTAAAGAATTGAGAAAACGTCTACCGAGCTTTAGAGAGACGGGATCACTTGAACGTCACGTGACTAATTGAATTGGTACTTGTACAGTTCCGGGCTGTTCTAGATTACTGTGATTATGAAATACCTAGAAAATATCGATTGACCCAATGACGACCCAGAGCAGACACATCTGTGGGAAGCCGACCTTAAATTTAAATGGAACAAGGTCGTTTTTCAACATTTTCCTAAAAAAAACAAATGTAAACTTTGCATCAATTTTCGGATTACACAACTAGTTAAATAAAAACTAAACCTATTTCTATGTTACTAACAACCGCACTCAGAAACATTATTCGCAATTTATGAAGTTCTCTGGGTCAGTTTTACATAAAGAAAATGTTTAAGGTCTAACGTAAAAAAATTACTGATATTGCTCTATAAGACATATTTTTAGAAATATTCACAACGCTTCGCCATTCGCTTATTCAATTAGGAGAATCTTTAGTAAGCTTGGAAGTAGCCCAACCCAACCTAAACTATTGCAATAAAACCGTGTGCACAGTGCATGGCTAATATCTGCATTGCCAACAATGCGAGCATTCACCTCTTCGCTTGACATGCCACCATCATTCGCCCTTTGATACCTTATCACAAGATTTGACTGTGTATCGCATGGTAATGGGCCTCGCCCTGCTGTCTTCGATCAGGTTAAGTGGTAACGCCCATTAAACTGACCTTTGAAATGACCTTTTAGATCCGATGACACGATAGAAATGTAACAAATTTATGAAGATTTATTCTTTGCGAAACATTATTTTAGAGCATGTTGATATAACTTTTGACTTAACTGCTTGGTTGTAAGTTTGGTCGTTGTAGGTCTGGAGAATCATAGACACACAGAACTGAAAATTTTGGCCAAAGCAAAAGCCAAAGTAAGTTAATATAAGCAAGTAGCCAACTCTGGTGACGGAGTTTTTAAGCCGATTGAAGGCATCCGTCGTTGTTTAACTTACTTCTTGAAATAGAAATAGAAATAGAAAAATATTTATTTACAAATGGTACAATAATGGTATGTCGTTGAAAAGTATTCAAAAGATACGTTTATAAGATAATATAAAATCGTGGTGCGGTTATCTGAAACATTCTTGAATTAACCTAAACATCCCTTTGATGTTTTCGAGAATTTGCCAACCCATCATGCAAATCAGTTTCCGTATCGGCGGCAAAGCGGACCGTATTGAAAATTAATTTCAGATATTGAATGTCGATGAGATTAATCTTCATAAAATCCTCTTCATGATTAAAAATGTGAAATTTTAACGCGGGAATTCAAAATTGGAAATGTGTTTAACTGCAGTGTCCATGAAATGCTATTAGTTTTATTCCTCCCTTGAGGTTTATGTGGCAGGAACAGCGATTTATCTATTTAGGCCATCTACTCCCTACAGGCACTGAATATTTCTTTACCATATTTGAAGATAGTTTTGCCTATTCCCCTAAGCCCCCTCTAACTCCCTCCCCTGTAACTGGTTAACCCATCTCGTCCTTGGATAAGTAAGTTCGTATGAGCAAGTAGCTAACTCTGGTGACAAATAATATTAACGTATATCTGACTCCACATTATATTCTCTGCTTTTGTCTGAGATGATGAGTGGTATAAGTTAATAGAGAAAAACACTAGTGGCAGGAAGATTATTGCGATCTGTCTTATCTGTTTTCTTCTGTTATGCTTTACTTAGAAATATATAAGTAGTTGCGCATTCTCTAATCTCTTAGCTCACTGAATAGAGATTTCCACACCAGTACCCAATGTGTGTAGGTAAAACAAATTATCTAAGTACATTTAGGTCATGGTCGCTGTTCGACAGGATGTATTGATTGGTCGAACGAAGACCGGACTTAGTTCATTAGTCAGGTCTTATTTACATTCTTTTGCGAATTTTGGTGATTCTTTACATGGATTATTTACATTGTTATCTTTACTCGGGTTCTTAATACAGTGGTATATTTGTGTTTCATCAGGCATTACAGCGTGTCATAGTCGTCTCCTGATGTGGTAATATTAATTATGTCTTATTAGTATTAATATGTAATGTACTCGTACGAATTTGTATTATCAATCAATTACCTACCTCACAATCAAATCATATGTTCGTGTTAGCAGCTTAGTTCAGATTTTGGGCTTAAGTATGAATTAGTATAAGAAACTATAGGCATTTTTTAATTCATGGAATCTTCCGCCGGGGTCCCTTATAATGAACACCTCTTAAAGACTTGCGATGTGATTAAGCGCCAGATTGTTTCTATCAAACAGAGCTATTATGATTAACGAAAGGTTCTCTAACTAAGCATAATGTGTTGCTCAAGCATATCATAATATATGATATGCTTTGATTCGGTTTTAGTAATACTAGCAATATCATATATTATATGAAATTGCTACAACCGAATCAGATAATTTGATCTCTGTTGTAAACTGTTGCAAACATTGTATGTATTGCTTTGCTAATCATCTCAATTGGATGAAAAGAAACAGTGAACATTTCAATCCCTAGCGGAAACAACTTCTTCGAGCCATTTACCAATCAACTCATTAGAGTAATGCGGCGAAATTGCATCGCAATCTGATCTCATGACTTTGTATTAGAATCGTGACCAACTTAGTTTTGCTTTACTGCACCTCAAGCGTCTTTATGTTTAACGAAACGAACTGTATGTGAACGTGGTACAGTTTAGAATAGCAATGCTGATGCTGATTGGTTTAGATAGTGAAAGTTCTCAGTTTCCTTGCGTTTATTTTCATCTGCGGAAGTTTAAAAATAATTGATAGTTTTAGTTGTGGACAGGGTTGAAAACCCTAATTGAATAATGAAATTATAATGATGCTATCAGTTTTTTAAGGCACAACTTATACCTACATAATATTTACTTCTTTATGCTAATGTTCTTGCCAAATTCTTGCTTCTTTTGTTCATTTATCTGTATCATCTTTATCTTACCTAACACTACTGTATGTGTGAAGCAAATTTTGTTTGAACCTCAATGCTAAAAAAAGCCAAAAAGCCAAATTACGTAAGTGTATTCTCATATTTGCCACTCGGAATTGTTCAGTAATGGGATTTTAATGATATTGCGTAGATTATAATAATATCTACCACTTGGCGATACAAAAAAAATTTACAATAGCGGCCAAATTACATAATTTTCCTTACCTAGTTTTGATGCTAATGTGAAATTAAGTTTATTTATGATCGATGGTCTTTATCCAAGAGTTATGTACTCGTACATACCTTATCTTACTGATATTATTGTGTAATCTCACCACCATCATATCACTTGTTAAGTATTTAATGAAGCCCATTACGAGTATAATATCCTGATTCGGTTCTGAGGCACCAATTATAAGATTTATAAAGCGTCTCGTTATTACATTCAACTTTTCTTCATATATCAAATTAAACTAAAACTATAATCGCTTTTAAATAAAAAGGTCAGACGTCTCTTTGGAATGGAAAAAAAAGTTCTTTGTAATGTTTCATTCTATATTGAGAGCTTTTAAAATCCATCTAAAATGGAACCACGGAATACTAAAAACAATTCAATCAACGTCATCAACGTGAATTCAAAAATTATTCACCGAAATACTTCGGTAATGGCTCTCGGAGAATCCGGAAGGCCTATTCGTAATGTGAAGATTGTGAAGTGAGTGACATTTAAATTCATAGAACGCTTTTAACTAAAATAGGACGAAGTCGAGTCTAAAAGTGTTGCACACACAAGGGGTGATTAAAGGTTGGTCGATGTCCGCGCATCCTTGGCGATGAGCCAGACTTGCCTTGCTTGGCAGAAATGGCTGATGCAGTTGTCTGCTCAAATAGACCTGAACTAGTTTTAGTGTTTCAATTAATCTTGTCAAATATGTCAGTTCTATTCAAACACCTTATGACTAAAGAAAGTTCGTTTGAGCTTAGTGGCTAACTCTGGTGACGGAGTTTTAGGCCGCCTAAAGGCCTCCGTTTGCGGCTTAACTAAAAGCTTGGATCGACAATTTAACATGGTCTCTGAAGCACGGAAGCGCTCAATATACGACTTCAAATAAAACAAATTCAAAATTTTATTAAAAACTCTTGATAATATTCCTTCCATGATGTAAAAGATCTTTGATTACTAATTAGACTTTGATTTACTGCCTAGTTTTTCCTGTAAAACATAGATCTGGTTTCAGATAGGCGAAGAGTAAAACTTTTACTCTTCTTAAAATGATTTGTTTTGGAACTTTCTAGAATTTATGCTTACACTGAGTACTACCTAACTACCTACTCGTAGCTTGTAGAATTAATTGTTCTGTGCACATTAGAACTCTTGAAAACCTAAAATTGTTGGCAACCTCAAACAAGTACCTACTAGTTTGAATAATATTATTATTCCGTCTCTATTTATATCGCTATTCAGCAAGATATTTAATAACAGACACGATAGGTATTAATTCCGTGCCTTTGACTATCACGGCGGAATAGAAACGATCGTGTTGTCACGAAACAATATTGCGTCCGAAAATCTTGTTATTTGCTACTTTAGGTATGTTGAATACTCTTGAGAATTTCTCGGCTCTAGACTATTCATATTATAATACCTACCTACATA
Organism: Xanthorhoe designata; assembly: GCA_963582015.1. Lineage (NCBI taxonomy): Eukaryota > Metazoa > Arthropoda > Insecta > Lepidoptera > Geometridae > Xanthorhoe > Xanthorhoe designata. Next base: position 2,221,336 of record OY757045.1, read on the forward strand.
CTAATAAGTATAGATGAAGACCTGCGTAGTCTTACTTATCGTCTTGTCTGGTACAATACCATATCTACCAATACTTCTCTCGATGCTAAATTAGTACCTACTTAGTACTTATTTCTCATTATTAATCTTCCCCATTTGAGTAGGTACCTACCTATTCCTTTTTTATCGTAATCATCTCATGTATCTGAAATGCATTGCTTACGTAATACCAAATTAGTAATATACTTGATTACCTCACTTGTGTTTTTAGACTCATTACATTTCAAGATGTAACCTTTTCTCTGACATTACGTTGATGACATTGCATAATTTATTCATAGCGTTGATACGAAATTTAATGAAACACATTGTCAATGCAAAATGTTCTTTTGGAAGTTCTACCTTATTAAGATTTTATGGAAAAAAGAAAATGAAGCAAGAAGAAGATTCTTTCGCAAATGCAGCACATAATTTGGATCACTCTAAAAATAATACAGTGAAACTGAAACTGTTCACTATCACCATTTACAGAAGAGCTGCGTATCTTTTGGAGGTTCATGAGTATATCGCTGTTTGGAGTCCAGTTTATGCTGGTAATGCGTTGCAGTGTGATTCCGGGTCGGCGCGTGCGCATGACAGACACGGCTCGCATGTAGCGAATGCAATGCTGTGCTTGAGTCACTGTTCTTAGTTTCGTCACACTTTTATCGGATTTTAATATCGTTTTCGCTTGAGTTGTAGATACGAAATACAACTAGTACTTACAGTATTATTTAAAAAGCTTTTGAATATGCTCGATCGACTTTATTATGAGTCTATGGAATCTTATTCTTGTCGCATGAGGTTTTGTGCTGTCCCTGCCACTAAACCTTGTATAGGTAAGTTCACTATAATTTTAAATCCGTCTTCAACTTCGTAAGAAGAGAGCAATTTTTGCACTATCTTGAGGTGCATTTTTGTTTATAACTCTGAAGATTTTTAAATAAAAAAAGAATCATCAAATTGGTTCACCCAGTCAATAATTCTGAGGTAAACAAACAAAAAAAATACAGACGAATTGAGAACCTCCCATTTTTTTTATTGTCGGTTTAAAAGAAACTAATACTACAAATAAATCATGTGCAACGTTATTAGTTTCAGCAAGGACGATATAGGGGATCCCCTATATCGTCCTTGGTTTGAGTCACAACTTTTCCTATAATATTCGTTTAAGCTCAGAGATAATTTGCTCTCAATTACATCCGTGTATCGTTCCGTTATGAATCGCTATTAGAGGGCGGAAAATAACAATGTTAGACCAGAAACTAGAAGCGAATAGCTGACTATAAATAGCGTAACAGTACGCAATATAAATTCATAATTCTACTATTAAGCAAGTGGAATTACATCCGTAAAGATACATAAATTTTCGTAACGTATTACCTACGAGACTTATTTATTTTATTTAGCACTAGCTTACTCGCCCGCGGCTTTGCTCGCGTGGTACCTACCTGATAAAATATGTTCATTCGGAAAGTCCATGCTACTTATCGGTGAAAGAATTTTGAAATCACATATAGTCACAGATGTCACATTTGCCATAAAATGCCTAATGTAACATTGCACTATGATACTGGCTAGGACAAGGCCGAATCAATAACATATGAACTTGCATCCATTCTGTCGAGACACGACAAGGTTACTGTTGATGGATCGAGACTAACTTTTACACTAAAAGGTCAGCAGTATCCTGAAGTATTGTAACACAAAGTGAAAAACAATTGTCCTTGCTTTACTCTCAAGGTGGGTTTGAAAAGGCACTGCATCACGAAGCACTTTCCCTTTTAATCGCCGGACATGTTTTCCTAAAATAACGACGTGTTAATAGTGAAATCCTTGTCAACTTTCTTGAATAGCACATAATTACAGCCATTAGGTACGGCAGCGTACCTACTTAACGACGTCTTTATGTCGCTTCGAATGCGGAAAATGAATTTTCTACTTTCTTCAGACTCTATTCCTACATTTGCAGTGCACTGATTCGTAGTAAAAGAGTTGTAGGTAGAATTTTTAATGAGGTTTATTCACATTTTTAGAAATTTAAGATTCTTTGGGTATCAAGCCTATTCCATCTCAACAATATCCCAGGCCCAGGCACCAGGTACAGTGTCCCGTTAAGCGTAGGTAAAACAGATTGCCTCATGATGCTGTATAGATCATCTAGTAGATGATGGAAGGAAGCCCAAAATCGGTCTACTATTGACGGAATAATCGATGAACAGAATATACATAAAAAAAATACAAACGTAAAACCACCTCCTATTTTAAAGACTATTAAAAATTAAAAACATAATAAGTTACGTGTATTTTACTAACTGAAAACATTCTATATAAATTTGCATTGCAACCAATGCAGCACTAAAAAAAACAAAAAAAACACTGCTTAAAAATAGTAGAAATGGACATAGGTACCTACTCGAATCTATTCATATACCTACAGAAGTGGCAATTTGTTACGTAAAAACTTTCTAATGACCGAGCGATATTGTTCTGTGATTATTATGATCACATCAAAGTGATTCTGTTATTGTTATTTCGATAAAAACGTAGTGAAAAAGAATGGTGGCTGTTATTATGATAGATAAATTGAATTTAATTATGACGATTAATTTTCTAAAAAGTATTACAGATGATGTTTAATGATGCAATGTTAGTGTGGTGTGGTTGTTAGCGCTTGAATCGGCATTAAAAAACACATTTGATTTAGGTAATATATTTTTTTAATTATTTACTAATAAAGTAGGTAAACAACATAATAACATTACCTAGAGGTACCTACGTTAATAAATAAGAGTTACTACATTGGTATGAATGACATCGTAAAATAGAAACCTCTGGTCATCTATTTGGGTCACGCTTTACGAATATATCAAACGCACGACCTATTTTGTGCGACAATATTTCGTACGGAATTTTTATGTATTTTACTGTATGAAATCTTTTGCTCAGAACACATGATAAAACATACATTTACGGGTATTTATCGCTATTTACCTTCATTAAATTTTATTTATGTCCGAATAAATACCTGTAAATGTATGTTTTATCATGTGTTCTGTTCGCGAAAGTTTAAAAAAGACTAGTGATGTAGGTAATAATTTGCATTTTGTCTGAAACATAGCTAAGTTTAAAAATATATTGAGTTGTAAAATCGAATCTAGTAGAACTTGTAACCTGTATTTTCACCAATTCTTATGTGTCCTTTTTATTGCAGGCCGGAAAACGAAGATGCAGAAAAGAATTCAGATGACTTATCTTCAAGGATACCTCCACATTGTCACATCACAATCAAATGCACCAAAGAGGTAAGACACTCTGAGGCCTGTATTCAGAGACCTTACTCAAGCGTCGATCTGTGCTTGAGCGTCGATTTAAGTATCGTTTCTTATTCAAGAACGTTACTTGAGAGTAGTTTTGCTGATCAGAGTTCAGCTGAGTCGAGTTCAGCTGAGTCGAGTTCACCTGAGTAATTCCTTATTCAAAAACCTCAATCAAGTGAAATCGATGCTTGAGTTTGACATTTTTCAAAGGAATCTGAGTAAATGCTTGAGAGTGGTCTGGACCACGCTTGAGCATTTACTCAGATAGCATTTTTGTTTTGTTTTCAGTAAAAATGGATAATATATTCGATTCGTTGTATTTTCGAGGTCATCTAAGCATGCTAGAATAACGGACACACAAGACAAGACTTCAAAATATGCATGGGGACCTTGTTTCTGTTTCATACAGACAAATGTTATAAGGACTTGTGAATTTATAGTTAGTATTAGCACAGATAAAAGAATACTATTAGTTTAGTCTTGGTAGGTAGGTACTCATAAGGATTACTTACCTACTTTATTTATGTCGAAAATTCTACCTACGTACATAACCTAAACACATTTGGTTTGGCTGGGGTAAAATAAAAAATATATTGACAAAACTACCATAATGTTTTTATTTAATATTTTACACACACTTATTTAAAACGTATTAAATAAAGTTTATAGAAGTCACGGGAAACAGCTAATCGTTAGATCATGTCCAGGCTAAGCTTGTTGAGAGAGATCCTTCGTGTCTCGTCATCTTCAACGAGTGCTGGTGCTATCTTCCACAACGTTTGTGTCTACAAACACTACATGATGCATCAGACCAGGGCAAGAAGCACTACCGCCGATAACCAAGCAGTATTACCTGTCTTTGGTCAAAGCGTAAAAATAAATTCATTGATTTCACATTTTCATCCCGCGATTTGGCGATTGTTGAAATTTGATTGACTTGCTTGACGACTGACGTATGAATGAATGAATTTGTCAGTTTTCTAAAGTCGTTCCGTTACACGTTATTTTTACTTCACTTTCGAGAGTCGCCATTAATTTTTCATCCAGGCATTTTGAATTTCTGCGTATAACGGAATGGAAGTACAAAATAAATTAAAAATGTAAATGAGAACAGACTGAATTCATAAACAAAAAGAAATCGACACTTGAGACTCGATTTAGCTGAGCATTTACTCAAGCAACGTTCTTGAATACAAACGATACTTAAGCAACGAATCAATGCTTAAGCAGAGTTCCGCTGAACCGAGTTCAAATCGACGCTTGAGTCAGGTCTCTGAATACAGGCCTTAGATGATCTGAAAATGAATCCCACGCTAAACAAATTAGAATAGTACGAAAATCTTAAACTAGCACATAAATTTTAAAGAGTTCTTGTGTGATAGCCCTTACAATTTAGATAGAAAGAAAAAAAGAAAAATCATTTATTCTTGTAGGACTTCAAGGATCACTTAAGTTTCGTTTTACATGCTAGGTGATTCTAATGCCTGTTCCAACGCGACTCCCTACACTCCCTACATATGGTAGCTTCAATAGTAGGTCCTTCTTCTAGTCCAGCTTATGCTGGAAATGCTCAAGTTTTGACTTAGTTGGACACTTAGCCGATTAAGCGACAACAGCTGTGCTAGTTTATAGAATTGTTTCTCCGGGAAGGCTATAAAAAAGTAGATCGTATTAGCTAGATGAGAAACGACTTACACGCCTTATTCACTTGTTTATCTACAAGTTGATACAACAGAGGCCCATCAGCCGGCAGTCTGAGGCTTGCACTATGCAGATGATTTTTGCAAAAAGTGTTAGTTTAAGTGTTCACTATACATATCTCCACAGATAGCAGGATTCAACGGGCTATCAGAGGCAGTCCGTCGCCTAGACTTCTCCTCAGCCGTCCGCGATGTGAGAAGATTCAATTACATCTGTGCTTTATTGGAGCTGTTGTTGGGAGGACAGAGGCTGACGCATCTGCCCGGGGCAGCGCAGAAGCTTCTTCTGTCTATGCTGGAACAGCTTGCTGATCAGGGTGAGTTTTATGGCTGGCTGTTGGTTCAGAATCGGAGTGATTTATTGCATCATTTTTGTGTTAGGTCTTTGATTTTAAGGGTTGCTGGTGTATGAAGGAACAATGATTGTGAAATAAAAGATATATTGTATAATATATTGTATAATCTGTGGAAAAAAATTAGATGTCTTTATCTTCTTGCCCTTGTTTCTTATTATGTGGAGTCGGCACTATACACTATATACTACAATATCATTCCTCTTTTTCTTTCTTGATATTTATTGTATTGTTGAATTATCCTTTTAAAAGTTATCATTTAGTAACTTAATTTTTTTGTTTCTTATTATGTGGAGTCGGCACTATACTACAATATCATTCCTCTTCTATTTCTTTCTTGATATTTATTGTATTGTTGAATGTTCCTTTAAAAAGTGATCATTTAGTAACTTAAATTAATTTTCATTTCAGTGGCCACATCTAAGCAGAACCTTAACGCACTCCGTGCCCTGCTAGTGGCGCTGACGTCCCTGCGCGAGGCTGAACGCGCCGCCTGCTGGGGACGGCCGCTGGGCTCGCGCGCGCTGTGGGGGCACCACGACCACGCCATCGCCAGGATCAACCGCATCGCTAATGCAATCCGCATTCACGAGGTAAATACCTTATACTCAGTTGAGAAACGAAAGACCTTCTACATGATAATAGGTCCCGTCGTGTAAATAGCACTCGCTAAATCAATGGTATGAAGTGCGCCGCAACACCTCTCCACCAATCGGACCTAAAAATCGACTACCTACTGCGCAGCTTTCCCCTCGGAGTCCTTTTTACGTGACGAGACCTATATCATGTAGAAAGTTTGGGTTTAGATCCCGGATACCAATGTTGAGATAATCAACATTGTTTATATAAATAAATATGCTGGACATTCCACACGGTGTTAAACCACACTTAGGTATTTCGTCTTGGGCGTCATAAGGTTTCGTGGCCGAGTGGTAAGGCAGCCCGGCTTAAGGGTGATCGCTTGTATCTCGCGTGTTTGAATCCCGTCGAAGCCGTAAAACGTTTAGTAAGATTTTTCATTTATAATCAACATTGCATCAGAATGAATGTCTCTTTCCAGCCTGGTCCAGAAGTTGTGCCGAAACTCCACGACATGCCTGAGGAATGCATCAGAGAAATACTGTTAAGGATAGCTGACCACAGAGATTTAGATGTAAGTATGAATTAGATGCTTTTAAATTGAAATTTACAGGATTTTATTGCGTAATTTACCTTTTATTATTTCCCGACGTTTCGGCTGTGTTGCAACAACCGTGGTCAGTTCGGTTGTCGCAACACAGCGAGAGTTTAAGAAAGACTAGTATGAATTAGAATCAAGAGAGATTTAGATGTACCTAAGTATGTCAAAGTTGAGAAAGATGATGCGCATTAACATTGGGTGAACAAATGTAGGTATAAACAATGTAATATTTCATTCATCATTATTTTGATCAATATTTATAACCTAACATTGTCCTGGATAGTTGAGGCCCTACAGAAATAAATCATTATTTGATTTTCTTTGTTTAATTCTTACTTTAGAGTTTGTATGGGATTTTGGAATTTGTATCGTTTCAGTCAGCCTCATCAGCTTGGAGCGTGATGGCGTCAGTTTGCAGCGAGCAACGCCTGTGGCGATCACTAGTCTCCTTCCACTTCACTCCGCAACAAACCGAGGCGGAGCGCGCCAAAATGCAGGCTAAGGGAGATGATGATGATGACTGGAAGAAACTCTTCCATCAGCTCAGGAAGTGAGCAGTCTTCTCTTTCTTTTCTTTATTTTGGCTTCGCACGGCTTGTGCCACGCATTTAGCCACTACCATGTCAATATAATTCAAGTCAGTAGAAGTCAAGTCAGAGTCAGTTAGGATGTGGGACTTTACTGAAGCATTACACGGACTTTTTGTGAGAACTCGAAAAGCAATTATATCCAGTTTTGTTTCATTTGCCCACACTTATGTACGTTCACGAACACTCAACAGTTAATAATCCACTTAACATTCGCTTAAACACAAGTTTCGGGAAATAAAGCAAAAAGAAAACATGACTTCTCAAATTCCCGTCAAAAGCCAGAAAAGCATTTATCAAAGAGAATGTAACACTACGCCATTTATTCAATACTATTAATAGCTGACCTGACTGACGTTGTCCTATCACTCAATCTGTCAAACAACTGACAGAAGTTATTCTATTATCTTTTTTCAGGGTTTACGGCCTTCGTGAGGACGCCCAATACACAGAAACACTATCTCTCTGCCGCCACTGCAAATGTCTGTTCTGGCGGTCTCTGGGACACCCTTGCATTGCTGACCAGGTAAGATAAATCTTACTAATAATAATTTGTAAATGTATAGGTCGCGCGCACCACGTAAAAAGAGCGCGGTCGGGGAAGTAGCGGGGGTATACTTGCGCCTGTGTTCACTCGCTGACGAACCAATAGCACTCGCTAAATCAATGGTATGAAGTGCGTCTCGTTACCTCTCCACCTATCATCGACCACTGCGCAGTTTGACAGCCAGCGCTCATTTTACGTGGCGCGACCTATACCTGTCATGTAATGTGTGTGAGTGATGTAAATACTTACTTAAATATTATTCTATTTTATATTTATACTTCCCACTCTCACTTACGGTGCACAGACCTGGTCATTTACCCAGAGCCAAAAGTTCAGTCTCGAGGTGTGTCAGAGGGCTATGGAGCGCAGTATTCTGGGAATCAAACTTACTGACCGTGTTAAGAACACCATACTGCGCTCCAAAACACAAATAGCTGACGTCGTTCAAAAGGCCGCCAAACTCAAATGGGACTGGGCTGGACACGTGAGCCGTATGTCAGACCAGATGTGGGCGAAAACTGCAACAGACTGGGTCCCGGACAGACAACGGCCACGTGGAAGGCCCAGGCGGAGATGGCGAGACGAGCTGGACACTTTTGAAAAGGAATGGGCCCTTATCGCTGAAGACAGACAGGAGTGGAAAAAGAGAAGGGAGGCCTTTGCCCTGCAGTGGGACACAATAGGCTTAAAATAATAATAATAAATAATAATATTTATAAATGCGAAATTTTGTAAGTATGGATGTTTGTTACTCTTTCACGCCTAAGCCCGACCAATCTTCCATTTATTGTCACTCCTCTCCATCCAAAGGTTGCTTGGAAGAGATCGCTTTTAGCGATAAGGTCGCCTATTGTGCATGTTTACTACGTGTTTTTTTAATTATTGTTTGAATCTCTTATATTTTAAGGTGTGCAATAAAGAATGTTCATTCATTCTTGGTTGCGGGTTCGATTCCCGCCACGGGACTAATGTTTGTATGTTCTACAGATATTTGTTCCGGGTCTGGATGTTTACCTATAATATGTATGTGTTTACAAAAAAAAATGTATCTGGTTACCATAACACAAGCATTAAGTTGCTTAGCTTGGGACTAGATGACGCCGTGTGGAATGTCCAAGGATATTTATTGATTTATTTATTTATTCAATGTACCTTCCCAGTGTCCAGAATACCGCGAACGCTTGAAGGAAGCAGGCGGACCTTTACCGCCGTACCCGGTGCCGCCGGCCGCATTCCTCAAATTCTTCTCGCTCTAAGCTTCGTTTGGGAGACATCTTGAGTTCACGAGCCGTTTCTGTATGAGCTTAGATCACAAGGCCACGAATAAGCTATGAGCTAGTTCACAGCTGCTTAGTTTGTTCACAAGCTGTTTAAGCTAGTTCACATGATGATGTGTGAGCTGGCTTGCAAGCTTCAGGGATCTTGTATATACTTTTAAACGGTAAGTGAACTAGCTAAGTTCACTTACTGTTTAAAAGTTTGTTCGTTTGTTCTAGCTCAAATGCTTAATCTTTACATCCCTTGTATGGTATGAGCTAGACCATAAGTGTTTATAAGCTGTCCATATTTCAGCTTGTTCATCCTAAGTTTACAAAGCGTTTATATTCGATCTGGCCTTTATTTGTGAACTCATCATAAGTTCACAGGCCGTTTACAAATGCATGAGCCAGTTCTCCACGAGTTCACAGGCCATTAACATCTTAGTAAATGAGTTAGTTCATCTTGAGATTGAAGAATGAACTACACAGAGTCCATTTATTACTAAAAAACAGCTTAACACATTATATAAGCTTTGTTAAGCCATGGCTTAATTATCTATAATCCCAGCAGCTTGAGCGTAGCTTATTATAAAGTAAAGTTAAAAATGTTTAAGCCTTTTGAATGCATGATGATTTAATCGGATATGCATTACAACTTATGTTGTCTATTTTCTTGCGTAGCTATTTTGTTTAGTGATGTTAAGTTAGCTGGAATTATAATGTCTATTTCGTTTTATATTTTGTGTGATCTTTATACCAATGTCACATGCTTAAGAGGCTGGTATGTGTGTATTCGAATACTTAAAAGGAAAGGGTTAAGAATTTCTGAAGTGACTGATTAAGATCTCAGGCGGATATGGCCTTTTAAATTGTTGAGAATCAAAAACTATTTTCATGACTTATACCTGCTTAAATAAAGCGGCTTTATTCATAACAGTTTTTAACCTTTGACTGATAGTTGTCACAAATTGGTTAAGCTTAAAATACTCTGCTTGATAAAATTACTTATGGTTTTGTTATTTAACAAAGGTTAATTAAAACGTTATGAATAAGGAGGTTAAAATTAAAAGTAGATTTGCCTAAATCATGTTGAAGCGTAAAAATTCAACACTGATTGTTGTTTAACTATAAATTCTTTAATGTTAGAAAATATATAAAAAAGAAATGTTTTGTGTGTTAGTTAACAAGTAGAAAATCCTATTAATCATTAAAATGTTAAAAGTTTAATTTAAGTCAATAGGTCTTATATATAAAGCAGGAAAAAAAAGATGTAGTATCCTTTGTATGAAAATCGGTGTCCCAGTATCTAGAGTAGTTTACCGTACAGGTTAAGAAACAGTTAAGAAATTATACATGGTTCAAAATTAAAATATCTATAAACAATCTAATTCCTATATCCAACTAACGGATGTCCGCCAACTAACGGATGTCCCTACGGACATCCGTTAGTTAGGTTCCATTGGTTAAGTTAGGTCGGTCGTCATAGCAACGTTGTTATCTGTCAACAAGTCTCACACATTTGGTGTTGAATAAACAACGTTGCTATGACGACCGACCTACGGACATCCGTTAGTTGAATATAAGAACCCGACAGAGCTTAAACTGTAAGCTCTTGGATACTTGTGGATCTTAGTAGACCCAGTGAAATACAAAACTCTATGCCAAACTACCAGTTGTGCAATCTAGTTAGACCTTTTATTTTGAGCCAAAAGTAACTCAGCTTTATAATTTAAGTTTTCTTGTTTGTTTTACTTATTTACTCTGCACTAACTTCGATATGCTTTAAAACTCGTTTATGTGATATTCCTATACTATAAGGGCCTTATTCATAATAAGCTGAATTTTTCAAGGCATTTGTTCATTGTTTTTGTCATACATGACTAAGAAAATTTGGAATTTTATCAACCAGTTTAGCTAGCAGACAGCTAATGTTATGAATAAGGTGGTTTAATGTGTGTTTTAATTGGTGTTGTGCATTATTAACCTTTTGTTGTTGTTTTTTATACTTACTATAAATATTTATTTAAGTACAAGTTACGCCACTTGCATTCAAATTGCTGTATTATTTCAAAAAATGTGTTTGATTTTTTTTTAATCTAAAAAATACGACTAAACAAGAAGTAATTTTAGTAGGTTATGTAGTGTCTGCAATATTTTTTATAATTATTATCTACCAACAATGCAATGTAGTAGGGTCTGGATGTTTTTTCTATCTATGTATTTACAAAAAAAAATGAATCTATGTAGTATATCAGTCATCTGGTTACCATAACACAAGCATTAAGTTGCTTAGCTTGGGACTAGATGACGCCGTGTGGAATGTCCAAGGATATTTATATTATTTTTTAAGTAGTGTCTCATTTTGTCTGTGGTATAAATCAGAAGTATTATTATTAATTAGAGTATTTAGTGATAAGTGTTCATTAAATTATATAGTAAGGGACATCAAAAATATGAAATATACACTCATAATATACCTACCATCACAAAATAAATGCCTAGTAACGAGGCCTAAGGATTTTATTTTGATTCCTTAGAGTTTTTTTAATTTGAAGTATGGTATAAATAAACTGGGAAATGACTCCCCTAATGTTTATAGTGTGACAAAACATGTTGCATGTTTTGGTATTCTGTTTGAATTTTTAGAGTAGGTTATCTTGTACAACCTGTATTGTTTATTTTTTTATTTTTTAAGTACCTATTGTATACAGTCGCCTGCACTAAGATTACATTCAATAATCTCTAATGTTTTTTTTTTATGTTACACACAATCCAACCGCAATGTTTATTAATATGTAATTTAGGTATATTGCCATTTAATTGGAAAAAGATATACCTACACTAATCCACACATATACATAGGTACAACATGTGAAAATCGTTGAAATTATACCTACATCTTAGTGCAGGTAACACGCTAATTTACTTGTAGAACTGACTAGCTAACTTATCTCTTAATTTGGAGGCTTTTAGGTTCACCTACAGATTCAAATACGGCATGATATTAAAAATCATATCTCAATCACAAGGTACTTTTAACCTTTCGTGTACCTATGTGGGTAGTTTTTACGGCCAGTCAAAAAAATATAAAAAAATTAAATAAAAACATTCATGTTGTCTTTTATTTTGGACTTAATAGTAAACGAGTTAGAGCTTTCGGATTCACCGTTAATTTAGCTAGTCAGTGGAACAGAATAAGCGCCACCTACATACAATCTGATTAAAAAAAAAACGCATCAGCAGTATTTCATAAATAATGTGTACCTACTACGTGTATAATTTAATTATAATGATTATTACAAGAGGACATTTTGCTGCAGTGTATCTGCTAAAAATATAAAATTATTTTTGTATTTTTGAAATTTAAAATGTTGAATTGGTTGTGCGACCATACAGTGTTCAAAATGAATCATTTATTAAATGAAGGCTATAAACCTTCATAAATTTAAAATTGGTAAAATTGATTTTAGATAATGCTTTATTATACTCGTAGAAAAGGTATAGCAGCTACCTAATTTAAAGTTTTAGTTTGTGATTGTTTGTGCAAGGGAATTGTTTTGTGTCTGTAATTGTTAGGTCTTCACAATTTAGAGTATTTTGAAATAAAGTTATTTTGGATAAGACAATTTTGCCTTGTTATTTAAAATATATCATCTGATAATATTAAAAATTCAAATAAACCCTTGGCACATTTAGATAAAAGAACACACTCGATTATGACACTTTTCAATCTGAAGCTGCGATGCCTCAGACACAGATGCTCACTTATAATCACCCCTCTTTTTGACGGAGGATATGGTTCACTATGCACATGATGAACATAAACTGCGAGAGCGATCTGAACTGCGGCCTTGGACTAGGACAGACAATGGGTCAATGAATTCACATTAAAAATAAAATTAAGTAAAGGTTTAATAAATAATTATCAGAGTGAGGGTAGCTTGCGAACGAAAGAACGCGCTACACATCGCTCACAAAGACTTTCGTTGTCGGTGTGTGGGTTCATTCAATAAAACCTATTCATTAATTAGTTAGAGGATACGTCATCTGCGCCCGCCCATCAAACCGTTGCGCGAGTGAGATGCAAGCATTGTGCGTCCCGCTCTTGCCACTGGTTTAATCCTCTGATGATATGTTTGCCTGGTATTTCAACCAACTAACCGACTTCAAAGCGAGCCGTTACAGCGTCATTAGTTGTCGGTGTGTAGGTAAACCTATTCATGAATTAGAGCATACGTCACCTGCGCCCGCCCATTATGCCGTTGCGCGAGTGAGATGCAAGCATTGTGTGTCCCGCTCTTGCCACCGGTTTACTCCTCTGATGATATGTTTGCCTGGTATTTCAACCAGCTAACCGACTTAAAAGCGATCCGTTACAGCGTCATTATTTGTCGGTGTGTAGGTAAACCCATTCATTAATTAGAGCATACGTCACCTGCGCCCGCCTATCACACCTCGTGCGAGTGAGATACAAGAAGCGCCCTTCCCGCTCCTGCAACAACAACTCCTTTGAATTTATGATTGCCTAGTACTCATACCGCTGCGCTGAGACTGCCTACGAGACTCGTATCCTTCTTGCCTTCGACTGATCATCATTGAGATAGTGACCTCTTTGGAACAATAGCTGCTGATTTCAAAATAGGTTTCATAGTGAAGAAGTCTTACTAGTACTACCAGGAAAGCATAAATCATGAAGAGGTTTCCAATCAATTAGTGGCCGCTGGCATGTAGGTACCTACTTGTGGTGATAACCGCTTTAGGCAATAGCCGCCGAGCTACTGATTTAAAGAAGTCAAAGTACTAGGGAAGCATAAATCATAGGTTTTTCTCCTTGCAATCGATGATCACACTCTTTGTGAATCTACCCTCAGGTTTACAAAACTAAGTAAACAAACATTCATTGCCAAAGAGACTAGCCAATGGAGATTCTTTAAAACTGCTAAAGTGATACCTTTTGCTTAAAATATTTTCTACCATAAAATACTTCAGGTGTTTCAAAAAGTCCTAGACTGGCATATTTTGGTAAACTACCAGAGTTATTTTATAATTATGGTATGCCCTTTGATTACATTTTTGATGAACCAAAGTATGGAGTGAAATAAAAAACTGATGATGGACGGAAGTTTGTTTCTCTTCAGGCAAAAACTACTGAACGGATTTGGCTGAAACTTGCAATATAAATAGCTTACAACCTGTTATAAATTAATATATATGTATATTATATAGAATACCTACTTTTAATCTTAGTAAGTACCTACTAGTAGCAGTAATGGATATGATATTTAATAAAACAAATAGTAATATTTTAATGTTTCTAGGTAAAAAGTCATTTGAAGTCCTGAAATTGCTGAAGCGGGTCAATGATAGAGCTTCAAATCAACATGACAATTACATACAAAGTATTGCTACAAAGTTTATCTTAGAAATGTGTTACCTATGTACTTCTGATTTTCATTTAGGTATTCCAATAAAATGTAGGTTTTGTTGGGCACAAAATAACCAACTAAAATACCCCATTTGTATTTTATGAAATTTGTACTTTTATTTTTATAAATTACATATATTTACACAAATTCAAATGAAGACTTTACACTAAGAAAGTTCATTTTTTACGGTCTCACAATGCCGAACCAAATGTTTTAATTTGTACACCAAATCTTGAAGCTGCTGGCTTCCACATGTAAACCTGACATCTTCACCCACGTCAGTCTTCAGTATCACAGTGTATAGCAGGTTATCAGATCCGGCTCCAGGGGTATTTGTGGAAACTTCCAACTTCCACTCCACATCCACAATGTTGGGAAGAACGCCCACAAGTTGGCTGCTAGGATCCATAGTTGAGGGTAGAAAGCGGTTATAAATACATTCTTCCCAGGTTCATTTCAAAACATTGTTATATTTCAGCACAGCCTATGATAGTGCATTTTTTCAGGAAAGAAAACACAATTTTTCCAATAGTAGAAATTCTCTTCTTCAAAGAGAATAAAACACTATGTGTATGACCAACTGAACTGACCAACTATGACTATGTTATGTTTACTTTTCTGTGTTTATAAAGTGTCAGTAGATTGTCATTGAGGACTTTGACAGTGACATCTAAAAAATGTCATCTAATTAAATTTTGATAATGAATGAACGGAATGAACATAGTCGTAGTACAAGTAGCCTAGCGGAATGCGTTTCTCAAACTTCTTCATTCTACAACTTTACTTGTATTGCATTTTGCTTCATTGCGAAATTGCCATTGAAAAATTTACAAAATTAAATTTTTGAAAAATTGCAAAATTTATAAAAACATGGTTACAAAAACATAAAATGTTGGAAATAAATAAATAAATCGCAGGGTATAATCCCTCGACTTCGACCCAATAGGCTTAAGTATTTCCATTGATTGATTTTGCTCTGAGCTGGTACATAATTTTATCGCATTTTAACACAAATATGTATTTTTTTACATTTTTATATCATTGGAACTTAAATAGGTCTTAACCACACTTGTCCCATCTATGTTGGTTGGCTTATTGTTTTAAACAAGTATGTAGTAGTATCGTCCTTGGTAGTTGCAAAGACGATTAATATCAAGGAAGTAGTAAAACAAAAAAAAATAAGTATTTAATATTTTATTATGAAATGTTAGTTCATTAGACAACTTTATGAAAGTCGTAACATTTAATTCACATCAAAAATAATTATTCCTTACCTAAGTATTATATTTTTGTCAATACCTAAAGCTATTACAAAATGGTAAATTGGCAAACTCTGTAAGGCACATAATACATAGCATCCTTGGATTATAAGTTACTTAGGCACATTTCAAAAGCACGATTTTAAACTTGACTAAATAAATACTATAGTTATCAATACTACCTAATAAATAATTATACAATACCTTCTAAGGGCCTTTTTTACATTAGACTTGTAGTTGCAGTATTCTATTTGCAATCCGACTAATGTCCACACAGACTTGAATCTTTACTCAAGTAGGTATTGATTCTTTCACATATTGAAATAAAGTAACAAATCATTTGACAGGGATGTGGATTAAGAGCTTGATTCAAGCTGAAATGCAGCTCTGAATAACCAATGACAATATAATTGCAGCTAAGTAAATGAATGATTTGATGAATTTGCTGCAATTTTGCAAAGTTTGTACCATCACAAACAGTACCCGTTTACTATCATACCTATTTATTTACTCACTCTATTAAATACATTGTATACTCATTGAGAGTACTAAGTACGTTAATCGAGTCCAATGTAAAACAAGCTTAAATCTACAACATTTATTTTGGTGCCACAATAAAACGTAATAAATGATTAGAACATACTGTACGAATAAAATAACATTGTACTTATGTTAAATAATAATCTCAAAATTATAATTGCACACAGGAGATTCTATTTGATATAAGGGTCAAATTATACTAGCGCACGAAGCGCATTGAAGCGTCAATCCAAAACTTAACATAACAAATTCAACCTTATTTCTACTGCGTAATGTACTCATTCTTACTGAGATTTATAAAGACGCCCACGCTCATTCTTCGGAATTCGCGCATTCGTACAGATTCGCTTTAATTGTGAAGAATTTAGATAGGTTTGCCTATTTAGGAAATTTAAATAAATTTTCATCTTCCACACTACACATGTGTGCAGCGTGTAAAAAACAGTAAATTACAGTTAATACAAATTCCTTTTTATTCTGTAACGTATTTAGTCTATCATAATGTTAAAAGTTATATATTTCATGTTATTATAGAATCCTAGCACCAATTTTAAGTATATTACATGAAAAACACAATCTAAGTACTAAACAACAATTCGAATAATGGCAGTTATTATTTTAGGTTATAATCAAACAACCCTTGGTAATAAGACTTCGGTAAATAATATGTTTCAATACTTCTTTATATTTAAACTTTTAATTGCATATTGGGAAGTAATTGTGATACTGTTCACTTTGAAAACTCGCAATTTTTTTTGTCTTATCAAGACTAATTATTTTTCCTCTAAAACGAACACAACATACAAGAATTGACAATCAAAACCACCAAAAATTTGGTAAAGGTTCAGTATTTTATGAATATTGAAATATTAACAAAATACACACTCGTTAAAATTAGTAAGTATAGATTTTGGTTTTCAAGTAGTAAATACACTTCAAAATACATATAAATTATGAATTCCAAAGATTTAAGAGTTGTAACAACAAAATGTTTTCAAGTTCTAAGGTCTATGAATCTTTGTAACAAACTACCTTTTAAACTTTTTTATCAAACTCTGTAATGTACTGTGATCGGTAAGTTAAAAGCGTACCCTTCTTAGCGTTTCATCTTCTCAAGAATGGGCAGGATCATATCGAAAGTGGGTCGTTTCCCGGGATCTTCGTGCATGCATATCTTGATGAGCTTCGCGATGTGCGGGGACACGCCGGGAGGGATTGTGATGCGGAGACCTTCAAGGCTTATCTTCATGCCGCACTCCATTGGGGATAGGTCCGCGAATGGTATCTGGAATGTTACGGAAGTTTAGAAAATTAGCTTATAAATTGTGTGGGTATTTTATTTAGATGGTTATGGGTTGATTTTTTTTTAAATACATTTTTTCCGCGGCGCCTTATTTTTAAATTGATCCTGTGGTACAGTCAGCAGCATAAAGATATTATGTAACAGGGTAGTCAAAATTATATTCGAGTCACAAATTCAATTTTATATGGGTTGTCAGAATAGTCATATTATTGTAACCATCAAAATGGTCAATAATATCTTAGCAACAGTTGGCAATTTTATATAACGCAACAAGATGTCCAATATTATGTTCGCGTATGAACTATTCATTGGTATCTACGCACCAAACTTTCCAAAAATATCTTCGCATGAAAGAAAAATGAACTCTAATGTCTCAAGTCACAGTCTTTTATTCGTTTCCATAAAAGTCTTGATACCTTCAAGAAATCTTATGATTATGACAAATTTAATCTATGAGACAGACTTAAAAGATCAGTTAGGTATTTAAAAATATTTTTGTAGGATCCTAAATATGTAGCATGCTATGTACCGCAATAGAAAGGAAATTAAGAAAAAAATATAATTAGGTATTATGTTATAAAATTTATATTAAAAAACTAAACACATCATTAAAACCGAACAAAAATGCTTATTCATGAATAAAACTAAATAAAATCAATATCTTGTGTATCCTCCTTCTGCATTGATAACATCTAAAAGGCGTTGTCTCATTGACCGGACAGCATTGTAACAAAAATGGTCACCTCGCAGGGATTCCCATATTTGTGTGACATGCGCACGCAATGTTTCTGAAGTTCGAGCTTGAGTGTGATCCCACAGTTGAACCATCTTACCCCACACATTCTCAATAATGTTTAAGTCCGGACTCTTGGGAGGTAATCTTATTAGAATTAAATCGTCGTTGCCAGCGATATACTCGTTCACGACCCTGGAATTATGTATGGAGCAACCGTCATGAATGAATGTAATCGGTTCTTCATCATCATAAACATTTCTTGCTGTAGGAAAGAACGATTCTTCTAAAATCTCTTTATATCCCCGTCCATTTAAGCGGCCCCCTATCTCTACTATTTCACCGGGTCCGGCCGCAGACACCCATCCCCAGAACCCTACGCTGATGCGGCCACTTCTGTTATTGGGCCGAACGTTTGCCTCATCGTATCTAGTATTGTTGACTCGCCACAAAGATACACGTCCGTGAGCCGAAGACGTAAAAACTTTCTCATCAAGGAATGCTACTTGGTTGAAATTATGATTTAAATATTGAAGAGCGAATTGTAGCCTCAGTTGTTTATGCCTCGGCGTTAGGCCAGGTTTTTTTGCAGGCACCCGATGTTTCAGACCAGCTTCGTAGAGTCGGCGTCTTATGGTGCTTTGCGACACCTCATTTGCGACTGCTAACTCCGACGTTTTAATAAAGCGGTCTTGGCGCGCTGTGCCAACAATGGCAGAGTCTTGGACCATGCTGGTTTTCCTTGGTCGTCCGAAAGAGACGTGTTTGACCACGTCTCCCTCTTGACGCCATCTTTCAATCCAAAGTCTTACAGTATTTGTCTAAAAAATAAAAAAGTTATCGTTAAGAAATATCAATCTCGCCATTTCCTGCTCAGATGGTCCGTGGAGATGATGGATACTTACACTTATGCCAAGTTCATCCGATATATCAGTATTGCTTACGCCTTCCTTATGTAAATTTATAATCTGATGCTTATTTAGTTCAGTTATTCGGTATGTAGCCATTATTAAACTGTATATATGTATAGGTATTCGATATATTTCTAATTACATTTAATGTAAGTAATCAATACGATAAATCGAATGTCAGAATTGACTTGAACTACGTACACTCGTAGTTTGTAATCTATGATAATGAACTCCAAGGAGGTAAATGATAATCTATCTCGAGTTCTATCAATGACTATTTCTAATCTAAAGAGTTTCTATTACTATACCTATCTAATTTTAAAGTTTTTTCTTAAATACGTTGTAAGTGCGATAGTTTGTTTGTCATTATGGTTTTCGGTAATATTAAATTTTCTCTACGTTTTTCTGATCTGCGCGAACGAAATCGAGGATGTAAGTATGCACTTGAATAAATAAATTTATTGATTCCTCTTTTCGTAATTCGTAACTGACATGAAAGGAAATTTACGCCGTAACGAGAGAAGTTTTTAATTTTAATTTACTAGTAATTAATTTAATATCATTCTTATATAGTTTATCGGATTTTTATTTCATCTCTCTATTTAAAGCTTAATAATTACTCTATAATATTATTCTAGGCATGCAATATTATTTAAATCAGTTTCTTTAAGACAGCAAGTAAAACCGCGGGACTCGCTAAAACTTTGTACCAAAAATCTGTCTTCTTGCAATTTTAATAAATTTACTAAGTTTTAAACAAAAGACAAGTCAATGACGTTATGCACGAAATGAAAGAGATAAATAGAGATGGTTTATTACACACGTAAAAAAGGAATGGACGATGATACTTTTGAATAAATAACGAATAAAAGACTGTGACTTGAGACATTAGAGTTCATTTTTCTTTCATGCGAAGATATTTTTGGAAAGTTTGGTGCGTAGATACCATTGAATAGTTCATACGCCAACATAATATTGAACATCTTGTTGCGTTACATAAAATTGCCAACTGTTGCTAAGATATTATTGACCATTTTGATGGTTACAATAATATGATTATTCTGACAACCCATATAAAATTGAATTTGTGACTCGAATATAATTTTGGCTAACCTGTTACATAATATCTTTATGCTGCTGACTGTACTCGATAATATTTTATGACATTTTTTTTTAATCTGTGTAACTTTATTCTTTCTCAGTTCCCGCCAAAGACAGTTTTGGGTATTGGACCAACATGCTCTTTGATTGATTTGGACGAAATAAAAGAAAAACAAGATGGCGATTTTCAGTTTCACTAGAGAAAAAAGTTCGGCGTTTCTCGTGTGAAATGTTTGAAAAATCGTAATTTTCGTAATTGTCAGGATTAAAAAATTTAGTGAAATCTATTTCTAAAAAGTATTGATACCTCTCTAGTTGCGAGCTCCCACAGCAGCACAGCGAAGCTCCACATATCAGCCGCCTCCCAGTTGCGGCGCGCGGCCGGCTTCTGCAGCGTCTCGGGCGCCATCCACCCGGGCGAGTACACGCGGCCCTTCTCCAGGAACGAGAACTTGGAGTCCGCCATGTTGATGCGCGCGGTCAGGTCCTCGTCGATCTGAATATATAAGGAGAAATAAATAACTATTATTTGACATTTCATAGAGCGTCATCTAGCCCCAAGCTAAGCAACTTATTATTTGTGTTCTGGTATCCAAATGACCGGTAACTGCATAACGTCTACATTCAAATGTCAAATGCCATTGTTGTCCAAGGATATTTATTTATTTATTTATTCTTTATCTTGTTTACGACGACCTCTGTGGCGCAGTGGGCGAAAGCCCGCCTGAGACGCAGAGGTTGCGGGTTCGATCCCCGCTGCGGGACAAATGTTTGCATGATCTGCAAATATTTGTTTCGTGTCTGGGTGTTTTCTATGTATAATATGTATGTATTTACAAAAAAAAAATGTATCTATGTAGTATATCAGTCATCTGGTTACCATAACACAAGCATTAAATTGCTTAGCTTGGGACTAGATGACGCCGTGTGAAATGTCCAAGGATATTTATTTATTTATATTTGTTTATGATAAGTAAATGATTCTTTATCTTGACGTGTTCGAGAAGGAGTGGTCGAGATCGCCAAAGACAGGGGTCGGTGGAGGATTTTGGGGGAGACCTTTACCCAGCAGTGGGACATAGTAGTGGCAATTCTGAGTGTCGCAAAAGCTAAACTAAGCTAACTAAAATTGTTGCCGTCCCTTTCATAGCGATTGGAATAAAAAAGGATGGCATTAATTTTAGTTAGTTTAGTTTAGCTTTTGCGACACTCCGAATTGCCACTAGATGGTTACTAAAAAAAAAAAGTATTCCTTAGTATAGTAACTCAATACAGTCACCATAATATGCTTGCTGTTGAGATGGAATGTGGGTAGGATGCGGTCTCTAGGCAGGGAGTGTAGATATGCCATGCCCGCCGCCACGTCGTGCGCCAGCCTCAGCGCAGCCGCCGCGTCCACCACGAGGCGGGCGCCGGCGCCGTGGAGGAGGGAGTGGAGGGAGCCCCATGACATGTACTGAGATATCACGACTAAAGAGGGCGGGTCCACGCAGCATCCCACCTGGAATTAAAGTTGTAATTAGTTAACGAGGCTTATACCGCTAAAAGCGGCCCTTACCGGACAAAAGAGCCGGACAGAACTATATACTTAGTTAGAAATAAGTTCAATAATTTTTAATAAGTAAACCTAGATTTAAATAACTTTTACTGTATTTAGTGGTAAGAAAATAAAGCTCTTTTTATTTTTTTATTATTTATTTTATAATTAGTTATCGATGGCCTTTAACTTCTGACGGCCTAATAACTCAGTTTATGTAGCGCCACGTAAAAAGAGCGCTGGCTGTCAAACTGCGCAGTGGTCGATGATTGGTGGAGAGGTAACGCGACGCACTTCATACCATTGATTTAGCGAGTGCTATTGGTTCGTCAGCGAGTGAACACAGACGCAAACACACCCCCGCTACTTCCCCCAGCGCTCTTTTTACGTGGCGCGACCTATAACCGGAGTTAGTCAGTATCTCATACGAAGATATGTACAGTAAGCTTTAAAGTTAGCATTAGAGACCAAAATAGAAAAGTTCATAGTTGTTATATTTCACGGGAAGGGCCAATAGTTGTAGTTACCGTCCATCAAAAATGTTTGTTTGTTTAACCTACCTGTTTTGCGAGTCCATTTTCGTTATACCTAGTTGTCTTTTTTTTGTCTGCTGATTTAACTATTATTTATCTATTTCAAACATACCACAGGCAAAATGTTCGGATGAGAGAATATCCTTAGCTTGGGGAATTCTTCGTTGAAATCTCTTTGCACGCGCGGCGTGCATTCCCTCACAGCTAGGATCTTAGCGACGATGTCGTTTTTCTGCCATCGGCCGCGCCATGTTTCACCTGGGAAATCATATTTTTGAAATTATTTAATGTTGAATGTTGTTTGCTGCATGATATTCGGACGTAAGTAATTAAATAAATATTTAATAGTTTGGTAGCGATTAGTTGTTTTTAAACAAATCTAAATCTTACCAGAGGGTACGTTAAATTGTCGGTCCCGGCTTTTAAAGTCGTCAAGCCATGACGGAGGCCTTATAAGGCGACCTTAAAACTCCGGCACCACACCAGAGTTGGCCACTTGCTCATACGAACCTACTTACCAGAGGGTAATACTCTAGAAACTCAAAATAATGAAAAATAAAATCCACATCAGTGTCACACAAAAATCAAATCATAACAAAGTACCAGGACAACAGAAGGATGTAGGAGTAAACCTTACCCGAGGGAGTGATAGCGATCCTGGTGTGAAGAGTCAGGTCGTTGATATTGATGCCCTTGTGTCGCGAAAGCGTGGCGTCGCGGCTGCGTGTCTTCAAACCAATCCATGACTGGTCCTTGAACTGAATCTTCTTCAGATCTTGATTTTGACTGACGGCCATTTCGTGTAGACTGGGATAGAAAATAATAAATAAATATCCCTGGACATTCCACACGGCGTCATCTAGTCCCAAGCTAAGCATTTTAATGCTTGTGTTATGGTAACCAGATGACATATTATACATAGAAAACAACCAGACACGAAACAAATATTTGCAGATCATACAAACATTTGTCCCGTAGCGGGGATCGAACCCGCAACCCAGAACCCCTGTGTCTCAGGCGGGCTTTCGCCCACTGTGCCACATAGGTCGTCAAAACTAATCATACATAACTAAAAAGTAATGGTCTTATTCATAAAGATTTGACAATTAATAATAGATTCCAAATATGTTTTTTTCTTGTTATGTCAATGAAAAGAGATAGCAACATATTCAATATCCGTTTTAGCTAAAGTAGGTTTTCAAAACCATTATGCATAAGGGGGTAAGTTTGTGTGAGATAACTCTGATAGTATATTGGTTGCTTACATGCCTTTGTGACCTAATGATTTTATAGCAAGCAGCCTTTGTCACACTAACTTGCAAAAGTTGGCAACTTAAGGGTCTCTTTTTATTCTTACTCATATAGTTCTTCATGCAATACTAAATTGCTGACAAAACTGACGGAGCCTTACTTTCGGAGGGCCTCTGTCATGACTTAACACATTCAATGCTATCGACACGCCTAGCGTGCTCAATGTGCCCATGCAGTTTCATCTTTTATAGCCAGTCTCAATAACCTATATATATTTGGTTTTGCTTACTGTCAGTAGGTATTTGACGGTTTTTGTATGGAAGAAATGTCAAATATCTACCTGCAGTAAGCAGAACCAAAAATGGAAAGGTTATTGAGACTAACCGTTAGTGCCGAAAGCACGGCTAGCGTGGTAGCGACTTAAAGCCGGGACTGACTCAGATCATTAAGATTTAAGTGGTTAGCTGTTTATGCCACATACAGTACCTAAGTTACCCATCCAAACTTGAACCTCTCAGAATGTCGCTTAAATTCAACAACATTCAATTAACGTTCACGAAATCATATTAAGAATAAATTAATATTTACGTCTGCTTAAGCTGTCCTCTAGTTTTATCCAACGGCGTGTCTCCATCCTTATTAGCCAATGAGACCAGTCCACCCGCCATCACCAACTCCTGCGCAATATCGCCATAGTTCCAGAAACAGGCGTAGTGGAGAGGTGAGTTTCCATGCTCGTTCGTGAAGTTCACGTCCACTCTGTTTTGAAGCAGCTGGAAATATAACTAAATGTACACCTTCAAATAATTCTAGCTGTTCCTCAACATTTTTTACACTATAAATGAAAAATCTAGTTTTACGTCTCACGGGTTTTCGAATCTCTTCGACGGGATTCGAAAACCCGCGAGATACAAGCGATCACCCCTAAGCCGGGCTGCCTTACCACTGGATAGTTAACAATACTACTCGAAAACCGATATGCCCGTTGTAATCTGTTCCAAGTGTTCGTTTCGCAATGACTGTTCTTAATGCGATCGACTGGAGGGCCTAAGTTCGGCAAGGTCACGATTATTGCGCTAACTGTAATACAATATTCTTACTAGTTGAACAATAGGTCTGTGCCCATGCGCAGAAGCCAGGTGCAAAGGGGTGTCATCTCCCATGTTAGTGACATTGACCCTGGCACCTCTTCTAATCAGCATCTCTACGATCTTGAGGTGCCCTTCCTTGCATGCCCAGTGGAGGGGACTGAAGCCGTGATCATCTCTGTAAGGTGATTTAATACATGAAAATGGAATCATATAAAAGCTAAACCAGCCATCGCAAGCAAAACTTTCCATGTTCCAGTTGATCAAAAATGTATTGTTAAATGTGTTGTTGTGAACCGTCATATTTCATGATGCAGCAGGTTTTTTAATTCAAGGTGACTAATAAGTTTTTCCTTTAAAAAATGAATACATAACAGGAAGAGTGACTTCCAACACTCATACACTTCAGGAAAAATATAGCAAAAAACTTAGGTAGACACAGTTTGTATGTTCATGATATTATTTGCTGATAGAGTTTTGCAATTCAATCAGAGACACACATCTGATGATTTTCTCTCATTTAAGGCGAAAATAGGCCCTTGTCCAACAATGGGATAGTTCATAAATTAGCCAATAATAATGTGAAAAAAAATAATAGAAAAAAATCTCCAAGCACAGTACCTAGGTAGGTAATCTCACAAACATAATGTAAGCTTGTTATTTTGTTAATGTTTGTGTATGAAGATTTCTTTATGTTATGGGCACACACACACACACATCCAAAAAAAAAAGTATCAAGAGTAATAAATGTAATACTATTGAAAATTCATACACCAGCACAGCAGTCTAGTGCATTATTGTTGGTGCACAGTATGGTACAGGTAATAGAGGTATCATGTTAGTAAATACAGCTCGTATGTACTGATTGTACTTCAATAGTAGGTAAAGCCTTTACCCAAAAGGGATTCAGTGCTTAAAATTATTATGACAAAACTATGTAAAATGTAAAAAGTACTGGAATAAATGGGCTTTATTATTATTATTAAAGTATGTAAAGCTGATCTTAGCTTTGGTCATCATAATTGGACCAAAGCTGACGCATTCCTAGGGTAATGACAACATTGTGGGCGTGCCTCTCAATGCCATTTACGGAACATCTGGCGGACCCATATGGAATCTTGGTACATATTTACGAAGGGAATATATTGACCTTACCCCTGGTTCATGTCATGCTCAGTATCATCCAGCCAAACCCTCACTTGAAGTGCATTTCCTTCACGACACCACTGAAATATATCTTCCATGTTTTCAGTGTGATTTTCTTACTATTATGCTAAAACGTATAAATTCTATAGCGTCACTTGAAATAGAATCACGACACAGACCGAACTTCAAAAACTAGAGCAGTTTTATCAAGAAAACTTTATAAATTTACAGGAAAATACACTTTCGCAATCACCAAAAATAATATTTTGTTCGACTAAATGAAGTTGGCTGGCTGGCTACTAAAGTTTTCTTTCTCTGTTTCACTAGACTTAATTGTAATAGTAACATCTCTTTCGTTCATCTTTAAATTTAGCAAGGTAATACCAATATTGCCAGTATAAAAAAAAAAAAATCTACCACAAAAGAACCTAACTTTTTTAAATGATAGCAATTCCTGTGAATGGCGTTGAATGGCGTTAGACCGAAAAGACTGGAAAACTCGAGGGGAGGCCTTTGCCCAGCAGTGGGACAGTACAGGCTAAAAACAACAACAACAACAACAACTACTAAATTACTACCATCATTATATCATAGCCAGGATAAGGAAATAAAATGCATTGTAACTTGTAATCTTATGACCTAGTCACAGCCAGAGAGCTGTTCAGCGAAGTGCAATGCTAAAACAGTTCTCGAATCTAAATTTTATTTACATAATTGTAACAAACTTAATCTATTTCTTAGCAAAAGTGATCTTCATAGCATGAGTAGGAGTGATCTTGAATCCTTGCAATGCTTCTTTGGCGGCAGCTGACTGCATTTCATTGGCAAACTCCACAAAAGCAATATCATGTCTGTTGGGTACAAGACGCACTTCTTTGAAACCAGGAAATCTGAAAAACAAAATAACAATATTATCATCAATTTTTATTATAAAATAGTTATGCATTTACTCTAAACAACCTCCTAGGGGCCAACATAAGGTAAGCACTATGTTGCATAGGTACCCTATGACAAGAATTTTTTTTTCAGTTAAATATTGAATAAATTTATCTTGCCATACTACAGACTGAACCTATGACTAGTATTCTTCAGTTAGGGTGTTTAGCTACCATGGAGGTGGTCTGACACGGACAAAACAAAAAAGTCAGTAATAAGTACATAAAAAACCTTCAAATCGAAAGTTAGTACTTATCTAATTGGCCAACACCTCATTTTAATAAGTATAGAATATTATAGGTACTTACTGGTTGAACAACATAGACAACATCATTTCCGAAGTCTCATCAGGTAGGTTTGTCAAGAACAGAATCTGGTTAGGAGGCTGTTCAACATTGACATTGTTGAGTAGATTCGGAGTACCCATGCCATGCACAGCACCAGGGCGGCCGACTTCCTTGTTCTTCTTCTTCTTGGCATCTTCCAAGCTTTTAGGAAGTTTGGGACGCTTTGGTCTCTCTTGGAATGTGCCCTTAACTTTGGCAATAACATCACTATCAGTTTTACAGTACTGGATTCTCTGTAAAAGATTAAATACTTAACTTATTTATTTTATGCAAAGACCAACACACTTTACTAGCTCTTGCTGACTACCAGATTCATTTTTTGAAATATGACTTTTGAGTACTAAATGCTGTTCCTTGTAAACACATAAGGGAGAATATCTTTCTTACCATGGGTTTGTCGTAGAATGGGAATCCTTGCATGCTCCTCAATGCTACAGTAGCGCTAGAAATTTCTTTGAAAATTACAAAGGCCTGCCCTCTCATTTTCATAGTTTTCAAGGCGACTATGTCCAGTATTTGTCCAAATTGTGAGAAAATCGCGTATAGAGACTTTTTGAGCTCCTCCTTTTTTATTTTCTCATTCAAGTTGTTGATGTAGATTGTATGGTTTGGTCGAATATCCATCGCTATAGAACAGAAATTTATTAATTGTTATATTCATCATCTTTCTGCCCTTGTACCTACCACTAAGGAGTAAGTATAGAAATTTACCAACTACCCAAATTTTTATCTATTGTTATTGAAAAGCGAGCGGTAGCCTGCCTACCGTTAAAAATTAACATAATCGTAGTCGTAGCAGTTTGCCATCAATGTCCAATGAGCGTAGCATAGCTTCTTTTGAGGTTATGTATATTGTACTCAATACCATTGTGTTGTATACATTTTTAGGGAAATTCAAACGTATAGAACAAAGAAATAAGTAATGGTATAAAATACTCACTCATTTTGTAAAGTGTCGATTTCTTTGGCGTAACCTAAAATATACTCTAGGTAAAACGATCTGATCTGATCTATTGTTACAAATAATGCACTCAGCGATGAAATTAAAGGCTTTCATTCAAACAACTATCTATGAAACAAACGAATTGACTCAAAATCTGAATAAACACAAACAAAACAAATCAATCGCCGCCCGCACCGCTTCGCTTTTTCAGCTTTCGATAATTTCTTTCTACTATTTTCTTTCTACCAAACCAAGCTATGGCTAAACCACAGATAAAATAATAAACTCAGTTGGCGGTGTGTTACCCTTATCGACCAAGCAAAATACTACTATGTTTTGTATTGTTGTTTGTTTGTATTGGCTGCGTTCCGATTCGCGCTAATATCGATAATTTCGCTCACAACACAAAACCGTTCCGAATCACCGTGAGCGCGTCTACAAGTAATAATGAAACGTCATCAATGACGTCATAACCGCCGCCATCTGTCGCTCACAGTGCCACCGCTTCGATGCATGGTCGGTGTGAGCGTCCTGTCAAAATAGTAGTTTGTGTTTTGATTTCTGTTGTTTGTGGTAGTCAATAAAATACTCTTTAAAATTTATTTTAAAATTTATTCATTTTGTAAAATTGTACTGTGTTTGCCTCGTTAGCCCCAAATTCCCCATAGTAGTTTGTGTTTTGATTTCTGTTGTTTGTGGTAGTCAATAAAATACTCTTTAAAATTTATTTTAAAATTTATTCATTTTGTAAAATTGTACTGTGTTTGCCTCGTTAGCCCCAAATTCCCCATCATAAAATAGCAAAAAAGCAGATTTTATCCGTCGTTATGCCTCCAGTAACTACCAGTATGTTTGTAAGCGTCGTGAGCGCGCTCAAAACCGTTCCGATTCAAATTAGTCCACAAACGTCAATATCGCGCTAAATCGATTCGGAAAGCCAGTTATCGCTTTTTTCGCTCAGAGCGATATTATCACGAATCGGAACGCAGCCATTGTTGTTTGTATTGTTTTTTTTTACATTGAATTTATGGCTAACTTCACATTACTATATTATTTTTTACATTTATGTATGTGATGTTGAAAAAAAAGAATGAATTTTCTTTTTTTTCATTCTCATTCATTCATTCATGCATGTATGTTGTGTTGTCTGTCTGTCTTGTCTACTTGTCTTGTTTGTCTGTCTGAGAAATTTACGCCTAATCAGCGTTGCCATATATATGGATTTGTCCGTATTTGTACGGATTTTGGAAGCCCAATACGGATGATTTAGACATACGGATTTTTAAACGGATTTATGCTACAGGCAGATTTTACTTTACACAGACTCTTCTAAGGCACATGCAGTCCATAACTATCATATTTAATTAAAGTCTCGCATGTACCTACCTACTGGGAAATATTGCCGTTGGCGCCACACCGTCAAATGTATGTAATTTCAACCGCGACATCTATTGCTTTTGTAAAGGAACTACGCCACCGATATCCGTTCTAGACACAGATAAAAGAATACTAGTAGTTCTAGCTAGAGCTTCTTCTTCCTGCCCTTATCCCATATATAGCAAGAACAAGTAAGAAAGGTATTGAAATGCTTCACGTTATGACACAAAGATAGAGCTGCTAACGTAAATAATTATTATTAATTATTAGTTGTTTCATTTTTATACGGAATTCATACGGAATTTCACTCAGAATTGTAAATACGGATTTTGTACGGACTTTTTGAACGAAAATACGGAATCCATGTCTTATCCATATGGCAACACTGCGCCTAATTTACGCGTACTATTACATGCTCTTTGTTTACGCGCGCAGCGCAGATGAGAGTCGTGCGTGTACTGTCAGACAGAATTCCACAAAACTTATTGTTGTTTCCGTGTTTCTTTCCAACTTTTCCAAGATTATTTTCTTTGTATTACTTTCTTCGTATCTAATTAGCAACACAGAACTATTAAAATAGGTCACACAACGTAGTGTCTGTCACCGTGGTCACAGGAAAAATATATTTTCATTGTAAACATGCATGATCTCACTGATTTTGAAACTGTTACTCCGGATTTGTGGAGTGCCAATGAAGAAACATGGAAAGAAAGACTTCTAAAATTATCGAATTGGTATCAGGTATGTAAAACTTGCTGATTTCTAAATCGTGTGACCTCTGTCTAACCTTTCTTTTCATAGCCCATAGTAGTTTTACAAGGTTATTTCTCATCTGGTTGCGATTGCAGATTCCATTATTAAATTCGAATGCCTCCCACAACTTGCCGGATGGAGCCCTTGTCCGGTTCCGAGGCATGATCCAGGATATGCACAACCCGGAATTCTACTTTGAAGAGTTTGAGATCTATAACACAACCACAAATGAATGTAAAATGAAAAGTGGAAAGTATAAGGACACAGCTCATATTTTGGTAAGCTGTAACAATGTATGTTTAAAAAGGGACTCCCTTTTCTGCATTTAGACTCAAAGGTGGTCCTTTATGCGTGGAAGATGTAACAATGTAAATTAACTAATAGGAAGGGAAATATTTTATGAACTTAAAAAAACAATAATCAATTGCTTCTAATGTCATCATTAAGTTAGGAGCCTGATGTTTCAATTGTGCAAGGTAATTTATTGTGTCAATTTATGCCAACTACTGGATGATTTTGTATACATTTTCAGGAAAATGAAAAAATAAACTACACACAGAACCTAAAAAGCGCACAGCGCCAAACCATGGTTGTAATCTCAATGCCTGGCTTTAATGACTGGGCACAGCACTTGGAAGACAAAAAAAACCATCTACAGCATTTAGAAGACCAGCCAAACACTTCAAAGCGGTTAACAGACAGTCTGAAGCTGAAGCGTAGCTATGATGAAGCTGATGAAGATGGTGATGCAATGGATGTTGAAGATGGAGGGAATAAGGAACCAAAGACAGCACAGACTGTGAATGCAACAGCTAATGTGGTGTCAAGAGAACATTTACTCAACTTTCCGCTACCTGATGTGCAGAGTAAATCTTGTATAGTAAAGGTAATATCGTCGTATCCTACGAATAAGGAAACAGACGCCACTGTCACCTTTTATTTTTTTTGCATTTTTGGAATCTTCACTATCATTTACATCTGATCAGTTCAAAAAAAGTTCAAAAATAAATTTATTTCAATAAGTTATTAAAGTTTTAAAATTCGGTTACAATTACATTGCTGAATTTCTCTCGGCGAATACGGAAACAAACGCTCTGGTAGCTGTGTTCCACGCGCGAAATCGAGTGCGACGGGCGGAGCACGGGTGATAAACGCAACTGTCGCTTTACTCGTCCAAAATTACCGTGGAGTGCTGGACATGCGTGGGTGGAGTATCATGAATTTACAATGAAGCGAGCTCATAAGTTATTATTTTTACAAGCTTTTATTTAGTTTCACCTGTCCCGATGTTTGTTATCAAATCTTGCAAATTAAATTGAATCCACTTCCCGGTTACTGATTGAGCTGAAATTTTGCATACACGTGTAAATCGCGTGACAATGCAATATTATGATGAGATGGTGCTGATTTGATAATGGAGCTGGAAGGTGAAGGTGGGCAAAGGAACTTCCCCATGAAACGACCCAACCTCATCGAGTTTGGGCTCATTTGAATCGTCTTGACGAGTAGTTTGTCTTTCAATGTTAACCAGGGTCTGATGATGGAGATGGATGGTGGTCATAGGAACTATGTAATGAAACGACGCAACACCATCGAATTTCGGCTCATTTGTTTCGTCTTGGCGAGTATTTTACTTTTAGATGGTTACCAGGGTCTGATCTGATGATGGAACTGGAAGGTGGTCATAGGAACTCTGTAATGAAACGACGCAACTCCATCGAGTTACGGCTCGTTTGTTTCGTCTTGGCGAGTATTTTATTTTTAGATGGCTACCAGGGTCTGATCTGATGATGGAACTAGAAGGTGGTCATAGGAACTCAAAGAAACTACACAACCCCATCGAGTTTCAGCTCATTTGACTGGTCTTGACGAGTACCTACCTACTTTGGTGCTGGATTTTTAAAAGTTTAGTTCTCTTTATTAAATCTTGTTTCTAAAAAGTTTTTAAATAGGCTTGTTTAAGGCATATCCGTCATGTGACACTTAATTTTGCATAAATGGTGCTTATAGAAAAGGCTGACTGATGGCCGGTTGCTAATCTATGGTCTCAGAGTAAAATTTACTTGCGAAATATTAAAGAAGCTTTCATGAAGCGAGCGCAACGAGCTTTTTAAAGCTTAAAGACATTTTATTTAGAATAAATGTGTCATGTGACACTTGATTTAGCTTACGGTGTTCTTAAAAAAAGCTGACTTGCTGTGCTCTTTTTATAATGGTCTAACACAGTTCAATTTGCTTGCACAATATTAAAAAAGCTACCGTGCAAGTTTCTTAGACATTACCCGATTTGTTTTAAGACAAATGCGTAGTGTGACACTTGATTTTGCTTACTGTGTTCTTAGAGGTTGACTTTTGGTCGGTTTCTATAATAATTATGGTCTGACACAGTTCAATTTGCTTGCAAAATATTCAAGCAGCTACCGTGCGAGCGAAGCTACCTTACGAGCTAAGCGTTCTTCGAACCAAGAAAGCGCAGCGAGCAGATTTTTTTTAAATACAATTGCATCATGATGTAACACTTGATTTTGCTTAATATGGTGCTTATAGAAAAGGCTGACTGCTGGTTTTATGTGTCAGACCATAGAGTCTGACACAGTTAAATTTGCTGGCAAACTATTCAAAAGTTACCGTGCGAGGAAAGTGAGCTTTGAACCAAGCGAGCGCAGCAAGATTCATTTGAACTTTTTTAGGACAGATGCGTCATGTGAGTGACACTTGATTTTGCTTATGATGCTTGTTGTTGTGGCTGGCTGTTGGTCGGTTTCTATTCTATGGTCTGAAACATTTAAATTTTCTTGCAATATATTTAAGCTGACTTCGAATCAAATGAATCATGCCAGCGTAGAGAGCTTTTTATACTTGAACGCTTAAACTTTGACACCGCATTTCACCTTTTTTTAATAGTTTTGTCGAAGAACTCCGAAACAATGTTTGTGTCGATTTATTTTGTACTAGCTTACACACCTGCGGATTCGCTCGCTTCGGTACCCACCTTGATAAAATATAGCCTATGAAAAAATATGTACTTATATAAAATATGTATATTCGGAATGTCCATCCTACACATCGGTGAAAGAATTTTTGAAATAGGATGAGTAGTTTCGGAAAGAAAGAAAGAAAGAAAGAAAAATCATTTATTCTTGTAGGACCTCAAGGATAACTTAAGTTTCGTTTTACATGCTAGGTGATTCTAATGCCTGAGATAGCACTAAACATATAAAACACAATCAAACCAACTTTACCCCTTTATAATTAAAGGGGTAAAGTTGGTTTGATTGGTACCCACCTTGATAAAATATAGCCTATGAAAAAATATGTATATAAAATATGTATATTCGGAATGTCCATGCCTACACATCGGTGAAAGAATTTTTGAAATCGGATGAATAGTTTCGGAGATTACCTACTCTAAACATACAAACAAACAAACAAACAAACAAACCAACTTACCTTTTTTAATAGTAGATTTAATTATTGATCTATCTATAATAACTATCCAACAGAGTTCAGAACACCTACAGTACCTAAATGTTTAGGTTTTGTTTATTTTAGTTTATTCTATTTTATTTCTTTTTCTTTTTTTCATTGCTTCTTTTTTTTTTTTTTTTTTTTTTTTTTTTCCTTTTGGTGTATCTCGATGTACTTACTTGGTAGCTTGTTATTACCTACTATTATCTTTCCATAGGCATAGGCCTACTACATTCTAAGAGCCTAATGTTAATAAAATGTCAAACCGTGGAGTGAGAGCACCTGGTGACCTGTAACACAGGTTTTTATAAACCTATCTCAGGCACCAGTCTCACACAAAACTGTTCTGTTCCATTATTTACTGTATACTATTATAAGCTGTAGTACCTACCATTTTGTGTGAGAGAATAAATAAACATTATTATTATTATTACCTACCATTAATACGTTTCACTTAAAGCTTTGGCACTGCATTTCACCCTTATTAAGTTTATTCGCAAAATCATAAAAACATTAGTTGTTGTCGAAGTACCTAGTTAGAAGCACGTTCAAACATATCATATTTTGGCATATGCCCACATTAATTGTCATCAGTACCCTGCCAACTCCGGGTGAACAAGGCAACAAAGGTTAGCGTCAACAAAAATCACCGTGGAGAAAGGTTACTAAGGCGCTTTGGACCAAGCCAACCAGAAAATATTACACGGATTAAGGAAACAAGCGACAAAAATGGGGGAAATAGCAATGTTAAATTAATTAAAAGTACTTGGAATGATGAATAGGATGTTATAAAGAAAAATAAAAAAAAAAATTCATTAAAAAGTTGAAAACTCATCGAAATATTAAGAAAAAACCGCCTCCTGTAAAGTTGGTGTTTTGCAACTGTTTCCTTTTTCGTAGGATACGACGATATACTGTTTATGAACTAAAGTCATACAACTCAAGACTATTGATATCAACAGACATTTAATGAGTTAAAAAACTGACTAAAATAAATAGTCCACAATCCACATACCAGCTAAAAACCATTAGTCTGCCTAAAAATAAAAACACCTCCATGAGAGATGACTTTTTATCAACTGCGCCGCCTGAGTTAGCCGCTTAGCTTAGCTGCAACAAGCATACAAACTTAATGTAATTGCAATCTATACTGATAGAATATTAAAAAGAGGTAAAGTTGGTTTGTTTGTTGGTATGTTTGGTGTAATCTCCGAAACTACCCATCCAATTTAAAAAATTATTTCACTGATGTGTAGCATGGACTTTTTGAAAGAACATAGGCTATATTTTATCAAGGTACCACGTGAGCGAAGCCGTGGGCGAGTAAGCTAGTCTCCTATGAACCCTATACAGAATATTTAGTGCACTACAAGGTCTCAACATAGCACATTATTTCCAGATTTATGATGAAACTGATACCTTGAAACTCAACAACATGGTTGAAGTGGTTGGCTTTCTCTCTGTGGACCCAGCTCTTTCCGGGGAGTTTCAGCAGGAGAAGAACCCCCTACTGGAACCGGAAACAGAGACTGATGTAGAAACAATCACACACAACCCACCACCAAGCTTAGTACCAAGATTGCATGCTGTTTATGTCAAGAAATTGGAGCACTGTAATCCTTTGGTGAAGGATGGGTTTGATCAAGGTTACTACAATACCTATAAAATTAACTTCATAGGTCTCCTCGCCCATCCTCTTTAAACTTTAAATATATTGTAGCAGCGATAATAACTTGACCTCTGTGGCACAGTGGGCGAAAGCCCGCCTGAGACACAGGTTGCGAGTTCGATCCCCGCTACGGGACAAATGTTTGTATGATCTGCAAATATTTGGTTTGTGTCTGGTTGTTTTCTATGTATAAATGTATGTATTTACATAAAAAAATGTATCTATGTAGTATATCAGTCATCTGGTTACCATAACACAAGCATTAAAATGCTTAGCTTGGGACTAGATGACGCCGTGTGGAATGTCCAGGGATATTTATTATTATTATTATTATATCAATTTGTAGAGTAAGGGAGCTGTTTGTTTTGTCCTATGCATTGCACCTGGATGTCTTGTAATATCAACGTCTCTTACGTGGCATATTTCTGACTATTTCTATCTATCTAACCAAACCATATTCACTCAATTGTGAGCCTTCTCATTAGCTCAACACTTTTCCGATCTTGAGTAAATCGAATCTTATGCTCTTCGTTTTTAAAATATTAACTATTCATACTCATACTAATGTTTCAGAAAGGAAATGGACAATTAAAAATTATTGTCATTATTTCAGCTACCGTTTTACATGAAGCTCAATCAGCTAGAGATCATTTACTGAAAGCTCTGAAAGAGCTTCTATTAGGAGATGAACTGGCTGCAGAGTATCTCATATGTCATCTTATTGCTTGTGTGTGAGTATAACTATCTTTTGAAATAAAATGCATAAAAAAAAATTACGTGTCGTGTTGCGCACAATTTATTGATAAAATTTGGCGCAGCCGGAGGGATTTGGTCTAGGAATGATTTAAAATGAAAATGCAATTTGTTTACTCTTAAGCATATTGGTTGTAAAGTATGGGAATGTTTATTATTTCGATAACTTACTAGTTTAAAATTAATTTAATTATTGAATGAAAGTCATAATGAAATGTGTTAATCAACTAAGAGCTTCGAGCGGTTAAATTAAAGTCGTTAAACCAGGATGTATGCTTTCTGGAGGCCTTAAAATTTCGTCACCAGAGACCAAATCATCCAAAACAAATTAGAATTATTATCCTATCCTGTCCCGATGGGGGTAACTGGGCAATATAAAATAAAATAATAAAGTGTAATTTTCCTTTCAGTTATCTCCGACAAGATACAATGGCTCTCGGTCAGTTCTGTCTGAATCTCTCGAACTTACCCACTAAGAAGTATCCAGAGTATGCACACCAGTTGTACGACATCATCAAACAATTTGTCACCAAAAGTTACTATTTACCAATGACTATTGAGAACATGAATACATTGTGCTTATTGCCGAAGTAAGTACATCAGAATAATTATCAGTATATTATTTACATTGTGAGTGAGAATGAATCTGAGATGCAAATACAAAACAGAAGCATCCGATAAAACTTATTAGTATGTAGATATCTTGTTTTTATATCCGCAGCCTTGGCTCTGAACACAGTTTATCTTAAGTGTCCAGACCGTAATAATACCCTATCAGCACAAACATCGAAGCGCTCGTGGCGAAGCTTGCTAATACGTTCTTGATAGATCGTCGAAGTTATGCAACGTTCTGAGCGATCAAAACTTGGATGGGAGACCGCAAGTGGCATTTTCATCTGAGCGCTTCTGTGCTTCGGAGGGCACGTTAAATTGTCGGTCCCGGCTTTTAAAGTCGTTAAGCCATGACGGAGGCCTTTAGGCGGCCTAAAAACTCCGTCACCAGAGTTGGCCACTTGCTCATACGAACGAACGAACGAACGAGCACAAACATAATGTTGAAGCGACTTTTATTTTAGCAGTCACATACTTAATATGATATACATAGAGAAAATACTTATTTCGTAACACTCAACTTTCAGAAAGGACTACGAATGCAACCGCCTAACCAGTGGAGTACTACAATTAAGCAAGGATACTCACTTAGTCCTGGACGAGACTAAAATGGAGCAAGGCCGTCTCGACGCGACCGGTGTGAGCAACATCGCTGCTTTGGGCAACATGATACAGACACAGAAAGTCGAGTATGACTTCAAGTATTACAAGATGGAGTTTGATTCTGATGTGTCTGTGCTTATTTTGTCGGAGGGGAAGTCGTTATTGCCAGTAAGTTTATTTTCTTAGCAAAACACACAACAACACTGAGTTGGACAATTTTCAACTACAATTAGGTTTTTTTTTGTAGTTTGGAAAATATAAAGTTTAGCTAGATAATGTTGCAACAAGTGTAGGTAGTTAGTTCATAAGTTGTGTATAAAAATGTCTTCAAAGCTTATTTAAGACAAGCTTAAGCCCACTTATAACACAACCATAAAAAGAGAAATAAAGTAAAAAATTAATGAATTTAAAAGTATTTTTACTTTGTTCACAGAGCGATTACTACTTGCCCCTCAAACCAGAGGAGTCTTCGTTACAAATTTTCGATGCAATAGTAGAGGCGGCCACTTATTACTTAAAGGATGATATCATGAACATCATTAGAACTTACCTCACGCATTTAAAGCTCGTCAAATACACTATCACTGAAGATTTACAGGTAACTTTCAAATTCTTAAAACAAGAACAAATATCATTGGTGACTGGTGTGATGATGACACTACCCAGCTATTGTTTACTTGAACTTGTCAAATAATATAACTTAAGCAGGAGCTTTATTCCCCAGCGCACAAAGTAACATAACTTCACTAAAACACGTGCTTTTTTGGCTATTCGAAATTTAAAATCCAAAAACGGGCAATTTTACATGTCACCCAAGCTCGTTTAGATTGGTATTGACCAATGAAAACATAACATACGCAATGTCATGAATTTTCAAATTCCGTATGCCACCGTTACATGCTCTTTGTGCCACGACTAGGCGAGGTTAATACCTGTCAAAATTCCATGCTTCTCAATACCGTGTTTTGTAAAAACACTGCTGAAGCGCGGTACAATTTTTCATATTTATTATGAGATTTGTGTTATTTTAACTATTCAATGGTGAAAGAAGACGTGTAGCACTCGGAGACTGCCGCGGTAAAGCTATTGCATAGCATTTTTTCGGAGTGGAGGGTGTTAGGTTATTTTCGTTACGGAATTTCTGGATTCGGTCTCCACGCTCAAGGCCCGCAATAGAAGCTATGCAATAGCTTAAAAATATTATTTTTACGACAAATAATGTACTAAATCATTGAATAGGTGTTTCAGGCGGCAACTAAGATAAACGCCTTTTTGGTCACATCATCTACACTGCAGCCTCATTGGAGGAGAGACTTTTTGCCGTCGGGGAACATTGTCAGTAAACGTAGTGTTTATATTCTCTTTGATTGTCAGGGTTTGACTTGACATTAGTGACGGCACGGTATTATTTATTTAATGTATTTTGATAAAATTATATTACGTAGGTATTCTATCATTGAATATTTGTCGGCAACAAAGATAAATCAAGTCGGTAATCCTAACAAGATAACCTAAAATAAGTGCTATAATAAAATACCTATTATGCTTTGCCAGAAAAAAACAACACATTTTTTATAAATTTATTCACAGAGCACTATGATGAGATTTCTTTCACAGGATCGCTGATGCCCTCATGGATCTAACAAATGCAATTAATAATAAATGGTTGTGAAATAAATGTAGTTGATAAAAAAAACTCTGACTTAATTACTCTCTTGCCGAGACGAGAAGTAGGAAATGTAGGTTGGCAGCAACATTGAACGTGCTCTCCAATTTCGCTATGAAGCGACTTGCACTAGGCTGGCTGATAGTGCTAACCAATCGTTTCCAATTGACTTTTGATAGCTCCAAATAAAGTACAAAGCTACCCAAGTTTGCCTCCAAGGATGCCGCGCAATCACTAAAACCACTTCTAGGTAGTGCTCACACGTTTACAATTTTAGGATCCATTGATTAGGATCATGATCCCCTAAATCTCTCCTACTTATATTTGTGCGTTGTTTTCGAATAAGTAACAATTTACATTTTCATTGCTAGTTTTAGGTAATTAAAATAGAGAAAATGCAATTTCGATGAAAATCAATCAATGATTGAAGTAGGTAATTGTTATGACATTTGACATTTCGTCCGGGAACTAGTCGGACGTACCTAATGAATTAAAATAATTATTTATTGACTCAAAACTTTGAATAACAACAAAATTAATAATTATTGTTATTTAATAATCATCTAATTCAATGTTATTTTACTTATAATATGATGTGGCTTAAACCAAAAAAATCAATCAACTAAAATTATGATAACTTTCCCAAAAACATTCGCGGAAGTATGGTTTTGAACGAATTACGAAAATATCAAGACCATGAACGAAGTAGCCACTGGACCCGACATAAAATATAAATAAATAAATAAATAATAAATAAATATCCTTGGACATTCCACACGGCGGCGTCATCTAGTCCCAAGCTAAGCAATTTAATGCTTGTGTTATGGTAACCAGATGACTGATAAACTACATAGATACATTTTATCTGTAATTACATACATATTTATTATATGTACCTACATAGCGAAGTTGCACTTGGTGGCTACCAAACTCTGTTTTCGCTATTTCTCCTAAACTATACAAAATGAAACTATTACATAGGTATTAAAAAAAGCTTATGATAGGTTTCACAAACTGTACTTCAGTTTTTTCAAATTCCTTTGTACAACGTAATAATAAAATAAAATAGGCGGTGGCGCTAGTTTCACCCATACAGGCACCTTAAATAAAGTTGGCTAATACGAAATTTTATTTTTGGTAGGTACCTACATGTGATTCTATTTAGTGATTAATAACAATACCTAAATGTAATAAAATAATGTACCTACCTACCTACTAACATGTGAAAAGAAGTAGTGCTGCTTCCGCCGCTATAGTTTTTACACAATTTAACTGAACATTTAGTAATTTTTGGGAGATGTTTTATTGAAAAGTAAGTGGGTGCTTCAGACTTACGCAAAAACAAACGACCAAGGCTAGAATTTGACTGGTTACCTACTGACAAGACCGGTGAAGGTACGTTCGCTTATAATATGTCTAGTCCAGTGGCTATTCGTTCAAGCCGATATCAAAGCTTTGTATTTTTGCAAAAATATTTGAAAAACTGGTCTATGCTGAGGTTTATTCGACTTTATCAGCCTGCTTTATCCCCGAACAGCATGGATTTCTGAAAAACCGCTCAACAACATCTAACCTACTTTCCTTCACTGATTATACTTCCTTAAATATGGACTCTGGGGGGCAAGTAGACGCTGTGTATACTGATTACAGCAAAGCATTTGATCGAATAGACCACCAAATGCTGTTGCTCAAGCTCTGTAAGGCTGGGATACACGGTAATCTGTTCAGATGGTTTACCTCATACATAGAAAATCGCTCCCAAAGGGTGGTTGTCGGCGGGTTTTCATCTTCTGGCTGGGCTCACGTGCCTTCTGGTGTTCCACAAGGATCCTTACTCGGACCTCTAATTTTCACGATTTTTCTTAATGATATTAACTCTTGTTTTTTACACTCAAATTTTCTCCTTTACGCCGATGACATGAAAGTCTTCAAGAGGATTGACTGCCTACTTGACTGCCACCTTCTACAGGACGACTTAATTCGATTTGAGCTTTACTGTGCCGCAAATAAACTGGATCTCAATGTATCTAAATGCTTCTCCATAACTTTCACTCGTAAATTAAAACCTATAAAATTTTCTTATATTCTTAAAGGTACTCCTCTTAATGAAGTGACTCAAATACGTGATTTGGGTGTCCTGATGGATTCTTCGCTATTATACGATATTCATATTGATAACATCTCCAAAAGAGCTAACAAAGCGTTAGGTTTTATCATGCGAGCTAGCTCACAATTCACTTCCATTAAAGTGGT
The DNA here is from genome assembly GCA_963582015.1 of Xanthorhoe designata. Taxonomy (NCBI): domain Eukaryota; kingdom Metazoa; phylum Arthropoda; class Insecta; order Lepidoptera; family Geometridae; genus Xanthorhoe; species Xanthorhoe designata. Next base: position 2,262,508 of record OY757045.1, read on the forward strand.
TAAAATATTGTATTGTACCTATGTGCGTAGCATCCTCGAGTACTGTTCTCAGGTGTGGAGTCCACGATATGACATTTATATTAATAGAATAGAGTCAATCCAACGCAGATTTTTAAAATTTTTGGAATACAAATGCAGGTGCTATGACGTGGATTATCATTCTAGGTGCAATAGACATCATATTTTACCATTAGCTGAAAGACGAAATAATAATAATTCATAATATAATAATAATATAGCAGACATTGACTTTTTATGCAAGATTGCGCAGAGTAGAATCGACTCCCCGAGCATTAGATCAAATAGACATCCAATTCACCTAGCAATTCCTTTTAGTTTTACTAATTATAGACAAAATTCTTACCTAAGCAGAGCAGTTATTGCGTTCAACGAGCTGGTTGACATCCCTGAACTTGACCTTTTTAATACAAAGTCGCCTAAAGTTAAAAATATTTTAACTAAACGTTGGTTTAGCATGCGTTCTTGAACCCCTCTCTGTTATTGTAATTATATATTTAACTAACTTTACTTTTCTTCCAGTTCTGTTTTTTTGTTATTCTTTTTGTAACCTGGTTTTTTTCGTAACTTGTCAAGCAAGCACTAATAATAGCTTCAATATGCGAAAACCTCTAAATGGTCTTTAGTATTATATTTGGCTATTTAATTTGTTTTTTTATGACTGTTTGTTTTCCTAAGATGTAAAAATAAATAAATAAATAAGATCAAGACTTAACTTGTGTGACAGAGCGTGGAGAATACCATTTTAAGAAAACAAGCCTTGGCACCATAGATTCGTATTTCAAAATGACGTCACTGCACGTTACGTTCTTATAAAGTGATTTGGGGAATAAGGCCCCAGGAGTGATCAAAACCTTGGAAATGTTGGAACAAGGCTTGAGTTTCTCTTTTTTGTCTTAACTGTTTACCTATTATATTTGAAACCGCTTTTTACAGCCAAATAATGGAATAACATATTTAAGCATATTTTTGAAGTGCATATTTTTAATTAAGTATATTGTTACAGTTTGTAGAAGAAGACTTCATAGAAATGAGAAGTAAATCAGACAACGATAACCCTGTCACTGCCGATGATTTGCACCGTCTTTTGGTGTTGGCGCGCTTAGTTAGCTTATCACGAGGCATTGACACACTTAACAAGGAAACCTGGGATGTTACCAAGACTATGGAGGCTGAGAGACTGAGAAGAGTTAAGAATAGAGCGGCGGCGTCTAGTATCTAAGTGAATTTATCTATAAGCTGGAACTTTTTATTAAATGTTTTCTTTATAATTGTAGTTTTCACTGAATGAAGCAGAGAACGCTACACTAGCACAAAATATAACTCCTTTACAAATTGAAAGTTATTTGTAACTCTCTGGTGTGTAATATTATTTATAACGTTCGACTTTTGTTCGCGGAGACGAGCTAATTTATAGGGCGGCCGATCTTGCACATTTGTATGCTTTTATGAATATAATCCACCTGCCATTCAGCGCGGTAACGCTTCGCTTCCTGACTGGGCATGCTTCAGTCAGGTCAGGAGTAGTTGCATAGAGATTGTTATCCACGATAAATAGATAGCTCAACTAATTTGTACTGATTGTATTTGCAGGCAGAAAGAACAGGCCTAAAAATAGCCAACACTCATTCAATAACTATTTCGTACTGTAGGCTAAAAGATTGGTATCTGTGTCAAAAATATAAGCCGTCACACACATCACAATCTCCAATGACTGCCACTGTCATCGTGACGTGTACAGTTCTTGATACGAATCGCTTGATTATTGATTGATGCGTTAATTTTATGAATTAAAATTAAATTGCTGAGAAACGAGGCCTCTTGTAATAATGTCGAATAAAAGCAAATCTTCAGAAAGTGCCAATAAGAACAAGAATGGTGAATCAGTGTGGAAAAGGGCATTAGTTGCAAATGCCGAATGGCCTGACAAGGTTAGTTTTCTTATCACGAGACTTTCTTAGTTTTCAATGAAAAGGTCTTAAAATTGTATTAATACTGGGTGTCAATGATTTCAGGATGAATTTCTCGACGTGGTTTACTGGATACGGCAAGTTCTGGGTATCATTTTAGGCCTGGGTTGGGGCATTCTACCTCTAAAAGGATTCCTTGGTGTTTTATTGTAAGATTTTTTTTATTTATGTAAAAAACAATGAATACGATTTATGAACTCACTCTTCATTTCCAGTAAGGCTTGTACCTAATTAGCAAAACTAGTATGCAATGATTTGTAAATAAAAATTAAGTAATTAATTAATTTAGTATTATAACTACTTTTCCAGTAAAATATTATGTGTGTGAATCAATTATTTAATTTCCAGGTTTGTGCTAGTAAATGCTGGAGTAATTTACTTCTATGTAATGAATTTTCAAAGCATAGATGAAGAGGAATACGGTGGTATGTGGGAGATTACTAAAGAAGGGTTTATGACATCATTTGCTGGGTTCTTAGTAAGTATTGCTTTGTTTAAGCTATGACTATCATTTTCTTGATTTTGAACTGCATTTAAGTGTGGCCAAGACAATAATTAATATTCTCAATCAACCCCGTAGCATTTAGTTTTTGTTCTAAACTCATCCTATAGTAGTATTTTGAAAATATACTGAAAAGAATAAATAAATAAATAAATAATTTTAAATAAATAATAATTAGTCTGAACAAAACAGAGGTTTCATTATAAATGAAAAATCTTACTAAAAGTTAAAGGCTCCGGCAGGATTCGAACCTGCGTAGATACAAGCGATCGCTCTTAAGCCGAGCTGCCTGACCACTAGGCTACGGACCCTCTAAGCCGAGGCCTGAAACTATTAGTAAGATGATTTTTGTATCGGTTAAAGCACCGATGAGCGCCATCTACAGGGATATTAGAATATCACCTGCTCATTGATTGAAGTTGCATTCAACACAAATGACCAGAGATGTCGCTACGCTAATTCTATAAATTATTTATTATTTTACAGTGTTAAACCACACTTAGGTATTGGAAATTTCATTATAAATGAAAAATCTTACTAAAAGTTAAAGGCTCCGGCAGGATTCGAACCTGCGTAGATACAAGCGATCGCTCTTAAGCCGAGCTGCCTGACCACTAGGCTACGGACCCTCTAAGCCGAGGCCTGAAACTATTAGTAAGATGATTTTTGTATCGGTTAAAGCACCGATGAGCGCCATCTACAGGGATATTAGAATATCACCTGCTCATTGATTGAAGTTGCATTCAACACAAATGACCAGAGATGTCGCTACGCTAATTCTATAAATTATTTATTATTTTACAGTGTTAAACCACACTTAGGTATTGGAAATTTCATTATAAATGAAAAATCTTACTAAAAGTTAAAGGCTCCGGCAGGATTCGAACCTGCGTAGATACAAGCGATCGCTCTTAAGCCGAGCTGCCTGACCACTAGGCTACGGACCCTCTAAGCCGAGGCCTGAAACTATTAGTAAGATGATTTTTGTATCGGTTAAAGCACCGATGAGCGCCATCTACAGGGATATTAGAATATCACCTGCTCATTGATTGAAGTTGCATTCAACACAAATGACCAGAGATGTCGCTACGCTAATTCTATAAATTATTTATTATTTTACAGTGTTAAACCACACTTAGGTATTGGAAATTTCATTATAAATGAAAAATCTTACTAAAAGTTAAAGGCTCCGGCAGGATTCGAACCTGCGTAGATACAAGCGATCGCTCTTAAGCCGAGCTGCCTGACCACTAGGCTACGGACCCTCTAAGCCGAGGCCTGAAACTATTAGTAAGATGATTTTTGTATCGGTTAAAGCACCGATGAGCGCCATCTACAGGGATATTAGAATATCACCTGCTCATTGATTGAAGTTTTAGTAAGATTTTTCATTTATAATGAAATTTCCAATACCTAAGTGTGGTTTAACACTGTAAAATAATAAATAATTTATAAAACAGAGGTTTTTTTATAAACTTCAGCTTTCTTGCACATACAATGTATTTACTCATAATATGACAGATGTGAAAGAGGTTGATTTACCTCTTATATTTTTATATTTTCTAAGTAATTAAAAATTCTTTTTTTATTTACAGGTAACATGGATAATTGTGTACACAGGCTTACACGGTTCAGATTTATGAGGGTCGGAGCTTTGAGGTATAAAGGGTCCCAGGTACAAAATGTACATAGCTTGTACCACAGCTTGTACATAAGTGTATGATCAATCTGTAAGGTTAAAGTCAGTGCGGAATGTTTGATTCATAAAGCGAGGTTGAGATAAGCAATAAAACATGCAAAATAAGTCTATATGAGCCATTTTTGTGAGGAAGTTTTTAGACTCAAAGTAAATTATTTAAGGCTTTTTACTAGCCAAAGTTATGTTTTATATTTCATGTAGGATATAAGTAAAGGAATTACTTATTTGCTTAAGAAATTGCTAGTCTTAGTCTCGGTCTCGCTTAATAATGTGTAAAGAGGAATATTCTTAAAAAGATCTAGTTCAGTAACTCTAACTAGATGGCGCAACTTTGTAATTAAAAACAAATTGTGTTTATTTAACCAATGAAGTAAAATATTATATTTTATAACTAACAGTTTTAAAACAACATAAAAAAATTGATTAAGCATTTACAACAGACCTCTTCAATCGTTTTGGAACTGAAAAACTTTAGAAAGTAATTCAATAAAAAGAGCCATCTAGTTAGCTATCAAGAACTATTTAGGAATGTAAAAAATGTTTTGGAATATTCCTCATTTGTACAGTTTTTGTGTAAGTGCATTGTTTATTTTGGGTAAAGATTTTATTTATTGTTTTTGAGAAAATCAGTTGAAAAGCATGCTACAGTTTATTTCAGTTTTAATTATGAAAAAAGATTTAAATCAATATAATTTTGGTGATTGTGTGTGGACTGATGTTAAGTATTTTTATCTTTTTAGGGCTAATTTATGTTTCACTAAAAGAACATAATAAAATCTGTCAAATTGCAAACTTATCTTCTCCAATTTCAAGTTATCTGTCTAATGAAACATACCCATATTAAAATACAGTTAAATTTTATTCTATAGCAAATTTTTGTTTCATACCTAGACTTTATAATCTTGTTACACAATAGATATAAATATTTAGGCAACCGAAAGCCAACTAATACTCCTAATACACTTGTCTAAAACATGGCTGAAAATGTAAATAATTTTACTCAATAAATTAATCATGAAATAAGTAAAGAAAATTATTATGCAGTATTTTATTTGCAATGTTTGTTACCATTGTACTGTGTAATTTGCATTTCCCTAGTAACAACTAAGTACATTTCCCTAATTCTCAGATTCAATATTCAACTTAGCTTATGAATGTCCGTAGATTGGTCGCCATAGTAAATTAGTAACATTTTTATTTGTCAAAAGATGTACTTTGCTTTTGGAAAAACAAAGTTGTCATATTGCGATAGATCTACAATCATTGCTAATAGTTGAATATCGAAACCGGACATAGGTAAAATAGTCTTTGTTAAGTTTTACTTTAAATTAAGAATTTATTTAAGTTGTAATATAAGCATTGAGATCATTTACTGGCAACGAAAGTTTTTATAGTTTACTAGACACTCCGCTTTACATCTGAGTTTCACACCGCAGATGTTATACAGCTAACTACGAGTACCTACATCAGACCTGTAATCTTACTACTATGTCATCATTTCTTCATATTTATTTTAGAAATACAGGACACCGAGTTTAACGTCGGGACGTAAATAACGCGACAAAACCCCGTGTCGTGTATTTATAAATTAATAATCATTACATTACTCTGACTTTCAAAACTGTACGTGGGCTAGCATGTAATTGAACTATTTATTGTACAGTTTTATTACTTCATCATTCTGCTAGAGTACACTGTGACAAGTTTTCATACTTAATCCAAAGACTTTATCTGTCAAATAACTACACTACATAGTCATGGTAAGTACCTACACTGTACTCTCAGAATAGTTCTCTATTCTGAGACTGTACTCTTTTTATCGAATACATGAATGCCTATCATTATGTATTAAGTATTTGATTAGAACCTGTGTGGTGTGGCGACTACCTCAAAATGTTCTCGCCTTGTCCAAAACGAAGTTAATTATTATCAGAGTTGTGTGAATTGTCCCCGATTGCAGTGATATTTATAATTTGAACAAAATATATGGTTGGAATTATTAAATATTTTTATTTATAAATTCCTAAAATGTGTATAATACTTCGTAAGCTAGTTTCGTTGTTTATCTCATCAATCTGACGGAATTAATCCATCGTCTTATTCCATAGTGCAGAAATGATGCAAAATACTGTTCAGGCAACTATCGGTGGACCTGCCTAGACTCGAACCCATGGCCCTTGTTTGTGCGGACGCTCGCAGGGATTCCATTACAAAAGTGCTGAAATATAATTAACGCGAGAGTTTGTACGGATGTATATTTGTTACTCGAAAACTACTGAATGAATTTGGCTGAAACTTGGAATAAACATAGTTTATTACCTGGAATAACACATAGGCTGCTTTTATGCAGGTAGCGAAGCCGCGTGCGGAAGCTATACCCCTGACGCAAATGCGAATCTTGCGTGCATCAAAGGATGGCGTTTTCCTTTAGAGAGCACCGAACCATGGTGGCTAGGCAGAGAATATATTAAATATAAACAAAATACATTTATCATTTAATCATCTCTCCAAGTAACAAGCACATCGTCAGTTCTGTACCGCTGCGTGATCGTAGCGTCTTTGAACTCCATCCGAGCGCCAGCTTCATACGCCAGGGCGCCGGCGTGCGCTATCATCACTCCATTGTCGATGCAGAAGCGCTCGTCAGTCGCGAACACTTTGGATCCACGTTCTGCGCACATCACCCCCATCATCTCTTGAAGTCTTTCGTTGCAGCCTACGCCTCCACATATCAATACCTGAGAAAATATTGTTTTTTATTTGGGAGGCCTTTGCACTAAGTGCATTGCAGTGGGAAACAAAAGGTGGCGATGTTCTACTCAAATATCGTTTAAATTGTTTTAACTATTGAAACGCAAGAAGAAGAAGAAGGAAAACTTCGTTCTGGATTTTACCTTGTCCTGATGTTGAGATCTAGTTTTATAAGTGTGGACCGGTAATTGGTCTGCTACTCAATATTAATTACTAGCTGCGCCCGCGGTGTGACTCGCGGTGAATAGTTCACGTTCCCGTGCGAATACCGGGATCAAAAGTAGCCTATTTTTTAATCCAGGGTAAAAGCAATTCAGGTACCAAATTTCATTCAAATCCGTCCAGCCGTTTGAGCGTGAAAGAGTAACAAACACACTTACATACTTACACACACATAAACTTTCACCTTTATAATATTTAGTGTGATAGTGTGATGGCATTCTTATATAACCTCATCAGAGCCACAATGCGCCATAGCCCGCTCAGTGATCTCCACCAGCATAGCGAAGACTGTCTCCTGCAGCGAGTAGCACAGGTCCTCCGGAGTGTACTCTTCCAGCAGCTTGTCGATCTTGTCTTCCATGTACGAGAGGATGCCGGAGAAACTCACGTCCATTCCTGTAATATAAGATAGTCTCTTAAGTTAAGTTAAATGTTGTATGACTTATCTAAGTACATGTGAGTGTGAAAAGATAAATAAATGATTGAATTGATTGTAAGTTTCATTTTACGAAGGCACATTTTAGCATCACTGTGCAAGTGTGCATGTGTGTATGGAAGTGATTGTGTGTGTCACACTAATGACACAAATTGAATCAGTAAATACTGGCATACTCTCTTGTACTCTCACTTATCATACACACACTCACAAGATAGAGTACAAGAGAGTATGCACAATTATTTACTGATTCAATTTCAATTATTTTATTTAAATTCAAGCATACTAGGATTGCAGAAAATATTTCCAATGAATACTAGTTTTTTTAAGATTTTTGTAACTTATTGTCTTTGCCCTTTAGCCCAATGGTAGTTCTTGGTATTCTTTAAGCATAGGATACAAGTATTAAAAATTTGATTTTTTCTTTTTAAAAAACTAAAATTACCTTTGACACAATATGGCAGATGTAGATACTTCTTGCCCTTTTTGGCAGCTTGTTCAATATTGTAGCCGGGACTTGGCGCGTTCGATAGTTTCAGCACTCTTGCAAATCTAGAACCAAAGCAGTAATGGTCAAATCAAAACTGTGAATTTAACAATGCTATGTTAAATCGGTATCATTTGATTTTCTAGATATCATTCTTTAATTGTTCCACATCAATTGCAATTTTAACTTAAAGTATGCAGAGCAGTCTAATATGAGAGCACTCTCCCCAGATAACTAACATTTCCGCGCTTAAACCTAGCCGCACATCTAACAATGCATCTCAATGAATTAAATGTTATGAGATTATATTGTTGCATTGAAGCCACCAAACGGCTCGAATGTCAAAAACAGCGAAAAACTCACCTGTCTAGGCAGTTTCCCACAGCAATATCAATGGTCTCCCCAAATATCCGGTACCTCTGTCGTGAATAGGCTATGATCTGAGTGTTGCCGCCACTCACATACAAAACTGTTGGATTGTTAGCTTTTGTTATAAGCCTGCCCATCTCAATATCTATAACTGGTTTAGGAATATTATTGAAAATATGAAATACTAGCTGCACTGCAGGTGGATAAGTTTAGTCTTTTATTTTGATAATAATCAAAGTAACATCTCAACTGAGCTCTTCACAGCTTAATCATGTTCTTCAACATCAGGTATTTTATGGTTGAGGATGAGCATTGTTTTTTACCCAATAGGTAGGTACCTACCTACCATAATAATTTTAAATAAAAGGATACGTCCAATACAATGATTGACTCCCAGAATTGGCTTGTTCCAAAGCTTAGCGCATGTCCGAGCAACAATAGCACAGACCATCAAGGGAGGCGCCATGCCAGGGCCTTTGGTATAGCAGACCACATCGATATCCTCGGGTTTAAGGGCAGACTGGTCCAAGGCTTCTTGTAATACTTCATGGATGTGCTGCTGGTGATGCTCTGCTGTTTCTCTAGGCTGAAAACCTGGAGAAAAAAAACATTAGAATCATTTCATGAGGCTATTCAATTCAATGTACCTGCTCTGCCTACCAATTATTTCAAAACCTGATCAAAATCGAAGTAGGAGTTTTAGTTTCGAGTACCTACATATCGAAAGTTTTGGCAAGGTCTTTTTATTGCAAGTTATACAAATTTTTTTTTTATTCCTACTATGGTTTCTGTTAGATATTTTAGAACTAGATGTTTTAGAGGTATAGGAAATATTGTATAGAGTTTTACAGTTTCGAAAATTCAAAATAATATGGAATTCTTAAACTAACCTTCTCCGGGCGGTGTGATGTAAGTTCGTCGACAATTTGCAAGTATTTCACCGTCTTTCACAATGCCAATGCCAAGTTTATTAGCACTGCCCTCAAAACCGATAGCTATCACCATTTTTCTACGCGGACTTTACTTTAGTTTTGTTTTGTGATTCAGAATAAATAAATCTCGTGTTTACAAAAATTACTAATGTCAGCCTTTGTCGCATCTAGTAGTCTGTGGCCTATGTCAAAGTTATGTTGTCAAACTTTTGTCATGCCTGACGTTGATTTGACTGACATTGACATCCGATTGGTTAATTTTTAAATGGCCAAACAAATCCACCGCATTTTACCAACAGTTAACCATAACGGGTCAAATCATTACCACCAACACCTAAACGTAAACGGGCAATTACCACCGAATTTTGGCGTACTTATAAATATATATTTTTAGATGTTAGTTAAAAATTTTGAAAAGGGGCCTAATCAATATATATAAAACAATAAGCATTTTTCTGCAATCAACGCACAGACCAAACCGCTGAAGCTATGAAGCTGAAATTTGGAAGGTAGCTTCCTTTTAAAACAAAAGTGAGCACTAAGAAGGGATTTTTCGAAATTCCACCCCTAAAGGGTTGAAAAGGGATGAAAACCGTTGTATGCAACTTTTTAATGCGTGAAGCGATTTTCTTCAAACTTGGTTTAAATATGGTAAATGATAAATAAATTTACATGTTAATCAGAAATTAAAAAAAAAAAGCCTGATAAGGGGTGAAATGGGGTGTCAAAGTTTGTATGAGAACTTTTTAATGGGTAGTTCGATTTGCTTGAAACTCGGTTACAACACTAACAATGCAAAATAAATATATACGTGTTTTAGGGTTTTTCGAAAAAAACCCTTTAAAAGGGTGAAATGCAATGTCAAAGTTTGTAGTGAAACGTATTGAAGGGAAGCGCGATTGGCTTGAAAATCGGTTTGGATACTAAAAATACAAAATGGTTGGACACGGTGTTTCAGGAATTTTCAAAAAATACCCTAAAAAGGGGCAAAAAGTGGTGTCAAAGGTTGTATGGAAAATTTTAAACGGGCTTAGCGATTTGCTTGAAACTCTGTTGCTTAAAAAACAAAATAAATAGACACGCGTTGAAGGGTTTTTCCAAAAAACCCTTAAAAAGGGTGAAATCCGATGTTAAAAGTTTTAAGTGAAATGTATTAAAGCGAGGTGAGATTGACTGGAAATTCGGTATGGATACTACAAAATAAATGGGCAATTGTTTTAGGGTTTTTCGACAAAACCCTTATAAAGAGTGAAATTCGGTGACAAAGTCTGAAGTGAATTTAAACGTATTAAAAGGTGGAGCGATTTGTACGACAAAATCAGTTGTAACGCTTAAAATACAAAATAAAAAACCTTTAAAGAGTGAAACGCGGCGGTTTTTAAAGCAAACATTAAAGCTCGCTTCGCTCGCCCGGTAGCTTCTTAAATATTTTGCAAGCAAATTTATCTGTGTCAGACGATAGAGTATGAACCGAACAACAGGTCAGCCTTAGCTATAAGCAAAATTAAGAATCAATGACGCATTTGTGTAAAAAAAAATCGGCTCGCTACGCTCGCAAACTTTGAAGCTCGCTTCGCTCGCCCGGTAGCTTCTTCAATATTTTGCAAGCGAATTTATCTGTGTCAGACGATAGAGTATGAACCGAACAACAGTCAGCCTTATCTATGAGCAGAATAAGCAAAAATAAGAATCAATGACGCATTTGTGTAAAAAAAAATCGGCTCGCTACGCTCGCAAACTTTGAAGCTCGCTTCGCTAGCCCGGTGGCTTCTTCAATATTTTGCAAGCGAATTTATCTGTGTCAGACGATAGAGTATGAACCGAACAACAGTCAGCCTTAGTTAGCTATAAGCAAAATTAAATACAAATACAAATTGTTTATTTAACAATTTGTATTTGTATTTGTATTTAATAATTAAGAATCAATGACGCATTTGTCAAAAAAATTCGGCTCGCTACGCTCGCAAACTTTGAAGCTCGCTTCGCTCGCCCGGTAGCTTCTTCAATATTTTGCAAGCGAATTTATCTGTGTCAGACAATAGAGTATGAACCGAACAACAGCCAGCCTTATCTATAAGCAAAATTAAGAGTCAATGACGCATTTGTCTAAAAAAAATTCGGCTCGCTACGCTCGCAAACTTTGAAGCTCGCTTCGCTCGCCCGGTAGCTTCTTCAATATTTTGCAAGCAAATTTATCTGTATCAGACGATTGATTAAGAACCGACCAACAGCCAGTCTTTTCTATGATAACCATACTACTACAAGCAAAACCAAGTTTCACATGACGCATTTGTCTTAAAAAAATTCGGCTCGCTTCTGAGTCAAAGAAGTTCTTGGTTCAAAGCTTTTGTTTTTTAAGTATTGCAACAGAGTTTCAAGCAAATCGCTAAGCCCGTTTAAAATTTCCTATATATTATGCAAGCAAATTGAACTGTGTCAGACCATAATAGGAACCGACCAACAGTCAGCTTCTTTATGAAAATCGTAAGCAAAATCAAGTGACAGTAAAAAAGTTTAGCTGACTGCGCTCGCACCATAGCTTCTAGAATATTTTGCAAGCAGATTGAACTGTGCCAGACCATAGAATATGAACCGACAAACAGTCAGCCTTTTCTATGAGCACCGTAAGCAAGCAAGTAGGTAGCCACTTTAAATACAAGTTAATACAACCTTATGATCCCTTCACATTTGAGAGGTAGTTTTGAAAATAAATGTTACGAGACCTTTTTGTTGTGTTGTGTTGTGATATAAATTCGATTTTACTCCATTCATTCACTCTATTTTGGTTTAATTTCTAGAAATCCCTTCTATGTAGGTACACCTCCATTTATCAAGATTCACTTTTCTCAAAATAGCCAGTCAGTACGACCAGTGTTTAAGGTAGGTATACAACACGCGAGCGAAGCCGCGCGGGTCTGCTAGTCAATATATATAAAACAATAAGCATTTTTCTGCAATCAACGCACAGACCAAACTGCTGAAGCTATGAAGCTGAAATTTGAAAGGTAGCTTCCTTTTAAAACAAAAGTGAGCACTAAGAAGGGATTTTTCGAAATTCCACCCCTAAAGGGTTGAAAAGGGATGAAAACCGTTGTATGCAACTTTTTAATGCGTGAAGCGATTTTATTCAAACTCAGTATAAATATTGTAAATGATAAATAAATTTATATGTTTTTCAGGAATTTAAAAAAAAACGCCTGAAAAGGGGTGAAATGGGGTGTCAAAATTTGTATGGGAACTTTTTAATGGGTAGTTCGATTTGCTTGAAACTCGGTTACAACACTAACAATGCAAAATAAATATATACGTGTTTTAGGGTTTTTCGAAAAAACCCTTTAAAAGGGTGAAATGCAATGTCAAAGTTTGTAGTGAAACGTATTGAAGGGAGGCGCGATTGGCTTGAAAATCGGTTTGGATACTAAAAATACAAAATGGTTGGACACGTGTTTCAGGAATTTTCAAAAAATACCCTAAAAAGGGGTAAAAAGTGGTGTCAAAGTTTGTATGGGAAATTTTAAACGGGCTTAGCGATTTGCTTGAAACTCTGTTGCAATGCAAACAAACTATAGAACAAACTGTTAGAACAAACTATAGGCAAAATGCCTTTTTATTAAGGGCATCTTGCTCATTTAATTCTTTAGTTAGAAAGCATAATGACATTGACTTATTCTTTACAAGTACAAGTAAACTCAAACGTTTACTTTGCGATGTTTACTTTGAAGTGGCGAGTGAGGGCTAATATTTAGGTTAACCTTTTCTTTTTATTTTTATTATTTTTTTAATGTATGTGTGTAAATTCTTTCATACAATTCTTTTATTATGTACTTAAACATATTGCCTACTCTGTTTTACTTTTAACTTGTTTATTTTGTCGTCTACTGTCTGTTTTTGCATTTGTTGTTATACTACATGTGGGAACTAGTAATTGGCCTTCGCGTTATATGTAGTCCTGGCTACATATTACATATCGACGGTTAATAATCAATATCATCTATCTCAATTTACCCAATTTTTCAGGAGGCGAAAAAAACGTTTTTAAATTTTATGCAATGCTTTTTTAATAAGTTTTTTTTACAAAAAGTTAATTTAAAATTATACAATTATTATACTTACGCTAAGTACCATTAGCGTACTACTATCCTACACAGAAATAATGTAAGATAGGTGGTATTGATGCCTAATGGTTTGAATATTTTTTGTACAGCAGGAAGATAGTCGTTTTTTAATTAAAACAGTAAGTAAGAAAATAAACGTTTATTAGTAAATCAAATATTTTGATGTATAGTTTAGTTAAGTAAAGTACTGAAGTGAAGTTAATTCTGATGTGCATGTCTCACCGATACTTCTAGCAGCTCCTACCCGATGCTTCTCTCCTCGAGGCCATGTATAGCCTAAATATTCTTCTCCACGCATTCTCTTAATTTGAGCTTTATTATTTTACCATTCATCTATCCTTGCTACATAACGACATTTTCATCCTTCATCAATATTTCCATAATCTTCGTCATCCATTTCACAGTCTGTGGTTGAATTTTCATCTTCTGAATTGAAGATGTAGGGTGCATAATCATTGTTGAAAAAAAAAACCAGTTATAAAAAGCAAAACAGAAGGACTTAAACTACGAGATGCCAATATGCCTGGTTCAGGTTGTGAGGGTAGAATACTGGTGTTTGTTTCGTTATTATGAGATACTACTTCGAATTTGCAGTTAACGAATGGTGGTACAGACATGGCGCGCTTCATTGCTTTGGCTGGAACATTGTAGACGGTAAGATCAGTTAGTGACATTATCTTGAAGGTAGTAGTACTTCGGGTTTATCGTCTTCCTTGATGGCGGCACCACACATTGACTTCAACTTGGTTCCAACATTAGAATGGCCAATAGCAATGCAGTGGGCCGTTTGTGTTGAATAACCGTAAACGGAGCATTGCCATTGGCCATTCTGATGTTGGAACCAAATTGAAGCCCTTGTGTGGTGCCAGCATCAGATGTAAAATTGGGATTATCTTTAAGGCATGTCACTTTTGATTTGTTGTCTTCTGTGAGACGTAAAAAGTATTTTTTTCCAACGAACTCCTTGAAGCGTTTGGTGCGACCGACGTCGTGATTACTGAAAATAATAAAATAATTTGTTTAAAAATAGTTTTCAAATCAATCATACATTAGATAATCACGAGCTTATTCAAATGATTCTAAGCGCGGTTTTAATTCTGTTAATAAATAATGTTAATAATATAAAATTACTAAAAAAACTTTAAACTAAATCGGTATTTTCAAATGACATGATAAACGTTCTTCTAGAAATATAGTCTAACTCAAGCTTTGTCTAAATAAATAACTAAAAAAATGTGTTTAAAACGTATTTTCAAACGACATTATAATTTTAATTCTAGAAATAGTGTCTATCTGTAAATTTTGATTTGATAAAAAAACAGCAAAAGAGTATTTTCAAAAGACATGATAATCTTTCTTCTGGAAAAAGTACCTATCTATCATCAATCAGAAACAGAATTTTCACTTAAATTATAATTGTAATCTAGCACTTACCATAAAACACAATTTTATCACAAAAAAGTAGGTACAATTTCACATACCTACTTAATTCGCCAAATTTTTTTCTTCACGCGAAAACTTGCACTGACCGGTAGCCGGCTAACCGATTCAAAATTTCAAACTACTTGCTTCAAAGTTTCACCCGTATTCCGGACTTCGGAGCGGGGCGCTTCTTGAACGAGTCAACAATCAGTCAGATGCAAGCTGCGTAAGAATGAAGACGTCAATGAGTGAAGATAGATTATATTGGCAGAAAAAAATACGCATCGAAATGATAGGTGGTATTTCTATTGGATGTAACTTTTTAAATTTCAACAATTTGAACGAGATTGAATTAGTAGGCGACGCACAAAAAATTTTAGAATCTACCTGCATTTAAAAGTGAAAATCACAAAAACTTGAGATAGATGGTATTGATTATTAACCGTCGATATTGTGTTATCAATTTTATAACCTAGCTGTTAGTTTCCCTAAGACTGTGAAAATAAAAAAATAAAAAATAAAATAAATAAAATACTTAAAAAACAAAATAAATAGACATGTGTTGAAGGGTTTTTACAGAAAACCCTTAAAAAGGGTGAAATCAGATGTTAAAAGTCAAGTAAAAGCGAGGTGTGATTGACTGGAAATTCGGTATAGATACTATAACTACAAAATAAATGGGCAATTGTTTTAGGGTTTTTCGACTTATAAGGAGTGAAATTTGGTGACAAAGTTTGAAGTGAAACGTATTAAAAGGTGGAGCGATTTGTATGACAAAATCAGTTGTAACACTTAAAATACAAAATAATAGCCTGTAAAGAGTGAAACGCGGCGTCAAAGTTTGAAGAGAAATGTAATAAAGCGAGGTGCGATTGGCTTGAAACTCGGTTTGTATACTATTACAAACTGATTGGTTCAAATTCGCACGATAGCTTCTTGAATATTTTGCAAGCGGATTTAACAGTGCCAGACGATAGAATATAAACCGACCAATAGTCAGCCTTTTCTGGGAGCAGAATAAGCAAAATCCTGTGTCAGTGACGCATTTGTCTAAAAAAAAATTCGGCTCGCTACGCTCGCAAAGTTTGAAGCTCGCTTCGCTCGCACGGTGCCTTCTTGAATATTTTGCAAGCAGATTAAACTGTGCCAGACTATAGAATATACATCAACTAAAGCCAGCATTTTCTATGAGTAGAATAAGCAAAATCAAGAGTCAGTGACGCATTTGTCTACCAACAGTCAGCCTTTTCTTTATGCAGAATAAGCAAAATTAAGAGTCAGTGACGCATTTGTCTAAAAAAAATTCGGCTCGCTACGCTCGCAAACTTTAGTGCTCGCTTCGCTCGCACGGTAGCTTCTTGAATATTTTGCAAGCGAATTTATCTGTGTCAGACGATAGACTAAAAGCCGAGCAACAGCCAGCCATTTCTATGAGTACCATACCACAAACAAAACGAAGTTTCACATGACGCATTTGTCTTAAAAAAATTCGGCTCGCTTCCAAGTCAAAGAAGTTCTTGGTTCGAAGCTCGCTCCGCTCGCACCATAAAAGGAACCGACCAACAGTCAGCCTCTTTATGAAAATCGTAAGCAAAATCAAGTGACACAAGACGTATTTGTCTTAAAACAGTTTAGCTGGCTGCGCTCGCACCATAGCTTCTAGAATATTTTGCAAGCAGATTGAACTGTGCCAGACCAAAGAATATGAACCGACAAACAGTTAGCTTTTTCTATGAGCACCGTAAGCATAATCAACGTAGGTAACCACATTAAATACAAGTTAATACAACCTTTTACACTTTCACATTTGAGAGGTAGTTTTGAAAATAATTTTAAGAGACATTTTTACCAAATTTGCTTAGTTGTATTGTGATATAAATTCGATTTTACTCCATTCATTCACTTTATTAAGGGTTTAATTTCTAGAAATCCCTTTTAAGTAGGTACACCTCCAATTATCAAAATCCACTTTTCTCCGTGTTGGTCAAGTGGATTAGTACCTCTACTTTCGATCCGAAGGTCGTGGGTTTCGAATCCGGCCGTGCATCAATGAACTTTTTGCATCGAAAAAATTTATATACTTACGCTTTAACACGAGCTTATAACGGTGAACGAAAACATCGTGAGGAAACCAGTAAGCTCTCTAATAGCGTCGATGGCCTTGCAATCTGTCACGTATGGAAAGTTAACTTCTGCAATAAGTGGGCATGTACCAAATACCTATGTATGTATTTGGACATACCTCTGACTACCCCCTTAGACATCTTCAAAAAGATCTAAAAAAAATTGCCTAAGGATCTGAAAAAAATGTCTACCGCTCCCGGGATACAGTCGTGAAAATATTTCTTATTTCTTTAATTTTCTATCTATGACACTTTTCTTAAAATGGCAAGTCAGTACGACCAGTGTTTAAGGTAGGTATGTACCTACAACACGCGAGCGAAGCCGCGCGGGTCTGCTAGTAAAAATATAAATAATAACACAAAACCCGTTTTTTCAATAATTTTTACCTTCACCTATAAGGGTTAATATCTTTACTTTTTTACATGATGAAGAAACTAAGTTTCTACTTTTGGAATAACCTGTGTGGTAGGTACTCGAACTATTTCATGAAAAGTAATTTTTTTAAACATCGAGGTATATTATATTAAATAAAAGGGGAAATAAGACAGTAGAAATAATATCTTAATAGGTAAGTCTTTATCAAGTTTTATTCAATCATAACATGTACGAAAACAGCTACAAATATTTCAGATATTATATCTTAATGGGATGTAGAACTATTTAAATTAAAAATAATATATATTTAGGTAATCTATATTATTTTTAATTAATCAGTATTATTTAGGTCATCAGCAAATAATATTGTCTTTTTTAAACTTTCGCGATCAGAACACATTATAAAACATATCTTCCCGCGACCACGGCTGGTGCAATCCGGTCGAAACGTCGGGCGAATATTAAAGGTAAAATTCGTGATAAATACCCGTTTGCATATGTTTTATAAAGCAAATAATATTTTGATAACATTTAGGCTTAAAATTAAGACTTAACAAAAAACGCATGCTACGCATTGACTATCACAAAATAGGATTATACGATTTCGCACGTCATAAGCTAGCTTGGCACTACAACAATATCTAAAAAACTATACTTCAATCTCATTGATTTCGTCCACAAAATCTGCCAGCATATCATCAACTGTCAACGCCTTAATAGAAGAAACTATTTCGCTTGTAGCTTTATTTTCCTTATTGGCATCATCATTGTCAACAGGTTTATCAGTTCCATTCAATTTCGGAGCTCCTTTTATTTCATCGGCCGCTTTACTCTTCTCTACATCTAAATCTTGTGAGCCTCTGACAACTTGACCACAAGTTATCTGGATATCATCTGTATCATTAGTACTGGGTAGGTTCTCGTCGTCCATTTTATCAATATCCGTCACTTTAGTTTCCCCTGTATTTGGGTAATCATATACTACCTCCATAGACAACGGACTTTTGCCATCAACAACATCAGAATTGTTCAGCTGTGTTTTAGCTTCGTGTATATCCTTTTGCGAATCAGTTGTCTCCATGATATTCTCTACTTCTGCATCATTCTCCGTTCTTTCAACAACTACCTGAGTTTTTACATCATGAATGGCCAAATCTTTTATTGCTTGTGTTGGCTCAATATCATTTGTAGAACCATCGCGTGTAGCTTCACTACGGGATGTTTCTTGTTCAGTACTGGTAGAGTCACGGGTAGATTCTTGACTGTTCTGGGTAGATTCCAGACTGTTCTGGGTTGATTCTTGACTATTCTGGGTAGATTCTTGACTGTTTACGGCAGGTTCTTGACGATGACGCGTAACTTGAGTAGGTTCGTTATATATCTCTTCATTTTCAGCTATAACTTGGTTGGCGCCGGGTAACTCCACCGCTTCAATGACAGATTCGTCATCTGAGCTAATTTCCACTGAGTGTACAGACTGTGAGCTAATGCTGACGTTATCGGTTATTACAGAATCGTCGACGCGTGGACGTTTGGAGTCAGGCTCGTCTGTGATTGTGATGACGTTGTTTAGATCTTCCGAGTTCATCCTGTGAAGCAATAGGTTTGTTATTAATTTTATTTTAACAATATATATATATATATCCCTGGACATCCCACACAGCGTCATCTAGTCCCAAGCTAAGCAACTTAATGCTTGTGTTATGGTAACCAGATGACTGATATACTACATAGATACATTTTTTTTTGTAAATACATACATATTATACATAGAAAACAACCAGACAAGAAACAAATATTTGCAGATCATGCAAACATTTGTCCCGTAGCGGGGATCGAACCCGCAACCTCTGCATCTCAGGCAGGCTTTCGCCCACTGCGCAACAGAGGTCGTCAACAAGGAACAATATTCCACTCTCATACAGTAAGGAGTCAGTTCTTTACTGAGTAGTTAGATGATCCTTGTTTTTTGAGAATAATAGAAGATAAAATAATTTAGCAGTCTTATCATATTAAATTAGCAGTCAAAACCAACCAGTCTATTCCCAGCAGTTTCTCCAACACAGCCCTATTCCTCTCCGAAGTCCTCTTCCGTCCCTCTTCCTTATCCATCTTCAGCGAGTCTTCTAGCGTGAAGCAGAGAGAGGCAGGCGAGCAGTGCAGCTGTAGCCTGATGTCTAAAAGAGCTTGGGAACAGAACTTGGATATCTGGAACAAACAATTTTATTTATTTATTTGTTAAGGACAACAAACAATTACATTCAGGACTTATCTAAGGTAGTATAGCTATTAGTGCTTAGGTGCTAAGAATGTAACCAGCCCCGCTGTCCACAAATTAAGTAGGTACACAAAATGCAGTAAGATTTTTTTTAATTTATCCCAAAAATTAAATTGTGATTTTAGCTAACAGGCAATCGATGTTATGATTAAAATTTTAAGTTTAATGATTCATTTCCAGACTGGGCGGAATTAAAAGGATTAAAATACACTTTATAATTTTATATCGTGGGACTAAATGAAGCTATAATTAGTGAGGGAGTCAATGAAACCGTATTAAGTTAGCGTTTAGTCTCGAGGTGTAAACTGTATTTTTCACTATGAGTGCGAGAAAAATGAGAAATATATTTATTTCAAACCGCTCACTCAATGCTGCAAAAATTCTGAAAGTTTCGCGGTAACTTTTTTCTTCTAAACCAGACAGCCACAGATTAAAAACAAATGACGAAGATAGTAGTAAAACAAAATGGCGCCACCTTTGCGGAAAAAGCATAGAAGATCGTGCAAAGAAAATGGTCCACAGATAATAGTATTTTTACATTTTACTTTGATTGGTTAATAATAAATTACATTAATAATAAATACTCCTTGGGGATTAGCTAGCAGCTAGCTGATCAAATATGAATAAAAAAAATAAAAGATCCCAAGGAGTATCTATTATTGTATACGCATTAACACGAGCTCTTAGCGGAGTTGGATAAAGTCTAGCTGGTAGCATTTACTTTGTTGAATAAATAACACAAACCTCTCTCTGTGGGCTATTGATGAGAGCGCTGTACAGTTGCAGACAGTACTGTGTGGGCGGCGGTACTTTCACAGAGCAGTTCTTACGACACGCCTCTGTAAACAAACCACATTATTGTACCTTGATATTATTTATTTATTGTAATAAACTGAGATATAATTCGCGTCGCGCCATGTAAAAAGAGCGCTGGCTGTCAAACTGCGCAGTGGTCGATGATTGGTGGAGAGGTAACGCGGCGCACTTCATACCATTGATTTAGCGAGTGAACACAGACGCAAACATACTCCCGCTACATCGCCTCAGCGCTCTTTTTACGTGGCGCGACCTATACTACTTAACAGAATTGTTATTCTAAAGCGTACTAAATTAATATTCTAAACTAGGACACATTAATAAAAAATAAAAACAAAATTAAATTAACTATAACAAAAAAAAGGCATTCTGTACTGGTGTATTATATTGTCTGTGGATGTGGTGTGGACATACCTAATGCATGGAGCAGCCACATAGCGCGCTCGGTCGTGTGATCTTGAATCGCGAAGCACTCGCGGACAAAAAGTTCTTGGAATTGCTAGAATAAAAATAAGTCAATTCTACATTCAAAAAAATTTGGAAATTATTGGAGACTAGCTTACTCGCCTAGCTTACTCGGGTACTTTTGATCCCGGTATTCCATGAACAGAAACTATTCGCGTGAACACCGCGGGGCGCAGCTAGTAACAAAAAAATCCTTTGACTTCACCTAAAATAAGATAACTACCTTAAGGCTCAACTCACACCAAAAGAGCGGCGAAGAGCAGCGAAGCGGAGCGCAGTTTCAGTGTCATATGAATTTCAACTTTATTTTCATCACTTTATTACTTATTATCGCAGAGAAGGCGCGCATATTTAAAAGAAATACAACGGTGAGTTATAATAACAGTGCTTTACTAAAAATATAGGTACACAATCAACCTTAATGCTAGAACATAATTTTCTAATCAAACCTTGGACTTGAACAATTTACAACTCAGTATGGATATCAGTTACTTCTTTCCTCGACGACAGCCAGAATAAAAGTGAGCTCCTCGGCTCTGCCTCGTCGAACCGCCCCGCTGTGGGCGTTGACCATGGTGAGCAGCTAGCGTGTTGTACTTCAAACAACTGTCACTGTCAAAATGCAGCACCGGAAATCGTTTGCGACAACATATTCGAATTCGCCGGAATTCCCGCTGCGCCGCGAGCATCCGCGCGACTCGTTCGAGTTTCTCATGCGATAATAAGTATTACAGTAATGAAAATAAAGTTGAAATTCATATGACACTGAAACTGCGCTCCCGCTGCTCTTCGCCGCTCTTTTGGTGTGAGTTGAGTCTAACTTATATTCGTTACCTTATGAGTAGCAGGCTTCAAGAATATCCCGCAGACAGAGAGGAAGGTTTCCGCGCATTCTAAAGCTGCCACCGCTACCTCGTCGTTTGATTTGTCAGTTCTGAAAATAATAATTTGTATAATACTAGCTTACTCGCCCGCGGCTTCGCTTGCGTGGTACCTTGACAAAATATAGCCTATGTTCATTCGGAAAGTCCACGTCCAAACATACAAACAAAGCAACTTAACCTCTTTATATTATTAGAATAGCCTGTTGGTTTTCTGTTTTATGAGTTCCGATTTATTTCTATTTTTAATGTTATTTTATTTTATACTTCAATAAATATCCTTGGTCATTCCACACAGCGTCATAGCCCCAAGCTAAACAATTTAATGCTTGTGTTATGGTAACCAGATGACTGATACTACATAGATACATTTTTTTTTCAATACATACCATACCATACATATTATCAAAGAAAACACCCAGACACGAGACAAATATTTGCAGACCACACAAACATTTGTCCCGCAGCGGGAATCGTACCCGCAAACTCTGCGTCTCAGGCGGACTTTCTTCCACTGCGCCACAGAGGTCGTCAAACATATGATAATTAACTCACAAGTTATTTTTGTCCTTCTGTCCGGGCGAATGCTGGCTGATGTTACTTTCCTTCATCATTGTGTTCGCGAGTCTCTTCCTAGCTTTCTTACTAAGATTTTTCATAGGTTGAGCGTTCACCTACAAATAAAAATACAGGTTACAAGCCCATTGACGCTACTAGGTATGCCTCCAGGGAGTTTTCATCATCAGTTTTCGAGTGGTATAGTTAACTTCGCTCACGTGTCAAGTACTCTAATGCCGGGTTCCTATATCCAACTAACGGATGTCCGTAGGTCGGTCGTCATAGCAACGTTGTTATCTGTCAAAAAGTCTCATACATTTTGGGTTGAATCCTAACTGTCATATCTGTCAAAAAGTCTCATACATTTTGTGTTGAATAAACAACGTTGCTATGACGACCGACCTACGGACATCCGTTAGTTGGATATAGGAACCCGGCATAAATGTATGGAATGTTTAGTTCATGCAAGTTACCGGGGGCGGCGCTGCACTGGATTTTCATACATTTGTGATACTTGACTCGGTATCGAGGACAGTATCCATTACTACGGTAAACTCGTGATAGACCCATAAAGACTGTGTGTGTGTAGTCGCGTTGCTACAGGCATTAGAATTACCTAGCATGTAAAACGAAACTGAAGTGATCCTTGAGGTCCTACCAAAATAAACGATTTTTCTTTCTTTCTAGAAAACTGGTTTCCTCACAATCTTTTCCTTCGCCGTTGAGAGCTCGTGAGTCGTGATATATTTCGAAACCAAAGATCCATTGATGCACGGCCGGATTCGAACCCACGATCTTCGGATTGAAAGTCGAGGCACTAACCCACTTGACCAACACGGCTCTTAGATAAAATAGTCTAACCATGTTAGGTATTCTAAATTTCTAGGTTTTTCCGAACCCATCAGTTCCCATCCTCTCTTCAAAATCATGCAATCAAAATCAATTAATGATTGATTATGACGTCTGATAGAGGGAAATGGAAGAAGAACACAATGACATGTTGTGCCGACCCCACATAGTGGGATAAGGGCAGGAAGGAGGTATGGAAATCTAATAAAGAATAGTCATTCTTTATTAGATTTCCATACCATTCCATTTCCATACCTCCTTCTACGGACCCTTACCGTAAGTTGCATAGTTTGTTTGGTAGGTGTGACGTCACTCAGTATATGTGAGGTCAGGTCATCGTGCCAGGCTCGCGTGCGTGCCTCGGTGGAAGGTCGGTGCACATGGAGACAGTCCAGCCAACTTGCAAGGCTGCTGTATGCTTGTATACGAACTTTGCTGTAACATACATCCATATGTTTTACTATCACCTATATCCAACGTACGGATGTCCGTAGGTCGGTCGTCATAGCAACGTTGTTTAGACAACACAAAATGAATCGACACCTTTTGACAGATAACAACGTTGCTATGACAACCTACGGACATCCGTACGTTCGAAATAGAAACCCGGCATTAGTATGTCACAATTGCAAGTTCAGATTACGCCTATAAGAGTAAGCCTAAGACCTATACACTATAATATAATGTTTCTTATTAATTCACTCTTTGTAAGCAGAATTCAACTTATAGCATTTACCTTGTTTCTTCGCTAGGGTAATCTGCACTCCATTTAAGTGTTTGCATCATGAATCTAAACACCAATGCCGAGAACGGAATGAGGTTTGATCCAAGGCTGAAAAAATGTATTTAAAAATTAAGTATATTCATATGAGCTAGTGACAAACACTAGACAGAATTTTTAGACTGCCTAAAAGGTCTCCATCATGTTAATGTTTAGTTTTTGGTCCATCTTATTTATATTGAGCTATACAGGGTGTGTCAAAATTTTGAGTCCTTATGGGTCATCGCGATTAAACTCTGGATAAAAAAAAAAAATAAAAGGTAACTGTTGGACTCAGCTGCGGGGACTAAATTGCAATTTAATTTTGATCTTCAGGATCAAAAGTCGAAAACTGTGGGGTCACAAAAAAACCATGACGTAGATTGCCAGTATATATTTTTGGGATTTTAAAACTCTTAGGTGAATATGATAAAGAGGAGATGAGATGAGATGAGATGGATGAGATGGCGGGACGAGTTGGACTCCTACCTTAGCACATGGCCTGTGGACGCGCTAAGTCGCGAAGAGTGGAAGAAGGGGAGGGAGGCCTTTGCCCTGCAGTAGGACGATTGTGGCTGAATAATAATAATAATAATAGGTGAATATGAAAAAATTGTATTACTGTTTATATTTACCAAGCCACAAGCGCATCCAGCGTCCTTAGAGCCTGTATCTTGACAGTGGTAACATTAGCTGAGTCTTCTGTGCCAGGCGCTGTCAAAGCTTGCAGTATGACACCTAGTATCAATTGTGGCTGGATCGGTTTGGCCACTGGATAGATTTCCCTGCAAAATAACACAACATTACTAAGAGCTAATATTGTTGTACAATAACTGTTCTAATCAAATAATAGTGGCAATGCGGAGTGTCGCAAAAGCTAAACTAAACTAACTAAAATTAATGCCATCCTTTTTATTCCCATCGCTATGAAAGGGACGGCAACATTTTTGGTTAGTTAATTTTAGCTTTTGCTATACTCCGAATTGCCACTAATGGGTGGATATGCTTCAAATTTCTGACTGGCTGTGACTAAACACAGCGCTGGCAGACCACCTGCTAGATGGGTGGTAACACATTGTTAAGTCACCACCAAGACCTGGATGCGATCGGCAGAGATTGGAGACCTACACCCAGCTGTGGGTTGACACAGGCTAAAAATGTTGATGATTACTATTTATTTATTTACACACACATGGACTAAACATTAGGTACATTTCGTTACTAAGTCGTTATATCTATTTAACAAATAATAAAAAATAAATCAATGAAAATTGCCAAACTATTAACACACAAATATTACAGAAACAATAAAACAATTAACGATGAAAGAAGATACTTACACAAGCATAGCTTGGATGTATATCAGCACATTTCGAAGTCTTGTGCACAGTACTGCAGATTTATTCACCGCCTCATCATCACCAACCAGCTTGTAAATGTCTTTCAATGCTTCAGGAAGAATGGAACCGGGGCTCGCTTGAGTTTTTTCTTTCTAAAATGAACAAATATGATGTGAGTGATATATCCTAGGGATAGTACAGAACTGAATTACCAAGAAGTATATTTACGCTTATAGCACTTCAACTTACTTGAGTATGCTGCTTGCTTAATATGCCAGCATTCTTAGTGAAAAGGCTGTCAATGAGTCTGTGGGCCGCAGAACACAGTGCTGCCATCTGATCTCGCCAGCATGACTTGGCTGTCGCCGCCTTCTCTTGCGATGGTCTTACCTGTTAAAATTAACATCCTCAGTGATAAATTATTATATTTATTTAATCGTATGACGTAGGTACATAGGTATTGACTGATATAAACACAAACAAAATAATTTCTATAAAAACTAAAAACAACAAAATAAAAAAATTATTATATTAGGGTGTGACATGGAACATATATAATATAGCAAGTTCGTTCGTTTGTATGAGCAAGTGGCCAACTCTGGTGACGGAGATTTTTAGGCCATCGTCAAATACCGTCTCACATACAGCTGAATGTCCCAAAACAGGAGACAGATTCCAGTAAAATAGAACAAAATAAAAAATTCAGTAAGGCTTCTAGGATCACATAGAAACAGGTGTAGGGAGTCGCGTTGGAACAGGCAATAGAATCTACCTAGCATAACCTAGCATGTAAGACGAAGTTGAAGTGAGCCTTGAGGTCCTACTGAAATAAACTATTTTTCTTTCTTTTATTTTGCAAGCTAGGTGATTCTACTGCCTGTTCTAACATGACAAGCCAAGAAAGGAATCAGGCAAGAATACATTGGGGTGGGCCTAGCTATTTTATTCGGTGATTCTTTTACAATTTAAATACTCAAGCTGCAGTGGAGAGCCAGTCAAAGAAAGTGAAGCTCCTCAAAGTAAGTAAAAGTGATTTTAAACTAATTTGGAGAGTAATGAGTATCAGTTTATGACACTGGTCAGCTATTTTTATGGGATGCTTATCATCTAGCCCTGCCATAACACAAGTGCTTCTATTGAATATTAATTTAAGTACCAGCTTATAATGCATTTTAACATTCACAAAACATAACATAATTTTACTATAACCATAAGGACACTCGGATCTCTAAACACTTAGGACCCTTTGAAGATTACCTACACACATTATTAAACCAAGCTTAATATCAATTTTATTGTGTTAATAAAGTAGCACTAAGATAACTCACTTGCTGCACAGCATGTGCACATTTAGCTGCCTCAAGCACATTGTAGAAGTTGTTTGCTGATAGGAAGTGAGCCAGATAGTTTTCTATTGTTGGCCGATGAGTTCCACAATATTTGGGAAAACTGTCAAAGTAAAAATTTATATTTACTATAGTTTATTCCTATAGTATGTTTAAAGAGGTATCATACTGATATTCCTCATAATAAAAAAGTAATGAGACTGAGGCAAAGAGGTGTGTCAGGATCATAGCAAGTGGAGATCTGTGGTCTCAGTCTACCCCCACGAGAAAGAGGCGCGATATTATATTCATAAATCTTCGCCTTTTTACTTAAGGCTTCTGCGCTGTACGACTTCCCCATACAAACGTAATACCATAACCATTTGAAATTTGAGCATATCTTTAGCATAGTATGCTATTATTCGTATTAGGATAGCATTTCGCACCTTCGGTAGAACAAGGGCCGAACTACCAAATTTTCGAAAAATGACTTAAGTATGCCAAAGTGCTTTAAAAACGTATTTTTACCCGGAGGTAAAAAGACACTCGTTCAATTCCATCTAATTTCGCCAGAGGGCGACAGTGCCTTTGTCACATTGAAGCGTTTTTTCAACCGTATTGGCGCGACAAAGTCTCATTGGTCAATTGCGGCGGGGCCTGCGCGCGGTGAATTTGTGTTCTGGAGCGACACAGACATTGAGGTAATTATGCCATTTTTTGTTTGAGACTCTGGAAGGACAAAGACACAAGTTGTGTACTTCTGCCTTAAATACGAGTAATTATTTGGAGGAACAAAGTCGTTTCAGTAATTTTTTATTTTAAAATAGATAGTTTATTATCTTAAGACAAACTTTATGATTCCAAAAACGACACTGATTATGACCGACTGATTTAAGACACAGATAGTATTAAGGAAGAAATGGTATTAGGCCGTCACAATTATTTCTAGCTCTTTTGAATACCTTTTTCAAGTGATTTTTACTATGTCGACATTGAAAATTCCTGATTATATACGTTTGGTTGGTTAGAAAATAAACGATTATTGTTAAAAATGTATTAGTTTTATTCTATAAACCATCTCAATATAATTGTGTTACTAGGGACATAATTACAAAGTAATTACAATTTTGGCGGAATAAGGGCATAAGTGTACCCCAAATTTTTTATTTAATTTAATATTGTAGTAATAATAAATAATTGACTCCTTTATGGAATTTATATCAACTCGCAAATGTGTAAGGTATATTTCACGCAAAAAAAAAATTAACTTAGGCATAAAATACACATAGATAAATACGATCGAAGTGAAAAAAAAACTTAAAATGGCTGTATTGAAAAATTACAAAACATGTAGTTCAGCCCTTGTTCTACCGAGGGTGCGATTTATCTAGGTTTCTGCCAGAAGATTTTTTCAAAATACTTAGCTAAAGTGAAATTAAACCGAATCGCATTTTGCATATTTTTACATCATAGAAGACATGTTTTCTTAATATTTATATAGTACTAAACACTAGGATATTTTAAGTTTCCTTCTGTAAGAAACATAGCTTATATGGTCTAGTATCAGAAAAACAACACTGTGTGAAGAATAAAAACAATTTTCAGTCATAATTTTTGGGACTACGGGAGACAAGCAAATTCCTTGCAAAATAGCCATGCATTTACATTTAATACATTTTTAACCTTTTCTAACAGTGCGTTTGTGTGCGTGTGTCACGCACGCTCACGCACACAGATGCAAAATGACAATCACACCAAGATTTTGTCGTGTGTCGATGTTTGAACGCGCGAGTAATTGAATTTTGCCGAGCCACGTCGCCGGACTCTTAATACTCAGTGATAATTTAGGTATGTTAGTTACCCAGGAATACATACCTGAGTACAAGCCCTGTCAAGCTTATTCTATCTCAACAATGTCCCAGGCACTAGTGTTCCATTATGTGTAGGTAAAGATTGCCTCATAATGCTGTATAAATCATCTAGTAAAGATGTTAAGGCCTGGGTATTTTTATAAGCCCTGCCAAATTTTGTGGTCCTGAGCATTACTGATTCATCAATTATGATTTTTTTTATTTCTTTGACTCAGTTTGATATTGAATTACCCAATTTTCTTCAATTATCCATCAAGGTTTTACCCCAGTAATCTCATCACTTCAACTTATCAAGTGTCTAATGTTTTAATTTTAATATTCCTATTTATGTACCTATTGCGGGTTCGATTCCTGCTGCGGGAGAAATGTTTGCATGATCTGCAAATATTTGTCTCGAGTCTGGGTGTTTTTTATTTTTTATCTATAATATGTATGTATTTACAAAAAAAAAGTATCTAAGTATTCTATCAGTCATCTGGTTACCAACACAAGCATTGAATTGCTTAGCTTGGGACTAGATGACGCTGTGTGAAATGTCCAAGAATATTTATTTATTTATTCATATAAAAACAAGATTATGCAACAAAGCCTTTTAAAGCTTGCCTTGTAAGAAATCCAATAAAGGAGGTACTGTGCTCTATTATAGAGAAATAAAAAGAATATAAATAGAATTATAATAATTGAGGTACCTAGGTAATGTGTCTAATTTACATAAGTACAATTCTTTTTTCATTTTTAAATAATACGCCTTTTTAGAGTACATGTCCCCGACCCCCTTTCGGGTCAAATATATGACTTGATATTACACAGAGCATGTAAATGTATGATTATACGAACATCGTGTTGAGAGGTTACGTACCGGTTTATTATATTTTCTAATGCACGTAGCCATCTGTTGCTATCTATATTCTTGTATTTCAGTAAATTTTGAAAGAAAGCAGCTAATGCCTCCTTCACAGCTTCGCTATTGTTCGCATCCACATCGCGAACCCTATTCAAAACTTGACCTGAAATTATGTTACGAAGAGTGATTAGAATGGAAAAAAGGCACATCTGATTAGTTTAAATTCAAAGTGGCAATGATACTTACTCATTTTTCCGATTTGGCACAATATTGATAAATAAAATCGTTAGTTTCATCTATCTATTTTGATATAAAATTTAGAAGTAAACAAACCCACGAGTTCGATCGATTTTTTTTGATGCAGGACAGGAATTTTGTTTGACATGACAGACAAGACAACAATGTGGTTTTCAAAGAGCGTGGTTTTGTCTATGATTTGAGTGATGTGCTGTTCTATAATCTGAATTGTTTCGGAAGCTGACGGTAAAAATAATCGAGTTAAATAACCGGAAGTGACTGACAGTGAAACAAGAAAGGCAAAAATGGGGCAAGGGCTATTTCATTCACTCTTTAACAAAAAGTTAGTGTCTTTGGTTCTCGGTTAGTGTTTTGTCTGTCTGTGGTGTTGTTTAATTGTCAAAGAGAATGTAACACTAAATAATTTTTTTTAGTTGTTTTTGTCAAAGAGCATGTAATAGTAAGAGACGGAAGTGCCATACAAACAAATCGAACCCTAGACGATGTATTAATCACCCAGTGAACAATAAGACCAACGTAATAAAACCAAACCACGACCACAGAACATATTGACCACGACATACTGCCAACATAGAGAATATAAAAATGTTACATTCTCTATGTTGGCAGTATCTAGGGATGTACCTAGTGACTATCGAAAATTTATCGATATCGATACCTATCAGCAGTAGCTAGGATTTTTGGATTCCATTAAATTATTTGTAGGTATTTCTTTCATAAATAAAAGAATTAATAATTAATTTAAGCAAGTATACATTTATTTGAACATCTACATAGGGTGTTTTGGGGGCGATAAATCGATCTAGCTAGGATTAATTTTTAGAAAATGACGTTTATATCCGTGTTTTCATGTAATGTTTGCCATCCAGGTACTTTCATTAGTGACGAAGATCATCAAGCTTTTGTTTATGCTTCGTCATGCTGCTTCGATTTTCTGGTAGGTTGTCTGCAACAAATATTGTTGTATTATTATACAATAAAAAATATAAAATATATTATACCTAAACATAATGGTAATAGTGCCACTTGCGATCACCCATCAAAGTAGTGACATCCATGTTTACCTACTCCTAAAAATGTAGATGATTCAATTAAAAACTTAATAGGTATAAAATAATGTCTAAGTTACATTTATAAATTATGGTAATCCAAACAAAATAAAACTTTATAAACATAGCAAACAAACAAATTAATCATTCCAGTTTCGTAAAACAAACTATCGATATCGATAAATCTAGGTTGATAGTCAAGCACTATTGTTTACCTACATACGGTATGAGAAAATTTTCTTGCAAAAACTTTAACGAATCGTATCATTATTTTACCAAATTTTGGAAATAAATGGCATAAAATTGCTTACCGATCTATATATAGAGGAAATTGAACCATAAAAATGCGTTTTTGCACTCCTTCGCGGCATGTTTTCATATTGCAAATTTCACATTGATTTTACTCATATTACTAAACACACTATTACACTACAGAAAACTATTGAATAACAATGTTTTACACGTATCTTTATTTATGATTTCACGACTTAGATTAAATTTTCTGTAACAAATAAATAATTGTCAAATTGTCAACAAACTAAAATTCGAAAGACTTCGTGAATTGACATGACACCACAGACAGTGGACAGACCAAAGAGAATGTAGAATGTAGCCCATAGAGAAAAGACATCTTCCTTGATGTAGCCACAGACTAATGATGGATGATGGTGTACTTCTTCTTCTTCTTCGTTCTTACGCTCGTTCGTTCATTCTTACTAAAATCCGTCTATGTTGGAGTGTCCTATTTTAGTATAGCTCTACAGAGTTGTCAGTGCTCTTCGTTATTCGAACGGGTTGTAGCCTCGTCAGAGTATAATGTTCTGTGGTTGTAGCAGCCATTAAAACTCCGGGGCGTTTCATATATCGTCTTTTTGACAGGTACATTCGCCAGACTGGTTTTTGTGCTCAGCCAGCGTAGCGTGTTGTAGTGCGCGTGCTTCACAGCTATTTTATTTCTTGCTTTCTTGTGAGAAAATAGTAAACAGTGATTTAATTAACTTATACGTTGACCTAGTAAAACAAGCTTAAACCAACATGGCTACTTTGGACGACAAGATCTTGGGAGAAAAGCTCCAAAACTATTGCAGTAGCAGCGAAGACGAAGACGGTGGAGGCTCAGACGATGATAGAAGCGGTGACGAAGAGGGAAATCCCGTGAAAAGTGAAGCTAAATCATCGCTCCCTCCAGCTCCCGTCAACAAATGGAACGGCACAGCCAACAACACTGGACCGAAAGGAGTTCTTGAAGACTGGCGCCGATTCAAGCAATTAGAAGCTGAGAACCGCGCTGAATTGGAAAAAGAACGCATTGCTTTAGCCGAAAAACTGACTCTCTCTGTCAAGCCTGAGCGCGAGGCCGAGGAAGATAAGAAAATAGAGGAGATTGAAGATGAACTCAATGAATTAATGGATGAGGAATTTCTAATGCAATACCAAAAGCAGCGCATGCAGGAACTGATGTCACAACTACAAAAAGCTCCAAAGTTTGGCGCCGTCACAACTTTGAACTCAAAAGATGAGTTTTTGGATGCTATAGACAAAGAGGATGCAAAAGTTACTGTTATCATACATATCCACAACAAGAAGTCTCGTGCTTGTGAAACTATGAATGGGTGCTTAGATATTCTAGCAGCTGATTATAGGGATATAAAGTTCTGTCGGATATTGGCAGACATAACTGGCATGAGCCGGTTATTCAGATCTGAAGGTGTACCAGCTATATTGGTGTACAAAGGAGGCCAGATCATAGGCAATTTTGTCCAATTGGCTACAGAATTGGGGAATGATTTCTTTGCTACAGATGTTGAGCGTTTTCTGATAGAGTATGGAGTTTTTCCTGAGAAGTAGTTTAATCTGATATTTGAGATTAATCTGAAACTTAATTGTATACCTACTTGTATGCTTGGGCTATGAATGTATTTGTGGATGTTTTAGATGCCTTACTATGTAATAAATTTTTAAACATACTTTTTAAATGTGAATCACAATACTTGTCTTTACATTTTTCACTGCCCATCATTTTTATAGTACTTTTTCAAGTAAATAATGCTTATCTATCAGATCTCACCTCAGGTACAATTTATATTGTTTGTAGCATTTAATGTAGCATTAAGTAGTGGTTACTTCGGGACCTGTTATAGTATTATTATTTTTTCTCAGTTTTAATATGATTTTGATGACTATTCATTTATTACATAAGACACCATTTGCTGATCTTGGTCTTTACAGGGCCTTATCAATTGTGTGCCAAAAAAAAACAATTAGAAACAAAAAATTACATCAATGATTATTACAGTATTTTGCTCTTGGATTTAAAAGATCAAAGAAAGTTTAAAAATAAGGTTTTTTTGGACCTCTTCTCCCAAATTGTCTTATAAAATAAATGAATTTAGGCTATTAGTTGATAAGATGATAGCAATGTGGTTTCTAAATAATTATTTAACTAAAATTGTTTTTTTAGTATATTTAAGTACCTTAGTTTTTAAATAATCCGAGTTTCTGGATGAAATCCGTTTATAAGGATTTTGCTAGTGTGTCTAATATTTATTTGTTTTGATAAATATTTATTATGTACCTACATACTCAAATTCAATGTCGCAATAAATAAAATACGAAACATCATATTTTTTATTAGTATGAGCAAAGACGATTAAATCGTCGGGAAATAATAAAAGGTAAATTACGCGATAAAATCCTGTAAATTTCTATTTAAAAGTAAAGACGATTAATATCTAGGTATGAGTGAATGAAGCGACCATAGCAAGTGGAAATCTGTGGTCTCTGCCTGTCTACCCCTAAGCGAAGAGTGTATTATTTACGTAAGATCATTAAAATAAAGGGAAAATAAGGAACATTTTATTCCAAAACGAAGTCGGTAAAGCTATAATTTCATGCAATTATTGTCTTAATTTGGTGAAAGTATAAGTACTACTATTTGCATACTTTTATCAGTGATCTCAATGTGGTTTGTTTCTCATTTTTTGTACAGTTCAGGGCTTCTGTTCTGGCACATTAATGTTAATGTGCAATGAACACAAACCACGAACTGGCTATGTAGCCAGTCAATGTATTTGAAAACAAGGCGAAATAGTAATTTATGTAATAAGAACATTTCTACTTGTCAGTAATATACCTAAGGTAAGGTGTGCCAGTGGGCCCAATTCCACTGTCATATTTTATGTGTTGTTAATTGTTAAGTAGGGTACTACCTTTAAAACTCTGCCTTGTAGCCAGTAATCCACCTACTAAAGTATTTGGTGCAGTCGTACACTTAGCGTCAACGTTATTAGGTTTTGCTTAAGACATAACTAGATACTTAGCGCCTACTAGGTAAGTAGGTAGGTAGGTATGTATCTGACGAATGATTGTAGGTGGACTTTTATGCTGTTGGTCACTGTGACAGCTACAGCTTCACCGGACGTATAAGTTTATATTAGCGGTAGAAGTAGGCGCGTAGCAATATAATTTTACACAATATGTAAAATTCTGATGTTCAAAGTCTGGTCATGCGACCTACCGACAACTTGTGCAGTGTACACCGCCGCGTACTGTGTTTTATTAAGTACCGTGTACACTGGGTGCTTGGCCCCAATTAGTCCCGCCCGAGCCATTACAGATAACAATCGCAGCAGGTAGCGTGTGAACAGATTTTAATGGTCAGGGGAAACCGACTCTATACTTAGAATCGGTAATTTTACTTGGAAAATACAACCTGTTGGCGATCGTGTAGATCTGTTGAACACAATTGTATTTCTTTCACCACATTCTAGGTAGCTAGGTAGGTACATACTAGTACTATCACAGACCATATACTATGGTAGCTAGGTAGGTACATACTAGTACTATCACAGACCACAGTAGGTACTATAGACGCATTTCGCAGTTTTCTAACAGCTTTGATTAGCTAACCAACGATCAAATCTCTACCATTACCATGCGTTTAGATTTGCATCGTTTAAATTTTATGGGGACAAGAAGCAAAACTCGCCTTGGCGTATTATTTTATCTGTGCCTTGGCTAATTCAATGCCATTTTTGTTCCACATAATGTAAAATGTAAAATCCACATACCTACTTATTGTAAAACCTATTGAGAGGTGTGCTCTACTCTTTCCTCTCTTGTCACCTTATCGGTCAAAATGTGTTTTTTAAATTGTAACTGTTCTAGTAGCTAGTATGGATGGGCCTTTGTTGAACTCGTTTGAAAATAATTGGATCGAATCACAATCTCACTAAACCGTGAAAAATGGGCGGGAGATACCTAGGTCTTTGCTCTGCAGCAAATCTGAAATAAGATAGGTACCTATAGTTTTTTATATATTTTTATTATAGTGTTAAACCACACTTAGGTATTTCATTAGAAAATGAAAAATCTTACGAAAAGTTACGTCCCGTCGAAGTCGTAACTTTTCGTAAGATTTTTCATTTTCTACTGAAATAAGATATCAATCATGAGTTTTGTGGAAGTAGGATCCTGTGGTATAGGTACCTAATCCAATTTTGTTTATTGGTTCATTCAAACGATAAAGCAGATTCCGAAAATATAAACACTGAAATCCGGGTTCGCCTTTGGCACTGTAGATAAATAACAATCTGTGCCTTGGACTCAGAATAACTCATTACATTAGGTACCTACCGACCGGGTAAGGTGCGAGATTATAATATATGACTACGTTTTATTTACCGGCGGATAAACAGTCGACGGCAGCGACGATATTTTTAGACCTATGACCTAATACTTTTATCGCCTTATGCTTTTTAAACTACAAATTTTTACGACTTGAATCTAGAGCAGAGAAATTATCTAAAAAGTAGGGCATTTAAAATTCAGATTGTTATATTATTCAATTCATAAATTGCTTAACTATCAGAGGTAGTTCTATGTGGTACCTACCTACATATCCTTAATATAGCTCGGGGATTATCGTGAATAGAACCAAGGGTAGAATTATAGGTATTATAATTTATTCGTGAAATTCGAATAATTACATTATGCTTATGTAAACTAGGTATAAACTGTTCTTATAAATATCTCCCTATCCGAACGGGAGGCAATACACATCGATAACTCAGTACTTATCAATAGCAAAGATGACATACAAAATCTTGTGAACTTTAAAAAGTTTCAACTTTTCAAGAAACTAGTGGCAATTCGGAGTGTCGCAAAAGCTAAACCAAACTAACTAAAATTAATGCCATCCTTTTTATTCCCATCGCTATGAAAGGGACGGCAACATTTTGAGTTAGTTAAGTTTAGCTGTTGCGATATTTCGAATTGCCACTACTGTCTGGTTTTGAAACTAAGTACATAAATATAAAAATGGAAGTAGGAAGGAGCTGTGTCGTTCGCGAATAACTCTTCAAATTGATTACTTCAGTTTCTTCCTTTCTCTAGTTCAGTTACAAGACAATTACTTCATAGTTTTTAAATTATCGCAGCTCAGCTCAAAACATACTAAGTACAAAAATATTGTACACTATAGTCTAAAGTTACTTTCACAGATACAAGTTGCGGATCAAAATCTACCTATAATTTAAATTGTTTAATTAAATCATTATAATGTAGTGAAAACGTCTACAAAATACATAGAGATAAAATAGTTATTTAACATTTTAATCCTACGTATATTCCTTATCTAAAATCGCCTAGATCTTTACATTTATTGCTAAAATTCAGAGGCAGTGTAAAATGACTACCATTTACAGATGTACACCAAAATTACTTAATCTGGGGTGCTGCAGTACGTGCGTGCCTATCACAATAGTGGCAATTCGGAGTTTCGCAACAGCTAAACTTAACTAACCAAAAATGTTGCCGTCCCTTTCATAGCGATTGGAATAAAAAGGATAGCATTAATTTTAGTAAGTTTAGTTTAGATTTTGCTACACTCTGAATTGCCACTAATATCACCTTAAATTAGAAATCATAACTGAATCTATTAAAGTCTCTATTTATTAAACTGTAAGTATCTTCATGTGCAGTGAATGGATAAATATTTTTTCACAAAAAAAAGTAGGTACTTACATAAAGAAAACATAGAAAACCAAATCTTTTGAAACAGTTTTATATACTGGTCCCGGCTTTTAAATCGTTATGCCACGACGGAGGCCTTGAGGTGGCCTAAAAACTCAGTCACCAGAGTTTGCCACTAGCTCATACAAACTTAATACCTTTTTACTGGTTTTTTATGAGACTGCACTTTTTAGTTCATTGCCACGGGATAGGGTATAGAGTCGTTTACGAATAAGTAGGTCAATAAAAAATAAAAATCATAATACTAAATAAGGTAAAATTGACTGACGGCTAGTCTCAGTAACCTATCTATCTTTGGTTTTGCTTACTGCAGTTAGATATTTGACATTTCTTCCATACAAAAAAACGTCAAATAGCTACTGACAGTAAGCAAAACCAAAGATAGATAGGTATATGCGATTGGCTGTAAGTTATAGAGCGAGTACTGTAGCTCTAACTATGCGTTTGACGCGATTCAGATCAATTTCATAATAAATGTTCTTGAATTTTGCGGTTTTGTTCAAATATTGTACTGGAACTATATTGCTTAATAATTCTAGAGACCGCATACAACTTAATATAACAAATATCGTAGTTCACGGCAGTTATATCACATTGTAAACACTTTGTTATGTCAACAATACAATAATACTTTTAACTTGCAACTTATAACTTTACTAATTGTTATGGTGACATTTTATAAAATGTTATACAATAGTCTATAACTCCGATTCACTCACATACGCACAAATAAAAAACCTCCTATTTTAGTCGATAAAAATATGCGTTTAACCAACTTCAAAAAAGGAGGTTCTATGTTCCACTGTACGTATTTTTGATAAATGGAAAACATTCATATAAACAGAGGTTATAGGTCGCGCCACGTAAAAAGACGCGCGGTCGGGGAAGTAGCGGGAGTATGTTTGCGCCTGTGTTCACTCGCTGACGAACCAATAGCACTCGCTGAATCAATGGTATGAAGTGCGCCGCGTTACCTCTCCACCAATCATCGACCACTGCGCAGTTTGACAGCCAGCGCTCTTTTAACGTGGGGCGACCTATACATCTTTTTAAAACGTAGTTTGTTGATTATCATAATTTTATTTTGTGTTCATAAGATTTTGCTAAAGGAGAGCTGACAGAGATTTCTAGTAATGTAGTAAAAATAAAAAAAATGCAGGATCTCTAGAACAGTTTTAAAGACGTTCTTTCTTACCTTGCAATCTTTCTTACCTCTTTCTCATGCAAAATAATTATTAACACCTGGACAAAGGCTATGTTTAACCAGGGCGAAATCGGGCCGTTAAAAAGGCTATTCATTTTACAAAAACTGATTGTTATTGGTAAAATGCACCTAAACTTCAGCTACTTTCGCTTTGTCACTTTTGTAAATAAACTATCACTTACAAATTGAATTGCTTGCTAATGATTGGTTTTTTGACCGTGTAGATGGTACCTAATTTGTATTGAAGAGAGTACATGGTCACTAATCTCCAATAATTGCGAAATATGTATAAAAATCAACAGAAAAAAAGTTATTTTTAGGTTAAGTACTGACAGTTTGCTTACAAAAATGCAATGGCGAATTTCGCCGAAATAAGGGCTATCTAGAACCAATATAAATGTACGTAGATGCACGTTATAAACTAATCCTAATCGGTCTCTATCTATCACATCTAACTAATCTCTATAACTTCATCGGCGGCGTCAGTGCGCCTGCGCTTCGGCGGCTTAGGCACCGGCTCATCGCCGTCCTCCTCGACGATCTCCAGGTCGTCATCGCTATCGTTCCTCGGCTTCGAAGGCCCCGGTTGTGGTTCAGACGACGCACCATTCTTGGGGGTCTCGACCGGTGCGGGCGGGGGGGCGTCGGCATCGGTGATGAGCCTCCAAGACTTCTCATCGTTCTCCTGCTGCAAACGCACTCTGACTTCGTAGTTTTGAAGGAAATCGTCCACGAGTAGAGCGCAGCCATCGTTCAGTCCTATCTCTTGGAGTGTTTTGTCGTTGTTGTGGTCCGTCTCGCCGGGCTCCGAGGAGAGGACCACGACCCCCTTGCCTTCGATCGTGGCGTCTGGAGCTTGCATGTTCAGACCGTCTTTTAGGGCTCCGTTGAGATCTTTCAGGGTGAGCTGCTTGAGGTTGCAAGCGAGCGCGACCTCGGGCTTCGGCGAACAGACGTAGCATTTCGGGTTGGGTGGTATTAGTTCTGAAATTAAAGTTTTTATTACTGTTTTGTATTGTATTTTATTCCAGAAAGAGTTTGAAATGAAAGTAACTTTTTTTCATTATAATAGCACACGGGAAATTACTCACGTAAAATTAAATATAATAATTTTACGTGAGTAATTTCCCGTGTGCTATTATAATGTCTAACTTTTTTTCTTTTGAATGAAATGACAATTGTTAGCTTCATTGCTTTCTAAGAGTTCCTTTAGGTACAACATATCACTCAGCTGCCTTTCTCAGTCACACAGAAACAAAGAAGAATATATACAACATTCTTGTGGGTAAAAGAGACAAAGCATTACATCTTTTGTCCCTCATCGCGTGCCGCTTTTTTGTATGCCCGGA
Source organism: Xanthorhoe designata (assembly GCA_963582015.1). Classification (NCBI taxonomy): domain Eukaryota; kingdom Metazoa; phylum Arthropoda; class Insecta; order Lepidoptera; family Geometridae; genus Xanthorhoe; species Xanthorhoe designata. The sequence continues at coordinate 2,301,810 of OY757045.1, forward strand.
AACTTGATGCTCCGAATTTTGTACTACGAAACTATGGCTTTACTGTAATTTTTGTCCGGCGGCACGCTCGCTGTTCGTCCAGCCAGGTTCCAATATTAAACTTACGAATGATCGTAGATTGGTCATAGCAACTTTGTTTAGACAACAAAAAATGTAGGACACTTTTTGACAGATAACAATATCACTATGGCGACAGATCCACGGTTATTAGTAAGTTGATTATTGCAACCCGGCATAGGTCCACGATCTAAACTATAGTCTGACTCACTCTTCTCCGGCACGAAGAGTTGTCCTCTGTGGTTGACCTTGGGCCGCAGGTAGACGCTGGTGCAGAGCGCCAGGTCTCCGCGCAGCAGCGACGCGGCCCGCAGCACCGCCAGCCCGGCCACTATGGCGTTGGCCGTCGCGATCGCCGGGATTATGTTGCCGGCCATCGCTGGAAATTCATTGATATTGGATTCATAGATTGAAGAACGGTAGCTGTGAAACTTGAGAGTGTTAGCATGACGGAATACAAATTTATTTATTACCAAAACACACGATTATACAAGATTTGCTGGTGGTCCCCGCACGAGGCAAGCCTGTATCGCGGGAGGCCAGTTTACATTAAACGATTGCTTAAACAATGAAATGGCAATCAACACGAAACATTAACAAAAGATGTACCTACTACAAATAACAAAAGATAACATAAATGCGAGTTGGTTTTTGTTTTGTTTAATGTAATAAACAATAAAACAATAGTGGCAATTCTGGATGTCGCCAAAACTTAACTAAACCAATTTGACAGCACCAAAATGGATGCCATCCTTTTTATTTCGGTCGTTATGAAGGGACGGCAACATTTTTAGCGCTGTCAAATTAGGTTAGTTTCGGCGACATTCAGAATTGCCACAAATATTTTCCCAAATTATTGTTTGTTGTTTCCGTTTCCTTATTATAATGTCAATAAGGTTATACTTTTGTTTGTTCTATAAATGCAACTTGTGTTGTTGTGTACAGTATTGCTTATAAATGCTATGTCTACGTCTAATATAATAGTTTTACTGTACTACTCACATTTGACTTCGAAGCGTGACTTGAGCGGTATATTGAAGATATGCGCGCGCACGTTAGCGCAGGCCGTGACGAAGTCCATGGCTTGTCTCTCGTCCTTATCCCACACGAGGTGGTCACCGGCCGGACGAGACTTCAAGTCTGCTTGCAGCGCGGCCACGCTAGATGCGAACACCTGGGGTAACACATTCATTAGTATACGTCGCGCCACGGAAAATGAGCTCGGTCGGGGAAGTAGCGCGGGTTATTTTTGCGCCTGCGTTCACTCGCTGACGAACCAATAGCACTCGCTGAATCAATGGTATGAAGTGCGCCGCGCTACCTCTCCACCAATCATCGACCACTGCGCAGTTTGACAGCCAGCGCTCTTTTTACGTGGCGCGACTTATAATGAAAAGTTATTAAACGGTTGGTGCTAACAAGTGGCAAAATTTCAAATTTTATTAAACCAACTTCAATTTCTCGCTCCATACTAGGTCCATGGGTTGGGTATCTGCTTAGTCCGATGGGAAAGAGGCATGATTATAATGTAATCATTATTCTCCTGCCGTCATCCCACGCTAAGTGGGGTCGGCACATGTTTTTCTCTTCCACTCTCCTCTATCACTCGTCAACTCTGACATCACTCCTCTTACATTCATATCCTCTTTCACACAATCCATCCACTTCTTCTGCCTTTCTCTACTTGTATATATAATGTATATATGCGTGATTATATGTAATGTATGTAAATAATAGAGTGGTGACATGACATACCTGAGCACATTCATGCACAGTCCAGCACCTTTGGTCCGGCAGTCCGGAGTGAGCCACCGGGCCGCAGTCCTTGCCAGGCAAGTTGTCCCACATCAAAGGTGTGGGGGGCCGCCGCTTCTTCCACAGATTCTCCATCGAGAGCAGATATCGGATGTCATCGCCGAATAGCTTCGAGAACAACTTCACGGGGTCGTAGTTAGATTCAGCTGCCCAACTGCGCGTGCTTTTACGTTCTATGTTTCCTGATGAAAATATATGGATAGCATAATTTTATTTTGACATTTACTTTTACAGACATAATTGTTACAGCTACTTCTACTTCTATCAATGCGTTTAAAAACAAGCTCGACATCTGGCTACAAACTAACAAAACAGTGCTCAAAAAGATTAACCAATCATAAACTACCAATGACTGTTCCAACACTGTGATATAGGCATACCAGCTATAGCTAATTGTCTATCATCAAATAAATAATTTATATGAATTTACGGGACTTCACGTATTTATCTTATAAGTTCCGTAAATTCATTTAAATTGTGTCTAAAGATTGCAGAAGAATATAGTTCAATATTATTTATTTGTATGTACATAGATCTATTAGTTTCTCGATGTAATGTATGCTCAGCATTTTGAATGTAACATGATTTGTTAATTGAGATTTTTGTTATATCTTACTTATGTTTTTAGGAATCAGCATCCAAATAATAAATTAAACTAACAAAGCAAAGAAATCTAAATACCAAATAGTAAAATTTGTTACAATTCTGTACAAATTGCTAAACCAACCTGCTGTGTTGCTATCAGTGACCATAGCTTCGGCACCGGCATCACCGGCTGCCTCCGGGTCAGCCGTGTCCGGGCTCACATCCTGGTCCGGGTCCTCTTCCCCAAACAGCTGGTTGAAGAGATGCTTGGCCCACACGATGCAGTGGATCGGCTCAGATGGAGTGTTCCGGATGGTGCAGCCGGGGAATGTTTTCTGGGTTGCTTTTGGAAGGCACTCGTAGCAAGTGGTGAGGCCTTTTTTGATGATTTCAACCTGCAATGAACATCGATATAAGCTATATGGTGTGATGCCTTAAGATTTCCATTTTTATGCATTCTCCAACTCGCAACAGCATTGCTCCAAGTACATTTCGACCCTATCTCTATTCAGATAGCATGATGTACTGGTATTGTCTCATGTCCAGTCCATACACATCTTTTAAACACACTAATATTATGAAGTTGAAAGATAAATGTAAGAGTGCATGTGTGTAAATGTGAATGTTTGTTACTCCTTCATGCTCAAACGGCTGGACAGATTTGAATGAAATTTGTTACTAGGATAGCTTATATTCTGCATTAACTCATAGGCTACTTTTGATCCCGGTATTCCTGAGGGAACGGGAACAATTTATTTAATCTTCTCACCTGACCAGCATAGCCAGCTGTTCCAGTCTCAACCAGAGGAATGTTAGCAGCGAGGCACATGCGGTTCACATGGTTACGAGCCACCCTGTTATCCAATGCATTCATCACCAGGTTGAACTGTTTGAAGTATGACACTCCATAGTCATTGCTGGAAAATAAGATGTTGTTTTAATTAATATTATGTTTGTGTGCAGGCTGTGTTGTGAGGATTTTTACAATGAAACTGTTGTGTATATCATGTGGGTAGTTATAGAAACATAGTAGTAGTAGTTGAGGGTACTTATTTATTCACACAGTTCATTGTTACGTGTTGTTTGCTACATAGCTCAATAAACAGATTTGCCTAAATCTAGACTTTTAATGAACATAATAGTGGCGACTTGGATTTAAAGTGAAAATGGAGCGTAAATTAGTAAAATTCAACGAATTTCATGTGAAATCGGACAATTGGGACAACTACATAGTGCGACTCAATTATTGTTTCGAAGCAAGTGGAATTATCGATGACGCAATCAAGCGGGCGAACTTTTTTACGATTTGCGGTGCTCAAACATTTGAGACGCTTCTCGCGCTGATTACACCAAGAAGACCAAGTGATGTGACATTCCTTGAAATTGTGAATATTCTAACCAAACACTACAGTCCAAAGCCGAACGAGATATCCGTGTCATACAAATTTTACAAACGCGATCAAACTAAAGATGAAAGTGCATCGGAATACATCGCACAACTAAGGAAAGTTAGTGCAGATTGTAATTTTCCTAATCTAGAACGCATGTTGCGGGACAGATTGGTGTGCGGAATGATCGATCGTAAGTTGCAGTACGAGCTTCTCAAGAAAGATAATTTGCGATACGAGGACGTCGTGGAGGCGATGCTTTCAGCCGAGAGCGCGGGCAAGGACGCTCGCATGATGCAGCCGGCGGGTCACGCCGCCGCTGGCGCTATCGCCGCCGCCGCCGCCGCCGCGCCGTCGTTTGACGCGGAACCGATGGATGTAAATGCGATGAAAGTCAGACCGAACGTTCGTCTGTGTTATCGATGCGGAGATCGTCATGGAGGAGAGTGTCGTTTTATTAACGCGGTGTGTCACTTCTGCAAGAAAAGAGGTCACATCGAGAAAATATGCACCGCTAAAAAGAAGAGTTGTCATGGACAAGTGAACTATGCCGACGACGAGTACGAGACTCAGTTGAACGGGATATACAAGGTGGAGGATGCAGGCTGTGGGGAGCGCGTACCGGCGTACGCGCTGCGCGTGGAGTTGGACGGCGTGCCCGTCACCATGGAGGTGGACTCGGGCGCCGCCTACTCGCTCGTCAACGAGCGCACCTGGGCGCGCTTGCCGTCGCGCGGGCCGCCGCAGCAGCTGCACACTCGACTTCGCACGTGGAATGATACTCAGGTTTCGGTGCTAGGACAAGCTTCGGTGATAGTGGAATATAAAGACATTAAGCGTCGGTTAAATGTAGTGGTAGCTAGAGGAAAGGGACCTAATTTAATAGGACGTGACTGGTTTGAAGCTTTAAAAATTACTGTAAACATTAATAAAATTCTTGATATCGATATGAGTGCAATTGAGGTTTTGTTGGCTAAGTATGGGGAAGTTTTCAAGGATGAACTTGGTACCTACCGCGGCAACCCCGTTACAATCCAATTGAAAGCTAACGCAGTGCCAAAGTTTTTAAAAGCGCGACCGGTTCCTTACGCTATTAAAGATAGGGTAGAGAAAGAGATAGATCGTTTGGTAGGTGAAAAGGTTCTTCGACCCGTTGCTTTTTCGGATTGGGCTACGCCGGTTGTGCCTATTATCAAAAAGAACGGCGCGATCCGTCTCTGTGGAGATTATCGCAGCACGGTGAACCAAGCTACCGAGTCAGATACATATCCTATGCCGACTGCGAGTGAGGTTTTTGCAACAATTTCTGGGGGGAAATTTTATACAACATTAGATTTGGATAGGGCTTATACACAAGTAGTAGTTACAGAGACAACAGCGCGTCTTTTAACATTAAACACATGTAAAGGTCTTTACACAGTACACAGGCTAGCATTCGGCGTGAAGGCATGTCCTGGGATTTTCCAGCGCCTGATGACGGCGTTGCTGGCGGGAGTGCCCGGCGTCGCTGTGCTGATCGATGACGTCATCATCAGCGGCCGCACCATGGCGGAGATGACGCAGCGCTTAGATACTGTGTTGAAGCGAGTCGCGGAGGCAGGTTTGCGTCTCAACAAGAACAAATGTAAGTTTGCTAAAGAGCGAGTGGAGTTTTTGGGTTTCGTAATCGACGCCGATGGTATTCACCCGGCGCCGAGTAAAGTTGAGTCCATACTTAATACACCGGAACCTAAAAGCGTTCAACAGCTCCAAGCGTTTTTAGGACTATATAACTTTTATGAGAGGTTCGTCCCTCATAAAGCTACCGTACTTGAGCCTCTACATAGATTGCTCGACAAGTCGCAGGAGTGGTCTTGGACTGAACGAGAACAGAGCAGTTTCGAGACTGCTAAGAGATTACTATCCTCTGATTTGACTCTGGTACATTACGATTTGTCCAAGCCATTGGTTCTTACCTGCGACAGTTCAGAGTACGGTGCGGGAGCTGTCTTGTCACACATCATGGACGACGGACAAGAGAGGCCTATCGCTATGGGCTCAAGAACATTACATGCGCATGAGCGACGTTATTCACAACTGGACAAAGAAGCGACAGCTATCATGTTTGGAGTAAGTAAATTTCATAATTATTTAATGGGCCGATCATTTATGATAATTACAGATCATAAGCCTTTATTAGGGATTTTTGACCCGAAGAGGTCTATACCTAATGTTTTGTCTCCGCGCCTAACTAGAATGGCTTTAGTACTTACTTCCTACAACTATGACATTACCTACAAGCCTGGGCCCCAGATTGGTCATGCCGATGGTTTGAGTCGTTGGCCACAGCCTGTTCCAGAGCAGCCTGAGCCACAGCTCTGTGATATTCTTCTCATGGCAGAAGCTCCTGATGATTTTCCAATTGATGTAGATAGGATAGCTGAGGCTACAAAGCGCGATAGAATCCTAAATCGGGTAAGTCATCACATCTTATGCGGTTGGCCGTCTAAAGAATCGGACGAGCAATTACGTCCTTACTGGTTGCATCGTACTGAATTATCTCTACATGAGGATTGTATTCTTTTAGGCTGTCGGGTAGTGGTGCCACCATCGTTACGTGAAATCGTACTGCGCGCTTTACATAAAGCACACAGTGGCATTGTTCGGACAAAAGCATTGGCTAGGAGTTATGTTTGGTGGCCACAGTTAAATGATGATATAGAGACCTTAGTACAAAATTGTAATAAATGTTTGGAAAACCGACATATGCCACCTAAAACTAGTTACGAGTGGGTTACGCCAGCAAAACCTTGGTCTAGGTTGAATATTGATTTTGCAGGACCATTTTTAAATAAAACTTTCTTGATTATTGTTGATGCTTACTCAAAGTGGCCCGAAGTATTTATTGTTAATAACATGACGTCAACAACAGTTATTCGGTGTCTGAGAAACATTTTTGCTATACATGGTTTATGTGAGTCATTGGTTTCTGACAATGGAACTTCTTTCGTTTCTTCTGAAATGAAAGAATTCTTAGAGGCTAATAAAATAAAACATATTAGGTCGGCGCCATTCCACCCATCGACCAATGGCCTAGCAGAACGGATGGTACAAACTGTAAAAGACAAACTTCGCAAATTGGATGGTTTATCATGGGAAATTAAAATTCCTAATATGCTTCTAGGGCTCAGAGCTACACCTTGTGCAATTTCTAACAAAAGTCCAGCTGAACTCTTGTTTAACAGACGTATACGTACGTTACTAGATACAATAAATCCACATGATCAAAAACGTAAAAACAGAGAGGAACAAATTTCGCGAAATAATGAAAAGAAGAACAGACAGACAGATGTAGGACAAAAGGTTATGTATCGAAATTTTAGTACTGGACCGCGTTGGTTACCAGGTAAAGTAATTAATAAAGGAGGTCCTTCTAGTTATAGAGTTCAAACAGGACAGGGAAATGTTATCAGTAGACATATAGATCAATTATTTAAAACGCAGACACTTGATCCTATGCAAGAAAATAAGGAACCAGATAGTATTGAGGGACAAGTATATGTAGAACAGAGTAGTGGGGTAGGAGAAGGAGAAAAGGAAATTATTGATATTCCGGATAGTCAGGATAGTGAATCAATCATAGAGATACCTAGTGCTGACAAATGGGCCGAGATGTTAGGTATACCTGTAGAGTCTCAATCGGGGCTTTCGGGGAGTAAACCTAAAGCAGCACTACCTGTAGAAGCACGGCCAGGGCTATCAAGTGGAAAAGTTAAAAACAAATTAACTGTCCGTGGAAACTCTCCCTATACTAGGCCATCTCGTGATTGTAATTTTATGATGTAGTTGGTGTATTAAAATTAGATGGAACTTATAGCTTTCATAGTGCCTACTTGTGTTAACATGTTTAATTGTTAAGTTTAATTAGATTTAAGTTTTGAATGTTAGTTGATGTGTTTCAATGGTTGTTGTTATATAAGTTGAAGCTATGGTGTACCTATTCACTGTTAACATACTTGGGGGAAAGGTATGTTGTGTATATCATGTGGGTAGTTATAGAAACATAGTAGTAGTAGTTGAGGGTACTTATTTATTCACACAGTTCATTGTTACGTGTTGTTTGCTACATAGCTCAATAAACAGATTTGCCTAAAACTAGACTTTTAATGAACATAATAGAAACAAAGTATCAAGTTTGGCTTAGATCTATTTTATGAAGTACATTGAGTTCTCATGGATCACCCACACCTTTGACAAATAAGTACTAAATGGGAAGAAATATATGTATTACTAATGAAGAGGAATATTTATAAGTACTTACCTAATGACACTGTCATGATGCGCAATAATATTGACATTGGGATTGAAACTCAAGGCGCTATCTTTTGCCACCTGAGCCTTGGACTTCCCAACATGCTCCTTGTGGAACAAAAACTGACGGTTCAAGTTGCTCACATCTATTGTGTCGAGATCAATCTGAAACGTAACAATCAATGAGTAATTTAGAACTAAATTACATCCGATGATGACTCTTGAGTCTAAGTTATTGGATTCATTTCAATCACACCACATTGACTAAACTTTTGTATAAGTAGATGATACTAATGGTGATCTGCTCTGCCTACCCCCATGGGAAAAAGGCGTGATTTAATGTAATTGTATGTATGATACTTAGTTTGGATTATTAGGAATTTCACTTGCAACTCTTCCAGGCATGGTACTGTCCAGTAGAATTCGCTGATAATGTGTGACTACTAAAAATATTACTAGCAGCTCTAAATACCGTTAGCAGCTACCATTTAATGGACGTGCATGGTACAGGTTAGGTCAAGTAGATATTTCTCGGCAAATGTACTATAATGCAGGAACCTGATGGAAGCTCTCAAAATAGAAGCAACTACGTACAATCTCAATAGTGGGGAAGCCGGTAAGAACGAGATTCTTTAGAACCTCGCATCCAATCCCGCCGGCACCGACAACCAATATCTTCGAATTGGCTATTGCCTCAGTCAGTTTCTCATCAAAAACGCCCGCCACACGCGCAACCATTTTGTCGCACTCGTAAAACACGTATTACGTGGTATAGTGACGAATAACTGCAATATTTTCACAAATGTAAACGCGCGCGAGGTTTTCGAGTCAAGCAACTGTCAAAATCGGCGTCATGTCCTGTCCTGCCTGCCTGTCTGTGCCTGCTGATTCGTTCGGAAATAGCTAAGTTTTGCATTTGCATCATGGATGACACAGACTAAAAATATCATACCGGAATGAATAGTAAAAATAATACAACTTCTCAGTACCTAAACTACGGTACAAATTGAAGGGAACCCAACACTATGAATTTATATAATTTGAGCAACAGACTTTCGAATTCTGAAGAGTTCATTTATCTTTTACGAATTTACTATTCTCCGGCTCTTATAAAATGCCTAAAATGCTAGATCCACAGTTTTTGAACGGCTATCTATTTAAGAGCCGGAACCGGAAACAGTCTATTTTTACCCGCCAATTTTTAAAGTTGATCTGCACTCTCAGCTTGATTCAATGACCTTTAGATTTAGGTCTTTGGGGTATGTATGTTATGTACCTACTGCAGTTGTAGCTCTGTGTTCTGTGGTGTAGGTAAGTACACTAAACATACATTATTATAATACTAGACAATTGTAGTGTCTAAATTGGAGTTATTACTTTAATATAACATGAACCACTGCTTACAAAATGTTACTAATTACTTAATTATACTATGTCATACATGCTTTTACATTTTCATCATCATAATCATCATCACGTGCAGCTCGTCTCATCCCACTGCTGGGCATAGGCCTCTCTTCGCTTGTGCCAATCTCCCCTATTCTGTGCCAGTCTATACCATATACGACCTGCTGATTTGACAATGTCGTCGACCCATTTTACATTTTATTGGCATTTAATTATGAATTTAAAAATCTATTAGGTTATAAAGGTACCTACCTACATAGGTACCTACATTTTCCCCTTTTACATGGTAAAAACCTTCCAGTAGTAAAACTCTATTGAGTGGCTGACAATATTGCATTTTATAAATAAAACGTAGAGTGCCATGCCATAAAGTTAAAAGCAATTTTAATGAACACCAAGCAACGTAAAATAACATTTTATGTTAGTCGTTCGCTATAGACCTAGACTTTAATGGATGCTATAATTTTCCTGACCTGCTCTGCCGGGTTGGTCTAAGTCCCGTCTAAGTATACCTAGACCTTCCTATACCTACCTATTAAATAAATAAATATCGTTTTATTATATTATAATGTCAAAGAGTAGTCTTTGACGATCTTTAATTAACATTACGATACAATTGTAAAAAATACCTTAACAAGGTGCCTTTAGTTTATTTAAAAAAAAAGGTTTCTGAACTACAATACTTAGGTAGTTGTACTTGGCTAATAGGCTTAGGCAAGAAGATAGGTTAGGTAGGTAGGTTAGGTAGGAAGAAGGACACGTTCCTACGTACCTACTGAAGTCAAACAGAGGGGGGGAACGAAAATAAAGGTTTGTGCGCAAAATAGTTTCGCTTGAAAAAGGCTTAATTTGCAATAAATACCTATAGCTAGGGAATGGACACCGGTATTCGGTATTACCGCAAAACCGGTAATACCGAGTTATTTAAGGCACTTCGGAATACCGGTATTTTGAATTAACCGATAAAATAAATGAAAAAACTCATAACGCGGCTCTAGATTAGGTACACAAATAACAAACAACTTATTTTAAATTTATAATGATTGTAAAATTGATGGACAGTCTACGTTTTCGCTTCACCATGTCTTCACGTGGTCACAAACCGACTTCAAAATAAATAAACGAACAATTGCCCGTAGGATATTGTTAGAATGTTTTTTGATTTAAATTTTTACTTTTATAAAAGTTTTAAAATAAGTATGTATGTATCTATAAATAGAGAAAATATCTATAAATAGATATCTATCTATAAAAAGATGTTTTTAAACTGCAAATTAGTCAATGTGTACGAGCAAGCAGATAGACGGACGCGGGTGGCTTTGAGCAAGCCACCTAGCTTATAGAGAGCATAGCGTCAGGAACATTATTTCTGCATGCATAAAGCTCAAAACTGATTGGCGAAATTAACGACGAATGCACGTGCGAGTGCAAAACAAGTATTGTTCCTGTAATTTCTTGGAAAAAAAACCTTTGGACTCGTGCGGTGCCTTTTTCTTTGTCACGCACATTTTCAATTGCATAGTGCGCTCTCGCTCGGTAGGCCAGTTCTCTATCAATTGTTATTGTTACTACGCACGAGCACAAGGTGCGTAAAGAAAGACTATAGTAGTACCTAAGTACCAAAATTCCCAATTCAAGTTCAAGTTGATTTAAAAGTATTGCTTTTTTTTTAAGAACCCTTTTTATTACAATTTAGATATACTTATTCAGTTTAAAGCAATAAAACACGCAGAAGAAAATATTTTTTTTAACTATTTCAATATTTATAGTAAAATACCGAAAATTTACCGAAATACCGGGATACCGGTTTTAAAAATATTGATACCGAAAAATTACCGGTATTGTCAATACGTCCATTACCGCCATTCCCTACCTATAGCTACCTATATAGGAAAAAAAACAGGTAGGCAATATTCGGCCCATCTCTAACTCTTAACATTAGGTACATTAGAATCAGGTAGGTACCTAGTTACTTTGCATCACCAGCCCATTAACATCAAATCGGTACAATTTTAGTACCTATCCCATTTCATTTCGATTACTATAATTCGATTCCGAACCCTATAACCTTTAATTTCGAAACTGGCGAAACCCGTAAATTGAATAGATTGGTTTTCTCGCTCAACAAGGCGATTGCTATTGTCTGTAATTTCCTGCTTTATGACTTTTATAAATAAGCGTGGGCCGTAGTTCAGTTCGTCATTTTCGTGTTAATTTCTTAGAACCAGTAAAATATATTTTACATTGGACATTGATATAGGTACTTATTGATGTACTTCTTGAGCCTAGTAAGTACCTATTAACGTAATTTTTATGGAAATTTGTTTAAGTATTCGATTTTTCGATTGGGACCGAAGAGTAGGTAGGTACCTACCAGTTAGGTACTAGGCCACAGCTCTACATTATGAAGAAATAAGCAAACATAATTTATTTACCTACAGAAACTAAACTATACATATTTACCTACATAACTGTAGGTAAGTACCAAAATACAATAAGGAAACTGTAGGTACAAACTACTTTCAAATTGAAAGTGCCAATCTCAAAATCTGCCACGACCATACTAATTGTCTGAAAACATCGTCACCGAAATAAGCCACCTGAAATTGCAATTTGGCCGGAAAGCGCGCTATACCAGCGTTGCGTCAGAGATCTAATTACGTGAGCGGACCGTGGACACCCTTTACCTACTAATGGGGTCACCTATTTGAGTTATACAAATTAACACATCAAGTGCAACGTGAATGGCATTTCTGAACGATGTCTTTCAGACGGCTTAGAATATTATATACATAACTGTTTCAGTTGAAAAATAAACAAAGGTGTCAAATAAACAAGCTAAATAAAAGCGTTTAGAAAAGCTCGCTTCTCAGAAGGTCTGATTACCACGATTTATATTTGGTCATAGGTCCTACTCCTAGGTCCTACTGTAGCCCTCCCCCGATGGATTCCAATCTTGTCGCGATGGGGGAGCTCAGTAGCCGTGGTTGGTGCTCCACGGTAAAGCTAAAAGGAATCCAAGGAGGGGACGCTCCGAGTAGGCCTGGCGCTAAGCCCGCTCTGGATGCGTCCGAGGAGGGTGCGGGGACGTTTTCTGTCCCTGCAGCTAGGAGGGGTCGCGGGAGGAGAGGCGTGTCGGTGTGTCGTTGCCGCTCGCCCTATCTTCCGCGACCAAACGGTGGCGCACCGTTTGATGCGTTGGTGGCGGGGCCGCAGGGGAAGAGGAGTGTCGGTGTTTCGTTGCCGCTCTCCCTGTCCTCTGCGGCCGTTTGGTGGTTTCGCGGCGGAGCCAAGGAATGATCCGCCGCGGAGAGCGGGGTGCCGGAGTAGGAGATTCCTCCAGTTTCTCCGGCCCCCAAAACACAGGCCGTGGCGGTAGTACCGGGGGGTGCTACCGCCCTTGAAAGGCCTAGAGGTGGTGCGCGTGGGTGTTCCGCGCGCCCCTCTTTCTCCAGAGAGACGCGGTGGGAGGCAGTCGCCTCACCGCAGTAAGAGGAGCTCGTCATAGAGCAGACGCCGTCGGGGCCGCGGAAGAATGCGAAAGCGTACCCGTAGCCCCGGCAAATGGCGTTAAGAGGACCCCGTCGGTTTTTAGTGGGTGCGAGTCCCACATACCCCTTCCGCCGCCCCCACGGCGGGAGGGAATGCATAAGGCATTTTCCGACGCAAAAAAAAAAAAAAAAAAAGGTCCTACTGTAGCCAAAAAGAATACCGTAAATGTAGTGTTTTTATTCTCTTTGGGCGTAAAACCCATTGACAATATGAGTAAACCCTCGGAATCGCCTCGGAATCTCAGAAGAACTCAGAAGAAGGAAAGGCAGAAGAAGGAAAGACATATATTGTCAATGCTCGGCATACATGGGCATACAGATTAGGTGAAACGCGAACGTCAACCACGTCAATCATGCTCTTTGACGTCAATTTTAACAAATACACAACAAAATGTAAAAATTAAATTGTATTAAAAAATTAAAATTAATATTTAAACTCCTTTTGAACCTCATGTAAATTAAAAACAATGCCTCCCAAGAAGGGCAAAGACAAAGGGAAGCCAGCTCCGACCGGGGCGGCTGCCAAGGCAATGGGGCCTCCGCCAAAGCCGAAAAAGCCGCCTCCACCACCAGCATGCTTCAACGCAGAAGACCTGGCCAAGTTCAAGCAGATGTTTAAAGATCATGATGAGGAGAATATTGACAAGGTCAGTAAGCTTATCGGTAGTTCGGTCAGGCACAAGATTTCAAAATTACAGGTGGTACCTATCTAGTTACCCTAACACAAGCATTACGTTGCTTAGCTTGGGACTAAATAGCACTATGTGGATCTCACCAATTTTTTTAGGACCACCTCAGCAGTTAGGTAACCTATTCCTTATTTTTTTTTATTCTGTCCACAACTTTATAGAAAACTGTAAACATAATTGATCCTAGACCTACCTGCATAATTTTATTTGACGTTTTAAAAGTTGGTTCAAGGTAATAACATCTGGGGTCTACGTTTAAATCGTAAGCTGGATTTCTTGAAATCATTAATAACTTACGATAGGGATACATCTTAGGATATTTTAGAGCCAGCTTGTAGCTGTTCTATATACAGGCTATAGAGGCTTAGTCTAGATTTAGCTTATTAACTTTCATCCCGAGTTTTACCCCTAACATGACGGGCTTACCAGACTCAGCTTAGAACTTTGAACAACTATCAGCAACACATGTATAAAATTGGATGGCAAATTGGAATTATTTGTTCCAACATTTTATGACGCCATTTAGAAAATGAGATTATGAGCCAGGGTTGAGATCGAATATTAGGTACCTACCTAAATTATATTCCGTTCCGGTGTTTGATACTCTTATATCTCGAGCGCTTGAGTACCTACTAAAAATTGACCCTCTTTGTTTCATTTGTGAAATAATGAAACTCAAAGCTATGCTATGTTTTATTTACAGAAACTTAACTACAGGTACATATTTTTATATCTATACAAAATACAATTAGAACCAGTTGAGCCACCTAAGGATCGTTACAAACGATCTATAGGTAGCTCAACTCATCCAAACCACTGCCAGACGGAAGCGTGCCCAAGACACTGGCAGCATTGACGCGCTGAATGGCAATGCTGATCCTTTGAGCTATGTTAGATCGAGAGTATTGATCATTATGGGATGCTGCCTCAATTCGGTTTTTAATAAATAAATATGGAATGTTAACTTCTCCAAAATGTTGATAAATATGTTCCAATTATGTATTTGGATATACATACTTTCCTACCTCTGACACCCCCACATTTTCATAGGATCTGAAATGCCTGAAGATCTGAAAGAAAATGTCTTCCGCATCTTGGGAATTAAGTAGGTCTATCTACAGTTGTGATAATATTTAATTTAATTATTTACATTAATAAATGTTAAGTTTCGGAAAAATTATATGCCGCATGAGCTCTGAACGACAAGGTTCCATCGTAAACGAGGTTTTCACCTGCTGTTATAAATCATCTAATAGAATATGTATAGAATATTATAACGGCCTAACTATGATTCAGTATTCGGTGTGGTGTAAGTAGGTAAACTTTTCAAAACTATACAAGTGGAAAATCAGGCTAATCTAATGTGCACATTAAGCACAATATGCAAACATTGCAGTCGTCACAGTTCACCGCCTCCATTGAAAAGCACTCGCTCATCAAATATTAGTTTACGTAATAGCGCGTTTCAAAATTATTAGGCTCTAACCCTCGTGAGAGTTGAAATTCAGACAGTTCCACCGAACTATACTGATTGTTTAATGCTTCTATTGATTTATCATTACCTAGCAATAATTACCAGTTTCGAGCTAGTTCAAATCATATCGTTTATTCAGATCAAACATGTAGGACGTTGCCAGTCCTATGTACTTGGTAGTCATCACACAAACTTAACCCACCTATTATTTTCCAGGTGCCTCTAGAAGCAATACCGCTGATGCTCAGAAAGCTCGGCTTCAATCCAAAGAGCGCCGAGATCCGACAACTCTTCGAAACCTTCCTCGAAGACGAATACGTTGACACAGTCGAATACCACGAGTGGCTTTTCATGATCGAAGCCAAAATGGGTTGGGGTGATGATTTTGAACTTGCTGTAACCAAAGCTTTCGCAGCTCTGAGCCACGATGACGAAGAGATCGGTACCTGCGACTTTGAAGTACTCAGAGAAGAACTCTTTACTTGGGGAGAACCGTTCCAAGAAATTGAATTTATGGACTGGATCAAACTTGCCATGAAAGACAAAACCTACAATGTTGAGGAAGGAACATTTTGCTACACAAAGTTCGTTGAAAACATGAATAACAAGGATGTGAGGTATGTAAAGGAGCCGATTAACTTCTTCAAGTTAGACCAGAAAGTACTTGCTGAGATGGCAATGAAGAAGGCAGCGGAGGAAAGAGAAGAGCAAGAGAGAAAGGATGCAGAAAGGAAGGCTAAAGAAGAGGCTAAGAGGCTGAAGATGATTGCTGATGGATTGCTACCTCCTGATTAAAACCTTTTTGGCTGTTTATAACATACGAGTAAGTCTATGTCAATAACATTCGTTTCCAAAAACAACATAAAACAATAGAATCAGCTGTAAGTATTTCTGAAACATAAATCTGTGTAATGGCTCGCGGTACACTAGCCTTTCAGCAACGACCGCTTGACCTTTAAGATTACTGCTACGGAATTCTCGAAATGAAATTACCTACTTTCGCGAAGTACCTAGCTACAAGGTATTGCTATTTTTGTTAGTTATAACAAGGACGATATAATATCGTCCTCGGTAATAATAAAAAAGTATCTACCTAGTCTAAATTTTCTTAAATATACCTAATGTCTATCTTAATAGTTTTCTTCTCGGAACATAAGTCATCATAAATATTCATGCTCCAGTGACCTACCTACTTAATTGTCACAGGGTCGAATTTTTTTAGGTGTTGAATTTGTGGATTATGCAAAATTTTCTGACACAATTTGGCTGATAAATAATAAAAATAAAATTTTACAAACAACAAGTGTTGGGTTAGGTGTATGCAATAAACTATAACTGCCAACTAAATTATTTATTCTTCCTGGCTAACGAAGACTTCGAGGTTTCCTCACCAAGCAAAATAACCGTACAGTTTTTAAGAAACAATCAATAATAACTTACCTACATGAGACACAATAAAAAAGGAACAATATATAGTTAACAAAAGGGTAGGTACATAGTGGCAATTCGGAGTGTCGCAAAAGCTAAACTGAAATAACTAAAATTAATGCCATCCTTTTTATTCCCATTGCTATGAAAGGGGCGGCAACATTTTTGGTTAGTTAAGTTTAGCTTTTGCGATACTCCGAATTACTACTTACTACTGGTTTGTGCATTAAACTGCCTAATATTAACAACCTAAAATTATGTGTATCTTTGAGCAGATATGCTTCCTTGGAAGTCAAATCACCGTTGTTTTTTTAGAGAATGTAACCTAAGTGATAAAAAACACTCGCAAAAAATCACTTCGTCTCTCTTGGTTTTTACCTTAGGGAAAACATGGTCTTCTAAGCCAGTTTTTACGACTAATAAACACGGGATATGGTGATGGGCCCACGGATGTAATATGTGGGAACCAGATAATGTACCTATCTACTTGCTTTGTAGCAAGAAAGTTCTTTTACACAGAATGGGGAAAAAAGCTCTCATTGTTTTAGCCAAATAATTTCGAAATATTGACACTATAAAAATTTCTTGATTAAACTTTCGCGATCAGAACACATTATAAAATATATGCAAACGGGTATTTATCACGAATATACCTATATAAAATTGCCCGTTACCCGTTTGCATATGTTTTCTAAAATCTAAAATTCTATATTCTTAAAATCATAGTTATCTAAGTATATTTAAATATTTGCTGAAACATTGAACTCTCATAATTTGACTTTTGAAATGAGTCAAACTGTGAATTGGTTCTACAAAGTACCCTTCATCGGAAACTTGTGCCCGACGGTTATAGATGAAAAGACTTCCTTTTCAATATCAGCTTACTAATTGGCTCTCATTGGAGAAGTACCTACCTACCTATGCTTCATTAAATTTGATGATCAAAAAGATGTTGAGTGCGTCATATTGGCTTATTCACTTGCTTTACCTATTTATTCATCGTCGGAGAACGTTACAAAATAAATCAAAAGTAGCATAAATTAAATAGGTAGGTACTTAACCTTATTGAACTAAATAAATTATGCATTAATCAGGTACGTATAGATTGATGATGATGATGCCTTACAGTATTTAAGTAAGTATAATCAAACGTGAGGAGATACCTACACTATCTAAACTGTACCTAATAAAACAATATCACCATTTCTGTCCCATGAACAGCATTAGGTACCGTTTTTTATGATTTTCGATCTTTTAGCAGGTACCTAATAGAAATGTGGCAAAATACTGCTCTTTAGGTACTCGCTGCTTATGAATATTGACTAAAAAACTTACATCTTTACTAGATGATTTATACAGAGTCAGGAGGCAAGCTTTGCCTGCCTGGGACGTTGCTGAGATGGAATAGGCTTGCCCAGCACCTAAACCATCCTCTCAGCTTAGCTGGCCATATCCACAGAAAAGACAATGGTCAATTACGTGTGGGGCTGAATAGCCGCGGGTTTCCTCACGATGTTTTCCTTCACCGTTTAAAGCTCGTGTTAAAGTATTGATTAAACACCTATACACACCACATAATACCACATAATAAAATCGTGATTTTTATTTAGCTGAGAAACATAATATGGAAATGAAAAGAAAACGAGTTTCTTCTCGTAAGGAGGAAATCTGAATGCTAAAAGGAAAAAATAGCACGCTAGTTCAAGTCTAGCTCTAAGTAGGTACCTGCCAATGTTTGCTAAACTCGTTAGAAGCGCGGAGTGTTGCGAACAATATGCATCACTTCAGTAAAGTATTTCAGACGTTATTCTCGAGTTCAATAGTAGGAAAACTGGTGAGACGCTAGTTCACAACTGTACAGGGTGAATTTGCACAGTTTGAAATAAGACTACCTACTCTAAAAAACTGCAAATCCCCATCAAAAAAAAAATAGATTTTTTTACATCTAAAAATTAAGTAAATCTAACCAATAAGAGCCTATGCACACTACGTTTTCCGAACGTGCATTCACTACGCGATTTTGTAACTGTACTATATACCTACTGTTGTCATATTATGTGGTCTTTCACAAGCAGTTCACATGTCTAGTACCATTTAAAGATGTTGGAGTTATACCACAGAATAAACAATAGAACAAGGTTAAGTACTTATACCATTGAGATGTATTAAGGAGTCACAATCTAATAGCTGACAACACTCAAAAAATGTGCGAGCAAATTCAATGTTCTACAATGACATTTGACATTTGAATGTAGACGTTATGTCGTTTGTTTTAATGTTCAATGTCGCTTGTACGCAAAAAAGAAAAACTCTGCGCACTACGTAGCGTGCGCCGAGTTTTGGCGTTCACATTTCATTTGTCTGATTGTGGCTCTATAATACATCTCAATGACTTATACCGAAAAAATTACAACATTTTAGTTAAAAACTAGATTATAATAAAACTGAAAAAAATATGATCAATATATCACGTTTATATTTCTCTAGAAGCATCTTTTTGCATATCATAACCTGTACCTACTGTGATATTTTCGGAAATGATCACAATACACCCTGTATGACTTTGTTCGGAAGATAAGGTTCCCTTGCATTGTTTCGTGCCTCTCCTTCGGGATACAAGGAATGTTATAGACATATATACCAAATGCGGCTATATAAGTAAGTTCGTATGAGCTGTGGCTAACCAAGGCTATGTAAATTAAATGCTATGTTTAACGCCACTGACTTCACTATCAGATTGTCTTTTTTAAACTTTCGCGATCTGAACACATTATAATATCATATAAACGTAATATACAATTGGATTGATAAATGCTAACTTAAAAATAATGGTGGGTTACACTGCGGTAGAATGTGCTCTCTGATTGTGTAACTTGTCTTTGTTGTACTTATCAAAGCAAAAATCACAGTAAATCGAAAAAACTACGGTCAAATATGACAGTAATTAATTTTTATGACTCGTTGAGATTTTATCCCATCGTGGACATTTGCCAAACACATGATGGTTCTAATGATGATGATGAGCTTGAATATATTCAACTCTATTCCCTTCAATAAACATAATTCCTGATAGCGTGAAGAAGGTGGTTTTGCTGATAAAATGCCTCAGCGTGTTTCCGATTTATGGCAGCTTTGGTTTCCTGACTAGGTATTGAACGATTCGGCTGACAGCCCGACAAAATAATGTTGAATAATAGTGCGACATTTCTTTTTGAAACTTACCTTTTTAAGTGCAACAAAGCTTAAGGTGCCTATGGGTGAAACTAGCGCCACCGGCTATTTTGTTTTATTATTACGTTGAACAAAAGAATTTAAAAAAACTGAATGTACCCACAGTTTGTGAAACCTATCATAGGCTTTTTTTTAATACCTCTGTAATAGTTTCATTTTCTATAGTTTAGGAGGAATAGCGAAAACAGAGTTTGGTGGCCACCAAGTGCAACTTTGTTATCTACATTCAGTTTTTTAAAATTCTTTTGTTCAACGTAATAATAAAATAAAATAGGCGGCGGCGCTAGTTTGACGCATACAGACACCTTAAACAGCTTCACGATATCAACGGATACTGTAGACATCAGATCTAGAAGCAATAAGATTTTTTTGTAATTGTCTAAGAGAGTTAACAAATCAGCCGAATCTACTATCTCGTAAGTATAAATACTAAGAACTCTATCATACTAAAACCAAACTCATTTTTACGTGAGAACATTGAAGTGTTATAACTTAAACATAAACAGCTTTATATCGGGAAGCTAAGCAACAAACTGGTAGAGTACATATTATAGACTCAATTCATTCATGATGATGAAGAGTCGAAGCGCCGTGGCTTTGACACGTCAAGGGTAGTCAGAGGTTCATCCAAATATAATTATTGTTATTATTACCTACTACGAGAAGTTGCGCCCCCTCGGCGTTACCCGCATGGTGATGGTTATCATGATGAAAAGTAGCCTAATAGGTATAACCTTCTCCAAAAATAAGCTGTTAGAGCAGAAATATTTTTTCTAAAATGACTTACTTATTATACCAGCTAGTTAGAGAGATTAGCAAATTCAAACAAACAAATAAACTCTCATGCTTCATTAAATTGGTAAAGATTTATCAATAGACTGTAGAGACTCAGGGCAAAAGCATCACTTTCTCCAGTCATCGATATTTTGGGCCATTGTGGACCAACCCTTCAAATGGGTATGTATCTGTCTACTTACAGTGTAGTAGAGTTGGCCACTTGCTCATACGAACTTACTTACTTTTACAGTGTAGTGTACCGTGCCACTAGGTTTCGAGTTTTCAGTATGAGTGGTATGAGGATGACTATGGAATTATTATTAAGTTTGATAATTCCATAGTCATCTTGATACTAAAAACTCGAATTCACTGCACGACAAGACTAAGTGACATATAAGTGTCTTGAGTGAATTCGAGTTACAATTTTTACAGAATGACTCTACAGACGGGATCACTAACCTCTACGTTACGTAGAGCTTTCAGATTACACGGTAAGATAATGGGTAACCTATCTCCTGAGAGCAGCTACAATGTTGCCCTCGCTACCTTTCTTAAAAGCGTTATGTAGTTTACCATTCTTTTTCCCTGGGGAATGTGTTAGTACAATCTACAACAAAAGTGTATATAATTTAATTCAAAAAGAATATGAACACAGATTTATTTAGCACAGGTTTACAATGTACTTTCAATAGCAAATTTAATATAGTATCATAGGTACCTCTCGTAATAAAAGGGTATCAAATCATGACTTTAATAAAAGACCAGGCCTAGCCAGCATTTTTTCTTAAAACCCTTACAATGACACATTTTACTAGTCCCACCGCCCGTTAAGATTGTATCTTAACTTCCTGCGTGTCTTATAATAGAATCATAAAAAGTAACCATCGCGTTTATCAGGAGTTGAGGTAGAATTCTTATATTCTAGATACTATAATAAATTATCTCCACGAAGAAGATTAAGTTAATTTTGATAATAACCACGATTCAAAGATTATGAATACTTTAAATGCCAAGGAGGCACAACGTGGTGTACCTATTTGCGTCGTTGATGCTGCGGTATTCTCCCTACAAGCACCGCAGAGGTTTGCGCGCAAAATACACATCACTGACATTATTATCTGGGTTACGAAAAGGTACAAAGTTATTAGACAAATGTAAATAGATAGATCAACACTTTATTGTTCACCACGTGGACATAAATATAAAGTTCAGACTCACAACTTTAAAAATGACGTACAATGGGCGGTCTTATCGCAATGAGCGATTTCTTCCAGACAACCTTAGGAAAACAAATAATAGGAAAATTAATGGAATACCTATTTATATGATTGATTGGAATGCATATTCTCTTGTTTATGTTCTACAATATCAAATGTCTCCGCGGCATGTCCCCTAGTGGAAACGTGGCTTTAGAATGTCGACTCGTATTTCGACATTTAATGTAGGTAAATAAGTTTTAAGTTGAAGTGTATCGTGAAGAGCGTGATGTTGGCTGCATTCCAACCATTGAAAGTAGACTCCTGCGCTAAAATGTTGAATTTTAGTTAGTTTAGTTCTTACTACTTACATTGTAGGGTTGTCAAACATAAGAAAACTACTTATGTAAATACCTACTCGTCCGTATGGATCTTGAAGTTTAAATGTATTTCAGTATTTTATGTTGTTCAGTATGATACTTTAGATTTTTATAATAGGTACTCTTCAATAGGAGACAGAAAGCTTCAAAAATAAAGTTGTTGTCTGGCAGTGAGTCAATATAGGTTAACGCTTTTAGTGCCCATGACGTACATGTCCTCCAGCTTAGGTCCTCTTGCGGCCTTCTCTTTAGCACCACAGAGCCGGAGCATGGAATATATTAAGATAATAATTATGTATTATTTTACATAACTTTCATGTATTGTCCTTAGAATCATTTCAGGAAATTATTGGAAAGAAAGAGAAAGTAGATATACTTTGAATATAATCGCTACTTTGTGTAAAAGAAAAAAATCTTTACCCAAACAGGAAACACTTTTACGATTCAATTAATTCAAACTAGTCCCTCATGAAGTTTGATGCCTCATCTACTTAGTTAAGTAGATGAGGCAGCCCTAATGAGAAATGTGAAACTATACCGGCTCCAAATATGCGAGTAGGGTGACGCGAGCCAAAATTGGGCATGCCAGAAATGGGGCTCAAAAGAAAGCTTGTTATTGGCCAGACGCTTTGCAAATGTAGGTATATTCTGAAAGTTATCATCGAAAATGTTGGTACGGTCAGCAAGAAGATGCTTTTATGGTTTAAATCAATGCAGTAGGTACTGTACAGTCTTTCTTAAAGTTTTGTGATCACAAACCCTGTAGTAAGGGTTTGTAGGGCCGAAAGAAAATCTCTGAATTAGTAGAGTGACTGGAAATATAAATGATTCTAAAATTAATAATAGTTCTAAAGATGAGTAGGAGCCTCATACATTTGAGGGGACAAGTGGGCACAGATGTTATTGTAAAGCTATTACTCGTGTATCCGCAGAACCTGTCGTTTTATTTGGCTGAAAATCGATCGATGCTGACCACATGTGCGAAATGAAATATTGGAACAATAGTAACTGTTAGTGATGATACCTTTTTAGGGTTTCGTACCCAAAGGTTAAAAACGGAACTCTTTACTAAGACTCCGCTGTCTGTCTGTCTCCAGGCTGTATCTCATGAACCGTGAAAGCTAGGCAGTTTAAATTTTCAGATGATGAAAGTATTTTTGTTGCTGCTATGTACCCTACACAAATAAAAAAAGAATAAAACAAACATTAAGGGGGCTCCCATTTAACAAACGTAATTTATTTTATCTGCCGTTTTTTGCTCGATATTAATAACGGTAACATGTAACCGTTTGAAGTACCTATATTTAATTAAATTTTAAGGACTCTTAACAACTTTTGTCGTTTTTAACTTCAGCCACGACTGCTGACAGCTTATCGACTCCAAGGCATTTTAAGGCTAAACATAACTTGGTCACATAAAACCCTCAACCAGGGGCAACAATTTTGGAAAACTTTTCGTGCTTTGAAAATGTACATTTGTTGCTTAGAAAAACTAGCGGTCATAGGCAGTCACTAATCATAGTGAATGACACATAAAGCTAGACACATTATTAGGCGTTTTGAAGTGCGCTTTGGAAACGCGCTTTTTTAGCGAATTAATTAAATACGAGCTATATCAAAGGGAATTCCTCACGTAAAAATTGGTTTCATTGATTTCGATACCGCTGTCATTTTGATCGAAACAAAAACGGACATTTAATAAAGCTTCTCAACCATTTCTGGCTTATTGAGCTGTAAATGATTGCTGTTTGTAGTGTTCGCAATATTGTCGTATATCGTCGAGTGTCGCACGTGGATGGATCTGAGCGCAATCCACACAATCATTTGGGATATTAAAACTGAGAATACATAGGGTGTATCTCTACGCCACTTTTGAAAAAATACACAAATGTCCGCAAACGTTTAGCAAAGTTTTTTTAATTGAAAAGGGGCGGCAATAATTAAATATTTAACAAATTATGAACGGAAGTGGCGTGGCAGGCGTATGGTAAGGCGCGGTGAATTTTGCTGTTCTTGATAGATCGTTGAAGTTAAGAAGTGGTCACAATTTGGATGGATGACCGTAATTGGCACTAACAGCTGAGCGTTCCCATGCTTCGGAGGGCACGTTAAGTTGTCGGTCCCGGCTTTTAAAGTCGTTGAGCCATGACGGAGGTCTTAGGCGGCCAAAAACTCCGTCGCCAGAGTTGGTGACTAGCACATACAAACTTACGTACCTACTTACTTAGCGTCAAATTGGATTTAAACAAGATCATGACATCGCGACACCATGCCACTCGGGCAACACGGTTCATTTTATTCATATTACACAACAAAAATACACTTAAAAAAACTTAATGAAAAGCCATGTACAAAGGCGACCTTAACGCTAACAAGAGGTTTCAACTGTTCTCAACTGTATTTGAATGACAGGTATACATAATATAATATAATATACATTTATTCTCAAAAAGACAATGTCACTTACATGAGAACAATATCGTGCTAATGTATAAACTAATCTAATACCGTTCTTACAAAAAATAAAATGGTTCAAAAATGATTAAAATCTAATTATTGTAGGTATCTGAGTATGTAAAACAAACTTATTAATATTAATAACATATTCGTTCCCACAAACCCTACTAAATCTGTTGTTAACTAAACCTTCACTTGAACAGTTTAATCCTCTGTACTTAATTCGTCAAGATCGAAGTAAATACATTTTGGGAAACGTTCGTGAATTTATGTATATATCTACCTAATATCTTATTATAACCCGGTTCGGAAACTGTCGGCTATCGAGAGTAGATACGAAACATTTGGTAGGTACTTACCGAAATATTTTAGATTATACTTTGTATCGTGGCAAGGCTTTTAACTATTAAATCATTTTTATTTATTTTTTAAGTGTAGGACTTTTTTTTTAATCGATCAAGTTCTGTCTTTACTTTTCGATTGCTTTCACGGTTTCAGACTTACCCTCACTAGCCCTCAAAAAACGTAACTAGGACTGCTAGTAAGTTAAATTTAAACGATTATAAGATATTTTTGTCCTCACAAATCAGAAATCCGTGGTTAGAGGAAAGGCAGGTACTCGTATCTGCCTTGCAGTGGAAAACACACGGCTTATAAATTAATAACTAAAAAAAAATTGTTCTCATGGTAAGTATATCCAATCTCATGTATGTCGTACATACATCATGTCGTACAGTATTATACATCATGTTATTAGTATATTTTCATAAGAATATAAAAACTTTGGTCGAATGTAGGTACTTCATTACTCAAGTTTTTAGTAGCATTTAACTAAAGCATAAAGGTCAGCTCAAAATAACCGTAATAAGAAGTTAAAAAATATTTTTTCTTTTGTAAACTTTGAGAAAATTTCATGGAATCTTCCAACTTTGTTGGTCTCGAAAATGTATATTTTTCCTTTGTAAATAATTTACTCTCAAAAGTCTGGAACGAATGTCTATAAATAAAGAAGTAGGTACTTAGTTAAAATATATAAGTTACCTACACCCATAACAAATAAAGTAAATACAGCCTACCTACACTATTCAAATTCACTCAATACTAATCTTAAAATGGTGAATTTGGTGAGTTTGTAAGGAGGGTAACCTACAAAATCATTGCATTTATTTAAACATTAAAACAAAGAAAAAACACAAAGTTTCAGAACATACCAACATAACATACTTTTTATACTACCTGCTCGTCAATGGCATATTATGTGTCATGCAAACCTTTCCTAAAGTAAGTCATTACAGCTCTTTGGTCTAGCAAGCACATAATGTTGTATGGAATATCTTTCTTCCCCTAGAGAATAAAGTGATTTGAATTTGGAATTCAACCCATGTAGTGGTACTTGACCGAGGTTGGTTTCAAAAAAGTTTAGTTGGAATGAGATTTTATTCTGATTTAGGCTGTATGTTATCTGTAGGATATTTATTATTTATTTATTTTCTTTGCACTGCCTACAAATAAAAAAAAGAAAAACATGAAAACTTTTTACGAACTTCATTTTCACGCACGCGCCAAGAAGGATTTGTTTAAAGTTAGAATAATA
This sequence comes from Xanthorhoe designata, assembly GCA_963582015.1. Classification (NCBI taxonomy): domain Eukaryota; kingdom Metazoa; phylum Arthropoda; class Insecta; order Lepidoptera; family Geometridae; genus Xanthorhoe; species Xanthorhoe designata. The sequence goes on from OY757045.1 coordinate 2,328,129, forward strand.
ATCTGTAGTGGTTAGTTCGACATTCGAATACATTCTTGAAAATGAATTTCGTAAAAAAATTTCGTGTTTATATTTTTTTTAATTTGTAGGCAGTGCAACGAAAATTATAACATACAGAAAAACTCAGAATAAAATCTCATTGCATCTAAACAGTTTGACGCATACAACCACCTCTATTACTTTCTTTATAACAGTTTCAATTGCCTCGCAGAAAGTATAAAAAGTAGTGTATGCATCACTGGCTTAAATGTGTATTTGTCTTGGGCGATCTTGAACCCCTCGTACTCAGGATTCTAGCCATAACTCCCTCGCTCCGCTCGGGAGTTAACTCTAGAATCCCTCTTACTCGGGGTTCAATATAGCGCCCGCTACATAATACACTACTTTAAGCCCTAGTTGCATAAACTACTATTTTAACCTAAACAACTTATATAAAATATGTTTTGTAGTTATTTAAATAATTCTTTCATATTAAAAATTATATATATTTAGGTAAGTACCTAACTAATCAGGTGAAGACCGGACGGACTACTAGATTCTAAAAAATCTAAAATAACTCAATATAAATTGTATTAAAGAACAAAGAGAGAGAACAACGTATTACGAACCAACAGCCATTATGATTAGCGATTTATATTCTCAGCCCAGTTACCACAATCAGACCACGTAAGTCATGGGCACTGAACGCCTTAAGAAACTTTTGCAAAAGAAACCATGAATAGAAAATACCGTTCGTATATTTTCTAAACCCATTCGGATGGAAGGAGTGCAGTGTTGCGTACGACTGTCAGAACTTCGACATATATACATACACACCTACTTACGTATGTATTGCTATTACCTGTTTCTCTAGGTTTACTAAGTTTCCAATATCGGAGTACCCGTTACAGTTATTCATATAAGACTAGGTTTTCTAAAGTACAGACAGCTAATACATCTGTTGCCATTTCGTTCCATTGACACAATAAAAAAAACTCTAAATTGACAATTTAATATGAACAGAAGTTAAGCAATTTATGATGCTTTAAGTTCTTCAAGGAGCATGTTATTCCGGACCCAGCAACTTTTTGAGCGATTTTAAAATAGAAAGAGGTTTTATGTTCCAATGCTGATTGTCAACCGATTTTGAAAAATACTCAAATAACTTTCAGCTACGTATAGTGTTGTGCGTAGTACAAAGGTGTTATAAAGGCTACATGACTTCCTTTATGACACCTTTGTACCGCTTGAAGTTATTTCTTAGGGCCGGCGGCTTGTATGTCACTGTCATCACAGTTAATACTGACCAGGCGATAGCACTATATGAACACTTTAGGGAATACTTTTCTTCATGTTTTTTCTCAGTTTGGTATACTCGTAGTATTATAAAATAGGAAGACCTTTTACGAATAAATATGGAAACAAAGATATTTTAAAATTAAGGATTATTTATAAGTATGAGAGATTAGAACCCGTCTTATGACGCCTTTACGCCTTTACCTGCTCAAAAATAACTATGATATAAATGAACTTCTAAATTTTCATTAAACAAGGTTTAACATTATAACTTACGATACAATTTCGTGAGCGTTACTTCGAATTCCCAAGATTATAAAATTTAATTACAAGTACTCAAATTATAATTAAAAAGTTAACCCTTACTAAATGAGTTTGCTTAATGTGTTCTAAAGTTATATGAGAAAAGTCAAATGGAGAAATATTTATGGGTTCATCTGTGAGGCAGGTTTTTGGACGTTACAACTTATGTCTATATCATATAGCAATATTAGTTTAATTTTATGTGAATTTTCACATATTGGCCCAATTTGTTAACCATTTTTTATTTATTATTGTGCTTTATTGAATATAAATATAAAAAAATACACAATGTATGGACGGACATAATTGGTTGCACCCATTTTATATAAAAAACATACTTATTCTACAAGTTGCCTTCTTAATTTGTAATTGCTACAAACATACTCAGGCCTTTACATCTTTTCGAGATGATTTATACAGCGTCAGGAGGAAATCTTTGCCTACACATAACGGGACACTGTAGTGCCTGGGACTTTGTTGAGATGGAATAGGCTTGCCCAGCACCTAAACCATCCTCTCTGCTAAGTCGGTCATATCCACAGGAAAGACAATGGTCAATACGTGTGGGGCTGCCTAGCCGCGGGTTTCCTCACGATGTTTTCCTTCACCATTTAAAGCCCGTGTTAAAGTGCATAATAAAGTTTTCGACACGAAAAGTCCATCGATGCACGGCAGGATTCGAACTCACGACCTTCGCATCGAAAGTCGATGTACTTATCCACTTGGCCAACACGGCTTTCAAACAGACAAACAGACTAGTCGTTTATTATTGATGTAGCAGTATATGAATAATGTAGCAGTAACTGAATCCGTATTATTCTATTTCACCGCTTCTGTGTTACGAATATATTTGATTTAAATTACAAGTTCATACTCTCGCATAACTTGTCTGTAATTCAGGTGCAACTTTGCGGAAATATATTCTAAGATATACTTGTATAAATAAACAGTACTGAAGGGTTAGGGAATATGTTTATAGTGGTGGTGTCTTGGTGGTGTTTCACTTTATGTAGGTACCAACCTTTCTATCAACTATTTACTCAGACTCGATTTTTAGAGCAAAAATCAGTTTATTACCTTGTTTTAGGAAAGTGAAACAATGATCAAAATTTTAAAGATTTGCGTCTTGAATACAGGCTATATTTTGTCTTTTTGAAAATGAAAACAAGTATAGGTACATATTAAGGTTTACAATTTTATTATAATTTGTATAGATAGGTACTGCCAGCGCATCGTAGAGGCTACGCCGTAGCAGTAGCGTAGCACGTTTGGACTACGGCGTAGCATTAATGTAACATACTAATACATTTGGGAGTAAATCTCTTCTTACTTTTGAATTTGTTTGCTTTTAATGTCAATGACCTCTTGTAGGGTTGTTCTGACCTGCCATCAACATTCTAGTGGCGATAAAACATACGTACATTAGCACCAGAGAGGTATGAAATTAATAACTAGCACCATTATTTCAAGATTATGTTGAACTATTATTTATTCGCTTAAAATAATAATCAGATAAAAGTCCAATCTCAGTACATTTTTTATTGAGAATTATTTTAAGAATATATAAATATTTTCTGAATAATGTTTTTTTTATTTATTTTAGACAGGGCCAACAGAGCACATAATTATTACACATTGTGAAAATAACATTTGTAATGTCCCAATTAAAGGCTTGCACAGCAATAATCAAAGAGTCTATAATAGAATCACTACTTAATTTGTTTTAAAAAAATATTAAAACAACAAAATAAAAATTTCTACTTTAGGTGCACATTAAAAAGCAAAAGTTAAACAGATATCAATGTAAGCAGAATAAACTTTGACTAAAAAGTTAAGCGAAACGAAGAACGCTAACTGATTTTGTCAAACTAACTAAAACTCGATTGCAACTAATAGTTACCAATACTGTGCCAATACTGAACTTTTTCAATTGGCGCGCGTTCCATTGCAAAACGATTTTCATGAAAAAGTTTAACTTAACTTTTCAATTTCCGTCTGTTATTTCCAGCTAAAGCAAAGTTGCGTTTTTTGGACCGCTTGATTATACCTATTATATCTAGTAGTTTGCCGCCACCGCATCTACGTTCCTTGGAACTCTTAATTTTAAAGTGTCATTTACACTATGCAAGATTCTTGCCTGATACATACAATTAAATTGATATAAAACTTTTTAAACTATCGCGACTTGAAAACATATTTAAAAATATTAACGGGACTTAATCGCGTATTGAAATCAATATTATTTATTTACCTCGACGTTTCGATGACATTACAGTCACCGTGGTCACGAGTAAATAAATTAAATTGATGGTCATCATGACTTGCATAGTACAAAAGTGGTTTGTTCTCCTTATTGTACCTACCTGAGTGTCTATTTCCGATTTTGTGTTTTCTATTGAGTGTGTGTGTATGTGTGCTAAATAAATGTATTATCTATCTATCTAGTTGAAACCGGAAATGTTTTAGCAAGTACGCTATTATTGCTGGTCTATGTGACGCCATATATACATTTTGTGACAATAAAGTCACTATTGTGTGACCGTCGCTTTACCGTGACAAAAACTTAAAAGACAACGTAAAATTCCAAGGAAGTGAACAAACAAAGGCCATATTTTGGAAATTATTACAAAAAGTTCACAAAAACCCTTATGAATCGATAAGCAATAATATTTTATGATACTGCCTTGTACCCTTCACAGCTGGTACCTACTCGATTCTTATTCGCGATATAGCACAAACTGTGTAGAAGCATGGCAACTTTATTGATTTAAGACAAGGTTTCTTGAAAAGCCGAGGCATGTTGGACAAAGGGTACATTTTAGTATTCATAGGACTAATTTATTTTATAGTATCGAATCTTGGAAGTCTTTAAGAAGGGACCGCAAAAATTGCAACAAGATTGAATTTGAATCCGCAATCTAAATTTTTGGAATGGATTAGAGAATACTTCACGCTATCACACACGATTGTGATTAATCTTAAAATATAAGATTATAAACTCCTCAACTTCTAAGCAATGCTCACAGCCTCACACTATCCACTCAGTATACGGAAGAAACGAAAAATCCACCTGAACATTGAACATTTTTAGATGTTAAATACTAAGTACAATAAAGTCTAAATGAATAAATAAAAAAAATATATTAATTAATTCATTTAAAAAGTATTTGGTACTAAACATAATTTTTAGGGTCAACAAAGAACCATAATTTTACAAGTAGGTATCTAGTGAAAGCCACGTAACGTAACAGGCTACCCATTACCGTCTATGAGTAGAATATCGACTGGTTTATATTTCCATCACCGTTTAAAGATAGTATTTATGTGCAGATTAATTATTTGATACAAAACTAATCCACCTTCGGAAAAGTCGAAACCCTATTCCACAGAGCCAAAGGCTTCCACGGCCCTTAACCATCACATTAAGTAGTGTGGCTTCATCTAGTTAGGGACCATGCAATATGGGATTCATATATCACAATTACCCTTTAAGCTTGCAGGATGAGAGTAGAAACCTCGGCTTAACACCCTGCGCGTCCCCAAGGCTCTACTTTCTGATAGTTTTTGTCAAGTCCACTTTGATCTTCACTATTGGTAGAACTTGTAATTCATTTATAAGTTTCTGTTTTAGATAGGTGATTCATTTTCATGTTAAAGTTTGGATGACAGGGGGTACTCTTGTTTGAAGACATAATAATTATGGTGTTTTATATAGGTATTTTTAATTTTGTGCAACTAGCTTCCGCTCGCGGCTTCGCTCGCGTGGTATTAACCAGGACAGAAATATAGCCTATGTGTTATTCCAGGTCATTAACGATGTACACTCCAATTTCAGCAAGATCAGTTCAGTAGTTTTTGCGAGAAAGAGTAACAAACATCTATACATCCATACAAACTTTTGCGTTCGTATTGGATATGTACTATAATAACGATTACTTTCATTATTCACTGACATTTGAGAGAAAACAGAGTTATATTTTTATCCCTGTGTCTAATTCAAAGTACTTTGCTTCTGCATGTTTGATATTGGAAGAGCTGAAAGAAATAAAACAATTATAGTCATTCTGTGACATGTGGATTGTAGCATGAAAATAACGATGTTCTATTACGAATGTTCATTTGTATTTTAGAAAACTGAATACAACTCGTATTTTCAGATTATTCGAGACCCCATTATTTTTGTTAGAGTAGTTTTGTGTTTTTTCTGTGTTGTTATTAAATATAACGATTATTTTCAACACTTACAGTAAACAGAAAATCTCTCGCGTCCTATTTACTGAAGAGTTTGGTCATAATGGCTTTACGGGGATAAATCGAACACCCTTTTATGAATAAACTTAGGGCCATAAATTTTTATAGATTGCCTTTTTGATTGTTGTTAGTTTGTCACTTTTCTTATTACTTTAGCCGTTTTAAGAGTCCGGCGACGTGGCTCGGCAAAATTCAATTACTCGCGCGTTCAAACATCGACACACGACAAAATCTTGGTGTGATTGTCATTTTGCATCTGTGTGCGTGAGCGTGCGTGACACACGCACACAAACGCACTGTTAGAAAACGTTAAAAATGTATTAAATGTAAATGCATGGCTATTTTGCAAGGAATTTGCTTGTCTCCCGTAGTCCCAAAAATTATGACTGAAAATTGATTTTATTCTTCACACAGTGTTGTTTTTCTGATACTAGACCATATAAGCTATGTTTCTTACAGAAGGAAACTTAAAATATCCTAGTGTTTAATACTATATAAATATTAAGAAAACATGTCTTCTATGATGTAAAAATATGCAAAATGCGATTCGGTTTAATTTCACTTTAGCTAAGTATTTTGAAAAAAGCTTCTGGCAGAAACCTAGATAAATGCTATCCTAATACGAATAATAGCATACTATGCTAAAGATATGCTCAAATTTCAAATGGTTATGGTATTACGTTTGTATGGGGAAGTCGTACAGCGCAGAAGCCTTAAGCAAGATTTAAATATCAAAAGTCACAATATTTTTTTTATTTTCCGTTTTGATACTTCTTACTTAAAAAAAATTAATAAAGTAATGTTTTTTTAAAGTTAGGACTACTCAAATAAATTCTGGCAAATAAACTTATCTATCTCAGATTCCACTATGAGTTGAACAAAAAGTATATAATTCTTGAGACGATACTCAAACTTATCTCTCTTGAATAATTGATGAACAAAGTATTATTCCTTGGACACTGATTGGATCTCAGTTCGTATTACTAAAACACTTAAGGGGCACAATCAAATATTTAACCAATTTTGCTTCCTCAAATATGAAGTTTCAATTATTCAAATCTATTATGCGAGAACTCAAGTTACTATTATGCGAGTAAAGATTAGCAAATTACTATTCCGAATCGATAAAGCTAAATTATGTAACGATATTCGACGAAAAGGCAGCATTTGGGCACCCAGTAGATTACTTAGATAAAAAGTTAAAGCCGAATTAATTTTTATGTGCTACATATTTTCTGACTTACCTTTACATATTATGACGATGTTTTATGTATTGAAATGGCACCATGTACATTTTATTTCTATGTAAATCTTTTTCTAAATGCGCAGATTAATTAAGCTTAAAGAAAGTAAGAAGTAAATTTATAGATTTTAATGATTTATTTCGAAAAATCTAAATTCTCCTTTGCTTCCTTAAAAATACCTTTTACTTCCTAATTTAAAGTACAAACCGATCGAAATATCAATCAAACCACAATGAGTACTCGAATCGAAGTCCTTGTGCAAACTTCTTCAAGAGTGTTTGAGCACCGACGCAAGGACTAATAGATAGTAGATTAGCCTCAGGGTGCACATCCAATATCCTGCAAATGGCGGTCAGTTCGTTGGTAAATAGCTTCTGTAGAGTAACTAAGGAAATGTCGTGGATATACACGTGACTTTGTTCACTTTATTTCCTTTATTTATCCAATAAAACTGTGTACTTCCGTAAGGTGTAAATCTATTTCGAATGGTAAAATGTATAAATTGAACGCCTGAATACTGAAACGTTACTTAAATGTTTGAGACCATATTAACAATTTGATGGAATAGAAGCGAAACCGATTCAAACGGGTTGGTCGAGTTGAAGGATAATTTTTCTTTGGCATAGAGTCAACATTCTCCTACAATGAGGTCTACTCATAAGCGAATTTACCGGCTAACTCAACATGTTGTTATTTCTACTGAGAGCATATTATGTGTGCTATTGACCAATCAACAAACGCCGTAATTCCAATATCTCTAAGGTTCAGATTCCAAACAAACAAGAACAAGCTCACCTGCGGTGGTAGTGCTATTGGTCCACAAAGTATTCTTGTTCTTGAAAAGGGTACTGACCAATCGATCACTTGTCAGTAGTGACCGAGGCATTCCCTAATGATTTGTGAGGTCGAAAATAAATAAATGTTTCCCAACTTACACTACGACCGCATTTCGGGTGAGTTATAATAATTAGTTCGGAAAACGATAAATTATTCTTACTCGCATCTATTTAAATACTTAATCTGTTTTAAATTTTAATTCTCTTAGAACCTTCAATAACAATTTTTAGTTCATTAATTATGATGATCTATGATAGCTAGTAAGAATGTTCATATGAGCCTATGACGAAAGGGAACCGAAAACCTGGATCAGTGGCATTTTTCTTTCTTGAGGAAATGTCACTGATCATTATGTGCTTACAATGTGAAAGGAAATTTCATTCTTGCGACAGACTTCAGTTAACGTTGGATTTGACCTAACAAGATGTTCCTTATCAAGATGTTGTTTTTTTGTAATTTGACTAGATAGAAAATAGCACTCGGCATAAAAAAATAGGACTAAGCATTCCATACTTTTTCATAAAAAAAAAAACGTTTTTAAGCACACACGATTTTAACCTTAGACTCGATTACATTCCAATTTATCGGTCTGTTAGAACCTTACTTTCAATTGAGTAAACAAAAACAAATTTTTCAACGTATCGTCTATACTTGAGTGCTTACAAATGTTGTTTTTTTGCTTTATTGTTGGCGTTGGGATCCATTAGAAGTTGTAGTTAGGTATAAACTGTCAACAGCCTATAATGGTACCTATTATAGATAGACTATACGCTGTCCCCGTGACGGGGACACGGCGTACGGGGACAACAGGAATAAACGGTACAAGTTAACACTCACTTCTCTAACTCTTGTTATCTGTGGGCGAATCACACTATCACACTAATAATATAAAAGTGAAAGTTTGTTTGTGTGTAAGTGTGTTTGTTACTATTTCACGCTCAAACAACTGGACGGATTGGAATGAAATTTTCTACCAGGATTGCTTATACCCTGAATTAAAAAACAGGCTACTTTTAATCCCGGTATTCCCACGAGAACGGGAAATATTAATCGCAGGTAATACCGCGAGGCGTAGCTAGTAATGTTTATATTATTACGGTATCCTAGGCTATATAATATATAAATATTAGTTAATCTTATATGAGCGGCTTGGATAACTACATTAATAGTGCTTCAATTAGTTGGAACATGGTGCGTAAAGTGTTCGAGTTAGTCCCATAGCAACTGGAGTAATACTTTTAACACGAGCTCATCACTTAAGCTTTGCTAGTGCTCTTTAGAGAGCATCAAGTTATAAAAAAAGCAACGTTATATTTTAAATAGTGTATAGATAAATGTATAAAATACTATGAGGATAAAATGCTATAAAATGAGGCTATGGGCGTTTGTGCACTACATGGTAATTTTACTGTTTTACCGTAAATTACACGGTAATTTTACTGTCCGTTTTTTACTGTCCATGCGACAGATATATAAATTTCCGATAGGTTAGAAGGGGACAGGGCTATCCGGTTCAGACAGACTGTTCAGACTGTTTTCGGCCGTATCGGTTGTAACAAGACGGCCACTGCTTTCTGCTAAAAAAACACGTTTATTAAATTATTTACAGTAGCTGTAAAGCTCGAAGACAGTAATATGGTTACAGTGATAAACTACCAACTAGGTATACGAGCCTAAGATTGAAGTTTTACGTTTTTTTTCTTGTAGTATTCAAGTGACCTTCAGACGGCAGCATTTTAAAATAAACTAGACTTTCAGATGCTTGAGAGTTTTTAGGTATATCGAAGTACCTAAGTAATAAGCTTTACAAAAAATTCTATACAATAATTATATAAACGGGCTTAAGTTGGCAAATACAAGTTTGTACTATTTACCGGTGGTACTAAATATATTTGCTTTTCTGTGAGTTGTAACATCAAGTAAACATAACATGAAACTAGGGAAAATAATATTACACGAGGTCTGTTAATTTATAAATCAAATATTGTATCGAAATCAGTTTCAAATTTATTTCTTACACAATTCTTGAAAGTAACTTTCGTAGTAAATAGTGATTAAGGTACTCACCGGAAGCATTCGTCTGAAATGTTACAATTTTGATATGATTCTGTTACTATACTGTCTTCCTGACTGACGAGCATTCGTCTGTAATGTAACAATTTAGATTGAATTAAGTGGAGCGCATTGATGTTACAAGCTGTATCAAAATACTCTCAAAATATGCTCGGTTCTCCTCCCTCATTGGGTACAATTTACATGATGCCATTTTCTTGAACGTACCAGAACAATAATTCAATGCAATAATTACGCGCACTTATAAGAAGCGCTCGTGGCGAAGCTTGCTAAGACGTTCTTGATAGATCGTCGAAGTTAAGCAACGTTCTGAGCGGTCACAACTTGGATGGGTGACCGCAAGTGGCATTTATATCTGAGCGCTTCCGTGCTTCGGAGGGCACGTTAAATTGTCGGTCCCGGCTTTTAAAGTCGTTAAGCCATGACGGAGGCCTTTAGGCGGCCTAAAAACTCCGTCACCAGAGTTGGCCACTTGCTCATACGAACGAACGAACGATTGCCGAATCTGTAAAATTGCATTCCATGTGAATTCTTCCGGCGGTTATATTAGGGCATCTTAAGATAAAATATTATAGCATCTTTACCGTGTGTGACGCGCTATACGCCTGACAACAACACAGGTGATAAATCCATCGCTACGTAATATCTCGGTTGAATAATAAATTCATTTAGCCCGAGGCAGTGAGTAATTATCCAAAGTAATTTGTAAAATCTGTGCCCGCCTGCAAATTAAAACAATGGCAAGTGTAATAATTTGAAAAGGAATGAGGCATAGTCTACAGACTTAAAGTTTTTAACAAGGAATAATTGAGTTAAGAGTTTTATTTAAGCTTAATTAATACTCAGTAATCAGGGCTTGGTGTTTGCATCTTTTAATTAGTTTACTTTAATATTATTATTACGGCCAGTTTTTATTTAATTTTTTTATATATTATAGGTATACTCGACAATAATATTAAGCGAAAGAGTTTGTTTGTTTATCCGTGCTAATCTACAGTACCAATCAGATTTAAGAAAGAAAAATATGTATTGTTTAAGATAGTAAACATAAGTTTAATAGCCTATATAATTAATTAAATGATGGGTGAAACTGCCATGCTACGAGTAGTTCCTCTATAAGTGTTTTTTTTCTATACTAAGAATTTAAAATATCTAAATGCAGTAAGAAAAACTACAGAGTTACGCGTATGTTGAAACTGGCCGTTAGTACGGTGGCAAAGCTAAATATTAAAAGAGATGGCTGACCAGACCATTCAATATCATTATCTGTTCAGGGTTTCTAAATAACATTCACTAAGATTTATTCCTTTCAATAAATTAATTAAGCCGTAGTTTAGTTCGAGATGCGCTTGTACACGGACGGTTTGAAAATGTTCGTCACCTTAGAGTCGGTTTTCGCTTGCACCATATTGCAAGAATATTTTTTTATTGTACCAATGTAATTACCAGTGACGTTATTTTTTCAAATTTCAAAGAGGATTATGTGCTCGTGCTTGTTAAACGAATCAAGTTGAAAACCGACGAACATTTTAAAACCGTCACTCTACTTTATTTTTCCTGTGACTTATACGATCTCTTTTGCAAGTAATCACAACTTTCGAACGAACACGACTAGAACTGAGTGAAATGTGATTAAAACCGTCGCAAAAGGTACAAGATTCTGTTTGAGAGTTCATTGGACATGTGGCACGCGCGTTTGAAGATTGATTATTGGGGATAGTGACATAGTAAATGATTTTGTTATGCTGAGCTGCGCAAAGATTTTACGTTGTGCAAATAATTTAAATAGGTACATTATAATTTGTAAAGGCGTAACCACCGTTGATAAACCTTAATAAATAAAATAAAAGCACTGTATTTGTCTCAAGTAATCAGATTTACGACGTGACGTGACCAGCATGACTTCGTAAACTTACGAGTACATACAGCCGTATTCTAGAACGAGTTGGGTTTTTAGAGTAGGTAGCTGTAAAGAGTTGACATAATTTCCCAAAGGCTTGCCTCGGTTTTTGTTTATAGTCTTAAAGACGCGTTCACACGATGACAGTGCTAATGGATAGTTTGATGACTACTCGAACAAAAGCCGTTTTTGTTTAATGTCTTGGGTTTTTTTTTGTTTAATGTTTGTCTTGTCCATGTTGGTCAAGTGGATTAGTACTTCGACTTTCGATCCGAAGGTCGTGGGTTCGAATCCGGCCGTGCATCAATAAACTTTTCGCATCGAAGAATTTATATGCGCTATACACGAGCTTTTAACGGTGAAGGAAAACATCGTGAGGAATCCAGTTAGCTCTCTAATGGCGTCGATGGGCTTGCAACCTTTCACGTATAGAAAGTTAACTTCTGCAAGATGTGGGCATATGTATTTGGACATACCTCTGACTACCCCCATATACTCGTATATCTTCAAAAAGGATCTAAAAATTGCCTAAAAAGATCTAAAAGAATGTCTACCGCTCCCTGAGATACAGTCATGATGATATTTAATTTTTTTTTTCTCAAGAACATAGGTAAGTACCTTTATTTACACAACGACCTAATACTCGCGAGGCATGCCTTGCTTCTCTAGCTAGGCGCCTGGTGTGAAGAGGCATTTGCCTTGCGTGCTTGCCCGACTGCTGCAAGCGAGCAAACTCGCGAGCATCTTCGCATGCAGCTTCGCAATGCCGATTCCCGCTTTAGTGTCGCTACATTTTAGAAATTGTATTAGTAATTCTTTGTCACTTCTTTTCCAACTACTTGTTTAAGATACTTAGAAGTAAAACCAAGTTATGCTCAAGAATAAGGGTGGGATGTTTGAAATACTAGTTCAGCTAGATTTATCTTTGAAACAGCCAAGAGCGGGCTAGAAACTTGGACCATAAAGCTTTTCATTTCTTGAAAACGGCTACCGTAATTAAAGGTACATAAACTTGTAAACCTACTCTAAGATATCTACCTACACCCTATACATACAACATACTTTTTACAGTTTGAACCAAGAAACAGATGCATGTTTACTTTGGCACAATATATGGGGAGTAAGTAAGTTCGTTTGACCGAGTGGCCAACTTTGGTGACAGAGTTTTTAGGCCGCCTAAAGGTTCGTCAGGGCCTAACGACTTTTAAAGCCTGAAATGACAATTTCACGTGCAATCCCAAGCATGTAAGTTCCAAATGTATGACGGAAGACGAGATACAGTTTCAAATATTATATTGTTTATAAAAGTGTACATACATGCTACAGCTAGTTTAGAATAAAAAATAAATATTATTAAAAAGTAAAAATAGAGTTAGGAGTCGATGCAACTTTATATCCTAAAATATAAAAAAAAAAAAAAAAAAAAAAATCTTTATTTCATTTTGAGTAGGTACTTACAATACAATTTTAATTTTAGCCCTACCTACCAAACTAAGTTTTTCAACTTGTATCTTGGTAGCTAGTGCCTTCCCGATTTGATACTATTTCTATGTACTTTATAATAACTAAAAGAAGACATTAGGAATTCTTAATTACTGACAAAAGAAAAATAAGTCGATAAGCTAACTACTTACTTCTTTTGAAAAATCTGAACATCAATTATAAACTTTTTTAAAATATGATTCATAATTTTAATATCTAAGAGAGTTTCATGAAAAATATCAATCAATAAACTTCGTATAGTGACTGTATCTCTGACTTCACTCCTTAGATACCTTTTGGAATCTGAAACAGCAGAGATTTTATAATAAACCTTGAACCCTGCTTAAATATCATGGTCATATTACTGTCTTAGGTTTCTAGTAAAACAAAGCTAAGTGCGGTAGCAAGTTAGGATGTTACTTAGTTCTAGCTGAATAATGATTTCCGTTCACGGAAGCCATTACTTTAGCAGACATTCTTCTCATGCTAGTACCATTTACATGATGGCATTTTCTTATACGTACCAGAGCAATAATTGAATGCAATAATACAAAACAATACACACAAATAGATCTTAGCTTTGAGCAAAGACGATTAATATCTAGAAGACAGACAAAGGCCATACACAAAATCGTAACCCGATCCCGCAGTACCAGATAGCCTGAAAACTTTAAAACATCAATTTTATCCAAGAAATTTCAATACTTAGTAGTAGGTAGCAACAATATTCAATATTTAAACATTTTTAACTAGAAAGTAATTGAAATTTCTTGGATAAAATTGATGTTTTAGAGTTTTCAGGCTATTTTTTAGGGTTACGATTTTGTGTATGGCCTTTGTCTGTCTTCTAGATATTAATCGTCTTTGCTTTGAGACGTGTAAGTTGAATTGGATAGTGCCACGACTTTCGATCCGAAGGTCTTGGGTACTAATCAATGGGTTTTTTAATTTGAAAAATGCATATTAACACGAGCTTCTGCTCGATGTGGGCGAGCATGTAACAAATATGGACAACCGCTGACTACTAAAACGCTATATAAATATTTAGGTGCGTAGTAATCGTATAGATGACCCTGAGATAAGATGAGCAGCACTTACATTAAGTAGCATTTCAGTATTCAGGCGTGAGACATTTTCAAAATTATCTTCATGCCTCATGGGAAAACAATCGGGATCTTGTTTCGGAGTGTATTTGTGTAGCTGCGACGCTACGTCGTAGCCCGTAGCCGCGTAGCACTGTCACAATGTTTCACTGTCAATGATAAGAGGGTATTCAAAAGTTGTGCAGACATTCGGGGTCTTTGAACTTTAGAGAGAGATTTGAGTTAGATTGAAGTAAAAATACATGAGCACGAAGTTGTAATGGTTAATATCAACATAAATACGATTTACTTAACATTCTTACTCAGCATTACACATAATGCATTGATTTACTGATGTAGATTTGTTCTATAATAGCTAGCATAGAAAACACATAAAGAACACATTTAAAACTAAAAACATATAAAACTTTAAAAATCTAACAAGGAAATCAGTAGTCGCTATTTGATTCTGTTTTTTATAACGTTCGTCTTATCATTTTGGCGACATCTATTCTTATTTTATTTTTTTAAGCACACCAATAAAGTTTTACAACGAAAAACTAGCTTAAATTCCTAAATTTCTCAAAAACTAAACATTTAACTTTGTTTACCTAGGTTTCTTCGTACAAGTTCAACTTTCAAACACATTTATCCCTGACGTAACTAAGCGTACCTGTGTTGTTCTGGATTTGAATGTAAACTAATTTAAAGTTCCAGACATCGACCCTCGTGTGTTTCGCAAACTTTAAGAGATCTCGACATGATATTATTATGTGAGCTACAAGTCAAAGAGCTGCTGAACTAATGCTTATTTGATTTGCGACGAATGTTTAAAGTATACTCATAATAATCTTCATTCATTTATTGATGAATTCATTGATTAGTAAAAACAATGTTCAAACACCATGTATTCAATTCATGATTATTATCCAAAAAACAAACCTTGGTTATTTTATTATTTGCTTGGATCAGTTAACTATCGCTTACAACAATCCGTAGATAGCTCAACTAATTCTAATTGTGTTTTGTAAAGTTATGAAATTATGTACTTAGTAGTTTAGTTTCTGTAATTTCTTATTTAGCCAAATCATATACACCTTTTTTTGGTATATTAAAAAACCACGTATTCATTTTTTTTTACTCACGACTCTTGGATCGAAAATCAAGGAACTTACTCAGCCTCTCAGCCGACTCAGCTGGCACGACTCATCCTATTGACTAAAAAAAAGTTACTACGTTCACAATGAAAGTTTCGTTAGTTTTAATTAAAAATCTCGGCCGTACAATAATCGCAATATTTCCAAAGTATTCTTACCACAATTTCTCGTAACAATAGCCGTATTGTGGTATTTCTTGTCACCACTGCGTCTGATTTCCTGGGGGAGTTCGAAACCGCAGCTTTTCATATTGCATATTTGTTATTATCTACCCCCTTATTCACTAACGACTGAAGTATATTAAAGAAAAATGTATCTCGAGAGTGCAGAAAATGGCTCTTCTTACAAAATTGAAGTCAGAATAGAACACTTGATTGCACACCAAAAAAAGAAATTTCTTTAAACGATTTTTTTTCACGAATAACTTTGGATGGACAGGATAAAAATTACAAATATCATTCTAAGGGCCTACCTACTTATTCTAAAGGTAAATAATAATAATAAATATTTAATAGGTATAGATTTTTAGAAGCTTGTATTTCAGACGGTGGGAGCTGTATTGACCGAGTGGGATACGACTCGAATTCCAATCCGGGTTCCTTATCACTGCTCTAATTGTTGGCCTGACTTTCTAAAAATATTGTATTGTTTATCTCATCATAATAGAAATGAAAATATCATACACGTAAGTAAGTATATAAAAATAAGGAGGTTCTATACATTGTATGTACCTATCTATGTATATTGTCCGTTTTTTCGACAATTGTAGATCGTTTATTTTGTTGACCATCCAAAGTAGTGGCCCTAGTAGGTTTTTTTATTGTTTAATTTTTCTACTTTGTTGTCAGTAATCATTACGTCATCTTTGCCCCGCCGAAGTGCGTTGTCAATTTTGTTTGTGGATTCTTACAGAATGGAGGGACCGCATGGGATCGCATTCCGTAAATGTGAATCGTAATTTGATATTCCCGATGCATTCCATCTTATAAGGCTATTCAGAAAATTCTTACTTGGTTATTGGTACAAAAATAAAATTTGGTGGAATATAATATTACTAAGTACTTCCAAATTGGCCGTGCTAATTTTGTAAATAAACTGTAATTTATAAATTTAATTGCTTTTTAAGGGTTTGTTTTTTGAGAGTAGACAGTAATTTATGATGATGGGTAACGAATCCCAATAATTCAGAAATATGTAAAAAAATTATAAAATAACAATAGAAAGAAAGTTATTTTTAAAGTAAAGTATTGACAGTTTGTTACAAAATTGGCACGTCGAATTTGGCTGAAGTTTAGATATTTATTTTTTAGACATGGAGGAATTTGTCTTCGAGTTTAAAGAGGTTTACAAGCTGAATTTTATCCATTGTTTATATTTCAAGTTTGAGTTTCTTTACCTAAGGAGAAATATGTAATAAGAGGTAAAATAAGATTAGGTTGACCCTGAATTAGCTACTTGAAAGAAAGCACGACTTAAAGTTTTTATTTAAACCTTCATACGAGGCTTTATCGTACCATTAATTGAATTATGAACATGCAAACACCAACTATAAACTTGTTAGTAGAAAACAACATTCAATATGTATGCTGCTGTAAAGGTAATTCAATTTTGTAATACCATTTGCCGAGTTTCCCCGGAGCAAATATTCGTATGCATTTTTTCATTTTCAGAAAACTCACTAATTTACAAACATGTTTTTTGCTGTGTTTCATTAATTAGAACTGCTATACCAAGTTGACTTATTTAGATACAAGCTCACTGCTATACAAAGAACACAAAATATCCAAGCTTAAGAATTTTATAACACAAACTCAAACAGATAGTTTTTGATTTAATAAAGGTGTTTAATTTAAAATTTCAATTAATGAAAACAAATTGTTATTATTAGATAAACAATTTTTGACATTGGAGTTGTAATAGTGGCAATTCGGAGTATCGCAAAAGCTAAACTTAACTAACTAAAAATGTTGTCGTCCCTTTCATAGCGATGGAAATAAAAAGGATGGCATTAATTTTAGTTAGTCTAGTTTAGCTTTTGTGACACTCCGAATTGCCACTAATATCAGATTTAAAATATGTGCGATTTAAAATCCCTACTTTTCTACTAATATTATAAATTGTCTGTCGCACTTTAACGCCCAATTTTTACCAAATTTGATACAAATTTTGACAAGACCTTGGAAAAGGATATAATATGCTACATTTCGTTCATGTTCCACGTGTGGAAAGCCGTGGGCAGCAGCTAGATCTTTACTAACTGCTGCCCACGTTTAATTTTAAATATCATAAAAAAATATTACCATTATTGCTAGGAACAGACTACACAGTATGTAGGTACTTGTCAATAATTTAGTTTTGCTTAGCAACTATCCTTCACTTTGACCCTCTATAATCTCATACAGTTACAACTTGTTAGTTAATCTTCAGGTAATTGGTTTAGTTTTGGCATCTTTGAAACTAATTCATAATTACTTACTCTCGATCCTTTGAACGGCCTTGTAATAAATAATACCCTAGGACAATTCACACAGATAAAATCTAAGTAGTTATGGCAACCAGATGACTGTTATACCTACATTTTTTGCATTGTCTGTATTATACACTGAAAACCCAGAATATTGCTGATTTACTCATTACTTTCCATTATACCCAGGTTGCCTGGAAGAAATCGCTTTTAGCGATAAGGACGCCAAGTGTGCTTGTATCTTTAGCAATTTTTCCTGGTTTGTGTTTATTTCTTTCTTTTTGTTGTACAATAAAGCATTATCTATCTATCTAATATTTTTTTCGTTGTCAAATAGGTTCATAAAATGTTGAATAGAATATACATTTGTTGTAAGTCTTGTCAATTTACCAATGAATTCGAGCGGTGAATTCTATCAGTACCATCAATATAACAGTTCTATCAAAATGAAAGACTTTGGCAGCTTAAATCGAATAATCATGATTAATCCTTTTCAACTTCAGCTATTCACGAACTAAGTAATAAGACACTTCTAAGATTGTTTTTTTTTATAAGAATAAAAAAACAATCTTAGAATTGTCTGTTTTAAACTTTCGCGATCAGAACACATTATAAAATACACATGTAAACAGGTATTTATCACGAAATTACGAAATTACCTTTACTTTATAAGCCCGACGTCTTCCTGCGACCACGGCTGGTGCAATGCGGTCGAAACGTCGGGCTTATAATGTAAAGGTAATTTCGTGATAAATACCATGTTAAGAGCCTGGGCATACCACGTTTTTTTATTATTAAGCCCGTCACACACGTAGCTATAATATATATTACTATAAATTATAGCAAGGCATATTACGATATATTTTCTATACAAATATTCAAGTGACCGCACACGCAGCTATAATAGCTCGACCGCGGCTTTGACTGCGTGTCACCTACTTGGATAAAATGCCTATGTATTTTTCATGTCATAAACTTATATTCCAAGTTTCAGCCAAATCAGGATGTCCAAGGACATATTATTTTTATTATTGCTACTGTATTCAATACAGTCTTAATTCGAATGGCTTCATGTTGCCATCCATACTTACATACACACAAACTTTTACCTTTATAATTTTGTTATTAGGCCTAAAAACTCCGTCACCAGAGTTGGCCACTTGCTCATACGAACTTACTTACTTAGGATTAACAATTTTTTTTTATTTATAAAGTCGCCATTCTTGTATAAATTATACCAATCCAAAAACTTTGCTAAGGGTTAAACCAACTTAACCACATATTTAATTTGAAAGTGTTCGACAAATGCCATAATTTAATATTCCCTTGATAAAAGCATTTATGTAATTTAAAGCTTGGGCTATTAAATAAAAGGGTGACATGGGTCTATCTTTAACCGCAGCTCTCGGTCACTGAGCTTCCTACAAAGGGTTCGCCTACGCAGTCAGACAAACAGATATAAAGATCTTTTCAGACGGGATACTTTTTTAAAAGAAACCTTCTTTTTCGACACAAACTTACAGAACAGAAACACAATTGGACGGAACTTTTTCTCGTTCGGTTCAATTAAAAGTTGATGCTCACATGACTTAACTAATGGGTTTTTAATTAATTTATTAGATTTTTATTGTCGCAGTGACGTATCGACGGAAATCACCTGGATTTGAATAAGTGTCCAATTATATCGAATTTTAGTTTTAATTTTAATTTGAATGTGTTAAATATTATACTTAACATCGAAAATGAAAAATTTTTGTACATTGAAATAACAATGAACATGGGTAACACAAAAAGTAGTCAACTTAAAACAACATACATTGTTGTCTTGTTGTGTATGTATTGTAGGTACCTTTTCATTTTACCTCAATAAAAATTTAAGACCGACAGTTGTGGTGATAAAAGTATTCCGTGTGTGTCCGTTATGAGTTCTTGCATGAAAAATGCAGAATGACGTGTGAAAAGGCCGATCAGTGTTAGGAGTGGTTTTGGAGCTTTGTTAAACTGTCTGTTTGTTTGAGTATCGATCGGTTGATGCCCGGTTTCTGAGTATTACATTGTTGAATAAGAAGATTGAATTATATTTTATTATAAATTGGTACCTACCTACGATTGTATGCTTCGATTGATTGGTAATTGTACTTATTTATGTAACTAAACTACTACATATTTACATAACTGTACAAAATACAATTAGAACCAGTTGAGCCACCTAAGGATCGTTACAAACGATCTATAGGTAGCTCAACTGATCCAAACCACTGCCAGACGGAAGCGTGCCCAAGACACTGGCAGCATTGCCGCGCTGGATGGCAATGCTGATCTTTTGAGCCAAATAAGTGCCAGCCCTCGGATCACGCGTCGCTTCGACCAGACGTCCCGATAGAATTTTAAAAACGCGATGGGCCCCGGTACCCCACGGACCTAGGGTCTCAACCCCAAAAGGTTCAAATATGTATTTAAGTTAAAGTTATCCTTGACAGTTCCAAGGCTTTGTCAGTTCGATTTATCAATATTTTTTTTATTTGTCGACGAATTTTGTTGTGAAAAACACACACTGTTTTCAATGATAGAGCGTGCATATTACCTCAATAATTATGAACGTATACCTTATTTGTGAATGTATAAGCATTATCGTGCTTTATTATAGTAGTATATATAAAAACTCCTTCATTTTGCAGAATTATGACAAGTGCTCGGGTTCTAGACGAATTTCAAACTCCGCACCTGTAACCATGTAACTTTTTAATTTATTCGATGAAAACAGAACTTTGGAGCAAGATCGATCCCTTGTTGACTCCCGCATACAAATCTATTTACTTAGGATGTACCTTCTACTTGTCTATGTAAACTTATCACATTAAAGGTAAGGATGCTTTAAAAGGAAATTGTTTGGCACGTGCGAGTTGCTGGGCAATGTTTTGGGAAAAATCGATACTATGTAAATTTCTCAGAGAAAAATAACAATCAGCCCTAGCAATGTTACATTTCTACAATCAATTTATAATCAAAAAGAAAAATAAATGTAGATACACTCGATGACAAATCAAGAAATGATAAAATAGGATATTGTTCGTTTCTTTTCTAAAGCGATTGTAGAAATGTAAGATGGCTAAGGGGGCAGGCTGACTAGTGCAACTAGTTGGCAGGTAGACTAAACGGCTTGTACAAAGGCAAGCTTAACCCTAAAAAGAGTTTGCTTTCAACAAACCTTTAACTAAGAGAGACGATTAAGAAGCACAGGGTTATAGTATACACACAAGAAAACAAATATTGTGGTTATATGAAGAAAAGTGTGTGTTTATGGTAATCATCATCATCCGCAGCCCGATCTCTCCCACTGCTGGGTATAGGCCTCCCTTCGTTCTTGCCATTTCTCCCGGTCCATCGCTTGCCTGATCCGCTGTATATGTGTGTTTATGCTATTGACATGCAAAACTGCGAAATGTGAAACGCAATATAAACTGCAGTATATTCTCACTACGACACATACACCTGCTAAAAACGAGTTTAGCTGTAACAAATATAAATTTTAAACATTTTATTTCGAAGCTATTTGGCTCTTTTCCAGCATAGTAAGTACCTGTTTGCACTCGCCATTACCGAAGCTGTAAATTTCATGAAACTGAATCGGCTAGCCATAAATCCTGGAACTCGGAGGCACGCAGCATTTTTACTGCCGCTTTTGCACCATGCTCTGTCGAAGAAAACATAATATTTCGGTATTTTGTAATGTCGATTGAGATATTTAGGAAGTGAACTTTGTCAACACTTCCATTACTTTCAGTTTAATGTATTGCTCAAACAAAAAAGCCGGGTTTATAAAAATAGCCAATAAGATCCAGTGGTTTTATTGATTTCATGCGGAATCCAATAAAACTACTGGATCACTTTGAGTTATCTAAGGTTTTTTATAATTTAAAATGTCTTTTGTTGTGCCCAATTTCTCAATAATGAATTATGAAAGCCAGATCATTCTACTCTTGTTCTTTTATTCAGAAATTAAATACTTTAAGTATCTTAGAAATATAATTAACTTTGTAAAAATGTTGTTGTGTTGTGTCATAAAGCTGCTAATATTTTAGATCTCTTTTCTTTAAATAAAATTAAAATAAAACTTGTCCTTTGTCAGCGGAATCACGTTTATTTCATTGTGACTTCCAACAATGGAGTTGCGCAAACCTTTTCTGTTTGTTCGAAATTCGCTATGAACTAAATGTAGCATAACTACCCCGTGTCCTTACCATTCCTATACAAATCATTTTACATTCACTTACCACCTTGCTGCTTTATAATACGGAATGTTTTGCATCATTTCGTGGTTTACTTACTTGGTTTTAGTTAGAATAAATGGTTGTTCGATTCTCATTGTGGAGTATTATCGCAAACGTGGAAACATAAATCAGTATGGTCGGTGCCAGATATCTGATTTTAGTTTTTTTCTTTTTTTCCGTGTTGGCTGACTGTGATGAAGAGTCAGACGAAGATGTCGTACAATTGGTATGTATATTTTTTCCAAATTATTTCTAAATTAGCTAACCCATTAAAAAACATATCTAGTGTTAGTGTACGTAAGACTGTTTAGAACTTTTTTAGTTTTTTTAATCTAGGTACACTTACAGCCACTTAAAAACTTTTCCTGGGCGGTCAACATACTGGGGTCTTACTCTCCGAAGATTAAAAAAAATACTAAATGTTCCACTGCGCACATAAAATTAAGTCTTATTAAATGAAGTATTAAATCTTAAAATTGTATTTACCAACAACATCCCGTATACAAATTGTACAGTAAAAAAAACTAATTGTAACGATACACTAAAGTTTACATGACGCACTAGGTCGGCAAGCACTGATATCAAATCTATTTTGGACAAAATTTTCTGTAGTTATTCCAGTCAGTCAGTACGATATCGTAGAAGTACTTTATTCAATTGAAGTCTATAAAGAGACAGTAAAATTTATTGTAAAGCTTGGAAAAACGGTTAGTAAATAGGTCGTCAAAAAACCTGCCTTTTTCGTGTAAGAATTTTATAACCGCTCATAAGTTCTGTACTTAGAAAAGTACTTAAGTCTTTATATATTTTAGTAGAGCACGACTAAACACAGAAGTATCAGCGACTGTTTTCGTTCAGCGTGTATATTAGCAAGTGTAAATAACCGCTTTTAAAGAACAATTGAATCGAATTGACAGGCGATGGGCTTGAAACCTGTCACATTGTAATGCTAATTTCTGCAAAATGTAGGTAAGTACTAGCCCATACGTACCTAGTTGGCAAACTTCTGCCTGATTTCTTAGACATTATTTTTTTTAATAGCCTAAATGTCTGACAGAATAACTACATTTTATATGTTTCTGTTTAAGTTTTTATTGTTGTAAGTAATATGCATAATAAAAATTGAAAGCAGGCGGCGAACAAATACAGTTTGCAAAACCACTTATTTACATAAAGGACAAATTACTGCCACTAAATATCTATTTTTACGCGGCCCTTCCGACCCTTCTCAAGACAAAACATGGATTTTTATGCAAGTCTGATAGTTGTTTCTTCAAATATAGGCATAATAAAATTGTTGTACGTCCGACCGTCAAACAACACACTAAAAATCCCAAGGAATGCAGGTTCACATATCACATAATGATTTTTAATTTATTTTTAGATGTATACTAAAGGTTTTTTTGCTTTAAATAATAAGTTATAGTAATAAGGAAGCTGGTTTTTCTTTACCCAGTACCTACGTAAATTCGGAATCACTTGGTAGATTTTTCGGTGTATTTTAGCTTATTCAACCATATCCTTAAAGTTAGAGCAAATAAGTATGGAGCTGACTTAGCCGATTTTATCCTCCACAGATTTTCGAAAGTATCTTGTAAGTTTTACATAAACCGGTCAAGTGCAAGTCGCACATAAAGATTTCTTACGGAGTTGTTGAGTCGTAAA
Organism: Xanthorhoe designata; assembly: GCA_963582015.1. Lineage (NCBI taxonomy): Eukaryota > Metazoa > Arthropoda > Insecta > Lepidoptera > Geometridae > Xanthorhoe > Xanthorhoe designata. Next base: position 2,352,133 of record OY757045.1, read on the forward strand.
CAAATTAATCAAAGTAATAAAAGTAAATTAATAAAAAAAACACGTTTTTTCAATTGGGACTCCTTTCATTTTGAAATGTATAGGTACATATTAAATATTGGTTACTAAGTGGCTACATAAAACGGTTCAAAATAGCCTTGTAAGAGATGAACGGGTAGAAAAAATAGGGCAACAAACACGGGTTGGGGTATTTATGCAATCAATTATTGTTTATCTAAATGTAAAGCTACGGTCAAACAAAATTTTATGAAATCCGACAGAAACAAAACCATCAAACATAACCTTCGGATTGACAATCGCTCATAATAGGTCATGGAAAGTCACTGTACAGGAATAATCCTTTATTCGCGTTCAATGACTCCTAAATCAATTCCCGTCAAAATAACTCAATCACCCCACAAATTACTTTTTCTATTGTCAATGAATTATCTAAATGCCCGCATATAACGGTGATCACGCGTAACATACAAACAGGACCACTGTAACTAGAGCTCGGTCCTCCTATGCAATGAACTGAAGTGTCAATCGATTGGAAAACTTAATACAGGTGTAGAGGTCTTGATAATATGGACAGGTGTTGCAACATAAGAGCCTCATTACGTGTTTGGGTAATTGATGGTAATACATTGATTGAATTCAAACTTCCCTTTTATTAACTTTAGCCAAATAAGATTCTGTCTTAAAAGTAGGTACCTATCTACCTAAAATTATCAGCCACCAATTGATCGAAGCTGCAGTCAATTGTATTGTGTTTAGTTAGTCTACTATCAACTAACTTAACACACATTATTATGAAAAAAAGAACAACCACTATAAGCCGGCCTTTATATACCACAAAAATATTAAAAAAAACTCACGTACTTAGATTCTTACTATAATAATTCAACGTCCTTATCAAGCGAAATACCTAATAAAGCTGATGAATGAAGACTATTTAAAATCAAAACTACTATTTAAAAGACTATTTAAAATTATTATGACAAAAATCATGTGTAAAATTTTGTCCTTCCTCCATTCTGCAAAGCCCCAGGAAAATCTAGGTATAGATAGAAAAGTATTCTAGTGTCCATCACACGTAATCCACACACAATGCAGCTGACTTAACTCGGTCAACACGTCGAGGTCGGCGCGCGCGTCGTTTGTTAACTGTTTTACTTCGGCCATGCGCGGGAAAGGACATTTTCATGAGTTCCATTTTCAAAGTTATTCTAATTTCAAACTTCTTAAAATCTTTTTTTAATATTTAAAATAAGATTTTAATATGCTATTCAGGATGGTGTTTATTTGTTTGTGTTTGTTGGTTGTGTATGCGCAAGATTGCAGGACCGGAGGGAAAAGGGTATGAATGAAACTACAAATTTCTAAATCTCACGAGTACCTCCTATCGTATCCTGAAGAAATGGAAAAATGAAGACAATTCTTTCAGATCTTAATGCAATTTTTAGATCCTTTTGAAGATGTCTAAGTGGGTAGTCAGAGGTATGTCCAAATACTTACGGTACATGCCCACATCTTTGCAGAAGTTAACTTTCCATTCGTGACAGGTTGCAAGAGGAAGGAATTAGCTCTCTAATAGCGCATCGACGCTATTAGAGAGCTAACTGGTTTCCTCTCGAGTAGTATATCCTTAAGATAATAGGTAAATGTGAAAGTTAATGTTTGTATGTTTGCTACCTACCTGATTTCGATGAAAGGACATTGACCTAGAGTCTATAGCGATTTGGCCCAGTATATTATTGTTCTCACTGTGCAGAAAATAGCTCTCTTCTTACGAAATTGAAGACAGTTTTTTTTTTTTTGCCACTTGTATCTATCTAACATTGATCTTTGTATTGCAGTGTGTTGACCATGAGCAATGTTGTGGTGGATGTTGCTTCAGAGGCGAATGCATTGACAGTAAGTAAACCCTCTTCACGGTTAATTCTATGCCACCTAAATTATACTAGCTTACTCGCCCGCGGATTCGCTCGCGTGGTACCTTGATAATATAGGTATAGCCTATGTTCATTCGGAAAGTTCATGCTGTTATACCAGCTTAAACGACTGTGGCTTCGCTCGCGTGGTACCTCGATAAAATATAGCCTATGTTCATTCGGAAAGTCCATGCTATAGATCGGTGAAAGAATTTTTGAATCCTGATGTATGAGTAGTTTTGGAGATAACTCCATCATACAAACAAACATACGGACAAACCAACTTTACCTCTTTATAGAAAACGAAAAAATTTGTGTGGATGTTTGTTACTCTTTCACACAAAAACTACTGAACGTGTCTTACGGCGACATCTGATGTGGGGACTCCCTTTTCAAGATTGATAACATTATCCTAAATTGTAAAGCAAATGATTATTTTTATAGTTCTGCCCCATTTGGTTGGTATAGTAAGTAATATCTATGACATTTTTCTTGATTATTTCTTCAGCATTGTTGTGACATCTAAGATTTATTTATTATTTATTAAGTAGGTATTATTATTTTTTATTTATTTATTTATTTATTTTTACATTTATTTTACTTAGACTTTTTGAAGAAATCTAGGACATGGTCAATAATAAGATCTAAAATAATCTTTAATAATACTGAAAAAACATTTTCGTCTCGACAGACAGAACTCACAATAATGCGACCCATACCATTGCAAACTCAAGATATTTATCTATCTCACCCTATTTTATGCCTGTACAACGTGGGGATTTCATACTTCGGTGCCCAATGACCTTTGTCGGTCGGTTTAACTGTCCATTTGGTATTTTATTTTATTAAAATCAATATTTTTGTAGCTTACAGATCGTGTTTATCATCACTAAACGTCTGTGAAGATCATACCTGCATCGGCGAGGAAAACTGCTACGCGTTCATTCCACCTGAGTGTCCAGGCTGTGAACCTATACCTATTTGTAGATAAGTAGAATAACCAACGGAATATTATGTACAAGGAAAACATTAAAATCAATCTAAATAATACTTTAAGTTTCTTTAACATTATATAAGTATCTAAGCACAAGAAAGAAGAAGGAAAAATGTTGAGTTCTTTTCAAGAGGAAAATGAAAATAAAATAAATCTTAAAGGTAAAACTGGATTTGTGATTTAGAAACGAAAAATTCATTTAATTTTCTAAGAATCATCGAATCGAAAGAAGAGACACTCTTCTACTGACTCTAGTAGAACAGTGTCTCTTCTTATCAACACAGCGCACAACAATAACAACATACCTACATAACATACAGCTAGTCATGTAGGCACAATGATTATAACAATTGATTCAATGCACACTCGTGAACGCTCAGATAGGTTTGTTGTATAATGTCACATGCATGCAAGCTCTTTATGTGCTAATACGTAGTTCTGGACCATAATGGTACAGTCAAAATTATTTTATAGAGTCAAGAAATAGGCAAAATGCAAAAATATTATTTGAAATCTTAACGATGAAGGAAAACCTTTTTAATATCGTCGATGGGCTTGCAACCTGTCACGTATGGAATGTAAATTTTTGTAAAATGTAGGTATGTGAATATATCTCTATTTTAATTGATTCTCAATGACCATACTGGATATACCATTCTAAGTATGCGCAATACACAAGATAGTACTTCCAACGGGAATACTTCCTTTTTTATATTCATTTTCATTTTGTAGACAATTTATTGTCTAGCTAAAGCTATCCCATCGATTCAAAGTAAATAAATGAAATAAATCACTGACGCGGGATTCATGAAACTGGTTCAATAATGAACGGAGAAGTTGGCGCTAGTTCAGACGTTTTTTATTCGAAAGTTCTTTGCAAAGTCGAGTATTGAATAATGCCCTCTCAGAAACAATTCAAGACAGTGAGATATTGTTTTATAAAACTTACTTTACTTACACAATAACTGACAGGCAATATTATATTTACCTACTCTTATTTACCTACTCTTATTGCTGAACTGAATATAAAGTTCGTTATAGCTAGTGGTCAATAGTGACGAAGTGATCAATAGTGATTATGAGGCTCTCTAATAGCCAATACTAAATTCGATTCCATTTTCGAACGCGCAGTCACTGCGCGTTTGTATTGATACAAATGGGTGGCGAATAAAAGACAGTCGGCAAGCTGTGACCATGCACACAATCCTCGCGTTCGTAAAACGCACTGTTAGCTAGCAGGTGACGTGCTACACAAAAACGTGCACGAAAATAGAGCCATGTGCATAGGCCTTAAGATAAGAAAAAAAGAGAGACGATTAACGCCTTAAGATACGGGACATTTTGGCGTGCCCTCTAAAGAGGGAGAGCGTTCTACTAATAACACCGCTATCAGTCTGTCAGTTTCTCTATTATAAGTACATTGTGGTTTTACCTATTGAATGTCCTTCCCATAATGCAAGGCCATAATGCCAGCATCACATGAGTCAAGCTGCGGTATTTCTCTAGAGTTTTCACGAAAATAACAGTTCTTTTTCTCGAAAATCCGTTTGTGATTTTAAATCTTCAAAGTATCTGAATGTTTTCTCAATGTCTGGATAATAAGGTCCGATGGCTTAAACCTCTATCAGCTGCAACGCAAACGCTTTATTAGATGTTTACTCTTTTACGGGTTTCCGATAAACTGTGCTTTGAGACTTTAAACCTTAGATCAGAGGATATAGAATTGAAAATAATGAGGTTCTTTATGTGGTCTTTTAAGAATAATAGAGTTTCCAGGGAGTCGAATCTGTAAATAACAATCTTGACGGTAGTATAAGATAAGAAAAATGTAGATGTAGTGTATTAATTTTATGTCTGCGTTTTTTCTGCTCCTGATAAACTTTGAAAAATCATAAAATTTATTGATACGAGAACCTTTAGAAAAAACTGGTGATTTTTCACACTCTGTGCTTTGTATTTTTTATTAATTCGCCCAAAAACCTATTGAACCAATCGGCCTTTCTTATAAGTCGGTAAAGGTTTTTGATATAACTTTATGTTAAACGTAAAAAAAATATCATTTTTTTCGTATGTCTCTACTCTTCTGTAACTATTTATTTGTGTGCCAAATAACTTCTATTCTATTCTTAAAAAGTACTTACTGAAAATCAAAAATAAATAAGTTTCTTTTTTACGGGTAAATCTGCTGTTTCGTGCTACTTTTTAACTAAGTTTCATGGAAAGAATATCCACAAAGTACCGATATACTCAATCTGTGTGGGCCCGAGTCTTTGTACTCACAGGCTTATACTGATCTTTACGACTAAGTGCGACGTGCGGAAAATTACTTCCATAAGCAGGCCTTTTTCATTACATGCCAGGATGAGGTTTTGACAAAATGAAACAGATTTCTTGTTTAAACCTCATTATTAAAAAAAAACAAAATGTACACAAAATTAAACAAAATGAAATGATCGGATACATATTTTACAAGTTAAAGCCATCCTCATTTATGTATAATTCTCCTCAGAGTTAGAGTCCTCAGAGGGCCTAGCCAACCGGCATTCGCTATGAAGCGAATCGATTTCTACAATCGTCATCGCTGAAGCGATAGCGAAGTTCGATTTGCCTATTCGTCTGATCGCCAAATACCGCGTAAACGAGTGTTACATTCTCTTTGATACCGCACTTAGTCTATGGTTGTCGATATCAAACGTCAAATGAGTCATCGCAGTAAATCTGTCGGGTTCGTGGCTTAGGCCCCCAGTGGTCGATGCACCTGTGGTTGACGCCCCCGATTCTACTAATTGTATTATTATTATGATTTGCACTTTTGCACTAGTACAGTAAATGTCAAAAGTGTATCTTACCTACATACTGTTTTAGAGATAAGCTCACATGACTTTTAAGTAATTGTACATTACCAATAAAATACTTCTGTCTTTAATCCTACTAATATAATAAATGCAAAAGTTTGTAAGTAGGGATGGATGGAGAGATGAAAGATGGATTAATTTTTGTTACTCTTTCACGTAAAAACTTCAGAATGGATTTTTGCGATTGGTCTGTTGGTATGAGCTGACTTGGGTGATAGGGACTTTTATCCCGATTAAATGCTCCCTTGGGAATATATATTACAAGCATATGCCTTTTATGCCTGCCAGTACATTTGATAAAAAAAATCTTTGGATTAAATTAAACTGACCGGGGGCATCTTATCTTATGATATTCTTTCGACAGCTGTTTATAAAATCGCCATATTTTTCGATATCTACAGGGTTTTAGCGTTCGCTAGCGTTTCCATCAGGGGGCCAACCGGCATTCGCTATGAAGCGAATCGATTTCTACAATCGTCATCGCTGAAGCGATAGCGAAGTTCGATTGGTAGACAAAGTAACCTTCGCATAGCGATCGCCTTGTCTATTCGTCTGATCGCTAAATACCGTGTAAACGAGAGTTACATTCTCTTTGTTAGCGCGCTTAGTCTATGGTTGTCGACATCAAACGTCTAATGAGTCTGTCAACTTTGATGAATTCGGAATCATATTGGAATTATTTTATCGAGATTTATAAAGATAATGCAATCAAGAGCACGAGCCAGCGGTGAATAGTTTCCAACTCTTTTGGAGTCAGCGCCGGCGGCAGCTGGCAGCGCCACTGGGGCCGGCGCGGCGGGGCCGGCGCGGCGCGGTGCTCACCGACCCGAGCTGCCAGTCCTCTCCCGCCTGAGCCTACCACGTTCACCCCGCTCCCACCTGTGCCTACCACCGAATCCTAGTGTTGCCTCTCCCCATCGTCGACATTTGAGAGCGCGCCGAAGACGAGCGCTAACTCCATTTGACCGAGCGACGAGTGAGTTCGTGGCTATCGAGCAGAGACGCCTTCAGTTGGAGGAGAGACGGGCACAGACTGAAGCCCGAAGAGTAGAACTGAATAATGAGCGAAACAATGTCCTCAACCGTTTCACAAATATTGCTGAAGCTTTTCTTCAACAATATTTAAGTAGGGACAGCGATGTCACGGTATGGCTTGATAGCGAGTGAGTTTGTGTGATACCTTGAGTATAAGTGTAGACAAGGTGAGAACGTGCAGTAGCGCATATAAGTATACATACACAGACAGCATGTTATGGACGGTTTTGTTCTAAAATAAAATATATTTGTAACTAAAGTACTTTTATTTATAATCCACTTAGAATTCTCATTTTCATGCATGAGTAAATTATTAGGTTGTGAGGTGTAATCATCACTGCCATCATTATTTGTGCCAGAGCTAAAACGTGGTGTTGGAAGCCGAGCCTTTACTGCAATGTTGTGTAGTACACAGCATGCAAGTGTTATCCTGTTAGCTACATAAGGATGGTAGTGAAGAACTCTGTCTTTAAGGAAGCTTCTCCAACGAAACTTCAGCAAACCATAGCAACGCTCAATACAGTTTCTGGCTTGTGTATATATCTTCTCGAGACCCAGGTGCAGCATTTAAAACAGGTGTTATCAGCCAGGGTCGCTTATTAAACACATCCAATGATATTCTTTCTACAGCTGTTTATGAAATCGCCATTTTCTTTCGATATCTACAGGGTCTTAGCGTTCGCTAGCGTTTCCATCAGACGATTCGACTATTAAGCGAAATCGACTGTCAAAAGTGCAACTTGGCTAGGCATTTGTATGAAGTAATCGTTCGATGTTGTCGATTCATTTGGTGGAATCGAAATGCTAGCCATATTACATTTCGACAATCGCTTTCGATTAGAAACTAAAAAAAATGTATAGGAATTGACATTCGATGACGAAAACTCGAGCGATCTGAAATGTCAAATCAAAGGTGTAGCGATGATAGAAATCGAATCGCTTCATAGCGAATGCCGGTTGGCTAGGCCCTACGTAACAGATCACGTGACATATCGAAGGCATATGTCAAACCAATACATTTTGGACTTTTCTACTATCGCTTTCGCTAATCTATTGTTACATTGTCTAGGCCCTCAGAGCTGCCTAAAGGCCTCCGTCAAAAAATGATCTCAGAACGTCGGTCACCTTTAACGATCTATCAAGAATGTCTAACGGCCAGTCCCAATAATCTATTTATCTGTGGTTTAGTTTTCTTTCGTAAGATATTTGACATTACTTCCATTAACTGACAAATATCTAACCACAGTAAGCGAGCTTCGCCACTAGCGTTTCTAAGTACTACATTGTCTCGAATGATAGTTTTCTAGCTATTTCAATCTTTTGTGACTTGAGGACATCGCAGAAAGTGGAGACGTTATAAATGTCCAATGCCACCCATGCTCTTGGTGTACCTGTACGCTGTGTTGCGGCCCTCACCGACACGGCGGAGGGTAGCAGTGAATGCCTTAAAGCAAAAGAACCTTGCAAGCGAAAATAAACCAAAAGCTAACCTATTCAAAAAACATTTTCATAGGACTCCTATTTCAAATTCGCTAGCATAATTGCCTAATTTTATTTCGTTCAGTTCGATCGTCAGATAGTAATTGACAGTTTCGACAGCATATCACGTGGCAATTTGGGCAAATCCTCTAAGCCACTAGAATTTTTGAAGGTATTAAAATGATAAATCGTTTTCGGTTACGAAGTGGTCACATCTAAGAACCTACCTGATTGAACTTCAACATTTTCAGGCACTCTTATCTATATTTACAAAACATTTTTTATTTACTTGGGGTTCGCGAGGTTTTGAAATTAGACCGAAGGCAGATACTAATTACAACGGTTAGTAATATTGTAACTAACCGTTGTAAATTAGTACCTACCCCATTTGATTATGGATAGTGTATCATTCAGAATATTGCATTTCATTAAATATTACATACAATTTTTGCCATTAAATAAAGCCTACGCGATCAAAGTTGAGAACTCAAATAACCTTCTATAAATATTTCTTCAACGTTACGCATTTGGCCATAAATTACACTCTGCAGGGCTCAAAAAATCTCATTACGTCATTTTTCGAATGAACGGAACCCTCATTAAGTTGATCCCTGATTTGTAATGTGAGTACGTACGATGTGGGTCAAAGTAAATTATCGTAAAAGGAGAATTTGTTATTTTAGGAGAACGATTGTACTTGGTAGTATTTTTATGCTGGCGTTTTTAAAAAAATAACGTGACTTATGTTTTTATGAAGAACTACATACTTACTTATGAATCCAGTTTGTTAAATACGCTTCGGCCGTCTACGAAACCGGAGCTACGTAACCAGTTACGAACAAAACATAATTCGTCCTCCTACGATACCAGTTTCGAGAACACACGTATTTTTCTTTACAGGAAACTACCTAGGTTTCGTAGAAAGAAATTTGTAGTGAGTTAGGGAAGGGTACTTTTTATTCTTTGAACATAAATAGACAGTTAGTAACTCTACGCACGCGCGAGTAGACGCTATGAAAAATCCTTTTTATGCATTCAATTAAAATCATAACCTTTGGATCGAAATTCAAGGCACCGTTTCAATCGACCAACGAAGTTTCAATTGGACCTTTCGATAACAAAGACAGACGAGATACTAGCTGAAAGTCATTTCCTGTTGTCTGTAGACGGACACAATTTATAGGGAGCTGGGGACTAAATGACCTTTGCTCTTAGCTTCGTTTTTCTTTGAATTCACGAACGATTGCAAAGATCTTTAACTAATGTAAGCTTCATGATTTAATTGAATCATTGTACCTGGCAAATATGATGCATACTCTTTTGTCTGTCTATCCGTGGCTATGCTCAGAGATACTGATTTTGTATGGTTTTATTTTATTTATAGTTGATTATTTTTAACTGTATAAAACATCATTGCTTGTAAATCTAAATATGAATTGAGTTAATACCTTCGCATAATGGGCAACTACGGAACCCTACATTGAGAGTGGCCCAACAGGCACTTGGCCGGTTATTTACCTGTAGAGTTTACTTATACTCGAAAATATAAATAAATACAGCATAATAATGTATATTACATAACTAAAAGATCTGTAAGAGTTTGACTTCCAACACCTTGGGAACAGTCAAACATATTTTTTCACATTTTTTACATTATTCATAGTATTTATTTATGTGTATCAACATTTCAGTCTCAGATTTTTAGGCAACCTAGGCACAATATTTGCTTAGCCCCATTAAATAGCTACTTTCGACCGAATTCTTGCTCAAATGACCGGAATATCTATTAGTTTGATTTAAGGATATTGTTTTGCTGGTTTAGGTTTCGATTTAGGTATCCTAAAGAACGCTTTTAACGGTTATGAACATTGTAAATAATATTTATAGAGAGCGAACGCAATATAATGCTCAGCATTCTTTAAGTAATAAGTAATAACTTAAACAATACTAAAAACTTAAACGTGTTGCGGTGGCCAAAGTACCGAGTGCCTTTTAGCACCTCAACCAAAACTTCCTTCAGAGCAAGCAGTCGCGACAAAAATGCAATAACGTGCACTCCACTACTCATACCTCCGAGTAATAAGTATCTACTCAGAGCTAGACCGCTTTATGTGGTCTTATTCATAGAGATTTGTCAATTTAATATAGATTTAAAGAATGATTTTTTCTTGTCACTCTTATGTCAAGGAAAAGAGTTATCAACAGATTTAATATACGTTTTAGCTAAAGTAGGTTAGCTAAACCAATATGCATAAGGGGGTTGTATGAGCAGGGGGTTTTCTGACGACTGTTTTCATGAAAATAGAAAAAAATAATTATTGGCGCAGATGTTTTTAAATAACTTTTTCTCCCAACTTTTGGTAGTATGATGCCCAAACTCGCCGCCTAGTCTTTTGCTACTCCAAGAGTAGTTTTGAATTCAATTTTGCGAAAGTCGGGAATATCACTTTAAATAACATTTCAACACTTTTCATGTTCTTCTCGTGTATGTGTGAAGTTTTTGGGTATAAAAGTTTCATCATAAACATTAGGTACTATATTATAACTACTAGCTGCGCCCCGCGGTGAAAAGTTTCCGTTCCCGTAGGAATACCGGGTTCAAAAGTAGCCTATGTGTTAATGTGCAATAGTTAAGCTATCCTGGTACATACCAAATTTCATTCAAATCCATCTAGCCGTTTGAGCTTGAATGAGTAAGAAACATTCACACACACAGGTACACACACAACCACACTTATAATGCTTACACAATTACATACATACACACACACAACACAAACTTTCACCAACAGGCAGTAAAATCCCCTAGTTTTAAGAACGTGATGTCAAAGTGGTCTATAAGTATACGATCGTACTGAATAAATACATTTTGAATTTAAATTTGAATTTCACCTTTATAATAGGTGTGAAAAATTTATACCTCATTTTCCGCTACTTCCCCACTGCTCAACTAGATTGTCAACTAGTTGAGCAGTTGAGCAATAGTTCGTATTACTGATCATTTTATGCTCTATAGATAGCTCAACTATTCAATCGTCACTATGTTCAATGTGTTTCAATGTGTTTTACAGATTTAGTCAGAAAGCTTTTTGTGTTAAAAGCTTTCTGGCTAATGATAACCTGCCGTATACAAATTTAGTTATTAAACAATCAAGGTATAGAACAGGATATGACAAGAGGTAATTCTCTTATCAAACAAGTAGTTATGCAAAGTTTTAATTAACAAAGACATTACTCACGCGTTATTGGTTTGAATAAATTATGCCAAGTTTAGCAATAAATTTCAACTTGCTTGAGTATGGTAAACTGCATACTTCATTGTTTATGTCAGTTTCAGATATTAGTGCGTTTAAATTAGTATAGATTACCGGGTTTCCTTGACTTTACCTGAGAACTCGTTGTTGACAATAGCTCATAATTATTATCAAAGACATATTTTTACTTTATAATTTACTTAAATTTTTTAGGTAAAAATTTGCTTAGAAAGAAGAAGAAAGAAGAAAGAAAATAAGTTTATTCAGCTAAAAATTTTATAACTAACAGAGATAAAAAAACTAAATTGAAACTAAAAAAAAGAAATAAAATAAAAAATATTAGCTGAAACGGCAACAACTCAGCCTATTTGCCTAGATCCAGAGATCAGGCGCTGTTTTTCAGTGTCGCCCAGGAGGGAGGGAGGGGGGGGGGGGGGAGGGTGAACGGGAACGCTTAGAAATATGTCTAAAAAAATAGCAGGCCTCTCTTTGTTCTTGCAATTTTTTTGCCCTCCAGCAGTGGTAGAAATCGTGCTACGGATGATGTTGATGATGAGAGTAGCTATGACTGTAAGGTGTGGTATACAAAAATCAAGCAAGATTCTTGAATCTTGAAGATGTCTATATTATAATATTATAATAGCACACGGGAACGTAACTCACGTAAAAATATCGTCGTCTATATACTCGTATAATGTCTACAACTGACAATCGTTTTGAAAGTGAAAATGTCTATAATAGCCGTAGAACTCGGTTGGACGAGATGCTGAAAATAATATAATACCTAACGTTTGCTGTAAATAGCCTGTGATGTTTTGTAAATAAGAAAATATTACTCCTTGGATATACCAAAGACGATTAATATCTAGAAGACAGACAAAGGCCATACACAAAATCGTAACCCTAAAAAATAGCCTGAAAACTAAAAACATCAATTTTATCCAAGAAATTTCAATTACTTTCTAGTTAAAAATGTTTAAATATTGAATATTGTTGCTACCTACTACTAAGTATTGAAATTTCTTGGATAAAATTGATGTTTTAAAGTTTTCAGGCTATCTGGTACTGCGGGATCGGGTTACGATTTTGTGTATGGCCTTTGTCTGTCTTCTAGATATTAATCGTCTTTGGATATACCTACCATATCTTTATACTCATCAATAATCTGGAGGACTGAATTCAAATTAATAGTTTAATTAGTACCTCAAAACTTGTTTATCTGTTAAAACCATGTATTAAAGAGTCAGAATCTAATAGCTGACAACACTCAAAAACGTCCGAGCAAATTCAATGTTCTACAATGACATTTGACATTTGAATGTAGACGTTATGTCGTTTGTTTTAATGTTCAATGTCGCTTCTACGCAAAAAAGTAAAACTCGGCGCACTACGTAGCGTGCGCCGAGTTTTGGCGCGGACATTTTATTTGTCTGATTGTGGCTCTATAGATTGTACCTCAATGGTTAAAACGGAATTATTGCCGCGCGAAACTACCGGGGAGTGGTAATATTGAATATTGAATTTCATTTTCCTATTCAGTTGGAGCCTCGGTAACACGAGTGAAAAGTTAATGAGTTTCAAAGTGAAACTAAAAGCAGCCCACTTTTCAACTCAACTGACTGACTTTACAACGTTGTTTCAACATCAAATACTCTAGCGAGTTTGTCTTGCTCTTGTTACTGGTATTTTCTTGATCACTTTGTTAGTGTTTTTATAATTATTACTATTAGAGATAAATACAAGGATATCATTAAAGTAATAAGTGATAAGGCCACCCATTTTATTTTTTCTGTGTTGTTGTGTTAGAATTAAGTTGAGTACCTACCTACAAAAAAGTGTCGATTATCTATTATTGTAGTGCCCAAACAAATGAAATTCACAAGCAATAAATTTTATTCAATAAGACTACAGGAATCATTTTGTATTGTCTTACTTCGCAAAATCAGAGATAGAAATATTATTTGGTGTCTGGTTTTTGTTCAGTGTTCCATCATCTTATTTATAAATAGACCAGCTTTAGTATACAGGGCGTAAGAGGACCACTTCCAAAAACTTAAAACGTGAGATTTATACCATGTTTCCTAATTGGCTCTACATAGTAAATACAAAACAATAAATATAACTATTTTTTTTCAATAATTTATTATTTACAACCACGAGAGTCAAATATTGAAACCTAGTCTGTGAATTAAAGCTTAATTGTTCTATGGTACGTACCTACATATTCTCAATTGTTATCACATTATAATTATCGTTTAGGGTGGTTGTATGTCTAAAACTAGAAAAGAAACAATAATTTTTTTTAATTTCTTTCTTCAGCCTAATAGGTGGCGACGCTAGTTTGAGACATACAACCACCTTTAGTAGACTTGCTAATTCTAGGTATAATTAGAATCCCCTTCGGCCGCCATTAATTGTCATTAACATGTGAATGCACTAGTTTTGGAGTGACTCTCTTACTCCCCGTATATTAAACAAAGTGAAGCTTGGCAAAGACTTAGTAAATTACAATGGACATTGTATAGCGAATGTAGCATTTCGTAAGAATAAATACAGGGAGGCTTAGATACCTTACTATTTTTGGATTGAATAGGTTTGTCCAATACGATATACTTTTTCGGTTCTTTTGATGTAGAATTGAATATCTTCATTGAAAATTCCTACTAAATAAAAAAGTCAAGACAGGTAAAAAGTCTATAAAATAAAAAAAATAAACGCGAGGAAAGTGTGCACGGTCACAGCTTGCTGCCTGCATTTTGTTTGCGTCTGTATCGCGTTTGTTTATACCTACTAATTCTAATCTAATCTAAATAGCCCACTGGATCCCACTGCTGGGCAAAGGCCTCTCCTCCCTTTTTCCATTCGCCTCGGTGTATGGCTTCTGTCAGCCAGCTGGTGGAGTAATCTACTACATACATTTATTTCTAGTTATATCGAAATTGGTTCAGATGCTGTGCTGGTATTATTGAATTGCAAACATAAATAAGTATACTGCTCACAATTCGACTAAAAATTGCTCACTATCAACTAAAATTTATATTCAGAATATTTCAGGTTTTATCGATGTTTCAATCGAACTTAAATTGCCAAACAATTTGCATGTATATTTTGACCTAGTTGTGATTTAAACTTCACTTATGTTGTTTATCAGAATTTTATCGCTGAGACAGTTTTTGCAAGCTTGATTTAATTTGCTCTATTTTCGTATGCAAGTTATTTTAAACTATTTCCCTAAAGCACGTATTATCTGAGCGAAAATGCAATATATGGGGTCGAGTTATATTTTTCTAATCATTTTTCTGAAGTGCGACGCCATTAGAAAATTCGCGGGGAAAGGTGAAAGTTCCGTGTGGCATGTGCAAACTTTCTATCTCTTTTTTTTAGAAGGTTATGGTGACACTGACAACAAGCTAATCTTGTCATTAAATCAGCTCAAAACTAAAAGTATTTCTACATGCGTGGCACAAGCCGTGCGAAGCCAAAATAAAGAAAAAAAAGAAGAAGAAATGTTTCCTATATTATTTTGCAACGTAAAGTTGATTATATATTAAAGTCTGTAAGTATCAGAACAGGTATATGATCGATGAGATTGCCCTCAGGCAACATATCGGTAACAGGTAAATAAAGCTCGGTTGTCCAACTCAATAGACTCACTTCTGTTTGCTAATCAATTAAGTGCATTAGTAGATGAGCACGGGGAGCAAGCTAGCTTATTCAATCTTGTACCTTTATAACTTGACTAGATCATTTAGGTACAGTGAAAGTGTTATGATACTTTTAAGACTTTTTATTATAGTGTTATTATACTTTAGAAATGTCTACCGCTCCCGGGATACAGTCGTGATCATATTTCATTTTTTCATTTATTATAGTGTTAAACCACACTTAGGTATTTTATTGAAAATATATAATGTTTCATAAGTACTAAATGTATATGTTTGAAGAATATTTACTATTCATTACCAATTATATCATCTGATATATACTCGCAAGCTCAATGGTTTACTTTGTTAGTTTATAAATAAAAATGATGATGGATGGTTGAGAAGCAGAACATGATTACGACTGATCTTTAGATAATCTTTTGTAGTTAGATCTCACGCGGCTATTCCTCTAACTGTTAGAGGAATAGCCGCGTGAGATTTCCTGAATGAATGTTCTGCAGTCTTACTAAGGATTAAATAAAAAAGCTGTAAAAAAGCCACTTGAAGTCTATAATAATAATGGATTCCACTTGACAGTCATGTTACAATGCTCCACAGAGAAACTTTGATGTAGGCCAAAGTTGGTAATTGAAAACCAAAGTTGGCAATCGAATTACTTAAACTGACCGCTTCCCTACGGTTTACAACTCCGAAGACAGTAAAGATCTCGGTAATTTTGGACGGTTTATTACTGGTCCAGGTGATACGCTGTGTGGAGTTTATAGATCATCCCATTATATCTATGTAAGCAGGTGCTTAGTTTGACCACAAGTTTGACATTAATAAAGAGACAAACATAAAACAAGAATGGCCTAGTATGACACATCTTAATATTTAATACTAATGACACATTGTTGCAAAGCATTAGGCGCAATTATGCTAAGGTAACATAAAAATATCGTCGATTTTGATACCGACAATTTTTTGATTCATTCACAAGTGTGAGACGCGACCGCAAGAAGTTATCATACGCAATACGCATACCCAGATTAAGATTCTCCAGATAAATCGATATTGTCGGTACTTATCTAAATCCTCGATATTTTTACGTGATAATTTCTCGTTTGGTAGTTATAATGCTTTTTGGCTGTTTCTAGGTAGGTATGTCGTACCTACTTCGTATCAATTATAGCTTTACAGCTTTACCTTACTATTTTTTAAAGTAAGCGCAGCGTAGACGTTCATAATTTTCATTGATACCTACAACTACACTCAATCGACGTTAGCGCTCACCATAAGTCGAGTATTACCACAGAATAAATAAAACTATAAGTACTAGGTAATACATACCTACTATTAAGAATAGTCCATAACAATCAAGAGCTTTCATTCATTACCATTTCCCATTGTGTGTCCTCGTTTGCCGTTCATTCGCTACTTAGCTAATTAAAAGGCAGCTCCGCTCACAGCTCCCTTCATTTGTCACATTTTTTCATGTTTTTCTTTGTTTCTGCATGTTACAGTTTGTTTGTTCGTAAATTAGACGATTATCTTTGAGCGCGGCTCATTAATTTCTTTGCGGGTAGGTAAAATGTTTATTACCGTTTACGCTTTAGGTTTAGGTTTTATAGCTGTAGGTTTATAATTTTTATGAAAATGGAATTCTAAGTATTTACTAAATACCAGTCATTTTTAAATGAAAGCCAAAGCTAATGAAAAAAACTAAACCTTGAATGCTAGAATTGGATCAAGATATTAGAGTTTTTTGAACAACATTGAATTAAACATCACAATTGGATGACTGTAAAATGATCTGAGGTAATCCAATGATCTTTTCAATCTACTTATATGTCCATTTAAATGTATTTCTACCATTATGTCTAGTCTAAAAAAGTGCATTACCGATATTTTGAATACTACTAGCGTAAAATAATGTATTAGGAATAGCAATATAGACTCTCGTGAGAGGAGTCAAAGATTCCTTTACGACAAGTCATTGTCCCTAGTCCAAAGCTTCTCGACCACAATTTTATCACCGCACATGAAATATACAATAATTTAGTCCAAGTATATTTTACAAAGTTAAAGTTTTTAAAGACATGCCATTTCAAACGTTATTTGCAAGAGATAGAATCGAAAATGCATTGATTTTGCTCTGGATGATGTTCCGACCAGGGCAAAGTAAAACCGCAACAAAGGTAATGCTTTTAAAAATTACTGAACAACAGCGTTCTGGTACTTACCTAGCTCAGAACATGTAAATTATTTTTACTGTTTACAAATTATTCATTTAGTAATGTATTTATATGAAACTTATAGACTTGAATAATTTTTATGTAATGTAATCTCTAAAGTCAGCTTAACTTTAAACTAAATGATATTATTTATTGAAATTTTTTTTCTAACCTATGCTGTCCCACTGCTGGGCAAAGGTCTCCCCCATCAACTTCCAAGCATTGCGATCGCCGGCTTCGTCCCACCAATCAGCCCTGAATGCATCGAGATCATCACGCCAGCGTCTTCGAGGCCTGCCCCGGCGTCGCCGCCCATCCTCAGGCACCCACTGTGTGTGATGATGACTTAGCCCACCTGTCTGGATGCATACGACTCACGTGTATGTAAGTGTGTGAAAAAGATATTATATTTAAATAGGTAAAACCTATAATTATTCTCTACAATGTCATAATACATTTTGTTGTTTTAATGTAGACTTCGACCATTATAGAGTCTACATCGAAATGAATCATAAAAATACAATATTGTTTCAGTACTTATTGAATTTCAGAATTAAAAAGTTAAGTGTCGCAAGTCTTTGAATTATTAGTTAGTAGAAGAAACTTGTGAAATAATTGAACCCCTTTGGCAATTTAAATATTTCAGAAGGTCTAAATTTAAACTTTTTTGATCAGTATCTAACGTGTTTGAAAACTTTGATAATTCAATTTATGAATAATAGGTTAGATGAAGACTGTATAACGTATTTCTACTTCTATTACTATACTAATATTATAAAGAGGCAAGTTGGTTTGTTTGTATGTATGGGGTAATCTCCGAATCACTCATCAGATTTCAAAAATTCTTTCACCGATGTGTAGGTAGCAATGACTTTCCGAATTAACATAGACTATATTTTACTAAGGTAGTTACCACGCGAGCGAAGCCGCGGGCGAGTTAGCTAGTGTTATTACACTAGCCAAAGACGATTAATATCTAGAAGACAGACAAAGGCCATACACAAAATCGTAATCTTATCCCGCAGTACCAGATAGCCTGGAAACTTTAAAACATCAATTTTATCCAAGAAATTACAATTAGGTACTTTCTAGTTAAAATTACCTAAAATTTTTTTTATATTAAATATTGTTGCTACCCTACTAAGTATTAAAATTTCTTGGATAAAATTGATGTTTTAAAGTTTCCAGGCTATCTGGTACGGGTTACGATTTTGTGTATGGCCTTTGTCTGTCTTTTAGATATTAATCGTCTTTGCAATAGCTCACGATGTGACCATTGCTATCCACCATGTTTGGATTCTTGCAAAAAAAAGTCAACCTTATTAATAAGTAATTAGATCTCACAGAAACTTTTGTCAAAACTGGTAGACCACTTTCTTGGCCGACTGTACTAGATCTGCCCGAAAAAAACAATCGGCCGGAAAGTTTGCAGTGTGTAATAAATTACATCGGAATGTTCTTTTTTATTATACTCCTAAAAGCCTGCAGTCTCTTTATTTATTCACAGTATGTACAATATATGCACTCGTTAAACTATTTGATGAGTGAAACTAAATTGAATTTTAAATCCATAATCTGATTGCATCCAATAAACAGAATACTGCATTGTGGTGTTTTGATGAAGGAGAAAAAACACGGCCAAAAGCTGGGGCTATTGACGATGGCTGGAGCTGTCATCACACTATCACACTAATCACACTAATATAATAAAGGTGAAAGTTTGTGTGTGTGTGAGTATGTAAGTGTGTGAGTATGTAAGTGTGTTTGATACTCTTTCATGCTCAAATGGCTAGACGGATTTGAATGAAATTTGGTACCAGGATTGCTTATAGCCTGGATTAAAAAATAGGCTAATTTGAATCCCGATATTCTCAAGGGAACGGGAACTATTCAGCGCGGCTAGTTATGCATAATTGAATCTCATATATTAAATAAGTGACCTAGCATCATCTATATTATTATAAAAATTAATCCTATTTCGTTGTCACTCAATAGCTCGAGAATGGCTGGACCGATTTGGATATATATATTTCTAAATGTTTTCTAATAGTTCGTAGTGCTGTCATAGTTTAGTTTACTTTTTGCGACATCTGAATTGATACCAATGTAAATATAAAAATAATAAAGTATTTTTTACTAATTGTGTGTGTCTACTATTACGTACAAACCGCTGAATATCAGCTGATTCAACTCAGCAGTATATTGACCTTATACACGCGTCAGGTAACCACACTTCAATATTAACCCAATGAAAAGGTCAGCAGCGGGCTGTGTTTGCTTATAGAACTTTTCCTCGCCAACGAACAAACATTTAGGTTCATTTTAAAAACTAATCAGATGATTCGACTGAAGGAATAATATAAATATCCTTGGACATTCCACACAGCGTCATCTAGTTCCAAGCTAAGCAATTTAATGCTTGTGTTATGTAAACCTGATGACTGATAGGTACAAAAAAAAAAAAAAAAATAGGTACACTAGGTACAAAGTTTTTTGTAAATACATACATATTATACATAGAAATAACCCAGACTCGAGACAAATATTTGCAGATCATATCCCGAGTGCCTTTGATGATAATGTTTGGCACTGGATGAAAACGCCGATAACCCTGCTGAAAGTAATAACATAATAAAGCCTGAATATCAGAACTTCTCTGTGTACGCATTCTTTTCAGTGAAAATGTAAACACGTAACAATTATCCCTCCCAGTGTATCCATCCATGTTCATTGATCGGTCGCAGTGCAACATGCCTCTCATCCCTCCTCATGACAATGTTAATGCTTAAAGACGTCATCTCAGCAGTATAAATTATTCAAATGTCAAGATGAGATCACAAGCACTTGTCCTGCTTGTGATCTCATCTAAGACCCGTTATCCTGACTGTAACTTTACAGTCAGGATAACGGGTCTTGCATAAAAGTAAGTGCCGGTGATAATAATGAATTCTTAAGTTCATAAATAAAGTTTCAACTTGTCCATCTGCCTTAACTATCGTTTTATATAGTAATACAGAAACGGGATGATATTATAATTTCTATTGACGTTGTTGTAGGTATGGTTTGGCTCTAAGTGAACATTTTATCCTGATTGACAGAGACTAATAGACCAAAATTTATAACAATAAAAAAAGCATGATGTGAAATTTGTTCTACAAACTTTAAATTTGAATTTATAATACCAACTAAAAACTGTTAATTTTACAGGTTGCTACTTAACTATAAGTAAAGAAATAAAAAAATTACAAAGCACGTATAGCATTTATATAGCATTTATAAAAAAAGATGTCGTCTGCTTGAAGGTGACGACTTCATTTAACACTGTTGTTTAAATTTCATTATGCGGCTGTCACTGATGCTAAATGCTAAAAAAATACTAAATGTTTCAAAATCTTGAACGGAGAAGGCTTGACGGGTGATCTGTCTCGCTTGACGAAGGCTGTATCACATCCTATCATCGGAAACCGGAGCCTGATTTACGGGTAGTTACATGGCTTTCAGGTTATAGATGGATGTTATTAAATGAATCGTCGGCAATTATTTCGTATCAAGAGTTTTAGATAGTGCATGAACTTTTAATAGAACTATATAAGTAGTTTAACAGAACATTAGTGATTTTGTTCCAGTTTTACAATGGATTTGTGTCTACTAATCTCAAGTGTCGATATATCCTGTTACTATTGAATTCAGTTAAAAAAAATTCAAAGATTTTTTATTATTTTGGTCCTCAGACTCGAGTCTGAGACTGAAATGTTTTTCTACCAAGCATTCTCTAATTATAAGTAACATTCAGGTTAATGGAACAATTAGTTAATCTTTCCCAAGAGGATTACTGCTTTAGAGTCTGTAGATAGGCCGCTTTTCTTGCCCTCTCAGAATTGCTATTTAGAACGTGCCTAAAACGAGCCTTTTATGCTAACAACTTTTAGATTGCCCACAGAACATTTTATCCAAATTTA
Organism: Xanthorhoe designata; assembly: GCA_963582015.1. Taxonomy (NCBI): domain Eukaryota; kingdom Metazoa; phylum Arthropoda; class Insecta; order Lepidoptera; family Geometridae; genus Xanthorhoe; species Xanthorhoe designata. The sequence goes on from OY757045.1 coordinate 2,373,500, forward strand.
ATTAGATAAAGTTTGGATTGAAGATGATAAATTCCTCTCGAAAAACACATCAATTCAAAGCTTATAGCTGTCGGAAAAGGTTCAGATTAAACACATTTTTGCTTTCCAGAAGTAGAATCGCGGAAACCATCTTTAAAAATAAATGATAAAAATTGCTGTAAAATAAACAGTTAAATACAACACGCCCAATTTTAGACAATTATTTCAATTAGACAATTAGTCTTAATAACAAGTAAAAATACAGACAAATACAGAGATACTTTCTGTAGGTATTTGGATTTTTATTTAGAATCAGTAAGCAGTTTAGTTTTAGTGTTCCATTAGATTTATCTTGTAAGGATACAAATGTCAACTATGTCCTAGTAGGCACTACAGTGTCCCAAAAGGTTGCCTCTTGACTCTGTATAAAATCATCTAGTGAAAAATGTAAAGGCCTTGAAGAGTAAGGATAAAAATTAAAGATGAAGATTAAAGAAAAACTTAGCCCAGTTTTTCTTTCTTTTCGTTTTTACTCTTGACAGAGTATTCGTGAAATTTCATTATAAATGAAATTTCATGAATGTATTCGTGGTCGTCAAATCGGAGGGATTGTGGTTATCTTGACGATTCTACGCCATTCGTCTAAGTTTAATCGATCTCTTAGGCTGTGTCCACAGTAGGCAAACTGAGTGGCCGACTGAGTGAGACGCAATTTGTGGCAAACTGAAATTTGAGTTAGCTGCAAACTCACTTTTCGCCATATCAACCATATCGCCACCGCCGACTGAGACAGTCGGCGCGCGTAACGCTGCAAACTGCGTAAAGTGAACGCTCCATATAATTTGAAATGGAGTGTCCACAGTTTGCTGATTTAAACTGTGGACACTCCATTTCAAATTATATGGAAGAACCGATACGCCGCAAACTCAGTCGGCCGCTAACAGTTTGGCTACTGTGGACACACAGTAGATTTTGTATTCATCATCTCTTTTAAAACTGATTAAAGATTCTATGCTTGATATTAATATACTCAAGTCTCGTTCTGTCAGCTTCAGCCTAAGATATCTTAGGTCAGATTCTCATTAAAATGTAAAGAAAATCTCAATAAAAATGCTAATGTAGTTGACAAGAAGTTCGTGGTTTAATTACAGGAGTTTTTATTTAAAAAGTCTTTTAAATCGGCTGACGAGATGTTATTAAGAGGAAGCCACAAATAAGTTTATCACAGAAATAATCAATTAAGTATAATATCAAAAATAATTGAGGCGCTCGTAGCGAAGCTAGATGTTTTTGATAGATCGTTGAAGTTAAGCAACGTTCTGATCGTTCACAAGTTCACAACTTGGATGGGTGACCGCAAATGTCATTATCAGCTGAGCACGGAAGTGCTTGGAGGGCACGAAACAGTCAAAAAAGCACCCTCATTATGTCTTTAACAGAAAGAAGATCTCTGTTTCTGTTGTAAAACTACAAACGTATTTTATTCAGGTAGTTCTTTATAACTGATTTAGATTAATTCTGCAAATAAAATTTGATCTGTAGGGGAACCAGGGGTCAAAGATTTTTGGTCACCGTTAACAGATAAAATCAAGTACCTACAGTTTCCAAAATTAACTTTTTTAAACGGTACCTACCTATTTTTAACTACGAAATTAAACTACAACGAAGCCTAGCAGTGGAAATGCACACAGTTAATGGATTTCTAAAACAAGACGATGCTAATTTTAATTCATACATAATTTGTTATACCAAGCCGCCTACTATTTCAGAAATAGCCTTCCAATTTACGTTATTAAAATCATAGTTATTCATACCCAGTCATAACACAGTTTCATTTCAAATTAACTTCGAATTCGAGCAAATTATTTTACGAGTCAAATATAGCCAGATTAGGCCGCACTGTGCTAAATTAAACTCAAGTGAAGTGTATAATTTTCTCAAAGCATTTAGCTCAATGCATGCAATAGCGTTGGTAGCGTTATAAAATAAAAAAGCCTTTATTTCTACTACTTCAACAAAAAAGAGGTAGCGATATATTGATAGCAATACTTCACTAAATATGTTTATTTACGAATACAAAATACAAACAACTGACTGAGCTACAGAGGTCATCGAGTAAGTTTTTTAACAATACTTGAAGTTGAAGGTAGGATTATAGGAATAATAATGCATTTATTTAGAGAAACTAAACAACTAACATTCTACTTTGTAGTAATTTATTAATTTGCTTGATAGTATACACGGAAAAGTCTAACAGAAATGAATTGAACTATGAGACACAGAGTTTCAAAAACTTGCTAAATGAAAGGATTCGGTCAGCTTGTTCAGATTTTGTGACAGATAGAAATTCGCAGATTTCGCAATTCAAAGCAACGTCAACGGTAGATATATCAATCTAACGTACTGGGTGTAACAGGGCTACTACTGCTCATATGAACCATTTCACTACACACAATATTAAAGGGAAAATACAATCATTACCGCGACTGTTGCAACACAGATGAATTGTCGGTATTTCTTCCCATACGTTTACTTCTGAAGGACTATTCATTTCTGAAGGTGCCCTTGAACGGCTTTCATGGGTTTGAAATCCTGTATTTAAAAAAAAAATCAAAATATTATAATATACTACGTATAACAATGATTTAAAATTTTAGCGACTATACTTTTTGCCTTCTGAAATTAATTAAAATACGGTGCGAAACACCCGTTTTGAGTATCGGGAGTAAATATTATACACTCTTTAGTACCAATATGCAAAAAAGAGGCTACAGCGTTAGAGCCATTTGATTGTACGATCCCACAACCGTTTATTTTCACGGATCGTTTGACATTGCAAAGCCTAGCTAAAACTTTTTGGGGTTTATTTTACGTACGAATGGTCTTTTGATTTTTCCTGGCTTTTATTTTGTACACCCATTCTCTCAAATTAGAATTGGAATTGTACAGCTACTGCGTCTACTTTATAAGGTCTTGTGTTATTCATTATTGTTATTTAAAATTGTTTTTTTACCTTTCGCGATCAGAACACACGATATAACATAATATTTCAGCCTGCCCGCGACCACGGCTACTACAATCCAGTCGAAACGCCGGGTTAAGTACACGCTATTAAGTTCCTAAACAATGTTATCTAAACACAAGTAAGTTGCGGGTCAACTCGTAAATCCCAGGGTCCGTTAATCAGCTCATCTCATAATCTGCGCCCTACATGCTCACGACATCTACTTCATTTTGCTGTAAACCTTTTGAAGGTTTATGTCATATCTTTTTAGTATATATATTTAATTAGATTTAGTGAAAACAATCTTAACTTAAAAATATGTTTATTATTATTTATGTTTGTTGTTAGTTAAATGTGCACGAGCTTAGTGAAAAAAGTGTTTTTCTTCTCGGACTTTCGACTCCTGGAAAGCAATGTACGCTTTTGTTCTTCAGACCCTTCGAGGGACACTATAAAATCGATGCTAGTGAGTGCAAGTGGTAATAACACTATTGCTATGAGAAAAATATGAATAGTAGTAATAAAAACGAAAGGCTTTAATTATATTATTTGCTAACTTAGTTAAACTTAAAACTTGAAACCTTTTTCTCGTCACTCATTATTTTTCATGCCAATAAAGACGGCAAGATTTTACAAGCCTGTAAGTCCATTATGAATAAAATCTTTACTATCCCCTCCAATAATGTGAATAGTAACAAAAAGGTACAAACAGTCCTGATCCCTGTATCGAGTGAAAATCCATTCAAATAAAATATTCATGCCACTCGTCCATCTTCAAGTATTTATAGGTATTTTTTCACTTTGTACTGATGCCCTTCATCTGACCAAAGGAATATTCAATGAGAAACCCTACATTAGAATTTACAATGAAGTAAAAGTGAGCTGCTGTAGCATTCTGAAGAGCGTATTTTCTGTTTTTTCATTGACAAAGTGTGAGACAATTGATAAACTGATATCCTCTGAAGAACCTCTCTTTTATCAAACTAACTTTCTGCATTATCAAAAATGATCTATGTAACTTCATCATCAATTCACTTCATGTAACCTTTTCAAACACTCGGAAATATCAATAAAATACCTACTCGTATAACCGGAGGCAACATCGTGATTGATTGTAAACAATACATTTTCTCTACTTTTCCTCTTGCCAAAGTGTACACTGTGAAATTTAGCTACTATTTGTGAGAAAAACCCTAATGATAAATTCGTAAGTAGGTTAGTTAGTTTTGGGCGTATATTTGATGATAAAGAATGTTGAATGTCTGTCTTTGAGGTTTGATAATTTCACGCAATTTACTAAATAGCATACAACCTATTTTATTGATACCACCTCAGACATCTAATAAAATATGACCTGAATATAAAAAAAGAAATTTCACCATCTCAAAATTAATTATCTTTGAAGATGGTTAGAATCGATTTAAAGGTGAGTAATAAAGCTGAGTTTTTATTCTCTTAACGAGCCTCCTTGATTTCAGACGAATGTAATTGACAGTGATTGACTGCTTGCTAATGGACCAAAAGTAACTTATCTACGAATAAAACTTTACTTTGTATATAAACTCCCTTGAGATTAAAGACAGATAGCTAAGTAACCCGGAACATTATCTTTTAGAAATACATACACGAACGTAGTTTACTGAGAAACTTTGGACGTTATTTTACATGAAAAATAAGACGTTTACCTAAGTTCTCAAGACATGAAAAAATCAAAAATTTTATCAAAACTTGCGTGTGGTGTATTTTGGTCGCTCATACCTTTTACGACTTCTCAAAGTAATCCTAGAGGCCATACTGAATACAAAAACGGTCTAAATTGCTATTAAAAAGGAAACCGTAACATGATCATGACTCGATCCCCAAGGTGCAGCTGCTATATCTTCAGATCTTAAGGCTTTTATCCTGTTAAGAAATGTGAGTCTGGGATATGGCTAAAATACATTTGGTACATGCCCAAAGTTCTTAAAAAGCATCAACACATATTCAAAAGTTTAAGACTGTGTCGTTTTCCATACCCTAGCATGAGTACCTAGTGCAGGATGTAATATAGATGATTACTAATTGATAGAATTCAAAGGAATATTATTATAAAAAAAAGTTGAGATAGTGACCGTTATTTTTCCAATAGATAAGATAATGAGTAATAAAATGGTGCTCAATTTTTGTAAACACGAATCAAACTTTCGAAGAAACCCGGGCATATTCCCAAATGTGGTAAAGTTCACTGACATGATTAAATTGTGACTTGAAACAAGAAAGTTCTTATATGTACTTTATAAAGGAAACATCTTGAGGATCTTGGCGTTATTAATAGAATGGTCTATGATCCATTAATAACATTTGAGTTTATTCCAAGTTTACTCTGTTCGTTCGTTCGTATGAGCAAGTGGCCAACTCTGGTGACGGAGTTTTTAGGCCGCCTAAATGCCTCCGTCATGGCTTAACGACTTTAAAAGCCGGGACCGACAATTTAACGTGCCATCCAAAGCACGGAAGCGCTCAGCTAATAATGCCACTTGCGGTCACCCATCCAAGTTGTGACCGCTCAGAACGTTGCTAGACTTCGACGATCTATCAAGAACGTCTTGGCAAGCTTTGCCACGAGCGCTTCACGAGTTTACTCTGTGTGAATAATTGAATATGTATAGGATAAAATTACCTATAAGTAGGTTAGTAATTCGTTCATAAATACCCTTTATTTTAATAAACTCTATGGGTTTGTTTTATCGTCGTAAGTAAAAGTAACCAGTACCTATATTCTAAATACCAGTTGGTTATAAGAATTACGAGTTGCATTTGGCGTTGAAAAAGCATAAGTAATAAAAATTTCAAAAGCCTTGTCACGATACAAAGTATCTAGACGCGGTGAAATTTATTTCACACATTATTCGCTTATCCTTGGTCTGGAAAGCGTTGAAATGTAAATGAAGGATGTTTCCAAAAATAAACAAACAAACGCTTCCACGAGCCACATGGAACGAAAAACTAAAAAGCTCTTATCGTGCAAAGCAGTTTCGCAAACTAAATTGCGAATGTCCATGGCAACGACGCTTTTAATCAGAATTTGATAGCTGTGCTTAAAATTGAAGAGAAAAGCTTTCTAAGAGCAAAATTACAGTTTTTAAGCTCTATACTATAGGATATTACAAACGGAACATTCTATTCCCAAATCACGGTACATGCCTACATTTTTTGGGTCTATCGATTAGGCACGTCGCTTTTTGGAAAATTTTCCGGTTTGCTCATGATTTTTTCTTTCACCGTTCGATCTGTCTATAATATAGAATTAGGTACATGCGCAATTAGCATTAATAATGCGTACTTATATACCTTTTTCGAAATAATAAATTACTGAGCAGTGAATTCAATTTCAACTCCAAAATAAATGATAAAGATGTCTAACACGTACGGGTGTAATAAATACTCCTAACTCTCTAGCTGCAATATGCGCATAATAATAGTAAAACCACTGATAACAATTGTAAATTATGTATGTGAGGTCGAGGGGCTAAGATCGGAGAAGACAACATTTCCTGAGTCCATAGAGAATATTAATAGTTGGGATTACAGTGACAAATGTAGGCACCTTGATGAAGCTATGATAGAAACAATTGAAACTAGATATAATAGGTATAACTATGTAAAATCATACAGGACAAAGTGATGGAATGTAGAATTAGGCTTTGACCGAGAGATAGTCATGAATTTGGTCATAGAAATCGAGGTTGTCCAACAGCGATTGGTCAACCAATAACTACCATCGATTTTGGGCACAGGACCGGAATGAATGTCAAAGATAATTAAACAAGAATTAACGTATCAAAATTTAAGTTACTGTGCCCTAACTGACGTTACGTCCGAAATTAATATTCAATCTGACGAACGATCGCAGATCTATCTCCATATCAACTTTGTTATGCAACACAATTTGTATGGCACTTCTTGACAGATAACAGCGTTGCTTTGGCAATAGATCTGCAAACGTTCCTCGGATTGAATATTAATTTCGGCCGTTAGTGTATGCAACTGTGACTTTTCAAAATGATTACCTAGACACAACATTTTGGCAACTATTGTTATGAAGATGTTGATATCCATCGCCATTTTTTGTCCTTCACGCATCAATTAACACCCACGATGAAAGCTCATCATCATCAAAACACCAATCATAGTCCATAACGACATCCTTAAGGAGTGTTCACATTACCGAAAAACGAGCGTCACGCTTTGACGTCAAACAACACGGTGATTATAACGTAACTTTACACTGCTTGGGTGCAAACAGCTGCGGTAAGGGTCGCGCCAGACTTTGAGCGGTGGTCATTGTGTTATATAATTTGAAAATGTCGATATTACTACGCGTATATTCTTACGAATATGCTAACGCGATTATGTCGATGTACAAATATTAACTATTAATAATAAAGCAAAACAAACGAAATAGGATTAGAACCCTGGAGAAAAAAATATTCCAAATTTTATAAGCAGGCAAATAAGTTAACTAAATAATAGTTTTGGTTGTAGAAATGTCTTCAAAGTAAATTCTACTATTTCTTGTTGTAAGGAACAAACAGAGGTCTTTTACTAAAGTGGTTACAATTTATCACCAGCACGAACGGAAGGAAGGAAGCATCGGTAAGAGACATGGCGCTGAGGTAGATAAAACCATTACGTATCTACATTCTCTCCCCTAAGAATAATTCACTTAGATTGTGCAAAAACATTGAAGTGGTAAAGGAGCGTGTTTCTGGAAGTCCAGGTTAATTTGTATACAAGTAAAAATTAGTACTACTTAAGTTTTTCCAATTAAGTTTTTTAGACCATTATACGACCCCTTCAGTCAAAAATAATCATAGTGTGAATCATCTATTCTACTTGGATTCTCATCGAATTCTTTGTAGATTTAAGATCAATCTTTATGAAACTAAAAAACATAAAGCATTTTTTGTCTTCTAAATTACAAATCAGCAACTCTTCAGCATTTACTAATTTTAGTCTTCAATTGTTTGTCAAATTGTCAAAACGAGATGACCGCTAAATCTAAATCAGTGTGTGCCAATACTCGTACCTTGCGAGGTGGGGCCATTATTTGAGTTTCGCTAATTGAGGTTGCAAGTCAGCAAACATTATGACAGCACCCAGACTGTATCCACATGACGAGCCTATTTTACTCTTATAGTAGGTATAAATATTTTGGTAAAATCTAGCCAAGATTTTTTAAGTTTTTCAGAGCGAAACTCACTATGATTTGACTTGATGATGATTAATCCACAGCCTGACTTAACCCACTGCTGGTTAAGATCTCCTTTGCCAATATCCACGGACTCTTATTCGCATTTAAATTAAATATTTTCCAACACCAGAACACTCCTCTTCCTAAATATTTTCTAATTACGACTTAACTCAATTAGCGGTCAGTAATACGAGTAAAAAGTTTACCTAACCATACTTACTCTATACTTTCTATTTTCTTAAAACTCATTATTTATTTAAATAACAATACTTCGCTCTTTCAATATCATTGATAACAGAGGATAACAATCTTAGATCAATTTAGTTTAAACAAGGTTCTAAACGTTGTTACAAAATCTATTTTTGAATATTATTGATGAGCCTCAGCTCTACGGAGTCAGAATAAATTTACATAAATCCAATATCGGTTAAATAAGTGCTAATCGTTCAGATAGCGGCTAAATTGAATACCGCCTATAAACAAAATGTGGCCCGCCAATTATGTTATGCAAATATACTTACAACCAGGCTTACCTGAACTCTGATTTTATACTGAGCAGGAAAATCTCATGTTTGTATTATCGGAGCTAAATCCAGTCAGAGATCTTGTGATTCCGGCCAAAATAATTGGAAAATATTGCTGTTTGTCTTGTTAATTTGTTTGATAGTGGATTCAATCGGAAGTTTTTGAACAGCTTTTACTTGTTTTTTACTCCGAAAATTGCTTTCGATCGACTTCTGTGTAATTAATTCAGTATAAGACTGAAATACTGTGCTTATGTTGAGCAACATTTTTGGCGTATCTTGCTTATTTGATAGGAATAGTAACTTTTCATAGTATTTCATGATCTTTCCCACATTATAGGTATTTGGTATACGTTAATGAGAACGTAGTACTAATGTGGTACTAATTACCGGAGCGTTTAAAACACGAATGAAAAAGTGGCTACTAGAATAAACTTTTTTTGATTTAAATGAATTTTATAATTTACCATACATATTAGCACTAAGTGTAGTTTTTTTCTGACCTGTAACTAGGGAGTTAACAATAAATTATTTGTATTTGTATTGAAATTTCAGCTAGTAGCTAACTCTGGTGACGGAGTTCTTTGACCATCTGATGCCAACAATTTTACGTGCCCTCTGAAGCAAAGATACGCGGTAGCACAACAACTGTGGTTGTTAACTCCAATACGATCAACCATCCAGATTGTGACCGTTCAGAAATTTGATTAACTTTAACGATCTGTCAATAATGTCTAAGTTAACTTACGTCACTAACGCTTCCAGTAACGTGTAGTGTTATCTATGGTGAGTTTTGAAGTTATTTCCCAAGTCTTTCCCAAGATTTTATACAGAATATTTGAAGTAAATTTTACCTATTCTGTGGCTTAGAGACCTATTCTGTGGCAGAGAATCCCGACCGTAGCATTAGTCACGTGTCACCGAGTTTGCTCCGACGTCACATCAATTTGGTTAATTTTAAACGTGCTGACAGTAAGCGACAAGACAGTTTGGAAGGGAGTTTGAAGAATAAGGATGCCTGAATGTCAAATATTTTCTGTACAATATTTTGTTTTCTTTTTATTTAAGCATAGTTTGTTGTGTCAGTCTGCCCGCGACCACGGCTGGTGCAATCCAGTCGAAACGCCGGGATAAAATTAAAATTAAATAAAGGTAAATAGCGATAAATACCTGTAGATTCAAATGTTTTATCATGTAGTTTGTCCAAGGTGGCCAGAATTTCATAATTATTTGACACCGCTTAAACAATTATACTCGTAATAGCTAAGTGAACTCATAAGTAAGATCAAGAATTGACGAGACAGGCAACTCTTTCGTAGCAAGAGCATTACATAAAATTTTTGGCTCCAAACTTATATTTTTCTAGCAAAATTCACTAATACCGAGGACGATATAGATAATATGGACTATAATTATCTACCTATAGGTATCGTCGTGTCTAATACCAAAACCACAGCAGCATCTCTGTTAAATATTTATGCATAGGTTACTATGTATAATACTTATATAGAATAGGTACTTAGGTACTCGTAATAGTCACTTCTTATCTATTCTATCCAGTATTCCATTATAAATCTAAACTTTACTTATATGTAAATATTTTCAACTAAAATTGAGCCTAACAGGGTATCCTTTGGTAGCTAATTAAAACTATATATTTTGGGCTGCTGATACTGAAGTTGTATTTAAATTTTTTGACATAACAAGCCACGAATAGCGAACAAAAAGGAACGTGTCCAATTAGCTTCAGCTTTAAAATTTTTAATAGTTTGGACATCTATCAACTCGCGTAAAAACTTTATCAGAGTTAATCATCAGTTCATTTATTAGATCCCAGTAGAGCTTAAATAATTCCATAACAGGAATAAAGAGGAAATACCCTAAAGGAAAACAAATACATGTTTTTGAAACAAAACATTCTTCAGCAAGCAAAACAAGCCATTTCATCAAAAACAACTCATAACCACGAAACTTGTTACAACAAGTACTTATACGCCTACAGAAAATACGATACGAAAATGCAAAACAACATGTAAGAATTTCTAAAATTTAAATCAATTTGACTTTGTAAAGCTAACTTGAATTTTCAAACATTTAATTAACAGAAAGTTATTTAAATTATCTTTTCTACCCAACTTAACTCAGGCACTTTATAAAACATAATTAACAAACGGCCCTTTGTCTATTTTTAATCATAATATGATATGATGAAAGCATACTTTAATTTATTCATAAAATTTGTGAAAATCAGAACTTTTAAAGATTTTCTTTACTCGAAATCCGACGCTAGTCCCAAATCTATTGAATAATTTTGCCTGCGTAAAAAACCCCTTCACAAATCTATGAGCAATCCGCTGAATACCGCAGTGAATTGAAGGCGTTTGACAACAGAATAGTAATCGACTTGAATTGAGGTACAGTCAACATTCAAAGTGTGTAAACCAAGAATGACCCTGGTCGTTCTCGGTTTAAAAAATAAAAAAAATTGTCCGTGAAAAATAAGTACTTAGTAGGTACCTCATGAACGTCACAGAAGTTAATAAAACCGCTGTAGTAGCAGATTTTTGCTAATATTGTTGTGCAGAACCAATTTCGTAGAATTGCAAATGTTTGCGCTTCTTGTTTTGATTTTGGCGGCATTTTCGGCGACGGATGTGTTGCTTTGGGCTAAAAGCTGACTGGGCAACTAATCACAACACTCGGATTCCCAAAAGGCGCCACCTCACTCTTGCAAATTTCCACGGAAGATCATGAAGATCAGATTGCGCGTGCGCAATTTTTATATTATCGGTTGTGTTGACCTGTGTTAATTGAAAACCATACCCAAGCTTGCGAAAGCTCAGACAAAAGTTTTCGAACTCTTTTCAGTGATCTGGTGGAACCACGACCGACCGGATCGGCATTCGCTGAAGTCAAAGGTTGGTGGAAGTGTTTCATTTTCATATTTAGGGTGCAAACAGTTTGGTGTAACTACATACTTAATAATTATTTATAATCGTGTTCTCACGAACAGCAAAGTCTTTAAGGATCTGATGGCTTTGGATAGGCAATTATATTTGTCGTAGACTGTATCAATCCTTTCACGTGGGAGGCAAATGTACTTGTCATCTCATGACGGAAGCAGATCTTGGGATGTTGTTGGGCGGCTGATTTTATTTAATTCTCTACGGTGAACCAACAAAGAAATACAGTTAAGTATCAGGTATTTATTTATAAAATGTTGCGAAAACTTGTAATGAATTTTATTTTTAAACACTATTTCTTTTTATATATAATTTCACCATAATTTCACACTTACAAAAAAGAAAAAAGGTTACCTAATATATTTTTTTCACGTTTCACATTTATAAGTAATTGAACACTTAAAACGGGTATAAAATATTTTATATATTTGGAACCCTTCGTATAGCCGTTAATAAAACACTATCTTTGAACATGTGGTGCTCATAAAGTTGAAACGGAGGAGCGCATTAGGTACGGCTTTACTAAAATCGAGCAGATTTTAAATACTGGTACTACACTTAGGTACGCCCGAATACATATTCAAATAACACTAAAAGCTGGTTTCTCGAACGCAGATCATCTCCAAAATTAACTAAACAATGGTCAAATTACGTGACAGTGTCGAATTTGTTTCTAATTTGACACCTATCTCTGAATACTGGATACTGAAATTGTAACAGTTCACCAACAAAAACGGAACCCGTAAATTGATATGTTAATTCGTTTTCGTTGATCCCAAGTAGGCACAGAGGCACTCTGTTTCCACCAACATAAGCTGATCTACGGTTATTGACACGATATAGGTATCATTTTCGATTTTGGGAGTAGGCTCGCAGAGGCGTGTATCTATTGTATAACCACTAAAATCAAAGTGGAGTAATAATCGTTCGGAGTGCCAATACAAACAGGTACTGAATATAGACTAGCTTTGACTATGAGGTGCAAAATAGGGGTTTGAAGAGGTAAGCGTGTGTTTGAGCCGTGTTCGGTCAAGTAGAATGTGATTTTCGATTCCAACGTTTATGAATTTGATACCCAGCAATGTATTGATGGAAACTAATAAATAGCTATTTCTAAAGTGAAAGAAAACATCCTTACGAATACCTATATTGTTTGAGATTGCCGAAATGATTTGTTGAAATTGCCGAAACTACTTCGGAGAAAACTCTAGATGCATGATAACAATCTGCTATAAAAATACTCCTACTACTTTAAAAATAGTCTCCGTATATTCCATTTCATTCTTATTCATGTTCCGTTTTTCTAAACTCCGCAAACAAAAAATAACATCAGAACCCCTCAAAACTGTGCAAAATGGTTTGTGAAAGCATTTGGTGGATCTGGCGGCCTGTAAAAGTACTAAGCCGCACCGCTTCAATTAATGTTATAGCCTATTTTTAACTAAATGCGATGAGTTTTTAAAAGTTCCATTACAAATGGTGATCACTAGAGGTTTGCCTCGAATATCTCGTATCTACCTACTTAAAAAGATTGAAACTTGATGTATCAAATGGGTGCTTTATAATAATTATAAAACGTGATCTATCCTATCTGGCTCTCTCCATCGTTACATGCCACATGGCTTCAGCTTTTTAACGTTCCAAAATACGGCATTGAATACATAAAAGTTTTGTTGTGAATAATTTAGAAATGAAAACATACAAATCAAAGTTAAAACACGATCGCTATAGGCTACCAATGATTATACTTCACGAAGAAACCATTGCCATCATTAATTAAATTTCAGGCTCGAACAAGTTTTTAACTGACTTCAAAAAAGGAGGAGGTTCTATGTTCCAGTATGTATTTTTTATAGTCTATAGGTATGTATTTTTTATTTATCTTATGTTTACCAATTATTTCGTCAAGAGTGGACCGATTTTGTTAATTATTTTTTTGTTTTAAAGAGTACAATCCCGTGGTGGTCTCATAAAAAAAGAGTGCAGGAAATCGCTCTCTCCTTACAACATTGAAGACGGTTTAATAAAGTTATACATTTTTCCACTTGTCAGAATTTCGTTCGAAAGTTGATACATTAACCCACTCGGTTAAAACAGTTCTAGTTTCATTATTTATGTACCTATTTAATCAAAGTGACTATTTAGCACATACTTAGCACACACCACAAATCCTTTACGTTAGGTGAGTAGGTATCTAACCCACAGGTTGTGTGAGGTATGTTCTAAGAGTGGAGTTCTGGAGTATGCTTCTCATAGGTTAAATCTGTCTAAGAAAGAACCGAAAGTTATAGGACCAATACTATTTAATAAACTGCCAGCAAGTATTAGACAAATAACAAAGGAGAATTCATTTTATGGCAGGGTTAAGGCACTTCTCTTAAGCAAAACACTATATAATGTCAGCGAATACCTAAATAATGACTACACCAGCTGCAACCTGCAACACACTACCATAACGACAAATAGCTAGTGTACTGACCTACAGTACCTACTATGATATACCTATACCAAGTAAATATTTGTATCATTTCAATGAATGTATTGAGTTATTAAGAATACCTCTAATTATTATAAATTTCCTTATTTTTTACCTTTATTTTACAGTTTAATTAATTTATTATTTATAATTTTAATGACAAGCCTTTTTACAGCAAAATTTTTTGAGTGCATCTTAGCACCTCTCTGACCAATGATATTATGTATAACTATTAATATTAAGCCATGTTATAACTGTTGTACCTACCGACCTAATTGCCCTCCTATTCAATGCAATTATACATACCACAAAATTGTAAACTTAAATACATGACGAGAACCAGATGTTACACTAACATTATTAATTAAGTTTAATAACAGTTGATGTTCTTCTTTTTCAATAAATGATTCTATTCTATTCTATTCTATTCTAAGTGGTTTTACCTTTTGTTCAATTATTTGTGTCAGACAACCCAACCTTCTGTCAATTTGGTCTGCATATTAAAATTCGATTTATATTTGGATTGGTGCCTAGCTTTATTTTTGATGATCTCTCTATCATCATCATCATTCGCCATTTCGTAACCACTGCTGAGAACAGGCCTCTGGTCGTGTCTGCCACTCGCCTTGATCCTTCGCTATCGTTGCCACGTGCGTGATTTGCGCTCTCTTGCGAATGTCGTCGACCTATCGTTTCAGTGGACGTCCTCTACTGCGGTGTCCTTGTCTTGGCCACTCGGTCAGCATTTTGTTCCATCTGTTGTCACTCCTCGACAAGTGACCCGCTCAACAATCCGTTTACGGATTTAATAATAATTTGTTATAAGCTTTAATAAAAGAATAATAAAAAATAACTATATCTCGCTTTACTGAAAGTCAATATACAATTACCTAATGATGTACTTAGTCAATTCTCATAATATGTAACCATTTGGCAAAGTATTAATAATCAATTTACCTAAAACATAAGAATTTTCAATTATATTGTATAATTGGTTAAGCTAACCTTCCATTTAATAAACTTTAAGTTTACTCCCAGGAAAACTTGAAACAAAGTATTAAACTTTTAATTGAAGCCTTTGAACATTTCAAAAGTATTTCAGGCTTCGTGGTATTGGTCGCGAGGAAGCTTAAGTAGAATTTAAAGTAGGTTTTAAAACTATTATTCCATGTAATCCTAGCCTGTGTGTTACTGAATAATTTATAATAACTTAATTATTTCTTTAAATATTGGGTTTATTTTTACAACATGGTTTAAAAAGTAAAAACACACTTGCATAAAAACCTACGCCAAATGTTTGAGCGAAATCTAAGCTGCTGATATTACAAGCAAAAAGAGAACTATTGACATGCTAGCGATATTAAAAATGAGGCTACCATTACATATTCCGACATTGAACATTTTGTCAGATTATGGATCTTTTACTGCTTATCACATCTACTGAATCTATTTCATTTTTTTACTGCCATGGTTGTAACAGAAAAACATGGTGGAAAATCATAAAAGACAGGAATAAGTGTTTTAACACAAATAAATAAATAAATATTTATTTTAACACAAATGGCCTATCTAGGTATTCTATTGAAATCTCTTTAAATATACCTACATCATTTTGGAAGTAAAAAGTATAATATAAAGAAAATAACAAATAATGGCTGGATAATTTGAAGACATCACCATAGACAGGTATCAGTGGAAAACTTTGGAGACCCTTGGGGGTTAACGCTAGTTTACCGTAGTATTGGATACTATTCTCGATACCGAGTATCACAAATGTTTATGTCAAAAAAATCCAGTGAAGCGCCTCTTCCGGTAACTTGCATGAACTAAAAATCCATACATAATACTTGACACGTGAGCGAGGATAGATAACTATACTACACAACAACCGCCGGTAACCCTACTGCTCAGAGTGCTCAGGCAGCTCAATGTTTACTAGAATCAAACTATTAAAGTTGAACTCGAATGCATCTAACTTTCTTTTTGAAAGCACTATTTCTTCCAAAGTTTTATCTTGAAGTGAAGTTTCGATCTTAGAACAACGCTCAAGAATTTACTCGAAAACTTGCCCGATTAGTGACATGTGTTCCTGAAGTTACATGCGGTTGACATAATGGTCTTTGGTTTGTTGGCCGTTGGAGTTCTGGAAGATTTGTAGCTACCTGGATACTTTTGTTTAAGTTGCTAGGACTTTGTCAGCAGTTGTGAATGTTTATCGTACAAATGAACATATTTATAGTATCGTTCATGGTGGTGATATTTGTTGTAAGATCTACATACTTTATATTTTGTTTGTTAAAATATGACGTTCGGATATACTTTTCATTTATAATTGAATCTGTAATTAATTGACTGGAAGGCTGTCATGTCAATTTTCTACTCGCGTAATCTTTTAGCTAGACTACTTCGCCTCACAAAACTACCAATACTTTACAATTATACATTTTCTTTCTTAGTCAAACATGGGCTACTTTAAAACATCGGGTCAATTTAGTTAGGGAGCGCTAATGTTGATCAAGTTCTGATCTCAAACAAACTGCCTACTGACAATGCCGTTGTTCGCGACTGTTTGGCGCCAACTTTATTGCACAACGTAAGCGGTTAATGAGTTGGACCACAGAATAAATAATATTTAACAAACATACAGTTTAACCTAGGTACAGTTAGTTAACTTGTTTTGGTTCCAGTTTCTGGCAGAGGGAGTTTGTTCTGTTTTCATTGAATACGAAGTAGGTTTGGTTAGTTTGAGTTATGTACCTAGGTCATTCGGAAGCCACTTAGGTAAGTACTAGTTAATATTTCAGAATCTACTTACCGATACGAATCGAAAATTCAAATATGGAATCTGTACCAATAGGCCGTCTGCTTTTCCTATTAACAGTTAATTTAACCGACTTTGGAAAGAGAGATTCGCAATCGCTTGTTATTTTTTGGTGACGCTGGCAGAATTGTGACAACACTAGTCACAGTAGCCACAAAGAGAAGAAGCGAAGTGAAGTATTTTTTTGGTGTCAACAAATTAGTTCTTATTTTCAATTTCTTTTTTTTAAGTATAGGTACCTACTTTTTTTCAGACCGTGATAAAAAAAATACTTGGGTAAAATAACAAATACTTATACATTGATTTTTAAATATTTTATTAAAAAAGGACAGCGAATTGCACGTGTTCTTTTATTGACATTAGCTTTCTATTATTTACATTCCATTTACACAAACAAATTTCATAAATTTTGTTCTATGTTATAGAAAAAAGTATTTTCGTCAATGGGCTCAAAGTCCTATAGAACTTAATATTGACGCAAATACTTATATTCTTCTAAAATCTTTTTACAAAACATCGAGACTTGCTATAATTAACGAAATTATATACACCTTAAATGATTTACTTTATAATAGGTACATTTTCATAATTTTATAAACGTTTTCACATACAGTTTATAATGTTTTATCATATATTCATACAGTGAGTCGTATTGTACTGTATTCTAAATACTAGCAGTATGTTTTACAGATAAAGGTTTCACGCTTACTCCAATCAAAATCTACTGTAGGAAAAGTGGCATCAAATAATTAAACTTAATTGTGACCTACTCTGCACATAAACGATTGATCGCGACAATTTTCGTGGTTTAGTTCGTTAGACGTGACTTTAGTATTTAGCAATCGTGATTCGTTATAAGTCGATAAATGGAAATGCAATCGTAAAAATATATAATTTTACGAATTAAGGATACAATGAAGTAAGTCCATTAAGTGAACAATAATCGAGTGGAATGTGTATAGAATATTTCGCACCACTTTTCCACTTCAACAAACTAAAGCAAAAATATAAACAAAGCTACCTACGACAATCAAAGAAAGTTCCAGAAACGCAATATCTTCCGCTGTAAAAAGAATGCACAATCTACGTTACTGGTATGCTAATATCTAAACAAGTTTGCTTTAGTTTATAAACAGAATGTCTTAGACTACAGTGATATCGTACTTTTTGTTGTTCTTTTTAACATTTTATAGAAACTAGACTTGTAACTGGACCAAGTATGATGAAGGATGTGACACTATAAGATTGGTTAGAATAATTCAGCTACTTTATCTGTAACAAAAAGAAACGTAGCATTAGTACATACTCGTACATAAATAAATATAAGCACGCTTCTTTCCCATAGAGGTAAGTTCAAAGTTTTCATACGAAACTAAATGACAAGAAAGTGATTTCACTTTGGAGTGACGTCATGTCCTCTAATTGCTGTTTTACAAAACATGGCGGAATGCTGTAATTTCTAATTCCACTTTATCAAAATATATAATAATCTTGCTCCTATTATAAAAATAAATACGTTTTTCAGGATCCATGAAATAATTGTTGATTATGTCATCAGTAGTGTATTAAGACGTAGTGATTTATTATTTGCTAAGACTAAGTTATAAAAATAAGTTTTTTATGATAATTGATTGCTCAATTTTAAACGTAAACTAAATGTTAAACTTGTTGATTTATTTTGAGTTGTTGATGAAAATTATGAAAAGGATTATGATTATATTTTTTTAAGGTAAAAGTACTCTCCGTGATAAACATGTAAACAAAGAAACAACGGATATGTGTTTCATTTATCTCATATAGTAAACATGGAACTACATGAAATAACAGTCATTGTTTCTCTACGTTGATGTGTAAACATAAACAACTTTGAGATATAAACATTTGGGTACAGTATAAAGGACGTTATGATACAGTCGCCTGAATAGTTTTAGTAGTTAAAGTCAATTGCAAGTTTGTCAACGTAACGACCAACATATTAAGCATCCCTACTTTTATGTGTCATAATATTTAATTAATTCTATGAATTCCATTTATATGTAGTTTTATTGAAACGTAAAGAACCATTTCATTTTATTACAATATTGCTTTACTGACATTAAAAGCTCCATGCATACAATACAGAACAACAAATGTACAGTAAAAGAAAGAAAGAAAGAAAAAGCATTTATTTGACACACACACAAACTCAAACAATACACAAAAACATAATTAAAAAAATACACAATGTGTCCCAAATAGGCGTCCAACTCAGCATTTGCTGTTTTGCGCAAGACAAGACAACGCTGATCTTCCGTTGGAACCTTTACAAACCAGTACCAGTACAAAAAATAAACACACTCGGTTAAGGTTTGAGTGCCAGTTACATGGTACGTGGATTATTAACTGCTGTAGATGAAGAGCCTGAACATAATAAATGAACATAAGTAGCTGAAATTTAAATGATCATCAAAAAATTAAAAATACTTTTGTACGTTTTTTTAGTTCGGTTGCCAGATAAAAAATGTCAAAGGTTATTTTTGAAAAATGTATTTTACTCATTAACAAAATGAAATGAATACAATGGTTCCTCCAAGTTGAATGTGCAAATATTATTGCAGCAAACCACAGAAAGTAAAGTGAGCAAAATAAACAAACCCAGTAACAAAGGTTTAGTTTATAAATAAAAGTAGTTTCGAGATCCTATTAAGATTGTGCTACTCGAGTCGGATGCAGAATAAATAGTTTGATAAATTGAAATTTATCGGGACGGCTGCAGAGAAAAATAAACTGGTGTTGTATACTTTTATCTATACCCCTACATGACTTGCCAAATTAAGCACTGGCTGCGTGTAGTTGTGTTATTAATTATTATTTATGTTGTACAACTTTAGTACTTCAACTGTCCGCTTGAGGCACTGTAACAAGTTTTCATAATTATCTGTTAAATAACTATACAGACGGAGGACATGACATGGTACTTTACAGTACAGTGCATACTTTACTTATTAGGCAACTGACTTACGGCCGAAATCAAAAGGTATTCAATCCGACGATGATCTATCTCCATAGCATCTTACCTACTAAGCCCATCTTATTTGAGTTCATGAGATTGTGATGGTTTGTTTTATTCTTTCAGCAACACATCAGAATGCGAATGGAGTGTAAGAATAATGTAAAGGGTGTATAATCTGAACATCAAATAGGTGAGTCATGTTTCAAGTGATAATAATTTGGGTATTTCCCCTTGTGTGTTTAAAATAAAAAAAACATATTTGTTCTATTATTTTTGTGCTTAATTGTTGTTGGCAGCAACATGCCATTTAGTAGCTTCAGTTTTGTTAGCATTGCAGAGTTTTTCCTGACTCGATATTGTTCTAGTCAGATAGTTAAACAGTCATAAACTAGACATGCTTTAGAAAACTATTTCGTCTCTATACAATAGAAATACTGTTTCAGTTTTCAGAATTTTTTGTTTGTCAAAGAGACAAATAGCAAATTCAGTTGTGAGCAATTTATGAGATGCAGGCTTTGAGACTGCATGAAAATGTAGTTATTGTGAAAAAGTGAACCCGCATGCCGGAAAAGAAGAATGAAAAGTACCTACCTTTTGCAATTGACATAGTAGAAAGAGGAAAAAGACACTAAGTATTTGTTAACTGTCACTAAACAGATTTTAGGCTACAGGTTTTAGGCATAGGTAATGACGTAAGGTGAGTCTATTTTAACGTTTTTCACTGTTGATAGTGCCTAAGTATTCTAATTTTAAAACTTTAAGAGAACATTCTCTAGATAAAAACGAATCCAATAAATACATCCAAAGTGGCTTACAGCCATAAATACCGTTGCCAGCATTGAAATGTGTTTTTTATTACTTACAAGAGATTTGTTCTGTTTATTACGAACCTACGCTTCCTGACACACCCGTTGTAACGTTTAAACATTTGGATATTATAATGAGAAATGATTAAACAGCTTTTAAGTCAGCCAGATAAAAATAATTTATAGCACACGCGAATCACCAGGTAAAATATCGTAGATTCAGATACCGACAAACTTTCGATTTGTTCGGAGAGTTTTCATCAAATGCTTCTCTTGCTAGAAGCAAGAGTTTCTAGCAAGAGTGAATTTGTCCTTCAGAATCTGAAGGACAAATTGAATTTCGGTAAAAGGGAAGGACTTGCTGTACAGTCACCTTTTGCGACGACATGAATACTCTGGATGTAATGAAATATCATCGGTATCTTAATCGATGATTTTAACTGTCTCGCACAAGTTTTAGAATACTACGAGTATTTATATGAAAATGCTAGTTTTTGTGTGATATTGTATTCATTAGTCAATAAGAACCAGTTTCTTACCTCCTTCCACCATATTATATATATAATAAGGATTTTATTGCAGTTATAATATAAGTCAGCTGGAAGTCAATGTGTATCAGCCTTTATCAAATATGTTAGTTACTGATCCAGTAAATAATTTCTTTATTGTTATTACTCGCGTACTACGGTACTACTTTCGGAAATTCATACGTTTTTAAATGCTATAATTTTTGTTCTTGTCATTTTTGTTTTCGGTTCTAGTCACCACATTACACAACGTTGACTAAACGACGAACGAAATTTGATTGTGTTTTATATTATCATATAAACAAGTGTTATATAACTAACAAAAGCAGAGAACAACAGTGTTTTTGATACCTACTTAACGTAAGTCAAATTAATGTATTTTCTGCCACTCTCCCGTGCCTCCTGAAGAAGTGAACTTTTATGCATTTTATTAATAGGAATAACTTTGTATATAAATAAATACAAATAATAATAATGTAAAAACTTACCGTTCAAACTACAACACCGATACAATAGGATCCTTATCAGAAGTAATCACAGTTTTGTCTGCAAACATGTACATATTAACGCAGTCTTCGTTCGGACTTGGATGGTTCTCTGGCTTCTCATCAGGACTTATGTTGTCTCCATCCTCGTACACTCTATCATTGAACTCTATTCTATACCTAACTGAAGGGATCTGAGTCACTGTTGATGTGAGTAAAGATTCTTGCACAGTATCATTCCCATTGCAAGTCTTTTCCAACCGAAACATTCCAGTTCTCTCTGATTGGTTGAACCTTTTTTTACCGACTAGAGCACCTAAGCAAGGGAGAATCTGCTTGAACTCTTTCCTAAAGTTCTCGTTTAACCACGCGTACAGGAATGGATTGTAGCATGTTGAAGACATTGCTATGAAGTGCGTGATAAAAAACATCACCATGTAGTACTTCCAGTCTTCCGCGAAAGAGTAAAAGTCGCTGCTGATGTTTATCAAGTTTAAAGGCAGCCATGACAGTCCGAATATAGCCACCATCGCTATCAACATTCTATTCGTTCTCCTCTTTCTCTCTCTTTCCGCATCTTCCTTTTTACTATTCTTACTACCCGGCCTAGATTTAAGTCTATCATTTAATTTTACACTAACACATGTATAACAAAAAGCCATTACTAGAAAAGGTATAGCGAACTGCATTATAACAGTGACAGAGCCAAAGGCTTTTCTAATCTGGTCTGAAGGCCATTTTTCTGCGCAGTACACATCTTGCAGGGCCATGTACCATCCGTAAGGGAAAGTGACTGATAAGGCGAAAACCCAGATGAAAACTATTAGGCCAACGCAAGTCTTGATTTGCATCCGAGGCTTGAATGGATAGATAATGACAAAGAAACGATCTATCGCTATAGACGTGAGAGTTAGAGTGGAAATGTAGACGCTACATCCTTGGGCATAGGGCATGATATGGCATAGAAGGCTTCCAAACACCCATCTGCCTAGGAAGGTGTAAAGAGGGGTAAATGGTACTGCAAATACGCAGAGTAATATATCCGATAATGCGAGGTTCGTGATGAAGAGATTAGTGACAGTTTGCATAGCTCGGTTCCTGATGACAGCGTAGCATACAAGCGCATTGCCAAAGATTCCTACGACAAAAATGATGGTGTAAGCTGTACAGAACACAGCCTGCACAGCTTTGTTCTCGATCGGGTCAAAGTGGGTTCCATTCTCATAATCTTCTGTCGGTGTAGTCAACGTGTCATTAGGTTCTAGAGTCCATACTTCAGTCATACTTCCTTCGTGTTCTTAGCATTGCATCATAAACCTTTTAGGTTTGCTGCTGTGGTCATAATTTTGGTGGTCTATGTGTCTTATCTTGTGTGTTGTGATCATAATGTTTGTTTCAGAGATATGTTTTTATCATAACTTCGTTTCTTTTTCAATCATTCTGGAGTCTGGATATCTGTAACAAAGAAAAACTTTTTCAAAAACAAAACACTTAAAAATTACACTTCTTTATCGTAGAGGTAGATAAGATCACAGATGGTGGCCGAGTGGTTTAAGGTAGCCCGGCAAAAATGTGATGTGGGTTTGAACCCCGTCCGAGTCCGTATCTTTTGGTAAGATTTTTCATTTATAAGAAGATCTCAGATTAGAATTTGCTATACCTAATACTTTTGCTTTTAATTTTCTGTACCAACGAATAAGAAAGGTTTTCAGTAAGGAAAACAGAACATTTTTTTTCAAGGAATTTAAAATTTAAATACGCTACGAGCATTTGTCTCAAGAGTAGATTATTTGAAAGTCTCAATAAATTGCCTTTATCTTGAACTTCTTTCCGCATTTGCGTAACTGCTTAAAATGTTTTGTACTATTTTCCTACTCCCTTAATTTCCAGGAAAGAGAAATTGACTGTTTTGTTTGTATCATCCGAGTTGATTGCTCAGGAGAAACGCTTGGTTACTAACCGCAATTTGAGTGATTAGAGAGAAATAAGAGTAGGTATATGAAATAATATGATAACGACTGTATACTCGGCCTGGTGGACATTTCTCTCTAATCTTTATTAAAAATACTTTCAAGATGTTTTATGGGTTTTTCAGAGTTTTGTCTCAATACAGATTGCATGCATGCCAATCGCTTCTATTAGAAAGCTATCGCATTTCCTTACGATGTTTGAAAGATTTGGCTCTTTTTGATTTTGAAATATTTGTGGACCTTTCCTGAACTTTCAAAATTATTGTGAAAAAAATTGCAAAAAAAACACGTAAAAAAAAACTATGGCGGTACGATACAAAGTTCCCCGGGCCAGCTAGTTTAAAGAAAAAATAATGTAAATTCGAATTATCTGCTTAACTTTCGAGGATAGTTACTTACTCGACTAACAAAAACAACCTTGTAGGTAGACCCTTACTTTCTGGGTGGTGACAGTTGAATCGGGGACAATTATTTCGAGGCAAGTGTTTACTCTGTAGCTTTCGTGTTTATCCACAATTGTCTACGGTCTAGTTGATCTCATTTGGAATTCTCCTTTCAGCTTAAGGAGCAATGGCTGAAACGTTGCGTAGAAGTAAATGCGCATTCATTCGTAATGTTACCAGTGTCTTGGGCGCTCTGCCGTCTGACAGTGGCTTTGATGAAATCGTTAACAATGATCCTTGATGGCTTAACTCGTAAATATAAATAACACAGCAAAATAAAGTAATATTTATTATATTACAGAAATGCGTTATCTCTGCGCGACAGTAGGTACCATTTGTTTTTTATATCTCTTTTTCAGTTAGTTAAATAAGTAAAAAAAACGCCTCGTAATATAAGCTTATGTACTTATATAAACGGTATATTGTATGAATATTGTGTACAAAAAACATTTAAATATGATAAAAATAGTATACATAACCACAACAATAGCGTTAATGACAATTAATTTGCATTCAATGTTTCACACGACAGCGGTAATCACATCGTCGAAACCAATTTCACGTGTTACCCAACAACATACAATTGTACTGCAATATTCTATTGTGCTAATTGTTGCGAGTACATCTGTGAATTGTGTCAGGCTAATTGATGAACTTAGTACCTACTTAATGGAGCTTTTAAATTTATTGGCCATTTTGTTTTTCATCATTTATTGTTTTAAAAATCTCTATGAATGTCATTGTCAAAGTCGTTTTGAATACTAGCTTATGCGGCTAAAATTTCGTCCTGTAGTATATACCTAATTGGATAAAAAACAGCCTATGTGATTTCCAGGTCACAAACTATTTACATTTACACAGTTTCAACCAAATTCGTTCGGTAGTTTTTGCGTTTTGAAAGAGCAACAAATATATCCACACATACAAACGAAGTAAAAATGGCTGGGATCACGTAAAGTAGCCCCAATTGATTATTCTAGTCTTGTTTTTTCGTGACCAATAGCACAAAAAATTACAAACATGTTATGGAGCTCGGTTCTATTCGGATTTAAAGAATCAATTTTCAGGCTGGTGGAGCAAAGTGACGCTCATAGGCACATTTAGGTAAGGCACAAGCTCGTAGGCGATTTTTGTTTAAATTTAGGGATCATTTTTACTTCACAGACGCGTAAAGCGTATACCAGTTAGGTACTACATGAGCATTCGAAGATCGTTTCGATACTAAAATAAAACTTAAAAAGTGACTGCTTTTATGTGCCCAGTCGTAATAAGTATTTGCGTCACAAAAATGTATGAAAAAATTGTTTTGAAGTTGCTATTATTCAATGGTAATTAGGGTTAAACAGGGTTACGTGAAATTTGTTAGCAAACAGTTTCGACAAAATACTGTATTATTATTATTATTTTAAGCCTATTGTGTCCCACTGCAGGGCAAAGGCCTCCCTTCTCTTTTTCCACTCCGGTCTGTCATTAGCGATAAGGGCCCATTCCTTTTCAAAAGTGTCCAGCTCGTCTCGCCATCTCCGCCTGGATAAATACTGTAAGTAAAGGAAAAAAGTACGACAAATTTGAACTTAATATGTCTGAATAAAGCCTCGTTTGCCCAGCAATGGGACAGTCTGAACTACCACCATCACGTCTGTATAAATACGATTTTGTTAAATTCTTATAAAATTTCATGATACCCTTTTTTACCTTTCATATATAGAAAATATTTCGTTACAAAGATTTTCAAAACTATAATCCATAACCCAAGGAAGGATGTGGTGTATGTATCCATTATTTTTCCTATATTGGATTGCATCATTATTTTTTACTGCGTTTAGTCACGCGAATATGAGCGCTATCAAGATAAAAACTCTTTCAAATGGAGTAACTAAATAGAGGGAGATCTTGAGTAGACTCTTTTAAGGAAATAATTCGTATTCGAGCCGCAACTGAAGCGATCACATTACACTGTTTATAACCTTCCATAACAGTTCCCGGCGTAATAGGCGAAGCTAAGCTCTAGAAAGCGCTGACCGTCAGAGATATTTCTTTCATTAAAGAACATGAGTGTTATTGACATTTTAGTTTAGATGGTGTGACACGAAAATGCTTGTAGCTACTATTTCTCTGAGCTCATCACAAAATAGTGTATGAAAATAATAAGTTGTATCATTCGATAATAATTACGTTATTAACTAAAAAAAAAGCGTACGCTGCGCGAAAAATATACAAGAATACATCATATTGAATTTCCTGCATCTAAAGTAGGTAAAAAAAGAAACAAGAGTGAAGTTATAGATTCCAAAAACAAATACTGATAAATATAATTTGGCCTTATATTATAACCATGTAAATTTATCTTAAAATAATTTTTTACCTCATGTAAATTCACCTCACAGAGTGTTATAGTAATGTTGTACTCAACATAACTTTCACTTTCATTTATTCGTCTAGATAGGTTCACATGGACGCATTTATTTGCTTTTTTGTGGCTATGACATAAATGCGAATCTTTATTATGAGTTGACCTTTTCCCAGACTTGCGATAAACTCAAGCTAAAGCACTTCTGACGAGTATGTTAACTATCATGAAAGGGGAATGTCTTTACGTGTACCCGAATGTGATTGACATTCCCCTTCTCCTACAAGTCATTTTGTGATTTAGTAACTCTAGATAACTACGGTTATAATTAAATTATTATTAGATTTACGGTTATTATTAAATTATTTTACTCGGATATCCTAAAACAGCAAATAAAACAGCAAATACGGTGCGATAAGTATCTTTTTACAACGCATTTCTATCATCAAGACAAAAGTCCTGATTAAAACATATTCCAGTTTTTGACGTTGTTATGATATGGCGCTTTTCAAGAAAACCATAGCAAATGGGTCAAGTAGAGTTGTAGAGACGCTCTCGTTGCTAATTCGTTTATGCTAAGCAGGGAAGCTAAGGAGTATTTTGCTCAGTTAAAATAATGAATTCGAGAAAAAATGAAGAAAGGGTTAATGGCTTTTTTTTCAATTATGATTTACTGACGTTACAATAACAATATTTTGTTTGCGTTCTTGCTACAAGTTGATGTGTAATACGAAATGTGTAATATTATACAGGATAAATAATGTATATTGGTGTGTCAGGGTCGTAGCATGTGGAAGTCCGTGGTCTCTGCCTAGCCCTATGGGAAAGAGGCGTGATTATTATGTATATACACAAAATTAAATACGATCCCAAGCATAAAATAAATTTATAATACGAAACACATGTGAGATCTAATGTAAGTAATAAAAAAACGGTCAATAGACACAGTGTATATTTTAATAATTACATTAATTCCTAGATTCTAGGAAATTATAGCGACTAATATACAACTTCCCGCTCGGATTAAACACATGGCCACCAGCTGGCGACGATGAAGTAAAAATGCTGAAGTAACAGCCGCTCTATATTTGTCACAAGAAAATGTGATAACAGCGTTTTACACGGTGCTTAACCGTGGTACGGTTATGTAGTCCGGCCAGCCGGACTATGGAAAATTTGTTTTTTCGATTGTTCGGTGACGATACTGTTTGGTCGATTGTACATCTGTAAACTGTACCTTGGTCCGGTTGTAATTCAATGCCTCTATCTATGACTAACTATGAATTAAGGAGGCATTCCTCGTAGCGCACCAAGATGAACCGCACCTAAGTACTTCCACATAGCGCACCCGTTTTGGTGCGTTTCATTCAGTAGGTATACTACACTTTCCGTTGTGAGCTCAAATGAAAGACCTTCATGAGATCTACTTTTTTGATGACAGCTGTCAAACTTCAAACGCCCATATCCCATATGTAGGACGAGAATCGTGAGTATTACTCACCTATGTATAAGAAAAAAAACTAGAAGTATTAAATAACGTTTATACTTAAGTCATTCTGTTTAATATTTATTTAATATTAGCAAGTTTTTCCAAGGCATGCCCTAACACGATTTCAAGGAATTGCAGTTGTGCGTATCGCATCATCTTTTTAATGTTTTTTTTTTTATGTTTATATATTTTCTGTATATTTTTTATTTAAATTTACATTTAAGATTTTTATATGCGGCACATCTCCATAAAGTACCTAATCTCATTTTTTTATCTACTATTTCCTTCTCTACATATTGTGACACACAAGCAAAAAGATTACATACTGCATGTATTACAATGAGATTACTATTTTCCATGGTTCGGTTAACCGGACAGCTGAAAAAAATTTTTTTTCCTTGGACCGGTCAACCGAACTATCGAAAAAACAAATTTTCCATAGTCCGGCTAGCCGGACCACACAACCGTACCACGGTTAAGAACCGGTTTTACACATTGGCAGGTCCTGATTTTTCTCGGTCAAAATTGCATGATACAGATGGAAACTAAATAAACTTTTGTTCCTAAGAATCTATAAGAAATATTCTTGGACATTTTACACAGCGTCATCTAATCCCAAGCTAAGCAATTCAATGCTTGTGTTATGGTAACCAGATGTCTGATTCAATACATAGATATCTTTTTTTGTAAATACATAACATTATTTACATAAAAAACACTCAGACTCGAGACAAATCATACAAAAATTTTGTCCCGCGGCGGGGATCGAACCCGCAACCTCTGCGTCTGAGGCTTTTACGGAAAAAAGAATTCATCTGGATAATATTTTAATAATAGGTATTTTAATGAGGATAGATAATTTCCACATAGGTACCTCTTTACTATGTGAACATCAATCTTTAATTTTTGCAATTCCACAAAAGGACAAAACCATGATCCGTGAAATAGCTTAATTCCGTAATGACGGTCCAAACGGATTAGAAGGTAATTGCGGGTCCCCATCGTATCAAGCTTAGAAAATTTTATTAGAAACGTATTTAGAAAGTTACGGAAATATACATTTTCGACTAGGTTAATTAAACTTTAGTGAATTAAATAAATAAATAAATATCCTTGGACATTCCACACGGCGTCATCTAGTCCCAAGCTAAGCAATTTAATGCTTGTATTATGGTAACCAGATGACTGATAAACTACATACCTAGATACATTTTTGTTTGTAAATACATACATATTATACATAGAAAACACCCAGACACGAAACAAATATTTGCAGATCATGCAAACATTTGTCGCATGCAGCTGGGATCGGACCCGCAACCTCTACGTCTCAGGCGGGCTTTCGCCCACTGCGCCACAGAGGTCGTCAATTATTTTTTATCTAGGTATTAATTAAAATATAAAGGAGAGTAATTATTGTAGTAGCTAAAGGAATTCGTACTTAGAATGAGAGTTAAGTCTCAATTCATTACAAGGGCGCTTCTAATTAAAAATGATAATAAATTAAAAAAATACACTTGACAAGACTCACTTTCGATTGTCACTTCACTAGAGCTAGGCTTTTTATAAGGAGGAATTTTTGATCAAGTAAAATAAAGTTTTCAACAAACCGTGTGGTCCCATTATTGTTATTGATATTTGTTGAACGTGAATAGAAGTAGAATTAGCTCAAACCCAAAGTCAAGTCAAAGTGAGCCCTATAATTCATTAATTATTGTTTGACTTAAATTTTTAAAGTGAGAATTATATTTATATGAGTATTAAAAATGTAATCTTTCCATTCATCGAAAGTCGAAGTGACAGTTAGGTCAAAACTAGTACTAAACTTAGGGGTTTAAGTAAGCCACACTAAAGTACATACTTACCCAAATATCTCGTTACGTACCCGTAAACTCGAAACTAATAAACCCGGCGACAATACCACTAGACTAACAAAACAATAGTCTGCTTTACTATGTCATAAATAAAGAATGATGTCTAACGAAATACATAAAATATATAATTATAATAAAAACAGCAGTATTTATGAGTATGTAGGTATTTTTATAATTAAACAAAGGCTCGTAAAATGCTAATGATAAGGCAACAGATTTGTTTAATGTGGGTTGTGACTGCAATGAGGTATACGATTAGAAATAAGTTGACATGATTTAGTTTAGCGCGTTTAATCAAACTTTTCTTTGCGAGTTTATTATTGGTGGTTTTATAGTTTAAATACTTTTGTTTCTGTTTTTTTGTCCCTGTGTGTGCTTTTATATTATACTTACATAATATTTTAAAATATTACAGCTGTATTTGGACTCACTCAAAACCCCCTTGGAGCTAGCTAGCCGGAACTGTACCAAGGTATAACGTATCTATGTAAGGCAGTGCAATTTATTTTACTCCGAGACCATAATTACTTTATTTTGTTTCTGTTAGTCTCAAAATTTAATGATCAATGGTGATCAACAACTTATTGGCAACGACGTTATTCACTTAACCCGGTGGAGCTATTTCGGTCGTGAGACAGCAAAACTTTCGCAGGCACTTTTTGCTTGATTCCTCAAGCCTTTGTCAAGAAATAACAGCCTGTAAATATTATATTACTTCTCTTTGTGTATTAGTGGTTTCTTATGTTTTGTCTTAAGAAAATTATTAGCCTCACCTTGCTTAAAAAGTACGAAATTTGTACATTTGTAAACCAGAGCCTGTAGCCATATAATTGTTTTGAATCAAATCTATTTCTATTACTTATAATATGGTTGGACACTTCTGATCACGTTACTAAGGATAAGTTACATGGTCAGGTTGGTTACAGTGTTGTCAATTTGATTGATTTGTCAATTCCTATACCTAGGTACTTACTTTTTCTCTGTTGCTATTCTATAGCCAAAGCAGTATAAACAAGTAATTAAGAATTCAGTTTAAAGTTCTTTGCTGACGTATTTACTGTACCAGCAACTAAAAGAAATAAACAAGCAAAGTACTTTTTCCTCTATTGAAAGTAATCTTTGTTTAAGAACAATTGGCTCTTCGAATTTGAATAAAAGTAAAGGAAAACAAAAAGAACATGAAAAAAATATTTTCTAAGTTTCCAAGTTCACTGAAGCGAGTGTATATTCAAAGGAGCTTTTAGGTAAGTAGAAGAATCTCTGTAGAATTCCTGGAATAAAAGAACCGTGTCTGACTTTTCCGATACACAAAGAATCAACTCTAAGAAACTCTATTATGAGCTAAACAATATTATTTTAGCTATAAGTTTCAAGAACTGATTTAAAATAAGCCTAAGCCTTGCCTGGGGGAATTTTACCGTTGTTGACTGAGAAGTTCCATTTAAAAGTTCTTTACTAATGTCTTTAAAATACATAGGTGTGCCAAATAACAGCTCTATATTTATAAACAAATTAAATTAAAGAAGAAAAATATACTTTTCTCACTAGGTTTAGAATATCATATTGAATTATAACTAAAGCTCATACAACTTTTAAGGCTGGGAAAACAACCACTAGGTTTTAACACTTTTAAGTCACAGTCAGTCCCAGTTTGGAGAACAGAGGCTTGATTTTAACAATACAACACTTTATTGATTCTAAAAGTATACTAATATTTTGAGACTATTTCCGTATAAATAATCTAAAAATATTAGTAAGAGGAGAAAGCGCTTCAGCACTTTTGCTTTATTACTATTTTTGAATAACAAAGCTAGACAAGTATTTATTAACAGTTTGTTCTGAGAAGCAAACGTTCATTACGAATCAGAATAAATGTAAAAATTCTATAATACAAACAAAACATTCAGGTAACAAAAAACGTTGAATAACAAAACACTTGGCCTAGCGTTAAAATAAAACGCTTGTATTGTGTCTTGGTGAAGCTGACTATTCACACGCCAGACTTTGCCAATTTGTTTCCCTTTGTCAAGTTTTATTCAATTCTAGTAACGCCCCGACCGCATACTGAATGTTGAATATACAGGGCGTTGTAAAACATTGGCAACAGTTTAGGGAAGTTCAGATACCTATTGCCTTAGATCAGATATTATCTTCTGTTGATTAATGAACGGTTAACGTAGGTATTCTCAGTTTTAAATGAACTTTTATGTCTATGTGTATCAAGGGGCTTATAAAAGTAGAGAACTGAACATACAAAATATTGTTGTTGTTTCTTTTTGAATGTAATACATTTATTTACAGAAACTAAACTATTAAGTACATACTTTTTAGAAAGTTCTAAATTTTAGGTATCAATATAAGTCAAAAAGTTATATAGGATATTGCCTCGACTTTCAATCCAGGGTAATCCCGGCTTGCATTCATGTATTTTACATTCCACGTGCAAACATCCGTTAATAAGTCTTGACAGATAAATACAAGAGCACACGCTGTATAGGGATTGACATAAATTGTTCATTTCCGATTCAGGGTAAGTGTCGATGGTCAACGAATTGTAGGCAAGTCTCGACAACGTTTTTACACGTGAAGGGAACAGAATTTTAGTTTTTACGATTATAGTCGTCACACGAGCTGAGTTCGTAAAACCTGTGTGGTATGCCCAAAAATATGGTATTCGTTTTATCTAAAAGAATAAACAAAATTGTTTTGGTAAATAACTAAATTGTAATTTGATTCTATAGTGTTATTGAGTTATGACGTCATAAATCTATATCAAATCTCTGTGACGACTAGTACAAAAACGTTTAAAAAAATAATTAAAATTAGCAGTATCTGTACTGCTAATTTTAATATTTTTTTAGTCTCAGTACAGAGAACCTTCTAGCTATTCTTCAAAAAATTTGAGGTTCAAAACGTTTGTTCTCTCTTCAAATGAAGTCAAAAAACAAAAAACGTTCTTATTGACAACAAACACAAGGTTTTTTGTTTTGCTGATGACAACTCTTTCATAGAACGCGTCTGGCTCTCAGACCACGGAGTCATGGCTTAGAACAAAAGCTTAGCTTTCCACAAAACAATAGGAAGCTCGCAAAATTATGGCATGCTACACAAAGGTTGCTCTTATTTCTGTAGCCTGGATTTAATGTTCTGCTTACGAAACGTTCGTTATTGCTAACAAGTGAAAATAATTGTTTGGGAACTAGAAATCGAACGTAGGATTTAAGTTCAAGTTTTCACCGAGTCATGTTCACCAATAGTTTTTTATTTTATTTTTTTATATTATATTTTTATATAATAAATACATTAGGTTTACGAGTTTACTCTCAAAGCATGGCAGGCATTCACACAGATCCTTCCTTTGAAGACGATGAGTTGTCAGAGGCGTGTCCATAAACATATTTGGTTCATGCTTACATTTTGCAATAATAACCATAGCTGGGCATTAACTCGTTAATCCGTTAATCGTTAATTAACGAAGTTAACATTTTGATTAACGGATTAACTTTTAAGTTAACTTTCAAAAATGTTAACGGACACGTTAACTTCCGTTAATATGCGAGAAGTCCGTTAATCGTTAATCCAATGCATAATAGTTACCGCACGGCATCGGCACCGACAAGTGCTGGGCGGCGCGTGGCAGCGAGTGAAACAAAAACTAAACTAGATATATTTTGCCGGCGCGTGCGAGTGAGAAAGAAAACTGCGAAGAGATTTGTTTTATTTGATCATTTCATTACTTAGCGCCGGTGCTTAGAGTGACTAGTGTTTTTTGTTTCGGCTAAACAATAGCTCGTAATATTATCTACATCCTTTGTCAGTACCTAATCATCAGTCAGACCAGACAGATGAAGCTAAAAATTGTATTCAACTATTTTCTAAACAGAGCATTAGCCTCGAGTCGGGTACGCGCCGACGTGCCCGGTGCAACCTTATCGTTTTCGAATTTTTTTATTATTTTCAGTCTGTATTTGTTTTTTCATCTATTTGCTTCCGGTTTTCCCGGCTTTGATTGGTGAAGAATGTAGAGATGCTAATTTGATTGATAGTTTCAATTCAAAGTCAAACCGACATTTTCTTTCTATAGTTTATATTTTTTATTGTAGTGTTAAACCACACTTAGGTTTCGGTGCTTTAACCGAAATATCATCTTACTGATAGTTTCGTCTTCGGCGTCAAGGGCTTCGTGTCCGAGTGGTAAGGCAGCCCGGCTTAAGGGTGATCGCTTGTATCTCGCGGGTTCGAATCCCGTCGAAACCGTAAAACTTCTAGTAAGATTTTTCAATTGTAATTTTCTTTCTATCAAAATTCGTTTGTTTTCCGAATTTAGTGTGCCAGTTGGTCGAGAAAATGCAATTTACACATATTAACGGATTAACGATTAACGTTAACTTGCGTTAATTCTTCCGAAATGTAACGCTTTAACGTTTAACGAAGCTAACTTTTTTTGTAACGGATTAACGTTTAACGAAGTTAACCATTTGATTAACGGTGCCCAGCTATGATAATAACACTTATTTTCATTCCATACTTGATAAATTTTATATAATGAAAAATTCAACTATGATAAAATAAGCTAAAACAACTTCGATTAATCAATGCTGGGTTGTGTCTATTGCTATCTAATTGAACCATAAGAATTGGAACTCTGAAAAAACATTTACTCAAAAAATTATTCAAAGCAATATAATTTTATGATGTAAACAATCCATGCATGAATTTTATTTACGAAATGAAATTTTTGCGAAATGAAAAACGTTCCGAATGTTTATTATTTGCCTTGTGCTAAATACTTCAGCTATTACTTTTGTACGACTGAGTAATTTGTATTTCGACGTATGGAAAACATACTGGCTTTCTTCTTCGCATTCCTTATTATTATATCTATTCTAATAAATATAAATCCAGCATTCGGTTTTGTTTTTCATTATTTTATTAAACTTGTACTTATGTACAAGTAGTCCTGTTAAGCGTAGGTAGGCAGAGATTTCTAATGACGCTGTATAAATCATCTAGTAAAGATATTGAAGAACTGAATTTTTTGTACTTATTATGTCATTTCATTGTAGGTATGGTTATCTGGTGAATTAAACGATTTTTTTACCCTGAAGGAGAATTAAAAATAAAATAAATAGCCTTATGAAAAAGACAACGATTTTTTTTATCGAGTTTCATACAGAAATGAGTGCTTAAAGGTACGTATGTACCTTCTTCATGTTTTTATTCTCTACTAGATTCAAATATTTTTCCACGACAAAAACTTCTTATTTCGAAAACTTGTGCTCGAGTTTCACTAAGGAAAGTCACTTTGGAAATAACATTGTTTTATTTTGGATTTGTTTTTTACCAAGCAAATGATACTAAGCTAATGATCTTAAACTTGCTGCCACCGCCATTTGTCGAACAATTCAAGCCTATCTAGTAATTTAGGTAGTTGCATGAACACAACAAGTTTTCGTAATAAACACAAACAGACACGTTTCCTTGGAAATAATTGTTTTAGAATATTGTGACCGAAATTAAAGCTCCACACATCATTGTTTTCTAAATCTACATCTTGTGTATCTGTTATGTGTAGTACTGTGTAAGTTGTTGTAGTTTACTGCATTGTTAATTTTTCTTATATGGTGTGCAATAAAGTATTTTCTATTATATTCTATTCTATTCTGTTTATATATCAGTGAAGCACTAGTAGAAAGCTAATCAAATGGCTAAAGGAGGCTCATCAAATATCTAAGAAAGTTATAAAAAATACAAATACTCACAATTGGATACTTATAAGTTCACTTGCCCGGCACTCTAATAAAACATACAACATTTGACTATACTAAATGATCGTGTATGAAACGTATGACTAACCTGAATATAACATCGTTAAGTAGCGGTAAACGCTTTCAAAGAACCAGTGGTGAGATATTTCATTGTTTGCTGAAAACTGTTTGCCAGGCGAGAATTTATTGCCGTCCTTGCTAATAAACCTAACTAAGAGGGAGCTAATTACTATTCATTGAATTTCCGTATTTTTCAAATTACTTTGGAGAGTCTCTTTCGAAAACACTCTATAATTTATAATTGTTTTAACAAGCTTTTATTTACCTTGTCATTACAATTTACCATGACTAGGGCCTAGTGGCCACATCGAACGGGCGGTTGAAGCGTTTTGACGTTTTACATATATTGCATTGCAACCGAACATTTGTCAGACGCTTGAAGTTGTCAACCGTCCGCTCTATACCAAGCGACCATCTTAGAATTTTTGGTGTGAACGCTACCGGCGTTTTTATACGTTCGATATTTCGCGGCCGCCCTAGCCATCGTGCTAGGCTCGCAGTGTGGTCGAGCACTTAAGGCTACGCGTAGTGTTTATTCACTAATCTAACGTAACCTAAGCTACTTCGTTTGATCTAAAAGATAAGTTATATCTGCTTAGATAGAGACTAATTGGTTAGGTAAGTATATATTTTTTTAATAGTGATCTGCAATGTTCAAATTAATACTGCCCGGTTAATTAAATTGCCCAAAGCAACCGTAACATAAGCAAGGTAGCACTTCTCAGTGTCCGATTAAGCGGAAAGGAACATTTATTGATTCTCGGTACCGATGAAATATGCCATGGTAACAGAGATTGCATAATAGAGTCAGGAATTTCCAATGAACTAAGTTTTCCTTATGAATTCAACACTGGTTACCGTTACATACTCCTACAACAATTAAAAGCTTGTACATGATAGGTAAGTATATTTTTGCATGAAAATTTCTATCAAAAATAACATTAAAGTTTTGAAGATATCAAAGTGAAAATAATCCTACCAATAAAACGCTATAGCCAATTATCGTTCACAATGAAAGATTATATTATTTTCAAAGCGTCGATAATAATAACTGCCCGTGATGGTGATAATAGACTGTTATTTTAAATGTGGAAAGATTTGAGGTCTTGGCGATGAAAAACAAGGAATAGGCGTTCGTGTTTCTTCCGGCGAAAACATTCTAAGATTGTAAAAAAAAAAATAACGCAACACTTTGTTCACTCATTTTATTAACTGAGGTTCCTTTAATGTCTGTTTAAATTGTTATATTCTTTTTTATTTGGTAATAACTACGATTATACCTGCGGTTTATTGGTGTAATTCGTTTTAGTGTATTTCTGTCATTTCACGGGCAAAACACGGGATAAAATAGGCTGTGTTACAAAGTGTTATTTTAGGATTATCTTAAGAATAAGCAAAATATTTACTATGTGATTTAAACTAACTTACATTTTAAAAGGATATATTTACTTACAGAAGCTAAACCACTATTATAAGTAGACAGTTAGAACCAGTTGAGCTACCTATAGATCGCTTACAACGATCCTTTCAAGCCACTGCCATACGGAAGCGTGCACAAGACCGGGAATGGGTTAGCGCGTTCACTGCCCATGACGCACATGGGATAGGCGGGAATGGGTTAATCAAATTGAAATGCTTAAATGTTTTGACCCATTTTTTTAGGTTTTCCATTTCGGGTGGTTCATGAATTTTCCATTAAAATTTGTTT
This sequence comes from Xanthorhoe designata, assembly GCA_963582015.1. Lineage (NCBI taxonomy): Eukaryota > Metazoa > Arthropoda > Insecta > Lepidoptera > Geometridae > Xanthorhoe > Xanthorhoe designata. The sequence continues at coordinate 2,410,972 of OY757045.1, forward strand.
GTGCATTATCGCCGTGTCGCAAAATCTAAAGCGTGCGTAATCTTCAAAAGATAAAAGTAATACTGGTATAAAGTACTCTTGCTATCGTCTGATACGTGCCGAAAACTAAATCAACTCTTTTGTTTTCGTTATCTACTTTGTTCTTTTTTAACCGACTTCAAAAAAGGAGAAGTAATAGTGAGAGCGATTTTCAAATCTAATTCAGTTTTATTCTTTTCAATGTGTGGCTAATAGGATGTCAGCTGAATGAAAATCAAAAAGACGTTTAGAGAAAATCTGTCATAGAAATTTAAAAAAAAAAGATATGAAACGAATACACATAAAATCATTCTGTTTGACGTTAATTTTGATTATTGCTTGAAGACGGCCAATTTTTACAACTAGGTCATATTGTAGAAAGCCTTCCTTTCAAAAGCATTTTCAATAAAATATTCTAGAAGCTCTGTTGTCCATCTCAGTGGATATTCCGATTGAATAGAAACAGATATTGTGCATTTTGAAGCTTACGGGGATATTGCATTCTGTTGAACACCTAACATAAATTCCTATTTATGTAGAATTGCTATAAATAAAGTGTCTTTGACTAAATTTTTAGAGAAAAACTGGACCGTGCTTTTTGCGAACTATTTGTAGGTAATACTTATAGATCAGTAAATTAAACTAAAACTGTGTCTGGAACGTTTGTATCGATAGATGACAAATGAAAAATGCAACTTGAGCCGCAAAAGCTTAGCAAATGCGTAGCCAGCGGAAAACCAATACTCTCAAAAAATATAATTATATAAATGTGGCAAACGTTTTGAGCAACCGGAAATGTTGTCATTGGTTTAAGATTAATTTTAGGTCTTTTTCATAAAGATTTGTAATCGGGGCTAATATGCAATTGACGAAAAATAACAACACAAAACACACAAACAAGACCGTGTTCTTTAGCGCTATTTTTCTATTAATGTTTTATTTTGCTATCAATGTTTATTGCAGGATAACATTTACATATTATTTTATTTATATTTTAAGAATACACACAAAATATGAGTGAATATTATTATAATCACGAGCACAATGGCGTCCCCGAAATCTGAAATCGGACGAGTATTTTTGGGTCGAGAGAGGATTAACGTAAGCCTAGAACAAAGTACTGTCCCACCTGCTTGTCTTGTTTACTGTTGCTACCTAAGCTTGCTCATGCGTTAACAAAAGGTACCTTGTATAGATGCCTTGTTTTACCATCTCTCAAATGAGATATTAATACGTTGCGTGCCAATGTCACAGATTAGCATGAAATCGTGTACACACGGGTGTGCAGTGCATACAGAAGGATAGGAGCTATCAGGCAAGGCTGTGCACACCAAGTGTTTCGAAGACACAGTCACTGCGCAAGCAACAAATGGCAGCCAGCAAGCAGTGACCCATGCGCACTATCCTCGCGTTTGTAAAACGCGCTACGAACTATCAAGCGACACGCTAGTCGAGCTACACAAAACGTAGTGAGTGCTCGTTCGAAAAACGTGGTGTACATAAGTTTTAAACTACAACCATAAAACTTAATAAAGGCATTTCTTATTCCAAACAGAATCGCATGATTTATACTAGTCATAGTACCTATAATTCAGTATTATCAGGTTTCCAGATGAATGGCCACGAAATTTGAGGAGATACGAAATAGATCATGGATATTTGATGAGGGTTACTTGGGAAAGTTGTCGGTCACGTTCGTCACGTAGCATCTACAAGTAACTTTTGACAGGTGCGTGCGTGTGATTCTCGTAAAATTATAATAGATTTTGCAGAAATTTATAGAAATTAGATAGATCAAAAAATAATCTAATCTTAGATTTAGGTATAAAACTCTTTATTTCAGAAAAATAGAGAAAGAAATTTGAACGCGAAATCTAACAATAGAGATGAAATAAGTAAATTAAACAGGAAATTTTGCGAATCTCTATAATCAAGTGCGTAATACGGAAATCCAGCGTAGAACAAAGGTAATGGATATTGGATACCATTATTACCAATCTGAAATTGAGTTGGGCAGGACACTTGGTATTTGGTGTCAGTAGGTGGAGTAAGGTCTTGTCAGAATAGTGGCAAAGAGGAGACAAGGAGTTTAGTTAGTTCAGCTAGTTATGCTACCGGTCGATAGGATAGAGACTACTCTTAAATTGTAAAAATGAACCTTATTTAAATAAACTCAAAATAATATACATCCATTCAAACTTTATAACATTAGTAGAATTCCGAATTACCTAGTTAGTCATAAGTCAGGTTTTTCTATGTATAATCTATGTAATGTATGTACAATTTTTTTTATCTATGTAGTATTTAGTCATCTGGTTACCATAACACAAGCATTCAATTGCTTAGCTTGGGACTAATGACGCTGTGTGGAATGTCCAAGGATATAATAAGATTAACATTTCTTCGTTTCGTATTCGAATACTATCCAATTTACTCACGATATTTTGATTCATAATAAAACACAAATTAATACTATTTCATAACTGCAGTCAGAGTGTTCAATATTACTTTTACTAAAGTGGTTGCAAGCTCTACAAGATAGAAGCAATAAAACAACTTAAGGCGTTAGGAGGAACTTTAGTGGAGCTACAGAATAGTTTTGTACTTAATGTGATATAAACGACACTTTTACGGTATTCTATCTCCGTTATTTAATGTTGTTACATAATACAAAATTAAATGGTATATCAAGATTACCAACTTCAAATTGATAAAACATCTGTACATTATGTATTATGTATTTGTAAATATACTTACCTCTGACTACCCCTATTTGACGTCACGAAAGGATCACGTCTAAAGATATATTGGAGTTTCAGTAATAAGTGGAAGTAAAACTTACATTGATCTAGACAGAATTTCGTTTTAAAATCAAAATACTTCTAAAACTCTCTCCTATAAAGAACTGTAATCATAGGAGAGAGTTTTAGAAGTAGGTATTTTCGAAATTCAAACCAATCGTTGGTTTGAACTTGCTATTGGAAATCGAATTACTATTCTACTCAGATAACATCGTTTAATTTTAAACAACGATTCATAATTTAGAGTGCAAATTTCTGTTCGGCACGTGGTTTCGCTATAGATTGAGTTTAATAACTTTTTCTTGTATTGAGTTTCGCTTTATAACTACGAGAATAACGGAGTAGTTTCGTAAGCCGTGGAGGCTTTTGGGGAAGAGAATGAAATTGCTTATTGTTCTTGAGCATAATAGCTAAGTAAATTAAAATGATTCGGGTAGGTAATATTTCAGTTTCAAGATTTCTATAGAAAAGTAGTTATAGTATTTTGAGGGAGTTCCACGAGGATTTGAAACTTTAGTCTTTGTTAGTTTTGGTGCAATTAATTTATTACAATGACTAGATATTTCTTAGGCAGCGTTGAGTTTGGAACCTATCACGTACCTACGAAACGCTTACTTCTACAACATTTTGTCATTGAAATTTGTATTTAATTTAGGACTAACTAAGGCCCCGTTTAACGACATGCGCCTTTAGATTTTAGCCGCGATCTTGGTTTTTTTATTATTTTGCACTCTTTAACAACAACGCATTAAATTATTAAACTATGTGGTTACCTATGTACGAAATTATTGGTCCTTCAAAATTGTTTGTACTAATGATCGTCGAGACAAAATGAAAACAGGAAAATACTGTTACCGCAGTCATCATCGCTCGCTGTAAGGAGGGTTTTGTAAGGCTAATGAAAATAGCCATTCTTAAGCATTAATTTACAACGATAAAAGCCAGTTCCCAAGCCACGACCCCGTTAGTGTACTCAATGCAAATCCTCCTTTTTATTACTAGAGGGTTTCTTTGAGCAGAAGTCTGACTATGAATATTTTAAACTAGGTGACAAAACTTGCGGGAAATAACTTTAGTCTAACTTCGTTTAAGTTAGTTCCATTTTAAATCTTAATTTAAGTTAGCGGCGTGATTATGTGGCTTTTTGTGTGCACTTTGTAAGGGTCTTTTGCTGAGGGAGCGTCTATAATGTAATACCAGTGTCTAATATCATATTGTCATACTAGATGTTGAAGCGCTCGTGGCGAAGCTTGCTAAGACGTTCTTGATAGATCGTCGAAGTTAAGCAACGTTCTGAGCGGTCACTACTTGGATGGGTGACCGCAAGTGGCATTTTCATCTGAGCGTTTCCGTGCTTCGGAGGGCACGTTAAATTGTCGGTCCCGGCTTTTAAAGTCGTTAAGCCATGACGGGGGCCTTTAGGCGGCCTAAAAACTCCGTCACCAGAGTTGGCCACTTGCTCATACGAACGAACGAACTAGATGTTTAGGTACTATGAAACCGGTGAGTTTAGTTGATATTATGGTTTGGTTTAAATGTCACGTGGTATAATCACCCGCGGTCGTGCCATAGAGTAGTGAATAAGTGTATTACCACAGAATAAAGAGAGAAACAGAAGGTTCACAGCACGAAAAAATGTTAATAAAATAGTTACTCTAGCGACGACGTAACAAAGTTCAATTCAGCTCGTATAACCGCAAAAAGTCCTTGAAATATCCTAACTAGCCAAAATATAAACAACATTATACTAGGTAGGTATATTTTTTTTTATAAATAACCTCAATTTGGTTTGATTTCGCATACCTAGCTTTTCATCGTTAAAATTTAATTTAACACTGGTAATCTATACCGATGTGACGACAATTTCAATACAATATTCGTGTCACGTCGCTCAGTATAGGTTAAATTGTTTTTCTGAGCACCGCAATTTATTTAAGTTTGCTTCAGTAGGACCGTTGTCGCGCCGTCGTCGCGTCAGCCTTACACCACGAAGAGCTATCTTTATTTATATGAACTGTGACCTACTCCGAAAGCATTTCCTGAATACGAATGGGAATGATCGCGAAACGAGCTCTAAACGTTTCAATCACAATCGATTGCAATGCGGGGCTGTTACGGACGCCGAATTGTCGCAAATGCGGGCAGTAATGGATCAGCAAATAGCAGTTGTACCTATATCACCATGGTTTTATAATATTTGTATAGTCCCATTTCAAAGTACCATTGTCATTGATATTGCTTAGCAAAATGGTGAAAGGATTGAAGGCGTCTGCCGTTTGGTATGTTTAGGCGCCAGTCGCAATTTGGGTTCAATGTAGTAAAATAGGTACCTACTGAGCTGATATTGGATGATTCGATGATTCGACTAATATTGGACACTGACTCGCATCTTGTACCAAATTGAAAACTAGTAGTAAACGGGATCGACGAAAGTTTCATTCGCCTGAAGATTTGTCCAGCGAGAAAGGCTATGAACACACTGGTTGAAGATTCAGATACTTATCTTCCGTGGCAAAACGCCAATTACATGTTGCATAAAAATTACAAATATTGACGGAAATTCCGTGTATTATTAGTTAAATAAATGCAATAATATGTATTGTCATTCTGCCACCGAAGATCCTCAACTAAATTTCCGTCAATTTTGCCTTATAGACTCAATAAATAACAGTAAATAAATGTATACTCAATCATCGCCGTGTGCACACAGCTCTACATCGATGCTGCGTGATTTATTGGCGATGATAACCATTTATTTCCATCTACAGTTTATTTACGTCAATCATTCCATCACAAACTACGCATGCTATACGTTACTGCCCTATTTATATCTGATAGATATACTTTTAATGGATAAAGTGACTTTTAAATGGTTAATTTTATTTTCAATTTAATTAAAATATAATAAGATGCATAATTACTTATGCGTCGTCGGGGTCGACCGAGTAAACGTTGGCGGGACGATCGCGTCACCTTTGACGAAGGATGGTGGGACTCTGCAAAGGATAGAGACGGTTGGAAGAGTTTGAGGGAGACCTTTGCCCAGCAATGGGACGATACAGGTTGATAAAAAAAAATACTTATAAGTACACAAGACTCGGTTTAACATCCCTACCTACCTTAATTTATTATGTGTATGTTAAAAGTAACACAGCTCAATATTGCAATTAAATTTTATAGCTAGATTTTATTCTTATAATAATTGTTAAGTATGAGGGCTGGTGCTTACCTCGGACAGAGGATAAGTATAGCAATCCAACGAGGTAACGCTGCCAGTCTTTTGGGCACTCTACCTGCAGTCGGTGACCTGAACTCTGTCTTCTCAATCAATAGTTAGTCTATATTTTGGGTACAATACATAGTTCCTTTTTATTCATTTAGTTGTTTAGGTTAAGAAGTGTAAGTATTGTTTGTTCCTGTGTGTTTCTTTCTTAGTTGTCTAGATAATTTGTAAAGACTTGCGTTTATTTACTCGTCAATTTGTTATTTACACGTCATAAAGTAAATAAAACGAATGTGCTAACTAAGGTATAATGTGTACGAAATAGCTTAAAGTGGGTATAGGTAGTTACGTCAACGTACTAAGCCACGTTCGTAAATATTAGGTGTTAAGTAGATTATGATAAAAAAGCGAAACTAAATGTCTCATGATTTAGTACGGTAGACATTACATAAGATACGGCATTTGAATTGTGTGAAAGAGGATATGAATGTGAGATGGTTAATTCAGAGTTGTCGAATGAAAGAGGTGAGTGGAAGTAGAAAAGATGTTGTGCCAATGCCAAGCCCACCTAGCGTGGGATAAGGGACAATGATGACGATGATGAAGGCATTCGAATTACGATGTCTAGAAGTGCCGTGTTGGCTGAGTGGGTTAGTGTCTCAACTTTCAATCGTCTTTCAATCTTTCAACTTTCGGTCGTGGCTTCGAATTCAGTCGTGCATCATAGTCGTGGTGACGACCCCTGTGCTGTGGGCGTAAGCCTAATGAATAATCCGCTCTATTCAAACCCAACAAGGTCCTTGAGAAGGGTTTAACCGTTGGGTAACATTAACTGTCATTGGCGTCCCTTTGAAAACGCACGTGTTCCAACTTGTGTCCTTGCATTTTGTTGTGTAGTCTATAGACATTTTAAAGGTATCCAATAACTTGTTACAAGTTTATTCATATTTCTATAATAATATAAATAGTCATAATCTCGTTGCCTCTTTGTCTGAATTATCATAACCGTTAGATATTCGTAGCGGCAGGCAGATATTGAGACAGTTTGATGTCGAGAGGAATAATCAAAGGCAAAATATAGAACTGACTTGCTCACTTTTTGCAAAAGGAGTTGTTGTATTTGCTGCCTATTAGGAAGGTATTTAAAAAATCTAATAGGCATATTATGACATATAAGGCTTTTCTAAATATTTTCTAATTTTCTGCGCATATTTTTAATTTAAAAATTTTTAAGAACCTTTTACGAAGTATTAGAAAATTTAAGAAAAAAGACGAATGAAATCGGTGTAGCCATTACATCAGCTTGCGTTTACATGAACATAAAAGGCGAATTATTATAAATATGTCAAAAGGGCATTACTATGAAGAGCCCTTATCTCAGCCGTCTTGAACGCTTAGAACAGATGACAGCTGACGCACCCATGTCCACCGATACGAAAACGAACGGTTATAGTTAAGTATCTGAATATATTCATACAAAGCGACATCCAGCTCTTGTTCAACTACCTACATTCAGGAATAATGAATAGACTGATGGATGTAATTTATTCTTAGCACGAAAGAGCTTAGTTGGTTAGGCCACTATGCGATCACCCACGCACTTATGATCGGGCAAACGTAACACTTACGACTATTAGGAGATTTATATCAGCTCACTCGATTTGACTCGATTTGACACAATATTATTTGTACCTACATAATATATTTATTATTGTTTGTTGGTTGTTATGTATTTAATTAACATTATATTATGTCTACTGATTCCTATGTTAAAGTTACATGGTGTAAAATCTTTTCTAATTTGCACGTCAATCTTGGATTCGTGATTAATTTAAGAACAATCAATGAACGGATGTGTCCAATATTTGAAACAAATATAACTTTTCCCAATAATAATAATAATAGATGCCAATAAAACATTGAGCTCGCATTTAATCGAGAAATCTCGATAGAAATAATTGGAAAGATAAACGTGTTTGGATTGGAATGGCTCCTTTGACGATAGAGATTGGATCAACTGAAACTTATACAGTCCAAGATGATAAACGATCAGACGATCTTAAGCTCAATATATTTTATTTGAATTTCATAGGTATATACTCGCTCCAAAAATCAATTTATCTAGAGTTTAATTGGTATTCTCTAACGACATAATAATTAAAACGTTATCTATTATTTTCATTAGCTTTACTTGTAAATACCTATATAACTATCATTGTAATAAAATTTAGGAGGGTAATTATAACTTACATCTAATGATCGTATCAAACGAAAAATAAAAGAAAGATAACTCAAACTCGCTTCCGGAGGCAGGTTAAATGATCGGTCCCGGCTTTTAAGTCGTTAAGCCATGACGGAGGCCTTCAGCGGCCTAAAAACTCCGTCGCCAGAGTTTATCACTAGCTAATAACAAAAATTTTGTACCTACATGAAGTCACACCATAGATATTAGGTACACCTAGTTCAATGAATACTCATACTTAAATACAATTTAGTAAGTACAAACCTGAAAACTACGAGAAGTTTATCGAAATAATTAGATCCGCTTCCAGAAAAAGTATACCTAGGGGCTGTCGAAGTCTATACACTCCAGGCCTTGATAATGATTCTGCTCAACTCTTAGACGACTACGAGAAACTATACTCCAATGACCCATTCTCTGAGGAAACACTGATGGTTGGAAATCAGTTGATGCACATGGTCAGTGAAAATCGAAAACATAAATGGATGTCTACTGTCACTAACATCGATATGACTCACAACAGCAAAAAAGCATGGACCACAATCCAAAAGTTGACAGGAGATCCACCCCCGGCCACAAACAAAGGGCATATATCAGCTAACCAGATAGCTCACCAGCTCCTACTCAATAGCAAACCTTCGAAACGGCTCCCTAGACTACAAAAAACCACTGAACACAATTCTAACACCATTCACATTAGTAAGCCTTTCACAAATACTGAAATAATCCTGGCTATAAAAACACTGAAAAATGGAAAGGCTGCGGGAGTTGATGACCTATTGGTCGAACAGATTAAACACCTTGGGCCAGTGGCTGTGTCCTGGCTTTTGGCGTGCTTTAATAATTGCCTTGAAACACATAAAATCCCTAGAATATGGAGACGAGCCAAAGTGGTGGCCCTTTTAAAGCCAGGAAAACCACCCAACGATCCTAAAAGTTACAGACCAATATCTCTGTTGTGTCACCTGTATAAGCTGTTTGAAAGGCTTCTCCTTAACCGACTGACTCCGCTTATAGAACCAAAGCTCATCCCTGAACAAGCTGGTTTTAGACCTGGAAAAGCTTGTTGTGGTCAAACCCTCAAGCTGACCCAACACATCGAAGACGGGTTTGAGACTAATAGTATTACTGGAATGGTTCTAGTTGACCTAACAGCCGCATATGATACTGTCAATATTAGAAGACTCCTCCGAAAAGTCGAAGATCTGACTGCGGACTTTGGATTTGTGCAAATTCTTGGTGAACTTCTGCGCAACCGTCGGTTCCAAGTACATTTTCTAACAGAAAAAAGTAGATGGCGTAGTTTGAAAAATGGTCTCCCACAAGGTAGCGTTCTTGCACCAACTCTCTTCAACATCTACACAAACGACCAACCTAGCAGCCCATCCACTAAACGATTTTTATATGCTGATGACCTAGCGTTGACAACACAAACTTATAGTTTCGAAGAGGCTGAAGACAACCTAACTACGGCCTTGAATGAACTTGGGACTTACTACAGGGAGAACGGTCTTAGACCAAATCCATCAAAAACCCAGACATGTGTCTTTCATCTTCGCAATCTACAAGCCAACAGGACCCTCAAACTAACATGGGAAGGAGTTAACATTTCCCATGAACAGTTCCCAAAATATCTAGGTGTAACATTAGACAGGTCACTATGCTTCAAGACACATTGCCATAAAACGAAAATGAAGGTCGGTTCACGCAACAACTTACTCCGCCGCCTTACATCTACAAAATGGGGTGCAACTCCAGATGTACTTCGCACGACAGGGCTGACATTGTGTTTTTCTGCTGGGGAATATGCGTGCCCTGTCTGGCATCGCTCCGCACATGCTAAAGTCGTCGATGTCGCGTTGAATGATACATGTCGCCTCATAACAGGCTGCCTTAAACCGACCCCGCTCAATCTGCTCTACCCTTTGGCCGGTATATCTCCACCTGCAGTCCGCCGTGATGTAGCCTGTTCGACAGAAAAAAACAAACAGGAGTCTGATAGCCGACACCCTTTATATGACCACCAAATTCCACGAGTCCGTCTTAAAAGCCGCAAAAGTTTCCAACGTTCTACGCGCGCAACAAACGATGACCCTGCATCCATCAGACATGCCTTGTGGAATAAATTATATCCCCCACCCCCAGATTTTATTCCACCACAGGAAACTCTACCACCGGGACACGATCTGCCATGGCTAGTGTGGAAGTCTCTAAACCGGCTCCGCACCCAGGTCGGCCGTTGTAGATACAATATGTGCAAATGGGGTTTCAGGGAACCAAATTTGACAAAATGTGACTGCGGCGAACCCAGCCAGACAATGAGGCATCTAATGGCATGTCCTCTGTGCCCTAATACCTGCACAACCGAAGACCTGAATGCGGCCACGTCCAACGCCATAGACTTGGCCATATTTTTGGCAAATAAAATATAATTACTTACCTGTTTTTACCAGAACCATTGACCCGCAAAGAAGAAGAAGTAAGTACAAAAGTTCTGCAAAGTCACTGTTATTTAATCGACGCGTAGAAAAATTACGTGAACTAGCCTACTGTCTACACGATTAAAGATATCTGTGGATCAGACGAATAGCCGACTTATGACTGCGCCGACTTTGTTATAGATAAGCTAGTTTATTCGTCAACCAGATATCTTTGTCAACGCGAATAATGTACTACTATCACTGATGGAGCCTATCCACGCTTATAGAGATTTGACAACATTTGTCGCATTCCTTTGTCGCGGAACAAAATACTGTCAAAAACGGGAACGAGGCGCGGAGCCGTGAAAAAATGTATATGTATGCAATCCACACTCCTGTGTCGCGGATTGTTAACGGCTTCCGCTTGCAAAAATATAGGCTATAAAGAGCCTATGCACACGACGGTTTTCGAACGAGCAATCACTGCGATTTTATGCGTAGCGGTTCGCAGGGCGCTTTAGCAGAAAGCTTAAATTTGTATCGATACAAACGCAAATACTCGCTACAAAAACTCGCCGTGTTCATAGCTTTTTAGGGCTCGGCATACGTTGTTCTTGTTTAGCATTAGTATTTACTTAACTGAATTTTGTTTAGATAAGGAACATAAAAAATTATTACGTTATACACTAAAATAACTTCACATTGTTCTTCTCTAAACCTTACTGATTGATTTCCTGACTTACTTTGTTTAATTATTGACACAAACAAAAAAATATCGATTGTATCCTCGTCGGGAATAAAAGACATCTTCAACAATTTATCCCAGATAGTAATTTATCATGGTCACATAGTTTTGCAATCATTTCGGTTTATTGACTGAGATAAAGATGAAGTCGAACTTATTGTCTTATCTCATGATATAACGCTCTATCTTTGTTTATTGTTGTATGACAATTGGAAGAAATCGCTGCTTTATTTACTTACATGTCAATTCATCACTGAAAATAGTTTGTGTATTCAACTCCTACGCAATAATGTTTCTTGTTAGGTACCTACTGATATTCGTTATCCGTATGTAGTTTCTGATTTGTATTTATTAGCTTCGGTAAAGACGAAGAAACTTCCAAATTCACATTAGAAACCGCCTTTGCCTATTTTAAGAACTCCGCTGACATACATTATCCAGCCAAAAAAAATAAAAATAAAATCTCTAGAATAATAATTGTTTATGAGATAAAGTCGATAAGATTTATTTTTACTTGCGAGAATATCGATCTTGACACGTGGCATCTAGGAAGATTAATGGCATGATATAAATATAGTAAAGAGAGCAATTGTCACTTCATAATGTTATTGCAAGTGAAAATCGACCTTGTTCGTTCATGACATTCAAATGAAACTCAACCGTAGAGTGGTAGACCACATTTTTGGCCGACCATACCTAAGTGTTTGAAGGATTACTTTTCCAGATTACCTATCAATCTATAATTTCAGGCGTAACTTTGCTCAAGTCTAATAAAAGTTCAGAAATATCCAATCCTTTTCTAATTTTAAGTTATTGAAAATTCTATAGGTAAAGTCAATAGCAACCTAAGTAAATCGTGCTGGAAAATGAACTATTAATAAACCATGAACAGTTCTAGACCTGTTGCTAAGCCTCGTTAGTCTACGCTCGCTAATTAGTTGATTAAGCAATTAATAAGGCTATGTTAGTTTTATGGGAGCTGGGTTTATGCCAGCCATTAACAGGAGGTTACCTAGTCCCTAATTACGAAATATTATAGGTTAAGATGCCGTCATTCGGAAAATAACACATCTGATATTAGCTATTTTATGTGTCTTCGTAATAATAATAAAAATTTCTGGTAATAAAAAACTAAACACATGGCGTTTTTCGTTTTTTATAACATTGACGACCTTTGTGGCGCAGTGGTTTAAGCCCGCCTGAGACGCAGAGGTCGCGGGTTCGATCTTCGCTGCGGGACAAATGTTTTCATGATCAAATATTTGTCTCGAATCTATTTAAAAATGCCTAAAGATTTTAATTATATCATGTCTACCGCTCCCTGGTAATACCAGTCATGATCATGTTTCATTTAATTAAATTATCTTATTTTTTATTTATCTTTGTACTTGTATTGTTTGGTTTCTGCTTGATAATTAAAAATAAAACCACAAACAATTTGATAAAATAAGGTTTCTGCTATCCCTTCTAAGCTGAATAAAAATGCGACCAAAAATAAACGAAATAAACCTTTAAATTATTTTTGATTAGGAGCAATTAATTAAAAAACTTAAATGAGTAGGTAGTAGGTCCATAGCTTGAATATGACCTTTTGAATAACCTTTCAAACTTGAAATTTACTTATTTAAAACAGTTATTTGTTAGTATCTATTTTACCATCCGTGACAACTAAGCTTGCCAGCTTTAAAATTAATAAAATTTGTTTTATGCTTTGGTTGGACAGTGCGATATTCTAAAAGAAAATTATTGAAATATAAATTTAAAAAGCTATGACAAATTTAAATTTTAAGATTAGTATCGAAGCTATTTCTCCGCCCGAGTCCACTTAAACTAACCACTGAAAATTCATAAAATTTGTTATATTCTTTTGCTGGAACTGTGCGACATTCAAGTATACAGTTTAAAATATAAAAATTCATAAATAATCCTTGAAAATTTGATATATACTCGTAATTATCGTTTAAATATAAGTATCTGAAATATACCTAATATAATTGTTTTTTATTTTGACTCGAGTGTGCGTTATTATGTCTAATTAAAAAAAATCTGAATATTAAAATAACACTTGAAAAATTTAAGTTTAATCTAAAACATTATCATTTTATTCTAGTAGGTACTACTACTTTATCCGAGATCATTTAGTTTACCATTAATCTTTGTATAACATTTGTTTTATGTATTTGTTGGACTGCGCAATGAAATGTGTCATATTTTTACAATAAAATAGAAATGAATAAAGGAATTGACATTCAAACTCGAGCAATCTGAACTGTCAAATCAAAGGAATCGTTCGTTCGTTCGTTTGTTCGTTCGTTTGTATGAGCAAGTGGCCAACTCTGGCGATGGAGTTTTCAAGCCTCCTAAAGGCCTCCGTCATAGCTAAATAACTTTAAAAGGCGGAAACTGACATCAAAGGAATAAGTGGAATAGATACGAAGCTTCTGTCATTTGGCTACAGGCTCTGACCACGTGATTTTCTTTCATCGAATGCAAATTCCTATAGGTACATTTTTCTGTTCCACAGCGAAAAGCTGAAAGAAAACTGTTTGAGCAAAGTTTTCTATTACGGAAATTGACATTCCATACAATGTCGGTGTGACAACGCTTCTAGAGCATCCTTTGTAGGTTTGCAGATTTAAATCGTATTGTTGCATGCAGAAACTTAAGCAGGTAATTTTTAATAAGAATACAAAAATAAAAATTGTTTGTTTTATCTATAATCATGACAATTTGGCTGAATATTTAAATGAAATTTTTAGTTCAGTACAATTTGTTTTATTTTACTTAGATTAGAAACGCGAAAGTTTATTGAAACTTACTAGTTTCAATAAACTTTCGCGTTAAGTTTCTACTATTTAAATCCGTTTAGTACCTACTGGTACTAAACGGATTTAAATAGTAGAAACTTGGAATATATAAATAGTTTATGACCTGGAATAACACATTGGCTACTTTTTATTCTGGTTAGTACGCAGTACGCAGTCGCACGCGGAAGCATGTTCGTAATAAGAATACAAAAAAAAAAATGTTTGTTTTTAGTTCAATCATGACTATGGCTTAACGTTTTTAGATGTAACTTCTAGTTTTGAGCAATTTTTTTTTCATTAACTTATATTTTACAATTGGGGAAAGGTCTCCCATTTCTCCCGCTACAAATACATACTCACTATAATACTATTACAAAAAAATGCCTTTTTTTATTTACACGTACGTATTTATAGGTAGGTATGTACTTTATGTCACTCCTTTAATAAATCATTTGAAAATTACCTTCACCTTCCTATATTCCATCCAGGAAACAATGTTTAGACATTAATTTATTACATTAATTAGATTAATCCAATACACGGTATTTATTGCTTTCCATAACTTAAATAATAACTAGATACACCAATAAAACTTGAACAAAACAAATAAAAACTCACCAGCAAACTTTTGATCCGAACAGCAAAAACTCTTCGGAATTCGAACAGTTAATTAAAAAGTTCTGTTATCAAACCAAAAAGTCCATACACTCGTAATTTGAATAAAGTTTAGTAGCGTGCGCGATAGAGCCGTGTGTACCGACGAGTGCTCGATTTCAGACTGGGGTTGGCTTGATACCATGATAGGGACTGACGACGGTGAAATAACGTCTTGGCCCAGCAAAAAATCGCAAGGTTTACGATGTATCAAGGCTGTTGCCTAATAGCTCTCAGCTTGGAAAACAAAGTAATAAAATGCATTGTTTTGTGTTGATGCTTTTTTTATGGGCGCGAATTTTAAGTCGTTGAGCAGCTGAAGATAATATTGAGAGTTTCAGGTTTTTTAGCATCAGTTTTGGTTTACTTTATGAAAGAATAATAGCAAAACTGTACATTTTTAAACGACTTTTTATTTTACTCTCTAAACATGTTACATAAACACACATTACTTACAGCCGTTAATTTCAGTTTCGATTCCTTAGCATAGATTATCCATACAAAATGATTACTAAGGAACGATTTATTAAACATTAAAAGTCTCTGAATGTGTACGAGTAAGTACTTAATTGTTGTACGTATGTAGCAAACATTGAGATTACAAACATCTGATTATTTTTCGCATTTATTGGCTTATGGGATACCATGGTGTCGTAGATTTAATATTCAGGTAGTTTTCATGATTTTTATAATGCAAATTTATTTAAAATCTTTATTTGAATATTACGTGTTTGTCGTTGATTCAGTATGTGTAGTACAGTCACTGTTTCGATTAAAAATCCCCAGACGTTAGTGCTAGGGGTTTGGTCATAAATCACAGATGACATGAGATCACAAAATATTTCGTCTCAAGAGTATTATCGATAGATCAATATAATATTATATTATCGGCAATGATACACGTATTTCTTTTTAGTTGAGTTGAGTCACTAGTTCCAAAATGCATAAGTACAATTGATTCGTTTCTTTAGTCATTAGAGTAACATTTAGAAATTATGACCATTGATTGTTATATAAATAAATATCCTTGGACATTCCACACAGCGTCATCTAGTCACAAGCTAAGCAATTGAATGCTTGTGTTATGTTAACCAGGTATTACTGATATATTAAGCACTACAAGTAGTATCTGACTGCATCTTCGCTCGCGTGGTATTTACCCGAATAAATAGTAGCCAATGTTCCAGGTCATTAAACTATGGCTGGCATATATTCCAATAATCAGCCAAATCCGTTTTGTAGTTTTAGCGTGAAAGAGTAACAAACATCCATTCAAACTTTTGCGTTTACATTAGTTACTCGTATTTGCTAAACGTTTGCAACTGTTGAGTATCTATCTTGAATTTCTATAAGCCATAGCAATTCCTTTAAAAAAACGTACTGCAAGCCACTTTTTTAGTTCGTTAAAAATAAACTTCAGTTTGTTGATTGAGTGTTGTGTTTGACTATTGAGCGGTCGAAAATAGATTGCTTTTTCGTAACAATAACCACAAAAGGCTACGATGTAAAGCATTTATTTATGAAACATTTAATTTAAACTTGTGATTGTTAAAAGGTATCTTTATTAATTTGAGAACTCATTTCCAGTTATTAAGCGAATACTCATCATTTCATTTAAGTCTTATTGTACCTCTGTTTTTTTACAGCAATGAAATAAAATTATGCTGTTCCTTTTTGCTTACTTAGTTTATCTTTGCAAATATTGTAAAATATTGGTCGGTTTTCTAATAATCAAATGGTGTCGTTAAGTTTTCATATTAGTAAAAAAACATCCAATAGATAATAGCTATTGTGACCCGCTCCCATTTCTTTATCATAACAAGTCATAACAATTTACCAAATTACTTTTTTGTTTGTTAATCTTGCCAATTTGCAAATTGCACATTGAAATAGCTGCCAAGGTGTGAGACTATTCGAGGGTTCTGTAGATTTATTTAAAAGAAACACTTATACTAGTTATATCCGGGTTTTAACCACGCAAGCGAAGCCGCGGTTAAATACTAATACCAACTAATACTGAAATATTATTTTGGATTGGCAGCTGGTTGCAAAAAAAGACTGCTATTATTTTTTAGCTACTGAAACGAATATAAAATACTTACTATAAAAATTTCTTTAAAGTTGGTCATTTGTGGCTTCTCTAGTTGTACTTCCTAGTTTTATTAATAACTTACTTCATTAAGTTGCTTAACTTTCTTTTAGTTGCAAAACGTTCGTATTTAGAATAGTTCCTCTGGGTTCGAATCTCGCTCGTGAAGCAAAAAATGTTTCGTTTCAAAATTGAGTATGCAGTCGTGATGGTGTCTCGTTTTGTTTTGTTATGGAACCCTAAATAGGACAGTACAGTTTGTTTACAAACGGGAGTTGCTGATCGAAAGTGATTCGTATTGACATCACGCGTCGTTGGAAATCACCGTTTTATGTAAACAATCACTTGGTATGTTATTACATTTTGCTATTAATATGCGGTTAAATGTCTTCCTAGTACAGGAGCTGGCTGATGTTTTTAGTACAATATTTATCACCTTCACTTTGGATAAGTTAAGTTGGATTTAAATTACCTTACTGTAATCTAGAAAGTAAATTTATCGGTTCTGTTGAATAATAAAATATGTGAAACGATAGGTATATTTATAATTTAGGTTAAAGTTATCGTTAAAAGAATATATATCTTTACAATTTATTTTAGTTCTTTGAAATCAATAACATGATTTATATTATTGGCGTTACGCCATGACGGGGGCCTTCATGCGGCCTAAATAATTCGTCACCAGAGTTAGCTTATACAAACATACATATTAAGTACCTACATACAATTATATGATTTGCTTTTCAGTAAAAAAAATTAAAAGACTAAAGTTAGTAGCTATATTCTAAAAGGTCTGAAAGTTTGATACTATTTTATCAATTCAAAAGAAACATGTCTTCGCTAGATAAAAACAATGAGTCAAAGAATTCGTTTCAGAGCCATTTAATGTTTTATAATGTGTTCTGATCGCGAAAGTTTAAAAAAGACAAATATTTGAAAAGTGCAGTAGGCTCTTGGACTACAGTAAAGATGGGTTAAAGTACTTCAAGAGATAGCTTAGATTTATTACTTTGTGTTTATGTATCGTTTTATAACACACTAGTAGATTTCTACTGCACTGTTCGTATATTTTCTTACACATTTGAACTTGTATCATGACATTGATATCGCTTTTTACTATATTTCGGCATTTCTTTGTTCTAGCTAATATACATATATATATAATAGCTAGTATATACGTAAATCACATTTATTAATTTATTTTATAACATCATTAAAACTATAATTATCGTGAAAAATGTCTGCACCGCGAATCTCAATTTAACACAGTTGAAGATTCTCCTGAAAAGACGAAACTTAATTAACTAAATTTTGTCAGGTATAGAAAAAAGATAGTATCCGCATTTCTCATTTTCTTACTAGTCTCAATAACCTATCTATCTGTGCTTTTGCTTACTGTCGGTAGAGATATTGGACGATCAGTTCACGTGAAAGGTCATCTGTTTTGAAGTTCACAACAGCTAAAACAGAAATCCGATCAGGTCACTAGCGGCCATCCATTCATTTGTTGTGAAAGCATTGAACTTGCTTCTTTTCGCTTGTTTACTTTACTTTAACTTTAACTTTATTCTGAACCTCTAAAAAACCTAGGTACAACTTTGATTTTAATAAACAATAGTCTCTGTTTTATGCTTCTTTTAACCGACTTCAAACAAGAAGATAGGTCTATGTTCCACTGTATGTATTTCTAAAACTCTTATTTTGTGTTGAATAGCCGAATTGCAAAATTGGCTGTGTCAATTTATCATAAAGCGAAGTCAAAGAAAAAAAACTTAGATTATTATGAATTAAGTATGTGTTTTTGATTAGCGTTATTGACTATGGCCGTTTTAGTTCGTTAAAAATAATATATAATTTTAGGCCGTCTCTTATATTTATGACATTGAAACCAGTTATAGTTCTGTTTATGTCTGTATTTAAATTTTGAAGACGTTTACTAGTTTGAACAAACTTGAAAATGGGAGTTATTCTTCAAGTTTCGCTGTTCAGTCAGTCAGTGTTGCAACAATTACTATATAAAGATTGTTGTAGTGGATATTGGCAGACAGGCCATTCCAAAGGACATAAATGTGAGTGTCCCTGCGTCATACAAGTGACCATAAAGTCGTTGCTACTTCAATGTTTATATTTTTCCGCAATTGTAAAAACAGAACTCGAAAGAATTCACGAGGGAAAGATCGAGACGTTTCAGTTTATATTCAAGGCTTGTTTCGTGCAGTTCAAGTGTAGCACAGTCTCGAGCCGGTTTAGTAATATTAGTATGGACCGTGCCACGGCAGGCTCGGGCCCGGATCGGTGTAGCGTGAGTCATCCTTAACGCTGTGTCCACAGTAGGCAAACTGTTAGCGGCCTACTGAGTTTGCAGCGTATCGGTTTAGTACGCCCTTCCATATATTTGATATGGAGTGTCCACAGTTTGCTAGTTTGTGCTCACTTTACGCAGTTTGCAGCGTTACACGCGCCGGCTGTCTCAGTCGGCGGCGGTGATATGGTTGATATCGCGAAAATTTATCTGAGTTTGCAGCTAACTCAAATTTCAGTTTGCCACAAATTTGCAGCTCACTCAGTCGGCCGCTAACAGTTTGCTTACTGTGGACACAGCCTAACTTGTACAATTGTATATTTTTCTAAAAGTTAACCCTTCGCACGACTAAATATGTCAAAACATATTTGTCAGATCGTGGGATGATCCAGTGAGCGGATTAGCCAAATCCCGCTATCTTATCTTGCTTTCGGCGATAGTTGTTAACAGCACTCGAGCACTTCTGAAATATTACTCTGATATGATTACCGGTTATCGCTTCAATGAACTGTACGTAACCTAGGCTGACATTAACACTGGAAAATCAATGGAATAACTATGCATTTCAAAACTATCGTGAGTTAATAATAATAATATTGGCATTATACATCATAATAACGCACGGGAGGTTGTAAATGAACTACTCATCCTAACCATCAACGGCACCAAAGTACAAAGAACTCCTAACCTGCCTACTACTTATACCAACACCAATGTACTTATTCTAAATTTAATTAAATCTAAACCTAGTTATATCTATTTTCTAACTCGTGAATTTTCCTACTTAAATAGTTCAACAGTTTTGTTATGATTTGCCTATCACGGCCCGTAAAAGTCTAGTGATCAGTTTGAGTAACCCTGCGTTGTGTATTGTAGTAACTCAGATTCTTTAAAGATTTTGAACTTTAATCCTATCCTGCCTGAATGAACTTGTATATCAAATGCCTAGGAACCTATCCTACCTTAATATACCTTCCTAGCACTTCCTACTTATTAAGCATGATTGAAAACATGCTTTTATCTTAAATTCCTCTAAATTTATGATTTAACAAAGTAACTAATCTTACCTAATAAATAATTTGTAATACCTAGTGCTAATTTAACTTTATAATAATCCCAGGCAGTCGAATAGACTCTCTACACGAGACACTACTATCCGAGCAACGGAGCCCCTCCTCCGCTCCATCACAGTGAAATTCGACTCCAGACTGGATATTCTCCTCTGCTGAATAGGGATTTACTCAACCTATATTTAGAGAATTGTTATTAAATTTTACTGTTACTGTATTCAAAGGGGAAAGAATGGCATAATCTTTTCCAAAGTCTTGTAGTCAGTCTGTACTAGCATTCACTCCATTTAGAGAAATTTTTAGTAATGTTAAATAAACAAAACATTCTTCCTTCCGCACATACTAGTTACTATGAGACTCTAAAATTCGTACTTAATTCTGAATTCCAGAGACTCGATTAGGTACGTAACCTAATTTCTACTAATGTACCTTCTTTGTTTCTAATTCGTAAACTAGATCATGAGATAGATATCCTTGAATATCAATGTAGATTTTAATTCCATAATAAATATATTTCCTCAAAACAATCTCCTCATTTGTGAAATCTAAATCTAGTATTTCAATCTATTATGATAATAAATGGATATATTTAGTCTTAGACTTGCTTATGAAGAGGGGAATCTCATTCACTTTTCATAGTTTCAGATAATCCCAAGAGACATAGCTCTAAATAGCTGGTACTAACGACCATCTAAGATCAATATTTCCAAACTGAACTAATCTGTCAGTGAGCTTAATCAATAATCTAGACTTTCTTCCACAATATGATTCAATCAAATCGAAGGAAATTCCTATACCTATATGATTATACTTTTATTTACTTTGATTAAAACATCAGCAATTTATTCTCTTATCATCTTGAGAATACGATAGATAAATACAAAATTTATTTCATTTCTTTTAAATAAAACCTAACCCTCCCAATCGAACATCGCGAATATAATTTAAAGTCGGTTAATGATAAACGTATAACATTTCATAATTCAAATAAAATTACTGCGTTCCAATACTGCGTGGTCTTATTCGTGGAACGTGACCTAGATTGCGTGGATGATCGCCATAGACTCATTTTACATACAACTACCTTAAAATTTAGAAATAATAATTTATTTTACAGATGTTCCCTACGTAATAAAATGACGAGGTAACAATGAATTGAGCGTCGCCTACACATTCCATAGTCGATTTTATGTGTACCTACTTTTCTACCTATCTAGCTGAGTGTGTATGAGTCAGTCTAGAAGTTTCTATGAACTTCACATTTACATTTATTAAACGTGCATGAGTGATTCTTGGTGCAATGAATCACTTTCCTAGTTAATTCTAAGCTTTGGAGTTTGAGATGGCGAGTCCCAAAGTTGTCTAAGCCCCTAATTCCTAAGGATACACACAGTAGCGCTTGGGGTTTGGTAACTGTGTGTAACCAGAGCCCTAAATACGGAGTGTAATATATAAATATATACATAGGAGACATGTCCTTCTCAAGTTTAAAGATCTGCAAATATCAGGTGTCTTTACGACGTGGTAACTCTTCAGTGCTATCCCTGACACAGATATTTTAACTAGAAATAAAACAAGGGGACTTTGACAATGCCTTATCCGAAGACATGCCACCGAGGTTCCCAAACCCTCGGACTACCTAATTCCCTAAGCAATGGACAAAAAAAAATATAAGTTCCCTTTATGTAGTCACTGTTAGGTTCGGGAGAACTCAACACTTCACATACAAAGCGATTATCTTCTGTAGAACTATTCTGAACCACTGTTTGTTGGTATAACCCACACTACTTACCTTAAATTATCAATTTTATTATCAAATAATAAAATACCAGTCCAAATAGAGTTCAGAACATTTCACACAGGGAAGAGAGGAATGAATTTAAAGCTAACTATGTACGTTTCAGTCAAAATTCCCAGACCTTAATAAATTGATTATTTAGATTTTACGACAATAAAATTACACGATTAGTATATCTCAAAAAATCAATCTTCGTTCCGATTCGAGTAAGGATACTCTCCTTACTCCCGACAGACCTCAAATTTACCCCTTGAGATATCTAATATTTACGAATGTAAATCTTACTCAGATTCCCTCCACAACTCACAAGAATCTAGCACTTTCCAGAAAGTCTCGAACGAATCGACTGAATCATGCCAGACCCAGTTCATTGTTTTGGAACTCCGAATTTACAACAATAAATTACAAAATTACAAAATTACGATTCGTATTCTCAAAAAATCAATCTTCGATCCGATTCGAGTAAGGATACTCTCCTTACTCCCGACAGACCTCAAATTTACCTCTTGAGACTACGAATGTAAATCTAACTCAGATTCCCTCCACAACTCACAAGAATCTAGCACTTTCCAGAAAGTCTCGATCGTATCGACTGGATTATGCCAGACCCAGCTCATTGTTTTGGACCTCTGCTACCCCCAAAGTTACACTGAATCGTACTAACGTCCTTGCTCGTTCAGATCTGAGCGTCAAAAGATCTCGAACTTTTTTCCGTCCTCCCTTTTATGCACTCGATTTTGCGTACCCCTCCCCGCTACTCTGGTTTATTTTTCTTAATGCTTTTTCTATGTGGCCAGCAATATATTTTTTTCCGTCCTACCTTCAACTCGATTTTGCGTACCCCCGCCCCGCTACTCTGGTTTATTTTTCTTAATGCTTTTTCTATGTGGCCAGCAATATATTTTTTCCGTCCTACCTTTTATCAACTCGATTTTGTGTACCCCCGCCCCGCTACTCTGGTTTATTTTTCTTAATGAATTTTCTATGTGGCCAGCAATATATTATTGCATGAAGGTTGTAATACCCCAGATTCCAAACTTTGATTTCCATTCTCGCCTGTCAGTCCAAATAATAAATCTAGTTTATTTTAAAAGAGGTTTTACTATAGCTAGCAATATAATATTGCATGAAGGTTGTGCTTCCCTAGATTCAAAACTTTTGTCCTTATTTTTAGCGAATTATTTAACGAATCAACACCCGTTTCGTTACAAGGTTACTTATGCAATAACATGTGTGAGACGTGACCGCGAGGAGTGACCATACTCATATCCAGATGAAACTATTGTCTTAAATCGAAAAATAATCTAAATTGACGATATTTTTAGGTGAGTAGGTATTATTATTTATTATTTTTCTGTATTTTTGTTATAATGGAAAAACTAACGATTTTATCCGTAATAATCAAGCATCGAAGATCTGGCGCTCCTGTTTCGAGTTTAACTAGTCTCAGGTTTGAGAAACGCTTTTAGGCAATCTCGAAAATAGATTCCAATTTCGTGATTTCCTGTCCAACTCGTATGACAGTTTCGCCGTTCAAAGGTCGAAATTGGTTTCTAATTCGGGGTTTTTGCAGAAAGGCGTTGGTCAAACATCTCATCTTCTTCATTATAGCTGACGGTAGCTATTTGAAAAAAATCATCGTGGAACGATGCACAGTATTCTGAATTCATCGTATTTTTTATTTACCTCAAACTTTTTCAAATCTTGTTATGTTAGTTCGTATGAGCTAGTGGTCGACTCTGGTGTCAGAGTCTTTAGGCTGGTTATGTCTACGTTAAGGCTTAATGACTTTAAAAGCCGGGGCCGACAGTTGAACGTGCCCTCCGAGGCACGGATCTTGGTACAGTCTGTGGTACATTAGAGTTTTTAGTTTGCTTATTTTAATAATTGTTTTCTCTTTATAAAAACTCTGAACAAATTGCTGCCAATAATGCTGAAAATAATAATAATCTTAAATTCAGAGTTTAAAGTAATTTTAAGACGTAGGCGGAGGTATTTAATGTAGAGCTATTTTAATGCTTTAAAAGTAGGGCTATTTATTATGCTATAGAGCCACCTCCTAATTTACTTCGCGTAATTTCTTCCAAACTGGGACCACTTGTTGAATGAATCTTTCAAGATTTCAGAAGGTTTCAAGAGGCATGGACTCTATAACATTGTAGTTTAGCTGTGCAAAGAGAGATGGCGCTTTAGACAACTTGGATGTTAAAGAATCTGCGCAACATTTTTTTTTCAGTGGGACGTTCTGCCCTGCTACTCTGCAAAACGAAAAACGAAGTTTCGTGACAATTTTCGGGGTCAGCTTATGTTGGTGGATACTGAATTCGTAATAGTTCACCAACATAATTAGAACCCAAAAATTGTCACGAAACTTTGTTTTTCGTTTTGCAGAGTAGCAGGGCTGGAATCACATTGTATAGCCTCACTCAAGAGCTAGTTTATTCTACTTATGTTTCTGTGAAGAAATATTTTATTTGTCTGATCATCGACGCGTCAGATCGCATCATATGGAATAGTAGGTACCCATCGATATGAAGAATACCGCTTGTTCGATGTCGAGTTATTTTTCGTCTCATCAAAAAAAAAAAATTAAGATACAAACCTGATATTATTATAATTACCGTAATAATCTACACAACAAGATGTTATTACACATATAGGTAATTAGGGTTTATTAGGGTAAAGTTAATGGTATATTGATGATGATACAGTGATTCAACTATATAGATCTGTATTATTATTATTCAATTAGTTATTGGACATAATAGTCGTCGTCAAATAATAAATTTCCATAAATCAATAACAGATTCTCAACTGTCATTGTTCGATTTTGCACCAAAACGTGCCGTACCCTATAAAGAATCGCTTTCATATTTATTTGTGTTCCCCGTGGACTGTAAAAACAAATAAAAACTTAATTGAATCAGCCTTCGGATGCTCAGACGTAAATCTGACGTTAAACCGGAATAACATCCCTGCGGCCACCCGTGCATAATGGATACCGTCACAGGCAATGTGTTAAAACGGTCTCATACACAGAGGTGGACTTGGGAATCTACAAAAAACAATTAATAATATCCTTGGACATTTCACACGACGTCATCTAGTCCCAAGCTAAGCAATGCTTGTGTTATGGTAAACGGATGACTGATAAACTACATAAATACATTTTTTTTTGTAAATACATACTTAATATACATAGAAAACACCCAGACACGAAACAAATATTTGCAGATCATGCAAACATTTGTCTCGCAGCGGGGATCGAACCCGCAACCTCTGCGTCTCAGGCGGGCTTTCGCCCACTGCGCCACAGAGGTCGTCAAAATTGGACGACCCCTGAGGCGCTGTGGGTGAAAGCCTGTGATGTAGGTGGGTTATTTGATCTCTGCCGCGAGATATATGTTTGTATGATCAGAAGATATTTGTATCGAGTCTGGGTGTTTTTTATGTACACTTTATAATGTATGTTTTTAGTAAAAAAAGGTATATAGGTAGTAATATTCATTCTTTCGTTATCTTATCACATTTAGTTATGGATTAAATGACGCCGTGTAAAATGTCCAAGGAAATTCATTTATTTAAGTACACGGCTGTGATTCAGAATATCCCTAAAGTCTTAAGAATATCAGAGTTATGTAACATTTTGTAATTCTTATCGTAAAATTTAGTTATTTTATGTTTTGTTCTATTGTATTAAGTCACAAAATAAACTTTTTTCTATTCTATTCTAAAGCAGGTTTGCGTTAGGATGCCAAGCAACTTACCGAGCAAAAGATTCAGCCGTGTTTATTTTTTTATGTGATCAAGCTTATACCTCTTATAGTTTATATATTGTATTATTGTGTTAAACCACGCTGAGATATATCATCGCGGGTTCGAATCCCGTCGAAGTTGTAACTTTTCGTAAGATTTTTCAATTAAATCTCCTGCCTAAGTTCGTCCACCAAAGTGGATAAAAGTAAAATGAAATAGTAATCCACACACAGGTGCGTCACAGCTGTTGATGACGAGTTTTTATTATTATTACTTATCCAACGATTCCAAACAGACACAGAGCTCTAAGGCCGAAAACACACTGACCGTGTCTTGTACCGCATACTTCACAAGATACGCGACGCTAAAATACACATTGTGTGATAAACTAGACTCTAGTCTAGTCTATCTTTGTACTGAATTTCATCCAAATCGGTTCAGTGGTTTAGGCGTAAGGGCGTCTGTGCACTACACGGAATTTTACTTTCCGGTCCAGAAAAGGTCTTTGTTGCCTTCTAACTTATCGGAAATAAGGACAAGACATTTGAAACTGACATTCCGGACCGGAAAACAGTAAAATTCCGTGTAGTGCACAAACCGTGGGTAGGTAGTAGTGGGTGTAGTGCCCTTACAGTCAAACAAACAGACAGAGTTACTTTCGCATTTAAAATATTAGTAAGGAAACGGGGATAATGGGACTTTGCCGTGAGTCCGGTTACATTTATTTAAATTATGAAGAAAGTCCAGACAAACACCAACACACTGATTTTTATCTGGCTTAGTTTGTTCGATTCAGGAAAAACATATAATGTTTACCCTGAATCGCACAAACTAAGCTGATGGGCCAGTCAAAGATAAGACACGAACAGGAAAGTGATGATCTACTGTCATTGGCGTTCAATTTTATCTGCAATTCTATCGTTTACTGCTATAGGGTGGAAATGTCAAATACCCACGGGAGCACCGTCATATAACCCCAAACCAAGGTCTTATCCATAGACGTAGGATGTCTAGAAAGCCAGCTAGCGTGCCGCCGAAAGGGACAAAACATGGTAAATCCACAGTTTTTTAATTCAATTCTTTTATTTCACACCAACAAAATTACATAAAAACGGTTCATAATCTAATTTAAAACAAAACCAAAATAAAATGAGCACAGTCAGGAGAGCACAATATGGGCTCCATAAACACGCAGTCCGTCTCCATTCTCACTATTATGACTACATCTTCGATCAAAGCTCTACATTCTCAACTTTATATTTTGTAGTACTACAAGCTAAAGTATTGAGCTTTGTCTCTTGTTTTCACACGAGTACATCCATGTTTTGTGTGACTAAAAAGGAACGAATCTATATGTTTCTTGTTCTATGGTCTCATCACAAGCCTAATGTAGTCCTTGCCTTAGGGACATTCAAACAAATCACGCGTCCTTTGACTATTTATTACGGAACTCTGTAAATAGGAGTATCAAAATAAAATCAATGACTTGGAGAGGTTTCTTACGATGCGCATTTAATTTTAGGTGCTTACGTTTTTACATAGAAAAAATACGCCCTACTTTGTGATAAAAATAATATTAATGTAAACATAGATTAATTTTATCAAACTTCGTAACACAATCATTTAGAACGAGCTATTGTCAACTATTGCAGCCCTAATGGTAATAATCGCAGCTTTCATTATTTATCGTCTGTTCGACTTTAAATAAGTTTTGAAACTAATTTAATAACCTTAACAAGTTGCACTTGAACTGCTCTTGGTACAGAGCAAGTTAGCAATACCTTCGTTGCATATAAGGGGATGATCCATTGGTGAGCCCGTGAGCGCAACGTTTGAAAACGAAACGTAATAAAGACTGCTGAGGCCTTACTCGGGATCAACGAAAACGAAGTTTCGTGATAATTTTCGGGTTCCAATTATGTTAGTGAACTATTACGAATTCAGTATCCACCAACATAAGCTGACCCCGAAAATTGACACGAAACTTCGTTTTCGTTGATCCCGAGTACGGCCTCTGGTCTAAATCTAAATTTTTTGATGTTTCTTAATATAAACACAGCTTCATGTAAAATTACTACTTTTATTTTGTGTCATACGTTGACAGTTTTGTATAAATCATTAGAATGTCTCGGACATATTTTGAGATGGTTTAGACTTGCCTAGCACCTAAACCTGCCTCTCAGCTTAACCGCCCAGATCCACAGGACAAACAATGGTCAATACGTGTGGAGCTGATTAAGCTGGTTTCTCACAATGTTTTCCTTCACCGTTTAGTGCTCGTGTTATTGCGTATCCAAACGAAAACCTCTTTATTGCACTGCCGGGATTCAAACCCACAACCTGCGGATCGGAAGTCGAGGTATAACTTCTCGATTCTCTCTCCTTATTACTCAATGAACATAGTGAAGCTCACGTACGTACAGTCGTACACTGTATAGTAATTCCACTCATGGATCACTCCCTTCCCACTTTCGCGCATTTCTACACTCCTACCTTAAGTGAGAAAGTTTATATGAATTTAACTTTGTGAAGAACACTGACGTGGCTTAATCCTTTCCTAGTAATATTATTATATCCTATCCTCACTCGCCCACGGAGCGCGGGGCCGTCAACAACCTGCGTAACATGAGTGTGGATTGCATTCGGCTTCGCGCACGTTCCTGTTTTTGTCGGTGTTTTCTCCCGCGACAAAGGAACGCAAACAATATTGTCAAACCTCTGTGAATGTAGTTTACAGCTTACACAAATATTTCAATGGTTCAACTCTAAATCCCTAATTCCTGAGGTGAGCTTTACTTGTATATGTCAAGATCTGATGATCCAGCAAACTTTTAATATAAATAAATAATATAAATATCCTTGGACATTCCACACAGCGTCATCTAGTCCCAAGCTAAGCAACTTAATGCTTATGTTATGGTACCAGATGACTGATACTACATAGATACATTTTTTTTTGTAAATACATACATATTATACATAGAATGTAAAATAACCAGACACGAAACAAATATTCGCAGATCATACAAACATTTGTCCCGTAGCGGGGATCGAACCCGCAACCTCCGCGTCTCAGGCGGGCTTTCGCCCACTGTTCCACAGAGGTCGTCAAACAGAGGTTTTGTTACAGTTGTTTGTAACAAAATGATATCTCGACTATTTACAGCCGTAAATAGTCTAGATATCAAGAGTGATCCATCAGATGCTTTTAAGTTACTCCATAAATACAAAGAGCATTTCAACTCGCTACGAAACTCGGTTAAAGCTTTTGTAAAAGGCTTTGAGTCTTATAATGAAAGTAAGTATAATGAAACTTTTATATCTCTAATGAGTATTGCAATCGAAAAGCAAGTGGTCTCGACTAATAGACCTCTACAAGTTATAAGTTCTACGGTGTAGCTGCTACGCCGTAGTACCGTAGCACTCACAGCTTCATTTTATTTCTACTTATTATTTGAAATGTTTTTAGGGTATATTCAAATTATGCCAAGTAAATTGTAGCTTGAAAAATCGAGAGCGTGTGTATGTGTATGAAATATTAAACAGCTGGAATGGGAAGACCTAGCTAAACATTGAACACTTAGATAATTTCGATGCTATTTGAATCATTAGCGTTAGTATCGATACAAACGAGCAGTGATTAAAAGTTGGAATTCAATTCAATTCAATTAAATTGAATTCCGTGTTTTTACAAACGTATTGTAAAAACAATAAGCTGATTCTACTCCTGTTCGGGTTATTGTACATTCGTAACAAAGTAAATTCGCAATGCAAAAAAATATGTGTAAATCTACTTAAGTAAATGAAACGAGAAAAATAAAGCAGTAACGAAATGAAGAACATTATTTCAAAAATACTTCAACGCTTAATCTAGTGGAACAAAACAACAGAAAATATAAAGAAACCTGAAGAGTACAAACATTAGATCTTACAGTCCATAAGTTTTTACTGCTGAGATGGGAATAGTAATAAACTGCGCGTTAAACTGTTATAAGTTGTTTGCAGTTGTCCGACTTTCTTGTAGTGTCCTAACTTCGATGAAGTTAGGACACTACAAGAAAGTCGGACTACCAAAGGTTTATTTAAATCATTAATTTAACTCAAAGGATCAGCATTGCCGCGCTGAATAGCAATGCTGATAGTGTCTTAGGCACTCTCTTGTCTGGCAATGGCTTGGATCAGTTGAGCTACATATAGATCGTCTATAACGATCCGTAGATGGCTGATTCTAATTGTATTTTGTACAGTTACTTAAATATGTAGTAGTTTAGTTTCAAAATAAATGTCATTTAATAATTGAGGGTTCGATTCCCGCCTCATGATAATTTTGTATGTTTTGCAAATATTTGCCATAGGTATTTTTCTAGGTATAAATAGTCAATAATAGTCAATAATAGTCATTTATTTAGTAAACACCTTTACACGTCACATAAAATAACAGTTTCCCGTGCATACCTAGGTAGGTATGCTTAAATATCTAAGTAGTACAGGAACATACATTTTAGTGTCATAAGTACTTGAAAAAGAAAATTAGTAGTTTATAATAATTTAGTTCTGCGTACTTAACTATAACAATAATAATATTAAATTAAATGTATTTATAAAAAAATATGATATAACTATTTATCAGTCATGTAGTTATCCTAAAACAAACTCTGCTTACGTTCAGTTTAGAGGATGTGATATATTTAGCATTATTGATTTATCATCTGTGTAGCGAAATTCAGCAGTCACTAACAATTATTTATTGATATTTTCAATTACACAATGTCATAACAGTACCTACCGGCCGAAATTAATATTCAATCCTAATCCTTAATTTGAAGATTGAGATTGACATTTCAATCTTTTTTCTAGAAAAAGCTTGCCAATAACCAATCCTTGGATTGAGTTTGCAATCCAAAAAACCAGGCTATCTTTGGGAGGTCGGATCACGGATTAAAGATTGGCCTCTGTTCGAAAATGACAGTTTGAGCTTGCCAATAACCAATCTTTCTATTTGACGTTTGCTTTGATAGGTGAAAACAATCGCAGATTGCAATCCGAGAAATTTGTTGGATTTCTTCTTGACAGAAAAGGATCGATTTTGTAATCTTGATAAATTTATTATATTTATTATAAAAGTACCTAATAAATCTGTCGGAATTTTCAAGTGATAGTGATGATAGTGATAATAATAGTGATTTGGAGGTTCTGGCTCAGTTATCGGATTGGAAAAGTGATGATATCGACGCCAACGCCGAAGTTAGAAGTTCACGAAGAATCAGAAGGGTGAACTTTATGCAGACCCTCGAGGATGTAGAATTATTCACCTTCAGATTTCGGTTAGGCTGAAGTATAGCTACCAGCAGCAGATATTATTCTAGAATCTAGAGAATAATACCTACGGAAGAACAAGATGTTACAGAATGGGCAGCTCTCATAAATTATTATTTTAGTTACTTATATACACAGGCTTTTACCTAGCAAGACGATTTAAACAGTGCTAATAATAAAAACTACTATAATAAATGACAAAATAGTTTTTTTTTTAATCAATACCCTTGGTAAGCAATTGTAGTAGGTGGTAGGTAATGTGAGATAGGAATGTAACTTAGTACCTACATTATCTTATAGAAACAATAATACCTACCTACTAGGAATAATAAGTCAAAAGATTATTCATATCTCAGAACAATCATGTTACCATCAAAATACAGTTTTGTAGGACAATTGAAATGAAATGAAATGTTTGTTGATATAATATTTAATTAAAACAATTAAATACATAAATCAAAAAGGTTTAAAAACTTAACAAAACACCTTACAAACTCTCCTTCCACTTCTGTAATCCTAATTCTAAGTTATTCAAAGTAAGCTGTGTTTTTTTAATTCGAAATTATTATTTTCTAGATTGTATTATTTATATTAGCGTCCAGACATCGTTTTTTAGTAGCAAAATGTTCTGCTTTTGCATTATTTCTGGCTGTTTTCCCTTCATCAGGTTTCAATTTCTTTTTTACTGAAAAACAGAAAATATGAGATTAAAAGGGAATGAACATACGTGCATTTTTCTTTAAATTTTCCCATTTTAAACGCATCTGCTGCCTTTAAATGCCTTTATTGGATCATGTGCGAGGGCTATTCGTAGCTTTAGCTTCCTACACCAGGGAAAGAAACAGGCAAGCTCAGAATTTCTCTGAGCAGGCAAGAACCTGGTGTGCTTTTGCTAAGTTAGGCCGTAGGCGTCATCTCTACAACTTCCATAAAAACCATTAGGTAGGTAGGTAGGTAACTTACGATTTCTGAATCCATCATTAGAAGTAATGCTGATGAAATGATCACACAACACACATCTGTTTTATTTAGGTACCTAATTTTCGCAACAAATAACTGTACAGTAGTGGTTATATTTGGTTATATTCTCTTTGTCAAATACCATTCGTCAACTTGAACGTTCCATTTCAGTTAAAGTATTTTGTGTATAAGTATTGAGATTGTTAAATCTGCAAGTTTTTAGGCAAATAACAATTTGTTTGAACTATAAATATTACTATCTACAACTTGTTAATTAATTTTATTTATTATTTGTTTTTATATTACTCAAATTAATATTGTGGTTCCAAATTAATATTGTGGTTCCATTAAACATTTTACATAAAACGGAACGTTAAAGAGGGAAAGGATTGCCGGCAATCTGCCACCAAAAAAAAAGATTGAGATAGCAGATAGGTTATTGGCATGCGGATAGGAGATCGATCGGGAGATACCCAGCAATCCAAGATTGAATTTAATCTCGGATTGAAGATACATTATTAATTTCGGGCGTAAAGCACATAGCGACAATATATATTCTATCTAAATTTTTGTTGGCACTTAACTGTGACCCAGCGTTGTAACGAAAATACAAGTGAAATATAAGTTAATTTTCTTCTTTTCAGCATATATTTGCCCACTGCAGGTCGTATGCCTCTCCAATTTTTCTCCACACTGCTCTATCACTCTATCATAGGTTAATATATTATTGATAGCCAACTCTGTTGCCACCTGGAGAAGCTTTAATACAAATCTTAAGATGTTTAGATTTATTCAAAAAGCTTTTATGAAAAAAAAAAAGAGATGGTTGAAACATATAAATTCTAGGGAAAGTAAGGCTGCTTTTCCACTAGGGATGTGCGAGCAAGCTGAACGGTGCAAAAATACTCATATTCTTTAACGTAAAAATACGCAGTTAAACGTTGTGCAGATGAGTGATGCCAGTATTCGTTGTAAGTTTCTTTCAGATACCGTCGCTTTACGTAGCTTTTTTATTTGACCACTTCACTTTGAAATAAAAAACCACCCGTTTCCACTAGAGCTGCCCTGGGCAAGCTTAGTAGCAAGATATCTAACTATCAAGCGGCTTTAAAAAAATCATACAATACACATCGCATAACGCCAACTTAACCTCTGTAATCGCACCATGCCTACTCTATATTTTTTCACTGTTTACTACTAAGGTACAACAACGTATAAATGATTCTATTATCTATCTATATACAAAATGATTCTATCGGTGCTTAAAAAACTGATATATCTTCGCTATGTATCTTCGCAAATCCTTGGTGGATACGCATCCTTACGCCTGTCCTTCCAACTTTTCTTTCGTCAATCACCCTTAAAACAAAATCTCATGTAAGTGTATATTGGCCTAATTCTATTAGGGCTCTCTTGGCCATATAACGTCCGCAGGAGGCCTTTTACCACCCCAGTTTTAATTAAAAGGCTTTGGCCGCTCTGGGTGACGCTCGTAAACTTATATAAGAAACTAACTACGTTATAATAATAAAAATTAATCCTTTATTCAAGGCATCACAGAACAAAATGCACAACAGATATTGCCATTCGCCAACGTTACAAGTACAACCAACAGTACAAACAATTTCAAAGCATTGGTTTTTTTGTGGTTTGTTGGCAAATCGATTAAAATGGTTTGATTATAATTTAAGAATTTGCCAAAATACATTGTAGTTGAGTCGATGTAGAGTGTAGGTGATTTAGAAGACAGCTAGGAATCGTATCGTTTAGAACATACATGTATTTTGCAGTAGAAATCAGTTCGTACGTTATTAATTATAAGGTATAAGTTATTTAAATACTAAACTAATTTATTTACTACGTTTCATTAATATTTTCACAAAGCTCATGTAATTATGCGCATATCAATTATTGCCATTTTACTTGACAACATTTGAAACAAGTGAACTAAACTAGGGAATAAAAAAAAAACTAACCACATAACAACATAAATGTTATTCAGATTGTAAAACTACGAAATGCAAAAGTGCAATCAATATTTTGAATTCCATGAATATTTTTGCGGGAAACAAAAACTCATCAAATTTTTTAGACTTTATATAAAACAAATCTGAGTTGTTATTTATGTAAAAGTCTGAACAAATGACTCGAACAACAGAAGTCCTCGAGGTTCAAAGTTTGAAGCACAAAGAAATTATGTTCGCTTAATTTCTAAGAGTTCGTTTGTTTTTTTTTTCAATAAAAGGTAAAATAATTTTCTAGAACGCCCATATTGATAAAGAAGTCGTTCCTGAAATACAGAAAAAGCTCCGCTCATTTGACTATCACCATGGTGTCCCACTCCGCTGTTAAGATGGAAAATTCCGGGCTTGAGGGTGAGTCGGGCTTTCACCCACTGCGCCTTAGAGGTCGTCAAAGCCCAATGAGTGCGAGCGAGATAGACTGATTTCAATGATTTATGACCCGACAACTTGTTCTCAACGCGGGCACTATATTAGTGACGTCTTGTAGACAGTTCGGTGTCAGTATCTGTCGTGCATTCAGTGTTCTTTATGAATAGGGATGCAGTTGAAGCTTAATGACTGGAACTTGGAGGACTAATTAAAGGTTCTCAAAGAAAATATACAATTTCATTAAATATGTTATACAATGTTTAAATATCGAAATAATAATAATAATAAACTACTCTACTTTACTACTACAATTTACTTTAAAAAACGAATGGCTTCGAAATCCGTCATTTTAGAATATTTGTTTTTTTAGAGTATAAACAAACCGGTAGGTATTATTATATTGAGATTACAGACAAACAAAAAAATTTGCTCGATAGTCATTATCTGGAAAGTTTTACCGGTACGGTACGGGATCATCAAAACTATTAAAACACAAAATCAATCCGATTTTTTCGAAATTATCTTATGTTTAATTTTTAACCGACGTCAAAAAGAGGAGGGTCTATGTTCCACTGTAGGTTTTACGTTATTCAATGATTATTTCTTCAATAGTGGACCCTTTGGAAACCCTTTTTATGTTTGAAAGAAAATTTCCACGTCAGATCCAAAAATTTTTACCTCCCTTAAAAATTTTTGGATCTGACGAGGATTTTCAAAGTTATCAACACAAATTGTTTTGTTCTTATTAGATTGACGTAGGTTTTAATTATATTTGCCACTTGTTCCAACACGGTTCAATATATTGCTACAAATGTTCCTGAATTTGTCGAGTAGGCAAAATAGGCCCCTTGTTTTCCTGTGATAAGATTACGCATACTGTAGTTTATGCGTCAAACAGCGCGATTTGCCTAGAGATGGCTCATTACACGCCCCCAAGAATACAAGTGGCGGTAATGAGACGGAACTTACAAATGAGGTGTAACTTGTTTGCTTCCTTTCATGAATTGTGGTGCTTGACGTGCAGACTTACATAATTGCTGTTATTATTTTTTGACCTAATGTGCTTCTTTCTTTATTCTTTATTGTACACAATAGTATAATACATTATAAATACAGATTGTAAGGTCATGTACAAAGGCGAGCTCACGAGCTCAGCTCACGAGTAAATTACTGAACGGATTTGGCTCGATCTTGGAATGACACAAATACTTAAACTATTATGTAAGTGACACAGTAAAAGTGTTATGTTAAGCGAGCCAGCGAAATTTCCGCTGTGAAAATCGCGCAATCAGCTTAAAAGCGCTTTGATCACTTCATCTCATTAAAGCATCACGAAACTCAATACCTTTATTAAGATTGAATTTAAAATCTTTACGAGCCACGTATTTCAGAGGAAAGCTAACGCACAGCTAGGTACTAAAGACGTCACTAACCCGGGCCGAAACGATATTTTTTGCGTGAATAATTTTCCGTGTGTCATTATAAAGTCAAGTACAACTCACGAAATTTTTTGAAAGTAAAACTTGGTTTTGTACGTTTTGTACGAAGTTGAGCAACGTTCTGAGCGGTCACAACTTGGATGGGTGACCACCGCAAGTGGCATTTTCAGCTAAGCGCTTCCGTGCTTCGGAGGGCACGTTACATTGTCGGTCCCGGCTTTTAAAGTCGTTAAACCACGACGGAGGCCTTTAGGCGGCCTGAAAACTCTCACCAGAGTTGACCACTTGCTCATACAAACGAACGGAGTCAATAGAAAAATATGTAAATACCAAATAAATGCCTGGAGCCAAATCACCTGGAGTCACTGGCTTTTAATAATGTACCTACACTTAATTTATAGCGCAGTTTTTGAAAAACATCGTAGGCAGCTTGACTCGCCGAAGAAACTTCAGTACGAACCCAGCTCGCGAACGAGGTGTACGATTCACGCTCACTCCTACACGAAATATACGATAAACTTATCATATTCATCCTTCTTGGATATCAGCGTTAGAACAAGTAGGTTGCATATGAAAAAATAAAGAGTATACAAACTTTTCTGATTCTGAATACTGAGCGCCATAGACATTCCTTATTCGAACTTTTAAAAACTTTCAAAGTGCGACATTGTTGTGATTTTTTTCTGTGCAGTTACTTTTTTTACAAAAAGTAGTTAGCAAAATTGTGGAAATTTTTAACAAATCAAGCACAAAAATAAAATCAACCTTAAAAAAAGTACCCACATCAACTGATCCTGAAAAAGTAAGTTTTAGAAAAGATTTTTTCACAATATTTTAAGTTTTCTTACGTTTTCACGAAATTAGTGTGTATGTTTTATACGATTACTAAGCCATCTCAATTTAATGTTAAAAAAAATACAATAATGTTAATGGTAATAATTATATGTTTTTTATGGGTTTTTTTATCGGTCAGTACTAGGTATTTCATTTTAAATAGTACATTATATTATGAAATAAATTCCAGAAGTAAAAACTGGTAGGTATTAGATAATTATATATAAGCGTAATATCTATTGCGTTACTATCTTCTTAATTATTATTTTTGATTAAATAAAAAAACACCTATACCCAGCAGTGGGTGGAAATGTGCTGAAATGATGATGAAAATAAACTATCTTGCTCACAATATACCTAATAATGCAATTAAAATTATGTAGATATCTAGAGGTTAAGTTTATCCAATAGAGTTAGAAAATTTTCCCTATTTACTCCTTTCACATGCCCGCCCATACAAACCAAAACAAATAATTTTAATAAAAACAAATTCTTGGAAAAACACAAGTGAAATCACCATTTATCGCATGGTTTTCATTTGAACAAGCACTAACGTTAGATAACTCGTCTACTAGTCAAACACAAAACATTTTTGTTATCGACAGGCATACAGAAAAATCTGGGTCAGGTATCCTATTGTGCAATAGTACCAATTAATTTATGTTTGTGATGTTTTTGCATCTAAGTTCGTATGATCTAGTGGCCAGTTCTGCATAATGTGGTTATGTAACAATTACATATATCTACATTATGTAGAACTTACTGTTTTTATAAAGTACTAGCTTATTCGCCCGCGGCTTCGCTCGTGTTACCTTGATAAAGCCTATGTTCATTCGGAAAGTCACATCGCTACATGCTACACATCCGTGAAATAATTTTTGAAATCGGATCAGTAGTTTCGGAGATTACCCCAAACACACAAACCAACTATACCTCTTTATAATACTAGTATAGATAATTTTACCTGTAGTATCGGTAATGCGTCGATTACACTAGGCTAATTTACGAGCTGCTAGTCGGCGATTTTAAAAGCTAGCGAGTGAGTGACTAACCGAGTGTCGATTACACACAAAAGCTTTCCACTCGCTCAGTAGCGAACTAGCTAGCAAGATAGCGACTGCCAAAACGCAAAGATCAGCAATGATGACACAGCTCCTTTACTAGCTAGGCTCTATTACACTTTTTTACAAGCTGCTCGCCAATTCGCTGGCTTGTCGCTTGTGGTTTAATCGTCGTATAATATAAAAATTTAGACTAGATAGCCAGCATCACGATGGGTCATATTGTTGACAGCATCGTGGGGCGGCAGTGGGTCAGCAAGCGCAGGACTGGGAAAAATGGCCATATACCTCCCTTTGTTCCGCTTCCGACCTGGCATGATACAACCAATGGGGTCGGAAGTGGAATAAATGGCCTAAGCCCAGCAGTGGGAGAAATTGGGCTGCGGATGATTATGATGATGAGACTTATTATTGTAGGTTAGGGAAAACATAAAAATCATGATCATGACTGTAAGGTGCGGTTACAATTAATAGTTTAGATATCTCTGACTATCCTTTAGTTTAGACACTATACCCATTAGGCAACTTCAAAGGATTTAAAATGACTAAAGGATCTGAAATAATTTGTCTACCGAACCTTGGGATTACAGTCGTGATCATATTTAATAATTTTTTTGTTATATAGGCACTTGAGTAGGTGATACGTACTATAGCTTTGTGTTCATGTTTATTTTTGCCTCTCATTAGAATTCATGGCATTTACGTATAATCATTTTTTTTTGTAACCTATATTGCCCCAAAGGTTATCAACTTCCAAGTATTGGCGATCGTCAGCTTATTTATAATAAACTAGCTGCTCCTCGTGGCTTCCCACTTGTGGGACCCGCACAAAATAAATGTGGCGTAGCCTATGTCCATTTCCAAGGTCTAGTCTATCTCTGAACCAAATTACATCAAAATTTGTTTAGTGGTTTAGGCGTGAAAGTTGAACTGAGTTACTTTCACATTTATAATATTAAGTAGGGAAGAAGGGATTACGTGAGTAATATTCATAATATTATGATACGAATGGTGTTTTATAATAAATAATCTTCTGAATATTCCTGCAATTGGAATTACATTCACAACCTTAACTAAGATTATGATTTAAGATTTATCAACAGATTATCACGATAATTTGCAAAGCCAAGTTTATGTCTTTTATAAGCACTTTAATCCAGATAATAACACATCTAAAGTATCTTAACCCACTCAGATTTACAGGTCGTTAATGTTCAGTGACGTCACGAGTAGTTATAAGAACCGCCTTTGCTGAAACACGTGTATTTATCATCTGTAAGAAACCTGTATTTTAAACCTGCGTCGAAAAAGAGAGTTGTTATAAGTTTGAAGTGTGTATCTGTTCCTCTGTCTAACTAATAGTATTTAATATTAAACCATAATATACATGACCATAACCATACACATACAATACATTATGTACAATACATACACATTATAATACATTATGTATGTGTATGGTTATGGTCATGTATGTGTTTCGTTATTGAAAACTATACATTATGATTAAGTACTTCTGAGTCAAAACACATCTTTCCCAAAAAAAATAAGTCCTTCAACATTTTTTATTGTTCATCAATTTGTCACACAACAATCAAAACGGAAGAGGATCGAGTACTCGTCAACCACTCAATAATTTCACAATCTGATATGATGGTATGTTAGATAGTCAATACGATATCCCTAAAAGGAACATTATTGTACATCGTAATACGATTACCAAAATTGTAAAGAGCTCCTTCCTATTCTTGTTATTTGAATAGCGTTCGTTTGTCTAACAATTTGAAAGGAGTTTCGAGACGGCTTGGTCGTTCCGGAGTCTTCAGGATCGATTCTGGTATTTTCCTCTTACTTTATAGTGCGGACAATGATTTGAGTTCGAAAACCCAAATTATAGAGGTACAATAAGCGCAATTTAACGTGACCCGGCCGAATTTAGGTGCATACTTTTAAATAGAAATTTACAGGATTTTATCGCGTAATTTACCTTTTATTATTCATATTAGTAGGATTTTCGACCACTCCGACGCAATAACCATATTCACTCCGGTCAAAAGGGGGTCTATCACCAGTTTACCGTAGTATTGGATACTGTCCTCGATACCGAGTCAAGTATCACAAATGTATGAAAATCCAGTGCAGCGCCGCCCCCGGTAACTTGCGTGAACTAAACATTCCATACATTTAGAATATTTGACACGTGAGCGAGGATAGTTAACTATACCACTCGAAAACTGATCATACGCCCAAAGATTGCGCTTACCGTACCTAGTAAACTCTGGTCAAGAGAGCTCATAGGATTAGCAAGATGAGGTGTCAGTTGTCCGGACATGTTTACCGTAGAACCAACAAATCTGGGGAAGTAAGCGCGCTAGTGATACAAGTACATTAATTTTATAAGACCGGCAAGGCCTGTGATAAATAACTACAGCTAAGCAAGAAAGTAAACAAAATATTTCAATTATGTCTGACAATAAATATTGAATTTAAAAAGTAATTAATTAAAAAATGGAATATAGATGAGATTCGCCTACCCCCATGAGCGTGATTTTATATGTATGTATGTAAAAAATAGGAATAGATCATCACACTAATATAATAAAGGTGAAAGTTGTGTAATTTATGTGTAAGTGTGAATGTTTGTTACTCCTTCACACTTCACTGTTAACGTTTCAATAAAAAATGCAAAGAGTAGTAAAAGGGTTATGTTTGGGTGATAGATAAATAAACTATGATTGTATGTTTCAGAACCAGTAACTCTGTGTTTAATTTATGAAGTCAATATACGCATGCATGGAACATATTTCGGTCAAACCTTAGCCCGACTTATCAACAGGGCGAGCCCAATCACGGAGGCAAGCAATTTATCCTTGTACATATTGTTCTGTTCATTCATCTTGAAAATGAATTCGCTTTCTAACCGACTTCAAAGAAGAGGATTTATGTTCCACTGTATGTATTTTTTATGTATGTTCCGATACACCATAGACCGAATTCGGACAATAGTAAACCGATTTTGAAAATTATTTGTTTTGTTTGAAAGTATAGGTATATTATACTTCTGAGGTGGTCCCATAAAAAATGATCTATAAGATGTTTGGTCAAAACTTTTATTAATTAATTTTAAATATTGTCAACTGTTTTTATCAAACAATTCCTAAGCTGTGTAAACCTTTAATTTCACACAACATACGCTGATAGCACACAAATCCCATAAAACCGTGATCTGATACGTTATCGCTTGTTAGAGATTTAGAGATATATTTGGTGGCAGATCGAAAAACATGTTGTCATAGCGTGTTTTGGGAAAAAATGTTACTATACTGACGTATTTATAGCTAAAATTTTGAAATTTTCTATGTCCAGTTTTAAACGCGTTATTGAACATTATTTTATGTATATGTCAAATAGCACACCCGAATCTAATTTTGTTGGTTGCCCAACAATTTTTACAAAAGCAGTCGTTATAGGCCCCAAGTCCATTGTCTGAATACCTAATTGATTTTGTCATAAAATTCTCTCGAACCAATAATATATATTCGGATCAAAAGTCGAGATTGCATCCTGTCAACACATCACTTTGTTCATTCGATAGGTACTAGATAAATTGTGTAAGAGCAGAAAACTTTAGTTGCAGGAAACTACGGTCCAATATTTGTTGAAAGATTTCCTTGACAACATGACGATAGGTTTTCGGAGATTTTTGGGTCAACTATTCAAGTTGGAAATATTTGTACACAACACTACCGAATAAGGTGATAAGTACAAACGTTTGTAATATGGCTACGGGCTCAGTGCTCGTAATTAAATATAACTGTTCTTACTGAATAGACCTTTATATAACCAACAGAAAGTACGAGTATTGTCTAAAAATGTTTCCCCAGGGGCAAACTATCCTCGCAGCTTTGCAGTGCCACCTCCTTGTAAAAATTATCGAGTCAGCTGTTTCTACATCGATAGTATTGGAGATCAGGCACAAGTCGTGCAATCTCATGTATTGAACTAAGTGAGCGGAACAATATTGCTTGATCTAATTTCGTTGTCATTTACTAACCGCTTCTTTTAATAGTGAATACGTCATGTTTTTATTTAAATTACCTACGTTAACAAAGTATTATGAAAGGACTAGCTGCGCCTCGCGGTGTTACCCGCGGTAGTTTCCGTTCCCGTGGGAATACCGGAATCAAAAGTAGCCTATGTGTTATTCCCGGTCATAAACTATGTATATTCCAAGTTTCAGCCAAATCCGTTCTGTAGTTTTAGCGTGAAAGAGTAACAAACACACTTACATACTTACACACACACAAACTTTCACGTTTATAATATTAGTAGGATTCATGAAGTCTACACAATCACCGGAAGTTTTACAGACTGCTATATAATGGAAGAGTTAGTGCAATTGATGACACGACGGAAAAGATTAAATTATAAATAAAATATTGGAATACTAGAATGAACACAATCATTGTACGTACGCTTTTGTTTCCTGATTTCTTTGATATTAG
Source organism: Xanthorhoe designata (assembly GCA_963582015.1). Lineage (NCBI taxonomy): Eukaryota > Metazoa > Arthropoda > Insecta > Lepidoptera > Geometridae > Xanthorhoe > Xanthorhoe designata. The sequence goes on from OY757045.1 coordinate 2,453,405, forward strand.
GGTTATGGTAAGGTGCAAGCCAAATATCATTCATGTCTGTGTAGTGTGTAGTATAGGTACATCGCCTGTCCCAGTCCATGCATTCAAATGAAACGAGCACTTGCTCCACTTTAAAAATACGAACGAAAGAGCAGAAAAATCACAGCGGCAAACGTTTGGTGACATTTTCATGATGGTTAAACCTAGATTTTAAAAGAATCCGTTTTATATATTATTTTATACATTAAAATAAAAACTGAGCTTTCGTTACTGCTAATATAACATATCTCCTTGTAATATTGTGTTAATCACATATATTTTCGTTATTATAGGACTGACAACATTTCAATCTTTTTTATTAATACAATTACGTAATTCATTACTACCATAAACATTTTAGTAAGAAATCACAAAATGTATCATAATATAAAAAAAAACTCGTAATAATACCAAATATCCCAGGGCGTCTCTGGTGCGCAAGTTGCGGGCCAGCTTCCCAAACCATCTTAATTTATGAATCGTTCACCTCGTGGGCCGAATATCCAACAGTAGTAGTAATAGTATAGGATCCCGTCATACAACGACCTTCACCGAGATGTTTATTTAATGAAACGTATTTTATATGTAATTTAATATGAAAATAAATATATTGCATAGGGGTTGGCTAACAAATTTCAGTCCAGTATATGCTTAATTAAAAAAAATATTTTTTTAACATTTCACCGGTTGATTTATTAGACAAATTCTATACCAATCGAAAGTCTGAAGCCCATAGAATATGCAAACGTTGTGTTGCCTATTCTTTTCCGGTCACAACTATTAATTTAATTAATTTAATTTATTAATTTTTTATGAATTTATTAATTTATTTTTAATTTAATTTTAATTCAATAATCAGATCGGTGCAAAATGCTAATATTATTTACATGTTTATACCTGGCTGCCCGAGAGTTGTGACCGGAAAAGAAGAGGCAACCCAACGTTTGCATATTCTATGGGCTTCAGACTTTCGATTGGTATAGAATTTGTCTAATAATCATACCGGTGACATGTAAAAAATTTTTTTTTTTAAATTAAGCATATACTGGACTGAAATTTGTTAGCCAACCCATATGCAATATATTTATTTACATATTAAATTACATATAAAATACGTTTCATCAAATAAACATCTCGGTGAAGGTCGTTGTATGACGGGATCTTAGACTATAAGTATAGGACTATGATAACAACATTTTTGGTTCGTAGCCAATGCGCTGTTTTCTTTACGTTTATTATTATTTATTGTTAGTTTAACGCTTTGTTCAAAAGTGACTAGAACCATTCCTCGTATCGACGCCGACGTACCAATAACCAAAGACGATTAATATCTAGAAGACAGACAAAGGCCATACACAAAATCGTAACCCGATCCCGCAGTACCAGATAGCCTGAAAACTTTAAAACATCAATTTTATCCAAGAAATTTCAATACTTAGTAGTAGGTAGCAACAATATTCAATATTTAAACATTTTTAACTAGAAAGTAATTAAAATTTCTTGGATAAAATTGATGTTTTAGAGCTTTCAGGCTATTTTTTAGGGTTACGATTTTGTGTATGGCCTTTGTCTGTCTTCTAGATATTAATCGTCTTTGCAATAACAAACGAATATTTCAATAACATTTTTAGTTTAGTTATTTCAGTTTTAAATCATGTTCACGTTCGTAGGCTAAATTGAATTTATGAGTGAGTCGGTAGACATTTACAGTATTTTATTAATCCAGGGAATGTTGATTGATTATTGAAGCACCAACGAGGTCACGCCATCGAATTAATCATGGACGGCAAACAATGAAATTGTGCCTTCATTTTATTAAGCCTATTTTAGTTGAATATAATCAAATATTTTCTTTGGTTGCGTTCTCTCAATGAAAGAAAGAAAAATAATTTATTCTTGTAGTACCTCAAAGGTCACAAGTTTCGTCTTTTATGCTAGGTGATTCTAATGCCTGTTCAATCCTGGGGTAATAAATCCTGCTTTAGAACTTTTTTCAGCGAAAACGTTTATGTACAGTCACAGTATAAGTACAGTCACAGTTGCATTATTATTATTATTGAGGTTTTGTACAGCTTATCAGAAAATAACCGTCCACATGTTTACTTGAATCTCACGTTGCATACAGTTCATAAATATTTGAAAAGATACAAGTGCCTAAATGTTGTGCAACCCAGAGCTTACCTTGTTTGTGTTTTTTATAATACAGAAATTAAAATCCAGGTATCATTTGCTGCGTTGGTAAGTTCAGACTGTAAATGATGATGATAATTATCTTTTATGTCTGTGACTGTGAAGAATGTGATGTCACTATCGTACAAATGGATTCCGTATCCTCTACTAACCCTTTGGGAAACAACTTTACGTGCGCGTATGCCTGTCTATACTACTTAGACATCAAACTACTTAGTGTCTTTGTTATTTGCTATAACTCACTCGTAAGTACGGTCAGAGACGAATGATACCTAAGACAAGCTTAATATTACATGAATACAGGGACGAATACATCAAGCATAATGTTATTTGGTCACGGCACATCATTTCTACATTGTGTGTCGCACAAGATATTCGCACAATTGATCGTAAGTTTGTTTATTTGATAGATATCAGTCAATGTCTACGTGTAAGAATATTAACACATTCAAGTGCCCTTGCAATTTCATCTTGCCACTACCGAGAGCACGGCTAGCGTGCTCGCGCGTTTAATAGGGCGACATCGCTGAGAAGTACTAGAAAAAATTTAATCACATTTATTCCATCTTAGCAATAATTTTACAATTCAACGTAAGTTTCTATTCACTTGTAGATACATCGCACAATTAGGCGGATAAAGTTTAATCGGTTACTGGAAGGGCCATACATCCGATTATCCGATCCATGTTTAACGGTCGGTTTATCGCTGCAATTTGTAGGACGACATTAAATTGTCTATGAGAACGTTGCATGAGAGGAGCGATAAGTGAAGCGTTTTACTTCGCTTGCCCAATATCGTGCCATGGTCGACTGAACTTTCATGATTGGACCTCTTCGAGAGGAAGTGATTTATGGCACTGGTTTAATTACTTTGTTTTGGTATAAACTCCGTGTATGCCCCTTCAGAGTTCAAATACGCGATACTTTACAAAAATATCTAAAAACCACTTGCATAGATTAAAAATCTTTGGATTTGAGAAATAAATTCTAAGGATCTTGATGTCAATTGTGAATTGTGGTAGGGATACGGCTGTGTAGTTGTGTTCTTGCTTTATTTTTCTATGAAAATACCCCTCAACTCGATGTATGACATGTATGTGTGTGTGTCACCTTTACCGCTACTGGGCAATTGGGCATACATTTGGAAAATAACAATCAGAGCATGGTTTTCTCACATCGTTTTGCTTCAATTAAGCTAAATTGTAAGGACTCTAACAAAGTTCCGACTGAGAAAAATTTTCAATAATTGGAAAATAATAATAATAAAATAAAGGAAAACACAGCTCAGAAATTCTTTCTTTCAAAATACTTCTGTAATCTTAATATACCTTCAAAAACCTTCGCTGAGTTTATGATCAAGTCCAGAGCCAACTCTGGGTAGGTTTAGCGTGTCCTGGTGCGTTTGCGTTCAATTTATGAGGTTGACTTACTTGTGTGCACTCTATCGAATAATTCGGATGAATAGTCTTGTGATATTTACTATTCAAAGCGCGATTACAGCTAGCATTGTAATGCATGTTTCGGAAATGTTTAATGGTTAAAGAAACATTGATTTGTGATCATTTCCGCGTGTCTAATAATCTTGACTTTCATTTTAACCGACTTTATTTATGTTAGTCTTTCTTAAACTTTCGCGATCACAATTCATACTTTTAAATAGAAATTCAGGAAATAATAAAAGGTAAATTACGCGATAAAATCCTGTAAATTTCTATTTATTTATGTTTTACTGTATGTTTTTAAAGTATGTTCACCAATTGCTCCGTCGATACTGGACCGATTTTTTTTTTATTTGGAAGAATAGACTCCCAAGGACCCATTAAAAATTATGAGGATCTTCGTAGTTATGAACAGAACTGCACCACGAGAGTGCAGAAAATTGCTCTCTTCTTATGGGGCGTCTAAACGGGCTATATTTTACGACAATTTGTGGCTGCAATTATTGGCAAACATTGCCCGTTGCAATCGTTCGGCCACACGCCGGCTACACATAAAAACATTTTGACATACCAAAAAATATGTGGCTATAATGCCGGGCCTTCCTTAACATATTGCATAGTCTGGCTGGTATTGCTAGCAATGTTGCCGGCCACAGTATTGCAGCTACAAATTGTCGTAAAATATAGCCCGTTTAGACGCCCCTTTATGAAATTGCAAAAAAAAAATGCCACTTGTTTTTATCTACGTCGTAACGTCTAATATTAGAAATTAGATTAATCTGCATTTAAAGTACTCGTATTTGTAAAAACAAGTATAGAAAAACAAGTGTAGCGATAAAAAGGTTACGCTGCTAGCGTTTTAGGCACTCTCCTTGTGGTCAAGAGTCCGAATTCTGTTTTTAACGTTGTTTAATTTTTAGAAAACAGAGTATCATTTTAAATTATTTGTTGAAATTGTAGGTAGGCCATTATAATAATTATGTGTTTAAGTAGAAAAACAAGATCACGACTGACTTGGAACTTTGGAAAAGTTCCAAAGGGTTAAAGGTTATAAGTCTACACAAATGCCCCTATTTTGCATAATAAAGTAGCAAGGCTTACGATATAAAAGAATCTGTTATGAGTCTCTGAAATAAATAAAAAATATATAAGCGGTTATAGCCGGGCAATTAAAATACGTACTTTCAAAGCCACAATTCCCTGCCTGAAAATTTTCGTACATATTTGAAAATGTTTTCCCTCAGACTTAACGGTACTTACTTAGTTTTCGAAATGTGGCGCGAAGCGTTAAAGTTTCTTGTAATGTTTCCTTAACCAAAAATTAGTGTCGAAGTTACCAACTTATAAATAGCCAAATGTATTCGAGAGGCGACAACAAAACTACTTAATAATTACTACGAAAAGACGGCAGAGCACGAATTAAGAAGTTGTTTATATTAAATATCATCACAATTTTATATAGTTTTTGTACATTAAGTATTATTCACACGATGCAACTTTCTTGCCTGTTGCATACAATTAAATTGACTGTCACCATGACTTGCATGATCTGAGTATTATTTAAACAATTTAAACCATGCAAGTCAAACAGATAAGAATCTTGCATCGTGTAAATGGGACTTAATACATTTCTTTTATTATTATAAACGCACAAGTTTGTATGGTTGTTTGTTGCTCTTTCACACGAAAACTACATAGAATATGACATGGAATAATACATAGGCTACTTTTTATCCAGGCAGGTAGCACGGTAGCGAATCCACGGCCACTCGGCCGTGGATTCGCTCCCGTGGTATTATTAGGTATTAGATTACTCAATCTAATACCTACGTAATATTAATTGGCTAAACACTTGTTTCACAACTAAGTAAGATCCATAAGCTAGATATTAATAAAATCATGCACACGGCTTTCATTTTCAATAATTAAATTTGTATGAGCAAGTGGCCAACTCAGGTGATGGTCACGGTGTAGCATTAACCAATAATTTATAGGAGTTGCTGGTTAGGTAGGTACTCTTACCGCTAGTCTTAATAACCTATCTATCTTTGGTTTTGCTTACTATCGGTAGTTATTTGACATTATTTGCATGGAAGTAATGTCAAATAAATAAATAAATATCCATGGACATTCCACACAGCGTCATCTAGTCCTAAGCTTAGCAATTTAATGCTTGTGTAATGGTAACTAGATGACTGATTTATTACATAAGTAGATACATTTTCTAAAAAAAAAAAAAACTTCCCACAGTAAGCAAATCTAAGATAGATAGGTTATTGAGGTAACTAGTGACGCTAAATTCGAAAAAACCAAGCAAAATACTAGCTAGTTCAAACTGAAACTAAAAATGTATTTACTCATCTAATTAGATCATTATTATAGATCACTTTGAATCGACACGTCCTGGGTACCTAGGGGGTACGTGTATCATACTAGAACAGGCAGTAGAATCCCCAAAACAAGCCTCCATTTTTCAATTACAAAAATAAAAGACGAAGAAGATCAAATTTCATATTTCGCCCTGTCAAATCAACCTTTAATGAGCTACCGCGAAAAATACATCAATAAAATGAATTGAGTTTTATTTTATTACCAGCGGCTTTTCCTCCGGATATATTTTCACGGTTAATACAATTTTGGAGACGTCAATAGATTACGATGAAATATTGGCCCTCTTTGCGCAAGTTCAATCAGTTTACCCTTTAACTTTGTAGTCTATCTTATTTTGTGAAATTTGTTGGGTATTTTTGCTGTACCTACCTAGCAATTCTCCTATACACTTATTATGAGTTAATATTTGTTTTTTTGTTTGTTTAAGCCTCTGACACCCTCAGCTCACGCATACTGAAATAATGCGTAATGTGCAATTGTGCAATGTTTATGGTTAAATTCTAACATAACCATCATTTTTATTTACTGCCGAACTCAAGCACTGTTTGGTAGCTCTTTTTAAATTTTACATAGTCTTGTCATGAAAAATGTAATACAGTCATGAAAAAAATACTCTAGTAGTCGAAAAAATGTTTTTATGTAATTTATTGAATTACCTCTCTTTCCATAAATTCGATGAAAACGATTAATATTTTTTAACAAAAGATTTACTATAGAAACTCTTAATTATAGTATGTGTATTGTTGGTTCGGCGGTTCCGGTTCCGGCGGTCGTATAGCGAACACTAACGTCAACGTCCTCCGTTTATAATAATCGATAACAGTGAAAATAACGATAAGTAGTAGTGTCGTAACGTAAAATCAAGCGCAGTGGACAGTGCTCAACAACATTATAAAGTGATCACAGTGTAAAAAACAGACGTTTGTTGTAAAAACAACGAATAACTTTCACCAACATAACCTAAAAGTGATTCATACGTTACTCCAAAGAGAACGTAACACTTCGCTTAGCTGCTACCAACATAACCAACAAATCAGTCAAGTGACAACAGATGTCATTTTGACACCGACAGCTGCTGTGTACTCAATCAACTATTTACTACCAAACCAGTGTTGCCACTGAAAAACCAAGAAAAAAACTACCAAAATGGAAAAAAGCATGGAGTTATTGTTGTCAAGACTGGACGAGAAGCTAAACCAACAAGCTAAACTTATCACTACGTCAGTCACACAAAATATTATGGAAGCGATAGACGAAAGATTCAAATCAATAACAGAAGAGAATACTAAACTTAAAACCAAGATATCCACCCTGGAACAAAAACTCAACTCATTAGAAAAAGAAAAAAGAAAACACAACCTAGTCTTCTTCGGAGTAGAGGAAATTGGAAAATCAGAAGCAGAGTTGGTGGACCTCATCAAGGAAACAGTGATTGATTCAGGAACACACCTAGATAGTCAGGAAATCACTAACGTGTACAGGATTGGCAAAAATAACAACAAACAACGACCTGTAGTGGTCTCCATTTCATCTATATGGAAAAAGCACATCATATTGAAAAACAAAGCTCAATTACCACTAGGCATTAATGTTAAAGAAGACTACAGCAAAGAAGTTCTAGAAAAAAGAAAGCAGTTACAGCCACAATTAGAAGCGGAAAGAAAGAAAGGAAATATCGCCTTTTTAAAATATGACAAACTGATAGTCAAGAAACCAACAGACAAAACCGGGGACAAGAGAAAGAGAGAAGATTCAGGCTCACCAAAATCATCTACTCAGAAGATACCATACACAAAAGAAACTCCGAACACCTCATTTGCCAAGAGGGGCTCAAAAGATATTATAAAACCAAACATACTTAACTATGTGGAACGTGGCAGATCATCGTCACTAACAGAGCTCCCAAAAAACTTGTAAAGACCACCGGCAACCCTACCAAAACAAGCACCAAAACTTCAACTATACAAACTTTTGAAAACTGCACCCCAAGCCGGCTGGTCACCGTGGGGAAAGCTGACCACCACCCTCCATCAAAGGAAATACAACAGAACAGTACAAATAAAAATAAACTAATCCATGAAAATATAAACAACAATAGATCTGAAAACCCTCCAGCCTCGGATCATGACCAAAAACCTCCAGCAACGGCAAAATCAAACAAATTAAATAAAAACACAAGAAACCAAAACTTAAAAATCTGCACTTACAATGTCAGATCACTTTCATCAACTGGAAAACTGCTAGAACTAACTCTGGCACTAGAAAAAATAAAATGGGATATTCTGGGCCTCTCGGAGGTAAGGAGGCTAGGATATGAAATTGAAGAACATCAACAATTCATTTTCTGCTACATCGGAACCACCAAAGGCCTATACGGAGTGGGATTCCTTATCAAAAAACATCTCAAACATAATATAATCAACTTCTCAGGCATATCGGAAAGAGTAGCACTACTGCAAATAAAAATTGAAAATCTAAACATCTCCATAATACAAACATATGCACCTACAGATAATTCCAACGAGGAAGAAAAAACTAAATTCTACAATGACCTGAGAAAAGCACATGAACTCACAAACAACACAGTCATAGTTATGGGAGATTTCAATGCGAAAATAGGACTACCAAAACCTCAAGAAAACCTAATAATGGGAAATTATGGATATGGCGTACGAAACAAAAATGGAGAAACCCTGGTAGAGTATGCTTGTGAATATAAATTGATGATAATGAACACCTGCTTTAAAAAACGAAAAAATAGAAGATGGACATGGATAGCCCCAGGAGATAGAGCAAAAAATGAAATAGACTTCTTCTTAACTAACAAACATAAACAAGTAACAAATATTGAGATATTACACCGAATCAATTTTGCCTCAGACCACAGACTATTAAGAGCCACATTAAAAATAGATGCAACCAAGAAAAGCCGGATCAATTTCAAAAACACACCTAAAATCCCTGAAACAGAACAAACAATGAAAATATACCTGAAAAACCTTTACACAAATATGGAAGCCCACAACAAAATACAAACTTTAGATAATGCACAAAACTACTATAACAACCTAGAGAAAATAATAATAACAAGTTTAAAAGACGATTCAGAAGATGTCAAAAACAATAAAATCCACATAATAAGAGATGAAACAAAGACATTAATAAACAGACGCTCACAATTGATCAAACTCAAGAATAAGACAAAAGAAACTAAAACAGAACTTAAAATACTTTTCAAGAAAACCAACAGAGCAATAAGAGAAGATTACAACAACCACAGACAGAAAGTTATTGAGAAAAATTTAATCAATTTCAGAAGCACAAAACGAGCAAACAAAGAACTTACAATGAGTAAAACATGGATAAAGAAACTAAAAGAAGGAGATAAAGAAATGAACTCGCGAGAAGACATAATCAAATCTGCAACAACTTTCTACAGAGAACTATACAAAAAGCCAACAGAAGATGAAGAACCTGAAAACATTCAAACAAACAAAAACACCACAGAAGCAGATGCTAGGATATTGCCAATCACCGAAACAGAAACACTTATACACCTCAAAAAACTTAAATCTGGAAAAAGTCCAGGACCCGACAGAATTAGAAACGAAGCGCTGAAGCTGGGTGCCCCTGTTCTAACTAGAATCCTGACAAACCTATTCAACAAAGTTATAGATGAGGAAGCAATACCAGCACAATGGCAAAAATCAGAAATAATTTTACTATACAAGAAAGGAGACCCCCACGACATCTCCAATTATAGACCAATTAGTCTTTTAGCTAGCATCTACAAACTGTTCACATCAATACTGCTCAGTCGTATAACACCTCAGATTGAAAATATACAACCAATAGAGCAAGCGGGGTTTAGATCAGGCTTCTCTACTACGGATCATATCCACACAATAGAACAACTACTAGAGAAATATAAAGAGTTCAGGAAACCTCTCTACATCACGTTTGTAGATTACACCAAAGCATTTGATAGCATAACACACAACTCCATCTGGACATCATTGGAAGAAAGCAATGTCAACCAAAAATATATAAACATAATAAAAAATATTTACTCTAACAGTGTAAGCAAAGTGAAGCTTGAAACATTTGGCACAGAGTTCCCAGTTAAACGAGGTGTCAGACAGGGTGACCCCTTGTCACCTAAATTATTTATAGCAGTTCTGGAAAATATTTTCAGAAAACTGGATTGGAAAAATAAAGGACTACGAATACAAAATCACTATTTAAGCCACATAAGATTCGCAGATGACATTGCGATATTCTCAGAGACAGCTAAGGAGATGGAAATAATGCTACGTGCACTAGATGAGCAGAGTCAGAAAGTAGGTCTACATGTGAACATGGGCAAGACCAAAATAATGACCAACCATATAAAAGAACAAATAAAAATAGATACTGACACAATTGAATATGTTGACAGCTACATATACCTCGGCAAGCAAGTATCTTTTCATGAAAACAACACAGAAGAAGAAGTCGAAAGAAGAATAAACATAACCTGGAAAAAGTTTTGGGCACGGAAAGAGATCCTGAAAGGACAGTACAGCCTAAATCTGAAGAAAATTGTCTTGGATACAAACCTCCTACCCTGCTTAACTTATGGATGCCAAACTTGGGTCTACACAAACAAGATAAAAGACAAAATCATAAAATGTCAACGGGCCATGGAAAGAAGTATTCTAAAACTGAGAAAAATAGATAAAGTAAAAAGCACAACCATAAGAAAAAGAACTAAAGTTACAGATGCTTTATCTCATGCTCTAAGACTGAAATGGCAATGGGCAGGACATGTTTCTAGATACCCAGACCAAAGATGGACCTTACTAACAACCATCTGGAAAGGACCAATGGGCAAGCGAAGAGTGGGCAAACCCAGGAAAAGATGGAAAGATGACATTGTCGAAGAAGTGGGGGATGATTGGATGGTAGCTGCCAGAGACAGGGAAGAATGGAAGCTAAAGGAGGAGGCCTATACCCAAAAGGGATTCAGTGCTTAAACCAAAACTTAAATAAATCATTATGACAAAACTATGTTAAATGTAAAAAGTACTGGAATAAATGGGCTTTATTATTATTATTATTATTATTATTGTTGGTTCAATTCCGTCGACCCAAACCAACCATTTTCGCAAACAATATAAATCATAGCCTTAATTTCTTGAATAGAAATAAAACGACATGGTTCTAATTAAAGCAATCGGCACCAGAAATAAATTGCATTGGTACCCTTTCGGGGTCAGTGCTAACAGCAGCTCGACCCGCGATAAATCGCACGTCGCTGAAAGGGTTAACATTCGGTCAGATGAAAACTATTTGATAATGGACGCTTTATACTAAACGATATTGGGCATAGCGTGCTCTGTTCCTAAACATTATATTATGGAGAAACTAAATAAATAAATATCCTTGGACATTCCACACAGCGTCATCTAGTCCCAAGCTAAGCAAATGAATGCTTGTGTTATGGCAACCGGATGACTAATATACTACATAGATACATTTTTTTTGTAAATACTTACATACATATTAAACATAGAAAACACCCAGGTTCGAGACAAATATTTGGAGACATACAAACATTTGTCCCGCAGCGGGGATCGAACCCGCACCCTCTGCGTCAAATTGAATTTTTAAGGTTTAACGATATCGACCTTTTCTTGCGGAGATAACATTACAAAAAGTTGCTCAATTCAATTTTGATTTAGATAATTAGGCAGTACTACAGATACATTTGGACAATTAAAACTACATTTAACTTTATAATTTTAACGACTTTATTTTGATAAAAAAAACGTGAGAAGTGCTCTAATAATTATTAGTTTGTTTTGTTTTATCGTACGAGTAACACACAGGAAAAAACTCAGAATGTAAAAATATCGTCTATTTAGATGTAGGTACACTTACGAAAGTTTTGTTCTGTTTTGTTCTAGGGATTTCCATTATGTTCTTTTCAGATTAAACAGATATTTTTTTTAAGACACACTGTATAAATGCGAATGGATATGTGTGTGATGGGTTTAAATTGAGTGATGAAACATGATTTCAAAATCCACCAACTTATAAAATTGTTCACTTAAATTCTTTGTGTAATCGCCTAAGACCAAAAGGGTTAGCGCTCAATCATATGAAAATATTTGACAAAGGGGCCTATCAATTGGGTTAACGTCAAGTCATGCAGAATTAACATTGCGTAGAACCTCCAGGGCGTAAAGAGTAGGTCTCTTTAGAAACCTGTGCCGGGCAGGTTGGTAACCGAAGGGCTCAAACTACAAAATACCCCTTCGTCCATGTACGTGACTAAGATTTCATAACTGGTTATCAATTAGTGAAAAAAAAACACTGTTTCATAACCAATTAGAAAAATAGACTTTATTCTATCTTCATAACAAGCACCTCTATCGGCCGGTCTCAATAAACCTATCTATCTAACATTTTACTTACTGTCGTTAATTATTTGTAATTTTTTGTATAGAAGTAATATCAAATATCTACCCCACAGTAAGCAAAACTAAAGATAGATTAATAAGTAGGTTTATTTCTGTAAATTCAGATGTACTTAGGTAGCTAAAACCGAAACTAAACTACTACATATTTACATAACTGTACAAAATACAATTAAAACCAGTTGAGCCACCTAAGGATCGTTACAAACGATCTATAGGTAGCTAAACTGATCCAAACCACTGCCAGACGGAAGCGTGCCCAAGACACTGGCAGCATTGCCGCGCTGGATGGCAATGCTGATCTTTTGAGCCAAATAAGTGCAAATAAGATAGATACGTTATTGAAACTAGCCGTTATGTTCTCTTATGGTTTACTGGTGCTTTTTGGTAAAATATCAAAATACTTGTTAATTATGACACTTTAAAATTACATTAATGCTTTGATAGAGTAAACGAAAGTGGGCAAAGGTAAAAACATAATATGCCTCTAGAGAGCAGAAATTCTTAGAAAATTTCGAGTTTAATACTGTCAAGCATAAAGTAGGTTAAACAAGTAGCAAATCAAGTTTACTTACGAAAAGTTTCTCTGAAAATAATAATATTTCGGTGTAATTTATGCAGATTAGTTAAAGCATGTTTTAGGTGGGTATTTCAAAATTTCAAACATGGTTTATTATTATTAGTCAAAAATAATATGAAACCTTATCTTCTTATGTGCTAATTGCTTTCAAAATTAGTAAAAAACTTTAAAGGAAAAATACTAGATGTTGATGTTTTTTAAAGCAAATTAAGTATATACAAATAAAAGATATATAATAAATAAATAAATATCCTTGGACATTCCACACGGCGTCATCAAGTCCCAAGCTAAGCAATTTAATGCTTGTGTTATGGTAACCAGGTGACTGATACACTACATAGATACATATTTTTTTTTGTAAATACATACATATTATACATAGAAAACAACCAGACACGAAACAAATATTTGCAGATCATACAAACATTTGTCCCGTAGCGGGGATCGAACCCGCAACCTCTGCGTCTCAGGCGGGCTTTCGCCCACTGCGCCACAGAGGTCGCATAAAAACTAACTTCAACTTTGTAAGAGTAATTTCTGCACGCTTTATAGTAAATTTCTGTTAATTGCTTCAAATATCTTCGTCAGATCCCCAAATATAATATTTATAAATTTTTTAAGTAGTAAGGTAAGTACCTATATCAAAAACTCAGATTTAAGTAATAATAAAGTGGGTTGATTATCATGGATAATAATTATGTTTTACATAAATGTACAAAAATATGTATTAGAGTTGCCATATACCTAGCATTTTTATTTTGTAAAATATTTTAATTCTTATACTGGCTGTATCTTTTGTCCAATATTTTCTGATAATGTACTACCGGATATAATTAACAGTCACTAAAGTACCAGTGGTGTACAGGACACAGAGTTTTTTTTTCATAATTATTATTTACCATTTATTACTGGGTAAGAATAGTGGGTGCGATGATGTTTAGTTATGACGCTAATACCGAGTCAATTATTGTCCACAACCTAAAATAAACAATATAAAGATTAATTTCACCAAAACAACAATATCGATGTGCTTAGGATAATTATAATAATAATAATATTTATTTATTTCAGTAACCTTAAATTTTAACATTACATCAGTGTTAAGACCCTCTTGTAATACTTGTAATACTTGTGTTAGAGAATCTTGCTCTTGCATATCTTTAAACATGGCAAAATGTAAGGCTTATTACTAATAATCTTTCTTAACATTAAACATTATAGTTTAAAGTAAAGTACCTAAATATTATATACCTAATTGGAATTTATTTTTGCAAACTCTTAATGACCGTAAAAAATTGTTAATGATTCCTACAATCAAAAATACGTAAACAACAGTCAGAATAACAGATCCTACACCATCAAAAAATATATCCTTTCAAATCGGGTTAGGTAACCTTTCTGATTTTATTTGAATAAACAATGCCTTTATTTGCTTTTGAGCCCACGTTCCTCGTATTACGCATTTCTTCTAAAGGGAAAATATGAATTTAGCATTACAACACGATGTAGCATTATTTTAATGCTGAAAATGGTGATCCCTTCCAATAATGTTTTTGCTTCAATGTTTTCAAGTGTGAAGTTCTTGTGGAGAAATGGGGATGTGTATTTTTTTATAAGACCTACTCTATAATATACGTAATACGTTGTAAGTAAGCCAGTTTGCCAATTAAACTGAACAAGACCACAACTATACAAATAAAAATTGAAATTTGTTTAAAAGCAACACAAGAAACATAATTCACTTTCAAAATTATCGTGACAATAGTGGCAATTCAGAGTGTCGCAAAAGCTAATCTAAACTAACTAAAATTAATGCCATCTTTTTTTTTTCCATCGCTATGAAAAGGACGGCAACATTTTTAATTAGTTAAGTTTAGCATTTGCGACACTTCGAATTGCCACTATTAATTGTTTAAAAAACCAAAATAATAACCAATTTCAATTATTAGCATTATACATTCAATGAAACGCTTTATTAATCATCTCGGAGATTATTTATCTACCTACCAGTCAAACAAATCTTACTTCGTCAAATAAATTATAACTAAATCTGTTTAATCTTGCTGGCGATATAATAATCACTCATAAAACATTTACGGCGAGAAAGCAAATAAGAAAATCATCCGTCTAAGTGTCTGGCACATAACACGGCTTTATGTGCAATTTATCTGTTTAATTGGTCTTCGTAGAGGATTAGCGGATAGGTACGTGGAAACCAGAAGATATGGGATGAACGGCGTGTTCTAACTGAAATATGATCACGACTGTATTCCCTGGGAGTGGTAGACATATCTTTTAGTCATTTTAGGATCCTGTAAAGATGTCTGTAGGTACTTAGAGGTATGTGCAAATATTTATTTGGTACATGACCATGTTTTACAGAAATTAACATTCCTTATGTGACAGGTTACAAGCTCATAGCTATTAGAAGGATAACTGGTTTCCTTACGATGTTTTCCTTCACCGTTGATTAAGCTCGTCGCCCAATGAATCGACGAATAATAAATATTCAGAGACGAAAAGAGAGACATGCAAAGGACTAGTTTGCGTTGATTAAGGGAATGAAATATCAATAAACAACTTTACTGTTGAATTAGTACTGTTTTTAATAATATTTGTTTCTTGTCACCATTAGTCCATTATGGTGATTAATTAAACTGTGCACCAAAAAAATATTAAAAAAATTGTTTGGGAACAACACATTGTGAACGATAAATATAAAAAAAACAAATTATATCTGGCACACAACACATAATAGCCTATCTAGACCGAGATATCACTTCAAAACTCACTTGATAATGTATAGGTATAATAATATTTTTATGACAAAAGATCACTAGGATGCGCATTTCAGTAAACCAGTTGGTTATCCCACAATATAAGCTTCAGTACACTGTTAGTCCAATATAACCCAGAACCTCAACCTAAGTTGTCCAAACTATTTGCCGAATCAATTTACTCAGGTTCCAATAACCATCGAACCCATAGTAAATTAATTACGGCAGCACACATTATATCGTGGCGACCGGGCGTGGAGCTACCGACCGCAAACATCCTTCAGACAGACTGATATACTCGTAGTATCACGTTAAATAAGACCCACTTCATGAAATAGGTTGTTTTACTAAGTCTTTGTGTTCGTTGTCTCGTCTTTGCTTAGGTATAAGTTGACACTGTTCTTGTCATTGAAGTAGACTCATTTCACTTTCTAGATAAATACAATAATGATAGAGAAAACGCTGACTGATCCAAAATAATGTAGAAATCCCAATGAATAGTACCCAAAAAATAACAAAAATTAGGCAAATGAAAGAGATTGCTCATTTTTTGTAGCTTAATTATTTGAATTCCATATAAATCCAGCACTTAATGTTTATATCACAACTCAAGGGCAAAGGATATGTTTCATCGCTCTGTACTACTCACATAATTAGAAAAAACTTATTTGAGAAATGTCTTCAATTAAATTTTATCTCGCTCTAGATCGAACAGTTTTTAACTACAAAGTCTTTACTTATTTTGAAAATAATGTTTTCACTACGACTATTATTTTTGTAAACGTTGTACTAACCAAAAAACGTTGTAATAGTATGTTGTATACTTTGAGTAGTGATATTTTGAAATTGACTTGATGATGCTGTGGTCAAAAATAGTATAAGTATCATAAAAGTTTTTTATCTTTTCTATTTTATTAGTTTCAGAAACAGGTAAAGTTGAATCCTCACCAATAGCTCTAGCTATTCTGTTTGTGACAGATACACTAGGGAGGTAAATTGGTTGTGTTTGCCTTTGAAGCGAGCTCAGTCAATTAAGGTTGATGTTACTAAATGCGTTCAAATGCACTCTATGCTAACCGTATAATACGCACACATATTCCATTCATAACTGCTATCTATTTTAAGGCAGATGAGGTATAATTTGCTGTAACAATCTATGCAAAGACCAATTCAAATATGTCATGTCATCAATCAAAGTTCAATCTCAATTGTTAAATTAAGTAAAAAATCAAAAATTTTGAAAAGACCCACGACGTTTACAGCCTATTCGTATAGACATTTTAACCCCTGCACATTCCAACCGTTGAACATTTTATCACGTTGACTGCTCAGTCCCTACTAGAACATGCACCAATCAAAGACGAACCCATAACTGAAAACTGCATAAAATTGAACCTGTTTTGGAGCTCAGGTGTTATAGATTTTATATTTATCGATGTTATATAAAAATTAAACCATTTTGGAATGTACAAACAGAACCCTTTATGACACCCCACTCAAAATATTTGCATAACTTTTATTATTTTTTCAGCCCCTTGGGAACCCAATATCCTTACAACCCCTTGACCGATTAAGCTTATTAGGTTAGCCGGAAATCGCAAAATCGCCCAAGTTGCCACTAAGATCTTCAACAGTTTCGCTCGTTCGATCGACTATGCTATCTAAATATTTAAATAGATACTCGTAGCAATGGTTAGTCCTAATGTTACAGTTACTTAATACCCCATCAAAGGTAAAGAAATCAATGTTCAAAGTCAAACACAGTAATTCAAGTTGTTTCTTTGCGAACTGGTTGCGAATCACAGTTGCAATGGGCCGCCATCGCAACTGTGAAGGGGTTTTTTATCACTTAGATACGTCTCAATAGATAGAATCTGCGCCTGTTCTTTGCGATTCCTCTTCCAATAAACTCGGCTTGGGATCTATATTTCTCTTTAATCCTTTCTTTATTGAAGTGGAGCAGTGCCGCTAATCAAATAAACAAATTGAAACTCAGATTGATTATTCAATATTTATACTAAGTAGTTACTAATAGGCTCGTATTCAGAGCCCATACTGAAATATGAATCTTAATTAATGTTATTGACATTACAAACAGATTCAATTTTAAAAATAAACACATGTGAAGACGAGGCTTAGAGGTTTAGTGTACAAAGTGTAGTTTTATTTTTCCTTTTCCCTCCACGTATGCTTTTACAGTAAAATCTACTTTTAAAATACAACTTGTTAAAACCCGTTGCATTTTTGGAACCTTGCCAATTCTGGCACAGATTTACCCTATGACCCTAATCAAATCAGTGGATCTTCACTTTGATGAAAACCTTCTTGCATGATACATATTTTGAATATAATATCAAATAACAAGCGTTTAATTATTTTCACGCATGTAAATTTCGATGTAATTTTCTGCCTCAACTATTGATTGAGCCGTATTCCTCGAGTATAATTTACCTCAATTTTGATCTGAAGATCGTGGGTTAAAATCCCGTGCATCAATGGATTTTCTTTGGAAAAAATGTATAGGTACGCAATTAACATAATGTCTTTTTTTTTTGGATAAGGCAGTTTAAGATGAAAGGTTGGGTTTAGGTGCTAGGAAAACTTATTGCATCACAACAATGTATTACAGTGTTTGTTTTGTTAAGTGTAGGCAAAGATGGCTTCCTTGCACTGTTCCTGACACTCTTGACACTGTTCATCTAGTAAAAAGTAAAGGCCTAAGTTTTTCATCCATTGACCTTTGGTGTTCACTGTAAGTTCCAACCAAAGTGATAAGTAATGTATTCATCAAGTTTGCGGTTAGACTAGTTTGCTATGCAACCATTCTTAGATTTCTAAAGACATTTTTAATAGAAGTTGAAGTTTTGCAAACATTTTGAAATGTTTTAAAGATTTTTTATACCAATCAATCGATTTTAATATTGTAGGTAGGAAAGTATTAATAAATTATTATTAATACTACCTATTCGAAAGTATTAATCAAAATTTTTTTTTTTTTTTTTTTTTATTTAACCTATCATGTCCCACTGCTGGGCAAAGGTCTCCCCCTTCAATTTCCACTCTTTGCGCTCCAAGGCAACAGTTTGCCAGTTTGATTCGAATGCATCCAGGTCGTCTCGCCATCTTTTCCTGGGTCTGCCGCGTCGTCTCCGACTGTCTTCGGGCACCCACTGAGTGACGAGTCTCGCCCAACGTTCTGGATGCATTCGAGCCACATGACCTGCCCAATCCCATTTCAATCAAAATTACAAAATAAAATCATCGCCATAAGTGTGATAGTGCAGAATACGAGTATATTCTTGCAATAAACATTTTAACTTTACAGCGCACACATGAGATGGTATATGCCTCTCAAGTGAAGTTTTTGTTCATACTTACCGCGAAATTATCTGAAAAACTAAACAAGGTGATTTTGTACTTAACCAAGCAAATATTTAGACTTACTTCATGAATTATATTCTCATAATTTCGTACCTTTATAAACATTACCTTAATAATTAAGCAATTGTGTATGTTAACTAAAATCCTTTGGTATAACATAATTATTTCTACGCAAGTAGAGAGCTTCTGAAATAATATTAGGAAATTAGTTAAATTCGTCCTAATATATAATTTAAATAATATAATCTTCTGTCTAAATAAATTTGTTGGAAACCTTGGAATTGATTGGATGAATGAGAATGGTTTTAAAAAGTATTCGGCCCTTTCTTTGCAGACTGGCAACATTCTTTTATCATTTTCAGAAAGGAATTTAATAAAAATTTAAATAATAAAATTTAATAAAAAACACTGAAAAATTTGGAATTTAACTTGCCTATTTTTTGTTGTAGGTAGGTACGTGAGTAAATCAATTCTGTTATTATTTATGAAATGTTATTGAAATCCTTATTTATCTTTTTGTATCGGACTAACATTATTTGTTGCCATGTTCATAATATGCTACTCACATTGTGTCTAAATGCATTTTGTTTTGCCAGTTATATGGAATCTGTGGTCTAATATTTAGATAAAAAAATACATAGCAATATAATTCAGTTTCTTTCATTATACTTGCTGCATTTGAATCCCAGATGTATATATTTTAAACCTGTGTCATCAATACAAATAGATAGAACGTGCTTTTCACTTAAGAGCGGTCAACCCGGCTCACTTTTCATACAAACGCTCGTACGTGATTATGCCGTTGTAACAAATCTTTCTTTTAAACTTTTGGACTAATAGGTATCTTGTGCACTATATCTAGGTTTCTATCGAAACTAAAAATCAAAATGTTGAGAAACAAATTCAGTATAAGCTTCCAAAAACCTGCTTTTAGCATAAATTTTACCTGAACTTTGGCCGTTCATAATGTACTCATAAATTGTAAAAGTAAAGAAAATATTGTCATAGAAACCTTGCAAATCTTATGGAGATTCTAAATGACAAATGTTTATTTTACAAACTTGTAAGGCTTACTGAAAAACACGTATTTCCTGGAACACTTTTTATGAAATTTCCGCACACTATTTTTCGAGTAAGCGAGTGAGCGGCGAAAGTACCTACTGAATGCCGAGCGCTGAGGCGCTATCTCTCTGTTTTCGCTTTGCTTCTTTTTCTAGCATTGCGCTGGATGAAACAACAAGCTTTTCAGCTATGCCTGCGTCGATGATGGACGCACCGGGAAGGGCCACCTTAAGGAGTTTATTTACCACAATATAATACCCGGCCTCGGTTACGGCCACGTCTCGCTGAGCAGGACAAATCCCAGTAGAATTACCAAACGGATTTGTTGAGAATTGTATGATTTTGGATCTTTTCAGAACAGTTTTGTCGTTTACCTTTAAATGAAAATAAAATGTGTTTGTGAATGCAATACAAAATAGGGACAAGTAGAATACTACAAAAAGACTTAGTTTATGAGAACAACTGTAATTCGGTTGACTATTTCTAAATAATCCAAGGTTGACCATCACCTATAAGCCTTACCGCTGACCTTTATTCAAATGTCAATAATCTGTGCCAAGTGACATTCGCTTCAATCAAATCACGCAGATACGGTTGTCTTTTACGCCTACTCTAAATTATTTTGAAATTTTCTTTATTTTTAAGAAAGAGTTACAAAGAACAAAATTTTAGGCTGAAAATACTTGAAGCTTTTTCCTACTACCCTTTAATCAATTGATTTTTTATCTTGATGACGACAGAAAACATAACATAAGTACTTGGTTATTAAAAAATAATAAGCATGTTGTAGTCAAAGTAATTTATACTTGTAAACTTAAAGACATGATAGCTTACATTTATGACTATATTTTAATAATTATACTCTGTACTTTAATTAAAGGCTGTTCAACTAGTTGTTACTGTGCAATAATAACACTGCCTAATTGCTTGATTAGTCTATCTTGAGATATTGCCAAAATTAAGCGAAGGATTGGACGGTTGAGTAGTTCAAAGGAAGGATGAATGATGAAAAATGATCGTCACTCGAGTTTACCACGAGCTAATACGAATTACATCATTAGCGTTAAAACAGTTACCTGATTACTCACCATTGTCTAAATTAAAAATAGAACTCGTGTAGTCGCAGTTCCATTAAACTATTTCTAGCCCGAGACCGTTTGAGCAATAGTTTATTGTTATATTAGATCAAGGAAACATAAACAGTCCTTTTCGCTGCGTTCAATAATGTAAACAAAACATAAAACAATTTTATTTTAACTTTATGCTGTACGTAAATCATGAATGGATTTTTTATGTTTGATTTTGCTATTCGAATCGGATTGTATGGTGGGTTGATGATGGAATTGTATTTATAACTAACCCGTTCCTATGCATAAAATTAGGACTGTAGTAGTTAAATCCGAGAAGAATTGTTATCAAAGGAAACATGAGTAAAATCACCTAGCTCTTAAAATGCTTCAATGCATCTTGAAGGTCCTATTGAACAAATTATTTTTTAAATTTAGTTTAAATTCACCCCGCCATCTCGGTTTCGATCTGGGTGGGTAAGAAAGGATTGCATAGTGTAATGATAACTAATAAATTAAACTCGATGATGATAATTTATAAAATTAAAAAATACAATTTATGCTAAAATAATTTTACTTCTTTCCGCAAATTATAAAAGGGTTTGACAGGCTCTGAAATTTCCGTAAAGTCATAATTATCCTAAAGCTTTATAAATAACCGTTTTCGCTCTAAAGTCATGAATAAAAAGCGAGGGTTCGACCTAGATGGAAATGTATGCATAAATAATGAGGTGCCAATATACTGCAACTTTATTCAGAGTTATTTGTGTTATACGCGTCAATCACATTGTGATTGGTTGTTGTTGCATAGTTAATTTCAATGTTGCGGTCATTGATATATAATCCGCGTTTAAAGCCCGTCACACACGTAGCTATAATATATATTACTATAAATTAAAGCAAGGCATATTACGATATATTTTCTATTCATGTCGTGGGGACATGTCGTAGAGACATATCGCTCAACATTCACGTGTGGTATGTCACGACACATTTCTGTCGGAAGGCACGTCGAGCGACAGTACTTTAATCATAGAACATAATATTGTGTTCTATGTTGATTGTTTAAATTCCTGTTATGTTTTATTTATTGGAACAACAGCTATTTTAATCTGAGGTTATAATCTTTTTAATCATTTTATGAACACAAGAATCGAGTTGACTTTATAAAGTTAGATACACAGACAGTCGTATTTAAAATGTATTGTCACTGTTATACTCATACCTTTATACATATTATATCGTTAAAACAGTTTTCATGTACCAGTCATTCAGAGAAGGTACTGACATGTTTCGACTCCAATTTCAAGAGCCTCCATCAAGGCTCTTTCGTTTTTGAAAACGAACCGTTAAGTTAATTGGACCCTGTGTCAGTTTCAAGAACTTTTATGCCCCAATTTTCTACCGTTTTATATCTTGCTGTTAGCCTTGTATGGCAAGAAACTTTTTATGAGGTTTCGTCGCATAATATTTTTTCTACTACATATTGGCATAAAGTTCAGTAGCGGAAAACACGGCTACTAAATGGCTAGTTAAATAAATAACAATGTATATGCGTGCGTATGCATAAACTTTCTTTATTTCTAATCTTTACTTCATTTATAATAATGATAGTATTTCTTTATAATATGTATGTATTTATTAAAATTTATAAATATTGATTTAGGTGGATGTTATGTATTATATTGATACCATTTACACCGCCTTTTTGCCTTCTTGTATAAACAGTTCATTATAAGATTGTTAGGAATAAATCGCTTATAGCTTATTACTTGATCTCTGCTGGAGCCTTTGAATCTAGTCTCAAGCCTTGGTCTTACGATAAGCACCACTCAAACTACACTTAACTACAGAACTAAAATTAACAGATTACTAAAATGTTACTTCTTAAAGATTCTTTATCCAAAACTTTTACAAAATGTAGACTTGATTATAGATCTTGAGTTTAGTTTTAAATGTGAACAGTTTTGATTGTTGTAGCCTTTGAGTTCAAAATGTGATCTCAACTTTATCAATTTGATTAAAATAAAGATTACTCGTGTCTTCCTTGAGCCTATTATAGAGAAAGTTTTCAAATTTATTTTTGGAACCGAGCTTAAATTTCAGTCAGTAAATTAATGAGCAACATAATTACGAATGCGATTCCGAAGAAATTATATTAAAATGGTGCTTTAGTTTGACGTCATTATAGAGGTCGGGTGCTATGTCTGGCTTCGAAAAGTTCAGGAGAAATTATGTACCTACA
Organism: Xanthorhoe designata; assembly: GCA_963582015.1. Lineage (NCBI taxonomy): Eukaryota > Metazoa > Arthropoda > Insecta > Lepidoptera > Geometridae > Xanthorhoe > Xanthorhoe designata. The sequence continues at coordinate 2,477,016 of OY757045.1, forward strand.
TTATAAGGAGCCTTATCACATACCTAATTGAAATATGTACATTTAATAGCAACTGTTTTTTTTCCAAAGTGAGATTGTAATCTGAAATCAGAAAATCTTTGAAGCAGGTAGATTTACCATTGTTCTTGCAATCGTTTCATCTTGTCTGTTTTCTATCTATAAATTACCAAGAAAACGAGAACAAAACAAAAATAACTTTAGATTATATATTTTGATTCAGGCAGTTCCGGTATGATAAATGAATATGAATTGAAGATGTGAAGGACTAATAGAGCAAGATAATGTCACAATGTACAATTTATATTATACGAAAATATATACGATAAAGCTAAATTCTCAGCTGTAGGTATTTTAATGTATCTTTGCTTTTTGTTCGTTTTGGTTCTGCATAAAATTAATGAGTGAGCCCTAAGTTAGTAGTTAAGCCGATTTCGTCTAAATTTAGTATTTGTTCATGTCTTACGTCGGAATACGTAATGAAACGCTAATTAAATATTATAAAGTGCGCCGCCTTACTCCTCCACCAATCGGACCGAAAAATCAGCTACGCGCAGCTTTGCGTATAAGTTACCTCCTGACACTGTATTTATAGGTTAATGAACGAACAAGCCTATAATTATGGTAATGTCATGTCATACATATAGTCAATTAGAGGCCCTGGTACAAATGGAAGACAAAGTTGTTTGCAGCCAAGACAAATGTAGCGTACAAAGTTCATTCACCAGTTATTGAGAAATGATTCTCATTTACATTGATATGAGGTATTAACATAATATATCTACTTTAATGATCATGAATTGCATGAATATCTTAGGTACTATCAGATGGTTTACCCTATTATCCATGATCATGTTGGTAAACTTTCTTGGATTGCTCTGTTACTAAAATGTCATAAAAATTTCCGTTAAAATCCTTGTCGAAATATTCGGGATACATTTAAAAAGATCTTAAATATACTTGGTAAAAAAAACAGAAATCATACCTATCAGTTTACTTTTTTTGTATTTCGTATGTAGTATTGTGGTAGGTACCTACATGTTACTCTAAGATGGGCTGCTTTACCCAAGTGTTCTAAAATAGAGGCACGTACTCGTGTTAGTTTCATCTCAACTAACGTATCTGTAATTAGATCTTGTGTTACGTGTTACGTATTACAGTAGGTATATATCACTCACAGAATAATTTGACACAATAATTCTTAGTTCATTGTAATCGCAAGTTATTTATCTAGTATTATATTTTGGGCACTCTACTGGCGGTCGGTGACCTGAACTCTGTCTTCTATCTTTAGTTAGTCTTTATTTTGGATAGAATTAAGAGTTCCTTTTTATTAATTTATTTGTTTAGGTTAAGAAGTGTAGGTAGGTATTCTTTGTTTCTGTGTATTTCTTTCTTTGTTCATAAATAAATAATAAAACTATTTTATCTATTGGAATTCATCACTTTATTATCTAATTAATAATTATCTCAAAATTCTGATTATACTATTCTTGTAAGCGTTTAGTAATAAAATAACACATTTCACAAACAGTTATGTATAAGTGCTTTTGAGGAAGCTTACCATCGTATGAAAAGGTGGTATCTAATACAAACTTTATTATGAATGACACGTGGTAACGTGGGTGCGTTGGAAGTAGAAATTTCAATGGTTCTGTTTGTCTTTGACTGCTCAAGGCTTGCGCCCACGGTTTCTAAAGTATTTTGTTGTTTATTCGAGCAAAAACTTGTTAAGATTCCTGGTATTAAAACCATTGATAATAAGATAATCCTTTTATTGAGTTCCTTAACGTTTTCACTCAAAGGAGTGAATTTAAGATGTTGCCTAATACAGAGGAACTCGAGTACCTACAGCGAAAGAAAATGTCAACGCGAGCAAAGACGCGGGTACAATTATTATAGATAAATAAGTTTTGATCATGCATAACCATTGGATGTGGATTAAACTTGGAAAAAAATTAAGGCTATTTCCCTTCGTCCACATTATATTGTTGGTACACGATCAAAGTCATAGACGGAAGCTTCCTTAGATATCTTCCAATAACGCTTCATCTCGCATCCGGCCTATCTCGATCAAATATAAGAGCTTGATGTTATTGAAAGACAACCATAATGAGGACGGCAGTTGATAATTACCTACCCGGTACTACCAGGTAGTATTCATACCCTGTGGGTTTAATTAGAGCCTTTGATGTATTTTACTTGGAGGAAAATGGCTTAGAGACCGCACTCTTTTGGATTGGCCGGTCCAATTTTAAAACCTTTCCTGATTAGAATTGGGTAAAAGGTAAATTGCAACTAATATAAAAGATTGCTAATATTCACAATAACCTTTTGCTAATATTAGCATAATGTTACATATTATTTAGATAAATATATTGCGTTTCTAATAGATTTTATGTTAAGAATATTCCATTCAAATATGCGTATGATTTTGATTAATTAATCGTTAAGATCTCTATTTTGTATTTTTAAGTGACATTCTGAGCGAGTCCGTGCACGTTTAATTATCGGTTGCAGCTTTCAAAGTCGTTAAGCCATAACGGAGGCCGTAGGTGGCCTAAAAACTCCGTCACTAGAGTTGGCCACTTGCTCATACGAACTTACTTACTTATCTTTGAAGATAGGCTGCGTCGCCGAAGAAGGCCTAAAATACGATGGCGTGACGACTTATTTGCCTTCCAGGAGGAGTAATGGTAAGCGATCGATGATCGTGAGAGATGGAAAGAAATGGGGGAGACCTTTGCCCAGCAGTGGGACACAATATAAGTTTTATAAAATCATTTAGATCTGCAGCTTGTGTTGCTTCAAACCTTAGACTACAAATTTGTAGTCTATTAGATCATTTAATTTAATTTTTAATTGCTTAACAATACACATATTTTATTAAAAGTGTTCTGTATCGCATTTAATACATTTTTAAAACGGAGTAGATGCAAAACACTGTTTAACCAGCCAGTTTAGAATACGAGGATAAAACGATTCGTAAATAGATTATTGCGGAGCATGCTATGAAGCCATCCATTAGTTGATTTGTTGCTCTCTCGCCATCGGCAGCGAGTTTGATTGATTGTTTGTGCCAGATTACATTAGAAGTAATTTCGACTTCTTCACAAACTAGGCTGCAAAATATGCAGAAAAAAGTCTCATAACTAAATTTCTGTCGTTTTATTCCTATCGCTGGATGATTGCTACGTCCGCTGAGAATTACTGGCCATTCATATCGTGATCAGTCCAGCAACTTCCGATTTTCTCGAATTCAATGTAATTACGAATGCATGAAGCTTGCCAACTGAGCGGGTCACCAGGAACACAATACCACGGGTCACGTCCTAGATTAGGTAACAGCAGAGCATCGGCCGAAAACTTTGAATATTTTATAAAAGCACACTGACTGACTCATTGTTGCGAACTATTTAGGAATTGGCGAAATAAATAGTTTTTCCAAAGTAATTTCTCCACACTATTTTCGTTTTACCTGTAAATTAGTAGACAGTTATTAAGCCTCTCTATAAAAAACAAATACCTAGGTACTTAAAAAATGCTAATGCGTGAAGAGACGAATCATTATGTCACTATGAAAACAGCTTAGGTATTTTAAGGTTTATAGAATTATCTTTCTAAAAAAATTATTTGCGTTTAACTGTCAATAAAATACTCTAAATGTAAGTTATAAATATGCTATTGTAATAATACACACGATGTTTGTTTAACGAAATTAATTCAATAATTTGTTTATTATTTTACAGTGTTAAACCACACTTAGGTATTGGAAATTTCATTATAAATGAAAAATCTTACTAAAAGTTAAAGGCTCCGGCAGGATAGAGGGTCCGTAGCCTAGTGGTCAGGCAGCTCGGCTTAAGAGCGATCGCTTGTATCTACGCAGGTTCGAATCCTGCCGGAGCCTTTAACTTTTAGTAAGATTTTTCATTTATAATGAAAAAAAAGAAATTAATTCAGTCATGAGCACCTGAACTGAACCAACTTTGATACCTACTTTAGCGAGACTTTGTTCGATTGGAGAATAAAAAGGAACTCGATCACCGAAAATACAGCATTGCCTTTTTTTGGCCGATTCTTCAATGTATTGTTGGATGAACCATATTAAAGTGATTTTTGTAGTTTAGGTATATGTTTTTGGATAAAAAAAATTATATTCGATGTTGATCGGCTTGCGACCTCATTTATACTTACTTCTACAAAAAATGCAAATATGTAATACGACATCTACCTGATCTCTGTTATACATTTTAAAAGATCTAAAAATTAATAACAATCTAGGGAACACGTCTAACAGGCTTTAGGAAGAGAGCTCATATTAATTTCTTAATGAATTTTCATTTTAATTTGCTTAACATTGCAATTAAGTCTTCCTTTGTATAAATAGTTTATAGATGAAAATGCATAGTTTATAAGTGAAAAGTCATAAAGAATAAATCCAAATGCAATTCAATTTCAACTAAATACAAGCGGCTAAAGACTAACGAGGTAGATAAAATGAACTATTTAATTGATTAGCTCGAGTTCCCGTTGTAATTTGTTCCCGAGATCAAATCAGAGGCAATTTACCTGTTCATCGTTCAGCGAACGAATGTTTTGGGAATTAATTTAAATCCGGTAAAAGAAATGATTACCTAAGTTAGTATATTATTCAGGTTTTATTTTATGCACAATCTAAGGTAAATAGTTAACCATAAGTTTTAGAGAAACCTTTTTATATTACTATTGTTACTATTACTATTTAATTTATTTTTTTAAGAGTAGACCTTTAGGCGGCCTAAAAACTCCGTCACCAGAGTTAGCCACTCGCTGAAACGAACTTTCTTATTTTTTTAGGGAGGTAACGATGTGTGCGTAAGAAGTAACTAATAGTTTCTGGTAAATAACGCGATAAAACCCCGTGTCCATGTATTTATAAATAAGTAACTCATAGTCCAAACTTTAAATAATAGAAATATCCTTGGACACACGGCGTTATCCAAATTATTAAAAAAAAAACATCTAGAATACATGTCATGAGTAAATAAACATTACTGTTAAACATAATAAACTTCTAAATCTCAGATTAATTGACTACCCATTAGTTTGTTTAGTGATCTTTACTTACCGCCATTGCGGAGTTTTCCTTGTCGACCACAAAAATAGTCCATTGTTATTTTTGGACGAGTAAATATTGAACGTATTTGATGTCGCATTTAATCAGTTCCAGAGATAATTGAGAGTCATGATAGAAAATTTAAGAATTTCTTCAGATCTCATAAAATCTTAAATTAAAAAAAAACTTAAACTTGCTACAACGACCTCTGTGGCGCGGGACAAATGTTTGTATCTTCTGCAGATATTTGTCCGGGTCTGGATGTTTTTCTATCTATAGTATGTATGTATTTACAAAAAAAAATGTATCTATGTAGTATATCAGTCATCTGGTTACCATAACACAAGCATTAAGTTGCTTAGCCTGGGACTAGATGACACCGTGTGGAATGTTTAAGGATATTTATTTATTTTTATTTTAATCTTCACAAAATCCGGTAGAATTAATGTTTAAAATTTGAGTAAAATCTAAAAGAGTACACAGATTCTACAAATTCGTTACAAAAGCCTTCAAGATAAATAGAGCAGCATTGCAGTGGTTGTTCTAGCACGGTCCGTGCCAGTATTATCTTTATAATAATTATAACTTACTACTTAAGTATTACTAATTATTACTTAAATAAACGATTACTTACTACTTTATCATTTCCAATTTGACGAATTTTGCTGTTTTTTATAGTCTAGTCATGCATCTCGTTAACAATATCAAAAAAACATAGTGTTATAATACCTACGTCACAAAAATTGCGTGTCTGCAGATGGCTTCAGTGTTAGATCTTCATAGCTTTGTAAAAAGCCTTTACGAACATACTTCAAAGCAGAGATGTGCACAAAACTCATAGCAAGGTGCACATTAGTTCTTTCGCTACACTTTTCGCAGTCGCTGGAATACAAATAGAGGAATACCTAGCACAGGGATTTCATGAACCAGCGGAAAGGAAAGAAACCATCAGCCAAGTGCGAGTCGGACTTGAAATAAAGGGTTTTGTACCGTTGAAAATATTCTAAGGGTCTACCTGTTGTCGTTATTAATATCAAATAATAAACGACAAAAAAATCAGGTTTGTTCTATGAGAGCCCCCCTTAAATATTTATTTTTATATTATATTTTTAGTATCTGTTGTTATAGCGGCAACAGAAATAATATCTGTGAAAATTTTAACTGTAGTTGTCTGAGTAACTAGCTACCACGGTTCATGTGATACAGCCTGGTGACAGAGAGACTGACAGACGGACTGCGGAGTCTTAGTAATAATAGCAAAGAGATAAAATAAAAGCAGGACAGTCCTCCTTTCATCGTCTTTGGTAATAGAGTCCCGTTTTTATCCTTTGCGTACGGAACCCCAAAAAAGTTGCGATAAACTATTTTCCTCACTGCTCCCTATGATTCTACCCGCGTAGACGCTGATCCCTTTGGAATAACGGGATAAAACATAGCTTACCTCACTTTTCACAATTTTCGATTTCGGTCCAGTGGTTCGGGATATTTATTATATCTTTTTTGATTTGGCATATTCATAAAATATTTGGCCATTGTACCTTTTGGTTACTTCTGACCGTACTAGACGTCCCACCGAAAAATTAATTACATGACAACATCGCTTACTCCTATAAAATGTCCTTGGACATTCCACACAGCGTCATCAGTCCCAAGTTTAACAATGGTGGCAATTCGAAGTGTCGCAAAAGCTAAACTAAACTAACTAAAATTAATGCCATCCTTTTTATTCCAATCGCTATGCAACACTCCGAATTGTCACTATTAATGCATTAAAGCCTATATAAATGCTAAGCAGATGACTGATAGACGACATAGCATAGATATTTTTTTAAATACATAAATATTATACACATATATCCTATGTGTTATTCCAGTGTAGGTATATCCTATGTGATAAGCACATGAATATGAAACTATCGTGAAAGTAATTCTATCTTGAAAAAACCTAACATCTATACAAAAGTTTGCGTTTATAAATTAGCAGAAGTAGGATTGGATACGCTCATTCCTAGAATTGCCTTATTTATCAAGTAAGAAACAATTAATTGTTCGTTTGCTCCAAATTACTACCTAAGCCTTTTAATCAACGAAAAAAATCGTATAAAGAACCTGACAATAGTTTTCACAACCTTTCCAGAATCTGTATTACGAATCTCGGGCTATAAAGAAAGGCCTAGAGGCTCAGTTGGCCGCTTAATTAAACAGCAGCATGAGGCCTTAAAACCAAGTTTAGGCGTTTTTATCTTGAAACCATTCTCACATGTCACACACTGTGAATATACCAACATAGGCGGCTGTCCTATTTACTTTGCGCTGAGGGGAAGTAGCGAGGGTATGTTTGCGCCTGTGTTCACTCGCTGGCGAACTAATAGCACTTGCTAAATCAATGGTATAAAGTGCGCCGCGTTACCTCTCCACCAATCATCGACTACTGCGAATTTTGACAGCCAGCGCTCTTTTTACGTGGCGCTACCTATACTAAATAAATATAAATATTTATGAATTAGGTATGTAAAGATTTTATGAGAGTGACTATTATACATTACATATTTGATTATTTACACAGATTCCTTAATGTGATTACTTAGGGCCGGGACACATAAACACGATACGACGTCGTGTCGTACCCCGATGCGGCGTCGTTTCACGATGCGACTCTTTCACGCTCAAGCGGCTGGACAGATTTGAATGAAATTTGGTTCCAGAATTGCTTATACCCTGGATTAAAAAACATGCTACTTTTGATCACTGTATTCCCACGGGAACGGGAACTATTCACGTCGCATCGTGAAACGACGCCGCATCGTGGTACGACACGATGTCGTATCGTGTTTATGTGTCCCGGCCCTTACTTGATAAACATGACTTTTTAGAATTACAATCCTTATATTAGGATTTATTTGATACATTGGGTTGGCTCTAAGCTCAAGCATTTTTTTCAACAGTTGTCTATACAAATTGAGTGATGGATCACATTGAGGGTAAACTCTGATTATGGGCTTTATATAAAACCCATGAAAGTAGCTTTTTTTTAACACTTTTTTCTATTCAATGTCGTTCACCGAACCGTCCTGCAAGGTAAAATACCTATGTTAAATAAATACTTTTAGCTTGCAAGAAAATATCCAGGAAAAGTTCTTCTTCAAATGTGGCCCAATTGCGAATCTATCTGCAAAACTTCAGTTGAACTAATCTTAAATGGAAGTTCTAACTTGTTTAGTTTTTGTTTTATTTTCCATGAAGCAGTGAATTTCAGGAAAACAAGTTACTAGTCATACTTTTACATTACAATTTACAGGATTTTATCGCGTAATTTACCTTTTATAATTTCCCGACGTTTCGGCTGTGTTGCAACAACCGTGGTCGCGGGCAACGGTTGTTGCAACAGTTTAAAAATTGTAATCTAAAAGTATGAATAGTGATCGCGGAAGATTAAGAAAGACTAAGTTACTAGTCGTTTACTCTACCTACGGTTTTAGGCCTTAAGTGTGTGCCATAACGCCGAGGAATGAGCGGGAGAGCGAATAATGTTTTTACTCGTGAGTGAGAAGCGCAGAACGATAGACACGCAACATAATTTATAGCGAAAAAACAGTTTTTATTTAATTACAAGTTAATTAAACAAGCAATCGAAAAATTAAAAAACCAGAACTAAATTAATACTTCTAGGCTATTTGTCAAAACATAAAACCAACAAAAATAGCGTTCTGTTCCTGAGATAAATAGCAAACTGTGTGAAAAACATGTATTTTTCAAAAAAATATATGATCGAGAAAACTTTTACCAATCGTGTTTCTAAAAAACCACAACGCAAGATAAAAGTTCAAAGTTTAATTTCTCCAAACATTATAAGGTGGTATCTTTCACGGATTTTGAGATCTAATACGATTCAAACCACATATTTGCTACCTACGGCCTCTTAAGGTGGCCCTTCCCTGTGCGTCTATCATCGACGCGGGCATAGCTGAAAAGCTTGTTGTTTCATCCAGCGCAATGCTAGAAAAAGAAGCAAAGCGAAAAAAGAGAGATAGCGCCTCAGCGCTCGGCATTCAGTAGGTACTTTCGCCGCTCACTCGCTCACTCGAAAAATAGTGTGCGGAAATTTCATAAAAAGTGTTCCAGGAAATACGTGTTTTTCAGTAAGCCTTACAAGTTTGTAAAATAAATATTAGTCATTTAGAATCTCCATAAGATTTGCAAGGTTTCTATGACAATATTTTCTTTACTTTTACAATTTATGAGTACATTATGAACGGCCAAAGTTCTGGTAAAATTTATGCTAAAAGCAGGTTTTTGGAAGCTTATACTGAAATTGTTTCTCAAAATTTTGATTTTTAGTTTCGATAGAAACCTAGATATAGTGCACAAGATACCTATTAGTCCAAAAGTTTAAAAGAAAGATCTGTTACAACGGCATAATCACGTACGAGCGTTTGTATGAAAAGTGAGCCGGGTTGACCGCTCTTAAGGCGAGCTAAAAACTCCGTCACCAGAGTTGGCCACTTGCTCATACGAACCTACTTACTTTTTACCTACATCCTATTCTAATAATTTTGTAGACGCGGAAGTTTGTAAGGATGTTGAAAGTTCGTATGAGCAAGTAAACTTGCAACAAGCAAAACTCTGGTGACGGAGTTTAGGCCATCTAAAGGCCTCCGTCATGGCGAAACGCAAAAACTACTGAATGAATTTGGCTGAAACTTGAAAATCACTTATTATATGTTATTTTTTATTCAGGTTAGTACCACGGAAGCAAAATCGCGGGCTTGTCGTTTATGTATAATATAGGTAGGTACATAGGAATATTATGATACACATTGTAAGGGCTCAGACGAAAATTGAATGGCGCCATTTTGACAAAGATTTTGTTTAGTAAAGCTCCTTGAGGAAATTAGAAAAAAATGTCTAGCTGATTAAATCGATCCTATAATGAATATTACCGTTGATACTTTTTCGGATATATTTAACACAAGCTTACTCGCCCGCGGCTACACTCGTGGTACTTACCCGGATAAAAAGTAGCCATGTGTTATTCCAGGTCATAAACATGTCTATTTCAAATTTCAGCCAACTCGGTTCAGTAGTTTTTGTGTGAAAGAGTAACAAACATCCATCCATACAAACTTTCGTGTTTATAATACATATTAAAGGTAAGCTTGAGCAATCTACACTTTCAACTAATAATGTCTTAGAATGTGAATATAGGTAATGAACTGGTTCTTTATAAGCCACATTTGATTGATTCATTCCCTGCATAAAATATGCCTTAACTTTTAAAAACTGTTCTTAATTAAAATAAAAAACAGTAAATGGTTTCGGAACAATAGCGACAGCGAAACGGACAGCTTTTCAAGTTGACTTTTTAATAAACGCCCATTGCACTTAACAATATTGCGAAAAGCAAGTTTTTACACATATTTCCAAAGGGACAACGTAATTATGACCCGTTGTTTGTGGCGTTGTAGTACCTAAAAGTTGGGCGGATACAATTAAATATGAAACAGGTGAGGAAACCTTTTTGGTTTAGATTAAATTAGCAGAGGAGTAAGTAAACTTAGCGGAGGAGTACTAGATATTCTGAAATTGTATATATCTGAAAATGGACTTCCGCAAAGTCACGCCTGAATGAATCAACTATATAGGATAAAATCTAACCCCCTTATTAATAAACGAAGATTAACAAAGAACGTCAGTGAATGAACGAATTGGCACTTTATTGTACACAGAATAAAAATACAAATATAACATAAAATAAAACTTTGTTGATCTTTGTTTATTAGGTAAAAGCTTAACCATTTCATAATAATAACGTAATACAATACATAAAATAAAATCGGCAAAAGCTGGCTTCAAATCCGAATGCGGTCAAAAGTCAGTTACTAAGAACGTAACCGACCCATATTAGCCGTGTGTGAAAGTTTAATGTTCACTGCTCATTAGTGACTGAGTACTCGTAATATCCTCCCATGGTGTAGTGCCCATTTAAGTAATTAAATGGTGGTGGCGGGTTGAATGGGACATCTGGAAGGGAAAGATAGAAAGGCCAGGTCCGAAGTACCCTAAACCAGAGAGCATGTATGAAGAATGTAATGAGAGTGAATGAGGCGAAAGAAGTGTGTCAGGATTGTAGCAAGTGTAGATCCGTGGTCTCTGCCTACCCCCATGGGAAAGAGGCGTCATTTTATATATGTATGTATAGCTATATGTAGTTGTAAATAACTTTCAACATCTAACTTTAGCCTGTATCTTTCCTTAATCGACTAGAAGTACCTAGTTCGTAAACACTCAGCTAATGTTTACGAACTAGGTCTAGAACTTTTTACTAAGTATAGCAAAGACTTTTGCTAAAATTTCCAAATATTTAAATTAATGGACGCCATCTTCAAAGGATCTGCAATTCCGATCCCAAAAGATCATTGAGAATGCTGCCTACTGTCATGATCCACTCGTTTTGGTTAATTACATTACGACTATTCTTGACCTATAAGACCAACTTACTTATATTTCTTCATTGTGTTTCGTAGTTTGCAAGCATGGACCTAGCTAGACAATAACTGGACGAACAGCGAGCGTGCCGCCGAGAGGGACAAAAAATGCAGTGAATCCATAGATTCGTAGTACAAAATTCGGAGCATCAAATTTCCGGCCATACAAAAAAGCGGCACGCAATGAGAGACAAAAGATCTAGGTAATGCTTTGTCTCTTTTACTCACAAGAAAGTTGTAATATTCTTCTTTGTTTTTGTGTGACTGAGAAAGGAATATACAGTGCTCTATTTCTTACTTTCTCTAAGTTTGAAAGGCATCGTCCATTGATGACTTTGATTACCTTTTCGAACGAGACAGTTTGACAAATTCAACAATCAATGGTAGCGCGAACGTGATTTGTACGGGCAATCGACCTGCGGTGCTAACCTGCAAAACGTAAAACGAATCCGTCGACGATATCCGAAACGTTCCCGTTTCCATCGAAAAACCCTACTTTCAAAAACGATCGCCCGACACATTCGCCGTCGAAATTCGTAACGGATCCGCGGAACGAACGAAAACCTTCAAGATAAGAATGATGGATAATTTTGGACTTGGATACTACACTTTTGGCATAAAAGCGTTTGCTTGCGTCTACTTGACCCGTGTGAATTCACTTTTTGTCCTAAAACTGTTGGCAGATATGTCATTAGAATGCAGTGTCAATATCAAGTTGACACTGCAAAGTGTCAAACCAGAAAAAATCAATACAAAAACCAATTGACAAAAACAAATATTTATTTACAATTTAAGTTACATTACAGAAAATTAAATCTAAAGCGTTACTCTAACAAATGAGATCAATTAGTAATATTAAAAAGACAGAAGTGGCGGACGCGGCTGAAATTTTGTTTTCTGAAGAAGAATTGAACTGGGAAGAGTTCACTTCACGAATGTTGTGTTGTGCTGAAGTGTGAATAATTTATAACACACTATGACCAGCTGCACTGACGAACAACTCCGACCAATTAGAAGAAAACAGGGATTTGGAAAAAGGCTTGCTGAGGTCTGCCGCTGGTCGCCGAAGTTTTTTTTAATTTAGTGAAAATAAAAGTCAATTCAGATTCAGTTCTTCGTGTTCATTTGGCCGAGTGCTATGTGCGTTCCATCAATGCACCCACACCCACATACCCCTGGGATCCCGAACTTATTGTAGAATCTGTAATAAATTAGGTAATGTATTTATTAGGTAGGTATATTCCCTTAACTTCCAGCAGATGCATGCATGGATATCAATCAACTCATTTTCTCAACTTCAACTAATTCATATTTACCTAATATGAATTCTCTTCTAATATTTATTTTACTGTATGTTGCTTACCTGCTATCCAACTTCAAAAATGCATTTGAAGAAACCTATTTTAGAATAAATAGGTGCTTCAGGTAGGTACTCTTCTGTGTCCTCTTTGAAGAAAATAATTAGGTACTTAGTCCAGATAAGCAAGCCGAGTCAAAAGAAGAAAAATACGGGAAATTATCAACAAAATGGGAAATGAAATAGCTCAGAAACGAAAAACGATACTCAATACGAATGCCTAGAGGCTATCGTTGAGTTGTAACGTTGAATCGATTTATTTGGCAGTTTTTTCGTTGTCAAATTCAAATTAACGTGTCGGATACCGCCTAGAGTAGGGTTCCGACGACGATTGTCAAAAACGATTCGGACGTTTCATCGCGTCGAACTTCGCGTCGAACGAAGGCCCATAGAGTACCGATCCGCACGAAATTGATGCCGAAACTTCGTTTTTCGTTTTGCAGGTTAGCACCGCTGAGCGAGATAGATAGGACTCTATCGCAATTTATCTTTGTCTCGTTTCCTCTGTTCTTAACTTATTACCAAAATGTGCAACTTTGGCTCGAATGTGCATTTTTTGTTTTTCTTTCTAAATTTTTTTATAATTTATCAGCGTGAGAAAGTTTTGTAAATATTTAAACTCGAAACTTTTGAATTTTTCGTGTTATTTATAAATACCTACTTACTATATTAATCGAAAATATAATTATAGTAAAGTATGAGTCCATTCCAAAATAAACATTTTATAAAAATATTAAATATTAAGTAGGTACATATATATTTAATTAAATATTATCTATTGAACCCGTGAGAACCTAACTACGATATACAATCAAAACTGCGAGATGCAAAGTTCCTTTATTCAGATTTATGAGAAACTCACAATAAAGTTTAACAACGTAGGTGTGATCACCGAGAAACCCATTTATTTCTTGTAAGCTTATTTACAAAGTTCGGATCCTAGTCGCGCCACTTAATACCATTTAAGCCAGTGCTTAAGTTTAATCTAGTCTTTAGCTCGAGTTTTCAGTAATTCGTAATACTGTGCGAACATAATAAATAACCCCAACAAAATAATATAATAAAAAATTGTCCCGTAGCGGGGATCGATCCCGTCAATTATGATTACAACGTCGAATCCGAAAAAATATTCTTTTATGTAAATTATAATTAGATTAAATTATCAATTCAAATCAAATCGATCGCTGGTCTGATCTTAGATAAAATGGTACTGGTAATATTAAAATATGGTTTAAATCAGCCCCAATAGTTTCAGAGCATACTCGCCTCATATGTTTACAGCATGGCTAATTTAGGCACCTATTTTTTGGCACCTATTTAGCGCTATTGCCAAATAGGTGCCAAAAAAGGAGAATCAGAGAGAGGGCGAGCGTCGTTCGCCCTCTCAAATCATATAAAGATGGATCCGTAGAGCCCGCAAATACTTTAATTAATTTGACGACGCGCTAAGGATTTCTGTGGTAATTTAATATTGTTGGATATATCATATCCATAAACTTTCACAGGAATTGGTGAAATTCAAATACGACATTCAAATACGATTTGCTGTAAATTGTTTATCAATAAATGAATTGAAGTGAATTGAAATCTTTTTGTACTATCATTAGTGATTTTAGTAGGTGCAAGCGATTGAAAACTTCTAGCAATGTTTCTGCCGAAGAAACTGATACATAAGTAAAGAAAAAGCTTTTTAAACTTGAACTTGACGGATTGGTAAAGTTTGGTGTAGAAGGACGTTAAGTTGAAATCTTTTTAGGATTTGTAGAGTAGGAATGCTTTCGGGCGTATTGTATCGATACCAGGAAAGTTGTAAACAAACCAATCAAAATTATGAAAGGTCAAGAAAACAGTTTTCATTCGCTTACACATGTCAAATACTGGTAATCACCATACACCATACGATGATCACAAAAAAATTTTAATAAATAAAACATTATAAATGATAACTAAAAAAGTTCTTATTATTTTTATAAGTACCTAAATAGCGCCTGTGCAAGTCGGGGTAGATGGACTTGCAACCTATCACATATGGAATGTTAACTTCTGCAAAATATGAGCATGCACCAAATATGTATTACGCCATACCTCTGACTACCTTAGACATATTTATAGGACCAAGTGTAGCGTGTGATGCCAGACAACATTTTGTTGAAGTGTTAATATCTTGTTAATTTTACAATCACTTTTACTTGCTTTGACATGCCTTACTTTGTTTGGCTGGCTTCCCACTGAAGCTTAGCTATTTAGAATGTTAAGAGGCCCTAGCCATGTTACATTTCGACAATCGCTTTCGATTAGAAACTAAAAAAAATGTATAGGAATTGACATTCGATGACGAAAACTCGAGCGATCAGAAATGTCAAATCAAAGGTGTAGCGATGATAGAAATCGAATCGCTTCATAGCGAATGCCGGCTAGGCCCTCAGGAATCGCTTTTAAAAAAAGCTAGGCCCACACCACCAAGTTGTTGCCGGATTCTTTCCCTGGTGTAGGAAGTTGCGTTGGAACATAGAACAGGCATTAGAATTACCTAGCTTATAAGACGAAACTGACTCCTTGAGGTCCTACCAAAATAAACGATTTTTCTTTCTTTCTTTTTAAAATGCCTAAATATCTAAAAAGAATAGGTACAGCCGTGATGATTATAACAATCAGAATATCTACTTGTAAGTGTTATTTGCCGCGCGCGCCTGCCTAGATATTTAGAAGTTTAATGTAATTAATTAATCAACACTGAAATACTGTATCAACCTTTATAAAGCAAATAAATGAATTTTGATTTTGATTTGATTTGATTATATTTAATTAAATTTCGAATCGGGGCGAGGTGGGGCTAGTATTAAGATATAAAGAATAAATTACAAGTAACATTTATTTTTGTTTCTTATTACGTACCTACGCCCACGACGTATTGTTTCGTGCAAAATACCATAAACTTCCACCAATTAATTTGTGGCGTGATAATGAGAACTCGTAATGATCTCGTAAATACAAGATTTATTATCCAATTATTTAGAAATACAATATACATTACTTACTTGATAACTTGTAGTGATTAGTTACGACATCCAACTAAAATTTACCTAAACTAATCTCAACCAATTCTTGCGCCAATTAATTTTAACATTTTAACTGACATAAAGTTTCACCCAATTTTTTTAATTGAGTTATTGCTCAAAGATCTCAAAGATTTTTAAATTGAGTTACAACTTGACGCAATTTAAGATGAAATCAATTGAATATTGATCAAGTTCTTTTATACTTATGTTTTGAAGTGAAAAAATGTGTAACCAAAAGTTTGTAGAAGTTTATAGGTGTAAATGACGGCTGCGGTGTTGATTGACTGAGTGTGGACCTATTATTCAACTAGTTCTATCATACTGAAAGAGTTCGAACAGAAACGTCAGTGTGACGCCCACCTGATTCAATTTAAAAATGCCCTCGCTCATTATGCCGTATGATTCGTTAAATGGCAGGCATATTCCTTTTAATTAGATTGCCTTATCTAAATGGCTCACTTGATTTAATGTAAGTATACGTACTTTGAATAAAATAACAGTTAGAACGAAAATTGCCTCATTCTAAAAACACCACTTTCAAGCTCTTCGATGCAATAAGATTTCCCTAATGTGAGCCTTAGATGTGACCACTACGAAACCGAGACTAAAAGATTATTCGTCGTTACACACTCTTGATTACTAAATGTAGCTTAAAAAGTCATAACGAGGAATATAACAGCAACAAACCATTTCTGCTGCTTTATAATTAATTATGGCTTAGGAGCTAATTCACTTAGGTGCATTAAATATACTTTTAGTAAATAACTGGCTCGGTCATTATTGTAAAATGAAAGTCATGGTAATTATTTATTCATTTCTTTAAAACTTAAAATCATCTATTCACAGACTTCCACACGGCGTCATCTAGTCCCAAGCTACGCAATTTAATGCTTGTGTTATGATAACCAGATGACTGACAAACTACATAATGTAAACTCATATAAATAAATACATATTATACATAGGAAACGCCCAGACACGAAACAAATATTTGCAGACCATACAAACATTTGCCCCGCAGCGGTGATCGAACCCGCAACCTCTGCGTCTCAGGCGGGCTTTCAGCCACTGCGCCGCATAATAAGTCGTCAAGTCAGAAAGTTCGTACTTATCGTTAAGGCACGGCCAAATTCGTATTTGGCTCATGTCCACATTTTTAAGAAGTTACTATTACATTAAGGCAAAATGCTAGACTACTTATTTAAATGCACACTTTCATCTATTATGTTACTACGAAATGTCTAGACAATGTCGTAAAAATATGGTGCATTCAGGAAAATTTGACATTGGAGAACGAAATTATATACGTAATGTACATTGTTTTGTTCAATTTGTTGTGACAGAACCATTGAGATGTATTAAAGAGTCACAATCTAATAGCTGACAACACTCAAAAAATGTGCGAGCAAATTCAATGTTCTACAATTACATTTGACATTTGAATGTTACGTTATGTCGTTTGTTTTAATGTTCAATGTCGCTTGTACGCAAAAAAGTAAAACTCTGCTCACTACGTAGCGTGCGCAGAGTTTTAGCGTTTACATTTTATTTGTCTGATTGTGGCTCTATAATACATCTCAATGGACAGAACTTTAACTTATTTGAGACTGTATACGCCCGCGGCTTCGCACGCGTGGTACTAACCCGAATATCAAGTATTAGCCTATGTGTTATTCCAGCTCATAAGCTTTAAACGAGTATATTCAAAGTTTCAGCCAAATCCGTTCAGCAGTTGTATAAGTAGCAATGAAATGACTGTTCTCAACATTTTCTTGTTTCAATGTCCTTGAGATTCGAATGACGTAATTCATTCGCAGAATCCTGAGGCTCACGTTAATTTGTGACGACATTAATGCGGCTTTAACGACTTCAAATGTTTTCGTTTCGCGATTACAATTTAACTGCCGCTCTGCACTGGGCAAGTAAGGGATGATTGGCGTGGAAGCACAAAAGTTTTTACTGCCGAAATGAATGAAATATGAGCTTAAGATGGATATTGTTTAACAAGATGTAGCGATGACTTTGATCCTGTGACATTTGGAAAGAATTTGATAAAATCTGGATGTTATAGTACTTATAAAGAAATAACTAAATAAATAGATATCCTTGGACATTCCACACAGCGTCATTTAGTCCCAAGCTAAACAATTGAATGCTTGTGTTATGGTAACCAGATGACTGATACACTACATAGACACATTTTTTTGTTGTAAATACATAAATATTATGCATAGAAAGCACCCAACTAAAGGATTCTAAATATTATAAAAATGTTTTTTTTTTGATCCACAAGTATTTATTGGTCTTGTGAAATGTTTCTTGATATTCGTGATTTTAAAAATGTACCTTATGAACAAAAAATTTATGATTCACTCAATATTAGGTACATATAATACCTACCATCTTCTAATAAGATTTTAACGTTCAACTTATATTATGAAAAGTTTAGTTTCTACCTATTCAGTGTCAATCAGTGTATCTCAAAAAACTGTATAGCATCTACAATCTATAAAACATCAAACTTTTAAGTTCTGGTATTTTCTCTCAAACTCATCAACAAACTTAAGACGCTGAAAGCCAATATACCTACTTCAAAAGGAAAACAATATTATTTAATGTTTTAATTAGTGTTATTTCTGTTTGGCCGCTACTGGCTTAAGCCCGGACAGACTTACCAGAGGCATCTCGGAAATTAGGTTTATTTCAAAGGAATTCTGGTGATTTCGTCAGGTGTCCCAACAACTTGACAGAGCTCTTTTTTGTTTATTTTATTAATATATTTCTGGGTTAATTGTTTTCGTTGTTTCATGCACGTACGTTTCTTTAGAATGGCTAGTAGTTGCAATACGAGTTACCTATCAATGGTGTCTTTATGTTCAAAATTAAGTTTTAGAAGCTTCATTGATGATGAAGATAGATGACGCCGTGTGGAATGTCCAAGGATATTTATTTATTTATTATTTATTGCTAGGTCGTAATGATTTAAATTTTTGGGTTAAGTGCCAGTTATAATATAAGTTATAATATAAGTTATAATATAAGTTGCCTGTTCAGTTGACCAGTCAAGTTAAGCAAAAAAAGAACTAATACGTTGTACTAAAATGTTTATTCTCTTTAATCGTTGGCTGGCATGGCCATCAAAAACATTTATTACATGATTACTAACTCCCTATAATGATGGTATTTAATAGTTTAGTACTTAGGACATTCGCCTAATTTCGTCTTAGTTTCCTTTCAGTCATGTTGGCCCACTTGTTGCCAGCTGACGTGACTGAAACGACTATATTGTTTGGTTTAATGTCAATCGTTTCTTCAACCATTGCAAGAGTTTGTAAGCAAGCTATGGAATAGAGGTGCGAACAAAAATTTAAAACAGAAAGTTTAGTTTCAAAAAGTATGAGATTACGGTTTTAAAAATAAAATGATAAATACGATTATTATTACGGTATCCATAAGGTGCTGGAAACTTTATCTTAAATCTTTAGATAATTGAGATTGTGCATGCCAAGATTTATGCGTGAAACTAGAGCCGCCGCCTATTTTGTTTTATTAATACTTTGAGCAAAGGAATTTAAAAAAACTGAACGTTGCGTTTGTGAAACCTATAATAGGCTCTTTTTAACACCTAAGGTAGATTTCATGGTAATGGCAATTTCATTAGAAATTTATCTACGTAAAATACCGCAAAAACCTCAAAATTCTCGAGAAAATTTTAAAGTTTTTCTATACCTACCTCTAGTTTATTTCTAAGAACTCTGGGATTTTTTTCATTTGAAGAATGTGTCGTAAAATTTTAATTTGTAAGACAGCCCGTCTTGATTTACTCGAGTTTATGCGCTTCAAGATCTTAAGTAAATATCTTAGATTTATTATACGAGCAAATTTAACTGCTATCTGCTCATAAAAATGTTCAAGTAAATAAATACAATGTTGAGTCTTTTAAACTTGTTGAGTGTACCATTAGTAAAGCGCTTTGTTGTACTGATTAATCCAACTTAAGTAATTTTTTTATTGAAAGTATAACCATAATTATTATTATTTCCATAAATTTTTTTTGTTTTACTTTCATAATTATTACTCTGCTGCCATTTGCTGCTATATTTATGTATTGGAATTTACTAATGTCTAACATTTATTTTATTTTTTCCTCAGATGGATTGGCATCACAACACGTATAGAAAATAACATGCTGTCAGCATACAACGCGAGCCGCGATGTGGCTTCTCCGATAGACAGGCATGACCCAGCGGCTATGACATTCAATGGCTCGTCCTACATCGGCGGGGGTGTGTGGATCCTCACCAAAACACTTACTGGAGAATCCGTTGAAGTCATAGATGAGCCCAAATCCAACAAAACTACTGACATCATCGACGTCAAAGTCGTCCAAGTTGCATTCTGCATTCTGTA
The DNA here is from genome assembly GCA_963582015.1 of Xanthorhoe designata. Lineage (NCBI taxonomy): Eukaryota > Metazoa > Arthropoda > Insecta > Lepidoptera > Geometridae > Xanthorhoe > Xanthorhoe designata. Next base: position 2,497,422 of record OY757045.1, read on the forward strand.
CACCCTGATTTTTGTTCTTGGAGTCTTCGGCAATGTCCTGGTCTGCTATGTGGTCTTCAGGAATCGAGCGATGCAAACAGTCACTAACCTTTTCATAACAAACTTGGCGTTATCAGATATATTACTATGCGTATTCGCAGTGCCTTTGACTCCCATGTACACGTTTCTAGGGCGATGGGTCTTCGGACGATTGCTTTGCCATCTTATGCCGTATGCTCAAGGCACTAGCGTCTATATTTCTACTTTAACTCTTACCTCAATAGCGATAGATAGGTTTTTTGTTATAATTTATCCATTTCATCCTAGGATGAAACTAAATACTTGCATATTTATCATAGTGTTTATATGGTTGTTTTCACTAGTAGTAACTTGCCCGTACGGCCTCTTTATGGGCATCCAGATTACAAATAATAGAACGTATTATTGCGAAGAGAGTTGGCCTTCAGATAGATCTAGAAAGATCTTCGGAGTGTGCACAACTATTCTTCAATTTCTAATTCCATTTTTAGTAATAGCACTTTGTTACACGTGTGTTAGTATAAGATTGAACGACCGAGCGCGGTCTAAACCCGGTGCTAAGAATACAAGGAGAGAAGAGGCGGATAGGGATAGGAAGAAGAGAACAAACAGAATGCTCATATCTATGGTTGCCATATTCGGCATTTCGTGGCTTCCCTTGAACCTCATAAACATATTCAATGACTTCTACGCTCAGATGACCGAATGGAATTACTACTTTGTCTCCTTCTTTCTCGCCCATTCCATGGCGATGGCATCAACATGCTACAATCCATTCCTGTACGCCTGGTTAAACGAAAACTTCAGGAAAGAGTTTAAGCAGGTGCTTCCATTCTTTGAATCTACAGGAGGTGTGAGAAACTCATATCATTCTGGCAGAATGCCGACGCACAAAGCTGATAAAAACATATGCAATGGAAATGAGACTATACAAGAAACCCTTGTAGCTACCTCTTTCAATAGAGGACCGTCGATAAAGCATAGAATATTAGATGGAAATGGCAAGAAAGACAATGGAGTTGAGGTTGAAAGCATACTTTTGGAAGATAAGCCGTTATCGGCGACATTTCATACGAAGAGTGAAAACGTTAACTTGCATTTGATAGACGAAGAGTCACATGTCAGCGAGCCTAAGGAGAAGACATCCATGTAAATGTAAGTAATTAAGTTTATAAGTCAAAATGTTTTGAGCATATACCGGAGTTATGATAAAGTGTGAAAAGGATATTTGAATTGTATCATTTACACGATGCAAGATTTTCGCCTGTTGGATACAATTAAATTGACTGTCATCATGACTTACATGGTCCTAACAACAGTTGCTTACAATCATTGAACGTCAATTAGGTGCGCGTAATTATTGCATTTAATAATTGCTCTCCTACGTACAAGAAAATGGCAACATGTAAATGGTACTTAAAATTCATTTCACCTATCAACATTTTATTTCGCTGCCGGAAACCCAACGATTCTTTATTCGTTGTAAGACAGTTTAAGTATATACTAAGATCCCTTGTACAAATACCATTTACTCAGCGGGTCTCATTAAATATTGAAACTCAAGAACAAAGACTATTCAGGTCGTAGATTAAAGATGGTTTTATTTGATCCATCATTCATAAATCCACCGAAGAAATTCTAATTTCAAGTTACTCAATAGCGTTATCTTCCAAAGTTCAAGTCTGTTGACAAAGACATTTTATTTCTGCCTCTTCCTTTATTTCCATAACGACCAAAGTTTCTTTCAAACACCTTCCCTGAGGTCCAGATTAAGCCAATTACAGAACTAACTTCCATTTGCTCCTACTTTAAAGTTAGAATGTATAAAACTGTTAAGTGCGCTTATACGTATGAACTTACTAGCTTCAGGAGATAAACACTGTTACAGAACTAGTTTAATATCTACACACCTGTTAATAACTATAATAATATTTGTTGCGATTGACTTCTTGATAGACAAAACAAAGGCTATACCGCTGGTTTTGAAGATTTAAATAAATAAATATCCTTGGACATTCCACACCGCGTCATCTAGTCCCAAGCTAAGCAATTTAATGCTTGTGAGTTGTGTTATGGTAACCAGATGACTGTTATACTACATAGATACATTTTTTTTTGTAAATACATACATATTATACATAGAAAACACCCAGTCACGAAACAAATATCTGCAGATCATGCAAACATTTGTCCCGCGGCGGGGATCGAACCCGCAACCTCCGCGTCTCAGGCTGGCCTTCGCCCACTGCGCCACAGAGGTCGTCATTACTTATTTCAATTTAATTCAGTAATTATTTAGTTTTCACTCCAAACAAATCATAGCAATTTGTCTGCCAAGATACACTTAGGTGAAGCTCTAATAGTGCGGAAGTAATTTTTAAAGGTTTTTTCATAAATATCGTTTCCTCTAAAGTAGCGAATTTCACCGAGACACTAGTGGCAATTCGGAGTATCGCAAAAGCTAAACTTAACTAACTAAAAATGTTGCCGTCCCTGTCATAGCGATGGAAATAAAAAGGCATTAATTTTAGTTAGTTTAGTTTAGCTTTTGCGACACTCCGATTTGCCACTATTAAGTCATTATCAAAACATTTTTGTTTTCTACGCAACGTGCAATGCCGTTGAAAATGTGTGAAATACTTTAATACTCTAGCGAATGAAATTTCGACTTAATGCAAGCTTTAAATTAATTACAACTCCAATCAAATGTACTGATGTAAACCAACATCGATATATTAATCACCCTTGTCATCACTTGATTGAATCTATCCCTAATTCAAATTGCCTCGACCAGCTTATATAAACATGACTTGAAAACAACCCAAATTGATTGGATGGCTGAGTTGCTCATAGATTTAAGTTAACAAACAAATCTGTCAAGAATAGGGACAACTATCAGAATATAGGTATTTATTTCCAGAAACTAAACTACTACACTTTAGCTTCACTTAATATTCATTTATAAACTAATTGAATAATAAGCTGATTTCAAATATTTAATCTTATTACGAGTACGTAGAACAGATCTATCATCAAGAAGTTTTCTAAGAAGTATGCTAATAGTTGAATTCTCCTTATTTCAGATTTATATTCCGAGGACATCGATGAACGACAACTTGTGCATATAATTTTACAAAGAAAATGTAATTTTCTGTGTATTTCTTTGTCTAATAATTTCGATAAAGAATTTTTACTTTGCTTGCTGTGATTAAGTTAAGGTCAAAAACAAATTATACATAAAAATCTAGTTTGTAAGTACTACAATATAAAATACGTTAGCAGAATTTGATGTAAGGAACGTTTTAAAGTTTTCATTATTTTAATAGTAATAATCACTTTGCAAGTATTCAAACGGCCTACAATTTTGTAAATAAAACGTATACCTCCTTACAACTTGTATGATTGTAAATATATAATAGTGGCGATTCTGAGTGTCGCAAAAGCTAAACTAAGCTAACTAAAATTGTTGCCGTCCCTTTCATAGCGATGGGAATAAAAATGATGGCAATAGTTTTAGTTAGGTTAGTTTAGCTTTTGCGACACTCCGAATTGCCCCCAATAACAAATTAATAATTCGTGGTTATTTATCTAGATAGTAGGATATTAGATTAACGTTTCTCGACAAAAAATGAGCCCTTATTTCAAACACGACAAGTTTTTTACGTGTCATTAATTTATTGTAATTTTATTTTGTAAAATAATAAAATAGGCTGTATTTTGTGGATCTACTCGCTCTTTATTTTTATGTAAAAATCTTTTCGCTGTTTGAAATTAGTTTTTACTCGGGAAACATAAATCTATAAATAAAATAGTTAAGTATATTAAGTAAGCGAAATTTTAAAATTGTTATTACTAAATAGATATTTAATTTACATACTTTAAGTTTTTTACTGTATTGTAAATAATAGTTTTAATGCATTTAAATAGCTTGCTTGTAACAATCGAAATCGCATGTGGTTAAGTGTTTAGTCATGTGAAGTGTTACATTTTAATTGAAGATTAAATGAAAGTTAACTGTTTGTATGTTTTAAATTAATAATCCACCAAAGTAAGAAGAGTCCTTATAACAAGATATATAGGTACTGCCGTTTACTAATAAAACAGAATCTTGAACGGGCGGGCTTTGTTATTATTTTTGCATTAAACAAACTTTCTTCGCGAAGAGCACCAATGTATTTTTTTTATCAACCAATATTGTCTCACTGCTGGGAAAAAGTCTCCCCTATCTCTCCAACCATCTCTGTCCTTCGAGACTTCCCACCAATCTCTTTCGAAGGTGTCGAGATCGTCCCTCCAACGCTTCCTTGGCCGACCACGATCTCGCATACCGACGGGCTGCCAACTGGTAACGGCAGTCAATGACCACGTTTGAGCACCGTAGGTTAGGACGGGCATACACATGTCGATGAGTTTGCGCTTCAGTGTCAGAGGAAGGTCTCCCTTCATGTGCGCCTTCATGGACCAGTAGCTCTTCCAGGCGTTCTCAATTCACCAACCTAAATAAATTAATTTCATAATACCTAAAATAAATTGTACCTTAAAGTTGCAGCACAGTTGCTAAGTGTTTCATGAAACCAATTCGCACATCACTGTATGTTCTCATTTCTTCAATTCACATTTGATGTGGAGCTGTATGAAAAAAATTCGTCGTAACTTCAAAAGTTTAGAAACCGCTTATAGGTACAGCTAGTATCTCTGAAAAACATTAATCAACAAAGTTGCAGCACAATAATGGTACTCGTACATCCATTTAACGAGTTACATTTGCGAGTTCCGAGATAACGTGTTTGCTAGAATGTACTCGTAGTTACGTGGGTTTCCTAATGTTTAATTAACAATTTGTAGCACTACGGTTTTCAGGCAGTAAAACATAAATATTTATTTCTACTTGCAATTGCAATTAAATTTCATTAACTGAAAACTGATGAAATATTATGTAGCCTGTTCCGGTATTTAGGATTTTCATATTATATTTGGTAAACATAAAACAATACAAAATGGCTCTCCTATGTATCCGAAGGAAGATTAGACAAAGCCATGCATTCAGAACTGTCACTAACAGTGAGCCTAAATGGGGAAAATAGCTTAGACGTTAGATATAGGTTTATGAAATTCAAGTGGAACTGGGCAGAGCACCTGGAAAAAAAGTAAGTAAGGATGAGCAATTGGCCAACTCTGGTGACGCAGTTTTGTAGGAGTTTTTCGCCTAAAGGCCTCCGTCATGGCTTAACTTTAAAAGCCGGGACCGACAATTTAACGTGCCCTCCAAAGCACGTAAACGCTTAGATAATGGTGACAACAGGTGGAACAAGATGCTGACGAAATGGAAACCCAGAAAATTTAAAGACGACGCTCGTCGATCTCTTTCAGGTAACTTTTTTTTGTTTCGTATTATTGAATACATTAACTTGCCGAATTACCCTTCATGGGGTATAACTAATTAACACGGTAGGTAGTGAAAGCCTTTAGTTAAGTAAATTGGCCACTTTGTATGATGAAACATGAAACACACTTTTTACGAAATTGTTAGATGGATAACAGACTTAATTTTTTAAACAAATAACTTTTATTTCGACGGTATGAATATTTTATTTAAGAAACAAAATCGAAGTATTCACAAAACGAACTTAATTATATTTCATATAGCTCATGCCGGATTCTACAAATGTTCGGATGCAATTAGGTTGCAATACCTGTAAAACGTCAAAACGCCTCAACCGTCCGCTCGTTCGATGTGGCCACCGCACGCCAGGCTTAGGCCTAGCCCCTAGCAAAGACGATTAATATCTAGAAGACAGACAAAGGCCATACATAAAATCGTAACCCGTACCAGATAGCCTGGAAACTTTAAAACATCAATTTTATCCAAGAAATTTCAATTACTTTCTAGTTAAAATTACTTAAACATTTTTTTATATTGAATATTGTTGCTACCTACTACTAAGTATTGAAATTTCTTGGATAAAATTGATGTTTTAAAGTTTCCAGGCTATCTGGTACTGCGGGATCAGGTTTACGATTTTGTGTATGGCCTTTGTTTGTCTTCTAGATATTAATCGTCTTTGCCCCTAGTCACCGCGCATTCGGTGTGGACGAGCACTAGAGGATGATGACACTAGCTAGACCATCCATACCCTGCAGTTGTGACTCTATTTACGTTTAAACTTTAGAATACCAAAATAATTATTTCGCAATAATCTCGTAAATTTTACAGTGCCTAGTAATTTATCTACATAGTTCCATGAAAATTACAGTGAAAAGCAGTAATCAATCGTAAACTTCCACCGCATGAATGATTTATGATATCCCACACGTCGGCCGTAGTCCCAATATTTTGATTACTCTAGTTTCTGGGAATTACTGAAAAGCTATCATATAAAACTATTTTAGTTCAGAATGTTTTGCGTTCGATTCAGTGGTTATCTAAACCAATTTGAAACTACAATGTAAACTAAACATAAATATATAAATTATCTGTAAAAAAGGTTGCTGCTCTTTGCTGTTTAATAAAGGTTGAAATCTGATACAATTTATGTTGTGATTAATTTTTATTGGTTAATGATGTTATTATATAATCAAACATATAAGTACTTACAAAATAGCAAGTTAAAACCAATACTGCTACACAAAAATTGCTTCAGACAAATTCCAAAAAATACGTTACGATATTGTGACCCAAAATATGGAGGTCTTATCAACATAAACGAAATATGTACAATAAGATTTATTGTGATTTATTCGAAAAGTTCTCGCCAAAGGACAATAATAGGTACATTTTGCCAAACACATGATAGCTCAGGCTAGTTTTCGCGAACGAATCTAATAACAATAACATTATGTTAGTTCTACGGAAAATATTTCTCTGACATTTGATTTATGGTTATTCGTTTAAATCAAAGTGGACCTCGGGATAAAATATATTTTCATCTCGGAAAATGATCAATTTATTTGTAGACGAAACCAAGATCGAAAGCTTACGTAGAATCAGGCTGACTGGATTGTCCAATTCTTGTGGTTACGTTCACTTTGTTCACACCTTTAATTTTTAAAAAGAACTTTAATTTATCACCAAAACTTGACACGCTGGCGTATCTGTAACGCTTGTTTAGAAGTAAGTTCAACTTAGTTAGAAAAGTTGTGCTATGAGTTTCCACACTTGCCTTAATGCAGTTTGACGTAAGAATTAAGAGCTACCTACTTCATGATGTGAATAATGAGGCTGGGTGGCACGCTTCATGGGTTCAATCTTCTAAATTAGGACAGTTGGTTATATTTTCATTTGAAAAAGGGGGTACTACTTATCTAAGTAGCTATATTTTCGTACAGACCCCTAATTTACTTACTCTATTTTTTGGAATTTCTGGATATGAACATTTTTAGACTAGAGCGATCAATTTTTGTTTTAAACCCCGACATAGTTGGGGGTGTAAGTAAAAAGTAACGTTTTAGAAAGCCTGATGTTTTTATATGACGTTACTTATAAAAAACTTAGGCCTTTACATCTTTTACTAGATGATTTATACAGAGTCAGTAGGCAAGCTTTGCCTACACTTAACGGGACACTGTAGTGCCTGGGACACTGTTGAGATGGAATAGGCTTTCACAGCACCTAAACCATCCTCTCAGCTTAGCCAGCCATATCCACAGAAAAGACAATGGTCAATACGTGTGGGGCTAACTAGCCGTGGGTTTCTTCACGATGTTTTCCTTCACCGTTAAAAGCTCGTGTTATAGTAGCATATACATTTTTCGGTACGAAAAGTTCATTGATGCACCGGATTCGAACTCACGACCTTCGCATCGAAAGTCTAAGTACCTACTTATCCACAACCAACACGGCTTTTTCGTTACTTATTTAATGTTACTTATAAAGGTGTTAAGAAACGCTCGTTGTTACGAGTACTTTGCAGGTAAAAAAATTAAGTTCGTATGAGCAAGTGGCCAACTCTTGTGACGGAGTTTTTAGGCCGCCTAAAGGCCTCCATCATGGCTTAACGACTTTAAAAGCCGGGACCGACAATTTAACGTGCCCTCCGAAGCACGGAAGCGCCCAGCTGATAATGCCACTTGCGGTCACCCATCCAAGGTGTGACCGCTCAGAACGTTGCTTAACTTCAACGATCTATCAAGAACGTCTTAGCAAGTTTCGCCACGAGCGCTTCAAGCGCTGCAAGTTTACTAGCTGTAGTACAGAAGAAAAGTCGTGCTACTATTATATCAGTTTCTGGGCACATGAAATGAAAAATGAAATATGATCACGACTGTATCCCGGTAGCGGTAGACATTTCTTTCAGATCATTAGGCAATTTTTTAGATCTTTTCGAAGATGTCTAAGGGGGTAGCCAGAGGGGGGGGGGCATATTTATATTCATATTCTGGGCACATATATTTTTATAATGATTAATGTACATAATAGTATAGCGTATAACTAACAGCATCCTTTGAAACAGTGAATAATTTTCCAAACAGTACAGTGATTCCGATGATCTATTAGAAACAATCTAGCACTTTCTCATTTTTATATTGTAGTAGCAGTGAAATCTAATTCTTTACAAAAAACATTTTATTTCGACACTTCACTTATAGCTATCAAATTAATACCCTCTATGAATTTAATATTTACGGTATCCTAAAACATAGGATTTACTCTGAATATAACAGAAAAAAAGATTTCTTGTAAGTTATAACAAAATTAAATTTGTAAAAATAAGATTCCCTTTCAAGAGAATGTCTCACACGATAAGGCCCTGAGAAAATACGACCTACGATCGTATTAATGACTGACGACACTTGGCAACATCGTTCCATCATGTAATTACCCCTAATCACTCTCGCCGGTTTCTTTTCTAAGCGAGGTGAGTAATATACGTTTCAAATATGGTTAAAAACGAACGTAACGAACAAGAGGGCCTAGCCAACCGGCATTCGCTATGAAGCGATTCGATTTCTATCATCGCTAGTCGCTACACCTTTGATTTGACATTTCTGATCGCTCGAGTTTTCGTCATCGAATGTCAATTCCTATACATTTTTTTTAGTTTCTAATCGAAAGCGATTGTCGAAATGTAACATGGCTAGGGCCTCAGGTCACATAATTCCAAAGAAATTATTTATTATAATTACTTATTTATTTGTTGAGGTCGAAATCTGCTAGTTTGTAGTCGTCTTTTTAGGTGTTACCATTCTTCAATATAGCAATTTCATACAAAACTATCTTTAAAATCTTCAATTAATTTAAATTAATTTAAGAATTGCTACTTATACAATTCCACAGATAATACTCAAAGTTTGATCCAAAACAGTCCTCTTAGTTAAATCATTATCTAACAAAAGATGCAAAGGACATTGCTCTGCGTCCATACATTGTTTCCCCTGGAGCCAAGAGCATCGGAAATTTATGTATTGTATTCTCTATCATTAGTAGATTCTTAAAAGATCTTGTATTTGTAGCGGACTAGCTGCAAAAAAGGTATATTTCAAAACAAGTATCAGATTTTGAGGTTATAATCTAACCATAACAACGAATATTAAATGTAGGTACCTACGATTTTTCATAGCTCTGAGTGATTTTTAAGAAACTGAAAGGTAGGTAATATCATAATACCTACCTATTCTTCCAATAACATGGAACCACCCGCAGAGCCACAATTTACACAAAATACACATTCCATTGCGTAGGTATGCGTAGGATCTAAGTCCGTTTTAGAGTGCCAAGTTATCGTTCGAGCGGTACACAGTTCCGAAAATCACAGCCAGGTAAATCGTTTTTTAAAACAATCCAAGTCCGTTAAAATAGCCAAGTCGTAAAAAAGTCCCGAAAGTCACCAAAACACCGAACACAAGAAAAGAACACAGGAAAAGCACAGCACAGGAACTGTAACTTTGCCAAAGTGACAATAACGGACGACGCGACGTGACGTTCACAGCAAAACTAGGGTTGTAGTACGACACCACACCAATAATCGATTTTTTCGATTAAGATTTACTGTGGTCTTAAATTATTTCAAACTGTCTGTTACATCACCTTTGTCATATAAACATTACAAGTATGTGTGACAATGGTTTATTTTACGCCGAAAAAGAAATGTTATTTTTGTATTAATTGTCGTAAAAAATGAATTAGAGAATCAAAATAAAAAGTTTTGATTACTGTATAATATTATTCTTACTACCTATTTAAAAATTGGAGTATGACTGCATACATAAAGTAGGTATTCTTATTAGGTTTTTAAAAATACACTTTAGAAAAGAAAACACAATCGATCGATTAATAATTCAATCAATCGATTATAATTGATTGGACATCCCTATTTCACTTCTGACACGACATGACATTATGCGAAGATGGCGATCTAATGTTATTAGTCGCGTTAAATTCTATTAAAAGTACATTTTGGAATACAGCTAGTTCGTGATACAGAAGTATTTGCAACTTAAATCATAAAATAGGCGATTAATTATCGTTTAATCTGATACTCTTTATTGCACAGGGTCGATTTGGACATTGTCTTTTCAACTAAACTCAACCATACTCAGCGTCCTCAATTCATGTTAACCGTTCACGGTAGTTACACATGGCAATAAAAAACTATATAGGTAAGTAACCAGTAGATAAGTATTTTTTAAACTTGTTCAAAGAATATAGAAATCCAATGAGAACCATTTTACCCTAAATGCCTGCATAAATATCTCAAAATGGTTAATTAGCGGCAAATAGCCTAATTCTGTGTCCCATACATAATATTCATTAAGATAATTGATAGATGGCCACTCCAATATGGGAAATTAGGCTTTTTGGCACGGATTGAAAATAACTATAGCATCAGTTTCTATGTGCACCAATATTATAATATAAAAAGGTAAAGCTAGTAAGTTTGGGTGTACCTAGCATACATTTTTTGCAATTACATATTTTAATAACGTCGTCGTATGCTCATCGTTTCTATAAAGAAATAATATGAACACGATTGTATTCCTTAGGTGCGGTAGACAAATTAATTCAGATCTTTTTAGTCAATTTAGACCCTTGAAAGATGTCTAAAGGGTAATCAGAGGTATATGGTAGACTAGCTGCGCCCCGCAGTGTTACCCGCGGTGAATAGCTTCCGTTCCCGTGGGAATAACGGGATCAAAAGTAGCCTATTTATATATTATTTTTAATCCAGGGTATAAGCAATTCCGGTACCAAATTTTATTTAAATCCGTCCAGCTGTTTGAACGTAAAAAAAGTAACAAACACACTTAGACACACACACACACACAAACTTTCACCTTCTTCTTCACCTTTATTATTTTAGTGTGATGTGATGTCCACATTTTTCAGAAGTCAACTTTCTATACTTGACAGGTTGTAGGCAAGGTGACCAAATTTTATCATAGAATCATTATTTTATGCAGACTAATATCAAAAAATCAGGTTGAATAGAGTACATTTCAACGTAGTAAGGAAAATTTAATGATAAATACAAAGTTTTGATGGAAACAACGTAAATCTGCGCGGTGAAAATGGAATTCTTATGTTCTCGTCCGATGTAATAGTTAGCACTAACTTTGAAGTGCTTATTAACCTTGCCTGTTGGGTAGAATATAGTGCAAACTGGCGAGTTGAAATTGAAACGCGTACTTATTGTTAGTGCTTCTTTTCTTCTATACTTACCATCTTATTCAAAACTAGATTTGCGCAAAAGTTTTACATGCACTATAACGAAATGTCAAATAGCCTATAAAATTCCTCAAAATTTTAATCCGACTGGTAGTTATAGATATTAGCAAATTCACCTTCATGATTCAGTAATACTGTACTGGATTTCAACCATAAAATGTTTTTTTTTAAATGGTGTAAAAATAACCAACTTAAGCCCTTTAACATAACACACTCCTAATAAAATACTTCATCACAAATCGTCAATTAAGTCAATTATTGCATTCAATTATTGCTCTGGTGCGTACAAGAAAATGGCATTATGTAAATTGGTACTCTTGACTCGTAAAAGATTCAAATGCTTTTGGCAAGCTGTAACACTATGTTTTATGTTACAACGATGGCTGCACATAATCCCAAACCTACTATGTCATGTGCGCGCTGGGAACGAGGGTCGAATAAATGCCACTCAGGCCGTTACTTGAAAATTTTTGCAATATTTTCCCGTTTTCATCCAGTTTCGGCAGCTATGCCACAAATGTAACGTTCTTGATAGTTGGTTTTATGAAGTGTATGGTAAAGTTGAAAAGACAAAAAAAAGTAGAGATGGAGGATGCGAAAATGGGCTGCGCAGAGAAAAATTTAGCACGGCGGCGCGGTATTTTCGCTTCCCACAGCGGCAGCGAATACCGCGTAGGTCCGAACAGACCTTTACAAAAGAAGTGATTTTTCTTGCCAAATCATAACGTTCCTGCCGTCTTGGGTCGAAACAGCGAAACCGTCTTTATGACATCATTTAACCATTTGGTTTTTCTTCTGTCTGGCCTTGTGACCCTCATTCGGTCAGTGCGTCTGTACAATACTACCGTCTTCCAGACGCTCCAAGTGTCTGATCTCCATTTAAACTGCTCCTATTTCAACATATGATAATAAATGAAAAATCTTACTAAAAGTTAAAGGCTCCGGCAGGATTCGAACCTGCGTAGATACAAGCGATCGCTCTTAAGCCGAGCTGCCTGACCACTAGGCTACGGACCCTCTAAGCCGAGGCCTGAAACTATTAGTAAGATGATTTTGTATCGGTTAAAGCACCGATGAGCGCCATCTACAGGGATATTAGAATATCACCTGCTCATTGATTGAAGTTGCATTCAACACAAATGACCAGAGATGTCGCTACGCTAATTCTATAATTTATTTATTATTTTACAGTGTTAAACCACACTTAGGTATTGGAAATTTCATTATAAATGAAAAATCTTACTAAAAGTTAAAGGCTCCGGCAGGATTCGAACCTGCGTAGATACAAGCGATCGCTCTTAAGCCGAGCTGCCTGACCACTAGGCTACGGACCCTCTAAGCCGAGGCCTGAAACTATTAGTAAGATGATTTTGTATCGGTTAAAGCACCGATGAGCGCCATCTACAGGGATATTAGAATATCACCTGCTCATTGATTGAAGTTGCATTCAACACAAATGACCAGAGATGTCGCTACGCTAATTCTATAATTTATTTATTATTTTACAGTGTTAAACCACACTTAGGTATTGGAAATTTCATTATAAATGAAAAATCTTACTAAAAGTTAAAGGCTCCGGCAGGATTCGAACCTGCGTAGATACAAGCGATCGCTCTTAAGCCGAGCTGCCTGACCACTAGGCTACGGACCCTCTAAGCCGAGGCCTGAAACTATTAGTAAGATGATTTTGTATCGGTTAAAGCACCGATGAGCGCCATCTACAGGGATATTAGAATATCACCTGCTCATTGATTGAAGTTGCATTCAACACAAATGACCAGAGATGTCGCTACGCTAATTCTATAATTTATTTATTATTTTACAGTGTTAAACCACACTTAGGTATTGGAAATTTCATTATAAATGAAAAATCTTACTAAAAGTTAAAGGCTCAGGCAGGATTCGAACCTGCGTAGATACAAGCGATCGCTCTTAAGCCGAGCTGCCTGACCACTACTAATAGTTTCAGGCCTCGGCTTAGAGGGTCCGTAGCCTAGTGGTCAGGCAGCTCGGCTTAAGAGCGATCGCTTGTATCTACGCAGGTTCGAATCCTGCCTGAGCCTTTAACTTTTAGTAAGATTTTTCATTTATAATGAAATTTCCAATACCTAAGTGTGGTTTAACACTGTAAAATAATAAATAAATTATATGATAATAAAATGAAATAATTTTCCGGCCATTCCTATAAAACGGACGATACGATAGAATAGATACCTAAATTCAGAATTATTTTATAAAAAGATTTTAGGTACAATAAATGCTTTTACAAGTATGATAAAGAAAGTTCCAAATAGTTAGTGCTCAACTTTAGAGAAAATATTGTCACAGCGTAGAACGTTCGAAATAATATTTAGTCCATCTGTCGTTTAATTTCTGTCTAACGACAATAAGTAAAACATAGTATATTAAAACAGCCCGTAAGAAACTCCACTATGCATTCATTTTAGCTATAAATATTTTCACCGCATGCTCCACACAAAAGTCGTATAACTACAATATGCTGAATTCATAACTATGCAATGAAACAACACGTTGGCCAAAGCACCTACTTACGAGTTGTCCCGCAATATGGACAGAATGGTTGGAAACTTAATTGCGTTCGCCGAACTTTTTACGCGGGATGAAGTAAAAGCATTTTTATTGCACATAAAATTATTTTCGTACGTAATGTTTCTGTGGTGCGTATGCTATCGGTGTGTTTCAGATGAAGGCTTAAAGCGTATTTTGTAAATATAAACGAACTTTCCTTTTTAAAAGCTTTGTTTGGCAACAATCTGAACGGAAACTGACGATGCGCCAACGATATAGATTACAGAGAAATCTATTCACCGAAACCCATGTGGTGTAGTTTTCGGGGAAAATAGAAGCTATTGGTTCGGATAATGAAAGTGGAGGAGAACCGCCTGGTACGAGAGGATGGAATGTCCGCGAGATTTGGATGGTATAGCGCCGTGTGTCTGCTTGACCTGAAATGGAATGTAGATAGGCTTCGCCCACGTGTGCACCCCTAATGAAGTGAAAGGAGTAAAATCAAATTTCTTACACATTATAGTTATAATTGGAAGAAATTTGATTTGATATCATTAAATGTTTCCCGAACTACCTCTCAAATATGAGGGCAATTATAGGTTGTATTCGTTTGTATCGTTGATTTTCCTTAAATGTTCAAAAAGCTAACATGCGAGCGAAGTGAGCTTCTTTAAGCGAGCCGTAATTTTTTATGTATACATATTTAAAGAAATCAAGCGGGACTTCAAACGCTTTCAAAAAGTCGGGTTATTCGCAACAACGTCTATTCGGGCTCGGTAATTTGATTTTGTTAAAAATATCATCCCTTTCTGATTCAATACAACAACACAATGGAGGCGGCATTGTTATAAAATGATTAGACATGTAACGAAATTTGTATCCATGATAATGCTAAGCCCTCGATTCGAAGAAGCAGGATGACATTTAACGGACAGATCCATCGTCAGGGGCCGTGGAGCGTGACATGAGGAAATACGGAGAATACGGAGAGTGCTCTCAGCTGAAGGCAAATTGTGATGTAGGTTAATGTACGAATATCCTACTAATATTAGCCCTTCTAGTTATGAAGATAAGCTATTACAAAAAAATATGATCAGATTTATATTTGAAGACTAGTTTGCGTGGTGCGCGAGCTGCGAGCAGCTCGCGGTTTTCTTTATCCATGTGTTTGACAGGTTGAGAGTACCCTTGTAAAATTTTGAGAATCCATAGGAGATTAAAAATATTTAATAAACCGCTATGGGAAGCCCTAAATCAGTATGAAAACCCTTTAGGAGCGATAGAGCATTAAAAAAAAAAAAAAAGGAAAAAAATATCCCATGTCGTCGGCCCTGAGTTACGCTTCACCCACTCGACCTTCGTTACGCTACGGAGGTCGGCGGCTCGCTTCGCTCGCCACCTCCCCCCTCCGCTCCACTCAGGTCTCGTAGGTTCGCTCCACTCAGGACCTCCGACCTGTTTGATGTTTGCGTGGTGCGCGAGCTGCAAGCAGCTCGCGGTATTTTTTTCCTATTTTTGACAAGTAGAGACCCTTAAAAAATTTTGAAAAAAAAAAAATTTAAGAAAAAAAAAAATTTTTGAAAAAAAAAAAAAAATTAAAAAAAAAAAAATTTACAAAAAAAAAAAATTATAAAAAAAAAATATTTCCCTCAAGTTTCCAAGTCGTCGGCCCTGAGTTACGCTCACCCACTCGACCTTCGTTACGCTACGGGGGTCGGCGGCTCGCTTCGCTCGCCACCTCCCCCCTCCGCTCCACTCAGGTCTCGTAGGTTCGCTCCACTCAGGACCTCCGACACCTACCCACTATAATATTTGTTCAAACACCTAATGGATATCTCTAACCGTTGTGAAGTTACAGCTCTTTCAATTTTAGGGGAGGTTGGGGAGGGGGTGGGGGGAGTTTTGAAATTTTTTTCGACCAACCACCTGCCCCTTTACAAGAATCTGAAAAAAAAAATGATCCAAGTCTCTTAACTTCCGAGATTCGCAAAAGGGGGGGAGAGTGGGGGCAAAGGGGGCAACACTGAAAAAAAATTTTTACTTCCCCGAGCCTCCTCTATACGAATCTGTAAAAAAAAAAGTTCCAAGTCTTAAGGTTTCCGAGATACGAAAAAGGGGGGGGGGAAGGGGGGCAAAAAGGGGGGGTTTGGGATTTTTCCCCAACTCACCAGACCTACCCCTATACGAATCCATCAAAATATACCCACCTCCCCATCCACCATCATGGAGAACAATTATGTCAATGAGTGAGTGAGTCAGTGAATCAGTGGTAGTTTAAGTTTATATATTATAACTAGTTTGCGTGGTGCGCGTGCTGCAAGCAGCACGCGGTTTTCTTTTTCCATGTTTCTGACAGATGGTAATACCCTTCTAAAATTTTGAGAATCCATAGGAGATTAAAAATATTTAATAAACCGCTATGGGAAGCCCTAAATCAGTATGAAAACCCTTTAGGAGCCCTAAAGCATTAAGAAAAAAAAAAAAAGAAAAAAATTTACCAAGTCGTCGGCCCTGAGTTACGCTTCACCCACTTGACCTTCGTTACGCTACGGAGGTCGGCGGCTCGCTTCGCTCGCCACCTCCCCCCTCCGCTCCACTCAGGTCTCGTAGGTTCGCTCCACTCAGGACCTCCGACCTGTTTGATGTTTGCGTGGTGCGCGAGCTGCAAGCAGCTCGCGGTATTTTTTTCCTACTTTTGACAGGAAGAGACCCTTATAAAATTAAGAAAAAAAAAAAAAAAAAATTAAAGAAAAAAAAAATTAAGAAAAAAAAAATTTATGAAAAAAAAAAAAAAAAAAAAAATTAAAAAAAAAAAAAAAAAATTAAGAAAAAAAAATTTGTAAAAAAAAAAATTCCCCTCAAGTTTCCAAGTCGTCGGCCCTGAGTTACGCTCACCCACTCGACCTTCGTTACGCTACGGGGGTCGGCGGCTCGCTTCGCTCGCCACCTCCCCCCTCCGCTCCACTCAGGTCTCGTAGGTTCGCTCCACTCAGGACCTCCGACACCTACCTACTATAATATTTGTTCAAACACCTAATGGATATCTCTAACCGTTGTGAAGTTACAGCCCTTTCAATTTTAGGGGAGGTTGGGGAGGGGGGGGGGGGGAGTTTTGAAAAAATATTTTGACTATCTAGATGCCCCTTGTTACGAATCTGAAAAAAAATTTGTTCCAAGTCTTAAGGTTTTCGAGATTCGAAAAAGGGGGGGAGAGGGGGGGCAAAGGGGGCAACACTGAAAAAAAATTTTTACTTTCCCGAGCCTCCTCTATCCGATTCCGCAAAAAACAAAAATTACGGGTCTCCTAGTTTCCGAGATCCTCAATAGGGGGGGGGCAAGGGGGGCAAAAAGGGGGGGTTTGGGATTTTTCCCCAACTCACCCGAGTTACTTGTTTATGAATCTGTCAAAATATACCCACCTCCCCATCCACCATCAGGGAGAACAATTATGTCAATGAGTGAGTCAGTCAGTGAATCAGTGAGTGGTAGTTTAAGTTTATATATTATAATAACTAGTTTGCGTGGTGCGCGTGCTGCAAGCAGCACGCGGTTTTCTTTATCCATGTTATTGACAGGTAGGTTTACCCTTTTAAAATTTTGAGAATCCATAGGAGATATAAAATATTTAATAAACCGCTATGGGAAGCCCTAAATCAGTATGAAAACCCTTTAGGAGCCCTTAGCCATTAAGAAAAAAAAAAAAAAAAGAAAAAAATTTACCAAGTCGTCGGCCCTGAGTTACGCTCACCCACTCGACCTTCGTTACGCTACGGGGGTCGGCGGCTCGCTTCGCTCGCCTCCTCCCCCCTCCGCTCCACTCAGGTCTCGTAGGTTCGCTCCACTCAGGACCTCCGACGCCTACCCACTATAATATTTGTTCAAACACCTAATGGATATCTCCAACCGTTGTGAAGTTACAGCTCTTTCAATTTTAGGGGAGGTTGGGGAGGGAGGGGGTGAGTTTTGAAAAAATATTCTGACTAATTAAGTTCCTCTTAATACAAATCTGAAAAAAAATTTGTTCCAAGTCTTAAGGCTTTCGAGATCCGCAAAAGGGGGGGAGAGGGGGGGCAAAGGGGGCAACACTGAAAAAAAATGTTTACTTCCCCGAGCCTCCTCTATCCGATTCCGTAAAAAAAATTGTTCCAAGTCTCTTAGTTTCCGAGATCCTCAAAAGGGGGGGGGGAAGGGGGGCAAAAAGGGGGGGTTTGCGATTTTTCCCGAAGTCACCAGACCTACCTCTATACGAATCCGTCAAAATATACCTACCTTCCCATCCACCATCAGGGAGAACAATTCTGTCAGTCAGTGAGTGGTAGTCTAAGTTTATATATTATAGAACTAGTTTGCGTGGTGCGCGTGCTGCAAGCAGCACGCGGTTTTCTTTTTCCATGTTTCTGACAGGTAGAGAGACCCTTATAAAATTTTGAGAATCCATAGGAGATATAAAATATTTAATAAACCGTAATGGGAAGCCCTAAATCAGTATGAAAACCCTTTAGGAGCCCTAAACCATTAAGAAAAAAAAAAAAGAAAAAAAAAACCCATGTCGTCGGCCCTGAGTTACGCTTCACCCACTCGACCTTCGTTACGCTACGGAGGTCGGCGGCTCGCTTCGCTCGCCACCTCCCCCCTCCGCTCCACTCAGGTCTCGTAGGTTCGCTCCACTCAGGACCTCCGACCTGTTTGAGGTCTGCGCGGTATTTTTTTCCTATTTTTGACAAGTAGAGACCCTTAAAAAATTTTGAAAAAAAAAAAAATTTAAGAAAAAAAAAATTAAGAAAAAAAATTTTTTAGAAAAAAAAAAAAAAATAATAATAATTAAAAAAAAAAAATTCCTCTCAATTTTCCAAGTCGTCGGCCCTGAGTTACGCTCACCCACTCGACCTTCGTTACGCTACGGGGGTCGGCGGCTCGCTTCGCTCGCCTCCTCCCCCCTCCGCTCCACTCAGGTCTCGTAGGTTCGCTCCACTCAGGACCTCCGACGCCTACCTACTATAATATTTGTTCAAAAACCTAATGGATATCTCTAACCGTTGTGAAGTTACAGCTCTTTCAATTTTAGGGGAGGTTGGGGAGGGCGGGGGGGTGTTTTGAAAAAATATTTCGACTATCTAGATGCCCCTTGTTACGAATCTGAAAAAAAAATTGTTCCAAGTCTTAAGGCTTTCGAGATCCGCAAAAGGGGGGGAGAGGGGGGGCAAAGGGGGCAACACTGAAAAAAAATTTTTACTTCCCCGAGCCTCCTCTATCCGATTCCGCAAAAAAAAATTGTTCCAAGTCTCTTAGTTTCCGAGATCCTCAAAAGGGGGGGGAGAAGGGGGGCAAAAAGGGGGGGTTTGCGATTTTTCCCGAAGTTTCCAGACGTACCTCTATACGAATCCGTAAAAATATACCTACCTCCCCATCCACCAACAGGGAGAACAATTCTGTCAGTGAGTGAGTGGTAGTCTAAGTTTATATATTATAACTAGTTTGCGTGGTGCGCGAGCTGCGAGCAGCTCGCGGTTTTCTTTATCCATGTGTTTGACAGGTAGGTTTACCCTTTTAACATTTTGAGAATCCATAGGAGATATAAAATATTTAATAAACCGCTATGGGAAGCCCTAAATCAGTATGAAAACCCTTTAGGAGCCCTAAAACATTAGGAAAAAAAAAAAAAAGAAAAAAATCCAAGTCGTCGGCCCTGAGTTACGCTTCACCCACTCGACCTTCGTTACGCTACGGAGGTCGGCGGCTCGCTTCGCTCGCCACCTCCCCCCTCCGCTTCACTCAGGTCTCGTAGGTTCGCTCCACTCAGGACCTCCGACCTGTTTGATGTTTGCGTGGTGCGCGAGCTGCAAGCAGCTCGCGGTATTTTTTTCCTATTTTTGACAGGGAAAGACCCTTATAAAATTTTGAAAAAAAAAAAAAAAAATTAAAAAAAAAAAATTAAAAAAAAAAAAATTAAGAAAAAAAAAATTTATGAAAAAAAAAAATTAAAAAAAAAAAATTAAGAAAAAAAAAAATTTATGAAAAAAAAAAAAAAAAAAATTAAAAAAAAAAAATTAAGAAAAAAAAATTTTATGAAAAAAAAAAAAAAAAATTAAAAAAAAAAAAAAATTAAGAAAAAAAATATTTGTAAAAAAAAAAATTCCCCTCAAGTTTCCAAGTCGTCGGCCCTGAGTTACGCTCACCCACTCGACCTTCGTTCCGCTACGGGGGTCGGCGGCTCGCTTCGCTCGCCACCTCCCCCCTCCGCTCCACTCAGGTCTCGTAGGTTCGCTCCACTCAGGACCTCCGACGCCTACCCACTATAATATTAGTTCAAACACCTAATGGATATCTCTAACCGTTGTCAAGTTACAGCCCTTTCAATTTTAGGGGAGGTTGGGGAGTGGGGGGGGAGTTTTGAAAAAATATTTTGTCTAACCAAGTTCCCCTTAATACAAATCTGAAAAAAAATTTGTTCCAAGTCTTAAGGTTTTCGAGATTCGAAAAAGGGGGGGAGAGGGGGGGCAAAGGGGGCAACACTAAAAAAAAATTTTTACTTCCCCGAGCCTCCTCTATCCGATTCCGCAAAAAACAAAAATTACGGGTCTCGTAGTTTCCGAGATCCTCAATAGGGGGGGGGGAGGGGGGGCAAAAAGGGGGGGTTTGGGATTTTTCCCCAACTCACCCGAGTTACTTGTTTATGAATCTGTCAAAATATACCCACCTCCCCATCCACCATCAGGGAGAACAATTATGTCAATGAGTCAGTGAGTGAGTCAGTGGTAGTTTAAGTTTATATATTATAACTAGTTTGCGTGGTGCGCGTGCTGCAAGCAGCACGCGGTTTTCTTTATCCATGTTTCTGACAGGTGGTAGCTACCCTTTAAAAATTTTGAGAATCCATAGGAGATTAAAAATATTTAATAAACCGCTATGGGAAGCCCTAAATCAGTATGAAAACCCTTTAGGAGCCCTTAGCCATTAAGAAAAAAAAAAAGAAAAAAATTTACCAAGTCGTCGGCCCTGAGTTACGCTCACCCACTCGACCTTCGTTACGCTACGGGGGTCGGCGGCTCGCTTCGCTCGCCTCCTCCCCCCTCCGCTCCACTCAGGTCTCGTAGGTTCGCTCCACTCAGGACCTCCGACGCCTACCCACTATAATATTTGTTCAAACACCTAATGGATATCTCCAACCGTTGTGAAGTTACAGCCCTTTCAATTTTAGGGGAGGTTGGGGAGGGAGGGGGTGAGTTTTGAAAAAATATTCTGACTAATTAAGTTCCTCTTAATACAAATCTGAAAAAAAATTTGTTCCAAGTCTTAAGGCTTTCGAGATCCGCAAAAGGGGGGGAGAGGGGGGGCAAAGGGGGCAACACTGAAAAAAAATGTTTACTTCCCCGAGCCTCCTCTATCCGATTCCGTAAAAAAAATTGTTCCAAGTCTCTTAGTTTCCGAGATCCTCAAAAGGGGGGGGGGAAGGGGGGCAAAAAGGGGGGGTTTGCGATTTTTCCCGAAGTCACCAGACCTACCTCTATACGAATCCGTCAAAATATACCTACCTTCCCATCCACCATCAGGGAGAACAATTCTGTCAGTCAGTGAGTGGTAGTCTAAGTTTATATATTATAGAACTAGTTTGCGTGGTGCGCGTGCTGCAAGCAGCACGCGGTTTTCTTTTTCCATGTTTCTGACAGATGGTAATACCCTTCTAAAATTTTGAGAATCCATAGGAGATTTAAAATATTTAATAAACCGCTATGGGAAGCCCTAAATCAGTATGAAAACCCTTTAGGAGCCCTAAAACATTCATCCAAGTCGTCGGCCCTGAGTTACGCTCACCCACTCGACCTTCGTTACGCTACGGGGGTCGGCGGCTCGCTTCGCTCGCCACCTCCCCCCTCCGCTCCACTCAGGTCTCGTAGGTTCGCTCCACTCAGGACCTCCGACGCCTACCTACTATAATATTTGTTCAAACACCTAATGGATATCTCCAACCGTTGTGAAGTTACAGCTCTTTCAATTTTAGGGGAGGTTGGGGAGGGGGGGGGTGAGTTTTGAAAAAATATTCTGACTAATTAAGTTCCCCTTTACAAGAATCTGAAAAAAAATTTGTTTCAAGTCTTAAGGCTTTCGAGATCCGCAATAGGGGGGGAGAGGGGGGGCAAAGGGGGCAACACTGAAAAAAAATTTTTACTTCCCCGAGCCTCCTCTATCCGATTCCGTAAAAAAAATTGTTCCAAGTCTTAAGGTGCTCGAGATTCTAAAAAGGGGGGGGGGAAGGGGGGCAAAAAGGGGGGGTTTGCGATTTTTCCCGAAGTCACCAGACCTACCTCTATACGAATCCGTCAAAATATACCTACCTCCCCATCCACCAACAGGGAGATCAATTCTGTCAGTGAGTCAGTCAGTGGTAGTCTAAGTTTATATATTATAACTAGTTTGCGTGGTGCGCGTGCTGCAAGCAGCACGCGGTTTTCTTTTTCCATGTTTCTGACAGGTAGAGAGACCCTTATAAAATTTTGAGAATCCATAGGAGATATAAAATATTTAATAAACCGTAATGGGAAGCCCTAAATCAGTATGAAAACCCTTTAGGAGCCCTAAACCATTAAGAAAAAAAAAAAAGAAAAAAAAAACCCATGTCGTCGGCCCTGAGTTACGCTTCACCCACTCGACCTTCGTTACGCTACGGAGGTCGGCGGCTCGCTTCGCTCGCCACCTCCCCCCTCCGCTCCACTCAGGTCTCGTAGGTTCGCTCCACTCAGGACCTCCGACCTGTTTGAGGTCTGCGCGGTATTTTTTTCCTATTTTTGACAAGTAGAGACCCTTAAAAAATTTTGAAAAAAAAAAAAATTTAAGAAAAAAAAAATTAAGAAAAAAAATTTTTTAGAAAAAAAAAAAAAAATAATAATAATTAAAAAAAAAAAATTCCTCTCAATTTTCCAAGTCGTCGGCCCTGAGTTACGCTCACCCACTCGACCTTCGTTACGCTACGGGGGTCGGCGGCTCGCTTCGCTCGCCTCCTCCCCCCTCCGCTCCACTCAGGTCTCGTAGGTTCGCTCCACTCAGGACCTCCGACGCCTACCTACTATAATATTTGTTCAAAAACCTAATGGATATCTCTAACCGTTGTGAAGTTACAGCTCTTTCAATTTTAGGGGAGGTTGGGGAGGGCGGGGGGGTGTTTTGAAAAAATATTTCGACTATCTAGATGCCCCTTGTTACGAATCTGAAAAAAAAATTGTTCCAAGTCTTAAGGCTTTCGAGATCCGCAAAAGGGGGGGAGAGGGGGGGCAAAGGGGGCAACACTGAAAAAAAATTTTTACTTCCCCGAGCCTCCTCTATCCGATTCCGCAAAAAAAAATTGTTCCAAGTCTCTTAGTTTCCGAGATCCTCAAAAGGGGGGGGAGAAGGGGGGCAAAAAGGGGGGGTTTGCGATTTTTCCCGAAGTTTCCAGACGTACCTCTATACGAATCCGTAAAAATATACCTACCTCCCCATCCACCAACAGGGAGAACAATTCTGTCAGTGAGTGAGTGGTAGTCTAAGTTTATATATTATAATAATAATAACTAGTTTGCGTGGTGCGCGTGCTGCAAGCAGCACGCGGTTTTCTTTTTCCATGTTATTGACAGGTGGTAGCTACCCTTTAAAAATTTTGAGAATCCATAGGAGATTAAAAATATTTAATAAACCGCTATGGGAAGCCCTAAATCAGTATGAAAACCCTTTAGGAGCCCTAAACCATTAAGAAAAAAAAAAAACGAAAAAAATTAACCAAGTCGTCGGCCCTGAGTTACGCTTCACCCACTCGACCTTCGTTACGCTACGGAGGTCGGCGGCTCGCTTCGCTCGCCACCTCCCCCCTCCGCTCCACTCAGGTCTCGTAGGTTCACTCCACTCAGGACCTCCGACCTGTTTGATGTTTGCGTGGTGCGCGAGCTGCAAGCAGCTCGCGGTATTTTTTTCCTATTTTTGACAGGTAGAAAGACCCCTATAAAATTTTGAAAAAAAAAAAAAAAATTAAAAAAAAAAAAATTAAGAAAAAAAAAATTTATGAAAAAAAAAAAAAAAGTAAGAAAAAAAATTTTTTTAAAAAAAAAAAAATTATTAAAAAAAAATAAAAAAAAAAAAAATATTAAAAAAAAAAAAATTAAGAAAAAAAAAATTTATAAAAAAAAAATCCCTCAAGTTTTCAAGTCGCCCCTGAGAATTTGTTCCAAGTCTCTTAACATTCGAAAAAGGGGCAAAAGGGGGGGAAGGGGGGCAAAAAGGGGGGGTTTGGGATTTTTCCCCAACTCACCAGACCTACCCCTATACGAATCCATCAAAATATACCCACCTCCCCATCCACCATCATGGAGAACAATTATGTCAATGAGTGAGTCAGTGAGTGAGTGGTAGTTTAAGTTTATATATTATAACTAGTTTGCGTGGTGCGCGTGCTGCAAGCAGCACGCGGTTTTCTTTTTCCATGTTTCTGACAGATGGTAATACCCTTCTAAAATTTTGAGAATCCATAGGAGATGTAAAATATTTAATAAACCGCTATGGGAAGCCCTAAATCAGTATGAAAACCCTTTAGGAGCCCTAAAGCATTAAGAAAAAAAAAAAAGAAAAAAATTCACCAAGTCGTCGGCCCTGAGTTACGCTCACCCACTCGACCTTCGTTACGCTACGGAGGTCGGTGGCTCGCTTCGCTCGCCACCTCCCTCCTCCGCTCCACTCAGGTCTCGTAGGTTCGCTCCACTCAGGACCTCCGACCTGTTTGATGTTTGCGTGGTGCGCGAGCTGCAAGCAGCTCGCGGTATTTTTTTCCTATTTTTGACAGGTAGAGACCCTTATAAAGTTTTGAAAAAAAAAATTACTAAAAAAAAATTTGAGAAAAAAAAAATTCAGAAAAAAAAAATTTAAGAAAAAAAAAATTATTAAAAAAAAAAAAAAAAAAAATTAAGAAAAAAAAAAATTTAAGAAAAAAAAAATTTATAAAAAAAAAATTTATTAAAAAAAAAAAATAAAAAAAAAAAATTAAGAAAAAAAAAATTTATAAAAAAAAAATTACCCTCAAGTTTTCAAGTCGCCCCTGAGAATTTGTTCCAAGTCTCTTAACATTCGAAAAAGGGGCAAAAGGGGGGGAAGGGGGGCAAAAAGGGGGGGTTTGGGATTTTTCCCCAACTCACCAGACCTACCCCTATACGAATCCATCAAAATATACCCACCTCCCCATCCACCATCATGGAGAACAATTATGTCAATGAGTGAGTGAGTCAGTGAATGAGTCAGTGGTAGTTTAAGTTTATATATTATAACTAGTTTGCGTGGTGCGCGTGCTGCAAGCAGCACGCGGTTTTCTTTATCCATGTTATTGACAGGTAGGTTTACCCTTTTAAAATTTTGAGAATCCATAGGAGATGTAAAATATTTAATAAACCGCTATGGGAAGCCCTAAATCAGTATGAAAACCCTTTAGGAGCCCTAAAGCATTAAGAAAAAAAAAAAAAAGAAAAAAAAACCCATGTCGTCGGCCCTGAGTTACGCTTCACCCACTCGACCTTCGTTACGCTACGGAGGTCGGCGGCTCGCTTCGCTCGCCACCTCCCCCCTCCGCTCCACTCAGGTCTCGTAGGTTCGCTCCACTCAGGACCTCCGACCTGTTTGATGTTTGCGTGGTGCGCGAGCTGCAAGCAGCTCGCGGTATTTTTTTCCTATTTTTGACAAGTAGAGAGACCCTTAAAAAATTTCGAAAAATAAAAATTTAAGAAAAAAAAATTTAAGAAAAAAAAATTTAAGAAAAAAAAAATTTATGAAAAAAAAAAATTAAAAAAAAAAATTAAAAAAAAAAATTAAAAAAAAAAAAATTAAAAAAAAAAATTTAAGAAAAAAAAAATTTATGAAAAAAAAAAATTACCCTCAAGTTTCCAAGTCCAAACCCCATACAATTTGTCCCAAGGGGGATCCTCAAAAGGGGGGGGAAGGGGGGCAAAAAGGGGGGGTTTGGGATTTTTCCCCAACTCACCAGACCTACCCCTATACGAATCCATCAAAATATACCCACCTCCCCATCCACCATCAGGGAGAACAATTATGTCAATGAGTCAGTGAATCAGTAAGTGGTAGTTTAAGTTTATATATTATAAATAAACTAGTTTGCGTGGTGCGCGTGCTGCAAGCCGCACGCGGTTTTCTTTTTCCATGTTTCTGACAGGTAGAGAGACCCTTATAAAATTTTGAGAATCCATAGGAGATTAAAAATATTTCTCGCCACCTCCCCCCTCCGCTCCACTCAGGTCTCGTAGGTTCGCTCCACTCAGGACCTCCGACCTGTTTGATGTTTGCGTGGTGCGCGAGCTGCAAGCAGCTCGCGGTATTTTTTTCCTATTTTTGACAAGTAGAGATCCTTAAAAAATTTTGAAAAAAAAAAATTTTAGAAAAAAAAAAATTAAGAAAAAAAAAATTTTTGAAAAAAAAAAAAAATATTAAAAAAAAAAAAAATTTGAAAAAAAAAAAATTATAAAAAAAAAATATTACTTTCCCTCAATTTTCCAAGTCGTCGGCCCTGAGTTACGCTCACCCACTCGACCTTCGTTACGCTACGGGGGTCGGCGGCTCGCTTCGCTCGCCTCCTCCCCCCTCCGCTCCACTCAGGTCTCGTAGGTTCGCTCCACTCAGGACCTCCGACGCCTACCCACTATAATATTTGTTCAAACACCTAATGGATATCTCCAACCGTTGTGAAGTTACAGCTCTTTCAATTTTAGGGGAGGTTGGGGAGGGGGGGGGTGAGTTTTGAAAAAATATTCTGACTAATTAAGTTCCCCTTTACAAGAATCTGAAAAAAAATTGTTCCAAGTCTTAAGGCTTTCGAGATTCGAAAAAGGGGGGGAGAGGGGGGGCAAAGGGGGCAACACTGAAAAAATATTTTTACTTCCCCCAGCCTCCTCTATCCGATTCCGCAAAAAACAAAAATTACGGGTCTCCTAGTTTCCGAGATCCTCAATAGGGGGGGGGCAAGGGGGGCAAAAAGGGGGGGTTTGGGATTTTTCCCCAACTCACCCGAGTTACTTGTTTACGAATCTGTCAAAATATACCCACCTCCCCATCCACCATCAGGGAGAACAATTATGTCAATGAGTCAGTCAGTCAGTGAATCAGTGAGTGGTAGTTTAAGTTTATATATTATAACTAGTTTGCGTGGTGCGCGTGCTGCAAGCAGCACGCGGTTTTCTTTTTCCATGTTTCTGACAGATGGTAATACCCTTCTAAAATTTTGAGAATCCATAGGAGATGTAAAATATTTAATAAACCGCTATGGGAAGCCCTAAATCAGTATGAAAACCCTTTAGGAGCCCTAAAACATTAGGAAAAAAAAAACGAAAAAAATTAACCATGTCGTCGGCCCTGAGTTACGCTTCACCCACTCGACCTTCGTTACGCTACGGAGGTCGGCGGCTCGCTTCGCTCGCCACCTCCCCCCTCCGCTCCACTCAGGTCTCGTAGGTTCGCTCCACTCAGGACCTCCGACCTGTTTGATGTTTGCGTGGTGCGCGAGCTGCAAGCAGCTCGCGGTATTTTTTTCCTATTTTTGACAAGTAGAGACCCTAAAAAAATTTTGAAAAAAAAAAAAATTTAAGAAAAAAAAAATTAAGAAAAAAAAAATTTTGGAAAAAAAAAAAAAAAAAAAAAAAATTAAGTAAAAAAAAAAATTATAAAAAAAATATTACCCTCAAGTTTCCAAGTCGTCGGCCCTGAGTTACGCTCACCCACTCGACCTTCGTTACGCTACGGGGGTCGGTGGCTCGCTTCGCTCGCCACCTCCCCCCTCCGCTCCACTCAGGTCTCGTAGGTTCGCTTCACTCAGGACCTCCGACGCCTACCTACTATAATATTTGTCCAAACACCTAATGGATATCTCTAACCGTTGTGAAGTTACAGCCCTTTCAATTTTAGGGGAGGTTGGGGAGGGGGGGGGTAAGTTTTGAAAAAATATTTTGTCTAACCAAGTTCCCCTTAATACAAATCTGAAAAAAAAATTGTTCCAAGTCTTAAGGCTTCCGAGATCCGCAAAAGGGGGGGTGAGGGGGGGCAAAGGGGGCAACACTGAAAAAAAATTTTTACTTTCCCGAGCCTCCTCTATCCGATTCCGCAAAAAACAAAAATTACGGGTCTCCTAGTTTCCGAGATCCTCAATAGGGGGGGGGAAGGGGGGGCAAAAAGGGGGGGTTTGGGATTTTTCCCCAACTCACCCGAGTTACTTGTTTATGAATCTGTCAAAATATACCCACCTCCCCATCCACCATCAGGGAGAACAATGATGTCAATGAGTCAGTCAGTCAGTGAGTGGTAGTCTAAGTTTATATATTATAACTAGTTTGCGTGGTGCGCGTGCTGCAAGCAGCACGCGGTTTTCTTTTTCCATGTTTCTGACAGGTAGAGAGACCCTTATAAAATTTTGAGAATCCATAGGAGATTTAAAATATTTAATAAACCGCTATGGGAACCCCTAAATCAGTATGAAAACCCTTTAGGAGGCCTAAAACATTCATCCAAGTCGTCGGCCCTGAGTTACGCTCACCCACTCGACCTTCGTTACGCTACGGGGGTCGGCGGCTCGCTTCGCTCGCCACCTCCCCCCTCCGCTCCACTCAGGTCTCGTAGGTTCGCTCCACTCAGGACCTCCGACGCCTACCTACTATAATATTAGTCCAAACACCTAATGGATATCTCCAACCGTTGTGAAGTTACAGCTCTTTCAATTTTAGGGGAGGTTGGGGAGGGGGGGGGGCTGAGTTTTGAAAAAATATTCTGACTAATTAAGTTCCCCTTTACAAGAATCTGAAAAAAAAATTGTTCCAAGTCTTAAGGCTTTCGAGATCCGCAAAAGGGGGGGAGAGCGGGGGCAAAGGGGGCAACACTGAAAAAAAATTTTTACTTCCCCGAGCCTCCTCTATCCGATTCCGCAAAAAAAAATTGTTCCAAGTCTCTTAGTTTCCGAGATCCTCAATAGGGGGGGGGGAAGGGGGGCAAAAAGGGGGGGTTTGCGATTTTTCCCCAACTCACCAGACCTACCTCTATACGAATCCGTCAAAATATACCTACCTCCCCATCCACCAACAGGGAGAACAATTATGTCAATGAGTGAGTCAGTCAGTGGTAGTCTAAGTTTATATATTATAATAACTAGTTTGCGTGGTGCGCGTGCTGCAAGCAGCACGCGGTTTTCTTTTTCCATGTTTCTGACAGGTAGGTTTACCCTTTTAAAATTTTGAGAATCCATAGGAGATATAAAATATTTAATAAACCGCTATGGGAAGCCCTAAATCAGTATGAAAACCCTTTAGGAGCCCTAAAGCATTAAGAAAAAAAAAAAAAAAAAAAAATCCAAGTCGTCGGCCCTGAGTTACGCTTCACCCACTCGACCTTCGTTACGCTACGGAGGTCGGCGGCTCGCTTCGCTCGCCACCTCCCCCCTCCGCTCCACTCAGGTCTCGTAGGTTCGCTCCACTCAGGACCTCCGACCTGTTTGATGTTTGCGTGGTGCGCGAGCTGCAAGCAGCTCGCGGTATTTTTTCCTATTTTTGACAGGAAGAGACCCTTATAAAATTTTGAAAAAAAAAAAAAAATTAAAAAAAAAAAATTAAGAAAAAAAAATTTTTTGAAATATTACCCTCAAGTTTCCAAGTCGTCGGCCCTGAGTTACGCTCACCCACTCGACCTTCGTTACGCTACGGGGGTCGGCGGCTCGCTTCGCTCGCCACCTCCCCCCTCCGCTCCACTCAGGTCTCGTAGGTTCGCTCCACTCAGGACCTCCGACGCCTACCCACTATAATATTTGTCCAAACACCTAATGGATATCTCCAACCGTTGTGAAGTTACAGCCCTTTCAATTTTAGGGGAGGTTGGGGAGGGAGGGGGGGGAAATTATTTTGACTAATTAAGTTCCCCTTTACAAGAATCTGAAAAAAAAATTGTTCCAAGTCTTAAGGCTTTCGAGATCTGTTAAAGGGGGGGAGAGGGGGGGCAAAGGGGGCAACACTGAAAAAAAATTTTTACTTCCCCGAGCCTCCTCTATCCGATTCCGCAAAAAAAATTGTTCCAAGTCTCTTAGTTTCCGAGATCCTCAATAGGGGGGGGGGAAGGGGGGCAAAAAGGGGGGGTTTGCGATTTTTCCCGAAGTCACCAAACCTACCTCTATACGAATCCGTAAAAATATACCTACCTCCCCATCCACCAACAGGGAGAACAATTCTGTCAGTCAGTGAGTCAGTGGTAGTCTAAGTTTATATATTATAACTAGTTTGCGTGGTGCGCGTGCTGCAAGCAGCACGCGGTTTTCTTTTTCCATGTGTCTGACAGATGGTAATACCCTTCTAAAATTTTGAGAATTCATAGGAGATATAAAATATTTAATAAACCGCTATGGGAAGCCCTAAATCAGTATGAAAACCCTTTAGGAGCCCTAAAGCATTAAGAATAAAAAAAAAGAAAAAAAAATCCCATGTCGTCGGCCCTGAGTTACGCTTCACCCACTCGACCTTCGTTACGCTACGGAGGTCGGCGGCTCGCTTCGCTCGCCACCTCCACCCTCCGCTCCACTCAGGTCTCGTAGGTTCGCTCCACTCAGGACCTCCGACCTGTTTGATGTTTGCGTGGTGCGCGAGCTGCAAGCAGCTCGCGTTATTTTTTTTCTATTTTTGACAAGAGACCCTTAAAAAAATTTTGAAAAAAAAAAAATTTTAAGAAAAAAAAAATTAAGAAAAAAAAAAATTTATGAAAAAAAAAAAAAATAAATAAAAAAAAAAAAATTTGGAAAAAAAAATTATTAAAAAAAAATTTAACCCTCAAGTTTCCAAGTCGTCGGCCCTGAGTTACGCTCACCCACTCGACCTTCGTTACGCTACGGGGGTCGGCGGCTCGCTTCGCTCGCCACCTCCCCCCTCCGCTCCACTCAGGTCTCGTAGGTTCGCTCCACTCAGGACCTCCGACGCCTACCTACTATAATATTAGTCCAAACACCTAATGGATATCTCTAACCGTTGTGAAGTTACAGCCCTTTCAATTTTAGGGGAGGTTGGGGAGGGGGGGGGGGGAGTTTTGAAACAATATTTTGTCTAACCAAGTTCCCCTTAATACAAATCTGAAAAAAAATTTGTTCCAAGTCTTAAGGTTTTCGAGATTCTAAAAAGGGGGGGAGAGGGGGGGCAATGGGGGCAACACTGAAAAAATTTTTTTACTTTCCCGAGCCTCCTCTATCCGATTCCGCAAAAAACAAAAATTACGGGTCTCCTAGTTTCCGAGATCCTCAATAGGGGGGGGGCAAGGGGGGCAAAAAGGGGGGGTTTGGGATTTTTCCCCAACTCACCCGAGTTACTTGTTTACGAATCTGTCAAAATATACCCACCTCCCCATCCACCATCAGGGAGAACAATGATGTCAATGAGTCAGTCAGTCAGTGAGTGGTAGTCTAAGTTTATATATTATAATAACTAGTTTGCGTGGTGCGCGTGCTGCAAGCAGCACGCGGTTTTCTTTTTCCATGTTTCTGACAGATGGTAATACCCTTCTAAAATTTTGAGAATCCATAGGAGATATAAAATATTTAATAAACCGCTATGGGAAGCCCTAAATCAGTATGAAAACCCTTTAGGAGCCCTAAACCATTAAGAAAAAAAAAAACGAAAAAAATTAACCAAGTCGTCGGCCCTGAGTTACGCTTCACCCACTCGACCTTCGTTACGCTACGGAGGTCGGCGGCTCGCTTCGCTCGCCACCTCCCCCCTCCGCTCCACTCAGGTCTCGTAGGTTCGCTCCACTCAGGACCTCCGACCTGTTTGATGTTTGCGTGGTGCGCGAGCTGCAAGCAGCTCGCGGTATTTTTTTCCTATTTTTGACAAGTAGAGAGACCCTTATAAAATTTCGAAAAAAAAAAATTTAAGAAAAAAAAATTTAAGAAAAAAAAATTAAAGAAAAAAAAAAATTATGAAAAAAAAAAAAATTAAAAAAAAAAAAATAAAAAAAAAAAATTTAAGAAAAAAAAAATTTATGAAAAAAAAATATTACCCTCAAGTTTCCAAGTCCAAACCCCATACAATTTGTCCCAAGGGGGATCCTCAAAAGGGGGGGGAAGGGGGGCAAAAAGGGGGGGTTTGGGATTTTTCCCCAACTCACCAGACCTACCTCTATACGAATCCATCAAAATATACCCACCTCCCCATCCACCATCATGGAGAACAATTATGTCAATGAGTGAGTGAGTCAGTGAATGAGTGAGTGGTAGTTTAAGTTTATATATTATAATAACTAGTTTGCGTGGTGCGCGTGCTGCAAGCAGCACGCGGTTTTCTTTATCCATGTTTCTGACAGGTAGAGAGACCCTTATAAAATTTTGAGAATCCATAGGAGATTAAAAATATTTAATAAACCGCTATGGGAAGCCCTAAATCAGTATGAAAACCCTTTAGGAGCGATAGAGCATTAAAAAAAAAAAAAAAGGAAAAAAATATCCCATGTCGTCGGCCCTGAGTTACGCTTCACCCACTCGACCTTCGTTACGCTACGGATTATATATTCGTATTTTTTTCCTATTTTTGACAAGTAGAGACCCTTAAAAAATTTTGAAAAAAAAAAAATTTAAGAAAAAAAAAATTAAGAAAAAAAAATTTTTTGAAAAAAAAAAAATTAAAAAAAAAAAAAATTTACAAAAAAAAAAAAATATAAAAAAAAAAAATTTCCCTCAAGTTTCCAAGTCGTCGGCCCTGAGTTACGCTCACCCACTCGACCTTCGTTACGCTACGGGGGTCGGCGGCTCGCTTCGCTCGCCACCTCCCCCCTCCGCTCCACTCAGGTCTCGTAGGTTCGCTCCACTCAGGACCTCCGACACCTACCCACTATAATATTTGTTCAAACACCTAATGGATATCTCTAACCGTTGTGAAGTTACAGCTCTTTCAATTTTAGGGGAGGTTGGGGAGGGGGTGGGGGGAGTTTTGAAATTTTTTTCGACCAACCACCTGCCCCTTTACAAGAATCTGAAAAAAAAAATGATCCAAGTCTCTTAACTTCCGAGATTCGCAAAAGGGGGGAGAGTGGGGGCAAAGGGGGCAACACTGAAAAAAAATTTTTACTTCCCCGAGCCTCCTCTATACGAATCTGTAAAAAAAAAAGTTCCAAGTCTTAAGGTTTCCGAGATACGAAAAAGGGGGGGGGGAAGGGGGGCAAAAAGGGGGGGTTTGGGATTTTTCCCCAACTCACCAGACCTACCCCTATACGAATCCATCAAAATATACCCACCTCCCCATCCACCATCATGGAGAACAATTATGTCAATGAGTGAGTGAGTGAATGAGTCAGTGGTAGTTTAAGTTTATATATTATAAATTTCATGTGTAATAACAATAAGTATATGAAACATGTCCATAGATTATTATTAAACAATTCATAACATAACTGAATTATTGAAATATAAATCGAGATTTAGGCACACATTGAGATTTAATTAGTACATTTGTGCAATGATATCAAAATCGGAGTGATAGAAATAATAGTGTAGGTACAT
The DNA here is from genome assembly GCA_963582015.1 of Xanthorhoe designata. Classification (NCBI taxonomy): domain Eukaryota; kingdom Metazoa; phylum Arthropoda; class Insecta; order Lepidoptera; family Geometridae; genus Xanthorhoe; species Xanthorhoe designata. The sequence goes on from OY757045.1 coordinate 2,531,156, forward strand.
AACCTTTGAGATTTGATGGCCAGCCAAGTTAAAAGAAGAATATTTAAAATCTCGTTAATCAATATCTCAATGCTGGCTATTCGGGATGACGCCAAAACTAAACTAAACTAATTTGACAGCGCTAAAATTTATGCTATCCTTTTTATTTCGATCGTTATGAAAGGGACGGCAACATTTTTAGTGCTGTCAAATTAGTTTAGTTTAGTTTTGGCGAGATCCCGAATAGCCACCACTGTCAAATTAAAGAATTGAGATAATGTTATTTTCTTGTCACTCTTATGTCATTGAAAAGAGATGGCAACCACTTTAGTAAGCAGCTGAGCTACAAGAAACTTTGAAAGCTATAATGGTTAACATAGTATGGGTAATTATGAGTATAATTATGTGGTTATTGGAAACACCGCAACACAGATTTCGATATTGGAAACAGAAATTTATCGTGTAATATCTAAATATGGGGAAATCGTTTATCATAAATGATTTTTAATTAACAATTTTTAATTTGATAATTTATATACTAACACTTTAGTTACAAATTATAGTACTTAATAATATACCTAATGCTCGAACCTGTGGAAAACTAAAAAGTTGAATAGACACAAAGGCCAATGATGAACAAACTACTATGATAATTATGTAAAGTGCTCTAAGGTTAATATTATAAGACAGTGTACAGTAGAATAATTGCCAATATTCATTAAAATCAAGCTCAATACGAAAAAAAGATATCTAATCATTCGGAATCGCGGCGTTGGTTGGTCCAATTATCCTCGTTTAGAATGCAATATTGGATTGGGACAACTGATACCGTCCGAATTCCTCTTTCCGAGTTCCTAGTTTTCCAACAATCAGTGACTGACTAATTCCTAACGTAATATCTCTTTTCAAACGCTGGATTGCATATTTTGAATTCTACCTTCGTTTAATTCTTAGAAAATGTATTTTTCTGGTTTTATTTGATATAAAACATAATTATAATATTAAGTTGCTTTTTCCAAATTAGTTTAAAGTTTATTCAAAATTCTTGAGAGATAAATATTTTATTTTTAACACTAAAAATAGTTAATGGTAAGTCTTACTTATTTTATACTTTAAAAAAATGTTTATTTTGCAACTTTTTTTATTTCAAAATTTGTCGTCAGTTTTTTTCAAATAATGGTCACCGTTTCTTAGAGAATTTTTAAAATATTTCTTGAACGGATGAATTTCAACCTCCATAAAAGGCTTTAATTAAACAAGATGTCAAGGCTGTTGAGTAATTCGGTACCAATAAGGTTTATTTCTGACACATTACAGAGATGAAAGGCTGCCTATAAAGCGAGTTTCCGGCTTGGAGCACATATTAAATAAATAGTAGCCAGTAAGACACATTAAAGAACCCTTACATTGAACAATTGATATAAAAAATAACACTCTTACGTGTAATTTTTTAGGCTAGTCGTTCTTTTTCCCAAAAATCTAAAAATGTAATATTTTTTCTTCAAAATAAAAGAACGATTGACTAAGATCTAAACTTTCTAACTACAAAAGTAAAGGTTATAATCCCTTATGGACCCAACAATTTGCTCCAGCCTGTATATGCATGTCTAGATACCTATTTCCTGCATGAAAACCTACTGCCGGCTATCTCTTGGCTTCGCTACCCTAAGTGCTCGTCCACAGTGCGAGCCTAGCGCGGTTGCGACGACGGGCGCGAAATATTAAACATATGAAACCGCCGTTTGCGTCCATAGTGTAGTGGCTAAGGCGGGCGCCTAGCGCGACGGGCATAAGCGAGTTAGCGCGCGTACTTTTCAAACGTTCCTATCCGCGCGTTATGGACACACTACGGGCCTAGTAGGCAAGCAAGCGTCTCAATGCGCGGGTGGCGGGGATATCAAACCAGTTTGGTCTTGTCGCTCGGCTTATGCGCGTCTTAATTTTTTTTTTATATTAAAAGCACGACAACAGCTCGCGCGTCACTGTGGCCACCCGCTTGCGCCCACCGCCGCGCCCGCAAAGGCCTAAGTCCCCGCGCATGCAGTGTGGTCGAGCACTAAGCCATAATGGCTCGCATCGGTAAACAAAGCCAGAATATACAGCCAGCACACAACGATACAATGTGGCTTCACTTTGGTCGGGTTTAAATAACCAGACATTGTCGTCCAAACTGACATGGTGCTAGTCTGATTTTGAATCACGTATTTTGTACAATGAAATACAAAGTGTGTTGAAATCCTACTTCTTCCTATTAATTTACAAACGAAAATTTGTATGGATAGATGTAAAGAAGGATGTTTGTTAATCTGTTATGCAAAAACTGCTGACTGGATTTGGCTGAAACTTATAATTATGCACAGGCTACTTTTTATCCAGGTATCACGCGAGCGAAGCTGCGGTCGGAAATTCGTAATCAATAATCCCTTTGATAAAGTTTTGAATAAACAAAGCTTTTGGTACAATATTTATAATAAACAAGCTGACCCGGCGCACTTTGTACCACGTGTTGTTTTTTTAATGCATGAACTATTAGAATCAATAAAAAAAAGAATCATGCAAATCGGTCCAGCCATCTCGAGCTATTGAGTGACAACGAAATAGGATACATTTTTCAATACATAGATGATAATGATAATTATAAATGTTAGGTGATGAAGAGATGAAAAGTGACATTACGGGCACGTTAAATTGTTTGCCCATGATTTTTGGCCATGATAACCTTAGTGCGGCCGGCTCTCCGCCACAAGAGTTAGCCAACTCTGCCGAGCCTAGAAAGGTACTACGAACTTACTTTGGAGTAACCAACTTGACTTATATCTTATTCCAGACATCCTAGACTTAATTCAAAGCTACAAACAATCCGAACAAGTTACTTTGTCTAGAAACGAGAGGTGTAATTGAATCTTGTATTGGTTAAACACGTTTGCTTACGGCAAGTTTCATTAACTACTCATTTAAGTTAGCCGGCTGAAGTGCACAGCTTAATCTGGAGGTAGCTACTACAATAGACAGCTGTCATATACACGTATTGCAATCTTGAGCGCTAATGGATTTTGTTCGTTTCGTTGGTTAGGATTATATGAAACCTTTGTTGCAAGAAATTGGTTTTTGGTTTCGTAAAAATAATTTACGCATTAATATAAGTTTTAATAGTATAATATATTGAAATAAATCGTTAAGAGATTCGCGATTTAGTCAGCTCTAGGTGCATATTTTGTTCATGTCAATTATGATTAGATTAAGCTATGAGGATTAGTTAGATGCTGGGACCTTACTAAAGTCTTAAATGCAACGTTAACATTTAGAAAGTGTGGCGCTGCTTAAAGCATATAAATCAGAGACAGTTAAGCTGTGAAAAGTCAAATAGCCAGTGTGTCATGTAAAAAAACCTAATAAAACTGCATTTTTAAGAAATTTTAAACAAACATTTTATTGCTTACAAAAAGCGGGCATTGTGTTTCTCCCAAGGGTATATTTGTTGCCGTTATCTTTAAGAAATATTTAATTTCTTTAACAAATATTGTAATCATTCCAATAATCAATCAATGATGAATGCAACTGGTTGATTTAAAAAAATAGCAGTTTTAAATAAAGTACCACCAAATTAAAACAAGTTTTTACAAAATATTTCTTAGTTTAATCATCAATTAGATTTACAATCCTGTAAATGATTTTGAAATTATAATAAACGTTAATTAAAACAAATATCGTAAGTTGTAAAAATTCTACAGCTACAATTCCGTGAGCTGTGACACAAGTAGTCTCATTCGATAACCTCTCGAAGTGGTTGTATTGATCAATTGATGAGGGTCGTCATTACCATTGGCTCTTCTCAATTTAATTGTACTAATAAGGAGAATTCGTAGATAAGAAACTAGCTTTATTGTAGAATATCTCTCTCTCAAATATGTATTAAAAATTTGGAAATTTCATGGACCTAGTATATACCTGGACAAACGGCGAGCATGCCGCTGAGAAGGACAAAATTGCAGTGAATCCATAGTTTCGTAGTACAAAATTCGGAGTATCAAGTTTCCGGCCATACAAAAAAACGGCACGCGATGAGGGACAACAACTGCTTTGTCTCTTATACTCTCAAAAATGATGTATAATATTCTTCTTTGTTTTCATGTGACTGAGAAAGGAGTATACAGCGCTCTATTTCTTACTTTCCTTTAAGGGAAATTTAATGTATAATTAAAAAAAAAAAAACTAGAATGATAAATGTTAAACCCTTTTTCTTTTACTGTTTGCGATATCCTTGACAACCATCCATAATCGCAGCCCAAAACCAATACGATACCGTAGCAACGTATATACGTTACGTAAAGGAAGTCATAAATGGCCTTAACTACGTTATTATCACGCATACAGTTATGTTTCCCCCGTGAGCGTTCGAGACGAATTTTATTGCACTCATTCAATTAAGATGTCTACGTGACTTCAGGCTCAGGTACGTATTTAAACTCAACGTAACAACGTAGAATGGTTAAATATATATTTACAAAAATGCTTAACAAAGTTAATCTAAATAAAGTTAGTTTTCTTACTTATAAATAAAAGTGCTACGCTGTTTTAAAAGCTTTCCTATTAAATTCTGATTTCCTAGTACTTTTACTTCATGTTGTTGATTAGTTTACTTTTTTGTTATATTCTCCTTGTACTTTTTCTTTAAGTAGTTTTAGGGAGAGTCATTATCAAAAATAATAATGAGCCAACAATACAAAAACCAATATTTTTGCATATTGACGTTGGAAATAGTTAAGAAAGAATATTTTTCATTATAAATGAAAAATCTGACCAAAAGTTAACGGCTCCGGCAGGATTCGAACCTGCGTAGATACAAGCGATCGTTCTTAAGCCGAGCTGCCTGACCACTAGGCTACGGACCCTGTACGCCGAAGCACCGATGAGCGCCACCTACAGGGATACTAGAATATCACCTGTTCATTGATTGAAGTTGCATTAAACACAAATGACTAATGACTAATTCTATAGTTTATTTATTATTTTACAATATTAAACCACACTTAGGTAGTGGATATTTCACTTTAAATGAAAAATCTTACTAAAAATTAACGAAAAAAAAAAAGAATCCTGCCGAAGCCGTTAACTTTTAATTAAATATCGTAATTAAATATCCAATACCTAAGTGTGGTTCAACACTGTAAAATAATAAATAAACTAGAGAGTATTTTGTTTTATTTTGTTAATATTATAATTTATTGAATGATCAATCACACAGAATTTTAGATATTACTTATATTATTTTCCTTAATTACTTAAATGTTCTTTTTTTCAATGGGGATTTCATCAAGCTAAACTTTCAACTTTAAAGGGGAATAAGAGACTAAAATTCCGAAATCACCTTTGAAAGGGATTTTTCAATGGGATTTTGAAACTAACCCCAAAAGTTTGCTACGAGATTCGTAGCAAATTCGGTGCTACGAGTTTTGTAGCTCCGTAGCCAGTTTCGTAGCAAAGTTCACGTCGGGCTAATAAACTGCCTGTAACTTGGTCCGCGTAGAGTATTTCCTTCCGAAACTGAACTATGTATCTTCTTCTTCTTGCTTGGTACACTCTTGTTGTTTTTAGTCAGCCATTAAAACGGTCTAATTGTAATAATAGTATCCTGCAACTCCTTACAATTGCAATGAAACATAAAATTTTGTATTATAGATGATTGTTTGTAAGTCTGCTAGGTTTTTTTATTAGTAGTTATGTATCTTAATTATGGTTTAACCAGTGGACTGATTTAATTAAAAACTATAAATATATATAAACCGTAGTTTGTATAAATATTTATTACCAATTTGAATGATTGGTACGTACGCTGTGAGCAAATTCGAAAATTTTATCAATTATTTACCAATACTTTACTGAGAGTTCTAAAGTTTTCTTATCAATAACTTCATAAATCTAAAAGTTTACACTCTTCCTTTGACATGGTCAGGTTGGATATACGCTGATTGTCACTCAGTCAGACAGGCACCTGACGATAATATTAAATCTTTTAACGTACAAGGAGACTAAAGATTACCCTCAAAAACTCAAACATATCATATTTTTTCTTTATCTGAAAAGAATTGCCTACCGCAACTTGGGAAAACAGTCGTTATCACGTGTATTTCATTTATTATTTTATTCGTTCTTTTATTATAATTATTTATTTACAGAAACTAAACTACTACATATTACATAACTGGACAAGATAAAATTAGAACAGTTGAGCCAGGTGGCGGCAGTAGCATAATTATACAAGTTTATATATATAACTAACCAAACCTTATTTTTATACTTCACAATCCTACAAACATGCTTTCACTTTTCAATAAAAATAGTGAAGAGATGTCGATTCACGTGCTTTGAGAATAATGTCAAGTAATCTTATTACACCCAGTGAACGTGCCTTTACGTGTCTCCGTGTAAGTTATGAGAATTGAATTAGATTTTATCGCGGACTGAATTTAATTTTGGTAAATTGTATTTCTTTATCGCGTCGTAAAGTAGATTAGTCAAATAATGAATGGAATTACTTAGGTACGTTCTAAGTTTTAGAATGATTGTGACAGAATTGTAATAAACTATTAACAATTTTATTTTGGTGCAAATATAATATTAAATGAAGGAGAAAATCAAGCATTGGCGTCCCTACTTACATTGACGCACGGCCGGATACGAGCTCATGACCTTAAAACCTATTGTTGGTAGTTATTGTCGCTCTGTCAGGACATGAATTAAGGCGCGTTTAATTTAGAGGTTTCTTGTCAGACGGCTGCCGTGTGGTGCGGCAACAGTGCGGCATCGGTACGCAGCGCGCACTGTTGCCCCACCGCGCTTTGTATAAAACAAACGACCATCCGTCGACGTCCGTGCAAAATACGACAAACGCACCGTTTCGGCACGGCAGCCGTCCGACACGAAACGTCTAATGCCCGATTCCTTTATACAACGTACGGATGACCGTCGATCTATCTCTATAGAAACGTTGTTTATGCAACACAAAATGTATGACACTTTTTGACAGAAAACAACGTTGCTATGACGATCGATCTACGGTCATCCGTACTTTGGTTCAAGGAACCGGGTATAAATTGAAAGCGCCCTTGCGGCCTCAATAACCTATTTATCCGTGGTTATCCTTACTGCGGTAAGATATTTGACTTTACTTTTATACAAAGAAATACAAATGTTTACACACAGTAAGCAAGATCACTGATAGATAAAATATTTAGACTGAACGTCAATTAAACGCTTTTATACCGATAAACAGAAAATTTCAAGAAATGTCTTTCACACTTTTAACTCAAGAAAAAACTAACCAACATCAGTGTTTCGGAAATTACATTTGAGATATTATCGACAATACTCCTAGGAAACACCCAAAAGTTGGACTTCTCAGAATGTTAAATAACTTAAAAGTATTTTCATACATATTAGAAGGTAGGGAGAAAATAAACATGAAATTCATAGAATCTCTAAAATAGAGTTTCAATTAATGGTATTGTTTGTTTTCAGTTTAAGCCTCACTAACACTGAGTTCCGAAAATAGAATAATTCTATGGAATCTGTACATTTTATCATGAAAAATTTGGCGTTGTGTTAATAGTACCATTGGTTTGTACCATTAACGGAACTAGTGACACCACTATATGCTCTACCTACACTATGCTCTATGTGCACTATGCACTAGCTAGTGAGTGCCATTTAAATATACCCTTCCTAAGCCTTCGCGGTATTTCTTTGGAACAAAATTAAACACTTCGCCGAGTCAGCTTCGATAAAACACGAACTTTCTAAGAGGACGGATGTCCCAAAAACTGGCCATAATACTTTTAGAATGTCAAAATTTCTTGAAATTTGTGGACAAAAATGTGCTAAGTAAGTAAGTAAGTTCGTATGAGCAAGTGGCCAACTCCGCTGACGGAGATTTTAGGCCGCCTAAAGGCCTCCGTCATGGCTTAACGACTTTAAAAGCCGGGACCGACAATGTGCTGAAAATAAAATAGGAACATGTTTCTAAATTTATCTCTTTTGATATAATATAACAGTTTTAATGAACTAATAAGGCGATTGTCACACGCGCGCGCTCTGTCGCGGAGGGCGGTGACGGCAAATTGGTAATTTCGTAGCGGTGCTCCGCGCGGTAAGGCGGTTTAATTGTCGATTGATCGATGGATTTCACGCATTGCGACATCAATTGCGACAATTTCTGCACACACGATGATCCGTGCTGCACAAGCGATGAGGCAATGACTCATCGCTTTGACGTACGCGCGGAGGTGCGGTGGCGGCGATAGCAGCGCTCGACCGCGCGGTCGGCCAGTGTAGGTACGTGTGTTGGCCATCAACGAATTTATTAGAGGCCAATGCGACATTGCATCCGCTTTACCGCTTACCGCGGCAATAAGCGGTGAAGTTTGCTAATCGCCTAATAGGTTAAATAAAACAAGGCTACAATAAGGCAAGTATTCTCAAGTTCAACCACCAGGTTCTTGCCTGATTTTTTCCCTGGTGTAGGGAGTCGCGTTGGAACAGGCATTAGAATCACCTAGCATGTAAAACGAAACTTAAGTGATCCTTGAACGTAAGAGGTCCTACAAGAATAAATGATTTTTCTCTTTCCTTCAAATTTTGTCTAGGTTATCGTACGAAATCATTAAACTTATTAATAGTTGACTTTCCTTAATATTAATAATGTTTAACTCTACCAGCAGCAAATCCACAATACACAATTTAACTGTCTAGAATTTGTATACGATAACGTGTTCTTAAGACCCCAGGGTCCGTTATGCTTTCTTGGATAAAATACGACGACAAGATACCATTACTTTATTTTATTTAAGACATCTGGAAAATTGCTATCTTTCATAACATAGCACTTGACTTCTGGACTTGATATATTCCAGTGCTTAGGTACAAATTTAAGGAAATAAGGAAAGCTTAGAATTTCCTCTGACTTTTAACTGTAGAGTATTAGTGTAAGTAAGTTGACAACCTCTGTGGCGCAGTGGGCGAAAGCCCGCCTGAGACGCAGAGGTTGCGGGTTCGATCCCCGCTGCGGGACAAATGTTTGCATGATCTGCAAATATTTGTTTCGTGTCTGGGTGTTTTCTATGTATAATATGTATGTATTTACAAAAAAAAAATGTATCTATGTAGTGTATCAGTCATCTGGTTACCATAACACAAGCATTTAATTGCTTAGCTTGGGACTAGATGACGCTGTGTGGAATGTCCAAGGATATTTATTTTATTTTTTATTATTTTAAGTGTTAAACAACAAACACAAGAGAATTTGACTAAAAGTTGCTTTCTTAAACGGTCTTGATAGATTGTTGAAGTTAAGCGAGGTCCTGAGGGGTCACAGTTTGGATGGGATCGCAAGTGGCATTAACAGCTAAGCGCTTCCATGCTTCGGAGGGCACGTTAAATTGTCGGTGCCGGATTTTAAAGTCGTTAAAATATGACGGAGGCCTTTAGGTGGTCTAAAAACTTCGTCACCAGAATTGGACGAACTTTACAGCTCTCTATAGTCAGAGCCAGTTAAATACACTCAGATTAATATTCGCACAGAGCGTTATTATTTTCGGATTATATTCATTTGGAACATCCGCGGTAATCGCCATGAAAGCTATTAAAATGATGCATATATAGATTATTTGTTTTTGAGCGTAAATCTGATTAATGTTATCAATGATTTGATAAAAAAAACTTTTTATTTGTGTCAGCTTTGTGTCCAACAAAACACAAAACTTTCTATAAGTCGATTTTTACATCAATTGCTCGCTGGACTTGTTGGTATGTGTGTTTATGTAATTTTTCTCTGGTTATGAGATATTTTAAAATATACAGTAACTATGTGTTTTTTCAGGTTATAAACTAATTTCACTAAGCCAAATCTGTTCAGTAGCTTTCGCCTGAAGGAATAATAAACATCCATTGAGATCAACTAGCTTACTCGACTTTGGCTTTGCCCCGTGGTACCTACCTGAATAAAAAGGAGGTAAAACTAATATGTATATTCCAAATTTCAGTGAAATCCGTTCAGAAGTTTTCGCGTGAAAGAGCAACGAGCATTCATAAATCCACACATCCATACAAACTTATGCGTTTTAATATTAGTGTAGTTTTATGAAAACTAACTAGTAATGCCTAAGATTAACTATTATTCAATATAAATCTTACCAACATAATAGCTAGCAACAAGCCCATTGGAAAATCCCTATGTGCCATTTCAACGGCTTCCGCTTAATTAACCAGAGTTCTCAGAATTGGCAAAAGCTATAATAAAGTTTACGCAATACTACCGTATAGAAATGCCACCTAATAATTTTACCAAATTTCAGCTTTTTGTAAAACAAAATTTAACTTCAAGGCATGTTTGAAGAGCATTGAAAAAATAGAATAAAAAAAAATGTTTTTTTCTTTCTTTTTGAAGAAAAAAGAATTAAGAACTAGGCATAAATTTAAGCTTTTTTTGATTAAAATAAAAAACATAGGAAAACTTAAAACCCGGAAACGAGATAAGATAAGATACGTTTATTTGCCAGAACATATGATATGCATCGCATCAATTCTATTTAGATACAGTCATTCTCAAAGGAGTAACATGTGCTTAACGCTTCCAGTGCCACACACTTAATGTGCTCAAGGTGCTTTCGAAGAGATGAGTAACACAGCACTGCAATAAGGACAAATTGTTGCGCGCAGTATGTTGTTGTTGTTTTTAGCCTGTAGTGTCCATATATGGCATACCAGTTAAAGTTTGGAAGTTTTTGAAGGTGGATGGTTGGAAGTGGCTGACTTTATTTTTCAACAAATTGTTACATGAAGAGGCGATCCCTGAAGAATGGTGCAGCAGTTCACTGGTGCCCATCTTCAAGAACAAGGGTGATGTACAGGACTGTAACAACTACCGAGGAATAAAGCTCATGTCGCACAGTATGAAAGTTTGGGAGAAAGTGATAGATAGACAAATGAGAGAGGAGTGTGTGATTACCCAGAATCAGTTTGGTTTTATGCCGGGACGGGGGACCACAGATGCAATATTTGCTTTACGCCAACTCTGCGAAAAGTACCGCTGTGCACGTAGGAGTTTGCACTTGGTTTTTATTGACCTGGAGAAGGCGTACGATCGTGTCCCCAGGGAGGTTCTGTGGTGGGCTTTGAAAGAAAAGGGAGTACCAGGGATAAGTATGTTAGGCTTGTGAATGCGATGTATGCAGGAGCACGCACGAACGTCCGGTCTGAAGCCGGCGTCACTGACGAGTTCAATGTGGCAGTAGGTTTGCATCAGGGATCGGCTTTAAGCCCTTATTTGTTCCTCCTGGTAATGGATGCTTTGACATCAGACATACAGGAGGAGGCACCCTGGTGCATGCTGTTCGCCGACGACATTGTTCTCGTCGGAGAAGAGGCAGCCGAGGTACAGAGCAGACTGGGAAAATGGCAAGAGAAGCTAGAGAGAGTGGGCCTTAAGATCAGCCGCACAAAAACAGAGCATCTGTTTTGCAACTTTAGTGGCTACTCTAGTTTCTCCCATATTGCCTTAGATGGTGTAAACCTACCAGTCTGCTCCGATTTTAAGTACCTTGGTTCGCTTCTCCAAAACGATGGAAATATTGACCGAGACGTAAATAACAGAATGAATGCGGGATGGATGAAGTGGCGACAGGTCTCAGGGACGATTTGTGACCCGAAAATGCCCCTCAAACTTAAGGGTAAGATTTACAAGACCATAATCAGACCTGTAGCTATGTATGGATCAGAGTGTTGGGCAATGAAGAAGACGAATGAAAGGAGAGTACATGCTACTGAGATGCGAATGTTAAGATGGATGTGTGGGGTGACACGTTTGGATAAAGTAAGGAATGAGTATGTAAGGGGAAGTTTGAAAGTGGCGCCCATTACCGAAAAGGTGCGGAGTGCAAGATTATCATGGTATGGACACGTTATGAGGAAGGATGAACAACATGTCACCAAACGTGCTATAAGTATGAGTGTGGATGGTCATGCAAGTAGAGGAAGGCCGAAGAAAAAGTGGTTTGACTGTGTGAAAGAGGATATGAATGTTAGAGGAGTAGATTCAGAGTTGACGAGTGATAGGAGTGAGTGGAAGAAGAAAACATGTTGTGCCGACCCCACTTAGCGTGGGATAAGGGCAGGAGAATGATGATGAGCCTGTAGTGTCCCTATGCTGGGCAAAGGCGTCCCTTCGAGTTTTCCAGTCGTTTCGGTTTAACGCCATTGCCTGCCACTGATCATCGCTATAGTATAAAGATGACCAATAGTCTGATAAAAAAAAATAACAATTGAACAAATCCATTAAAATTCGAATAATGACAAGGACAAACAACGTGTGGAGTTGAACTACTGATCGTGCAGATAATGAATAAGTATTTACCTTCCTAATAGCCAACTGCACGCGATTTTAAAATAGCGCAATCAACGTTTTGTATAGTCATATGCAAAAGCCATTAAATCTTAAGAACGGTATAGATTTTACGTCATTAGTCCTTTCATAAATTTCCACATCCAACATTTATATACATAATCAACATTTATATATTAGTTAGGTAAAATCTGTAATTGTTTACCTAATTCACAAAATTTGTCCGTCTATCATCCATGCACGAAGGCTTTATTACACACAGGGCGTGTGTTTTTTACCAAATTAACATTTTCTTTCTTTCTTTTTCTTTTATTACGTACCAATACTCTAAAATTCGATCAAATCGGCCGATTGTTATTCCACTCTCGTCGGTGACTGTTCTTGCATAGTGATTACTTTTCACTCAATTACATTGACTGCATACGTACTCGATGTAAATTAAACTTTTCAACGAGGAATAGTCGATAGCATGTTCTGTTGAACTGAGCTATTAGTCAAATTGCGGTCAAGGTTTTTATGGACGAAACAAGTTGAATGTATTCTTTATTGGTTTTCTAACTGGTTGTATTCTGAACAACCTGCGTTGACTTGGTTAAAAAGAAAATTCTAAAATAACTAAGTTAGTACATTGTAATATGTAATTACAATGTCCCAAGCACTACAGTCTCGTTAATTGTAGGCAAAAGCTTGCCTCCTGACTCTCTATAAATCATCTGGTAAAGATGTAAAGGCCTGAATAAGTACCTAAGTCTTAGTTAATTATACGCTACTGAAAACTTATGTTAAGCTTGTGGTTAAATATTGGCAACATAAATTAGCAGACAGCTCGCTGTCAGCGAGTTTACCGCCATGAGACTGCTCGGTAGTTGACGCATCGCTGGCCACGCGTTGGAAACAAGCCGTCTACGCGGGTCCGCGCGCTGACAGCTAACAGTCGCCGCGGCGAGACATAGTCAACAATACAAGTTGCTTCAATGAAAACCGATCGCGAACTTTTCTAAAGCGAAAAGCGGGAGCGGTCGGCTCGAGGACAACTGGGTACCTGCTAGCTGTTGGTCCATGGACCGCTGGGCGCCTGCTAGCTGGCACCGCGAGCAGTCGTTAGTTCAGCAGTCGTTGGTGTTGGGTGGGAGCGGTGTTTGAGCAAAGTCGTGTGAGGCTTGATTCCTATATCCAACATACAGATGTCCGTCGATCTATCTCTATGGAAACGTTGTTTATACGTTGCTATGACAATCGACCTACGGTCATCCGTACGTTCGATATAGAAACCGGGCTTAAGTGGGCTACGACCGCTATTCTCCGTAAAACTCGATAGAGAATAGAGAAGAAATAGTAATATTTTGGTTTTCAAATAGAAGATTATTATTAGTACTAGCTTTATCGCCCGCTGCTTTGCTTGGGTGATGCCTACCTGGATATAAATTAGCCTATGTGTTATTCCAGGTCACAAACTATGTACTCGTTTACTAGCTGCGCCCCGGTGTTACCTGCGGAGAATAGTTCCCGTTCCCGTGGGAATACCGAGATCAAAATAATTCCAGGATATAAGCTATCTTGGTACCATTTCATTCAAATCCGTCCAGCCGTTTGAGCGTAAAGGAGTAACAAACATTCACTTACAAATTACACTGAAACTTTCACCTTTAAGTATATGTAACTATTAGTGTGATAGTAGGGTATTGAAAAAAAAATTTGCTATGCTGTGAGACTATTTTAATGAATTTTTATTACCATGTTCAATGCATAAGTAAATAAGCTACAAAATAAAATGTTAATTCCTGCAAAGCTTATTAAACAAAACAGGATAATGGGTAGAATTTTAACGATGCAATTTTGATACTCCTACTAACAAATTTAAATCCGTTCATTATATCCTTTAGCGGGGCTTTAGCGAGGGTCATTACGAATAATTACTCTAGCTTGTCGTTTGACCTGGATTCTATTTCAGGTGAATTTTTATTTGTAAAAAGTTTTCGGGCGAGCTAGAAACAAAAATAATTCAAAAAAAATTGCGTGTATATTAAGTACTTAAGTACTTATATAAATATTATTTTATTTATTTACCAAGAATGAATATTAAAATTTATTTGATTATATATGATTATGATTATGATATTACTAGTTGCTCCCCGCGGCTCACACGCGTAAGTAGGACCCGAACAAAATGTCCTTTCCTAATGTCTAGTCTATCTCTGTACCAAATTTCATCAAAATCGGTTCAGTGGTTTAGTTGTGAAAGTGTAACAGACAGACAGACAGAGTTATTACAATACAAAATACTAAAAATGTGAGTCTGTGTTTTCATATAGATAATCAGAAATTATCTCTTTGCTTATTAAGGAAATCAATTACTTTATATCGATGAAATGATGTATCTAATGTAATTTGTACTTATAAAATACTTATAAAAAGTACTTATAACTTGGAGGGTATATTCTTTGTTTGACGTAGGCATTCGAAAATAAATAATTTTCCGAAATTTTACCCCTAAGGGGTGAAAAAGGGGCAAAGTTTGTATGAAATATCTTATTCCTTGAACTTACAAACTTGAAACTTACCATAACTATACTGCAATACATTTCATAAAATTATATGACAAAATATTTCCAAAACTATCACGTGACGAGGAGCCTAAGATAGCATTAAATAACCCGACTGGTTTTCGATCTGAACAAAACAGCTCAACAAAATGTGTTTTTATTAATAAAAGCACTTTCCAGAGCGTTTTGCGCATTGATTGCGCCGCCTTCGATGCATAGCAATGAGCCGAGGCTTAATAACCTGCTTTTGTAATGACCTCGGGTTTAAAACTAGATCCAAGTCAATTATGAACTTACAAAGCAAGTTTACACGGAGACAGTTGAGTAGTTTAGTTTGTCATTAATGAATTCTGCTAAAGAGATTACACGAGCAAGTTGTCGGGGAAATACATTTAGCTTGAAGAACTGAAACCTCTGGGAAATGAAGGTAGTGGGCACACTGGAGCTGCAAGAGAACGTCAAAGAAACTAGGCCGTGATTGTTGCTCCTAGCCATAGTACATTACTGGAATCGCTTTTAAAATAGAAACAAAAAAATGGATGGAAATTCATTCGATGACACATCACGTGGTCAGAAGTATCAAATTAAATGACTTACTCAGATTGAAAGAGAATAGATATAAAGCGTTTGTAATATGGATACAGGCTTTTTATGCAAAAAGTTCCATTTGTCAGACTGTAGGACGTAGGTACATTGATTTTCTTCTCAAATAAGATAAAACTAAAAATATAAATAGTTTTTGAGCTACTCATTCTACTAAATGTGTGTCAGCTTTCATCGAACCCAGTGTGATAAAGATCAATTATATAACTCTCTTAAATATAGAGTTACAAAACTCGTTAAGTCGACAAGGAAACAGTTTCACGTAACTTGTACCAGTTATGGCTTCTTGTGAATGAGCCTCAAAGGCTTATAATTGATTCTGAACCTCCGATCAAAGGCATGTCGTTAATGGACGACCGAAGCCGGTCAGTATGGAAATAGTTTAGCAATCAGAAATAGTTCGAATAACGCTGTTGTGTGCATTTCCTGTAAACATAAATTATTATGTTCATAAATGGATTATGTAAAGTATATGAACATATACAATACATAACAATGGATTACGAAGAGCATCTGAGGATAAAAGCGGCGATTTGATATATGTTTCAGAGATAAAATTCTAAATGTGAGCATGATCGAAATTAACTTATTCCTAAACGGATCGATAACTTTTGTAAACGGATCTTGTTGAAAATGGTTTTAGCTATAATAGTTAGATAGGTGATGCCTATTATTATGATCCGTTTTTACTTTTGTCAAACAATAGGCCCACGTCTACCAATCGGGTGCGCTAGTTTTCCGTACAATAACTGCTACTTGCTGCTACTGAAAAAATAATTTCTTCTGCTGAAAGATAGACAATTGAAACAGCAAGCCCAAATAAAAGCATTTGATATTCTTTAATAACCTACAGCGTCTGTTATTTTTTGTTGTAGATCACTAAAGGCAACGGGGATAAGTTGGCTTTTTGCCAGGCAAAAAGATTATTTTTATTGACCTATTATTATATTGACATTATAGTATAGATGAAGCTGTGTGGAATGTCAAAAGATTTCCATTTATTTATTTGAATTTTCCTAGTCAACATTGACAAGAGAGAAAATATAACAAAACAGCCCGCTAAAATATGTATGTAAAGTGACAAAATGGATTTAAATAAATTAATTTTCTTCAAAAGTATCACAAAACACTTCAATCTTAGTATTAAATTGAATAGAACAACAAAAACGTGTTCACTGTCTGTTTCGATTTAAACTTTATGATGTTTCAAAACAAATTTAATCTAAACGGGATCACACAGGACTTATGGGGGTGTTGGGAAAAGCCGTCATTAGAGTGTTTACACAAGGCCGGGGGGTTCTTGGGCGTATTTCCTCAATTTTTCCAAACAAAAAGAATTGATATGAAATTAATCTCCTCCCACACATTGAGAAGGGCTCTCGACTGAATGCTGAGAGCTCTTGTGCCCTGCCTGAAGTGGGTTTTGTTCTTTCTAGCTATAACTTTTCATAGCTAGCCTGTGCCACTCCTTAGTCATTCTGAGTTCTTTTAAAATAAACTTCATGTAGGTAAGGTCTTCTTATCTGAATAAATTAATTGTAGTGAGGAAGGTAGAAGGAAAAAGGCATCGGGGACGCTCACCTACCCGCTGGTCAGAACAAATCAAAATTATAACGGGACTCATTATTCCCTCTGCCTTGAGACAAGCCCAGGATAGAGCAATGTGGAAGAAGCTTGTCAACGTTTCCGTAAAGGCGTTTCAGGACGGGCACGACCTTCAGCAATGAAGATTACGACTAAGATATTAGATAAGGTAAGGTCTTAGAAGATAACTTAAATGTTTTGCATCGTCCTAAGGAATAAGGATCTAGATTTTTCTTTAAAGATCTATTTTTTTAGGAAAGTGATGGTGAAAAAGTTTGTCAGTAGAAACTAGATACCTACTAGATAGATACTTTATATAGGTACTTGTTATTTGAACTCTTAGGCTCGTATTCGGAGTCTGCACTCAGACTTTAATCTAGGCTCAAGTATCGATTGGCTTTTTGGCGGGAATTCGAGAAGTCATGTTTTCTTTTTGTTTTATTTTCCGAAACTTGTGTTTTAGCGAATGTTAATTTGTAATGATGGTGGATTATTAACTGTTGAGTGTTCGTGAACGTACATAAGTGTGGGAAAATGAAACAAAACTGAATATCATTGCATTTCGAGTTCTCACAAAAAGTTCGTGTGATGCTTCAGTAAAGACCCACATCTTTACTGAGGCACAATGGAATGGGTGGGATAATAAGTATACGAGTATGTATGTATCATAGTATATAATTTGTATTTGTGAACCTGTATCTCATAACTTGAATTTTAATTTTACTTGATAGTGGCTAAATGCACAACAAATGCCGTGCGAAGCCAAAATAAAGTGAAAAAAAAAGTATCGATTTTCTGACAGTTCTTCAAAGAAACTGAGTGATGAATCACTGCTTGAGACGCGATTCACGCTTGAGTATGGAATCTGAATACGACCCTTATATTTCTACGTATGAATGTAAAAAAATATATAAGGGTCGTATCGTTAAGGGAGTTGTCCAAACTTCACGTTAAAGCTTTAATTCTGCTCAAACTTTCCGTAAATAATGGTATTTTTTGTAAATGTTTGTTCGGGAAAGTTGAAGAGTTTGCCATACTTATTGTGGAAATTGGAGTAGGACCTACTTACTTACTTAGAAAGTGAAAAAAGTTGAGAATTCACGAGTGGAGTTTTCTTAAACTAGACGTAGGTAATTAGGTAGAGCTCTTTAGGTAAAACAGCTTTAAATTATATTACAAATTGAAACCTGATTTTTCGCTTGTTAAATT
Source organism: Xanthorhoe designata (assembly GCA_963582015.1). Taxonomy (NCBI): domain Eukaryota; kingdom Metazoa; phylum Arthropoda; class Insecta; order Lepidoptera; family Geometridae; genus Xanthorhoe; species Xanthorhoe designata. The sequence goes on from OY757045.1 coordinate 2,549,468, forward strand.
AATTATCATAGCAGAGTCTAACTAAAGGCCAAAGTTTCGGGATCAAATCTCGTTAACGTGATTTTTTTTTATTAATTATAAAATATAATAATTACTTAAATATCCTCTAAATTCTATGCTTTTAGAAGGTCAAACTCAAAATCAATTTAAAAAATATTGTTCAGTAGGACCTCAAAGATTACATAGAAACATAGGTACGTGCTAGAAGTTTAAATTGTCTTCAACATATCGTTTCAAATCTCTTCAGCGAACAATATTAATAACGAAGCTTATCACTGGTGCCCGAAGACAGTGAAAGATGACGCGGTTGACCCAGGAAAAGATAGCGAAACTATCTAGATGAATTCTAGCCAAATTGGCAAACTATGGCATTTTAGCATAAGGAGTGGAAGTTAAAGGGACCATTGCCCAGCCAGTGGGACACAATAGGTTGAAAAAAAATATATACCTGAAAAAAAAAAACTTAAAAGACCAGAGTTGGCCTACGAACTTAGTATGAGCAAGAGGCCAACTCTGATGACGAAGTTTTTAAGCCGCCTTAAGGCCTCCATCAGGGCTTATTTGAAAGCTGGGACCGACAATTTAACGTACCCGTCTTTAAAATATCTTTATTCCTTCAAAGCCCACAAAAAAGCTTACAACAAATAATGATATATACCTTCTAACAAAATTATTAAAATACCTTAATATGAAGACGCCGAAGCAGAAAAAAAGGGATTAAAGGTACAAATCCTTTAATAACTGGATCAAGTCCTTTGTAGTAGCGTCTACAAAACTGCTTGACAAGAGTCTGATAAAACACCCGAGTCTTCATAAAAACGGATTAGCGCTTGACTAAGGAGTCGAACACTGTCATAAAAATTGGTCAACTTTAGACCCCACGCACACTGCAAACTTTTCTATCGACCGATAGTTTGTTCGGGATCTTAATCAGTATGAAGATGTGTGCAAGTGCGCACACTACAACGATTCAGTATCGGCCATGTTTGTAGCAGACCAACCCGACTAAAGTATCAGGCGATATAAAAGTTTACAGTGTGCAGTGCTTAACGTTAATTTTTCTCAATATAAAAACAAATTATGATTACCTATTACTTACTGCATTAATTCTACAGCGCGGTCACAATTCTCTAAGGTATTTTACATATTATATGATGCATTGATTTTTTTTTTAATTTAGCACTCCGATATATTTTTCTCAAACCTAAATAAGTAAACACTATACAAGTTGCTATAATTTAACATTGTCAAACAGCTAGCTTCTGGAGCTAGTTAACTGATGAGTACTATTGGTTGACCGGCAGGTGCTATTGTATCGCGCTAAATGTATACGTCGATGTGCATTGTGCGGCTGGCACAAGCACGAACGCTCACAATTCGCGCTCCCCGCCACAATGCCGCCTGTCACCGACACTCATTCGCACATTCAGCCACAGATTTAGTGATAGCTGTGTAAATAGGTATTTCCGTTAAGGAATTTAGTTATAATACCAATGAAAGGACTCCTAAAACCAGTTTCAATGTGATCGCTTAGTTCCAACTTACTAAATTATTTTTTAGTTGAATTTGAAACTTGAGTACCCATGTTTCCAATAACTTTAATATTTATATTAGTTTGTCAATTTAGCAAAGCTTTTGAAAATGATTTTTTATTTTTACTTTTATGTGAATTTAAAAGAGACCGAATAATAGAATAGAGTTTCCCAACACCTAAACTATCCTCTTAATTTAACTGACCATTATGCACAGGAAAGATAAATGCTCCATACTGTATCAAATGTGTAGTCATTAACGTAGTTTTAGTGAAATATTCGTAACGTTTTGTTTCCGTAATTTGACAACCAAACAATAAATTTTCATAAATAACTTCATTCAACATCCTTATATTATATAAAATGAGTTTTTCCGTCAGTCTGGCTTGTCCTCTTTATTCTCTATGTAAACAGAATTATAGTACCTACATATTTATTCAAGTATTACCGTCTCTGACTACTCCTCCCCCCATGTCATTATAGATAATTATCTTCAGAGGATCTAATATACCTAAAAGATTTGTCAGAAATGTGCTAATGTTTGTTTATTGTTTGATAAATAAATGTTTTTCTTAATATCTTTCTTTTCTTTCACAGCTTCAAGGCTTCTTCAGCATTTTATGAAATATAGCTATATTTTATACCTAGATTTAGCGAAAAGACTGTCGATTTCTAGGAAAAATATCGGAATTTTGCGACAAGTCTGAATCAATTCGATGCGGATGATAAATGACCCTATCTGCCGACCGACAGTGCAATATGGGGTCGTTCTGTCTGCACTGTGTGCGGTGAAATGTATGAGAAATATAACTTGTACTATAGAACTATTGGAGAGGATCTACCAATATTGTGAAAAAGCTTGATAATAAATATCCCTGGACATTCCACAGTGATAAACACTAAATTGCTTAAAGTTTGAAAAAAAAACGAAATCATCAATAATAACAAATAATAATCCATCATTACAACACAACCAAAATTGCGATACCGGAAATGGTCGCTACCTATTGCGCTGGTATTCTGTGACACTTTGCTTTGTTGTAAAGAGTTTTCGTCAATCTTATATAGTGCGCCTGCTGAATGATTAGACAGACATCTATCCACCCAATTGCTACATTACGTAATCACCTACTAACTAGTAAACAGCCTATTTCGGAAGAAATCCATCGACTCAGCAAACAGCGTGTAAGTTACAACGGCTGGAGCCTTGGAGACGATGAAAAGTGGATGTGGCATACATAGTTGTTCTATTTTTTATATATTCTCATATGTTAAGTGTAAGCTGAGAAGAGAAGGCACTGATGGAAAGAATATACGCACACTAAAACCCAAACAAATATATGTATGTGTTTAAACCAAGTTTGAATGAGCAATTGGCTAACTCTGGTGGTGAAGATTTGTGAAATATTTATGAATCAGGTCGTTTGAGGCGAGAGGATGATCTAGGTACTGGGAAAGCTTCCTCCATCTCAAATAATGCCCCAGGCATTATAGTGTCCCTTTTGCTGCAGTGCTTTTCAACTAATTATATAATCGCAAGTTTTAACGTACCTACGCGTGTTTGTGTGGATATTTTTTTCATCAAGGCAAGTACCTACCACGGGGGCGAAGCCGCGGCAGAGTAAGCTAGTCGTAAATATGTCGTCATAAGTTTATTTGATCTAAACCAGTTTATAATTTGGTCTCCCCGCTTATTTCATACTCTTTTGACCTCCAACTTCGGATTTCCGATGTCGGATCGGAAAGCGGCCCTTCCGACCCAAGTGTCCGGTTTATACTCGTAAGAGATGTTTGCTTGACCGATGAAGGGTAATCTTTTTTCGGCTTGAATTGTACTGATGAGTATTGCTTTCAGTATTTGGATATCCGAATCTAGCTAACTATAACGGGATACTTTATATAAACAAATAACCGGCGGAAAACCACTTTGTGTTTTTGGTACTCACGTTGATAGCAAATGACGCTTATCCTAACCTAGTATAGTATTATATTATCTGTGTCCTAACAGACTTTGACATTTTAACAGTATCCTGTGTACGTAAAGAAAAAATAACCTTGAAAGGTACTTATTAACGTTATGGCTATATTCATTTTATAATAAAACAACTATTGTCTAACATCAAAACTTTCTAACTACAGAAGTAAAGGTAGCATACCTCTATGGACTCAAAATGTTGCCCCACCTGTATACTTATAAAGAATTATTTTCGACAAATTTCGACGAAATTGTAAATTACTTTTATGGAGTACCTACCTTAATCAAAACAAAAACAAGTTGTGAACAGTAATTAAAATACACGTCAAGTGGCAATGGCGGAAACCATTGAAACGTTTAGGGCGTTTGTGCACTACATGGAATTTTATTGTTTTCCGGTCCGGAATGTCAGTTTTAAATGTCTTGGCTAATTATATCTGATAAGTTAGAGGGGAACAAAATCATTTTCCGGACCGCACAACAGTAAAATTTCGTGTAGTGCACAAGCGCCCTCAAGGATAAGATATTAGTACACCATGATTTTGTGAATTTCAAACAATAAAAACATATTTTGTAACAAATTTTTCACATAAGCATTTTAGTTTTCGTATGTTTTCTTTATTGTTTTTGGTTTAGTGGTAAACGACTTGACCAAATCTGAAAATCAATCAGTACCTAGGTAGGTAAGAAATGAAAAGCAAGATAAATATTCATATTTATTCCTTTTTTATGGTCACCGATTCGTGACTCAATTAGGATATCAAAGTTATAACGACAACGTGCCCGAAATCTTTATGTTTTAATGATTTACAATTTGCAGTTTTCTTAGAAGCTAATATAATTCTAAAACTTCAGAATAACATCCTTTTACCTAATTCACGTTTCGAAATTTAACCATTTTATTTAAATCGAACTGATCACAACTTACCAAAAGCCATCACAAACAGATATCAATGCTAATTGCAGAAGTTTTGAGAAAATGTTGTTTGCGTTAAGTGAAAGACTCAAATTCAATTACGAATCGTTAAAAATTGAATGCCTGACTGCTCGCGCTGATCTGGACAGACGAACATTTTATATTTAATATTTTATTTTTAAAATTCCTTTTTTTTATTTCTATTAATTTAGTGAAATACAACCACAAAATCAAATCTCTGTGTACTTTTCTCGTCATTACACAACTGAATAACATAAAGCTGATTAAGAGGAGAGTTGTTCTTGTGCGTCACAACAGCAACAAGGATTCGAATCAACAATCGAATTACAGTTAGATTCCAATAAAAATGTGTACTGTGTATAGTGGCGTGCAAATAAACGTATAAATCTGCGCAATTAATTTAATATCACTCGGCGGTTCCGGTGTAAATTTTCACACAGGAGGCAAATGCTTTCGGCCATTAGTGTCGGCAAACGGGCTCGCCGACAAATACTCATGTTGACTCGGTCTGATGGGCGACTGTTTGCACTGCCCTGTTCTACGCATTTGCGAGATTCACACGAGGCCATTCACTGGGGCTAGTCAACAAGCATGCCAGTAAGTGTTAGGATTTAAGGTGCGAACTTGCCGACAGATACTTGACTCTGTAGAGTGCGGGCGCGCTAACAAGTTCTGGTGTTGACTCTATCTGGTGGGCGACTGTTTGAACTGCCTGTTCTATGCTCTTGCGTGATTCACAATATTCTATTCAACTTGACTATAGCTGCAGTAAGTCAACTAGCAAGCTAGTATGTGTAACTAAAGGTAAGTACTAAATTTCAGTAGAGAAGGTGATTTTTTTTTAACTTTGTTATGGAAGTACTATACTTCTTAGCATCTAATTTACCCTTATCTAGTAAAAGAAGATATAGTGTACAACTTCTTCTCTTCTGTTGTGCAACACTGGAGTGTTGAAACAGATTTTTCAATGTAACAATCCATAGTTACATTGAAAAATCTGTTTCGGAATAAAATAATAGCCAAGTGATATCAATCGAGAATAAAAGCAAGGAAGGGAACAAGGACGCTCCACTTTTAACCTTCAAACTAGACTCGTGTAACCGAGGCATTAAATACTGTTTGTATGTTACTACACTCAAAGGTCAGTCTTAGTTTACACAGCAGAGGTTTGCCAGCCAACTTAGCGACGTTATAATGAGGGTATACTTTATAAATGAATAGTAGTTTGCAAACCGACATATGTGTAAGACATTTGTGAAATTCATTGTAGAGCTCTAACATGAGTTATTCAACCGCTATGAACCCACTGCAAATACTTTAATTATTCAACTTTTCAATCCAAGAGTGTTTTTTTTTTCGGACGGATTTTTATGTTAAGTGGTCTTCCGGACCTTTATAACTTCACCTTTGGCGAGTGTGACAGTATAATGTTGAAATAGTTCACATGAAAAATTACAGATGGCTCTTTAATTGATTTGTTTTAGTTTAGGACTGGAAATACAGATGTTTTTGCATAGTTTCTCAGCTGAAATCACAGATGGAGTGATATTTAAGTGATATCCAAACGTAAACTTATAAATAAAGTAATGTAATAATTACGTGTTAAATAATTACCAAGCTGTGTTAAAGATGTTATTTTAATTAATTATGTATTTAAATGTAAATATACTAATAACATTAAACTTTGTGTAACAAGGATTGATGTATCCAAACGAATTGTTGATAACTAAACGTTAAACTACTTCTAAACACTATTTGACTTTTTAGGACATAAATACCAAATCTATGAATCCAGTTTATTTTAGAAAAAGTTTTAACACATTGTCATAAAACTACGTTCGCAATATAAAGGAAATGAACAAAGATTGTAATTTCTGTTTTGTGATTGGCTATATCATGTTCCCAGTAAAACGTGATTTACTAACCTTTAGGATCATATAAAGCGGGAAGACAATGTTTACTCGTCATAAAATAAGTTTCAACATCTTTTTAGAATACTGTGCTCAAATTAAAGTTGATATCTATAGAAATATGACTGGCTGTTTTGTGATTGGTCGACATTGTAATACCGTTAGAATGATATAAAAGGGAGGGCAAAGCTCGTCACGGGACAGAAAAGTATTATCCGCGAGCAGTCCAAAGTTAAGTACTTGCTACCTACCTGTTTACTTATGTGTTATGTTATACCTATGTGTAATTATTCTGTGTGTGTGTACTAGTAATAATACTGTGTATTCATCGTATCTGCAAGTAACTATTGACGAGTAAATTGTACCTGGGTACTTTGGCTTTGTCGCCCAGTGGATCTATGTCTATTGGGCGTAAGTTGGAATTCCTGGTTGTATAAAGTTGTTCGTTACTATTTACGTTGTAATATGTATCTTGGTTGGGTTGCCAAACTACTTGTGCTATGTTTGTACCTCGTTAAAGTTTCATGTTCATTATCTCTCGCTACCCTTTACTTTTACCAACAGCTTACTTATAATTTTGCATAGTACAAACCATGTCTAGTCTAGCCTGTCCTAACATAATGTGTTTCTAGAAAACAATGTTCAAACCCGTGTAAATGTTTTATGTTATAAATAAATATTGTACTTACCTACTTATACTCGAATTTAAATTCTCAGTCCCTACTTTCCAACCTAATAGGTAAAGTACTTAGCCGTTAATTAGCCTGTTAGGGATAGCGCAGGTGTTTGTTATCCGGATGGGTGGTGCAGGTTCGATTCTTGTCACTGTGCCCATCCCATCCTCAGTAAGTGTTGTCTGTATGAGTAGGTAGAGCCCTGTTTTTCTGACAAGTGCAGAAGGCCTCTACGCCGGAAGGCCAAGAGTGAACGAGCGGCTTAGCTCTTTTATACCGTGCTGCCCAAAGCGGTTGCTCTGGAAGTACCTACGCTGATTTTAAATTAAATAAGTGTCTGTCAAAAATAATTTCAATCACCAATTGTCGTATAAAATTAGAAACTTTGTAACACAAAATTTTGTATTAGGTACAAAAAAAATAAAATCAGAGAATGTATGTTTGTGTTTTTCACACAGTTTATAGGTACTAGATTGAACAGACTAGACAGGCATTGCTACTACAAACCAAACTAATGCTGAAGCGTAAAAGGGTCTCTGAGTATGTGAGCATTTATCTTTTTTTGCCAAGCAGTTTAAAGTTCATTTAAAAAAAATATTACAAATGATTGTTTTTTTGGTATAAATTGATAGATAGATTCAGGTTATGTATTAGAATATAGGTATACTTGATTCGATGTCATGTCTAAAACGAATAATTGTATTATGATGTGTATTTACAGTTATCTTAAATTGCGGTTATATTAACAAGAATTAATTATAGTAAAATGAAATGAGATCAATATAATCAAAATGGCCAAATCTTTCAAAAAAATCAACCTTTATAAGTATCACGACTTGAGTTCCATTATGTGGATTAATAGTCTGTAAAAATTTTAATATATTATATATTATACTCTTTGACAATAAATAAAGCATTCAATTATTAGTGTTTTTATTTTTGTCATCACTAAACTTACTCGTATCATTCTGCTTGGCGCAAACTCTATTTTTATTCTAGACTTGTTGGCAACCGGTGACTTTGTTTACGTAGTTTTTTGCTTTGAAAAGTTTAACTTTACTCCGAGACTGAGTCTTGCTTCCTTTCTTAGTGCACTTCCACGCTATAAAAGGAAGTTTTTCATTATTCTACGATTATGAATTAGTTGAGCATTCTGTGTATATTGAATAGAATAGAATAGAATAGAAAAATATTTATTTACATTCACTCACACACATTACAGTAGGTACAGGTAGGTACAATTATTATTTGTAGGAAATATGAGTGAAGCAAATTGGTCACCACTCAGCATTTGCTGTAGAAGCTGAGGTAGCAACTACAGCCAATAATAATAGTCAATAATAGTCATTTATTTGGTAAACACCTTTACACGTCACATAAAATAACAGTTTCCAGTGCATACCTAGGTAGGTATGCTTAAATATCTAAGTAGTAGGTACAGGAACATACATTTTAGTGTCATACTTGACAATAGAAATTAGTAATTTATACTAGATTAGTTCTATGAATAATAATATTAAATTATAAATAATATGTATTATTTGTCAATATAATTAATAATAATTTGAAATTAGCGCTGGTTTTCAGTGATGCCGAAGCTATTATGAGATTTAGTAAATCTATATTTTTCTAGAGCAAGACTATTTATTAAAATGCTATGGGGCAAACAAATAATTGGCGAGCACAATGCCGTAGGCACTTTCTACCAATTTAACCAATTCAATATAGGAAATGTACAAAAGGCGTGCTAATAACAAATCACATCTTAATAAACTAACATTAAACCTTAATATACAGATAAGTTTTACTTTATAGATATAGTATTTCATGTAACAGGTTGCAAGACTATAAGAATACGAAATCCTTTTTGTGTTTCCCTTCATATTAGTCTAGAGCTCATGTGTACTCAAACGTTCCTTAATGGAAAATACTTTATAAGTTAGCTATCAGTAGATTAGTGAGGTCATTGTAACTGACCAGGGCGGCAAAATCGCATAAGCGATAAAGTCCTTTATTGGAATAAAAAAAAACCCCAATCAAAAAACCTACATTGGAAATTGCCATCTTTAAAAAAAAGTCAACACACTAACCCACCAAATGGTGGCTAAAATGTTTGTAAAGAAACGTTGTATCACGTAGGTACGTGAGATATCATCTTGTGGCATCACAAGAGAAAATGTTGCATCTTTGAAAGCTTGCTAAACGACATTTTCCTCGCACAAATGGCTTGTAAACGCAGATACGGCAGATTGGCTCCCGCAAGAGTTTCGTGCGTGTAAACACTTCGCTAGATCGGTTTGTACCTACACAACTCCCTGAGATTCTGTATAATACTCGTACATAACAAACTAATAGCATTGTGATACAGAAGAAAAATAATGAGGTTAAAGACCTCTTGATTTTTTTTTGTATGTTTTCTTGCAGTTTAACAATAAAAAGTAGGTAAATAAATTTACTAATGTAACAAAATAAATAAATATCCTTGGAATTTTCACACAGCATCATCTAGTCCCAAGCTAAGCAACTTAATGCTTGTGTTATGATAACCTGATGAGTACTATTAGTATATCGAACCCGCAACCACTTAAGCCCACACTGCCACAGTAGTCGTCAATAGTGATAGTGATCAGATGGTAATACCGAATACAAAACAATATGGATCTGAGTTGGTCCCATGCATGCATGTAGGTAAAACTGCGAAACGTAAGCTAGTTTGAACATGTTAAAAGAAACACGACCACGTAAATATTTTTTACGTTAACCGTAGCATGATAAGGTAACGCGGCGCACGTTTAATTGCGTAATAAGAGAGACTAAAACAGCTTTGAACATCTCGCAAATTGGCTCAACTAGGTACAGGGAATGAAGTACCGGGCCTCGGCAGTTTTTGACTAAATTAACATTTTAATTTGCAAAATGAAGAGATTATGTCAGCCCGACCCGAGTCTGTTCGTACAACACTCTAGGGCAAATCTTATAACAAAATTTAAAGCATATATTGTTATTTTTTTCTTTGGGATCACTCCTTATTCATCTTACATGCTAAGTACTTCTATTGCCTGTTCCAACTCGACTCCTAATACCTACACGAGGAAAAGAATTAGTCAATATCTTTGAACATTCCACACAACTTCACCTAGTCCCAAACTAAGCAATATGAGAACCAGATGACTGATACAGGTACTCCTACTAAATACCTATATGAATATTTTTTTGTAAAAACATTTAGATATAGAAAACACCCGGACTCAAGACAAATATTTACAGATCATACAAACATTTGTCCCGCACCGGCTTTCGAACCCGCAACCTCAACGTTTCAGTCAGTTCAGTCTAAAAAATCATCTGAAAAATGTATTCTCCTCTCCGTCTGTCTGCTAAATTTAAGAACAAAATTATAACTCTTAGGTTTTCCGACAGCTATAAAAAGTTTCTGAATAAGGCTTCAAACTTACTTAACTAGTTTTTGTCAAAACGCATAAAGAGACGGGCAGCATAAACCGGTACAAAGCTTTCCTGTCAGAACTTGCATTAGAGTTTTTTAATGACCAAGAACGTAGAACAAACTTAGCGCTGGCCTATAAAATAAAATACTTCTGAAAGTAAACGATGACTGAGTAATGAGTATTTCAGCTCGCTCACTCATAAGAAAAATGCACTTTTGTTTGTAGGACACGTGTCGGGCGGGCCTCGCGCAGTTTAGGGTGTTCTTTAGTTGGCCAATTGCACTGGTAATATATAATGTCCTTGTTAGAATAGTAGAATAGTACAATAGAAATATACAATACAATATTATGTACTTGTTATACGTGATTCACAGTTCATCTACAAAAACGAAAAATGTTGTACATTTAACATGTTGGTCGAATAATCTTTAAGAAAAGTTGTCATTACACAACCTATCCAACGGCACCCTATATCAAAGGGGTACGAGATGGGAAGAGAGACAAGAAAAAAAAATCCTGTAGATACATGTAGATAGGGGTCGAATAAAATCTTGAAAACATTATAGAAAAGCCTTCTATAATGTTTTCAAGATTTTATTGAACCGCTTTGCCAACATGATTTTAGTATCTATGCCAAATTACTAAGTTGAAACCCATAAGATTATCTGTCTTTAAATAATATTATCCACCAGGTTAAGAATACCGAATGTAGGACATATTCCATTAGCTCCCAGCAGCTTCAATCAATAAACTATATTATTCAGGTCGCACTTTATCCAAACCATATAAATAGCATTCCTGAAATATCTGTGTAGAATGCACTTTGTATCTTTTAGAGTAGACGTCTATCCGACGAATTATTCCTGTCTGTCTCCTACTCTGACAAGTAAAAATAACACACTTTATACAGAATATTCTGAACGTGCCTCTAGTTAAAACAAATTATAGGCAGAACTCTTATATGAATAGAGCCTGTTCCTCTTTCAACCATTTGGAAAAGTTCAATACTGACGTTGATTTATTCAATACTAGTATTGGCAAATTAAAGCGAATACTAAATGATAAGCTTTTTTTTAACTGTACTTACATGAATTTATACTTAATAGGTTTTTTCTTAAAGATTTTATTTTATTTTGTTTGTTAGTAAATTTTTTAATTTATTCAATTATTTTGTACTTATGTTGTACTTAGCACTTTCATTCTTTTCTTTTTTCTTCTTTTTTATTCTGTCGTCTTCTACGAGAAAATTATTTTATTAGATTGTTTCATAGCTGTGAAAATTTGTAATTGGCATTCATGTTCAATATGTATTTCTTTACGTATTGTTATTATGTATTTTTCTTTTCTTTGTGCCTAGCTGTAAGTTTTCTTAAAATTGTTAAAATAAAATAATAAGTAAAGCGTTAAAAACGTAGAGTAAAACGAGAAATTTTCAAATCAAAAAATAAATCTTAATATAGCATTTTTGCAAAAAAGTAAGTACTTACCTAAGAAATGTAGACAAAATGGCGTAGTTCTGGTTGTAAAGCTTATCATAAATAATCTGTGTATCAAATTAACCAGCTGTTGTTCATTTTGCCTGTGCCACGTCCATACATTTTCAAATAACCCAATCCAATTAAACTGAGAATTGTCTCGGCAAAGTTAATTAACATCATGTGCTCTGAATGAATATCTGCCTTCTCTTTTGTTCATTGGCTAAAGATAAGGAGAGACTATACTTAGTTTTTCTGACATATTATTCGTATATATGAAATACACGAGAGTATTATCTCGTATGATGCTATTTTTATCGGATCGGTAAAAGTCGTATGTTTTGTAAGTTTAATTAAACAAGGACTCAAACATACTAGAATTCACTAGATATAGAACTACAGCTTTACGAAAATGTACTGAAGAACTATGTAATTACATAATACTGGGATCAAAAGTAGCCTATTCTTACTGGGATCAAAAGTAGCCTATTCTTTAATCCAGGATATAAGCAATTCTGGTACGAAGTTTCATTCAAATCTGTCAAGCCGTTTGAGCGTGAAAGAGTAACAAACACACTTACACACTTACACACACACAAACTTTCACCTTTATAATATTAGTGTGAAGTGTGATAGTGTGATATTAGTGTGATTCAAGGTACACGAATCTCCATAATATATGTAAGCGACAAACATGATTTCAGGAACTACAATATCGTTATTTGCATCGCAATCTCTTCGAGGCATTCATCTGTCGGTAAATAGAGCAATATTCTCCGCAGGCATATTACGTATCTCGCGATAGCAAAGCGACTGCAACGCGACAGCGATTATTGTGATTTTTGTGCTTTTAAATCGCTAATTAATATTATCTAAAAGCGATAACAAAGCCACTGTCGATTGTTTGCTATCAGATATTACGAATTAGCACACATAATACGATTCGCGATTTAAAAGCAAAAATTTAACAATTATCGCTGTCGCGTTGCGGTCGCGAGATACGTAATAAGTCTGCTTGTTCCTACGAATTTACCTATTTGAATGTTGATGCCAATGGTTTTATAAATTTGAATTTATATTAGGAAATTAGATTTTGAATGCAAACCAGATAAGGATCATAGTTTGAGATTTGCATTAAAAAGCATCTTATTATTCCTAGCATTTATGTTTAAAATAATTGATCGCCATTATGACTTCGTGTAGCGAACGGTGGAGTTTTGGTTGTGTGGGCCTGAATATTAATTTTGATTTGATCCAAGTTAATCGTATGAATTGCTACGACAAAATTTGTACATAGGAATAATAAACCATAATGGCACTGATTCTGTTGTATGTAACACTGACTAGCTAAACTATGACTAAAACCAAAAGCTCTTATTACGTTTATGCTTAAATACCTATCTATAAATGTCATACAAAATATCTTAATAATTATCTCTAGAATTATTATTATTAAAACGAACTAAGTTTTACAGTACCTACTTATATTACGTTCAGCGATTTCTAGAGAATCAGGACTTTCTATATATTGAGGCCTAAAGTTGAGTTGGCCTCTATGGACTATGTGGTTATTAAGTACGCCCGCTTAAAACTTCCTTATTGCAGTCCGTATTTGCGAAGAGAACTAGTGAACTTTTGATGACAAACTAGAAACACATTATTTTGATTCTTCGATTTTAAAAGATTTATTTTGTTCTAAAGATGCAAATATAGATTTGTTTGAATACATAAACTGGTTATTTACATGGTCGCATCTCGCTCAGAAAATGGCGACGAAAAAGTTTATAAAGATTTTTCAATTTAATATAGATTTAAAGAATGATTTTTTCTTATGTCAATGAAAAGAGATAGCAACAGTTTTAATATTCGCTTTAGCTAAAGTAGATTTACTAAATCAATATGCTTATGGGGGTTAATGTAAAAAAAAGATTATATTTTGCTGAGAAGTAGGGGTAGGTGACTGACGTGATAATGTTTATCAAGTTTACTTTTCGTTACTCGTCATTTTAATGTAATTTAATGCTCTCTTTGATATTTACATAAATCAATTCAATTTGATTAGTTCAATTTAAAGTTGAATGGTTTAATTAGTACCGCCATTATTCTAAAACTAATCCGACCAAAATAAGTAATTATTAGCACAAATTTAATCAAATGCATCATAAAATTAGAAGACAAGTGTAGTTGTTTTAGCAATAAAAAAAAGTTAAAAAACACCACTTTTTTTTAAGGCCCCGACGAGATTCGAACTCGTGATCTCCTGTTTACTAGACAGGCGCTTTAACCAACTAAGCCACGGCGCCTCCTCTAAAACAAGAGAATATAGGCAACACATACTCATTTTTTCAATGAATTTTATGACCAAGACCAAAATAACAGGTTTTTCTTTTTCTTTTACATACTTATTTTGCTATGTAAAAAACACTTATTTGTGTTGTAAAAATAAATAGCATTAATAAAGATGTGAAGGACACAATGGATATTAATATCGATAATATCGAAAGGTCGTGATAATTAACTAAACAAAAGTATTATTTACAATAAAAATTACAAGAATAGGTACCGGCCTGCTTATCGCGAGATAAAAATGAGTTATTTATTTACGACCTGTTTCAATATTCAACCTACGACTACGTACGTACGTACTCAACGTACTGACAGAATTTGTTTTTTGTTTGTTTGTTTGAACATGCTATCTCTGCAACTAAGTACTTATCTGATTTGAAAAAATATTTTTGCATAGGTATAGCTTTATTTTTGAGGAACTACTACTTTTCATCATCATCATCATCATTATAATAATAATAATAACTTTTATTTTAAAAGTCAAGGTTTTCAGTGGTTTTTCTTAGCTAGTTATCAAATCAAGCTTAGATATCATAGTTAAACTAAATTATATACCAACACCACGCGGGTAACGCATTTCAATTATTATTTTTAAATAGTTCTTCAGCATATTGAAGGAAACCTTACTTTTACTTAGTTCCAAACTAAAATAAAATCAATCAAGTTGAATCATTAATTAAAATTTAAAAGTCTTTAGTCTTGTAGCTATTCTGTAATTTAATTAAAATGTTTAATTTCGCCATGTAAATAGCTAGATCAAGAGTGAAAATTACTTTCCTATGGAGCGAATCTTGAGATTAAATTTTATGAATAATTCAGCGTGTAATCTGGTCCACGCTCTTTCAGGTTATTATTAGAAATGTTGGAAAATATTGGACTCACTTGCTTTTCTCCGAAAATTAGAACTTTCTTAATAACTAAAAGATGAAATCTTATAACGTAAATGTTAAAAATATTGTACTTACATTATGTAGTTGATGAAAATGTATTCATTTACACAAAAGACGATTAATATCTAGAAGACAGACAAAGGCCATACACAAAATCGTAACCCTAAAAAATAGCCTGAAAACTCTAAAACATCAATTTTATCCAAGAAATTTCAATTACTTTCTAGTTAAAAATGTTTAAATATTGAATATTGTTGCTACCTACCTACTACTAAGTATTGAAATTTCTTGGATAAAATTGATGTTTTAAAGTTTCCAAGCTATCTGGTACTGCGGGATCGGGTTACGATTTTGTGTATGGCCTTTGTCTGTCTTCTAGATATGAATCGTCTTTGATTTACACACACACAATTATTTACAGAAACTAAACTACTAGCAAAACTTTACAAAATACAATTAGAACCAGCAGTCTAACTCTACGAAAGATCGTACGATCAACGATCCATGGGTAGCTCAACAAATCCATACTAATGCCAGAAGGAAGCGTGCCCAAGACACTGGCCGCATGGCTGAATGGCAATGCTGGTCCGTTGAGCCAAGTTGTTGCCAGATCTCGGATCATACGTTGCTAGGTATTCATAAAACAAACCATTTATATTCCGCTATGTTTGTAAATTTAATTCTCATCGTAATCAGTCATCGCTTCGTATCGGTAACCGACGAACCACTAATTAACCATATGTAGTTATTGATTATCGATAGTAATAACCATTTACAGGGCTTATTTAAAGTTTCAAAGCGATCATTGGTGCCAATTTACTAATGGAACAACCCTTGCGTGGGATCAGGGCCGGGTAATGATTATGATCGATTCGATACCATTGTGTTTATCTACCTACCTACAATATTCTTGAGTAAGTAAGTCGTATTTCACGTTAAGAATTAAACGTAAATCTTACGTTCGTAAGAGTTTTTATGCCGGCCAAACGGGAATACTTCGGCTTAGCGACTTTAAAAACCGGGACCGACAATTTAACGTGCCCTCCGAAGCATGGAAGCGCTGAGCTGTAATTGCAGCTTGCGGTCTCTGATCCAAATTATGACCGCTCAGAACGGGTCTAAATACTAACTATATAAATACTACGACTACGGTACTAAATAAAAAGTAGAATAAGTAATCAAATTAAATATGCAATGGTGGCTATTCGGGATGTCGCTAAAGCTAAACTAAACTAATTTGACAGCACTGAAATTGATGCCATCCTTCTTATTTCGATCGTTATGAAAAGGACGGCAACATTTTTAGTGCTGTCAGATTAGTTTAGTTTAGTTTAGGCGACATCCCGAATAGCCACCAATGAAACATTAAAAAACCTATAACAAAAATTTTAGGTTGAAGTCATATTCAGTTTATAATATTCAGATACAAAGCCTGAAGTCGATTAAAATTATTTTAATATTTCATCCGTTTCAAAAAAGAACAATCATAACGGTGATATCAATGTACTTTTTTTCACAGAAAGGGAAAGCTAACGGAAAGTTTCAATATTTACTAACCAATTTGTGTAGTTTGTAATTTTAATTTGGTCCTTTTTAAAGAACAGAAATAAAATGAAACGTCTTGCGTTAACAATTTTATTGTAATTAGAAGCACTGGCACAAAAGGTAAGTACCTAATTAAAGAATACGTAATTAAATGTCGTAATGAAATAACATCTTTGTAACTGCTAATATTTGTTTCCTTATTTTTTTGATAGAAAAAAAATAATTTTAGTCAATAATAACAATTTTCAATATACTTTTTTATGGGTGGTTAAACGCATGGTTGCCCATATACATGCCCATGTTTTGCAGAAATTATTATTTCATACCTGACAGGGGGCCTATCACGAGTTAACCATAGTATTGGATACTGTCCTCGTTAGCGAGTCAAGTATCACAAATGTATGAAAATCCAGTGCAGCGCCTCCCCCGGTAACTTGCATGAACTAAAAATTCCATACATTTAGAATACTTGACACGTGAGCGAGAATTAGTTAACTATACCAGTCGAAAACTGATGATAGGCCCCCAGGTTGCAAGCCCATCAAAGCTATTAGAGCAACGCAAAAAAACTTAAAAGCTCAACTATAAAGGTAAAATACATTCAATTTTAAAACAATACCAGTAGATATTATTCCACATTTACAGGATAAATACAATTTAGAGTGCAGCTCCAAAACTTCTTAGCGAGCTGTTATAGTTTACCGTACTTTTGGGGATAAAATAGTTTTACGAGCAGCGCCGGCGACCGGAGACATTAAACGAATAAACTGTTGGCTGTTTAAATACAAAATACTGTTGCTATTTCTGTATTCAATATTTAGATAATGCAAAACGTAGGTTCGTATTTCGAAGAGTATACCTACGTTAAATTGACGGTCCCAGCTTTTAAGTCGTTGACGGAGGCCTTTAGGCGGCCCTCCGTCACCAGAGTTGGCTACTTTCTCGTACGAAATGACTTACTACATTAGTTCACGCCTTCTGATTGCAACCTGAAAAACTTGGTCATAGCTGCCTTTGTGAGATGTCCCGTGATATTTAGAATAATCATAATGCGCACATACATTATTCTTAAATATGTTTTAAACTATCTTAACACGATCACATTCACAGTAAAAAATGCATAAACAGTAATATATCGTCAATAGTGGCAATTCGGAGTGTCGCAAAAGCTAAACTAAACTAACGAAAATTAATGCCATCCTTTTTATTCCCATCGCTATGAAAGGGACTGCAACATTTTTAGTTAGTTAAGTTTAGCTTTCGCGGTACTCCGAATTGCCACTAATATTTACCTTATTTACATACTCTTAGCAGCAGTGGTTGTGGGATTCAACTCAAATTTTAGATCAAAGAGTCAAAGAGCTCAAAGAGTCATTATGCAATAATTATGCATGAATTGTACTCGTATTACAAATAAGGTTTAAGCTGTATGTGTGATTTATTTAATGACCGATAGTTTCCAACAGCCATTGCTATGAACAATGCCCGAGATTGCATTAACTTAACTTCCCGTAAATGTTTCTCATTAGTCCTGCACAAAGACAGCGTTAAGCTTCGCTGTAACCTACAGTAATCTTGTGTCTTTTGATTTATGACGGTTAAATCTTACGAAGACAAAAGCCGAATTTCCTCAGAAACGGAAGGAAAAACAGGCTCACAATTGTATCCCCAGAGTAGCATCCGAATAGATTTCAGACATTCAAGATTTATTAAAGATAAGTAATTTCTAAAATACATTTGGCATTCGTACATTTTTCGCAAGTATTTCACGAGACCTATTGCTTGTTTACGGCCGGTCTCAATAACTTAATTTATCTATTTATGTGTTGTTAGATATTTGACGTTTATTCCTTTGTTACATTACAGTCGAATGCTCCCGGTGACCCACATTTTGCACCAATCTTAGTGCCCTTTTGAACACATCAATTTTTCCCGGTAACCTCAATATTAATATAGCTTTTTACCACATAATTGAAGCGTAGTAAAGCCGTATATAAAGCTGCTGAAGTAAAACGCTCCCGTTTAAGCTGTAATGAGCGCAATACATCGAATGCAAATCGATAGGGAAACCTTCCCCGCGAATTGAAACGTACGTGTAGCGGTTCCGGATACAATCATCATTATCATTATCGTAGCTGAATGTTGCCGGAATAGGTTCATTATTGTCAGAGTTGTTGATGAAATGTGTTCGATGACGTGTCATCGAACCTTTTCAAGCGGGCCTTCACCCACTGCGTTACAGAGGTTGTAGTTTTTATGGATGTAGGTAAATTATGTTTGATGTAGGTAATTTGTTCAAAGCCGCGGGCGGAAACTTTTTATGCCATAAAATAATGTAAAGAGCAATGAAATTAAACGTTACACTCTGTTCCTAAGAAAGCATAATCAACTAAATGGCTGGAAATGGCACTCCACATCTTGTATTGAGAGCAAATCGAAGATTTCGTTACCCGAATAATATCCGCGTTGGTAATTTACAAATCCATGTTCGGTAATTTAATGCTTGGATTCCACTTGTGTTCACTCGAGTTTTAATATTAGGGAGCTTTTTTTAAACGTCTCTGGCGTTTTATGTAGTGGTGTTCCCCTGATAGTAAAAATCAATGGGTTTTTTTGTTTTGGAAAATGTATTTCTATTTATTGTCTTATCTTTTATCATCATTTTTGAAAACTGAAAGAATTGTTTCATTCCTACTAAACAAATTATTTCTAAACAGTAAACTAACCTTTATAAAATAACTCATATTCATCAACAAACGGTAGTTTATGAAGACCCATTACTATAACAGATTTGTATAGATATCTAAAATACATTAACCCATACATAATTGTACCCACAACTTTATAAATAAAAGCCGTTTCCATTCCGCAACATTGTCTACCATAAGCCCCTTGTTTACAAAGTAACAAAAGTTTATAGGTAGTTTACAAACCAAATGCTTTTAAACAAAGTAGTTAGGGTTTGCTCAATTATTATTGCGGGAAAGGCGCATTGCCCATTTCTACAATTTTAATGTTAAATTTTCGGGAACGAATCCTCGTAGAATTTCGTGAACAATTCAAAACCATTTATACCCAAACTAGTTTTGCCTGTAATTTTCTTTATAAAAAACCAACGGTTTTCCCTTTGAAGTAAAATGGTATTTTTTATTTAATAATTTGTATTTGATCAGGTTTTCTCTTGGTCAGAATTATCATCATAATTATTAAACTCGATAGTTATTTAAGATTCCCAATAATTAAATATTTTATTTGTTATGTATAAAGACTTTAAAATAATTTATTCACGCATGTTTTTTTAAACCTATAAGGCGGCACAGCAATACAAGATAATTCCACATCGAAATCAAGTGAACATCCTTAATAGGCTAGCCCGACGCTTGAAAAATACGCGGAATCCATTAATGCCAGACGGGGCGTGGGCGCTAACAATACGTCCCTATTCGATAACAATAAAACGAATAATCTAAAAATACGTAGGTATAATTGAGAGAGAACCAATAACTCGCACGGGAACAAACAGCGGCGTATAGCCACTTCACATTTGAATAGAGATCGTCAAACAATAACCAACGTAGAACTGTTAAATAGTATTTTTACCATGGTACGTTTCTAACTAGCAGCACAGAGGCTTGGATCAGTTGAGTAATATATATATTATATCGTTCACCAAACACTACTTTTTATAAATATATATATTTGTATATACATTACGATAAAGAGCTCTTTATCGTAATGTATATACAAATATATATATTTATACCTAATCAAGGTATTTATTGTTAAAAAACCATAAACAGAAAACACCATCAACTATGTACCTATTTAAATAAAGCCCATTTCCTTAGAACGTCTACAATAAACATTTTAAGAACTCATCCTTGCCTATACCCACTCATTAACTCACTGTAGAAATATAGACCTCCTTTTATGATAAAACTTTTTTTAAAATAGGGCAATAAGTTTACTTACTTTCCTATATTCACAATTTGCTTTTTTCTAAATTCGTTTATACGTTTATAGCGCATTCAGTGCCAGCCAATGCAGCACAAGGCAAAGTTACATGCACTCTGCCACGTTAGGTGGGCCGGGAATGGCTTTCCTTTTTGTAATTCTTTGTAAATTAATTTTATCAAAGTTCGAAATTGATTTTAGCGAAATATAAGGATAGTCCCGTGCTAGATACCTATTTCTTCTTGACCTCTAGATGTCATAACCTTATCGAGCACCTAATATTTATTCTTGTAAATAATCACAAGAATAAATATTATCCATTCTAAATGACCAATTTCCATGATGAGGTTAACATCGTGTCTCCCGCTTTACCCTTTCCGGGTCACAGCCAACAATAGGCATGACAGATGAACAAAAAATAAACTGCCTAAAGCTCTGGCTTCCTGAAACAGCTACCGTTATAAATGCTTCTCTGTAAAAAGCTGTAAATACATGCACATAGGTGCTATTTTTTTTGGGTAGCACATTTATTCTAAAGTTCAGCAAAAAGCTAGGATACCATGTGCAAGATTTTTTACCTTTAATCGAGTGTCGTTGACAACAACAATTTGTATGAAAAAAATGTTGTCCTATTAATTATATCAAATATCTAATGCAATACAGTACAAATCGAAGTACCGTTAATGTTATAGAGTGAGTAAAATCACGCACTTTGGTACAAAATTTGACACCTTTTTCATTTTGAAACCATACCTAAATTGTAATTTTTTCACCAGTGATTGTAAAGATTTTAAACACTTTGCAACAAATAATTTATTTTTATCACGCATGTCAACCCTCCAGTCATGATCAACCATCACATCCGAATTATACCAGTAGGTACAATGATCATTACAATAAAACGGCTGTCATATATCAGTTACAGTTTCAAAGCAAATCTGATCTGAACTGAAGCTAGCTGAGTCATTGCACTCTATAGCGTGATTGATGAGCCTGGAACAGTACTGTTAAGTGTAGTTCATCAGCACGATTGTTTTCCATAGCAATGGAAAACAATGGGCGCGAAATTAATACAATTCATAACTTCTATTATGGGTGGACTGAAATGAGTTCAGGTTAGACTTTGGAATTTACTAGGAAATAGATGTTCTTAAGAGATAACAAAAATCACACGACTTTTTAAAGCTATCGCAGGCACCAGCATCTTACAATACCTATGGTAAACTTTTTATAAGTTGTTTCCCACTGATCCGATTTGATAATCTTACTTTTATAAAGCGTTCCTCACGTGCGTCTGATAATGATCAATGATCTGGGCAGACTACAGCCTTAGGGCTTGTACACATAACTGCGAATTCGCATCGCATCGTAAATACGAGTATCTGCGAGCTTGACTGAGCAAATATACTTATGATGCGACGTCGCTTCGCACCGATTCGCAGTTTTGTGTAAGAGCCCTAACCTCTTTAGGACATCTATCCTAAGGTGGGTGTAATATTGCAAAGTGAAAAAAAACAGAACCCGTATGATATTAGGTAACAAGAATCCCAGGAATCCAACTCTAAGATATTCAGAAATCTATCTATAAAAAGAGTTTTCATTACATACATGAAATCATGCCTCTTTCCCATATCCCTATGCAGATCACAGATTTTCACGTTACGTGCTCTCATAAGATGTTCAAAAATGTTCAAATTCAAAAATCATGAAAATATGTAAATTTTTGATGAGAAGTTTCATATAAGTTCCCAGAAGCATGTACCAACGTAATGTGTACCGATCTACAGTTTCTCAAACGGTGGACCCGCAGACTATCCCAACATTAATTCCCGTCGCGTGGGCTTATTTCACGTCGCGTGCATTGCACGTGTTCATTTATCAAGAGCAAAGTGTTTCTATTTTTCATCCCGAACGGCTGACATAATATAGCGCAAAAGCTTACGAGAATAAAATGCATTTCCAAGATATTCCGTCATAACATACGTAACAAGGAAATTCTTGAGATTTTCACATTATAATTTACTCATGTTATTTTTGTTAAGAATACTCGTAGCAGTGAACTTGAAATATGTTTTTGACTTCTTTATTGTCCACAGCTAACAAAATTGCAGTAAGAACTTCACTTGAGTTATATATATTTATTATTACCTATTATTCTGTACTCATCTTCAATGTTCTTAAATGCCTAGTTATCTGACAAATAATTATTATTTTCCCTATACCTTCGGACTACAGGCGTGATCATGTTTCATGTTTTTATTCATACCTAAGCCGTTTGCAAGCCTCATTGCATCTAACAAACATTATTTCACATTATAAAAGCAGAATGTTGAAACGATTTCTATATGATAGAACTTCGAGTAGACTACTCCCGCGGTCCAGAAGTCCGGAGCGAGGAATACGTCCTTGTGCTTGGCAGCCACACGGAGTACATACGACTTGAAGTTGGTCTCCTTCTTCTGCTCCAACAGCTTCAAGCCATGCACGAGCACTACGAGCGGCTCCCTGATCCGGCATCGGCCCCTCTCGTCCACGTAACGGAGAATAGCTTCTCTGGTAATGGACGGGTCCAGGCGGGAAATGTAGATCCCGATGGTCGGCTCCACTGCCTGTAATCCAACTGTCCAAATATACGGTAATTTGTATCAGTAGGTACCTAAAATAGGTACGAGTATTTGTGGAACATGCAAACACTTTGTCTCCCTGTGGGGATGGATCCAAACATGCCACAGTCGAAAACCCGCCACTATACGGCCACTATATGACCACATTGCTTAAAATAGCTAGTGTTTCCTTCATTAGTAACTACAAGTGTAGGCATTAAGATTTTCTGTAAAGTATTTTTATCTAAGTATTATAATGTGGTGTTGTATATGCTATGCCAAATATTATATTTCAACATACTTCTGACTACCCCCTTAGACATCTTCAAAAGGACCTAGATCTAAAATAAATGTCTACCGCTCCCCGGGATACAGTCGTGATCATGATTATTTCAACTACCAATCTATAAAGCAGAAAGTTTGTTTGTTTGTATGAAAGCAATTATCTCTGGAACCCTCTGTAAGCACAGAAGACCCACTTAGAGACAACATTAATTATTTATGCTGTGGTAGCGATAAGTAAGTACTATACTAAATCAAAGATAAAATACCCAGTTTATGTAGGTTTCGTGCTGATGATCATGCGATGCCAAATAAAATCAAAGGGCTATTTGTCGAAAAGGCATTTAATCGATTAACTGTTTGGTCGATAGGCCAAATAAATAACATAATATAAGGAAAAGGATACTTGTACGAAGGTACATTTATCTGCATCTATAAACTCCATTTTTTCAAACGCCATTTCATATGACAGTCAAATGACTGTGTACATATTATAGTAATTTTACTTTTTACTTTACCTACCTGCGTAATCATTGGTTAGTTTCGTTTAGGTGTGACTAGTTGAAAATCCAGGTCCTACAATCTAATCAAAGCTAGAAAATGCGAGTGCATCCCTTTGCTATGAAAATGTAGTCATCTCTGTCGAGTGTGACTAAAATGCCGCTGTTATGAGAATTCTCTGTGATATTTCTCACCTAGAGGGCTAGCAGTAGTTTCTATTTATATCGTATTAAAAACAAGTTTGAAATATTGGTTGTTACGTTGTTCAGATTTTGAGATTCACGGCTGAGTTCATATTTTGAGTTCAGGCTTTTCACTATAAACTACATTTATCACATTACATATTATCCACAATATTATCACATTATTTCATTAGCATTGACATAGGTACTTGGTTGCAGGGAACAGTAACTATAGGCTTGCTATCACAATTACGAACACTAGTGCTTAACATCAGGTACGCGGGAGTAATCTGCCTTTGAGCTGCCCGTAGTGCGTGGAGCTAATATTACCCTGCAAATTACAATTTCAATTAAGAATATTAATATTTCACTAAACAAGGCAACCGTGTGGTATTTATATTTGATAACGGCAATAATGTAACACTTTACTACTGTTCATTAAAATAATAAGATCATAATACCTTCAAGTACCTATTTGTATTTAATGTCAATGAAATAAAAATTAAAAATAAGCCTTCAGGTTGCCTAAAATTCCTCACCAGAGTAGATCACTAGTTCATACGCTGTTACTGTTTGTCGGGTAGGTATGTGCAATTTTGGCAAGTCTCCAATTTCTGTCCGAATCCAACTCCCTACTGCCTTCTTATTAGCCCATATAATTTCAACAACCTTGAGATTCCCCCAGCGATCAAGTTGGGTAATTTACTGCCATTGTTACCGGAGAGTTCCAATTTCTAAGAACAACCAACTAGCTATTCATAAATGTCAAGTTTCGAACTAGACTTTTGTTTTAATGACATTGATTTTAGTGTCCTTTTCTTGTCCTGCGTATTTTCACCAGCGCGCGGGTAATATCTCGCTCCTAGCCACACGCAGGACAACAGACACGGTAATACATTAGATTAAAAAGACTTTATGAAGCTTGTAAGTCTAACATGAATAACAGGGCAATGAAAAACCATTAAATACTTTAATCTCAATAATTTATTTTATTGTTTGTACAAAGGAAGGGTCTACTTAATTATGTAATAAAGGTTGTCGCACAATACAATGACTTTGTTTTTAATTCTAGGACTCTAAAGTGCCTAATTTTTAATTAAGGAAAAATATTTTTAACGACATGGCATACTTACAACATTTTCTTTGAGCGACAACCATTACATTACAACTACAGTATTCCGATAACACGATGTTTTATCGAGTGGACTATCAAATTGTGTAACAATCATACGAGCTCCAACATAGTAGGCTTACAAAATGATTAAAAAATTAGAATGTAAGTAAATTCATTATTTAGAAATAAATGGACACGGGATTTTATAGCGTTATCTATATATTATCTTGTGTGTTAATAAGTGTATACATATAATATAATATTACTATGTAGGTATTAGCTCGATTTATTGGAAATTATTCAATTTATACTATTATTTTTACGAGTATGCTTGGCAAAGAACGGTAAAGTATAAAATACTCTATTTGTATCTACAGTTCGTTGTTTGGAGTGTAATATTTCATCTCTCTCAAATAGATCACAGTAAAGTGCCCTACTTACTTTTCCAACTTTTCAAATAGTGTAAAATATCTACTTGGACAAATCGATATGACGTAATCGCTTCCAAGTTGAGTTATAAATGGCTTTAAATGTGAAGAAAGTAAAATTTCAGTCTAGTGCAAAAACTAGGTAGGTAGATATTCTAGTTCAAATGAGTTTCTTATTGACTGACCAATTAATTTCAATAAAGTATGTAGTGGCATCGCATTATTTTGATATCAAATTTTATTTTGACACATTGTTACACATTTGAAAGTTTTTTGCACAGTTTAAATTATGGCTTTTTGTCTGTTATTAATTATAGCGACATTCACTTTGTCGTCAAACAACGACCACGCCATAGATTCGAACTGTGTCGCCTACAGCAGTTGGTCGTAGGCGAGAACCTGATTAGAATCAAATATTGATTCCAAAATTCTCAACATTTTTATGTACTTACACTGTAGTCCGTAGTCAATACAGTACGCTTCTCGTGGTTTTATTTGATAAGTTATCGAGAGATGTTTGGGGCAAAAATCTTATTTCCTACGTTACGTGATATTTCTTTGATCTTCAGCTTTAGCTATTTATAAGGCAAGGTATAAAAGGCAATTTGGTTTGAGGTAGTGGGAATTTTACGCGGAATTTTATGAAACTATTTCTTATTTCCTATTACAAATATAACAATCTACCGAGTGCTGAGTTAAAGAGACATATTACTACTTTCAAATCGAAAGTCGAAAGTCCATTAACGAATCGAGTCCTACCAAACTAAGTGATTGAATTGAAATGATTCTCATTTTTATATAATGTAAATATTTTCAAATCTTAACAAATCCATATCTCAAACCTATGTTTCCTAGAAAAATATTTTAAACAGTTTAACTTGAAATATATTTTAAAATTGAAACTCAAGGTAGAAGGAAGTGAATGAAAAATATCCCGAGAAAAGATGCTGCTGCTGTAAATTTATGATATTAAGTTAAAATTTTAAGCAGACTTTCTCAGTAGAAACTCAGTTTAGTAAATTAGTAGCGGCTCAAATAAAATATATTTTTAATTTAAGTAAGTACATGTTTATGTTACCTACTAGGATATTATGTTATTGATCACAGTTATATATATATTATACATAGTTATATATATTTTGAATACTTTACTATTTTTTCTATTCATAATATACTTACGTGGTAAGAAGTTTTTCAAATATCTCTCTTGACAAAATACACTAAAAAGTAACATTTGTTTACAGAATCATAATTTCAAAATTGTGCTCTTATTTTTACTTACTACTAGCATCATCGCAAAGCCAAATAATCTCTGTGAAATTTAATGAAATAAAAATAGTTCCGCAAAGATAAAACGATAAAATAACCAAAAAATGTATATAAAAACTTAGTACCTAATATAATTGTTTTTAAAGATAGCTATTACAATGTATAGCTTAGTTTTCAGGTACAGACTGAGCCGGAAGGGCTCGGGTGGCACAAGTCCAGGGCCCGAATCTGAGAAGATACTTGAGAAAATAATAAAATTTACATATTAACGACCTTTGTGGCGCAGTGGATGAATGCCCGTCTGAGACACAGAAGGTTGTGTGTTCGTTAGCTGCCGCGGGATATTTTTTTATGTTCTGCAGATATGTGTGTTTTCCTAATTGGCTTCGCGATAATTTAAATATTACTTAGTTGGTAACGGGATTTACAAACATTTTATTTATAAAATAACTGTGAAATATAATACATTCATTATATTAATTCTCTCAATGATATACTCTAGTATTTCTTACGCGTAATTGTTTTGTGCATGGGACAGGACACTTAATTCTACATTGAATATTATTTATAGATTTTAAATAAACTATAAAATTCTGGCGTATTGGATGGTTAGCAAGGACTTAATAATATTGTAATATCATAATAAAATACTGTAAAATGTAAAATTATAGTAACTCTGTGGTCAAAAATTTGTCTAGGTATCAATCTAGGTATCATCTACATTTATGAATCTAAAAGTTTGACTTTTTTACATCTTTATAGTTTAATTTTAATATTACCTCTTACGTACTAAGTGTATTGCTTACCATTGACTCACATTAATATTTGACACCATTGCGTTTATAACCATGTCAATTAATTAGCACTCTCGATATTTCAAATCATTATGTAGGTATGTACTTCCTAATATTCTAAAATAATTTTACAATCAAACCTAAACATTCTCTTTCTTTTTAACTTTCACCGAATTTCTTATGCCTACCTATATTCGTACTATACCTACTTGGCGATATGTAAATATTTGCGCGTATGAGCGTAGAAATTGTATAGAGCCAAGACATAAAACATAAATTTTCTTGACCAATTAATGTGACTTCTTAAAAGCATTTGTTTGGCTAAAAATTTTCAATTCGTTTTAGTTTTATGCAAAATATAACCTCGAATTTTAACATAATCGCATTAGAACAATCAGTGAAAATATTACATTATACATAATACTACAGCAGAGTGGGTCACACATGGCGACATTGAAATAACACACGTGTTGAACTAGTTATCAGCAATATTATAAAAGTATTTATTATTTAAAATTGATTAATAGGAGTTATGATAATTAATAGGTTAAGCGTAGGCTCTTGATTCTTGATAATTTTATTAATTTAGGTAGATGACGATGATAATAAAAAGTTAAAATAAGCTAACGTTTTGTTAAAAAGTATCGGCTTTCAGTTTATGAATTATTAGGAAATATTTGTTGAATTAATTAACAAATATTTTTTTATCATAACTATTTCAACACGTGTATTAATTATTTAAAGTCGCCATGTGTGCTCTAACCTGTATAAAACAATAACTTTACACTCTCTCTAAATATCACTAGTGCATCCCAAAATTTAATTTTGATTAAAAAACTGTTTACCTACTCATTTACAAAACATAATTAAAAAAGAAAAGAATGTCCTGAACTTTATCATTAACAATGCCTTTGCTGGATCCCTGTTTCCATCATTCATTTATTTTACTATAATTAAATTAGTAGACGTTATTTAACTTACTTCCTAAAAGTATTAATTAAAGTTTCATAAGATTTTTGTAAGGTACTTATTAATTTAGGATAATTAAGCGTACCTATTAGAAATCAGTGCGAAGGCTGTCAACTTTATCTCTTTCAAATATCCGCTAGTTACACAATCTTAACTTATTGCTGAATTAACAATTTACTGAACGTAGAGTGGCAGTGTAAAGGGATTTTCATACATAAAAGTTTTAGTGCAAAGGTACTAACAACATTTAATTTCTTACTCTATAAATAAGTACTTACAAGAAAATGATCGTTACAAATCATTATTAAATATCCTGAATACAATTCTATTCGTATTACCACACCGTAATACTTGCTCTACATTGATTGGAAATACATTAAAATCTTTCTCTTAACTCATTGAACAGAAAAACCATTTAGGCAAGATATTCAGATAAATGAATCTATCCTGTTTTAAATACAAATAGACCACAGACAATATTTAAGTCTAAAGGTTAGTAAATTCATAAGCGTCATGAAGTTCAGTAGTCACAGTGTGCAATAGACCTTTAGTAAAGACGTCTTCAGTACAAAATAAATTCACTCCAAAAATACAGGGTCCTTTTACAACTATCATTATCTTTCTCACAGTTGGGAACGTCTCCAATGCCGCACCTGGGAACGAGGAAAATAATATGATTACTGCCTTTTAGAGGATACTTGTGCCGATTTTCCCCCAAGTATTCAGATTTTCATAAGATATTTTCACAGCCCAATACAGAAGTGATAGAATTTCGTAAAACTTACCCGTGAAACCATGCGTTAGAATTGACTTTGCGTAGGTGTCCCATCAAACGACTCCTCGTTGATGAGTCGCAGTTTCACCGACTCCCTCCGTAGGTTGTAGCTGGTGGAGATGTGGCAGTGCTTCACATCGACATTCATCAAATCCTCATTCAGCTCCACCCCACTCCGCTCCACGTCCGCCGCCGCACTCGGCTTCCTTTTATATCTAAACGATGCAGTTCTCTGAGAACTCGACCCCAAGTAACTGTCAGTCGTAGTACCCCCATTATTCGTCTTCTCAGCATTCCCGTCTATTTGCTCTAACTGAATATTACCTCTTATATTCGCAGATGAATCGATGCAAGGAATCAACTGCTTAAACTCCTTTCGGAAATTCTCATTCATCCATGCGTAGATGAACGGGTTGTAGCAAGTCGACGACATCGCTACAACGTGCCCGATGAAAAATATCAAAAAGTAATATTTAAGATGGATAGCATAGATGTAATAGTCGTTGCAAAGATTGATGACGTTCAAAGGCAGCCACGACAGCCCGAATATGGTGACCATGGCAATCAACATTTGATTTGTCCGTCGTTTTCTGTTTTTATCAAACTCCTCTTTCCGCGAATTTTTGCTCGCAGCTTTTGCCTTCGCCCGGTCGTTCAATTTAAAACTGACACACGTGTAACAGAAAGCAATCACAATAAAAGGCAATACAAACTGCAATATAGATGTAACAGAGCCGAATATTCGTCGCAATTTCTCCGAGGGCCATGTTTCTTCGCAGAACTTGCCTATGTTTTCGAGGTCGTAGTACGTCATGAATATAGCATAAGGCATCGTCACAGTGACTGAGAACGTCCAAATCATTATAATAACAGTGATGCAAGTCTCAATTTTCATTCTTGGTCTAAATGGGTAAATTATTACGAAGAATCTATCGATAGCTATAGACATTAGCGTTAACGTGGATATGTATACGCTGCATCCCTGTGCGAAAGGCATGATGTGGCAAAGTAAAGAACCCCAGCTCCAAACGCCCCTAAATGAGTACAGTGGCGTGAAGGGCACGGCGAAAATACAAAGAAAGATGTCAGATAGTGCCAAATTACTGATGAAAAGGTTCGTTACTGTTTGCATTGCTTTGTTTCTAACGACGACGAAGCAGACGAGTAGATTTCCGAGTAATCCTAGTACAAAGATGATTGTATAAATAACGCAGAAAGCTGACTGCACCCATCGGTTATCGATAATATTTTCTGGGCCGTGAAGCGGGTGCAGTGTTGACGTCGCATTCGTGAATCTTTCTGTGCCATTCAGAGATGTGATATTTACAATCGCACTGTTCATTGTTTCTGCGACGGCAGTTTCTTCCGATATAAAATTCGAGATAGCAATTTATTAATGGCCTTTAACCATCGGCATCGGTTTTACGATCTTCAACGGTCTGATTTATCTTCGGCGAAGCCTGTAACAAAATATCTAAATTACCATTTATGTTCTCTGTTTCAATAAATTCGGTCAATAACAGAGTCCCGAATTTAAAATATCGACAAATTATATAACGAGTATGTATACTATACTATACAAGTCAGCGCATACACCACCACCACCACCCAGCCTAGCTTAACGGACTACGTGAAACAGTACACAATGTTGCAAAACATCACTTTTCGAATGAAAGAAATGAATGGAATCAAAGAACCATCTAAAAAAAAATATATGCGCCCTGCGGTGTTACCCGCGGTGAATAGTTCCCGTTCCCGTGGGAATACCGGGATCAAAAGTAGCCTATTTTTTAATCCAGGGTATAAGTAAACCTGGTACCAAATTTCATTCAAATCTATCCAGCTGTTTGACTGTTTAAAAGAGTAACAAACATACTTACATACTTACACACACACAAACTTTCACCTATATAATATTAATGTGCCTGTGACTGTTCTCTTTCCAAGGGATTTTAACCTATTCCTTGCCCCAACTCTGCGGAGCTTAAAAGACAATGGAAATCTGCAGTTCATAATTATATTATGCATCATTACAATGAATGCAATAGTACATAAAATGTACTAAATATCTGAGAGAAAATAGTCTAGCGAACCTCATAAATATGTGTCGTGATTATGTTTCGTTTTGTTAAATTGGTTAAAATAAATGACATCAATTTCATAAATAAATCTTTGTACGTCTGACATTTGAGAGACCTCTAACGAGATTCATTACACTAACACTTACCTCGCGAAATTCAGCGCCTACCAATTCCATCAATAAAGGATTTGAGTAGGTACGTGGCAAATTGTATGCTCTACGTGAGTATTTTTACACGAAAATGAATGTGCTAAATATTTTGTTGGAATAAAAAACATGGGATGTGGTTTAGCATATTCAAATTTCATCGCGTGTTTTGGCTAGTTCTGTTTATGGTGATGCTAAAAGAGCTCTATTTTATTTCTATTCGAATTTTCACCATGCAGTTTAATGAGGCACAATGACTTCTCATATAAATGATATGTGGTTTAACTCAACTTCAATATGCATAATATCAGTACTTCAATTATTATTCGAGCCGGTACAATCTTACTGCAGGCGGTCTGCCAAAACAAATTATCTCTCCACGCGCATAATTAGTGACGTCATTATTGGTTTTCTGTTCTTGTGTTCGGTTAATAGGCGCTGGCTCATTGCCTATACAACTTTACGACATAGTTAGCCGGTACCAAATATAGCTCGTTACACCTGGATGACTTGTAAAACTTATATACAGCAAGCAGGAAAACAATTTGGTTTGCAAATGCATCAGTTTTGGGGAATAATCCTTGAGCATGAACCCTTAATCTTGTTGATGCAAATGTTGCGGAATTTCCTCCTGAAACATGGAGTGTGACGAAAGTTCCGAATATAAATGATGTTTGGCATAAATTCCTCCTATGTGATCCGACAAGGAAGTTACAGTGTGAATGATACGATTCATAAAAATAGTGAATAGATTAAACTTACTACTTACTTTTTCTATTTTGTATTCTACTTACCGCGAATCTATTACCGCTAACCTAATATAAGTAACTCAATAGTTTTTCTCTGTATTTAAGTATAGTGTAGTGCTAAATGTATTTTCAGATTGATTACTAGACATTAAAACGCTTCAAACAGCGTAGTCAATAAGTGTTGTAAAGATTGTTTCGTCGAATTGATCAATAAAATATGCTTCATTGAGATTCACAATCGAGGAGTCGTACAAATAAAACATAATTTGATACGTACTACGAATGCGCTACGAAGTTGCTACGCCGTAGCGACGTATTGCAAACTAACCTAGTTGTTTTCTTTGTATCTGCGTAGGTTCGTCTATAATTCAGTGTACTCTGATTTCCCTTGTAAATGCACAGTACGTTTGATGGCGCATTAAGCCCGTATTCTGGCACGTGTGGACCTGAAGGATGGTTTAGTATGCCAGCAACAATATTACCATGTATTGTTCTTTTAAATGAGTTTATAAATAAATTAAAACAAATTTTATGCAGTGACAATAAAAGAAACCATTTGAATAATGAAATAAACTAATAGCTCGTACAGTTTTTGATTGCTTCTGTATTACTGAATAACGAAAAGATGTTGTTTTACTTTCATGGAAGATTCAAACATGCTTCTGCTTCGAAACTCAAGTCAAAAGGAATACCTTGAATTTGAAACCAAAAGGCTAGCAGAAAAGTCGTGTGTTACAAACAGCGTGAACATACGCTAGTTAGTCAGTTTGAACGACAGGACTGAAGAGGGCAATCTCAGGCAGTCAAGAGACATTACACCTCGTCTGCGTTGTATGCATGACTGCCACTCAGGCATCGTTTATAACAAGTACCTGAGCACATGAATGCTACGTAGGTATTTGATGCTGCAATATTCTGTTATTGAAGTTATGTTTGTAAAAATTTACCAAAATGTAAATTGTTTGATTTGTTGAGCTAAATAATTCTGATAAATTAACCTATTATCGTGTGGTAATGATCGTTCATTCGTTCGTATGAGCAAGTAACCAACTCTGGTGACGGAGTGTTTAGGCCGCCTAAAGGCTTCCGTCATGGCTTAACGACTTTAAAAGCCGGGACCGACAATTTACCGTGCCCTTCGAAGCACGGAAGCGCTCAGCTGATAATGCCACTTGCGGTCCATCCAAGTTGACACCACTCAGAACGTTGCTTAACATTGACGATTTGTCAAGAATGTCTTGGCAATCTTTGCCGCGAGCGCTTCATTAGCAAATGGTAGATGATGCTGAATAAAATTGTGTCTGTAGAAATAACTGCTGTAATATTATGATGGCCGCCGAGTACAAGCGGTGTGGTCACAAGAAAAGGACGGAGCTCGTTATCACGCTAAATTTAATCGCCGGAACGTAAACGAGACCGGCCATGGAGCTCCCACCGTCTGACCTTATTAATAGCAAGTGGGAGGTGAGACCTTTAGGCGATCGTAAATAGCTGTTACTTTCCAATACTTCGATTTAGATATTTTTAGATCTAAAGTTGAAGAAAAAGTCTAAAACTCACTAGTGAGTGACATTTATCATAAACATAAATATTGTGACATGATAATTACCATAGCACCTTTTAACATAGAATCTTACAATCTTATACCAGTACTTGTTGTTAAGGCAGATACCTCACACAATTTACATTTCATATCAAATCATTTTGTTTTGTTTCGTTTCTACCAGGTAAATTGCATTTGTCATTGTGTTTGTATTCACAGGGTTTGGCAAATTTTTGGCCCCTTAAGGGTAGTTTTCTTTTGTCGTTAAAATCTTTAAAATAAAATAGAAAGCTAAGAACAAAACCTGGCCAAAAATTTGCCCCAACCTGTATAATTTGTATAAACTAGTAAATAATTATGAACATTTTGTAGGTTATAAACCGAGTACTTGATTTAAACTTTGTGTAAAACCACAAAATCGCACCGCATTTGACCTATTTTCACTTAAAAAGCTTCTAGCTAAATTGAGGTCATAGCTTATCGGCTTATTTGTGTAGCTTTTCTGTTAAAATGTCTATGATAGGTACTACATAAAATATTACTTAGGTATTTTATTCAATCCTGTGACCTGACACCACCTTGGAAATAAATAGAATCAATCTTTCACCAGTAGCTACGAAATAAATCTACTTTCACTGGTAATAATTTCCCGATAATTACATGCCTCATAAATAAGGACAGGTTACACACGTGTATCTTCCGTCCTTCTCATTCGTTTGACCTTTACGAGGTCATAATATTTTTATTGTTGTATGATCAAGATCGCTAAACATGTTTTGTTTACATTGTTATGTCTCTATAAAAGAATACTAAAATATAAGTGTTTTCAAACTAAGCATACCTACAACTTCATAGAATTTAAGTTAAATCTAATCAATTACCAAAATATTTCATCCGAATTTAGAGGTTATCAGGACGTTTAGGGGTTAGATATACTCACAGTAAGCGAAGCGCAAGACGAGGGCAAGAACTGTGGCACTACATATTTTATCACTACTGAATTGAAAACTATAATAAAATGGTCATGTTTAGTAAAAAACCTTATGATAATATTTTTTGTTATGGCAGAGCGGCAAGACAACGCGCCCGACATGCGCGCTTTTGGGTTCGCACATGCGCACTCGGGAAAGGCAAATTATCTCGGAGAAAATTCCGCTGAACGCTCCATATCGGAAATTTTAAGGGATTGCACTGTTCCTGTCTCGCCTCAATACTTATAATATACTTTTGCTTAGTAATGACTCAATATGGTCACTGCCGTTAAAACCAACCAACGTTGCTAACCACAAAGTTGTTAAGACGATATTTGATTTTCAGCATGCAGCATGATGATCGTAATAAGTTAGCTATTTTTTATACCTGTAATTGAGTAATTTATCTTTTGAATCGAAAGTATCAGGCACCAAGGAATATTTTGCAGTGCCTTGGTTTCTTCAGCATCGTATATGCTGTCTTGTTTTTTTGACAACCTTTGTGCTGAAAACATCATAAAAAGTAGCATAAAAAACCTGTTAGTACGTGAGGTTACTTTACTTTAAAACTAGGCTTAGGCCGATTTAATTGTAAAAAATATCCCTTAGTTATATTTTTCAGAAATAAATCGGCTTGACACATTCCAATGATATTACAATTTTATTTTATGACTATTATGAGTAGGTAGATAGGTGTACCTGGAATCTGTAATAATGGATCCACTAATAGGACTATAATTTATTTCAGCTGAACTATTCATACAATTTTATTAAAAAAATAGGTGCTTATAAATTTTAAATATTTCACCAATAATTATGCATGGGTACAGTGTAACTCTGTGTTGGGTTTCCATAATAAATAAATAAACCCAGCCATTGACATAAAGAGTTTCGTCAAACTTCGCTGGCATTAGAATCACCTAGCATGTACGAAACTTAAGTGATCCTTGAGGTCCTACAAGAATAAATGATTTTTCTTTTCTTTCTTTTCTTCCTACTGGAGCGAACCCAAACGTAAAGTTTAAAGTTTGATTGAATTCGCAAGTTTCTATTGTTCGCGCCTCACTATTCAATGCCTATCTTTGTGAGTCGACGTCATTTGATGGCGGAATGGCGGAAATAACGGCAAACAACTTCCCTTCGATATTGCGTATAGTTTGTTTTAGCTATTTTATCATAGAAAGCGTGTGATCTACCTGGTTACCATGATTACTATACTCAAAAATAAACTATCCACTACCCTACTAATAATATAAATGGAAAATAATGTATCATTGCAAAAGTTTATGAGAGTGTTTTGTATAAAGATGGATGCATTTTCACGCAAAAACTAGTAGACAGATTGTTTTTATCTGTAAGGACTACGAGAGGAGCCGCGGGCGGATGCTATCTGAGGAAATTTATATAAAAAATAATAATCGCGTACATTTGAATATGAGAGACAGGATATAATAGTCAGAGGCACCGAATACATATCGTTCCCTCCGATCCCATCTGTTCGATCTTTGCTCATTTTAAATAAAAGGTAAGTAGATGAATTTTGTTTACCATCCGCCTTTTCTGCGACTACCGTCGTTTGAAAATCGGTGGCTGAGGCACCCCCCGCCCCGCGCACCATTTTCGCCTGCGCGGGCGCCTCCCAGTGTGCTTGGACGACCGCCCTGATTCGGTCGTGAGCTAATTATTGAGCTGCTATCCGTGATAGTCAAGTATTACTAACATTCATACATATTACTGCCGTGCAGACAATACTGTGTGTGTGTGAGACGTTCTCGCAAACAGTGCTGTGCTATTTTTGATACCTCCTAGTGTTTGGACTTTACATGGCTGCTCCATCATTTCCACGCCACCCAGAACCCCTCTGTGCCGATCCATCTTTACAGACGACGTGTTGAAGTAAAAAGGTTGGTGGTGGACTTAATTTATCTACTTTTGTGAGCAAAGATCATTTCCAAATTCCAGTGGTATCTTCTCAGTACAGGCTTAAATTTTATTTTACTGCTTAGGTCCTTCGAATTCATTCCAGCCCTTAACAGACTCCACACCATCTATCCCTCCGATCCTTCCGATCTATCCCATCTATGACATCTATTCCTTCGTCTCCATCTATTTCATCTACAAAATATAATATAAAATAACTCTCACATATTATCTACGTAAGTACCTACATTAAAATAAGTTCTAAAAAAAAAGAATATATCAGTTCATACTATTATACTCCTACTTACCTCATAGTCCATCCTTGGCTCTTTTCTGCATTTTGTTTATTTTTTGAGTGGCTTCTCGAAGAAATGAAAATCTCGGTAGCTGTTATCGGTCAGACAATGTGACGCGTAGACAGACAGTACAACGTAGGTATAGACTGCAGAACACGTCCTTTTTCAGTCACACAACAAGAAAGGATGAATACAAAATTCCAATAAAAACAAACAAACCGTTATATTGTTGTTAGGTACTAACCGTTGCGTGCAAAGATCACGCATAGTGCACACCCGTGCGTAAAAGATTTTAAATGATAAACGCGTGCCGCCTTTTTCTTTTACTGGAACATCAATGCTCTAAACCTAACAGTTTTGTTGTTTGATGTACTACGGAACTGTGGGGTCGCTTCATGTTATGTCTTTTTCTGTTAGCTAGCAGTCTATATCATCTATATAAACTAAGTCTATGATGCGATGGCTTCCGTGGCAAGCAGCTAGAAAATACCTCGGCCCACTGTGCCATTACTGGCTTTTGTACTGTTACATTGTTTCTAGAAAAAAAATTAACTGTACAACGTTACAAAATCGTTCCAAAGGATTGAAATGAAGTCTTGGTTTTGTTTGAAATATAACTTGGTAAAATAAATCTTTCGGGTTCTATGTGTCAAACTAGCGCCCACCACGTACAGTTTGTGATACATATCATAAGCTTTTTTTTAATACCTCTTTAATAATTTAATTTTTTACAAGCTGATTTGGCACACTTTGTGGCACGAGTTTTTTTTTTCGTTAATTAATGCACGAACTATAAAAAAGAGAATTATTCATATCGGTTCGGCCATTCTCGAGCTATTTATTGAGCGACAACGAAATAGGATTCATTTTTATATAGATAGATAGATAGAAGATAGATAGTTTAGGAATTGTAGCGAAGTTGCACTTCAGAATAATTAAACCTTTTTCCAGCTATAAAGATAATAAGGTAATCTACATAATGCAATTATTCGCATTCTAATTAGCTCAGCTTATGCAACCTCTTTGGCTTTGAGAAAAGTCAAGCTAGAAATGCTTTGAGTTCTAATTAGAAATCAGGTTCCTGTCGGCAGCCAAGCAGGGTCTTTTTGTTTTGTTTATACGTATCGCTAGTATAAAAGGTATCGCTAGATTAAAACTGTTATTTACTGTACCTAGAAACTTAGAAATTACCAAAAGTTCTAGAAATTACTAAAGAACTAAAATAATTTGGTTAAAAGTCGTAAAGTTTCAGAAGTTTTTTAAATAAAAAAACACGCTTCACTTTCACATATAAAAAATGTTA
The DNA here is from genome assembly GCA_963582015.1 of Xanthorhoe designata. Taxonomy (NCBI): domain Eukaryota; kingdom Metazoa; phylum Arthropoda; class Insecta; order Lepidoptera; family Geometridae; genus Xanthorhoe; species Xanthorhoe designata. The sequence continues at coordinate 2,588,078 of OY757045.1, forward strand.
TGATACCAAACATAAAAACTAGTACAATTGTTTTAACTACAAGGAATGTGTTAAAACGTACCTACGAGTACCTACTTCAATTTAGTTGTAAAACAAAACTCTATTCAACTATTTTCAATATAAGGCAATTAATGTTTTCCCATGAGCCGACCTAAATCGGTTTTGTTTTCATATGAATCCTTCTCAACGACTAAATAATCCTTTATTTGAATTCCTTTCCGTCCTTATATTCACATTTGAGACAGTTATTCATAAGAGCAATTAAGTTAATAAATCACGCACCCTTGTCACAATTCCACTGTGTTATATCATCAAGGCATTCCATTTCTACCCTCATCCCAATTTGACAGAGACATGGTTGGATCGGAACCTACAATTATTATTCAAGACTGATAGATGTCCATCACGGCAGCGGAAGTGCTAAGAAAACAGAGCTTTAAAAGAAATATAGCACATAGTACGGTCGGCTAAAAAAGTGGTCTACCAGCTTGACAAATGATTCTGTAAGACCTAATTATCGATAAGGTTGGCGTTTTCTTGAGAGGATTCGAACTTAACACATGGCATGATGTAATGAAAGTAAAGAGAGCAATTGTCACTTATCAATGTTATTGCAAGTGGAAATCGACCTTGTTATTTCATGATGTTCAAATGAAACTCAACCGTAGGATGGTACCTATACCACATTTTTGGCCGACTGTACATATCCATTATTTTTGACGAATGCCAAAGCTTAGTTACACCGTAACACTTACACGTTTGAGCTTATTTTGCACTGAGACAAATCTCAGGTTAAAATTATGAGACAACATTTCTTCCTTGTAACACTTGTATTTTGTAACTGATCGTCTTTCCCGTATGCATTTAATTCGTTTATATTAATTAATCCATTTAAGTATCATACCTACCTATTTTAAATATTCGCGCGCATCCTCTTTAACCGATGGTTGCGATGTCGTGCGTACAGTAACGCGGGCCGCTATTGGCTAATAGCTCATATCATCACTCAACTCATTCATAGATGGGAATGAATGGCTTTTGGCCCAGAGGTCATTGCTCGGACATCAGCTGACTGATTTGCTGTTCGAGTTCACTTCATATTTAACTAAATTAACTTAATCAAATCTTAGAACTGCGTTAAGTTCTGTTTAAAATATCCTTAACTTGTGATACCCCAAATTGGGGTTTTTGCTGCCGGCTGAACCTGCACTACTTTACTTCTCAAGACAGGCTAGGGAAGCCGTCAAAATCACCATAGCCATCATCATCATCGACGCTGTTGATCGACCTGAACCTGAAGCTCGAGCTGGACTTCCATCGGCTACCGACTCTCAGGGAGACGACTTCCACTCTTACTTCAGGCCAGTGGCATCTTATTTGTTTACCCAGTGCAAGGCTTGAACACGATTGTACTCCCCGACCCTGAGAAACTTAATTATAGTTTATACTAGATTCGTTTGTTTTCCTTATCTCTTCATTCAACTATACGGAAGAACGTTTCATTGGCGCCCAATAGGTAACAGTCGTGTCCGTTTTGCCTGGGTAATCAGCAATAGTAACGCATTTAGTAGTTTTCTTTGGTGTTGGCTAATAATTTCGTATTAGTTAGTTCGTATTATTAGACTTAAGTTGATTATATACTTCAAACTTAATTGTGGTCATAAATAATATCTAAATTGATTATTTTTCTTATCGTGGAATTTTTTATTCCATTGTTTTTTGTTTTTTTTTTATTTTATGACTGCATTTAAGCTACTTACTTAATCGAATTGTTAATTTTAAGTTTAGCTATAGTATTGGGTATCTTTTATCTATAACAACACTTGCTCAAAATGGCGTACCTAATAAAGTTTCTTTCTCTGCAAAAATCTGAACTAGAATATGAAGTCGAGCTGCGTGGTGGAACTAGTGGTTCAGTGCAGGATTTGCGAAAGCTTATAGTTAAACTTGCGCCCCATTTGCCTTCTGAGGATATACTGGAATCACACCTAGAACCAGAGCAGGATTTGATAGGTCTACATGAAAGTTTAACTAAGGCTCAGAATAATTTGTCTTCTCTAAGAAATAAATTTGAAAAAAATCTTTTCTTTAGGACGGAAACATTATTACACCACATATATCATAGGATTAATCGATTAAGTAGCACGGAATCTGTAGTTAGTGGTTATCAAAAGGGTCTTTCTGTTTTCGAATCTTTGTATAAAGAACTATCTGCTTTACGTCCCGTTTCGCAGACAAAGCTTGGGACAACTTCATCCTCCACATCCGCATCGACATCATCTGCTGAGTCGGTTATGTCCACGGTCTCTGTAAACTGTGAGCGCAGCTTGACATCTGATATCGCTAAGCTAAAGTTTTCTGGCAAAACATGTGTGCGATCATTTATACAAAAAGTAGAAGAGTTTGTCATATCTAGGAGCATTTCTTACGAGAAAATTTTTTCCTTAGCCTTTGAAATTTTCACAGATGACGCCTTACACTGGTATCGATATAATAAGAATAGAGTTCAGACTTGGCATGAACTGTGCAACCTCTTGAAAGAAGATTTTAGTAGTAGCGATTATGACTACCGTCTTGCTGCAGAATTCAGATCCCGTACGCAGGGGGAAGCAGAGAGCATATCAATTTATCTTTCTATTATGCATGGTATGTTCTCACGCCTCAGTAATGATCTGTCGGAAAACGAGAAACTAGAAATCTTATTACATAATATCCGGCCTTGTTATGCTTCCACTCTATTAGCTTCGCCTGAAGTTAAAACTATCGATGCACTCAAATCTGTTTGTCTAAACTTTGAAAACATTCAGGCGCGTTTTTCTCATTTTCGCGAACCGCCAAAAGCATCAACGAGCACCATAGCCCCTGAGTTCGCTTACAAAGGTATGGAGGGTAACTCTCCTTCCTCCAATCTTAAAAGTGTAGGTGTTTCTGCTGTACGTAAGGACGATGATGAGACTGTTGCAGCTGTAGCATCCAACTCCGTCAGAGGGAGGTTTTGTCCGAGATGCAGAACCGACGACCACTCTTTGAGATACTGCAAGGCTGAACGCTTCCTTGTATGTTTCAAGTGCGGAAAAAAGGGTGTCCGTCGCACCGATTGTCCGAATTGCCAGGAAACGATCAATAAGGACAACCAAAAAAACTAATAAGGCAGGATTGTCAAGATAGCATTCAACATAAAAATTTTAACCTAGCCGAGTGGAAACAATGGTTGTGCTTCATATCTTCATTTTCTACTTATAATGCTATCTCTTCAATCCATAACAACAACACTAACGCCGATAAATCGCGACCTTATGTCGCTGTGAGCATACGTAATAGATCATTGATCGGTCTTCTTGACTCCGGCTCTTCTACCACCATCTTAGGTAACGGGAGTCACCTGCACTTACTAGGTGATGGTTTCCAATTAAAAGAGTGCGAAAAAGTAAATTTTGTTGCTGCAGGTGGCAGTAAGCTTGAGTCTATTGGGGTTCTAGAACTACCCATAACCTTTCAAAATCAAACGCACACCCTTCAAGTTTTCGTCGTTCCAAACATCAAACACAACTTAATATTGGGAATGGATTTTTGGAGATCTTTTGACTTATTCCCTAGATATTTAGACCACATAGCGTACTATAAAGATTCTGACGAAATTCACGCTACTGAACTCGATATCCAGCAAAATTGTAATCTTCACTCTTACGAAAACTTATCGGATGAGCAAAAATCTACTGCGGATCAAATGATAAGTCGTTTTCATGAAGTGTCTTATGAAAAACGAGGGCTTGGCCACACTAACCTAACTACGCACACAATAGACACGGGTGATGCTACCCCTATTCGGCAGCGCTACTACAGGATGTCTCCAGAAAAACAACGCATTATGTCCGAACAGCTTGACGAAATGCTTAAGGAGGGTGTTGTAGAACCATGCGAAAGTCCTTGGTCATCACCTGTCTTATTGACTCCGAAAAAGAATGGTGAGTTACGGTTTTGTTTGGACAGCAGGAAACTCAATTCCATTACCAAAAAAGACGCGTACAGTCTTCCCTACATTACGGAAATTCTGGATAATTTACGTGATGCCAAATACCTTTCTAGTATTGACCTCTCTAAAAGTTTTTGGCAAATTTTGATTCGTGAGGAAGATAGGCAAAAGACTGCATTTTACATCCCATCTAGAGGAACCTTTCAATTTAGGTCTATGGCCTTCGGACTCACTAATGCCTCAGCCACACAGCAAAGGTTAGTGGACGCCTTATTCTATGGCCCAGAATTTGAGCATAAGGTCTTCGTTTTCGTTGATGATATTATTATCGTCTCAAACAACTTCGAACAACACATTCTACTCCTTAATCGTGTACTAGATAAGCTCAACTTCGCCAACTTGACAATCAACTTTGGGAAGAGTCAATTTTTTAGAAGTCAGTTAAAGTACTTGGGTTACGTGGTTGATTCAAATGGATTACAGGCAGACCCTGATAAGGTGAAATCCATTGTGGAGTATCCTACACCCACTAATAGAAAAGAAGTCAGACGTTTTCTGGGAACCGCATCTTGGTACCGCAGATTTATATCCAACTTCAGTAACTTAGCGTCCCCTTTAAATAAGTTAACGTCTCAGAAGAAGGACTCTCCTCCTTTTAAATGGTCTCCTGAAGCTAACGATGCTTTTATTAAACTAAAAAATCATCTTATATCAGCCCCAATTCTATCCTGTCCTGACTACCATAAACCCTTTGAAGTTCACACTGATGCTAGTGATTACGGAATAGGAGCCGTACTGACACAGACACTAGATGGTCAGGAAAAAGTAATAGCCTACATGAGCAAGTCACTTACTCAACAAGAACGCAATTACAGTGCCACTGAACGCGAAGCTTTAGCCGTTCTTTCAGCTATTGAACACTGGCGCTGCTATCTTGAAAACGGTCTTACGTTCACTATTTTCACAGACCATTCTTCACTTAAATGGTTTTTAAACCTCAACAATCCTACAGGAAGACTAGCTAGGTGGGGTGTTCGTCTTTCCGCCTTTAAGTTCGAGATCAAACATAGAAAGGGTTCTGAGAATGTAGTCCCTGATAGCTTGTCCCGCGCTGTCCCAGTTACTGTTATAGATTCTTCTTCGGCCCCTAAAACTAGTGATACTTGGTATTTAAATATTTACGAAGGATGCCAGAAATCTCCAACGTCGTTCCTCAATTATCGCGTCGAGCACAATAAGTTGTTTCGATACTTGAAATGCTTAAACCCTCTAACTAGGGAATTTGAGTGGAAAGAGATAATTCCGCTTGAACAACGTCAGGAGATAATTTCTCAAAACCACTCTGAACCAACGTCTGGTCATTTTGGAATTTTTAAAACACACAAACGCCTCAGCTTAAAGTATTTCTGGCCTAAAATGCTTAAAGATGTAACACATTTCGTGACTAGGTGTGACGTCTGTCTTTCTCACAAGCATCCAAATCACTCTACTCTCGGTATAATGGGTCGTCCCAAGGATTGCTGCCGCCCCTTTCAAATGCTTAGTATGGATTTGGTTGGTCCCTTACCTAGTACTAGGAAACAAAACACATTCTTGCTGGTCATAACTTGCTGTTTTTCGAAGTATTGCCTGTTGTTCCCAATAAGACGAGCCACTGCCGAGATTATCACTCGTATCTTGGAAGAGCAAGTTTTCTTAGTGCACGGTATTCCAAGTACAGTGCTTATGGACAATGGCAAGCAGTTCACTAGTAACATCATGAAAAACTTGCTAACTAGCTATAAAATTCCGAACGTATTCTATACCCCATTTTACACTCCTCAAGTTAATGCAGTAGAACGGTATAATAAAACAATAATGACGGCTGTATCTACTTTCATAGAAAGTGACCACAGGACATGGGATACTAGCATCCCAAAAATTCAGTTCGCTCTGAACAGCGCGGTTAACGAGGTTACAAGTTTTACACCTTCATTCTTAGTGTTCGGCCGGGAGCTAGTTAACTGTGGATCACATTATATTGATCATGACTTAGAGGATCAGATTGTTTTTACTCCACGAGACAGTTACGCTGAAAACCTAGGCGCGCTTCATAAAATCTTTGATAAGGTAAAACTATCTCTAATAAAAGCACATTCTAGGAATTCATCTAATTATAACCTAAGGCGCCGAAACGTAGAATTTAACGTAGGAGACATCGTGTGGAAACGTACCTTCTATCTCAGTGATAAGGACAAAAGATTCTCTAAGAAATTAGCTCCTAAATTCATAAAATGTCGCATCATAGAAAAAAAATCTAAGCTTGTTTACGAGCTCGAGGATATGACAGGGCGGAAAATTGGAGTTTGGCATGTCAAAGATTTTAAGCTAACATGACCGTCAAAGTTGGATTTTACTTAGGAAAAATCCTAATCTAAAAAGGGGAGTATGTAACACTTGTATTTTGTAACTGATCGTCTTTCCCGTATGCATTTAATTCGTTTATATTAATTAATCCATTTAAGTATCATACCTACCTATTTTAAATATTCGCGCGCATCCTCTTTAACCGATGGTTGCGATGTCGTGCGTACAGTAACGCGGGCCGCTATTGGCTAATAGCTCATATCATCACTCAACTCATTCATAGATGGGAATGAATGGCTTTTGGCCCAGAGGTCATTGCTCGGACATCAGCTGACTGATTTGCTGTTCGAGTTCACTTCATATTTAACTAAATTAACTTAATCAAATCTTAGAACTGCGTTAAGTTCTGTTTAAAATATCCTTAACTTGTGATACCCCAAATTGGGGTTTTTGCTGCCGGCTGAACCTGCACTACTTTACTTCTCAAGACAGGCTAGGGAAGCCGTCAAAATCACCATAGCCATCATCATCATCGACGCTGTTGATCGACCTGAACCTGAAGCTCGAGCTGGACTTCCATCGGCTACCGACTCTCAGGGAGACGACTTCCACTCTTACTTCAGGCCAGTGGCATCTTATTTGTTTACCCAGTGCAAGGCTTGAACACGATTGTACTCCCCGACCCTGAGAAACTTAATTATAGTTTATACTAGATTCGTTTGTTTTCCTTATCTCTTCATTCAACTATACGGAAGAACGTTTCATCCTAAAACCATTTTTTTCAATCTTACTTAAGAAGCGTCATTTATTGAATACATACATGTTGGTACCTATACTATCTTTATGACCATAGCCATCATCATAATTTGATAACTGCAGTTACAGTCAGTCATAACATAAGTCATCTTTGGAGTTCAAGGTACAAATAGGATTTTCTAATTTCTTCTCTTTGCATCTAAATAATAACCAAGTTTGGTAACAAATGTAAGAAAATGGTGTGTAGAGTGCAAAACTGAAAGTAGATGGATAATCAAAATATGTGTCCTAAGGGGTTACTTAAAACTTAAAATGTTGAAACGTGTTGTTGAATTGAATGCGGAAAATTCTTTAAAACAAAAATGAACGGTTTTCCTACCGAAAATCGAGGCACTATTCCAATGGACCAACATAGCTCCTAAAATAACAAAAACAAAAGTAAGTATCTGTTAAAATTATTATCAAATTTAAATGTTATTTTAATAATTCATAAATTGTACGGATTCAGCAAAATCCTTTTGAGCATGACAATAAATTAACGGGTAAGCATAAACAGAGTGTGAAAACAATGAGTCTCATTAACTCTCAAAAGGTTTTTACACATTGCAATTGCAACTTTTGCAAGCTAGTATATTTTATAATATTTCTATGCATAAATGCTTATTGGAAATCGCTCATTCGAAAACAAATATGTCTGTTTTCATAAATAATTCAATTGCTTATTCATTAAATATTACTATGCTAAAGCATTATTACTTATTGCACCGGATTTGTCTTCACTCAATTAGCCAGTAAGAATAAACCATTATTATTATACCTAAATATGAACTTAATGTAAATAGTTAGAATCTTAATCAAGATAAGGTGCAGTCATATCCCAGCTTTAGCTATATTATTATATTTCTGTAAAAAGTTATCTGATTTTCTTTAAAATATTAATGTTTTGAAAGAATTTTATTCGATGTCACTGTCAGCGAATACAAACAACCACGTAACTTGTTTACGCGCCTCGAAATTGAGAAAACTTACATTAGGTACAATGTTTCAAGAGCTGAACAACAATCTTGCAGTTGGTAAATGAGTCTAGTTTTTTTTCTTTCGTTTTTCCACAGCGCTGTTAAATTTAGTGAAGCAATACAATATGCTTTTGTGAAGCTACACATATAATGCTGGGCCAAATGGTAGGTCTTAAGGGTAGCTAGCTATACCTTTTCTTTTGTAGGTAGAAACTTTGGATGTTAGGCAATCGTTGTTTTATTTTGAAGAGAAAAATATTTGCTATTTTAGATATTTTTTTAAATTTAAGGTTTGCCCAAATGAATGACATTTGACAAAAAAAAACAAGTTGGTCTTAATCGACTCTATTTCCCATCAAGAACACTTTTCTCAAAGTGACTAACCGAATCAAATCGTAAGTTTTTGCGAGAATTGAAAAAAAAAAACTTATACACATACATCTATGAAAAAACGAGTGTGTGAAAAAATTTATGTCACTAATTTAAATGTCTGTCTTATTCAGCAAAAATTTGACCCAAACACATAAACGGGTCAAGCTAAATAAAACCGTTTAAAGTGATTCCCTGCAGATGTCCAAATAGTAAGCATGGACTTTATTGCGATTCTGTCTGAGGTGCTGGTTTGGTGTGGTCTTGGCCTTAAATAAGCCTGCCAGCTTCTCAGTAACACCACAGAATAAATAATAGAACAAGTGCTAAAGGTCCACTGCGCGAAAACATTAATTTAAATAGCGACTCTTAATACGTCGCGCCTCGTGCCAAACACCATATCCTTAAACTCTGTCACTCACGTATGTAGTTGCAGGCGACTAGCGAAAACCAACCTTAAACCTAACTACACAAGCCGGGTGTCCCGGTATTTTTCCACCTAAACAGCGGAGTGGTAGGTACACGCCTATCACTTGGAAACGTGGTTCTACAAAAAATAACTGCGGAATGGATGCACCATAAAAGGAGTCCATAATATGCCTCCATGTACGATTCCTCGGGACGATATCGACAAAGTCACGTTTTTCGGCAAACGTTGATGTTTACGTGCCCTGTCGCTGTGATTTTACTCTCAAGATGCCTACAATAATTGAATTTCTGTGTTCGTTTCTGCACACGTACTAAGGAAACTATTTCCCTTAGGCTATTTTGAACTAAATAAGCCTAGGGACTAGGATTATGAGCTTGTGATACTAAGTGCTAAAGCATTAGAATGGGTTTGGAAGTCTGAATTTACCGGAGATTAAAGATTGAATACAGGGAATATGACACGTCTCGGAGTAACGGGTGAAATACAGGTTGGTCACGTCCCAGGCACAGACTGATTGCTACCCTTTCAAAGGTTTTATTTCATACTAGTAGACCCGCGCAGCTTCGCATGTGTGTTGTAACGCTACTTTCCATAAAAACTTTAACACCCCTTTAAAGGGGTAAACTTGCGGTAAAATAGCGTTAGACCTTCGGCAATACATCTGTGAAAACTGCATTCAATTCCATTCAGTAATTTTTGCGTGATGCGGGAACAAACATACATACAAAAATTTTAAAAACCATTTTTTTGGCTTCTGTTTCTCTAATAAAGACCTCCATATTAGTTTTTTAGTTATATCTCAAATGTACAGACATCATCGTGTTACAGTTTTATTATATGTAGAGATTCAAACTTCAGTAAGCTCACGTTTCATGTAGAGATCCTATTTGCTTTCCAATCACTTTCTCAAATTCCAAAAAGAATTTTTTAAGGTTTCTTATAAAATTTGGACAAGAGTTCGATGTGAAGAGGACATGTTAAATTGTTTATTACTAATAATGTATATTTGAATTTGAAAATCTATATTTGAAAGTGCTTGTTGCTAACTTGGGCGACTTAGGTCGTCTAAAGGCCTTCGTTATAGCTGAAGAACTCGATCTACAATAAATTAATTTAACATGTCCTTCCTTCTCAATTGTGAGCGAAAAGGTCGCGTCGTTTAAATTGTACTCTCTGAAAATAACGTTTGAGCATGAAACAACACGAGTGCAATTGTTAAAACTAATTTAAAATAACAGGCAATATAGATAGTATAGATACCTTAAATAAATGAAATCTGATTAAGTTTAACGTTCTATACGTTGCAAGCCCATCGCCGCAACTTGTCCTCACGATGTTTTCCTTCACCATTTAGATATCTTCATTACAATTATTTAAGTTCGCATGAGCAAGTGTCCAATTGGGTTTGCAGGCCGCCGAAAGGCCTCCGTTATTACAAATAATTTCGGTAAATAATTGAATCGAACCAACTAAATACATTAACCTATTTTTATATATTCAACTTCATTAACCTAGTGACTTCACATTCCCCGACATACTTACTCTCGCGAGAATCAAGTTAATTAACGTTTATTTTATTTTAAAAATACCGCTGACAGTGCTGTGCATGCTTTAAAGTAAAAATAATGCCTTCATTTATATTGCGCGTTCTCGTATCGTACGTGACGGGCATGCAAACGAGTCGTTTGAAATGACGCACTTTTTAGATTCAATGCAATGCAAGATACTTTTCCTTAAACCAAAACGATACAAAACTTTTTCCTCGCACAAATACTCCTACGTACTCTTTACATTACATATATTTAGGTTACATTACATAATATTTAGATTATTTGAAGTTCAAGTGCAGACCGCGCTTTATTTTCTCATGCAAATAAAATAAACTTTCACTAATAATTTTAAACAAGAGACTGACCTTGAAATATTTTACTATACTGAATACAGGATGTGAAGTAAAAATATATTCAACTATGAAATATACCTACTTACACACTTTATATAAGTACTCTGTACTGGTAATTCAAGGTATACTTTCCATATTCAAACGTGTGTCTTCTCAAACTGCAACACCATAGTAATTATGTAGAGTTGTGGGATATTTGCATGCAGTGTCCGGTGGCTATCTACCTTATTTATTATTTCCTAACTGCAGGAATGCCAACACGTGTGACACGACTATTCAAAATAGGTGTGTTTATTAATGTGCGGCACCTTTCGGATTTAATCTACAACACTACATAACAACCATACTCTGTTTTTCAGTACGTATATTATTAATAAAAATATGAGTATTTGTGTTTTGAATAATGACAAGAAATATAAAGCCCGTAGCAAGATAAATGTTTGAAATCAAACACAATAGGTAATAAAACAAGAACAATCTTGTAGTTGGAAATATAATACGATATTACGGATTCTTTGCATAGGTTTGTACCAATTTGATTTGGTGTACCCATGACTACTAAATTTCAATAAATAAGTTGAGGACATATTTGCAATAAGTAATTATTCCCGAAAGGTGTTTTACGGCGAATAATCCAAATACGTGGCTACTTCGTTCAAGCCAAATACCTACAACAATGTTGTCTTAATAAGGAAGTAGATATAAAATTGAACTGAACTCGCCGCCAAAAACCTAATAACTAGAATAAAGAGTAGCTAACTTGTCTTTAGCAAATCTTTTTATTCCAATTATTTTAAATGATTAAGGCAAATTGAACCATTTAGCATTTGTATAGGTTTGCCCAAAATAAATACAATTTAAGTTTAGTTACTTTCAATTTCTATCTTAACACGCAATAGCGCCACAGCGCCAGAGCAGATAGGAGACAGGATATTGGAAATTGTTAGTAAACTTCACATCACTAAGTACGTATTTATAGCAAATTGTGTTGGCGAACTTGCTCTTGGGACTTCGATTCGGATTGACACGAATCTAATCTACGAAGTTAAAGTTTATGGGAAATGGTATTGCGGAAAAAACAAGTTGATGAAACGTTTGAGGCATTAAATTGACATTAATGTTATTGTATATTTTGTATGTATTTGGTATGTTATAAAAATACAATACCAAATCAATTTACAAAACATAACAGTAAAATTTTGTTGTTTCACAGATTTTCTTATTCGTATTTGAGTTCATTTCAGTTTGCAACTTGATTATGGCTGGGTTCTCGTAGAAGTGGAATTTATGCAAATTGCCGATTGTATCCGGCACATGCTGCTAACTACAATACAACATGACCTCTAACTCAACAACTAACTTGCAAACTAAAGGGTTATGTAACTTGTGCAGTTCTTGCTTATAAAATACGTGAGCATTTAACTAGTTCAAAGTACAGCAATAGACTTTGTACAAAGTAGTAATTTACAGGGATGCTATTGAACGTAATGATAGACATCAGGCATCAACTGCGACTTGTGGTACACTATTCAGGCTAGTAGTTCAGCTTAGTAGATTAGTAGGTAGGTACCCACTTACTACGTACTATTATTTATTTCGTGGTATTAGAGTGAATTTAAGTATGACCAAAATGTAACCGTTGACGTATTTTCTGCAATTAATTACCTTCTTATTCTGATCCAACAATGACTCTAGCGAAACGCCTCGGAAAGCAGCAACTATTTTAATAAAAACAAGTAACCTACCTACTGGATTCTTTAGGTGAAATCTTGATTTTTGTTCGAAATTCGACCTCCGAAGGTATTATTTCTTTAAACGTAGCGAAACAGACAGCACTTTGGCGCTCGTCCAATGCCGTGATCCGAGCTCTCCAGTAGTTTCGAATAGGTAACAAATGTACCAATCTCGTGTGCTGGGGTTTAAGTGAGAGTCTCATTTTATATTCAATGAAAACGTTAAAATGTCTGTCCAGACTGTATGCACAGCCTTTTTTAAAATAAACGAATTTTAGACTACTTACGAATATACAAATAAGTTAAGTGTTTCACTCAGAATATGTATTCTGAGGTGTTTCAGTTGCAAATAAGCGAACGGAAATGAGCAAATACAACGGTGTTTGCCAGTTTTAGTCCACAGATTTGCACGCGTGCTTTGAAAAAAATCAGAACTCTTTTATACTATTCCAGGCCACGATCTACAACTAATGTACCTATTTTTATCCTTTTTAAAAATACTTTTATTTGAAAGGATATGCTTGGAAGCATATACTTTCAAATAAAAGTACTGGAGTACCCAGTTCTGATATTAGGATCCATGTGCAATTAAGGGGACACTTCAAAATGTTATATAGCTATTATTGTATTTTAGCAACAAGTCAATAACATGCATTCAAAATGTTATATTTGATTTGGTAAAGTATATATAGCTAATGAGAACGACCTCAAATAGCTACTGGAACAGAAGATTTCAAGCTTTTGTAAATTGATTATACTGTCGTAGAATTATAGTAATTACATATTGTAACTTGTAGCACTAAGTTAATGAATACATTTTTTTTATTTTTTTTTATTTATAAATATAATATTAATATTTATTAAATACTTGCATAGTACAAGGTTATCCAAACCTTTAAAGGAGTGTCCAAAACGACTAAGCAATCTACACATTTCAAATATACTACCGTTAAACTTGACCCGAAAACTTAACCCGCTAAATGCTCTGGAAAAGTTCCAATTTATAATACTCTTACATAAGCAGTCTAGGGATAGCTCGGAATTTGCTCATGTATTAAGGTAATTTTCCTAAGCTGTGTTTTAAAAGTCTTTGTGCTTCCGTCGCTTGCCAATTCTTAGGAGGATTATATAAGTCTTTGTGCATGATAATGGAGAATCTTCGTCTTTTTAAGCATTATTGCATTTATTATCCTTGCAACCTGTTAAGTTTCGATTGGTAACTTCTGCACAATGTGTGTGTGTTTGGCATATAATAATTAATATTACTTACTTGTATTGTTATACAAGTAATGTTGTTTCTGTTTAATTTGTTTAAATTTTATTCTCACTACCAATTCTTAAAAAGCTTAGCTAAGCTTTAAAAGTATTGCTTTATTATTGAACGAGCACATTATCTCACATTAGAATACTTGTATTCCAATGCAGTGGCTTGAATACATTAAGATTGACCTACGAGTACCATGGTTTTCGAGGTACATACTAAGTATAATATATGGTTAGAGATTATTTCTCAAAGAATGACGCACTGTCTCTGGCTATCTCTGCTATCACACTGCTTTTACATTTTTAAATATTTAAATTTCCAGAACACATATTCTAGAAAAAGCTGCATCTGTCGACGACTGCCCTCACGTTATGTAAATGTAAAACTCTGAGGGCCCCTGGGAGTTTTCTTCAAAAATACCTCGAACGTGGCCTGCACGAGCAAATACTAAATGACGTCCTCTGAGATACCTGTCACGTAGTTACGACCACTTTTAACTCATTGGCAATGGAAGCTTTTAGATACCAAAACCTTGCATTTATCATAAAATGTTACGAACATAGGAAGATAATAAACATTCAGTTCAATGCCTCTTTAAAAGTAAATAAAAAATTGTGTTATCTTAAAGTTCCAAAGTTTTTTTATAAAACATTAGCAGGAAAAAACTGCAAACCTACAATCCCTTACAAGTTTATACTATAGCATTTAGATAGATCCAAATTTCAGGAGTAAACTTGAAAAGTTGTAAAAAACCACGAAAATTGGCACATGGCAGGTAATTTGCAGCTGTTTAAATTCCATTTTGACGCCTTTCCCATGTTTCGACTTAATTACTTTTCGGCTTTAGCCTTTAATTAACTGTGTCAAATTTAAGCCCCAGCGATTCAGCTATTATGATTTCAGATCTGTTCGTTTTGATTGGTTTTGAATACTCAGCGTTTAAAGAAGTACCTTCAGCTGCAAAAGTATGTTTAAAACAATTATCTTGGACAACAATTTAATGAAAACTTCAGAAAATTGGTTTTACAACGTTTGCGACGAAACTATTTGATTGATGCTTTCGCAATTATTGAAACGCAATTTATTGAAAATAGCCTAGAAAAATATTTGTCACACAAGTTTTGAAACCAGATCTGTTTCAGATAGTTCCAAGCACTAGGGGTAAGTAAATATGGTTATTGCTATTTATATGAGCACATTATTACGTTCTACGAACCACATGAGCACAACTTAAATTGTTTTGTTCGTAACTATCTAATCAGTTCAGTAAACGAGCCATGACGGAGGCCTTTAGGCGGCCTAAAAACTCCGTCACCAGAGTTGGCCACTTGCTCATACGAACATACATAGTAAACGAGTAAACGATATTACATAGGTACATACCTACATATAATTGTGTCTATTTCCCGATGGGGACCCGTGCTCCTAGAGTTCCACTTTGTACGTTCCTGACTACACATCCCTCATTTACTCTCATTTCATTTGTCATACAAGATCGAGATTCGAGAGATTTGTTTGTATTTTTCCAAAAAGCTATTTTTAATAGATCTTACATAAGACATAAAATCACCTATTTATTATCAAAGAAGTCTTAAGAGAAGTGAGTAGGTAGTTTGTTTACGCAGAGATAAGATAATCCTCTTGAGAATTCTTCAAGATCTAAAGTAAAATATGCTTTAGGGAATTGTTGAGGATGTCTTTGTGAATGTATATTAAATTGTGGTCCTTTTCAAACACGAGGTATACGTACTTGTAACCTTGAGGTTTTACTAATAATTTGAAGTGAAGTATATACCTATATTTAGGTGCGAGTATTACCCGTGGTATTTATTTGGCTATAATGTTAAAATACCTTATACAACATCTTGGTTATAAAATTAAGAAGCCTTTCCTAAATAATTTGTACTAATATAATATGTATAAATGTAAGAATAACTCTGTCTGTCACATTTTGACGCCTTAACCGCTAAACAGAGTTTGTTAAATTTGGCAGGATATATTGCATCCCAGGGAAGGACATAGGCTAGGTTAGATACATCACCATAATACAATCATTACGAGGGGAATTCTGCGAGGCCGCTGACAAACCATGAAAAAAATTACTTATAGGTAAGGTACATAGAAAAAAATCTAACGTGTACAACGTCGCGGGTACAGTAGTCATAAATGTGACGGTTTCTGATTATTACTTTAAAGGAAACAATCCTTCATTAGTTACACAAAACAAACCGGCGTACCTAACCGCTAACCAAGAAATCCTCAACCTTACCCTGCATCATGTAGGGTTGATTTGGATTATAGCTAACTAGCTACCCGCACGGCATAGATATAAACATTCCTCTTGAATTACTCTGTCAATTAATTAAAATTGATGATGGTTTAAAAGATCAAAGCACTATCGACGGGAATCAATATTGTTTTATACCATGTAGTAAAGTAGAGAGCTGTTGACAAATAATAGTTCATCATTCTCGCTCAAGGAAGATAGACGATTTTCACACCTTACGAGGAAATTGGTTGTGTGAAAGGGACGCAATTTTCAATGCCTCGGACTCGATGTGACTGGAATCAACTATTTGTTGTCAATTTTCTTTACGAAACAACTCAAACTTGTATATTTATAAATAACATCGGTATTTCACGGATTTTTCCACAATTTCAAATTCTAGAGTTGGTTCCATATGCAGAAACTCAAATAATTTTAAGAAATCCATTCTCTATATTTTGGATTTTTACAATAGTATAATACTTTTAAAAGGCTTATTCCCAGAGGTCCATGGTTCTATTGTCTTTCATTTCCCACCGGGTCCATGAAAAATATTTATAGAATTTGAAATATTCTTACATTAGTTCCCAACAGGTCCATGAGATTTAACTAATGTACAGTCAGTTAGAGAATACAAGCGAGTATTTCACTAGCTAGCGAGTATTACGGCGAAACCGACTACAGATTTGAGAGAGATAGATATATAAATTATCAAATAAAATCCACAACCATCATCATTTTTTTAGTCACTTCAAAAATGACTTTTCTTATGCTTGTTACGATGCGAACTTAGAAGTACTTCCCGTTCCAGTGGGAATACCGGGATCAAAAGTAGCCTATGTGTTAATCCAGGATATATTAAGGGATAGGATTTATAATAAACTATCCTGGTACCAAATTTCATTCAAATCCGTTCAGTAGGTAGTTTTCACGTGAAAGAGTTGCAAACATTCATACTCACAAACTTTTTCGCATGTATAATATTAGTAGGATATGAGAGTTGATAATTTGCCACCTTATTATTCCTTAAACATTTAAATGCCAGTATTTTTAACAAAGATCTAGGTATTTTTTGTCACTCTTGTTAATAAAAAAAAAATACTACAGAATATAATAAAATAAAAGAAAAATGCCTTAGGTTATTTTAGCATAAGGTTGATATTTCTATGATCAAAAGAAGAGTCCTGATTTATGCAACCATTAACTTTTATTAAACAAATATTTGCCCTACATAATTATCATATCGAAACATTTATTGCTGACTGTACCAAACAATTTCATGGACCCCTCGGTAATTGAAATATTTTTAAAATTACAATGTCGTGGACCCGTTGGGAATTAAAGTATAGACTTACTTTTTTTGAAAACAATGAAGTCGTGGACCTCTGGGAATAAGCCTTTTAAAACTGTCGTAAGTTGTACCTACTAGACATTATATTATTATCACAATGGGAAATTACTCACTTAAAGGTGCATTAAGATTTTTTTTCTATTTTCTGTGTCTAGCTGTAAGTTTTCCTAATAATAAAAAATAAAAAATATATATATATCGTCGATTTAGATACCAACAATGTTTCGGTTCTTCCAGAGACTTTTCATCTGGGTATGAATATGGTCACTCTTCGCGGTCATTTTAATCGAGAGACAGACAGTTTTGCGTCAACAAAACTGGTCACACAAGCAGATTCTCAAGCGCTTTATGTAACATCAAAAACCGAAAGCCTTTTTTACAAACTGCGTAAAGCTCCACAGCATCGCCATCAATCACCGAATTATTCACGGGCTTCATCGACCTATCCTTATGTCTGGCGCGGCGGGGTGTGAACGCAGCCTAATTGCGACAGGGTCTAAATTACCCATCACTCTGATATTACCTTTATCGATTAAAATACACACGACGTGCCATATGCATATGCTTGAAACACATGATAAAAATAATGTAGGTATTTACAAAAAAATATAAATATTATTTAAGTAGTATATCAGTCATCCAGTTACCATGCAACGGCACCGTACCAGTTAGCACCATAGCAATAAGTTGCTTAGCTTGGAACGACATAATGCTCTGTGAAATGTCCAAGGATATTTATTAATATATTTACCTAGTTGAAGTTAGCAAATATGAGTATTTTATTTCATTGTAGTAGCTGCTAGAGGCATTTGTATTCCATAAAATTAATTTACTATTATTCGACAGCGTTAGAGAACTCTAAATAGTAATAGGCCATACTTTGCAATTAACTCATCATAGTCATGCTTTATTATTAATGTATTTGCTTTTGTTAGCAAAAGCAAATAAATCGTGTTTTATCGCTACTTGGCAGTTTAAACTCGAGATACAAATCTTCAGCAGTTTATGTCCGAACGTTGTCTACAAGCAATCATCGGAAACGAGCAAAAGCCGTTTGTTATTCGAACTTCGGTTGCAAAGTAAATCGATTTTTTTTGTGATCGATCACATTGATGCTATGTTTTTATAACATAGTCAATGGATTTTATTGTGCTAGGTGATTGTAAATTTGTATATAAGATAGGTACATCGGGAATATTAGCATTGGGAATTATTATATAAAACTAAGGAACCCTAAAAACGATATAATCCTGTTTTATTGTTGTTCTGAAAACATTGTAGAAACTGAAACAATTAGGGTAACAAACAAAGTTTACACGAACT
This sequence comes from Xanthorhoe designata, assembly GCA_963582015.1. Taxonomy (NCBI): domain Eukaryota; kingdom Metazoa; phylum Arthropoda; class Insecta; order Lepidoptera; family Geometridae; genus Xanthorhoe; species Xanthorhoe designata. The sequence continues at coordinate 2,606,808 of OY757045.1, forward strand.
CGGTGTAGGTTATGAATGAACCTTAGATAATCCAACCACAGCTATGACAAAGTGGCTTTACAGAGACCCAAGACCACATCTGCCCAACATGCAGGTTTGATTGATACTTTCATCAATCATGACTGTCGAAAGAAAATAGAGTTGATAATACTGTTGGATTATTTTGATTATTGTTAGCAAGAAATATTAATATGAAGTCAATATTTTGGTGAAACACTGTAAACAGTGTTTCCAACAGGATGTTTTTGTATCACAATACTAATTTATCTAAGTGTTTAAAATAATATCCCAAATATTTATCATTCAAACCCTAAAGTGACCACATTTTTCTTAACCAATACACCTATTGACAAAAAATATTGAATTCTCTTATGCCTGAAGTTCCACCTTTAATAAGACGAAGATTAAATCATACCTACAAATAACTAAAAGAACATTTAAAGAAGACCTCAGGTACCTATGCATTTATACTGTTGCAAAGTCACATTTAAATTTCAATTTGCTTGCACGTTCGACTCTGTAATGGCCGCAGACGAGAAACTGTAATACCATTGTAGTTGAACTGGGTAAAACGCTAACTCTAGGTACTCTATTGAATTTTGTTTGTGTCGTTCAAACTAAATTTTTCCCGTTTGAGCAAATTTAGTAAATGGTATCTAATATAGAAATTGCAATGATGTTAATTTAAAAAGTAACCTTGCAGTTCTTTAGAAACATTTCTACTTTTCAAACAAAGGTTTATCAACCTTACCTGCATTGGTAGGTATAGATTCTTCGTGTGACTGTAAGTCAGGTAGCATGATACATCAACTGCGATGAAAGCTACCAAGCCAGGAACGTGACCTGTGTTTGTTTGCACTTCGCATTCGCTACCGAACCAAATGTAGAGCACCATTGTATGTCTTGCTATGAATATGTGAAACATCGCTACCAAAAGCCATCTAAACCCCTTTCTGTGCGTTTGGAAAATATATGTGATCGTTAAATTCAAAAATACATTTTCATTTGATTTTTTAAATATTGTATCGGCTAAAGCACATTTTATTTCAAAACTTTCGTGACTTATCGATAACTCTCAATATCAAGATTGTCCGGTCAATCGAAACATTGTCGATATCGCAATAGACGATATTTTTGTGCGAGTAAATTTCCTGTGTTACTAGAATGTCCAGTCAAATTTAACCAAAAGAGCTCTAAAAATAATGGTGAAGAGTAAATTCATTTAACATTTTCAGGTAGGTAAGTGATCTAAAATTCCACGTCCGTTTATTGTCGACACTCCGGTTGCGCCAACTGGGGACGTTGACTGTAACCCGTGTTATTCTACGGAGGCATGCGACGTGGGTTATGCAATACGTATTTTTCATGAAACACTATTCTTATTCTATTGTTAGATAGTTTGGCATTTTTCGAAAATCCCAGCAATATTTGATGCTTAAAAGAGCGTTATTTATACAACTGTCAAATTAGGAACAAATTCGACACTTTCACGTGATTTGAACATTGATTAGTTTGATTTGGAGATGATCTGCATTCGAGAAACTGGCTGTTAGTCAGCCCCACTTATTGACCACTACCTTTGTGGATGTGAGAGATCGTTTAAGTGCTGGGCAAGCCATTACGTCTCAACAATGTCCTAGGCACTACTGCAGTGTCCTGTAAAGTGTAGGCAACGATTGCCTCCTGACACTGTAAAAATCTTCTAGTTAAGATAATATTCTAACACAACTTGAATGCTCCAACTTCACAATAATATCACATTGTTTATTCATAAAATCTACCTTATATTCGTATTAATAAAGCAAAGGAAATTGCTGCAAAGACCGTATACCACACCATTTACTAAAACAATGTCATAGTGATTACTGATCGCACGTGTTGCCTCGTAAAGAGATTTTACATTATATCCAACTAAAACATTTTGCTCTGGTTATTGAACACGCTTCACGCTCAACGCTGCACATGAACATTCTATACCTAGTAGAAAACAAAATTCACTTCAAATTTACTGCTGTAAACAGTATAATGTGAATTTTGTTTTCTATTGAGCAGGAAAATTGATATTACAATTCAACCAACTAGGTAATCAAACTGCTTAAACTTCTAGTGTAAATCAGCAAAGATTTGTAAAATATGAATATAATTTCTCTACTTCAGTTTCAAGACCGAATATTCTGCATCGTCTTCGTCATCGCACAGTAATCTCAACCCACTGGGAGTCCAAATGCTACCGATATTGAATATAAGTTGGACAGATGATTTTTATTTGTCTCAGGTATTGTTGGTCTTTGTTGCATTCTATTCTTTTTTAGCTTTAAAAGGGATTTGTTTTACTGAGAGCCAAAGGAATTGATAAAGTCACTTTTCACAGTGAAATCATAACTTTTCTGTTGGCGCCCAACATGGTACACGTTTATCTGATTGGCGCCCAAACAGAGGCATGTTAAATAATGCATGTACAAAAAAAATACGAAGGTACTTATAATACAATTTCAAATAATATTTCAGTGCATCAGCTCGTATAATCTCGTATAATATAACTATAACAATAATACCGTTAAATATCACAAAATGTACTTAAACTATCATAATAAATCTTAGCTACCACAAATAATAATGTTAGCCAACTACTTATTAAATTACTACACTAACGTAATAACAAAATAATGTTATTAGATCAATCACTTTATATCAATGTTCTAAGTAATCTTCAGCTTGTCTGACTTGCAAGTAGAGCTGCTCGCTATTGCTTCTGACTTTTCTCGGTTCCTCGTGCCCAAAGCGATATCCACGAGAAAGGTAATGGAATATTGCTATTGAAACAAACATTAGTCCTGTGTACATGAAGAATTGGATTTCCTGCAAAGAACATTTTATATCAAAGACGCTTATTAAACGTGAGGCTTCTTAGATAAAGGATTTTTTTCTAAATGTAAAGGTTATGTTATTATTGTTATGGATTAAGATTTGCTAAGCCTTAGGTACATTGTTGGGAAACTTAATTATCTAGCTTGTATTTCAATATGCCTTTATTAAGTTTATATTTGGGTATTACGAGTATAACTGTAGTCATTGAAAGTAATGTGTCTAGTAAGTCTAATATACGCAACGTGTCGAGACTATAAAAGAGATATCTCAATAATGTCAAGCAGCTCTAACGACAATGTTAGAGTCGGCGAGAAAATTACGACAAGACGAGAGGACTTTTCGTGTTGGCGCAGATAAAAGAGCCTATGCACACCACGTTTTTCGAACGAGCAGTCACCTGCTAGTTTATAGCGCGTTTTACAAACGCGAGGATAGTGTGCATGGGTGGGTTAGGTATATAGCTTGTCTGATGATGATGACTGCCTTTTGTTTGCCGTTTGTATCACGATTGTATTGATACAAATGCGCAGTGACTGCGCGTTCGAAAAATGCTGTGTGCATAGGCTTTAAGATATAAATATAGCCCAGATTGAGATCTGGGTCATCAAACGTTGTCCTCAGACCTACTACTTAAAGTGAAGTTAGGAATTATTAACACAACTATTTTAGGTACAAAGGGCTTGGCAAGTAACCGAATGCTAAACACTGCAAAACTTAGGCATGTGTTAAATATGTAAGAGCCTTTAGCTCTGAGATAATCTACCGTGACGTTTCATATTTTAAACACCCACAAAAAAGAGGGGTGTTATAAATTTGAAGTGTATGTCTATATGCGTGTCTCGTGACATCGTAGCTCCCAAACGGATGAACCGATTCGAAACTAGGTTTTTGTTCGAAAGGTGACGATTATTGTCACATCAGCTCTGAATCATAAATTTGAGAGGATCCCGCGCTTATATTCGGCTTGGAACAAACGCTGAAGCTCAAAGTTAGGTTTCCAAGATATTAAACTCCTTGGCAATCGTAACTAGAATAGGATGAACAGAAAATGGTCTGATTGATTCGAGATTTTGTATCTAGGTGTCGGAAGTTATTTTTTTTTTTTTTTTTTTTTATTTATACAGTGGGACACGCCTTGGAAGTGTGTCCGCAAGTGGCATTAATATCTGAGCGCTTTCGTGCATCGGAGGGCACGTTAAATGTCAGTCCCGGCTTTTAAAGTCTTGGAGGCCTTAAGGCGACCAGAGTTGGCTACTTGCTTATACAGACTTACTTATTTACAGCTGAAAATAAATAAATAAATAAAATGTATACTTAATAAGTATTACCTGTGCAACATTCCCGAGCAACCTGGTGATGATGATGATGAGTATATTTCCGAATGCCTCCGTGAGCAGCCATACTGACGTCATCACCGCCTTCATGCTCTCAGGGGCTTCCTTGAACGCAAACTCGTTGCCCGTTACGGCGAACAATACCTACGTAATGAGTAAAGATCGGATATTTAGAAAGAAAGAAAGAAAGAAAGAAAGAAAAAATCATTTATTCTTGTAGGAACTCAAGGATCACTTAAGTTTCGTTTTACATGCTAGGTGATTCTAATGCCTGTTCCAACGCGACTCCCTACACCAGGGAAAGAATCAAGCAATATTCAAATTATTACAAATGCATATTAAGTACCTTAAGTTGAATTGGCTATTTATGGAAGGAAAGCCTTTTTTTATTGTAAAATCTCGCGATATTTCTCGGCATCAGCGATAGCAAATTATTCTTGTATCTAATTAAGCCCTAATTAGTGAAATATTAAGCAATACAATATTTGTAATATCGTGGGTGGATAATTATGAAAGCTGATAATTATTTAGATTCATCGCCTTACCTTCCTTATTCATTATACATTTATTAGCAGAAAATGTAATACTCGGTAAGGTAAGGTTTCAAAATTTGAAATGTTAAATTAAATCATAGGTGAAATAATAAGCTCAGAGCACGCTTTGACTTAAATTAAATTTTGCTTTTCAATTCTGTTTGTATGTGCGTTAGTAGGTACTGACCGTATTTTATGTTCCAAGAAAGTACATTTAAACCATCACTAGTGGCAATTCGGGGTGTCGCAAAAGCTAAACTAAACTAACTAAAAATGTTGCCGTCCCTTTCATAGCGATTGGAATAAAAAGGATGGCATAAATTTTAGTTAGCTTAGTTTAGCTTTTGCGACACTCAGAATTGCCACTATTGTTTACCTACACAATTTTATGAAATAGATTAGAACATAGTTTTTGATTATTTTTACAGTGTTAAACCACACTTAGGTATTGGATATTTCATTATAAATGAAATCTTACTAAAAGTTATCCTGCCGGATCCGTTAACTTTTAGTAAGATTTTTCATTTATAATGAAATAGATTAGAACAAATTCAGATAAGATCACATTGTATACGATCTATACTTAGATATCTATAGATCTATAGACTGATCCAATTCACTGTAGTCGGAGGTAGGAAGTAATTTTTTGTAACATACTTTGAAACCCCAAATGGGGTACGCAGCTAATAGTATAATATTATTTTTAATTTCTTTTAAATAAAAGAAATTAAAAATAATATCTTTTAAATAAAAGAAATTAAAAATAATATTATACTAGCTGCGCCCCGCGGTGTTACCCGCGTTGAATAGTTCCCGTTCCCGTGAGAACAACGGGATCAAAGAAGCCAATTTTTTTATCCAGGGTATAAGCAATCCTGGTACCAAATTTCATTTAAGTCAGTCCAGCTGTTTAAGCGTGAAAGAGTAACAAATACACTCACATACTTACACACACAAACTTTCGCCTTTATAATATTAGTGTGACTTTATCAACATGCGTAAGGGAAGGTTCATATCTGACGTAAAATGCGCCGAGCGTATCATCTAGCGTACTAACGTATCATCGGTTGAGTGTGAACGGTCAAGTGTTTTTCTATGCATTTGTCTGTTCTGGCGTATAATACGCGACGCATGTTCCGTCAGATATGAACCTTCCCTAAACCTCGCCTTGATACTATTACCATCTATTACTCACCTCTGCTATTGACATGATAAAAAACTGGGGTAAAAGTAAAGCCATTGTTATCGAATTCGGTTGCGTCGTCACGAACACTTTATACACCTGAAAGTATGATAGCTATTTATTATAATTTACCTGGCGTCTAACATGATCAGCATTTTTTTAACCTCCGACAAAAAAGAGGGATGATATATGTTTGAGATGTGTGTTTCCTGGCATCGTAGCTCCCAAACGGATGAAACGATTTGAATTCAGTTTTTATTATTCGGAAGGTGACTGTTGTAATCTATGGTCTTTAGTAAGTAGTAATGTCAATGTCAAAGTGAGCTGTCACTCTTGGCATTCGTTATATTCTATAGTGTTTAGATTCTCTTTGTTCTGTATGGTCAACGACACAAGATACAAGATGTTCTCTGTCTCGTCTAACAAGTATCTAATATAAAATGGTCAAACTTCCGAGTGTGTTTCCTTATCTACAATTACGCCCTTACCTCTGCCAGAAGACTAGGCACACAAATAAACATGGTGTCAGAAGAAACAAAGATGCCACTAGAGGATTCGCGATTCAACGTGGTAATGGCTGCCACGATCAAGCCGCTAAAAATGGATTCGGATCTAGCAGCAATGTCAGCTGCATGGAAATTATGGAAGCAAAAGTTCCTCATCTATCTTGAAGCGAACACGATTGACAAAGAATCGGTAAGCCGTCAAATTGCCATTTTCCTAAGTCTAATTGGAGATGACTGCCTAGAAATTTTCAACTCATTCGGACTAGATAGAAAAGATGCGTCAACAACCCTAGACAAAATCATTCAAAAATTTGATAACAAATTCCTCCCACACAAAAACATCACTGTTGAGAGATACAATTTCTTCACAAAAAAACAGTCTGAAGAAGAGTCAATCGAAGAATACGTCACAAAATTAACCAATATGGCAATCAAATGTGATTTTGAAACGCTGAAAGAACAACTCATTTGCGACATGTTTGTAATTGGAATAAATAACAGAAAAATCCAGGAAAGATTACTGCAACAAGAGTCACTTACATTAGAGAAAGCCATAAAGATTGCAAAAAGCATTGAGATCTCACACAGAGAAGCCGAAAAACTTCAGATGTCTAGCACAAAAGAAGAAAATAATAGTTCAATTCAAGCCGTCAAGTCATATCAACAAAATCGAGCAACAAACACAAGTCAAAGAAATCCGTCAAAGTCTCCGTCAAGATATAATAACCATTCTAGATTTCAGGCCTCAACACAGTCACAAAAACCTTGCAATAGATGTGGTCAAGTGCACAGGTTCAAGTGCCCTGCAGAAGGAAAAACATGTTCAAACTGCAAGAAACAAAACCATTTTGCTAAATATTGCTTCTTCAATAAAAATACCAACATTAATGTAAGTATGGTATGTCAGTCAGAAAATAATGATGAAACAAATCAGTCAGATCACTATGTCATAAATGCTTTATATAAAGAGTCAAATGAATGGAATATAACCATTAAATGTCATAATTATTCATTATTGTGTAGAATTGATACAGGTGCTGACACAAATGTTATTTCTAAACACACATTAAATCAAATGATGGTTGTAACTGGTCAGGAAATCAACATTTTTAGAACGAATAATAAGGTATTTTCTTTTTCAGGACAATTAATTCCAAATATAGGGTCATGTATACTAAAATGTAACTTGGAAAATGGAACTACAGCAAATATATGCTTTGTTGTTGTCGATGCCCAATGTCAAACAATCCTAGGTTGGAAAATATGTGAAAAATTGGGCATAGTAAAAAGAATACTTGCATTATCTGAAGAAACATGTCATAAAAATCAATGTTCTGTAAATGATATTGTGAATAAATATTCATCAACATTTGAAGGTCTAGGATGTCTTCCTACTCAAGCACACATAGATGTTGATTCCAGTGTCACACCAAAGGTATGTCCAGTCAGAAAAATTCCATTTGCACTTCATGATAGGCTAAAAGAAGAATTAAATAACATGGAAAAATTAAATGTCATTGAAAAAGTCATAAAGCCAACAAAATGGGTAAATTCAATTGTCTTAGTCGAAAAACCCAATGGTAAACTGCGTATGTGTCTTGATCCTAGAAATCTGAATGTAGCAGTCAAAAGACCTCACTATCCATATCCTACATTTGATGATTTACGTTCTAAAATCGCTGGTGCCACAATTTTTTCAAAATTAGATGCCAACTCAGGTTATTGGATGATACCACTAGATTCGGAGAGTAGTGACCTCTGTACATTCAATACACCATTCGGTAGGTATAAATTTCTCAGGCTACCATATGGAATCAATTCAAGTGGAGAAATATTTCATAGAATAATGACAGAAATATTTGAAGGGCTACCTGGAGTTATTGTGTATATTGATGATATTTTAGTATACGGGTCAAATGAAAACGAACACAAGCATCGTCTAGAAAGTGTATTTAAACGAGCAAAAGAAGTCAATTTAAAGTTTAACAAGTCTAAATGTCAATTTGGGGTAACTGAAGTAAAATAGGTCATATTTTCAATAAAAAAGGTATTGCACCCGACATGTCAAAAATAGAAGCCATAACCAAAATGTCCAGTCCGAAAAATGTCAAAGAGCTACAAAGATTTCTAGGTATGGTCAACTATTTAGGTAGTTTCATTCCTAACTTGTCAATAGAAACAAACATCCTTAGAGATCTCCTCAAGAAACAAAATGTATGGCAATGGTCACCCATGCATGAACAACAGTTCACAAAGTTAAAATTAATTATATGTCAAACACCAGTACTAGTTCACTATGATGTCAGGAAACAAATTAGAATGTCTGTAGACGCGTCAAAAGATACAGTAGGTGCTGTAATTTTTCATGACAAGAATCCAATTGCATATGCTTCCAAGTCATTAACGCCATGTCAAGAAAATTATGCTCAAATTGAAAAGGAATTATATGCTATTGTATTTGGTTGTAAGAAGTTCCATCAATATGTATATGGAAAACCAGTCTATGTAGAAACAGATCATCAACCACTAGTAACTTTATTCAAAAAGCCTTTGTCTGATGTCCCAACAAGACTTCAAAGAATGATGATCACATTACAAGCATACCATTTAATTGTCACTTATACAAAAGGCACAGAAATGTATATTTCAGATACTTTGTCAAGGTCAAAAGTCAATAACATAGAAGTCAATGGAATTCTTGAAGAAATAGAAACTAATATAGAATGTCATGTCAATTTATTAACATCAAACTTAGCAATCACACCTGAAAAGTTAAATAAAATTTTAACAAATACAAACTCTGATATTACTTTACAGAAGATAAAAGAATTTTACATACAGGGATGGCCAAATTGTAAACAAAATTGTGACCCAAAAACATTACCCTACTGGAATATTAGGCATGAGATACATGTAATTAATGATTTGATTTTCAAAAACAATGCCATCATCATTCCTTCCACAATGAGATCAGAAATACTATCAATTTTACATGCATGTCATATGGGTATTGAGAAAACTAAGAATTTAGCCCGAGGAGTAGTCTATTGGCCTAATATGAATCATGAAATTGAGGTTCTCATAAAACAATGTGAATCTTGTCTTGCATTTAGTCCAAATAAAACAAAGGAGCCTTTATTACCACATGATCAGCCTTCACTTCCATGGCAAAAATTAGCCACAGATTTATTTGAATACAAAGGCAAGAAATATTTAATTGTTGTAGATTTTTATTCAAATTATTTTGAAGTAGCACATTTAAATCAAAACACTACACATACAGCTGTCATACCACAATTAAAGTCAATATTTTCTCGTCATGGAATCCCCTTGCAACTTGTTAGTGATGGAGGTCCACCATTCAATTCAAAAGATTTTAAAGAATTTTTAAGTGACTGGGATGTTGAACATATTGTCTCAAGTCCACACTTATCCAGGTCAAACGGTCTTGCAGAAGCAACTGTAAAGATAGTAAAAAATATTTTTAGAAAATGTGATGATTCTAATACAGATCCATATCTTGGTCTACTACAATATAGAACCACCCCAAGAGGTAATTTAAATTCACCCTCACAACTATTAATGTCTCGTCAATTAAGAACCAAATTACCAACTCAATTGTCTAATCTGAAACCTAAGGTTGTCAAATTTTCAGAACACATTCAACAGAAACAAACAAACACACAAAATACAAAAAAGTATTATGATAAGAGTTCCAAAAGTTATCCAGAGTTGAATGTATATGATGATATTTATTTCAAAAAAGATCCAAAAGGATTTAAATGGTCAAAAGGTACAATAATTTCTAAGACTAAATTCCCTCGTTCATACATAGTCGAAGATGAAGTAGGAAATCGTTATCGTCGAAGTTCTCAGCATATTCAGCTGAAATATAAAAATTTAATAAACTCACAGTCGAGCCAGTCATACACATCACAGTCAGACAGTCATAGTCATTTCAATAAATCACTTCAATCAAGTAAAACGTCTCAAGTCAAGTCAAATCAAAAAACAAAAGCACATAGTCAGTCAGAAGAAAGGGAAGAGGATGATGAGATAATTACCTATCTTATTCAAAATCATTATACACCAACTCAGTCTAGGTCAAGGTTAAATAGTCATTCATCATCAACTTTCTCAGACCAGTCCATTAACTCATTTTATGAATCTATACAATCTGATGATATGGAAATGGAATCTCCAATATTTGTAGATGTTAATGCAAGACAAGAGGAAGAGAGTCACGATGATACACTTGTAGGTGAAACTAGTTCAAGTAATGATTCAAAAAACAGTGTAATCTCAGTTCATTCTTCAGAAACAGAAACTCAATCACCATTAACTTCTTCAAATGTAGAATCTGATATCTGTGCTCAAGAAATAACTGAGAATAGGTCACCTCAGAATGTACCACTAGCTGATACGCCTAAATATAGTAGTCGAGGAAGGTTAATTAAGAAAAGACAAATATTTGATTTATAAAAAAAAAAATGTAATGTAAACTTGGAATACAAATTTATGTAAACTTATATTATTAACCACTTGTCACTTCACGTCCTAACTTTTACTCTTAGATAACTTAGTCCGTAATCCGTAATTAAGTTAATTACTTAATTAGATAATGTATTTTTAGGCAATGTATCCATTGTAGTACTTGTAGTCTAATTAAGGTTTCTAGGTTTGTTATTGTAAACAAGTTTGAAGTTTTTGCTTTATTTAAAATGTCAATGTCAACATAGCTGCTAACTTTTTGTAATTGTCAAAGTCTCAAAAAGGGGCATGTTGTAATCTATGGTCTTTAGTAAGTAGTAATGTCAATGTCAAAGTGAGCTGTCACTCTTGGCATTCGTTATATTCTAGATAGTGTTTAGATTCTCTTTGTTCTGTATGGTCAACGACACAACCAGTCTGGCGAATGTACTATTCAAACAGACGATATATGAAACGCCCTGGAGTTTTAATGGCTGCTACAACCACAGAACATATATAATCTGACATTGCTACAACCCGTTCGAATAACGATGAGCACTGACAACTCTGTAGAGCTATACTAAAATAGGACACTCCGACATAGACGGATTATAGTAAGAATGAACGAACGAGCGTAAGAACGAAGAAGAAGAAGAAGTACACCATCATCCATCATTAGTCTGTGGCTACATCAAGGAAGATGTCTTTTCTCTATGGGCTACATTCTACATTCTCTTTGGTCTGTCCACTGTCTGTGGGTGGTGTCATGTCAATTCACGAAGTCTTTCGAATTTTAGTTTGTTGACAATTTGACAATTATTTATTTGTTACAGAAAATTTAATCTAAGGCGTGAAATCATAAATAAAGATACGTGTAAAACATTGTTATTCAATAGTTTTCTGTAGTGTAATAGTGTGTTTAAGTAATATGAGTAAAATCCATGTGAAATTTGCAATATGAAAACATGCCGCGAAGGAGTGCAAAAACGCATTTTTATGGCTAAATTTCCTCTTTATATAGATCGGTAAGCAATTTTATGCGATTTATTTACAAAATTTGGTAAAATAATGATACAATTCGTAAAAGTTTTTGCAAGAAAATTTTCTCATACCGTATGTAGGTAAACAATAGTGCTTGACTATCAACCTAGATTTATCGATATCGATAGTTTGTTTTACGAAACTGGAATGATTAATTTGTTTGTTTGCTATGTTTATAAAGTTTTATTTTGTTTTGATTACCATAATTTATATGTAACTTAGACATTATTTTATACCTATTAGGTTTTTAATTGAATCATGTACATTTTTAGGAGTAGGTAAACATGGATGTCACTACTTGGATGGGTGATTGCAAGTGGCACTATTACCATTATGTTTAGGTATAATATATTTTTTATTTTTTATTGTATAATAATACAACAATATTTGTTGCAGACAACCTACCAGAAAATCGAAGCAGCATGACGAAGCATAAACAAAAGCTTGATGATCATCGTCACTATATGAAAGTACCTGGATTGCAAACATTACATGAAAACACGGATATAAACGTCATTTTCTAAAAATTTATCCTATCTAGATCGATTTATCGCCCCCAAAACACCCTATGTAGATGTTCAAATAAATGTATACTTACTTAAATTAATTATTAATTCTTTTATTTATGAAAGAAATACCTACAAATAATTTAATGGAATCCAAAAATCCTAGCTACTGCTGATAGGTATCGATATCGATAAATTTTCGATAGTCACTAGGTACATCCCTAGATACTGCCAACATAGAGAATGTAACATTTTTATATTCTCTATGTTGGCAGTATGTCGTGGTCAATGTTCTGTGGTCGTGGTTTGGTTTTGTTACGTTGGTCTTATTGTTCACTGGGTGATTAATACATCGTCTAGGGTTCGATTTGTTTGTATGGCACTTCCGTCTCTTACTATTACATGCTCTTTGGACACAACATACAAGATGTTCTCTGTCTCGTCTAACAAGTATCTAATATAAAATGGTCAAACTTCCGAGTGTGTTTCCTTATCTACAATTACGCCCTTACCTCTGCCAGAAGACTAGGCACACAAATAAACAGTGACTTTATCGAGAGTGTTCTTAAAAATGTTTGGTGGAAAACAGACCAGCCATTTCCAAGATAGTCAGTTCTGAACCCTGAACTTGAGGGTCTGTCCCGAGCTGTTATCGACTTGGAAGAAATGTTTGAGCTCAATGCTTTAGATTTCCATGATATTACTCCAGAGTCTGATGATGACCAGAATAAGATGAACAGGAAAAGGTATCGGATTTAAATGGTGTCGGGTGTTATTTAATTTTTTTAATTTATACTTGTTACCTACCTGCTTACATAATTGAAACACATAAAAGTTAAAGTTACCTAAGCCTATGTTGTCTGTTTATTTGAACTTGGTTTAGAAAACAGCCTTTTGACATCTTCTAAAAATATTAGTTACTTGAATAAAGTCCTTAGGCCGGTTGTTTTAGTGTTGTTTGTGTATTAATGGGACACTTACATTTTTCTGGCCCTTCCTTCCCATCAAAATAGTGTAAACTCCACCACTCTCCATATCGAAGTCATTCATAACAACCCCATGCTCTGATCTCAGAGAATAAGAAGAGGCAAAAACTTCCATCTGCTTAGAAACACCGGTCTCATTCAATTGGATCTCGGTCTCGTTTCGTCTCTCGTTGTGAAGAGCGATGTTTGTGATATTGGTAGATATGAGAAATCTATAAATGAAAAGGGGAATTGACTTAATTTTATAAGATGATCATAACATCGAAGAAAGATTTATAGAAACTGAAAACAATTTATTATTGTCTAATTTTAAACATAACCCGTATACCTACTAAAGAAATGTGGGGCCACAAAAATTCCAAAATGCCGTGTACTTTGGAGAAAAGGGGTTAAAATCCTTTACAAAAAATATGACCAATCCATTTATTAAATTTTTATTATTTTGCGCAGTTGTCAGCTATCCTAATTGTTGCCGGTTTTATTGAAGAATCCTTGCAATAAGTTATTTTTGTATGTCTTTTGTTCATAAACAAACACCATATACCTCTACAAACTGAAAACAAACTTTCAAGAACAATACCTATAAGTTCCGTAATATTTACATACTTTGAAGGTAAAAAGTTTACCTATTCCTACAACACAACTTGGATGGGAGACTTTCTTGGCCGACCGTACATTATCTACTAGAATATCAAATTAATTATTTTACCAAAACCATGTCTTCGAAGGTTATTGGATTGGACATACGGTTAAATGTTTTTGGGAATCATTCTTTGACACACTAGTATTTCCAGTAATGTTTCCGGATCAAGGCCTCAACAAAACGAACCATTTCCGGTTGATTTTCCACGAAAATTGGACTTCCGATTTGTGTCGAACTTTTTGTGAACGAAATTCTATTTTATTGCTAGTGTAAATGCTTCGTCACGCAATCCTTGATCAACTCTGGACAAATGAAATGCCCACACTTTTTGCCGTATTTATTACCTTTTACATGATTCAACATTTGCCATTGTTTATGAACGCAAGTCGTTAGATAAAACAAAACTATGATGAGACAATTATGAATTGTATAGACAATTCAAACGGTACGCATGTGAATTGACTGACAAAATGCTGGATTTCAAGATTTTTTTTTTAATTAAAAGCATAAGTATTATTCTTTCTGTTAGGTACTTAGTAAATTACAAACCTGTTTCAAGATTTAACACAGTCAGGACCTAAAAGTTTCTGCTAGAACCACAATTTCAAAATTTACTATAAACTTTGTAACTTCAAATCGTAGGTACCTAACATAAATATTATTGTCTACCGAACCTACAGGCTCGTGTTATTATTGAATGCACTATTTTTGTGAACGAGAATGGGCTTATTACATCCGGTACCTATACCGGTACCTGTAGGTATAATTTGACGACCTCTGTGGCGCAGTGGGCGAAAGCCCGCCTGAGACGCAGAGGTTGCGGGTTCGATCCCCGCTGCGGGACAAATGTTTGCATGATCTGCAAATATTTGTTTCGTGTCTGGGTGTTTTCTATGTATAATATGTATGTATTTACAAAAAAAAATGTATCTATGTAGTTTATCAGTCATCTGGTTACCATAACACAAGCATTAAATTGCTTAGCTTGGGACTAGATGACGCCGTGTGAAATGTCCAAGGATATTTATTTATTTATTTATTTATTATTTATTAATTACTAAGTTTTCAGTACCTACCGTACAAAAGGAAATCCAGACTTGCTCTTGTCTACATGATCTCTATACCTGACCACATCATCCCCCATCAGAAAGAAAGAGATAGCAGTCTTCTCCTCCATCAGAAAATGTTCTTCTCTTGGCTCTATACAACTTCCTCCCAATTTGACATTTAGATGCGAAACTCCAAGGCTTTTGACATCTCGTTTTTGATAAAGAGAGAAAGCGGGAATGGTGTATTGTATATTTTCAATGTCATTTTCAATGGAAATAGAGCAAGGGTTTCCATTGTAGATTCGTAGTTGGGAATACCCTGATTGAGGAAGACTTGGGTAGGTTGTCTGAAAGAAATGTGTGATAATTTTAACACTAGGAACCTATAAATAAAATAAATAAATAAACTAAGTATACGGTATACTGAGTTTAATTTATTTTGTGGATTTGTTGGTATACCTACTGTATACCAACAAATCCACTATATTCCTAAGAAAATCTCTGCTTGTAGGGTAACAACAACATCGAAGTTATAAGAATAATTGAAGGCAATTTTCTGCTTATAACTTCAACCCCGTAACTTCGAATAGAGTTGATGGAAAAAAGCTTTGGCAATTTGTTATTAGCCTTGATTATTTTTATCTCTGCAGTTCAGAGTACGTGGGCGTAGCATTAATAAATAAATAAACAAATTCATGCAATTCATCACCTTTTTATAAAGCACATTATTGTTGCATAATTCAATTTTCTAGCTTAAAATACACCTTTAATGAGGGTGGGCGCTGGTACCTATCATACAGGATTATTTTTATCTTAGTTTAGGTATCAGTTGTATCTCATTGTGAAACTTGTAATTTCCTTAGGCTAAGGCTTAAATAATGTTCATCTGTAATAACACTACTTTGTTGTTTTATCTAAGGTGCTCAATAAACAATACAATACAATGCAAACATGTTGCAATCAACGTACATTTTTTTCTTAGCCTTAAATGACTCTTAACTGTATGATGTACGTGACAATTTTTTACAGGTTTATGATTGGATAAAGATTTTTTTTGCATGATATTAAAACTGATACCGATTATTGGTTGTTAACTTAACTTCATGCTAAAAATCATACAGCATAATTTATGAGAGAAGATATTGTAAAAGTATATTGCTTGTCCTTTTTAAGGGTAGGTAGTTCTTTAGAAAAATTTAGTTTATTTGAAGTAAAAAGTAGTTCTCCAAAACTACTAATCCGATTTCAAAACTTCTTTCACCGAGTCCATGCTACACCATGGACTTTCCGAATGAACATAGGCGAGCGAAGCCGCGGGCAAGTAAGCTAGTGTAATCTAAAAGACTAAAAGTATAAATAACCCGTGTTGTCTGTGTACTGTAAGCTACTTACTTTTAGGTAAATTTCAACGGTCCCAGAAGCGATAAAGGCGACCCCAGCCAATACACCCCCTAGGGTTAACTTGTGTAGAGGATTCTTTAACATGTTGCGCCTCTCGAAGAATGGGTAAATGTACTGGAAGTAAATGAAATAAACACTTTTGTACATTATAAAGTACATATTAATGTACGAGAGTATAAGATATCTAAGGCTCAATTTACACCAAAAGAGCATCGAAGAGCAGCGAAGCGGAGCGCAGTTTCAGTGTCATACGAATTTCAACTTTATTTTCATTACTATAATACTTATTAACACGAATGTATTTAAGTTTCAAGTTACAGAAATAAAAACATTTGATTTGATTTGATTTGAAAAGTACTTTAGAGACCATAACAGTACCTAAATATACAGGTATTTTGGCATTAAGTATAAGAAAAAGCACAGCAAGCAAGCTCACAACTCATACCCTCACGAAGATAATGTTTTTTACAATGTGTAATTATGTGTACTGTTGGCGTTACCTTAATAAATAAATAAATAAATCCACCCAGTTTACCTGAATTTACAAGATCTCTCTCTCTCTCTATCTCTATATTAGATATTCTTAGCTATAAGACACTTAAAAATGATATTCAACAGAGAATCCTAGGGTTAAGGAATATTACCTACCTATTCGGGTCTTGGTAGTGAAAGCACGTCCATATATACATTTGGCAAATCACCACCTTTTGGATGAAGTTAATATTTGATTTTATACTTCTTCCAATCGATAAGACCGCTCATTGTACAGTTTAGTGTTATGTTTATAATTTCCTGTGCTATTTTTTTAAAGGTATACTTTCAGTAAATAGTTTTCATTCGTTCATTCATTTTGAAACATTTTTCGTAGTACCACAGAATAACTAATAATTCAAGTTGTACTTAATATTTATGTGTCCTTTAATATAGAAACCTTTGTATCCATGTTTGAGTAGGTACCTAACATAATAAAAACACTTTCAAAATATTGCTTTAGCGGATACAGTTGAACAAAATACCAAACTTATTGTATCAATTGATTCCATCAAAGGTTCCAATAGAGGGTACAAACACAATATCGGAAATCAAAGGAAATTCCTGAACAAAAGCGTCGAGTGCGATGAAACCAAGGGAGCGCCGCGGAAACTTTTACGAGTGCAATCTCTGTCGCCGACATGAATCTGTATCTTCAATGGAAATATCTGTAGATACTTACCTACTATTTTTTCTTTGCTTTTGAAATTATGTTACTACTAGCTGCGCCCCGCGGTGTTACCCGCGGTGAATAATTCCCG
The DNA here is from genome assembly GCA_963582015.1 of Xanthorhoe designata. Lineage (NCBI taxonomy): Eukaryota > Metazoa > Arthropoda > Insecta > Lepidoptera > Geometridae > Xanthorhoe > Xanthorhoe designata. The sequence goes on from OY757045.1 coordinate 2,624,620, forward strand.
TTAATTCCCGTGAGAATACTGGGATCAAGAGTAACCAATTTTTTTTTTCCAGGTTATAAGCAATCCTGGAACCTGGTAGGTATCAAATTTCATTCAAATCTGTCCAGCCGTTTGAGCGTGAAGGATTAACAAACATTCACACACACAAACTTTAAACTTTATAATTTTAGTTTGATTTTGAATCTGGTATCCTTCCCAGTACGGGGCGTAGCCAGAGGGGGTGGGGGTTATGGGGTTATAACTCCCCCCGAAATATGTACTGTCGCGGTAAATACCTATCGTTTATATTCGTTCGTGTATTCGTTTGGTGGAACCTACCCCCGTGAACCTGTCGGTCGCGTGAACAATATTGTCAAATCTCTGTGAGTGTAAAAAACTCTTTGGACTCGTTAAATGAACAATGGAATATTCTTGTAAATTTCTTTATCATAATTAAATTACTTTTTCAGTAGGAAAATAAAGGTTAGAAAAAAAAATTATTTTTTCTAAATAAAAGCAACCTTTATTTTTGTTATCCCGAAGGTGAAGATCAAAATTCAGTAAACAACTTTTACTATTTGTACAAGGCTATTGCGAAGTTCTCTCACTAGTGCAAAAATAACATAATTCTCGTTGCTCTTCATTTTGTTTACCATAAACATTAGGTAAACGAAATACCAACATTGACCTTTTGAGTGGTCCCGCAGAGCTCTCCTGCGATGGAAAACAAACACCTGACACAGCTTGCGAGAAGACCGAGCGTTGTTTGATTAGGTGTGCCTAGTTACCGACACAAGTGGACCTTGGTTTCATGGTTTCATTAAAATTTAGTTTTGGGTTTAAATTTAATCAATCATTCCATCCTTCTTTAATATAAACGCGAAAGTTTGTGAGGATGGATGTTTGTTAGGTACCATTTCACACAAAAACTGAACGGATTTGTCTGTTAAAGATACATTTATGACCTGGAATAATACATGGGTTACTTTTTATTCGTGTAAGAACCTACTGCAGGCGGATACTAAAATAGCTCATATAAGCTAATACTTTTATTTGTTACAGTCGATGGTTTTAAGAATCAAATCAATATAAAAAAAACCTCTTTCGACACTTTAAGTAGAATAAATAGAGGCAGTTCAGTTATAATAAGTCGTATGTCTAGCACAGAAGCATAACTTATTCTGTGTTTTACTGCCGTTACTCTTGTCTATATTTTCTAAAGGGAACTGTAATTTATATTCCTGTCGGTCTATGCAAAATGTTTACGACAGATTTTAGTGAGTGCCTGAGAATAGGTTTCTATTATCTTTTTAGAAAAACAATTTTTCAATTATGCGCATCAGCAACTTTCGTGGCTAAAAAAACCCTAAGAATATTAGAATTACCAATTATACCCTTTGAACGTTTTTGGATCATTAATAATTCATTATGATAAAATGCCAAAGGTAAGTAAGCTTTGATCCCAAAATGATGTGTAACACACCTGTTTCAACAAACACTTTTATCCTGTTTGCGAGACATGATGAGATGACGCGAAAGAGTGAATATTTAATGCCATCCCACACTGATTCTCCATTCAAAGAAATATTGTGTAAAGATTGTTATTTCTCTTGAAACATTCTCCTTATCTATCTATCCATACTATATAATATAATAATAATAATATTATAAAGAGGTAATGTTGGTTTGTTTGTATGTTTGGGGTAATCTCCGAAACTACTCATTCGATTTCAAAAATTCTTTCACCGATGTGTAGCATGGACTTTCCGAATGAACATAGGCTACATCTTATCAAGGTAGGTACCACGTGAGCGAAGTCACGGGCAAGTAAGCTAGTATTATATAAAAATAAACCTCTATTTTTTCTGGTCACGCTATAACTTGAAAACGGCTTTACCGATTTCATTCATCTTTTTTAAAATGTTTTTTTATACTGCGTAGAAGAAAATTGCGCAGAAACTTAGAAAATTTCAGAAAACTTAACGACTACCTTATTTATTATTTATTATATATATTTTTTTTGTAATCTACCCCCAGCGTTTACTCTTTGCTAAGCACGATTGAAATAACTTTTAATAATAAGTTGTTTGCATGACAGGACAACGTCTTTCGGGTCAGCTACTATGAATATAGTAAAGCTCTTTTCTTGAACATAAAGCTGTCGCTAAGAAAACATTTATTTCGCAAATTCGCAAATGATAGTTTATTTTAAGTGTATATAAGTCTTACCTTTTGAAATATGGGTATCAATATAAGGATGGATATGGGCGACAAAACTTGCGTTTGATCGGGTTTGATGGTCACAAAGCCAAATCTTCCGTCCATTTTCGTGGCTTGTAATGTCCAACGCGAACCCTAAAAACATAAAATAGTTCACCTGCTTAGCATTAATAAAACAAGAAAGTACGAGTGGCAAATAAACGTCGATTATCAGTATCAGATTTTTAGAATAGAATAGAATAGAATAGAAAAATATTTATTTACATTCACTCACACACATTACTACAACATTTTTAAAGAACAATTAAGCTTTAATATTTTGTTTTTCTTATACTTGTTGTTGTGTTTGTTTTTATTGTTAAAGAACCACTACATTTTTCTAAAATTTAAGTTTTTTTTTATTAGTAAGTAGGTAGGGTAGGTAGTTCAACAGTGAACCAGGCAGCCACAATTAACCATCGTTATTTCTCAGAAATCTGACGTTGCCCATTTGTGCTTCTACCTGTAAATGATAGGCACATGTGTCCCCCCTCCGCACACCTGTTTGTGCAAGTCGCCCACTAATAACGGCTGTGTGAGAAGCGTTTGTTTGAAAATTGAACCAAAAAGTATGTTTTTTCTGCTGGCATCTTTGATTTTTTGTGTGAATTGTATAAAAGATATCACTTTTTTTATTACAAATATTAAATAAACATTTAGTTAGCTTTCTCATGTACCGCACGTAAGCTTAAAATAATAAGACTAAACCGTTGAAATTTTCAGATTAGTTCAAAGTATGTGCTGTGTCTCTCATAGAACCACATCGAGGTAGTTCACAATGAACCTGCTTTTTATGCTACTTGCTAAGTGTAATTTTCTAAAAAAAATAGAAACCTTGCTGATTTTGATTAAGGTTAATAATAAATAATAATTTTGATCTCTTTATCGTGATTTGAGTGTTTTTCCATTAGTTATTCAAATGTTGTATAGGTTAAATGTAAATTTTTGACCGATTAAATGTAGGAAAATGATAAAAAAATAGAGAAAAGTGTTTTATGCTACCAAACCATAGATATCGCAATTAAAGCATAAAAGTACTATGTATTTTCATATATTGCCCTTTATTAATGTTTTATAATATAATTACGCTACCCAAAATAAGGTGGTTCATTGTGGAAAATACCCCGGTTCACTGTGTACACCTAAGAGTACACATTGAACCAAATCTCATTTTTTTTTAAAAACCATGTATCTTCTAAACTAATAAAATTTGTAAAGAAATTTAAATGCAAATTGAAAGACAGATAAATTCACTAACGAACAGTGAAAAAACCGAACACAAAAACCCAAGAAACTCGAAGCTAAAGGCTTCCAAACTTTACCTGGTTCATTGTACGACAATGTACCCTATACTTAGGTATATACCTACTTACCTACAAACATCATCATGCACTTAGTTTTCCAACACTTTTTTTTTACTTTTAAAAACATATTCAGTTAATAACTTTGGGTAATTCAAAAACGAAAATAAAAGACTGAAAATGGGTCTCTTTATAATTACACTAATATTATAAAGGTGAAAGTTTTAAGTGTGAATGTTTGTTACTCCTTCACGCTCAAACGGCTGGACGGATTTGAATGAAATTTCGTACCAGGATAGCTTATATCCTGGTACTTATTTAGGATATACAGGATAGCTTATTTCCACGGGATCGGAAACTATTCACCGCGGGTAACACCGCGAGGCACAGAGCTTTAGTATAATTACCATTTGATCCAACAACGCCCAGAATACAGGAAGAACGGTAAAAAGCATTAAAATCGACAGAGTTTTCTTGATGTCCTTTATAAACTGCTTGTCGTATTGTGGTTGTGTGGTGTCCAGCCAATGAGTCATCTTCTCAGTTCGACCTCGCTTCAGAATAGCGTTTCTAATACCGAGCTGTAATACAATACTAGTGGCAATTCGGAGTGTCGCAAAAGCTAAACTAAACAAACTAAAATTAATGCCATCCTTTTTATTCCCATCGCTAAGAAAGGGACGGCCACATTTTTAGTCAGTTAAGTTTAGCTTTTGCGATACTCCGAATTGCCATAACTGATGTGAATTCTAAACATAGGTACACTAAAAATGTTGCCGTCCCTTTCATAACGATCGAAATAAAAAGGATGGCATCAAATTTTAGCGCTGTCAAATGTTTTTCTTGCCCATTTGTATAAGTATTAATAAGTATTAAGTATTTACAAATACCATAAAAGAAGAAGTGAAGTGAAGTACTCGTTTATTTTTCCTAGTTTTAAACTTTCTTAGTAGTTTTCAAGTATCAGATCGAATGTCGTGTCTCTGCTCAACTATGTAATCCTGACTTTGTTATTTTGAACATCGATTGAACAAATTAACTCACAAGGTTCCAACAATGTTAGAAAATGGAGATAAAGCTAACAAACGAGCAAGCTAAGAAGTTAATTAAGATAGCGTATACTTTGATCTGGATAGATTGAAAACAAACATTAAAATCATTACAGTCTAAAGAGTTATTCTGTGAACTCATTTCTTTGACGACCTCTGTGGCGCAGTGGGCGAAGGCCCGCCTGAGACGCGGAGGTTTCGGGTTCGATCCCCGCCACGGAACAAATGTTTGCATGTTCTGCTGATATTTGTTCCGGGTCTGGATGTTTTTCTATCTATAATATGTATGTATTTACAAAAAAAATATATCTAAGTATTATACGTCATCTGGTTACCATAACACAAGCATTAAATTGCTTAGCTTGGTACTAGATGACGCTGTGTGAGCATGTCCAAAGATATTTATTTTTCGTTTTATTTACTTTATTTCGAATGTCGAAGAGCTGCATCCGAAATATAGATTTAAATTTAGTTATCTCAAGAACTCGATAACGCCAGTGACGAGTGCCAGTGGTAAGAAAATAATAGTAATTCTCAAGTCATTTCGACATATAAAACTCGAACTGAATGAGCTCGGTAACTTGAGTAAATTCGAGTTAGAATTTTTACAGAGTGACTCTACATTGATTGAACATTCACTCAAATCAGTATAGAGTCACATAAACTTTTATTTCACGGTCTAGATATGAAACATTTACGTCGTCTCAAGTGGGAAAGTTTTAAAGTAGGGAACTAAGTAAGTAAGTAAGTAGGGAACTTACCGATACACACTTGACAAAGTCCACAACAATGTTTCCTTCGGGCTGCTTCATAACATATCGGTTCTTTGCACTCACAAATATTACTGTAACAAGATACAAACTACTTAAATAACAATATAACTACAAATTGAATGCAAAACCTACGATACATCTCTTCATCAACGAAAAAAGCTAATGATATTCAAAGGAATGAGCAGATTTCCTTGAAACATAGCTTAAACTCTATGAAACCTTTCAATAAAAAAAATAATCAAAATCAGTACATCCGTCGGTGCTAAGTTGCCTCATAAAGATACACAAGAATAGAATAGAATAGAATAGAATAATATGACTTCACAAATACAAAGTTAAACACTACAAACATATAATACCCTTGTTTTTCGTCCAGGGTTAAAACTAAGGATTGGCTAACGAAATGCACAGGCATAAACACTACAGTGCTTATCGCTCATCTCCGAGAAAGTTCGTATGTAAGCTTACTGTAATTTACGTTCAAATTCGCAAACAACAGAGACCCATGAGTGTGGATCCCATTCGCATACTTTTCGGGTCGTTTTCGTTCCCGTTTTTTGTAGGTATTTTGTCCCGCGACCAAGGAACGCGAACAATATTAGTGTCAATTCTGGATGTCGCCAAAACTTAACCAAACCAATTTGACAGCACTAAAAATGTTGCCGTCCCTTTCATAACGATCGAAATAAAAAGGATTGCATCAATTTTAGTGCTGTCAAATTAGTTTAGTTAAGTTTTGGTGACATCCAGAATTGCCACTAATTGACAAATCTAATTTTGGAGTATAGACAACTTAAAAATAAATATTTAGTCCTACCATATTTGAATGGGTGATTTGTAATACGTAATTTGTACAGGACAAAGCAAAACCAAAATAACATAGATTGTTTGAACACCGTAATGATAAAACAATCATGGAAATATACACACAGTAGGTACCTTCAGATAATGTTAGAACGTGATTTATCATAGCACTGTGTGTCTTTACGCAAAATTTGTTTGCGCATAGAGGTGTGTAAGGAAAAATCCAACAATGTCTTCTAAATTATCATTCTGTTTTTTTATTCTTGTTTTGTTCCAATTAGTGTTCTACAAAAATCATTTTTTGTAATGTTATGGGATGTAGGTAGATACTAAACATGGAACGTGAATAATAATTGATGGGGAGAGGGGTACTAACAGAATAGGAGGATAATTAATAGAGCTTACTAAATATAATATATACTGCCATGCTTATTATACGGGTGTCAAACCTGGGCATTGACAGAACAACTAGCAAATAAAATAAGAATTTGTCAAAACGGAATGGAGAGAAGTACAATAGGAATTAAAAGAAAAGACAGAGAAAAATTAAAAGACATTAAAAGTAAAACTAAATTTAAGAATGCTTACATAACATACAAACAACTAAAGTGGAGGTGGACAGGGCACATGACAAGAGAGAAGAAAGAAAAATGGACAAGACTAGTAACTGAATGGTACCCGCTAGACAGCAAAAGAAACAGAGGTAGACAAACTAAGAGATGGGAGGACGACCTCAGGATAATAGCAGGTCCAACATGGACTCAAATAGCAAAGAATAGGATAGAATGGAGATCTTTAGAGGAGGCCTTTGTCGGAAGACAAGCTGACGAATAACTACCGTTTGCCGGAGAAAAATGCTAGAACCCTTAAAAGAAATAATCATTAAGAAATATAACACCATAGGTATATAAGTAAGTAGTTAAAAGTTTAATAGTTAATAATAAAATAGTTGTTAAATTAGTTCTAGGCACACTCTGTAATTTAAACAAAAATCAGCAATAAAGGCTTTTTATTTATTTTATTTATTTATTTATTATACTAAATATAAATAATGATGATAATAAAAATCTCTAGAAAAAACCTACCTACTTATACCAATCCATACGTTCTTAGCAGTTTTTAAGATCACCATGACGAACACCCTGGCTTAGTCAGCTACACGCATAATGGTGGCAATTCAGATGTTGCAAAAAATAAACTAATTTGACAGCACTAAAATAGATGCCTTCCTTTTTATTTCGATCGTTATGAAAGGGACGGCAAACATTTTTAGTGCTGCCCAATTAGTTGAGTTTAGTTTTGGCGACATCTAAATTGACAACCATTCCTATAAAGTATAAACACAGCCGAACACCTATTTCGAAAATGCCCCAGGCACTAGGTACACAGTAGTGGCAATTCGGAGTATCGCAAAAGCTAAACTTACCTAACTAAAAACGTTGCCGTCCCTTTCATAGCGATGGAAATAAAAAGGATGGCATTAATTTTAGTTAGTTTAGTTTAGCTTTTGCGACACTCCGAATTGCCACTATTATCTGCTAAAGTGTAAGTTTCCCGGCGCTGTTGTAGAAATTAAATCATCTAAAATCTAAGTCTAAAATAGTTGTAGGTAAACAGCTACGTCATACATTATGCGTGAAAGTGTTGTCATGTTTGTAAACCACTTGAGCCTGTGAACAAGGTGCAAATAGTTCCTGAAATAGATCACTCAGTTATGACATGTAAATATCGTGTGCTCTCAAAATAGCCGAGTTTCACCTTACCTCTATTTGTACTAAGGTGATACATATTTGATCGCATTGAGGTCGAATTGATAATGCTTATGTCATAGAAAATAAAGATATTATGTATGACCAACGCTATCACATGTTGCGTCAAAGTGTAGGTACATTATCAAAAATTGTTTATACTGAACGCCACTTATCACTATATCAAGATGAATAAGGGTTATTTCTCAGGAAAAACGCTTAGGTAAATGATCACTTGGTTTATTAGCCCTGTCTGTCTTTAGAGACCCATTTTCTAAGTAACGGTATGATGTCAAAAGTTTTTTTTTCATATAAGTAAATTTACGGTCCTTTGAACCTGAATAAAAAAATTTATGTAGCCCTAGCTTTCGCCCGCGGTTTCGCTTGCGTGGTACCCGGATAATAAGTATAAACCTATGTGTTATTACAGGTCATAAAATTCTATGTTCCAAATCCAATCAGCAGTTTTTGCGTGAAAAAGTAACTTTGGGAATATCGAATACCTACGAACTACATTCGTAGCACTTTGCTACGCAATGCTACTATGTTTTCGGGAATTCTAAAATACTTTTTTTTATAAAGCATTATTAATTACTCATGTCATTTAAAATGATTATGTTGTCATTTTATGATTATTATTTTGTTGTATTTTATGTACCTAACGGGGAATCTCACTAATATCATCCATTTTTGTAAGAAATAATTTAAATCGGAATAAATCCAAAAGTACATTTACGGGTATTTATCGCTATTTACCTTTATTTAATTTTAATTTTATCCCGACGTTTCGACTGGATTGCACCAGCCATGATCATGTGTTCTGATCGCGAAAGTTTAAAAAAGACTAAATCCAAAAGTTTTTCGGTTTATTGGGTATGTCTCCCAATGTCTCCAATAAACCATGTTTATGACAGCTGATTTGTTTTTGATTTATGTAAGTGTACTCAGCGATGGCGAAAGTCGTAGGCACGGTACTGCTTAGGTACCTACTCCATATAAACTACCTATCTAGTGTTAATTTATCTGTGATGACCTAGGTTACCTGAGATGATCAAACACAAACTTAACCTCTTATATTCTAGTTAGATATAAAAAACTTACCAATAGAAATCAGAACCACCAATCCCGGGGCACCAAAAGCCAGCGAGTAGCAATCCTTATCCCCGAAACAGTGTATCTCCGACCTTAGTATAGGAGACACTGTCTTCGCTATAAGGCTGCCGATACACAAGCTGAAGTAGAGTATACTGAAGTATATAGCCAAGTGGTGTTCCTGCTTTGGGAGTATAAACTGGTCACCACCAAATGCGGTCACACAGGGCTTAATGCCACCAGTGCCGATTGTGATCATGAATAGACCGATTAGGGTGCAAAGTCTGTGGAACAAATAAATTTATGTTATGTTATTTATTTATGTTCACTCTGATACACAATGATACACTGGATGTTTTTCTATCTATAATATGTATGTATTTACAAAAAAAAATGTATCTAATATATAACAGTCATCTGGTTACCATAACACAAGCATTAAGTTTCTTAGCTTTGGACTAGATGACGCCGTGTAAAATGTCCAAGGATATTTATTTATTATTATTAATGATACATTTTCGGGAAATCAGACCCCTGATTCTGTAACTTGTCTCGGATTGTATCCAAGTTGTATGTACTGTGATTTTTGCTTTGATACAATTTGGATACCTACAATCCGAGACAAGTTACACAATCCAGGGGCAGGAATCTTTATTATGGTAATTAAAATGTAAAATTTTGGTGCTAAATATTTAGATGAGTGACTACTCTATAGATGTCCTTAAAGAATCTTAAATGTCTATGAGACCTTCACTAATTATAGTTGTTTTAAATTGTAATTCAAAATAGATTTATTTTAAGATACCTAATTATTATTATATTATTTTGGATTACAACTAAAGGTTTTGAAACTACAAACAGGAAATAGGTAGAGTAGCAGGTATAGGTAATTAGGTACCTAATCAATTTCAAAGTTATAAGAGATAGCCCAAAATATGTTGAGAAATTACTAGGTATTATTTATTTATAAGTAAATAACGTTCCCAAATACCTAAAGGGAATTAAGTGGAAATGGGAAAATTTCTTTGTGAAGCGCAAAACGGGCAATTTTGATAGTCTTTTGACTGATTTCGATTTGGAAATTGATTAAACCTACCTACCACTAAGACGTTCTTGATAGATTGTCGAAGTTAAGCAACGTTCTGAGCGAACACTACTTGAATGGGTGACCGCAAGTGGCATTCATATCTGAGCGCTTCCGTGCTTCGAAGGGCACGTTAAATTGTCGGTCCCGGCTTTTAAAGTCGTTAAGCCATGACGGAGGCCTTAAGGCGGCCTAAAAATTCCGTCACCAAAGTTGGCCACTTGCTCATACGAACTTACTTACTTACTAAGTGGACATAAATTGATAGTAGGCCAAATATCGCATTTCTACATAACCGAATCTTAAAGCTTTTTTTAGAATTTTTTATAGGTACTACTGCGAATGAATACTATTGTTTAATTAGTTTTTTTTACGTTATTATTATATGTATTGGAGCAGTCGAGCAGTGATCGGGTTATGAATGACGATGATGCTCTAATGTTCTAAACAATTAAATGCATTTTGTTGGCTATTCGGGATGTCGCTAAAGCTAAACTTAACTATTTGACAGCACTAAAACTGATGACATCCCTTTTTATTTCGATCGTTATGAAAGAGGCAACATTTTTAGTGCTGTCAGATTAGTTTAGTTTAGTTTAGGCGACATCCCGAATAGTCACCTTTATATAATTAAAAAAAGTTCTTACCTGCCATGCAAAGCGAGGTGAGGTATCGCAGTAACTGCGACTAAAAGATTCCCAGCTGCATAAACGAACATCATGTAGAGAATCGTACTGAAAATATTTTTATTAAGAACACCATGTTTATTTATTTACTATGTACTAGCTGTGCCCTGCGGTGTTCACCGCGGTAGTTCCCGTTCCCGTGGAAATACCGGGATTAAAATTAGCCAATGTGTTATTCCCAGGCATAATCTATGTACTTAGGTAGGTACTTATAATCTAAGTTTCAGAAAAATACGTTCAGTAGTTTTCGCGTGAAATAGTAACATACATCCATCCATCCATCCATCCATACACAAACTTTCGCGTTTAGAATATTAGTAGGAATGACACCCACCACGGGTTACACTGTAGGTAGGTATGCATAATAAGTAATTGGTCAAATATTAATAAAAAAACGAGTGCTCCCGTAATTACAGGGTACCTATCACAATGAATAAAGAATGGAAGGTAGGCCCTTTCTCTTAGAGTGAAACGTTATGTAGGTACCTACAGAATGTTTAAAAATGAAACAGTCTATTTTAACGATTTAAATAATCCTCACCGGAATTTCCCAAGATGATTATCGGCAATGATTCCGCCAAGAATAGGAAAGAAATACACGAAGCAGCTGAACACGTGGTAAGTCTCCGTGGCTCCATCATCAGAGTAGCCCAGTTTACTTCGCAAATATAGAGTTAGGAACGCTGAAAATTATATTTTTCTTCTAAGTAGGTAGGTATCTAATACCTATATACTTAAGTAAGTATTTTGAGTTTATATAGGTATTACCTACCCACGTAGTGTGGCTTGCTGACTGGCAAGAATGAAAAACTCTAGTGCCCGTAAAATAAATTTAATGGTTGATGCTGGGTTCCTATAACCAACCGTACGTAGGTCGTCATAGCAACGTTGTTTATTCAACACAAAATGTAGAGACTTTTTGGCAGATAACAACGTTGCTATGACGACCTACGTACGGACATCCGTTAGGAACCCAGCATTAGTGAGTAACCGTCTGTACCTATTATGAATAAAAGCCCGTACCTAAATGTTAAACAAATTAAGTATGATTTTAAAGCTAGCTACTTATGTGCGTTTCAGTAAAAATTCCCAGACTTTGATAAATTTAATTATTTAGAATTTACGCCAATAAAATTACACGATCTCATTTAGGTACGGGCTTTTATTCATAATTATAATACCTACCTACTTAATTATGAATAATAATTATAATAATTATGAATAATTATAGGTAGGTAGGTACCTAATATTAGCACTTAGATACCTACACAATAAAATTGGTTTAGAAAGTGATGTAGGTAGGTACCTTTTACCCGTTACTAAATCATTAGGTTAGGTACCTAAGTACTTACAGAAATAATAATATTGATTATTCTTTAGTTTCAAGTTATATAGAAATTGATTATATTATTATTACTTCAATAACAAACAAATGAAAAATTAATTTCGTGGGCCACCCGGGCGAAGCTAACCGAGTGCTCCCCAACCTGAGTCCATTATTGCAAGTATTGCAACTAAAAAATATTTATATAAAAATAACAAAAACCTTACCTCTCATCCCAGAATAGGAGAATCTCTCGCAAAACTCTGTTAAGATGATAATAATAACAATCCTGGGAAAACGGTCTTGCGCCTAAAATAAATAACATTTTCTTTTAGCGTCGAACAAAAGAACAAAAGACAACGATGATAATTTCTTTTTTCAAATTGACCGCTTTTTTTCAATTATCGACTAGGTACCAGTTCGATTCGACAAGATAAAGATCGATTGAAAATCGAACTCGATTCTAAAAATAGTTTTTGCTTGTATTCGTTATTCGTTGATTGCCATTCCCAAATAGGTACACACCGGTGGCGGTAAATCCTTAAATTCCACATCACGTACTAGTTTTGCCATTACACTACCGTATCGTGATTGTAAGTAAGTGGTGACTAATTTCATTTGGTTGTTTAAAACTAATTTATATTGCTTCGCACGTGTTTTCCTATCAAACACTCCGTATCGCATCTGTACCTACCTACCTACCTAAATCCCAAACAAACAAAATAATAATTGTATGTAGATGAATTGTAGGTATACCTAGTTGTACTGCATAGGTACGTGGCCGGGCATGTAAGGGAGACTACAATCAATGCAATTAAATAAATTAGACAATTCGACAATTATTGAGATTTAGACAATTATTTATTTTCAACATAAAATAACATTACAGGCACATATCCTAAGGCGTTATTCTAAAAAATGAGATCAATTAGGTACCTACTATTAAAAAAGACAAAAATTACAACTTAGAGGAAAAGACTAATTTACAAGCAACAAAATTAAATACCCAAAATATACCTCAAGCAAAACAAAAAATAACAAATACCTACAACAAAGAACTCAAAAATATCTCTAATAGGTAACATAAATGTATAAGGTTGATCGGGGTAAGAACGGATGCTTTTTTAAAAAACCAATATGATGTTAGTAGGTAGATATTTTTTTCTCTACCTAAACAATGCTAAAAATTTGATTAGTGTTTTGAGTAAAAGAAGGTCTCTAGATCAGAGTTTCTGACAATTGCCTAAACGTAAGGATGACAGAGCTAATTGATACTTAAACTTCTCGTAATATTTTGAAATCCAAGGGAAACATCGGACGTTGGCGGGGTAACACCGGACTACCTTGTAAAACAGCCTCTGGTGCTTTGATCATAACGTAAGCGCTACTACATAAAAATATCCGGTCTTAACCAAGAAAAAACTTAAATAACGAACTCGAACATATCTCACGACATATTGGTTCTATTCTCTTTGCCAAATGAAGATAGGGGCACCCACGCCGACCAAATCCAAATATCATCACTGAAAACCAGCGCTGTAGTTGCTGATTCAGCTTCTAGGTAGGGTCAGGTGTCCAACGTTGAAACAGTGGTACACAGTGAAACTTTGTGAAATTTCTGAAATGTGACGTTACCAGATCTTGCAGTTTATCGCATAAGGAGCCCCCCTCGAACCTCATGCTATATCCCAGTTTGCGTAGATGGCGCGCGAAAGAAGATTTTTTGCGGAGCTTTTTTCAATTTTTTTACAAAAAAGTACGAATTTTCTGCTTTCTTTCAAGATTTTACATTTAGTTATGCTAGCATATCTCATATTTCTCAGGATTACCTAACATCGGACATATTTCATAGATTAACGTGGACTATAACATTTTAATAAAGTGATGCAATGTAGTAAAAATAAAATAAGATAACTAAAGATACCCTTGGTAGTCAACAATGAAACAAATGCACAGTGGACACAGTGAAACAGTATTTTATATAGTAACCTACTAGGTTACTATTAGAGTCTAATTAACTAGTACCTTATGGATACCATACTATTCTTATGTTGTTATTTTGTTGTAATGAAGTATTATTTTTAGAATTCTTATAAAAAAATATATAATAACTAATGATTTTCATTATGTAAAGAATTTTTTTTTGCACATAACTAATTTCTTTGGTCATTTACCTACCTATTTTATGTAATTTGGAAACTCTGATAGCGTATTAACTTTGAATAACACCTTTTTTTATTAAATACAAGCAATTTTTGACATTAATTTAACAATGATGGAAACATCCGGTACAAATTAATACGTTTCATTGTTTAATTTATGGTGTTTCATTGTGTACACGGTCGTGTACACAGTGAAACATTTCTAATTTTTTTGTTTTTATTTTTTTATGGCCTGTGTATACATAAATTGAAAAAACTATAAATGACATCCAATACTCAAATAAATAACCTGTATACCTGTAAAAAACTAGATTCATATCGGTAGAAACGAAAGATCTATGAGACTTTGAATTTTTGGTGTTTCAACGTTGGACACCTGACCCTACAGCAAATGCTGAGTGGAGTGGTGACCAATTTGCTTTACTCATATTTCCTACAAATAATTGTACCTGTACTGTAATGTGTGTGTGTGAGTGAATGTAAATAAATATTTTTCTATTTTTACTTCTATTCTATAGTACACTTATTATTGAAGTCATAATAAGTTAACATCTATTAAATTAATCTGTGCTTCAAATGATTACTGTTTCTTGTCAGTCCAAAATAACATTTTATTTAGGTATTTAAATAATACCCTACTGCTAAATTCAAATACTAGTTCAAGAAATACATAAACTGATCATAAAACTAACTAAAAAAAAAAATAACATGCGTGTAATGGAACGTCGTTAGCTGATTTGACATGTATTTGACCAATAGGCTGAAGACGATTTGACGTTTGGTTTGATTGTTTTGTTTTTGTGTCATTCATTGTCATTCGTTCTCGAATCGATCGAATCGTTCGGTCGGTTTATTCGGTTTTGTTTTGTTTGAAAAATTCGAACGAAACGGCGTTTCTTCCTGGTTGTTATTTCATGTAACATATTTGTAAACTCAGGAGGGCCGGCTTACATCAGGATTCATTCAGGTGGCGTGGTTGTGCAGATTGGGAGTTGGATAAATTAAATGTCTTCTTCTTGACAACCATTGTTTTAATCTTCCAGCAAGTAATTACAATATTCATAAAATCAAGGCACCCATAACTTGTATCACATTAACAAGACTGGTTAATAATATCTTCTTAGTTCAGATGAGATTTGATTCAGGCAGTAAATAGCGATTTGTCGCAAAGCGAGGTGCGCTGGCGGCCATCGTTCAAGAAGTCCCCCCTTGAACTCCGCCGCCCCGCTTCCATCGGCCCGACACTTCGCTAGAGCAACCTTAACCTCTTTGGTGCTCTCGTCCACAGACTTCTTCTCGTGTCGATACTTCAACTTCCTCGTAGACAGGACAATTAATGCCCTTGACATTGACAATTCAACCACGCGCCGACATATTTATATCTTGATCAATTCAAAACTAATTCTAAAATAAATAAGAATAGACACGTATGTTGGTTGCAACTCATTTTTATCTGCTAGGCGAAATATGAAGGTGGATGTGTAATGGTTGAGTCTGAGTGGAACTTTAGTGAAGTGCTAATTTCTCGGGCGTGAGTAAAATAAACGATGAAGACGCCACTAAAGAAGAGGTTACCATCCCCGGCTCGATCCCAGGGGGCTGGGCCCCGAACTCCAATACGCCACAAACATCGTAGAACACTTAGCGTTGGGTCAGCTCGTTCCAACGCTTCGGGAAAACTCACAGCTCTGATACAAAAGAATAGAAACATGGATTCGTTTGCCGTATCGCCGCTAGCGAGCAGGAAGTCTATTCTGTCTGATAACACTGAGATTGAAGAGCCTAAACGTGAGTATTTAAAATAGAATTACTTAATTCAATTTAGACAATCCTAAGCCATCATTGAATAATAAACACCTGGTACCTGGTAAAGAAATCATAAATGTATGTTACGCTTGATAAAAATAACTCAGCCAACAAGACATGGCATGGCAATGCAATAAATCTAATTACCATACCTTAACTGCCCCCATAGCCAAACCCATATAGATAACTATATCATAATATAGGTACATATAAATGAATCCCAATTTCCCTTGGTCAAGTCATAACTTGAAAATGACTTTACCGATTAAAAAAACTTTATGCTACTTTTCATCATCATCCTATTCCATGAACCATTACTAGGCGGGTAGGGATCTTATTTTTCTGAGCCTTCAACACATCACACACACTCCGGAACCGTGGTCCCACTGCGATGTCCCACTGGTGGGATATTTGAAATATTTACTTACCTGTCATCTTGCTCAGCTTCCCCATGCATATCTGATGTGATAATTAGTAAGTTAATAATATATTTGCAGAACTTCCACTCCAACCAACTAAACTGACCAACTGAATCAAATTAACTATTTTTCTTTCTTATATACAACTTTTTAGTTGTTTTGATTGGAATATTTTATTAATTCAAATTTGTTCCACATAGTTTTGAAGGAGCCTGTAATTAAAACAGTTAGTCATGACCATTGAGATTTATATAATTTTTCCAGTATTTGTCTAAATCCAATATTTCAGGCAAAAGTTGGTGGAAAAAACTTGGTGAGAACTCAAGAGATGTCACAGAACTTTTTGAAGAGAACAAGAATGATGAGCCTAACAATATAATTGAGGAACTGGATATAGAAGTCTTAAGGTATACTTGTATGAATTTTATCCTCTTATACTTATACGTAAATATTTATATCCACCGTTCGTTCGTTCATACCGGGATGGGTAGATGACATCCACAAGACAGTATTGCATGTGGCTAAGGCTAAAGTAGGATCGAGGTGAATAGCATTCACAAAGGAAGGCCTATGCCCAGCAGTGGGTACATAGTGACTGATGATCATGATAATACTTAAACATTATCTTTTTGGTACATTTTTGCAAAATAAGGAGTGCAGACTTCATTCTCAAGGCGCATTAGATGTTCAATGCAAGAATTTACACCTGTAGGCAGTCAATTTAATTGTGCCACCACAATATTTAAGTGTTACAGCAAGAAGTATATTTTCCAAGAAAAGAAATATTATCTGTGAGTCATGTGGATCACTAAACTAAACACTAAGTTTTTTTTACTTTTTCTTCTAGCCAAGAAAAGAGAAACTACACCATGGATTTACCAGAGAGCAGTGATAGTGAATCCATCAATAGTATAGTAATCCCTCAAAGAAAGCTATTCACACAAAAAGAAAATCTACCACAGAAAAAGTTTGGTCAAATCATTGGCACAAGAGAAACTTTAGCCAAACTGCACAAAACTAACACCACTAATGTTGATAAATCTATAAAAGTAGTCACCAGAGAGCTTTTTCAAAACAATCAACGATCTAAGCCAATATTTCCTGCTGCTCTTCTAAATATCTCTCCTAATAAGACAGCGGCTGACAAAACCAAGGAGTTTGCTACAGTGGAGCCAAAAGCCCAGATTCGCAATATATTCGGCAATAGAGCTACAAAACGCAAGAACATATTCACTAACTTCATAGTATCAGAGAGTGAAGATGAAATACCAGAGATACAGCCTAAGGTTTTCGGCTTTCAGAAGAAAATAGAAGCTAGGAGGCGCGGTAGTTCGTCTTCTCGAGGTCTAAGAGAACCTTCTCCTACCTCCAGTATCACTACTGATATTGAAATGGATGATTGGAAAATGTTACCATCTTCCACAATGGTTGAACACCAACTAGAAGTGATGATGGCTGATGGTAACTCCCCGAAGCGGACAAGGCTGAGTAAACTGACTGAAATCGAATCAGAAGGTAGTAGTAATGCTACTAAACAGTCAAATAAATCAGTACAATCAAAAGATAAAACAAGAAAGTCAAAAACATTTACAAAAGAAAAAGATCCCGAGCCTAATTCTATTGCAGAAGAGATATTTGGCCAAGATGATGAATCTACCAATAAGACACGAAAATCCAAAACATTTACTAAAGAAAAGGTTGCGGAGTCTTCCATGACTACAAGAAACAAATCAAAAGCTCAGGATGATAATGTAGAACATCTAGAACAGGACCAAATTGTTCAAAACAAATCATCAAAGGATACTGATAAATCACGAAAATCTAAAACATTTACAAAAGAGAAAGTACCAGAAGCTGAAACTACGGATACAAGGAACAAGACAAGAGTTTCTCAAAATGGTGTTGAAGATATATTCAATCAAGAAGAGCAGAAAGATACTGATAAATCACGCAAATCCAAAACATTTACCAAGACGTCTGCAGGTTCGCATAATGAAGAAGTAATCGAAACTCAAACAGCTCAAAACAAATCAAAGTCTAAAATTGCAGAACTAAATATATCTCAGTCCTCAATTAAAACAAGAAGTCAAAGTAAGGCTAATTCACCAAACAACAGTCAAATTATTGATGAAGAGGTAGTAACTAAAAATGTTGAGACAAATAATGTAAAGAGGATTTCTGTAAGCCCTAAAAATATTGAACTTAAAACACCTTCAGATGTAGCCGAAGAAAATGATGATGAGGAACTAAACTTTACTCTCGAATATGAAACTGAAGAAATGCCTGAAACCATGCCAAACATATCTAACATTAAAGCCAGAGCATCTAAAAGTATGACTTATCAAGAGAATTCTTCTAATATAAGTAAGACCAACAAAACCATGCCAAACAAAGTTATTGATGAATCAGCAGAGCAGGAATCAACACAAGAAAAAAGCATTCAAACGCCGAAAGGAAACAAATCTCAGGCTAGAAATGATAGTAAAGTTGAAGGTGAAATGGAACTAAATGATGAACAAACAGAGCAGCGCAATGCTTTAGAGAATGAAGATAATGAAATGGAGAATGAACTACACAAATCTATTGAAAATCAAATTGAAGACGCCCAAGATAAAAGCCGTGAAGTAATGGATCAACAGGAAGAGAATGAAGAAAGTAAAAATAATGACGAAAGTGAAATTGAGAAAAGCCAAGAACTTGAGGTTGAAGAAGATGTTGAAATTGCTTCTGAAAACGAAGATGAGCCCGACAATGTTAGTCAAGAAACAGAAGATAATAATGTAAGCCAAGAGGTAGAAGATGAAAATAAAAGTCATGATGAAACACAAAATGAAAGCGATGTACAGAATGCAAGTCAACAAGTAGACGAGGAAGAAGATGAAGAACAGAACATAAGCCAAGAAGTTGACGCGGTTGATCAAAACGTCAGTGAAGATGAACAGAACAAAAGTGAAGTACAAAATGAAAGTCAAGAAGTAGACGACGAGGAAAAAGAGGAAGAAGATGAAGAGCAGAATATAAGTCAAGAAGAAGACGAAAATGAAGAAGATGAAGAACGGAACATAAGCCAACAAGTAGACGAAAATGAAGAAGAAGAAGACGAAGGACAGAACAAAAGCGAAGAAGTAGACGAGGAACAAATTGAAAGTGAAGTTGACCAAGAAAGTGATGCTAACGCTGATTCTGATAAGGATGACAGTGATAACAATGAAGAAACAGAAAACGATCAAGAAGCTGTAGAAAGCGGCACAGACGAAATAGAAACTCCCAACGTATCACACGACACTACAGGCAGAAATAGAAAGAAGAACCAATCACCCGAAGTCATCCTACATGATAGTAACGATCATTTAGACTCCTTCGCGGTCCGTGGTCGCAATACAAGCGTACGAAAAACCGAAATGATAAAAACTTTAAACATACGACCTAGTCTAGCCCCTGTAAGAGAAAGCACCGGCTTTTCCGACGGATCCAAAAACTCTAGCGCAGAAGGCTCAGGCTGGGACTCACACAGAACAACCAGAAAAACTCTAAGACAGACATTCGGCCGAGACTTTACCCCTAGAAAATCACTACGCGCTTTAGTAATGGAGAAATCAGCTAAAAGGCAAACACAACACAACGATCTAGCCTCAGTCACCGCGAAATTCCCTCAAGCTAACTCCACTGAGTTACCAGAAATGTCAAATCGCTATGATGATGACCAGAATGAAAATCAGGAACCAAATCATGAAGTATCTCTGAGAACGCGTCAGACAACACTGGAAAGGTATCTTCAGGAAATCAAAATGAAGAACACTGAGACAAGACTCAAAATGGTAAGTGAATTTCTCTGTACCGTATGCGTCACTAGCGCCGCCGCCAAAGGACATAATCACCTCTGTAATCGTTTTTTTTTTGTATGGTTTAGGAGTAGCGAAGTTGCACTTGGTAGCCTGTTTTCGCTACTCTGGGTACTCTTTAGGTATTAAAAAAGCTTATGATACGTTTCACAAACGGAACATTCCGTTTTTTTAAATTCCTATGTTCAACGTAATAATAAAATAGGCGGCGGCGCTAGTTTGACGCATCGGCCGATTTTTTTTAGGCACTGCGACTTAAGGAGGTTCGCTATAGCAATGCGGGTTCAAATCCCGTTGGAATCGAAAATTTGACAGTATTTTTTATAACATCTACGTAACTACATAAACTTACATTAATATTACAGGAAGAAGCAGTCCGTAATTCTCTGAACGCGCCATCGAAAGACCACATATTCAAAGTGCCAGCAAAACCTCTCTTCGCGCGGCGACAAACGAAACCCACTGCTAAACCGAAGCAAACTAAATCAACACTTTTCCTCGGCGAGCTACCAGCTGAAGTTATTGAGGATCTGAAGTATAAACCACCGAAGAGGTTCCAGCCAAGCAATGCCCCGTGGATCACGAAACGGCTGTACAAGTTTTTGGAATCTAAGTTGGAAGCAAAGTAAGTTACTCTTTTAAATTTAACTCTCTAACTAATTTAACTTGCGCATCAATGTGATGTTGATTCGTAAGCGGAAAATAATACAAGCGTAAGCTGGTGATTGCGGGTTCGATCCCCGCCGGGGGACAAATATTTGCATGTTCTGCAGATATTTGTTCCGGGTCTGTGTGTTTTAGTTCTGTGACTAGCTGTGTGAAATGTCCAGCGATATTTGTTTATTAGTAATAAAAGCTTTTATAAAATCGTCTATTCATTGATTACAAATTTAAAATATGAGTATGTAGCAACCGCCAGCTATTTGTATAAATGATTGGTTACTACTGAAATAAATTTACATTAATCCATACTCATAGTTGCCCCTTAGCTTATAGTATCTATTGTAACACCACCTCCTCTCACGTTCTTTCAGTCCAGTCCATCCAAAGGTTGCCTGGAAGAAATCGCTTTGAGCGATAAGGCCGCCCATTGTGTCATCACCTTGTATTAGTTCTTAAGTTTTTTAGTTTTAGTGCATAACTTGGTGTAACAATAAAGAGTTTTCTATCTATCTATCTATCTATACTTTGTTTCACTCTGTATTATAAAAATCTGTGGTTCCAGATATGACTACAAGGCAAGAGTCCGAGCTGAAAAGTTAGTGGAACACATCTATCACTTCGCTAAGGATCTGCGTCGTCACGAGACGGCGGCGTCGGATTCTGTCGATGTTCTGAAGCGAGAGATGGCGCGACTCGACATTGTGAAGACTCACTTCGAGTTCTATGAGTTCTTTCACCAATTTATGCCGAGGGAGGTTCGAGTGAAGGTAAAGAGGCTCAGAAAAAAAAACTTATATTACAGATAAGTGTTTAAAAAAGTAAAGGGTCGCAAGTGAGCATACACAATCAAAAAGTAACATGTAGTTTGATATTGAAGGGTTTAATTTTGAACGTCCAATATAATACAAGCTATAGCTGCAATTTCCTAATCGGACAAATGCACTACGCATACTCAATACTTAACGCGTTCGGCGCCCATGATGCACATGCAAATCATGTACGCGGCAAGTAGTGGCACTAATATATTCTAGATATAGCCAGAAACTATGTTCTAAGGTCTTGAACATCAAGATAGATCAGAAGATCTAAAGATAACTTTATCGTTAATATTTTTGAGCTGAGATTTTCTCAAATTATTTAATAAAGCCTGTTTCCATTGTTTCAGGTTGTTCCCGACGTTGTAAATAAAATATCTCTTCCGAGACACGGTGTGTTTTCTGATATTCTTTAGCCATCCTATAGCTGGCAAAATGCGTGTGTGTGTGTTAAAATTATGTATTTAAGATATTTGTTACAATTTAATAAATTAAGTTAGGTACTTTTTTTTTTTTTTTTTAACTAGCCCATCGTGTCCCACTGCTGGGCAAAGGCCTTATACCTAAGTTAGGTACTTATACCTATAAAATGTTTCGAACTTAAATATCCTCCATAATAAAGTTTAGAATTATCAGAATTGAATAGAAATAAAAAACAGGCATTCTGGGTATCTAGGAATTGTTTATTTCGAAAATATTAGGATACAAAATGTAAACCTATGTTATGGAGCACCATACATGAAATTATATTGCAGGTTGAAATGTAGCTATAAAACCACATCTTAGCAGACTAGTAAAGTACTATAGTCTCTGATCTTAGTTAGAATATAAAGGTTTTGTTCTAGAAGACAACTCACGGACTCGAAATGTTGGTACGTATTTATTAGTGTGGTATTATCGGCGACTAAGTTGATATATAGTTTCAGTTTTCACTAGCTTTGTCGCACCAATTTGATTTGAAAAATGGCTATTAAGTAATTAGTTGGCGCAGATTCAGCAAAGTGTTACTTGACATCTTTGCCAACTAACTGGCTTCAAGTTATTAGAATTTTACATCGCCGATACCTTCTCAAAATACAAACGCAAGTTCCAGGGGGCTGGAATTTATGTGTTGCGAAAAGACGCGAGCTTTCCTCTAGTCTAGTACATTATAAACTTAACTGAGAAAAAGATACATCCCAAATGGCTTAATCTTACAAATATTAGGTAATGTAGGTATGTATAGAAGGGGTAAAGGCAAAGCTTAGTCTTACTTTGATCTTATAAATTGGGGCATTTACACAAGTATTCATAAACACTAATATCTTAGTTTAAAAAGTTGTCGAAAACCTACAAAAGGATATACATTGTACAGAATTGGATTACATAGATTTATAATTTATACACCCATATCATTTAGTTAGAACAAAATATTCATTACATTTTAGCCATCAACCTTAGACAAATCCAAGCAGGGCGCAAACGAAACACAAACGTTGAGATCTTTAGATTAGGTCCAATACTTTAGATGTTATTCCAAACATACGTCGCGTTTTTGTTTATATAGTAAACAACCCGATTGCGATTCGCCTAAGTCGATGTTATATATTATATTAGGAATTTTTTGTTAATGGGTAAAGAGGCTTGATATGGTTTCAAGGCAAAATTCAAGCTAGTAATTTCTACTCTATTACATTTTGAACTGTACTGTGCATATGATATACAAATAAATTGTTATATCAAATAAATATGGCTTCTCACGCTGTAAGTAAATAAAGTTTTATAAGAGCATAAAGATATTACATGTTTTCCAAATCATGCCTAAATAACGAATTTGATATACCCCGAATAGACATAAAATCTATTTTAACTAGGTCGATTTGACAGCGTCTAAGAAACTATTTCTAAGAACTATTTCGATGTCTAATTGTCTAAGGGGCTCCTACTTTTAACTTAACTATTTTATTTAAATTCTGTTGAACCTTATACTTACATCTATAGGTATCATAAAATCGTGAAAAGTATTATTCCAAAAGTGTACTACAAAGTATTTTGTGACACATTGTGACCAATATAAAACTATCGTAAAAAATGTAATTGGGGTAAACTTTGGCACTACTAAGACACGATTTCAGTAGAACCTATAGGGATTTATTGTGCTACAATAACATGACTTATCACTACGAAAATAATAAATAAAAGTTATCAAAATTAGCCAAAACAATAAATCGTAAAATTTCCTAAATCTCAAAAAGGCTTTCCACCGACAGGATGTGACTAAAAATACTTTTACTTTTAAAATACATGTGACAGATTACATAGCTATTAGTAGCAATTCTGGATGTCGCCAAAACTTAACTAAAGTAATTTGACAGCACTAAAAATGGTGCCGTCCCTTTTATAACGATCGAAATAAAAAGGACGGCATCAATTTTAGTGCTGTCAAATTACTTTAATTAAGTTTTGGCGACATCCAGAATTGCCACTAATGTCACCTGCTTTTTAAAAGAGTCATTCTTAAAAATAGCGGTGTCGTTGAATCCTTTGGACAAGGTAGTTTTTGTTTTTTCAAGTCCAGTAACAATACAACTACTTCACAGTATAATAATGCTAGCTAGATGATTTGAAAAGGTACACCATTTCATTCTAACAAAGGATTTCGCAATTTCACCTCTGACAGTAAAGAAGTAACTGTAAAAGAGATCGCATTGGAAAGAAGTATATGGAGGAAATTGCATCATTACACAGACAAGAGCTGAGCTCTTAAGTTTTATTTACACCTCTGCCAGTGTTAGAGGCCGTTAATAAAAGTACCACCTAGTAAAAGCTAAAGAAATGCAGTCCAGTCTAAAGTTAATGCAGTCAAATAAACACCCAGACCCCTACCATGGTCTTATTAATTTAGAGTAAGCTTAAAAAATATATCATGATTTTCAATAGAATTCATAAAAAATTATGTTACGCAATAACAATAATGACTTAGTTCAAATTAAACGTAGTTTAAAATAAACAAGTGTTACAAATTAATATAAAAATGCATTAATATTAAGATAATGTCTTTCATAGTCGAGCATAAAAAGCTATTTCACGAAGTCCTTTTTGCTGTTTTTATTTGTGCACTTACGTTTTAGGTGCGCGTTAGCTCAGTTAATTCAAGTCCTGATATTCACGCTAAAATAATCACGACGTATTGTGTGCGTATATGCGTAAGTACACAACAATAAACCACCAAACAGTCTTCATAAAATGGGTTACACCTACTTACAAAATAAGATAAAGAAAATGCAATAATCAACTAACTACATTCGCGGTTTTTTAATATTCTGGAAGAATATAAACTATTGTATAAATATGGGAATACTTAGTACCGATATTATATTATTGCAGGTACAATATAGAGTATAGGTACACAAAGTACAGACAGGGTATAATGGAGTATACACAGGGTATAATGGGGTACACACGGTACAAACTACAATTGTAGAACGATTATACAAAGTTTGGGTATATTCTATTCAGGATAAATTGCCAGTTTAACCTGAAAAGATTTCTGGTTTTTAAAACAGCACAGAAGGAAATAATCAGCGTGTTGATACGCCGATTACAACGTTTTGAACTGTTTTATGCGTTCGTTTGCTAAAATAAAGATGTACAAGTTTTGATAATTTTATGGTTTGTTACCTGGTATAAGGGTGCTTTTCCACTGAGGCGGCGAAGCATAAGCTCGAAATCTTTGCTCAGATTCAGTGGAAATAGTTGATCGGATAATTCGCGGAGCTAAGCTCCGCTCAAAACCACAGTAGAAACGCACCGTTAACTAAGCCTATTACTAAACGACAAACATGTTGTCCGGTGATGTTTAACGCTTTAACATTTTATTTTGTGTATGTATCGATACAAACACGTAGTGACTTCGCGTGTGTGCATACGCTCTTAGGACAGGTTGTTTGTCGCGTACTATAGTTTGACCGAAACCGCTGTACCGCGATACTTTCCCCCCCGTCCCGCCGCGCGCATACCTCAGGCGCGGTATAGGTCGCGCCACGTAAAAAGAGCGCGGTCGGGGAAGTAGCGGGGGTACGTTTACGCCTGTGTTCGCTCGCTGACGAACCAATAGCACTCGCTAAATCAATGGAATGAAGTGCGCCGCAACACCTCTCCACCAATCATCGACCACGGAGCAGTTTGACAGCCAGCGCTCTTTTTACGTGGCGCGACCATGGCGCGACCTATAGCGTTGACGACTGATGGATCGGAGCGGCCGATACATCCCCCCGTCCCGCCGCGCGCATTCCTCAGGCGCGGTATTACAGCGGTTTCGGTCAAAGTATATAAACATTATCTGGATAGATTCAGCGAGGGGTAGCGGGCAGTAGTTCCACGTAGTTGGCCGGGAAGAGTCCAAACAGTCCGCGCGGCGCGAGCCCCTGCCACCAGCCCGCGTCGATCTGCTCGATGTGCGTTATGATGTCGCCGGGGTCGAACGTTATCTCAGACTCGTCCGCTGAAAACATCATTTCTTGTCAGGGGCTGTAGCCAAGTGACAAACGCTTCGTTTCTATTCTCTTTCTATCATCGCTATTATTTTGATTTGACATTTCTGATCGCTCGAGTTTTCGCCATCAAATGTCAATTCCTATAACATTTTCTTCGTTTCTATTCTAAAGCGATTGTAGAAATGTAACCTGGCTAGAGGGGCAGGTCTTTGGATATTGATATTTTTAAAACTAGTATTCCTAAGGCAAGACGATGCATAACACTCTTTTTTAACCCTACAGGTTACCCTACATTTCTTATACATTTTTTTTTTATTTGTGTTTTGTTGTTTCTTTTTCTGTTATTGTGGAATGCAAATGTAAGTGTTCACATTTTAAAGTTATTACTTTGATGCTATTAGTGAAAACCTTTAATTGGATCACTATTTCTATCTTGTTTTTTAACCACCTTGTAAAAAGCAGTTGGTTTTCCGAAGATAAAAAATAAATTTCAACAGGGCTATTGACTAACACTAACAGGTCGCGACCAATGATTTCTGAAGGGCCTAAGCCTACGGGCTTAGGCCCTTCAGGCAGTCACGTTATATTGCGCTGACTGTGGTGTTTATTGCTTTTTTCAACCTTAAAGTTACGTGCATTACAGTGACAGAGTTATAACAGATAATTCTGTAAAAATGAAATGGCACTTTTAATGGACACGAGACGTTTGTCCTAGCCGAATTGCACTATAGTTACGTCGTGTCGCTATTTAAATTAATGTTAGTGTCCTTACCAGCTTGATAGTCGTAGAGCGCTCGTGCGGTCAAGCCCGGGTCGTCGTCCAAGTCCTCGTATATTGTCCCTTCTTCGTCCATCGCCTCAGGAGACACATCTACAAAGTTATAAGTGTAATAAACAATACTACCACAACACTAATTCCTAGTTTCAATATTCAACTTACGAATGACCGTAGATCTATCGCCATAGCAACTTTGTCTGTGACGCGCTACATACTGCGGCATCACTGAAAACCAGCGCTGTAGTTGCTACCTCAGCTTCTACAGCAAATGCTGAGTGGTAACCAATTTGCTTCACTCATATTTCCTACAAATAATTGTACCTGTACCTACTGTAATGTGTGTGAGTGAATGTAAATAAATATTTTTCTATTTCTATTTCTAAACCAAATATATGACACTTTTTGACAGATAACAATTTTACTATGGCGATAAGTTGAATATTGAAACCGGGAATAAAACAATAACCATAACCGTTACGTAGGTAGAACATTATTTTTTTCGAGATGATAATTATTTTTGTTGAACTTACGCCTTTATTACCTTTTTTTATTAGTGTTATTATGTCTAGAATTCTAGACTTACCATCAAGCGTAGTTCCATTCTCCTTCTTATAATTAACATTCTCAATCACCGTGTTCTGTCTAGTCAGCTCCCTCTCATTCTCTCCCACGATATTGTTCTTACTATACGGCGACCGCTTGATCGTACTGAACTTATTATCACTGTCGTCATCATCATTCTCATTCGAACTGGAGTACGAAGCGTCGAACATATCGTTTTCTAGAATATTCTGTTTGATCATCGGCTCACTCTGCTTTCCCTCTATGTCTCTATAAGAATGAATTAACACTTTATTGTACACAGAAAAAACATACAAATAAATAATAAATAAATATCCTTGGACATTCCACACAGCCACCTAGTCCCAAGCTAAACAACTTAATGCTTGTGT
Source organism: Xanthorhoe designata (assembly GCA_963582015.1). Taxonomy (NCBI): domain Eukaryota; kingdom Metazoa; phylum Arthropoda; class Insecta; order Lepidoptera; family Geometridae; genus Xanthorhoe; species Xanthorhoe designata. Next base: position 2,652,632 of record OY757045.1, read on the forward strand.
TATGGTAACCAGATGACTGATATACTACTTAGATACATTTTTTTTGTAAATATGTAAGTAGGTATATACATTTATACATAGAAAAACATCCAGACCCGGAACAAATATCTGCAGAGAACATGCAAATACAACTTATAAATAAATATGAAAGCTATTTCTTCCAGGTAACCCAGAAAGAAGGAAAAAAAAATGAAATATGACCACGACTGTACCTATACCGGGAGCGGTAGACATTCCTTTCAGATCAATGATCTGAAAGAAATGTCTTTGCCTAATAGGCAATTTTTAGATCTTTTTGAAGATGTCTAAGGGGGTAGTCAGAGGTATGTCCAAATAAATACATCGAAAGAAGGAGATAGAGAAATATTAAATAGCAATGCACAATAACAGCTATAGTTATACAAAAACAATAATGTTACCTATAAGCCTCGTTCTGTCTGTATTCCGAATAATTAATCGCACTGAATGAGCTGGGTTCGTCCGTGCTCGGGCTGAGGTCGACCGAAGGGTCTATGATGGGCTCGTATTGAATCTGGGAAGGGCTTTCTAAGCTCAGTTTTATCTTGTCTATGTTCTTGAGAGGGCTGGTTTTGGGTTCTTCTGAGGTGGTCGGTTCTAGTTTAAGCGGGGATTTAACTGGTGATTGCGGGGATTGTGCGAGAGGTTGCGGGTTTTGGGAGAATGTGTTGATGCGTTGCGCGATCACAGAGCTTCTGACTGGCTTTTCTGGTATGGAGTTCGACCTGTAATTAAATAAATTAATCAAATAAATTAATTAAATTTAAATATAAATTTAAATATGTTCATGACTTATATGCCCGGTAGACATTTTATCAGATCTTGAGGCATTTATGATGTATTTCATATTTCATATTTATTTATTCATAAAACAATGATTACATTGTGTTTGAATCTTAAACAATAACCTATACCTACCTAATTACATTAATTAAATATAAAACTACTAATAGGTACCTACCTACACAAAATTTAAATTAAAAAGTAAAATACTTAATTAAATGTCAAAGTGTGTCTGACCTAAATTCGTCTACGGTATAAAAGCACCTTTCCAGCAAGAGCTTTTTCAGTAAATTTTTAAAAATGCTTGGACTTACAATGCTTTTCATATCGACAGGTAAAGAGTTATATAATCTGACTGCTTGAAAACGACAACCATGCTTCACAACCTCTAACCTTGGACATTGAGGGGTCTCCAAATCTTTCCTCCTTGTCTCTAACCTACGTAAATCTTTGACATTATCAAAGGATCACCGCTCGCTAATCGCTTGGCGTCTCGACAACTAACGGCCGAAATTAATACTTATTCAATCCGAGGAACGATCACAGATCTATTGCCATAGCAACGCTGTTATCTGTCAAAAAGTGCCATACTAATTGTGTTGTATAACAAAGTTGCTATGGAGATAGATCTGCGATCGTTCGTCGGATTTAATATTAATTTCGGCCGTAAGCCTGCCTCTTAGCTAGCCTCTAAGCGTGCCACCTGCGGTGTGGCCTTAGTCTTACCAAAGACGATTAATATCTAGAAGACAGACAAAGGCCATACACAAAATCGTAACCCGATCCCGCAGTACCAGATAGCCTGAAAACTTTAAAACATCAATTTTATCCAAGAAATTTCAATACTTAGTAGTAGGTAGCAACAATATTCAATATTTAAACATTTTTAACTAGAAAGTAATTGAAATTTCTTGGATAAAATTGATGTTTTAGAGTTTTCAGGCTATTTTTTAGGGTTACGATTTTGTGTATGGCCTTTGTCTGTCTTCTAGATATTAATCGTCTTTGGTCTTACTGAAAAATGGCCCTTGCGATGACCGGTTAGGCTCTTATAAGTTGCAGCGCTGTAGTTGCTGCTTCAGCTTCTACAGCGAATGCTGAGTGGTGACCGATTTGCTTCACTCATATTTCCTACATAAAATATTTTAATTGTACCTGTACTGTACCTAATGTGTGTGAGTGATGTAAATAAATGTTTTTCTATTCTATTCTATTATATTCTCGACCATACCGCCTCAGGTTGTCTTCTTTGTTCACTTGTAGTTGATAGTCACTTGTAGTTGATAGTTACCTGGAGATCATCTGTCCCTGCGCTAAGTTCTGTTGGAACATGGCCCGCGCGGTCGCGGTGGAGGCTCCTATCAGCTGCCTGGCCTCAGCGGAGCGCCGCCGTCTCTCCGCCTCCCCGCCGCTCTCCCCGCCCGCCCCCGCTGCACCAGTCGACGGAGACTCGCTTCTATAGGCCAGATTCGAATTCATTTTTAATATTATAATTACCTAATTATCTACTTAGAATTAAGATGGTTTTTTTAAACGCATGTTGTGATACCCTTTATTTATAGGAGCACTAGTTTTTGTTTTCTAATATTTGGCTATCAATTATGCATGTACAATGTATAACCTATGTTGGGTATCCTTAAAAATAAATAAACACCATAAGTAATTTTTTTTATTTCATTTATATTTTACGATCAGTCACATTGACTATAAGCATATGAAGTGAGTGCTTTTTGAGTGTAAACTTAAGTTGATGTATTTTTAGGCCCCAAGAAATCTTATCGTATGGTCTTATCGTATGGTCGCACCACGTAAAAAGAGCGCTGGGGGAAGTAGCGGGGGTATGTTTGCGTCTGTGTTCACTCGCTGACGAACCAATAGCACTCGCTGAATCAATGGTATGAAGTGCGCCGCGTTACCTCTCCACCAATCATCGACCACTGCGCAGTTTGACAGCCAGCGCTCTTTTTACGTAGCGCGACCTATATCTCATCTGATTACTATTACTAGTTACAAAATAAAATCTTACTTTTGTTGCTCTGTCTTTGCTCTTCTTTCAGCTTCCAACTCATCTCTTTTTCTCGCGGCATCTTCTATTTTCCTTTTTTCCTGAAAATTCCAAATTTATAGCAGTGTTAGTTTCTGTCTGATCTATTTAGAGCTAAAATCATTATCGCATTGCTCTAGACTTAGAGAAAAAAAAGACCAAAAATTTAATATTAAAATAAAACTAATATATTATAGAAAAAAATATCATCAAGAAAATGAGATTTTTAGCTGCTTCTGCATTGTATCCTGGAAACGTACTTTACACTAATTCTTATACCATCGAAACTACCAATTTTAGAGCATAAAATAGTTATTACTTCATCTCTCCTCTTCCTTTCCGCTTCAACTCGCTTCTTCTCCTCTTGCTCCTCTTTCAGCCAAAACTGGTCCCTTTCCTTTGAGTTTATTTCTTGGACTGCAACAGAAATATTACATAGATTCTTTATAATTATACTACGTCTACTAAGCAATCAAATTCATCATTAGGTGTTGTAAAATTACTTGATTGGTCCCTTAAAGGCCTGACCAGAAATTCAGCGCAGGTATTATACTTGCACACGCTAAGTCGGAACCTTTTTGCAACTTTTTAATGATTATTATATTTTTAAGTTTAATTGTTTTTTGTTTTTGTCAATTAGACTGAATCACAACACATGTCATATCAAATCCAAATCAAAAGACATAATTTGCAACTAAAAAATTAAAAATAACACACTACTATTAAGGACTGAATATTAGGGGTTAGTCTTGTTATGACTTGCCCCACTGGAATCCCTAAGCCAGTAAGTTTAAATGAAAAGTCTAATAACATTTAATGCGGTCAAGAGGAGTGCGAGGTCGGTCGCAAGTGGAAATCTGCGATCTCTGCCAATCCCTCCGGAAAATAGGCGTTTTTTTACAAATATAATATGCACAAATGGTTATTTGACCTACCGCGTCTCAAACTGTTTTTTCTCCTTTTAATTTCATCAGCAACTTTCCTAGACATCACTACTTCGTAGCACTGCGAGTAAATCACACTCGCCATGACTTCTTTCGTAACATCAAATACAATTACTATTTAAAACCAACTCGTATGTTTGAAGGCGACAGTGAAAATCGATTGTAGATTTGTTTACATTGTTCGCTGCTTGCAGAGGTAAACAACCTTTGTCACTGCATTGTCATTTCAGGTATTGTAAACAGTTATGTGTAAGGTCGATTCATCTGACTTATGCGAGAAATTACTGTATTCATCATTATAGACAATGTACCTCTTTCTCTTTTCTTTTTCTTCTTTCGTTTATTTTGACGACCTCTGTGGCGCAGTGGGCGAAAGCCCGCCTGAAACGCAGAGGTTGCGGGTTCGATCCCCGCTGCGGGACAAATGTTTGCATGATCTGCAAATATTTGTTTCGTGTCTGGGTGTTTTCTATGTATAATATGTATGTATTTACAAAAAAAAAATGTATCTATGTAGTTTATCAGTCATCTGGTTACCATAACACAAGCATTAAATTGCTTAGCTTGGGACTAGATGACGCCGTGTGAAATGTCCAAGGATATTTATTTATTTATTTATTTATTTATTCTACTTTTTAATCGCTACCCAGTATCTCACTCACCACGCAGTTTAAGAAAACCATTACATTATCTTCTCGAAATTGAGCGCTTAGCCTACTAAAGCTGATGCCACACCGCAGGTGGCACACTTAAGTGACTAAATAGGAGGCAAGCTTAGTTGTCAAAACGCTGTTGTTGCGCGAAGCGAGCTACTCAGCGAGCGGTGAGGCCGCGCACATAACGTGCCTTGTGTTGGTTCACTAGGAGAGTCATCAAACCGATCAGCTAACCTCTTGCCGCTAAGCGTGCCACCTGCGGTGCAGCCTCAGCCTTAGAATAGCTTGTCTAGATACAAACACCTTTAATAAACTTATCGCCTAACAAACCTGGATTAACTTTCTGGTAAGCAGTGCCAATAGGCCCGCTGGGTGGTAGTTCCTCCTTCACAGTCTTGAAGTTAAACGCAGAGCCGGCCTTAGCCAGCTTGTCCAAGATAATGTTCTCGTCGAGATCGTCTTCAGTCCTCGCGTGCAGCATCAGATGGAAGCCGGTGAACAAGTTAGCAACGTGCTTCATGTGATTAGCGCATGTGCCTTTGCGAACTGTTGGGGCGCCCTCACCCTATAAATAATTACAATTTAATTGAATTAACAAGTTTTGACTTTGACGAGACTTGGGGGCTAAGACCACAACCGAATTGCCCAACGCGAGACGTCCGCGTGGCAGACCACCACAGAGATGGCGGGACGAGTTGGATGTGCACCTTCCAGATTGGTCAACTGCGGCCAATGACAGAAAAATCTGGAAAGAAGGGAGGGAGGCCTTTGCCCTGCAGTGGGACAATATGGGCTAGAAATAAAAAATATAAAAAATAAATCAAGTTTTTAGTAGGAAAACCTATAGTAAAATGTGTTTTAGCCTAAATACTGGTATTTTACACTCATTTTGGATTACCGTCATTTTTTACATTCATCATATTATCATCCAAAGCTTGTCAACATTAATGTTTATATAGTTTTTACCAGTTAAAATATTTAGGTAATTAATCAAGGTAATATTTGATATTGTGGCTGAGGCCAAGGGATCTACGTAGACATCTATGTCTACGTAGATCCCTTGGTCTCAGCCAAGTCAAGCTCAGTCAGTAAGCTGTTGTGTTTTACAATTTTTTTTATTAAAAAAAGATAAATACCGCCCACCCGTGACTTGATCGCTTAGTACCAACATTTTGCTATTCCAAACCATGATTTATTCCATCCCTTGCTTCACAAAAATTGGTCCACATAAGTACATGTTAAAATGGATACCTGGATACCTGGCAGTGTCTACTAATTTGTCCTAAATATAATCTAGTAAATATTGGATTTCATAGGGATATAGTTGTGAGCATGTTCTATCTTTATAAAATATAAATATAAATAAATGTATAATTATATTACAATCAGTGGTCTTCCAATCTGACATGGCATTGTGTGAAGTGAATCATTTATTATCATTTGACCATGAATATAGTATGCATAAAAAAATCTTATAGTGTTACTGACTAATATTTAATCATTGGATAGACCATAAGTCTAGAAGGTAAAACTACATGTGCTTCTATAAGCTTAGAACTTTATTCATAAAGACGCACATAAAAGAAAATTATCATAATTTCAACATAACTTTACACTAAACTAGTTATATACCACCAACCAACTGTTATAGTGAACTGCTTGCAAGGACTCAGCAGTTTAACAATAACACATTACCAATAAGTATCTGTGGTTGAAAAATTGCTTATGGACAAAATCATTCCACTAGTTTTTTCAACAACATTACAATAATAATAATAACAATAACAACTATTATTTTGCAATCACCTACACTACAGTATGATATTATTTATAATTACATTACTTTATAAATAACAGGAAGAATTCTCTTCAATACAAATAACAAGAAAAGGAATTATAATTAGTATAACAGACAGGAAACAAAATGAACAAATGCTTAAAACATGGTGGAGTATAATCTAGTAGTTAAATATAGTGAGATAAATAAAATCTTATCCAGCTTCTTACTGCATTGTATTGTATGTACCTGTAATAGTACTACCTCTGTGGCTCAGTTGGCAAAGGCGGGTTTGATCCCCACCAGGGGACAAATGTTTGCATGCTCTGCAAATATTTGTTGTGTCTGGGTGTTTTCTATGTATAATATGTATGGTATTTAAAAAAAAAACATTCTGTGTAGTTTATCAGTCATCTAATTACCATAACACAAGCATTAATTGCTTAGCTTTGGACTAGATGACGCTATGTGGAATGTCCATGGATATTTATTTAGTTTGTTTGAAATGCACTAATCTCAAGAACTACCAGTTAGATTTGAAAAATTCTTACTGTATTAGATAGCTCATTTTGTTGAGGATGGTTATTAAAAGTTCAACATCACAAAACAACCCTAAAACGTTGAACAAAAAGAAAAATGTTGTGTAAAACTGGCCAGGCCAAACACACACAGCTATAACATTATGCTTGTAATAAACAAAGACACAGCATAAGGCTAGTATTATCACAATCTCAAACAATTGTTATCTCAAACCACTGCTCTTATCTTATTCTAACAATCCTATCTAAAGAAATGAGTAATGAATTACCTGCCAGTTGATAAGCACGTATTTAGATATGCTTCCACTAGGTACATCCACTTTGAGGAAAGCATACTGTATCTTCCCGCTGTTGAGATCATCTATCAGCTCTGTTAGACCTCCATCTCCTTTGTAGACAAATTTAAGGTCATTTGTTTGACCTTCATAGCCAAATAGAGCCCTAGAATCAAAGGAAGTGTGATAATTAAAACTAGTTTTTTTATGGAGGTTTAGCAACTTTGCAACTACTTAGACTAGGTGAACCTGTTTGTTTCTTGCGGCTACTGTAATGGCTTAAAATTATACATACAATAACATAGTTCCGTTCAGGCGTGTACATTTTTTTGAACGGATTTCTTAATTTTCAGTGGAACTTGTAACAGTGAACTAGAATAAAAATGCAGCGCACTGTTCCATGATCGGTTCCAAGAATTGCAACTGCATTGTCACGTATAAGGGACACTGGACAGTATTAACCATTCAATTCAAATAAAGCTAGCGCGTGTTTATTTTAATTTGACTATCATGTAGGTCGGTAACACTTGCAGGGTTTGTTGCACTTACCAGTTGGTGTCTGTTTTCTCGTCCAATACATCTTTCCACGCTGCGATCATCTCATCTTTATGTTTGTCGAAATTAATAGCCATTTTACATTGTTTTATTTGCACAGCGTTAAGGTAAATTTACAGAAAAATCTATAAGAAAAGCCGCCGACGATCTGACTCACAACAATTTTGCAGTTTGGTTTGGTTTGGTTTTGCTATGCACAGAATAAATGATTGACAATGACATTGACAACCCAAATTAACCAAATTAAGTCAAGTGGTCAATGTTGCCAACATAACTTCTATTTCACAACGATCGTTCTTAGATCTTGGCCGCAAGGTTTTGAAACAAGAAGAACCTACTGAAGCTCTTGCACCCTCCAACAACCAAAACAGAAATTTTTTGTTTTTATCAGGGAAACACGAAAATAAAAATAGCTTTGTCACCCACACACACAAAAATAATATTTAAGCTTAGGTACTTTGATTTAACACGTTAGCTGTCCCAAGATAATTTGGGGTATACCACACTGCGTCCATACTATATCTTCAACTTTGAACCTCATTTTCATAAAAAAAAAAAAAAATTTCATCACGTCCATCGTGTTTTATTTTACAAAATTACCTATCTATACATCCCCCGAAATTCAACCTCGTAGCTCTAGCGTTCAGTGCCTGACATCTCATGCATTTGAAACAGAGCTATGAACTATATGTAGTGCACGCAACTTTAAACCTCATTTTCATAAAAAAAATAAAAAAAAATCATCACGTCCATCGTGTTTTATTTTACCAAATTACCTATCTATACGTCCCCCGAAATTCAACCTCGTAGCTCTAGCGTTCAGTGCCTGACATCTCATGCATTTGAAACAGAGCTATGAACTATATGTAGTGCACGGACTTCACAGCTTACTCCAAAATGCACTAAATGTAGTGCATGGACAGCTAACGTGTTAAGTTAGAGCAAATAGCGCCAATGTGAATATTGCTCTCATTAGGGTAATAGGCGCTTTACTTTATAATCATTCCTACCTACGTACCGTAACAAAGGTGTAGGTATCCGTGTTTTGTAATAGTAGCGTGGTAGGTATCTTTCGACTAAACCTTACTACCAACGCTCTTTCTTGCGCGCGCAATACAAATACAAACACCCTCAAGGAAAAGTAAGCAGGCAGTTCGTAACCCGTTGTATTATGGTATTTATTTGTAGATTACTTTCATTCATCGAGAATCACAAGTCGGTAGTCACGCAAGAGATCGCTAGCCGGGTAAACGCCGATCCCGCGTCATGGCTTGTTTTCGTTCTGCTTTTCAAAACATAATATAAACAAGTCTAAAATGTGGGTAGATGTCAGTGGCCGCGAAAAACAAAATTACATGACGCAGACTAATGGAGCGTTTATACCAGGGTAAGTTAAGTAAGACATTATGTGTTAAAATTAAAATGGATGTAAGAAGACTTAAGTATGTGACATTGAAACGGATCTCTCTACTTTACAGCTCAACTTAGGTAGGTACCTAACCTAGGTACCTTTATGTATTACCTAGTTATTGCACCTATCAAAGAGACAATGAGAGTTATGTAGATACCTACCTACCTTCTTATTAGTACCTAGGTAGCTGTGGTTGTAAAATGTTATATCATTTTTTAAGCTAAGTCAGAAAGAAAAAGTAACTACCTGCTACTGGTAGGTTAGGTACCTAGGTAGATACATTATGTTTTATGTAGGTACTTAGATAAAGTAGAAGAGGACATACAACATCAATCACTTGAAATAAATAGGTAGGTGCTACCTAATAATAATAATAAATATTTTTACGACAATGCAAAATGTAGGTCAAGGTTGTAGGTAGGTAGGTATATTGCTCTGAATGCTTACAATACATTATTATCACTTCGGTTGCGTGGGCTAAGGACCTATCTAGGTACCTAATATTGTCCAGCTGGACGCTGAAGGTGCAGGTTCGATTTTCACGAGGCGGGGCAAATGATTGCTGATATGCACAAATAACCTACTTACGTTTAACGGTATTTGTTTGATGTTATTAATTTTTTAATAGAACCGAAACGCAGCGCTGTTCTTTCCAAATCAGTCCTTGCCCGTGGTCCACCTACAAAGTAGGTACCTCACCTGGCTGTTCCAGGGGTAATTTTTTCTCGCCGATGTCCACCTAGAGGGATAGGAACTGAGTGTTCCAGGGAAAAAAAAACTTTCCATGGTACACCTTAGTACAGTGGCTGTTCCAGGCTGTAGGTACCTACCAGATGCATTTTTTTCTTTCTGTGGTCCACCAAGATAAAATGAAAATTCCATAGGTAATAGTCCAGTTTTTCCCAATAATCGATATATTGAATGTATACCTACCTAACTGGTGGGTAACTAAGGTACCTTTAACACTACAATGACCTACGTACGCTACGCGATACAATAAAGTGAAAGTATTACCACAGTTCAGTGCTTATATTTAGATCTAGATTGTAATAGTAGGTAGGTAGGCTGATTTAGAAAGCCTAAAAGTGGCAATCCATGAAACTGATAACACGCAAAAAATAAACAATTTACATTCGTTTTTACCTATGTTATTGTAGGTCATCCATCACTGTCATAATCATCGTCCAATTAAACAAGTTTTTCACAAATAATGAGCATTACCTTCAGACAATCAATAGGAGGTAAAATTATACCTACTTACTCCAATAAAAAACTAAACTGACGACAGAATCAACCTTGAACAGAAAAATATAAGAGAATCGATTAACTCATTAAGCATTCCATGTTTCATAAAATACCATAAATTCACCCGGTACGCCATTGCACGCAAGGCGGCACTAGATAGATCTGATTTTTGCTGTATTTTTCGCGCAGAATTTTACCTTGTCTTGACTTTTAGGTATACAATGTAATACAAAAATGACGTGTTACCTTCTTTTATCTGTGCCTTTACCTACCCTACCACCCAACTGTCACATACACCCCTTGTTATTATACTTATTAGTCCTCCTCTTTATTATGCCACTCTCCGATCCCTCGCGACTTCGATAGTCTCATCCACTGATTTGATTACCTACAACAAAAGTACCTTAGTACCTATACCATTATAGTACCTATCTATGTGCCTATACTTAACATTTAAGTGTCACAGACCGACAGACCTAATCAGGGTGTCTAATGTGATAGTAAGACCATAGATAATTCATTTACTTACCTCATTACTTTGGTATTTTAACTACCTAATTCTTGTAGCTGTATTAGCAATTGTGAACTGTGCACAGCACAGGTGAAATTAATTGGTAAAACGAATCATCATTGCCCTTATGCATCTATAACAGATGATGATAGCTTGGGTGCTAATTAACAATAGAAGCTCTAAAGAAGTTGGTAGGTACAGACAGGTAATCAACAAACTGTCTGTTGGGTTATTCAACAGGGCCTGGAGGACGGTGGTGCATACTTAAATCAAAACTATCGATCGGCCTGAAACTGACCTGCAACCTGCAAGGCAACGTTAAATTTATTAAGTCAAGCCACCTGTGTAAACTCCATACCAGATTACCCAGTAGTGGCACAGGAAGTACCTACCTACTATCCGGAACCGCCGGAACTGATAACAAACCATTGGTTTGTTTATTAGCTCTATGGCATTGTGCCATGCAATTCCAACGATCGACAGCAAGGTTGATTGAAAATCAATTACCTACTAGTAATTATGATTAAATTTATAGGAGGATTTCAGAAGTGAGTAGTACCTAAGTACCTACTCACTTCTGAAATCGGTCTCCTATAAATTTTGGTGCAGAACTAATATAGGTAGGTACTTACCTAATTTATCTTTTTAGTTTTTATACCCAACTGACCATGAAAGAAAAACTAGATCACGAATGTGCGTAGGGAGGGGTCATTGTGTAGATAACCTAATCTATTCCTATTTTTAACCAAGGCACTAACAACTACTACAACAACCAAAAAACGATCCGGATCGAAGGACCATATTCCTAGACAAAACATCAGTAAACAGTTTAATATTAGAGTAGGTAGGTACGTACCTAGATGAAACAAAATCGACATTGCTTCTTGAATTAAACCACAATCACTAAGCTTAAGTCTTCAATTTCAGTTCTAAAATCACAAAGTTTATCTATCCTCCATTGCAATTGAAACATTACCTATACCAGTAGATTGCGGGATCCTATAGGTCTAACTTCACACTTGGTTAAAGCGGCTCCGTGCCAGGCACTTACAAGTTCTATCTATTACATACCGACCATTAAGCTCATAAATAGGTAGCTAGGTATCTTTCCCCAGTTAAGTAGGTCGCGAGTTCGTGATAATACCTCGTTTGTCAGTTTCAAACAGATGTTTCTATGATTCCCCACTTAGGAGTTTGATAAACACGTTCAAACTTTACAGCGGTTCTACTAGATTGGGTCTATTAAAGTCCTATCTTGTTTTGCGGGTGAGGAGCAATGCTGATGGCGATAGTTTATAGTCTAGTCTTCAATGCCATAAAGCTTAAGGTTGGTTGTATTTGTTAAACATGCTATTGCTTTAGTTGGAGGCTTTCAACATGCTTTCAACAAGCAAAGTTTACCTATTACCTACATCACAATAGCAATTAGTTAGGAACCTACATACAATGTTTCTTTAGTTTCAGAACTTTTCTTACACTACATTAATAAAGATAACAAATAAAAACCAGCTAAAAGGCAGATGCCCTTGAAGTAAAAAACATAAAAGATGTTACAACGATAGTGTGTGGCGGACATAGCTTTGTGCAAACAAACCAAATTTGCCTTTTCATGGAAGTTTTTTTGCCCGAAATACAAAATAAACCAAATGATTTGACAATTTGCCGAACGTTTTGAAAACATTTTGCAACAGTAGGTATAAACTGCAGAAATTATAAATTCGCTTCATGTACGTGAGAGCGTCGCGATTTCCACGTCTGTTACTATTGTGATGCATAACAATGGATGTGTTCGCGGTAATTTTGCTTTCTTTTTCACTTGTCAGTGGATTTGATTATCAGAGACGATGCTTACTGCACAATAAAGGCTGTAAGTACTTAATATAAACTAATATTATGTAAGTATTACTTATTAGTTTACGTCCCTTGTAGTATTGTACCACGTTGGGTGCCAATATACATAAGTAATCATTTCCAAAGACTAGGTACCTACTCTTTTGTACCAAATGTAAGTTCTTTTTATTTTTTAGGTGTATCAAGATGTCCTAACTTGATGCATCCTTATCACACACGTTGCGACAGAGATACAGTGTCGCAACGGACTTGCACGTCGCCGTATGTTTATCCCATTGGTAAGTCTTAAACTAATAACCAACAATACTCAGTTTCACATTCATGAAAATAAATGATCCATTGTGTATGCAGTACAATTACTCTGTCCAATTAGGTACTTGGCGTGAATGTTCATGGAAATTAAATTTTACCATGATTTGTGGGCTCTGAAAACAGTTTAAATTCACGCTATTATCATACAAGAAATGACCTACAAGTATGGTTCAGTTCTGACGTCACCACAACACCTAACCTAACCCCACCTTGGCTATCAATGTCGCACGTTAGTACCTACCTACTTCTACATGGCTGGATTTTTTTAGTGGTTGATGCACATTTCCTCCTCAGGTTACACATGCGGTTGGTCTCGCTGTGACTGCAATGGAGATTTGCTTCTAGACGAAGAAACGAACGATTGTGTTCCAGTTAACTTGTGCCCTAAACACGTGAAGAAATCACTAAGACGTCGAAGGAAGAAGAAGGCCTACAAAGTCCCAAAAAATATTGGCAACCGTGTGATCTCAGAGGGAGACCTCATTGATTTGAAATAGTTATCTGAACTGTTATAATATATTACTTATACTCTAAATAGCTCCAGTATTAATAGCGCCACAACAGTTACAATTTATTTAATTTATAATTTAACATACATTAGTAACCAAGTCTTTTAATTATTTAGTTAGTTATTCGTTTCGGAGCAGTTAAATTTTTTAAACACTAGCAGTCTATCTTCCTTTTGAAACAGCTTAAGCCCTAGGTACCTACACTTTACCACACGTAACGTACGTAATTATGAATCTCTCAGGTAAACAGGTCTTTGTCATATTGCTAAGAAACTCGACACCTGAATGGGTATTGAATTGCAGAAGTATCACAAACAAACAGGCGCTCAGCCCAATCCGATACCACTCGATTCGAAGGACTTCTTATAGGTCACACGAAAAATGAAACACTCAATTGTAATAGCCTGCCTAGTCTCCGTTTTAGAAGCCATGGTGTACTATGGAACTGTGGGAAACCCAAACTGCCTCAATTTTAATGGAACTTGTGAGTACCTACACCTATTTGACCAGCCTTTTAAGATTCTTAACTTAATACCTACGAGTATATTAATTTTTTGACAATTAAATTAGGGTTTAGCTTTAGATATCTAGGCTACCCTTATATAGTGAGAGTTTCTAAATTATTGTCTTGCTAAGAATTTAGCACGAAATCAAAATAACCAGAGCACATTTTGTTTTACTGAACCTTGACATGCGACAAAACACCTTTGAACTTACGAGATCGATAGTTCGTAAAAATGTAATTTCAGAAGTATAATTTTAGAACAAAGAAGTTCTGCCATTTTACGAAGTAAAGGCGACCAAGTTCGTTATTCTATCAATATCAGGAGTTCAGGACAATATTCTCGAATTAAACCAAAAGTACTGAACCAACTATAAATTAAATTCTCTAAATAAAATTTAGATAACTATGTTTATAAATAAACTCAAATCATCAGAAAATCCGAAAATTACACAATACTACTAAGACATAAAATTCTGTTACCTACTAAGACATAAAATGTTATTCGTTACTAATCAATTATATTTACCTAACAGGTGTAGACGAATGCCCAGAACACATGCACCGCATAAACAGCGAGTGTCGTCCGACACCATCTCAGAGGACTTGTGACGAGCCTGTCGCATTGTCAATGGGAATAATCTGCGACTGGTCGCGTTGTGACTGCGACTTTCCTTTCGTGCTTCATCTACCTTCAGGATATTGCTTCGTGTACGAAGACTGTCCTTGACCATTAAACTTCGCATGATTAGAAAGTATTGATGTTATTGGAATAAATTGGATATTTTTGTGGATTTGCGTTTCATTTTTGCCAGACTACGTCAGGAGGGTTAGGTATTAAAGACAGCAGTCATGTAATATCGAGGTTCTGAAAGTTCGAGATAGGATGTAGATTGCCCACTTACCCGAGATATTTGATTTACGCATGGTCGGAAAGTATTACGATTTGCGATATGCTGCTGGGAAATAAATTGGATTTATAAATTGAGTTTATTCGTTTAAGTATTGAAGGGATCGGTATGAAAATAAAATGGGTAGAGATCACTAAAAAGTTCACAGGTGATATAACGACTTCATGTCAGAGATAGAAAAACTTCAAAAGTAGATGCAAGCATAAGCAGATATGTAATGAAATAAAGTCATAGCTATGGTACCTACTGGTACCTACTCTACTACGCATGTCGTATCAAACACTGATAACAAAGGGGCAGAACTAGGTAGGTACCTATATAGGTAATCAAAACATGTAAGAATTAATAATTGAGTACCTACCTATCACAGTTCAGACTGTAAATTGTTGGTTTCAGATACACCGGCCACTGTCCAATGCTCAAATTCCGTTTCGGCAAATGCTACGGAGACAATACACGACAGATACTTAGAGAAATAAAATCTAAGGGACTTTTTAAGTGAGTAATAATTATGTCGCACAAAAGAAGCAACATGAGAAAGACCGCAGACTTTTTCCCAAACAATTTTATCCCTTCGCTCGATTCGTAACCCAAATCTTAATAACTCAATCTACGAAACGAATTAGGTAGACAGTAGGGGTCAGTCATAAATTACTCTTTGTAATGAACGAGGTAGTAAGTCAAGCGTGCTGTATTGAATTAGCATGTTGTTTATAATATCTGCATGTTAAGTTGCACTTACGCTATCGTTGAAATAACTTGTATGGAAATAAGAAGACAATGAAGACATTATGCATACATTTTATATCATAGCCAGTTTCGATTGAGTAGTCAATCTACAAAAACTGGTGTCGGTTTCCCAACTTTCTAAGCGTGAAATCAGACCTTTTTGCTATCAGAATTGCGCATTGAATTTGCCATACGCATAAACCTAACCTAAAATAATTTGTCTGATTACGACGCGTAATATTACCTACCTACTTACTACAAAAAAGTTAGAGCTGCTTGACATGAAATCTTAAAATTTCAGTAAACCTTTGGAATACAGAGCAGGAGACAATTACGAATTGGACAACATGCCACGATTTGATAAGCCTCAACACGATGTCTACGACGGTGTTCATAACCGACCAAATGCATACATGACCGGGTACACCGGATATGTACCTGGGATGAATTTCAGGTACGTAAATTTTCCAGTGATATTGATATTCACAGGAATTCATCGGGTGAAGAATTTTCAGATTATGATAGTAAAACTTGATATTTGTTGTCATAACAACGGGAACACCCATAATATCTTTGATAAATTTAAGGCGACAATAGGTAACCTTCACGATTCCCTCAATAAATCTTTAAATTAATTGTTTGTAGTTTTAGGTACATTCAGAAACATAATAGTTGTTTGATGTACAGATACGGAAAATCATATGGAAGAGCCGCGGATGATTGTATGGCTGACTTTGATGATGACCAGAGGGTGATACGTCGTAAAGCTGATATGAACAGGAGTTATATAAGGTCCAGAAGCGCTCCAAAAATGGAAACCATACACACCAGAGACGAAATTCGACGCGACCTTAGCCGTTTCAGAGAAATCAATAAGTATAAAGGTAAGTTAGAACTTGGTATAATGTGAAGCTTTAGAAAGCTTTTAATTGGGTGTTTTGAGCAAAAGGCCTAGAAATTATTAAGTTCTGTAATTGTAACACATAGACGAGTATGAAACTGAAGATTAATTTACTTAAAATAATAAGATTTCAGTAAAAACTTTAAGCAGTCACAATAATTTAGCACGATTCAAGGGCTGGTGTGCCTCAAGGTCACTTTTTCCGACCCTTACTATAACTTGTTTACAGAGAACACGATATCGCCCGAGTTTCCGCCAATAGCTGGCTACACAGGCCACATACCTCGCATCAAAGGTGCCGAAGCATCGCTCAGCCAACGATATCATTGCGCGGCCAAACGTGGGTTGGAGCTCATAAGGATGGAGAGAGATAAGAGGAAAGATCTACAAAACGCTGACGCGAACATAAAAGCTATTTTGAAAGAAAATGGGAAGAAATCTTCCTATTGGAACTGGGGATAGCATACGGGTAGAAGGATGTACTTCACTAAGTGCAGGTGAATAGGGCATCCTTCTATAAAAGTAACGAACAGTATTTTTGATTCAGCGCAATATAAGATAGTAAAATGCACAAATCATAATCTATACGTATATCGTTCACAGAATTTAATTAATCTGATTCGTCAGTAATATTTTAATAGTTTGTCAACGAAGTGTTATACTTAGATACTTATAGAATCTTTTTCGACTTTTTAGGGACTTTGTTCGACAAATAACAGTTTCTACAGTAAAGTTATCATCGTAAGAAAGATTAGAAATAGAAATAGATAGGTACTGCAAACCGTAAGGTATTCAAAGAGTATTTAAAACTATACTTCCAATTTGTAAATACCACAAGCCATTCAAAAGGCCGTATTCAAGAATATTCCTAGGATACTATCACGTTGGTATAACTTCTTGAATACGGTAATAAAATAAAATATATTCCGTCGTGGGTACACTAATGAATGTTTTAGTCTAAGCTTATCAAAAGGAATAATTGTTATTTAAAATAAATAAAAACTACGATCTATTTAAATAAATGCTTGTTTTATTTTATTAGTATTTATTTACTTGTATTTTAGAATTAACACTACGTTTTCATTTATTGTCTAATTATAGGAATTTTATTTGTTTTTGTATAATAAACATACACACACAGTAACAATATAATATGGCATATGTATAGTTTAGGTATAGATATTATCTTCTTCTTCTTGCATTCCATTGGTTAAAACAACTTAAGTAAACTAAATTGTCAAAGAAGCGGGAAAGTGGTGACCCCGCAAAAATACGGGTGATGAACTCATTTTATTACGTGTCATAGTGTGCGGTGTGAAAAACTTGACTGCGAATTACACGCACAGTGAAATTCTCAGACATTGTTGTGAATACCTCCGTTTTTAGCTATACTTACTCTGATTGTGGTCCAGTCTGAAAACCAGCGCTACTTCCCATTCCCACATGGGTCTGGAAGTAGAACTACGCTGAGACTTGACCTTTTCAGCCACACCTAAATGCCACCCGGGCTAATGTTATTACGTAGTTTATAAGTACCTAGGTAGATATCTTTACCAACCTTTCTCTTTTTCTTTTACTGTGTGTGCTGAATAAATGTTTTCTATTCTATTCTATTCTATTCTACCTCATTGGTAAGACTCTTAACGCTCCGGTTGCTGCCCCAGGCTCTGCGCCTAGCCTAGACCGACTTCACCTGTAGGCCTAACATGTGCAATGCGTCGCGACGACAAATGAAATATCTCGATAATGTCGAACTGCTCTAACGTAGGTACTATGCTAGAGCACGAGAGAATATTTTGTCAAAGACGAGAAGATTTCTTATGTAGTACATGCTAGGCACGGTGGTCCTGCGCTGACGGTCTCGGTGAAGCAAGAATCCACCGAGATGGCAGAGATTACCGCGGCTTCGCGGCGAAGCGCTCGTGGCGAAGCTTGCTAAGACGTTCTTGATAGATCGTCAAAGTTAAGAAACGTTCTGAGTGGTCACTACTTGGATGGGTGACCGCGAGTGGCATTAATATCGGAGCGCTTCCGTGCTTCGGAGGGCACGTTAAATTGTCGGTCCCGGATTTTAAAGTCGTTAAGTCATGACGGAGGCCTTAAGGCGGCCTAAAAACTCCGTCACCAGAGTAGGCCACTTGCTCATACGAACTTACTTACTTTACCGCGGCTTCTCGCGTCCCAGAGTTTTGGACGGATCATCCCCGTAAGTGGTTCTTGCAAACGGAAGCCGTGCTCGCTCCTCAGAAACTTTCCAGCGAGATATAACCTGGTGATCACCAAATGTCCAAAGAGGCGATACAACAGGTAACTGACATTCTTATTACGCCACCATTCAAAAATTTGAGGCGCTGAAAGGACGACTATTGGCTATTTACGAGGAATCGGAGACGCACCAAGCTGCAGAAATTTATCAGCGAGATAGAGCTAGGCGAACAGCGTCCATCACAGTTAGTTACTGCGTCGAATGAGAGATTTGGCCAGTACCAAATTGCCGGATGAGACTCTAAGAATTTTATGGCACGACCACCTGCCTAGCGCGGTCCGCGGAATTATAACGGTGACCGATACTAGTGACTTAGATGTCCTTGCTAAGATAGCCGACAAGGTAGTGGAGACAACTTCCACGCACAGAGTGGCTGAAGTGAGAGTTTCCCAGCCATCAGGATCCGTCGACGTTTCGGCGGAAATCAGGCAGATAAATAAACGATTGGAAAAGCTCCGTCGACATTTTGGCGGAAATCAGGCAGATAAACAAACGATTGGACAAGCTCCGTCGACATTTTGGCGGAAATCAGGCAGATAAATAAACGATTGGACAAGCTCCGTCGACATTTTGGCGGTAATCAGGCAGATAAACAAACGATTATACAAGCTCCATCGACATTTTGGCGGAAATCAGGCAGATAAATAAACGATTGGACAAGCTCCGTCGATTTGGCGGAAATCAGGCAGATAAACAAACGATTGGACAAGCTCAGTACAAACTTCGGTTTCCGACGTTCGAAGTCCAGAGGTCGCAGTCGTCAGGCTCGCCTGACTCCTCGGAGTAAGACACCAGCTGATAGTAGAACTGCACGGAGCAAGCTTCCAGCCTGGATGTGTCTACCATTTCCGATACATGGACCGGGCGACCAAGTGCAAGAAGAAGATAGATATTATAAAAATATACTTAACATAGTACTTAATACGAAAATGTCATGTTTAACATGAGTTAATATAAAATATAGTGTGACAGATAAAGGCACATTAGGCACAAAGACTTAACAAGTAAATAGTAATGAGTAATGTTATATACTCTAACTAAGGCATGTTTTATTATAACTTTTGATTACGCTTATTAAATAAACGTAATAATAGCACCTTTTTCTTAAATAGACAAGTGAAACTGTTTTTATTTGTTTCAATTAGCTTATCCTAAGAGGTATACAACATCTTATCGGAATAGTTACAAGACGATAGTCGGCTTTGAAAAAATACTTCTGTTTCGAGAGTTCAACTCTTATATTTGATTGTCTATTTCTTTTATTTAAATGGATTTTTTTTTACTATTTTAAAATAACAAGGTACAAAGTTTAGAGAGTATGTACCAAATATTTGTAGAGAGAATGTAGAGACACATTAGTTAAAAGGTTTAACTTGGACAAATGTCTTATATTAAGATAAAAACAAATCAATTACAGGGAATGCATTTTTATCCCCAAGTTAATACTCGTAAGTAGTAAGTATAAGGTTTTAATTAGCAAAATATTTTTAAATGGAAGTATAACCTACCAATAGGAAAATTATCTTACATTAGAAAGTACCTTATTAATTCGATGTAGACCTTAAAATTAGAGTAATATTTGTTGTCTATTTAACTATTTCCATTCAATTCAACCATCTTACCAGTCTTCTGGTCCACTCCATCTATTATAATCGAACTATCATCATTATCATCCACAGCTTGAGGCTTGACTACGGCTTGATCAGTAGTTAATTCTTTCACATGTTTATGAGAGGCAAGTTCTAGCATAAGTGTTTCAAGTTTCTGAGCTTTTCTAGTTTCGTTATGAGTGATGAGAGCGCATAAGTGTTCAGTTAGGAGCTCCTTTCTTTCTTTCTCTTTTTGCAGCTGGATTTTCGCTTGGAGGAACTCTTTTTCCACTTTGAGGTAGTGTTTTCTAGAAAGTAGAGTTGGGATTAGACACATCAGTTATCACACTAATTATCACATTAATATTATAAAGGTGAAAGTTGGTGTGTGTATGTTTGTTACTCCTTCACGCTCAAACGGCTGGACGGATTCGAATGAAATTTGGTACCTACCAGGATT
Organism: Xanthorhoe designata; assembly: GCA_963582015.1. Classification (NCBI taxonomy): domain Eukaryota; kingdom Metazoa; phylum Arthropoda; class Insecta; order Lepidoptera; family Geometridae; genus Xanthorhoe; species Xanthorhoe designata. The sequence goes on from OY757045.1 coordinate 2,673,420, forward strand.
GCTTATACCTGGATTAAAAAATAGGCTACTTTTAATCCCAGTATTCCCACGGGAACGGGAACTATTCACCGCGGGGCGCAGCTAGAGATAAATAATTATAATACATATTACTTAATATAAATAAATAACTTTTAGTTGAAATTTGGTGGTGTTAATCTGTTTATTTAGGTGGTATTGGTCACAAAAGAGCATGTGTGCAGAATCGTTTAAAAGACGATACAAATTTTGATGGTCCTTATCAATAAATTACAAAAAATGCAATCCCCATAGTTCGACACTAGCTCATACAAACTTCTATGATGAATAAACCGAGGCTTTGTCAATGGCGCATATCCCATAAGGCTAGGTTATTCAAATAAATTACAGTAACTTACTCAGCCTCTGAGTATGTAAGACAAGCTGCATCTATTTTCTTCCTCAGCACAGCGACATCTTGTGAAAACTGGCCATCTAACACTTGCAGCTCCTTCTTTATCTTCTCCAGTCTCATCACCTCTTCTGTGGTCTGTCTTGTCCTGGAATTAAGAGATTTCAAATGCATATCTGTAATGTGTATATATTTACAAAAAAACGTATCTAAGTATTATATCAGTCATCTGGTTACCATAACACAAGCATTAAATTGCTTAGCTTGGGACTAGATGACGCCGTGTAAAATGTCCAAGGATATTAATGGCAATTCGGAGTATCGCAAAAGCTAAACTTAACTAACCAAAAATGTTGCCGTCCCTTTCATAGCAATAGGAATAAAAAGGATGTAATTAATTTTAGTTAGTTTAGTGTTAGCTTTTGCGACACTCCAAATTGCCACTATTATTATATTATATTATTATATTAGGATGGTTTTTTTGCTGATGCATTTTGTTACGCCCTTCTATAAACATCTACACTTCAGAATCATGGTATGCTATCTATGTATGTAGAGGCTTGATAGAAAAGCTCTTTTGAATAAATTAGCTTTTAATTTTCAGAATAAAAAAAGAATTATTCTAATAATGGAAATATGTGCAACTATTTTTATGTTATAGCAGAGAAAGTTCCTTTAAAATTTGATCATTTAAGATATTTCTAAGGCATTTAACAGTGTTTAATCTATTTCACAACATTATAACAAAGAATCTCTAACATAATTTTAATAATGTAATACCTGCATTTTGCGAGTCATGTAGACAAAGTAAAAATGAAAAGTATTGATCTCTCACCATATTGTTTTGTTTATTAATAGCAGAAACTTGTTAACCATATTCACTGCATTTCAGAAACACATTATTATCATTACTAGAACTACAATCTTGTGCGTGAAACTAGGATGGCATGAGATAACAGATCAATGATAGATAAGTACCAGATAGTATTTCAGATATCTGTTATGTACTTACCTATAACTTTAATTTGCAATGACTCCAATACAAACTCATACTTCTATACTTTTTTCATTAAAGATACTTTTTTTACTCATAAACAATAATCATCAATATGACCATTTCATTCTATTAAATTAAATCATTGGTGTTTTCAGCATGGTGCTCTTTCATTTCTATAAATAATACATTAAAATACTATCTTGAACTTAATTAAGATAAATACATCCTCACAACATTTTCATACCTCTTACCTGGTACTCCTCATCTTTTCATATTACTTTCTCTTAGGAATTGCAAGATTTAGGACAAGTAAAAAGGTTTGATAAGGTTTCAAAAAGCTTTTTTTTAAAAAAAGGGAGTCATTCTTACCTATCAGCAAGGGCTTTGGACAGCATTTCCTTCCTTTTCTTATTCTGTTCCTCCATTAACTTCTGTTTAAGCTGCAATTCCTCTAGCTTAGCTCTGTGCGAGGATAAATCATCTTCAACGAAATCCACACCTCTAACTATATCAGGAGTGGTATTTACTTTGATGTGCACTTCATCTATTATTTCTTCAACATTTTGATTGCTTTCTTTCTCATTATACTCAATTGTGATCACATTTTCAATTTCATTAATACTACCATTCTCAGGTTTTATGACTGTCTCATCATTTATAGGAGGTTTGATGCTTAGCCGACATTTGTCGAATTGGAGGTCATCAATGGCATCATCAATTCTCTGATTTTGTAAGTTCACTGTTTTATACTGGTATGCTTTTTTTTTAGCGGAGATTAATTTTGTAGGTTTTTTTGTGTATGCAGTGTGATTTTCTGTAAAGCAAATTTTTGTTAAACTATTGGGTGCCTATTTAGCCCTTACAACCAGTTTCAACCTAGGTATATATCTTTGGTTTTGCTTACAAAGGTAGATATTAGTGATTTTTTTTGGAAGGAAGTAATGTCAAATATCTACTAACAGTAGGTACCAAAGCAGGACCAATAGATAAATAGGTTATTAAGACTGACCGTTAGTTACCTACCATATAATTTATCAGAGTAGTATCAGACTGTTTCCGCTAAAGCGACAAGCGAAATCACTCCTGATAACAATTATAACAAAACGTTCTATGATCACTTGTTAGCTTTCACGATGTAATACATATGTAGTTATACCTACTTAAATAAAAAAACTAAATACCAACTTAGAAACTACAGTTTGAATTTGCATCATACTTTATTTTGGTAATGATTTAGCGGGTTTTTAACTTTGTAGCAAACAATTGTATATAATTAGCAGATTCATAGAGAATAATTTAGCTAGGAATAATGATAAACACAAGAAATAGAAAAAATGTGAGAAACTTTTTACCATTGTTTGCTGCGGTCTCTCCGTCAGATTTTATTCTTTTCAGGTCCTCTTCACTAAAACCAGTGAATGTTGACATTGTTTTCTATGTTTGTGGTCTCTGTAGACGACTATTTAATTAGTTGCCGACGGTCATAGATTTTTCTGCATGAAAATTAATTTTCTGGCTTTGTTGTTTACATTCAGTTTGACATTTGCAAACAATTTCTAAATGACGTCATCATCGTAGTCACAGACTGATGCTAACGATCGTAGTCGTGGTAACGTAGAGATGTGCGTGAGTATTTGACTATAGTACCATAAATTATTACGTAGCAAACAAGCAAACAAAACTAAATTAATAACAAAATAATTTAACAGTGCTGCTGTGAGAGAAGGCCTAATAAAGATTACTTTAGTTTGGCTAATGGCTTTTTTCATTCCCTCAATAAATAATGTTTTTGGCATTATCTGGAATTCTGGAGCAAGTTTTAGCATTTTTACAAAATAAAAAACGGCAACACTGCTAAGCGTAGTCGATAGATCGAAGTTTGGATAATCCAAAGAGATTACGTTTACTTGTTTACAATCTACAATCTTCATAAAGTAATAGTTATTATATAGTCTGTGTGTTCAATTCATCGATGTATTACATCTGTGGTTTAATTGCATCCTAATTCCTAGTAGTCTGTGGGTGTTTTTATTCTCTTTGGTTCAATTCCTCCAGTTCATTCATTCACTCATTCATTTCAGAGCGGCTTTTTTGCATTTCTTTCCGATTTTGAGGTTAGATACAATCTACAAAATTACAAATTTATTTTGTTTTTCCTGACCAAAAAAAGTATGTAACAGAACTATCAAGCTTTTTCAGCGTACTAGACTGTCTCCTTACATACATTTTCTTATGTTGCAGGCCTAAACTCTAAAAATGGCGGCGGCTATGCCAATCAACCCCAAGCCTTTCCTCAACAGCTTGACTGGCAAATCTGTACTTGTAAAACTAAAGTGGGGTCACGAATACAAAGGCTTGCTGGTATCAGCAGATGGATACATGAACCTACAGCTAGCCAACACTGAAGAAATGGTAGATGGATCATGCACAGGTTAGTTTTTTCCACTGTGATTAGAACTTCAACAACTAAGCTTGTTTACCTTTTAGGTATTGTGTGATTGCAAAGTGAGTATAGCATCAATGACTTAGGAATAGGCATAAGTACATACCTACATGTTTACCGCACAAACAGAATACCTTATCATCTGACTAGCCTCACACTGTAGGACTCAGTTTGCATGCTCTTTGAAATAATAATATCGTCATCTTCCGATAGGAATATGCGGAGAAGTAGGAAGTAGTGTATGAGTGTGACATGGATCACAACTAGCGAGTCATCTACAAATACCGTCTTTGAATTAAGCAGGAGGCAGATCTTAGAGAAAACATGCTTTGAGAATAGCATCACTCTCTTGTTTCAAAATCAGTAACCTCTTTGTTATTTCAGGTAACCTTGGAGAAGTCCTAATCAGATGTAACAATGTTCTGTATGTAAGAGGGGCAGAGGAGGAAGATGAAGAGGGAGAAATGAAAGAATAAATAAATTAGAAAATGATGTCCTAATTTTTAAGTCCTCACCATTTTAGGGTAATTAAGGTATTTTGTAAGATTACATTTCCATTTGTGAAATAGATATAAGTTACTTCTGTATAAAAGTGTTTTATTTTTTAGAAATAAATCTGTGTCATTACAACTGGTCGAACTATGCTTGCGCTAGCATGTAGATAATTTTTTATTGTATGTACAATTCTAGCTTTATCTATTTGCTAAAGCCACTGACAAGTTTCATAAATACATAATTTGTCAAATAACTATTCTTCATGAATAGATTCACTAACATTTTATAGGTGGAAGTTTGCTCAAATGTATGAATGTTTATTACTCCTACACACTCAAAGAGCTGAACGGATTTAAATGAAATTTGGTATCAGGATAGCCAATATCCTGGATTAACACATAGGCTATTTTTCATTCTGGTATTCCCAGGTGAACGGGAGCTGCTCCCTGTAGTTGACAGGGAGCAGCTAGTGTTACTGGTAAAGTACACAGGTAACATCACATTCTACAATCAAATAACCTTACACTACACAATGTCACTAGGATAAATTATAAAAAAATATCATTAAAATTTAATCTAACAAAGTTATTTTTGACGACCTCTGTGGCGCAGTGGGCGAAAGCCCGCCTGAGATGCAGAGGTTGCGGGTTCGATCCCCGCCGCGGGACAAATGTTTGCATGTTCTGTAGATATTTTTTCCGGGTCTGGTTGTTTTTTTATGTATATTATGTATGTATTTACAAAAAAAAAAAATGTATCTATGTAATATATCAGTCATCTGGTTACCATAACACAAGCATTAAATTGCTTAGCTTGGGACTAGATGACGTCGTGTGGAATGTCCAAGGATATTTATTTATTTATATTTATTTATTTATTTTGGTGATGGTAAACAAATGGTAAAACTATTCCTAATAATCAAACATCAGTGATATGATTTCTCTCTTTATTCTCGGAATCCATTTCACATGAACCACATCACACAAAACACATTACACATTTTACTTACAACACTATCATTCATTGAGATGTATTAAAGAGTCACAATCTAATAGCTGAAAACACTCAAAAAATGTGCGTGCAATTTCAATGTTCTACAATGACATTTGACATTTGAATGTAGACGTTATGTGCTGTTTGTTTTAGTGTTCAATGTCGCTTGTACGCAAAAAAGTAAAACTCGGCGCACTACGTAGTGTGCGCAGAGTTTTGGCGTTTACATTTTCTATGTCTGATTGTGGCTCTATAATACATCTCAATGCTATCATTTCATATATTCTGAAGAATTTTCAAAGATTTCCACAACTAGATGCGATTAAGAATAATACCACATTGAGATTTCAAGATATTATAAATATGTTGTATGTAACATTTATTTTACTGATAAAAAAGTTACACACCATCATCATCTTCCTGCCCTTATCCCACATCCACACACATTCCTTTGAAAAACAAGATCTAATTTTCTAGAAATATCACTTTGTTATTGCAATGTAAGACAGGGATGGCATTATTTTTACTATTGCTTACTATCTTTCCCGTTTATATTTTTGCGTATTCCGCAGGCGTAGCATGCATGCGCATACCAATACAATTTTTTTCCGAGTCAAGAATCAAGTTATCTCTACTTGAGATTTTTTATTTTTCATTTGTTTCGGTCAGAAGCAGCATTGATCCAGTGCGCAGTGTTAGGATACACTGCGCACTGGATCCTGGCATTATGAATAAAAGTTTACATCTTTGTGTTTATCACTATTGTGCATATTAAAGTTTAAAGGTAGAATACAATTCACCTCGGTAATAGTGGCAATTCTGAGTGTCGCAAAAGCTAAACTTAGCTATCTAAAAATATTGCCGTCCCTTTTATAGCGATGGAAATTAAAAGGATGGCATTAATTTTAGTTAGTTTAGTTTAGCTTTTGCGACACTCAGAATAGCCACTATTATCATGTTAAAAAAGTGGAATAAACCACGATACAAAGAATACTGTTACAAAAAATGGTTTGAGCTGTGAAATTCAGTGCATTCAAAAATAAGGTTCTACAAAATTGCACACAATGTCCACATGAAGCAAATTTTCCATATAAGTAAATATGGATGAACAATAAGTTAAGAGTATTTTCGCTTTGAAAATGTAATAAGCGTTGTAGGTATAGCGTTTCATTGTACTATTCAATCTTCATACAATAACTATCATACCACACTTGTATGAAAATAAAATCTGTTGAGTTTGAAATTTATTTCATCGGACAATTTAAAACCTAAATGAGCTTAAGTCACAGCCATTTTCTATAGCAAGTTCCATCCAAATTAGTGAAGCTGAATTACTAACACATTCTAATTTAAACTCATTTACTTCAATAGGTATTGCCAATAGTTATAACTTTACACAAACTATGCTAAGTTACCAGCTCTCTTTCACTCTCATAGTGGATCTCCTTTAGTGCAAAAGAGATGAAAGTATTGTCCTAAGTATATTACAGAATAAATCGTTTCTAGTAAAAGTAAGCGGTTATAGCGACAAATCTCTTATCCAAATAACTCTGCTCCACCTCTACTGAGCCCCCAACTTCTTTCGCAAGAGACAAGATCTGAAAATGAAAATATTAAAGTAAATTTAAAGTTTGTATGAGGCCACATTTTTATTGGAGGCTGGTTTGTTCGTTCGTTTGTAGGAGCAAGGAGTTTTTAGGCCGCCTAAAGGCCTCCGTCATGGCTTAACGACTTTAAAAGCCGGGACCGACAATGTAACGAGGCTGGTAGAATGACAGTTATCTCACCTGATCAGGTCTGGAGTTCCTAGGCAGGTACAAATACACTGTGGGAGAGATGGTCCTGGCTGCGCACATCAGCTCCGAAGCAGGTTTGGGTTGCAGCATCGTTTCTATATCGTATTGAGCATTCTGGAATAAATGAATAATTCATTGAAAAGTCAAATCGGTAGTTTAATCCATAGAGTAACTTTGTATATTTAATCTTCCAAAGAAATAAAAGAAAAATCATTTATTCTGGTAGGACCTCAAGGATCACTTCAGTATCGTCTTACATGCTAGGTGATTCTAATGCCTGTCAAAGAACTTTAGAATCAAATTAACCGTGGAAAGTTATACATACACTTATCATTATCACATAATCTTCACTTTATAAGAAACAAATATTTTAAATGCTGGTAATGTCAACTACTTATACTACAGAATAAATTATGGAAGCCTCACTTCGCAAAAACATTCATTTAAATAGCGACTCTTAGCATGACGCAACAAAGTGCAAATCAGCTCGCACAAGCTCGTGCCGATCGTTAAACCATGCCATTTCATTCTTACAAAGTCCAGATTTAATATTCATCAATCACTCACTTGAGCCATCTTATGATCACTGCAAACTTACCCCCCTATGCATATTGGTTCAGTAAACCTACTTTAGCTAAAACGGATATTCAATCTCTTTTCATTGACATAAGAGTAATAAGAAAAAAACATTCTTATCTATATTAAATTGTCAAATCTCTATGAATAAGATCATTATTCCAGTAGAAAACATGCTCAATAGCTACATTGCCAGAATGCGTGTTCTTACATTAGAATAGTTGGGTCCACCCCACGGCGGGCTAAGGAAGACCATATCAGCCTCCAAACTTGGAGCCAGTTCGAAGAAGTCCCCGACTATAAATTCTATGCGATCCGCGACGCCGTATACTGTTGCGTTGTGTTTCGCCATTTCTATCTTCACAGGGTCTATGTCTATTGCTATCACTGGAACAAGGTTATTCATATTTATTCATCTGCATTACAGATAACTAACTACGCGGTATTCGCTGCTGCCGCTGTGGGAAGCGAAAATACCGCGCAGGTATTTTCTATGAAGTTCCGTGGCGCGGTATTTCCGCTTCCCACAGCGGCAGCGAATACCGCGTAGGCCGAACGGTCTTTATACGATTCTAGTTACTATCTATAAAATCTCAGTTTTTAAGGGCACCACACTTCTGAACAGAAATCAGAGCATGATGGAGAATTTATTTTCTGAGAATAATGAGAAGCAATCTGAAACAACATAAAGGCTGTTTTTTAGACTTTAAATTATTGTTATTGTTTGTACTTGCTTCTGACGACAGTCTAGTCATTTTTTTTTTTTTTGTATTTTAAACTGTTTAAGTTATCTAAGTAACTATTAATTAATCGTCTACCAAATTTTGTAAAAAAAACTTTCAAAAAAAGAATTATAACTATTTTTTTAAACAATCATTTTGATTAAATTGTACAGCACTCCCGCAATCAAGACAAATTCGTCATTTCCTAATCATAAAACTCATGCACTGAAAAATACAAAAATGAGCAATCTTACCTTTCTTGCTAGTAAATGCGAATTGTATAGTATTACCGCCGGCCCCACAGAACGCGTCAAGCACTGTATCGTACGTATACTTGCAGGCGATATGCCGCGCTACATTCTCTGGAGTCACGCTGAACCAACTCTCGCGGTCCAGTCGAATGCCTTCGTCGAACCTAAAACAAATCACGAACTAAGTTAAATCGTTAAATCAGCAGCAATAACAGACAACATTTTTTTTTTAGTGTTTGTTGTAATGACTGAGTTAGAATAATAATCTGTAGTGGTCAGTTCGAAATTCGAATAAATCCTTCTTGGTGCGCGAGTGAAAATGAATTCGTATTTCTTATTTTTAATTTGTAGGCAGTGCAAAGAAAATGATAACATACAACCTAACTCAGAATAAAATCTCATAGCACCTAAACATTTCTGAAAGCAACCTTGATCATCATCATCATCTTCCTGCCCTTATCCCACCTTACGTGGGGTCGGCACAACATGTATTTCTGAAAGCAACCTTGATCAAGCACATTATTCCCATGAGGAAAAATGATATTCAGTGCTGTAATTACTTACTTTAGGAAAGGTTTGCATGACACATAATATGCCATAGACGAGCAGGTAGTAAAAAATATTTTTACCTGTGGAAAAGGGAGTGCCTCTTCTTCCAATACTTCATCATGCGTGGATCGTCTCTCAACTCTTCCGGCATGCTCGCGAGGATTTCTTCTTGTATCTTCGCCTGACGCTTTTGCCGTCGGCGCCGCTTAGACGACTCTGTGGCAGCTACTGCACAAAATGATGGTTATTGGTAATAAATCATTGACCTCAATATCAATAAGTGTTAACGAGTGATAGAGGAGAGTGGAAGAGAAAAACATTGTGCCGACCCCGCGTGGGATAAGGGCAGGAGAATGATGATGAATATCAATTATTTACATCATAATCATCATCATCATAGTCAGCTTTTTGTGACCCACTGCTGGGCATAAGCCTCCTTCCATAACCGCCAATCAGCTCTACTTTGGGCCTTTTGCATACAGGTCTTACATTTCTTCTCTTAATCGGAGAACTCAGATTATGTCCAGTATAGACGGCAGTAATAACAATAAGTAAATAGATTTCTTCGACGGTAAATAATGTAGCCCTTTTCTTTCTAAACACTCACCTAGTTTAGGAAGTGTTTTATTTATTCCTTTTTGCGCGTCAATTTTTTTCTTTTTTTTATTACACTTGTGTTTTCGTTTCGGCATAATGAAATGAATTGAAGAGCACGTTAACACTTTCTGAACTTGTTTAAGTATAATATACACAGAAAAAAACACGCCACTTGTACGCTAGTTTGACATTAATAATTTAACAAAGAATAAATTATCTAAACCCTTCCATGTGTGCTGTAATGTGTGTGTGTGTCAATAAAGTCTTTATCTATCTATCTATCTACCTCAAATGCTTTTGATAAGCCCCCAACCACAGACAATGTCCTCTTCTATGTAAACTGTAAAGGTCACACGTCACAGACTACTAAAGATGCCAACGCAATTATAGGTAACTAGCTGCGCCCCGCGGTGTTACCCGCGATGAATAGTTCCCGTTCCCATTGGAATACCGGGATCAAAGTAGCCTACGTGTTAATCCAGGATAAAAGCTATCCTGGTACCTAATTTCATTGAAATCCGTCCAGCCGTTTGAGCGTGAAGGAGTAACAAACATTCACAATTACATTACACACACAAAATTTCAACTCTCTTATATTAGTGCGATTATATATTGTATGGTCTGGTCGTGGATTCGAATCCGGCTGCACATCAATGGATTTTTCGTTTTGAAAATAAACATGCGCTTTATCATGTGCTCTAAACGGTGAAGGAAAACATCGTGAGGAAACCAGAGAGAGACAAGCTTACGCCCGCGGTTTTGACCGCGTGATACATACCTGGATAAAAGTAGCTTAGGTGTTATTCTTCGCCTTATTCAATATCTACGTTGCCTGGGAATATAACTGTAGGTAAACTTAGAATCTAGGTCCTAAATAATATAAAAACAACTTACCAGCATTCTCAACAGAATCCACTTTAATTTCAGATTCTTTATCGCTATTCGACTCAGCATCAGACGGTAACGGGATTTCAGATGCTGCCACCAAATCTTCATCTTCTCCCTCAGCTATATCGACCCTATTCTGTACGTCGTAAGGCATCGAATCGCTTACATTCCTCACTGCATTTTCATGTTGTTCAGATACAGAATCGCTTTTATTTACACTGTCTTTGCTATCGTCGGAAAGTTTGTTTGCTTCTTCTGAGTTTTGTTCTAGGGTCCTAAGCATTTGGATAGCTTGTGTTCTGAAATCTGGACATTCGTCCTCTGTTTGCATTTCTCTGTCGTATTGTGATTCTTTGTCCTGTGAAAAGGTAAATTCTCAGGAGTGACCTTTCAAAGACTTTCGACGTGGCAAAGCTTCTATTATATCCGAGATTTTAATTTAAAGTTCAACGAAGGACTGAAGCGCAATTAAAATACAACAGTGGTGGTAGCATCAAACTATAATTTGGAATAATTTTTTGGTTCATCTTGAATTTAAAAGAACGGAGTTTCACAGGGGCCCATTATATGGCTTGTAATGTTTCTGTGTTTCGCAAATCATAAACCTAAATTCTTGAACAACCAAATAAGTAAAATTTTATGGTCATTGAAAATGGAACACAATTATACAACACGAAATCAATTACCAGGACAAAATTTTTGGAACACTGATTTATAATTCACTATTGGTGTTATTCCCAGTCATAATCTATGTACCTAATATTCCAAGTTACAGCCAAATCTGTTCAGTAGTTTTCGCGTGAGTAACAAACATCCATCCATCCATCCATTCATACTTACAAACTTTCGCGTCTATAATATTAGTAGGATTTAATAAAATGTGGGTAGGTACCTGATCTACTGGATTCCCATCTTCATCAAAGTAAGTCTTCCTGGGAGCTCCGAACTTTTTGAACCTCGAAGGGGGGCGTAGTCTTACTGCCCTCTTACGATACACCATGCTACCTTTCGGCAGAGCATTGTTTTCGACACAGAAACCCATCATTTCAAATGTGGACTTTATTTTCTCAGCAACCGTTTCATCTTGATCCAACTCATGGCTAAAAACGGTAGAATTCAACAATTAAATATGAAATTAATGTTAGTAAAAGACAATGAAAGCGTATCAAATAAATGTTATTTAAAATTTAGTGTTTCGTAGGTCAAATGATTGTAGTTTTAAAATAAAGACAATTAAGAAATTTTACCTCCTTTTCAAATTAAGAGGAGTTTCATCCGGGGGTTCGTCATCGCCGTCTTCGTAACTAAACGATGATGTTAAATTGTTATTACCAACAGTCTGCATATTTACATTACTATTCTTTATATCTTTCTCTGTGACTGTTTCTTCTCTATTTTTCTTATCACTGTTTCCATCATCTGCCTCAGTAACCTCATTCTTATCGTCGCTTATATTTACATCTTCAGGTTTATTCTGCTCTTCTTTCAACAGATTTTGTAGCAAAATGCCAACTGAGCCTAGGTACTTATCAGTCTTTTTTCGACCCCTTTTTCGTTGTTTAGTTGTAGTATCTTCGATTTTGATCTGTTCAACTTTAGCTGCAACTGTTTGGACTTCAATAACAGTCGGTAATTCCTGTGAATTTCCTTCACTGTTCTCACATTCAATGTCCAACACCTTCTCTATATCTGGATGTCTTTCTATTTCTATATCCTGCATTTTCTCTTTCAAATCTAAGTTATCTATGTTCTCGATTTTGATAGCAGGTATATCTCGCTCACTAAACATTTCGAGATAGTTTGCATAATGCAAAGCATATTGTTCCCCAAAATGTTTTTTCCACAGAAATCCCCAGTACTGATCTGTGTCCATCTCTTCAATATTTTCAGGGTCCAATTCTACATTAGCTATTCTCGTCTGATCATTCGACTGATCATCAGATGTTGACGATGATAAACTGAAGTCGTCAGTAGGTGTTGATTCTGAAGTGACGTGGCTTGAACTAATATCATAGCTGGACATGGTAATTTTCGTGACATTTGTCATAGAATCTGTGCCAGCGAATGTTCTTGGACTAACTATTCGTTCATGCTCAGAACAAGAGCGCCTTCTACCAACCGACAACCAAGACTCTTCTTTACTTTCATATCTATAATTTTTTTCTTGAGTCTGATTCTGCCCTCTCTTACAAGGATTGACTTTTGAATCATAGGAAAACTTCCTTTCCCTTATACCATCATCAGCATTATCAGATTCACTGTAAATCTGATCAACTGATCGTTGTTTTGGAAGTTTATTATCATCCATAAGTAAATCATTGTTTTCATCTAAGTATGTCGGATTAATGTAATCACTATATTTTTTTATCCATGACGCCCAGATTAGTCTTTCTCCGTTTATCGCCCAGAATTTGTTCCATGTAGTTTCAGAGAGGTAGTTTTCAGTTTCTGTGACCGGAAAGTCTTGGTCCATGCACTCTACCTTATCTTGGTTTGTGTAGTCAGAATGGCAGTCTTGGTATGTTAGGTCGGCGCCACTGTCGCTAGGTTGAAGTGCATGAGAGGTGCTGTGTATGTTTGCTGCATCATGCTCATCAGTTGAGCAGCAGTTGTCGGTGTGAGAGGCACTGCAGTAACAACTGGCTCCCTCATCTTTCTATTAACAAATAATGAACTTACTTTAATAAATAAGAAATTAGACATCTACAGCAGGGCAGCTATGCTACAGACACAGAATTGCCCTTCTCTTGAGGGTTTTAAAAATGATCACTTACCTCGCACTTGACCTTATAAGAGGTGTCCAATGAGAAGTGTACATGGGAATGGTCATCACCTGGCTGTGACTGTGTGTCCTTCTGGCCTTCTGCATCACTCTCACTGGCTTCTTTATCAACATAGTAGAATTTAAGCCCATCCCTAGTAAAAAAAAAGGAAAATTTCTTAGTTTACAAGTACTTAGTTGGTGATGAATGACTTAGAAAGTCTATCATTAGTAAACATAGGCATGGAACCTTTGACAAAAATTTGGGCTTGTTGATGTTATGTTTTAGAATTTAGAGAATACCTACCTACCTATCTCATTTTTATAAAAATTTATATTCCAGAAACATCAATTGTCTTGGTTATGTAGTTATAGGATTTAGATGAAATTATTAAATGTATCACTTACCTAATGTAGGCCCTGCTGCACAGGCAATATAGGTAGTTCTCCTCGTCGTTATCATCATCATCTCTGTCCAAATTGAAATGGAATTCAGCAAGAGGTTCCCATCGATGGTAGTGATCATAGTACTCGGACATTTTCGCTGATAATAACAACAATAATTCGAGTAAAACGTGCAGTAGTTGTTGTTTTATCGATTTGTAGACTAATAATTCAACAGGCCTACCATTGTATGTCAGAATTTCACAACCTTCTCAAAAAATCGAAATTTTCGCACACTCCATCTGTCCGATGCATTCAGAATTCAGTCCACAGATTAGGTAGAGACAGATATACAATAGTACTCTGTGGGTAGAGATACTCCAAGAGCATGTAATAGATAGATACTATTCAGTCAATTTCAGTCCCATCCTCCTCCGTTTCATTTTGATTTTGTTTCCTTTTCTTCGAATTTAATAAAATTGTTAGAAGACTATTTCGCCATTCTGCATAAAACGGAACAGCTTTTTGTCTTATCGATTTTTAGTTAGTAAAACACGGTCACACATTCTACCAAAAATTCTGCAAAGGAATATGAAACATTCGGTATTTCATAGGAGAAAGAGTACCAACACAAGATACCTATCATTAAAAATTGATTGAGCTGTTCTCTATGTATTTTTCGAGTTTGGGTTTTTTAACAAAATCACTTAGACACATATTGCATTGATGTCAGTTTCCAAAACATTTGTTGAACGTCAGTTCTTTGACGTCCGTCAGTCAGGTGATTCTTTTTTCCTTTGTCAATGTTTGGCACAGCTTTCTTTTGACAGTGACGTGACAGCGTAGTGTTAGTCTTTGAGTTTGTGTGACAGGCAGGAAAAGGAATATTATTTTATTGCACGTTGTTTGTGGCCGAATTATTGAATTGAAACACCGATTTTTTTGAAGAAAGCAGATTGCTACGTGACTAAAAAATTGCTGTGTTACATCAGGAAAAATGGGAGGAAAGAAAAACAAGGATTCCCTTGGAAGATCACTGATAAAAGATAGATTCTCTAAAAACCGCAACAAGAAACATGTCGAAGACAACTCCATGGTATGTGTTGATTCTACCTCATTTTGTTCATATTAGAATTTGTTATTCTATGCAGTTAGGGTAGCTATTTCGTCAACAGCTATTATAATATTCAATAATTTTGTTTTTATAATGCATACCCTATATCCTATCATGGTCGAATTCCCTTTATCCTCTAACTAAATGTAAACAGTGGAGGGTAACCTTAAATTTCGGACCATTAACTAAGTAATTTTGCAAATATTTAAGAAAATTTAACTACTACCACCTCTGAACGTAATTGTAGCAGTTAATTTTTCTCATCAAAACACCGAACAATTCATAATAATTTGCATTACTTTACACTTGTTCTCTTTTCAGCTTCACACAACAGAGGTTAACGATGGCTATGACTGGGGCCGTCTTAACCTCCAATCAGTGACAGCTGAGTCGTCATTACAAGAGTTCTTATCAACGGCAGAACTTGCTAACCGAGAGTTTACTGCTGAGAAGCTAAACTTGAAGTATGTCAAGTCGGTGCCTACAGAGGTCTCTGTGGTGACTTCACAGCCTAACTTTGATGAGCCCTTGACTGTGCCACGCAGGTAATGATAGTGTTAAGAAATTTTGTAGATTATACTATACAGAAAAGATCATAATCTACTGTCTTTAACCTGTCAACCGGCGGAACGACCCCGGGGTCGACAAAGTACTTATCTAACTAATTCTGTCGAATAATTCGCGAATTTCGACATTTCGAATCTGAATCGGTTAAAAAAGCGATTACCTAAAACTTAAAAGTCACAAACAAAGTCATAGAAAGAATTAAAAACTAAAATTAAATAAAAATTTTTAATCTTGAATATTTAATTCCAATTTCTGTAAAAGGTACCAACGGGGGTCGTTCCGCCGGTTGACGGCGGTTCGACATAATTCGCCCGTTAATTGACAGGTTAAATGTCAAATGCCTAGACTGTGATATATCCTTACTTATAAATATTTGTTTTCTATTTCTATACATATATAAGTATGTTACTTAAAGGTTATCTGATACAATGATGTACTTAGATTTTTCTTTCCCTGATGTGAGCTTCTGTTTGCGTTTAAATAATTAAAACTTATTAGGAAATTATTTAAATATTAGGTAGGTACCATACCTTTCAATATGTTGCAGACCACCATGGAAGCCTGGTATCTCAGCAGAAGAGCAGCTGGAAATGGAACGGCAAGCCTTCCTCGAATGGCGTCGGCATCTGAACGACCTTCAAGCAGCGCTCGGCGCGGCGGTCACGCCTTATGAAAGGAATATTGAGCTTTGGAGGCAACTATGGAGAACTCTGGAGAAGTCTGATATTGTACTACTGCTATTGGATGCTAGGAATCCTTTACTTTTTAGGTAAGTGTATTGTAAATACAATTGGAATTTATCATGGGAATAAATCACTATCTTCTTCTTCTTTCTGCCCTTATCCCACTACGTGGGGTCGGCACAACATAAATATGTTCTTCCATTTCCCTCTATCAAATATTTTACCATAGGAAGCAAAACCAGAAAGAAGCAGATAGATTTTTTTTATATTTTTTTATTCTTTTTGTCTTGCAATCTGCCTATCTGGGCATTAGGCTAGAGTTTTGTTCTTGCCGATTGTGACTTGACCAATCATAATGACATGAATTGAAACAGCCCAGTGGTTGTTCCATAAAGTATTCCAGTGGTTGTTCCATAAGAAGCGGATAGATAAGATATTGAAACTGGACATAAGACATCTTCAAGGATGAAACGCTTAAAAAGTTTTGAGAGAGATACTGCACCTTAAAGATACTGTGTGATTTTTTTTTAGTGAGTACATTTTTACTAATTATAATTTAGTGGATAATTGATTGATGATTTTCCCTACAGATGTGCTGATTTAGAGCAGTATGCATCTGAACAGCAATGTAAAGTTATTCTACTGTTGAACAAGGCAGATTTGACCAGTGAATATGAAAGAAAATGTTGGGCAGAACACTTCACAAAAGAGGTATCTTAACATACTTTTAAGTAGATATAAGTACTGGGGGCTAAATTGCTGTTTTAGCTGAATCATAGTTATATTATTATGATAATTTTGTATGAAATTTATCATTTATGAGTCAGCAAAACTGCCTTTTTATCTGGCTAGGATTTTATTGTGTCATTTAACTACTTTTTTATATTATATTCGCGACGTTTCGGTTGTGTGCCAACAACCCGTCTATAGGTTAATTTATCAAATATCTGTAAATAATAAAATTGCAATAGAGTTTTACTTTAACTGTGTTTACAGTTGAATATTGTATGAATAAATAATGTATGATCTATAATCTAAAAATCATCATTTATATATTGGAGGACATCTTTGACTTGCATATTAAAAAAACATTTCTATGACACATTGAAGCACAACTTACATTGTTGCCTTTTTAACTTTTAAAAATTACTTTCTTTCAGAATGTCTTTGTTAACTTTTAAAATTACTTTCTTTCAGAATGTCTCCATAATATTCTTCTCGGCAGCTAAAGACTCAAAAGAACGTAAAATATCCGAAGCCAGTACTAGCGACGAAGCAACCAAAAGCATTAGTATCAATGACGACATTGACTCTGACACCGAATCAGCCCGCTCAGATATAGACGCAGATTCAGAAAACGAAGATTATGACGTAAAAGATGCTCTAGTTTCAACACAACAAGACATAGAATCGTTTAAAAAGCAAATAATTGAACTCGACAAAGCAGTTTCCAACACCGCTGATAGATTCGATCGTATACAAGAAGCTTTAGACAAGGTTGTTGAGAATTTAAGACTTGGGAAGCCGATAGAACCTTTCCGCACTGAAACAGCACAAAATACTGAACAGGTCCAAGAAACTGAAGACGTGAATACATTAAGGAATTCACATGAGGTTTATGATAGAGAGAGGTTGCTGGATGTTTTGAGGAATCAGATAGTAGAGAATAAGAAGAATCCGCCGCGAATAAGTGTGGGCATGATTGGGTATCCGAACGTTGGTAAATCTAGTACTGTCAATGTATTGATGCAGACTAAAAAGGTAAGAAAGAAAACAATTTTTGATCAATGTTTTTTCTAGGCAAGTAGTCATTATATTAACACAACGAGAAATTACTCACATAAAATAATTGCCGATATAGGTTTAGATTTTGGAAAAATGAAAACCTCTGGTGACGGAGTTTTTAGGCCGCCTGAAGGCCTCCGTCTTGGCTTACCGATTTTAAAAGCCGGGACCGACTATTTAACGTGCCTTTCGAAGTACTGAAGCGCTCAATAGTTATGCCACTTAACTTCAACGATCTATTAAGAACGCCACGAGCGTTTCCTTGAACTATTGATAACTAAATGTGAAACTAAGAAGTTAAATAATCGGACTTATTCCTCAGGTGAGTGTGAGTTCAATGCCGGGGCACACGCGTCACATCCAATCCCTCATACTGGACGATATCGAGTTGCTGGACTGTCCCGGCCTCGTGTTGCCGGCCTACGCCGTCGCACCGGACTTGTTGCTAACTGCCGTCCTGCCTATCGACCAGGTAAATAAACCCTTTCTATACTAGTCTATACTAGTCCATACTAGTCTATACTAGTCCATACTAGTCTATACTAGTCCATACTAGTCTATACTAGTCCATACTAGTCTATACTAGTCCATACTAGTCTATACTAGTCCATACTAGTCTATACTAGTCCATACTAGTCTATACTAGTCCATACTAGTCTATACTAGTTTGTACTAGTCTATACTAGTCTGTACTAGTATTATAAAGAGGTAAAGTTGGTTAGTTTGTTTGTTTGGGATAACCGCCGAAACTACTCATCCGGTTTCAAAAATTCTTTCACTGATGTGTAGCATGGACTTTCCAAATGATCATAGGCTATATTTTATCAAGGTGGGTACCACGCGAGCAAAGCCACGGGCGAGTAAGCTATTATTTATAATCACACTATATTAAAAGGTAAAAGTTTGTGTCCGTGTGTAAGTATGTAAGTGTGTTTGTTACTCTTTCACGCTCAAACGGCTTTACGGATTTGAATGAAATTTGGTACCAGAATTGCTTATACCCTGGATTAAAGAATAGGCCTCTACCGTTACCGTACTTTTGATACCGGTATTCCCACGAGAAAGGCAATTATTCACTGCGGGTAACACCGCGGGGCGCAGCTAGTAGACGATAATAGGATGTATGTGATTACGTTACGGGTCTGGATGTTTTTCTATCTATAATAATTATGTATGTATTTACAAAAAAAAATGTATCTAAGTATTATTATCAGTCATCAGGTTACCATAACACAAGCATTAAGTTGCTTAGCTTGGGACTAGATGACGCCGTGTAAAATGTCCAAGGATCACCATCATTCTCCTGCCCTTATCCCACGCTAAGTGGGGTCGGCACATGTTTTTCTCTTCCACTCTCTATCACTCGTCAACTCTGAACTCACTCCTCTTACATTCATATTCTCTTTCACACAATCTATCCACTTCTTTTTAAAATGTCCAAGGATATTTATTTATATTATTGTTGTAGATGCGAGCGCACGACGCAGCCATGGCTCGCCTGTGCGAGCTGGTCAGTAAGCAGACCTTTGAAGAGAGATACGGTCTGCTGCTGCCTGAAGAGGAGATTGAGAAGGAACTCATGTATAAGCAGATACTCACTGCGCATGCTTGTATGTATATCAATATGTTGTGGAGGATAATGTTCCTTAGATATGTAACCTTTATAGTTTTGCCATCTCTGTCCTTCCGCTGTTTAACTCAGAAACGCTGGGCTTTAGAAAGTTGTAATTAGACATGGATATATTGATCACTTTGACAAAGTGTAGTAAGATAAGATAAGATAAGATTCGTTTATTTAGTAATGAAAATAAAGTTAAGTAAGTAAGTAGTTTACTTTTTTAAAATAAAGTTGAAATTCATATGACACTGAAACTGCGCTCCGCTTCGCTGCTCTTCGCCGCTCTTTTGGTGAGTTGAGCCTAATAATTATATACCTAATGTTATCAGATAACCGAGGCTTTATGACGGCCGCGGGTCAGCCCGATGTGTCCCGCTCCGCGCGACTTCTGCTCAAAGACGCGGCGAGTGGACGACTGCGCTGGGAAGTACTGCCTTCTTCCTGCATTCCACAACCAGAAGATCTGATGGAGATTAAGAGGAATGAGAGGCGGAAACCAACGCCTATGGAGGCTAGGATGGTCGAGGTAACTATTAGGCCATATTTACTAGATAGTTAATGCAGAGTCAGTGCTAGCTATTGCCTCAAAGACACGACGTGCGGCCGATTGCTCTGGGAAGTACTGCCTTCTTCCTGCATTCCACAACCAGAAGATCTGATTGAGATTAAGAGGAATGAGAGGCGGAAACCAACATCAATGGAGGCTCGGATTGTCGAGGTAATTAATGCCCAAGATGTCCAAGACAAGACATAATCTGACGTTTTCCACTACACGGGGTCTATCACCAGTTTACCGTAGTATTGAATACTGTCCTCGATGTCAAGTCAAGTATTACATATGTATGAGAATCCAGTACAGCGCCGCCCCCGGTAACTTGCATGAACTAATAATTTCATACATTTGAAATACTTGACCCGGTAGCGAGGATAGCTATCTTGAAAACTGATGATACGATTAACTATATCACTTGAAAACTGATGATACGACCGCAGGGCAAATGGCTAAGACCTTTCTATACTTCCATTGATTAAACATACATTTACGGTTATTTATCGCTATTTACCTTTATTTAATTTTAATTTTATCCCGACGTTTCGACTGGATTGCACAAGCCGTGGTCGCGGGCAGACGTAAATGTATGTTTAATCATTGTGTTCTGCTGATCGCGAAAGTTTAAAAAAGACTATACTTCCATTGGTCCCGGTTCTTGCCAATTTTAGGCTAATCCTTACAAAATCTTACTAAATGTTATTTTCAGGGTTGGAAGAGCAAATCGGCAGAGATTGACAGTGCGTTCTTCGCGATGAAGAAAGGCACATCACACGTCCAAGGCAAACCTATCGTGCCAAGGTAGGGTTACATTATAAATGTTTAAGAGTAGAGGCACCAATAGATAGTACCCAGTTAACGCTATTCTTACTTACCGAATAGGGTGTAATTATTGAGATGTATTATAGAGCCACAATCAGACAAATAAAATGTAAACGCACGCTACGTAGTGCGCAGAGTTTTTCTTTTTTGCGTACAAGCGACATTGAACATTAAATCAAACGACATAACGTCTACATTCAAATGTCAAATGTCATTGTAGAACATTGAATCTGCACGCACATTTTTTGAGTGTTGTCAGCTATTAGATTGTGACTCTTTAATACATCTCAATAGGTGTAATATTAAAATATTTACGTACAAAGAATTTTTGAAATTACAGCCGCAAGGTAAAACACGTAGGGCATAAGCTCGGGAAATTGGGTAATTTCAGTAATATCTCGTTTTTGAAAGTATGTGCTCTTGTAGATTGGTTTTAGTAATTTATACCAGAATAGGATGGTAGGACTATCTCCAGATAGTAATAATTTCTTAATCACACATAGATGGATACTTGATACCTATACTCTTCCACGCGAAAACTTCTGAACGGCATTCGCTGAAACTTGGAATATACCTACATAGTTACCTGAAATAACACATAGGCTACTTGTTATCTGGGTACATACCGCGCGAGGAAAGCCGCGGGCGAGTAAGCTTGTGTTCTATAAGTAGACTCATGTTTTATTTGCATTTACTGGTTGCTATGCTAGCACAAATAGGTCTAGGTAACTACTTACCAGGGGTTATACGCTGCCACAGTAAAAGTAAAAACCAGCATTTTATCTCCTATTTTATTGCAACGAACAGCATTTCACTTTTGATGTTAATTCTCGTACACGGCAGTAAAACATTAACAAGACAAAACATTTTATTGTCATTTCTAATAACATGCGTCATATTGGTTTGTTCTATCGCCTTTTCGACCTCTAGATGCACAGTGTGGAGATATAGCAGTAGTACAAACGTACGTCTTAATTTTCTTCGCTTTGTCTTCGAAAGAAAGAAAGAAAAAATCATTTATTCTTGTAGGACCTTAAGGATCACTTAAGTTTCGTTTTACATGCTAGGTGATTCTAATGCCTGTTCCAACGCGACTCCCTACACCTTCCTTCTTCCAAGGTCTACCAAATTTCATCAAAATCGGTACAGTGGTTTTGTCGAAACAAGCAGACAGACAGAGTTACTTTCGCATTTATAATAATATAATATTTAGTAGGGAAGTAGGGATTATCTCCGACAATCTTTCGCCCGCGGCTTCGCTCATACTACCTACTTTAGAGCAGTTTGAAATATCAAAATAACTCTTTAGCTTAGTAACATTTTTTTTAATGATAAAATACTTCTCAACCTGCAACTTTTTGTTTAAAAATGATGTACCTTACCTTCCTCTGCAAATACTTACCCCCTTAGGCATATTGGTATCGTAAACCTACTTTTGCTAAAACGGATATTGAATTTTAATTACAATATACTTACCTGACTATCTGTATGTCATGACAATGACTGAATAAGCAGAACTATTTGATGTAACATGCTTTTGACATAACCATATTCAGTACAAATAAATAAATCTTTAACTTAAATCTGTTGCTATCTCTTTTCATTGACATAGGAATAAAAAGAAGAAAAACATAATTTAAATCTAAGTACATTATTAAATTGACAAATCTTTATGAATAAGACCATTAATTTATGATACCTGTTTCTGCGTTGAGTTCCGTAGCTGTTTAGCTTCTGCGTTGTATTGTACTCGTAGTTACACTACTGTGCATAGTTACTCTGTGCATACTGGATGCAAGCCAACAGTTAATTCATATCGTTGCTTTACGAGCGGCCTGTGCGCTAACGATGCTGGAAATTACTCTCGATATACTTATGTTTATAAATATACTCATTATATACGAAGCTAGAAATTAAAACTGACTTCGGAGTCGCGTTAGAACAGGCATTAGAATCACTTAGCATGTCAGACGAAACTGAAGTGATCTTTGAGGTCCTACCAAAATGAACGATTTCTCATTCTTGCTTTCTTCTGAGGTTTATGTTAAACGCGAAAGTTTGTAATTATGGATGTATCTATGAAGAAGAAGAAGAAGAAACACTTTATTGTACACAAAAGAAAACAAATAAAGGACATCATTTACAATAATAAGCGTTCTCTTCCAGGCAACTTTTGTATGGAGAAGCGCTAGTGTACAAATTAACACAAGAACAATGACATTAACACAAAAAATACTAATAATAATTACAATATAACTGTACGGGAGTTTCAGTAGGCTGTATGGCGCAACTAACCTGGTCTCGTCAATCTAGCAGGTCCAGGGTCGTGTCCGGCTTGCACTGAGAATTCACCGCACTTTCTAGGTCCATAGGTGAGGAATGATGCTGGGACTGTAGTTTGTGTCTCTTATGGAACGATCACTAGAGGTCTTATATGATATTGAAGCGCGAGCGGCACTGTGCGAAAACACGAAGGATGCGCGCGCGGCTGTATCGGAAGGCGTCGAACAAGCAACTCTCAAAATGGCTTCCTTTCGCCGTTTCGAAAGACAATAGAGGCGTCACACCAAAACAGCCAATAGAAATATTGTGAACGGTTTTGATCTACCCTCAAAATTGTGTAATATGTCTTTAATACGCTACCTACATAAGAAAATAATGAAAGAAATTCGAACGAAAAATATATCATCTGTTCCGCTGGAACATGCCGCTCACCTTAAAAGAACGTGGTTGCTTTTAACATGAAAATTGTTTACTAATTATACTACACTAAAGAAAACTATAAACTAATAATGAGTATGTACGTACTGCTGATTAATGAAAAAGAAACGAAAAACTATTGCAAAGGAATGGGGCAGATTTTTACCACAGGTCTCTTAGTATAAGAGTTGCCCATTCGAAGGGTTACGGTACGTGTTATATTATCCGTACCTGGATGCAGAGCATGCACCCGTGCCAATCTCCACTGTAAAACCGGCAAATTATCATCGCGCACCACAACAATCATACCTTCACTAATAGGAGGGCCGCGATTATGAAACCATTTATGTGTTTGTTGGATTTCGTGTAAATATTCACGACTCCACCTCTTCCAGAAATGTTGAATGCATTGTTGCACCCACTGCCAACGATTAAGCCTATCAGTATTGAATTCTGTCAATGAAATGTCAGGTAGGGCCGTAAGAGGTCCACCAACCAAAAAATGCGCTGGAGTCAGCGGTTGTGGATCTGACGCATCTGAACTCAAGACGCATAAGGGACGTGAATTTAAGACTGCCTCGATTTGACAGAGTAAAGTGTGCATTTCGTCGTAAGTTTGAGTACGAGTTCCTATTACACGATGTAAATGATGTTTGAAACTTTTAACGCCTGCTTCTACTAAACCACAGAAATGTGACCCAGTAACAGGTTGAAAGTGAAATGTCAAGTTTTGTTTAAGTACCTGTTCATGTAATGTCCTTTGAACGGCGTCTGAGTTTAAAAATGTATACAACTCACGAAGATGGTTGCTACATCCTACAAAGTTCTTTCCGTTATCGGAATAAATATCTGTACATAAACCTCTGCGAGACGTGAATCGTCGTAAAGCCGCGAGGAAAGATTCTGTCGTAAGATCAGAAACCAATTCTAAATGTATTGCCTTTACGCTCATACAAACAAATACCGCAACATATGATTTTATTATTTTAGCATTTCTAACTTTATTTGCACGAACATAGAACGGGCCGGCATAATCAACAGCTGTTTTAATGAAAGGACGCGCTGACTGTGCGCGTACGCTCGGCAACGGAGCCATCTGTGGCTGTGTGTGTGTGGGTCTCGCGCGAAAACACGGAACACACTTATGTATACGCTGTCTAACTATATCCCGCCCAGATATAATCCAATATTTTTGTAACAATAAGTACTGTGTGGACTGAGGACCTGCGTGTAGGTGTGTAATGTGAGCATCATCGATTATTAACGTAGTTAAGTAATGTTTCTTCGGAAGTATCAATTGATGTTTTGATTCGAATGAAAGCACGGATTTATGCAAACGTCCACCCACACGCAACAAATTATTATTTATTTATTTATTTTTATTTATTTATTTATTTAGAATTTAGAATTTAGAATTATACTCGAGCACCGTTATGTGCCGAGGAAAGGCAATCTGTGATTTTTTACACTTGTAATAAAATCGAAAAATGTAAGAAACGACACGAACAAGTTTTCCTAAAGAAGAAAATTTTGAAAGAAACTCAGGTTCTTCTTCTTTACCTACAGAAGAAGGATGTGCAATAATGGGAAGATTACGTTTTTCTTCCATAGTATTTATATTTTGATTAAGAACCGGCCAAGTATTTGGCTCCGTTTGTAACCAACTAGGACCATGGAACCATAAGGAGTGTTCGATGAACACCGCGGGCAGCATTCCCCGGGAAGCCGAGTCAGCTGGGTTATCGAACGACGGTACATGTCGCCAACAACTGGCAGGCACCCGTGACAGTATGTCACTTGTGCGATTGGACACAAACGTCTTCCATTCATGTGGCGATGAGCGTAGCCATGCTAACACAATCGTGGAATCGGACCATGCGTAGACATGATCGAAATGAATTCGGTCGCCGTAGGCGAGCATAACTTTACTAATTAACTTCGCTAGTAATAGCGCTGCCATAAGTTCTAATCGGGGGATCGACAATCGTTTTAGAGGTGCAACCCTTGTTTTTGCCAAAACAAGGGAGACCCGAGTTTGACCATCACTACATTTACACCGGATATACACACACCCGGCATAAGCTCGTTCGGAGGCGTCAGCAAAACCGTGAAGTTCAATAGAAATTGAATTAGAAAATATGTGACGCGGAAAAACACACTGCGACAAGAGTGGAAGTTGCTTGACAAAGCTTAGCCAAGCATTTACGATATCAATAGGAGGTGACTCATCCCAACCTGTACCTGCTATCCAAAGTAGTTGCATTAAATATTTAGCGTATAATATTACCGGTGATAAAAACCCTATCGGATCATAAATTCTTGCAATTTCTGACAGTATTGCCCGTTTTGTACAATTTAAATTAGAAGTTTTGACCTTAAAAGAAAAACTATCCGAAGTGGGGTTCCATTGGAGCCCGAGAACCTTTATCGAGGGATCTTTTTCTACATCAGCGAAAGATAAGGCTTCAGGCCGCTCACCATGAAAGTCCGAGGGCACTGCGGCGAGTATCGCCGGCGAGTTACTGTGCCACTTGCGCAACTCAAAGCCTGCGCTTGCACAAATACCGATCAGCTGTTTTTGTAGATTGAGTGCGTTCATCTCACTGTCTTCCCCGGAAACGACATCGTCAACAAAAACATCCCTCATCAAAACTGAGGACGCTAGTGGGAACTTCTCAGCTTCATCCCGTGCGAGTTGTTGTATAACACGTAACGCTGTGTGCGGAGATGAACTGATGCCGAAAACGACGACGCGCAACCTATAATCTTGAATAGGTAGGTCAGGAGATGGCCGCCAAACAATCCGCTGGTATTCCCAATCAGATTTTCGAACAGAAATATTGCGATACATATGTTTAATATCAGCTGTGAAAACAAACTTGTGAACCCGGAAATTAAGTAAAATATCTACTATATCAGAGTGCAACTTCGGACCCGTGAGCAAAAGATCATTTAACGATTTTCCGTTAGTGGTTTTACAAGCAGCATCGAATACCACCCTCAACTTGGTGGTTTCACTTGATTCTTTGACCACGCAGTGGTGCGGAATATAATAGTGAGAATTATCGTCGTAAGACGGAGGATTACAGAGTTCCATTTGATGTAAATCGATGTACTCTTGTAGACAAGCGTGATAGTCCTTTTTAAGGGACGAATTACGTTCTAAGCGATATTCTAATTTACGAAAACGAGCGAGAGCAATGTCACGTGATTGACCTAGTATAGGTGCAGTTTTAAATGGAAGTGCTACAACGTATCGACCGTTTTCGTCGCGAGAATGTCTTCTTCTTCTTCTTCCTGCCCTTATCCCACTATGTGGGGTCGGCACAACATGTATTCTTCTTCCATTTCCCTCTATCAGACGTCATCTCGGCACTCACTCCTTTCTTACTCATGTCATCCCTCACACAGTCCATCCATCTTTTCTTTGGCCTACCTCTACACCTATATCCATCCACATTCATACCTAACACTCTCCTAGTAACATGACATTCTTCCCTCCTCATAACATGACCATACCAAGCTAACCTATTACTCCTCATCTTTTCATTCACTGGAGCCACTTTCACACTTTCTCTTATGTACTCATTCCTTATCCTGTCCATTCGCGTCACTCCACACATCCATCTTAACATTCGCATCTCAGCCGCATGTATTTTTCGTTCATCCGTCCCTTTCATAGCCCAACATTCAGATCCATACATTACGACAGGTCTAACGATTGATTTGTAAATTTTCCCCTTGAGTTTAAGGGGCATACGTGAATCGCACGTTGTTCCGGAGACCTGTCGCCATTTCATCCATCCCGCATTTATTCTATTTCTTACATCCCTGTCAATCTCACCATCATTCTGTATGACAGAACCGAGGTACCGAAAATTGGAGCAGGCTGGTAGGGATACACCGTTCAAAGCAATATTGACAAAATTGGAGGGACCACCGAAGTCGCAGAACAAGTGTTCAGAATGTGTATTTTGAAAAATCGATTCACACTGACTCTCATCGGGGGTAAAAGATTTATCTTCAGGAACTGCCTCCAGCTCCCAAAAACGTTGGAGGTCGCTGTCCTCGAAAAAGGAGCTATGACACACCTGGAGTGGAGACGGAGTAGGACAAACATCGAAAAATACTTTTCCCATCAATAAGTAGCCGAAAACACTATTAATTGCTATTGGCGCATCAGGACGACCCTTAACAATATTTCCCAGCAAAATGTGAGAAAGAACATCAGCACCTAAAAGCATCTCAACGGGTTGAGCGTTACTCGCGTTGAAATAAGGGTCGGCTAAGTTTAAGTTTTGAATATGGGGCCACGCTTCGATAGGTAATGGAATTCTTGGAAATTGCGAAAACAATTTAGGTAAAATTAAAGCTTCGACCGCTATAGCTGGAACATTTAAACCACGAGGAGTGACAACACACGAAACTATTCCTTTTGGTTGTATCGGTTTTTCTTCCCCGATCCCAAACACTGGAATACCAACATACCTAGGATTCAAACCTAAACGCTTAGAACACGCTTCCGTCATAAAACTCGCTTGGCTACCGGTGTCAATCAAACAACGAATTGAGTGATTCGTTGAACCAACGCATACATTGACGAGCGCAGTAGATAGCATGACTGTACACTTCCTAACCAACGGCGCAATGGACGACTCGCCACTCTCGCGCATCGCATGATTCACGTTAGTCGGTTGCAGTGACATGGTAGTGAGGCCGGGATCGACCGTAGCTTCCTCCGTAGGAGGGAAAGAGACGGGGCATGCTTGGTTTGAGTTATGTTTGATTTCAAAATGTAATAATGTGTGATGTCGTCTATTACACGTTTGACATGCATAATTCGACCTACAAGTTCTTAAATCGTGACCTACATTCAAGCAATTGTAACAAATATTTTTATTTTTAACAAAATTGTACCTATCTTGCGGAGACATATTCAAGAATCTCGAGCATTTTGATAAGATGTGTTGATCGTCACACAAAATGCATCGTTTGCCAATTTGAACATCGGTTGATTCCGTAACGGCGAATGTTTGTCGCGGAGTAAAACCGTTTGGCTTTGAAACACCAAAATGACCGTTAGCGGCGCCACCGGAGCCGCTGGCTCGAGACGGGTTCACGCTGGGTACGCGAGACCTACCCTCAACAATTTTTGAATCGCTGTTCGACATAATTTCAAACGTTGAAATTTCCTGTTCTAAGAAACTTATGAGTATATCTACGGTAGTGTTGGATAGACATAAACCTGTCAGTGTCACTGTCAACGTCACTCAACGCGGCTCGTTGCATGCTCGTTACGCGTCGTGCGTTTTCCCGCCCTTCTGAAAAACCGTTGCCTCGAATACACTACTCCGTTTAATTAATTACTGCTTTTATTACTTTATTCCTACAGGTTATGGGCAAACGTTTAAATTAAAGTAATTTAAAGTCATTTTAAAAGTAATTCCGTAAAAAGTAAAAGTGTATAAAGTAATCCATCCGTAAAAGTTGTTCGCGAAGTTTTCTCAGATTTTTAGGTGGCCATCATTACACAGCAAAAGTATTGCTCCGAAGTAAAAATGGCTATGTCTAACTTGCAAATAGACAAATTGTTGGGAAGAGAAAACTATAGCACTTGGAAGTTTGCAGTGCAAACATATTTAGAACACGAAGAGTTGTGGGAGTGTGTTGAACCTGCCGACAATGTACCGGTAAATCCGAAGCGAGACCTAAAAGCAAAGTCGAAAATCATCTTACTAGTGGACCCGATAAACTTTGTACACGTCCAAGATGCAAAGACTTCTTCCGAGGTATGGCAAAATTTACAAAATGCATTTGAAGACTCAGGTTTAACAAGAAAAGTTGGTTTACTCCGAGATTTAGTGAACACTACGTTAGATAGCTGTTCAAGTGTTGAAGAATATGTCAGCAAAATAGTAACCACAGCCCACAAACTCAGGAATATTGGATTTAAGGTAGATGATGAATGGTTGGGCACATTGATGTTGGCTGGTTTGCCGGAACAATACAAGCCAATGATCATGGGGCTGGAGAGCTCTGGTGTAAAGATAAGTACAGACTCAATTAAATCAAAACTGCTACAAGAAGTGAAGGAGTCAAATGTCTCGGTTCTTTATACAAAGCATAAAAATAACCCCAAAAGTCCACATCAACAGAATCACAAGAAGCCTGGCCCCCGATGCTACAATTGCAACAAACATGGACATGTTAGCAAGTTCTGTAATAAAAAGAAATCCTATGATAAATCAGACAAAGATGAAAAAGGTTTTGCAGCAGTTTTTTCAGCTGTTCATGGACAATTAAACAATGTGGAATGGTATGTTGATTCCGGAGCATCTTTACACATGACAAATGTTTCTGACTGGATATATGATGTCCGGGCACCTCCGATTAATAACATAATGGTCGCCAACAAAAATTCAGTCACCGTGGAGAAAATGGGTAATGTAAACCTAGATGTTCTAAGTAAAGATGGCAAAATAAATCACATACAGGTGAGAGACATTCTATATGTTCCAGAGCTAAGTACTAACTTATTATCTGTAAGTCAGCTGGCAAAGAATGGATGTAAAGTAATTTTCAATGAAACTGGCTGTGAAATACTCAATGAACAAAAGCAAATAGTAGCAACTGCAAGACTTACTAATAACATGTACAAATTAAACACATTTCAAGGAACTGCAATGATTTCATCATCGGAGGGACAGAGCTTGGATGTTTGGCACCGGAGGATGGGACATCTAAACTACAAGGATGTGTCCAGACTGCCAACATGCACTGAGGGAGTAAGAGTTTCTAATACTCAGGATAGTGAAACTCATTGCATTCCATGCTTACAAGGTAAACAATCCAGACTTCCGTTTAAGAATATTGGCTCAAGAGCTACTGAGCTCCTGGAGATAATACACTCAGATTTGTGTGGTCCTATGGAGACACCATCTATGGGCGGAGCCAGATATTTCATCACATTTGTTGATGATTATTCTAGAAAAGTCACTGTTTATTTTTTGAAAAACAAAATGAATATAAAAGAAGTTTTTGAAATGTACAAAAGAGAAATGGAAAATCAATTGGATAGTAAGATAAAAATTCTACGCACCGACAATGGCTTAGAATACATAAATAGAGAACTGTCTAAATATTTGTCAAGTTCAGGTATCAAGCATCAGACAACAGCACCCTACACGCCTGAACAGAATGGGCTTGCCGAGAGGATGAATCGCACACTGGTGGAGCGCGCCAGATGCATGCTGAACGATGCTGGACTTGCAAAGTCATATTGGGCAGAGGCAGTGGAGACAGCTGCTCATGTAGTGAATCGCTCTCCGACTCGAGTTCTTGACTACGTGACACCAGAGGAAAAATTTACAGGTATCAAACCAAATCTTTCTCATCTGAGAATATTCGGTTGTAAAGCCATGGTTCACGTGCCGAAGGAGAAGAGACTAAAGTGGGATTCAAAATCAACAGAAATGATATTTCTTGGATATTGCGAAAATACCAAAGGGTATAGATTGTTGAACCCAAACACAAAGAAGATCACTAAAAGCAGAAATGTCATATTTCTAGAAGACTGCCACAATGATATTATCAAAAATGTATCTAATGTAAACACAAAGACTACATTACAGATATCACTAACAGAGGAACCTGCTCAATCTCAGGATCAGGTGGAAGATAACTCTGGCTCCGTTCACCATGACCAGAGTGCTTCTGCATTAACTTCAGACGATAGCTTTGATTCTACAAGAGAAGTAAATGATCAAGATGAAACATATGAACCGAGCACCGACTGTTCCTTTGAATCTCCAAACCAATTTGTAAACTTGAGACCACGTAGAAGACAACCAGAACATACAGAAGAAGATGGAGAACTGCACCATGCATGTATGGCCATAAGTGAAGATCCTTTAACTATAGAAGAAGCCTTATCTGGGTCAGAATCCAGTCATTGGAGAAAAGCTATGGACGATGAATACAACTCATTGAAGAAAAATAATACTTGGCTGTTATGTGATCTGCCCGCTGGGAAGAAAGCCATATCCTGCAAATGGGTATTTAAATCAAAAAGAGATGAGAAAGGCAACATAGCAAAATACAAGGCAAGATTAGTAATTAAAGGCTGTGCACAAAGGAAAGGGCTGGATTACAATGAAGTTTATTCTCCGGTAATCAGATATTCATCCCTGAGATATTTATTTGCATTAGTAGTGAAGTATGATTTGCAAACTTATCAAATGGATGCCGTGTCAGCTTTCCTACAGGGTGAAATAGATGAAGAAATTTATATGAGCCAACCTCCTGACTTCAAAGAGAATGATACACAGGTATGCCTACTGAAAAAGTCTCTGTATGGGCTAAAGCAAGCCAGCAGACTGTGGAATCAGAAACTGGATAATACACTGAAAGAAATTGGTCTGTTACGGTCATTACTTGACCCATGTATTTATTACCAGATAAAGGATGAAGAAATAACTTTTGTAGCTGTGTATGTAGATGATATAATATTGATCACAAGTTCTACAAAGCATAAATGTTATATCAAGGAGAAGCTATTCTCTACATTTGAAATGAAAGACTTGGGAGAACTCAAATACTGTCTGGGTTTGCAAATATATAGAGATAGTAAACATGGAACTCTATGTATCAACCAACAGAAGTACATACAAGATGTACTGAGTAAATATGATATGATGAATTGTAAAGGCGTAAGAACACCTATTGATCCTAAGACTAAGTTTACTTCAAATGAAGAAGAACATTCAATTGTTGATAAAATACCATATCAAGAAATAGTTGGATCTCTGTTATATTTATCGCAAGGAACCCGCCCCGACATATCCTATGCTGTAAATACTTTAAGCAGATTTAATTCAAGACCGGAAATGCAACACTGGGTGGCGCTGAAGCGAATTTTAAGATATTTAAAATATACCCAACACTATGCATTATCTTATAAGAAAAATATTGATGAGAAGTCAATACATGGTTATTGCGATGCAGACTGGGCGAGCAATGAAGATGACAGAAGGTCATGCACCGGATATGTTTTCATATTCCAGGGTGGCGCAATTACGTGGAATTCACGTCGGCAACAAACTGTTGCGCTATCAACTACCGAGGCTGAATACATGTCTCTGTCCAGCTGTACTCAAGAGGCTATGTGGCTAAGACAAATGCAAGAAGAGTTTTGGCCACACTTGGTAACAATACCTGTGACTGTTTTATGTGATAACCAAAGTGCCATTAAACTTTCAGGTACTGAAAACTATCATTCCAGAACCAAGCACATTGACGTACGACATCATTTTGTACGTGATAAGGTTCATCTGAAGAAGATACTCATCAAGTACATCCCGACTAATGAGATGGTGGCCGACGCATTGACTAAAGGGACTCCACAAGTGAAGCTGGATTACTGTTCGGCCAAAATGGGTTTACGTCCAAGAGAGGATGTTGGATAGACATAAACCTGTCAGTGTCACTGTCAACGTCACTCAACGCGGCTCGTTGCATGCTCGTTACGCGTCGTGCGTTTTCCCGCCCTTCTGAAAAACCGTTGCCTCGAATACACTACTCCGTTTAATTAATTACTGCTTTTATTACTTTATTCCTACAGGTAGGTATATCAGAAGCTTTATTGAGCGATAACTCGAAACGCTTACGAACTGAATGCGGTATCTTACGCAGTAAGATATTTAACAAAATGAAACTCCATTCGTGCACTGGAAATCTCATCATTTCGAGTGCTTTAATATTTTCCATATAAACGTTAACTAGTTTACGTAAACTTACATTAGACTCGTTAGCACACTTTTCTATGTCAAGAATGCGATCTAAATGTTTAGAAGCAATGATTCTACGATTCTCATACCGATTTATAAGAATTTCTAAAGCGACAGTATAATTTTCATCTGTGATTGGAATGGATTTAATTAAGTTATGTGGCTCATTTTTTAGAGTTAACAACAGGTATCTAAACTTTTCCGCTGATGTGTAGGCATCATTGTTGTGGATAACGGCACGATATAAATCGTAGTATGAGGGCCAATCTGTAGATTCTCCACTGAAAGTTGGCAATGGCAACGTAGGCAATTTGTTAAGGCAATGATTTTGTGTGTAAGGCAACGATTGCGTAGTAATACGGCTCATGCGTCTACCTTCTTGATCGGCTTGTTTAAATTTATTAACATGTACTAATATCGCGTAATAACAATCATTAAAATCATTACGAATTTTTAACTGTTCTTCTTTGTTAAAGGTTTTAGATTTCATCAAAGCTTTTTCTATTTTAGCTTGAAGTTTGCCAAACTTTCTTTGTTGAGAAGTGAGATCAGTAGATCTAGATTTAAATTGTAAAATATCAGTAGTGGAAAAAAGCAACGTTCTTTTAAGATCCTCTAAGATAATATCTCGTTCGAAAATGTCTTGTTCAATAGCCGAATCGTCCGCCATTTTGTGTAACAAAGATGACTTACGATTGCAATGGAAAATTACTAAAATATGTACACGTAGTGTAGCAATAAAGACGACACAATCTGGAGGAATCAAAACTGGATAGGTACTATCCGGATCGAAGGATCAAAACTATGTACGGGAGTTTCAGTAGGCTGTATGGCGCAACTAACCTGGTCTCGTCAATCTAGCAGGTCCAGGGTCGTGTCCGGCTTGCACTGAGAATTCACCGCACTTTCTAGGTCCATAGGTGAGGAATGATGCTGGGACTGTAGTTTGTGTCTCTTATGGAACGATCACTAGAGGTCTTATATGATATTGAAGCGCGAGCGGCACTGTGCGAAAACACGAAGGATGCGCGCGCGGCTGTATCGGAAGGCGTCGAACAAGCAACTCTCAAAATGGCTTCCTTTCGCCGTTTCGAAAGACAATAGAGGCGTCACACCAAAACAGCCAATAGAAATATTGTGAACGGTTTTGATCTACCCTCAAAATTGTGTAATATGTCTTTAATACGCTACCTACATAAGAAAATAATGAAAGAAATTCGAACGAAAAATATATCATCTGTTCCGCTGGAACAATAACAAATTCTATGGATGTTTGTTACTCTTTCACGCGGAAACTACCGAACGGATTTGGCTGAAACTTGGAATATACATAGATTATGACTGGTAATAACACATAGGCTACTTTTGATCCCGGTATTCCCACGGGAACGGGAACTACCGCGGGTAACACCACGGGGCGCAGCTAGTAATCAAATAAAATAGGCGCTAGTTTCACGCACACAGACACCTTAATAGTTTATTCTTTTCCAGCACAATCGGAGCTCAGCCAGTGGGTCAAGTCGGCAAACCCTGGAAGCAAGAGAAGAAACACGCGAATAAGAATAAGAGAGAGAAGCTAAGGAGAGTCTACTCTCATCTCGATGAGCATTGAATTGAGTGAGATTGTTGATGTGTGATGTACAAGCAATATATCGTTCGGTTAGATGTTTCTGTAATAAATTATGTTATCTAATGTGTTGTTTTAGTTGAATACTTTAGTTAAAAAAAGAAATAAATATTTATTTATAAAACAGTAATAATACAGGCAGCAAAATACAGGTTTTAGTTGAGTCTATGATGAAAAAATGTTGGTTGAGTCTATGTAGACAAAAGTCCGCTGCGCTTACTTTTTTACCGTTGCTGTTTATGCCTAGTTGATTATTGTCAATAGTCTACGTTAAGTATTAGGGCTTAGAAATCATTAAAAATTCTTTATTTCATTTTGAGTACGTAGGTACATTATAATTTTAGCCCTACCTACCAAAGTTTTTAACTTGTATCTTGGTAGCTAGTGCCTTCCCGAGTGCATTGTTAGTAGTGGACCTAATGTAGGCCGCATTTTCTTGAACGCCACTTGGCTTGGCGGTACTATTGTCAAAAATAAACATTGATTCTTTTAAGTTTATTTTTAATGTTTTAATTTAACTCACATATCAATGAAAAGAGATTGGATTGCAATAGAAAAACTAGAATTTTCTAGAGGTAGGTACACAGATTATATATAATCTGTGGGTACCTATCCTAATATTTAGCGCGTTTTTCTATATCTCTATAAACACAAAGATAAAAAGACATCAAATCCGAACTAAGAAGTTTCGAACAAACCGCGTTTTCGTAAAAGCACTCGTCTTAAATTAGCGGCAGCGCATAAATCAAGGGATTTGGGCCAGAGTTACGCCATAGCATACTTGGAATATTTCTGTAACGGACTGTTTATTATAACGTTCATTACTCTATGGCTAAACAATGGTTAATGCGGCACGCAAAGAATAAAACCGTCAAAATACTGTGTATTTTATGTTATACTGTGTTTAAAAATCTAAACCGAAATCAAGTCTATTTTTCTTGCTGTCACACCTAACTTGCGTAAATACATTTTAACGCGATGGAAACCTGGATACCTACTTATTGTTGTTTTTAGATCAATTAAAAAGGTAGGTACCTACCTACATGATTCCCCGTGGGTAGAAAATCTGTTAATAAAATTGATTGTAAGTAGGTAGGTACCTACCTACCTACTTATATAAAAAAAAAGAGTCATGTTATAGGTAGGTACCTACGGCGACTACTGTATAAGAATAAGTATGGATGGATATGGATGGATACCCCGGGAGGGGTATCCATCCATATCCATATCCCTATCCCATATCCCTCAAGAATGAGGACTGTGTGTACAGTCCTTATCTTTTCTTAAGCCTACACGCAAAACACTACACTAACACTAAAGAAGTAGGTACTGAAATGACGAGTGATAGAGAAAATGGAGGAAAGCAACATGTGCCGACCCCAATGCGAAAGGATGATGATGTAAAGAACAATAATTTAATTGAATATTTTATTAAGAATGTTAAGTAGGTATGTAGTTGACATATTCACTCTGTTCAAGTAGGTATACAAAGGTTGGTAGATCCTGCTAGCAAAACACCCTGACTATAACGTACTTATTATTTTATCTGTGCTATAACTACTTTCCACGTTACGACACGCAACCATTTCTGACTTCGTTTTGCTCCTCCCAGCTTCAAAATCTTCGAGCACTACCACTAAATTACAAGTTATAGACAACAAAAGGTTTAAATTTATCCTACCACGTCATTCCCACAATATATTAAACTCGGTAACTACGAGTGAATCATCAAAGAACTTCATTGAATACAACACGAAATCTTCTAAATCATTAAAGAAGAATAAACTCTTCACAAAAACTATTTAAACGCAATATACTTAAATCTGAGCTGATATAGGTACTAGTTTATAAATCACTAAAATGAGTTATGAAAATCTACTGGATTCAAAGCATGGAGTGTGTAATCCCCTTTTCGTGGAAGAAATAAAAAAAAAATTGTTGAGATATTTTTATAACAGATTTATTACGAGTTCATCGTAAATATGGACATTGATCCATACGCACTTGCCTCTGAAATTGCCTCTGAAAATACTCGGTTAAGATTAACGTAGTAGGTAGGTACCAGCACCTACCATCTTTTGTTATAAATGGTTATGATCTAGAGATATTTTAATCTAGATTCTAGGCTAAAATAACGGCACAGGAATACTAACAATACAATATCGAAGAACTACAAAGATCAAAAATAAATTTTCAGTGGTTTTAAAATACAATCATTCATTTTAACTGAAACGATAACTACAAATTGCTTAAATAAAGTATGCACATAATTGTTTTATTATTACAAATGTTTTATTTTATCAATTATTTAACAGACAGAATACAATTTCAAAGAGTGGCCTCACCACTTAAATATTTGTAAAGAAATAAAGCGTTTTTTCTAACATTAGAATGTCAAATTTAAAAGCAAGTAGGCGGTAAATCAAATTAAAATAACCAATGAATAAGAATACAAAAATTATGAAAAGAAATAAAAATACTTAATGAAATTTGGCAAAACCTTAGTGAAAGATTCATCATAAAATGGATTTGCTAGTAGGCTCGATACATCCTGTATAGTTCCCCAACTAGAATTTGACTTTTTATCCTTATTTTTTAATCAACATAATAGTCACACACGGTTGGAAATGACCATTGAATAATATTTACCTATTATTATTTATTCCTATCAAATCGTATTTCATAATTCTTCCGATGTTCATCGCCATCTTCTTAATTCTTCGAAGCTCGAAGAATGTTCTCATAAAGGAGACCTTTTCACTTTGCTGTTGACTAGATATACCATCAGCAGCAAAGCGGAAAAAGACAAATTTATGCAGAACTGACACTTATTTCTTCTATTTTCTTTCTTCATTCATTGCTCTTGTCTCTTGTTCTTCGTAGGTGGTACCTACCTACTAAATCCTTTTACCTAAATTGTAAAACAGAACAGAATAGAAACGCTGTAGGTATTGTACACAAAACAAATCAAATTATAGTTATAGGTATAACAAAATAAAAAGTACGACAGGCGGCCTTATCGCTAAAAGCGATCTCTTCCAGGCAACTTTTGGATGGACTGGATAAGTGAGAAGCGGAACAGAACCGATGGTATCGTTTTTGTGTCTCTATTATACCTACACCATATATGTGCTTGGGCACCGCCCACTTTGACCAAATACTTCTACAGCAATCATTTTGTTAGACTTACAAGGCCCTTTTACTTGTTTCAACAGTAGCTTTCTAATCTAAAGTAGCCTTATAATCTACTAGCATTGACTAGCACATACGAACTGTAACTTTTCTCAACAAAAAACTGTTTTGAAATCTCTAGTTTTCCGCTAATTAATATCGATTAATTGGAAATACTGCTTCCGCTTAACATTTACTCTTACGATATCCTCTATTAACAGATCAAAAGATTCTGTTTTAAATTAGATAAAAAATAATTAGTTTCTCTAATTCTCACGACACACTTATGATATCGAACAGCTTCGTTTGATCATCAAACGTCGAATGTGTTGAATTGTGAATTCCAGAGATATACATTATATTGTATAGGTTTCCTCGGGAAGTTTCTGTATATTTGCACTAAGAAACAGCTCTTGGCAGTAGGTACCTACTGTAGTACTATTTATAGGGTGTTGTATATCATTGCGCCAGAAATGTAAACAAATTTAGGTAGTTAGGTATACGGGAACCAGGATGAAAATGTTGCTGTGAAAAACTGTGATATTTTTGTGTTACTTACCATCGATGAATTTATAAATCACAGTTATGCTAAACAATTTCATCTGGTATTTTTAACTTTACCTACCTACTATTTTGTTACTTTACCTAAGTAGGTACTCATTCTATATACTTAGAAGTTAAACGGGTTGAGCTTTATGTAGAGCGGATTTAAAAATCTTTCGTTAGTGTGGTAATATTTAGTCGTCCATCCTCGTTCTAAACCCGCCACATATTATCACCGTGAACTATCGACGGCGATAAAACTTTTAAACAATAATAAAGGTCTTTGTTGAAAAACTTTCCGCTGAGATGGATGGGCAGTGGACTTGGCACGGAGTAGGACTGTAATGTGGAAGTGTGATTGCTGCGTCGATTTACGATTGTAAACTCGTTAATACACTGATATTTAGTTGTGTTAGACTCTACGACCGAATTGACACACAGTTTCAGATTTGAATATTTAGGGCTGAGCTAAGCTCTTTATTTTCTACTACAATTTTAAACTAACTTTGTGTTTACTAGGTATAGTTAAATGTTTATACCGATTTAGAAGTTGAATAAAATACGATTTTTTACCTGAATAGATAGGCCTTCTTTTATTCCGGTACCCAATCTACCTCCCACAAGCCAGGTCCGTTCTGGTTGGTCCTGCGCAGTCGTTTAGGTATGAATATAATATACCTTAAAGAAAAAGTTTTTATTTTCCATCAACATAAATATGACAAGTCCAACCCTAAATATCGCTTTCAGTTAAATATTTTTTCAGAATCTGTCCACGAGAGTGAGTGTCTAAAGAGATATTTTTTTGAAAACAAAACCTTACCTCCTTGTAGGTACTCGTATATTACTGGTACAAGTAACGTGAACAGCCTATTTACCAAGGCATATAGGCAATGGCCTGACCAGGATTATTTCTAGCGTTACATAAGAATTCACGCCACGTTCCTACAAATAACATTGTGTTTAGTTATTTGCATTGATCGACAGTTTCGAATATCTAAAGACACTGCAACTTTGTAATTTCAAAGTGAACTATTTCAAGATCTTTGAAGTATTTCAATGATTTCCTTACTCAGCTATTTTAATAACTTGAAATTAGCAGAACTCATCTTGAATTAAGACAAGCAGCTTTGTTACCTAGATGCCAGCTATTAGCATTTGATTTCAACAGTTATTATACCTAGGCATCTTTATTTATGCATAAGTATATTATCTATAGGTACTTACCTACATATTGAAAGTTAAAATCTTTTACCTACTTTAGGAATTTATTTGTTCTAAAATGTTCAGTCGTAAATAAAGTGAATAAACTAGTGATTCAGGAAGAGACAAATAGTGCAAATTACGTCAATAAAGACCTTGGGCCCTAAGCCATCACTAATCTTGGTTTATTTTACGTCAATCCTCAATTAGTTACTAAGTACAGGTTTTCTATATTATGTAGACCTGTTCGGAGGTATTCGCCGCCGCTGTGGGAAGTAAAGCGGAACTTCATAGGGAATACCGCGCAGGTATTTTCTATTAAGTTCCGCGGCGCGCGGTAGTTTACCCACAGAGCGGCAGCGAATACCGCGTAGGTCCGAACAGGCCCTCTTGGCGCCCAGTCTGATTTACAGTCTATCTTTCACAACACGCTGTTTAAATACTTTTACACCAAACACAATTAATTATTCACAAGAAATATAACTTTCGTCTTTCCCAGTTATTTTACTGGCGTTTATCCAAGAACGTTACAGAAACGTCTAGGTATGTAATTCGGATACAGGTGGGTAATTTTGTCTATTTTATTCCTACAACTATTATCAAAGGTGTCTGGCTGTACCTATTATAAAAAACAAATACATAGGTACCTACCTAGTACCTATGTAAGAATATAGACAGATCTCATTTACTATGCAAACAAGTTAACAAATATTTGCTAAAATTTCAATCATTTGACAAGTTTACTCCGTAGGTGACCTGAACTCTGTCTTCTATCTTTAGTTAATATATATTTTGGATAGAATACAGAGGTCCTTTTATTTATTTAGTTGTTTAAGTTAGGAAGTGTAGATATTTTTTGTTCCTGTGTGTTTCTTTGTTTGTTAAATAAATAATTCCTCCGTAGGTACGATTACGATTTAATTTTCATGCAAGTGGCATCAAAATTGAAGATTCATGTATTTTCGCAAGCTCTATGGAAACTTTTTGTCAATTAAAAGAATTTGTCTGCAAGTTTACATGAAGCAGGGTCACGGGTGTTCACTAGTTTTGAATTATATTTTTGAACAGGATTGATCAGTTCGGTTAGAAATAGTCCAAGGTCGATCTGTAAATAATAAACGTTATATACCTAGGTAGGTACCTATGTGTGCGTTTTGAATGCCTCAACGTATTTATTTGCAAACTGAATTGATGTGTCCGTAAATTAGATAGGTTGGTATAAGAAGAAATATTTAGGAAGTTTAGTATCTTTATTATCTTCAGTGGAGAAAGATGTAGGTAATTCACTGTTTTTTTTTCAAAAAACGCCTATAGTGTCACCTAATTATACTGGGTACTTATATTATACTGACTATAAATGCCTATGAACTGTTCGCTGCTTCCCTGACATCTCGGTGTGTTGAGCCTTAGGAAATGCAGTAGATATAGGTACCTAAAAAGAAGTCAAATTAATCAAATGAGAAAAACTTCAAAATGAGCCAACTCTCTACTCTCTATCTAATCTAAAATTATTTAAAATCAAAATTTTCTATAGTCGCGACACCTGTCGTAGACGTCTACGATACGAGTAGAGGTGCGCAGAACATGAGAAATGAGATAAAATTTGTCGAGGAAAGCTGAAAAAAGGACTCTAAACTTGGATGTTTACGTAGGTGCATACCTTTGCATAATACATACCTACCTAATGTAGATTGATACAGGGTATGAAAGTGAATATACTTAAATCCGAAGTTGACGTGTGTAAAAAAATAACGGTTAAGTCTTACACAAGAACATCCTAAAGATTGACTGAATTTAAAAACCACACTATCATGATAGCCTACAACATTTCACAAGTGCTAAGTATTTAGTTGCTTTTGCCAGTTATAAAAACTAAAAAATAAAAAGTTGGTGCTTGCCATGCCACCCAGCTACGAAACGGCTATTTCAATACACACTGACGCAAACGCATCTATCAACGTGCACTCAAAACCTTTGTTTACATTTACATTCCTCGCGTCTACCAATGTAAAAAGCTTCATTTTTTATCGGCAAATGTCTCTAATTATTTGCTATGCATATTCTACACCAATCGAATTGCAGTAGGTAATGGCTTTGTTCCAGAAAATAAGAAATTTTTCTGAGTCTTTATCAGCTTCAAAATTCATAATGTATCGTATGTTCGGGCACACCACTCATTATACTCTTTATTGACAATATTGATTGGTGACTCCACAGACTACTAGGATGCTAATGACTCCTACATATCGGTGCTGATCAAAAGGTTGCATAGAATTAATTAGTACCTACCTAGGTACCTAAAATAGTTTTTTTTTAATCAACACTTCCAACATTATTTAGTTGTCAGAACTGACTTTCGTAGGTAATGAAAATGTAAATAGCGCCTGCTGAAAATACGTAAAATATTGAATACGTTTTTAACACGCACGAAAGAGTCGGGCGTGTGAGATACGAAAAGGTGAATGGGTTGAGGTTTTTCCATGACGATATTTTTCCGTAACCAATGTTCTACAGTATTGCACAACTATCCTATATGAAATCATTTACATAGTCATGTCTCGTCGCCTACGCAGCGTGTACCTAACGACGACCTCTGTGGCGCAGTGGTTAATGTAATAGCCCGCCAGAGACGCAGAGATTGCGGGTTCGATGCCTAATTACATATTTCCATACTAGTACGTATGTAGGTACTTAGGTAGGTACTATAATATTAGTGCGATCACTAACTGCGTTCATCGCCTGATTTTTATTTTATTGATCATGGCTGGATTTTATTTTCTCAAATGCAACGTCTTCAATTAGCAATTTAATCAGCACAGGGTTAGGTACTTGCCCATTCTTGATATTATGTCCCGAATTAAATATTGGCAAATGACTTGTTTAGAATTCTGAGGTAAGTATTTTCTTTGGATTCAGAGCGAAATACTTACTATAAAATCAACGGATGTTACCAATTAATGTGTACCTAACAATGTGTATTTTTCTTAAACTAAAAGTCACTACTGACTGCATACTATGTTATACCTAGGTTAGGTTAGTAGTTTATTATATAAAATCATGTCAATATTTAGAATGTAATTAAAAAAAATCGTTATCATTGTCAGTGAAAACTCTGTAAGGTAAAGTGATCAATAACTAATTGGTAGGCCTATATGGTACCTACTCTAGGTACATTCTGGCACTCCGGCAACGGAAGCAGTGACGCAAATATTAACATTGTTTTAAATAGACCAGCCGTCGCGCGCGCTTGTTCGCAGTGAGCGCACGTATTTCGAGAAGCCTATTATTTTTGCGACAAAAATTGTATAAGTACCCTCATTTTAGCGCGATCGTAAAATGGGCGAGGTCTCTAGACCTCGATCCAACGTGAGTGAAATGAGTGAAGATGAGATGGTGTGCAGTGGTGTTACATGTAGTCTGGAGGAGTTTGAGTCACATGAGAGGGTGGTACATGTAGATCCAAATGATATTTCAAGAGCGGAAAAAAGATGCAGAGAGACAAGTGATGAGAAACATGCAGAAGAAATTGATGATAATGAAGGCTTTACTGTAGTGAGAAAACAGATGAAGAAGAGAAGAGTAATTACCAGAAGTAAGCAAGATAATGAAACTAATAGTAATGTATCACATATAAATTACATTGAAGTATGTGTGTCGTCGAGTGTAGCATTGCCGAAACAAATTGGATTAGCAAGACTTCTAAAAGCTGAAAATATACCTAATATCTGCGAAATAAAATACAAGTCTCCATACAAGGTCCTGATGAAGTTTGAGAACAGAATTGATGCAATGGTGCTGGTCAATAATGCCAAGCTTATAGAGATGGGATTTAGATGTCGGCTTACCAATGAAGTGAGTTTTAGTTACGGAGTGGTAAAGTATATTGAGCTGGAGATGAA
The DNA here is from genome assembly GCA_963582015.1 of Xanthorhoe designata. Lineage (NCBI taxonomy): Eukaryota > Metazoa > Arthropoda > Insecta > Lepidoptera > Geometridae > Xanthorhoe > Xanthorhoe designata. Next base: position 2,717,303 of record OY757045.1, read on the forward strand.
TGAAGAAGAATTACTGAAGTCTTTTAGTTGTGAAGTGGAAATTGCCTCAATCAAAAGATTGAAACGCATGAATGACTCTGGTGGTTGGAGTGACAGCGAGACCGTGCGCTTTTGTTTCAAAAGTGCAACATTACCCCAATATGTCTACGGATTTGATTGCCGTTTTCAAGTGGAACCTTATACTTTCCCAGTGACACAATGTTCCGTATGTTGGAAATTTGGCCACATAGCCCGCATGTGCCCCTCTAAAGTGAGATGCCCCAAGTGCTGTGGCAACCATGCTAACTGTGAGACTATTGCATTTAAGTGCATCAATTGTAAAGGACCGCATATGGCTTTTAATAAGAAATGTCCTGTTTTCTTAAAAGAAAAGACAGTTAGACAAATTATGTGTAAAGAAAATTGCACATATAAGATGGCACTATCTAAATTCTGGGAGGAAAATAAAAATGAGAAAAAAAACATTGATCACAATAATTATGAGAGTACAAGTGATGGGGCATATGCACCAACAAGGAGGTGGGAAAGCACATCTAAAAAAACTAATCCGGAGGCAAATCCCAATATGAAAACTACTTCTGCAGAGACGAGCATCGAGTCTGAGTGTCAACATAGTGAAGTTATCAGCAGCGAAGAAGAGGACCTACCAACGGGAACAAAAAAAAAACAAAAGAAAACTAAGAAGAAAACAAAGGCGCAGAAGAACAGTTATACCAATGAACACCCGCCAGAAAAAAAGAAAAAAGAAAACCCACAGAGTGAAACCCCAAGAACTTCAACAGATGAAGTAAGAAAGACAAAAAACAAAGAAACAGGAGAGAAAAAAGATAAGTTTAGATATATTTTGAATAACCTCAAAAATATTATTTTTGCTAGTGAGGAGAGCTTTGAGGAGAAGTTTAAGTTGGTGTTAAAGTTAATTGTAGAGGAAGCTATGAACTTTATTTTAGGAGCTGTCAGTAATGGAGATATTCTTAGGAAATTTATGAATATCTTTTATGATGGATAACAACAGTACAATAAACCATGCTCCGCCAGGCTCAGGGAGTTCTACTGCTCAAACCCTGTGGATTGGGCAGTGGAACTCTCAGAGCCTGGCTCCGAAAAAACGAGAGTTTGAGTTATTGTTGAATCAGGAAAAGGTAGGTATATGTTTCCTGAGTGAAACCTGGCTTACTTGTGAAATAGATTTAAGAATTAGTGGCTATAATGTGTACAGAAAGGATAGAGATGATGGTTATGGTGGCGTAGCTATCGTGGTACACCATTCAATCAAAGCCCAAATGTATCCTTTAAGCATTAGTAACACAGGAATTGAAATTATTTGTGTAAAGATATTGAATTGTAAGTTTATTGAATCTATAGTATCAGTCTACTGTCCTGGATCTGTCAGAACAACACAACTTGATTGGGATGAGCTTTTTTCTAAATTTAATGTTAAAACTATAGTAGCAGGGGACTTTAATGGTCACCACTCTAACTGGTCCACTAAACAGGATTATAGGGGCAATCAATTACTTGACTCTAGCTTAGAGAATAATTTTGTAAGTATAAATAGTGGAGAACCATCTAGAATTAAGCTAGTTAATAATATCTTGCAAAAAAGTACACCCGACATATCCTTTGTTACAACTGATATCTCAGTATACTTCAATACATGGCGAGTTACTAGAGAAAGCTTAGGAAGTGATCACCTGTTTGTTAAATACTGTTTAGAATACTACGACTCTCCTTCGCGTATAAAACGTCGTAACTTTAAATTAGCCGATTGGAAACTCTACCATGATACTTGCAAAAGTATGTTTTCTGACAGTACTGTGCGCGAATTCGATGGAAACATTAATTGTATGTACTCATTCTTAATGAAAACGTTGGATGATTCAGCCAAGCAAAGCATACCATACATAAAAGTTTGTACCAGTCCATCACAATCATTTAGACCTAAGCATTATTGGACGCCATCGGTGTCCCATGCCATCGCTAAGCGCCGCTTGGCTTTAAAGAATTTCAGGAGAAATCCAACCCCTACTAACTTAGATATTTTAAAAAGCAATGTTGCTGAGGCTCAGAGAATATTAAGACAGGCTGTGTCAAGCAGTTGGAAGAGCTTTTGTGGAACAATAGACGAAACAACTAGTTCGCCACAAATGTGGCAGAAAATGCGATGGATGAAGGGTCTCAGGAGTAACAGAGTATATGCGGCTGACGACGACAAAGAGGTACTTTTGTGCTCTCTTGCTCCTGACTATGTACAGCCTCCTGAGCCAGTTTTTGCTTCTAAGAACGTACAGTTAGAAAATGAATTCACACCGCAAGAGCTCTACAACTGCTTGAAGAAAAAAGACACTGCGCCGGGTGATGATGGTATTACATATTCAATGATATACCATCTTCCGTTAGAAGGTAAACTATTTTTATTGGAAATGTACAATGTAATCTTCAAACAGTCAATAGTACCAGAGCAGTGGCGAAATATTAAAATAATACCAATACCTAAACAAATGAATACGGATAGTAGTACACCTAAGTTTAGACCTATTTCACTTATTTCATGCATATGTAAAACTTTTCATACTATGTTAACTAGACGGCTGGAATGGTACGTAGAAAAAAATGGTATTTTGGAACATACGACATCTGGTTTTCGAAGAGGCCAGTCTAGCTTGGACTGCATTGTCAGATTGGTCTCCAACATACAAGCTGGCTTTGCTCTAAATGTTCCTACGCTGACATGCTTTCTAGACATAGACGGGGCATATAATAATGTTTTGGTAGAGCAGCTTGTGATTATGTTGGATGAGTTAAAAGTTGGTGCCAAAGTTTGTAATTATTTGTACCAATTCTTAAAATTAAGATACTTAAAGATTGAGGAAAGTAATGAAGGATGTGCACTAGTAAGAATGACAGGTAGAGGATTAGCACAGGGAGACCCGATTTCTCCTCTTTTATTCAATATAATTACACATAAAATTAGTATATCAATCCATAACGTGAACTCTCTTCAATATGCTGATGACTTTGTTTTCTTTACACAAAATACTAATAATAATATTTCACGATGTGTTATGGATATGCAGGAATGCATAACTACTGTGGCCTCTCTACTAGGACAAATAGGACTGGAGATCTCCTTGTCAAAAACTCAGCTTTGCTTATTTAGCAACAGAAGAGGTAGAGAACGGGTCGATCTTGTTGTGAATGGTCATAATGTTCCAGTTGTTGATTGTGCTAGATACTTGGGTGTATGGCTTGACAGGTCCCTTCGTTGGAATAAGCACATTGGTGAAGTCCAAAATAAATCTCTAAAATCAATAAATATTCTTAAAATCTTAGCAGGAGCTTCTTGGGGCGTACACCCAAGACACCTCAGAAGATTATACATATCCTTAGTAAGAAGCAGATTGGACTATGCCAGTTTCATAATTGATAGTGCAGCCAAGACTCATCTCCTTAAGTTAGACAAGATACAAAATGTAGCGATGCGTATTATTGGAGGCTTTATTAGAACCACTCCAATACATGTAATGGAGTGTGAGCTATGCCTGCCTCCACTCTACCTACGCAGGGAATATCTAGCTACTAAGTACTGCCTCAAGGCTCAGTCATGGTCTAATAATTTAACAATTACTCTACTTGATAAACTAGTAAATTTAAGAGAGTCTGCATACTTTCGTAGGAATAAAACTCCTTTACTTGTAAAAATCTTTAATGACACAAAGGCTGAAAAAGTTAGCAGTAGTAATACTTTGAATATGTTCAACCTAAATACTTGGGTGTCCAATATAAATATGAACTTTATAGAGACAAAAATTGACAACATACAAGAATGTAAAGATAGATATGACAATAATATTTTAAAATGTAATGTGTTGTTAATGCTAAACAATAAGTATTTCGGCTGGCATAAAATATACACTGATGGGTCCTTAGCAGGACATGGTAGAGGTGCGGCCTTCTATGACCCTTTGCTTAAGACTAAAGAAAAATATAAATTGTTGAGTCCATTTAGTAGCATTATGTCAATAGAGTTGTATGCGATCTCGGAGGCACTTTCTCACATACAAGGTGCTGGGTACAAAAAGGCAATTATTCTGACAGACAGCAGAAGTGCCTTACAGCATGTGGCTCGTTGCGCCTCTGGCGGCAGAGGCTCAGCGATAGCCTACAAGATTTTAAATAAAGTCCTAACACTGGTTTGTGAGGGAGTGTCTCTGAGGTTGCAATGGATACCATCACATGTTGGCATACATGGTAATGAGGTGGCCGACGTGCTGGCTGGAGAGGCGATATCTAATGGTTCTGAAGTTTTCATGATACCGGAATATTCAGAGGTATTATACAAATATAAAATGTGTATATGGTCCAAATGGAAAGAGCATTTTGATGTAGCTTCTCTAGAGAAAGGTATTTGGTACAGAACGATGCAGTGTGAGCCGCCACATGTGCCATGGTTTGCTAACAGTAAATTGAAAAGGAAATATATTGTCATCGCTCATAGATTGCGCTCTGGGCATATGCCTTTGAATTGTTTCAAATATTTAATGAGGATAGTGGACAGCCCAAACTGTGAGTCTTGTGGTGTTAAGGAAGATGTGTATCACTTGTTAATGGAGTGTGTCAGAAGTGAGTCTATGAGAGAAGAAATGTTTAGAATTTTGGATGTGAACCAGTTTGATGTCGGCTTGTTTCAGAGTATGTTGGCTGTGCAGACATCTAATGCAGCTTACATGCTCTACCGAGCTGTATATGATCTGGTTAGGTAGTAGGATAAGTTATAGAATATATAATGGAACTGACATAGTCGATATACGACTAAAGTTCCCTAAAAAACAGATTAAAAAAAAAAAAAAAAAAAAAAAAAAAAATAGACCAGCAATAATTTGCTGGCATTTGGAGACTCTAAAATCATCTGTAAACCACTCAGGATGTGTAATGACCACAGTAATATTGATCTGTCATCGAGTCTATTGCAAATTATTATAGTAATAGTAGGTAATTATACTTACCAAAAAGGAATAGTTTTACAAAATTAAATGATAGTAACAAACAAATGCAGAAGGGTTCAATTGACTAAACTTTAGAAGCGCTACTTTTTCTTGTAAGTACCTACCTACCTAGGTAGGTATGCCAGCAAAAGTTAATTGTCTCTAAATGGTTTTCAAAGAAAGTGTAGGGTTTAATAACTATCACATAGAATAACATAGAGAGCTCTCTTAATATACAATTTTCTTGATATTTGAATTAATGCACACGGATACGAGTGAAAAAATATATGAACCACATTCCTTAACCCTTTACCGCATCGCGAGCCAAATATGAACCACCCTACAAAACAGCTGATATTTTTTATTATCTTCATAAAATTCTTGTATTTTGCATACTGTACCACAAACATACCGTACACCAATACGTTAAATATAAAATAACGGCATCTCTGGGCTAAGTTTAGAACTAAAACTTAGTGGCAAGTTCGGCGAGCAAGTTGTGACCGGTGATCGTGCGAACTGAGATTTCAAAAATTGAAAAATATTAGAAAAACCAGTTGTTTTGACGGAAGAAAATACAAAACGATTGCAGAAGATACTTATTTTTGTGGAAAAGGTAAGGTTTTATTCGTTTTATGTTTGTATTGCGTTTAGTAAACTTTTTTCATTACGTTCCAAATCTGAGCCAACATGCAGAAATATACATTTATACCTCGGTCTTTATTTGGTACATTATGCATGTCATTGTATGCAATATAAAATACAATTTTCTTCGACTAAGACGCGTTGGTCTTGGGTTCGATTCCCGCATCCAGGACTAGTGTCTACATGCTCTGTGAGTAATACCTAGGTACTGAGGTACCTACCTACCTACATACCTATGTGTTTTTTTTAGATATTATGGATCCGAAAAGGTTTTATGGAGGTATACATACCATAATCGAGGATTTTCCCAATGACAGCACCGATGAGGATCTCTCTGATGATGACCACTTCGTTACATTGGCTAGAAATCGACCACCAGTTACAGTACCTGAGACATCTGATGAATCTGCGTCCGATTCAGAAGAAAGTTCGAGTTCGAGAGCTGCAAGAAGTGCCAAGCCTAGGTGGAGGGATGGTTTTCTGGAGAAAATCGATTTGGATATTGAGTTTTCTGGTGACACAAGCTTACCTGGACATATAATGGAATTGGAAACACCATTATATGTCCAGATTATGACTACAGTCAATGCTTGGCTTCTGTACCGACGCAGATTTGATGATGGTCGTCCATTTCTACCCCTAAGTGACTCCAAGGTAGCGGTGGCTGAAGGCTTGACTATGGCCAATAAGCTAAGTCAAAGTGCAAAGCGTGGGCGGTCTTCAAATGTTCTGGAGAATGCAATTCAAGAGAAGAAAACAAGAGGAGCAATTGCAATAATGCCCTCAGGATGTGCGTCTGGACAAAGTGGACCACTTGCCTGTCTGGTCATCCAGGCAGCGCTGTAAGGTACCTGACTGCTCTGGTCAATCTTTTGTTGAATGCAAAAAATGAAAGGTCAACTTGTGCCTAAATGACAAGAGAAATTGTTTCCTTCTATTCCATACTAAAGATCATCAAACTGTTCATTTATTCATGTTGTGCCATTAATGAACCACAGTAAAAAAAGTTATTTATCTTATTTTTTTCTAAATAAATCCTAATTTCCTGAAATACGTGTATTTTTATTTATTATTTTACATAACATATATTTTTTTCAACAAAATAAAAAAAAACATGCGGTAAGGGGTTAAAGATGAGCTGTTCATAATGACTATGTAGACAGATTTGTTGCAATGCAGAAATTGTATCACGATTTTATTTGATTACTTAACCGTATAAAATGGGCGATATTATGTTATTTCAGCGATATTTATGACGCAGTTCCCATGTTTTAGTTTTATGTTTCCTGTTGAGGTGAGTCTGACGTTTGGCACCGGTAAAAAACTTATAAGTATCTCTATTTCAATGAGGTGTTTTTTTTTAAACTTGAATTTAGCTATTCCATAAAACAGTGTATCATAGGATATGTTTTGAAATGTAGCGACTGTATGTATAAGATACAACAGAGGGCCAACGAACGACCCTTGTATGACCCTAATAAATGAGACATTGTAATTTTTATCAGCATGAATTTCGATGTATGATTTGAAACAGTCTCAAAATTTTAAAATACATTCACCTATCACAAAGTCAGAGTAAATAAAAATGAACGACAACTGCACAGCAAAAATACCACCGCTAACAAGCTGCTTGAAAGTAAAATGATATTGTGGCGTAGACAGGCGACAGACAAAGAGATGGCGAAATCTCTGCCAAAACTCTTGCACTCGAAGTCTCTTGCAATTATGAGAATCATTTATTTATAAATTTGGGATAATGGATCTGAGGTTCAACATTAGCAAAATGCTCAAATGTATAATTACTTATCGGAAGATTATGAAGCTGGTGACTTTTATTGTAGATATTATTGTTAGTAAAAACTTATTTATGATTTCTATATTGGATCTTCTTCATAGCAAAGTCCTAAGGCTCCTTTTTTGTTTCACTTCGAAACCTATATAAATTGACGCTTCATCTATATTTATTGCCAAGTTCTAAACACTTCCTGGTTCGCCGTTTCAGAAGATTTAAGATGTTTCAAAATCTATCGTAAATTTAGAAATTAATGTGACAACCGAACATTAAATTTACGTATTCGAAATTTCGAACCATACATCATAAGCTCGAGTAGCTAAGCTACATTACCAATTCCATGCGAAAATTAAGGATGATAATTTTTATCAGAGACTAAAATGGTCTATATATAATTTCTAGTGGGTATGAATCATATTTATTATCACTCACTATACTTTAGATTATCCATAACTCGACATGAAAGAATGTAAGTAGGTACCTAAGGCAGAAAGCCTTTCCCTGCTCTCTGCCTTCGTGTGTGGACAAATGTGTGCCAAAACCTGTTGTCAAAACCGACCTTAATAGGTTTGTTCTTTTCTCTGCTCTATCAGCCTTCATTTCAACAGTCAATGCATCCTCATATCGTCTTTCACACAGTTCATCTATCTTTTCTTGTATTGAACTGTATTAATAATTATTGATAAGCAAAGGGATTGCTTAGTGTAGGTATTCAGATTTTCTTTCGATGTAAAACACTATAAAGTTTAGAGCCACAAAACTCAATAATTCCCGAATTTCTATTATTGAAATACTAGACTAGACAATACCTAAGTACCAGAGACTATAATAAACTGCTCCAGCTCCTAACTAATTAAGTACTTACTATTGCGCGGCAGACCTCGCCGTAGACGGAGAGACGAGCTAGGATTGATCCGCAGTGACCCAAAATAGGGATGAATAGACACAAGGAAGAATACCTTGCCCTGCAGTGGGACGCTACAGCCTCTTTAGAATAATCATAATAATGCTTTAGTAGGTAGGTATAACACATGTATAACAAAATAGCTTGTCCTATTCAGTGACAGTTCTTAACCGATCGTGTCAGTGTTCGTAAATCATTTAGCTAAATCCACTTAGCTCTGAACACGTCATCTCGGAACATCAAATAAAATGGACGAACAGCAGCCCTAGGACAAGCGATATTATGAATGAACGCATGTGCAGCCTAGAAATACATCTAATGGGTGCAATTTATTAACGTCCGCTAATGTGTTCAATGTTCATTCAGAACGACAGGGTTTAGTGTTGTCAATGTGTTTGTTTTCTTGTAGCGTGTGTAAAACCTACTTAACTATTGCAGGTTAGAAATATTTGCCGGTTGAGTTAATTAAGAACCTACTTAGGTATTTATAGAATAGACACCTACCTACAAGTTTTTAAATGTGATAAATTATAAGTGTGCTTGATTGGATAAGTACATTAGGTACTAATACTTACTATAGAAACATTGCATCCATTTCTAGTGCTACTATACTAACGGTATGTAGGTATATATTTTTTTCATAAATTATTATTATTTTCTTAGTGACATCATTTTCCGATGAATTAAACCCAAACAAAAAGTAGAAAATATTCTAAGTCGTTTCTTTATAAGTATCAAAAGTACCCTACCGGTTGAATAAAACAATTTTTTCCTCACGTCCAAGTAAACAATTCAAAAAACAAATGAACCGGGAACTCTTGCCCACCTATAGTTAGAACAGTTTAATTCCGGATCGGGGTAATGCCCTTAAAAACAAAGTCTCGAAATAAGGACGATTCCCTTCCCTGTTGTTACAGAGATGAATGTTGATGAATGTTTGGAGGTAGGTAGGTTATTTATAGTAAACGTTAAGAGTGAAAACATAATAACTTTGAGTTGACTGTTGCGGCTAAAATATGTTACAAAAAATAATTACTTACCTCTAAAAATCCTTTATAATCGGACATGAAATTCAAATGGGAAGGAACAGGACGACGCTTTGAGATTACCTACTTATATGATAATCAATAATAATAAACATTGGTATTTTAACAATAAATGTATCGAAAACAAAAGAAATTTAAAGAATTCCTTACTTCTACGAAGAGTATCAATGGATTGGCAATAATAGAGCTCGTAAAAATAATATTCTTTAGTGTTCCAGCGATTCAGCCGACGGCATTTTTGTCAACGGAGTTGTAATATTTTCACTATTATTTCACGCTCGGCGCTCAGACGACGTTAATGGACCATGAAAAGTTTGATCACACTGTTTGTCACGGTGTCCACAGACTCACGGCAAACAATGTTTAATGTCTCAAACAAACCAGAACTGTTTGATTTTGTAAGAAATCATTCGTCTAAATAAAAAACTCCTCATGAATCTCAGAAACTGTGGAACGTCCAATTGATGTTCTGAATCTACCCACAAATTTATATGTCAATGATATATTTCAGAACTTTTGAGAGCTTTATTAAGCTTTACATATTTGTGTCATGAATGAGTCATTTTTACCTGGAATTCAGTTTCTACGCGCTTATTTGTGATACGTGCGTCACTTGTGAAAAAAGGGCCAAATGACAAACGACTCGCAATTTTGCTAACCATACATTTTACGTCTATGCGGCTAGCGCTAGTTCAATGATGTTTTATACCTACAACTTGTTTCTAAATAAAAAAAATACGGGTGGCCTTTGACCGCTTCTATGTTGTATGTTGTCTGGTATTCGTAAAATAGCTAATCATCATCATAATAAGCTATCGTCCACTGCTGGACATAAGCCTCCCTCAAAGATCTCCAGTTGTTTCGGCCCTGCATCTACCGTGAACCTGCGGCTTTTTATGATAGGTGGTGTATATTTGGTGACAAACACACGCACAGAAGAATATTATGAAGATAAAATGGATGAGGGTGAGGGTTTAAAAATAGCGCTGCCTCAAATGACAAATAGGTAGACCTACAATAGCTCAAGATGTCATACAAGATTATACCTCTTTAGTCCAGGAAACAGTTAATTACCTCGACTCCTATTTTTTATGTTTCTATTTAAAGGCGTGTCAGTGAGATGTCCACCCACGTTATTTGTTATTTCTATTTTAATTTGTAGAGCGTAATTTTTTCTCGGATATCGGGAGGGACGGGTTAGTGCTTATGTTGTTTTTTAGCCCTTCATCATCAGCGTTTCGTAGCTTGCTTTTGTAGTTCCTGATATATTAAGGAAATTATGCGAAATTGCTTTTACGGTTTCTGCTTTATTTGAGAGAGAGAACTCACAGAGAATGCTGAAGAATCAGTTTGGGTTTTTGGATGTATTCGTAAGTGGTATTCATTTGAATCTTGTTTTAATCATCACGCTATTGAGCGTGGTTTAGTCTGAGTTTCTCAAGTAATACCTCCACTCGAATAACTTTTGAAACTAACAACCTTTTAACCAGGGTCATGGTTTCATGAGAAGTCTTAGGCAAAGCTTAAGGTTCTGACTTTTTTAAATAGAAACCTGAAATGTATATGTATTTCTAAGAAAAGCTTTCAAAGAAAGGCTATCAGTTTTTGCTGCTGACTGTACACACATACTAAAGCTGGAACCGGCATGGTACGTAAATGTTTACAACGTGCCCGCTCTACATTACCGAAATACATTGCACTCTTTCAGGGCGTTCGGGAAACACGTTGGGAGGCCCATGTCCAGCAGTGGACAAGCTGATTTTGATGATGATTAAATCACGACTACCTATATTAAATTAAAGCCGGGTTTAATTCAAGTCACTCTTTGACGCGCCATCCGAGGTCTGGCATCCATTTGGCCGGATCAGCATTGTCATTTAGCGCGGTAATGCTGCCAGTGTCTTGGGCACGCTTCCGTCTGGTAGTGGCTTGATCATCATTCAGCTTACATAAACATAGATACAAGATCCCTAGATGTCACAACTGGTTTTCATTGAATTTTGTAAAGTTATGTAGGTACCTAAGTTATTTAGTTACTACTGTATGAATAATGTACCTACTTACCATGATTTTGGCCAAAGCTTAAAACCAAAACCGTCAGAAAAAAAATCTTCCTAAAATTATGTTAAATTCTGGAGCCGACTATACACAAATACCTCTAGCTGGAACCGGCAGATCCGTGAATGTTTACAGCGCGCTCGCTCCAAATTACCGAAATAATCTGAGAGCGCTCTGAAAAATGGCCTGCTGAAGCTCACTCCACACCCTCTGACGGATGTTTGGATAGAATGGATTAAAAGTGTAGAAAACACATTTCTTGTCTATTTCCCCACAGTACATACCACTCTAGCATAACAACGGTAGGCATGTAAATATTCAGGACAGTACCTATGTTATATTAAAATAAATTACTAAGAAAACTAGAGTAACTGGAGAAAGTGGAGCCTTTGCCCAACAATGGAACAGTATGTTTTATTTATTTTATTTATTCGGAAAACAAACAGTTTTACAGCCTAGTTATAAAACAATTAAATCACCTAAACTAAAAACCAATTAACATGTTTTCGCATATAGCAACTAAGAAACTTGTTAAACATAAAATAAATATTTCAAAAGAGAGTTACCCAATTCTAAGCTAATTTACTATACTTAACCTTACCTTTCATAGATATATCAATCACAATCATCAAGAGCCAGCTCAAACCAACGCCTTGAAATAATGTTTGTAAAAGTAGACGGTTTTGAGTTGAAAAGATCTAACTCTGGAATGCCAACCAGTTCATTAAAGCTATTTGCCGATCGAATAAAGAACGAATTTTGCCGATAATTTGTGCCACAGTGAGGCACGTATAGGGAAAGAAATGGTATTCTTACACTTCTAAGCAGTTAGCACTATCACTATTTATTCTTGAATTGACTATTTAGGTACAATCTGATCATACCTACACTTTTATATAATTGCGCCGATGGATTTAATGATAATTATATTCATCAAACATTATCCTCATAAGTCCAAATCCACATCGAACTAGATATTTATGTTAGAGATGAGTTAAAAAGAAGAAGACGATACAAAATTGATGAAGTTCCATCCGTATTATATTTGGCTGCTAGCAATCTAAACAAATATTTTTATTGGTATGTTTTACAGAAGACATTTTAGAAGACACTAGTAGACATTTACTTAGAACCAGAATAATTTATACCCTAGGTAAGTGCTTGACTTGCAGTAGGTAGATAACGTGCTAGAATCGTTATATTGAGTTACGAGTTACGATGAATACCAGCCTCACAGCCGTTCTCAACAATGGAATTTAACCCATGATGGCTTTAATGATCTTTTATTTGCTTAAGAATGCAATAAAAATGCCAATTTGACAATATAACACAAAAGCAGAACGCGAGAACACACACGAAAATTTTAGTCTGCATTTAAATTACTTTCATCAATAAATTAACAAAGCGTTTAGCCTAGATATTCATTGCACGTTTAAAGATACTTTGTTTATGTTATTCGTTGGATTTGGTTTGTTTCTTTCAACGGAATAGATTAGATTCTACTAGCGAATTACTTAGTCGGCAAGTGCTCTGAATTTAGACTGAAAATGGGTACATATTCAATTGATGCGTCATGAACGGGTTAAATATACCTACTATAAAAAAACATAGTATACCAGACTGAACTAGTTTTCATTTCAATACTTCAAGATAAACTTAGAGAAGAATCAAAATAAAGATGAGTTACGTCCGTAGACCATCTACGGTTTTCACATGACCCTCTACGTCGTAGACGGTCTACGCCGTAGTACCATCATTGATGTTAGTACAGAACATTGAGACCTATCCAGATTCGATTATTTCGAAGATAGGTAGGTATATTATATATACCTCATGAAACTGAACTTAGCTGTTTATTTCGAAATGTTTTATAATTATGTTTATCTTTTTTGATGATAGTATAGGTAACTTTTTTTTTATATTATCTTGCGATCAGTCATGTTGACTATAAGCATATTCATGAGGTGAGTGCTTTTTGACGTGGAGGGCGCTATTCTACTTCCAACGGAGCCTGCCCTTTCTTATTTATGAATCAGTCCATCTGATTATCCTGGTCGAAGAAGGTATAGGTAACTAAAACAAGAGTTTAATGTGGTAGCTAATATATCACGCTATTTTGAAATCCTGATGAGTTTCTGGAATCCGGCGCAGACAGAAGGAATATGTGGGGTGTTGACGGCTGTGTTGTTATGTTGTCTTAACTAAAGCGCTAAGATATTTGGTAGAAATCTCAGAGTTTGAAACAAATCACCGAGTAAATGTGTTTTTACGTGGACATCATTTGCCTGTGTGCAAGTGCAAGTCCAGAAACCAAGGGTTTCAAAATAGCGTGATATTTACCACATTGAAATCAACTGTGTGCAGTTAGGCAAAGGCTGTCCCATGTCATGAATATTTGTTGTTTTGAAATATTAGTTTGTTTAAAAATAAGGACCCAGGATTTGATGAATTTCTTTACAGTCTGATGTGATGACCGATGATATCCGTTACCTACCTTTACAACTTTAAATAAATGTTTTACTTTTTACCTAAAATTAATTGTAGGTACTTTTACAGTTACTTATCACAAAAGTAACTGTAAAAGTACCTGGGTACTTGGGTAATGCAAAACGTTGGACATTTTACACAGCATCATAGTCTGCTAGATGATGCTGTGTAAAATGTCTGTGATGAGCCTGTGTTATGGAAAATACGTGACTAATGTACTACATAGGTACCTATATACCTACTTTTTTGTAAATACATATTATGTTATACCTACTACCTACCTAGTCATAATAAGTCCCGAGATAAATATTCGCAGATCATACAAATATTTGCCTCGCGGTGGGAAACGAACCCGCAATGTTCTGTGTTAGGCGGGCTTTGCCAACTACCTACTCCACAGAGTAGAGGTGGTCAATTTAATTTAGTAGACAGGTAAGTACATTACAATGTAGGTACTTATAGTACATTTTAAATTAACGTTTTTAACACCTTTTTAATGCTGATAATATTCTTTGAAGCTATGCAAATGAAAATACAAGCAGGTTTACAACCGACATTTTGCAGGTTTCCTTGTAAAATTTCAGTTAGTTGCGGTGTTTAAAGTCTGACCGAGACTGGCTCACAATATCCTGTTGTACTATTAGTTCGTTTAATAGATATACTATACAAGCTTCCGCCTGCGGCTTCGCTCGCGTGGTTGCTACACGGATAAAAATTAGCCTATGTGTTATTCCGGTCACTACCGACTATTACCTACATTCCAAGTTTCAGCCAAATTCTTTCAGTAGTTTATGAGTGAAAGAGAAAGCAGTAGTAAATCAGCACCGAGTTATGATTAAACCAATTATTCTCTTGGTTGTTCTAAACTCTGAAATGCACTAAGATTAAATTTTTATGCGACATTTCAACGAAGTGACTGGATGCAATCAATTGCAATGTCAAGTAGACTATGCTTCAGTGCACTTGTGGCCCTGAGACGGCAATCATTCTTTGTCAAAACCGTCTAGGGGACAAATGAACACAAACGTGGGTTCAAGAAAAACCCATAGACGAAACGAAATATGATAAAGAGACACTTTTACAGATCTTTAGGTAATACCTATTCAATATTCTTTGATGATGTCTACAAGGGAGGGAGAGAGTATCCCAATATACATATCGAGATATAAATTATTGTTCCTAGATCGGGATACTCTCTCTCTCTCTCTCTCCTACAAGCAATGCATCCCACATGGTGGTGGGGTCAGCTTTCCTTATAATTTTCCTCCACTTCGCTCTGTCCTCGATGTCGTTTTCGGAAGATTGGCACTCTCTCTTATCCTATAACACTACATCTCTCCCTCTCGTTCTGTGATACCTCCCTACTCAATCAAGAAATGTTTCATACACTAGCTTCCGCCATTAGCTTCATACGCAAAATGGTGGCACCAACTTATGAAGCCAAACCAATTCCAACAAATAGTACATCATCTGAGTAGAATTATTGGAAATCTTATGCTGGGCCTTTCTTCTAGTGTTTCAAAGTTAGGTACTTACCTTCTTGGTAAATTGCAGTACCTACTGCTATTTGCGCAATATCTATGGTCCCAATAGTGATTGTATGTAGATACCTATCAGTGTTAACTGCAGAATCGTGAAACATAAAAGGCACGACTAAATAAAGTTGTAGCACATTACAGACCTAACCTACATTTATTGGCACTGTTTATAAAATGTTGAGATTTTTTTAACTTTGTTTCTGTTTTACTCTTAAAGATAGGATTAATGCAAGTAGACAAGAATGTTTCATGCATTAGTTTCCATATAAATTAAACCATCAAACACCGCGAAGTTTTGACTTTTGGCAAGCTTTCCAGCGCTAACCTGCTTCAAGCTAAAAGCAATGAAATTCAAAAATATCTCGCCTGTAACCAAATGTGCCGCATCATCTGAAGCAGTCATAAAACAAAAATGCACTGGTCCATGAGGCATAGCCCGCCAGATCATATCGTAAAACTTTACGGGGCCGCCGCGCGCCTATCGAAAGTACCCACAAAACTCAAAAATAGACCGTATAGCAACATTCTGTGGAAATGTTCAGACTATTATCTTTATTTATGATTACCCACTCTTTTAAGCCAATAAATCATATTTCAGACGAGCGGGCGGCAGCGAAATAAAAATAAATGTGAAATATGTAGCAATTTTTTAAAACATTCCTTGTGGATTTGAAGAAGTCATTCTTTGATTAATGCCGAATTTTGGAATATAAGACTTGAATGAATGGATTAAAATTTTAAAAATGCCTATTTACGGCAAATATAATGAATTATCTAGTCAACAAAAATAATCATTAAAAATGCTACGGTTTCTAAAAATGCAACAAAGGGTGTACTTACATGGCAACAACACACACTCTCACATCCACCCTGCGCCGGCGCACGTCACGCGCCAACTCTACCCCGATTTAAATTTAATATAAAAATCTCGGTATCGAATCATAAAAATACAATTTTAGGATCGGCCGCGCGCGCGTCCGTCTGCCCATTGACGCATACGTTTCGGACTAATTCGGTGCAGCGCTATTCCGCGATTCTGTAAACACAGCGGTGGTAAAACACGACCAGAAAACCCTGAACCATCCCGACTTTCCCGTTACACCACTTTCCTCACCAACGATGAGGGAAGAGAGGTCACGATACACTGGAGAGTTCCACCCTTGCCGCGTTTAAAATAACTTTGTTATACTATGTATTTCAAAGGCATAAGGTCTAGTTTTGTTTGTCCTGAGTTGTTTATAAATTTGTAAGCATTAAGTTCTGTTTTGGGCACGCCATGAGTCAGTATGAGGAAATGCGTGCAGGTTATAATTTCGGCTCGGCCGACATTGTTGATAGGTTTTATAAATCTCGTCGGGATATTGGAAGTGCGGATGGCAACACTCTTTTTGATACGATGTATTCTGGGAACCGCTAAATCATTGAGACCGCTTTAATCATGTCGGGAGCCAATTTGCCTGAGAGATCTTATTCAGAACTGTTGCTTACAGTTTCGTTACTTCAAAGTAATCCTTCTTAGAAATTGTTCTGACTTTGCATCAAAGTTATCTAGAGCTTACAAAGTAACTCTACAAAGGAACGGCTTTCATCAGACGTAGTTACTTTTTTCCTTAATCTAAAAAGGTATTAATTATCAGTCATCCGCAATCTAGAAGTTTCATCATCAGTTCATAACATAACGTATGCGATAGGTATTTTAGAAATATTATTACATTCATTCAGAAATTGTAAAAAAAAAAATTTATAATGGAGGCAGATTCGCCTGTATTATAAAAAAGTACAGTAACGCCCGAAATTAATAATGTATCTTCAATCCGAGATTAAATTCAATCTTGGATTGCTGGGTATCTCCCGATCGATCTCCTATCCGCATGCCAATAACCTATCTGCTATCCCAATCTTTTTTTTTGGTGGCAGATTGCCGGCAATCCTTTCCCTCTTTAACGTTCCGTTTTATGTAAAATGTTTAATGGAACCACAATATTAATTTGGAACCACAATATTAATTTGAGTAATATAAAAACAAATAATAAATAAAATTAATTAACAAGTTGTAGATAGTAATATTTATAGTTCAAACAAATTGTTATTTGCCTAAAAACTTGCAGATTTAACAATCTCAATACTTATACACAAAATACTTTAACTGAAATGGAACGTTCAAGTTGACGAATGGTATTTGACAAAGAGAATATAACCAAATATAACCACTACTGTACAGTTATTTGTTGCGAAAATTAGGTAAATAAAACAGATGTGTGTTGTGTGATCATTTCATCAGCATTACTTCTAATGATGGATTCAGAAATCGTAAGTTACCTACCTACCTACCTACTGGTTTTTATGGAAGTTGTAGAGATGACGCCTACGGCCTAACTTAGCAAAAGCACACCAGGTTCTTGCCTGCTCAGAGAAATTCTGAGCTTGCCTGTTTCTTTCCCTGGTGTAGGAAGCTAAAGCTACGAATAGCCCTCGCACATGATCCATTTTAAAGGCAGCAGATGCGTTTAAAATGGGAAAATTTAAAGAAAAATGCACGTATGTTCATTCCCTATTAATCTCATATTTTCTGTTTTTCAGTAAAAAAGAAATTGAAACCTGATGAAGGGAAAACAGCCAGAAATAATGCAAAAGCAGAACATTTTGCTACTAAAAAACGATGTCTGGACGCTAATATAAATAATACAATCTAGAAAATAATAATTTCGAATTAAAAAAACACAGCTTACTTTGAATAACTTAGAATTAGGATTACAGAAGTGGAAGGAGAGTTTGTATGGTGTTTTGTTAAGTTTTTAAACCTTTTTGATTTATGTATTTAATTGTTTTAATTAAATATTATATCAACAAACATTTCATTTCATTTCAATTGTCCTACAAAACTGTATTTTGATGGTAACATGATTGTTCTGAGATATGAATAATCTTTTGACTTATTATTCCTAGTAGGTAGGTATTATTGTTTCTATAAGATAATGTAGGTACTAAGTTACATTCCTATCTCACATTACCTACCACCTACTACAATTACTTACCAAGGGTATTGATTAAAAAAAAAACTATTTTGTCATTTATTATAGTAGTTTTTATTATTAGCACTGTTTAAATCGTCTTGCTAGGTAAAAGCCTGTGTATATAAGTAACTAAAATAATAATTTATGAGAGCTGCCCATTCTGTAACATCTTGTTCTTCCGTAGGTATTATTCTCTAGATTCTAGAATAATATCTGCTGCTGGTAGCTATACTTCAGCCTAACCGAAATCTGAAGGTGAATAATTCTACATCCTCGAGGGTCTGCATAAAGTTCACCCTTCTGATTCTTCGTGAACTTCTAACTTCGGCGTTGGCGTCGATATCATCACTTTCCCAATCCGATAACTGAGCCAGAACCTCCAAATCACTATTATTATCACTATCATCACTATCACTTGAAAATTCCGACAGATTTATTAGGTACTTTTATAATAAATATAATAAATTTATCAAGATTACAAAATCGATCCTTTGGCAATCTCAATCTGTCAAGAAGAAATCCAACAAATTTCTCGGATTGCAATCTGCGATTGTTTTCACCTATCAAAGCAAACGTCAAATAGAAAGATTGGTTATTGGCAAGCTCAAACTGTCATTTTCGAACAGATGCCAATCTTTAATCCGTGATCCGACCTCCCAAAGATAGCCTGGTTTTTTGGATTGCAAACTCAATCCAAGGATTGGTTATTGGCAAGCTTTTTCTAGAAAAAAGATTGAAATGTCAATCTCAATCTTCAAATTAAGGATTAGGATTGAATATTAATTTCGGCCGTAAGTCGATAATTTTCAAACATCTGTTTCCATGCGAATATGGTCTTTGTGTAGTTATTAACAAATATTAACATATTGGTTACTTATGATAAATATTTTATTCATACTTGTAAGCTCGGCTGGTTTACAAATACGCCTGTCCAATTCCAACCTGTCACATATTGAATCTTACTCGGTAGTAGCATTTGTTAAATTCTTCAAACACTCTTTACTACTTTTCATTAGTCCACTCTCGATTTTGACCTTAGGGAAACTGAAAACCTAATTTTTACGTTGTTACACTCAAACAAGGTATTTTGTTCTTAATTTTATTGTTTCTAGAGCTCATTATAACTTATGTCACATCATGTAACACACTATTCGGTGATCGCGGATTAAAATATTTACATTTTCTTAGGACGAACAAGAATGTAACATAAAAGCTATTACGTTACCGGACGTTTTTAAACGTCCTCATTATCTTAAGGTACACAATTACTTAAAACATATTTACTGATTGCTGAAGTATCATAGCAAAAATCACAGTAAATCGCGCAAACAACTGTCAAACATGACAGTAATTTAGTCACAAGCTAGATTTAATTGCCAACTTTACTTGAATTTATTTTTAACTTTAGCCAAGATTTCCCATCCTCCTTTGACCTCTCATTCTATCCACCACAGATTATGAACAAGAATAATCTCCCACAAGTGTTCTAAATGCTAAATCAGAATCGAATCACTCAAGTCTACTACGACAAATGCATCCAACTTCCAACCGTTAGGCTCAAATCACACCAAAAGAGCATCGAAGAGCAGCGAAGCGAAGCGCAGTTTCAGTGTCATACGAATTTCAACTTTATTTTCATTACTATAATACCTACTTATCATCGCAGAGAAGGCGCTCCGCTTTGCTGCTCTTCGATGCTCTTTTGGTGTGAATTGAGCCTTAGCGAATCCGCTTCGCGCGTCGTCATTGAACATTCCTCATCGCATCAGCAACATCGGCCATCTTCAATCCCTCAAGTATATAAAGCAGGTTCTCAACCGACGCGTCTTCGTCGTCATCGAACCACAACTGCACCATGTTCTTCGCTCTGAGCGCGTCGGTCGCGTTCTCAGTTTCAAAGAACTGTATCTCGTCAGGTTTGTATCCGAGCTTGGCGGCGAGTTTCTTCCAGTCGGTGAGCGCGGCGGAGAGAGCGTCCAGTTGCGTCGCACTGATCATGGTGACGCGGGAGCGCGCGGTTTTGTCGTAGTCGTCTTCGGCGGCTGTTGAATCCGGTACCTAGTTGGAGATAAGTAAATGTAGTTTATCAGTCATCTGGTGACCATAACACAAGCATTAAATTGCTTAGCTTGGGACTAGATGATGCTGTGTGAATTGTCCAAGGATATTTATTATTTAAATAAATAAATGTAAAATGACCAAAAAAATGCAAGCAGTGGATGAGACTGGCACTGAAGAAAGTGGCGAGATAACGAGGAGGCCTATACCCGGCAGTGGGTGGATGTGGGCTGTTATATTATGGATGGATGGATGGTTATTTTTCAGTGTCATCTAGTCCCAAGCTAAGCAAATGCCTGTGTTATGGCAACCAGATGACTGATATACTGCATATTTTTTTTTGTAAATACATACATTTATAGATAGAAAAACAAATATCCAAACACTGAACAAATATCTGCAAAACATACAAACATTTGTCCCGTAGCAGGGATCGAACCCGCAACCTCAAGCAGGCCTTCACACGCGTTAAATATTTGGGAGCATGTTAACCATTTTGGACGTAGGTACTTACTTGTCAGATTTGAATAGGCAAACGCCAAAAAATGCCACAGATAAGCACCACTTACAATAAGTAGCGTTTCAGTATTCAGGCGTATGTCCGTCTAAAATGGTGATAATATGTTTTTTTTTTAATTGGCGTGGTTCCGGAACCTTTTACATAAAAACGAACAAAAGCACTCTATAATATTATTGAAGATTTTAATTGACGGAAAGATATAATAATTGAAAGTGAGTGGGAAAATGTATAGACCTGTTCTATATCCACCGAGTCCCCCTCCTTCATGAGATCAGCTTCCATCTGCTCATCCGTGTCCTCTTCTGCAGCTTCCTAGGAATAACAGCATATAGGGTAAACAACACAATTATTATACCCTAGAATTGGCTACCAATTATTGGCACCTCTCTGATTTATCTGATTTATTTTTTGAGTAACACAATCCTAAACTACTTAAAATACGTGTAACTTATCTAAATTGAGTAACACAATCCTGAACTACCACAGGATTGTGTTACTCAATTTAGATAAGTTACACGTACTGTAGGTAGTTTAGGATTGTGTTACTCAATTTAGATAAGTTACACATACTGTAGGTAGTTTAGGATTGTGTTACTCAATTTGGATTTCTTATGTTAAGGACCACCTTACAAATACCAATTTGTACTAATGATTATAGTACCTGTTTGAGAGATTTGTCGTTGCTTGTCCTGGCGTCTCCATTAGCGACGTTAGCGGCGGCCGCCGCGGCCACCTCGCGAGTGATGCGATCAACCTGGTACAATATTACTATATTTATTAACTGTTAACAGACTAACCCCTTATGCATAATGGTTCAGTAAACCTATATTAGCTAAATTGATAGCTAAATGAAAAAATAAAAATTGAAATAATATGATCAAAAAATTGCCTAATGATCTGAAAGAAATGTCTACCGCTCCGGGGATACGGTCGTGATCATATTTCATTTATCATTTCATACTGACCATAGCGTCTAAAAACTCTGGCAGACATCCTGTAGCCATTGAATCAGTTAAGTGAACATATCCCTCGCAACTCAGCTCACATGCCGCGAGCACTGATCGTGTTACACAATTTGTCTCAGTATACTGACCATAAAAGCCGTGTTGACCAAGTGGATAACTACTTCGACTTTCGATCCGAAGGTCGTGCGTGAGTTCGAATCCGGCCGTGCATCAATGGACTTAGCCCCACACGTATTGACCATCGTCTCTCCTGTGGATATGGCCGGCTAAGCTGGGAGGATGGTTAAGCCAGCACCTAAACTTAAGGTGCTGGGCAAGCCTATTCCATCTCAATAATGTCCCAGGCACTACAGTGTCCCGTTAAGTGTAGGCAAAGCTTGCCTCTTGACTCTGTATAAATCATCTAGTAAAGATGTAAAGGCCTAAACTGATCATGTTACACATGCCACGTGCACTGATCGTGTTACACATGCCACGTGCACTGATCGTGTTACACATGCCACGTGCACTGATCGTGTTACACATGCCACGTGCACTGATCGTGTTACACATGCCGCGAGCACTGATCGTGTTACACAATTAGTCTCAGTATACTGACCATAGCGTCCAGGAACTCTGGCAGACATCCTATAGGGTTGTTGGTGTGCACGAAGAAGTGTGGGGAGCGCCGCGCGAGCAGGCGCAGCGCGCGCCAGCCCCACCCGCCGCAAGCCGTGCGCCGCCGCCCGTCAGGGGACTGCTGCGACCCCGTCACCATGTACGAATCTGATGAACACATCTTGTCTTTTTTAAACTTTCGCAATCGTATACAAACTTAAATTAATGAACATATACAAACGAGTAACGGTTAGTGTAGTGTGTTGTCCTAGTGTGAACCGGCCCTAATTGACATTTATGAAGATCAAGTGAGGGTAGTTGAATAAACGCTTTCGCTTTGCTGTGGCGGTACCTACGATACTTCAGTTTTCCCGCGACCACGGCTGGTGCAATCCGGTCGAAACGTTAGGCGAATATTAAAGGTAAAATTAGTGATAAATACCCGTTTGTATACGTTTTATAACTCATCATGTTACAAAAAAATTAAAAATCTTACTAAAAGTTAACAGCTGCGGCAGGATTCGAACCTGCGTAGATGCCAGCTCGCTCTTAAGCCGAGCTGCCTGACCACTAGGCTACGGATCCTGTACGCTGAGGGCTGAAACTATCAGTAAGATGATTTATCGGTTAAAGCACTACACAAAAACCGGTAACCCCAGAGGGATAAGTTTAAGTTGTTAATTTTAAGTGAAAGAAAATCACATAAGTAACTGTAACACTTGCCTAAAGAAGGCATGAAGTCTCGTTCCTTAGTTCTGCACGCGGTGAGATTGTCAGGACACAAATTCCAAAGTTTGGTCAATTCATTGCTGAAAATAAAACCAACATAACATTACAAGATGTTTTTTCATAACGATTTAGGAAAACATGGACACAGCAATAACAGCAGACACTTACTTGCCAATATAAGACCTGTCTGTCCCTTCATACTCCTTGACGATGTCACCGACTGGACGTCTCCGCTTTCTGCTCTTGCGCACTTCATCGCTCGAATCTGTCTGGACGGGTGGCTTTGGTTTTTGGAATTCTGTTAAAAAGGTAATTCGACTATAACTTTTATTTATTTGTACTAGTTGCGCTCTCGCGGCGTTACCCACGTATAGGTATATTAGTGATGGTTGGAAGCGCTCGTGGTGAAGAAAGAAAGAAAAATCATTTATTCTTGTAGGACCTCAAGGATCACTTAAGTTTCGTTTTACATGCTGGGTGATTCTAATGCCTGTTCCAACGCGACTCCCTACACCAGGGAAAGAATCAGGCAAGAACCTGGTGGTGTGGCCTAGCTTTTTTTTAAAAGCGATCCCTTAACAATCTAAAATAATCTTGCTAAGACGTTCTTGATAGATCGTCGAAGTTAAGCAACGTTCTGAGCAGTCACTACTTGGATGGGACCCCAAGTGGCATTATCAGCTGAGCGCTTTCGTGCTTCGGAGGGCACGTTAAATTGTCGGTCCCGGCTTTTAAAGTCGTTAAGCCATGACGGAGGCCTTAAGGCGGCCTAAAAACTCCGTTACCATAGTTTGCCAGTTATTTGTTAGTTATTGTTTGCTCATACGAACGAACTATAGTGATGATCTGAAATAGCATTATTACCTGGACAGCCATCATTCTTCCAGCTATTCCAATGCTCTTCTCTCTTCAGAATACTCTTGACACATTCGGCAAACCGTTTGCCATGCGGAGGCGTTTCACCGAGCAGGCGATAGATAAGTGATGTTGTCTCTTTCACCCAATCTGATTGATCTGACTTCAATTCTTGTGATTCCCTAGAATTTGATGTATTTAAAACTTCTCTATTGTTTGTACTAAGATAGTAATAAAGCCTCTACAATGCATCTAAGGCCATTTCAAGATTAAGGTAAGGTTCATATCTGACGGAACATGCGTCGCGTATTATACGCTAGAACAGACAAATGTATAGAAAAACACTCGACCGTTCACACTCAACCGATGATACGTTAGTACGCTAGATGATACGCTCGGCGTATTTTACGTCAGATATGAACCTTCCCTAAAAGGTGTGGGTTCAGTACGACAAGAGAGCAACATTACAATGAGTGTTTTGTTTCCTGATTGGCACAAAAGAGACATGCAGTACCTTGGTATTTACAGAGACATTTGAAGATGCAATGCAAGGATATAGGCGTAGTGTAACTACACAATATATACAAAAAACATGACATATAGGCCAAAATGGCCGTGTTGAGCAATTCTGCTGATAGAAATAATGTTTTAAATTCGAACAATAATTTAGCTCATTCTTAATATGACATAACACAGATATTGCTAAAGCACTTTATTCTTAATATGACATAAGAAGGATATTGCTATAACGGCCTTCTTAAGCCGCTAGATCTGCTAATAACAATGCAATATTGGTTTAGTGTGTATGCTTAGTAGCATGCCAATCTTGTACAGAAGAACAGGCCCCAATAAAGAAAGAGTTTTAGGGATACAGCTACTTCTATCAAGGCGTTTAAAAACAAGCCCGACATCTGGCTACAAACTAACAAAACAGTGCTCAAAAAGATTAACCAATCATAAACTACCAATGACTGTTCCAACACAGTGTGATATAGACATACCAGTTATAGCAGCTCGTCTATCATCAAATAAATAAAAGGTTTCAATCCATAACTTACATCTTAAACTTCACAGTAGAAGTCAAATACTGGAACAATATCAGAAACTGAATCAGAACACATCGTCTGAAATTTGAATCTGACAGTTGAAGTTCCAACAGCTTCTGATTGGTCAGGAACTTGGCAAAGTAATGTTGTTCCTTGCTTGACTCTTGCATCTCCACATCTGTGGTGACTGCTTTCAGTCTGTTTAACTTTGATTTCTGTAGCTCCACTGATTCTAGCTTGTACGATGAGAATGCTGATAGCACACTACCTGAATGCTGAAATGGAGAAATATTAATAAAATAGGAGCACATTGCTGATAATAGCAAGCTAAGAAATGCGAGTTGGATTGCTAGATGGCAGATCTAGCTTCTAGCTAGAGTAAAAACAAAAAATAAATCATGAAACAATTTGCTCTTGGTAAGCTTACAGAATTTCCTACCATAATATTCTAGTCTAGGTGAATGTACCAATTAATGAAGGTCATAAATGTTGATTAGCTTGTCAAAGCAGTTGCTGTTCATAGTGTTCATAGTAAGAGAGTTCATAGTGTTTTGACATGGAATCTTTGAATTTAGGAAAATCTCTATAAATACTTACAGCTACAAAAGTTTTCCACTGCAGTTTATTGTAACAAGTATTTGGGTTTCTGAAAAAGTCCTGCAGACTCCAGAACCTACAGTACAAGTTGTAATCAATCATCAGCTTGTTTTTATCATCATCAATCACCATCTCTTCATCCAACGCATCTTTCAGCGTACTTGTGTTATCACCTCCAAACTCCGTGACATTCTCAAGGTTGAACTCTGAGACTATATTGAGTCCCGAACGTTCAGAGAACGGAAAGAATTTTGCTAGAAAGAGCAGTATTCTTCCACAGAATACAGTATTTTGAGATCGCGATAGTCTGCGGAGTAGATCGTTACACATTCTTAGCAAATTGTTCTTACACGCGACGAAAAATAAATCTTCTTTCCAGATGTTTACACCATTTTCTACGTAGGAGAACATCTTCTCGCATTTATTCAGAGTGAGCGCGTCGAAAATATCACCAAGGAGGACCACGGGCATAGTAGGAGTCACCATGTGCCGCCTACATGACTCTATGCAGAAACTAACGAATGATTCCAAGGTATCTGGCTCCTCGACCAACAAGTCCAAAAGTTTGTCTCTAAACGCTTGGTCCATTGCCGCTTTTCGATCGGCTTCATTAGTATTTCTTGAGAACGAATCGAGCAAGTCAATGTTATTGGTAGCGAACGCTTTGGAGAGCACATCCTGTAACAAAGAAGTAATTACAACAACAAAATTATATAAAAAACAATCTGTTTTCCTTCTAGTAAAATTGAGGTTATGTTTGCTTTTGTTACCTTGTATTTAGCTCGTAACTCATCAAAACTAAGTTTGTCAGACATGACTTGCAAAATTTGCTTAGCAAGAAATAAGCCGTAGATTTATTTATGATTAGAAAATACAGCAATTGAAAGAAATTGAGAAGAAAAACAATAAATAATCACAACATAGCGCGACCAACCGACCGAGAATGAATGTGAGTGAATGATGAATGAACGAAACGAAAAAGAGAGGGACTAGGGTAGGGAGTAAGGAAAGCGAAGCGATTAGTTCGCTTATCATTCACTATCAATCAACCAGTTATTTATAAAAAAGCGATAGGTTTCACAAACTGAACATTCCGTTTTTTTTTATTCCTTTGTATAACGTAAATAAAATAAAATAGGCTGGGGGGCGGCCCTAGTTTGACGCATAAATACACCAGAATTTCAAAGATATATTATTTATCTATGTCTTAGGTTAAGTACCTGTAAAATTACAA
This sequence comes from Xanthorhoe designata, assembly GCA_963582015.1. NCBI lineage: Eukaryota > Metazoa > Arthropoda > Insecta > Lepidoptera > Geometridae > Xanthorhoe > Xanthorhoe designata. The sequence continues at coordinate 2,744,373 of OY757045.1, forward strand.
ACTTTTTTGAATAAATAATTAAATTATCTGCAATAATTTTCGTTCCTTTGCTCGATACCGTAATACATCCATGGCTCGATAATATCCAATGACGTTTTACCCGAGTATAATATTATTACTAATAATCAAAGCTAATAATTTATTAGCTTTAATACTCTACTATTGGCTTTCACTACTAGTCTTCGTAAACGCACTTTGCGTCAAATTGTCGCGATGGGCGCCTATTGGTTATAATTGAAATAAGATGCAGGAATTGGATATATTCTAAGTCAAAATTTTATTTTGGCCAATCAGCTATCGAGTTCAATGAACGTAGTGCAGCAGCTGTTACATTTTTCTTTAGCATTTCTCTAATGTTTTTTGACAGAAAAAACTGATGTGTGGCGTGTAGAGAAGCGTCTCGTCTATTTATCTTTAGAAATTGTTATTTTACGGTTTTACTGAATCCTTTGTTTGGAAATGCAGTAAAGTGTACATTGTTATAGTTAGTTGTACGTGCCAAGTAAAAATAAGTAATCAGTAAAGCAGAAAGTGCTTGGCTTTGTTTGAAAACATGGATCGTAATATGAGGTGAGTGTAATAGATTTTGCTTTCGCTAACGTTTACTTTCACGTTTCGCGTACGTGTTAGGTGCAGAGATTAGCTTGCACATAGTTCTAAACAAAGGCACGTGGATCGATAATGTTTGAAGTTAGAACAAGGTTAATTTTTGTTATGCTTATGCTGAACTGCACGCCTCGATCTACAAGTCTAAATTTGGCTATAATTTAGTTTAATAGCCAAATTTATTTCCAAAACTTGCACATGATCATATTTTCACTACGTTTGTTCATGTTTACCTACGCACGCGAGTTATTGATATTGTTATTGATAACGCTTGCTTATCTTGCGCTTACATACTCCTCAATAATAAAGCATGTCAAGTATTTACAGATTACATTCGGTAACAACATTGTAATTCTGATCTTGTAATACTTGTTAACAATTTATGTTTTTACTACATATACAAAAGAATTCTGAGTAACAATATGCTTACCTATTACTTACAAATTGGCTTTCATGCAGTAACAATAGCCAAATAAATTAGAATAGACTAGGTACTTCAGATGAGCGCAGAGCACTACTTACTACCTCTCACCTCACTGCTAAGACGAATTCCAATAAAGGCACTTATAATAATCACAATTTTCATTTGCACTTAATAGTTACTCCGCTGGTTAAAAGCTTCCCAGTTAATTCTAAAATAAAAGTAATTCACCTATTTCAGAACACTCCTAACCTATTTCAAGCAATATAGCCCATACATGTCTAACATTGTATACTGTGGTTCTAGATCAAGCTATGTGAACAGCAGTGGTCCCAGATCTCTCCCACACATGGGCAGCAATAAACGTCACAACAACGGCAATGGGCACAGTAATGGACACAACGGAGCACGCCTCAGTCCACCTGACCAGAACCCACTGCCTATGAACATAAACCAGCAGGATGATATAATTAACTATGTTTATGATTCTTGGAATAAGGTAACTTTAACTCTATGTTTATGCCTTTGGGTAGAAACTAATGTAAGTAATAAAAAAATAAGTAAGTAAGTTCGTATGAGCAAGTGGCCAACTCTGGTGAGTTTTTAGGCCGCCTAAAGGCTTAAAGGAATCCACAGGGGCAAAGCCAAGGCTAGTCTAGAATGAGATTAAAATGTTTCCTATTATTATAATTTATGTCATATTACAAAGTTATTATTATTATAGTTAAAAAAAGCCTGGACAAATATAAAGCGCACTGACAATTAATAAGATATAAACACATTCGGTCCGAGTGCTGCCTGTGTATTATAATTATTAATTAACTAGCTGCGCCCCGCGTTGTTACCCGCGGTGTATAGTTCCCGTTCCCGTGAGAATACCGGGATCAAACGTAGCCTATTTTTTATTCCAGGGTATAAGCAATCCTGGTACTAAATTTCATTCAAATCCGTCCAGCTGTTTGAGTGTGAAAGAGTAACAAACACACTTACACAAACTTTTACCCTTATATTATTAGTGTGATCTTTGTGATATTGTGGTAACAATATCGATCTTTAAATTTCAGGTAAGTCGTGAACTAGAGCGCGGCAGTCAAGATGCTAAGTACTATCAAGAGGTGATGACACCGCGTCACCTCGCCAACTTCAGACCATTCAACCTCGAGGAGTGGTGGGCAAGACGTCTGCTCCAAAGCATAAACCGAAGCAAACACCGCTCTTAGATTCTAAATACTAAATGTTGATTAATAGCAAGGCAAGAAATATTAGGAAAAAGTTAAATAAAAATTATGACCTTTATAACTGTTAAATGTTCACTCACTTATACACTTAAATTGGACTGTACACACTTGTATGTGACTGTACACACTTATACATGACAGTACACACTTGTAAGTGACTGTACACATTTACAGTCGCATTACACTACACTATGTAACCTTTGCTCAGTGTGAGCCTCAATAACTTTACAATAACGATATTGACGACCTCTGTGGCGCAGTGGGCGAAAGCCTGCCTAAGACGCGGAGGTTGCGGGTTCGATCCCCGCCGCGGGACAAATGTTTGCATGTTCTGCAGATATTTGTTCCGGGTCTGGTTGTTTTTCTATGTATAATATGTATGTATTTACAAAAAAAAGTGTATCTATGTAGTATATCAGTCATCTGGTTACCATAACACAAGCATTCAATTGCTTAGCTTGGGACTAGATGACGCTGTGTGGAATGTCCAAGGATATTTATTGTTTATTTATTAATAAGCGTCACCATATACCGCACTCTTTCCCAATATTTCTTGATTTTGCTATGGTTAACTAAAATCTCTAATCAGTTGGGTCACTCCATTCAGTAAAACACTTCAATGCACGAAACAGAACCACATAGACTTAGTTGCATCAGAATATTACAATATTTTTTACAAAAATAGAGAACTAGCTACATTTCACACCTCAGAAAGATTTTAGTGTCAATTTTAGTACTCTTAACTAAATCAGAGTAGAGTTATGTTAGTAGAAGTGACCTAACTGTAATTTATCTGCATTTTGTGAAGTTGTATAAGTTTTTGTTGATGTAGTAATGTCCTGTTGTTATTTCTGTAAATTTTGAGAAAATATTAATACATTTTGTCTCTCTTTTGATCACAACATTCTTGAGAAAAATGAGAATTTAAAAAGGAAAATATTTGTAAGTGGAATTTGATAAAATTTTACTTACTAATATTTTTCTTGGAATTGGAATCTTATCAATTTAACAATTATTTATATTTAAAATAATGAAGCTACTGGGTGCCGTAAGAATAATTCCAAAAAGCTCAAACGCGTATCAGATTTTTGCATAATATTTTCATCACAAAGTTTTAATTTAGTTTATTCCAATGGGACATTATTACCAATAAAGATAGCAATAAAGTACATTAAACTTAGATTTCACTATTTTAGGTATGTTTCCCCACTGTTGTGTAAACTATTAAATGCATAGCCTTTCAGTTTCGTGATGTACATGTAATTGTTATTTTGACCACATTATTGTATTTGTAATTTTGACCACATTTTAAGCATCAATATCTTAAATCTGTTACTGGGTGCAATATCACTGCTGCCAAAGACGACTTGGTATTCATCGTCTTTGCTGCTACTAAAAACTGTAGTACAGTCATAAAATGTTACACAATTTTTTTTCTGTGTACCATTTTTATATTTAATGCATTGTTCCAGTTTTTGTAAGTGGTTTTATTACATCCTGTATAACTTTTTGTAGTCTAAGCGTAATGCATGGGACTAACTTAAAAGACACAGGTCAAGTGCCTAAAATTTGATACTAGACAGCAATGTGTAATTTAGTTTCTAAATGATACTTGTTTCACCAATTACAAGTAAAGTTTTGATTAGTTACTTACTATAACGTTACACATCATGTTGTATGACATAGACAAGATTTATCTTAATGTTATAATTAGTTACAAAAAGTTTTTAATAATTAAAACACGCGATGGCGTAAGTTGTTAAAACAGCAATAAAGCTAACATGAGGGAAACAGAATGTTTTCAACGTCATAGGTAATCAATGTAAATAGGTTAGTGTGATATCTGTTTTAATTTATAGAATAAGATTTGTTTCAGTAAAATTAGAATCGGCTAGAAGTTTTAATGATGACATGCTTTTAGAAATTAACGTGACTGTATTTACAAAATTTCATTGACACGACTGTATCGATCTCATTTTGTATTGTAGGTATTTGATTCGATTTGTTGTAACTTTCGCCTTTTTGCATTTAAGTAGTTTTTCTCGCATCATAACAGTTATCGTAGGTACATAAAATAGGAGGCTGTTTATTACTTACCCTTATTGATAGTTGTTGTATGTAAAAATAATAATCCGTTTTTAATCGACTTCAAAAAAGGAGGTTCATGTTTCACTGTATATTTTTTTAAGGTTCCGTACGCAAAGGGTAAAAACGGGACCCTATTACTAAGACTATTAGTAATATATACTGAAGTATAACAACTGTTGCCGCTATAACAACAAATCACTAAAAATATAATAAAATAAATATTTATGAGGGCTCCCATACAACAAACGTGATTTTTTTTGCCGTTTTTTGCTCGATATTAAAAACGACAACGGGTAGACGCTTGTAATATTCACAAAAAGGTACGGAACCCTTCGTGTGCGAGTCCGACTCGCACTTGGCAGACATATTTCGTTTTTGAGTATCTGACGAGGATTTTCGGAGAAATGCACCTCGAAACTGCATAAAATGGCTCTCTTCTTACGATATTTAAGTCGGTTTTATAAAACAATAGTTTTGTCACTTTATGTCAAAAACATAATTCATTTTACTAAAACGTTGATTATTTTTTTTTATGAATTTTATAATGAATAACAGCCGTTAATTTCAATGCAGGCAAATTTACAGAAATCGAATCCAGTAAGATCGTGTAACGTCTAAATTTTAAATCATTAAACAGATAATTAAGATTTACATTCCAATATTATTCAATTCACGCCTGTACTTAGAATTTGATTGTATATACGTTTTGAGTGATGCAGTGCTGTAAGATTATGGATTTGAATAAAACATTTTTTATTACTTTGAAGTTTTTGTGAAATGAATTCTACTAACCTTGCACATTTTTTTCTCCTAAATGGAGATAGATATTTTATACCCTTCATTTCATTTTTTTTCATTTTCATAATAATTTCATTGTCAAAATACATACTTATCTGGTACATGCCCACAATTTGCAGAAGTTAACATTTCATTCGTGATAGGTTGCAAGTCCATCGACGCCCATCTACACACATAATTTTCGTACCTATAGGTATATGCGTAATTCTTGTGCGTTAATATAATATCCATTATTAGCATTGCCCATATTTACTTCATGCTATCTGCTTACAACTTAATGAAACCACATTGTGGTACATACAGCGGGATTCATAACGGTCGTCAAACAAACTTGTATTTATGTAGGAGCCGGCGCGGCTTAGCGACAAGTGCTAATGAGAGGAACTACCTCTACCGACAAGGGGATTTTACGCTTTTCGTGACTTTTCGTTATAGGTACTCTAACCCCATTATTTATAAAGATTTGTAAATTTAACAAAGCTTAAGGCTTCTTAATGTTATTTTGGTGTCCAATATAGAAGTATATTAAAAATTATTAAACGCATGTTAGTTAAAGAATCTATGCTACTGTGGTAACTTGTCATACTTATATCAATTTCATAATTTGATTCAGACAAAGAACCTATTGAGCTATAAGATTGTAGGTACCTAACTAGTATTTTAGATTTTAGCCCCTCTGATCTTAAAGGTCTACGCCGTAGGCTCTGCTACGTCGTAGCCATTTATTTTGTCTTTGATTATTAACCGACTCATTTTGCAGCAGCAGGGATTAAATAATGGGACCTAAACTGACGCTTTGAGCTTGTTTTAAATACCCTGATATTTATAATCGAATAAGATGCTTCTTAGAGCTCGGATGCCTGCTAAGTCTGTTGCAATTTTTACACGTTCCACAACCTAAACTAATACAGGTTGTGCTATGACCTCTCAGCGCAAACGAAAAGCTGTTAATTTATCTAAGCGCATCAAGTCGCGTTTAATTAGGCGTGAATGAATAGAAGCGAAGTGCAAGCATAACCGTTGTCTTATCGGAGTGTTCATTTCCGTTCAACCTTTAGTTAACGTGCATATAATCGTAAAGCTACGCGTCCACCAATACCTGGTTAGAAGGTAGAACTTAGGTAATAATAATTTACACACTTTGTTTCAAATTTTTATTTAATGAATTTGTCTTTTTTATCTAAAAACATGTTTATTTTATTTTGAAAGTTATGAGTATGAATGTGGATGGGTAGGTATACAAGTAGAGGAAGGTCGAAGAAGTGGATACCTAGATTGTGTGAAAGGGGATATGAATGTAAGAAGAGTGAGTTCAGAGTTGACGAGTGATAGAGGAGAGTGAAGAGAAAAAAAAGTTGTGCCGACCCCACTTAGCGTGGGATAAGGGCAGGAGAATGATGATGATGTTTATTTTATTTCAATTTGATTAAGTATTAATAAGATTTTCAAGCCCTGAAAATTTATATTCGTAGGTAGGTACCTATATAACCCGTGAAAACGTGGCATTGAAAGCTTTAACAACATACCGCGTAATTTCGACCGTGGCCCCGAAAACATTTCGTTTGCACTGTCTCATTTCCTTCCATTTGACCACTGAGCTCATCGCCAGAGTTCGTGAGGACGCCATAAAAATGTCTATCGTAGACATAAGGTCGAGTGCACAATAATTATTGTGCGATATTTTTTGTATAAAGTACAAACAATAAGTAGGTACCTATCGTATTTATAACGAAACTACGTTCAGGTAAAGTGGATTGCACCAGCCATGGTCGCGGAAAGGTAAGGGGCCCGGCCCTGGCCGTGCATTGATAGGTAGGTACTTATATATTTTTTTTTATTTTACAAAAACGGTGAAGAAGACCGTTAGCTATATAACAGGCTTGCAACCTGTCCTTAGGTAGGTAGGTAAGTATCTACGCTGTATTCTGAAAAATGTAGGCATGTACCAAATATGTATGGATGGATTTTGACATGTCTCTTCTACTACCTATCACTAGGTAGGTACTAGGATTGTTAATGACGGTCTAGTCTACAGAATATCTATCGTACTTTGGAGATAAGTACCTACAGAAATCATGTTTCGTTCCAAACATTAATTGCCAACAATATTTTAAGAGTTATGCTCTTGAAAATTTATTTAAGTTTTGTTTTGTAAACTTTAGTTCACAGTGCTTGAAGATACAACCTAACAGCGGGTTATTCTATGAAGTTTGGTCGGTCGGTAACAATATTGTATCAAGAAAAACCCCGTGCGTAGCCGGATCGGGTCTCTAGTCTAAATAAATGAGTCAAACGTTGTGTCTTCACCCCAAGGGCATCCCATAAAAATGTCTATCGTCTTTACTGTTCATTAGTGTGTCCCGATAAAGAGCTCAGTGCGTAAGCTCCTTTACGGCTCGCCTCATTACGTGCCTTCTTTACTTATTGCGGAGTCTTTGACGGTAATCATTTATTATTTGAAAATATAGATTTCCTCGGGAAATGAGGACGATAAATTGTAGAATTCCAATGTCAAGAGTAAGTATCTTCAATAGAACTGGTTCTTTGAATTAGGTATTTTCAATTCATTAGGTAAAATCATGTTTTTTATTTTTGACGGGTTTCAAACCTGCATTGATTCAACAATCCTCCTCAAGACAGAGTACCTACTTAACCAATTCAGCCTAGGTATGACGTCAGAATGAATTTTTAATTTCTGAATTTCTGACGGTGTTTCTAAAAATCCTGTCAAATGTAGACTCCGGGACGAATACGGAATAAATCAAAGTAATCTTACAAATCAACATTAAAAATAATTTGGCTGGATTTGCGTTTTGACTGTTACATCAAAATTTCATGCAGTCAAAACTACCTACATTGTTTTGATTGTTCCTAGTAAGTACTGCTCTAAAGCTAAACTGTACCAAACTGTGAAAACAATAAAATAGGTTGCTTACCAACCCAAAACAAACTCCAAGTAAGTACCTAAATTTATAGCTACAAATACATTTAAGTATCTAACCAGTAGTAACCAGCTTAAACGATTCGTTTAGTACCTTTTTACCTACTTTTGTGAATAACCCAGAAAATAAAACACTTTAATAACTTGCTTTGCATCTTTATTTTCACAATTCTTAAATTAAAAAACATTAAACCAAGCCATAGTCATCGGGATCAATCTTTTTTTTTGTTTTTTATTTTGCTTCGTAAAAAAGTCGGAATCCATTGACAAACCATTTACATCTTTTTAAGATTCTTTCGTAAAGCCTGATGCAAAGAAACCAGCACTAAAAAATGTAGAGAAGACAAAACAAATAACTTATGAAGCTAGAAACTACTCAAGCTCACACATTCCATCATTCGTCGTAATGTCGTCGTAATGTACCTAGGTATAGACTGCACAGTACATAAGTACTATGTAGGTACTTACATATCAACAAGCTTTAAAACGAAGCTCCATCCAGACCATAACCTTTGCATTTTATAGTTACAGGCCTATTTAGCAGTAGACATTACTCTGATACTTAGAAGTCTAATTAGTTTTAAAACATTATACTGAAGCGTATCTTCTGAGTATTTGTCATCTAAGCTTGTAAACTTGTAACAATAGGTTTTATATCGTAGTTTCAGGAGCACTGCCATCCTCAAAAACATTTAGATAAAAGTGTAAATTTGTTAAAATTTAGTTAAGGAATCTTTCGTACAAAAAGTTTTCTAACAAGTTTTTGTGAAGATTTGTAGGTATTTTCTATCTGAATCTATGTCTTTTGAGTTGACAGTACCATCTGAATAATGTAACAATATTGCGTGGGAAGAATCAAAATGGCTGGAATATCAAAGCTTAACGTAGAAAGTAGAATAATAGCCTACTTTCGGAATAGTTCAGATTTCAGCATTGTTGTTGAAATTCCCTCTTTGTGGAGTAATTTATTGTTGGCTTTTAATGTCTTTTGCTAACAAAGGGACCTATTAATTTAGCAATTACAGTCTGACCAAAGGAATAATTTCACTGAGCGCTTTTATGTTCTTAATAATCGAGTTACTTAAGACATTTTTTCATTTTAGAATATTTAAGAATTAGTGAGCAACTTTTCCTACTTTGTAAAAATTATAATGTCAAACCTGCCACCCATTCATAAAAACAGTGATACCACGAAAATTCGTGGTACTGAAACATTTAAGAACATTTTAGGACATTTAGCTTCAATGCATCAGTTCTATGAACATCATACTCGTATTGATTAGGCCTCCGCTGTCGGCTGCGCCTGCGACTGCGCGGTGGCCACGCTGGTGGTGTTGGACACGGAGTCCGGGTCGTTTTCCCGGACGCCCATCCACGGGATCCTTTTGGTCAGCTCCGCCCTGAAAGAATAACATTTTTTCTATTAATCTAATCAGTATATATATATCCACATCCCACTGCTGAGCATATAGGTTAGTGAGTAGATGTAAGCTAGGAAATAAACCCAACGATCACATACTTAATAGACACTTTGTCGGGCTTATTACTAAAAGTACCAAACCACAACACTTAGACCAAAAATTCTGATCAAATATGCTAACATTCCCTGCTAACATTTCCTTAGCAAGAGAATGAAGCCCTCTTTCATCTCAGCCTCACTGAGACATCGAGGTCGACACATACTGACCTGTATCTCGGGTGGTTGATCGCGTAGACCCATGGATCTATGCAGGAGACCACCTTACAGCAGACAGCTGGTACCATCGTCGCTATCGGTGTGAGAAGTGACCTGCACAATTATTTCATCATAAAAAAAATGATATTGATAGGTACATTTTTCTTACTCCTAGAGCTAACTCTACTATACTACGATATTAAAAAAAACATACCATTCCATATTAATATGGTATAAATGGAATAAATATATGGTAATAACACGAATTGTGATCGCAAAGTTTAGGCAAGACTAAAACTACGATATTTTATAAACCTACACTGTACGTAAGTTGTGTAAAACAATATCATACGCATTTGCTATGTTTTCAAGCTTCGTTTCAAAATTTCAGATCTTCAAACGATGAAGTCACAACTGTTCAGAACAGCCAATACTCTTGACAAAATAAATCTCAAAAGTTGTATTAAAACTTTGCGAAATTCTCCGTCGAATTATTTCCAGTCCGAGCGAAGAATGTTTGCGAAGCTTAGCGTTCGAACGCGATCAGATATACTCTTGGAGTTATAATCTCTGGACAACACTGTGATACTAACAGCAATGTTTTTCTTAAAAAATCTTAGAGTAGACGTATAGTCTTGTTCCTATATGTTATACAACACTTCAAGTTAACTCATAAAATACACCGATTATGATTATGATTTTTACATTTATTTACAGAAACTAAACTACTTATATGATTAATTAATTTCAATACACTTATTGAAAAAGAAAGAGAAAGAAAAATCATTTATTCTTGTAGGACCTCAAGGATCACTGAAGTTTCGTTTTACATGCTAGGTGATTCTAATGCCTGTTCCAACGCGACTTCCTACACCAGGGAAAGAATCAGGCAAGAACCTGGTGGTTGATCTTATCAAAAACTTGTATGGGTGACCAAAAGTTTAAAAATATAATTTGATTGTTTTTGAGTTGTGAAGCATTTATGATTACGTAACTAAGTACTTAACTAGTTTTTCTTTAGTAGGTACCTATAGGTAGAAGTTTTTAGTTTATGTAGAAGTAGAAGGTATAACCGAATCCGCAAGTAAATACTCCTAGATTTGCTCCCCAAAACGCCGGCCAAAAGTTATTGAGCTATTTCCATAAAGCACTTGGTAAAGAGGGCTTTGTGGTTTGTGGGATCTCCGCGTTTTATTACTAGATTCGAGTACGTTTGATCGGAGGAAATGTTGATTCCGAGTATCTTATTAGGTTCCAAGTGTTTGTCGCGGACAAGAGCAATGGTTCTCCGGTCTGTTCCGAGAAGTGCTGTCAATAGATTGCTACTTGTTTTCAATTAACGAAACGAAAATAAAGCAGGTTCATATCGGTTTTAGCACTATCAGAGCCCCGGGCGTGATTCAAGCGGCGGCCCCAATATAAGATAAGACAAAAGAATTAGCCCCCATTTTTCTAAATCTTGACCCTTGCTGACATTGTATAAAAGTTGTTATTTCCTACGTAACAAACTTAGCAACGTAAAAAACATCATCTACCTAGGTAAGAAGCTTGTTAAAGACTCGCGGTGTAGTCAATCCTCATGGTCGTGTTGCGCGCGACCGAGTATGAATTATCATAGTAACTCTACATAGTATAAAACCAAATCATCCCTGCCGTTTGTAAGCTTAGACCTTTTAAACTACATGATACAACGGCAAACCGCATTGTAATGCGGTTTTGTCAATAAACAGAGCGATTCAATAGGAAAGTTTTTATGTGGAGGAAGGTTATATGCCGTGCGAAGTCGGGACGGGTTGCCAGTTAACTAATAAAGTATTTATGTAATACGAGTATACCTGTCTCCGAATGCACCAGTCATTGTAACAAATGCGTATGGAGTCCACGCACAGATGAATAAGAAGAAGATGGTGAAGGCAACTTTCGCGATTCGTATCTCAACACTCTTGCCGGCATCTTCCTTGTTAGCTGCAAGCGACTTCACGTTCATCTTCTTCGCTTGCTCCTGCAGCATACGTTCGTGGAGACGCACCTGAAAATAAATTATTATTATAAGCTGTGATGATCCCACTGCTTAGCAAATCCTCGGCAACTACACACCGGCAAAAAATATTTCGATTTTGTCTCTACACCTCCGTTTTGATCTGCCGCGTCGCCATCTCGCCGATATAGGATGCTACCTACCTTCGCCCACAGCTCATTAATAAATTAATAATATTATTCAAGAATTAATGAATATAAATTTAAAAAACTCTAATACAAGATCGCAAAATCGGCAAGGAATAAAAGTGTTACCGCTATAATAATGAACAAGCGCAGCCAGCAACACCCCAGTCTATCTGAATTAAGTTGAACATTTTCGGTTTTGTTTAAAATTGATAATTACATCCAAGTGTCTCCGAACTCCGGGCTCGTCCATTACCAGCTTATCCTTAAAGTCCCGGTTTCGTGGAAACTGCAGCATTTTTTTCTTGAAGGTACCAATTTTGTTGTATGGAAAACCTTGCATTTATTTACTTTAATTATAATTGGTTTTGAATAAGTATTACTTATTTCGTTTATACAACTTATGGAATAGTTTATTGGAGTAAATAGTTCACTTGTATGGGAATGTTGCTTTCAGGTAATTTCCTAGCTAATATACTAACGGTTAACGAACCGTTTTGTATTTTTTTAACAAGGTGGATTTTGTAAGCGTATTGCCAGAAAATGATATATATAAAAAAAAAGAGAGATTTAAAAGATTTATATAAATAGTTTGGGATCATAGACGATTCTAAAAAAGTGCTAGGATATTATAACATGTTATTTATATATGCAGAAAAACATGTTATTTAAATATGTTTCTTGTAACGGCTGTTACTTCTCAAGAAACCGAGTCTTTAAACATTTTGAGAGGTGACAAAGTTCTGAGCGAACTCTCACCAAGTTCAAACTTCAAAGTTTTTGAATTGCGAAATGTAGACGGATAAGTTCATTCTTTGTGGATTGATGTTTGGTGTTCTCGGTGCTTCGATTCGCGATCACCAAAGCTGCCTCCAAACTGACGCGGCCAAACGGAACGTCTACAAAGTTGCAGCGTTTTTATTCCCACTAGCTTCAAATTTAACATAGCTTTATTTCAGTCTCGAATAAAATCTAACATAGTACCATTTTGTAGCAAAATCATAAGCTCACCTTTCTTTGAACTTTATTGCATCTTAGTAAAGTTGAGGTTCCAACGCACTGCGAGCTACAGCCGTTGAGTGCATGTTTTATGTTAGAACAGAAGCGATGTGGAACCAATAAAATGCAATAAGGTTGTGCTGTTTGTTTGACCGCGACTTCCAATAACTTCGCGAACTTTCGTACCTACTGAGTGTACGGTGTTTTGTATCCCATGCTCGACAAACTGTTTACCTATTTATACCGAGTACTTTATATAGTTATAAGAATAATTAAAAAATACAAAAAATCCAAAGGCGAGGTAGTAGACATTTTCTCAGATTTATAGGCAATTAAGATTCTTTAAAGATTTCTTCAACTGAAAAATAATTGCTTGTTTTCCTCCTGTTTAGGTAATATTGATTATGATGATAATAGGGTCTATTGCTTCTTTTCTTACTTTTTAAATAGAATAATGACTTTATTGTTTCCAACACTCTGTTCAACTCACAACAAAATTGTAATGTCTAAAATATTTTAATTTTTTAACCTAAATTACAACAGCAAGAAAAGGCAAAATAAAAGTTGAATTCTTATTTCACTTTATTTTAAAGCATAACTTTTTGTTCCTGAATTCGCGAAGCTGAGAAGGATGATCACCCTAATCCCATAAACGCAATAGCAATCCATACTCGGGCACATTTATTTTCCAATGTAACACAAAATAAAGAAAAGCGGTCGACGGTAAGCCACAGAAATAATTTATTTTGCGTAAACCCACCGCTCCAATTCTTGGGACCGGTATTCCAACATCATTCAACATTTAGGCTCCGTTTATACTGTCAGCCCTAGTAGGTATCTAAGTTTTGTGCGTTCTATGTGAGAAAACGGTTGCTTGACGTTACATGATTTATATAGCAAAAGTTCCGATATCTAAGTTGATAACAGAATAATATTATGTATCTATGTGTGTTCGTACATACATACATGAAAAAATAATTATATCATGAAACACATGCGGATCTTGCATGCAGTCGACCGAGGCAAGCAGCGAATGAGTTGACAGTGTACTCAACATAAGTACCTACATTGCGTAAATAATAAAATATGAAACTTTTTAAACTATCGCGACTTGAAAACATATTAAACATAATATGAAATATGAACATTATAAAAAGTTATGTAACTATTTCTTAGTAGGTTTTAAGATGGCGAAGTCATTATAATAGAGATCATAACAGTAATACCGAAGAAAGACTGATGGAAATTGAGAGTCTGCAACGAGCCTTAAATTGAAAAAAAAACGACGCAAAGGAAAGTAATGGCATCTTTTTATTGGGCTTTTAATGATTCCATCTCTTTGGTAAGATAAGGTTTCACAAAACCAATTTGTTTATTTTGTTAATTAATGTTTTAGAGCAATATGAAACTAAACAGGCACATACCTAATAAGAATACCTTTACCTATAGGTCATATTTCAGGTGGATGGATTTAGCTACCAAGATGAAGATTGATTTATGAAAATAAAAAAATGTGGCTCAATAAAATCTAAAAAACTATACCAACCAACATTACATACCAACTTCTTGTTCACCATGAAATAAATCTACTAAGCTTCCGATTAAAATATGAATTTCAAGATACTTGCGGATCTAACTTTGTTCGCAGAAACTATGTTAATAAGTAGCTTATATCCAAATTCTCATAGTTAATTAAGTTATGGGTTATTTCTCACATTCTCTAGTTAAGAAAGGGACCACGAGAATTTACAAACTTAGAGCGCACAGTGTTCCAAACAAGATATGTTGACAAAGTAGAATTCCCATAACAATATTCTTAACAGAACATTGTCCTGAAAAGTATTTGGTTAATGACAATTCTGTTTTGTTTCGGAAATAGTGCAAAAGAACGTTTTGACAAATTTGTTTTGCGAATAGGAAATAATCCTACTCTCATTTTTGTGTTAGTACCTACCTGATTTTTGTGTAAGACTGAGAAGTCTTTAAGGTACTTACACACCAAGAGGCTTGCACAGGGACCTTGGGGGATCAATAAGGATAAATTATATAATCAATTATATTCAAATAACCCTTTTGAAAGCCCCGAAACACCATTTTTATATGACTTTTAATAGTAAAATGAATTGGTAGATCGATGGCTTTTACAGAGAGCTTCCAATAATCCTTAGTTTTTGCTTGAAATATATTTTTTTAAATGAGTGCATTGTGTCTGCTATTAAAAGTTATCAGCGTTTGAAATATTCGTTAGTATTTGCTTGAAATTTAATACGAGTATAGTTCTGAATGCTGATCACGATTGAATTGTGTCAACCATTACAACGCTGTTCAAGGCTTATTAGTGAGGTCCAGTGCTTGATAATATGTGGTGGGGAGGAATGTAGGTCACGATGTCCTCAACCACAGGCTTTCCTCGAATCCGTATAAACACGGAGCTGGAATTTCCTGAACTGTCAAATCAATTACGAAACACGAACGTTGTTGGGCAATCTATACAATAGCATGTTGATGAAAGTTTTGTTTTTAAGACCAAAATAGATCCAGAACAGGTTATTTATAATTTAAAATCATATTTGATGAATTTTATTGTTGGTGTCATTTAAATTATAGGTTTTCTGGCTTTTAGCTATATGTTATTATAAGTTTTTAAATAATTTATCTTGCAATGTTTGGAAAAAACGGTAGAGCATTACTTTTGATATCAAGAAGAGAATTTCCCCATATTCAAACGTTTCAACAGATATCTGCCAAATAATAAATTGCTGCGATTGGGTTGTATTTTCAACCGTATAGTTTATCAAAAAAATCTTAATCGAATTCTCTGTAACTAAATAAGTTTCTAGGATACAGCGAAAGCTGTTGACTACTAGTAGCTCAAACGATTTGAAACGAGCAGAGGAATTTCGGCAAGGGATTTTCCTCGCCCTATATTTCATTCGATTGATCCACAAAAAGGTCAAGCAAAAAGTACCACTTTTCCTCAAATCTCTGGTGATTTAACGAGGGTGATAATTAAAACCGATTCCCCTTCCTTTAGCTTTTCCTTAACCGAGATTCGGACACTTTAAACCCTTGTCTGTAGAGATACGGCAACCGATACATAGCGTTGTTGAAGTCAACTACCTACCTACATTATAAGAAAAACTATGATTTTTTACGAAATACAAAGAAACTTCAATAGAGGGTGCTTACCTTTGTAGTTGAGTAACACTTTGGTTACTTTATTATAAAATATTGAAAATATCATAATAAATAATAAATAAATAAAAATAAATATCCTTGGACATTTCACACGATAATGATGAGGGTAAGCTACGAGTATTATTGCCATTTAGCAATTTTATTCACAACCATTTTTGTCGGTCGATAAATTAAGTTTGTCGCATTTTATGAACACTTTATGATGTTCCAAAATGGAAAGTAGGTAACGTTGATTTATCTCTATTTTGTCTGTTAATTAAAATTGATATTATACTTTGTTGAATAGAAGCAACCATGAATAGGTATTATATATTGTAATATATTCCAAGAAATAAAATATAACAACAAACGTACTAAAGTATGAAAATGCCTAAGTAGGTATATTAAAAAAATAATTTGTTATTAAAATTTCCACGAATTATAGGTACGGCAAACAAATGGCAATTTGTATTTTTTTTATGTAACTACTAACTAGGTAAGTTTTATGAAAGGCATAGATCTTTAATTCGTCCCATAGGTACAGGGCACTAAATGGACAGAGACAAAAACAAAATTCCATGAATACCCTCGCACCTCGCACACCAAAACAAAGTTTCTCGTGCAAACATCCGAGTCTTGGAAGAAAATGTTCTTGGAATGTTATAAGAGTAGAGGCGGAATTCGAACAAGTATTGGACTGTTTCAGGAGATAGTGCTTGTATTGGATGGGAAATTCTTACGAATAACAGTAATATTCTTTTTATGGAGTCTATGTGCTGATACGATGAACTTACGAGCATTGCTCGTGATATACATTTTTACAGAGTATGTATGTTCGTATAAGCTATTAGTATGTCTACATCGGTTGTTGGAGTTTGAAGGACTCCGATTTTAAAAATGCCTAAAAAGATCTAAAAAAATATATCTACCGCATCTTGGTAACACAGTCGTGATCATATTTCATTTCATTTTTATATTTTATTGATGATATTAGTACCTACTATCCTCAAATATCTAAACAGCCTCCCACGTCTGATGCCTGAGTTGTAGGTAAGCGTACGTCTGTTCGTCAATATTTTTTTGTCCAATGTTGGCAATGAAGCATAGTACCTACTTATGATACTACCTGTGATATGAAAAAGTACTAGAGTATATTGTATTAAATTGTAATTTAAATATTATTTAATGCTGACATAGAATATACAAACTCTTAATGTTCCGACCGTTCTTGAATATCCGCGCGTCGTGGGTAAAAAACTTTGAGAGCATTTCTATCCGAGCTTAGGTATACAACAATACGAATTGGGTCGGGAAATATTTTTATCAAGATTAGCTGTCCTATTTCCACTAGTTGGTTTTCTGACGCTCCTACATCACTCATCTTTTTCATCTGAGGCAAAATAACTTACTTTATTCCCTTTCATCTAAATAAATGATGAGTGCAAATATTTATTTTTAAAATATCATAGTTTTGGACATTAAAAACACTAAAATACACGAAGCATGGTAAGTATCCCGTTTTAGTGTTTCTGATAATATTTTCTTGTTTCTAACCTCGTCTAATTAAAATTAGAAAAACAACGTGTAAGTAGAATAGTTCTTACTACACGTTCAGAAATAACAAAAAATTACACACTAACTAAAACATAGTATTAATATCAATTCAAGAACTAATAAATTGGTCAAGTATATAATAGAAATTTTGTGTTTAGATAATTAAAAGTTGAAATAAGTACAGATAAGTACCTACCTAAAGGCTCTCGACCGCTTTAACATTACTGCTCAAAACCCATGAGGGTTTTCTAAAGTTGTTATTTTTTGCACATCCTACGTTTGCATAAGTTGTAATCGCGTGTCACTTTACAATTCTACTGAAAACATAAAATGTTTAATTTAAACTCTATGTGGTTGATGTTACAGTGAAACTTCAGAGCGTTTGAGGTATTTCAACTGTGGTTTGGGCAGGAATTACGAAACCTAGCACCTAAACATCGTCGAAGCCGACTACAATGAAGAATGAGGTGGGATTTTTTGCGAATATTTCAGCATATAAAATCTTATTGGAGTTACTGTAAGTTGTTAAATAACGAATGGAATTGTTATACTTTGTTATTCGTTCTTTTTGGCCCTTATAAAAAAGTAGAAATAACTTGTACCTAAGTCCCTCTAACTAAGGCTATTTGTATTTCATTTTTCACAACAATTGTTAACTGTAATTACAAGAAAAAAATATGCTAGAAAAAAATAAGAGGACTTAAGTGTTGTTATTTTTAAGTACCTACTTTGATCTTAGACTGTTAAGACAGAGAGAAAGAAATACAAGTAAATAAGTTATTGTCTCTTATCAGGAATTTAAAATAAATAAATTCTTTCAAGTTCAGTAATTTCCTCAGATTTATAAGTTTCTTTAAAGACGACGTCGACACGACAGCGCGTTTAATAAATTGTGAGTGCCCTACCAAAGCGACACGCTATTTTGATAAAAATAAATTCTGATTTTTGCCCATTGCAAGAAGTATTTTGTTACCTAATAAATTTTTTGTATGTAGTTCATTATTTTGTATTAGGATGGGTGACTGCAAGCTGAGGGCTTCCGTGCTTCGGAGGACACGTTAAATTGTCGGTCCCGGCTTTTAAAGTCGTTAAGCCATTACAGAGGCCTTAAGTCGGCCTAAAAACTCCGTCACCAGAGTTGGCCACTTGCTCATACGAACTTACTTATTATATTTTATAAAAATCCCGTGTATCCATTTAAAACACAGGTCATTTAAAAAGTTTTTACTTACAGCACTAAACAGCTGCGAATAGAAGTAGCAGATGAGAGACATGGGGATGGCGTAGCTCCACACGAAGATACACGCCACGAACACCTTCGTGTCCTGGTCGTCCGTGAAGTAATCAAATGAGCACGTTGTCAGGAAACCCTCTGAGAACAAATTCTGCATATAGGTACGTTAGTTTATGACTTGAGATAATACATAGGTTATTTTTTATCCGGTTAGGGTAGGTACGCGAGTGAAGCCGCGGGCGAGTAAGCAAGTTATCTATAAAGGTACACCTAACTACATCTTTTACTAGATGATTTATATAGCGTCAGTAGGCATATTTGCCCATACTTAACGAGACACTGTAGTGTCTGGAAATTGTTTAAATGGAATCAAGGTACACCATGCGGTAGCATTCAATGATATTCTATAAATAAAGCTTTCAGCGGTGCTGACGCATTTGGGGTGTAGTTGGACCCAAACTCAGATATCAGTGAAGATTAATCATCATTGCCGTGTCCGTTATGAAGACAGATAATCTGTTTTGAGCGGATGAGGACGATTTGTCACTCAATTGGCGCAGTTAATCACTCGCTAATACGTCGCCAAATTCTCGTTTTAATTAATATTTAACGGACTTATTAGATAGCTTTCGCTTGCAGCTTCGCTTAGAACCAGAAGAATTGCTTCATTTACCTAGTTTCGAATAATAAAGCGATTTAATTGGTTCTTGACAAACTCATTTAATGCAACGCATGAAATGTGTTTGTTCATCTCTCATCTCTGGTGGAAACGCAGCACAGAACCCAGCATGCACCCGGAGCATATGTGTGTCATAGGCACTGAACACAATAATATTCATAGCTTACCTATGTATAGACAGTAAATGAATGCCCACACCACCAGGTTCTTGCCTGATTCTTTCCCTGGTGTAGGGAGTCGAGTTGGAACAGGCAGTAGAATCCCCTAGTTTTAAGGACGTGACATGTCAAAGTGGTATTTAAACAATCGTATACTGAATAAATACATTTGAGTTTGAGTTTCAGTTTGCCAACCACCAAGTCTCGCAGACAAAAATAAAGAAACGTACCAGACGAATTTCTCGTAACCGCGTCTCATAATTGTAGCGTTTGGTGATTTACGCTTTCATTTTGAGCCACATTACTCATTTTAAGCACCTGTTTAGTATGTTAAGTGCTTTGTTAATGTGCTTATTGAATGACTCAGTTCAAAGTTTAGCTTTCTTTGAACTTATGAACTTGCAGGAAGATATATTACCGTCTTATTAGTTTATTAGCTTTGAAAACCCTGTTAATTATCGTGTACTAATAACTAATAACGGGTATCGTTTCGCTACGCTCGACTACAGGCATGCATCACTTTAATATTTTTGAAATCGTCTTTTATTGAACGGCATTTAAGCAAAAACAGCCTACCGCTACGGGACAAAGACAGTGTGACAATATAAGCTTTACCTGGTACAAATTTTCCCCATATCTTCAATGCTGGTAGGACGGTGAATGGAAGCGACCAGAGCCACGTGAATGCAATGAGCAAGCTCGCCTGCACCTTGTTGATGCGGCCATCGAGAGGGCTTGATATCGTCCTGTGCAATTAGATACAACGGTTATTAAGTATTTACAAAAAAAAAAAATCTATGTAGTTTATCAGTCATCTGGTTACCATAACACAAGCATTAAATTGCTTAGCTTGGGATTAGATGACGCTGTGTAGAATGTCCATAGATATTTATTTATTTTAAATTTTAAAAAGTTGAAATTAAAAAGATTTGATAAATTCTTTCACGATTGTCAGTCTGCATAATAAATAGGTGTATATAATATGATTTATTGGTAGGTACCACTCTTAGGTATCGTCCTTAGAACGCGACTACGCGATTACCGCGCGAGTAAGCGATGCGACCATCGTGTGTTCACGTCATTCTAGAATTTATCATTGCATCTTTATCCTTAGCATTGCGCGAATGCCGGTTAGGACACCTATTCCATATCAGAATGTTTGATCGCGGATTCGTACGATTGAAACTCGCGCGAACTTGCGATGATCGCTTAGTCACGTTCCATTAAGACGATGCTTTAGTTAGAGGATTTAGACAATACTTTTAATCCCACACATCTCACTTATATTAAAAACGCGAAAGTATGGACGTTTGTTACTCTTTCACGCAAAAACTGCTGAACGGAATGTACACGGTTTATGACCTGCCAAAGGCTACATTTTATCCAGGTATGTCCACGCGAGCGAAGCTAAGTGCGGAAGCTTGTACTCACTTATATCTATCAAATGCGATAACAGCGTTTGTGATAGCTCCTCCGATGCCGGCCAGGGAGCCGAGCGTCGCGTAGATATCGCAGCCGAGCTGGTAGCCCACCATGCGCTGGTAGAACGAGTTCATGATGAGGAGCGGCATCTCAATCATCATCAATAGATCGAAGAGGGCCAGGTTGATCACGAACATGTTACTCGGACTTCGGAGTGACTTGGACCTGCAATATAATAAATTACAATCTTTATTAGTTTTCTTTAGAATCTCGGAGTCTTAAGTCACGGCCAGACATATGCAGATTCATCGGTTCACAATTTCCAGATTTTATGTTTGACCGTACTTAATTACTTTTAATTATGTACCTACTCACGAACACTGCTAGAGAAGCCTATTCCAATGAAAAATATGAAAATTCTGTCTTAATTGACTTATTTTTTATCAGAGCCGACAAATATGAACAAACGCAATACTGTAGTTATGTGCTGTCAAGTAACTATAGGTATTTAATAAAAATAAGCTTCTT
Source organism: Xanthorhoe designata (assembly GCA_963582015.1). NCBI lineage: Eukaryota > Metazoa > Arthropoda > Insecta > Lepidoptera > Geometridae > Xanthorhoe > Xanthorhoe designata. The sequence continues at coordinate 2,766,054 of OY757045.1, forward strand.
ACAACTAAGTTTATAATATAGTTTGCCAGTGTCCCAGTTTGAGAACATGTAAATGTTTCCGCTCAAGTTTGGACCAAGTCACACAATCAATGCTCTGAACTTTAGTTTAGTTGGCCGCATGTGAATTTTGTTATGAAAGTTAACATCTTCCATTGTTTCTCAGCAATGTGTACATAATTTACACTATTCGTATAATTCATAATAGACTAGCTAATATTGCAATCTGTTGCCAGCAATGGAATGTGAGAAACAAAAAGTTTTGCTAAAATGACAGCTGATTTTAATAATGGGTTTGTTTATAGGTCTTTAACTTTATCTAAACAGTATCAAAACACGTTATTCTATAGTCCCCTTCAAGTGTGAGCAGTTGAGCTCAAATCTATCCAGCAAAAAGATAAATAAAAGCGTAGAAAAAGCTTCGCAGCCGACATCGGAAGCGTTTTTCGCAGCACGCTCGGCGGCGGTTTAGAACTTTGTTCTTGACACTCGTTTGCGTCGAGGAGATATATTTTTATTCAGTTTTATGAAGCACTCGTGAGTTTGTTTTATAGAAAAACTAGGTTAAGTATAAGCTTATACTCGTAGAACAATATATTTCAGAAAGCAATGAATATCATTTAAGTTTAGTGCTACGCCGTAGCACGAGCACACATATAATAGTATTATTGTAATACATTAATATTAGTGAGATTCATAACAATTTTAGTAGTAAAGATATGTAAACCTAAAATAAAAACACGTTATTTCAATAAGTAGGTAGGTATTTCATGAGTTCATGATACTCGTAACTTGACGTTTATAAACTCATTTTGCAAAATTAAACTAGTATTTTACATTTGTAATTGTCCCAGCTCGCTACATTTTAAAATTGGTGTGAGTAATTACAAGTTAATTTTGCAGTTGTTTGTCAAGGGTTTCTCGGCAGGCTGTTCTTGGGCCCCAACTTTCAGTTCGCGATTCTAGATCTACTGGAGTGTACTCGACAACTTAGTAGTTACTGCTTTGAGTAGGTAAAGTAGGTTTAAATAAGTTGGTAGGTACTCTATCATTTTCTCTTTAGTACTTTTTCGTGGCTTTGGTCTTAATAATTTAATTGCTACGTATCAGCGTTACTGAATAATACGTAGGTATCAAGTAAAATGTTAGCTTTGAAGCTAACAACAAATAAATCCTATACTATTGAAATATTTTCGACTATTTCATTTTATAGAGATGTTTTTATTCGTTAATGTGGATGATCTTCATAAATTATTGATAAGCTGAATTTTGGATTTCAGCAAATTATACACGTATTTTCTTTAAAAAAGAAGAAGAACCTTGGTCTACTTACTCTATACCAATACTCTGTGTCAATGAAAAGGAGATATCCCAGGTTTTATTTTTTTTAATACAGCAAATATGTACCTTGTGTAAATTCAAAAATTATAATTATTTAGTAATTTGCATCTAAATAAATGATATATAATTGCATCTAATTGCATCTAAATATATAGGTATAATTGCATTTGCACATATAATAATTGCATTTGCACATATAATTGCACATATAATTGCATCTAAATATATAGGTATTATAATCTAATATCCAAATTAAGTTTCACATGTATGCTGGTTTCCCAAAAAATACTTAAATAAAATATTGGCTAACAACTTAGAACAATTATGTCACAGTAAAAACCAATGGTAAGAGTAACCCTGTCTCAGTGCGTTTGAACTTAATTAAATCAGAGTCAAGTGAAGGCAGTCAACGCCACTCGATCTACCCGCCAAAGATTTCCATTAGAACTAACCCCTTTTAAATCTAGCAGGATTTAAAACGAATGTCGAATTGAATGAACTAAATGGAAATCAGATTGATTGAATGGTAAAATAAATTGAGTAACTTTTAATTCTGCGCACGATCTACGAGACTTTTAAAGTACGATTGTCTAAGGTCGTTTTTTGGGAAGGCATCTGTGCCTTACCAAAAAGTTGTTCCTTAGATTATAGAACTGAATAAAAAATAGGTACTACTTATACGTAAGTAACAATTACGGTAAAACTACACAAATTACAGATGTGGAATTAGACAAAGATTCCGTTAGTAAGTTTAGAGCTCAAGTTTTCTATCTTTAAAAACTGCTATTTCATCATTTTGCTTCTAAATGCCAAATGTTTAATTAAAAGTCAAGCAATTCAACACGGTAAAAATAATACTCACGTGCTGAATATCCAGATGACGATTCCATTGCCGGTGAGTGACGTCATCATGAGCATGGAGTAGATGAGGGCGAGGCAGTAGTGCCAGTACTTGCTGACAGCGGGAAAATTCCTCCAGTGGTCGTGGACTAGATCTTGGTGCTCTTCTGGGATATTCCAGCCGAGCATGTGTTCCACCACCTCTTTTGATACCCTGAGGAATTCATAATTTGCCTCATTATCATATACTCCTGTCAATTTACTAAGACCTTAGATACTTCGACGGCCCCACCGAATAAACGTGTAAAGTAAAAACGGTAAGTTTTCAGGAGAGCTAAAAAACGTTAAAAAAATTATTACTTAATATTGGTTAGACATACGTGTATGCAATGTATGAACAATATGTAGATAAAAAAATACACTATAGTTTATTTAAATAAATAATATGAAATTATTTATAGTTTAAAAGATATAAATAAAAAACCCTTTTAGTTTTTTATTCTAGTACAAAAACTTATGCAGGTATTCGTTTCGAATGTTTACACTATTCTTCGGGGGAAAAAATGTAGTTTTCTAAGAGTGTAACCTAGTACCGCCGTATTATACTGGGTGCAAATGATATTTGTCAATACGTTTACTAGATAGTTACATGGTTATTTACGTAATTGCTAAAAAAATGTTTACGTGTAAAAATGTATTGTAACGTTATTCATATCAATTTTATTTCCCTAAAATTCGTAAATTGTGGTATTTTGAACTAAAAAGTACTAAACAATAATCTGGATAAATTAAAAACTACAAGTATTTACTAACTAATACAAAAATTAGAACTTTTCCTTTCCTCATCATCATCATCATCACCTTAGCCATGTTACGTCCACTTACACAGACATAGGCCTCCCTCATAGATCTCCAGTTGTTATGTTTGGAAGCGGTTTGCATCTACCGTGAACCTGCGGCTTCATCCGTTTATTTTGTATGTGGACGGACGCCCTACGCTACGCTTGCCGATCCGCGGTCTTCATTGAAAAACTTTTCGACCCTAACGGCCATCTGTTCTGCGTACTATATGGGGTTCCTATTGCCATTTTAACGAGATCATAGTTCATACGCTTGGCTATTTCGGTGACACTAGTAATTCTTCTACGTATCTTCTCATTTCTGGGTTTCCAAGGAGCATAGCCATCTCCATAGCTCGTTGAGCGACTCTGAGCCTATGCATAAGCCCTATAGAGATGAAACGCTACGTTCCGGATCCTTAACTTAGGTAAGTCATCACTGGCTGGCGCACATACTGGTTGAACATCTTCTTTAGAATTTAGACCTAATTTACCGTGCTAAGTTCCTCCATCGACTTTGCTATGACCCCGATATCTTCGTCTAACCGAAGGTGAGTGATATATTCGCCATTGATATTGATGCCCTGTACTTTCTATTCTAGAAGTTTAAAGGCGGCTTTCAAAGGGTCAGTAAGCAGTTTTGGAGATTGACATCTTTATGTTATGCACCTTTTTTCAAGGGAATTCTGTTCCTTTACTCGGACTGACATAGTGGCGTCTCTATACAAACACTTCAATACTTTGATGCACCAACAGTCAATACGGCATTGCTGAAGAGACTAACACCAACCATGTTTCAAACGAATCAAAGACTTTCTCATAGTCCACAAACGCTAGAAATAGCGGCAAGTGTTACTCTTCGGTCTTCTGTATGCCTTGCCGCAGCGTATGTATGTTATACGGCTTGTTCGGGAGCCTGGAAGTCATCAAACACGAGACGATTCGCGATGATCCTGGAAAACAGCTTATAAACATAGACTCAAAAGCGAGATGGAACTATAGTTCTTTGATAAGGTGTTATCCTTATCCTATATATATACCACCACGCTTCTGTTTCGTGCTTCAGGCGTGGAACCTTTCAGGGCCATCCTTAACTCGTACAGGCTGATGTACGGGTTATTTTCGGTAAAGTATAGTGTCGGTTCAGTTTGGCTCTTGGGTTCGTAAGAGAATCATGTAACTTTTCGACTTCTCAGTGTGACGCAGCATCGTTAGGAGACTGCAGTCTCAGCAAGCGTTTAGCTACTTAAGTTCTACCTACTGGTATAGCGTGTCTTAAAGAACTGATAGCCTACCGTATGGACAGTTTCCACAAACCTGTTATTGATCTCATCCACTGAATTCAGGTGATTCCAGACAGTCAAAATGAGTTGAAAGATCTCGGGGTTTTTAATCTGAGTGCGAGTAGATCGGAGCCTTGAGGTTTCGTGTCCATAACTGGAGTTCCCTCTGTCCCCCCTACTTTCAACTCATTATCGCTTCTCTTGCTTCACATTGCACTTCCCCATAACGACACTGTTTTATGAGTATGTATGACCCGCCTAAATGTCCTCATAGGTACATAGACCATTCTTCATCTGGATGTAACGAGGTTGGTGCATTTGTACATGTTTGTTTAATAATTTTATACAAATATAAATTAAAAATTCCGCAACTTAAACTAAACTACTAACCAGTACATAGTAGGTAGGTAATAAATAAAATAGTACGTAGGTACACATTTACTTTTATCACATTATAAAACATAACGGGTATTTATCACGAATTTTACCTTTAATATCCACCCGACGTTTCGACCGGATTGCACCAGTCGTGGTCGCGGGAAAACTGAAGCATTGGAGGTCCCGCCACAGCAAAGCGAAAGCGTTTATTCAACTACCCTCACTTGATCTTCATAAATGTCAATTAGGGTCGGTTCACACTAGGACAACACACTACACTAACAGTGTCCACATACTTTTATAATGTGTTATGATCGCGAAAGTTTAAAAAAGACAATTACTTTTATCACTTTCATGTAACAAGTGTTTCAAGATCCTTCTGCAGCGAGATGAGTTCATTCAAACAAAACTAAATTGTATTTCTCATAGAAGTAAATTAACCCCACGGACGACGACATGCACATCCACACACACACACACTGCTTGACTAACTCGATCTACATAATAATTTCTCAAAATAGTTCCCTCCCCGCGCCTTTTTCTACCGTGTACCAATCCATTTTACTAAATAAAAGCATTTTAGCTAAAACAAGTTACTGAAAAATATGTGTTTTAAATCATAAGTATTATATTTTTAGTTTTTGTAATATTATTAAATTCTTTACGAAAACTAGAATTCAAAAGTTTCGAAGAATAAAATTATTCAATATGGTTACTAATCACTGTAAACTAAAAAAATCAGCAAAACACTTTACGGTTATTGTTTGTTTTTTAAAATCCCGCGAATAATCCCGCGAATAATATTACAAAGTAACATTACATTACACGTGTAAGAGTTGACAGTGAGCAAGATCCATTTCTGCAATATTCGTGTGAAACTTGTGCTTTTTCTTTCCGTAGAATAAACATTCGATTTACGATTATTTTAAAATTAATTAAAAAAAATGTCTGAAAAAAATTTAGGAGGTGCACTTTACCCCCAAAAGTGTAAAAATTCAATAAAAAAAAAATACGGTAAGGAACTTTACACGCTTATTCGGTGGGGCCGTCGACTTTTCTTGATATTACATCAAAGACAAGAAATATCAACAAATATAGGTAGGTATCAGTCGTTCGACTTAATATAGAAGAACAGGGTTGCCCTTTATTCTTTTCATATGTATTTTATAAGTATGGTTTATTCAGGAGGTAAGCTGTGCCTATTTGAATGTGTCATGATATAAATATGAGAAACATAGCAGTAAATATATTACCATCGTGCTTACTGAACCTTACTCTTTAAGATACTCTCTCTCTGAACCTAACTCTAAGATTTTTACCAAGCGGTGGTCAAAATTATCTATATTTTATAATAAATCATCTAGGATAATTATGTTTCAAGGACCTGAAGGATCCCACTGTCCCACACAAAACATGTCACCTTAGAAATCCTTGACATCCTTTATACGTAAAAATCGGATATTGCACAATGTACATATTCAGGAGAGTTATACAGAAAATATAAAATAACTTGAGTAAAATAAAGATAGGTGGTACTTACATTTGCAGTGGGTAGGCCATAGGCCCAATGGCATCGGTATAGTTGAACGCCATTTTGTGCGTTGTTTCTTCACAAAATGGCGCCTAAAACTTTCAAGACTTCACACTATTGTAACATTGATTGGATTGATAGTAAATTTGTCCTATGGTTTTTTATATGATTTTATTTTAAACTGTATGACGAAGTGAGTAGTCCGACATAGAAGTCGCTTCTCACCTGTGCCTACTCTGATGCGTGGGGCACTTTTTATATCGTTTATCGTGCGTGCCAGTTAATTCCTTAATTCAATAAAAAGTAAAGCTTCTTATTTATTTGGTCAAGCGTGAAGCGGAGCCATTTGTTCTCAATCTGTTTTACGCGGAGTGATTTTATTTGTTGTTAAGGAAATGGAAAGCGCTCGGGGCAATGAATCTCTCTTGTAAAACTTTTTCATTTTAAGGATCCTGTTTTAAACCTAAAAAGAAACCAAAAATGTAAACTTTACAATTCTTTGCTTCTGACATCAAATTCCAATATTTTAAGAAATTTTTGAATTAATAAATGAAATAATGTAAAAGTGGAGAATACTAGACATTTTTTTAATCCTAAAAACTAGGCTTTCATTTATTCCTGCGATTTTACAAAAGATTAAAAAAACATTTGTTCCATACCTACTTTAAAGTGAGTCGAACATTATTCTTGCTCACCATTTTCCGGTCAGCAGCATTGCATTCCGGTCCAGTTGTTATCCAGCCTTGATTCACACCCTGACGTGATTGTAGATCGATTCTCTGAGAGCTCAGCCATATTCCTGTGATGCATGCTTGATTAGTTACAAAGTTGTGAGTTTGTTTTCAAATTGAGGGTTTAACACCTGTCGAAAAATCTGTCTAAATCTTTCAGGGCTTCCTCGACATGTTTTCGCTCATCGCTTTGGTTTATTACAACAGCTAGTTTTAAGACCGAAAAGAAGAAAGAAAATGAAGAATTGTGACTTAGAAATAAGTTTATTTTACGTAAAAAAAAATCCTACATTTAAGTGTAATCATGATTACAAGAACTAAAACATTAAAACTGGGAATATTAGCTAACTACGGCAACCATAGCAGAGGCCAAGCCTGTCGGTGACAGATGAACCCAATCGATTGTTAACGGGCTGCAGTAACCTAGCTACGTAATTAGCTTCGTTGTCAATGGTTTTTAATATAAAATGCATTATTTAGTTATTGAACATCGTTAGGAAACCAGTTAGCTTTCTATTAGAGTCTTATTAAAGGTATACCTGTGGAATTCAAATCAAAATCATTTATTCATAAAGATCATGAAGATCTCTCGGCCAAACTCAAACTCATAATGTATTTATTCGATTAGTACCTACGATCGTTTAAAGACCACTTTTACATGTCACGTCCTTAAAACTAGGGGATTCTACTGCGAAATCAGTTTTATGTAAAACCATATTTTTATTTACCAGTCAAATGTTCTTAATTTTTTTATGCCCCCATTCTTACACTATACTTTGTCGTTAATATGATAGTTCGATATGTTATTCAGTCTCATCAACTACGGGATTGTGTTAAAAGGCGTCAAGGAATCCACTAGTCATGATTATTCTGTAAATTTTCACTAAAAAGTACTCTCAATTCAAAATAGATTCTTACATCGTTCGTTTTAGATTGATTATAGAATGTAAAGGTAAAATATTGTTTTCGTAAAATTCATGGAATATAATTAGTTTCTTTTATTTCATAATTATCAAACTTCATAATTAAATGTTGATTCGATAATAGTAAAGATGATAATCACTTTTTCCAAGAATATAATATTTTTATATCAGGAAAACAAAAACGAAGCTTAAATACATCCAAAAAAGAAACCAAACAACAATATTTAGATGTAAGTATACTGAAAAGTGTTTTGTCAAATAAAATATTATTGAAGTTACTGAATAACATCCAAGACAATAAAGGAAATATTGTCCGTCCCAAGAGTGAAACTTCATCACAATGGCATCTAGTACTCCTCCTGTGGCTCTACGTGCTTGGAATTCAGCTTATTACCAGTTAATCGACTCCAAGTGCAGGACAGAGAGAGAACACCCTCATCCTACTGTAAAAATAGAGACGGAAGATGAAGTCACGATTTATTGCCCGGTTTTTAGCAATATAGGTCATGTAGACGTCTAGTCTGGAGCAAGTGTGGAATCTGAATAAATTATAGGGTTCATAGTACTATTTGAACTATCCTAAATGCGCTGAGAATTTTCATACACGGAACATTCATCACACATCAATCCCCAATGAATTTAAAAAGTTAGCTTTTCCTTCAGATTTGTTAAGATAATATTGAACTTCGCAACAAACAAATAATAACATCAATCAAAGTTTGTGGAACACCTGGTGGAATTACTGGCCCAAGTAATTTGACTTTGATTCCATCTTCGGTTTCGAAAGTTAGTTACCAAATGAAATACCTAATAAGACGAATCATTGTACCTACTTGTTTTTGGAGCTGGTAACATCCGAGCGTTCACTTGAAACAAATTATATTATTGAGTATAGAAAATACAGCAGAGAATATTAATTTATTTCAAGACAATTTCTAGTTACTTCTAAACATCATAGAGAGCTTAGATTTTTTTTATTCTAAGAACATTCTATTTGTAAGTTTTTCTAAAGAACTATATTGTTATTTACATTTATATATATATACATATATATATGTTTTATTTACATTTACATTTATTATGTAAGTATAAGTAGGTATTTATTTGTGTAGGTATGTTATGAGTGTAGGTAAATTTTTATAATACTTAGGTTCTTTTATATTTAATGCCCCATATTATTTTATATTGTCCATTATCCATCCGTAGGTTGTCTGGTAGAGATCGCTTTTTAGCGATAAGACCGCCGATTGTATATCATAGGAAAGTTTTTGTTTTTTTGTTGTTTTTTATGTGTATTTGTAAATTATGGTGTGCAATAAAGTATTTTCTATCTATCTATCTATATTTTTTCTTTAGATTTTTTTGTAAAACATAATAAACGTCTAATAAATAATTAGGTATAAGAAGTTTTAGTAGGTACCTACCTACTAGCGACTATTTAGTTAAAACTGTTTTCCCTTTCAATGGCCTTTCACTTGGCATCCCTGATTTCAGTGGTCTAGCCACATGTGCCAAGTTGCCGCACCACATAGAACCAATTATGTACACAGCTTGGCTTGCGATATATGAGCGACATGAATTTATGAAGCGTTGCTTCTCGACGCCGGTCCCCGTATTCCTCAAGAAGTTGCATCTCGAATTCAAAGTATAAAAAACAACAATGCAGTACCTAACTATAGATCCTCTAGGATCATATTGCAACGACGTAATTCTACTTCTGATCCGGAATCCGGAAGTAGAATCACGTCGCTCCGGATCAGAAGTAGAATCACCATGTTTAGGTACCTTCTCGATGACTATTTTTTCTATCTATACCTAGTTAAGTGTTCATTTATAAAAAAGTGTAAGTAGTAGGTATATTCAGTCATCTGGTTATCATAACATAAGTATTTAATTGCTTAATTTAGGACTAGGTAGATGACACTGTGTGAAGATGTATTAAGGTTATTTATATAAATAACGTTAGATCAGATAAACAGTGTTAGATATTTTCTTAGATCTTTTTGGAAACCTTTGAAAATGTGGAAGTCAGAGGTATGACTAAATCAGGTGGTACCTACATGCCAATTTGCATAATTTCATGTTTTTACACGTTATTTGTTGATAGAATTAAACCAAATGGCAATGTAAACTGCCAAAATTGTAGGACAGGAAGGTTAAATGGATATTTGAACAACGCGTGAACATTTCTGACAATTTGTATTTCCGTTTATTGCGATGGGAAAGCAAACTGTGCTCTGAATACGAATGGTGCAAATATCGACTGTCCTCTGTCATCATAATTGGCAGAAAATGTGTGATAATTTTAAGATGTAGGTATTTAAGCTTATTCTCGTTAGATTATACAATAGTTCTACGTCTATAGTTTATGATGATGATACTTCGAACTCCTCAAAAGGTCTAGTGAGGTTCCTAAACGAAGAAAACTTTTTGAAAAAAAAATCTTCATTTTCCTCATACCGTATGGATATTTCTACTAGCTACAGCGAGTCACGGTTCTTTTATCTGTGGTATTAGGCACTAACCTACAAAAACTTTACCTGACTCTTACCCCGTTGTTCATAACGGACTTCAAGCTTCCAAGAGCACTGATTGCCATCTCTTTATTGACTTGAATGTCAAAAAAAAACATTCTCCTAACGCTCCGCTAGTTAAACTGATAAGTATGAATGTTGGTGTAAGTCTTTGCATATGAGACAAAAGCCTTTGACTACAAAGGTTTACGTCTCAAATGCAATAGTGTCTTCTTAGAGAATAAGCGGGCCACTACGAGATTGTGGAGCTCGACGGCACGGTCTTTAATCCAAAGACAAACATGAAAGCTTCTTAATAAGCATAGAATAACTGAGCTATACACGACGTAGGCGTACTGCTTCCGGAACAAGACAAAAACAAGAAGCGTGTACACTGTAACAACTAGATAATAAACATGTCAACATCTTTGTGGATTTCAGCATGAATGAATGAATGAAAATTCTTTATTGTACACTCAAATACGATACAATTAACAACTTAAGAAAAAACTAAGTACCTAACAATGTACAATGGGCGGCCTTATCGCTAAGAAGCGATAAGCGCAGCATGTAGAAGTTAAATCTGACCTGATGGCGTCATGCCCACAATACCGTCAAATTTAACTCCATCTGAAATAAGCAGTTACCTAGCAGTTTGTTTGTGCCAATCGTATATCAAATAAACGTTTTTCTTTCTTTCTTTTAATTTTCTAGATGTAAATAATCAACCTAAAAGATGAAGCTCCCATTTAGGTGCATTTTTTAAAAGCTCATCTCGAAGCGAGGCATTACTGAGAAAACTGCATAGTGACCGGCGAAAATGGTGCAGTATTTCTCGAAGTTCCATTTATTCAAATTTATACAAGCCCACGATTGACCAAAGAAACATAAAAGACAGAACATCTTACCTATTTTATTTGTCATAAAATGTCCATAGTACTCCCTTAACAAACTAGAGTAATTAAATGTTTTTAAAATGAAAATCAAAGTAAAATATTCCAAGGCAGTCGTGGAATTATTATCTACTCGTATTTTTATCCATCACACGTCGTCCTCACAAGGTAAGTTTCCGTACCAATTTTCGACAATTCTACAAAATCCATTCCTTTGCCTCTTTCATCGAGCGTGCTCAGAGCAATTTGTAAATGGGACGCGGCGAGATGATTTACCACCCGCTAGGCCGTGACGGTCTCACCCCAAAGATCTACTTAGAAACCAACAACCGTCACGTTACAATGCAAAGGATAAAATGATATTGATCAACACCAATGAATGCTAACGTTGAAAGATTTCAAACCAGATGATTATTTCTCTCTTCTCACAAAATTCATAAACATAAATATCGTAGATGATTTCTATCATATTGCTTTGAATCATGCTAAAATAAACACGGATTTTTAATATGATATAATAATAATGTTCAGAAAAAATGCCAGGGCAAAAGTAATGGGTTATCAGTTAAGCATATTAAACATATTGTGATACATCATTTAAAAAAGTGTATCGAAGTTTAATCTTTTTCGCGGATCGTTCGTTCGTAATGAGCAAGTGGCCAACTCTAGTGACGGAGTTTTTAGGCCGCCTAAAGACCTCCGTCATGGCTTAACTACTTTAAAAGCCGGGACCGACAATTTAACGTGCCCTCCGAAGCACGGAAGCGCTCAGCTGATAATGCAACGAGGATAATTTACGGCCGTAATAAACGAACATCGCTAGCATGAAACCAGAGATTTAGATACCTTTGTCTGCGTCGCTTTTGTTTGAGATCGCTCTCAAAGAGTTTCGGGTAATTAGGGATAACAGCGATAAACATTTGTTTGGAGATTTTTTTAAACAAATGCAGGGTTCTTTTTAATCACCACCTGCCTCCCTACTGTAAATCTACCACTGAATTATTTCTTTCGGAAATTATTCGTATCTTTTTGTGCTTTTACAGATTAAGCGTTTTTCGGTTGAGTTAATTTAATCGCTTGTTTATACACGTATTCATAGTATCAATCAATAGCACTGCCAAAGTGACAGGATGATACTGATTGTGATATATTACTATAAACAGTTGTTGAAAATACAACGGTTAGCTGCCGGACTTGTGACGGCATGACCGCCGGCATAGTGTGTAGGAGCCATTATAATAAATGCTTTAAACAAAATACCATTTCAAACGTGTCTTCTAAGAAAGGATTAAAATAAAAAATGAATGCACGTAATGAGTAAAATGTATATAAGTATACAAAATCATGGTTTGGGTAGGTGGTACTACAGATGTATATCAGAGCACCTGTTTTAATTGATTATACTTTATTATACTTTACTGAAGATGGGCGGCGACGCCGGGGCAGGCCTCGAAGACGCTGGCGTGATGATCTCGATGCATTCAGGGCTGATTGGTGGGACGAAGCCGGCGATCGCAAAGCTTGGAAGTTGATGGGGGAGACCTTTGCCCAGCAGTGGGACAGCATAGGTTAGATAAAAAAAAATACTTTAGTAGTCTAAATAATAATACATCAAATTATCTATACCTACCTATAGTAAAAAGTCCGGCCTGTGGTCTCTGTGGTTCCATTTAAACTTATAATGACATTTTAGATATCCTTGTCAGCGAAGTCGGGACTCGGCCCTTGCGGCGCACGTCTAACTTCATGAATTCAGGCGGTTGCTCTAATACCTAAATATGAGAAATGAGAGAGACAGAATGACTAATGGAAACATTTAACGCATGAACTATGTCTGACCAATAATTCGATTCGATGTTCACTCCTACAATTTATAAACACAACACTATATGACATTAGCTAGCTGTCTAGTTTTTTGTAGTGATTAGACTGTAGTGAGTATTTTGTCATTTTAAGGGTTAAGTGCATTGAGATGTATTATAGAGCCACAATCAGACAAATAAAATGTAAACGCCAAAACTAGAGCCACAATCAGACAAATAAAATGTAAACGCCAAAACTCGGCGCACGCTACGTAGTGCGCAGAGTTTTTATTTTTTGCGTACAAGCGACATTGAATATTAAAACAAACGACATAACGTCTACATTCAAATGTCAAATGGCATTGTAGAACATCGAATTTGCACGCACATTTTTTGAGTGTTGTCAGCTATTAGATTGTGACTCTTTAATACATCTCAATGGTTAAGTGTGTTAAAAGTGGCCATACAAGGCAAAATAGCTGTGATGCGACATAAAACATACATTTGGCTTTACAGTAATCAAAACACAACCCTAATCAAGACTGAAAGTTTGGTACAAAGTTGCCATAAAGAGGTGAAGTAGCTAGATGCGACCTTAAGATACCCCTAAGCTAGCATAAAACAGAAACAAAGTGCATTTGCCAGAACGCCCTCTGTAAACGCATCTGCATAGTTCCATCACACTCGTGAATCAATTCCGGAGCGCCAACTGCTGTGCTGCCAACTGTCGAACGAATGACAATCACTGTGAATGCGCCCTTTGTAACCGCCATACCGCGTCCGCTTCGAAAATAGATTTTTCAAATCCATTAACGGAATAGCGGGTCTATTATGTGGCATATAATTAGATCTTTATTTATTAAATGAGAGAGACACTTCTAAACGAGAGTACAAACGAGATAATTAATAAGCGTATTGTCTAACAAAAACCCAGCTGGTTTAACAAATAAATCCGCCCGGATAAAGTAATTTTTTCTTTGAAATAGGTAGGTACCTAAATGAGTTACCCACGATCGATAAAGAAGAAAATCTTGACTTGGTATCGTATACTATCTTGGTATGAGATGAACCTTTCGATTCATAGGTAGGTACTTCAAATCTTCAATTCAATTCTAGATCGTGCTCCATTGATGTGAATAACACGGATAGTTAAATACACTGAATAGGATGCCTGGCTTTGTCTCAATTCTTTCCAAATCCGCATAGGGATGAGAGAGACGTTCAAGTAAATTCAACAAAGTTAATAGGTAATGTTGGTCATTACTTTTATAAAGCAAGAGTGTCCAAAACGACTCCTTTCAACGTAAATAATACTAGTCTATTCTATATAAATATGTATAACACAAAAGATTTAAAATGATTGTAACCGGTAAGAAAAAAACAAGGCTTATCAGGTTACGATGCTGTCTGTCTGTCAATTCCGTGATTCTACTAAAAGTCCAAGCAAATTACTTACAAAGATTTTTCACACATCCTGACTTCAGTAATAGCTTCGGAATGTTCAAGGAAAGGCGTCTAAAATAAGCTGAACTTTCAAACACTTCTGACTCATACCATCGCAGATAATATAGTCAACTGTAAATACAGCTAAATAGAGTATAAAATAGAGTGCTTTCTGTTTTTCATAGGGCTGTCATGTGAGTTGGGGGTAACCACTGCTAACGAGGGATAGGTTAGAGTTTGTATCAAATAATAAGATACCTACTTCACCAATTGACTTCAGGGTTAAAAGATTCAAATAAGTAAAAAAAAAGATAATATTTACGAACAAACTTTTAGATAATATTGTGAATAATGCAGCAGCATTTATAGCCATCATAGTAAGCACATATTATTTGCATTTTATTAAGATAGGATAACAAATTATCAAAGTCTAAGTGCTTATCACAAAATTATTATTCCAACGGTATTGAAGTCCTACTTTATCGTTCCTTATTTGAGGTAACTTATTCTATTATAAAACATGATAACGTCTAGTTAGTTTTGAAAGCTCAACATTAGACCATACGTCCTGCCTGTAACGGCTCAATTAGCGCTCTGTAAAAGAATTTGACACAAAAAACTATGAATTGTGCAAACGGTATGACACAAGTCACCGTCGTTCTTTCACCATTTAAAATTTTAAATACATTCACTTCACTTCACTTCTTATATTTGGCTTTCGCACGGCTTGTGCCACGCATTTAGCCACTACCATGTGTTTAAATTTTTAGTCAGTTTGGTCAAGGTCAAGTCAAAGTCATAGTCAGCGTCAGTAAAGATGTGGGTTCTTTACTGCAGCTTTTTACATGGACTTCTTGAGAGAACTCGAAATGCAATGATATACAGTTTTGTTTCATTTGCCTATGTACGTCGCCTATGTACGTTCACGAACACTTAACAGTTAATAATCCACCATTATTACATATTAACGTTCGCCAAAACACAAATTTCGGAAAATAAAACAAAAAAGACAACATGCCATCTTGAATTCCCATCAAAAAGCCCCTTAAATACATTCATTAATTACTTGAAAATGTTGTGCACAGTCGTGAAAGCTCAATTTTCATAGTGTCAACCCTATGACTCTATGAGGGCGATGTGTCATGTCACGTCACAAACTGTATGACAAAACAGGATGTCCCGGCGAATGTCGGGGAGGCTTTTAAGGAGTGCCCTCGCGTCTACTTGTTTACACATAGCGAGGTTATATCGCTTAGTTACATTAGGTTCGTGTTGCTAAGTTTTGTTTTACTTTTATTTGTTACACACTTACGACTTACATATAAATTTGTTTTTATTCTTAGTGATAGGTATGTTCATATTTATTCTTGTAATTTAAAAGCTTAGTTAAAGAGGTGACTTGCTGTTAGTAGGTATAAAGGATACTGGAGTTCCCTAAAGCTCGACTTCGAAGAGCAAAGTAAAAACGGGAACTTTTGCACACCTCAAACTAAGAAAAGTTAGTTACTTAAGACATATCATAAGGCACGAGAGATATGTCCTACTTCAACTGATTATGATGGGAAAAGTCGCCGGCAAGAGGCGTGTTGGTCGGAGGAAGAAATCTTGGTTGAGGAACATCAGGGAGTGGACGGGGATAGCGAGCGCTGCCGAACTATTTCGCCTCGCTAAGGACCGTGAACAATATGCCATATTGACTGCCAACCTTCGCTAGTCGGAGAGGCACCATAAGAAGAAGAAGAAAGCTCGACTGCTAATCTGTTGGTACCTAAGGCGATACCAACTGATTTAGCTGCTCAATTGACAAAAATAAAGCCGAACATCGATAGCTTCTTGAATTTACACCTACGTTGTAAAGGTTTTTCACGTAACTTTTACCTATAAGTATCAAAATAAATAAACTTTGAGAAACATCGTCTAAAACCAGTAGATTTATTTGATTTGTATTTCATTTAAGTGGTTTACTTGTAACTAATTGGTATCACGGGATTAGTAGACGCGTTACTGCGTAAAGCCGAGTGTTGATTAAGCTGTTTTGATCCTTAGCACAAGTTTACACTACGGATTTTTTAGCTTCGGGAACGAAAGGGGAAAGTATTTGAACCGCGCGGTGGAAAGCACAACCTACAAAAAAATTACTTATCTTCTTCATTTCAGCGTGGTAATTACTTATATTTTATTTCAGGAACTTTCTATGTCATGGTTTATTATCACCAGGAGTTAATGTAGGTATATTTTACATGCCAATAGGTATTATAAGGCACATTGCATGACATAAATCCAACGAAAAAT
Organism: Xanthorhoe designata; assembly: GCA_963582015.1. Classification (NCBI taxonomy): domain Eukaryota; kingdom Metazoa; phylum Arthropoda; class Insecta; order Lepidoptera; family Geometridae; genus Xanthorhoe; species Xanthorhoe designata. The sequence goes on from OY757045.1 coordinate 2,782,860, forward strand.
GTGTGTAGCAACTTGAACCGACGCGCAACTCGGTTCAAGTTTATTGAACTATTTGTTTTCTACTAGCTTACTAGCCCGCGGCTTCGTTCACCTGGTCGTTCTTCGTTTACCTTGATAAAATATAGCCTATGTTCATTCGGAAAGTTCATGCTACACATCAGTGAAAGTATTTTGAAATCGGATGAGTAGGTACGGAGATTACATAATTTATTTATTATTTTACAGTGTTAAACCACACTTAGGTATTGGAAATTTCATTATAAATGAAAAATCTTACTAAAAGTTAAAGGCTCCGGCAGGATTCGAACCTACGTAGATACAAGCGATCGCTCTTAAGCCGAGCTGCCTGACCACTAGGCTACGGACCCTCTAAGCCGAGGCCTGAAACTATTAGTAAGATGATTTTTGTATCGGTTAAAGCACCGGCCTCGGCTTAGAGGGTCCGTAGCCTAGTGGTCAGGCAGCTCGGCTTAAGAGCGATCGCTTGTATCTACGTAGGTTCGAATCCTGCCGGAGCCTTTAACTTTTAGTAAGATTTTTCATTTATAATGAAATTTCCAATACCTAAGTGTGGTTTAACACTGTAAAATAATAAATAAATTATAGAATTAGCGTAGCGACATCTCTGGTCATTTGTGTTGAATGCAACTTCAATCAATGAGCAGGTGATATTCTAATATCCCTGTAGATGGCGCTCATCGGTGCTTTAACCGATACAAAAATCATCTTACTAATAGTTTCAGGCCTCGGCTTAGAGGGTCCGTAGCCTAGTGGTCAGGCAGCTCGGCTTAAGAGCGATCGCTTGTATCTACGTAGGTTCGAATCCTGCCGGAGCCTTTAACTTTTAGTAAGATTTTTCATTTATAATGAAATTTCCAATACCTAAGTGTGGTTTAACACTGTAAAATAATAAATAAATTATAGAATTAGCGTAGCGACATCTCTGGTCATTTGTGTTGAATGCAACTTCAATCAATGAGCAGGTGATATTCTAATATCCCTGTAGATGGCGCTCATCGGTGCTTTAACCGATCCAAAAATCATCTTACTAATAGTTTCAGGCCTCGGCTTAGAGGGTCCGTAGCCTAGTGGTCAGGCAGCTCGGCTTAAGAGCGATCGCTTGTATCTACGTAGGTTCGAATCCTGCCGGAGCCTTTAACTTTTAGTAAGATTTTTCATTTATAATGAAATTTACGGAGATTACCACAAACATACAAACAAACCAACTTTACCTCTTTATAATATTAGTATAGATAGTATAGATAACGTCTCCGACTAGTGCTAAGGGTTCTGTTTCCGAATCGAAGGATAGTTGTCTAATCCGGTGGAAGGAACAGTTTATAGAAGGCACTCCACGGATAAGTTCCATTTTACACCGTATCGCCATTTGAAACATTGTTAAAAATGTTTTTAAAAAAATGTGCGTAAGTAAAATATAGCGAATAAATTTACATACTTAATGATTTTCTGACTCTTATTTTATTCTAAATATTTGAAGACAACCCATAACTATGAATAAACTGGACATAGTAAAGGTGAGTTAAAGTTATTTTTAATTTACTCATGATTTTGGTGTCACGGCACTTAATTAGTTCACTTTTCATTATTTTCGTAGTCAGCTGGATTTTGCTGCAATTTTTTTTATAACAGTTATTTCTATTCCATATATTTACTTACTTTGATTCACGGGTTATTTTCAATTTTCAGAAAGCTTATCCCTCGAGGAGGTCTGATCGAGGCTGGACCTGACCTACTTTTTACCGCCTTTTTTTCGCTCCCATTCTCTTTATGAACGGTATGACTAGAATGCAAATCAGTTGAGTGTGAAATTAAAACGGTACCTCGAATACACCTACTGAAGCAGTTACGATGGGTCCTGTAATTATTTAATTTCTGAGCGCTTAGGAAAAGCTTTGTGTTTATAATTATTGTTTTATGTTATGGAAAATGTGGATATGTTTTTAAATGGGTTGTGAGTTTTCCATTGATTGTGTTCGGTAAGGAAATTTAATTGTTACACATTGTTAGTTCCAGTTGGTTGCCCAAAGGTAGGTAGTAGCGCAAAGTAATACGATTTTGCCTCTTAACATTATTTTACCGGCATTTTAATTAACACCATTTTTGGGATAGATTTGCTACCCTAATTTGCAATCTCGTAGTTTTTGTTAAAAGGTAGATAAGTGTACATATTATTGCTATACCTAAATATAAAATCTAAGGATTTATCAAATACATAAAATAGGAGAGAAGGAAGGGAGGCCTTTGCCCTGCAGTGGGATGATTCGGGCTAGTAATAATAATAATAATAATAAAATAGGCCTCATAACACAACATAAGAATTTAATGCAAGAAATTGAAATTATTGTTTGTTTTCCCCAAACGACGTAATCAGAAGAACACAAGGTTTTTTGCATTACATAGGCGACGATAGACTTGTCAGTCACGTACGGAATGCTTGTTGCGTAAATTGTTTTTGGAGTCCTTGGAAGTTTCAAAAGAACAGTTTATATTTGGGGCTTCTTTAGGGTGCTGAAAACAATTATGATTCTTATAACTTATAAAACCATTTATATTATACAAAAAAGAAATAAAAAATCATTTATTTCATACCTCAAGGAACACTTTTAAACGTCTTACATGTTAGGTGATTCTATTGCCTGTTCCAACTCGACATACCAAGAAACAACGTCAAGAGACAATTTTCTACACTTAACAGTTCTACAACTATCCTTGTCATTGAGATGTATTATAGAGCCACAGTCAGACAAATAAAATGTAAACGCCAAAACTCGGCGCACGATACGTAATGCGCAGAGTTTTTCTTTTTTGCGTACAAGCGACATTGAACATTAAAACAAACGACATAACGTCTACATTCAAATGTCAAATGTCATTGTAGAACATTGAATTTGCACGCACATTTTTTGAGTGTTGTCAGCTATTAGATTGTGACTCTTTAATACATCTTAATGATCTTTGTAAATATTTGAATTATGAGTGATATGCCTATGTGCACTCTCCTATACATTTTAAAACATTAAAACTCACCGAATCAACACTCACGATTTGTTTTAACGCTTTCATGACCGCATTGTATGAACGATAAATGAAAAAAGGTACTACTACATGTAACTGTACAGACAAAATAAGGGATTCCTCAGTTTATAGCATCAGTAATGGGCTTACATTATTTTAATTATCCGAACGTCACATTACGACAAATATATTGTCGACCTTTCCGAGTCTATTTCAATTTTTTCTTAATGAAAAGTTATTAGTGCAGAAAGTTGGTTAAAGGGCTGACTAAATATATATTAGATTAAATAGTAGTGCGCTTTTTGCTCCAGGATTTTGAAGCTGTACCTACCTACTTTAGAGATCCCTTTGTAAAAGACTTTGAAAGCTTAGTGATTTTAGATTAATATCTAGATACCCAACTTGGGGATACCGTCGTGAACCTGTGAATAAATAGCGGCTTTACTTTTCAAACTATTATGAAATAAGTACTTACCTTGAATTTTATGTCGTCATTTATTTTTTCCCAAGAAATCCAGTCCAATTAAAATATTCAATGAAAACGTTTAACACTTCGAAAACAAAACTTGATCAATTAAAAATGTTTTCAATGTATTTATTAGAACTTCTCACTCAGACTAAAGTTTGTCTCGAATTTTAGCTTGCAACTAGACCGTGAGACGTGCAACTATAACCATTTAAAGGATTATCGGAAACGGCAAGTTAAAAGCCAAGCTAATTTACTCGGAAAACTTACCACCATTTGCATCTAAGCGATAAATCTCAATTTTGCATGGCGTCACATTATCTATAGGTAGGTAATTAATAATAATAATAAATATCCTTGGACATTTTACACGGCGTCATCTAGTCCCAAGATAGTGTAGCTAAAAGCTGTAAAGGCAAACATCGTGAGAGACGTGAGGAAAAGGGTTGGTTTTCATATAAGCAACCGCTTGCTTATTTCCACAAAGTAGCTTTACAACTTTGTGGAAATAAGCAAGTGGTGAGGAGTAATTTCTACAATATAATTGCAATTAAATAAATGTGCCTCTGACAACCTCCTTAAAAAAAATTAACTAGGTTTTTTATGGAACACAAGAACAAACTATTTCGAAATAGAATACTTACATTTTTTCTGTCTTTTGTTTTTCTGACCATTAGTGGCCTGTGATAAATAGGAGTAATAAAACCTTATTGCTACACAAATAGTGGGTCCCAACATGGCGTCTGTTCTGCAAGTAGGAAGATTGTTTTTTAATCACTATTTTTGTAAGAGTCCTTTGGTTATAGCCGACTGGTCTCGTAAATAAATGTGAATGATTCTATACATTAGGTATATTACGTATGTACTTGTGAACAGTATCTCGAAAACTACGGCAACTACGTATTACTTTTAAAATTATGATCCTAAAGAAAATCATTTTAGTCTAGCTAGATGGACAAAGGTGATATTTATTATAACCCTCAGACAACCCTCGGGTGAAGTTAGAGTGTCTAGCTAGTTTTAGTTAGTTTGTCGATTTTCATTGATTTATGTGCCCTGCCCTAGCCTTTATTTTTAATTTTTTTGTTAAACAGATATATAACGACTTAGTACCTAACTGTAATGTTATATTCTATGTGTGTGTAAATAAATAAATAAATTAGGTACAACATCAAAACTCTACGCATACTTTTTTACAGATAGTTGTTATTTAATAAATCTGATTAACTTATCACCGTTAAACATATTTAAATAACTATTACACACGTTTGTGTAATAGTTATTATTTATATATTATATAGTTTGTGAAATTTCTTTCTACTCGAGTTATTTATATATTATTATTATATTTATATATTATTATATATATTATTATAATAGTTATTGAAAACTGAAAAGTTTATTTAATTTTCCGTTTCGGCACGTGATTCTACAAGCATCATTATTCCATCGAAAAGTTTATTTAATTTTCCGTTTCAGCACGTGATTCTCACACACAAGCATCATTATTCCATCTGGTAGTAGGCGTTTTCGTGTTCTTTCTTTTGTAACCTTAAAATCGAGTTTGATCGTCGAATCGATGCCAGATGCTACAAAATCTAGGCTATCCTGTTCTTTATTCACTCCAGTTGCAACAAATGCGTGAAATGGAGTGTGACGTGAGATACTCACGGTCGTGTGAATAGATTCTTATTCATTTATTGAAGTGAAATCGTTTTAGTAGGTACCAAATGCAATGAAAAAATACATGCGGCATTGATATATTTTTTATCTTTTTTGGTTTCTATTTTTAACACCCCACGACACGACACGAACAAGGTGTTAATAGTCTGATAATGTGTATTGTGTGTCTGTCTGAGGCAACATACCTCCTGCACGGATATACAGATTTTTAGTAATATTATTTATTTGACAGGGAGGTACGAAAAAAAAACAGTTCTTAAAAAAGTATTTCTTGAAGTAGGTATTTGAAAGCGTAAAAGCTTAATAAAAACGGTTTATTATATTTTTTTATTAAATGCCCGTGAACCAGTAGGCATCAATAGCTTTTTATAATAAAGAACAAGATGAAATTTAAATAAACTGAAACTGTGGGGTATACTTAAAGCTAAGCTACTTATACACTTACTCAATACACTTACTTACTAATGAGGGTAAATACAGAAGAGACTAGAACAAGTCTAATAAGGCGAAGTCTGCTTTAAAATGAGATGAAAATACCTATTATACTATTTTCTAGTTATGCCCACTTAACTAATAGCTACGAGACTCTTAAGTAGTACAGTCGCCAACTAAGTTTGAAAGATATTTTCTTATGACATCCATAGACTTTGATCTGTGTGTGGTTTCTCTATGTTTTCCCCCTGCTATTTATGATAAAATTTCAAGTAAGACGGATATGAATAGAGGAAGAGGAGGACGGCCTATGTGCTGCAGGGGGACAAGTCAAAACAGGCTTTTAAATAAAATAAAAAAATATATAACACGGGACTTTGCAACGAAAATAGTAAGAGTGTAGCTAACATATTATTATGTGTGTTGGATACTCTCCTAGTGTTTTACGGCGCCTTATTTGTCGATGTGGCGTGGAGTTTGGCTTGGAGCTAAATAACTTGTCCACATCGTTTCCTAACCTTGTCACTCGCAGAATTTTCAGTCACAACGCAGAAACTACAGAACAGTACCTAAGCTAAATATATACTTTAAAAAATAAATTATACTTAAATATACTCGTAGTCTAAGTACTTATTTTTATAAGCAGTTTCATGTGATAGTGATTTAGAAAGTGGAATCACTTTTGTGCGTAGCTGTACCTGCTAACATTATAGATCTTAGTAGAGTGGGTATGTACTTTAATTTATGAAAATAATTTTACTTGTAAAGTAACGAGTACAGTCGCGGACAACTAATTCGTAGAAATTTTCATTAGTCAAATCTACCTTAGGTACTCTATAAGAATACTTAATTGGTGTAAGTATCTTCTTAGGGATGTCATATAATTTTCTCTAAATTTTTTTGTCTACTAAATATTATTTTGTACCTATTCTAAGGACTATTCAGGAACTGCAATCTTTTACTTTGAACAAAATACTTACCAAATACATTATTTATGCGTAGGTCCTGTTAAAACTAGGTAGGTACTACACTCCCCTTGTCTATCAACCTGTCCTTTTAGATGTCAAAAATGGTCTCAACAGGGCTATAGTCGAAAACGTCCCTCGAACATTTCTTGAAAAAACACAACATTATTCGGTAAACCTTGGCTTCATCTGTATGACGGCGGCTCTCAGTGTGGCTGACCACAATTCTAGCGAAAATAATCTTTACACAACTTCTAGTCCGTTGGTTGATACGTAAACAAACAGCATAATTCGAATGTAAACGTACCTACAATGTAAAACGGTTAACGCCGAGCATCTGTCTGAGTACCATCCTATCCCATTCCCCTTTCAAAACAGCCAGCATTCAACACAGCCTATGAATGCACAATATGTTGGTAATAAATAAACGCAGCGACACCGCGGCTCGATATTGGCAGGAGCGCCTTCATGCAATTATGAAGCAGTGACCTGCTCTGCAACCGGGGACAATCACAACCCCTCGGTGCTGCTTTTGTTGGAAAATGTTTCGAATAGGGACAAGAGAAGTCGGTAAACATGAAGTTTCAGCGGCTTTTACAGTTTCGTCAAATTGCGGTCGATAGGGGTTTCATGCTACAGATCAAATAAAACTGCGTAACTATATACTAAACGGACCATAGAATTTGCATTACAATAGTCCCTAGTGAAACTGTTGATAGGAATAGTTTGAAGTTCTACTTTTGTTCGATTGAATTTAAGTAGAAAGAGAATAAAGACTTCACATTATAAGCCATGAAACATTATAGACACAATTTAATAGATATTGCACAGATAAGTGTGACTTCCCTATCTCATTGATATGACCTACATAAAGAACAGTAGGTACCTACTTTATAATTATACTGTAATAGTCCTATAGTCCTTGTGTCATACATATAGATGTGTAGGTGGGTAGGTGCATTGTGTTTGTTTATTACGGCATAATGTACTTATATGTCTAGGTGTGTACAATTTGTGAAGCTGAACTCAGTGAGGAGCTCATCACAGCCATTGTAGAGCTATCGAGTGCAGGGAATTTCCCATGGGCGGCATAAATGCAATAACGCATGGTGTATCCGGAGGGGAGCGATGCACATAAACTGTGCTTTTCTATAAAACAGTTGCCGTTCTAAATAATTTGTTGGTTCAGTAGGAAAGTGCTTCGACTTGCACGAAAAATTTATATTGTTTAATATGTGGTGTATTTTTAATTTCTAAAATGCCTAGCCTAGCACAAAGCAGTTAGTTTTATAGTGCGGTGACTTTAGCCGCGGTCTTGTAAAGCTCACAATGATATCGGAACACATTTCGAAAAGTCCATCCGAAAAAAATTACTACGGATCCAGTTGTGGACTCAGATTTTTCGGGATCAATGGTAACAGATAGTGCAAATATTACCTTTTTTAATATCAATGTGCATCAATATGCCGGTTAAGATTTTCTAGCTAATGGAATCTTTACAAATAGATGTACTTACATAAGACTTACTAGGTATAGATAGAGCATGGTTTGAGTCAAACTGATAGGGGTGAGGTACGTCGCTTCGCGTATTTTATATTTAATTCACACATGGTTTTGCGGTAGGTTGTAACTTGGTCACAATGTATTTTAAGTTTTAAAGCATCGACCTAATTTGTTAGGTAATGATTAGAGGTACAGTTACTGTTAGGTACTATAAATATTATGCTATAAATATTGTATAGATATGTGAGAGTTGATGATTTTTGTACAGAGTCCCCTTGATGATTCATAAGTAGTTGTACCTACTTGTACCCAACAAGTGGCACTGTTATCGAGATCTAAAAAGTAAAATTCATGGCAAGACAACGTCTACAGAGTCCTGCTATTATTTACACAAAGCGTCTAACTCTGCGAGTGAAGCCATGGGAATTAACTGGTACAATTTAATTAATTACGTAAAGCCTGAAATTTCTCCGCCAAGGTCACGGCGAAGGCATTTATCTCATGAATATGAAAACTCTGACTAATGAGGTAACGATATTGATGTGATCTTATTTCACTAGTGTTTATTGGTTTGTTATAAGTAAGTAATTGATATCTTATCCTACTAATATTATAAACGCGAAAGTTTGTGATGTTTGTTGCTTTTTCATCACATCAAAAACTACTGAACTTAATTAACTGAAACTTGGAATAATAGGTACTATGTACTAACACCTACATATAAGTACCTACATAGTTTGCAAAAACCATAACCATCAAATGTTTTTTTTCTCTCTCAACTCAATTAGTCATTTCCAATTCGATTGTGTTAATGTGTAAATTCATTTGAATTTAGACTTTTGTCATTCATTATTCTAAGATAACAGCTTGTGATTTTTGAACAACCACAGACTATAGATGCTAACGATACCACTCTGACTCTGCCCTGCCGGCCGAATAAATAGGCGCTAACATAATATTTAGAATTCAAAATAAACGGATGCCAACTAAAATGAGCGGCAATACTAGGTAAGTAAATATTATTCGCAGGCGGCGTTTCACCGCCACCACATGTCGGTTATATGCTGCGAATGAAAACTTTAATTTATTCTATTTAACTAGAATCAAATGTATGAAATACGCATTAACAATTTGAAAGAATTGAACGCTTGTTTCACCATCTCTGAAACGCTAGTGGCAATGCTTATTGAATGAGACTATAATTATTTATTTAAGTAGGTATACTTTTTTGTGCAAATACGAGGGTATAACAATTGTAAAAAGAACTTAAAATTAGACGGGTACCTATATCTACTGACAGATAAATTATGTGGATACGAAAATATCGGCTCTTCGTGAAATAAAAATGTTATTTTATTTTATTGTAAAGAAGCAAACCTATTTCTTAACAAACAACATCATAAAAAGCATAGCAGCGGACTGCCTATTTAGCACCTACACTACACTACACTACACAATCTCTTTTGCTTGATTGGCATTTTGTAGAGGAAATAATGTATTAAATAAAGTGTAAGTAGGTATACCTAAGTACTTACAATAAATGGAAAATCAATTAACGCGTATTAAATATTGAAGTATTTTTTCAATAGAATTAAATTCGCATATTATTATGTAGGTACCTAAGTAAGTACCTACCTACTTACATAACATTTCATTTCGAAAGACAATCAAAAAATCTGATCATCAACTAATAAAGAGCTGATGATCTTCAAACGGTTGAACAGATTTATTATGATGAACTCTTGCTAACGTCAGGTTTAAAAAAAAAACAAAAAGAAATTTTAACTCTTTACTTGAGTACCTAAGTAAAAAGGTTTCTTGCTAGACCTTTTTAAAAGAAGAGAAAGAGGAAGAGACATTTGACCATCAGTGGGACTTTAGAAAAAAAAACGGCTATTCGCTTCCGTAGGTACTTTGGAGGGCACGTTAAATTGTCGGTCCCAGTTTTTAAGTCCATGACTGCCTTGACTGCCTTTAGGCGGCCTAAAAGTAGGTAGGTACCTCAAACAAGTTTAAGAATAAACTTGTTTGAGGTACCTACCTACTTTTTTGGTTCTATGTAGGTTGTATGTACATATACGTAGTACATCATACCAAAGACGATTAATATCTAGAAGACAGACAAAGGCCATACACAAAATCGTAACCCGATCCCGCAGTACCAGATAGCCTGAAAACTTTAAAACATCAATTTTATCCAAGAAATTTCAATACTTAGTAGTAGGTAGCAACAATATTCAATATTTAAACATTTTTAACTAGAAAGTAATTGAAATTTCTTGGATAAAATTGATGTTTTAGAGTTTTCAGGCTATTTTTTAGGGTTACGATTTTGTGTATGGCCTTTGTCTGTCTTCTAGATATTAATCGTCTTTGATCATACGTTCATGAACTAGTGGCTTATTTTTGGTGACGGTATTTTACTGAAACCGAAAATGCAAGTTTCTTATTCAACATTTTTTTTATCGGCTGGCAGTTTGCTTCATAACAAAGTGTTACTTTAATTTTCCGGTTGGTCTGGGTCAAGGCTACGTTGGCTAGAGAACTAGGTACGAAACGGAATAGGTAACTGGGTGGATGCCTACGTACCTAATAGGTAGGTACGATATAAATGCATGCAATGCAAGCAAGCTAGCACTTTTCTGGCGCATAAAAAATAGATAAAAGTACATACTTACCTAATAAAATGATAAGTAAATGATTAAATACTGTTACCTGTCTTGGTAGGTATAGGTATTTAGTCTAGAAATAACAAAACAGTGGGATATGAATAAATTCCATAAAAATTCTCGCTATAAAAACGCCGAATTAGATGTACCTACCTACCTATTTTACAAAATTGTTTTTCAAACTGTAGCTTACTTCTGATTATGTAGGTATCTTTTCTCCTACCTACTCGCTGAGTACCTAAATCTTCGAACTCTTTTATCATCGCATAATCAGATTTCCATAATATTCCCGTAATATTTGAATTTGCTCAAAAAGTGGGCCAACTCTCCGATACTTACAAACCAGTAGCCGGGTTCTACGAAATGCTACGAGAAATGCCACAGCGTAACAAATAGTAACTTCCACGCAGTATCTCCAGTTCACATCACAGAGGCCGTTGACTACTACGAGCAGCTTGCTCTTTCTTTCGTGCAGTCGCACTCTTCCGTAAATCGAAATCAAAGCTCGTCGGGATTGAGTGCACTGAAGTTCGTGAGGATGGTGACGCGTGTGAAGTCAGCAACAGATTAGCGTGCGTCCCGAAACTAGTTTAGCAGTAATTGTCTATCACCTGACAGCTGTTTCTCCAAAGAAGGTTTTGGTTTAATTTTTCGCTTCCATTGCCTGTTTCAATTCAGAAGTAAAAATTAAATTCGTATTTTGTAAAGTTTATCATGAAAAAATAAGAATGAAACTCCTAAAAGTAAAAACATACTAAATTGACGTTTGCAGTTTCTTGAACGTAATGTTACAAAGAATTTCGTTTGCGCATGTACAGAACGTGCCTGCATATGGCGGACGCTCAGTTTGTGTTTATGTCAATACAGAATCTGATTTTTATTATTTTGCGCGGGTGTGGGACAAACAATTATTAATTACTATGTGTTAGTGGAACCTGTGATTTGTGTGTTATTTATGTGATAATGGTTTGCACCACCGGACTTTTGGATAACTTTTTATCTTCATCGTACTTTTATGGGTATGTACAAATTTTAAGTTTTCGGTGGGTTTTAGGATTTCTAAAGCCTTCTGTGGATGTTTAGGGCTAGGGTTTTGCAAGCACTTCGGCAGTGATATTTGCCACCTCATTACAAATATTTTGTTCAGCATTTGTGTGGAAAATATGGAAATTTGAAGATAGATTGATGGAAGTTGAACAGATTACTTCTGAGGTTATTACCAGATGATAGCTTTTGGCAAGTTTATTAGGTTTTTGAGAGCATAATCAGGTCGTAATCATAACAACTCTAAAAAATACTTGTGATACCACTTTTATGATACAAAATTGCATCTGTAAATTTGCATTGAGCTTACGATTTCGGAAGTTAAACTATTGAACGGACCTAAACTATTGGCTGCATAATTTAAGTTTATTTAATCTAGTTATACATAGACAAATTATCAGCTAAGCAAATTAATTCAAACTATAAAGCAATTTTTGCACTACAATTTGTTAAAATGTTTGTCAATCTTTATTCTGAAAAAAGTTAAGTGTTCATCAAACTATCTTATAATTTCACACAGATATTCTCACACAACCGCTAGCTGACATAAAAAAACAAACATCTCCATACCAAAGTATTTGAAACCGCTACCGACTGTTTACAAATCCGGTACATGTGTCTGTGAATCATGAAACATCTGTTGCGAATACTTGCTTTTAAAATGTGTAAAATAACTCACCATTCATAAAACATGGATTATTAATAACTTAGCAGATGTTAGTGACATCAATGACTGCTAATGCTTAATGATGATTGATGTGTGTGAACTTGTAAGTACTCCTCTATAATTTAATACAATAATTTTAAGCCAATGTAGTACTTACAAGAAATATTGATCACAGACTCCTTTTATTCAGCAAACGGATTTAGTTCATTATAAACGAAAAGATTAAAAAAAAAAGAGTTATAGGTTGGCACTACTTATGTCATGAAAAGAGAAGAATGGCAGGTAACTGGAAGAGTGCATGTGGATGGATAATGGGTTGATGTAGACCAAGAAAGAGATGGATTGTGCGAAAGCTGACATGAGTGGGAAAGAGATGAATGTTAAGATATGGCTGATAGACGGAATGGAAGAAGAATACATGTTGTACCGACCCTCCGTAATGTGTGTGTACGTAGTGTGTCCAAGGATATTTATTTATTATTATTTATTATGATGATTGAGATCACAATAGATCATTAATTAAGTACTTACATATTTCTTCTTAGCACCAATTCTGTAGGTAATAGAATAGAATAGAATAGAAAAAAGTTTATTTTGTGACTCAATAATGTAGAAGTACTTTATCAATATTTTAATTGTAATGTAACATAGTTTCTCTGCCTAGTAAGTGTAATCCCTTAATCTGATGAATAAGCTATGACAGAGGCCTGACCGCCTAAATACTCCATCAGTAGAACTATCAAGTAGATCACATAAACTACCTATGAATGTACTTATTTACAGATGCAAAACAAAACAAACTCATCTAAAAATAAAGTTTATTAAAATTAAAAATCACATCAATATCATGCACCTGTCTCTAATACTAAATAGGTCACAACCATTTAGAATTATCAATGATATTGTATGATCAGTGATTACTTTTTGATTGATTTAATGCACTCAGACACTCTTTATAAGTGGGTCAAATTAATCAGTTCAGTTTTTAGTACCACTCACTTTCATAGTGATTTATTCTGGAAGGGTGATTTTAATAGTGTTTGAGTATAATGTTAGTAATTTATTTGAAAGGGGCTGTATGATTTGGTTCTTGTCTGTTCTCAAAGCTCCTTATTATCCTTTGTTTTTCACCTTGTTGAACATAATTCAAATTATACATTTAAATATTGGCTGATTAGAAAGCACATTCAAAACTTGATGATAATGATGGTCAAAAATCTGCCTTTACTGATGAGAATTATTCAAGAATTGAGAAAATTCTGTTTTAATTGAATCTGTCACAGAATATAAATTAATGGAACTCCTCAGTACTTGAAAATATCTGCTTCATAAAATAGTGAAAAAATATAGATATTTTTAAGCAGATCTGCTTCATAAAATAATAAATTGTGGAATTCAATAGCAGTCTATAGATACAAAGCTTGTTATTTCCATAGGCTAAAACTCTTGCTAAATCTGTAGCCATCCTTACAACATTGACAAGAAAATTTTAAACATTTTATAGAACCTTACTAGACAAGTGAATATGATTAAAGAAACTTACAAACATGTTTTGAAAAATATTAAGAAAACTATTATTAACTACTATAAGCTCTTCCCTTTTCGAAAGTGCCTAAGTAAAAGTAAAAGTTGGCTAATGTGAACATTTAAAAGCTGCACAGTTCTTTTTAAATTCAAATTAAACAGGTCCGTACCATGGTGCCAAGTAATTACATTATGCTCATTATGGTTCTTATTGAGCCTTTTCTGCTGCTAATTAAGTGCTTAATACTCTTTTGACCTTCCGAAGTAGCCCTTGAGCCATTGACATTGTGGTCCATTTGTTTATACCTAAAAAAATGGTTTGAATAATAGGCGATAAGCATGCACGCAGTTTTAACCCTATACGTCGGACGCGACATGAAACATTACGCGTGAAAATAAGGACGCGACACAACATGAAACGGAAATAAGTTTTAGGCGCGACACCAATAACAACTATAGTGTCATATTTGCGTTGCGAGAGGACATTACACACAACACGTTGTTTGAGGACGTTTTTTGAGCACATAGTGCAATGTTTTCAGACTTGCAACTAACCGACTTATTAAGCGACACAAGTCGCAGGACCCCCCCTAGTAAACACAAAGCTTTAATTTCTATTGATCTTGCAGCTATGACTTAGCTTACGTTTTATTTTATTTCGATGTATCATGTTCGTAGTGGCTTACTCTGGCGACGAAGTGTACGTTTTATTCCGATGTCTTTTGATTCGACCAGCATAATAATTGCTTTTTTAATTTGCTCTAATCGTATCCGTCCGTCCAGGTCTATTTACCTTGTTACGTTAATTAGAATCTGAATTCTGATAAAGTATAGCCATTAGAGATGATTGCTCTTTTAGCTATTTTTCTCAAAAAGTTTGAATCGGTAAAGCGGTCGCTCAAAGAAGTCGCGCCTGTTAGTCATTTTGGTTGTAGCTTACATAAGTAATGCTATTAAAAGCTGGCAGGCTAATCTATGACTTTTAAGGGCATAATGATAGAGAAAGTCGTACCCTTTCGGCCTGTTCAGGATTTGATTAATTAAAGAACTTAGAGTCAAAGTTTACTATCGAAATTGTCGATGTCTCGAACTAAATGAAAGGCACTTCTTCTTTTTTGATACAAGAATCTCTGCGATATTGGGCTAAAATTGAATAAGACCGTACAAAATGTCATATATTTTCGATCCACTAATACATACAAACTTAGTTACTAATCCCTACAGTGTATATGTATTTTTGAAAATGTAGGGGTGATAGTCGTAATAAAAGACTAAGTCGTTTGATGCATGTCCATATCAGCTTCTTATTTAAAAAAAAAAAATCCCCACCCATCCACTTCGGTTCTGCATGAAATAATAGCACGTGCGTCATGGGCACGGAACGCTTTAATCAAAATCTCCATGCTACAAACAACCATATTATGCTTGACGGGACGCGGTTTTATTTTGATGTACTAATGTGTCCTTCCTCTTAGAACTTAGAGAATTGGCCACTTGGTCATGCGAACTTACTTAAAAAGCGCTGAGATTCGCCAAAGATTAAAATAATTCGATAAAGATAACCGTTGGCATTTTTGACTTTGAATAACAGTTTTTGCATGCATGGGATCGATGGGACTTTTCATAATTTATTTACAATTATGCCTGGTATAAATGCAAATTTCCAGCTATCTGGGAATTTTTGCAAGAGTATATTTGCCCTTATACTACGAGTTAAATTGACTGGACTATTATGTTCAGCTAGTTAGGTACTCAAAATAGCTACTTGTCTAATGAAAATTCACGAAATAATGAAATGTCATTAAAAAAGTGCTGAACAAAGCTTTAAAATTCGCATAACATTTAAACTTTTAGTACTCGTACCTTTATTTGCTGTAAGCACTTGTATAAGAGCATTTTCGCGTATTAGGTAATTACCTTACGTGGATTAAGTTTTACGTTGTAGGGCCCGTTCAAGTTAATCAAGGGCATTAACATCATGCGAAAGGTAGTGGAATGCCTGTTATATCATTAGTTACTACTGTACACTTTTTTTAGGCCTTTAGGCGGCCTAAAAACTCTGTCACCAGAGTTGGCCATTTGCTTATTATACGAACGAACGAACGAAAGAACTGTACACTTCTCGATATCATCAGAGTTTCTGTTCTTTATCACCAAATAACTAACTTAAGGGTTTTGATGAAAATGGCAGTTGTTATAAATTTAAACAGGGCTTTTTTAAGTTTTAAGCAACCGATGTTTGTAATTTTATTTCGTAGTATGTGCCATATGTTTCATTCAATTGACTAAAACTTGGAGCTAATGATCAAATCTTGATACTGCCAGCGCTTTCCATGTACATGAAACAACTTTAAAATTTGGATGAGAAAGTAGTTTCGGAGATTAACTCCTACTTGCCTCTAAACTTATTGTATTTCTTAGTTATATTACGTAAGTAGTACTTCGTAAAGAAAACATTTATGAATTAAACCAGAGTTAGAGTTTTAAGCATTTAAAAATTTTAAAACATACAATAGTTTACTTTTAGTACTTTCAATATGCGCTACAAAATCACTATCACACATTACACTTATTATATTGATTGGACCGTGCTCGACCTCGAGACAAAATTAAATCAATCTCAATGTTTGTAAACATTTCCTGACCGCGTGTTAAACGGATTGTTATTACAATCGAAAACTTTCAGTCTGTTTATGCTATAGAGCTTATAATAACGCACCCGCTGACTAAGGTTTCTTTACAATAATAATGTGTTCCCGTCTCTGTCCTCATGAGTTTTTTTTGACACAGCTTAAGGTGGCCCTTCCCGGTGCGTCTATCATCGACGCGGGCATAGCTGAAAAGCTTGTTGTTTCATCCAGCGCAATGCTAGAAAAAGAAGCAAAGCGAAAAAAGAGAGATAGCGCCTCAGCGCTCGGCATTCAGTAGGTAATTTCGCCGCTCACTCGCTCACTCGAAAAATAGTGTGCGGAAATTTCATAAAAAGTGTTCCAGGAAATACGTTTTTTTCAGTAAGCCTTACAAGTTTGTAAAATAAATATTAGTTATTTAGAATCTCCATAAGATTTCTATGACAATATTTTCTTTACTTTTACAATTTATGAGTACATTATGAACGGCCAAAGTTCAGGTAAAATTTATGCTAAAAGCAGGTTTTTGGAAGCTTATACTGAATTTGTTTCTCAAAATTTTGATTTCTAGTTTCTATAGAAACCTAGATATAGTGCACAAGATGAGGTTTCGCTGTTTCGACCCACAGTTTCAACCCGCACAAATTTTATTTGTGTTTTAACCCACAAGATACCTATTAGTCCAAAAGTTTAAAAGAAAGGTCTGTTACAACGGCATAATCACGTACGAGCGTTTGTATGAAAAGTGAGCCGGGTTGACCGCTCTTAAGGTTGAATATATCTGGAAATGCCCCCACTTCTTTAAAATTTGACGACCTCGGTGGCGCAGTGGGCAAAAGCCCGCCTGAGACGCAGAGGTTGCGGGTTCGATCCCCGCTGCGGGACAAATGTTTGCATGATCTGCAAATATTTGTTTCGTGTCTGGGTGTTTTTCTATGTATAATATGTCTTACAAAAAAAAATGTATCTATGTAGTTTATCAGTCATCTGGTTACCATAACACAAGCATTAAATTGCTTAGCTTGGGACTAGATGACGCCGTGTGGAATGTCCAAGGATATTTATTTATTTATATTTTATTTAAAATAATCCCAGGGTCTGGGTCGTGCTATAAATGTATTTAAAATAAACTAGGTCCTAAAATAATTTATAGTAGGTATAGGTGCCTGGTGACTTGAATATTTTACAAAATTAGTAATTCTCAAACTTACATAGTGCTTTCACGGTTAGTGCTCTGAAAACAAAGTTAGGCTAATGTCAAAAATGTCTAAAACGTGCAATAGTGTACACCTGATACTGAGAGTCTACGCCAAAGGTCAGGTCAGAGCGACCTTTATTACGTCCTAAGATTGTGTAGACTTTAAAAGAAAAAAAAAACAATTCTATTGCGGCTATTAAAATTATTGCAAACAGCTTGTGTTATATACATTTTATCCGAAAAAAATACTAGCACAATTTGAAGCGATAACGCTAACCAATTCTTACTACAGTAAGGTAACAATATTGTAGCAATTGGTTTGCGTGTAGAGAGAGAATAACTAATAAAAGCCGGGGTTATAACCTAGTGAAATAAGTTATTTTAACATCGAAAAAACGTTTTCTTTAACTAAGTGATGGGTTGAGTGAGAGTGAGTCTTTAACTTTGACATGGCAAACCAATATAAAGTAGTTTCTCAGTGACGACTATTTCGTCTATCCGTGGTTTTGCTTACTATGATTGAACACATCACCAAATCGTTAGTTTTATCTCAAACATCACACAAATTACAAGCATTCATACTTTGTTATTCTAACGTGGGTGGAATAACAAAAACTGCATGCTAGAATTTTAATTTAAAATGTAATTTGCACTGCGAATGCTCACAGTTTTGATATGACCTGTGACTTTGACCAATTGCTTTAATTTGTTCACACATAGACAAATCATATCTAGTAAGTAAAAATAGCGAGATCAAATTATTATTGCTAAGTCACAACATACGAAGCTAAACAAATATAGTCGAAGAATCGTAGGCTATAAAACATTGACATCTAAATCATTTTCAGATCCATCTGTTCTGTAGGTCTTTTCTTAGAAGATGTGATAAAGTGAAACTATCTTGAATCACTTGAATTATACGAACTAGGTTTATCTGTTAAGTCAATTGCGTGTATAAACATTTTATCTATGAGAAACCTAAATAAACCTTAGTGAGAATCGACTTCCAATCTCTTCGATAAGTGCGTAACTGCGTAGCGTTCACAATAAAACGGTATACTAACTTACTCGCTAGATCGTGTAGATATGTGGATCTTATCTGGCGTGTAATCAAATCAGACAGTGTCGTTGCCCTCATCTCGTAATCAGCGTGGAATAACTCAGCATAACAAAGATACTCAGACGATAGCCTTGAGCTTGACAAAACGGGAACGGTCAATACATTGTATATTTTCCTTGGTAGAGCTGTTTTATGAGAAAATGTGGATTTTGGTAACGGTCCGAAGGGATTTTTGTGATGTTCCTTTTTATCAGATTACGATTTCGCTGTTGCCACACTGTAGTGTTTAATGCTGATAGTAAAATAGGGACATTAGTTTACTCTTGTTTTCCCACCTTGATTTTTTTCGTATAATTGCAGCGTTCTATATATTGGTTCCATAGGTTAGCTCTGGATACATTAAAAACGTTTATCTAACTTTAATGAAAACTGACACTATATTTAAAGCGACATTATATTTGTACCGAAGTAATCATTAAGCTATTCAGTTTCTGGAAGAGCAAATTAACTACTTAATCTGTAGTAAGGACAAATATCTAGAACCTGTATTCAATTTAGAAGTCCTTCAAATTGATTTCAAAGTTCATTAAAAAACACGACAACTGAACATCTCCGTCAGAATAATATCAGCGGCATTTGAAAGCGCGTAATGCCTGTCGAACGGTTCCCGGTCGGTAGTCACGAATCAATGATCAGATTTGCAAACATTTTTTGCCCGCAACTCATTGTCTGGTAAGAAAGAAAGAAAGAAAGAAAGAAAGAAAGAAAGGCAGCCAAATAATAGGCAGTTGTTTGTTTCTTCTAAATGTGAGGACTCGGATTGGTGTCCAGATGTTTTACGTCAATAGACAAAAATATGTGCGGAGTTTGGACGAAGGGAATTATTTAGATTCCTAAAGAGCTTATTAATAACGGTACGGGCGGATCTTACCCTCCCTACATAACAAACAGCTTTACTAAAACAAGAATTTACTTTCTAAATATTTTATTTTTCTGTCATAAAAACTTTGTCGTTGCATAAAACAAGGAGGGTTTTGAATCTGCCTGAAGTCTGACGTGCTTTGCACGAGTATATTCGACGAACGGACCATGGAAATTAACATGGCAAAAATGTTATCTCTAAAGCGCATATTATTAAACAAATAATAGAATTTGCTATGGTCCTACCATACCAAGTATCTCAGTAAAATATAAAAACCAGATGTAAAACAATATCTAACCTTCATCAACCTTCTTTAAACATATTAATGAACATTCGATTGAGCTTTAAAACAAAAAAAAAAATGTCCATCCGTGTAAAAGCCTAGCAGATTTTGATTATACGTTGTCTCAGGAAGAACAAAAAACACGGATGCACAGTTCAAACGTATAAAACCCTTTTTTTAGTTGTAGGTTAAAAATTACAAAACGACACGTGTAAATTCGAATTTTGGCAGAGTCGTATAGGTCCGAAACTACTTTATCCGGGTACGCAAAGTCTCTTCCAAGGACTAATCCTTTTATTTGAAATCCTCACGCACGTACGCTCCCGCTGCTGAATACCAGAGCTTCCCAATGCAAGAGCATTTCAGCATTGTAATCCTATTTAGAGGTCTACGACTTGGGTCATGGCTGTGTTTTATTTACGTAGCCTACTTGCAACCCGGCGCATTTTATTATAGCCTCAGGAAAGTAAGGGGTTCCGCGAGCTTGTGTCACTAGGAACTTGCTATCAATGTAAAATAAACTGTTTGCTTACGATGCAAAGTTTCATTTGGAATACATTTTAATGTGACAAAAGTCATTCGTATGAGCTAGTAGCCAACTTGTGATGGAGTATTAAAAGATACCTGAAGCCTATGTTATGACTTCAACAGCTTTATAGCCGGAGCCGAAGGTTTTAAGTGTTAATTAAGCTACACTACCCTTTTACTATGATAAAACAACAATTGGGTAAGTCAGCTCACACCCTTCCTTGGTAGCCGATCAAATATTGAATCATAGAACTACAAAGTCGATATAGAATGAATGTTTGTTTCGCAAGTAAGATTTTGCTCATGCAGGCTTTCCCAGTGCGTGACGGTGTCTGAATGAAGTTTTTGTACCCACATCAGTACATGCTGTTTATTCTGCGGCTTCAGTAACAATGTGAGCGAGCTCAGATGTGGATAATAAACGAGCCAACTTTTTATTAGGTCACCGCGACCTACCGGCATCCCGATATTTTCAATTTCACAGCGCTAAGCCTTTCCGACCTCTATCGTATTTTGTCACTCCTGTTTAAAATATTACGGTTTCGTGACCAAATGTTTGTATTATATTGGAGCAACTTTGTACCCTGCCACTGGGATGCCCTAATCAAATTGGTTTGGAAAAACCGACATGCAAACAAGGCCTTTACATCTTACAATGTATAAGTTCAACGACCAGACCGAGGCACCCTCCCCGAAAGTACTATCTCGATTCTATGTCAAAACTTTGAATAACTTTGACACTGGCAATCGGAACTTTGTAATTATTGCCTTGTTCTCAAGCTACACGAAAGACTAAGAGATACTTTTACTTACAATATTGATCAAGATTGTTCGAAGGACCAATCACGTCCTTATTTTTCCTACAAGCTTACTTCATGATAATACTTTGTTTCCTTTGTTTCAATGCTCTATTTCATCGTTTTTCGTGCCGACTGATGACACTTTTGGGTGCGCTAAGTGATTTGTAATGTGCTAAATCGAGCGAGAATAAACGTGAAAACTGTATTCAGCGAACCAAATACGAAACCGGTTTGTAATTGACGTTTTCGTCGCTTAAACCGGTTTTTCAATCAGCAACTCCACGTGTAGCCAGAAGCTAGAAACGTGCCTGTATCATTGTATCGATATCAGTAAACTACCCGGGTAATATCTCAGGAACTTGGCAAGGATAAATGATTAAATTGCCCGGATAAATAAAGTTTCACGTGGCAAAGGCAAAGTTATTTTCCAACTAGGTTAATTTATTAAACTTAAGGCACCTGTCTACTTGCTTCGGCTAAAATCGCGTACTTAGGCCAAGGATGAATTAATTAAGGTGAACTTTTGACTTTATTGTCTGGTCGTTGATGTTATTTTACTTTTTTATTGTGCAAACCTGAAATAGGTAATGTTTTAAATACGTAGAGCTTATCGCATGCTTGCAGCTATGCTAATCTCAATCTTAAAAAGATTCTGTCGATTTTATATGGTTGATACTAATCTGTGAACCCATATGTGTTGTGTACTAATACTAACACATATGGGAGGAAATCTTACAACTGCGTCTGTTAGAAAAACTCTTTCACCTTAAAAAAACACTAAACATCAATAAAAGAAAGTATGAACATTAAGTATTGTAACGAATCAGAAGAAACTAAAATTATCTACGTAAAGTAAGTAAGTAAGAAGTAGAAGTAGAAGTTTTAAGAGTGGCGTGATAGAAAAGAGGCCTAAAGGCCAACACCACCCACGACGGCTACCGGCTGAGTAGATAGATAGATAGAAGAATATTGCAGAAATACGCTACCCAGATTATGCGTCCCTCCAACATATCTAAAAACGATAATTATGAATTTCCTGTGTCAAATAAAAAAGTATTCTAGCATATTACCTTTACTTACCTACGCTACGTGTTCCTATACATTGATGGAATGTCTCTATTTGGGTGTACACTATCTTAATGAGGAAGAGACATGTTTAAAGTTCGTTGAATCACTCGTGAAGTCGTGAGTGAATAAGTGGCGGAGATTAGATAAGTTCTATTATGGAACTCAGATGTTCCACTATCAATTAACTTGCATTTTACAATTTGTTTATCGATTCTCACTTGTAAGTATCCTTTCTTCACTATTAATTTATAGCTTGTTAGCCGAGTTCAAAAAGAAGGAGGTTCTGTGTTCCACTGTATTTTTTATACATGGATAAAATTTCATCGTCAATTGTCGATCGATTTTGAAAATTTTTTGAAACAGTGGCAGGAACTTACAATGTGGTCTTATTCGAATTTGGTTAGGATCTGACGAGTGTTGAACATAAGTGCTGACTATTTTACCTTCTATAATTTTACACCTCTCCTTCGGAGAGCACCGCAAGGGCTAATACTTAACACCAATATGTCATTCCTTTTTTATTTTTTATTTCATAAAGCATTTAATATGTCTATTTGTCATTTCATCTTATCTAAGTAATAATAAAACTCGAGCTTTGATTGACAGTGTTTCCAAAATCTCATAATACTGCTGAAAACTGAACACGTGTAACACCTAGTTTAATAAAGCCGTTAAAGTTATCGCGAATTGCCTCCATTGTATGGACCACCGCTGTAAAGTTACGTATTGTGCTTTAACCCAATTAACGAGAGAGCACATTAAGCTATGTTACACACCGCTAGCTGGTAAAGCTTAGAGAAGCTATTGTTGCAAACCATCTTATTAATAAACAAAAATTAATAAATTACTAAAGATATTCCAAGAAAAAGGGTGTTTTCTATGTATAATGTGTATGTATTTACAAAAAAAAATGTATCTATGTAGTTTATCAGTCATCTGGTTACCATAACACAAGCATTAAATTGCTTAGCTTGGGACTAGATGACGCCGTGTGAAATGTCCAAGGACATCCAAGGTCGTGGGTTCGAATCCGGCCGTGCATCAATGAACTTTTCGCATCGAAAAATTAATATGCGCTTTAACACGAGCTTATAACGGTGAAGGAAAACATCGTGAGGAAACCAGTTAGCTCTCTAATAGCGTCGATGGGCTTGCAACCTGTTACGTATGGAAAGTTAACTTCTGCAAAAAATGGGCATGTACCAAATATGTATTGTATTTGGACATACCTCTGACTACCCCCTTAGACATCTTCAAAAGGATCTAAAATTTTCTAATGATCTGAAAGAAATGTCTACCGCTCCCGGGATACAGTCGTGCGTGATCATATTTCATTTTTCATTTTTTTCATTCCAAGACTTAGGTCTGTTTCAGATTAAATCAGGATAAGGATAATTAAATAAAATGTTAAATATAGTTCAATATATTATAAGTACATCGTCGTTAATGAACCGATTTTGATGATTCTTTTTATGTTGGAAAGAAGATATTCCAAAGGTGGTCATATTTCTTTAACTTTAGAGTTTAAACCAAACTCTATGTTCCACTTTGCCAGTAACTATTTTCTTGATTCATTAAAGACTACACTACCCAGCTTAAATATAAAAACATGTTTTGTGTGTAAGTTTTTATTATATTGTTCTGTGATTTCGCCCTAATCATCGAAATAATTCGGTTGAAACTGTTAAATAAATTAAAATATTTTACACCAATCGATACTTAATCTAATCAAATTAACTATCGATTTTAATATCATAAAATGTTTTACGTATATTTTAGCTTTTTAGCTACAGCCAAAATCACTTCAAAATCAGACATTTGTTTAATCGTACCAAGCCGAGTGCGACAGCTAGACTAAAGTACTCTTTCAGTAGCAAACAAGCATCACAAAATGTAACATTGTTTGCAGCCTGATGGAGGCTGCGCTCTCCCGTTAATAATGACGTTACGGTATATTATGAAGCTATTGGCGGACCTACATTATAAAGTTTGATATGATTTCCGTATTGTGTTGAGTGCTCGTAAAATAGTAATTTCGACCAAACTATGGTTGTGATGAGGTACAGAGTGCTGTATTAATTTGTTAATATAAATCTGTGATGGCCGAGTGGGTTAGCCTCGACTTTCGATCCGAAGGTCGTGGGGTCGAATCCGGCCTTGCTTCAATTGACTTTTCGAATTTTTATATGCGTATTATCACGAGTTCTAAACGGTGAAGGAAAGCAGCGTGAGGAAACAAGTTAGTTTTCTAGTACCTAATATCGATGGGATTGCAACTTGTCACGTATGGAATGTTAACTTCTGCAAAATGTGGGCATGTATCAAATGCGTATTATGTTGGACATACCTCTGATTCACAGATAATGTATATTTCTGTTGTCGCTATAACAACAAATACTAAAAACAGAATAAAATAAATATTTAAGGGGGCTTCCATCCATACAACAAACTTGATTATTTTGCCGTTTTTTTTTTGCTCGATTTTCAGAATGACACCATGTTGACGCTTGAAATATTCACAGATTGATACGTAAATACTTTTTCCAGCAAACTTATACTTTATCCTACTTATATTTTAGTTTTATAGTTAGAAATCTGGTCTACCTAGTTATATCAACATTCCTAGCTAACAATTATGTACATGACTATAATTACTAACATATTATGTACATATGTATTCGTTCGCAATAAATAATACTTTGACTTTGACTTTTTGACTTTAGCTAAAACTAGATATCTGATCTATCGATTCAACTTTATTGCGTTCTCGTTAATCTCCAGTTACTAACGGTATCAACCCTTGTCTTCTAAAGCTTTAATTAAGGCTCTATGTTATAACTGTGTAATGAGATGCGTAAGGTATTTAGTAGTCAACCCTTATTAAACCAACTCACGCTACAAACGAAATGTCTTTAAATAGAACCATAGAATTATATCAAGTTACTATAAAGTTCGGTTTACACAGTAACTATTTATAAAGCTGCGGTTATGAGCCAGACGTCTCGCTCAATATTCATTTACTTATCTACAATATCTTATTAGTACCTTTGATTGCTTGTACTCTGCAGGCAATAAAACTATTTTTGACACGCCTCGATCTACAAAACGATGCCCTTTTGTAAACAGCGGAAACTATAAAGTCACAGTACCTACACTTGCTCAAGTAAATCGCGACTTTATTCCCTCTCAACGAGAGAGCCATAATATTAGGACTTTATCGCGGCGACTAATATACGACTTAAAAAGTTGGTCTCGTGATAAAAACATATCAGCAGACGAAAGCCAGACTTCAGTTTCTTAGCGAAGGTCATTGCTATTGATATCGACCGCATTTACATTGAGCTAGACGTGATTTAGCTCATCTAGGTTTATTGCGTAGGTCACCTAGTGATCTTGAAGTAATAGAATTTTTCTGTTTTCAGACAATTTTAGTTCCGGTGCGAAGTGCCCTCGCAATGGAACCTGAAACCACACCCGTAAGTACCTAGAATAGTATTCATAAAATTATAAAATATTCTATTAATCTGATATTCAATCGTCACAACTAAGTTTTGCCAAATTTATTATAGCGCCATCTATTGGCATTTCAATGCGATAACTGCAAGTTCCAGTAGGAAATTATCCCACGTCTGCGCGCCTGTTGCGTAGTTTTGCCGGTTTGTACTAGATGGCGTGTTCCACTAAGACCGAAGTAATCTCAGGTTATGATACTAGATGGCGTTGAAATTCTAGTTCAGTTAAATGCGACAGTTGTTGTTGAAAAGGTAAAGCTCTCACTAGCTGTTTCGTTGTTAAGTTTAACCATCCTCCGCTAGAGGTAGTGACTGAGATATGTCGGTGACAAAAATTATTTACCTTCTTACTTTCTGAAACGTGAACATCATGTTTTGTGTAAATAAGTCAAGAGCACTTCTATACGGATTTAACATAGTATGTATTGAATTTAGTTGGCACATAACGCCGAACGCCGTGGATTAAGTCTAGTAATGACACTTCAGTCGTTTTAAGTTCATTTAAATTACCGGCACGTATAAGTAGGTAAAACACTAACAAAATAAATGACAAGACTTAATCCACAACTAGACAGAGCGTTCATTTAAAATGCGCTGTTTTGCATCCGACGCGCGTCCAATTCATTATGTTGCTAGTTTTTCACCCGACAATTAATTGTACACCTTGCATTGCGTTGTATAATAGTCGCCTGAAAGCTTGTTCGTGTTATGATTTAAAAAAAATACTATAGAGGCGCATTGAATGTGAGCTTAATTTAATGCTGTCTGTGGACTTGAGCGCGTTACATTACGTTTTTGCAACAATTTCACCGGGCATGAGCCGCGCTACGTAAGTGCCGTATTAACACATTTTGGCACGGGACATATCGTTTTTAAAATATTTCAAAAGATTACGCGGTGCACTGGCCTGCTGCAACAGCGTTCATTGTCCGCGATCCTACATTCTGCTAATTTATATGAGCCGTTTCGTGGCTCATATTGCTCGCTATCGGTTCATTAATAAACTATATCCTGTTGTCGCACCATACAATACAAAAGCCGCAAACCGTTTTCGAATTGTTCGAGCGAGAAATTTATAACGGTTCGAATTTTGAACACATATTCGTTTCGACCAATTGTTATTTTAATTAAATATTGTTGCATAGATAAATCTCAAAGAAAGTTATTGCGTTAACAGTATCGTGAAAGTAAGCTACAGTGAACACACGCTTAGTACGATACATTTCATGTAGGTTAATATAGACTTTGTGTAAAACCTACCTAACATTTCAGTGAATAAGCTTCGTCGTAAATTTACCGGTGCAGAGAACTCCGCCTCGGGCGCGTCGCGTCGCCGGCTCACGCCTGTTCCGGATATTCACGTTACGAATGGCTTTATTAAGACTAAATATTACAATTTCCGAGCAACTATTGCGACGGTTAGAATTGCTAATGCGCCGCCCAAGGAAGGAGCCGAGTGAAAAGATGCGATTGCACCGAAAACCACCCGACTCCGCCGGTTTCCTGTTTTATGAGCGGCGAAATTGCAGTTTCACGCCGAGTTGCCAACTACAGCTGGATGTTACGGCTCAGTATGATTTAAATACTTCTTCTATATGCAATAATTTATATTTTGCACCGTTTTCATCTCGCCTAAATGGTTGTAGTAGATTGTTAGATTACCATTATCTTATCTAGTCTTAGGCTCTGAAGAAAATGCGAAACCATTTTTAGCGTTAGAAAGATAACTCGTCGGAAAGGGGCTACGTCTTGCAACCACAAATTACTATGATTTAATATTGCTTAGTTATCTGCGGGTTGGTAATTTGTTAGCGCGCCTCTCGGGGCCCCGTGTTGGGCGCCATTGTTGCTCCGCCGCCTTTTGTTCATCGCCTTCCACCCGCGATACGATCTTGAGTTATTATGATTAGGATTCTTTGCCAAGTGACGTGGACTCGTTTATTTCTCCATTATCGTTTTAGTTTTACCCAATCGTGATATTTTTATAATATTTTTGTCTCTGCTGGCTTTTATGCAGTTTTATTCTTTTGAACATTCTTATCTTTTACCTAAATTCTCATGAAGTACGCTTTAATTTGATGAATCCTTTTATGATTTCGCTTTACTAGCTACCACTTAAACCAGAGCAGCTCGTACCAAATTGAAATGCTAAACTTGGGATTGTCAGAACCGTCGATTCATTTGCATAATGCGTTCACCCGGTAAACTACTCGATTAATATACTCATATACGGATATTGAGGTGACCCGCTAGATTAATAAACGTCACCACCGCTCGTAAAGTCAATGGAGTTAATATATCAGCCGTCATGTCACGCCATGGCAAAGTCCGACTTTCATTTCATATAGTGCTCTCAAATGAATCGATCTGCGTGTGGCTTTTTCAATTAGTGAACATATTCGATTGTCGTTGTGTTTATAGTGTAATTGCCGGTTTATTATCCATCTATCTTGAGCTGTGTAATGGGTGGCCATCAGGGAAATGAATCGCCTAGCTGTCCGGTTGAGTGGAATAGGAGCGCAGTACAAGTGTTCTCCTCGCGAAATTGCTTTCCGTTTAAATGTCTGAGGTATCAGGATGCCACGGTACACGTCTGTTAGCGATACTGATGTTTCCTTCCCCACTACCTTGCCGACATGTGATTGAAGTCACCAATTTTAAGTTAAACTATGTTTTATTTTTCAGATTCCTGTTATGCATGAAACATTCCTGAATCCTTCCTACCCAGAACCCAAAATATATCTTTTATGCTGTTTTAGTAACAAAACAACAATAAAACTTACTTGTTCCTAACTCCTAATTTTCCTCATTGCAAAATATTTTAATGCAAACATTCCTATCGTGTGTTATGAAAAAAACTGTTTTTGTATAAGGATCTGGTCTGATGAATCACACTGATTGAATCACGGTCGTACTGAAATGTGTAGGTATGCTCTTCTCTGCTGTAAATGCGGCCAAATCTAATGGATAGCACGCCAAAGAGCAGTATCGGGTCGTGGAGCAGAGCGGAATGGGTCCTTTCATCAAATGCAACTGTGTTTGCGGCCGGGGCAGCGTGAAAACCGTAAATATCGTACACACTACGCCACGGCGGAGCAGTTAGCAAGGATTGCAGATACTGCAATGGCATGCGGTGTGCGTGCCACACCCCATTCATTAGGCGCCGAGTGCTTCCGAGCATTTATCAATCTACCCGCACACAAAGGCAACGCCTAGCCGACCTCCTCATAAAGCGAATAAACCAGTTTTTAGGATGCGAAAGCAACGGAAAGCGAGGTTGCAGAAAATACATTGTTTTATGTGCACCGGTCAGCTGCGTTGAAAAATGAAAATTAATAATACATTTTCGTTTTGTTTCTAAAAAGTTTTGGGAAATTTAATTTGGTTAGTACTGTACAGAATTTTGAAACGGCCGAACATGCTACATCATGTATTGCGTCTAGAACAAAAACCAGCTAGAAATACGATTTTAAATACTGCAGCCTCTGCCTATGCCGCAGCGCAGGCCATAAAACTAAACCAAAACAAATGGGGATCAAAACGCCTAAAGTCAATTTTTGTAGATTCGTTGCGCACATCACATTGAATATTCAAACTAACGCTCGATATTTGATGAAATATGCACGTTTTAGAAATGACTACGCTATAAAGACGAAGTTGCCTGTTATTTAAGGCTATGCTGACCGTTTTACCGGTTTAGAAATTAGATCGATTTTAAATTTACAATTTGTCATGCTCTACGGCTAAGTAAACTTTAATATCGAGACCCTTCGGCTTATACGAAATATCGAATTTCGTGTATAAAGTGTAAGTTGAGTAAAATGATCGGTTTAACCGGGCAGGAGCCGGATACACCTGCGTCTCCAGTGATCCAGAGCTTATGGCCACTGCGGATGGCTAAGATAGTGATGAAGCACTGGCTATTAACGTTGGCGGAATTAGGGCATTAGCGAAGTGTAAACTTCGTTCAGCCCAGTAAGCCCGTTTTGAATGAGGTTTCATTTATTTTAGTGTAAGGATTTGAAATGTGTAGGTATTCACTTTAAAGAATCTACCTAGACATGGCCAATTCAAAAATCCCTGAAAAAATTAACTAGACAAACCACCAAAACAATCAAGACTTCAGCAATATGAGAAACGTTCAACGTTCGTTAACGTAAAACACCGCAACGTAACCGTAAACGTTACGCTCCAATCGTAAATAGGACTACCGATGGGACATTTGCTCTCAGCGAGTTTGACATACCGGGATTTGTTTCCAGTGAAAACCACAACCGAATGCGGTTGCTTGCTATTAACCGAATTGATTCGTTAAGACGCTGAGACTGCCTCAAGGGAGATAGCATCTCGTTAACAGTGCGTTGGAATGAGACAACAGATTCACTTTGATCATTCAGGTATCAAATAACTCTTCAACGAAAACGAAACTTGTAACAATGTTTACAATGAAAGTCTAGTAAGAATTAAGGTTTAGTAAAGTGGTAGAGATACTGTATTGTGTGTTTTATCAGATGCTAGCTGCACCCCGCGGTGTTACCCGCAAAGTTCCCGTTCCCGTGGGAATACTGGGATCAAAAGTAGCCTATGTGTCCAGGATATAAGCTATCCTACCAGGATTTTGATTTCAATCAAATCCGTCCAGCCGTTTGAGCGTGACGGAGTAACATTCACACTTACATACCTACACGGAAATATATTCAATTATTTAAGAAAAATAGCGATAATCATAATGTAAATACTAGAAACAAAGATAAACTCGCTGTTCCCACAATTGGGCTTGAAAAAGTTAAAAGATCATTTAAAGGGCAATGTGTACGCTTCTACGAGTATAACAAAGTTCCAAGGGATTAGCTAAAACTATCAATAAATAAATTTAAAAACCTTATTAAACGTCATCTTTAAAAAAAAACATATTATAAAATATCAGATTTCTTTGATGACAAAAACGCTTGGGACTAAACGTGCTCCGACTCAGTTTATATTTACTTAGTATTAAGATTGGACCGCTGAAAAAAAAGCTAGGCCCACACCACCAGGTTCTTGCCTGATTCTTTCCCTGGTGTAGGGAGTCGCGTTGGAACAGGCAGTAGAATCACCTAGTTTTAAGAACGTGACATGTCAAAGTGGTCTATAAACGATCGTACTGAATAAATACATTTTGATTTGATTTGATTTGACACACTAAAACTTTCACCTTTATAATACGAGTAACAGTGTAATGAGAAACTAAATCTACATAAGAACAACTTCAAAACAATTTGCGATTACAAATAATACGATCAGCAGTTAGTCCAAACAATGTGACTAGAACAAATGCTCGGTGGCGGATCGCTATGTCTGCACCTCGTAGAGTCGTGGGCATTCGGATTACTTCCATTCCAACCGCCGGAACGGTAATGTGCCTCCGATTTAATTACCATTTATCCGGTTAATTGCTCTGCGAATACCGCATCCACTTTTTATTTAAAAAGTTATCCTAGTCTTCGTTTCCTTTGCTTTTCTAAATAAATAGATATCTCCCAAAGCTGTTAAACAAAATAATGGTATTGAGTCTATTAATTTATTGTTAATATTTGATCTGTTCAGGGCTTCTTCAACAAATTATTCGGTCGCTCATCGGTTGTTTATACAGCTTTCGCTATTTCATGGTAACTGGGTAACAAATACTAGTCTTAATTATAATCCTGTGCCATGGCAACATCGTATTTTCTGAAATATATCTTCGGAGCTCGAAGTTTGAGTACTTGTTATAGCTATTGAATGTAACACAAAATAATCTCCTTGATGTTTTACTGAGCGGATACACCAGGTGCTCTTTGATTGACATACGAAAAAGCCGCAAGAGATTTATGTCTTGCCTGTTTAGTTGCATGATGTTACAAAAATCGAGGATGTTAGAATCCTCGAGTCACGTCTGAAATTGCCTACGAAGTATGAATTTGAAATACTGTGACATGGTGACTTGCTAAATACTCTGGCTAAATAGTTTTACTTTATGTAATCAACTTGAGTGTCAAGGTGGGCTCAATTTGTGGGGATTGTCAATTGAGTTGTAAAATTAAGGGCAGTGATGACTTGCGGAATGGGCATGCCGTTTTTGTAACAACTTTATTAGCCTTATTAATAAAATACTATATGAGCGAGGTCAATTGGTATCGACGCAGCATTTCCAGATCAGAGGTTGGTAAGCGGTCACTGAGGTATATTATAGTATGAAAAGAATATGTTTCATATTGTAAATGTTAACACTTCTCTAATTTGTCATTTTTGCATTTCATATTTGGTACCCAATTCTATAGGTAACTGTAACTAATGGCGTAACAAAAAATAAAGATTGTCATTTTATATGAAACATATTGTGTTTATAGTATGTATAAAGTACCAAAAGTGACTGCTTTACGGCCCCTGAACACACTTTATGAAATCGTTCAATGCAAAAGGACATATTTCATCTATCAACATTAGCGGCGCTTGCAACAACCTTGTGTAAATATTGGTGAATAATTGTGTTGGCTGCAACTTCAAATATATAAAGTGGTAGCCCGATATTATGCAGTTATAGACAGCTGAAAATTGAAAATGTTTGCCAGTTTCGTTGCCTCGCAATGAACTGTAAACACGGTCGGTAAACAGTGCGCTTTTGCACTATCCATCTCTGAGCAAAATGTTCGGATCGTTTACATGGCTCTATCGATGCTGAATTATGCGCATTCTAATTAATCGTGGCTAAAAGTAATAAACAATAAATTATTACGAGTTTACTATAATTATTCAGGAGAAGAAAATAGGACATGATTTTTTTTTAGGTCTAATTCTGTAGGTGAACCCTGTTTCGCATTTATATCTGTAGCATTTAATTTATATATTTAAATCCTACTTAAAAATAGAGAATTTATGTAAATTTTGGACTAATATAAGTACCTACGTTACTTTGTAGCACTTTGGTAGAGTCAGCTCGCTTGTAATTGTCTTTCATAATTTTAATCTATGTTTAATTTCTTGTTTCAAGAAGATATTACAAGTTTTTATCTGACGGTTTTCCATATTTGTAGCGTACGTTTTGGTAAACTAATAGCTTCTGCTGCATCATCTTGCTCATTTAGTTACAAAGCCTATGTGACGATTAATATACTGTTGATTTTTACCTGTGAAAGATTTTTAAGAAACAAATCGGTACCTAGTTCTTCAGTTTTCGGTAGTTAGTACCAAACACCATATAAAAAATGTTACTTTAACCTCGTTAACTATTATTAATTAATACATTCTGATGGAAGGTAGGTGCAGCTGGCTTATAAAATTAATAATTTAGCATAGTAAACTACTAAGCTAAGTAAGTTACTACGCCAGAAAATATATAAGCTAGCTGCAACGAACTTCAGCAATTATCATCACCCTATTCGCAGAGCCATTGAAATTCATCGACCAATTATTTTCGTCAATCGACGGGTTAGAAAATATAAGGGTCAATTCTCATTTCATATTCCGTGGTGTTCCCCCCTCTCGTAATGGAATAACG
The DNA here is from genome assembly GCA_963582015.1 of Xanthorhoe designata. NCBI lineage: Eukaryota > Metazoa > Arthropoda > Insecta > Lepidoptera > Geometridae > Xanthorhoe > Xanthorhoe designata. The sequence continues at coordinate 2,816,366 of OY757045.1, forward strand.
GTGTGAGCTTGTGGACGGCTGATCGATCTACCTTCTATATTTTATTTTCGCAAATTGCACGGAATGTCCGCTGACCCTTGTCAGCTAAAAATGTGTCGCACTGCATTGGGGTTAGAATCAATGTCACGGTGATTTGGTGTTATTTATGATCGCTGGAAGCTTCTCCATATCTTTTTATGATTTATTATTCCGCTTTTGTACGTGAAAGTGATTTTCGTGGAATATTTTTGCAAAGTAGAATGCACTGAATCCTTGAGACGTGGGGGATTATTTATTTAACATTAAGCGTAAACCAATACCATATATTGTTCAAACGAGCTATTGAAAATGAAGCTATCAAAAACAAATTATAGGTACCCTCGATTTATAAAAACTCAAATAAAAACATTAATTCCAGCAATAGTCCATTTACTGACTGGAATATTGTTATGGGCACTTTTCACAGTTAGTTAAACTCTGCAGATTGTTGAACAGTATGGTAGTTATCATTCATGGCTCATGTTACACCAGTTAAACTGATTACTGTAGCTATCTGTTTGATTCACATTGTTGATAGTAAAATGTATTACCGTAATGGACAATTTTTATAAATAAAACGATAGCGCCAATGATGATGGTCACGCAACACCCAGTCGTAATATTTTCACCGAAATTCAGCATGTAATAAAGCATTTCGTATAGGTACTGAAACATCAAACTTATTACTTGCATGTGAAAATATAGCTGCGGAAATGTTTTGTGTGTGCATTCATGCATGGGTTTTATTTGATAGAACCAATTCTATTATATCCATAACTCTGGCTTTTTGATTCTCATTTATGTCGTTGGTTTTTGAGATCATACGGGTTTTCGTTTGTACTCAGACGGATATGATCTTACTGATTTGAAATTGCACTGATTAATTATTCAGTATCTAACACTTAAAACTATACAATACGTACCATTGGAACTAAAACACTCGAACATGAAAATTATAAAGCTATAATATTATTGGCCGTATAATATCCGTGATGGCCATTAAAAATTGATAGGTCTCGTAGAAGAATTATGCTTCTGTGGACTACCGAGTGAACGAATAAATAATGTCGGGCGTGCGAGGCATGAGGGTTCCCGGCTCTTAACTCTTATTTTATACTTATCGAGACACCACTTTTATCTCCGCATAAAACGCTATAATGCAGGATGCTTTTAAAATTATATTATGCAGCGGCAGACTGCTAAGAGGGGTTTAACTGTGCATTTTAAACTCGCGCTTATAAGTGAAAACTGGCGTAGTACGTCTATTGTTTTCTTCAGCGCAACAATTAGTCATTGTCAAATTTATCTTACTCCTAACTCATGTTGTATCAAACTGTAGAGAAAACAGAAACTAGAATATTCGTTTCTATTTGCGAACGGTGCGGAAAAATAAAGTTAAATCAGCGGCGTTAACACGTCGCGCGTTCCGGGATTGCCGCGGAATAGTTTGGTCGTTTTGTAATAGTGGTAAGGGGTGGTTTAAAGGGTTTTTTACTCAGCTCGCTAATGGACGCAGAACTTTACTTACCGCCCGTTCCGTTGTACGCTTGTTTACTATTAATTGCGCCTTTTGTCGCTTCCAGCTGTTGTCAGCTGCGGTCCCGATGCGCTCGGCGACCGCGTTTATGGCTGTTATCTAGCGTCGTGGAATTGAGACGGTTTCGTTCCCCTATTTGCAGATTGCACTCTTTTTTGCCAAGTTAAAGCTCGGCAACAATTGCTGTGCACGGGATAATAGCTTTAGATATAAGACTTAATAACTTCTCGCATAACGAGTTGGGTCGTCGAAACTAAGCTATGTTTACCTGGAGAGCAGTTGCCGTCCATCCCAAAACGATGGTCCCTAGTTGCCGAACCAAACTGAGTTTGCAAAATTATAGCGGGCGAGAATGAATCGAGTTTCGCTGGATACAAACAAACGCGAACCCTCTGCTGATGGCTCCAGTATTTAATTACAAATAATGTTTTCATCCGGAGTTGTTACTCGGCGCAAACCGCAAAAAAGGACTGTTTCCATTTCGTACTGAAGTACAGTGCAGTCAGATTTTTTGTTGCTTTGCAAAATTTTATTTATCGCTGCCTGGAGGCACGTGCGTCGTTAACTCGCAAGTTTTTAATTAAATTATTTAGGTATGTAATATTATTGCAAGCCAGCCAACTATCACGTTTGCACAGGCTCCTTTATGTAGTAGGTTCCACCTACTACATAAAGGAAGCTTAAAGCTAAGCCTATATAGGTGGACCTATCATTAGACTCACGACTTGACAGTTAGAGCGCCTTCAAATTTGTAGCGCGGTCGTTTTTGAAGACATTCAATTGAACTAACGATTTTAAATTTAATAACTGTATCAATGAAAATGTTATTACTTGTTTTTCTCTAAAATATACTTATATTTCACTTATAAGTCAAATCATATTTGTTTATTGACTATGTTCACTGAATTAATTCATTTAATGCAACTCTATTGTTCGGGGTCTAACAACATTATTTTGAACTTTAACTTTGTATCGAACTATGGGTCTATGGGTCCGACTATAGTATTGGATTTTTTGTCTTATTGCATTATATGGATAACGTTATCGATGCGTGTTCATTCACAAATAATATAGTTACACAGCTGTCTTCATAGTTACTATATCCCAGCCCCGTTGTATTATTTTGTTGTATTTTAAAATTATCTAATTTATTATTGTTAAAGTGAATGCACACAACTCTTTTAGAATGCAATTGCTTGTAAGTTTACACCTAATCAACTCCTAAAGCCGGCGGCACGATACTTGTATATTCTAAGCAAATAAAATGCTATCTCTACAGTGGTTAAATGAGCTTCATTTAATATGGCTTTTGTTATTTTTTTCGTTGTAAGAATAAAGATCTTTTGGACAAAAAAGTCGTGGCCATCCGATGGCGCGGTGGGTCGACGACACAAGTCGCGGGCAATTTAACCCAGTACCTACGGTGTGTAGATGATGATGATAATGGTATTTTTAACGTTGGGTTGCGAATTAAAATACCTCTTGAAGATTGGCTTTTAAGCTTCCCTAAGGTTTAAACACAGCAGTCTATTAAAAGTTTAATTCTGTTCATAATCCATTTGACTGCCCCTTTTTCACAAAGAATATTTAAAAGTTTCAGTTTAGCCTTCAATATTAAGTAATATCAAAACAATGTTTAGATACTGGTATCTACTTTCTAAATTACGCTCAAGTTTTGCATCCCGTCGTTCGCAAGCTTTGAAAACTTCTCAATTTAACGTAGCCCGTATTTTATTGCCAGTAAATATAAAAGTTGAACTCTCCATCGATTAATATTACAAACTTCAGAGGATTCAACACGCTTTAATAAGTTCAACGTGGAATTATGTGGCAGAGCTGCTCTAGGGAGAAGGCGTGTATAAATATTATTTTGTGGGCTTACGATTATATGAAGAAATTGCTTTTGGGACCGCAGCCAAATGAAGTAGCAAGACTTGTTTATGTGTGCTCTGAGAACGAATCTGACTATCAACGTCACTCGGTGAACATCCACTTATTTCACAAATAGACTGAAATCCATAAACTGCATTTTAAGTACCTATCAAATGTTTTAACTTTAATAAAATCGTACAATAGAAATCGATTGTATTTCACGGGTAAACCTATAACAATCCTATAGGAACCAAACAATGCATCAACATACTCATAGCTTTAGCGCGTTTTTTCCATTGAAACATCAGATTTACCCAGCTAGCGTTGACAGGACATAACTTCGCCTGAAGGCATTGTTTGTACGGATGTATGTACGGGTGCTAGACAACGCATCCAGTCGCACGGATAAAGTGTGCGGAATAACTGAGCGATCAGAAGCTAGGAAACGTAACACATGTCGACGTAGTGTTGCAGTCGCTGGCTTTACTGGCAGGAAATAAAGAAGTGCGCAAAATGAAACAATATGACTTGGTACTGAGTTTGTTTTTACTGCGGAATTTTCGGCCATGTTACAACGGCCAACGTCGACAGACTGTCTGATCGCCATAGGTAAATAACACGATAAATACTAGAGTCTATATATTTCACAATAAAATTTTATAATCATCAATTGTAGTATACACAGTTTGTACATAATTGTAGAGTCACTTCTCTAACATGAGTTTAGCCTTGAAGTCAAGAATATATTCTTAAAGCGAGTGCATTATCCATTTCCAACGAGCAAGCAGCACTTAAGGCCCGATGCAGATTGGATGACGTCGCGTGATTCACGCCTCGCACCCGCGTCTCACACGCTATTCCCACGACCTTATAACTTTTCTTAATAAAATTACTTGCTCGAGGATATTCTTGCGAGAGCGTGGTGTACATATACGAGATACAATGTTTTTCAGAGAACATGGCTACGCATTTTCATCGTGCAGGTATTTACTTTTGTTCTATTATGTTTTTGTTAGAAATTCTGTTGTTTACAAATAAGCTAGGAATAGAAACCCATTTTGTTTTCTTTTGTTGAGATCTCTAAAGCTAAGAATCTGTTTCTTTTATTTGCACTGTTTTCTTGCATGGTCTTTTAGCGCAACTATTTGTCACTTAACTTGCTTTCAGCAAACTGTCATATGAAAACAGATAATATGGAAAAGGCAATTAACACTAAAAGTTTCGTAGGAAATTTCCAATTAATTAGTGTAGGCTTACAGAGTACTGCTGGGCACGCAACTGTGTCTGTACTTCTTTAGGAGACTTGTACAGTTTTCAGTCATATACCAAACTGCTTTATAAAAAACTTGGAATTAAAAAGATCGGATTAAGTAACGAACGCCATTTACCAAAAGTAATCGGAAGTGGCAATGCCCATATAAATAATTTAATAAAGATATATCAATTTTTATGGGAAGTAACGAGTGATCGCAAGTGTTGAAAGGAGTTGGAGGAGGCCTTTGCCCAGCAGCAGTGTAGGTAATAATATTGGTTAATTAAAAAAAAATGTAAATAAAAATTATGTTACAACGTATTTTATTGTACATCAGAATAATACTAAACTGAATGTTGTTTTGTACGTGTAGTATTCACGTGTGTCACAAAAATAATAACAGACTAACTTGCATCAAAAACGAAAACAACCATTAAAAGCTCGTTGGTTATCACCCCTTGTTAATTATTGTGTGTTTCCTAACGATCTCACTTCTATGTTTAATAAAACTGAGCACTATGGACCTCATCAATTATACAACCATCTGTCATCCCTTTATAATCATTTTTGATTGGGCCCCTCCAACGAGGCACTCTTGAATCGAAATTGGATTGGGATAATCTGGATCGCTGGCGAGACCATTAATCCTCGGGTCTGTACCAATGTTTTATTAGGTACGGAACTCTGTTTAGTTTAAATAACTAGTAGGAAAAACAGTTCGGTTAGTGATCTTGTGAAATCGAGACAAACTGCCGGTTAGTTGAACCATTCACACTAGTCATTTGTACCGACAGACGCAATTGGATCTTTTAACCTCAGATTCGTTGTAAAGGAATGCACTACACCTAACGGTTTTATTGGTTGATAATAATAGCAAGGTATTCTGTAAATATTTGTATTAAAGGACAATTTTCAGTTTAAAGTTTGCTTCTACTGTTTGAAGTTAATTAACCTCCAACCCACGTCCGGCGTCCAGAAATTGTTGTGAAACATGCCATTTAATGGGATAGGTAAAAATATATGGCAGAAATTAGTACTGCCTGTCTAATTAAGATAGAGGGTCATCTTCCATGAGAAAAGTTATTTAAATTTAGACCTTTGCACAGATGTACAAATACTAGATCAAAGTATTTTGCACTTGATTAGTTCCAACTTCGTTGTAATGATAACAATACCTTCCATTTCTAGACGAATAAACATTTCGCCACAAAACCGACATTGTTGCAAATCCAACAAAAAAATTTGTAACAAGAGCATATTCCAACAAATATTCATTTCTATGTAATCCATTTCGGATTTCGTTCACCTTGTACGAAAAACATTCGAATGCATCAAATATATATTTTTATGGAGTTGCACACAATTCCTACGTCACGGGCGCGACGCGGTCGCAAAATGCCTGCAATGTTTGTATTGAAGTGTCCATTATCGTGATGAGGCGCAGCAATGGTACAACATAAAAATATATTCAGCTGTGTATGTTGTTTGCTACTGGAGCGCATTTAGAGGCACATCTAAAACATTATGCTAGGGTCAGACGGAGAAGATAAACCTGCTTTTTATTAAGATTTTATCTGGTGTTTCAGAGCCAACAAACCTTTAAAGGGACGTAAAATAACTCATGAAAATGATATAGTAGAAAGTAAATTATACTTTTTCTTATTTGCCAGCATAATCATTTCTAAAAGTCCCCTTTAGTACGCAAAGAATTCCTCTCATCTTTAGAGCTGCGCGGCCATTAAACTAAGTGGTTGCACAAAATGCTTATCCCTGCTATCGTAGTATCATTGATAGTGGTTCATCTCCCTAGTCTTTTGTCCTTTCACATGCCTTGCTTACGTCCACTTGTGCTATGTATGGAGCTCGTGAACGACCCTCCGATAGGCCTGATTCACTTCGAACTATATTAAAAACAAATATCGTCCTTTTTTACTCAACTATCGACTTTAAGTACTCGTAATAAGTCAACAATATAGAGTGCGTACCAAAATAATATTGAATACTACACGATATTTTTAATGCAAGCTTTGTTTTGGAGCTACACAGGTTTCGTAGTATCTTATATGGTAGAAATATAGATAGATAAGATATAACATTATTGCACACCACATATACATTGAAACAAATTACGGACATACAGAACATTTAAAGTGAAGTACATACAATGGATGGTCTTATCCCTTCCAGTCATCTAGACGTATGGTATTGTACTTTACTGTCCCAAGTTCACAAGTGGTACCATAGTGAACAATGTACATCAACACTGACATCCCTTCTGTGTCCGCCACCGGCAAGCTTTTGTGCTGCTATTTAGATGACATGTTTTGTTCGGATAATTGACTTAGGTCCGTAGAATGGTTCGCATGTGGCCATGTTGTTTTTATTACGTACTGATGACACTTGCCGGCTTTGGTTCGTTTACAGCCACTTGTTTCACTAGTGTCTGATTTGTTTGTGGACTCAATTAGTGAGCATGGGTCTCGTCAAACCACTTAAAAGTAGATGCATCTGCAAATCTGTGCATTGCTGAACATAAAAACCTCTAATTGGACAAACATGAAATCATGGATATTTCACTTTTTCAGACATTCTTGTTTGGTAAATTTTACTGTATTTCAAGAATAATGCGGCAATTGACAACTTATAATGCCAAATGCAGGTACGTACCTACACTGTTTCGTTAACAGTGAAGGGATTGTAGTAACTAGGAGACTTCAGGATACAGGCTAATTGTAGTTGGCGGTAAAAAGCAAAACGCCACATAATGGGCGCACCACACGCAAGCTGGTACAGTAAATTGTGCTACATTTGCCTTGTGCTGTTCAGATGGCTATTGCCACCTCCTGCGATCGCGAAGATTGTGGAATTTCTAATGATAACGCTTGGAACGGTAGAAGTGCACCGCAAACTCTTAAAATGCTTCATAAAGTTCCGTATTTGTTGTCTACGAACTTTGAAACATTATCTGAGTTGAGGATCAGGATTCCAATACTGTTTTCATGTTTGGTTTTAGAAATACTGGCTGCTTTAAACCTGAATCAGAAATTATCAATGCTAACAGTTTATTGGACGTTAGTCTAGACGTATTTCAAGGATCTGAAGATCCTTTATGTATCTGCTGCTCTGAGTTGGAATTATTTTTACATTTATTTGTAACTCTGCCACCGACGCCCATGTGGTACTTGCTGTACGTAACAAATAACAAATTGTGATTATTCTGATTATTTGTGTTTTAATGTTCAATCCTATACAAACAATCCTGTTGGCATTGATTGAAAATGAAGGTCTTATCATTTTGTTACGTATAATTATTACCAATTTAGATTGGATTATTAATTAATTATCATCATAAATTATTAAACCAATTTACTCACCATGCAATCTGCATTTCATTAACAATGTAATAGCATTAAATAGTTGTTTATCTCTATGTAATCTTATTATCTTATAATAACATCATCGTAATATTATTCTACTCAGGAATAGACATATGAAGGCGGTACTGATTCTCCCTATTAGTTTGTAGTTTAATTCACGCACTAAAAGCATTCCAAGTATTATTATTGTAATAACATGTTATAGTATCCGGTGTGCTCTACTTAAATAGGTTGATATATGAGCAATACGTGCGTTATCTTCTGGAGTGATGGTCAGTCAGGTTACTCCATCTTATAGTATCTGACTGGATACGTTTAACCTGTGACGTCTATTCTGTATCTATGGTAACTACGTACCTATTATGATTGTTATGGTTCTAGTGGCATTGTCTTGGGAATGCATGTGGGCAGTTATGGCTTGGAATGTTGATAGTGTTGGGAGGTAACCTAATTTGAGTGCTATCTTAACAAACACCTGAACAAAGCATTACAGTTTATTGCTCAGCTGACATCATATAAGTTAGTCTTTTTAATTAGAAAATTGTAAAGTATTAACATTTTTTATATGTTTCTGATCAACATGGACACCGAACAGTTATTGGTCTACGTAGTGTATTTTCAGCCAAAAGTGACCTGAACGTTCAAAAACAAATGCAGTCCTAAAAAAAGTAATAAATAGAATATCTTTTGATTGGGAAGTCCTAGTTGTTAAACTCTTCATTATTTAATGTTTAGAATCTGAGAGATAATGGACATCGCGAATATATAAAAAATATTCTAAATCAAGACAGAACCTCATAAAAATCTCAAGCGACAAGAGACAGCAAAATACGCGTTCTAAAAAATGTATACAAACATTTTACACCAAATAAACATAAAGTGGCGTACGGCGGTTGATTCGAAAGTCGCAAGGAAGTTAGTTAATTATGCAAATTGCGGCGTGTACTGAAATATGGAGCGAATTCACTCAGTCCCTCAGATAAACCCGGCCTGACTTATGGTGCCCTGCTAACATGGGAATGTTCGCCGTATTCTAATAGAACAAGTGTTAGGCTAGTCTGCTTTATTGTGGAAGGTTCTAGATTTTGTGTAATTAGATAGGACAGAAGGACGTTTTAAAGTCACCAGTCGCGGAAAATTCGAGCGGGATGGTAAATAACTTTTCATGCGAGAAAGAGACAACGCTATACACGCATGAAGTCAACAACAAAAAATAAACCTGCTAAAAGTGAATTAAACCTATCAAAATATTAGTTCGCAGTATTCTAATGGAACAAGTGTTAGGTTAGTCTGCTTTATTTTGGAAGATTCTAGAGTTTTGTAATTAGATGTAACAGAAGGACATTTTAAAGTCACCAGTCGCGGAAAGCTTTTTGTTTTTAAAAGGAGATATTATTTTGTACCTGCTTGTACATTTACCTAAAACAGGCCAGTTCTTTTGTCTCGCACTTCTACAACACTCAGAGTTTCATTAAGAAATGTGGCTATTGTACCCGTAAGTACCTACTAACAACAAATAGCCACAATTTGAATTGTCTCCGAGAAATCCAGTAACAAGAATGAACCATTAACCCAATTCAACGTGTTCTTGTAAATAGAGTTAGGGTTTTAGGGCTAATCACGTACTTAGTGCATTGTTCAAGCGTTGTACAATCGCGATAAAGCTAAGAAGTCTGGCTTGTTTATCTACTACAGTAGAATTTTTGGAATTTTCATCCAGAATTGCTCTGCCCATTTACAAAGTTTCTACTTTCATGCGAAGGGCATTTCTAGACAAAAATTTCGAAAATGTCCTTCGACTACGAGACTTGGCTTACTGAAACAATTGATGAGTTTGGCCCTATATAAATGACTACGTATGACTAGTTGTATTTTTTTTATTGAGTTATTAATTATGCTACGAGATCTACGATCCGATGCTACGATTGCTACCAGTTTCAATTTGCTTTGTTTGTTCTAATTCCGACGCTACGACTAAGTTTATTTAGAGTGCTTATTTAGAGACAAAATTGGAGTATACCAATTTTGTCTCTAAATAAGTAATAGATTGTTTACATTTTTAAAGAAAATTTCCTCTACTTGTTTGAAAGAAAAGTCAAAAGTTGCTGGATTCGATATTATCCGCCTCAAGTACACCTCGGACGTACAAATACGCAATAAATCGGCAAACTTTTAGCAAGCAATTTCCTACGGTTACGGGAACAAGATTCATGATGTCGAGGAGTCGGACGGAGCGCGGTAAATTGTGCTGCTTTTAAAATTTAACGCTACCAAAGTGGATTGCAATGATTCTTTACGAACTTTCAGGGGAAATATTTAATATTTTTCGATGTAATATGAATCAGATCTATAAACAAATACGTACAGATACAATTCAAATTCAAGTCATTTATTCAGTAGGGATCACATTAAAACGTCTTAAAAAAAACTAAACGTCTAAAGCTAGGTCTACACCTGTTCTCTCGCTACAAAGGCTCGCCTGAGACGCAGAGGTTGCGGGTTCGATTCCTGCCGCGGGAGATATGTTTGCATGCTCTGCAAATATTTGTCTCGAGTCTGGGTGTTTTCTATGTATAATATGTTTGTATTTACAAAAAAAAAAAATATATAAGTAGTTTATCAGTCATCTGGTTACCATAACACAAGCATTAAATTGCTTAGCTTGGGACTAGATGACGATGTGTGAAATGTCCAAGGATATTTTTTTATTTTTTTATTAACAAGACTAAGCCAAACATTTAAAACGGAACATTTATATAAATGATGAAACCATCAAATAACATCCCTGCATTAGTCCATGAGTAACAGCTATCCGCGGAATGCTCCAAGCCATCTTGAAATGATTAATGCGGACGCACCCGTCCTTGCGGACATTTCATAGCGAGACTAGCTCCCGTCTGAGGTTTCAGCTGCCCTAGCCATGTTACATTTCGACAATCGCTTTCGATTAGAAACTAAAAAAAATATATAGGAATTGACATTCGATGACGAAAAACTCAAGCGATCAGAAATGTCAAATCAAAGGTGTAGCGATAATAGAAAGAGAATAGATACGAAACATTTGTCACTTGTCTACGCACCCTGTTTACCAACTTAAAACTCAAGTGTGTATCGCAAACTACAACCTTTGATACGATAAGAAAAGGTAGATTTATCAGTGAAAAGCTCTCCCAGCGGCTTCGCTTGCGATACTAACTCGGATAAAAAGTAGTCTATGTGTATTGTTCCAGGAGCAAAAGTAAGTAAGTTCGTATGAGCAAGTGGCCAACTCTGGTAACGGAGTTTTTAGGCCGCCTAAAGGCCTCCTCATGGCTTACGTCCGTAATGGAGCAAGTTTCAGACACAACAACGATCTATAGAGAAAGCTTTAAAGCTTTCAAACGTGTCTGCTTATTATATCGTTGCCCTAAAACGTGCCCTTAGGTGCATCATTCGAACTAGCAAACAATACAATATAACGAATTCTGTAGAACGTACATTAAGCGGTTGGTGGACTGTTCTATATCCTGCGAATGTGTGAATTGGCTTTGAGCCAGTGATAGTTGAATAATAGAATGACGCTTGAATATTTTTACTGGTACAGTTTGAATAAAAGATTGACTGAAACTGATAAATTGCAGTATTTACTTACTGGTGAGTAAGCCTTCCTCGCTAACCATCAAACAGATCTACTTTACTTTTGGATATGATAAAGTTAGTTGTCTTAAAATTGGCTTAGGGTTACCTCGACTTCTGATTCGATGCTCGAAGATTTCTCGAGACTATCGAAAATATGTTGATTTTCGAAATAACATACAGGAATTCTAAATGGTGAAGAATAACAGAAAGAGATATAGGTACCTACGGCTTCATAAATGATAAGGTACCGCGTAATTCCTGTGAATAAAGCTAAGAGGGCATTTTAGATACTAGGTAGGCTTTCTCCTACCACGTAGGAGCCTCAGCCGCATTACCTCAGTAATGGTCTTAAGTATTTATGTATTTGAAACTTTTATTGCTTTTGCTCTACTTTTTGACTACGTATTCTACCGGTTATAATAAGAATGAGACAATTCTTCAGGTTTATTTCAATAGGGCGTTTATTTAGGATTTATTTGAAAAATAATAAGTGAAGAGGATTCTTAAAGATAAAACATAATTTCATTTAAAAATTAAGTAAGTACATAGGAGTTCAGTGCCCGGGGACGCCTTTATTTACGGCTGTCTCTTGTCTTAAAATTGCATATTAATTATGAATTTTTAGAGCGGAAACTTGTCTAGTGAAATAAAAACAGGAGGGGAACATGATGAAAGTATTATATATTAATATAAAGTGACTTTTTAAAGTTCAGCAAATAAGAGGAAAAAAAAATTGTATGAATTTATACAAACAATAAAAATAATTAAGTAGGTAGGTACCTACTAGATGTAGAGAGAATTAAAGCTTCATTAATTAAAACAAAACTCAATTCTAATTGAATCATTAATCAATCTATGTCTGTATTTCCACTTTATTTCCAAATGATTAAAAATCTCCAATTAAAATGGTCCCGATTATTTTTACTGAGGAATTTACACGGAAACTCAGTTTACCTTTAGGGGTGCAAATGAGCCCGAAATTTATAGCTGTTTGTTCCGGAAAAAATCCGAAAACATTTTATTAAATTACATCCGGTAAACATTGATACACCGCCAGAAAAACAACAAAATATGTTTACGCTGTATATCAAAGTTAAATTTTTGATAACGAGTGAAAAACGTGCTATGGTTTGGCGAGAATTCGCTAGATTTTTTATAATGTAAGTGCTTTTACGATAATTCGTCTATTTATCACAAACGAGAGTGGAAAATGGACGAGAAAAAATAAATAAATGGGAAAAGTGTGTTTTTCTTATCATCTAATAGCTATTCTACTGGAATTGGATGTGGGCTGGCTGTAATCTACGTTCAGGTTTATTGACTATGTTTTGTATGTTCATATAAGGTAGTAACTCTGACGGAGTTTTTAAAGCCGCCTGAAGGCCTTCGTCATGGCTTAACTACTCCACAGCCGGAACCTACACATGCCCTCCGTATCACGAAAGCGCTTAGCTGTCATTGCCACTTGCGGTGATCCAAATTGTGACCACTTAGGCTCGTATTCAAAGTCGGCAATCAGACTTGAGTCTTGAGAGAGTATAGAGAACTGCTCGATTTATCGATTTTTTCTCTATAGAGAACTGCTTAAAAAATCACTTATACTAACCATAAAATCGATATAACCGAGTAAATCACCGCTTGAGATACGATTCACGCTTGAGTATGAACACTGAATACAAGCCTTAGAGCGTTGCTTAGCTTCAACATTTCTGATATTTTATAACGATCTTTCAAGAACGCCTAAGCAGCTGAAGACGCTTTGATGACTAAAAATATTACGAGTTAGGTTTTTCGCCTGACATCGGTGTCATCAGCAATTGATTGAGGAAACAAAGGGTCCCTTCGTTAAAAAATAAGTGCCTCTAATGGCATTAACACCTACGCCCTTTCGACCCTTGATGGTCTTAATAAATTTTTGACACGAATTTGTGTCCCCAGTGCGACCTCATTTTACAATCGATTTGTTTAGTAGATTCGCGTTAAGTGGTAGACAGGCAGGTGAAACTTCTGTTTAATTAATTTTATTTCTGAAGATACTGTTTTTCACGTTTTAAATTGGATTACTTTTTTTCTTAAATGTTGTATACATAAACCTAACTAGGTACATGTTTACATACAATTAGAAAAAATTACAATTAGAATCAGTTGATTGTTGTAAACGAACTATAGGTACTAGGTAGCTCATTCTACTATATATAAACTTAAACTACCACTCACTCACTCACTCATTGACATAATTGTTCTCCCTGTTGGTGGATGGGGAGGTATGTATATTTTGACGGATTCGTATAGAGGTAGGTCTGGTGAGTTGGGGAAAAATCGCAAACCCCCCCTTTTTGCCCCCCTTCCCCCCCCCTTATTGAGGATCTCGGAAACTAAGAGACTTGGAACAATTTTTTTTGCGGAATCGGATAGAGGAGGCTCGGGAAAGTAAAATCTTTTTTTCAGTGTTGCCCCCTTTGCCCCCACTCTCCCCCCTTTTTGCGAATCTCGGAAGTTAAGAGACTTGGAACAAATTTTTTTTCAGATTCTTAACAAGGGGCATCTAGATAGTCGAAATATTTTTTCAAAACTCCCCCCCTCCCTCCCCAACCTCCCCTAAAATTGAAAGAGTTGTAACTTCACAACGGTTAGAGATATCCATTAGGTGTTTGGACAAATATTATAGTTGGGGTCGGAGGTCCTGAGTGGAGCGAACCTACGAGACCTGAGTGGAGCGGAGGGGGGAGGAGGCGAGCGAAGCGAGCCGCCGACCCCCGTAGCGTAACGAAGGTCGAGTGGGTGAGCGTAACTCAGGGCCGACGACTTGGTAAATTTTTTTCTTTTTTTTTTTTCCTTAATGGCTAAGGGCTCCTAAAGGGTTTTCATACTGATTTAGGGGTTCCCATAGCGGTTTATTAAATATTTTAAATCTCCTATGGATTCTTAAAATTTTATAAGGGTCTCTCTACCTGTCAGAAACATGGAAAAAGAAAACCGCGTGCTGCTTGCAGCACGCGCACCACGCAAACTAGTTATAATATATAAACTTAAACTACCACTGATTCACTGACTCACTGACTCATTGACATAATTGTTCTCCATGATGGTGGATGGGGAGGTGGGTATATTTTGACAGATTCATAAACAAGTAACTCGGGTGAGTTGGGGAAAAATCCCAAACCCCCCCTTTTTGCCCCCCTTGCCCCCCCCCTTTTGAGGATCTCGGAAACTAAGAGACCCGTAATTTTTGTTTTTTGCGGAATCGGATAGAGGAGGCTCGGGAAAGTAAAAATTTTTTTTCAGTGTTGCCCCCTTTGCCCCCCCTCTCCCCCCCTTTTTCGAATCTCGAAAGCCTTAAGACTTGGAACCAATTTTTTTTCAGATTTGTATTAAGGGGAACTTGGTTAGACAAAATATTTTTTCAAAACTCTCCCCCCCCCTCCCCAACCTCCCCTAAAATTGAAAGGGCTGTAACTTCACAACGGTTAGAGATATCCATTAGGTGTTTGAACAAATATTATAGTGGGTAGGCGTCGGAGGTCCTGAGTGGAGCGAACCTACGAGACCTGAGTGGAGCGGAGGGGGGAGGTGGCGAGCGAAGCGAGCCGCCGACCCCCGTAGCGTAACGAAGGTCGAGTGGGTGAGCGTAACTCAGGGCCGACGACTTGGAAACTTGAGAGTAACTTTTTTTTTTATAAATTTTTTTTTTCTTAATTTTTTTTTTTTTTTTTTTTTTTTTTTTTTTTTTTTCATAAATTCTTTTTTCCTTAATTTTTTTTTCTTTAATTTTTTTTTTTTTTTTTTCAAAATTTTATAAGGGTCTCTTTCTGTCAAAAATAGGAAAAAAATACCGCGAGCTGCTTGCAGCTCGCGCACCACGCAAACATCAAACAGGTCGGAGGTCCTGAGTGGAGCGAACCTACGAGACCTGAGTGGAGCGGAGGAGGGAGGTGGCGAGCGAAGCGAGCCACCGACCCCCGTAGCGTAACGAAGGTCGAGTGGGTGAGCGTAACTCAGGGCCGACGACTTGGTAAATTTTTTTCTTTTTTTTTTTTTCTTAATGGTTTAGGGCTCCTAAAGGGTTTTCATACTGATTTAGGGCTTCCCATAGCGGTTTATTAAATATTTTACATCTCCTATGGATTCTCAAAATTTTACAAGGGTCTCTCTACCTGTCAAACACATGGATAAAGAAAACCGCGTGCTGCTTGCAGCACGCGCACCACGCAAACTAGTTATAATATATAAACTTAGACTACCACTCACTGACTCATTCACTGACTCATTGACATAATTGTTCTCCATGATGGTGGATGGGGAGGTGGGTATATTTTGATGGATTCGTATAGGGGTAGGTCTGGTGAGTTGGGGAAAAATCCCAAACCCCCCCTTTTTGCCCCCCTTCCCCCCCCCCTTTTTAGAATCTCGAGAACCTTAAGACTTGGAACTTTTTTTTTTACAGATTCGTATAGAGGAGGCTTGGGGAAGTAAAAATTTTTTTTCAGTGTTGCCCCCTTTGCCCCCACTCTCCCCCCCTTTTGCGGATCTCGAAAACCTTAAGACTTGGAACAATTTTTTTTCAGATTTGTATTAAGGGGAACTTGGTTAGACAAAATATTTTTTCAAAACTCCCCCCCCCCCGCCCCAACCTCCCCTAAAATTGAAAGAGCTGTAACTTCACAACGGTTAGAGATATCCATTAGGTGTTTGAACAAATATTATAGTGGGTAGGCGTCGGAGGTCCTGAGTGGAGCGAACCTACGAGACCTGAGTGGAGCGGAGGGGGGAGGTGGCGAGCGAAGCGAGCCGCCGACCCCCGTAGCGTAACGAAGGTCGAGTGGGTGAGCGTAACTCAGGGCCGACGACTTGGAAACTTGAGGGTAAATTTTTTTTCAAAATATTTTTTTTTCTTAATTTTTTTTTTTTCATAATTTTTTTTTTTTTTTCAAAAATTTTTTTTTTCTTAATTTTTTTTTTTCATAATTTTTTTTTTTCTTATTTTTTTTTTTTTTAATTTTTTTTTTTTCCAAAATTTTATAAGGGTTTCTTCCTGTCAAAAATAGGGAAAAAATACCGCGAGCTGCTTGCAGCTCGCGCACCACGCAAACATTAAACAGGTCGGAGGTCCTGAGTGGAGCGAACCTACGAGACCTGAGTGGAGCAGAGGGGGGAGGTGGCGAGCGAAGCGAGCCGCCGACCTCCGTAGCGTAACGAAGGTCGAGTGGGTGAAGCGTAACTCAGGGCCGACGACATGGGATTTTTTTTCTTTTTTTTTTTTTCTTAATGCTTTAGGGCTCCTAAAGGGTTTTCATACTGATTTAGGGCTTCCCATAGCGGTTTATTAAATATTTTTAATCTCCTATGGATTCTCAAAATTTTATAAGGGTCTCTCTACCTGTCAGAAACATGGAAAAAGAAAACCGCGTGCTGCTTGCAGCACGCGCACCACGCAAACTAGTTATAATATATAAACTTAGACTACCACTGACTCACTCACTGACTGACAGAATTGTTCTCCCTGTTGGTGGATGGGGAGGTAGGTATATTTTTACGGATTCGTATAGAGGTACGTCTGGAAACTTCGGGAAAAATCGCAAACCCCCCCTTTTTGCCCCCCTTCCCCCCCCCCTTTTGAGGATCTCGGAAACTAAGAGACTTGGAACAATTTTTTTTACAGATTCGTATAGAGGAGGCTCGGGAAAGTAAAAATTTTTTTTCAGTGTTGCCCCCTTTGCCCCCACTCTCCCCCCCTTTTGCGGATCTCGGAAGTTAAGAGACTTGGATCATTTTTTTTTTCAGATTCTTGTAAAGGGGAACTTAATTAGTCAGAATATTTTTTCAAAACTCACCCCCCCCCTCCCCAACCTCCCCTAAAATTGAAAGAGCTGTAACTTCACAACGGTTGGAGATATCCATTAGGTGTTTGAACAAATATTATAGTGGGTAGGCGTCGGAGGTCCTGAGTGGAGCGAACCTACGAGACCTGAGTGGAGCGGAGGGGGGAGGAGGCGAGCGAAGCGAGCCGCCGACCCCCGTAGCGTAACGAAGGTCGAGTGGGTGAGCGTAACTCAGGGCCGACGACTTGGTTAATTTTTTTTTTTTTTTTTTTTTTTCTTAATGGTTTAGGGCTCCTAAAGGGTTTTCATACTGATTTAGGGGTTCCCATAGCGGTTTATTAAATATTTTAAATCTCCTATGGATTCTCAAAATTTTAAAAGGGCAACACTACCTGTCAGAAACATGGAAAAAGAAAACCGCGTGCTGCTTGCAGCACGCGCACCACGCAAACTAGTAAATACTTATATTTTTAGTAAAAAAAAAAATTGCTATTTTTTTTCGTGGTATAAACTAGTCAATCTATCCTCTGAATGTAAGTAACTTGTATGCGCGTGTCACACAGCAATTGATGCACAACTCGTTTGGCGCCACTGAAAATCAGCGCTCCAACAGTCATGATGCTGCTGGAGCAAATGCTGAGGGGCAGCCTTATTTTCTTGTCAATCGATTGTCAATAAGTATTTTTCATTTCTGTTACACATGTTTATGTTGATGGAAAAAAAAATTCTAATTTATTCTATAAGAAATATTCGGAGGATAGACAGCTGTTATTCTTTTACTTCAGTATAATAGTAAAATACCTAACGCTGATTATACTCCTAAATCCCTAATATCTTTAATCAGCAAATAACTATTCCGAAATGCTGATAAAATTGAAACGCAAATTTCCAAATCCTATTCACACAAACAGAGCTGCGTTTGCTCAACCAAGTTAAACATGGTACAAAATAAACTGTAATCGCCAGAAGAACAACGGTCGGGCTCGACCGACAAAAACTTTATTAGGAGTAGGCGGACGTCACCATGGCTTGTGGTTGACGCGGTCGGGACAGCGCCCTCCCTCTATTGTACACTCGCCTTTACATCTTCATTCATAGGTTCTAGTTTTGGGGGTTTATTTCAAGCTTAGTTTAATTAATTAATGTAGTTTTTATTGGGGAACTGTACTGTCCGGACGGGTCGTCGAGATGTCGCTATAGGGTCAATCAACTATTTTACCCACACATTGCTGTCCCCGACCATTTTTGTTAAAATACGGTGTTATTGTTATAGTTACACACATAATTATTTTAACAATACTATCTAGTATTATTAGGCACAACGGGAAACTTGATTGCATTCTCAAAAATCTTTAACTTTTACGAAATTTTATGGTAACTCAGTACACGAAAAATTCGCTTCATACAAAATATGCCTGTCCTGCGAACTCATTCGCCATGTGAATTTGAATTTTCTACGAAATTATACTTGATGCTTGCAGTTAATTCTTATTACATATCAAGTAAATATATTATTCTTTAACACATGTAAAACAAAATAGAAATAGGCTTAACAACTTTTCCAAAAAAAAATCCTTAAACGGTGTCCCTTACTTGAATGATTTTAGTTTCGTATGCTGAGTTACACTCCTAAATTTCACTCGGAAACACATAGATGGCACTGTTTGCCTTAGGTAGCTTCCTTTGTGTCTGCTTTCGCTCGCTTGGCGCGGCGGTGCCCTTTGATAGTGCCGCCGAGCCGCCAGTTCGCAAAGAACATTCAGAGTGTGTGCGTGCCTTTTTGTGACGTCTGCTGAGTGACCGCGATTTCTCGATGTAAGTAAATTATTCATTTTATATAATCAGCTGTTTTTGTAGTCCCTAACATAATTACGTAATTGATTAAAGTTTATTTTAGGCCATCAAATTGTAATGTGAAATATTCATGAAACTATGTCGATTGTCTTCTGAGTTGCCTGTATACTGAGTTACAATGGCGGTAACTCCATAGACATCTTTGGTAACTCCAACGACATTCACGAAGTTAGTGGGTTTAACTAGTAGCACATAAAGTGAAACTGACTCTATTTTAACAAATTTAAGAAACTTTAATCCTTAGAAGTATCTAATACTTAATACGTAAAGTATACCTATATGTTTGATTTGACGACTGAGAGAAATCAACTACATTTTTGTACCATGTTTATTCGGCACCAACTTAACATGATTAACTTATATTTTATTCATTTTATTTTTTGTTCTTCTGTTTGATTTTCGTCATTTTTATTTTTATTGTAGACTGACTTTCTTATGATTATAATTATGATTATGACTAATGTACAAAATTAATATCTTCAGATATATTATTTGTTTCGAAACGGGTCATGGTAAGGGTGCTGCGGATGAAATTGCAGGATTTCTGGAGCGCACTGTTGATAAAATTGTTGCCGCAGGTACACACATTCCTAATGCGCAAGAATTTATTCATAAATTGGATGGCGCCAGTAAAATCAAGCTATTCCTAATAGAAAACAATGATATTGAACAAATTTAACACGCGTTGAAAACTTGAAACTTTAAACATTTACTGAGGAACCAAATTCGTTGAAGTACTTACAGATGGCTTTCCTGCTTTTGTAAATCCTCTAAAAGAGGTTTTTGCAATTGTCTCAACCCTAAAATATATTACACAGTGAATATCAAATCTGACCTCGAGAGAAGTGATCGTTCCTTCAAGACTAGATAATGTGGAGATCTTGGAAGAAATCAGTTTAATACCTATAGATCGATAGACGAAGCTATGTCTGAAGACTTTTATTCAGCAGGACCGCTGCCTACGACGAGTAATTATGGAGCTCCACTACTGGTCAGCTGGCGAGTGGCAACTTGTTGTGTATAACATAAATGAGAAAAAGAAAACGAATTCTTACGTTTGTAAAGCATTGACTCCGATCGAAGAAGATAGCGAAGTGAAAATCATGTCTTACAGGTTGTTAGCGACTATGCTAAGACGTTCAGAATTGATACGAATGATATGAGCCATGTCAGTTATTGCCGGGTTCCTATATCCAACTAACGGATGTTCGTAGGTCGGTCGTCATAGCAACGTTGTTATCTGTCAAAAAGTGCCATACATTTTGTGTTGAATTAACAACGTTGCTATGACGACCGACCTACGGACATCCGTTAGTTGGATCACAGATAAAAGAATACTAGGTAGTTGGCTATAGGAACCCGGCATATGAAGACATGATCAAAATCTTACCAACATCGGTATTTTTGGGAAAAGGACAATACAAATTTGAAACCCCGATAGATATTTTCGAGACGTGAGATAATATACCCGAAATTTTAGTTATTGTTGATTTGTTTGTTTAATTTTTATCAAAAATGATTGAGTTGATACTATTTATTTACTATAATAATTATGCCGTTTATAAGTTATGCCAATATTTATATACAATGTCTTAGACGTTACCTAAATTTGTCTCTGGAGTTACCTATTGTCCCCAATATAGATATTATGTTTTAGTCCATAAAAGTGTTAAATTATTTCCATTTTATATTTATATTACCAGTACTTTATTAAAATAATTAGTAAGCTTCTATAAATAATTCATTTTAAATTAAAAGTTATTATGGAATTCGTTTTATAAGAAATATTTATCTATTTTTGAACAAAGGTAACGCCATAGACCTGTTTGTTAGTTTAAGACACAAATATTAAGAAAATTTTGAAGACTGATTACGCCAAAATATTGAGATGAGTAAGTAAGAGTAAATAAATAATAATGAATAATGTTTACGTGTTTCATTTACCATTTATGCAACATTGAATGCAGGTAACTCTGGTGACAGTTTTTGAAGGGTATGTTTAGTGGAAACTATAAAACTATCCTAAAATATGAATTACCGTCGCTGCCCTTCTAGGTTATCAAAGTAGATGATATTTCTAATGCCCTAATCAAACTTGAATACAGGAACGTTACCTTTTCTTTTTTTCAAAAAAATATTTCTATCCTGTCATTTGTGTGGGTAAAATAGTTGATTGACCCTATAGCTAATTCTATAGTTTTATATATTCTTATTATAGTGTTAAACCTAATTTGAATCACGCGGGTTCGAATCCCGTCGAAGTCGTAACTTTTCGTAAGATTTTTCATTTTCTAAAGAGACTCCTACTAAAGAGATAGCACTTTGACAAGCTCTGATTTGTTTAAATATTTGTTGTAGCAAACATGATTTTAAATATAGTGCCTCTCGCTTTAATTGTTTAAGAAGACATGATAGGTTTACATCTTACCCTGTCAATGTAAAAAAGAATCTAATTTATTCTACATAACTAAGTGAATATTAGATAGTTAAGACATTTAGGCTTTGAACGTAGCACCACCAATTCTAACACAAAACTGTCCACTTTTTTGGCCACACCATTTTGCTGAGACAATACGAACACACCCTTCCACAATAAATAACCTTTGATTAATGAACTGTATGAAACAGGGTTAATCATTACACGTCCGAAGCTAACCTTTTTTCATAACCATGTCTAAAGTTAACCGTTTTTGCCGGACAGCTATTCGAGCGCTGGTTTTTATTTGAATTCCATGCGTAAATTGTTTTTGACATGTCTAAACTGTTATGGTTAGAGATTTTTACGGGTCTTTTCTGTTGAATTAAGTTTGTATGAGCTAACGAGAAACTCTGAACTTTGACATGGTTTAATAGCTTTCCAGTAAGGTGGAACGCGTAAGTTTAAAACTCTAAGCTTCAAAGCATTGATAAAAATCTTTAGTGAAATATCAAGAGAAACCTATTATTGGCGGTTACTATCATATTGTTTAATTAAGTCTACCTGTTTTACTTTTGTAGCTGTTGGTTTCTTCAATAAAATAAAAATTAAGAGTTTGTTTACAGCTTAAAATCAGCTGAACCCTAAAAATGTTCCTACCAACCAAAAACGAACAGAACCAATGCTTTTGTACACCCTAGAAAGTCAGTGTCGATCAATGCGACCCGTTACTCTTTTGTTTTCGAGCAGGAAAACTTCAGCTGAACTAGTGCGGGGTACATTTGTTTTGTGCCAGTGTCAAATGTCCCACTGTGTCCATGTCCGTTCCGTGTCCCACTTTGTATTCCAGACGACGAAAAAAACAATGTCACCTCTTTGGCCAAGCTGAAACGCCGATATACCTGTTGATTCCTCCACATTTTTAGCTTTTAAATTGATTTAAATTAAGTTATGTGACGATTGATTCATTATTGGGTGGGGCTCGTCCAATTTTGTAATTAATTCGGATTTCCGCGCGTCGAATTTTTATGGGATCGTAAAAAGGTTTATTCTTTCCCTTTAAATGTGAAGCCATTAAATGGTTATATACCTGCCTAATTTATTACGAAAAATACGTATAAAAAGTATTAACTTTTATCCATGAATTATCAATCTTTCACCTTGTTTATTTACAAGAGTATTATTTTTACGTTCTCTTATCGGATTGAGTGATTCTGGCACAATCCAGCTTCCACATTGTCGTTGCTAATATCATAAACCGATGTCAATACAGCGATAATTCTCTGTAGCACGTGCAGCCGTGACAAACAGACAAACACGGAGAGACGAGCCGATTAGACAAGGTTTATGGCTCGGGACTTGAATCGTGTGAATCGACTTATGGATTTTGTACAAGGCGTTCAATCGGTAAAACCTGTGATGGTTGAATGGTACTGTCGATGAAGTCTTAATTATAGAGGTACATAGATTGATGTCGCACAACTTGTTCGCCTTTAATGTTATTTATTACTCCCGTCGTATTGGCATAAATACCGCCGCTAGTGTAGGACAGTCAGATAAAAGAGAAGGTCGCTGTCATGTCGTATCAAGAAGTTAAAGAGATTGCATTGGAAAGAAGTATATGGAGGAAATTGCATTATTACACCGACAAGAGCTGAGCTCTTAAGTTTTTTATTAGAGGACAAACACAACCTCATAACATTTTACTTTGAATCATCGTGTGAAACGTTTCGTACTTAAAAGTATTCGTAAGTAAGTTATTTCTCAAAATAAGTACTAGTTTTGATTTCTTTTTAAACAAAAGATGTATGCTTTACAATTGTTTATTTAACTAAATCAAGCAATCAACTCAAATTTCATTTCAAAAACCGACAACCCTAGCTCAGCTAGAGTTGCGACTATATCGATAGATGTTTACCGATACAAGTCATCACCTGCTCAAACCGTGCAAAGTGTCGGCGGCTGTGTGCCCGGATTGTCCGAGACCGTCCGGATATACCCAATTTCCTTGTTTCTCCACGGACGCACGTCACAGCTGCGGTTAGATGGATGATACCGCCACGGAAGGGATGATAGTGCTAACGTGAAATTTCACTTGCACAAAGAGCGGTGTCAGATATCTCCTGATATAAACCGCATTTTGCCGTAGAAAATGTTTTATTAAGTTTTCTAACAAATATTTTGACATAGTGTATTCAAATTACTGTTGTAATGTTTGCCTGTTCTCTGTTTCTCAAATAAACTCAAATTTATAAACAATTTCAGTAGGACCTCGTGGATCACAATGAAACGAGAGCTTATTCTATTCTGTTCCTTCGCCACCAACACTAGGAAGAATCAGTTTATTGTATGTTATCATATAAGCTCATGTGTCTTCATATAAGCTAGTGGCTAAGTATGGTGACGGAGGTTTTCACCTCACATTTTCACGGCCCATTATGAAGCTTTAATTTATTATTATGTGCAATGTTGAATTTAGAGGTAGGAGTCGTTTGTCGCTCTCTGTAGTATTATGCATTCTATGCAATTTCAGAATTGTTGGCTTGCCCGAATGCAGACGTTATTGTTTTGTTAATGCAATATCTTCTAGGACATCTAACCCGTTTTAGGTATGCCCGGGACAAAATATTGCTTCAAGCAGTGTCAATCCCTATTGAATAGAGGAAGACTGAAATTGACGCTAGACAATAGAATATCCTGATTCTGAAATGCTCAAACACATATATGTTAGAGCATTTGAATTGTGTCAATGCGTTTATAAGATAAACAAACTATACCACCCGTCTGAAACGTCTTAGTTTCATGAGTGTAAATAGTGAAACGGTCAGGAGACAAAAGATTGAAGTCCCACTGAAATGGTAATTATGGGTTAAAAATTCTGCCCGGCTAGCTCGTATAGTAGAACATATACCAAATGAGTATGAATGAGGTGAAATATGAGAGTCAGGATCGTAGCAAGTGTAAGTAGCTAGTCCGGATTTGATGTTTGTATGAAAATACTCTGCGAAAAACAGATTTTACAGAAAGTTTTTGAACTTGAGTGAATTGATTGAACTATTATTATTCTCTGACTACCCCCTTAGACATCTTCGAAAAAGATCTAAAAATTGCCTAATGATCTGAAAGAAATGTCTACCGCTCCCGGGATACAGTCGTGATCATATTTCATTTTTTTTTTCATTTTATTATTATTCTTCCTGCCCCTATCCCACACTACGTGGGGTCGGCACAACATGTATTCTTCCTTTTGCCGCTATCAGCCGCCATCTAAACATTCACCCCTCTTTTACTCATGTCACCTTTCACACAGTCCATCCATCTTTTCTTTGGTCTTTACCCCAATATTCATCCACATACATATCAAGAACTCTTCTATTTACTTGCCGTTCTTTTTTCTCATAACATGGCCATACCATGCCAACCTTTTACTCCTTATCTTTTCATTTATTGGTGCCACTTTTATAAATTGAATATAATTGAACTAACTATAGACACTAAATGTGCGAAGACTATTCTGTGTCCTTATGTTAATCCCTTGCTAACGCCCTTTATAACCGAGGACCGAGCATTAAGTCGTGAAAGCGCTGTAGGCGTTGTTTACTTTTAATATCATTGTTCGTCACTCCGTTGTCAAAAGCTTCTGTGCCTTTTGGAATAATGTATACCCCTACAAAAACGTAATGGAATAACAAAATGAGCACTGAACATAAAATGTCCATAACGTTCGCGCACGTGAACATGACTGAATTTAGGCATTACCACTACATATATTTCGTCTATGTGAAATGAGCTTTACTGTTGTTGTTTTTAGACTCAAGTTTTAAATAATTTTAACATAATGCATTTTATAGTTTTCAATTTTTTAATTACATACCCTATACTTTGATTTTTATTAGTATTAAAATATTTAAAAAAATTGTGACTAAATATGAAACTATATCGAAGTGTCAACAAACGCGTCACGGTGATATATTTTGGGGAAATGGAATTGAGCGATGATAATCAATACTCCATTTTCTGTGTGCTTTCAATTGCTTTTTAACTATTGTGCATTTAACAAATCAACTTACCTTATTCATGAAATTTAAAAGCGCTTTTAAATATTTTTAAATATGTATGTAGGTAGGTAGTATGTATATATAGAAAAGGTAGGTAATTTGGACTGGGATTTAGATTTGAGTATCGTTTTCTGTTGGGTTTAAAGAAATTAAACCTTATTACATTGTAGCTAAGTTCTTTATTGATATTTATGTACAAAATACCTACTCCTTTAATTACAGTTAGTATTTTCTTTACACATTTCCCACACTCCACGTCTCTCAATCACAGTGGCGCATAATAGTTTGCACCATGTTGGTACTAAACAATATTTGCAAACATTTTTAGTGTTAAATTTCGTGTGTGGAGCTCATTAGAATTAATACTGCCTAGCAAGAACTAGTGCAAATCGTAAGTAGTCGGCAGAATCATTATAACTATTACTCCAATTCACTCAATATTTAAACATCCCTAAAAATCTGTAATAATTTTATTCCATTGTCCAAGTTGATACACAAAAGTCAACCTGTTTATCTCTGTCCAATTCGTTAAAAACACATAGAATGTAGCAATGTGCTTTAACGGGACGTACATATACTCTGGGTGTACGCTGACCTGGTAGGGTCAGTAAATATGTTATAAACATAATAATAAGTTTATTTCTTTACAAACGGTACAAATCATCAAAGCTTAAGTTTAAGGATTATAATATACATGAGTTCATTTCCCACTTTACCTAACAGCCAAGCGGATTTGTGTAATTGCTACTGACAAACATTTTTTTCGTATTCTAGGCAACCTGTAGGAATATATATCTTATCCATATCTTCTGATTCTTTATGATTGTGATTGACGATCCAAGCGTTGGCCTCACGAGCGCGCGACATAAATCCTTGTGTAAAACGCCTCCCAAACGAACTCAAATATCCCTCATATATGCAATTAATTTGACACCTGAGCTGTAATATTTTAACAGTCGTCGTGTCATAATTTACAGTGTCGTACGACGGTTGAATGAAAGATTTCCGTCGTTTTACGGACACTTTACGAATGTGTGTATTTTCGTAATTTTATTATGCGTGATACTGATTGTTGGCATTATAATTTACAGTCGTATTTAAATAAATTAAAACTGAAAAATGCAAAACTTTATTCTAAAGTTCCGTACTGAGCGGAGCGAGCTGGCGGAGCATAGAAACGGATATTTATTAACCAATAGGATACAATTTTCGCTCAGAGATTTTATGCAATCCTATTGGTTAGACAGGCACCCTTAAACATAAAAATAGACAACTCGTCATAAAACTGGTATACATTTTCATTTGGAGCTTTCCATTAATTTTTAAAATCTAAGTGATACCTATGCCACTGAAATCCTAAGACAATCGATCGATACATCAAGACGGTCACCATTTATCGATGTTTTAACATCGCTATCAGATGTCAAGTTGTAATCGCGTCGTCAAACACAGTCGGCACGCGACGCTGGCGTCGATGTCGAGTGACTCGCACGAACCTGTCCCGTAACGTATCTGTATTCTGAGTTACCGTGCCAGAAGATTTCAAGTGTTTACGACTATAGGTTAATATGTTACCCTTCCTTAAAATTAATTTACCAGTTAGCATTCTAATGTGGTCATGGACCAAATAAATATTTGAACATCTCCTCCTCTGACTACCCCCTTAGACGTCTTCATAGTATCTAAAAATGCCTATAACATTATAACATATGTTATATATAGGCATTATTTATATATAGACGGTAGACATGTTATATATATAATATATATAACATGTCTACCGCACTTGGTAATACAGCCGTAATCATAAATAAATCTTTTCATTTCATTTTTTCATTAAATATAGATTAAATTATTGAGGCTTCTGTGTCCTGCTCTGAGTAGGCATATTATATTGTAAAAATCAACTTCTGAGGTTGTACAAATTACCTGCTGAGGTTGCCCAAATAATTTAATAAATATATAAAAGCCTTACGCCTAAATACTGAAAAGCTACTTAAATATTTGGTAGCGTATTAACCATTTAGGACCTATTTACTTATTAGATAGACAAACGTCAAATAATGTCATAGATAAGCACCACTTATATTAAGTAGAGTTTCAGTATTCGGGCGTTCATTTTTTATTCATTAATGCTTGGGCCGTCATATACCTTAATCAAAGCATTCCATTGCTATAAAAGTTCGATAAGGTCAAAAGTTATGGAATACAACGCAGCATACCACTAGTATATATTAATATAAAAAAGGCGATGAATAAATAAAGCTATGAAACCACAAATTGTGTACTATATACATACGTATGTATTATACATCTACCATGCATTGTCACTCAGGCTGATTATTGTGGCGGGAAAACAATGAATTCCGTCAAACCAATTAGATTAGTGAATTGCTCAGTTGTCATCCTATTATGTCTATAGAGTGCCTACTATGTGAGTAACATTATGTTATTTATAGTGTAAATAATTTGATGATGTATGAAAATTGAATGAAGTGAAAACGTGTGACATATTAGCAGGTGGATTATCACTGCCTTACGAACTTGTTTCATAGTATATGTCCAACTTCGTTTCTATTGACCTTTTTGCAAGTTTGCTGCAGACCAATGTGCTTATTATGTGGCATTAACAAATGAGCGCTTTCGTGCTTACTAAGGCACAGTAACTTGTCGGCCCGGCTATAACGTCGTAAAGCTAATACAGAGACAAAAATCGCATTCACCAGAGTTTACAACTAGCTCAAATAATCTCACGAATTTTGTCAAATTTTCATATATTAAGACATTCAAATTTTATTCAATTTATTTTAAAAAGCGTCGTCATTAAAGCGCTTATTAACTGCGTGATTTAGTGCGCTGCTCAAGACACATTTACAATAAATTTAACCCCCAAATTGGAAAATTAAAATGCCAATTATGATATAAAGTTTATTTCTTTTAAATGTAAATCAGCATTTAAACAATAACCAGGCATAATACCTCCTAAGTCATAAAACTTTTTAGTGTTAGAAATCATGAGACATAACTATAGCCTTTGTATAAAAATAACATAAAATAATAAAAAAAACTAACCCTGGAGTAAAAAAATAATATTCTTGCGCATTCCAATTAGATATTTTTATTTCTTACTAAAGCTATCCTCAAACCGTGTTTGATAACCTAGGTGGTTATTCGCTATTACCATACAAAACGTAATGCGACAAAACGCGGCTCGTTACCGCGTTTTCGTTTAGTATTTTTCGCGTTAATCCTTTTGTCCTTATGAGTAAATGCATATTGACTTTAACTTCGAGTATAGGTTATGATTTTGTTCAGATATTGAAATTTAAAAATATCTAACTCCTCCGCCAATCTAGATTAATTAAGATGGTCTTCCGCAAAGTTACTTCTGAATCAATTAACTGAGATTTTGTTGTTCATACTTTAACTGGTATCTGTAGCTTCAAGACTATTACTCCAAGTCTTAAAAATATATTATTTTTTCAGCATTAAACCTCGGGGCGGCAAAGTTGGGAGCTATTTAGCATGTGGTACTAAACTCACTAATGTCAAAGTTATTTAGCAAGGCGAATATTTTATTTTATTTAACAGCTCTTTGTCGACTATACCGTGCCATAGGTACCATGACCGTGCGCTGACCAGTGAAGCCTTAAAGTTTAATTTTATGAGTCTATTCATTAACGGCGATCTGTGCTTCGGTTGGTTGGTTAGGTTACGAACTAATCGTATGAACTAGTGGCTAACTCTGGTGACGAAGTTTTTAGGCCGCCTAAATGATCTTGTGGTGGTTTAACTACTTTAAGTCAGCTGTTAATACCACTTTCGTTCACCCATCCAAATTGTGACCGCTCAGAACGCTCTTAACTTCAACGATCTATCAAGAACGTCTTAGCAAGCTATGCCACGAGCGCTTTGGTTGGTGATAAAAAACTAAAACTACTCGTATTGTTTTATCCTCATAACCACATGATCTTTTCCAGATTTTCTTGAAACAAAGCAAATAATACTACGAACACTCGATGAAGACGTCTTTCAAATAAAAAAAACTAAATCGGAAGTACCTACACAGATACACACTCAAAAGTTTCCCCTCTTTTTCATGGGGCGTTAAAATATAAAGTTATTATTTTTTTTTGATATAAATACATACACATACTTAATAATGTCAAAATTTATTATGCAATAGATGCGAGAATTGACGAAAATATTGCTTGAGCGTTTCTCTCTAGTCGTAGCCTGAGTACCTACACTACTAGTTTCTGAACAACTTTAATCCATCCTATTCAAATTAGAATTTAAATACAAGTTTACTCAAACAAAATATTACCGAATTTGTTTGGTCCCTGACTCGGGTTTCAGACGAATTCAGAGTGTGTAGGAAAACTCATACGAAATGCATATACAATGTGAGCTGACTTTATAAGCAGCTGATTTAAAATTATAATTCGCGGGTTCGGCCGACGGAGTATCGGCACAGACGAAATAACAGTACAGTCTCTTCCCGACTAAACCGACAAAACCCGATACTAAACTGACAATTTGAGATCTGCAGCTTTTTGAATTGAATCAAAACTTTTATGACATTTCACAAAGCGCCGTTTTGGTTATTGGATGAATGAAGATGAGTAAGGGTAGACAAAAGATCTCTCTTAACGCGGTCCGGGCCCATGACGCACGTGGGCTAGTTGTGAGCTGTCGGCCACGGTCCTCTCCTTTAGAGACGACCGCGGTAGCTGGGTCGAGAACGCGTTAATGCTACCATTTTACACTTACTTTCTATACCACCGTCTGAGCAGTAAAGTCGGAGTAAACCAGGGAAGTTTCGCTAGCCATATCAGAGCCATCAGGTACACAACTAGCGAAGCGCTCTAGTGTAATGGAAATAACACCTTATTGCCGATGCCGCCGACGTACATGGCGCATTTGCTGCAGACGGTGCTGCGGCTTCATCCTTAGGCAATGGTGATGGAATTTACCTAATACAGATTTAGACAACTGCAAGCTGCATATTGCAGCTTTAAAACTGAAAATATAATTATCGTAAAACCCCATTTGACAACAGTACACTTAATTTGTAATACTTAAATATCCTTGGACAGGACACTCACACAGCGGCATCTAGTCCCAAGCTAAGCAACTTGATGCTTGTGCTATGGTTACCAGATGACTGAGTGTACATCGTAAATGTATACATTATTATTGTACACATCCAGACGAAAGACATCCAGACTCGAAGCAAATATTGGCAGATCATACAAACATTTGTCCCGCAACATCCTATTGACCCTTCGAAAAATAATTGGTATAAGTTTCGACTGCAATTTGAATCTTGAACTGCCAGAAAAAAAGTTCATTTTCCTCTGCAAGCAGATTCAAAGTAACGCTTCGCGGTATCACAACGCGCGGCTGTTATTTCAGAAGCAGGATTAATATCGAAATATTAAATCGTAGTCAAGTTTCTTGGCGACGGAATTTGGCCGCCAATGTTTATTTTCCTTTGGTATTCGAGTTAATCCTACACGAGGATGTTATAATAGAAAATGAATCATTCAACGCTTTCTGAAGTATACAATAAAAATACCTTGAAAGTGAACTTGTATCCTGATTTAAGGTTTATTAAGATAAAAGTGCCACGATAAATTGATGATGAAAATGAGCTTCAGTAACGAATACCTGACGTTTTAATGATATCTACTTAATTTGGAGACACCTCTGAAAAATGTTAATAAACAATGTTCATCAAAGATCAAGTAACAGATGTATCCGACGGCTCTTTTCCCTTTGGATGTCTCCAATTTGTCTCAAACTAAATTTAATGATGCTATCAATTACAGGTCCATTTGAGATCTGATGGTCCTCGTTAAAGCGATATTGCGTAGTTCATAACGTTAATCAGGCTTAGTTTATTAATTGTAGTCGGTGATTAATTGTAATCGATTTTGATAGAGTAGTGGTGGTTAATTTTAATCGGTTTTCGAACTATGCTCAGTTATTATACCCGAATGGTTGGGGTTGTTTCAAAACGATTTCCGTACGTGTTATGGAACGTGGTTGCTATTTTCATAAGTATTTAATGATACCCTTTTCTATTACGACGGGCTCAAATTCAGTTATATGTAAAGTATTTATTAATGTTTGTTATTTGTATTCATAAAGTTTATGAGAATATTCTAGAAGTAGATAGTCGTCCTATGTATATGACTAATGAGCTTAAGCTGAATTTACTC
The DNA here is from genome assembly GCA_963582015.1 of Xanthorhoe designata. Taxonomy (NCBI): domain Eukaryota; kingdom Metazoa; phylum Arthropoda; class Insecta; order Lepidoptera; family Geometridae; genus Xanthorhoe; species Xanthorhoe designata. Next base: position 2,848,414 of record OY757045.1, read on the forward strand.
TCTTTATCTTAACCTTATACCTAGCTTAAGCTTATTTGATTATTTTGTGTAAATTGATGAGGTCATAAGTAAAGTTAATTTAAAATGCATAACAGCGGAGCGCAGCTAAAGTTACGTAACTAAAAGCATTAATAAATAAACTCAATGGGTAGTTTTTCGGCACAGTCCAGCGCATATAAATGAAATAATATTATGCCCGTCAACGTAAAGTGAAAGTTCACCTACCTAAGTGTTGCCTTTCATCCATAACCCTCGGGCTATTTGTCCCTGGCCAGAGATAAGCTTTGGTGGCATCCATTGTCGATGTCATGAAAGAAAAATATGTATATTTTGTTAGCTGAAACAAACTTGTGTTTGATAGTGTGGAGAGAATATGGGTCACTGCAGATGGTGCTCGCTTGTATACAATTTCGGAGGCCTATATTGTTGTATCTTGATAAATGAAAGAATGATCTATTAGGTATTCTAAATTTAATTTCCCGGTAAAATGTAGCAAAATTGTTTACTTTAAAAATGTACATCGTAAAACAGAAACATTATTATGAAATATTGCGTGAAAGAAAATTCTGATCATTACGTGAACCATTATGACCATCACAGCTAATTTAACGGTCGAAAGCACTGTTTTGTTTACAGACAAATGATTTATTTGATTTATAACACCAAAACGTTTTTGCACCGAACTCAAGTGATAACGCACGGATGAGCTCGAAATAAGGAAAACGTAGAGGAGGCATTTTATCCTACTGTCTAATTTATTTAATGGTGCATGTGAAAGTATGGCTTGTCGGAATATTTCGCATGTTTTGCGTAAATATTCCGTATGCTGATGCAGCTGTAAAACTGTACGAGGAAGTTTGATGTTTGGGGTTTGGATAGAGAAGTCGTGTTGCCTATTTTATTCCACGCGTTTCATAACCAGCCTTTGACTGTGTACCCACGGCGAGTCACGCTTCAACTGGTAGTCAATAAAAATTGGGCGCACACTATCAATAAATAAATAAATAATAAATATCCTTGGACATTCCACACAGCGTCATCTAGTTCCAAGCTAAGCAACTAAATACTTGTGTTATGGTAACCAGATAACTGATATAATACTATGTATTATAAAACTTAAGAGCTCAGCTCTTGTCGGTGTAATGATGCAATTTCCTCCATATGCTTCTTTCCAATGCGATCTCTTTTACTTCTTGATACGACATGACAGCGACCTTCTCTTTTATCTGACTTATGTAATTAATTCTCGGTCTTCCCCTTCCTCGCCTTCCTTCTATGATGTTCCTTATAAAGCTGTCATGTCGTATAAGATGACCAATCAATATAATACTAAGATACTTTTTTTTTAACGTTTTGTTTCAAGTACCTACTTAATCTTATTTCCTTGCGTAATATTAATTTGTGATAATTGTACGCAGATTACAATGTTAATGCAAAATTGACGAGGATAAAGCCAATTTCTAGATATAATATTCTAAAATCGCATAAAAACTTGTCCTTTGGAGCCGGTGATTAAATCACTAATTTACTACTTATGAAATAATTAATGTGAAATGTTTTACGAAGGGTCGTTTATAATAACTGTTATCCACAGTCAAAACTTTGCAAAAACGCTAACTGAATCAAGTTGTCACAACTTGGTGACAGTGTCCCAAAATGCAAAGCCGGCTAAGTCGATTTCCCAAATTTATAGCTCCCAGCTAAGTACTGTTTTATTTAGTTATAAACTCAAGATTTCTATTCTGTCATCCTCTTACTGCTGGGAAAGTGGGTTGCTTAAATTATTGTTGCAACGACAAAATACTTAAATCTTGTAAACATACGTGAACAATACGTAAAATGAAAATAACTTCTTTGAACTACTGTTAATTAGGTTAAATTAAACCATGATAATATCATGATTTATCTAGCTAATTATTTTATGTATTTACTACATCCTATCCTATCCTTCTAATATTATAAACACGTAAGATTGTATGGATGTAGGATGTTTGTTACTCTTTCATGCAAAAACTACTGAACGGATTTAGCTAAAACTTGTAATGTAGGTTCATAGCTTATGACGTGGAATAACACATAGGCTACTTCTTGTCCAGTTTAGCAGCGCAGCCGTAGGCGAATAAGATATTATTATTTTATAAACCCAAGGGTTCAATCTTAAGCATACTTTAAATATTAAAGGAAAATGTGAATTTGTAAGCCTTCTTTACACCGGATGTTTACTGAAGTAGCATTACCAAGACGATTGAACACAGATTGTATTGAGTAATGCCTATTAATTTTGACTTAAACCGTCGTTCAGCGAACCCCTAACTTAGCACTTAGTAGCCCATTATAAAGTTTGCTTACAACCAATTTACAAGTCAAGTTGATACACTAAACTCTGATAATGGGAGTATCTATTCATAATTTAACGTAAATTAATCAGCTCGTACTCTGCGAACGTAACTATATGTACACATCCATTTGCTGAGTCGTAGAACAACTCTACCTCACATCACGAAGGAAAGGGAGTAAGTTACACGTACCAAAATCACTTTTGTGTTTGCACAGCTCCATCGACTTGGCAGCGAAGAAATAATAGTCAGAAATGTAGTCATGAAGTTTGAGCTCAACTATGGTTAAGCTGACTGATGTTTAAATTATAACTACCTATTTGCGTAACTAAAGCGAGAGACAATGGTGTGTGCTTGACGATTCAAATGGCTTATTTTGGTATAACTCTGACCACGCAATTATATTAAAAAAACTTTTGCAAAAAAAAAACTTATCCTCAGATTTCACAGTTTGGCATAATAGAGCTTTCTTAAACATAATAAAACTCATTTTGCATTAAGCAATTCGGAAAGACATGGGCCCACGTAACTCAGGTTAGGGCTGCCGTGTCAAGGATTATTCGTAATTGAAAACTTCGGATGCGTTCTGACGGAGTTTGATTTACATTTGTTTTGTTTTTAAATTGGTTGGGGATAAAGACTCTAAGTAAAGGGTTTTATGTCTATAGGTATGTATGTCTTCTTAAACCGGCGCTTTTTATATTGGCAAAATGTGGGCATGTAGGTACACATTTGTATTTCGACATTAGTTAGTAAAAAGTAAGTTTTAGTTAACAAAGGATGTATCCTTTCAAATCTAAAAGAATGTCTGCATCGCCTTGGGGTAATGTCAGAAAAAAACAGGTTACACCATATTTGTTTCGTTTGTTTGTATAAAAACTTTCATATTTCTTTGACATGTAGGTACTCCCTATTCAAAGATTTCAGAAATACCGAACCGTGTCCGTAATCAGATGCCTAACTATAGCCCAAATGTCCGCAATCAGAATAGAAAATCATAATCCGCAACCGATAATGGCGAGGTAACAGCCCTATTCCCCGAACAAATGGCACATTTGCCAGACCCGGCCACAGGCTATGTACACAGCCAGCTCACTTCGTAAAGCAAGCATTTGATCAAACTATTGACACTACATTATAGACTAGCTAGTAAAGAAAGGTTTTCAATACATATAAAAAAAGAAAGAAAGAAAAATCATTTATTCTTGTAGGACCTCAAGGATCACTTAAGTTTCGTTTTACATGCTAGGTGATTCTAATGCGACTCCCTACACCAGGGAAAGAATCAGGCAAGAACCTGGTGGTGTGGGCCTAGCTTTTTTTTAAAAGCGATCCCTTAACAAAGTAAAAATGTAAGTTAGCATGAGTTGGTGGCAAACTTAGCTGATGGAGTTTTGTTTTTTTACAAAATAGTGAATATAAGTAACACGGATTGTAAATGAAATCGAATAAAGTAAACTATTTACCTGTATCACCGACCACATCAATATCCTACCAATAAAACATGAAATGATTACGGTTTTGAAGTTAAGGATGTTATGGTTGATCAAATACGTGTAAATTTGTTTACAAATGAATTTGTTAATCTAAGCAACTACGTTTACAATAGCTTTTTAATTATAAGAAACTTAGTAAACCTTCGAATGATCATGAACGCCTCAGGGAACCGTTCTCATAGAATATACCAGCTGTCTTCCCAACTCTTCTATCGAGTGGCTTCAAACACCGAATGAATTTAGCGTAACGTCGCCTTTACGAACAGTTACCAGAGTTGGCTCAATTGGCCCATATCTCGAGCTGGTGCAGGGGAATTGCCTGTGCAATAGCTGATTTATAATCTGGAAGCTTGAATGAACCGAGGAACTACGATGCGGCGATAAACGAAGCTGATTGGTGCCGCTCAGACTTAATGAGTACTTGAGATGAAGTAAGAAGAATCGTTTAAAGATTTGGAATAAATATATCCTTGGACAATCCACACAGCGTCATCTTGTCCCAAGCTAAGAAATTGAATGCTTGTGTTATATTAACCAGATGATTGATATTACTACATAATACCTACATTTTTTTGGAAATTCATACATACCTTATCACTGACAGCGTTTTCTTCCAGATGACTTTTGGATCAACATGATAGAAGATAATGATAATAAGTAATGACAGAGATATACATACAATATTGTAAATAATTAAAAAAATATTGAGAATATTTGATTAAACGAACGAATGTGTTTAAACGAATGTGTTATAACAAAGAAGACGGTATTTTTGTAAATATTTGACAGCAGTAATATTACAGCAGTAATAAACTTGACAAGCCTAGTACTTACGAGAATATTTATTAAGGCACGTTTTAAAATGTACACCTTTTAATTTAAACATCTGTTGTTGGTCCCACGTGCTTAAGTCAAATACGCTGTTTAGAACCAATATTTGTTGAAGTCGTATGTGGTGACGTGTAACTTTCGAAGGAATAGCTTCAGTCAATAGACATAATAACAGTGTGCCTCAGAATTATAATAGCTGCCTCGTTTTGTACCGTGTTGATGATACTTATATATCAAACTAATTTCTTTGTTAAAATATTCGGAATCTTGTTATTACTACTTTTGATCCCTGTATTCCCATTGGAACGGGAAATATTCACCGCGAGTTCGTTCGTTCGTATGAGCAAGTGGCTAACTCTGGTTAACCGCGAGTAACACCGCGTGGCGCAGCTAGTGACCTATATAGCGTATTCTTTCAATCTTACTTGTTGCGATCCCCTGCTAGAATGTGTTTGCTTCTCCCCATAAACTGTTGCCCTAATTCACTCACAACATTGAGCCCCATTCAAATATCAGCTTTTTTGTTGTGTGTTTTATTAATGGACCGGCGGGTACTTGAGCGTAAGTGCTAAATCATTTGATTCGTGTACCCTGCTGCTAGGGGTGCGGAAATGTATACTGGGAATTGTTTACCGAAACGTATGTTCACTCAATGATAACGTTCTAAAACTCACAATGTATCAAACAGGTAAAATATCGCTACCAACTGGGCTTATGAATTTAACCATAATATAGTATGAGTACTATATTATGGTTAAATTGATGATGAATCATATATGAAATAATGAAATAATAGAATATGAATGATGATGATGAGTCATACCTAACATAAAATAATGATTTAGCTGATATTATTTTGTGCTGATACTTAGTTGAAGAAAAAGCAACGCCCCGGGCGTAGCTAGTTTTTCTAATAAATTATAACACAGAATAATAATAAGACAGTCGATTTACGCTTTTTGTTCTAGAATCCAAGGAGCGCTGAAAAACTAAAGTTATTGCGTCTCAAATTATACGGTTCAGGGCATAACACAAATTAAATTTACCCTTACTCTGACTTCAGTTTCACCTTTGCGCCCCTCGAACTTGAAACGGCTAGCGTTCAAGTATGTTATATCAATTTGCATTTACATATAAAAATGTTTATTTCAAATTACCGTATAATGAGCCTTAAATGCTTGTAATCAAGTGATTGTTTCACTTCTCCGAAGAACCATGCGCCAGTCTTCCAAGGTCGGTGTTTTGTCGCCTTGAAATGTAGAGTCTAGGAACTTGTCGGCATTTATGTAATAACTACTTGATAATTTTGTTAAAGACGTGCTAACATTATGGAAAAGCAGACATTTTGAGAAAAATACATTTTAGGAAAACAAATATTTTTTCAAGCCAGTATATATGTATTTACGGATATAGTCAAATATAATTAATTTATTATTATTAAAAATCTACAAATAGCTTTTTTATCTATTATAATTGCTAGTTGGTGAAAGGACACTAAGCTATTTCACTCGCTTGTTAGTTAGCTATTAGTAGTTACTTTCCCGACCCCACTATTCAGTGTTATTGAACAGAATAAGAGTAAAACCCACCACTCGTTAGCGTATGCTAGGTTTTATTCTAAAAGTCCTGCTGACATAGAACAGAGGTTGATTAGAAAAAACCGACTTCCAACCTTTTCCTTCCTACAATGGAACACATGACAGAGTGAAACAAGGAAAGATAAATATTAAAGTCAAATAGACATCGATGCCTTCAGAGCAAAAACAATGTCCCATTGGAATGAATAGAGTCCAGAAAAGGGTTTGTCAGAAAACAGCTTTTATTGAAGCCCAGTTAAATGATCTCTCTGATAACAATAAAACGAGCTCGTTTTAACCTTAGGGTGTTTTTTTATATTAACGTTTTTTCTGCTATTAATGTTATATTAACGTTATATGTGCATTGTGCACGTTACATTTTGTACGAGCGTTAAGACGCGCTGTTAAGCTCGGATGCACGCAGATCGCCTGCGATGTCATGACAGTAAAGACGTGCGTTTCCGTGCCTGATACGAGCATGGTATAATACATGGTATTCGGCAAAGTTAAACGTGCGTTATATGATCGAAAAAAAAAACGCTTAAGTTGCGCTTTACTTTTTTGCCGTTTTTTTGCTATTGTCCTTTTAAATGTTTCATTTCGCAAAATGCAATAACAGTCCAACCACTACTATGTCTCAGAAGGGAGCACAAACTGGGTACTTTGTTCTTATTTGCATTCAGCTTCTTTTCATTGCTCGACAAATGTTTTATTTCTTATTCTATTTATAGTTTGGCTGAAGTTTTCTCTTTGACATGTTTATAAAGAACCGTCGGATATAGAATACAGAAATGAAAGGGAATAGTTTATTTAGTTATTTACTGAAGGCGGTAAAACTTGTTCTTAGTTTGCTATAATAACAATTATTATAAACAGCTGCGCACCGCGGTGTTACCCGCCTGTCGAGGCTGTATCTACTTCGTTTTTCATTCCTTTGCGAGGTTTAAATACAGCATATACTGAATGTATTAATGTCATAATGACGTTGCAATTTGCGTCATCTACGCGTCAAGTATCCCTTGATCAGCATCGCCAATTATCAGTGTGCCAATCAACGCGATCTACGGCGACCATAGACTTAGTATTTACATAGAAACGTGGCCAATCACGTGATAAACAGAGCGCAATGGCCCGAGGTGCATTATGTTAATGTGACTGCAACGTTTTAGGTTAGGGCTGTAGTAACGTGCTAGTTTTGGAGTTGTAAGCTTTCACTAGAAATAGGGGTTTTAGTGAAATTGAGAGAATGGTTCGTCAGACTTCTGATTTGTGGAGTAGAGCGAGTAGTTTACAAGAGTTGATAATTATGATAGTGATGCTGTTCAGTTTTCATAATGTTAGTATTAGTTTTATACTTAAACTGTTACGTCACTGGCGTCGATTTGAGTATCAGTTATTTAGTGGAATGTCCAAGGATATTTATTTATTTATTTATTTTATTTAAAAACCATAAATTCAGTATGAAATATACATTTCTTCAAAAATAGTTGAGTTACTTTCACGCTACTTAAAAGCTAGTTACTTGCCTGTAACTAGCTTTTAAGTAGCCGTCTCTGATCGTGACCAAATTAAGAAGAATCAACTAACACTACCTGGAGTATGTTTTGTTGATGATCTTATTGTTGAATGAGAAACTGAGAAGCAAACTTTAGTAGCGTTTCAGTAAACTAATTTGACAGCACCAAAAATGTTGCCGTCCCTTTCACAACGATCGAAATAAAAAGGATGGCATCAATGGCTGTTAAATTTGTTTTTGCGACATCTGAATTGATACGAATATTAGTGTGATTGGTGTGACAAATTCTGAAAACTGCAAACCCTGGTTACGAGTATCGTGTAATTGTATACGAGTCGTAACTAATTGGTTGTAACTATATGCTATTCATATTGGAGCATTGCAACTTTGATGTGTTTCGCCTGCTCGCCTCATCATCAGTGATAATTATAATGGATGATGATGTAGATACTCATTATTTAACATTTTGCCATATTAAAGTTTAAATTGTACAGTAAAATGATAAATAGAGCAAATTAAATTTCAGATGATTTATGAATGAAAAGTGTATTGTTGTTTCAAAGTCAATTTATTTATTATTTGACTGCTGAATTTATTATTTTGACCATCATTATGTCGAAAGTATAATAACAGTAGGTATCTACCTATCTTCTTTTCTATTAAATTTCTGTCTCCAGTCTATGTTTACTAGGGTGTCCCTTATTTGACCAAAAAATTTTTTTTTTCGAAATTCTGTATGCATACCCTCTATATTTTTTATAAATGCTAAGACGTATTTAAATATGAAATTTTATCTTTCTAGCATGATTGGAACCCGTGCCGACAGAGCCACAAAGTTTATCAAAAATCGTGTTTTGCCCAGGTATATTGGTTTGATATAAAACTGATATAAATGCAACAAATGAAGTGAATCAAAATTAAAATAAAATAAGATAAACATTATTATTCATTTAAACACATAATATAATAACAATCAAGTAGGGTAACTTTTCTTTTAATGTCGTTTGTTACAGTCCGGTACGAATTTCTATGCTCGAGGACTCAGCGCAACAAAACCGATTTTTCTCTTCTTCAGCCGTGACAAATCTGTTAAAATTTTGCATTCATTTGACAGCCCATTCAGTTGTGTCATTTAAAAACCTTACAAAGACCTTTTTTTAGCTTCTGGAAAAGCATAGTTACCATCCCACTAAGATCAAACTTCTTGGAGAAAACTGTCGTCGATCTGCAGTCGACATAAACATTTTTTGCCTTTTCCGATACGAAATCGTCCAGTGCTTTGACTATAAAAGAAATACAGGTTAAATAGGAAAACAAAAACCATAACAAGATGTGTAGAAAACCTAAAAATAAATACTTCGCTTACCAAACAAATTTTGGGACAGTTCTTCCTTTGATGGCACGTAACGTTTGATAAAATCTAAGCTTTTGTCCCTCTTTAAGTTGGCAATCATTTTAATTTTAGTTTGTTTTTCAACTTAACCATATAAAAGTGATAGAACTACTGTCTCATCACTTAGATTATAAGGCACAATTGATGGCTTTTGATTATAGGAACTTAGAAATTATACCAACTTCTTTGTATTCTTTTGACGCCTTTTTGAAGCAAAAATCTTGATTAAGAAGTTTAATTTAAAGCCAATGTTTAACATGCAATGTGGCAAAAGTCAGCACGTAAAGCGTTTTTGTCCTTTTTTGATTTGTGACTGAAGCAAGCATACTTTTAAGGAAAAAATCGCTCTCGCCTTCTTCAGTTTTCTTTTTTTTTGTAATCTCTCTTCAAACATGATATATACACCAAAAATGTTCTTCAAGCGGTTAGAAAATGACTTTTTGGGAATTCTTATTTTTTTTATGAACATAATGCACTCTCTAATCACAAGATTTGCACATTCACTGACAGTCAGATTGACTTTACGAATTTTCTTCAAGTAAAATTAGACTACGAGAACTTGTCGACTAGATATTTTTATATATTATATTATAGACCATTTTTATTTAAAATAATTTATGTTTCTCATTGCGTAATACCTCTAGCATCTTAACACAATAAACAATAATGTACTAATCTTAAAAATCGTATATAAAATGACAAATGAAACACGTAGTTACGGGACGCAGTACTGTACCAGCGTAAAATGTATGGAAAACTTAAATCGCGATTCGGCACGGGTTATCGTTTATAAATCGGGCCAATATTTATTTCTAGACTATACAGGGTCCATACGCACGATTTGAGAGGGTATGCGTAAAAATTAAGCGAACTTGAAAAATAAGGGACACCCTAATGTTTACCATCCTTGAGGATAAATCGTGAGCCTATTTACATTTATTACGCACTTTTCGGTCCTAGGTCAAAATACGCTAAGCGCTAACTTTAAATTCGAATGTCCATCGACACACGCTCAGTTCGCGGCTAATCACGTCGACATCTGGCGACATCGATCATGTTGAAATTCGGCGCGTACAAATCCGGCCAGCGCTGGATTATCCGACTCCGATAATTCGTCATAGAACTCTAGGTTCGTCAAAAATATTTGTTTTTATAGAACGTGCTAGTACTTAGATTAAGAAGGTTTGTTTAAGGTGCCTGTATGGGTGAAACTAGCGCCACCACCGATTTTATTTTATTATTACGTTGAACAAGGAATTATAAAATCGGCGGTGGCGCTTGTTTCACCCATAGAGGCACCTTAACCTATTTGGTTAGATCTCTCAGTTAATGTGAGAAGAATCACATGAATGAAGAATCACAGGCTGTTCTGTGAGAGCTTGTACCTACCTACACATTAGACGTTTTGAACACACCGAATCACACTACAAACTTATTATACCCCTCTTTGTCGGAGCTCAAAACTGTCCAATAACCTCCACGGAAATCAAAACCACAGATATCGAAACTTCCTTTACTTAAATACTTCTTATCTTTACGTTATTTTCTACAATGTTCGTAGGTTTATTTATACACGCTACTTGACAACACAAGACACGCGTAGCGCGGGTCAAAAATACCGTAATAATTTGTGACGTCTCGCAAGGGTTGACTTTTAAACTTAGGGGGCTGTTTACAACCCCCAACCCCCACCGGAGGCCACTTACCGGGCGACATATAAACTTAAGAGATACCTCGCCTGGAAGTGGCTTACAAGTCATTTGGATTATGTTATAGTTTCGTATGGTTTTGGATATCTAAGTCGGCAGTGGATGTTCTAAAATTATTTATATTTAAAATTATTTGATAGCTCGTATTCCTATTTAAAGTAGGCGGAATTTGTTTATGTTGGCCTAAAATTACCGTAGAAAATGATTTTTTCTTTTGTTTTTCAATGAGTCCTAAATTATAATGGTATCACATTTGACTGACTGGATATTTCCCTAGCAAAAAGTATTTGTAAGGTTTTATGATTTTAATAGTTCGTGAAGTGTTATTATATTTTTCAAGTGTTTTTTAAATAAGTTTGTAATTATTTATTCTCATTTTCGTTATGCGAAAAGATATAAGTAAGTAATTAAAAAAAAAATGAACTGTAAGATTTTATCTTCTAGTCATGTTAAGACTCGAAACTATTCAATAAAATATCAAGCAACGACAAGATATTCTTGAACAATTGTTCAAGATATTCTTGAACAATAAGATATCAAGCACAATTTACTCATAACATCTCTTCCAGTTCCCTAGCTCAAGACATAAACCCCTAAGCAGATAATTCACCTAGTTGCGTCGGAGTCGCCACCTGGGACACATAATTACCTCAACACATCCTAAGGCACTGTCTACAATAGCGCAGGAATCACGGCCCTACATATTATCTCGGATAGTATTTGGGTCAAGTACACAATATCGATATTTACAAAAGCAATAGGATTATGTAAGCCCTTAACATAAATATCTCGCTTTACTTCGAGAGATTGTGCTTTTGGAGTTTTCTAGCCTAACGGTGAATGAATAAGTGGGCACTTAAATAGTCTCAGTATTTTGATAAATTAAGATTAATTCTAAAAATAAAGTCGTAGGTACTCAAACTGTTGCCTGCTTCATGCAACAACCTTCCCAAAACCACATTGTTGCTTAACCGTAACGTAGTACCTATATTGAAAACAAAGAAAGTTATATTAAGAAAGTAATCCGGCGGAAAACATCAGGCTTTTAAATATAATAATAAAAATAATCATTCGGTTGATCTAAACTATACCATATTCAACCGTACTAAGAGCGCAGTAATAATTCGTTGGCAGATGTTTTCACACATAAAACGCTGTCATAACCCAATGTTTATAGTAACTAACCTGTGTTAGTGAAATTTGCCTGGAAACTAGAAACGTAAAATCCTTAGTTCTTCCAGTAAGATATTGGATTGGTTTCGTTGTACTCTAGTTTATACCGGCGCAGCTGCAGATAACGCTTCACTTTACTGATTGTAGCTCTTTTATTCCACTTTAAACTTATTAGGAATGGAAGTATTCCTCTATTTAGTTCTGTCTGTTTACTACGTAAACTGATATAAACCAGTAGGTCTACTCTATAAGCAAAAAAACGATGCACCGTGAAAATCATCGCAGTCCAACTTATGTTAGTAAACATCCTAATTCAGTTTCCACCAACACAAGCTGGCCTGCGATTATTGGCACGATGCATCGTTTTCGGTTTTTAGAGTAGACCTACAGACTGATTGCCTAAATACTACCCAGTAAAACCCATTCTCTGCCCCATTTCCGTGCACTCTGCAGCAGTAGGCTATGGGACAAAGGAGACGCGGATCACATTTGCGTCATGGACGCTGAACGCTATAGTGTTTAAAGTAAAGCTTGTATTGTTCTGACTTCTTTTTTTATAATAAATGAAAAAACTTACCTACTAAAAGTTTTACGGCATCGACGGGATTCGATTTGCGAGATACAAGCGATCACCCTTAAGCCGGGTTGCTTACCACTCGGCTAAGAAGCCCTAGCCTCTTTTTATATTTAAAATCGTTAGATTCTGGACGAAAGAGATGGCATAGAGCGAGCTTGTACAAAGAATGTTCGTTCGTTCGTATGAGCAAGTGGCCAACTCAGGTGAAGAAGAATGTGAAAATCGTGATTAAGTGCATCTGGTAAAAACGATTTAAGAATCTAAGGTAGATAGAAATCAATGGAAAGTACTAGTGCCTACTCGCGCAAAGTTGTATCGAGTAATTGAATGCACCGTGTATTTGTTTTCAAGACACCTAAGGCGCTTGGTTTGTTTAAAATTCCGTAGACATTGTCGAGTAGGAAATTCAATTTGGGCGATGTATACGCTCGGGTAGGACTAGGGTTGTTACTAGGAAATCAGGAAAGGCGGAGAAACCTAACCATTTCTTCCTACAACGAATAAACACATTTTCTTCGCTAGGTAATTTTGATATTTGAATGTCGTTTACGTTTGAAAACGTTAGTAAAGATAACTGATGCTCCTACTATTTAAATAGATAAATAAAGTAGACAGTTCAGTAATATTTTAGTTATGCCTAAACAAAATGTTTAATTAGGTATTAGTTGTCATAAAATAAACACAGTTGGATACGTAAAGCATTATATCGCAATTTTAGCCGGAAAATCCTAAAAACCGGTCATTCAGCTCCCCTTTTCGGTGGGACTAGCTTTAATTTAAACAAAACCGGTAAAGTTACCGGCTTAACGAGTTGCGCAACTGAGGGTTAGATGTCTCTTGTCCCCACTGTTTTGTGTCTAATCTATCTCTGATAACGGTATACTACTTCCGAGAGATAGTGCACCAGAAAAGGGACAGAATTCGGGACAGGAAGCCAATAAACCTAAAAGTTGACGTGTCGACGTTTAATAACTTTGTGATACGTTGTTGACACGACATGGATGGGTTTATGACCTATCCTTCTATCAGAAAATTAAGAGCTTTCGGAACTTTGAAAGAAGTACATGTCAACTAGTAAATAGGTTGCTCCTTACTTTTACGATTCATAAAAATGGTTTACATCACTTTTCTCAATTATTTCTCCTTACTACTCCTTCCGAGTTGGAGCTTCTGTTTCTTAGTTTGCGCAGTGCACATCTAGTTCGTTTTGTATCGTGGTGTATCGCACATAATCAGTAGTTTTTCATAATAATTTTTAAACGTCAAGCCTACTCTATCTCAACAAACTTCCAGGTACAGAGCTCCGTTAAGTATAGGCGTTGATTACCTACTCGAGTATAAATAAATTTATTAGCAAACATCTTATTGGAATATGGATTTACCAAATTTAAAAACATAATAAAATATAAGTCATAGTTTTTTTTTATTTTACTCTCTTTTTTCTATGTTAGGTTAACTATGGATATAATTTCGATGATCATCCTTTTTAACTCCCGAAACAAAAAGAGGGTGTTATAAGTTTAACTTGCGATCGCTAGCCATCAGTCAGCCTGGAAAGCAGTATCATCACGCCAGAGCGTCTTCAAAGCTCATTTTAGAAATTTACACATTTGTTAAAGCCTTTGTTTTGGCCTATCCGGCTTGCCGTGTCTTGGCGTAGGATTTGCCGACGTTCGCACATACTCCTCGAGATTTTCCTGGATTTTAGTGAATCCTTCCTAAAGCCGGATTTCATTGACTGTATGCGTTTCTAACTGATGTTAATGTTATCTACTTAAATTATATTTTGCTTTCTTTTAAATATGTAATTTGACACACCTCCCAAGTAACATTTTAGTTTCTGAAATGGTTTGAAAAAGGTTTTAGAACCTTTTTAGAAAGTCTCAAGGTTCTGGGTGATTAGTCTCCAGATCGTTACAATAACCTTCTCAATTTATCCTGTAGTCCAAAAGGGCCCAACATACAGAACCTCCGCACAACGTTTTGGCGTTAAGTGGTCAGGATAAAAAAGCAAATCCCAGAAACTAAATTTAACCTTCTCAAAACCCAATGGGCCTTGCTGAGTCTTTAACAGAACTTACATGCAAGCCTTGAATTAGACTCAAATTGACATAGAAAAAGTCTTGTAGGTAAGTCCAATTCAAGTTTTAATTGAAGATCATTTTGAGATCAAATTGGATTACGAAAATATAAAATAGGCTATTTTGGGATTCATAAAGATTATATTAGGTTTATTAAGACTTTAAAAGACATGTGAATAAATAAAATGATGGCGACTTTAATTCGTAGTGATTTTTATTGAGACAGGTTATTATGATACTGTTATCACTGAACGTATTGGTCAGTTTTACTGCGACGGTTACTTTGTCGATGAAATAGGTCTCGATACCCAGTATAAAACTTACGGGCCCTCTGAAATACGTCATTTTGTATAATTTAGGTACCTACAATAATTTACTAAAAAAAATATTTTTTTTTTTACAAAAAAATACTTAAAGGATCAGAATTTTAAATATATTAACTATGTGTATCACAAAACTGAAATTAAAATCTTATTATAGCGAAAAATGTTAATTTAATTGCTTACGAAATTAGATTTTAATGTAATAAAATGGCCGACTTGATACCAGAACCTAAAGGTTTGAGGTTTAACTAAGTTATGATAAAAAAGCCATGGCTCTAGCTCTTTTGCACTTAAAAATTACCAAAAGGACTTTCAATATACTAAACTAGGAGCTACTGGTATATTTAAAGGCTAATTCAGGATTTTATAGTAATAGTCAGGTCTAGTTGGTTGTTATTTAGTCAAATGTAATCTATGTTATGCCTATTAGCCTGCGATAAGCTTTATTGGCCTAATTAACAACTTTATGCGGCTACTTAGATCAGTGTCCAAAGCTTGCTGAAACCATTAGGTATTACTCATTGTGAGTGATTTCTCCATATAGGATGTTTAATTTTGGAAGGGGTTCACTACTTCTCATCTAAATGAATAAAAATTATTTACACTTACACTAAGAACAGAATTTAAACAATAACAAAAACATTTACATTGGGCGGCCTATCGCTAAAAACGATTTCTTCCAGGCAATCTTTGGATGTAGAGGAGTTACATACAACGAATGGAAGATTGGTCAGGTGCATAAAAACCAGGAAAAATAAAACTTCTACAAAAATATAGTAAAAAACTTACTAAAGTACCTAATAATAAACTACATAAACGAATAAATTATTGTAAAACTAACTTAAACCTACACAGGTCTAATGATAATTATATTGAAATAGAGATAGGTATGTACATACAAAATAAATCAGTAGGTAAGTAACTGAACGATTCCAGGTGAACTCCTACAGATAGGAAATTACTTTAGTAAGTTTTTTACTACGTTTTTGTTGTTTTAATTTTCCTGGTTTTTATGCACCCGACCAATCTTCCATTCGTTGTATGTAACTCTTCTACATACAAAGATTGATTGAAGAGATCGTTTTAAGCATTTCAGATCCTTTGAAGATGATACAAAGTAAGTTCTTGTTAATGCTACTAATTGCATCAGACATGACATCTACCGTAGTCTGCATATACATTTGAAGATCGCCTGTATAAAGGTTGTACGAAGAAGTAAGAAGATTTGAATTAATAAAAAGTGCGAGAAAAAGAGGAGATAAAATGCCACCCTAAGGTACACTGGCCAACATAAGGCTCCAAGGCGAAAAGGTATCGTCAACTCGAACTCGTTGCCGACGACCAAGCAGATAACTGCGAAACCAGTCAACCACTGATGAAGTTATGTTATGCGAGCGTAATGAATCATATTGTATTGGTCAAAATCTACAGTTTTGAAAGCATTACTGAAGTCTAGTTATTTCAAGTTAGTCAACTGACCAAGTTTTATCAAGTTAGTCAACTGACCAAGTCTAGATATTTCAAGTTAGTCAACAGACTGGGCATAATGCTGGATAGAGCCCTTTCATATAAATCCCACTGCTTCAAAGTCAAGCAAACAGTAGGAACTCGGAACAATCTCCTACGGCGCCTCACTTCCACGAGGTGGAAGTGAGGCGCCTGAAGTCTTGCGGACGACCGGTTTATCTCTGTCCTTCTCCGCAGGTGAATTTACTTGCCCAGTGTGGCACCGCTCTGCTCACGCAAAAATGGTTGATGTAGCACTTAACGAAACGTGCCGCTTTATAACCGGATGCCTTAAGCCCACGCCTCTAAAATTGCTTTATCCGCTGGCAGGCATTGCCCCTCCTGAAGTTCGTAGAGAGGTAGCGTGTTCTATCGATAAACGAAAGCAGGAGACAGCCAGGCGAGATCCACTATACGGTTATCAGATGCCTCCAGTACGGTTAAAAAGCCGTAGGAGCTTCTTAGGGCTAACCTCGCCTACGGAAAAGAATGCAACAGCCGCTCGATTGGAGCTGTGGATTTCCTCTGGCGTCGCAGATTTTATTACCCTCAGCCGATCAGCTACCACCTGGCCTTGATCTGACATGGCCAATGTGGAAAGCGTTAAACCGACTCCGAACTAAAGTTAGCCGTTGCAGAGAGAATTTGATAAAATGGGGATTCCGAGACGCTACACCACTCCAGTGTGATTTTGGAGCTGCCGCTCCGGATATGGCGCATTTACTTGTATGCCATAAATGTGCCCTACCAGCTGCATGCAACCAAGACCTAGTAAACGCTACCGATATACAGACCATGATAATTTAATTGTTGATACATCGAAACGATAGAAGAAGAAGAAGAAGACTGACCATTCTCCATTCCAGATCTTACGTCGTCAGTGATCTTATAACAAGCGCTGTAACAGTGCTATGACCGGGACGGATACCAGATTGGAGAGGATTGAGAAGGTTATTTTTGATAAGGAAGAAACTAAGCTGACCACGAACAAGACGTTTAAAAACTTTGGAAAGGAATGGAACAATGGAAGTTGGATGCAAATCGGTTAAGATGCCTATATGGGTGAAACTACGCCACCGCCTAAAGCAGGCGTAACCTATCATAAGCTTATTTTTAATACCTATGTAATAGTTTTATTTTGTATGGTTTAGGAGGAGTAGCGAAGTTGCACTTGGTGACCACCAAACTCTGTTTTCGCTACTTCTCCTGTTTTCACAAACTGTACATTCATTTTTTTTAATTCTTTTGTTCAACGTAAGTATTAATAAAATAAATAGGCGGTGGCGCTAGTTTCACCCATATACAGGCACCTTAAAGAGCAAGTTTAAGAAGAATAATAATACTTAGGCTTCTTTCCATACAGAAGCTTTATAATACTGAAAAATTAAAAATGTAAGTTAAAATAGTACCTATTAACTTCATGGATAATCAAAACGATTATTCACCGATTACCGATTACCCAACCAATTTATTACTTCCCATTTTTTTTTTTGTTTTTTTTTTGCATAATAACAAACACATAAATAAAAAGCTCTTCTTAACGTCACATGCGGTAAATGGACTAAAAACTAATACATTTGATCAAACATTAGTTGCTCGAAAAAGTACACAACTGAATTATCCATGACACCTATATGAATCGGTAAGATTTATTGTTTGCCACGTCGATATATCAAAATCCTTAAAAAATCAATAATGATCAATTACAATAAGCATCGGTCTGTCTGTCGACCTAAGTATATTACTGTTGTAATAATTACCTATGTATTAAATAAAATGTTTATACCACTGTTGATAATTTTTTGCCAGAACAACCTGTATAGTTGCAAAGTGATCCAAAACGCATAAAAAAAGTCTTACAACGCTCTTCCTTAGATTTTAGGACTAGAAACTATCCTCATAAATACCAAAAAGAATTTTAAAATTCCAATTAATCTTAACTTTTGCCAAAGAGACTAGAATTGATCAACAAAAAAACCTAAAAGCCTTGCAAAGGTTTTGAATTACTCTTACGAATATCAGCAAAATGTGTTTCTGAATAGGCCCTGGTTGGGTTGCATCTTCATCATTGTACAACCAACTAGCCATACTTTAGCATGATGGAGTGCCAAATTAAAACTAAGACAGAACCATTTTAGAACCATAAGCTCTTAGAACCATTTAGCTAGTATGCTAACTTTATATTAACCTCTTTTGGAAGCCTAAATGGTTTTTCAAACAACTATTCAGGCCTAGGAGCTGATTGCTATTGAAAAAACTAAGTTAGAACTTGAAGTTAAATCAAAAACTAGAATATTACCATTTGAGGACTTATAAGCATATTTCAAAACCAAGGTGTCGAAAAAATGTTACTTGGGCTATGACTACCCCTTAGACATCTTTAAAGGATCTAAATTAAAAAATCTGAAAGAATTTGTCCATTTTGTCCTTAATTTTCATATTAGTAATCATATTTAATTTTATTTTTTCTTCTTAAATCTTTCAGTGACTTCTTTTTTTTTTTTTTTAACTTAGCTGATGGTTAAAAAAATTATGAGTACCTATAATTAAGGAACCTTATGGTTTGACGTTATTTCCTTCTATAAAGTGGTTAAAGTATGACGGAGACCACGTTTACCAAAGGTATAAACGTACACGAACATTTTTTATTAGAAATACCAACATCAATTTGCCACTCTACTCTACAAACCGAAAACGATACATCGTGCCAATAACCATACAGAAGCTAAACTGCGATTATTTTCACAATGTATTGTTTTCGCTTTTGGGAGTACCTACCCTGTTTCTCACAGTTTCAAAACTCAAACATTTTTTCTGAAGCTATTTTCTTTCCACATTCTTCACCGTCGACCAAGCATCGCCAGTATTCTCTAGAGTCTAGACAATCCTCAGAAATCGAACATCGACCGTCGCAACCGTTGTACTTGTAACAAGTAGGTACCTACCTACTGCAGTTACGTGATGACTTCCGCTGGAGTTTGGCGGTAATACCGGTTTTGACCTAACCTAATCTATCTACTACCTTCGAGATTCTTATTAATGAAATTTAGTATGCAGGGGATTTCAGGGGCGATAAATCAATCTTACTAAGGATTAAATTTTAGACACTGACGTTTTATCCGTGTTTTCTTGCAATGAAAAAAAATACCGGTCTTCCAAGTTTTCAGCAACTGTTTCGACAACTCCACAATTCAGCAATAAACGTCGCAACCAAACGTATTCGCTCGCACGGGACTGCGCGTTTAAAAACGTTATAAATTAGAAATAGCATGTTATTCCGTACAGCAATAATGGAAAACATAAATCTAAGAGACAAATTGGTGTCCGGACAGAACTGCGGCCCGAAGACGAGGACGTTTCTGCTTTCATGCCTCTTGACAACGCTTTAGTTGCGTACGAAAACAATTCTTGCTACATCAGCTTAGAACCTTATCCGCTCGTAACTCGATCCATTTTCCTCTAAATCAGCAGCATTTCCAACGATGCCTGCAGATCCACCTGCAAACTTACGCTTGCGGTTGAGCAGATCCTAGTTGTACGGCATAAGGTCGTAAATTGCAGCGGATGCGGTTGCAATAGATTGTATTCCGAGTTAATTCCGTACCGGTCACGTCTCGTTGCAAACGGACGGGCGGGCATAGAAAACGTCGTCCCTGTCAAGTTAAGTCGGTCGATTTTTCTGTTTCGACGGAGTCAAACCAGTATTTCAATTTTAATTTTTAATTTTTATTGAGGTTAAACAACAGCGTTGCAGTAAATAATGGAGCATTCATAACTTCCTACATTAAATCCGATGCCTACCAGATTCCTTATAAAAGTGACTTGTGTTGTGACATTATTCAATGGGCGTACCTAACGAACGTTTCATCCCTGCACTTGATTTCACATGGACATGACATTTTTTGCTCTACCGCATAGTTTGCTTGCGCTTTTTCTGGCGTGAAAACTCTTGATTGATACGAGGGAAAAATGATTGGGTGTTGTAGTTTTTCTGTCATATGCAAGGCATTTCACTTGTTATAGTTGTTTCGCTCACATTTTAAAGATTGTGAGGCCAGGTCGCACGGTGTTTAAAGCAAAAACAAACACAAATTTGTAACATACGTTGTAGTCAAACTATGTAACACGGTAGGCTCAAAACTCCATTCGAAAAAGCATCAAATAGTAAGCAGCGTTAAAGTTGTATTTCTGTAAATAAACAAAGACTAACAAAAAATATATTAAAGCCCTCAAACCGCCAAATATCATTAACTAAGTATAAACGTATATTTTAATACAGATTTACAGCTGCAGAAAGCGACGTCACAATGGACAACTTCCAACTACCCGCAAATTCGGTCATTTTGACGACGGAAAGTTTGTCAAGAAGCAAATTAGTGGGCGACGAAGAAATGGGGCGTTTCGCATTCATTCTGAGAACCCCTTACTATCTACCCGAAAATCTATTATGATGAGTTTCGAGGGTTCGTGATTTTGACTTTTAATTGTGTTAGAATATGGATGATATCTTTGAATGGTGTGTTAGGGAAAATAAACGTTTTTTGTTACTGTGTGTGTACAATGGGAAACGATAACATGCCATACAGTAATTGTAATCATTTGGTTAACTTCTCTCTTCGAAAGCTGTATGTTTTAAAATTATCATATAAAATATTTTGTGTATAAAGGACGTACACCGACCATTTAACAAAGCAAATTGTATGATAAAAAATTACGCTTAAAACTCTGCTCACTTCAAACTATACACATTAATTCAGATTTATATTTATCAACGCATCTAGAAAGACAGTTCAATTTCCATCTCACACTATCGAGTATATTTCGATAGCTGAGTAGATAGGTGAGCTCCTATCGTGAACCATTAGTGCGGGTATGCACCGGACGGTAGAGTTCTGGACAACTGTGCAATTTGACGCGACGACGCCACCGTCTAATTCACAATCTTCCAGCCAAGTCGATAGAAAATGGTATATTAAAATTGGAACGATCGTGGTATCTTGTCTAGTGTATTGACGATGCAACGTTCTACGTCAGCACAATATGGCTAGATGACCGATACTGACATGCATAACTGAGTGCTTCAGGATTCGGAAGATGTAAGAGGTAGCTGAGCTTTGGATGTGTGTCGGTCGACTACACATGCCAATAGGGTGCAAAGATTGAAGGGTGAATTAGATCGATCCTATCGGTGTATTTAAATCAATTTCTATACATTTTTGTTCACAATTGTAGATGTAGATTACAAATGTAACTTGAGTACCAGTAACCACGCCCATTTTTTCTCGTTATTTTTGTTGCTGAAAGATTCCTTAATCAAAATGAGATCACAGTAACGTACTAAAATAAAGAAATACCTAACACAATTCACTGTCACTAAGCAGAAACAGGCAAGACCCGCTATTCGTTAATTTCTCAGTGTTTACCTTGCTCTCGCTCGTATTAGATTATGTGAATTTATTCTCTTTCTACTCCCATTTCCTGCGCGTAGAGTGTTTTACTTGTTACACTGCCATTAGAAAGAAAAACATGCGAGTTTGCTTTGCTATTGAAAATTGCCAAGTTTTTATATAATACATTATTGCTATAAAAACGTTTATTATCTGTTTGAAAAAGAACGTGGAATGCTTACTTTACTACTAAGTACTATGTATTTGCATGTGTAGATTTTTTATGTGGATGAAATCCTTTGAATTGTCTAGGAGGTAGCCTGTTCGCTATTCAACAAGACAATTTCAAAGGATTTTGAGTTCCTAAAGAATTAGAATGTCTACCATAATTAGGAATATGTGATCCTGCATATTGTAATTTTATTTACACACGCCGTGTTTCTAACGACGTGCGTTACCAAGCTTTGAATGATATTCAGTTACAGGCCTAGTTAGTAAACCTTTGCACACGTTACAAATTAATTGGCGTCGTAAATGCGCGTTTGTGGAAAGCGTCGATGCGATGGCGCGTTTAAATACGCTGTGTGCATAGGCTCTTATTGTTTCTCCAATTGGGTTTTATTACCAATATCCTAAGCATTAAAGTAATAGCCGGATACTTTCTTAACTCATATTCGTAGAACCTTGTCAATATAGTGATTTTAATTGCATTATGTATGGGCACTGTTTTATTTCAACGGCAGCGCTTGTTGTGTGGATTTATTTATAGTTTGTTTTTAATTTCCACCCGCTGATTTTTTGCGTGGACCTATTTATAATTTATAGGAATTCTTGGAATTTATGCAAGTGTTGGTAAGTTTTATTTAGATTTGGAGCAAATATTTTATGAATTTACGCCAACTTAAGTCTATTTTTTTGTCAGAATAGGTAACGATTATGATTACGACGGCAACGATTGCAGATTATGTTAATTTTCTCAGAACTTATTATTATTATTTATTTTATACTAATACATTTTAAAAAAGTTCATTCAAAAATACTTTTTGTACATGTTCACATTCGCATATTCAGTCTAAACATGATTTAGTCTCACTAATTGTACCAAAAAAATATGATGAAAATTAAATGCTTTTTATCTGGGGTTTTCGTGCTTTGAAACTTTTACACTTTTACAGTCGTTAAGCCATGACGGAGGGCTTTCAGCGGGTTAAAATCTCCATCACCAGAGGCTTAGCTCATACGAACTTAAGTACTTAATTTATCGTTTTAAATGATTTCAAACTGTTAAACTACCAGTAGTTGCGTATCCGAATAATCATCTTATCAATAATTTCATTCTGACGTCAAAAGGGTTCAGTGGCCGAATTGGTAAAAGGCACTCCGGCTTGAGGAGAATCACTTGTAGGTATCATTTGGAGTCGCGTTGGAACAAGCAATAGAATCACCTAGCATGTAAGACGAAGTCGAAGTGATACTTGTGGTTCTACCGAAATAAATATTTTTTTCCGAAATAAATATTTTTATCCTGTTAAATCGAAAATTGTTAATATAAATTATTATGAAATTTTCAATGAATTGCTTAATTTATCCGATGTTTTCATCTGAAATGCAGCTTTGTATTTCCCAGCTGTACGTTTCTTGAGTGCACGAATGCGCCGAAGGTGTAAACATAAAGTGCGGTGTAGTTCGCAACTAATAACCAGCACTATTTACGAGTTGCTGCGACCACTAATTGCGTCTTATTGTGATTTGTGACCTGAACTTTATATGTGGTGAATTGTTAGAAGATTAATGCCATTTATTAGATTCATTATGATATTTATTGTTCAGTAGAGATTCATGATTTATTTTTCGTAGCAAAGTAATTATTAGTAAAAATACAGTACAACGTGTGAACTCTACATTTTTGGTGAATTGTTAAAAGATTAATATAATTTATTAGATTTATTGTTAAGTGATAATGTTTATTTATAGATTTATATCTCCCTTCGAAGCTCGAAATTGCTCTGCTCTTAACTCTGGACACCCATTCAAAATGTGACTGCACAGAACGTCGCTTGAATCACATATCAACCGAGGGTTGTAACTCCTACTTCATTAAAATATAATTTTATAGTAAAATAATTATTTAAAAACTACATCTTGTCCGCCGTATTCTTTATTGTACATACACAAAAACATAACTATTAAAAATACTTACATGCTGAAAAGACATGAACAAAGGCGAGCTTAACTCTAAAAAGAGTTTCGTTAGTGGAAAGATGAAAAGTTTTCCTTTTTAATTTATAGTTGTTTATCATCCTCTTGTGTCCCACTGCTGGTCAAGGGTCTCCCTTGATTTCCAAGACTTGCGCCCACTCTTTTGTATAGAATAGTAAATTTGTTACACAAATAAAATTACCGGCTTGAGTAGGTACTAACTTTTTTCATTTACTTGATTCCCTACTCAATGAAAAGGCTAACGGTTTCGATTCCAATTTGATCGCAATCGAGTAAAACAGGAGGCCATCAGGGGCCAGGATAAACAAGTGCCCCGCTCCCTTGTCACTGAGATCAGGGATAATCGACTCCCGAATCCCTATAACCTTTAGTTTGAGATGAGCATGGCTCACTGCTTTTGAAGGATGTTTTTCGATGGTATCTGCTTTTATTTTTGTACAAAATTTGTCTGCTTTAGTATAATCAATTGATCATCATCTGCTGTCCAATCTTTTATGTTAGTTCGTGCCATTAATCACGATTTTGTCGGTTAAACACTAGTCTAGTTGAGGTTTAACCTGCGAGTTGAACTATAACATCTGCCACCCGACTTCAGCCACTGCTGGAAACAGCACAAGCCTCTCCTGGTTTATGCCATTTTTAATAGTCTTGTACCAGCACTATTCAGGTGCGTTTCGTTATCGTGCTGCCAGGTAACCGACTATAGTAGATAAATGTAGTAATACCAATTGTAATAGTGTGTAGACACTAGAGATACTAGGTTATAATTGCAATGACTCATGTGTTCTGTGAAGAGGAACTCCTTTGAGTTACCTTCTACTGTTTGGTTTTGAACTGATGTCAATGTGAAGAGCAACTTGAGAGTTACCGCCTACTGTTGGGTCTTTGAAATAACATTCGTGCTAATCACCATTACCATCCCCGCATAGTGTCTAAACATAAAAAGCTCAAAATAGTTTTTAAATTCTATCAAAGTGTCTAGTACAGTGAAATATAACCTTCAACAACGTTCTTAAAAGGTTTTATCGCAATACTATCGTCTTTGACGTCAGTATAAAATAATGTTGTCTAAAACCAATACCAGAAGCTCCCAAACCGAGACCAAATCCCCTCCACTCCGACCGCATCGTCACCCCACGCTGCGATCGTCTCCCAATAAAACAACTCGTTGTATGGAGATCCGCTGATACCCTCAGTTTATTGGCTAAGTAATGCTTTGTCCTTAATTGTTTCCCTTTTCGACGCGTCACCATTACTTAAAGCCTGGACTTTAATAAAGCGCTGAGTTAATTAGAAGTAAGATGGGTGAAGCTTGTTGTTTGTCATAGATCTTGTTTTCTGGATCTTGTAATATTTCCTCTGCCCTGATACATTCGAAGTCTCTTTTAAGGTCGAATATATTCTGCTTGATTTAAGTAGAATATTCGAAAATGTTTATTTTTTCTGAGTTGTAGATCTTTGTCGTAGCAACTTTTCTTTAGCCAAAACTTACCGCCATATTATCACTAGCGGTCAAATTGCTCCTCAGAAGAAGTAGCTTGCCAAACAAATTACACTACAAATATTTTGATCAGCGTATTTATATTCCAAATATTAGCCGCAAATGTAAATCTCAAATAGCAGGTGTTGCATCCAAAAGGCCCGACACCCAACAAAGATTAAATAGAATAACCTCTTTAAATTCACTAAGCTCAATAGGTTAGTTCGGTTAACGACACACGTGGGGTAAAACCGTTTAGGGTAAATGCAGCGAAACACCTGGTGTCGATCTATCGCCGGGACATGACCGTAATGTATTGGAAGGTATCGGAATTTCGGCGAGGATGCTAAAGCTGATGTCACTTAGTTAATTGTAAACAAAGCTGTACTCACCTGAGGAAGTGAAAGATATAGTAGTGGTTAAGAAACAGCATGACAATTGTATCGCATGGGAGATTCTTTCGGATCTGCAGCCATTCAAGATCACGAAGACATGGCATTTTGGACATACCTCTGACTAAGCTCTGTTTTTCGGATCTTCAGCCATTCAAGATCACGAAGACATGGAATTTTGGACATACCTACCTCTGACAACGCCCGTATAGATATTTAAGAGATCTCTAAATGCCTAAAGATCTGTTAACATCTACCAAAATACAGCCGTGAGCATGTTTCGTTCTTATCATAACATCTTTATTTATTTACATTCAACACAGGAGTATTTCAAATAGTTCCGTTCGCCAATATCTTATCCCGATGCTTGACACAATATCAGATAGGACTTTTACGGCTATATTTTATACCCTCTGAAATATACATTAGTCAATACTGTATGTTTTTTATACGTTTTGTGCGAGGTCCCGGCGAGGGACGCTCTCCATATATTGATTAGTAATTTTAGATATTGATGTGTGGGCCTCGGGAGTTCTGTACATTTTTTGCAGAATATAATGTAGATATTTTTGAATATATATTTTCCATACTTGATTGCAGAGAGAGCTTTTGTATTATTTATTATTCGCTGAATATAAAATAAACCATCCAAAAGGTATAGTTATTGTTATTTTCGCTTTTATATTCGGTATATTCTTGTTTTAAACACGTAGTATCCAAGTCAATCCTCCCTATCTTACATCAAAAATTCACATCATCATAGGATGAGATATAGAGTTTGGGGGAGACCTTTTCCCAGCAGTGGGACAAAATAGTAAAAAAAAAAAATTGGATGATGTGAATTTTTTTTACAACTATAACTTTCCGTCTTTCTCAGGCAGACATTTTTTTAATACATTCTTTTACCTTAGCCATGTTCCGACCAATTTAATTACTAGGCTATCGACGTCATTATGTAATATATCATTGATTTCAGGGAGCCTCGTCTTAGGACTTACGTAAAAAAGAAGTTTCCTTATATTGTTTTCTTAGATTTTTCTCAGCAACACACATAGAATGCATTGCTTTGTTATCCGTTCAAAATGTCTAGACCCCAACGCCGAACCGATTCGATTCTAAATTTAGACTTCTCATAAACTGCAGAGGGGATTGCCTAAGGCTAGAAGCCAGGCGCTTGCAAATAACCTGTTATGTGCTCTTTAGGTCAGACGGTGCTGTTAGCTCAATATCTTACTGTGACCTAAGTAAATGAACTTATGTATTAAATGTCGAAGTGATTTATAAGTCGATTTTAGTATTGTAGAACAAAATATCGTGTATAAATTAATGATTATAAATATATTCTATTCTATTTTGCTTTTCATGAAATGTTTGATTGTATGTTTCGTATATTTAATCGTATGCTCAATCAGTCAATCAGAAGAAGTCTCACGAGTCACGCAAATTACTCGTTAATTCAGAATTTATTATAAAGTTCGAGAAAATTTTTATAGGACCTAGCTACTAGGTAGGTACATAAACTTAATTAAGCTTTTTTGCTTTTTTAATTTAGATATTATTTGTTAATTTGGAGTACATTATAATAGCACATCTAATGTATCTTAATTAATGCTAACCTAATCCTCAATTTAGACATTTGATACCTTGAGCGAAATAGCTCGCAGCGGCAGTTGCATTACTGCTAAGTTTATTGTCCACTACTACAAATAAATACAAAGTGACGACGTAAATCACTTAATGCCGCGTACAATGAAAGAATGACCTGTTTATTTACAGTGCTAGCTGCAACCACTCCTCTCGCTCTTTCACAAACAAAGAAAGGGATAGCTGCACAGTGTTAATTTTTCTCAATTATTCCCGACGAGAACACATTACGCTAATTCGTACTCAACACTAAAGGAAAAGTACCGTTTTGTTTCTGTTTGCTTTCTCTGAGGTTTTGTTTATTTCACTATTTTTATGCCTAGTCCTGGTCGGCTTGTTTGCCAATAAACTTGCTGTATTAGGATAGAGTGCTCTTTTGTTGGTATGTTGTTTTTGTTTTATGTATCAATTTCGAAACAGGTAGAATAATATTTATGTTTTCAACAACAATTTCATAATATTTTAGAAAGCCAGCTAAACATACGATAAATAAGTATTTTACAATTCCTCTTTTTGGACCAGTTTCAGACCATAATTATTTCTATCTGCTATAAAGTAAAGTAGGTAAGTTCGTATGAGCAAGTGGCCAACTCTGGTGACGGAGTTTTTAGGCCGCCTTAGGCTTAAATAATGCTATTTTCTTTGCTGTGGTTTTTGAAATTACGTAAATATTTAAAGTTATTTTTTTTTACCACAGAATGGATAAATAAACTATTAAAACTGGCCACTGTACAGCGCAGCGTCAAGCACAAGGCGACCTTTAACTATATTTATCGGGACGCTGTAGTGCTTAGAAACATAATTATTTAATGCATTTTAATCAAATAAAATATACAATAAAACATGATTTCTAAACCTTGATAGTATCATAAACATTCAATGTTAGTACAGTCCTTTCAAATGATTAAACATACATTTACGGGTATTTATCGCTATTTACCTTTATGTATTTAATTTTAATTTTATCCCGACGGTAAATAGCGATAAATACCCGTAAATGTATGTTTAATCATGTGTTCTGATCGCGAAAGTTTAAAAAAGACTAGTCCTTTCAAAGTTTCAACATAATTATATTTTTTTAATATAAAAGTTTTTCCTCATCGTAATCTGCTTTGCTACTCTGTTTACTAACTCTGCGTCAAACAAGCCCAGTCTATTACGTACTTTAAAATTTTCATCACATCAATCAATCAGCCCAATATAATCCCCGTTAGCTATTAGCCGCCGTAAAATAATCGGCCAATCTAACCCCTATTTGTTGAATAACCCTTACCTGCCACTTGTTCATAACATATGGTAGAGCGTTCATTAAGCCTTATAAAGTTACATCCTGCTGTAGAATTTTATGAAGCATAATGAACCTCATAAGTATTACATGATATTAGCTATGTTATACATGAAAACCGGTGAATTTACAAGGACCACTTACAAAAATGAAAAATAAAACTTACCCTTCTAAGCTTGGCTTATACTGATGATGATTGCTATTCCAATGTCCTCTTGGTTCTTGCATCACGATTCGAATTCCCCCAGATGCAAGAAGTTTTGCAGAAATGGATACGTAACCCACATTAAGGAGTTTCGAAGTGAGCGTTACAAGTTTTTATTCAGTTAACGCTTTGGGACAAGGAACTTTCTTATCTGTTCGGGTTAAAGGATGTTATTGGTTGAGATTTCTTTTCATTTTTACTCTTGTTGCTGTATCATATTTATTTTATATCCAACATGTTACATAACAAAGTAACAAACAGGATACATTTGTAAGCTTAGCCTTTGATATTTGTAATTCTGTGAACCGCAGATATAAAGATATTATTTTAATATTTGGTTATATAACAGTTATATTTTATTATTTACATGTATACAAGCTTAATATAATCTCTGTTTACAATTTCTATGGGTACATAGGATGCTTTGATGGTGTTTTCGAGGTTTTTTGTTGATATGTAGGTGATTAGGCAAATGCCCACATTTAAACTGTTAGCTGTCCATGCGCAAATTAGCAAGCCCATCGCCGCTCCTCCGTTTTTTACACCAGTTTTTTGCACCCTCGTAGATTCAGATTCGTCACGTTAAGCTAGCAGGACTCTCATTAGGTTTAGTTTTCCTAGCATTAGCCATTCCAGAATGCTCAAGACGTTTAACCAGAACAGAAAGTCATTACCAGCGTGCCAACTGCCAAGTGTAATCGTACCGGGAAACACTAATAAACAGCGCGATTTCCTAGAACAAAACAAAACTTGGGTAGAAGCGATTATGCGCGTTTAGGTTGCTCGAGCAAAGCTTGAAGCCTGATGATGCTCCGTGTAGGGGCGAAACACGTGTCGAAAACCAGTAGGTTTCCTATCGAGTTTGTACTAGTGTTGCTCTCGGATTTGCCCTGCCTAGCCCGGCGCAGTAGGGCTTGGCTGTTGGCAAGGGGGTGGTTGTCTTGTTTGGCTTTTGTGAAAACATCGTGAGGAAACCTCACGATTTGGTTTAGATTAAATTAGCGGAGGAGTGCTAGATATTCTGAAATTTTCATATCTGAAGATGGACTTCCGCAAAGTCACGCCTGAATCAATTAACTCTGGTATACTTATTTAAATTAAATATGTTCATGGTTGTATTCCCAGGGAGCGGTAGACATATTCTTTTCAGATCTATATATGGTGTCTTGTCCATTTAAGACACCTGTCCATGGAGAGGACATTCGTCGTTTTTAAGATAACGTTGCCTTTAGGAAACTTAGCATCTCCCAAGTCCCAATATGAGCTGTTTTAAGTTCAACCCATCCAATTACTGTCAGCCGTTCGCAAGTCATCGCTCAGCTAAACTACTGCCTCCATAAGCAGAGCAGTTTGCTCGTTTGCTTGTCTGGAGGTAACTGATTTAATCTGTTTTAGGTTTTAAAGTACGCTCAATGGGTTTAATTTAGCAAATCTTTAAAGTTTTCATGGTATGGACTTATTTTATTTCACTTTAAGAATTAAAAAAACTTATACTTAGCTATACTATAACTAGAGACTAGTTTAGTAGTTAAGGCTAGTAATCTCTAAAGCTTTTAGCAAAAATCTTTTTTTATTATCTTAAAGATCACGAGATATCGTCAAACGGGAACTTTTTTACTAATTTCAAACAAACTGGCGCGAACTTTTCGAATACTTGTAAGGCTCGATAGATGGCAGTGTTTTTAACTGTGACGATACATCTATCAAAATATATATTTTTCATGGCAGTACAAAATATACCTAGAAGAAAATATATTCTCACATTCTACAAGTTATTCGAGCTTCCTTACTCATAAACGTGGTTGTTCCTACTTCCCTGGTTTAAGGCGTCCTTACGGCTTACCCTGCATTAGTGAGATTAGGTTAGACTTTTTAATATGGTTTAGTTTTCATGACTTTCTAGGCGTTGGTATTTGAGGGTTACTCGGTAAGGAAACTGAATTGCTGCTGCTTTTTACCCGATGAGGAAGGTGTATGTACAGTAATCTTTTAAAATAACATTTTTCCCACTAATTTTGGACGTGAAAGTTTGTACGTATTTTTATTACTGAATGGATTTGGCTAAGACTTAGGATTTGATAGTTTATGACCTGGAATACGCGAGCAAAGATGGCTGATAATATATTTTTATTTTATAATATTATGTCGATGGGTCGACGACATTGTCAAATCAGCAGGTCGTACATGGTTTAGACTGGCACAAAATAGGGGAGGTTGGCACAAGCGAAGAGAGGCCTATGCCCAGCAGTGGGATGAGACGGGCTGCACGTGATGATGATGATGAATATTATGTCATTCTTATTTAAATCTAGGGTCATTGATATAAATATATGTAATGCCAAATTTATTATATTTTAATACAAATAATATATTCTGACAACATACTTACTTCAAGAATAGGTAAATAGTCACTGAATCTTCTGCGAATCTATTTTTAACATTTGATTTTGAACATCAAAATTGTTTTACAATTCAATTTGCTCGCTATTCAAATACAAATCAATTGAAAGAGCTAGTCCGTATTTAAATATGTAAAACATTGTTGTGACTGACTGACTCTTCAAACTCAAAACGTAAAAAAAATGATCTTAAGCAAAACATACATATTTAATATTTGTATTTGGTATATGTAAGTGAATTGCTTAGTTTACTTTATTTATGTTACTTCGTGTTCTTAAAAATATATGAAGACTACACCTGAAGTATTATAAACAAAAACTAACATGATAACGTATTGAGGACCAAGGCTTCTAAGACATAAGAAAGATTATACAACTGTTTCTTTATTTCGAAATTTTGTGATGTACGGCCTGGATTTGAATCTACCATCTTTGTATAGAAAGGCACGATTCCACCTAGCTAACACGGCTTTTTATAAAGCAACATGGCGAGTATGACATATATACAGATAGTCCAAGTATAGCCAAAGTCTTTCCTTTACTTACCTGTTCCATCACAGAATAAATAATAGAACAAGAACGAAAACCTACTTCGCGAAGACATTCACATAAATAGCGACCCTTACTATGACGTAACATAATGAAATTTAGCTCGCAAAGCGCTTCTTTCCTGACGCTGTAAATGATTTAACTTGCCATATCATTCTAATAGATAACTCATGACTGTCACGCGCGTTAGTAGTTCCAGGGACGCGAAGAAACTAATCTGAAACCAACTAAGCATGCCGCTAGCGCTAGAATGAATTTTTCGACCTAAACAGCGGAGTATGCTAGGCCTGGTTCCATTCACACTCGTCATAAACACCTTATAACACGACTTTTAAATTAAATACCTCTTCACAAACGAAACCACGAGCTTTCTACTAGTTTGCATATACGCGAGACTCGTTTTTATTAGAAATGCCTAGACAGACGTCTAGTCTTGTGAGATTCCATTTTGAATATGACATATGGCTTTGTTTTCGCTAAAAGAATTTTATAAAGCGAGGAGGTATTGGTATACAACCTAGCCGCATATGCTTGTGAGAAGAAAATGGATTTAAAATTTACTCCGCTTGGTGGTGTTTAAATTTTTATCGCTTTTTTGTCCAATAGGGTTACTTATATTTACAGTATTAATCTGAGCATGAAATCATAAGCATGATATCAAAGTATTTATTTTTATAATCTAACAAACTAATTAAACGTATGCTTTTACACTAATAGGTTTACGACTCTAAAATCTAGACTAAAATAGAGACTGTTTGCGACAGCACGCTGCGTTCCAAAACAGGGGAATAAATATGAGAGGCCACAAGATTCGGATGATCAAAAAAAAAACTTGAAATCAATAGTTTTTATATTTTTATAGTCCTAAACCACACTTAGGTATTTCATTATTAATCGGTGCTGTAACTGAAATTCATCTTACTGGCCGAGTGGTAAGGCAGTCCGGCTTAAAGACGATCCCTTGTATCATCGCGGGTTAAAATCCCGCCGGAATCGTAACCTTTAGTAAACATTTTCATTTGGTACCATAAAACCAATAACACAATGAAACCTCCTATGAATTTAAATTAGTGTTTACCTAAAAATTTCACAATATACTAACAAAAGAATAGGTACCTCTTAGCACAACCTCACCCAATTTCATTATTTCCCTAGGTCCTTACGATTTAAAAAGATTTGAATTTTCCCCGTAGCGATATTATGCAAAACCACTTTTAAATGAAAACACATTTCGTAAAGCTCCGTGCTACTTTAAAATAAAATAATAAAGCTAACACTTCCCCTACTTATTCCAGTCAATTCTCCTTAGCTTTTACAATAAGACCGTGTATTTCTGCAAGTCAAATAGTCCAGCGATCTCAAGCGACTTGGCAGTCGGATTTTTACGCGAAATATTTCTAGTTTTAATTAAAAGTTAGTTCTAGTTCCGCGTGAATCATATTCATGGTTCGGACGTAGTATAATGTCCCCCTGAAGAGACATTGGGCCCGGTTCTGCTTATAATGGACACTCTACGATGAAATTGTACTAGAAAGACTTCTTACTAAAAGTTTCTCTTAGATTAAGCAGATTTACTTTATAGATAACGCTTCTGCAAGTGTCGTTAGCTGTAATATTAATAGTTATGATACCTGCATTTACTTAATTTAATTTCTTAAACCTGCATAAAAATCTCTCAAATTCTAGTTCTCTAAGGAACTGTGCATGGTACGGTTTTATTATAATCATCATCACTATCACTATCATCACTATTACTACATAGTATAAAACAAAGTCGCTTTCTCTGTCCCTATTCCCTATGTATGCTTAAACATTTAAAACTAGGCAACGGATTTTGATGCGGTTTTTTTTAATAGTTAGAGTGATTGAAGAGGAAGGTTTATATGTATAGGTAATAAGGCTACTTTTAACTACCGCTGGTAAACACATGGTCAAGTATAAAACTAAGAATATTTCAAATCAGATTCGCCACATAACAACTATCCATTAAGTCGAAGGCAATGAAACAAATCTTACTCTGAAATTCCCGAAGCTCAAACAAAGAGGCTGCCCAATTGTCAAATGAAGATTCAATTGGGCCACGATAAATTAGTTCGCCGACGCCTTAGCAGCGCTCAGTCCCTTCATTTGCAAAGTCACACGGTGCTTGTGCGCCCTTAGAGAGTTTCACATTGTGACCAGACATGAACCAAATATGTATTTGAACATACCTCTGACTACCCCCTTAGACATCTTCAAAAAGGATGTAAAAATTGTTTATTGATCTGAAAGAAATGTCTACCGCTGATAAACTCATGATCGTATTTTCATTTTTTTTTGTTACCAGACCACTCATATATACATCATAAATACTATGTCCTAGATTGTACAATTACGACATTTTGTTATAGTTCTTTTATGAACTTCAATCCAGCCCTTCTGCGTTTACTATTGAGTATAGTACTCCTTAGGGCCTATTGTGGCGCTCGTGGCGAAGCTTGCTAACACGTTCTTGATAGATCGTTGAAGTTAAGTAACGCGTAAATAGGTACTATTGAATTGTACAATTATGACATTTTGTCATGTTTTTCTATTTTGTTTGTCCATCTTAACTAAAAAGTTTGGCATATTGTACCAAATAATGTAGTTGGATATACTACCCATTAGACACCTTCACAAGATCTACAAAGAGCTGAAAGAATATGTCTACCGCATCTTGGGAATACAGTCGTGATCATATTTCATTTCATTTATCTTAACGTTGGTTGTTGTTGTTCGTCTAAAAAAGACATTTGCGTGATATTATCTTTTGTGGATAATTATTGTATTGTGAACACTCCTTAGGCCGCGATCCTGCGCGCTTATTCAAGAAGCTTGCACAAATCTGACGTTATACCCTACATTTACGTGTAGAATGAAAACGCGCCTTTACTGGGGCTAAACCCCTTCATTTGCAAAGTCACACGGGTCTTGCGCGGGCCCTTAGATAAACGGATACACGCCCTTTGTTGTTCTGGAATGTATTCGCGGCTCGATCGACGTTTAATTGGTATTTTGTAAGTTAGTTATTGCTTATTCAGTAAACCCTTATCTCATTATGAGAAGGGTCTTTCAATTCTCTTTCAAAGCTGTTGAAATATTGATTTAGGTGTTTGAATTTATATTTTCGTGCTGATTTTAGAGTTTGGGTAGTTTTAATTTTTTGTAATGTAAACTTCATTTTCTTGAGCATTATCAGAAAGTTTGTTGTCGTCTTCCTATCCTCATTCCACTTTATAAATTTACGACTTATTTTTTTCTTTAGCTTCAATTTTCAGGCGACAATCATATCCAAAGTTTATAGTCATTCGATTACCAATATTTCGTACGCAATCATTATGCAAATTCCAAATTCAAATGTTCTGAATCACCTCAATAAGGAGTCACACTATTGTAAGATCCGTAGTTAAACCCCTGAATCCCGTCAAGTGGCTCCAACATTCCAGTTTGCCCAGTCAAATGTAGGGAGTGACATGCACCATTATTGCCTTTTGAGCAAACATTACCCGGTGGCTAAGTCGCAGCTTAAGTATAAGCATTTGTGCGCGGTATGCGTCGAACAGGGTCTCTATTTTGTCTCCGAAATTTTATACCCCTAAAATAAAAATTTATAAATTGGGTTTTCATAATCATCGATTGCCCGTATAATCAGGATCTATAATATAAGGATCCCTAATATAGTTACGGCTAATATCAACATCCCTAATGTTTAAAATACATCAAATCATTCTCAATAAATAATATAATCCATAATGTAACTAACTCATAACTTTATTTTCATAATAGTTTATAAAAATAATTTTAACATGAGAACATTGTGTCTCAAGCACAAGGCAGCATAGGGAATGTAATGATTTCGATTTGGGTGGCTGATTACTTTTATTCCAAATTTTATTGGTGCTTCGGCGGCCGCTACCGCGGCACGCTCGCTACGCTCGCTCGCCTCGCGTGTTAGTGGTCACTGTTCAAACCTAACCTAACCAACTGATTTCGATCTGGGTGGCTGATTACTTTTATTCCACATTTTAATGGCGCTTCGGCGGCCGCTACCGCGGCACGCTCGCTACGCTCGCTCGCCTCGCGCGTTAGTGGTTACTGTTCAAACCTAACCTAACCAACTAATTTCGATTTGGGGGGCTGATTACTTTTATTTCCCATTTTATTGGCGCTTCGGCGGCCGCTACCGCGGCACGCTCGCTACGCTCGCTCGCCTCGCGCGTTAGTGGTCACTGTTCAAACCTAACCTAACCAACTGATTTCGATCTGGGTGGCTGATTACTTTTATTCCACATTTTATTGGCGCTTCGGCGGCCGCTGCCGCGGCACTCTCGCTACGCTCGCTCGCCTCGCGCGTTAGTGGTAACCAACTGATTTCGATCTGGGTGAATACAACCGAAGTTGTTTCTGTTTTACATAATTTATAAACGTTCGAAAACATTATTAATCGGAGGTGGAAGTATTATGATTCTTTATTATTATGACATATATGTTTATAACGATTAAAGTTAGGGATTATAATATTAGGTAACATAAATTTATGGATTAGGAGCATAAGGATGAACAATACCTTATTACAAACTATAGTTATGGGACCATAATATTATGAGTTCCTATGTTTCGGAGACACTTGTTATTGATTGTGATTTACGGACAATCGATTTTCGGAGACGAAATGGGTTCCCCGTCGAACAATCTGGACTCGGACGCGCACTTGTGTTGAGCTAGCGAAACGACTGTGACTATGTAAGGTTACATTTTTATAAAAAACAGCACTTCCTTTATCACAGATAAATGTCAACAAAGGTCATTCGGTGAAATCTGTCCCGATCAAGTGAAGCATTACGTACAAAAACCAAACTAATCGTGTCAAGCTGTAACCTACTTTTCATTTGCTGTACATTTATTTATTTTTAAATCGTGGGTATAAAATATTTATGATAATGGAAAATTAATATTTTTGTTTAAGAGATCTTAACACTTACTAAGTAATTATTATTATAACGACATCCTGCTAGTGTCTACTACGGGTTTTGCAGTATTACCCTTTGAACATGCTGCAAATTCAACTTATTGCAAACTAAACATTTTAGGAATACAACTTTCTGTTCCTGAACTTTGCTTGGTTGCAGAAAATAAGAAACTTGTTATCTTAACAGGATCTTGAATATCTACTGTATTTAGGAATGTAGTTGTGAACATGTTGATTTGTTAAATATATATCATTAATATTTTTTTGCCGAAGCGATGCATTTACTAGTATTACCTGTCAGATTCTAACAATAGACTTGAAACGATCTACGAACAGCCAGAATTTGCCAAGAGAAAACAAAAATTATCTATAGCCTCCGATGCCGAACCCTAAACTTCATCACCTTTATGTCTATAGAGATAGAGTTCATAAACTCATCGGTATTGGGAAATGCGGTGAAAATATCTTATTTGAATATCCCAAGCTTCGGGGAAATGGATCGGATAAACGTGAAACTTTTAACTGAAATAATATTGTCGTTTGTACTGGAAGGGACTTTTGTCGGTTTGTAGCTTTGTGTTTGTAGTTTACTGTTTTTTTTCCTGATAGAAAATATTGAAAAATACTCGCAACATTTTAAGTACTTATATCATACCGTCAAATCTTTTTTCCGTTGTTTTACTTACCTACAAGCTGCGTACCGTGGTTTTTTCCGCCCTTTTATAGTCAATAATAGTCAATAATAGTCATTTATTTGGTAAACACCTTTACACGTCACATAAAATAACAGTTTCCAGTGCATACCTAGGTAGGTATGCTTAAATATCTAAGTAGTACAGGAACATACATTTTAGTGTCATACTTGAAAATAGAAATTAGTAATTTATACTAGATTAGTTCTGTGAATAATAATATTAAATTATAAATAATATGTATTATTTGTCAATATAATTAATAATAATTTGAAATTAAAAAAATAATAATAATAATAATAATTTGCCTAATTTAACTTAATGCTATAGGTATTATATTATCTGAAAATTCATTATAGGTATAAAAAGATTGCTCAACAAGCCAGCATTTTAGTTTATTTTTGAAACTGTTTAAGCTATTGGCCTCGGTAATTTTTTTGGCAGTCTATTATATACAGCAGGGCCCATGACGTGAGTCAACTTCGATGATTTTATATAAATATATTTATATAAATAAGAAAACTGAAACCTTCCTTTTCTCCTCCTCCTTCCTTCTTTTAAGAAAACTAGTTCCAAAAATCAATGGAAACAAACAAATAAAAAATAATCTAACTTGTCTGTTCTATTATATTAATACTTGTGAGATAATACTAAACATATTCGGATATTAAATGTAAGAACTAACGGGTACCGCCCTCGCATATTTTGTCCAACACTGCCCTCAAACCACACATTGATGCTTATGATAAACGAACGAAAAAAAATACGTAAAGTGCCAGCCACTCGTTAAACTTTAAGAAACTCGGAGAAAAAGTGTTCGCTAAGAGCTTTATACGAGCAATATTTCATAGTTTAAAAGACGAAAGCGCCCGGATACCTTTTATTTAATGTTTATGAAGACTCCGGCCTTCCACAGCTTGTTGCTAAAACTTGAGTTTTTAGATTGTTCAGGACGAAGAAAATGTGGCTTACAGTAACTCTCTCTTTTCTATCGTCTTTCTTAAAATAAATATTCTTGCCGAGTATTCTAGCTACATCCAACACGATAAGAACGAGATTATTCTTCAAATGCCAGGACTTTAAGACAAATATCAACAATAACATAAGTTACATGAGTACCATCCGATGGTCATATAAAACACATTCTCCCGTCTAGACATATTAGATGATAGTGAAAAACTTTATTCACACACATTTTCTCAGTAAAGTCACGTATATTCTAAAGTAAGTTGAGAAATATTTATTCAAGACGTATCCAGGCTATCCAGTGTCGATGACAGGAGCCGAGTGCTTATCGCATTCAGATGCTGCTGCCGAAGAAATTATGACGTTGGAAATTGTAATAATACCTTCGGTAAGACTCTTTGCTCCCTGTTTTTAAAGAAATCCCGGCAATCTTCGAAGAATATGAATAGAGGGTATGAATTAAACTGTGAATCATTTTATGATATTAATGTGACAAAAAGAAAATAACTGCACTCGACTAGGTTTATATTAGACTAGCTACGCCCCGCGGTGTTACCCGCGGTAAATAGTTCCCGTTTCCATGGGAATACCGGAATCAAAAGTAGCATATATTTTAATCCAGGATATAAGCAAGCCTGGTACCAATTTAGCAGCGTACCTACCGACATCGATCTTTAGCGTAGATATTCCGATCAAGTGCAAGCTGTACTATATAAATCAATACAAAGCAATAAATCCTTAAGCTGCGTACGCTCCGATTCCGACGCTGTGAACGCGTAGCTTTAAAATAATATAATATTTTTTGTTGATTTGAGTCTTGTCTTGATCTTTTGTTTAAAAAACAAAAACATAACATAGTATTGTTTCTATACCCGCCACAACTTTTATGAGAGTAACAGGTAAAAGCATTCTCTAAAGCCTTGCTTAATTGACAGGTGAATATGAATAATGGGGTAATGTTTTTGACAGGGAAAAAAATCTGTCTCTTGTCGCTTTTTTTTTTGTATTCCATTTATGCGGAGCCAATTTGAATTGATAATATTAACACTACGAAATAAGCATTTAGAATTTACAATTACGATTGACTTATGAATAGAAAGATGGGACTATGATTCCACAAATACCAAATACACACAAACCTTTCTAACCCCTCTTTCTCGTCAGGGTTAAAAAGACAGTGACAAGTCTAGAAAAAATTAGCATATACCAATAGGCAATGATTGCAATATTATGACGGGCATGCGCCACTGCGTCGCTATCGCTAGGAAGCAAGCACTTTGCGGTTTCTTTGTCGGTCTCGGACGTCGTATGGTAATTCCCCTTCCTTCCTGATGGCTGTAGGCCCATAAATTAGGTGCCAAGTCGGCCTCGCGGCCGCTGAAAAATTGCCAACTATAAGGAAATTGATGTTAGATTGATATATATGTGCGCTGGAGAGGTGGTAGAATAGAAAGTACAAGGTATTAAGAATAACTGGAAACATGTTGGCTTTAACCTAAAACTTTTGGTACAGAGTAGAGGTATACGGGCTCAGCTAATAATACCATTGCGATCACCCATCCAAATTATAACCGCTCAGAACGTGCTTTGTTTCATTGAACTAAGAAGAAAGACTAGCAAGCTGCGCCAGAAGCGCTACTGCGTGCTATTTTTATTTTTTTCTGCGTAACAAAGTAAATTGACAACTGAAGACTGCCAATTCATCTATTGCAAATCATTCGTATCACTAGGCCATCATAGCTATTTTAATATTAATTAAATATAGTAAGTAATTTACATTTTGTTACCAAATAAATAGAGCTAACAACAATGAAATGGGACAAAGCTGAATCGCAAAATTAATGTTTTGTAAGTAATTAACTGATTGCGATTGTTAACTGTAAATTATTCTCAAAATTATTCTGAGTTTAAAATGTTATTTCAGTCGCTAATTTACTGAATGAGAAATGTCTACGGATGCCTAAAAAGATATACTTTTACCCGCTAGGTTAAAGCCAAGGCTGAAACTACTGAAGATCTTGTTTATAATTATGTTGTAACCTAACTTAAGGTAACGTGCAATAAAAACTAAGTGCAGTTTCGTAACTTAGTTTACGTAGCTACACGCTCCTACTCGCTAGAAGAATACATTTATCTTTTCAAACTGTGTGAAATAAACTGAGCATGTACAATTATCAACACAAGTATGTTTTTTATGTACTAATTCCGAAATTATTATTTTTTCTTTTTTTATCAACCTGTCTCGTCCCACTGCTGGGCAAAGGTCTCCCCCAAACTCTTCCAACCGTCTCTATCCTTTGCCGAGTCCCACCATCCTTCGTCAAAGGTGACGAGATCGTCCCGCCAACGTTTCCTCGGTCGACCCCTACGCCGCCTTCCATCGTCTGGAACCCAAGACGTTGACAAATGAGCCCATCTTTCTGGTTGCATGCGGCTTACGTGGCCAGCCCAGTCCCACTTGAGCCTGGCAGTTTTGTTACCGACATCTACGATGCCGGTAAGTGAACGCAGCATCGTGTTGCGTACTCGGTCGATACGTTTGTACCCGAGTATGCTGCGTTCCATTGCCCTCTGGCAGATCTTCAGTTTGGACTTCTGAATCTCAGTCAAAGACCATGTCTGTGCACCGTAGGTTAGGATGGGCAAGATACACATTTCGACGAGTTTACGCTTCAGTGTTAAAGGAAGGTCACCTTTCATGTGCGTCTTCATGGACCAGTAGCTCTTCCAGGCATTTTCGATCCTTCGACCGATCTCCTTGTCCTGCCTGTTTTCGAAGCTCGCTAACTGGCCCAAGTAAATGTCCTCGTCAACATATTGTATATCCTGCCCATCTACCACAACCCTACGTTTACACAATTCCGAAATATTATTTGTTATTTCTAACAATCATTTTTACTACAAAAATAATCCAACGTATTGTAATTGTGAAATAATTATTTATACAATTCGGTAATTATCAGTGATATTTACTGACAAAAATGAAGCAAAAAACGATTTTTGAGCCTGCCAGAGGCGCAAAGATTGCGGGTTCGATCCCCGCTGCGGGACAAATGTTTGTATGGTCTGCAAATATTTGTCTAGTGTCTGGGTGTTTTTTATGTATTTACAAAAAATATATATATCTGAGTAGTTTATCAGTCATCTGATTACTATAACACAAGCATTAAATTGCTTAGCTTAGGACTTGATGACGCTGTGTAGAATGACAAAGGATATTTTTTTTATTTTTTTTTTATTTTTTTTTTTTTATTTATATACCTTCTTTACAAAACATTACCTACTGATTAAATTGTTCACTTCTATTTTTAATGCCTTCTTTCATTAAAAATACTTTTGATAACATATTCTCAGTCTGAACTGTGACACAACACTTTAGCCACAGCTGTTATAAGGCGACTCTAAATTCTACTTACATACATATTGATACTTTTTACTACTTTACTTTTTTATATGAAAAACCATTTTAATTCACAACCTATCAAACACTAAATTCCAGTTCCGGATATAACTATTGATCTCTAACAAAAATGTCTCCGCCGTGTTTCCCAATTAAGTCTGACATTGATTCTGTCTGCAAGCTGCGTCCGTGGCCCGGCCTGAAATAGCTGTGGCTGCGATCGATCCAAACTATTCAAGCAAATGTACACCTTCATCCAACAAAGTAAAGTTTAATCCAGCTCTGAAAAAAAATATGAACTGATGTTTGATTGAGATTTTGAACTCTATGCCCAGGCGGAATGTACTAAAATTTTATAAAAATGCATTTAGAAAGAGATTTAATTAAAATAAGGAATTACAGAAGTGAGTAGAAATGAAAGTTCTAGCCGTTTGTGTGTACTATCACAATACTTATATGTTGTTGCTTGAACGTTGGTTATTTTATGTGAGTACACAGCTACTCGTGAAAGCAATTAGTCGAAGTAACTGATTCCAATTCAATGTGACCAAGATACAAATAACCTCATACAAAATGTATGGCACAAAGTTGGGGAAGCCCAGTGGACCTTCCGAAATAGACTCGATCAATCGATTTTCGGTCTGCTTCCGAAATATTCGAATTAAGTCTTTTGCGGTTGAAGCCACCGCAATTATCTGTATGAAAATTAGGCAGCTTATTCTGTTATGTGGCTTAGTTTATTCTTAGGTTGGCGTGTATGACTGTGAGTTGTTTCTCTATTGCTTTAAATACACCGACTCACATTTTATGGATTGGGTTTTATTGTTTGTTAGTATGAGCTAGTGGCTAACTCTCGTGACGGAGTTTTAGGCCGCCTGAAGGCATCCGTCATAGCGTAACGACTTTAAAGCCGGAACGGTCAATTAACGTCCCCTTCGAAGCACAGAAACGCTCAGATTATAATGCCACTTGCCATATCCAAGTGGTGACCGATTTTTGGTTGAAACGGAACCATTAGAATAAAATCTTGCGTTAAAAGGAGGCCCCTATTGAGAAGTGTAGTTGCTTTGTCTATCTCTTAGGGGAATCAGTTTCTTGATCCGTGCTTGTTTTTTACCCTAATCAGTCATTTACTAAGGACTAATACAGGATCAATAAATATGAAAGAGGCGTAAATGGTTAGCCATTTACATACGTAAGTAAAAATGAAATGAAATAAAAAAATGAAATATGATCAC
Organism: Xanthorhoe designata; assembly: GCA_963582015.1. Taxonomy (NCBI): domain Eukaryota; kingdom Metazoa; phylum Arthropoda; class Insecta; order Lepidoptera; family Geometridae; genus Xanthorhoe; species Xanthorhoe designata. Next base: position 2,891,776 of record OY757045.1, read on the forward strand.
GACTGTATCCCGGGAGCGGTAGACATTTCTTTCAGATCATTAGGCATTTTTAGATCTTTTTGATGATGTCTAAGGGGGTAGTCAGAGGTATGTCTAAAAACATACATATTTGGTACCTAAGTATAGTATAAACAAATCAATACTTGAATCACAACTCACATTATATCATTGTAGAATCGTTTTGTATTGATAAAGTCCACATTGTTTAAAATTTACTCGGTGTCTGGTTGAGACACCGATCTAAATACATTCCAAGACCCTTTAAATTTAAAAGCCTATGACGTAGCTAAAATAACTGATACTCCAGTATGGTCACTAACAAACCAAACCGTAGAGGACACGTATTACAATATTTACACTGAGGTCACACAATGAGCGTTAATTTGCTGACAACAAAGTGGTTTTGCGGTCGAAATCGCATCAGTGACGTTTGACCAGGAATATTCAATTAGTAAGCGTTCAAAGGCATGCGAAAGCCAGGTTCGTACTTTCTCTGAGGGGCTCTGATTCGTCAATCCATCAGCCAATCACAATAGAACAAGAGGTTCCGTATGAAATGCAGGTGATAATCACCGGCACATGATACAAAGCATTTCACTGCAGTTGTTTGATGTAATGTAATCAATAGCCCAAGATCTCAATAGGCTAGAGTACAGCTACAGTCAGGCACAGGTGGGTTTAATTTCCGTACAAGTTCAATTTTTGAGATTATTATCATCCAAAGAACATAGGTACCTACCGTTTAGTGTAGGCCTCTCTCCATTAACATAACCATCACCACATAATCTGGTCCCGAACCAGAAATTGCTTTCGACTAATCTAACAAAGCCACGAATTTAAATAAAAAAATCAATTTCACTGTTCACTACTATATCATACTCTTCTTAAGGTATACTATTATTAAGAGACGTCCAAAACCCGAGGCTGATAACAAGAGCCCTAGTATAACAAAGGCAATCAGATTGCCAACAGGCTGTATGGAAGCAATTACAATGCCGCATGCAATAGGTACCTTTATGACGTTGCAGTGAACCCATTACTAAAGGAAAGCTATTCCAACTAATGATAATTATAACTGCCTGTTACCCGAATATGTTTGCCATGGGAAAACGTTGGTGTGCAAACAATGTGTAGCTCTGTTTAAGCACATACTTCCGTGCAAGTCGATTGAGATATCTGGAATTAATAACACTTAAACTTGGATTAATAACTTTAAATACCGATATCTAAGTTAGTAAAAAAGTTTCACTTCTTTTAAAAACTAAACTTTTAAAACATCAAGTATTACCATTGTAACTGTTTTTAAACCGATGTGTCTGACAAAAAAGTCTCGAACATTCAATAACAGAAAATTCTCTCTGACCTACGAGTGCCATTAAAATAACTTCTGAAAATTGACAAAAAACGCCTTAACTCAACCCACGGTCATAAAGCAAACTGCACCTTAATACGTTTGGATAAAACGCTACGAATCTAGAGAGTATCGCGTTGTGTAACACGATCTTATTTAAAAGTCACACCGAGTGCGATTTTATAAAGGAACAGTCTGAACACGGGGTGTTTATGTGAGACGACATGTTAAAACGCTTGATGCACGCTTTTGTGTTTGAGTTATGTACGCTTCATGGAACGCTTTTTGCATTTTTAGTAGACGCCGAGTTTCATGAGCTTGCTGCGTGTTTCATTCATTGGATGATTTTTTCTATTCCTCTTTGAATATAAAATGGTCACTTATGCCTTTTTAACTAATGTTTATGTAGTGTCCGGCTCTACTTAGCAGGATGCTGTAATTTATGTGTCATGGAGTCATGGTTCAGATGAGTAGGCTCTCAACTTTCGGATCGAAAGTCGAAGTATTGTATATTCTACCATTACTTAGCTATACCTACGTAAAAATGTACATCCTACTAGGTCAAGACTCGACTTAGCTTAACTATTAGAACAAAATACGAATTGCTGAAATAGTTTTTAAATGAACTTCTTATGAAATATCTACTGCTTTATGTGGAATAGTTCAGAGTTTCTTTAATCTTTTTTACGTTTATTTAAATTACACATATTACATGCAATAAATATTCAATGAAAAATTAATATGATATTTCTAATTATTATTTCTTCTTTGAAAAATTACATTGTTAAATCGGAAAATGCCTTAAATGCTATTGCACGGTCAAAGTGATATCATTGAATATTTCGTTTAAAAGATATGCTATGCAATTCCTTTGTCTCATTCACATTATGAATCACACATAATAAAGCCGTTAAGTAGTTATGGCAGCCATATTGTTATAAAAACTCGTCCGTATCTCTTGATGATAAAAAACTGAAACTGAACATAGAACATAAATAATATCTTTATCTTAAGAATCAGACACATAATTTTTTTTTTGTGTACAATAAAGTGTTAATTCATTCATTCAGTAAAATTATTAGGAAGTGATATTTTTGCTCTGATAATACCAAGTTTATGCTCCTGATTCTGCCATATACCTGACCAAGCTCTCAATCCCTGTATTACTGGGCAGGCTTCGAACGTAAACAGCTGTTCGGTTGATAATCTACGATAGTACTCTATCATCCCGGCTGTATATCTTTTCACCTCGACATTAAGACGATGAGCAGGTGCTTAAGTTGTCATTTCGCGCGTCGGGGCGCGGCCCGTGTAATCCACCTAATGCTTGCCCGCTACCATTAGTACTCGAAGATGTTGCTACGAAACTCGAAAATTCCTTCACTAAACTCCGTAGGAAAACCATTTTTCTACCTCTTATAACAATTAACACTTATTTAAGATTTAGATTACAACAAATGGCAAAATTATACATTTTATTAAACCGACTTCAATTTCATAAGAAGTTTACACTTATTTGGGACTACGTATCTTAAAAAAAAAACGTGAAATCAGGTTATAAGTTATGGCGCGATTGGATGTTAAATATATCATTAACTAACTTCGTAATTTTAGTAATGTTCAAGAGGGGTCGCGGATTTGTTAGACAGGGTTTTTACAAAAAAATATCCCCAGTGCTCTCATTGGTTAAATGGCATAATGGAAGTCGCAGACATTTCTTAACGTTCAAAAGTGAGTTACCCAGTGAGTTACCAGTGAGATGCACAAATGGTAGAGAATAGTACTTTAGTGCAGCTAGGTACACGGCTCCGCTGAAGAAAATGGGAAATTGCTCCCAGTGCTTAATGCCTGAGTGCGAGGGAGCAGATTTAAACATTGTCTCCGACATTTCATCTACATTATTTTGTTTATCTCTATTGCAAACAGGGAACTTTAATGTGACCCGAGAATTCCGAATTTGTTGCGACTTTTGGCTCGCATTTCATATCAAAGTAGTAAGATGGCTAATGTACACCTGCAATTTACTTTAGAATACATAGATATTATTTTGTCTTTGAAGGGGATTATATGAAAAACGTATAGAGAATAATATGGAAGAGTGAAAGAGATATGTAGGATCGTAGGAAGTGTAAATGTGCCTTCTGTTTCAACCCTTACGAGAAAAAGGCGTGGTTGTAGTGCAGCGAAGCAAGGCATAAAGGGTAAGGTGTTTATTTGAAGGCAGAGAATACAAACATTGATAGCTAGTCTGTCATATAGAAGATGACAGTCCAAAACTACATACTCAAGTTTCACAAACAAAATCACAGTAGTTAAAAAATCCAGCAGTTTCAAAAACAAAGCCACCAAACTGGACAGAACAAAACGTGTATTCCCATTTGAATAACTATTCATTCATAGCTACACTCTCGCCGAGACAATCATAAATTTAATGTCGAAACACGTAAGCACATAATGTGAGAATATTTATTTATTTAATATGTAATTATATATTTTTATTATGTATTTATTTCACTTATGAATCTGTATTATGTATTGTACCATAAATCTACGGCAGTAGAGACATCGCTTAGTCGACAGCTAAAAGTTTAGGATATTGTTAAGTAGGTACATGAGCTTTTCATTTTTCATGGCAAACAAAAATACGTGTAATTTCTATAATCTTAAGGTCTTAAGAGAACGTGGACATCGGAAACGTTCCAATATACCATACCTAAAGTCCTGCCCCTGGATTGTGTACACTTTGTCTGGGCTTGTATCCAAGTTGATTCTCGTTGATTAAGTAACTTAGTAAGCAACTTACCTACTGTCATATTCGGCAGTAGTTTTCGCGATTTATTGTGATTTATGCTCTGATAAAACTTGTATAGTATCCGAGACAAGTGTAAACAATCAGCCCCCTGGTATAAAAACCGGCATGTCTCGCCGAGAATGTAGAGTGGGATGTAGTGTTCGGTTGCAGTGCGATCACAAAATTACGTGTCAATCCAATACGTAGTCGCGCGAACCGACCTCATCCCTCGAACAGATAAGACCGGATAAAACTGGTGTGGAAACGATGCAATTATTATCCAACTACACTCAGGAGATGTCTTTATTGGATTAGAAATCAATGCGAATTTGAAGTAAGAATACAGAAAAGCAATATTATAAAATTAACAGACTTACTAATTTTTATTTAGAGTAAGGAAAACCACGATAATTATCACAATGTCAAAAGACAGTTCTTGCAAAGCACAATATTTGACGTGTTTTGATTAAATAACTCTAGAATAGAATCAGTCTGTCATAATTTGAATCTTATGGTGTTGAGACCTAAAAACAAGAGTTTACAAGTCCGATAACACGGAGTTCCGCGTGATTATTTATGGCATCTGAAGCTGATTTGGAAAACAGGCCGTGTTGTTACGGATACTTCGCGCCCTTGGACGTGACTTGGAGTTCAGCCCTTCAAGGTTCATGTTACATCTGGTTGCTGAGTTGATTGGGTTGCACAGGTAGGTGTACCTAATGTTTTGATAATGGTTTTACTATACCTAATGTAGGTACTATCTATTAACAGATTTTCTTTATTTTGAAATATGCTATTTATTCTGAAATGTTTTATCTGAAAATCTTGAATGAAGAGATAAAAGATAAAGCCCTAAGTATGCTCGACACAAATCCGAAAATAAACCTCATAAAGTCATACAAAATTATCTGTGGTGACATATATACTACAGATGAAAATGATGAGAAGCTGAGAGAAGAGTATTTTAAATACGGAACCCTAATGATGATTGTACGCTTTCTTCGTTATGGCTGTGTGTGGGATTTTGTAGGCATTATTGAAAGAATATATTATGTTATAAAGCGTATAATAGACCAAATATTATTTTGAAAGCACAAAAACATATTTTTATTTTGAAGGTTGTGTGGTTTCCCTGATCCGAAGATAGGTTACATTCAGATTGTAAGTTTATCCTTTCGATAACAAATGGTTTACATTATTGTGTCTACGTTACCTTCAGGGATTGAATTGCTGTATTCAAACAGATTAAGGTCGTAAAGAAGATTGTCAAAAAAATCGTGATATAAGTTATCCTCTTACACAAGTTCTATGAAGTTACGACCTATTTCGTCTTTTCTTTTAAGATATAGCGAAAGAAAAAACGCTTAACAGGCTATAAAACTGTACCAACTACAAACCCGCTCTGTAATAACCAGTCACAGTATTTTTGTTTCATACTTTTAGTCTATCTGTTTCTAATTTCCAACGTCTCCCATAAAGTGCTAGTTTCACCAATGAAACTGCGGATCGCGGTCATCGCACTTTAAGAGCCACGTTTTTCGAATATGTTGTATCGATACAAACTCGTGGCAAACAAAATGCAGTCGGCAAGCTGTGACCTATACTATCCTCGTGTTTATAAAACGCGTTGCGAACTAGCAGGTGACGCGCTAAACAAAATCGCGCAGTGACTGCTCGTTCGAAAAACGTAGTGTGCCATAAATGCGTTCAAGAGTTGTCAGTGTTATTTTTACATAGCAATTATGACACTTACAGTTCTTGAATACATTTTAGATGTGCTGTGTCGTTGGTGAAAATAGCAGGAAGCAAGGACGAAATTATCGTATTTCTGGCTGTTTAAGCCCTGATACCTATTGATACCTATTAGGAATATATCAGGCTCTTGCGCATAATACCATCATTATGGTGATTTGATACATTCTGGTGAAAGAAAACCTCGGAATCATTGAATCGGCCCTCAACAAGCCGGATATCTGTAATTGAGTTAGTACCAGCACTCCTTGCCTTCTCTCAATGTGAGGTTATGAAACTGGCGGAAAAGAATGAATTTTGTCTTAATATGTCGCGTATCTGTCGAACCGTTAATCCAGTCCGTATAATAATATAAAATATTTACGGTATTCTATTAAGCTTAATTGGTGAAGCTGTTATAAAACTATTGGATTCCCACGGGGGTACAAAAAATAAAAGTTCATCTGTCATCAAATCTTCTTCTTTGAATATTTATTTTTATATAATTATTATGATAAGCGTAGTCTCCGCTTATTCCATAGCTCCAGCTCTAAGAGCCTGGAGCGGAAACGAAATCAATGCGATGAATAGACGAGAAACGAATTGCGGATCGTCTGGTAGAAGTTTGTAGCAGACAAACCTCACTCTACGTATATCATTAGATGACGCGGTAATCTACGAAAGGAACTAATTATTGGTAGGTGGTACTTGCATTGGTATTACTACCTAGCTATACGGTAGTCTTAAGCAAAACTACCTCTCGAATCTCTAAGTTAATTTCCTTGAAAATGCTACGACCTTAAAAATAAAAAAATCAACAAGTAATACAAGATTTGAACAACTGTCATAAAAGTCTAGTAACTTAGTCTAGTAACTAAAGTCGCATACTAACTTAACGTAGTTAACTTAGTATGCGACTTTGACTTAGCTGTGTTACATAGCAATGTAAATAAAGTGTTATTCTTAAATATAAAATGCACTATCAAAATATTCATTTATCACAAGTTTTAGTTTAAACATAAAAGTTATAACTGTCATAAAAGTCTAGTAACTTAGTCTAGTAACTAAAGTCGCATACTAACTTAACGTAGTTAACTTAGTATGCGACTTTGACTTAGCTGTGTTACATAGCAATGTAAATAAAGTGTTATTCTTAAATATAAAATGCACTATCAAAATATTCATTTATCACAAGTTTTAGTTTAAACAAGATCACAAAACTCGTCGCTACCAAAGCACTAGCTATAACTACATCAGATATTGATCCAAATCGAATAGATTTATCTCTGATCTTTCTAAAAGCTTTCTGTATAAAACCACATTATTTTTGTCGCACGAAACCTACGAAGCGCGCTCTCAAAACCCAAATACATTATTTGCTAAAATATTACCGTATAGGCCTATACTATAGCTAACAACGTGTTGACAAGTCGGGGCGGATTACATGTCGGCTTATTCCGCTGGATTTATGTTGTTTTTCAACACTACTGCAAAATACCACTATTGAAGAAGTATTTTCACTAGGATTTTGTACGTTCGATATTTGGTTTCAACGCGCTGTTAAAATTGGTTTTGTAAAGAGGATACTTTTGAATTAAAACAACGGTAAACCAGCAGAACTATTTACTTTTTTTAATGTTTGATTTTCTGTCATGCATCACCATAAATGTATCACCACACCATAATTTTTTGAAGATCAATATGTATAAGAACTAGTAATTTTGGATATACTTAGTAAGGTTCAATAAATCATTTGCCATTGTTCTATTTCAAACTGTTGTATATATAAACTTTGTGGTCAAAACTATCTTCTCCAACATTTACGGTTCCATGTAACCGGTTATAAGTCAGCGTTTAATTGATACGAAACTAAGTTCGGAACTTCGTTGTACCTCCATTATGAATGGACTGTGTTATAACGAAGATATTCAGTCTGAAGATTCATTTTCGCGAAACTTGGACCGAAAATGTGTTCTCCCTGAAATATTGATGAAGTCACATTTGATGAGATTGGGCTATTTTCGCGCACTTTTTTGTGTCACTTGTTTTTTCCGCGGGCTACCAGAGTTTATTTGAAATCGAATTTGGTTAAGGCGAGTGAGCTGAGAAAAAAACTTGCGTGGTTTCTAAAACTTCGTATGTTTTAGTTATGTCTTTGAATTTTTCATTGTTGATTAATGCAATGTTAGGAGGCCTACATTTAATGAGACGCCAGTACTTGATTTGTTTAGATGGAGTCAGTTTGTCAAAAACTTTAAAAAAAGGTTCTGAAGTCTAGCACTGGCGAAGTTATTATGTTAACCTATTGCTGTTGTGTATATCACTTTATGCTTGAAAGATTGAAAAAAGGAACTAGATGGGTAACGAAAGCATTAACTTATGGCATTATTAACTTCACGATTTGTTTTATTTAATTTAATTTGTCGACAAGTTGACATTAATCCCCATTTCTGATTGTGTCAAATAGCGTCAGCTATTGTTATACTGAATTTCATACATTTCTAAAATAAACATAGTTTTCAGCAGTTTCGCTGAAACAACAAGCAATTATTCTAATTGTGCAACTCATTGAGAATTAATGAAAACGCTGTTACCGGGGCTTTACAGTAAACGTCATTTTTAAAGAATGAAGTGTGAACAAAATGACACTAAAAGCTTCGTTCACCATCCTCAAGTAAAGTGTTGATTAGTTACTTAACGAGTAACGTCATTCGTTCTATGCGCCAAATGTCAATATGTCAATTACTCGACACTTTACTTGGTGACTAGCCTAATCGGAACTTACTTGAAGATCGTGAAAGAGGCACTTAGTATAATAATATTAATAGTACTTATATTCTTAGTTTCTCTATAATTTTATATATAGAACAAACGATCTAAGTTGTAAACAGTCATACAATCAATGCAATAGTCTGTTTTGAAATTACGCTACTTATCAACTACTAGGGGATGAACAAATATTTATATGTACAAAGAGTTTGATATGAGAAACTGACAATGAAACTGAAATTAAAAGTAAAGATAAAGATATCAATAATATATAAATATTTTCTGATGTGTAATCTTATTTCAAAGATAAAATTTCTCCAAGATTCTTCTTTCATAGATAATACATATTAGTTCCCGATCGATACTTGAGTTCCGATCCAAAAAAGTGTAATATTTTAATATCGCTCCCAATATCATAGCGTTCTTCGATTTAGAAATAAGGTTTGGCACGTAACCGGCTTCAATTTGGCCAAGGGCTGTTATGCCGTTAGTTAGTGCAGACACTTGGCTCCACTTGTGGTGAGATAATGACATCGAAATTACACGGACGGAAGACAAGGACTTTTATACAATATCTTCTGTTACGATAAATGAGAGTAGGATCTCATGGTTTTTTACCTTATGGTGGAGCTTGCGTTGACAGGGTCGTGTTAGCCGAGTGAGATGTACCTGACTTTAATTCCGAAGGTGTTCAAATCCCGGCCATGATTAATAGATATTGCGTTTCAAAAAAATATCATTACTTTTTTTTTTTCATCCATTTCGTACTTACTGCTTGGTAAAGGCCTTATTTCGTGCAAACCAATCGCTTTGGTCATCCGTTGCGATGTTTTCTACACAACAAAAAATGCAACGTAAATTTTATTGTTTCTGGAACTGTTGTGAGGCTGCGTAGGCAAGTCGATCGATGTCCACCACTAAACAGAGCACTCTGCGGTTCGCAATAAATCGCTCATTACGCGAAATATTATGGCGCAGACGAGCTCCATTACTGCTCATTAGATATTAACGTGCAAACCGTCTGTTCCTACCCGCTCCTAACTGCTGGGTATTCTGCGCGAAAACGTTTCAAAAGCTTCGCTTTTGGGCAAAGCGGCGGCCGTCAAAAACGATAACGAAATAGGACTATAGACTGTACCCCCAAAGACGAAGTTTTTGTCTGTTCAAAATTAGAAAATTGCAAAATTAGCCACCTAATTGTCTAAACAACCGCCCCAGTTATTTTGAGTGTTAAATCTAAAACCTCGTAACAGATCAGATAGAATCGAATGATTAGGTAATTTGGCTATGTACCTTATGTTTTTAAATGAAAGATTTCAGTTGACTTTTATAAAACTACACTCATGTCGTTCGGTCTAGTCTAATTCTAGCTCAAGTATATATGATAATAACGTATGCTGCTATTTAGGAAACTAAAGTTAACTAACTCTGATATATTCTGTGTCACTCTGCCGGCGTAGTAGTATGCCACTAGCTGGCTGAATGAAACTAATGTGTTTTATTATTAAATTCACGATTAATGTGCTTCTATTCTGATCGAAACGTCACAGACTTCGAAGAGGTATTGTATACTCGTATTAGAATTATTGAGTTCTTTAAATATCGATGTTTTTGCTCGGTTTCCGTGCATCATTCAATCTGCTCAAATATCTCCTGGTTGAACAAACTTCTGAATATCTTTAGGTAGAAATTCTAAATGATCTTCACCTTTAGTTCATTTCGAATATCTACTGGGAAATAGAGTCATGAGCCTGTTAACGTTAAAAAACGTGAAAGGTTTGAGAACAAGTTATGTGTTTCTTACCTTTATACTCTCCCCTATTTCTAGGCTATGAAGACCGGCCTCATATTTCTCGCACGCTAACGCCCTAGTACTCAACACATCGTCTTTGTCTGTACCAGGAAAACATAACTCAACTAGAGGCGTGTGCCGAAGTGATGTTTCAGCTCAGTTTCATATGCAAATCGTATTCGTCACGGCACACAGCTAAGCTGGTGGGTAGGGCTGAGGGGATCTCTAGAGAATTGTTAAGATACCAAGAAAATACCCAAGCGACTTCGTTTGTATTGGTTTTTTAAATAATACAAAAAAGAAAAAAATAGGATTATTTGTGGCTCAAAATTGTGTTGGTCATTCTTTCTGCGTTCTCGGCCTCGTTTCGGACTAAAAAAAATATTTTTTAACTTTCTTAGATCTTTTATCATGCAGTTGCATGTATACATACCTTAAGTATGAAATCGATCAATAATTAACGAAAATATCAGTGAACATCCAAAAAAGAGATAACCACCTCCTATTTTGAAGTCGATTAAAATAAGCCTCGTTGACTTAACAGAAATGAGTTCTAATTTATTTACGATACCATTAATGAAAGTTTTGGCTGTAAAGTCATGATTATCTAAATATGTTTCAGTTCCAAACAGAATCTGATAAAATAGTTTCACAGGCTATGACCTAACAAAACGCGGCTCGTCTCCGCGTTTTTGTATTGTTGGTTCATAGCGAATAAGCTTACAGATAGCTCATATGTTTTAACTATTATAAATCTATCAGAATATGATAAACTATATTGCCTTATTGCATCCGATGGTTGCAATTTGTGTTAAATGTACATGTCATATTCAGTTACAAGGCGTTGTAGCAGCCCTATTCACACGGAGAACAATGGAACCGCACTCCTGATAGCTGATATTCGGTAAATGCCATCGTTTTCACATAAGTGGGTTTAAAAGTTTATTTCAAGTCGTTTTTGCTGCATATCACATTACAGTATACGTGGAATACATTTTATTCTGCTAAAATCGTGCCTCGCGGTGACGCGCATGGTAGAATTGGCCCAAAAATAAAACTGACGTTCGGGTTACATGACATTGACAGCTCTGACAAGTTACGTATTCTGTCAATGCTTTGGCATAGATTATACTTGTGTATTTAATAATTAAGTAGTCGAAGTACAAATTAACGCAGACCAAGCGTAAACACAAAATAAATATTGTAATTAAAAACCGAGGAGAGTGCCATTAGATCGTTTTATACCGTCCCACTTAGTCCAAGATTACTCGATATCCGACGCAAACAATTTGCGCTTAGCACGTCAAACTGACAGGCTCCCAGCCTTGTGATTTGAAGCTTCCATTTTACAAGATGGTTATATTCTTGTTTATTAGGAGGGTGAGCGTCGTTTAACAAGAAATTATTAGAATGTTGCCTTAATCATCGTTTGCTTTTAACTTATTATATCTTGTACTTCGGATAACGTGGTTGGTTCTCTTTTGTTGATTGTGTTTCATAAAACAAGTGTATTTTTGACGTTGACATGCTGTCAGTACTTTTATATTTATTGATGAAATGATTATAGTGAGTGGTATCAATCGGTTAAGAGACTTCACCCTAAGTCTCATGTTATTACGCGATATTAATTTAACGCCCAAATTATACAGGAAAAGTGTACCTTTAAAATAGTAAGAGATCAAAATTTTACTATATAAAATATAAATAAAAACATAAATATTTTAATATAAACCGTTTGCGCATTCACGTAGTTACAGTTAAGTTTTGTCACCTACCTTATATTTCTAATATTGAACCACTAAGCTTTTTTCTGCAAAGCTTTCTCCCCTAGACAATACAGATACCTCCAACTCCCTAGATAGCGAGTTCTATCAGCGCCTTATACCGCCGCTTGCACAAATCTTCGCCCATCCGGCCGGCTGCGGATTTTAACTGCATATTTACTACGGATTACATCATTTCTGATTCTGCTCAAACCGAATACACTGCAATCTATAGACAAACTCAGTTTAAACGATTCTTTGAAAAATTGAACTCAGGCGGCTCTACTAAACTACATTAAGCTTTCTCACACGACCCTTGAGTATCAAAAAATGATTTCATTTTTGAGTATAGTTTTTGCTTACATTTTTTTTACATAGTTGATAAATACTTGGCTTCATTTTGTTATTTATTTTGTTTTTTTATTATCATCAAGCCTTATAGGTAAATATAAATATAAAATGAAAATGTAAAACTAAATTAAGATCACGACTGACGACAACGTAGACATAGTCTCTGAGGTCTTTTGTCCATATAGATCCTTTGAAGATGTCTAACAGGGTATTTCAGAAATCAATGTCTAAAATAAACTCTAAGGAGCACTATGGATGATTCAAATTAGAACAACAAAGACATTGGTTTTTGTTCTATTCATACCATTAGCTACTAAGTACACGCGACAATATAGAAACTCAAACATATTTCTACTGTTTGCTAACTAACCATTGAACCAATGTACTTTCAACTATTAATTTATACCCCAAACTCCGTCTACCGAACTTACTGTTACATCAACTGTACACAGAATCACTCTGAAATGAGCTATCAAATGAAAATTAGCTATTCACTGTTGAGATTGAATTATTAGTTCTAGACGAATGGTCAGATCCAGTACTCATTAATGCTATGCCATTGCTTTTTTGAAAAATATTATTTATCATTGTTTTTTCACTATCAAAACTATTTACATCGTATTTCACATTATAATACTCGTAACACACTAGAGTTGCTCACAAAAAAATATCGTCGATTAAGATTCTGGCAATCTTTCGATTCATCTGAAAAATCTGAGAACGAATTGTGTGTATACGGCTCTCTTACCTAGATAAAATTATTCCAGTGAATCGAAACAGTTATCGGTATTGATGAAATTGACTACACTTTTCGTGAAATTTTTTTTTTGTGCTACATTTAAGAGTAATTTTTTTTATTTAAAACACACACGTCATGGTTAAATTTTAAACATACCAATTAAGTTTAGATCTGCACATAGTTCAAGTGATATAAGAAACCGCCGGCCGCACTAAGTTATTCTGTGCCTGCGGTAGCGCTGTCTGCCTTGTTATTGCCGCGGGCCGCAGCGTTCAGAAGTTTGCCTTTCGATTGAATCGTCAATTAAACGACTAAATCGGGCTTCAACTCGATTGGTCAAATCGCTGATTATAGGCTTTTTGTTTACTCGTAAGTTAGTAGCTACTGGAAAGTTTAAAGCGACCTCAAAGCCATGTTTATTTAACAATTGTCAAATATCAACAAACGATACTTGGTCACTACATACGGAGTTATAAATACAATTTGGTAGTTAGTTATACTTGTTATTTCGTCTACACTTTTACTGTAAATAAAAGTAGAACAGATAAATCTAGCTTTTTGTATCTATATTTATATTTCTTAGTATTTTTATTTTGTTAAACCTATTTTTCTAAGTTGAAATTGTTATTCAGATGATAACTTGTACACATGACCGACAAAAATAATATTTAAAAGAAGAAGTTTACATCCAGTGGATATTATAGGAATACTACACTACTACATATAGGTATATACTTTCAGTGGTATATGATGATTATGATGATGATGCTTATGATTATGTTTATACCACTGAAAATAAACAGCCCGCTATATGCGGTTATTTACTTTAACTTTTGATTGGTATATAGTATATACCAATCAAAAGTTAAAGTAAATATACTATATACAGTACACATTGAACAAGAACATAGTTCACTTCGGGAGTTCCTCAATTACTTACAGTATACAATTGTCAATAATAATAAAGTATACTCTGCGTGGCCTAGTGGCACCAGTGCCTCTCAGTCCCACGTTCTGCCCATAATTTGGCAGCAACCATTCTTCGCCAATAATTGTGTTCCAAGAACGAAAATTTGCCTTAGAATAACATTTATTTTATTCATTTTCCTTACTAAAACGGTATTTTTCCGTGACCCCTCTATCAGTTATTAGAAATCAATTCTGTGAATTTTTAATCGAATATATCCTAAAATAGAAACAAAAGTGATTGTGAAAAACAGGTTCGCGGCTTTATCCCTATAAGTTTATTTCATTCAGATCTTCAGACAAGCAAAATTCTTTGGAAACCTTTAGAGGAATAGCGTGAGACGTCCACATTTACTTTTTAAGAGTGTCAATTTTTAATACGATTTGATTTTGTAAGCAGGTAATTAATATAAAAAAAAATTTAAGTCACAAAATTAATATTTACTTTCAGAAACTAAAATACTATATTTACTTACATAACTTTCCAAAATACCAGAACCAGTTGAGCCATCTGAGGATCGTTTTAATTTTAAACGATATCATGTAGCCTAGCTGATCCCAGCCACTGCCAGAAGAAAGCGTGCCTCAGACACTGACAGCTTTGCCGCGCTGAATGGTTAATTTTATACTATTTAATTATGAATACATTTTTTTAAATATAATTCTTCTTTAAATCCAAGCTAATTTTCTTACAATGTTTTCCTTCGTGTTTATGCGATTATACATTATTATGCTACTTTTTCAATTAACATACTTATTATCAATTCAGGCAAAAATTATGTCAGTTAATGTTTAATCTACAATATTATTTTGTTTCAACCTCATGAATGTTTTGTTGAAAATGATTTCACTAAATACAATATTGCAACGGTTAAGTGGTCACTTCCGTAATGGCGGGCGCTTCACATTAATAGCGTTTTAATCAAGCAGTGATACCTGAACCCATTTATCATCCGTTGTTTGGGTTCCGTACAAAAGGAAGACTTCCCAACAAAAGTGATTACCATCTGTGTAATAAGTACGTGAATGGGAGTCGGACGAAATCTTAATTAGGTTTGGGCCTGTAATGTTACGAGTTGTAAAACTTGCGCCTTTTATTGTAGGAACATTATCTGAGACCCTTGTTTCGCTTTCATTAGACAACAGTCGATTGTACTTATTGTACGTTTGTTTCAAATTGCTAAAGAAACATTCGAATAAATGTGATTCCAGTCTCTAAATGGCTGGTTGTTGATGTCCGAGATAGGGTTAAAAGTGAATAGATTCGGATCAGAACTTTTCCTAGGACAGTGGAAACTAATAAAAAAGAAAAAGGATGCTATTCGCAACACCGGTTTTATCCATTTTTGAAAATGGGACATCGCTCGGTTTTAGCACAGAAGAACTGGCCGGTTGTTTTCAAAAATAGAACACTGCAGAAAAAAAAACGAGCGTCGTCCGGCCGGCAATAATTGATCAGCAAATCGAAGTAAACAGCCACCTGGCCGGCGTTCATGATTGCCTTCAATAATGCATTGTTCATAGCACGAAACGTTATAACCGGCCGAGCGTGGCGGCTCGTCGGTTTCATACAACCCGCTCAAGCAAGATGGCTATTCGATTTGACCGGGTAACGTGGCATTCATAATAAGCGTGCGGGCGTTCGGAGCAAACAAGGCTTGACTGCACACGCCATTAAGATATTCCTGCTGATATCGAACACCATTCAGTTGACTTGTATTTTTTGTTTGAATGAACTTGCGGACGCTACTTTCTTTGCATAATGCTCTATCTTTAGGTGCTGTGTTGCATTCAAAATCAAGTAACAGTGAATGCTTCCAGTATCTTCGACACACTTCTGGCTGGTAGTGTAGTAATATATCTATGTCCTATTAAGACAATTAAGGTTAAGTATAGAAAAAACACGTCATAACTTGTGTCAATAACTCTCCTCGTTATTCTAATACAAGGATCTAGGTCAATATCGTGTTTGCGTGTTAATTTTTTTATTCATATCGACTTTTACGTTCGCGTTAATACAGTGACAGTTTACAAATTGTAATTTTCTATTTCATTAACCGCAATTATAAGTTGGTGTCAGTTTTATTTATATGGCGTGTCTTGACAGTCGTTGTCAAAAGTGGCTTGGTGTCTGTGCATGCAAAAATGATTCATGTTTTTTTGCTAACTTAAAACTATAAGTTTGTTCGTTCGTATGAGCAAGTGGCCAACTCTGGCGACGGAGTTTTTAGGCCGCCTAAAGGCCTCAGTCATGGCTTAACGACTTTAAAAGCCGGGACCGACAATTTAACGTGCCCTCCGAAGCACGGAAGCGCTTAGATGAAAATGCCACTTACAGTCACCCCACTTACATCCAAATAGTGACCGCTCAGAACGTTGCTTAACTTGGACGATCTATCAAGAACGTCTCAGCAAGCTTTGCCACGAGCACTTCGAACGCTATAAGCAAAAGTAAAACTATAAGTAAGTTAAGTTCATTTATTTTAGCCCGGACTTCTGCTTTAGAAGTTATGCCACTGACTTGGGCTAAAATAAATGCACAACAGAGATCAAGCAAGCCCCGAATTTAAAGGTAATAGTCATAACCAAGGAAAGGTATTAGTTAAAATGAAAGTAACCATTTTAATTAATGGCATTGCAGTATGACGCATTAAGTTTTATGATGTTGTTTAATGCCTTGCTTTTAAACTAAATGCTTTTAATTTCGTAGGCAAATGTTTGACTACCTTTTGTTTAAATTTTCAAGATTTCTATTTGACTATCTGAGAATTTAAGTTTTAGTTATCAAGATTTTAAATGACTGAGTACTTATCATGACATGTTCCAATCAATTTATACGTTTGTATTTAGTTTTATAGTTATAAAAACTCACAGTGCCTCTAGCGGATAGATAAAGTACTAAAATTTTACCTACAATAATCCAAAAACTAGCGCGCGCTTTATTTGGCAAGTCATGGTAATGACACGAATTTGTTTGTGCTGTATGGCTCTCGCAATTCAACTCCGTTTTGTTATATTATTGTTCAGTGAGACGAAGACCAAAATAGATGCGAAAATTCTCACAGTGGTTGCGCAGCTACTTTTGGCAACGGTACCAAAAATTACAATATTTATTATTTCGTGCTCACTGGCCTAAAAGCTCCTGTCCGTATCTTTAATGTTCATCTATTCATAATTTTTCATAGTTTGCACAAGTGTTATAATTTAGATAGACGCTATGAAATTTGGTATGATATAATCGGCAGTAAATTTACAAATTCATCTATAGCTGTTTATTTTGTTTTTGTGTTACTGTACTTTGTTGATCGATGTATAAAGTAACTTAGTGGATATATTCTTCAAAAAAATTTGGTTTTGAAGAAAGAAGAAAGAAAGAAAGAAAGAAAGAAAGAAATATCGTTTATTTTGGTAGAACTTCAAGATCACTTCAACTTCGTCTTACATGCTAGGTGATTCTAATGTCTGTTGAATATATCAATCTATACGTAAAAGACGCATAACTATTTTACAACCGCATAAATAGTCTATTTGATGTCATAAAAATACAATGATGTGGGCATTTGTTGAATTATGTAGTTTAAAAACACTAAAAATATATCATTTTTAAACAAAATTAATTTGAAACTGAGAATTTATAAAAGTATTAATTACTATGCATGAAGTTACAATATCATTATTTTTCCATTGATCAATTACGTAACATCTCTCATCTTTCTGCGTTGACTGTACCCACCACAACGTCATAAACTCAGAAATTCCCATCAACTCAAGTCCTCAGTTAATCACAAGACGAAGCGACACCTGAGCCAAATTAATATGCGCAGTCCGGTTAATTCCTCGTCATTTACAATCATGATTTGTTGAAACAATTTCGGCTATTTTGCCTGAAGAATTAGCACGTAAGATTGACAGATTATACGAGTTTGTTAGAACCTGAAAGGTTATTGTTGCCCTATAAAGCTACGCTACATGCCTTAGAATTATTTTTTCTGATAACACACATGACTTGGCCTATCACCCCATTTTGGCTTGACGTCGACTTCTGGGACTCTGCGACTCTGTATATATAAAAGGTAATTTCAAAATTTGTAATAAATACCCGTCAATATTTTTATAATGCGATAAATTCCCTTATATATTCTTAACAATTAAAAGTCAATTTAAAAAAATGACTTATTTTTGATACTTATCCGCTAAGCCATTAATACCTACTTTTTCTCAGCATCTTTCCCTTCGGCCCGTTGCCTCAGCGACGCCATTATTAATTTAATAAAACCCTGACAAATATAATGAGCGTCTGTTAAAACGAAACGAACCTTTTTAATATTTATTTGGCGAAAAAAAAAAAGAAAAAATCCCCTGCGCGTTATTTGTCTCTTTTCTTTATATCTGTTTTTGTAAAGCGGCTTTTCGGAAAATCCAGCAGAACGAAGGGAACCTCCGACGTAACTGATCCCTCTTTATAAATCATTAATAAACAATATCCTTTTAAATGTTGCTGCGATTTGAGAGCATTTTTGGTTTGACCTTCGTTGACCTTAGAATCTGCTGTATTTTAACTTCCTAGTTAGTTATTACAAATTCAAGACTTCAGCTTTCGCAATGATTCAGTTTCCTCTGGATTTTTTTTATCTGTTTCGGGTATTTTTTTAAATACATTATGTTGCTAAGCTTTGGGCTCTATGACGCTGTGTAAATGTCCAAGGGTATTTATAAATCAAAGTTTTATTTTATCACTTTATCCGATTGAAAACAACAATTGTTTTGTTGTGGTCTTTGACGACTCTTTTTCTGTCTGAAATGTAGAGCCATTTTCAGTACACGTTTGTTATGACTTTCTCCATTGTTATGATATTCTGGTTGTTATTTTAATTTAAATAAAAACCTAAATGTTGTATGGTTTTAATCTACTTTTTATACATTTTTACTGACCAAATTAAAAAAAACTAAATAAACTGCGTTCCTTGACAAGTTGTAATCTTTTTCTTAATTATTTTTAAAATACTTTTTTAAAATAATTGTAGGTAAGGTAAAATCAAAACCTAACTGTATTTTTTATTTAATGTAATTCACAGATTTTATTGTTATGTTTTCGACACGTTTTGTTTTTCGCAAAGTATTTTTAATTCTTTTGTCATCCTGCGCGGAGGTTTATTTTAATCACACTTCTATTAAAAATAAAACTTACTTTCAAATATGGTTCTTATTTAAAATTCCATTAAAAAAATAAAGAGCGTCACTAAAATCGGCCTCTGAGGCAACAAAGCAGTTAATTGAAAAGGAAGGGCGACCTCTCCTCGCCTCAGTGCTACGACGCGCGCCGCGTAGACCGCCCGCGTAGCTGCTACGCCGTAGCTGCTACGCCACTTACCCGATTTAGTGCTGTGAAAGTGTTCATGTAATGTGTTTGTGTAATCAAACGGAATTGGAATGCGCATGGAGGCAATAAAAAAAGGATTTAATTGTCGATTTTAAGGTTTATTTTTCAGTAATTTTAAATGATTTTTAAGGTGTTGACGACTTAAATGAAATTGATTATTGATAGTTCAAAGTAAATTGAAAGATAAAATAAATACAAAGTATCATGAAAAATACACAAAAATAACAGTTAAACCTGATGTAACTGGATTATAGACGTATTGTGTATCTACAGGAAACTTTACGATCTAGTTTTACGACGCAGAAAAATATTGGTCCTTATTTTCAATTGAAATGAATAGCTTTTTAAGTGCGCCTATAAAAATATAGACTCATGACTGTAGCTTTTCAATTTCAGAATACCCGTTACTTTGCCTACAATAAGTTAGTAGGTACCTTATAAACTTTAACCCTCTCATACCTCAGGCGTTGAATTTCAGCAATTTCCTTGTAAGTGCTATACAAAAAAGATTATATTTCATTTGTTCTAGGTTTAAGGACTGTGGATTGCTAATCCAACCTCTTTAATTTTGACTAGACATTTTTTTTCTATTTTGAAAATGTTGTAATATCCTGGCAAGGTCGCCATGTAATATATGAAGTATTTATTTATATATTTCTGGAGGACGAGCTGAGTGATAGTGCTTCATTGTGTTGAATAGGTGTTTATTGTATGACGGCGTAATGAGTTGTGTCCTAATACATGATTATTACTATATCGAAAGCTATGGCTACATGCTGAGTGTGCACTCACACTACAATGTCTAAGCGTGTCGTTCGATGTATGTCCAAATACATATTTGATACATGCCTACATTTAACAGAAGTCAACATTTCTTACGTCGTATGGGTTTCATCACCGTTTAGAGTTCATGATAATGCGCTTTTATTATATTCTAATATTATATGTGTTATGATAATCAGATACCTAATATACTAATTAAGTATGTATATTTTTTTAATACAGACATACATATAATTGATACATATAACAGATATCCGTAACAATTTAAATATCTGCAGAGCATACAAACATTTGTCCCACAACAGGGATTGAACCCGCAACCTCTTGCGACTCAGGCTGGCTTTGCACCCACTACACCACAGAGGTCGTCACAACATAACATATATTGCTATTTATAAAAACTTAGAGCTCAGCTCTTGTCGGTGTAATGATGCAATTTCCTCCATATACTTCTTTCCAATACAATATCTTTTGCTTCTTGATACGACATGACAGCGACCTTCTCTTTTATCTGACTTATGTAATTAATTCTCGGTCTTCCCCTTCCTCGCCTTCCTTCTACTTTTCCTTCTATGATGTTCCTTATAAAGCTGTCATGTCGTATAAGATGACCAATCATTTTTCCTCTTCTGTTCTTGATGGTATTCATTAACAATCTTTTCTCTTTAACTCTGTTTAATACTTCCTCGTTGGTAACCTTTTCTGTCCAGCTGATTTTCTCCATCCTCCTCCAGCACCATATTTCAATATATTGCTAGTGTGTATAAAATCACATCATAATTTCACTTTCAAAACTATCGTGAGTTGTATTAGACATTATAATAGCTCACGGGAAATTACTCACGTAAAATTATCGTCGATTTAGATACCGACAATGTTTCGATTCTTCCGGAGAATCTTCATCTGGGTATGAGTGTGGTCACTCCTCGCGGTCGCGTCTCACACGCGTGTGTCGACGATAATTTTACGTGAGTAATTTCCCGTGTGCTATTATAAAGTCACATCATAATGTTACATTTCGATATCTGTCACCGTTAATTACAAACGAGGAATTTGTTAACGTTATGAAGATGATAACGATTACTTAGAATAACGATCCGGTATCGGATATCCTCTTCCCAATGTTATTGTTTTGGTAATTCATCATCATCATCATCAGCCCTTCTCATCCCACTGCTGGGCATAGGCCTCTCCTCGCTTTCGCCACTCGACCCTGTCTCGCGCCAATCTAACCCATGTCTGACCTGCAGTTTTGACTATGTCGTCGACCCATCTTGCCGGCTTGTAGGTTTTGGTAATTAATTTAAGTTAAATATTTATGGACTTATTTGCTATTCTAGTTGCAGTGGAATTATAATTCATTGTGTTTGCTTATAAAATAAAGGTATTTTTGATTTTTGGTGCATTTAACTAAAAATACTTTCTTACGCCTGCATATTGATACGCTAGGTATTTAAATATTAGAGATATTTATTTTGACTTAACTGATGACGCTGTGTAAAAATAGTTATTAACAGATATCTTTGATTATAAAATGTATACAACTGTTCTGATTAAGAATATAGTAATAAAACCTAAACCTAACCTAAACCACTTATAGAGAAAAAGGTAACTGCCATTAGTCTATCAATACCTATACTTAACTCGATTACAATCGTAACTTGGATGGAACTGTGGATATAACAGATCTATTTCAAATGACGTTCATTTGCTTATAAGCAAAATAATAACTATATTTTTAGCTATAACTTACTAGGTAAAACTTCGGTCGATATAGTTCGAACACGCGATGTTCTAGAAACTGTAAATCCTAAGAAATGAGCTTTCGACGTTTTTAACCTCTAATTCTTATTTTGCATATTATTTTAGTTTAATAGTACCTAAGGAATATTGAAACGCACACCTGATAAACTGTTTTCTGAAAGGTCCTTGGTGTAGGCGGTTCAATTTGTTCTAGTAGAATGACAATTTCGAAAATAATTTGTTCAATTCATTTGTTGACGACCTCTGTGGCGCAGTGGGCGAAGGCCCGACTGAAACGCGAAGGTTGCGGGTTTGATTCTCTTTGGATTACAAACACGGTTTGGGCCTAGCTTTTTTATCAATTGTAGCAGCTACATACAAAATACTTCCTCATGTTTAAAATGCTAAAAGGAAACGAAAAATTATCACGACTTTATTCCAAGGCGCGATAAATATTTCTCGATCCTGAGCAATTTTATCCTTTGAAAATGTCTAACGGGGTAGTCATAACCTATGTCTAGTTAATATTTGGTACGTGCCCACGTCCTTGTGAACTGTAAAATGTTAATATAGCTTATGCCAGAGCATAGGGAAGAAAATTTGAAATACTTAATAGTATTTTACCAGTAGTATTGGTATAGTGGGATGTATTACAAAGTTATAAAACACTCAAAGTTAACTGAGAAGCCTTAGGTATTTTCGGGCAAATTTCGTACGTGCCTAGTGGTATCCCGTAATTCGATATTTTATTATCGGCTCGAATTTGGCTGAAATTAGATATAGGTCGAATTTTCGACGGGAGTTTATGAACTATTTGATACTCACATTAATGACAAGAAATCGTATAACTAGAATATTCTGCCTCAAAAGAGGAATAGTATAGTCTGTGGCAACTATTTTGAGCAGTAGGTACTTACGGTACGCAAAAATATCGTTAATTTATAAGCAATTCAAAACCAACATTATTTTTCTATAATAATCACGTAAATACACAGACTACGCGCCACAGAAGTAGTAAAGAAATGTAATTCATTGTCTTCATGATTACATTACCAGAGCAATGTTTGACATTTTACAAATCTTTATTTTTTTTAAATAATGTACAGTGATTGAACAACACGCAATAACAGTTTTTAATACAAACATGATCTAAGAGCATTTTACTACAGAAAACAAAAAAAATAGCTCGCCAAATAAACTAACAACGAAAGTTATGTATAGATTTATCGGCTGAATGTTTTGCTTGCATGTAATTCGACCTCACAAAAAACAGCAAAAATAGTGGTAAGATCTATCGACGAAAAGAAACGTTAGCGTGTCGCGTTCTTGCTCCATTTACCGTCGCGTGCTGCCGCCCGTTATCACGCCTGTGACCCTATCCCAATACTTGTAGTTGGATAGGGGAGTAGGTGGAATCGATGTGGCCGCGGCAATGAAACAATACAACGGAATCACTAGACCATTGTCGTCAAGTTGTCTAAATAATCTATGATTGCCCATAGACTTTTAGCATCGCTGACCGACGCGATGTCTTTTTGTGTATTTCGATGCTTCACGAAGTACGTGTACTATGTACTAAAAAAAAGGTGAAAGTTGGGGGACTTTTGTGCAACGATTCCCAACAACATACTGTCCAGTATGGACTATTAATATATAGTAGTAATAGTAACTGTACTTACGTATAATTATTAATAGCTCGCTGAGAGCAGCATCCACTGTATCAAAACTGTCATTGTAATAAAAATAATCTACTCAAATCAATATTAACTGTTGTTTCAGTATCGATGCTCTATAATTATTTGTTCAAAGTATGTGTGGACATTGTGACTTTACGATAAAATAACAGAAATTATGCCATCATCCGTGGTAACAAATAGTTCCGATACCGGGAGGGTTGAAACACCCCATGCGTTTTTATGTGCTCGTAATATGAGGAGTTTTGTGAGAAAAAAGCTTTTGGTTCGCTCGTTCTATTTAATTTGTTCGGTGGTCTTAGAATATTGCTAAAACGGTGCTTAAATAAAGAGAATAGAGCTAGTAAAATCGAAGACCTTTGTGGCGCAGTAGGTAAAATGCCGCTTGAGATGAACAACGTTTCGTGTTCGATTCCTGCCAAAATACAAACGTTTGTATGATTCGCAAATATCTGACTCGAGTCTGGGTGTTTATTTATTTATTTCTTAAATATGTGTGTATTAACTCAAAAAAATTATTTAAGCTGTATATTAGTCATCTGGTTACGATGACACTAGCATTTTGTTGCTTAGCTTGGGATTTGATGACTCTGTGCGAACGTGCAAGGATATTTGTTATATATTTTTTTTTAGAAAATATCAATTGAGGTATAGTTTTGGATGTAGCTGCAAATTTTGGTGTTGTTTTTAAAAGAGTAAAATAAGAATGTGTGCCTATGAAAAGTAAAACTTGAGCAGACCAAGCGACCTTTCCTAATAGGATAAAAAATAAAATGAGATGAAAGTGGAAATATTACAACTTTTGTTTTTTTTTTACTCAACATTCTATTTTCAACGGTTTCCGCTGACTCTAACCAAGTTTTCTCCAGAAAATAACGTACTGCTCAGAGATTTATCACAAAAGTTACAACGATGTCGACACCAAGAAAATCCGCAAAAATAGAGAGATAAGTTCTCTAACTTGAGAGCTTCGCAGACCGATATATTATTGCCTGACTTCCAGTCCAGCCCCTATATAAGGCAGTGAATTTTAAGCGGTGAATCGGTGAAGCCCCCAATCTGGGGGATTAATGAACTGTAAAAGATCTCGCCGAATTGAGTAATTCCCCCATCTTTGAGTCGCCTTTTTAAATGGGTAATGATAATGTCATCGATCTTTCGAGGTTGTCGAATTTCGATATATAGGCAAGAAAAAGTTCTCAGACTTTCTGTAATGTTAAAGTAATGCCTAACCAAATGTAAAAATACATTGTCCCTAAAAGGTCTAGATCGAAAAGGGTCGACATGTGAAAGCTGTAATGTAACTACTGTTGTCTAGAGATCGCCTACAACTCCTTGATATTTCATGCGAACTTATTTTTATCTGATCTTGTAACTTTCTGCACTGAATACTTATGACTTCTCATAAAATTTTATCATTACCGAAGACCAGTCGATGTTTTATAACATTTTGTTAAGTCATTGTCCTAAGTCAAGAATTACAAAATAAGTATGTCTTGTGTGTGAACGCCTGAAACGAGGGTAATAGGATTGTTTTGTCACTAATGCCTACGTCAACGTTTTAGCTAAGAACTACTCACATAATACAATAAACGTATTGTTGTCGGTACAACGTTCTTTGAACGTTTCTCAGAAGCTACAAGTAGGATCTAGTAGTTGAGATTCTGGTCATCGAATGCACTATACTACTATGTGCATCAAATGCACTAGGTTTATTTGGGTATGACAAATATTGTACTAGTGGTGGCGATTCTGTTGCAACACTGTGCTATGCTAGATTGGTCTTTAGCATGAACGTAATAAAAGCTTTCGATTTTAGTCATAATTTAGCTAGTCAGTGTTGCAACAGAATCGCCACCAGTGACTTAATAAATAAGCCTGAAGTACACTTTTCCCGAGGTTTATCAGCCGAGTTTAAGTATCCTTCGATTCGAAGGTTCTGTCACTGTTGTTATACCCGAGTATAACACCTATTTGCAGAAGCTGGCGGGTGGTCCTAACCAAATACAGTCAAGTATTTGCCTACGTGTTGAAGTTTTGAGTTTTAACCCGAGGTTAAAGTTTAAGTTTGTTTAATCATCAATTGTATGCGGAAATGTGGACACAAAAGGTGGAACTGGGAATGTTTTCGAATGATATTTGAATTTTTTGAGTCGACAAACTTAGCAAACAGACATTTGGGACTTAGCAAACATACCAAAAAAAAAAGCATAATGTGCCGAATTTATCCACTTATTTCTCAATAATGAACTGTTGTTCTAAAGTCTTTTTGCCTGACCATCCACTCTTTTTACGAAAATACGACGTTTTACGTAACTCACTAATTCTCTTACAGCTAGTCTCAATAATCTATTAGTGGTCGGTATTTCGCTTTTCTGTTCAACAAATAATGTCAGTGTACATCAAAGTACAGACGTCAGTACTACGCCACCTTTTTATCCAATTATTCCCGCTGTGGATATTTACTTACTGTATAGAGCCACTCAACTCTTAGGTCTCATGAGTTCAATGAACCTGTCGAATTTAAAGTAGCAATTTTTCATAACGTCAATACGTATATCCGTGCCGCTCCTATTTCGTTGACTGTCATCGTAAATCTTGTTTGGTACGTTTGTTCCATATTTTTCTATCATAATAAAGCTTTGATTACATTACCTACATTAGATATTCTATAACGTTCGAAATGCATTATATTCCAGATAACTAAATATATTTTCTGTAAACCGAAAGAGTTTGATAGCTTTTATTTGTTTGAACGAGTTGATCTCTGGAGCGTTTCGGTTTTAAAAATATTTCTGCATCTGATTGCGCACTGCTTGGGGAAGGTTTACAACATGAACAACATCACGACCCTTTGAAACTAAGCACAAGACCGAACGCAGATGAAACCGCCGAGCACAGCTAGTACTTAATACAATACTGGCATTACAAAACTTATATTGTATGAAAAGACGAAACATATGATTTTATTAAATTTCAAAAACCTGCTGCTTCATAGAAAAAAACTTAAAAGCGTTTTCGCAATTGTGTCCTTTTCAGAATATTCTCGAATGAGTAAGGAGTTGATAAGTCGTGCGGCACTGTACACTCGTCTAGAAATTGTTAAAAATCCTCATTAGTGACATCCGCCATTGCACGTACGAGTACGAAACGAATTGAGAGCGTATCAGCGTTTTGAATTATGAATTATTTAAATGAAATGTAAAGGCACGTTCTAGGATACATCCATCCTATATCTTATTGTTAATCGTTTTGAAATTTTAGGTCCAATTTCTTACAGAATATTAGTATAAGATCAAGATCACGACTATAGCTTTTGAGCGCGTTAGATCCTTTGAAGATGTCTAAGGAGTATCAGAGGCACGTCATATAATATATTTATTTGAACGTACCTCTTTATATGGTAACATATTGAATAAAAAAAAATGTACAAAGACTGTTACCAAAAAGCTGATTGATATACGATCTTCATGGTTCAGATATTTTTCTAAACAATATTCAACATCTCAAATAGGTTGATACTCGTACATCTGACCTGTTTCACACGTGGATACGCCCTTATGTTTGAGAACGCGTATTTAGGGCGAAAAACGAAAAAATACGCTCAGAGTGTAATAAGTCTTTTGAATTTCTTATGCTGTAAGTTTGAATACAGATACGTGTACGTACAAGATGGAGCGATGCTACAGCGTATAAGGATATAATGTTCCTTTTGTACCTCTATCTTTATAAAAATTGAGATTATATCGGTACATCGACGAAATCTGCGACATTGTTTCAGTTTTTGTATGTGATAGTTAACTAAAGAGTGAATATCTTTTTCTACTACGTCAAATCTAACATTTTAATGACGTGTGAGCTCACTTTTTAAAGCGCTCGTGGCGAAGCTTGCTAAGACGTTCTTGGTAGATCGTCAAAGTTAAGCAACGTTCTGAGCGGTCACTACTTGGATGGGTGACCGCAAGTGGCATTAATATCTGAGCGCTTCCGTGCTTCGGAGGACACGTTAAATTGTCGGTCCCGGCTTTTAAAGTTGTTAAGCCATGACGGAGGCCTTAAGGCGGCCTAAAAACTCCGCCACCAGAGTTGGCCCTTACTCATACGAACTTACTTATTTACTTGATGCAGATATCCACGTGGGGCACTACATATTTATCATTTTCAGAACAACTTGTATTGTTTATAGCAATTAAACTACGAATTCAATGTAATTAATTTACCCTGTTATTCATATTGGACTGGTAAACTTAATATAGCTTAACTTAAAAGGATATTAAAACTGTTGCTATCTCTTTTCATTGCCATAAGAGTAATAAGAAAAAAAACACCCTTTAAATCTATATTAAATTGAAAAATCTTTATGAATAAAGGCTACAACAAAGCATCAGTTTGTTATTTGAAATAAATTGATTAAAATGGTGTTTCAACTGTCCCTTTTCTCAGTGAAATCTGTTCTGATTTAATCTTTGTATATGTTTAACAGAGCGAACGTAAATCTCAAAACACTTCTACAACCCACGGCTTGCAAGTTAGTGGTGCCGCTGAAACAAGTAAAACCACTTCGAATCGGCCATTACAAAAATTGAAAACGATACGGCTTATAGACAGTATAAATCTAAGAGCAAGCCAGAAGCACCTCACGTATATAAAAATACATTTCTCAGAATTTACACTAAATCGAACTTGAAGTCGGAGCGGGCAAATTGAAAACAGGCGACTTTGCCTCGTTATGGAGTCGACTACACCATTTATCTTCATTCGGCCTTTCAATAGGGTTGCCAAAGACGTTTCCCGCAACTCAAATGGTGGAACTACTTATTATTTCGAGCAGTTGAGGCTTAACGATTTGGCTTGAACTCGGGCGCACCTGTCTGGAGCTTTTGGAAATTCGCGACCCATTCTCTTTAGATAGCTTTCTTTGTTGTGAGCGGCCGGAATTGTTCGCGTGGAACGGAAAATTTCGAGGTCTTGTGTTTTGGTTTACCTGCTACGAAATTAATCTGGTTTCGGTTAAACGTTGGAATAATTTTCAGGAATTTCGTGCGTCTCATTCTACAAATTGGTTGATGAGTTATTGCTCATCAAATCAGGGTTATTCTGTACGGCTTATCACTAAAATGGATGGCAACAAAATTCTGTACTATTAAAAAATATTTTGTGACCAATTAAAAGTAACAGGAGTTTTTGGCCGTCTGAACTATAAATGACAATAATGCATAGCACCGAAGCGCTTTGGTTACTCATCTTTTGACCGCTACTTCGTCGTTCTAAAACTAATGATAAAGCAAGCTGCACTATGATTTTTTCTTTTAAGCTAATGAAGTCAAAAACTTTTGGCAACCCTAATAAATGCAGAATAATCAAAACACCAACTATTTTTACTGCCTTTAAAAATGTAACAATACAAGTGAAAAGTCATCGTTTGATTTCCTTGAGTTATGCTGCCTGCATACCACGATATTCTACTGCGACTACGAATAAAATGGCGATTCATTGATTAAAGGGGTGTTTTAAAACATTAAGAACAGTTGAGGCGTGATAATATTTTGTTTCATGGCAGGCGAAAACACTGCTGCAGAAAGATGTAACGAAATCATTGTATGTCTTAGTGGGTTTAAAATTGGTACTTAAATTAAGGATCATAGCGAATAACCATCCCAGACTGAAAATCAAATTCCATTGCACTAGATTGCCTTACTGTGCCTAATAAATTACCATCCAAATATTCGTAAGACAACCTCGGCATGTTCTGCCCGATCGAGCGATTAAGCGCTTCGCTGGATTCTCTGACATTTGATACGTTCGTATTAAACTATCTGATGTTGATCTTACGCCGTTGTGCACACAGCTTACGAACATGCTCAACAAATTAAGGGCGGGCTTCTTGACTGGAAAGTTGTATATTGTCGGTGTGCAATGAGCCTAAGAATAAGCCCAAGTTTATAAAATACAAAAAATTAAAAGATCGTCTGGCAAGTTGAACAATTACTAAAATATGACATTGTGATTGTGTCAGAAACGTTGCATTGACGTCATAAAAGCTTCTATATACACTAGGCCGGCGGCCAAGCCGGCGGTTCGTTTGTGGGGCAAGCCTGGCGGACTTTATGTCTACACAAACGATTTAAGCTGCTAGGAAAGCCATCGGGCCGCTGAATAAGCAGTCGGACTTGTTGACCGCATGACCACCAGTCAGCCCGCCGGCATAGTGTGCAGGAGCCATTATATTCAAAATAATCATGTTATATGTCCTATCCTAAACCAAACTTGAAAAGGCTTGTAAGTACCTATGTATGATATTTTTAGTACAAGCTTCTATAATGTTCAATATAATGAAAACTAGCATTTCCGTTACAATTGGCTTTCTCGGAAAGATTATCTTTTCTCATATTCTCACTATCGGGAATTTTCCGCAATACGGCGTAAATTTTTTTTTTTTTTTTTTTTTTTTTTTTTTTTTTTTTTTTTACCTATTGTGTCCCACTGCTGGGCAAAGGTCTCCCCCAAACTCTTAATCAAACGGCGTAAATAAATTAAAAAAAATGCATTAAAATACCCACAGAAGGTAAAGCTTTTCAATGATTTTGGTAATTAATTAGTACCAAATTACCGGTCGCTATTTGACGGCTTCATATTTTTAAAGACCAAATGAACTAATTAAGTTGACACAGACTGAGCAAATATTATGTGAGCAAATAAACTATAATTGCCTACACGTATAAATAATAGGTGGATTACAAATATCAGTAGGTATATTGTTTCAAGTTTCAACTTTTTTGTTTCAAATTTTTTGATTGATCGTGAAGTTGAACAAACGTTTAATACATTTTGATAAGTGACAGACTTCAATCAGGTGCTTGTATGTTGTATGTATATATGTGCGTGTATGTTTATAACTTCCAAGATCCTCATATGATCCTCAAAAAAAAAAATGGGACCACCTCGTGAGTACCTTTGTTAAATTAGCGAGGTAAAGCGAGATAAATTAACAAAGACACAGCAATTCATTTTTATTTACAAGACAAGACCAGAAGAAATAAACAAGAAGAAAAATAAATTTAAGGTTGCCTGGAAGAGATCGCTTCTTAGCGATAAGGCCGCTCATTGTACATTGTTCGTAGTTTTATCACTGATTGTATTTATGTCTTAGAAATTAAGGTGTGCAATAAAGAATTTTCATTCATTCATTCATTCACTTAACGAAATGGAAAGATTCGGCCGATAAATGCAAATCGGAAAATAGCATTACCAATATACGTCATAACTTTTTATAGGTACTACACAATGCGATATCTCAAAGGACGGTTAACCTAATAAATTACCGTCGCTAGTTAATTAAACGCTCTATTGACCATTATACTAATAGCAAACCTAGTTCCGAAATGTTATCTGTTCGTTTGTCCCAAGGGTTGACAATTAGGATAATGCAAGCGATAGTGCACTGACAACGCTACATGCCCAGCTCAGTCAGAAAAGCTGAAACACCTAATATAATTTTGACAAAGTTAACCAGCTGTTTTATTTATCTATTTATCTCTGATTGAAATTTGGTCTAAAAGTTCTGATTTTGTAAAGTGCTCTATAACAAAGCGGGTAAAATATTAATACACTATAATTACCAACCCTTAGATAATCTGATTGAAACAAATCGGCCGAAACGTTATTCAAGTCATGGCGTATATAGGGTGACCTAAAATAAATAAATATTAAAACTAAAATAAATTAATATAATTTGGACAATTCACACAGCGTCATCTAGTTCCAAGCTAAGCAACTTAATATTTGTGTTATAGTAAACAGATGACTGATAAACTACTCATATTTTTTTTGTAAATACGATTACATACATGTTATACATAGAAAACACCCTAACTTCAAACAAATACTTGCAGATCATACAAACATTTGTCTTGCAGCGGGGATCGAACCCGCAACCTCCTGCGTCTCACACGGGCTTTTGCCTATTGCACCACACAGTCAAAATTCATCCAAGTTTACATTTACTTGTTTACATTTAACATTATTTACGTAAGTTAAGCCATGACGTGTTCCTTTCCCAAATTAGCAGTAACATACACTTGACTTGTTAACTCAACATAAACAACAAACCCAGAAATTCAAAGAATTTATCCCACGGGAAATCTTAGCTAGATACTACAAATTTAATTAATTAAAGTCTAAAACTTAGAACTCTTGAACTCATTTTATTGTAGTTAAATTAATTAAATCATTTACTGTCTAAAAAGGTGACATTCATTTTGTCTAGAAGGACTAAAATTCAATGTTTGCTCAAAAATATTCTTACAAAATTCAAAATTCGTTCAAAGATAGCTCTTAACTGAAACCGATAAAATACAATCACTATTCCAATTCTAGAGTATATTTCAATTCAGTTCTTTCAAAGGGATCGAATGCCACAGTGCACAATTAGCAGTAAGTTAATCCGGAGTCGGTCGCTTATTACTGTAACCGACGCTTCGGTCCCCGACTTACCCCGTCCTTTGTTGGTTACGGATGATCGCACGTGCGTCGGGTACAAATGTGCGGTGTTTATGTCCCGGTTGTCGGGCCTAAGCACGGGGTTTGATTGACGGAGATATTTGTATCGTGATTAGTTTTCGCTGGAGTTGGTTTACTGCTAACGCTGTGGCTTGAGTTATACGATTCGGCCAGCTCTTTGCTTTATTGAAAATTATAATGAAATTTAAAACTATTCCCGTCGCTGTTTCTTTAAACTTTATCTGTTATAATATCGAGTTTTTGATTTGAAAGAGCTTTGAGATGTTCTTTGAACTTCAGCAAACTTTACACCGTTTAGTAAGATTCTTAGAACACTTGAGAAGTTTGAAAATAATTGTTTTAATATTATGATGCGTTGCCTTAAAATAATCAGCGTTTCTGCGCGGTCGCAGAAAGTAGACTTTAAATTGTCTTCGGGCTATCAACTTCTTTTATCGCGTTTGGAACAGGCAGTAGAATCCCGTAGTTTTAAGGACATGTCGTGTCAAAGTGTTCTATTAATGATCTTATTGAATAAAAAAATTTGGAGTTTCAGTTTCTTAAGCCATGACAAGGTTCCTTACGCGGCCTAAAATCTCCATTATCAACAATTGAAGTATAAAAATAACGAAAATACTCATGCAAAAACAGTAGTTATCAGCCGCTAACCAGAAAGAAGTACCAGGCGGGTAGAAATCGGAAGGCGATAAGGTGTTGTTATCATCAATTACGGAGGGCTATTGCAGTGCGCCGGTTAACCGACGAGATAGCGTGGCCAGGTTAATGTTTTCTCTAATGCTTTTAAACGGTGGAAAGATAACTTTTTATATGGTTTGGATTAGTTTTAAATAAATTGCGCTAAATTGTTTAGTACTGTTGATGTAACTACAATGTAACTAGGTGGAACGGATGGTTTTTTTAGGCAGCACATGCAGCCGCAGTTGCGTTCAGTTTTTTTGCAGAAATTCATGCAACTATGTACATAGATATACAGTTACTTCTACAGCGTCTGCAGCCGAGATTCGAATAGCATCTTTAGGGGTCTATTCATCATCGCTGGCATCTCATCTGCCTGAGTTAGATGAGTTTTATATTATTTTGAAAAAGACTACAATTAGTATACTTCTTAGCGGTTTTCATCACTCTTTAGACACACAACTGCCTTAAAACTTTCAATCGTTTCTTGTCCTTCACGATTTCACAATACACACCAACTTTGATGATGTGTAAAAATGTATTTTTCTAATAGATGAAATGGAAAAGCACTGTTGCACCGCAAAAGTACATAAAATATTGTTCGTATCTGTAAAGGAAATGAGCAGAACCAACAACAAAATTCCATTTTTGAATCGATTCCGGCCGATATTCGGCGCGAGTTAGTGAACTCCATTGAGACATGAATGCCCGCAGTAAACCTTAGTCCATTAGGTATTCCGGCCGTATCCATAACATAACGTGCCTGTAATCTGTTTTATATACTCTGCCATCGAACCTTCACCTCTCCATCGAAGGTCCCATAGCCTCTTAGAGTCCGCTTCTGGGCCATAACCAGGATTAGTCCCCGTTATCCCCAATAAATCTGGTTCAATAACAGTTTCCAAGACGGTCTTACAACTTTACTTTTATAGTTTTTTGAGCTCTATATCTGCGGGCTTTTGATCTCGACCGGACCCGACTTAGCTCTGAATTATTGAAAAGATGGAAGTATCTGTACGATGAAAATATTTTGCTTTTCTTTTGACCTAATTCTTTGGGATCTGTTTAAGGTCGGTTAAGAGCTAGCTCGTGACTCGTCATAAGATTGCGATCTCGTATTTTATTTGTAAAATTTAAGATCTGCTTTTCGACTTTAAAATCTTATTTCACCGCTGTGGCACCGAAATTGATAGTTTTCATCAAAACGTATTTACATAACAACAAGCCGAACCCAAATACATTCACACAGTCCAAAGTCAAGGCAAATGAAGTAAATTAGCCAGTACTAAGCGTGGCCGCTAGGCTTTCTACGTACCTACCTAATTTTCAAAGGTGAACCGAACATAACTGCGGTAGCCACATAAGTTTAAACTTGTTACTAAACTGCGCCAAAGTTTCTTTGATAGACAGAATTCGTAACGAGTCGTCAAAGAGGTTGCATGTGGGTATTTGTCTAAGTAGAATGTTTTGAGCAAAGTGAGGTTAAGAAAGGCTGCTTTTAAGGCTTTTAAGGGACAGGAACCCTCATTAAAAGAAAATTGTTCAGTCCGTTTGTTTAAAAGAAAAGTGAAACAAATACAAACGAATTGAGTTAATAAAAAAACCGCTACGAATTCTGAGCGCATTCAATATTTGGCATAGCACTAGCCATCGGTTTCAAGTTCTCAAACGATATGCTCCACCTGCCCCTATACTCTGTATCTCGAATCTAAAACTTCGTAAGCGTTTAGAGGAATTTCCTGGTTCATTGCCGGCCACCTCGGGCGGATTAGCAAGCGGACCGATAGGGACCCGTGATAAATTGCGATCTCCGGGCATGTACGGACATGTCTTGTATTAGGACGCCTAGTTACGCAATATGAGATTGGGATCGATTTGTACGGAAAATCCTGTCAAGATCACGACTGTATTTCCCAGGCTCGGCTCGACCATTTAAAGTATCTCTGAGTGTGTCCAAAGAGATGAAGTACACGCTTAAATTTTGCAGAGGCTATCAATCCATACGTAGGATGTGATGTATATGTAGGATGAAAGCTCATCGTGGCTTTGTCAATTAGTATAGAATAAACTATCTACACGAATACACTTTCTTTCTTAACCTTAGTTGTATTTTTATTTTTTAATGGGTTAGCTCTTGACTTCAAAGCTTACCCAGGCAAGGATGTAGTCGACGATACAGCGAGCTTGCCCAGAATGCCAATTAACTCTCTTCTTAAAACAATGCGGTCCGTATGAAAATTAAAACAGAGACGCTAGCAGTCATCCCACTGCTCGGCAAAGGTCTCCCCTAATTCCTTTCTATACTCACGGTCATCCGCCACTTCCCAGAAATTTATGAATAAATAAAATGATTATTTAATAAATTTTTGGGTCGTGAGTATAGTACGACCCGATTTCCATTAGCGCTGGGCGGATAAAAGTAAGTAAAAATAAACACAATTTTGACAAATCTATTTTCGGTAATAAACTTAATTCAGGTGAAGTAAAGTTTATGAGGGCATCCGTGGTAAAAATAGAGCATTATTTTTAATAATCGGGTGAGTAAGTAGGTGTTTTACTCACCCGATTATTAAAAATAATTCTCTATGTATCAATTGAAATATTTGTACAGCTTCATTTATTTTAATTTAAAAGAGTCACTCCTGTCTGTAAAAATGGGGCGTCTTTCTCCCATTCGTCTCTTCAAACAGCCTTTCTTATCTTTATTATAAAGAATGACGAAGACTTTTACCTATAATTTGGCTTATGTAGCCGTTTGTCACCGTCATTTTGTTTATCAATCGCCTCGAAAAACGAAAAATGTTTGTCTCAGTTAAATCGGGCATTTGCAATTTCGGTTAAGATCTGTCTGGATAAACCGCATTTTGACCATTACCATGGCATAAACCTAAGATTTATCCCTTAGACGCGAAAACCACGGATTTTCATATCTTGAACGCCTGACACCTTGCTTCATTTACCCTTATCAAAATCTGGACACTAGTCCGCGGTGGTATCGGTCCAGATACTGACCTTTATAATACATAATCTCAATTGAGCTCAGACCATCGATCTGTTCTGATACGTGATACATCACCAAAATATGAGTCCCCCTTCCGTTGTGTAAACGGAAAATAAAAATTAAATTTCAGAGTTTATTTCACCACTGGGAAATCAGCGCTTCAGAGCGAATTTTGATAGGACTTTCTGTGAAAACTTAAAATTACTTTAGAGTTTTAATTATAAATTTAAAGCAAGTGAAAGTACCTACTGTGTTAAAGCATAACAGTGGTTCTTATTTTTTCTAGGGACTTTGTTGTAGTTGGGTAAAAAATGTAACATGTAAAATATACATACCTAATTCTTAAAAAAATCTAAACACAACACATTTCTTAAGTACCTACTAAGACAGAAGAAACAAAAATCAGAAAGTAGTCGCCTCGCTCAATGCCACTAACCCTTCATTAGTAACCCGGGGTCTTTTTTACCCCGCATTTGAAAGGCTTCTTCAGACGAATCTAATTTGTTTCTTTTCAAGTGTGGCCTCGTTTCGCTAGCTGATTGCGGGTTGTTCGCTCATCTCACAGTATTACCCTTGTCTGCAATTTGTTTGTAAGACATTCATGGGATTGATGATTTCCTTTCGACCCTTTTATACCTTCGAAAAAATTATAACGATCCGAATTTAGGGTTAAGATTTGGGGACGTTTTAAAATACACTGGAAAAAGTTCTGACGAGGCAGGTATGTGAAAAGATACGTTGAATTGCTAATCCATTGTTCTTTCGTCGATATTAGTATTTTTTGGGGTTGAGTGGGTCTTCAAAGGTATATTGTTCGAATAATGAGTAAGAAAGGGGTGACCGTTGAGATGACGGCTGATAGAGAGAATTGGATGAAGAAAATGTTTAACCGACCCCACGTAATCTATGACTCTGCCAGAATACGATCCTGCCAGAGTCATAGATTACGTGGGTCTCAAAAAAACAGTCATTTTTTTTGGTGAAAGATCAGCTTGGTATAGAAACAGAATTTTGTATTTGAAAAACCCTATCAGTTTTTTTCGTGTCAAAAAGCCAACTCCATCAAAGAGTTAAAATTGCGCTGCATTCTGCAATCACATTTACACCCTCTGTGTTCAAGACTCATTAAAAAGCAGCTTTATTACTTTGCGATTCACCCTGTATTCATGGTGCTATGGCAACATAGTATTTTTCCTGAGAGAATTATACCAATATACGTGTCGATTAAATGTTTCTGATTCATGCTCTCCGCAGCGAAGTGAAGATATTGACCCTATTTGGACAAAGATGGGATACTGTATTTTCTGTATATTCAGTCACCCAACACACAAAATAAATACTTCAAAGCAAACACTAACTAACTCAGGCCTTTTACTAGATTATTTATACAGTGTCAGAAGGCAATCTTTCCCTATACTTAATGGACACTGTAGTGTCTGGGCTATTGTTGAGATGGAATAGGCTTGCCAAGCGCTTAAACCATCCTTTTAGCTTAACCGGCCATATTCACGGAAAATACAATGGTCAACATATTTCAAAGCAAAAAAGGTTAAGCCAGGATGTAGGCCTTTAGGCGGCCTAAAAACATCGTCACCAGGGTTTGCGTTTTGGTCATACGAACTTACTTACTCAAAGCAATTCTTCCTACTCTAGGCTAGGGGGGGGGGGGGGGCGAGGCCCGAGAGAGGCATCATTTGATTCTGCGTCTAAAGTTGTCTGTACTCATTTTACATGAAAACTTATGTATTAGCTGAGACTCAGGTCTACAGGATAAGGTTCTTGTTCCTATTTACCTAGTAACTCGAACGCTGGAACCGTATTTCACGTGAGCCATGTAAATATTCGCTAGTGCATGAATGTTACACGGTGTGGGATATTTCTGTCTCGCAGGTTATTATAGAACTCTCAGTTCATTCTGGACCGCGGATATATGACTAAATTAATATCATAGGTCTTCGCGATTGTCATAGCAGTAACAGTGAACAATTTTAAACAATATTAAATCCAATGCAGTTGGCTACGATGGGCTACTTATAATAATAATAATTAAATCTAAACTCTCTGATATACGTAAAAAGTACGTAGTCAAAGTTTAGTTAAACTTAGTTGATTCTTGTTATTTTAGTGATAAATACTCTTGTTTGTTAAATGTAATAACACTGCAATGCACAATGCACATCTTAAAAACTATTCGATGCAATCCCTTTTATATTTTAAAGTTAACAAAAAAATTTGGAACTGCCAAAATTTATTAATGAAACCTTAATTCAGAAAAACGTTTAGCTTCAAACTTGTCGATAGCCCGCGCTGGAGCAACTTCCTAACAAAATGAAAACGTGAATATGATTTATAGCACATTACCA
This sequence comes from Xanthorhoe designata, assembly GCA_963582015.1. Taxonomy (NCBI): domain Eukaryota; kingdom Metazoa; phylum Arthropoda; class Insecta; order Lepidoptera; family Geometridae; genus Xanthorhoe; species Xanthorhoe designata. The sequence continues at coordinate 2,930,188 of OY757045.1, forward strand.
TAAGGTCGAAATCGTGTGAACTGCGCTATTTCGCCGTAACATATTTTATTAATAGCCCTAAAAGCGTCTAAGCTATATTTTCTCGAATGTAGCTGTTTCATTTATGTTAAGTAACTCATATTGTACTAATTTATGTAAAGTAGGCGTCAAACTTGAGAACTAAGTTTAAGTTGGGCGGACTGGTTAAGTGAGACCTAGGACATCGTACTTGCGATGCACAGAGTGTATTTCTGAGTCTTAATCTTTTGTTTCTTAAAAGCGGCGGCCGCCACATTAAGGTCAGAATGTAACATTATCAAAACATGTCTCTCCCCCTTTCTATATTACATTTTTACAATCGATTTCGCTATGGAAACTGAAAAAATATATTGAAATTGGCATTCGATGACGATAAGTCACGTGACCATAAGTGTGAAATCAAAGAATTAGCTATGATAGAAAGAGAACCGAAACGAAGCGTTTGTAGAATGCCTACAGGATCTAATAATTCATTAGTGATATAGGACGTCATGTTTAATGCGTCGAAGATTTAATATTAGTGACTATTTTTGCCCGCAGTTCCCTGCTGTACCTAGTGTATGTGTTATTTCTATCTGTATTTGGCTACTGCGTCTGTAGACTATTGTGACTAGTATTACTTTACTTACCTGGCCTAGTACCTTCTGCTGTTAAGAATCCATAAAAACATTTATAATTAAAATTATGAGCGACTCGCGTCACTTTGGTAATCCCGTTCGATCACGACCGTTATTGGCGGCTAACAGTTTTAGAAAACCATGTTTCTATAATGTACAAATGCAAGTTTCTCTGCGAGAAATGCAAGCCGGATTTAGAATGTCAAACTTTAAAGATTGGACTGCAAATAAACAGAACACTGTTTGTTGAACTATTAGCGCTCCAGCATGAGAATAAGGTTAGAGATACCAAAAACTTAGGCCTCTACACTATATGATGATGAGGGTCAGGATATTTACCTACTCTTAGCGGAACACTATAGTACATGTGACATTGTTGAGATGATTTTGAGCCAGCACCTAAACCATCCTCTCGACTTAACCGGCCATATCCACAGGAAAGACAATGGTCAATACGTGTGAGCGATGCCACTAATTCCCGGTTCATATATCGAACGTACGGATGTCCGTAGGTCGGTCGTCATAGCAACGTTGTTATCTTTCAAAAAGTGTCATACATTTTGTGTTGTATAAACAACGTTGTTATGACGACCGACCTACGGTCATCCGTACGTTGGATATAGGAACCGGGGGTAAGTAATTACATTTATGACTGAATAAAAAAAGAGTAATTTGACATCCTCACAAAATAGATACAACCTAGTTTCAAGTACATTACTACATTATTACTTCGTTTTAAGTTTACAAGATAGATTTAAATATGGAACCCTAAAAATTAGGCGTGTTATTGACTTACAACAGCTAATATATATATTAATTATACTTCAATAATTCAAGTAAGTAAACTTCTGAAGTCACACCTAAAAATAATCAGAGGATTGAACCCGACACTGTGCAAAGAAATTATGTAAATCGAGACACCATTAGGGTTCCCGAAAATCTTTTTGAAAAGACATTACTCAGGCAAACAGTCTGGCGACCTTATTCTACTTTCATTATTCACCGCCCATTCGGAGCATTATCAAACTCTGCGCTTCAGAAATCAATTAGCTTCTGCCTACAAAGAAAGGTATCTAACCTTTCTTTCTTGTTTGAGAAGAATCCAAAAATTAAATAGGAACATGACTGACAGGCACGGTAGTCATACTCGTAGACTGAATTTGGTATTCAAAATCCTTAGAAGATGTCCAAGAAATCCTCCTTAGACTTTTTCAAAGGATTGGAGGAAATGTCAAACATATAAACAACATTCCTTTTTTGAGAAAACTAACTGGATTTTTGCCGATACTGGCCATCACATCTTTACTAGATGATATAAAAAATGTCAGGAGCAAATTATTAGTACACTTTAAAGGACACTAGTGCCTGGGACGTTGTTTGGCACAGTGGTTCCAGTGCCTCACCTAATCCGTCCTCTTAGCTTAGTCGGCAATATTTTTTTTTTATAAAAGTACTAATATATAAGTGGGATTACCACTACACGTAGGTACAAGAAAAAGAAGTATACGTTTTAAAACAGTGTTTTGTTTACTCTATAAACAGTTTTGATTCGAAACTGTAACAGATACGATCAGTAAAATGGTTCCTTTTGATGTCCCAAATCGATTCATTTTGTAAAAATGTTTGTTTTGAGTTTATTTGTGTAACGCTCGCGGTGCTTTTAGCTTGCTTTACCAAAAACTGATTTTTGGCTTTTAGCTGTGACATTTAAAAAAAAAACTTAGCAAATAAGTTTTTATTGACTACGTTGAACCTGACTGTTAAAATCAGTTAGTAATTTTTATAAATCAATCTCAATGGTGTAGGTAGTACATTATTAGAATACAATTAAATTCTAGATTTTTACATAAGTAATGATTATTATTAATAGTTGGTCCCGGCTAAGTCGTTAAGCCGTGACGGAGGCCTTTAGGCGGCCTAAAAATCTCCGTTCGTATGAGCAAGTGGCGCTGGAGCTTAAAAAAAGTATATCTTTGAATTATTTAATCATAATAAGAACTAAACTTTATAAGTACTATAAATCGTTTTGCTCTTAAAGGTTGAATATGAGGCCACTACTCGGCTATCGTGAACGTCACGCAACCGCCACGCGTGCTTATCGCAGGACAGCCGCAAGATTTATTGCCGCAAAGTGCCATCATTCTATTCAAATTTTGTTTGCTGTGACTAATCCCGTATTGATGAAAACTGTCCCCTTTAAATCTTGATTGACACATTGGAAAAAACCAAAACTTTTTAAGTTACGAAAATCCCGAAACTAATTTGCAATACAATGCGGGGCAATCCCGCAACCGCACTAAAACACCCGCCTAATATGCGTCGATGTACAGCGTTTAATCTAACTTTACTCGCAAAGCTCTCCGAGACGACAACTTCAACTTGCATTAATTTATAACCGGAGGGGAACTATCTCAAGAAATAAACACGAGACGTGTTTTAACGTTTATTTCCATTCGCGCAAAGGTTAATACATTTTATTAAAATATTAACTCGAAACATGACAGCCCTATTACTTAAAGAGCTCTCTAAAAGCAAAACGAAGTTAAACAACCGAGCAAAAGTGTATTAAATTTCTGAATATTTCTCCTCGCAAACTAATTAATTAGTTTCTAAAACTCCAAGCCGAGTGTTAACGATGATCTAAGCAATATCAAACCTGCCGCGCCACAACCTCAGGAGTTGCAAGGAAATCTGTTGCTTTGTTGCTATTAACAAAGACGATTAATATCTAGAAGACAGACAAAGGCCATACACAAAATCGTAACCCGTACCAGATAGCCTGGAAACTTTAAAACATCAATTTTATCCAAGAAATTTCAATTACTTTCTAGTTAAAATTACTTACCTAAATTTTTTTAATAATATTGTTGCTACCTACTACCAAAGACGATTAATTTCTAGAAGACAGACAAAGGCCATACACAAAATCGTAACCCTAAAAAATAGCCTGAAAACTCTAAAACATCAATTTTATCCAAGAAATTTCAATTACTTTCTAGTTAAAAATGTTTAAATATTGAATATTGTTGCTACCTACTACTAAGTATTGAAATTTCTTGGATAAAATTGATGTTTTAAAGTTTTCAGGCTATCTGGTACTGCGGGATCGGGTTACGATTTTGTGTATGGCCTTTGTCTGTCTTCTAGATATTAATCGTCTTTGCTACTACTAAGTATTGAAATTTCTTGGATAAAATTGATGTTTTAAAGTTTCCAGGCTATCTGGTACTGCGGGATCAGGGTTACGATTTTGTGTATGGCCTTTGTCTGTCTTCTAGATATTAATCGTCTTTGCTATTAAGGACTTTCAGAGAACACTAGGGCGCTTCAGGCTCGTTAAGTTGGAGCACGAACTCTTTCAATATCACATTTCAAGCAATTTTCAGGGCTATATTATACTTAGACCTAGCTCGGTCACGTTCTTAATCAGGCTGAGCCGGTACAAAGTAAACGAAATTAAAAAGAAGGAGTTCCGTGTCCATACATCGAGCTACGTAATCAAAAATGTCGAGTCAACGGAAGTTTTTTAGAGGCTCATGAATAACTTATGGGTGCGACACGCCTCACTTGTTGTTCGAAAAGTTTTTTTATTTTCTTTCATTAAAAAGGCGGGTCGGCTGACGATTTCGCGACGCGGCCGATGAATAATTAGAGAGTATTTCTTGCCTGTCATGCCGTTAATGAATATTAGAGCAGCGCGGAGCTTTCGCCAAAATTTTCAAGAGAAAAATCGAAAAGAAATCTGCGGTTGTTCGGTAGAAGGAATTCCGTTAATTACGACCGGTTGAGAGATAAATAAGTCACTAAGCGCAAATTTGTCCATCCTTCTTGTTTTTGTTTCGGTTCAGAGGAGTTACTTTGTTATTGGGCCATTTTTTTCTGAGAACCGACCGAGTGAATTATATTCGTCGTTTGTGTGCGTGAAAACGGACGGAATAGATCTTTATGTGCCATTTTGTGGGTTGTAAGAGGCTTTCGTATAGTAAACAATACTTTTTACGGTCACAAAGAATAAGAGATTTGTTAGCAAATGGCTTTTTCACTCAGTGGCATCAAAACACGCGAAAGACCGTATAAATAGTAATGGAAATGGAATAAATAGTAGGAAGTTTTCCTTATGCGCTGAATGTTTCTATGATAAATGTTACAACATCAAATAATACTTATGAACTAGTCAACTACTTATGAATTAGATATATCGAAAAATACAAACAGTGAAACTCCTCCTTTTTTTAAGTCTGTTAAAAATCCACTTGAAGGTGATATTAAATACTTACCTTATAAAATGTTATTTATTTGACTAACGGCTAATTAGTCTCAATGCTTAATGAAAATGACGTTTAGTCATAACGCGATATTAGTGGCAATTCGGAGTGTCGCCAAAGCTAAACTATACTAACTAAAATTAATGCCATCCATTTTATTCCCATCGCTATGAAAGGGATGGCAACATGTTTAGTTAGTTAAGTTTAGCTTTTGCGATACTCCGAATTGCCACTATAGTCTCACTACGAATTAGGTAAACAAAGATGAAGCGCAAAGTACCAACAAATATTACATTTTATTGTAATTAATTTGGAATCGCAGTATTTATATCCAAAACTATAAAGAATATCAATAAATCAAACACACAAGACGTACTCTCATGTTTACTACGAACACACAATGCCATTGATACGGGCTTGACAATGCCTCCGACATGGGGCCTGCTATACGATGTAAGTACGTTTTTATGGGAACTGTACATTGAGGTACAAATTACAGAGCCACAATCAGACAAATAAAATGTCAGCGTCAAAACCCGGCGCACGCTACGTAGTGCGCAGAGTTTTACTTTTTTGCGTACAAGCGACATTGAACATTAAAACAAACGACATAACGTCTACATTCAAATGTCAAATGTAATTGTAGAACATTGAATTTGCTCGGACAGTTTTTGAGTGTTGTCAGCTATGAGATTGTGACTCTTTAGTATAGTAACACAATGGAACTGTATTTAGAAAATGTGTACTTGCCGTAATCATGATAATATCTTTACCAAACTTATAGCTATATCATCTAAGAAGAGTCTCAAAAAAGGTGTAGATTATTTTCTTAAGATTATAGTTAAACTAACGTCTATAATTTTGATGAGAAATTATTACATACTTAATCTAATTTCTTCACGAAAATCTTTGTAACAAAATAAATTTACGATTTGGACGGATATTAGACACAAACGGAGCATTGCCACTATTCGTAGCCAATGTTAAGCTCAGGTTGAAGCCAATGTGTGGTGCCCGCATAAAAGTCGCCTCATCACAGATAGGTATGTCTCCGTTATAAAATATATAATCAAACATATTTATGTTTATCAATAAAATGTGCTTACGTACCGACGTAACGTCCAGAAAGTCCTAGGAAAGATCGCAGGATTTGTACACAAACATTGCGAAATAAAGCTCAAAAGGATGTCTGGCTTGTAAACTTGACAATGTATTGAAATCGTAACACTCGTACCGCTCGCGTGCCCGCATCTTCCTTCCTGCAGCTGAGTGCAGGAAGGTTCGAGCCAATCCCGCTGATGTTCAAGACGGAGGATTTTACGGTACCTAAGCTTAGATTTGTTAGTGACTCTAAATGTAACAATGAATAAGGAGATGCCATTTCAATGTTTCAGGTTATATTAAATAAAATCTTAAGTAAAATCTTTAAAAAAATTAAGTAAAATCTAAATAATATTAAGTAAAATCTTTAAAAAAATACTTTGTAGGTTAAATGAAGACCGCCAACTTTCGCTTCAAAATATAAATAGCTTTTTAATTAGCCACCTCGGCTATTTAAGTTTTGTTACTTTTGTATTATTCAATATAATGATAAGGAAACCATCAAACAACGAAAAGTAATTACACCGCATTCAATTAGCCAATTAGGTAATTAATTTCAGTGTGTACGACATCGGGACGGCCTTCGGAATAATTAGAGCCATGATTTTTCAAGAAATATGGGAGAAGCTAAACGTTGTTATTTATAAGGGCGTAATTAAAGAAACCCTGTGATCAATTATATTGGAGCTTCGTTTATGAATAACTGAGCATGGTAATGTCGCATCACGTAAAAAGAACGCTGGCTGTCAAACGGCGCAGTAGTCTTTTTTTTTCTTTTTATTTTGGCTTCGCACGGCTTGTGCATTTAGCCACTACCATCATCATCATCCTCCTCTAAAATGTCATATTATAATTCAAGTTATGAGATAAAGGTACACAAATACAAATTATATACTATGATATACATGTACATAATATCCCATGTATATATATATATATATATAGGTCATGTAATGAGAAGGGATGAAAGACATATAGCGCAGATGGCGCAGGCCCGACTAAGAAGCGGAGGTTGCTTTTTAACCTTGTTTTTCATCTTTGTAGTAGTTTTAGTCAGCAGCGAAAAACCGAGATTAACCAAACACACGAAAACCCAGCCATTTTCACAGCTCCTGCGCCGACGAAGAGAAATCATAATTATTCTAAGCTAGAAACTTATTTCTGACGCTTCGTATTTACACCAGAGGGCCTAGACAATTTAACAATCGATTAGCGAAAGCGATAGTAGAAAAGTCCAAAATGTATTGGTTTGACATATGCCTTCGATATGTCACGTGATCTGTTACGTAGGGCCTAGCCAACCGGCATTCGCTATGAAGCGATTCGATTTCTATCATCGCTACACCTTTGATTTGACATTTCAGATCGCTCGAGTTTTCGTCATCGAATGTCAATTCCTATACATTTTTTTTTAGTTTCTAATCGAAAGCGATTGTCGAAATGTAATATGGCTAGCATTTCGATTCCACCAAACGAATCGACAACATCGAACGATTACTTCATACAAATGCCTAGCCAAGTTGCACTTTTGACAGTCGATTTCACTTCACTTCACTTCACTTCACTTCTTATATTTGGCTTTCGCACGGCTTGTGCCACGCATTTAGCCACTACCATGTGTTTAAATTTTTAGTTAGTTTAGTCAAGGTCAAGTCAAAGTCATAGTCAGCGTCAGTAAAGATGTGGGTTCTTTACTGCAGCTTTTTACATGGACTTCTTGAGAGAACTCGAAATGCAATGATAATACAGTTTTGTTTCATTTGCCTACATTTATGTACGTTCACGAACACTTAACAGTTAATAATCCACCATTATTACATATTAACATTCGCCAAAACACAAATTTCGGAAAATAAAACAAAAGAGACAACATGCCATCTTGAATTCCCGTCAAAAAGCCTTTCTATTCAAGGCGATTTCATAAACAGCTGTAGAAAGAATATCATTGGATGTGTTTAATCTCAGAATAGAGAAAATGACAGAAGGTGCCATCAACTGTCATTGCAAGACGCACGCTGAGTCCAAATACGAAACAAGCATCCCCCGCCCGCCTCACTTCCCACCCGCGTAATGTGGCTAGCTTAGACAAAATGCCCGTTTTTGGGGTAAACATTGAGAATATTGGAATTTGGAAGTGTGATATTATGATAATAATATTAAAATCTAAATTGTATTTTCAAACAGCATTTTGTCTCATAAATATATTTCTCCGCAAAATGCATTGAACAAACTACGCTTCGCTTTGAAGGTTTCTAGCCGTGCTCTTTGTATAATTTTTGTCCACTCCGTTTTCCTTTCTTCATCAGCAGGGAAGCTACAGTTTTAACATAATTTCATACACCCCTCCCTGTTCCACTCTCACACACACCACAAATATATAGACTACAAGCCTTCTCGCCCGCGATTTCTCTCGCGTGGCATCTACCTTGGTAAAATGTAGCCTATGTTCATTCGGAAAGTCCATGCCATATGCATCTCGCTGTAGCAAATCGGTGTCAAATCGATCAGTGAAAGAATTTTTGAAATCGGATGAGTAGTTACGGAGATTACCCCAAACATACAAACAAACAAACCAACTTTACCTCTTTATAATATTAGTATAGAATACCTATTATGAAATTCTAACATTTCTGTATAATAAAAAGTAGGGAAAATCAAAATTCTTATACTGGCAACATTAACAAGATGGACGCATCATTCTCTATGAAAATTACAAACGAAAATATTTCAATAAGATGTTAGGTAAATGCGTTACTTACACGTGAAATGTAATCCCATTCTTTCTACTGTTTTGCCCCGCTGCATTTTTGCATGTGGGAACAACACAAGACGGCATAATAAAATAAAATTGAAGTCGACTATGCGGTATGACGTTCAAAACGTGACTGATCGGCTGCGCGTAAAACTACTCTCTTTTAGCTAAGTTTTTGTGGCCTCAGTATTAGGCGCAATAACTACTTCTGGTTTTTTCTCTATTCTGAGTGTTTAATAAGCGACCCTGGCTGATAACACCTGTTTTAAATGCTGCACCTGGGTCTCGAGAAGATATATACACAAGCCAGAAACTGTATTGAGCGTTGCTATGGTATGCTGAAGTTTCGTTGCTGATAACACCTGTTTTAAATGCTGCACCTGGGTCTCGAGAAGATATATACACAAGCCAGAAACTGTATTGAGCGTTGCTATGGTTTGCTGAAGTTTCGTTGGAGAAGCTTGCTTAAAGACAGAGTTCTTCACTACCATCCTTATGTAGCTAACAGGATAACACTTGCATGCTGTGTACTACACAACATTGCAGTAAAGGCTCGGCTTCCAACACCACGTTTTAGCTCTGGCACAAATAATGATGGCAGTGATGATTACACCTCACAACCTAATAATTAACTCATGCATGAAAATGAGAATTCTAAGTGGATTATAAATAAAAGTACTTAAGTTACAAATATATTTTATTTTAAAACAAAACCGTCCATAACATGCTGTCTGTGTATGTATACTTATATGCGCTACTGCACGTTCTCACCTTGTCTACACTTATACTCAAGGTATCACACAAACTCACTCGCTATCAAGCCATACCGTGACATCGCTGTCCCTACTCAAATATTGTTGAAGAAAAGCTTCAGCAATATTTGTGAAACGGTTGAGGACATTGTTTCGCTCATTATTCAGTTCTACTCTTCGGGCTTCAGTCTGTGCCCGTCTCTCCTCCAACTGAAGGCGTCTCTGCTCGATAGCCACGAACTCACTCGTCGCTCGGTCAAATGGAGTTAGCGCTCGTCTTCGGCGCGCTCTCAAATGTCGACGATGGGGAGAGGCAACACTAGGATTCGGTGGTAGGCACAGGTGGGAGCGGGGTGAACGTGGTAGGCTCAGGCGGGAGAGGACTGGCAGCTCGGGTCGGTGAGCACCGTGCCGCGCCGGCCCCAGTGGCGCTGCCAGCTGCCGCCGGCGCTGACTCCAAAAGAGTTGGAAACTATTCACCGCTGGCTCGTGCTCTTGATTGCATTATCTTTATAAATCTCAATAAAATAATTCAAATAGGATTCCGAATTCATCAAAGTTGACAGACTCATTAGACGTTTGATGTCGACAACCATAGACTAAGCGCGCTAACAAAGAGAATGTAACTCTCGTTTACACGGTATTTAGCGATCAGACGAATAGACAAGGCGATCGCTATGCGAAGGTTACTTTGTCTACCAATCGAACTTCGCTATCGCTTCAGCGATGACGATTGTAGAAATCGATTCGCTTCATAGCGAATGCCGGTTGGCCCTCTGATGGAAACGCTAGCGAACGCTAAGACCCTGTAGATATCGAAAAAAAATGGCGATTTTATAAACAGCTGCCGAAAGAATATCATAAGATGCCCCCGGTCAGTTTAATTTAATCCAAAGATTTTTTTTATCAAATGTACTGGCAGGCATAAAAGGCATAAGCTTGTAATATATATTCCCAAGGGAGCATTTAATCGGGATCAAAGTCCCTATCACCCAAGTCAGCTCATACCAACAGACCAATCGCAAAAATCCATTCTGAAGTTTTTACGTGAAAGAGTAACAAACATTAATCCATCTTTCATCTCTCCATCCATCCCTACTTACAAACTTTTGCATTTATTATATTAGTAAGATTAAAGACAGAAGTATTTTATTGGTAAAGTACAATTACTTAAAAGTCATGTGAGCTTATCTCTAAAACGGTATGTAGGTAAGATACACTTTTGACATTTACTGTACTAGTGCAAAAGTGCAAATCATAATAATAATACAATTAGTAGAATCGGGGGCGTCAACCACAGGTGCATCGACCACTGGGGGCCTAAGCCACGAACCCGACAGATTTACTGCGAAATAAGCGATGACTCATTTGACGTTTGATATCGACAACCATAGACTAAGTGCGGTATCAAAGAGAATGTAACACTCGTTTACGCGGTACCTATTTGGCGATCTTCGCTATCGCTTCAGCGATGACGATTGTAGAAATCGATTCGCTTCATAGCGAATGCCGGTTGGCTAGGCCCTCAGACTCGCACCGAAAGAATGTTTGCATTCTATCAAAGAGAAACTTGTTATAGAAGACGGGCTGCATTCCGGAATAAATAAGCCCGGGATTATTACTTACTGAAGTATTATATAAATATACCACTGTATTTTTAACCGGCTTCAAAAAAGAAGGAGGTTCTGAATTCGTCTGTATTTTTTATGTTTGTTACCTCAGAACTTTGGACGGTGAACAGATTTGAAATTTTTTTTTGTTTGAAAGAACCGATTTCGAGTGACAACGAAATTATTATTATTAGGAGCCTGTATCATCCCACTGCAGGGCAAAGGCCTCCCTTCCTTCTCTCCACTCCTCTCTATTGTGAGCTAGTGTAGTCCATTGTGGACAGTAGGAGTCAAGCTCGTCTCTCCACCGCCGCCGCGGTCTGCCGCGTAGTCATTTTCTGTCCCGTGGGATCCACTCGGTGGTGGTCCGTGCCCACAACTCAACAACGACAACGAAATAGGATACATTTTTATATATAGCTTTATAAATTATAATACATACATACCCAAACCGAAACAAATATCTGCAGAAGTCAAACATTTATTAATGTCATTATAATAGCACACGGGAAATTACTCACGTAAAATGTCTAATACAACTATTAAATATTAAAATGTCTAATACAACTCACGATAGTTTTGAAAGTGAAATTTATTAATGTATCTATGTAGTTTATCAGTCATCTGGTTACCATAACACAAGCATTAAATTGCTTAGCTTGGGACTAGATGACGTCGTGTAGAATGTCCAAGTATATATTTATTTATTTATTTGCCCCGCAGCGTAATACACAGAATATGTACCTAGAATACCTAAGTTTATAGTCTTTCTACGTACCTACCTACCTTAAACTGATGCCGACATCGTGAGATCTTAGTTCAAGCGTACTACTTTTAATCCTATTAACTAATTGGTTCTTTGACAGGTCGGTTTCTAGGTACCCATCAATTCATACTTTTGAATATAAATTTACAGGATTTTATCGCGTAATTTACTTTTTATTATTTCCCGACGTTTCGGCTGTGTTGCAACAACCGTGGTCGCGGGCGAACTAAAATGTAACAGTAAATTTCTATTCAAAAGTATAAATTGTGATCGCGAAAGATTAAGAAAGACTATACCCATCATATTTATGGCGTCAATTCGTCGAGCTGTACTCGTCAAACCCCCTCCAAACCGGACCATTGAAACCTCAAAGCAATTTCAAAATGGTTTTTCTCAAAAGGACTCCACATAATTACTTATATCTTTAAGCTATCAAAACGTTTAAGTCCGGAACAAAGTTGCATACATGAATAATGTCCTCATGAATATGGTTCTCTTATTCTTTTGTCGGTTAAAATCGGAAAAGGGTATATAAATATGCTAAAAATATTCTCCGGGTGTTATTGTAAGTTCTGAAGTTTTTTGGTGCTGTTTTATGTTTTGGTTTTATTTCAAGTTCTTTGGTTCTTTTGACTTATTAGATTAAGTATGCAGAATATAATACCCCACATTTTAATGAGTTTTGTTTAGGTGCGGTATGCTTCTTTACCAAAATAGAGTTATCATCATTATTTTAAGCCTGATAGCACTGTTTAAGGCCTCCTCATAAACTATTCTTGCCACTTTCAAGGGTACTGAGTTCATTTAGATATTAAAGGGGGAAATCAGAGGCACATCCAAACATCACATTGCTAGAATAGTTTAATTCGACGACCTCTGTGGCGCAGTGGGCGAAAGCTCGCCTGAGACGCGGAGGTTGCGGGTGCGATCCCCGCCGCGGGACAAATGTTTGCATGTTCTGCAAATATTTGTTCCGGGTCTGGTTGTTTTTCTATGTATAATATGTATGTATTTACAAAAAAAATAATATGTAGTATTCTCAGTCATTTGGTAACCATAACACCATTGCTTAGCTTGGGACTAGATGACGCTGTGTGGAATGTCCAGGGATATTTATATTTATAATTTGAAGTCTAAAATTTCCAACAACTTTTGTCGCTGACGATATTAGCTTGTGAGATCTAATTCATGGAACAAAGCGTTTCCGACTGTGAACCTCATTATCAAGCAAAACAAGTCCTCATCAGGATAATTAAACAAAAATGACCAAAGCGTGCTAATTAGCAGCGGATCTCCCGGGCACTGTTTACACTTCATTATAAATAGTTGAGTGTTAAACAAGCGGTTACCGACGCATTATGTTAGTGGCTGAAGTTGACAGTTTTTGGCTTATTTGAAACTAGTGTCCGCCAGCTTCATTTGCGCTAGCGTTTTGCCTATGTGTTATTCTAAATAATAATATTATTATAGTACATAATTTATAATCACACCTAATATTATCTAAAGTTTTTTTTTCACACGGCGTTATCTAGTCCCAAGCTATGCTTGTTAATAGATAGATAGATAATTTATAATATATTGATAATTCATGTGTAATGATATACTAAATGGATACATTTTTTTTTGTAAAAACATACAAACTATAGATAGAAAAACATCCAGACCCGAAACAAATATCTGTAGAACATACAAACATTTGTCCCGTGACGGGGATCGAACCCGCAACCTCCGCGTCTCAGGAGGGCCTTCGCCCACAGCGCCACAGAGGTCTTTAAACTTTAACAAAAATATCAGCTGTTCACGTTGTAATATGCACCACTGTTGTGTGACTACCAAGAAAAATTTAAGGACAGTTGCAGCAGTGCTACTAGTAATAATAGCACTGTCAGAAATTGCATATTATCTATAACAAAGTTATTAAGTTTTGTATTTGTCCAAAAATTGGAGTAGTTTTATGAAAACACCGGCTCCGGAGCGTTACGACAAGCGATTTATGAATGGATATTATTGGAGTTAAACATCAGTAGGTAATTATTGTAGGTATTATTGAGTAGGTAATTAATTGTTTTGTGATTTGGGATTAAAAAACATAATTCCTTATTTTGCGTTTTTTTCTTCATAAATATGATCATTAACAGACACTGTTTTTTTTTGTAATTACATCATAGTGTTGTATATGAAGTAGTCTAAAAGATAGCTTCGCTTGTAAACTGTCTTGCCAATATCTAGTACCTATACTCCACTTCCCCCGCAGTGATTGCACTAACTGCAGAGCTGATAACTTCAAGTGGGCAATTAGATAGCCCATTACATCACATTTGTTCATGAACTTAAGGCTTTGCGCCCTCGCATCAGAGATCAAAATCGTGTGAACCTCTCAACTGAATTTACCTTACTTACATACGGTAACACACGGTTACAGTATAGACTTTACTGCAGGATGTTAAGATTTAAAATCATAAATACATAATGTTAGTTTAATAGTAGTGCTTATTTAATTAAGCGTGTATATCGGCAGAAAAAATCGCTGATTCACAGTAAAATTACTGATTTTATCGCGTTTATATTGTATTCAGGGGCAGTTACCGCTTGTTCATGTCACTATTCAGTAACGTAAATAAAACAATGGAATATAACCTTGGAATAAAACCATTTTTCATAATTGACCCGGCTATACCTAAGTTTAAACGTATAATGGATATGGTTAAGATGGTTCATAAAATGCATCATCATATTCAGCTTTTTGTGACCCACTGCTGGGCTTAGCCTCCTTCTATAACCGCCAATCAGCTCTACTTTGGGCCTTTTGCATCCAGGTCTTACCTTGTACGCATAAAATGCATATTTTTACTTAAACATACAATATTGGAATAATACCATACATGTGTATTATTTAACCATACATGCTTGTAGTACATTTTTTTTAAGTACCTACCTATTTGTGTTTTGAAAGAGTTCTCAAACTTATAAAAATATGACCTGTAGTAAAGTAAGTAAGTTCGTATGAGCAAGTGGCAAACTCTGGTGACGGAGTTTTTAGGCCGCCTTAAGGCCTCCGTCATGGCTTAACGACTAAACTAGCTGTAGTAATATCGACTGAAGATTTATTCTACTACATATAATTAAGACAGTATCGCAGATTTATTGCACCTAAAGCCTAGCATAGTAATACTATTAAATGATTTCCACACAAATTTGTCACTAACGATCATTCAAGTAAGCTTAGAGTCTATTACATAAGCACCTGATATTTTATCCTGCCCATCAAATATCGAAGTAAAGCTTCATGATATTTGAAACCTAAACCCTATCTTGTGCATTCCACGTGTACTAAGTTTCGATTCAATTATCGCACGCTGTTCGTTCACGAGAACTGCGAATATTGTGCTCTGAATAGCACCGAGGTTGGATCTCGGAATTGGGTCCTGAACTTTAGAAGAAAATACGGGATTTATGTAACGCAGATTGTTTTAAGAATTTTGGACTAGATTTGCATGATAAAGTTATGGTATTGAGTGATGAGAAAACTTCTCGTGAACAAAGACGCTTTAGTGAATGCAGAAATATATTTTTATAACACTATCACTGTTGCACGTGTTGTCGATACGTCTGTTTAGCTCTTTCGTAACGACTGTTCTTAATGAGCGACCGTCCGGAGGGCCTAAGTTCGGCCCGGTCACGTTATATTGCGCTTATTTTGTACGTTAGTTTATTGTTTATTTTTTTGGGTAACTTTTAATTATTATTATTTTTATTTCTCCAGTATAAAACTATAGAAGAAGATTTTGCTCAATTGAATTATCGCTATTGCGGGCTGGGTTAGTTTAGTCAACTTAAATATTTGGACGCATGCAAATTTGCGTCGTATTTTTGGCAGTTTCAAACCTCTATTTTTATTCTAAACGGTCACTACACGGATTATATTAACAAATCGTAAATTGATGACCAATCCTACGTAATTTACTGCACTTAACATAACCCCTAATGAATGCAATGCACCCTAAATTAGTTTGCCCGCCATGTTTGCGGATCATTGTTTGAGGAGTATCGACCCGCTAATCTGCTAATGCAGTGCTATGCGACGACTTGGCACTGGTTTGTGACGTCATCAAGACATTACGAAACTCTGAATGCTATTACTGAATCGTGATTTAGGTAAATTACCGCCCTTCTCCAAAATTTCACCAATTTGGTTTTAATAATGTTTACCTAGCTAGGTCTTCCCCAGTACACAACACAAAATACAGCCTTAAAAGTAACATTAGTTAAATCCACATACTACAAGAATAAGGTATTGGTATGTTTCGTAATAATTCTATGCGTATTGTTTGTACAGAGAAAATTACAACCATCTGATATTTATGTTAGGACATATGATATTTAGGACCGACTCGAAACTACCAGTCTCATAAAGAACCCACATTAAAACAGTCGTCAAGAAGTACCGGGCGTCATCAAAAATGTATTCCTCTTTGTAAATTGATAACCTTTTCGTAAAGCCTGTGAAACCGACATAAGCATTGTTACAAAGGGAAGCGTCTCTTCATTCTAAACCCCTTATCTCCAATCAGCTCCGGAATTAAGTGCGTTTACACACCATAAATACTGCTAACAAACGGAACACTAAAATGTCCCACTGGGAAGGTACAGACATCGACACAAGTTCATCATCACTGTATATTGCGCTCACTGAATATAGACAACTTGCCAGATATTTTGTAACATTTCATCAGTACATTGTCATCGTTTTTACAGTTGCCTAGACCTTAAATGGACATTAAGTAATACTTTGGTAATACTGGCTTCACTATTTGATAATATGTATTACCAAATGCCAAATGCGATTTTTGTTTTCTTAAAAAGGTATGTTACTATAAATATATATACAATTATATCACTTTATCATAGGGATACTAAAAAGCACAAATTTCCACTTGCTATTATATGCTAATAACACATTGCTCATGCTCATGACAGCTTGTCGGTTTGAATGTACCTAGTCTTTTTCTAAAATGTAACCAAGGTTCCCTTTCAACTCAAGCTTATTGTGTAAAGCCGTAATATAAATTATAATATTGTAAAAATTGCTATTTGAACCAAAAATAACTATTTCAAATAACAGCGTTAAATTGTACATTTTTCAGTTTTAATGGTAATTTTGTATCTCGCAGCTTCATTATCATAGCAATTCCGTGTTTTGTAGCAGGATTCGTCCGAAACGCTCGAGGCGTAGCTTGCTTACGGCCTCTTAATAACCTATCTATTTTTGGTTATGCTTTCTGTCTTAAGGTAATCGACATTTTTACAAAAAATGACAAGTAACTAACTACAATAAGTAAAGTCACATATATTATTGAGACCGTTTGTTAGACGTCTTGATAGATCGATGATCGTGACGCTTTGAGAGGTGGACATTTTATGGGTGGCATTAACGGAGCGCTTTCGTGCTTCGGAAAGTCAAAGTTAACATTTTTTAGTCAATTAGATCATAATAAAGTTATCCACGTCCTTAAAACTAGTGAATTCTACTGCCTGTTCCAACGCAAAATATCTACCAGTAAGTTTAAATAATGTAGCTAATGGCTTTCATGTTATTGAACTAAAATAAAATAAATAAAGATACGTGGCCTTCAGGCGCCTAAAAACTCCGTCACCTGAGTTTGTCACTCGCTTATACCAAAGACAATTTTTGTATAAAATTGTCTTTGCTCATGCGATTATTTAGTGTCCGTTTCCTGCTTCTTCCGTCGCCGACTGTACTATCGCAAACATTTGCTCTCACGTCAGTGCCATAAGATACACAGTCTGAGTTCGATTGAATCGTTCTTTGTGAGGTCCTTAACGACCATCTTTATGCCCCAAAAAGCCTCAGCGTCCAAACACAGTCTGAATTCAAATGGCAAATATCAATTATTGAAGCGCGCCGGAATGGTGCCATAGTTGCATTTACTGGTTAAGTGTGTGCCATAGCGCCGAGGAATGAGCGGGAGAGCGAATAATGTTTTTACTCGTGAGTGAGAAGCGCAGAACGATAGACACGCAACATAATTTATAGCGAAAAAACAGTTTTTATTTAATTACAAGTTAATTAAACAAGCAATCGAAAAATTAAAAAACCAGAACTAAATAAATACTTCTAGGCTATTTGTCAAAACATAAAACCAACAAAAATAGCGTTCTGTTCCTGAGATAAATAGCAAACTGTGTGAAAAACATGTATTTTTCAAAAAAATATATGATCGAGAAAACTTTTACCAATCGTGTTTCTAAAAAACCAAGATAGAAGATAAAAGTTCAAAGTATCATTTCCCTAAATATGAAGGACGTAGCTTTCACATATACTGAGATAAATAAGGATTTCGACGACTAATTTGCATATGGCGCCCTCTTAAGCTGGTTACTTTTGACTGACCGGAGTTATGCCTGCAACGTTATTAGTAATAAGACTCTATTCTCACTCCATCTAAGTTATAATACCAAAGTATAAGATTTTCTAGATTTTTTTTCCCGACTACATCGAAGCAGAAAAGAGAGGTTATTATTTTTGACATTCTCCAAAGTTGAACATTAAATTATACAAAATTTAAACCAGATATTAGTGGCAATTCTGGATGTCACCAAAACTTAACTAAACTCATTTGACAGCACTAAAATTTATTTCGATCGTTATGAAAGGGACGGCAACATTTTTAGTGCTGTCAAATTGGTTTATTTAAGTTTTGGCGACATCCAGAATTGACAGTAGTATTCTGGTAAGATTTTTACCTGACACGTATAAAAAGCTGAGTCCTATCAAATGTATGTCAATTATGCATTGGACGTGCCTCTGGCTCTTAAACATTTTCAAAGGATCTTAAATTCCCAAAATACTTGATAGAAAGTACGCCGCTCCTTGGGCAGACAGTTGTAATCACGATTAATTGTAAGTAATGTTGAGCGCTTATTTAAAAAAAAAATAGGCGCTGCGCTGGTACAAGTTTATCATAAAAACACCCTAATGGCGACTTTTTAATATTATTTTCGTATCTTAATAGTTTTTCGAGCGCCTGCGAGTACGGACGTGCTCCGAATGTATTACAGATTTCTTACAGACCGATGGCCGTTATTTGACGCAGAACATTATATAATATGAGATATAGAACTCTTAAACTTTGGTACTTATAGCTTAAATGGAGTGAGAATAGAGCTTTTAAAAAACATAAGTCCTTTGCAACTCAACATTCTATTCCATAACAATAAATATATTATAAGAATCGATTTTTTTTTGTATGTATAGGGGACTCCCTTATCCGCATTTACACTCAATGGTGGTCTTTTATGCGTGGGGATGACCTGGCTCACTAGTTGTGAAGCCAGCCTAGCTCCTTCCAGAAGCACAGAAGTTTCTTGGGGTCTTCACAGGCTTCGAGGAGCGACCTCTGATTGTTGAGGATTTGCTGCCGTTGAGCTGCTACGCCCACGCATTCCAGGACCACGTGGGCCGCTGATTCTACTTCGATTAGACATCCTCTGCAGAGTGGGCAATTTTTTTTTTTTTGTATTTTTTTACCTAAGAAAAACTTAATTTTACTAAGTCACACACAAAGCTAAGAATCTTGTTATGTTAATCATAATGCGTTTCTTTCCGAGTTGCAAGCGAGGTAAGCAAAATGTATAATGATTTGTGATATTTATTACTTATGTCAAAAGAATTTCACAAAGTCTTGGCAAAATACGGTAGGAGCATCTCAGAAAGAACGTCTGCCCACTTAGCTTTCATTCTGTGCCGTATTTTTGCTTCGCGAGGTACGTACGAATGGACTTTTGTACAATTGGTGATAAGTTAGTATTTTCTTTTAGTAGCTTAGGTAATGTCTACTTTAGTCTCGGGTTTATTTATTGACTAACTTTTCTGTTTCATACTTATTGTTAAACGAAATCGAAACGTTCGACAAAATATTGATTACCATTTCGAAAATGACTTTGTAAGATTTTTATTATTGTAGATCTAGAAATTGTTACATTGGTCACAAAGAAAGATTATTCTATTCAATTCTCTATAACAATTGTAGTGATTTGAAACCTGCTAACTTACAAATGCCGTTGCTTCTTTCATATCTATAAATAATAGGTAAATATCCTTGGACATCCTTGGATAAGCTGCATAGTCGCGGGCAGACTGAGTATGATATTTATAAATGTTATATTCATCGATTACTCTGTCCTATAGCGTAGACAGTTTTTAGTTGAATTAAAACGAGAAAGCTCGTTCCGCGGTACAGGGGACTTATCTCGACTTTGTCTCAGTACGGGGACATTCCCTACTTATCTATGCCGAATCGAAAAGGGTTCTGAAGTGGCTTTACATATCCGCGACTTACACGCTTCCCAGACCCAATTAAAACTTAGGTAATCTCAAGTTTTAATTACACGAACTCTTTACGAAACTAAAACTATTTATTACAAGCTTAGACGCTCTTTGGACTTCCATAATACGGTTCCAGTAGTTTTTTGGATGTAACATTCACTAATTTATAAATAAAGATAAAAGATCGATAAAATTATAAAAAAAAATTGCTCTTAGCTCTTTTCTTTTATAAGTAGATCAAAATCGAAAAAATCTTTTTGCAAGTATCTAATTATAATATTTTTAGAGTTCCGTACCCAACGGGTAAAAACGGGACCCTATTACTAAGACACCGAACTTCGAATGGAACAATTCACGGAACCCTTCGTGCGCGAGTCCAACTCCCACAAATTTGGCTGATTTTTGTTTTGTTTATATTTCTAGAAGTTATAGTTTAAACGGTCGATCGTTCAATCAACAACCAGCGCCCACCAAGCCAAGTTATATTTCTACAATCGCTTTGAAATAAAAACGATAAAATGTATTAAGAATTGTATATCAAGAACTCAAGCGATCGAGTGTCAAATCAAAAGAATAGCTATGAACTCGAATAGATACAAAGCGGTTGTCACTTGGCCACAGTCTTTGAACTTCAAACTTCAACCAAGTTTTCTAAGGAGCTAAGAGATTACGGTCGTGATTCAACAGTCAACGCTACTTAGAAAACAATGGCTTAGGTGAAAGTATTTCGAAGGTTTAGTACAAAAATTCCACGTGAAATTACTTCTAAGTAGGAACAGAGATTGCTCAAGTTAGTATCTACGTAATCTTGGCTTATTGGGAATCAGGATTTTTGTGTTTTACATTTACGACAAACAGTAATCGGGAAGAATTATGAGAGTAGCTCGTTTTTGCCGGAAAAGAGATTTACTGTATAGGTTTTCCAATCAGGTAAAACGTAGTCAAACGTTTCCAATAATTTTTTTTTTTAATTGCGGGTTATTTTGCTTGCATATACCTACTAATATTTCGGTTGCGTATAATAATTAGAACTTACGGGAAAAAATCGAGACTCTTTCTGCTCATTGCTTGAGGAAGATTTTGTACAGGTTTTATCTTTTTAAATTAAGACTAGTTTTATAGAGGTATAAACTGGGCCTTTAAATCTCAAACTGCTGCTAAATCCATTGCCACCTCTTATAGTCAATAAATTATTATATTTAGGTTAAAAAAAAAATAATCTAAATTGAGACTTTACTGGTAGGATCTCGCAGTAAAGTCTCAATTTAGATTATTTTTTTATAGATAAAATAATACTATGATCCTACTAATATAAAGGTGACAGTTTGTGTGTGTGTGAGTGTGTTACTATTTCACGCTCAAACGGCTGGACGGATTTGAATCAAATTTAATACCAGAATTGCTTATACCCTGAATTCAAGAATAGGCTACTTTTGATCCCGGTATTCCCACGGGAACGGGAACTATTCACCGCGGGTAACATCGTGGTGCGCAGCTAGTGTATCATAAAAGCCAGCCAATTACTTAGTTTATTTATTCTGGCGAGGGATGCAAATAAATGCTGAAGTGTAGGATATCATAATAAAACAGTTCGAAGTTATATCATCCCACTATGTGTATCGATATTCGGAATTTCATTTGACTTCGAAAGTATACTTAAGAAAGTTATACTCTTGAAACTTCAACCGTATCCCTGTTTTCTATGTATTTTGCGGGGTTTTGTAAATTGATTTACTGAGATCAGTGACTCTCAGATTTCAATTTGGCTTTTGTGAGTTTTGTGTATTCGGGCGAAAAATGTTGAATAATATGTACCTACTTATACCTCAAAGGTTATGATTTTGTTCTTGCTAGTATCGTAGCGTAGGATGTTGCTGGCGACATTTGGCTAAGAACATAAAACATCGAATATATTTTGAATAAGAACTTGTACATAACGTAACGTTGGGTTACTGTTTTGCTAGTTTGTTTGTAATGTATCTAGTCACACAACACACACTGACGTAGCTTATTCGAGTATAGGTATTACGAATGAGTCTTTACTACCAACCATTTTGTGACCGCGCAGAACGTAACTTAACAATAACCTCGACGATTTTATAAGCTTGACCAATAACACATTGCAGTTAGTCATGAGACTCACACCAAAAGAACATCGAAGAGCAGCGCAATTTCAGTGTCGAATTTCAACTTTATTTTCATTACTATGATACTTATTATCGCAGAGAAGGCGCGCGTATTGGAATTCGCCGGAATTCCCGCGAAGCTGTGGGCATCCTCGCGACTCGTTCGAGTTTCTCATGCGATAATAAGTACTTATTATAGTAATGAAAATAAAGTTGAAATTAAAGTTGAGCCTTAAATTCAATAGTTATTCTTTACTTCATATACGTTTTTAATTCTGTTTTAATTTCATAGTTTTATAGCCTCTACATATCTAACGGAACAGAATACATAAATATTTAGTGAAAATTTCATGTTTTTAGTAATTTAATACAATTTTATGAATTACATAAAGTAGTCGACTGTATTTGTAAAACAAACAAGGATAACAAAGTTAAGCGAGCAAAACAATGCGGGCATCCTCTGTTTCCAACCGAGAGAATCTGACTTCCAGAATGTAGAGATTTCTGTAGTTTACATAATTCAAGGTACAATTAAACACAAACGGAAGATTCATCGACAAAATTTATAAAAAAAAATGATTATTTTTATCTCTTTTTTTATTCTTGGACACGGCTTTGTCTTGTACCAAGCTAATTTAATGCTTGTGTTGTGGTAACCAGATGACTGAAATACTACATCTATTCATTCAGACGTATTATAAAAAACTAGTCGTGATAATTAGTAAGATGAACAATTGCACATGTTATATAGACAAAAATCTCCGTCACCAGAGTTGGCCACTTGCTCATACGAACTTACTTTTACACTTCTGATCGAATGCCATTTCCTATTCATACACCTTTTTCTCTGTGAAATTATTGAAACCATTATGGTTATTATCTAATTACGCTTTAATCATCCCAATGATTCATCATTACCCAACATGACCGTCTTTCCTGTGTTCGGGCAACATAACGAAAGATGAATTATCTCACTGAAAAGGGTTTGAACTATTAAAATCAACCTCGCTCGTATTAATGCGCAACGTTGATAGCTAAATTGTATGATTAATCTCCTGTACCCTCTTTTTTATACGTAAACCTTAGGTAAACTTAATAATATGTAAAGGCTTTACGAAATTAATTTTAAGAGTATTAAAAATATGTCAAAATTCAAAGTATGATTTCATTATGTTCAATCATAGCAAAAAGCCTGCAGGAAAGTCAAAAAGTGACTTCTCCTGCAGTAGGACAATAGGTGCTTAAACTAAATAATAATTGAATGAAAAAAAAATTGTAACAACCCTTTGTTGGCTTTTTGGTCGCTCGGTAAATTAATAAAAACCTCTCAATAAATACAAAACACAAGCGGTAACTGTTTCTATTTCACATTAAATAACTGTATTATTATTGGTCCTTGATAAATGTGCAGTTTCAATTTAATCTGACGTTTTTTAGTGGATCAAAATCACGTTCCAAAAATCCGTTACACAGTTACAATTGAAGTTAATTAAGTATGAAAAAAATCGAAGATTGTCGTACTGTGACATATAATGGTCAGTGGATTGATTATACCCAATCTCTATAACTTTACGTCCATACAAAACTTTCCAGTATCTGAATAATTATATTTATTATTATGAACTTCAAAACTCGAGCTAATAAAACCGGGTTCGTAGTTGATTCTTTAACTGATGTACATTTAATTGAATGAAAAGTTTGCTTCCCTTTTATGGATAATTGGTCTTCGATGGCCAATTTTATAAGATCGGCACGGGTTGTTTGATTCTAAAGGAAATACTTTTTTGTTAACTCAACTGATTGGTGATTTCGTCATTAACTTTGTGATTTAGTAGGCGTCAATAGGTAAACTTTGTGCAGATTAAATTTTCGATGTTCGTATGACTGATTCAATACTCACTAGTTATGTCCTATGACTTTAAATAAGTGTTAAAATGTTTATTGTAAAACAAACTATATCAAAAACTGCAGATGTAAAACAGTATGAAATGAAATACTTGTAAAATCAAACTCACAGTTAATATTAAAAATGTAAAAGAAAACGAATCGACTCGTTTGCCACTTGCCTAGCTTTCTTGATAAAAACTGCAGGGACTGTTGGGACATGTGTAAAGGCTTTAATAAGTCTCCCGATACTCCTCAGTACACATTAATTAAATTCTTCTCAAGTTTCGCGACAAACCGGAATCGCAATTTCTTTTAAACTTCATAACTTATGTTTTAATTTAATCATGGTTTATAATTTCACCCCGTCGGTTAGCGTTGACGTAAATTGGTAAAGTTTCGTATTTATTATGGCGATTTGTTTTACATCTCGGCTTGACAATATCCTTATTGGATAGGGTTCCGCTGTTAAATTGGTTACAGTTTAAGTCTGATTAAACACGATTTCAAATTAAAATGAACACCTTAGTAAGAATGACTGTCATCCTTACCGATCTGTACAGTCAACAGCGAAAGTTGAAATAATATTTTTTCAAACTTATTGCATAGTTACTATATTATTATACTAGTATGAGGTCGTACTTAACGGTATTAAATATCATAAACTATATTCCAAGTTTCAACCAAATCTGTTCTGTAGTTTTGGCATGAATGAGGACCTAAAAAACATCCGCTGTCGGATGGACATCTAATATCCCCTCCATCAATACGTTTTTATTGAACACTATTTATAATTTCATGAATCCCAGAAAGAAATTACGAGAAATTTCATTAACATTTCATTATAAATGAAAAATCTTACTAAAAGTTAAAGGCTCCGGCAGGATTCGAACCTGCGTAGATACAAGCGATCGCTCTTAAGCCGAGCTTGCCTGACCAACTAGGCTACGGACCCTCTAAGCCGAGGCCCGAAACTATTAGTAAGATGATTTTTATCGGTTAAAGCACCGATTAGCGCCATCTACAGGGATATTAGAATATCACCTGCTCATTGCCTCCTGCCGGAGCCTTTAACTTTTAGTAAGATTTTTCATTTATAATGAAATATCCAATACCTAAGTGTGGTTTAACACTGTAAAATAATAAATAAACTATTTCATTAACAGTTCTCTTGTAACCACCACTGAAAAGTATATTAAAAAGGTTCTGCTGGTTTATGAAGGGTAATTACATACACACGGCCAATACTTTGCAGAGCAACAAGGAGTGGTCATCCTTACCCCAATTAGTCGGGCCTGGAGTTAATGTATAAGGGGCGCCAGTCTGACTCCATAAGTTACATTTTGAGAGTTATCATAAAATGAAATAGAAGCCTTTTATTTTTATGACGGTTAGCTGCGTTTTTGGCAGCACTTGGAGGATACAATTATATTTTGTTTAATATTAATGTTGAGTAAGCTTCTGACTCGTCTAATGGTAAGCGGTTATCTTTGTATTTGTTTTGGTTGCATAAATATTAAACTCTCTGAAGCAAAACAGAACGCTTTGCATCGAATTGAAATATCTGACAACGACTTATCGTCATTGAATTTTAATTCCCACATTTCCTTAGATATCTCCATCTGTCGCGTTAGCGATTGTAGATTAGTTACTTGTCTAGGGCATGGGTAGGACATGCAGAATTTTAATTCCCACATTTCCTTAGATATCTCCATCTGTCGCGTTAGCGATTGTAGATCAGTTACTTGTCTAGGGCATGGGTAGGACATGCATGTCATGTCGTCTGCAAAGCCGTTCTAAATAGATCGTTCACTGTATCCGAAAGCTGAACTTTTTATGAAGTGTTACTGAAACCACTTTACACTTCTTTTTCGCTTGACTTTTTAATAGAAGGGTTGTTCCATAGAATGGTGTTCCGGTACGGAGTAGATCAGACACCCAAGTCTCCATAAAAAGCAACGGCAGCCGCTATGGCCGTTTGGCAAAGCCACCTACGTGTACTTAGGATATGTGACGCTATTCAGCGTGTATAGCAGCTTGTTTCTGGTCTATATATCAGCTTGAATATTCACTAAAAACCTTAAAAATCACATCCCCTAAAACTAAACACTTATTTACAAAAAACGAATCTACTTTCATCATTTTGATGTCCTATAACGGTTTACTCTGGAGATCATTGTGCAATTTGTCTCTCAACTTTCACAAGGCTTGCGATCGCCAGCTTCATAACACCAGTTAGCCTAGAATGTATCGAGATTGTCTCACCATCGTCTTCGAAGCATCTCTCGGCATTGTCGCCTATCTTATTATACCTACCTGAAATAGGCATGAAAAGGTGTGCATGAACCTTTCTTACTAAATGGCAAACGATCGATCATCTTATTTTGACCTGAGTGGTCTTTAAACCATTCTATTTTCCATAACACTACTTATCCCCAAACTTAAGAGTATTATGATGCTTGAAACCTTGCTCGTCCGCTAAGTGTTCTTAGCATAACCATTCTATTTTCGAACTATCTACAGTTTGGGGTTTTCGTGCCTTTGTCATTCAAGTGTATTACTGGTTTTTGTATTTTAAGCTTGATTCTTCTCACTGCATGTCAAATATCTCTATACCTTTCGCAATCTAATGCTATGAACTAACCTTCCATTAATCATCATCGTAAATAAGTATAAGTTTTCATAAATTATCCGTCAAATAACTATACGCTAGCGCGTATTGATTGATTGGGACATGTCATGGTAAGTACTATGGAGTATAAATTATATTTCCATCAGTATTTTTATTTGGTTCCTAATAGCATATCTTACAACCGTATAACAACTACAAATACATCTTTATAAAAAGTAAAGATATATAAGCAATGTAGAAAGGGGTGTAATTTTTGCCAATACCTCGCAGGCAAAGTTGTATTGCTACTTCCTAGTTTCGATAGCAGCCGGATTTATCGGCGCTACTCGAAAGGACTTCTGAATCTGTCCTATTCCATTCCATGAATGGCACAGCTAAGGAGGAAGGCTGGTTCATTTTAACCAATTACTTATTGGCTCTACTCGTAGCTTGTTTTCGAATTATAGATTCTATAGACGATCTGTCAATGCTAAATCAGAGCTATGCCATACAATATGCTCCTGGAACAGTAATGGTTTCAATCCGTTGAGCAGTTTGCTTTGTCTCTGGCCAGAATATAGTATTTTGAAACCGCCTTGTCTCATTGGCTACAGCATTGTGTATTTACACTATGTACACAACGAAAACTATGACAACACGGCTCCTATATGCATAGCAAATATCTGAATTTCACTCAAACATTATATTTCCTAATAGAATCAAACTCGTATCGTCAAACTCAGATTCTTTCTCTCTCTCTGCTCGAGAGAGAGAAAGATCAAGTCACGTAATTTTTTTTAAGTAAGTTCTTATCAGTGAGTGGCCAACTCCGGAGACGGAGTTTTAAAGCCGACTAAAAAAGGACTTAAAAGGAAGCATATCAATAACAACATTTACATAGAGTTTACCAGCTGTTGTCGTTCGTATGTTGCTGGTTCAGTACCATGGTTTTTGTTTCGCCATTTGAATTGTAGATTCCTAAGTTTGGTAATATGTTTGTCTTGCGCGTGTCCTTTTATTTACATTCAGTTTCGAGTTGTCTTCGGGCTCGGTTTTTTGTGGGCGCTGTTAACAGATTGTAGTTTTGTAAGTGTTTCGAATTGTTGTTTGTTTATTTAATTTTGTTGTGTGTTTGTTTTTGATTTGTGTTTTGTTCTATTTTTGGTTTCGTGTTGTACCTGACGTTTTTAACTTGAGTTTGGACGAATAAGACTTTTCTTTCATTGCTAGTTAGAAAGGAAACAAAATGATTATGCTTGAATCTAGAATAAGACAGCATGCAGTAATCTAGCTACCAATGTCTTATCAGTTATCCTTGTGCAGTTCTGAACGCCTATTGGCTTGATGGCGTCTGCGTCTCATTGATAGCTTATTTGATTAGCATTTCCTCATAAATTTACAATAAAACCTTCGCATACAAAATATATTTTATCGTAAAACTTATAACGTAAATGCAGTAAAGCTCTCGTCGGCTCTACATCGCGGATTCGTAAAACTTTGAATTCGACTCCGTTCCAAGTTTTCCAAATAAGTTTTAATACAGTTATGTACGGTGTTTATATTTTGACTCGCTGTGTGATATATGAGGGTTTTGTAACTTCAACAATAAGCTATTTTATGCCTCGCGAGTTCTGCTTTTTGTATGAAAATTAGTGCTCTGGCTAACACAGCCTGATAAGAAACATGTCCGTCCGGGTCCCCTAGTCATATTACTTATCTGGAATCAAAAATGTTTAGGTATTGCAATTATTTCGTTGCATTCAGATGTACTACAATCAAGTCACGTCATCACGTGGAGTATCAAAACATAAGATTAGCGATGATAGAAAGTGATTCGATAAGATAGAAGTGCTAACGAAATCATGCAATTTCCGCGAAAAGACAAATGCTCAGAATGCTCTTCAAATGTATGTTCTTGGTTTGGGTATAACGTATTGTATTTTGTAGTTTATGTTATAAGTTACGGAACTTTAGTGTGGGTTTAGAACTATTACTGATTTTTTTTTTAGCATTTAAATTCTAACTTCACAATGACGGAGATTTTGTCGTGGGCAAGGACGTCCTGATAATTTAGAGATATAATTTTAAGACATATCAACTAGATACTAAAGGCGAAAATATGAAGACGTCCTCATATTCTACTATATATAATTCTTATATAACGATGGTTAGCAAGAACGAGCTAACACAATTCCTATTAAAAATTGGCTCACTCACAGAATAATATTTGGCCACAGCCTCAGTCTTGGTATTGAGCTCTTGAGCCAAATGCTCCTTCCGAATTATCGCACCTATTAATTCGACTCGATTTTATAGCAAAATTGGGTGATAAAATTTCGAAATTCCTTATAGCCAGTTAAAGGCTTCAATTAAGAATGAATTGGCTTGAAAATGTTTCTGTAGAATACCTTTGTGTTTATTACTTACACGATTACTCGGGAAAAGTGGGTGATCGTAACTGGAGACCGGTGCTATTTACGTCGTTTTGACTGCTTTATTCTTTCAATCATGTCGTTTTTCTAGATTGATTTGATTTAAAGAATTATATTCTTTGAATTCAGGTTCGTGAATTATCGCGTTTGGGATTGTTAAAAGTTTTAGTAAGTTTTTTACTGTTCTGGTTATAGAATTGAATAATTTATGACATGTCCACTTTACTGCAAACACTGTATGCGTCTGCCGTGCGCACATTGCTAGTAGCACGACGAGAAGCCTCAGCAGTAAGACAAGAAGACAAGAAGGTTCGGCGTTCAAAGTATTAATATAGCAACTATGATTTCTATGGTTTACGTAAGAGCGCCTATAGTTAATTTTGATTTATAAGTTAATTGTGCTTATTATATCCATAACTCGTTAAAATTTGGCTCAGTTCCATGCCATCGGACGAAGCTTTATACTAAAGCACCCACAGGTGTGGTTGGAATTTAATTTGGTACTCCTTATATTGCACTGAAAGTCATTATGACTTGCATCTTATAGCTTATATACGTGCTGAGAGTTTAGTATGCCTTAAAATTACCGCATTTTTAAATTGGTTTGTAAAAACGAAAGTGTTTTCATTTAGAGCAGTTTTAAAGTAGTTACCAAAATATCTTATTGAAACAAAAAGTAGAGCAAGCATTCTTTACTTCTAGTTAAAGTAACAGACAACCAAGACCAGGTCTTTCGTGATAACACTCAAGACATGCGTATAAGTACGGTCTCGAAGGTTTTAGTGGAAGCTCATTAGACAACTATTATTGATTATTATTCTCACGATATGAAAGAAAATTAATCAAATATGATGATGAGCTTCTAAATTACCGTGAACCTAATATTAGAATAATAGAATGAATGACACGTGATGTCGCAGTGTCGAAACCGAAAGATAATTCAATGAAAAATACAGATACACAATAATGACAAAATGTTTAAATCCTTTTTAGCTCTATCGCCAAGGATCTCAGACTAAACTCATATTTTATAATATAAATGATTGCCTCTTCCCGCGCAGCTAGTGATTTCCATCAGCTTTACATAATTTTCTCATCTTTGGCGAAATTTAGAGCTTACTATCATACAAACTAAACCTGTTCACTCTACTTTGTTAGATTTTTGTTTACACCCACGTAATGACAAATATTACATTCATAATGACTTTAATCGATTTTTAATAATGGCTATATTCGAGACCTAACCTAGATAGTGAGTAATTAGTCTTATTATTATTATTATTATTATTATTATTATTAGCCTGGATCATCCCACTGCAGGGCAAATTAATTATTAATTAATATATATATTAATATATTAATATTAATATTAATATTATAAATTAATTATTCCAGTAATTAGTCTTGGTTTATCAATATTATCTACCTTGTATGAATATGATTTTTGTAAACGATCTATTGCTGAGCTGACAAAACGACCTCTGTGGCACAGTGGGCGAAACCCCGCCTGAGACGCAGAGGTTGCGGGTTCGATCCCCGCTGCGGGACAAATGTTTGCATGATCAGCAAATATTTGTTTCGCGTCTGGGTGTTTTCTATGTATAATAATGTATGTATTTACAAAAAAAATGTTTATATTATTTTATTTATTATTATTTATTATTATTTTATTTATTGAAAAACGGCAGTTGAAAAGGAATTCTAAATACTTACTTTAAATATGTATGCAATGAATCACTAAATGATAACATAATCGGGTCACATAAAGGAAAGTTAAATTTTATACGTGAATTTCAATATAAGCTTTCTGTTCCAATTAATTTCAACTCGTGGGAAACAACAAAAACTTTACCTGTAATTCGATTATAGTTTGTTAGTTTTGTTTGCCGTTCATCACAGCTCTTGAAGAATAACTAGTGCACTTGAAAAAACCCTATCTCAATTGTGCTGTGCAAACTTTGAAACTAACCGCAAAAGTTTTGCAAACAGAATAGAAATAGACGAATAAAAAACCTTTAATTTGATACTCCAATATGCATTGTACAGAATTGTACGGGAGTTTCAGTAGGCTGTATGGCGCAACTAACCTGGTCTCGTCAATCTAGCAGGTCCAGGGTCGTGTCCGGCTTGCACTGAGAATTCACCGCACTTTCTAGGTCCATAGGTGAGGAATGATGCTGGGACTGTAGTTTGTGTCTCTTATGGAACGATCACTAGAGGTCTTATATGATATTGAAGCGCGAGCGGCACTGTGCGAAAACACGAAGGATGCGCGCGCGGCTGTATCGGAAGGCGTCGAACAAGCAACTCTCAAAATGGCTTCCTTTCGCCGTTTCGAAAGACAATAGAGGCGTCACACCAAAACAGCCAATAGAAATATTGTGAACGGTTTTGATCTACCCTCAAAATTGTGTATGTCTTTAATACGCTACCTACATAAGAAAATAATGAAAGAAATTCGAACGAAAAATATATCATCTGTTCCGCTGGAACATGCCGCTCACCTTAAAAGAACGTGGTTGCTTTTAACATGAAAATTGTTTGTAATTATACTACACTAAAGAAAACTATAAACTAATAATGAGTATGTACGTACTGCTGATTAATGAAAAAGAAACGAAAAATTATTGCAAAGGAATGGGGCAGATTTTTACCACAGGTCTCTTAGTATAAGAGTTGCCCATTCGAAGGGTTACGGTACGTGTTATATTATCCGTACCTGGATGCAGAGCATGCACCCGTGCCAATCTCCATTGTAAAACCGGCAAATTATCATCGCGCACCACAACAATCATACCTTCACTAATAGGAGGGCCGCGATTATGAAACCATTTATGTGTTTGTTGGATTTCGTGTAAATATTCACGACTCCACCTCTTCCAGAAATGTTGAATGCATTGTTGCACCCACTGCCAACGATTAAGCCTATCAGTATTGAATTCTGTCAATGAAATGTCAGGTAGGGCCGTAAGAGGTCCACCAACCAAAAAATGCGCTGGAGTCAGCGGTTGTGGATCTGACGCATCTGAACTCAAGACGCATAAGGGACGTGAATTTAAGACTGCCTCGATTTGACAGAGTAAAGTGTGCATTTCGTCGTAAGTTTGAGTACGAGTTCCTATAACACGATGTAAATGATGTTTGAAACTTTTAACGCCTGCTTCTACTAAACCACAGAAATGTGACCCAGTAACAGGTTGAAAGTGAAATGTCAAGTTTTGTTTAAGTACCTGTTCATGTAATGTCCTTTGAACGGCGTCTGAATTTAAAAATGTATACAACTCACGAAGATGGTTGCTACATCCTACAAAGTTCTTTCCGTTATCGGAATAAATATCTGTACATAAACCTCTGCGAGACGTGAATCGTCGTAAAGCCGCGAGGAAAGATTCTGTCGTAAGATCAGAAACCAACTCTAAATGTATTGCCTTTACGCTCATACAAACAAATACCGCAACATATGATTTTATTATTTTAGCATTTCTAACTTTATTTGCACGAACATAGAACGGGCCGGCATAATCAACAGCTGTTTTAATGAAAGGACGCGCTGACTGTGCGCGTACGCTCGGCAACGGAGCCATCTGTGGCTGTGTGTGTGTGGGTCTCGCGCGAAAACACGGAACACACTTATGTATACGCTGTCTAACTATATCCCGCCCAGATAAAATCCAATATTTTTGTAACAATAAGTACTGTGTGGACTGAGGACCTGCGTGTAAGTGTGTAATGTGAGCATCATCGATTATTAACGTAGTTAAGTAATGTTTCTTCGGAAGTATCAATTGATGTTTTGATTCGAATGAAAGCAAGGATTTATGCAAACGTCCACCCACACGCAACAAATTATCTTTATCTAGAAATGGTGATAAGCGTTTTAATTGATTTGTAGGCGATTTACCATTTGAAATATTTTTAATATCTTCTACGAAAGTAGACTGCTGAACTATACCTATAATCTTTTTTAAGTTAGAATTATACTCGAGCACCGTTATGTGCCGAGGAAAGGCAATCTGTGATTTTTTACACTTGTAATAAAATCGAAAAATGTAAGAAACGACACGAACAAGTTTTCCTAAAGAAGAAAATTTTGAAAGAAACTCAGGTTCTTCTTCTTTACCTACAGAAGAAGGATGTGCAATAATGGGAAGATTACGTTTTTCTTCCATAGTATTTATATTTTGATTAAGAACCGGCCAAGTATTTGGCTCAGTTTGTAACCAACTAGGACCATGAAACCATAAAGAGTGTTCGATGAACACCGCGGGCAGCATTCCCCGGGAAGCCGAGTCAGCTGGGTTATCAAACGACGGTACATGTCGCCAACAACTGGCAGGCACCCGTGACAGTATGTCACTTGTGCGATTGGACACAAACGTCTTCCATTCATGTGGCGATGAGCGTAGCCATGCTAACACAATCGTGGAATCGGACCATGCGTAGACATGATCGAAATGAATTCGGTCGCCGTAGGCGAGCATAACTTTACTAATTAACTTCGCTAGTAATAGCGCTGCCATAAGTTCTAATCGGGGGATCGACAATCGTTTTAGAGGTGCAACCCTTGTTTTTGCCAAAACAAGGGAGACCCGAGTTTGACCATCACTACATTTACACCGGATATACACACACCCGGCATAAGCTCGTTCGGAGGCGTCAGCAAAACCGTGAAGTTCAATAGAAATTGAATTAGAAAATATGTGACGCGGAAAAACACACTGCGATAAGAGTGGAAGTTGCTTGACAAAGCTTAGCCAAGCATTTACGATATCAATAGGAGGTGACTCATCCCAACCTGTACCTGCTATCCAAAGTAGTTGCATTAAATATTTAGCGTATAATATTACCGGTGATAAAAATCCTATCGGATCGTAAATTCTTGCAATTTCTGACAGTATTGCCCGTTTTGTACAATTTAAATTAGAAGTTTTGACTTTAAAAGAAAAACTATCTGAAGTGGGGTTCCATTGAAGCCCGAGAACCTTTATCGAGGGATCTTTTTCTACATCAGCGAAAGATAAGGCTTCAGGCCGCTCACCATGAAAGTCCGAGGGCACTGCGGCGAGTATCGCCGGCGAGTTACTGTGCCACTTGCGCAACTCAAAGCCTGCGCTTGCACAAATACCGATCAGCTGTTTTTGTAGATTGAGTGCGTTCATCTCACTGTCTTCCCCGGAAACGACATCGTCAACAAAAACATCCCTCATCAAAACTGAGGACGCTAGTGGGAACTTCTCAGCTTCATCCCGTGCGAGTTGTTGTATAACACGTAACGCTGTGTGCGGAGATGAACTGATGCCGAAAACGACGACGCGCAACCTATAATCTTGAATAGGTAAGTCAGGAGATGGCCGCCAAACAATCCGCTGGTATTCCCAATCAGATTTTCGAACAGAAATATTACGATACATATGTTTAATATCAGCTGTGAAAACAAACTTGTGAACCCGGAAATTAAGTAAAATATCTACTATGTCAGAGTGCAACTTCGGACCCGTGAGCAAAAGATCATTTAATGATTTTCCGTTAGTGGTTTTACAAGCAGCATCGAATACCACCCTCAACTTGGTGGTTTCACTTGATTCTTTGACCACGCAGTGGTGCGGAATATAATAGTGAGAATTATCGTCGTAAGACGGAGGATTACAGAGTTCCATTTGATTTAAATCAATGTACTCTTGTAAACAAGCGTGATAGTCCCTTTTAAGGGACGAATTACGTTCTAAGCGATATTCTAATTTACGAAAACGAGCGAGAGCAATGTCACGTGATTGACCTAGTATAGGTGCAGTTTTAAATGGAAGTGCTACGACGTATCGACCGTTTTCGTCGCGAGAATGTGTATTTTGAAAAATCGATTCACACTGACTCTCATCGGGGGTAAAAGATTTATCTTCAGGAACTGCCTCCAGCTCCCAAAAACGTTGGAGGTCGCTGTCCTCGAAAAAGGAGCTATGACACACCTGGAGTGGAGACGGAGTAGGACAAACATCGAAAAATACTTTTCCCATCAATAAGTAGCCGAAAACACTATTAATTGCTATTGGCGCATCAGGACGGCCCTTAACAATATTTCCCAGCAAAATGTGAGAAAGAACATCAGCACCTAAAAGCATTTCAACTGGTTGAGCGTTACTCGCGTTGAAATAGGGGTCGGCTAAGTTTAAGTTTTGAATATGGGGCCACGCTTCGATAGGTAATGGAATTCTTGGAAATTGCGAAAACAATTTAGGTAAGATTAAAGCTTCGACCGCTATAGCTGGAACATTTAAACCACGAGGAGTGACAACACACGAAACTATTCCTTTTGGTTGTATCGGTTTTTCTTCCCCGATCCCAAACACTGGAATACCAACATACCTAGGATTCAAACCTAAACGCTTAGAACACGCTTCCGTCATAAAGCTCGCTTGGCTACCGGTGTCAATTAAACAACGAATTGAGTGATTCGTTGAACCAACGCATACATTGACGAGCGCAGTAGATAGCATGACTGTACACTTCCTAACCAACGGCGCAATGGACGACTCGCCACTCTCGCGCATCGCATGATTCACGTTAGTCGGTTGCAGTGACATGGTAGTGAGGCCGGGATCGACCGTAGCTTCCTCCGTAGGAGGGAAAGAGACGGGGCATGCTTGGTTTGAGTTGTTATGTTTAATTTCAAAATGTAATAATGTGTGATGTCGTCTATTACACGTTTGACATGCATAATTCGACCTACAAGTTCTTAAATCGTGACCTACATTCAAGCAATTGTAACAAATATTTTTATTTTTAACAAAATTGTACCTATCTTGTGGAGACATATTCAAGAATCTCGAGCATTTTGATAAGATGTGTTGATCGTCACACAAAATGCATCGTTTGCCAATTTGAACATCGGTTGATTCCGTAACGGCGAATGTTTGTCGCGGAGTAAAACCGTTTGGCTTTGAAACACCAAAATGACCGTTAGCGGCGCCACCGGAGCCGCTGGCTCGGGACGGGTTCACGCTGGGTACGCGAGACCTACCCTCAACAATTTTTGAATCGCTGTTCGACATAATTTCAAACGTTGAAATTTCCTGTTCTAAGAAACTTATGAGTATATCTACGGTAGGTATATCAGAAGCTTTATTGAGCGATAACTCGAAACGCTTACGAACTGAATGCGGTATCTTACGCAGTAAGATATTTAACAAAATGAAACTCCATTCGTGCACTGGAAATCTCATCATTTCGAGTGCTTTAATATTTTCCATATAAACGTTAACTAGTTTACGTAAACTTACATAAGACTCGTTAGCACACTTTTCTATGTCAAGAATGCGATCTAAATGTTTAGAAGCAATGATTCTACGATTCTCATACCGATTTATAAGAATTTCTAAAGCGACAGTATAATTTTCATCTGTGATTGGAATGGATTTAATTAAGTTATGTGGCTCATTTTTTAGAGTTAACAACAGGTATCTAAACTTTTCCGCTGATGTGTAGGCATCATTGTTGTGGATAACGGCACGATATAAATCGTAGTATGAGGGCCAATCTGTAGATTCTCCACTGAAAGTTGGCAATGGCAACGTAGGCAATTTGTTAAGGCAATGATTTTGTGTGTAAGGCAACGATTGCGTAGTAATACGGCTCATGCGTCTACCTTCTTGATCGGCTTGTTTAAATTTATTAACATGTACTAATATCGCGTAATAACAATCATTAAAATCATTACGAATTTTTAACTGTTCTTCTTTGTTAAAGGTTTTAGATTTCATCAAAGCTTTTTCTATTTTAGCTTGAAGTTTGCCAAACTTTCTTTGTTGAGAAGTGAGATCAGTAGATCTTGATTTAAATTGTAAAATATCAGTAGTGGAAAAAAGCAACGTTCTTTTAAGATCCTCTAAGATAATATCTCGTTCGAAAATGTCTTGTTCAATAGCCG
The DNA here is from genome assembly GCA_963582015.1 of Xanthorhoe designata. NCBI lineage: Eukaryota > Metazoa > Arthropoda > Insecta > Lepidoptera > Geometridae > Xanthorhoe > Xanthorhoe designata. The sequence goes on from OY757045.1 coordinate 2,967,390, forward strand.
AATCGTCCGCCATTTTGTGTAACAAAGATGACTTACGATTGCAATGGAAAAATACTAAAAATATGTACACGTAGTGTAGCAATAAAGACGACACAATCTGGAGGAATCAAAACTGGATAGGTACTATCCGGATCGAAGGATCAAAACTATGTACGGGAGTTTCAGTAGGCTGTATGGCGCAACTAACCTGGTCTCGTCAATCTAGCAGGTCCAGGGTCGTGTCCGGCTTGCACTGAGAATTCACCGCACTTTCTAGGTCCATAGGTGAGGAATGATGCTGGGACTGTAGTTTGTGTCTCTTATGGAACGATCACTAGAGGTCTTATATGATATTGAAGCGCGAGCGGCACTGTGCGAAAACACGAAGGATGCGCGCGCGGCTGTATCGGAAGGCGTCGAACAAGCAACTCTCAAAATGGCTTCCTTTCGCCGTTTCGAAAGACAATAGAGGCGTCACACCAAAACAGCCAATAGAAATATTGTGAACGGTTTTGATCTACCCTCAAAATTGTGTATGTCTTTAATACGCTACCTACATAAGAAAATAATGAAAGAAATTCGAACGAAAAATATATCATCTGTTCCGCTGGAACAAGAATATTTGTTTTCTGTTTCAATCTCAGTTGATATTTTTAGTTTGATTTCTCGTATCAATCTATTCAAGTTTATTGACTCAAAAATATGTGCCTGAAATAAATACATGAGTTATGGGAAACCCTAAACCAAACATACTTTGAACCTATTGGCGATATTTCTGGAAAATAATTTATGAAGTTAGCCTTAAAATTGCAAGTTTTTTTATAAAATGTAATGAATTTGAATGATGCGAAAGATACTACAGAAAAAAGGCGTGATTGAATATATACGAGTTTACTAATTAAACTTGTTCTTTGTACGAATTAACCCAATTGTCTAGTCTAGTCTGTGTTGTGTCAGTTTTTGCTGAGTAAGGGACGCGGTCGTACGTTGTACATTAATTGCTTGTGCCCGGTAAGCTTTGTTTGTTTTAGTTTTGGGTGTTATTTTAAATTATTATGTTAACTGATATTGCCAAATTCCAATACCTGAAATTGTTTTTGTGTTGTAAATATCACGATATAATTTTATTGATATGTAGGTAATTACTGAACTATATACCGCATAACACCATCCAATGTACGATGGAGTAATAAAAATATGATTGCACGTATCCATTAGCAAGAGTTATAGGATATTGTCTTCGAAGTTGTAAGTATATTACCACGACAGAAACATCTATTTCTTGCAAGTAACTCGTTGCTGTTTGAACTTGTGTTATCACGGCAAACAAACTAGCGAACAAGCACGTCGTCAGTAAATCACCGGGCAAGCACGTATGCAGCTCACTTGCTCAGTTTTTGATTTATGCGTTCAATTTGAATTCAGCCCGTGTAATTTGGTTTTTGGTATCTTTCATTATCTATATGCTATTAGAAGTTGCCGGTGTATCTATTTCTCTCCTTCTCTCTTCTCAAAGCTTATGAGCTGTATCGGTAATTGGAAGCGGATTTTGTAAAAAGACTGTTCAATAAAGGTTTTTTATAATTTCGTCCGACATTTTTGTTTATAATGAACTAAGAAACTTCCTAGGGCTCAGGTGGCTGACAAATCTGATGCAGACGTTTCATTGTCATAGATAAAAGATATTAAAAAAAATAAGCCTGGCTAAACCTACAAATTCTTATGATATCTGTTTGAGTTATTTACAATCAATGCTTGATTGTTATTTTACTTTCACCACGTAAGATTTCCAATTCGTCTATATTTCTTGTCTTCTCTTTTTCTTTGGCCAACCGTATGCACAAATAAAAAAATTCCAAGATTTTTTTCTTATCTCTACACAACCTTCTTCAATACATCTCCTCAATACAATTCCAGTATGATAGCACAAACCAAACGGCTAATTCTCAGCGTTCTCAGTCAAAATTCCCGGTAGTTCCCATTAATTGTCAAAGTTGAGCGTGCGACCCGAACTCTGCCGTATGTTAAATAAACTTTGTAGAAATATCGTGTGTGAAGAACGGCCCGCGTATTTGGTGAGAGTTTGGTGATTCGTTATAGAACTGAATTCGAAGTAGGGGCAATATTAAGTATGAAATAATATAAATGAGGTATGAATGAGATATGATATTAAAAAAATATTAGTTTTTTTTTATTTAAGCTATCTACTAATAACTCTGTCTAACTAACAACAATCTCTGTCTTTTGAGACTTCTAATCAATCTCTCTCAAAGGGATCGAGAGTCCCTACAACGTTTCCTTGGCCAACCACGACCTCACATCCCGTCTGGCTGCCAAAAGGTAACGGCATTTTCCTAATTGTAATAAGCATGATTACAAAGGACTATGCGACGTCACGAGCGCTCATGTACTGAGGTAAAACTACTGTGTGGCAATGTGGATGGTCAAGCAGTACTTCTTCTAACTGACAATGAGTAGCTGACTAGACCAGTTAGAGTTTTTTTTTAATTGACTATGTTAAATCCTTTAAACGTTATTATTCCCTTATCTCGCTTTTATGTAGGTAGGGTCGGCATAGCAGGTTTTCTTTTTCCACTTCTTTCTATCAGTCATCATCTTGATCTACAATCTCAAATATTGTTGATGTGACAAAATGTAGCGTTTGTGAACAATATCAAACATTCTACATCCAAGTCATTATTGCCCTCGTAACGATGATTCTTGGCAGCATTTTGTATCAGATACCCAACCACGCCGTAACACGAAGTTGAAAAGACATTACCCTGGGAACTTACTAAATAGCAATATCAGAGCGTTTGCTATAAGCCTGCAGCCACCATTAAAACTAATGTTTCGGAACTTGGAGCCAAGCAATGACCTTCGTACATTCGATACTAGCGTCGATATTGTTTATTTATAACCCGCATTCGTGAAGTTGTTTCAATAATTCTTTATGGTTTATTTCAAACTGCATGGTATGGCATGTAACTAGAAAAGTGCTATTTATGCATGATATAGACATCTGAGAGTTAACATACCAAGGAACAAATGAATGCATTGAGTGAAAGTTGATATGTGTGCACGCTGTGCCAATCTTACGTAATGTAGGACACGGTCAGGAAGAAAAAGAAGACGGTGGCTTATTTCAAACGTAGCTATGTTTGTAGGAGTTTTATATATTTAACCTTTTTTGAGATTTAAAGACACCAATGCCTCTAGAAAAGCGGTTTATAAAAGCTAATGTAGTACTTGGTAGTACCAAAGACGATGATAACGTAGTACGATTACCAAATAAGTTTGACACCTATTTGGCTCAAAGGATCAGCATTGCAATTAATACCAATTGGAACTATATTTTCTAATCGGCTTTGCTAATTCAGCTCATCCAGGTCTTGCCGTAAATCCATTATCTACATAAGTTGCGGTGAACGTCATTCAGGCTTATCAACGTTTTACTGGGAACCAATTTAACTTGGCTTGTTTACGTGCAACTTTACTGAGAAGGTTGACGGTATAATTGGTTGACGAGACTTACGTAAGCAATCTTCCCATGTCCCATGTCGGTTGGAGATTTGATTTTAAAGATAAGATCTTTGCACACTTCTTATTTAACTAACTTAGAGAGCAGTATTAAAAAAACTTTTATAAATTTAAAATCAAACCGAAATGGAAAAAAAACGTTAAAAAATGTTCCTCATCAAATTCATAATATTGTGTAGATTCACAACTAAAAACCTTTGCACAGATTGAGATATTTCGTATCTTATTCAAATGTATTAATCGTAATTGTTTAACATTAAAACATTATCTTAACATAAACATATCAATTTTAAGACAGACAAATTAATAGTCTTAAATCGTGAAACATTGCCAATGTTTGCCTCCGTCTGTATTATTTCAAACTGGTATTAACTTCAAAGTAAGAAGGAATGTAAACCAAATCTAATCATGTCATCTGTTTATCAAGTCGTTCGAGACTCATTTTAATGACAAAGATCTCGGCGCCAGACTTAATTAATCATTGTGTTTGCTGATTAGCATACGCCCATTGGTGCGAACTCCTGAATTAACATCCAGATGGAACGGTATAATAGTTGGTTCCAGGATTTCTGCCCTGCCTTAGGGTGGAACTAAACAGAGCCATGATTCAGCATTGTGTCAGAAAAGCATGCATTTCAAATTATACTCCATCCTCGGTCGTGTGTAGAATGAAAATAACGAGTATGCTTCGGTCGTAACATAAATCTATACTGTGTTACATATAAGACCGCGGAGTCATATCAGTGTGATTAAGCAATGAATATGAAACATGATCATAAACTTTTGCATATGTTATCATGTCTTCATAAACTTCTGCATAAACACCCTCGTAAACTTTTGTGTGAGGATCCTCATAAACTCCTAAATAAATAAGTTGGATTTCAGTATCTTTGCATTTGTTTCTGATATTATCAACTGGAAATGAATAAGAGGATAACACCAAGTTGGTGTCACATTCGTCTCTCCAAGGACAGTCGCGATAAAGTAAACTAAGCTAAAATACCTTCTCATCGTACAAAATTCAAGAGATATCAGAATAATACAGTAATAAACTTTAGTTATGAGGCAGTTGAGAAAATTTCGGACGAAACTTCTTCGGGAAACAACTTCCTTTATTCATAGAGACATCCTTCTCATTCTCACTTCATATTGTTTTCAACTTTATTATTATATTTTTTTCAAAGATATCTTTCAGTTATAACCGTGACACGATCAATATTTATGTAAATCATACACTGGTTCTTTTAAATATATGTATAAATATAATTGACGTAGAATTTTTACCATAATTATGTCATATTCATATCTACATTCAAAATAGTTCATTTACAAAATAGACCTACATAACAAGTTTTTGTGTATATCGTGTTAAAAATATATAATTTTCGTCTCTCAATTATATAAGTTTTTTATCAGTGAAAACCTACCCCTTGGCTCTCTGTTGCTTATTTTTGTTGGTATTTTGTAACTTTATCGGTTGGTTTTCCAAATATAAATATATTAAAAGTACCGCAAAATCTCACTCTTAAGTTCAACAAAATACTTAACAATCTCGCTCGTGCGCTACTTGCAAATTCATTTAAAATCATTCGATTCATAGAATAAATCCACAATTCATTGTTGCGCTGCATTTCTTGAGACCTACAGGATATTGAATTTTCATAACGTTCGTTTGTAGCAACAAGCAGTAAGTCAACTATATTTATTCTTTAAATGGAACATGTTGACAGGAAATTAATAAATCAGTTGTTTTTATTAAGATGCAAGATAGTGTGGATGTTCTCGTGCAGTTTTTTTAGAAAAGGTGACACATCAAATGCAATGAAATGAGTAATTATTTTCTGCACTGAGCTTTTGCTGCTTTTGTTGGACACACAAGTCATGGTAGTTTATGATTTTTTATAACTAGTCTTTTTTGTATTTATCCTCTAAAAAGCTTATAATGTTCTGGGTTGTTTATTTATTATAGCATTATCATCCAGTACCCAATTTACCTACTCCTGTTTATAGAACTCTATAATCCTGTACTAGACAGATTTTTGTAAGTACACAATTAAGTTGTCGGTCCAGCCATGACGGAGGCCTTTAGGCAGCTTGAAAAACTCCGTCACCAGAGTTGGCCACTTCCTCATACAAACGAACGAGTATACAATTCATAATAACATGATCATTTTCTAAATTGATATATCTATAAAAACATTAGCAAAGAAATGAAAATGTATTGTCCATTTAAATTGTAACGAAAAGTACCAAACATTATATCGTTATTACATAACTCACAAAGAATGTGCTATCAGTTTTGTTGCTCAAAAAATGGAGTTAACACATCCACCCCTTTAACATAACACTTTACATGTAATGACATATTCGGTGAATATCATTACCATGAATAGTTCCAGATTAAAAGTCAATGTGCACAATAACATTTTACAATGCTATAAAACTTAAGCGTTTCTCGATAAAGTAGGGGCATGCATTCAACGTCGATGAGGTGTAATTGTATCGGTATCGGTATAATGTACTCGTATATTCGTATGAGCTAGTGGTAAACTCTGGTGTTGGACTTTGAGGCTGCGTTTCCATTGACGCGGAGCTGTGCGGAGCGGTGCTTAGCGGTGCAGAATTGACCAATCACTATGCTCGAAATCGCGGAGCAAAGATTTTAGAGCATAGTGATTGGTCAATACGCCTATACGTCTCCGTCATGGCTTAACGATTAAAGCCAGGGCAGACAGTTAACGTGTCCTCAGAATCACGGAACCGCTCAGCTTTTAATGCCTTGTAAAATAAGCAAAATAGTGTATGCATATAAAAAACAGAGCCGCTAGCAAGAAATCAAAACTCTCATAGATTTAACAGTGACAAGAGACATGAGCTCAATGATATTTTTTTTAATTTATTAAAATTAATATTATATTTATTTTAATTTTTATATTGTTAAGAAACTTTAAATATATTTATCAACTACTACACTATTATTTAAATAAATAAATAAATAAATAAATAAATATCCTTGGACATTTCACACGGCGTCATCTAGTCCCAAGCTAAGCAATTTAATGCTTGTGTTATGGTAACCAGATGACTGATAAACTACATAGATACATTTTTTTTTGTAAATACATACATATTATACATAGAAAACACCCAGACACGAAACAAATATTTGCAGATCATGCAAACATTTGTCCCGCAGCGGGGATCGAACCCGCAACCTCTGCGTCTCAGGCGGGTTTTTTTTTTTTTTTTTAAATACATTACCTACGTACATTACGTATTCGAGGCATACGGACAACTAATTACGAAATGACAGGAAACTGCAATGAACTGGAATAGGGTTGCCTGTATTGGTAAATGTTATTTACTAATTTAAGAATTATGTCTGTTAAAATGTGAAACAATAATTAATGTAATTACTATAATACTTATAAAAAATATACCTATCTAGATACTGGCCTGGATTTAAATATTATTATTGTTTTCCGTGCATAAAAAAAAAATTAAGCTTTAACCAAAATATTTTAATAAAATTGCAGAAATACATTTCAGATAGAATTAAATCCTTTATAAATATCTGACTATGAAAAAAAGAGTATAATGCGTTTTTTTTAATTGGCAACCCTATACGCGCGTTTCATCAACCAAAATGGAAATAATTTTCCAAATGTACTTCATAAAGCTATCTTTGATGTCGTCCGAAGATAACTCATGAATGGAATTCCCTTGCCTTTGTTTGTTCAGTTTTGTTTGGATTGGCTTTGACTCATTTATTTATCGTAAATCTTATTGTAAAGTTGCAGACCAGAATTAATAATTATTTTCGAAGGGGTTCGGAGTGAGACCGCAGGAAGTCGAACCCGGTTTTGTTGTCCAATAGAACTACAAAACCGGTCCCACTTAAAAATGTCTCGATAAATTCAATAAATTCTATCACTGTGTGTAGACTTATCGTAACGTTTCGTGTTACGTGCAACATTCTATCTTTAAAAAAGTATGTTAAACTTTTTATTTCACAAAAAGTTTTCATACTTCAGCTAAACAGAAGCTAAAAATACTATCTACCGAAATGCAAAAAGTTTTCCAACGATTCTAACACAGTTATTTATTCTGTGCCTCAACAAAGTTTCGTATCGTGCGACTTGGAATAAAAAAAAACAGAAATTCCATTCCTATTTTTGTTTTGTCCTGTAATTATTATGCCACGGATTCTTTTTCTAGTTTTCTCGCTCCGGATTACTGAAGAATATTCTTCATTTTGTTTTAACACGATTCTGATTAAGTAATAGTTCTGTGAATTGTGTACGACATGTACTTTTAAAACTTTTCTTCGGAATAATGCTTTTCTGTTTTAAATGGTACAATTTTAAAAGCTACAAAGTATAAAACACGATAAACCGTTTCAATGTATTTTGAAATAATCGTTTATATAAAGTTATACCTACCAACTGGTATTCGCCCGCGGCTTCCCTCACGTGCCCTCGTTTCAATAGTATAATATTTATACGTAACAATGATGATGATGATGATAACTACACTCTGGGCATCACCACTTCATTAACCCTAAAAATGCTCGTTAGTTTTCACAAAGTTACCTAATAAAGTTAGAGTTAATTAAGATTGCGAGATTAAACGCTGTATGATAGATGGTTATTGCGATCTTAGCGCGTACGAGATAGAAAATTTGCTATATTTTGTTAGATCTGCAATTATTTTAACTACGTATTTTTGTTATGTAAGTCCACAACGGTTAGAGATATCCATTAGGTGTTTGAACAAATATTACAGTAGGCGCCGAAACCTGTCCGGTGGTGGTTTTAGAATGTAGTTCAAACAATGCTATGGGAGATAACCATTATCAAATTGTATCAGATTTCAAAATAAAAATAAAGAAATCTTTAAAAACACATCTTAAGTAGCAAAGTATAAACATACATATTATCGCGCACCGAGGACACAGTCGTGATCATTTTCGTTTTTTTAAAGTAAATTTTCAGTTCATTGTAAAAACTCTAAACTGCCTAAAAACTCCGTCACCAGAGTTGGCCACTTGCTCATACGAACGAACGAACGAACGAGTTCATTGTAAATAGATACCTTAGCGGAAGTAGATTCTTACAGTAGGTATATTGAAAAGTAGAAAGGTTATCAAATTATTCAATGCTCGTCGGCATGCTCACAAAGCCAACGAAACTTATAACGCCCTAATAACTCCCGAGTCGACTTCTGAATTTAAAGTATTCCGCCCTTATAAATAAACCAATGTGGTTCGGATAAGAGATTATCTTTTGCGGAGGTAAAATAAAAACTATACACCAAAATGTTGCCAGCAGCATTTATTAAAACGTTTTACAGAGGTCTAGCTAGTCATGTAGAATAAATTATTAACGCTTATTAAATAATGCTGTGTAACGTATTTGTTGTCTTTATTTTAGAATATTATTTGAATAAATCCAAAGCTTTTTAAATTACTACTACTACTAGCCCATCCTGTCCCATTGTTGGACAAAGGCCTCCCCCACTTTCGTCATCAGGCCGATCCAGTGCCTTCGTCTGCCTGTTCCTCTCAAAGGCATCTAGTTCGACCCCTGCGTCAGGGTTCCACGTAATGGTAATTTTAGCCCACAGATCTTCAAAGATTTCTTTTTAAATTGAGAAATTATTATTCAGACTTGGGACCCGTACCTAATGGCCGACACTTTAAATAACGTGCAAAACGAGACAAAATGTAAAAATGTCGTAAATTAAAATTGTTAGATCAAAACATAGAATCTAAAATTAGAGATGGACTATTCAGGAATATGTTAGAACTATGCAAATAGCTATATCCGTAACACCAACGGTCACACCTGGTCCAGCCTTATTGAAGTTATAAGTTGTGCAAACTGGCGCACTCTGTCTCACTCACTCCCAAACCTTCCTATAATATCCATCTCTATCTACCGTTATTGGAATTTGAGAGACTTCCATATTACAGGAGTTTGAATATAGATTTTGATGTTTAATATTCAATGAGTAATCATTTCTGTAAAGTGGTTGGTGATATTTCAATTTTGAATGTAAGGGTTTGTGATGCAAATGAGCATTATTCCTCTACCCTTTATTTTAATAGGATTTTGTGATAATGACATCACGTAAAGGTAACTGGCAGAATCTTTGTCATGAACGGCCCTAAAAAAAATAATCTAGAAACAAAAGGAAAAAAAAAGCATGAGAATTTAGTAAAATAATTTTTTTTTGCAAAATCTTTTCGTTTGTTATTTGGTAATGGAAAAGCAGGGAGTAGCTTATATACAGACGCAAATTAGGTTTGACCTTCTGGCGAAGTTAATTGTAGGTAGCGGTTTGTGGCACATTACTTGACTCGGTTGTTTTATCGTTACTGTCGACATTATAAGTGCTGAAATAAATTAAAATACGAGATTTGAAAGCTTTTACAGCCATTCTTTTGGTTTTAATTCTTATTCTTTTCTAATTGTCGTTTTATTATAAATTCTCGTTTTACGGCTGAGTTGTGACAATCTTGTGTGGTAAAAGATTTGTTTTAGGATATTATAATGAAACATGTATATTGTATACGTTTATAATCCTTAAAGCAAATGCCTCTAATCTTATAATAAAAAAAATAACTAAGAAATAAATGTGAAGGACCATGCGCATTCCAAGTCTCGTAGCAGAACGCTCTGAAAGCGATCTTTATGTTGTAAATTAGCATGATTACAATCACGTATCATGCTAGTCAACAACATGTTTTCTAATATATTTCTAGGTCCAGAAGCAGCGGAGCACCACATGATTCCTCCACTAAACGATAAAAAATGTGTTTGATTTGGAAGAGCTCGAGTGCTTGTCGTGAAATCGGCCGAACGTGCCAGTGTAGTGCTCCAATATATTTCAGTTGATGCGAATTACCAAACTGTGCCGTATAACAATGGAATATGGTTGAATTCAGTTCCCCACGCCTGAACTATGCTTCCTAAAATGATAACGCGCAGTGAATCAAACTAAGCCTAAACTACAAAAATCAAACGAAAACTTAGATTAGAATAGACAAAAATTGTTGTATATATAGATAATTAAATCTAACTCTTAATCGTTGTCTACGTGTTTACTTAACTTAAAAATATTTTGAAATTTTTTCATCGAAGCGGTTGTCGTATTTTTGTGATATACAAGGTCGTATCAATTAATCAATTAAAATCTTAGTGTAATTAATATAAGTGGCAAAACTCGGTTGTGATGTGTTAAGTTAAGCTGTATCGTAAGTAAGCAACTGCGCAACGCCGCAACTGCCGGCCATTTTGTGAAGGTCGGCCATTTTGGGGTGGTCCGCTATTTTGTCGTCGCCGATGTTGCGTTTGCGTGCGGTGCGTTGTCACGTGTATTTTGGCGCAGGCGCGGCCCGGCGCCGGTAAGATGAGAGAGCGGTGCATCGCGCACAACCGCACCGTTGTCGTTTTGCTGTTTGCCTGCCTCTTCACCCTGAACTGCCAAGTCGACGCTGCTGGTAAGTCCTTCACTATTCCCTTTAAGACTCTCATTTGAGCTCATCATTGCTGACATATTTAGGTTTTGTTACTATGTAATTATCTTCAACCCTATCATTAGCATTATCAATCATTTGAAATGCGGCAATCAATAAGCACAAATGAAAGTCCGACACCATAGTGTACCTACTCTGATAAAAAATGTAAAACGTATGACGAAGTAACGACATTGAAATGTGTAATAATAATAGTGGAGAGGTCAAACCGTAATTACTTAAGGTGGAATTGAATTTTTTATGTAAACAACGACAATTGTAGCGTGATTACCACCAGTTTTATTCCTCTTTTCGGACCTTTTATGGCTATATTTGACCGTTATACGAAACAACTACAGAAATAAAGTGGGTTGTACTGTGAAAAATAATAAATTATTTACATTTCCATAGAGAATGTTAAAAAAATATATTAACCTATTTTAGTAAGTTTATTTATAAATTTTAAGAACTCTTTCATAATTTTCAGCGGTAACTATTTTTTATAAACAATTTAAGCACTACACAATTCTTGTAGCTGAGTTCTGGATCAATAATTGTTACTTTATTTAGGTTTTTGTTATTGTTGTTTGTATTTGTTAAATTAACATTTATGTTAGAAGTATGATCCTGTTCAGTAACTTACTTTGTAACAAAACCTATTAAATCGAAGTTTCTCTTAATACAAAAAGTCACTAATATCAAGGAGTTATAAAATATAATCGATATTGTGACTCCGCGCTTCATAATGGGGGTATATTAAAAATTACGCGCCCCTGATGAGCTTGTATTAAAGATTCATGAAATAAGTAGGGCTTAATTAAGAAAATTAAAACTTGGTCTACCATTCTACTTTGAGTTTTAATCAAATACTTATTCGTGGGGCTTTGAATATTTAATTTAGTAAAAACACCTCTAGGTTATATTTATTTACTCTACGGTTACTATAATTTATTTATTATTTTACAGTGTTAAACCACACTTAGGTATTGGAAATTTCATTATAAATGAAAAATCTTACTAAAAGTTAAAGGCTCCGGCAGGATTCGAACCTGCGTAGATACAAGCGATCGCTCTTAAGCCGAGCTGCCTGACCACTAGGCTACGGACCCTCTAAGCCGAGGCCTGAAACTATTAGTAAGATGATTTTTGTATCGGTTAAAGCACCGATGAGCGCCATCTACAGGGATATATGAATATCACCTGCTCATTGATTGAAGTTGCATTCAACACAAATGACCAGAGATGTCGCTACGCTAATTCTATAATTTATTTATTATTTTACAGTGTTAAACCACACTTAGGTATTGGAAATTTCATTATAAATGAAAAATCTTACTAAAAGTTAAAGGCTCCGGCAGGATTCGAACCTGCGTAGATACAAGCGATCGCTCTTAAGCCGAGCTGCCTGACCACTAGGCTACGGACCCTCTAAGCCGAGGCCTGAAACTATTAGTAAGATGATTTTTGTATCGGTTAAAGCACCGATGAGCGCCATCTACAGGGATATATGAATATCACCTGCTCATTGATTGAAGTTGCATTCAACACAAATGACCAGAGATGTCGCTACGCTAATTCTATAATTTATTTATTATTTTACAGTGTTAAACCACACTTAGGTATTGGAAATTTCATTATAAATGAAAAATCTTACTAAAAGTTAAAGGCTCCGGCAGGATTCGAACCTGCGTAGATACAAGCGATCGCTCTTAAGCCGAGCTGCCTGACCACTAGGCTACGGACCCTCTAAGCCGAGGCCTGAAACTATTAGTAAGATGATTTTTGTATCGGTTAAAGCACCGATGAGCGCCATCTACAGGGATATATGAATATCACCTGCTCATTGATTGAAGTTGCATTCAACACAAATGACCAGAGATGTCGCTACGCTAATTCTATAATTTATTTATTATTTTACAGTGTTAAACCACACTTAGGTATTGGAAATTTCATTATAAATGAAAAATCTTACTAAAAGTTAAAGGCTCCGGCAGGATTCGAACCTGCGTAGATACAAGCGATCGCTCTTAAGCCGAGCTGCCTGACCACTAGGCTACGGACCCTCTAAGCCGAGGCCTGAAACTATTAGTAAGATGATTTTTGTATCGGTTAAAGCACCGATGAGCGCCATCTACAGGGATATATGAATATCACCTGCTCATTGATTGAAGTTGCATTCAACACAAATGACCAGAGATGTCGCTACGCTAATTCTATAATTTATTTATTATTTTACAGTGTTAAACCACACTTAGGTATTGGAAATTTCATTATAAATGAAAAATCTTACTAAAAGTTAAAGGCTCCGGCAGGATTCGAACCTGCGTAGATACAAGCGATCGCTCTTAAGCCGAGCTGCCTGACCACTAGGCTACGGACCCTCTAAGCCGAGGCCTGAAACTATTAGTAAGATGATTTTTGTATCGGTTAAAGCACCGATGAGCGCCATCTACAGGGATATATGAATATCACCTGCTCATTGATTGAAGTTGCATTCAACACAAATGACCAGAGATGTCGCTACGCTAATTCTATAATTTATTTATTATTTTACAGTGTTAAACCACACTTAGGTATTGGAAATTTCATTATAAATGAAAAATCTTACTAAAAGTTAAAGGCTCCGGCAGGATTCGAACCTGCGTAGATACAAGCGATCGCTCTTAAGCCGAGCTGCCTGACCACTAGGCTACGGACCCTCTAAGCCGAGGCCTGAAACTATTAGTAAGATGATTTTTGTATCGGTTAAAGCACCGATGAGCGCCATCTACAGGGATATATGAATATCACCTGCTCATTGATTGAAGTTGCATTCAACACAAATGACCAGAGATGTCGCTACGCTAATTCTATAATTTATTTATTATTTTACAGTGTTAAACCACACTTAGGTATTGGAAATTTCATTATAAATGATATTCATATATCCCTGTAGATGGCGCTCATCGGTGCTTTAACCGATACAAAAATCATCTTACTAATAGTTTCAGGCCTCGGCTTAGAGGGTCCGTAGCCTAGTGGTCAGGCAGCTCGGCTTAAGAGCGATCGCTTGTATCTACGCAGGTTCGAATCCTGCCGGAGCCTTTAACTTTTAGTAAGGTTTTTTCATTTATAATGAAATTTCCAATACCTAAGTGTGGTTTAACACTGTAAAATAATAAATAAATTATAGAATTAGCGTAGCGACATCTCTGGTCATTTGTGTTGAATGCAACTTCAATCAATGAGCAGGTGATATTCATATATCCCTGTAGATGGCGCTCATCGGTGCTTTAACCGATACAAAAATCATCTTACTAATAGTTTCAGGCCTCGGCTTAGAGGGTCCGTAGCCTAGTGGTCAGGCAGCTCGGCTTAAGAGCGATCGCTTGTATCTACGCAGGTTCGAATCCTGCCGGAGCCTTTAACTTTTAGTAAGATTTTTCATCTACGGTTACTGTTCTTAATATTTAAAGTTCTTTAACCACATATTTAAAAGAGCATTTGTAGTATGTTGTGTACAAAGAGTTTGAAACAAGCAATTGCAACTTTTTGTTATTCATTGGTTGTTGTTACCATATTAATTAGATAAAACGGTTTGAATTTTGATTTTGTTCGTAATTCCAACAGTATCCTCAATTTTTTTATATGATTTCATAAGATTAATATTTGATCGCGTGCAAGCCCATATCTGCCTATTAAAATGCTAAGTAGTTACCTATGTATTTATTTACGGTAGATTTGTATGACATGGTATGATTTTAAAATAAAAAAGTTAAGGCACTATACTACTTAGACAACACTAAATAATACTCTAATGTTTAAAATTCCTAGTTAATTACTCCCAGTTAAATACATTTCGTCGTCCCATTTTGGTTAAAGTTTAAACAAAATGATATGAGCACTTTCAGCTTTAATGTGTTGAGTTTCATTTCACGTATGGCAACAGAAGGATGCAGGTTAAATAGTGGTTCTATTACAAATACGGTTCATATTCGCTCATTAGCATAAAGGGGAGAGGTGTACTTACATTTACATAAAACTCAGACCAAAAATCTCTTCCGACTCCCGGGTCTACCTTCTAGCGTAATTACACCTTGCTTCACGAAAATGAGACATAAAAACGGTTTGAAACATTAAAATAAAACGACTCTATAATAAACTGTTGTTTTCCACACTCCCGAAAGACAGATTCGCAAAATGTGGCCACTTAATATGCGTAGTGGCGCACTCTAAGCTTTTAAAGCTGGTTTTACAAAACACACACGTACAGGTTTATGAAAGGTCTTCACTGCGTGTGTCGTAAAATATAAAATATCATATGCTGAAGATGAAGTAGGACGCTGCAGGGTTACATTTTAGAGTTATTGGATACATTTATTGTTGTTTTACTTCTTAAATTGTTATAATGTGGACGTTAGAGGCACGCGGCGCGCTCATTTGCATGGCGCGGCTGCGCGCTCATAAAACCAGCTGTCGAACTTATGAACGCAATTAATGAACCAAATGATACAAACGCCACCAAATTACACATTTTTCTTCCTAAGCCCGCCTTTTTTTGAACATTATTATTCGATTAAGAACTTGATCGCGATCGTAAAGAAACCGCTTACGTCCACATATTGGAATAATTCTTACAGGCGAGACTATCCGAATGGCTGCGGAAAAATCGGGTTTGATTTGCATTTTAATATGCACAAGGGGATAACGGAACGAACCTGTCATATTGTGATCATGTAAAGCAGACGTGCCGCAGTCACCACACAATCGATAGTCAAGCTGACATATCGAGGGCAGAATGAGAAAATGTGGGGGCTTTTTTCTACCTTTATTTGAGTTTTATGTCAACTCGCGGATAGGAGATGATAAAATTCAGCAATACAAAGACTTATCGGGCTCTGGCGCAAATTCAATTTGGTCGGGAGATATCAGAGTTCGTTTCGTAACCCATCCGTCTTACGTGCCGTTCTTATCTAACTTTTCTTAGTCGTCCTTTAGAAAGTTGTCTGGAATTTGTCCTCTTGGATGTTGTAGGGGGAAATAAAATGTAGGTATGTTGTAGGTAATTTAAACGTGCATTCATACTGTTGCGTCTGTATAGCTTTACCTCTTAATCTTTATAATATATAAAAATTGTAATTTTTTTGTGACTTGCTACCCAGCGAGCAAATTTGGTTGATGAGCGTATTGAGCGTATATATAAGAAAAATGAACAAGCATAACATTTCATTTTTAAAATATATAATCCTACATGAATTTACTAAAGCTTGACCAACATCAGCTTAAATTCGATTCGGTTCGAGTATCTCTTTGCCCAACTATGGACAACACAGGCTGATAATAAATAATAAATATTTACTAAGCACCCCACTGCATTGTGGTCACGTTTGCCACAGGGTGGTCCAAAGCGAAACTTTATCAAACTTAAATAGCGTTGCTCGTTGATGCAGAAACTTCCTATTACAGAGAATCGAAAGAAAATCTCTTATCAGAAGCGATTATTGGGCCGGGATTAATATCTAGCCGAGCGCCGACGGCCCGCTTGAAGATGGGATTTACCAAGAACCTTTGTGGTTCACGGACTTCTTTTGTTTTTATTGGTTATTGGTTATTGGTGTGTACACCGCTTTACTGTTATTGGATCGTGCGAATCGCGTATGCTTTGTGTTATTTTGTGCACAGGCAAAGATTTTGTTTCGGTCGAATAATTTCATGACAGAATGATATAGATAGGTAGTTGATTACAGTCTGATTTATTATTGAACTTTATCTTTATTTATTGAAAGATTTTTTTAAATATCATCACGACTGTATTCCCCAAGTTGCAGTAGACATATTTTTCACATCGTTTTAGTCATTTTAGATCCTCTGAAGATGTCTGAGGGGTAATCAAATGTCAATATTGTTTATAGGCTTACTAACGAAAATCCAACGATTATCATGATCCATGATAAACGCTGAATGTACAGAAACATTTCACGATCTTAATGTACCCAAGCTGAAAACCCTTTTAATATCCGTAAGTAAAGACGTCTGAGTAAATTCCAAACATATGAAACTTGAGCCATTCAAGCAGTCTTCACTGAATCGATATCGAAGAAAATATTCCATTTCGATGGAAATTCAATTCTGCACGTTTCGACAGTCAACGCAACTCTAAATAATATTAATGATGCTCAGAACTTTATCCAGTTTTGTATAAGTAGGGGCTTTATGCATTTTGTTTATACTACATCTAGATATCTATAGTTTTTAACTGTTCAGTACAAATACAAGTTATGAAATCGATCTAAAAATACACAAAAAGACAGAAAGTAAAGAAAGATCAACTACCAAGTAAGCTGCTAGGCTGGAAAAAGACTAGTAGTTTATTTAACATGAAAAACGGATCACTACTAAATCCTAAAGGCGCGGAGACTCTCAGGTCTTTAAGCATTCCAGATTCTTTGAAGGTGTCTATGTCTAGTCAGAGAGTAAGGAATAAATATGAAACATCGTATGAGCAAGTGGCCAACTGGTAGTTTTCAGGCTGCCTATGGGCCTCTGTCATAACATAACGACTTTAAAGACGAAAAGAATTCAGCGTGGAAGCGCTCAGCTGTTAATGCAACTCGCGGTCACCCATCCAAATTGTGACCGTTCAGAATGTCGCTTCACAACAACGATCTATCAAGAACATCCATAAAGATTTGCTTCAGTAAGATTAATACAAAATACGAATTAATATAGGTGTTGTCCCAACGCGGCTTTCACGCCTATTGACACGAGCCCCAAAACTTACAAATACAATAAAACCCGCGCACCGAAATGGAAAACTAATTATTTTCCCTGCGGAAACACGAAGCGGAAAATCGATAAGGGAGTCGTATTCAAAACAATAACTGTTATCTTTAAGAGTAGTTATCGCTCATGAATATGCATGGCCGCAGATACTGGCGCGCAAGCACGATATATTGTGCCAAGTATTAGAATTCAATGTCTGATGATAAATGTACCTACGAGATTTATGGTAGGAATAACTTAGAGTAAAAAGGGCAATTCAGAATTCTGACTTTTGTTAACAAATTTTGCTTTGTCTATGGTTTAAAATTTCTGGCTTTTTTGAAATTTGCTATGGTAGCTGATACCCCAGATTAACTTAATAGGCTTTTTATCCTACTACCTAAAAGGAGGGTAACATTTCAGTCTATCTAATAAACTGCGACGTATCATCTCAATTACAACTTTCAAATTACAGATTTTGCAATAACGAAGTTAACCGGGACAACTTGTAGTACAATAAACTAAACTATTTTGCGAAATATTCCAAAGATTTCTTAGATAAAAGGCGTCGAGAAAATCCTAGTTTATTCTTTAGCGATATTCAAAGTAAGCCCGGACGTTAGGTAAAACGTGGCGTCCTGTATCGCGACGGAGATGTATTAGCATTTAGATTATGTCCCAGGAACCACGTGGCGCCAGATTTGTCTACGGATTTCGAATTCTATTTGAAGGTGTTTCAACCTTTGTTTATTTGGAGGGTATTGTTTTTTTTTGTTTTTTTTAAGGGCAATTGGAAATGAAATAAACATGATACAAGGCACAAGTTTTGCTATTCAGTAATACTTTTAATACAAAGTTACCTGAAATTGTATCGAAATGGCCAAGAATGCTATCACTAATATTATAAAGGTGATAGTTTGTGCGTAAGTGTCTGTGTGTATGTTTGTTACTCTTTCAGGCTCAAACGGCTGGACGGATTTAAATGGTACCATTTTTTGATCCCGGTATTGTTCTTATGAGAATAAACTCTTTAAACCGGGTATTTCCACAGGAACGGGAACTATTTACCGCGTGTAACGCCGCGGGGCGCAGCTAGTTTTTTATAACTCCCTTCTCCTACCGGTAGTAATGGCTTAGAATGTCTTTAGTTAAGCTCAAAAACGACCGTCTATTGTCTCTCACCCTAAGAATTTCACTTCCATGCCATTAATTTTCCATTTTGCCCCTAAATCGACTATTGAAGGGCTCTACGGCGAATTTTGAGACGAAATTTTCTCGATAACTTACTATTATGTAAGAAAAACCCCATTACGTTTGCATATTTTATTTTTAGTGCCTATAGTTGCTTCTAAATATTACATACTGCGGATTTTTGGTATCATTAACGTCAACTTCATCGACTGCTAGACAGAAACAAATACATCGTGATCAATTGCTTTTAAAATAAAATAAAAAAATATCTAAACTCGAGTGATAAAACTATACCGATTAGTTAATCAGTTATATTTTTCTGTCTAGATAAACCACAGGGACCGTTTAATAAATTGTTTAAATTCCAGTTTCTACTGTAAATAAAGCGATATGATCGTATATTTTTTATGATCTCTAAAGCATCTTAGTATTATTTTTGTTACGGTACTAAGATTAAACGTTAATCCATGACCTTCTTTGTATCGTTTACGTTTCATTAAATAGAGCGGTGTAAAAATTGTTTAGTATTCCACACCACCAGGTTCTGCCTGATTCTTTCCCTGGTGTAGGGAGTCGCGTTGGAACAGGCATTAGAATCACCTAACATGTTAAACGAAACTTAAGTGACCCTTGAGGTCCTACAAGAATAAATGATTTTTCTTTCTTTCTTTCTTTCTTTCGCGCTTCCACTCCAGATGGTGTTTTGAGCGTGTTATAAGGTTACCAAAAATTTCCGATTAGGTCCGCTGGTTGTATCTGTGATGTCAACTAGTAAAATAAGTGATATCAATCTTTACGATTATTACCTTTATTGCGTAAGGGTTTAATGGTGGTAAGGAATTTGCAATTTAGTAAATTTCATAGAATTGGTTACTCCTAGTGACACCTATCATGCATTCTATTATCTAATTTTAGATTCACGTTTTTTAGTTTTGGATGAGCAGTCCTTTTATCGTCCTTGGTATTACGAACCTAACGATCACACCGCGGGTAATTAAGATTCTCGTAAAATATTTAATAACCGTAACGTTTTGAGCACTGAAAGGTGTTATGCTTCTAAGCTTACTTCTATCGTCTAAGTCTGTAATATAAAATGTAACGCAGGCTAATATGATTTCAAATAATAAGTAAGTTCCTACTCATACAGTATAAAGTATGAAAATACATTTAGATCAGAATATCATTTGTTGTTCAAATGCGCTTTAAAATACCACATTTTTTTTTAGTCTTATTTTTCTTTCTCTTCAACAAACTGGTTATTATTCTTTGAAAAATGCCTAGACTACGTTTTATCTGGGTATCGGGTGAAATCGCAGACAAGAGCATGTCGCATCGTAAAGCTCAAAGTTGTTCCTAAAACGGGTGGTAAATTTTCACAAAGTACCTTGCGTAATTTCTAACTAACGTTGCAAAAATTGGCTTGGTAATCCGGTCTTTATGGAGCGCAAGCAAGTCCGGAGATAAGCATTTACTGGAAAATTGTAGTATAAGCCAACAGAGCAGCGGGTTGGCTTGCCATTCATATAAAGTATTACAAAATGACCCCATAGCAAGAAGCCTGATTTTAAATAGGTTGGTGCTTCATCAGGAAAGGACATCGACTCAACTTAGGCTTTCAAGATACTTAGAAGATGTTCAAGGGTAGTTACTTGTATATCGGCAACTATGGTAGTTTTATAGGTTTGCAACCTGACGTGGAATACAGACAAAGTATACTAGTAGAAATATTTAAAAAATATTTGTAATAGTAGTTGCAGTACAAGCGTTTAAGGCCTTTTTAGTGATACGGCAGATATTGGATTGTTTTAAGAGAAAATTTCTGAAAAAGAAAAATATCCTTGTGTAGTAGAAGAGTTACCATTCAACAAAAACCGCGTAACAGCTAGCCTACTATTTTATTAATACTTCGTTGAGTTTGCTCTGTTTAATTTTGAGGGCATTCATGAAAAGGTCGTTGAAAAGAGATCGAATTCGCGCGCCCCCTTTAGATGGCATCTGTAGTGCTTGTAGCCCTTTGAGGGGTACATTTTTCATTTCCTTACTGAATGCTAACTAGTGTGAACTGTGGCCAGCTAAAGCTGAAAGGAGATGTACACACGATACGTGCATAGTTTAGCCGCCTTTGCTTGCCAAAGTTAATGGAACGGGCTTGAAAGCGGCTTCTTATCTTCCTCGTTTAAGAGTTTCGTAAGGGTGTTTGTTTAAGCGCAATGCATGACTGTAAGAGGTTTTGTTTTCAAAGATAAGTGTGTTACAGTGCCATGCGTTGGGCAATAAGCAACGGTTTGCCAGGTCGTTTTGGCAACTTCCTTGAGTTTATCGCGACTATTTATATTTTACTAGCTTCTGACTGCAGCATAGTTAATCGGATTACATCGGTTATATAACATACAGGAAATCAACTTTCAACAAAAACTTAACAGGTGGCTCAGACTACGTATGGAATGCTTACTTGCAAATTGCCAATATCTTACAGAAGTGTAGCAAACGTCGTCATCATAAACGGGCATCTGGCCCTTTACATCTAGAAAAGACCTTGAATATCTTAAAACCTAAGATAGGTTATTAATTAGGAACCCAGTCACAATTGAGAGTTTTTTTTTATATTATTGCATTGGTTTTGATTTGGAAAACTGTATAGGAAGTAGATAATCAAAATCAAGTCGAACATTAATGCTTTTTACTTAATCAACATAATCTAAACCTAAGTTAATTTAGGCTGGATGTGAAAAACGTGATAATCCCAAAAAACTAGGGAAGGTAATTTAGGCCGCGTGAAAACGTACATATCCCAAAAATCCTACAAATTCAGCGTGCCGCGATAAAACGGGTCAATGTACTAGTAGCAGGGTGTTTCAATCACTTCGCACGGGATTTTTATTAACTCACAGATATCGTGTGACCGTTATTACCGCCTTGGGTCGTCCGGTCATTTATGTCGGTCAATTTTCGGGTCGAATCGAACTTTCCTTTGCGTGTGAGTCATGGAGCTGAGTGGATCTTTCTCTCATATGATCACTTGCTCAGCTCAGCACTCAGAAAGTACATAAGTAATTATTTTCTAAGTACGTTTTGTAGTTTATACAAAAATAACATTTGAAGGAAAAATAGACCGTTACTGTAAGAATTATTCAACACTGAAATAGTATGTTTGTTTTTTTAGATAACTATGTTAATGTTTAGACCGTGCTACAGGTTATATGTTTTTTGTCTCTAATTCTTGATTTATGGAGTGACTCAATCAGTGTAACTAAAGTTTGACATTTGTGAGTCTTGCACCATTGATTTTTGGTAAAGAATCAGATAGAGTTGAACGATTCAGTTGACGCGATTGATTCGTATCTTCGACTCGCGGGCACAACCCTACACCTCTGATCTCGGGTATTCTATCCCATACTTTACGCTGGGCCGTACGGATTAGGGAACTTTTGGTTACCTAAGTTCTTTTTATATCTGCCATTGTTCGAAGGAAATATGGGACGGGACCACACAAGGCTTTCGTTTGTTCAAATATTTATTTTCATGGAGGTATTCCGTTTTGTATCTGTGTACATTTTGAGTATTTAAATAGGTGCCCATCCCTTTGTTCCACACCTTACTTTGCCTTTTTTTACGTAATAAAATGCTGAATCGATGGATATACGAGCACTTATTTTATTCTGAAACTATGTTGAAACCATCTCCCGTTTCACTCGCTTGGTTAGTAGTAGTTGTAGATAATGGGTACATTATCTACATATTTATAACTTCCTAAATGTCTGTGCTGTGTTACATAGTTATACTTACTTATATAGATTAAATAACTTAAGTAATTAAGTAAAATTTATGTCTTGATCAAAATACACGTCCAATGTCCTAAATGTCTGTGCTGTGTTACATAGTTATACTTACTTATATAGATTAAATAACTTAAGTAATTAAGTAAAATTTATGTCTTGATCAAAATACACGTCCAATGTCCATGTCAAAAGAAAATAAAGACAGAGCGAACAAAATGTTTTTCAAAAAATATTTCAATGTGAACGTAAATTTTCGCAATCTACTAATGTAAGTGAACAAAATCGCACCTGTCAAAGAATAATGTAAGTCAGGCTGCTTGTTTACCGTCACGACACCTTGCACGCAATGCTTCAATGAAGGAAAACAACGGTATTATTTGCGTATTTTGATTATTACTATTGTTTTGTGAGAACTTTGTTCTTCGACATTTCGTAAGCAATGTATTGAAATTATTTTTGACTTTTGTAGATAATTTTTTCTCTTTGATTATGTGGATATCTCTTTAATTCTCTTTTCAATGCCGAGCGGTAGAAATAGGTATGATTTTTTTTATATAGGTATCTTTTTTTTGTTCTTCTTCAAAAAGTTCATTTAAGAACTCAATTTGAGGGAAACAAATGCCTGATTGACCCGTATTTAACAATTAAAAAGTAATTTCTGTCTCTAGGTTGAGTGCAATTTCTAAAAAAAAATATTTGTTAATACAAACAAAGTCGGTCAATAAAAAAAATTGACCGACTGCAAATAATAGCATTATATTTTAATGTTACCATAGCATTTTTTTCCAAAGTTGATACAAACAATCTACAGATGTACCTAAATATTAAATACAAAATAATACACAAACAGCCGCTGGCCAATATAACCTTTGTACATCAAGTTTGGTGTTATAAAAGCTGTTTAATGGCGTAATCGTAAAAAGATATGGCTTACCTAGCTTTTCGCGTTATCTACAACAGGCATGCTTTATTACTTAAATTCATTTTTATGTGTCGGCTGTTATTAAGCTATATGACTCATCTATCTGTCTGTCCTTGTACCCTACAATATGAGGTTGGCTAATTGAAATAAAGTAGCTATAACATTATCTTATGTTAAAACGAAGACTACTGATTTATAGTTTTTATAATAATAAGAGTATAAGCCTGTTTGAAACTGTAGATTAAATCAAAATGGATATCAAAAATATGGGTTGCACTATTAGAACTATTCGTTTTGAAAGTTTATTACGGAAGAATTGCATTTTTTAACTTTACATAAAAGAAAAGAGATCTCTTCATAGAGTTATAAATCCAAATTCTTATTTATCTCATGTTTATTTTATAGCCGCCCTGAAAAAAAAGATCTCTACATAAATGTTAACGCTATCTTAAATTATTTATTTTTCACAAAATAGATAGTACCTACAAACAAAACCAGATACTTACTAAAAAAAGACTACTAAAAAAAGAAATACTTATATTCATAAATATATGTACACGGGGCTTTATCGCGTTATTTACTTTATTTAAATTAAATAAATAAATAATATTATTATTTTTAAATAAATACTTTTAAAGCATGTAGAGTTATCAATACTACATTTATCGACTTTTTTTACCGACTCCAATAAAGAAGTGATTAATTCGTGACCCTATTTTGAAAATTCATTTATTGTTTGAAATAGTATACTCCCGAGGTGGTCACATTAAAACACTTTGAGGATCTTCTTGTGCACGACAGCCAATAAAAATGCGCCTCGAATGCAGAAAATTGCTCTCTTCTTCCGAAATCAAAGTCGGTTTAATAAAAAAAACTGTTTTGCCACTTGTTAACGTAAAGGTATTCGCAATAAGTCTAAAATCGCATAACATTTGCCTAGAGCCTCCTTTTTACCCTCTTGTTGAGTAAAAAGCTATGTTCCTAAGTCCAGATGTTGCAAGAACTTCCATTCCGACCGCCTTGTCTCGTACCCTTATTAACCCAGATAGGTTAGCTCACAGGTTTGCATGCTTATACAACTAGAAGCGCTGTGAAACTTGCCTAACGGCCGGTTTCAATATTAAACTTACGAATGATCGTAGATTGATCGCCATAGCAACTTTGTTTAGACAACAAAAAATGTAGGACACTTTTTGACAGATAACAATATTACTATGGCGACAGATCCACGGTTATTAGTAAGTTGAATATTGCAACCCGGCATAAATCTGTATTTTGATACTAATGACTACATTTACCAATCAATGAGACCGATGTTTAATAAAATCAGCGAGTTGGACTCGTGCTCGAAGGGTTTCATACCATTCTGTGAATATTTCAAGTGTTACATGTAGACGTGTCTTTAAAAAGTACGTCGTATAATTTGTCAGAAATTCTTGAAAAATGTATATATATTTTTTCGCTTCACAAATAAAACATTAATTCTGTGTGCATTTTAAATAATATTTCCGCGGTAAAAGTTGCTTCGTCGTCAATTTTTCGGTCGTCAAATGGACGGGTGACCGCAGAATGAGCAATTAAAGTGCAATAATTTACCTATTGTGAAAGGCATAACATACATTTTTGTATATTGTCTCGAGTTTATGAATTCGTATAAATATTTTACATTTTCGAATGTGAAATTTCTTTATGAATTTTTTTTATATTATGGCAAGAACACAAGGTGTGGGCCAAGCCAAGCAAAATGGGACATTTTTTTACGGTGATCCCTTAAAATTTAGATAGTCAAGCTCCGGTGGGGAGCCAATCCAACAAAGTGAGGCTATAGTCTTAATTAAGAATACACTCTATATTCTACTCAAATCTTGAGTGGCTTGACAGTCTTTGTGTATCAATCTTTCGGAATGTTATTTACTGTTGATTATTCTTGCTTACACTAAGCAAACTAGAATACATATAAGTTTGCATACCACCCACTAGATGGCATAGCTGTTCTGGGCTATAACTCGCCACTGTCCCACTGCTCACCGTCCATGTAATTATTTATGTTGTTTAGGCGTGTTTGCTCATTTACATTTTAACTTGCGAGTGCCTTGGGGATGGGAATTAGGTAACGTGCGTGGGTAGTTTTGATTTGTAGCTGTGATGATAGGGGTTTGTTTTGACAAGAAATATTCAGTCGTAAATGTGGTTATGCTCTATGTACCAAATATATATTTGACATGCCTCTGACTAACCCAAATTTTGCATGTTCTGAAATAGTAATTCCTTATCCTTTACGATGTTTCCCTTTAACGTTTAGAGCCAGTGTTAAAGCACATTTTTCGAAACAAGAAATCCATTTATGCTCGGCCGGATTATAAATTTTACTAACCCATTTGGCCAACACGGCTATTGAAAATTAAAAAATGATTTTAACGTAAAAACTGACAGAGTTAACGCCAAAACTACTCATTTTCAAGTGTTATATCTGTTGTCTACTGTTATTTGATATACGATAAAGTTAGAGACTAAACGAGTGATATCTATTGATGTCATTAAAGATATCTGTGAAAATAGGCGCAAGTTCTGACTAAATCGTAATTTCTGATCATCCTACATCAGTTACACGAAGTTTTGTGAAAAGTAATATCCTGTTTCTGCTTTTGCTGTATCTTTGGTGTGTATCTTGTCAAAAATGCCTGCGAAAAATAGGTATGTCTATCGCTCCTTTTTCCCTTTTTTTATTTAATTTTTATTCTTGTCAAGGTTAATTATCTTTTAGCCCTTCCACACTCGCGTTCGCGGTTCACGCCGACCTGTCATCAATCCACACACAGAAATCACAAACATTTTGGGAACGATGCGCATGGAAGCTGTGAAATGGAATGGAATGGAATCTACACTCCTGTTTCGCGGATTGTTTACGGATTCGCGCAAGATCCGCGGACGAGTGAGGAGAATCTTTTTCCATCAACACTTGTAAGTTCGTATGAGTTAGTGGAAAACTCTGGTGATGAAGTTTTAAGGTTGCTTAAAGACCTCTTTCATACCAATAGCTTATCGACTTTGATAGCACCGACAACCCTTAACATTTATTACTCGTATTTTGATAACGTCTAAAAATTTGATTCATAATACTTGACCATTATCATAATCAAACATTAGAATATTCGTAAAGATAACAAAGAAACCGAGAAAGATAATTTCCCAATTGTTATTGGGATCTGTGCATAAATTTACCATAACGATGAATCTATGCAAATGTTAAAACCCGACTTCAATCCTTTGTATAAAAACCATGCATCTATGACATTGTTTTGAAAGAGGCGCAGGTGCTGGCTTTCATTTTATGAAATTATGATCCTGTATTTTTTCGGGTTAAATAAGTGGATACTCATGTCAAGTTTCTTATACCGTAGGTGGACATATCTGTCCAATATCGTGGGATGTTGTTTGGTCTCGGATTACGCAAGCGTGTTATGCTTAGTATGACATTCATAGGTTGGAGGGCTTAGCATTAAGCCTGTTTATGAAATAATTTTAAAAATATATGCTTTGTTTACCTGACCTATATCATTGGGCTACAGGGACAATGTTTGTTTTCGTTTTTAATGATAAAGCCACAGTACAACATGAAAAATTCATAACACACGGTCTGTGTATGTTTTCATATCGCTTCATATTCGTGTTTTAAAGAGACGGTCTTTTTTGATTTTGTAATACCTACTTACTGTTATTTGTTTGACATAGAACACATATGCAAACTCTAACACTAAATTAAAAATACTAATTTTAAACTGTCCTCATTTGTTGAAGTACTAGCAAGTATATTCTTCTAACGCATAAAGAATTGCATGCACACATGCATTTGACATAATTCATTAATATCTATTTTGATATTAACCTCTTCTCCACTAAGGCAAAATCTAGACGATCAATTATATTGCACAATATTGTGTATTGCTCAATATTCTTGACCCTAAACAAGGTTATTATTGGAGTCATATCGCAAAGAAATCATATTGCGCCATAAAAATATTGTTCAAAGTTATTGTAGGTGTAGGGCCCGCCTAAAGGAAACATCAATTTTTGCCACAACATAGATTAACTACTGATCGTAAACTATCTTGTTTGTCTTCGGTATCGCTACAAAACATCGTGCTAGCCAAGTGTATGTTGGTTTTGGACCAGTGTTTGCGTCGTACTATGTAGTTTCTGTATTGAATAATAACGGTAGCGGTTTTTGTAATTTGCCGGCAAATTGTGGTTTTATCAACCCCTTACTATTTACATGAAGTGAGTTACAAATAAGGTTTAATGTGACGATGATGCGCACTTCAATAGTGCTCCGCTTTCGAACCAAGAGTATGTATGTAATTCTAGCATAAAGTTACTTATTTTAAGGGCTCCTGAGGCTAAGTGTAAAACCGTGTGAGTTATCGAAAGGTCATGGTAGAACTTACGCGCTTGGTATTATTAATAATAATTTGAAAAATATATATTTATATTTAATGGCTTGAGCAGTAACATTATTTAAATGCTATAAAAAATAATTTCATTTCATTTATTTATTTTATTTTCTCTCACAAACAATACATACAGTTAAATAAGTATAAATACAGGAAAATAAAATGAATAAAAAATAAATAAATAAATACAGTTAAAAATAATCCAAAAATAAGGTGTCGGTTCTAACTTATTGACAAAGAAATGTTGTGAGAGACTGGTACCAAATTGGTGAAAACGATGCGGGAAATTTGAAAAGATGCCTAAACATGAAAGGCTGTCTAATATTGTAATATTCTTATATTGTAAGGTGTTTAATATTCGATTTATTTGACCTATTTTATATTATAACCTACTGTATGAAACTTTACGAAGAAAATAAATACATATTATTATTATTAAATTTGTGCGATTTTTCTGAAGTATTACGAGTAGGTACTATCCGCAATATGTCGTAGCATTGATTTTGTCTGTACTCTGTCGCAGATCTTTTAGAGCCTAATGCTCATGATGTTTTTTAGAACGAGCAGTCACTGCGCGTTTTTGTGTAGCGCGTCACCCGCTATTAGTTCGCAGCGCGTTTTACAAACGCGAGGACCATTTGCATGGGTCACAGCTTGCCGCCACAAAAAAACGCCGTGTGCATAGGCTCTTAGTTACGTAGCTTCGTAGAGCTACGCGTTCGTCAAATCTGTAGCACCAGCTACGCCGTAGCATTCGGTTGCTTGTTAATGTGTTAATTTGTATTCTATCAATAATTTTTAAATGTGTTTGGAAATTTTAATAGCCACCTACTTTTTTTCTCTTCTTACTACACATCTTCACTTGTTGCCTTTGCAAAGTTACAGTGACACGTAGATTGAATGTTGCGCATCGAGTTGCAATACAAAATGTACCCTAGTGAATCCAAAGCTTAAAGCAACAAAGTGCATATACATATAGTACACCGATTTACGCCGCCATACGTCACAGGTGCCTGCAATTACGCTGCAGCGTGTCCGATAAATCACTTTACTAGGGAAATTGTTGGAAAGCTCGCTTTAAATATAGTTGAAAAAGTTTAAAGTGTTGTTTGTCTAACTAGTAACTGGTAGTTTAGTTTGCAATATAAAATATACGCTTTCAAAGCTCGATTCAAACTGTCGGAAACGAATGGCCATTCTCAAATCATTTTGTATACTTGCTATGAAATGATATATTTAAAATCGTATTTATAAGGCGGCCCGCAAAATAGATGACCGCTTAGAACTGAACTTCAACGTTCTATGAAGAACGTATAAGCAAGATAAGCTTACTGTGAACGCTTCAAGTATTTTTCGCAGAACATACAGTCATTACCATAACATTATAATGGATAAAGCTCACGATCAAACTCCACAAGTACCAGGAGACCATAACCCGAAAGAGATCGTAAAAGTTCACAACAGATGAGAATGTCTTCGGCAATCGCAAACAAAGTAACGTGTTAAATTGGTAAATAAATGTACGTGATGTTGGATGGGCTTGTTTTTCTTGTTTTTGGTGAAGGTCCGAGCGAAACGTGCAAAAATATCTTATTGTATTTCTAACGTATTGTGATATTGGTTTTGATATTGTACAGTGAAGTTTAAAGGATTCAAATGTGAGCGATATAAATAAATAAATAATAAAAAATGATGTTCATTTTACACAATTTCTATCTTGCCCTAAGCTAAACAAAGCAACACAAAGTAGTGCAAACTATGGTGTCTACCTATATAAGATATGGATACATTCTTTAGTTTTTTCAGTTTTTTTTACATATTTACAAACAGTTCTTAAATCATTGATAGACTATGATAAAGGTCAGAGGTCAGTGAACCACAGAATAAATATCATTGTATAAATTGACCTATTGCAAGGTAAAGGAACAAGATATTCTTTGTTACCCACGTGGCCTTAGTAAAGTTCAAGAACAATTGAATAATTCTAAGAAAGACCAACAATAGCCTATGCATGTTAAGCTTTTAATGGGACATAATGAAGTGCTCATTAATGCAAATTGTATGCTAAGCTTTAATTGAATTTGATTTGTTATTCTATCTTTTGTAAGTGGTTTTTTTACTTAGGTGTGACACATAAGGGATAGTTATTGCACGTTTGTTGTAACTATGCGAATACACATAGCTTAGTTAGTTCGACATGATTGTGTTGGCATGTCTTACTTATGGATAAGGTCGATTAATTTGAAAAGCTGATTTAAATGTGGGGCAATTTTCTTCATTTAAACACTACTAGGTTACTGTACGGTTAGGTATATGCTGCCTTAATCATTAAATAATAACTTTGCAATACAATATTTGTCTCCGTACAGGAATACTGAAACAAACTCAGACTCTGCTGCTGAAATTATCGGGAGTGGTGTTAGACGTTTAGTTATCACAGTTATTGCTTTTATCATCATTTACCTACTTGTCCTTATACCCTACACATTACATCTATAGCCTTCGACCGCTCTATAGAAATATTAAGAGAATTCAATTGTAACATCCCAAACTTGTATTTGTAAAATTACTGCCAAACTAATGTTATTAACGACTGCGGCCACACTAAACTCAATAAATTCCAATCCTGGGTTTATTTTGAATTATCTCACCTTATAACCAAGGGAACCACATACTGATTATAGTACACAAATACGCGTAAATTATGACACAGCCTCACCGCGGAAGTGCTTAAGCCGGCAAACGCAATATTCCTTTACGAGCGATAAAATTACCGAGGCACGATAGCGCCCTCTCGCGGATGATTTAGGCAGCGCGTGATTACGAGTAATTTTGATGTGTGGAAGTTTTTGTGGTCTTATAAAGTCCACCTGTGGATCGATTAAGGTTTCAGTAAGCGGTGTAATCAGTAGAAGTTGTAACATGTTTTTGAAAGCAAACAGATTGTACAAAATAACAGCGTCTAAATGAGAGAAATGGTGAAGGATGGTTAAGGGAATCGCTATTAGCGAATCGCTAAATATCTTCTAGAATTACCTAGAGAGTAGAGACCTTTAATTGTTTTAGAACTTGTAGGCTTAGCTTAAAAACTTCTTGTTTAAGCTCTCAGAATTAGTCTTGTTACAAGTAAAACAGCATACTACTAAGTAAAATTGAATAATAGGTACACCTAAGGTGTGGGTAGGTTCTCGTTAAAACGCTAGATGCTCTTAGGAGACCCTCGGGTTATATAATTAGTCGAGACGTATAATTTATGTCCAGAGAGCACGACCTACTACATGGAAACTTGGTAGTTAAACAGGGTTTATCAACATACGAGTAGTTCTACGAGTATATCATCACTAGCTTTCATCTCAAGTCACTTTTGGAGAAAAAAAAATTGTGAACCCTGATGGTCAGTATGAATTCTAGTGTATGCCTATTGGACTCCGTATTGCGCCGTTATATTTAGAACCAAGTGAACTGGTCATCGTGGTTCGACTATGGACTCGAACTACCACGTAGTCCGATTGATCGTACCATGCGGTCGAACCACGTGGCCAGAGCTTGATTTTCGAATTAATTCATTCTTAAATTATCAAAGCAAAACTTTTATCGGTTAAAACCTTCGTCAAATGAGTTATATATATATATAGCTTATAGCTCATCATCATCCACATCTTCACCCACTGCTGGGTATAGGCATCCCTAAGTTTTATAGGAACAAACATTTGAATAGGTAAAAAAGTAAACTAATACATTTTTCTTGGGAATGAAAGATGCTAGGATTCATACCAAGTATCTGTACAATTTTTTTTATAAGAATATTACTTTTCAAAGCTGAGTTATTTCTTAGTCATAAAGTATTCGCTTGTTAGTCGTAGCCATATCTGACATAAAGCAGTGCAAGACGCCCGTAATGATCTCTTTCTGCACAAAACCTTTCCTTGTAAGCCTGTGTCACTTCAAATAAATTATATTATGAAATAAATTAACATTCAACAAAGGGTAAGAAATAAATACGTTTAACAATTCTAGGTTGATTTTAAAATTATCAATTCTATTGTTTCTTCTGTAATATTCGTTTGTTTGCTCCTTTTTCGTTTTGACTGTGTCTCGACCTATTACTGTTATAAGAAATGAAATAAGGCTCTAGTTCGGTCCCTATCATAGCTGGGCATTAACTCGTTAATCCGTTAATCGTTAATTAACGAAGTTAACATTTTGATTAACGGATTAACTTTTAAGTTAACTTTCAAAAATGTTAACGGACACGTTAACTTCCGTTAATATGCGAGAAGTCCGTTAATCGTTAATCCAATGCCTAATAGTTACGCACGGCACCGACAAGTGCCGGGCGGTGCGTGGCAGCGTGTGAAACAAAAACTAAACTAGATATATTATGCCGGCGCGTGCGAGTGAGAAAGAAAACTGCGAAGAGATTTGTTTCGTTTCATCATTTAATTACTTAGCGCCGGTGCTTAGAGTGACTAGTGTTTTGTTCGTTTGTTTGTTTGTTTGTTGTTGTTATAAATTACTGTCAGTGATCATTTGCGTGTTGATAATTTATAAAGAAGAGTGTAGTGTAATTTAGTTAGATAGAAAAAGTGTTCTGTGCAGTGTAGTAGGTAATTATAATAAATATTAGTAGCAGCTTTTTGTTTTGGCTAAACAATAGCTCGTGATATTATCTACACTACATCCTTTGTCAGTACAGTACCTACCTAATCATCAGTCAGACCAGAGAGATGAAGCTAAAAATTGTATTCAACTATTTTCTAAACAGGGCATTAGGCTCGAGTCGGGTACCCGCCGACGTGCCCGGCGTTTTCGATTTTTTTTATAATTTTTAGTCTGTACCTACTTGTTTTTTCATCTATTTCCTTCCGGTTTTCCCGGCAGCTTTGATTGGTGAAGAATGTAGAGATGCTAATTTGATTGATAGTTTCAATTCAAAGTCAAACCGAAATTTTCTTTCTATAGTTTATATATTTTATTATAGTCTTAAACCACACTTAGGTTTCGATGCTTTAACCGAAATATCATCTTACTTATAGTTTCGTCTTCGGCGTCAAGGGCTTCGTGTTCGAGAGGTAAGGCAGCCTGGCTTAAGGGTGATCGTTTTTATCTCGCGGGTTCGAATCCCGTCGAAACCGTAAAACTTTTAGTAAGATTTTTCATTTGTAGGTAATTTTCTTTCTATCAAAATTCGTTTGTTTTCCGAATTTAGTGTGCCAGTTGGTCAAGAATTTTTTTTGTTTTTCACGAAATATCACTAACCGGTGAGTTTCTAATACTTAAGGCTCAACTCACACCAAAAGAGCGGTGAAGGGCAGCGAAGCGGAGGGCGGTTTCAGTTTCATATGAATTTGAACTTTAGTTTCATTACTATAATACTTATTATCGCAGAGAAGGCGCGCGTATGAGAATTTGCCGGAATTCCCGCGAAGCCGCGGGCATCCGCGCGACTCGGTCTAGTTTCTCATGCGATAATAAGTATTATAGTAATAAAAATAAAGTTCAAATTCATATGACACTGAAACCGCGCTCCGCTTCGCTGAGCTTTGTTGCTCTTTTGGTGTGAATTGAGCCTAACGCAACGATATGTGATGCAATTGTACACATATTAACGGATTAACGATTAACGTTAACTTGCGTTAATTCTTCCGAAATGTAACGCTTTAACGTTTAACGAAGCTAACTTTTTTTGTAACGGATTAACGATTAACGAAGTTAACCATTTGATTAACGGTGCCCAGCTATGGTCCCTATTTATTATACTTATATCGTGTTATGTTTGCTACCCTTATTAGAAGATTATTTTCTTTGGGCGTTGTGGAAGTGTCACGTTCGTTTTCGCCTTTTTGTTACAGTATGTAGTTTGAAGCTTTAGGATTATTGTCAGAGGAATTTCTGTCCTTTTAAGGAAATGTATAGTATCGGAATTTGTTTGAATGACATTGCAACAGTTGTTACCAACATCCTCCATTTGTATTTCTACATCAATTATCAAAGTTTTTTTTTCAAAGATTTTATTCCAACTAATAAAGACTGTCTTTCAAAAATGTTCTAAGAAGAAACGCGTTAAGCCTAAGGGTGCGCTTCCACTGCGGTGGAGTGGAGCGGAGCGGACCGTCAATTGAACAATCGGGGTGCGTCTCGATTTATCACAAGGAAAACGTAAGATAGAAACGCTCCCTGATTGGTCAATTCACGGTCCGCTCCTCGTCAGCAAAAACGCATACTTAGTCAAAATCTGAGCTTGATAGTTAATTACTATATTTTCACGAGAGAAAAAGACAACGTGACAGAACTTGTGCATCGTAACAAAATAACAGCATTTTATGAAGTTGCGACTCCTGGCCCGCGTCCAATCCCGTTTGTACCGGAATAGTAGGCATGACACCATAATGAATGCGGCCTAAATGCTCTCTAATGTTGTAAATGTAATGTTTGCGATACATCCGACCGGGGATATTTTAGATGAAGTATACTTTGATATTAACATTGTACTCGAAGCGCACGTGGCGAAGCTTGCTATGTTGTTCTTGATAGATCAAGTTGAGCGACGTTCTGAGCGGTCATAATTTGGATGGATGACCAAAAGTGGCATTAACAGCTGAGCGCTTCCGTGCTTTGGAGGGCACGTTCATTTATCGTATATATGTTATAACGTTTTTAACTCGGCTACTGAGTGGGTTAGTGTATACAATTGAAACAGTATTTGAAATGGAGTATATACTCCACCTGGCATATCCGCTACAATCTGTTTTAATTTTCTGTCAAAACAACAATAAAATCCCCGACTTCCGACATCTGATTATTATGGCTCTTCTTATTATTAATATCCCTTATTCCCCTCTTAGGGATTTCCTTTTTTCGGCCTCGGAATAATAATAAATTCTCGTAATTTGCATCTCATTTTAGGTTAATTTCTCGGTTCGCGTACAGAAACTCCATGGATTAAGCGACGCGTTTTCGCTTAACATCAATTATGTGGGCTTTTTAGGGTTCCGAAGTCAACAAGGAACCGTTATAGTTTCGCTATGTCCGTCCGTCCGTTTGTTCGTGGCTTTGCTCAGACACTATTAATGCTAAAAAAACTGTATT
This sequence comes from Xanthorhoe designata, assembly GCA_963582015.1. Taxonomy (NCBI): domain Eukaryota; kingdom Metazoa; phylum Arthropoda; class Insecta; order Lepidoptera; family Geometridae; genus Xanthorhoe; species Xanthorhoe designata. The sequence continues at coordinate 3,002,601 of OY757045.1, forward strand.
TGAGCATGAAGAACTGGCGAAAGTGGGGGGAGGCTTTTGCCCAACAATGGGACAAGATGGGTTAGTAGTAACCTACATAAGAAAATCTTTATTTGTTTTATAAAGACACTCCGTATCCAATAAGGCTGAGCAAAAACACGCTGTTTTATAGACGGATTAGTGTGATGGCTTAACACCGCGTAATCTTGTCGGTTTCACACACATGTAAAAATGTTATATCTCTCTTTATTAAAACCTTTCTAAAATCAACAAATTTATAATAATAATAATGTGCTTCTTATTTGAAATATATTTATACTTCTATACTAATATTATAAACGCGAAAGTTTGTATGGATGTGTTGATTTGTTTGTATGTTGATCTTTCACGCGAAAACTACTGAACGGATTTAGCTGACACTTATATATATATACATGGTTAGAATATACAATACATGGTTTGTGACCTGGAACACAACGCATAGGCTTTTTATCCAAATACCACGTGAACGAAACCGCAGGTGAATAAGTTAGTTACACTTATTAAATAAGTCTGGAAGTTTAAAAAAAAATGTATCATGACCTCTGGATCAACTCTTATATATAAAACTTAAGAGCTCAGCTCTTGTCGGTGTAATGATGCAATTTCCTCCATATACTTCTTTCCAATGCAATCTCTTTTACTTCTTGATACGACATGACAGCGACTTTCTCTTTATCTGACTTATGTTATTAATTCTCGGTCTTCCCCTTCCTCTCCTTCCTTCCACTTTTCCTTCTACGATGTTCCTTATGTCATGTCTTATGAAACTTAAAATAGAAGATGACCTGAAAAATCAAAATTGAAGCTTGTTGTCAAAATACAGTTTACAAATGCTATCTAAACATTGCTCAAGCCTGTCTTTTTGATTCCGTCAGAGCTCACATCTCTTTTTACCCCATGTAAGAAAGGCCAGCCCGGTCAGTCGATGCCCATCAATCATTAGGATACATTGGTGATGAAAACAGGTAGCTTCTGACTTCAAAACGACACAGTCTGAACTTCAGGCTTTATACAATCATTTTTGATTGTATAGTGTCATGTATTTCTTAAGTAGGTATTAATATTTCAATGGACACTTTTGATTGTATAGTGTCATGTATTTCTTAAGTATGTTTGGTAGAAAGGTAATATTTTAGATTCCAACGGGATTCGAACCCGCATTGATACAAGCGATCCTTCTCAAGCTGGTGTGCCTAATCCAACTCGTCCACGGAACCCCTGTCAGAGTGAAATTATTAATAAGATGATATTTGGTTACACACTAATTAATTTTGGTATTTTATAACTTTTTTATGAATAATCATTGTGTTAGAATGTTTTTTAATAATAAAACAAACTTAGTTTTAAAAAACTTTTAAACTTACAGAACCTTTGCAACTTAACTTAAGCTTATTACATTTTAAATAAAGTTAAGGAGGAAAAAACGGTCAAAAACCTGCTTTTCATGTGCAATTAGGCTAAGGACAGCCTGATAGATGTAGCCCCTACAGAGATTGGATTGACGTATCAATTTATAAGACAAAGAATGACTCGGTCCCGAATTAGTGTTGAACATGAACATTGTAGGTACTTGTGTCTCCTGGGCAACTATTTCTAGGAAATAAATCCTTCCAAATGTTGCAGATTGAATTCAATCGATTCGATTGGTTTTTTTTGTTGTAAAAAGTTCTTTATTTAATTGTTAAAAACATGTTGTCAACGTTACAAAAAAAGTATTTTTTCCACACAAAATAAATAAAGTCAAAACTAAATTGTTGTACAATGTTAAGATTTTACATTATTTTGATGTAAATAACAGGCTGCCTTCCTCATAGATCGTATCGTAAATGATTCTAAAATCAAACCAAAACATATAAAGCCACAAAATTTCTCATCCATCATATAAACAAATCGACAGGAATGTTTCAATCTTAGTTTCCTCAGTTTTCTTGCAAATCAATCAACGGCCGACAGTCAGTAGTTTTAGCCATGATAACGAACAATGATAGATGTTTATTATGATGACGTCACTTACGCTACAATCATTGTTCGTTCAACATTCACACCCATTGAAGTAGGGAATGGTTTTTTAAGAGAATTATAACTCATTCTTCGTTCATTATTATCTCTTCTCATATTAACCAAAATACCAAGAATACTATCAAAAGTTTTTAATTGCTTACTTCATTCGTGGATTTTCTGAGTATGGTCTGACCACAATTTGAAAATTTTCTTCGTTACTTATTTGTAGAATTATGATATTTTTAAAACATTAATATGAAGTTTAATTAGTCCTTAAAATACAAAGTTAATCCTTATTTGATTCTCCATTATGAATTAAAATTAATGTCATATTTTTTTTAAATAAAATTGTTACCATTTTAGTTAATTGGAGAATACAATAAAGTTAAAAAAAAATTTTTGCTTTAAAATTTGCTTATCATAGATAATCGATAAACTTGGTCACCACATTTTCCCTGTAATACTGACACCAGCAAACCTTATCCAGCCAAGAATTTTAGCAGCCTAAGTTACACTCCGGCCGATTAGATATGCCTCCATAGGTTAGTGGTTACCTGCCAGCTGCTATCTAGAACTTAGTTACGGCGGGCACAGGGACGTTCTGAGTTCTGATCTTATTTGAGGTGCTCAATTTTACGAGTAAATCAATTTACGAATAGATTATAATATATATGTATACGATAGATACGATTTAAATGTATTACAGACAGGTTATATAACATCTAACTGACATATATTCGTTATGAATAATAACCGTTACAGATTATTGTTGTTTTATTTTTAGTTAAAGCTTTAGTAGCTTTCAAGTCTATAAACTATTAACAACTCAGTGTTTTAGAATAATAACTTTTTAACTAACAATTTGTAATCACGACTGTATTCTCAAGGTGCGGTAGACTAATAGATATTACTATAATTTCAGATATGTTTAGTAATTTTAGACGTCTATGGGGTAGTCAAAGGTATGTAATACATATTATACCTAATACATATTTATTACATTACCCACAATTTTCATAAGTTAACATTCACGTGACATGTTGCAAGCCCATCGACGCTTACCAAATAGCAGAAAACACACATGAAAATAGAAATTAAAAAGTAAGTACTTAAAGCCTATTTTGTTTTATAATTAAGCTCCTGGCCGTATAAAAAAAAATGTATACAAATGAAATGAGGATAAAATAAATAAAAGCACTGTTTTCCAATGAAAATTTATGTATAAATCATAATCGCAAAAGTTTAAAGAGTACGAACTTTATAGCCATATCGATGTGTTGTTCAAGCTGTATAAAACGTGTGCACCTGGTAACTAGCCAAACATACGCTTCCTTAGTCCACGCTCTGGGCACTAAACTACCCACAGCTCATAAACAGTTTGAACGATATTACCACCACATAGTTCTCGTATTTAACCCGCCGCAAGGAACTTTGACGTCCACTGTTATTAGTTTTAAAAAGTTATTTGAGTTTCAGCTATTATTTTCAGTTTTATGACGGTTTTGTGCAATGTTTGGATTTTTTGGGTTGGCACGTTTTTGTTGAGGTTTTTCGACTTCTTGGTGTGCTAATTTTTGTTCCTGGTTTATATTACTAGCAGCTCGTTCATGACCTCTCTCGCTGGTCTTAATATAGTCTATTGAAATATTTTAGGACTTAGTTTATTTTCAGAGATTACCTACCTTCTACTCCAACTCATTGTTAACCTCTCAACAATATTAGTAAAATATAATTATAAGACACAATTTTAGTATTCATTCGTAAAAGGCCTGATAGATGTTCGAATAAGTTCGCAAACTTGTGGATCGTCGTTCTTTTTCGCCGTTGTGTCACTAAAGATCCGTGTAAATACTTACACACAGGCGAAAAAGTTCGTCGAGCCATAAGGACGCGTTCTTACTCGTACGTCTGCCAGGCCTTTATGTTAATTTAAAGTAGTGGTAATGAGTGAAAACTCCACTAAAAATCCAGAAAGGTAAACTCGCCTTCAAATTTACTTTGAAGTCAATGAACCTAACTTTTTGTGTTTGAATAAAAAATAACGACTAGCTACATTATTTTCTATTCATTTTTTCGCGCACTATAGTTTTACTAATAGCCTTAACGTAAAGCCATCGATACAACGTGCGTTTCAAATACACCAAAGTGTTGTAAAGCCGGGTACACATCAATCAGGCGATAAGCCCATTCGATCACAGTTGTCATTGGCAATCGATTGTTAGCTTCACAATTGATGTGTTTTACGCGGATTGTATGACCGCATTCTTTCTTTTCTATTTTCTTTTATGGCTTACGAAGAATCTAAGCCGATTTTCTCATTCGATAACGATGATCGAAGCGCTACCGGAATAGATTCGCTAACATTAAAGTGACATTTGGGTGGTCACAAAATTGTTTTTTCTTTAATGGTAACACTGATCGCATTTGTGCTTTGAGTCACTCTAACGGTCGAAATTAATATTCAATCTGACGAACGATCGCAGATCTATCTCCATAGCAACTTTGTCTATCTTCGGTCATATCGTCACTTAACAACAGGTAAGGTTGTGTTAGTTAAACAATGGTCAATTTTCAGTATAAATCACAACTGTCACACTTAAGTGGTCGATTACTAGTTAAAAACATTATCTAACGATACTATGTCAAGATTATCTGTTAATAAGCTAAGTACAGTTTAGTATGAATTAATAAAGACTTGGTCTTAGGGTACTGTTTTCATTAGTTGTATTAAACTCAGTATAATTATTGGCTCTAAGTAGACTCTGCGCTCCATCTGCATCAATGAATCAATTATTACCAGCTAATGGAATAGAGTGTACCTAGACGGTTTTTGCATAAATGAGATCCCCTAAGTATTTAAAATGTAAATATCAATCTTTTCACATTACGCATTACTATGAGAAGCTAAAGTGTTTAAATTTTAAAAAAATAATTTTATCTTTGGCTATTTGTACGGTCGCCGTCATTGGAATTGATGAGGAAGACTTTACACCGTTTGAGTCTTTTAAATTTTACAATTTTTTTATTTTTATTTTCGTTAACCTATATCGTCCCACTGCTAGGCAAAGGTCTCTCCCATATCCCTCCAACTCTCTCCAAAAATATTATACGAAAATAATCATGTCTTTGGCGGTATATGGGCACTCTGAAAGTACTGAAAAGTAGCGCTCAAAGAATCGATTCACTGAAATATTATGACTGTAAAGTTTACTTTGCTAATGGGTGTTTTCATTGGCTTCTGTTGATTTTTGTCGTTTGTACAAAGTTTGAATCATTTATTTAGTTAAATGGACTAAGTTCAAAACTTAAACCCAAAGAAAAGCATCGATATTAAATTCAAACAATGTTGTTTCACCTCACTGGTTTTAAATACTTAGCTGCGGATAGTACTTTTCATAAAATGTTAATTCTTGTCTAAATGTTTAATTCTGGCTGGATTTGCGATCCTCATGTCGGAGTGCTTTTACCAAACTCAGCCACGTCTGGCCGAACAATCCGTAGGCTCGAAGTTTTGCGAAGATGATATAAAAACGTCATCGCTGCAAACGCTAAATGACAATTGCAATGACGAATAGTAACTTAGATTGCTTGAACTTTTTTTTTTTAAACTTTCGCGATCAGAACACAATATAAAACATAAAATTAAATGCGAACGGGTATTTATCACGAGTTTTATCAGTCTTCCCGCGACCACGGCTGGTGCAATCCGGTCGAAACGTCGGGCAATATTAAAGGCAAAATTCGTGATAAATACCCCTTCGCATATGTTTTATAATTGATTAAACCTTATAAAAATTTAAACCCAATATAGGAGTTGTAATTTTGAATGGCAGAAACAAAAACTGCAAAACTTGATAACAAACAAAAATTCCAGCAGATTCCGCTTATTTTAGAAAGTGAAGCGCCCCTAAATAGGCCGTTCACCACTTGGCCCGCTGTTTGAAAGAAAACCCAAGACACAGATTTGTTCCAATTAATTTCTTACCGACACAATCTCCCGCAATCAAAACTTAAAAATACAAGGAGCTCTTTTTTGGAGCTTGAGAGTTTCTGTATTTTTAACATAACGAACGTTTGTTGGGGTGCGGATGGACGGGCAATTTTCGGTGAAAATTTTTTACTTTTTTTTTATCAAGCTTGTATTCTATTTTTTATTAGATACGACATACAATGTAGCGCTAGTTGCCACGGGAATACTGTGGCGAGTGTGTTTACTACTTGATGACATGTGCTATCAAAGAGATATAATGCATTACTAACTTTAATTTTAGCTGTCGTAGGTTGATTTGGCTCTTACCTAGGCTCGGATTCTGAGTCCATACTCACGTGTTTATCGTATTTCTAGTGGTTATCATTAATCAAAATATCAAATCCTTAGCATAGGCTCAAGTCTGAGTGCAGGCTTTGAATACGAGCCTTAAAGCTTAAGAGCCTTCGAGCGGTCGCTCTTTGTACAATTTCGTCGTGCGGCTTGGGAGGCGACTTGAAAATAATCGCGAGAACCTTTAATTGTCTTCCTATAGCTAATACATTGTTATTCTGATTTAAGAAAGCTGTTGGATCTCCAATAAATAAATAAATGTATGAAGATCGACCAGCTAGTCACCCGTGTAAACCGCGCATTAGATATGACAGTAGGACTTTTTCCTATCCGTAGGTAAAAAATACTTAAGATGATGATTAGGCTACTTTATAATGACGTAATTCAGATTGCCCAATTAAAATTGCCCGTATAACAGTAATTCTGAAACCGAAATAAAAGAAAAGCACTGCAGAATGTAACAAGAACATAATTGTTTTCTTGATTAATTCTGAATAGAATTGTATCCAGCGACGATTTCGTTCGCAAGATGTATAATTAAACGCTTCGTAATGGAAGTTGAAGAACACTGCTCTTGGATGACGGTAATGGAGCTTCTTTTTAAGCACTATTACTTTAGAAATAGTTTATAAAAACGTATCATAGAATTTGGCTGGAGCATCAGACCATAATATATATGATTTTTGTTTTTATATTTTAAAATAAGGCAATGAGCTTGCAACATAATATGAATTATTTATACTAACAATAATCGACAAAATCAAGGGTCAAGGCATACCTAAGCAAAATCAAAAAATAATTATAACATTGTGTTCATAGTTGTGTTCAAATTGAATTAATTAGTAAATATAAAGATTAAACGTTTGAATTTATTAAATGATAAATTTTTATCGAGTTAGAGACTTTAAAAAAATCATATTCAAAAATGATTAATTCATAATATTATAATTTGCAGAATAAACAATAACCTAAATTTATAAAACATATGCAAACGGGTATTTATCACGAATTTTACCTTTAATATTTACTTAATAAAAAAAAAGTTTTAGTCTTCCCGCGACCACGGCTGGTGCAATCCGGTCGAAACGTCGGGCGAATATTAAAGGTAAAATTCGTGATAAATACCCGTTTGCATATGTTTTATAATGTGTTCTAATCGCGAAAGTTTAAAAAAGACAACCTAAATTTGTCGTAGACTGTAGTCATTAATGTCCACTTTGCGAGTCGGTCATCAAAATACACTACTGACGAATTCATGCAATCCATTCCTAAAATATGGAAATAACAAATGTATTCGACGTTCCAATGTGTTATTATGAATTGGCAACGGCCTCGATTCAAATGCCGAATACAAACGTACTCTCATTATGCCGCAGAAATAAAAATAGCACAAACTACGACGTGACGACATTGTAGCTTAAAACACACAAGAGTCTTTATTATTAAGATTATTAACATCCTACTATCCTATCTTATCCTACTAATATTATAAAGGTGAAAGTGTGTGTGTGTGTGTGTAATTGTGTTTGTTACTCTTTCACGCTCAAACGGCTGGACAAATTTTAATGAAATTTGGTACCAGAATTGCTTATACCCTGGACTAAAGAATAGGCTACTTTTGATCCCGTTATTCCTACAGGAACTATTCACCGCGGGTAACACCGCGGGGCGCAATTTTAATATATTTTTAAAGTAAGTTTTAAACTCTAAAGAGGAGAAACAGAGCACACGTTCAGAGCCAGTCATTTATTCTGAGCTTTAAATATTCAAGCATAGAACATTCCATTTTGAGTCCAAATAGCCCCCACAGAAACACCCTTTACTAACGCGTACTCTATAGATTCCCCACGACAATTAGTCCCTCATTTGTAGGCAGCCGGGCTCGGGACCATACGTGCTGTTTGCTACAAACAAAACTTGAGTGACTAGGTAAGTGGGCCGTTTGATTCGAGGGTCGATTCCTGATGAATACATTTGAATTTGGAACTGTGCGCTTTTAAGTAATCTGCAGAAGAACAGGGGTCAATGACATGGCAGTAGAATCGATTGAAGTGGAGTATGAAGCTCGAAAATCTAAATAAAGAGATTCTAACGTCCAGCCGTTTGAGCGTGAAAGAGTAACAAACACACTTACATACTTACACATACACAAACTTTCACCTTAATAATATTAGTGTGAAGTGTGATTATGATTAAAAAACAACTATTTAACAAACTTGTATTCAGATAAAACTATTGAATGTATTAAGTATGTAGTTTTTCAGATTATTGTGAATCTGTTGTTGTCCATTCATTCAATATTTGTTTTATGTAACAAAACGGATACAAAAACAATACTCCGATGTCGCTCTATCAATTCAAATAAGATATCTCTGTGACAAAAATATTTCCTTTGCACTATGAGAGTTAAAACAAATACGGCTCTCTGAAAATATATTCATAAGTTAGTACGTGATTTGAAATTATTATTGGGGCTGAGTCAAGCTTAACGTATTTATTTGGTTGCTGAAAAATGTTTTGGTATTAGCAGAAACGTTTTGTTCTAAGCTTGGAGGATTTGAAGATGTTTCGGGTTTTTTCTTGAAGAAAAATATTGCCTTGTTGAAAATGTTCTTTATAATTCATCTACGTAATATATGGTAATATCAATGATTCTGTACTAGAATTGATTAGCTGTTGTGAAAACGTGTTTGTTTATCATCGTTTGTTCGTTCGTATGAGCAAGTGGCCACCTCTGGTGACGGAGTTTTTAGGCCGCCTAAAGGCCTTCGTCATGGCTTAACGACTTTAAAAGCCGGGACCGACAATTAAAATTTTTAAATCTGGAAGAATATGTCTGTCTACTATTCCTTGGTAATACAGTCGTGACGTGTTCCATTTTATTAATTAATTTTACCATATTCAATACTAAAAAAGATAGTCTATCGGTTAAATAAATGAGTCCACTTCATTGCTCTTTCTGTGTCTGATTACTTCATGTTAAACCCGGTTCGGTTAAAGTTCCTGAAATTTATCTGTGTACAAATTGGCGAGGGCATACAAAAAGGTTGGCAGTCCTTAGCAATGAATTGGCTCTGCACTTACAAGTATATCTCCAGTGCCCCATTTACTGACACATGCCCTGTTTTGGCATGCAAGCTACTTACCCATTGGTATGTATATTCTCAGTTTAATGTAAACACGAGCTAGTTTCATAAACAGCCCCAGAAGCCTTGATTACCTCCCACTTGGTACGATTCCAAGCAATTCCCACTCGTGTTTAATTATTTGTACGAAACCACTACGGTTTTTCGGCTCTCCGCTACCTTTGTGCCCATACAGAATGGGCAACAGTTGCTTAATAATCTGTAACTATCGCAGTAACCGTGACTTGAATGCGATTTCGCCCCTTTGTTGTCGAACATTCCGTGTTAAGGTTCCTTATCGGTTTTATGTTATTGTGTGTGATTAGATGTTGTTAGATGTAATTGAGAATATATTATTCAAGGCGTGTGGTGTCTTTATAATCCATGCTTTGAACATATTTTCTATAATAATATTTTATGTGTATTTATTATGACCTGGTGTCATTTCATTTCATTTTTTCTTCGCCTACGCCATCCTACTCGTAGATTACCAACATTTGAATATCTACTTTATTAATTTAGTATTGCTTTAGTAAAGTTGAATTTTGTGTAACTAAAGACTATTAAATATTATGTAGGAACAATATATCTTAGAACCTTACCCAGTCACCGCGGTCCTTGGATATTTTTATTTAAATTTTCCGTTTAAAACCTAAATTTTCAAATACACGACCAATTAACTCCTTACCCCTATAATATGCATATTGGTTTAGTAAACCTACTTTAGCTAAAACGGATATTACTAAATCTGTTGCTATCTCTTTTAATTGACATAAGAGTAACAAGAAAAAAACATTCATTAAATTGCCAAGTTTTTATGAATAAGACTCTTAGTGTTAAAACTGATCTTTAAACATTATAATTGCTGATTCCACCTCTTAAATGCAGTTACTGCAGCCAATACTAGCTACCATCTGTTATTCCCCTGCAACGAATAATTGCATAAAGTTTTTATGCAGCTCCGGTATTGTTACCGCATTCAAATTACGCCCATCTGCCTCATTTATGACTGGAGAACTTCTATGAAATGCGAACAATACGAAATACGAACGAATAATAAATATGAACCAAAAGTGACGAGCGTTCGATGAGTATTTTAAAATTCCAGCTGATATTTTTTCGCACTGGTGCAGTCTCATCTATATAGTAATAAGTTTTTGTTTAAATGACTCTTGAAATGTTACTTTCAAAACTATCGTGAGTTAGACATGGGAAATTACTCACGTAAAACGACAGTGTAAGACGCGCTCGTGGCGAAGCTTGCTATATAAGACGTTCTTGATAGATCGTCGAAGTTAAGCAACGTTCTGAGCGATCACTATTTGGATGGGTGACCGCAAGTGGCATTAATATCTGAGCGCTTCCGTGTTTCGGAGGGCACGTTAAATTTTCTTGGTGGTTCCGGCTTTTAAAGCCATGCCGAAGGCCTTAAGGCGGCCTAAAGTCTCCGTCACCAGCGTTGGCCAGTTGCTCATACGAACTTACTAACAATCATACAGTCTGAGTATTGCTCTCATTATTCTGTATATAACTTATTTATTTAACCTTTTTATTTCCCAAAATTTTAAATATAAGTAGGTACATTTTTATTGCTTTAAATTAACTTGATTTTGATACAACTTTGTTTCATAATTGAATTAATTATAGTTTACTTAAATATTTCAATGTAGTTATCATTATTCATTCATTATATATATCTGGGACTACCCATTTGCGGGTGAAGGCCTCCTCCAACCTTTGCCAATCGTTTCTCTGCTGAGCTAGCCTAGTCCATGCAGAGCCCGCTATTCCCATTGTATCGTCGTGCCATCGCCGTCTCGGTCTGCCACGGGGGCGAGCTGTGCTCCGGGGGTACCAGTGAAGGACTTTTTCACTCCATCTTCCGTCAGTAGCTCTTGCCACACTTACATTGAAATTATTACAATAATACTTAGAAAATCTCTAGAGAATCAAATTAACATATAGTTGGTTCGTTTGATTTTTTCCTCGCTGGCCTTTATAGCCGGCCATAAAAAGGAATGGCGTCCGAGTCTAGCGTGCTACGCGAGTAGCTACTGAATAACAGCTGGTACATTCACTTGATGTCGAATATAGGTACTATGGTGTGATTGTAAGATTGTGTAGACTGTGCGTGTGGACTATTCAAAGATGTGCTATATTCTTGCTACCGAATAATAGCTGTAAGATTGACTGAATGTGTAAATTTAAACATGTGCAAAACAATATTTATAGCAAGCACTATTTTTATCGGTACTAGTTTAACTTACCTCCTAAAGAATTAATCCAATTCATAATAATATATATTTTTTTCAATTTAGCAAGAGATCTTAAACTATATCACTTTAAAAACTATCGTGACTTGTATTAGATATTATAATAGCACACGTGTGAGACGCGACCGCGAGGAGTGACCACACTCATACCCAGATGAAAATTCTCCAGAAGATTCGAAACATTGTCGGTTTCTAAATCGACGATAATTTTACGTGAGTAATTTCCCGTGTTCTATTAGAATGTACATCACTATACTTGGTTAGCAGCTAGAACTTTCAAAACAACTTCACCAGCTGTTTCGTGAGGACAAACCTTGTCCGAGCCCGATGGCCTGCATTTCCGATTCAGTTGGGAAATCGAACGCTGCTGAAGTTCTTTTTGTCAGGATTCCCAGCTGGAATCGTGTTATGGGGCGGTTAACTGCCGATTATGTAATAGACGTGTGTCGAGCTTCGTAGCTTGAAAAGTAAACAGTGTAGGGAATTTGACAGTTTGTAATAGGCTTCCGTGAAAGTTGCTTCACGATTTTAACATGTAAAGGGCTTCTTCGTCTGAATTCGCCGCTACAGCCGTTACAGATGGTAATGTATAGTTAAAATGTGTCACTGAACATAATAATATACAAAATATTATTTCACTAATGTTTGACAAACTTAAAGGTAGGTAATAAGAGACTCATGTACTGATGACCACCAAATAATGAGCATAAGTTTTTTTATATGAAGCCTTTGGTGGATATTTTCAAAACTGCGATGATTCGACTCTTTATCTTAAACTGATGAATCCTGATCATGTCTACAAAATATAGCCATGAGAATGTACTTGGATGTATATTTTGAATGACTCAGACTAACTTAGGCTCGTATTCAGGGTCCATTACTCAAACGTGAATCGTATCTCAAGCGGTAATGCATCACTCAGTTTCCATAGAACTGTCAAAAAATTTATGATTGACTGAGTGCAGATTTTAAATATGAGCCTTAGACATCTGAAAATTGCCTAAAGATCTTATCGGAAATCTTCCAATCGTAAGACTAAGTTTATTGCTATCTAGGTTTAGCTTAGGTTTTTCCGTAAGTGGTTTTAAAAGCAATTGCTCCGACCATTTAACCCGACCTACTTATCTTCTTAGCGGGCATTGTAACGAGCGGTCGTAAAGTAACACCCGGGTGAACCCGGGTGGGTGCTTTTGTGAATGGGATGTCCGTTTTAGTATATTTCGATTTGAAGAGATAAACTTAACTAAAACGACACGGTTGAACAGATGTGAAAAGGGAGCGTCAGCCCTTTTTATTGGGCAACGGTCTCCCTTATCATCTTCCAAACCCTGTATTCATCTGCTTGGTCCCACCAGTCGACATGTAACGAGATTTTCCCTGAGTTTTGAATGTTATAAGAGGAGTTATCTTATTAATAAAAAATTGTACAATAATAATAACATAAGGCTTACCTTTTTTGTTCTATCTAGATGTTTTTTTACAGCTCAAGAAAAATTCTCGATTTATTTCATTTATTTACTTCATTTTCTCAGTAAAACTAGTCTATTATAAACTAAGCTTTATACTTCTTATTAGTTTCCACTAGGTTGAATATGCTCCTTAACCCATACAATAGTTATCCACACGACTGAATTAAATTACATGAGGTACCTACGTATTGAAGATACACATTCGATCTCAATTCAATAGTCTCAAGAGGAATGCCATGCTCGTAATGCATAGCATTCCATATAATATTTCATATAATGTTCAATATTATTAACATAATTCATATTTACATTTGTTAATTTTGTATTGTTCGTTGATTATAAAAGAACATTGATTAAAGTATTTCACAGTCTTTGTATAATAAATTATTCATTGTCGTTACGTTTATTCCCTTTTCAACCAAAACAATAGACAAGTATGTCGACACGCAATACTGTATTTAGAGAAATGATTTCGTGAAGGCGGTAAATTAAAATAGCGGTGAGAAATAAAAAATGTACATAAAACTTTAGTATAGTTACGTATAATAATGCAATATAAGTTATTATTCTTTTGGAATATAAAGTCTTTGAATATTTTTCTGTTAGTTAATATTTACGTACAATAAAAACCCACAAATAAAGTTATTAAAAATATATGGCACAAAAAAATTAACACCAATTTTGCTAACAAACTTTCTGCTTGATTCACAATGTACACAAAAACGATTTCAAACATTTTAGGGCTCTTTAAAAAAAATAAAGTTCAGATCGTTTAAAATAAGCTGAAAACAAAAAGGGTTTTAGTGAACCAAGTATATGTGAATCATCACTGACTTAGAGTTTTTTATAATGTTAATGATAATTTTAAGCCTCTCGTCTAAGATATGCTACAAACAAACCTGTCCAAAAAGGTTTGCAACTGCTGTCAAAGCTTTGTCAACTTACATAAAATGATCTTTGCTTCAAGTATTTAACATATTTTTCTATTAATCTACAGCTCAAACATTCTGTAAAGTCAAATGACCCGCAGTGATTAAATACTGAAGAGAAAAAGTTTGGTACATGCGAGTCAAAAAGAGTTTTTTGTCCAACATTCGTCCGAGTGAGTTATGGGCGGTGTATTCGAGGGGCCTGCAAACACTTTTACCACATGTCAGAAAGTATAGCACAACATAATATAGAAGTAACTGTGACATATAATACTTTTTAAGGAGCTTTTCAGAGGTTGAGCCTTTGGCCTGCTGACCAGATTTATACCAAGATAGCAGACACTTTTGGTTGATATGCAAACGAATTAACTTATTCATAACGTAATTTCAAATCGATATAAAGTTCGAATGAATTAATGGTCAACTACTGTGACCATTTAGGCCACCTAAAGCCATGACCAAGTAAAATCGGAATAATAAACTCTATTTCAGACAACATTCAGTCTGTGACTGGCCAAAAATGGTGATTAATACATACTTTTTATAACAGATATACCGATGTAACTTTTGCACTGGGCTTACCTGTACAACATGCCAGTCCAAAAGTAATAGTTTTCTAACTTTTAAAAATAAAACACATGGGTAGTAAGCTGACTGGGTAGTGATTTATATCGTTTTAAAAGCAAGCACTACTGTTAGAGCGCTCGCGCGAATAATGTATTACTGAGTTTTTTGAGGATTTTTTGTTCGTTCTACATAATTTCGTGAGCTTTATTGTGCATGCAAAACGCTTTGATTATTTACTGTTCCTTTAAATGCTTTTAACATTTAGAGAACTTAAATAATATATGTACATACCTACGATTTCGTGTTTGATTTACTACTCGGATTCAGAATTTAAAATCATGCGTCAACTTTATATTATTTTTACAGCGTCACATGATTATTATAGGGCGCTAAGATGGAGTAAGCTTGCTTATCGAGGTGCTGTGGTCTAGCTCCTCTTGTGGCCAAGAGGAGCTAGACCACAAGGCCTGCATCGTCTACTATGTTCTGACAATTAAGAAAATTAGACAACTATTTATATCTTAGAACTTATACAAGACACTCTTCTTGGTCTAACTAAGCTATTGCAACTAATACTTTGTTTTTTTTAACCATTTTGAGATACATTTTCGGAATAAGAATATAAATTGGTGCATCCGCTACCTGTACTTAACTGCTAGCAGCATGTGGAGTATTCATTACTTCTAAATAAATAAATTCCTTGGACATTTTACACAGCGTCATCTAATCCTAATCTAATCAACTTACTGAATGTGTTCTGGTAACAAGGTGACTGATATGTTTTTTATATTTTTTTTGTAAATACACAAATAGAAAGACACTCAAACTCGGAACAAATTTCTGTAGAATATACTCGTAAGTACCTATACAAACATTTTACGTCTCAGGCGGGACTTCACCTACTGCGCCACAGAGATTGTCAAACTTGGATCTATTACATTGGAGTTTTGCAATATTTTGTTCGTAATACTACAGAATAAGTAATCGAACAAGTAATACGTTCATGTAGAAAATGCAAAATCACCAAGGATTAGCGGTCACCATCACGATCCGTCCAATCAATTTGCGTTACAAAGATACTTTGTACCCTCGAGATCCCCTTTCGGATCCATTAGGCTCTTTATACAGACGTACAATCAGGTTTTATTTACGTATATATTTGACTTTTCTTTTTGTTTTGAGATTATCCATTATTGGATAACATGGTATTGATGTATTGAAAGCGAAACGGACGCGAGCAGCCCTGCTACTCTGCAAAACGAAAAACGAAGTTTCGTGACAATTTTCGGGGTCAGCTTATGTTGGTGGATACTGAATTCGTAATAGTTCACCAACATAATTAGAACCCAAAAATTGTCACGAAACTTCGTTTTTCGTTTTGCAGAGTAGCAGGGCTGCCCTGCTACTCTGCAAAACGAAAAACTTTCCTGAAGTAGATTTCGTTGCCTCATCTTAATAAAAAAGCCGTGTTGGTCAAATGGATTAGTACTTCGACTTTCGATCCGAAGGTCGTGGGTTCGAATCCGGCCGTGCATCAATGAAATTTTTGTATTCCCGAGGTAGATAAATGATTTCCAATCGTTTGAAGATGTCTAAGGGGTAGTCAGAGTATGCCCATATAAGTACATTTTGGTACATACCCCATATTGTGCAGAAGTTAATACTCCATAACAGACAAGTGCAAGTCCATTGACGCTAATAGTATAATGCTTTAATTTTCTCATGTCAATTTTATGGTTAGAATTCTGTGGAATAATATTTAATACACTCTTTTAATGCATGTTTGACTGCCAATTATACTAATGAATATAGCGGGCACTGTGGTTTACTTTGTCGAGTTCAATGTTTGAAACATTGTACATACACATACCCATACGCTACCGCTTTGTAATCAATGTACATGAATGTATGTATACATCGCACACAAATGTTAGTATGTTAGGCTTTGTGCAGTGAATAAAGCGGTGTTTAATTTAAAACAGCTAATTGTTTAGTGGAAGATTTCAATTATGGCGCCCAACGTGGTGCAAAATTTGGTTGGCATATACCTTGGATTTAAATAAATTAGATGTTTTACGCTCATGTTATTTTACGCAGAAATGGCTTTGAAGCCTTCCTATTTAGCTGTCTGTTTATTAAAATTAAATTCAGTATAAGTACCCACATTTTATCCAATAAGATCTGTAGATTGTTAAAAAAAATAAAAATAAAATTGCTAATATTGGTCTTTAGCATGAACGTAATAAGAACTTTCGGTTTTAGTCATATATTAGCTAGTCAGTGTTAGAACTGAATCAGCGCCAATGTTCAAAACCATGGTAGCTTAAAAAGTTTTTAGTTCTGAAGAATCAGCTAGAGTTTATCGTTTCTTCTATTCTTAACAAAAAATCAAAATTAAATCAGAACTACAATATAAAATAAATATTCCTGGACATTCCACACAGCGTCATCTAGTCCCAAGCCAAGCAATTTAATACTTGTGTTATGGTAACCAAATGACTGATAGATATACTACATAGATACATTTTTTTTATGTAAATACATACATTTTATACATTTTTATATGAAGCCAATCGATCAAAGTATGTCGTCTAAACGATGCAGGCAATACATGTATGAACATTCTGTACCTGCAAACTGCCTATGGTATAATCAGTTTTATTAAACCATTGAATCATCAAATAAGAATTTACCCGACTTTACAAGGATTTTATTGTTTTACGAGCGATTGTAATATTTTACGGTACCGTAAAACACGTAAAACACGTAAAACTGCTATTGAAATATGTCAAATGTGTGTTTCTGTCGCGGTCGGCATACCAAGCTCACTTTGTACCTTCTTATTACATTTTTACAGCCATTTTATATTAATAAAGGGCGCGTATTTTCTCATTTCATTCTAACAAACGAATTTCACTTTAGTTTCAATCATAAAACATAACTCACAGACATTGTGGTGTCTAAATTAACATTGTCTTCTTACGTAATAAGAATTTCGAATGAAATACAAAATCCCTCTCAACACGATATGCCTCCCTGCCAAGTTAGTATTATTATGTACACAGACGAGTAATAAAAATGTGTTTTGAAATGTGAAGAAAATGAATTGATCAGAATCATCATTGTCGATATATTCGTCACACAATAATATCTTACACGCGATAAAATGTCGCAACCCGAAATGAAGCGTAAAATACGACATTCGATTATCAGACATTCCATTTCTGTTCCGGGGCGGAGCGGTAAGTAGGCGTCAAACCGTACAGCCTCCTCAAAAGACAATACAAACCTCTCAGTCAAAGGTAAAGAAAGAAAGCGACGAATCTAATAAACGAAGCCCGTATCCATCCCGTTTGTTTTTACACATCCAGCACTATATGAGCCCCTGCACGTGCGGCGACCTCCCCTCGTTAGCTGATATCGATATGATTTGCGGGAAACGCAGAAGATCTCGATAAATTGGTCGCGATGGACGTCCAATTCTCGGAAATGGAAGGGTACACCCATGGGACCGGCTTTCACAATAGACCTTTCCGAATGAGAGCCATTAATTCGCATCTTTGTTTTATAAAGGCACAAAGTGACGGGAATTGACGTTATGTGAGCTCATTTAACGATAATTCAGTTCAAAAATGGTTCTCGGACAGAAACGTTTAAGCTCGTTCGCCCTTTGCTTTTTGCTAACGAGGTTAAGCTAAGGGCATTACGTCCAATTGCCTTGTGATAAAACGTATTGTAATTTCGCGAATAGGGTTAGCGTTAGCGGCTTTTAATAAAAAATAGAATATAAATTTCCCGAACTGAGTATTAAATGACTCGGCCATTCGGCTACAATTACCCTTACGACCCTTTTCAATATTTATGAAGAGGAATAATAAAATAATACAAAGCTTTAAGAGCAGCTTGAACTTACCAATATTCATAACCCGCCTCCGAACTAGACATTCGAGGTTGCTGTACACCGCGCATACCAATTGGCCGAATGAAGATTTTATTGATAAAAATCACGTAAACCACAAACAATGCTAGCGGTTGTTTCTTTTTTATGAAACTATAGAGTGGATGAGAGATGGCGGATTTACGACTGTTTGCGGGGCAACGAATCTGTTCATACCGATCGGAACGGGCTCACATGAGAGACATAAAATCTCGCATAGAAAACGAGGCCCAATAAAATTTTCCTTTTATTTGCAGCGGGGACAGATCGCCGGTCTTGGCGATTTATATGACACAGTTGTCAGCTGAAACTGACTCTGTTCAGGGCATTTACCTCAAGAGTGTACCATTTGCGAGTTTAGAGCGCTGTTTCTTTTCTTTATTGCCATATTTCATACAAAATACTCCCCCGAGGCGGGTTTTAGTGTTAGAGAAATCACTTTGGAGGACATGAAACAAATTTAGTTGTTCTCTGTTATGAATTACGGTCGTTTCCGGATTACTTTTTTATGAATTTGCAATTTCAGCGTAGTCCGTAACTCAAGCTAGACAACATGACATTCCATCTTCGCGAAATCAAAACCAAAACTCGTTAATCCTCCTGACCTCTAACAACCAAAAGATTATGATAAGCCAAAACGGAGTTACTTGAATAAACTGTTCAAATTATACAGTCGTTTGAAACTCTCTCTCGTACCGTACACTTCGTAATGGTCCAAAAAATGGGTCCACAATATTAAAGTAGGCTTCAACCCGGACTTTCATTCCCGAGTAAGTCTTTTATACTGCTTTTACATCGATAGGGACGCAAATTTGAACATCCACTGCCCTGTTATATTTTTATAGGCAGTTCATAAAATAACTTTTTCGAATACATTAGAAGAGCGTTTTGGCTCGCAACGTTTGCTAGAGAGTAATATTTTTAACGTTTATTGGTGTTTTGCATAAGCTGCGAGTGTATAAAATGTTTTCGGAATATAATTTTGATGTCTATGTAAAAGCACCCAGTGATTTTACGCAAGCTTGTAACACCTCCAACTTTTTGTTCAGTGATTCTAATGTTTACAATTTTTAATTAAACAAACAGTGTGCTACACACGTAAAGTTCTATGCTTACGGTTTGTAAATTTGCCCCTTTTGAGCGCGGTGTTGGTTTGGGTTTTTAAAATTAAAAGGAAATAAGGAAGCTAAGTAATTGACTAGTGTGTAAATATATCCTCGCGTAACTTCCTCGCTATCTTGTTTACTTGAGCACAATTTCTTTTCACTTTGCTTTCTGTTTCAATATTTTAATCGGCGAGTAAGTTATACTTCAATGTTTTTCCTATCCTATCTCTGTTTTGAAATAAAAACTGACCACAAATGAACTTACATACACGCGATTGATTCTTACAGCATGTAAAACTCTATACTTTCGATACACTCAAGAATCAACCAACCATTTATTGACAGCTCGACTGATATAGATCTGTAGGCCTACTTTTCAAAGCAAACAAGAATACGCCATATCGCGATAATTATCTTCGTCTAGCTTATTTCGGTAAATACACTGGATAACCGTTTATTGAAACCGATTATTTTATGTTTAACAATAATAATATGATACTTTGTGTGCTTTTACCATTGTCTTTCCTGTGAATATGGCCAACTTAGCTGAAAGGATGATTTAGGTGCTGGGCAAGCCTATTCCATCTCAACAATGTCCCAAGCACTACAATGTCCCGTTAAGTGTAGGCAAAGCTTGCCTCCTGACTCTGTATAAATCATCAAGTAAAGATGTAAAGGCATGTTGCAAGGCTTTTACGTGTAAACCTTCGATTCAAAAAGTCGAAACGAAACATTACTTTCCGACGTTTATAATCTTAACACCGAACTTGTTATAAGTTCGTAGAGCTACCTCTCAATACCATCAGAATTTTCCGCAGTTCGCATTTCGGCGACGAATGCGTCCCGCGATCCGAGCGATATTTCACTTGGCCCCGGAATTCATAACTCGTTGTGATGTAGGACCGACTCCCGGCTCATTCCCCATAGAGCTACTTATGATGCTGCTTGAGCACGCCGCAGTGCAGCGAACTTAGCACTCCCAACTTACAAAACAGTTATTGAATAAATTATATCAGTATTATTTCAGTCATCTGGTTACCATAACACAAGCATTAAGTTGCTTAGCTTGGGACTAGATGATGTGTAGAATGTCCAACCAAGGATCGTTATTTATTTATAATTGAGAATAATTAGAGGATCTCGTCTCGTATACGAATGTTAGGTATTTCTTCGGCATAGTCATATTATTTGTGTTGTGATTATTTCATCAAAACGCATCATAACAGTAAGTATGAAGTGATTCACTCTAATGCAATATGAACCTCGTTCACATCATAATTTTTATTTTCTACAGTATTCACCCATTTTTTGGACATCTGTATCTTTTACACTGTGGATCTTATATGGAATTATGTGGCACGTCATAAAGTCGCGAAGTGACGTCAAGAATGTGCACTGCGTTTTTACACAGATGATAAAAATGTGTTATGACATGCTTACTTACTGTTTACTGGTGTTTTATGAAGGTATATCCATTAGGTTTATGAAAACCTGCTGTTGACATCTTAAACACATAAAATTTGCTGTTATTGTGCTTGGTTGTGTGTAAAATGACAATATTTTCTTATCTCTTGTATTGACACTTGAGAATTCAATAGTGGCAATTTGGAGTGTCGCAAAAGCTAAACTAAACTATCTAAAATTAATGCCATCCTTTTTATTCCAATCGCTATGAAAGGGATGTCAACATTTTTGGTTAGTTAAGTTAAGCTTTTGCGATACTCCGAATTGCCACTAATATAAACTTTAATTTCGTAAGTAAAGAGCAATTTCCTGCACTTTCGAGATGTTCGAGAACAGAAGTTAATAACTCCTCTTTTGCATTAATATCTCTTTAACCGGCTTCAAAAAAGAAAGAGGTACTATGTTGCACTGTATGAATTTTTCTATTCAGAATTAGTGAAACCCTCGTTCAAAAACCTGAAATGAAATTAATGGTGGAAGCAATAACAAAATTTATAGCAAACGAATATGCTATAGATTTTCTCTCAAAGTTAACTGAGATTTATGAAAATATTCACAAAGCATCATCCGTCTCCAATATTTCACATACTCGAAGACGTACTATTTGATACAGTGCCAGAAATAAATCAGATTTCCCTTGCTCGGAAGTTCCCGGGCGACCTTTGTGGTCCAATTCTATTCACTTTACAGGTCCATGTCAAAATAGATTTGGATACACGTTTAGATACTGATATGTCATATAACTAATAACACTTGAATAAATGCGGTGGTTTCAATCACAACTAGTCATTGATCGGTTCATATGTTGAGAACCATCAAACCTTGGCGTGCCAAAGAAATATACATACATTCGAGAATTTATCTCACTTAACATAATTATGCCATACATTCGTAATATAACACACAACTTTCAAACACATACCTACTTGAATGTTCTTTAAAACATCCTTAGAAGATTTTTAATATCTGAAGATCTTAACAAAATGTCTACCGACTTTGGATCGCTCCTTATCAGAAGGTGATATCTGTCTTGTACAGTAGGTACGTTCAATATTACTTAAGAGATCGTTATTGAATATTCAGGAAAAAAATTACATACTTATTTACTTCTGAAACAACAAGAATACCTATAGCTTGGTCAGATTGAGACTGTCATTGCTCCTTTGTACATCAATAAAATTTTCCACTCGAAAAAATTGTATACGGTTATAATGAGCACTTTGTTACGAGTTTCCAGATGCTATCTACGATATATCGATCGTTGCCAAGCATGATGAATGCATGAGTACGTCATAGTTACTGTCAACAGTGACAACCACAGACCAGAACCGTAATGGCTTTACCATGCTTACATATAATAATATGACGGGCAGTAAAAGACAAACAGGAATCATTTCAATCCAATGTTTCAATCCGCAAAATGCTAACAGAATCATATTGATCTAAGGAAGAGGAAACAACCAGTCGTATCTTCAGACATTCGAGGGTTATGAGAGTAGACAAAGTTACGTCCAAAACTACATTTATACATTATTCTGCAGTAGTCAGCATTACGAACATTTGGTTGGCCCTTTTTTTTTAATATAAATTTTTATTTACAGAAACTAAACTACTACATAATATTTACATAACTGTTCAAAATTCTACATTTCTACAATCGCTTCTAAATAGAAACGATAAAAATATGTAAGAATTGTCGTTCGATGTCATGCAATGTTTAGAATGTTAACTACTTAAAAATCTAGGCATGTACCAAATGTGCATTTGCAATACTAATACATGTTCATTCGCATCAAAATTAGACGATTTCTTTAGATATGTTTAAACATCCCTTATAGACATTATAATAGCACACGGGAAATTACTCACGTAAAATTATCGTCGATTTAGATACCGACAATGTTTCGATTCTTCCGGAGAATCTCCTGGGTCTCTCGCTGTCGCGTCTCACACTGATTTCCGTGTGCTATAATGTCTAATACAACTCACGATAGTTTTGAAATTGAAACAGTAAATCATTTATAGATATCTTTACAGGATCTGGAAATGCTAAAGGTTCGAAAATGTCTTCAATATTCCTGTCCATAACTCCATAATATAAATTTCGTATTATTTTCACTACATTATTGCACAATTCGCAGGCCGTATTTACTATTTTCGGCTATGTTTTCACTCGCCAACATCAACAAGAGATGAAACTTTTCTGAAGGCTCTAGAAACTTTTCATCGACTAATCCCGCCGTGCCCGCGCTAAATTCTCGATTTACAATAGCAGATGTCTGGTCCACTTCTTTGGATTTTTAAAGCAAACTGATCTTTATTTTTGTGAAATAAGATTCACTATCACTTTTCTAGTAAATGAGCTTACCTGATATGACTTGGCCGCTTGTTTCGAAATACTGAGTTTATATAGAATAGATAAAAATATGCTCCATGAGAATTTTCTGTGAAAAGTTTTAAGCCATTGAAAAGTTACGTATAAAAAAATTAAATATGTACGACTGTATTCCCAAGATATGGTAAGTAGTCAAAATCGCTAGACATGCAGCAGATCGCAGAAATCATATTAGTAATCACACTATCACACTAAATCACACTATTAACACGTGTTACGTTACGTGTGTGTGTAAGTATGTGTGTTTGTTACTCTTTCACACTCAAACAGGTGGACGGATTTAAATGAAATTTGGTACCAGGATTTGCTTATCCTACCCTGGATTAAAAAATAGGCTACTTTTGTTACCGGTATTCCCACGGAAACGGGAACCGCGGAGCGCAGCTAGTAATTGTCTATGACACAAATGGGGAAGTAAAAAATTGTATCTGGCAACACTGCCTCTTGCCTCAAAATATTTCTAAGTGCATATGTGCATCTGTGATTTCAAATAAATTTAAATAATAAAATAACTTCTTTTAATTCAAAATTAGACCAAAAAGGTGTAATTTACATGGTGCCGAAAACTTTCAGTCTATATTCAAATCCCAAAACAGTGTACTTCGGTGGATTTTTTCGAGTTGAGATTTCGCCGGCCGGCAGCGCAAACGCAACGGCAAGACGCCATTATTTTTTGAAGCGTGTGCATGCGCAGCATTTTGATGTCGAGTGAATGCAGAAAACTAATCGCCGCTCGAGGCCAATGCAAGGGATCTCTCACGCGTTTGGAAAAATTATTCAGCGATGATAAAAAACAATTTACACTAGATGAGCTTCAGGTACGAAAACAAAACCTAATTGATGTCTATGCAAAGTACCAGGACATACTATTGAATCTACAGTTGTTGGATGAGAAGGAAGAAGAAAGCGATGATGATGGAGATGACCCAGAGGAGCGGTACTTATCGCTGTTGATTACCTTAGAGCGTCACATAAAGGTCTACAATCGTCAACCAGATTCGATCAAAGACTCCAGAGATCAAAGTCATCATGCCGCTGCCAAGCTCCCAACACTGGACATACCAACATTTGATGGAAAAGATATATCCACTTACAAACCGTTCATGGAAATGTTTCAAGCGGTTGTTCACAATGATACAAGAATTACAGATGTACAAAAAATATGCTTTTTGAAGAAGTATTTGAAAGGAGAGCCCCTGCAAATAATTGATAATTTACCAATCATTGGTAAATCTTATGAAGCTGCATTGGAGTTATTGCAAAAAAGATATGATAATCCAGCCTTATTAGTTCACAATCATGTGAGCAATTTGCTGGATATGCCAAACATTCAGCGCGGCACTGCGCAACAACTAAGAGATCTAACAGCTAGAATTAGGCAGCATATTACTGCATTGAAGAACCTTGACCAACCAGTTGCAGAATGGAATGCTATTTTATCATGCATATTAATGCGCAAGATTGACTCCTTGACCGTCAGATTATTCCATGCTGAGAGGGATACAACGAAGGTGGTAACTGTGGAAGAGTTACTTGGCTACTTGGACAAGCGAGCAGCAGCCTTAGAGGCCAGCCCATCCTTTGCTGAAAAGGTGCAAAGCAAAGCGAAGTCTTCGGTGAGCCTGTCAGTGATGAACAAAAGTGAATATCTAAAGTGCTCATTGTGTAGCCAAGTGCATAAGTTATACAAGTGCCCTAAATTCAGTGCGGAATCGGTTAAAAATAGATTAGAATTTGTTACAAAAAGCAACCTGTGTCAAGTGTGTCTGTCGTTTCATACACAAAAATGCAGATACAAGTTTAAGTGTGCTGTATGTAGTTCTAGTTCTCACAACTCTCTGCTGCATCAAACAGAAGTTACACCTGGACCTGGAGCAAAGGCAAATGATGGTAAACCTGCAGAGCCGGTAAGTCTGCACATTTCTCAGCCCCTGACTGCAAGTGTAGTGCTTCCCACTGCCAAAGTTATGGTCACCGGAGCCAACAATGAGAAGTTCATTGTAAGAGCACTTTTAGACAGCGGTAGCCAGTCATCATTTTGCACTACAGATTTAGCTCAAAGGTTAGGATTGCCTCTCATTGATTTGCATAAAAATATTTCAACGCTAGGTGATGTTTGTAACAGCCATACAAGCAAGGGAGTGCAATTGCAATGTGAATCATTACAAAATAATTTCAAATTCAATGTTACTTGCTCAGTAATTAACAAGATCACTGCAAATGTACCTCAAAAACCAATTGATTTAAGCAGCTTCACAATACCTAAATATGTTAATTTAGCAGACAAAGATTTCCACACTCCAGGAGAAGTATCAATATTACTTTCCTGTGAAGTATTCTTCAAAATTATAATTGACGGCAAGATAGAGGGTGGCCCAGCTGATCCCATCTTATTGAATACACAACTGGGGTACATAATCTCATCCCCAGGATTTTCCTCTGTTGATACAGCCATCGCTATGCATACAGTCACAAGCCCAGAGCTGGATCATTGCATTAGCCAGTTCTGGGAGGCAGAAAAGGTACCAGATGTATATCATGAGTCTCTGCCTGAGCACGAGTATAGCGAAAAGGCATTTAATGAATCGGTTTCATTACAAAATAATACATTTCAGGTCAAGTATCCGCTCAAGGTTGAATTGCAGGACATTGACCCTTCAAATTCATTTGCAATCGCTTTGCAAAGATTATACAATTTAGAAAAAAGATTTTTGAAAGACCCTAGCTACTATGACTTATACAAGGCTTTTATACAGGAATACATAGAGCTGGGGCATGCAAAATATATTGATACAAAATGCTGTGACCCTATTGATCAGCCGCTGTTTTTTCTACCTCATCATGGGGTACTTAGATTAGACAAGCAAACAAACAAGTTGAGGGTTGTTTTTGATGGTAGTTGCAAAAACAAAACTGGCCTAAGTCTCAATGACTTAATGTGCAATGGACCAGTCATACAAAATTCACTTTTTGATATATTGTTGCTATTTAGAACATATCAGTACACAATTCAATGTGATATTCGCCATATGTATAGAATGATTAAGGTTCATCCTGACCACCGTTGCTTACAAAACATCCTTTGGCGCGAAAACGGAGTCATACAGGTCATACAATTACAGACTGTAACCTATGGATTGACTAGTTCAGCTTACTTAGCAACAAAATGTCTCATACAATTGGCAAATTTATACAAGGATAAATATCCATTGGCTAGCTCAGCAATCATAAATAATTCATACATAGATGATATTCAGGCAGGTAGCAGCACATTAGAAGAAACCATGCAGCTCAAAAATGAGCTGAATTCACTCTTGAGTCATGCTAATTTCAAGTTACATAAGTGGGTCTCAAACAGCTCAGAATTGCTCCATGATATACCTCAAGACACCTTAGGCTTCAGTCGCAAGGATTTAGATCAAGATAATTCAATTGTCAAAATATTAGGCATATCCTATGATGCCAATAGTGATGCATTCCTTCTAAATGGTCGAGATATAGCTCCCACTAAAGTTCCAACTAAAAGAAGTGTCCTAAGTACAATAAGCAGACTATTTGATCCCATGGGGTTTGCTGGGCCAGTCACTATGAGAGCCAAACTTTTCATGCAGGAGTTATGGCAACATGATTTGCAATGGGACACCCCATTGCCTGTAAATTTAATAGACTATTGGAATAGTTTTTATGCAAGTCTGGTAGGCATGCCAGAAATAGTTATACCACGCTATGTACAAATAAAAGATGGTAGTGAAATTGAATTGATTGGCTATTGCGATGCATCTACAAAAGGGTATGGCTGTTGTGTTTACATAAAAGTGAAAAATGATGGTGAATGCAGTACACATTTGCTTTGCTCCAAGTCCAGACTCAATAGAGCTAATTCCAAATTAACCATACCTAAGTTAGAGCTCAATGGAGCTCTATTGTTGGCAAAACTGGCATCACATGTAGCACAACTTTTAAAAATTAAAAATATTCATCTTTTCTCTGACTCTAAAATAGTTCTAGGCTGGCTGGATTTGTCGCCTGTAAAGGTCCCTGCTTACATAGGAAATCGCGTCAGAGAAATTAAAAAATTGACTGAGAAATCATTGTGTCACTTTCACTTTATACCGGGGATTCTCAACCCAGCTGATATCTTATCCAGGGGTTCCGAACCTATGGATATTATCGATAATTCATTATGGAAGCATGGCCCTGATTATTTATTAGAATGTAATAATAATTATAACCTTTATTTGGCTAATATTGAAAGTCCATTGGAATATATCAATATTCCTGAAATAAATACAGTGTGTGCAATAAGCATTTCCAAAAATGATGATATTGAACCATTCCTTGAAAATTATTCAAGTTTATATAAAGCGGTGCGCATTATGGTGTATGTATTGCGCTTTGTTTACAAATGTTCAGGAAAAGGTAGTGTAAGCTCTGCAGAGATAACTGTAGGAGAGTTCAGAAAGGCTTTGTGCCATATTCAAAAGATGGTTCAACGCCACTATTTTGCTGAAGAACTGAAATGCATAGCTGAAAAAAGGCCTATCAAAACCTCGCTGAAGTCTCTACATCCATTTCTAGATGACAATGGTGTCATGCGTGTAGGAGGTAGACTACAAAACGCTGATATCAAGTTTTCCAAAAAATTTCCTATTATTTTGCCAAAGCATTGTCACATTACAAAATTAATTATTGAGCAGGAACATTTGTCATTAATGCATGCAGGTTTAAAGCTGGTTCTAAGCAGTTTAGCGCAAAGATATTTTATAATTAATTCTGTGAGGGAAGTCAAAAGTGTAATCCACAAATGCATTGTCTGTGCTAGACTTAAGGCAGAAACTGCCAAGCAACTTATGGGCTCTTTGCCCAAAGAACGTGTGAGCCCTGCTCGGGTGTTTGAAAGGGTGGGCATTGATTACTGTGGCCCTTTTGATATAAAACAATCATCAAAGCGAAACAGCGTTATTAGTAAAGGTTATGTCGCAGTAATTGTTTGTTTCGCCTCTAAGGCTATACACTTAGAAGTTGTGTCCGACATGTCCACTGATACATTTCTAGCAGCATTTAAGAGATTTATCTCTCGCAGAGGCATCCCATCAGCTGTTCATTGTGACAATGCTAGCACATTTAAAGGTGCAAATAATCAACTTAAAGATTTATACAAATTACATAATAGTCAACAATTTCAAGATAAAGTCAATTCTTATGCATTGCAAAAAGAAATAAAATTTCATTTCATCCCAAGTTATAGTCCAAATCATGGCGGCTTGTGGGAGGCGGCCGTTAAGTCCGCCAAGTTTCATCTTAAAAGAATTTCAACATGCAAGGTATTTACATATGAGCAATTCAGTACAATAATGACAGAAATAGAGAGTATATTAAATTCACGTCCACTTCTAGCAAAATTTTCTCAAGATTTAACTGATTTTTCATGTATCACTCCAGGACATTTCATAATTGGCAGCTCTTTAACTGCCATTCCTCAACATGATATAACTGAACAGCCTATGAACCGCCTTCGGTTTTGGAAATGTTGTGAGCAGGTGCGGCAACATTTTTGGAAGGTTTGGTCAAAGGACTACTTATCTTCACTCAATGAAAGAACTAAATGGAGAAAGGTATTACCAAATCTCAAAGTAGGTGATATAGTTCTATTAGTAGATAATAATACCCCACCCCTTCATTGGCCCTTAGGGAGAATTACTAGGGTTATTTGTGGAAAGGACAACTATGTAAGAGTTGTAGAGATTCAAACTTCAAATAAGAAACTTCATACTCGGGCCGTATCAAAGGTTGTGCTTTTGCCCGTAGAATAATATTATTTTTTAAGAGTTAGGTATTTATCCATGCTCAATGGTTTGTTAAATTAATATGTACCTAGTGTTAAAGTTAAAGTCTTTTAAATTTTTAATTTTTGTAAGTAAATAATTTAAGGTTAAGATAGCTAAGTTAAATAAGCTTTTCCTCCCCCCCCCACCATGTCTATGACACAAATAAGGAAGTAAAAATTGTATCTGGCAACACTGCCTCTTGCCTCAAAATATTTCTAAGTGCATATGTGCATCTGTGATTTCAAATAAATTTAAATAATAAAATAACTTCTTTTAATTCAAAATTAGACCAAAAAGGTGTAATTTACAGTAATGAATATATTTAATATTCTTCTTTATGTTTTTTAGGTTATATAATGTTAACAGTGCGCTTTTTATTTCATCATTAACATAATAAAGCTTTTTAATATTATCTATGTTGTTTTGTCATTAGTGAAATAAACTGACTTCGCAACTGTTGTATCTGCTGGAAACTAAGCCAGGATTATGGTAGCATATTTTTCAGTCGATTCCCCTACTTTTATGCTGGATTTGTGGTGTGTTTGTTATCGTTAGCAAACTTTCGATCTTTGAAGTTTATGTCGACTTAATATAAGTTTCAGTGATGCTGGTCTCTCGTGGGTTTCCTCGCATTTATATACTCTCTGGTCTGACGTTGTACCGACTTGTACCATGGTTTATTAATACCACTGCATATTCTTTGTGTGGGCACTATCTTAAACAAACCACCTACTCATATTGTATAAACATATTGTATGTACATAACAGAGTATAGTCCGGTGAAGTTACAAAGGCCCTGTTATACTTTCGAATAAAAGGTATAAATTTATGTGACTGTCGGATGTTTATTTGTGTAACTGTTCAAAGTTTATTTTAACCTTATTATTCAGATCCATCTGTCATTTTAGTAAGGCATGGTAAAATATTGTTTTGTCTATCATATTTCATTAGCGACTGCTTGAGCTAACAAGCTTGTAGGTCTATTATGAATGGATGTATATTTCTAACGTTCACTCAGTTACAACATTTTAGTGGGAATATTTGAGAGTTTTAGGATGTTTAGGATGTTAGGATGTTTGTGTTCAAACACGCACAAACCGATTCAGAGTAAACCTGAAAGTTATAGATTACTTAGGCTGTTGTCAACAGAGCTACACAAGCAAGTATCTATTTCAGTTTCGTTCCAACAATAAGTTATATAAAAGGGTGGATTAAGGTGAAACGAAAATTCGTTCCTTGACAAACCCGCAGAAAACTTTCTGACCGAACTTTAGTTTGTTATTTGTACCCGAGGCCTACAGATGCCGCACAAAGGTTCGACATGCCAATAAATAACAAGAAATTGTCTTCGTGATACCCGATATATCATGCACAGTTTATATTATACGCAGGTCATCTTTCTTAGCTTTCCGTTACTATGGGTCATGTACACGTACAGGCTGGTTGAACATAGTATAGGTCATAGGTTTTTGAAATGATGAAACTTTTAAGGCTAAGAACTGACTTCTCTTACTATTTATAAAATACGATTGCTGTTAAGCCTTGGTGTTATCGCACAATCGGAAATAAGGCTGAGGAACATAAAATAATTATGTTCGGTCACACAAAATGTTGTGTCAAACGTTGATGACAAGTCATTTTGTCATGTCTTTGACCTTGAGCTTTTCTCCCCTTCTTGCTACTGCACGTCAAATGATGGAGTAGATGTATATTGAGCTGAAATATTGTAATCTAGCAATAAACGTATTTTTTTATTTCTTAAAACGTATTTTTTTATAGTTTGGGATTAGTAAATGAGCGCTGAATCACCTGTGTGTAGTCTTTATTTATCCACGCGAACGCCCCGCGCCCCTCCCCTCGTCATTTTATATCTAGACTCCGTGCCGAGCGCACGTGTCGATCTGATTTATGACCTACTGAATAACTTACACTTCACGTTTCCCCATTTATCAGAAACGCTGATAAATAAATCGCGCACAATAGTATTTGTATTGACTGAACCGCTTCGGTAAATATTTTAACTGTTACCTATCCATTAATGGGATATCGGGGCGTAATCGTTAAAATTATTTGCGGATACTGTTAATTGATATCGGGGGAGCCTAATAATTTTACGGTCCACCGGTGGTCATTAAACAAATCCAGAATAATTAATATTTTGAGCTAATGCGATTCAGTGTATTTTAATTGGTTTTAATGTATCTACTTTTGAAGTTTCGTCAGTTCATTTTGATTATCTAAAATGCTGTTAGCAATCACTTAATGGGTCGAATAACCCATTTACATGTTTAATGAGTGTGCGTTGTTTTATGAATTTTCCTCATCGCTTTCGCGGATTGTGTAATTTTTCTTAAATTCACAATAATTCTCTCAGGAAATGTCCTGAGTTTTCGTATAAATTATTCATACAGTTGCTGACTCTACATCTGCTCGAGTCGACACTTTCTCTATATAAAGAAACGTATCTAAATAATGTTTATTTGCTGAATCTGCGGGATACACCAGGCACTATACAAAAGGCTCGACATTTTAAGACAAGGGATAAAAATCTATTGTTTAACTTTAAGAAATTTAAATATCGTTTGATCTTAGAACCCCGACAGTCAGGTTAATACTATGAAGTTTAACGATTATATTAGAAATCTTCTCATCCCTCTTTTTGGGGGGGTTAAACATTATCTATAATGAGTAATAATATTTTGAAATTTTATCGATTACTTTTTGAATACTAAAATGGTATTTGTTGTGGTTCAGTGCAGTAACTTTTACTTGTTTATTATATACGAGTATTATTACTATTGATAGTTCTGTTTTCCTTACGCTCTCTAATCCACTGCATATTGTGTCTGACGTAATTACGTCATCTTCATAGATAATAGTGTCCTTTATCGGTATTTGGTTTTCAGAACATAACCTAATAGTACTGATTATTGGATGATCTATCCGACTGGACGTCTGTCGTCATCACGTCATATCCACTCGTTTATTTCGGTTTACCGAACATAGCCGATGCTTCTTCGGGCAAGTGAAACTGAAGACAGCAACCAGCTACTCCTTAATGTATGATTACAAACCTGTGAGTTACACTCTGAATTATTAAGTACGCTAGGAAATTGCATTAATGTACCGCTGGGGATATCTACAAAGGTTTTAATGATATTTAACTTGGCTTGTGTAACCCTTGAGGTCAATACTGATTAAATATTGATCAATCTGGACTATTCAGAGGCGCAAGGGGCTTTAACGAGTTGAAAGACTGAAAATATATTGAAGCGCTATTGTCTTCAATGATAAAATTAAAAGGTGTTCTCAATTAAAGCACAAATTGTTTGTGTAAAGTGTGATCATGTGTATTTGAACGTACATTAAATGTAAGTTCGTATAACTCTGGTGACGGAGTTTTTAGGCCTCCGTCATGGCTTAGCGTCTTCAAAAGGCGATACCGACAATTTGACATGCCCTCCCTAATCACAGATAGACATGATATGAAGAAGTCTAGACGTTAGAGGATTATTAGAGCTCGGATATTACAACTTTACAACAGATTTAGCAGATATTTTTTTAATCTGTTGCCGTCTTTTCAATGACATCAGAGCGACAAGAAAAAAGTATTTTCTAAATTATTGATAAAATATTATGAATAATAGGGTAAGATTGGATGGTGAGTATGGTGTGGTGATTATCAAAAAAGTTAATTAATACTCATTCATTTTAAAATAAAACGAGCTTTCTTAAGCTCCGGTGAAAATATACGAGCTGTAGTTTAAGGAAACCGCTTTCCCCAAGGTGGTTCCGGGTAAATACATTAAACTCACTCCACTCTTGTGCAATTTGTTTCAATTTCGCCGGCGATTCGCACCAATCACTTGCGCTGTGGTTTCGCTCCCGATTTTTGAGGACATTTGTCGGGTTTGCGGGGTATTTATTGCGTAATTTGTATTGCGGTAGAGGGAATAAAATTACTTGCATTTTATACGTAATACTATCTTGAGCTCTTGAATGTTACACCGTTTATAATATCGTTTTGTTCACAAATGTACTATGACAACGCTTTTTTAAGTAAGTAAAAATTAGACAGATTTTTTATCATGGGCTGATCTATTACTGTTATTCCAGGGGTTGAGTAAATCAAGCCTTAAAATACAAATTATACAAATAAAAATATTTTTATTTTGGAACCAGTAACAATGTAAACTTAATGCTAATTAAAACGATACTGACAGCAAAAGTATGAAACTGTGTCGCTATCAGTAACGCCCTCCTCTTGACAAGAGTTATTCAAATCAGAAAAAATAAAATACATAATATGGACTTATCCCCCCTGGGCCCCTTACCTGAACAGGTGCCGAACCAACAACTTTTATTCCGGAGAACTAATATTAGGGGACGAGATGATTCTAACTCATTCAAACAATTTTAGGTAATGAGTTACTGAACATAAATTCTAGTACAAGTTATATATACGAGTACAGAAATAATAGTATGTCTTTAGTACCTAAGCCTATATGGTCTTAGTTCTTACAATGTATACCCAGACTCCATATCACTTCTGAATACCGAAGCGGTTGCTCAATATTCAGGTCGCTACACCTGAAAAATCTACTAAAACCGAACTCTAAACCAACAGAATAAGCATCAATCTTACATGCACGAGTTTCAGAAACTACAACGTACAAAGGAACTTAAAACTGAACCTTAAACCGACAAAGTAAAGCCGAAAGTTGAGTGTGGATTTCGTTGCATAGAATCTGGATTCTTGAGGAAAGTGCGGTATTCCTCAGAGGATCGATGTTCGACGGTTTAAAAGCTTGTCCGTCAATCGTGTTTTTCTTTATAAAAAGAACATTGGATAGAACGAAAATTGCTCAGGTTAAATATTTATTGAGGAGAAATGTATTTACTCTACCGGAAAGATAATTTGGAGTTTGTTTATACATTATTATACATATAAACATATATAAACTCGAAAAAAAGTGCAACCTAATCCATCCACCAACAACCCGATCTTTGAAGTACGTAAAGTTCATATTTGCTTGCGCGGCACGTTTTTCAAAGTTCAAAGAATTTCCATTGAATGCGGCTGTCTCTTCTTTGAGTTTCCTTTAGACACTCAAAGAAGAGACAGCCGCATCAGCTGTTTGAATACATCGAAGATCGAGGGTTATAGTACCTACTTTCTTCAAATATTAATATCTGAAGTGGATCCGTTGTGACTTGTGAACTTCCGACTACCACATAATAACATAACATTAACGTCCAAATACTGAAACGGTACTTAATGTAAGTGGTGCTTACTTTGTCATTATTTGTAAGAACGTCTTAAATGGTTAATACGGTCTCAGATATTTAAGTGGTGTTTCAGTAATTGGGCGAAACTCGCCGATGTGACGCTTACTCGCCAAGTGTTGCCCTCTCAAAGATTTCCCCAAAAGGTGACATAACTATTCGTGAGTCGCGGCCACAATCAGCAATAAAATACACATAATTACGAGTATAATAAACTATTAAATTTCAATCTCGTGTGTACAACGGGATATTAATTAGTAGGGGCGGCGATTACAGGAATTAATTGGGTAATCCAATATGAATTTACCGACATTCGCACACATTTTGGCACATTCTCGTGATACAGGGTGGGTTATTGTTTCATTCGTTATACTTATAGTCTACGAACTATAAGTATAACGGATACCTTGTAATTTAAGAAGAGATCCCCTTGCGAAATTTTCAAATTAAGAAGACAATCCTACTAATATTATAAATGTGAAAGTTTGTGTGTGCGTAAGTGTGTTTGTTACTCTTTCGCGCTCAAACGCCTGGACAGATTTAAATGAAACTTGGTACTAGAATTACTTTATCCTGGATTAAAAATATTCAACTTTTGATCCCGATATTCATGGGATGGGGATAGGAACTATTCACCGCGGGTAACACTGTGGGGCGCAGCAGTAATAATATAACAATAATAGTAAAAAATTATATAATGAGAGGCGAGAAGTATCGCGGTAACGATGGTGTTACTAAAATAATATAAGATTTCAATTTCAAGTTTTTTTGCTTAGTTGTAATGTGTCTGATATCCTGGTATATTTTATAGATACTCCTCTCTTTAGAGTTATTTAATTGCTACTTATTGAAGCAAGAAACATTAGAGTTTATTTTTGTGAAATAAACGTGAATTACCTAAACAAAATCGTTTTAACGATCCATAATAATAACTTCTAAGAAATTAACTTGAAAATGAAACAATTTGGTCTTTTCTTTTAATCACTAGTAAAGATACATTTTTGTTAAAAGAACACTTAGGTACACTTTTTATTAACACATTAAGGTTTATTTGAAAAAGCAATGTTTCGGCAACATTTATCTGTGAATCGGATTTAAGCATCAGAATATCTAATGAAAATGGAATGAGAGTAGTGTAGGCCTAAACATTTTAGCTAATACATAATCATGAAGTTGAAGCCTGGGTTTGGATGACTCTGAGTTAAAAGTCCGAGGATATCTATTTATTTATTTTTTAATTGAATGGGACAGTATGAACTGAATACAATACCTACGTGAAAAAATGAAATATGATCACGACTGTATCCCGGGAGCGGTAGACATTTCTTTCAGTTCATTAGGTAATTTTTTAGATCTTTTCGTAGATGTCTAAGGAGGTAGTCAGAGGTATGTCCAAATACATACATATTTGGTACATGCCCACTTTTGCAGAAGTTAACTTTCCATACGTGACAGGTTGCAAGCCCATCGACGCTGTTAGAGAGCTAACTGGTTTCCTCACGATGTTCCTCACGATGAATATATATTCTCTATGTAAATATAAAAAACATGTTACTTTATTTTATTAAGATCTATGGATTATGCAATGTAGTTCGACCATCCTGTATACGGTTTTCGTTCGACACTCATGAAAGTAATTTACCAATTCCCATTGTTTTTTCGGTCTTATGATGGTATTAATTAATTTTAAAAGAGGCAAATGCGTTGGTACGATGACATCAAAAGAACAGCTGGAGTGAAATGGATGGAAACTGCACAAAACCGAAGAGAATGGCATTATATGAAGGAGGCCTACACCCATAGGGTTGAATGTGGCTAAGAAGAAGAAGAAGAATTTTAATCGACACGTACCAATATTTTTTTTTTATAACTCTGGATTGCAATAAATATCCGGTTCACATTTAAGGCTCTAATGGGACGATTATCATATTAAATACAACATCGTTATTAGCTACGTCAACAAAACGATTAAATGGCATAGGTAAAGCGTTCATCAAAATGTGTTTCATAAATTTGCGTAACATAAACCAACGCTCCTTTCCATTAGAACGTTAGAATTGAACTCTTCAATGTCGGAGGTAATTACTTAAAACCAAAATTACTAAGAACTCTGGGTCTGTGATCATATAGTCTTTAACGCTGAAAGATACTGACTCATGTCTTCGGCGTCATAAGGTTTCGTGGCCGAGTTGTAAGGCAGCCCGGCTTAAGGGTGATCTCTTGTATCTCGCGGGTTCAAAGCCGTAAAACTTTTAGAAAGATTTTCATATATTCTCTCCTGTTCCTTTACCGTGAAGAGCCAGGATAATAAATACGGCTTTTTTTTTTAATTGTAATACTCGAAATTCCTTATAAGTTTAAGGAGTCCGAGGCACGTCCAAGTACAAATTAAGCGCATGTCCAAGCTTACTAACGCACAAACGTTTAAACTATAATTTTAGTGTGGTTAGTTTCACCCTGCTGTTAGAGGAATCTTCAAACTTACTTCGTAAACGTAATGGCCGAGTCTGGACCGAAGCGATTTCATTAAGAATTAAAGGGCATCACTCATAAACTTGAGCTTGGAAGACACAGCTCTGTTTCAGACAGTCGGTTCACTGCATAAACACTTATAAAACCTTAAGCTTTCTGATCGAGACAATCGAGAGGAATTAGAGAACTATATAACGTATTCTATCCCAGATTACTGTTTCAGTAATCATCACACTAAATGCGTAAAAATAATACTTTTAAAAAAACTTAGGCCTTTACTAGATGATTTATACAGAGTCAGGAGGCAAGCTTTGCCTACACTTAACGGGACACTGTAGTGCCTGGGACATTGTTGAGATGGAATAGGCTTGCCCAACACCTAAACTATCCTCTCAGCTAAGTCGAACATATCTACAGGAAAGACAATGGTCAATACGCGTGGGGCTGACTAGCCGAGCTTTAAACGGTGAAGGAAAACATCGTGAGGAAATTGTTAAGAGACATAAATATAACACACAACCTTAATCATTATCTCAGTATATTAACTTTTTTCTACAGAATAAACGTGGTAAATACCTGTAGAAAATTTACCAAGACGAAAAAAACAATAAAGAACGGGATTCAAAGTTTAAAGTTGATCGAATGTGCCGTAACTGAACAAACACTGTTTTTCTTTTTGTAAAGACATAAATAAAATCATTTATTTTCAGAAACTAAACAACTATATATTTTCAATACAATTAGAACAATGGTAGACATAAATGAACACATTTGTTTACAGAAACTAAACAACTATTTACAATACAATTATAACAATGGTGATGATGGCGCAACTGCCATCTTAAGGATCGTTGTAAACGATCTATACGTTGCTCAACCGATCCAAGTTACTGAATAGCAATGCTGATCCGTTGATCCAAATAGGTGCCAAACCTCGAAAAGAAAAATACATTTTTGTACAGTGGCGCAAACATTTACACATTCACTGTAAATTAGGTAACTTTCAAAGCCTTTCTTGAATCTGCGTTTGTTTCGCTAAAGTGATATTTAACGTCAGTCACTTTGCAAATTATTGTGAGCCTCGTAAAATAAGGATAGATAGATAGATAGATAAAGCATTTATTTGGAAAACACATAGCACAGACGAACATTACAATATACAAATAGGAAGGGAGACAGACAGTAGTTTCAAGATTGTACCTAGGTAAGTAGGTACAGCTAAATTAGAAGCTGTCCCCGTTCAACATTGAGTACCTAGCCATAGCGTCTGGCGTAGGTGTGGACCAAATAGGATCGGTCTCAGCAAAGTTAACTGT
The DNA here is from genome assembly GCA_963582015.1 of Xanthorhoe designata. Classification (NCBI taxonomy): domain Eukaryota; kingdom Metazoa; phylum Arthropoda; class Insecta; order Lepidoptera; family Geometridae; genus Xanthorhoe; species Xanthorhoe designata. The sequence continues at coordinate 3,041,111 of OY757045.1, forward strand.
TTTATAATTAACGGAGTAATAGGTACTGCAAATAATAATTTTGAATATTAAATTTATGTTGAGTTTAGTTTAAATCCATACTCTATACCGTCGTTAACTGAGTGCGATAAGATGACATCAAATTTTCAAAAAAAAAAATTTCAGATCTTTAGGTATTTTTATATGGGTAGTAATTAAACGAGCTTCTTTTTAATAGCATTATTCGCCTCAGAAAATATAACTTACCTTCTAAATTACTAAGTCGGCCACAACCAACGCGCGTCTGAATAATAGTATTTTAGCCACTAGTTATCTTCTATGTAAGCCACTGTAAATATAACTCAGCATGGTGGTTATTTTTTAGCATTTAAATTTGTGGCATGCATTCAAATAGCAAACTTCTAAAATATTAATATATGACACCAAAATAGTAATTCTTTTAGCTTCTAATTTTATAATTTAGCATGTTTAAAATGTAAGTCATCCTACATTTATCGATCGATAAATTTACCTAAAATTGTCATCAAATAGTATATTAAAGCCACTACCCATTACTTTATTTTCATAATAGTTTATAAGAATCATGTTAGTATTCATAAATTTTTTAAACACTTCATTTTGAATAAGAGCATTGTGTCTTCTCAAGCACAAGGCAGCATAGGGAATGTAACTGATTTCGATCTTGGTGGCCGATTACTTTTATTCCACATTTTACTGGCGCTTCGGCGGCCGCTGCCGCGGCACGCTCGCTACGCTCGCTCGCCTCGCGCGTTAGTGGTCACTGTTCAAACCTAACCTAACCAACTGATTTCGATCTTGGTGGCCGATTACTTTTATTCCACATTTTACTGGCGCTTCGGCAGCCGCTGCCGCGGCACGCTCGCTACGCTCGCTCGCCTCGCGCGTTAGTGGTCACTGTTCAAACCTAACCTAACCAACTGATTTCGATCTTGGTGGCCGATTACTTTTATTCCACATTTTATTGGCGCTTCGGCGGCCGCTGCCGCGGCACGCTCGCTACGCTCGCTCGCCTCGCGCGTTAGTGGTCACTGTTCAAACCTAACCTAACCAACTGATTTCGATCTGGGTGGATACAACCTAAGTAATTTCTGCTACTATTATTACATATGAACTATTGAGGTCATAATAAAACACGTTATTTATAAACATCAATTTGTGTATTGAAATACAATCATTTATATCTCTCTGATTGGTGCAAATGGCCGGTTGCTGTCATGTCGCGCACTCGCGCCAAATCGTACAGAGGCTATTTTCACGATAAAAGAATATGAAGTATTATTTTACATGTTAAGTTATAATTATTGATGTTGTCTATTGAAGCTTGAATATTTAATTTTTGAGGAGCTTGTATTGAAGCTGTAAAACGTAAAATGGTGATGAGTTGCAAATTCCGTGGCCGACTTAGTAAATTAGTGGGCAATGTATAAATCAGAAGGACAAGTAAAATTAATTGTTGATATTGACTTGACGCTTTCTTTAACATTTTTAGTTGGCGTTGTAAAGAAGATAAATTAGTTTATTAGAGGCTATGTCAAATTCTCGATGCTTAGTTATTAAATGAGAAGTTTGGCCACGTGGCCAAAAAAAAATTCTGTGGCCGGTTTTATTATTTCTCTTTTTATATCCTTTGAAAAAGTCTTAGGGGATAGGCAGAGGTATGTCCAAATTCATTTTTGTACATGCCCACATTTTGCAGAAGTTAAAATTCTATACGTTGCAAGCCCATCAGCTGCTAGAAAGCCAACTAGTAAAATAGTAGATGTTATTTTTTTTCACACATTCTTTAAAAAATACCAGCTTACTTAATACGTAACCATGAGTAATCACACTATAAATCAGTCAAGGGGCAGATTCGCACGCCAATTAGGCGAGCAGGGCGTTAAACTTTACAGTTTTCTTTTACCCGCCCATAGACACCATTAGGCAACCCTTTATCTTCATTAGGCTGCAATGGTTAATCCAAAAAACCTTTTACCTAGCGTCAAAGCGTAGAGAATAATAAATAAAATGTTACGAGCTTGAGGTAACTACCCTATTTTCGGTTTGGCCTGTTTACTTTTGTGGGTGCTTCCTTAAAATAGAATGTATGATAGACATTTAAATGCTTTGCTAAATTTTCACCACGATTTAACTTGAACTCGAACTCTCGAGTCTCTTAACTCGCTCGTGGCCCCACTCTTATAGCACTCGTAAAATTTCAACCAATTCAATTGCCCGAATCGTCGTCATCTTTAGGGATAATCATGTTGTTGACTATTTCGTCATTACGTCAATAAATCATTGTGATCTTGAATAACTATTAAGAAAAAAAACACATAATATAATAGACTTTTCTTATTTTTCAAGCTTAGAAGACTTTTTGATGATGACACCTCCAATTTAAAGTTCCTACGGCATTATCCGGCCATCTGACAAGTGGTCGACCTCGAGGTCGTATATCTCTTGGCCACTTTGTCTGCTAATCCTACTGCGGTTTTCCCTCCGAGCCTAGTAACTTATTTATGTAAAGCCTCCAGAACATATTTTAGGTCAATATATATAAAATTCACGATATAGTAAATTGTCAAATGGCATGATCACTTTATCCCCAGTTCTCATATCGTTGGGATTATGAGATCTTCTGAATCTGGGTGTTTTTCTATCTTTAAAATATAAGTATTTACAAAAAAAATATGATGCTGGCATTGCAACCTGTTATATTTTTTTTAAATACAATAATCGAATCGTAAAATTATAACAACTTCTTAATGCTGTCAGTGTCTTGGGCACGCTTCCATCTGGCAGTAGTTTGGATCAGTTGAGCTACATATAGATCGTTTGTAACGATCCTTAGGTGGCTTAACTAGTTCTAATTGTATTTCGTACAGTTATGTAAATATGTAGTAGTTTCGTTTACGGAAAAAACAACTTCATTCTTAGCTTAATCCAAACTTAATCTAATGCATTTAGCACGGAGGTCCATTTATAGGTAAGAGGAGCTTTCTATATACCGATTTCCGTTCCATATTCTGTCAGCTTAGAAAATGTAATATAGGACTAATTTAATTATCTAGGGTAGGCTTGTATTAGACCTGGCTAGACAGTCTGGCCTAGAATATTTCATAATGACAAGCTATATTGAGAAGTTATCTCTGAGATATAGGTTTGGGATCAAGCTTAGCAAACTATATACATATTTACAAAGCTAGGTGTGATATACAAGTTTATAGTTTTATAAGTTGTAGCTAATCTCGGACAATATCATATGGATTCATTGCTTGTAGTGAGCACCACATTATATTTACTTAGGAAGCGATTCATTTGTTACTTATCTTCTTCTATATCTATTATACTACTTATAACTCGAGAAGGGCTGAACAGATTTTTATGATTTTGTGTTTTTTGGATTACTATTAAATGTTTTTATTCTGAAATATATAATTAACTAGCTGCGCTGAATAGTTCCCCTTTACCGTGTGAATACCGGAATCAACAGCAGCCTATTTGTCAATTTTGGGTACCAAATTTTATTCAAATCCGTCCAGCCGTTTGAGCGTAAAGGAGTAAAGAACATTCACACACACAAACTTCCTTTATAATATTAGTGTGATTTAACCTTGCAAAAGTCAGCAGCAAAGATACAATCTCAACCACATTCTGAAAAGATACACATCATCTCCGCAAACCAGGAGCAATATTCACGCATGGAGGGCAATTGAAAATTCCCAGGGACTCCCAAGTGGCAACCCTGAATCGGCCTACCCGGGCCTTAACGAGTCCCGGGACCTCTGAGGCCGTTTTGAATCCAGTAATTAGGCTAATAGCCATAATAGAGGTATCGTGGACCACCTGAGATGCGTTGGAGTAGTTTGGGAGGTTCCATTTTGAAAGCTTTGTTTTGATTTTTTCGCTTGTTTTAAAATATTTTTCGTGAAATTCTACCAAAAATGCTGCTTATGTGTTTTCGAGCTCTCTAATGATGTTTAGAAATTCATTAAGTAAGTTCGTATGAGCAAGTGGCCAACTCTGGTGACGGAGTTTTTAGGCCGCCTTAGGCCTTCTTAAAAAATTCATCAAATAAAATATATATCGTGTATACTGTATACATTAAAATAATCTCTAATATAATAATACATTTCGAAGCTCTAAACTATGATAAAATTTTGAAATACTACTCTTGTTTACAAATTATATTCACATGCTTTCCAATTATTTTCTTTTGTCACTTGAAATCATCGAATTCGGTGTCGATATTTTTGAACCCCAAATGCATTCGCAAAATATTTAACTGGACTTTGGTTTAACTATGCAAATTTTATTATCAAACAATGTCCAGCCATCCGATTGTGTTATTATTGTATCAAATGAATAGCGGATCGCATGCTGCGATCTGTTAGTGTTTGCTTGAATTTTACTTTCTGCCGAAAAAAATACAGTTTTGCAAATTTAAAAATAACAAAACAGTGTGTCGTTAAAGAATGTTTGATACAAAATATGAATAACATTTAAAGTAGTAAAACATTTAAGAAACGGCAGCGAAGCGGCTACAGTTTTAGTGTCATATAATTTAAAATTTTATCTTCATTACTTTAATGCATAGATTGCATGGTTTCAATTCAAAGCGCGTTGAAAAGTGCTCTTGGCGCCTCTTGCGGTCGCTTGTGGTCGCTTGCGTTTCAAATTTCTTAAGCGATACTATGTGTTATGCTGATAAAGATAAAGTTTAAAATCATATAACACTAAAACTGCCGCTTACCTGCCATCTCGGTGTGTGTTGACTCTAAACCAGACAAGCCGAATTTTGAGTTATGCCGAAGCCGAATCTATACAACCATACGGTCAGATACCTACTATCGGTTTTCATTTTATTTGGACGCGAATGGGCTAAAACTGATTCACTGTTTATTGTGTTACCTGTTCGCTCAGTGCTCAGTGATTAAAATAAACTTTTTCATATATTTGAAACTGTATTTCATATGACATCAAAATGTTGTTTTATTATAGTAGTATAACTTATACAGGAACTCGATAGCCGAAATACGATTAACTTTGTGTATTTTATGGTTCATTTTTATCATGTTGCTCTCGGCACTACAAATACACTATTCGTATTTTAGGCAACAATACTAATCGTATTGTTTGAATTAAAAACAAAATGTGAGTTCGAAGTTATGATCACCTCATCTCCGCTTGTAGATTGTACATACATTCATTCAATTCATTTATTTACACACATAGCATATAACATTATCTACAATAATTTTAAAAAGAAAACGTCAAAACTTACAGTTGACATTCGATGACGAGAACTCAAGCGATCAGAAGTGTCAAATCAAAGGAACAGCGATGATAGAAATAGCATTGATACAGAGCGTTTGTCACCTGGCTACACGCTGGTTTTATGTTAATTTCAGTAACTTATGGGCTAATAAATTGAAACTGTTAAATCTAATTGCAAAAGATGTTGCTGACATTGCCTTTGTTAAAAATAATATAAAATACAATTTTTTGCTGTATCAGCCATATTTTCATGTCATGTTAACAAACTGAGTAAATTTTTTATAACTCTTCGCATACTTTTCAAAGAAAACTGATAAAAAGCTAACCACCTAATAACTTTGAACTTTGCAAAAGGGAGTAATTGATTGAAACCCTTGGTGCGCGAGCTAACTTGCGCTTGAACAGTCTTGTTTTAATTTTATAGAATTTCCCGTTGTCAAAATAAATAAATATCCCTCGACATTCCACTGAAACGTCATCTAATCCAAAGCTAAGCAATTTAATGCTTTTGTTATGGTAACTAGATGACTGATAAACTACATAGATACCTTTTTTTTGCAAATACATACATAATATACATAGAAAACACCTAGACGCGATACCATCTCTATTCTATTCCACCCAACACTATAGGTACCTAAAAGTTTGCGGGTCGTACCTATATTTTTGCTGATTCTGAAATTGTGACATCCACCAGAGTACCCTAAACAGGAGAGCGTGTATGAAGAATGTAATGAGAGTGAATGAGGCGAAAGAAGTGTGTCAGGATCGTAGCAAGTGGAGATCCGTGGTCTCTGCCTACCCCCATGGGAAAGAGGCGTGATTTTATGTATGTATGTATGTATGTGACATCCACAGAAGATGAAATCTCTATTAGGCTTCCAGCATTCATCTTAATAAAAGCTAGGTATCTGAATCTGGATTTATCAGCGTGAAATATGGCCACGCTCGTGAGTGCAGGCGGGCGAACGATTTGTCAATGTGTAGGTGATAGTACTATCTTCTTTGATTGTACAATTCTCTTTTAAACCGACTTTAAAATAAAATGAAGCTAAAAATGTTAAGAATTATTAGCCGGTTTTGTTCTGGATGAAGAAATTTTTGTTATTGTTATCATACTATTGTATTGTATGTATGTAAAAACACTATATTAAACCTCCTACAGCGAAAAAAGTACTAGGACGAAATAACAACGGAAGAGTAATCCCAAAATAAAAGGCGACAGTTTATTAATTAAACGTCAAGTCTATCCCTCAGGCAGAGTTCCATTTCAGGAATTAGTTTACCTTTAATTTGGCTGAGCTGTGTGCGCAGTTCTGGCTTATGGAGATGGCAGCTGGATCACTCCTTGATTTTTTAAGTTTTTTTATCTTAATCATAAAAAACTGGTAAAACACTACTACCTATATCTCTAAAATGTCTTGAAATTATTTTTTTAGTTCAGTTATTAGAAAAACAATCGTCCTTTTACATCAAAATTAGAGATAACTGTAGTTTATAAATGCCGTGTGGATTAGCACTGTGACTTTCGATCCCAAGGTAGTGGGTTCGAATCCGGCCGTGAATAAATGAACTTTACGTGTTGAATAATTTATATGCGCTTTAACACGAGCTTTAAACAGTGAAAGAAAAAATCGTGAGGAAACCAGTTAGCTTTCTAATAGCGTCGATGGACTTGCAACGTCCTTTTACGTATGGAATGTTTACTATATGTATTTGGACATACCTCTGATTACCCCCTTTAAATATTTTAAAAATGATCTAGAAATTGCATAAAAATGTCTATGTATATTGTATGTATTTACAGGAAATGGTCTATTACTTAGATATTAATATTTATCAATCTTTCCCATGTCTCTTCAACCATTCTCTCAAGAAAATTGATTAGGATCCTCTCTTCATATTTATAATATTTGTTTAATGTAAAATTTCTTAATATACAGTTCAAAAACTGCTCCAGCTATATATATTATTAGCTGTTGAACGGTGGCCAAGCCAATAGAAACAAGACGCCTTCCGTCGACGTCCCGAATTGGAGTATGGACGAAATGTCTTAGTTATTATAAGAATGTTTATTTTTTCAGCATAGAACTTAATTTCTTTTCAATTAACCTGCGGTACTTTTATAAAAGGTCGTGGGTGCATCAAGTGACTTTTCGTGTGGAAAAATGTATAATATGTGCAATAACACGTGCTCTAAACAGCGAAGTAAAACATCTTGAGGAAACCATTTTTTCTAATAGCGTCGATGGGCTTGTAACCTGTCGCGTATGGAATGTTAACGTTTGCAAAATGTGGGTTTTTTTCCAAATTTGGACATACCTCTGACTACCACTTCGATATCTTTAAAGGATCTAAAATGACTAAAAAGACCTGAAAAAAGTGCACATACACTTTATATAATAGATACTAAATTGCAAACAAGGCAATCCTAAAATACCACAAAAACCATAACACTATCAGAAATGCGATCGCGATTCCTATTATGTCCTAAACTGTATAAAAGTAGCCCACCTTATGTTCCTTTATTGGGAAAGTTTTAACTTTTTATTAAGGTCCGGCGGTCGTAGGAAAAGTTGTACTTTTAAATCACTTGGAGCAGACGTTTTGGCGAATGATAGAAATAAAATACTAACGTTTTTTTTAATTTAAGAAAAACGAAATATAATCACGACTGTATCCCGGGAGCGGTAGACATTTCTTTCAGATCATTAGGCAATTTTTAGATCTTTTCGAAGATGTCTAAGGGGGTAGTCAGAGGTATGTCCAAATACATACATATTTGGTACATGCCCACTTTTTGAGAAGTTAACTTTCCATACGTGACAGGTTGCAAGCCCATCGACGCTATTAGAGAGCTAACTGGTTTTCTCACAATGTTTTCCTTCACCGTTATAAGCTCGTGTTAAAGTGCATATAAATTTTTCGATGCGAAAAGTTCATTGATGCACGGCCGGATTCGAACCCACGACCTTCGGATCGAAAGTCAAGGTACTAATCTACTTGACCAACACGGCTTTTTTAAATTTAAGAATGGGTATAGTATAAGGTATTTGCCTCAGCAGTGAGACCAAGGACTATAGCACGAAAAATACCAACTTTAACAAAATAAACTTAAAGTTAAGACTAATATTTCATAAAACTAATGAAGTTTTGAAAATTCCAAGATTGGAGAAATAAATTTACTTTTAAACAGTCGAAATAAACTTGCTGAGAATGAAATACTACTATTAATATTCTTACCTTGATCCAAGTTATTTCTCAACGAGCTTTAGTTTTGCTTTGTCGGCACCGGTAGGTTCTTAAGTTGCTAAGTTTTACTTAACTTGATAGCTCAAATTGTGGAACCATATACAAACTGAGATGTTTCAATAATTAGGTACCTAAAGAAAATAAAAGAAATATCCTAAAATTATGTTTCAATTTTAATGTAATACTCATTTTTAAAAGCATATTTTGCGAAGTTTATTTTAAGGAATGTTAGTGAGTTTTTTTGAGAAAATCCGTGTTCTCTACCTACTCGTATTATTTACAAATTTTATGAAAGTAACTAATCAAATAGATACTCTGACATGTAGATGCAAGCGTATTCGTTCCTCTTTACTATAAAATATAATAATATCATAGATGCGAAAGGAAAGTAACACTGTCTGACGCGCCTTCACGCCTAAACCACGAAACCGTTTTTCATGAAATATGGTATAGACAGGTAAAGGATACAGGCTATATTTTGTTCAGGTCCCTCGAGTGGAGCCGCGGGGAGCAGCTAGTATTCTTATAGTCTTGAATGACACAGTCGAACAAGGCCCATAGACAAAAGACCTTGTAAACTTAAAGCCGAGCATTCCCTGGTGTAACCAACCTCAAAATCTGTCGCATTCTCCATTTCTGCTTTAATTAAATCTGATAGTTACACGGGATCCTTTGTGCGCTCTCAGTCGACTATTTAAGGAAAATACTACTAAAAAGACATTCTAACCTAACAAATGTTAGTGGATATTTGGTTTTGTCTGCGTAATCGCACGTAAACTTAATTGGTTTCTGAAGATTCCTTTGTTTTGTTTTTATAAGTTTAAATTAATATTGAAGAGTTTACTTATTAAAAATAATTTGTGACGAATTTACACATTCTTTTTTCCGTTGTAAAACTTTGTGACGAATGTACAACAAGCCTACTGTAAATTTAGTAAAAACAGAATTCGGGAAACCTTTGAGTTTGTGATATTACTCTTTATAATATTAGTATTAATCAAGCAATAGGAACAAAAAATAAAGGAATAACCACTTAAACTCAAACCTCAACCGAGAAAATGTTCGTTCTCAAGCTTTGACGAATACCTAGGAACGCTTCAACTTAAAACCATAGTTTTCAAAGTTGGCAGTTATAACAATTGCTACGAAGTTCACGTATAATTACAGAGAATAGGTAACTAAGAGTAATAATGGCTGAAAAAGTAGAGTGTAAATGTAAGGTCTGTGCTTGAAATCGAATGAATGAATGAATGAATTGTTTGTTAAACAATTCATTCATTAATTCGAGTAAATGGCGTTCAAACCAATTTTGACCAGTATTCAGCATAAACGTCTTCATCGGTAGCTTGATTAAGCTGTTTTCCGAGTACAGATGGCAGGACACAGCGCGCAGGAAATCAAGTGTGGTATTGTATGAGTGCAGGGGCACTGGCACTTCATTCATTCATTCATTTTCATGTCATATTTAAAATACGAATACACGGGGCTTTATCGTATTAAGAAACGTTCTGAGTAGACAATTTGAATGAGTGACCGCAAGTGGCATTGCTGCAACAGCTGAGCGCTTCCGTGCTTTGCAGGGTGCGTTAAACTGTCGGTCTCGGCTCTTAAAGTAGTTCGTCTTTGACGGCCAATACACTCCGTCACTAGAGTTGGCCACTACCTACGAACTTATTATAAGGTATGAACATTGTTCATACCCATATTATGACAGCTTACTTATTACACCTCTCCTTCACCAGCAATTGGAGTTTTTAACTTCAATTATAGCACACTTTTGAGGCATTCATTTGGGTTATGTAACAAGCTTTTGAGGTACTTTAACATATTAAAAAGATTAATTGTTACTTTAGATACGCAAGTGAGACATATTTAAATCAATTTGTAATCTAAAGGCTAATCATTTGCATAGCAAAGTTCCTACGGTTTTCTGAAGACAAAGAGCATGCGGATTGCCATAATGAAGATACTCAAAACGTTCCTTCAAATAACGGGGGGTGGAGGGAAGTTGATAGTAGATGCTTGAAATAATAAAGAACTACAGAATTCTAATGAAATTCACAACAAACCAACAAAGTCATATTCACTTTGACCAGAATGTTTCCTTTCATTATACCATTGGAAGGTGTGTCCATTACACTGAGTGCTTACTACTTCATTATGAACCAATTCTCTAAGTAAATATCGACGTACCGATGTTACCATACTCAAACTTACACAGTGAAACTGAAGTTTGAACCGAATTAATTGAACGCATTGCACGTTTGGCGTCCTATCTCACTACAATGTCTTATCAACGAAGTCTTCGGGCCATAAATGTCAATAACAATATAGAAGTGCACTGTGCAACGCTTTGCATCTTCTTCCTAAGGTACTTGTCCGACCGCAAGCGATGATCGAGTAACGAATAAACGGCAGCGCACACTAGACGACAGGCGTCAGCGGCAGCTCGGTGACTAGACGCGGCGACGTGTCGCCCAGTGTGCGCTGCCGTTAAAACTAGAAACGAGTTAGTGGTTATTGAGAAACAAGTGATAGTTTTATCGCTGGGCTATAAGCGAGTGAGCGAGTGCGACGGACGATTACTCGCGTCACTCATTCGTTCGCTGTACTTTCAAAGTTTAGCAAAACTTTAGAGAAATTACCGCTAGTTGGTCTCTCGGCGTGAGTTTTGATCGCCAAGCGAGCATCGCTGTGGACGTACCTAGCGAAGTCATAGGCGGGAACTAGTTTTGAAAATAAAAAACAGAATAAATCACAAAAAACAACGATTCTTAAAAAAGACAAAGAAATGTAAAAGATCAAAGAAACAATAAGCACAATCAGTCCGACGGCCTTCAAAGTTCACCAAAACAGGAAAAAGAACAGTTCAATGGTTGCCTAATTTTTGTAAGATTTTCACCATTTCTATAATAGAATGCGAGGAAAATATACGAGGAAAGTATTTGCTTAAGTAGGTATTATAAGCTAATTCATTTATTTAATCTGATGTTTATTTTCCTTGACATGAAATTGACAGTATTGAACAGTTTTATGTGTGTAAACACTAAAACGGGATATTTACTTTGATTCGTGGACTTATGAGATTGCCAATTTTTCGCCATGCGCCTAGAACATGATCATGTCGTTTGCAACTGTAAAATATTACGTATTTTTGAATGCATGAATAAATCTTTATTAAATTTTTCTTGAATTATTGGTACCAGGCGTAGTGTGATAAAATGACATAGAAATGATAAAAGAAAATATGAATAAATCAGTCTACAAAAGATTGTTTCTGCCTAGTTTTGATTCCAACAAATCTGATTAACTATTAAAACAACTCCACAAAATAAGACGCTATCGAGTATAATCGAACTCAAATCAAAACCTACTGAATAATTTATAAAAATTACATTGAAACAATCTTCTTGTCACAATAAAAATGCGAAAAGTCATTATTATTCTGAATACGCCGCCGGCTTCTCTGAGTTTTATATCACAGTCGCAATCTACTTAAATACATGGCTATTATTCAAATAATTACTTTGCGATTACTTTTTGAAATAATTAAAAGTCATGTTAAGAGTTTGTCCCCGAGGGGAAGTTGGAAACAATTTCTTTTGAAGATGCAATGAAATGAGACTTGGGTTTCTTTTAGCTGTTTGTAACGCTTAACCTTTACTTGTCTAAGTATATTGGTGTTTTTTCTGTGTACAATAAAGTGTTGATTCTTTAATTCATAATTCACATTTTTTGAATATTTTTACGACGCCCGAAACAAATTTCAACGTCACGTGACGTGTGTATTAATTTAATAGATGTTGATGGATATTAATTATGTATAAAAAAAATTCTTATGTCTTGCTTAGACAATGCCGTAGATGTGGCCACCTACTAGTCAAAGTATCTTATTACGACTACGAAGAATATAATAAATCGCTTTTGGTAATTTGAGTTAATTTAAAAAAAAAGTTTTTTGTTATATTATCCACATTGAAAAAAAAGACATGAACTAGACTAGATGATTAAGACGTACTGTACTTCTGACTAATGCTCTAAAGATGAATAAATAGTCTAAAATATATCACGCACGATACACTCGTGAGCACTTAATGTAACTTTTAGTTTGCATTGTTATTATAATAACAAATATGATAAAGTCTTATTTCATCTCAAAATAACAAAAAAAAATTTTAAGATATCTATTATTACTCGAAATACCCCAACACCAACAAAAAACACACTGTTTAGTTAAAAAAGCTCGCTTAAAAAGCGTGCATATTCACATATTTCACATTCAATATTCCATTCAACTCAGTGTTGCCATAAATACTTGCTCGATTTCTACTGTTATCGCTTAGTTGTATATTTATCGAAGTTTTTTCTTTATTCTCACACAAAGAGCCCTCCAAGTTGCTGGCAACTTTTAATGTGTAAAAGCTCCTTGCTTTCTGTTGTTCGATTCTTACGAGTATGGTTTCGATTTTTCGCGTGAACGGCTTCTGCGTTTCAAGATAAAAGCACGAATACGAAAAATAAGGTGAAATTGCCCTGACTCAATAAATAAAGCCCTGTTAAAAATGTTGACTGACGCATTATTACGTAATTTGTGCCTCCTCTAAAGTAACGAGACTGAATAGGTCAATATGAATGGGCCGCCTACATTTTGCTTAACGCACATCAATTGAGACTAGTTACTATTCAATCCGCATTGCCTGCCTAAGGCGTAGACCTGCTACCTCGTAGAGCTGCTACGGCGTAAACCCTCTACGAGGATATTATGTCTGAAATACTGTTAACAAGACTTTGAAATCAAGATAAGGAATAAGCTATGACTTTTGGGAGAACTCGAAATGCAATGCTATCTTTATACCTTATTTCTTTACGTCCCGACGTTTCGGCTATGTTGCAAGAAATAAGGTAAATACAAAATGATTAGGTCATACAAACTTACTAACTCTCCTTTCGAGCTAACGAATTCGTTACCCGATTTACCTTCTTAATATTGAACTGCGGTAAAAACAACACTCACTAGAGTTTTAAGTCCCGACAAGCAATTGTCAACATTTACTTCAGAAACTTCGAACTTGGAAGTTCACAACTTGGACTAATTAATTTGCGCGCTTATTCGGGAATTTTTAATCAGTGTTCCAATCTTGATCAATTGTCTGTGAAAGGGAGTGAATAAAGGAAGCGTTTTAAGACAACCAATTATTATTTTTATTTAAAACTCGGACACGTTTTACATCTGATCTGATGTATAATTTTGATTTGTTACTTTCATATCAACGTTTAAAAAAAACTTAGGCCCTTTCGTCTTTTACAAAATGATTTATTGTCAGGAGGTCATAAACTATGTACGAGTATATTCCAAGTTTCAGCCAAACCTGTTCAGTACTCAAGAGCAACAAACATCCATCCATGCATCATACATTTATATACAAACTTTCGCATTCATCATATTAGATTGATGTTAAACATTTATGTGTCTATTAAACAGTCCGATGTCATCTATAAAACTCTCTTGTATCTTAAACTCGTAAATAAATATCCTACAAAGACCGCAGACGTTCTTTCTTTCACATTTATTGTTCCTTATTTAAATTAAAAAAGGCCGTTTCACGGACTCACGTCCCAAATACTTAAGTAGCGTTACTGTATTCGGGCGGGAAGTTACACCACGCTTACAAGAATAAGGAGAACCTTGCTTTCTATCCATTCAGAATTCTTTTTCTTGAAAATGCTGACTCGAAAATCGCAAATGAATCGCCCGAGTCTGTTCTCAACTGACAATTCTATAATGCTCTACCGTTGTTCCCTTGAACATGCAATGCGATTTAAAAACTTATCTGACGGGATATGAGAAAGAACGTGAGCAGCGGATGATTAGTTAAAGTAATTGGCAAACAGACAAGCCTTTAATAGTGCCGGACTATAAAAATCCTCTAGCATTTGCATGATTTTGCTTCTTTTCTTAATTATGCTAATTATTACGACTTTGAATGCGTAGGAGTTCAGATACAAGAGGTGTGAGTTTTTGATATGCTACTGTTTTTCATCCATGATTATTTATTCATCTGCTTCGAAGTCGATCCTTATTAAATCCTTCCTTATGAACCTGCCATGGTCAATAGTGATGTCATCATGATATCACATAGCAAAATTAGAATGTAATACGACTTAGTCTTAACAACCCTAGTTTTTGCTATCACGAATAACGATCCCATCTGGCAGTCCATTTTCCTCTTTCCTTATTTATAAACTGCTACGTTCTAAAAAAGCTAATGAATCGTCCAATCGCTTTTATCTTCGCATTTTTATGATTGATGCACACGCTGTGTTATATGACGTCATATATAACATCTCCCATGGAGTTTCCTCGGCGCTTCCTGGCATCAATCTTTCACGTCAGGAACTCTCCTGACGTCGGAAAAATACTTATTACCGTTTATTAGGGAGCGCACTTCCGCAATCCTATGCACGCTGAACTAGCCTCTAGACGTAGGCATTAAGATTCAAGTTTGGATACATGAATCTTGTAAGTAGAGACACTTGAAGATTTAAACTAGTCCATAAGTACAAGGCTTACGGCTCAAACTCAATTGTGGTTGAGATGGATTGCGTAATAATGGGATGTTTGGCGTTTATTGTTTCTGTGTAGTTCACTTGGGAAAATGAATACTAAGTCGAACACAATTGAGTGGAACTGAAATAATGAATAAGAATAAAATTGACGATCTCTGAGGCTCAGCGGGTGGAGGCCCGCCTGAAACGCATGAGGTTGCGGGTTCCCCGCCTAGGCACAAATTTTTGCATGTTCTGCAGATATTTGTTACGGGTCTTGGTATTATTCTATGTTTAATACGTTTGTCTTTAAAAATGTATATTATATATCAGTCATCTAGTTACCATAACACACGCATTAAGTTGCTAATCTTAGGACTAGATGATGTTGTGTGAAATGTCCTAGAATAAATAAAATATATTTATTACTAATATTATTTTTGTAATAAGTTTTTTCGATGTTCACACAACATCATCCGGAGCTAAGCAATTCAATGCTTGTGTTAGTAAACAGATGACTAATATACTTTTTTTTAATAAATACATTATTCTAGATAGACCAGAAACATATATTTGCGGAACATATAAAGTTATCACACATTAGGAAACGAACCCGCAATTTTCTGCGTCTCCGCTGTTAGATTACCTAAGCCGCAACGGTAAAAGTGCGAAGAGCGATCAAAAGTGGCTTCAAAAGCTGAATTCAATTCAGAGGATTCAAATACAGAATGATAAAAACGAAACGGTTCTATTCGGTTACCGTTATCTAAAAACAATAGCAAAATTTATTCAAAGCTGGAAATAGAAAACCAAAACCCGAATAAAACCATGGTGGGTCAAATAGCTTCGCTCCATACCTGAATGCAGCCCCATTTTTGTAGCAAGCGGGTTAAAAAAATTGCTTTAAAAAATTTAAAGCGTGTTTTGTTGTTTATGTTTCAATCACGCTTTATCTAGTGGATAAATTTAGGTAAAACTTGAAATGAGATAAACACTTTTTAAATTGTACCTGTCACGCTAATGAAACGCAAGTGCAATCTTTTTATTTATAAATTCTTTATTGCACACAAATAACAAAATAAATGCACAATCGGTCTAATGTAAATCTCAATCATCAAATAAATTGCAATGTTATTTTAGCTGCTTTATATTCAAGCTCTCTCTTCCTTCTGCTGGGCAAAGGTTCAGCCTCTTATGTTAAAACCTTGGTTTTTATGTAATTTTGATAAAATGTATCTAAATGATTAAAAGAACGTACAAAAGTTTGCACGCTAATGCGCTTCGTCCGTCGTTGATCGCACGCCGAACTCGAACTGTTTTTTTTTTCAGTTTCAGTAAGCAGATATTAGGTTACCAACTTTACATGTAAACACAGCAGGAAATAGTTCTGCAGATAGATTTCAAAATACTTTTGATATTGCGCTGGTGTAGTAAATAGAAAATGTGAGCGAAGTCGAAAATATAATTTAGCTGGTTGTATTGCATTTTGTTAAAACATTCCGAAGTAATGCTTTTAGGATACGAAGTTGGAGTCATATTTGTTTGCTTTATTTAATGCGAAGGATTTCTTAAAATGAAAATATGAAAAATGAAGATTGTGAAATTCTTTATAGCCTGTGCATGTGCTTACCACTTTTTCCGTTTGTATCGATACAGACGCGTATTGAACAAACTGCAGCTGGCAAGCTGTGACCGTGCACACTATACTCGCGTTTTTTAAACGCTCAGTGACTGCTTATTCTAAAAACGTGGTGTGCACAGGCTCTTATTTATAGATATTATACAAATCTATTACAGTTTTTACATTATAAACATACTTTGCTGTGCTAAAAATTAAAGTTTTTTTACATTTCAAACATCAATACTTAAACTATCTAGATTGAAATTTATTTCCTTTGCCCTTTGTTTTAAAGTTTAACATTTAGATAACAAAATATAGTTACGTCTAAAATATGACCATGATAAAAGTTTGAAAATTATATATTTCAGAACGTGGCTTCATCATTTTAAATTGACGTGCGGAACTCCAATGAGATGTAAATCAACACAAAGTGTTCGTATCTCGTGTAATGTATTCTTTTAAACTTGACAGCTCGGAAACACTCGGCAATACTCAGAAAGTTCGAGAGGACTAAGGAAACCACCGAACCGAACAGATTTGGTTGTGCTTCATTATTGTGTGGGTTCCAAGCTTTTGTGTTATAGTATCTGTGACAGTGAGCGACTAGGTGACGTCCCAGCTTCATAGCTGGGATTTCATCTTGAAACTAGCGTATGCTGGTTGAATAAATGGAAGAACTATTGTTATATATCACAGTCTAACGCTACTTAGGAAGTGCATGTAGTGTAGGTTGCCTAATCATGCTTTATAGTTGTTACGTTATGTTTAGTAATCTTGTGAATGGTTGGACGCAATCGTATTCAAATCTGATTTAGACTATAAAAACCTTAAAAATATTTTGCTATAATAACTATCTTCACCTTAAGGCTACTAATTTAAACACTGGTTAGAACTAAACACAGTTTAATCACTATAACAGCTTTTTTAGTAAACGTGCGAAGCTGAGACAAAACATTGATCTTTCAATATATCGCAGAATATTTACAAAATATTTTCTTTTGCTATATTTTTACCAAAAATGACACCCGAATTCGGGGCCGCAGATGCGAGGCCAAACAAAAGGCGTAAAACCAAACGGCCCTCCAATTCAGGGTAGCATGTGAAACAGTTTATGGCGATATATAAGCGTACTTTCTTTTACAGGTGGGTAAAGATGGTATTGGTGTAGCAGGAATACATTGACTTAGGGTACCCATATATTTTTGTAGGCAATTCTTCTGGATTGTTTGGAAATATCACGTAAATAGATCACAGGGTTTATGAATAGGGGTGTTTGTAGGGGTGAAGAGATGAGAATGATGATAAGACTCGAATTGAAAACAACTTCACTTAAATTACTTTATAATATAAGATAGTCCCTTAAGTTAAATTAAATGTATGACTTATCTAAGTACATGTAAGTGTGAAAAGATAAAATTGAATTGAGTTATCAGTGCTAGATTAAGCGACTTTTACTGGGACTCCGAATGCTGTTATAACTAAACAAAACGAGCTCTGAAAAAATTCCATGTCATATAGGTACTCAATTATAAATTCACATATCGAATATCATATTCGCAAAGTATAACTTTAGACTTAAAAATTACTTTTTTAAATCATGAAAAGTTTTGAACTTTCAAATTAAAAAAACCCGTGACATCAAATGATAATTTCGAAAAAATAAACCTACCTTGCTTATTTTCTCGTAACTTACCTACTTTAAAGCTTTCCTACAAGTAATTTTGCTGGCAACACAGTAATTTTTCTAAATGTTAGCCGGTTTAATATCAGGGTTGCCAGCTTTTGATATACGGTCGTACCATTGTCGGGCAAAAGCCGCAGAATTAAAACCGTGAGATAATTTACTTGTTGAATTTATGCCGTTGTAACGTTAGGGCATCTGGCCAGCAGTATTTCGTTCTGATTGCGCGTGATGTAGCATTATTAGGGCTTTTTGTACTGATTGCTTTGCCTCGGATAAGACGGTTCTTTTAAATTTTAAACAACCAGGGTTATTTGATAGTTTGCATGGATTATTGCTAAAAGGCATTTTAGCAATAATCCATGCAAACTTATGATGTGCCCAACTTTGTGTTTATAATTATTATTATCGTATGTAATACATATCCTACGAGTATGTTCTAGTAAAAAATAGAAAATATTCTTCCTGTCAGTGCCATTCTCGATATTTGATAGATGAAACAATTCAATTTACATTTAAACAGAAAATTATACATAAGTACATGTTTAGCTGAGGATACGGACAATAGCTTGTTACATAATCATAACTTTCCCAATCCCAATTTACCTAATACTATGTGAAAAAAAATGTGCTTAGTTTCTTCTTTCCTTCTAAATTAGACGAGGAGTGACCATACTCATACCCACTGATAAGTTGAGACCTATTATACTCTTTGAGGTCATGTTAAAATAAACTTAGAAAAATCTATACTGTCATTCCAAAACGGCTCTCTACCACTTAACAACCCCGAAACCCACCAGGTGACGTCACAGATCGAGTGACAAGTGACAAAATGGCGGCGTTGAAACCCGACACAGAAGCTAATGAGTTCATCCCGGTTTATGGATCGACACGAATTGATGACTCAATTTTGTAGCTTATTACATTTTTGCTTCTATTCTGACGTTGTGTTTGTCACCCGAAAATTGATGTTTTTGTTTCAAAACAAACAGTTTTAATACAATGAACGCACGCAATAAAATTATTAACATGGATTTTGATGGCTATACATAATTTTAGTGTGATATTAATAAATGAAAGTGCAGTTTTCATAATTGTGTAATATTTGTTCTCAATTGTGTTATCAGACGAGAACAAACAAAATAACTGACATCACTTATAATTTTATATGTCCTATTTATATTTTGGTGTTTTCTATCTCTAATAAGTATGTATTTACAAAAAAAATATATCTATGTAGTCTATCAGTCATTTGGTTACCATAACACAAGCATTAAATTGCTTAGCTTGGGACTAGATGACGCTGTGTGGAATGTCTAAGGATATTTATTTATTTATTTATTTTACTATTTTTTATGAAATCATCATTGTTTCGTAAATTGCCAAAGCATAGTT
Organism: Xanthorhoe designata; assembly: GCA_963582015.1. Classification (NCBI taxonomy): domain Eukaryota; kingdom Metazoa; phylum Arthropoda; class Insecta; order Lepidoptera; family Geometridae; genus Xanthorhoe; species Xanthorhoe designata. Next base: position 3,060,865 of record OY757045.1, read on the forward strand.
TTGCGCTAGCTCAATAAAATTTTACTTTTTCAGAAAGTTAGTGAATTAACATCCGTCAATGTCGTGTGCAATGCCAGTTTCGATAACTTTGTTGTTTATGTTAAAGAAATATTTATGCAGCTGAACTAAAATTGGTATTTTATTGAATAAAAAATAATAAATAGGCAGGTCTCTGGCGTTGAGCCAATACCTGCAACCTCTGGTTATAATGTCTATTGATGGAACAACAATTTTGTATCACTATACTGCGACGGTACGCAAAACGACACTATATTCATTTTTATTTATTCATAAACAATCATAAAAATCCTGTTTTAAGTACAGTTAAATAATTACAATTTACAAAAATATCAAAATGAAAAATCTTACTAAAAGTTTTCTTCGACGGGATTCAAACCCGCGAGATACAAGCGATCACCCTTAAGCCTTACCACACGGCCACGAAGCTCTTGACACCGAAGACCTAAGAAATACCTAAGTTTGGTTTAACACTATAATCAAAAATATCTATAAAAATATACAAAACAATATTTACAATAACTATTCGTAAGTAGGTATGAGTTGAGTATGCTTCAATTTCAGTTAACAGAACGTTGTATACTTTAAAAATACTTGTAAAAACGCCTGCAATGGAATGCTGACAGGATAGATTGAATTTGTCTCGTTTGAAGACATTTATTCAATTGAAATAAATTTTGAATTTCAGAGCACAACATCCTCTTTGCTTTAGTCTACAGTAATGCAAAGTCAATATGAAATGGAACTGACGAAAAGTACCCATGGCTTATTGGCATTCCTTGTTATTGCTCTTAAGATAACAGGAAAATTCGCGTCTCATTTTTATCCGATATCATTTTACAAATTCAATTTCTAATTTCGATCTCCAACGGTCTTCGACCCCCCGAAATTGATCCATGAATTCCTAACCTATTATATTCGCACTTATTACGTTGACAAAAAGACTGAGCGGAAAAAAGGTGGATATTATCTTATAGATTACAAAAAGGGATCACGATTTATTTTCGAGGTTCAAACGAAGACATTTTAATATCTCCGGATTGCGCGAAAAAGTATTATCTAATCAAGACACCCTTTTGGCAATAAATAAAATAAACCGTCAAGCTTGAGTTGGAATTTTGACGTTTGGGTTTCATACCGTTACCGTATATATTATTATTGTATATTCGTCTCTTATTTGTAGACTCCATTACATTGGAATTGAATTCGTCACATGCATTAAAACATGTGTAAATTCGTTACAGGTAGAAAAGGGTTGTAAATTCGTACAACAACACCCTTTACCCATTACATGGTCGGCACAATAATTTACCATTACCTTGTCAAATTACCATTTACATTAAATGATCCGCGTTTAAATGTTGTCATTTGAGAGGTTTCGTTTCTTACCTTCAGGTATGGAACCCCAAAAATGGGGTAATAAATAACTTTAGCGCTTCGAACAGTCTAATGGTAATGAGTTAGAAGGGAGTGCTTGCAAGCGCTCGGAATGAAAGCCGTTTGCTCCAATAAAGCATTTGTATTCAGGCTGTGTTGCCGCATTTTAATTTACTTACTCGAATTAAAACTGCGCGTGATTCGAATCCGATTCAGTTTTACAGCGATACTTTATTTTTATCGTTGATTGAAGACGTTTCCTTGTTATTATTAAGGTTTGTTTTGTTAAACTGTACGAAACAAGTTAGCTTAATCAAATTGTTTTATGCTTGAGGCTTTTGCTAGCTCGTTTGGTTTTACGAAAAGAAAATAAACTGGTAAACCTATGTCTATAAAAATCTTTGGTACAATCAGCAAAATCTATGACACAACTTGCATACGTTTAACAAATATATATTTGTAACGTTTTTACATTTTTATTGAAATAATAATAGGTAAATAAAATTATATCGTAAAAATAAAACATATTTCGAAAACTTTGTCCTCTATCACCTTCAGCCGGTAAATGAAATTCTTAACTTTACTTTACAAAACTTTTTTTTATTGTTACTCCTAGAGGTGCCATATTTTGTGAATCGACCATAACTTCTCCGTGCAGTCGATTGTCTCCAACGTTTATTCTTCAATTTGCTTATTGGCTTTTGTTCAAATCGAGAGGTTCGGTTCACAAGTTCAGAGCTCTCTTGATGGCTCAACTTTTTGTTTGGAAAAATAAAAATCTGTTTTCTTTCGAATCTCATCGAGTTTATCATTAGCGTTCATTTCATTCAAAGGAATACTTTATAAAATCTTTCGCAAATTTAACTTTCTATTGCGTTTGAAGTTTGTGTCATTTATTTATATTTTTGTTTTATATTATTCCGTTTAAGGACACAGTTACATATTCAAGATTATTTTTAAGGCTTTAAAAGTAAATTAAATAATATTTTCTTGATTTATTGTCTCGTCTCTCACCCCTCCGTGTTTGTTTGTCGCTAATTAGAACGCTTTCTGAGCGTGACCGTGGTGTAAAGTTCCCTTCATTGTCATTAATTTACCCATCCTTTTGTCAACTTCTTTTACCGAGTCATTTATATTCTGTGACTTATTCCCCGACTCGTTCAAAGCCGTTATCGTCAGATTCGATGTATATATTTGCACAACAATCCTTTGCACCACGCTTCGGCTTTGTTGTGGTAATTTCATTAGACGAGGTCGCCTTTCGCTGAATATTAATAAGCGAGTTAGCGCTTTTGCTTCTGACCGTACCCGGGACAGCGGAAATGACTGAAAAGAAAAGAGCGATTCGTTTTAGGTCCTTGATTATGAATGACCCGCTTGAAATACTGGGCTTATTTTTGGCAAGATTTCCCGTTAAATCTTTTGGAAATTGACAAGTCATATAATTTATTCAATTGTCATTCTCGTAACATTCCTTTGGCAACAGTATACGTTTTATTGTTGGAGGGTAATTGCGTTCGATAAAACCTTTTTAACAAAGGCACGGTAATGTGTTTGTATTCCCCGTTCGGAATGGATGGATCGATTTTTAAGCAGAGCTATTTGTAGATGGCAAATATATGACGTCATTATTGTAAAATGAAAGCGTAATTTTAACAAAAGAGAGTATGATAGACTGAAGATTTAAAGAGAATGATTGCGGCAATAAACAGACCTTTGCACGGTAATATTTAGACATTCAATGTTTTCTAAAATAAACACAGTAGCTCATTGAATGGTGCGCGTATAGCATAAGTTTTGACTTAAATTAGAAATATTTGCGCGGACATTATGGCATGATATCGGTAGAAAGACGTAAATATGCCAAAGCGACGTGCCAAGCGTTCCTTTCTGCGGTCTCTAATACATTAAAGTTCATTACAACTACCCGTCTGAGCTCGCTCATTGCGTGTCTTGTATCCGTTTTTCTCAAGATTTTTTAAAACTTATATTCCTTCTCATCTCCGTGGCCCCACTGAGTACCTAAGTAATTAATTAATAATCTCCAATAAACTATTGCTGATGGCCCGATTGTGCCAGTTGGCTCGTATTGTTACTATCTGCAGATGCCTAAGTTAGTATGGCCCATAACTTGGGCACATAATGGCTCATACTAGATTGTAGTATCTTAGTATCATATTTAACCAAGTGGACGGTGTGTGAGCCGAGTTGTCCGAGTGGTATTAGAGCCTGAAAGGCCGCGTGTTTGAAGCCGTGGATCGATGGATATTTAATTTCGAAAAAATTTAAATAGGTACTTTTAAACATCTGATAGGTGTCTTCTTCTTCTTCTTCTTCAGCATATAATTGCCCACTGCAGGGCGTATGCCTCTCCAATTTTTCTCCACACTGCTCTATCACTGGTCTTCCTGGTCCAGTCTGTCCCAGCATGGGCTCTAATATCATCAGACCATCGGGTGGATGGTCTGCCAGCGCTCCTCTTACCGAGCCGCGGTCTCCACTCTGGCACGGATTTGCTCCATCTACCGTCTCCGCGTCTGCACACATGTCCGGCCCAAGCCCACTTTAGTTTAGCAAAGCGGTATCCTACGTCTACCACTTTGGTGCGCTCTCGGATAATGGTGTTGCGGACTTTGTCTCGTATAGATATTCCAAGCATAATCCGCTCCATAGCTCTTTGAGTAACTTTAAGCCTCTGGATGGTTTTTACCTTCAATGACCACGTTTCGCAGCCATAAGTCATTGCTGGAAGAACGCACTGATTAAAAACCTTTGTTTTTAGGGATTGTGGTAGCTTTTTGCATTTGAAAACCATTTTTAGTTAATAGCTGATAGGTGTCTACCGTGCCTTTTTTTGTAATTTCCACAAGTTATTACATTTTTTAAGTTCAAAACAACAGTAATTATGAAAACTTTTAGCCATAATAATGGGCACTAAAACTATTACGCAACACAAGATGGCGCGCAATTCAATTGTCCCTCACTTTAAGCGGTCTAAGAAGAAAACTGTACAAAAGTTACATCTCTTCAAGTTTCAGCATCAAGTTCCCGATTTGCATAATCATGTAATACACACGTTGTAAGCGTGCCGGTCTTAGGGGTGGCGGTCTGAGGCGACAATTTAGATCGGGTGTATTGAAGGCGACTCACATTTAAGCAGTCTGGTGCAGTTTTACATTCAAATGGGGTTTTAATTCTGAATATGAACTTATGCGGTGAAGCTTACTGGTAAATTTTCCTATTGAGCGATGTACTTTGCTGTAATCAAATATGTGCTATGCAAGGCGTTTATTTAATATCTACGTAATCTTTTTTATTTATGAAACATTTATGTGTGTGTAGAACACAAAGAATACATTGGAACGTAACTATGGTTGTATGCACAGTTCATTGATTAAACGCTTATCAGATCCTCGGTACTTTGCACTTTTTCCTACTATCTAAGTATGTATACTTAGGATTGTGAGGTCTTTACCACGAGACCAATGATATGAAAGTTAAACCGCAACCTACTCAAGACGGGGGGAGCTTACAACGTTTACACAAACAATGCTTTGCCGCGCGGCAGACTAATATTATAATTTATTATGACGAATAATCTATTGTATTGTATTTGTATGTGTATGTATTGTATAAAATGGACGACCTTATTTAATTTAAACGCCGTTTCTTATGCACGGAGATAAAAAAAATGACAGAACTCATTAATATTCTAAACAACTACTCACGTTCAACACTAACCTGCCCCTCTACTCTACAAATCGTAAACGCATCGTGCCTGTAATCGCAGTGCATTTTATGTTGGTTAATCTTCCGAATTCAGTTTTCACCAACATAAGCTGCTATTATTGGCACGATCGATGTATCGTTTTCGGTTTGTAGAGTAGAGGGGGCTGACGTCCCAGAATCTTATAGCAGACATGACGTTATAGTATTTTGACGTTGCGTCACTCTGATCGACATCTGTCTGTATCGCTTTACGTATGTAACGTGTTTCTGTTGTATCATGTCGAACATAACGTTACAATCATTTATCTAGGTCAACTTATCTCACCAATAGACCTAACCACAAAAGAAATCGAGAGACGCGTAGGAAACTCATGGAAATGCTATTGGAATTTGAAAGAAATTATGAAAAACTATTATAGTTCTGAGCGATTATGACTTTGCAAAGAGCCCATATGCTGTCAGTGCCAAAAATTGAAGGCGAATTTAAATTATAAATGTTTATCCAAGAAGTGACCGCTCAGAACGTTGCTTAACTTCGACGATCTATCAAGAACGTCTTAGCGAGCTTCGCCACGAGCGCTTCCTACGAGATATAAAGTGACTAAATCGTATTACACAACTTTTTGGTAAAAAATCACCCGTCTACGTTCACAGAATAGATTCTTAAGAACTATTTGAATTTTTCCACCAAAATTGTTGCTGTAGCCAAGACTTCCTTAAATCCCGCCCGCTACATCCCACTCCAGGAAACCGCATGAGCTCCGCACTCTATGCAAATACTGGTACATGTGTTGATATACCTGATATACGTACAATGAATGCGAGTTTGAGGCGTACAGTTCCGTAGAATTGTAGGAGACTATTTCTTTATTGACAAAGGAATAGCATTCGAACATAGTATAGTGCATTGTGTAGGTACTAGATATTTTTTTCAATAGTAAAAGTTCTTTCAGTTTGAGATGCGACCGCGAGGAGTAACCATACTCATACCCAGATGAAGATTCTCCGGAAGAATCGAAACATTGTCGGTATCTAAATGGACAATATTTTTAATGAGTTGCGTTAAGATAATGTCCAGTAAAAGCGTGTTAAAAGATATCAACCCGACTTACTCTCAATCTCGATCAATAATTGTGGTTCAAGATAATCAGACAAACATTTCCGTTGAGATTTAAAACATGACTATACCATTTTTGTATTTCAAATTAAAAGGTTTATAAAAACCACGATGAACCAAATCAATCGCGATTATTATTGGTACTAGAGATAAAACTGAAATTTTGAAATAGTGACTTCATAGTATGGTAAAATTTCAGTTTTATCTCACCAGTGCCTTTTCAAGTTGCTAGAACAATACATTAAAAATATGCACAACTAGTAAAACCACGTTAGAATATTCTAGTCTAAAAAGGCGCTAACACGTTTAGCCGCTATAGTGCAGCCGCGCCAAGTTAAGCTACTCCCACCTTTCTTCCCGACGATACCCGGGAATTTCCAAGTAATATTGTTTATGGTAAGCAGAAAATCTTGTCACGGTTTTATTCAGCCCGTAGTACATTCATACTGAGATGGCTTTATAACGTATATATGGCTTAGCTGTGCAGTTCTCTGTATACGTTTGCAAATCACTGTTTACTCTGTTGTATGTTATCCTGGTATGAGCTAGGCTAACTCTGGTGTCTGAGTTTTGATAGCAGATATTGTTTGCACTTTTGTGACAGTTGTCCTTATCATTTTGGTTTATAAGAAAGGGATGGACTGTGTAACTAAGAATACGGCGTACAACCTACTTTAAAGTGTTCTGACATTACTTGTTCATACCATGAACTGGGGGCATAAAAAGGCCGTTTTAGCAATATCCTTCTTATGTCATATAAGAATAAGGTGCTAAATTATTGTTCTAATTTAAAAAATGACTTATATCAGCAGAATTGCTTAAAACGGCCATTTCAGCCCCCCATTCTTGTTTCACTCCTGTGATGCGATAATTATAGAGTGAGACAGTCTCAGTCTCAGATAGCGTTATCACTTACTCGTACAAGCCTCGTTGACGTTTAAATAACGGGAAAATAATATTGTTGGCTGTGCAATATCAAATCAAGCTTGCTTATTGACGGTCATAGTGCAACCCAGAAAGGCGTTCAACAGAATGGACGAGTTTTATGATATGTTTTTTTTTTTTCAAAAGCCCGGTGAAGTTATAAAGGTCCGGAAGACCATTTAACATAAAAATCGGTCCGAAAAAAAAGATATGTTTTTCTAGTAAGCAATATTATTGCAACTGGAAACTTCAAAACAATGAGATTGAATTAGGTAATATTTTTAAAAAATCTCCACAATTTGGTGTTTAATATAAAAAGTTATTTTGAATGTCGTTACATCGTCATATAGTTATAGATGTAAGTTTTTATGTACATTTTATTTACAAAAATGATAAATTGTTTAAAATAAGTAATTAGATTAAAATGCTTAGTTTAATTTTGTGTGACTTAGAATTAAATTTATAGTTTAAGGCATATTCGTTTAACAAAACTGAACTACCTACCAGTTAATTAAATATCTATCTGTCGTTTTGCTTCCTGTAGAAAATATTATTTCAAGTTTGACGGTAACTAGAGTAAACAAATTCACAGATATATGAAAAATATTAAAATTTTAGAATGAAGACATCATCATCATTATTATCAAAATATCATTATTATAAAAAATACACGCGAATTCGTGAAAATTCTCCATATTTTCTGTGTCAAAATCAAAATTACCAACTTTAGTGCTGCAGTAAAGTATACAAACAACTTAGGAATAGTTTCTTCTGGAGCAGTTGGGCAAACGATGAATGTTTGAGAGCATCATTTGCTGTACATCAAAGTTGGGCCATATTCTGCACTGTGCATTAAGGAGAGTTTTGAGCGACGACGCGACAGGCGTCTACAGCGTTTGCAGTCTGCATTGATTTATAAATCAAACATCAAAATAACATCATCAAAAAAAACTTCAAGGGTTTTTTTGAAAAAAAGATTTTTCTTTTATGATTGAGTTTTTCTTGGCTAGTTCTTAGTTGCTAAACAAATTACAATCATCGTGTGAAATCTGTTAGCACGGTAGTGCTCCTACCATGACGAGCCATGCGAAGTGCAAGAAACTACCTACTTTTTCTCTAAAACTACAGATGGTGTTTGTTATTCGTTCTGTGAATGATAATGATCGATGGTAAATGTATTCAATTGCAGTTAAAAAACAACCGGTGGCCTAATCTGTATCAAGGCCGCTTTCGCAACAGGGGGGTTAATAAAAAAAATTGTTGGCAGAATCGGCACCATATTGCGTCGCATTGTCGCGACGCTTATAACCGCACCTTTAGCTCGGAATGACGCGGCTCCATTACCTCGCCGGTGTTTATGGCACATAAACTGCAGCTCGGTCCGGGACCCGAAATAGGTTAGGTTTTATTTTTATGAAGGAAATATTTAGAAAAACTCACTGAATATTTTATAACATGATGTTATTTTGAGTTCACCAATTGGGTTCCTCAAACAAGAACGACCACGTGGTAGACCCAGGTAGCTATGGCGGGATGAGCTTTACTCCCATTGTAAGGCTGCTTTTTCACCAGAGATAAGCGAGAATGCGTTGTGGTTATGTCAAGAACCAATAGCATTGCTTCAATCTTCGAGGCGAAGATTGAAGCAATTCTGAATTTTAAATGAAGCTTTTTTATCGGTTATTGACAAGCATAATCCTCGCTACGCATCCTCGCTCATCTTTGATGGAAACGCAGCTTTACAAACGCTAGATTCAAAAAACACAAAGTTGAGATCAGTGGGATGACGAAGAAGGCCTTTGCCCGCAGTGGTAAACATCAGGCGTATAAAAATAAAGATGTGAAATTGCTGTGTTTGGTTGACTATTAGTAAAACATTGGAAAAATAAGGAACTTTATCGCGTGATTTACCTTATTTTATGTCCCACGGGAAAACTACAGCCACGACTTTTGCAACACAATCGAAGCGTTGGGGCAGAAAATAAGGTAAACGCTTAATGTTACATTTCTTAAGACGGTAAAATCCGACACGTGACCTACAGTTACGTTTTATACATTTCTTAAGACAATATTTTGTACAATTCAATGCTTTAATGCCGATAAAAAGTTCAAAAACGGAAGAAGAAGAAAATATATAAATTAAATACAATGACTAAAAGGAGCTGAAAGAATTTGTTTACCGCACCTCGGGAATACCTGGTATTCCCTTAATATAATATTTCATATAGAAAATATTTCATTGAATTTAAAAATTTCAGTTAATGGTATCAGGATTTATTCCGTATGTGGCCCGGAGTTTTGGCCCACATTCTTAGAAAATCTCAAAATTCAAACTGAAACGCACTCTCTTTTGTTTCGTTTTTTTAACAATTATCCTAAAGGTAGGTAATCTATATTTGCGTAACCGAAAACACAATATTCACAAACGCATGGTAATAAAAAATTTGCTCTTCTATTGAAATTTACTCGTAATATTACGGGATATTGAGTGGAATATGAACGCGTTTAATGGCCCCTAAGGAAGACTCTATTAGTTCTTGATAGAGAGCGTAGAGATAGATAGCTGGTGAGCTTTCTTAGAATCAATAGTTATTTGTTCATTTCAAACTTTCAAATAAAACACTGAAAGTCTTAAATTCACACACAAATTTCATTCACCAAGTTTAACAAGATTCACTTATATCCGTAATTTAAATTATGGCTTTTTTCGTTGACTTAAAATTACAAAGTATAAACTACTACATCGTCATAGGCATTAAAAAACCTGTTACCTTGGAAAAAATCTCAAGTTTAAAAAACCCGCTGGAAACACCACGAAAAATATAAAATAGATACCAAAACCTTAATTTAATATTAAAACAATATACACTGTCTCAGCTGGAGAGTGTTGGTGCAATATTCCTAGGATTTAGATATAATATCCAGTCGTAAAGTGGGCTAGCCGTTACAACTAAGCTGTGGCCCAGAGTTATGGCCCAATCTCTCGTATGAAATAGCTTGAATACATTCAGGTACAATGTAAACAGTTTTATAGTGCCCCAATAGAGTGGAGGTTGGCGGTAAATCTTTGTGATGACTATTTTTATAGTGCTCGTACTTTATATTATACAAGCTGCACCCCGCGGTGTTACCCGCCGTGAATAGTTCCCGTTCCCGTGGGAATACCGGAATCGAAAGTAGCCTATTTTGTAATCCAGGGTTTAAGTTCTGGTACCAAATTTCATTAAAATCCATCCAGCCGTTTGAGCGTGAAAGAGTAACAAGCACACTTGAATACTTACACACAGAGAAACTTTCACCTTTATAATATTAGCAGGATAAGTAGGACTAGTGACCAACTGAGCTGTGGGCAAAGGTAGCCACCGAGTGGCGCCCTGACCCGGCGAGAAGGCGACGCGGCAGACCGAGACGGAGGTGGCGGGACGAGCTCGACCAATTAACAACCGAATGGGAGACTATAGCACAAGATCGCGACGTCTGGAAAGAGTGGGGGGAGGCCTTTGCCCAGCAGTGGGACACGAACGGCTGATATAAATAAATAAATAAATAAAAAGTAGGACTAGTATAATGCCCGCGGCTTCGCATGGTACTTACCAGGATAAACAGTAGCCTTCAGCTAAATACGTACTGTAGTTTTCGCGTGAAAGAGTAACAAACAACCATCCATACAAACTTCGCGTTTATATATTTTGGGGTTTTTGAACAGATTTGAGAAACGTGCTTTATTGACCAGTTTTGATTGCATGAATTTTTACATTATTACGTTTGAACTTTCATTTGTAAGTAGGTGGTAATAGCGTTCCGTTTCATTTGCCTCGTGTTCTTTGTATCATTGAAAATAATACATCATATTACACCCACCTACTTAAATCCCAATATTTACACCACATTAAACGGTCAAACAACAAACGCATAACTTACATCTCAACTTCGGAAGCAGTCTATGTGCGGAACTATAAATCATCCATTGTTATTACTGAGAAAAAAAGTCGGCCGATATCTCGATACTCGCAATAAATAAACATCGGAGCAACATCGATTATTGAAAGATTTATATCTCGGCACCGGCTGACGTGTATAGTGCCGCCATTATTCATACTATTGTAGACTTTTGTATAAAGAGATAAAGTGTACTGCCTTTTCTTCTGCTAAGTTTCTGGAGAGTTCGAAATTGATTTTGGAAGTTATTGAATGTGGATGCGTACTTGATAGTGCATGTGGCATTTTGTATTAGTTTGTTTATTTTGAATATCTTTTCAAGAAGTTTGTCTTTACAAATAAAAATACAATTGCACATACAAGCGCTCGTGGCGAAGCTTGCTAAGACGTTCTTAATAATCGTCGAATTTAAGTTCTGAGCGGTCACAACTTGGATGGGTGACCGCAAGAAACATTTTATTTTTTTTATTTATTTTTATTTATTTATTTTAGGAACAACAAACAATTGTACACTAAGGCTAAAGTATACTTATAAATAAGATGTATTGCTAGTAGTTCTAAGCGTACAACCAGCCCCGTTGTCCACAAATTAAGTTACACAAAAACAGAGGGTACCGGTATAATAGTATGCTATAATGTAACACAAAAACATTATCAGCTAAGCGCTTCCGTGCTTCGGAGGGCACGTTTAAATGTCGGTCCCGGCTTTAAGTCGTCAAGCAATAACGGAGGCCTAAAAACTCCGTCACCAGAGTTGGCCACTTGCTCATACGAACGAACGAACTTATGATTTCCTAAATGCCATCAAAAATAAGGTGTTTGATAAACACGATTTTAGACTTGTATAAAATGCCTTTAATTAGCGAAAATGCGTGTGTCGACAATAATGTTATCATTATTTGGGACATGGAAATGCTTCCAAACCATGCTTCTATGGCGGAGTTTGCCATCAACATATTTTATTTTAATCTATTATCACTCCTAAATTCTTTAACTCTTGAAAAATAGTTGTATTACGCTTATGTAACTTCTATCATAATGAATCCTTAATAAACATTTCAATAATAGCTTCTTATTTCATATTACAAAATCTAATTTCTTAGCTTCGCGAGTCTCTCCTAGAAACCTTTTAAAAGTACTTTCAATACTTTATAACTCAGGCTGACCTTCTAAAAGAATCCCGGAAATTTCGTGAAATTATTCTCTGAGACCCCAAGTAATTCGGAGAGATTACGATGGAAATAAACGATAATAGATACCCACTGAATGAAAGTTTGCAAGGAAAACCGAATTTCTTTGGGAAACTTTATTTTTATTGGTATACCAATATTGTTGATCTAGCGCAAATTTCACTCAACTACTTATTGTCATTATGAGGCACTTTTAGAAAACCTAGTTTTATAAAAAAAATATTTTGTGCTAAAATTAATTACTTACATTGTTTTACATGATAAAAATATTATGTAAAAGATAAATTTGTGTAGTTGATCTAATTTAATAAATAGTTTTTCCCGATGCGGTGATATGAATTATTCTACATTCACATATTAAACGTGTTATAACACTACATTCATCATTAAATTCGCACAAATTTCGAAATATTCATACAGAAAAATTCAAATAAAATTAACTACAGCTCGCAAGTGTATAAAAATGCGCATGTTCTTTGATTAATCGGTATACGGTCGCTATCACAATGTATAATGTATTATGATGTGTATATAATGTATGTATATATATGTATATGAACGAGAGATCTATCACGATACATCGATAGATCGCTTTTTCTATCGTTCGGGAAATTTGTGAGCGCTGCTTAATCGCGCACATTAATATAAATTCGCTAGTGTGCACTGTTCTTTATTAACTTGAAAAATACTTGGAAATTGAGGAGAAACACTTTTTGAAAGAACTGATTTGGAATAAAACGTTTCGTTGACCTAACTTTATGAGATAATATCAAGATACATTGATTGTATCACATAATTATCCATAAATTTTAAATCAAAGGAATTATTTGAACGAATATGCCTCGAACGAAACTTGGTTAATAGTTATTTTAATAATAAGTCAATATGCTCTAAATTTTAAGAGCACGTAGGTGAACGGTGGACTTGTTCGTTAAGTGTACGAGATTATACATTAAATTTATACCAGAAACGTGTTGATCTAAAGTTCAACAAATACATTAGTCGTAAGTGTATTATTTATTGCATTATAGTAAGTAGAATGTTAAGTTATGCCACAAAAACCAACTCAAAAACAAAAACTAAACCCGCGAAAATACGACAACCGCTCGCGTCAATAAAAAAACTATTCTACAGACGAAGACTTGGGAGAACTAGAAGAAACCGAGCCGAGTACCACATCAGTGACATACCTACCAGGATTGCAAGAAGAATTAACCTCAGAGGAACTGCCTTTGGAAGAGGACGAACTACCGCCAGACAGCTCAACGGACAACGATAACACCCCACACATATACGGCAGTCCTCATATAATCTACAATCCTGAACTAAACTACAACAAACCACCGGAGAGTGAAGACTTGCCGCCGCATATAGACGGTCTGCCCGGCACGGATAAGCGTTATACTTATCCTAACATAGTCAAGCCGGCTGTAGATGTGAGACCGCCGGTTACTGGATCGTTTTCTCCTGTGGTGCCGCCTATACCGGATTTACCGCCAGTCAACGATAGCAGTTCAAATATTTTCATACGATACTTGACACGTAAGTTGGAGATGTGTTGCACGTAAAATGTTCTTCTGTTTCAGGTTGACGGCTTTCTGGATTCTATTGCATTGTGTAACCGTCTATTTTCAGGTTTAGTGTTTTAGTTAAGGCCATTAGGAAAAGCATTCACAAGCTTTACATTCTTAACAAACAGTAGCATTGAAAAGAAGATAATGTAACAAAATTGTAACTTACTTACTGATCATTTCATTCGTAAAATATTTATTGTAAATGCCATACGATTAAGAAAGACCTACGTAGTCAATATACCTCCGAATTTAATTGAAAGGAGTTTTATAAAATTGAATAATATAAGTAAAACATGAGATAAATAAGGCCACAACCCCACTCGTAACTCACAAAGATTACTCTCAAACGTTCCCCGCGACCAATTCCAATTAATAGCCACATCCGCACTGTAAAATAATAAATTTCGTTCTGTTTAAATCGGAATACACTTCTATTTATCCGCAAAACCGGTTATGGGCGGATACGGTGAGATTATTGTCATAAATTGCCCGTACGCACGTACAAACATAAGGGTGGGTTTGCGAGTGAAACAGGTTGCCGACTGTCCGCTATCGCTTTCTGGCACAAAGTCCAAAACAAGTGGCATAGCCGAAAGCAACTGATACCATATTTTAACCTATCCTAAAAAATAATAGATAATTCTGGCTTTTCAAATATATTACGAGTATAAACATGGCTTAAAATATTTTCTTTATGAACAGTGTCTAGCCCACTATGAAATACATTAGGTAAACACAACATGAGTATAACTTAGGTGGTACTCATACTCATCCTCAAACCGTGTGTCGTGAAATTACAAAGCTTACTTAAATTCTACTAGAGTCTAGTAGCATTAAGTAACTAGATACTTGTATGTAACACATCGCGTGACTACTAGTATGTCATTGTAACTTACCTCAGACTATTCGTAAGCACTCGTGCTCTAAGTAGATATACTTATTCTTATATAGATAAAGACTATATTGACACACAAACATTACAGCACAAATGGGAAGGTTTACAAAGAAGAAGGACTTACCTAAACACAGAATAGTACAAAAAGGATAAAAAAAGTTTTGGTAGGTTAGGTAAGTACCTCGTTTTGTCCGTAAATTTGGTACTGACACCGAATAGCCGTATGCACATTTCGATTAACTCTATTGGACCCCGTAATGAAATGTGCCCTTGCACAATAAAATTAAATCCGACGAGAGCATAAATCGATTACGTCATGTAATAATTTCGGATGAAAGTGGATCCGATTATTGAGTTATTGAATTTATGTAAAAACAATGATATTGTCGTGTTTCGACGCTGGTGATTTTATTTGCTCGACTATCGAAGCTAATACGTCAAATACTGAAATATCAATATTAGCCATCTTGAAACTTATTCCCTGGCGGGGAATACTGTTTCTGATCATACTATTTAGGAATTTATTGATGGATGACCTCTATGGCGCAGAGGGCGAAGGCCCGCCTGAGACACGCAGGTTGCGGGTTCGATCCCCACCACGGGACAAATGTTATTTAATTTTTGTTTTTTCTATTCTATTCTATTTATTATCTCTTATTCTCCTCCAACTACGCTACTACTGGTAAAGAAATCTCAAGTAGTCAAGCGATCCAAAAACAAAATACCACACTTAATTCTATATCGTGACCCAAGTGAGAACTCATTGCTCTATTTCCATATCAAACTGTCGTATGCATGAGTTTATATTCTAGAATAAGTACGGGCCTTAAACTATTGACATCATAAAAATGAGGTCACCAATTAGTACGTTCCATTTATAGTCTCGCTTAAAACGCAACGTATCTTCACCGATTGCTGTTTATTCTGTGCCTTCGTTTTTGTCGCACCAGCGAAATGTCGATGCCAGCAGAGCACTATTCACGCAGAAAACCGCATTTACATAGAGAGCTATCTGTCGGTGAGCATCTGAGCCGGTTGCCTAAAGGCACTGTCATATAAAAAAACTAGCTACAAGTTTTGACATAATATGTATTACAAAATAATATCTCAGTTTGAAAAACATACAAAAAAGACTTTGTTTGTGGCGGAAATGTACAAGAAGTCGTCGCATTTCCGTTTCTTTTCTGTATTAACCAATAAAGAACCTCAAGAGACTATTGAAGCGTCACGTTTTCCTCACCGAAGTATCTTTTGATTTGTGTGAAGAACAATAACAATACAATATTATTTAATAATAATTTCCTTTAATATTTCACACAGCGCCATCTAGTCTAAGCAGTTTTAACACCCAGACTCGAGACAAATATTTGCAAATCGTACAAACATTTGTCAAATTGCATGGGTCGAAACCGCAACCTACTGCATCTCAGGCGGGCTTTCACCCACTGCGCCACAGAGGTCGGCGTAGTTGCCAACAGACAGTTGCAACCAGCTTTAATCGTGAATGGCACCAACATTCGACATCGGCGCGATAACGAAACGATTTCGCATCGCTGACTAATGAATACTCGACGTTAATTGAACGAAATATCGCTCTTTGTTGCGTTTATTTTCGTGGAGCGGAAATTTACAGGCGTTCGATGCTGGAATTATGATATAAATGTTTGGATGGATTTCCGTGTTTTTACAGTTTGCGTTGATGGACTTTATTTTTATTCAGCCATGTAGGGCAAAAGCTTCCCTTCTTTCACTCTACGTGATTTAACGCGTTCACAAGTCATGGACTTTTTTTTCAAGTTTCATGTTAGTTTTTCTCTTTAAAATAATAGGGAACGCCGATGTTGGAGAATATGTCGTTTCTAAATTCAATGATTTCACACCAAAACGGTGCAAGATTGGAGTCCCGTGTATGGTTCATAACAAATAATTTTACAGTTCTACAGAAATAGTTGTATTTTCTTTCAATGTTCCATTTACAATTTATACGATAGACGTAGGTACTGTATCGGGAAAACGGAAACGCATTCAATTTTCGAGCTAACCACGACGGTGGCAACATAGTAAGTAAGCTAGAAAATCCTATCAGGGGAATTACCACAAAAATGGAAGGAGATTTTCGAAATAGTTCCGAATAAATCGAGAAATTTCTAGACCGGTTTTTTGCTAAAAATTTAACTTTGTGAAATATTTCTTAGGAATAATTTCGGTATCGGAATAATTTCGTAGTATCCCCTCTGCCGTTTCACAAGCAATTTACTGTAGCAAAATTGAAAACAAATGAAGAGCAAAAGCGCTTGACAAGTTTTTATTGGAATGCGTAGGTCGGGGGGCACGTTCCGAGTCCCGCTTCAATCCCGCGTACATAAAACGTGACCACCTGCTCCGCACGGAATAAACATATCCGTCACACTTCACAACCCTTGCGCGATTTCAAAGCAAATATTTGAATCCCGACAATTCGCGCAGTTAGCGAGATCGCCATCAACCTGTAATTGAACATCGAGAGCGGTCATTAAGTCGTCGGATATCGGCCGGTGAATTTAGATGCCGTTTTTATTTGTGGACGAACCGGCCTCCATAATTCCAATACTCCGGGGAGTGGATTGTTTCACGCTCCCCCTGGCACATATCAAACCCGATATACGCTTCCAGATATCTCTAATCTGGCCCGCGACCTCGGCGCGACGGTGGCCGATCCATGAATATTTTAACTCCTATGTGACATCCTCGAAAAATACGTTACTCGAATTCGTTTATTAATGTGACATCGATCGCAAGATCGCCACCCGAGGGACGACCTTTATACGTACACAACTAAATGGGATTTCATTTTCTAGTTGAGGAATCAAACGCTCCCGCGGCGTGCGTCCAATGTTCTTTCAGAGATGGCTCCCTTTAGATATTTCGGTTCGTTTGGCAGCGGCGCGCCGGCCGCGGCGTCCTACAAACTTCACGATTCACATTTCGTACACATAATTGTTTCGTCGCTGAGCGCGCATTTTTCCACAAGATAATGCCATTAATCTCGCTCGGCGTAATGAAAATGTACCGCTCCAGCGTCCTCTGTCTGTGTAATTTGGTGGAAAACAATTGTGGCGAATTCTGTTCGTGTGTCACACGACGCTGTAAAGTTTGAGCCAACTTTCAAGAGAAGACTTTCCGGCGTAAGAAGTTAAACGCGTTTGCCGGAGCAGTTAAGGTTACGTGAGGGTGATTCTGCAGAGTGCTCGGTACTGAGATGCCGTTAATTTATTCATCGTCGAAAATTGGATTGGAATACAGCGAGTGCGGAATGAGTGGCTAAGAGCTCGTAAAAGTGGACCGATGACGGTCTCTACACATACATAATTCATATTAGCAACTTTGTCCGGCTGTCGGATTAGTTACAGCGGTCGCTGGCTAAGGGACACTGGACATTTGCATTTTGGATGAAGGGATAAGTTTTTTATTAGATTATCTACCTATCATAGAGTATGCAAATCTCTCCCATTATTATTCATTCGGAGGGCTCAGTTTCGAAGGTTTTTCCAAGACAGAAATTCTGTTACAAAAGTTTGATGAGGTGGAAACTTTTCCCGTGTACCCAAGTAACTGCTGTGAACTATTGAGACATGTTACATTATCTTCCTTAGATTATACTACAAAACTCTACCGGTACCAATCTGCCTCGGCAAAATAAACCTTATCAACTTTCAATACTAACTATTACCTCTTGTCTGTGTGTGCAGATCCGCCCGAGATCACGATCCGGCCCAGGAACCTGCAGGTTCGCGCTAGTGGCATCGCTGCATTCTTCTGCGCAGCCCGCGGCGACCCCATACCTAACATTCAGTGGAGGAAGAACGGGAAACGAGTTTCTAGTAAGTATAGACAGGGTATTATAATGCCGACCTCTGTCGCAGTGGGTGAAAGCCCGTCTACCCGCAACCTCCCGCGGTTGCGGGTTCGATCTCCGCTGCTTGGCAAATGTTTACATACGTAATATACATCTATATACAGAATATTATATTATATTATTATATTAGTGTGAAATGTCCAAGGATATTTATTTATTTATTATTATTCTGCAGATATTATATGTGTTCCGGGACTGGGTGGTTTTTTATTTCACGAAGTTGATAGCACTGATGAGGTTATGATTGTAAACTCTAAAAGATAGATTTTAGACTGCCATAAGGTCGAAGACAAAATAATAATACAAATTATATTCAATTAATTAAAAAGGCACACACTTATTTATTTCATTTCGAGCTTTAAATTTATTATTTTAATTGAGCAGGTGTTTATACCTCCGGGTCTAATCCTAATGGATTCCGAATAAATTGTAACCTTACACTTTGCCCCAGAAAATAACGATCGTTTGTAGAAAACAGTAGGTACTTTTATAGTCCTAGCTCTACCCCTTTTATCAATAAAAGAATCTGAGTAAAGTTATTTCTTTAAGCACCCATTCAGCTGTTACCAAGAGCTTAACATGATAAGTAGACAGTAATTACTTCATTTATTTTACGCAAAAGGAAATAGGTAAACATTTATGTTAATAGCTTCATCATCGTTACACCGATACAAAAAAGCACTTCAAAGTAAATTAACATTAAACACCGATCGGAAAAATCGCTTAACAATCGCAACACACATTAACTACGGCCCCAATCAACCAATCAGAGTTCGTTGCTCGGTCGAGTTCGGGAAAAATCGGAAGCTGTCGGGAAAAAGTCGACGATTTAAGAAAAACGAGGCATGATCGCGAGAAACCACCGTGCGGTCACTATTTTTATTCGTGGTTGGAATGTAAAGCCTCGGTTTTGGCGCATATACAGTGTATAGGGAGTGGTAATGACTTCCATAAGGCCAAAGCAATTTACTGGAAACGAATCGGTCGCTGACCGCCGCTGGGTAGCCAAGAGAAAATTGAAATTTCATTGAAAAATATGTTTAATATGTTTTTGTAAACATTTCACTCGGTGTTATGTTTATCTAGCCTTGAAAATGTATGCTGGGTAATCTGGGTATTTGTTAAAGACAGAAAAACAACTCTTTAATATACAATTTGTATATAAATCGTTATTGGGTATGAATTAAAAAAATATTAATTCATTATTTATTTAAAAATAACTAAATCACATAAGGCCAGGTCCGAAGTACCCTAAACCGGAGAGCGTGTATGAAGAATGTAATGAGAGTGAATGAGGCGAAAGAAGTGTGTCAGGATCGTAGCAAGTGGAGATCCGTGGTCTCTGCCTACCCCCATGGGAAAGAGGCATGATTTTATGTATGTATGTATGTATGTAAATCACATAAATCTATGAAGCTTTAAGTAAACAGTTAACATACCTTGATTCAATTTGCAACCTTTGCAAAATCTATACGAACCTGGCAACACTACTACTATAACACCCTATCCAATCGATACGGGTAGTTTGATAGCTTACATGAAAAATGTACATCATTCGCGATGGACATAAAAGAGTGATGATCCTGGATTCGTGGCGAATCTCATTTCATATTATGTGACTCATCCGAGTACAATTTGTCGCAATCGTCTATCCGTCAATAGATGTCGTTGGAGAAATTTATTTAGCAGACCGATCATAAGTATTTGAAAATGGAAACAACTGAAATGAATCTTGTCTCATCAAGAGCAGTGTTGGCCGAAGAAGAAGAAGAAAAATCGTTTATTTTGGTAGGACCTCAAGGATCACTTCAGTTTCGTCTTACATGCTACGTAATTCTAATGCATCTTCCAACGCGACTCTTTAAATGGTAAGTCCCTCGACTTTCGCTTAGAAGGTCATGGAATCGAATCCCAGCCGTACCTTAATGATTTTTCACCTCTTAACGGTGCAGAAAAACAAGGTGAAGAAATCCGCGGCTTATTCAACCCCACATGTATTCACTATTGTCTTTTCTGTGGATATGGCTGGTTAAGCTGAGAGGATGGTTAAAGTGCTATTAGATAAATTCAATTTTAATATAACTTTCTAATCAAATTGTTACTAAAAAGGCCGAGTCATAAAAGAATTGAGAAACATTGCGCCATCTGTGTACATTCGTGAACACAACTTTACTTTGGTGTGACAACTTGAATTTATTATTATTGTCTGTGAGACAGTTTGACACTTTTGTATGTGACCTTTTATTTGATGGTCTGAGAACAAAGTTTTGGGTGAATGTTTTTTTTATCGAGCAAAGCAATATTTATTTATTTATTGGAGATCCAACAGCTTTCTTAAATCAGAATAACAATGTATTAGCTATAGGAAGCCAATTAAAGGTTCTCGCGATTATTTTTCAGATTCACTCCATTTTTCAGATCATCAAAAAACTTACCTCATTATTCATAACATCTTAGCTAGCCGCTAGATAATATTTTATTCGTATCACTCTCTTAAGTCAATTAAACAAATACTTATCAACAGATTTTGCAGCTATCTGAGCTCTGAAATCTCTAAATCTAAATAACAGGAAAAGTATTGTTAGCTTATTCATAAAACGTTTCAACACGAAACGTATCCCTAAAACAATTTACGGATACATTCATTTGTAATGGTACAATTTCTCACCGAATCCGCCAGCAAAATGAGTAATATAACTCCGCCCGTGCGGAGCTGTCGCGACTTGTCGCACGCTAGATTGACAATCACGGATCACGTCAACGCTCTGCGTGATGGATGACAACCCTAGCTACTAGGGATGCTTCTTACCACTCGTGATTGTATCAGCATTCTTAGGCTGCATTTTTTTAATCTTTATGTGTTTGTAATTTTGTTTTAAAATTAATAATGGAAAGAGTAAATAAATAAATATTATCACATTTAAAAAAAATATGTTAGTCATTAAATGTAGACCCTGATTCGTAAAAAATCTGTGTAGCTTGAAATATTTTATTTTTACTTCAGTTTATGTAATTTCTTTGTCTGAATTTCTCTGGAACAATCACTCATAGGTGTTTTCAAAGATTTTATCTATCTATATCTGTGGCTGTTTTCAAATATTTATTTTTTATTTCATTTAGTCTAATGTACGTGAAAACTTTTGCATTGCTTTTGCTAAATGATTGACACTATCATTTCCATAAGCTTGATTGATATGACTGCGATGACGTAAAGGCAGGGTTATCGCGAACCACACTCCTATTATAAAACCTTCACAAGCCCATGCTTCATCGCACAAATTTACTAACATTCAAGCCACGTGTATCTGATATTACTTCATGACAGTCATATTTTTTACAACCCACCAAAATTCTTTGTTTACTCACTTTACCTCTGCAATTTTGAACCATAATACAATGAAATACGGGACAGGTACGAGGACGCAAATTTAGGGTTCACACGGATTTTACTGTATGTTTTTATAGTGTTCCATTTATACGCTGCAGTGAAAAAATACTTCAGTTTTGTATTGAATCAAGTTTGTAGTCACCTGAAGGATTTATTATGGAAAGTGGATTTTCAAGCGTGACATTCGCGTTTTATAACCGCTGTGTGATGGAGGAAACGAAATGGTATCATAAAAACGCAACGTATCGCTTATTTTCTTGGCAACGCCTTATTTTTCATTAGAAAGTAACAGTGTCTTCGAAACAGTCATGATCATCATCATGGACATAGGCCTCTCTTCGGATCTACCATCGGCCTCGGTCTTATATATTCAGTAAGGTAAGTAAGTTCGTATTAGCAAGTGGCGAACTATTGTGACGAAATTTTAGCCGCCTATAGGCCTCAGTCATGACTTAACGACGGGACCGACAATTGAATGTGACCTCCAAAGCACGGAAACTATATACAGTGAAAATAAACAGTAAAGTTCATAAAATGCCAAAAAACCTAAACAACCTCTAGAAATTCGTGCTGGAAAATTGAAAACTTCACTATCGGATCAAAAATCAAAGCCTCCATTAGCCCAGCGCTACTCGATATCTCTCGATAGCAAATAAGGTTTTCGAATAAACACTGTAGAATCTTTTACTATCATAAATCTGCTTCAAAGAACTTTGTGTCAAAATCAAAAAATCAACGATCACATTAAAACGTACAACTGTATATTGTAAAACGACTTTGTGATAGAAAAAAAGCTAGTGCTTTTCTATTTTTTTTTCATTTCACACCATGTCTATCATAGTTATTAACTTTATGTATAACTTTATGAACGATTTACTCTCTCTTTAGAAATTTTATTGAATCTCTAATAAAACTGATCTTGTTCATACTAATTTATAGTCAGACCACCTCTAGTGGTCCTTCGTTTGTGCTCTGTCTCATATCAACAAAGGAACGCAGGGCGTATCTTAAAAACTCCACTTTATTCTTCATGTATAGGTACACAACTTATTCTCACGTCTTGTTAAGACAATTCTTGTAAAACCCACAGTCTTGCACAGGGGAATAATCATAGAAAAACCCGTTACGACTAAAACTTCGCGTTCGCAGAAAGACAACAATTATTCTCACTTGTTGTGGAATACATTTTCTTGGCACTTACCAACAGAGGCGATTTAGCTACGTCGGACACTGCCATGCAAACTGCAGGGCAATTTAAACTTTACTCAGTGGAGATAAGAATCGGGGCTCGCTAGATAGCTTGATATTTTTTATGTTGCAATCTTCGTAGGAAAAATGCAAAGTGCAAGAATGTGCGGCAAGAGCGGAGTATTAATAACGAGGTTTTTAAGGGAAGAGCGTGGTTTCTTTTGAATTTTTAAGCTTTTTATGGTCGTTAAAAATATCAATGCCTTTGCAGAACAAAGTTGAAAGGAATTTTGTATAGATTCATGCAGGAGGTGGTTCACAAAATTTCCACTAGTAGGTGTAAGAAAAGAACATATTTATTTATATACAACAGAAAGACATTGATCCATCCCAGTCTATACTTGGCAACTTGAATTGCCGCAGATGCCGTATAGTAAGATATATGAGTAATTTAAAGAGTTCATTGCAACGAGAGATGAAAAACTTGAATTATTGCGTAACGCAAGTATACTGTTGTAATCAGCAAATAAATAGTCAACTACAGTATATAAGTCAATGATTTTACCTTTCTCTATCTATACTAAAAGATCTCAGTTAGTTTTTTATTGAGAACACGTAGATTTTTCTCTTAGTATAGAACGTGTCGTTCTTCATCTCTCGTTTCAATGAACTCTCCAAATTATTATTATTAATATTTTTTTTAATTTATTTATTCAGAACAAATACATGAGACAGATTACAAAAAGAACGAAGAGAGCTGCAGAAGTTTTTAAAACTGTGTTGCAGCCTCAACGCCACCTCCTTGACCTTATAATAATAATAATTATTATTATTTTCAGCCGTCAGTGTCCCACTGCTGGGCAAAGGCCTCCCCCCATTCCTTCCAGACGTTACGATCTTGTGTTAGGATCTCCCAGTCGGATTTAAATTTGTCGAGTTCGTCCCGCCATATAATAATAAAAGGTTTAAATTATAATAATAAATTATATCTCACTATAATGGCATCTGAGGCAATTCAAGTTCATTTAAGAGATAGCTGTGTCATATTCTGTCAAGGGACATAACAAAGCTCATGAATGCCATCAGCTTGATTAGAGTTCGTAATAATTTACGCGGAATCAGCGAATGCACTGCAGTGGGCATAGACAATAGGCCGTCACAAACAGATACCAGAAGTTCCATCCAGTACGTTTATCTAGAAATATCTAGTACCCATAGCTTTTGATCTAGTAAGAAGGTTCCTTGCTGTTTCAATGGCGTTTATATTAAACAAATAACCGCCCGAGGTCTGGCTTGCGGTAGGATTAGATGTATCTTATGTGTTATTCCGGGACATTGTCATGATGTAAGGTTTTCGATTTTGGGAGAAGGGGCCTTGTACTCATAGCACAACGACTCTGGCCGTCACTAGTTGTATCAGATTGATCCTTGCTTTTTTGTGACTCTTCAACAACCAAAGCGTCTTCATATAACTTCTCCACTTATTACAAGACGCTAGTTAACTGATAGGTTGCAAGCTCATAAACTTAGGATCATAAGTATCTTGGCACAGATTGGGGTGTTGGCTCCAACCGAACATTACGGCGCCTGGTATTACAAATGTGGCTACAGAACCCTAAATTCCAGACGTGATCTCGCACTAATTTTTAACCGAACTTCGTGAATTTGAGTAGATCTAGTAAATTTTACTGTCTTTGTTTGCAACATAGGCATCGCAAGGAAGACCCTTCGCTGTGACTCGTTCGTTCGTTCGTATGGCCAACTCTGGTGAAGGAGTTTTTAGGCCGCCTAAAGGCCTCCGTCATGGCTTAACGACTTTAAAAGCCGGGACAGACAATTTAACGTGCTCTCCGAAGTACGTGTGTATATAATAAAGCTGTGACTGAAAATATAGAAATGAATATAATTGTCTTGTAGTATAAATTACGTATACATTTGAGATCTACATTTTTTTCTAATAGGAATTACGGGCCTACGGGCTGTGATTTAAAATTAACCCAGTAAACTATTTTGTTGATCATGTTGGTTCTTCCAATTCATGAGCTCTGTTTTTTTCATCAGGCATGCAATCAAGATACCAAGTGTCGGGTATGGACGCGACGGCCGGACCCGGCGCGAATGGCGCCGTGCTCCGGATCGAGCCGGTGCGGGTGCAGCGAGATGACGCGACCTACGAGTGCGTGGCGGAGAACGGAGTGGGCGACGCCGTCACTGCAGTAGCTACACTCACTGTATTTGAAGGTAAGTCTACAATAAAAAGCCGCTGTAGAATGTAAAAGATGTTTGCTCCTCGAGAATGAAAACACTAATCATTTTTGATGGCTGGATTCGACGAAAATGATATTTCGTTAGACACCGACAAGCGCCATCTAACGGTAAAACTAAGAGTTCTCTTCCTCATTAACCGAAGTTTCATGAATCATTTGCAATGATTATAAAATTTGCTACAAATTCTACTTGGATTGCCTTTGTCTTTCAAAAACCGTAAAAGAACGTACGAGAGAAAAACATATTAACACAAATTAGAGCGAAATATGTTCTTGGTATTCCGTCAGTTACATCGAGGCAGGTGCACTGAAAACTTAAGTAATTGGTTACTAAAGTTAAGTGAAGACTTGAGGCAGCAAGGAAATCACCCTTAACTTATTCGCAACTTGCCGCCGGAATTAATACTGAAGAGAAAAGGGTGACGGAGTTTATTTTGGCTTAAGAATAGTTTCAGTTATAAAAGATTAATTTTTTTATTTGTTACTTACCGTCGATACGAAGAATATAAGAAAAGCGTCGCTACTTGAACAAATGATTCTTAGGACTTTTAGATTTGATCGTTTACTTAAATTAACACTAATACACATCATTATTACAACTGCGAAGTATGTTTTGATTACATTTTAAAAGTCAACCCACATACCTATAGTTTTATAATAAAATAAAACATTAAAGTTCCTTTGCCCTTTCATGTATTCTCAAACGTTAGCCGATAAAAATAAAAGACCAAATAAACTGTTATCACCACCAAGTACGTGTGAGAAATTCCAAAATCAAAACTGTTTCGCAAAGTTGGTTTCATGCTTTTTTAACTGCTCCAATGCCCATTAGGTGGCCATAACGACCCTCAACCACATAAATAGGACAGTCGCGACATTCTGATCCTGAAAATGCTCTCCAAAACACTCGAAGACACTGGCCTTTCAATAAATAAGCATTAAAACGACCGATAGGGGGCTACAGTTGAAATTTATAGAGCGTTTTGGGTGAATTCGAAAATTGAACGCGAAAAGGTTAACTTTCAGTCTAATGCAGTTTGGGGAAGAGTTGGATGTGTTTGTTTTTTGGTGAACTTTGAGTTTTTGAAGCCTGGACGTGCTGGAGAAAATATCATTTTTATATACAATCAGATTTTTTTATATCAGAGAAATTAACTATGCATAAAATATGTGTAGCTGCATTATTAGTTATAACAAGTGACATGCCTCTGACAACCCTATCCTCAATTTTAAGAACTCAAAGATCATAAAGAATTCATTTTGTGTTGGGACCTTAACTTTTAACGATTCTAAATAATGTCATGTTGGCCTTTTTATTCTTAATACGTTCAATATCACACCCTCATCTTAACATTAACGCCAAAAGAGTTTTTTTTTTTATTTCGTTTATACTGTCCCACTACTGGGCAAAGGTCTCCCTCATCAAACTCAAACTCACTTCACTTCACTTCTTATATTTGGCTTTCGCACGGCTTGTGCCACGCATTTAGCCACTACCATGTGTTTAAATTTTTAGTCAGTTTAGTCAAGGTCAAGTCAAAGTCATAGTCAGCGTCAGTAAAGATGTGGGTTCTTTACTGCAGCTTTTTACATGGACTTCTTGAGAGAACTCGAAATGCAATGATATACAGTTTTGTTTCATTTGCCTACACTTATGTACGTTCACGAACACTTAACAGTTAATAATCCACCATTATTACATATTAACATTCGCCAAAACACAAATTTCGGAAAATAAAACAAAAACGACAACATGCCATCTTGAATTCCCGTCAAAAAGTCAAACTCAAACTCAAAATGTATTTATTCAGTACGGTCGTTTACAGACCACTTTGACAACTTCCAAGCATTGCGATCGCTAGCTTGGTCCCCCCAATCAGCACTGAATGTGTCTAGATCATCGCCAGCGTCTTCTAGGCCTGCTCAGGCGTCACCATCCATCCTCAAGCACCCACTGTGCGACAATCTTAGCCCATCTGTCTAGATGCATTTCAATTCAAAGTGTCTATAAGAATTGAAGTAAAAGTTACTGGAACTGTTTCTTTATAAATGACTAGCTTACTCGCCCGCGGCTTCGCTCGCGTGGTAACTACCTTGATAAATATAATATAATATAGATAGCCTATGTTCATTCCGAAAGTGCATGCTACACTTCGGAGAAAGAATTTTTGAAATCTGATGATTAGTTTCGGATATTACCCCAAACATACAAACAAACAAACCAACTTTACCTCATTATAATATTACGAGTAGTATAGAAGAACTCTGAGCAGCCACTTCAAGCTATATTCCCCTGTGTCCTACCAGATACCATGATAACCGTAATACCAGTTGTCGTTCATTCCTTAAAATATTCATTTAAAGTAACAGCACACTCCACATCTCTCTACAAATATGCAAAGGAGTAAATGTCTCCGCTCCAGAGTTATGATATAATTATCGCAATTTAAGCATCTATTTGCGAACCGCACTTCCGCCGTGAATCGCCCAAGTTATCATGATAACTTGCGAGTTAGAAGTTAAATTAGTGTGTAATTACTCTGTAGATCTTTGGAGTTGGCGCACAATGAACGTAGTTAGAAGTAGAATAATTTTATACTCGCTGAACATTGGAGAAGAGTGGAGGGAACAGGCTTTAGCTGGGTTAGTGAAGAGTTATAAAAATGAAACAAACCCTGATTAATACGTATAATTTAAACAAAATTAAATATAAATTGGACAGTATTTCAGATAAAAAGTGTAAGTTTTGTCCTTCTTTATTTTTTTTTATTTATGTACCTACTGTTCTTTTATTAATTGTTCCTTTTTAAATATACTTTTAAGATCTGTGGATTTTGTAAAGATCATCGCTCACACTTCCTTAGAAATACTTCATTTTATAGTTGTACTCGTAGCTATTCTACAAAAAAAGGGATTTACAGTTAGTCAGAGGGCGATGCACATGCCCTCTATTTGTATTTGTTAGCATTTTTACATAAGCGGTTCCAAGCTGATAGTAAATAATGATATTAATAAGTAAATGAAATATAACTTTACCTCTCTGACTTTCAATCATAGATTGTAAATAAATGTACAAAATCCTGAAGTTAGAACTCTTATTCTCACAATACTCACATCTTAGACATCTAGCGCCTAGGGCCTACACATAACTTTCACAAAACTTGTATCTTACCCACTTATCGCTAAAAAACTATCAACATGTCCAAACTTACACACAATAGTCTAGTCTAGAAACTTTTAACAGCTAAAATGTGTCAGAATAAACCAGTGGGCGAATTGCCAAAAAGTTGTCATATTATTTCATACAAACATTTTCATGTATCACAACTTTGAATTGTGGAGTTGTTTAAGCGAACAGTTTTTCAACGTTTATTTCTAAATTTAGTTTTCAATTGAATTATTTGGGTAGTGAGCAACGTTATTATTTATTTATTTTTATTATTTATTTATTAAGGCAACGCCAACAGTACACATAATTACACATTGTAAAAAAACATTCATATAAAAATACTATAATAATGTGTACCCATTACAGGCATGCATAGCACTATTTAATAATCATTAATATTAATGTACGTAGTAACGTTGAGGCTAACTCTTGTTTAGCTGCGTATAAAGAGTTATAAGCTTTTTGTTAATAAATAGCGCTTAACAGTTATAATCAGCAATGGTTTTTTTTATTTCTTACCTCTTTCGATTTACCTATTAGCGATCACCCTTTAGCCGGGTTGACATTCACCACTCGGCCACGAAACCTGTGACGCCGAAGACTAAACTGTCAGTTATCAGTAAGATGATAACATTTTGGTTAAAATGTTATTGATAGGTCAATAAGCTCTTATGATACTGTGTATACGTAGCCTTCTGATACATAAATGAGTCAAATTATCACTAAACTAATGAATTCCTGACATTTGAATCTAAATTGAGCATACATATCAATCTATTCTAAACTATTAATAGCATTTACCAATTTGATTTGAACATTGTAATCATGTTATGTATATTGTAAGATTATTTTACTGTAAGCTCATTGTTATGTTTTGACGACCTCTGTAGCGCAGTGGGTGAAATCCCGCCAGATAGGCAGGAGGTTGCGGGTTCGATCCTTGGGACAAATGTTTCTATCTAATAAATATCTGTCTCGAGCCTGAGTATTTTATAAGTAAAATAAGTATGTATTTACAAAAAAAACAACGAACACGAGCAACAGCGCCGGCAAAAAGTGCTTCCCGCTAAATGCCTGGTATTCTGCCTTTTTGCCCACTTTATAGGATCTATGTAGTCTTAAGCCAGTAGAATCTTCTTTGTTCCATATTAATCGTCAGATCTTGTATACTATTAGTGAAAACTGGTGGCTGATATCGTTTGATTGCTTTTCATTAAGAGCCTATGCACACGACGTTTTTCGAACGAGCAGGCACAACTGAGCGTTTTTGTGTAGCACGTCACCTGCTACAATACAAACAGGCGATACAAACGCGCCGTATAAAATGCTGCCGTATATGGGTTTAATCGGATGCAATCAAGAATGGAACCGCAAACAAAAACTACATTTAATTGCCGGCATCGGCTCATTTCGTTTAATGACACCGTGCAATACATTCACGATATCGCTCTGGTTTCGACTCGTGTTGATTTACGCGGTACTGAATAAATTCCTGTAAGCCACGCGCGATTACCGCGCTGTCAGCCGACAGTCTGACAACGATTGATGGTAAAGATCTAGGGACTAAAATGGTCATTTTAGCCCCCAGATCTTTGCTTTCGATTCTTTTCTTTTCAATTGTATTATGGTTATTGCCCTTTAAAAATCAAAATCAAAATCAAAATCAAAATGTATTTATTCAGTACGATCGTTTATAGACCACTTTGACATGTCACGTTCTTAAAACTAGGTGATTCTACTGCCTGTTCTAACGCGACTTCCTACACCAGGGAAAGAATCAGGCAACAACCTGGTGGTGTGGGCCTAGCTTTTTTTTTCAGCGGTTCAATCTTAATAAGTGTGACTATTTGGTTTTACCACGAGTCTGTCATCAAAATATACAAGTAAAAAGGGTTTATTGTAAATCACCAGAAACCTCTCGGACCTTAATTCCTATCAGAAGCAACAACATTTGTTCGACGACTTTTGTCTAAACTCGATATTTTTCGTAATACTAAAGATTTAAATAAACAATTTAAAATTGGAATCCAACTTTTCATTTTCATTATTCTATGATCTGGCATGAACGGCAACGTCTTACTTCGGCTTGGCTAGATTATATTATATTGCTCAATTCTAGAAAACAAATAAGAAGTTACAAGTTAACATACCTACAAGAAAGTAAATACAAACCGAAACTTGCTGAACATAATTTCTTCGCACAAATACAAGCCTACAGGCTTAGGGCCAAACTTGCTCTTCAAAGTATCGGGTTCGCAAAGTTTCGCTTACAGTACGAAGGTTGGCTTCTTAAAGAATCAATTACATGTTTGGCATATGTTTCATCATAGAAACCTGGGTTTCAGAGTCGGCAATCAAATGCACTTCAAAATGTATTTAATTCTTCTATTCAAATAGAAATATAAAACTTTTATTTTAGGTATCGCTTAGCCATCTAGTTTAAAGCCTGCCAAATGAATGAATTAAAATTCTTTATTGCACACCAACATACTAAACAATAAAAAAAAGTAGTTAAAATTTACAATCGACGGCCTTAACGCTCAAATCGATCTCTTCCAGGCAACCTTTGTATTGAGAAGAGTTATGATTTGAATTGAAACTTTAATTAGGTAGCATTTTTGTTTATCAAATAAAAGAAAATCTACATGGTCTCTAGATTTTTTTTAATACTTTATCAATGACGAGTTAGAATTCAATTTCATATTATTTATAATACGATGAAAACAAATATTTTCATATTCACTTCATGCTCTTATCTAGTATAGTACTTATTATATTATCTGTGCCCTCATATATAAGAAAGGGTTAATCATCCACAGGCGAAACAAAAAACAATCGGAACGCACGTGTCGGCAGAGCATGTGTAAATTAATGAACCGAAAACATTCGATGAATAATGATATCGGAGGAAATAAACAATATCGTGTAGATTGTAATTCAACGCTTACATTGCTTCAGGATATAAGGCATTCGTTCCTTTTCAAATATAGAACAGAAGACCATAATGTTGTCTATGCATATTCAAAATTTAGACAGTCAAACTTTATGAATGGTATAACATCAAAACATTGTGTGCTAGTAGATTTTTCGTTTCATTCTCAGCAATAAAAAATATGTCAACAGATTATCCTTCCAATCCTAAGCGTACATAATTCGTACATTTGCGCACATTCCGTTTGTCAACGATTCGTGTCACCTTTATTCCAAGGGCATAATGTTCACAATGGTTGGTTTGATCCCATCTCCCTAAGGAACCGACGTAAAATTGCGTGGGGACTGACCGCACGCGCCCGGCATGTTAAATAAAGTAGAAGTTAAGAGGTAATTTGCAGGCATACGTGAAATACTTTTGTGTGATTTCTGGAGATTTAAACCGTGTCATTCTTGATGTCTCATGTTTTAGAGAATATACAGGGTTGGCCAACATTTTGGCCCCCTTTTCTAACTGCCTAGGCTGCCTTTTCTAACTACAAAAAAGGTAGCTACCCTTAAGGGATCATAATTTTGCTCCACCCTGTATAAGTTTCCTCCAATACTCGTATAAGAAATCAAATCAATTCACGTATTTTATTTAAATCAGCTTCACAGTTAAGATAATATCTTAGACATCTTCGAAGGATCTAAAATACCCAAAGATCTGAAAGAGTATGTCTAACGCAGTCGTGATCATATTTCATTTTATTTTCATTTATACTATTTGCATTATGATAAAATGTAGGATAATATTTATTGAATTTCAGTCCCACAGACTAATAGTTTTGATATTGGAAACGGGTAATTAACACACGACTCTCACTATCTACCGGAAAGCCGACTTAACCTCGATATCTTAAGATTTGGTCTCTAACTTCCTTGAACTCGAAGCCAACTATTGGTTTAATATTATTGTCTATTAAGATTATCGAACTCATAACAATTATTTGTCAATTCTGGATATAAGAGACTACGACAATACCCATAAGTATAAGTATTTCTTAGACAAGTCAAAAAATGTACTTAGCAACCTTCCTAATCAAAATTATCGGTCTCACTGAAAAACTCGAATCGAATAAAGCCACCCACTGTAAGTTGATATTATTTCATTTCCCATCCAATACCGCAGCTCAATTTCACACCAATCATAAAACATCAAATAAAACTCGAAATCAGAACATCAAAAGATTTACTGCCAGTGTATTCGATAACTCACGTGAATATAAATAGCGTATTACTGTCACGTGGCATAGAGTATAGACCGCTGGCCACGCCCATTCACCTGGCTTTAATCTGAATATAAATTATCCATAATTAAAGTGGACTCGGACACGGGGAGAATAAATGCGACCACTTGAAACAAAGCCTTGTGGCGCGGCGCAAGTTTCAAGAAACGGAGGTTTAACTGCACACGTTCAGAAGCTAAAATCACTGTGAATAAATATACTTGGGCAAATTCCACAAAGCGTCATCTAGGCCCAAGCTAAGCAACTATGTTTGTGTTTTATGGTAACGAGATGACATAATATCCCTTTTTGTCAGTACATACATAATATACTTAAATAGAAAAACACCCAGACCGGGAAACAAAATATGTCTGCAGACCATACAAACATTTGTCCCGTGGCGGGATTGATCCCGCAACTTCAGCGTCTCAGGCAAGCCTTCACAAAAAAAATATGTACATACATTGGAACATAGTACCTCCTCCTTTTTGAAGTCGGTGAAATACTAATAAAATAGTAATATAATCAGACTTTGACTTGCCCCACCTAATATCTCGGAGCCCTTGTAATGCGAGCTCAAACGGCGCCATATTTTTTCCGACAGCTTTTGTGGGTAATGGTACTAAATTCGGCGAAATGTGTCGCGTCTAAAAGGCTTTTGATAGTGCGACGGTCATCTGCAATTTGTGAGCCTTAAGCCGATGCAGTAAAGTTCAGTTTACTATGTAAGTTCGATTGTAACTCGGGTATTGAGTTGGGAAAATGGATTATTTGGTACGCGGTCTTTTGTATAAAATAATTGTTGAAATGGTACAAAATAGACGAAACATTTCGTTTTGTTGTATGAGAATTATTATAGCATAAAGATGTTCTAAGAGTAACCGAGAATTGGTACCCCGTAATATCGTTTATTATGTTTCTGCTTTTGTCTGACTTATTGAAGTCAGACAAAATGATGATCATTATATATAATATATTATACTCGTATATCAGGACCAGTTGTACATGTGAATATAAAAAATCATAATTATTTACGCTGATGATAAAAAAACTGTCATGATTTGAAATCAAAATTCGTAAACTGTAAATGGCAAGGACATTTACAATGTATTTGTAGTACATCTATCATAATTTTAGAATAAACACGAACAAATATGTATAGAAATTGACATTCGATGACGAAAACTCGAGCGCACAGAAGTTTTAAAGCAAAGGAATAGCCATGATAGAAATAGAATAGATACGAAGCGTTTGTCACTTGGCTACACGGCCCTGGTTTGAAAAGCTAATTCTTTTTCAGATCTAGTATTACAGAACAGGTTCTATGAACCAATAAGTATCACCTAAAACTGGTATTACCTATGATCTGGTCTACCGCTCCCGGGATACAGTCGTGATCATATTTCATTTTTTCATTTCATTTAAAACTAAGGCTTTTAATTTGTATTTACAATTTCAATGGTCTCACCTATTTAATTGGATTCTATAGCCAGATTAATTTGTCTCGTTGCACTAAAACAATAAGTCATTGAGATAGAAAATGGAATAAATTAAAATCTAAATCGAGCGAGCCCCGGGCGTCTCTGTGAACTCGTTTTTGTAAAAGCTTGTTACAATTGTATTAAAATTGTACTCGATTCAAAGTTTTAACCTACTTCATAATAGTCTTGGAAAAATATTTCATAAGGTCTTTACGAAACCTCATCTAAAATAAACTTACATTGTGAATAAAAAAGTGTTTTATTCAGTGTTGTTTTGTTCATCCTAGGTAAAATGCGAACCAAACTACAAATTTAATTAATTCTTTGGATATACGAACAGACAGGCAGACGTACCTAAAATTAGGTTAACATTCTCAATGGTAATGCCATCTTCTTATAACCCTGTCCAATCACAGGGCTCATGTCATACCCATGACACGAATCTGCACGCCCTGAACCGAGCACTGACGCGGGCACCCATCCCAACCTACCCGATACTCGATGCGAACGGAGTTCGCCGTTTTGCCCCAGCCGACCGTGCCGAATTGTTTGCCGCGCACCTGGAGGGGCAATTCACACCGCAACCTACTCCACCCGATACCGAATATGACATCCTACATCACCATCGCCGAGTCGAAGAGACCGTCGCGGAGTACCTATCGCGCCCAACTCCGCCACTCGCCGGAGACGCGTTCGTCTCGCCGGCTGAGGTGCGGGCGGCCGTCCTCCGCCTTCACAGGCGGAAGGCGCCAGGCGACGATGGGATCACCAACATGGCTCTTCGACACCTGCCGCGTCGTGGGATCACAGCGCTCACCAGGCTCTTTAACGGGATCTTGAGGACCCACCATTTTCCGTCCCAGTGGAAAATTGGCCGGGTCATTGTTCTGCCCAAGCCCGGAAAGGACCGCCGCTTCCCTGCGAGCTACCGACCAATCACCCTTTTGCCGACCATCGCAAAGCTCTTTGAACGCCTTCTCCTCCGCCGCATTCTGCCCCACATCCCTCCGCGACCGGAGCAATTTGGGTTCCGAAGCCAGCACAGCACCACCTTGCAGCTGACACGTGTGCTCCACCTGCTGGCTGAAGAACTCAACCGCAACCGCAGCACCGTCGCCGTGTTCCTCGACGTCGAGAAGGCGTTCGACCGAGTATGGCACACTGGGCTGCTCTACAAGCTAATCCAAGCAGATCTACCAGCCGGACTGCTCCACATCATTGCCGCCTTCCTCCAGGAAAGGAAGTTCTACGTTGCAGTTGAAAGCAAGAACTCCAGCCTCAAGTCCATCGCCGCGGGCGTTCCCCAAGGAAGCTGCCTATCGCCGGCTTTATACGCACACTACGCGAATGACGTCCCAACCCTGGAGGATTTCCTGTATCCCGGGGAACGGGACGTAGTACTCGCGCTGTTCGCCGACGATAGTGCGTACTTCAGTAGCTCAGTCAGCCCGAAGATTGCCACGAGCCGCATGCAACGCCTCCTTGACATCCTGCCCATCTGGCTGGACAAATGGCGCATCGCTGTCAATGTCACCAAGACGGCGGCGCTATTTGTATCCAGCAGAAGAAACCTCCCACCCAAACTGCAGCTCCGGGGACAGATGATAGAGTGGAAGACCCACACACGGTACCTCGGCGTCGACATTGACAGGTCGTTGAGAATGGTGCCGCAGCTCAACCGCGCCCTTCAACAGGCGCGTGCGGCCCGCGCCCAACTCCGACCTGTCCTGAAATCTCGACTACCGCTGAGGACCAAAGTCCGGGTCTTCAAGACTTACATTCGTTCCCGACTCACCTACGCCGCTCCCGCCTGGTTCGGCCTGCTTACCCCCGCCAACCAACACCGACTTCAAGCGCAGCAAAATTTATGCCTCCGTGAGTGCACAGGAGCGGGTCGTTACGTCAAAAATGATGTAATAGCCCGCGACACACACACGGAGAGCATAAAAGATTTTGTGATCCAGTGCGCCCGTCGAATGTTCGACAGGGCCGACAATGGCCACCACACCCATCTCCATGGCATCGCCCCGCACCATGCTAGACCACCTGACCACCCCGGACCGTGGAGAACCCTCCCCCGGGATATTCTCGGGACGCCCGAGGACTTAAGTCCGAGGAGTCCCGCGCCACAGATCAATGCCAATGATCAATTGATCAGAATTAACATTAACCTGCAACCTAGCATCTAAGTGTAAATAGTGAACATTATAGTAATTAAGTAGAATTAAGTATATAAATATGTATTTATTAAGATAAGATTAATTGTAAATATGTGTATATATTAAAAAAAAAAAAAGAGAAAATGTAAAAAAAAAACAAAAAAAAAAAGGGCGAACGACCTAAAAAAAAAATATTCAAAAAAAAGGAAAAAAACCAATCTTTAAAATACTTAAAAAAAAAAATATATATATATATATATATACATATTAGATTAAGTTACATTTGTTAAAAAAAAATAATATAAAAAAAACAAAAAAAATATAAAAAAAAAAAAATTATAAAAAAAAAAAAAAAAAAAAAATTTTGTACATATTAACCCTTATTTTCAGGTTGCACCGCCCCTAAAAAGGCGACACCCCATCACCCAGGAGCAGCCGCTCCTGGTGTTCATGCTGGGGCAAAGAGCATAGCTCGTAGGCCCCTACCTACCTGTCCTAGGACAGGAAGAAGACCATCGTTCGTTCGCTCATGTCATAGTTATGTCAATATCATTCCGAATTATAACATGAAAACGAAAGTTCTCGTTGACGAGTTGTTTGTATTTTATATGCCTCATTTCAAGCTCAAGCCTTAAAAGTAACGTCAAAATAAAGCCTCAAGGCCCTCACTTATCTGTATTCATTTTTCGGCATGTTCATTAACGTTAACCCCTTCTTTGAACTTTCCGTATATGACTAATTAGTGCCTACCGAGCCAAATTAACCCGAATTAAAACAATACCGAAGTAAGCCCCGGGCTATAGCATCGACGAGCGAACTCAAAACTTTGGCACAAGTTACTAACGTGTTGTAGGGGTACCGAGCTCGTGTTTCTTTGTTTTTGAAAAGTACCACTGAACAATATTAGTACGATTTTTGTTGTAATGTAAGTGTTATTTTGATCAGTTCCAAAATGTATGTACTCAGTGTGTAGTTGTAGCTCAACTTGTCCATAATATTTGGATCTTACTAATACTTGGATCATAATATTTTTCTTTATCAATAACGACTATCATTAAAACGATAGAGTTTGCTGCTTGAATAAATACTAGTATAAATGTCACCTTGACCTTGAGAATTTTTTAAAACTATTGATAGTATTCAAATATGCTCAAGGTCAAGGTATTTTAATGTAGGACATTACTGAAAATGCTCATGGCTGATAACTTTAAATTTACCATAATATAATTATGGTTATGCTTTATAATAGTTATCTCAAACTACTGTTTTTATTAATATAAGATGGTAAAAAAAAACATTCTTGAAAACCTTAACAAGTTAAAGGTTAACATAACAAAAAGTCTCTATTCATTCTAAATCAAAAACGTCAAATACTGGTGCTATCCCCCCTACACATTTTCTGAAGTCGCAATCTGTATTTTCACTTTAGAGATCCCTTCGTTTACTTATAAGTCTTCGTGTGGTCTTAGTGAAAAGCTTAGGCGAAAATGAATTTTCAATTAAACTTTAGCCCAAGTCGGTCGCTGTAGAAGTAACCCAGAAACCCTTGTCAAGTCCAATGCCAGTGCAACAATTGTGCCCCAACGCAAACAATGCTGCACTTGTTTTTGCCGACTGTGCCCTGCCAACCTGCCAACTGCGTTCGGAAGCAGCTCAATGAACCTACCGATGAAGTCATTGACGTAGCTAAATACTGGTCAAAATTTATGAGCGCCATTGACTTGAAAGAATGAATACAGAAACTTGAGAACGAGTCTCACTTTGTGAGACTGTCGTCCCACTGGCTGTTTTTGATCTAAGAGGATCTCCGAAAAGAAAGGTCGACCCCAAACTGTGTTCGTTCTCTTCATGCTGTTGGTCACGGCAGAACAGGAGTAGAAACACCTAGCTTTTAAAACGTTTCAATGTCACAGACATCACAGAGGTCCTATTCAATAACGATTTTTGGAAATAGTCATCTTGCCCTAGTATTATATTTGTGGATAATTCTGATTACGCTGAGATGGACGATTTAGATTTTAGGCAAGCCTAATCTAACAATATCCCGGGCACCGAATGTTCCTGTTGATTGTAGGCATAGGTTTCCCTCGTGACATTGTATATATGTATCATCTACACTGAAAACGCAAAAAGGCCTATTTTGTAAGTTTCGTTTATACCTTGGGTCCTATCGCGGCAATATTGCGAATCGCGGCAATCTTCCTTGCTTTGAAATTGTTTGTGATTACGGCAGTTTGTGTTGAGAGGTGAGGTGCTACCGGCAAGGTCGCACTGACGTTTGTTCTAATACTGTTTTTAATTATTAGGCAACTATTATGTTGGAGTTAAGAGAAGGAGTTAAGGATAAAAGGCAGGAAAATGAATTCTGGGATCAGATAGAGTCTTGACATACTTTTTGTTTCTCTTTTATTCTTCTCACGATCTACTTACCTACTTTAAGGATAAATGCTGTCGCTGTATCCGTCGCTACCAATTACAATACTATCTAGTTTCCTTACGATTTTTCCACCAATTAAAAGTCTTGTTAAAACGCAGTTGCGTTTTCCGAATCTAAAAATCCATAGTTGGCTTGGATTTAATTTGGAGGCAGGGATGTCTGTAGTCTATACCCCAAGATTTGTACCCGCTGTAAAGCAGTATCTTACTTAGACTAGAGATTGACATAGATTTATGCCTACGACCATGGGGATTCATGTCCACATTCATGTCCTTAAGCTAGTTGCCAACTCTGTTGACGGAATTAAAAGGTCGCTCTCGCCTGAAGGCCTACGTGATCACTTAACGACGATACCGACAATAATACATTTTTCTACCTTAAAATTTTGGATAGTCGGGTTCGTGTTTGTAAATCTTACTCGGGCCAAAGATTGATCCCGCAGATTTATATCCATGACCAAGCCTTACACTAACGCTATAGAAACAAAAAAAAAATGTATGGAAATTGTGATTCAAATGAATTACTTATCGTCATTGAATATTCAAAATATTCAATGACGATAAGTTGGTCAAAAGTGTGCGAACTAAGGGTTAGCCATGATAGAATGAGATTCGATACTTTAATCTGGTACAGGCTGTAGGTTGGAATTGTTTATTCGTTCATGTCCCATTTAGTAAATAGGTGCAATACATTAAGGCCCCAGCAGGCTGTAATGCCCTGCCATTGGGCCGGCCCACGGGAGAAATTCGTCACTCCATGTCCAGCCCGCTTGTGTTATTTATTGTTCATCATTGTAAAACGATACAATGAACGAACAAAACACCAGTTTACCGTAGTATTGGATACTGTCCTCGATACCGAGTCATGTATCACAAATGTATGAAAATCCAGTGCAGCGCCGGTAACTTGCGTGAACTAAAAATTCCATTGACACGTGAGCGAGGATAGTTAACTATACCACTCGAAAACTGATCGCCCCCTGTGGCTCTGTCATTCATGATAGGGGCTAGTTACAAGTATGTCCCCAAATAGTGTTAAATGTTTGACATCTCCATGGCATGTAACTAGTGAGAGATATCTACCGTACCTGGAGATATAGTCGTAAGCCTGTTTACGTTACGAATATTAAATTTTACGAGACTTTGCTGTTCACATGACTGAATGTCCAAATGGTTTGAATGTAGGTGTCAAAATGTACAAAGTTTATGGTTATAAAGTTGCAGTGATATTATAGTGTTTGAAAAATCATTTTAGACCTTTACAATTTACGAAATTCCTTCCATAAAAAGCCTAGGCGGGGTTTGAACACGCAACTTCGGCTTAATTAAAGCGATGCTCTAGTCCAATTGAGCTACTGGGCAATCGACTACGTTTTATAAGCACAAACATTGATCTAACAGCAATACTCCAGTCTACTTCCACACTCAACTGATGAGTATTCCACGAGTATAAGAGAATTTTACTTTAGAATTTAGAAAATCAGGCATATTTTGTTCAGACGGCTCTCGACCGCGTTCAAGGGCCCTTGAGGCCGCTTGCACACACAGGCCTGACACTCGTTTTGTAGCCGAGCCAACTTTTTGATCTCATAATTGGACCTGTCTAAGGATATAATAAGATAATACATATACTTTCAAGAGTCTGAAGTTTTTACATCGGATTTGATTCAGAGCCGTTTGCAAGAGACGAACGTTGTTCTCAAGCTATGCTTCCATAGATAATTGTGACTTATATCTAAGAAATGGTTGTGAGCCTGTAGCCAAGTGTCACTTTGTATCTATTTTCTTTCTATCATCGATATTCCTTTGTTTTGTTATTACTGGACTTACGTCATCGAATGTCAATTCCTTAAAGGTTTTTTTTTTCTATTCTGAAACGATTGTAGAAATGTAACATGGCTAAGAGGGCTAATTTTGTGCTTTAGATACCTACATTTTATTCGAAGACGCGACGTCAGCACTTTTTTACCTAAATTAGTCACGTTGACTCCAAAACTTTGGTTCCCTGTGTTACAACCAGCCAATTGTTTTTTTTTCTTGCACCACATCGGTACTATTTTACACCGCAGACGTGTCCCTCAATATTTATGGACTTCGTACTATCAAGCTGTAAGAATGTCTAGACATTTTGTTAATTATAAAGTAAGAAGATTTAGTTCTTTATTAATTTCTTAGAACCTGTAAGTGATTATTTTCGGTAACTTAAGAAGATAGTTTCAGGGAACTGATGGGTGGTCGTTATTTTAGAAATATTCAGAAATATTTTTTGTACAAAATTTTTAATTACACCATTAAAACCGCCAGAAAACAGTAAAATATTTTTATAAAACTACTATATTAAGTGTGTTAAATATTTTTTTGTCGTATAAAGGCACCGATAAACCAATCATTTGCTACATTTCTACAGCAGTGTAGTTACCACATTTTATTATTTTGTAGTCGAAATGCATATATTAAAATGTGATTAAGACGGTTCTGTTTTATTTGGTGCCGCAAATTAATTAAACAATTCCTCAAAGAAGCATCAGTGAAGAAATTTTTCAAACAAGTAAAGATGTGTAGTGTACTTTTTAGTTCTTATTTTCAGTTCTTTGAAATCTGAACAAATTCCACGTAAGCTCGATTGTACCTATCTCCGTCTCATGGGTAATGAAAGGAAGTGTCCCGGTACAGCTTGTATTACCTGCCTTAGTTTACAGTGAAAAAATTAAATACTCCAGGGAAATCTAGAAACCGAATGCTGAATTGACAGAAACGGATTTCTTGGAAACCCAGAAAAGTTTTTGTGTGAAAATTAAATTGCTGCAAGCTTACTTAAATAGTTTTTGATATGATAAAACATATATTTACGGGTCTTTATCGCTAATTACCTTTATTTAATTTTATGCCGACGTTCAACTGGATTGCACCAGCCGTGGTCGCGGGCAGTCTTATAGTTTTAAAACTTAGATAGTCAGAAGCAAAAATGTGTGTATCAGGTAATTGAATTTACATTTGGTTAATTCCCACGTTTTGTAGTAAACGTAGTATCTTTTCCTTTGGCTAAATTTATGCTGATATATAATTTATCATGTCGTTATCTGAATATTGTTAAATACTAAGGAACTAAATTACACCTATGACCGACCAATTTCTCAACCGACAGCAATCGTCTCATAAACTGCCTTTTTTTAAAAATGAAAATGTTTTGAAATTCCTTATAGTATAATGTAAAGTCCGAAAGTCAACATCATCCACCGCCCGATATTACCCAGTCCCACTTACGATTTATTTAGATTTTATAATAATTAGAATATAGCCCTAATAGTTAGGGACTGAGGATTCATAATAAAATAATCTGTATAATAAGTTAAATATCAGTTATTTTCGACGATGTAAGAGGAAATAGTAGAAGAACTTCTCTCTCTCTCTCTTATGCCAACCCCACATAGTGGGATCAGGACAGGAAGGAGATCAGTTATTCTTCGCAGAAATTGTAATTCTTAGAACAAGAGACATCAGTAACATCTTGTACTTTTTATCTCGCTGAACTAAGCTACTAAAAACTTATAATGGAAAGTTGGACGGCGCAAAGTAAAAATTCTAGGAATATGAATTAATTTCACGGAGTTTCAATAAGTTATGTTTAGTTAGTGCTTGGAATTTCTCTCTGAAAATGAGTTTATTCAAGCCACTTATTCATTTGAACTTTTATTTACTGTTTAATAAAACGACATAAGCAACGTTATAAGCCTTTACAAAATAACCTTCTATATTCAAATTATTAAAAGTGTAATTATGTATGTATGTACGTACATACACCTGACAAGCCTACAGGTGTATGAATGACATTATATTGCCGTTCTGGAAAAGCCAATATACATTTACAATCTACATCTACAATCGCTTCAGAATAGATACAAACAAATATGTTTAGGAATTTACATTCAATGACGAAAACTCGAGTGATCGAAAATGATAAATCAAACGAATAACGATGATGGAATTATAATATACTATAATATATAATAATATACTAAATACGCCTCATTGTTGCCCGCGGTGAATAGTTCTCATTCCCGAATACCGGGATCAAAAGTAGCCTATTCGTTTACCCAGGATATAAGCTACCGTGGTACCAAATTTTATGCAAGCAGTTCCAGAATTCAAAGTTGCGATATTTATTAAAACTAACTTTCAACCGAAATTCAGTCGGAAAATGTTGACAGTATTCAGAGTCTCGGCAATATTCAAGCTCTTGTAAATCGGATTTCCCACCGGAAGTAAACCAATGAGCCGCCTCCATCAGATAACAATAACACCGTATACATTTTCTGGCGAATCTTATGTTCTTCACGGTCGGTTAAATTGTATTTTTCCTGTTGACAATGCATTTGGAAGTATTCAGGCCTACATTACTCACTTAGTACGGCTTTGTAGTTTTCTATCAATATCTTTAGTTTTTATCATATTTCAGAATAAAGTACGATAGCCACGTTGGCCGAGTGGGGTGTGCCTTTTTAATCAGAAGTTCTTATTGCTCGAATTCCAGCTGTGCCTCAAATGGATTTTCGTTTAAACAAATTTATATGCGCACACGGTCACTGCTGTCGATGGGCTTGCAGCCTGTCACATATGGAGTTCTAACTTCTAGAAAATGTGAGCATGAGCCGAAAATATGTGATTGGACTATCCCCTTCGATTCTATTTATTACCATAAGTGTTACTTTATTTACCCATAAATATAGTTGAACTATTAACTAAATAGCAACACACGTTCATCATTTAATGATTTAATGTAGATTTACCGGTTAGTGAATAGACAAATATAACGCGAGCTTCATTGCAAGAAAAACCAGGCGAAAATAAAGAACGTCGTAAAGAAATAAATACGCTTTCAACGTACATCCTATAGCCAGGTAATACTAAGCTTGTTTACCGACATACATACGCTCTCTGCTCGTACAGGGATGACAAACCTTTATTCTATTAAAAATGAAAAAAAAATGAAATATAATCACGACTGTATCGCTGGAGCGGTAGACATTTCTTTCAGATCATTAGGCAATTTTTAGATCTTTTTGAAGATGTCTAAGGGGGTAGTCAGAGGTATGTCCAAATACGAGTACCTACATTCATATATTTTGAATATTCTATTAAATATTATAAATATCCAATTTTTTTTCATGCCACTGAAAATTAAGCTTCGTCGAATAAG
Organism: Xanthorhoe designata; assembly: GCA_963582015.1. Classification (NCBI taxonomy): domain Eukaryota; kingdom Metazoa; phylum Arthropoda; class Insecta; order Lepidoptera; family Geometridae; genus Xanthorhoe; species Xanthorhoe designata. The sequence continues at coordinate 3,105,007 of OY757045.1, forward strand.
AGAAGGTAAACCGATATGTGTGTATTGCTTACGAATAATTTAATTTCTCGAAGACTTTAGAGTATTCATGAAATTAAATATCGAGAACTTTCATATTTTTTTTAATATATTTCTCACTACTTTACTAGTAGTGTCAGATAGTGGGATGAACTTTGACTTTTGACCTGATAGATTCGATATAGAAAAAAAAATGAGGTTTTACTTAGTAAAAAAGAACAAGGCTGCATCATTAACAATATCCTAGGCACTGAAGCGCTCGCAATTTTTTTTATTTCAGAAGTATTTTTTCATTTATAATACTCTTCTAATGCATTTTTTAGTAACTAGTATAAGATCAACTTCAAATATATTTTTTTAATCGTTATTTCTAAATATTGAAAATGGGACGAATGGAGAGAGTGGGGGGAGGCCTCTGCCCAGCAGTGGGACACTGAGGGCTGCCTATAATAATAATAATAATTTCTGAAAATAGTTTGCCATCCCTTCCTACTCATCCCAACTCCCAGACTCTGCGTAATCAAATATAAACAGCGAGGGTAAACATTTTTTCCTGTTGTTTTCACATGTAAAATGGATTCAGGTTTCATTTTTTAGAAATGTTTATTTATAGAATGTGCCCAAATCTGAAGAGTGGATTTGAGTGTCAAAGGATGAGCTATGATTTCACATAGGGATTTTCAATATAAATGGTACGATATTGATCATGTTGGCCGAATGTAATAAAAAAATCTCACTTTTAATCTATTCCCTGAAAAATAAATAATCATGAAAAATAATTGAAACAGTCCCTACTAAGCATTTTAATGCTTGTGTTATGGTTAACACAATCATTAAATTGATTAGCTGCTTCACACTCGCATTATAGACATAACTTTATAATTCAACCTCTATATCTCAAGTCGTAAGTAAATGCTTCGCAGTTTCGTTAAATCGAACTATCAGCAACTTATAGTTTACATAGTTAACAGGTTAAACTGTTAGTTCCTACATAGACAACTCTGAGAGAGTTAGACGCATATTTGTTCAGTAATGTTTAAATGAAAATTGATGAGACTTGATTTAGCGTAAAAAGATGCCTTTGAAGGCGTGGCCTGATGACATCACAGCAAGGTGGTGCGAGCAGCCTAGGAGGGGATGGACACGGCTCGAGGATTGCAAGCACATCAGTCGGAGCCCACTTATTTCTGAGCGCCAGAGACGGACGGACGTTACTGTTTGATACCTAGCTTATTCATATTTTGTTGTAAAAATTACTTTAATAAGATTTCTTTTTAGTTTAACTTTCGTTTTGTTTTTTTTAATAAATATTGAGTTCAGTTTATTACCTCAGAAGTGGGATTCCTACTCAGTTTCTGTTGGCCGATCTTGATTTTAAATCATTAAATTTTCTGTAATTGTATTTTTGCTTCAGATTAAATTTTTAGATAACATTGAAAATGTCGAGCAAACGTAAATCTCGTAAAAGTGATACTAGTTCGTCAGTCCCTGGCTTAGAGCAGACGCTTCAAACAATTTTGAATCGTCTTAATTCTTTGGAAGAAGGTTCTAGGTGCCGCAGTTCAAGCGCAGACAATGCGAGTGGCTCGCGCGACATCGTGGCGCCCGACCTGGCTATGCCGCCGCCGCCGTCGGCGCCGGTCGACGAGACGTCTGGCGCGTTGCTAACTGCGTCTAGCGCAGACTCGTGCGCTGCCAGTATCGACTTGTCGGTTCCTTTTACGGGCACGACCCAGTCCAGCGCTGAGGTAGTTATCAGTGAGGTAACTGAGAAACTGGTGAGTGCTATCAGTGCAATTCCGGTAAGGTCAAACCATATTTATATCTCAAACTTTGATCCGTCATTGCATGATTTTGATGTGTGGTGTAGCGAAGTAGATCACGTACGTTGTTTGAATCGATGGGATGATCGCGAATGTTTAGCTCGTATCGGCAACTGCCTTAAAGGTGACGCGAAATCATGGGTAAACGATTGGGTGAGCAACGACCGCAGCTGGTCTAATTTCAAGCGGGAGTTTAGGACGTTGTGTCCCCTTCGCATAGATATCGCGAATATTTTATTCGACGTAATGAAAACCGATTCAGACAACTACACTACTTATGCGGACTATGCTAGACGCTCTTTGTTGCGGTTACGTATCGTTAAAGGTATGAGTGATGAGTTAATTGCTGCCGTAGTGATACGTGGTATCAAAGACCCTCAGATTCGAGCAGCCGCTACCAACGCGAAGTTGTTGCCGGATGGTTTAGTAGACTTTTTATCTATCTACATAAAGCCTACGCAAGTTACACCAGTCCTTTCACGCAGTGGTTTTCGTAGGAGTGATTCGCAGTATGTAAATCCGCGTAAACGAGAACTTGTAGATACTAGTAGTATAAAGTGCTTTTCCTGCGGTCAATATGGGCATAAACAAGCTTCATGTTCCAAGAGTGTAAGAACCGAAGGGTCATCTAATAGCATCCCATCGTCAGGCACACCTGGCCAAAACAAAGCTACGCCACCTAGGTCCGAGCCCTGTTCTTTTTGTAGGAAGGTAGGCCATAAAGTTGAAGATTGTTTTACGAAACAACGTGCTGGAACACGTGGAGTCGAATGTTAACTTTTGTCGCGACGCTGTTGATTCGTATAAATAAAATGACATAGCTACCGCAATTATTCAGGGTGTACCTTTCGATGTACTTATAGATAGTGGGTATATTATTTCTCTAATTTCCGAATCTATCGCAAAGCATTTACAATGCACGCAAACGCCATCGTTTCGTGTGTTAATAGGTAGTCAGGATGTAGAAACCTTTTACCGCACTACTTTGACGGTTGAGTTTTGCGAGATTACCCTCAAGGTAGATTTTCATGTCGTCCCGGACAGATGCATGAACACGCTGGTTATTTTTGGTACCGATGTACTAAATAGGGATGGAGTAACTGATTCGCGAACGCCCCGGTGGTTAATCAGCTTATTATAGGTATCTAACACACTACGCCCTTATATTGACTCTGGTAAAGCTTGCGTATATATGGATGATGTTTTGTTGCCTAGCGATACGATTGCGGAAGGGTTGCAGACACTTCGTGAGGTATTCGCTACCTTGACCAAGGCCAGTGTAAGTTTCTTACTACATGAGTCGAGTATTTAGGTAGGACCATCAGTAATGGTCAGGTAAGACCGAGCGAGCATAAGGTTGATGCCCTAGTTAATTCATAAGTACTAAGAAATGGTTTTGAGAGTTATTTCGTTATTTAGTTGTCCTAAACTGTTAATTACTGATCGAGGTCGTTTGTATGAGAGTTTTTTCTTTGTTGAATGGGTCAAAGAATTATGTTGTAAGATTTATTTCATAACGTCCGAAATGCATAGAAGTAGTGGTCAAGTTGAGTGGTATTGTCGTACTGTTGTAGGTAATGAACATGATTCGCGTGGAATCTAATTATAGACAAGAAAGTTGGTCTAATGTATTGTAGAAATTACAGCTCACCTTGAACATGACTTCACAAAAAAAAAACTATTAAATATTCTCCTTTGTTTGAATTTGTTAATAGGCATTGAGAGTGTAACGATCCGATCTCTGGTGCGAGATGTACCTAGTTTTGGAAGCGTCCAGACCGAATCGGAAATCGCTACGTGAACTTGCCCGTCAACGAGCTTCTGAACTGCTTGACGAAAATCGTGTTCGTCAAGACGCTCGTGTAAACGAACGGCGCAAGGCACCACGCACTTTTAACATAGGTGATCTGGTGTTTGTGCGTAAGCACAGTCAGGCTGCAGGCAAACTAGACTCTTGCATGCGTGGTCCATACACGGTCACACGAGTACTGCCGCATGGAAGATTTGAGCTGAAGTTGGTCGCTGGTTCTTATGGCAAGACCACCCAAGCTGCTGCGGAATTCATAACACGCTGGCGCGGGGAATGGACCCCCGATGTGTGCACCACATTTTTTGAAAGTAAGAGTGTGTTGTTTGTATGCATAATGTGAAATCCGTACAACCTGAGGGCTCTGTACGTGTGTGTCGAGTGTACAACCTGAGGGCTCTGTACGTGTGTGTCGAGTGTACATCCTGAGGGCTCTGTACGTGTGTGTTGAGTCTACATCCTGAGGGCTCTGTAGCTAAGCATCTTGAGAGCTCTGCTTGTTTGCCGTGTAACCTGAGGGCTCTGCACGTATGTGTTTAAAGTGTACATCCTGAGGGCTCTGTAGTTGAAGACAACACCTGAACGGTGTAGCTTTATGGTTTGACTGTATACCCTGAGGGCTCTATACAGAAGGCATGCTATCCCTTTTCCTTTCCTGATTATACGCTATGTACCCGGGCTACACATAGTGTTACAATTCCTTTCCTACCTATCTGATGCACCCTGAGGGCTCTGCATACGTGACACCCTGAGGGCTCTGTCTTTTTAGAGTTGAAGTTTGAGAGTATTTCTTTTCTGATAAACCCGAGGGCTCTGTCTGATTGCTTTGAAAGGAAAACTCTTTTACTTTCATAATTTTGGGTTTGAATGTGAACTAATGCAAACAATATGTTTCAGGTGACGATGACAATAATCCAGATGATAATTTAGCAGTCAGTGGTGATGATAATGAGCGCCAAGTCGTGGAAGTACATGTTTCTGCATCACCAGCTCATGAGGTAGACGACCTGCAGCCACATCAGCTCCCTGGTGAACATACGGGCGAGGGCGCACCGCCGTCAGGAGAGGCCGATTTAGCGTAAAAAGATGCCTTTGAAGGCGTGGCCTGATGACATCACAGCAAGGTGGTGCGAGCAGCCTAGGAGGGGATGGACACGGCTCGAGGATTGCAAGCACATCAGTCGGAGCCCACTTATTTCTGAGCGCCAGAGACGGACGGACGTTACTGTTTGATACCTAGCTTATTCATATTTTGTTGTAAAAATTACTTTAATAAGATTTCTTTTTAGTTTAACTTTCGTTTTGTTTTTTTTAATAAATATTGAGTTCAGTTTATTACCCTTGGCTATTAAGGGCCTATACTACCTCAGACGTCGGGTGCTTCTGATAATTTTGTTTTATATCATCAATACTGTATTTTTTACTTTGAAAAAAAAACACAGTACTTAACTTATATGATTTAAACTAACTATAAATTTCAAAAACAAGATTCCTTGAAATTTTTTCTATAGAAAAATATCGCGGAACTAGGTCCTAAACTACAATTAAATCGTTAAAATTATAAAAATAATTTATATAAGGTCATGATGATGCCGGTGATTGAAAGAAGTGGAATGACATGGGGGACCTTTGCCCAGCTGTGGGAAAAAAAAGATCATGAAACTTTGTGTAATGACGCAACCAAAAAGCAGTTCCTATAGCTTTATGATTATTTTCGCTGTAATAACAAAATACAACAAGCTTCGTCACGGCCGCTTCAACAAGTCGATAAACTACAACTAAGCCTTAGGCCGTTTGTCCACCGCCGCCGTCACCGGGACGTCAACGAGAACGAGATGACGGCGCCGAAGTACTGATACATAGACTAACTATAGCCGCGTGTCCACCGCAAGGCCGTCACGTCATCTTAAACTCGACCCGAAATAATCTCGTTCTCGTTGACGTCCCGGTGACGGCGGCGGTGTACACGGGTACCTTTACCTTTACCAAGGTACCTTTCTTGCCACGCGTCAAGAAACGCGTATTATATATTTATAAAGAACAAGAAACATCGTCACATTATCCAATTGGCTTTGGCAGAGCACAAAAGCAAGCCAATGAGGCGGTCCATTGATGTCGTGCGAATCGAGTTATCGAGACGAAAACGTGTGTATTTACTGGTACCGGGTAAATGTATTTTTCGTCAATCCAAATATTGTTATTGTGGTTTGTTTACAATGCGGGAAAATTATTTGTCACTGGCTTACTCGCCCGCGGCTTTGCTCGCGTGGTACTTTCCTGGATAAAAAGTAGAGATAGATAGATAGAAAATACTTTATTGCACACCTTAATTTACAAATACATCAATTTACATAAAAAACAACAAAAAAACTTTCCTATGACCAACAATCGGCGGTCTTATCGCTAAAAAGCCCATATTTAAATAAAAAGCCATTCAGCGCGGCAATGCTGCCAGTGTCTTGGGCACGCTTCCATCTGGGAGTGGCTTGGATCAGTTGAGCTACCTATAGATCGGTTGTTACGATCCTTAGGTGGCTCAACTGGTTCTAATTGTTTTTTGTACATGTATAATGTTGTAGATTATTTTCTGTAAATAAATGTATACCTATATGGGTTGATTATTTACTCAGTTACTCTCCAATCTCCATATAATTCAAAACACGCATAATATTTTCCAAAACTTTCCGTACACTCATATCAACTGAAATCTGCTCTTATGAAAACACCAGAGAAAATGTACCGAATTTTCCTTATCTTACGATCTTTCCGAGATGCCGGCCCATCGGATCCCATTTAATCTCGTAAAGGCACGTCTACACTGTATGTTAATACAAAGTTAATTATACGTTCTGCGTGCGTGAAATAAGCCCTAGTCTCATCCTGTCATCCAGAGATTGTAGATTTGAATTTATAAATTCAAAGTAAGACTGCGACTTAAACGTGTGTTTTCGTTTGAGATATTTCACGAATTGTCGTGAATTTACATATTTAATGCGACTGTAAATTAAGCTCTGAAGTAATGCGCCCTGTCACTGAGCCACAAGTCGTTTATAACACTGTACATTATAAATAAGATACTTTTGTGGCGATGAGTTTGTTATTTACGAAATTTAACTAACCCTAAGTCCTTTACATCTTTTCTAGATGATCTATACAACGTCAGGAGGCAATTTTTGTCTACATTTATCGGGACATTGTAGTGCCTGGGACATTGCTGAGATGGAATAGGCTTGCCCTAAAGTTTAGGGCCTAAACCATCCTTTCAGCTTAACCGGCCATATCCACAGGAAAGACAAATGGTTTTCCTTTACCGATTAGAGCTCGTGTTAATGTGCATACAAATTTTTTGACACTAAAAATATTTTGATGCACGGCCGGGATTTGAACCCACGACCTCCGGATCAAATGTCCAGGTACATTACTTTACTTCAGTGGCAAAAAAATATATAACTGAATATTGTCCAAATTGTTGTTCAAAACCAATTTAAAATAATCGAAAGTGTTCTCCACAAAAAAGTTTATTTTAGGTATGACAGGAAATAACCACTAAGTTATATTGATGTGATACAAAACACTAAACTATAAACACCATTTTACTAAAGGACCATAGATGTTTACACAGTCACGTGGTTGTTCGACACCTTAACGCTACAAAAGCTACAATTTCAGCTCATATTTAGTGAACAATGCAAAACACCTTCAAATACTCTATTATATTAAAGCTCCCGAGTTCCCGACCTTTAACGCGAAGAATACACTTTTTATAACAATAAATGTTTGAGTTCATTGTACATTTCAAACAATGCCAGCCAATCTTGCTACGTATGTCGATTGAATAGCGTTCAGAATAAACGTGCTTTGTGCAAGGGCACCTTTTGAAGCGGCCAAGGGCTCAGACAAACCTACAATAAAGCTTAGTCTGTGAGTCTAGCAAAAAATAATAAGCGTTTAGATATTAATAAAAAATAATGGATGATTTTGCTAACAGTGATTTGCGATTGGTTGTCATAAAAAATAAGGTTATGATTTTATCTACCCAAAAGGTAGCTATTATTCCAAGTCACTCAAACAATACATTTTCTAAACATTTAGAGATTGGTGTAAGGGGTTGTTGTACATTCGTCACAAAGTAAATTCGCCACGGTAAAAAGTAAGTATGTGTAAATCGTCACAGTTTTATTTTTATGACTTTAGGTATAGTAGGTATGGCCATTTTTCGAACACTTAGTCGAATCTTTAACTTCATTAGTCAATTACTTTAGCTTTTTTTATTAGCTTCACTCGCCCGCGGACCGCGCGCAAAGCCGTGAACAAGCCGTGACACAGGAGTGTAGATTTCATTCGCATATTCTTTACGGCTTCGCGCGCGATCCGCGCCTCGTGTCGTTTTTGTCGGTATGTTAACCCGCGACAAAGCAACGTGAACGTTTTGGTGGATTGATTGAAGCTTCGCGCGAATTGTGTATAAGCTAATATAATAAGGAACATCAGCTAAACAATAATCACAATGTAAAAATGCTTCTTTACAAAATAGTAATACAGGTATTATGCAGTTTAGATTGGCTCTAGTGCTTCTTCACTCTTCTTGGCAATATGGTGTCTCTTAGAATATAGGTTTTATTATTTTATATTAATTTAAAAACAACATTCGTTCACGCAGCTAATAACTGCCAAAATTGCAAATTATAAATACTACAGACATAACCAAAATTTCAACAAACATCTCTATTCTGTTCAACAAACCAGATGAAACACTCGACCATTCCAACAAAAAGCGAAATCAAATTACACAAAGCCCCGAGACATCTTAGCATCCCTTACAAAAGAACTCGCATCGTACAAATGTAACGCAAGTGTGGCCATTAGCGGGGACGGTAAAAAGTGCCTCCACAGACACGTGTACTGAGACCAACCATTTGCCTTTCCAAGACTCTTTTGGTTCGGCAAGTTACTAGCCCACTGTCACTAACTGTTTCTATTAGTGTGTTTAAACATATTTGAATGAAACATTAAAAAGTATACGTAGGTATGTTTGTGACTAAGCATAGTTAATTTTTGTTAGTTTGTCATAATTCATGTACCTACAATCCTACATAATATATATATCACACGCGTTAAGTATATTCGTTTTAAAGTTAGTTATATTTTGTGACTTTGTCAAAAGCTACTTGAGATATTGAGAAGTAACCATTGAATTTTGATATTACAACGACGTTGTTTGAGGATTCCTGTTCCTATATGGAATTATAAGTTGCTATGACTGTTATTTATCTATCCTCCTCAAGCAATTATCACAAAAGTAGGTAAAGGATATGAAAATTGTCTGTGACTAGAAGTCACTGGTGCAAAATCACTACTACTATACTATACTACCCAGAGTTGGCCACTTGCTCATACGAACGAACGAACGAACGAACTACTACTATCATCTAACCTGAGGTGCGGTATGTTGGGTTATTCGGCATAAAAATCACACATTGACACAAGCACCATAACCTCACTAACTCATTCCAACACAGCACAGCGTAAGCCGGGAGGTCATTCCACAATGGTGTAGTTCAAAATCCCGACAATAACCGAGATACGCGACTACGTGTAGAAATTCCGACGGTTCCCACTCGTCAGGGTGACGAATCGTCTCGCTTAGGAGTCAGGATACGACAGCGACCTAAGTGCGTCTTATATTATGACGTGCTGTAAAGTGCCATGAATAAGATACTCTCACAGTATCGCGCAGTTTCCGAGAAATGATGATGTGGATTGAAGTGGTAAGTAATGATGTAAGTATCGTTTGCTACAAGTATTGTAGTATTATGAATGAAGAGTTGATATAGCGAAGAATCTTTAGATTTTTTTGTATATAATTTCAATCTATCTGTGGTAACTTGTAATAATTGTCTTTCTTAAACTTTCGCGATCATAATTCATGCTGCTAATAATTGGCCTTCAGCGAAGTACAATGTTCCTTACATGTGTATTTTTGTCAATATTGTATAATTTTTGTCCCAGCTGTAAGTTTTCCAAAAATTTAGAAATTAAATAAAATTATAGTGTTGCAAGCTAACTCGTCCGCGGCTAACTCGCGTGGTATTTATCTGAATAAAAGTAGCCTAAAAGTACTTAAGGAGTAACAAACATTCACACTTACACACACACAAACTTTCGCCTTTATTATTTAATATTAGTGTGATTCCAATGTTCAGTAGAAAAACTAAGTATAACAGGTATAATTTTAGAAATTCCTGAAAGGCAACCCCTTTGTGCATACGGAATTTTAGATAATAACAATAAACTTTAGGTATTCCACCAGAACTATGCCAATCCCAAAGGATAGCCAAAGAATATTATCATACTATAAAGAGGTGAATTTATCTACGGAATTAATTCGGTTCGTTTGATGAATATACCAAAAAATAAGCATTTTCAAATGGTCATATTTGGTCAGTTCTGCAGTTGGGAATAAAGTTGTAAGGAACGTTTTACTTTTTATTGTTTGTTACTATGGTTCGGTCCGACGACGGTGAGCCCTGCTGTGATGACAATATATGAGACACAAACCCTGAGTGAAGTCAGGCTTGGAGTCGAAAGTCAAAAGATATTCCAACCAATTACACTAAAATAACAATGAAAAATGTTTAATTCGATACAATAATTGACAATAGATTTAAAATAGATTTTCAAAAACCTAGGCTTTTATCGTGACAGTTTATTTGATGTAGATGATACAGAAGCTCTAAAACTTTTATGAACTTGAATTGACGTAAGCTTACGTTAGCTTAGACGGCTGTTAAATCTGATGCTTTCTCTATTCATTGACCTAAGAGTAAAGAAAAGGACATTCTTCAAATCCTTGTTAAATTGACAAATCTTTATGAATGGGGTTAGACTTTGTATCGCGTTGAATTTCCAAGTAAAACTCTTATCTGCTTGTACGAGTAAACTAAAAAAAGAAAGAAAGAAAAATCATTTATTCTTATAGGACCTCAAGGATCACTTAAGAAGACAAAGCAGCAAGCCCGTCTCTCGTCTCCGAATAACGCGGTGTCGAGTGAGCGGGTAACACGATGCCGACAGATCTCCGATGCCACCCGACGCCCATTCATCGAACAGAGATGAGTCTGAAGGATTAAGTTGTTTTAATACCCTACAGTACTTAGCTCTTTAACAGAATCTAAAATCTTTGCTCAGCGATTTTATGCAATCCTATCAGAATCAGTTACTCAGTACGAGGGTAGTTTTATCTTGTCACTCACGTGTTAATAAAAAGAGGTGGCTTAAGCATCGTTTGAGCAAATTAATAAATCCCATATGAATAAAATGATTTGTGTTTTTTTTACATTAGACTGATTTCAAGAACTGTCTAGATTTCAATGACTTTACAGAGTTGGCCACTTGCTCATACGAACGAACGAACGAATGATTTTACGTAACCTATGTGAGTATAGAGTAATAACTTTCAATCGATTTTATAATCGACGTAACGATACGGTTACCTACCTCAATTGGGTGTATGTATAGAAAGTAGCGTAACTACATCGACCTATCGAGTAGGTGCCATTAAATTAATAACGAAATAAAATAATTGATGTTCATGAAATATGGCGTACATTATAATAAAATTCTGTTCACCAATTCAATGCGGTCAGCTGGCATGAACCAATAGTTAGGATAATAAAATTATTTATTATTTATTTATTATATATTTTTCGCCAAATTGTATTTGAATTAAAAGAAATACAGTTTACTAATGTATTTTGTTAGCATAATGCAATGTCAATGGCATCAATCGTCACTAATTGGGAGCCTGAAGACGGGCGGCGACGCCGAGGGAGGCCCAAAAGGCGCTGGCGTGACGACATTGTTGCCTTCCAGGAGGGAATGGTGGGAAGCGGCCGGTGATCACAAGAAGTGGAAGGATATGGGGGAGACCTTTGCCCAGCAGTGAGACACACTATAGGTTTAAAAAAAAAATGCAATGTGATGTATACACATTATCGATCTAAAGGTAGTTGAAATCCTAGCTGTGCACCATTGGTTTTTCATTTTTTATAATTTATATTTGTATTGATCCAAACTCTTTACTGTATATTAATGATGAAACCAATAAAATGATTTGCAAGACGGCGATTGGCTTGCAATTTTAATTACAATCAAAAAGTGTGCAAATCGTTAATTAGGGTTTTTTTCATCAGTATGTTCCAACCAAATGTATTCGTTTTTGTAAAATCATCCACACCCTTGTTAATCAAAATTTTATAAATAATAATCGACGGAGCTCACAAAATTTTAATTAAAGATACTCGCTCACTCCTTTAAAGGTGAAAAAGCAATTAAATATCGCTGCGGAATATTAAACGGCTTCTGTGGGCTTCCATTAGATATATTTTATACATTAACATTAGCAATAAATTATCTTAATAATGTATGTAATAGTGAGTTCATATAGACGGAGTTCAAATTGCGAAAGAAATTCTTCGAGGTAATAAACTTTTTACGTAATAAAATAAAACTGACAAACGAGAACTAGACTCGTTCAGTATGAAATTTTATTAATATTATATTAGATAAGAATTAGATAATTTAAATTATAAGGATTCTAAAGTACTTTGAGCAGTAATTCATTTTATTTGAAATTAATTTGGTGTAATTATGTTAAAAACTCTTATATATAATATATCTATGGTCACCCTACGCGGGCGCGTCTCACTCTGCCAGTGTGATTACCCGTGATCATGTGTAGTACACAACTCATCGATTTGAATGATAAATAAAGATTTACTCTAACTAAAGCCGTTTCTAAGTCCAATTTTGTCTAGTAAGCCCTTAATAATAACATCCAAACATTTTTATTATTGAGTTACCTAACTCCGCTAACCGCGTAGGTATAAGAGCATTAAGGCTGTAACATACTTCACGAAAACAGAACTTAATTGTCCGACCGAAAGGAAAGTAACTTAGCAAATACAATTTGGTAGAAATGGACATCTGTATCTCTTTGGCAGGAAATCCGGATAACTTTGTTGTAAGCTTTTGCTCTTCAATATCGGATGCTTCGGACGATAATATTGTTTCTTAGATCCTTTGCACACTACGTTTTTTTAACGCGCAGTTACTGTGCGTGTGTATCGCGTTTGTATAGATACAAACGCTCTGCAAAAAATCGTGATATGCATAGGTTATGTAAAAACAATGTGTTTTATTATGGGTGGTTTGATTTTCATAGCGCTCGTTGCTTAGCTTAGGCTAATGCGGGGTTTACACGGGTGACTAGCTGGTCGATTTCGTGGTCGATCTTCATACATTTCAAGTCGCCTCCCAAGCCGCACGACGAAGATCGACCAGCTAGTCACCCGTATAGACCTCGCATTAGATAGACTTATAATAGGATATTTGTAACTCGCTGACCCGGCGAACATTAACGCTTCTGATTTCGAGGCATCGTCAAAAAAGCCGCCCGTACAAAAATTTATGAGAAATAATGAATTATCTTCATACTTTTTTTTTTGATGTTTTTAATATCTAATATCTAATCACAGATCAACATCATAAATAGATAGAATATTAAGACTAACCATTGGAAGAGTTTTTGTTGATCTTTGAACTAGCGGCTGTTGGGATCTCTTTTTGCACTTTTTATTAGTAATTGCCTGAAACATTGTATCAAACGTTACAATATATAACAATTTGCGGGTAGTCTGCGAGCCACGTAATTAATATCAAGTTTGCGATAAATTTATGAGGGCTTACCGCAGCTAGATTGCCAGGCAATTTTTCACTTTAACTCCTGACGATAAAGTTGATACTTTAATATGGTTTTTAGAAAAGGATTGCTTTTAAAAACTTCGAAACGTTGAAGGTTTTTTTGCGCTATCTCACCTTCCGTACCGCACCTCCTTTGACGGCTGCTAACTCATTCTGTTATAAGGTTTTTATCGTGTTTTATCTCGTTTATAATGCGTTATGGTTTAATAGGAAAACAGTATTATGATGGCAGTTGATAAGTCAGCAGAAGAAAATACCACCATAAGATTTTGATAAGGTTGCTTGTGATAAAAAAAACAAAGAATTTTCAGTTTGCCTTTTGCTTCCAAAAAAACAAACGAATATTTAGACAAAACACAGTAGCCAGATAATAAAAACAAATGAAAGAGCTATCTAAGAGCCGCAAAGTGTGTAGGTGGACAGTAAATATTGAGAAACATAAGATCCTAACGAGTATAATTGGATCACTAATAACTACTCTTTAAGATGTTGACACGCATCATGTCTGTTTTTCTGGATATATTTCAGGTCATAAACTATGTATATTCAAAGTTTCAGCCAAATCCGTTCAGTAGTTTTCACGTGAAGCAAGATTTACTGGACAATTAAGTCTTTGTAAATTCCTACAACGCTTAACCAATGGACTGATTATGCCGTGATTGAAAGACAATTATACAAATATCATCATCAATCATCAATATCAATCATCATCAATATATATAAAACAATAAGCATTTTTCTGGAATCAACGCACAGACCAAACCGCTGAAGCTATGAAGCTGAAATTTGGAAGGTAGCTTCCTTTTAAAACAAAACTGCGCACTAAGAAGGGATTTTTCGAAATTCCACCCCTAAATGGTTGAAAAGGGGTGAAAACCGTTGTATGAAATTTTTAATGCGTGAAGCGATTTTCTTCAAACTCAGTATAAATATTGTAAATGATAAATAAATTTACATGTTTTTCAGGAATTTAAAAAAAAACGCCTGAAAAGAGGTAAAATGTGGTGTCAAAGTTTGTATGGGAACTTTTTAATGGGTAGTTCGATTTGCTTGAAACTCGGTTACAACACTAACAATGCAAAATAAATATATACGTGTTTTAGGGTTTTTCGAAAAATCCCTTTAAAGGGTGAAATGCAGTGTCAAAGTTTGTAGTGAAACGTATTGAAGGGAGGTGCGATTGGCTTGAAACTCGGTTTAGATACTATAATACAAAATAATTGGTCACGTGTTTCAGGAAATAATTTTTTCAGCCTTCTTTAGGTTAAGAAGAAATTCACGTGAACAAAGTCGCGGGCGTCTGCTAGTACTGACTATATCGTTGAAAAAGAAAAAAAAAGACATTTATTTAGAGAAACTAAACTACTTTATATTTACATAACTGTACAAAATACTATTAGAACCAGTTGAGCCACCTATAGATCGTTACAAACGATCTATTAGGTAGCTCAACTGATATTAGATATATAATAAAGTTAAATTCGCGGTAAATACCCGTTTGCATTATGAAAGAAAGAAAGAAAGAAAGAAAAATCATTTATTCTTGTAGGACCTCAAGGATCACTTAAGTATGTTTTATAATACTGACAAAGTATAAATTAGAAAATGTATTATTATTAATAAGAGTTTAAGAATGAGTACTAAATAGACCAACCATCGACCGACATAAGCCACTAAGAGTATAATTCAGTTAGGTCATAATTATAATTTACGTGTAAGATACCCGGTGACGCACGGGTGTGGGCCCGGATTAAGTTATAACATAAACTGTAAACCCTTAACTAAGATAATCTTAGATCTTTGTGATTCGCATAGGTATGAAGTTCTGTACACGTTTTAATAATTTGAATGGATGTATAAATTATAAAACATATACGAACGGGTATTTATCATTTTGCAGTGTTCGGGCGTTAGTTACGTAGCACTTGAAAAACAATAAAAAAAGACGTGTGGCACTCGGAGACTGCCGCGGTAAAGCTATTGCATAGCATTTTTTCGGAGTGGGGGGTGTTAGGTTATTTTCGTTACGGAATTTCTGGATTCAGTCTCCACGCTCAAGGCCCGCGATAGAAGCTATGCAATAGCATAAATATTAAACAGGTTATTTATAGTAGGTCTATGAGAGGCTGTACTTGTCCAAGGAGTATTCAGGGTGTCACACAATTTCGCTACCAGCTTTGACAGAAGCCTAAAGGCTGCTTGATAACTCTGTTACTATTGAGTCTGAGGCTACCAGATTATACGTACTTACTTTACCAAAAACACGAGTATGTATCGATCTATTTTACTTGACAATAAAATTCTCATTTCCCACAAGTGTCTACTTAAAAGTTGTATAATTTCCTAACCGACCCACTGTTTATCCAATTAATCGGGAGCCCAAACAATGAGTTCCATTCTATTTAAGTTCACAAAAGCAATCTACTATCTCTTTCGCTCCCTGATAAAGAACTGATGAGACCCGGAATTCCTGAAAATAATGACAGCCCAACTTAATCAAATTTTCGGCCGAGAAATTTCATTTGGCGAATTAACATTTGACTATTTGCAAAATTTTACGGACGTTTGCAGATTCGGACGTTGCGACGTGCGTTTGAAGATAGTGATACAAAGGAACCTTTTCTTACCTGATTTATTGACAGGAATTCGGGTATTGGTAGCTTTATTGCACAGGTGCCTGATTTAATTCCGGCTCTTGTAGGTCGCGGCTGAGCCAATTCAATTTACTTGGAAAAATGTTTGTGAAATGAATGCTGAATAGAACATGCTACTCCCGAGATTTTTGAAACACAACTTTCCAAGAATTCGATTTTATAGCGCCTGATGAAGTCATTCGTTTGTTTTATTTACCGAGAGGCGGCCATTATTAGTTAAATTAACAATGCTGATAAACACTGAAAGATCGTGGCTTGAGTTAAAAAAGTGTATTTTTAACAGTAGTAGTTGTAAGAAATCTTTATAATTGGCGCTGTTATGCGCGTTCCCTGCCTTTATGCCACTAAGTGGGGTCGGCACAACATGTCTTCTTGCTCCATTTCCTTCTATCACTTGTCATCTCAGCACTCAGTACCGTACCCTCAGTACCTTTCACACTCATAACCACATTCACACATATTTTTTTTAGGACTTCCCCTGCCAGTGTATCCATCCGCATTCATGCTCATCGCTCGCCGGGTAACATGACTCTTCCTCCTCATAACATGCCCATACCACGCTAACCTACACTCAACTTAACAGTCACTTACTACCTCAAAACTTCCCCTGATAAACATGAGTTTATCAGGGGAAGTTTTGAGGTTTGAGGGTTTTGAAGTTTTGAGTAACGAAAATCGATAGGTTAAAGAATGATCTTTAACCTATCGATTTTCGTTACTCCATACATCATCTCAGCATTGGCATCTCATCTCAGTCGCATGTACTCTTCTTTCATTCATCGCTTTTTGCTCAACACTCTAATCTATATCTATCAGGTTTGATGATCGTTTTGTACATTTTTATATGTGCGTCATTATTTACAGTCTTACGTCATCATCCGCAGTCCGACTTCACTTACTGCTGGGTAGGCCACCCTTTGCGTTTGCCTCATCCAAGTCTGGTCCGCAATGGATGTTATATCGTTAGCCTATCGCGCCGCTGAACGACAGTCCTCTCCGACTTCCCAACACAGCTCTTAAAATAAATATTTAAATAAATATTCTTGGACATTGCACACGGCGTCATCTAGTCCCAAGCTAAGCAATTTATTGCTTGTGTTATGGTAACCAGATGACTAATACACTACATTTGTTTTTGTAAATACATACATACACATACATATTTTACCGAAACGTGTACTAAAGCTTAACATTTTGTTCCAGCTGACAAATCCCCCCCTGGCTTCCCGAACATCACGCCACCTCCAACAACAATGGTCGTGGAAGTGGGCCACACCGCCACGCTGCCCTGCCAGGCCAGCGGGAACCCCACGCCCAAGATACGGTGGCTTTGGAACTCCCTGCCGCTAGATGTGGCTGCCAACCCGAGATACGCTCTGCTCAACGATAAGATGCACGGTAAGTACATTAATAGTACTTGCTTACTTGCGTAGCACCTACCTTGATAAAATATGTTCATACGGAAAGTCCATGCTACACCATCGGTGAAAGAATTTTTGAAATCGGATAAGTAGTTTCGGAGATTACCTCAAACAAACAAACCTTATTTACCTCTTTATTATTTTAATATATTAGTATTGATGAGACGAGTAGTTTTCCCGATATTCATTATTGTAATCCCAGATGCGTAATTCCTTAATTCAATAGAAACTTTTCATTTCCAAGTAAAACATAAGGATTTCAAAGCCTCGTAAACTTGCCGAGATTAAAATCCGTTTATCCAATTAAATCAAAAGCTAAACAAATAAACGAAGTTCTTATTTTTCTGCGTGCTGGGATTTGAGAAAGCTTTATTTTATTTCGTATCAAGTCAAGTATTCATTTCTAGAGATTTCTCGCGACATTGTGAATACAAAGTCTCAGCGGTGACCTACTTAAGCTAAAGGTTTTTAAGATACGAGAACCTTATTAAAACAGACGTAATAATTCCCGTCTTTAGATTATCCTCCCATGGGTGAACCCATCTTAATTAACCAAATGTAAAAAGATTGTCACCAAGTTTAGATTTTTCGAACGAGAAAAATAAATGACTATAAGTGCTCTGACTATAAATTGATCTGATATCACCGCTTTTATCATACGATTGTAGGCCTACTGTTCTTATTTTACACAGTTTTATCATTTTCTGTTTGTGTACGTTTGCTCCCGTCTTGTGACGGCGCCGGGTTTTGAGAAATTAGAGTTTAAGCGTGTTTTGTCTGAAGAAAATCTTCAATGTATTATATCTATAATAGAATCTGCACATCCATCAAACGTAAGCATACCGTGTCACATTCTAATGAAGTATTTATTGGACAATCTTACAATGTATTTTATGCATTAAAGCGACTGTATAAGGTGAAACGAAGCTATAAGTTTTTACCATTTTAACCAGCAAAAAAATTATGAATGTGTGAGAGGTAACGAGGTGATAGTGTTTTGCCAGGATAGCAAGAGGAAATCCGTTTTCTAATTATTTTTTTTTATTTACCTTTGAAAAAAGGTCATGATTTTATGTTTGTATTATCAAAACTAATCATATCCTGGCTTATATAACGGGTTATATCATCATCGCAGTTATCTGCCTCCAAGTTACTCTTTTACAATCGCTATTGAATAGAATCGGAAAAAATATAAAGGAATTGAAATTAGATGACGGGAATTCGATCGAACAGAAATGTCAAATCAAACGAATGGCAATATGATAGAAATATAATACGATACGAAGCGTTTGTCACTTGACTACGGAACCACAAGTTCTATTGATTTTGCGCAAACTTTACGATAGTTATACTAATATTTCCTCTCAATCCATTAAATGCGGCGACTAAGTTTTTGCCCACGTCCGATAAACTCAATACAAACAATATTGTCTCGCTAACTTATCTAGAGCGTGTACGTAACCGATTGGAGTTCACTCGATTCGAAGGTTTAAATGAATTGAGCTCATATAGTTTGGACAAGGAAAATGAAACAAAAATATGAAATATGAACCCGACTGTATTTCCAAGATTCGGTACGTATAGCTATCAACATTAGAAATAATGTAGAGTTGTATTATTTGTCAATAATAAATTAAATAGTCAATTTATTACAATACATGTTTTTAGTACTTAACATAGTAAGGTCACATATTCATAACTAGTATCACAGATAAAATAATACTATACCTAGTATGTATTTATATCTACTCAAACTCAAAATTTCTTCATTTATTACGATCGTTTAAAGACCACTTTGACGTCACGTCCTTATAATTAGAGGTATCTACTACCTAATCCAACGCGACTCCTTACACCAGAGAAAGAATCAGGCAAGAAACTGGTGGTGTAGGCCTTTTTTTCAGCGGTCCAATTTTAATAATATAAACTGAGTTGGAGCACGTTCCCACCAAGCGTTTTTGTCATCAAAGTATCACATATTTTAGAACACGCTGATGAATTATAAGTACGTATAATATATATATTTATAAATATATATTATACCTATAATTATCCTAGAATATGTACAGGAGGCTACTTACAAAGCCCAACCTCTGTCAACAGTGCTGTTTGAACTGTAAATGCAGCGCATGGTATATTAGCCGAACAATTACTTATCACACAATTGGCATTGTTACTATCGTGACAATTACTGTTCATATATATATAAGATTATATATATAAGACCATTATATAGTGGATGGCACAAACTTAAGGATGTTTATGCCCATTAGTGGGTAAAGTCGGGCTGTTGATGATGTGGCCAGCTGCCAGGCTGCCACGGAGATCTTTTGATGAACATGTTACGCAACTTAATGCTCTATGGTATCTAGATGACTGATATAATACATATATACCTTTTTTTTATACAACATACATAAATTAAAGATAGGAAACAACCAAACTAGGAACAAAATAATGTCTGCAGAACATACAATTAATTGTCCCAAGGTGGGGATCGAACCCAACAACCTCGGAAAAACAAATTAATATTGAATATTAGTAAGATATGCACATGAGAGAGTGTATGAAGAATGTTACGAAAGTCATTGAAATTGAAGAAAAATCATTTATTCTTGTAGGACCTCAAGGATCACTTAGCGAAAGTTATGTGTCAGGACGTAGCAAGTGAAGATCCGTAGTCTCTGCCTACCCCCATGGGAAAGAGGCATGATTTTATGTATGTTTTTCGTACATTTTTATTGTTTTAATAACATTGAGGTGTAAAGGTGAAACTGAGCTTAAAATAAAGTTTAATTATGAAAAGCTTTCGCGTGGCGTCGAATTTAATTTGCAAATGTAAACGAACTTTACGTGGACTTAAACTTTTTGTCTTGAACTATAAGTACCGCGGAAGTTATCATGCGTTAACAGGCTCACGCCAGTATCCATAATAGGGCCTTTTCATAATTTTCCTAGTTTACACCATCATTCTATATTTTCACAGACATTATACTAACACAACGGGAAAAAAATCACATCAAAATATTTTTATTTCTATCTTATCAGTCCAGTTCCACTGCTGAGGCCTCTTCTGTAGGCCTCTTCATTATGCCACTTTTCCCTATTAAAAATCATCAGAAGATTTGTAAACAGCAGATTACTGAATGAACTGAAAGAATATTGCATGACTCACGTAAAAATATCGTCGATTTAGATACCGACAATGTTTCGATTCATACGGAGAATCTTCATCTCGTCGGGCACGTCGTCTCACACAACACATGTGAGACGCGTCCGCGAAGAACGATATTTTAACGTAAGTAATTTCACGTTGTGTTTAATAATGAATAATAAACATAATGAAGCCAGCTAAAAAATTACCAGTCACCGTAAAAACCCTAAAGATTTACAGGTCTAAAAAAACAAAGCTGCTTTCATAAAATACCATAATAATGAGAATAATTTACAAAACAATCAAAATAACAAACGAAATCCTTAGGCCTCTTAAGAGCTTAGCATTTTTTCTTTCACTGTCTTATAACCGCACCCGAAACTTTGTAGCCCAAATTAATTAACCCAGAAGTTCCCGAACAATTAAATCCGGTCTGCTACGAAGATGTTAATATTTCTCAATTTTAATGCCATTATGCACTTCACGAGAGGTAAGAAAGTAATTTAGATTTGACTAGCGGCTTCTTTAGACGAGGATAGTGACTGCATGATAAGCTAGCTCGTGGAATGTCTTAAGGCGTCTTTAGACGAGACCAGTATACAAATATATTGTGACAGTTCATGGAATTTTAAACGTTTTTTAAAAAGGAGGAGGTTCTATGTGCCATTGTATATTTATTTTCCTTTGTATGTTTACCGATTATTCCGTCAATAGTGGGCCGATTTTGAAAACTAAGTATTATATTGTTCGATAGAGTATATTCCAGAGATTGTCCCATAAAAAAGGATCTGAGGAGGATTTTTGGAGTTATGAACAGAATGGATTTCAAGAGTTAAGGAAATTAATCGTCTTACGAAATTGAAATCGGTTTAAAAAAAAATCTTCTATTATACACTATCCCTTTACAGTATTCCACTCGCAAAAGGTACTCGCTCTGAGTAACTGGGGCATTAGCTTGGACTTTAACAATCTCATTCATTTTAATTTATTCGAGTAGATTAATTCTGACTTTGATATTTCGAGTTTTATTATTTCTATGACAAAAGCTCACTTTATAAATAAATAATATGTAATATAACGACACTTTTACCACGACTCGGCACGCATTTGAAAGATATCCACCTATAGGAATTACGTCTGTCCAGGGCCACCCTCACATCAGATTAACGCCATTACTGATGAGTCGATATATTAAGGAATCAGTCCGGCCGTCGTTATAGGATTATCCCGGAACTTTGGACACTGTTAAATGACATTGTTATATTAACTGGATAGATTTATCAGTGTATTCTCGTAGATTTTGTATCTGGTATTTCGTTCTGATGGTTGTGGGTTTGTGAGTGTTGTAATTTTTGTTTGAGCTGTGGTTTTAGTATAGATTCGTACATTGCATGAGTAGAATGTGAGCGCAGAAAAAACTGTTTTAGTATACATTTAATAGTAAGGTCGTATGAGCTATTTAATAGTAAAGTTACTTCTTTCTTCCCTAATCAGTAACTCAATGCCTTAAAAGGTTCTAAAAAAACACGGAAACTTCTATAGGTACTTGTTTCTCTCCACTCTGGCATAGCGCTCATATACTGTACATGTAACAGAAAAAACTATTTTTTATAAGACAAGCTCTTTCCTCATGCTGGTGAAAAGTGACCTTAATTTCGAGTCATCAATCTAGTAATCTGATGCTGCGGTCAGATCGGCCGCCCCCGGCCATCAGTGGAGCTCATTTGTCAATTTGTAATTGGTTGACTTTATAGAGCTGCGTTTTGATTTTGCTCATTGTGGATCTGTCATTTTGTTTTACTCTTATGGTTTTGTCTCTAACATGACAGTAGTTGAGTTTAGCATAGATTTTAGTGACTTTTATTTCAAGGGCATCACAGAGTAACTTAACACTTATAAGGCATAACGACGTTTGCCGGGACAGCTTGTATTTTATACAATAAAGTCCAAGTACGGAAGTTGTTCCAAACTCATGGTAGTTCTCCAACCTGAAACAATATCTTAGAGCTCATTATTTAACCAACAGAGAGCCAGTGACACAACACACAAAGTACTACATATCCATTTGTTTGCAACTGCTATTTACCGCAAACGAAGATATCTAGCTAGCTCGCTGAAGCTGTTGTCTCTTAGGAAACGGTGACCGACCCATAGCACCTACATATTGTACATAATAATTATGCATACGCTTATGTGAGGACTAAATAATAAAAATTCCCTTAATGCGTTGAGCACCACATGGACGTTAATTAAAAATGCATAGGTCTGTAGTACTTCAGTGGATGTTTATCAAATATAATTATAAAATATACATTTATTTTTCAGTCTGATATTCCAGATTATAAACTAAGTATATTCCAAGTTTCAGCCAAATCGGTTCAGTAGATTTTGCGTGAAAGAGTAACAAACTTACATCCATAAAAACTTTGGTGTTTATAATAATTAGCAGTATTCCGTCATATAACATTCCCCGTTTTTTCAAAAACCTTTGCCTAGAAACCTCACATACTTGATTTACATTAACGTTAAACAGCTCCAAGAACATGGCTGTTTATTTAGCTGAAACTAGCTTTTGGTTGTTAGTATTCGCTACAGTTATTTATTTTAACTTGCTACACATTATTCAAGATTGTTCCATAAGACGTGTGGCTTTTATTTACATGTGTTTTCCTATTTAATTCTGGAAATTCCTTGCAATCGCATAAGTTATTTTAAACTTTTATAAAAATAAATAAAGTAGAGATGTTTTAAAAAGAATAGGCATTTTGTAATATGGGCATATCAGCAGTATTAGATTTTTTGTTTGTTGACCATTTTCTGTTTGTTAACACTGCGAAGTAAAGGGATCATCATCTGTAATTTTTATTTTAAAAACTATTTTATTAATTGGTGAGTATTATGATAATGAATAAAAGATATATGTTATAGTTTAGGTTATTTAAGATACCATTTATTTCTAAAAAAAACATCAGAAAGCGTTATACTAAAATTTTAAATCTCATTTTAGTAATATAACTACCCCACTAGGTATTTCAAGTAATCCTGGAGATATTATCAAAAATAACTGTTATCTATATTGTCAGTGAAAAAGCTGCTCTTAAACGTGAAAATTATTATAATGTATCAAATATGGTAATTCGCTATTATGGCTATGAAAGTACATAATAAACTGCTAAAATATACTAACCTCGTAACAATAATGCTTTGTAAAATTCTGTATAGGGTTTTAAAGGTAAAAGATTGTGTACGGAATTTTAAAACAAATATAACTTTATCGCCAAGGATACTAAAAATTGCTTGAACAATGTGAGAAAGTTCTACATTTACGATATCCCGTTGGGTTACGCATGTCACTCTGTTGAATATAATACAATCATTTATTTATTAAGTTTGTGTTACATAAGTTTTCCAGTAGCAAAAGTATGCCATGCAATTTTTGCTGTAAAATTTTTTGAAAGACCTCGGGAGTTCTTTCAAAAGCACTATTGACGGAAAAATCGGTGAATATCACTTTTATAATATTAGTAATATTATAAAAGTGAATTTTTGTGTGCGTGTAAGTGCGTTTGTTACTCTTTCACGCTCAACGGCTCTAGTTGTTATAATGTTAATATTATTATATTAACATTATATTATAGATTTTTACTATTATAGATTAGATTATATTACAGATTATTATTAGACTATTATAGTCATACTCTATTATACTTCTTACCGCTATCTCTTCCATACTCTAGATACACGGTGTGATTGCGCTCACGGAGCGAAATTACGATTCATTTACATACAAATGCGGGGACCTTCCAACTTTGAATGGGACGCTATGGTTGACTGTTGTTCTAGCAAAAAGCGAGGCTTAATTCGAACAACAATAATGGGGCTGGGCGTTGATTAAGGTTGGTTTAGGTGTGCCCGCCTCTTGTCACTTACAGAGACTCATTTTTCTGTCTTTTGTAGTTTGTATTGTTGATACAATGCTTAGTTAACCATATTCATTTGACGACCTCTGTGGCGCAGTGGGCGAAAGCCTGCCTGAGACGCGGAGGTTGCGGGTTCGATCCCCGCCGCGGGACAAATGTTTGCATGTTCTGCAGATATTTGTTCCGGGTCTGGTTGTTTTTCTATGTATAATATGTATGTATTTACAAAAAAAATGTATCTATGTAGTATATCAGTCATCTGGTTACCATAACACAAGCATTCAATTGCTTAGCTTGAGACTAGATGACGCCGTGTGGAATGTCCAAGGATAATTATGTCCAAGGATAATTATTTATTATTATTCATTTACGAGTCAATTTTGATAAGCACACATCAATGAAATGAATTTAAATACTATTAGCGTATTGTTTATTAATAAATGTATTGTTATATTCATTGTATGAATGCGCTAGGCCAATCGTTCGAGTGTCAATCTCTCATGACAAACAACTCAAAGTAGTTCAAAAGTTTTATTTTACATTCTTCAGTGTATATACTTACAAGACAGAATATAATTACCTAAATTTTATATAGCTGCGTAAAATTGTCTAGTTAATAAATCAGTAAACCCCAAAATTTCAAAGCACAATAGTCAATCGAAAGTTTGAGTCAATCGAAAAATATAAATAATTCAAAAAGATAGTTCAAAACATTTCTGGTATAATAAAGTGCATTGTTACTTTATCCATCGCAGCTTACAATGTATAAAATTGTACATTTCCCAAACTTTCCGTTTTTCCGGTAACTTCGTTGTTTATCAGCGCTACGGTATACAATCTGCTTTATTGCAAGTTTACTGTTGCAACTTCCAACTACAGTATCATGCATTCAGTAGAATAACTCTTCGTCATTCGTATTGATTATAAAATTAAAGATATAATGTTTTTGTGCCCCCATGTTTTTCTGTATTTAGATAATTTATTTACAGAAACTAAACTACTACATTATTTACTATAATACAAACTGTACAAAATACAATTAGAACCAGTTGAGCCACATAGCCCATGTTTTCTTAATGTACAGAGTTAATTTTAAATGACCAGAATAGGCCCTTAATTCCTATCACTAAAGCAACTACATATTGTTCTACGACTTTTGTTAAAACCCGATATTTTTCGTAATATTAAAGATTTCAATTTTAATCCAACTTTTCATATTCATTACTCTACGCTCTGCCATGAAAGGCAACTTTTGTTGACAATGCACTTTTGTTTTTTTATTTCATAGAGTAGGTACATGGCATGAAACAGAAATAAAAAATAAGAAGAACAGAAATACGAATTTTCGAAAAGTCGTTGCTTTTAGTGATATTATAAATTACGGGCCGAGATCTTTCTGGGAATAAAAAATGAAATTATATAATTCAAATTTGTAAAACAGGTGTTATAATGTTTTAGACTAGGTAAGTGGTTTTGTTCATTAAAAAAACCACAAATCCATTAGTTTACAGATCATCGCATCACTCGTGAGAGTTTTACTGTATTGAAACCATACTGTGACCACATCGATGCTCCAAACATTGAAAAACAATCTTTATTGCAACGGAATACAGTCGTAATATCTTTCGAGTTTCGATTATTTACTTTTGTATTTAAATTCCCAGACAGCGAATTTATCCACAGTCAGCGTGTTCCCTGTTTAAATAAAATAAGTTACTTTGATTGTGAGTCTTTGTCCGAATAAAGTGGTAACGGATTTAATTGCACTGATTCTGTTGTAACACTGACTCACTAAATTGTAACTAAAACCCAAAGCTCTAATTACGTTCACTCTAAAGCCCAATATAGCAAAGCACTGAAAGTAGCATTTCAAACAAGGTACCTTTTCGCGATAAGACCGCCTATTGGACATTTTTACTTTGTTTTTCCATTGTTTATTCACTATTTTCGATTTACGTGGAGTGCAAATTATGACTGCCCGTATGTTTTTGGACTTGCCTCTGACTACCCCCTTAGACATCTTCAAAGAATATTTAATGCCTAATACGATCCGAAAATATTATAGAAAAACCAATGCTGTTAGCTATTTATGACAATTAAAAAAATATTTTGTCACTTGTACAAACAAAAGTTAGCATTTCCTAAACGAAAGGTTGCAAGGCTGCCCCAAAAACGTTGTAGTAATAGAAATCTCAGAATATCCACGATTGGGATTATTGGCATAAGCTTAGTTACTTTATGCGGTATAGGGATTCCATAGATATCCCATTATTGAATCATAGGGTAAAACTATCACAGTAAAACAGGATTACCCCATAATCCGGGTAAAACCAATATAACCCACAATCATACTTTATGAGACGGGCTAAGACAGGAAAATGTGATCGTGAGTGTCTCGCAAAATATGATCACCTTATATCGTTTAATCAACTGCTGGACACGTGGACTTAGGCAACGTCAACTAAAGCATTTAGAGCTAAAATTGTTACTAAACAATTCTATCGTCTTATTCACGTTATTGAATTGTCATAACTTAAATTTAAAATTTACTCCACCATTTTAAACATCTCGATCAAAAAATAAAAAGTACCTACATATTTATCATCATCATCATCATCTCCCCGCCCTTTTTCCACTAAGTGGGGTCGGCACATCATGTTTCCATCCATAATTTTTCTCTATCACTCGTCATCTCAGTTAAGTTTTATTTTTACTTCAATTATTAAATCTGTTTACTGTTTGTTTGTTTCTGTTTTAAGAAAATTATTGCAATTTCAAAGCCTCCGATTAAAATACGTACTAACTGACATCACTATAATAATCATGATCAAAAAAAATGTTTCAACATAAATAAATAATCCGCTACGCTATAGTAGATGGCAGACTTTACTTCTGTTCTAAGAGCTAAATTAAACGGACCTTCGTAATAGAGCCTCTACCAGCGTACCTTGACACGCGTGTGCTATAAGTCACAACGTACAGCGGGGTCAGGCTACGGCGGAGGCTGTAACGGCCGAGCTATTTCGCAAGACGTTTATGAATAGCGGTTATTTTTCTTTTAATTACGACCCCTTGGTGTCTGTTGACGCGTTTTAAGAGTACCTTGCCTCCGTATTCGAGAATATCAACGTAGCGAAAACATTATTAAGACTAAACTTAAAAATGAAAGCTTCTTAGTTGGGCACTCTCGGATGAATGGTCGTGGTTGAACCACCACAATTCCTCTCCATCGCTTTCTTCCAGGGCCGCAGCTCTTGGTCTAGCGATGCATCTCCATTTCTGGAGGTTATTGCGAGCACACTCCCTTGGACTGCACTACGGCCTTCTTCTAAGGCGTGATAGACGCTATCTTTAGGCATTTAAGATCTTATGAAGATGTCTGAAGGGTAGTCAAAGGTATTTCTAAATAAATATTTGGTACATGCCGATCCACATCTTACAGTTTTTTTATTCAAGGCAAATTACAAGCATTTTGCCGCTATTAGAAACTGGTTCCTGAAAATGTTTGCCTTCACATTTAGAGCTTAATCCAACAATTTAATTTTTAAATTAACTTATTGATTCACAGCCGGAATTCGACCTCATGATTTTCTTATAGAAAGTCGAAACACTAACCCTTCACTCGGCCAACACAGCTTATTTTTTTACAGATAGTACTTACACACCAAATAAACATAAAACCAAAAGGTCTTAAACTAATTTGTAAGCCGCATCTCCCTTCAGTCACGTGGGGCTCATATTTTCGGCCTAAAATAGAAACACACCTGTTACCCTTTCATAAACCCTTTATTAGGCATTTCGTCATATCTTGCGGTGAAATACCTCACAAACACGCTCATGCTCACAGTTTTGTCCTAATTTTGCTATAGAAACAAAATAGTCTGCCCCTCTAGCCAAGATACATTTTATACAATCGTTTTATATAGATTTCAAATGAATGGATTTTCCGTTTCGGAAAATTTATATGCACTTCAATACGAGCTCTAAACGGTGAAGGAAAACATCGTGAGGAAACCCGCGGCTAGTCAGCGGCATACGTATTGATTGACCATGTCTTTCCTGTGGATACCTATGGCCGGCTAAGCTGAGAGGATGTTTTAGGTGCGGTGACACAGGAGTGTGGATTTCAATCGCATATTCTGTCCCAGTTTCGCGCGGGATCCGCGCCTTGTTACCGTATTTTTTCCCGCGACAAAGGAACGCGAACAATATTATAAAATTTCTTTGAGTGTGGATTGCGGTGCGACAGAAAGTTTTATTAATCCTCCAAATTCAGTTTCCTCCAACTGCGATTATTGGCAAGATGTATCGTTTTCGGTTTTGGGAGTAGGGACCCTGTAGCGTGAATCTGTACCGTTTTTTTTTATGAGTACTGAATTTTTGTCAGGTAACTGAGTAAGGCATGTTACTCGAGATAGAAATCAAATTCTAGTACGTTAGTACATGCTAGACGTTGAATAGGTTATTTGGAGCAGGCTTAAGCCAAGAAGTTAACCCAAATCGAAGATCGAAGTACATCCAACAAGATAGATACATCCCTATATTTCAATTAATAATAATCCAATATAAAATCGCCTTATTAAAACAAGCCAATTGGATTAATTTCGACAAAACTATAGTTAGCTGGTCAACAATATCATTGCAAACGGGTCGGATTACCTACTCTATTACTAACTTTGTAAGGTTAATTTTGAAATACAAAGTCGGTAACGAATTCGAGACACGTAGGCCTATAAACTTGCCTAAGCTAAGCCCTTTCCTTGGATCTAGACAGGTATTATTTCAAATCTTTCATGAGTAGGGTCAAGAAGTTTTAAGCCTTGTTTTCTAGACGGCCGTTAGTTCACGGCCGCCATCCAACGACCGTCACCTAAGACGTCATTGACAGATCGTTTTTTTATCACGTGTTTTTTACACGCTCACGCTTCATCGGTATATAACGAAATCTATGAACAAGATTTTAACATTTAAAAAATCATAACTCCTGAAACTATTATAATTATTTCATTTTATTTTATTTTTATTCTGTTTTAGAAGGGAGTTCTTTTTGCCATATGAAAATTTCAAATAAGGCACTATTAACCTAGGGCTTACCTAGTAAGGTCAACCGTTTGTGATATAACTTGCCTAAGGCTGGCTATCCATTGACGCGGAGCGATTCTATTCTAAATCTCTTCATAATTTTGAAAGTGCTGTTAATACCAGCGATTTATACGAATTTTCCTTTACTTATTCACTAAGTGGGGTAAAGAGGGCCAATCAGAGAGGTTACCTTTATAAGTGCTGTATTAGCATTGAGTGGCTATTTCACTGTTTTTACTCACAATACATGTAATGCGCTGAGACTGGGATTTTGGCTCGTAGGTAGACCAGCTTATAATTGTCCTACTCAGTCCCACTTCAGGTTTCTAGCTTTCAGAGCTACATCAGCTATTTGTGTTTGTGTAGGCCTAACATGCGCAAACGTGTCGAGACGCGAAAACGAGATATCACGAATTTTGTCGACAGCGAAGTTTACCGCGTTGCGC
This sequence comes from Xanthorhoe designata, assembly GCA_963582015.1. NCBI lineage: Eukaryota > Metazoa > Arthropoda > Insecta > Lepidoptera > Geometridae > Xanthorhoe > Xanthorhoe designata. The sequence continues at coordinate 3,135,073 of OY757045.1, forward strand.
ATGCCAGGCCCGCTGAGCAATTATCGTAATGTATCGTATTTCTAATGTGGTGTAATAATATTGCTCATACCTTGCGACCGCGAGGAGTGACCTCTTAACCATATTCTTTGAATGAATCTAAATATTGTCTAAAGTTTTTTGGGCATATCTCCAGAAATGAACAATAAATAGAAAGGCTTTTAGTACAAGGTCAAGTACAAGGTAAACTTTTCAACATTTATTCAAATATTGTCGGTATCAAAACTATATAACTATATTTTTTTGTGAAAAATTCCCTTGCCTACAATGTGGTCTATAATAGGACTATTGTGGGCAGTATACTTCGATCGAGTATATTTGATCGAAGGCTATATTTATGTGTAGAATAATTTTGACCTATCGCATACGTTTTGAGACGAGTGATACGATTCCTAGGACAAAAATCTTTATTCTTCATCCAGAACTAATTAATTTCTCAAATCCTCTCTAACTATCAGACTTAATACGATTCGCGATTGGAATTGAAATGCAAGATCCAGCTTGAAAGGTACAGTTAGCGACAAAAGCTTGTTAGCAAAAAGCGAAAGCTTTAATTCATAGATAAACATTATAGCTATCAAGTTTATTGTTTATGGAGTGTACTTTGAGCTGAAGTCGTAGATTTTAAACCTAGCAAAAATAAGTTTGGCACGAAACAAAGAAAAAAAATCACATGTTTGGATTACCAAATATTTTTTTACTAGAACCATTGAGAGAAGATGAATTGCTATTCATGACTTCGAACTTTTCGTGTGATGGACAGACTTAAGTTCTCTGATGCGAGAATATTTGACTCAACCTCTCGAACTCATTCCTTGTGCATTCATATACACTCGTGAGCAAAAAAATCGACTCAGGACACACGCTTGCGCTTGAAAAGCTCTAGCAAAAAATCTGAAGCTTTTATTCTATTTCTGATTTCAACATCTCAAAGCTACTAGTTTTAGCTTTAAAATGAGTGGTCTACGTTGTTACTAAAAAAACTTTTTTGGCCGAGAAAAAATATTGAATCAGAAAGAGTCTTGAGCAATGAATAAGGCTATAATTTACAGTAAAGAAAATACCAGCTGAAATTCGTTAAAACAATAATTTAATTGAAATTATCTTTTTAATATTTAGTGTTGCCCCCCCTGGCCCTAATAACAGCTTCCAATCGCTTCTTCATGGATCGAATAAGTTTCTTTACTCGATCTTGTCCGATGCTATTCCATTCTTCAATTAGCGCCGCTTTGAGGTCCGATTTTGTGTCTGGTGCAGGATTTCTAGCCCGAACATTTCTTTTAAGTTCATCCCACAAATGCTCTATAGGATTTAAGTCCGGGCTACGCGCTGGCCAGTCCATAGCGGCAATTGCGACCTCCTGTAAATACTGCCGGACGGAACTTGCTGTATGTGGACGGGCATTGTCGTGCATTAAGACGAAGTTTTCGCCGATAAAACCGGCGTAGGGAACGACGTGATCCTCTAAAATCTCTTCGATGTATCGGTTCGCCGTCAATCCTCCCATTCGACCGCCAGTTTCAATAAAAACCAACTCGGTTTTTGCCTCCATTGAAATACCCGCCCACACCATCCACGATCCTCCTCCAAAAGCCACATTTTCTTTGATGCAGCACTGTGCGAATCTTTCTCCAGGTCTTCTGTAGACTCGTCCTCTTCTGTCACTACCATGCAAGCACACTCTGCTTTCGTCTGAGAAGAGAATGGTGCTCCATTGTGCGTCAGTCCAATCAACGTGTTCTCTGGCAAATCGTAGGCGGGCTGCTCGGTGGGCTGGGGTTAATTTGGGGCCAGTAGCTGGCCTTTTTGGCTCAAGGCTAGCTGCCTTAAGTCGTCTTCTAACTGTCCAGCCACTCACAGCCACTCCTCGCGTTTCTCTGAGGTTTTGTTGGACTTGAACGCCAGTGAGGGCCCGATTTCTCAGCGATGTGCTGACAATGAATCGGTCATCTCTCTCCGATGTGCACCTTTTTCTTCCGGAACCCTGTCTTCGATTAAAGCTACCAGTCTCCTGGTAACGACGGTAAACTCTAGAAACAGCAGACTGGCTCATGTTAAGCGCACGTGCCACTTCTCGCTGACTCTGGCCTTGTCGCAATAGGGTGACCGCTTGAGCAGCTTCATCACTTGTTGTGTCCATTTTCAGGTAGAATTCTTGTTTGTTGATAACAGAGATGTGTATCGGTTGACGTTTGACGGCTAACTGATAAGGATAAGTCAGGTAGATAACCTTTTATGTGGGTCAGTAACCCTTAATTAGCACTATTGTAAACAAGCGTAAAAAGAGTGGTTACTAATCACAACATGTTATTGGGTTGTGTGAGCAAGAAAAATTACAATATTTTATATCATTTTGAAGCTAACACTAGCAGCTTTAAGATTTTACTAAGAAAAAAATATTTTTGCTTTCAGTTTTTTTGCCAGTGACTTGCGACTGCAGATGTGACGCCTGAGTCGATTTTTTTGCTCACGAGTGTAGAATTGAAAATAACCAAACACCCTTGCCCCGGATCCTAAAAAAGATACAGATTATCTTGAAAAATACAAAATTCTTCATACAGAACCTTCGTCAGGGTACAGGGTACGTCAGGACAGCAATCGTCTCCTGTCACAGAACCGAAGTGCGTGCGTGTCTCACATTCTTATTGGGTGACGCTCAGGGATGAAGATTGATTGGTCCAGTACATACAGGGTGCAATAAGACAACTAACAAAAACACAACTTGTAAACGTCAAAGTCTAAATTGCACGGAAAACGCTCTTTTAATATTTACACTAATAAGCAAATTCAAATCTCTAGATTATTTTTCATAAGATTATGGATTATATGAGATTATTAGAATTATGGAGACAGAATCGTTTTGTCCCAGTGGATGTGCATTGTTAAGACTATAGCATAGTTAATAAATAGTAAATCAAAGGTATAAATTTTCTTTTGCTACAATCTAGACACTCATTTTAAGAATTCAAGTAAAATTATAACAGACCTTAATTGAATTCGGAAACCGTGATTTGAAACAAAATCTTTGACAAAGTAAATAAAAAATAAAAAAAAAATTTGGTGGTAATCTATCAGTTATAGTTCTGAAGCACTCTTTTGAGTTTCCAGATTAATTTATTACACCCTGTACATTTGGATAAATTCTATAAATATTAGAGTTCTGACCGTGTGCTTGGAATGGAAATTGGAAAGGAGAGACGGTTTTGCAAAAATACTTGGTTTAATATTAATAAAATGCGAATGTTTGGATGTTTTCACTGATCTAGAATCGTTAAATGTAAAAACTTATTCCCAAATAAGAGGATGAAGTTCACATTTCAAATAAGTTTGAGCCAAAAAGGTAAAGTAAACAAAAAAATATTGTCACTACTGTAGAGGAAGTCAGTCCCAGTATTTTTTACTTCATCACCAAGTCACTCGAACCATTCCATCAGCTGATTTTTCAAAATAAATGATTTAAAATTAATTTTACTAAAACTACGAGTATATTTCACCAAACAAGTTTGACTTTTATTCCCAAAGTAAATGGTTTTCTTTATTTCGAGAGGTATTCATGATTGTGTAACTAAATAAACCGAATATAAACACCACAGATATATATTATATAAGTGATAAACACTAATAATGAATTAAAAATCTTACTAAAAGTTAAGGCTCCGACAGGATTCGAACCTGCGTAGATACAAGCGATCGCTCTTAAGCCGAGCTGCCTGACCACTAGGCTACGGACCCTGTAAGCCGAGGCCTGAGGCCTGAGGCCTGCCGGAGCCTTTAGTAAGATTTTTAATTTATAATGAAATATCCAATACCTAAGTGTGGTTTAACACTGTAAAATAATAAATAAACTAATAATGAAGTCAATTTAAAAATATACTTCCTTTAACTTGCAGCCTTGCAATAATGGAGCGAGTAATTTAATACAAAGCAAGGTCTAGTCTAACGAGAAAATTATCTAGGAGGCATAACAGGAAATATAAAGATTTATGATGCAATAACCCTGCCGGGGCTGAAATGCGGCCCGCTATGGGGTTTCTAGATGCAGTTTATGTAAGACTCAGATTATCAGCGCTTACCTGCTTACTGATAAACTCACTCATTACACAAACTCATCTTTGAAATTTCATAATTATGTGGAGTAATCTATAGAGTGTAGACACGAGTATAGGTTGATTTAGGAGGTTGAAAGTCTGTAACCGTTCCATAATATGAGCAATACGAGATATTAAACCATCTGTAGTTGTAGTTTCAAATTTACTATTTTGCATGTATGAAACGCATTTTGTACCTTTGAGAACTCTCTAGCTATTCTGAAAACCAGAGCGATAGATAATGGTGTCATTCATCAAAATCGGAGTAGCCGTTTCGGAAGAGTTCCACCACTAACTCGTTCATCATCATCATCATCATCAGCCACTTTTAACCCACTGCTACCCAGCAGCCTATATCCATAGGCCTCCCTTCGTGAATGCCATTCGCCTCTATCCTGCGCTAGTCTTAGCCACGTGCATTCCACTGTTTTGCGGATGTCATCTACCCATCGAGCCGGTGGAAGTCCCCTATTACGGTGACCTTGTCTAGTCCAACTAACTCGTTACACGAGAGTTTTATATCCAAGAATGAATAAACTAAGCATTAAGCATTGATCATGATAATGAACCAATAAGCAATGCAACCTGTTTTCAATAGGAACGCATCCAAGGTTCTTCTCTATAGTGTTCCCAAAGGAATATTAACGTTATTAAGTCAAATTCCAAGACCACCTGTTTGCAAGAACAGATGTTTCGGCTCTCAAATGTAGGACTAAAAGTTATGTGTGTTGAAAAGTTACAATGAGTTTTATTGTCACGCAAAATTTGTAACTTCAGCGTGTAATTTGGAGGTAAAACATTTGCGTGGTAATTTTCTACGAGTGAAACCTTGCGAATGAAGAAAATTTACCTAATTTGGTCTGGAAAAAAGCTTCTAGCATTGAAACTTATTTGCCCACATACATCTTACTGTACTGATTATACGAATGTTCACGTGTAACGTTATATTACGCCGAAATTAACATCGTCGCCAGCTTTAAGGTCGTACCGCATTAAATCGGCGCTGCACGGCCCAGCACAGCACGACATAAATTTATTTTAGAAATGTTATGTGTATATCGCATAAAGGGGCGCTGCACTAGGTGTTGTCGCCATACAAAATGACTTGACACTTTGTGCCGCACAGCGCCCTTAAATGCGGCCCAAGCGCATACTTTTATATCAACTCGCAATTAATATAAGAATCACAGATATGTAAGTCTAATAACTTGCTTCTGACAACCGCCTTAAATGTTTTCCAAGGGGAAAATGTCTACCGTACTGAGGATATTATTTATCAGCCTGTTTACATTCACAATATTTATTCTAACTATAAAAAGCAGTGACTTAATAACTTTTAATTGGCGCCTTATCTCTTTGTTTTCTATAACTAACATAAAATCAAGTACAAGCTCTCGAAGCCAGTTAATTAGAAGTTGTTATTTGTATAATATTCTAACAAACCGAGCACTAATTAATTTATAGAAAACCACAAAGCCAGAGAAAGGTTAAGCACGATATTAAAATATTCTATGAGAGTTTTTATTTAGACAACAATAAATAAAACGCAAAATTAAACAGAAATATTTGTTAAAGCGGTCATTTCTTGTTTCGGAATTTGTTATTTATGGAATAGTATTTACGTGAGTTTGAGTTAATTAACTAAACCTCATCATTTAATGGCAATCAAAGACTGATTACCATTAAATGATTTGAAATGTCTGAAATTCTGTATATTATATTTACTTACTCTATTATAATCAATATCATATTCATCTTTATATGTACCTAATTTAAAATTAGATTTTTTATTATGTAGAAGCTAAGGATACCACGTATCATATGATAGTGCCATGAATTTACCATGACCGTATCAGCCACGGACATATTTGACACACAATTTTCACACAGAATTATTGACGCTGACTGTTGACGATAATGGCAGGCTACGTCTGACTCGAAAAATATTTTTATTTGTAAACCACAAATAAAAATATTTTTCGAGTCAGACGTAGCCTGCTTAGGTTCTACTCAGGTAACCCCTGAGTGTCTCCACAGTGTTAATATACAAGAGTTTAAGGTGTACCCTGTCAAACACGAAACTTCCTTAGAAACTTCAATACGATTAAAATACTCTATCTCTTTCAGGCACCCTGCAAATAGTGAAGAGTGAAGAAGGCGACCATGGGAAGTTTGAGTGCGTCGCAGAAAATTCCATCGGAACAGAGTTTTCGAAGCCGACCCTGCTTTACGTCAAAGGTAATATGACCATGTTGCTTGAAAGACTTTAAGAATGTTGAGGAGGAAATAGGTTAAAGGGAATATAATTTGAAGCTCTTCGAAATATGTAGTTTGGTTACATTAAATACTTCTTGAACGTAAAGGTGCAAACGACGCTACAAATACGTGCGTTTTATAAATAAAATAAATAAATGGCATTTATTGCAGACACAATGGTCCATAGTAGGTACATAGTAGGTACATCAGACATATCAAAATTACATTTTACAAGCACTTCTTCGATTAATATACAACAAACAGTAATACAGTAGCTCCCTAATAAAGTCTTCCAGCTATAAAATAACAATATTAGTGCTACAGTTTCGCGAAATTAACTCGTGCGTTCTTGTTGCACGGAGCGCTTCTGAGAAATTCGTTTACAATGCCAATGTAATTGATGGGGAAACATACTTTTGTTTTGTTTTTAGACAATTTACATGGAACATGTTTCAATTATATACTTATTTTATTTTCTTAAGTTTTTTTTATTTTTATTTAAGAAGTTGATTTTATAATAACTTATTAGAATGAACTGCAAAGAATTGCTACCCTACATCGCCTGCACAAGTACAAACGATGCATCGCTGGTACTCAACGAGGTAATTAATGTTTAAAGAATTGAGCGCTAGCACAGATAAAATAATACTATACTAGGCGCTAGCTATCCAAAAAGATACAACAATCGTGATCCTACATTGAAGTGACATTAGTAGGTATATTTCTCTGCATTCTTGTTTTATTAGTTCTACCACATAATAAATAATATTACAAGTAGAGAAGACACACATCGCGAAAACATTATTTAAATAACAACTACGACGACAACAATTACCACGACGCAACAAAGTGCAGTTAAGATCGCACTAAGCGCCTCGTGCCGATCGTCAAATCATGCTATCTCATTCTTACAAACTTATCCATTAAGACTCTGTCATTGTCACGCGGGAAGTAGTTCCGGGCGATGAGCGATAACCAACCAAACAATCCGCCCTGCCTTCTGCGGGCGGCCCGGAATTTATCCACCTAAAGAGCGGAAGGATATATAGGCCTTGTGCTACTAAAATTTACCACTGCGAAGTAGGCACTAAACATTATCTTGATTGCTGTGACGTGATCGTTCAAACCCTCAGCTTGAAGAATTCTGTGGCGAAATTACTTAATGATCCACCATTCGGTCGTCACACGCCACCGCGATTAGTTACGAAAAAGGACAAAAATATAAAACTCCTCGTGTTGAAAGAGACAGAATTTGCCCCAAATGCAATGTGTGACTTCAAATGAGGTTTTAGTGCAAAATGATCTTTATTGCGGTTGCACTCGATTTATAATATCGCGAGCTGGTGTTTCAATAAAATAAGGTACAAGGTGATTCATCTGTTTTTTCTAGGTAGGTAATAAAAGTAGGACTTAAGAAACACATTCAGTCTAAGTATGAGAAATGCAAAAAATCATACCTTTCGCATTCTTTATATTATAAAGATGGAAGGATTTCCACTAGTAATTCTACTAGATATTTCTAGCTTGTAAATCAATTACATGAAATATTAACAGAAGACAAACGAAGCAGGCGGTTATCGCCGCCAGCCAGCGGTCAGCTCAGATCAATGCCCGACTTCAGACTAATCGCTTAAGTTTGCATATCAATAACTTAACAGTTTGATAGACATTCAGCCGATATTGGATTTACAACGAAAACTCAAATAGGATCTTCAGATTTTTGATGAGAAAGCAAGACTGCATTAGAAAGTAAGAAGCTTAAGAACGAGAGGGAGAGAGAGACAGAAGAAAACGAAAACTACGTGCCCTTAGAAACCAAAGACGATTAATATCTAGAAGACAGACAAAGGCCATACACAAAATCGTAACCCTGATCCCGCAGTACCAGATAGCCTGGAAACTTTAAAACATCAATTTTATCCAAGAAATTTCAATACTTAGTAGTAGGTAGCAACAATATTCAATATAAAAAAAAATTTAGGTAATTTTAACTAGAAAGTCATTGAATTTTTTTGGATAAAATTGATGTTTTAAAGTTTCCAGGCTATCTGGTACGGGTTACGATTTTGTGTATGGATGGCCTGTCTTCTAGATATTAATCGTCTTTGTTAGAAACACAATGATGTTTAGGTAAAATCGCATGAGTAAAATAAATGTATGAAAATACATTTATGTTAAACTAGTTATTTCCATTAAAATTTTCTTTTTTCATATTCTAAATAGCGCTATGGCAGTCAAGCCAACCTCATTTCACTTAATGCATGTAAAAGTTAGAGTTCCCGGTAGAGGCGACACTATCGCGAGATATATTGTGAATATTACATCCGTCCGTCCGTTCCAGCCTACTTTCTGTTATGTGGACTACTTAGGGGTGCCATTTTATTTGCACGGTGCATTTGTGACGGTGATTTTAGATTACAAAATGTTTTTTGCTCTGGTGAAAACAGTTTTCTGCTTTCTATTTAGTTGCTTCTGTTTAAGTGGCATTAACAGCTGAGCGCTTCCGTGTTTTATCGTTGGTGGTACACCCTCTGGTTTGACTCTTATTGGTTTTGAAAAGAGTTTTTCTGGTTTTTATTATTTTCTTTATCTATGTTTAGATGTACCTACCATGGAAAACAGCTATAAATGATCTTGGAGGACTGAAGATTTTAATATAATAGTAAAGAGTGTAAATAGTCCAGGATTAAACACAAAAGTTACCTACAAAGGTTTGTACTATCACGTTTGTTTGTGATACACTGCCTGCCGAAACTACCTCTGATAACGGACTTTACATCAAACCAGGCACTTCGCTCTATCGAGAACTCCAACAGTAGGTACTCATTTCATGAAGTTACCTGAACATAGGGATGAAAACAGTAAGTACCTACTGGACGTCACTGGAAAACGATTGTCCTGAAAAAAGGATTTTTTTTCTTCAATGCAATAGCCCCTGTTAATAATAGGATTATTCTTACGCCGTAACTGGTTACGAATTAAAAACCTAGTTGCCTGTAACGAAAAATACGTATTTTCTCGTAACTGGTATCCTACGAGGACAAAATATGTTTAGTTCGTAACTGGTTACGATGCTCCGGTTTCGTAGCGCGCCGAACAAATTCCAGTTCATTTGTTTGTGAGTTTTTTACGATTACAAATCAATTTGTGTAATTAAAATGTAGTGCTTAAACAAAACCGCAGACATCAGCTAGCTTGTAGCTTTAATGGGATATTAATTCAGGCTGACATGTAGGAGGTAATAGTTATTGGTAAACTTATCGAATCCATTTCCGATACGGCGTGGAGTTATCTTCAAAACTTGTTGGTTTAATCGCTAATATGTTTCAAAGTTAGCTTTCGACTCTAAACTTGCGTAATTAACCATTTCTTATTCAGAATCTACATGGTGTAATAAAACTATATCTGAAATATACACGTGTACTATAGTTTATAACAATATTTTGTAATCTAATTATGGAGATTTTCGAAATCGCAAAGAAATTTATTTAACACATTACATTTAAAAAAATCCAGTTTGACATTATTAAATAATATACAATACAATCGTTTATTACGGTTTATTCATAAAACCAGATAAACAAGTATAAAACCACTATTCAATACAGTACGTTCTAATTAATAACTTTGCTATTCATTTAAAATAAATAGAAACATATTAAATTCATTAAAATGTATTAAACTTCATTAAAACTTAAATATCTATTATTGTTAATCATCGTATTGATGATCGTGACTTTCTTTAATATAATAATGACATTTGAACACTAAAAAACCATTTTAATTACGCAACGAAAGAACTCGTAGCATCGCTGAACTAATTTTAATTAATCGTGAAAACAAAGTGGGGGAACGCGGAACCGTTTTTTGAATAAAAGAATAATAACTTCCCTTGCAGCTATGGGTTGTGTGGTCTAAGATGGATGGAAATCAAATATGATCACGACTGTGTTTCTTAGGGAGCGGTAGGCATATTCTTTCAGATATTTTAGGCATTTTCAGATCCTATGTAGATGTCTAAGGGACGTCAGAGGTATGTCCAAATACATATTTGGTACATGCCCACATTTTGCAGAAGTTATCATTCTCTACGTGACAGGTTGCAATTTTGCAGCCCATCGACGCTATTAGAAAGCTAACTAAAGACAACAAAATCTATTGATGCACGGCCGGATTCGAACCAACGAGCTTCGGAACGGAAGTCGAGGTACCTACTTATTCGGCCAACGCGGCTCCTGCAGATTATACTTAAAACTATAGTTTGGATTCTGAAGATTATTCGAGTCGTAAAAATGTATTTGCATAATAGGAGATAGTATACCAAATTAATTTAACATAATACTGTCAAATACCAATTTGTCTGAAATAGTAATAATTGCAATGAATAGCGGAAAGCTCGATAAAATGATGAGGGACGTTTGCCCAAAAATGGGACCACAGTGTTATTAAAAAAAATATTAAAATCTAGCAAGTCGTGTTACACAAAACTAGATCTACAGCGTTTATTCTACTTTACTTTTAATTGACAAGCCAATGTGTAACGTGCGGTGACCCCGCTTATAAACTCACCCAGGCCAAAAGCTTTTCCCTTAAGCCGGTCTTATCCGCCGCGTCTGTGAAGAATACCCACCACAGATCTAAAGGATGTCTCACGACTCGCTGCCAGTCCACGTCTCACCTTAATTAAAAGAGGAACACTGCCCCTTAATGAACTGTCCGGAAAACAGGGATAATTTTCCTTAATAAGTCGTTTGTTTGATTAAAAATAATAAAACTAGGTCTTTGCGTGTTGGTTTTAAGTGCCACTTTATTTTTAATTTAAAGCTTAAAAGTCACATTTCTCGCAGTCATTTTTTTGAATAGTAAGTACATATTATAGTTTAAACGCTCGTTACCATATTACCCACCGCTGCGAATGCACGGGCGCGTGGCGCATTTTAGATGCGTGGGTTCATTTGTTTGATAACGTTTGTAGCGTGTGCGTAAGTTGCAGTGGACACAATCAAGTACATTTTCTTGCAAAGTGAAGCTTGACGTACGTGCGTAGCCTCTCCGTGCGCAGTGGTCGGACCGCCCCTTTAACAACGCTCGTAAATGTATTATATTTGAAATATCAATCTCATATAGAACTTTAATTACACCTTTACCTTAAAATATGTGTTCCTTAATACATTATTATCCCTTTTAAATACCTAATTAGATAACAACCTATCATTATGTTATTTTAATATTTGTTTTGTAACGAAAAAATCATATTTTCTATCATGTTTTCTAATCTATTTTAAAAGCGGAAACATCTGTTATAAACTACTATACTTATTTGACTATTCAATCAAGTTTGTTCGTTCGGCTCGTATGAGCATGTGGCCAACTCCGGTGACGGAGTTTTTAGGCCGCCTTCAATCAAGTTATAGACATAGACGGTGTTGGCTGAGTAGAAAAGTGCTTAGTCTTCCAATCTGTACTCGTTTTCGAATAGGAATATCTATTTTATCAGTATTATTATTAGAACCCGGATGACGGTTCAAACGATTTTCTTGAAATTTAGTATGCAAGGGGTTTCGGGGGCGATAAATCGATCTAGCTAGGATTCATATTTCGAAAATGACGTTTTATCCGTGTTTTCAGGCAATAAAAAAAAACCGAGCAAAACTCGGTCATTCAATTAAATCATCAATACAATATTAATCAAAAAGAGATTCAAAAACAATAAAACAAAATTGTTAATAACCATGATACTCGTAGCTTTCAAAGTTTTATCGGTACATAATTGACTAGTGAAAGTTAATTCCCCAATGTAAGCTGATGACTTTTACATTATATGTACCACAGTACATACTTTAACTGTCGGCTAGATTACTTGGTACCTTACCTACTCGGAAATAATAAAACCAGCGTTGAATCTCAAACAATATATTAATAGATTTTTTCAAAACCAATTTATCCACGTTAAATTGCGCCCTTACCCTTCGGAGGGCCCAAAGGTATACATTAGTAAAACAGAATGTAATTACAACGTTGAATAGCCTTCTTTGCTGGTCTATCGACCCGTATACATTGGTACAAAGACGGCATTGAGTACAAGGTACAGGGTAAATAAGTTTTGTTCGAGGTAATGGCGAACTCGTGTGATGGAGTTTTACTAATGGTACATGACGATACTAGACACTGGACGCCCAGTGTGTGTGTATACATCGTGTGTTTACTTATGTCCACCGCCGCGATACTCAATGCCTACACGGCGTATTTTTGCGGCGCCTTTTTATCGACTATCGATACAAACGCGATACGAACGTGCAGCGTACGTAAGGCAGTCGGAAATGTTCGTATGAGAAAGTATCCAACTCTAGTGATAGAGTTTTTATGCCGCCTAAAAACTGTGACCCATGCACACGATCATCGCGTTTGTTGTACAAAACCGCGCTGTGAACTATCAGGTGACGCGCTACACAAAAACCAGCAGTTACTTTTTGAAAAACGTTGTGTGCGTAGATTCTATAATTTTTGTTGGCATAGAACGAAATGTAGGTACATGTATCCTTATAATCATTTTTAACAATCAAGTGAGGGTAGTTGAACAACGTCTTTGCCTTGCGGTACCTACATACTTCAGTGTTCCCGCGACCACTGCTGGTGCAATGCATAGGGAAAGTCCGTCAGTCGAGCTAAAATAAAGGTTATTTCGTATTATTTTACGTGTATGTTTTATAATTTTCCAAAATTTTAACTTTTTGACAAGTTCCTAGAAAACCTAGAAACACATTACCCGGGGAGATAAAGTCGTGCGCCTGTTTTTTTTTTCATGTTGTTTAAATGTAATTAAATTGTAATGTTTATTTTATTCGCAGTGAGACGAGTGGCGCCACAGTTCTCGATTCCACCACCAACTCGCTCCGAGGTCATGCTTGGGGGGAACCTGACGCTGAAGTGTGTTGCTTTCGGATCACCCATGCCTACGGTCAAGTGGAGACAAGGTAAGGCATGCCAGCATTATTCAAAGATCAGTAAATTAATTGTGGTCTTTATCAGTTGAGCTACCTTAATTTTTGAACGATCTGAACTTTGACATCTTTCCAAATTATCATAAATATGTTTTGCAAAAGTTTTATTTTACTGTTTTAGTTTACTAAAATATAGTTTGAATCTACATTTTTAACTAGTTGACTGAGTACTCGTAGTTCGGAGCACAGTTAGATACAAATTGAAAAATCTATCAAAATAAACATTGTTTTATTATGTATTTCACATTTAAAACAAAAAAAAAAACAAACTATTAAATAAATAAAATAAATAAATATCCTTGGACATTTCACACGGCGTCATCTAGTCCCAAGCTAAGCAATTTAATGCTTGTGTTATGGTAACCAGATGACTGATAAACTACATAGATACATTTTTTTTTTTGTAAATACATACATATTATACATAGAAAACACCCAGACACGAAACAAATATTTGCAGATCATGCAAACATTTGTCCCGCAGCGGGGATCGAACCCGCAACCTCTGCGTCTCAGGCGGGCTTTCGCCCACTGCGCCACAGAGGTCGTCATTAACCTCTTCAACTATGAAACACATAATAAAACCTCATCACATCACTCATAATTCGATAAATTTACACGTCTATTCCAACTAGTTCAGTTATCCAGTTCAGTTGATTGAACTAGTGAGATTTCTTTTCTCGTTCAGTCGACTCTTTTCATAAGATCCAAATCTTTTTCGTACAGCGATGATATAAATCATCTTAACATAACAGGTTTAGCAAAATGGATAACGCCAGAAGACCACCCACCCTACGGGCTGAACACGCTCAAGCTGGAGGACATCAGGGAGTCGGCTAACTACACGTGTGAAGCTGCCAGTGTGCTTGGAGTCATCGAGGCCGTAGCTGAAGTCAAAGTGCAATGTGAGTTTCTTGAGAGTTTTTTTACCTATATGTAAATATTTTACAAGTATCCATGATTTAGTTATTAAAAAATGTAATGTGTTGGTTTAAAATTCGTAGTTTAATAAAAACTGCGGCACTAATACGAATCAAACAATTGCATTTGTTACATGGACATTTATACAACTATGCACAAAACCTCTCCGAAAATAATAAAAAATAAAACCTGTCCTGTCCTATTCTAATCCTGTTTTCAATCATATAACATAACTAGCAGCTCCCCGCGGTGTTACCCGCAGTGAATAGTTCCCGTTCCCGTGGGAATACCGGGATCTAAAGTAGCCAATTTTTTAATCCAGGGTATAAGCAATTCTGGTACCAAATTTCATTTGAATCCGTCCAGCCGTTTAAGCGTGAAAGAGTAACAAACACACTTACATACTTACTCACACACACACAACCTTTCACCTTTATAATATTAGTAGGATTAGTAGGGTAGTAGGATAGTAGGAAGTAGGAAGTAGGAAGGATTATACCGAAAGCACCCATACAGTAAAGTGACTTTTGTCAATCTAGTAATAATACTTTGAAATAATCGCCTGCTGTTTTTCTATTACACCTGGATACCTGTTTCGCTTATAAAACATAGCCCGGCTCAGCAATTAATCATTAATCAGCCTGACATCCGTTTGTCTCCGAGGATCGCGAAACTTTGCAACCCTTTCAAATATAATTTATAACACTAATTCATAATGGATGGCCCCGACTTGGCTTGGTACAATTTATCAAATTGATTTTCGCAAATCCCTCTTTCGTGGAGGAGTTATTACCATAAATTTGCAACAGTTATCCTAAGAAATTATGAGTTTAATTTAATTCGCTCAGTTTGGAAAGTAACTAAGCTTGAGGTGTACTGACACCGAGAAACATACGAAAGAAAAGTTATTGACAACAAACTTTTTTAAAAGTTACTCAAGCAGTCCTTTACAATGTGCTCTAAATACATACTTTCCCCATCATAATGATATAAGAGACTTTAAATAATGTATTTTTCTTGTTACTCTTATGTAATTAAAAAGAGATAGCAACATATATGTAGTAGCCGTCTGGGCTAACGTAAGCTTGCTAGTCCATTATGAACAACGGGGTTACTACGTGACGTCTATATATGTACCAGCTGCACCCCGCGGTGTTATCCGCGGTGAATAGTTCCCATTCCCGTGGGAATACCGGGATCAAAGGTCTATGTGTTAATCCAGGATATAAGCTATCCTGATACCAAATTTTATTCAAATCCGTCCAGCCGTTTAAGCGTGAAGGAGTAACAAACATACACACTTACACGCACACAAACTTTCACCTTTATACGTACGTATTCTAGCTGTCTCTTGCGGTCTTTTTTTCTTTCCTACAAATATTTTCATCGACGACGACGAATGCATATGGACATAGGTGATAGTTTAATACTTTTGGAACTGAGTGTATCGTTAAAAACCTCGCCTGAAAACTATCGCTTGTCACCGATCTGTGCACGTGTTTAATTGAAAAAACAAAGTTTAATTATATTCAGTTATATAAACCCACGGATTTGAACCTAGACCTTCGAAACAAAAGTGGCTTGGTCGCTTAGGCCTAAAGTATCATAAAAGTTAAAAATATAAGTTTCATAAAAGCACCCTAAGGTTAATAAGAAGTATAATCATATCAAGTTTGAACAGACAACAGGATAAGGATCCGGGAGGGGGGACCTGTTGCCGTCTAATCTCGGAGGGACGCTCAAATTACTAGGGCGGGCTACAAGGGACTCCACTCTTAGCCTCGTTTGTAATAACTAGCTTTTTAATGTTATCCTACGATCAGCGACCAGCGGTCTTACGTGGTCCAAGTTATTATTATCACACTAATATTATAAAGGTGAAAGTTTGTGTGTAAGTGTGTTTGTTACTCTTTCACACTCAAACAGCTCAAATTCACACTCAAATCCGTCCGATTTGAATGAAATTTGGTAGGTACCAGGATTGCTTAGACCTTGGATAAAAAAATAGGCTACTTTTGATTCTGGTATTCCCACGGGAACGGGAACTATTCACCACGGGTAACACTGCGCAGCTAGTTCGTATTCGTAATATAGTTCGGTAGTTTTAGGGAAGACCCAACAACTTGTATTGTTTTTCTCTACATAGTATAAAACAACGTCAAGTACGCTGATACGTAGATCTTTTAAACTACACTGTGGATTTGAATTTTAATTAAAATCCGTCGGCTGGACGTGGGCGTGAAAGAGTAACAAACACACTTACATACTTACACACACACAAACTTTCACCTTTATAATATTAGTAGGATAATAGACAAAACACCCGTGCAAGCCGAGGCGGGTCGCTAGTATTAGTATAGTTTTTCAAAAAAAATATTCCATTCTAAGCTCTTTTGTATAATATTCAATGTGTTCAGTTACATACGGGACTTGAAGCGAGAGGGTATACAATTAGCTCGCCAAACACCCGGAACTTGATCCGGAATCAGATTTTGGGCAAAGTTCAACATGCTATGCGGTTACGGATTGTAAGCGCTTACCATAATCCGTGTAAATACTTGAAGCGGTGACGGGCTTGTGGTGCCTTTAGAATGTTCGTAGGTTTGATATCAATTTAAATAAAAAGTATATTTCTATTAAAACATTAAACGTAAGGAAAATATCACGAGGAAATCCGCATAAAACTATTACAGAAGTATTAAAAAAAAAGCTTACAATAGGTTTCACAAACGGAAAATTCAACCATTGTTCAACGTAATAATAAGATAAAAAAGGCGGCGGCGCCGGGGCTAGTTTGACGCATACGGACACCTTAAGCAAGTCATAATAATAATGAGAAAAGTGCTGCCATCTATAGCACTATATTTACATAATAATACATTTATTCCACAGCATTACCCGGACCACCGACAGAAGTGAGGCCTTCCGAGGTGACAGCGACCACCGTGCGACTAGCGTGGACCTACACCGGGCCTGAGGAACCCCAATACTACGTCATTCAGTACAAGCCCAAATACGCCAATCAGGTACAATACGGTTCTTTTTAACAATAATTAAATAAATAAAAGTAGTCCAAATGAAAAGTTTGGCAATTACATGCGCTTACATTTTTCTTCCACAGGCATTCAGCGAGATCTCAGGAGTGATAACACAGTACTACTCCGTCACGAATCTCTCTCCGTACACCGAGTACGAGATGTATGTCATCGCAGTCAACAACATTGGTCGGGGTCCACCCTCCTCGCCGGCTGTCATTACTACTGGAGAAACAGGTACGTGGAACTACTGTCTCTTTCGATCATCTGGACGACAATAGCCTTTAATAGGTCGCGCCACGTAAAAAGAGCGCTGAGGGGAAGTAGCGGGGGTACATTTTTTTTCACAAGCACTATTAATTCTTTAGACTAATCTTCGTCTTCACTACAGCGGTTATGTTAAATGCGGTTAGCAAATTATTGCAATTAAAATGGTCAAAATAAAGTTAACTAAATTAACCATAAGGGATAAAAGCCTTTTTTGTGCTGTGCATATAATATCATCTATCCATTAAAATATTTTAAACAGCTAACTATTTATACAAATAGTTTTATATACTTAAATAACATTTGTTATTTTTTAATTCCGTATATACCATAACATTTGCTTTTTTGTTTCGTTTTTACATCTCGCTTCAGAATCTTGCATTCATTAATTGTTTTTTCTTGCTTTTGGATTTGAATAAATAGATTTTCGTTTTTGCTGAACTCTGTTTTAATATAAAGGACACAGTGCGCCGCTGGCCCGAGGTGAAATACGTTTTCTGAAATGTGACATACCTTATTCGAAGGATAATGTTAAAACCCACACATTTTTATAGAACAAGATAATACCAATTAAATTACCATAAGCAAAAAAATGCTTAGGTATACCATAAGTAGATGTAACGCGATAAAAATAACATTGCCTGCGTAACATCTTATCTTTGTTTTATACTGATATTTACATACATGCTTTTTAAACAGTTTCCGAATTTTGTCTTGCTAAAGATACACCACCTACCATAGATATTTTTTCTTTAACAAAATGGTCGTTGTTTGTTTTCTCACGAATAAGGTACAACTTTGGCTAAACTTTTGGCCAGTATGCGCAAATTTTTGACCAGTATCCTTTAATTAGGTGTTTTCTTTGATCGTTTTTACATGCTACGTACATACGACGTACGCGCGTCGCTTTCATGTAAGTTCGCTTAAGTTCTAACATTATTTATTATTTATTTTGCACTTTTCTTATCATTTTTGTAGTTGTAGTTGTAGTGCGTGGTTTTATTTGATTTTTTCATGCACCATTAAGTTTTTATAAGTGTTAGGAAGCCTTTATTGTTTTTCACAGTGTCTTAATTATTATAACATTTTTAGAACTGAAAACCAGAAACTGAATATAACTAATAGAACTAATGAAATATCGTTAAACAGACAATTTTAAAAACAAATTTCCTAATAAAACTAAACTAAACTTTAAGAACTTTATCTGTGACATGCAATTGAGTCTTTTTCTACTCTACGCCAAAAGTTGAGACGTTTTTGGACATCGCCCTTTTGATTTATAACTTGAAAATGTAGAAAAGATGATAGACAATGCTAGTCATCATTGCTTTAAATGATGAATTACATTTTGATATTGTTACAATATTTCATAAAACTATAGAAACTTTATACTACCTACTGTAACGGTTCTGAATGAATCGTCGAAAACGATCCTACATCTTTATCAAACAAGAATTCATTAAACTTGTTCACAAATGTCCTACTTCTGGCCTAGAGAACCTATAGCACACACGGTTTTACCAAAGCACCTCTGTGTGAATTCCTTTATAATACTTATTCTATAACTAATGTTATATTTGTTTTCGCGTTCTACAGTGGACCACTTTAATGAAGGAGCGAGTAAGTACTATTTATAGATATATTTGTTGGGTTACGTAAAGTGGTCTGATCTTGGGTCAAAGTTTCGGTCGCAATAAGTTTCTTATTAGACTAGCTAGAACTGAGAATGATACAATGCGGTGCCTTCCTTTATAAATGTTTTTGTAGGAAAAACTGTACTAAGTACACTTGCTGGGCACTATAATTGTAGTGTGAGCATGTCAGAAATTCTAATAAATAACGGGAATGAGGTGGGTACTCACGCAAAAATATATCGTCAATGATTACTGATAAGGTTTAAATTCATCCGGAGAAGTGTATAATGTTATTTATTAGTATAGCAATTATTATTATTATGAGCCGTGATGATCCCACTGCTGGGCAAAGGCCTCATGAACAAAATATGGAATAGGATATTTCTATTAAAAATAAAATCACGGGATTCCGGAACTGTAAAACTAATCGGATATATTTACACGTGAAATTCAAAAGTGAATTCTCTGGGAGTTACAATTGTGTCGATTTAGCATTTTTTCTTTTTTAACACGTCACAGCAAAGAGATGACAACAAGTTGAGCTATAATAAATCCATTATGAATAACCATGTTGACGCAAATACCTTACCGAAGATAAAATATAGTAATATCGACCGGAACTTTGGCATTAGATTTGTTGTTCTAACGGGAAGGGTTATAATTTCATCTGCATGTACGTTTATTAATTCACTTAAGTCATCTAAGCCTGTGATCTTCTGTGTAACAATTTAATTCTTATACTATTACTTTGGCATCAAAATGCTATCAAATCTAATCTCCAACGTATACTTCATCAGGAAATGTTATTCGCGAATCACAAACGTAGAAATAAATGATGAGAGAGCCCACATAAAATTTCCAACATTTTTTTCTTCTCGCTCTTAATAAAGGAAAGTTTGGGTCGACAAGCGGCGACCCCGGTTTTCGCCTCGGAACGCGATTATATCGTTTCAATATTGTATCGTCTCCTGAAAAACTTTCATTGTTTCGCTCTACGGAGTATCATGAACAGGGAAGAGATTTTTCATTGAGTGACGCCTCTTTTTCATCGTGTTAGCGCGATTACAAATCCTATTAAGTTGGCCATTGTGCCCGCAACTTATTGTGTCATTATTTTTATTTTCATTTAATGTAATTGAGACGCGTTTGTATTCTTTATTTGATGCGGCGTTATTGCTTTTATGATGAACGTAGGCTTTTAGAGGATTTCAAGGGAATTAATTTCAAAGGGGTGTTATTATTTTCTTGTGACCTGGATTTCTGATTATTGTTTACACGAAGATGTTTTTGCTATTTTAATTGTGATGTTTATTTCAAACATCTTATCTACGTTATGTATTGATAATATTAAAATGATGTAATAATAATAATAATAAAATGATGTAGTCCAATGATTACACTAGTAGTACCTACCTAGCTAGATAATAACAAAAAAATATTTATTTTATTAAGTATACCTACGTAAATAATACCTTTAGACACAATTAAAAAATTTCACATTACAAAAAAATTACCTAGTGCGCCATTTTCTATTGTTCTATAGAAATTCATTTTTATCGTTCATGTGTAACCTATGCAATGAAACTCTTTGTGTTGGAATTAACATTTTTTAATTGGTTGTGTATTACTCCAATGAATACCAATGTAATATATAAAAAACAATCACAATAATAACATCCTTAAAGCTATGGTACATAACATGCACTGTCTCTACTGTTGATAAAACTATTTTCGATTACTCATTTAAACTTTATCCGCAGAACCGGGTTCGGCGCCAAGGAATGTTCAGGTTCGCCCTCTGAGTTCCAGCAC
Source organism: Xanthorhoe designata (assembly GCA_963582015.1). Classification (NCBI taxonomy): domain Eukaryota; kingdom Metazoa; phylum Arthropoda; class Insecta; order Lepidoptera; family Geometridae; genus Xanthorhoe; species Xanthorhoe designata. Next base: position 3,156,105 of record OY757045.1, read on the forward strand.
TATGGTCATCCAATGGGACGAACCTGAGACTCCCAACGGACAAGTGACGGTAAGAATACCTTTCATTTGTGTAATAAGCATACAGTCATGAATAGAGGTACTGATTATACTTACAATGATTTTAGATGCAAGTTTCTTGCCTTGCTTTACAGAAAATAGAAAAATTGACTAAAAAGTCTCATCAGTCCGATCATAGGACTAAATCATCGGACTACTGATACTAGGCGACTAAAACTACATTTCTGAGAAGATTTTAATCGTAGTTATTTTTACAGCTTTACAAAATCTACTACACAACGGATCCTTCGCAACCTTTGCAATCGTGGCTTTCTCAAAAGGTATGTCCGCTTTTTTTTCGATCATAAAAAAAGCATTCAAGATTCATGATCAATTCTTTAGACATTGTATCTATCTAATAATGAAAATAAAAAAGATAAAATACTGAAATAATTTCTTTCAAACTCCCGTAAGCATGTTTAGAAACATTTTTTCCAAAAATTAATAAGAATGATGATACACTACTACAGTTGCCTGCACTAAGATGTATGCAATACATCCTAATCTCTTAAATAACATCACATTATTATCTATCATAGTTTTAAACGATTTTTTAAACGAACAGCTAGTTTCATTACATATTGATATGATATAACCGGATGGGTAGCATTACTTCTGAAATAATTTTAAAGCTTTGTTGAATGACAGCATAAGGTAAGGATAAATCTATTATATTGTTCTTTATGAACTCATCATTCTCCTGCCCTTATCACACGCTAAGTGGCACAACATGTTTTTCTCTTCCACTCTCCTCTATCACTCGTCAACTCTGATCTCACTCCTCCTACATTCATATCCTCTTTCACACAATCCATCAACTTCTTCGGCCTTCCACTACTTGTATACCCATCCATATTCATACTCATAACTCTTTTATTTCTTTATAAACTTATTTCTATATAACAGTCAGTTCATAAAGAAGTAGAACAATATGATAGACATTGTGAATGTTTTTTAGGTGGATAACAGCCATTTGACGACAATAAGCGAGCTCACACCCCACACAGTGTACACGATTCGCGTCCAGGCGTTCACGTCTGTAGGGCCTGGGCCTATTTCTGCACCTGTGCAGGTCAAAACTCAGCAAGGTAAGCCGAGCTAGCATATTTAGGTTTTCTGATCTATTTCATATTCTGTAGACCGTGACAGGGACAGTTATATTCCTGGGCGCAGTGGGCGCGCTGGTATCGGTATCGATATCGTTATTTTAATATTTAACAGCTAAACCAATACTACGGTATAACTAAATGTTCTATAACTATTCCAAATTCCATTTATATTATTTACCCACGCAATTTATTTAAAAACTGATATGTCAATAACCATGTCAAATTTAGTTGTTCCTCTAATTTCCCTATAATCGGCCCCTGATGTAATTATTACAAAACTTTCAATTTTTAATAACAAGGGTAAAACTAATTACTATGTTCACCAGGTGTACCTTCTCAGCCGTCGAACTTGGTTGCCGTAGAGGCAGGAGAGACGTCAGTGACGCTATCATGGAGACGGCCGGCGCACGCAGGGGACAACATCGTATCATACGAGCTATACTGGAATGATACTTACGCTAAAGAACACCATAGGAAGTAAGCTTTGTTAAGCCCAGGGTTTTTCAGCATTTACAGTTCAATATGCTTATGCTCAATCGATGTTACAATACTGTGTTGAAATCTGGGGTTTCTACATCTGTTCTCTACTTTATCTCTTACTAGTTGCGCCCCGCGTTGTTGCTCGCGGTGAATAGTTCCCGTTCCCGTGGGAATACCGTGATCAAAAGTAGCATATGTGCTAATCGCAATGCACAAAATTCATTTTTCATTTATTATATTTGAAGTCGTCGTTCCTTCTGAGGCGCATCCTTTTCGGAAGTTCGTGACGTAGCCTGCTCTGACATTCTTGATAGATCGTTGAAGATATTTAACGTTCTGGGTCAACATTTTATAGGTGACCCTAAGTAGCATCAACAGCTGAGTGCTTCCGTGCATCAAAGAACACGTTAAATCGTCTTTAATCCATGACGGAGCTTTTCAGGTGTCCTAAAAACCATTGGTTACTTGCTCACACGGACTTACTTTTAGGCGGATCCCAATAACCGAGACGTACACCCTCAATGGTCTTTACCCCAACACTCTGTACTACATCTGGTTGGCAGCGAGGTCTCAACGTGGCGAAGGAGCGACGACTCCTCCTATCGCAGTTCGGACAAAGCAGTATGGTATGTGGTGGCGTGGTCGCGAAGACGGGACGGGCAAGAACTTGATCGAAGTTGGATGCGAAAGTATTACTCATGAAATACATTATGCGGAAACTTGAAAAAATAAAAACTTTAATTTATTTTTTAGTACTTACGACACGGGTCTGTTTCTTGATGGCTGTTAGAGGTTGAGGGACATGTAGGACGTGCCTTTTTAGACTGCTAGGAAGTTGGTTTGTGAATAGATTCAACAAAACGGTTTCCAAACGTTTGTTCATTAGCTTCTTCTTTTTCTTCTTGTGAATGGTGGATAGTTTTACTAATTTTAAGGATTATTTAATAATATCTTTAAATCTAATCGGGACAAACTTAATATAAATTTTCGAGATACGTTGTTCGATAAAACTAAAAGTCTGTACAAGTCTCTTCGTAGCTAAAATTAGTATGTCCTTTGAGTAATGAAATCTTTACCACAACATTCTTCCTGACAAAATTCCAGCTTAAAAGTGTAGTACAAGTAGGTTTACACTTCCTCTAAAAGTATCACTTGATCTTGCTGCAAGGCTAAATTACCCCCCGGCTTAAGTCGACGTTTAAGTCCTTTACACTTGCCTTCAAACAGCTTCATAGTTCAGAAGTACACTGAACAATTTATGAGAAATGCTTTCAACTTTCAACTCGGCAAACGACACCGACAGATCAAATTCTTGAACGTAGCTCCTCGATCGATGCTTTGTGAAGTGTGTGAGTGTATGAGTCCTGTGTGGATTCCAAGGTATTTCCTAAAATAATTCACATAATGAGCACCTGCCCGGCACGCTGCCAGTAATTGAAGCACAAAGCACCAAGTTTTTATATCACAATATGTGTTTTGTATTCGTTATTGTCGAAACGGTAATGTGTACGCACACCTAAGGGCGTACACGGTACCTTAGTAGTAGCTTTATGTTGTACGTAGGTCAGTTTTAATGAGGTTTTCACCTCGTGTTAAAATTATTTTTACCAATTTGCTCGCGACATGAATAGCATCGCGTTCCGCATTCAATAAAGCTCGGTTCCTTGGACTGCGCAAAATAAATTCACATAAATGTCTCGTGCCGCGAGCAAAAGTCGTAATCACAGTTTTTTGCAGGAGAGAGTGACGGATGAGAAAAAGAGATGTATGGGCGAGCGGATCTTACATGCATGCATTTATTTTGGAGCACATTTACGCATTCAGTGATTGCATCGGATAGGGTAAAGGGTTTTGAGTTTCAGGGACTTATTGATGAGATATTTTAGTTCCTGGAGCGCCTCCGATGAATGTTACCGCCGTGGCGGCTTCGCCGACGGCAATTCGTGTGTCGTGGCAACCGCCGCCGGCGGAGCGGGCTAACGGCAGGATCGCGTACTACAAGCTGCTGTGTGTGGAGTCTGGTCGTGGGGACTCTGAGGCGACTGTGGTCAAACTGAACCAGACGTCGTTTGTCCTGGATGAGTTGAGGCGTTGGACGGAGTACCGCATCTGGGTGCTTGCGGGAACAAGCGTGGGCGACGGCCCAGCCTCCTATCCTGTCACCGTTCGCACTCACGAAGACGGTACGTGTCACGACACTCGTTCAAATGTAATCGGTAGACGCGCTCGATCTTCTGATATTCAAAATTAATACTGTATTTTCTCTTATTTAAATGTTTTTCCAATAGTCATGTAAAACATATTTAAACAAATACAACCTGAACGTTTTAATTCGAGTTGTGAACATTATTAATCTAGATTATTTTCCCAAATAATTTAAATTTATTGCATACTTAAGTCAAAAATATATAAGTAAATAAAAGTCTGAGTTTAAAACATACACCGAGTATTTGCGCTTAAAACTTAAAAATAAAATCTTTGACGCATAAATCATAAATTCCTTAGTCACTAAAATAATAAAACTACAATCATACCAACTCGGCTTTAACAAGACAAGTCTAATTACATGACTCAATTATTCATAGGTAAGTGTAGCTAGTATGATTTAAATAATGACAACTAAATCATAAGATCGAGCGTTTTCAAGTCAAAGAAATAGTACTAACAATGAATTTGATAAATAAATTAATTTTGAATTAACGATTTTCTTTGGCTGTGTAATATCAAAGGATTTTAATACATATTTAAGGACGACTTTAAATAGTTTTTGCTGTAATTAAATATTTCATATTGAAAACTATCCTTTGAAATTACATTTATTTCAAATTATCTAAAACAAATCAACTAACAAAACTAATGATTTTCATGTATACTTGGATCGCAATGGTGGTATTATTATCTAAAATTGTCCATAATTCATATCTATTCATGATAATTGTGTGTGTAATTGATTGATATTGATAATTTAATGGGTGGAGGGAACAGTCAAAATGGAAATATTATTTGTAATTCTCTAATTATGAATATGATACTGAGTTGAATGAGTAAAATTAAATCACAAATTAACAATCCATTTTGGCTGTAAATCAATTACGCAACTGGTGGTGGTACAAAACATCCTCAAAGTTACAAATCATTTTACGAGCGCATAACTAGTTACTACCAAAATACTAATGTCATTTTTTCTTTTGTTCCTTTTTGTGAGCACATAGCAGGATTCTAAACAAGGAGGTCAATTCTCGTAACGAAACTTTACTATGCTTGCTGGAAATTATGTATTTATCATCACAATTTTGGTTTCACTGTATCTTAGCCGCTACACTTGCGGCATAGAGTCGATATTTCCACTCACTGTCACATGTAATGATTTCATTTGATGGCGAGCCCCGGCCCGCCATCCTCGACTCGCTATGATGGCACTCACTGAACTGCAAACTTTATAATGCACCTGGTATAGTGTCAAAAGCACCGTTCTTTGATTTTGGCGCACAGTTGTTGAGTATTTAGCGATGGACACAATTTTGCATGCTTTCCTACGACACAGCACCGTTTTCGTTTATCACCGGGCACCGGTTAGGATCGCTTGCTTAACGCAGCCGGCATTACTGCGTACCTGGGTTAAGAAAGCGTTGCACCTTTAGGAGCACTCAGCACATAGCGACGACACGAGGTGAGAGAGCGAGTGCGTGACTCGACCGGGCCGTCAGTGCGGTGCAACACACCCACTGCCGGCGACACGCACCACGGCCCGAGCGCCGCATTTGAATACCAATACCGTCCCCACACCACACGCGCGCATGCAACTCACAACTACCTACTTCTACTCACTATACTCTACTACTATCTACTATTAGCGGGCGCGTCCGGGCCGAAGCCGAGTCCCGAGGATCCGCTAAATTCCACTTACCCCATTGGCCGCACCGGATCCGACGGATTCCATTCGACAACCTTCGCCCGAACCCCCGATGCTCGGTACTAGACTACGCGCTACCTCTATCTTTCTCTGTCTCTCTATCTATCACTTGCTCTTATGCTACAACTTCTTGGCAGTAGCGGTTTCAGTCTCGCCTCTCTTCCTTCTTCCGTATCTCTATCAGACTATCGTGCATGAACACTAGATAATTGTGACATATACCTATACAGAATACTATTGCCTAAGTTCGCTATTGCCGTTTCTGATCGACGGGCGGGGAAAGAACGCATCGTCACACCGGCATCACTCCTGTTAAGTACCACTATATTACTTACCGAAACAGTATAATTCGAAGAGCACAGCCAAAGGACACACACAGTTAACTAACATCACAGTGGATACACGAGGTACGAGGCATCACACACATAGAAGCAACGGTGGGCGCACATTGACAACAAGACACAAGAAGCACACACACAAAGACAGCAAAGCGGCCGTCGCGTTAATCAATACATGTGCGTGTGAGTGATTGCTCTGCGGGGCAAGAAATAGACGCATCTGCGTTCGCCTCTCTCTGTTCCGTCTGTTACTATCAATTGTTACTGAATTCTTTTGCGAGTTGTTTCGAGTAAAGGATTCCTTGCGATGAAAACTCGCGCAAGCATTTTCAACCTATTCATGAAATGAAATTCCCATTTGTGCACTGAGAACAGAAAAAGGCAATGCACGCGAACGTAGACCGCCCCGAGCGGCTTTAACGAATGCGCCTCCTAAAGAGCTCAAAATATACGAGGAAGTAAAATAAGAGTGCCCCTATTTCGCCGACAAGCGTTCTACTCGTAATCTCTCACTTAGTAGTTCCGTTCGCCCTGCAATGTTCGCACAATTTGTCTTAAATGTATTTGAATGCGTTTTTCTCTTTTTTCTCTCGTCACTGACTTTGTATGGGCTGCCGGTAACCCGTACAGCTATCAAGAGTGAGTATATTATACTTTAGTGCTTGTATCGGTGTGCATTTGTGCTTGTGCCTATGCTTTATGTAGTATCTTCCTAGTAATACTCTAACTTCTCGAACAAACTGCAAGCGGTTATCTGACTCGCATGTCTCCGTAGACGTATAACGAGTTGAAAGACTTGGTGTGGTATTTTGATTGACTCCCCAAGTCTAACGTCCCGAAGCATGATCCCTTGCAGTGTGTGAATAATGATGTTCCTAGATTTAGTCACGCAGCTTGGAAAACTTTACCTAGATGACTTACTAAATGTTTGACCCTTTGAAAGCTTGACGATTTAGTTGTTCTATGATGTGGATTGGAAGGTAATGGTTTTTAATTGGTTATGGTGATGTGAAAGGGCGTATATGATTATGTCTCAGTGTGTGTTGGTATTCAAATGCCCGATCGAGATGCTGAGGCGTGTGTAGCCACTCGCCTTTGACCGAAATACTCTATCAGCATCAGCGACGGGATACCGACCGCACTATGCTTCCCAGACTCTTTAAGAAGCTTTACTCCGGATTTAGACCCTTTAAACCTAATGCTTACGGTAGATTTTATAGTGCTCCCGTAGATGCTGATAGGGCATTTAAGTCAATCCAAATAGTTCCGGCTCCGATATCTCACATTTGTGATGTGTGCTCACAGTACCCGGAGAGCCCCAAGACGTGAAGATCAACGCCATCAACTCCACCTCCATCCACGTCACGTGGAAACCGCCGCAGGAGAAGGAGAAGAACGGTATCATTCGGGGTTACCACGTCCACGTCCAAGAGCTGAGAGATGAGGTAAGTACATCATTACTGGAGTCTGTGTAATAGTAATGTTATGTTTAATTGTAGAAATTATTGCCTCAGGGTAAGGGTCTTCTGAACGAGCCATTGAGGTTCAACGTTATGGATGAGACGATACTGGAACTGAACGTGACGGGACTACAGCCAGACACTAGGTACAGCGTGCAAGTAGCTGCACTCACGAGGAAAGGAGACGGAGATAGAAGCCCACCGACGACAATAAAGACGCCTGGCGGTGTGCCAAACAGGCCTGTTGTCACCCTAAAGTAAGCTATTAACACTTTAACAACATTACATTGTTTTCTATGTATAATATGTATGTATTTACAAAAAAATATATGTATGTATGTATGTAGTATATCAGTCATACGGTCATCATAACACAAGCATTAAAATGCTTAGCTTGGGACTAGATGACGCTGTGTGGAATGTCCAGGGATATTTATTTATTACTTTGTACTTTTCTTATAAAACATTTTGTTAAACAGTTTTTTTTTTACAGGATTTTGGAGAAGGAGCCTATAGTCTCAATAGAGTTAGAATGGTTGAACCCTACTCAAACATACGGAGACTTATTGGGATATCGTCTCAGATACGGAAACAAAGATCAAAAACTCACAGAAGAAATCAACTTTCCACCCAAAATGTCCAATTACAAAATCACGGATCTGGAAAGAGGAGTCCAATATGAGTTCCGAATAGCAGGAAAGAACCACATAGGTGTCGGACAAGAGGCTATCAAGTACTGGCTGACCCCTGAAGGTGCACCTAAAGGACCTCCTACAAACGTTACTTACCATTTCCAAACACCAGATATCATTAGCGTAAGGTGGGAACCTCCGATTAGGGAAGACAGAAGTGGCCAGATAAAAAAGTATGATATACAATTCTACAAAAAAGGAGACCAATCGTCACTCGTTGAAAAGACTACGGAAGGAATGAAGGCTGTGTTCACTGGACTAGAAGAAGATGCTCATTACATTTTCAAAGTCAGAGCGTATACCGATCAGGGAGCAGGACCATACAGCAAAGATGTCACTGCTCATACAGAAAGAGATATCGGCAGAGCACCTATGTCAGTCAAAGCTGTTGCTACTTCAGAGTCAGGAGTCGAAGTATGGTGGGAAACATTTAGATCAAGAAAGAAGATCATCGGTTACGTCATATTTTATACAATGACCCCAGTGGAGGATTTAGATGAATGGCAACAAAAGAACGTTCAAGTGACACACTCCGCTGACTTGGAAAATTTAGAGAAGTTCGCAGAGTATGCTATCGCTGTGGCAGCTAAAACCGCAGACGGTTTGGGCAGATTGTCAGAAAAGGTTACTGTAAAAGTGAAGCCGGAAGAAGTGCCTTTACACTTGCGTGCTCAAGATGTGTCAACTCACTCCATGACGCTGACGTGGTCGCCCCCATTAAGATTAAACCCTGTTAGCTATAAGATATCCTACAATGCGATCAAGGAGTTCGTTGACTCTCTAGGGATGACTCAAACGCAAGAAATCCCTAAAAGAGAAATCATCGTAAAGCATGAGAGAACAGCCTACTCGATAAACGATCTCTCGCCGTTTACGACGTATAATGTAAACATAAGTGCCATTCCTAATGACGACTCGTATCGGCCACCGACTAAAATCACGGTCACCACGCAGATGGCTGCTCCCAAACCGATGGTGAAACCTGACTTTTACGGCGTTTACGAAAATGAAATCCTCGTCATTCTACCTCAAGCATCCGAAGAGTACGGACCTATTTCTCATTATTATTTAGTTGTAGTACCTGATGATAAGGCTCATAATCATAAGAATCCCGATCAGTTCCTAACCGAAGATTTAATTAAGAATAACGCTAGAACAGACGATGAAAACGCCCCATATATTGCTGCTAAATTCTTACAGAGAAACATACTGTACACATTCCATTTGGGAAATGATGAGATGTACGAAGGCTTCTCGAATAGAAAGTTGAACCCTGGTATCAAGTATCGAGTGTTTGTGAGAGCGGTTGTAGATACTCCTCAAAAGCATCTCTACACTTCGAGTCCGTTTTCGGAGTATTTGTCGTTGGATATGCGAGAAGCACCCCCTGGCGAGGAGCCTAGCAGACCTGACCCTAAGGACATCAATGGCGACCCAGAGATTAGGATAGAGGAGAATAGGAAGGAAGCAGGCATGATCTGGGTTATCGGTCCAATAATTGCTGCATTAATGCTGTCACTATTGCTTGTGCTTTTGTTCATTGTGAAGAGACGAAGACAACCTTGCAAGACGCCTGACCAGGCAGCCGTCACAAGACCGCTGATGTCAGCTGATGTTGGATTCGGCGCTCCTTCAGATCCCGTTGAAATGAGACGATTGAACTTCCAAACCCCAGCTATGATCTCTCACCCGCCGATCCCAATCTCTGAACTTTGTGATCACATCGATAGACTGAAAGCGAACGACAATTTGAAATTTTCGCAGGAATACGAAAGTATCGAACCCGGTCAACAGTTCACGTGGGACCACTCCAATATGGAGATAAACAAACCCAAGAACCGTTATGCTAATGTAATTGCTTACGACCACAGCCGTGTAATCCTACAGCCAATGGACGGTGTGCTCGGGAGTGACTACATCAACGCCAATTACTGTGACGGTTATCGTAAACATAACGCTTACGTCGCCACTCAGGGGCCCTTGCAGGAAACGTTTGCGGATTTCTGGCGAATGTGTTGGGAATTACGGACAAACACGATCGTAATGATGACTAAACTGGAGGAGAGAACACGGATTAAGTGTGATCAGTACTGGCCTAGTCGCGGTAACGAGTCTTATGGAAACATGAACGTGGCGATTGCTGAGGTTCAAGAACTTGCGACTTATTGTATTAGAACATTCCAGCTTACTAAAGAAAACAGCGCGGAGCGACGAGAGATAAAACAGCTACAATTTACTGCCTGGCCTGATCATGGAGTTCCAGACCATCCTGCTCCCTTCTTGCAGTTCCTACGTCGCGTCCGCGCTTTGAACCCTGCCGATGCTGGGCCGTTAGTCGTCCATTGCTCCGCTGGAGTGGGCCGTACTGGTTGCTTCATCGTAATCGACTCAATGCTTGAGCGAGCCCGACACGAACGCACCGTTGATATCTACGGCCACGTCACCTGCCTGCGCGCCCAACGCAACTACATGGTGCAAACCGAAGACCAGTACATCTTCATCCACGACGCTTTGCTAGAGGCTGTTGTCTGCGGCGACACTGAGGTCCCAGCTCGCAATCTCCATGCGCATATCCAGAAGTTGATGCGTATTGACACAATTGAGAATATAACTGGAATGGAATTGGAATTTAAGAAGCTTGCGAACATGAAAGCTGATTCCAACCGTTTTGTGTCTGCCAGTCTTCCGTGCAACAAGCATAAGAATAGGCTGGTGCATATCTTGCCCTATGAGTCTTCGCGCGTCTGTCTTTCCCCTCGGGATGGATCTGACTACATCAACGCATCGTTTGTGGATGGATATAGGTACCGAGCGGCGTACATTGCCACTCAAGGACCTCTGCCCGACACTACAGATGACTTCTGGCGAATGCTTTGGGAGCACAACTCTACTATCATCGTGATGCTAACTAAACTGAAGGAGATGGGACGGGTGAGTTTAAAGCATTTTGTTGTCACATTGCTAATTGACAAAGCACTTCAGAGTGGATTAAATAACAATCAATAAAGAATATAAAGTCTAGCAATTTCTTAGAGTAGATCCTACTACGTAAAATAATATTCGTCTTTGTTTTTTAGGAGAAATGCCATCAGTACTGGCCATCGGATCGCTCTGTGCGCTACCAGTGCTTCGTTGTTGACCCTATTGCCGAATACAACATGCCTCAGTACATCTTGAGGGAATTCAAGGTTTGTAAACATCTACCCCGTTATTCATAATGGACTTGTAAACTTACTTTAGCTAAAACGGCTATTAAATCTGTTGCTATCTCATTTTATTGCCATAAGAGTAACAAGAAAAAACATTCTTTACAGCTTTTTAAATTGACTAATCTTTATAAATAAAGGTCCTATTGTTTTGTCCTGCTCATACTCGTAAAAAAATGTAGTGCTTTATTCTTTTTTGGTTAATTTATCGAGACTTTAGGCGGCCTAAAAACTCCGTCACAAGAGTCAGCCACTAGCTGATACGAACTTACTTACCTTTGTCCATCATCATCCAGGTAACAGACGCCCGCGACGGCGCGTCCCGTACCGTCCGTCAGTTCCAGTTCACTGATTGGCCGGAGCAGGGCGTGCCGAAGAGTGGCGAAGGGTTCATCGACTTCCTGGGACAGGTGCACAAGACCAAGGAGCAGTTCGGACAGGATGGACCCATTACTGTGCATTGCAGGTGAGACTGAAGTACCGGTTATTGAAACTAGATGGCGGTCGTAACTGTTAGCTTTGACATTAGATGAATACTACAATAACCTGAAAAAAAATATGATCACGACTGTATTCCCAAGATGCAGTAGACAAATTCTTTCAGATCTTCTTTAGTCATTTCAGATCCTTTTAAAGATGTCTAAAGGATAGTCAGAGGTAGGTATGTCCAAATACATATTTTGTACATGTCATATCTACCCACATTTTACAGAAGTAAACTTTCGATACGTGATAGGTTGCGACTCATCAGTTTTTCCTTCACCGTTTACATCTCGTGTTAATGCGTACCTATACAAATTTTTCAAAACGAAAAGTCCTATGATGCACGGATTCGAACCCACGATCTTCGGATCGAAAGTCGAGGTGCTAATCCACTAGGCCATCACGGCTACACATAGCTACATTAACCTTTTTGTCTATTAGTGCCGGTGTGGGCCGCACTGGCGTGTTCATCACGCTGTCTACCGTGCTGGAGCGTATGCAGTACGAGGGAGTCGTTGACGTCTTCCAGACGGTGCGCACGCTGCGCACGCAACGCCCCGCCATGCTTCAGACTGAGGTACCATTTGTGACACATTCGGTGTGATTATAGGTCGCGCCACGTAAATAGAGCGCTGTCAAACTGCGCAGTGGTCGATGATTGGTGGAGAAGTAACGCGGCGCACTTCATACCATTGATTTATCGAGTGCTATTGGTTCGTCAGCGAGTGAACACAGGCGCAAACGTACCCCGCTACTTCCCCTCAGCGCTCTTTTTACGTGGCGCGACCTATACTATACGTTTGGATAAACCAGATGACTTATACAGGTGTCCATGTTTAACCTCTAGCGGATAGATGAAGTACCTACTAAATCTTACATAAGTAGGTACAATAATTTATTAATTAATTGTTATGAATAGTTAAAAAATATGGGACACCCTGTATAAGTCATCTGGTTACCATAAAAAAGCATTAAGCTTAGCTGAGGACAAGAAGACGTATGAATTTCCAAGAATAGGTATAGGTACATCATTTATATAGAATATACCTACACATTTATCAGAAGAATAAAATCAGGCCTTGTTTTCGCTTGTTTTTTTATAATCTAAACCAGAATTAGTAATAAAACTATTGTCCCGATAATATTTGAATAATAATGCTTCATTAGGTAGTGGCAATTCTGGATGTCGCCAAAACTTAACTAACCTAATTTGACAGCACTAAAATTGATGCCATCCTTTTTATTTCGATCGTTATGAAAGGGACGGCAACATTTGTAGTGCTGTCAAATTAGGTTAGTTAAGTTTTGGCGACATCCAGAATTGCCACTATTTATCATCTATACAAACTAAAACATCATAACCCAGATAGGTAGGTACTAACCAAAGACGATTAATATCTAGAAGACAGTCAAAGGCCATACACAAAATCGTAACCCTAAAAAATAGCCTGAAAACTCTAAAACATCAATTTTATCCAAGAAATTTCAATTACTTTCTAGTTAAAAATGTTTAAATATTGAATATTGTTGCTACTTACTACTAAGTATTGAAATTTCTTGGATAAAATTGATGTTTTAAAGTTTTCAGGCTATCTGGTACTGCGGGATCGGGTTACGATTTTGTGTATGGCCTTTGTCTGTCTTCTAGATATTAATCGTCTTTGGTACTAACTAATATACTTTTTCGACAGGACCAGTACGAATTCTGCTACCGCGCCGCGCTGGAGTATCTCGGCTCATTCGACCACTACACGAACTGTCGCTGAGACAGGCTCGTCTAGACGTCAACGGGACTCCCCAAATGTACTTAAATATGTCACGTGTACGGAACAAAGGACTTTTTTATCTGTGACACTACTCATTCGATTTAATTTGAAAATTAATCTTTTAAACTTTTTTTTTTCAAGAGTCTTTTTTCGAAACTTTGCGTGTTTTTTATTCTTTTTATTTTTTGATAAATCCTTCGTTGTCATTAAATTACTTAGTTCAATCAACGTCATTTTAAAGTGGCCTATTAAAGAATTCCAATAATTATTAGATAGCTGATGTGAAAGATCGCCTAAAAAGTCTTATATTAAAAATTTTGACGCGAGTTTGTACGAAATAATTAATCACACCTAAAATACTAACTGGTAGCTTTTAAAGATAGGCTTGTTTTAGTGTTCAGTAGTTTATAAAATACCTAAACAATTTTTTTCATGAATGTTATAAAAGTCGTTTGCTAGTATAAATAGATTTACGAAAAATTGTCCACAACCAAACCAAATCAAAGACAATAATGTTTATAAAATGTACAATTGACGATAGTATAAGCTTGCTGATCACATGTTATATACTCGATTTATTTATAAAACAGACAAAACCCCTATTTATTCAAACATTCCATGTCTTAAATAATTACTTATGAGTTCACGATCTGCCAAAATCAAATTAAATTATATTCTTCTAAGATAAAGACTTATTTTGTTCCGTACGACAGGAAGCAGTCAGGTGACTGATTGAACTCGGGGAGTCCCGGCCATCGCTAGTGACGTACCCAACATCGATAGACCCTCACATCACGATGTTGAAACATGAGGCTAAACCACAAAAGAGTGCCTACGAACGCTACTTATGATAAATTTACTAATGTGACCATGAAAATCTTGATTGTGAGCCGAAAGGGTAATAATAATAAAGTATATTATCCTATGAACTTATGATAGTCATATAAAACAGCTGTTCACGCTATTTTTATCTCTTAAATCGAACAGTTCAGTGTTGTCCATATAAAGGTTGATACTTAGGTGCGTTTGATGAAAATTTCTTAACGGTCAATGTAAAGTTACGCATTCAATAATTTGCTATCAATAATGAAGTAATCTAGTGAAATCAGTGCGCTTAGAATAAACTTATGCAATATAATTATGATATTCAATTCTGATCAAATATACAGACATTATTGTAAAATGTATAAATAGTTATTACAGCTGTAATTAGAAGTTTATTTTTCATATCGAGTGTTGAAATATGTTTAAGTAGTGTAAATTTGTGGTAACCAAGTTTCATTATTGCAATACCTATTACTGAACTTTTTAGACGAATCGGCTGTGTCAAGTGAATTATATTTGTGTCGGTCCTATGTGTGCGTAGTACATTAAATTATGTAAGAAATACTTAGTTGTATTTCATGGAATCGTTGTTTTACGCATTTATTTTCTTGCCCAGTTATTTGATCGCTTTTTTTTTATCATAGTTTAACATACGTAAATCTGTGAACAGCTTTATTTTATACAAATATTGTGTTTTGTATCAGAATCCTACATTGTATCTATACCTATCGATGTATTCATTCATTTTGTAATTAATTCATTAGTTTAAGTTTTGTAATCACAGCTTGCTTTTAGAAATCGTGATTCGATGACATATCTATATGTAGGTAGAAAAATGTTTTTGTCGATGTGAATAACTACGTAATGGAAGGGAAAGTACGAATCGGTTTTCGTTTCGTATTTTGCGACTAAATTGAATGAATTTTTTGGGAGATGTTTTTTTCTATCACTCGACTTTTTTGAAGTCATTATTACCTACTAGTTTTTTTTTTTCTTCTATCAAATGAATTGTAGGGAATGTATCTTTCGACTGCCAGGACTCTTATTCACACTACCTACTTTAAGCTATTTTTAAGTGTAGTACTTACCTTATATTTTAATCTTTTACAATAATCTCCTTGCATAGTAACTAATGACTTTAGGTTTTTCACTCGTTTTATACAACTATACCTACTTGTATTGATCTAACTTACGTATAAGTTAAATTTGAGCTTGTATGTAATTTAGTACGTAATACGCTGTTTTCAAATGTTAATTGTAGTTATTGCGAACAATTAAAAATAACTCCTAAGAAAAAATGCGCATATCGATATGGTCTCTCGATCATCTATCGTAACTGCCAATTCATTATAGATTATTGGAAAATAAACAATATGAGACGTAGATTTAATGAAATAATTGTTATTGGAGGATATAGTAAAATTTAATACTCGTTAATGAATCATGTATCTATTTAGCGGGTGCTGATGCCCGCTAGTGTATGGCCAGCTTTAATCGACTAATGGCAGCTGAACTTACCTCCTTAGTTGAATTAAGCTTTACAATCATTCCTTTTTTGTTTTTGTAGTCATGATTTTTTAATCTTGGAGCGTGTTCTATTTTTAAATGTTTCCAAGCGCACATTAACGATCTCGTACAGATTCTTATGGCATAAGCTTATTAGCCTATTCTGCCTAGCTTAGTTTTTTAGCCAATACATTTAATTGCATTAATTAATTTCCATGCCATGGTGCTCTTGTGATTTTAATGATTTCCCACACATCGTTTTCATTGTTAACAAACCATTACATCCGTTACATTTTATTAAAAGACTGATTTAATCCAGCTGATTTGTGTCAATAATTTTAATATATTATTTAAAATTGTTTGCGTAATTTGAATTAATGAATTATGTTGTATTTGTTGTAAATGACACTAATGATTGTAATTTGTTGTGTAAAAATATTTTTATACAGTAATTTAAGTTAAAGATAGCCCGTAGATAATGGTCCGGGGAACCCAGGAGTGACAATGTAATACAATCAGTTTTTAAAAGTAAATTAACCTACAAACCTAACATTCTATTCTACTGGCATTATGAAGTACAAAGTCAAATCGCCATTTAGCGTAGCGAAATTAATTTGCGTGATTTCGAAACAAAAATTGGCAATTAATCGCCCTAGCTTTAAATTTATAAATAATTTAGTGCAATTAAAATGGCGGACGCAGTTTGGCGGGAGTGTGAATGTAATGTAGGTGTTTGTAGACGAATATTATAATTATTTTGTAAAATACCCGCGCTGCGTCTCGGGCACAGTGGATTCGCAAATTATACATAATGTATATGAGGAAATAAATTTATGTGAGACCATCAATTTTGGCATTTCATTAGGTATTTTTAAATCCATCATTAGGTACCTAGGTACCTACCATTTATTAATTAGTAACAGATTGGAAATTAATTAATTTTATGATCAAAAAAAAAATTTTGGTATAGGTACATAGAGACTAGGTACGTAGGTACCTAGTTGAAACTCAACATCATGATCTTGTCAGATTTCACTACAAGGATTTATGACTAAAGTAGTAAAGTTTATTTAGAATAGAATAGAATAGAATTTACCTAAGTACCTATAAACATTTTTAGGATCATACAAATGACTAAATTTGAATACAAGTTAAAGCATTCATTTGAAATAAGATTGCATCACACGATTAATTACCTACTTTTCAGAAATTCAATAGCCAAAGAGTTAGAATTACCTACTGACGTATCGTTAAAATCGGCATAGATCTACTTGCCTTAAGTTTTTATTGCCAGATCTGAAAATAGACTTCAATAACATAATCGCACTTCGCATTGCTTATTCAGGCAACATCTCCACTCTAATTGTACCAGAATAATCCGGTTACTCAAATAATGTCGGACCCCAAATTGGCACAATGAATACGTATTGCTGAGCGTTAATTATAATATCTGAGACGTGCCCCGTGAGATTGCTCTCTATTGTGGACAACTAAAGCCTGGCGATGAAGTTATAGCCGCTAGATGTGGCTAGATATAGACAGATGTGGCGAATCGCGCTTGAAGTTGTCAGCTACGTAACATTACATCTTTGTACTGTAACGTAGTTGAAGAATACTTGTACCTATACAAAGATGTGGAAGTCTTTGTATGTAAGGGACCTTTCTGTTCAATGCCTTAGGTAATTTCTTTTACATTATTTTGAAACGTAATTGATTCGTGTTACTATATTTTTTGGTAGGTAATGTTATAATATTGCAGTTTGTTTCCTAAATATCTAAAAATATACATTACTGAAGTACCTACCTACCTATATTTTTGAAACATATTACGACGTTTGAAAAATTTAGGTAGGTACCTATATTATTTTCTATATCTTTGTATCGTCTAGATTTGATTTGAATTTCGAAACCGGTCGGTTATTCTAGCTAAAATTCCAAAATACTCAAATAATTCTGTCGCTTCTATCAAATATAACATCCATGCATTCATTCAGTTCATTGTGAAGCATGTTCTGATGGCATCCCAAGCCTTTGGTCGCATCTCGACACTGCGTTTTGAATTTGAATCCTTCAGAGGTGTTATGGCACGTCAATTGGTTGTTGCCGTCGAATGGGAATCTCTGATATTCAGTACCTACAAGTCAATTTGCGCACTCCATTCGAAATTTCCGTTACGTTTGCAACAACTTTATGAAAATGACTCGACTGCTTCTCTAAAGTTCGTTACAGAGGAATAACTTTAGTATCTCTTAATGTACCTATTTAGAAAACGCATTTATAAACAAATTTTTTACAAAAAACTACAACCCATGAACAACAATATGCATTAGTAGCGTCTACATAGCGTAGCGTCTACGGCGCAGCTACGGCGTAGCTACGGCGCAGCTACGGCGTAGCTATTTTCGTAGTACATTGTCGTGCTACGAAAAGAAAGACAATCAACAGCTAATGGGTTGATTACACGTAGGTATTGAGTAGAGCGAGTAGGCGAGACAGCAAATTGGTACTCATCCGAGACAGAAGGGTGGGCAAGTAGGTGTTCAGTTCAGTTTCAAAGTAAATTATATAAATCTTTAACTATTCAATATTTGTAAAAAAAAAATACATTATGAAACAAACTATTTTTAATTTAGGTGTTGTACGCGTTTGCTCAATTTCATCTGACCATTAATATAAGTATTATAGTGAACTATAAATTCAGTCCTTTTCATTTTGTCTTACCGAGCCTTTAGGTCGCTTTTATTATAAATAATTTCGGACTGTTTAAGTAAGCTTAGTCTTCCGCAAAGTATGAATTATGAGTATCGTATTCGAATCGAATGTATTTAAATCATCGACTAATCCTTGGGGACGTATTGGCCGGGCCTTGGTCTAATCCCGCCGTAAATTACCGACACTCGTTTGTCTATGGATTTAAATAAACAGTGTTGTATTTTTAAGGCTTAGGTATACTGAATAAAGTAGGTATTCGATGGTATTCGTCCGGATCTTCACTGTTCTATCTCAATCGTTTGAGTATCCTTTGTTTTTAAAAAAGGTACGGGAATTCGCCCAATCGATTACATAGAGGCATAGACTGATGTGTTGAGATCGATGATCGCCGTTTTTTGTAGTTGTGAATGAAAGTTAATACTCTGTGCTAGACCAGCCGCTCCGCTCAAGCAACTGAACTAAACAGATTTTTTTTTTCGACAAAACTTTACATATGTATGTATTTCTTATTCAGATAGTAATGTAAAAAAATCGAAAAAAATAATCCTTTGCCGTGCGTGCCAGAATAAATCTTATTACACCTGGGCTGGGAGGCCTCACATTTCCAAATATATTCAGCCAATAAACCTTAAAAGTACGCCCGAAGCGAGTGAAAAATTAATTTAGCCCACCCCTATGCCATATGTAAATGAAATTGAACGGATCCTATTGATGGGGCCACAGTTTATATTGTACTTAGTAAAAGTTTTGTGATTCACTATATCGAGTGATAGCTAACTTGCTTAGCTCGCTAGATCATTTTCAAATATTATTTGGAGAAAATAATGGTTAGGTACCTACCTACACTTAACAGCCTAACTCATAACATTATGTATTTGAGAGCTCAGTGTAGCCATAAAGCATACCTAGTTTACCTACACTTTGAATAATAACATTTCGAGGTTCACATCCAACTTTCGTTTGAAATGGTTTGAAGGCTCCTACCAGCTCCTACTTTTGACTTTATGGAGCATATTTCGCATTTTTAAGCAACGCCAAAGTGACAGAGGCATAAAATGTACATCTGTCTTCCCGTTTATTTGAACTTTGTGGAACGAAATGAGGAAATAGACTCGAGTTTTTGTTTTGCGAAAGTTTAGAATTTTTTTATCACTTTTATTCAAGAGGTTTCGAAGGAAAAGTACGAAGACAACAGAAACGGAAGTGATTAAAAAGCCCATATCAACGAGTTTATTCGAGAGGTTTCGAAGAAAAAGTACCAGGACAACAGAACTTAGTAGAAAGTGATTTTATTATAGAGCCCATATCATCGGAAATCAGAACTTAGTAGTCTGGAACGCTCATTGTTTAATAATTTTACTGAGGTTTTGAATGAAAAGTACCAGGACCACAGAAGTTGGTAGAAGGTAAAAAGTAAGTAAATAGAAGGTAGAAAGTGATTGTAAAACTAGAACTACCCGCAGTATAGCTAAAAAGTAAGTAAATAGAAGGTAGAAAGTGATTACTCTGGTTTAAAAACTAGAACTACCCGCAGTATGGTAAACAAACAAATGTCAATGTCAAATAGATTGACCAATTGACATTGATTAAACTTCTAAAGTGTTTCCCGTAGCATTACGCTAATTTCTACCAAAATTGAGTTAATTTCTAATCTAATCTAATTTCTACCATTACTCGCTTTTTTTTAATTATGGTTTTATTTTTACTTGACAGCGCAGCAGCGATGCCAGCGCCCTGATTGTGTACACTTTGTCTCGATTGTATCCAAGTTGTATTGTATCAAAGCAAAAATCACAGTAAATCGCGAAGACAACTGTCAAATACGACAGTAATTAAGTAAGTTACTCACTAATTTACTTAATCAGCGTTAAATCTGACAGTTATTTTAGCGATTTACTGTGATTTTTGCTTTGATACAACTTTGATACAATCCGAGACAAGTTTCACAATCCAGGGGTGATTGTTTCTATATTTCTATACTAATATTATAAGAAAGTTTGTTTGTTAATAGTTTAAGTGCCTGTATGAGTGAAACTAGCGCCGCTGCCTATTTTATTTTACGTTGAACGAAGGAATTTGAAAAAATTGGTTGTTTCGTATGTGAAACCTAGATTTTTTTCAATATCTCTGTAATAGTTTTATTTTCTATAGCTTTAGAGTAGCGACTTTGTAGGTACTTAGTGGCCACCAAACTCTGTTTTCGCTACTCTTTTGACGCATACAACCTGAAGACTAGTGCACAAAAGTAAAAAATGAACTGAAGTAAAACTACTTGACTTTGACTTATTATGCTTCTAAATACCTACTCTAATTTGAAGGAGTAAATAGAATTATACACATCGAAATAAAACCAAATTTTATAATAGCATAATATAATCAAACACAATCAACAATAATTCGTCGCAGACAAATCGTCAATATAACACAAAGATTACCATCCAAATAAAATGCAATTCAAATGCTTAAAAATCTTAGTAGGTATTTACAGTATTCTTAGACTTAATATCACTTCGGTGACGGCGGTCATCGTTTCAATGCAGGTCTGAAAAATAAAATATAAATATAGAAAGTCATATATATATGTAGTAAATGTAACGTATTAAGCCTTTTTAACAGACTTCAAAAAAAGGTTCTCAATTCGACTGTATTTTTTTTTTATGTTTGTTACCTCAGAACTTGCTCATACGAACGAACGAACCAACGAACGAGCCTCAGTACTTTCAACTGGGTGAACCGATTTTGATGATTCTTTCTTTTGTTTGAAAGCTGGTGCTTCTCGTGTGGTCCCATAAATACTAATTTTGAGGATCTAATGAGAATGTTTTGAGTTAAGAAAAAAAATGCACCTCAAGTGTGCAGAAAATTGCTCTTACGAAATTGAAGTTGATTTAATAAAAAAATTATGCCATATATTTTTAATCTTGTTGATTTGTCATTATGCTATGCCCTTCTTTACCTTTCTGAGAGCTTTTTCCGGGTTTTTTTATTCTGCTGTGTCTAAAACCATAATTTTTCTGGTCCTAAAAATACGGTAAAGCAGTCAACAGGAGGAAACATTAAAGTTATATTTAGGGCCAAAAAAAGTCACATTTTACAAGTAGTCATAGTCATTACATTACACATAATAGTATTATGTACTTTTCTTACTATCACTTTAGGACTTGCCCTTTATGAGGACGTAATGTTTCATTGCCATAATTATAAAATATTTAATGTTTTAATAAATAATTTTGAGTAATAATGTAAAGGTAACCCATTCCCGGCCCAGCTCCCACGTTCGTCAGGGGCAGTGAGCGCGTTAAGCATTGGCCGCTCAAATTCATGAATGTGTATTCAAAACTGACTACTAGTTTAGATTTAAACTTACTTTTTCTGAAATCCGAATTTGCTAAGCAAAGTCGGCTGATTACTAGGTAGAGATGCGGTTCGCTTCAAGCCCGGGACTTTACATGTAGTTCGCTTAATATTGTTCTTGATTGGCTGACTGGACAGCAAGCGCTGTGATTGGCTGCCCCAGAATACTGGCTGTGATTGGCCAAACGATTCCTGAAAATAATAAATAGTCAAACTCCAGTGGCATGGAAAGCTGATCAAAATTAGGCTTAAAGATATCTTGAGCAAACCTTACCTGAGAATCGACAGGCGTAACCAACGTTTCCAGTGGATAAGTATTCTCTATCACTGTATCTTGGCTCCAACTATGATCCAATCTTCTCTTCACTTTATCATACAAACTCTTTGATATACTTGGCTCAAATATGGGGCTAGTCTTCTTCGGACTATTGCAAGGGGAATTCTCTTTTTGCGAACTATCTAAGTCACACATAGTGACGTCACTATCTGTAATATTACTCTTATTTATTGGAGAGTCTATGATAATACTGCTGTTGCTTTCAGAGCTTTTGCTTTCTATGGATTTCTTGAATGGATTTTTACTTTTTACTGGCGATTCCTCTATCACTATACTAACATTTGGTTCTAATTTTACATTTCTTTCAGAAGTGTATTCTGCGCTATCGACAATTTCAGATCTTTTTAAAGAATCTTTTCTGTCTTCTTCTATGTCGTGTTCTGAGGTAGCTTTTGAGTCGTTTGAGGTAGAAAAAAACTTGCTCTCAACAACTTTATCATCTAATACTGTTCTGGGGAAACGACTCAGTCTTTTCAGAATACCAAGGCTGCCGGTTTTGAGGCATTTTCTAAACGATCGTTCCTTGTTTTCTAGGATAGGGGACGGTGATTTTTCTTTTTTGATCTCGTTGAAGATGTCAGAGTCGTCTAATCGTTTAAGTTTTGGGTTTGCATCTGTCTTCTGTCGTTTTGTAGATGGCTCTACGGAGTACATACTGCTAAGGGCTTCGATTGATAGGCTGAAAGAAAGGAATGATTATTTTCGTAGTCATTTTATGAGGTCTTGGTCCAGTAGGAAAGAAAGGAGTACTTAGTTATTTTTAAAAAAAAAAATGAGAATTTAGAAAGTAATGCGCCTCAACAGGCCTTTAATTCTGCCACATGTTCCGTTAAAATAAAGTAATTGCATTAATAAAAGTTATGTGGAACTAAGATGGCCACTGCCGCGGCACGCTTCACTGTTAAGAGCTTTGATTCACGGCTGGGATGCAAACCCACGACCTTCAGATTGAAAGTGGCGATCGAAGATCACCTCTCATAACCATGGGCCCATAACCAGAAGGGTTTTGTATGGAAAGGAAACGTGTAAAGTTCGATAGTAAATAGAGGTTTTCTTTTTGACTATTAAAAAAAAAACATAGTTTCCAAGAACTCTGTAGATGGCGTTGAACTGGCTACGTTACTAGGGTGGTAAATCGTACTAACCCGGGTAAGTACTATGGCGGTCTCGTTTTATCTTGTGGGTTTTTGAATCATTCTATTTCACTCTCGCGGATTGAGATCGGTTCATTAATACCACCATAGGAGGACGCTTGAAAAAAAAAGTAACGTAGTAAAAAGTAACGCCATCTACCAAGTTCCTAAGTAGAAACTATTTTTTTTTTAATACTCAAAAGAAAAACCTCTTATTCAAAAGTAGACACGGTATATCCGATAAGTTTATCTTTCTATCTCTAACACAATCCAATCCCATTTGGCCAAAACCGCACATTGAAAGTTAAAATTACTTTGACATTAAATACCTTTCATCCTGATCTTGTGTTTCCGGTACAACTTTACTGACGAGGTTAATGACCCTTCTAGGTCGGTGGGCAAAGATGGCTACTTCCTTAGGCTTCTTCTGCCACGGGTGCGAATCAGTAAGATACGCTTTAAACTCATCGTTCCATATACTAGGGTGGGTGGCAACGCTTTCCTTCCAATTACTGGTTTTTATGTTTACATTCTGGAATAAAATTAGTAATAAAACGTAATAGTGGCAATTCGGAGTATCGCAAAAGCTAAACTTAACTAACTAAAAATTTTACCGTCCCTTTCATATCGATGGGAATAAAAAGGATGGCATTAATTTTAGTTAGTTTAGTTTAGCTTTTGCGGCACTCCGAATTGCCACTAATAGCTCTTGGACATGCTCTTGGACATGCTTTAAATCATATACGAATAAATATTATTTCTTGTATGGTCAACAAAATTAAAAACTTACCTCGGTAGGACGATTATCTGGATGCCAGTTGTCCATTTTCTTCAGAGTAAAAGGATCTATATTGCCAAGAGCCAGTTGAAATGCGACCTTGGGATCCAAAAGCTCACCGGCATTTACACACAATGCTTGCTCAATATCTGAAACACAAACATCACAATAAGCTTGCTAGGTCGTTGTTGATAGATAGTTGAAGTTAAGCAACGTTCTGAGCCGTCACAACTTGGATGGGTGACTGAAAGTGGCGCTTCCGTGCCAAATACAACTCACGAAAGTTTTGAAAGTGAAACAGGTACAGTATACAGTAAGCACAATATAACGTGACCGGGCCGAACTTAGGCACTCCGGGTGGTCGCGCATTACGTACAGTCGTTACGTTAGTCTACTAAATAGACGTATCGATAGTACGTGAAACAGAGATAGTGATATTTCCGGGCACTGCGACGCTACTCGCAATAGCAATGTTCTCTCATTGCTATTCTAATAATCTAATAATCTAAGTAGATTGCGCTTACTGTAAATATTATAGTGGTACGGAACCCGATTCTTTCCCTGGTGTAGGGAGTCGCGTTGGAACAGGCATTAGAATCGCCTAGCATGTAAAACGAAACTTAAGTGATCCTTGAGGTCCTACAAGAATAAATGATTTTTCTTTCTTTCTTTCTTTCAACCCTTCGTGTGCTGACCCGACTCGCACTTGTCCGGTTTATTTACCTTCATCGTCGGGTTCCGTCAATCGCACCATACTCCGTTCTAAAGGATCGTACACGTACTGATGCTTGAAAGTGGCCTCTGCTTTCAGGAAGTTCTCTCGATACTCATCTGTGACCGTCAAATTAGACCGGTTGAAGAAACTTGGTAGTTTCTTTAGTGCCTGTAAATATAAACAAATATTTGAGACTAGCTGCGCCCCACGGTGTTACCCCACGATAGTTCCCGTGGGAATACCGGGATCAAAAGTAGCCTATTTTTAATCCAAGGTATAGGGAATCTTGGTACCAATTTTCATTCAAATGCGTCTTCCTTCGTCTCCGTCAAAACTTACATACACACAAACTTTTACCTTTATATTATTAGTGTTATAGTGTGTTACCCTGCTCTACCCTGTATATAATCTGAATTTCGGAAACGGCTCCAACGATTTTCATGATATTTAGTATGCAGGCTTTCGGGGGCAATAAATAATAAATATCCTTGGACATTCCACACGGCGTCATCTAGTCCCGAGCTAAGCAATTTAATGCTTGTGTTATGGTAACCAGATGACTGATAAACTACATAGATACATTTTTTTTTGTAAATAAGTACATACATATTATAACGTACGTATTATACAAATCGATCTAGCTAGGATTTATTTTTAGAATACCTACTTATTATTATTATTAGCATACTTAGTTCACTCACATTAGCTATGTCCGGGTCCTGCGTAGCTGTGACAAACTGCCTCGCCTTAGCCAGCCCTATGCCGGGCAGAGACGCCAAGTAGTCACATCCAGACATAACGCACATCTGACGAAACTTGTCGAAGGAGTAGTGCTCTATGGGACACTTCATCACAAGCGGCAGCTTCACGGTTTCTACGAGCGTTCCCGTTCCGTCGAGATCCATTTTGAAAAGAACCTGGATATTGATGATAAGTATTGATTCTTTCTTTATTCTTTATTGTACACAAGAAAAAATACAATTAAAAAAACTAAATTAAAAGGCATGTACAAAGGCGAGCTTAACCCTAAATAGAGTTTTCTTCCAGCAAACCTTTGAGGATAGGGAAATCTGATTCAAGTTGATTGAGAAATTTGTTTACAGCCGTGTTGGCCAAGTGGAAGCCGTAAAACTTTTAGTAAGATTTTTCATTTATAATGAAATACCTTATTAAAGTAAGTTCGTATTGAGCAAGTGGCCAACTCTGGTGACGGAGTTTTTAGGCCACCTTAAGGCCTCGGGATTAACGACTTTAAAAGCCGGGACCGACACTTTAACGCACTGAAGAACGGAAGCGCTTAAATATTAATGTCACTTACCCCATCCAAGTAGTGACCGCTCAGAATGTTGCTTAACAATAAATCTATCAAGATATGAGACTGATGTGATATTGAGACATTTGTATAGTGTCTATTGCAATTATGTCTAATACATAAGGTATTTAATACATTAAACTATCAAAAACATTAGCACTTACTTTTGTGCATCCAAACAGAATAAGATCTGAATCCTCTGTTATAACAACATGAGCGATATTCTTAATGTTTAGATAGGCTAGTTGCGAGTCCGCCTCGTACGGTGCGACAATGCAGTCTATGTTTCTCTTCCGGCATTCTTTGATGAGATTTAGCGCCATCTCGTGGGTGATATCGACGCTGCGTCGCATGTAGGAACGAGCTTCATCCATCTGTAAATAATGTAGTGTAATAATTATAATTACACTTTAAAGCGAAATATTTGCAAGAGAAATTGAAAACAGGCTAATTGTTATGCCCTAATTCTACATACAACTCGAGTAAAACTAAAATAACTATTCGCAAGCAACGGTAGGTCCTCAGAATACAGGTTCTTCTGTATTCTTAGGGTAGGTCATATGTTTTCTATTGTAGCTATCTACTAACACAACTAACTTTTAGAGTTCAAGAATTAAGCTTTAGTTTATGCAACACTAGCTGCGCCCCATCTATATTTGTTTTTATAACTAGTTGACATACCTTTCCAAGACTCAATAATTCAGCTGCTCTTTTCTTTGATATATTCCGTGATCTGAAAAGTACAAAATTCCAAGTTATTTCATTTAGTTTTTCCCTTTGAAAGCTTCATAATGACCACAACTGTATTTCTAACAGACGACCTCTGTGGTACAGTGGGTGAAAGCTTGTCTGAGAGGCAGAGATTGCAAGTTCGATCCCTGCTGCAGGACAAATGTTTGTATGATCTGCAAATCTTTGTCTGAGTCTGGGTGTTTTCTATGTTGAATAATGTATGTCATTCATCTGGTTACCACAACACAAGCATTAAATTGTTATTTTTAGCTATAATTAGCTTAGGACTAGGTGGCTGTGTGGAATGTCCAAGGATTTATTATTATTATTACAAGTAGACATTTCTTTCAGATAGGTACCTATTTTAGGCATTTTAAGATCCCATGAAGATGTATGAAGGGGGTAGTCACAGATATGTCCCAATACAAGTCTTTTGCAAGACTACAAGATCTAAGAAAGACAATTAATTACATTAATTCAGAGTTTATCATTCATGAATTTTTAACACACTTCAAAAAAGAAGGTTCTATCTTCCACTGTATGTATTTTTTTAAGTTATGTTCAGTTCACCGATTATCCCGTCAATAGTGGACCAATTTTGAAATTTTTTTTTTGTTTGAAAGAGTAGTAACTCTACCTGAAGTGGTCCTATTAAAAACTGTTGAGGATCTGATGAGGATCTTTGAAGATCTTTTGAAGAGATAACTTTATAAATTAGGAAATTGCTCTCTTATGAAATTGAAGTTGCTTTTCATAAAAATTTAAATTTTGCCAGTTTCTTTAAATACCCTTCTCTTAGATAGATAGTTTCTTAGAAGTATCCTAAACCGGAGAGTGTGTATGAAGAATGTAATGAGAGTGATTGAGGCGAAAGAGGTATGTCAGGATTGTTGATTGACCCCCCTAGGAAAGAGGCGTGATTTTGTATGTATCTTAGATAAATACTTACTCTCTTCTTTTGCTTTCAGTCATAGCCTTGGCTGGCAAATGTCTTCCATCAAATACTAAAATAGGCTTTACATTTTTCGATAACAGCATATTCACATACTTTAGGCAATACTTGATGTGCCTGAAAAATTAAATTTTAATTTTACGAAAATAACATACCTACACTGCTAAAACTAAGAGCACTTCTTTTTAAAATTATTTGAGTAACTTTAGATAATTCAAATAAGGTTTTGTTTCAGAGTTAGAACTAAAACCTATACTGTTAAAACTATGAGCATTCTTTTTAAAATTATTTGAGTAACAAGACATAAAGGTTTTGTTTGAGTTAAAACCAATTGTTTCATACATCAAAAGAAGGAAATCAATAAACAAGAGACAGTCGCTATGGATAATCTTGCTCTTGGGTACTTTACTTACACATCCGTGTCTTCTCCTCTGACCAATTTATCAGCACACGCGAAAGCACCCTTGTGGAGCCAGCAGTAGGAGTCTATAGCCACAGTGCACCCACTAAACTCACTAATATTGATCCGTCTTGATGCCTTTTCAATGAAAGGCAACAAACCAGTAATACCCATGACTGTTGATGTTTTTTCATTTACAATAAATAAAGCTCACGATAAATAAGCTTCGCACGTGTTAAATGGCAATTTTTTGCAAGATAATGATAATTTTGTTCACATTTTGTTTTGGAACTTTTGGAAGACTATGGTCAGGTCAAAGAAACGCACAATAAACAATTTTATACTTGAATAGCGGAAAATGTGTTGACCATGTTTTGATGTTTTGTTTGATGACTTTTTGACAGGACTGGACTGGCTGGCTTGGCTGGGCTGGCTGGCTGCCCTGTCATAATTTCATCTTCGCGCCAAATAAAAAAAATGACATTTCATAAATGTTAGCGAAGTATGTTACGAATAATAAATCAACATTAGAAAATAAAAAAAATCATGTAGTGCGGTCAGCTTTGCGGTCTCTTTTTGATTAAGTATGTATCTTGTTTTGGTGCATTTAATTTTCCATGAATTTTATTTATGTAGTCATGAAGAACCAACTTAGTTCACAGAAACTTCGTCCATTGGTGCGGGTAGTCCAACAAAATATTTTCAGACATCAAATGGCGGCACACAAATTTACCTCTTCCTAGCTCACTAACTAACCTATCAAGTTGTCGCCGATAGACAAACATTTATGTACGAAATCACATAAAATGCGATTAAATCCCCGCGTAGTGTCATCAGCAGCAGCTATAGCTCTAACTTGTGCTGTGACCGCTGCCGCGTATTTCTATAGAAGCCGTAGCACCAGTATAAACGAAGTGATGGTGTTTTGTAAGCTACAGTTCAACGCCCACAACTGTTTTGATAAATTGATGAGTTACGTGGAAGCGGCTAAGCAGAGTATAAACGTGTGTATGCCCGGGATACAAAATCCTGCGATTCAGGGACGATTGGTTCAAGTTCTCATGGAAAAGAAAGTCAAAGTCCGCATTGTTATTGATCGTTCTGGGTATAACGAATCTAATGACTTTCTCATCAAAGAACTTATCAGTGCCGGTACGTTGTTCTATCTTAGAAAACCGAATGATTGAATCTAACTATTATTATGTACCAGAGAAGACGAAGAGAGGCCTATGCCCAGCAGTGGGATGAAAAGGGCTGATGATGATTATGTAGGTACCATAGTTCGTAACCGCGCAAACAAACATTATTTATTGTGGTAATCTTTTAGCTTGAAAGTTCATATTTATCACTAGCGCCATCTAGGTTATAAAATTGCTAACCACAACCAAAGTAGTGAAAAAATAAATCCTAAACTGCCTCAAATTCAGCAAATTACTAATATAAAAATTACTCATTTTAGGTGCAGAAATAAAATGCAACTCCAATTGGTATAAAATGCAACATAAATTTTGCCTGGTGGATGATAAAATGCTCATGACGGGCACACTTAACTGGGGCAATGATCGCTCATCAGATCATTGGAACTATGTATACATTACAAATAAGTCACAACTAGTTGATCCAGTCAAGAATGAGTTCAAGCAGATGTGGAATGAATGTGTAGACATCAATAATTGTAGCTATGCAGAGGATTCGACAGAGGAAAGTAGTGAAGAGACTTGTGATGCAGCTGTCGTAGATGTAACAGAGACACCTGAACCATTTAGAGAAACAGTTTCTACTCCAGAAGTGTACATAATGTAAATTGATACTCTACTAATCATGTTTACAAGTGTTTTGCCCGAACATGCCCTGTATCAGTGAATTTTAACTAATAATTTTAAAACCCAGACTTATTTTTTAATTTATGAAATTGATGTTTATTTTTAAATCAAGGTTGGCATCTGCCTTTTTTCCAATTTCTAATTTTATTTTAATTTGTCTTTTAAAACCCAATTAATTTCGAAATTGCTTTTATAAATGAAAGTGTTTCCTCATTCTCTATTCAATTTCAATGTCTCGCTTTATTCATTCATTCTACTTTCTTCTTTTCTTTGTAAGAACTTATTTTTATAATAATTTCATTTATTAGTTTAATTTTCGTTTTCGGTCTACTTTGATTTGATTTTTATTGTTTATGAATTTGTATTAATATTTGTGAAATTAAAATTTTATTCCAAGAACAATACATTTTATTTTTAGATGTTCAAACCTCCAACTTTACAAAATAGAAATTGGAACACATACATTCTTAGATTGCTAAACATATTTGCTTAAAAGTAATATTTCACCTACAATGCAATTCACAATAAATTATTCACCACCTCTGACCGCTTTGTACTTAGCAATTTCATTAGGAAATGTCTTCGAGAGCTCTGATAGCAAGCCACTCTTAAATCGTTTGTATGAGTCAATCTTCCCTTTCACCTCCTCGTTCTTGGCAAGAGCTTTGTCAATGCAGTCTTTGGTGTACAGTTGAGGATTCCTGCCTTGGTCAATGTAGCTGAAAGATTGAATAGAATAGACCTTGAAGTTATACCTACTATTTATTTTTAAGGTATGATAACAAAAAGCAAGGTGGATGGAATGTTAGCAATTTTGTTGTTCGGAAAACGTAACTAAGTGCAGGACCAGGTAAAATGTTTTAGCCTAGTAATGTGGAGATTATAAGCATAATTCTTCAAGAATAAACAGTTCAAAGCTATACTTACTCAAACACCTCAGTTGGCACTTGAATATCGTGAACTTGAGACTTCAGCTTATCTACTTCCTGCAAACCAGTCACCAGTGATTGTCTGTAAAGAAAATAAAGGAATAGGTCTAATTGTTTATTTCGTGCGTGCGCAAGCAATTCTTCTCAGATCCTGAGATAAAAACTATGTGTAACTTACATTTTTTGGTTCAAAACACTTTGTCCTTGTGGCTGGAAGTCACTTACAATAATACGGATCTGTCTTACGTTTTCAATAAACATTTCGAGCTGTGTCTCAAGATTTTCTAATGGCGAAGACATTATTTATTGTTGGATTATAGGTAAATCACAAGACACGATAGCTAAAATAATCTAAGACGCACGCTACAAAACTAAAACGTATTGTTTGTTTGTTTACCATCTATCTTTCTCTCCAAGAAAGAAAGAAATGCATACACGCACGTCACGCACTGCCTGCCATGCCTGCCACCCCTGCCACGCAAAGAGAATATAAACACTACGTTTACTGCCACGAATCAATCAAATTGCACGAAATCAAATCAATGTGACATGACATTCATTGGACATTGACAATGACACCTTAATAAGTGTTTTTGTTACTCATTCATTATTCTTTTTGGACTTTTGACGGGAATTTGAGAAGTCATATTTTCTTTTTGTTTTATTTTCCGCAACCAGTGTTTTAGCGAATGTTAATGTGCGAACACTCAACAGTTAATAATCCACCAATAATACCTACATTATTGGTGGATTATTAACTGTTGAGTGTTCGCGAACGTACCTAAGTATTGGCAAATGAAACAAAACTGGATATCATTGCTTTTCGAGTTCTCACAAAAAGTCCGTGTGATGCTTCAGTAAAGATCCACATCTTTACTGTGACTCTGACTGACCCTGACTTTGACTCATCTTTGACTTGACTTCTTTACTGACTTGAATTATAATGAAATGACATGGTAGTGGCTAAATCCGTGGCACAACTGCACAAGCCGTGCGAAGCCAGAATAAAGAAAAGAAGAAGAAAAAAAAAGAATCAGCTGCTGTTTGTTTGTGTTTGTTTGTTTTTAATTTTTAGGTTGTGTATTTTTACAGATGTTGTTTTAACGTTTATCAAGCTATCTAGTGTTATTTTATTACATGTAATTATACACTACCAGGATTACTGTCCATCACAGAATAATGTTGAACATGGTTCTAATACAGAACTCTGAAGCAAGGACAACTTTTTTCCAGTCGGCTTTTGCCGGTGCATTTGCGGGTTCTTTTACAAGAGCAGTGGCCCAACCCCTCGACGTTCTGAAAATACGATTCCAGCTGCAAGTGGAGCCTATAAAATCCGGGTCAAAGTACAGCTCTATTCTGCAAGCTTCAAAATCAATCATCAAGGAAGAAGGTATCACAACACTTTGGAGTGGTCATATTCCGGCGCAACTATTATCGATAACGTATGGTATTGTTCAGTTTTCAACGTTCGAGAAACTAACGCAGCTCTGCCAGAGTTCCGACATATCATTCTATAAAGAAAATAAGCACTGGATAAACTTTTCTAATGGGGCACTGGCCGCTACAGTTGCGACGATGGCATCTTTTCCTTTTGACACCGTGAGAACGCGACTGATCGCGGAGCGGAAAACCCAGAAAGCCTACAAAGGGTTTGTACATGCATTTTCATCAATGGTTAAAATTGAGGGTCCAGCAGCACTATTCAAAGGTCTAGTGCCAACAATTGGTCAAATAGCTCCACACTCAGGTATCCAGTTCGCAATTTACAAACTCTTCACTGAAGGCATATTCAATAGATTAGAGTTCTTTCAGCGGCCAATCAGTTTGACTTCTACTGTGGAGTCCAATATGATGGCTAACATTATAGCAGGGTCCCTAGCAGGATTTACCGCAAAGACAGCTATTTATCCATTTGATTTAGTTAAAAAGAGGCTGCAGATTCAAGGTTTTCAGCAACATAGACATAGTTTTGGTAAACAAATGTACTGTAATGGATCGCTGCACTGTATTAAGCTGATCATAACTGAGGAAGGATTTAGATCTTTGTATAAAGGTTATTGGCCTAGTGTGTTGAAGGCAGTTTTGGTCTCGGCTCTGCATTTTGCTGTGTATGATGAAGTAAAGCATTTATTTTCAAGACTGCAAAACTGATACTAGTTTAAAATATTGTCGAATAATTGGAGCATAATTTTGTGTGTGAATCTTTGAAATATTTCGTCTTTAGAATTTCCCATTATACTGTGATATTACCAGTAGTTGTAGCTTCTATCATTATTCTAAGGATTTAATTTATGTGTATTAAAATCTATTTATTTCACTCTAAAATTCTTATATTTATTGATAAAATCATCATGACTAATTTAGACTTAAAATTACTTCTTAAAAGTACACCACTTATACCTTATAAGAGTTATAAGTACTGTTCGTTCGCTCGTTCGTATGAGCAAGTGGCCAACTCTAATGACGGAGTACTAACAGTCAATTTAAATAAAATATTGCATAGAGGCCTTTGCCCAGCAGTGGGATCATCACGGCTCATAATAATAATAAAAAAAAATATGTAATAATAATTTTGAGGATGTGCAGTAAATATGAAATAATATAAATGAAATATGATCATGTCACGACTGCATTCCCAGGGAGCTGTAGGTAGATGAACGAACTTAATGACTCCATTGAAGTTTATTTAATTATTAATTACTAGCTGCGTCCCGCGGTGTTACAAGCGGTGAAAAAGTTTATATATAATGTACCTCCCGTGTTTCCAGGATATACCTAAACTATCCTGGTACTTATCAAATTTCATTCAAATCCGTGCCGTTTGAACGTGAAGGAGTAACAAACATTTCCCCTATAAATAAAAAAATCCTAACCATAAGATATCACATAACCCATATTCCTCATTAGAGTATCTTTAATCGCCGGCTGCAATTCCTTCTTCATATACGTCGTCAATAGAGTCCTGATCCCTTTCGTAAAGATATCCTCCATTTCTCTGGAGATATCTTCTAGGTCCTCCAGTTCATCCTCAGGCCTAAACAGTTTGCTTCGCTCGTAATTTAACCGCGACCGCGGCTCGTAAACATCCCAGTTGTTATCCCCACTGCGTCCTTCAAATCTATCGAAATCTGAGTCCATCATATCAGAGTTGAACGAAAACTCATCCGATCTCCGTCTTCTTCTCAACGGTAAATCCTTGTTACTAGTAGATTTTTTGTTGATGTACTTTTCGCATCCATACGCATACACGCTTATAAATCCTGGTTCTACGAATTCGGAGTCAGTTTTCACGTTGAACTTTCCAGGGTGTTGGTTCAGAGGCCTCGTGTGGAAACCGATACCGGCTTTTCTCAGTCGTAGTATCATGTTGCAGCCGTTTCCTCTATACCTATGGGTATCATCATAGGGATCATACGATCTAGAATCGGCATAATGTCGCCTCAACCTCCTGCTCTCCGGTATTGTCCTGTCTAAATCATTTGCGTTGTATAGATCTACGTTCCCACTGATTGTTAGGTCGTGGAATAGTAGCATTGTGTCTAGGGAGACGTTTCTCGGATCGAAGTAGCATTTTTCAACGCGTACCCAGTTAGAGTTTTGAGGGAGACGGACACGCATGCGCGTTACGTACATGTCTACAGGAGCGGAGCGCATCTGCTGGTACAAGCTGTAACCGTCGAGCTCAATACTTTGACTCTGTAACAAAATATCCAATATACTCGCTACCAGCCAAATAAGTTATAGTGCTAGGTTCTAGGGTTCTAGATAAATTTTAATTTAAAAGACATCAACGCGCTCCTAATATGAAGGTAGAGCGCGTTGAAATCTTTTCTTTGAGTAGGATTTAATAACACACACAAAATTTTGTAAAGGGGTGACAATTTAGAACCCATACTTGCTGCCGTGAGTGAGTGCTCTAAATATTTTTAAGGTTTCCCATTGGAAACATTTTTACGTGATCACGTACCTATGATGAGGATGTTTTATCTAAAATAAGGTATAAGTAGTACCTAAATTAATAACGACGTTTTGACTACGTTTCACAAGTCAATTGACCTTTGATATACTCCTCGAATAAGACGGGTCGGTACCAAATTAATGCTTGCTAGTACCTAATAGTGTTCTGATATTAATCTCTATCTACTTATTAAGTACCTATAGTGATGAGAGGCCTTACCAAAGGTGTATCCAGGTTCTTAGGCTGTGTCCGTTTCCGTCGCTTCATCTGGTCCAAGGCGGACTCCAGACGGGCTGAGCAACGCTCCCCCGCGATGGGCACATTGGTGAGTGGAGGCAGCCCGCCGTTGGATGTAGGCCTGCCGCCGTCGAAGCGTTTCACCTCAAAAAGTGGGAGAAAACGGGATTCTGTAACCGAAATCAGTTGATATAGGTACTCGTAGTTGTCGATCTTTGAGCAGGTACCTATACTCGTAATAGGATAATAGGTCCTTGAATATAGTACCTAAGTACCTAGGTGACATGAAAAAGTAGAAGTAGGTAGGTACTTAACGTTTAAATTAGAGACGCAAATTAAATCACTCCGTAGTTAATCGTTAAATTTTTCATATAAATTCGATTCATTCTTATGTTTAATTTTTTTTTAATCATCTTTGTCCTTATTCCTCAAATAAGTAAGTAGGTACTTAGGTACTTTTACATATAAAAAAATGAATTGAAAGTTTAACCACTAATTCGCACCTTTAGAATAGAAGTGACTTAATCCAAAAAAACTAAATTTTGGGAATCAACAAAAGAGTGAAATAATGTGTGACCCTATCCTCTTATTTTTTTAATTGCTGCTAAATAGCTCAAAAATCTTTAAAAAACTAAGTCGATTTAGTGAACATAAACATTTAGCAATTAGTTGGTGTAATAAATAAGTAAGTAAAGAGGAGTCTTATTATTTGTACAACATTCTTGTTCTTCTATTCGCACAGTAAAACAGCACAATCCTGTAAGTGGCATTTCTGTCCCGACGCAGACGGTTGTTTTGTTTGAATATGTAAGAGACCGAAATATATTTTTGACCTGTTCCTGCCTAAAAGTGGCGCTTTTAAAACTACAGAACTGTAGAGAATGTTGTGTAGGGTCATTTTCTGCCCCAAACTCATTTTTCAAGTTTTTTGAATTAGGTCACTTCTATTCTAAAGGTGCGAATTATTATTTCGTAGAGGGGCCGCGCTGTTTTCACTTCTATTGTTTGATGCTCAGCACCGTAAAATCGTCGTGAATCTACCCATGTCTATATTCCAGTCGTGCGCGAAGTAGGTAGGTAAGTACCTACTTCTTGTAAGTAAGTAACTAAGTAAATTAAAAAAGTAATTAGAGAACAAAGGATGATTTACTTAAGTGAAAGTAATGTAGCAGGTAGATAATGTCATGAAAGTTCTCGTAGGTAGGTATAGTAGGTACCTACTTTTTGAAATACTATTATGTAGCTGTAGGTACTTAGGTAGGTATACGTACAGTTTTTGTTTATAACTAATAGGTAAGCTACTTTATCTATTCTGTGGCTTAAAAAAAAAAATACCTACACTACACACCAAGCAAATGAAAATTAGGCTCAGGTAGGTACCTACTAGGTACCTAGGTAGGTACATCCATATGTAATGGGAACGAGAAATCTGCATCTATCCTAAAATGTTGACCGGTTAAATTAAGCCAAAAGACGAATCAAAATGTGCTCATTGATAGATGTTTCCTTACCGCAAGGACAGGCAAAGATTCCTGTAACCTACCTTTTTCAGGCTCTACACTTCCAAGTTCATTACCACTAGCCGATGCCGTTTTCGCAAATAATAAAAACATCCACCAAAATCTGTTCATTTTCATCACAACAAATCATGAAAAAATTACCACTGGCTGAATACAAGGTGTGCCCAAATGTATTAGCAAAAAAAAATAAAGGCCGCGAAAATACAAATTACAAAATGGCTTCTCGAGCTCTCGGCGCGAGACTGAATCGTCGAATAAAGTAAGAAAGGTAAGACAAGAAGTGCAGCCTTTGGAAAATAATCCCCGCTTCGAAGTTGGCATAGAACCAATTCACAATTTGCGACAGGTGCTACGAGCTAAGGTAGAGCTGTAGACACTAGTATCATCTAGGTAGGTATTAAGTAGGTACTCGGATGGCGAGATGCAGTTATTAGAGCGAAAAAAAGCGTTTGCATTGCAGTGTCTCCGAGATGGTGAGATTAGTAAAAGCAAAGACGATTATAAAAGGTAAAAGTACCTACCTAGATCTAGACGAATCAGATCAGCAGATGCCCGTCAACGTCAACCCGTCTGCTGATCTGCCAGATGATCGTCATATTTGCATAGAGCTGTAGTTGGGTGTAGGCGGGTGGGTGCTGCAGGTTTCAGCCTGAAACCAAAGAAAAGAGAACCTACCCTTTATTACCTACTTATGAATGTGGCTCTGTTCAGCCAAAATCTGCTGAACGTTCATAACAGAATCTTATCGTTTTCGTTTAGTTATGTAGGTACCTACCATGAGCGAAGTAGCCACTCCGTTCACCTACCTACCAATTACCGAGACAGTTAATTATTGAGTTTACGTACTGTGCAGCAGGTAAAGCTTAGAGCATTAAACTGGAGAGTTAAATTTTTACAAATTAATATTCATTTAAATAAATTTATTGTAATCCATTAGTCACCCACACACAGGTATTCCAAAATAACAGCTTTACAATATTTCGTTCATTGTTAAGTAGGTAGGTACCCTACTTCATTTACCTACTTTATCTGAAA
This sequence comes from Xanthorhoe designata, assembly GCA_963582015.1. Classification (NCBI taxonomy): domain Eukaryota; kingdom Metazoa; phylum Arthropoda; class Insecta; order Lepidoptera; family Geometridae; genus Xanthorhoe; species Xanthorhoe designata. Next base: position 3,193,870 of record OY757045.1, read on the forward strand.
ATATTGTGCAACTTCCTTAAAAAACTACCTAACGACGAACCACAGTATACTCGTAGTAGGTAAGGTACCATCCATCTAAAGTTAAAGTGCCACAGTGTCGCGTCGTGTACCAATGAGTTTTATTTTTATCTGATGTGACATTAGCCTCTGGTCTGATGCAAGTAGACTGTGACGTTATTATGAAAAGAAATTAGGTTGAGCCGTTTATTGGTGACGAGGGCAATGACCTGGCTTTGGATGCGTGGTGGTGCGTTATCTGAAGGATTACTAAGGTATAGCCTTATCGTTGTAGGTATGTAGAGGTACCTACTTGATGTTATCAGGAATTCAGGACATGTTTATTTTGTTGAGGATGTAAGAAAATAGACGAGGCGTTTATTAGTAACACTTTATAATTAAGGTAGGTAGGTACTTACTTACTTTTCTTTGGTCAAGTAGGTACCTACCTACCCAGGTACCACGGTACACGTCCTTAATCCAAGAATACCTGTAGGTACCTATAACGTAATACCCTTTTAATGTCCAAGGATACCCCACCCATTTACTTTTAATACTTAAGTAGGTAGGTAGGTACCTACTTACATAATTTATTATTTAGTTACCTACTCCTACACTCAGAATACTGTATTCTGAGCTCCTACATAAGTAGGTACATAAGTACCTACCTATTTTGCAAAAAATATAAAAAAATAAGAATTCAAAAATTCTAAATTATTTTTCCAAAACCGACTAAAATCAATGACAAAAATCGTTTTGATGTTCCAATTTGTAGTCCCGCCCGCGTGGCCAACTCTAGCCACTGGCGACGTTTTCAGGATATCTGAAGGCCTCCGTAGGTATATACATACCTACCTACTTAATTAAGATAACACGATTCATAAAATGTTGCTAGCAATATGAACAACAGAATACCTAAGTAAGCAGGCAGGCCAGAAAAATGATTCACTTTTGTTATACGGCCTAATACCCATTTAATTAAATAGGTAGGTAGGTAAGTATATATATATACTTAAGTTAGTACCTAAAGTACCTATAGGTAGGTACCTAGTAGGTATGCTGTGTTGGAATTTCATAAAACTTTAGTGTAACATGACCTTACAACTTTGAATTGTGCTGTCAAGGAGGTCATGGTGTTTTGAAAGAAATATTTCTATGGGATGGGAACTATCCACTGCACAAGCCAAACATTCGTTCTGTCTATTGTTCAACGTTTCATTACAAGAGACATTTTTGTGTAATCGTTGATACCATTGTTATTCGCGTTACATTTTTCTTATGAAATTTCCGTGAAATAGAAGATTTGATGCAAGACCAATGCATACAAAGAATGAAATTGCCTAGTGACTTCCTTGTTACATGTACCTAGACGATGACAAAATTCCTAGTCGACAAACATTTGACCCGAAGAAGATTCGCTAATATTACCTAAGGCCGTATACAGAAAGAAAGCTGGAAACTTATAAGCGCTTACCGGCGCTTGACAACGCTGGTCCGTTCTACACAAAGGAAGCATGTTGAACCTACTTCCATAGCTAATAAAAATGACAAATAACTAGTAGGTATAGTAGGTAGGTAGGTACTTACTTACCGACAGTAAACAAAACCAAAGATAGGTAAGACTTGTCTTTAGAGACATTTAATGTTATGATGATGACTAAAAACCAGTTAACCGAATCATAGTAAGCAAAACAAAACTGATGATCATAGATAACACGTACCACGCGAGGGTCATACGTACGCGAACAATGTCATTGTATTGTAGTAGGTATTGCGCAAGTTTAGTTTAGTCCAGTGACGTAGTCGGGGGCGCCAGAGGGGTATTACGAGTGTACCTACCTATGTAGTAGAGTTTTAATCACGAAGGAGACCTTTTGGTGGATCGGTCGGACTCTTACGTAAAATGGTTTAAAAAATAGGTAGAGACACAGTCAAGTTAGTAAGTAAATAAATAAAAAAATTAAATAAACGTGTTTGAAAAATCTTTACAACAACTAATGAAGCTCTCCAACAAACAACTAGGTAGGCAATCCAAGTGTGATTATCACACTAACAATAAAAAGGTGAAATAGTTTGTGTATGTGTAGTGTACCTAAGTGTCAATGTTAGTTAAGTACCTACTCCTTCACGCTCAAACGGCTGGACGGATTTTAAAGAAATTTGGTACCAGGATAGCTAATAGGCTACTTTTGATCCCGGTATCCAATGGGAACGGGAACTATCTACCGCTGGTAACACCGCAGGGCGCAGCTAGTATGTAAAATAAATTGGTTCACCAATGACTCCTGCCTGAGTTCATACCTGCTAATGTTCCTCACTACGTCCACCTCGTCCGTTGATGGTGCAAGCGAGGCGCCATTGTACCCGAACAATGGGGAAAGCATCGTCCACCCCAGCTCGGGGGCCGTAGGAAGCTAAGTCTATTTCTAGCAGGATTGTTCAGTTTTTAGGCATTGGACAATGCAATCTTCAAACAATACAAATTCTCAAAATAATGATTTCTCAATACGCGTTCTATAAGTACCTACCTACTAGGTAGGTAGGTATGTAGGTAAGTACCTACCTACCGACCTATTTATTTTGTAGATATGTACAGGAAAGGTAGGTATGCTATAACCTACCAAGGAACTCTGATCTCTGTTATTCAGGTGATTTGAACGCGTTTATGTCTTTTGTATGACATTTTAATTTTCATTCAAAAGATTTGAACGAGCTTCATTTTTTTGATCGACCAACTAAAAAGATGTCTAGTGTACCTACCTACTTAGACTTAGTTGGTAAGTCCGTCTTCTTGTTAGGTGCCTAGGTACTTGGTAACCCACCCACCACGCCACTACGGCGAATGGCGCGCATCGCATCCAAGTGCTTGTAGGTAAATCACTCGTACACATAACAAATGAAGGTAAAACTAACCCTATTTGATGCGGTGTCTATAAATAAATAGTCTGCTAGAGATAATTTAACCACAACGTTTGTTTGCTATGTATATGAATGAAGGTACCTAATTGGACGGCTTCTGGCTGAACACTTTATCACAATTGGTTATTTTGTACGAACTTGTATGTACCTACATAACATAAAGTCAGACTTCCTGCGGACGATGTAATTTTTAACCAGTGTGCAATCGGCCTAATGCAAGTTGTTATTTTTATCACCAGATGGGGCTAGTAGCATCCTGTTATAAATTAATTTGGCATTTGTTAGTAGATTATAAATTAGGAAACGGGTTGTAAATTTTAATACTTTATTATTACTTTATAAATTTATCTCAAAAATAATAATTATTCCACAACTCTCATTTTAACATTTAATTGTTTTTATTCTTATTTTACAGATGGCGCGATTCTCAATGTTTGTTTGACAGATAAGTCGTGCTGTCTCTTTCACTTCACTCATTCTCTCTATCAACATCTCTACTCTACACAAAATCACCATTTCACGATGTTTCACGGTTTCACCAAAACCAACCAAACCCAAGTCTTGCCCAAGTCATCCATCAGTCACATTCAGTCAGTTTGTCTTTTTTTCATTATAGCTTGATGGTTTCAGTTGCGTTTGCGTCGTGAAATACAAATAATTTACTTCGATAGGTGTGCTACATAATGTGTTATTCGAAGTGTCCTTACGACGTGTGTTATTGTAATGGATAAGTATTATAATTACCGTCCGATGGATCGGCAAGGTAACTCAAGACGTTCTTGTTTTGATGAGACAAAAGGCTCGTCCTTCACACATTAGTAGAGCATCGTTGTGCAAACAAGCCTCTTATCTACACGCCGAGTACGTTTAGAGGTGATTATGACTATGGTAATGATGTTTACTCACTGCATGTAAGTACAAAAATAATACCTCTTGAAAGTTTCTCTTACAACGCAGATACTAACTTATCTGGTGGCGGGATACTATCGCTTGTTAGTAATTCTCTAATAGAAGCGGTCCATATGCCTCTTACTACTGTATAAATAATCATGGCTAATGTAAAGGGTAGAGTAAAAGCACCCAAAAGTGCCAGTACTAGGCGAGGCCGCGGTAATCCAAAACAATCCTTGACAGGTGTGAAAAAAACTACATATTCAGCAAAGAATGTGAAAGAAAATAGTGTCCCCAGAAAGGCTGGTGATCTCACTGCATTACAGCAAGTTTTGATGCAAAATGAGGCCATTGACTTTGATAAATGCACTGAAAAACTTCTTAAACTGAGACAACCACCGAAAGTACCAAAGAAAAAAAAGAGCAGAAGTAAACCTAAAGTAGAAAAAATACCAAGGTTATCCACCAAAAGTGGACGACTTGTTGGACCTAGAACGAGGGAAGGCTTGAAAATGATTGACACTATTCTGAAAGGAGAGCTGATGATTGAAATAGAGCTACCAGCAAAAAGGGTTGAGCAAGCAGTTGTTACAACTGTAACCAATAATAATGAAGTGGGAATTAATAACCAAAATGGCACACTCTTACAGCCAACCCATGAAAACAAGAAAAAATCACAGTTAAAAAATAATAAACATATTGAGATCCCTGAAAATGAAATCAAAGGAATTCAAACTAGGAGCAAACTCACACTCCCAGTCAAAGATGAAAAAATAAAACCTAAAAGACAAATGAAAACCAAAAATATGAAGATAGACAAAAAATCTACAAAAAATAGCGAAAGGAAGATCATCAAAAGGACTAACCAAAGTGAAAAAGCAGTGAAAACAAAGCAGGTTACTCTCAGTAATGGTTTAGTTCTCACTCTGGCACTGTTTCAGTGTGATTACTGCCAGAAAATGTTCAGTAGCAAAGCATCACTACGGAGACACATGTACACTCATCTCAAACTGAGACCTCACCGCTGCAAGCAGTGTTCAAAGAAATTCCGCTATAAAATGCATCTATACAACCACATAAACAAACACCACAAAGATCTTAGAAACCACGAGCCAATGCTCTGTCAGATATGCGATAAAGAATTCCTTCTACAAGAGAATCTTGAACTTCATTTAACCACTCATATCAAAAACGAAAACTCTTTCAAATGTGTGTATTGTGACAAAAAGTTCTCATATCATCTACTTTTAACACAGCATGAAAAACAGCACCTCCTTACTGGAAAGTATCAGTGCTCGGTCTGTCAGTTGAGCTTCGAATCAATCAACCGCTTGAAATTTCACATGAAAACTCATTTGAAAATAAAGGATTACATCTGCCAACATTGTGGAAAAGAGTTTTTAAGAATGAATTCATTGAGAAGGCATGTTCAGATATGTCACAGCGGCCACCGTCTACAGTGTCCGGTTTGCTTAAAGAAATTGAAGGGTCACTTAACAGAGCATATGAGGACACATAAGCAAGCTAGGCCTCACGAATGCGACCAATGCGGGCGACGGTTTACCCAATCCACCCAACTGAAAGTCCATAAAAGATGCCATACAGGTGAAAGACCTTTTGGTTGCAAGATATGCAATCGTCAATTTACCCACTCGAATTCTCTGATGCTACACATACGCCGCCACACTGGAGAAAAACCTTTTCAGTGCACCCTATGTCCATTATCTTTCTCCCAACTACCCCATATGAAAACCCACCTCATAAAAATCCACAAGCAAGATAGTCCATACAAATGCCCTAAGTGCAGCGCGTTCTTCAAAATGAAGAAGTACATGGAAACACATCTGAAGAACTGCAAAGTCGGCGACCGAGAGCTGACGTTTGAGGAGAAGATTCAAGCTTCAGTGGCTTATGAAGAGGTCAAAATCGAGACGCCAATGAGCATATCTCGAATGCGATACCTTCTGGCTCTGCTATTGACGATGATTGGAAACAAAAAGAGCCTCAAATTTCTAGGTGCGTAATATTTTTTATACTAATTCTAGCACAGTTTTCGTGTGGAACATCGCTTCCTGTGTGTACGCCAATAACGGGAGCATAAATCCCCCACACGTTTCATAGTCACGATACACCCAATCTTACAGAGTTTTTACTCCATACATTAGACATCAACGCGCTCTATGTAGCTACGAGCATTATCTGAGGTCATTGATTTAATGGGTGGAACAAGGTTAATCAATAACAAATGATGCACTGTCATTGAAAATGCAAGTGCGGTGAATCAAAAACCGAACACTGTTTATTATAATTGTATTCTGGGGTGTGAAATATTTGTGTGTATGAGTGTTTGTGACGTAGCACGTTTCATTTCAGAGCTTATATCATGGTTTTTATTTTAGCGAACATTCTAGTCATTAGGCGTCGGCGTTCCAGCGACATGGTAATGTTTCGATGAGTGAGTTCATTCATTGTGATTTTAATTGGTGAAGGATGGTGACGGCTTAGGGAAATGGTACATAATTTAATGAGGATTAGGTAGCTTTTCTTTTGAAGACTGCGGGTGGTGGACTGAAACTTAGCTTCGACCTGTAAATATTAAGCTTTGCAAATGTTATTGATACTGACTGAAATTAGACTTGACTCCACATTAGCGATGCTCTATTGTTGGCCTTGTAAATACGGTAACATCTGTTAGGTGTGAATTACAACTGTTTGTACATACCTACATACAAAATGCTCTGTAAATAGTGTTGTATTGAGCATCAACGTCAACTCAGTCAGTATCACGACTATATTTCATTCATTCTAATGCCGTTTTTCGTAACAGGATTCAACAAACGGCCAATTGAAGAGCTACTTCTCGAGTCTCTCGAAGCCATTGGTCTGAAGCCGTGTAAAGACGATTCTGTATCGCCCATTGTTCGGCTCAAGAACAACATCCATATGCTTCTAGAAGGTACCATCCCAGCGTACCAAATGCAGAAGTTCAAGAAGGAGCATAAGACTACAGAAGAAATTCTGGAGATATTGACGAATGAAAAGAAGAATGATTGAGAGTAAGTGTCGTTCAGGGGTTGTGCAAATATTTTAATAGATGTGTTTTTTTACGTGTTTACTTTTAGACTACTCAGCTTTATTTATGGTCCTTAGCATGGTCGCACTAGACAACGGTTTTCTACTGAAAAGAGAAAAGAAAATGGTTTTTGATAGAAACAAAATAATATACTTACTTAATAATAATCTCCGATCTTAGGAGTTGTTAGGCTTTCTAATAAGTCTATTAAAAGTTCTTGGATATTTCGTTTTAAATGATTTTTCATTTATAATGAAATACCTAAACCTAAGTGTGGTTTTACACTGTAAAATATATACTTTAGCTAAAGTTCTTGGACATTAGGCCTCCCAAATATTGTAATACATTATTGCGTGTATTTTTTACAACCAAAATTGTTGTCTAGAATGATCAATCATGCTTTATGGGCTGAAGACGTTTTATATAGAATCAGATAACGCAATTTACAATGAATAATCGTAAATGTTTAAATTATGCTCTAGTTTGACCTGGACATTGACTATTTAAATATAACAATAAAATAATGTAAGTGAATACCTGCCCAGGTAGCAAGAAATCGTACGCATATATAATTTGTAATTAAACGATCACATTAATCGAAATTGTCGATTGAATATATTATGGTACTTAGGTAAATCAATATTTTACATAGCAAATTTTCCTATGATATTATGCATGTTCAAGAAGTTTTGTAGTAGCAATAGTGACTAGGGTTGGTTGTGTCTTCGCTCAAGTAATGATTTTTTGTCAGTTCTTGACAACTGAGTCATAATAATAAATCACCGTTTGAGACACGATTCAAGCTTGAGTATGGACTCACGAGCCTAGGAAAAACATTTATTTATACTATATTATCATTTGAGTATGTATGCTAACTCTAATTTTATTACTGAACATAATCGAAAAATTAAGGCACATTTATATGAAGACAGTGACCAGTCTTGAGCGTAGCTGCCATGATCAGCTAACCTACTGATTTATCAGAAATATGATTCTAAACCACAAATTAAACGTGTTTATAGGTACTGGTACAGAGGGAAATCCAACAGAATATTTGTCTGACCATGTCAATTTAAAAATTTTCGTCATAAAGGTGAAAGTTTGTGTATGTTTGTTACTCCTTCACGCTCAAACGGCTGGACGGATTTGAATGAAATTTGGTAGGTACCAGGATTGTTTATAGGCACCCTGGATAAAAAAATAGGCTTTTGATCCCGGTATTCCCACGGGTACGGGAACTTTTCACCGCGGGGCTAGTAGGTAATCTATAAAAACATATCTTTATGCTGATTTTATATTGCAATATTAGAAATGCATGCTCCTAATTACTAACTAAATCATAATTGAAGTACTTGGACACAAAATAATCATGTAATAATTTAAGATGGTGCACGAACCAAAAACATCAAACATAATAGTTTTATAGCCAATAGACAATACGGCATACTGTCACCATCCACTGGCATTGCATTAGACTATTCACTGGATAAGTGTAAATCAGCCTTGTTATTCAATTGTTCATAATGTAATGCTATGTGAGTCACACGTCCTGGCACACGAAGGGCGTGGGCATTCGTATCATTGTCTTGTGTATTTGAAATATACCTACCCACTTCTATCGATTTATACATACGTCGGCACTCAAGCCATTAATGTAGAGCGCGTTCAGAAATGAATGTTCAACTTTATTTAGAGTGAGGGACGATTCAAATTCATTTGTTTCTATTCTCGATTCTGATATGAACCACACGCGACCTATGTATGATACTTGATTTTGATTCAAATGAAAGAGATAAGAGTTCACTGGAACACACGTTTTCTTTGAAAGCTCTTTATCATCATGATCGTTGCCCTCGATGGACGCACATGCGGAACATGTAGGTACGCTCTGGGACACTGGGCTTGGAAGATTACGTTCTGTGTTTAGTTAGCTTGGCTAGTAATTATATCTATGGTCTACTCTCTGATCTGATGACGAAGTTTGAAAGCCACGTTTTCAAATTATCATAGCTTAACGGTCTCTTAATGAAGAAAAATAATTTGAACGTGCTTTCTTATGATAGATAGAAGCTCATAAGTAACACGGGACACTCATCTTACTGTATTTTCGTGACTGCACTGAAAGTTAATTTTAGTTTGAAAAGATTATAAAAATGACCAACCTTACAATAATAATAATTGCCAATAAGTATGTAACACATTTCATTATAACTTGTTATTACTGAGTACCTAATTAAAAAGAAAATTCAATTGACACTAACAAATCGTACGATTTGGATGTAGGTAGTGCTCGCATACTGTGTGGTGTGTGGTATTAAAGTAGGTTACTTCTTAGTTAAGAAATTTTAGCTATAATTAAAATATCTTGAATGTGTGACTCTTGGATATTTCGAAATATTTGAAACAATAGTGGAATTAAACTTGCCATTTTATCAAAGTGATCAGCCCAAAGAAAATGTTTTACTGCATTTTAATATTTATGTTATTTAGTTATGTACCTACATAATTTAATTTTATATTTAAACCATTCCGTTAGAGAATGATTGTGCCATGTTGTTGGGTGTTTGATTAAGTTTATATTATTTTTATGTGTGTGTATTTCGTTGTTATTATTTTAGATTATTTTTATAAGTTTTACACTATTGTAACTTGTAAATATTAATATTGTATGCTTAGATTTTTATACATAGATGTGGTACCTACGTATTTTACTAAGATTAGATCTCTAAGTTAATTTTATTCTACATCTGCTTCGCTGGGCCAATGATTTAAAGAACTAACAACGCCTTTCCCAGTGCCATCATCTAAGTTTTTTTTAAATATTATTGATACCTACTTATTTTAAAAGGTATTTAATTAAAGTAGGTACTTGCATATTTTAAATTTGACTCATTCTATTTATAAAAGTTTTATTAAGTAAAGTATATTTCGTATCATATATTTTTGCAGGTGCTTCTTATTTTTTATTACTTACATATAATTTTAAAGTTCTTTGTTTTACAAGATGTTTATCTTATATTATATTATAAAATACAGAGAAATATGTGAACTACGTCCAAAAATATTAATAAATTTTATGTGGGTAGCCAAAGAAAATTGTGTAGGTATTGTGAATTTGTGACCCGCCTCTGTTAATGATCCTATGTGAAAGTTAGTTTTGTGTTAAAGCCCACTTAGGGCCAGTGCTCGCTTTTTCATCAAGAATAATTGCAACTGTACAATATAAACTACTACCTACCTAGGTACTATTAAATAAGAAACCAAGCATGTGTTAATTGCATGTCTGTTGATTTTATTGAAATACAAACTGATCTTAGATGAGCACCGGCCAGAAGTACCAAAGAAAAACGTAAAAATAAATGTTTATTATGTAACCATTTGGTTTTTTACTTTCTTACAAGCTGACCCGGCGCATTTCGTACCACCATAGTTTTCCAAATTGGTCCAGCCATAGAGTTGTACTACTAGTATTCTTTTAACTGTGGTTGTACACAATAGGTGAACCGGTAATTTTTACCGGTTCATTTATTTATGTAGGTAGGTAGGTAGGTACCTATCTAAGATTAATTTTCAGGAATTTACAAAATTTTAAATTCCCAGGATCGAAGTACTTTAGGTAGGTACCTACCTACCTGGTAGCATAAAATGATATCTAGGCACCTATTGTACTTAGAGATGCGCAAATTTTTCAGATCTTTAGGCGTTAAGTAGGTAGGTATAGATCCTTTGAAGATGTACCTACCTCGTAGTGTAGGCGAAATAGTTTGGCCACGAGGAACAGCCCCGTTTTTATTCTCTTTAGATGTACCTATTTATGGGTAGTAAGAGGTAGGTATGTCTAAATTTTTAGTGAATTAAATAATTTGAATGATCACGACTGAATTTCCAATAAGTCCCAACAAGACATTCTCTAAGATCTAGACATATTCTCTAAGCATTTGAACAAAGAGCATAATTATAAAAGTAGTGCATTTAAATCCATTTAATATGTCGAATTAGGAGGCAAAAATAATAACATATTACTGTTCGTCCAGGTACCTAGGTAGGTCCATGCTACCTACATTATTATTCTAAAGAAATAGGTATGTGGTCAAATTCTACAAAAAGAATGTATCAGAAGGACCTATAAAAAAGATTTCTCTAAGCTTGGTAAAAACCAAAGACGATTAATATCTAGGTAAAAACCATGATTCTCATAAAAAAAATACCAATGTATTCATAAAAGAAGTAAAAAGTTCCATGGATGTATTATTTTTTTATAGAAGCAACACTGAATTGATTTGACTTGACTGTCAGATTTGACAATTGAGTTGTGTTCAAGATAAATAATATTGTAGTTTTAGCACAAAAATATAGCTTGCTTTGTCTTTTATAATAAGAGTAAAAGAGTTAAATGTTTTTTTACATGTTTTAAATATAGTAGTTGAAATGGAATAAAATTCCGAATTCAAAAACAATGCAATGATGTGGTGGATGAAAAATAAAATGTTGACGAATCGCTTGAATGAAATTAGATAAAAGTATTGCTTTCAAAGTGTTGCTTAATTACTAATTAAACATGGGGACTACCGGCCAGTCTATAACTTTGGCTAACAGTATTATTGGCGTGGGAATTCTGGCTATGCCCTTCTGCTTTCAACAAGTAAGTCTTCCAGTTTTTATTCCTAAATAAAAATAAAAAGCAAAATATTCTAGCAAAACTGTAACACAATTCAAAGCATTATTGGTCCAACCATTTCGGATTATTTCTAAATAATTATATATCCTTGAACATTTCACACATCTCTATTATCTTAGAGATAAATAGGTACCTAGGTATTTCTAAAATAACTACTTCTCATTTTAGTGTGGTGTATTGCTAGCTGGTCTCATCCTCATATCAATGGGTTTGGTATCAAGATTATGCTCCTACTTTCTTCTGAAATCTGCCATTATAGCAAGAAGAAGGAATTTTGAGTTCCTAGGTAGGTACCTACCTAAATATAATATCAATAGAGTATGAGAACCCCTCAACCCCCTTCAGCATGGTGCTGCCCGAAGGGGAGGGGAAGACCTGACTATGAAGTACTTTCTACTAGACGATGTGCGTCATTGGCTACTATCATGTTAACTGTAAACATATAATAATAATTTAACAGTTATTTGTTTTAATCAGCTTTTTAACTCTATGGGCATTTCTATCTGAACATAACATAATGACTGTGTGAGAGAAGACTCCAAACTATAACTAAACTACTATAGTATAAATTATAATAATCTAAACCCCTATTCATAATAATTTGTGTTTGTAATGAGCTCTAGTAAGGTTGGCAGTTCATTATGAATAACAAGGTAAAAAAATTAAATTATCCGCCAGCACAAAAAAGAAACAAGATACATGATGGGAAACAAAGGGGGAAATGATCAATGGAACATTGCCCTGGAAAGCTCGACGCACTCCACAAACCTGCTTATCGTCAGAAGACTGATTGCAGATATAAATATAAAAAAAAAAAAAAAAAAAATTATTTTCATTTCAGCTTTCCAAGTGTTTGGATCAGCAGGCAAGTTGGCAGTAGAACTTGGCATAATTGGCTTCCTGATGGGCACTTGTATAGCATACTTCGTAGTTGTGGGGGATCTCGGCCCGCAGATTATTTCTAAGATGTTTAACATTAACCAGAGTGATATATTGAGGTAAGGAACTTAAAATGCTTAGATTATTATTACTATTATTAAGCCTTTTCTTAGAACTTTTCGGAGTTTTGTCTAATATTCTATTATGCTTCTCTTGCTTATTCGTTGAAAGTCCGGTTGCCCTTCGGCAAAGGCCTCCTCTAGCCTTCTCCATTCCCATCTATCTAAAATGCTTAGATACTCAGTAGTTTAGTTTTATCTAGTACCTACCTAATAATAGTTCAAATAGTATTATTCGTTTTAACTTTCTCTACATGCTTATCATTCATGCCATATTTGTGAGAACCAGTTTGCCAGCTCATTATTCAGCCTTATCATATTTTTCTATGTAGAAAAAGGTTTTTAGTCTTAATTGTTTGATGTTTTAAAATTGTTATTTAATTAAACAAAATATTACCTAAATACAATTAGGTACTTACTTAAATTGTTCTATTTTGTGATAGACATAATACAGGGGAGGAAATTACTGATGTGATAATGTAGTTTAAAATTCCAACAATGTCTCGAGTCAAGGACTTTTTTCTGGGTCTTCAAAAAGAGACTTGCGATACCTACGATTAATACACCAGGGTCGTATTGTCTGTCATAAAGTCTCTCCCTTAGGTCCTACGGGATTTCCCTCCAATCTCCCTTAAATAGATTATCTGTCAAACTTTTTTTGGCCGATTCTTAAGATTTTAAACCATGAATGAACTTCCAGGACAAGCATAATGGTGATAGTATCTTTGGTCTGCGTGTTACCACTAGGCCTTTTGCGCAATGTGGATAGCCTGAGTAATGTCAGTGCAGCCACTATAGGCTTCTATTTCTGTCTAGTTATTAAGGTAAGTTGGAATAAACCTCTTTTATAGCTAGTTTTGTAAAACGCGCTGCGAACAAGCAGGTGAGTCACCTTTTGTGCACAAGCAATTTTTGTGTATAGTCACCTGAGGTGACACTATACACAAAAATTGCTTGTTCGAAATTCGTCGTACCTATTTGTTGCATAGACACTATAGACATCTATCTATGCGCCAAGTTGTTCAGAAGTACAATCAGCGGCTGTATGTAATATCGATCCTCTATAATGTCGTTAAGCCAAGATAGAAGCCTATAAACTCAACAGATTTAACGTTTTTTGTTATATCTATTAGGTCAATGAAAATAGCAACCATCGAGCTCTAAGAAGCTTCAGTTCATTATGAATAACCCCCTGTTATTACTTACCAGGTGATAGCGGAGGCTGCGACGCAGCTGCCATCTGGTGAGTGGCATCAGAAGATGGAGTTGTGGAAACCGTCAGGGGTGCTGCAATGCGTGCCTATATTCTCCATGGCGCTCTTCTGCCAAACGTAAGATTTTTACCGCACTATGGATACCTACAGTTCTAATTCTGATCGACTCAGATCATTAAAAAAAAACTTCTGTCGAAATTTTATCAGATATAAATTATTATTATTATTATTTGATAGAAATTCTCAGTGATCAGATCACGTTAAAAAAATATTTTATTTACCTGACCCACAACTTTAATCAACTTTCCCTATCCTCAAAGGTTTGCTGGAAGAAAAGAACTCTTGTTAGGGTTAAGCTCGCTTTGCCTTTTAATTTAGTTTTTAAATATATTTTTCTCGTTCACAAAAAACAATGCAGTCACAGTCACTGTGATCTCGATAGTCGTCTCAACTGTCGTTTTTATATATTTTCTTTATTCACTTTTCTTTTTAATTTTCAGGCAACTATTTGAAATCTTCGAGTCCCTTCCATCCCTATCTCTAGAAAAGATGAACGTGGTCACAAAAAACGCTATAAATATATGCACGAGTGTCTACTTCACGCTCGGCGTGTTTGGATATATTGCGTTCTGTTCACATCAAATATCTGGTAAGCACAACACTTTAAAATACTCAGAAAGTAATTATCTGTCTCATAAAAACCTATCCTTTTAGCTAAAGAATGATTTTTCTGTTCATTATCATCTGGGAGTCCATTGGATCCATGGGAGAATGAGTTTTCAAGTGGTATATTATACTATTCTCGATATGTATGGAATGTATAAGTTCAGTCAAGTTACCGGGAGAGGCGCTGCACTGGATTTTATACATTTGAAAATCTGACTAGAAACCAAAAATCTTTATCAAGGATAGGATAACCTACCTTACCTACTATACCACTGAAAATTTTTGTTATGGTTATCAATGAAAAGAAAACGAATATATAATAATCTATATCGGTTTTAAACCAAATACGTCCCAACAGTAATAACAGAATGTTATACAAATTATAAACTAACACAGACTTTTTTATAATACATATTGGTTTTTGATATTGTTTCAGGTAATATCTTGATGAGTTTAAGTCCGACGATGGCGAATGACGTCATCAAGCTGGGATTTGTAATGTCGCTGGCGTTCAGTTTCCCGCTCATTATATTCCCATGCCGGGCCAGTCTCTACTCGCTACTTTATAAAAAGGTGAGTCATAAACCATGTATATGTATATAATTGTATATATGTAGGTATACCAAGTTTCAGGCAAATCAGGGGGGTTAACGCCAGTTTACTCCTCGATACCGAGTCAAGTATCCAAATGTATGTAAATCCAGCGCAGCGCCTCCCCCGGTAACTTGCAAGAACTAAAATTCCATACATTTAATTAACACATAAGCGCGGATAGATTACTACTACACAAAAACCGCCGGTAACCCTACAGCAGGTTTTTACGTCCATCCATCCATATAACCAAAGACGATTAATATCTAGAAGACAGACAAAGGCCATACACAAAATCGTAACCCTGATCCCGCAGTACCAGATAGCCTGGAAACTTTAAATTTTAAAATTGATGTTTTAAAGTTTCCAGGCTATCCGGTACGGGTTACGATTTTGTGTATGGCCTTTGTCTGTCTTCTAGATATTAATCGTCTTTGATATAACCTACAAACTTTCTCGTTTATAATATCAGTGAGATTTCAGGTACATTCATCTCAGCACGACAACATAATCAACCACTCCATCCCGGAGACGACCTTCCGCTGCATCACAGTGGGCATCGTCGCCGCGGCGCTGTGCGTCAGTCTACTCATCCCGGACATAGAGCTGGTGCTGGGACTGGTCGGGTCCACTATAGGAGTGCTGGTCTGCATGGTGTTCCCGGCCGCTTGCTTCGTGAACCTCACCTTTAAGAATACTAATGAACGGGTGCTGGCTAAGGTACTGGGGAAAATTGACATTGGTCTGATCTAAAGCGTCGATACACTAGGCTGCTTTACAAGCTACAAGCCAGCGAATTGGCGAGCATTTTACGAACTGCTTTTTAGTATCCGATTGTAAAAAACCTTGTCAGAAAGCCGGGCTAATTTACTCGCCATTCGCTGCCGTGTTGGCTTGTAAGCTATTCATCGAGCTAAGCTAGTAAAGTAGCCAAGTGTCACCATTAACACCACTTAGCGTGGGATAAGGGCAGGAGAATGATAATGATGAAAAGGAATAGGCGATTCTTTGTAAAGTTAAAAAATAAACGCCAAAGTGCATTTGATAGAGCTTTACAAGTTAAATTTTCTTGTATGAAGAAAAAAGCCATCTTGCAGAAACTGAGCTAAAACCAATCAAAGATGCCAATCTCACAAGAACTCCCTAGCAGTCATGAAAAATCATAAATTGTTTTTTTGAAAATGTTTTTTCTTTTACAGGCAGTTTTAGTCCTAGGTCTGATTATATTGGTGCTCGGCACATATGCAAACTTAGAAGCGGCAGAAGACAAATTAGACAAATACGATGAACGGTACATCACTCAGGAACGCATCGACAAAATCGTAGAAGACTTCTTTGAGAAACGAGGAGAGAAAGTAGACGGTATGTTAAAGAAAAACTAGTATCTTTCCCTTCTTGAAATTAGTTTAACATTCAGAGAGCATGATCAGTCTTAATTAGTAGCCATTTTCCGGCGCTTAATTTTAGTTATTTTAAGCGTGACACGAAGAAATAGGGGTTCATTTTTATTTAAATAGATTTCTGTTTTCTTACAGAGCCATACCATAAACAAGTTCCAAAGAGAGAGCCAGTGAAACTAGAAGCACATAAACCGAGCAAAATAATCGCCAAAGATTCTGAAGTACAACCCCCGAACCCCGTCCCGCCAGAGTCCAAATCCAATGAAGTGAAATCTCCAGACAATAATGATCAAGTGAATGATAAGTTAATGAAAGATGTTTTATTACCAGAAAAAATAAAGGAAGACGAAGCAGCAGATAAAGTCTCTGAAACACATCCTAAGAACGTAAAAGGAAAGTTACATGATGCAAAACTCGCTAATGGGAACATAGAGAATAAACTTCAAGAAAAGACAGAAGTGAAATCCAATGAAGAGATAAAACATGAAAAGATTAATCTAGAAAAGCAACAGAAGCTGATTGAAACAATGAAACAACACGGAGAAGAACAGAAAGAACTTATGCAAGAACAAAACGAAATCATGGCTGAAATTATCAAAAATAAACAAGATGAGAAGCCGAAAGTAGAAGCATCTCCTGAAGCTAAAGTTGAACCAAATGAGGCAGATGATAACAAAAAGTTGGTGGAAAAATTAAAGAAGCAAGATGAGCATCACAAAGAAATTCTAAACGAATTAATAAAAACTAAAAAAGATTTTGATAAGAACAAAGAAGTAGACAGTAAAGAAGCTAAGAAAATAGCTGTAGAAAGTATTAAACAGATCGCTAACATCGCAATTGAACGATTAGGTGGTGTGACAGAAAAAACAGTGGCCCAAGACGCGGATAAAAAGGCTGAACGCTTAGAGCAGCTAGCCAACGGAGCTATAGAACAAATAGCAAAGAAAGCAGTTGAAACTATCGAGGCTATAAAAGAAATCAAAGAAAACCCAAACGAGAAAAAACAAGAAAACGAGGAATTAAAAGCCTTTGAAACTATTGAAAAAATTATCAATCAGAATGTACCAAAAGCGCCCAAACCGAGTCCACAACAAGTCGTCGAATACGTAAATAATCCTGTTCAAGTAAATGAAAAGAAAACACAGCAAGAAAATGCAAACCAACAAAATATAAAGAAACATTCACACTCACCTGATGAACCCCAGTCGTATAAAGAAGGTGAAGATTCCCAAGTTGACGAAAACAAGTTAAACCAAAATATACCAATACCTTTAGCTATGAAAAATCTACAAGATGAAAACGCCAAGAAAGAGGAACTTAAAGCTGTTCCTAGACAAAAGAGAGAGGTAGTTGATTGCACAAAAACAATATCACTAGAGCCTGCTGATAGGAAGATATGTGAAAGTTTACTTAGTCCGAAGTTTGATAACAATATCTTGCCTAAAGTAAATTTAAATGACGCGCTATCGAGGATGCCTTTAGACATGCATCATATTGGTAGATCACTTAAGAACTTTAACGAAAATGAAAAGGACAGAGATAAAAAGTGATACTTTTTATTGCATTTATTTATTGTTAGTTGCAATATTTTGTTATGCCATTTAAAAGTAAAAATAAGTATTGTTATAAACAGAATTGTGTAACTTGTCTGTACGTTTGCATTTTAACATGTTTGTGTGATCTCAAGTATGTATTTTTATATTTAATGATAAAAGTAGTAACAATTTGGTCGATTAGTATTTGCTACGAAAACGTTTGAACTTTTACGCATAAATTATTATTTATTTAAAATAGTTTAAATGATCGACTGATTGTCTATGAAATAAATTATTTTTATGTTATAACTCTTTTTTTATTTTTGACTTTTTTTTTACTGAATATGGTTAACACACAAAAAAATATTATGCAATATTATAATAATGGTAAATGGCAAATGCAGAATACAACCCTTTAACTTAATCTATTATACAAAAAATAACTTAAAATAAATTAAATCACTTCTTAGTTTGTTCAACTTCTTCTAAAACGGGCATTTTCTTAGATCTGAAACAAAGAAAAAATCTCAGTAACCCTTTGCTATTTAAATCCTAATTCAATAAGATTTTTAATAGCAGCGATGGGTTTGCAACCTGTCAAGTGTTACGTACGAAATGCAAATTGATAACTTGTACTAAAGTATCTGAATTTGTAAAACGTCGTCTTTTTTGATTTCGATTAAATACGTGTCTAACATAAACATGATCTTATTGCATGCACTCTGATTTTCACTCCTAATTCCCAACTAACAGTGTATGTGTATTATTACTACTATGCTATAAGTGGAAACTTTTAATTGGCCTTCAGCAAACCTGTACCTCCATAAATAGGAGCATGTAAAATTGTTTATTAAATTTTAAATTTTATTTAATAAAAAATTTTTCCATGTTCCTTGTCTAGCTGTAAGTTTTCCTAGGCCTTTACCACCAGGTTCTTGCCTGATTCTTTCCCTGGTGTAGGGAGTCGCGTTGGAACAGGCATTAGAATCACCTAGCATGTAAAACGATACTTAAGTGATCCTTGAGGTCCTACAAGAATAAATTATTTTTCTTTCTTTCTTACATCTTTACTAGATGATTTATACAGAGTCAGGAGGCAAGCTTTTGCCTACACTTAACGGGACACAGTAGTGCCTGTACTTACTGTATACTTTAAAAATAAAAATGAAATAATGACCTGTTCCGTCCAGTCTGGCTGGTGTTGGATTGTGTGGAGGCCCGTCGTCCGCGCCGCGCCGGCGTGGCCGGCCCCTCCGTCTCGGACGTCGCGGGAGACTCGATCGGACTGCCCACATCGCTCCTCTGTACCACAAAATAGACAATATCTCTATCTCTACATCTCTCATCATTAACATCCACTTTTAACCCACTGCTCGGCCTCCCTTCGTAAATACCATTCGCCTCTATCCTTCGCTAGTCTTAGCCACGTGCAACCCACTGTTTTGCGGATGTCATCTACCCATCGAGCCGGTGGACGTATTACGGTGTCCTTGTCTACATCTCTACATAATAAAACTGTAACACGTCGATGTCTGTACATTTGAGATATTAATGAAAAACTAATAAGGGGGGGTCTTTATTAAAGCTACAAAAGTCAAATTCTTTTCAACGTCAAATGCTTTTCAACATTTTTCTCTGTCTGTCTGTATGTATGTTTGTTCCCGCATCACGCAAAAACTACTGCATGGAATTGAATACAGTTTTCACCGATGTATTGCCAGAGGTCTAACTTAAAAAATAGGCGCAATTTTACCGCAGGTTTACCCCTTTAGTATTGCAAACACGCAAGCGAAGCCGCGCAGGTTTACTAGTTAATAATAATATATCCTTGGACATTCCACACAGCGTCATCTAGTCCCAAGCTAAGCAATTTATACATACCCTAGAGTCAGTAGACTGCCTCCGTCCCTTGGGCGTGTGTAAAGCTTCGATGGCGCGGTTGAAGGAAGCGCGGCGCCCGCGGGCAGGACTGTCGGTCCCGCTGAGGACCGGGGACCCTATTGGACTTACTTCTGCAACAAATCAATTATGAAAATAAATAGAATAGCATAAACGAAATCTTACTAAAAGTTAACAGCTCCGGCAGGATTCGAACCTGCGTAGATACAAGCGGTCGCTCTTAAGCCTAGCTGCCTGACCACTAGGCTACGGAACCTGAATTAGAATCACCTAGCATGTAAAACGATACTTAAGTGATCCTTGAGGTCCTACAAGAATAAATGATTTTTCTTTCTTTCTTTCTTTCTTTCCTGTTCCGTAGCTTGGTGGTCAGGCAGCTCTGCTAACTAGCTATCTATTAATGACGAAGTTTTTTGAGCCGCATAAAGCCCTCCGTCATGGCTTATCGACTTTAAAATCCGGGACCGATAATATAACGGGTAGGTACCACGCGAGCGAAGCCGCGGGCGAGTAAGCTAGCCTATAATTCTAAGCAGGCATTTTTAGAATACAATTTTATTGCAGGAATTTGTAGGTTTACTTACCAGCGACATCTACCGATGCGATTCGCCTATGTATCTTAGCCGCTTTCACAACTGTTCTAGCTTCGGAGTTAGCTCTAGCCGTGCGAGCTGGAAATTAACACCAAGCAAATGTACAGCGTGTAACACAATTATTTATCAAAACAAATAATTGTGTAATTTTGTGAGATATTTAAGACGATGATGACAGATGACGGGACGAACTAGACGCCTTTGAGTGGGACTGGCGGACGAAGGCACTGGATCGGCGTGACTGGCGAATGTGGGGGGAGGCCTTTGCCCAACAATAGGATAGGTAGGCTAGTAGTAATGGTAATAGCAATGACGTGTATCGTCCTTGGTAATAGTAATGAACAAAGAAACACACAGGAACAAAGAATACCTAAATACACTTCTTAACCTGAACAAGTAAATAAATAAAAAGGTTACCCTTTTAAGTACATGTACTTTTTGTCTTATTCGTAATGGTTCGAGTGTACAATAATTAATTATAAAAATTTCAAGAAAAAGTAGGAGTTATTTTTATGGAATTTGTCTATGTACTACCTAAAAACAAAAAACTTCATATTTCATTTTGAGATCTTGTTTGGTAGAAACCCTATTTAAGGTGCCTGTATGCGTGAAACTAGCACCGCCGCCGCCTATTTTATTTTATTAAGAGTTCGGTGACGTGGCTCGGCAAAGTCAATGTGACGCGCGTTCTAAAGAGCGTGTAATAGTAAGAGACGGAACTGCCATATAAAAAAAGATCTATGAAAAAAAGGAATTTGCTTTCAACGTTACAAAACCAAACTACGCCATACTGCCAACATAGTAAAAACAAAGCATTATGACTAGAGATGTACCTTAGTGACTATCGATAATTTATCGATATCGGCTCTAGGTGGGATTTCTGGATTCCATAATTCTTATTCATGATTTTTTGTATTTCTTACAAATAAAAGAATGAAATTTATCTATTAATTTATTTGAACATAAGTTATTTCGGTGGCGATAAATCGATCTAGCTAGGATTCATTTTTAGAAAACGACGTTTTATCCGTGTTTTCAGGCAATGATTGTCATCCAGGTACTTTCATTATAGTGACGATGATCATCAAGCTTTTGTTTATGCTTCGCCATGCTGCTTCGATTTTTTTGTATAGGTTTATAGGTTATCTGCAACAAAATTTGTTGTATTAATATATTAAAAAGCATCAAAGATAAAGATAATATTTCAATGATAAAACACTTAGGCTCAACTCACACCAAAAGAGCGGCGAAGCGCAGCGAAGCGGAGCGTGGTTTCAGTGTCATATGAATTTTAACTTTATTTTTATTACTATAATTACTATAATAGGTAAGTACTTATTATCGCAGAGAAGGCGCGCGTATTCGAATTCGCTCGGTCTCGGACTAGGTCGAGTTTCTCATGCGATAATAAGTATATAGTAGGTAATGAAAATAAAGTTAAAATTCATATGACACTGAAACCGCGCTTCGCTTCGCCGCTCTTTTAGTGTGAGTTGAGCCTTATGCATCCGTCCTAATAGAACGCGATTACGCCATTATCGCATAAGTAAGCGATGCGACCATCGTGTCGGTCACGTCATTCTAGTCTTCATCGTTCTAGCATCACGTGAATACTGGTTAGGACACCTATTCCATATCAGAATGTTTTGATAAAAAATTAACATGATATAATGCAAAACCTACTAGGTACCTATAAAATAATGTCTAAGTTGCGTAAATTATGGTTTATGTATCTAAACAAAAAAAAACTTTACAAAACATAGCAATCAAACAAATTAATTAGAACGAATCATTTCAGTTTCGTAAAACCAAATATCGATATCGATAAATCTAGGTTGATGTGTGTCAAGCACTATGTATTGTTTACATGCGTTATGAGGATAATTTTCTTGCAAAAAACACTGAAACCTTTACGAATTGTATCATAAGTTTACTTAATTTTGATATTAAATGGCATAAAATTGCTTACCAATCTATATCTAATGGAAATTTAGACATAAAATAAGTTTATTGTCATCCAGATGGCATGTTCTTACACCACACATTTCACATGTTATTTTAGTCATTTTACTTCCACGATCAAACACTATAACAGCCTACAAGATAAATTAAAGTTTTAGACAGTATTTAGTGAACTATAAGTGGCAATTCTGAGTGTCGCAAAAGCTAAACTAAGCTAACTAAAATTGTTGCCGTCCCTTTCATAGCGATGGGAATAAAAAGGATGGCAATAATTTTAGTTAGTTTAGTTTAGCTTTTGCGACACTCCGAATTGCCCTCATTAGCGATTTTATAACAAAAATGTATGTACGAAACAAACAAGACTTTGTGAAGTTTTTGAATTGACACAGATTAAAATGATTGATGACGGTGTACTTCTTCGTTCTTATGTTCGTTCATTCGTTCTTACTATATTCCGTCTATGTCGGAGTGTCCTACTTTAGTATAGCTCTTTAGAGTTTCCAGTGCTCTTCGTTATTTGAACGGGTTACGGAACGGCCATAAAAAAGAAAGCAAATTTCTTACAATCGTGTTTTCGTTCAAAGTTGGCACTAGTATAGTTGTCATAGCTATTTTGCAAGAAATTTGCTTGTCTCCCGTAGTCCCAAAAATTATGACTGAAAATTGTTTTTATTCTTCACACAGTGTTGTTTTTCTGTTACTAGACCATATAAGCTATGTTTCTAACAGAAGGAAACTTAAAATATTCTAGTGTTTAATACTAAATAAATGTAAAGAAAACATGTCTTCTATGATGTAAAAATATGCAAAATACGATTCGGTTTAATTTCACTTTAGCTAAGTATTTTGAAAAAAGCTTCTGGCAGAGACCTAGATAAATGCTATCCTAATACGAATAATACCATACTATGCTGAAGATATGCGCAAATTTCAAATGGTTATGGTATTACGTTTGTATGGGTAACTCGTACAGCTCAGAAGCCTTAATACGTTGAACAAAGGAATAAAAAAAAAACAAAAAATATGTTCCGTTTGTTAAATAAAACTATCATAAGCTTTTTTTAATACCTATGTAATAGTTTTTGATGTGATTAAATGAGTATAGACCGATTTAATTGAACGAAATGTATTTATGGACTAACTAGAGCAGCCATTACTCTTGACAGTAGTAACCGGAAGTACAATCATATTTCTTACATTCAACCGGACTAAAAAAAACAACCGGAACACACTAGTGTTGCCATTACATATCAATATCACATTGTATTTTTAACGGTTTTATTTTGTAACAGGGCGGCGGCGGCGCTAGTTTCACGCATACAGGCACCTTTAAATATGGTTATTAGTTTAAGAGTAGCCATGCAACTACAAAGCATACTTACATCTCATCCGGCTAGCGTCAGACGCGATGGACTCCGGCGACATACTACTTAGCTGGAGTTCGTCTTCATCCGGGGGGCCTAGTAAGCAAGTTAGTATAGTGCAATAGAAATAGTACCTACTGTGAGGCCAGAATCGAATGTAGGTATAGGTCGCGCCACGTAAAAAGAGCGCTGGCTGTCAAACTGCGCAGTGGTCGATGATTGGTGGAGAGGTAACGCGGCGCACTTCATGTCATTGATTTAGCGAGTGCTATTGGTTCGTCAGCGAGTGAACACAGGCGCAAACATACCCCCGCTACTTCCCCGACCGCGCTCTTTTTACGTGAAATAAACAAATAAAGTATGAGGAATGTAATCACATGGAGTTTCACAAGAATATGAGAAGTATTAAAACTATAAGATCAGTTTTTAATACAATGGCTCTTAGCGGAAGTTATCAGAATTCAGTGCGACATACACTTCTCGGAAAGCATTCGATTCGAAGATTTTCTTCAACAAGTAAAAAAAAAACCTACAGATCCTCAATTTTTAACGGGACTTCCTCGGCCCTTTTAAACATAATTATATTTAAAAAAATACAATGAAGTCGGTTAAAAAACTGTCTCTTTTCAGCGAAGAAACGTCAAAAATCTTTGAATCTAATGCATTCCGAGAAGTGTGAATCATCCTTTAATTATCTGATCAAATCTTTGTGTGGAGGTGAAGTAAAAGTGGTACAATTTAGTTAGAGCATGCGTTATAGACAGGCTCACAAGCTTACTAAAGACTTATTTCAATATCCCTGAGTAAAGTGTTGATTAGTTACTTCCTAAGTAACAATTTTAAGTAAAGGTAAAGAACAACAGTTATAATTTCTGCTGATTAGGTTAGTTAACCCAACAAGCGTTAAATGTCATAGGCACGGGACTTGTAACTTAATTGACAGTTTAACTTGCGACCATACTCAGAGATAGTGAAACAAGCAATAACTCTACTCACTACAAAGTTTGCGCAAATGCAGTGTAAATTAAGTCCATGCAATTCGATATTTTATTGAAATAAAACAATTTATTTACAGAAACTAACTACTACATATTTACATAACTGTACAAAATACAATTAGAACCAGTTGAGCCACCTAAGGATTTAAACTTTATAACTTGAATATTATTAATGGGTGCCATTGCCATGGCGGAGGCCTTAATTCAACATTATCATGGTACATTCTTAGATCATAATTATGATCATCATACGAGAGTCAAGGTTTTAGGCCGCCTTAAGGCCACTGCCATCGCTTGAAAATAAAAAGAGGAAAAACGAACTATCTTTGGCTGCTAAAGGTTTTTAACCAGTTATTTTTGTTTTCTTTGAAGTATAAACCGAAAAATCTTTTATGCACAACCGAGATTTAGGCGAGCCATAGATGATCAATTACATTACACAACATCGTGGACTGTTTGGTTATTATTGAAGTCATATTGCGACAAAAATATTGCGCAAACTTATTGTAAGTGCAGGGCCCGCCTTAAACGAAACACGGTCAGCATAGCTTTCACGGGTCTAATTTGATTTGCTTGTTTAAATACGAGCTTTTTCCTATGGTTGCATATGACCTACCATCATAAGACTCCTTGTTGAGCAGACTGATACGATCTATTGGCTGCAGGTCGAAAGCACCTTGCCTTTCCTCTTCTTCTTCGTCTACACTTGACCTAGAAGCAAAACAACATAACTACCCATATCGTATTTAGATTTTAGAAACAAATACCTGCAAATAAAAAAATATATATTTACAAACAAATATCTGCAAATAAAAAAAAATATGATCACGACTGTATCCCAGGGAGCGGTGACATATCTTCAGATCTTTAGATCCTTTTGAAGATGTCTAAGGTGGTAGTCAGAGGTATGTCTAAATACATTATGGTACATGCCCATATTTTGCAGAAGTTAACATTCCATTCACGACAGAAAGATTGCTTGTATCATCGCGGGTTCGAATCCCGCCGGAATCGAAACTTTTAGTAACATTTTCCATTTTTAAGGATATCATCTTGATCAACAACTTATGATCAGTAGAAAAGCTAAGATTTCTCACCGAGAAGCACGAGAAGCGATGTTGGCTCGGCCACGCGATGTTTCTAACATTGCTTTTTGTGTGCGAGTCAGTCTGGAAATAACAAAACATATATTTAATACGTACTTAGCTAATAAGCCGTGTTGGTCGAATGGGATAGCGCCTTGACTCTCGATCTTTAGACCGTGGGTTCGAATCCTAGCCGGTTCGGCAAAAAGTTTCTAGTAACTGTCCATGTAGACACATTAGTGGCAATTCGGAGTATCGCAAAAGCTAAATTTAACTAACTAAACATGTTGCCGTCCCTTTCATAGATGGGAATAAAAAGGATGGTATTAATTTTAGTTACTTTAGTTTAGCTTTTGCGACACTCCGAATTGCTACTATTATTTGTTCTTACGCATATGTATAACAGTATCATCCAGCCTTACACAATCCAGACCCAAAAAATCCTTTTGTTTTTTTGTTTGTACCTGGATTGTTTTTGGTTGAGATTTGAAACCAAACTATGACCGGTTCGAAAGCCAAGGTACTTATCCCACTTGGACAGCTCGACATTACGAATTGGTACTGCTTAAGTTTGTGTACTACTAATTTTAACTTTGATTTTCTGTGTTGACATTTTTACTTTGATTTTGTGTGTTAACAATATATCTTATGAATCTTACCTACCTATTGGATCTTAGTTGTCTGAATAAATGATATTATTATTATTAAATTACCTTCTAGCTCCCGAGTATTCATTCACATCAAGAGCACTATGCTCTACTTCAGGTATCACAGATAGGTCCGGTTTCGTGGCAACCGTAGATTTCCTCCCCCGTCTCTTCCCCTCACTGGCAACACTAGAAGCCATCGAACTTCCAGAAGCCACGCTCTCATTATCATCCAATTTCTTCGCGCGACGCTTCGGGGTCACACTCACTGACTCGTCGATAGAACGATTCGATTCGTCATGTTCTCTCATTTCGCGCGACATTCGACGAGTTATAATCTTACGGACTTCGGTGCTTGAAGGTGTTCTTCGGCGAGATGGTGTGACGTTTTCGGGTGTAGTCTCCTCTGATTGGCTGGATTGCGCTCGCTTTCTTGTGATTGGTGTTTTTGCTTCTTCCATTTCTATGTTCTTGCTTGCAGATATTTCTTCTTCGATTATTGGCAACTCATCAGTTTTGGTAGTTTTGGAAGGTTTTTTGCGTGTTGATGGCGTTTTTGGTCCGTCTGTCGGCTCATTGGATTCTTTTGGCTCGGTTTCAGTTGACTTGGTCCTGGATTGAGCTCGTTTACGAGTGACTGGAGTTTTTTGTTCGTCTGTTTGTTTCGGCTCAATTTCCGAGGTGCTAGAGGATGTAGCTTCGATTTCCTTAGGAACGTCAACTTCTGTAGATTTTGCCCTCGATTGAGAACGCTTTCTTGTTAAAGTTTTCGGCTCATCTTTATCTTTGGGCTCAACATCACTAGATGTTGTGGGTTCTTTCTCTTTGGGAATCTCAACATCAATAGATTTTGCTCTGGATTGAGATCGTTTTCGTGTAGGAGTTTTTGGCACATCTTTTGTATCAATTTCAGAGTTGGACGATGTTGATTTGACGCGTTTTCGCGTACGAGTCTGTTTCATCTTTTCTTCTGAAGATTGAGATTCAGTGATTGTATCAGTTTCATCTGTTTCCTTTGTTTTTGAAGCTTCTGATACAACTTCGGGTTTCGAAGTTTCCACGATTTGAGAATCTGTCTCCATTTTTTCAATTGTTTCTGTTTTTTCAGGTTTCTCAGTTACTGACTTTGATTTTTCTTGTGCTATTTGTGGTTCCGCTGTTTTTTGTAGAATTTCTTTTGTTGATTCTTGCTTAGTTACATCAGATTCAATATCCATTTTTGTAGTCGCTTCAGGAGATTCAACTGTTTTTGTCTCCTGTAAGGTTTCAGGGACTTTTGTAGCTACTGGCTTCTCTGGTGCAATTTCTACTTTTGAGGTTTTTATGGTTTCTTGTTCGGATTCCTTTGTAGATTCCAATTTGGATGTGTCTTGTGTTTCTAATTTTGGTTCTTCTTGTAAAATTACTTCTTTTTGAACGGATTTAGCTTGAGTAACTTCTGATGTTTTTATGGTTTCTTGATCTGATTTCTTTGAAGATTCTGATTTTGATGTTTCTAATTTTGGTTCTTCTTGTAAAATAACTTCTTTTTGAACGGATTGAGCTTGAGTAATTAGTCGCTTTTCGGCATCTACTTCTTTAATTTCAGTGTCAATGGCCGTTTGAGTCGATTTCGGTACATCAATTGACATTGGTTCTGGCTGAGGTGTATTTTGGACTACATTTTCGCTTTGCTCTTCAGTTACTGCAAAACAAATAATAAAGCTTTACAATTTAAGTCAACAATCTGATAAAACTAGGCAATTTGATTCTTTTGATCATGTCATATTAAAGCTTTGAAAATCACTTTACACATATTTGTTAAAAGCTGTTCAACAGTAAATTTTAAAATGTACAGTGTTTCATCAAAAACATTTGCAAAGAATGTCAAATAAAGTAGCGTCGCAAGTAATATAGAATGAAACCTAAAATGGACAAAGCATCGGTTAATCAGGTTAGCAGCTTTCCTAATGGCTGCAAAGATTGTTATTTGAAACAAAATTATTAATTATCAAAACCTTACCTTGCGCTTCTGCTTTCTTGCCTTCTTCACTCTCTATTTTTTCATCAGAATAGTTGAGACTTAGTTCATGTTCTGAACTGGAGTTATCATCAGTCATCAGAGAAACTTGTGCTAAAGGATCTAATTCTACTTTCTTTGAAACTTCAATATTTTCTACTATAACATCTCCTGTTTGTTTCAAAATATCGACTTCAACTTTTTCAGCGTTAACTTCAATAGCTTTATCATCTTGAGACTTAGGTTTGATAGAATCTTTGCTTGGCTCAGTTTTGTCATGAACTACAGTAGAGTTATCATCAGTCATAAGCGATATTTGTGCTTGATCTAATGGATTGGTCGCTTCAATTGGCACGGAAATGTCAGCTGCCACTGAATTATCTTCTGTCATAATTGAACTTTGCGCTACATCAACTTTAGCTATTATTTCTGTTGTTATTTGACTTGTGGGAACAATTTCAATATTTTCATCTACATCAGAATCATTATCTTCATCAGAATCCGATTCATCTTTCTTAGACTGACTGGAATCTGAATCAGATTGTTTAGAGCTTTCCGAGTCGTCGGAAATAGACTCAATCGGGGACTGACTTGAGTTTTCATTTTTCTTTGATATATAATCTTTTTCCATGATTTTGACGAGCATTTCCGAAGTGATTAGCTCCGGTTTATCGTATGTCGGTGAATAGTCCGAATCGGAGTCGGCGTCCGAACTTAAGACTAATGCTTCGTCATTGGGAGGTGACTGTAAACAAAATGAATGTTAAAGTGATAAACAATTATAAGTATCTCTAAGAATTAATTTTAATATCTATTAGGCGTATGGAAAAAGGAGACGTGTGGTATTTAGATAAGATTACATAGATCTATTAGATTAACTAAATTTCTATTAGACACAATAACGAAATATTCTGCTTAGTTGAATTGATGGTGAATTAGAGGAGTAGAAATTAGAAGGATGTGTACGTACGTAGCTTTTTTGAAATTTCAATAAATAATCGTAACATCGAGACAAACTAATTACATAAAAGTTTTGACCTAGAAAGAAACTTACAGCACTTGAGCTATCTGTCCCAACTTCATCCGATTCTCCTTCCGACGATCCGTCATTATCTCCCTCACTACTTTCTTCTTCCTCTCCCTCGCTCTCGTTATTCGACATATCTTCTATCTCATGTATCTCCCTTTCGATATCCACTATTTGCTCCTTCTCTTTCTGTTCTCGATATTGATTCGTCTCTGTCATATCTACGTCACTGTCATCAGTAATAAGACTAGATACGTTACGAGTTTCGGCCATACTACTTTGTTGGCTATGGAGTACAGATCCGAATGTATCCGTAGGTGTTTCTAAAGTAAACTTAGACAAATCTTTTGTAGGTGTTTCTTGAATGCTCTGAGATGTTTCAGCAACGCTGCTTACAAAACTATGTAGCACAGATTTCCCAAAATCTTCATGAATAGTAAACGCTGGTATCTGTATTTCGACGCGCGATTCTGTTATTTTTTCTTTCTCCTCGATACTTTGAGAGAAATCGCCTACGCTGCTTTGGTAGCTGCGCAGAACGGATTTTTCGAAGTAGGTTTCTTGTAGCGGAGCGAAAGTAGGCAATGGTTTTAGATTAGGGTCAGTATCTTTGGGTTCTTTATCGACTGACTCGGATAGGACACTATCGTTCGAGCTTTGTAGAACAGATTTGTTGACTATAGGTGATAGAGTAACGTCCATTAAACCTGGTATTTTCCTCAATGGTTTCATAGGTGTGCATTCAATAGCGACTTCTTTGGATTCCTTGTCTCTACCTTCGGAAGTTTCTGCCTCAAGAATCTCTAAAGTTTGCTTTGTTTTGGCAAATGTGTTTGCTTCTAGAACTAGTCGAGATAAAGATTTCCTGGTTCTAACTGAACTTTCTTTTTTAGGTGACATTTTTTCTGGTGTTTTCGAACGACTCCTACAATGAAAGTTGGTTGTTTTAGACACATTTATTACAGCATTATTAACATAACAGTTTAGAAAATGTATGAAAATTCACGTTAGAAACTTTACCGTAAGCTTCGTGGACTTGGTTTTGCGACGGGTTCTGGAACCACTTCCATTTCAGGAGTTCTTGATCGACTCCTAGAATAAAATAGTAATGTGGTATAAATTTTAAAATAGTAACCAATAAATAAGGCTGAATAGATAAGGCTGAATATATTCAGATAGTGGCATTGGTTTTTTAATTGTTACGAGGTTGGGTTGTGTATTTGGGTGCTTGGATTCTGTAGCGTGAACATTAGACAAAATACCATTGTACTATACAGAGGAGAATGCTATTAAGTAAGTTTGTTTGAGCTCTGGTGACGGAGTTTTTAAGCCGCCTAAAAACCTCCTTCTTTAAAGTCGGCCACACTTTAAAATCAAAAAAGCCTTGACCGTCAATTTAACGTGCCCTTGAAGCACGAAAGCGCCCAGCTGTTAATTGCGGTCACCCATCCAAATTGTGATCGCGCAGAACGTCGCTTTACGATCTATTAAGAACGTCTTAGAAAGCTTCGCCACGAGCTCTTCGATAATGATATCGTGGGAGCAATACGCACTATTGAAAATCAAAATAATAAATGAAATCATTGCGGTAGACATTTATTCTTTCAGATCTTTAGCCATTTTTAAATCCTATGAAAATGTCTAAACGGATATAGAATAGAAGAATGATAATCTTGAAATGAAAAAGGTATGTCTAAATACATACTATACTATAGATGGTTATTCATGTATACCTGAGACTTCTAGGCGATGCGGAGGGTGAATCGCCGCCAGACTTAGTGGGGGATTCCTTGATGGCTTCTAAACGAGGCGATTCACTCACACATTTGTCTATACGCTCCGGTGTACGAGATCGGCTCCTATTAAATACGATTGTTCAATAAAAATTTCTATTTTTTATATGAAACAATTAAATAGTAGTGTTTCTTTGAATTAGTTCATTAATCAAGCGCATATACATACATAACATCATTAATTAAGAGTATCATCTGAGAAATACTTCTCAACAAATCTATACACAAAAATAAATAAATATCCTCGGACATCTTTACACAAATCAACTTAATAAAATAAAATTTCTATTTAAATTCCCACGAATATTAACAAAGGACGGAACTATTGAGGCAATTGTAAGTAAATAATGGTGTCAATTCAGATGTCGCCAAAACAAACTTAACTAATTTGAATGCACTAAAAATGTTTTAGTGCTGTCAAAATAGTTTAGTTTAGTTTTTGCGACATCTGAATTGACACCAATGGTACCTCAAATTCCTTGGCACACTGAGCGTGGATCTTTCTGCATGTGGTTCGCTTTCTGTTTCTTGCTTAGGCTGTTCTATTATAGGAGGCAACGGCGACGACCGCGGACTTAGCTCGGGAGTTTTAGATCTGCTTCTAAAAGATAGCATGAATAATCAAAGTTTTTAAACGAAACTAAATGAATAGTGATTTTACTTAGGCGTGACGTCATACGCTCTGATTGCTGTTTACAAAACATGGCGGAATGCTGTAATTTCTTATTCTATTCTATACTATCAAAATAAATATTAATCTTGCTCTTATTACAATACAAAAATGAATACGTTTTTCAAGATCCATGAATCGTATTCAATTAGATAAATATTTTTTTAGTAATTTATGATTACTGTCATCATTAAAGGTCGAGCCACTTAACAAGAGCGCTGGCTGTCAAACTGCGCAGTGGTCGATGATTGGTGGAGAGGTGACGCGGCGCACTTCATACCATTGATTTTTCGAGTGCTATTAGTTCGTCAGCGAGTGAACACAGGCGCAAACGTACCCTAACTACTTCCCCTCAGCGCTCTTTTTACGTGACGCGACCTATACAAGGAAAGTAACATAAATATTACCTGGGCAGTCTGGCACTACGTAACGGAGTGACAGATGGAGAGTCTTGTCGCTCCGGAGTCACGGAGCCACTCCTGTTAATGAGGAAATAGTTTCACTAGATGGAATATAGATTCAGTATGATTAGTATACAAAACATTTGCCACTCCAATCCGAAAGGTTTATGAGTTTTAGAATTTAAAAAACATTTGTCTTTAAACTGTGACACTAACAGCCGATTTCTCGAACGCAAATCAAATCAAAAAATCAATGGTCAAATATCATGACAAGTGAAAATTGAAGTATGAAATCAACATTGGAGCAACTCATTTAAAATTTGTTAGTTAAAACTAACTTTATTGATTGATTAGTTAATTTTTGAAATTATCTGCGTTCCAGAAACCGGCTGCCTTAAAACTACGTCACCAGAGTTGGCTACTTGCTCATACGAATACACTTACTTTTTATTAAACTGATGTATAAATTAAAATTGCATGTTTCAAAGATATGAGTGAAATTTAAACTACTTTGTCAATTACCTCAAAGGCGTACTTTCACCACTAGCTCTAATTCCCCTTCTTCCTCTTGGAGTTTTCGGCACTTCCAATCTTTCCAATTTCTCCTCATCAGTCTCCACCAACGTACGCTCAGAGCTCTCTCTCGCTCCAACATATCTGAGCTGTTTATCTTTCGTCTCTGTCTTCCAATCCTCTCGGGATTCAGTTGACTGGCTTCGTCGCGAGTACCTCGGGTTTATGAGAGTGATGGGGATATCGGCGATGCTTTCTATAGAAGTGTTCGGATCATCTGATAAACTGCTGTTGGCTGATATGGAAAGAGAACGCCTGGAAATTTTAAATTGATTAAATAACATACAATAATACAGTAAACGCAATACCACGTGACCGGGCCGAACTAGGTACGCGTCGTTACGAAAGAGATAAACAGACGTATTGACAGCACGTGAAACAGAGATAGTGATATTTCCGACAACTGCAACGCTACTCGCAATAACTATGTTCACTCTGAACAACTTAAATTGCACTTACTGTAATAGTTAAAAGTATTTTTGACAATATACTTTCAAGGTATCGCAACCAAGATTTCTAAGCTATAGCTAAAGCTTCTTGTATGATAATTATCATACGAGGTAAAAGGACTGGTTGTTGTAAATAAAACCTTAACACTAGAGAATAAGAATTATCATTTTTCACTGAGATTTCTTATTTACCTAGCGCGAACGGAATCTTTGTAAGCTTTCTTGATGGCGACGTTTGCTTCTGTAGCCAATTTCTTTGGAGACGATTCCAACGGGTTGCTTTCATTCTAGGAAAAAGGAATAATTTAAAAATCTAGTATTTTGTAAACTTAGAATCAATAATAAAACCTTAGTGACCAAGGTACGTGCTTAGCAAAGAGGATATAACGCTGGGTCTAAGGTTAAATTAAAAAAGTTTATAATAAAGGTATTCGTTAAGTTTACTTAAATTGTCTAAGTTTCTGCGTAATTTTTTTAATTCTTTTTAATGTAAGAACCTTTTACGATGTATTAGTAAACATAAAAAAAAATGAATGAAAACGGTAAAGCCCTTCTTAAGTTATAGCGTGACCAGGAGAAATAGGGGTTCATTTTTGGAAATAGATGTATAGTATTGTACGAATTTCATTTGAGTTTACACTCAAATGAAATTCGTACAATACAACCTCTTTATATTGATTTAACTTTTAGGTAAATAAAAAGTTACCATAGCATGCGATGCAGTAGTAACATAGCTCTCAGCTGTCGATATATCCAACTCTCTCTCTCTCTCTGTAGACGCCGATCGTTCCCTCTCTTTCGTCAGCTCGAATGTCGGCGTCTTTCGGGAAAGTACAGGCGAGGGGGTTGGTTCTGTGCACAACTCTGTTGGCGTCGGGATTGTGAACCTTAGGTGTCTGGAAATAAGGTAAATAAGATTTGTTTTTTTCAATACAGCATTCTACCAGGCCTGTCCCACTGTACTGTTTAAGATGAAAAATTCCGGGCCACCAATCTACATAATATTCAATGGAAACATAATGAAATAGATTAGAGTGTTTACCTCGGGAGAAAGTCATTTCCACCCTTGCATAACAATCTGCTTTTTAAAATAAAAATAAATGTAGAATGGAACGTTAGTGTGCGAGGGAGATGGGAGTAGGTGTGAGAAGGACGAAAAAAAGTATGGCGTACATTACGGTGAAGTGTCACATTCTCTTGAACGGTGAAGTTTGAAATAAAGATGTGTAAAGATATTGCGATATTTTATATGAGACTATAACCTGGATCCACATAAGGTATAATAGAAATAAAATCATACTTGTTTGTGGAATCGCTATAGTGTGTGTGGTTGCTGGCAGTTTCCATTTCCAGTTCATCATCCGTGTCTTCCAGATATCTGGAGCAGGTTGGTGACGGGTCTTCCGTTCGCGAATCTCTTCGTGACTGTGTAAATAATTAAAGACTTCATATATATTAACAACGAATTTATACAATATTGTGATGATAATATGATCGTCTCAGTCTCGTGATGATAGTCTCAGCAGACCTATCATAAATCCTCACTGGGCTCTGTAGATACTTCAAGTATGTCCAATAACTTGTCCATCTGACCACTCAGTTTCTTACTGACTTTGAAAGTGCAACGCAGTGTCCTCTGCGTGCCAGCGAGGTTTAAACAACGCTTTGGAAGTGTCTATTTTTTATACAATGTAGAAATGGGACAAGAATTTACCTTTAGAATGCTATGCGGAGTCTCAGGCCTATCATATATCCTCACTGGGCTCTGTACTTCAGGCATGTCCAGTAACTTCTCCATCTGACTACTCAGTTTCTCACTGACTTTGAAAGCGCTACGCGGTGTCCTCGGCGTGCCAGTGAGGTTGAGACGAGCGCGCTTTGGAGGAGTCGATTCGGATTGATCATTGAATACGCTGCAATAATGATTAGTATATTTTAGACACAATGATATTTATCAGACCCTGTGTGCTCCAATCAATTGAAATAAACACTGTATTCCCTAAGTTTAGTAGAAAAATTATTTCAGATCTTCTTAGTCACTTTAGATCCTTTGAAGATGTCTAAGGGGTAGTCAGAGGTATGTCCTAATACATACACATTTTGTGAAATGTCCAGTGGTTTAAAGATCTTCAGCTTTTTTAGTTTATGAAGAGATATATCAGGGGGTTTTCGTGCAATTTGTAATTCAATTGTTATGTACATTAGTATAAGACTTACCGCCGGTTTCTCGAACACAGATCATCTCAAAATTTCAGTAATCAATGATTAAATCACGTGACAGTGTCGAATGTGTTCCTGACACTTGTCACGTGATTTGACCATTGACTAACTATTAGAAAACCTAAGTAATAAACGCCAGAAAAATAAGAAGTTGTAATACGAAAAATTGACTAACTATAGAATTCCTAATAAATAAACGTCAGAAAAATAAGAAGCGTTGTATTGTAATACGAAAATATGAGTAAACGTACCTTCTAGATCGGGATAGCTTGGGAGTACAAATGAACGGTGTTTCTTCTATGTTGAGCATTCGCTTCAGACCTTTGCGGATTTGCGGTCGGTTCACCCAAGTCTCACTTGCATTCTGTATTGAGTCCTAAAACAGGAAAATTCTAGAATAGAAGCTTAGATAGGTAAACACAATATAGATACAATTAATAATAACAATAACGATGGGTACAGTCGGCTAAAAATGTGGTCTACCTACGGTTGAGTTTCATTTGAACGACATGAAACAACAAGGTCTATTTCCACTTGCAATAACATTATGAAGTGACAATTGCTCTCTTTATTATGTTTACGTCATGCTAGTGTCAAGTTCGAATTCTCGCAAGAAAAAGTCAACCTTATCGACATTAGATCCCAAAATGGGCAGACCACTTTCTTGGCCGACCATACATAATTGTCTAGTGCCAATATTCGCAATCACGCGGCAACTTATTGCTGCAGATGTAGGGTTCATCAGATTCATCATAAGTTAATATTTTTACCTGAATAAATGAAGATTTGTATGTAAATCTGTTTTTCGGAGATTTCGCTTGAACATACATTGACATTGGTTTCGGTGCGTGAACTGAAAACAAAATGCATGTTTAGGATATCATCAAAATTTGTTACTTCTTCATCGTTCGTTCTTATGAGCAAGTGGACAACTTTGGTGTCGGAGTTTTAAGGCCACCGAAAGGCCTCCGTCAAGGCTTAACGACTTCTTCATGACAGACTTACAGATTCAGATGTGTCATGCATGAGATACAGATTCAAATATTCGAACTCAAAAGTAACGTACTAATAATAATAAGTATTAACTTTGTATTATACTAGCTAACTTGCCCGTGGCTTCGCTCGCGTGGTACCTACCTTGATAAAATATAGCCTATGTTCATTCGGAAAGTCTAAGCTACAAATTGGTGAAAGAATTTTTGAAATCGGATGAGTAGTTTCGAAGATTACCCCAAACAAACAAACCAACATTACCTCTTTATAATATTATAGTATAGATAATTGTTTATGTCCAATAACTGTCCAAGATCTACACATTGGTGTATTGGATCCAACAGTATAACTTGGAGCCAATTTATCTCGCGCGTGGCGCATAACGCAGGTTCTTTAGGTACTTTTGTTTTACTAACCATGCCAGTCCACGTGTTTCTGTTCAAACGCGCAATGAGCGATAGTTTCCGTAATGCTCGGCAATGCAGAACACATCGCCTCCACCAGTTTGTCTCTAGCACTGTCGCGATCTATGTCGTAGAGCGACTCCATAGACGTGTTCATATCTCTACTCTTTGGTTTGTTGTGACGTAGTTTAGCGTTGTAGCGCTCGGCTTCTAGATATCTGTCAAAACACAGGCTTGTTTGTTTCGTCCTTGTCATTTGCATCGTAAAAATAAGAGAGGTCAATGTTTCTATCGATATGAGAGCAGCAGGGCTATTGCCTAACTTGTCGCTGTAATTATTAATTAATTCAGATGTCGCCAAAACTAAATCTAACTTATTTCATAGCTCTAAATATGTTGCCGTCCCTTTCATAACGATCGAAATAAAAAGGATAGCATCAATTTCATTGCTTTCAAACTACATAGTTAAGTTAGTTTTTGCAACATTTGAATTGACACCAAAAGCTACACATTTTACTCACTCTTCAGAGGAAATCTTAAATCAACTTTAGAAACAAAAGTTATATATAAGTATATACAGTGAAACTTGGTTAAGTGGGACCTGGATAAGTGAGAAACCTCCATAACTGGAACTCATGCTGAGGTCCCAACACTTTGGCACTGAATTACCTCTGTTAGTGGGCCGAGGTAAGCCTCTATATCTGGGATTTGTTCTTTCGATTTATCATCATAGTTACCTCTATAACTGAGACAGCGAGTAAATTTTATATGCATAAACCTCTGTAACTGAGATAACATTGTTTGTTTACTCATTCTTATTCTACCCACAAATTCCACACGTAATTCCAAGTACGTACCTAAGTAATTTTGAGCTTCAATTACCTTCAGTTTTAGTTTCGCTTTACTATCATACAGATGTTTATTTGAAAAATGCCAAAACGAAAGCTACAATCGTTAGTATTACGTGAAAAACTGAAGTTAATATCCGTTTATGAAAGTGGGAAGACACGCGAAGAAGTTTGTGCCGAATTTAATGTGCCAAAATCTACTCTTTGTAGAATAATTCAGAGTACCTAAACATAAAATTGAATCACAATGTTCTGAAGGACAAGGAAAACTAAAACGTGTACGTTTATCAGAATATCCTGAACTTGAACAGTGTTTGCTAACATGGGTCAAGCAACTTCGTAACAAAAACGTTCCGGTAAGTGGACCGATGATTAAAGAAAAGGCACAAGATTTCGCCTCTATAACTGAAATAACCTCTATTAATGGAACCCTCTGTAAATGAGACAGATATTTATTTATACCTGTATATCTGAGACACTGGGTAAGTGGAATACCTCTATAAGTGAAACGACATTGCAGGTCCCTTGATGTCTCACTTAACCAGGTTTCACTGTATATACTTTTGTATATACTACCTACTACTACAGAAAACATACTGCATATACTATAGAAACAAAACTATAGAAGAAAAGTTTAAGTTACCTTGATTGTTGTAAGTAATACATGATAAGGATATCAGATGTTTGAGGTTCGTTGCAGTTCTCCAAGAACTTAATAAACACCTCTTCTTCAAACGGCAAGAAGCAGACTGACAGGATTTTGGACAAGTTCCCTGTGTTGCGACAACCTAAAACATGTATTGATGAGGTAAGAAATTTAAATAGGTATGAGTAAGTAATGAAAAACTGGTGATAAACTGGCTGCGATACGAAACAAGTTTATTTTACTGGTATTAGTGGCAATTCTGAGTGCGCAAAAGCTAAACTAAGCTAACTAAAATTGTTGCCGTCCCTTTCATAGCGATGGGAATAAAAAGGATGGCAATAGTTTTAGTTAGGTTAGTTTAGCTTTTGTGACACTCCGAATTGCCCTCATTGTTTGTTTACTAATAGGACGGTTTTTATAATATTTTTAGAATCAATATTAACCTTTTACGATGGTATTGATCAAAATATTATAAAAAAAAAGACGTGTGGCACTCGGAGACTGCCGCGGCAAAGCTATTGCATAGCATTTTTTCGGGGTGGAGGGTGTTAGGTTATTTTCGTTACGGAATTTCTGGATTCGGTCTCCACGCTCAAGGCCCGCGATAGAAGCTATGCAATAACTTAAAAGTATCAATTTTATTGCATCTTTGAAGACTTATAACACAAGCGTTAAATTGCTTAGCTTGGGACTGGATGACGCAAAATGTTCTTTGGACATTCCACACAGCGTCATCTCTTGACGACCTCTGTGGCGCAGTGGGTGCAAGCCCGCCTAAGACGCAAAGGTTGCGGGTTCGATCCCCGCTGCGGGAACAATTGTTCGTATGGTCTGCAAATATTCGTTTCGTGTCTGGGTGTTTTCTGTGTATAATATGTATGTATTTGTATAATATGTATGTATTTACAAAAAAAAATGTATCCATGTAGATTATCAGTCATCCCGTTACCATAACACGAGCATTAGGGTTCGATCCCCGCTGCGGGACAAATGTTTGCATGATCTGCAAATATTTGTTTCGTGTCTGGGTGTTTTCTATGTATAAATGTATGTATTGTATTTACAAAAAAAAATGTATCTATGTATCAAGTGTATCAGTCATCTTGTTACCATAACACAAGCATTTAATTGCTTAGCTTGGGACTAGATGACGCTGTGTGGATGATTGATGTCCAAGGATATAAAAAAATCTATTTATTTATTATTTCCTTTAACATTTTGCTTTAGAAAATCCTCATTTCGACAATCTACTTCAATTAAGTAATGAATTCCCAAGTTCACTAACCTTTAAAAAACATGTTCAGAACCGTCGTCTTATCGCCAACACTGCCCGCATTCTGCACGCACATTCTGATAACATCCAACGCCTCATACACCAACCCCCTCGCTAAATACAAATTGCAACACGACTGCCAATCCTCTAATTTATCGTAATCATTCTTAGAGTAGTCTCCGTCTTTGATGTTCTGGATTGGGGCTGGTTTGCGGACATGTAAATATTGTAGTGCAGCTTGCGTTTTCTTTTGGGCTAGCAGAGATGAGAGGACGACGTTGTGTTGCCAGTCCGATAGTGTGTTGCCGGTGAGGCATTGGAGTTGGTCTAGCGCAAACTGTGGATGAAAATTAGGTTACTTTTTACATAATATATTCTTTGGTTATATTTTACTTATTTTTATATTTTTCATAAAAAATGTACTTATGGGGGGAGATGTTTTTTATTTAACTTACGATTTGATTTGGCAAGTTACTTTGGGAAAAGTGTTCATGGTGGGAAACAGAGTTGATTAAGATCAACTTGTTTTTTTGACAATTTATATTTTTTTGGCTAACCATTGGTAAGTACTTACATCCTTTTTATTACAAGTCTAAAATGTATTTTTTTTTTCTTAAAAAAAAAACAACTATTGCCTAGCATCAAAACATTCTAACTACAAAATAAAAGTAGAAAAGGTAATAAAATATTACTTACATCAAAATCCCTGTGGTCGAGATGCCAGAAGGCTTGCGTCGCCTTGATAGCCGTGTTGCTGAGACCGAACATTGTAGGGAATTGCATCAGTCTTCGAATCACTGTTTCATATCTGTAACAACGTTATTCAATCAACCGACTTCTAAAAAAGGAGGAGGTTCTCAATTTGACTGTATGTTTTTTTATCTTTGTTACCTTAGAACTTTCGACTGGGTGAACCGATTTTGATGATTCTTTTCTTATTAAGTAAGTAAGTAAGTTCGTATGAGCAAGTGGCCAACTCTGGCCAACAACTTTTCTTATTTGAAAGCTGGTGCTTCCCGTGTGATCCCATTTTGAGGAAAAATGTGAGGATCTGATAAGAATCTTCAGAGTTATGAACAAAAATGCACCAAAAGAGTGCAGACAATTGCTCTCTTACGAAAACGAAGTCGGTTTATTTAAATGCCTTTGTTCAACGTGATAATAAAATAAAATAGGTGGCGGCGCTAGTTTGACGCATACAACCACCAATAATGTTCAAAACCATGATAGTTCAAAAAGTTTTATAGGTATGAAGTTTAAGAGTCTGCCATAACGCCGAGGAATGAGCGGGAGAGCGAATAATGTTTTTACTCGTGAGTGAGAAGCGCAGAACGATAGACACGCAACATAATATAGCGAAAAAACAGTTTTTATTTAATTACAAGTTAATAAAACAAGCAATCGAAAAATTAAAAAACAGAACTAAATAAATATGTACTTCTAGGTTATTTGTCAAAACATAAAACCAACAAAAATAGCGTTCTGTTCCTGAGATAAATAGCAAAATGTGTGAAAAACATGTATTTTTCAAAAAAATATAATGATCGAGAAAACTTTTACCAATCGTGTTTCTAAAAAACCATGACGCAAGATAAAAGTTCAAAGTATCATTTCCCTAAATATGAAGGACGTAGCTTTCACATATACTGAGATAAATAAGGATTTCAACGACTAATTTGCATATGGCGCTCTCTTAATAACATAGTTTCTTGCCAGGTTCTTGCCTGATTCTTTCCCTGGTGTAGGGAGTCGCGTTGGAACAGGCATTAGAATCACCTAGCATGTAAAACGAAACTTAAGTGATCCTTGAGGTCCTACAAGAATAAATGATTTTCTCTTTCTTTCTTTCATAGGCCTCAAACGATACATACCGTACATCGTCATAGATGTTGGAGTAGTCGACGAGTAGATAGAGTATCAGCGAGTGTTTGTGTTCCTCGGGTATGTCGGGCAGCAAGTACAGACGCAGGAGCGAGTAGAGAGACGGCGGCGGGTACAGCCCGAGGCATTCGCTGCCTCCTTTCATCCACATTCTGAAACAAATCAACACAAAATGGTCGAATAGGCATGATGACTAATTTTAAAAAGCGATTCTATTAGGTTCTCATCTGTCTCCTTTGCATAAAAAACCCCTTTTTTATCGAAAAGAAACATTCGTTAGCCAAAAATTGAGTTTTTAAAAACACATTTTGTGTTTGGCGCCAAACACAAAACTAAATGACAAGAAAGTGATTTTACTTTGTAATGACGTCATGTCCTCTAATTGCTGTTTTTCAAAACATGGCGGAATGCTGTAATTTCTAATTCTACTTTATCAAAATATAGATTAATCTTGCTCTTATTTAAAAATAAATACGTTTTTCAGGATCCATAAATCATATTTAATTAGATAAATATCTTTTTTTAGTAATTCTTGATTACTCTCGCTACATCTCCTAAACTATACAAAATAAAACTATTACAGAGGTAATAAAAAAAGCTTATGATAGGTTTCACAAACGGAACATTCAGTTTTTTATAATTCCTTTGTTCAACGTAATAAATAAATTGACACCGTTCAGTAAGTATAAACTTACTGATGAATTCTTTCTCCGCCAAACTCTTGCTCTAAAAGTT
The DNA here is from genome assembly GCA_963582015.1 of Xanthorhoe designata. Lineage (NCBI taxonomy): Eukaryota > Metazoa > Arthropoda > Insecta > Lepidoptera > Geometridae > Xanthorhoe > Xanthorhoe designata. The sequence goes on from OY757045.1 coordinate 3,236,292, forward strand.
GATCGATGTAGAGAAGCGCGCAGGACTTGTGAGCGCTGTTCTCTTCTGTATTACCGTTGTCTTGTATACGGTTGAGTTTGAAACGCCTGCAAAGAGATTAATTTTCAGTAGCAAGTAAAAACTCCGTCACTAGAGTTGGCCACTTGCTCATACGAACGAACGAGTACCAAGTATTGGTTTGCTAGACGACAATGCAACGAATCAGGGAGGTTAACACCAGTTTACCGTAGTATTGGTTACTGTCCTCGATACCGTCAAGTATCACAAATGTATGAAAATCCAGTGCAGCGCCTCCCCCGGTAACTTGCATGAACTAAAAATTCCATACATTTAGAATACTTGACACGTAAGCGATGATACGCTATATCAAGTTAAAGCGCTCGTGGCGAAGCTTGCTAAGACGTTTTTTAATGATCGTCGAAGTTAAGCTACGTTCTGAGCGGTCACAACTAGGATGGGTGACCGCTAAAGGCATTATCAGCTGAGCGCTTCCGTGCTTCGGAGGGCTCGTTAAATTGTCGGTCCCGGCTTTTAAGCGGCCTAAAAACTCCGTCACCAGAGTTGGCCACTTGCTCATAGGAACCAAAGACGATTAATATCTAGAAGACAGAAAGGCCATACACAAAATCGTAACCCTGTCCTGCAGTACCAGATAGCCTGGAAACTTTAAAACATCAATTTTATCCAAGAAATTTCAATACTTAGTAGTAGGTAGCAACAATATTCAATATAAAAAAAAATTTAGATAATTTTAACTAGAAAGTAATTGAAATTACTTGGATAAAATTGATGTTTTAAAGTTTCCAGGCTATCCGGTACGGGTTACGATTTTGTGTATGGCCTTTGTCTGTCTTCTAGATATTAATCGTCTTTGATAGGAACGAACGAACGAACGTTAGATAGAAATGTATGTAAAAAGTCATGTTAATTAAATATACGATACCTTTTGTTATAGATAGAATATAGCTGCATAGCTGGGTAAGGCAAGGCTTCAGATCCGTCCACTCGCTCCGGCAACAGGCCTACTCGCAGGAACCACTGCACCACTTGGAAGTATAGCGATACTGTGCCGATGCCTTTGTGTTTCTCCTCCATTTCGCTTAGAGCTGTAAATATGTGATAATATAGATAATTACATTGTCTTTTAATCATAAATTTCGCTAAGTGAAAATTAAATGTTTTCTTACCATCAGGCACAACTAAATTGCAGCATTTTGTTAGGATAGCGTCCATGAGCCCGGTTAGTTGCGTCAACTGTTGGACGCAATGTTCCAGGCATCTCACAATATTCCTGTAATATTTACAAAACTTATAAACTTTCTTTTTTTCGAGGTTCGAAAACGCAGAAAATGCAAATTGCTGTCCTTACAATAAAAGTTGTTTATTTTTATTTGTAATTTTGCCACTTTTAGTAGGTACAGAAGATCTTCGTTAGAACCTCAGCAAATTTTGGACCAACTGGAAAACCCTTTCAATCAAAACAAAATTTTCCAAATTGTTCAAGACGTTTTTTTGGTAAATCTTGGTTACTGTCATCATGCCTTTTTTATGACTTACCTATCAGGTAGTGCAGAGGATATAAATAATGGAGCTGTGAGTTCTTTGGCGTTCTCCTTCAATTCAATCGCTCTCTTCCAACACCAGTCCACCTAGAACCACTATACAATTAAATCATCTTTTAATTCAAAAGGAACCGTCATACTAAAATCATAAAGTATCAATTACTTATCTATAAAACTATCTTCTGAATATGAAGTTGAATGGTGTAATGTGCTTGTTTCAAATTTGTATTTGAATTTAACTTAATAATGATCTTGAATGCATAAATAATGCTCAGTATGTGGATACTGATCATATTTAGTTTAATATTTGAATCAATGCAAGTTATTTTATGCCAGGTTCATACAATAGACAACTAACGGATGTCCGTAGGTCGGTCGTCATAGCAACGTTGTTATCTGTCAAAAAGTCTCATACATTTTGTGTTGAATAAACAACGTTGCTATGACGACCAACCTACGGACATCCGTTAGTTGGCTATAGGAACCCGGAATTAGTCTATTTGATCAAAGCAAATCCAAATGCAAGAAGCAAATGCAAGGTAAATACATTTATTTACAGAAACTAAACTACTACATATTTACATAACTGTACAACATACAATTAAAACCAGTTGAGCCACCTAAGGATCGTTACAAACGATCTATAGGTAGCTGAACTGATTCAAACTACTGCCAGACGGAAGCACACTGGCAGCATTGCCGCGCTGAATATCAGTAGTTATCTGGTTACCATAACACAAGCATTCAGTTGCTTAGCTTGGGACAAGATGACGCCGTGTGAAATGTCCAAGGATATTTATTATTATTATTATGGCCGCGCTGAATGGCAATGCTGATCCTTTGAGCCAAATAAGGTAAATTAATATAAACCATAATGTAAAAGAGGATAGTATAAATTACCAGAAATGGTAGAGTGCATCCCACGCCACTATGGCTGCCCGTCGCCCAGTCATGAGCGCATCGCTTCAGGAACCGAGCCAATCGCGCTTCAAGCGCTACTGATAGTAAATATCTTCGTTGATCCTCCTGTAACAGTATTCTAGGTTTGAAAATTGTTTAAATGCCATTCTAACCATTCTATTAAGTTCATAACTGTCTCCTTTGAATAAATAACCCCTTTTTTTCCCCTCTTTCCCTGGTGTACAATCATCTAGCATATACAACGAAGTTGAAGTGATCCTTGATGTCCAACCAAAATAAACGTATTTTTCTTTCTTTATCGAAAAGAAACATTTGTTGGCCCAAAATTGAGAGACATTTTGTGATTGACGCCAAAACGCTCGCAAGTGTCATTTCGCCTTTTTACTGAGGCGTGACGTCACGCCTAAGTAGGATGTTCAAAGTTTTCAAACGTAATTATCAAAAGAGGATTCTATTTTTTTTAATAAGAACTTGATGATATCATTAATCAAATTATTGTCCTAAGATGTTGAGCACAAAAATCACATGTGTTTTAGCGTGTTTCTGTACCTGTGTAAAGTTATGTATCACATGTGTTTTAGCGTGTTTCTGTACCTGTGTAAAGTTATGTATCACATGTGTTCTAGCGTGTTTCTGTACCTGTGTAAAGTTATGTATCACATGTGTTTTAGCGTGTTTCTGTACCTGTGTAAAGTTATGTATCACATGTGTTCTAGCGTGTTTCTGTACCTGTGTAACGTTATGTATCACATGTGTTCTAGCGTGTTTCTGTACCTGTGTAACGTTATGTATCACATGTGTTCTAGCGTGTTTCTGTACCTGTGTAACGTTATGTATCACATGTATTTAAGCGTGTTTCTGTACCTGTGTAACGTTATGTATCACATGTATTTAAGCCTGTTTCTGTATCTGTGTAAAGTTATGTATCACATGTGTTCTAGCGTGTTTCTGTACCTGTGTAAAGTAATGTTGCACTGCATACAGCGGCTGCAGGCCGCACGCGGCGCACGCGGCGTGCAGTCGCGCCGGGTGAAGTAACGCCGTGGGACCCACGCTCTCCAGCGACGCGATTATCTGACGCTGGATACCTACTGTGCTCAGCACGCACGCCTCGGATGTACTGAGGCAGAGGCATTCTGAAAATAATATATGAGATTTAGTTAAGATAGATAGAAAATACTTTATTGCACACCATAATTTACAAATACATCAATATACATAAAAAACAACAAAAAAAAACTTTCCTATGATATACAATCGGCGGTCTTATCGCTAAAAAGCGATCTCTACCAGACAACCTACGGATGGATAATGGACAATATAAAATAATAATGATAATAAGATACCTAAAGATGTACTATAATACATCAGTCAAATTCAATGAGCAATTTTTGTAAACAGTCACTTATAACATTGAACTGCTTCATATGAATTTTTGACTGTGTAGATAGTATATTTATCTTGAAGTGATCACAAATCCCCAATAATTGAGATAGGTATATGTATAAAAATCAACAGAAAAAAAGTTAATTATAGGTTAGTTATTGACAGTTTTTTTCCAAACATTGCAAGTCAAATTTAGTCGAAGTTTAGTTATAAAATAACTTACTATACTGCAGTGAGTTAGGATAGAAGTGTTCTTCGAGCCTGGTAGCGTGTGAATACGCCGTCACCGAGGCTGGATCGAGGCGAACGTGTAACGCCACGCTCCCGCCGCCACTCAGCTCCGTCCATGATGATGATGAGAGAAACGCATTGCTCTCCACTCTGTGTGTCGCTGGAAACAAACATGAGGAAAAATCTGATTTTTATTAAAACACATTGAGAGTTAAACCGTTCAAACAAATACTTTCAAAAACTGTCCAATGGCGGAGAAACCGATGAAAATATATTAGAAAAACATCCTCTTTTTTTTGATCGTTCGTTCGTTCGTTCGTCGTACGAGCAAGTGGCCAACTCTGGTGACGGAGTTTTTAGGCCGCCTAAAGGCCTCCGTCATGGCTTAACGACTTTAAAAGCCGGGACCGACAATTTAACATGCCCTCCGAAGCACGGAAGCGCTCAGATGAAAATTCCACTTGCGGTCACCCATCCAAGTAGTGACCGCTCAGAACGTCGCTTAACTTCGACGATCTATCAAGAACGTCTTAGCAAGCTTCGCCACGAGCGCTTCATTTTTTTTGTGATGTCTGATAAAAAGTGAATAAGAAAGCTTGTGGCACAGTTAATAAAATTAAAATACAAGTTCGTTCATTCGTTCGTTCGTATGAGCAAGTGGCCAGCTCTGGTGACGGAGTTTTTAAAATACAAGTAGATTATTATTATGCATACTTACAAGGCATTTGATCTTTATACCACTGGTCCAAATCAAACAGTAGCATTCCGTATTGCATTGGTAAGGTGGTATCTTCAGCCCAGCACTCCCATACCAGTTGACAGAGGTTTAGCATGTCTGTAACAAAAGGCATTATCTTATCTTAATTTTAATAATACTGAAATTATAAATCTAACTACCAGGATTGGAAGTAAATTTGGAAGTTAGTGGAAGGAGATATTCATGTTTGACATCAAAAATTTATGTACTGTTTATTTATCATTGAGCACAATAGCGTTCGTTAGATTTAGAAGTTAAGAAATACAATTTTTAGTTTTTGTATTAAGATAAAAGGTCATTGTTCTCTATAATCTTTTAAGTTTTATTATTACTAACCTTCATAAATTAATCTGAATTACTTTTCGGTACAACTTTTTAAACGCACATAAATTGGAAATAACAATGTTATCAATATAAATTATGTCATAAAAAGAGAAATAGAAAACTTACTGTCCTCTCCCTCATCCCCTAGAGTAGATTTAATGGAGTAAGTGTGACAGGAGATACATTTTCCGCCCAATAGCGGCGCTTCATTCACAGTGCTCAGTTCCACTTGGAATCTTATTGTTGCTGAAGAGAAGTCCTAGAGGATACAATTTGATTAATTAATACTGTTTGTTCTTCTTCTCTATAAATATAATGTCAATTTATTTTATAGTCTTACCAAGGACGATATCCTTGGTCTTACGAAATGGCCCTGTTAGTTTAAGTAGATAATAGTGGCAATTCTGAGTGTCGCAAAAGCTAAACTAAACTAACCAAAATTAATGCCATCCTTTTTATTTCCATAGCTATGAAAGGGACGGCAACATTTTTAGTTAGTTAAGTTTAGCTTTTGCGACACTCCGAATTGCCACTATTGACAAGTAGGAAGATGATAACCAAACACTTATTCTTATAGAAACAGATGGTAACAACCAACCTAGTATGCTATTAAATTGAAGTTACACATACCTGATACAGACACTTGGTGTCAGAAAGCATCCGTTTGCCCTGATATGTTAGGGAGTACATCACTGCTAAAGGAAACTCCTCTTCTTCATATCTATCGATCACAGAGAATATGACCCAGAGATAGCAGAATGCTCGAGGGTCATCACAGGGCTCCTAAAACAATCATCATAAAATTATAATTGATTTATTTATTTGGAAGACAGTATACTTAATAATATGATTTTTTTGTCAAATTTAAGAAGTAGGTACTTATAGGTTTATTTCATGTGTTAATACAACCTTACATGTTATCAGTTAAACTAGTTGTGGTAAATTATGCTTGAATTTAAGGGGTTTTTTCCTACAATTCAAGCATTCTAAACAGCAACAAACATTGCAAAGTCTTCAAACGAGAGAGAATCACATGAAAGCTGTCAGAAATTTTGTGACAAAACAAACACACATTCCACATTATTCCACACATTTAAAATATCAATACAAACTCAATACAAATAGGCTCAAACAGCTTGCCGACTGGCTTGCGTCCGCGCTGTATCGATACAAATGCGCCGCAAAAAAACGTGGTGTGCATCTAAAACCTTACCTGAAATCCAAAGTGCGTGACCGGCAGACACTCGACATTGACCTGCGACGTAAACTCCAAATCCAACGTCATAAGGTTCCATATTTGAAACGCGCCAAAATTAAAACCCACAGCCACACTACCCGTTTGCGGAACATACTCCAACACTGTCACTCGAATATGATCTCTTTTAGCTTTCATACGGACTGTACCATCTGGGTTTCTGAATATATACTGGCCATCGATAAATGAGTTCTCATTTAAAAGTACAGCTAAATGATGGTCATTCTCCAAAGCCAGTTCTCGCTGTTCCTCAATTCGGTGCAGGACGTCGAGAGGTAAGAAACTAAGATTGGTTGGCTTCAACTCATTCTGAATCAGATGTTCATAGCCTTGAGATATATCTTTCAATGCTGAAAATTATAACAAAACTGTTAAATTGAAAGCTGAATTTTTGTATTTATAAATCTTCACAAATGTTTCTTTAAAGTCAACAATATGTTAATAAGTAAGTTTTGACAACATAATATGTTAATTTATGACAAATATCAGAGTTTCTCACTAGCTCATAGGAACATACATAGTCTACTAAATATCTAGAATGTATCTTGATTCCGCCGAAAAAAAAACAAACAGCTAAAATACAACCAACCTTGTATCAAAGTGGCTCTGTTCAAATCAAAGGCAAATATCTCTCCTCTCTTTGTGCCAGCGATGACAATCCCATCAAAGCATGACAATATACCATCGGGAGCATTATCACAAACAGACAACTGAGTTACCACAACATCTGAAATTATAAAACAAGTACTGAATCTTTGCTTTAAAGATAATTATCACTTACCTAAAACTTAAATCTATGTAAGTATAACTCTTTGTAAGTTGTAATGCAGGAAAAGGAGAGAGGTTGAGAGTTTAAGAATGTTGTAAAGTATTTCAAGATGATATCAATACAGAATATTTTGTCAACAACAAGCAGTTTCAGCAGGGTTACAGGTTACGGAGCTTCATTATGCCATAAAGTAAAATAAGTTGTAATATAATTACAGTACCTGTCTGTATGCATCTCAAGATCTGAGAGCCGTTGATGTTGAGTACAACAATAATGCTTATTTCATCGCACTGAAGACTGACAATCAGCTGACGGGAATTTTCTGTGAGTGGAGTCGGAAGCTCCACAACACTTGTGACAGTGGCATTGTTACTAGAAGTTTGAAATAAAAGGTATTTATTAGGTAGGTACTTACTAGACTAAATTGTTGTCATTCAGAAGCAAATTAGAGAGATATTGTATTATAACAAAACCAGGTAAGTAAATCTATGTGTATTATACCTCAATGTGGCCCCGAAAGTGCGCGCTGCTACTTTCATACCAGTTCTGAGATCAACAACACAGAACTTGGGACCCAAAGCCAGCCATCCATGTTTTGTATCTCTCAGAATGCCTCCAAGAGGTGTCTTATCTGAAAACGACGCATGTAATCGTAAAAACAAGTTAAAAATTTCGGTTTTGTCATCATTACCGAAAGTGCCACTTACCGCCCGAATCATCAGTTGGCTGAAGAAAACTAAAGACCGCAGGTGAAAGATTTGCAGTCTTTACTAAAGTAAATACACTTTCTTGCAGTTTTTGCATTTTACAATGCTTTTAGAAAGAATAATTTAGATAAAAATTGTAGTAACGGAAAGTTATTTTCGTATGAGGTTAGGATACATAATTTTATTGTTTACGACAGCAAATTTACTTTGCAGCTTTAACTGACTATAATAGCAATGCCATAATGTATCAAACCGTAGGAATTAACGATAATTCTGATGTAGATCCGTTAATTCGCATCACATCAGAGCGCGGTGAAGTAAGAAATTCAGATTTGATTGATTTTTGATTTTTAATCCTGTCACAGTAAAGACAGCAGACGTTGACATTGACATATAAAAAGCACAGATAACTAATTACAATGCATGACAATGATGAATGTTGAGATAATTAGTGATGGGAAATATTTAGCAATTTATATTTTACCAGTCAAGGTCAGGAAAACTGTCTATCTGTGATAAATACATTAAAAAACATAATTGCCAAGCCAAGTCAAGTTACCGTTATTGCTTGTATTTTTAGGGAAGTTATGCGTTAGCATCTATAGTAGTCTGTGACTTTGGTACTCATAGCAACTGAAATAAAACCAAGTTATAAGGTAAATAATTTTATTTAGATACTGTTTGTTTATCTGCTATAAGTTAGGTAAGTACCTACCTATAATAACTACCCTGTCAAATGTTTTGCTGTTTGGACTTAAAAGTGATAAAATAGGTTCCCATCTACCTGCCTATTAGAATCAATAAATTTTGAGCTTTTAGGTAGGTAGGTACCTTTGAACAATTAATAACTTTAGACAATAATTGTTAAAAGTTATTTCATATCAATAAGACAATATGAAAACAAACATAGTTTTTACATACAAACTAGGTAGGTAGGTACTTACAAAGTAAGATCCTTGGAAATATTTTTTAGTATAATGAATGATACCTAAGTATGTAGGTACCTACCTAGATTGTAAAAAAGAAAAGATTGACTTTTATCATCTTTATCAAGATTCTCTTCGTACTGGACTAAAGTACCTAGGTACCTACCTACATAATATTTTAGGAAGATAATAATTCGGTAATAGTAGGTATTTACCTTATGAACCTAATTAAAGTTTGGTCTTTTTTAACCTAATTAAATAACAAAATGGCGCTATTAGTATTGTAATAGAATAGATAGTCCTTCCACTCTTACCTACCTACATAATAATATAGCTAAATATAACTTATATACTAGGTACCTACCTACTTAGGTATTTTGAGCATTACGATTTTTTATTGCGAGCAACAGGGGTGACCGATACATTCACAACATTTCTATTAGTTTCATTTTCATGAGGGCTTATTTTTATCTGGCCTTGTACAATATTCAGCATAGATGTATATGGACTCTGACTATTATATGGAGCAACTTCTGTAACATTATTTGTCTCATTTCGATTAGTTACATTATCATAGACTGTACTTTTCATTGACACGTATTTAGGATGTGATGAAGGGCTGCTTCTGACACCTGGACTGAATCCATTTTGCGTAATTACTGGGTTATTAGGTCTTGAGGTATTGCTTTCACTGTGTGGAGGCAAGTCACTGGTAACCGTTAAAGGGATATCTAGAGAGCTGTTCCTTGTCACTTGAACGCTATTTGATCTGGAAGAATTTCCTAACGAGTGAAGTGTCGAGGAACTACCTTTCATACTTTCTACTTCTTTAGAATAAACTTCTTCAGTTCTTTGGATCCGTTGTGCATGAGTCGTCATTGTTGAAGGAACAGGTTGATTTATTGAAACTGCACTAAGAGACCGACTTGGTGAATGTTTAATGCTACTATCAATAGACGCTGTAGCATGTCTAGAATCATATTTATGCGTTGTCCTAGCATTTACTTTAGCTTCCATGGAACCATACGCACTGTCTTTTGTAGAGCTATGGGACGAACCTTCTTCTTTCACTCCATATCTTCGCACCACATTGTCAGGTGCCACTGGTTCAATATTTTGAACATCATATGATAGTGGTTTTTTTTCTGGTTGTTGTTTATGTCCGTCAATAACTTCTCCTGTTCGAGGGTTTATGTGCTTTTCTGTATCGAATCGCAGCGTGACTCTATGGGCATCGTCAATTGGGTGATTCCTTGCTCTATGTTCCAATTCTGTATCACTATCTTCATAGGTGTTTTGTTCACACTCCTCCTCCTGAGAATAAAAAATATTTTAGTGTTTTATCTGGTTTAGTTATGACTTAAAAGAGCTAAGCTGAGGTAAACGTACTAAAAAGAATCTTAGAGTTATTACCTCTTCATCTGCTTCTTCTATCACACTATTCTGTATCCACTCTCGTATTCTTTGTTTCTTGGCTTGGCGATCTACCGTTGTTTCGACACCATTATCCCTAAAATGTTTTAATAGAACATTTTTTTCGTTGGGGTCACTATGAAAACTGTACATAGATGGACAGAGCTCGTCTATATCTCCACCAGCTGAAATGAAATATTAGATGAATGCCTTTAAAATGACTAAATATGTTCGTTATAACAAACAAAATAGGCAGTAGGTAGTAGGTACCTATATGTAATATTATCTTACCAACTCTGTCTGTATATCCTTTAGCCATCCATCGGTCATCATAATACCTAGAGAGTTCCAAGAAATTAGAAGATCTCTTCTCTTCACGTGGCTCTATAAACTTTTTGAACATTCTTTGAGCTCTCGATGATACCATTTTCCAAAGCTTTGGTTGCTTTTTCAGTGGATTTGAACTGTTATACCAGCTGTAATAACTGGAAATAAAGACAAATAGGAATAACAATCGTAGTTTGATTGAATACAGATGTTATGGTAGTTGGTGAGCGTATGTTTAATTTTACCTTGTGTAGCGAGGATCGTCGAACGCTGCTTTCTGCCAAGGCAAACACCCTGTGAGGCAAATGAAAATAACTATGCCAAATTGCCAAACATCATGAGTAATTAACGCTCTGGAAGCGAAGATAAACATATTTCATGAATTAATGTATCAAGTAGTGACCTAATTTTTATTACCTACACACTAATTGCCAAAATATTTAAACAGCAATCTTCGTATTAAGGAAGTTCAAGGCGAAATGCCCGGCTTTTAAGATAAACTAAAAATAGCTCACTTGTAACTACTATCCATGGGTAATTTTAGTACTTCTGGTGGGGAATATGGAAGCCATTCGTTTCTTCTTCTTACTGCTGATTGAACTTTTCTAGTCTCTCCAAAATCGCATAGTTTTATTCTGGAGAAATCAGACTTGAATATGAGAATGTTGTCGAGTTTTACGTCGCGGTGGACTAAATCTCTTTGATGCAGATGATCCAAAGCAGCTGCTAGTTGTTTTGTGACTCTCTTTGTATGAATTTCACCTATTCCCGTGTCTAGCATATTTGAAGTTAAATCTCCTGAAATACACAATAGTTTTGATAAAATTATCTGTATTTTAGCCAAAACATCATAATGAATTATGCTGGTGTGATATTCATGATCATTGCCGGTTGTATTGCACCTATAATGTTTAACTTTGCAAGTAATTTGATTGTTTTGGCAGAAGTCCAAATCAATAAAGTACCTACCTACCTACCTAATTGAATGTTATGTTATGTTGTTGAAGTATGCAAAAAAGAAGTAGGTAGGTATTTTCTTACCTAAAGGGGCGTATTCTTGACAAAAAACATAAAATCCAGCAGTCTCAAAAGCAACATCAAAAGTTGTCACAATGTTTTTATGTGCACTTAAATGTAGACTATAATGGAATTCTCTATAAAAATCTCTAATGGAAACGTAAGGTTTTGGTAAGGCTTTTAATACAATCTCTGTATCTGAAGCTCTATGTTCGACAAGTAGGATTTTTCCGAACCATCCTTCTCCTACGATTTGCAGTATATCGAACTCTTCCACTAGACTCACCTGAAATATAAAAAATATGTCTGCATATGAAGTTGTTACATAATGTGCGTTGTTTAAATCTTAAATCACTGATAAGTTGGAGTGGAGTCTTTAGTCTTTGTAGTTCTTATTATCAATCAATTTATAAATCCAAGTCGGAACTTACTTTCTCCAATTCAAATTCCCGTACTTTGTGTATAGAGCCCGTCAAGGCTCTTCTATTCCCACTGTTCATCATGAGTTAACCAAGCGTCATCCCCAATGCTGCAATAAAATAATAGTAGGTAACTGGCCCAGTGAACTCAGATATCAAGCAGTCAACTAGATTCACGGTGGTCTCGGATGTTAGAACACAACCGTCCCCATTTCTCATGAAATCGCTGAGTGAATGCTCTTGGCTGATCGCCAGGATCTGATGTCTACTCTAGATCCAGACGGCCCTCTGACGTCACTGCTAAACGTCATGCACCGGCTACTATAGATTTAATTGTTGAGCGATATAAGGAACTAATTAGTCAATGCCACTTTAGTATCTAAGTTCCAGCATGACCAGTTTAAGATATAGGTACTCGTACCTACTTACACCAGTCTGGGATAGCATTAGGGTTTGCAATTCGAATATTCGAATATTCATTTTATTCGAATATTCGCTCCATTTTCAAATTCGAATAATTCATTTCAATTATCCGAATATTCGAACAGTTTTTTTCTTCATTAAATAGGCTAACATTTAACGCTTTTGAGCCTCACTGCTTGATGTTAAGCAGCAGTGGGATCTAAGATGAAGGACGCTTCTATTATTCTAGGTAGAATGAAGTTATTACTAGGAGTACTAACATTTTTACCCTCGAAGTCTCGATTTAAGGTCTATTCATCAGACCTACTCGGTAAACGCTGCCACTGTGAAAGCGGTAAATACCGCGCGGATTCTGCTCATGGGGCTAACGCTAGTTTACCGTAGTATTGGATACTGTCCTCGATACCGAGTCAAGTATCACAAATGTATGCAAATCCAGTGCAGCGCCTCCCCCGGTAACTTGCATGAACTAAAAATTCCATACATTAAGAATACTTGACACGTGAGCGAGTATAGATTACTCCATGCATCCATCCATATCAATCAGCCCACATCCACCCACAGCTGGGTATAGGCCTCCTCGTTATCTCGCCACTCTCTCCGGTCTCGCGCCTGTCTCATCCACTGCTTGCAACACATTCGTGTAAGGTCATCAGACCATCTGGCTGATGGTCTGCCAACTGATCTGAGACCCTCACGGGGCCACCACTCGGTTGTTGCCTTTGTCCACCTTCAGTCGTCCCGCTGAGCCAAATGCTCCGCCCATCTCCACTTAAGCTGATTGATCCGTTAACCCACGTCTACGATTTTGGTTTTGCATCTACGTATTTCAACGTTGGGTACGTGATCCAGCAGCAAGATACCTAACATAGCGCGCTCTATTGCTCTCTGAGCAACTTTATTATATTGATATTGATAACTTTCTCGTTCCAATCCAATACTTTCATTAAGATCTTCAAGTAAGGTTGTGAACAGTTTAGGAGAGAGAGTATCACCTTGACACCCCGTTTTATGGGTACAAAATCAGTCAAGGTGTGCATACGCACTTGCAAGGTGGCGGCTTCATAACGTTTATCTATGTTACATCGACAGAGAGATTGAAAGACAGCCAGATAACTATACTATACAAAAACCGCCGTTAACCCTACAGGTATTTTCTATGAAGTTCTGCGGCTAGAGCGGAAATACGCGCGGCATTTACCGTTTCCCACAGCGGCAGCGTTTACCACGTAGGTCTGAAATTGAATAGACCTTTAAAGATCCCTATAAAATTGTACTTTATGAGAACTGCTTACTATTTGGTGAACTCAATTGGAAAGTGTTGAAGTTAAGGATTGATTAAACCTAAGTTTAATCTGTAAACTATGATTTTACATGTGTTTTTTAAATAATCAATAAAACTAATAAAAAAACCTTGTTTTTTCTCAAAAAATTATGATATTGTAGTTTTTTCAAGAAATATTAAAAAATATTCGAATATTCGAATATTTCGCTCTAAAAGTATTCATTTATTCGAATAGTAAAAATTAACGAATAGTGCAAACCCTAGATAGCATTTAAATAGAGGATTACGCACATATACCGATTAGGTATACTTAGATATTTAGTATTAGATAGGAACTTAATATTTTCCATAATATTTAGCTTATTTTAGATAGTTAATCGTCAAATCTTAACTAAACCAATTTGACAGCACTAAAATTGATGCCATCCTTTTTATTTCGATCAAGTTAAGTTTTGGCGACATCCAGAAATGCCACTATTATGGATTTAAATGTAAATAAATACTGTTTAACTAGGTACCTACCTAATAAACTAAATAACTTTTTCATATAATTATGTTTTTTATTTAACTAAAGTAGCGTTGGCAGAAATGAATTCAGAAGTTGATAAGGAGGGCTTTGCCCAGCAGTGGGATACCTTTTTTTTTTTTTTTTTTTGACGGGCGGAAATCTGCATACAGACTTTCCAGTTACGTCGAGGGAACGTAACTGGAGGTATGTGAGGTTTATCGAGCACTTGAAGAGCACTCGACGACTCACTAAAACCGACCGGTGACCCTCCTCACTGCATATGAGGGACTCTGGGATCTCCAATTGGAACGCACCAGTGACCCTCCGCAGATTGCACAGAGCACAGTCCCGATAATGGCACCCATAGCCACGACCGAAACCCACGCACATGGCTGTTACACCACGTGCGCGGAGCTCACGACAATACCGAGTCTCCCTGGTACCGCCGCCCTCCCGAGACCCGCATGATGGGCAGCCAGAGCCCTCACCCCAACCACCCGCGAATCCGAAAAGCCCCCTGTTTGGCAGGGGGTATCACTCCGCCCCTTACGGGGCAGGCGGATAGGGCCGATGTTGCCAACGACCCGTTGCCGCCTCCATCCCGAGCAGGTTCGGCCTCGCTCCGAACCCACTCAGCGGCTTCCCACCTTTCGGTGTTCCACCGCCTGATATAATTTTTTAAAGAGTATGGGCGCGTGTGGTCACAATGAGGTATTGTGATACCTACTGCCTATTTATATTATTGAACAGAAGGTTAAGAAAATACTATGAAATCCAAAAACATAAATTTGTTGACTGATTGGCAATTGACATATATGTGTCAAGTCCAAATTCAAAATTTATTCACATTTTCTTATTTCTAAAATTACAAAATAGTTTTCATACTTCTTAACAAATAGAATGGTAATGCGTGAATGAAATAAAATAATTACTTATAGATAAATATAAATAAGTTCACCACATCACTCCCCCCAAGAGACCGAGTCTAACGGGCGATAATAGTCTGGAAAATGAACTTGGCGTCCAGAACGAGTTGTTTGGGAAGGACTAGCAGAAGAACTTGTTTTAGAAGAAATCGAATTGGGTAGTGACAGTATATAGGCTGGTTTCAACCTATCAATCGATACTGTCACTATCCTGCCCTTAGCCTTTATTTTAAAAGTTTTGGCAGTTTTTTCGATGACTTCATGCGGGCCTGTATATGCAGGCTGCAATGCGCCTCTCAATGCATCCTCTCTAAGAAAAACATGTGAACAGGACAGAAGATCTTTGTATATAAAAATTTTGTTATTCGAGTGATGCGAAGTTGGAACTGGCTGAAGATTATTGGCAAATGATCTGATACGAGCAGAAAACTCGGTAATGTCAGTCGTACATTTGTCAATTTTGTCGCCAAAGAATTCGCCTGGAAGGCGTAAAGGCTCCCCATATACTAGCTCGGCAGAGGAAGATTGCAGGTCTTCCTTGAAAGAACTTCTTATGCCGAGTAATACAAGAGGTAATGCCTCAATCCAACTACTACTATCAGCGTGGCACATTATAGCTGCCTTTAATTGGCGATGAAACCGCTCAATTAAACCATTGCATTGAGGATGATAGCTTGTGGTCTTACAATGCTTAAAACCAATCAATGTTGATAGTTGGCTAAATAATGCTGATTCGAATTGCCGACCACGATCAGTGACGATATCAGTCGGACATCCGAATCGAGCTATCCATCCTGACAAAAATGCTTTGGCCACTGATTCTGCAGTGATATTGGTGAGAGGGACAACTTCTGTCCATCGCGTGAAACGATCGATGGCTGTCAAACAATACCTAAAATCACCAGCTGGAGGTAACGGTCCGATCAGATCGAGGTGGACGTATTTGAATCGCGCTTTAGGTAAATTGAGTGTGCCTAAAGGCGAAGATACATGTCGATTTACCTTTGCGCGCTGGCAAGCCAAACACGCCTTAGACCAATCGCGACAGTCTTTCCTCATCAGCGGCCAGACGAAGCGTTCTGCCACTAATTTTGCGCTGGCATTAGCGCCGGGATGGCTTAGCGAGTGCAAACTATCAAAAACTTGTTTGCGTAAGGACCTGGGAACTAGGGGCCTGGGAGTCTTTGTGCTGACATCGCAGTACAGTTTATGAAGACTTCCAGGTATGCTCAGTGTTTGAATACGCAAACTAGTCTCGTCTTTCAGAAATTGGGCTAGTTCGAGATCTGAGTTTTGGGCTTTGGCAATAACTTCTAGATCTACCGGACTTTGCAGTTCATCGACCCTGGAAAGCGTGTCAGCAACAACATTATCTTTTCCAGCGATGTGTTGAATATCAGTCGAGAACTGTGAAATGTAGTCCAGGTGTCTAAACTGACGCGGGCTGCAGTGTGCCTTCCTTTCATGGAATGCAAAGCACAACGGCTTGTGATCAGTGTAGATAGTAAAAATTGAAGCTTCTAGCCAGTGACGGAAATATTTGACACTCTCGTAGATAGCAAGGAGCTCTCTATCGTACGGTGAATATTTCTGTTGCGTAGGGCTCAATTTGCGTGAGAAAAAGGCTAGAGGTTGCCAATTGCCATCTTTGAACTGATTCAAAACTCCACCCATAGCAAAATCTGAAGCATCGGTTACTAAACCTAACTTAGCATTCGAGTCAGGATGGGCCAGTAATGCTGCATTACAGAGGCTATCCTTACATGCTTCGAAAGCTCTTAACGAGTCTCCACTTATATCGACAGGCTGCGAAGCTTTGATGGAGCCAGTTAGTAAAGCATTCAAGGGCGCTTGAACTTTGGCTGCTTGGGGAATAAACCTTCTATAAAAGTTTACCATACCCAAGAACCTTCTAAGCTGCTTGGCTGTCTTGGGGACAGGAAATTCCTTGATTGCCAAAACTTTACCTTCCAGAGGTTTAGTTCCGCATTGAGAGATGTGGTAGCCTAAAAATGTTACCTCTGACTTACCAAAAACACATTTAGCGGTATTTATGAGGACGCCATAGTCCCTCATCCTAGTGAAAAGTTCACGCAGGTGGGCTTCATGCTCAACCTCGTCACGGCTAAATACTAAAAAGTCGTCAAGATAAGGGTAACAAAAATCTAGACCTCGAGTCATCTCATCAACAAACCTCTGGAACGTCTGTCCAGCGTTGCGCAAGCCAAATGTCATATAAGGGAACTCAAAAAGTCCAAAAGGCGTAGTTAATGCGCATTTCGGAATGTCATCTTCGAAAATAGGTATCTGGTTGTAAGCCTTTACCAAGTCGATGGTGGAGAAAATCTTACAACCAGATAGACTGTGAGCAAAGTCATGTATATGACGTATGGGGTACTTATCTGGGATCGTCCGAGCGTTGAGCATACGGTAGTCACCGCACGGCCGCCAACCTTTATCCTTTTTAGGAACGAGGTGCAGCGGGGATGACCAGGGGCTCTCCGACGGACGAGCAGTCCCATTCGATAACATTGCCTCGAACTCTGACCTAGCAATTTTCAACTTGTCTGGTGCCAGTCGTCGAGGGGTACATGATACTGGAGGGCCTGGCGTGGTGCGAATATGATGAACTGTGTTATGTTTAGTTGTGCGATGAATGCCCATTGGTCGTGTTAAATCTGGAAACTCAGAAAGCAGGTTATGGAACTTAGAATCTCCAGTCACGACTTTTACACTGGATATAAGGCAATCACTGACACTAGATATTGAAGCTACGGTTGACAAATTAGTGGTCGAATCAAGTAAGCGCTGGTTACGAATATCTACAATAAGATTGTAATGAGATAAAAAATCTACACCAATGATAGGTTTCGTGACATCCGCGACTATGAAACGCCACACAAAATCCCTACGGAGGCCTAAATTGAGATTCATTTCAACCCAACCGTAAGTGTCTATGGAGGAACCGTTAGCTGCACACAGTTGATAGTCCGATTTCACACGCTGTCGAAACGCAGATCGTGGTACGACGCACAAGTCACTACCCGTGTCGACCAAGAATTGGACGGCCGATCTGCGATCTGTGACGAATAGACGACCAGTTGTAGTAGGGCAATCTTCAGCCGCCATTACCGACTGCCCCTGTCGTTTCCCGATTTGAAGTCGCAGGGCTGGATGCACTTGTCAGCTTGAGCGCCAAACCTGGAGTGGTACCAACAGCTAGGGAACTTCCTGTAGTTGGACATGGATCTCCTCGCAGGTGTACGGCTTTGTCCTCCATTTCCTCGACTTCTTGATGGCCTTTGGTTCCGGGTACGGGAACGGGAACGGACTTCAGCGGTGAGAGCGCTGACTTGTTTAGTCAACTCTGTGACCTGTCGAGCCATGATGTCCAATGGCGTATCCACACTGGAACTGGACGTCGCTGCCACTTGAAAGGATGCCGGCGCGATGTCGTGGACACGATCAGCCAAGTCAGCAAGTTCACTCAGAGAAAGGCTCATCTGAGATGCGATGATGGTCTGCAGATTATTTGGTAGTCGGCTCGTCCAAATAGACCTCAAAAAGTCTTCAGGTACAGTGGGGCCAGCCAAATGCTGCAGATGCCTCAGGAATTGTGAAGGTTTGCGATCACCCAACTCTTCAGACTGTAGCAACTGTTTCACCTTCTTCTCCTTGGATACAGAGAGGCGCTTGATGAGCTCACTTTTCAACTTCTCATATCTGCCAGAAACTGGAGGTGAAATTATAATGTCTTCAACCTCCACGGAGTACTGCCGATCCAAGTGAGAAAGAACGTAGTGAAATTTGATTAGATCGTCTGTGATCCGCGCCAAGCTAAACTGACCTTCAATTTGAGAGAACCATATTGTTGGTTTTTCCGGCCAAAAAGGTGGGATGCGTATGCCAACACGAAACAGCTCCGATGGATTTTCGGGCTGGTCCCTGGAAACATGCTCTCGTTTCCTGGAAGCTCGGGATCTTGACTTCGGCGAATGTTGCGACTGAGCCGTGTCACCACTATCAGTGCTCATTTTCTCGGTGGTGTTCTGTTCGGGGTCACCAGTTATGGGCGCGTGTGGTCACAATGAGGTATTGTGATACCTACTGCCTATTTATATTATTGAACAGAAGGTTAAGAAAATACTATGAAATCCAAAAACATAAATTTGTTGACTGATTGGCAATTGACATATATGTGTCAAGTCCAAATTCAAAATTTATTCACATTTTCTTATTTCTAAAATTACAAAATAGTTTTCATACTTCTTAACAAATAGAATGGTAATGCGTGAATGAAATAAAATAATTACTTATAGATAAATATAAATAAGTTCACCACAAGAGGTTTTCTTCCTCGCTCAGCAGTTTCCTCTCCCAGACAGTTAAGGGACTGGTAGCAAGGCAAGTCAGTCGACCTAAAGAACCACGACCGAGTCGCCAAGCTACCCACATCCCAAAACCGTCGGAAAACTCCACCACCAGAAGTAATTTTTTAAAGAGGTTTTCTTCCTCATGCTGCCCACAGGCTTGTTCATGCCACACATCCCTTTCACGGGCGTGCGACACGACTTGCCCTTTCACGGGGCCGCTAGAGAGAAAACCAGCCTCACCCTGGTCTCACTCAGCAGCTTCTACCTCCGACAGTAAGAGACTGGTGGCAAGGCAAGTAAGCCTGCTTATGACCTAGTCGCCAAGCCACCCACATCCCAGAACCGCCAGAGGGGTCCGCCAGGGTAATTTTTTAGAGAGGTTGTCTTCCTCGCAGCCCGAAGGCCCTCAGTTCCACAAGGCCCTAGGGACCCTGCGGAGTTCCGAGCTCGGGACGTTGGCGGAAGAACACTTCTTCCGGTGCCTGCTCGGCGGCCGTGAGGAAGCACGCCAAGCCGGTACGTCCCGGCTTCATCCACTGCGCCCTCTGCTATTCAGAGGGACGCGCGGAGAAGCTTACCCCCCCCCGTCAGACCATCAGTTCATTCGACAACAAGATCCCCCTAGGTAGCAGCCACGGGGAAAGTTATTGTCGGACTTAACAGGGCACACCGGCCCTCGGCTGCCGTTCCCCCCGGATCCCTCATATCCATAAGGGACAAGCAGCCTTGGGCACACGAGAAGGTTGTCTGACAAGTGCCAGCAGTGGGATACCTAGTTCAGGCTAGCAACAAACAAACAAAAGTGAAGTAGGTACCTAATCAAATGCATCATTTATCTATCTACTTTATCATTGTCATCATCTGCAGCCTGACTTGACCCACCCAATGCTTGGTATTAAGACATAGACAGACACTAGATATTTCTTGTTGGGCAAGCAAAGCAAGTATTGCTGTATGTATACCTACCCTACTTTATCTTTAATCATCTTAACATTCGATCTTCTGCCCTTTTAATTTTTCACAAAGTCTATACCTACATACATACTTTTAAATAGAAATTTACCTACATGATTTTATCGCGTAATTTACCTTTTATTATTTCCCGACGTTAAAATATAATAAAAATAAAAAATATAATAAAAGGTAAATTACGCGATAAAATCCTGTAAATTTCTATTTAAAAGTATGAATTGTGATCGCGAAAGTTTAAGAAAGTCTATACCTACATAATATTTTAAATTTTTACTCTACCATTTCCACTATATCTCTACATTCAACTCTAACATTCTTTTCGACACATCAAATTCAGACGAAGACAAAAATAAAACTAAAGAATTATAATTCTTATTTAAGTATTTACTTTGTGACCGAAACAATAAAAAGTATAACTTTTAAAGTATAGGTAGGTAGGTAGTTAATGATGATGTTTTTTATTGAAAACTAGTTCTATCTGCCTGCGGTTTCAAGTTTAGTAGTTTTTGAGTGAAAGAGTAACAAACATTAATCTATAGGTAGGTACATCCATCCATACAAACTTTCGCGTTTATAATATTAGTAGGATAATGGTGGCTATTTAGGATGTCGCTAAATCTAAACTTATCTAATTTGACAGCACTAAAATTGATGCCATCCTTTTTATTTCGATCGTTATGAAAGGGAATGCAACATTTTTAGTTCTGTCAGATTAGTTTAGTTTAGGCGATATCCCGAATAGCTACCAATAGGCAACTAAGAAAGTTTGTTACTATAATTATTATGATTACCTACTATTTGTGTAGAAAACATCAACATGGAATGACAACAAGGAGCTTTAGAAGGTCTTTGCTTTGCAACTTGCAAGGCAAATACTTAAAGCTCCTTGTTGTGTTTATTGGTTGATTGAACAATCAGGCTTAGGCTCTTCTATTCAGCGGTGCCAAATAATAAATATACCTAATAGATAATAGATAATGATTAAAAACATTCCATGAAATAGATAGGTAGGTAGGTACCTTACCTACCTCTACTAAACTAAACAATTGATTACAAATTTCAGACAAAAATGTAATTATGCTCACGACTGTACCTATTCATATTATGGGCAGTAGATCTTTTGAAGATGTCCAAAAATTAATTGGCATTATTTATAGGTAAGTATATAAGTAACCTAAGTACCTAGGTACCCACATTTTGTTAAGTAATATTTCATACGTGACAGGTTGCAAGCCCATCGACACGACACTACTAGACAGCTAACTGGTTTCATCACGATGTTTTCCTTCGAACCCACTACCATTGCTCGGCCAACGCGGCTACAAATATTTTATAATATAACAATATGAGTTGCCTAAAAGAAATTATCAACCCATATTTGAAGACTAGGTTAAGTAGTACCTACTAAATTTGTTTCTTAAGGTAGGTACCTATATTCGAATTAAAATTAATAAGCTGGAAAACTTTTCTAGACAAAATATTCAGTCATATGTAATTTAATTAAATTTACCAGGCGCTCAGGGCAAAAGCCCTTCTTCGAATAAAGCACAATGCACTTGGACGATCTCCAATCACTTAATAGGTAGGTATTCACAATTATTGTTCACATTATGATCCGATATTCCTTGGTCACTGTGTTTTGAGCACCTGAATGTAGGTGCTCGGATTTCCTCGCAGTAAGTTCACAGTCTAAGGGTTTATTTGTGATCTGGGGCGGGACAGGTTGGGCGGCCGACAGTGGTTCCCCGACTGACGGCGCGTACGCAGCGGCTCCCGGGCGGTTATTTTCGTGCTACTGCACATACAAAAATCAATTTGTGACGGAAATGTAACGATCAACGACCTGGTAAGTAAAAACTGCTTGTGCATTACTGAGTGCAATGGTCTATTTCACCATGTTTCATATTGTTTTTTTTAATCATATTTACATACCTACCTAGATGAATCATCATCGTAATCGTTAGGTAGCTCCTTACCAATGGTCGCTACCCACTCTTACCTAGGTTAGTAGGTACCTACTATATTAATTATTTTTATTTAGGTACCTACGTGTACCTACTACAGACTGACTGATATTTTAAAAACCTAAACATGAGACCTAAATTAAATATGGCCCGTTATACAATACACCAACAGAACTAAGACTGTAATAATATATTCCATTGGTCATTTCAGATGATTTACGACGATTAATGGTAGGTAGGTAGGTACTCAAAACTTTTTCTAAAAAATCAAAGAACATTCCAAAGAAAATAAAGGTAAGTGAATGCTCTCCCATTTTATTTACCTTTACCTACTCGTGCTGAAAATTAGACCGTGTTAATTATATTGTCAACCAAATTACATATCTGAATGACTAAAACTAAAAAAAAAAACACAGCAAAAACAAGAATATAAAAATACATTTATTAGTTATGTTACATACCAATCTACGCAATAAACGAATTACATTATTTTACTGTTTCCGCATTACACATTATACTAGGGAAACTTTGTAAATGAATGACGAAGAACATCACTACTTTAAATCCACGTAAAACAAAAAAGGTTGAAAGAAAAAAAATAAATTGACATTGACATTTTGTTAAGCCAGCCACCAGCTGTTATTTGTTTTCTTTTGATTTTGTTTACAATTATTATTACGTTGTTTATTTTAACAATTGTTAAAGGGATTTGATTGTTAGTGAAATATATTGTGTGCAAGTGTTATCTCCACATTGCAATGCACTGGTAAGTTATTTTATGTCCAGCAAAAGCTGTACCTACATAACTGCAAAACATTTTGAGGTTACATCTTTGATTTTGTGTTGTTTTTTAGCGTCCTTTTCTCAACTGCGGTAGTCCTTCAACAAATATCTTTAGCCTACGAGTGCTTTCCACGCTTTGTAGATATGTACACTCGTATGAATCTCACATTATATTCTTGAAATTGACGTTGAATAGCACATACGATTTTTGACCTTATTTCTTAGCAAGTACCTACCTATGTTAGTAAATAGTAGTTGTTAAAGCCATAAACATGAACACCAACATAAATACTAACTTAATTTAACAAATCAGGGGCATGATCTGTTCCCAAGCTAAATACTTGCTTAGGTTATGCTTGCTTTATCTAAAGATGAAGGTATAAGTTTATGTTTGCTTATTTGGCACATGTACTGTACCTACCTATGTTGCTATGTTGCTAAAGCATACCTTAATGTGTTGTTGCAAGTTCATCTGCATATTTGAATACTGACTGGATTTTATATATTTATATATCACTATTGCTTGACAATTACAAGCTAGTTTGGTTATTATATTGTACACTTGACCGGGTCATATTGCGCCCAATGACCTTTAGTTAGTAGTCAAATTCATACTTTTTGACCTACCCTTTTGTTCATAATGGACTAGTAAGTTTACGCTAGTTTAGTCTACGTCAGATGGCTGTTATATTTGTTGCTATCTCTTTTCATTGAAATATGAATAACAAAAAAAAACATTGTTTAAAGCCTTCTTAAATTAACAAATCATTATGAATAATGGGGTAGGTATACTTATCTATTCTGTCAACAAGGACACTTAAGTTGAAAAAAATGTATGAGTTTTAAACTAGCCTAATTCTTATTAAGGCTACAACATACCATTAAGTGTACGCAGGATTGCTTCCTGATGCCATATAATATAAATAAATCATCTTGAATAGGCTAAACATTCTCTCATACTCTTTCAGCAAACCCTTGTGCTGTAATTGCCTGCAGTAAATCATGGTCTTAATAATACACCAACAAAATTAGTAGCAAACACTCAGTACGGTATTGGAAATAGCCAATAACTTTTACCGCCTTGCTTTTAAAATACTCTATGCAATTAGCATTACAGTCATGATTGTTTCTATTTTTGATCGTAACACCGAAGATCCTCATTAGATACTCAATATTAAAGAAATAGACAATAAACAAAAAGAAAAAATGGAACATACCTCCTTTTTTGAAACAAAGTTTGCATCTATAAAAAATGTATTTATTTTTGCACTGTGTCAAGTCTTTTTTTAAATGTATTTATTATTGCACAGTTTCTTCGATACGTCTTTTTTCATTTCTTTGTCGGCCAGTAGTAGGTACCTAGTGTCGCCGATTTGCAATTTACCTGCAGCACTAAAAACTAAACTTAAACGCCCATAAAAACAGATTCCATCCCCGTTGTTTATGGTCTGTTTAGGTCTTAAACAGGAGCGTAGCCAGGTAACACATTCCATCAATGGAAAAACTTTACACGTTTTATTGCACGAATATAAAGGAACATTGAGACGTATAAATGATGTCCTAGCTGCTCTTAGACTCGCCGCTTGGAGCGTTTGTTTGCTGACTACTTTCAGGCAGGCCTCACTCACTTCTCACCTGAAAATGACACCCCATGACCCAAGTATAACCTCTACTGGATTTTTAGCCAGTAACATGCGCAACATGACAAATTTTGTCGAGACGAGAAACGTGATATCTCGATATGACAAACAGTTCTAATATAGGTACTAGGTACCTATTCGGAAATTTTGCCAACTCGAGTCAAAGAAATCCTTGCCTACCTACCTACCTTACAATGGCTAGGGAGAAGTGAGGAACCCTTAGCCCCCGTTAAAATGCAGCTTAGTACTCTCCCATCCTAACACCTCTGCTGCGTAAAACATTATCGGGAACGGGTGTCGCGTTGTCTTCGATTTATTAGTCTCGTCAAAGCAGTCGGTGGTGCCATTAAGTTTGTCGTCGGAGAGTCGTGGGTGTTCCGTATTTATAAAGTTTCTTGCTTGCTTTCAATATTTTTAACAATCTTACAGGCGCCACAGCCCCGTCAAGTTTTTGCATTATTCCTCGCGACGTATGCATTATTAAAAATAGATATAAAAGCTTAAAAAGACAGCGGTCCAATAAACTTTCAACTCTGAGCTTACAAAGCCACTAAATTTAATAGAACAACTACTTACTTATGTATTATTATAATTTCATTTCATAGGTTCCTAGCTGGTTTCCGCGCATAGCTTTACTCGTGTAGAGCCAACAAATAGCATATGCTATTCGACGTCAAGATCTAAGTTTCATTGATATTGGTTATAACTAGCTCAAACCACAAACATAAAAACATCTTAATATCTACAAACTCTCTAATTTAAAACATTAGCTAAGTATATCTAATAGGGATAATCCAAATACATTTAATTCAGACACAAATACTAGTATAACTATTTTAGTACACTAGCAATTTGCATTGATACCAAAGCAAAGCTTTTAAGTGTGTGCCATAACGCCGAGGAATGAGCGGGAGAGCGAATAATGTTTTTACTCGTGAGTGAGAAGCGCAGAACGATAGACACGCAACATAATTTATAGCGAAAAAACAGTTTTTATTTAATTACAAGTTAATTAAACAAGTAATCGAAAAATTAAAAAACCAGAACTAAATGAATACTTCTAGGCTATTTGTCAAAACATAAAACCAACAAAAATAGCGTTCTGTTCCTGAGATAAATAGCAAACTGTGTGAAAAACATGTATTTTTCAAAAAAATATATGATCGAGAAAACTTTTACCAATCGTGTTTCTAAAAAACCACAACGCAAGATAAAAGTTCAAAGTTTAATTTCTCCAAACATTATAAGGTGGTATCTTTCACGGATTTTGAGATCTAATACGATTCAAACCACATATTTGCTACCTACGGCCTCTTAAATAGTAATTTAATTAAATTTAACTACCTAGGTAGGGCTCGATACCTAGGGTTTAATTACATCACTTGCATAACTCTCAATAGATACCGGAAAATTGTTTTGCAAATGGTACCGGTCGTAGCAGAACTACTGCCCTTAACAAGCTATTAAGATCCCATTATTAAATCCATTTAATCGTGCATAAATCAGCATACACAAAACACACCCTATCAGAAATGTATTTTCGATAGTGCATCTGTTGTTGTAATATGAAACTTAATTTTATAGTTATTGAAAGCTATTGTAAAATCTTCAAGTACTCCTACAGTCATAATATTTGTACGGTGTCAGATATACCAAGAGGATATGTCTGGGTATTTCCCTGACTGGTTAGTTACACAATTAATTAAACATTAAACTTAAAACTGCTTTTTTGGATGCGTGAGCGCACGCATCCAAAAAAGCAGTTTTAAGTTATGGTAGTATAAATAAAAAAAGTATTTAAAAGCCTAATATAGGATTTCCTGTTAATAGCAATTGGAAATTGTTCAACACAAACAGTTTAAAACAGCCTATTATATTATGTTTCTGCGAACACCCCTTGTTTAATCATCTTGTTTAATAACTGCGATTGTGTATGCATAGATATAACTTTGAATCTAGCTAGTTCACTCTTGTGGTGTCGCTTTTTTTATAAAAGCCTTTCAAGGGCACCTGCAAAAATGAAGTTAACGAACGAGAACAAACATTTTGCTTAGTAGATTATGTAGGTAAATTTATCTGCATCTTTTGCTATGGTAGGTCTTTTTTTAGTAGGTAAGTCTGGTAGGTGTTGTAAGCAGAGACTACAGATTTCAATTTGCTACGATATTGACGCTACTTTTTGTGGTTTATTTACTTTTAACACATTCTTGAAGTAAGCTCGACAGTTTTTGGTACTTCTTAGTTTTTCGTCATGACTCTTCTCTAAAATTTCGACAATCTGGTCCAAGTACATCTCTTCTAGATCTAGGTACTTGTAGATATGGGAATATACAACCGCATGATAGACATATTTGGTTACTGACTTTTATCTTATTACACGCTTTCTCACTCATATCATTTAAAAACACATAGGTACCTCACAATACTCTAAGCTCTTCAGTGTCAACTAAATACTAACACAGCATCATTACAAGCCGGCTACAAATACCGTGTTAGCCCCCCTGAATTCAATAAGAATTGAGAAGTGAGAAATAACTCAGTGAACTAGCTGTAGTAACTCATTACTCCACAGTGTTAAAGTTTAGTGACCACAAATAGCATAATGGTCTTCTAATAGTGGTGTAATAGTACGAATTAGTATTTAAAAGCGAGCAGTAATGGTTTCTCATTACAATTGTATGGGCATTTACAAAGCTAAGAACGCTTATTAATAGTTCAAACAATGGTAGGGCTTACGATTATACCTACTTAACTGTAAAGTAATCGAGTTATTACATGTATTATAATGTTCGCGTTCGGTATCTTGCACTTTGGTTTGAATAAATGGTTTTTAATCTCTAATATTACAGAAATAAGGTAGGTAGTCTTCGTTTTTGAACCATTAGAACCATTACGTCGATATCCTTAGATGTTGAATGCCTAAAATGTTGAACTATGATAACATTGTCTTTTTTCTCTTTTGTACAAAGTTGAATAAGAATTTATGCATAACTTGTAGTAAACATTTTTCGCTAGAGCATTGCTATGTTGAAACCAGAGAGAAGTTAAAGGTTAGCTGACAATAGTTATGATTTCGCACGTTTCTATTGTCTTTGGTGTCTCGTCTGGTAGCTTTAGTTTTCGCAATTTTGTCACGTTTGATGCGTTTATAGTTTTGACTCTGCGAATACTTAAAGTCTAGCTTCCAGTTATTATATTCTATCTGAAAAATAAACGGATGATAATCGATTACAATGAACATTTATTCAATGACGATAATAAAGAGACTGTTGTCTAACTGTAAACTTTCACAATAAGATTATATTTTTTTGTTTCCTGATCAAAGATGTTTTCGTGTGTTGAAGGAATGCGTCCGAAATGAAAGTCTCAGACGACCGACGTTTCATGGCTTCATTAAGTAGGTTTTACGTTCCTCATTACCTAACTTCCAAGGTTAGAATTACTTAACTTCCAAGGGTAAACAAAACAATCCCAGGGTCCCATCCGCGCCCGTTAGTTAGATGCACGGTGCGCCGATACTAGACGATTTAATTAACGTATTGTGGGCACCGCTATTAACGTCGTCTTAACTTGCCTTAGGGTGAGGTTACATCAACCACACCGCTCAAGTCATGACGTCATACGACACATTTAGCATTTGAACCGGTAGACATCCATAATCAGGCTTAAAATGCTATAAAAGTGCTTACCTCATTATTCATGTTCAACTGATGAATAATGGCTTTCGATAATGTTTTTTCTTGTCACTATGCCTATGATAAGAGATGACAACTTTAGCAGCCATCTAAGCTCTGGGAAGGAAGTATTCCCAAGTGAGCGCCTTACAAGCTAAGCAATGTTAGTAATCGTCATTGTGTTGTTGTCTAAATTCGATACTGTAGTTTAATCTGACAGCATAAACAGATTAAGAACTTATACAAATCTCATCTATACGGGATTTAAACCATCACCTTTGTTCTAACTAAATCAGAAACCGGGAAATCAGCTGTGTGATTTTATGAAACTTCATTCCTTTCAGCTTTCACCTCATGTGCTTCACGTCGAATACATGGCGAGCTTGAAATATAAAGTTGGAACACATTTAAGTTTATTAACTATCTAGCTGCGCCCTGTGGTGTTACCCGACGTAGTTGCCGTTCCCGTGGTAATACCGGAATCAAAAGCCTATGCGTTATTCCCAGTCATAATCTATGTATATTCCAAGTTTCAGCCAAATCCGTTCCGTAGTTTTCGCGTGAAAGAGTAACAAACATCCATCCATCCATACTTACAAACTTTCGCGCGTTTATAATATTAGTAGGATTTATAATTCTCATTGTGCCCGCGGCCTTAACCACGAACCCTCGATAAGGGATTATGCACCTCTATTATGCAGCGCTCTAAGGTTTCGGGGAGTCAGGCTCTCGTCAATTAAGGTATCGCTACAGCCCATCTTCCATTCAGGCTGTAGCCTGAAACCTAAGTACAATGGCTAGGAATAATGAGGCGAGCTGTGATGCCTGTGCCTCGTACGGCGGCGGTAGACGCGCGGTCTGTTTCTGGTACAGGAAAGTGGGGTGCCCAAGTTTGTATTTCGATTTCCAATTTTAAAGTAAATTCTAAAACCTGCAATTAAATTCGGCTCCATAAAGAAAGCAATTGTATGGTAACAAGCTTTTACCTATGTAGAATCAATAACAACCTTTTAAAATGTAAAAGGCTCAACTTCACCGATTTATAAAGAAGTTATGAACAATAATATTTTTTCAGGGAAAACATAATCTCAGTCCAATTACTAAACTATATAGTAATTTGAGTATGTATAATAAATTAAAACTCACTTATTATAGTTCAAAACCTGTTGAACGTCCTTAATTTGTAAAGTGTTCCGCAAACGTGTCGCGTAGCTAAAGCCTTAGCATTACTTAAATGGTTTTCGGTAGATGAAAAGGTTACAAAGGTTATTTAATGGTTCTTAGTAGGTTCGAGAGGACTTAGAAATTGTTTGGGACCAAATTGGAATCACTTAATTTAACTTTCCTTTTAGGAATGGCTGAGTCGTGAACGCTGTATGCTATTTCTGCTGGTTTAGCAAGCCTTCGCGTTATTTGAGTGGCTACAAGTTTGTGGAATATCTTGAATTATTGAAAACTTAATCCACGACACTTTTCGGCCTTAGTTGTCCAGAAATAGGATTATTTATGGTTTAAGTATATTGGTGAAGATGTTTTTACAACCCTGATAATCGAGTCTGTTTAAGTGTTTTATTACATGTTTTAGGATTTCGGCGGGCTGGTATGGCAGTACAAATGTAAAGTAAGCACAATCTAAATAAGTTGGCCGGAGTGAATATAGTTATTGCAAGTAGCGTCAGAGTGGTCGGAAATAGCATCTCTGTTTCACGTGCTGTCGATCGAATATATTCGATCAGATTTTAAAAGTTAAAACCCGTCATACATAAGCTCCTAACATTTCTTATCCTCGCATGTTTTCCCCGTTTCCACCGTGCTCCATTCTCACGGGCCGCGCCTGTTCGTACATGGATTTTAATCGCCAGCACCGTCATTGCTGATTTATCGCTTATGTTGCGATTTTATGTCTCCGAGTCTTGCTCTCCTTGGTATTTGTTTCGGTTTGCTTACTTTGTTATTGAGTCGTAAGCTTAAACTGTTTGCTATTACTCATTGATAGTTCTTGGCAACATTCGTTAAGTGGTACGTACGTGTTTTATTTTATTAATGTTGCCAATGGACTGTGAAATGTCTATTCGTATACCTTGAAAATTATTTTCTCCTAGCGTATACATATCCAGGTTGTTTATTGTTAGCCTCATGAGAGATTACGCTGACAATCGTATGACAGTCAATCATTGTAACTACACAGTCGTAGTATAATGTCCAGTGCGCACCCAACTCATCAACACAATTAGCAAATACCATTTCGTAAGCGTGTTTCTCACGGAGTTTGCTCGTAGAACTACTCTTGTGAGCTGTCCGGCACGCCTGCCGGCCTATCATGTCCACCTGTCATCCTCAAATGAATAACCTATTGCATAGACGTTAGACGTACAACAAAATACAAGAGAATACCGACTTGTTGGTATGTCGCGAATGGACAAGGATGTGAATTGAAAATGCATGGAAATTGAATTTTAATACTACGTGCTTTAATGTTTCGATAATAATTCCTCTGTTCTTATGAATTTCATTTGAGAGTAGTTTGGTAATCTATTGGTAGAGAAAATTATGATAGTTAGGTATACAGATTGTCCCTTTGCATAAAAGGCCCCTGAAAGTTAAGTTTGAGGTTTGATGGGGCTGTACCTAATATAATAATTTCGATTACTTATATTTATTAATATTGAAATCAATATTGTTACGAAATATTTATGACATTTATTTCGAAATATTTATGACGACTTCCATTAAACCTCGTGATTGACTATTCAACCATAAATAACTGAAATATCATAGCGCAAATTGTAATAATTGGTGTAGTAAAAACGCAGCTTAAAGCAAACAGCTAGTTTAGTGTAATAGACACTACATCTAAGCGCGCCAACGGTTACATCTTTCTTTCTACTAAATTTACTTTTTACCAATGCGTTAGTGCCATGACGACAAACAAAAAAGACTGTGGTTTCATTCCATTAAAAAATCTTAAGGCATATTCAATTCAATCTCTAGGACCACCTTTGTAAAACGTCTTTAAGGGGTCTTTAAGGGGTTCATTACTAATAGTACTTATTATTAAAAATACTCAAATATTCCGGAAAATTATCAGACTGCACATAAATCGTCGGTCAATTACCATGTATCTCATTAGTTCTATTGCGTTTGACTATCACAATCAAAGTTGAATTTAAAACGTCTTTGGAGCGTTGGTTCAATTTCTTAAAAAACCAGTAGTAAACCAGCTAAAGTTCAAAAGCTGTGGTAAAATATTTAATACCACAATTAATTGGCATCACTGAGTTTCCTGCACTATAACCGGATCGTTAGTGGGATGGGTTTTTCATTGAGTATTAATTCCTTGCAATACGGATTTCTAATACCTTTTCAAATGGTTGTGAGACTTTTATAGAGCCACTTAGAAGTGCAATACTAGGAAAGTGATATGTAGTAATTCTTTATCTTTAATTACAGAATTTAGACCATCATTTGGCATACGACGTTACGACCGATACGAGACATCCTTTTAAATGATCTAAATATCTGAAAGAAGTTTACTGCAGCTTGGGAATACAGTCGTGATATTTTTTTTCTTATTTCATTTACCTGCTTGAATGCCACCTAGATGAAGTCAGTCACCGGCTTTGAAGGCTTTTAAGTCGTTAAGCCATAGAGGCCTTTAGCGTGAGGCCCCACTAGTGTATTGCGTTGCGTCGTGTCGTCTCGCAACGAATCAGCTAAAATTCTTAAAAACTCTATCACCAGAATTGGTCATACGAACGAACGGTGAGGTCAGTAGAATTAGGTTTACCTCTTCCTCTCTTTTTTATTACTCGTCATTACCACATTAGATTGCCTATATCGTCTTTTACACAACACAATTATCTTAGGCCTAAAGAATGTATTCTCAATATTTATGAACTAACGCAAAATGTCCTAAGCGCCATAGTATTCTTATCAAATGAACCTATCTGCCTGATTTCCATAAACAGCTTAGAATCCTCCTTATTGAGATTATTAGTTTCCAAGAATTGCCCAGCATTCAATACTGCATGCGATTTCTTTATATTTATCGGCATGATCAGAATAAAATCATAAATCACACTTGAAATGCCAATTTATAAAAAGCTTTCGCACACATATTTACCATGTCTTTACTAAGAATAAAGCCGATTAAATTGAGAAGATGGTTTAGGTGCAGGGAAGCCTGACCTATTTCAACATTGTCCCAGGCATTATAACCTCCCGTTGAGTGTCAGCATAAGTTTCTTCCTGATGCTGTGTAAATCATCACTAGTAAAGTTATTAAAAGTATGTCTGCACATAATTCAACTAAAATTTAAGTATTTTTATATCAGAATGGTCAGTTCTAACAGAATTTGCAAATCAATCGTTTTTTGTACAGAATGATCCTTGAAGTTCAATTGATTTCAATTCTGTCTTCACGTAGGTTCATTCTAGAGTTTCCGCTGCAGGTATTGCACATTACAAATAATCGTCTACCATGTCTTGGTTTTTAGGCGGCTGTGATTACCCGCCTGCGGGTGTGTTCCTTAATCCATCAAATTACAAGCCGGCCATCATCTTAATATCCCCCGCCCCTTACGGAGCTTTCAATAAACCAGTACCGCATTGATAGAGCGTAATTATAGTTAGCTTGCGCGGCTTCTTACCAAGCGCTCCGTATGTTCCTCTATAATCAACTCGTTAATAATAATAATAACAAAAAGATAAAACCCACCATTTAATTAAAAACAAATGACCTTCGTCAAAATACGAGCTGTAAAATAAAAAAATATTTTTTCAAATCCGACAGAGATTAACTCCCTATTGGATCAAGTAGTTTTCTTCATGATTTTTCCGGATGAATTGTAATCAAAATATTAAATATCTGTTTACTCACATCACAGCCGAATTTCAATCGTCCACAAGTACTCGTACTTAAGTAATAGTTATATTGCCAATTTAATTGAATTGCTGATGCAATGATAAAAAAAATAAGGTAAGTGTATCAGATAAATATTTATTATAATATTTATCTCTGATAAGTGATAACTATTTATTGTATCAAGCTAGTTTCTAGGTTTGATTAAAAATAATATAGAGAGTATTCTATTATTATGTTTATAACTGCTCTATTTAAAACTTTTAAACTTTCGCGATTAGAACACATTATAAAACATTATGCGAACGGGTATTTATCACGAATTTTACCTTTAATATTAGGTAGGTAGGTACCTGGCGTTTCGACCGGATTGCACCAGCCGTGGTCGCGGGAAGACTTAAAAGCCTTTAAATTTACAAACCATTTTAAGAGAAACAGGTAACAACCTATTTTTAATTAATATTGATTGATGTATACGAAGGTCTATCAGAGCTTAAGAGAATGAATTTCTATTTTTAAGTATCTTATTTTTCTAGAATATTGTAGGGAATGTTGATCTGGAATAAATATGTCAGAGCTTTGAGGAATGAGCTCATAGATGCCAGGTTGCAAGCTCGCCTTCCAGCGGATTCGTCGGTAATACGATCTGCTCAAGCATTGTGGGTTTGTTTAGATTCGCAGATATGAAATGTATGTTTTACACGCCCCTAACCTGGGGCTAGAGTTTCTATAAATGCTTAAATGTAATTCAATTCTCATAGGACGATAAGTTCAAATGATTAAATTACATAAGTCAATAATTTCAAATGATAATTAAAAACGTTCACGTCGGTCGCCCCTCAAACCGAGTTACAATAAAATCAGTAACCTGTGTTGAGTAGGTATCGTATTAACAAAATTGCCAAAATTTTGTGTTGATTTCATTTATTTAATTTTGCTAGACAAATATTTTTAACAAGGCATTGCTTATATTTAAAACAACATTTAAAAACTCTGTTGCTTTGTACAAAAAAACCTTGCACCTGCATTTCAATAACACATTTGCATACAAAGTTAGTTTTGAGAAATTGAATGTTAATGTTAATTATGTAATATATGCTAATACATTCTGTATCCTTTTGTGACTTTTAAGTTTAAACAATGTGGATTTGAAAGGAAACGTTCTAAAGCTAGTCGTAAACTACGATGTTTTATCAACTCATCGATTTCTTATTCTGTGCTTAGTTATTGGGGTATTATTACGAATAACCTTAAATCCAATCAGGCAGGATATCGCTTCAAAGTAAATTTTAAAATAGAGCTTAATTAAAAACATTTTTGATTAGTTTTTGTCTAGTCAACGTCCCAGGTGCTTTATTTTGCGAATTCAAGATAATCCTCTTATATATAAGACTAATAGTCTTAAGATAAAAGAGAATTTCTACCCCGATTTGGAGAGATTGATCATTATATGTTTTTGGCGATCAATGGACATAGTAAAAGAACGCTGTATAAAGAGGCTTCGTGACCAAGATAATCTGTTCGCGACACTTCATTTTTCTAACGCCGATCATCCACTTACAGCCCTGAGACAAATCGTCTCCAGCTTTCTCCGGTAAACGTCCTATGAAATTGCCATCGTGAGTCCCGATCCGGCCATAAACCAGGAACGACGCGTTTATGATACGAAAATAATGTGCTAAGACAATACCAAGGAGGGAACAGGACGGCCAGGGAGCTCTAGAAGTGAAGCAGTAGTATTTACCAGTAAACTACAGAAAATCTATTCCATAGTATAGAATACGAAGATTCACCACCTCTAAATAGATATTTTTTACACTTTTACTTTGCAATGCTCCCGAGGATGGGGCCTGCAGGACGACTGGATCAAAAAGTAGCATGAATTATAAATAAATTAATCGCTGTCCGCGTCTCAGTTGTTGGACTTTTTTACATGTAAGCTATTTTTCAATAATTTGGCAAACATATGATTCCCAGCAATTTAGGTCAATGGAAGAAATGAAATTCAGATATTTGAAACCCTCAAAATAATAGCATGATCCAGCTGTTTACTTAAGAATGTGACAGTAGCATCTCTGCCACATCGTCTCGTCGCCCAAATATAAGAAGCATTTACTCTGGACGTAAATTGTAGTCTCCGTGTAGCCTTCCACTTCGAAAGGCTCTCAAATCAGACGTCAATTTTATTTATACCCTTCAGGCTACATGGAGGCGTCGATGTTAGTCGTTAGAGCGAACAGATGCCAATTTGTAGACGATGCAATTTAAATTTTATACTAAAGTGATACACCGAGCTCGTGAGACGAAGCTTTTCGCAAGAAAGTTCCTTTCTTATTAGCATTATCTTAAAACCACTACATTACGTGCTGATGGTTATATAATTGCCATTTCAATAGAGATCTATGTGTTGATGTTCAACTGCAACACGAGTAATTGATGATGCGTGTTTCAGTATTTGGCCTACTGGCAGACATCACTACCGTTCCAAATAGAGTGGGGTCGTTTGTGAAATTGTTAGGATCCTAGCCGCGGGTCTCAACGGTACCGGCCTGCGTGACCGTGCCGCTGGCTTCTTCTAAATTAATACTCGATTGTGTTGCACTGGGCACATTGTCTCGCTGAAGTGGCGTGACACCCTGTCGTTACAGCGGACCACTTTCTAGTCGTGTTTCGCTGATTTTACTGGAATTTGTTAAACAAATCGCTGCAATTCGAATCCTTGAGTTATAAAAGCCGCGCTGGCTGCGAGATATTGCCGGCATAACTTCTTTTTAGTGCAACGGGTTTGCATCTGCACGCACCGCGGAGTCAATAATTTCCTATTATCGTTCGCTAACACCACCGGCATTCGCTCTGCTACTGGATATCTTATTACTGAATATCTTTTCCAGTAATACCAGTACTATTTATTAGATTGAGTCGTGAGACCGTGCGCGGTAGCCGAGCCTGTGAGCAAAATAAATAAACAGAAATGAATATCATCGGTGCCCTTAGGCGATTCAATAAACCAACGGTACTTTTGGTTTTATACCGTACGTCTGCCTTCTTAACGTATGAATCATAATATTTGTCTCTTTAATATCTTTATTTATATGTTTTGCCACATCGACAGCTTTATAAATGAATGACAGGTATTTATGAGTCTATGTTGAGTTATCTTCGTTTATTATAGAGGTAAATGGGTTCCAGATATCAATGTCCGAGATACATATTAATTATGGAGTCATCAATAATGTTCTTGTTTATTTGCGGGGCACTGCTATTGATTAAATTACACCAGCTCGTGCGGGCATGTGTAGTTTCATACTAACATGCATAACTCATATAATTTACGGCTCTATTACACAACTACTATTTATGGAACGACGGCTGCACCGTAAGCTGTAATAATGTTTTTTTCCTAACAAAAAGCAGCTAAAATGACGCACATCTATTCTCAGCACCATTGACCGTCCGGTACTCGACAGCTAAGTTATTACCCCCTAATTTGCTTAGAGGCGGATTATGATGTTTAATTTAATTCAATTTGAAATCTAACAAAATAAATTACAGAATTTCGATATACCGTATTCGCTTATTAAGTAACGTAATATATTTTGTTTGTGAATACAGCGATGACCATAACTTAAGCTTCACTTAGATATTGCTCAGTTTGTGTCGTTGACTTATAAAATTGTTTATGGTAGTAACAAATAATGCTGGTTTTATGTTAGGGATGCCTTTCTACATCTTTGGTTTTACTGGCTTCTTTATGATGTCAATTTACTGGTATTTAATCGATAATACATGTCGACTTGTCTTATTTGTCAACATAATTTATGACCCTCTTTATCACGTTGTAAAAGTCGGTAGTGCCTGGCCTAAGTCTAGACTTAGTAATGATAAAAAACACTTATGTACAGTTAAAGCTGGCACACGATAAATATATCGAGAATATTTAGAAAAATTAGAATTTCTTTGAGAAAACTAAAAGAGATGGAAAGAACTAATTACAAACAAAATCTGATGTACCTTCCCACAGAGACTCTACTTGATAGCTCACTGAGTAACTTTCCTTAATATTGTTGACTGTCCAATTTAAAAAAAAAATTGCTTTGCTCTACAATAATTTAAGCACTTCCGTACTCCTGAGGGCACGTTAAAGTCTCAGTTCCGGTTATAAAAGTATTTAAGCCATGGCAGCCTTAAAATTCCGTCACCAGAGTTGGCCACTTGCTCATACGAACTTTCAATAATTTGCTACTATGCATAAGATCGATGTGCGATCCGATTAACAGTTTTAATAGACTCTTGTTATTGCTGTTCAGTATTTGCATAGAGACTACTTCTGGATTGGTTTTAGCTAAACGAAATTGCTGTTACCTGTTGTAATTAATTTTGGCTTGTAGGTATAAGCTGGAATGCTGGGTAAAGTTGTTTTCAAATATAGGCTATTAATAAATACCAAATACTCTGTAATTTACCTTAAAGTGTATCTCTGTAAATGGAAATAAAAAAATATATCGATGCAAAGATAGAGGATGTAATAGGGCTGCTCACGACGTAAGTAAGTATAGTATACTCTTACTTACTATAGTAGCTATTCAAGTAGTAAGTCGTGTCGTATCGTAACAAGTCGTCAGTTTCAACTTTCTGATCAACTGGTGTTTTAAACACTATGTTTAAACTCAGTCAAACCTACTAATAAAGCCTAATATAATTAAAGCGCTCGTGGCGAAGCTTGCTAAGACGTTCTTGATAGACCGTCGAAGTTAAGCAACGTTCTGAGCGGCCACTACTTGGATGGGTGACCGCAAGTGGCATTTTCATCTGAGCGCTTCCGTGCTTCGGAGGGCACGTTAAATTGTCGGTCCTGGCTTTTACAGTCGTTAAGCCATGACGGAGGCCTTTGGGCGGCCTAAAAACTCCGTCACTAGAGTTGGCCACTTGCTCATACGAACGAACGAACAATTAAAGCCTAAACTGTTTATCCGCAGTCTATATACTATAATATCTCAATGCTAAGTGTAGGCCTGCCTTTATTTACGCCATTCATTGGAACTGTACAGGTACTCGTACACGCTTCGTAATATTTTGTTTCTATGCAGTGTAGTATAATGGTCTTACCCTGTTTCAATGTTCGTTTGTTGATTTATTACACTCAGTAGACGTAGGTAATTTTTAGTGTTAATATTTCATGAATCATAATGTTCTCAATTTTTTTGTTACAGATAACCAAAGCTGATCGCGTGATCATGTACGGGTAAGTTGTTATCTTTTTATGACAAAAAATGTTTCAATTATATAAATTGCGACACCATTTCATATTAAAACAGGCTCTCGACTGTATTACTTGAAGTACTGTAGTGTTTATTTCTCGACCATAATCGTATTTGTAAGACATTTTGAGTCATCAACAAATAAGGTCGCGGGAGGTGCGTGGATAGAGTTAGTTATACAAAATCATTTGGTTTGCCTTTTTATTAATAGACTTCTCTATAGTTTTTTATTTTATATTTTAAAGTGTTAAACCACAGTTACATAAGTATATCATTGAAAAATTAAAACTCTTACCAAAATGTCGGTCCCGGCTTTTAAAGTCGTTAAGCCATGACGGAGGCCTTTGGGCGGCCTAAAAACTCCGTCACCAGAGTTAGCCACTTGCTCATACGAACGAACGAACGAACCAAAATTAAAAAAATCGGTTCATTATCATCTTACCAATAATTTTATTCTGAAGTAACAGGGGTTCCGTGGCCGAGTTGGTTAAAGCTTTATACTGACGATGATATACATTTTACATACAGTTTAACCGTTCGTAAAAAAATTCACCTATCCAAACAAAATATGTTGAAATCGTACAGCAATGAAAATTCTTTATAACTTGACCGTGTTTAAGTCAACACCAGAATCCCGTAGAAGTTCACTCCGCAAACAGACAAAGGTCCCGGAATGAGGCGCATGGAAATCACGACGCAACCTCTCAATTTCTAAAACAAAGCCGCATCAATAGATTATTCATTCGATCGGCGGCTACCGTTATCACGGAGAAGAAAGTATTCAGTATAACAACTCTACTATTACTTTCTTACTGAATCAGTACGAACAAAATGCAAATGTATGTATTCATGTTTGTATGCAGTAGCTAACTCTGGTGGCGTAGCTTTAGGCTGCCTGAAGGCCTCCATTATGGCTTAACGACTAAAGACCCGGTACCGACAATTAAACGTTGCCCTCCGGTGCACGAAAGCGCTCCAAGTTAACATTCTTACTTTTTTACAATGTAATGTGAATGGGGGCTGATTATGTACACAAGATAAAAACAAAAGCTATAATTTACAGGATAAGTTGTGTTCTTTAAGTTCAAAGAAACTGTGTCAAATGTGTGTAGAGTCGTAGACGATCCATTGAATCTATAAACACATCAGTCGTATCTTCCACAGTTGCAATGCATCAAGCAAACCTATACAAGGCTCTCCTTGCAACTTTCAATTTGTGTATTCACCAGTCAAGAATCTCATTAGCTTAGGCTTACCTTTGATTCAGCGAGCTAAAAGTACTATAATCATTTATTAGAATGAATGTACTATTTGTGTATATCTTCGCGTGTGAATTGAGCCAGGAACTACGAAGGTGACTTACTGATATGCCTTTAGTGTTTGTATGATCAGCGGTAGCCCGTACCATTGGTCTGGTTAGTGTAATTAATCTGTCATACTAGACAATGTATAAATTGGATGATCGTCAAAGATCGAATGCGTTGTAATTTGCACCTGTGTTTCAGAATATAATTGAGAATGACTTGTAATTTTATCCTAACAAGCGCAGCTAACTTTTGCGCACAAATGTACTACCCTATAATAATGTAATTTTAAAAAATTGTTCAGAAGACATAACAAGATTAATGTGTTAATTAATTGTAACTGTTGGTCCTCATATACATTTTTACATGTTTTCTGCATCATTATCTAAAAACGTTTTTTAAATTACCACGAGTCCGTCGATGACACGCGACACGCTAGTGTATAAAATATCTTCTCTGATACTCATAACATTATGTTATGATCTTATTAATTTGTTATTTTCAAATGGTAGTTGTCATCTCTTTTCAATGGCATTTGTTTCTCTTGTGATTAGATTTTGGCTCTCTAGGCTGATAAATTGACAAATGAATATGAGTGATGGAGCTAATCACTAACTAACCGCAAACATTGGAATAGCAGGGGTCCATATATATAACTTCTGGGACTTAATTCTAAGAATAAACTCTTTTTCTTCCATATCCACTCATCATCACGAGTAAAGTTGCAAACAAGAACGAAATATCAATTACGACCCTATTGCTCAAGTCAATACACTCTCAGAGATCTTTAGACACTCGTGATCCTTTTGAAAATATGAAAAGTGACAGAGGCACAAAGTAAGTAAGTTCGTATTAGCAAGTGGCCAACTCAGGTGACAGAGTTTTTAGGCCGCCTAAAGGCCTCCGTCAAGACTTTAAAAGCCTGGACCGACAATTTAACGTGCCCTCCGAAGCACGGAAGCGCTCAGCTGATAATGCCGCTTGCGGTCACCCATCCAAGTAGTGACCGCTCAGAACGTTGCTTAACTCCAACGATCTATGAAGACCTTCTTAGCAAGCTTCGCCACGAGCGCTTTGAATACATATTTAGTACATGCCCACATTTTGGAATGTCGCAAATATCATGAAACATATAGTAGGAGTAACAACGAAGGCGCAAGAAGTGGAAGCGCCCGACTCCATAAAGACATGTTCGATTTAAAATTCCCTCGGTATACAGGCAAAAAATAGGTCGCACATTATGCGGGGGCGTGCTGCACGACCATGCAGAGATGTTGAAGTTCAGAGGCTGTTCAATGGTCGTTGGGTTGAGGACATGTGTCTGGCTGTACCTTTGTGGCTTCTTCGGTTGTCTGTCCTTTTAAACACTTGAATTTTTTTTAAGTTACTTTTTTGTTAGTATCATAATATGAAATTCGGCACCCTTTTTTTTAATCTGATGATGTCGTTTTATCCGTGTTTTCAGGGCAATCAAAACTAAGCAAAGCTTGGTCATCCAGGTACTGGTTTGTAAAACGAGCTATTGGTGTAAAAGTTTGAACATAATCAAAATATTTTATTGATCTTCGAAATCATAAAGCATCGTAATGACCAGCGATATAATTTTATGTTGGTTTTCAGAATCTTCGTAAATAAGTGGTGTATAGTTCTTTGTGTACAGATTGAGAAATGTTTCTCGTATCGACACTTCATTACTTTATTATTGCTTTGAATTTCAATTCGAAAAGGTTCGACTAAATATCTCATGCACAAAGTAAATGTAAATGTTTGATTCTGCTCGTGTCTTGTGTAGGTGTTGACTCCTCTCTAATGAATACAAGTGCTGTTATACAATTTATCTTTGATCGTAAAGCTATCGTTACGTAGGAACTTGTCAGAGAGCTAATTTGCTGGTCTACGTAGTTCTTTGGATTTCTCAAAGCCTTTTTGTTGATGAAATTATAATATGGATAAGCAATTGAAGTTACTAAAGAGTTATCAGATTCGGAATGGCGTGTGTAAATATAATTTTTTGTTTTGCTGGTTTGATCATTATCACGAAGTTCCAAAGTAAAACGTATCACGTTTTTTTATGTCAGAGGTTCATTCATGTTATTATAGTAATGAACGAATCCCTCATCATTATATTTTTGTTATCTGAGGCTCGGCTTAAACATTATTTCTTATTTATCTTAGCCATCTTAGAAAACGCATTTAGATTTTCCTTTAACACATCAAATCCAAGATATAAAAAACAAATCAACCCAATTACGAATTATAGACTTGATGTCTTTACAACCAATCGCGCAAATTGCAGACTTGCTTTATTAATTGTAAAACTATAATAAATTCCATTTTGTAGTTTCAATAACCAGTATGAGTAATGTGTCCGCTATGCGCCTGACTCCGCCCGCCGACACACCCCCGTATCTGCCGACTATCTGTCTGATACCGTGAACAATGTTATGATGTTTTGAGAAATTTAATTAGTAGTTTTGCATGGCTGTCTTTAGTTTTGATGCGAGAGAGAGCTGTGGTTTCTATGTTATTTTAAAGTTAAGGTTTCATATTTGCAGCAGTTGTGGTGATTTGTTGATTAAGTCAATTTGTTCATCTTACTGCAGCGCTCGTTGAATACTAAACACGTATCAACAATTTAAACAGTTCATGAAATTCGATTTCTTCTATTCGAAATAGAATTATTGTTAATGAAGTTAATGAATCATTATTTGAAGCAAAAGATTATAATTAGAAGATTCTTCAGTTTGTATATGCATTCCATTTGTTCTTATTCGAATTACAACTAATTGAATCCAATAATACTATTTGTAATGAACCAGTGAGAAAATTTGTAACTAAGATTGTTATTAAGATTACGGATGAGGGATTAGCTAGTAATATAAATATCGGGCGCGACTGACACGACTTGAAATGCTGTTATCTTATTTATATTTTAAGGTTCAGGAAAGAGTATGTGATTGAGACAAACTGTATAAAGGCTGGTGCTGATTACATTACATAAAATCACCTATCAATGCAAGCGCATCTGTCACTGCACTACTTTACTTGTGCATCAACCTTTAAAACAGTTTGAACCATGTAACTTTTGTTAAAACGAACATATGTAGTTCAAAAATTCAATCTATTTACAAGAAGGACAGCCAGCGTAGTGCCAGTGCCAGCGTGTGTATTAAATTTTTATCTTTTAGAATTATGTATGGACTTTGTTTGAAGAAATCTTGTAAGCTGTAGTTTGTCAGAGTTTGCGTCAAAAAGTCGCGTCCGAGACACTCCCACCTTCATTTTCGATATGAGCCGTATTTATTGCGCTCGCGGGATTAGTTAAACGGTTTGTGTTGCTTCTATAATTTATAATTATTGGGCATTAGATCTGTTTCTTGCATAATACTATATTTCATTGCATTCACTTCTATTTACTTCTTTCTGTGAGTTATGGTTATGCAACTAGCAAAATCTACTTGGTCCTTTGCTTTAAAAGTTTTAATTTGCAAATTCAGTGAATTCATTTTTTTTGTTCCACTGCTGCACAAGTCACACCAAAATTCTCCTCTGATCTTTGTCGGTCATCCACCATAATATGTAGTTAAAATTATTTATTCAACGATCTTTTTGTTTCCTTTCTTGACACCAAAGATTTATCAAAACTATCAAGTTCTGCATAATCCCATTCCGAGATCAAAACTGGCACTTTAAATGACATACGCTGTACTTGTGAGCGAATGTACAGTACAAGGTGGTCCCACATCCCGGATCCCACTGAAATAAGATATCCAGACGGATGCTGGCCATTTGTACCGGTCACTCGGACCCTCGAGGCGTGAAGGGCTCAGTTTGAAGAATGGATAACCCTTCGAGGCAATTCTTGAGGTATGGGTCTTGACACTGGGTTTTGATCTTTAGTGATTTATTTTTTAGATATTTTATGAGAGCATTTTTGTTTGTAGGAAATAAGTTATATTGTGCGTTTACTAGCTACAATTATGGTATTATCTCTCGAATTTATCGTATAAGCTTAACTATACATAGGTACGCGTATGATGTAGTTGTATCTACACTAATATTGATAAACATAAAATCTGTTTTTTTTATGTAATTCCTAAAAAATATTCCACTATTTTGATTTGCAATTATTTTTCTCCAATCACCATGTATAATATGTATGTATTTACAAAAAAAATGTATTGAAGTAGTATATCACAGTTATCTGGTTACCATAGCACAGGCATTGCTTAGTTGGGATTGTTTGTTGGGGTTATTCCGGATGAACCCACCTATTATCATCCCGAGTGAAGTCATGCTGGCCGCTAGTTTTAGATAAATAAAATACATTATATTAAGCAACATTAGCATTAGTAAAATTTCTTCTAATTATCGTCTTTATCGAACTAGACCTCCTGACCTTATTATTAAATCCGCTTTCCAACAAAATTAATTATTAACCATTAAACCGCGAAAACTTGGTACAAGATTACAATTATTGATGAGTTTTCGAATCCTAAGTAATCTTTGAAAACTGGACAGTCCCTTCTTTAGGGATAACCTTTACGAGGACTCTTAAGTGTAACAAATGGGAACAGTTATCACTAGTGTGGTATAAGTATTTC
Source organism: Xanthorhoe designata (assembly GCA_963582015.1). NCBI lineage: Eukaryota > Metazoa > Arthropoda > Insecta > Lepidoptera > Geometridae > Xanthorhoe > Xanthorhoe designata. Next base: position 3,280,881 of record OY757045.1, read on the forward strand.
TGAATAGACCAGATGGATACATTTTATTATATTTACAGTGGATCTTCTCTTAAAGTGTATTGGTAGAGTCATGCGTAAATACCGTAAATCACCACTTTTGCCCAATTCTTATCAATATGAAAGTTCTATAATGAATCTGGATGGGTAGTTATATGGGTAGATTAATACCAAGGAAGGGATTGTGTAAAGTTGACATGCGTGAAAGGTTTTTGTTACGATGACAGCTAGAGGCGGAAATGGAAGAAGAATACAATGTTGTGCCGACCCCACGTATTGTAAAGCATTATGAAATAATATAAACAATAATAATATATTTGAATCTAACTCTGCAACCTCTTGTCCCTTGTACCGTATTTTCATTTGGTGGGCGGTCCACCAACTAATCGGTTTAAGTAATGTACATTAATTAACCTCCATCCGTAGATTACCAGCGTCGGTGTCCACTCGTAAACAATATTTTGTCAACCTACCCTCACGGACCTAGGATATTGTGCATTTATAATGCTGCTTAGGTTTGAAATGTTAAGAAAGTATAATATGCTTGATAAAACTGAATGTTTTGTAGGCATTCTTGTAAATATCGTCAGACTTTGAATCAGTGTTCTCACAACACTTTGATGACTTTGAATCGATTAAGACGAATCGTATGTAATTTAATCTATGGCTAAGCGGATAAAATTGCAGTTTCATAGCAAAAATCTATAATGATCGTTTGCATTCAAGTGAAAAATGATTAAGTACTTAAGCATTAAAATAATTTAAAGATTAGCATATAAATACATTCTTCGATTGCAAGAATATGCAAATATCGTATCTGCGAAAAAATCTTGATGATCAGCGGTTCTGTTAGACAAATGTAGGCTATTTGTTTCATGATTGGGCTGTTGGAGGGATGTGTTGGTTGATTGTTTTCCGCGAACCCTTCAAGGCTCGAGAACTTTCGATGAGACGATAGTTACCGAAGATAGGCAATCTCGACTCTGATGTATTATATGCCCTATTTATCGGCTTCGCGGAATGCCTCTTGTACCGTTGCGTGGCTTGTTGGATGCTAAACTGTTTATTGTAAAATCAGTAGATACCTAATAACTTGCTTAATGTGGGCATGTACCAAATATGAGTTTTGAAATTAGTTGTGTGTGACCCTTCTTAAGTATTCAAAGAGCCTTAAAAACTGAGAGAATGTCTATACCGAGCTTTTTAGATAGGTACAGTCGTGATTTCAGTAGAGACAAAATTAAATAATATATAGTACTTATAGTTTTATTATTTATTCTGTGATAGAACTTTAAAAGCTTCTACGCTGGGAGGATGGTTTAGGTGCTGGGCAAGCCTATTCCATCTCAGAAATGTCTCAGGCACTACGTGTCCCGTTAAGTGAAGGTAAAAGTTGTCTCCTGACACTGTATAAATTATCTAGTAAAGATGTAAAGGCCTGAGTGCTTCAAAATACGAATGTTTTACCGCTTCGTCATTTTCTTGGGAATGGTGAGAAATTTACAGGTGCATTAGTTTTGCCACACAACACACACTTTGTGCCATGAATTCATGATTATGAAAAAGCAATTCGACTTCAAGAAATACCTCTATTTCTTAGAACGTTTCGATAGCGTATAGGTACTCGTACTTTTTGAAACGACTATGCCTGCCGGTTTTCCAATTGTATATTTCTAAATAGGATCTTCTGGTTTCGCTCTTATTTATAACGTGCAACATAAAATAACTCATTGCAGATATATCCTTGGCAGACATAAATATACAGCTCTCAGCTCAGTGAAAGAATTTGTTCTAACATTATTATGTATCGCGTTACTAACAATGTGGGTAATATATTAAAAGTTTTTGCAATATTTCTCCCTTACCCGCTTCATTTGTTACCGCCGCGTCTAGAATTTATACGCAAGCAACATTATCTCGTCCCTTCAAAGTGACTAACGTCGTACTACACGATATATTCATATTAATGGTCACCGGGCGGCTTATTCATATTTTACCCGGGCAACACAGCGAAACAGATTGTGTGTAATAATTGGACATGCGTCAAGCGTGTGACGGTAATATGGTCGTAAGTTAGCCGGTGGCTCGGGGCACGTGTCATTATGCCAATCTCGACAATTGAGACTCTCGGCTCGCCTGGAGCCGTCGAGATGATCTATGAGCTGGATTATGAGCTGGTGAATTGGCTCCCGCTCAAATTAGCCTTCAAATCAGATGGGAGTGGAATGCCTGTCTGATGGAAACAATAGAGGCACAACGAACAAGAAATAAATGCTGATCCATCTACTTCTTTAACACAGAGATAAAATAAACACAGAATAATGTTTCATGTGAACAGTTCTGGTATTAATATTGATTAATTGCGAAAGACTGGTGTTTGTTCCCTTTATTAGGTCATAATGTGCGAATGTTTAGTGATGTGGATAATAGGACAGAGACGAAGGTCTCTGTCCTACTAACTATGTGTGCATAAATTACCGAACATCGATAATGTAGCTCAGTCATTACAGACAGCAACATGAACATTAAACCTTGTTTAAAAATAAATCCATGAACACTCGTGAATCACTAATAGAAGGCATCATGCTAACACCCACCGCATCGTTTGATTAAGAGCGAGCTAATGAAATTAATAACCGTGGAACAGAGTCTAGCGCCTCCGTCGCTCTTGACAAATGACCGCGTGTAATTTCACACGGGTCTGTAGGCTGCAGCTCCGCATTACCACGTCAAAACAACTCCGATTCATTCGGAAGGGAAACCTGCCTGAGGTATCGAAATTTAAGTTTTAAAAATATCACTACGATGCTCATAAACCATAATGCTCAGAATAGAGAAAAAACCCTATTCTAAGCATATACCTATAGTTTCTTATTGAAAATACAAATTTTAAAGGATGCTTTAAAAGTGTCTGTTTGGTTATTACTAAAAGCTCCTAAACATAAGTCTTACAACTTCCAATATCAAATCCTCGTGCGTAGCTGCAGCCTCTTACTATCATTGATATAATCAAGCGCCGCTGCAGTCGATAAAGCCCTATCCTTTCAAGTGGATGTCAATACCACTTGAAATGATAAAGATGTTCTCCGATTTAAAAGTGTAATGAGCACCCATTGTGCCTGTCGTTGAGTTTATTTTTTGGTTTTGTATATTATGTTGGTTGTGTTTCTCTTTGTGTGTCATTGGTTCATTTTCCGTTTTGTTTTGTAGGTATGTACGTACATAGTTTATTGTTAAAGTACTATTTTGATGCTGTTTTATCTCTGTGACATCTTTGGGACAAATCTTGTAAGTGACTGAATGTAAAGCGGGGAAGATGACTAAAACATAAAAAAAAAAAGTAAATATTGTAGACTTTGCAATATTAAAGGAACTGATGATAGAGTCAGAAGGTGTTTACAATAAATAAATAAAAAACTTTCGACAAAACATTAATAAAAAAAATGTGTATTACCTTGTAAAAGCATTAATTTAGCTAAATAAATAATAATTATTATTTCAAGACCGTTCGTTCGTTCGTTCGTATGAGCAAGTGGCCAACTCTGGTGACAGAGTTTTTAGGCCGCCTAAAGGCCTCCGTCATGGCTTAACGACTTTAAAAGCCGGTAATTTCAAGACCATAGTCCATAGATAGACCATAGTCTACTAGGACATTTCAGTGTTATGTTTGATTTCTGTTTGATGTCAGAAAACATAGCACAGGAAGATGTAAAATGTCAGAGTCTGTGTTTATGACATCCACAATGCAATTAAAATAGTTGTGTCGGTATCTGAGGCAGCCGTCAACGTATTTATTAGATGTTGCATCATACTCATATAATATCGTTGCTTGGTTAAGCTACGAGTAGATAGAATACAATCAGCAATATCATTCGTTACTTTCAAACAGTTAAGTATATACTGTTCTAAAAAAAAAGAAAGCTGGTATTGCAATCTTTCTCAAAATGTGGGCATGTACCTAGCATTATTATGTATTTCGACGTGACTCTGACTTCAGATTTATCTAAGGACTCCCTTATACATATTCAAAAAGGTCTTAAAGCATTCAATTAGAAAATGCATACAACGCAAATACTGTCATAATGTTTGTATATATACAAACGCAAATAAAACGCGCAGTGATTGCACGTTTGTATCGAAACAAACGCAAGGCGGACAAAGTGAAGGCGGCAAGCTGCACACTATCCTCGGAGCCCCACTTAAATATTTATTTTATTCTGTTTTAGTATTTGTTGTTATAGCGGCAACATAAATACATCGTACGTGAAAATTTAAACTGTCTAGCTATCACGGTTCATGAGATGCAGCCTGTTGACAGACAGACGGACAGCGGAGTCTTAGTAATAGGGTCCCGTTTTTACCCTTTTGGTACAAAACCCTAAAAACACGAGTATAGAAAAGATAAATCTGAATAGCACATGTGATTGGCTAAATTCGATAACATTTAAACAAGATATCACGTATCGCGAAGGACAAACGTATTAACCTATGATTAGTTAGACCTTGGTGCTCCACAATTACCTGAGCTATCCCTTCGCTGCAATTATGAATAAAGTAGATAATATTTATGAGTACAAGGTGAATAATACAAGCAAATAATATAAAACTAATTAAAGTTTACATAAAATAGAGTGAGAAATCTCGAATAAACTTCGCTAAAGACTGGAAAAGTAATAAAAAGTTTCATAGTTTGGTGATATTATGTTAAGGTTCTGGCAATTTCTGGCGGTTTGGGGACATTAAATAAACGAATAAGTTTGGACCGTACTACTTTATTTTTTTAGCTTGAGAACCTTAAATCTATTTATTCATCACACTTTCACAAGTGAGTAGAGGTATAAACCTCTTCCTAGAGCTTAAAGTGTTCTAAGTCTAATGGATGCTAGTGGATTATTAGCTACTTGCATAGCTGGAGTAGATTGAGTTAGTTTGGTACTTATAAGTAGGTATATGTTTTTCACCCTGTATTTCGTGTGATATAGTGGTATCATCTGCCGGTATTTATCATAGTGCACTTGCGGACGGGACGCACAGAAACGAGATCGCAGGCGCGCGCGCAGCACGATAAATCTGCCGCACTTAGCTCGCAACCGGTAAATAACTATGGGATTTCCGCGTGCGAGAGTCGAGCATAAATCTATGCCCGTATTGTGATATTGTGTTGCCATTATAGGTCGCCGGGAATGCTGGACGCGCATAAATAGCCAAGGAACGACTTGTCGCCTTCAATGCGCATCTGAAAATGAGATAGCATGCAGTAATAGTCAGCTTCTGACTCATATCTTGTTGGAGAAAATATTCAAATAACGTCGTGATCAGGATTATTCGAATCAGACACCATCTCTCATGTCGAACATCGATAGCCGTTGTGTTGAATAAACTGAAAGAGAATTTCTGAGATTAGAGGTTGCGCGCCGATTCTGTCGTCCAGTCCTCCTTTCACGTCCTAATAGGGTCGGAGCCGGCGCGCGATCTCGATCGCTCCACCGGGAACGATGCTACACGTGTTCCACTCCAAATTACCATTATTATCGATCATCTCGCGCCAGCGTCTAGTAACGACCCTCAATAGGCGTGAGTTGGACTCCGCAAATCTTATCGAGCGCGCGAACCTAGACCTTTCGGCTATCCTAATTCGGGTATGTTTATTTTCTTGGCATGATATTCACAGAAGATACTGGCAAATCGACAACTACGCTTTAATAATCCACCTCATTACACAGTTCATCGCTTTGAACTGCAAGATCATCATTATGCACACTTAGAAATTGAAAGAAAATTGAATTGTAATTGCGCTCTGAGTATGCTAAACGTTCCATTCTCCACGACGGTGCTTATGGCAATTATTGCAAATTAACTGAATTGAATACTCTTGGCAATTTGTACTTACTTTCATTAAATTATTATTGAGCTCGGGCATGTGTTGTGTGATTAATGGGGTGTGTCCGTACGTTCGTAGCTCGTTCTTGGGCGAATTATTGAGACCGCTTTGTTACTCTGTCAGTTTGATGCTAATTTTATTTAGTGTGCGTGAAATTGGATGCCGTGAGCTTTTTGTACATAATAGCCGTCTTCAGTGATAATTTGTATTGAAATGTTTTATGCAAAACACCATTGCATTGAGAGAGTGTTATTGCCTAGCCAGCGGGCTGCTCCGACGATAACAGATAGTCATGTCTCGATATCGTTGTAATAAAATGTTAGAAGAGTCTATTTGATCCTTTAACGATGCTTTGCTTTTATCCTTATCTTTAATCTATGCTATATTCTTCAGTGCGAAATCAACATTAGATAACTAAAAGCATAAACGTGAACAATCCGTGGTAATTTAAGCAAAATCTAAACATTTTTGCACAACTATCTCCCATGTAGAAACGAGTTGTCTCGAGTTTCCAAGTTTATTGGTAACCCAAGACCAGTGGTAAATCTTCCAGCCTCTCACATACATTTGCGTCTAATGCCACACCTCACAATCCACGTTAATATCTCTTAACAAAACGTTTAAGGGCATGCTGCTTTCGAGACTAGCGACATCGTACAGCCGGGTGAATGCGTGGAGCTCGCGAATGTATGTGAATGTTCTATTTGCAAACAACAAGTCGTGAACTCTCTTTATTACGCGCCCTTTCGTTTTATTTGCCTTTAACTGACAATTTATAAGATGTGGACTAAACATGCCCTTGATATGTATAGGACTTGCATTGCATCTCTATCGAAAGTCATCTTGACTACATAGTTTTGAAGAATATCATAATTATCATGTATCGATTGCATTATGATTTTTGTAAACTTTATTTTATGACCTTTGTTTTATTTATATTTTTATTTTTATTAATTGTCCTAGCATTATGTAATCATCATTACTAGTATGATTTATAGATGAACAATAAACAAAAGTATTGAATCGAGCCAATAAATGGTGACGATTTCAGTGAATGCCCATCTATTTTTAACGCCTATTGCGCCAATGTCTATTTCTAGATTCACACGACGATCCACAAGGTGTTTGAATGAGTATTGTGCTTTGGACAGATGACGCGCACCTATGTGATTTATTGGCGTTGTAATTGTATGTATTTGGTACGTGTTTATGTTTTTCTTGTCTGGGAGGTATAAATATTCATATATTTCTGTAAAAATAAGCCATCACTAGCGGCGAACAGGCCTCTAATGCCCGGTTCCTATATCCAACGTACGGACGACCGTAGATCGATCGTCATTGAAACGATGTTATCTGTCAAAAGTGTCATACATTTTACAGAATACAGAATACAGCTTAATTTTATGTTATATAAACAACGTTTCTATAAAGATAGATCGACCGATAGAAGACACAAGAATCTTCAAAATGATATTGCTAAATACATTCTATAAATGCAATGAAATGTACCTACGGTGCAATCATATCTCTATATACCAATAAGTTACTAGGTATATGCTTACAAGAGATCATTGCTCATCATAATGGCCATTCCAGTAAGAAAACAGTAACACCCACTAAGCGTTCAAGTTATTTTATGATGATAATTCAACATGACCACTGCGGTCCTAACATAAATCCATACTTATCACTTGCTGCAGGATACCGTTTGTTCCCAGTTTGTACACGGAGCGATTTCGAATACTACCTACTAATACTATAAATCTGTACGTGAAGATGTTTGTTTAAGCCGAATGGGATTCAATCACGTCTAAACTCTAATACTAATGAGCCTTAGGTTTTTATATCCGATCTCAAAAATACCACGTAATTAGATGGAACATTTATTAAAGTTTATTTTCTGGTTGGTATCTTTCTTACATCTTATTCTTATCCTACTCATATTATAAACGCAAAAGTTTGGATGGATGTTTGTTACTCTTTCAAGAAAACCTTATAAACGGATTTAGCTGAAACTTGGAATATATCGTTAATGGCCTTGGATAACACAGGCTATTTTTATCTGGGTAAGTACCACGCGAACGAAGCTGCGGGTGAATACTTAGTCTACTATATAACTAAGTTGTTTTCATGCGAGTGAAATCGCGGATCGAAGTTTGTATGAATAATATTAAACAGTAGACTTGTATGGATTGACCTTTCCGCGTGTCGTTCATAGCTCAAAATGTTCAGGGACTGGCGAGATGTTACCCTTCAAAGGTATGATTTGTGAACTGCTTATGAATAAAACAAGTAACCTTACGGTAGCAGTTGAGCTGAAAGCGAACAAGTAGCCGCGCATAATGATCATCAATTTCTTTAACTTAGATTTGGTCCACAAAATCAATACTTTATGGAAATGTATTGATTAATTGAACATGGGAAGATTTCTTAGTCTTCCTTTTTCATGTTTTTGACTTGCAACGCTTATCCAGCTCACGCTCCTGAGATAGGAAGACCACTACTCAGATCTAAGAAAAATAAGTTACATAGTTTATGCCAAAGGAGGACGTCATAGACTAGACGGTAAATTGAATAAATATGGGACGATTCCTTGAATATTTGGCAATAATAGTCTGGCATTCATCATAAGTGAAATGGACGGACATAGAAAGATTTCTTAAGGCTTATTACTGTCCTCGAGTTTTTGGCAAGAAAACTGCTAAGATTTTCATTTGTCAGATTGAACGTGAAGGAGTAACATTCACACTTACACATACACAAACTTACACCTTAAGAATATTAGTGTGATTGAATTGGTCCTTTCATACAGTACTAGCGTAGTCATTGATGTCTTTCAACTCAACAAGGAATGAATTACGCCTACACAGTGTTGTTTGTTCATTATGGATTTGCCAATTACTGTTTGCCTTTATCAATTGTTTCCGTTTTCATTCGCGGTTTCTAATGATACCCGCAAGCCATTAATATAAGTCACTAGATGCGCCTCTATCTTTAAGCGACACTGAAGTCTTTGTTATAGAGTGAGCTCACAAGTTACAAAGGAAGCAATCGAGAACAATACTGTTTAAAAATTCAATGCCAGAGAGCTCTCTCTATCTAAGAGCCTCTGCTGAAGGACAGATAAGCAAACCCCGGAATAGCAGAATCTCAGATTAGAAGGAGAGATTTGCATAAAGGCAGAAGTACAGACCAACACAGAAAACAAAAAATCTAAGACATCAGCACTAAACGTGATAAATCTTGATTTATAATCTTTAATAGTACTACTTCAATGAAGTTCAATGTATTCTTCTAGATATTCACCACATTTGCTGCAAAGAGATTCTTCATGTTCAATTCACTGTAATTCCTGTTTTAAGCAATGTCGTGCTGGTGTATTTTATCGTGCACTACAAAACTTTCAACTAATTCGAAACCTGCACTAAAGTTTACTACCACCTACATATCTCATTAGGGCGCGTTCTAACAAGCTAGTAACTCGTAAAATTAACCCCATATCGCATGCGGTTCAACTAATCGCGGACAAACTCGTGAGAACCAACCTTGCATTAGTGTTGCCAACTGGTCTAATAAAAACTGAAAAAGTAGCAGATTAGATTTCGAAGGGTTTAAAAAATAGCCATGTAACTAGTCGTTCTTATCTATATATTTTTGTTAAATTTAACTAGAAATTATCAGCTCTTTACGTTATACAGGCAAAAATATAAATCTATAGAATAGTAAACAGTGTTTCAACATTTTAGTAAGCTTTTGGCAATGCCCTGAGCATTTGCAAACCTGATTTTTTATATACATGACTAGACTAGTTTGAAGTGCTTCTCGCTGACTTGCGTGATAACAAGTCATACTTTTGAATTACTTACACAGAATTTAATAGTTTTTTTTGGCGCGCGAATACGCCCGTAATATTTTGTTAAATCACAACTGAAACGACGGATTACATAAAAAACCGTACCTATAAACTCTCTTTGTCGAGGCTCAAGAAGGTTAAAAATAAAAATCTTGTGTATTAAAAGTAAAGTTTCAAGTGCTCAAAAGTTGACACCTGAAAATGTAAGTTGGCATCACCACGCGCCCAATACAAGTGTGAAATGACATTTTACGATGCGATACCAACCGGTATTCGTATAATTAGACCGTAATTCTACTGGTACAGGATTCTGTGCCAAATACCTTGCACTCTCTCTCGACTGGTCCTCTCCTCTTGTGTCGTTTTAATCTGCTTAGCCTGAATCTATTTTGACCTTCACATACGCTTGAACTTTATACGAGTAAAACTTTATAGATACTTAAACACTTGCTTTTTTTAATGTACCTATTGTACTTTGTGATGACGTTCGTGGTTTGGCCGGCAAAGTTAGGTTTCAATATTCTATTTATCTGTGATCTCTCTATAGATATTAGACATTACTATCATTATGTGGCAAAAGAAGTATATCAGCATTAGCAACTGGAAATATTGTGGTCTCTGCATACCCCTACGGGAAGAGGCGTGATAAATCTTTGACAATACTTGTGACATTACTTTCATATTAAAACTGGATCTGAAAATGTCTAAAGATCTGAAAGAATAATGTCTACCGCATCTTGGAAATACAGTTGTAATAATATTTAATTAAAAAATTTCAAATATCTTACTAGCGAAACCACAGTTAGTTAGGATATTGAAACTGTCCGTTAAACTTATGTTCATGTGGGTCGTGGTTTAAAATTCTAATATTCAACTGTTTAATTAAATAATTCTAGTCATGTGTATTGACTCTATTTTCTAATAATGAAAAAAGTCAAGGATATTTTGACGATACTGTACTAATTAGACGCACGAGGCGTTTGCGAAAAAACTAGTTTACTTAAGTAGTATTTCTAGACGTCTATTACACAAGATACGACAGCAATTAGTCTACATGCTGAGATAAGCTTCACAATAATTAGCTCAATAATGAGTATTATCTAAGTGCCAATTACTTTGTTATTCGTAACTCAACCAACCCGTTATTTGCTAAGATCAGATTGTCAATAGATTCATGCAAGGTCTGCAGTGAATAGGTATGTCTTACGGAGACAATTATAATTGCAAGTGTCGGGAAAATTGCGATATGTTGTTTAATCATCAGCCCCTGAATTGTGTACACTTGTCTCGAATTGTATCCAAGTTGTACGAGTATATATAACTGTCAGATTTAACGCTGAATATGTAAATTAGTAAGTAACTTAGTTAATTACTGTCATTTTTAACAATAGTTTTCGAGATTTACTCTTAAAAAGTGTAATCGAAATCTCCGGAATTCAGTACAACAAGTTTCGCATGGAATTCAGCCCCAAGGAATATTAATAGACGATTGTTACTATCCGAAGCTCCTCTCACATACAATACGAGTTTTAGTTACTTTCTCATAGATTGGGTTCTGATAAAAACCTATTGGTGTCAGCCTCCAAGATACCGGGCGTACCTGAAAGCCCATGTACTGCACCTATCGCCGACACGGGCCATGGGCTAAGCAAACACTATGGTGATGCGACGCAATTTATTAACGATAGCGTTTTTTAATTAAATCAATCAATGTGCATTTCGGACGAAGCGCTCGTGGCGAAGCTTTCTTATAAATATATGTTCAGTTCTTGATACCAAGTCATCATCATCTCCCTGCCCTTATCACACTAAGTGAGGTCGGCACAACATGTCTCTTTCCTTCATTTTTCTGTATCACACTCGTCATCTCAGAATTCACTCCTTTCACATACATATCTGCATACACACAGTCCATTCATCTTTTCTTAGGCCTCCCCCTCCCGGTGTATCCATTCACATTTATATTCATCGTTCGCCGTGAATACAAAGATTAAATTTAAATTACGTAACCCTTTTTTTTGTTTATGTTAAACCACTTACTTTTTTTTTTCATTGTTCACATACAGACAAGCTAAAATAGTTTTAAATAAGTGGAATTACAGTTTTATATAAGTGTTTTTTTTTTCAAATAAACTTAACTAAATAAGCCGCCTCTCAGCTTGGGAGTATCATAAGTAAGTTCATCTCATGATACAAAGTATCAAGTCGCCTCTCGTCTCAGCCTTGTACCATTCACATTTACCTTTCACCGTCGAGAGATATTGTCCGTGCGACCGCGATCCCTACGGCTCATTACCATATACTGTGCCAGTGACAGCATCGCAATTAACTATCTGTTTATTGTTGTTGAATTATAAACGGCATTGCGTGACACCACTGGGGCTGGACTTTGTATGAGTTGCTTTACTTCTGGTTTTGTATGCGTGCTCGAGAGCTTTTGTTTCTGTTTCGATGTAGCGATATATATTTATCTTGTTGTGTTTACTCTTAGTCTAAGTCATCAGTTATTTCGCTTAAGGAACGTACGTCAACTTTTACTTTTTCAAAAAAAGATTATTTACATATTACCCCCAATTGTAAAGTCACGAAACTAAACTTAAACCAGAATATAATTCTTAAAATAAGATTTAAAGACTCGTCCCTATTTACTTGGCACCAAACTAGACTAAATTATTTAAAATTCTTTAAATTTCAGTCAGTTACTCAGTTAGTAAGAAATGCTGGAGTGCTATTTTGATGACACAGTTTTCTAAGTTAAGACTTATTATTAAAAATTTTAGCTAGTTTAGTCAATACTTCTGAATCGGTCCCATTGTTAACTTTTCTGTTAAGTAGTATCATGAATCAAGTACTAAATAAAATTGATCTAACCTTAAAGCTTTTTGCATCTATTGCGATGGCGCAAGAACTTAGATTCTCATCAGTGTATCGGAATTCAGATTGCAAAATATTGGATGATTGTAATTTATAAAATTATTGTTGTAGGTCGAGCACTGTTGCTACATTCTTTTACAATTATATATTTTTTACTATATATTTTACAGTGTCCAGTCTGTTTTGCGTATACAAACAAGAATGTTTTAAAGACATCATTTTGTACGTAGTTGGGTGTTGGTAATATAACCTAGGAATTCTATGTTAAATTGACCTTTATTAAATTCCCCTGGGCTCCTGCTCCATGATATAAATGGCATCAAATATAAATTACCGTTCTGCTGTTCGAAGATAAATTTCAGTATTGGGTTAAATGTCAATTAAGTTAACATTGTCTCAAGGCTTCCATGGCATCGTTGCACAACGGAGTAAAGGTGTACTCACATCCTGGGCGTCTTATGTCAAGGACGGGAACAAAAGATGAGGCTGTATTTATATACAACATACTAGCGGACCAGATCTTGTGGCCATATTATAATACGTATCGAATCTATTTCTATCACCGCTAATCATAAGTCTTGACCTTTTTCACATCGTAACATATCGTTTTAGAGATTCTTAATAAGTTAATATAGCTACCTTTCGCGTCTAACCGTCTACCTATAATTAAGAACCAAGTGAATACAAATAAAGCGTCTGAATCAGTCAAGCCGTTACAAGAAGAATTACATTTGGGATCCCTTTGTTTTAAGTAATAAAAAAACTAGCGATCCTTAATTTACGTCCTAGCCCTGATGCGGAAAAACTATTGTAATTTTTTACAAATACTGTCATGAAAATCTTTGGTGTTCCTGTAGGCCTAGCATGTGCAACGTGTCGAGACGACAAACGAAATATCTCGATAATGTCAAACTGCTCTAACGTACTATTCTACAGAAGGAGCGAAAATTTTGTCAACGACGAGAAGATTTGTCGTGTTGCACATGTTAGGCCAGCTGGTTGAGCAAATGTGTAGATGTACCTTAAGATTTAATGTCTGTGCCATTGTTTGGTATTTAAGCCCTATCAGCTGATTCCACACACTTAACCTTTCACGATTGTACAAGTTCCCGTGTATTTAATTTAGGAGATTGTCATTTTGTGCTTTCCGTTAGTTTACTTGGCTTTTGACGGAAACTCATTCCTGTTGTTCCGTTAGACTTTCTTTGTTCATTTGTTTTGCTTTTGATACGTTGATATGCAAATTGTTTCAGTTTACCTTTGTTATAAATATCTTGGTGAAATTTTAATGACTTGGCATTCAAAACTGGATTTTTAAGTTTACAATGTAATAATAATTAGAATAACATCAGAAAAACCATTTATTATTTTATTATTATTATAAAATAGATGGGACTGTAAGAAGCATTCTTGGCTTGGCACTCGATTTCAGTAAGAATTTCTTCCCGGTTTCGTCTGGTCCAACGTTCATTAGCTGTATTGCCCTCAATCTCTCAAGTAAATGCAATACCCTGAGGCATCGAGTTGCCGATTGGCCTTGGTAATTTGTCTCTCGCATCCTCGTGCCTCGATTGTCTAAAGTGCGCGTTTGAGTTATCGGTCAATTAAGCAGCTCTCTGCAGGTGTGTAATTATCTTTGGTTTTTGGATATAATATTTCGGTGTTTGTTTGATTTATTGCATGCGCTAACTAAATTTTAGTGAAAGGAAGGGTTTGGCAAACAGCGATTTAGATAACCATAAATATAAAATAGAAAAGTTTAAAGAATCTGTGCCAAGCTTCGAGTAAGATCGTTTTTCGTTAAATTCTGTTCACACTCCTGTTATTGCACTTAGCGCTTTTGCTTTAGTAGATTTGTTGAGCTTAAAGGTTTATTGATAAGGTTTTTGATTATATATAACAAATGATACACAAGTGCGCACATACTTTCCACAAAGGCTATCATGATTTTTCTTTGTCTCTCTGACCCTAAGGCATGCATAGTTTTATAGTAGTACCTAACTATTCTGCATGATCAAAAAAAAAAATATCCTTGGACATTCCACACAGCGTCATCTAGTCCCAAGCTAAGCAATGATGGTAACCAAATGACTGATAAACTACTTAGATACATTTTTTTTTGTAAATACATACAAATAAAGTAAATGTAATAATAAAGTACCTACTATTTTCTTCTGTATTTAAGTAAGTAGGTGCGATAAACGATACACAAGAGCGTAGGTATATAATTTTGGCAGGTTAAGTGATAAATCTGCAATGACGGAAGGGATGCTTTTAGAGTTATGGTCCACTCCATATCCACAGGCGCTCTGATATTGCACGCCTTGATGTAATTACTTTTAGGAGATATCTATTCTATTATTTCTGATTTATAATAAAGCCATACAAACAAATACGAGTAAATGTTTTTAAACTGTAAGAAAACATTCATATCTCTCAGCATACCCGTTATCAACATTCTCTTCTGACACCCTGAGAAGCGAGATAAGATTGTCTTTTAATAATTACTCTGTCACTTTTTCTTTCTAAACACTATCTCGTCCCATCTCCAGTCGAATCCGACCACAGTCGTTTAAAAAACTAAGCTGTCAAGTATTTGTCATTAATAATGATTCTCTGATACTGCACTTTCGCTCTCGTGCAAACAATTAAATATCGACTTCAGGGTACGTGACAGTGAGGCGTGTTCTCATCCAAGTGTTAACATGCGCATATATCATTGTTCGGGTGATACACCTGCGAAGCCCCGCCTATCGCCTCTCACCCCGCACCTCTCCCCTCGCCCCTGTCTTTTGCTTCACCATCATCAAGATACCATTCCACGTTGAGACGTCCCAGTGAACGGTCACTGTCGCCTTCGTTAAGTTCCGTGCATGAACTCTGTGCCGTGATAAATGACTCTCGGTGTTTACGATATTGTTTTTGTTGGGGCCGTTTTTTAGTGCAGATTTGAAGAAATAGTCGTAAGTTATCATCCTTATATTTTATGATTTTGTATGTTTTTTAGAGTATTCTGACGAATTCGTTTCGGTTATCATGCCGCCGCCGGCTACGTTAAAATTATTTATGTCATTCGTAATGTGTTCAAACGCGATAACAGCACGGTTGTCTCGATTTTAGAATTAGTTTTGGTTGAAGAAATTCAGCAACAGGCTGAAGTAAGTTTTAGAAGATACTCAACTAGAGTGTTTGTGGGCGGAGTTTGGCGCTAAAAGTTATTAACGCATGCGCATTGTCACATTTGCCGCAAGAAGTTTCCAGGTATTTTCAAACTTTTCAGCGAGCACAATTCATTAATATTGGTATTACGAGGTGGAAATATGCACTCATTAATTGATGTTGTTGTTGGCACGGCTCCAGGTATAAATAAACAGAAAAGAAATATTTTTCATAGTAAGTACCTACTAAAAAATGCAAATTAAATTGCGTGTGACGTACGAGTGCCGTTGTTGTTGTGTTGTGTTGTTGTTGTGTTTTATGAAGGAATATTGTATGTGATTTATTTTGTTCCTAGTTATTGTAATGTAAATAATTGAATTAAAACGTCCGAGTTTATTACTTAAAGCTACAAAAGTATGTTGAATTACGTCAGCAAATTTATATTTTTGTAAAACTTTATTTCGAAAGTTAATATGCAACCGCATAGACAAGTTAATTTTACACTTTCGAAATATTGTAAAAGAGTGACAGCAAACAATTATTCTAATGCTGGTCATAGTTAGCCGATTTGAGTTCTTACTAATAAAGTATTAAATAATTATTCCTATAATCAGTAATAAATGAACAAGTCGCGCACATACTTTTACCTACTAAGGGGATTATTTTTTTTATTGTAGCTAGAAGTAATGTTAAAATATGTTTATCTAATACTTAGGTATAATATAAATAGGTATTGTAAAGTTCAACAGGAACCTTTATTAATGAAACCTCCTCATTCTTAACTCGACACTAACTCTTCAAAAACACAAAAGAGTATTCCTTTTAGTCGTTTTAAATGTGTGAATTCAAACACATATAGAACGACTTAAAGGAATACCCTTTTGTGCTCTAAATAAATCCAAATATCAATGACCCGTGCTCGCATCTCCGACGCATACAATAACTGTGTCATAAGCGTCCTATTAACGTGTCTATCTTGAGTGGGCGTCCCCGTCGCACCAGGGTTACCAGCGCAATGTTTACGAGTTTTATGATCGCTAATGGACTATAATACCCACCTCTTGACTCGAAACGTGGAAGGTTAAGTTATTGGTGCGCCGGGAATTGATGACCTTGTTGGAACAATTTTAAAGAATTGTGGTCCATTTCGCGCGTCGAACCAAACATTATTAGTCGCGTGTCATAATTGAGACAAAAAATATACAGGAAGTTTTTAACCAGCGATTATAAAGTTCAATGATCTCTACAATGTCACTGGCTCAACTACCGGCTATATTGTTACGCAAAGGATTGTCATGACATTGTGAGTAGCCGAACTCTTGCATGTATTCGAGTCTTTAACCCGGCGGCTAATAGCTGAACCGTGAGGATATGTGCTCGCAAGCGTTCATCAGTTACCCTTACCGTTCAAGTAATAGCACCCAGTCTCACTTCAACAATACTGTGTAGTGTAAAATATAGCGCACCATCCACCGTCCTATAAAGTATATTATCATATCCCTTTATCTCTAATAGGATGTATGATATGATTTCATAACTTATAGTCTCACTGTTATTATCTTGTCCGTCTTGTTCATAATAATAAAATACATAGACAATTTGAACAGTTTTCATCAATATAAAATCATATAAGTAGCAGGCATTGGCATTTTTAGTCAAGTAAAAGTATAGGCGCTTTTACATGTACCTACAATGTAGAGCACCATAAACAAAAGTCCACGCAGAAGATGTTATGCCGATTCAAAAAGGCACCTAGAAAGGCAACCTACCGTTTAGCATCCGCTACATGCTCAATGTGTTGTTGATTTCATACTATTTTCTACCTTTATGGCTCTAGATTTAGCCGCGAGCCTCATGGCATTATGTTTCAAACGCTGTCGTGAAACGATAGAGTTATCTGCCAATGATTTGTTGCTTTCCAATATTCCGACAGATTATCTTGTTAACAAAAAAAACTTTTCGCAAACAATGTATTTTCTAGTGACAATATTTTTATTGCATATCAATTTATCAATCCTCTCCTTTCATAAAGTTATGAAAGGCGGCCTAAAAACTTTGTCACCATAGTTAGCCACTTGCTGATCACTTGTTAGCGTAATAAGTATTTAACCAAAACACCTTTAAGTTTATATCTAAGTAAAGTTATAAAATTTTTTTGTTTAGATGTGCAGTATCAGAATTAAAAATAAAACTAAAAATTAAATCACAGAATCGGAATATGTCACAGAAGCTTTAAATAGTTTTTGTTTTAATCGATGAAGCATTTACAAAAACTAGTAAGTATTAGAATATTTTGAACTAATATGTCAAGGTACTTTTGACTATATTATAACTTTGGCAACAAAAATCTTTACAAACATAATATATAATATTTATTATGTATACCTACAATCCTACATAATATTTAAAGAAAAATAAAAAACTTTCCATTGTAACAAATCCAGCATGATACCTACTATTATTGGTATTATGTAAAATATCAAGTAGCTAATAATTTATTATAAAATGATCCTAATAAATAAATCCGATATGATACTCGTTGCAAAAAATGTAGCGACCTGTTTTAAATATTCCATTTGCATCAAAGAAAATAGCTTGTGAAACTGCTAACATACATTCAGTATTACCTTGGTATTACTATAAACATTTAATGTACGCGATCAGTATTCAATCGAAAGCTCTAATAAAGTACATGATTTAATCAATTTAAGATCCGCCAGCGACGGGAAGTCTTCAATTATTGTCCGTCATTCGCACTTATGATTTTATGTGAGTCGTACATGACTAACATCCGGCCATGAACATCTGCCCTATCTTCTTCACCCACTACATTGCAGTATCACTGTAAATTGCCATTCGATGTAAATGAGCCTTATCTTTCTGAACTAAGATTTCATAAAAACTTTGCAAGATTTAACAAAGTCAATTTACCTACCGCTAGCATTGGCTGATTTAAAAGCAATACGATGTTGAGGTGAGTTTGTGTCCGCACCTTCCTTTAAATGCATACCTAGTGTCTATTTAAGCAACATTAAACTTTAAGAATCTTTATCACTATCATTTCTCGTGTGTTATCGCGTTGATGTCATCGACGCTAATTGCAGCAGTAATATCAAAAACTTTACTATGATTGCAAACTTTGCTGGCTTCCTCATTCAGTGCAGGGTTGTAAATATGTAATTCTATTTATTTATTTCTATCGGCTAACATTTTTCCATTCAATTCCGTTCTTTATTCATCTTTATAGGTCTCCCGTTGATTTGAAGTATAAGATTTACGATAGCGTCATTCATTCGTCTCATCGATTGAATTATGTAAATTGAAGTTATTTCATTACCATTCGGTCTATATCGTGGACATCCAAATTTGATTTATAGTTTAGTCGTTCTCGTATGACTTATCGCATCGGCTCCATAAAGGACGGCTGATAGTTGACAGGAGATGGATGTCTGGTAGATGTTCCTTATTGCTGTCGTTTGTTCTTGAATTTATTGGACACGAAGTAACGGTTGCGCCTCCGCCGACCCTTGAGGTGGTCGTCCGTGCCCTCCTAATATATTGTAAGAGGAAACGGCATCCGCGTAAACCTGTTGACTTGCCTTAATGCTATAACTTTTTGTGCAAATGAATGTGTTGAGATTGCCTATTTGAGCTGTAATTGAATTTATTTAGATGTGTTATTTTGAAACGTTGAAATAATTTCTTCTATCATCAATGCGATAATTTCTAATCTTTTGAAAGACTATTCATTTATTTGTGTGTAATCATCTTTTCTTGTACGCACTGGTGCTTCATCTTTAGAAGGTAAATAACTATCGTGAGAACTTCGTGACAAGCGATTTGGCAGGGATTACTATTATTCGCAGAATTTTAATTTTCTATTTCATTTGAATAAGAGAGCAACTCAACTTGCCTCAACAACAAACTGTAAATAATGGATTAGGCTTCGTAACACATCTTTCATGTCATGAAAACAAAGATATAGCAATGAATATGTACTAACTAGCGACGGCGCTGTTATTTATGGCTGGCGATACCATCGCATTGGTACGGACTTGTCAATCACTGATATATTCCACATGTCAGAATTACACTTGACCATGATAAAAGATATTCAAGCTTGAGTACGTCAGAATAAGACAGGTGGTCGGGGAAAAGCTAGGGCTGCGTGCGCGCCGATCCGCCACGGCTATCCATCATTCATGAGCGCGAACGCGTAACGAGCCCATTCGAAGAAACCCAAGATGCTGCACCACGCTTAAATATTTACTACAAAATGTTATCTTTATTGATGGAGTTCAAATTTGTACATTTAAAATGTATATTTTAGATCTATCTCCACCAGACGCTTGACCTCCTTTAACATTCATATTTCTCTTTCAGTTAAATATTACCATAATTTACGTCGTCGTGAATGCACATTGTTATTTCTCTTTCACTGGCATCATTGATGGAAATACGGAACTTAGTTTAGCCATCTGATATGTACGGTTCGCTTTGCATATTTGAATAACTAATGTGGATTCTCTCCTACAAAAAGGCTAGCTCCTAACGATGGTCAGATGGTATCTCCTGCGTGACGTTTCAATACAACGTGGATCAATCTGGTGGCGTTTGACGTATGAAAGTATCGGCCAATCAATCGGTCCCTAGCTCCCTCGGCTGCTTATCGTGCAATCGCACCACCCACTAGGCTACTTAGTCGGGCACGTGCGTTGGCTAGGATCCGACCGAATATTTAATAGACAGGCTTCTTACCTGTAATTGTTCAAAAACATCTTGCATGCACGCCGGTATTTATTTGCATTCTCTCGTGAACTTCGTTTAACTCGGATCCTGTCCAGGAAACTTAGTATTTCGCGGAATGTGAAGAGCTTCGTGAGAGGTGGCTGCATGATACGATCGCACTTTCCTTCCATGAGAATCTTCAAATGTTTTTCATTCTTGAGGTAATTCAAATGACGCTGCACAGACGCGGCGCTGTGTTATTATGAAGGTATCTGTAACCGTGTATAAACCGAACGGAACATGCTTATTGAAGTCAGACATCATTGAAAGCTCATCGTTTTCCTTGTCTCGTGCATACGCTATCAAATTAAGCTCTAATGACATCACGAGTGCCTGCCATGAATTCACAATTGAATACGTTCGTTAATAAAAGTTATTTTTATTACTTATATTTTATCTGAATGTTGCTACGGCGTCGTCATGTCTTGGAATGCTTTTAGTTTGCCGCGTCTTGAGATACGAAAGTGGGCTATTGTCCGTTGTTTCCGATTTTAGTTTATCATTCTCGTGTTGTGTATTTTAAACAATATAATTCATTTTCGTTAAAATTATCACTATAAACGAATACCATCGCATTTATAAAAAAGTAAACAATTGTTTATTGATTTGCTATTGATTGTATGTATTTGACATTTAATAATCATATTGAATAAAATTCAAGTTTTTAATCAATAACCGTAAACGACGCTTAGATATTTCCAAAGTTGTAAAGGTGAACTATTTTATTAGAATGCCATTTATTATGATCGAAAGATAAGATAAAAACATGTCTGCTAACTATATCAATGTCTGTAAATTATAAAAGCTTTATCAAAACCATGTTTAATGTTGAGCAATTATTTAAATTCAAAGATTACGTCTTCGTTACTAGACAAGTTTGTCTGCCGATCATATTTTTAAAGTCACAAGTGATAAATTCAATATTTCGCATGTTGCTTGAAATTAAATAAATGATTTAAAGTTTGAGTTATCTCGTACGCAACAGCAGTGTGATGTAACGCTTCCGAACGTAATCTCAATGTTTTATGTTCGCTGGGAGATGTGAGGAGTGATTAATGACTGCCAGATAGAGACAGTGACTAGAGCGAGCCATCGACAGTATTGTCCCATTTATTGCTAATGATCTATTGAATACTGTCCCTATAATCAACGCGAGACTTTCTAATGCAAACGTACTAAACGTTGACAGAGTTGACGCCAACATTATAATCAATGTAGAATGTATAGTTGATTCTTGTTTCTTTTTCTAAAATTGCAGTCACGGCATACTTTCCATAAACACACGTTGCGTATCAAGCACAACATGTAATTTCACAAAAACGTTGTTATAATGCCCCACGAAATTGCTGTGATTTGTTTCTGAACTTTGCGAGCTATTGAGGCATCGATAGTACTCGACTCGATTGCTCGCAATTACTCAATAATCCGTGTTGATTCTACAAAATATCATTGTTCTTTAGTCTTTGCAAGCTATAAATGGTTTGTGTTGCTTTCACAAATTATTGAGGCATATGTTTTCGCAACAAAGTCTTTCTTACTACCAATCATATTTCCGTTATCCTTATGAAGCGAGTCTAGCTTTTTATTATTACAAGTTAGCATTCCTATACATTGTACTTCACTGTACAATGTGTCAGTAAGCTAGATTACGCTCTAAAACTTGCCGTTAATTTACTTGCCTCTTTTCGTCACCAGTTTTTTCAATCACCATTCTTAGAACCGAGATAAGCGGCTGAACCAGACGGTGACGCTTTTTTATAATGATTCCATGCTCAGCCTATTTTTGAGGATTTATAAAATAAAAATTTATGAATAACCCATAGTTGATAAGCTATTTTATGTGGCGCTACATTTAGAGATTAGCTTGAAGTTTAATAAATTGCTTTTGTCGATAAAGGCGGTTATTTATAGTTCTTTAAATTAACAGCTTTATTTTGGAACGTGTGTTGCTCATAAGTTTGGTTGTGATTAATTTCTCTTGCGTTTGTTTTTTCGGCCGACTAATACGTATTGCGTGCTTGCGCAGCTGCATCATCTGCTGTTGCAGTTTTTGATTCTAAATTTTTAATGAGTTCTGTTACAGACGTGTTAACAAATTCCTTGCATGCTCCATGCATGGTTTCGACTCATCATTCATTAAAATGTGTATAATAATGCAAATATCTTATTTGAAAGAACGTATCTTTACTACGTGTGAATCATTTTAATACTGTTTCCTCCTACCTATTTTATTTGCTTTGCTGACCTACCTTCATCATTAGCATCATCAATAATGTTCTCAGGCTGCACTATTTCCAGTCTAGAATTAATTTCATAGTTCCCGCAGTCTCGAGCCAGTAATTATCTGCATCGATACTGCTCTGCTCGGTAATGAAGATATCGGCCCATCTATTTTATTGCAATTATGAGGAACGCGCCCTATCTTATTTATGTGTACCATTTCTCCTTTGTTCGTGATCTTACAATTATAAAAGTACGTCTAGTACTTTAGTGGCCGCCATTGTGCAGATGAAATGAATCTTAAAAACAACGTTTTCAGTTGTGAATATTTTGGCTTTCTTCTGTTGTAATACATACGGGGAAAAAATAAGAAGTACAAAAATATATAAACCTACTGCAAGCAATTAATTGTACTTTAGGGCGCATTTCTGTTTATCACTTCGAAGATCCTCTTCAGATCCTCATCAAATATTGAAGGACCCTATTGAGTGTCCAAAAAATCGGTGAACTAAAAAACCCGTACAGTAGACTGCACAATGCACATAGAACGTCCTCATTTTTTTAAGTTAGTTTAAAGGCAGATTCAGAATGACATGATTTTGTCAATTTCCCGTGTAAAGGAGCTTTGTGCGCACGCGCTACTCAATGTCTTCCTAACCGTTCACCGACGACGTGCACAAATAATTGACTTCACTTTTTGTCGAACGACACACTATTTAAGAGATTGTTGATCTCAAATGTACTTTGCGGTTTATGATAATTTTGTAGAGAAAGGAGGTGATGCTTTATTCGTTTCTACGATTTGTAATAAGTTATAGCTTACATGAATGCTTATCTGCCATTACATCTGAATGTTTAAATTGAACATTGGTTTATTTGATTATTCAATTAGATTTCACAAAAGTATGAATTGATGTTTCAAACAGAGATTTGTCACAGTAGAGACTTAATTAGTTACAGTAATGTACTCCTACGTGTACTAATGCTTTTCAAACTTTAAATTTGTAATTTTACTAACTTAAAACTTCATTATATATGTATATATTATAGTTTCGTCGTCGACGTTAATGGCTTCGTGGCCGAGTGGTCGATGGCAATCCGGCTAAAGGATGATCGCTTGAATCACGCGGGTTCGAATCCCGTCGAAGTCGTAACTTTTCGTAAGATTTTTCATTTTCTAATTAAAACTTCATTGTTTCAGAAATCATACACCATACGTGTACAAACGCCAACGTGTGAAACCAACGTGATATAAATGTAAGTACCCACTTTAATTATTACAGCAATTATAATTTAGCAATTTGCCCAAGGTCTTGAGTTAGCTAAGCACAATTAAAACTTTACCGGTGTACACGTACAATTCTTGATATGAGTTCTATTTTAGAATGTCTTTCCTCTTTCTTTAGAAAAAATATGCTGAAATGAGTAAGCTGACTAGTTTTTTAGGTATCGAAAGTCGATTTACTATCCCCATTGGCCAACATTGCTATTTGTAGTGTTATTCTTTCTACTTTCAGTACAATTTTATTACTTATTAGATACAATAAATAACTTAATAGTTTAGAACATTACTCGTATAAGGTTAGAATGTTCACATTATTGACGTCATCATTAAAACAAGTTATTACAACAACTAACTGGCCAAAAGAATGTGGCGGTAAAAAAGTTCTAAAATATTTTGTGTAAAGTTAATGTTAAAAAGTAAAGAAGAACAACAATACAAAATTTGCTACGTCAAACCTTGTACGTTAAATGCTTTAACGTCTTGCTTGTATTCGAACTTATTTTAAATGCATTATGTGCTAATTTAATTTGATTATTTAACTAGTAAAGGGAATTTAATTTACCTTATATATCGTAATTTGAATGCATGAGCGGTTGATAAATAGCTTGCTAGTTGCATAATAAGTCTATTTCTAATATACCTACACCGTTATAATCCACATTTACGAATATAAATAAAAAAGCTTTGTTTTGCACGATCAAATTATAATAATTTTGTTGAAGTCCAATGTCCTAAATGTTATTTTATTTTTCATTTATACGTTTAGGAATATCCTGATAACTATGCGAGACAGTATAATTATAGCCATATTAACTAAATTACCGCTGCAAGATTCATCGCTGTTTTTATTATGTACTACATTATTTTCTTATATTTTTGTACATCAATGTCATCTAGTTTAATTTGTTATTTCGGTATTTCCCATCGATAAAATATTCAGAATATAAAAATCGCGCTGAAATTATACAAGTAACATTTATTAGTACCTAAATACTAAAATAGTATTAACAAGCAAGTGGCAATGTTGCAAATTACGGCTAATGTGTGAGAAATATAACTTATTATGATCTCTGTTCAAATATTGTTGCAAATTAGCAAACGTCAAGTGAACAAGGAACAAAACATCGCAACAACATACAGCGAGCTATTCCAAGAAGCGGCTGCACTAACCTACTCATTATTTGCAATAATTACGTTTCAAAACCAGGATCCACCCATCCCTTTCTAACGCGCCTACACGGCACGTGACAAAGCGATCTAGATATACTTGTCAGATCGAGATCGGATATAACAAACGTCTCATTATTTATTGAGATATATTCTTGCTGGTAAATAACTGGTGTTTATTAAGTCTATAATAAGCTGCGCTTGCTCAACGCTGATGCAACTACGCAGCCTACCCTACCTCGTTAGATGACAAAGTTGCTGCCTGATAGTAATGCGCTAGATATACGATCGTCTTCTATTCGCTGTAGAATTTTGATAAATGCTAATTGCAATAGATTTAGACCTATGTTTAATTTGTTACTGCTGTAAGAAGCGGTCTTACGAGTTAGAACACTAAACAAAATGTCAAAAATATAAGGTCTGAAGCTTTAATTATTTGTACCAATTATCATAATGTTGCACATCCGAAATGGATAGCTGTATAAACTTGTACCTACGTATTATTTAAGACCTACCTTGTACAACAGTTTGGCAATAAAAGTTTTCTGATTCTGATTCTGATTCCGACACAAGTTCTATCAGAATATAATCAGCTCAGTATTTCAGCGTTCTATCCTTTCCATCCACCCGCCCCGCCTTAGACGTGTGCGCAATTGGACACGCGTTTAGATTCAACAGATACACGCTCTTAAGCTTTAAAAAATAAAACATTGCTGTCAGTTTCACTGGCACTTGATAGCAATATCTGGAGATTCACTTTGCACTTACTGAACCTAAAAAAAACGTTTGTTTCATCTTTAAGGTCAGCTAGCTGAAAGTCATAAAAATTATGATGCACCATGTAGCAACATAATGCCTACACCACCAATATCTTCGAGCATCTATATATACCATCCTTTTTAGGCCAGTTAGCCTAATCTACCAACAAAAATTACTTGTGGTCAAATCAGTTTGACTAAATAGTTTGACTACGTGGCAGAACAGGACAAGATCCACTCGGCTAACGTGGCTTTTTTCTGACTCAACAGTTTCAAATAATTTCATTTTGTCCTTTCATCAAAAATTCAAATACGTGTACATCTATTGATTTGCATAATACATGTCACTCATCAGATATTTTTATTCGATGTTAGTCGGTTAATTATTCTCTGTTGGTAATAATTTTTCCGTGATGTAAGGCTGAGGATTGCAAGTTGGAATGTTGGTACGATGACTGGAAGAGGAAGAGAGCTTGCGGATGTTTTAGAAAGGAGACGAATAAATGTGGCTTGTTTGCAAGAAACGAAGTGGAAGGGATCGAAAGCTAGAGAGATTGGAGTGGGCTATAAGTTTTATTACTGTGGAAGTGATGGAAAGAGGAATGGTGTGGGTATCGTGTTGGATAAGGAGTTGAAAAAGTGTGTGACGGATGTAAAGAGGATGAATGATAGAATTATAGTTTTGAAATTATTGTTAGATGATTTAGTGCTCAATGTGGTAAGTGTGTATGCACCACAGAGCGGATGTGATGATATAGTGAAAGAGAAGTTTTGGGAGGATTTTGACAAAATGTTTATGGAAATACCCGATAGTGAAGAAATTTACATTGGAGGTGATTTCAACGGGCATGTTGGGCATTTGAATGGAGGGTATGAAAGAGTGCATGGTGGATGGGGCTTCGGGACAAGAAATAAAGATGGGGAAGCTTTGCTCCAAGCTGCTTCTGCATTTGACTTGGCGATAGCAAACACATTTTTCCAAAAAAAGGACCAGCATCTCATATCCTATATGAGCGGGAACCACTCTACACAAATCGATTATTTCCTTCTTAGAAGGAACAGTGTAAAAGTAATGAAGGACTGTAAAGTCATACCTGGGGAAAGCTTGGTCTCCCAACATAGATTATTAGTATTGGAACTACAACTTAAATTAAAACAGGTTAATAACAAGGCAAAGCCCCCTCCCAGAATCAGATGGCATTTGTTGGAAAACCCGGAGTATGCTAGAAAATTTCAAAAAGATGTGGTTGATAGAATGATAGAAATGAAGAATTTGGAGGATTTGACAGTGAATGAATGTTGGAATGAAATGGCGACGTGTATTAGAAATGTGGCAAAATGTGTGTTTGGAGAAACGAAAGGAAAAGGAAAGATAGATAAAGATACGTGGTGGTGGAATGAGGAAGTCCAGAAAACTCTGAAAGATAAGAAGAATGCATTTAAAGAATGGAAGAATGTTGAGGATGGAGATGATGATGTGAAAGACGCAAAAAGAGATGTATACATGGAGTGCAAAAGAAAAGCTAAAAAAGCAGTCGCTGTTTCAAGGGCCAAAGTGCAAGATAAACTTTACCACGCACTTGAAAGTCCCACCGGACAGAAAGACTTGTACAGAATAGCGAAAGAAAGAGAAAAGAATGCAAGGGATGTTGTGTATGTTAAATGTATTAAAAATGACGCAGGAAAAATTTTGACGAATGATAAAGATATAAAAGATCGATGGAAGAGCTACTTTGAAAAGTTGATGAATGAGGAGAATACGTGGAGTGGAGTATTAGATAATGTGTCTGTAAATAAAGGTGTTGTGAATGGAATTTGTGTGAATGAAGTTAAAAAAGCTGTGCGAGATATGAAGAATGGCAAGGCAGTAGGACCAGATAATATACCAGTGGAAGTATGGAAGTTTTTAAAAGCAGATGGATGGAAGTGGCTGACCTTGTTCTTTAATAAGTTGTTGCAAGAAGAGGCGATCCCAGACGAATGGTGTAACAGTTCGCTGGTGCCCATTTTCAAAAACAAGGGTGATGTACAGGACTGCAATAACTATAGAGGAATTAAGCTCATGTCACACAGCATGAAGATTTGGGAAAAAGTAATAGGGAGAAGAATGAGAGAAGAGAGTGAGGTATCACAGAACCAATTCGGATTTATGCCAGGGCGAGGAACAACAGACGCCATATTTGCCATTCGCCAACTGTGCGAGAAGTACAGGCGTGCGCACAAGAACTTGCACATGGTGTTCATCGACCTAGAGAAGGCATACGACAGGGTTCCCCGTAAGGTTCTGTGGTGGGCAATGAAAAAGAAAGGGGTGCCAGGGAAGTACCTGCAGCTTACTAGGGCTATGTACAGTCGAGCTTGTACGCATGTTCGGTCCGAAGCTGGCGTCACCGGCGAGTTCAATGTGGCTGTAGGCTTGCATCAGGGATCGGCTTTAAGCCCTTATTTGTTCCTCCTGGTAATGGATGCCTTGACATCAGACATACAGGAGGAGGCACCCTGGTGCATGCTGTTCGCCGACGACATTGTTCTTGTAGGGGAAGACGCAACTGAGGTACAAAGCAGATTGGGAAAATGGCAGGGCAAATTGGAGAGTGTCGGACTGAAAATAAGCAGGACAAAAACGGAACACCTGTTCTGCGATTTCGGTGGTCCATCCAATTTTGCCCATATTGCCTTAGATGGTGTATCCCTACCAGTCTGCTCCGATTTTCGGTACCTTGGTTCAGTAGTACAGAATGATGGTGAGATAGATAGGGATGTGAGGAACAGAATAAATGCTGGATGGATGAAATGGCGACAGGTCTCAGGAACAACATGCGATCCTCGTATGCCCCTCAAGTTGAAGGGGAAAATTTACAAGTCGATCGTAAGACCTGTCGTATTGTATGGATCTGAGTGTTGGGCAGTAAAAGGGATGGATGAACGAACGATACATGTGGCTGAGATGCGAATGCTGAGATGGATGTGTGGAGTGACGCGAATGGACAAGATAAGGAATGAGTATATAAGAGGAAGTCTGAAAGTGGCACCAATAAATGAAAAAATGAGGAGTAACAGGTTGGCATGGTATGGCCATGTTATGAGAAGAGAAGAATGGCATGTAAATAGAAGAGTGCTTGATATGCATGTGGATGGATATATGGGTAGAGGTA
This sequence comes from Xanthorhoe designata, assembly GCA_963582015.1. Taxonomy (NCBI): domain Eukaryota; kingdom Metazoa; phylum Arthropoda; class Insecta; order Lepidoptera; family Geometridae; genus Xanthorhoe; species Xanthorhoe designata. The sequence continues at coordinate 3,310,018 of OY757045.1, forward strand.
GACCAAGGAAAAGATGGATGGACTGTGTGAAAGTTGACATGAGTAAGAAAGGGGTGAATGTTGAGATGGCGGCTGATAGAGGGAAATGGAAGAAGAATACATGTTGTGCCGACCCCACGTAAGGTGGGATAAGGGCAGGAAGATGATGATGGTAATAATTTTTGCATTGTAACATGGTAATCTTTTTTAAAAACATTTCTTGTGTTCTCTTACATGATTACTTGACCTGAATTTAATCAAAATGTATTTATATTTCAGCAATATACCGTGGTTAAAGTTTTTGGAACACAGCTATTTTATTTTATAGTCTTGTCTTGTGTTTCATGTTCAAGATCCAAATTAAATTATAGTTTGTTAACGATTGTTCTTGTGTGGAAACGAATCTCTGTATCCAATGATTATATTTTATATTTTAAAAGAAGTATTCTTGAAAATCATTGCTCTATTTTATCCCGGAGTTATCGGTCAATATGATAATCCAATGTTATCTAACTAGCCTCGATTTGCAGCTAGTACCATGATAACAACCAAAGACGATTAATATCTAGAAGACAGACAAAGGCCATACACAAAATCGTAACCCGATCCCGCAGTACCAGATAGCCTGAAAACTTTAAAACATCAATTTTATCCAAGAAATTTCAATACTTAGTAGTAGGTAGCAACAATATTCAATATTTAAACATTTTTAACTAGAAAGTAATTGAAATTTCTTGGATAAAATTGATGTTTTAGACTTTTCAGGCTATTTTTTAGGGTTACGATTTTGTGTATGGCCTTTGTCTGTCTTCTAGATATTAATCGTCTTTGTAACAACTAAACTATTATTAAGTGCTCTAGAATCCCAGGGCCTTTTTCCTTCCGTCCACTCTATTGTGGTTGTGGTCCATTCTAAAGAGTGATAAGTTTATGGGCGCGTGTGGTCACAATGAGGTATTGTGATACCTACTGCCTATTTATATTATTGAACAGAAGGTTAAGAAAATACTATGAAATCAAAAACATAAATTTGTTGACTGATTGGCAATTGACATTTTTGTGTCAAGTCCAAATTCGAAATTTATTCACATTTTCTTATTTCTAAAATTACAAAATAGTTTACATACTTCTTAACAAATAGAATGGTAATGCGTGAATGAAATAAAATAATTACTTATAGATAAATATAAATAAGTTCACCACATCACTCCCCCCAAGAGACCGAGTCTAACGGGCGATAATAGTCTGGAAAATGAACTTGGCGTCCAGAACGAGTTGTTTGGGAAGGACTAGCAGAAGAACTTGTTTTAGAAGAAATCGAATTGGGTAGTGACAATATATAGGCTGGTTTCAACCTATCAATCGATACTGTCACTATCCTGCCCTTAACCTTTATTTTAAAAGTTTTGGCAGTTTTTTCGATGACTTCATGCGGGCCTGTATATGCAGGCTGCAATGCGCCTCTCAATGCATCCTCTCTAAGAAAAACATGTGAACAGGACAGAAGATCTTTGTAAATAAAAATTTTGTTATTCGAGTGATGCGAAGTTGGAACTGGCTGAAGATTATTGGCAAATGATCTGATCCGAGCAGAAAACTCGGTAATGTCAGTCGTACATTTGTCAATTTTGTCGCCAAAGAATTCGCCTGGAAGGCGTAAAGGCTCTCCATATACTAGCTCGGCAGAGGAAGATTGCAGGTCTTCCTTGAAAGAACTTCTTATGCCGAGTAATACAAGAGGTAATGCCTCAATCCAACTACTACTTTCAGCGTGGCACATTATAGCTGCCTTTAATTGGCGATGAAACCGCTCAATTAAACCATTGCATTGAGGATGATAGCTTGTGGTCTTACAATGCTTAAAACCAATCAATGTTGATAGTTGGCTAAATAATGCTGATTCGAATTGCCGACCACGATCAGTGACGATATCAGTCGGACATCCGAATCGAGCTATCCATCCTGACAAAAATGCTTTGGCCACTGATTCTGCAGTGATATTGGTGAGAGGGACAACTTCTGTCCATCGCGTGAAACGATCGATGGCTGTCAAGCAATACCTAAAATCACCAGCTGGAGGTAACGGTCCGATCAGATCGAGGTGAACATATCTGAATCGCGCCTTAGGTAAATTGAGTGTGCCTAAAGGCGAAGATACATGTCGATTTACCTTTGCGCGTTGGCAAGCCAAACACGCCTTAGACCAATCGCGACAGTCTTTCCTCATCAGCGGCCAGACGAAGCGTTCTGCCACTAATTTTGCGCTGGCATTAGCGCCGGGATGGCTTAGCGAGTGCAAACTATCAAAAACTTGTTTGCGTAAGGACCTGGGAACTAGGGGCCTGGGAGTCTTTGTGCTGACATCGCAGTACAGTTTATGAAGACTTCCAGGTATGCTCAGTGTTTGAATACGCAAACTAGTCTCGTCTTTCAGAAATTGGGCTAGTTCGAGATCTGAGTTTTGGGCTTTGGCAATAACTTCTAGATCTACCGGACTTTGCAGTTCATCGACCCTGGAAAGCGTGTCAGCAACAACATTATCTTTTCCAGCGATGTGTTGAATATCAGTCGAGAACTGTGAAATGTAGTCCAGGTGTCTAAACTGACGCGGGCTGCAGTGTGCCTTCCTTTCATGGAATGCAAAGCACAGCGGCTTGTGATCAGTGTAGATAGTAAAAGTTGAAGCTTCTAGCCAGTGACGGAAATATTTGACACTCTCGTAGATAGCAAGGAGCTCTCTATCGTACGGTGAATATTTCTGTTGCGTAGGGCTCAATTTGCGTGAGAAAAAGGCTAGAGGTTGCCAATTGCCATCTTTGAACTGATTCAAAACTCCACCCATAGCAAAATCTGAAGCATCGGTTACTAAACCTAACTTAGCGTTCGAGTCAGGATGGGCCAGTAATGCTGCATTACAGAGGCTATCCTTACATGCTTCGAAAGCTCTTAACGAGTCTCCACTTATATCGACAGGCTGCGAAGCTTTGATGGAGCCAGTTAGTAAAGCATTCAAGGGCGCTTGAACTTTGGCTGCTTGGGGAATAAACCTTCTATAAAAGTTTACCATACCCAAGAACCTTCTAAGCTGCTTGGCTGTCTTGGGGACAGGAAATTCTTTGATTGCCAAAACTTCACCTTCCAGAGGTTTAGTTCCGCGTTGAGAGATGTGGTAGCCTAAAAATGTTACCTCTGACTTACCAAAAACACATTTAGCGGTATTTATGAGGACGCCATAGTCCCTCATCCTAGTGAAAAGTTCACGCAGGTGGGCTTCATGCTCAACCTCGTCACGGCTAAATACTAAAAAGTCGTCAAGATAAGGGTAACAAAAATCTAGACCTCGAGTCATCTCATCAACAAACCTCTGGAACGTCTGTCCAGCGTTGCGCAAGCCAAATGTCATATAAGGGAACTCAAAAAGTCCAAAAGGCGTAGTTAATGCGCATTTCGGAATGTCATCTTCGAAAATAGGTATCTGGTTGTAAGCCTTTACCAAGTCGATGGTGGAGAAAATCTTACAACCAGATAGACTGTGAGCAAAGTCATGTATATGACGTATGGGGTACTTATCTGGGATCGTCCGAGCGTTGAGCATACGGTAGTCACCGCACGGCCGCCAACCTTTATCCTTTTTAGGAACGAGGTGCAGCGGGGATGACCAGGGGCTCTCCGACGGACGAGCAGTCCCATTCGATAACATTGCCTCGAACTCTGACCTAGCAATTTTCAACTTGTCTGGTGCCAGTCGTCGAGGGGTACATGATACTGGAGGGCCTGGCGTGGTGCGAATATGATGAACTGTGTTATGTTTAGTTGTGCGATGAATGCCCATTGGTCGTGTTAAATCTGGAAACTCAGAAAGCAGGTTATGGAACTTAGAATCTCCAGTCACGACTTTTACACTGGATATAAGGCAATCACTGTCACTAATGATTGAAGCTACGGTTGACAAATTAGTGGTCGAATCAAGTAAGCGCTGGTTACGAATATCTACAATAAGATTGTAATGAGATAAAAAATCTACACCAATGATAGGTTTTGTGACATCCGCGACTATGAAACGCCACACAAAATCCCTACGGAGACCTAAATTGAGATTCATTTCAACCCAACCGTAAGTGTCTATGGAGGAACCGTTGGCTGCACACAGTTGATAGTCCGATTTCACACGCTGTCGAAACGCAGATCGTGGTACGACGCACAAGTCACTACCCGTGTCGACCAAGAATTGGACGGCCGATCTGCGATCTGTGACGAATAGACGACCAGTTGTAGTAGAAGGGCAATCTTCAGCCGCCATTACCGACTGCCCCTGTCGTTTCCCGATTTGAAGTCGCAGGGCTGGATGCACTTGTCTGCTTGAGCGCCAAACCTGGAGTGGTACCAACAGCTAGGGAACTTCCTGTAGTTGGACATGGATCTCCTCGCAGGTGTACGGCTTTGTCCTCCATTTCCCCGACTTCTTGATGGCCTTTGGTTTCGGGTACGGGAACGGGAACGGACTTCAGCGGTGAGAGCGCTGACTTGTTTAGTCAACTCTGTGACCTGACGAGCCATGATGTCCAATGGCGTATCCGCACTGGAACTGGATGTCGCTGCCACTTGAAAGGATGCCGGCGCGATGTCGTGGACACGATCAGCCAAGTCAGCAAGTTCACTCAGAGAAAGGCTCATCTGAGATGCGATGATGGTCTGCAGATTATTTGGTAGACGGCTCGTCCAAATAGACCTCAAAAAGTCTTCAGGTACAGTGGGGCCAGCCAAATGCTGCAGATGCCTCAGGAATTGTGAAGGTTTGCGATCACCCAACTCTTCAGACTGTAGCAACTGTTTCACCTTCTTCTCCTTGGATACAGAGAGGCGCTTGATGAGCTCACTTTTCAACTTCTCATATTTGCCAGAAACTGGAGGTGAGATGATAACGTCTTCAACCTCCACGGAGTACTGCCGATCCAAGTGAGAAAGAACGTAGTGAAATTTGGTTAGATCGTCTGTGATCCGCGCCAAGCTAAACTGACCTTCAATTTGAGAGAACCATATTGTTGGTTTTTCCGGCCAAAAAGGTGGGATGCGTATGCCAACACGAAACAGCTCCGATGGATTTTCGGGTTGGTCGCTGGAAACGTGCTCTCGTTTCCTGGAAGCTCGGGGTCTTGACTTCGGCGAATGTTGCGACTGAGCCGTGTCACCACTATCAGTGCTCATTTTCTCGGTGGTGTTCTGTTCGGGGTCACCAGTTATGGGCGCGTGTGGTCACAATGAGGTATTGTGATACCTACTGCCTATTTATATTATTGAACAGAAGGTTAAGAAAATACTATGAAATCAAAAACATAAATTTGTTGACTGATTGGCAATTGACATTTTTGTGTCAAGTCCAAATTCGAAATTTATTCACATTTTCTTATTTCTAAAATTACAAAATAGTTTACATACTTCTTAACAAATAGAATGGTAATGCGTGAATGAAATAAAATAATTACTTATAGATAAATATAAATAAGTTCACCACAAGTTAACTAAATAGTGTTTAAATTTAGATCTATGTTCTCCAGTTCTCCAGGTATTGTTTACAATGTTTCACAAAATGGCTTTAAAATAAAGCTTTTGCACTTCTGCAATTTGTCGTGCTTGAGCACTATCGCCATCATCTGGTTGTAACGGGAGGTTCCCACGCGCCGGGACATGTAGATCTACCTATGCTGGACACACTTATGTCCTGCCTTGTACTGCTCTTATCGATCCTGGACTCCGGATACTAATAATTCACTTGTCTATTGCAGTTTTGCCAGTTCCTTAGAGCTCTAAAGACATCTGACTCTTGCCACGCTTTGTTATTTTTAAATAGGTGACTAGATTAGATATAATCGTTTTCCTGTTACCTATTTTATTTTATAAAATGCTATTGAGACCGAATTTATTAAATGGGATATACATTATACATTATCAAAAAAATATATAAATAGGCCAAACTGTTTATTTCTTAGTTAAAAGTTATTTAGCGATTGAAACATCGGTCCCAAATGTCCCAGTTCGAGTTGAAGTAATTCTCAGCATGCCTGCATTCCTAATCGGTGTCTTGTCAAGCCATTAGCCATTTCAAATATAATATTTGGCACATTAGGCACGTAATAAACGATACACTCATAAAATTCAAAACTCTACGTCCACTAAAGGTGTTTTTAGATATCTAATTTGAACTCTAGGCCGTCTGTATCAATCAAAGTCAGAATTAAGTTTCATGTTTGAACTGTGCACAAGAACATAAGTTATTTGCCGAAAAACTGTTACACCTGTTATGGCCGTAAGTAATAGTTATTATTTGATGAATACTACTTGAAATTCTAATAAATTATATTTTGTAAGCTTAAGGTTACTTACATCATTTTACTATTAATACTTTATGTCGAAATGAGTATTCTGTTTGTTTATCTACCAACAATATTCTTATCTTTATGAGGTATAACTCGTCAAACTGCGATATCCCAGGTGTTGCAACAACCTTACCAAGTCTGGAAACATGTAATACTGACTGGATCCTAACATTTCCTATGGTATTTTCCGATTTTTATTTTACATAAACAATAAGTTTATGAGATGTTGGCATTTTGATGACATGTGACAGATTCTTTTTATAAATAGGAATCATTTTACATCTGATTTCCTACCTTTATTGTAATTAATGTACCTTTGTTCGTTATTAAATTTTCAAATAGCTTGATAGATTTTGATCACCTTGACTTTACTTTTTGGGTAGGTAAGTATTATGTGGAGCTGTTTTAAAAATACAGATTTTTATTATTTCTAGCGAGTTCTGTGGCCGTACAAAATCTGCTCATCATCACTAATAAACAAACGCAAAACTTCTCGAGAACAATACAAACCAGCGGGTATTTTAGAAATGTTTTCAAGTGACACCATTTATACAGAACTGTACATAGGAAGCAGAGTTGTCATTCTTTTAAAGTATATTAAATCACTTTGGTTGTAACCATCTGCTATGTACTTGTCCAGCATGAAATTCTATTTATGCGAATCATATGAAGCTTTCACCGTCCGTGTACCGTACTCGTGGCGAATTGAATGAAAATACAATTTTGATGCCTTCTCCTTTCATGTCGACAGGTTCGCTACGTGTGTTCACTTGTCGGATTGGTTTTGTATTTTCTATAAGGAACTTACGTAATGTTTAGATTTGTTTTTGTCTTTAAGTGGTGTGCAAGTTGTATTTATTTAATGACACTGACTTCTTCTTTATGGCTCGTCTCTTCAAAAAACTTAAAAGTCGTATGTGTAATATTATTGCAATTTCAACATTATCATTCTTATTCAATTCAGATAAGTGCAAGTTTCATTAAAATCTGTTTAGTAGGTTTTAAATGACTATGAGGGTGCTTATCGAGAAAAGTACGGAATACCAAATCCCACTATGGATGGCTTTCGTAGATTATAAAAAAGCTTTTGACAGTATTGAAACGTGGGCCGTCTTGGAAGCACTACGAAATGCCAGAGTGGATAACCGTTATACCACTATTATAGAAAACATCTATAAAAACGCCACTTTGAAGGTGGCTATTCCTCAACACACTGGACCTGTTAAGATCCAAAGGGAAGTCAGGCAGGGGGACACTATCTCACCTAAACTGTTTACCTTGGTATTGGAAGACATCTTCAAAAACTAGACTGGGAAGACAAAGGACTTTCGATAGCGGGGGCACGACTATCTAACCTCCGTTTTGCGGATGATATAGTGCTACTCGCTAGTGACCCAGGAGAGCTTCAGACTATGGTAAATGAACTACATGACGCATCCTCGAAGGTAGGGCTGGAAATGAACCTAACTAAAACTAAGGTCATGACTACTGATTCTGCAAACACTGCTGTAATCACAGTACAAGGAACACCACTGGAACAAGTCAGCAAGTATGTTTATCTTGGCCAAGAAGTGAAACTGGGAAAAGAAAACCAAGGAACAGAAATCAGCAGGAGGGTGCGTCTCGGCTGGGCTGCCTTTACGAAACTGGACTTTGCTTTCCAAATGAATCTCACCAGCAGTCAGAAAGCACGTATATTCAACCAGTGTGTCCTACCAGTTCTTACCTACGGAGCCGAAACATGGGTGACAACCAAAGAGATACTCCAGAAGCTAATAGTCACTCAAAGGGCGATGGAACGTAAGCTGGTGGGAATATCATTACGGGACCGAAAAACTAACAAGTGGTTGAGAAAACAAAGCAAAGTCTCAGATGTAGTAAAGCGAGTAGCGAAATTGAAGTGGCAATGGGCAGGTCACATAGCCCGTAAATCAGACTCATGGTGCAAAGATCTGTTAGAATGGAGACCGTGGGAACACAGAAGACCAGTTGGCAGACCCCAGATGAGATGGAAAGATGACATCAAGAAGATAGCGGGCCAAAATTGGATACAGACAGCCCAAGACAGAACAAAGTGGAGGAGGTTGAAGGAGGCCTACACCAAATTGGTCGAAAATGGCTTGAGATGATGATGATGATGAGGTTTTAAAATGTGGATTGTTAAATATAAACGTTATACTGCGATAAGTGAAGTTGCTTTTGATATGTAAAAGTACCAAATATGTATTTGGACCAATTGTACATACCTTTGACCCTTAGACATGTTCATAAGATCTAAAAGACCTAAAGATATGAAAAGAATATGTCTACCGCGCCCTGGAAATACAGTCGTGATCATAATTCATTTTTATTCTAAGAACTCCGTTGCAACCTAGTGAAGTTAAGGAGTTTTTGTGATACGTGCGTATCGTAAAAACTGATCTGTTTAAATCCGATTTTGGTATCGAAGTTGTCGTGACAAAACGACAATCGATGGAATTCGGTGGCTTCTGATAAAGTTGTCGGGTTTTTACGAACTCTAGGCGTGAAAGAATTTATGTAAACTACCGATCAACAGTTTTTAATGCAATTTGGAATTCATAATAAAGTTGTCATCGTCTAAATATTAGGGAATTTTCATTGCATTTATAATCAATGATTTCGTAATGGTATATTTAGATCGGTATCATGATTATTTAGAAATATACAAGAATGATGTACATAATATTATATTACCACGCGAGCGAAGCCGCGGGCGTGATTTTTTTTAGCAATAGGATAATAATAATATTCTGGTTCAAAAATCATTAGACCAGTTTGCGGCCCAATTGCACATACCACTTTACTGCAGAATTTTTGGCAAGCACAAACAAATCATTGGCATTCCAAAGCTTTCTACGTCTCCGGTGTCTAGACTCATTAGTAACTGATTTACACACACTTGACTCTCTTTGTTATCGCCTGTTTAATCTGTTTGAGAGAAATTTGAATAATTTGATGATTCATCAATTAGTCGAGTTAACCTGCTGAGCATCAATGACCGATATCAGTATTACTATAAACGTGGGTTTTTCGTGCTATATCTGCTTGTATTTTTATATTGCAAGGACATCTTACAAACTGGGAGAATCCACCAAACTGTGAAGTAGGCATTATTTATTTTCCTCTTTCCCCTTTTGTTCTTTCAATGTTTGGACACAAATTAAAAGCTTATTGCTTTAAAGGCTGTGCTATTTATTGTTAAATGTCTGACTTAAGATGAAATACTTTCTGCAATGTTTAAAAGTGCAAGAAATCGCAAACATTCAACTAGATGAATGGATAACAAATATACTCAGAATTGGTAATGTATGACGTAATTCTGATAAAGTATACGATAGTCTTACAATTGTTGCCGTATCGCGGGCCACACTCCTATGCGACTTTTTCCTGCAAAACCAATCTAAACAAATCGATTTCATCACTTCACGCTAAATCATGACAAAGTCACACTTCATAGTATTTTTTGACATTAGCCGTTTTAAACGAACAAGTTTTTTTGGATTAAATATTGTAGACGAATATGAAAATTATTGGTCTTAGGCGCCACTTAGTTGTTTTGTAGGTAAATATATACGTTAACACATTTTTGCATATTAATACCCATTTAACATGCAAAATGACCTCTAAAAACTTGTCAATCGATTTCACAAACATCATTTCACTAAGATCTTTCCCGCTCATACATTTTTCTATCCAATTTGCATCGTATACCTTCCTTATCACACGATTATCAACTTTATATTTATGCAATAGAATCTCTGTATTAATTGTGGAGTCCCGTAACACGATCGCGTGTACTGTCGCCCGTTGTCACTAGATAGGCAATATATTTATATACAGAGTGTTCCAGAATGTGCCGATAAGCCGCCAACAGGTGAAAGTCCCACAAGTACTTCTGACAGCGCTATAAAAGAAAAAGTATTTGCAGACTTGTTTAGAGTACCACCCTTAGTTAAACTTTTTGTCGACTCCAGTTTTCAATATTTTTTTAAGAAAATGAGTAAGTAAGTAAGTTCGTATGAGCAAATGGCCAACTCTGGTGACGAAATGAGAAAATGAGTGAATTTTAGGTATTTTTTCTTGTCTCACTCAGGATTACCTTTAGTTTTTTTAGAGTTTTATTGAAATAGCTACAAGTAGTAACAGAGTGCTATAGCATGAAGGACGCTGAATTTTTTTGTTACCGTCGTCGTAAGTAGGTACCCTTTTGCTGGCTTATCGTCACATTCTGAAACATCCTGTATATGGCATATGGATGGATATATAGGACTTCCTGTGTTTGTGAGCAATGGTACGGTATCACGCGAATCTCGATGGGTGTGCTTCGATAAGCAACTGCGTGGCCCGCCGAGATTGTATGATTAGTGATGCTATTCTGATACTTACGCAACTGTTGATAGTTTTTGCTGATTGTGGCTTGTATGGGTCTGTTCTGTTATAGATTTAAGAGATCTGTCGAAAATTCAGGTAAGAACAACAAAATCTTTAAAAAGTTGTATAAAACTTTTCTTTTTAAGCTCACATTATTTTGGTTGTTATGTTGTATTACAATCAGCCACTGTGGTACACTCACTGTTACAAAAAATACGTTTTCATATTTAATTGAATAAATAATACACCTTATTTAGAACGTTACAATGCGTTCTCTAAATCACACTGAAAAGACAAAGACAAACATAAAAGGAAACGAGACGTGAAAGGAGTAATTGCCAATTCCATTGTAAGCTTTCTACAGAATCAAGTAAAAACTGTCGTCATAAAGGCCCACTTTCCGTGGGTTTCCACAATTAGTGCAATTTACGTTAATGCCACAGACACGTTAGATAAACTCCTGCGAAGATCCGATCGCCACTGCGCAGAAACGTAGAGAAAGCTGTGCGCAAGCGCAAGTGATTCAATAAATGTTTTATTCAACGAAAGTCATGTTTAACATAAATCTTGAAGTGTTAGCTTTCAGTGTGATAGGAACGATTGGATTTTAAAGTAAATTGGTCGGAATGTTCTACCTTTGTATGTTTTATATCTGTAAATGTTGTATGTTTTTACCTTTATAATGGACCAAAGACGATTCATATCTTAATATTAATCGTTATTGATATGGTCGGAAAATTATAATGGATCCAGCGTTTCTAGACAAATGTAGCATAACTCTATTGTATGATCAGCTGATGTGTTTTCATGGGATCTGGAGAAAGTCTTTTCTTTTTTGAGTAGGTAATAATAAACTTAACAATTATTATTGTAAAATCAGGCTCACACACATTGGTCACATTGGCTTTTGATCACTCAATATGCGGCAAAGTCCTATTTTAACGTCACTTTGTTCTAATATTTTATTTGTCATCACATCACATCACTGGTAGTCGAGTAAAGTGTTTAAAACCGGCTACAAAATCTAAAAAACAAATATATTTTAATAACTTCACTGGGAGCTACCGATTAAAATTTCCGTGTTATAAACTTATACCGTTTTATTGAATCAGCATAACAATCGTTTTATTGGTCTTAATATAATAGAAATTAATAGTGTGTTATAATGAGTTTAGTTTCTGATTTTGATTTTTAGCTCTGACATTTATATAATTTAATTGCTAATATCAAATGATAAATTTAAAAACCCATATCAATGTAGTAAAAGCATACGATTGAAATAGTTATTTTATTTTTTAACTGCTAATGAGAATTGGGAGTTCAACATTATCTAGCTAAGGAATCAATCCTAAACTGGACGTATGAATAGCAAAATACGAATGGGCTTTTGTTGGTTCGATTTTATTAGCACGTTCGACCGAGATATGACCGCTCGATGTACGTATCTAATTAAAATTTATGCGAGTGCATAACGTTCCTCAGTTATCTGAGGCACTTCGTGCTTGTTTATACTACCTACATGTATCGGTATTTTATAATCCAGTCGCACTGACGCGACGCGAGCAATGTTTTCGTTTGGTACGCACATAAATGGGACTCGTGCTAATACCTAGACGCTTTCGAACCCTTCCGCAGATGCAACTAAATCTTTATCGCCACCAAATCGACTGTCGTAAATCCAACTCGGTCCATTGTTGTACTCTGCCGTACAGTACTTATATGGGAGCGACCAAAATAAATCACGAACAAAACCATATCGGCGCGATCGTAGACTATCTCTGGATCGACCGCGGGGGCCTACGAGACCGTATCTTTCGATATTACGCTATTGAATTAGCATTACCGCTGTTCTCGATATTGTTCGTGGTCGCATGTCTCATAATTCAGTGTCACATTATTTTAATTTTCGTCGTGCCGCGGACGGGTCGCGGACCGTGCGAGATGGCGCCTCGCGATAGCAGTAGATGCACTCACATCTCTGTTGGCTACCTCCTTAGCTGTGGATCGCGTGCCGCACGAGCCACGTGCGTCTATTTACATAGCTTCTGTTTATGTAGCTGCTGTAACTGTACCGTTGAATCTGCTTTTACGAATGACCCCGCTTGTTGAATCTCTGAAAACAATGTTTCTGATATTCATCTTTGTGACAGACTCTACTATTTATTGTCCAACGGTTTTCTTCCTGTTATTGAAGTGTTCGTTTGGATGCAGTTCTGCATTGTATCTATTGCAAGTTCTCACAAACCACTGGGCAGAGAGTAAAGGGGTTGTTTGGTCGCTATTCTCTTGTTTCTATAATTAACTTATTCCCAACTCGACATTAGCATACGTTCATTATAATCGCATCAATACAATTACACTGTTTTTGTTACAGGGGACTCGACCTGAATGATCTTGACATCCACAGCTCCACCTATTAAACGTGAGTATTGTCACAAGAAATATTCCATTGTTTTTGTACCTGTCTTGTTTATTTCCTATGCCAGGTCACTGATTTCTTTATTAATGTTGTGTAATTGCTTACGGTTTTAGTTGCCTACAAACTCATAGAACTAAATAATATGCCTATGATAACGTATCTCGTTGAAATGAATCAAAATTGCCCTGAATATTGACGTTTTAGTAAACAGATTTCTTCATTAATGAATCGAATATATAAAACCATATCAGTAAGTGGGTATAAATATGGACAGTTCCATATTTTCCGGAGATTAGACCATTTTTTACGTCTCTTTAATGTGGTGATACAGAAAACGTCATAAAAGTTGAAACTAATAAAAGAGTTACACCATCACGCGCGGGGTCTCTGATAATAATAGTCTGGGCAATGGTATTGCGACACATGCAGTTGCTGGAGACTATTTTTACGAGAACTTGTTATAAATTATGCATGGAAGTATAAAACTGCCCCATTTATAAGAAGGGCCCTTGCTGATTTTCCGCGTTTTTCAATAGCCGCTCTACTACTTTCAGACCTTGTAGAATAGCGTACCTTTTTATAAACAATAGTTGTTATGACAGCTTAGAGACCCTCTTGGTATAAACACAAACCACCGACTTCTTTCACGTGGTACTAACCTCAATAAAAAGTAGCCTATGTGTTATTCCAGGTCATAATAAAGTTTCCGTCAGCCATATCCGTTCAGTAGTTTTTGCGTGAAAGATGCCAGTGATTCATTCAGCCAGAAAAGGCGCTTTTTTCCGGCATTGCTTTTTAATTTAAAAACTACACAATATTGAGAAAAAACAACCTAATTCTGATGCCAACGTAATTGTGTATAATATCAAGATCGTATGCTTCGCCCACTGATTCAATGATAAATCAATCGATACTAAATCAACCGTTATTCAATTATTGATAGGTACTTGTCACTTGACCGGACCGAACCCAATCAAATCAGAAGTTAACCCCAATATAGAATAGATATGTTCCGATCCGTGAAGGAACCTATTAGTAAAATTGTTCTATAAATTTAGTTTTAAATTATATTTTGATTCTAATTTTACCACATGTACCAATATTATCATTCGATGTTCACAAAGACGTAGATAGTTTGTCTCTCTCTGCTGCAAGTTATTTAGCATTTCAGAAAATAAACATACTTACTAGAGTTAAAACAGTTAATCTCAACTTATTTAAATAATTAGTACCTAGATGACCGACCTAGATTTATTTATACCCGAACCGAAACCCCTTGCAAACAAAATTTCATGAAAATCGTTTGAGCCGTTTCCGAGATTCAGATTACATTTATATATTTATTCAAGAATTGCTCGTTTAAAGATATTAGATTAGATGGATTAATCCTCCAGTACATAGTTGCGAAAGGGAAGGAAGATAGAAAGACCTTTACCCTGAAGTGACACGATTCGGATACTCTGCTTCACATAACATTTGACATTCGCAAAAGCACCAATTCAAACGACTGTTTCGTAACATATTTTATGTTCCCTTTCGTTTTGTGTGGTCGATAATATCACGACCAGGGGCTTTATTCCCCAAATCACTTTATAAGAACGTAACGTGCAGTGACGTCATTTTGAAATACGAATCTATGGTGCCAAGGCTTGTTTTCTTAAAATGGTATTCTCCACGCTCTGTCACACAAGTTAAGTCTTGATCTTGAACGAATAGCCACTGGACTAGACATATTATAAGCGAACGTACCTTCACCGGTCTTGTCAGTAGGTAACCAGTCAAATTCTAGCCTTGGTCGTTTGTTTTTGCGTAAGTCTGAAGCACTTACTTTTCAATAAAACATCTCCCAAAAATTACTAAATGTTCAGTTAAATTGTGTAAAAACTATAGCGGCGGAAGCAGCACTACTTCTTTTCACATGTTAGTAGGTAGGTACATTATTTTATTACATTTAGGTATTGTTATTAATCACTAAATAGAATCACATGTAGGTACCTACCTAAAATAAAATTTCGTATTAGCCAACTTTATTTAAGGTGCCTGTATGGGTGAAACTAGCGCCACCGCCTATTTTATTTTATTATTACGTTGAACAAAGGAATTTGAAAAAACTGAATGTACAGTTTGTGAAACCTATCATAAGCTTTTTTTAATACCTATGTAATAGTTTCATTTTGTATAGTTTAGGAGAAATAGCGAAAACAGAGTTTGGTAGCCACCAAGTGCAACTTCGCTATGTACATATAATAAATAGGTATGTATCAGATAAAATGTATCTATGTAGTTTATCAGTCATCTGGTTACCATAACACAAGCATTAAATTGCTTAGCTTGGGACTAGATGACGCCGCCGTGTGGAATGTCCAAGGATATTTATTTATTTATTTATATTTTATGTCGGGTCCAGTGGCTACTTCGTTCATGGTCTTGATATTTTCGTAATTCGTTCAAAACCATACTTCCGCGAATGTTTTGGGAAAGTTATCATAATTTTAGTTGATTGATTTTTTTGGTTTAAGCCACATCATATTATAAGTAAAATAACATGGAATTAGATGATTATTAAATAACAATAATTATTAATTTTGTTGTTATTCAAAGTTTTGAGTCAATAAATAATTATTTTAATTCATTAGGTACGTCCGACTAGTTCCCGGACGAAATGTCAAATGTCATAACAATTACCTACTTCAATCATTGATTGATTTTCATCGAAATTGCATTTTCTCTATTTTAATGACCTAAAACTAGCAATGAAAATGTAAATTGTTACTTATTCGAAAACAACGCACAAATATAAGTAGGAGAGATTTAGGGGATCATGATCCTAATCAATGGATCCTAAAATTGTAAACGTGTGAGCACTACCTAGAAGTGGTTTTAGTGATTGCGCGGCATCCTTGGAGGCAAACTTGGGTAGCTTTGTACTTTATTTGGAGCTATCAAAAGTCAATTGGAAACGATTGGTTAGCACTATCAGCCAGCCTAGTGCAAGTCGCTTCATAGCGAAATTGGAGAGCACGTTCAATGTTGCTGCCAACCTACATTTCCTACTTCTCGTCTCGGCAAAAGAGTAATTAAGTCAGAGGTTTTTTTATCAACCACATTTATTTCACAACCATTTATTATTAATTGCATTTGTTAGATCCATGAGGGCATCAGCGATCCTGTGAAAGAAATCTCATAGTGCTCTGTGAATAAATTTATAAAAAATGTGTTGTTTTTTTCTGGCAAAGCATAATATTTTATTATAGCACTTATTTTAGGTTATCTTGTTAGGATTACCGACTTGATTTATCTTTGTTGCCGACAAATATTCAATGATAGAATACCTACGTAATATAATTTTATCAAAATACATTAAATAAATAATACCGTGCCGTCACTAATGTCAAGTCAAACCCTGACAATCAAAGAGAATATAAACACTAGGTACGTTTACTGACAATGTTCCCCGACGGCAAAAAGTCTCTCCTCCAATGAGGCTGCAGTGTAGATGATATTGTGACCAAAAAGGCGTTTATCTTTGTTTCGTTTCCATATAACATTTTTATTATTCTTTCAAATTTGTAACGATAGTTTGGTTCACAAATCATGTATATCAGCAGACAACGAAACGTCATCTCTTGATGACGTCACGCAAGACGTATTTTTCAAATAACAGGAGCGCGCCCCCTACCGGAAGAAAAGGTCACAACGATACGAACCTCCATCGCGCGCGCATCCTAAACTTCTAACTTTTGGCGAAACTTGTGAATCTCCTTTATCTTAGCTGAAGCTCTTGGTTGGTAACCTTACCATACGTGCAGTGCCAGCATCCCTTCATCAGGACAGTGGAATCATCTTGGGGCAGTGAGGCAGTCCTGGGTACGTACTTGCTGTGATATTCTTTGACTGTTGATTGCCCATCGTTTTGTGAACCAAACCTTAATTCTGAGAAAACGTAAGACTAGGCTACTTGGATCTGGTCTTTCCCAATGTAGTAGAAAGCCATCCTCGATGCGAATGCTACATTAAATGGTGCCGAAACCAGGGAAAAATTCTACTGTTCTTTATAAGTAACCGCCATTTTGTCTTGTACGCTAGAAGTTAGTAATTTCTGGAAAATTCCGTAACTTAGTTTTTCTAAATCAACGCTTTGTTTTAGCAAAACCTTAGGTAGGTATTTCTCGTATTCTGAGTTATCCCATGTTACAAAATTGTTTGTTCTTTGTACCTACTGAATAAACTTACGTCCCTAAATTATTATCACCATCCGCCAGGGTTGCGCGCTTTACAAGTCAATCAAATCACGTTGCTAATAATTATTGCTAGTAAACCCGTGCAAACACTTTTAAATCGGTGCACTAAGTACATACAATAATTATTAGAATCTTCTTCTATCGCTGTCGGCTGTCTGGATAATTTTGTGAATTATTGTGAGATCAAAAAACTGTACAAACACATCTAATATTATCGGTGTACAATTTATATCGGCTCTCAGTATTTTATTGATTACTAGACAGAACTCATCAAACCATCAATTAACGAACGATCTACGTAGGTAGGTAAGTATTCTTGTGCAATCATACAAAAATCGGTGCACAATTTTACTTACTTTTTCGTATTTATCGCAAATTCAAAACACAACTAAGTATCGTTTACTATTAATCATTCCGTCATCGTAATAGTTCTGTAATACTTTTTGCTGTAGTTAAAAAAAAAATAGTTTCATTTACCTAATTCACATTCTAGAATTTGTCAATCAACTTGTGTACATTTATATATTTGAGGGTAGATTTTCAACCGCTTGTTACCGCTACACGGGCCCGGCACGCTCATAATTTATTTTTCTGAGACGATAATGTTAAGCTTGCGTAATAGTTACTACGGTCGGTCGTAAATAAGCGTAGTAAGTATCTACAGATATTATCTTTTTATACATTATTCACATTCGTTGATCAACAATATTTTGAAGTGTTCATCACATCGTATTTAATTATTAACTACTATGGCATTTTGTACAACGAGCAAACGTAGATTAAGTAAATCAAAGAAGTCTTTGGATAAAAGTAACGCTGAAATAGACTTGCCGCCTTTACGTAGAAAGCGAACTATTATTTTCAACCGTATAGCTAAGACTTTAGAGTTGGCTTTGGAAGCCTCTCGTAATCCTACGAAACTTAATCTTTTCTTTTCATATTACGATGACGTATCGGTAAATGTTTCTAAGTTCGAAGGTTTTCATTTTGACATTATCGAGCTATCCGACAGAGTTGAGGATGATGAAAAAATACAAAATGAATGCGATGAAATGTACTTTCAAATTAAATCAATTTATCGCCAACTTAGTACTACAACGGCAGATGAATCGAAGCATTTACCGAATCGTACAACTAATAACGTAAAATTACCGAAAATTTCGCTACCGGTGTTTTCAGGTGAGATCAAGAAATGGCCCGAGTTTATCGATACATTCAACACGTTAATTCATAACTCACATTCGCTCTCGGACACTGAACGGTTTCATTATCTTGTATCGTCGCTGAGCGGGGACGCGTTGACCGTCATTAAGCCATTCCCGCTATCTAATGAACATTATCGAAGCGCGTACAATGCAATTGTCTCGCGTTATCAAAACAAACGCAATTTGGCTTTTACTTGCTGGCGCGACATTTTAAAGGTTGAATTTAATTGTAGTAATGCTCAAGAGTTTAGAAGGTCGCTTGATTTACTTGAGGAGAACCTAACGATTTTAAAAACAGTCAACTTGCCAATTGATCAATGGGACTTTGTGTTGGTTTATCACATTTTATCGAAGCTTAACACGGAGTTGCGTCGTGATTTTGAAGAGAAACATTCGGAAGTCGAGTTACCAACTTATATGCAATTAAAGTCGTACCTACAATCTAAATGCGAAGCCTTTGTTCGTGACATGCATTTTACTGAGTTGACTAAAACTAATAAACAATCACAAAAATCTATATCCGCGCCGACCCAATCTACACGAGACAATGCGTCGTATGTTCTCTTATCTAGTGCTACCGACCAGACAAAAACCGGCAATATAATACCATCAACTTCTTTCATAACCAAGTGCAGTTATTGCGACGATTCACATTCTATTTTTGATTGTTCAGAATTTATAAAAAAAACTGTAGATGAACGCATGCAAATCGCAACCGACAAAAAATGGTGCTACAATTGCCTCAAACCATCTCACCACTTACGAGACTGTAAATCAATGTTCTCGTGTCGCTCGTGTAGACGTAGACACCACTCATTGCTTCATCGTGAGAAATCATCTGAACCTTCTGATGGTACTGCAGCATTAGTTTGCAGGTCCCCGTCGCACACTACCGTTTTGCTAGCGACAGCTATCGTGCAGGTTAAGGACGCTTCCGGGAACATGCAATCGTTCCGTGCTCTTTTCGATACCGGAAGCCAGAGTAATTTTATAACTACATCTGCGCTTGCACGTTTAAACATACGTCACGCCAAATCGAACGTAAATATTAGCGGACTAGGCGAGACAGCTGCTGAAGTATTGGGCGAAGTATCGTGCGAAGTGGGAACTAAGAATCAAGTTCGTTTTCGTCTCGATTTCAGCGTGATTTCATCGATCTGTGGCGATCAACCCATTGCCAAACTTAACACTTCCGGTTGGTCGCATCTAAAATCACTCTCGCTGGCTGATCCAGGTTTTGATATTCCGGGGCCCATTGACCTGTTGTTTGCCGCGGATGTGTTTACAGAGTCTCTTCTTCATGAGCATGTCAAGGGCAAGGCCAATGAACCAACGGCTTTGAATTCCATTTTTGGATGGCTTCTCCTAGGAAAAACAAAACTTTTTTCAAACGTTTCACTACATTCTTCAATAGGTACAGATAGTGATTTAAACTCGATTGTTCAGCATTTTTGGGAACTAGATAGTATACCTAAAGCGGAGAATTCTTTAACCCCTGATGAAGCACTCTGTGAACAGAAATTTCTGGAGAGCTACTCTCGCGATGCAAGCGGAAGATACACTGTTAGTCTTCCTTTCAAAACCAATGATGATCCAATATTTGAGAACTCTCGCGACATGGCGCTGCGACGATTTAATGCGATTGAGCGAAGACTGTCACGTGACCCTGCGCTTTACCTTCAATATTCAGAATTTATGTCAGATTATATTGAGGCTGGACATATGTCATTGGTTCCCGCAGACGAACTCGGTAATGGTAAATACTACATCCCGCATCATTGTGTGTTGCGCCCTGATTCTGCGACAACCCGCCTTCGCGTGGTCTTCGATGCTTCTGCTAAAGATGTTTGTCTCCGTTCTCTAAACGACACACAACTAACCGGACCAAAATTACAGCCTAACATTGTGGACATACTCTTGCGTTTCAGGGAACACGAAGTTGTGTTTATGGCCGATGCGCGTCAAATGTTTCGTCAAATCATGATCTCTTCAAAAGACCGTGACTATCAGCGTGTCTTTTGGAGGTTCGCATCCCACGATCCTCTTCAAGAATATCGCTTGAACACTGTCACATATGGTGTCGCTTCATCCCCTTATCTCGCCTGTCGCACCTTGCGACAGCTTGCCGATGATGACGGAAAATCGTATCCAATCGCCAAAGAAATAATGATTCGCGATGTCTATGTTGACGATGTGGCGTCGGGTTGTGATTCGTTGGAGAACGCGCAGTTGGCAAAAACTCAACTCATAGCCCTTTTCAAACGTGGTGGCTTCCATTTACGAAAGTGGACAAGTAACAATAGTCAACTGTTGTCTGATCTTCCGAGGGAAGATTGTCTTGCTGGGTCTGTGTCGCTAGATAATTCTGAACCGTCAATTCAAAAGGTTCTCGGTCTCAAATGGGATCCCTTGTCGGATGAGTTCTTATTCGAAATTGAACTATCTGAACGCCATTGTACTAAACGTAAAATCCTCAGTGAACTCGCTCGAGTGTTTGATCCATTAGGTTTCTTGTCACCAATCACTATTCGAATCAAAACGTATATCCAAAAATTGTGGGTTCTTGGCATCGGTTGGGACCAAACTCCCCCCGATGATATTATAAACACTTGGGCTACCTACAGAGCCGAACTGCAACAGTTGACTCGCCTTCGTATTCATCGCAGATTCATTTGTTCTGGTTTAAAGTCATGCGAGTTGCACGGGTTCTGTGATAGTTCTGAACAAGCTTATGGAGCGGTCATTTACTTTCGCATCACTGATGAGAACAACATGGTCCACATATATTTCGTGTGTTCAAAGGCTCGCGTTGCTCCTCTTAAACGAACTTCTTTGCCTCGACTAGAGCTTTGTGCAGCGGTTCTGCTCGCAGATTTATACCGATTTGTTCGCGATCTTTACTCAAACATCGATGCTGTTTATTTGTGGTCCGACTCAACTGTGGTTCTGTCATGGCTGCGTTCGCATTCTTCTCGCTGGGTCACATTTGTCGCTAACCGAGTCAGCCAAATTCAGGAGCTTACACCGACTAAATGTTGGCACCACGTTTCATCAGGCGATAATCCCGCAGACATCTGTTCTCGTGGCCAATTTCCAAAGGAACTCGTCAACAATTCGTTATGGTGGGCGGGGCCTTGTTGGCTGTCACAGGAAAAAGGGTCATGGCCATTGATCGACGTAGTCGATGATAGTGATGTCGAAGTTGTCAGAGAAGAACGTAAACCGGTCACTCTTGTTACGCAGTCAACCGAAAACGCTAATTATGAATCAGTTCTGGATAGTTTAATGAATCGTTTCTCTTCATACTCTAAATTATTGAACATCATAGCGTATATTTACCGTTTCATTGGAAATGCTCACCAACCCAGTAAGGCGAACCGTAACAATGTTTTAAGTAACGTAGAACGCAGAAACGCCCTAACACAGATAGTTCGACATGTTCAAGCGAGTTCCTTTTCGGAGGAAATTTCCTACTTAAAAGAAAATAAAGCTTTGTCCAAACCCTTTAGGAAATTAAACGTATTTCTCGACGATCAACAAGTATTACGTGTAGGTGGACGAATATCTCAATCGGGTTTGGAATACGATCAAAAGCACCCTGCTTTGTTGCCCTCGGATCATACGTTAACACATTTAATTATCGATCATATTCATCGTAGTTACTTGCACCCAGGTATTAATACCACGCACTACCTGCTGCTACAGCAATTTTGGATTATCGCAGCCAAACGCACCATTCGTCGCCAACTTTCTAAATGTATTAAGTGCTTTAAAACCAACCCGCAACCGTTACAACCATATATGAGCGACCTTCCCTCATACCGTATTAACCAAGTAAAACCATTTTCGGTGGTAGGTGTAGACTTCGGAGGACCCTTCCGTATTAAACTTGGCCCTCATCGTGGCGCCAAAATAGATAAGGCATACCTATGCCTATTTATCTGTTTGGCAACCAAAGCCGTTCATCTGGAAGTCGTTTCGACTTTGTCTACCGAAGGCTTTGTTGCAGCGCTTCGACGTTTCGTGGGACGTCGCGGACGTTGTAGCATAATTCATGCGGATTGCGGTACAAATTTCGTGGGTGCTAGTAATCAACTCGCTCAGTTTACACGACAAGCTTCGGAAGCGGAAAATATCGAGTTCAAGTTTAACCCACCAGGCGCGCCTCACTTCGGAGGGGTGTGGGAAATTCAGATTAAAGCGGCCAAGACACATCTGTATCGAGTAGTTGGAGATCAGGTCCTCACATTCGAAGAGCTGACGACTCTGTTTATTCAAATCGAAGCCTTATTAAACTCTCGGCCTCTTTATCCTATTAGCTCAGACCCCAATGATCTCTCTTGTCTCACACCGGGTCATTTTCTCACGCAAGAACCACTGACCGCTGTTCCGGATGCAAATTTATCAAACATCAATCTTAATCGACTTAATCGGTGGCAGCTTCTTCAAGCGTTTCAACAGAATTTTTGGTCCAGATGGAAATCAGAATATCTAAACTCACTAACGCAACGCGCCAAATGGACCAAAGATTCCAAACCGCTAGCTGTTGGAGCGATGGTCATAATAAAAGACGACAATCGTGGTCCCTTACAATGGACTCTTGGAAGAGTAGTAACGCTCCATATCGGAGGTGATGGGATAGCTCGGAGTGCAGTGGTCAAAACTGCCAATAATCATCTTATTCATCGACCGTTGGTGAAGTTATGCCCTCTACCGATCGGGGATTAGCTTAGTTAGTTTAAAAAAAAAAAAAAATTACTCAAATCAATTGCCTATTTAGTTTTAGTTAAAATCAGTCATTTTCGTTCCTACCTAACCGTATTCTTTCGCACCTAAATTACATTGTTTTTTTTATCAACTACTAGATAGCCCGACCTTACCTTATACAACTACAATTAATTAGAAAATACCATAGGTATTTTGGTGGGCGGGATGTTTCGTTTCCATATAACATTTTTATTATTCTTTCAAATTTGTAACGATAGTTTGGTTCACAAATCATGTATATCAGCAGACAACGAAACGTCATCTCTTGATGACGTCACGCAAGACGTATTTTTCAAATAACAGGAGCGCGCCCCCTACCGGAAGAAAAGGTCACAACGATACGAACCTCCATCGCGCGCGCATCCTAAACTTCTAACTTTTGGCGAAACTTGTGAATCTCCTTTATCTTAGCTGAAGCTCTTGGTTGGTAACCTTACCATACGTGCAGTGCCAGCATCCCTTCATCAGGACAGTGGAATCATCTTGGGGCAGTGAGGCAGTCCTGGGTACGTACTTGCTGTGATATTCTTTGACTGTTGATTGCCCATCGTTTTGTGAACCAAACCTTAATTCTGAGAAAACGTAAGACTAGGCTACTTGGATCTGGTCTTTCCCAATGTAGTAGAAAGCCATCCTCGATGCGAATGCTACAATCTTAGTTGCCGCCTGAAACACCTATTCAATGATTTAGTAGGTACATTATTTGTCGTAAAAATAATATTTTTAAGCTATTGCATAGCTTCTATTGCGGGCCTTGAGCGTGGAGACCGAATCCAGAAATTCCGTAACGAAAATAACCTAACACCCTCCACTCCGAAAAAATGCTATGCAATAGCTTTACCGCGGCAGTCTCCGAGTGCTACACGTCTTCTTTCACCATTGAATAGTTAAAACAACACAAATCTCATAATAAATATGAAAAATTGTACCGCGCTTCAGCAGTGTTTTTACAAAACACGGTATTGAGAAGCATGGAATTTTGACAGGTATTAACCTCGCCTAGTCGTGGCACAAAGAGCATGTAACGGTGGCATACCGAATTTGAAAATTCATGACATTGCGTATGTTATGTTTTCATTGGTCAATACCAATCTAAACGAGCTTGGGTGACATGTAAAATTGCCCGTTTTTGGATTTTAAATTTCGAATAGTCAAAAAAGCACGTGTTTTAGTGAAGTTATGTTACTTTGTGCGCTGGGGAATAAAGCTCCAGCAATTGATTTCACCAAAGTAATGATACCTTGATGACGCAGCAACCGTCATTGGTAAGATAAGATTATCAGCCATCTAAAGTACTATCGTTAGCATCTGGTAACTGAAATATTGAATAATAATTGGTGCACATAAGACTGGGCGGCGCACGATAAAGATGGTATCGCCGAGCGTGCCGCATCCATCAGAGCTGGGGCTTTATTCCCCAAATCACTTTATAAGAACGTAACGTGCAGTGACGTCATTTTGAAATACGAATCTATGGTGCCAATAGGCTTGTTTTCTTAAAATGGTATTCTCCACGCTCTGTCACACAAGTTAAGTCTTGATCTTGAACGAATAGCCACTGGACTAGACATATTATAAGCGAACGTACCTTCACCGGTCTTGTCAGTAGGTAACCAGTCAAATTCTAGCCTTGGTCGTTTGTTTTTGCGTAAGTCTGAACCACTTACTTTTCAATAAAACATCTCCCAAAAATTACTAAATGTTCAGTTAAATTGTGTAAAAACTATAGCGGCGGAAGCAGCACTACTTCTTTCCACATATTAGTAGGTAGGTACATTATTTTATTACATTTAGGTATTGTTATTAATCACTAAATAGAATCACAATGTAGGTACCTACCTAAAATAAAATTTCGTATTAGCCAACTTTATTTAAGGTGCCTGTATGGGTGAAACTAGCGCCTATTTTATTTTATTATTACGTTGAACAAAGGAATTTGAAAAAACTGAATGTACCTACAGTTTGTGAAACCTATCATAAGCTTTTTTTAATACCTATGTAATAATTTCATTTTGTATAGTTTAGGAGAAATAGCGAAAACAGAGTTTGGTAGCCACCAAGTGCAACTTCGCTATGTACATATAATAAATATGTATGTAATTACAGATAAAATGTATCTATGTAGTTTATCAGTCATCTGGTTACCATAACACAAGCATTAAATTGCTTAGCTTGGGACTAGATGACGCCGCCGTGTGGAATGTCCAAGGATATTTATTTATTATTTATTTATTTATTTATATTTTATGTCGGGTCCAGTGGCTACTTCGTTCATGGTCTTGATATTTTCGTAATTCGTTCAAAACCATACTTCCGCGAATGTTTTTGGAAAGTTATCATAATTTTGGTTGATTGATTTTTTTGGTTTAAGCCACACCATATTATAAGTAAAATAACATTGAATTAGATGATTATTAAATAACAATAATTATTAATTTTGTTGTTATTCAAAGTTTTGAGTCAAAAAATAATTATTAATTCATTAGGTACGTCCGACTAGTTCCCGGACGAAATGTCAAATGTCATAACAATTACCTACTTCAATCATTGATTGATTTTCATCGAAATTGCATTTTCTCTATTACCTAAAACTAGCAATGAAAATGTAAATTGTTATTCGAAAACAACGCACAAATATAAGTAGGAGAGATTTAGGGGATCATGATCCTAATCAATGGATCCTAAAATTGTAAACGTGTGAGCACCACATAGAAGTGGTTTTAGTGATTGCGCGGCATCCTTGGAGGCAAACTTGGGTAGCTTTGTACTTAATTTGGAGCTATCAACGGTCAATTGGAAACGATTGGTTAGCACTATCAGCCAGCCTAGTGCAAGTCGCTTCATAGCGAAATTGGAGAGCACGTTCAATGTTGCTGCCAACCTACATTTCCTACTTCTCGTCTCGGCAAGAGAGTAATTAAGTCAGAGTTTTTTTTATCAATCACATTTATTTCACAACCATTTATTATTAATTGCATTTGTTAGATCCATGAGGGCATCAGCGATCCTGTGAAAGAAATCTCATCATAGTGCTTTGTGAATAAATTTATAAAAAATGTGTTGTTTTTTTCTGGCAAAGCATAATATTTTATTATACCTAGCACTTATTTTAGGTTATCTTGTTAGGATTACCGACTTGATTTATCTTTGTTGCCGACAAATATTCAATGATAGAATACGTAATATAATTTTATCAAAATACAATAAATAAATAATACCGTGCCGTCACTAATGTCAAGTCAAACCCTGACAATCAAAGAGAATATAAACACTACGTTTACTGACAATGTCCCCCGACGGCAAAAAGTATCTCCTCCAATGAGGCTGCAGTGTAGATGATGTGACCAAAAAGGCGTTTATCTTAGTTGCCGCCTGAAACACCTATTCAATGATTTAGTACATTATTTGTCGTAAAAATAATATTTTTAAGCTATTGCATAGCTTCTATTGCGGGCCTTGAGCGTGGAGACCGAATCCAGAAATTCCGTAACGAAAATACACCCTCCGCTCTGAAAAAATGCTATGCAATAGCTTTACCGCGGCAGTCTCCGAGTGCTACACGTCTTCTTTCACCATTGAATAGTTAAAATAACACAAATCTCATAATAAATATGAAAAATTGTACCGCGCTTTAGCAGTGTTTTTACAAAACACGGTATTGAGAAGCATGGAATTTTGACAGGTATTAACCTCGCCTAGTCGTGGCACAAAGAGCATGTAACGGTGGCATACGGAATTTGAAAATTCATGACATTGCGTATGTTATGTTTTCATTGGTCAATACCAATCTAAACGAGCCTAGGTGACATGTAAAATTGCACATTTTTGGATTTTGAATTTCGAATAGTCAATAAAGCACGTGTTTGAGTGAAGTTATGTTACTTTGTGCGCTGGGGAATAAAGCTCCTGACTGTATCTGTGCCCGTATCGCCCGAACGATAACCATTGTCTTACAGGCTAGTATAACCGCGCTGTCACAATGGGGAGCAGGCGAGTTCGCAAGTGTCGTGAATTCAAGCCATGCTTAAGCTATGTTTACTCGATGCGGAGTCAAGATATCTTGTTAAACATCAGGGACTTATCTTTACTCATTCTTTTATAGTAGATAATCATATATCGTAGCCTCTATTATAAGGTCACATTGTTCTGAGTTAAAAAAAACTGTGGAACGACTACTGTCTAGTATTTCAGTTTTTCTTCAGCAGTCTTATATTTCTTCTGTTGTTATCCATGTCTTTGTCCTTGTTTTTCCAAGATTTTTTCCAAGCTCATTGGCACTCCGTTTCGACAGATGTTGTCCGTTATATCGCTATCAGTATGGCCAAACCTTTTCTAAGACTTACCTAGGATGATAGCATCGGCGAAATTTGTGCTCGCCTCCCATCGGCCGTTTGTCTTCCGCCGCAAATGAGGCAAGTAATGGGACATGGTCCGCATAAAAGGAGCGAGTCTCCACTAAACTTTTGCCTAGTCATTAATAAACCGTGAGAACAAATTTCTCAAACAAGAATTGCTGTACCTATATATTAGGCCAAGTGTCTTTACGGTCAACTTTATCGAGATAGCATTACCGGTAAATTTTCTATTCATATCGCAATATCTATCGTTCCATCTTTCCGCATCATTCATAAGGTTTTATGATTGGGTTTAAAGGCAGAAGAGTCAGGTTTATGAGCTCATAATTTTTGCAGAAGGCTACGATTATCGGCACGAACTTTCTATCTTTGATGAAAACTATAAGCCTATTGAAGATTTTATGGTAGGTATGGTTTTTTATTTTATTTTATTTTATTTATTTGGGTAAATGTGTGGTAAAAGGTGGTTTGCTTTACAAAGTCAATAGTAGTCAAAGTAACTAGAAAACGACGTACGAAACCTTCTAAGCACTAATCACACCACTGCCACTTAAAATTGAACAAGCTTCCAACTGACTATCATAAATTCACATGTCGTAATTTCGTCGAATCATCTACACCGCACGCGACCATTTAAACCCGAGGCTACCTATTGCCACTGCTTAATAGCATTAGCGTCATTGTCTAGCGGTCATTAATAAGTCGCCGGACAGTTCTATTGGCCTGCACTCCATAACTGGAGAGACGATGTGCTTTGCGCTTTGCCCCTCGATGTCACGAATTTGTATGGCCTTAGAAAATTATGGTGCCGTTCCCGCCATGTTCCAATATGTCCCATCTAGATCTCTGGGCGTACCGATAGCAATATCTTTCTCTATTTAAGATAGCAGTCTTGCGGTCAACTTATTTTATTGTAGTTTTAATGGCCGTATGAGATTTAATAGTCAGTGTGGGAGACGTTTAACTGCTGTAGGCTTAGGCTTGCCCTTCTCTTTCACTGTTCTTTATAGACTATCTCTTTAGTAGATTATATTAGTTATGGCTACTGAAGTTCAGTCATTAAAATCTGCTTCAAGATTTCTAGTGTATTTGCAACCAAGGGAATTCTAAACAAAGCTTCTCATTGAGAATTAGATAAGTGAGGTAAACTCAACGCCCTCAATTGATGTGATAGTTTCACAAATGGAGTGTGAACAGAATTACCTCGTTCTATGGATGTTTGACACAGGGGTCTCTATTTTGTCTCCGAAATTTTATACCCCTAAAATAAAAATCTATAAATTGGGTTTTCATAATCATCGATTGCCCGTATAATCAGGATCTATAATATAAGGATCCCTAATATAGTTACGGCTAATATCAACATCCCTAATGTTTAAAATACATAAAATCATTCTCAATAAATAATATAATCCATAATGTAACTAACTCATAACTTTATTTTCATAATAGTTTATGAGAATAATTTTAACATAAGAGCATTGTGTCTCAAGCACAAGGCAGCATAGGAAATGTAACTGATTTCGATTTGGGTGGCTGATTACTTTTATTCCAAATTTTATTGGCGCTTCGGCGGCCGCTACCGCGGCACGCTCGCTACGCTCGCTCGCCTCGCGCGTTAGTGGTCACTGTTCAAACCTAACCTAACCAACTGATTTCGATCTGGGTGGCTGATTACTTTTATTCCACATTTTATTGGCGCTTCGGCGGCCGCTACCGCGGCACGCTCGCTACGCTCGCTCGCCTGCGCGTTAGTGGTCACTGTTCAAACCTAACCTAACCAACTGATTTCGATCTGGGTGGCTGATTACTTTTATTCCACATTTTATTGGCGCTTCGGCGGCCGCTACCGCGGCACGCTCGCTACGCTCGCTCGCCTCGCGCGTTACGGGTCACTGTTCAAACCTAACCTAACCAACTGATTTCGATCTGGGTGAATACAACCGAAGTTGTTTCTGTTTTACATAATTTATAAACGTTCGAAAACATTATTATTCGGAAGTGGAAGTATTATGATTCTTTATTATTATGATACATGTGTTTATAACGATTAAAATTCGGGATTATAATATTAGGTAACATAAATTTATGGATTAGGAGCATAAGGATGAACAATACCTTATTACAAACTATAGTTATGGGACCATAATATTATGGATTCCTATGTTTCGGAGACACTTGTTATTGATTGTGATTTACGGACAATCGATTTTCGGAGACGAAATGGGTTCCCTTGACACAGATTTTCCTCGTTAGACAATTACTGAATCGTTCAATTCGGTCCACCAGCTGTAAATCCACTTAGCTGAGGGAGCGCACGCGCATATGTCAATTAAGTACAATTAAAGTACCGTGTTGACCGGATTCCTTTGATCCGCCGTCTATGTCGACTAAATTCTTTGATTGGAACTTTTTGCTATAATAGTTTCTCTATTGCAACTTATTGACTTACGATGTTACAATAGTAACAAAATAAGTTTATTTATTACTGACATAAGTTAAGGGTGTCTGGGTAAACCTATACTTAAAACCACATTCAATGTAAAATTAAAGCCTTGTTGAGCTTCATTACAGTAAGTGGTTTCATTCATTTGAAATTCATCTTCGCGGTTAAAAACTACTATTTCATCTATGATGTCTATTGTTTGCTAACTAGCTGGTATTTCCTTAGTGTTCCGATTTTAATTAGTTAGGTAGTTTCATCCTACTGTCCTTAGTCACTATCCTATCTTGTTGGTAACTATATAAATTGCAGTTTTGTAATTTATAGCAATTTAAGTTCATAAACTGTCATTAATGGTATTTCCAGGAAGATTAAGACAATAATCTCAAGCAGCATTAGTTATCCTCTTGTTTATCGCAGCTTTTATGAATCTGTACAATCTTAAAGCGGTATGTATGTTAAAGTCAAATATTTTAGACTAACATTTTCAAAGATTCTTCTACTTCAATCGTTTTAACATTATCTAATGATAACTTTTTACAAATATTATAATAATACATATAATATAATATAATATGTATAATATAATATAAGTGACGAATTTTGAATCAGGTAAATTCTTTGCTACGAGTAAATTAACTGCAGACAGGAATTTCACCTCTACTACTGTATCTACTCTTACTGTTTTACTGCTCACTTATAATTTAGGTACTCTCTATAAACATCTCGTTTTTACTAATAAATTGTATGTGAAAATATTATCTCATTCTCATTAGATGAAACCGGAGACAGAAGCTAGTCTGTTAAAGATGACGGTATTCTTCTTAATTGCCAGTGGCAAGATACTACTATCGGACTATTTCCAACATAATAAGCATTATCACAACAATAACAAGCAAGTAACTTCGCGGCATTCGATGTGTTCATGAGCACGATAACCCAACAAGCGGTCTCAGTTGCTCGGTTTACTTTATATATCACATTCGTTTACGTGAATATCGAATATCTAATTTTTAGTGTGCATTTAGCATTAGTTTTACCAGTGAATGTTTTCTTGTTATTAATAAAGTGAAGTGTGTGTATTTTTGGACAAATATTAATCTTATTGTCCTAGAATTTGTAAGTTTTGTTTGCGATTATGACGGTTTGTTCTGACTGCTCATGTTTCTAACCTATGCATAGTATGCATGAATCTAATATGTATTTAAATATATTGTACTAGCTGCGCCCCGCGGTGTTACCCGCGGTAGTTAAAAGTAGCCTTATTATACATATAAACCTTCCTCTTCAATCACTCTATCTATTAAAAAAAACAGCATCAAAATCCGTTGCGTAGTTTTAAAGATTTAAGCATACATAGGGATATAGGGACAGAGAAAGCGACTTTGTTTTATACTATGTAGTGATTTAAAACCTCAATATTCGTTCAGACTGAAATTGGAGGCTAGAAAAAGAATGTTTGAAATTTTAACTATGATACAAAGTACGCTTATTACTAAAACTTATCCATATTGCATTCCAGGGGAGGAGATTAGCTACTTTCATCATTATCATAATCATCATAAACCATCATTACGCGAGGGTGGCACCTGTACTAGCTAATGTATAAATTGGATGGATATTCATACCAACGCAATGATTGATTGTACAGTAAATGTATTTTTGAGCTGTATAATTAGACTATTGTTGCCATTGACCATCCGGTACCAAGCTTACGGTCCTAATGCTAGTTGTGTGTTCGTGTTTCGGATGAATTGAACTTACGTGTGACTGAATAGGTCGAAATACCGAGATGCTGTCTCGATTTCCCAGCAGGTTCATTAATCACCACTCGTTTGTCCAAGGACGCCGATTGTCTTAGTAAAAATTCCCGACAATTCTTTTCGATTACGAAAATTAAGTGAGCTTTTGTATGTGGCGTGTGTTCATTTCGAAACTCTTTAGCCCTAAACTCTAACACTTTTTACTAGTAGTTCGCCTCGAACGAGATCTCGCGCACCGTTGGTTGGTGGTTTATTTTGTACAGTTTGCTTCTGACTACATACCATTTACGTCACTGTTGAGTAGACTAATTAATTGTTTACGAAATCTGGCTGCTAGATTTATTAATCAAAGTCCATTCTTAATTAAATTAAAATTACTAGCGTTCATATTTTGATACGCTGCCATGCAAAAATATATTATTCTATAAAACCACGGACCGGACATAGAACATAGAATCTGATTAAAACCTTGATGCATTTAAAGTCGGATCTTAGGCTATAAACCTATTTTTTATTATACATATATTAACTACTGCAGTTTCAACATGTTGTTATAAGTATAAAAAAACACTTGCTAAGATATTTTGCATTTTTTTGTTTTTTACAAAATTGATATTTTTTATTGGTTCAATTTAAATAATATAGTCAAAAATGTTTCAATAACTTCATAAAACAATGATAATACCTACTTTTAAAAAGTCAGTAAGCATAAAATCTGCCTGTAGGCCTAACATGTGCGACATGTCGAAACGACAAACGAAATATCTCTATAATGTCAAACTGCTCTAACGTACTATGCTAGAGCAGAAGACAAAATTTTGTCGACGATGAGAAGGTATGTCGTGTTGCGCATGTCAGGCCCGCTGGTATGCTAATAATACACTTTGTAATCTCTGCCTTCAAGATCATTATTATGTTGGATTAAGTTATACATCTTAGTAATCAATGGTTGCATTATTGACTTCTACTTTGTCGATAATTTGTCTGGTATTTTATAATTATTTATCAATATAAAACATGTACCTAATTGACGGTCGTTGACTAGTGACTACCTTATCACAGGGCTTAATTCCCGTTCCCGTGGGAATACCAGGATCAAAAGTAGGCTATTCTTTAATCCAGGGTAAAAGCAATCCTGGTACCAAATTTCATTCAAATCTGTCCAGCTGTTTGAGCGTGAAAAAATAACAAACACACTTGCACACACAAGCTTTCACTTTTATATTATTGGTAGGATATGCGAATCATTTGTAAGATGTGTTTTGTAAATATTCACTGACAAACGCTGTCTTTTTTAAGTAATACTACACCATCTTCAATATTTCAATATTTTGCTTTGAGCGATAAGGCCGCCCATTGTGTCACCTTGTAGGTATTAGTTCTTAAGTTTTTTAGTTTTAGTGCATAATTTGGTGTAACAATAAAGAGTTTTCAATCTATCTATCTTTCTATCTATAAGAATTAATTATAAAAATCGGCGCTTACATTTTGAAAGGCCGTCACTATATTTTTTATGCCTAAGTATATCAAGGGGAGGCCTTTGCCCAGCAGTGGGACATGATTGGCTAATTAAAAAAAAAAAGTATATCTGATGACGCAAGCTTTGGTAGTTCGTTTTCAACAACATAATTAAGCTTATAAAATATGCATACTTATACACAAACTCCACTTTTGCAGTCAGATAAAAAGTAGCCTTGTCTAAGCTGTTTTAATGAATGTGATTTATGTACAACTTTTTACAGCGACATTCTAATACACAGTTTCAATTAACATCGCAGTTTGTGGTTTACGTTTCACCATTAGTTGCCGTAATTGCACGTTTGCTTGTCGATTTTATTGATGAGCCTTGACGTAGCTGTCGTTTAAAATCTATTCTGGGAATAATTATTCATTGTCGAAATTCAGAAAATGAGTACGCATCAGCGAAGTTTTGTGCCTAATATATTGATACCGTAGCTTATCGCAATAAAGAGCATCTTTCCCTTTGGCATTTTAGCAAAGTTATCGTTTTCACGCTATTTGCTAGAAATTAAGTAAGCGTGTATAGCCCACCCAGGCCCAGGCCGTCTAAAGGCCCCCGCCACTAATTTTCTAAACTGTTTACATACACAATTATTATAGAATTAGGTATTCTACATAGTATAAAACAAAGTCGCTTCGCTTTCCGTCGTATGTACGCGTAGATCTTTTAAACTACGCAACAGATTTAAATGTGTAAATCAATAAACAGACTAATACAAGATAATAATTTTAATGTATAATACAATCATTATTATAGTAGAGAAAACTCCCATGCGACGCCAGGCTGTATACTATCACTGTTTAATAATAAAAAAGTTTTATCTTTACTAATAATTTTAATTATGTTATCTTAACTTCAGTTTCTTAAATTATCGCTATGTTTATGTTCTGCTTCATTTAATTTTTAAACATCAGTTGTATTTATAAAATATTTGATTCATTCTCATGTAACAGAGTGATAAGAGTTTATTTTCATGCAATATAGTTCTTTGGTTCCCACACGGCTGGTTTCTGTGTTCAGGAAGGTTGCTTGTAGAAAGTTAATTTCTACTTGCGAACAGTAGTCGGCATACGTGGATTTACATGGGCGCCGGCGCGCGATGTAAATGAGTAGAGCCGGGTCATGCTTGTGTCACTATTCATTTAACATAGCTGTATTGCGTTTATTGATTCTCGATTGTGATCTTAATTTTTTTTAAGTTCATTTTCTTACTTATCAGTATTTAATTTGTCAAACCTTTTAAATAGTACAGTCAGAAATAGGTACAGTCGTGATAATTTTCATTGTTGTTTTTAACATCTGAAGTTGCGTGAGAATTCCTAGTGATTTACGTTTAGAAATACATGGACAGGCAGGACACAAAATTGTATCGATTCGCGATATTTTCCTTATTTACATCCCGACGTGGCTGTGTTACAAAAGCCATGGTTATTTTTAAATATTAATTGTGATCGCGTTTTAAAAGACTATTCTTGTATTTTTTTGCGTTTACTCTCTTACCGACTTTTCTTTTATTTAAATTACTAGCTGCGCCCCGCTGTGAACAGTTCCCGTTCCCGTGGGAATACTGGGATCAAAAGTAGCCTATGTGCTAATCCAAGAAATAAGCTATCCTGGTACCAATTTTTATTTAAATCCGTCCAGCAGTTTGAGCGTGAAGGAGTAACAAACATTCACACTTACACTTAAACACGCACAAACTTTTATCTTTATAATATTAGTGTGATATTAAAATCGTGACATGTCAGCGTTCAATTAACTTAAAAAATATCACTCATGCGCAGCATAGTAAAGGAGAGACACGCGTACTCGCAAGTACCTACTTTATCAACTGTGGTTGGGGTGTAAAATGGTTGCCAGTGTCACTCGTATGACCCCACGGCATTTGGAATACATTATCCGCGGCAGACAATTAAGCAACAATAACATCACTCATGTCGTCCTCGTATCTTTTGAATATTTTCTTGACTTGCTGTGTACTGTCTTATATACAAAGGTTCGTGTAAACTAAATACGGTAGTGGTTCCATTGTTGAACCCTGAGGTGCGCTGCATATTGGTATAAAGTTACAGGAGTTAGCTTAAAATTTTTTCTAAGCTTAGACTTGTATGTATTTGTTTTCCTAGGTACGCCTACTTGCTTTGGGACGAAAGATAGATAATATCTATTGTTCTGTTCTGTTTTATGATTCTTCTACTTTGCTACGTGGTGTACCCAGGCTCTTATCTATCAACTATAACATCTATTTGTTCCGGGTCTGGATGTTTTCTATCTATAATATGTATGTAGGTACCTATTTATCTAAGTAGTATAGGTATCAGTTATCTGGTTACCATAACACAAGCATTAATTTGCTTAGCTTAGGACTAGATGACGCCGTGTAAGAATGTCCACTTATCACGGTCCTGTGCCATGTAGACCCACACTGTTAAAGGCATCAAGTTCGTTGCGCCAACTCCTGGCCTAGGTCTGCCGGGACGCCGTCTTGCTGTCTCAGGGCTCCACTGAGTGGTAATCTTGGCCCTTGGAGAGACCAAGGGGAGGCCTTTGCCCAGCAGTGGGACACAACGGGCTAATAATATTTACAAACAGAACTTCCTACTGAAACTCATCCTTCTACTAAGTCACACTTGGCCTAGGCCCGTGTGTCCCAGTTAACCCCGGTCTAAAAACCGAGTAGATTAAAAGTCTAAAAACAAATAATAATAATCTATACTCTTTTGCTTCCAGCGTCAGCATGGTGGTCGTGCTGAACGGCGTCCTCGCAGACGACTGTCCGACGTCGGTCCGCGCGCTTCTGGCCGCTCACCCCGGGTACAGAGATGCCGCCGCTCAGCTGCTGGCCGCCGCAGCCAGAGTGGTCGGCCCGCAGGGACTGCTGTATGTGGCTCAGAGAGAACTAGCCGCCGTCGTGCCTCATGACAGTAAGTTGTAGAGAGATTTGTACAAAATTACTGACGTCCGTCGGTTAGAGCGCTTAGGTAAACTGAGTGCTGTTTTAGCAGCAGCTAGACTTTGATAAATCTTTGTTTGAAACTCTAACATGAATTCCCCTTAACTTACAATCCATGAATATTATTATCATTATTATTGTTACGGGTAATATAAGTACAAATTAAGTTGAATTCGCACTTGCAACTTACCAATTAATTTGGCTAAAAATATTTAAAGGATGACACTATCCTTTAAATATTTTTATAAAACTTATCAAATCTTCCTTTTTCACAGAAAACGTGAACATCATTGGATCAGACGACGCCACATCATGTATTATAGTTGTAATCAGGCATTCAGGTAAGACAGTGATAAATATTCGTACTTCTTTCTTTGTAACACCAAAATTCTAAACGCATATATCTAGCCTTATCCCGTTATCAACAAGCTTTATCTTTTAAGTTTTTAAGCAGTAGGTTGATCAAGTTCGAATCCTTGACGTGCCCTATTTGTGTTAGTCGTTTCTAAAATGTTATCTGCACATTAACATGCTTTGAATGACGAAGGAAAACATCGTAAAGGATGTTATTCTCTATGCAGTTCGTAAGTTCGTATAAACAAGTGGCCAACTCTGGTGACGGAGTTTTTTGGCCTCCGTCATGGCTTACCGTCTTTGAACGCCGGGGCCGACAATTTAACGTGCCCTGCTAAGCACGGAAGCGCTCGGCTCATAATGCCACTTGCTTCATCCATCCAAGTTGTGACCACTCAGAACGTTGCTTAACTTCGACGATTTACAGGAACATCTTAGCAAGCTTCGCCACGATCGCTTCATGCAGTGGAACCATTACACTATCAAAGCATTTAATTTTGTCACTTTCAACATTTGGCACACTTATAGATGCTCGGGGACAATGCAATATTAGGGTAACAGCGAAGTGATCTGATTATGTACCTACTTACGAGCTGTTCAATGGAAATTCTCATTGAATAACAGTAGAATCCATAATCTCATTTGAATTATCCTTATCCAAAAAGGTTTCTTGCTAATAATCTATTTACAACAGACATTAGAATCACCAACATGCATTAGAATCACCATCAGGCATTAGAATCACCTAACAGGCAGAATCATCTAGCATGTAAGATACTGAAGTGATTCTTGAGGTCCTACCAGAATAAATGATTTTCTATCTTTCTTTTACAAACCACATTAGCACCATAAAATTATATTCTAGGGTCCGGAGCAGTGGCCCTAGCGCATCTCGATGGTTCTGGCACCTCCGAGGCCGCCGCGGCCATGGTGGCCAGGGTGCAGCAACTAGCCGTGGGGTACCCCGAGGGAAGACTGGAGTTACAACTAGTGGGGGGCTTCACAGACCCCCACCGGTATTCCGATGAGCTGTTCGCTAATATTATGTGTGAGTAATACTTGTTTTGTGGAGTTTGGTCTTGTTCATAAATATTTCTTTGACGACCTCTGTGGCGCAGTGGGTGAAAGCCCGCCTGAGACGCAGATCTTGATGGGTTCGATCCTCGCCGCGGGACAAATGTTTGCATGTTCTGCTCTGCAGATATTTGTTTCGGGTCTGGTTGTTTTTCTATGTATAATATGTAGGTATGTGTAGTATAGTGGAATGTCCAAGGATATTTATTTATTTGATTTGTCAATTTAATATAGATTTAAAGAATGCTTTTTTCTTGTTACTTTATATCAATGAAAAGATATAGCAACAGATTTAATATCCGTTTTAGCTAAAGTAGGTTTACTAAACCAATATGCATAGGGGTAGTTTAAATGCCACTGTCATGGCTTGACGCGTTCATTGCCCATGACACACATGCTGTACTCGTGCACGCTGTCCTACGGCCTCTTCGGAGAGCACCGCAGAGCCGGGCAGGGAATTGGTTAACGACTTCATAGCCGACAAATTGACATGCCCTCCAAAGCATCAGAACGGAAGCAATCAGTTAGTGCCAAAAATGACACGTTTGTTGACCGCGCGGTCGCTTGTTGAATTTATCAGTCCTATACTAACTAACAGCTAGTCTCAATAAACTATCTATCTTTGGTTTTGCTTACTGTTGGTAGTAATTTTTATTTCTTGTATGGAAGTTATGTGAAATATCTAACCATATACATATATTACCTATGCGAAATATTTCAGTAACAACATAAAATTTTACGCCGATATAACAAGTCTTACCTGTTCTCTGATTTTACGGTCTTATAATAAAATCTACCAACGTCATGAAGACCTCACTGAATATGACACAACTCATAGAATCATGATAATTAGGTTACGTTTATGAAGCAGAAAGCGTAGGCGCTTTAGTACCTAGGAGATAAGCTATCGGAGCGCTGTATGTACTCGTAGGTACCTACGATTGCAATAGTGAAAACCCAGCTTTAGACATTTATATGATCCATTAGTACCTACATAATCGCAAACTAAGTCGGAAACAAATTAGTATTGACGTCTAAGGTCAGAGTTTTGTCAAGCTGCCAACGCGCAGATGGTAAAGCTGCATTTACACAGTAGCTTGCCTATTTAAATGCTTTATTGCTAAGACTACTAGATGACATTGCAGACCTGAAAATTTACGCATGAAATTACCTTTGCAAAATGCTGGCATATACCGAATATAGAATAGAATAGAAAACTAGGTATTTATTTGGAAGCAAGAGCACAGAACGTAAATTTTTAGGCTCAACTCACAACAAAAGAGCAGCGAAGAGCAGCGCAGCGAAGCGCAGTTTCAGTGTCATATGAATTTCAACTTTATTTTCATTACTATAATACTTATTATCGCAGAGGAGGCGCGCGTATTCGAATTTGCCAGATTTCCCGCGGCGCCGCGGGCGACTCGTTCGAGTTTCTCATGCGATAATTAGTATTATAAGAATGAAAATAAAGTTGAAATTCATATGACACTGAAACTGCGCTCCGCTTCGCTGCTCTTCGCCGCTCTTTTGGTGTGAGTTGAGCCTTAGACGGACAAATAACAAAAACACAAAGCACAGAGAGACAGATAAATGGGCTGTAGTTAGAATGTTAGTTAAGTGAATAATAGTGGCAATTCGGAGTGTCGCAAAAGCTAAACTAAACTAACTAAAATTAATGCCATCCTTTTTATTCCCATCGCTATGAAAGGGACGGCAACATTTTTGGTTAGTTAAGTTTAGCTTTCACGAAGCGAAATGCGAAGGCGAATGGCATTCACGAAGGGAGGCCTATGCCCAGCAGTGGGTTAAAAGTGGCTGATGATGATGAAGTTTAGCTTTTGCGATACTCCGAATTGCCACTAGTTTAATATAATGACTGTTTGTTTTCCTAAGAAATAAAAATAAAAATAAAATATCCTAATTTAAATTCCAGTATCATTCCACCGCCTAACCGTGGAGATAGATCTAACTCTCGCGTGTTGTTGCGAGTTGAACACCGCTCTGGGCGGCGGCTCCCCGGCGCCGCTCGTCACCGGCCTCGCCGTCGACATCCGCGCTGGGGACCTCTTCCCCGCCACCTTCCCAGACAAGGGCCCCGAGGGGTCCCTGAGGGGCGCCAGGACTATCACCGGCGGACCACATTCAGCGCAGGTCAGTGTACTGAATTGTCTTGAATAATTTTCTAACTAAAGGCCCGAAGTGCCCCATGGGGGGGCTATATACGTACGCATATCGTAGTAGATGTAGTATTTTGTGGGGACTTGCTAGATGCTAACTACTAGCCTCGGGGTTCTGATGACCCCTTAACAATTCACTTTGTGCACAATGTTAGTCATACATAACTCATAAATCATTCATAACATAACATACACACAGAAGGACGATTTATGGTCTAATGAATGTGAGTGCCCACACAAACCCGTGTTTCTGTTTATTTTTGAATAATGTTTAAATAAAAAAAAATAAAAAACCTACAAGAGTTTTCTTCCAGCAAACCTTTGAGGATAAGGAAAGCTGATTAAAGTTGTGGGTACTTATTGACCTAACTTTGTAAATGTATTTCAGGTGCTAGACATATACGACAATGGCGTGGGAATGTTGCGCATCGGTCCGTTCAACTACGATCCACTGCGCGGCGTGGACTTGTGGCTGGAGCAGTCGGACGACTTCATTCTGCAACATCTCAGCACCACACCCGCTGTCGAGCCGCCGCACTTTGTGCACAATGTAAGTCATGACATACACACATATGCGTTAATACACACCACACAAACATTCATAAACATACACATACTACAAAACTTACGTATAAACACATAAATATAATTAATATAGTCAGGGTCGCCGTCGTCGAAACCGATGAGGAGGACTATACATACTATCGCAAGTGGCGATCCGTGGTCTCTGCCTACACTCATGGGAAAGAGGTGTGATTTTATGTATGTATGTATGTATGTATGTACAGACATACCCACCACGCATTTTTAAACACGTGCTTAAACTTACACACTCTGGTTGACAATAGCACCCTGTCGCTTTCTTTGAGTATGTCTCGCGAGAATCTTTAGTAAGACTATCTCTTGAGCAATAAATTGAAACGTAGCATCTCAGGCAATAAGTTCATCTACCTACGACTTTCGTGTATTTGTTAACTGATAAAAAAAAAGGAAGAAAACTTTTTTGGCAAACAAAATGACAGTTTTTTTTATATTTTGCCTCTTGTTCATTCTTGTACTCTTGTACATTGTATTATTCCTAATTGTTGTTATGAGCCTGTAACGTCCCACTGCAGGGCAAAGGCCTCCCTTCCTTCTCCGTAGATGGAAAGACTAGTTAGTTTTATTATGCCCATCTAAAGGATTGGTTCACAGGGGCCCAAAACAGGGATGAATTATTCGTAATTAATAACTTAACAGGTATTAAATATTAATTATTCGTAATTCATAACTTAAAATGATGTTGTTATTCCAGATCCGCGTAACGCTGAAGTTCATTCAGCAGCATCCGTTCCCGGCGGTGACCGTGTTCCCGGACAATCGCCCGCACTACTACAGGCGCGACGAGCAGACCGGATGCTGGGCGCCGATGCGCTTCTAAACACAACGTTAGCACACGGGACTTGCTTGAGTAAAATACAAACATTCTACATAAAAGAATAGACATAGGTTTTTCTACCTTATAAACAACCTTTATACATCTATACCTACCTTAAAACACTAATTTGAAATATAAATGTTGATGGACTTCCGCCAAGTCAGTTAAAATGGATTAGCTACATAAAATAATGCCTCTTTCCCATAGCTGTAGCTAGAGAATTTATAATGCCCTATAAAATCATGCTCTCACAGGGTTTTGGTCTATCCTGGCCTCAATATTTACTCTACGATATATTCCGACAGATGATTCACTGGCTTATAATGGAAATCTTTGATTTGAACTCTATGGGAAAATATTTCTGTATGTTGGTATTTTTTTTTAATAGTTTGTCATTGTGTCGATTCTAAAAATTGTTGATATATAAATCGATCATATTTAATTGAACTCCCGTGTGCTATTATAACAACCTTACAATACCTTAGAATAAAAATATACACAAGTACTACTAGGTATAGGTCCCGCCACGTAAAAAGAGCGCTGTGGGGAAGTTGTGGGGGAATGTTTGCGCCTGTGTTCACTCGCTGACGAACCAATAGCACTCGCTAAATCAATGGTATGAAGTGCGCCGCGTTACCTCTCCACCAATCATCGACCACTGCGCAGTTTGACAGCCAGCGCTCTTTTCACGTGGCGCGACCTATTCATGTAACAATCTGAGTCTTAAAAACAAGACGACGAAGAATAGAAATCATAAAATGCGTTTAAAGTCTGTAGAAATCTGAATAGAATGGATTTTTAAACATGTTTTAGCTTGCAAGCTTACTGAAAAGATTCTTTGTAAACAAAATTTTATAAACTACAGAATTGTTGAAACTTTTGATAGGAATGAAGTTGTTTGTGTTAAAATTTAATCAATGAATTATGTCCTTTGCCATTCAGGACTGGGGAAAGGATCCTTATTATTTTTAATTTTAAGCTTTGTTTGTATATTTTTTGTCAAACAAAATTATCCCCAAGCTCTCTTGAACTTATATTTTTATCTCTTTTGAGTTGTGCTAACATAATATTCCTTTAGATATCATGAAGTATCAGTTGGGGTCGTCAGAGGAACTTCCAAACTAAACATTAGCGCATCATGTTTTTTTAATGTAAGCGAATTTAAAAGTTACATTCCCAGAATACATTTCAATAAGTTTATAAATAATTGTTATAATATTGTTTTTGAAGAATCATCGTTATTTATTAATGACATATTTTTACAATTATCAATCACTAGTAGACGCAAGGACGATATATTATCTATATCGTCCTTAGTAGATTGTGATGAATGATTTGTTTAGATTTAAAGTAGTGGCAATTCGGAGTGTCGCAAAAGCTAAACTAAACAGTCAAAGACGATTAATCTAGATATTAATCGTCTTTGAATAAACTAACTATAATTAATGCTAACCTTTTTATTTCCATCGCTATGAACGGGACTGCAACATTTTTAGTTAGATATGTTTAGCTTTTGCGACACTCCGAATTGCCACTAGTAATATTGTATATTGTGATCTATATAATGATTATGAATGATCCAGTAAATGCGCTACTTGCCTTTTACATTAGATGATAGTGATTTTATGTAAAAGTAGTTTGATATATTTCCGAACAAAGTTGTACATATTTTAGTGAGACATTAGGTATAGTTAGATGACTTTTGAAATACGTAGTTATTGTTTTGTGAAAATATTATAAAAATATATTGAAAGTTAAAATGTTGTGCGTTTTTTATTAATTTCTTCTCTGATAACATAATATGTTATCAGAGAAGAAATTATCATATTATGAATAGTTTGTTTTTGAAGTCTAGGTGAACCTTTGCTAGTCA
This sequence comes from Xanthorhoe designata, assembly GCA_963582015.1. NCBI lineage: Eukaryota > Metazoa > Arthropoda > Insecta > Lepidoptera > Geometridae > Xanthorhoe > Xanthorhoe designata. The sequence goes on from OY757045.1 coordinate 3,353,326, forward strand.
GTACTATTCTCAGTTTCTTTGTAGGTAGGGTCAGGTGTCCAACGTTGAAACAGTGGTACACAATGAAACTTTGCGAAATTTCTGAAATGTGACGTTACCAGATCTTGCAGTTTATTGCATAAGGAGCCCCCCTCGAACCTCATGCTATATCCCAGTTTGCGTCGATGGCGCGCGAAAGAAGATTTTTTGCGGAGCTTTTTTCAATTTTTTTACAAAAAAGTACGAATTTTCTGCTTTCTTTCAAGATTTTACATTTAGTTATGCTAGCATATCTCATATTTCTCAGGATTACCTAACATCGGACATATTTCATAGATTAACGTGGACTATAACATTTTAATAAAGTGATGCAATGTAGTAAAAATAAAATGAGATTACTAAAGATACCCTTGATAGTCAACAATGAAACAAATGCACAGTGGACACAGTGAAACAGTATTTTATATAGTAACCTACTAGCTTACTATTAAAGTCTAATTAACTAGTATCTTATGGATACCATACTATTCTTATGTTGTTATTTTGTTGTAATGAAGTATTATTTTCAGAATTCTTATAAAAAAAATACAATAACTAATGATTTTTATTAGTAAAGATTTTTTTTTTGCACATAACTAATTCCTTTGGTCATTTACCTATTTTATGTAATTTGGAAAGTCTGATAGCGTATTAACTTTGAATAAAACCTTTTTTATTAAATACAAGCAATTTTTGACATTAATTTAACAATGATGGAAACATCCGGTACAAATTAATACGTTTCATTGTTTATTTCAAAGAGCATGTAAGTTTATTTTATGGTGTTTCATTGTGTACACGGTCGTGTACAATACGGCCGACGTATCTTGGCGAGTCTGAACATAGGCTTTGCGAACTTTCGCGCAGGTACACTCGTGAAGAAAACTGTTACTTGTTGCCAATTTATTTTTTATACCATTTTATGAATAAAAAATCCCTAATACAGTGACCTGACTAAGTAAATAAAATGAAATATCAACCACTTTGAGACAGACAGCTATAAAAATAACTTGTAATTTAAAAATTCACTTTCCTCACCATTTCATCATTTCATTTCCTTCTCGGTTTTGTGGAAGTTGTGTATGCATCTTTTTATGACTCCTTGATCAAAATTGTCTATATCAGTAATTGGTTTTGATCTAGACCTTTTTTTACCAGGCGTGCGGAATACCGAAAGTAAGCCCGAAACATTGCCTTCAGTTGCGATCCGCTGTATTGTGCGTTGGGACACACCAGTTGCGTTAGCAACTCGTAAATAAACTTTATCTACGTCTTTTACGCTTTCTTCTTTTTCTTTTTTCATATACTGCGTTAAATCATAAATAATTTTTCTTGCCTGGCGATTTAACACACTATTATGCTTTGGTGGCATATTTGGCGAATAATATAAGTGCCAACTAACACTTGAAAATAACAAAAATAAAACAAACTAACACAAACAAAGAACTTAACAATAAGAATAACAATTAACAACAATAACAACGAAAACTTTTGTAACCGACTGTGCTCAAGACAGAGATAGCGACACGAACACGACACCAATGCGAAGGTGTGACTGAGACATATTACCGTGTACCGAGCATTGCCGAATAAGCACGAAGCTTTACAAAGTAACCAAAAAGGGATGTCCAATATGCGTGCCTGAGGGTGTTGTTTAATCGATTTTTATTCAAATCGATTGAAATTAAATCGTAAAAATATATTTATTTTAAATATAAAAGGAGGTTTAAAATTTTCTCAAATAGTCGTTACTCTAGTAGTCGTTAATAGATAACTGATATTTAATTAAATCATCTCTTTCAACTAAAAAAATAAATTTTTATTGGTTTTTCTTTTTTTTTAAAGTCGACATTTCGTTTATTAACGACAAAATTCACTATATTTGTAAATCTATTTCGTTTAATATCATAAATAAACGAAAATCAATAAGTCCTAAATAAAACAAATCGATTGCGACATTTGATTGAATAAAGGGTCGATTGTGTTTACTTATGGTCAATCTCTAGCCGAGACCACCGCCCCCCGCACGTCGCCTCATGCCACCATTTGGTTCCTAAAAAAAGTTATTGCGCAACCTTCTGCGCGAAGTTTGGACTCGCCAAGATACGTCGGCCGTATTGTACACAGTGAAACATTTCAAATTTTTTTGTTTTTATTTTTTTATGAGTCGTATGCACCCAGACAGGTGGGCTAAGATCATCACACAGTGGGTGCCTGAAGATGGGCGGCGACGCCGGGGCAGGCCTCGAAGACGCTGGCGTGATGATCTCGATGCATTCAGGGCTGATTGGTGGGACGAAGCCGGCGATCGCAAAGCTTGGAAGTTGATGGGGGAGACCTTTGCCCAGCAGTGGGACAGCATAGGTTAGATAAAAAAAAAAAAAAAAAAAAAAAATTTTTTTATGGCCTGTGTACCTATACATAAATTGAAAAAACTATAAATGACATCCAATACTCAAATAAATAACCTGTATACCTGTAAAAAACTAGATTCATATCGGTAAAAACGAAAGATCTATGAGACTTTGAATTTTTGGTGTTTCAACGTTGGACACCTGACCCTACTTATATTATAAAATATAGGTACTTACCTAGATAATATATCTGTGGTACCTAGCCTAGGTAAGTACCTACTATTAGAAATTAAACTAGTTTTAACTATGAAATGAAGATTTATTCTAGATAATTATAAAATGCCCGCGCTCTACTCTAACACAGTTGCCGCCAAATCTAATGTCAGTCAAGTCAAGTGAGAAAAATTAGTGATGGGACACATAGCGCTCTTGAGTAGTGATGTGCTACATCGATTGAGTAGGTTTCCGATTTTCTTCCGTCTAACAGTACCTATTTACATAAATACGTAACTAAAACATACCATAAAAGCCGTGTTGACCAAATGGATAAATAACATGCTCTTCGTGGATAAGTACTTAGACTTTCGATCCGAAGGTCGTGAGTTCGAATCCGGCCGTGCATCAATGGACTTTTCGTGTCGAAAAATATATACCTAGGTATGCACTTTAACACGAGCTTTAAACGGTGAAGGAAAACATCTCGAGGAAAGTCAGCCCCACACGTATTGACCATTGTCTTTCCTGTAGATAAGGCCGGCTAAGCTGAGAGGATGGTTTAGGTGCTGGGCAAGTCTATTCCATCTCAACAACGTCCCAGGCACTACTGGGCACTACAGTGTCCCATTAAGTTTAGGCAAAGCTTGCCTCCTGACTCTTTATAAATCATCTAAGTATAGATCGCGCCATGTAAAAAGAGCGCTGGCTGACAGATTGCGCAGTAAGCAATTTATTTTGAACATATCATCGCGCATAAAAGTTTTAGATTGTGAAATGGTTTTACCTACCTATAAAAAGTAAGAAATAATAATGTAAATAATATTTATGATGTAAGTACCTACCTAAATTGTTTTTGGAAGCGACTCATAATAATGTAGTTGATAATTTAAAACGATTATGAACAACAGAAGCAAGAAAATATAAATGAGTAGGTAAGTATTTTAAAAAAAGATAAGTACCTATCAATAAAAATCTATATTTCTAATGGAATCTACAAAGCCGCGAGTGAAAAGTAAATTGCTAGTTCAAATATAAAATAATAGGCTTGATAATTTCGTGCGCGAGTGTACCCATGCGTAAACTTACCCCCTCCACCGTCTCCCAGCGCTCTTTTTACGTGGCGCGGACTATAGTAACGTAAAGATTTAAAAGGCCTGAGTTTTTTTTTTTTGAAACCACCATAAAATAATAATTCTAAACATGATTTTTAGAGTATCTTTTTTTACCTCTTCTTATTCTTCTTTATTTTGGCTTCGCCGGCTTTTGCCACGCATTTAGCCACTACCATGTGTATAATATATTTTCGATTCGTTAGTCAAGGTCGAGTCAGTCATAGTCAGCGTCAGTAAAGATGTGGGTTCTTTACTGCAGCTTTACACGGACTTTTTGAGAGTTTTTACCTCTTGAACTTGCGTAAAATAGGATTACTTATGACATTTGGCAATAGCAATGGGCAAAGAGAACCCTTCGACCGTGAGGTCAAAACACAGAAGGTCAAAATGTCAAAAAAATAATGACAGCCAGTGCGCCATATTTTTTTTGGCTGCAAAAATACTGCATTGTATAAAATATGTAATTACTCTACAGCCAAACCATATTTTATCATTCTGTAAACAACAATGTACCTACTAATTGATATATTTCCTATCTATCAGGCATCAAAATAAAGTGTTTCTGTCAAATAATATATTCGTTTTACTCGTTTATACTTAGGAAAACAATTTTGTAGGCTGGATTACAAGAAATAAATGAATAGGTACTCTATTATAATCCAAGGAACAAATACCTACCTATGCTGTCTAACTTTGTAAACAATTTCACGAAACAGCTTCAGATTTTTACGATAATACTACTTGAAACTTTACCCGGCGAGGCATAAAAACTACTAGGGATGTCCCTTCACTTTGAAGTGATTTTATCGACTTTTTATTTTTGTAGAATGTAGTCTACTTGAATAAAAATACAATTTCATAAAACAAATTAATTTATTTACAACAAAAATACAATAAGACCGTAATAAAACCAATAAGACCAAAAAGAAAAGTTAACATTTAGAACAATTTTGTTTTTTATGTGTTCTATACAACACACCTATGTATGTGTCGAGCGAGATGGTAAAATCGAACGCTTTTTTCTTCTAACCCCCAACCTCGATACCATCCGAAAAGGAACTTCGTTCCAATGATATGTTTATACCACAAACAAAACATCAATTCTTATAAAAAAGCCACAATCATTCACCTGCCACTCCGCTAACATAAACTACCTTTCACAATAGGTGTTTATCTACACTATCTACACTAATATTATAAAGAGGAAAGATTTGTTTGTTTGTATTGAATAGGCTCCGAAACTACTGGACCGATTTGAAAAATTCTACCAGTAGAATCCTACATTATCCCTGATGAACATAGGCTATATTTTATTCCGGGAAAGTGAAGTTTTCCCGAGGGAATGCGGGTAATGCCGCGACGGACAGCTAGTGGACAATAAATCATGAAATTTTGTGCCTCTTTTCCTTCTGGATTTCAATTTGTCTGCTTCTATCGTTCTCGCTCGCAACGCTCGTCTCGCAGAACTAGAGAACTACAGATATGATTGGATTGAAATTGAACTATGGATAGAAGAACTAAACGCAAAAGAAGTAGTCCAATTGAACTAATCGATCCGGAACTACACATCGCTAGCAATATACAATGGATCACAATAAAATAAAATAAATAAATAAATAATTCTGAGCAAAGCTTGTACTATGGGAACCAGATAACTGATATACTACTTATATACTCTCTGTAAATACATACATATTATACATAGAAACACGATAGCTGTTTATGGACAACTGATAATAAGACAGGTATTATGGTGATTAGGGAATGGCGGTAATGGACGTATTGACAATACCGGTAATTTTTCGGTATCAATATTTTTAAAACCGGTATCCCGGTATTTCGGTAAATTTTCGGTATTTTACTATAAATATTGAAATAGTTAAAAAAAATATTTTCTTCTGCGTGTTTTATTGCTTTAAACTGAATAAGTATATCTAAATTGTAATAAAAAGGGTTCTTAAAAAAAAAGCAATACTTTTAAATCAACTTGAACTTGAATTGGGAATTTTGGTACTTAGGTACTACTATAGTCTTTCTTTACGCACCTTGTGCTCGTGCGTAGTAACAATAACAATTGATAGAGAACTGGCCTACCGAGCGAGAGCGCACTATGCAATTGAAAATGTGCGTGACAAAGAAAAAGGCACCGCACGAGTCCAAAGGTTTTTTTTCCAAGAAATTACAGGAACAATACTTGTTTTGCACTCGCACGTGCATTCGTCGTTAATTTCGCCAATCAGTTTTGAGCTTTATGCATGCAGAAATAATGTTCCTGACGCTATGCTCTCTATAAGCTAGGTGGCTTGCTCAAAGCCACCCGCGTCCGCCTATCTGCTTGCTCGTACACATTGACTAATTTGCAGTTTAAAAACATCTTTTTATAGATATATAATGAACTTTTTACGGTAATTGTTGATCCAGTATGAATTCTGAACTAATGTTGATCCGCCTATTTCATGTGTACATTTGACTCTAGATCAAGAAAACAGATATACTTTGATCCGAAGCAAAAGAGTACCTGGCGAAGGTGGATCTACATGAATCGGTTTTAAAGATACTTGCTACCGAAATATCACAATTTTGTTGATCCACTAACGGCCAAAAAAAATACACAGAAACGTCATTTTCAGATCCATTACCTATTTGATTTATATGTAACATTAGCGTAGACAATGTTGATCCGGAGATTGTGGAGCCACAAATGGCTAGTTCGTTTGCTCGCTCTTATTTTCAAAGCGGCAACGTCGCATACGGTGATGGGGCTAGTTTCGGGGCTTGATTGAAGATCGGTCGGCCGTCTGTTTAGTCGCGACTCCAGAGCAAATTGTGTTGTGCTTTTGTTATTGCGAGATGGAATGTTATGTTTACCATAGCAGATGAATCAGATGAAGGGATCATCAGATGGAGGGAGAATGGACGGAATGAATAGGGTAAAATCTAATTTGTATCACCTGTATGGTGATTATACCTAATGGTACTAAGAAAATTTGGTAAAAATAACTTTTATCTTTTATTTTTAAAACTACAGGCCTCTCAAATGTAAGGGCTTGTATTCATCAAAGCTTGTACCTATTAACTTCTATTTAAAGTGGTGACCTACGTTGATTTTTCTTACAGTGCTCATAGAAAAGGCTGACTGTTTGTCTGGCACAGTAAAATCTGCTCTCTAGGTATTCAAGAAGCTATCGTGCGAGCGAAGCTAGTTTCGAACCAAGCGAGCGCAGCGAGCCTTTATTCTCGGAAGCGAGCCGATTTTTTTTATTTTTTTTACAAATATGCGTGACTCTTGATTTTGCCTATTTCGTCCATAGAAAAGGCTGACTATTGGTCGGTTCATATTCTATCGTCTGGCTTAATTAAATTCCGCTTACAAAATATTGTTTTACTTCAAACTTTGACGTCGCGTTTCACTCTTTTTAGAAGCGCCCGTGACGAAGCTTGCTAAGACGTTTTTCATAGATCGTGGAAGTTAAGCAACAATCTGAGTGGTCACAACTTGGATGGGTGACCGCAAGTGGCGTTAACACCTGAGCGCTTCCGTGCTTTGGAAGGCACGTTAAATTGTCGGCCCCGGCTTTTAAAGTCATTAAGCCATGACGGAGGCCTGTAGGCGGCCTAAATACTTCGTCACCAGCTCATACGAACGAACGAACGAACTCTTTTTAAGGTTTTTTCGTTAAACCCTTAAACACGGTGTCTCTTTATTTTGCATTTTAAGTATTGCAATGATTGTCATGCAAATCGCTCCACCCTTTAATACTTTTCACTTCTAACTTTTTATATGGGTTTTGTCGAAAAAACCTTAAACAATAATAATTGCCCATTTATTTTGTATTTTAGTACTCAAATCGAGTTTCCAGTCAATCTCAGTCAAAACAATAACTTCAAGCTTTTGACATCGGATTACACCCCTTTTTAAGGGTTTTTTGGAGAAACCCTTATGTGTGTCTATTTATTTTGCATTTTAAGTACCTACCTATTGCAACTGAGTTTCAAATAAATCGCTAAACCCGTTTAAAAGTTCACATTCAAACTTAGACACCCCACTTTTTACCCCTTTTAGGCGTTTTTTGAAAATTCCTGAAACATGGTGTCCAATTATTTTGTTTATGGTATCCAAACCGAGTTTAAAACCAATTGCACCTTCTATTACTTAATACGTTTCAGTTCAAACTTCGACACTGTATTTCACCCTTTTAAAGGTTTTTTCGAAAAACCCCGAAACACATTTATTATTCATTGTTAGTATTGCATGCAACCGAGTTTCAAGCAAATCGAACCACCCATTAAAAAGTTCCCATACAAACTTTGACACTACATTTTACCCCTTTTCAGGTATTTTTTTTTAATCCTGAAAACCCTGTAATAAGTAGGTATTGATCATTTACATATCATATTACACGCTCGTGGCGAAGTTGGCTAAGACGTTCTTGATAGATCGTTGAAGTTAAGCAACGTTCAGAGCGGTCACAACTTGGATGGGTGACCGCAAGTGACATTATCAGCTGAGCGCTTCCGTACTTCGGAGGGCACGTTAAATTGTAGGTCCCGGCTTTTAAAGTCGTTAAGCCATGACGGAGGTCTTTAGGCGGCCTAAAAACTCCGTCACCAGAGTTGGCCACTTCCTCATACGAACTTACTTACTTTTTATCATTAAATAATTATAAGTACCAAGTTTGAAGCAAATCGCTTCACTCATTAAAAAGTTGCTAAATGCCGCCGTGCTGCAGTAAATTTAATTTAATTTACCTACATGTACCTAGGTATGGTACTACTTTCATAAAAAAAAACAGGTAGGTAGAAGGTAGACAGATACAGTAAGCGTTGATATTGTCGTGGAGTTTCATCTGCACAGATCGGCAACGTTGCAGCCACTACCAACCAATGCGACGTTTACTGCGTTCTCATTGGTTCATTTGAATCGGATCAACATTTTTAAGGTGGATTTGTATATTGGATCAACAAGCGGTGACGCAATACCAGCGCTACTAGAGTCCAAATGTTGATCCGGTCGGAGCCACATTTGTTAGTAAAAATGCATATCAGATCAACAAATGAAGCCGTGATCAACATGTCGCACCCTCGGTAGAACAAGGGCCGAACTACATGTTTTGTAATTTTTCAATACAGCCATTTTAAGTTTTTTTTTCACTTCGATCGTATTTATCTATGTGTATTTTATGCCTAAGTTATTTTTTTTTTTGCGTGAAATATACCTTACACATTTGCGAGTTGATATAAATTCCATAAAGGAGTCAATTATTTATTATTACTACAATATTAAATTAAATAAAAATTTTGGGGTACACTTATGCCCTTATTCCGCCAAAATTGTAATTACTTTGTAATTATGTCCCTAGTAACACAATTATATTGAGATGGTTTATAGAATAAAACTAATACATTTTTAACAATAATCGTTTATTTTCTTACCAACCAAACGTATATAATCAGGAATTTTCAATGTCGACATAGTAAAAATCACTTGAAAAAGGTATTCAAAAGAGCTAGAAATAATTGTGACGGCCTAATACCATGTCTGCCTTAATACTATCTGTGTCTTAAATCAGTCGGTCATAATCAGTGTCGTTTTTGGAATCATAAAGTTTGTCTTAAGATAATAAACTATCTATTTTAAAATAAAAAATTACTGAAACGACTTTGTTCCTCCAAATAATTACTCGTATTTAAGGCAGAAGTACACAACTTGTGTCTTTGTCCTTCCAGAGTCTCAAACAAAAAATGGCATAATTACCTCAATGTCTGTGTCGCTCCAGAACACAAATTCACCGCGCGCAGGCCCCGCCGCAATTGACCAATGAGACTTTGTCGCGCCAATACGGTTGAAAAAACGCTTCAATGTGACAAAGGCACTGTCGCCCTCTGGCGAAATTAGATGGAATTGAACGAGTGTCTTTTTACCTCCGGGTAAAAATACGTTTTAAAAGCACTTTGGCATACTTAAGTCATTTTTCGAAAATTTGGTAGTTCGGCCCTTGTTCTACCGAGGGTGCGATGTGTTTTCGGATCAACAAAGTGTTCACCTGAAGTCGTCACTGATCAACATTTACCGTAAAGCCATATCTATATATATATCTAGATATATATATATAATATATATATATATATATATATCTAGATATCTATTTATAGATATTTTCTCTATTTATAGATACATACATACTTATTTTAAAACTTTTATAAAAGTAAAAATTTAAATCAAAAAACATTCTAACAATATCCTACGGGCAATTGTTCGTTTATTTATTTTGAAGTCGGTTTGTGACCACGTGAAGACATGGTGAAGCGAAAACGTAGACTGTCCATCAATTTTACAATCATTATAAATTTAAAATAAGTTGTTTGTTATTTGTGTACCTAATCTAGAGCCGCGTTATGAGTTTTTTCATTTATTTTATCGGTTAATTCAAAATACCGAATTACCGGTATTTTCAATTTCAATACCGGTATTCCGAAGTGCCTTAAATAACTCGGTATTACCGGTTTTGCGGTAATACCGAATACCGGTGTCCATTCCCTAATGGTGATGTATGATATGATTTGAAACAATTCTTGATACACAGTGGCACGCGACAGGATTCGCAGCAATAAGGCGTTTTCTGGGACTTTCTGCCTTCGCTAAGACAAACAAAGCAACGCTTCCAGAAGTTCCGATTGCGTGCTGAGCTGCCCTCTGTCAGTTCTAGTAAAACGGGCCAATGTGTAGAGATTATAAATCTATTAGGTTGAGCGTGCGTAGATCTACTGTTGGATACAGAGTATCTACGGCTTTTCGGACAATGTGATAGATGATTTGTGAGAATGGAATCTACAAGCTGAAGCCGGTAAGCAAGATGGTCATGGTTTTTGTTGGTGGATGATTGCAGAAGAGTGCGAGAGTTGAGAATGGATACATTTAGAAGGCGTTTAAAAAGTTTCATGTACCATTTACGACAACGTTTCCGTTCTAATAAATAAGGCTCCAACATCTGATCTTTCATATCTACCCCCCCCATGAATTTATTATAATCCAGCACCACTTGTGGCTTAAAAGGCACTGGCCGAGATGCTAGTCTTGACGAGACTGTAGGCAAAGCAGAAGATGAACCATGACAAGTGGAAATCATGGTTATTCGTCTCTTGTCTTGCCATGACAATACTGTGACATCGCCGGAATGTCTGGCAATGTACTCTCCCCTTTTTAGAGGAGCCTTATTTATTAAAATGGGAACGTCGCGACGGGAAGGTCTCAAAGTACCGACGCAGTCGGTACCATTGAGCTTTAGAAATCTAGCTAATAGGGGTGAATTATACCAGTTGTCCATAAAAAGTCTATATCCTTTGCGGTCAACCCGGCTCACTTTTCATACAAACGCTCGTACGTGATTATGCCGTTGTAACAGACCTTTCTTTTAAACTTTTGGACTAATAGGTATCTTGTGCACTATATCTAGGTTTCTATATAAACTAAAAACCAAAATTTTGAGAAACAAATTCAGTATAAGCTTCCAAAAACCTGCTTTTAGCATAAATTTTACCTGAACTTTGGCCGTTCATAATGTACTCATAAATTGTAAAAGTAAAGAAAATATTGTCATAGAAACCTTGCAAATCTTATGGAGATTCTAAATGACTAATATTTATTTTACAAACTTGTAAGGCTTACTGAAAAACACGTATTTCCTGGAACACTTTTTACGAAATTTCCGCACACTATTTTTCGAGTGAGTGAGTGAGCGGCAAAAGTACCTACTGAATGCCGAGCGCTGAGGCGCTATCTCTCTTTTTTCGCTTTGCTTCTTTTCCTAGCATTACACTGGATGAAACAACAAGCTTTTCAGCTATGCCCGCGTCGATGATAGACGCACCGGGAAGGGCCACCTTAAGTAGGGGACCAATGAGCTTCTTCACAACAGCTGTACTTTTGAATACACCGGGCGACTGCTCCAAATCTGTTGTGGATTGTTTACCAGTGTAAACGATGAATGACCACAGGTAACCAGTGGCACTCTCACATAGCTCGAAGGTCTTGATCCCGAACTTGGAAGCTTTGCTCCGAATATACTGTTTAAAATTAAGGCGGCCTTTCCAAAGGGTCAAACTCTCGTCGATACATATATCTTTATTCAAAACATAATTGCTTTGGAAAGCTGAATTTAAATGAGTTATAATTGGTCGCAAGCGGTTTATTCGGTCAGCGTTGGGGGGATTTGGGGTCGTAGCGGGGTCCGAGTCTATAAAATGTAGTGCCCTGGTCAACATTTCGTATCTCCTTCTGGTGAAGATACGCCTGAATATTTCGGTTTTTAAAAGCGGATCTACGGAAAAACAACTGGTTATAGTTGGCATTCTGACTATCCCCAACATCATCCAGAAGGAAAAGAGGCACAAAATTTCATGAATATTTGTGGGGAACCATTCGGCCTGGAAGGTAACGCTTGCAATTTTAGTTGCGTAGAGGTTTGTTTCACTCACAATGAGATCCAATAGTTCATCGCTCCATAAGGAACGGAACGCGTTGTAAGCCGAGTCGAACGCATGAACAGAGCCAGTACGCTCTGGCGTAAAGTTTTCCTCGTGGCCTTGAAATGTCTCCATAGTAGACCATTCAAACTCTCTTTCAAATCCATCACTCGCATCAAGGAATTCTTCCTCATTCTCGCTTTCGCTAGCATTCTCTCGTTCAGTGTTTCTTTCATCATCTTGCATTCTCATCTGTCGTCTCCTCAATACATCCGTCGCCAAACTTACCAATTCAGATGGAACATCTTCATCATTCATCCAAATTTCATTGAGTGGGTGTCCTATTTCCCACTGAGGCCCGTCCCTACGGCCTCGGTTCGTATACCCACCCCTACGTGCACTCTGTCCTCGCACACCCCTGACACCCCTTCGGCCACCTCTTCGCCCACTTGTTCTTCTTCTATTGCCAGCTCTTCGTACTTCTCTATCACGCTCTCCAGCAGAGACATACAGAGAGTGGGTATCTGGGGCTAAAAATGCACCATCTTTGTCAGTTTCCAGCGGCGCGCCATTTTCATCAAATATCCGCAGCACCACGTCTACGGGCACCGGTGCGCTGTGAAAACAAATACTATTATTATATAAAATATATAATATAACATTTTGAATAGCCTATTATGCAATTTCAGGTCCCTATCTTCACCTATTACAAGTTTTATCCAAATCGGTTGCGTGATTGAAACACAAACATTTAAACATACTTACTAACTTTCAGTTTTATAATATTATATAGGGGGATAAGATTGTGTTGTGACATATTTCTTTTTATGAATCATAAACACAATCCAGCATTTACACTTACAATTCCGAAAAAGACAGTGGCGACCGGGACCTATCTCTATAGCGGGGCGTTGCACGAGGAGGCGTTTGTTCGTACTGGATAAAAGATACAAAAAAGTGAATAAAATGAATAAATCCAACTGCTATAAATACAGAAATATCGTAAACCTAACAAAAAAACGAAAGCGTACCATTTGCGGCGCCTCACGGCGCTCTGGAGACGTAAGCGGAGAGTACGGCGGAGCCTCCAAAGTATGACCGCTATCTTCACTCTAAGACATACAAATAAGCGTAAGTGCACTGCAACCCATAAGTATTAAATAACTATAACCGCAAACTACATTAAACAAAAATTTACCACTTGTGAGAAGCTCTCGCAGCGTTCCGGCGATGTATGGGGCGGCTGTGGACGGTCGGTCCTGATGTTGTGCGTTTCATACTAAAACATAAGAGAAACGTCCATGGAAAAAGACTGCCACCCAAAGCAAAAAAAAAACTCTCACACCAGGTGATCATAACAAATTATAAAAGTGGACTACCAACCTCGTTGTCTTCGAGGTCCGATTCGTCTGTGGATCCATCCTCTTCATCATGACTTCCTTCATCATGATATAGGAGGTCGAGAAACTCCGGAGGCGGATCTAAATCTGCGCGCCAATTTGACATTTTGTCAATTATCCCTCCGCGTGCCGAGCGCACCAAACTGTCAATTCAATAGAAAAAACGCTGAGACGTATGGGACTACTACTAGATAACCGATATAATGACTATAATTTATACTTGTAATTTTCTTTGTATGTAAAGGCTTTGGCTATTTCAAAAGAAAAACCAACCTCGATTATCCATTATAATAAATTGAAAAAAAAAACCCCAGAACACTCGGAACAATTTTCTGCAGATCATGCACAATTTTATCCAGAGGCGGGAATCGAACCCGCAACCTACCGCATCCCACACAAGCACCACTGATGTCTTCAAGAAACGAAGAAAATTGTCGTAAAAGTACTTTTATTACCCCGTGTCGTTATTGTCTTGTAATAAAAACAAAGAAAAAAACATTTCAATAGCAATATAAATAACAAAATTATTACGTAAAAGTAAATATAAATTCATTACGAGATATCACCATCACTATCGACATTATCAAAACTTTATCGTAAAACTATCGATAGTGTCGATAAACTAGCACGCCCTAGTCAAAACATACAGCAAAAAAGTTTCACATCATCTACCGGCAAACTATGACCTTAGCACTATACAAATAAAGTCCAAAATGGCTCGCTGGATATTGACTGACGAAACGCCATTTTGCATGCATTGTACATCAAAATTATATCGTTTTTATTTTACAAAAATGACCATAATGCGTTGATAAATCGTCTCGTTGTGTAAACGAGTTCTAGTATCTTTTTAGAATCTAATTACTATATTTACTAACAAACATAGTAATAAAACACTTTGAAATCAGTCACAAGGTAACGAACTTTTTCGGGCCTTATCTAGAAATTATTACGATGTATTTCATACAACCGACTAACTAAAAATACAGTAGTGAGCATAATAAACAGTTTTTTTATAATGAAACACTACTTACTTTTGAAAAATCCAGTAAAACCAGCAAACAAAGTACACTGAACTCACCCAAACAAAACACACACGGAACGCGCGAAGTTCGACTGTCAAACAAATACTGTACGACTACAGATAACGCAATATTTTTTGTTCAGAATGTAGATAATATATCAAAGAGCGTAACTCATTCAACTTCTTCATAGAAAAGTAGTCTCTATTCATGAAACATAAAATCCATAATCAAATGGAAGAGCGCGGTATCCGGCTTCCGCTCGGAGTTTGTGTGAATGGCGCGTGACGTATAGCGCGGAAGCCGGTTACCGCTTGGGGTCTGATCACTACGTTTGTTACAATTACAATACAATGGGTTATGAGGTAGTTGCAAAAAGACCATCTATCCATGACAACCCATGACTTTTCTTTGACGTGACATTCTTGACAATGACATTTTTGACTGTTTGGTTCAATCACTTTGACAGACAGGCAGCCAGCTACTGACTGATTTCACAAAAAGCGGAACTACTTTGTTGTGAAGGTGTTTGTGCATTGTATTTGACTTTTTGATAAATAAGTGGTCATTATCTTGTTTGTTTGACTATCTTACCAACAAATATGGACAAGCCGATCATAACCGACCAGCCACCTCCATACTCAGCCACAATGCCACCAGGTAAAGTTTTTCCAAACTTTATTTTGCGAAACCTTATTCGATGTCAATGAATCAGAGATAAGCGGATCGCCGTTCACTGCGCAACTTAGTGAAACTTAATACTGTTACATGATAAAAGGTTTCAATATCGTTGATTGGCTTTAAAAATATATTTCTTTGACATTATGAGTTCTTATTTTATGTGTTGTGTTTTTCAGGACCGCAGCCTTACCCACAGGGGTATCCCCAGTCAGGGTATCCCCAGTCAGGGCCTCAGGCGGCGACATACCCGCCCCCGCCACCCGGCTACACTCCTCAAGGCGCCCCAGTTGTGACCGGCTATGTACCAAACTACGGAGCCACTAACATAATTATCCCTCCACCAATAATCGCAGTTGGAGCCTGCCCCGCTTGCCGCGTCGGAATACTAGAAGATGATTTCACATGTCTGGGTATTCTGTGCGCCATCCTCTTCTTCCCGCTCGGAATTCTCTGCTGTCTCGCTCTCAAAAATAGAAGATGCTCTAACTGCGGTGCTTTGTTTGGGTAAATGACACAGCCTTGTTAATTGTTGTTCTGATAAGAGTTAATGATGTGATAGGTTTAAAAATGGAGTGACTATTTTATACAACATTATTCTTTAGTTTAAAAGGTCAACATATACTTGAAAATGCATGAGATAGATATGGTCATGACATGAGTGAGTTTATTAGGTATGAATCCTGTAAACTTACACAAAGTTATGCTAAAGTGGTAATTTTTGTAATATAAATAAATACTTGAAGTAGACTGGTCTGCTCAGAACCAGAACATTCCTAATTATAATAATTCTTTGAAAAAATTTCCGTTTGTTGTATCAATAATGTGATATTTAATACTCCTTATAAAAAAATTGAATACAAGCCATTAGTGTCACTGGCTAACACTGTAGGTATGTTGCTTTAACAATTCAGAAATTGATTTTAATATAAGGAAAAGAGATATTTAGTGGCATGTTAAAAATCAAAATCACACAATTACAAAAATATATGAGGGTTTCAGTTACTTTGCAACAATAGTTATTTACTCCTTCTACTAAACTTATAACGGCAACATTGCAATATTGACTTAAGTAGTATACCATACCAACGACGAAATTGTCCTTGGTATGACTGAACAATTACAAAAAAGGATTTTGCTAAATTATGTACTTTGCCAAAATATACTACAACTAATGATACCTATACCTTAGGTTTATATAATATGAATGAAAGTCAGTGTCAAAGAGGAAGAAAGTGTTCAAAGAGGAAGTTTTTAGCTAATTATTTAAAAAAAAATTAACGAAAATAGGTTAAATGAATGAGGATTTAACATTGAATTGAAAGAAAGGACTAAAAGGAAAAACACATTTAACAATACCTATGTAAGTATGGAGTCTGGTTTATTTACATTTTGCACTGAGTTCACAAATGATACCTTTATCAGATTACAACCTGCATATTAATCATCAAACAATGCCTGAATATCATTTTTATTTTTAGCAGATAAATCAAGATTGACATTTTGAAAGATTTTATGCCAGTTCCAAAAGTTGTATAAACTCACAATTAAAATATCAAGTTTTTATCTGACATTCGCCTTTTCAAACTAGTTTTTGATAGGATTCCAAAGAGCATGTAATCTTTTATTAGATGTTGACTAATGCCAGGTTCCTATATCCAACGTACGGATGACCGTACGTCGGTCGTCATAGCAACGTTGTTTATTCAACACAAAATGTATGACACTTTTTGACAGATAACAACGTTGCCATGACCAACCTACGGGCATCCATTCGTTGGATATAGGAACCCGGCTTAAATCTACTTATTATTATATTTTTATGTATCAAAGAGGCAATGTTGTTTTTATTTGTATGATAATCACAATTTTTTTACTGTTGCAAAGCTATCCTGTTCTTGAATATTCCATTGTTTCAGTTGAAATGTCTTTTTAAATCATTGAGTTATTTTAAATCCTTCACATCTAATGAACTTTATGGATGTTGTTCATAAATGTAAAACAAGTTTACTTTCTTTACTGAATAAAATTCTGCCTTTGATGAGATATAAATGTATCTGGGTAGATAATAGTGGCAATTCGGAGTGTCGCAAAAGCTAAACTAACTAACTAAAATTAATGCCATCCTTTTTATTTCCATCGCTATGAAAGGGACGGCAACATTTTTAGTTAGTTAAGTTTAGCTTTTGCGACACTCAGAATTGCCACTTCTATCTAATTAATAATATCATTAAATAAGTACCTAAACACAAATTGTTAATAATTTAAAAAAACAATTCAATTGTTAATGCCATAATTATCATTTACAAATATTAATTTGATGATGCCATTTTGTATATTTTAAGTTAAATATGTGTTATATTTTATACCGTTTTCAAATTCTTTTTGTTATATTTTTAATTTTTCAATATTATTGATACCTGGTATGTTGGTACCTATCTTAAAAAAACTATTATTGGACTCTCACGCAACGAAAATTGCATTGTTATTTTAAATTACCTATTCTATTATTAGGTTTATAAACTTTGTACTACTATTATGTTAGTTACTTTAACTATTAGGTTTATAGTATGAGGTACCTACTGGTTTTTTATTGGTCACTATCATGCCACCAAGGGTTTGCTTAAAAATAAGTAGGTACCTATCTAGCTACTAATGTTAAGTCTCGTTTAATATTGGAACCTGTTTATAAACTGTAAGCTTCTAATAATTTTATGATTTCTAGTTTTGTTTTCGTATAAAAACACAGGTACACATTGTTGTTGTGTGTTAAGGAACCAATGATAGGCTTACCTACCTGCGCACATAAAAACAACGTGTATGTGAATGCACAACAATCCTATTCAACGGATTTCGTAAATTGAACAACTGCATATAGTTAGATCTAATAACGGTTTTTAAGGGATAGGTACCTATCTAGTAAACTATCCACGATACCCGGTCAAGTATTTCAAATTTATGGAATGTATTAGTTCAGTCAAGTTACGGGAAGCGGCGCTGCAGTGGATTCCATACATTATGATACATAAAAAATAGTTTCCTGGGTAGGTATTGAGTGCGAATTTTGCCTATTCGATCACGTTGACGTAAACTACAATTTGTACAGAGCAGCGCCATCTATTGATAGTACTTTAGAACTAATGAGAAACAATACAAAAATCTGATTTTACTTCAAGTGTCTGATTAAGTTTATAAAACTAGCATTTTGTACCTACCGTGAAAAAGAGCAAGCTACCTATCATTTGAAAGATTGTAAAACAACAGGAAGGGTGGGAAGATGCAGCCAGAAATGCCTTACATTAATTAGCCTATACATAACATATAAGAGAAAACTGTTAGGTATATTATAGTAGGTACTTAGGTATATATGTTAAAAAATATTTGATTTTAATCTTAAATTTATATACTTATAGTTTTGCAATAAAGTTTGGGTACAAACAAACATTGATGAGTGTTATTTATGTAAACCAAAATTCATTTCCTAGATTCAGATTAGGTGTATTAGATTACCTTGAAAATCGTTGGATTGGATGCAGTTTATACAAGAATTGCTCATATTAAGATATTAGATAAGTGCTGAGCATAACAAATTTCACTTGTAAAAGAAGCTTTGTTAGGTTTGTAAGCTATCTTGATATCTTTCTTGATAATGTAATAATGTTCCGTTGATTATCTTCGCCGTAATGCCCTGTTAACTTCGAACAAACGAGCTAACGACCCGATATGTGGCACTCCGTTAATTTTCATTTGACGCTGGTAAATATTGTCTAACATTAGGTAAGTAGGTAGGTACTTATTACATAAAATGTCTTTGTTGAATATTATGCTTTTGATTGAGTATGATTTTTGTGCCTTTGTGTCAGAAGTAGGTACCATTTATTTGTACCATTAATGGTACAAGTGACACAGTTAGGTAGTCTACAAAACACAAACGGTTTTATTTAATCCTTACTTTTCAAGGATATCCCAGGTTGTAACTACAATGTCACGTTTTTTAAGTTTAGTGAGTAGGTACCACAGTAGGTACCTATTAGGTTTCCAACTGTTTCTGTTTTGATCACAATCATTAATTTTATAATGAAGCTAGGTAGTAGGTAGGTAGTTATTGCTTTGATCTGAGTTTGTTAATTTATTTGACAAGCAAAAAGGGAGAGAGCTTTATGAAGTTGTAGCTATTACCAAAGACGATTAATATCTAGAAGACAGACAAAGGCCATACACAAAATCGTAACCCGATCCCGCAGTACCAGATAGCCTGAAAACTTTAAAACATCAATTTTATCCAAGAAATTTCAATACTTAGTAGTAGGTAGCAACAATATTCAATATTTAAACATTTTTAACTAGAAAGTAATTGAAATTTCTTGGATAAAATTGATGTTTTAGAGTTTTCAGGCTATTTTTTAGGGTTACGATTTTGTGTATGGCCTTTGTCTGTCTTCTAGATATTAATCGTCTTTGCTATTACCAAGGACGTTATATCGTCCTTGCTATTAAGTACCTGCTATTGCTATTACTTACCAACGCTTTTACCAAGAAGACAAATTATGATTTTTAGGCTTAAATACCTACGGGTACCTATCTTTGTTACTTTTTGTGGATTGTATAATACTCCGACTAGGGCCATTGACTAATAGCAAAATTGTAGATTAAGGGCTAGATCTCTATTTCTGTTTAATTAAGACCTTTCTCAGTTTTATTTCTGCTATTTTAACCATCCAAAGTATGTACCTAGACGGCAACTTTGCATTCCGCGTCTAGACATTTCCTCTTCTCGCGTAGGTATCTTCACGATGCTTTTCAAGCCATGAATGCGGTCCGCTGCGCTGACAACCATTCATGCCTGCAGAGCAACGAAAACAAAAGACACTTGACTTTTGCGCACAGCTCACAGATGGCAATGAAATCTTACATCACATCACACTGGTTTTAAAATGTTATACTTACGAACTATATTTACGCAATGTAGGTAAGTACTTACTTACATTGCGTAAATATATGTTTTTATCCCGGAAGTGCAAGCGGGCTTGAATAAATAAAACTAAAAATTTTGTAAAAGTGTAGTACCTACTTCTTAACACAGCGTCTAGCCCCAACTAGTATTCTTTTATCTGTGCCCCAACTATGCAGAACTTTGGATAATGTGTTATTTACGGAAACATTTATTCTTCATAGATTATTACCTAACCTAAATCTTTTACATATTTTACCTATAGGTACCTAATAGACTTCAGAAAGACAACCAATATTTACCAAAGCTTACCACAAAAAGGACTCCTCATCTCAGACCGAACTACAGATATTTTATTTGACTGTGTGTGGTAGCAACTGGTTTCTCTAAAACATTGTATAGACGCAACTTTTGGTTTCATACAAGTGCACAAGCACAAACAAAGACAAAGTTGTTGCTAAGGTTGCGCATTCATTCCCGCTATATAGTATATAGCGGGAATGAATATAGGTAGGTACATAGTTTTCAAGAATATTCGCAACAAGTTTAATGCATTGCATGTCATAAATTGCAATAGGCCAAAACACTGAAAAGATCATTTGAAAACCGATGAAAACTGAAATTACAGTTCTGTTATATCCAACGTTGACATGAACAAAATTCTTTTTAAGTCGTTAATCTTCATTTCCTGAAAACACAGACAAAAGAATAATGTTCAAAGTTAAAGGCTCATAATTTTAAAAGTTTCTTTCAATCTAAGCTGAGGGTAAAATCCTATAAAAGTAAGACGGTTTGCCTTTTTTTAAATCGGCTATTACTGGCATTGGGTTTAACTTTTAAGATTTTGTATTCCATAAATATTGAATGGAATTTTGGTGCTGTTTTGATTTACACAATTGCTGTCTACTGATTTTCATTGGCTTTTGTTGGGGCGACTTTGAATCGTAATTTTGTTTGCTGAACAATTTCAAATAGCGTAGCATAGATTTCGTAGCACATCTACGTTCGTCGTAGCATGTTGAACTACGGTGTAGTAACTTAAGTAATTAAATTACTGTTCTCCACTCTTTTGTGTAAAAGTATGGTAAAATAGATTATAATGTAAATGTAAGCAACTGAGCGAATCAGACACAAACATTTACGAACAACCATAAAGCGAATTAGAAAAACGACTGTAATTAATAAACGGTTGCTACGCCGAGGGTTTGTTATAAATAAGTACTAAGATGATCTACAAATATACGAGACAGGTCAATAAGGTTCTAAAATTCTAAAGTAGGTACTTATATTATTTTACCTACTGAAGTATTATATTTTTTATAATTCTGCTAAAATGTTTGACGAACATTATTGTTCTCGTACAATATTATATAAAGTAGGTACTTAAATCAGCGTTGCCATTTAAAATTTTACCTAAACATCAACCCACAACTCAATGTAGTCTAGTCACCCAGAGAATAACAAGTGTTGAATAATAACATAAAAATGCCATCTAGAAAATATAAACGGCACACGTATTGCCAGATATGAATAAATACATCAAGACGAGATTACAATCTTGGTGGCATTTATCACTAAAAGTAGTGTGTCTGGAAAATGTCCCTAGTAATATTTCTAGACTTCCGTTGAAATAAAAATAAATTCCGCAAGGTTGTAGCGCACGAGTAATCCGCGCAATTTAAAATGTTATTTTTTTTGCAATTTTATTGTCAAGTTGTAGGTATCTCGATCCAAAAATTATTTGACGCTCTTGCTCATGGTTATGACCTGAGTACAAAATTACATGAAAACCTCACGAGCCTATAACTTAGTAATCCAGTTACACCGCACTAAGTATAAAGTTATTTAAGCCCCTTTACTCTATAAGCCAAAAACGATGCATCGATCGTGACAATCATCGCAGGTCAGCTTGTGTTGGTTATTTTTCCGCATTCAGTTTCTACCAGCTTAAGCTGACCTGCGATTATTGACACGATGCATCGTTTTCGGTTTGTAGAGTAGACCTATGAGCTTGTTTCGTAGTTGGCTTCGCTAGTACCTAGATCAACTAAGTTAAGCGTTTAGTGCATCCTACAAAGTGATATAGTAGGGACCTACAAAATGTGTCCAGTCAGGGGTTAGCAATATTAGTCGAGGGTCGAGGTGTTTTGCCAGCCGCTACTAGGACCCTAGACTGTGTGGGCCCTCTAGGGGGGTCCTAGTCCTACCCTGGTTATGTTGATATTTACTACTGGGATGAACAACTGTGCTATAGAGAGCATAACATAACTTTATCACAGCTAGATTCACTGCTGACCTAAACTTCATTCATACCATCTGTTCTTACTCCTACCAGGCCTAGAACACTCCGCTGTTTAAGTAGATAAATTTCGGCTTGCTGTGGGCAGCCTGTTTAATAGCCTGGTATTTGCACGTCGGCGTGGCCTGGAACTACTTACTCGGCTGACAGTGACAGAGTTATCTATTAAAATAAAATGGCGAGTTTAGGCAGTTACAGCACCAGGAAGTCAGCGCTTGTGCGAGATGAATTGCACTTTGTTGCGTCGTTTTAAAAGTAGCTATTCAAATAGGTAAGTGTTTTCGCGAAGTTGCTTCTACTATTTAGTTATTTAAACTTAATGAAACATCTAGTTTTGTCTAGTTTAAACGAGAATTAGAGAAGTACCTGACTGTATAATCCTGACTAGGGTCAAAAAATTATCAACATTAATGAATGAATGAATTTTGCAGTTTAAAGTTCAAGTAATTACGCTGACCTAACCGTTACAATAATTGCCCCTTCATAGTCGTTCAAAATTAATTAACAGACTGCGACACACTGGGCCATATCGATTACAAAGCCTTATTGTTATAAAATGTACTAATTCCTTCCTATTTTAATTGTCTTTAAAAAAATGGTTTGTATGTGCTTGGTGTTTGAACATTATAAAATGTGTAAAAACCTTTTTATTTATTAAAATGAAATTAAAAAAAAATTACAAAGATAGATGGTATGTCTACTATTCACACTTTTTTGCATAATATTGTCAGATTTATTTTAAATACTTATTTGCCAAATTATGTGTAATAAAATTGTGTTCAGTGTATTCACAACATTACCTTAATCTCTAGCTAGGTACCTACTACAAAGTTTAATTGCAATCGCTGTGTAAACGACAGTTGGCAGAAAGGTTTACTTACATTATTAGTTGTAATTGTAACATTATTAATCGAACGAATTGTAATATAGTATCTTAATTAACCTACTTAAAGCATAAAAGCTGTAGATAACATTCTTCAAAGATCCACAGTTTTTCGATATGGAGATTTACACCTTTTCAATACATGCAAATCAAAAAACAACAGTGACCCATCAATGTGTATGCCTCCTTTCCTAACCACCAAACAGTTCTACTTGGGCCTTTTGCAATATATCGTCCATTCATAAGAGCCTCAATTACCTACACCTACTCAATTATTTATTTCATTAAATATTTGAGACCTTTGCCCAGCTGTGGGACATGATAGGTTAGCAAAAAAAAAATATTCATATGAGCCAAAACTAGGAAAATGGTGGGATCCCGAATCCATTACAAAAATTGAAATTCCAAACAAGTAGGTATTTAGATCTTTTTGATTGTGCACATTATTCTCTTCCCATTTCTCAATTATCTTATGTAGGAGGTACTTGTGGTAGCATTAAGCAGTGTTTGCGTAGTAATGGACGCGCGGAGACGGACAAGCATCATCTATTCATGGCGCTATTGCGGCCACAGGGGAACATTCACGACACACGGACTAGGATCTGTTGGAAGATACTTATCATTGAGTTAGATTTATAAAGGGGGTAGCCAGAAATGAATGAAATATGATTACAACTGTATTCCCAGACGCATATCTTTGGAGTTGTAAACAGTAATGCATCTCGAGAGTGTAGAAAATTGCTCCCCTTGCTCATCAAAATGGCATTTATAAGTCGGGTTTTTAACTTGGTAGTAGGCCGGTTTTTTATGATTATTTTTTGCTGGCGTAAATTGGTATACCTACCTACTTAGGTACCTATATTTATTTTATTGGATTTAACCCTACAAATCTCCGTGAAAACATCGTCAGGTTGCAAGTTTGCAACTTCAAGTCGAGAGCCTTCAAGCTGACCGAAAGGTCAAGAGGTAACGACACACTCGAATGGATTTTTAAGACTTTGGTACTTTGAGCTGCCTTGCCTGTTTAAAGTACCACCTACCAAGCTTAAAAAAGGAAAAGTTCACCAAATAAATTCACTTCCATAAAATGTTAGTTCCTTGTTGTTGAGCAAATGAAATGGGGACATGGGACGCGCGTGCCAGTGGGGACCAGTTCCGGTCACATGAATAGCCATTTATGATCTATGTTAGCTGTGAATACTCAACGCCGCAGAATCCACGACATTTTAACCTAATTCTTCAAAATGTATTGTACTGCCATTAGGTATCTACCTATATTCAACAGTTAGGGAGTTGTTCGTATGATAAGGGGGTTCATTCATGTTTTTGTAAACTTATGAAGACCTATGTCTATATGTACGCTTTGTCATTCATTCAGTTGACACCTACCTATTAGGTATACCTAGCTAGAGAACATATTGAAAGTACCTACCTATTCACAAAGGGATCTTCATAAGAGAATACGGAATGGAATACCATTTCAGAAATAATGTTAGCCAGCCACATAACTTAGCTACCACAGAGCTGGATCAATGCTATTACAGTTTATTTAACATTTAGACATTTATCTATTTAATTATTATTGGATAAGATTTTAATACATTTTCTTACTAAATTAGGCACTTTAAGATTAATACAGCTCAGTTTATCGACTAAGTTTATTAATGAAAATAAAAAATTGATTAATATTTCGGGTGAAATTGTGTCACAGCACGTCATAAAAGTAGTAGAATACACACAAATAATCTATATTGATAGGCCCAGCACACAACTGTCAGACAATAGGTATTAAACACAGATAAAAGAGGTATTAAACCACAGATTCCAATTAGGTATCTATGTCTGGTTACTGTGAATAGATATTGGATAATTTATCAACCATCTAAATAAGACAGATCAAAGCAACCGAGTGATTGTTCGCAATCTGACGGCGAATACAGATCTTTTGTAGTGTTATTTTCCAAGCATGAGTTTTTAGGGAAGCCGAGGAATGGTCGAACCTAGTTTTGAAAATTAAATATTATGATCACGATTGTAATAACCAAAGAGCGGTAGGTAGGACATGACTTAATTCGTAGTTATGCTTTGTTGATTTTAGGTTTTGATATGTTTTGTAAATTAGGTTCAATGCTAAAGATGTATGCTCAGCTCATGTAGGTAGATACTTATAAGAACCAGTTTTAGATGGTAAAGAAAAATAAAATTGGTTTCCTCACAATGTTTGTAATTTTTGACGTAGGTATTATTATACTATATAAACTTAGACTACCACTGACTGACTGACAGAATTGTTCTCCCTGTTGGTGGATGGGGAGGTATATATATTTTGACGGATTCGTATAGAGGTAGGTCTGGTGACTTCGGGAAAAATCGCAAACCCCCCCTTTTTGCCCCCCTTCCCCCCCCTCTTTTGAGGATCTCGGAAACTAAGAGACTTGGAACAATTTTTTTTGCGGAATCGGATAGAGGAGGCTCGGGGAAGTAAAAATTTTTTTTCAGTGTTGCCCCTTTTGCCCCCCCTCTCCCCCCCTTTTGCGGATCTCGAAAGCCTTAAGACTTGGAACAAATTTTTTTTCAGATTCTTGTAAAGGGGAACTTAATTAGTCAGAAAATTTTTTCAAAACTAACCCCCCCCCTCCCCAACCTCCCCTAAAATTGAAAGAGCTGTAACTTCACAACGGTTGGAGATATCCATTAGGTGTTTGAACAAATATTATAGTGGGTAGGCGTCGGAGGTCCTGAGTGGAGCGAACCTACGAGACCTGAGTGGAGCGGAGGGGGGAGGAGGCGAGCGAAGCGAGCCGCCGACCCCCGTAGCGGAACGAAGGTCGAGTGGGTGAGCGTAACTCAGGGCCGACGACTTGGAAACTTGAGGGGAATTTTTTTTTTACAATTTTTTTTTTTCTTAATTTTTTTTTTTTTTTTTTTTTTTACATAATTTTTTTTTTTTTAATTTTTTTTTTTTTAATTTCTAAATTTTATAAGGGTCTCTTCCTGTCAAAAATAGGAAAAAAATACCGCGAGCTGCTTGCAGCTCGCGCACCACGCAAACATCAAACAGGTCGGAGGTCCTGAGTGGAGCGAACCTACGAGACCTGAGTGGAGCGGAGGGGGGAGGTGGCGAGCGAAGCGAGCCGCCGACCTCCGTAGCGTAACGAAGGTCGAGTGGGTGAAGCGTAACTCAGGGCCGACGACTTGGTTAATTTTTTCGTTTTTTTTTTTCTTAATGCTTTAGGGCTCCTAAAGGGTTTTCATACTGATTTAGGGCTTCCCATTGCGGTTTATTAAATATTTTTAATCTCCTATGGATTCTCAAAATTTTATAAGGGTCTCTCTACCTGTCAGAAACATGGAAAAAGAAAACCGCGTGCTGCTTGCAGCACGCGCACCACGCAAACTAGTTATAATATATAAACTTAGACTACCACTCACTCACTGACTGACTGACAGAATTGTTCTCCCTGTTGGTGGATGGGGAGGTATGTATATTTTGACGGATTCGTATAGAGGTAGGTCTGGTGACTTTGGGAAAAATCGCAAACCCCCCCTTTTTGCCCCCCTTCTCCCCCCCCTTTTGAGGATCTCGGAAACTAAGAGACTTGGAACAATTTTTTTTGCGGAATCGGATAGAGGAGGCTCGGGGAAGTAAAAATTTTTTTTCAGTGTTGCCCCCATTGCCCCCCCTCTCCCCCCCTTTTGCGGATCTCGAAAACCTTAAGACTTGGAACAAATT
Organism: Xanthorhoe designata; assembly: GCA_963582015.1. Classification (NCBI taxonomy): domain Eukaryota; kingdom Metazoa; phylum Arthropoda; class Insecta; order Lepidoptera; family Geometridae; genus Xanthorhoe; species Xanthorhoe designata. The sequence continues at coordinate 3,380,455 of OY757045.1, forward strand.
TTTTTTCAGATTTGTATTAAGGGGAACTTGGTTAGACAAAATATTTTTTCAAAACTCACCCCCCCCTTCCCCAACCTCCCCTAAAATTGAAAGGGTTGTAACTTCACAACGGATAGAGATATCCATTAGGTGTTTGGACAAATATTATAGTTGGGGTCGGAGGTCCTGAGTGGAGCGAACCTACGAGACCTGAGTGGAGCGGAGGGGGGAGGAGGCGAGCGAAGCGAGCCGCCGACCCCCGTAGCGTAACGAAGGTCGAGTGGGTGAGCGTAACTCAGGGCCGACGACTTGGTAAATTTTTTTCTTTTTTTTTTTTTTCTTAATGGCTAAGGGCTCCTAAAGGGTTTTCATACTGATTTAGGGGTTCCCATAGCGGTTTATTAAATATTTTAAATCTCCTATGGATTCTCAAAATTTTAGAAGGGTATTACCATCGGTCAGAAACATGGAAAAAGAAAACCGCGTGCTGCTTGCAGCACGCGCACCACGCAAACTAGTTATAATATATAAACTTAGACTACCACTGACTCACTGACTGACAGAATTGTTCTCCCTGTTGGTGGATGGGGAGGTAGGTATATTTTTACGGATTCGTATAGAGGTACGTCTGGAAACTACGGGAAAAATCGCAAACCCCCCCTTTTTGCCCCCCTTCCCCCCCCCCTATTGAGGATCTCGGAAACTAAGAGACTTGGAACAATTTTTTTTGCGGAATCGGATAGAGGAGGCTCGGGGAAGTAAAAATTTTTTTTCAGTGTTGCCCCCTTTGCCCCCCCTCTCCTCCCCTTTTGCGGATCTCGAAAGCCTTAAGACTTGGAACAAATTTTTTTTCAGATTCTTGTAAAGGGGAACTTAATTAGTCAAAATATTTTTTCAAAACTCACCCCCCTCCCTCCCCAACCTCCCCTAAAATTGAAAGGGCTGTAACTTCACAACGGTTAGAGATATCCATTAGGTGTTTGGACTAATATTATAGTAGGTAGGCGTCGGAGGTCCTGAGTGGAGCGAACCTACGAGACCTGAGTGGAGCGGAGGGGGGAGGAGGCGAGCGAAGCGAGCCGCCGACCCCCGTAGCGTAACGAAGGTCGAGTGGGTGAGCGTAACTCAGGGCCGACGACTTGGATGAATGTTTTAGGGCTCCTAAAGGGTTTTCATACTGATTTAGGGGTTCCCATAGCGGTTTATTAAATATTTTAAATCTCCTATGGATTCTCAAAATTTTTAAAGGGTAGCTACCACCTGTCAATAACATGGATAAAGAAAACCGCGTGCTGCTTGCAGCACGCGCACCACGCAAACTAGTTATATATTATATAATTAATACATTTTCAAACACACAAAATCATTTGATGCACGGCCGGCCTGGATTCGAAATTCAAAATCACTTTCAGCCATAGGCACTATCCGACTTCATTCAACTAGGTACAACTTCTTACATTAGGTACTGGTTCTATAAGTGTATGTGTTTGATTTACGAATATGGTGCTAAAGGGTCGTATGAAGAAAGAGCCGAACCATCTACATACAAACACAAGCTTCAGGAGGTAACATCAAAGTAAAGGCAGACGACATTATTATCTAATGTGGTTAAAGTATTCACTTAAAAAGTCGAATTTAAAAAGTAATTAATTAAAGTAGGTAGGTAACCTACTGTTAAATTAGTTGACTTTTAGCGACATCTAAATTCACCACAATCGTTCGTTCGTTCGTATGAGCAAGTGGCCAACTCTGGTGACGGAGTTTATATGCCGCCTAAAGGCCTCCGTCATGGCTTAACTACTTTAAAAGCCGGGACCGACAATTTTACGTGCCCTCCGAAACACGGAAGCGCTCAGCTGGCCACAATACTGAAATAAAGAATTGCAACAGCATTAAAATGTCTAAAATAAAAGCAGCTGAAGTGTGCGATGATAATATAAGTATTCAAGAATTCAGAGCCATTTATTTGCACATAATGGTAACGACGAAATATAGGCAGGAAGACTGTTCGGGACGATGAAACGGTATGAGGTATGAATCCTTAGGGTTCCATATTGTATTGGAATGGGAGTAACAGTCGTTGAAATTCTTTAGTTATTCGAGAGACGGAGACCGCTACATACGGCAATAAAATGATGTCAAAGCTTTTCCAGAAAGTTTTTGGTACCTCTTTGGGAAATTTTGTTTAGAATGAAAATTATCAATACTTATGAGTATAAAAATTTTGAAACTCAAATTATGTTGGTAGGTATGTTATGTTATGTTATGAGCCTGTAATGTCCCACTGCAGGGCAAAGGCCTCCCTTCCTTCTCTCCATTCATCCCTGTTTTGGGAAATGGTGGACCAATCCTATAGATGGTATATTTATGTTATGTTATGTATATTATGTTGGTATATATAAATTTAAATAAAATACCTCCTTAGGCAATTTTTAACTTATGAAACTCGAATTCCAACAAGTTCTTCAATAATTTCAGCGCGATTTTTTCTCAGATGTTTTAAATAGTTCGCTGTATAAAGTTACTTATTATTGCTTCTATCAACTTTGACTTATTCATACACATCTCTACATTTTCTTCAATCTACCTTATTACTTATATCCATATCAAATATGACCAGTAGACCTGCTTTAAAAAACAAACACTTCACAAATTCAAATCCATATCTTATCCCTACTTCCCATCTACTACCCTATCTCAACTAATATTATAAATGCGAAAGTAACTCTGTCTGTCTGTTACGCTTTCACGTCTAAGCCACTGAACTGATTTTGATGAAATTTGGTACAGACATAGACCCGACCTTGGGAAAGGACATAGGCTACATTTTGTTCGGGTCCTACGCGTAGGAAGCCGCAGGGAGCAGCTAGTAGGCTTAAATTTTGACTAACTAGTTTAAGTTTTTTACTTAGTTATACATCCCTGCAGACAACATGCCCATATTTATTTCAACATAATATCAGGTACTTAATAATAATTGCCTCAAAAAACGGAACAAAATGGTCGAAATGGGAGTAATCTTGTTATCTCGTTTCGGTGTCGTGTGACTCGGGACGGCTCGGTGCGATCAGAATACAGTCATATCACATAGGCCAATCAGTTTTTAATGAAATGATTCAATTATATTTTTTTAACTTTTGCGATCAGAACACATTATAAAACATATTATGCAAACGGGTATTTATCACGAATTTTACCTTTAATATTCGCCCGACGTTTCGACCGGATTGCACCAGCCGTGGTCGCGGGAAGACTGAAGTATTGGAGGTACCGCCACAGCAAAGCGAAAGCGTTTATTCAACTACCCTCACTTGATCTTCATAAATGTCAATTAGGGCCGGTTCACACTAGGACAACACACTACACTAACAGTGTCCACATACTGAGTTGATCTCACATGACGAGTACACTTTGCAATCACTGGATTCCACGAGGAAGAGAGTCTGAAGCCGTCTTCACGATTAAAATTAGGATACTTCTTAATCTCAATCGCTTCCCGAACCATTCTCTTGTAATAATGCTTCTCGTTGGCAAGGATTTTTGGATTGTGCAATTCCATCCAGTGATTGCGTCTCTTGTTTATTTGCCGATTTTTGACCGCTGCTATATGTTCCTTGACACGTTCAGCGACTGTACGCTTCGTTTGGCCTATATAGGAACGGCCGCAGCTGCAATCGATTTTATAAACACCAGGAACTTGGAAAGGTACCACATCCTTCGGTGTACGCAGACGCTTAGCCACTTTGTTAAAAGGAGTATAAATCGACTTTATTGAAAACTTCTTGAAAAGGTTCCCAATTTTGTCCACGGCTGGTGCAATCCGGTCGAAACGTCGGGCGAATATTAAAGGTAAAATGATTCAATGTTTATTGCTTTATGTTGGTTTTTTAGTCTTTGAATGATTTAGAAATAATTATAAAATATGTACCACCATACTATACTATATAAAGAAATCGCTCGGCGAACTGAGAATGCCTGGAGGAGCTATTGGGCCAAGGGAGATCTGATGAAAAGTCCAGACTTTCCATTGTCGCTAAAGCGAAAATTAATGGACACGTGCATTCTCCCCGTCCTCACATATGGTGCGCAAACTTGGTCATTGACAAAACTTCAGAAGTCCAAACTCAGGGTTTGCCAACGTGCGATGGAGCGCAGCATCCTGGGCGTCAAGCTCATGGATAGAATCCGTAACACCGAACTGCGCTCCCAAACACAAATCGCAGACGTAGCGACGAAGGCCGCTAAGCTGAAGTGGAACTGGGCTGGGCATGTCTGTCGTATGCCAAATGAGCTGTGGGCGAAGGTAGCCACCGAGTGGCGCCCCGACCCGGCGAGAAGGCGACGCGGCAGACCGAGACGGAGATGGCGGGACGAACTCGACAAATTTACAGCCGACTGGGAGATCCTAACACATGATCGTGACGTCTGGAGGGAATGGGGGGAGGCCTTTGCCCAGCAGTGGGACACTGACGGCTAAAAATAATAATAATAATAAATAATACTATACTATACCACATAGGTTTCCCCAGAATGTTCGAACCTAGAACGAAACCAGCCTAACGTAAATATATGCATTCATAGCTCAATAAAGGTTATTTTAAATTTGCGAGTCCATTAGTCTCATACATACTCGTACCATCTGTCTCATATTAAATCGGCAACCATTCGGACGTTCAATTTGATTAAGCACATGCTAGGCAGATGGTCGCTCGGAAAATTTATTCATTGGTATATAATCCGGTATCCGTCAATTCTATCCAAACGCTATTCTACATTGTGAATTCACATTGGATATTCTCAGTGCATTTTCTTGCAGCTATTAAAGTTTATCCACGGCTTATTTGTAAACGAGAAAGATTCCTCCTTAGACCTTATTAGGTCTATTCGGAAGCCATAAAAAAAGTCTTTATTGAAAGTTACTAAACGGGTAGGTATTAGCGTACCAAGGTGTTCTGGCTCGTATCCAAAACGTGATCCCTTGAATTTATTGCCAAAGTTGCGCCTGGATCGTTCCAAGTTGACATTTGATAAGGGGTTAGATTGACGACAAATCGTGAGTTTGTTGAACTAACTTACCTATATTTGATGATATTCTATCCTGGATCGCGGATCGCACGATTGTCGATCCAAGATGAATCGTCTGATTCTGAAATATGTACTTTCAATCTTACAAATTATAAAAAAACTAAATTAAATTAATAACTTGAAATTGAATAATGCTGCAAAACATAGCGAAAAATTAAATGTCAAAACAAAGGTTTAGCGATGATAGAAAGGGATTCGATGCGAAGCGATTGTAATTATGGCTACAGGCTGAGATATTAGGTACCTACCTATACAAATACAAACATCTAAACATAGTCGAACTAAGTATTTCGACAAAAGTATAAATGAAGTAGGTAATCAAAGTGGGTCGTTGTATTTTTCCAGTTCACATTCGAAGAGAGCTTTCAGCTAATATCCGGTGTTATTGAAATTGTTTCCGATTCGTCGCCGTCACTCACGAGTCGACACAAACGCAATATCGGGTAAGGTGGGCCTTTCAGAGCGGAAGTATTGTACTCGTCTCACAATTTCCCTGTGAATTGCACGTTCCGATTCTGATAGAGTCAGTCAGAGCTCACATTCATGGTAGGTACTAAGAAGAAGAATAAAGAGAGCTACGTATTATTATTTATATACTTACTAAATATAATTATCACTTTTTCCGAATTGTTTATGGAACAACAAAATAAACTGACTTTGTTATAGGTAGTCGGTAATGTCTCAGAAGTTTTTATTTACTTACTAAAAGTTTTAAATGAATTAGGTACCTACTTATTGTAATTTTTTTTATAAAATAAATTACCAATGTACCCACCTATCTACATCGTGTGTAGCTAAAATTTATTCCAGACAACCTTTGGATTTTGAGTGAGTTGATGATGCATTTTTATTCATAAGGTGTAAACCATAATAAGAATACCTACGTAAAAATACAGTTTTGTTTATTTATATACACCTTTAAAGAGGCTTTTTACCGCCAAAGGCGGCCATATCTACTTAATTCAGATTTATTACATTAGTATAAAACAGTATCATAGTCATTAATCTTTTTTATTTTTTACGCAAGGGATCGGAGAGAGTGGCGTGATAAAGAGGAGGCCTATACTCAGCAGTGGGTGGAAATGGGCTGAAATGATGATGATGATTTTTTACTTTAAATTATTATTTTTCTAACTGTTATTTCTTTTACTTCGATAAAGCCGATTATACTGAGAGTAGGTACCTATGTGTTAGGCAATCCTGCTCAATAAAAGAGTTTTAGATGTAGACAAAGATTGCTCTGTCTGCTGGTGTTCTAAAATTATCTAAATATGATATACCTAAAGGCCTAAGTTTAGATGTAAACCAGAAAAATGTTCAGATCCAAAGTTGTAACCTACAGGGATATAAACAACAGATACATTATTTTACCTTTTTTATGAAATTATAAAACATTTGTTTATCCAAACTCTCTGTAGCCTTCTCCCGAACTGGGCCTGTAAATAAGGTTTGCTGTCCACCAAAGCAGAGATGAGTGGAAATAAGTGGATGCGCAACCGTTGGGACATTCCTCACAGCGTCATCTAGTCCCAAGCTAAGCAATTTAATGCTTGTGTTATGGTAACCAGATGACTGATAATAGTGGCTATTCGGGATGGCGCCAAAACTAAACTAAACTAATTTGACAGCACTAAAAATGCTGCCGTCCCTTTCATAACGATTGAAATAAAAAGGATGGCATCAATTTTAGTGCTGTCAAATTGGTTAGTTAAGTTTTGGCGACATCCAGAATAGCCACTAATACCTACGTACTTAAGTATAGGTACTACTTTATGTATTTTTTTTGGAATTCGTACATATTCCATTATTTTACATTAAAACATCCAGGCTCTAGACTAATATTTGCAGAACATAATAATATAAACATTTCTCCCGCTGCGGGGATCGAACCCGCAACCTCTGTGTCTCAGGCGGGCTTTAACCCACTGCTCCACAGAGGTCGTCAAAGTTGATTGCAGATGTGTGCTAGTTATGACACGTTGATCTTAGGTAGTAAGTGATATATTATCGGTGAAAAAATATATAAAACGGAAACATAATTTCGTTCCATATTATCTACCTACTCACTCCGCCTCAGTGGATCCCGGGGTTTAGCATCAACGCCAAAGCAGACGCGACACACTTTCGATTGAATGCTGCCCCAAGTTAAATTAGATCAAGCGGGAATGAGTTCCACACGTATTCGTATTGAAACGAAGAGAATTTGATTCTCACAGAACTAGGTAAGTAGATAACATGCCTTACTTACTGCTGCGTGAAGGTATAGGTATGTACCAAACATTATATTATATCGAACATTATGTATAAGTAATAAGTATGTTTATTTTATAGCACAATATGCTTGTAGTTTTCGACTAAAGTTTTAAACAAATTTCTCCCCCCAAATGGTACCTAAGTAGTAATGTACCTATGCCTACCAAAGTGTTCTTGGTGTTGATAGAATAATAGATAAGAGTATTTATAAAATAAAACATTTACCTACGAGACTCCGTTACGAGAAAAGCCATCATTTCTGAGTGTTTTTTAAAAGGTCAAAAAAACTTAAAAATACATACGGTACCAATTCTGCACACGCCAAACTAAGCTAAAATCATACTAAAATTCTTAAATTTAGGTTTAGAGACTCAACCCTATTCAGATGGCACCAAACTAGACTAAAATCTGATTAAAATTTTTAAAATTCCTAAAATTATAGTTGGTTACTCAACTTAGACCAAAATGCTAAAGACTTATTCGGCGACAACCATTTTAGTATTTTTCGCGTAAATTTAAAACTTTATCCTAATTTTAGAGAGCATGTAAAAAGGTGTTGATTAAAATTAGTAGGTAAAGTGCTAAGATTTTTGTTGTGAAATTGGAAGCTATTACAGTGCAAAATCAAAGTAAATTATAGTAAAATGTATTAAATAACAATGGTGTTTGGTAGAAAAGTGTTGTTTTAGTGTTATAGTTAACTAGAAATACCTACTGGTGATAGTGGACTTTGTGGTGGCTGCCTGTGATGGATTTTTCGGAAAGGTTTGTGTTTTTGGTATCTTCTTTAGGTACTACGTAGTAGGTACGAATGATTTCTACTAGTAGTAGTAGGAATCATTAGGTAGGTAGGTAGGTAGGTACATTGTAGTCCTTGTTGTTATGTTGAAATAGGTAGGTAAGTAGGTTGTTCCTACTCATAATTATCTACCTACTATAAATGTGCAGTGAAGCTTTATCTCTTCACATCAACTCAGGTAACTCAGGTGGGCTACCTACCTACCTACCTACCTACTCATCATTATCTTTTTGCCCCTATTCCTCATTGCGGGGTCGGTAAAACATGTTTCTTCACCACTTTCTTCTATCAGCATCATCTCAGTGCTCAGCTCACTCACATTTTGTACAATTTTTGAATCTCTAGCGGTGTAGGGTCACATTTATCCATCAACAATCACATTCATTGTTTAGTAGACCGTATCTACCTACCATGTTGATAACATGACTCATTCCTCTTTTGATTTGCCCAGCCCATGAGCCCATGCCAGCAAAGAGCATGTAATAGCATACCAGGCTAGCCTTGTTCTCCTCAATTTATCAGTTCCAGGCATTATCTTCAATATTCCCCTGATCTATACACACACCTACTGCTATAGGTAGGTAGTTAAAATGTAACCTGCAACTAGGTTAGGCACCTAAGTAAAACCTTTTGAAAGAAATATTACTTATATCTAATGAATTGCCTACTATATTACAGGTGACAAGGGCTACCGTTATATCTTGGTTGACAACATCAAGAATGAGCCACACAAAGGACCGGAGGACCACTGATAAACTGAATAAGTGTCTACACCCCCACGGACCCTGATTATAAGCCCAGACAATGTACAAAAATCATAGTTGCATAACCTAAACCCTGGACAAGATTATGTTTATGGATAAAGTTCTCAGGCAAGGATAATACTGATTATGTGCTCACATCTCTGGTGTCACACTAATTATAATACTAAATCATGGTTACTTTTTGCAGATACACTGGAAAACCATGCCCTAGAAGGTGATAATACTAGTTAACATTCAAGAAAACAAGCAGAATGATATTGAGCTTGGAATGGACTTCCTTTCCAATGCTCGGGCTATTAATCAGTCAAATTTAAACATTTCTTGTTATGTAAAATTAAAACTAGTTATTTTAATTTTGTTACTTTTATTAAACACCATAATTTGAGGAAAATAACAGTACCTACTATATATATTTAAGTTGAAATATAACCAATAAATCGGAAGGTACTACTATAACAATACTAGTTACATTCATTTGAGCGAGCAAGGATTGATTAGGATTGTTTTGTAACATAGCATGTGGTGTAGGTACCACTTTGACCAGACTTCTTCTACGGTAAGGGAAACTCCTGGTTCTGTAGCTTTGAGGTTTCTTTGCGAATGGTGAGGCAGTCAAAGGTAGATCCTAAAAAGAAAAATTGTTTTAATTACAAGTTACTTTAAGAACTTACAAATAACCTTCTAAAAATTGTTTTAATTACCAGTTTGATGTTCTGTCTTCTGAGGCAGTCGGAAAATCTTAAGAACTTTGTTGCTATTTAGGTAGGTATATGTTGTTGTTACTAATGTAGATCCACTTGAGGTGTCATCTGCATGTTCCTTGAGGTGTGGATCTGAACTTTCTATGCATTTCTATCACCCAGTTATTCAAAATCTATGAAAATAAAACATTGAAAGTTAAAATAAAATACAAGTCAAAAAACACTTTAAAGTAAGTAGGTAGATTTTTCTTATGAAAAGGTAAAACTTACATGTTTGTTTGTGACCCTTTACAGAAACTATTATCATAGAACTTTCAAATAATGAATTTATTTCGCCCTTAGCTTGATTAGGTATCTGAAACAAAGTCATTTAAAAATTAGTTTTACATACATACCTCAACCTATGTAGGTACTTTTTATACATAATACAATATAGAATCACGCCTCTTTCCCATGGGGGCAGGCAGAGACCACGGATCTCTACTTGCCAGGTACACTATGTGAAACAAAACAACATTTATTTATTTATTGGGATTTCGCCCTTAGCTTGATTAGGTATCTGAAACAAAGTCATTTAAAAATTAGTTTTACATACATACCTCAACCTATGTAGGTACTTTTTATACATAATACAATATAGAATCACGCCTCTTTCCCATGGGGGCAGGCAGAGACCACGGATCTCTACTTGCCAGGTACACTATGTGAAACAAAACAACATTTTTCACGCATTACTGTAATATCATTTTCAAGATCAAAATTTCTTTATCTTCCACTACTAACCTTTTCAAATTAGCATGGTATGAAGTGACCGATTGGTCGTCCCAAGTATCGGTGGAGCGATAGGATGGAAGCTGACTTGCGCGACCTCGAAGCCAACAATTGGCAAAAGACTGCAATGGACAGATGAAAGTGACGAGTTCTCGGATCGGAGGCCAAGACTCACTTTAGGTCACTGAGCCAGTGGAGTAGTATGGTATGAAGTGAAGAAGACCTAGGCTCTATGCCTCAAATAGAATCTTTTTGAGAAGTTAAATTGAATTCGAATTAAATTTTGTTTGTTTGTTTACTTTGTTTTTAGTTTGATGCGCTTGTGGCCTGTCAAAATTGTCAAATGTCAAATAAATTATATATGTCAACGTCAAAACATTAAATCATTCGTTCATACTGATGGAAACTGATGTCAAGCACCAATAAAATTTTCGAAATTGGCAACACCATGAATTCAATTTAAAAACCAGACTAGGCATGCCAAATCGGTTTAAATTTAGTATGTTGTGCTATGCGGAATAGAGTAAAACGCATTTCTAAACTTAGCTAGGATTTTTAACTAGGATTTTTAGTTAAAATGCGGAATAGCCACCACTAAGTACCTAATCATTTTAAACACCATAAAGTGTCCATAGCACATTTCGCTCGAAATATTAGCTAATTAACAAGTAGGTAGGTACTTAACAAACAAAAGGTAACTTATTAGCCGAATATAATCCATTCTGGTTGCCAGTCACGTTTTCAGCAGGCGCCTATTTTTAAACGTCCGATTTTAATGGTAATCCTCGACTTAGCCAAGTCCGTTTCCACTCTCTACCTTTATGTAAAAGCTAAAGGGTCCTACCTAACACATTTCAAATTATTTGATACAATCAGTAAAAATATATTATTGTATTATTTGGTATGGAATGTATTAGTTCAGTCAAGTTACCGGGAGCGATGCTGCACTGGATTCCATACATTCGAAATACTTGACCGAGCATCGAGGATAATAAGTATAGGTACCTACTATACCAGTGAAGGAAAACATCGTGAGGAAACCCGCGGCTCGTCAGCCCCACATGTATGACCATTGTCTTTCCTGTGGATATGGCCGGCTAAGCTGAGAGGATGGTTTAGTTTAGGTCAGCACCAGCACCTGGGACATTGTTGAGATGGAATAGGCTTGCCCAGCGGCAAGCCTATTCCATCTCAACAATGTCCCAGGCACTACAGTGTCCCGTTAAGTGTAGACAAAGCTTGCCTCCTAACTCTGTATAAATCATTTAGTAAAGATGTAAATGCCTGAGTTTTTTGTTATTCCGATGAAAACGGTTAATAGCAATTAGGTATGTGAAAATAGGGGCAAATACTTGGCATTGTATTTTGAAAGCTGAGAGATCTTCTCTACCTTAGAGTTTTGATCTCTATGTGCTTTACTACACTTGAAACATCGATAAAACAGGATAGAACAGTTTAGGGGTCTTCTTAAATTACTAACGCAATAATTTATCTGTCTCCAGGTCAGCTAACTGCGGCTAAGGATAGAAATAGGTGGAAAGAGTATAGTCATCTGGTTCTGAGCGGTCACTACTTGGATGAGTGACCGCAAGTGGCATTTTCATCTGAGCGCTTCCGTGCTTCGAAGGGCACGTTAAATTGTCGGTCCCGGCTTTTAAAGTCGTTAAGCCATGCCGGAGGCCTTCAGGCGGCCTAAATACTCCGTCACCAGAGTTGGCCACTTGCTCATACGAACGGACGAACAAGAATATTTATTTTATTTTATTTTATTTAAGTGACTTTTGTTGCAGTTTTAAGGTCGTGTTGAAACGTTCCACGTTTCCCAGAGATCAAATACATGAAGTATGTTATGAATCCGGCTTAGCATACTTAGGGACTTAGCTATGCTTCGTTCAAGTTGGCTCAAGTACCTACTATCTTCAGTAGAGAGGGGCGCCGCTTCGAATTATTTATAACGAAACTAAGTAGGTATCTAATGGCATGTAAAACTACTGGCTTTAAATTCTGTGTGGCAGTTTTATGATCGCTACTAGACAGTTTTCGAGTTTTTAACTGACGTACTCAGACTAAACGCAGTTGGCTCTTTTGAACGTTTTAAATCAATAATGGTGTCAATTTAGATATCACCAAAGCTAAGCTAAACTAAACCAATTTGACAGCACTAAAAATGTTGCCGTCCCTTTCATAATGATCAAAATAAAAAGGATGGCATCAATTTTGTGCTGTCAAATTAGTTTAGTTTAGTTTTTGCTACATCTAAATTCACACCATTATGGTTATTCAGCGTTTCAATTCCAAGCAAGTAGGTCTAAGTATCTACAAATTGTTGTTTAATGTAGATTGGAGATTGGTTCGATGAGTTTGAATATCGTGTCAGTATATCAAATCATTTGTATAATACAAAAATAACTAGCTACGTTATAAAACAATAGATAGTTTCTTGTTGGTTTCGTACCCATCTCTACTTCAAAACTTGTTATGCTGAAGCGCTTAGACGTTACGAGTTGGGTCACATCAGACCCGTTACTTATATTAGTTTAAGTTTTATAAGCTATCGTTATTTCTTGATTATACTACGTCATATACAATTAATTTGACGACCTCTGCGGCGCAGGGGTGAAGGCCCACCTGAGACGCAGAGGTTTTGGGTTCGATCCCCGCTCCTTTCGATCATGTAAAAAGTTATTATCTAGGTACTATGAGTAGGTACGGAGAAAGTACCACGATCACAAAACAAAGTCCAGTCTACCGTCATCCCCTAAAAGTACCGCATTAAACAAACTAATCAAACTTTAGGGTTTCTATATATGTAACACGACACGAATCTGCTTGACAAAACAAATCAAATCAAAACTCGTGAAGGTGTAAAATATGATCAACTATAGATATGAAAACGGTACGCTCAAGGGATTTTGTTTCTCTAGCTCAGTAAATTTTAATCTTTTCTATTGTCTATTACCAACCTACCAACCACGCTGATCACCGGACGGTTAAAATACCTGGTTTTGTCGGTTGATCCTAGCCTGAAGCTTCCGCGCAGTTTTCGCGCGTAGCCTTTTTCTTTAACATAAGCTTAGTAAATAGTTTTGTCAAAACTCCTACCTTGCCCTCAGGGGCAGCGAGAGCGCTGTAGATCTGTAGACACGGAATAATAGCGCGTTGGTAGGAAAACCAGGCAGGAAACGACATAGACAGGCTGGGATGAACTCACACCTAACATTTTATCTGAAGCAACAAGGTTTTTGGCATGATAATCTTCGCAGTTTTCCTGATCATATAGTAATATAAATAAATATCCTTGGACATTTCACACAGCGCCATCTAGTCCTAAGCTAAGCAACTTAATTAAGTACTTAATTGTACAACTGTGTTTGGACTCATTTACCCCCTTGGTAGCTCTAACTAGCCGGGCTGGCACTAAATGCTTGTATTACAGGAACCGGATGACCGATACACTATGTATACCTATATTTTTATTTGTAAAGGCATACATACATATTATAGTAAGAAAAACATAACAAAATATCTGCAGAACATACAAACATTTATCGAATCGCGGCGGGGATCGAACCCGCAACCTCTGCGTCTTTGCCCACTGCGCCAATGAGGTGAGTTGGGGTGTGACCGCAGTCAGCACCGCGGTTCCGAACCGTTTAATTTAGCGGAACGGAGGCGAGAGCCAGATACGGCTTCAAAACTATGTCAACCGTCTGCCACTTGTGGATACTTCGCGAGTATACCTATACGATGTTTACTATTGTTGTGCAAGTTAAATTTTAATAACTAACTTAGCCTGATTTTTACCGACTTCAAAAAAGGAGGAGGTACGAATTCGTCTGTATTTTTTTAGACCTACCTCAGAACTTTCGACTGGGTGAACCGATTGCGATGATTCTTTTTTTGATGATTTGAAAGTTGGTGGTCCGATAAAAAATTTGAGGATATTCAAAGCTGAACAAAAATTTACCTCAAGATTGCAGAAAATTGCTCTCTTACGAAATTGTTACAACTTATAGTTTGGAGTACCTAGATCAAATGGATATTCACAAGTGAAGTATTTTTTTATTTATGAGTTATTATCAGATTTATAGAAACAAATAGTTGACTTATATTAGGACCGCCATTTATTAGATTTTAAGCCTCCGCATTTTGTATTTATCTAAGAACTCTTACATATACATATATTTATAATTATATATTATCTGAATTTCGGAAACGACTCGAACAATTTTCACGGAATTTAGTATGCTGGTGGTTTCGGGGGCCATAAATAGATCTAGCTAGGATTCATGTTCAAAAAATATCGTTTTATCCGTGTTATCAGGCAATGAAAAATACCGAGCTACATTCATTAATAATAAATAAATAAATAAATATCCTTGGACATTTCACACAGCTTCATCTAGTCCCAAGCTAAGAGCTTTTACTTCGCTATTATGTCACAGTGTATGGAACAATGAACGTTGTTATGTCGGTTTAATCGGGCTAAAAAAATTGGTTATGGTTAGTACTGATAGCCTTTTTGGTAGGCTCACGCTTCGCTTGTCAATACTATAAATACTACCTATAGTAAAATTATAAAGAGGTAAAGTTGTTTTATTTGTATGTTTGGGGTAATCTCCGAAACTACTCTTCCGATTTCAAAAAATCTTTCATCAATTTGTAGCTGAGACTTTCTGAATGAACATAGGCTATATTTCATCAAGGTAGGTACCATGTGAGCGAAGCCACGGGCGAGTAAGCTAGTATTAAATACACGAGAACTAGGCCACAAGCGGTCGAGTTTCCGGCGAAGCTTCCAGTTGCACCGGGCATTATCACTAACTTGTTACCTGCGTTATACTCCCGACTCTGAACATTGAATAACTTATAAAGGTCAGTTTAGATGGTAAAGTTGCTTTGTTAACAATTATGATGGACAATTTTTAGTCGTATTCTGCATCTTGCGTAAATGGTCGTAATCAAATAAGTAGGTAACTAAGTTTGCCAACTCTGGTGACGAAGTTTTTAGTAATAGATAGAAAAAAATCCAGACCCGGAACAAATATCTGCAGAACATGTAAACATTTGTCCCGTACGGGGTTCGAACCCGCGCTAGATGATGATTATGAGTATCTAAGATATCTTAAGATTTTATTTCGTAACCCAGAGTGGGCCCAATACAATTTGTTTTATGAGCAAAAGCTGTATTCGCTGATAAGCTCGAAGTGCTTTCTAAATTACATTGTATCCCTTTTTCCGTAAAAATAATACCACAGATTGTAATTAAGTTTATAGGTAAACGAAACGCGTGGGCGTGGGTCTTCTGGAAAAACAAATTATATAGATACCTAAAGATAAATAGGCTTAGATCATAAAAATTCTGACTGTAGGTTTAATCTTAGTAATGGTATCAATTCAGATGTCGCAAAAACTAAACTAAACTAATTTAGCAGAACTTAAAGTGTCGCCGTCCTTTTCATAACAATCGAAATAAAAAGAAATAGCATCAATTTTAATGCTGTCAAAATACATCGGCATCTGAATTAAATCTATTATGTGCCAAAATTGCCGTAAACTTCTTAAAACGAACTACCTTAGTCTGAAAAAAGCTGATTAAAATTAAAACCCAATGTTGGTCAACGTTCTATCTAGATTTCTAGAACCTCTTATGTGTTCTTTTATAGTTAAAAGTGTTAAAACAGATCAACACCTCACCTTGAGGGCGTTCTACGCTTACCGAAACGAGGTCTTCAGTCAAGTGTCCGATGCTATTGTCCCCTGGAAACCATGGCTTTATGCTTTCTTCACACGAGGATAGCCACTTAGATTCAGTAAGTAATTTATGAGTGCTTATAATAGGGTTCCCTCACTGTGCAACTAGTATAGTTTTTATATCAATATAAGTGCTGTCAAATTAGTAATCATATTAATCCTATCATAACAAACAATTTTCTAATTAATTTTCCGCTTAAATCAAATGAATTACCTACCACCCAGGCATAGCGCACTTCGCTGTTTAGGTACAAATATTCCGAAAAAGTGGCTTTGTTGGATTTTACTTTGTAATATTTAAATAAGTAGATGCATTTCTGTAAGAAAACGTTATGTTTTGAAACTAACTGAGCTCAGTGTCCCTGTGAAAATAAATATACACTCTCATACTATCATACCACAGTTCCATGCGACGCGCGATAACTAACCTTAAACCAACTGAAAAGAACACCTGGTCGCCCGCAGGTGGCTTGTAATTTTTTCTACCTAAACAGCAGAGTGGGATAGGTTTGGTAACGTTCGTTCATAAACATACATGGGACTAGCAGATTCAAATGTCTCCGTGAAAAGTATCCTTAGTAGATAGTCTCGCTCTTGTCGTTTGTCGGAGGGTGTTAAACTGGTTGCTATCAGTCACGAGCAGTCTGTCCGCTTCAACGAGCCGTGAAATGACGCGATACAGGCGCTTCCTATCTGTGCCAAAGCATGGATTATTGGACCTTAATTTACACTTGAAAGGCACAGGGAAGTTTATATGATCGAATTTTTTATCATTTTAAGATCTTTTTAAAGTTCAGAAGGATTTTGAATCATTATTTATAGAATAGAATAGAAAAAGTTTATGCAATATCTATAGGTAAGTATGTACTTATACTCGTATCGTTTATTTAAAAAAATACGCTATAACAAGATAGAAGGAACGTTGCAAATTATAATGATCTTTATATAATTTGTTTTATAGTTTATCATTCTTACGTCAACTATAAGAGATGGGAACAGATTTAGCAACTATAATATGACCTCTCTTTACGTATATCTAACTCAAAAGGTCAAAGTATAGTGTAAGATAATGAAATGCAATGCAAAACCGAATTTCGACAGTGATGCATTTCCAAGGGTCACTTGACCTGCAGCGCGAGAGTTACTTTCGGGGGCCGTGAATAAGTAGGTACCTGCTTTTGGGATCCGCTTTTGGTTCGTGAGTGTTTTAACCTAAATTTGGATATTTTACCTGAGTTTTTAACGTTACTGCCACGAATCTTCTAGTTTGAAATGTTAACACTGTTTTATAAAGTGTTTTCTATAACCCCCGAATTATTGTGCCATAAGTGAATTAGCATTAATTTGCCCATTTCACGTTTTCAAATAAAATGCGCACGGCTAGTCTAAGATAAAAAGGTAGCTTTACAAATAACAAAGTGTAAATGGAATTTACGGTTCTACCTACTTACAGCTATTTTACTTTTGGACATCGGACCGAAGCTGAGGGCAAAGAACCTATAAAGAAGATAAAATAACAAAAGCAACGCTCGTTCAGTCAAATGTGTTTCAATGGAATTCAATTTGAAGTTATATTGGACTTGCTCACAGAAATTGTGAAAATAAATATACCCTACCTTTAGCACTGTCTTTCACTCCTAGACGTTCGACGTGAAATGTAATTGAATATTTTACAGAAGTATCGGGTTTTCTTTCGCTTAAGTTATTGTGGTATTCTGGAGAAAGTTGATGCTGGAAAATGGGCGGTAAATGTACCTATTGTAGACATCACAAAATAAAACAGGCCAAGTGTGTGTAGAGCCACGTTCAATGTAGGATACCTACAGCCTCAATAATGTTTTACACAGTAAAATACATGATAAAAGTAATTTGCATTGCTTTTTTTTATTATTTTAGTTGATCCACTATTACTAGTCAACCCCGTAAAGTCTAAATACTTAAATTCATAGAATATTATAAAAATGCTATTTAAATTGAAAAATGGTCTTTGAAAAACCGCCAATATTTGAAAACCTAAGTATTCCATGACTCCACCCCATAAAAAAGTTTTTTGGATTTTATTTTGCTACCATTAAAATTTGAGAATCTGATAAGGATCTTCGGAGTTATGTACAAAAAGCCTTTTCTGCCAATTATTTAAGGGTAGTGTACATGTCAGCCGGGGTATCCGCTAGTATCACTACATCATCACTACATAGTATAAAACAAAGTCGCTTTCTCTGTCGCTATATTCCTATGTAGGTATGCTGTAATCTTTAAAATACGCAACAGATTTTTATGCGGTTTTTTTAATAGATAGAGTGATTGAAGAGGAAGGTTTATATGTATAATAAGGCTACTTTTAACTACCGCGGGTAACACCGCGGGGCGCAGCTAGTACACAATAAAACAATGACATTAAAAACAATTATTTATTATTCATAGACGAGAAGTATGTAAGACATAGATAAATTCATATTAAAACCATACATTTTATAGATAGGTACCGCAGTGCCTTAACATTTATAAATACAACATGCGTATCATTGCTTATTCACATTTTTTTACAAGCTTTATACGAAACATTTCGAATCTGAAGTATTTATGTTCTAACGGCATACAATATGTTCTTATAAGGTAAACACTTTTTTCCAAAGCTTTTTCATATTAATTTCAACAGAAAAAAGTGAGAACATTTTAACATTTTAATTTGATAAATTCCCAAAATCCCTATAATTATTTTTTCTGTTTAAAGGTTTGAAATTAAAATCAAGAGGAATTTACTAACTTGGATTTTTAGTTAGTATACCATACCTACCCACTCAGTAGGTTTTGGTTATATTTTTTAATTATTTAACAAAGATTATATACTTACATAGCTGACTGTACATGCGTTAAGGTAATCAAATGAAAGTTTTTTTTTTTCATATCATTCGGTTTTGTCTTTTTGTGCCTCAGCTCACCTATGTTCTTAGATGCAGCCCTCTTTGGAAGTTTAATGACCTTTTATCTAATTTGGACGATGCATTAAAAGATGTTCTAGTTAAAATTCTAAATTGTCCCCTGTCAGATGTTTCTTGGTGTCAGGCCACTCTTCCCATAAGGTTTGGTGGTCTAGGCATTCGTAAAATTTCTAGTGTGTCTCTTCCGGCGTTCTTATCCTCTGTACATAGCACATCGGCCCTTTTTTCAAAAATCATTAATGCTTCTTTAGGTAACATCAAAATTAATGCTATGGACGAAGCTAAGAATGCGTGGGCTTTAATCTGTCCAACTGAATCGATTCCCGAGAAACTTCACCTACAGAGACATTGGGACGAGCCTGTTTGTAAGAAGATGCAGCAGGACTTAATTGATTCTGCTGCGACTCTAACGGACAGGGCTCGTCTTATTGCCTCTGGAACTCGGAAATCTGGTTTCTGGCTTCAAACCTTGCCCTCGGTGAACTTAGGCACCCTCTTGGACAACATAACTTTTTCTTTGGCCATTAGTCTGCGTATTGGAGCCACGACCAACGAGCCCCATCAGTGCCACTGCGGTAGCGCAGTCGATCGTCAAGGCCATCACGGCCTATCCTGTCGACGCTGTGCAGGCCGCCTTTCCCGCCATGCCAGTCTCAACGACATAATTCGTCGAGCCCTTGCCACCATTAACGTGCCGGCCATTTTAGAGCCGAACGGTATCGCACGTGATGATGGTAAACGGCCTGACGGTATGTCGTTGATTCCTTGGAGCCGTGGGAGGCCGCTGGTGTGGGATGCTACTTGCGTGGACACGCTGGCGGCGTCTCATTTATCGACAACCTCCAAGGTTGCGGGTGCAGCGGCGGCAGCAGCAGAAAACATCAAAAGGCGGAAATATACATCTATCGGAGATGGATATATATTTCTGACTTTTGGTGTAGAAACTTTAGGATCATGGGGTCCAGAGGCGTGGCTTCTTTATCGTGAAATTTCCAAGAGGCTAATAGACGAAACCAATGACCAAAGGGCTGGTGCTTACCTCGGACAGAGGATAAGTATAGCAATCCAACGAGGTAACGTTGCCAGCCTTTTGGGCACTCTACCTGCGGTCGGTGACCTGAACTCTGTCTTCTATCTTTAGTTAAAATACTTATATATTTTAGATAGAATACAGAGTTCCTTTTATTTATTTAGTTGTTTAGGTTAAGAAGTGTAGATATTTTTTGTTCCTGTGTGTTTCTTTGTTTCTAAAAAATTAATAAATACTTAGTATTCATGTAGGTGGGTAACTAACTTTAAGAAGCCCTCAAACTCATATATTGGAAGAGAAATACTTTTACCTACCTACATTTTTCTTAACAAAAAGAGCAATCTTGATTTGGTCCCACATTGATAAAACTTTTTGTTTCCCTCGAAGATATTCAGGTAAGTAATTTGATATGAGTTCAATAATAAAAATAGTAAATAGTAGGTAAGTTTGAAAATCTGTGGTTAAGTTATTTTGATAATCTCTGCTCACCCCTATCGGAAAGAGGCTTGATTTTCTTAACATGTATGTAAAAGTAAGTAGGTATAGGTAAGTGTCATTATAATTCTCATTTTCAGGATGTAATACTTCATTAATTTTGATTGTAAAATTAATGGAAGAATTATTTGCACTTTTAATTGAAGATGTTATTTAGGCGTAGCACACTAAATTATTATAACAGCAGTCGCTCGGAAACACGCAACTAGGTCTTTAATTTGATTATAAATTACAGTTTAAACAACTATTAACGCCTCCCCTAGGGTTTATTTAATAAGTTAAGGGCCAGCATATACTATAGCCGCCGTATTTGTCTATTGGATCTATAAACGAATGATTTAGTTCATGTACCTACTATATATTCGCTTTCGCTGCTTTAATTAGGTACTCAATATATCAACAATATTTATCTGTTTCGAATTTATAATTTTAATATGGGTTTAAATAATGTATTGATTTGTCTACGGTTACTATTCAATGCATCCAGTAATGGATAGTGCCACAATTGTCATTAAATAATGTCCCTGTTCACGTATAAAATAAAGCCCTACAGATACAAGCTCAGATAGCTCTGTCACTCTCTAGCACTGTATTTATAGTCACGTGAAAGAGACAGATAGTTTTTTTATCTGGACCACCAGCAACCGCACTTATCACACATTAATTAAAGCAACAATCCCGCTCTCACAATAATTTTCTTTATCCAAATTGAGTTTTCATTAATTAAACTTATCAGCATCCTTATTCGCGAACGCTCCGAATTCGCGAATGAATGAAGAATCTCGTCGTAAAGTTATCTCTTAGCTCTACACGTACGTATTGACCAAAGAATTAATGTTTTGGAAAATGGATTAGGTACAGCTTGGCAAAAAATTCTTCTATAGCAACTAGTTGCTATCAAAGAAAAAAAATCTTTATCGCAACTGGTTGCGAATCACAGTTGCCATTGCAGCCGAAGAGGTTTTGACTTAGTTTGTCGCATACAAACTCACTATAATTGATGTTATTTTCGTTCAGTTCTTGATAGGAGAAATTGTTTACTCCTATCCTTTACTCCTAAAACGGTAATTTCTGTGCATAAAGGAGTTTAATTAAAAACTTACTGGATAAGCCTTCGCTATCAAAATTTTGGCATACAATGAAGGAGTCATGAGTCAAGAGATAAACAGCTTTTCTCCGTGTAAACCAAAACCAATCTTAAGCCGTGTCGCGATGTTTTGCTATCCAACTTCTATCATGTTTTATCTTTTATTTCCCGATACTTATGAAGCGTTTATGAACAGGGACACAGGAACTGTACAGAACAAAATTAAATGCTGAAATTCCGTTGCTTTGTTTAATTTATTTAAATTTTCTGCTCTTAGTATTTACGGCATAATGAATTTGACCGGTCGAATGTTTACCCTTGTTTAGAACAACAGTTGAATTTGCAAACACGTCTCAACTTTCGGCTAGCACCAGCTCTTTAGGCCTCGTACAAACAAATGATACGCGCTTTTTATTTATTAGCTTCCGCTAGGCTTCATTCGCGTTCCTAACATTTTAAATAGCATAAAGCTATTTCCGACCACAATGATGCTACTCCTTGTTTCATCGAAATCCACTAGAAAATAACCAAAGTTTTTTTGTCATAATTGAAAGCTTTCGATTGCGTTTTTGTTAATATGGCGCAATTTCTCGCATGAATCAATTATTTTCTTATTTGAATTTACAAAAGTTTTTAACAATTCATAGCGTGAATAATATGACAACCATTTCAGCCCCTCTGTTGCATTTGCATGACACAATGACCCAATATGTAAGTTTGACTAGCTTTCCATTGAAACTAAACAAATATTTTCTTAAACATTTAAATTCAAATGGCGATGTGCCTTGTATTTCTAGAATAGGCTCTGTGTGAGACAACGATTCGACAGAGAATAAATACACTTTTTCTAATAAAAGTAGCGATATTTCACTTCAATACCTTTTTACCCAAATAGATACCTGAATGTATTTTTTCCTCTGCCAACAAAAGCCCAAGTCGGAAACAGGGTAATGGAATTCAAGTGGGATTCGGTAGGACACTTAAACGAAGTCACCGTAGGTTGGTTTATCTATGCTACGGCCGGAGTGGCACAAGTGGTGGGTCGCATAAGGCTTTTAGGGCTGGAGGTGGCCTTAAACAAGTCAGAAGCTTTATGCTTCCACGGCCCACGAAATAAGCCCCCAGCACAGGCGCATATCGTTGTGGGTGGTGTTCGCATCGGCGTCGAGTCGACGATGAAGTACCTGGGACTCGTCCTCGACAGCCGATGGGACTTTAATGCCCACTTCCAGCGATTAGCGCCAAAACTGGTGAAGACTGCGGCCGCCCTATCAGGGCTGATGCCGAATATAAAAGGCGCAAAGGGGAGCTGTCGCAAGCTGTACGTAGGCGTCGTGCGCTCGATGGCGATGTATGGAGCACCGGTGTGGGCCGACACCCTTAACAACCGGAATATCGCCTTATTGCGAAATCCGCAAAGAGCGATGGCGTTAAGGGTGATTCGGGGATACCGCACGGTCTCCTTCGAGGCGGCCTGCGTACTAGCAGGTACATTGCCGTGGGACCTGGATGCCAGGGGTCTAGCCGCAATCTACGCGTGGCGCGAAGAAGAAAGAGGACGTGGTAACAGACCAGCTTTGCAAGAAATAACGAGGAGTCGGCTTGTGATTCACAATGCCCTAATAGATGAGTGGCTCTCCCGTCTGGCTCATCCAACAGCAGGACATAGAACCGTCGAGGCAATTCTTCCCATATTTAGGGAGTGGCTTGAGAGGGAGCATGGGGTACTAACCTTTCGGTTGACACAGGTGCTTACGGGACACGGTTGTTTCTCAAAGTACCTGTGTCGAATCGGAAGGGAGCCAAGTGCCAACTGCCATCACTGCGACGAGGTTGAGGACACAGCTCAGCACTCGCTGGAGATTTGTCCAGCTTGGACAAATGAAAGACAGGAGCTTTGTCAAATTGTGGGACACGATTTGTCGCTTTCGGCCTTGCTTAGTGCGATGGTCGCAAGTGAAGAGTCTTGGCAGGCGACCATAACCTTCTGCGAAGAAACCATCGCGCAGAAGGAAGCTGCGGAACGAGAGCGGGAGGCTCTCGCCACAGACCCCATCCGCAGCAGGAGAGCGGGGCGCCGGAGGAGGAGATTCCTCCAAGATCTCCGGCCCTATAACAAAGGCCGTGGCGGTAGTATCGGGGGATACTACCGCCCATGAAAGGCCTGGAGGTGGCGCGCGTGGGTGTTCCGCGCGCCCCTCTCTCTCCGAGAAGGACTAGGTGGGAGGCAAAAATGCCTCACCAGTCGAGGAGCCCTTTTTCAGGGCGGCGCCGTCGGGGCCGCGGAAGAATGCGAAAGCGTACCCGTAGCCCCGGCAATTGGCGTTTAGAGGACCCCGTCGGTTTTTAGTGGGTGCGAGTCCCACATATCCCTTCCGCCGCCCCCACGGCGGGAGGGAATGCATAAGGCATTTTCCGACGAAAAAAAAAAAAAAAAAAGGTTGGTTTATCTATAGTCAAAAACAGTATATCTAAAGATGTCGTCAATCGTCACATCACTCGGAGTAGGCGATGTAATTTTAAGTTTTTTTGTTAGTCTACTTACTGATTTTGATACCAAGAAGATAATTTACTGATATTATAAATACGGAACTAATATCAAATCTAAATCCAGGGCTATAGATGTTACAAAGTTGTCACCTCAGGTACTCATGCTAAGCCAAAGACACAAAAATTGGCTCATTTTATCATAACAAAAACAGCACACATTTGTAAGCGTACGTTTATACGTTTGTATGTACAATAACGAGTTCATTAACTATCCTTATCACTGAACAACACAAGACCTTTTCTCACTCTGTCCCGGAGACCGCACAAACCTATTTAGGTTGATTTTAGGACTACCAGTCGCGCTGTCACCATCCCCTTTAGCACAAGTCTTGTTCCTCATTATCATCAGATCAGTTCTGATACTGGGCCTTCGGACGTTCGGTGCCACGACACCACAAGCATCTGATAACCTCCTTTTAATCGACAGCGTACACTTTTTACTCCTATTAGCTTGACTGCTTGTAGGGGGTAGGGTGCACGGACTACCGAAAGCCGTGCTCACCCGTTTATGATGATTTGGAGCCATTTCTAAAGGTAAGTTGGCGACAACAAACAGCTCGTAGAAGAGATCTTCGACTTGATAGTTCTTCTTCGCTGAGGTTTCGATGAAGACGCACGCGGTGTCTTGGGATGTACAGTATGCTGATGCTTCTTCAGGCTGTACGGTTCTAGAAGCAAGAAATATGTATATCAGAACTATCGACGACTACAGAAAATTACAGAGTTTTTAATGTCTAGAGTTGAGTATAGATTAGAAGGTCAAAAAATAACATTCAAAACAACAAACTCCAAGTACAATCAGCTTGGTTCACATTAAAGTTGCAAACATCTTCATACTGATGCTTAACTATCGGCCGATAGTTAAGTTTGCAGTGTGTGAGAGGTCTTACAGCAAACATTGTCTCATATATTTTAACCTTGCCTTTATTCTGGTTGTATGGAATCCCACAAAGCACCTCAATATCTTGTTTGCTGGGAATACCAAGAAGCTGTTTTGCATTTGAAAGCTGTCCTTAGAGAATTCTAGTCGTTATCTTGGAAACTATATGTTTGTATGTTGTTTGGAGGTTTGTTTGTATGATAGAAGTGTACCTATCTACTTCAGCTTTTAATTTTTTGCACACTAATATAAAACTAGATCACGACTGCACCCCAAAGGGTGACATCCTAATCTCAAGGCTTTTGTCATTTAAAATATTTGAAGATGTCTGATATAAATGTACATGCAATATTTTCGAGTGAACACAATTACCTCGGTTAAGAGCGGTCAACCCGGCTTACTTTTCATACAAACGCTCGTACGTGATTATGCAGTTGTAACAGATCTTTCTTTTAAACTTTTGAACTAATAGGTATCTTGTGCACTATATCTAGGTTTCTATGAAAACTAAAAATCAAAATTTTGAGAAACAAATTCAGTATAAGCCTCCAAAAACCTGCTTTTTGCATAAATTTTACCTGAACTTTGGCCGTTCATAATGTACTCATAAATTGTAAAAGTAAAGACAATATTGTGATAGAAACCTTGCAAATGTTATGGAGATTCTAAATGACAAGCATTTATTTTACAAACTTGTAAGGCTTACTAAAAAACACGTATTTCCTGGAACACTTTTTATGAAATTTCCGCACACTATTTTTCGAGTGAGCGAGTGAGCGGCGAAAGTACCAACTGAATGCCGAGCTCTGATGCGTTATCTCTCTCTTTTCGCTTTGCTTCTTCTTCTAGCATTGCGCTGGATGAAACAACAAGCTTTTTAGCCATGCTCGCGTCGATGATAGACGCGCCGGGAAGGGTCACCTTAAATGCGTTTTAGATTTTTGTATGTATTTTATCCCGAAAAAGATAAGCATATTGTTGAAACTAGTCGGGTGAAATCAAGGCATAAAGCTAACTTGTGAACTCATGTTTTATACAATGTAGTAAAATAGGTTAGGAATAGTTACACTGTTTTAGTGTTCCTAACTGCACGTCTAAGAACTTGATTAAAAACAGAATGCAGGAATTCAATTCATTATTTCAGGAATTTTAACTGGTATTTGTTTTTCGCTGCTAGCCACAAGCGGGTCAAACTCGTTCGTAACTTGTAAAAAGAAAAGCAAATTTTCATGAAAATTTACAAAAAGGCAATGGAAAACAACTCGGAGTTTTTTTAACAGGATACAACTTTCATTTCTAAAAAGGCTGTCAATCGAGTGTATTGCAACTTGATAGACAGCTATGCTGGATGATGTAATTGGCTGTTACCGATTTGATGTCTTGCAGTCAAATATACCCTTGCTATTCATATTTCAGTAAAAATCGAATCGTTTAGATGGTTTATTTTGCATTTTTGGAAACTCATTTATACTTCGCACCAAAACGCTCCCAGCTCTCCCAACTTTGCAGTACAAAAACATATGAAGATTATTCATAGTGGCAACTACCCTATTCATCATCATTCTCCTGCCCTTATGCCACGCTAAGTGGGGTCGGCACAACATGTTGGCAACTACCCTATCAAGCTTTAATAAGTACTTACTTGACTTCCTTATCACACTTGTTTCCCGCTATCGCCATGGGCACGCGCGGCACTTGCCGCTTGCCCCGGCTGTTCCCGCTGGTGGCGCTGGCCTTCGTCTCCAGGATCTGTTCACGAAGTCGGATCACCTCATCGAACGACTCCCGGCTGTCCATCGCGAATACAAGCACGAAGATGTCCCCTGGAAGACAATGAGATGAGATGAAAATTGAAGTTTGAATCTTATTAGCTTTTATTGGATATTTCATTATAACTGAAAAATCTTACTAAAAGTTAAAGGTGCTTTAACCGATAAAAATCATCTTACTAATAGTTTCGGGCCTCGGCTTAGAGGGTCCGTAGCCTAGTTGGTCAGGCAAGCTCGGCTTAAGAGCGATCGCTTGTATCTACGCAGGTTTGAATCCTGCCGGAGCCTTTAACTTTTAGTAAGATTTTTCATTTATAATGAAATATCCAATACCTAAGTGTGGTTTAACACTGTAAAATAATAAATAAACTATAGAATTAGCGTAGCGACATCTCTGGTCATTTGTGTTGAATGCAACTTCAATCAATGAGCAGGTGATATTCTAATATCCCTGTAGATGGCGCTAATCGGTGCTTTAACCGATAAAAATCATCTTACTAATAGTTTCGGGCCTCGGCTTAGAGGGTCCGTAGCCTAGTTGGTCAGGCAAGCTCGGCTTAAGAGCGATCGCTTGTATCTACGCAGGTTCGAATCCTGCCGGAGCCTTTAACTTTTAGTAAGATTTTTCATTTATAATGAAATATCCAATACCTAAGTGTGGTTTAACACTGTAAAATAATAAATAAACTATAGAATTAGCGTAGCGACATCTCTGGTCATTTGTGTTGAATGCAACTTCAATCAATGAGCAGGTGATATTCTAATATCCCTGTAGATGGCGCTAATCGGTGCTTTAACCGATAAAAATCATCTTACTAATAGTTTCGGGCCTCGGCTTAGAGGGTCCGTAGCCTAGTTGGTCAGGCAAGCTCGGCTTAAGAGCGATCGCTTGTATCTACGCAGGTTCGAATCCTGCCGGAGCCTTTAACTTTTAGTAAGATTTTTCATTTATAATGAAATATCCAATACCTAAGTGTGGTTTAACACTGTAAAATAATAAATAAACTATAGAATTAGCGTAGCGACATCTCTGGTCATTTGTGTTGAATGCAACTTCAATCAATGAGCAGGTGATATTCTAATATCCCTGTAGATGGCGCTAATCGGTGCTTTAACCGATAAAAATCATCTTACTAATAGTTTCGGGCCTCGGCTTAGAGGGTCCGTAGCCTAGTTGGTCAGGCAAGCTCGGCTTAAGAGCGATCGCTTGTATCTACGCAGGTTCGAATCCTGCCGGAGCCTTTAACTTTTAGTAAGATTTTTCATTTATAATGAAATATCCAATACCTAAGTGTGGTTTAACACTGTAAAATAATAAATAAACTATAGCTTTTATTGGTTTAGGTTTTTATTCCTTTAATAATGAAATGATTTTAACCACCACATTATTGTATTCTTGTCTGATTTTTTCTTGATGTATCAAGAAAATATAGTAGAATCTAACTGGTTATCACGTTTCAATGTGAATGATGTGATTATTGAGGTCCTACAAAATAATATTTTTTTTACTTTAGATTTTTTTACTCAATAAGCTTGAGCGCCTTCAGAACGTTTGCATTAGATTTATATTCGGACTACGTAAGTATGATCACGTTTCAGAATTCCGTAAGAAGCTCAAGTGGCTGCCAATCCGTCTCCGTCGTAATTCCCATATTCTCTCTCTTATTTTCAACATCCTTCGTAACCCTTCCACCCCCCGTTATCTAAAGGAGCGCTTTGAGTATCTTCACGATGGGAATTCTCGTACTCTTCGCTCCGCTGATAACCTTATTCTCAAAACGCCTGTCCATAGAACTAGTTTTTATGCTGCCTCCTTCTCTGTTCAAGCTGTACAACTCTGGAATGCTCTGCCGTTATTTATTAAAAAGTCCTCTTCCCCTTCTACATTTAAATCTAGAATAAAAACTCATTTCCTGTCCGAGTGTTACCAGGAATCGATCTCTCATTAAATTATTGTGTAATTTATGCATCAGACTGTAGTATGTAAGTATATAAATATCTACCCAAGTATATGTGTATTTTTTTTTTATTACATCAGAATGTGTACCTACATAAGTGTATATATTAATATTAAATCTATTTAAGTTCATGTAAGTTTATTTTAATATAATCGTCTTTGCTTGTAGTTTATTATTGCTTGCTTTAGTGTTTAATGTTTCATTTATTTTTAGTTTGTTTTCTTGTAATTCTCTTGTTATTAAGCACCTGACCAATCTTCCATATCTTAAGTTTTATTTCCATCCAAAGGTTGCCTGGAAGAGATCGCTTCTTAGCGATAAGGCCGCCCATTGTACATTGTTAGGTACTTAGTTTTTTCTTAAGTTGTTAATTGTATCGTATTTTAGTGTACAATAAAGAATTTTCATTCATTCATTCATTCATTCATTCATTCATTCATTTTTTAAGAACTAACATAAAACATACGAAGTATTAGATCTCTAGTACGTTTTTAAACCCTCAGTCTATTAGTCAGTTATGATACTCCAGTTTCCATTATAAGCTCATTCTCGTGTGCGCTAACTTTGTTCAGCAAAGTGATGAGACTCGCACGAAGCTTACCGAACTTCGCACACGACAGTCTAAACTGTTGAGTATGAGTTTATACTGAGGATTGACGATTTACGAGTATTTTAGCAATAAAGTGACGTTACTCGCAAAATTAAACTTGACTGAATTGACTAATTTTTGTGTAGCATGTAAAGTCACATTTTGTAAGCCCATCGTTAGTTATTAACGATTACAAAATGTGACTTTACTCTAAGAGTTAGCAAACATATTTTTATAAAAGGCCTCTCATTCTGCTACGGGCTTAATTTATCATTACAACCAGCTTAGATGCTTACTTAGATCGTTTGATTGATCGTTGAAGTAAAGTGAAATTCTGAGCGGTTCTGACTAGCTTAGCCAAGCATGACGCCTGATGGAGCTCTTAGGCGGCCGAAAAAAAGTGTCACCACCACCACAGTTAGCACATAGGTACTAACATACTTAGGTACTACATATATTATTAAAATAATGATTTGAAAGCTGTCGAGAACAATCAACTGCTGAACCTTTATTTATTTATTGTGTAGAAAAGTAAATATATATTGGTACTTTTAAGATGCTGCAATAATCGACAATTTCACTTAATTGTGAAATAATACGAGTATTACAGAAATAATACTTTTCTACTTAAAACATTTTCTATGCATTATACTTACACAAAAACGCAACATACATTTCTGACAGTTGGATAAACTAAAATATTTACGTTTACGTCGCTCATTTTTACTTAGCCTCGTAAAACTCAGTATTTTACATGATAAAGAATGAACTGATTTCAAAAGAAGTGTGTCAGGATCGTAGCAAGTGGAGATCCGTGGTCTCTGCCTACCCCCATGGGAAAGAGGCGTGATTTTATGTATGTATGTATGATTTATTTTGAATATTTATCATAAAATGTAAGAATACACTGAGAAGAATAAACTGAGAAAATGAAGAATTTCCATCTCGATTCGCGCGTCGTTGATAAAAAAATAAGTATTAACTGTTGTTGATAAAAATGCGTTCAAGATCTTTCCTATGGTTTATACAATGTCAGGTGGCAATTTTTGTGCGGGTAAAGTATCTTGTTAAGTGTACCTACTTAGTCTTAAATGTAGTGCCTGGGACACTGTTAAGATTGAGTAGGCTTGCCCAGCTCAGCTTAACCGGCTATATCCACGTGGAGTGACTAAACAGCAAGTTTCCTCGCGACATTTTCCTTCGCCGTTTAGAGCTTGTGTTAATACGCATTATCAATTTACGCGTAATAATCTTAAATCAAACCTGCGACCCGCGGATCGAAAGTCAAGGTACATCTCACTCGGTCAACTCTCAGAAAATATATTAAAAAAAGAAACAAGAGTTGTCAGTTCCTACATGTTTTTATTAGAGTACGATATTTATACGTGAGTAATTTCCAGTGTGTTATTATGAGCAATGGAGTTGCATCTGGGTGTCAAGATGAAGTCCGAAACACCAAACTGCGCTCATAGACTAAAATTGTTGAGGTGGCTTCAAAGGTCGCTACGCTCAAATGGAACTGGGCAGGACATGTCGCATGCCAAATGAGCTGTGGGTAAAGGTATAGTTACCGATTGGCAACCCGACCCAGCTAGAAGGCGACGCGGCAGATCAAAACGAAGATGGCAGGACAAACTCGGTCAATTCTTGATGGAATGGAGGCTTGTGGACTTTTCCCGGTAGTGGGACACTAATAATATTTTATTTAAAACTTCTAAATGATATCTTCTTTCTTTCTTTCTTTTATAACAATAAATAACATACGTAGTAGCAGCAATGGGTCTCGATACTATTACTTGATTTAACTGGATAGTCAATTTTGTTTCTAGGAATGCCTGTAGTCTAGGGGTTCGGTGGAATGTAGTAAGTAAACTTTACGTAAACCTCTGCCTGGATAGTAGGTTTGCGTAACCGAGCCGAAACAACCACAAAGTGTATGAAACAGTACGGTCTCTGTACCATCGCAGTAGAGTCGTGGCCCATACTATATATTTGTATTTTCTTTTGGTCAATAAACATATTGAAATATAAAACCAAGGACCTAAAACAGTAGAAGGAGGAAAAAGAGGCCTGCAGTGGGAAAAATCAGGCTCATAAATAAATAAATTATATTTTTTGATTATAATACCTACTATGATTTGTTTTGCTAAAAATATCAAATTTCTAACCTATAAGCTCCATAAACAATCTTAAAAGTGACTTTACATTTTGCAAAAACACCAGTATTTTTTCATTGAATAGCTAGTACTAACTAGGTTTATTTTTCTAGATACTTATACTACAGATTCCGTTTTTAATAAAACAATATCAATCACGAGAATAACGCTCGTCACTAAAATTTGTCGTGCATAAACTGCGATCAATATCTGAAATAAAAATCTCCTACAACAGAAACGTGCCGTTTGGTTTGGCGCACACTGCTTCATAGAACTGTGCCACGTTAATTGCCTCCGCAAGCTTGCGCCATGCAAATTGAGATGCTGTCACAGATTGCAATACAGTTGGGCTAACACACAACTTGCTAATTATATGGTCAGAAGATAGACAATGATATCTTGCAGGAAATTACAATCTCAACGATCAATCACTACTGATACAATAACCACAAATTCAACCCCAGTAACACAGGAAACATAACTCATAGT
This sequence comes from Xanthorhoe designata, assembly GCA_963582015.1. NCBI lineage: Eukaryota > Metazoa > Arthropoda > Insecta > Lepidoptera > Geometridae > Xanthorhoe > Xanthorhoe designata. The sequence goes on from OY757045.1 coordinate 3,412,506, forward strand.
ATATAATATACTTAGATAAAAACTCGTACAGGTTCCGTAGCCTAGAGGTCAGGCAGCTCGGCTTAAGAGGCTCGCCTTGTATCTACGTAGGTTCGAATCCTGCCGGAGCTGTTAACTTTTAGCAAGCTTTTTCATTTATATGAAGTACCATAAGAACTATACTCCACAACTGTTAGATAACGTAGGTGAGTACTATTATTATCGTTGTTTACTTTATGACAAAGACAAGTGATCAAAGCCTAGACAATCTAGATCTTGTACAAGTACATGTTACACACGACACTGTTGCGTGTTAATTATTATGTCAGACGGTAACTACTATTAAGCAAACTACCAATTACAAGCTTTGATAGCAGTTTGCTGTACATAATATAGAAGTGTGAAGAGGACAACCAAAACAGACATACTAGCTTTTCAATCTATAGTTATAGCGCAAGACTGTGGAACTGGTAGTCGTATTTGAATATTTTTTTCTGTATGTTGAAAGCTTAATTTTTCGATCGTTCGTTCGTAAGAGCAAGTGACCAACTCTGGTGAGTTTTTAGGCCGCCTAAAGGCCTAGCTTACTCTTTGAGGAAATTTAAAGGCTATTTCATCACCTTAAACCATTCATACGCGCAGCCTCTAGTAGGAAATAGGCATCTTATTTAAGGGTGAAAAGTAGTTTATTTCTGGGTCATATTCGAAACAAAATCCTCACTACAAAACACTATTTCTTCTACCAAGTGCTCTTCACAAAACCGTCGTAGTTCATTAAAATTCCATAATGATTCCATAATGATCAATAAATTTTTTACTTTATTCTCGGAAGCTTTATGCCCAAGCGTATCACGTTTTATTGTTTATCGAAATAAAAAATATGTGCAAACAGAATCAAGACTTAATTAAATGAATGCAGTCTCTTGTTACGGAATACGAATCGAATACGAATACCTACGAATCCATCATAAATCGTTTGTTACGATTCGTATTTTTTTTAAGTACCTATAGTATTTAATATATCTACTGGTTAAAATACATATGTACCTACTCTTGGAATGAACAAGCCTATCTACATCGCACATTTCTAAATGCGTAAGGTTGGAACGCATTAAGTTGACTTAAGGTACGGTGTAAGTGATACTAAAAGAGGATTTTTCCGCTCAGCTAACTCGTAAATTTCTCAGGAAGGAGTCACGTTAACAGTTTTTTTTAATCTTGTATTGTTATTAGGGCTTTCAACGTTCAATATTTAACTGATATTATTTTATAAGTAAATAAATTCGTATGGTGACGGAGTTTTTAGGCAGCCTAAAGGCTACCCGCATGGCTTTACGACTAATTTGTATTATAAGTAAGTAAGTTCGTATGAGCAAGTGGCCAACTCTGGTATTTGTATTATGATTAATTATATAGACTATATCAGAGACAAAAACGGACATAAAGTTAATCCAGAAAAAAATACTGTCCTCGAGCGAAGCTGCGGCAAAAAACCAGTAGGTAATATCCATTGAAAGTATTCCCCGTATAAGTGTTCTGATTTAAAAACAAAATCAAACATAGTATGAGCCTTATATTTGGTAGTTAAAGCTCAAAATTCCACAGCTGCAAATAAACGACGTGAGTTTAAATTAGGGTCAAATTGGCAAGCACGGAACATGAGTATAATGCGAGGTGCAACAGTTTAATTAACGTCTAAATTAGTTTCTAAATTGTCCAATAGAGATCGAGTCTAGATGCCTATGGGCAATGGGACTTCGGTATTCTAAAAACGACGTTATATTCTTACCCAAAAGAATGGAATAATATAGCCCATCCTTTGGAATACGGTGTGGCTAAAACGGTCCAATCTTAGAATGGTCAAAATATAGTAACCTCCTATATGGTGTAGGGAGTCGCGTTGGAACAGGCATTAGAATCACCTAGCATGTAAAACGAAACTTAAGTGACCCTTAAGGTCCTACAAGAATAAATGATTTTTCTTTCTTTCTTTCTTTCATTCCAAAAAATCAACAAAATTAGATAGAATAACAAAACAAACAATCAAACTAGCAGTAATTTTAAATTGAAGACGAATCGCTTTTAGAGTATTTAATATTGCAGTCGATGTGCACCCACGAACATTAAGCTTCCAAAACCTCCTGATCCAAAATGGAATCTGCGTACCACACAAGCGAAGGCTACGTGTAAAGCAAGGTCGATTTTTTTTTTCGAATAAAGTCTGTTGAATAAACAGTAGATATATTTCAACAATAAAACCTCGTTATATTCATGTACCCAATTAAAATGTTCCCTGCAGCTTGTTAGTCGTTTAAGTGGGATGAACTCAGTGTGCGTTAGAATGACTCAGTTATTAAGTAGGTATATTTGTTATAATAAAGAATAAAATATTTATAAAAATTAACTTTTCTGTTTTATACAGATACTTTTGACCACGTGACTAACAGCCGGTTTCTCGAACGCAGATCATATACAAAATTAACTAATCAAAGTGACAAGTGAAAATCAACCAACCATAGAATGCCAATCCCTATACATTATTTAGCAAAAGAGATTAAAAATGTAATATGGCTAGACTAGAACAACAGGTTACGAAATCTTAGTTACGAACTTTGACAAAGCGGATGATTTAGAGAAAGTAGGTGAAGTAAAAAACAAGCATAATATTATGATCTTGAATTATAGAGATATTAAAAATACTGCTTAGTAATATGTCCCGTATACGATAACCGAGAGTGCAATATATCTCAGGCGCTCGCTAATGAAGAAGCAAAGAGCTTGTATTTCAGGCAGCGGTCGCAAGTCATATACATCGTTAGCTCAAATAAATTGAAGGAGGGTGTCAATTGCTTGATATATTTGAGGCGTTTACCACAGATTAAATAATAAAACAAGTACAGAAGCCCTACTTCGTGATAACGTTCATTTAAATAGCGACTTCTCGACTTTCTTGTTTGCAACAAAGTGACAAAATCGCAGATCGTAACAGATCACACAAGCGCTTTGTTCCTGGTGCTGTAAATCCTAAACTTGCCATTTCATTCGAATTGATCACCTTTATAGTGTATAACTCTGTTACTGACACGCGCATAACTGATTATACCAATCAATACCTTTTACATAAGTCAGTACCTACAGTAACAGTTGTATAACACGGTTATCTGATGAGCGACATCTAATTCAGCCTAAGGGTAACTTTTAAAAGTGAGGGAATTGGGGAAACGTTATACTAAATTGAATTGAAAGTCTAATGAATATCGAGATGATGATACCCACTAAAGTTATATGTCATGTTATGACGGGCTTTAAAGGTTGATTTACATTTAATAATCATCATAATCATTTATTGTTGTTTGTGAATGATGAGTAGATACATACAGTCACATGTAAGGACATAACAATGAGTTTGTAGCGAGTAAAATATCTTCTTTAAATTTATACGATTGAACGTCACCAACGACAGACAGTTTTCGAGCTTTTGCTTTGCAAATGTTCGTGAGCATTTGTAGTACGAGCATTTGTTACGCGAGTACATTCTTTTGTCAACTAAGCAGCTCTTTGCGATGTACTAAAACCACTATGGCGTAGTGGTTAAGGCCGATTTAGCTGAAACTTGGAATAATCATAGTTTAAGATCTGATATAACACAAAGGCTACTTTTTATCCGGGTTAGTACTACGCGAGCGAGGCCGTGGGCGGAAGCTTGATAGAAATATTTACACGAGTGTCACGAAAATAATGATATTAATATAATTTCCTTGGACATTCGAAATTGCATCAAAGCAAATGTTTAGGCAATTCGCAGAACTCATTGTGTCGCTCTCGGTAAGTACCTACAGTTTCACCACAAACTAATGCCACTAATGGAAATGGTAATAATATTGATAAAATAGTACCTTTTAAGTATATGCTCTGGCTGAGTGTTTTTGCTAATTGATAATAATTAATTTAGTCATTCATCAGTTTTAAATAATTAACATTTCTATTTTGTAAATATACCCCATTGGTTATGCACCGCTTGCCAAAGTAGTCATTAGAAACCATCATTATAATGTGCATCATAATTTCACAGAAAAATTATTACCTGTACTTTTTTTAATCTAAAACTGTATTTTTTTTATTGAATATGATTTCGTAAGATCAAAACTTTCTAACCTTAAAATAAAAGATAGTCCATAAGGGGCCAAAAATTTGCCCCACCCATACGAAAATAACTTAATGGCGGCTGTGGGTTCTGCTTATTTTATTCACCACATTTTTATTCCAACTAAATTGTAACGAGAATTGTTATTCCAGCGTATTAAAATACTCTTTAGCGTAAACGTCGATCTGTTGATTCGGCAATGGCCGGAAGCGAGTTTATTTACAACGAAATTCAAATAAAATGAATAAAATATTATTAACGGTTTTAACCACACAGTAAATATGTACACATCTATTTAAGGATGAATATTGAACGGAATAATGTTCTCAATCGAAATAATCATCTACCTATGCCTATCGAATGATTATACAGAATAATAAACAAATAAAATAAATAAATATCCTTGGACATTCCACAGTGTCATCTAGTCCTAAGCTAAGCAATTTGTGAAACTCGGACTAACTTTTCTTAAAATTGAATTTGATAAATCAGTATTAATAAATAAGTTGGTACCTACTAAGAAGGAAGTATGCTAATCCAAACCTACTTCGAATCCTCATAAGAGTACGCACATGTAGTAGGCTAACTACAACCTGGATTTTAACTTCGAATTCTGATATAATCATTGTTCAAAGATTCATTCATTTTATTCGGTAGCAATAACCTCAGGGTGGCCACAGATACAATATATTACCGCGATAAGCCCAATTACATTTGTCAGCGAGCATTACCGACGCTTCATGTAAATTGCTACTTTGTATGTTGGCACTTCGCCCGACCGGCACTGGTTTTTATGTTTTAAGGAATATGATAACCATCCATGCTGATTTTCACGATACAATGAAATATAATCGCGACTTTTTCTCAAGTAACTGTAAAAAATCTAATAAACTTGTTTTTTTTTTAATATTTACTTGAGGCTCTACAGTTTTTACTGTTTTTTTTCTATTGTGTATAAAATAATGGTAAAGGAATATCTAAATAAATAAATTTGAACATCCACACAGTGAGATCTAGTCCCAAGTTATGCAACGTTATGGTTACCAAATGACTACATATTATGTATATTTTTAAATAAATATGAAAATGAAATAAGTATGAAAGTGAATGGTAATTTTCAAAACCAATAAAAAAAATGATAGAAAATTGCACTATTAGATAGGTATATGAAAGATTATTTAAGACTATGTTGTTGTTTCATTCAAACTGTACCCGTGTGATGTCCGGTAACTACTAAAGTTTGAAGAGGTTCATTATGTTTCAATAGCAATTCAACTCAAACAGTTTATAGTTTGTCTAGCATCATGGCTAAATTAGTACTGCGTCAGAAGTGTTAGTTCAAACTACATTTAATATCTATGTATGATGTACGTAATATTCTAAAAAGCTTGAATATCCTACTTCCTACTAATATTATAAAGGCGAAAGTTTGTATGGGAAGCATGGATGTTTGTTACTCTTTCACGCGATAGCTACTGGACGGATTTGGCTGAAACTTGGAATATACATAGTTTATGACCTGGAATAAGAAAAAGACTACTTTTTTTTATGTAGGTATGTGCGACGCGAGCGAAGCCGCGGGCGAGTAAGCTTTTAAAAATATTATTTTCGTCTACATCGCAGCGAACCGCGTAGCACTTCACTCGTAGAGGGTCTACGCTCGTAGAGTGACTACGGCGTAGTAATAATTACGTTTCGTTTTAACGCTAGAGCAAAAGTGCTTGCATAAAAACTCAAAGCACTTTAGCTTACTTAGTTCTTGAATATTAACCTCATTGGTTCTTGACATAAAATGGACAAGCGCTAGAAGCTAAAATTTTGATGAGTACCTACCTAAGTACTTATACATACCTTTTTAGAGGTTGATAAAACGAAATCCAACATGACAACGATAGTATCCAAGGTGAGGTAGACATTAGGTACCTCAGATCTTTTAGGCATTCAAGATGTCCAAAGGGTAGTCAGTGGCATGTCCAAACATTGGTACATTGGTACATTTCATACATTTTAAGTTGTGAGCTAGGCTTTCCACTTTAGATAGCTAACTGGTTCAATTGGAGTTTGTGATAGCGTTAATATTTTTTTCGATAAAAAATCCATTGATAAAAGATATTTTAATTAAAATTCATAGCTAGATAATCATTGTATAATAGCCCAAGGGCCAAAATTTACGTATTACGATACGTTTACGTACATTTTAAGAATTTGCTGAAAAATAGACAGACATTTTCTCAAGTTTATTGCGTTCCTATAAGGCTTTGCCTGAACAAAACCTCATTCCGAGAGTACTTAAAAGAGGATTGCTACTGTTTCTGTAATTGCTAGCTATTCCCACTCTGAATTTAGTATTCAACTTCGCACTTTTATCTAGAAGGTGCCCAATCTAAAATGTGTAACAAGAATATATTCTGATCGGCCCATACAAAATATAAAACTTGTTAACTAATAATTGAATACTGGCATTATAAAAAAATTTAAACCTTATATTTATTTGTAAAATGAAATGATTGAATGAATAGTTTAATTTTGACTAATACGGTTATTTTAATTCACTTATTGTCATAATATCATAATCAACTGTCTGGCGAGATTTTCCACCAGCCTAACAACTTACTTGGACTGAATTGGTAAATAAATTTGGACTAAGTCAAGAATGGTTATGCGACGAGCTTGCGATAAAAAATGTAATAAGGTTACTTGTACAATGTACATCATAAACAGAAGAATTATATTGTTTCTATTCTATTCTATTCAATTTTCAGCATTCTATTGTTTTGAAATAGTTTTGCTACCCCCTGTATACTATTAAAGCAAAGGCTATTTAAATGCAGGCGCAGACTTATTTGAGTTGAGGGTTTTTGCAGAGGTTGGACTTAAGTTTCTATTCAGTTTTATTCATTTCATAGTACGATACTAGCTGCATTCTAGAATAGGCTTTGGTTTAGTTGCTTGTCAGACCTAAGACTGTATATTATATTATTTATACGTATTAAAATCTTAATTATTACGATTTGTAGACTGGCGCAAATAAGACTTAGTTGTAAATTACGTGTAGAGATAAGTATAACAGTTTAGGGGAAACATATGTGTATCGCACAGACTTTGAGTCTAATTTAGGCATCAAACTGTAAATAAAACTTTAATTATAACTTATTTGCACAATCGATTCCAAAAAGAATTCATAAATTTATCTAATAAAGTACAAATAAGATTGAATATTTTAATAAGTATTAAAATAATCCACTGAAACTTTGTAAATAAGTTGACCGGCTGAGTTTGTTAGAGACGTCCAACTTTTAATGTAGTAAGGGTCTTTGTCTTTTTTTATTACATTAAAGTCAGGGGAAACAACGGGAATCAATAAATGTAAATTTATTTAGCTTCATAGAGTGATACTTCACTGATATCTCTTAATTAGAAGTGTAACAAGTATTACATTATTGCAATAATGTTTGATGTATGCACTTAAGATGGCTACTACCTAGAGATCATTTACAACGATCCCTAGGTGGCTCAACTGATTCCAATCGTAAGTATTTTGTATTTTTACAGTTATTTAAATAATGTAGTAAGTTGTTTATAGTTTCTGTAAATAATGTATCTTCTTCTTCTTCTTTCGGTGCCTCTCCATTAGGTACTGAAGGTTAGCTGTCATCTTGCTAAATTTTTCTCTGTCTAGTGCTTGCCTAAACAGATCTTCTACTTTCTATACGCCTGTCCACTCTCTAATGTTGCGAAGCCATGATGTTCTAAATAAATGTATATTACATTCACATTACAATATCAACATTCACTTCTCGAAATTGCAGTTCGTAAAACTAATACAGAAAACTCCAGCGTCCATTATGTGAGATTTCAAACTGTATACGAGTATGTTGTGTTTTGACGTCTAATTAGGTCGGACACTAAACCCTGAATGAAGCTGAAAGGGCTCTTTAGCAGCCTTTAGTGTTGCCTTTAGTACTGAGAAGAGCTGTAAAGCGACCCTTGGCTTCATTTCGCGACGGACTCGGCTTAAATACCGCGCGTAAACCACGGATAAAATATTACTTGTATTTATTTTGAAATTTCAACGAGATATGGGTTATTGTGTTGGTTGACCGGCACCAATTAATATTTCAAGTTTCAGCCAAATCCGTTAGATAGTTTTTGCGTGAGAGAGTAAAAAAAACATAAATACAAACTTAAGTATATAAAGGTAACATGTTATATTGGTATTCGATGGTACGATCTTCGGACGTCGATACACATAAATACGTTTTTGGCAAGCTCAACTTGCACATCGCCATTTTGAAATAACGAAACAGTTCACTTTGTGCCAAAGGATTGCACACTATGCCTCCCTCGCTCAAAGGCGAGTGATTAGCTGGATCAAGGGTATTAGCCGGGATGAAAGAACCGGCCGTAATGACTATTTTGTCGAAAGAGATTTTGTACAGCGTTTTTCTTGGTGTGCTTTTTAATTCTTATTAAAAAGCTTATACTTGCAGCTAAGAGCATTATTTTTTATCTGGTGCTTTTAAAGGGTTAGCGCAGTGGCTGGCATGCACGTGCCACAGAACGGACCAGTCAGACTGTCAGATATATGGTCCGAAAATACTTAGGCCTACCTCAATGTACCTATGTACGTTTATGACTTTCTATAAGTACCCGTTTAGTAGTTACATTTAAACTCGACGCGCAACGCTCATGCCAAATTTGGGCATTTCAATAGAGTTGGCCATCCTGGTTCTTATTCATATAAAGGTTTTCAATTTCTTCATCTCTTCCAAATTAAAATGAATCCCTTGACAATAATCATTACCTGTTAAAAAAGACAGCCTTCTCATCGCAGGAAAGGGATGGTTGCCCGAGGTATCGAGCAGGTCCAGTTGGTAAACCTCCCCTCGGATCCTGTACAGCTTTCGATGGAAGTCTTCGATGGTCGGGGTGTAGCTGTCCTCGAACTTCGTGCCCAGAAACCTGGAGACCAGGGAAGTTTTTCCGACGCGGGCTGACCTGATTAAGAAAAGGTAAACTAAGTTCTTATTGTACATTTTGTGATGATTTTCATCGATTTCTGAACTTTATTTTGGTTAATCGATTTTCTAAGCTAGATTTGGTTTGATTTTGGGTAATTGTCTGAATCTTTGAGAAGGAAGGCAACTGTGCCGAAATTCTCCATTCCAAATTGGTTAGGAACGTATTGTACCTATTATTTGTCATACTAATAATAGCAATTTTTTTTATAAATAGCACAAAGTACTTACTACGGCAACTTTATGTTCCGATAATTTAGAATAAAAAGAAATGGATTATGTACCTACCCTATTTAGAATCACTGTCATTGACTAAAATTTCAAAAACATTCTTGTTCATTCGTTTATTTATTCCAAGGATAATCCTATAACTCATTTACGTAAAACTCAATTTTCTTGACTCAGCTACTATTTTGCACAATCATCTATTTAAGTCCAGTCATCAACCTTCTAATATTATTAGGTATTGTGATCTAGAATATTACAAGTATAACTTCACATTTCGGCTTGACGTCGACTTCTGGGACACCCTGTATAGCTACACTTTCTTTTTAAGAGAAACTCAGCATGTCGAAACACCTAGAACCAATACACGTTTCCTAAATAGCGTCGGTAAACATTAGAGTAAGTACATGCTTCGTAATCCTAAACTAAGTTTCAAAGGAGTTTCTTGAGTTATTTAACACGTCTTCAGAGACAAAATCATGCAGTCCTAAGCAAACAGAAGATCTAACAAGATAATGCCTAATAACTTGGTGTTTGCGGAGGTAACCTTGTATGCACAAATTGACGGTTTTACACTTACATAGGTCCTTAAAGGAGTCTTACATTTAGACCCGCATAAATAAATCAATCCTTGGACATTCCACCCAGCGTCATCTTCTCAGTCGTCATCAGTCTTTTATAATATAGTGAGAGCGTTTTTATCTCCGCTGTAGATGATAGGTGGTATACACAGCTCTACAGTTAATAGTTCAGAAGGAGAATAAAGCACATAGATGATTGACCATCACAAAACACCAAAAACAGTTCATAAAAGTAATTTCTTTATCAATCACAATTTTCACAATTTTACAACACACCAAGACGAATTACCATGACAACCCATTTATTACCTCTAACCTGTCAGTTTCTATCAGGCGCGAGAGGAATGCACCAAAGAGAATGTATTAACCTATGCAACGCGCTCGGCATAGAAACAGTAAAGGTTTTCAACTCAATGCTTTCGAATGGCGCGCTTAACAATATTTATGTGAAGTATTTATGTGGAGAGGATCCCCCCACATCCGCTATTTATCACTAATTAATTAATAATTAATTCGATTTTTAAATTTTTCAAAACTTCGTAAATTAAGTTATGGAATAAATAAAGGCTTTTTTATTATATTTTATTTTATTTATCACTAATTAATAAAATATTTGTAAGAGCTTTTTATATACTTACACTTTTCTTGGAAATTGTGAACTTATCAATAATTAATAATCCTAAACATACGAAGTCAGTAACAAATTTCTGAGATACAAAATTATCAATTAGTTTAAAGATCGGCACGTAATTTTCTAGCTAAAACACAATCACTTCAAGATTTCAATTAGTGTTAAATTTTGATTAACATTAATTACTTGTCATGGAACCAAAGCTTTCAGTAATTAGAAAATAAATAGCCTGAATAAATAACATCTGTATTTTAGTTGGGGCACTAATTTACTCGGCCAACACACGGCTAAACACGATGAAAGAAGTAAAAGTAGTTGTTGATACAAGTGCAAAGTCTAGTATACTCTTGAGGCATCCTTCCTTTTACAGTTACCTCGCTAACAAATGGTAATGTCTCGCTAGGGACAGACGTAACTTCTATCGATTATACCGTTTACGTATTTCGATGCAAATATATAAAAGTACGAGAAGATAAAAATACACTTGCTACCAATTTTATAACTTGCATAGCCTTGATGAAAATCCCGATGTCATCAAACTTTTGACAAAAATTTAAATTTTCAAAATAAAAAACCTTGCTACATACGAGTACTTGTTTTACACGTCATTTTTGAAGTTTTAAATTACTCGCAAGTAGATGTTGGTTTGCGCTTTGTTAGAAAGTTACAGTTAGTGCTTTGCCACACTAGACAAAAAAGTGTGGCAAAGCACTAAGAGTTTAGAAAAACAATTTAAAACTTCAAAAATGACGTGTTAAACAAGTACTCGTATGTACTTAGCAAGGTTTTTTATTTTGAAATTTTAAATTCACTAGAACTTTGGGTGCTGGATGTAGAAAACAATGTGACGTTGCAGAATAAAATAATTTGATAATAAAATAGTTAAAAAAACTCCCCAATTATTAAGAACGACTATGCAAGCTATATCACGTTTGCTTTTGTCAATAGAAGCGGAATTTTGCAATCAAATTGTAAAAAGTAAATCTCTAGACGAGTTTCTTTCAAGTTCCGACTACTAAGTACTCTCTTGCAAGGATGCAGGTAAACAAACCCCTCAGGAAGTCTCGGCCAAAGACGAAATAAATATTGAAGTAGTGCTGCCGTATCTCGGGTAAATAAAAAAGACACTCTTGTGTGACTGTGACTGAGACTTGAAAGATTTTACTAAAAAGATCTCATTTCTGGGTCAATTCTGAATTCAGTTGTAGCAAGTTGTAGGTACTTTAAATCTTACGCAACTTATTATTTTATTTCCATTCCAGTGTTATTAAATATTCCATGACTTTTATTTTCACACTGGCACAATGGTATGGGTGGGATATTATGTATATGTATATATAATTCATTGTGTTTGTGTACCTTTATCTCATAACTTGAATAATAATATTACTTAATAGTGGCTAAATGCACAAACCGTGCGAAGCCAAAATAAAGAGAAATAATACACCATTTCTTAAATGGAATTCCAAGTAGCACAATGTAATATGTACCTATAGATCGTTTGTAACGATCCTTAGGTGGCTCAACTGGTTCTAATTGTATTTTGTACAGTTATGTAAATATGCAGTAGTTGTAATTTTTATTTACAGAAACTAGAAACTAGCAGTAGTTTAGTTTCTGTAAATAAATTACTTACATAAAACTTATGTAGGTACTTAATGAAATAATTATAGTAACTACGTGCTGTCTTTTTGGATGTGGTTGCTGATTGTTATTATTATTTTCATTAAACTGTAGTGTTTAGTGTCGTGTCTTCATTTCTATTTCTACAGAATCTAATTTCTTCATCGCAGATCATAATGTTATCAGTCCTTAATAAGTGTGCAAAGTTTAAATACATTCCGACGTCATAAAGTGAGTGGTACGTTTAAAGATCATGTTTACCGCTTAAGACCCGCTGAACTGACGTGATGTTTACAAAGCCTTGTTTGTTATTTTGATATTCTAGATTTATTTATTTCAATGACCTCAGGCAAAGCCATTCAGAGTAAAATTAATGGTCTGTTCTCGACAGCTTAATTTAAGTTTAAAAATCCAGACATCCAGACAATAGCTTGTAATAGAGACAAATGATTACTTCATACATAAAACAAAATAGACTATGACCCAAAATAATTTAATACGAGCTAATAGTGGCAATTCTGAGTGTTGCAAAAGCTAAACTAAGCTAACTAAAATTGTTGCCGTCCCTTTCATAGCGATGGAAATAAAAAGTTAATATTAACTCGTTAATATTTATGGCTTAAAATAATTAGACCTTTGCCCAGCAGTGGGACATAGTAGGTTACTAAAAAAAATATCTTGGTATTCCAAGTGAGAGTTCAAACTAATATAATAATTACAATTTAATGTTAAATACGAGTATACAGGTTTTTTACCTAATACATAATTATTGTAGGTACTTATATAAAATGAAAAGAAATAGTGATCACTATTTACTTATTCCCAAGATGCGGTAGATAATATTATTTCAGATCTTTAGGCATTTTTAGATCTGTAAAAACGTCTTAGGAGGATAGGTAACCAGACGTAGGTGCATGCCCACATTATTTTTCAGAAGCAAACATTCTAATTATTTATATCTAAAACCAAATCTGAAATGACATCAAAGTAACCCAGAATCCCGATGTCAATAGATCTATATTGATTGGCATGACGAGTTCATTGTTTATGAACTAACAAAGTAAAGCTCTGTTATAATACACACCAAATATTGAACAACAAATAAAGGCTCTTCAATGTCATAGAATATATTACTAAAGTTATCAAAAATTATACCGTGTTCGTGTAGGCCGAGGTTGCACGATCAAGTTTCTGTCTAGGTACAATTTATAAAATAAAATTCGCAAAATAATATTTTTTTTGTACTAAATAACTAATTTGTATTAGTACTTAGGTACCTATTTTGTGTCGTAAATATATGTGTATTCTATTCTGTTATGTAAGTCATGCTTTGGAACATTTTAAACTTTAAAACGAACGTACTACGTTATTCATATGCCTCGAGTTTTCTCCCATAGCAACAAACTACACGTTCAATAGAACGTAACTTTGCCCTCCAAAGTTTGACACATCAAAAGTTTTCTCTATATTAAAAAGTTTCTTCCCTGCTGACTCCCCGACGTAAAGTTTTTTACGTAAAACAATATTTCAATTCTTTATTGTAAATATGAAGGAAAGTTTTTTCGATTTCGATTCTAATTTGTAGTTTCTTGTCGAAATTGTTTTTTGTTCATACGCTTTATTCATTAAGTGTCATTTACACGATGCAAGATTCTTGCCTTTTGCATACAATAAAATTGACTATAATTGATGACTTGCATGGTCTAACTAAACAACAGTTGCTTACTTACAATTATTGATCGTCAATTAGGTGCGCGTAATTATTGCATTTAATTATTACTCTGGTACGTAGGTACTACAAGAATACGGCAGCATGTAAATGATACTTTATTGTTACACAAATATTTGATAAAGAAAATTGATAATTATATTTGGCCTGGCCTCATTCATACAAAAAACAAATATTACCTACTTAAATCTCTTAGGCTTCCTCTTAGAACTTTAAGTACCTAATCAGCAAAATCGTTTAAGTTAGAAGTCTAAACCACATTATGATATTCACGTTACGAATGCGAAGATTTTTTCATAGGTCGCAGGGAGCTAAACAGGTGTCAGGTGTCTACTAAAAATCATTAGTTTAAAAAAAATGGTAACATAATTATTATAGCATAGGTATTAGGTAGCCATAATGATGACCTTGGTACGTTTGGTAACTAGGTAATAGATTATATTTATTTTATATGGTCCTAAACAGTTTATACTCGTACCTATCCGTCAGTCACCAGAGTTGGCCACTTGCTCATACGAACTTACTTACTTTATTGGGAGAAATGTGGAACGTTCGCAGTGGGTACCCAACTTTAGGAGTAGAGTAATTAGCGTACCTACTAACTCATAATCCACACGGTTAATTATAAACTTAAGTACGCTAACTACCTCCGGGAATAAATTACGACACGAGGTGTAAATACGTATTGCGAGACGCGAGTAGTTTGACTGAATGTTGATAGTGATTATGGTCTTTTAGAGACAGATATAAGTATCAGTCTCTATTATAAAAAAAGTAAGATTAGAACAAAATAAAATAAGTAGGTATATAATAGTGGCAATTCGGAGTATCGCAAAAGCTAAACTTAACTAACTAATAATGTTGCCGTCTCTTTCATAGCGATGGAAATAAAAAGGATGGCATTAATTTTAGTTAGTTTAGTTTAGCTTTTGCGACACTCCGAATTGCCACTAATATACTAGCTGCGCCCCGCGGTGTTACCCGCAGTGAATAGTTCCCGTCTCCGTAGGAATACCGGGACCAAATTTCATTTTAATCCGTCCAGCCGTTCGAGCGTGAAGAAGTAACAAACATTCACACTTACATACTTACCTAGACAATTACACAATTACACACTTGCTCACACAAACTTTCACCTTCATAATATTAGTGTGATAATGCAAACAACAATGTATGTAGGTATACAACCAATTATTATAAGCCTGACGTTTCCCACTGCAGGGCAAAGGCCTCCCTTCCCTCCCTCCACTGATCTCTGTTCTGTGCCTGTTGGAGCCAGTCTTTATTAAAGGAGTCAAGCTCATCTCGCCATCGCCGCCTGGGTCTACCACGTGGCCGTCGTTGTTGGGGCACCCATTCTGTTGTTAACTTTGCCCATAGTTGTTGGGGCATACGACTCACGTGTCCTGCCCAGTCCCACTTGACATATACAACAAATGTCGTATTATATTCGTTGCCAGATTTTCACTAATAATAAAAATATATACTTACTTACCTAAGATAAAAATTACTCTTCTTTTGAATAAAAATACTAAATTGACTTTGACTTCGAAATCGCAATGTCTCTATTCAGAGCAAACAACTTGGTATTTAAAAAGTCAAAGGTAATTCTGAAATTAGATTAAAACCATACGATCCTTTAGCGTGGCTGTTCAGCGAACTATTAATTAAAATTCAACGTTTATGAATTTCCTAGCGCGTAGAACAACATGAGAATGAAACAGTGTTTTTGTACATTTAAATATTTAGCATGCACGTAGTCGCGTGTTGAAGCGAAGTGCTGAGTATTTTTTTTTGTGAGAGCGCAAAATAATTTAAAACGACACATGCACTCGGTAGACGTGAAGGTGTTACATTTCAATGACCCTTGTGGCATTGTGGGCGAAAGCCCGCTTGACACGCAAAAGGTTGTTGCGGGTTCGATCCCCGCCGCGGGACCATTGTATGATCTACAAATATTTTTGTTTTGAAACTGGGTGTTTTCTTTGTATAATATGTATTGAATCATGGTTTTTAAGTGTTATAAAAGTCATCTGGTTACTATAATACAAGCATTAAGTTGCATAACTTAGATAATGCTGTGCCGTATGTATTTTCATTTTAGGTGGATTTCTTTACCGTCAGAGCTCGGCATAATTTTTTGGTTTACCGAATAAAAGCAATTCTGTTTGTTTGTGCTCATTGTTACCACTTTTATGACTCGTACTGAAGTAGTCGTAAAGTAAGCATATTTAGAAATAAAATTACTTTTCCTTTAAAAAAGACGAGAGAATGTAAATAGCCTGAATGCAATGTTTTTGGAAGCTGTCTTTTTATATTCTGGCAACACATTTACAGTAGCCATTTCTAAATAGTACTTGTGGTGGAGGCGAAATGGCATCGTTTTACGGTAGTAGTGTGGTTCGCGACAAACTCGTCGCTTTTATTGTTGCTATTGTGCTTAATTACCATTGCTTTGTGCAACACTATTGCATTTTTGTACGTAAAATTTAAACATTTTGTGTTTGCAGTTTTCGCAATTCCTTGTACTTTTTTAGACGGCGAAAAAAAGGATTAAGGTGTTCAAGTAGATAAGAATATTTTTTATAATTGTATTTTGTAGTTATTTTCTCAACAAGTAAATATAATGCTTATTACCACTATATTAAGCACAATAGGTGCCTTTTTGTCGTAATAAACTAGACTACCATTTGTATGCATAGGTAGGTACCTATATTATTTTTTAAGATTTACTTAGGTTGAATATTCTGCTGAACGCTTTTAAACATAGATATTAGCTGAAATCTCAAATATTTGCAGAGCTCTCAAAGAACAATCGCATTAAAATTGTAAACGGCGCTCATGTGCGGTTTTAATCATCCTTTCCATTTAATTATTTGAAAAGGCTAGACGCTAGCATGGCAATACATCTTGTTATGGTAATCTGCCGTAGACCAGGACCTGCTTAGTGCCAGGACTGCCGATCTGAGGGCCTAGCCAACCGGCATTCGCTATGAAGCGATTCGATTTCTATCATCGCTACACTCCGCTATTACTCCCTTGACGAATTCTTCTGTTATAGAGACATACAATTATTTTAGCAATTAATTTTCAATAATCATTATTTTATTTTAATTAAAATTTTATCTCATCAATGAAATCAGTATAATATTAAACTTTGACATAGGAAACTACTAACATTTAAATTTGTTGATTGTAATGTTGGTACCCACTCATTTAATTAATAAGTATTTGCATGCCTAAGTAGGTAGAACATAATTGGAAAATTACCCTAGTCTAAGACCTATTTGTTAAACATATGTTCTTGCAAATAAAATTATCTTTATCTTTATCTTTATCTTTACACCTTTGATTTGACATTTCTGATCGCTCAAGTTTTCGTCATCGAATGTCAATTCCTATACATTTTTTTTAGTTTCTAATCGAAAGCGATTGTCGAAATGTAACATGGCTAGGGCCTCAGGTGCATCAATCAGTAGGTATTTTTCGTTACGTAAATTTTATAAGCCCTTCGACACGAGTCATTGATGAAGGAAAATATTGTGTTAGCTGACATAAGAACAAATAAGCGGAGTTTCATCTTATCAATGTTCCAAGTTACAGGTCCTTTTAAGTTGAACATAAATATTAAATATTGATTCATTCATCAAGTAAAATGTAAACGCTTATTGGTATGCTGAATGCAATTCAATATATCAAATTTAATTGCAATTTCCGAGTCTACATGTGTTGTTATTTCTCAGTAGCTGGGGTGGTTTCCGATACTAACGATTATAGAGTTAGCATGCACAAAAGCGCCTACGACAAAGGGTCATGACTGGTCACGACATATTTTTTGCTAAGCGTATTTTAATTCATTTTGTATAATTTATTGCTGGCCTGGTGAGTCAACACCATAACATTAATACGAGCACTTAATGATAAAAAATAAGATGATTTTATTATTGTACTATGTATTATTACGTTTATTCTAATAATAACTGGTGATTTGGTGATTGGGTCTCCCTGGTTTAAAAAACCTTCGCTCGCTCGATCAAACGCCCCGCTGGTTCCAATCCTGTATGTAAGTAACAGTGATCGCGCTTTTTCATATAATATAAAGGAATTAGGTATACCTACCTACATAAACAAAACACAGAGCAAAAAAATATTTAACAATAAAAAACGTGTAGAAGTAGGAATGTAGGAAGGTAGACCTACACAGGTTACTAAAGGCGACTGTACCAACAAGTACCTTTGCTTAGAGCACGATACAACCTACATTCCATTGAGTATTTACGAATAAACCTGCAATAAATCAACCTAGTCGCGACAATACAACAGTTTAGCACAAGTTTATAACGCAACCAATTCGCCAGCAAAAACGCAAATGTCAAAAGGTTATTAACCTCGTCTTGGGTTTTCTACTGGAGTGGTTCGAGATCTAAGACGAAAACATTAGCTTTTCCTATCCACAGACTAACACAACAAGCTAATCAAACAATAATACAGAGGAACGCGCCGCTATACTTTTGTGATTATATCCAGGTGATATCGATTGCAATTAATTGATTTTTACTTAATGCAATAAATTATATAATACTGCATAAATACTGCTAAATATATTTAGGTAACATTATACCCTTTATGTAAATTTAATTAGATCCGCCCTTGATTAGGTATCACAACTACCGAAATATAACTTTGGTCACAGCGAGATATCATCACAAAACAGTGCTTTGGGTTCCTCTAAATTACAAATTCCATGTCGATCGGTTAATGTGCATGATAACAGTATGAGTTTGCTGCCGAATAGTCGACATATGACTACGCGAGGCACCTTAGAGAATAATCCTTAGGTACTCATTTCGACTCTATAGTACTTTTGTGTCTTGCATTAACTCGTAAAAGGTCTATGGCAATTACGCCTAAATGTTTTAGACTCTAGATTCCAACAGATTTAAATTTATTCTTTTGAAATTGTATTAAAATAAATTTCTTTTTTTTTTCTATCGAGACTTACTGAAACATTTAAAAAAATAACCATTCGGTCCTGTCGTTCTCAAGTTATGCGGAAACCCAGATCTCACTAACTTTTGCTAAAAAATACATTGAAAAACAGCAGCAACTAGAGATTGAAGTCAGAGTACCACTACACTCGTACACAAAGAGGTCTAAACCCATATTATTATGTATCTTTCGATTATCTTATTTATTGTTCGAAAACTATAAAATTGTCTACTCCATGACTCTTTTTTTTTATATTCTGTAATAATCTATGAATTATTTCACCTATAAAATTAAGGTAGGTATAAGTAATAAGGTATAATAAACATACAATAATCGCAAGTAATTGTGACAATAGTAAGGGCTCGTGCACACAAATTATAGTCCGATATGTCGAGTGAGATTAATGGTCGTGTCGCCTTTGATCACTCGCCTGCAAAATTGATACATTATTCGATAGGTTTCAACGAATAGCACTTTTACATTAGTATTTTGTAGCAATTCCACTGAAAGTTTTATGCAAATATATCAATGATACTTATATTATGAAATAAATAATAATAGAAATAAGAGATTATTATATTGCCACTTCACTTTATTTTTTCAAAAAGCCTGTTAACCTTAACATTTTGAAAGATCGAAATTAGATTATAATTTACGATAGGTATAGATACGAGATTCCGTAGAGTTTAGACAATTAATATACAGGGTGAGCTACATATCCTGTCGCTGAAAGAAGTTAATTATTATTTTATTTTAAAAGTAAGTAAGTAATGGTGGCTATTGGGGATGTCACCAAAACTAAACTAAACTAATTTGGCAGCTCTAAAACTGATGCCATCCTTTTTATTTCGATCGTTATGAAAGGGACGGCAACATTTTTAGTGCTGTAAAATTAGTTAAGTTTAGGTTTGGCGACATCCTGAATAGCCACCAATATTGTATTAAAAGATTTCGAAAAATGAACGCCCGTTTAATGTTTTAGCAGCAACTATACCATAATCTGCTGCAAGTCAGCCTTATAACGAATTACCATTACTCAGCTGTATCTGAGATCCTCTGTTCGGGGCGTAAATCTAGATTTGGCACGTTTGGACAGCCCTCGTCTCGACACCTGAGATCTTGGTGATAAATGAATCAAGGTAAGCGCAATCATTTGAAAATAATCAACCAGTCATTGCGTACAAATAGATTAGGAGAGCAACGGTAGGCATCGTATCTCGTTGAGTGGTACTATGCCGGTTTAGGTAAAAAAATCCGGCCCGTTTAGACAGCAATTAGTTGGTTTCCGCGCGTCTCGCCTGGAACTATTTACGTGCGTGATAGTGACAGAGTTATAAGATTCGGAATGAAATGGCAAGTTTAGGCATTTATAGCGACAGGAATTAAATGTTTGTTTGAGCTGAATTGCACGTTATAGCATAGTAGTCAGAGCCGCTAATTAAATGCTTTTTTAAGTTGGGCTTGTGAACTTGTTTTATTATTTATTCTGTGGTGGTACAAAAATATTTTTTATAAGAAAAAGTTATTTGTTATAACATTAAATATGCCAACATATATGTATATGCCAACAATAAGATAGGATAATGTGGTGTGCACACAGCTTACTAAAAAACACTTTATCAGTGTGTTTCCTTATTTTTTAAATAATCTTGGTAAATGTTTGGCGAAGCATTGGGGTTCGTAACCAAACTCAAAAACTTCAAGTGAAATAAATCCAATTTTTCTATAATAATAATAATCATAACTTCAACCTAATACAGTATAATGTTTACGATCGCATAAAAATCCCGGAAAATTCTTTGAGCGTAAAATCCAATAAAGTTGATTACACATGAAAGGACTTGCGTTTTTTGCTAATGTAATGAGAAAAACGTTAAAGGCATGATTTCGCTTTATTATCAATTCCTTGATAAAATGAGGTTCATTTTACCGTTTTTATTTTACGACTAAGCACCAGTGTTTTATTGGAAACCTATAAAAACAAGAAGACCGAGGGATAACGCCGATTTATTTATCTCAGGATTTTTTTAAATTTTCTTTTATGAATACGAATAAGGGGTAGGCTGATGAGTAACTGTAATTTGATATACTTAATTGTTTATTTGCAAGAAGACTATTCGATTAAAGTTTGTAAGACAGCAATATAAGATCTCATAATAGCTTTCCACTTTCCGACCCCAAAATTAATGGGAAGAGGCAAAGACAAAGAAGAATATCTTTTAGGTATAAAAATAATCACCAGCTCTCCGACTATTCGCGATGCGATTGACGTCCAACAAATTGGATCGTTTTGTTCCGAATCCCGCTAACGGAACTATCGAGGGCGTGTGGGGAATTGTTTTTGTTTGTTATTATCAACAAGTAGATCAAATTGGAGTGTAAAGTATGCAAAATACTCCAGTTTCTACCCACATACAAAATTAAAGTGAACAGATTTATGAAATGGTTGAGTAAGGTCTTGTTTCGATTGCATTACCAGTGATCCGACACAGCTTTTGTTCCTTTTCAACCCATTTACCTTGAAAATATCATTTACGAGTACCTGTGAAGCACAGGTAAAATTAACAACTGATTTCGGCACAAGTTACAAACACAAATTTGTTAACTCTAAATAAAAACTATTTGACTCTAATTGTGTTTGTTATGAGTCTTTTATCGTCGCGAGACATGTATCGTAGCCTGTGCTTTGTAAAAAGTGAAATATGATCACGATTGTGTTCCTAGAGAGCAGAGGGCCTAGCCAACGGCTTTCGCTATGAAGCGATTCGATTTCTATCATCGCTACACCTTTGATTTGACATTTCTGATCGCTCGAGTTTTCGTCATCGAAAACTCGAGCGATCAGTCAATTCCTATACATTTTTTTAGTTTCTAATCGAAAGCGATTGTCGAAATGTAACATGGCTAGGGCCTCAGAGATATTTATTTCAGATCTTTTAGGCTTTTTCTAATCCTACGAAGAAGTCTAAGGGGGCAGTAAGAGGTATACATGCCCACATTTCGCAGACGGATTTTTGTGCTTTGTAGGGCTTAGGAGACTTGTCCTGTCCCAAAACATTAAGTACGAATGTGATTGCGAACACTCAATCTTCATTGGGCAACTCGTTTCGTGACCTCTACCCTTCAGTCCCATTTGTAACGCAGGTCAGAAATTACTTAAACTGTATGTTTTTCACGTCTTACTTCGATGGAATAGGGTCTTGTTTGCGTGTTGTGGGTGCCGTCTTATAACATTAGTATTTAATATGTTTGTTTTCTCCCCGCAGTACGCAGTACGGAAAAAGGTCTTTGGCAACGAAGTTTCACGAAAAACTCTTTCGATATACACTCTATGTTTTGTAATTGTTTACTATTTTTTTATAATATTTTAGGTACTATTTTATAATAACAAATTATTTATTTATTTATTTTATATCTAGCCCATATTGTCCCACTGCAGGGCAAAGGCCTCCCTCCCTTCTTTCGTTCCCTTTAATAATTAATACAGTACATTTATTAAGAGCAATTTCGAATTCATCCAGTTTATGAATACTAACAGATCACCCCGATTTCGCTGGGTTTCAACATGCATGATACTGCTTGTGTCCAGCTAGTATGTACTAGTCGAAATGTACATTCAAATGATGACAGCGCTGAATTGCACATAGCACTTAAGACACATAATTATATTTGACACATATACTTTTAAGAATTTTAATTAAACGTATCCCTTTATCTATTTTTTATTAAACTCGATGAAACATTGCATCTTACTAAACAATACAAGACTATTCGTTCTTCGAACTTAAAGCCAATTTCGAGCAACCTTCACACAAGTTTTCTCGTAGCTGAAATTACTTTTACCCAGTACAGGTGTTCAATTGTATGATATAGGGTGTACCCGCATCACGAAAGCTTATTATCATGGCATTCATGGCTCGCCTGATACGGAACATTACAGTAATTCCACTAAGGATACAATTGTATGCCACGCACGACCCGCGTGGTATTGCATTATGCTCGTTATTGTGGACAGTGCTGCAAAAAGGGACGGGTTTCGTGACTCAGAAATACATGTTTATATGCAGCAATGTTTTTCGCTACACGTTTTTAGGATAGTACTATCCTAAAAACGTGTAGCGAAAAACATTACTAAAACATTTACTAAACTCGCAAAACACAAATATGAAATTTCATAAAAAAACGCGATTTCTGCAGTATAGGTAAACTCTTAGTTACTCCCTTAAACATCGTCAAAGAATGTTAATTGCCTAAGATCTGAGATAATTTATATCGCGCTTTGGGCCATGTTCTACAGTCGTGATCGTGGTTGATTTTTTCTAGAAAGTCCTTATGATGCTGCATTTTCAATGAGATGAATGGCGCAGCTAGAGTCTTCAATGTGCGCCATGTTTGGAACCCCAACGTGGGTTAAAACATCTTGGATCATTAAGTATCCCAATCAAAAAAAAAAGTAAATTATAAATTCACTTATCAAATTCTCTTTAAAGAAATTTCTAATTTTTCACAATCCATTTTATCAAAATACATTTATCAATATATTTATTACAGACATGAACAAAGTTAGTAGGTAGGTATACGTAATTATTAACTAAGTATATGTGACATAATAAATTAGTTAAAGTCTAGTTAGCATACTTACCTACAACATAATGGCTTTTAAAGATGTCTTGTCCATATGGAAGGGTAGATTAAAACTGATTTATTTACTTATTTATTATTTTGCAGCTTAGTAAAGGTCCACACGGAATAGGAACTTAAGAATTCGGTGACGTGGCTCGGCAAAGTCAATCCGCCGCGCGTTCCAAAGAGCGTGTAATAGTAAGAGACGGAAGTGCCATACAAACAAAACGAACACTAGACGATGTATTAATCACCCAGTGAACAATAAGACCAACGTAACAAAACCAAACCACGACCACAGAACATATTGACCACGACATACTGCCAACATTTTTTTTTTTAATAACCTATAATGTGTCCCACTGCTGGGCAAAGGTCTCCCCCATCTCTTTCCACTTCTTTCGATCACCAGCCGCCTCCCACCACTCCTCATGGAAGGCATCTATGTCGTCACGCCAGCGTCTTTTAAAAATGTTATATTCTCTATGTTGGCAGTATCTAGGGATGTACCTAGTGACTATCGAAAATTTATCGATATCGATACCTATCAGCAGTAGCTAGGATTTTTGGATTCCATTAAATTATTAGTAGGTTTTTTTTTCATAAATAAAATAATTAATAATTAATTTAAGTAAGTATACATTTATTTGAACATCTACATAGGGTGTTTTGGGGGCGATAAATCGATCTTGCTAGGATTAATTTTTTTGCCATCCAGGTACTTTCATATAGTGACGATGATCATCAAGCTTTTGTTTATGCTTCGTCATGCTGCTTCGATTTTCTGGTAGGTTGTCTGCAACAAATATTGTTGTATTATTATACAATAAAACAATATAAAATATATTATACCTAAACATAATGGTAATAGTGCCACTTGCGATCACCCATCCAAGTAGTGACATCCATGTTTACCTACTCCTAAAAATGTACATGATTCAATTAAAAACCTAATAGGTATAAAATAAAATCTAAGTTACATATAAATTATGGTAATCCAAACAAAATAAAACTTTATAAACATAGCAAACAAACAAATTAATCATTCCAGTTTCGTAAAACAAACTATCGATATCGATAAATCTAGGTTGATAGTCAAGCACTATAATTGTTTACCTACATACGGTATGAGAAAATTTTCTTGCAAAAACTTTTACGAATTGTATCATTATTTTACCAAATTTTGGAAATAAATGGCATAAAATTGCTTACCGATCTACATATAGAGGAAATTGAGCCATAAAAATGCGTTTTTGCACTCCTTCGCGGCATGTTTTTGCAAATTTCACATTGATTTTACTCATATTACCTAAACACACTATTACACTACAGAAAACTATTGAATAACAATGTTTTACACGTATCTTTATTTATGATTTCACGCCTTAGATTAAATTTTCTGTAACAAATAAATAATTGTCAACAAACTAAAATTCGAAAGACTTCGTGAATTGACATGACACCACAGACAGTGGACAGACCAAAGAGAATGTAGAATGTAGCCCATAGAGAAAATACATCTTCCTTGATGTAGCCACAGACTAATGATGGATGATGGTGTACTTCTTCTTCTTCTTCGTTCTTACGCTCGTTCGTTCATTCTTACTATAATCCGTCTATGTCGGAGTGTCCTATTTTAGTATAGCTCTACAGAGTTGTCAGTGCTCTTCGTTATTCGAACGGGTTGAAGCCTCGTCAGAGTATATAGTTCTGTGGTTGTAGCAGCCATTAAAACTCCGGGGCGTTTCATATAATCGTCTGTTTGAATAGTACATTCGCCAGACTGGTTGTCATAGCTATTTTGCAAGAAATTTGGTTGTCTCCCGTAGTCCCAAAAATTATGACTGAAAATTGTTTTTATTCTTCACACAGTGTTGTTTTTCTGTTACTAGACCATATAAGCTATGTTTCTAACAGAAGGAAACTTAAAATATTCTAGTGTTTAATACTAAATAAATATAAAGAAAACATGTCTTCTATGATGTAAAAATATGCAAAATGCAATTCGGTTTAATTTCACTTTAGCTAAGTATTTTGAAAAAAGCTTCTGGCAGAGACGTAGATAAATGCTATCCTAATACGAATAATACCATACTATGCTGAAGATATGCACAAATTTCAAATGGTTATGGTATTACGTTTGTATGGGGCACTCGTACAGCTCCGAAGCCTTAATATAAGTATTTAAATGCTGTTAATAAGCGACGTGGGAGAATGCACTCTTTTATATAACTGTGACGTTGCAAAGACGTTGTGCTCGTAACAAGCAAGTGAAATGCAAGCAAACGTGTTACACCCTGTCTTCCGAATAAAGCGTTGCGTTTATCCCAGTGGTAGTGGCCTCATATTTCAATACATTCTAAGAGTTCTACTTATTCTGGTTTACCTACAAATACACTGTTCTAATAAAAACGGAAATTATTTTGTGGAATTTTTCTAGTGTCTTAGTTTACTTGAGAACCACATTTTGGTAATGGTTATTGATATTTATTAGCTACATTTTAAAAGTTTTCTACTAAGTATAATAATTATGAAATTATGGACGCAATACATAATAAACTGAAATCAAACCTACAAAATATCCCAATATAGAGAATGTTGTTGACTAGGTATTTCGTTTTGGATAAAAGATAAACTTACCCTAACATCACTAGCCGAAAGCAGTTTTTCGGAGGTGGCGCCGATTCTTCCCCACACCCCTGCGGTATCGAAGTGCTTGGTCCTGGAGATCTCTCCACATCAGACTCATCACCGATGCCCGCTCCTCGCCGACAGAGCCAGGACGTCCCACATTTGTCTCTACTGTCCTCAACCGGTGCTGCGAACTGGCACCTCCGCGGAGATTTAACCCTCCCAGTCGCTAAAGAAGATTTGAGAGGTGACGATGGCGCCCTCACCGGGCTCGATGTCACTCTGACAGGAGATGTCACTTTGACAGGTGACGATTGTAGAGAGAGAGCGCCCCGCTCCGACGTACCGTTCAACATTGTTGATTCATTCACTTTGTTGTCATTATGTTTTCACTCCTGTCTACACTTAGTCACAAAACACTTTGAAATTGTTATAAATGCTAAGCGGACATGTTATTTCAACCAACACGCAAACAAATTAAAAGCTCTTCTGAAATTAAAAGAGGGTCGAAATTAATTTAACAGTCTACGAGTTTTCCCATATCAAACCAATTTGGGACAGTGATCAAGCGATAACTTCGATACCTACATCACGTTCGAAGTAACGGAAATTAAACTCTGTCAGTTGGGTAATAAGACTGACAATGTTTAACCAGTAGTCGTTATTTGCATGAGCGTCGATTTGATAGCATTTGTTACACTGTGTCGTAAAGATAGCGCTTGTCAATGTTTGTTCGTAATAAAATGAAGAGTTAAATCGTTTATACCCTTGTCCGATAAGGGTCGATTATTGGCGAGGACGCTAGAGGGGTTATTTGCGGTCTTCGGCGATATAAAGACGAAGGGTTGGCATAGCGGTTTTGTACACAGTCTATCTATATTGGAAAGTGCTTAACCGCTTGCCGGTACAGATTTCCGTCAAGAAACTATTAAAATAAAAGCTCTTTACAATACCTATCTATAAGTTTTAAATAATTTAAATCAGAATTGGGAATTGATTAATAAAATGAAATATGATCACAACTATATTCCCAAGATGTGGTCGACGTATTCTTTGAATTGCCTATTATCCAGTTAAATAATAAACTATAGGTATTTATCTAGCAGTTAAAAAAATAGACACGGGTTTAAATTATGTTAATTTTAAAATATTGTTGGAATTCTAAAATATCTATTACAATTAATCTTACTACTAAGAGCTGACTAGACTAAGCTAGGTTTTTTCACACTGCACCAATATTTAATAAATTAATAATAGATGTAGCTACATACTTACATTGATTATTATTTATGAGTTCTTTTAAAACTCGATATCTTTCAATTTTCTACAACCCATGTACTTAAATAGATGTATTGAATATCGTTCATTATTTAGAGCCTGAGTCCCAATCTAATTTGTAATATTGAGGGTGGAATCGAAATCAATTGACAGGGTCAAACAACTTGGGTCTCACAGGAGTTGAAAGGTCGGTCTAATTATTATACCTACACGCTTTAATGCAATTGATTAAGTATATTGAAAGCTAAATGAATTTCATGTCCTATTAGTGTAAAACTTTGGATTAATAACTGCATGAATTTATATTTTATGTTTTTTTAATATTTTTTTCTGCTTTTAAGTATTGTAAGTTTTTTTAAGGTAGTAACAAAATCCATGTTACTCTATAATTCTATAAATAGCTTCACTCATTCAAATTCAAATTCTTTATTAACTCATGGAAATCACTTCCTGTAGGAACAATAGGTACCTAAGACCAAGACATTGAGGTCTGTTAAAATGAATCAAAAACGGTGAACATAAATAAAAAAAAAACATACCTACAGTGGAATTATAGAAACTCCTCCTTTTTTGAAGTCGGTTAAAAACTTTGCATCTAAAATGTCAGTTGCTATACTACCAATGAATAATAACGTTATCTACATTGAACATCAAGTTGACCGCTCCAGTGGCTCTCAGATACCCGTTGTCGAAATGCTGTCGAAAATACCATTAATAATCCAATGCTGTTCAAATGATTCATGATGCGTTCTGATATTCGTTTAGATTGGAAAATTCTATTATTGGTCACCCGCGTTTCGATAAATCATCTGATGGGTGCAGTTTAGCCTACTACAAAATTGATCCGGTGAAGTTCTATTCATTATATTTTAAAGAATTAACAATCTTTAAAATATCAAAGTGATAATTTGGATCTTGTTCTTCTGTAGTTTTACTAAATAATAATAAATAAATAACCCTGGACATTTCATGCAGCGTCATGGTTGTAACCAGATGACTGACATATTACCTACTTTGTTAGGACACTAGGGCATACATTTACTGACTGTTTAAAAAGTTAGATAAAACGTGAAAGGAGTCAATAAATGTAGTGGTTATATTCTCTTTGGGAGTAAATTATGTTTGAGATTAGGAAAAGACATTGCGTTTTGCTGTTTATAAATGAAATGAAAAAAATAAATATGATCACGACTGTATCCCACCCAGGGAGCATCTGTATCCCATTTTTTAGGAAATGTGTAGATCCTTTTGAAGTTTATAAATGCAAATAAATGGTGCTGCACATCGGCGAGTGTCAACGCGGTGTCGGTCAAGCATAAATCATCAATATTTAATGAAAATAATCTGTTCTGCTCCATCGATCTATTATTTCCGATTTATTCCGATCTGTCCTCCTGCTTTGCCACCTCGGAAAAAAATGTATCCCCTTATCAGCGGTAGGGGGATGGATGAAACTTTTAATTCCTGTTTGTCCCCATCTAATAAGACGGCTGTCAACTAGTAAGAAATGTATAACAAAATATTAGTCCAGAAGCACTTGGCTGCTAACAAAAAGTGATTTTCAAAACTGACCCGCGACCACGCAAAATTCCCCCAGCATAAATATCCCTTCAAATATTTGGGCACGTTCATAAAAATCCTTATTACATAGAATTATGTAAAAGATGATCTTAACGTCGCCAGTTTAACATGAAAAGCTTTATTTTATCTCTCTATCACAGATAGAATGCTTTTATGTGGCCCTTGCGAAATCGCAAATCTTTTCTATAAAATAAGTAGGTATGTAGGTAGGTACATTATTTTATTGCTTCATATAATGTGTTTCATCTGTACCTAAGTAAGTCTATTCATGTTTTATAGTAACATTTACACAATCGATATCTAAATAGAAATAGTGTTAGGTAGTTAAAAAATTATGTAAGTAGGTACATAATCCCAAGGTGTGGTAGACAAATTCTTTCTGATTTTTTAATATCCTTTGAAAAAGTCTAAGGGGTAGTTAGAGGAATTAAGCTATAAAAAATCGTTTTCTTCCATCGAAAATGTTGTTAAATGTTGGTGTGGTTTACATAAAGAAAACTTTAGTAGCCGTGTAGCCTTAGTTTTACTTCTGTAGACATACCTACGATAAAAAATCTTAGGTATGCTTTAAAGATTTGTACGAGTACATATCTATAGCATTAACAGCACAAACACACATGCACAGTACATACGTTGAAGTTAAACAAAACCACATTAGTTCAAGGAAACGAAAGCCGGTGGGAAATCGCGTGTTGTTTGACTTTTCTAAAGCGAACTTGTAATTAAATTCATAAGAAAAATATAGAGAACAATGGAACGTGAAATTCCAAGCGAAGAGAAGATGATTTTATCGTGAGCTCCAATTATTTATATTTATTTAAAGGCTCGTCGGAAGGCACGTTTGTATCAAGATGCTTTCGGCACAAGTTGCAAATAAACTTAATTATAAACGAAACGGTGGTGTCACTTTCATTGTTTGGCGTTATTGATAAATCGTGGAAGATGAGCAATGTCCTGCGCATGAGCTAGGATGGGTTGAAAGAGTAACACACACACACACACAAACTTGCACCTTTATAATATTAGTGTGAGTTTTAGTAGTCTCTACTCACCATAAAGTACTGACAGAACGTTGATTATTCTTGTAGAGTCACGCTTCACTTTCTACTTTTTTGTTTCTTTAGTATGGTAGGTGATAATGAAAACAACGCAATATCTGCAAAGGAAAGATGAGTTTTCATTCTAGAAAAATTAAAAAGTGACTAAAGTATATTTTCATTTCCACAAAGCAGTATTCTTTCTTAAGTTTCATCTCGAGTGATATAAAAGGATCTCCTATAAACGTTACTGTAAGGATAATGGTAGGAATAATCTCTCTATCTGAGCTGGTACCAGAAAAATACTGTTATAGGTTATAGCCACCAAAGGGCCTAGAGTGAGTTTCGGAGTACACTTATCCCGGTATGCGTAAGTACACTTTCATCATCACCATCATCAGATGCCCCATATAAATATTTGAACGATGTTTAAAGTAATCGTTGGATACCGTGATCATTTTAAAATTGTAACAACACATTTCCGGGCCAGACACGACTGCAAAATCTTCAAATATGAGCACCTGATTGCGATAAAGTACAAGTATAAACAACATTTCACACATCCAGATCCATATAGTGACAATGGAAGCACCTCGAAAAACATATCTAAAAACTATAGTTACCTACTCACACCTTTTTACTACAGAACCCTGATTTATGCCGGGTTCCTATATCCAACTAACAGATGTCCGTGGGTAGGTCGTCATAGCAACGTTGTTATCTGTCAAAAAGTGCCATACATTTTGTGTCAGATAACAACGTTGCTATGACGACCGACCTACGGACATCCGTTAGTTGGATATAGGAACCCGGCAGTAATAAACTTACTTTATCTGAGTCTTCATAGAAATTGTTAGACAAAGATAATAATCACAATCAAAATCATTTATTCAACTTCATGAAGTGTTGGCAAGTTAATGCTTAAAAAGACCCAGGACGTCTTGATACCCATACATTCGTACTTGTGTTTATTTTTGTATTACTATTTTAGGAGGATTTAAGGATATTTTATTTTATCCTACTTAGAATCTAATAATCTAGAAACTTAGTTAGATACATTTTTTTATGTAAAATACATACATACATATGTTAAAGATAGAAAAACAGAACTGTTGGTGTCCGGGGTCCTAGTAAGTACGGGACAGGCTAAGTTACTTCTTAAGTGTTTCGGTGTCAAGTTTACGATTACTGCGGTAATATTTAGCCGTCAAAACAACCAAAGTTTAGCGCAAATTGAAATAAAGCTGAGGATCGTATTAGAGCGAGGTTTGGAACTACTGCATTTGCTGAAAAGTGAAACGTGTACTGTTTTGGCTTAACAGATAATTGGTTCTTGTACATTCAAATACAATTCGTGGGTTTAAATTTCGGCGTAGTATTAATGGATATTGCGTTTAGGAAAATAATTAAATTAATGTTAACTCAGTTCCACTGGTTAACGAAGAAGTGCAATTATCCTTATATAGGGAAAACCAAACAGAACAGAAAACAGAGTTTGGTGGCCACCAAGTGCAACTTCGACGACCACCCTAAAGTAAATTAAAAATCTTACTAAAAGTTTTACACCTTCGACGGGATTCGAACCCGCAAGATACAAGTGATCACCTATGTGTGGTTTAACACTATAATAAAATATATAAACACCCTAAACATTGAGATGTAGTATTATAGAGCCACAATCAGACAAATAAAATGTAAACGCCAAAACTCGGCGCACGCTACGTAGTGCGCAGAGTTTTTCTCTGTAGAACATTGAATTTGCACGCACATTTTTTTTTGTGTTGTCAGCTATTCGATTGTGGCTCTTTAATACATAATTATCAATGACCCTAAAGTATCTTTAATTCAGAAAAAAGTATCTACAACTCCCAGGAAAAAAAATAGTAGAAAATAATCTATAGTTTCTTCAAGGATCGGGTTATTCGGGTGGTCTAATGGGCAGGTGTATCAGGTGTAGAACACCGTCTAATGGTCTATCTACACTACAAAATGTGCTGCAAAACCTAAAGCATTACAAGTTAGTTAGTAAATGCTTTGACAGTGGAATAACAATTTTGATACTTTTACAAATCTAAAACTTACTCCTGAAAACTCAAACATTTAGATTATTTAAAAGTAGTATTTGCCCGCAGCTTCTCTCGCACGGTATTAACCCGGATAAAGGAAGCTTGTGTGTTATTCCAGGTCATATAGGTACTATGAAAAATAAATCCGTTCAGTGGTTCTTCTGTGAAAGAATAACAAACATTTATTTATCCCCACAAACTTTTGCGTTTATATATTAGTGGGGCGTCATTTTTAAGGATTTTTAGTGGTTTGGACCAGTTCAGCTACCTACACCTACGTCGTTAAAAACGGCCCTTATATGGCTCAACTAGTTCTAATTGATTTTGTAAAGTTATGTAAATATGTACTTAGTAGCTTAGTTTCAGTAAATAAATATTATTTACACAGGAAAAAGCGTTTGAATTACAAACATAGCAATACGTAATTACGACGTAGTATGGTATTACTTTACCACCACTTGTATTGTGCAATTTTTATGGGTAGGTAGTATATAATTTTTTGTAATTTTCTGATATGGGCCCAATGTATTAGTATGTACATTTCATTGCCTGAAATAAACAAATTTTATTTTATTTATTTATTTATTTATTAATACAATTTTCAGGAACCTATCGTAACATCATTAACTCGTTGCTCATCAGGTATCCAAGCAAGATAACTAGTTCAAACAAACTCCATTGAGCTCTTCCTGCTATGTAAAAACATTTTCTTGCTTTAATAAACTTACCTTCTATAAAATGGAACGGAGATCCTAAGTTAGTTAACTCAGTCATAATGTTTCATGGTTATGCGCCGCAGACAAAATAATAGGTAGGTATATAATGGATGTGTTCCCTTTAGTAAAACAAAAATTGGCAAAAGTATTTTTTTTTTATGATGTGAAAATTTCCCGTTCCCATGAGTATATCGGGATCAAAAGTAGCTTATGTGTTAATCCAGGATATAAGCTATCCTGGTACCAAATTTCATTTAAATCCGTCCAGCCGTTTGAGCGCGATGCCGGCACCACACATGGGCTTCATCTTGAGGCCAACATTAAAATGGCCAATGGCAATGTTCCGTTTGTGTTTAATAACCGTAAACGGAGCATGCCATTGGCCATTTTAATGTTGGCCCCAAGTTGAAGCCCATGTGTGGTGCCGGCGTGAAAGAGTAACAAACATTCACACTTACACACAAATAACCTTTACAATAGTAGTGTGTGTTCAACAAAATAACTTTTGAACTCACAACACAAAACAAAAAAACGATAAACTGAGCTGATAGGTTAGTCAGATTTTAGTTCGTATTACCAGTGCCATATCGTACGAAAATTGTAGAGACTTTCTTCAAAGTGGGCTCGGCGCCTTAAAGAAAATCCTTTACATTTTTGAGCTTCGTAAAAAGTTAGCTTATTTCAGCTATCTACATAATCGAGATTGTTAGCTATCCTGTAGGTAGGTACACGAAAAATGTTTTAGGCCGGACATGGCATTGAATAAGTACTGATAGAAACGGCTCTTGCGTTGTTTGGTTTATTTTGGTAATTTTGGCATATAAAAACCCGTTTTCCATCAATATAAAAATATCAACAGGTTTTTTCTTTTGGCTACCTGTTTAAAAAAAAAAATATATGATCACGACTGTATTCCTAAGAGACGGTAGACATATTCTTTCAGATCTTTTTAGACATGTTTAGATCCTTTGAAGATGTCTAATGGGGTAGGCAAAAGTCCCAGATTCTATTTTCGAATTTATTTTCCAACAATGTAGCGTAAATTATCGATCTGGAAATAATTCCTAATGTTCGTTATAAGACAGTGCTTTAAAACAAAAACTTGAACGTTGCTCATAAAATGCTGAAATGGTTTAGAAAACAGCTGGGATGAAAAGGGTACGCTAAGCGTAAATCCGTTAAAACTTCTGAAAAAACTTGATAAGTACCTACACGTCATGGCAATCAAACACAGCCCGAGTCTTACCTCTAGGAAGATTGTGTTTATTATTGATCCTAGTCTTACCTACTCTACAAAAAACCACAATCGATATAAGAATTGAGCAATCGCCGTGGTTCGTCAAAAGTTGGAGAAAACAAAACATGAAATCATTTACATACCAACACATTGAATAAATACATACTACTATAGGTACGCAACCAACATAATGTTGTGAGCCAGTGTTTTAAGATAGATTGCAATTTTTAATCTATCTAATTTGTTCAACTCTGGCCTGGCTAAGCGTAAGTTATCCTTTAACCATTGACCTTTAATAAACAATAATTACACCAAATTACTTGTCACCACCAGTCACATTAACCACTGGTTAATGACGTGTAGACGTGATGTAGACGTGGGTCGTAAGTTCAATTATAAAATAAAATTAGTTTACTTACCGAAAATCAATCAAGCAAGTTCTCGAAGTACCCAAAAGGTTTCATAGAATCATATTACGCTTCTAGAGTAAGGTATCGGGAACCAATTATTTATAACTTTGACTAGGGTATCTGTAACCCTTGTCTGAAGTCAAGTTTTATTGTGATCAGTTTTGAAAGCCTGCCCTTTTTATAAGAAAAATATGCATACGTAACTAATTGTCCTACCCGTATCTAAAGGGATCATATGCAGTCAATAATATCCGAATGTTGGGTGCAGGCCTCCCATAGTATACCTACGCCATTTATTACGGTCCTATGCTCCACGCATCTAAAATGTATGGTGTTTTTTGATCTCATCGAACCATCTGAGAGTATATTATTCTAAAATGAGTGCGATAAGGTGTTTTTTTAAATTCTTATTGCGTTATCTGTTCTTTTATACCGTTTCATTTTTATTGTTTGTTATTTTTGTCTTCCAACTACTAAAAGTTGTGTCCAAAGATAGTGCTTTTCACTCCCGCTGTGTCGTCGCTTACGTGAGAAGAATCACCTGTAATATTTGTGAAGGTGGATTTGTATAGGAGAGTTACTGTCGTCCGAGTTACAGTCGTGACCGCGATGAAAGATTGCGCTCACAATTTGCTACTAAATAAATACACACAAAGCTCCATCTAACTCCAAACTCAAAATATATTTTAAAGGCACATTCATAACGAAACAGTTACTGTCGCCGGTACTAGCTCCGTAGCAGGTTTTGAATAAACATAACGTTTAAGCTCCGAAAGAACAAGAAAAAGCTTAAACGGGGTTCAGCCTAATGCAACCTACGACAACATCAGAAGTAAAGAGCCGCGTCAATCCTCGTGATATTACCTACTTCTTACTGTTTCAGACACTTGTTAGTAAAATTTTTTTGCAAAACACTACCGATGCACTGCCAGTATTTGAAAAAAAACAATACTAATTAGAGGTGTGTACCTACATATACTACTAACTCGGTTCATTTGAGTACAATATTCGACGCGTGTGAACACGTTCGGGGTTATTCGTTATGACCGCTATGAGCTATTAATAACCACCCTGTGTGCACTTTACTGGTGAAGTCAACTGGTGCCCGCCACTGTCTCTTTGTAAATCAGCCTTAGAACGAAGAATGACAAACACAGCTGAGTCATCTAATTCGAGCCGCGATTGATAGGAAGCTTTAGATAAGATTTACCTGGCGCAACTGAAGTTTAGAGAAAATTAGTTCTATCGCAAAATGTTCTCAAAGTTTTAGAAAATCGTTGCATCATTAATTAATGAATGATGGAATTCTTACCTATTTTGTTACAAAAGTATTTTTATTATACATAAATAGTGGTCTACACGATTTTATTTTTATATCATTATGGTGCAATTACAAGTACCTACCTATTGATTTTATAACCTTACTGACAATAAGAGTCATAAACTGTTAGGTAAGTGTTCCTACCTAAATTATTATTGTCGCCGAACTAGTGGCCTGCAGAAATAGCAGCCTGTAAATGAATACTTCATATAAAATATTGTATGTGATTGTGTAGGTATATGTAAACACGCAAATTTAGAGAACGCGTACTTCGTCTTTTATTATATTAGTACAAAATCGATGTGATCTTAAGATCAAAACTTTGAGTTTCTAAAACCATCTTTGTTTACTTAATTATCTAAAGTAAACTTAAATATAAGTCTTAAAGTAACTTTAAGTAATGTGAAGTAGGTATTTATCTTGAGTTCCATAAGTTACCAACTAAGACCACGGCAAACAAAAACTTACGCAAACATTTCAAATATCTTGTCCATTGTTTCAGTGAAAAAATACGAAATAAATCGGCGATCATCTGCAAAAAGGAACTAATGGTATCAGTGCTTCCCACTGTGTAACCAAGGGGCTGGACAAAGTTGGATTTTCGCATCCATTGGGGCAAATAACGCCCATATTACCTGGTACAGTCGGCAAAAAAATCTCGAATAAGTATATTTTTTTAACTTCTTGTGTCCTACTGCTGGGCAAAGATAATTTTCAGGACTTGCACTCATGACATGTGTTGGTGTGCCATTTGTGGTTCAAATAAATCCAGACCGTTACGCCATCTTTTCCTGAGCTTTTCCTTCTTAGTCGCCTGATAACTCCGTCATGACTTAGGTAACGAAAATTTAAAGAGTCCAAGAGCCCTCTGTTTTACTTGCGGTCTTCCATCCAGATTGTGACCGCTCAGAACGTTGCTTAACTTTTCCGATCTATCAAGAACGTCAGAGTTGCGTCACGAGCGTCTTTTTAGCGTAAACTTTTCTCAACCTACACACTTCATTCTATTTGAATGTAGGCATTGATATCGCCAGGGGCGCTTCACATTTTTTACTATCACTGAAAAAGTAAAGGTGCAGTCCCAAGGCGCATTTTAGCTGCGTGGGTTAATTTTTTGACA
Organism: Xanthorhoe designata; assembly: GCA_963582015.1. Taxonomy (NCBI): domain Eukaryota; kingdom Metazoa; phylum Arthropoda; class Insecta; order Lepidoptera; family Geometridae; genus Xanthorhoe; species Xanthorhoe designata. The sequence continues at coordinate 3,449,445 of OY757045.1, forward strand.
ACGTATCGTAACATGCGTAGGTACTTAGCGTGTACATGGGTTGCAGTGAACTCAATTACGTACCTACGTTTTCTTGCAAAGCAAAGCTTGACACACGTCTGTAGCCTCTCCGTGCGCGGCGGTGTGACCGCGCCATTGACATTATAAAGAATGGACTTGCTATGACATTACTTTAGGAACAATCTCCACGAAGCCCGTCGCCCAGCCAAGTTACATGCTCTTTGCAGCCAACCACAAGTTACATGCTCTTTGACCTGAGTACATCAGTTGTCATCGCGACTTGTTATTTTCAGTGTTTTTGTGAAAATTTAATATTGTACGCGAAAATTTTGCTTCTTTGTTGTATTAGAAGGTGCATAATACTGCATCTGTTATGGGTCGATGCGGTGTGTTGGGCTGCCGCATGCAAAACAATAAAAAACATCCCATTAGAACGTTACACAGGTTAGTAACTTAGTTCATTGAAAATATCTTGTTATTTTTATTATTTTGAAAGATTTTGCTATTTGTGCGAAAGTTTAAATAGTCAATTTTGCTTTTCTGTAATAATTTACCTACTGTTTTACTATTAGTACCATGTGATTTTATAAGAAAACATTTCGTCATTGTAAATAGAGTCTCGGTAGGGACGTCATTTTCATTATATCGATATCGATAGCTTAGCGACAGGTGATTATTTATAAAACTCATTTCTATTTTATGATTGTAGATTGCCAACATCTAAAAAAATTAAAAAACAGTGGCTGGATATAATTGGGTTGGAAAATTTAAATAAATCAACCAAATATATTTTTATTTGTTCCCTGCACTATAAAGAGGAATGTTCTAACAGATCGTTAACAAGGCTGCGCGATGATGCTTTGCCTTCAAGTGAGTTGTTGGTAAGTCTAAAATAGACAAGTTGTGCGGCTGGTAGTGTCGTTGCCAGAAAATGGTTTAAAGTGTTCACAGCTTCATAAATAAATAATTATACCAAAGTTATTTTTTTTAATAACCTATTGTGTCCCACTGCTGGGCAAAGGTCTCCCTTACATTTAAGTATTAAGTATTATATTAGTAACAAGCTGACCTGGGCGCACTTCGTAGGTACCACCGTAGCTTTTTTTTAAATGGTTATTATAAGTACCTACCTACCTTTATTAAGTACCTATTGTGTCCCACTGCTGGGCAAAGGAGCTATTGAGTGACATCTAAATAGAATTAATTTTTATATGTAGAAGAATAGAATATGTATATAAAAAACAAGTAGGTAGGTATATTGCAACGCCGCGGTGGCAACTGGGATTAAATTGGGTAAAATTACTTTTATTATGGACATACTTGTACAAGTACCTAGTACAAAATAAAGAGGTTGCTAAGCCTTTTATGCTGCCAATGTTTTGGACAGAATATTGTTTGAAACACGCCCCTTTCATTCATTAATTTCATGTTCATGAACTTGAATTGCACTTTCGAAAATTATTTTCTTTTAGCGTTCTTCAGTTTTATTCTAAAAGAAATAATTTTCGAAAGTGCAATTCAAGTATCGATATCGATAATAGTGCGTGCGCACAACTCTACGGCAAGCCGCCATCTTCGTGCCCGGCTGCTTCGTTTTTTCGTGGTTATGTCATTTCTATATCTTTCCTTCTTCTGAGGACCGCGCCTTAAGACGAAAACGAGCTCCGCATGACGTCAAAATCAGAATCATGACTGTCTCCCAAAGGCACAGTTGACATTTACGAAAAGTAAAATGAATGTTCATTACATTGGCAGTTCGAGCTACGCGGAGTTTAGAATAACAATGTACATTGTGTCGACTGTCGTTCCACTTGTGTGCCTTCAGAAATCTCCATACGCTGTGAAAAGGTAAGCCGTGTCCCGTGTCCGGGATAAGTTACCGGGATATCTCTGCTTTTTTATGTTACCTTAGTACAAAGAAGACAACGTTTACTCGCGAAAATCTAAAAAAGCATGTTCTACATTATTGTACGTAATACATTTCGGTCTGTACTATATATATATATAGTCTTGGTGACTTAAAAACTTAATCTTATAAATAAAAATCTACGGTATTTTTTTTACACAGCGTCTTTATCTATCTAGTCCCAAGTTAACACTTCTATGCGCAGGCGCTGTCCAAAAGAACTCTAAAACGGTAAAAAAAAGCATAACATGTATAATGCTATGTAATTTTACAATATCTAAACAAGTTACAGTACATATACCAAGCGATAGATACAAGTCTATTACGTCCTATAGAATATTGAATAGTTCCTAAACTATGTTTTCTTTTGCCGTTCAGAACTTGTGTAAATGTTTTTTTCCAATCCTAAAACCCATTTATGCACAGACAGGGTTCGGACTACCTTCGGGTTGAAAGTTAAGGGTCTGCCAAATAAGGTAAACATGACTCAATTATCTCCATCTATATACATATAAATCAGTTTCTACATGAAATACCATCACTCTCATTTAGTTTGACAAAAAATGTAAGATGGTTTTTTTATATTTTTAGAGGAAATATAATGAAATCATTTAATCATAATGTAGGTACTCAATTTGTGATTATTTTCCAAATTAAAAACGCTGATTCTGATTATAATTACATTAAACTTTAATAATTAAAGAATCATTACTTGAAACGGCCTTATACAGTTCTGTTTTTTTTTGTTGTGTGAAAATCCACTGTATTTCTTTACCCAGGCAAAGCCGGGCATAAACAGCTAGTGTTTGTGCCCGGTAGTAAAATAATAGAAGTTTAGTAAAGTTCGCCTTTGTTTCAGATATTAGATATTTGCCACCCTATTTATACTTTCCTAAATTCTACCTACACCGTGATTTCACTTTTATTTAGAGCAATTTCCGTGTTGTATTTCGTGAAGATTTTGCTTTGTTCGCCGGTGACAATAGATTTTTATGAGAGCTCAGATTTGAGTGTAGATTTGAGGGATTTATCAGGAGCTCTTGAATTTATTTTTGAGTTCTGCTGAGATCTTTTGCCAAATAATAATAATACGTAAAACACAATGGATTATCTCACTGGATTAAGGTTGATTATTTGTTTTTAAAAATAACTAAAGTTTAACAAAAGGATCGTAATACTAAATTTGTAATATAGTTTGTGTATAAATCAAGGAAATAATAGAAGATACAAATACAAATAATTGTGTTCAAAAAATGTAGTTTTTAGTATAAAAAAAAACAATTGTATCTGGTAGAGAGTCTAGACTAGTCATATTTTTGTTAGATTCCATTTAAAAAAAAGTAGGTATCGATGTTTATAGTTTGATCACGTCGTAATGATTTAATAAATTAAGAGGAAACTGAAAATATTCTTAGTGCTAAACCTGGATTGGACAAACCATTCAAAAACTTCTTAACCGTTCTTACAAAGCCATAAGGAGCAAACCCTCTTTTAATTCATTAAAATTGAAATTCAAGAGTTTTGAAGAGCATTCAAACCATTAGCACTCACAAAAAGTTCACCACATTTTATTCAAAAAGTAAACACAAAACCGTGTTCTAGTTTTATGAAAGGTCTACAAATGCTTTAAGCCAATACATAATGTAAAAAGCACGATTCAGTTTCAAACACAAAGCCTTAGCTCGTAGCAGAGCGCTACGTAAGTGCTACGCGGGTGTAGCCGAGCGCATCTCGCGTACAACTGACTATGAATACCGCTACGGTCTGGGATACCAGCTGCGAACGAAATTACCCGTTATTTCGTATGAATAATAGAGCAGGGAATAAATTCGAACAGCTGCTTCAATAGTGTTAGCTTACAAGTTTGTTTTATAACTTTATATGTTTATCGTTTATTTATTGTAATATTTATAGCTGGGTTTAAATAGCAAGAAATTGCAATTTTGAAAGTTTCGAAGTTAAGCTGTAAAGTTTGACTTTATAGCAATTACAACAAACTTATAACAAGTGCAGTTTATCTAATTAATTTGGCAGATTTATTTTTTATTGTTTCAACTATTATGGGCTTGTTCGCCAACTGGTCACTATTCAAACTGAGCTTTTCTGACCAGATTGAATAAAATAAAGGAAGGTATACCTGTGTACTACTATACTATACTAACGTAAAGCTAAGGGCTTTGTTTTTAGTAGGCGCAGGATATGTTTTTAAGTACTTACTTGGACTACGTACCTATCAATTATTAAGTTGAACTACAATAAATAAGTTGTATTGTACCATTGATGGATTAATAGTTTGTAAAGCATATTAATCCATCAAGGTACCACAAAAACAAAACCATATAAATAAAGCGGTATCTGTATAGTAAAACATAAAATAAAAGCATAATCTTTTATCAATAAAACTAAATTGAAGAAATCGGCAAAGTGAATCATTCTACCGCAAAATCTTATTTCTATTCTCCAATATTTTAGGGTGAGCCACAACAATAGCCACCCCATAGAACACTGCAGCAACAGATAGCTGTTGCGCTACCATTACCAGCTCTATGGACAGACCATTTGTCATAAAGAAAGAACATTTCCATTATATTTAGTACAAATTGTACAAAATGAGATATCTTATATATGTTTGTGTTGTTGGAATAAAATGTTTCCCTGTAAAAGATAAAGAATTAGTTTTGTTCTTAGAGTACTTACCTATATTGTTTTTTCTGATATATGTTTCATATAATAATATTCATCATAATATGATAAAGTCTTATATCTTCTATCTGGTGTGATCTTGAATGTAAATGTTCACAAGTAGGTAAGACGATTCATCATCATCATCTGTAGGTACCTACCTACCTACCTACTATTTACTAATTAGGTTGCTTAAAATAAAATGTACCTAGGCACTCGTATATTATTATTATTATTAATCAATTTATTGTATATTTTGATATTCTATGCAGTCAGATATTTAATAGTTACTATGAAACGATGTTCTTGAATTGTCTTTCGAGTTTCTTAAGTCCATATTTTTTAAACCACAATAAAAATATTATAGAATTACATCTTAAGCAAACAAACCTAGGTATACATACCTACCTATAATTATACAATTGCATTTAAGTCGAATTTATAAATTTATACAACGTATATTTCGAAATTGTTGCTACAAATACCTATACCTTGGTGCGAATGACCCTTTTTTTATGACTCTAAGTAGGCGCAAAAAAGTCATAAAGGTGTGTATAGGCATTACAATGCAAAGAGATAAAACGATATTTATTTGTGTGCCAAAAAATAATTAGTGCAAAGTTAGGTACTTAATATTTTTTATTAGGTTTTCCTGTTCGTAAATCCTATCAGGATATTTTCACATCCCTTAGTAGGTAGGTACTTATATTTTCTCTCTAGCGTACACTATATTTGCAAAATATCATAAAACATTAGTATTCATGTAACGTCAGATTCTATACGACCTTAATACATCAGCCGAAAGTAATGGCATTGTAATTTAAATTATAATTTTCTTTGTTTCTTTGTGAATATCCAAACTTGCTAAAGAAACTACGTTAGTACAAATGTTCAGAGGCTCGCAATGAATAAAACATGAAATAGCTAATTATGGTTGACAAGGGTACAGTACAGTGTAGGTATTGCAATTTTAATTTCAGCTTTTGAGAATTTGTCTCTTGTTTGTAAATTATCACTGAACTTGGAGCAGTTTTGGGTAATCTCGAGGGAGGTGTTGGCGATAATTATTTTGTGTGGCAGCTATAGCCAAGAAAATTTTTGTTTAAGGACACCCCGCGGACTTACTATAAAACTGAATTAAAAATAAACAAAATATTTAAGTAATTTCCTACATTTGGATTGGTGAAGTTTAAACAAGCACAAATTTGTGAATATAACTGTAAGTACCTACTGTGTAATATCTGATAAAAACTGTTATACATTAGTATACAGGCTGTTTCAGAATTGATGATGATGCCTATTTTGCTCAAACTTCAATTCGATATTCTAAGATTCATATGTACCTAAGCGTATTTACGCGTAGCCTTCTAAGTGTATTTTACTATGTACTTAAATTACCTTAGGTCTTGAAACTTTACTTCTGTCTTAATTAAGAAAGTAGTTTTAAGTAAACAAACTAGTTTTAAGGCACTCGTGGTAAATTGCCTAGTTGTTCTTGATAAATTATCAGTTAATTGAGTTGCAAATAGATGACCTTAAAATATTAAAGCTTCTATGCTATGGATATCAAATTTTCAGTCCCGGCTATAAAATAGTTAGCCACTGAGAAAATCAGGTGGACTTATAACATCAACAGGATAAGCCATCAGCTCACAACGACCTGCTTATTATAATCCCCAGTCCCCAGATGTATATAGTTACTAACTATTAGGGGTCTCTGAGCAATGCAAAGGGTTCCTTCTTGACTATGAACCCTAGAAATCAAGCGTGTTTTTAAATTATTATTATTATGGACTAACAGTCGATTTTTATAGGTGCCTAAAACAACTACTCTGTAGGTGTACCCTCTTTGGGTGTAGGTACCTACCTAGTAGTAGGTACATAGGTATAAACCTACGGCCAGTATTTACATAACGCCCCGAATTCTAAATCGTAAGGCCACAAAGACCAGGAATTAAATCTCAACAATTCACTAAATTCTACCGCCCCTGGAACAAAGGTTAATCTCACATTTGCTTTTAAAAATACTCGTAGGTACAGGGAGCGATAAAATAAGAAATAAGTACCTAACCTACCTACACATTTTTTTTTAATCTGAGTAGCTTGAAAACTATAATACCTACGTATTTATTTTATAACCACCCGAAAAGCACTATCTGTGACAGAATCGAGAATAACAATCATTGAAGAAACACTTCGATAAGGAGGTATAAGGACACATAAATCAGGACAATCGTAAAATTTATTGAATTACAAGGAAGGTGCGCGTTGAAGTTTTTTTTGCTACGAAAGCACCGCGTAGCACCGCGTAGCACCCTCTACGCGGAAAATGTTATATCGATTTTGATAAGGATAGCAATGGGGTAGAGTAGTGTACCGTTCTCTGAAAATATAAAACAGAAAATCACCAAGATACACTACACGATGCTGAACATAGCATGTCTCTACGAAGTCTAGATTCACGATTTAAAAAAATCGCTCAAATGTCAAACCGCGCAAATGGAACTTCGCTCAAACGGAATTTCGCGCAAATGGTAATACGCGCAAACGACATACAAGCTCGTGTGTTACTCTGTTTGAGACACTGAGCCTTCATAACATTCGTGCGTTACACTACCTTACTTACTCCCAAAAGGTTCATTCTCAAGGAAGATCATCAAAACGAAATCTCATCTACCTAAGTACAGATTTTTTTGTGTTAACCTCACACTTAAAACTCTGCAAAGGCACCTACACCTGCAGGATAATTCTAGAGTCGAATATTATAATTTCATAAAGTCACCATAAATATTCGGCTTAATTAGGAAAACCTAGGGAACATCGCTTTCCTTTTAACAACCCGCTCTTTTTGTAGGTACGTACCTACTTCCTTTAGTTAATCTGAAAAAATGAGCGAAAGTGCATAGAGGGTAATGGTCGTAACTAACAAATCCTTACTCCTCCTGCGGCGCCAGACTACGGTGTAGGGTAGCCATGGATTTATAAATCTTTATAAAAATATATAAGTATGGATTTAAGTCATGTGTGTTAATTAATTATAAAACATATGCAAACGGGTATTATCACGAATTTTACGTTTAATATTCACCCGACGTTTCGACGTTTTTAAAGGTAAAATTCGTGATAAATACCCGTTTGCATATGTTTTATAATGTGTTCGGATCGCGAAAGTTTAAAAAAGACAAATGTGTTAATTAAGATAAAAACAAATGACAATAGGTACCTACTGACATGAAATTAATTAAACAATCAAAGGACATTCTTAGTTATTATACCTACTTACGAGTAGATTCACGTGGATTTGGAAAAGGAATGAATTATATTTGATATGTAGGTAAATAAAGGTAACTACAGTCCTTTTCCAAACAACCTGTTTATGCATATTCAAAGTAAAATCCATACCAACTTTAACTTTTTTTGTAGGTATTGAGTAGGCTACATTAGGACTAATCTCTCATTATCCTCCTGGATATCGTCAAAGACATTTTAAGGATCTGAAGATCTGAGATAATTCTTTCTATAGGTAATCGTGATTCAGTGACGTCATTATCGGAAATTAACACCTTAGATTAGAAGTCTCTTGATAGCTTGAAATGAGGGTCCCTAGCGACCGTCTGGCGAGCGGCGACGACCTCCCGCCAACCCTTAAATGGACTCAACTGAGAGCCTTGAGATTAGCACTCTTCTCGCTAATGGGTCAATGAGTAAGTAGGTACCTACTTATCAGATTTCACCATCTTCAGCCTATACAGTAGGTAGTAAGTAGTTCTATTGGGTGGTTTCTATTTTTGTAAGAATAAAGTCTTGACAGACAGACGGAAATCTTAATGATCGTATATAGATTCGTCTACTTACAGTCAGTAGGTACCTAGAGCTGAGACATGGTAATAAGAGTCAGAATGGCGATACACTCAACTGTCGGTGTCGTGTCGGTGGGTAGGTACATTCTAAGTAAGTTCTCATTTACTTACAAAATATTTTTTATAATAAAACCCAATCTCATTTGTATCAATTCGTGAGGTAGAGCGACCGTTCAGTTCTGATTTGACTGAATGAATCAGTCAAATCAGCAGACAAAAATGTTATCCAATCACGAAAAGCCCAAATCAATTTATAAGCCGCTCAACGTCATCAGCGCTAAATAAGAGCCGCTTCGCACAGTCCGATAATTTAATCCCTCGAGGTGCGTTCCACTTGTCCAATCCGCGCAAACTTTCGACACCTATCCAACGACTTCTTGACAAAGAAAAAGGTGGAATTTATTGCGGGGACCTTTACCTTTTGATGCTCGTTGGAAGGAACTGAGATATTTGATAAGTTTGTCGGGTCAGTGGCCCGGATAGAATTTCTACGAGTCCGTTGAAGTTTTGTAATCTGTCTTGTGTAAAATGACCTTTTCATATTAGGTACCTGGAGCACATCAAAGTAGTTATTGAGGGGTTAAAATAAAATCGGTAAGTACCTAGGTACCTATGTTTCAAATGACACTCTACCGTACTAATTTCTTACTTCCTAAAGACAAGGTTATTGCATCAAATTTTTGGAGTAGGTATGTAGGGAATCGGATCGTGGTACTTGATGGGTTCCACGCTATAACAATACATGTTCGGACCTAGCGAGCGGGGAGAACCGACTGGCGACGCGACTCACAAAACCTCCGCGTCAGCCCGTTTATACCTGTGGCTACCTAGCCGCCACAGTACTCCCCCTCTTATAAAAATTTTTTGAAGAAAATTTAATAAAAGTTACAAACAAAATTATCAAGATGCCAATGAACGTTAACACAAACAAAATATACTAGAGTCTATAAACACAACCGAGGCACAAGTGTACCTAAATTTCTAAATATATAACTCTAAAAATAGATTGAAGTTACATTTGATTAAAAAACTTTAGAAAAACTGATTCTACACGTTAATGTTTTAAAAAAAAAAAAAATTACACACGCACGCCTGATATGCCTCGTCTGCTCCTTCACCACAGCTGCTTCTCCGAAATAGCCGTCATGTCCAATGTCTTCGGTCTCTATGCAGCGCAGGTACTAGCATGCCAGCCCTCGTAGCAGTGGGACCGAGCTATCTCCAGATCCAACACTGATCCTCAGGTGAGCAGAACATCTCCAACCGGGAAAACTGTTGCTGAGTGAATCTGCAGGTCCAAACTCCATTTTCTGTAATGGATTGAGTGCACCTGAGAAATCGCTGGCTCTAAAACAAATCATCCTCTCTTCTGCAGTAGACCAAGATGTGAGAACTCGTTGGCTGGACCGCGGATTAACCACTTCCCGGCCGTACAGTGCCAATATTTCTCGATGATGACCGGCTTTCATAAGAGTATCTGTCGGTGGTCGGGACAGGATCGGCTGACGTCACCTACTGCGCATTTCGTAGGTACCTCGTGGCGTCGCTGCGTTGATATTGCATCATTCAAGTGATTTTGGGGTCCTATTTACCTCCCAAGGCGTGGATATCGTCGGGAGCGAGTCGTCTCCGTGGCTGGTCTCATTGTTTTGCGCGTTCAGCTCAGGTGGCCACCGCATGGTAACGCCACATCCGAGTACTTGTCAGGGGTCACCAATTTGGAGTATGTAGGGAATCGGATCGTTGTACTTGATGGGTTCCCTACATAGTTAAGTTGGTGCAGGATGATGCACATTAATAAGTTTAGAATTGTATATTACTTTATTTCCACGCTATAACAATACATGTTCGGACCTAGCGAGCGGGGAGAACCGACTGGCGACGCGACTCACAAAACCTCCGCGTCAGCCCGTTTATACCTGTGGCTACCTAGCCGCCACAAAATGTTACATAAAGAATTGTTTTTGCAAGCTCACCGAAACAAAAAAACGCTATACTTCAGGACTGCATTGAGATCCAGATTGCTGGCAAATTAAGCTATAGCTAAATGAGTTTTGTATTCCCCTTGAGCATACAAATGCTATGATTAATGACATCACCGTTATTAAACATGTTCTCATCGCAGTTTACGATTATGTGCGCTCGCTCTATGGACTTTTAATCAAGGAGTGATAGAAGCCCATGTAGAAGACATTTATATGATATTTGCATGACACCAGTAGAATATGTATTATCGCTAGAACTAGTTCAGCTTTATTTCTATTGTTTTGTCATCAACCAGGTTTTGTGACCCAAACATGACCTATATAGAAGTGAGTGAAGAAATATCGCTCTTATATTATATTTCTAGTTGAATTCATCTTTCAGAACTTAAAATGAGATTAAGGTGAACGAGAACAATACAACAATTTACATCAATAACGTTTATTTGTTTACAAATTGCTTATTACCTTCGCTATCGTCTAGCTAGATCTATCTATCCATCGTACAACGCCGATCACACAACCAAGAAAGAAAACTATTAGTAGGTAGGTATGTAATTAAAGCCAAGAAAGAAAAATATCTAAACAGGGGTCTAAAGATTGCCGGAATGTTGCCTTATTTAATCAAAGTTAAACCTTTTTTACATAATTGGGCTTAATTAAACTTGTAATTAATACAATTTGTTAAATTTTTACCGTCCCCTAATATTAAATGATTGATCAACAACAGAGCCTTACCCACGCTTAGATTAATTAGCTTATGTATGTAATATAATATTTAATCATTAAAACACGAAACTTACCTCTTTTTATATTAAATTTATACTTGATTTACAAAGGGTTATGTTCTGCTATAGTTAAACGAAAATTATAAATAGTCCTGGCAACTACAAATTTAACCAATAGGTACGTTGGTACATAATATTTTCCTTGTAATATCTCATCTTGAATTTAGTCTAAGTTTTACGAGGGCGTTCATATTTTAAAAGCCGTGTTGTCCGAGCGGAATGTACCACGACCTTCGATCCGAAGGTCATGGATTCGACTACCGGAAGTGCATCAATGGATTTTTCGTTTCGAAAGATGTACCTATATGCGCACTAACACGAGCTCTAAATGGTGAAGAAAACATTGTGAGGAAACCCGCGGCTAGTCAGCCCCACACATTTTGACCATTGTCTTCCCTGTGGATATTGCTGGCATGTTGAGAGGATGGTTTAGGTGGGCAAGCCTAAGTATTCCATCTCAACAATGTCCCAGACACTACATGTCCCGTTAAGTGTAGGCAAAGATTGCCTCCTGACGCTGCATAAATCATCTAGTAAAGATGTAAAGACCTGAGTTTTTCATACTATAAGCAGTTTTATTCTTTCCACCGACTTAGAAGTGTGGAAAATGCCTAATCTTGAGCAGTATTTAATAAATAAGAATTAGATAAAACTTACCTTAACCTACAACATTTAAATGAAGATAGAGCTCAAAATGAATGAAAAACACTAATTTATTTACTAAATCAGATACCTGTCACAGGTAATAAATATGTTAGATTGATTTGCGAGTACAAATATAAATTCACTGTCATTTAATGTATGATACTTACAAATTATCAGAAGTTGCGACACATTCGATGTCAACCTTAATTTATCAAAAAACAATAACAAAAAAGAAGAGATCCTTGAGGTAAAGTAGTCTTTATAATGTTTGGCAAGCTAAAGCTGGTGCGAGACTCACGCCTAAACTTTAAATTAAAAAAAATATTAGACTTTTTATAATGCATTTTTGTAATAATTTAAATCAACTTAATATAATATAAATCAACTTTATGAGCTAGCTTTTTTAATAAATTGCCTTGCATTATTTTGTTTTGTTCTTGATAAATAACAATTTGTCTTGTATCAAGAAAAAAAATAAAGGACAAAATAAATGTTTTTTTTTAAAACAATATTTATTTAGGCAACGATAACGCATTGTATAAAAAAACATTTATATCAAAATACTAAGATAAGTGTTGCGCACCTATAACAGGCATGCACAACACTATTTTAAAATAATTATTACGTAGGTACAGTCAGCGTCAAATTGATATGTGCGTCTAGATTCTAGACGCACATATCATCGTCATTTCTTATTGAGTGTTAGATTACGTTTCAGTTTGATTATTACAGTTTATTTTTATTATACCTACGCAGTGGTCCCTGCCAACAAGAATAATATTAAACTGGTCCCTGACCAAGAAAAGGTTGGGAACCCCTGGTCTAGAATAATCAAAATGATCTGAAAAACATAAAAGCAATTATCAAGCTTATATCAAATTGCTTCTATGTTTTTCAGATCATTTTGACTACTCTAGACGCACATATTAATTTGACGCTGACTGTACCCACAAATTATTATTAGATAAATCTGTTAGTATCTCTGTATAGATTTATCAACCCTTTGAATGCAAGAAGCTCCCTGAAAACGAAGCCTACTCATTAGTGGAAGACATCTCCGGTTTTACTTCTGGCGTGTAGCATCATCAGTTTTTAAATGATTCGTTGGCGTGCGTCTAGAGCCAGCTTAAGATTATCTAAACATTTTGAATAGGAAACTTATTAACGCATATATTGAGAAATTCAATTAATTTATAGAACTCTCATTCAACCGATGTTATTTCATTTTTTAAATCTGTTTTGAGTAAGTACCTCATTTACGCCCCAATACAGAAACTTACTACTACTTAAATATTTGGTAGCGTATTAACCACGTTTCTTCTAACTTGACAGCTTTGTATAAACGTCAAGTAATTTCATATACAATAAATAGCGTAAGAGTTCTATTGTGTTCGGACCAGACTTTGAGTAAGTGATTAAAAGTTTCATCAGACGATGATGATGATTTTGCGGAACTTATTTTAATGGGATAAATAGTAATAAAATTTACATAGCATCAAAATATTCATACAAAAACAACCACCCATTTGGAACCTGTTACATCAAACGCTGATTAAGAAATACAAAGAAAAATAAGTTTTCTCTAATCCGAAGCACAATATAGGTTTGGTTAATATTAGCTTCATTAAGAGATTAAGCGTTTGGTGAAAAAGGTTCGAATTGTACTTAAAATATAATTACATGTGGTATGCTAAAACTTTGCCAATAGATTACAAAATGATTTATCACTTTAGCGTCTTTAAATTTACAATTTAAAACGTTGTTTTGGTTTAATTTCACAATTGGTGAACAATCCCCATGCTTTATACAAATGTTCAAAACATTAATTTGTAATTCATTCAAATAATATTTAATTATGCGCGTCCGATACATAGACTTGCGATCTAAAACTACCTCAAATTAAATTAAGATGTCAGTTGAGTGTCTCTCAGTTTTGTTTTAGTTAAGTTAAAGAATATAGGGCTTTATATTTATTTTACAGGAACCTACGCTTACTTGAAGCTGATAGTCATTTGTCTACTGTCGTGATTTCAAGAGACTACTTTATAACATTAATATTTAATAAGTAGGGGCCAAACTACGGGAAACGTCAATGCCCGGTAAATATTGCGTTAATTTGAACGCGATAAAGTGGCTACACTTCAACGGTGAACGTAAAGGGGGGTAAACTGTTCATCCAGTTCCAGCTCCATTTTCTACAATTATTCTTGAAATTAATAATGTAATTGAAGGGGGTAATCATCGAGGTAGTATTATAGAGCCACAATCAGACAAGTAAAATGTAAACGCTAAAACTCGGCGCACGCTACGTAGTGTGCCGAGTCTTTCTTTTTTGCGTACAAGCGACATTGAACATTAAAACAAACGACATAACGTCTACAAATGTCAAATGTCATTGTAGAACATTGAATTTGCTCGCACATTTTTTAAGTGTTGTCAGCTATTAGATTGTGACTCTTTAATACTACCTCGATGGGGGTAATAAACAAAATCTTAATGCCTAACGTTTAACGGCAATGTGAATGCCGCTGTCAAATGTCCTATGGCTACAATAACGTTAAGGTCCATCATAGCGATAATTAACGGCATTTTCCGTTAGTGTGTCCCTTTTACATAGTTACTATAAAACTCACGACAACAGACAAATGGCAGCTTTTCTAGCAAATTTAAATTAATTAATCTGTCACTGGTTATCTTTAGTATCCCATTATTTCATTGAAAACCTATAATTAATTAACAAGAGTACGCAGAGACGTAGGTAAATAATGGTTTTGATGTAACACCCGCTTAAGTGTGTGCCATAACGCCGAGGAATGAGCGGGAGAGCGAATAATGTTTTTACTCGTGAGTGAGAAGCGCAGAACGATAGACACGCAACATAATTTATAGCGAAAAAACAGTTTTTATTTAATTACAAGTTAATTAAACAAGTAATCGAAAAATTAAAAAACCAGAACTAAATGAATACTTCTAGGCTATTTGTCAAAACATAAAACCAACAAAAATAGCGTTCTGTTCCTGAGATAAATAGCAAACTGTGTGAAAAACATGTATTTTTCAAAAAAATATATGATCGAGAAAACTTTTACCAATCGTGTTTCTAAAAAACCACAACGCAAGATAAAAGTTCAAAGTTTAATTTCTCCAAACATTATAAGGTGGTATCTTTCACGGATTTTGAGATCTAATACGATTCAAACCACATATTTGCTACCTACGGCCTCTTAAGATAGACGAGTAATCCTACAAGTAAATGTAGTTTAATGATGACGAACTAAGTGGAATATGGTTTTATAATCCTTAATACACAAGTAACCGTTCGAATTTATACTAGAAAATACGTATGAAAACCTACGTCAACACCGATAACTGAATAGGCCTTACATCAAAGAATAAATTAGTAAAAGTACTCACAGCTTAAATAGTTATATTTGTTTTAAACTCTAGTATAGTCTGAAAACCATAACAATTCCAAACTTGGAAGTTGGAGCGCTTGTGATTTTTAAACAGCTAGAAACCATCAAATCAATAATTAGCGGTTCAAAAGAGTAGTCCGTGATCAGGTGAAAATCAACGTGAAATTAGATGAATGATAAATTTATCATACAATTTATGATGTTCAATATATTAAGTAGGTAGTTCCTCAGACCTGTGCAAAACAGTTCAAATTAATAAATGAAAAATCTAACTAAAAGTTTATGACTTCGACGGTATTCGAACCCGCGTGATACAAGCGATCACCCTTTAGCCGGGTTGCCATTGACCACTCGGCCACGAAGCCTTAGACGCCGACGACTAAACTATCAGTAAGATGATATTTCGGTTAAAGCACCGAAAAGTGTGGTATAACACTATAGTGTTAAACCACTATCTAATCGGTGCTAATACAAAAATATAATAAAGCTATAGTTCAAATTAAATGGCGCTTAAGTTTTAATACGCGTGTTTGTATTTACTTGTGATGTGTTATCGGTATTAGGTGGTCTCTTAGGCCACAGCTATCTATGATTTACTAAGTATGTTTAACTGACGTAGGTTTACCACGTACTTTCTGTGAGACCAATGTATCACATATCAGTTTGATGTGTGTCAATTCAACAGTAATAGTAATCAATAATGTAGGTTCACGTCGATTGGTCTGTAAGACCATTACAGATTGGCTATTCCGAGATAATCAGTTCACTAAATGAAAGCTTGTTCACGTCGAGAGGTCTCCTCTTGGCACAGTGCAAATCAGTTGGCTGTGACACTCTGCTGCTCGCGCTTGTGCCTGCGATGATCGTAGTTGACCAACCGTTGCCCGACTAGGTATTTATCGTTCTTTATGTGCTCGTATAACTTTCGGAATTGGCGAATCTGTGGACAATTTTTTTAGTTTAAAGCATTGAGATGTATAAAAGAGCCACAATCAGACAAATAAAATGTAAACGCCAAAACTCGGCGCACGCTAAGTAGTGCGCAGAGTTTTTCTGTTTTGCGTACAAGCGACATTGAACATTAAAACAAACGACATAACGTCTACATTCAAATATCAAATGTCATTGTAGAACATTGAATTTGCTCGCACATTTTTTGTGTGTTGTCAGCTATTAGATTGTGACTCTTTAATACATCTCAATGGTTTAAAGTCAATTTTATGAATCGGATCTAAACCGGCATAAGTCGCGCCACGTAAAAAGAGCGCGGTCGGGGAAGTAGCGGGGGTATGTTTGCGACTGTGTTCACTCGCTGACGAACCAATAGCACTCGCTAAATCAATGGTATGAAGTGCGCCGCGTTACCTCTCCACCAATCATCGAGCACTGTGCAGTTTGACAGCTATATATACCTGGAAGCCGGCCAGCGCCGCCAGCACGGCGGCCAGCAGTAGCGCGGGGTAGACGCGGCGCGCGAGCAGGTTGCGCTGCGCGGGCGAGGCGACTAGTGCTATATATACCTGGAAGCCGGCCAGCGCCGCCAGCACGCCGGCCAGCAGTAGCGCGGGGTAGACGCGGCGCGCGAGCAGGTTGCGCTGCGCGGGCGAGGCGACTAGTGCTATATATACCTGGAAGCCGGCCAGCGCCGCCAGCACGCCGGCCAGCAGTAGCGCGGGGTAGACGCGGCGCGCGAGCAGGTTGCGCTGCGCGGGCGAGGCGACTAGTGCTATATATACCTGGAAGCCGGCCAGCGCCGCCAGCACGCCGGCCAGCAGTAGCGCGGGGTAGACGCGGCGCGCGAGCAGGTTGCGCTGCGCGGGCGAGGCGACTAGTGCTATATATACCTGGAAGCCGGCCAGCGCCGCCAGCACGCCGGCCAGCAGTAGCGCGGGGTAGACGCGGCGCGCGAGCAGGTTGCGCTGCGCGGGCGAGGCGACTAGTGCTATATATACCTGGAAGCCGGCCAGCGCCGCCAGCACGGCGGCCAGCAGTAGCGCGGGGTAGACGCGGCGCGCGAGCAGGTTGCGCTGCGCGGGCGAGGCGACTAGTGCTATATATACCTGGAAGCCGGCCAGCGCCGCCAGCACGGCGGCCAGCAGTAGCGCGGGGTAGACGCGGCGCGCGAGCAGGTTGCGCTGCGCGGGCGAGGCGACTAGTGCTATATATACCTGGAAGCCGGCCAGCGCCGCCAGCACGGCGGCCAGCAGTAGCGCGGGGTAGACGCGGCGCGCGAGCAGGTTGCGCTGCGCGGGCGAGGCGACTAGTGCTATATATACCTGGAAGCCGGCCAGCGCCGCCAGCACGGCGGCCAGCAGTAGCGCGGGGTAGACGCGGCGCGCGAGCAGGTTGCGCTGCGCGGGCGAGGCGACTAGTGCTATATATACCTGGAAGCCGGCCAGCGCCGCCAGCACGGCGGCCAGCAGTAGCGCGGGGTAGACGCGGCGCGCGAGCAGGTTGCGCTGCGCGGGCGAGGCGACTAGTGCTATATATACCTGGAAGCCGGCCAGCGCCGCCAGCACGGCGGCCAGCAGTAGCGCGGGGTAGACGCGGCGCGCGAGCAGGTTGCGCTGCGCGGGCGAGGCGACTAGTGCTATATATACCTGGAAGCCGGCCAGCGCCGCCAGCACGCCGGCCAGCAGTAGCGCGGGGTAGACGCGGCGCGCGAGCAGGTTGCGCTGCGCGGGCGAGGCGACTAGTGCTATATATACCTGGAAGCCGGCCAGCGCCGCCAGCACGGCGGCCAGCAGTAGCGCGGGGTAGACGCGGCGCGCGAGCAGGTTGCGCTGCGCGGGCGAGGCGACTAGTGCTATATATACCTGGAAGCCGGCCAGCGCCGCCAGCACGCCGGCCAGCAGTAGCGCGGGGTAGACGCGGCGCGCGAGCAGGTTGCGCTGCGCGGGCGAGGCGACTAGTGCTATATATACCTGGAAGCCGGCCAGCGCCGCCAGCACGCCGGCCAGCAGTAGCGCGGGGTAGACGCGGCGCGCGAGCAGGTTGCGCTGCGCGGGCGAGGCGACTAGTGCTATATATACCTGGAAGCCGGCCAGCGCCGCCAGCACGGCGGCCAGCAGTAGCGCGGGGTAGACGCGGCGCGCGAGCAGGTTGCGCTGCGCGGGCGAGGCGACTAGTGCTATATATACCTGGAAGCCGGCCAGCGCCGCCAGCACGGCGGCCAGCAGTAGCGCGGGGTAGACGCGGCGCGCGAGCAGGTTGCGCTGCGCGGGCGAGGCGGCGGCGAGCGGCGCCACGCTGTGCGCGAACGCGTAGGGGATGGCCAGCGCCAGGCCGAGCCAGCACACCACGGGGGCTGCTATAGATGATAGGATGAACCTGGAAAGATAAATTAGAACGAGTTTAGAATTAAGTAAAGCTGCGGACGCGCGCGATGGACTGACCAGATCAAGTCTGCAGTCGGAGGTTCACTTAACCGATGCAGCAGGATGACCTCCGACAGACAGAAGTGGCGAAACATCGTGAGGCACTTCACATCTGCCTCCTCCAGTACTGATACTGCATAGCGATCACGACTGTACCGGTTAAGAAGAAGAAAGCTGCGGATAGCGACGGGAAACTTGAATTGCACGCTTCAGTCGGGACCCATCATAATGTGCCCGCACGCTATCTTCGTGTATAGCACGCCTAGGGCCCAGTGACACACTACCCCATCATTCGGAAATCTCATCATTTCGTACCTCTTGTAAACTTCGAAGCCCATTATGAATAACAGAGTATAAAAAAAAGGGAGCCACTTTTGAGCCCTTTCTACACAAAATCTATTATACATCAATCCAGTTAGTTTAGTGATTAAACCCCCTTTATGATACCCCACATAAATAGAGCTGAAACAGTTATTGATGTTTATCAAATAAATAAGCACCTAACTCACTTCCAAAGAGTTACACTCACTTCAAGTCCATTTCTCTAATGCCGTCTCGATACGCCTTCTCGATGGCTCTCCGCATGCTCCAGTCGGGGCCCATCATAGTGAGCGCGCATACTATCTTCGTGTATAGCACGCCTAGCGCCCAGTCTTGCCATACGAATAGCACGGGCGATTGCTCAAGCGGAACTCGCAGGGGTATCACTAACACCTGCAATAATAGTAATAGCAAGGACGATATAGATGTCCTTGGTCATCATTGAGATGTGTTATAGAGCCACAATCAGATAAATAAATTGTTAACGCCAAAACTTGGCGCACGCTACGTAGAGCGCAGTTTTTCTTTCTTGCGTACAAGGGACATTGAACATTAAAACAAACGACTTAACGTCTACATTCAAATGTCAAATGTCATTGTAGAACATTGAATTTGCACGCACATTTTTTAAGTGTTGTCAGCTATTAGATTGTGACTCTTTAATACTTACATCTCAATGTTGGTAATAGACAAGTTTTTAAAAATAGAAACACATAACTGTTTTTTTTTTTATTTATGAAAAAAAAATGTAGCCTGCCTGATGACCTTGATATATTCATAATCTGCGCCTAAAATTACATTTATGTTTGATTAAAATTTTTGCTTGTGAAGTTAAATGTTCTAAGGTATTATTATGTTCTATCTTTTTTTTATTAATTTTATAGTTTAGGTATTTACCTACTTAAATCAGTAGGGCACTTATATCATGTAGCACAGGTTTTTATACCTAATTGAGGCACCAGTCTCTCACAAAACAGATTTATGTAATTAATGGTTACTAACAATTGTTTTGGATTATCTTTTACTGCATTTCTTATTTTTTATATGTTTTTATATGTTTGTGAGATAAATAAATAAATAATACTGATTTGAAGTTATTTTACCTACATAAAAAAGTTTTAAAAGACGAAGAAAAGAAGAAGGAAAGTATTGATCTAACTTTACACGGCGGCCTATGGTCGTGTTGTAAGTTCTTTGGTTAAAAAACGTCCACATTGAAAGAAAGAAAGAAAAATCATTTATTCTTGTAGGACCTCAAGGATCACTTAAGTTTCGTTTTACATGCTAGGTGATTCTAATGCCTGTTCCAACGCGACTCCCTACACTATTTGAGAACTTATTAGCATTTAGAATACCAGACATATTATTACAATTTGATTTTTGTGAGCTGAAATTTGTTATTATTTTCTTGTGCAGGTACAACATAGACAAACTTACCAATTCAAGCAGCAGTCCGAACATAAGTGGAACGAGGCCTAACAGCGCGGCTGCCGCTAAGGCCGCCTTGGCCCCCCGCCGGGCCCACAAGGCCGCGCGGGCCCAGACCGCCCCGCGGCCTCCGCGCGCCCAACCGGCGGCCAACGAACCTCCGCGGCCAAACGCCCAACATAGGTACATGCCTGGAGTTAACATGATGAGACTTGTTTATCTGTTACCGGTTTTCATCTCAGAATATAGAAGCTAAGAAGATGGTAATACACAATGGTATAGAGACTATTGTGTATCTATACTATAGACCTTAGAGAAAGTAAGAAATAGAGCGCTGTTTATTTCTTTCTCAGTCACACAAAAACAAAGAAGAATATATACAACATTCTTGTGAGTAAAAGAGATC
This sequence comes from Xanthorhoe designata, assembly GCA_963582015.1. NCBI lineage: Eukaryota > Metazoa > Arthropoda > Insecta > Lepidoptera > Geometridae > Xanthorhoe > Xanthorhoe designata. Next base: position 3,470,256 of record OY757045.1, read on the forward strand.
TTTTGTCCCTCATCGCGTGCCGTTTTTTTGTATGGTGCCGAATTTTATACTACGAAACTATGGATTCATTGCAATTTTTGTCCCTCTCGGCGGCACGCTCACTGTTCGTCCAGGTAGGTACTATACTAGGTCCATGCTATAGACAGATTTTAAGGCTCAAATCACTCCGAGATGGCTGGAAGCGGCGAGCAGTTTTAGTGTCATATCATTTTAAACCTTATCTGTATTAAAATACTACAAAGTATCGCTTGAGAAACTTAAAACGCAAGCGACCACAAAATTTGCTTGAATGTTAGGAACATCATTGTAAATTAATTATGAAAAGTTTCCATCGATCTTTATTTTTGCATTCAAGGTCAAAGTTGTAAAAAAATTTCTTGTGTTGTTGAGCAAAACGTTTAGATAAATCATCTAGACCAAAAATTTTCAAACACTTCCTAAGATTCACCAATGGCCCGAAAAATAGGGGTATATTTTTCGGGCTAACTTAACCGGGCTACATGACAACTAACAATCAAATTAAATTCATTTTCTCAAGATTGTTATTTTCTAATAGTGCTGGCTTCTACTAAACATCAGAAATATCTTATTTCAGTTTTAAAGACAAAAACTTACCAGCAGCCGCTGTGTACAGTTCATGCACGCCATCTGAAGCTTTGGGCAGCCAAAGAGCCATCACTTTCCTGCCAATAGCCACTGGGATCACCTGCAATTAAAAAATACATTATCTATCTATGCATTATATTGTCTTTTTTAAACTTTTTCAGAACACATGATAAAACAATTTACAGTGTTGATCGCTATTTAACTTTATTACTTTATACCGTTTTATCATCTTTACAAAGTTTCAAACAGCCTGATTGATTTGACTGTTCATTTTTTTTATAGTGTTAAACACGTAAAGTATCGGTATTTCACTATGAATTAAAAAATTTCACCAAAATGTTCGATTCCAGCGAGATTCGAACCCGCGCGATGATACAAGCGATCGATCTTGACGGACTGCCTTACCACTTTGCCACGGAACCACTGATAGCCGTTTTCTTTTTTTTTATTTCACATCACTATTTTTTTCGAAAAGAGGCAGCACTACAACTGTCTACTTTGGAATTGCTATAGTGGTTGGCTATAGGTACGACAAAAGTATGTTAAAACTGACTTCCAGAATTTTCTAGACTTATATAAAGAACATACGTACCAGAGTGAGAGCGCTAGCCAGTATGAGCGAGATGGAAACAAGGATCATCAATCCGAAGAGTCGTACCGGGAACCACGATACTCGTACATACGGCTCGAAGCCGGCGGGGCCGTCGCGTCGCATCAGAGCCTGGTTTTGTTAAAATACTTTCAAATAACGAGCTTTTACTAGTAAAAGCTAATTCAAATAATCCTATAGGTCGCGCCCATTGAGATGTATTATAGAGCCACAATTTGACAAATAAAATGTTAACGCCAAAACTCGGCGCACGCTACGTAGTGCGCAGAGTTTTTCTTTTTTGCGTACAAGCGACATTGAACATTAAAACAAACGACATAACGTCTACATTCAAATCACAATCTAATAGCTGACACTCAAAAAATGTCCGAGCAAATTCAATGTTCTACTGACATTTGACATTTGAATGTAGACGTTATGTCGTTTGTTTAAATGTTCAATGTCGCTTGTACGCAAAAAAGTAAAACTCGGCGCACTAGTTTTGGTGCGGACATTTTATTTGTCTGATTGTAGCTCTATTGATTGTACCTTAAAGTACTGAAGTAAAGCTGTTAGAATGCTGACCTGATGAGCCGCGCCGAGTTGGTGCGGCGGATGCGGCGGCGGGTGAGGCTCGCTGTGCCTGGCCTCACCCAGCAGGTACGAGCGCAGCCCGAGCACTCCAGCCGCACAGATGCACCAGCCCCGGAGGCCTGCCTTCAACCATGTTCTTGTATGAGACTGCTCCAGTAACGCTGGTAGAATCACCTGGAATAACCACAGTCATGTGAGCCGCTTGACGGATTCTGTACCAATATTATAACGGCAATATTGTTCCAACATTAGAATGGCCAATGGCAATGCTCCGTTTGTGTCGAATAACCGTAACGGAGCATTGCCATTGGCTATTCTAATGTTGGAACTAAGTTGAAGCCCATGTGTGGTGCCGGCATTAAGAAGGAAGAGATTGTTTGAGCTCGGGTTTTTTAGCCACAGTTCGGATTTTAAAATTCTTATTTAGCTCTAAATCAGTGAAAATTTGTTGTTTAAAAATAAAAAAACTGCTTGTTTATTTATTTCTATTGGTGCCAATTTGTAATTTTGAGTCAAAAGCAATCAAAAATAGGGTCTGCTAGCAGCTACTTGTTTAACTACATCTAAAAAGTGTCCAAAGTACTGCATTAGAGCGTAATAGGTTGCATGTATACACCTTTAATAAATCATCTATACCTAATAGAAGCATATGTTTCAATGATAGATGAATGACCCTTATTTCCAAGGCATAAGGTCAGTTATCTGATTTGTTACTGATAAATCTTCGAATGTGAATGAAATGGTCATTCATCGTTGTTTTCTACCAACTGTTGACCTTGACAGGAAAACCTCGTAAAGCATTGCATTGGTCAGTTTAGTCGGTTGGAGTGGAAGTCCTGATTACATTATCTTCCGCTAATAAATAATCTATACTAATATTACAAAGAGGTAAAGTTGGTTTGTTTGTTTGTTTGTATGTTTGGGGTAATCTCCGAAACTACTAGTCCGATTTCAAAAATTCTTTCACCGATATTGTAGCATGGACTTTCCGAATGAACATAGGCTATATTTTATCAAGGTAGGTACCACGTGAGCGAAGCCACGGGCGAGTAAGCTAGTAGTTATAAAAGATGACTCACTGCATGAAAGGTAACGCATAGCTTCAATCGCTGGTTACCAAGCAGCATGCACAAAAAAAGCAATAAAATTTAGTGAATTTATTATGGTATATTATATACAGTTGTATCATGTTATATTACATCGATGTGTTACACAACTTTTTCTTATACTTTATCTGACTTCTATAACAATAAAAAGTAAGTACCTAAGTTCGTATGAGTAAGTGGCCAACGTATATGAGCAAGTGGCCAACTATGGTGATAGAGTTTTTAGGCCTTAGGGCCTCTGTCATGGCTTAACGACTTTAAAAGCCGGGACCGAAAGTTTAACGTGCCCTCCAAAGCACGAAAGCGCTTAGATATTAATCTATTAGAATGATAATCTGGAATAATGTACCATTTTTTTACAAAGTGCGGTCGTTAAATTATATAAACTTGAATGATTTGTTTAGGACCTTGAGCATATATTTCAGAGCTCATCTCTTCTCTTACCCTTTTCACAGTAAATGTGTAGGTACAAATGCGCAAAAAACAGCTAATAATAATCTAATGAATATCCAAGAATAGTTCGTAATAATCTGGTTTTTAAATAACATCTGTGATAATTAAATATAATGAAAATAATAATTATTATTGTACTTGCGTTTCACAATCCTGGTTGTTTCACTTTAGAAAGTAAGCAGCCCTCGATACTTAATTAAAACTTTAATTAGGACATAACTACTGATTTCCTAGCGGTTAATTTATTGTGTAGGAAGTCTATGACCCTGCCGTATTTGGTGTGATTAACTTAGAACAATCAGATATTTTACATTTTAAAATCGTTTTAGAATCACTTTCTTAGGTCTTTGACCACTATACAAAACAGAAGCTTATTTTTTTATGTGATTCAGGTTTGAATTACTTTAAGTGACTAACCTGTGGGTATAATATTATACACTTTCGGTTCGGATCCGGTAGGCACACGAGGCATTCAAATAATTGGTAACAAACCTATGCAAGATGTATGAGGAAATCTGAATGATGAACCTCTGAATGATGCAAAGAGGATAAATTTTATCATAGCTTAATTTAAAAACTGTAGTAAGTACTTACGCATTTTTTGTTATCAGTCAACCTAACATGATTTTATTATCTCTTACTTCTATTTACGTTATAAATGGGTCAATTAGGCCGTGACGTCAATGGAATGGTAAAGATTCAATTACCACGCCTTCGATCACCATATCGATAGTTTACAGGCACACGTCATAGCGTTTTGTACAATTTACTATGATAGCGATGTCTCAATATCTAGCCCACCAATAAACATGTAAACAACGAGTTTTGTATACCGAATGTGTACATTTGTTATGTAAATTCATTCATCTTGTTAAAAGTCTATTTAAGAATTGTTGTAAGTGCTCGTTAAAAGTCGCCTACGTAAATTATTATCAGGATGGTGAACCGTTTCAAATGAAACTTGGGAAAGATAGAGATGACCAAGAAGAATTGGCTGCACAATTTTATACCATGTGCGCAAATTCGTTCATAAATTCATTTAAAATTTCATATTATTTTCTTGTAACATGACATCATAATTTTTACACTAACTACGAATACTAGCAGGTTTGATTTGATAAAAATGGTGTGTTGTGCAGTAACCTAATTTAAAGCGTTGGATTATTCTTTATTTGTTTATTGACTAACGCCCGAATACTGAAAGCTACTTAATGTAAGTGGTGCATATCTATGAAATTATTTGACGTTTGTCTATATAAAACTGACAGGTAAGAGCGTCTCAAATGGTTAATACGCTCCCAAATATTTAAGTAGCGTTTCAGTATTCGGGGGTAAGCCTGTAATCAAACAAACTAGGTCCTCTAAGAACCCTCTCAGCGACCCTGTGTCTAGCACTAGCAACCAACAAATTAAACGAAAGCATAAAACACGCATACAATGGTAATTGATTACCTATGTATTTGGATTAGATCAATATGCAAATTTTCTAATTTTATTAGTGCACGAACGACATAACTAGGATTGTAAAACAGCAATATTGAAAAATTATATATTCCAAAAATTTCCTCTGTATTTCGCTGGCAACGCTGCTTTACAGAAACATTGTACATACCTACTCACATACGAGAGAGGATTTTTTCTGCTTAATCTCTAGTTTTACTATACGAGAGAGCATTATTTTCTGTGAATCTCTAGTTTTACTAAGAACTCTCTACTGCGACTACAAAAAATCTTTACAGGTTCATTTCAGATACTAACCTGCAGTAACAACAGTTCCAAGCTGAGTTCATTGACCGGCGCCTCGGCATGTACAGAGACGGCGTACGGCAGGAAACCGGGCAACGCTGCCTTGATCACGCGGATCGGCAGCCAGAGCATGAATAGTACCGCGGTGCCGAATATCATAGCGGAGACGATAAGACGACGGACGTGAGACCAGACCGAGAGGTGGATCATTTCCTGTGTTAGAAAAAAGCGGTTAATATTGTGCAGACCCAGGAAAAGATGGCGAGACGACCTGAATGCATTCGAATCAAACTGTCAAACTGTTGCCTTGGAGCGCAAAGAGTGGAAGTAGAAGGGGGAACTTTGCCCAGCAGTGGGACATGATAGGTTAGCAAAAAAAATATATTGTGCGTTTTCTTTTTAAACGGCTTCAATAAAAGAGGAGGTTCTATTGTTCCACTGTTTTTTGTTTCTTTTTATGTATGTTCACCGATTATTCCGTCAATGGGGAATCGATTCTGAATTTGATTTTCTCTCGATAAAAATTGCCTGAGTGTTACTTCAGATCATAAGCTATTGTATATTCCAAGTTTCAGTTAAATCCGTACTGCTACAAAAAAACATAACTTATTATTACAAACCTGGACAGGACTGAAGTCAGGATCATTCAAGTTCTTCAAAAACCACAGCACCCCGGGTCTTAGCACTTCACGGAGCAGCAGAATAAAGGAGGCGAAGTAATACACATAGACCATGCCGACGAGCCAGTGTATGAACATAAGCGTCCATGGAGCAGCGTTCAGACTAGCCTCGCGGTCTCTCAATGTCGCGTCAAACATCGACAGAGAGCAGAGATCGAGCCACCAGCCGCATACTAGCGGGATTACGCCGATCTGTTGACAAATCATAATTCAATCAGAAAGATGTTAGCAATTACAGTATGATTAAATAAAACATAACGAAACATGATCAAGACTTTATCCCCAAAGCGTGGTAGATCCTATGAAGGTATCTGAGGTCAGAGATATGTCCTAGAATTTGAAGAAATTAGGAAACCGTACGTGACAGATCAACGTACGTGCAAGCCCATCGCCGCTATTGGAAAGCTAACTGATTTCTTTAAGATGTTTTATTTTTACTAGTTAGAGCTTATAATACGCATATTAATTTTCAAAAAGGAAAATCCCTTGATACCTACTCGGCCGGCATTCGAACCCACGACTTTCTGTTCTTACGTCGATGTTTTTCCTCGGTAATCTTTAATACTTACTTATTCCAAAAATACTTATATTGATATAATAGGTGTCAATTGAGCTGTCCTTTTCATAACGATCGAAATGAAAAAAAAATGCCATCAATTTTAGTTCTATCAAATTAGATTAGGTAGTTTAGTTTTGGCGACATCTGAATTAACATGTAATAATAATAACAATGTAATACCTACAGGTGCATAGTTACACATTTACTTTGTAAACGATCAAGGTATGCAGTCCAGTTAATGCAATAACTATGTATTTTTAAATATCAATGCACTGCCATGACCCTGGTATGATATATAGTTAGTAATGTAAGAACAGATAACAGAAGTTGGTAGTATTTTTAATGCCTTTGAAACATGTATATGCTTGTATTTTTTGCAATTTTTGCTTTTGAAAGAAGTACTTGTCTAAAGATAAAGCGAATAGACATTTATTTAATACTAGCTAACTTGCCCGTGGCTTCGCCCCCGAGGTGCCTGTATAAAAAGTAGCCTATAGATTAGGTATACCAGGTCAACTATGTATATATTCAAAGTTTCAGACAAATTCGGTCAGTAGTTTTCGTGAAAGAGTAACAATCCATCTATTCATTCTCAGAAACTTTCACATTTATAATATTAGTAGAAAGAACACTATGATCACTTTGAGTCGTCTTAAATCTAATGTCTTAAGTTATGTTTCGCGGCAGCTTAAAGAATTAAACAAGAAACAAGGTTTGCCAGTGGTATGGTACCTTTCCTCTTATACCTTCAGTCATCCAAGACTCTTAAACTAGAAACAGTTTATTAGCTTTTGTTGCATTGCTATTTTATTGGCTACTTAGTTTATTCCGATTTATTTTATGAACTATCAATGTACTGACTTGACCTGGAGCATTTAACAGTATAAGATTACATGCAAAGATCTGAAACAAATATCTATTATAAGAGATAATATATGATTACGACTGTATCCCAGGGAGAGCCTGGGATACAGTCGCGAAAATATCTCATCTCATCTCTCTCTATTAAAAAATACTAAACCAGCTACAATAACCATCACATTGAAATAAAAACCTAACTTGTTAATTATAAAAAAGTAAGTTCATTATACTCTTTAAATTCAAGGTTATGTACCTACAATCTACATGCTTATTATTCTTACATAGTTACATACCAATCATTATAGTAATTTTATTATGAAGTAACTTGCTACAGTAAACTCATTAATAATTTGAAATGTTAGTTTGTTATTCAAATTATTTTTGAATGACTTTTTACAATACAAAACACAATTTTATTTGTGTTATTTTAATATTATATTAGGTATCTTGTCTTTGTAAGATCTATATAAAAAGCATGGTGTAGTTAAACCTTCAGTACCTAATCATGGAACTTCTAAAGTATAAAGCTAAATGTTTTTCTTACCTCAACAACAGACAGCAAGGCCACTTTCACAACCACATAGCAGAATCCTAAAGCCTTCTTCGCACTGCGTAGTCTCACCAGCGATGCGATAGAGTGTAGAATAACCAAGACTGCTCCAACTATAATATAGCCTGCTATTGTATCCAATGGTCCTGCAAAAGGCCCTTCCGCTGACATTCCTATCATTACGTACCACATTCTTCCAATATGGTATGGACAAAATGCAAAAATTACGATAAAGAGAGTGTTCAATGATACAACCCAGAATACATGCTCCAAAAAGACCATGGAGCCATCCAATCCGAGCAGTCGTGCCCAAGTTAGCTCTTCTGCAGCAGCTCGGTCCCATTCCATTGGGTTCCAGTTAGCCTCGTCCCCAACTAATGGGTCATCACCGCCTTGGCCATTAGCTTCATCAATTGCATCCACATCAACCACACCATCATTCACTTGATCATTGTTATTATCCGGCAGAGGAATATCTTCAGGAACAGGAGGAGGAAAGATCTCTCGCTCCATCCAGTCTGGTCCTCCACCATGCATGATTTGCTCTCTCAGCCAGACCAGACCGATAAAAGAAAATAAGGTACAGGTTACAACAAAACAACCTGAGAAAACATCCTTAGCCAGGTTTTCAGCGGAGACTATATCAAATGGCAGTGAGATCACCGGGTCGAGGGAGCCAGTGAAGAGGCATCTGTAGGTTCTGCATGCGGTGAGTGGGACGATACCGAGCCAGGCGAGAGCGACCAGAGTGTAATGCAGCCAGTCCTTGACGGCCGACGCCACGGACGTGACCAGTCCGCCGACCACGTCGCGAATGGGTAGGCGCCGCGGCATATCCGGCGAGTAGATCGGCATAAACGAGAAACGATGCCCGCACAGCTCGCATATCTCCTTCCGCGAGTACCGCATCCATTGCACTAAACATTCTTGATGAATCCACTTTATAGAGCCAGTGCAGATGCACGGATGAAACAGGGGCCGGTCCGACGATGCCTCCGAGCGGCAGAACCGGCAGAAGTCCGCACCGGACTCAGAATCCATCATTGTCTTCAATCCAGTTTGTCTGGTTGATTATGCGATCTGCGAAACGAAAGTTGACGCACCACTGAATCGATTAAAATAATCTTATTTAATTTTAATACGTGTGCTCCCTAACTTATCCACGCACCGTTTCACGAAAACTTGCGAAATAAACACGAAATAGGAGAAGATTAACACGAAAATCGACAAGTATTTTCTCTTTGTTTGACAACTGCTGCCTGTACAAAATTTGTTGCCCTATTCATAATCGAAGTCGAAAACTCGAACGAAACAAATAGAACAAAAATAATCTACCAACACGTCAGCTGCTACGAACAGCTGTCTGGTAGAAATGGGTAGAAATTAGAAAGAGCAGAGCAGCAAAAAAGTGAACTGCAGCATGATCTTTTGGCAACTCTTTTTTCCTAGCAAGAATCTATGTTTAGCAGAGAAAGGTACTATAATAGGTCCAAAGAGTATTTATAAAAACCATGGAACTAGTTTATATAATACCTTACTTTATAGTACCTTTCTTACTTATCTAAGATAAAAACACTATGTTTATTATTTCATCTGTGAGTGATCTGAGGAAACAGCTGTGGGTGCACTTTTTGTAATGCTAAATATCTATTTAATGAAATGTAATAGGTAGTGAAACAATTCTTCTATCCTGTTCCTTGCTTTGTTGGTGGGGAGGGGAGGGATTTGTGTTTCAAATAGGGATGTGACATTGTACCTAAAAAATCGATTTTTCATTAATCGATTTTTTTTTGAAGCATGAAAAATCGATTAATAAATAATCGATTTTTCTTAAGAAAATAATCGATTTTTTTATATTAATAGATTTTTTTCTAATTTGTCAATTAAGTTCAAAATAAACGCCATAAATATTATATCAATAGATTTATTAATTAAAAATAACTTTTTTTTTTATTAAAAATAAACAACAGAAACGGCAAGTTTATTATAATCATAACAAAAATAATTATTCACTTTCAAATCTATCGTAAGTTGTATTAGACATTATAATAGCACACGGGAATTTACTCACGTAAAATTATCGTCGATTTAGATACCGACAATGTTTCGATTCTTCCGGAGAATTTTCATCTGGGTATGAGTGTGGTCACTCCTCGCGGTCACGTCTCACACTGCGTGCGAAGTATCGCTCGGCGCGGGACCTTTGTCGCGAAGAAGGAACTTTTTTTCAAAACACAGACTTTTCAGAAAGACTGTTATGTTTAAAATTATTTTCTTACCTTTCTAACCTTTGAATATCCACGGAAAGTAAAGTAGGATTTAAGAAAAAAAAATCGGTATTGATTGAATGATTGATTATAAAAAAAATCGATTATTAATCGATTATTTATAAAAAAAAAATCGCGTATTAAAATCGATTTTTATTTAAAAAAAATCGATTATTAATCGATTTTTTTAATAATCGATTATTTTTTCACATCCCTAGTTTCAAAATACTCTGCTGTGCTGATGATGTGGAGTGTTTATTGTGATAAAAAATCATGGGTTTCCAATAAATTATCTGCTGGTAAATATTTACCTAAGTACTTGAAGACAATAAATTTACTTTCTCATTGCTTACTGAATCTGCCAGAGCAAAAATGAAAAAATCCTCTCAGCAAATAAATCCGGCTTCTATGGAAAATCATGTTAAAAATACCTAGTGCATTTGACTCTTGATATTTATTTGAAATAATTTCCATACTATTTAAGAACCTATCTGGAAATGAGCTGAATATATTTCAAGTGAATATTTATGTCTTCAGCTCATTTTCCAATCCATATTGCGATTGATACCTACAGTCTAAGTTTATGTGTTACAGATATTAATTATCTTCTCGACGTAATCAAGCCGGATAGAAAATCTCAATGAAAATGGCTTCAAATGAAGAAACTGTGATAAAAATGGATTTGCCAAGCCAAAGCAATGGGACAGCGGAAATAAACATACTATGTTTTAATCTTACACCATATAGCCCGCTAATTCAGTTCTTAAGCTGTACAGCATTTGTATTTGTATGCTATTTGGCATATGGGTATTTTCTAGAATTAATATTTTCGAAACCAGAGGTAAAGCCAGTAAGCTTGTACATCACTTTAATTCAGTTTTTTATTACCATGGCTCTCAGTTACATTGAGTCTCTGATAAGAAGTCCCATAAAAAGGAGGTAAGTTGTATTCATGCCTATGTTGATTATTCAATATAAGTGGTCTTTGGAATGACTTCAGCAATTTTTCAAAAATCTGTTTGCAGCTTGTTTCTAAATCTAGCATCTAGATTATTGATGTAGGTAGTTTTAGAGCTCAAAGTTACAATAGATTTTATGATACTTACATGAAAAACTATTATTTATTTTGATGTTCAATTCAGTTGTTATAGGGTACCTGTATATATATATTAGGTAGGTAGCAAAGGCTATGGTGTAGTCAGTGTACCTACCTACTGACTTTATAATGATAAAGATTAAATATTTTAAATAAGTAGACAGTAACAATATATTTTACCTGGTCTGATTTTTTTAGAAAACTGTGGCTCAGGATCAAATAACAATTGAGTCATATAAACTTTCCTCTATTTTCAGGGTACCCATAGGAACATATGCCTTACTAGCAGCCCTTACACTAGGTACCATGTCACTGTCAAACCTAGCACTAAGCTACCTCAACTACCCGACGCAGCTCATCTTTAAGAGCTGTAAACTCATACCAGTGATGATTGGCAGTATTATAATATTGAATAAAAAGTATGGCTTCTTAGATTATGTTGCTGCCATTTTTATGTGCATTGGATTGACCATGTTCACATTAGGTAAGTAAAAAGATCTCAAATTATATTTGCATATATCAGTCATCTGGTTACCTCTAGTATTCTTTTATCTGTGCCATAACACAAGTATTAAATTGCTTAGCTTGAAACTAGATGACGCTGTGTGGAATAAAAGTAAAGTAAAAGTAAAAATGTTTTTATTGCCATAAGTAATAGTGTACATTATAAATGTTGAATCCATTGGCTCCCGAACTAGTTAAAAACTGTATTTCAGGAGGCAGTGTCTTCTCCCAACAAATGAACTAAGTTTATGTCTACTAGGTATTTTGGAACACACATTTTTCAAATTACCTAAATGAAAGTAAAACAGGAAGATAAGCTAATTAGGTATCTAAATTCAAAGTACTAAACACAAAAATACTCAAGTTACCAATAATACTATAAACGAATAGGTAAGTACTTATAGGTAGGTATATAATAAAAGTAGTACAAAAAAAAAGTAGAATAAAAATACACAAACTATATAATAAATAAGGATAAAAAAAGATTATAAAATATTAAGTAGATTAGATATACATTTACAATACTTAAGTACACAGTATAATTATAATAGAGTTCAACTCATCAAAACCAAACATAAGATAAGTAGGTATATCAATTTACTATGTCCAAAGATATTTATTTATTATTTTGAGTGCCTATGTTGCAAATAAGTACCATTTACAATACAGGGCTGCAGTCTTTTCCTTCAGGATGGCAGTGAATCAAAATGTTCTTATTTCATGATTCAAACTCACTCACTGAGAGAGTGGATGATGATGATGACTATTTAAACATTCTCCTACACTCTTAAACAAGAATCATTGGTCATATTTCTCTCTGACAGTCCGTATGCAAAGACTCTTTTTGAAAAGAACAATATTCAAGGTATTGTACGATTATTTTATAAAAAATTTCTTTCTTTTCAGCTGACTCAAAGACATCACCCAATTTCGATATCATAGGGATCCTAGTAATCTCCCTAGCACTGCTCTGTGATGCTATCATCGGCAATGTGCAAGAAAAGGCAATGAAACAACACCAAGCTTCTAACAATGAAGTGGTTTTCTACTCTTATGCCATAGGCTTTGCATACCTATTGGTGATAACAGGGTTTAGCGGGATCATGACTGGTGGATTCATTTACTGTTCTGAGGTAAGATCATTTTATTTACGTACCTATTTAAATTCAACAAGAGAAATTACAAAGCAGGCAAGCCAGAAGAGCTAATGCTCGTTATAAATTATTGATCAGCGCCATCTATCAATGAGTAGCAGAAATGCAAGTCAATAGTTTGTTCTGATGTCAATTTCTAGCTAGTGCTTCTGCTACTCACTGATAGATAACGTTAAATGTCCTTCAACTTTGAAAATAACACAATAGTTATGCACAATAGACTTGGAGGCTTCCTAGAGCTACTGAATCAGTTTGTAGTCTCTTTATATTGACTTACCTTACTTACAGTAACGAGATAAACAAAATATCTGAAGCCTTGGTAATTTAAAAGAATGTTAATAATTGGGTTATTTATTATTTTTTCAGGGTTCTCTGGCAATCTACACGAACATATTCTTACTAAGTTTGAGTGGGTATTGCGGCCTCCAAGCTGTTCTAACTCTGGTGAGAATATCTGGAGCCGCGGTCGCTGTCACAGTGACTACGATGAGGAAAGCACTTTCCATCATCATATCCTTCCTTCTGTTCAGCAAGCCTTTTGTCTTCCAGTGAGTATTAGATTAAATTAAGTATAATTTAATGGCGTTAACCCCCCAGTATTATCAGCATTATCAGCTGAGCGCTTCCGTGCTTCGGAGGGCACGATAAATTGTTGGTCCCGGCTTTTAAAGTCGTTAAGCCATGACAGAGGCCTTTAGGCGGCCTAAAAACTCCGTCACTAGAGTTGGTCACTTGCTCATACGAACGAACGAACGAACCCCCCAGTTGAACTAAAAATTCCAAACATTTAGAATACTTGACACGTGAGCGAGGATACTACAAACCGCCGGTGATCAAAAAAAACCGCCGGTAATCCTACTGGCGTTAACCCCCCAGTTAATTAATTCAGGCGCGACTTTGTTGCGGAGAGGAGGATCGTTTGAAATTTTCAAAATATTATATACTTAATCTATAATATCATTATTACTTTCATATTTTCTTTCAGATACGTGTGGTCTGGCATGCTAGTAGTATTAGCGATCTACCTAAACCACTACAGTAAGAAGAATCCTGGCTACGTGCCGTCAGTTGTGTTGGGCTGTTGGCACTATCTCCATACATTCTACAGATCGGAGTACAAGTATTTGAAGCTCAAAACAAAAATGTATGCCGATACGGTATAGTTAAGTATTAGCTCAAGTAAATAAATTAGTACGAATTGTAAAATAGGTAGTCCAAAATTAGCTAAATTCAATATTTAGGTTCATGCAGTCTTCAAGTTTCAGAGGCTCATATTCAGAGTCTGCAGTCCTTAGTCTTCGCTCATGTATCGATTTTTTTATAGGTCTCAATGGAAACTGAGTGACGAATCACCGCTTGAGACGATTCACGCATGAGTGTTGACTCTGTTTCTAGTGGTGTTTTTCTATCAGAGATAAGGTTTGCAAGGATCGAAAAAATCACCAAAAGTTCACTTTCCCAGTTTCCCTAGCCACGTTCTGCAGTGCTCATGTTAGCTAATAGTCTCGAACTTGCCACGACAATCCCAGAAGTTTGCCTCAATGCAGATTATTTATATTTATTTAGCTTATTATTTTATGTTGACTTCGATTATTTTATTCGTGTCTTGTTTATGTTCATAAGTTTTGTCATGGGTTTAAACAAAACTTGAGTTACCTTACCTATGTAGGTAATTGTTTGATATTACCTTTCATCGGCCTTGATATTACCATGGAAATCCTATTGTTATAGGTTAGAAAAAAAGGAAGTATGTATAAAGATTTTAAATGGATATTACTATTATTATTTTATAATGATGTAAGTAATAATTATGATGTAAATAAAATAATTTATTTAATCAATGACATTTATTTCATTGTATGTACAAAATCTTATAAATCTAAATCATTTTCATACAAAAGTGTCCAAATTTAACTTTTTCGATTATTTGGAATGTTAAGACACTATTTTCATTGGCTTTATACAAACTCTAGGTCGAAACAAGAGGTTAAAGCAAAGTAATACTTTTAGGCGACCAAAACTGAGATTAGGTTAAAGATATTTCAGAATGTTCAGTCGATATAAGATATAAATTTCGGTTAAATTTTCATACATAATGTCAAAGTGGGTAATATTGGTCAAATTAAGTTATACAGGTCACAAAGTTAATTACACTAGAAATTAAATATGAACTATAGCTAACCATTCACTCTAATGTACAAATTACTCTTTGGTATATGGTCCTAAAGCTAGCTTATTTGTCTTTTTACATGTTTGGCCCCTTTGCAATGCATAAAGCATTTTAATTTGAATCAACTGAGTAAATATGAGGTTTTCTGATCGAAATTTCACTGAAAAATAGCCAAGTTCTTCTAGAATATTCGAATTTAGTTAAATTTTTCTGATTTGATATTTGCAAAGGAGCCTCAAATATGAATTTAGCTGATGATGAGCTTACAAACGTTTTTACAAAAAGGGGATACAGGTATGTCGGTGAGAAAAACAATAAGAAATGCACAAAATACTTGAGAAGAGACAATATGAGATCTTCTTTACTTTAGTCGGGCCTTATGTGATAGAAAAATATCACATCTCACTTTAGAATATGAAAATATCTAAACTATTTTTAAATCTTATTGCTTATGTCGTTACGAATAATTTCGTTTTGTACAAAATGCAAAATAATTTCTTAACAATGCTTAAATTTAGATACGTAAAAATAGTGAAACACTAATAGTGATTTCAATGGACTTAAGCTTAGATTTGTGATTCAACTTACAAACACTACTTTTAAGATCGTTTACAAAATTTTACAATTAAAATGATAAAAAGCCGACGACCAATAAAAAGAAGCTCACGCATTCCTGTAATGTTTTTGTTAAACTTTTGAGTATAAAAATACCAAAAACGCGTGTGCGTGTGTGGATAAATCATTTTTAATTTCCTAAACTTGAATGAAGGCAGTGTGGACAGTTATAACAACGATACATCCACACACATTCCGATTGGGTAGTTCCAAAACACATTGTTCTCAAAATTTTGAAAACACGCTCCATGAATTTATAAGTAATTGAGATGTTTTCAAAATAATTAAATATTTGAATTCTACCGCGTTCCAAGAAATTATGAGTTGGGTTAGCAAAAAAATAAATTAAGATCCACGTTAAAATATATTAACGATATTTCTACTTGTACAAAACATAAACAACTTATGGTTTACCTTTATGCTGACTCTATTTTTTTTTTAAGCGCTGTGGAAGTATTTAAGTACTTGTCATTTTTTAAATAATAATTATGGGTAATCATTATAACCATGAATGTTAATAAATTTCTTACGTTTAGCTTAGCTTCAGCTACAGTAGTCTTAACTAAATCTTAATAATTTCTGTAAATTTTCACGAGTAAGTATATAAATTTATGGTATCAAAAAATGCGAGCCTCGAGGAATGCATTCTTGGAGCGCTGTGGAACTACCCTTCTGTTTCGCTAAGAGGACCCTACACATTTCACACAAACTATTTCACTATATCACAGCACTAGTCTTGCACTTCTCGGTACGGCACCTCACTCGTCACTGTGAACGATTCGAAGTAGTGATTGAGGAAATCAAATGTGGGCCGTTTCTCCGGGATAGCGTCCCAGCATTGCAGCATAAGCCTGTAGATATCGTCGGGCAAGTAATGCCCGATGGGTTTCGGCATTCGATAACCTCTTTCCACTTGCTCGATGACATCTTTTCCATGGAGCCCTGGGTAGGGTATCTGTCCGTACGTGAAGAGTTCCATTAAGAGAATACCGTACGACCATACGTCGCTTTTGATGGAGAATCGTCCGTAGATAATAGCTTCTGGCGCGGTCCATTTGACCGGGAACCGCGAGCCGGATTTGGGGCAGTATTCGTTGTCCGCTATGACCCTAGCGAGTCCGAAATCACATATTTTGGCAATGTTATTTTCACCTATTAACACGTTACGCGCGGCTAAGTCTCTGTGTATGAGCATTCTTCGTTCTAGATAGTTCATGCCGGACGCGACCTGCGCGGCAATGTAGACTAGATCTTCGAATTGTAGGAACTTTCCTTCTCCGTTTCTGAGGAATTCTAGAAGAGATCCCTTGCTCATGTATTCTTGGACGATGTAGACGGGCTCTTGTTGCGAGCAGACCGCGTAAAGGGGCACTAGACGTTCGTGTCTGAAGTCTTTCATGATTTTCGCCTCTTGGAGGAAGGCCTGTTTTGACATTGTACCTTCTCTAAGCGTTTTGACGGCGACCTGAAAATGAAACAAACATAATCGTGAAAATTCCACTGTCCACTCAACTTATTCTCAGTGCACACAGTAACACAGTACCTACATAGTAACTATACAATGTTGCTCTGGAGGATAGGTAAAATTTTAATCCCTACTATAAGGTAGTTAAATAATGGTGGTCTTTAATTTTGTGGCCTTATCGCTTCCAGCAATAAGGTTCTGTTTACCTAAGTTTTGTTTCTTTTATGAAAGAAAGAAAGAAAAATCATATACTCTGGTAGAAACTTAAAGATCACTTCAGTTTCGTCTTACATGCTAGGTGATTCTAATGCCTGTTCCAATGCGACTCTACACCTATGGTGTGCAATATTCTACACTTACCTCAATATTGTTACGCCATTTGCCGTAATAAACTTCTCCAAAGTTCCCCTGCCCCAGTTTTCGTATAAGCTGTATCTCAGTCCTGGGAATCTCCCACTGATCCCTAAGGTCCGGGCCAAGGTCCCACATCTGAGGCTCGGGCTTGGGACAAGGCCGCGCTAACACGTGGCAGAGGCCTAACGCGTTTTCTGGAAAATAATTAGTATCTTTTATTTAAATAGCGTTTACTACAGACGTATAGAGAGGCTTAACCGAATATAATTTCATTAAAAATTTTCGAGCTCGGGGCTTAACCAAATAAGAGCTTTCGGTTTTAGTCATAGTTTATTAGCTAGTCAGTGTGACAACAGAATCAGCGCCATAATCTTATCAAAATTTAATATACATACACATTACCGATTTTAGTCAAAGTACCTGCCTATTATAGTTCAAGCGTTTTGATGTATTCGTGCTAGGTACCTGTAGTACCTGAACCGTTAGTTTAAGAATAAGCTTTAGATCGAAAATTACATTCTTGATAATATGATGAAATATGTTGAAAGTAAGTTCTAAAAAATCACTTTTAGGCATAGCGTACGTACTATTTGAATCAAAGACATATTTGATTTGAATCAACTCAACGTATAAAATATAAAGATACAATTATAAAACTCACTCGTGTAAGACATGACCAGCGCTGGCAGACTCGGGAAAGTCTGATTCGTCGCGATATAAAACCCTCCATTGTCCAACGGCTTTATCTTATAATGCTTTACATGGTACCCCCTTCCTTCCTCCCAATCCTTCACACTCAGGCTGAACCCATGCGGATTGTGTTCTGCCGGTCTGACTAAGAAGGTGCCCCGAGGATTGTTCTCAGCTAACAGTAACTTGTCCGCTTCCTTTCTCGAAACCGTCGGGAAGAACCAACTGCAACATGACGGTCGCCTTTAGCAAAAATATGGAGATTAATATAGAGTGGTGTGGGGAAGCCACCACCTTTAGTTGAAGCGTCGTTAGTTCTGAAAGGAAATGTCTTTATTCTTTATTATTTATTGTACACAAAACACATAATATAAAATAATACACAGAGAAAGGACATGTACAAAGGCGAGCAAAGAGTTTTAAAAAAGAAAAGAGAATGTCATTAGTGCGATATTTACAAATCACATTTTTATTTGTACAATGCTGGTTTTAATGAAAAATCTTACTAAAAGTTTACGGCTTCGACGGGATTCGAACCCGCGAGATACAAGCGATCACTCTTAAGCCGGGCTGCCTTACCACTCGGCCACGAAACCTTATGACGCCGAAGACGAAACTATCAGTAAATAAGATGATATTACTTCTAGTTTCGTCTTCGGCGTCATTGGCGCCCCCACGGCTTCGATCGCGTGGTACCTACCTTGATAAAATATAGCCTATGTTAATTCGGAAAGTACATACTACACATCGGTGAAAGAATTTTTGAAATCGGATGAGTAGTTTCGGAGATTACCCCAAACATACAAACAAACCAACTTTACCTCTTTATAATATTAGTATAGAAGTATAGATATAGATACTTATAGATATCGAGCTGTAGCATTCTTTGAAGCTTTTTGTACATTGTTTTTCAGCACCAGTGTCTCACAAAACGGTTCTTACTTCTAACCTACGATTGTTTCAATTTATCATTATTTTTTTACTGTAGGTACTTATATTTAAAATTACTTAATTAAGTACTTTATAGTTTTATTTATGTATTGTGATTTGTGAGAGAAATAATAAACAATTTGTATTAGTTTTTTTGTAATTTGCATGCAAGTTCTTGTTGCAACAAAATAGATGGGCACCAGTCCCTCCCGCCGTGTAGAGAGGGACGACCCTCCAACAATCATTTTCCGTGACACTCAGCATCTCCATACGATCTCTCTTTTGGAACGTGTTAACAGAGTCTGATGTGCAGATGGAAAGTACCAATTTCTATCACAGCACAAACTATTTCGTGGCATAGGTACATGATTTTTGACATAAATTTACGAAGAGAGAGAGAAGAGAAAAAAAAACCTCTCGTAGTTAAATAGATCAAACTCTACCCCTTTAGAGCACCCTCCACCAAACTTTACCCCAAACCCCCCTGAGATTAACTTGGACCCAAACTTAGGTACCTTACCTACCTACTTACTCTTCACACTCCACAGAGCTTTCCTCAGCTACAAAGTTAACCAGCACCAGCCCCTCGTAGTCAAATAGAATACCAAACTCTACCCCTTTAGAGCACCCTCCACCAAACTTTACCCCAGACCCCCTGTGATCAAATTAGACACAAAGTTACTTACTCTTCACACTCCACAGAGCTTTCCTCGGCTACAAAGTTCAACAGCACCAGCCCCTCGTAGTCAAATAGAATACCAAACTCTACCCCTTTAGAGCACCCTCCACCAAACTTTACCCCAGACCCCCTGTGATCAAATTAGACACAAAGTTACTTACTCTTCACACTCCACAGAGCTTTCCTCAGCTACAAAGTTGACAGGCACCAGTCCCTCCCGCCGTGTAGTCAGATGGAGAACCCTCCACCAATCAGTCTCTGTGTCACTCAGCACCTCCATACGATCTCCCTTCCGGAACGTGATGTCTGAGTCGGCGCGAGCGGTGTACGAACACAGTGCTATGACTACCCGCTTGCCTCCGTTTGCTAAACCTGGAATTGGGTGTTGCTACATTATAAAATGTTTGATATTTTTACGTAGGTACATGAAACACTATTTATATGGCGAGTG
Organism: Xanthorhoe designata; assembly: GCA_963582015.1. Taxonomy (NCBI): domain Eukaryota; kingdom Metazoa; phylum Arthropoda; class Insecta; order Lepidoptera; family Geometridae; genus Xanthorhoe; species Xanthorhoe designata. The sequence goes on from OY757045.1 coordinate 3,490,375, forward strand.
ATGAAAAAGAATCAGTAGGGTTACCGGCGGGTTTGTGTTGTACTCTATCCTCGCTCAAGTATTCTAAGAATTATTAGTTCATGCAAGTTACCGGGGGAGGCGCTGCACTGGATTTTCATACATTTGTGATACTTGACTCGGTATCGAGGACAGTATCCAATACTACTGTAAACTGGCGTTAACCCCCTTGAACGGATACACCAGCAGGGGTAGGCCAAAGAAAATGTGTATGGACTGTGTAGGTACCTACCTAGGTACTTGTGGATAATGTGTATGAAAAGAAAGAGTATTGAGATATAAGTAAATGAAGAAAAAAAAAGGCTGTGTCCGCTTGTTGGGCAGGAAGATGAATGAAACATTCAGACCGGGTGTGCGTGACTTGATGTGTACTGTAAATTGTAAATTAAACACAGAAATATGTTCCAGAGTACAAAAAGTGACGTATCTTGTGCACACCTCGCATCTTTCTTTCAGCCAGTTTGAATGTATTATCGGTAGATTAGCTTATTTTGGTAAAAAAATGTAGTACCTACCTACATAAAGTGATGCCATTAGCAAAATTGCACATAGAAATTAGCCGTTAGTTTCATGTAGGTATTACAAACGGTGAACATCACGCAACTTATCTGACGCACAGGCATATATTTATTTGCCTAAATGCCATATCAGGTCATACGCCACGACTCCTGATTTAAATTACAATGACATAGTTGAATTATTCAAGAAACCGCAGATTTTCAACATCAGATTTATGGGTAAGGTACTTGATGATGACGTCTTGGTTTTTCCTGACCAACAACAAGACTACAGGTAGTAAACAGTAAGCAACTTACAACTAAAGATATTTAACATGACTACAAAAATATAAGTTCAAAACGAATGTGCCACTTCTTTTGTCATATTATTCTTGTTTTCTTTTAAGATTTAGGCTTGAAAAATAGATTTATCAATTCAAAAAAGATACAACAGTATTACTACTATTTTCGTCCATGGTATTACTAAAGTAAATGTTCAAATTTCGAGCTAACTTGTACTTACATTTAGTAGGTCGCGCTCTGACGATATCCACTGTGGTCCGCGTGGGCATGGTCACTCTCGTATTCGGCTCGCTGGTGTACCGCGGGTCAAGCGACGCGGGGCACGTCGTGAAACCCCCCTCATTCTTGTACCCACCGGGAGGGAACACTGGAACTGACAGAAACCTTGATAAAGATACTGGAGAATTTATCCTTAAACGTCGGGATGTAAATAAGGCAAATCCCGTCATGTATTAATAAATATGAATCATGGTTTGGTATTAACTTATTTTACTTTCAAAATTTTTGTAATTGATGTAGGTATATATAAGCACGTCCATGTATCCAGTGGCATAGCTTAAATCCGGAACGTGTCCTCAGAAGCACGGAAGTGCTCAGCTGTTACTGCCACTTACCCATCCAACTTTGTGACCTCTCAGAACGTTGCTCAACTTCAACAATATTACCAAGAACGTCTAAGCAAGATACGCCATGAGCTTTCACTTTGGGCTTTAAATAAATAGGGTAAACAGCACCATAAAATCTTGTGTAAATAATTCTAAAGTCATTTTAGAGTAAATGGCATGGATATGATGAACTTAAAACAGTGTTTTACTTTAGCCTAAATATCCTACCGGCTGCGCCAAGTTTTGAATTACCAGAAGGTTACTAGATCAATCGATCGATCGTTGATCGATGGCATGGATGGATGGTAGAATGGATTAGTCGACGTCGATCTACTAATTTCTACCACACCAATCAATCGATGGTAGAATGGACTTGTCGAAACTGATGGTATATAGCCGGACGATATGGTTAATCGATCAACGTACATATTATATCGATCGATTGTTTAGTGAACGATTTTTTGAACGGAACAGTTTTTTTTGAACGGTAAGTACGTCGATCAATCAAAGCTACCACACCCATCGATTAACTTCGATCAACGTCGATCGATAGATTTGTGCGGTTACACCCTGGTTCATGGTTTTATTTGTATGTCATAGCACTAAAAGATCACAGTAACTATCATTAATGTGAAACTCTTATATTAGGTTATTATTGGGTAGGCATAAGACTAATTTGTGTCTATTTAGGGCGTAGATTCTCAGAGCCATTGATGTCCAATTAATAGATCCAGTTTCCAAACAATGAACATGACCTCAAAACCCCACATCGAGCTGTTTTGGTAACAAATGGACGTAAATTACACCTAAATGGGCAACTTTTTGTTTTGCGTGCGAAAATAAACGCTATTGTTGTCGAATTTCAAGGAATTACTTCGATGTATAAAAAGCTTGTGATAAAAACATCCTATCAAGAACCATCATTGTGGAAAAATCATAATGTAAGTAAACTACAATCTGATTGAGTAAAAACCCCCGCAAAAGTATTTTTGGAACAGATTTTATATTTGTGTTAGGTACCTAAGTACTTATTATTATCGCATGGTGTTATCTAAGCATGCCTTCCTACCGAATATTGGGTATATTTGCAAATAAACAACATAGTGAAACATAATAATATTATCTTGTTAGCTTTAATACCCTACTCAAGAAAAGGTTACCTACATACTCGATTTGTGTTTTATTAAAACTCAATTATGAACAAAACACTACTTAGGTACCTAGGTATATAATTTTACCCTTCTACTTATTTATAAAGTTTCGTATAGGTACCTCCTACATACAAAGCAAAATAATACTACACTCAAAAACAAAAACAGGTCTACGAACGAAACAAATGATAGATCTTCAAAATTAAGTGACGTTCTGCGCAGTCACTAAATAGTATAGGTACCTACCTACCTACCGCTGGCAGAAGAGCGATTTCTTAATCAGAAGAGAAATTGTTTTTCCTAGCTCAAAATGAAATGATGATCTATCTTAGGCTCGTATTCAAAGTCTGCACTCAGATTCGAGTCTTTGCTCATGATTCAATTTATTTATGGAAAATGTGATGAATCACCATTTGAGACATGATTCACGCTTGAGTATGGACTCTGAATATGAAACTTAAAGTAAATGAGTTAGTGCCTCACCCAGTCTGTCCGGTCTTTCTGGGCCATGGCGACGGCTGCAGCACTTGTTACCCATGGCGCGGCCCGCCGACTACGCCGCGCCAAGCCACGTCTGAAAACAACAAAATATACACATGAGACAGAGAAAACAATAGTTTATATCTATTTAAATTCAAATTATTATTAATCTTAGACTAACATTACAGACTTAGGATCTAAGACGTTAATCTATTGAGATAATTTATGACAATTACCTAAAACTAAAAACAAAATAAAATACAATAAGACATTTAGGTACCTATCTCTAAATTTAAAGTGATGAATAAGTACGTACTACGTATGTATAGTCTATGAAAATATATTTAAGATTAAATCGACCTATTTGATGGTTACTTACTTACCCTAAAGATTGTCAAAACAAGGCAATCCTATCTTAAAATCAAAACGTTCTAACTGCAAAAGAAAAGGTTAAGGCTACCCTTATGGAGTAGCTATAACACGTGTCGCAAAAAGTTCTAGACAGCCAGTCACATGTTAGGTTAATATGTTCCAGCAATTAAAACTGGTTTGACGAAAACTGGGTAAAGTAACACACAAGTTTCTTATCATATGCTCTAAAATCTGTCATGCGAAAGCAATTTATACCAATAATATATTTCGTGAGGAAAATCGCGGTCGAAATTAACATATTGAGTAGGCAATTACGTAGATATAATTTCAAGTCCGGCATTCGCACAGAGATAAAAACTAATAACCTACATATTTAAGTATGTTAATATATGACTCAAAGAAGATCTAGTCAAACAACACGCCGCGTGTGACGAGCAGTCGCACACAAGGACGTGCTGAGGTCAAGTAGACCTTCCAAACCTACATCACTAAAGTTGTAAAGCTGTCCATCATCCTGTCAAGTCAAAGTCAATCTCATTTACTTATTTACCGGAATCACATCATTGTTCTCATGAGATCTCAACATTCCAAAGTGTGTCAATCGGTTCTAATCGACGTCTCGGCTCGGACTGTCGAGAAATGTTCTATAGATTTAATCAATTACCTACGTAGGTATTAGTTTTGTCAATAGTTAACAGATTTTGAAGGTCCCTTGCAACATCTTCACAGAAATCATGAATTCATGACTATTCAGGTTTTAGGTATTTTTAAGTAGGTAGGTAGGTATGCCAAAAAGTAACTAGGTACCTACTTTAAGTTTCCTTAAACTGTTTTTAAATTTCTAATAACCCGTCTATAGTGGCAATTCTGAGTGTCGCAAAAGCTAAACTAAGCTAACTAAAATTGTTGCCGTCCCTTTCATAGCGATGGAAATAAAAAGGATGGCAATAATTTTAGTTAGTTTAGTTTAGCTTTTGCGACACTCCGAATTGCCCCCACTAATGGAACACATTTAGAGGAGACGAATGTTTGACATTTTGTGAGATTATTATAATGCACACAATACAAATTAGGTTACAGACACAATGTTATCAAAACAAGATAACGCCAAAAATGTTACTTTTAATGTGCGTTTCTGTATGTGTTTTGATAAATTAGGCTTTGAAATAGGATACGATGTTATGAAATACTAATTGTCAGAATACCATCATTTCACTGAATCTATGTTCGAATATTCTTTGTAGAGCCTGTCCACGCCACGCTGTGTATTTTTGCAGCACGTTTGAATCGATATAATCGCGACGCAAAGCAGTCAAAGCAAGATGTGACCCGTGCACACGATCCTCGCATATCGATACATATAATGCAAGCAATCTGCCAAAACGCGCTGATGCAACTAAGGTTCTGAAGAGTCAAACAAAACACGACATTGTGAGAGAATCCACCTAGGAATAAAGCTCGTCGTATGAAGGAAGGATCTTGCCTTCAGTTCAAAAATGTTGTTAATTATAAAACTTAGTAGCGTTAACTTAGTAAGGGTAATGTCATACTGGGTGTTTTTCTATCTATAATATGTATGTATTTACAAAAAAAATATGTATCTAAGTAGTATATCAGTCATCTGGTTACCATAACACAAGCATGAAGTTACTTAGCTTGGGACTAGATGACGCTGTGTGGAATGTCCAGGGATATTTATTTATTATACTTTCAGCTGATACACAAATGTAGGCACACAAAGCGAGTAAACGCCAAAAGAGTGGTTAACGCCACGTCACGTCATACTTATCAAGCAGGACGTTAATGAACGAACTATGTTACGAAAATGGCTGATGATAAACGATTTCTGATAACAGATTGTATAAAAAATCATAAGCATCTAACAGTTTCGAACAAGTGATGAGTTTTTGGATGATGTTTTTTGGCTCGTTGGAAGTCTATTGATGAAACTTCATGATTTTGTTATTTTTCAAAAGATATCTAAATTAACTGATATGTAAATGTTATCAGAGGTTTGATCGGAGATATTATAGCAACTGATTTGTGTTTTTAATTAACAGTTACGTATGTTTGTTGACAATGAGTATTATTTTCTCATAATCCTTAGATTACCTAGATAACGAAAACACCTAGATGCTTCGATAATACGAAGATTATTTTGTGTAAGCTTGTATCATGCTAAATAAAGTTCGAATGGAGTAACTAATAGTAACTAACTTTGGTGGCAATGAGCCTCCTGAAAATCTCTTCCATAGGTTAACGACTTTATTTCTGGAATAATTTAACTTGCAGAGAAGAGCTTGATTGTAAATGACACTACCGCTCATCTAGCAAAATGGCGATTTAGCAAAAAAAAAATTATGTGATTTAGCAAAATGGCGAATAACTTGGATAATCTATCAATAGCATAGCAAGCAACTAAAGCAAGCTACACCACAAGAACTATTATACTGCGATAAATTATTTATTTTTATACAGTAACTATAGGTAAAATCCTGCTTCCTACTAATATTATAAATGTGAAAGTTTGTGAGAATGGATGTTTAGATGGATAGAGTGTGAATGTTTGTTACTCTTTCACGCAAAAACTACTGAATGGATTTAAATTAAACTTTACAATAATATAGCTTATACATCAGAATAACATATAGGCTATAATTTATAAAGATATTGTGTGAATTGTCCAAAATATAAAGATTAGTGTCAAGTAAGTAGGCAAAACCAATCATTATTTTGTACAGGAGCAGGAATAAAAGTGTATTTATACAACGAAATATAGATAAAAGAATTCTAAGCATGGTGAGGAATTCACAAGTACATTATAAAGTTAACCCATTTGATGTCTAATCAGCAATCATCCCAATCAACGCGTGTTACGTGAGGTTATCAACCTAGTTCAAACAGAGTATCCCACGACATTAGTGAGATAGATAACAGTGATGAATCGATACAATGATCGATACGATACGATGCGATAGCAAAGAGTACAAACAGTTTATTAAGGGAATTGTAATTTCAAGATTCTAGGTCAAGAGTTCCTATCCTATTAACATTTGAGCTGGTGCAAACAGCATGCCAAATGGTACTAATTGGCTCTTAAAAACATTTTGTAGTTAGGTATAAGTACTAAGTCCTCTGCTAATCTTTTAAGCTCAGGAAGAAGGATCAACGAAAGTTACCAATAATTTGATAATCAATCAGTTATATCAGAGCTCTATTAATTAACTTTAAAGACGATTGATATCAACTACCGTTATCGTATCGAATGAGTTGTAAATGCAATACGATAATGTCATAATTGCAAGTTAAACCGATAGCAGAAAGCGATATTGTACTTAACAAAATAAACTAATGCAAATATAAGTTTGTAAACGTAAGTACAGTATTTATGTTATATTCATCAAATACTTTTTGTATTATTGAGACAAGAATTATTGAAAAGATTACTGATATCAGAATTTCAAACATATAAGTTATCTCGATATTTCGAGCACTGGGTTTTAAATCACTATTATAAACAGTAGATTAACTTAAATTCAAGTACAGCCGAGACTAAAGTGGAGCTTAAAAACTTTGAACTAGTTCCTCGTTTTCATTACTCGACCAATTTAATTTATTCATTTCTCTCCAGCTCCAACGCCCGGTATTGATTTATTAAACTAATCAAATTCATCGTAGCAAAAGCTTATTGTTGTGACTAATTTGCCCTACGAATCGAAAGCTATTTAAATTCCTCTGATATCAAGTTGTTTGTTTAACAGAAATCAAATTAAATTTCAATACGAAATGAACAAACTCTCCGATTCTTTGATTGATAAACAACAGGATATACTGTGCATATGAAGTACAGAATACAAGGAGATAAATATCAAAATTTAAAAAAACCGTTTCTTTGAAATAAAAAAAGATGTAGGTAAGTACCTACCTACCTAAATATTTTTCATAATTTTATATAGAGGTAAAGTACCTACTAATATAATGTAGACAGATAATTAAGTATATCGTAATCAATACTACAGTCGTGTTCGTGAAATACATTCACAATTTCCATGATAGTTTATAATTCAGAAGTAAATTCTGAACGTTGAATTGTTAACAAAGCAAGTGAACGTTTTGTCAACAATTCATCATCGTGAGTGGAATACACAATAACGTCCGGCCGATGGCATTTGAAGCTACCAATGAAGCATTCACATCCTATAGTGTTAATTCATTTCGAAATTCTACTATAATACCTACAGAAAATTGTAAATTGTAAATTGTTTATTGAGCACCTTAGATAAAACAACAAAGTAGTGTTATTAGATTACAGATGAACATTATTTCTTAGCCTAAGGAAATTACAAGTTTCACAATGAGATACAACTGATACCTAAACTAAGATAAAAATAATCCTGTATGATAGGTACCAGCGCCCACCCTCATTAAAGGTGTATTTTAAGCTAGAAAATTCAATTATGCAACAAAAATGTGCTTTATAAAAAAGGTGATGAATCGTTTAAACAAACATAACTTAATAATGATAAAAAAAAGACAAGGGTTAGTAATTGAGTATGAAAACCACGAATATGACAGATAAGTGTGTGTGTATATATATGTGTGTGTGTGAGGGTGTGTGTATGTGTGTGTGTGTGTGGGTGTGGGTGTTTATGTGTGGAGAGTGAATTTCATAGATAATAATGATAATATACTTCACATTAGGATATAATTTTAAATAAATCTTCGGTAGTATCGTAAGATAAAGACAATAACCACGTTGTAAGTGTTCGTTTACATATTTGTTTGTTCATTGGTAGGATTTGCAGCTCTTTGTTAATTTTGTTATAAAGCCAAGCGCCAAGGAACAAAGAAAATCTTTGAGCAAATCTAGTACGGCATTTAGCTAGTGGTAAAATTTTATAGTGTCGCCTAGTGTCCATGCGTGCGGTGTCAACACTTTGCACAGTAGTAGAATGCTGTTTCAGAATGGTGTTTAAAATAAAGAGTTGGCGGACTGTAAGAACTTCACACTCTGTGTATAGTTCAGTTGTATTAAAGAGTTTCGGTTTAAAGTAAATAACTTTTAATAAGATTCTTTGAGCTCTTTCGACGCATATGAGGTTAGTCTTAGCGGCCCCTCCCCAACAGGTTAAACAGTAGGAGAGAACTGATTGACATAGTGATGTGTAAATTATCTTCATGATTCGACTGCCTGCAGAATGACGTAATTGTTTACAGATATATATAAGTTTCCTGATTCTATTAGAAATATATTCAATATGATTCACAAAGTTTAAGTTGTTATCTATTATAATTCCAAGATATTTTATCGTAGTGGCAGTGGATAACACAGGGCAAAAGCTGATAATAACAATGCAGGTGCAAAACCGGTAAACAGTTAGATTCTCACAAACGCTATACAATATAATCGATTTGTTAGACTGTAAAATGAGGTATATCTAACATTATCTAGAAGAGCATAAGTACAAAATTGGTTATAAACTCATGACTAGCGAACAATTTTATCAAAAATAATGTCTAGAAAATTTGATAGAACGAAGAACGAAACAGCTAAACAAGTTTGAAATAAGTTTATCGCGGCCATAAAAACAGAAAGCAAACAAACAATATTTCTCTGTCCAAAGCATCTTGTCGACAAGGAAGGGTGGCGGACTCGAATAAATAGCACTGTGTTATCGATAAATTGCAGACATTGTAGGAACAATCAATGTAGGCTGTCGGACAGAAATATCGAATCGGAAATATATTTAAAAAAGTTCGCTCATGGTCATGAAGCTTTGACATCATCAGATTTGTAATTACAAGAATTTATTAAACATCTTGAAAATAACTAACAAGTTTTTGGAAGTTGTTCTTGTGTGGTTGACGGTGATTTACTTAAGATTGTTTAAGATTAATGATAAATGAATTTTAATGAAGCTTGGATAATCGTACCTTCTGACAATGAAGATAAAACATGTGAATAAATAGAAAGAAACCCACTAGAAAGATAAAACAAAACAAAACATAGCAACGACAACAGCCCTTCAAGTAATTTGTTCCAACTTCTCCGCTGATTTTAATTAAGCGTTGGGAGTGCTCCATCAGAATTGTAAATGTATCTTTATTTGCGTGAGACATTACGTGTCGAGCTCAATTATTGTTGCTACAAAGATTTATTTCGGGTTATTATTCTTAATGAGGGAATTGTCAGCAAGAAAATATTTTAGGAAACCGCAAAGTAACAAATGAGGGTTATCTTCATAACATGAATCATCATCATAATAATATAATCAAGACATGAGTTGATAATATCAAATATCTTTATCAATTCATCGGACATGCCATACTTACGAGTACATTACATACATCAAAGCCAATATAACCGGATAAGTGTAAGCCAGACTGAGGGTTTCTTACTAAATTTCATCATCAATATTGAAATGAAAAAAAAAGCAAGGGACTTTCCCTAGAAACTTCACTCACCTATTACAGAATCGAAAAATCAAATCTTACTGAAATACATTTTATTTGTAACGGATTACAGAACAGTAACAGATAGATAAACAAATTAATGAAGAAACGTTTTTCAATTAGAGTAGGTACACTAGGTACTTACAGAACCTTAAAAATTATACATAGGTACAATTAAAATAAAATGTCCTTCCCTGTGTTACTGATGCTTGCCATAACTACTTTTCTTGTTGAGTTATAAACGCAATTGCCGAAACATCGAGCAACGTGTGATGAGATCTGCATAGGAATAAGAAGTGAGGTATAAAGGAAGGGGGGACGCGACGCCCCAACTACCTGTTGCATTCAATCAATAACACCATCACACCATTGTTCGAGAGCTCTCTCTGGTAGACATTGCCAGAATATTCAACTAAAATTTGCCATGGGGCCTATAACGAACTTACGGCAAATTTTCGAGAATTCCAATTGCATAAATAAGAAATTTCACTAATGATATAAAGATAAATAAAAAGGCAGATAAAACTAACATAGATTAAGTTTGGACAAGAGATAACAGCGAAAGTAAATCAATGTCGCTAACCGATTGCAGAATGCAGTGAATACTGGAGAGGGCAATAAAAGGGCTAAACGAAGCCTTGTTCAAACACGGTGAGATAAGAGGATTGGTAATAAATAAATAAAACCACGATAGGGAAGAGCCAAAACACAAAAATATTACGGATATATAACGAGTTGCGTAGATATTGGATTGGGTTATTTATGTTCGCAAAATTACACTCTGTATGAATTTATGTAAAAGCGATTTTGGCAAATTGAGAGCAGGCTTAATTCATCGTGCAGATTCCGGAACAGCTCGATACGCTCGGAATCTTGAACTTGAACCATAGCGTGGAAAGTACTTTTTTCACAAAGCAGTTCTCAAAGAAAAATGTGCGGGGTTTGATCGCGATTGGACCGCGCAATCAGGTGGCTTGATAAATCACTGACAAACGATTTGTTGAAATGGTCGGCTATAAGCACGAGGGACTGTGAAGAACAAAGCTCTATTGTTGCGGTTAATTTATTTCTTGTCTAACTTTGATTAAGTATATTATCTGTCGAATTTAAACGAAGGTTTTGAAATATCTAGAATAGTGTATAATTAATTTATTAAAAAGTTGCAGGTGTTTCATTCAACCCGGTAGTATAAAATTTCAAACACACCTTGAACACTTTTGAACAGATCAATTGAATATAATCCGAAGACTTATAGACCTTGTGCTAAACCGCAAGCTCTATAAGTCTGTAACGTAACGTGAGAAGCAACGGTGAAAAAGAATACGATGGTAATACCAGACTAGAAAACCTATACAATGACATAATACGCTTAAGACTAATTACTAATTAGTAATAATGATGCGAATGCAAGAAATCACAAAAGTATATTATAAACACGAAAAAACAATGTTTTTCATTACGACTTTATTCCCAAGGAGTGGTGGACAGATTCTTTCAGATCTTTAAACATAACATCGTCCTAAGTGCTCGAAACCAAGACTAGAAAATATACGAGACGTCGTTGTTACTTCGACCCTTTATGATCAGAAAAACGTGAATGCAAAACAAAACCACAAAGGTGATGGAGCAAATAAAATATTTGCAAAGGTTGTAGTTGTATGGAGTAAGCTAAAATGTACAAACTGTAATAGTAGATGTGAAATAGAGGCAAAACTCAATATTGGAACTATTCAAAAGTCTAAACAACACGTAACAAAAGTCCCTTTCCAATCAATTAATTTCCGTCCAAGCGAATGTGTTTGTTAGTCCCTTCACGTCAGTTCAGTTGAACTTGACAATAATTCGTATTTTGTAGACGTCGTCAGACACAGATGTGGATGTTAAGACAATGGTGCACCTTCACTGTGCACTGAATGTTATGATTGACGTACTGCTGTTATGAGCAATGTCGTGTGCAGGAGACAATAGGCATAGGGCAATCAATTAAAGACATTAGCAATAATAACTAAGTAGTTTTGCAAACAATAACTTAAAACTGTTTTTGACTTTGGTACTTATGAACATTTGCAAACAGCGGCAAAAATAAATAGTTGGAAAAACCAATAATATAAATAACTTCCAATCTTTATGTGTGTCCTTTTCAATAACAATGAACATAATTTGAAAAATACACATATTGTGGAAGTCGAAGAAAAATTTTAAAAACATAATAATGTTTTTACTTTGAAGAAACATTTGCAAGGGCGAGGCATTATTTAGTACCTAAAGTATACACTACCCGTTGTAAGATCGGAATCTCTTAGGCAATCGGTTTTCTAGATGCATTAAAATAATTCCGTATCATTAAATGGCTCATAGGACCGCCAAGTGGTAAATTCAGCGGAGCATATAAACTCGAACGATGAGCTAGGAAGGCAGTACAGGAAAATATGAATACAGAAAACTTCTAATCAGATTGTGATTAAACAGAGCAATTGTCCATTGCCAATATAGTTCTACTACTCGTATCATGTTTATCCGAGTAAGATTTTTAATTTTACTAGTCAAATTATGTCTTTGAATTTAGCTTCTATTTATGATGTTCTAGAAAATTACAGAAAAGGTTGTCAGTTCATTCTGTAGTTGAAACACGGGGCAAACCGCCCAAGCTGCTCAATTTCTCTCTTAAAGCTTTTGTTTATAAAACATGCTAACAAACTACGGTTCTTTAAAGTGCCTGTTACATTACAACGAAAGTCAGACCACTAGTTTCCTGCTAAATTTAATTCAATAAAAACACATTTTCGCGGGAGGCAAGATCTATTGAGCATGTAATGAGCTTGATTAAAACTCAGAGCACGCTTGAGTGGAACTGCGAAAGCGGCAAGGCCCAGACCGATGCTCTGAGGAACTATGGTACTATCTGTACCCAGACGCTATCCGCCGGAAACCGTCGCTGCTAGTTATACATGTGTTTACATTAGTTAACCCATCATCGGATACATCGATTACAGTGCCTGAACACTATGATTTCAAGGTGAATCCATTCGGTCGTGACAATTGTTCTCAAAGATGACGGCTGTTGTGTGTCTCACGGATGAAGCTTATAATCCTTATTGTATTATGGCTATTCCTGATTATTGAATGACAATAGTATAAGGACTAACATTAGTTACGCTGAGAAAGGAGATAACGTTTTTTTATAGGCAGGCAACGATATTATGTTTATTCCAACTTTCATTTCAATATGTTCAGTTGTTGAGTGATGGAAACCTATTAAGTACGCCTAGAAAAATTTAAACCTAGTAATTACATTATTTAAGTAGGATAAATCTCAATGTACTAATTTTAAACGGAATCGCACGCAAAGTTTGCGAACAAAGCTTGAGCCTGGACAAATACTAAAGTTAGGCACTTAAGAATTGTTAAATTCGTTCCAAACATTAGTTCTGTTTACTAGTGACTTCTGGCAGCCATACAATACTCACAGTACAATATCGAGTGTGGCTGTGACAATGGTTAGCGAAACAATAGAACAGATTACGGCTAAGACGATGTGCCATTACGGATTCCATTGAAATAGCAGCTTCCGGTAAAGTTTTGTTCTTCTGTAATTGTTTAGAACACCTTTATTAAACATCAGTGTACGTACATGTACAATTGTTTAAGTAAATCGGGAGGCATTAATAATGTTAAAAAAAGGCTATTCAGTTAAATCCCAGAGCTATAAACTAAAGAATTTCTCATAATATCACTGAAAAACACATATATAAACCGGGGAAGCTTTCTATTGCACACACTAAATCTTCATAAGAATGGAGAAAATATCGTCTGTATCACAGACTTTTCCATTCCTTCTTGTTCAGGCCAATACCCTTTGACCAGTAGACTTTTTTCCATGTGACGTCAGACCATAGGACACAAAGGGTTGAGACAGCATTGCGCCCGCATGTGAGAAGTGTGTTGGATAAACAAAGGTGGACCGTATTATAAAACTGAAAACAAACAACTTACTTACCTAAAGCTGGGGATACACATGCCCGTAGCTTGCACACTAGCATACAGCTGGGGATACACATGCCCGTAGCTTGCACACTAGCATACCAGCTCCATGCAAGTGCCAGCTACAGTCATGTGTATTCACTTACTGGCATGCCTGTAACTGGAAGCTAGCTAGTTGCAAGTAGCTAGCACAACATTTGATTTTCTTGCATGCCCGTTGGGGGAGGGGACGCGGGGGGCTGCTAACCTGGCACGTGTGAACAGACGCGACAGCTACGGGCATGCCAGTAGCTGTTGTGCAATAGTTTTTCTCTCTATTGTTGGTTTTTGTATTCAGTATGGCACGATGGGGCGACGAGAAAACTATACAGTTCATTCATTTGTACAGAGAATACGAATGTCTTTGGAAGCCGACTAGCCCGCTTTACAAAAACAAAATAGCACGTGGCAATGCCTACAGCAAAATACAAGAAGAATTAAATCTGACTGAAAAAGAAATTAAAAATAAAATCAAAGTCTTGGTCGCAAGAATTAGTACAAAATAGATTAGTAAAGGCCTCGGCTTAGAGGGTCCGTAGCCTAGTGGTCAGGCAGCTCGGCTTAAGAGCGATCGCTTGTATCTACGCAGGTTCGAATCCTGCCGGAGCCTTTAACTTTTAGTAAGATTTTTCATTTATAATGAAATTTCCAATACCTAAGTGTGGTTTAACACTGTAAAATAATAAATAAATTATAGTACAAAATACTCTCACGAACTGTCCTGTGTATACGCAAGGGTAATACTGGCATGCCAGGGCGCAGTATGCATGCCAGTATTACTTGCAAATGTATCCGCAGTGTGCCAGTTACTCGTACATGCCTGTAACTTTCATGCCACCTACTTTCCCGATTTACTGGCATGTGTATCCCCAGCTTAACAGCAAGTAGCAAAGCGATTAATAAAATATATCAGAGAGCCGAGTGACTCAATAAGCATAGCAAAGTAATTAAATTTTATTTGTTTAGCCCACTTCCTTTGGTTGCACGGGATGTTTATATCCGAAGTATAGCGACGGCGACGCAATGTTTGTATTGAAAACATAGAACTAGGACAAATCTCTGTCCTCACTGCGGAAATCTTTCTAAACAACGATCCATTAAGTAAATTAACTGGAGCCGAAGAGTTCAATTCTATTGTCTTACTACTAAAATCATTCTGTAAACGCTGCGCCATTTGAAGGAATTGAAGCCAAGTAATAACAATGATGTTTCCTGAGGATCCCGCCGGATTTATTCCAGAGGTAGCCATTTCGCAGCAATTTTAAATTTAGTCTTGCACAGCTTTACATAGCGGCGGTGTTTACATAATTTTATTCAAATATACTGATAACAAAGGGAAACCGCTTCAGACAACGGAAAGCTGTCTTGGGTCGTTCGGTTGGTTTTTCAGGGGCAAACAAAGAGCGAGATTGTAATTTGAATAAAGCCACATTGGGCAATTTTACTTAAATTTTCTGAATCTCTCGGGTTTAGATTAGAGATTAGAGGAAAGTGCACATGTTGAGGCGGAGTGTTTACGGGAAGCCGGGAGCGCCCTCCTGTCGCCGATGGTCATAACGCGTGGGGCGAGAGCGATCGATACCGCAGGGCTTCGGGCTTCCCGACTGACGGCTGCGTAGCCCACTTCCGAACCCGCTCACGCAACGCCGTACACAATAATTACTTATTTGGTCCTTCGAGAAACAATTACGAACTCTGACAAATTAGTCTTATTCGGGGGTCGAAATCCAGACAATGGTACCTACTCTGATTAGATTTGGACAAAGCTTTGAATATGGTTCGTGTTTTCCCGTTATAAATATTGTCTCGGGTGTTGGACAAATATTTTTCTCAGAGAGAAGCCTAACTACTACATATTTAAGAAAACAACCGCAGATAGTTTTATGTACCATATTCTACTCAAATATAATGTTTTGAATATTCATCTGCCGCCCGCAGATAAACAGATAATGTATGGAGCCGATTGAGTGGAAATCACAAACAACAGTACCTACAACAGTTGATGAGTAAACACTAATCAATTGCGGTTGGATTTAAACTTACAGTTAAATTTAAAATATGAGTTACACATAAAAGATTTATATACCTACGTTAAGCGGTGAATTGAACGATGGAAATGAGATAGTTTTATTTCGTCCTGATAGGCCATTCGGGGGTTTATAACGAACCACACGGGAAACGTCTGTTTCGATGCCATGTCAAGGGAAAGAGGCCCCGTTTATATTTTAGGGCGAAATAACTTTCTCTCTTTCGATATTGGATACGCTTTCACGTAACAGCTTTTCAGTAAAAGTATACAATATCAGAAGGTGACATCTATCTAATATAGGTACAGATATAAATTGGAACTCATTCACAAAATCTTGTTTGATTTAACAAAACCTGCGTATGTAATTTTCTATTGTTCAAGAAAGGTACTTATATCTAAAGCTAATAGAGCTTCCTTACCCTTAACATTGTCAAGGACCTAGGCAGTAAGTAGAGGGGAATGAAACGTACAGGTAAAAAGCCAAGTGTCGCCTGCAATTTATAGCATCGTTACGAGAAGAATAGACTAGCAGCCCGCGCTGGGATGAAACTTTTAGTGCTTTTAGTTTTTGGAAGCAATTTCCAACTATGCTTTGCCTAGTATTTATATTATACGACGGCTTAAAATGGTTGTACGAGCTTAGCAGTAATCCTATTTTATTGCTGTAAAACGCTTTGAGCGATAACAAAATGAGTTTTTTGATTAGTTAAGAGACTAGTAGTAATTTCACGAATAAAGTGAGTTTAGTGTCAGAGTTTATACATACATGCGGAAAGATACTTTGTAGGCAGAAAAACACTGACAATACTCTCGTACAAATGAAGTAGGAGCACAGCTTTGATAAATGAAGATGATGTAGCGTATTCGGAAATAGAGCTCTCACAATGTGATCCCATTTCTGATTCGGAATCTAACGTTATGGAACATTGAACATTTCGTTCACGGATTCTTTTTTATTCCGATATCGTGTTATATATTTATAATGATATTATATCAAGTGCAAATTAAAAGCATAAATGTTTCTCTGAAACCAAAGTTTTTATCTATGATAATGGCAGAAACAACCTAAATAACGAGCTCCTAATACTAAATAACATAGCGGTTTTCTTCCTTTCGGTACATTCTTTACATATTCATTTATTATTCAACCCAGATAACTATACAGTTCAATTCATCAGTGAAGTCAGTAATCACATTTTCTCCGTTACTAATAATGTTTTTGGGAGACACCTGTCTAATAACGTGAATGGTATATTTCGAAACAGTTTTAAATTTATTGTTTCCGACCGCCAGTTTGCGGCGAGATCATCCGTTTCACGACACCTGCGTTTTAGAATAACGTGTTTAATAAATATAGTCTCTATATTAACTAATCTTTGAGGTACAAATTAGCCAAAAGAAAAAAATATTACATGTCTTGTAATCAATAATAGTTTATTTTAAGAAAACCCTCCATATGTATCCTTCATAAAAAAGGTAATTTTAATCAAGCGGCTGAGCAGATTTTGTCGAAACATGCTAAGAACAATCTCAATAAAGATAGCTTTGAAAAAAATATCAAAACCAGTCTACAAGAGATAACTACGTTGCCTCAGACAGCAGACAAGCACACAAATACACACTACAAACTTAACACACTAATATTATAAAGGTGAAAGTATGTAAGTGTGTTTGTTCTCTTTCACGCTCAAACAGCTGGACGGATTTGAATGAAATTTGGTACCAGGATTGCTTATACCATGGATTAAAAAATTGGCTACTTTTGATCACGGTATTCCCACAGGAACGGGAACTATTCACCGCGGGTAACACCGCGGGGCGCAGCTAGTAACATTATATAAAGTTGTTATAATTAATGCACCTACAATGTACTTTTACAATAATGATGCGATATCAAATAAACATTTACCAGAATTCTGGTATGAATTGTGCTCTTTTCCACCCTAATACCTACTTAGAAGCACTTACTATTGTATCCCTAAAGACTTCACGATTTCATGTTCAACTAAAGGTAGCTTTTTAGGGTATTGAACTTTTTATGTGCGTGCCTAAATTATGCTTAGTGTGACTGGTACGTGACACGCATTTTAGATATTTTAATTTACCCAAAAATTAAGCAAATTCTAATTTACTACTGAACAATCCCAAGAGTGATTTTCTAAAAGGGTTATTCATATTTGAAAATTTAAATCAAAAGGTAGTGTTATTAGTACCGTACCCACACATATGTCTACATAATGCAAGGATAACAAAGGACGGTATTGGACCCTCTAAAAACATGCTAAATACACCGAAGCCCTTCCTCTCGACTGAACTTAACGAACTACTCTTTATGTATACGTACGTATGTACAACATACTACATTATAAAGTACGTTTCAACTTCAAATACAACTCTATAGAGAGAATAATTTGATAGTAGAGTTCTCAACATAAAACACCCTATTGTCGGACCTGGAGGGCCTTTGAGAACATTTTATTCGCCCCAGTAGTACACCTTTGGAATGTTAGAAGAGGCAAAAAAATCAAATATAGAAGGTTGTGTAACCGATTTACCTGTACGGAATTTTGATGTGGAATCTTGCAGAAATATTAGACATTTGCGTAATGTATGAGATTCTTATTTGTCAATAAATTTAGAGGGGAAATATAGTGCAATCAACTTGGTCGGCTTAATTCTGATCATTTTGCAATAAGTACCAATTCCGATACATATAATGGTAAATATCCTTCTAATCCCATTTCAAAAGAGTTAATTATAGATAAAAGTATATCAGAAAGGTCCGCAGCTGTTTCAAAAGTAAACTACTTTTGATGAATCGGATTAATAAATAAAAAACAGTACCACCGACACCAACAGTCTACCTACTAATGTTACGTCAAAGGATCCAGGATAAAAGGTTGCCCAAACACTATTTTTATACATAGATGAAAAAGCAATTTGATTAACTCAAATTGCTATAAAGTAATTTTAATCTAAGCTAAGATTTGTAGTAGATCTTTCAATGAAATTGATGTAATGCTTCAGGAAGTAAATGCGGAAAAAACAAGTGCTCATGTAGCAAGGAAATGGTATGGTAGGGCAAAGTAAAACCATACTGCTAGAAACCGTGACCAAAGAACGGTTGATTGCGATGAGTAACACGGGGCCACGGACGCACACGAATCACGCGATAATCATATGTACGTCTTTACATACACGGCTAGGAATTGAAATTATAATCACGACAAGCGAATAATGCGTGCTGCTTGAGAATAAATCAAGATTGCACGGTTAATAATAGAGTTATGGTGTGGAAAAGCGCAAGTTAATGATGGAGTATGCCAAATCAATGGAGTTATTCAAATGAATATATCCAAAACATCCATTAGGGATTTATAAAAAGAAATCTATTATAGATAAGATCTTGATAAAATTCACAACTATCTACCTTACCTCACAACAATCTGAAAGAAAACTTTAATATTTACGCTGATTAACAAGTCTTATATGTAAGAGCATGGCGAGACTTATGTTGATAATGCAAAGTGATCAAAATTGTAAAAATATTTAAAATCGCGGTAATGGTTTAAATTATCTAAGACGAGTCGTGATAACTCAGAGGTAGATTATAAAGAAATTAACATTATAGAAGTATATCGTATTGGTTAACATAGAAATAACAGCCAACACAAGATACTAACGTACGAATATAACGTAGAGGTTTAATAACAATAAATAGAAATTAAAGTATTTGAAAATGTTATTATAAACCTAAAGAATACTTTCTTTATAATACCGGGGCTTACACAATGAGATATTCTACGAGGAAATCGTACTAAAGAAAGCTGAACGCCAAGGCTCTGACTTTTATGCTAGAAAATTGTATAATGTTTTAAATCCTAATACAGATCACACTAATATTATAAAGGTAAAAGTTTGTGTGTGTATGTATGTTTGTCACTCCTTCACGCTCAAACGGCTGGACGAATTTGAATGAAATTTGGTACCAGGATAGATTTTATCCTAGATTTACACATAGGCTACTTTTGATCCCGGTATTCCCACGGGAACGGCACACCGCGGGGCACAGTTAGTAAAATTATAAGGAAAAATTGTGTGAGGAATAAAGAGAAGCTGAAACCCTAAAGAACAATTAGACAGTCTGAGTTCATATGAGTTGTCTAGAAATTCTGAAGTGAGAAATAAAGTAGTGGATAAGAAACAACACCAATGTACACAGGACGTGCGGGTCTTTGTTTGCTATAAGAATTTATTCAAATACCTATTAGAGGAGCCAGAATCGTAAATATTCAAGTCTTAAACAATGGTAATTGTGGGTGCTAGAGCTCAACCCACGCCAGTTAATGATTTTATGTAAAACATAGGACATAGCAAGATAATATTAACTCATGAAAGTTATATAGCAGCTATACTAAAACAACATCACAAAAGACAATTCGCTCTGTAGCTGGTATGATTGATGGAGGTAACAATATAGCTTTCTTGGATACATTATTGGATGTAGTGCTTTCACTCAGTAACGCTTATCGGCTTGGTTCGATTTCGTTTATTGTGTTTATTCCAGTTTTATTTTTAGAAACATCGATCAAGCGCTTAAAGCTAATATTCAATCATAGGGATTGGTTGTCGATACCACCCGATGAATATCACTAAGTAAGTAGTTCTTATGAACAAGTGGCCAATTCTGGTGACGGAGTTTTTAGGCCGCCTTAAGGCCTCCGTCATGGCTTAACGACTTTAAAAGCCGGGACCGACAATTTAACGTGCCCTCCAAAGCACGGAAGCGTTAAGATATTAATGCCACTTGCGGTCACCCATCCAAGTAGTGACCGCTCAGAGCGTTGCTTAACTTCTACGATCTATAAGAAAGTCTTAGCAAGCTTTGCCACGAGCTCTTCAATATCACTGTAGGTAATACACGTTCATTTTACTGTTCTTTTTGCTTGCTCCGTGACCATTTTGTCACAAATTATCCGTGAAACCAGCTAAAACGTGATCGTTTCGCACGTGTGCATACCTCCACCGGCTGTTATCAAAACATATGACTGTTAATTTGTATGTATGTGTAATTGACCGTGCAGTGAGTACTTTGCCATATAAAGTGCAGCCTCGTGTGCCATGACACAGCTGTGGATTGACCACACACCTTGTCCAGAGTGATATGTGGTCACGTACATATCAGTGTATGTAGGTACTCCTGTATGTATTTACAATACGGACCCAGGGCTATCACTCACATCAGTGACAACCATATGCACTTTAGTTATTCGCCGCAATCTTATCATCAGACAAGGTAATTTGATAATTAATTAGATTTACATGGACTATACGGCAGACTTCGTTTCGTCCGTGGTTTCCCGCGTGTGCGCAGTATGGCTTTTAGGCAAAATACATTTTAAATTCAACTACAGTTAGTCTTTACCTCTTTACAATTTTATTATAGATATTTCAGATTTTTACAGATTAGGTATTCTATTCGGTCTTTGTTTAAACAAAAACGATAAGAAATAACGGAGTGATTATATTTGATTTAATATTGACACTCTAGTTAGCTGATATACATTTAGTAGAATACAGATAAGCCACTCCGTCAAGAAAGCAAAAACTAAATAAATAAACGTAACAGCTAAGTAAATTGAATAATGGTGCATCGAAGACAGCCCCTGTAAAGTCTGTTCCCATGCACTGCTCAGTGGTCATAGGCGGTCAGCGCAACGATTCATACGGTCAATTACACACTTCTGTGAGACGGCGCGGTCTGCCGCATGCCGGTCTACCTTTTATCCACAAACTTTCAATATACCTAACTATTGAACTTCGTTGTGACTGTATAAAACTGGAGAACTAACTAAAATGATATAGCAGGTGTACAGAATGATAACATTTCTTTGACTTTAAAGAATATCTGTCAGACTCAGACATATTAAATTCTAAGTTGCCCCAAGTGAAATCCAACAGCTTAAAGAAATAAGTTTATTGCGCTTTGCTCCTATTGCACTCAATGCAGCAGCAAGCGAGTGTGGATGCAATATCGAATACCGTTCTGTTTCTCTTCAAAAGGAGCATCTGGAATCACTGCAAATAACTAACGTTCGTTCTATATCGTTGGACATTCTTCGGCTCATTTTACGAGGAATTCCCGACTTGCGAAGTCAACACGCGATCGTATGAGATATCTTCGGAATCTTGAAGTCCGAACGTATTGCACAGTTGCACCGCACTGAAAAATATACTTCTGATTTTATTGCACGACACACGCCTTACAAGTTGACAATTTGTCTTCCCACATCCTAATTTCGTGGTAGAATGAAGATGTAGTTTTTTGTCTTTAAATCGGTTCAATATTTATAAATGGTTTTAACAGTAAAATAACAGTTAATATCGGTATTTATATTTACATAATGTGGAATCACCAAGCATAACGTGCATATTCTGCATTGTATTATGAACTGGTACACCTAAGTAATAGTTGTATATTTATACTAGCTGCGCCCCTCAGTGTTACCCGCGGTGAATAGTTCCCGTTCCCGTAGTAATACTGGGATCAAATCCTGGTACCAAATTTCATTCAAATCCGTCCAGCCGTTTGAGCGTGAAAGAGTAACAAACATTCACACTTAGGTACTTACATAAGTATTTACACACACACAAGTTTTCACCTTTATAAAATTAGTAGGATAATAATATTGGAAATTATAACTGATCTTTCAAAGTGCATAAGTACCAAAAAGTAGAAGAGCGAACGCCGCACAAGGGCCAGAGCATAATATTCAGCGCCGTCAAAGGAGCGAAGTGGCAGCTGACGCCTGTACCGCATTTATTAATCTCACGTGCACACTTCGTGCAATAGAACTAGATTAAAAGGATCATTTTGCTCGGCTAGACGTGAAACATCTGGATAGCAATGTCGTCAGTAGAGACGATGAGAGTTTAGGTGCAGACAGAAACAAAAAGAAAATTAGAGCTAGCAGTGAATAACATAAAGATGTAAATGGTAATGATGAGATACCAATGAGAAATACTTTCTTGAAAGCAAGTAGTCTTAAGGTTTTTTTGCATTTTGTGAGTGTTATTGGTAGATGTATTTGGCGTGTTTTCCTAACAAACAGTTCGTAAATAGCAGCATATTCAAACGTCAATAGATGATGTATTATGTAGAAACCCAGCGATTTTATATGACTGTATAACCTGTACTCCTTCTTTAATAGGACACAATTGTTTACTTACATTGTATTACCAGCGGCCCGCTCTGGCTTTGCACGGATACAATTGACAATGTTGTTTATATGTGATTTTGTTACATTGTTTTGATGTATCTATATCTATGTAATCGAACTTTTTTTTCATTTCGCACACACGGAAATTACGCTTGAAGTTACCTAAACAGAGTGTGGAAAACAGCACTTTTTATCCCTACTTTACGGCCCTAGGGTAGGGACGCAAATAACTGTCAAATAATTAATGTCACCTTCACTTTTGACATTTCTTTTGGGCATGTCGAGACATTCTATACCCACAGCTTTAACATATCTAAATTTCTCAATGTCTATTTTTTATACTTCTCCTTAATTTTGAAATTTCTATTAACCTCCAGCTGAGGATTGCTGTTTTTGTAATATGATTTTATACATATTTTTGTGTTTTTGAATGTTTATCGATCTTGCCCATTAATCAAAACCGTAAGAGAAAAAAAAGTAAGTGAGTAAACAGACAACCGTAAAACGGTTTTGGTTTAGTGTATGATATTATTACGATCAGGATCACCCATCATCCATAAAAACTCACTTTAAAACTTACTGACGCACGTAATGGGGATACAAACAGCTAATTAAAATAATAAACTCATAATTATTACGTTTTTCCTGATTTTATGAATGAGATCAAAACAATGTTTTATGTTATTTATTTCTCTGTGATTTATCAAAGTTATAGATTTCATTTATATATTTGTGATGGCATTAATACCTACCGACTGATTTATAATACGGACGGGGCACCTCGGTTTCGAACGCGCAGTCTTTGTATCAAACGCGAGGCTCTAACAGCTTGGCGACTGGTTTGCGTTCGCTACGCGTCCGTATCGCGTTTGTATCGATGCAAACGTGCGGCAAAAAAACGTGGTATTGCATAAGTCGTCCTAAAAACTTATTCACCAGAGTTGGCCACTAGCTCATATTTTGTCAGCTATTGTCACAGAAACTGAAATATGAGCTTTATATGGTAAGACCTGAAGACCTGATGATTAATAATAAAAACAGATATAAACACCTCTATGAACATAATCAATAGATACCTACGCACGATAAATAAAACACACCGGAAAAGAATAGGCAACACAACGTTTGCATATTCTATGGGCTTCAGACTTTCGATTGGTATAGAATTTGTCTAATAATTATACCGGTGAAATGTTAAAAAAATATTTTTTTTAATTAAGCATATAAGTACTGGACTGAAATTTGTTAGCCAACCCATATGCAATATATTTATTTACATATTAAATTACATATAAAATACGTTTCATTAAATAAACATCTCGGTGAAGGTCGTTGTATGACGGGATCCTATACTATTAATTCAAACGCGAATTTCTTGCTCCATTTCCTGTTAGTACAATTAAAATCGAAGCAAACGTTTGTTGTAACAAAGAAAGTCTTCACAAGAGCAATTTAGTATTGCTTTGGAATTCGGTAGTAATATTGCCACAATTTAGTTCAGTATGCGTGTGGTGTTTCTTGTTATCAGTTTGTAATTTGTGAAATTCTAATTACGATTATACAGAACAAATTGATTTAGTTATTAAGAGCGGTCAACCCGGCTCACTTTTCATACAAACGCTCGTACGTGATTATGCCGTTGTAACAGATCTTTCTTTTAAACTTTTGGACTAATAGGTATCTTGTGCACTATATCTAGGTTTCTATTGAAACTAAAAATCAAAATTTTGAGAAACAAATTCAGTATAAGCTTCCAAAAACCTGCTTTTAGCATAAATTTTACCTGAACTTTGGCCGTTCATAATGTACTCATAAATTGTAAAAGTAAAGAAAATATTGTGATAGAAACCTTGCAAATCTTATGGAGATTCTAAATAACTAATATTTATTTTACAAACTTGTAAGGCTTACTGAAAAACACGTATTTCCTGGACACCTTTTTATGAAATTTCCGCACACTATTTTTCGAGTGAGCGAGTGAGCGGCGAAAGTACCTACTGAATGCCGAGTGCTGAGGCGCTATCTTTCTTTTTTCGCTTTGCTTCTTTTTCTAGCATTGCGCTGGATGAAACAATAAGCTTTTCAGCTATGCCCGCGTCGATGATAGACGCACCGGGAAGGGCCACCTTAAGCGTTAGTTTCTGATATAAACGAGTTTCATGTAAAATTTAGGGTAATATTACCTTAACTGTATTATGTTATTTATAAACCGACTTCAAAAAAAGGGGAGATTCTATGTTCCATTGTTTTTTTTCTAGATTATTCCGTCCGATTTTGAAAATTTGAAACTTTTTTTGTTTGAAAAAGAGTACTTCCAAGGCGGACAATTAAAAAGTTTGAGGATCTGATGAGGATCTTCAAAATTATGAACAGAAATGCACCAGAAACATGAATAAGAGAGTGCAGAAAATTGCTCTCTTTATACGAAACTAAAGTCGGTTTCATAAAAAAAATATTGCCACTGTCAAAGGATTAACTGTAAAAACTTGATTCACATTATGATAATATACCTAAATAACTTTATAACCTACTAATATGTACTAAATAATTGTTTTACCTGTTTACGTGAAATACTTTGGATGAACCACAATAAATCTGAATGCAATTTGTTTCAATACGTTTCCAATCTCTATTAACATTGAAATGCTTATGACCATAACGTGGATATTGGATACATGTCATAAGTAAATCAGTACTTGGATTCAATTCAAGCAATTTTGATACCGTTTGAAGCAAGACAAAACTATGCAATTTTGAACCGTTCCCCGCATGGGACCTCAGCGTCTCAGTAATAACGTATCACATTGTTAGATTGCCAGGTGAAGTGTAGCAGACGTGAGAACCCTACAAACCTCACTGCAGGGTTCTGGACATAGCTTATAATTAAACGGTTGGGGTATTATTAGTGACAATTCGGAGTATCGCAAAAGCTAAACTTAACTAACCAAAAATGTTACCGTCCCTTTCATAGCGATGGAAATAATAAGGATGGCATTAATTTTAGTTAGTTTAGTTTAGCTTTTGCGACACTCCGAATTGCCACTATAATCTAGTAGTAGTAGCATAAGATAATTGGGCGAATGCCGTTTCTATTTGGCAGCCTGACTGACAGTATGCCAGGTCGCGGTCTCATAGGACAGAGATGGATGCCTTTGCCCAACAGTGGGCTGATGTAGCTTTAAAAAAAAATTACACAAAATAAACTGTTCTCGTTTTAGAGCTAAAAACTATTGCATTTTGCAAAGCTTGATTTGGTGGGAATTGACATTCGCTGACGAAAACTCGAGCGATCGGAAATGTCAAATCAAAGGTGTAGCGATGATAGAAATCGAATCGCTTCATAGCGAATGCCGGTTGGCTAGGCCCTCTGGTCTTTCTTTAATATTTTCGCTAACAGTTTTTATCTTGACTGTACTAATCAAACCGCAATTCAGACAGAGGACCAGTTGACGAATGGAAATAATATTTATTTTTGTTTTCGTCAACTGGTCAGAAAGGCCCAGTTTGAAAAGTGACCAGTTGACGAACCACTCGGTCCACCTACTTATTGATCATGATTAAATTATAGGTGAAAAGATATTTATCCATTATTTAATTAGTCTTATTATAACATCTCCATAAATTATCCATCGATAGTGAACATACAACTTTGGAAGAAATGTGCCAACTGTGTAATCGCATGCTGTGGTTCCGATACTACCCATCAGGCAGTGCTTGACGACCTAATAGCACGCCAGTCAGTCGCATAATAACTGCAATTTGGTAGCAACTGTAGCCGCGGGACTCCTTGCCTATTGTCGAACATGACGGACGAATAATTTTAAAATAGGACTCAATGCGGGCCCTCGGACATTTTAAGTAAGCCACGCCAAGCAGTAAAACTACACTCCTTATAGATCCTAGCTAAATAGTACAGCAGCAAAGAAGTAATTTGATGACTTCTTTTCCCTTTTCTTGTTTTTCTTGTTTTAATATATTTAAATATATAATATATATATTTTTTTTTTTTTTTTATTTAACCTATCATGTCCCACTGCTGGGCAAAGGTCTCCCCCTTCAACTTCCACTCTTTGCGCTCCAAGGCAACAGTTTGCCAGTTTGATTCGAATGCATCCAGGTCGTCTCGCCATCTTTTCCTGGGTCTGCCGCGTCGTCTCCGACTGTCTTCGGGCACCCACTGAGTGACGAGTCTCGCCCAACGTTCTGGATGCATTCGAGCCACATGACCTGCCCAATCCCATTTCAAGCGCGCAGTCCTCGTACCTACATCCGCTATGCCCGTTTTCGATCGGATTTCAGTGTTTCGGACCCTGTCTGTTCGTTTGATCCCAAGAACACTCCGCTCCATAGCTCTTTGGCAAATCTTGTGGTCTGATTTTTGTGATTCAGTCAAAGACCATGTCTGAGCACCGTAGGTCAGTATGGGCAGGATACAAGTGTCGATGAGTTTGCGCTTGAGTGATATCGGAAGGTTGCCCTTCATATGCTGCTTCATGGCCCAGTAGCTCCTCCATGCGCTCTCAATGCGGCGACTTATTTCTCTGTCTTGCCTGCATTTGAAGGAGACTACTTGGCCTAAGTAGATATATTCATCGACATATTGTATTACCTGCCCATCGACGGTGACGCTACGTTTCGTGCTATTTGACATGACTTGAGTCTTTGACCGATTCATGACCAGACCTACTTCAAGACTTGCTGTGCTGAGGTCTTGTAGCATCGATTGCAGTTCTTGAGCTGATGATGCGAAAAGCACAATATCATCAGCGAAGCGTAAGTTCGTAAGATTCTTACCTCCAACTTTGATTCCGTATGTTATCCAGGATGCCGCTAGCTTTTTAAATATTTCCTCAAGGGTACTTGTGAAAAGTTTAGGGGACAGAGGATCACCCTGTTTAACACCTTTCTCAATCTTGAAGGAGGGACCAGATTTCTCAAGCTGAATGGTGGCTGTGCTGTTATTATAAATAGTTTTTAATA
Organism: Xanthorhoe designata; assembly: GCA_963582015.1. NCBI lineage: Eukaryota > Metazoa > Arthropoda > Insecta > Lepidoptera > Geometridae > Xanthorhoe > Xanthorhoe designata. Next base: position 3,518,503 of record OY757045.1, read on the forward strand.
GGCCTATGTATGTCTTTTCTATTTCTTGGTTCTTTAGTGATTTAAAAATAGCTGTGTGACTGATGCTGTCAAAGGCCTTTGTGTAGTCCACAAAGGCCAGGTACAGGGGTTTATTAAACTCGTGGTGTTTTTCTATTATTTGATTTATGCTATGTAGGTGGTCAGAAGTTGAAAAGCCAGGGCGAAAGCCAGCTTGTTCTGGGGGCTGGTGCATGTCGAGTGGACCATCTATTCTATTTAAAATAACTTTCAGAAAAGCTTTGTATATGTGTGATATTAAACTGATAGGTCTGTAATTGCTGATGTTGGTTTTTTCTCCTTTTTTGTGAAGGAGAATGATGTTAGAATGGCACATTTGGGGTGGAATTATGCCAGTGGAAAGTATGCTATTGAAAAGGTTAGTAATGTGGGGCAGAAGAGCAGGGGAACCAATTTTTAATGCTTCTGACGTGATACCATCCTCTCCAGGGCTTTTATTATACTTCATGCTTCTGAGGACTTTATCAACTTCCTGGCCAGTAACGAAAGGAATGGTATCAGGAAAATAATATTCTGAGGTTGTTATTGTATTTTTTGATTTGTCCGAATATAGGTTTTTGTAAAATTTTGTGCAGATTTCTAAAAGTTTAGTCCTGTTATTATGTTTTATACCTTGATCGTCAAGTAAACTATTAATCCAACATTTCCCTTTGGAAATACCCTGTTTAGCTACTCGGAGTGAAGTATTGTTTTCAAGTGCTATTTGTATTAAATGACAATTATATTTTCTCAAATCGTCTCTTATGCTACGTTTTACTTTTTTATCTATTATCCTATATTCTTCTGTATTTATTCCAGTATCTAGTCTATTTTGTAATAGTTCTAAAGTTTTGTTTGTAAATTTGTTGTTTTTAATTCTTTTTTCTCTAAATTTATTATTAATTTTGTGTATACCAGTTACGATGTCATTGTATTGCTTTTCAACGTCATCAGATTCGTCTTGATCAAGAAGTGAAAAGTAGTTATGGAGTTCTAAGTTAAAATTATCTGTATTATTTATTAAATGGGGTTTTGATATCTTTTTATGTTTAACAAATAAATTAGTGCGATGGATTTTAAAGTTAAATTTTAGTTTTGTACGAACTGGTCGGTGGTCCGATCCAAATTTTATTTTATTTATGACGCTAACGTCTTTAACAATAGCTTTATCAGAACACAGTATAAAATCTATTTCATTTTTTATATTACTGCCTGGTGAAATCCAGGTCCATCGTCTTTGGGGTTTTTTGAAAAACCCCAAAGACGATGTATATAATATTATTAAATATTTAATATAATCAATATTTATTAATTATTATGTTAATATAAAATAAGTTATTAATTAAAATTAAAAATATTGTATAATAATACTCGTATTTTGTGTACAATACTGAATATTCAGAATGAAAACCGGATAGTTAAGGAAAGTCAATTATAATAAAACGTATAATGTACAATATCTGCTAATACGATTTTAAATAAAGGCATATTACAAAACAGACTGTAAACAAACTGTGTTAAGTAAGCAAATTAAGAATCACTGATGCTTCGACATCGCCATAGACTGGCAAAATTAGCTCTTCGATTTATGTCTCCAGTCCAACTCTCTCAGCTCTATTACATGATCCTCGTTCCCAAGATAGGCCCGTGTTATATTTTTAGAGAATTTCATATCTTTGAGATCGAGCTTTGGTCTAAATAAATAACACAGTAAAAACTTTCTATGGTAATGGTACATGATACTTGGCAATTGCATAGTATAGAAAGATGCTTCATTTTTTAAATAAAAGTGTGGTTCTAACAAAAACTAACAATACCGTCTTGCTTACCTTTTATATTACCCGGACGCGCTATACAAATAAATTTAGACCACAAAAACGTAATCGAAAACTGAGAAACCAATGTGGTCAATTACCAAAAACATTGTGGTCAAAACATGATAGGGTACTAACTTTTGAATAGCATTCACAACACATCGCTGGAAGAGTGGGAAACCACCTTTAGTAATGTAGACTGTAGGTCAATGTTCTACGAGTACGTCCGATTAGTCGTCACGCAGGGGTTGGCTTGAGTTCCTATGACTTTGTTTAAACAGGATGTTCATACTTATATGCCAGACGTTAACAAGGCAAGATCAAAAACATTATGCTCTGTACAGGGAGAATTTATCAAAATATTGTGAAACATTGAGAAAACAATTATCATCTCATTTATGGAACAGATACAAGCTGAAAAGGTTAATGACTTCGAACACGAATTTTAGGTTATTGATGGCTTTACAATAAAACAAAAAAAAAAGTATGATGTCGAAGATATTCAGCCCCACTAGCCAAGTTACATTAAACAGCTACAACTACAATCGCTTTCGAATATGAACGATAAAAAATTATAGAATTTGACATTCAATGACGAAAACTTGAGCGATCAGAATTGTCTAATCAAAGGAATCGCGATGATAGAAATAGACCAAGAGTTTGTCACTTGGCTACTGGCCTAGAATACATATCCAATCAAGTGACTATAAGCAGGCTGTATAGTCACTTGATTGAATAAAGAAAGCATCATCAAATAAACCTAAGTAAAAAAACACGGCAATAAAATATCGTACGGCACGCCTCGTTAAATGAGTTGAACGCCGTGAAACTTTTTGTTTTCTTAATTAATAATGTCTAACGTGGAGTAGCAATAGCAACTTATTAGTTAGACAATTAACTAAGAAAACTTTTACGAAGAGTCTCGAAAAATCGAGTTATTCGTCAACTGGTTATACCAAAGTATTGTGAAATAATATTAATACCCTATGTGTTGGGCTTTCAGAGCATATAAAGTCTAATTTTGCTCTTAATGTGTCTGAAAGCTCACCTCAAAACTCAATTATTCAGACACGTCTCAAGAGTGTTTAATTACCAAAACAGAGTGCGACACACGGTAGAGGTGAAAGGTATAGCAATATTAAATAACTTTCTGGAACTTTGGAATCTTCATATCCATGTGAATTCATGAACGGAGATCATATTGTGAAAACAGATGAAAAGAAGAATTGCGTAATCCGTGAGAATAGTTTAGTTTAGACAATAATGTGAAAGATATAAACCTAAATAACTTGTGCAAAAGTAAAAGTACAGTAAAAGTTTAAGAACAATCTTATTCCAAAGATGTGAACTCACAACATGAACATCCAATATCATTCAGAGTAGTTTTTTGACCAGTAACATAAGAACTCCCTATGAAGTCAAGCATAATTATCGTAAATGTAATAGGGTATGCATAAAGCAATCAGGTACAAAGTATTATATTCACCCTTCGTATTCGGTATTAGTAACAAGAGAATATTATGTGAACACTTTGTAGTAGGCATAATCGTGTCTCTACTTCGCTGCACTATTGTATAAAGTAAGTAAAAATAATGGCCACACCGGCTAGATGTGGCGTCATTTTCTACCTCACCCGATTCCATCCTGTCCTCTTCATTCGCATTTTAGTGCTCAACCACTTCGTATCGCACAAAAATATTTAACTTCGTACCTAGTCATGTCGAAAAGGAACAGTGAAGATAAATTAGATTTTATATACAAAAAAGTAAAATTATTAGAAAAAGAAATCAAGAAACGACCGTCAAGACAACGCGTACTTAGTGCGTCGTCAACGTCATCTTCAAGTCGATCGTCCTCTAGCTCCTCAACATGCTCATCACGCTGTGGAAGTATTCCAACCGAAAATAGAAACAGTAAGTACCTTCTACCTCATTAGAATTACAGAATTCTATCGTCGTGTTCATCATGGTTTTTTCCGCCGCGACCTACCCACATTTTTATGGATGCACCTGAATAGTCTTTGGGGCTATTTCACCGCATACCTATCAATCGGCTTCTTTGCCTAGTGGTCATAATGCACCTGAGTAGTCTTTGGGACTACATCGCCGCATACAATGACTGATCGCCGCATCCCTTGTTACAGTGGAGGAAACCACCCCACAAGCTGTTGGGCAGGAAATCGACGTTACACCGCCGATGCCCGCAACTGATGCGGAACCTCACGAATCGCCTGAGGACCCCATACCACAAGAGGAGGTAGACAATAACTCTGAACTACTGGATATTTTGGGGACGGATCCATCGATTGCTGTGGAGTATGGACCAGAAATCAACAAGGAAGTTGCGAACAGGTTCGAACATGTTTCAACAAATGGGTTGAATAAGGAAATTCGAAAGGAACTTTTAGATAAGTACCTAGTACCCGAAAACTGCAAAAACATAGATGCGCCACAGTTGAACCCAGAACTTAAAGCTGCAGCTAACGAGCAAGCTATTAAACGAGATAAAGCTATCGAACTAAAGCAAAAACAAATATCCGCTGGTATATCTTGCCTTGGTAAAATTATTTCCAACCAACTCAGTCTTCCAGAACGTGACCACGATCTAGTTAAAAATCTGATGGATGTGGGTAGAATCCTCTGTGATGTCCAACATACGGAATCCTCAACCAGACGCAGTTTTGCACTGTATTCAGTTAAGAAGGATATGAAAGATCAGCTGACAGCAACAAAAATCGATAAATTGCTGTTTGGTCAAAATCTCTCGGAAACACTCAAGGTAGCAAAAGCTGTATCTAAGTCCAGCACAGACCTAAAGATGGAAGTGCCGAAAAAACCGCCAAACCGACCACCAGCGAATTCTGCGTCATTCCCATCTACTTCAAACAAGGGTTTAAACTGGAAGGCGGGGACGTCGACACGCAGGCAACCATCACGTCCACCGCCGCGCCATCTGCCGCCTGCCGCTCCGCATCGCGGGAACTCATCGCGCAGCTACATGCATCGGCCCAAGCAGTCTCATCGTCGCTAGATCCGGAACGCTATGCGGGTAGACTTACCTACTTTTATAGACAATGGTCTCTAATAACTCAGGATAATACAATTTTATCTTGGATTAAAGGATATAAAATAGAATTTAATCGACCTGTTTGTCAAATCTACCAGCCTTGCTCAAATAACTTTACTGCCTCAGATAGCATTGTTCTAGACGAAACATTAGAGAACCTACTGAATATTGGAGCAATTTCAGAATGTAATCCTGCCTTAGATCAATATGTTTCTCGCGTATTCTTTGTACCAAAGTCCAACGGCAAAAAGAGATTCATACTAAATCTTAAGAATTTGAATAAACACATAGATACGCAACACTTCAAATTAGAAGATATCAGAACTTGTCTGAAACTAATATCTCATGACGATTATGTAGCGACACTTGACCTGAAAGATGCATACTTTTTAGTTAACATACATCGTGAATCCCGTAAATACCTACGTTTCCACGTAGATGGTAAAGTGTTCGAATTTAACGTCCTTCCTTTTGGAATTTGCACCGCACCCTTTATTTTTACCAAATTAATGAAACCAGTAATGAAATTATTACGATCATGCGGTTTTATTTCATCTATTTATTTAGATGACTTATTTTTAACAGGTTGCTCTTACGATGAGTGTAAACTAAACGTTGAGTTCACGGAGAGTTTATTGAAATCATTAGGGTTTATGATAAATGAAGAAAAAAGTATCAAAGTACCCTCAACATCTTGCAAATATTTAGGATACATAATCGATACTCACAAATGGGAATTACGCCTACCTCAAGAAAAAAGAGTTCGAATTAAAAATGAATTAAAAGTGTTCAAAAATCTTAAAACATGTAAAATAAGGGAATTTGCTCAGCTGATAGGACTATTGATATCCGCATGTCCTGCCGTAGAGTATGGTTGGTTACATACAAAAGAATTAGAACGCTGCAAATTTTTAAGCTTGGGGTATGAAAACAATTATGATAAAATTATGACATTACCGCAGCATTTGCTTTCAGACATAGATTGGTGGATCAATTCAATCGATTACTCGGTGCATAATATCAGATCTGACATCTATACCCTAGAAATTTACTCTGACGCCTCAACAACGGGTTGGGGTGCCGCTTGCAATGGTCAAAAGGCTAGTGGTCGGTGGTCTGATAGTGAGACCCTATTACATATTAACAAACTTGAACTTTTAGCAGCTTTTTTCGCTTTAAAAATATTTGCTAAAGATTACAGAAATTGTCAAATCTTATTACGAATCGATAATACAACTGCAATTTGCTATATTAATAGAATGGGGGGCATCCAATTCCCTCAATTATCTAAAATAAGTAAGGATATTTGGCACTGGTGTATGGCTCGTGGTATCTTTATATTAGCATCATACATAAAATCAGCAGACAATACTGTCGCCGACTTAGAATCCAGACGAACCCATCCAGACGTGGAGTGGGAACTTTCTGGGAAAGGGTATCAGAAACTTCTAGACAAATTCCGTACCCCTCAAATTGATCTATTTGCTTCTCGTCTCAATAGAAAGTGCGAGATTTACGTATCTTGGCACAGAGACCCTGATGCCTTTGCTTTAGACGCTTTTACCATAGATTGGTCTGATTTATTTTTCTATGCATTCCCTCCGGTTGCTATTATACTAAAAGTAATACGAAAAATAATATCAGATAAAGCAGAGGGTATAATTGTTGTCCCTGATTGGCCCACTCAGCCATGGTACCCGTTATTTACTCGGCACCTAATAACTGATGTTATCACTTTTAATTATAATGACGTTTTTTATTCCACATTCTAGCAATCGGAACGTACAACACCTTACCCTGGTTGCCGGAGTGTTGTCCGGGAAGCGCTCCTACGGCGCTGTGTCCCAGAATCCGCGTTAAACATCATGTTGGCTTCACTCTCAGATAACACTTGGAAACAATACGATGTTTGCATTAAACGCTGGTATGTTTTTTGTAATGAAAACTCTATAGATTTGTATCAACCTTCAGTCCCAATGATTATAGCTTTTTTAACACAAATATATAATGATGGTGGCCAATACGGGTCAGTCAACAGTCACAGATCAGCTATTTCGTTGATTGTAGGTGACATTTTGGAGGATGATCGTCTTGCAAGGTTTTGCAAGGGAGTTTATAAGTTAAGACCTCCTCAACCGAGGTATAATACCACGTGGAATGCAAACGTCGTTTTGAATCATTTAGCAACAATGTACCCAAATGAGAGCTTATCTCTAGAGCAAGTCTCTAAAAAATGTATTACTCTCCTTGCACTTGTAACAGCGCATAGGGTACAAACCTTATCTAAGATATATGTAGACCAAATATTTGAAATTGATAATGTTATAGCAATTAAAATTACAGAACCTATTAAAACCTCTAAGTTGGGTACAAAACAACCTATATTACATTTACCGTTCTTTAATGAACGCCCAGAAATCTGTCCCGCTAAAACGCTAAATACTTATTTAGATAAGACTAAACATATCAGAAAAACGAATAACCTTTTTATAAGTTTTCGTAAACCTTACAATTGTGTATGTTCGCAGACGCTCAGCCGATGGATTAAGTCTATGCTAAAAGATAGTGGAATTGACGTGTCCATATTTACATCCCATAGTACACGCCATGCTTCAACTTCCATGGCACACAAACTTGGTGTTAGCTTAGATGTCATTCGACAAACAGCTGGATGGAGTGGCAATTCCGCTACCTTCGCTAAATTTTACAATAGACCAATTTTGAATAATGATGATAACATGATTCTAGCAAGATCAATACTAAATTCCATTTGATTTGGTAATTAGGTAGGTACATTCCTACAAACTAGTATAAGTACACACCTATATATAGGTATAGTCCTAGATATAAGATTTATCTTTATGGGTTATTCATAAATAAAAGACCTTTGATTTAAAATTATATGGTATTCACTTTTATTTATTGATATTTCCGCGCAACACTCTCAACATCTACAAAGTGTTCACATAATATTCTCTTGTTACTAATACCGAATACGAAGGGTGAATATAATTAATGATTAAACGAACTTACCCTGTACGTGAAGTTCTATCATAATTATATGAGGCCTTCGTATGAAGGTATTAGTAACCCCACCCTCCCAGGTTTTCCCGACAAGCTGCGGAAATATGTAGATATTCACTCTAAACTAAATGAAGAGGACAGGATGGAATCGGGTGAGGTAGAAAATGACGCCACATCTAGCCGGTGTGGCCATTATTTTTACTTACTTTATACAATAGTGCAGCGAAGTAGAGACACGATTATGCCTACTACAAAGTGTTCACATAATATTCTCTTGTTACTAATACCTTCATACGAAGGCCTCATATAATTATGATAGAACTTCACGTACAGGGTAAGTTCGTTTAATCATTAAATATTGATTGCTATGCTCAATCGCATGCCCAAAAAAAACACCGAAATTGATTGCGCGTTTGTTTCGTAGCTCGCATATTTGCATGTAAATCTATAAACTTGTTTCACGCCTTCAGCCTATGGCAATTTATTTACTGACGCAACTGAGTATAAAATATCACAAAGCTAGTTTTAACAGCTTACTGCTGAGAACTTACCGACGCTGGGATTACATAACTCGTACCTGAAACAATAAATTTACGTAAATTAATATAAAATATTAAATTGAATACCTAATGTATAACAAAGTTTATAAAAGAGCAATGCAAAATAATTTTAAAGTAATGGGTTGTGTTGTGGGTAATTTTATGAGTCATGAAATCGTGGCTTCGATACCTAATGGTGGCTATTGTAGAGTTAGACAGTGTGTGAAGATTTATTCGAAATTATTTCATGGTTCATCCTGAATTATTTATTTGACATCTACGAATATAGTTAATTATTTAATTAGAGTTATCTCGCTCTTGTAGCTTCTGGCTACATTACCATTAATTGGACGCTGATTGTAAAATTGATGAGACAGTCCTCTTTTCTGAGATTCAAGTTATTTTTATCTTCATGATGCGTAACAGATGGAACACTTCTGTCAGCACGCTTTCTTTCGGAGATGGATTTACTATGTCTAAATATAGATAAATTCTAAGATTTTGTATTTTTTATAACTTAAGTGTGTTAGAAATAGTATATTATAACAGGAATAATATATGGGAAAATAGTATAGTCATTCCTACATTCACGCAATTGGAGTCTATTAAAAACAATAGGCAACCGATTTGTTCGTAAATGATAGCATTGCAAAACGCCTCGTTATCGGATTTTACAGTCACAGTTGATCAAGTAAATAGCCTTTGTGATAGCTATACCCAACACAAAAGATTGTGTAAGTCACTTTACCAGCATCTAAGGACCGGCCATTGTTCGGCGGCATCGTTTAACTGTTTTCGATAATGCTTCTCTTTGTATAAGGTTCATAAGATAGTTTTTGGTTAACGGGTACTCGAGGTCAACAGCGTACGACAAATGTTGAAGATGCCATTCCACGTTTATGGTGTTTTATTAAGGTACCGTTGAAGCAACGTTGGTTTTACTGCACCAAATATGACGTGGTATTCGACTTTCTAGCCATTGAATACGTGTTCATATAGTAGTCCCCCACAGAAATTATTCAAATGACAATCATCGTTAATGGAACCAACAGCAATAAATACAGTCATGTCATCGCTACCTTTTTAAATGACTGCTTCTTAGATCTATGATGTTTTTGAGTAGTTTCTGTCAGACTTTCGAAATTATAAATGAGCTGTCTAATCGTCTCATTCATTTATTAAAAGTTTTAACACGTAAATACAATAAATATTAGATACAATAATAGCTTTTCGAAGCAGAGATCCGGTAGTTAGCTTCAAAGACGTAATGGTTTTATGCTTTCGACGACTGACGTAAGTGGTTCGTAAGTTATGTATAATAAATTTAACAGAGTTAGAACATTTTTAGAACATTTAGTGCGTAACAAATACAAGTAAATAGGCACATTTATACATACATAATCTCCTACAAAGATATTGTTATTGAGATCTATAGGGATATCCTACTAGATTGTAATACAGTAACACCATAAGCACAATGTCTCTGTATTACAAACAGTCTATAAAAATTATAAGAAAAATCCGCTTTACAAAATTGAGAACGAATGGTATGCCTAGTTCTACGATGTTTATTGTATTAAAACGAAGAGGTCAACGTTATTAATTCAAGATAGTAGGGTCAGGCACCCTTAATGACGCATTGTATGTAAGTCAGATTTCGTGGCGAAGGTAAAAAAAACACCCAAAAGCTAAATACCTACATTTAGGAAAAGACTTTGACCTTTTCACAACATGAAGTTGAAAAGCCAGACAAACTAGAGATAATAAAATTGAATATCAAGATAACATTCATTACCAAAACCTCTTAATTTGTAAAGGAAATTATAAAGTGATAACCGAAAACAAGTTGTTTATCAACATAATCAAGATAAGAATTTGAAAGAGTCTATGGTAATACCTAGAACTATTAAGTATAACACGGTAAAATATGGCCGATTAGGGTAACCTGATAACTGATATATTTACTTTGATACCTACATTTTTTTTGTAAACACATTCATTATTATAGATAGAAAAACACCAAGACCCGGATCAAATATCTGCAGAACATACTAACATTTGTGTAGTGACGGGCATAGAACCCGCAACCTCCGCGTCTCAGGCGGGCGTTCAGTTCACCCACTTGCGGGTTGCGGCACAGAGGTTTTCAATGATTGCATATTGTACTACTCACAAAAGTTTCGAAAGTTAAATATTTAGAATTTTTGAAATACAGAGAAAGCTCCCAAACTAATAATATACTAATTAATAACTAAGCCCGCATAATGGTTAAAACATCAATTGGTAAAAACACTGCGTAAGCTAATTTATGACCGTGTGATGCCGATTAACAAACAGCTTGTTCGCGTTAATTGAATTTGTGGCAGGATTAGATTATAAGCCCTTTGAACAAGCTTAGGTATGTGGTCGATTCAATAGCTCGAGCTTACGGTTGCGTGCTGGATCAATGAACATAAAGGAATAAAGAAGCTCGTGACTTGTTAGTTGTAAGTAGTGGTTACTCTCTTTATGCTGACCTAGTGTTTAACCTTTAAATGTCATCTGTAAGGTTTCTTAAAATGTCACAAACATTAGCATCATTACAATTATCAGCCATAATAAGGCACGTCGTCTTTAAATTTTTTGTCTGATGAAAAATTAATACTTGCAAGTTCATTTTATTTTACAAATTCTTGCGTCTCTAAATGGTTTGAATGACAGGCGGCCTCCATACTTTACATTACCGCAACGCAATGTAATCGTTCACAGTTCCGAAAGTCATCACTGGGCCGCCATCAACAAGTGTTTAATGTCTGTAATCTTCTGAGCCTACGTACAGCCCATCAGCGAGTAAGCTTCCGTCGACATAAACACACGGAAAACCTTTTCCTGTAACTACCAGTGTGGCATATAAGACAGTCACGACTAAAATAACTAAATTATATTATTTATGCTACTGTGAAGCGAGGTCGATGTTGTCTTTCATTCATCTTTGTTTTTATTTTAGATTTAAGTGTGTGTGAAATTAAAATGCCTATAACTAATTTCGTGACATTAATTATAATATTTCCATGCATGGTATTACAAAGTACATTTAGATCCCGTTGTAATTGAAAAAAGAAAAGGTAATTTTGACACAATTTAGTACTCGCTCGCTCTTGAGTAGGCAAGTATCCAGTTAAGAAATAGTGTCAGTTTTTATCTTGACATCTTCATCAGTTGATTGTTTAGTGATCGGTTTACTATTGGATTGCGATATAGTTAATGGTGTGTACAGATACTCTTGACAGCTGAGTCGATATCAATGTTTAAGTAATTTCAACCATACTGTAACACTTCTGTTTGTTACTTATCCATTAACTACCGTTGGAAAGCTAACTGGCGTGGGTTGGAGGACGGTAAAATGTTCACTGAAGGTATTTGATCCCTTAGGGATATTCATAACTTCTCATAAAAGTAGTACGTTTTATTTAACAAACATGAATAACTGATATAGGGCTGGACATATTAAGCGAGCCCAAAGTTACAGATGCCAGCCTACGGATACAAAGAAATTACATGCACAATTATTCAAGTTTATATAGGTAAGTACGTATACCTACTTAGTTTTTATTGAATAAAAATAAACTACCTTTACTAAGAGTAAAACGTACAATTTTCGGACAGACACATCAATCATACCTTCAGAGGTTTGTAAAACAAAATCTAAATGGAAAAGTGTCGCACACAAAAGCACACCGCAGCATAGCGGCGCAGCCATCTATTTCCATACAAGATTGATGTGAGCCATCCGAGTAGGAAACAGTAACTGGGAATGGAAAATACGAGATCTCAAACGTCTAGAGATGCATTCGTACAACTAACATTTGACAATACTACAATCATAACACAAAATCAGACTTTCGGAGATTTATTAAACGTCCGAAGCTTTTAAGGTGACAAAAGAGGTGGTTAAAAGGCGGATGGTGTAATAGACAAACACTCAGGTGCCTTCCTCGAAGCGCTGGGTGTAAGAGTGCACAGCACTGCTCATAAATATTAATGACAAACAACTCAATAGTCTAGTGAGTAAAGCAGACGGGTCAGTCACCGGACTTTAATCCGATTGTTAGACGTATATTTCCCAGATCTAATTACAAAATATTTAAGCTAGCTAATATGCTCGAGAGGAGATGGAATGTTAATGAATAAAACATCACCAACCGAACGTAAATGGAAAACGAAGATTCTCATAATTTGTAAGAAAAAGTGACCTACTACGAGCACGAAGTCTATCACACATTCGGAACGCTGTTTCGTATTTACAATAAACATCGTTAACCCAAATACATCCATCCATTTTAGTACCAGATATAACTCTACATCTCGTTTTAACAAGTCGAACGATATTCTGCGAATACGCACCTTCATTTTATTTCATCGACACTTTGGCAACAGTTTCTTCAATAGTGCGTACAAGAACAATAGGTACCTTTATTGTAGAAATAAAAAGTAAAAGCTATGATTGTAACTTTTTGATAGTAAAAAAAAAATAATTCACAAATTTAAACTTAAATAAGTACTTTAATATAAATTAAACTTAGGTACATGTCCTTTTTCAGTTTGATAACAAAATGCAAAAGAAAACTTTTACTTGACGAAGCTTACTACCTATTTAACTTCGAATGCATAGCAAATACATTTCTAACCAAAGGATGACTCACGCATCAAGCATCTAGCTATACAATAAGAAAGATGAGAACATTGAAATTCAAATTTGACCAGAAGTGTGACCAACAGAACAGTTGTCGGAACAACAACAAAAGTCCCTAATACTATTATGAAAATAAATATAGAAGTCAACACAAACATACATTGTGTTGAGACATTCAATGCTGATAAGAATGATGTCAGCACTCATAAATCTGAGCTAAAAGATCGAACCGGGTCAGTATCCTATACACTGACTATGCAAGTGGGCAAACAATAAAGCAAATTGCTTACGATCATACGAAACATTGTCTCTGGCAGCAATTACGAAAGCAATGAAGCATCATTGACGAAATTACCTGATGCTGCTACTTGATAAAACTAAGATAAAAAAACATTATTTAACTGACTCAATCAGTGCTTTCAATCAAAGCAGTTTGCAGCTTGATAATCGTCTTGGCACAGGGCTCAATGTGTGCGTGATACACACATTGAACCCTGAACAACTGCAGACGAGGATAATAAAGAGTTATTGTATCGAATTGACAGCTTGTGACCCTCGTTAGGTCACCGGACGCTCCCATCTCGTTAAATGCGTACGAGTACTGCGAGTGCTGTGGACAGACAGACCAATGTCGCAACACACCCTCTTTACAATAACTTTCGTGACCATATTTGAACACACATTTGGTAACTCATGCACATTATTTTCATACAATCAACCATATATTCTCGGAAATGTCACGATGTGTATCTTAAGTTACGAAACGGTTCGTCTTAATGTTTGTTTAAATGATAAAATATCCGAGGGTTTCTGAAGAAAACGAAGATAAGGAAGATCGTGGGTCTTTATTACATAATGATCTTATAAAAGTCTTGTTAGAAGTAGGTATAATATGGTATAACTTAACTACCTATGTTATAAAATGCAATCCATATATTACAAAATAACAAATTGGTGAAGTAGAAAGCGTGATCTACGATAGTATCAGTCGCCTCAGAACAAAATGTCGAAAATGAATGCTTGCAGAACAGCTCTCACAACGCAATATAAAATGAATGTGTGAAACGAAAGTATCATTAATACCACGAGAAAGTAATTGTTTCTTAGAAACATTTCGTATCTACAAAATTAATTGGACATGAATTTCGAGTAGCGCGAGTCTTAACAAATTGATAAATAGCGAAGCGTTTTGGAATTTCATAAAATTGAATTCACTAACTTTAAGCACAGATAAAATAATAAGCAAGGCCGTGTCGTGCCAAGTTCGACAAGTCCAAACATATTGTGTATGGTGTATGACTTAATCGAATATCATTACATTGCGTAGACATATAGAAAACTTAATAATTATGATGCCTAAGCCAGCAAAATAATTAATGACAAGACAAGCTTGATGAATGAGTATTAATTTCTCATTGCTGCATTTATTTTTATCTAAGTGGCTGGATTATTATTAATATTATGGTAGCTTATTTTCACTTTATGCATTTTTAACCGCGTTGGTTTTGGTAAATAATAAAATTAAAATGAATTTAATTTCCAAATTCATTCACATGGCATGGAAATCCTTACTGTGTTGGCTATAGACTTGGCAACCCCTCCTAACAGTTGTTGTTGTCTCACTCGCACGTCGAATTCACCCTTCTTCCTTTCATAGGATCGTGGGATAATTAAATATTTATATCATCACAAAACTGTTATATCCAGTTATGTCTAATGTTCAGCTTATAGTATTTGTAAACCAGGTAAATTATATATAATAGTAATTTATTAAATATTCTAAATACCTAATAATAACCCTAATGAGTAATTTATTAACTAGCAAATGTTGCTAATTTGCAACGGTGAAAATTATGTAAATTAATTAATCTTTGCGCGAGTTTAGATCATCACTTTAAAATATTAAAGGCACTAAGAAAATATATCAAAGATTGAAAATAACACCACACGTGTAAATCGTGTACAAGTGTAAGTCACTATGATATTAATAAAAAAGTAGAATTGATAAAAGAGATACAGACCTTAACTTTAACAAATCCTAATATGAGGGATGCATCCTGTAGACTGATGTAGTCACTGTCACGAACTTAGTTAGAATAAACGATGCTGGCACAACAAAACCGTTAATAACCACAACGCAGATTGTAGCTGGCCAATAATCACAAAACTCACACAGAACAATTCAGTGGGTACGGTTTAAAGACCACAAACAGCACAAATCTTGAAATTGCCAAACAAAGCTCGATCACGAAAGCTTAACGCGACAGCGCGACGTGTGGACTCCACGACGGTTCAATCGAGACTGCATCGGTCGGAGGAGGTAGGTGGTCGGTCGGCGAGGGGAGCACAGCAGGGGGGCGCACCGAACGTAGCAGGCAATACAGCGTCGAACCAGCCTTGCCTATGTCACTGTCACTAATATGATAACGAATGTACACGAAACTAAAGATAATATGTACCAATACCAACCACTGTTTAGAGATTGTCGAATCAACGTGTTGGGCCTTAGTAGAATATCGAATGGGTTTAAATAAAGCGCATTGCTCCAAGTAATAAAGGGGCTCCGAAACAGATGTGTATTGACATAAAGACTAACAAAAATAAACAATGAGACGTAACCATACAACAGCAGGGCAATAAATCGTTTAAAGCTTGCGCTGACTTATTTTTGAAACGACCAAAGAAATTGGATAGGTTTTAAGTGAATCATCATGCACTTATAAAATAAAGTACCTATAGGAAACTATAGAGCCTGACAAAAATTGTTATTGTTTTTGTGTATGAAAATAAAATTTACAAGTTTTAAGTGTGTAAGTAACTGGTTTATTTAAATAATAATTATATTTTTGAGAATAATTAATAATTTGAAGAAAATTATGTTTAAAATCACCCCAAAAAATCCTTCAAAAATTATGTTGTATAGTAGTGGGCCCTTGTTAGTTTAGGTGAAATATACCTTGTTGTTTTCAGGATAACTCATACTAGTAAAGATCAGAAAACTAATAATAAACAATAAATGCATGTAAGTACCTACCTAAACTTCATAATGCATACATATTTTACAGCTGCTACACGATGCCAGATTTAAAATCCGTTCTTCCCTACCAGAGGGATAGATCAGTAGGGATATGTGGAACTGCTGTTTTTTTTACAAAACAAGAAGTTCTATTTTCGGCTGTAGGTATTTTGTGTTTCGTATGTTTTCTGTTACTACTAAAGCAAATATGATGGTTTCTGTGCTTGGTGTGGTTATTGTGATATGTAGAAAATAATATCAAAATCGTCTGTTTTTACTCTTTACCTACGTGCATAAAATTTTTAGACCAACAAAATTTACAATAGTGGCAATTCTGAGTGTCGCAAAAGCTAAACTAAGCTAACTAAAATTGTTGCCGTCCCTTTCATAGCGATGGAAATAAAAAGGATGGCAATAAAAATTGAAAATTGAGGCCTTTGCCCTGCAGTGGGATGATCCAGGCTAATAATAATAATAATAATAATAATAGTTTAGCTTTTGCGACACTCAGAATTGCCCCCAATATTTCCTTTAAAATATTAACTTCTCTTATCTTCACAATCAATACCTTTGTCATAAGAGTAGGAGTTCCAGATCCCGTTTTAATGAATGCACTGGCGCTGATTCATGCTTGTCGTAAAATCAGAGTGCAGTCAACTGGGAACTCAATTACCAGCTCGTAAGTCGTAACCAATCATACGGACATTAATCTGAATTTGATTTGAGTTTTCTTTAGAGTGCCTACTGTAATTTAGGCGTTGACAATACACACAGTCTGAATAAAGAGAATTGTGATATACCAACAAATCTATTATTATATTAGCTGAGAGCTGTTGCTTGGTTACAATATAATATAAACTATCCCTTAACAGAGATCAAACAAGAACATTCATGCAAATACGCAATTATATTGTAGCGATGCCCTAAAAGAGAAGAGCACTTGGGATACTTTTCGAAAAAGAAACCCTTCCTTCAATGGTCCTCGAAGGTTAAAAGGATAAAACAAATCTGACAAACATTTTAGTTTACCTAAAGGTAATATTGAAAGTGATCCCAAGCAAAGCATTTGGGTAAAACATTAAATATTTGCATTGTATAATTTTGTAAACAAAAATGTCCTCAAAACCTCAATAGAGACTCAGGACAGTGATAGACATTCACAGGACGATAACGAAGCGTCGTCGGACGTGTAAATCGTTCAACGTTATTGACTCACATATACTCATTACTCGAATAGAAATCTGATGCAGCTGGTTCCAGTACCAAAACGGTAATAAATTAAGCCACGGCACCTCGAGCGCGGCCAGTGCTTTTGTTGCTCTTCGTCATCGTTTAATTTTAACTTTTAAGTATATCGAGTCAGCAATAGCAAAGTTGTGAACAAATCGTGGAAGACGCTGTTTTTCTCCTTAATTTTAAAAGTGGTAAAAGCAATTGGTAGAGGTAACGAGAAGGAACGGTATTACAGTGTGAGAAAGTTCCTTTAGTGAGCTAATAAAAATATACGAGGACCACGCCCAAACGCCGCAAGCATGTCGATCGCACTCGTCCGTACCTTGTTGTGTTTCCAAGCGACATTTGGTTAGCAAACATAAAGAAGATTTATTGCGAATCGGCGTGTGTGGCATATTCCTTTATCTTTGCCGAACGTTCCATCACGTGTCCTGGTTCTACTTTCGGCATCTTTTCATTTGAATATCATGCTGTTATAATGTAACATTTCCGAAAACGATTGCTTTTGAATTGAATAGCTAACATCTGCCCACACGACAATATTTTCCTAATTGCATACTATCTGATACAGTAGAAAGTTATTCTTTATGATCATAAAATATGCATAACGATAAATTTATTAAACCACCACCGTGGAATGTATTACATACGCAATAAGACAATATCTATTACATAAAAAGGTAATTGTGTAATTCGAGACGTATAGGTGGCAATAAAGATGTGGTCTGACAAGAATACTTTCTAAATTCTAAAATAAGTCACGCAGGTAAATTTACTTTGGTTAAATAAAAATCACAACCGCTTACAAATAAAATAGGTAACATTTTTATATTCTTACGAAGTTAGTTAGAAAAAAGAACGAAAATTACAGAAACAATCCGCATGACTATTAATATTAATTAGTAAAAAACAAATATTAATAAAAAAATAAATTTAAACAAATATTAATAAAAAAATAAATTTTTCCACTTGTTTTGAAGTCAGTTAAAAAATAGACCCAGCAACAAAGATGACAAGAAAAAACAAAAGAAAGCTTCACAATACTTCAAAGTGAGATAAAAAGACAATCCCTATCTTTGAATTTTGTACAGCTAGTCTGACAATTTGCAAGGGAAAATAATGTTTAATTTATAAGAAATTAAGCTAACCTCGCATAAAATTTTACGAGGTTTTGTTTAAATAGAAATCTAATAAGCATTACTATTCCAAAGATTTCCTACAGAGATGATACGTGAAAACGAGAGTTTGAAAAGCTCAATGTGTAAGCTAATAATACGTTTATATAATTTAAAGGTGGCGCGTGCCATGAGGGTTCCAGACCAGTAGGTATATGAAGTTGTTGGTTGCATTCTCTAAAAATGTACACCAGATGTGAACAGCAGCAGACGGTGAGTTTAACGGGCTTCTGTAACCGAGGGCAAAATTCTTTAACATTTAGCCCTTCTTGAGCTACTTCGAATTAACCGTTCCGTTTTTGTTACACGACGATAATTATTATCATTCAAAAACATGACCGTATGTGAGTAAGACGAATTATTAAGGTAGGTATTCTATTTTCGGCGATGAGAGTTGATTATCATCTGAAATAAATAGCCACCCAAATCTCAAAGACGCCTTGTTTGTATGTATGACATCACAATACATTCAAAAAACGTGTGGTTCGCAAGTAACACAACTAAATATTAAAATGCGATAATACTGCATGACGGGTTTCATAAAGAGTTTGCTTTATTACCAATTCCACGGCTGGACGAATATATTGGTAATCTTTATTTCATACAAAATTAATAAATCCTTATTCGAAAGATACTCACGATCTCATAATCTCTAGTTCAACGACTCCAAGGGGCGACGACTTGTGATATCATCTCGAACGCACTATATTTGGCATTGAAGCCCGAATTCAAAATTGGCTTTGCTGAAGGTTATTTTAATACAAGTAGGTATCATTAATTAAAAAAATCATTCATTATATTAACACTATAAAATATCCAAACGAATGACTTTAACATTTACACTTAGTACTTACAAGATGATATACTTAGTTCTAAAAGTTGCAAAGCCGATTTAAATAAGATTATGTGGACTGAATACTCACACACACGTTAGAGTGGTCATTTTATGTCTCGCTTGCGTGGTGTAATGCAATTTTATATTGTGTGTTGACAGATCTATTTCTTACTACCGTAATTTTGTTTTGATTGTTTTGTTGTAAGGATTTTTAAATTTATTGTGATTGTGATTGAGTGTTGTAACTAAGTATAATATTGCGTAAGTACTTAAGTAACTAAGACGAATGTGAGTGCCCACACAAACCCTAGGGGTTTTTAGGGCACAATATTTAATTTTTTCTGTATTTTTGAATAATGTTTAAATAAATAAAAAAAAAAAAAAATAGATAACATACCTAAGTACCTAATAACAAAAATAAATATCCGTTAAAATGTAACTTATTTCATTATAGTGTTATTTTTGTTTGTGTATGTGTTTAATGAATAAACACATAAGACCATCGGCAATATTTGAGTTTTCAGGAAACATTGTAAAGTTAGAGTACTAATAATTTAAGTTAAGAGAATTTGACACTTCGTTGCCTAGTTCATTCACATAAGGAGAGTAAGGTTAAGGTCAGACGGTGCACTGAACCACTGAATCTCAAAAAGGACGAACATAATATTATACACAGTAGTCTAGACAATTCACTTAAACTTCGAATTGAATACGAAAATGAACTAGCTCAGTAGTTACGGTGAAAACAAGTACGAACATGTTAGAAATTCTCAGAGATAAGACTATTCAACTGAACGAGACTATTTTTCAAATAGGAGCTTAGCAGTTAACACTCCTTGAAAAGAGTTGGAATAATAAAACAGAAAAAGTTACTTGAGCGTTTCGTATATAATATAGGAACGTTAACATAGTATTAGAAAAAAATTACATAGGTAAAGATTAGGTAAGATTCACACTCAAAAAGTTACTATAAATAGAACCAAACTCATAACAAAGATCGGCATTTAAAAGGCGTTGAACAAAATAGGCTTGATACTAAATCACTTATTTAAATTCCAGATTCTAGCTTAGATAATTTCAAAATAAGCTGTAATAAATACCGTTGTCCATGATCGATATGGATACTGCCGCCACCCTTCAAATTGCTAAGTAATCTCAGACGGTAATTACTCAATTTACTCAAGACAGGAGACGATACCATCAAAGTGCCAGTAAGGAGATTATGGAATGTTACCCAATAGCGAAGCGAAGACTCCTGCCTGTTTCTTTATCCTGAAGTAGATATTGTAAACAAACTTTTGTTGTGTGTGACACTTTATTTTCAACTCATGTTAAGCTGGAAAGTATGACGTGGAAAATAAAAACTTACGTTATTTTGAACTGGATATGAATATTATGAATAATGATTTTAAATACACAAGTAAAGTAAAATATACCTTATGCGCGTTTAAAACTGATTACTTGAATAGGAACATCAAAATATAAGCACGTATAAAACAGATTACCTGAATAGGAACATCAAAAAAGAAGTTAAAATCATTATGCCATAACTAAATAAAGCTTTTTACGGGCGTAGAAGCGACGCATTAGCAAAGATAATTGTTGGAACGGAGTCGACCTAAATACTGGCAAACGTAAACCACTATTTTAGAACAACAGGGGAGGTATATCAGGTGAGTTTAGAAATAGCCACGGTATAAACAGTTCACTGTTTACATTACATACAGAGTATATAAACATATTTTATATGCAGTTTAATAGTCAGCGATCTAACAAGATCAAGTTGTTGATTTTGGATTTTTCAATGTTATCATTATAACATGAGATCATTATTTAAATTGTGATCAAGATAGTTAGTAACATTTACTACGTGCAACATAATAGTAACAATTATAATTAACACAGATATCGTTGATCACAGCTTTTAATAAATTAGTATGAGTTACCCATACAACAATAGCCCACAGATGTACAACGGGCAGACGGGATGCAAATAACAAAAATCAATACCACCGAGCGAGCGAACGCGGTGTGCCCAACTTGCATAAAATTAAACCATGCTCACGAATTTAGCACACTCTGTATATTGGGGATAACAATCAAATAGCTGAAACTTGAACAAGCTGAACAAATGAAAGCTTTCGGGGAAGAACTAGAAATATCTAGAATACCAAGCAGGCAGAATTCTAAGCCAATGTCAGACGCAACTTAACAAACAAAACATCATTGAACATTCGTTGGGGCGCGGCGTGACAAATAACAGTGAGGAAACGAGTCAACACAATGCGAGAGCTTTTCGATGGAACGTGTTGAGTTCCTCGGTCGGATTCAGCGTAATGCTTTCAAGAGCTCTATACAGCAGCAAGGTATAACACAGCTAAGTAAGTGGCTGAAAGACTTCACATCTCTAGGCGAGTACTTGAGCAAACCTGTTGACCCAGTGCGCAACGATCGCGGCAAAAACTTTGCCTGCACCTGTCCGCTGCAGCGTTATGGGTGCCTAGTACACCGTGACTACTGAAACGAAACCATTGTTTGCTGACCCAAAAACCATGGGGAGGCGAAGAAACTGCGACAAGAATGGAAATATTACAAACCTGTATGCGCCTTTTGTGTTCCATGAAGACCTTGGCGAAAAGAAACAGTTTTATCTAGACGGGATACAGTTACTAAAAGTAAGAATAATTCAATCGACTGATCAGATATTTGTTGTATTGATTGAAACACAAAGAACTTTCTATCGTAATCGATAGCCTACATATTAATCAATCGATATTTCGAAAGCTTGCGTGGTAGGTATGAGTAAGCGGTTTATTTCATTACTCGCTAGCGTCAGATAAATTCGTAGTCTAGACTTTGTATGTAATTAGCTATATACCTTAGGGGCGCGGACAACCTTGCTTATAAATAATGTTATCTATAATACATAATGTCATTTTCAAGTTGATAGTTAAAGCCTATGGGAGTAACAATCGGAAAAATCCTCACCTTCCGTTAATCACAAGTATTAGTATCAGACTAAGGCAATTAGGTCTATAGTACTATTATTATCGTAGAAATCAGTAAATTGTGTAATCCACGTCATCAATTAATTATAATTAAGCTTTAGCTTCAATAAATTTTAATCAAAATATAAATATTTAAACTCTAGAAAAACATAAATCGTTTAATTTAAAAATGTCCTTAAATTTATTAAAACTCCTTATAATTTCTAGCAAGATTTGCAGTACGAAGCTCCTTGACCTGTGTTGAACTCGTTGACCCAGTGGAATCACCTCGAGCAACCAATGAACCTGATTACAATGCCCTCAAGCTGACACATCTTAGAAATTTTAAGATTTTATTTTTGCGGGTCTCAGATTGATTTGAATATAAATTTGAACCACTATAAGAGTTATGCGCAATTTCGTGTTGAACATGAAAATCATTTTTAGAAATCGCATAAATGTTTCTAAATGAAGATTTGTCTTGTTAGGTTGAATTGATTTTGTTATTGGAAACTGAAAGCTAAGTTAAGAGCTAAATTATAAGACAAGTTGTAGACTTGTAGGCCAACGACCGAACTTGACTTTTTAGAGAAAAAGTTCGATAAACTTGCGAGTAAACTTACATCAAGGCTTTTTTAATTATATAAGTTAAGGTCATTAAAAGTTTTGGGTCAAGTCTAGGCTTTTATATTATTATAGTAGTTGATATTATACTATATAAACTAAGTATATTTACTTTTATATTTATTCCTTGTAGCGCGTGCAGGGTCGGACTGAGTGAAAATTGATACTATCGGAGAGGAATGAAATACAACAATTTTTCATTACCGGTATGGTACTCTCCAACAGGCACAGAACATAGATCGGTGGAGGGAGGAAAGAGAGGCATTTGTCCTGCAGAGGGAAACATCAGGCTTATAATAAAAATACCCTATTCTCCGCTAGCGAAGCCCGTTGGGGGCCGGCGCAGGCTAGACCAACGCCACCTCGACTATGGCCAGCTACGCCGACCCTGCCTCAGTGGATAAGTAAGTACTGAGACTGAGACGAACATGCTGTAGGTCTGTTTGCTTGATCAGCGAACGTTTGTTCTGGTGTCCATACAGAAAGCACCAAAGGTATACTCGTTGTTTCTTTGGAATTGATACAGGGAAACAGGAGTTAAAATACTGAGTGAAATTTAGTTTAACTGATCAAGTTATTATACCATATAATAATAACATTCCAAGCTCTAAGCCTAAAGTTGAAGTAATTCTCTGCCGTTTACAGACGAACAACATGCAGGAAACAATCAGCCTAGAATTTAACAGCAAATTAAAATATATTTCCAGCGGTATGTAAATTCGGAAGCGAAACATAACGATGTTACTGGTACAGCGGTTAGTGGATTATGCTATCTGCAGTCTGTACCTATGTGAAGCTACTACCTATTCATACAGATACTTGTTTTATTTCTGAAAGTACTGCAAAATATAGGTTAATGTAGGTATATAGTAGTTTGTGCTTGTGGAAAGAAAGCAAGTTGCACTATATAAATAGGCAAACTACCATTAATTTTCTCACGGTTATAGCAACAGGTTTGATAATAATAATTGATAACCGTCTTTTTAATTGAACTATTTTGGGATAAAATATTGAATGTAAGTAAACAAGTAGGCTATTCATTCAACATTACCGAATACCTATGCCACTGAACACCCAGTTTTGCCAACCACCGTTAGGTTTAACAATGCACACTCACATTTCAGGTCTGTTACCCCTAAATAGTATGTTTTACTTTTCACAACACCCAATAGTCCAATAACCCAGCTTTCGTTGTTTTCGGAGTTGAATGCGTTCCGTTTTGCTCACAATAACTAGTTTTAGGCCGAAGCAATAATATAATAAGTATCATGCTTATTGCATTGAGCAAACGTTCTGTTCTATAACTCAGATATTAACGTGAGTAAAACAGCATGCGGTCGAAGCTTGACGGGTGCTTGTAAAATCGAAATATTATGATAGAATTTCTGTCCAATACTTGGACTTAACCAGGACTTCCTACTAGTACCTACTCGACATTTTCATAAGCGATAAAACAAAAAATGACGGTAGAGATTACGTATTCAAATGTAATCCACGCATTGCCTATCTAATCGCCGTAAAACCACTGAAGCAGATACAACTTGTGTAAGCAATATTGCATGATAAAGGAACGATCTGAATACTCCTCATTTATTTATTTATAGCTAGCTTTGAATTAATTTAAAAAATGGAATAGGCGACACCATATTAAGGGAGTTGAGACTTGAGACCATTGCCCTACAATCTGATCTAGCAAGGAAGACTTGCAAAACTTCCTTTCCAAAGGCTAAAAAAGTGAACAGATTTCTCATTTGAGTACTTGCATTGCAGCCATGCTTGGAAAGGATTGCGAAGGCGTTGATATACACAGATAAATTAAGCAAGTAAACGTACTTACAGTTTTGCGGTGAAGCAGTGACCTCAACACGAACAGATCAACGGGTTGTGCTCAAAGATTCGAAACAGCCGAGAACAGTAACTTTGTGGGGAAAGTTTAACTCACTGAATAATTACGGGGCAGAATTCAAACGTGCATTGTGGATCTGCGCAGATGTCTCAACTCAAATCAACTTCAGAACTTATAACTTTACCTCAACTATACCCTAGCTAGGTTTACAAAACTAAGTTTTCTAAAATGCTTTCTCTGAATTTCAATTTGTTCTCTACTATCACATCTACACATAATGATGCCTCTAAGAGGATATTCAATTCAGTATTCATAAATGGATCGCTCAACGCACCATCTGCGTGGGTTGACCCATCATTATAATGTGCCTTGTCAAGGCACGATTCTTTGCGAAATACAGACCACATCCGCTGAATTTTGATAAACATTGAATAAATTATAAACGCAACTACCAACAAGATGATTCGCATAAGATATTCCGAAACGAATTATCCGATTTGAGGTAGATAGTAGATAAACCCGCGCTCAGCATCTTCGCCCACACGGCTATAAAGTTTCAACTAAGCCTATTTGTTCTTCTTTTTACGTTGTTGTCTCTCTGATTATATCAAAGAGAAAATACTGATGATAATGTTTAGTTATTTAACGATACGAATCTTGCTACGAAAAAATAACATTTTGGTAAATTCTAATCACAAAAAAATTTAATCGTAGGTATTCGCCAATATTTTTCAAATTAAAACATTAAAATGGAAAGACGTCCTTTGCCTATTTTCCAGTTTGTAAATCAAAGCATATGAAATCTAAAGGTGTTTGAACGTTTTATAACGTTTTATTAAAAGTGACCAGTAGTTGACGAACCACTCAATTTTAGCTATCACTATCACCTGCTTTTTCTCCGCATCTCGCGAACGACAACGATTTTCGTTTACCAACTCGAACTGTGATTGGACTTCGCCAAATGCATAATAGATGAGGTCTAATAATAAAACCATTGAGTTTCCCGGCCGTTGATCCATAACGATATTTTGGAATCTCCGCAGTTAGTAACTGAATGAACTGAACTGTACGCCGTGCCGGGTCAGTGCAATTTTTTTAGATGCGGTACAGCATCAGCTTGTTTACTAAAGTGTAACTACCTTTTCATCTATAAATAAGTTACAAATTTCGAGAAGATAAGAAATAAAAAAAAACTTTTCTGTTTATAAAGCTTTACGAAGACATTATTAAGAAATCTGTACAATAACAGCGATTAATATCGGTTAACGATGAAAGATTTATTGTGCACACTTCAAAACATTTATAATCCTTCGTGTTGCTCTCGTCAGTTAGAGCAAAGACTTACGAGTTGTTAAAGAAATCCAGGACATTATCGAACAAACAACGTTATAGGTACTCGTGGATACACGTTTACGCCTATTTATTTCCAGATATTAATGCACAGATTACGCAGCTACGAGGTAAATAGGTCGCCCTTCCGTGGGGTTGAGCAAGATAGCCGCCTTTGCTCACAGCCATAAATAGGCATTCAAATTACCCGCATACCCCGGCAGAGGTGTTAGATATTTCATGTAGGCAGAATTGTGGGAATGTTTTGTAGCTTTCTTCCAAAAGTGTGCCGTTTTATTGCGAGCCCATAAGACCAGTCTTCCACAACATGGCCCGTTAGATTGAACGCGAATTTTAGGCAAATTAGCATTGAACGGCCCGCTGATTCACTAGCCTTAATTAGAACCGGAATTCTGATACCGTTCGGACACTTCTGGTGAAGTCATGGCTGTGAAATGCGTTCCGCGAATGCAATGTTCGAACGCGACGCGTGAACCGATGACCATCCATTGTGGCATGATCTCGCGAACATCCGATTGTGTTGCCGGGCACGACGATTCGAGGGTCTCTTTCCACCGGTCGCATTACCACTTTCCGTAATCGTTGCAAATTTTATTGCCTATCGTCATGCTCATTTCACTGATCTCCATGGTTACGCTGGAATTTATTGCGTATTTTATACTACGTTCCCACTCGGATTGAAAGTATGAATTTGAATGGAACGTTTTAAATTGCAAGTAGCCTGAAATTTCCCTGGTGAAAATATTCAGGCAATATGATTTCTTGGCCTAGATTTGCCGGTTCGTCGACCGATTTCGTGTCGGTAACGCTAGGCTCGTATCACCAGGTGATGCTTGCTTTGAACCGACGTTTCCGAGGCGAGGCGGTATATTTTTAGAGAAACTTAAATTCTATTTCAGCGACGAACGTTGCGAGTCCAATATCGCTTTGGAAAATTGTTTTATGGCACAGTTAACATGAGATATCTTTTGGAGTGCCTCTAGCGCAGTCAGAAGATCGCTTGAGTATGTATCTACTTATAGCAGTTTCGTAATTTACGATCAACATTTCAATATTCATATCACTGACTGATCAACGTATCAAAATTCGGTATGATAAGAATAATTTTAACGATTTTATTATTATTGGAAGGGAAGTTGCACTTGGTGGCCATCAAACTCTGTTTTTGCTACTCTTCCTAAACTATACAAAATAAAACTATTACACACAAGACAACAAGTACAGAGGTATCAAAACAAAGCTTATGATATTATTAGGTACCTACCTACCTACAAACTGTACCTACAATCAATTTTTTTTTAATTTTTTTGTTCAACGTAATAATAAGATAAAATAGGTGGCGCCGCTAGTTTGACCTTAAAGATAACAATCATGAGCCTGTTTTACTGCTAAATACCTACAGTTATTAAGTTCGCTTAATCTAAGATCTGCTACTCCCTACTCTGTTAACAAAAACATCCTTTCAGCATCTTAACATCCTTGTAGTAGGATTTGGAGGGATAGTAGCGTAATTGTCACAGTCTTAAGGGTAGAACTCCCTAGAGTAGGATATAAACAGAAGGTCGAAAGCTCGGCGCCTCGCTTGGCGCCGCGACGTCGGCGTTGCGCGTTCCAGTCGGGAATGGTATTATGCAATGTCCTCCACATGACCCACTTATACTACGTGATTGTCGGACATCTAAATGATATGCTACGCTTAGGCTCGTATTGAGAGTCGACCCGCAGACTTGAGTTTCAACTCAAGTAAGAACCTATAGTTTTTTTACAGTTCTCTATGGAAACTGAGTGATGAATCACCGCTTCAGACACGATTCACGCTTGAGTATGGACTATAGACTGATAATCTGATGGCTCAACGCTGTTTAGGCTTGAAAGATCCTGAATGCTAAACTTGGCATATAAACACAGAATACTGAAAGGTTTAGGACAGTAGGTACTTAGGTTAATACCAAAGTTATTATTGGTCTACCTACCCTACACTCTACCTAAAGTATTGGTCTGTTGACTTTGTACCTCAGTTCAAACATTATATTTATCAATTCAAAAATAAGCTTGCAAGGGCATTAAGCTCCTGCTAAGTGGCCAGTATAAACGGAGGGGCCATAAGTTTAAAAAAAAGTTTGATAAGTATTCACACACTTATTTACTTACTTACTTAAACAAAAATTTATTCAGCCTCAAAGCCGAACACACATCATTAATGATGCAAAAACTGATACATTTAAGTACCTAAGTAGTTAGGTAAGTAAGTAGGTAAGGAGTTGTTGGATTAATAATTGTTTGAATTATGACATAGAAAATTAGCATAGGTAGGTTATATAAGTGTGAAGCACAAATTTCAGACAGAATAAACATCTTATGATACAATAGAGACATAGAATATTTCCAAGGCAAATTCATCCATTTGTTTTCTCGGATTTGTAAATGACAGTAAGTACCTAACTATAATATTAGGTGTAGTCTATGGTATGTGGAAAGTCCAATTCTATTTATTAATAACAAATTATTTCCTTCTACTATTTTCCTTAAAATAAAGTAGTAACTGCATGTCCAGTTCTAAACTGAATACTTTCAGATCTGAAATTCTGTAGTAGATATATACCTATAAAATATAGATCTGCCATCTGGGCCTGGTGGTAACTACATTTTTTTTTTCAGAGTGTAGGCTACCATAGCGTAAAGAGATAAATTATAATGATTATGACTGTATTCCCAGGCAGCAGTAGACATTGCTTTTCAGAACTTACTTTATTAGTTACTTTTCGATTCTGACCTCACAGTGGGAAATTACCTAGGTACCTACATAATTGTAAATATTCTTCCTATATTTTGAAGGTAGTACATTCCTACTTTCTATTTAATTTTTGTGTTGATTTGATCTTTTACTTTGTTTTAAATTACGTAGGAAGTTTCTGCTCATAATTATTTAGGTACTTACCTAGTTACTTAGAATTAGGTTGTCTTATCACCATGTTGTGATACCCTGTTTTTTTATATTTTTGTAGCTGTACCTACCTACCCCTACAAATCAAAGCTACAAATGAATGCGGCTAGACAACAGGCACCTAAGTATAATACCACCTAAATAAAAAAGTTACTGCATGACATTCATTATAAGTAAGTATACAAAACAAGTTTTCAATTTTTAAAGTAGGTAGGTAGATAAAATAAATAGAAGGTAGGTACTTACAAACTGTAGTATTTAGTTCCATGGATTACAGAAGAGCCGGAAAAACATATAAAGTTAGTTTTAGCTAACACAGACTATTATGGTATCTAGAAACGATGTTATTTTCTATAATTTCTGTCAGAAAAGTACACAACAAAGGGAATAAAATGGTACACAAGTCGAAAAATTACGAATAAACAGGAAAGGAAAGGAATAAACACACACAGACCAAAGAGAATATAACACTACGTTTAGTTAGTCTGTGACTACGTTGGTCGTTGACTACAGTATCTAGTCGCTCGTGTAGTAAGTAGGTAAGGGCAAAGAGAATAAAAACACTACGTTTAGGTAAGGGGTAAGGTAATTGACCCTCGCTCGCTTTTTCGGGAGTGTTACCAGCTGTTCAGCTAGTTTACCCTACTACTTTCCATTCCATCGCGGTATAATCCGCTATTAGAAGCTTTGGGTTTCAGTATAACTGGAGCCTAGGCATTCAATTTAACTCAATTCATTTATTTACACATATCTAATATCATTACAACTATGCCAAATCGTTATATCCATCTAAAATAATGTCTTATCTTAGGGAAAGTAGCTACCTGTAAAGTTAAAAACTTTTTTTTAAATAAATAGGTAATAATAATACCTATTAAACAATAAAATTTAGTAGGTACCTACTTAGTACCATAAAATTAAAACAAGAGCAAGGGTAAATATAAATAAAACATGGTTAATATAAAATAAACTAAACTGGCATAGCATAGGCACACTACGCGTTTGTATCGATACAAACGCGTGGCGAACAAAATGCAGGTGGCAAGATGTGTGTGACCGTGTGATATAAATATAATCTACCTACACTATCCTCGCGCTTGTGAAACGCGCTGCGAAATAGCAGTAGCCAGGTGACGCGTTACACAAAATCGCGAAGTGACTGCTCGTTCGAAAACGAGGTGTGCCTTAGCTAGGCTCTTAGGTATTAGTCTATGAATTTATTTTTAGGTAGGTACAATTTAAACTTTTGCAATCTTTTTACATCATACGAATTTATTTATGTAGGTAGGTTCCTTATAAATAATAACTAGGTATTTTAATATTATTTTGTAGGTACAATATCTAAAGATGGACTTCCGCATAAGTCACGCCTGAATCAATCAAATATTTTTTTGCATTTAGTGTACCTACCTCTATTCATTTTTAATCTTGAACTTGCCAAAATTAACTGCAACTAGTGGTAAATCCCATATAGCTGACAGCATTTTCATAGACACCTTTTGTTTTTAATT
The DNA here is from genome assembly GCA_963582015.1 of Xanthorhoe designata. Classification (NCBI taxonomy): domain Eukaryota; kingdom Metazoa; phylum Arthropoda; class Insecta; order Lepidoptera; family Geometridae; genus Xanthorhoe; species Xanthorhoe designata. The sequence goes on from OY757045.1 coordinate 3,549,157, forward strand.
TGCAGAAATACTTACTATTTTTTGTCATTCTACCCAAAGAGCAATAAACCCTAATTCTACTACTATTACATGCTTTTTGAATTCTACCTTCCACGCGTGAGACTTGGAACGCTACGCAAAATGATTCTAAAAAAATTGAAAATTTACCGGTACGAACATCGACACAGCATTGCGACGATTTTGACAATTCTATTCATTTCACAAAAAAGACTAACATTTACACAAGCAATGGTGGCAATTCTGAGTATCGCAAAAGCTAAAATTAACTAACTAAAAATGTTGCCGTCCCTTTCATAGCGATGGGAATAAAAAGGATGGCATTAATTTTAGTTAGTTTAGTTTAGCTTTTGCGACACTCCGAATTGCTAATAATGCTTATTTACAACAATTTACAAGAACAGCTGTTCTGTGACAAAAACACCATGTCAATGTCAAAACCGTCAATCAATCCATTAAAAACTGTCATCACTCACTGTCAATAATGTCAATAGAATAGATGCTGCTGTAGGTTAGGTAGTGTCAGTCAGTCAAGTCAGTCATTATTGACAAGGGAAAAAAGGCTTTCATTTCCTTCGCGCTCATTGTTTTCTGTTGATTTTATGTTTATAAATACTTCCTCAATTGCTTTGACTATGTTTATCTTAGCGTAATTAAAGTTCAGTGATCACATCACAGGCCAAGATGGAAGAAGAAAGTTAGCAACATAATATTATACGTGTTAATTAGCATTTGAGGTTACGCCTGAGTTTACAAATTTGTATTTACATTACAGAATTGATTCGCCGTAAAAAGAAAGCTTTGAATGGGAGTAACAGACGCGCTTTTGCTGAAGCTTGCAACGATTTAGCTACGTTCTATTACAAGCACAATAGATATAGCGATGCATTGGACGAGTATAGGGCAGAGGCGTCTATTTGTAAGGAATTGGGTCTTCAGATGGAATGGGGCACTTGTAACAGAATGATCGGTGAAATGTTTATGCTCATGGCAGAGTTTGACAAGGCGTTGAAGTATGAGGAACGGCATTTGGGTAAGTAAACATCAAGACACACTTGTTGCTCGTAAATTCAGTCTTATTGTTAAAAATCTGACTTTGAATATGTACTTGTTATAGGTAAGTACCTACATTTTAAGTAAGTAATTGTAAAATAAATAGGTACTTATTTAAATAATCTTTGCTGGTTTCTATTTAATTTATTTAAATATTAATTTTTTATTGATATCTAAATCATGTTCTCATTGCAGCGGTAGCTAAAGAGCTGAAGAATTTAGTAGAAGAACAGAGAGCAATGGCTACTTTAGGTCGGATTTACCTGCTGCAAGGACAAAGTTCCAGTGATGATGAGGAAGCTAAAACCTCTTTGAAGGCTGCAGAGAAGGCTTTTATGAAGAGCTTGGTCCTTTGTGAGAAGTATGAATCATTTTATAGTTGACATACCTACTTTTGTTCTCTTGGTGACAATATCATATGATGAAGGCAAGAGCTGTTTGGTAAAACTCTTTAGAAAATTGCCTAATTCCTAAGTTATACTGTTTATACATGTCATAGCTCTTTCTGTTTAATAATATGCATAACAATTTAATCTGATGAATCAGCAAGTAATAAATGGGTAATGCCGCCAAAATTGTCAATTTTTTTGTGTGACTTTTTGTCGTTTTTTGTTGCAGTTTCTTATGGTTAAAATATTCAATAAATTGTTGAGTATACCTGAATTATAGGTATACCGTCGAAGAAATAGATGATAGACCTCTGCTATATTAATAATATTTTTGCGAAAATCCTTAAAATAACATTTTTTATTAATAATTTAAATAAAAAATGTCTCTTGCTTTTGTGTTACGTTTTTTTTTGTGTGACACGTTTTTATCCCAAAGCTACTATTTAAACTACCAAAGTGCAAACCACAGTATTAATACGGCAACACTGTCATCCAAACAATTGAAAAAAAAAATCCAGCTCTTTTATTTCGCCAGTGAAGGAACATAAAGTGCGCGTCACTTTTTGCGGTTGTGTTCATAAAAAAAGTTTTATTTGTGATTTTTGAGGTAAGAAACAGATTTTTGAATGTTATTGTATTAAATTATTTAGCAATGAGGTCAAAAGTATACTTAAAATCGCCCATTACGGCCTAATTATAATAAATAACCGAGATATGACCTATAATTGTTTTAAAAATTTCGCTTTTGTGTTGCATTTGTATTACATTTATGTCACTTTTTTATTATTGTAACACAAATGTATGTGTTACGTAACACAGTAGATCTATAAAGCCGCAAACATAGTGGTATTTGGACTGATTTTTGAAAGTAATGTGTAATGTGTGATTTTGTAGGTATGACAAACGCAGTACTTACATTTTAATATTGAAAACCTTCCAAGTGTTCAGTTAAACTGTTACAAAAGGCTCTTGAGCATCGAATTAGTTAAGTTTGTTTTACTAACGTTATCCAGCGGCCAATTGTTTTCTTCTATTGAAATAATATTATAATTAATCTATTTATGTGCATTAGTAACTGTACATTTTTATTTTAATGCCGTTAACTGCCCCAGAACGACAAAGATCGAGAAAAATTAAAAAGCTATTTTGTCCTTAGTAAAATATAGGCAGTATTTTTGTGTTTTTCTGCCTAAGGGTACAGTAAAAAAGAAAAGTTTATCTTGCATTATTTTAGGTTATTTATTTAACCATTATGAAATCACCTTTACTCAAAATATGTGTTACTTTTGGGTTACATTTGTGTAACGGTAACACAAAACCTGTTGTGTTACTTTTGTGATATAATTGACAATTTTGGCGGCCTCACCCAAATAAATAAATATTCTTGGCCATTTCACACGGATAATAAGAACCAAAGAGTTAGAGTAAATAACAGTTTCATTTGAATCAGCTGTTAATGTATAGGTATAGCAATTCAAATATTTGCCAAAACAGGATAAAAATTTTGGTACCTTATTTCTTTTTTTCATGTTGCCATGAACTATAATTAACCTGCTATACATTTTTAAAATAAGTAGGTTGATGAATGATGAATTTTATGTCTACATACCAGGGACTGAAACCGGTATTTTTTATACAGGTATTTTTAAGGTACCACCGTTTTTAGAAATACCGGTAACCTGTTAAGATTACCCAAAAACATTAAAAAAATGAAAAATTTGATACAGGTTGTAAAATACCGGTAACCAATAAACATTACCTAAATTACACGTGCCGCGGAACGGCAACGTAGCATTGTGATGCCTCGCTTTCACTTTCTACTCTAGCATCTTTTATCTCTCTCTGTTTTTCGGCTATGATTCTTTCAAGGACAACCGTAATGGTTACACTTATTAAAAGGTAATATATTTAGCGGTAACCTATTTCTCACAGAAAGGTTACCTCAGTAAAGGTTATGTAAACCGTAGAGGTAACCGGAATTCATCAAAACCGGTACCGAAAATCAGAAAGGGTTTCAGTCCCTCCTACATACCTTTACTTTTTCTCTGTACACATAATTTCAAGTCATATTATTCAAACATATTCATGCTCCATATTTTATAGAATAGAATAGAAAAAAGTTTATTTTGTGATTTAATAAAGTAAAACAAAACATAAAATAACTATTTTCAGACTTAATGGAAAAATAAACAAGCATGAGCTAATGGACATGCGAGCCCGCCTTCTCCTTAACATTGGAGTTGTCCAGGAACATCTCGGCTACCTCGACAAAGCTATAGACTGCATCCATAAAGCCATATCTATCTGCACAAGTCAAGACCTTTACGAGGTATTGCATAATTGCTATACAACGGAGGCACTGATACACTGTAATAAGAAGAAGGATTATTCTAAAGCATTGTGTTGCTTAAACAAAGCTTTAGAAGTGGCTCGTCACCTTGAAGATAAGGTAAAAAAAAATAAAGTTTATTATTTTACAACTGAAATTCAAATGACATGATGTCATCTATCTTATGTTGGCTTTTTACTAGTTATACCCTTTCCAACCGTTTATTTAACTTTTGACAGCTGTAATACTGACTCAAATAGTGACGGGTCAGGCCGTTACCGATTCGATTTATTTTATCGATCGATTTTATTCATGAAGAAGTTTTAATCGATTTAACACACTCATTATTTACTATGAATTTCAACATTTTGCACCTGTTCATTACAAGTAGGTACCGCAGTTCATTCATATGTTTTTTATTTGAACCAACTACAGTAAGTCTAAACAATTATTTTAGATTCATTAATTTTCAGCGAATAAATTCGATCCCATTACTAGGTACGAGTACGATGGAACTGTTTTCATTACGCAAATTATTTATGCATTAAAACAGAGACATCTAAGGCATTTTAAAATAATAAAGGTTTTTACGTGATTTGATATAAAAATAATCACAATAATTTTATTGTAATTATGTGTTATTAAGGCTTCGGCGCTGTACGAGTTCCCCATACAAACGTAATACCATAACCATTTGAAATTTGTGCATGTCTTCAGCATAGTATGGTATTATTCGTATTAGGATAGCATTTATCTAGGTTTCTGTCAGAAGCTTTTTTCAAAATACTTAGCTAAAGTGAAATTAAACCGAATCGCATTTTGCATATTTTTACATCATAGAAGACATGTTTTCTTAATATTTATTTAGTATTAAACACTAGAATATTTTAGGTTTCCTTCTGTTAGAAACATAGCTTATATGGTCTAGTAACAGAAAAACAACACTGTGTGAAGAATAAAAACAATTTTCAGTCATCATTTTTGGGACTACGGGAGACAAGCAAATTCCTTGCAAAATAGCCATGCATTTACATTTCATACATTTTTAACCTTTTCTAACAGTGCGTCTGCGTGCGTGTGTCACGCGCGCTCACGCACACAGATGCAAAATGACAAGCACACCAAGACTTTATCGTGTGTCGATGTTTGAACGCGCGGGGGATTGAATTTTGTCGAGCTACGTCGCCGGACTCTTAATATAATCGATAATCGATTTATTTCAAAACAGTTTATAGTCGGTGGTCATTAATTACGAATGAAACATCTCTAAGTGGGCGGAACCCGTCCATGAAGTACAGTATTCCCTGTAGTACATTGTATCCAAAATTATTACAAAACTTCATGTGCGTGATCTGTCAAAAGTTAAATAAACGATTGGAAAGACTATAGTCATTTTACTTTTATGTTGTAAATTCTTCAAGGGCGATAAGCTAGAATGTCCTTCTGATATAGAATGTTTATTTGGATGTTGACCATAGACTAAGTAGACTTAAAATTTAGCTTCCATAGCCCAATCCCAGTAGGGTTACTGGCGGTTTTTGTGTAGTAATAGTAATCTATAATCGTTCACGTGTCAAGTATTCTAAATGTATGGAATTTTTAGTTCATGCAAGTTACCGGGGGTGGCGCTGCACTGGATTTTCATACATTTGTGATACTTGACTCGGTACAGTAACCAATAGGTACTACGGTAAACTGGCGCTAACCCCCCTGACTAAACTTCTTTCTAGCTACTATACACAAAGGAACTTTTCCTTCAAAGTAACTATGTTTTCAACAGGTATTGAAAATGTGTGAAACCCTATCATCAAAAGCGGATATTCTATGCAAGATGTCTGACTATCAGAGCGCCAAACAAGTCCTCCTAAAAGCATGGAAATTGAAAACTCCTGATGAAGACGAAAGAGATGTTATTGAATCAAATTTGAGAGTTGGTATGTGACTATTGTATTGTTATTGTATACTAAATCAAGAATAGAAGATTCCCAGATATCATAGTAATATCAGTCCAAAAACATCATCCCAACACTTTTCTGCCTACAGGGAAAATATGTTTCAGTGAAATGTTTGGAATCAGATTTTCCTTCTCAATCAACAGAAGAAAGAGTTACGGCTGAAATTAATATTCATTTCAATGATCGAACGCAGATCTATCTCCATAGCAACTTTGTAATACATCACTAAAACTACTATTGTATTATTCTAAGGGCTGTGGGTTTTGTTAAATAAATAAATAAATAAATCACCATGGCACTTTTTGACAGATAACAGCGTTGCTATGGCAACAGATCCGCGATAGCCAATCGGATTAAATATTAATTTCGGCCGTTAGACTTTGTACCTACCCTGACTGGTCTTACCTTTGTTTTTGTTGGCCACATTGACTTCCTTTGAAGATAAACATAATCTCTCTTCACACAAATTTCTTTGACAGTTGCAGCGATGTGTTATACCGAAGATTTGCTAATATCCACGGATCCGTCCGACCACACAGCGTTTAAGAAGCTGTATGAGAAGCTAGGCGATGGCGCATGCCATCTTAAGAACTACGCCGGCGCGGCCGAGTACTATCTCAAGATGTTGGACCATGCGGAGCTGGCTGGGGAATGTGGGAAGACACTTATCCCTATTTATGTTAGGTAATTATTTTTAACCTTTAAAAAGTGTTAAGACAACTAGTAGTGGCAATTCGGAGTGTCGCAAAAGCTAAACTAAACTAACTAAAATTAATGCTTTCTTTCACCTAACAAGCTTTCTTACACCATAAAGAAAAAGAAAAAAAAAACATGCACTATGTGCTGTGCATTTTCCTAATCGAATGTTCCTTGTATATATTTATTATATATATTAATGTATGTATATGGACATACAACATACCCCTTAGACATCTTCAAAAGGATCTAAAAATTGCCTAATGATCTGAAATAAATGTCTACCGTTCCCTGGGATACAGTCGTGATCATATTTCATTTCGAATGTTCCTTTGATGCAATGCCTCTTGTTATTTTCTAAATTTTATTAAATTTTTTTAGCCTCTACCAGACCTACAAAGACATGGGTTCCTACAGCGAAGCACTCCACTACTACGAGAAAGAATACGAGCTGATCAAAGACGTGCCTAAAGAAGCTTACACTACACTCTTCAACATCGCTGAGACGTTGTTCTTAGCTAAGAAGCCCTATGGTTTGGTGGAAAGGGCTTGTCTGGATGCGCAGAAAGCTGTAAGTCATTTTAATATCTACTAGCTGTAATACAAATACGTTGAAGATCATTCATCATCACATCACACTAATATTATAAAGGTGAAAGTTTGTGTGTAAGTGTGTTTGTTACTCTTTCACACTCAAACGGCTGGATGGATTTGAATGAAATGAATGCAAAAACTGTGTTCACTCCGGTCAACTTAGATTGCGCTTACTGTTAATTGCAAAGCGCTTATAATATTATAAAAATATTGTTATTGCGATTTTATACAGGCCAAAGATTGGAACAAAACGAAATACCAAATACGTATCTTAAAAAGCCTCCTGAAGTACCAAGAAGAATACGGCGAGACAGACAAAATGGCGGACACGCGGGCCGAACTCCAGGAATTAGGATACGACAACTTCGAGAATAAAGAGAACTCTGAGGATGAGCAGAGCTCGGCGGGAGGGGGAGATGACGACACGCATATTGGTGATGATGTCTGTCTGGATGATCTAACAGGTAATTAAATAAATATGTATAGCGTGGCAAACATGGACCTAGTATAGTACCTGGACGACCAATAAGGCATCGTCCTAATAGAACGCGACTAAGCGATCATCGCAAGTTCGCGCGATTTTCAATCGTACGAATCCGCGATCAAACATTCTGATATGGAATAGGTGTCCTAACCGGCATTCGCGCGATGCTAGAATGATGAAGACGTGACGTGCGTGACCACACGATGGTCGCATCGCTTACTCGTGCGATAATCGCGTAGTCGCGTTCTATTAGGACGATGCCTAAGCGTGCCGCCCCGAGAACAATTGCAATTAGAGAAAAATTGCAATGAATCCATAGTTTCGTAGTACAACATTCGTCGCATCAAGTTGCCGGCCATACAAAAAACGGCACGCGAGGAGGGACAAAAGATCGAATGCTTTGTCTCTTTTACTTACAAGAATGTTGTATATATTCTTCTTTGTTTTTGTGTGACTGAGGAAGAAATAAACAGCGCTCTATTTCTTATTTTCTCTAAGGTGGCAAAGCTTGCCATGACGTTCTTGATAGATCGTCGAAGTTAGCAATGTTCTAAGCGGTTACAACTTGTATGGGTTACAAGTGGCATTATCAGCTGAGCGCTTCCGTGCTCGTTAAATTGTCGGTCCCGGCTTTTGAAGTCGCTTAGTCGGTTTTTTTAAAGTCGTTAAGCCATGACAGAGGCCTTAGGCGGCCTCAAAACTCCGTCAACAGAGTTGGCCACTTGCTCATACGATATTAATCGTCTTTGCTCATACGAACGAGTAGAGGAATGGTGGTGACACTGGATTTTATCGCGTTACTTACCTTATTTACGGAAACTTCGGGACGTAAGGTAAATAACGCGATAAAAACTCGTGTTTATGTATTTAACATCAATAGCTATTTTCAATTAAAATCCATGATAAGACTTCACGTTTGTATAACAAAAAACGTATGATAAACTACGTTTGTATATTCTGTTAATCGTTGTAGATCTATCAGACACAAATGAAGAGGATGTGAATGAAAGTAAAACCAGAGAATCGCGGAGAAGAGGCAAAGGTTTCGCCGTCAAGAAGAATATGAAAGGAGAAACTCAATTACATGTGGTGAGTATCTTTATAGAAAAAGAGTGACTTTTTAATAATATACCTCGTAAAGACACGGGAATTCGGTTAGTTTTTAGGTTTTCTTAATTAATTAAGTAACATGTTAAAAGGAATACTACATTTCTGGCAACTGTAGTGGTATATCTATACTAATCTATACCTACTAATATTATAAAGAGGTAAAGTTGGTTTGTGTTGTATGTTTGGGGTAATATTCGAAACTACTCTTACGCAAAAACTAAAACTCTGCGCACTACGTAGCGTGCGCTGAGTTTTGGCGCGGACATTTTATTTGGCTGATTGTGGCTCTCATAGCTGGGCACCGTTAATCAAATGGTTAACTTCGTTAATCGTTAATCCGTTACAAAAAAAGTTAGCTTCGTTAAACGTTAAAGCGTTACATTTCGGAATAATTAACGCAAGTTAACGTTAATCGTTAATCCGTTAATATGTGTAAAATTGCATCTTTTTATCGTTGCGTTAGGCTCAATTTACACCAAAAGAGCAACAAAGCTCAGCGAAGCGAAGCGCGGTTTCAGTGTTATATGAATTTGAAATTTATTTTCATTACTATAATACTTATTATCGCATGAGAAACTCGACCAAGTCGCGTGGATGCCCGCGGCTTCGCGGGAATACCGGCGAATTCGAATACGCGCGCCTTCTCTGCGATAATAAAGTATTATAGTAATGAAAATAAAGTTCAAATTCATATGACACTGAACCCGCGCTCCACTTCGCTGCCCTTCACCGCTCTTTTGGTGTGAGTTGAGCCTTAAGTATTAGAGACTCACCGGTTAGTAATATTTCGTGAATAAATAATATTTTTCTCGATCAACTGGCACACTAAATTCGGAAAACAAACAAATTTAGATAGATAGAAAATTACAAATGAAAAATCTTACTAAAAGTTTTACGGTTTCGACGGGATTCGAACCCGCGAGATACAAGCGATCACCCTTAAGCCGGGCTGCCTTACCACTCGAACACGAAACCCTTGACGCCGAAGACGACTATCAGTAAGATGATATTTCGGTTAAAGAACCGAAACCTAAGTGTGGTTTAACACTATAATAAAATATAAACTATAGAAAGAAAGAAAGAAAGAAAGAAAGAAAGAAAGAAAGAAAGAAATAATAAAAAAAAAACGAAAACGATAAGGCTGCGCCGGCGCCGGGCACATCGGCGGGTACCCCACTCGAGGCTAATGCTCTGTCTAAAAAATAGTTGAATAAAATTTTTAGCTTCATCTCTCTGGTCTGACTGATGATTAGATACTGAACTGACAAAGGATGTAGATAATATCACGAGCTATTGTTTAGCCAAAACAAAAAGCTGCTACTAATATTTATTATAATTACTACACTACACAGTAGGTACCTACACTTTTTCTATCTAACTAAATTACACTGCACTCTTCTTTATTAATTATCAACACGCAAAATGATCACTGAAAGTAATTTATAATAACAACAAACAAACGAACAAAACACTAGTCACTCTAAGCACCGGCGCTAAGTAATGAAATGATCAAACGAAACAAATCTCTTCGCAGTTTTCTTTCTCACTTGCACGCGCCGGCAAAATATATCTAGTTTAGTTATTGTTTCACTCACTGCCACGCGCCGCCCGGCACTTGTCGGTGCCGTGCGTGTGTAACTATTAGGCATTGGATTAACGATTAACGGACTTCTCGCATATTAACGGAAGTTAACGCGTCCGTTAACATTTTTGAAAGTTAACTTAAAAGTTAATCCGTTAATCAGAATGTTAACTTCGTTAATTAACGATTAACGGATTAACGAGTTAATGCCCAGCTATGGTGGCTCTATACATTGTACCTCAATGAGTAAAACTGTTATTTGTTTTGTTAAATTTAATGCATGCATTGTTATGTATCTTTGACGCTCACTACATGTTTACTTAACTAGAATAAGTTTCTCAGCAAGTGATTATTGTAATCTTTTTGAGAAATAAAGAAATCTTAAACCGTATTTGTTATTTCCAGGCTTGCATCTCAGGAAACAAGCTGCTAGTAAAGCGTCTATTAGCTCAAGGGCACCCAGTGAATATGAGGGACAACGCGGGTTGGCTGCCGCTTCACGAGGCGTGTATACACGGCCGACTGGAAGTAGCTCACTTACTGTTGACACACGGCGCTAGTGTCAACGATAGGGGCGGTGCCAATTGTGATGGTAAGTACTTTACCTCTTTATAATATACAACCAATATATAATATACAAATACAACCAACTTTACCTCTTTATAATATAAGTATAGAACTTATATTATAAAGAGGTAAAGTTGGTTTGTATGTTTGGGGTGATATCCGAAACTACTCATCCGATTTCAAAAATTCTTTCACCGATGTGTAGCATGGACTTTCCGAATGATATATGATCTGATGAGGTAGTTGGTTTGTTTGTTTGTATGTTTGGGGTAATATCCGAAACTACTTATCCGATTTCAATTCTTTCACCGATTGTAGCATGGACTTTCTGAATGAGCATAGGCTATATTTTATCAAGGTAATTATTGTAAATATGTATAATATGTAAGTGTTTCTTGGTAAGAGAATTTTCAGGTCAAGTCAGATAAACACTAGTATTTCATAAACTTTAGCGATCACAAAAAAAAAGGTAAATGACGCTGATAAAATTCTGTAGGTATATTTGTTTAGAAGTAAGATAACACCAGGTAAGATATAATGTTGTAAAGTTACTGTCAGAATGGTTCAAAATGTATGGTCATTCTTTATCTATGGTTCTAAATCAAACGGTTTTTTTAGTCATGGTTCAAAACGGACAGGACTAAAGTAGAAAATAGAATGGGAACAAATAGAAAATAGGTTTTTTTAGTCATGGTTCAAAACAGCCAGGACAGACATTTACTAAAGTAAAATAGTATGGGAACAAATTGAAAATAACATTTTTCTTCTCAGGTATAACACCATTGTATGACGCTGCAAGCAATGGTCATCTAGACGTAGTGCAATTATTATTAGAGCATGGTGCTATACCGTCTCTTAAAACAGACTTCGGTGAGACGCCCTTACATGTCTTACAGAAATGGAGAAATGGCACCATACTCACCAAGGACGAGGAAGTCCTGTACAACAATATTTGCAACAAAATACATAGCCTAATAGAAAAAACTAGTACCAATGAAGCCCTCAATAAGACTAAAACTCCAGTGAAATTTAACAAAACACTAACTCCGCCTAGTACTTCCAAAATTAACAACGTAAGAGATTCACCAGCCATTAGACGTAGGAATATAATCGATGATGACAGTGATGATGATGAAATAAATCTATCACAACATGTCAGACAGTTGGCGTTCCCATCCGATGATTCCAATGATTCTGTAGAAGATTCTAGAAAAGACAAAGGAACAGGCGTGAAGGAGTATAGAAGCGCAATTTCAGCGCTAAGGAATAGAAATATCTGTGACGAAGATGTAGTAGTCAAGAAGAATAAACAGAAATCAGCTTTATTAGACCCAGAGGAAGTAGACGACGATTGGTTGGACGATGACTTGGGAGTCAGCAAGAACAAGAAACGTAAACTCAGTGATCCCCTAACTACAGTCGCTAAGAAAACATCCTACGAGAATCTCAAAGAAACCATCAACAATTTGAACAGTTTGAAAGAACCTTTAGTTGAAAGCAATAAACCTAGAAGGAAATCTAGAGTCAGCGATGTAGTTGATATAAGTGAAAATAGCTCTGATGCTGAACAATTTCAGAGAAACGAGAACGTTTGTCCTAAAATCAGTCCTGAGTCTATTAGAAGTACAAGGGATAATAGAGATAGTAGGCAAGCTATGAGAAAGAAATGGAAAACGCAAAGTACATTACTAAAAGCCGGATTCCAAAGAAGACGCGATGATGCCGACCAATTTAGCAATAGCGGAAGTGACAGCGACACTCGCAAAGACTACAAACTCTCCAGAAGAAACGAAAGCCCTTTCAAAAGACATTCATCAGGCGAGAATTTTGCTTTCAACTCGAACGTCATACACAATGACGGTTTCAGTATAGTGCAAAGTTTAAACCCTAATATAATGCAACCAATGAATATGATACAGCCTATTAACATAATGCAGCCTTCTAAGAATGGTAGATCTGTGCAGATTTTACCGCCGGCCGCAGTTAAAGTACAAGTGGAGGATAAAGTGTTAATGATTTCGTTGAAATTGGATACGATCAATCGATTGACAATCAGCTGGCTGGTTGAGGAAGTCAAATCTAGATATTACAAGTAAGTTTTGAAACAAAAGAGTAGCTAAGCTCATTCCAAATTTCACACAAATCTATCCTTCCCTTTCACTGCCTTGCATCTCAGTCGGGCCTTCACCCAACCGCGCCACAGAGGTCGTCAATGTAATATAATGTTATCAACCATTATCTTCACAGATTGACAGGCGTGCGTCCAGTATTCAGTCTGATGACTTCTGACGGCGCTATTCTGTCAGAAGACGACCCTTTGAGTTTGGTTCTCTCGTCGCCCGAGCTGAAGACTTGCATTACTAACTGGAAGGCATCACCCGCTGAGGAACGGTACTTGGAATGTTGTGATGCGCTGGGCATTTGTAAGTTATATTGATAATATTTTGATTGGTTATACATTTCAGTAGTTTATTAGAAAGATATTACCTATGTTATTAGGTACTAGCTGCACCCCGCGGTGAATAGTTCCCGTGGGAATACCGGGATCAAAAGTAGCCTATTACTTAATCCAGGGTTAAAGCAACCCTGGTACAAAATTTCATTTAAATAAGTCTAGCCGTGTGAGCGTGAAAGAGTAACAAACGTACCTACTTACACACACAAACTTTCACCTTTATAATATTAGTGTGAAAGTGTGATTAGTCTGATTTAATAAAGGATGATTAAGGATTATTTATTTGTTTTGTTTACGTTCGCCCGAGGCAATTATGTCCATGAGTCCTACGAATCAATCCAAATCTATATTTAGGTAAGAGGGAGGGGCTCATAATACTGTCACTTCACAATCGCATTATTGCTAATCTAAATTGATTATATTTTTACATGAGTGTATTTTTCCAGCACCATCAGAAGAAATCCAACAAGCCGTCGGCCGAAGTCATACAACCCACCGATTAGCACTAGGCGCTAAGACACTAACTTCCACGCAAATACGACCCTTATTCCGAGCGCTTACGCACCAAACTCACATCACAGCTGTCATGATATCAGACAATAATATAGGCGACGCTGGCGTCAAATATCTAACCGAATGTATTTGTACCATGAAGCATTTAACCCACTTAGACGTAAGCAGGAATAATATAACCAGTGATGGTGTAAAGAATTTGCTGAATCTATTCGAGAAATCAACACGACCGGTATGTCAAAAGCTAGAAGAATTAGATATTAGTTCTAATACGATATCAGACGCGGGATTTAAACATATCACAAAAATATGCCAATATGTAAAGCTAAAAGTGCTAAGGATGAATAATTGCGGTATAACTGATCAAGCGATAACAGAAACTAATACAACTCTTAATCTCGACAGTATAGAATCTATAGATATAAGTAATAATGAAATTAAAAAGACTGTGGTGAGCTGTTTGATGACGTCATTGAATCCGAATGTGATAATAGATTTGGAGTTGGATAATATTGGTGTCGAAGGAAACGTGGTGGGATGTATCGCGAGTTTCTTAGACTCTGCGAAAGAAGTGAAACTACGACGGCTTGGATTGTCCAATTGTAAATTGGTCGATGGACTTTTCATGAGGATTTACAGGTGAGATCTTATTGTATTCATTCTAGATATTTCTCATTCTTTCAAACCACTGGACGGCGATTCTCACTTGATGATAAAACATTACTTTCGTTTCTGTAAGCGTTTGAAGGTTGCGTTACTAGCAGCGTTGATGGGCTTGCAACTTATCACGTATGAAATGTTAACTTATGCGAAATGTGGGCATGTACCAAAATATATTTGGACATATCTCTGACTACCCTCTTAGACATCTTCAAAAGATCTAAAATGGCCAAAGATGTGAAAGAATATGTCTAGGGCACCTTGGGAATACAGTCGTGATCATATTTCATTTTTAATTTCATTTTTTTGTAGCTATAATGATTTGGAATTGTTCTGTAATGTTATAGTTAAGTTTAAGTTTTGTAAATAAATAAATAAATAAATAAATTTTCTGGATGAGAATCACCCTGATCTGAATGTAAAAATCAATCATGGATATATCGAGATATATCAATATAGTTTCCTTTACCTTTGTAAATCAGTTCATTTTTATTGCAGGAGTATAAGCCGAGCGAAGCACTTACAATCGATCACACTCAAAAACAACCTTCTAACTTTCATCACTTTGAAGAAACTTTTACAACGGCAACCACCTGTCCCAGTGATCAACTTAGAAGGTTGTCAGGACATATTCAAATACTCTCCAGACTCCGATTTCCAAGTCTGGCTACCGGCCATTGACTTCGGTAGATGTATACCTGAGATTAATGTGACACCTGTGTCTAAGACTGATCAAGAACGGGAGAGTTTTAAGCTGTTTTCGAAGACTTGGCTTAAGTGCTTCAAGGATAGAGGGGTTATAGAGCATTGTGATGGAGGTGTTATTAAGTTCACAGCAAGATGATTCTCTAGTTAGATCGATTATGATCATCATTATTTTCTATTAAGTTACACCGTAAATCAATTAGCTGGGCCCCGCGGTAAATAATTCCCGTTCCCGTGGGAATACTGGGATCAAAAGTAGCCAAAATCCAGGGTAAGCAATCCTGGTAGTGCAAATAATTTTGTTATTATTATTTTTTATTAAGTAATATAAATTGAATGTCAACCATTCGATTCTGACAAATCCAGCAAATATTGGAGAAAATGATCAAAATTCGACCATTAAATTATTTCCTTAATTTAGAGGTCCTTATTTCCAGAAACCAGTGATCTTGAAATTCAGATCATCACAAAGCGCTAGACTGTTTTTCTTTGCAGTATTTGTATAACTCTTTATGTATAGTTTATGAAAGTATAATAATGTGTTTAGATAGGAATATGAAACGTTAAAAAATCATAAAGCTTGTTGTACTATGTCCACATTAGTTGGTAGTTGGTAGTAGTGTTAGTTGAAATTATAAAAACTATAGTTTGTTAAGTTAATTTATGCTAAGTTCTTATTAATATTTATGTACCTAGATAATAAAAATATGCAGGCATAATTTTTGTAAGTACTTACCTAATCTTTATCTGACTGGGCAGAACGTAAATAATATTATTTTTAAGGCTAGTTGTCATGCTTTCAGTTCTTTATCAAAGATGTTTAGGTACACAGTTTATGATAATGGGTAAACGTATAAAATATATATAACATAAATAAATTAGTTAAGTATAGTTGTTTTATTTAAATACCTACCTATCTACAGATCTTGTATTTTGTTTTTCGTATGTGACCTTACTCAATAACTATTCCACATACCACGCACCATGCAAACGCACTGGAGGAAGTCAAGGATTGTTAATTTTTACTCCAACCAACTGATATGGATCAACAATTTTTTTTTATTTTTCTTTCTCAACAATACAACTTTTTAGTAGTCTTGATTGAAATATATTAATATTAATATTAATTTAAATTTGTTCCCATCCCCACAACACAAAACAGAACTATTTTTCTTTCTCAACGATACAACTTGTAGGTTCTTTTTCTTTTAAGAATAAGCGCCATCTATCGTTGAGTAGCAGCACTGTTCATACACAAACATTAGTGGCAATTCTGAGTGTCGCAAAAGCTAAACTAAGCTAACTAAAATTGTTGCCATCCTTTTTATTCCCATCGCTATGAAAGGGACGGCAACAATTTAAGTTAGCTTAGTTTAGCTTTTGCGACACTCAGAATTGCCACTATTGGGTGTCCGTTAAGCCAGCGTACACATGTGAGAATTCGCATTTTTTTTTGGCCCAAAAAATAATGCATAAATAGTGCATAATTAGGGCAAAGCTGAAAAAAATAGTGCCTCTTTGGTTCAAGAGATATTGACCATTCTTTATGGGTACGCCAGCATAACGTTATGATAGCGTACCCATGCCCCGTTCTCAGAAATGGCTAATACTACAGCGACGAAATTTACACTCAAAAATAGTGCATAAATAGTGACTGAGCTATGCAAAATTTCAAAGTGATTGCTCATATAGGAAAGGAGATATTGAACAATACTTTTTAAAAAATAACGGTCAAGCGTTATGCCAGCGTACCCATTTTTCATTGAATTAGTGCGCCGAAACCCGAGCGTTTCATAATATAAATGTTATATGAAAAAATAGTGCGTTAAATAGTGCCTCTGCCAGTAGCTTTACTTTATGCAAATTCCTTGTGCAACTATATAAAAAGTCGATGTAAAGTTCTAGGAACAAAATATTGTGGTACAGTCAGGCAAAACAAGTAATTTGCATAAGCCGACCAATTTAGGTAGGTTAGGTGGTAAGACTGAACCTAAGTAAGTAGGTAGTTTTACGTGAAGTTACACGAGTGTTTCAACTACCTACCTACATTTAGCTTCTCATAAAGTTTTGTTGAGTTATAATTATAATTATAAGCACCTACCTATTATTGCCCAAACAAAAATGGCAAAAATTATGCGTGGAGACAACGCGATCTAAAACCGCACGTGAGTGAGCTGGATGATCGCGAAATCTTTTTATGGTAAGTAAGTACCTACCTACCTATTTTTATCTTTGATCTGATTACTTATCTACGACCTCCTACCAAGGTACCTATGTTATTGGCTGATCGTAAGTTTTATTGCTATGCTTAAGTATATAAGTAGGTAGGTACCTACCTACCTACATAGATGTCTGTAGGTACTGTATTATGAATCACATTTACTTACCTACCTACTTAGTTAGGTATTTATCTATCTATCTATCTTACCTATAAGTACCTACCTATAAACGAGCAATTTTTGAATATCCTGAATTTTGGAAATGGCTTCAATGATTTACATGAAATTAAGTTTGCAGGGGGGGTTTCTCGGGGGCGATATATCTATTTAGTATATTTTTTTAGAAAATGTCATTTTATCCGTGTTTTCAGGCAATAAAAAAACTGAGCAAAAGCGGGTCATCTAGGACGATGGTACTACTAAGTACATACCTACTTATAATGTCCCCCGTCTGTATATACCTACTGTACCTACCTGTACCTATGTAAACCCTCAGTGTAGGTAGATAATCACATATATTTACAGTCCTTTATGGGTAGTACAACGTCTGATTGATTTATCTTTTCGCTACTTCCACTCGGATCTATTCTACTCTGATAGCTTGGCCTTGGGTGGGATAACTTACTTAAGAAAACCTTTGCTATGCTGTTCAGATAAAAATATTTATTTTTAACAATAAAAATATACCTTCCAATAGGTACATAAGTAGGTAGGTATTTATAACGAATAATCACAACTTAAGTGTACCTACTTTCCTACTCACCTATACTACCTACCTATGCTTTATTTACCTAAGTACTTACTTATTACTTTTGTATTAATTTTTTCATAATCATAAATGCTTAAAGTACCTATTGCCTTAGGTAATATTGATCACAGTTTAATGATATTTATTATCACAAAAAATTACTTAGTTTAGTTTTAAGTTTTTAAAATATAATATTCTAAAAATAACAAAACATTTTTTTTACATATTGAGTTACCAATGGCTTAAATTATTATTATTAATCACAGTAAGTAGGTATCATAAAAAATATTAGGTACTTTTTAACAATCAGTCTTTCAAAATATTTACTAGATACATAACGGTGCATCCACACAGCAGTTATTTTATGTTGATCAACGTTTCCAAATGTTACTAAGCAACATCTGATATGAAAAAGTAATTTAATGTTATTAAAATGTTGACGTGTTAGTAAATAAATGTTAAGCCAATTTGCCTAACTTTTAAAATCAGTCAATGTATGTAATGTTATTGGCGGTATGGACGCGATGAGTAACAATCAACAAATATTAACAAGAACCTAGTCACAAAGTTATAGAAAGTTAACTAATGTTACCATGTTGCACAGTGTTGCCCAACAAAAAATAACTGCGGATTGGATGCACCACTAGGCAACGTTGCAAAACATTTACTAACACTTCAAAATGAAATTGAATAACTTTTCTATCCGATGTTGCTAAGTAACATTTTAAATCGTTGATCAACAAAACATAACTTCGGTGAGGATGCACCGTAACCGTTTTGGTGTGAGTAAGGCTCAACTCACACCAAAAGAGCAACGAAGCGCAGCGACTCATCAATGATTGTAGGTATTTTAAAACCTATAGATATTTTAAAATAGTTATTAGGCTCAACTCACACCAAAAGAGCGGCGAAGGGCAGCGAAGCGGAGCGCGGTTTCAAGGTCATATGAATTTGAACTTTATTTTCATTAAAAAAAAAACTATAGGTACATATCTACAATCATTGATGAGTCGAGGGTTCAGCTCTGAAAACAATTTCTACTTTAACTTACATAAGTACTAACATTAACAATTATTTATTATAAAATTTGGTAGGTAGGTAATTTTTTACTTGTAAGTCCTAGCTACCTAGGTACATGTAAAAAAAATAGCTTTTTTATAATAAGCCCAATATAAATAAAATTCTACCGTTTTTATACAGGATGAGAAAAAAAATTGAGTCCTTTTACAAATATTTTTTTTCGGCGAACCGTACTTTTTTTCAAAAATCTAAAAATACTTAGGTAAGTACAGATATTTTTTTCATCAAAATAACAAAGTTCCCAAGAACAAAACTTTTATAACTACCTACAAAAGAAAAGGTAGCTACCCTAAGGGCCCAAAATTTTGCCCCATTCTGTATATTTAAATATAAATTCTAAATCACAATTTGATATACATAACACAGTGGGGAATAACACGTGTAGAAAAGTTTTGAGTTTTCGTTGGTAGCAAATCATCATAACATTGCCAAATTTTTGCTCGTCTACGGAAACATCGTGTTCTATAATGTCCAATCAGATTTTTACCATAATGAATGTAATCAATAATGGCCAGGATTTGATAGTGTTTTCCATCAAGATCAATAGTTTTAGGAAAGTCATCAATATTTACCGCATTTTCAAAGTTAAATTCGAAGAAAATTATATCAAATAAATTATACTCATATCTAGTGTTCCCAACACAACACGGGATTTTACAGTTTCTATACGAATCTTTTATCAAAGCTGATTCACTTAGGGCTTTTAAACTTTTTGATTGAATTGTATTTAAGTTCAACGGTATCCAACTACATTTTCGAACGCTATTTTCTCTATTTACATCACAATTAGCGTTTGTGCATGTTAAGCGACGATCTGCACTGTAATAGCCATAGCTTGATAAGGTGTCTATTACATGAGACACGTTACAAGCACAATCTATAATATTGGCTTTATCGTTTTTGTACATATTTAGTAAAATATTTGCCCTAATATCATATATACCTACAGTTTTATATTGCAGCTTCGATTTTTGTTTATACCCAACTAGACTTTTAATCAACTTTGTCAGATCATTTTTTTTTTCACATATTGTTTTTTTAAAACGTGGATAGTCGATGTAAGCTATAGCTAAACTCTGTATTACTGAGTCAAATGCGCATGTGTTTGTAAAAATATTGGAATTAACGTAACCAGACGTGGTACCATTTCGTAGTATATGTAATGTTTGGCGAATACTACGTATTTTTTTTTTCTTACTGACAAGGCCTCGCCAGTCTTCGATATTCTCAGGGTTATTTTTAAAAATAGAGTTGTCGTAAAGCATGTCGTCTTCTTCATTCATTTCTTCAATTTCAATTTCTTTTTCAGTTTTGAGGCTATCTAAATCGCTTGAACCTAGTCTTAATGCTCCTGTTATATGAGTTAAATGTTTTATTATAAATTCGTCAACACGCAGTTTACCAAAATTATAATTGAAGAATAGCTTTTTAATATCTTTAAAATAGCTCTCTATGTTGGAGCTTGTTGCATTACCAACATCTGATTTAAAGAAAGGGCACATAATATTGCCCCACATGGGTAATTTGCGTAATAACCTGATTAAAGTATTTCTTAGAAGTGGGAAATAAAAAATATTTTCAAAATCGGTAACATCTTCACCACTTAATGTGATAAATAAATCTTCTTTGGCATCGAAGTCTACAATGAACTTAATGAAAGTATTATTTAAGTCTGTGTCAGATTCCTCAAAAATATCAATACATTCAGCATTTGAACACTCTGCATTTTTCTCATAGGCTGTTTCTTTATCTGTTTTAATTAAGTTTCGTAATTTTTGTAAAGAGTTTTCGCATCTTGTTTGTTCTTCATTTTTAGTGCCACGATATTTATGTTTTGATACAATAATAATATCCTGCACGATTTCTTTAATCAGTTCGTATGATGTGGATTTTTTTATTTGTTTTAAGCACTGTATATAAAAATGGATGATTCTCGTGTCAGCATGTTTGAAAACTGTGAGGTTATACAACGTTTTTAAAAAATGTGATGTATCGAGTCTAACATGGCAAACGGGGACTTCATGAGATTGATTTTCTAATAATTTAAAGCATTTGTTTAGATATTCATTGGTTGAGTTACAACCACAAAATGCTTTAACGACAGCTCCAATTAAGGCGGCTGAGTCATCAGTTATAACTTCGTTTGGAGGCTTTCTGCCTGAAAGCCAAGTATGAAGCCAATGAGAGATACTAGCTAATGTGTGACTTTCTGTAATAAATTGACCCAATGGCACACTGCTTTTTACCGTGCTGTCAGTCATAATTGTGTATAAAAATATAGGCGATTGACTTTTTTCAGCTATTTCCGTGTGTTCGTTAATTATTGGTCGAATTTTTTTACAAAATAGAGATCCGGTGGCATCTATACTAAGTCTTACATAGTTAAACGTTTTTTGACAAGTCTGGTAATAATTAATTTGATCATCTGTCCAATAATACACATAAAAAGGGAATGCTGACACAGTTCTTATACATTTATCGTACGGTGGAATAAAAGCCATACACGTAAGCGATAAAATAAGGTTTTTATGAAAATATATTGATTTCCTACTTTGGTGTTTTATTTGTCGCAGTGTCACTAATTTTGGTAGTATTGAAGGTTCTTTGTCATGTTTTTTCATCATTCTAGAAGCGAGTTCAGTTCTGACAGATATCGACGATCTATTTTGCAAGCGTTTGGAGATAATACGTCGTGTACGGTTCTTAATATGATTTTTTACAGAAACAGAGTGTTTGTAATCGCTTTGCCAGTTGGTTAGTACACATTTTAATTCAATCAAATTTTCAGTTTTTAGTTTAGATGTGATAGAGATATTTGCATGACATTGTTTACAATATCCCTTACAAGTTATTTCAAAATCATTCTTTGCAAAATTTCCTTTAAAACACCATGTACAGCATAATTTTAGTTCATTCCAGAGATGTCCTTGTATAACATTGGTCCATCTATTTATTTGAAGTTTAAGCCTCTTTTGGTATTTAGTACTCGATTTATCATTACGACGATAATAATAATATTTTGGCTTTATTTCTTGCCAAGTAATTTTGTCTATGCATAAAAAGTGTATAATCATATTAGAACTATCATCAGTTACAACTTTCTCAGAGTAGTCCTGCATTGAATTTGTGTCAGAATTTGTGTCAGAAGAAGTACAAGTCCCAGATTCAGAATTAGTAGGCGATGTTTTTACATTGTTCACATCAGAAACACTACGCATAGAATGTCCGAATATAAATAAATAATTAGTTTGCAAACTTGTCTGGATACTCTTTTTGCTCATTTTATTTTTCAAAGCTGATTGAATACTATTATAGACAGGATTGGAAATAGGTGGTACGCTGTCACAAAAAACATCTTTGAATTGTAAATATACATCTTTTTGCACCTCTAACGGCACCTTCGGTTTTGGACCCCTTTTTGATTTACTATTAATCATCACATTGCTAAAAAATAGCAATAAAAAAACTAATTTAAATCGAATACGAGTCATTTTGTACCTTAATTAAATTAAGTACCTTACCTACTTATCCTATCAATCCAAATCAAAATATTATACCAATATGTCCAAAGCCAATGTGATGGATGATGGTGAACCTTGCTGATATCCAGTCATCGTTATAAGTTGAACAACATCATGAAATCTTTTTTAGACAAAAAAAATACTTACTTAGACTTTGCTTAGACTAAAAAAGATTTTATGTTGTTGTTTAAAGTTGCGTTAACTTTTCTCATTCCTCGATTCCATTAATGCGAGACATTGTGTCTTGTTGTCCATGAAGTTGAATCTGAAATAAGTGAAAAAAAAAAAATCAGCCAAGTGCGAGTTTTTTTAAGTACCTACTTACCTAAGTACTTAATTGAATTTTTTGGGCAAACCGTACTTTTTGATAATGCTGAAAACAGTAACATATTAAGTAGGTACCTGTATAATGTTTTCTTGTGCCTGTCAGTCCGGTGATAATCCTCGTATCGGCCCGGGTAATTGCTGAATGTGTGATGCATAAATCTGAAATTATAAGTTTATAAAATTTAAGTACTTAAGTGTCGGGCAGACACTAAGTACCTACCTACCTACCTACCTTCCTACTACCTACCTACACATTTAATTATTATCCCTACTCACTCAGATTTGCACAAACAATGTTTGCTGCAGCGCCCCCTGGTGAGTTGTCACCGTATCTAAAAACATGCGCAATCAAACCAGAACCCTTATCTGAAAACGGCATCAAAATAGGACTAGTTTTTAGATAATAATGGCAACATGGATTTGCACAAACAAACAAACATCCTCTCTACCTACCGTCTTTGTTCCGTCGGCGCCGGCGTCGTAGGTAATAAAAAAAAACTTGTAAGCTGAGAAACTTGAAACGCAAGCGACCGCAAGAGGCGCAGAGAGCACTTTTTAAAGCGCACTACTATGCAGTAATAGTGATAAATTCAAATTATATCATTATGACACTGAAACTGCAGCCGCTTCGCTGCCGCCCCGCCGCGCCGCGCCCCGTCTCGGTGCGAGTCGAGTCTTAGTAAACCAATATGGAAGGTTGTATGACTGATGTTGCTAAGATAGGCACCTACTTTTCGTAATAATGGTTCAAAAAGTAAAGTATTAAGTAAGTAAAAAGTAACCTACCTGTAGGTATTGTTTCCTTGTGCCTGTCAGTCCTGGTAACAACCTTCATTCATGAAGTAGCTCCGAACCTAAAATTTAAAAAAAAGCCATTAGGTCATGAAATAGATAGTAGGTATATAGAGCCGCCTGACAAACGCACTAACGGGGTACCTATTACTGTATCGGTAGACGGGGTATGGGTTATAATAATGACATTTTATCTAGGTACCTAAGTACCTACCTACCTGCTGAACTGCACAGCAAAGGTTAGGTTGTCCTTCGATATGAATGAAGCGCATAACGGTTGACGCACCACGACAGCGTTATTTATAGGTACTTAATAGGTAAGTATGTATTCAGAAAAATCTCTTTTCCAGAGTTCGTATGATTCTTCAAAAGAGTCGGGAGTTAGAAACTTACAAAATTTGATCAAGCAAATTTTATAAAAGTTAACATTTTGAGTAAAAAGTAGATTTCAACTTACTTTTAGGATTATCCGTTTAATCCGTGGACCACATCAGACTGCAGAATGTCTCTGCAGCACTTTACATAGGTAGGTACATAGTTGTGTTAGCCTATTTGCTATTGCAATTTTTTTATGATCACAATGGTCATGAATAGTCGCGTCACGTATTATTTCAAGTTAAGAGCTTTGGCTATGAGGTGCGGCGCAGGGAAGCAGGGAAGAGGGGTAACGCAGCGCACTTCATCCATTGGTTCGGCGAGTGCTATTTTAGTAGTTAGTTCGGTTCTATTGTAAAGATTTATGAGTGAAAAACAATCCACTCGACCAATGGATCAGAGTGAAAACAAGTGGCAAAATTAAAAAACAAATTATACCGACTTTAATTTCGGAAGGAGAGAGCAATTTCCTCAAAGAGTATTTGTATGTACTACGGAAAAGGGGCCCTCTTGCGGCTGATTTTTGCATTCCAATTCCAACACAACACAGTAGCGCCATAAATCGCGCGTAAATCTTCTCCGCCGAAATAGGTAGTCTTATTTATCTTCTTTTGAGTCCTACAATTGCGTGTTTTTGTTTCATACACTTGGAGAATTAAATTAGCGAATTATTTAATTCGTGATAAAGAAATAAGTACTGAAGTAGGTAGGTATGTAATTTTTTTTTAATTTTTTTATTTGACCAAATATTACAAACAAACTTCTAAGGAGCGTAATTGACTCAAGTTGAAAAAAAACTTTAGGTAGGTACACTGTCATAATCATGGATGTATTTTATTCTTCTGTGGTCCTAATGAACGATTTTTATTAATTTAATAGCAAAATTTCCTGAACTCTCGAGATTCATTTCTGATAATATCTCCAAGATCCTCATTATTATTATACCTACTTACTTAAACTCATTCTAACCAAAAATTAAGTTTCGGTTTAGGTAAGTAGGTACTATTGACGAAATAGGTAATGGGTGAACATACCTACCTACACAAAAAAATACATAAGTACCTACATTACCTACCTACAGTGAAACATAGAACCTCATCCTTTTTTGAAAAAAGTAGAAACTGATCCATTATAATAGGTACCTAAGTATAGGTATTAGCAAATTGGATCAGAGACCAGAGTGGAAAGGAAAGGGCATTTAACCTACCTTTCTACCTTCCTAACTTTATATTTTAGAGTCTGTACTTAGGTAGGTACTGTTTAAAGGACTACCTACCTACGTAGAAAAGTAGGTTAAATGCCCTTCCTTTCCACTTTGATCCACTTTGCTAATACCTACCTACAAACATTATATTATGTACCTACTTATAAATGTACCTACCTACATAAAGTAGGTACCTACTTTATGTAGGTAAAGTAGGTACCTACTTTATGTAGGTAAATACATGTTTGTAGTCTGTAGATAGGTACTGTATAAACTTTATACAGTAGGTACCTACAGACTACTCATTTTCTACTTAGATAGGCAGTCCTTCATACTGTATAGGACTGCCTACCTAAGTAGAAAATGCCCTTTCCTTTCCACTCTATGTTATTGAATGCTTAAGTACCTAAGCATAGCAATAAAACTTACGATCAGTCAATAACATAGGTACCTTAACTTAAGTCAATAACATAGGTCGTAGATAAGTAATCAGATCAAAGATAAAAATAGGTAGGTAGGTACTTACTTTCCATAAAAAGATTTCGCGATCATCCAGCTCACTCACGTGCGGTTTTAGATCGCGTTGTCTCCACGCACAATTTTTGCCATTTTTGTTTGGGCAATAATAGGTAGGTGCTTATAATTATAATTATAACTCAACAAAACTTTATGAGAAGCTAAATGTAGGTAGGTAGTTGAAACACTCGTGTAACTTCACGTAAAACTACCTACTTACTTAGGTTCAGTCTTACCACCTAACCTACCTAAATTGGTCGGCTTATGCAAATTACTTGTTTTGCCT
This sequence comes from Xanthorhoe designata, assembly GCA_963582015.1. Taxonomy (NCBI): domain Eukaryota; kingdom Metazoa; phylum Arthropoda; class Insecta; order Lepidoptera; family Geometridae; genus Xanthorhoe; species Xanthorhoe designata. The sequence continues at coordinate 3,575,314 of OY757045.1, forward strand.
GACTGTACCACAATATTTTGTTCCTAGAACTTTACATCGACTTTTTATATAGTTGCACAAGGAATTTGCATAAAGTAAAGCTACTGGCAGAGGCACTATTTAACGCACTATTTTTTCATATAACATTTATATTATGAAACGCTCGGGTTTCGGCGCACTAATTCAATGAAAAATGGGTACGCTGGCATAACGCTTGACCGTTATTTTTTAAAAAGTATTGTTCAATATCTCCTTTCCTATATGAGCAATCACTTTGAAATTTTGCATAGCTCAGTCACTATTTATGCACTATTTTTGAGTGTAAATTTCGTCGCTGTAGTATTAGCCATTTCTGAGAACGGGGCATGGGTACGCTATCATAACGTTATGCTGGCGTACCCATAAAGAATGGTCAATATCTCTTGAACCAAAGAGGCACTATTTTTTTCAGCTTTGCCCTAATTATGCACTATTTATGCATTATTTTTTGGGCCAAAAAAAAATGCGAATTCTCACATGTGTACGCTGGCTTAACGGACACACTATTGGAAGACAAAAACGTGTATAGTTGACATTGACAATATAAGTCTGAGATATTTGACAAATCCTATTTTTGACTTTGACGTTCCCTAAACAAGCAAAACATAACCTCAAAAATGTATCGTATCGATCGATGTTAATTATTTAGGTGTCGCACATGCATGACAGACAAGATCAGTTAGTTTTCAGTAGAATAAAGTTAGTACTGTGTTTTATTAGTGTAATCAGATACAAAACTCAGCAACCATGGCTGAACAAGTTAACCAGCGTATTGAGGGTATGATAAATGAGTTAGAGCAGATGCGGAGAATCTCTCTTTACGATGATGATGAAATAAAGTAAGTGTATTTTGATTGTACTTCTGCTATTTCTATTCATATTTTCATACTTAGTGGTACGATATTAGGTACTTTTCTCAAATTTAGAAAATATTCATAACTTATAACCTACCTACATCATAGACTTCCCCATTCCTTTCCTTACAACTATTTTGTATGCATGCAGCAGGTACCTAGGTATTACATACATCTCATATCAAAACAATGTGACTTTTCAGAGGAATAGCAAGAAGACGTAAGGATTATGAGTACCGAATACAGCGTCACGTGAAACAAAAGGAAGATTATGTTCAATTCATTGCATATGAGTTAGGATTGCTTGAAGATGTCTCTAAAAGAAGAAAAAAGGCCAACCTGACTGAGAAAAAGAAGGATATAGAATATGCTATAGCAAATCGGTTGAATAAAATATTCAAGCAGTTTATTTATCGATTCCAGAATGAAGTAGATGTCTATTTTGAATATTTGAAATTTTGTAAAAGTGTGGGTTTCAATTCTGCTGCATCAGGAATGATTGGGCAGATGCTGCAGGTAAGATTCGGCAAAACTTAGCTTGAGAACAGTTTATTTAGGAAATAAATTGTGACTGAGCAGTAGCAGCTCTATGGGATGTGCTTTCAAATTTCATCAAAAGCTTCATACTGGTTCTCTGTCTTTGTATCAGTAGTTTTCTATGTGCATTGGTGTTGAAACTAACCACAAGGCAGTTAGGCACTGACAAACATATGATGAAAGAAAACATTGTAAGGAATTTGTGAAGACTGTGTTTCAACCTTCACATGGAATACTTATTTATTAACTTGCAAAATTCAGTTAGTTCAGCAGTCATGTGGTTGCTATAATACGTAATAAATAATGTCTAACACATTCAAATTGTACAAATACCATTCTAGTTCCATGGAGACAAACCTAAGATGTGGCTGCTTGCTAGCAAATGGGAGGCAGAAGAACAAGAAAATATTGAAGCTTCCAAGACTTTCTTACTCAAAGGTTTGCAAAGACATGAAGATGCAGAAGAGCTTTACCTGGAGCTGTTCAAATCTGAACTTCTAGTGCTGACATTTAGCACTGAAAGTGAGGAAGAAAAGGTAGTAGTTTAGTTAATTTGAACTATTAAATAACTTGAAGAGTTAATTTGTATGTGTTTTTAGGAGGAGTAGCGAAGTTGCACTTGGTGGCCACCAAACTCTGTTTTTGCTACTCTTCCTAAACTATACAAAATAAAACTAGAGATATTAAAAAAAAGCTTATGATAAGGTTTCACAAATGGAACATTCAGTTCTTTAAATTCCTTTATTTAACGTAATAATAGAATAAAATAGGGGGCTGCACTAGATTGATGATGATGATAACCACCTTAAATAGATTTTTTATTGTATAGGAATTGATATTTTGAGAGTGTAGGTATTATTTGTAGGTTCTTTGTTTAATTATTATTAAAAAAACAACTTTTTTAGGAGATAGTATTCAAAAGAGCAGACATTGTTTGGAGAAATGCCATGAAAAATGTGGATGATGTGGGTATACTCTTCAAATGCTTAGACCTCGTTCTTAAGTACAATGTGGAGGGCGATATTAAGAAATGCATCAAGGAGGAGATATGGGCTAGGAAGGATAAGAAGAAAGTCTGGCCTTATATTGCTGAAAAGGAGTTGGAGGTAATGAGATACCACTTTATGTTACATATTGTCCCTGAAGACCTTGTAAGTGGCCAAAACTTTAACTATTCAGAACTAAGAATAGATACCATCAGTTGTAAGATATTTTTTTTTCTATGTTCTAGAAATGACACAAGTAATAGTGACTATGTACCAAATTTGTATGTATTTGGACATAACTCTGACTACCCCCTTAGACATCTTCGAAAAGATCTAAAAATTGCCTAATGATCTGAAAGAAATGTCTACCGCTCCCGGGATACAGTCGTGATCATATTTCATTTTTCATTTCATTTAATAGTGACTAACAAATAAATAATTTTTTTAGGACTGCCACTGGGAAGCAATTGAGGAATTTGTTGAGACTGACAGCAAGTACCCAAAAGTGGTCAACAATTGCATTGGCGTTTATGAAGAAGCACTTACAAGGGTATGTAATATTACTTGGAATACTTATATTTTTTTGTTTAATCTACATCATCCCATTGCTGGACCAAACTTTCCGCCATATCTATCCAAGTTCAAGTTCAAATATATTTATTTTCTTACTATATTTGTCTTTCGAGATTTCCCACCATGCCCTTATAAGCGTTAAGATCATCTCTCCAACATAATATCCTTGGCCGACCACAACCTCGCATCCCGCCAACACTAACTTATCCAACTAAAATACCTACTGACCTATCAACTTCAGTTTCCAGATGAAGATCTCTGCACAAAATACATCCACACTCTTCTGACATTAAATGATAATATCTGTGAAGACTGGCTGAAGATCAGCGCAGTAAAACAAGCATGGATGACAGGGTACAAAAGTGACATGCTGACTAATGATATGTTTACTTTTGGCTTTCAAATGCTGAAGATGGAAGGTGAAACTTCAGATGAGGAGTTGTGGCAGGTACCTAAGATGACTGAATTGTATGAATTTCCCCTGACATCATCAGATAGACAGAAAACATTCAGAGAACTTTTTAGACTAGGAATTCTACATAACATTAAGGTAAACATAAACAGGTACTAGCAAGATATTAATACTGTTATTTTTGTTTGCACAGCTCTTGAATAGTGTAACAGAGAATCAAACTAAACTTCGAAGTGTCTGGATTGAAAAACTACTGCTTTCTAAGCCAGATGAGAATAAAATGATGAAACTTCTCGATGATGCAATTAAAGTATTGAAAGAAGAAGATGCAGTACAATTGTACAAAGTACTTGTAGATAATATCAAAACCAATGATGCTGTAAGTACATTCATCAGTAATTACAAAAAGTAATTTATTATGTGAAATAAGCAGGTGCTCAATGCCTTGCCTCTGACAACCCTCATGGACATCTTCAAGGTCTTCAATGAACATGCTAGTGGATATTGGACAACTCTCAATCATAAGGGTTCACCTCAGGATACAAAACAGATAGGGGACTGGTTTTTTAAACAAATCTATTTAGTGGGTCTTTTACTATCATACTATTTTGTAATTCAATATCAGCTTCCACTTATGTTATTCTCATGTTAATTCTTTCTTAATTGCATAAGAAGAACCTAGATAATCATACCTAACTATAATAAGAAAGAGTTGAATGTATTTTTCATTCCATTTGTTTGTTTCAGCTCCAGAAATTACTTAAAAAAGTCCAAAACTGTGAAAATAGAATAATTATCCAAATTAAACCAAAGCTTCTGCACAAAATGTACAAACATAATGGTCTGAAAGCTGCTAGAGATCTCTATGAAGAACTGATCAGAACTCCACCGATACAGTTGGAAGTCAACACTGAGATGATCGCCATAGAATCACTGGAAGCTGCACCAGATGTGAAGCAAATCCGGAAGATATACGAGTTTGCTATTGTACATCATGGGCCTAGTGATACAGATCTTTGGAATGACTACATAGAGTTTGAAATTATTACTGGCGATCCTGCTATAGCACCTCCAATTTACCGCAGGGCTCTTGCAATGCTGGATTCAAAGTTAATTGTGGACTTTATTAACAAGCAAACTATGCATCGAGCAAATAAATAATTTAACTTTTTAATTATAGATTCTGCACTAATAATTATAAGATACTAGTGTTCTGTATACATCTTTATTATTGTAGTGTAAGTATGTAAACATCAATGAGTTATCAATGAAATACAACATAATTGATGAATAAAATATATTTGTTTTAATATAACCACAACTTGACTCAACAATCTAGCAAAAAGAATTATTCACATGGTAGGTACACCATTTTATACTAATTATTTACATACACATTTCATTTAAATATTAGACTCGCTACTAGAAGTTCAATCCAACTACTTTGGTGATCATGGAATATTACAACACTTAGAGCAAATAATAGTGACAAGTAAATGCAGTGAAAATGCAAGTAGAGTTCTACTGTAAGGCTGCCACTGGAGCGATGTAGTACCTAAAGATGAGGGAGGAGCCTCGTTTGTGTTGCTTGCTTCTGAGTAATTCCCTCCAGCAAGCGTGCCATGTCGGGTATTTAGGCATTATCGGGGGATTGCCGGCCTGTAGGCTGCAGCCAGCCACAGCCATGCAAGTGGAGACAACAACCATTGGGTAAGTAAGGGTGCTTGTCACAAAAGTGAGCAATGGAACTGTATAATACCGCAAGTCCTTAGTCTTGATGAGGTGCTTGTTTACATAGTAGGCCAGAACTCCAGTAGTGGCTATGCAGGTCAAATCTCCAAGCAGTCTTGGTATAAATCCATGAAAGAATCCGAGAATTCCATCATCTCTGTAGATTGAAGCAATAGCTCCGAATAATGATGAATATCCTTCTTCTTTGCCGATGAAAGATGCCATCATTCTGATTGAAACTACACTGAACGGGTATGCAACGATATTAGAGGCAATGTGCAAGATCATACCCCTGCGGCTGAGCTTGAAATATTCTTCCGCCTTGGGCTCATCATCGTTGATAATGTTTGGAGGGTCTTCGATCTCCGGGAGGTTGATACCCACTGCGTATACCACTTTCGTCGTGAGCTGGCTTGAAGCAATCAGTCCGAGAACTCTTGCCGATAGACCCTTGTAGCAGCCGAGAAAACCGTCTTGTTGCTTGATATGTTTGATGTATTGGAAAACGTTAGGTAATATCATGGCAGGGCGTCCGAAGAGGGTGGTCGACCGGCGCGGAGCAAGAGGCTCGTATCCGATTTGGATGAGAACTTTCGCATATTCCATGGGGTGGCATATTGTAGTGACGAGTAATTGAGATGGTAATGCGGCTATTTTAGCTTTTTCGTACTCGTCCATGTTTTGACAAATTTCACGTCCTTCTGAAATCAAAAATGACTAACCATAGACAAGTTTGACAACAACATAGACTTTTACGCCCAAATTAGAGCTGTCAAAATTTGTTAGTGTTGCAAGTTGAAAAACACCCATCAATCACTTTCTACTAAATGCCAATCAATAGACAATGAAGGCAAAGAGCATGTAATAGTAGGCTCTAACCAGCAGCGGGGTTAACCCCAATGAGTAGAATAAATAACTAATACAATAACGGGCTCACGATTCAGCTCCAGCGGTCGTCTTCGAAGGAGAGGACCGCAGCCGATCGCTCGCAACTAGCCCACGTACGTCATGGTCAGTGAACGCGCTAATGTTTATGTACAACTAAGCGCCATCTATTGTCAATTTTCTTTGACTTCTACTACAAGGCATTAGAATCCTCATTGTTAAGAATCATCAATCATCACCTAGCATAGCATACGTACCTATATAATATAATAAATTGAAGTGATCCTTGAGGTCCTACCTACCAAAATAAACGATATTCTTTCTTTCTACACAAACTGCGAGCCTTTGCTCTGATGTGATCTAAGTGTGATCGAAGTTCAAACCACTCCCGCCCGGCCAAACTTTAAGGCCATCATTTTCACAATACCTATATAATAATTATACTATACTAGTGTTGTGATTGTCAGCTCTCCCTAAGTACCTACCTAGGTAGGTACTCCAGGTGCAGGTAGGCCTACCTGTAGACCTGTAGTAGTAGTTTAGTTAGGTTCAGATAGGTACTTACAGATAATTTGATTTCAGGTAGGTAGGTACTTCTACGAGGTAAAAAGGTAGGTAGGTAAAAAGGTTTTTAAAGGTTTCTCGTAATAAAGGTAGGTAGGCCTACTTATACCTAGGTACTTTAATTATAGGTGTCTTTCAACAACCAATCGACTAGGTATAAGAAAATAAACTCTGTTTCTATTATACTTAAACATTTTATTTTCTTATTGTTTTGGATTGGACAACACGGATGGCCGACTCGACTTGTAGATTGTTCCTTGTTACATTTTCATACTAAGCTGATGCTAGAAGTTCATTAGATCCCTCCTCGTCTATTTTATATGGAAGTGGCGCTGATAGATTTCGTGGCCCTCGCAAATCTTGGCTTTCTGAACGCCTCTGTAAAACAATTAAAATATTATCTAGTCACTCTAATGTGTGATGCCCGCATTAGGCCTTTGAATTACGATTTAAAGCAGCAATTTGAGGTGATTTCACAGCGCATGGAGGAATACTGGTAATACAAACCATAGGATGCCTTCTCTCGTCTTCATTCTCATCATTAGCATCAAGTTCATTAGCTTCATCACCGTTCTCAAGACCTTCATCTCTCTCTAGTATTTGTGGTTCCCAAACGCGGTCTTTTTCTACTATATCTGTCAACAAAAAGAAGGTTCTATCTTTCTTAACCAGTCGTAAATAGATGGTACCTACCGTATCTAGTTTTTAATATACCTACACTACACGTTTCAAATTAGGCTCACAAATTGTACCTACCTACCTATTTTTGTTTAAAAGTTCTCCTCCGACATGCTACTACATTATATGAAATACCTACAGTTGATTCCGCCTTATAACCTTTTCAAATTATTACTTTTTACAATGTATTTGGTAGATCTGGAAATGAAACAATTTCGACACTTGTACCTCTAAATCTCAATGATCCTTTCTTGACAACTGGCTTCTTATCTGGCACTTCCACTATGATTGTGGGTGCTTCTTCTATCGTCACTCCGTTAGTTTTCTTTTCATTGTCTTCTTTCTTTTCTTCATCTTCTTTGAGCTAAAAATTGTACACACTTATTACATCTTTCAGTTCTCCTATATTTATTTTTCAACTACTTATCAAGTTAACTGCCATTTGGAAGTTTACTTAAACTTTCCCATTGATAAACCATGTAGGTCGTAGGTACTTCTAATGGTTTATGAAACATCGTCCTTCTCATGGTTTTATTGTTTTTTAGGTATGTGTAGGTACCTATTCTTACCTGTAGAAAAGAAATGGTTGGTTCTTGGTAAATCGAAATCTCTTTGCTTCTTAGCATCCTTTCATCAGCTTCCTTTTCTTTGATCAATTTATGAGCTTTGTGTGTTCGCCACATCTGCCAAGAAGATAATGTTTCATTATCATGTTTTAAGAGTTTTATTAGATTTTTTAATTTCCCTTTTAGATTATGTTTACTCACGTGATATCCAACATAGCACAGACCGAGTACAGATATAACAATAAGAGCTATGAAGAACTGATCTGTATTCTCCTCTTCCGCGTCAGGTTGTTGGTACATCGAGTCGTATGGTATTCTTGATGGTGGATCTTCCACCCACGCTTTGTCGACGCTCTGTCGGTGATCAAAGTACTAGTAAAAATAAATGTGTGTTCAGAAAGAGAAGAAAAAGCTGAGGAAATTACAGGATGGATCTGTAAAATGATAATGATTGAATCTTGATTTTGTAGTAAGGCATTTTAATAAGCAGATTTTTACAAAATGCGTGAGGGCAGTATTTTGGAGTCTTGTCTCTATGGAACATGAGTATAGAAACATTACTTTATCATCAAGGTGTCCTGAACATCTTCAGGTCTAATATTTATAAATGAATTCTAGTAAAAGTTATTTAAGGAGGCAAATTCTGTGTATAATTTAGTTGTGTTTTTGACTGTGTATTATTTTGAAGAAGTTTAGTGATGTCTAGTCAGTGGGGTCATCCATTTAACAATTGGAAATCCATCGTTAAATATATTCATTTTTAATTTTTTTATAAATTCATGTAACTACTCGTACTTATATAAGTCCGTTGACTTACAATCAGAAAGCTTCCATTATGAGCCGCTCCCAACTGGTCATGTTCAGGCCAAGCCTCATCAAAATCTGCCGAGCATTGTGCACTTCTCACGCCTTGCGCATTAACCGCGTTTACTTTCTCAGCATCAGACTTTGTAAAGAGCATGTATTCTTCGAGTGGTTTCATTTCGTAGTCATTTATTTCAACGAAGATATCTGAAATCACTCATTTTATTTGGATTCAATTTAAATTGTTAGCTTCTTCTTTTTCCTGCCCTTGTCCCACATTACGTGGGGCCGGCACAACTTTGTATTCTTTTTCCATTTCACACTTCTATCACAGCCGTCATCTCATCATTCACCAACATTGTATTCTTTTTCCGTTTCACTCAATCATAGCCGTCATCTCAACATTCATCCCTTTCTCAGTAATCCATCTATCTTTTTCTTGGTACTCATACCTCTACCCATACATCCATCCACATTGTATTATCAAGAACTCTTAATAAGAAGAGATGAGACTTGATACTTGATACATTTTTTATTCTTATTTCAGTTAGTTAGGTACCATTTTTTATTTTGTTAAGTACTTACCTACCTATAAACAAAACAATAGTAATAATTATCATCCTTATCATCCTTGTGATTTGATATTAACTTACTTGATAAACATCCGTTGTAACCTTTGTAAATCTTTAACCTAGGATCAGTGGTGTTCAGACCACCGATCTGTACTTCATTGGAACCGACATCGAACACTTCCCAAAGCCCTTGCGGTGGCAGTTTTTCTAAAGGCACTTCTATACGATCTATTAGCAATGTTGCTTCTTGACCTATTCGAGTGTAGTATACTGTATGACGGGCACCTAGAATAATTACATTATTATAGAGATTTTTATTGTTTCTCTTGATTTAATTGTTGTTTGCATTTATTGTTACTAACTTATTAAGCTTTTTTACATTACCATTAAGGAAATTTCTATTTTTGACTTCAGCACCGTAAAATGATTCTTCTCTATCTTCCTCGAACTTCAAATATCCGTCTTGAGTTATTGCAACTAATAGGTAGTAGCTGCGCCTGAAATTTTTCATGAAAAGCGTTTTCGTTTAATAATAACAATATTTGTAAATTATATTTAGTTACACTTACTTATTTTCTGTTTGTACTAATAACAGGACCGTATTCTTCTGGCGTAGATCGTTGCTAGAGAATGCTAGTTTGATCTTGACCTAAAAGAAAACAATAAGAATATGCTAATTAGAATCTGACTTAAAAAAACCAAAGAGAATGATAATAACCAAAGTATTGAATTTTAAACACAGAAACAGTTTTTGTTGCAACACAGCCGAAACGTCGGGAAATAATAAAAGGTAAATTACGCGATAAAATCCTGTAAATTTCTATTTAAAAGTATGAATTGAGGTCGCGAAAGTTTAAGAAAGGCTATTATACAAAATAAAACTAGTACAAAGGTATTAAAAAAAAGCTTAAGTTTTTGAAACATATTATGGCTATGAAACATATACACTCACCACTGTAATAGGAACATTCAGTACAAACTTCCTCTGCAGTATACTTTCTCCATTAAAGTCAGCTCCTTTTTCCTCCATACAGTTGTCTCCAAAATAACTAGTCAGTTCACAATCACAGCTACTTTCTTGATTTGTAAAATCTTCAGTACAAACGCCTCCATTCTTACACGGCTCTGCATCACATTTCATGTTGCATTCAGGCAAGACTCCTGTTAGATCTTGGTCGATATTCTGTTCAGCTTTTTTTGGTAGATCAATAACTTGATCAGCTATTTTGAATCCTCGAATGCAGCCGACGTAGCCTTCTTGGGGGAGATCGTTGGCTCTTGGTGCTAAGTGAAGGGAATATGAGTCGTAACCTCCGAGGTTCATTTGGAAGTAGTCTGTAGGTGGAGCTGGGGGTCTTTGTGGACGGATCACCTCTGAAAATAATTACTACCTATAAATTCAAGTATCATTTTCATAATGTATATTTGTTTTTTTGATAGCTAACTAATCACACAATCTTTGAAGTAATTGATTTATTCTCGATAATAATGCAATCCTGTGAAACGGTAAATTATAATATAACTCACCTAATTCTGGATTTTCCCAAGGTTTATTAGTGTAATTAGTCAAGAGCTTGGCCACTCTGTTTATCGTCATGTTCTTTTCATTAACATGTAGTGTTGTAGAGTTTTCCGTTCTAATTATCGCTATTTGTACACTTTCTCCTTTGTTTACATTGTTGTATGTAACATTCATTTGTATGATTTCATCTTCGTCGTTAAAGAGATAAAATATTTTGGTGCCATTGTGTATAAAAATATGTATGAAATTGTTTAGATTGTCGTTTGCGTATAGCACTAAAGCATTGTAGTCATAAGTTCGTAGGTTCATTAGTACGTTTTCTGTCATCATTTTCTTTAGTTTGTGTTTCTCTGAGTCTGTTTCGTTGTTTACTAAATAGTTTTTTTTGAGGTAGGCTTCTTGAGTTTGGAATGTTAATGCTTTTTCATTTATATCTGAAAAAATATTAAAAATCTGTCAAATTGGTTTAATTTTTATTTTGATTATACCCTGTTATTCATAATGAACTTGTCTCGAATTTTTGAGTTCTAATTGTTAATTCTTTGCTATTTCTTCAAATTATCATAAGAGTGATGAGCAAACCACATTCTTTAAAGCCATGCTAAGACAATAATTGAACATGAATTTTGTAGTTAGTTTACTAGAAATCACTCACTTTCTTCACAATGAGCTCCCAAATGAGCCCATGGATTTTTACAAATGCATTCGTAGGATGACCACAGCTCTTTGCAAATGGCTTTGTTCTGACAGGGATTTGGTACACACGATGGCTTGCAGTCTTTTATGATTTCAGATAGATGGACGGACATGTAGCTGTAGATATCTAGAACTTCACCGTTTACCACGAGACCTCGGAAACAGCCTATGAGACCTTGGTTCACTGCTGACTTTTTGAGATGTTCCCTGGAAAATATAATTATACCAGGAGTGTCATTTGTTTTTTAGTCGCGGAGGCCTTTAGGCGGACTAAAAACTTCGTCACTAGAGGTAACCACAAACGGTTTACTTAGAACTTACTTACTTTACCCATTATGTCTAATACTTACGCAGTAGCGCCTCCAATGAACATAGAGCCCTCAAACGGCCCGAATTCTTCCTCCAATAACAAATTCAGCATTTGATACTCCGTGTTCAACATAAACCGGACGTGGTAGAAGTTGTAGTCGATCCAAATCTTGTGCCATTCGCCTCCATTCAGCTTCCGTTTAGAATTGATGACTAGTTTCCTTGTGGTCCCGGTGTTGAGGGTGAAGTTGAAAGTAAGCTCGTGTTCTATAAAAGCAAGGACATTATCATTATGTTCGTCAATGTTGGTGTTATCAGTTTGATAATCGTCTTTTTTAAACTATCAGAACACATTATAAAACATATGGAAACGGGTATTTATCAGGTACATAATTATGCAAAAGGGTATATTCTTCTGTATTCTGAGATTAAAGGTAAAATTTGTGATAATACCCGTTTGCATATTTCGGTTTAGTTTTATGACCGCACATTAATAAAGACGTTTGAAGTAGTTAAGGAGTGTGTTAATAGACACTCAGAATTGATACTTATACCTAGTGGTCAACCCTTGTAAGTACCCCGTTATTTATAATACTTATAGTGGTCAACCCTATAAGTTTTCGTTATTCATATTGGACTGGTAAACTTATTTAGCTAAACGAATATTAAAACTGTTCCTATCTCTGGTTCAAAACCTACATTATATTGGATTATGTAATGTTATGTAACAAAACTTTGATCTCTCCCACCCCTTGTCACACCATGTCACACTTCGTCGCCCCCTCCCACTTACGCGTGACGTACTTTATGGATGGCCCCTAGATAGTTAAGTAGTAGGTAATTAAGATACTTCTTAGGCCTTTACATCTTTACTAGATGATTTATACAGAGTCAGGAGGCAAGCTTTGCTTACACGTAACGCCACACACTGTAGTGCCTGGGACATTGTTGATATGGAATAGGCTTGCCCAGCACCTAAACCATCCTCTCAGCTTAGCCGGCCATATCCACAGGAAAGACAATTTTAAGATACTAGATACTTTAATGAGTTAAAGAGCAAAGATTGTTAATGAATACCATCAAGAATAGAAGAGGAAAAATGATTGGTCATCTTATACGACATGACAGCTATATAAGGAACATCATAGAAGGAAAAGTAGAAGGAAGGCGAGGAAGGGGAAGACCAAGAATCAATTACATAAGTCAGATAAAAGAGAAGGTCGCTGTCATGTCGTATCAAGAAGTAAAAGAGATCGCATTGGAAAGAAGTATATGGAGGAAATTGCATCATTACACCGACAAGAGCTGAGCTCTTAAGTTTTATATAATATAGATACTTTAATAAACAAAGGTCTTACCGCTAGTCAAAGCTACCATGAAAGATGGATAGTTGGGTCGTATCGGCGGCTGGAATAGTAAGATGGCGCTGGTGCCCGTAGTTCGGAAACTGAAGGCGATGTCGCCTTTCCTCCAGCCCGGGACTTCGATGTATGATTGGGAAGTTGTGAATGTTACTACGTAGCGTTGAGTGTCTGGAATACAGGTATTTGCAACGTTTTAGGCTTTGATGGAATGTCGATTTTAGGGAAGGTTCATATCTGATGTAAAATACGCCGAGCGTATCATCTAGCGTACTAACGTATCATCGGTTGAGTGTGAACGGTCAAGTGTTTTTCTATACATTTGTCTGTTCTGGCGTTTAATACGCGACGCATGTTCCGTCAGATATTAACCTTCCCTTAAGATGACTTAATTGCCTTAAATTCTGCAAATCAGATCTTTCTCTTTTGCTCTGATGAACAGCAAGTTGACAAATAAGAATATAATTAATGTTGTATCTAATAGGTACATGATGCGTCGAGGAAATTAGCAAGTTAAAAAAGCTTCTATTCACAAATCCATTAAGCTTCTTTAGGCTTTCCTACGTACCAAAATTCAAATTAAAACAAATGAAATACAACAAAAATATAAAATATAAGTACGAGTACATTCCTTTTGAAAATGACGATGAGCAAATATTTGATTGTAAGACATAACTAAAGCCAATTAAGTGAATTTGTATCAAAAAATACCCGAAAAATTTAACATCAAACAAAACAACAAAATAACGGTCTCGTGTAAAAATAAACTATGTAAGTACCTAAGTAAGTTCTTATGAGCAAGTGGCCAACTCTGGTTACGGAGTTTTCAGGCCGCCTAAAGGCCTCCGTCATGGCTTAACGAAAAAGCCGGGACCGACAATTTAACGTGCCCTCCGGAGCTGATAATGCCACTTGCGGTCACCCATCCAAGTAGTGACCGCTCAGAACGTTGCTTAACTTCAACGATCTATCAAGAACATCTTAGCAAGCTTCACCACGAGCGCTTAAAAAATAATAATTTATTGTTTCTTAAAACTAACTTAAACTTAAACTTACTGGTTTCAACACACTCCAGTGGACCTAAAGTGATCCGTCCCTGAGCTTCCTCAGTCAGATACTTCTGTTGTAGGAAGAACATTTCCGTGATGCCCAAACTGTTGGTGTCCACGAAAGTGCCTTCGTCGAACAACCACTTGTCCTTCTCATTCGAGTCGCAGTTGCAGGATTGGGTTGGGTTGACGCAGGTAGCATTGATTCCGCAGGCGCAGTAGCCTCTGAAGTTCAATGTAAGTTTTGTAGACGAATCTACAATTGTCTATAAAATATGATCGGTATTGTACCTATCCCAGGGAGCGGTAGACATTTCTTTCGGATCTTTAGGCAATTAGCAGGCAGACTAGAGTACCTACCTAAGATAGACCTAAGACCAATGTTCACATTACCACCCAGTTTAACAGCAATCAAATTTTATCAATAACAGCAATAATTTTTAGATCTTTTTGAAGATGTCTAGGGGTAGTCAGAGGTATGTCCTACCTATGTGCATTAATAGGTAATTGTAAATTCTTCGAGGTATCTAAAAGTGCAGATAGGGTTTTTAGGAAAAGTATTATTATACAAGGTATAATATAATACTAAACAATAACTCATAAGACCTTGACTGGTTAAAATTTGCAACAAAACTGTTTATAATGGGCTAAAGCCTGACTATTTTAGTTTATACATGCCGAGACATTAAATACTATATTTATTCTAGGCGCTTTACTAAAATCGAGCCAACCTTTGTTTCACCCTAGTATTCTTTTATCTGTGTTTATCTGTGGTTTCACTAACCTTTTCACACTGCCCAAGTAATCCACGGTATCATTCGAAGACGATATAAACCAGGTTGCACTATGCAGTTCTAAGGGCGCATTGATACAATCGTACTTGATGTACTGCCGGCAGTACAGCGAGTGAGATATTAGTTCTTGAAGCATTTCGGCTGAAAATTCTCGGTATTTGATCCTGAAGCTGAAGTCTTGACCGGTAGCTGACCTGACATCCTGAAATAGGGAAGAAAGAAAGAGATAAATGTATCAGTTTGTAGATCTGTAAAGTGGCAAATACAACTATACAAAACGAAACTATTAAGCCCGTCACAGGCTTATTACGATATATTTTCTATACAAATATTCAAGTGACCGCACACGCAGCTATCCTACTAATATTATAAAGGTGAAAGTTTGTGTGTGTAAGTATGTAAGTGTGTTTGTTACTCTTTCACGCTAAAACTACTGAACGCATTTGGCTGAAACTTGGAATATACATAGTTTATGACCGGGAATAACACATAGGCTTCTTTTGATTCCGGTATTCCCACGGGAACGGAAACTACCGCGGGTAACACCGCGAGGCGCAGCTAGTAATATATATTTCTATGACGTCACCAACTTATACCGTAATTTATATTATATATTATTGTATAGCAAGACATATTACGGCAAAATATATATTATAGCATCGTCTCCGTGTGTGGTAGCTTACTATAATATAGTATATTAAAGCACGGCATATTAATAGTATATTATAGCTACATGTGTGACGGGCTTTACAGAGGTATTAAAAAAAAGCTTATGATAGTTTTACAAGCTGAACATTCCGTTTTTTAAAATTCCTTTGTTCTAGCAAAGACGATTAATAATCGTCTTTGGTTCTAGTAATAAAAAATAAAATAGGCGGCGGCGTTTAGTTTGACGCATACTCGTCACCAAAGTTGCCCAATATCTTTGAAATATCTTCTGAAACTTACCACTTGACTAGGTAGGTTATGTTCCACAACAGTAGTAGATGAATCAGCTTCGATCTGGAACTCGCATTTCACGTGGGCTGGCGGAAACTTCCCGTTTCCATCGATATCTATGAGGTATACATCGTTTCTTGTATAGCCTAGGAGAGCTAACTCCTCGCAGGTTTTACGGAAGGTAGCGAAATGGCAGTTCTCACCAATGTAACCTGCAATTTAGAAATCACAATAGTTTTATTGAATGTTTGCTACAAAAATAATTTGCCCAAGAACAAAAATTTACCTAAGTTTAAGTTCTTATCTAAAACATCTTGAAAATTAAAGACACAATTTATCTAACAAAAGAAGTTTAGCACTAACCTAAAAGATAATCGTTTTCCATGCCACTAAATGCTAAAGTTATTTTTTAATGAATCAAAGAAGATAATTAGTAATTAGAAATATATTGGTAATTGCTATCTGTTGAAGTGCTCATTTACCAATTACTATTTTATCGCTAATCGATTATTTTATAGTAGTTAATTCTATATTGAGCGCGTTTATGTCTTTTACAGGCATTAAATTAAAGGTCGTTTAGGTGTAACATTGTCATCTTATTGCGTTGCGTTACAGGTGGGTACCTACTGACCAACGTTACGAGGTGTAATGTAACATTCGCATCGAGCGTGTTACGCATCGAGTTACTCGAGTTACTCGCTGGTTTCCCTGTAACTCGACGTACTGACTGCACGAATGCTCGCGGTGTTACACGTTACATTACGCCCCGTAACACCGGTCAGTACCCACCTTAAGGGGAAGTTTGAAAGTGGCACCTGTGGCTGAAAAGGTGAGGAGTGCCAGATTAGCATGGTATGGTCATGTAATGAGGAGGGATGAAAGAAATTACCAAAAGAGTTATGAGTATGAATGTGGATGGGTATACAAGTAGAGGAAGGCCGAAGAAGAAGTGGATAGATTGTGTGAAAGATGATATGAATGTAAGAGGAGTGAGTTCAGAGTTGATGAGCGATAGAGGAGAGTGGAAGAGAAAAACATGTTGTGCCGACCCCACTTAGCATAGGATAAGGGCAGGAGAATGATGATTGTCATGTTATTGCGTTCAGTATACCTACAATCTAATTGAAAATTGGATAATGGACTAATTAGAGTAATAACATTTGGTAGGGACCGGAAAACATAGAAAGGAGGTTACTGTTTCAGCATCACACAAATATTATAAAGGTGAAAATTTGTATGTGTGAATGTTTGTTCTGCTTCACGCTCAAACGGCTAAACGGATTTGAATAATATTTGGTACCAGGATTGCTTATACCCTGGATTAAAAATTAGGCTTTTGATTCCGTTCCGTGGGAATCCACGGAAATGGGAACTATTCAACGCGGGTAACCCCGCGAAAATCGATGCCTGAATTTATTATTAGGTACCTAAAGAGATTTAGTTCAACAGTAATTCGATTCAGAAAAATTAAAAACTTCAATTCGACGACACGCTCTTGGCTCATTTCAAAGACCAAGGTCTTACCAAAAACAGGTTTCTATATTTTAATAAAATTATATTGTAAACGTAAGTTGGGCTAATTTAGTTATAATTTCATTGCTTAATTTTTGGAATATCTGGGATATCATACTCCTTTCGGATTGGCCAGGGTTTTTTATGTAGTGTGTCGGAATTACCACAATAAGCAATTTGTAAGAACAAAAAAAATTGTGTAATGAATTGTAAAATAAAAGTGCTTACCAGTATTATCGCAGTTGCATATAACCCGGTCTTCTCTAATAGAGCAGATGCCGCCGTGTTCGCACGTGTTGGGTCTAGTGCACGGATCAACGTATCTGCAGTCGTCTATAGCCACCTCGCCTACTACTCTCTCAGTATTTATTACGTATCTGAAAATAAATAGTTAACAAAATAAAAAAAATCCCACTGCTAGGCAAAGGCTTCCCTCAATTCCTCCCAATACTTGCCACTTTTACTTTTAAAGTGAAATATCATAAAGAGGTAAAGTTGGTTTGTTTGTATGCTTGGGGTAATCTCCGAAACTACTCATCCGATTTAAAAAATTCTTTCACCGATGTGTAGCATGGACTTTCCGAATTAATATAGGTTATATTTTATCAAGGTACCTACCACGCTAGCGAAGCCGCGGGTGGGTAAACTATTAACCTGTCAACCGGCGGAAAGACCCCGGGGTCGTTGGTACCTTTTACAGAAAGTTAAAATTAAATATTTAAAATTAAAAATTTTAATTTAATTTTAATTTTTAATTTTTAGTTTTAATTTTCTATGACTTTTTAAGTTTTAGGTAATCGCTTTTTTAACCGATCAAGATTGGAAATTTCGAATTTTCGAATTCGACAGTTTAAGCCGTTAGTTAACATATATTTTTTAAACTAGTATTTTTTTTGAACCTACGGAATCCGACGTACTGAACCCCTAAACTGTAGCTTTATTTAGAAGAGTATGCAGTAAAAAAAGTACCTAATTAACATCTTGAATCTGATGTCATAGAAAATTCCAATGAAGACACATGCTATACCAAGTCACGATGTGTGTTTATTTTGTTTTTTCCTTTGTGCATGAAAACTACAAAAAAATATAAATGACGTAGATGGAAAACTAATTATTTTCAATTCCAATTATTAACAAGGTAATTATTTAAAGATTTTTTATTAATGTCTGGGGTAGTCAGAGACTGTAGGTATAAATGTTATTTGAAAAAGAATATACCTACTTAACTTTCATTATCACTGTCATAATAATAATTAGAAAAACCTCTTTAATCAAATAAAAAAAAATACAATTCTTGATCAATTCCATAGAACAAATGGAAGTATTATGACAGGTTGTGTAGCCTTTTTTGTAGAGACCTGAATATAATCATAGTTTACTTTACTGTATTGTTTCTGTTTCCTACACTACAACTAAGCTGTAATTACCTTGGTTCGATGAGAAGACCGTTGATTTTAATATTTCTCATGCAGCCAATTAAACCGAGATTGGCCGACCTTAGGCCGCTGCCAATAACGATCTTATCTTGCAGCTCGAAGTCAAGTCCTGTTCAATTCAATACAACTAAGATTATAATAGAGTTCCACTTTACACTCGTAGAGATTTAAAAATTCAGTTTCAAATAAATAACTTTAAACATTTTTGTATAATCAGCAAAGATTTGTAACGCAACTGGGATTAAACCCGCTACCTCTTCCGTCTCAGGCAGGTTTTCACCCACAGCGCCACAGAGGTCGAAGTTTGGACTTACAATTTAAGTGATATTTAAAAATTACAATTTGTTTTGACATGGAAAGTCTTTAACTGGGGGGTAAATTTTCATATTTAGTACTGAAAAAAGAGAACGACTATGGTACGACTGGTTTCCTCGCGATGTTTTTCTTCACCGTTTAGTGCTCGTGTTAAAACGCATATAAATTTTTCGGTGCCAAAAGTTAATTGATGCCCGGCCGGATTCGAACCCACGACCTTCGGATCGAAAGTCGAGGTACTAATCACTTGACCAACACGGCTTTTTGACAAAATAATAAGTAAAATATTCTCAAGTCTCACCTAGCATCTGGGCATGTTTGTTGAGATGGTCCACAGTAAGTTTCAGTCTCCCCTTCCTATAATCTATCTCAACAGTGTGCCAATCGTTGCTCACATTGAACTTTACTGACTTCAAAACTGTCACGTTTTTACCCACATCCTGCACTAGTTCGAATCTGATTTCTTCTTTCACCATTCTGACCTGAAATAAATATGTCATCATCATCATGATTTTCAACATTTTATCTATAAAAAAAATGAAATGAAATATGATCACGACTGTATCCCGGGAGCGGTAGACATTTCTTTCAGATCATTAGGAAATTTTTAGATCCTTTTGAAGATGTCTAAGGGGGTAGTCAGAGGTATGTCCAAATACATACATATTTGGTACAAGCCCACTTTTTGCAGAAGTTCTTTCCATACGTGACAGGTTGCAAGCCCATCGACGCTATTAGAGAGCTAACTGGTTTCCTCACGATGTTTTCCTTCACCGTTATAAGCTCGTGTTATTTTATCTATTGCTTGTTATAGGTATCCCTAAGTTTGTCCCATTAACTATGGTCCTGTACTAGTCAGAAATAGAGATGTGGCATTACTTAATCCAGTAGGTCAGACAAACTTTATAATTATTTTTAATTTCAACCATTTTATCCTAATTTTAATGTTTCTGAAGGAATATTAAGGATGTTAGACATAAATAAACATGTATTCATCACTTAGCACACAATACAGACACATAAACATAAAAGAGAAATAGAAGTAATAAAAAAATATATAAAATTGTTCGTCACAGCGGCAAAAAGTACTCGTGCCTCGACTGAGGTATTTGGCCGTGTCACTGAGATGTAGAAGGCTTTTGAGACTACATAAAGTGTATTTTTTGTAATAATATGTTTTTTCTAAAGTAGTAAAGTATTACATCAGTGAAGCTGATTATGGACGTATTGTCCAGTATAATGAAAATTTCGACTCAGGTTAAATAAGACATATTTTATGTTCGGCTTGAGAGGTTTGTAAAGGGGGAGCCAAAGATACGCTAAAAATAACATTTAACTTAGTGGGAGGCATTCATTATTCAACATTTAATTGCAATATCGAACCGTTTTCCAATGTTGTCAAGAACTTATTACATAAACAATCTTAATGAATTAGTTATTAAAATTATTTTACGCCTCATTAGATAGAAATTGTCATAGTAAGGTCATACATCTGCAAGGATGAAATTAAAATAGTGTCTAGACATAGTGATTTGCATACATTTTACATTTATTGTTATTTACCGAGTAAAATGTAAATTACTCTTTGGACATCTTAGCCCTCAAATACAACTACGTTGTCACAAGGTTTTATTTTATGGTACAATGAAAAATTACCGACAACCTTTCAAGTACTTAAGTGAGCATTTTGCTTTCCTTGAATATATTTTATGTCAATGTCCCTTCACTGTATGTTTATTACCGGTATTTACCTACCTGCTTGCATTTGTTTTGATTTTATATTCAAATCACTGTTTTCCTTCATTTTATCTTTGATCGAAAGACTCGTTTCTTGATTATCATATCTTACCTCCCAATAACCTTGGCCAGACGTAATCTGACTATATGCTAAGACTGCCATATTCTTGCTGGTTTTGAATTCAAATATCAAATTCACACTCAGAGACTGATTCAGCGGCCACCAAATATGGGAAGTTGCAAATGGGTATGTGATAGGTATCACTTCGATGTCTATATCTTCAAACTCAGGGTCTAGTACTCCTATATAATGTACTTTAGGATTGTGCTGTTTTAGTTCGTATAGTATCGACACATCGTGGTAGTAAACGTATTTTAGGTTCCCAGCAAAGTTGTTGAAGGATTTCAATCCTTTCATTTTGTGTAGGTCAGGTCCACCGCATATGTAAATCTCAGGATCAATACACACATATTTCGCGTCCCCTGGCACTTCGTACGTAGTTGTTATGTCATCCAAATATACAACAACTGTTGTTTCATGTATAATAACGGTGAGGTTATGCCATTTGTTGTTGTTGACCTTTGTGCCCAAATAATCTTCTACCGGTCCGTCGCCTAAGTCTATTTGAATAGCTACTTTTTCATCATGTATAGAGAGAGCTATATAGTGGTGTTTATCATCAATTTGTCCGCTCGCGTAGAATAGAGCTGAATCATCGAACCGAGTCTGTGAATTTTGAATACATTATTTTGAAATATTTTACTGTTTATTTTAAATAGCATGCAAAGCGATTTTGTCTTTTTATTGCGAAAAACTGCATACCTGTTTAATGCAGTAATGCAATATTAATTTGAGGATTTGGAATGTAGTTTACATAACATGCGTCCTTGTAAAGTATTTGATGTTTCTACAAACAAGTTTTAGCCTATATACTTATAATTTGTATATGTGTAGGTATATTCACAGATTTATATATTCACTAGATCTGTGGGAAATATATAAATCTGGTAGGTGTAGAAAAACCTTTGACATTTCGTATTTTTACCGTAGTTACGAGTTGATCGAAACAGAAATATCAATATCATGAAACCGTATTTTTCAAAATGGTACCCAACGATTTATAATTATATTTGGTTCTCTTTAATGTTATACCATGTTAAAAAAAGAAAGCAAGTTACTTCATAAACATAAAAAAGGATCAGTTTTTTTGCATTAAATAATCCGAAAAAACTGAGTTAAGCTAAAGCGCAAAACAAGTCAAAAGAACATTAATTAATATTTTCTTTTTAATTTATCTTAGAACGTAAACAGATTACGGAACTGAGTCAAGCGCATAAATAAAGTATTTTATTGACGAGTTCAATTACTCTGTTCGAGGTTTATGGATTAACAACAGTATTAAAACATATTAAATATTAACGTATGTTACAGTTTTTGACGATGTAGAATCAACCATAGCGTATTAACATAAAGGTGACATTACTTTATACATGAAAAATCTTATTAAAAGATTATGACCACTTTGAAAAGATCATGAATGTTGTGAGTGCTAATGTGTTTGATGAGATTTTGTATAATGTAAGCTCACCATAATGATGTCTATATTATATTAAAATATAGTATGATTGCATTTTGTTTAAGAAGTGTTAATCTAAAATACAGTTATCTAATGAGAATACGATGTTTCTTGTAATACAAATAAATTATGAAGTTTCGATTTGGCTAACTGCTTTCAAAACGAAACTATATTTTTGTATAGTAAACAATCTTCGAAAACTTTGTACTCTCTTATTTCTCCTTTTTGTTAATCTTTGTTGGTAAATAATCAATAAGCTTGAAAGTGAACAAGAAAGCTCACGACCTAAAAGCAGAACTATAAACAACATTACAGAACACTCACCTTAAAATGAAGACTCACTCTCGTATTGGTCGAGTGTACTCGGTCCTTCCAATCGTAAATTCGGTAAGACACGTAACTCGACCCTCTTAGGGTTAAAATTGTAGCGGCTGTAAATGATTATGTAAATAAGTATATACCAAAAATAAGAACAATCAAATCAGCCAATCAGAGCACGCGTTGATGACGTGATGATATTTTGAATCGATTTTATTGGTCGCGTCATCATCGCATTCTTTGCAATTTAGTAAATGGTTTTTTTATATGAAAGGCTGAAATGTTTTGTATCATAACAAAAAAACAAATCCCCAGGCGACGTAGAAAATTATCCCAGATCTTTTTAGGCATTATAAGATCTTCTGAAATGACTAAAGAGGTAGTCAGAGCCCAGAGGTAAATCTAAATATGTATTTCGGATACACCCACATTTTACAGAACTGATTATGATCTTAACTGAGACGAGCTAGGTAATAAATCAGCCAATCAGAGCGCGCGTTGATGACGTGATGATGTTTGAAACGATTCTATTGGTTGTGTGATTATTACATTAATTTTTTGTGTGAATGATTTTTATGGGGTTGGTTTAACCGTTTTGTATTGAAACAGTATTCAAAAGATACAGATATCTGTAAAAATATACGGTACCTACTTAATGTAAAAATAGTACCACTTTTTAAACATTGAGCACACTCAAATTTCGGCCAATAATAGCCCATCAAGTTAAAAGCCGTTAAACCTTGCGTAACAATTTTAATTATTTGCCAAATTGGTATTATGTAAAATTTTACTTTGCATATAACAGTTACTTAATTCAATTGCTTTTGTGAGGTGATAAAAGTTTATTTGTGATTGTGATCTAATTAACTGTAATAATTTATTATTATGTTTGTTTACTTGTTTTTACATGTTAATTCCGAATTTCCAACTTAATTATTTAAAATTGTTATTTAACACAACTATTTCCCAATAATTAATGTTTCCTAAGATTTTATGACATCAGAGACTTTATAGATGTAGGTATGACTGACGTATTACTTGAGTATCTTTATTTTGACCCTGGTATTACATTGGTTTCTCTTGTTACTTGATAAGTTAAATGAACTCATAAATCTTAAGTCAAAAATCACTATTATTTCATGTACCTAGTAAATATCTTGTTCATAACTTCATACTCACTATAAACATCACAAAGCTGCTCTTCATACAAAGTTCCAAAACAGTCACAACTGTACCCGCTATACTCATTGATACACCTCGATCCTTCAAAACACAAGTTCTCCATAGTCCTACACTTATCAATACAACCTTCTTTCACGTTTTCATGTTTGGTCGCTATCAGAGGTACTATTGGAAGTAAATCTGAGGCAGCTTTGCCTGAACTTAGAACCATATCGCTAATGCATCCTACGAATGATTCTATAATATATTTCACTCCATGAAGTTTTTCTTCTGAACTCAGACCTATGAAAGCAATAAAAATATCTAATTACTATCAAGATACCAACATGTTAAAAGACTATGTATTTTTGCACACTTACCTCCAATAAGAATGACTGATGTAAGATTATCAGTAATACCATAATTTGTATCAAAACTAAGACCCTGAAAAAAAAACAATATTCAAAGTAATATCTCGATACTTAAAATCAACCATTATGCATAATAAGTAAATATGGACCAAGAATCCTACCTTGAGGTACACCTCTTCTTTCAAATGATCTACTTTAGCGATCAGTCTTGCTCCGTGCACGTCTATTGTTACTACGACGCTGTGCCATTGATCTCTGTTCAAAGCACGACCAACTGTAACCGATGTTAGGTGTTTGCCGAATACATGAACCACTGAAAGAAAAGTTACTCATTTGAAAGCTTTGTAAAGATTTAATAAAACAGTAAATAGGAGTTGTAAGAGGGAGATTACGTAATAAAATAGAGATCTCTTTTGTTTACCATATCGTTACCTGTGCAGTTTTGATACTTAGCTAATGTCATGGAAAATAAATTAATGTTTGCTAATGATTGTCATGAAAATGAAAATTACCTTTCAGTTCTCCTTTCTCTACGATGACATAAAGAGCGTAAGGTTGCATCTTGAAGACGGGATTTTTCACATTGTGGTACACCAGTAGACCATGGGGCAGTCTTGTTCGAAACTTAAAAGATATTTCTCTGCATAATCTAGAAAAATAGTTATTAGTATATTAAACTAGCTGCTGAAACATAAATCAGGTTAGTAATCAAATTATTATTTGCAATAACATAGACAAAATGTGCATCTTAACTTACCTCAACTGAAACCTCTGTATAATATCACCATCGAGCTGTATAAACGTATTGTCCTTAGCAAACATGAAGGTCTGATGATGGCCAGACTCAGCAAAGGTTAGGAATCTGTCTCTGTCACTCGGTGGTATGGGAGGTATGATAGTCGCATAAGTAGTGGATATGTTTGGTGTACTAGTTGTGGTGATCGTTGGGGTAATAGAAACTGTGGTTGCTGGAAGCACTGAAAAAAGTATTTAAACTTTACGGTTTTTATTAAATCCAGTTTTTTTAGATACAGAAATAATTGTTTGTAAGATACTTTGTTTCTAGGTTACACAGAAGAGAATCGTAACGTTCACGAAATAATTAACATACAGAGTTTACTTAATCTAGTTAGCACCTAGCTGATGATCTAAGATAAGTTTTTACGCTGAATGATGGCAGGAAAAAGGACTTCCACAATACATAAAATTCTGTTAAAAACCGGTTTGATGTTAAAAAGGATCTTCCTTAGGGTCAAGGATAATGACGAATACCTTTACCTTAGTGGCCAATTTATAATTCGTTATTTCCATAACTGAGCCGTTGTGGGCGGGGCAAATAAGATTGTTGAACTGCGCGTACCAATTATTAAATTGACTTAAAATTGTGGTAAAAGTAGACAAATAGAGCCTTTATGACGCTTTTTATCATTTCTCTTTCTATCATCGCTAATCCTTTGATTTAAAATTTCTGACCTTCGTGACTTATCGTCTAGAATCCGAATTCCTATATATTTTTTCTGTTTCAATAGCGAACGCGATTGTAGAAATGCAATATGGCTAGGAGGGCACTGAAATAGTACATACAGTCATCATGTCTGAGTTAGTTCGATTAGCTCGGTGAAGTTATCCGAAAAAAATAGTTCGATTTTGCATTTGAACACGTCATAGACGATAGTCTTAAGGCTTCTGAGCTGTACGAGTTACCCATACAAACGTAATACCATAACCATTTGAAATTTGCGCATATCTTCAGCATAGTATGCTATTATTCGTATTAGGATAGCATTTATCTAGGTCTCTGCCAGAAGCTTTTTTCAAAATACTTAGCTAAAGTGAAATTAAACCGAATCGCATTTTGCATATTTTTACATCATAGAAGACATGTTTTCTTTATATTTATTTAGTATTAAACACTAGAATATTTTAAGTTTCCTTCTGTTAGAAACATAGCTTATATGGTCTAGTAACAGAAAAACAACACTGTGTGAAGAATAAAAACAATTTTCAGTCATAATTTTTGGGACTACGGGAGACAAGCAAATTTCTTGCAAAATAGCTATGACAACTATACTAGTGCCAACTTTGAACGAAAACACGATTGTAAGAAATTTGCTTTCTTTTTTATGGCCGTTCCGTAACCCGTTCAAATAATGAAGAGCACTGGAAACTCTATAGAGCTATACTAAAGTAGGACACTCCGACATAGACGGAATATAGTAAGAACGAATGAACGAACATAAGAACGAAGAAGTACACCGTCATCAATCATTTTAATCTGTGTCAATTCAAAAACTTCACAAAGTCTTGTTTGTTTCGTACATACATTTTTGTTATAAAATCGCTAATGAGGGCAATTCGGAGTGTCGCAAAAGCTAAACTAAACTAACTAAAATTATTGCCATCCTTTTTATTCCCATCGCTATGAAAGGGACGGCAACAATTTTAGTTAGCTTAGTTTAGCTTTTGCGACACTCAGAATTGCCACTTATAGTTCACTAAATACTGTCTAAAACTTTAATTTATCTTGTAGGCTGTTATAGTGTTTGATCGTGGAAGTAAAATGACTAAAATAACATGTGAAATGTGTGGTGTAATAAGAACATGCCGTCTGGATGACAATAAACTTATTTTATGTCTAAATTTCCATTAGATATAGATTGGTAAGCAATTTTATGTCATTTAATATCAAAATTAAGTAAACTTATGATACAATTCGTAAAGGTTTCAGTGTTTTTTGCAAGAAAATTATTCTCATAACGCATGTAAACAATACATAGTGCTTGACACACATCAACCTAGATTTATCGATATCGATATTTGGTTTTACGAAACTGAAATGATTTGTTCTAATTAATTTGTTTGATTGCTATGTTTTGTAAAGTTTTTTTTTGTTTAGATACCTACATAAACCATAATTTACGCAACTTAGACACTATTTTATAGGTACCTACCTAGTAGGTTTTGCATTATATCATGTTAATTTTTTATCAAAACATTCTGATATGGAATAGGTGTCCTAACCAGTATTCACGTGATGCTAGAACGATGAAGACTAGAATGATATAATTATAGTAATTATAGTAATGAAAATAAAGTTAAAATTCATATGACACTGAAACCACGCTCCGCTTCGCTGCGCTTCGCCGCTCTTTTGGTGTGAGTTGAGCCTAAGTGTTTTATCATTGAAATATTATCTTTATCTTTGATGCTTTTTAATATATTAATACAACAAATTTTGTTGCAGATAACCTATAAACCTATACCTACAAAAAAATCGAAGCAGCATGGCGAAGCATAAACAAAAGCTTGATGATCATCGTCACTATAATGAAAGTACCTGGATGACAATCATTGCCTGAAAACATGGATAAAACGTCGTTTTCTAAAAATGAATCCTAGCTAGATCGATTTATCGCCACCGAAATAACTTATGTTCAAATAAATTAATTGATAAATTTCATTATTTTATTTGTAAGATATACAAAAAATCATGAATAAGAATTATGGAATCCAGAAATCCCACCTAGAGCCAATATCGATAAATTATCGATAGTCACTAAGGTACATCTCTAGTTATAATGCTTTGTTTTTACTATGTTGGCAGTATGGCGTAGTTTGGTTTTGTAACGTTGAAAGCAAATTCCTTTTTTTCATAGATCTTTTTTTTATATGGCAGTTCCGTCTCTTACTATTACACGCTCTTTAGAACGCGCGTCACATTGACTTTGCCGAGCCACGTCACCGAACTCTTAACTAAATGCCATAACGCATTCTCTGCCCGGCTCCATTCTTTGATTAATTTGTGTTCGCTGCTTTGATTGAGAGGTTTAGGATGTAAATAAATATTGTTGTCTTTGCTTGGGCAGTTTGGCTTATTATTTTAATAAAAGAAAATCATACCTTTTTCTTCAACAGCCAAATCAACTGGCAAACTGGATTTAACATCAGCTATTCCATATAAAATTATAAGTAAGATCAAATTGGTCCTTCTTCTTTGGCATAATTCTCCCATTTTGCTCTATCGGGCTCATTTATCTGCAAATACATAGGTACACATATTCAAATAGTCGGTAAGTACTTTATTTATTTATTTCACTATAAAGATAAAAAAAATCTGTTTGTACTAAATGTTTAACTTCATATAATTTTAGTCATCCAAGGATTGTTGCAAACACTAATAAATAAAAGGGCTATTTAAAGTAATGTCTAAATACCTTTAATTTCATAAACCAGCCGTAATTTTAGTGAAAAGTTAATTGCATTTCCTATTTCTCAGATAATAAATAAATTTGTTAAAATTTATTCTAAACGTCTGACAACAATTCAAACTAGTCTTCTTTGTTTCTCAAGAGCCAGAAAATTATTCAAAATCTTTTCCGCTTTCACAAAATCCAATCGAATTCTGAGCTTATCACTTTAATATACAGTTCAATATTGAAATCCCGGCTGGTATAGGGCATCAAGCGGATATAATAGTCAGTGTTATACTGTGGGCCGGCGTTTACAGACCAGCACAAATTGAGCTGCAATGTCCCTGACTTTAGACCGACAAGTGGATGATGAATGTAAATTGGAAGGGTCAAGATATAATGGACGAGGTTGCGGTGCTAAATTGGCTCAAGTAACCGCATTTGTCTCGAGATGTGGCTTTGGTTTGACAGGTTAGGCTTTGCGTGGATACAGTAATGGGAAATAGGAAACTAATTCCAGAATATTTTGACTGCATTTGCCCGCACTGAATATTTTGCAATATTTACTGTTTCGTTTTGCGAGCATGCACATTAGGTGAAAAAGAAATTGATATAACTAAAGCTTATTTTTAAATACTCACACTAATTACTGAAATCACAGCCAGAATCCTTTTAAAAGTAACATTTGAGGCACTATAAAAACTATAGGTACCTATAGATAACAAACAAATTCGTTCGAAATTCAAACGACTAATGAACATAAATTTTCAAATAGCACGCATTCCATTTTTAAAGTTCCCTCCTAACTATAAATTTCACTTAATTTTAAAATGGAACGAGGTCGGTTTCGCGATATTTTTTTTTGACTAAGGAGGTGGCATAGCCAACACGTCCCTTACAGCCAGCAGCGGTGTACTGACGCAAAGTAACATTGTATAATGGGTCTGACAATTTATCCTGATGGGTCAGAGTTGTTCCCAGGCGCAGGGCTTAGAATCCTCGCTGAGAGATTGATTTAGCGATTTTGACCTTACTGTACCTACTACATGTAATTTTGATTATACAAATTACATAATAAGTAGGTATTTTCAAATCTACTTACTACAAACAAAGATACTTAAAGAAATAAAGAAATAGGTAATAAGAGTTTGCAGGAATGAGGTAGGTAGTTCTTTAAATAATAAAAACAAACATTTCGTTTTCATTTGTTTTTTTTGTATAATTCTTACCTATTTATTTATGTCCCATACTTTAGAGATCGCTTCTTAGCTATAATACCGCCGATTGTATATCTTAGTTAAGGTTTATATCTTAGTTTGTAGTAACTGTTGATTTGTAAATATTATGTGCATAGTATTTTCTAAACTATCATATTTAAAGACTTATGAGATCTACCTAATTGCAGTTTATTGTCATTACATGCCCTTCACTTTGCACTTGTATACTGCATAAAGTACCTTCTGTTTCTTGATTAATTGCTGCATTAATTTGCTAATTGAATCTGACACGATCATGTGATGCAATTTACACTGTGCCAAGTTCATTGGTAGGTATATTATGGTATCCATATTCACCTATGTATGTATCGAAAAGCTTGATAATCTTGAGCAGCTGACATTGTAACCATAATTCACTGTAATATAGGACAAACTAGAGAGAGAAAGGAAATACTTAGCTACCTAGTAGGTACCTACATAAAATATATTAATTAGTAGGTACTAAATCGTAAAATTTCACCGAGGCGGGATTAGCCCATAACCTCGGCCTATACACGCCCGTCGGCCTATACACGAACGACTGACGTCATGATTTAAATCATTTAGTAGTAGGTACTTGCATTGCATACATATCAGCAAGAAAATGCGAAAGCTTGTGAAGTATTTATATAGGTACTTACCTGATGCCCAATAAACTTTAGATTGTCCGATATCTAAAATGGTGTTGCGGTTGCCGCGTTCAAGTATTGTGTATTATATTATCTGTGGTATAGGCCAAGGTTGAGGACTCAAATATCGTCTGAATTCAATTTTAAGGTTGCATTTAAAACAGAAAATTAAAAATCTATAAAATAGATATTTATTTAGACGTAGTCTGATTGGAGATACGCAAGTGTGCTACGAATAAATTAAACATCTTTGATAATGATGGTCGAGGTAAAAAAGGTCTTGTCTAGTTTTTTGGCTTGTTAAATATTTATGAATATTCATTCTTTCAAAAATAATAAATACTGTCTAATTTTGAATTATTTTGTTTACGATTCATTAAGTATTAATTTAATGAATTAAACCATATTAAAATAGTTCACTATTTTCAGAAGGGTAGTTTCACACTATCGAAAGATAATAGGGGAATGAGGGGCATAACGGGGACGCTAAGGAAAAACAACGATAAATGTATCAAAAAGTTATATTAAAATAAAAACATTAATCACAGCCTGTTTGGCAATTATTCAAGTAGCATTTGGCATTATTCTTCATTAACAATAACATCTAATTATATATTTTTTTAAACATTAACTAAAACCTTACTAAAACCCCATTATGCCCCTACCCCGGGGCACAACGGGGTACTGAAAACGGGGCACAACGGGGTACCTAAAAATTGACTAATTTTTCTCACAATTGATGCAAACGTGAATCTCTTCAGCGTCAGCATCATTAACACCAGCACAGGCCGTATGAGACCAATCAAAGTCAAAAAGACGTTTTTCCATGTCCTTGAGATATTCCGCAAGCTCTTTTTCTTCCTGTTTAGAAAAAACAGGCTTAAAGTTAAGTTTTTCTCGCCAATAGCAAGCTCGCCTTTCCTTATTATGCTTGTATGCCGCTCCAATGTGGTCTGTGGTATGTCATACTGTACTGCAGCTTTTCTGTAGCCCATAGATTTGCTAAGAACCGCATTAATAGCCTCTTTCATCCTTTCTGCCGACCAACTGCTTCTCAAAGTTTTTTTCTTGTAAGTACGAACCATTTTGCATAGCTAAAACAATAGATAAGAAAATAAATATGAGAAAAATTTACCTAACATAACAGGGAGCATAACGGGGACGGGGCATAATGGGGTACCCCATTATGCCCCGTACCTATGTCCCCGTTATGCCCCGATGTTTACTTTTATAATAAATCATCAATAACAAAATCAAATAAATATTTAAAGTATTTTCATCCTCAACTTGACAACAACAAAGAACTTAAGAAAACATAGGAATGAAACCATACAGTTATCATAAAAACTCACCTGTTTACAAGCAATTCAGTCACGACACAAAATTAGATGAAACGACGCGAAAAAATATTATTGCCTCTAAAAAATGAACGCATGCACTTTGCCCGCCAATCGCTTACGTACTGAGCGCCGATGTAAAATGGTCCCCCGACGGTGGATAAAATACGTGGCTACCGCTTGCGGTTGCGGCTACAGGGGGGGGACCCCGTTCTGCCCCGCGTCCCCGTTATGCCCCACGGTCCCCTACCTACCTACTTCTAAATAACTTTCTCAACCATTCTTCCATTTCATAAGCATTACCACGCTTTCAATTCCAATAATCGACTTATATTTGCACAATAAACGCGTGACTGAGAGAAACATTGTTCCAATGTTGGAAAACATTTGACGCGCGAAAATGGTCGTGCTCTTGTGCAATCATCGTGAATACCATTGCAATAAAGTTGTGGTTCGCGGTTTTGACAGCCTTTTTTAGATTTAGTAGGTAAATAAATAGGCTCATTACCTAACTAACATGTTTATACATATATTTGCTTTCTTCTTTTGAAATGTAGAACTCAGAAAACAAACATAATATTTCGTAAATGTCCACTAATTTTCAAGTCAGATCAAAATGCACATGCCGCATTACACCCACTTGTGGTCCTTAACCTTCCTTTGTTCAATTTAATACGGTCAAAGTTAAAACCAGTGGAGACAAAAGATACGGGTCATAAACGTGTTAAAAACGTGATAATTCAGCAAGCTGATATTCTGTTTTCCATTAAAAATTACAAGTTTATGGCTAGGTGGCTGTTTGAAATTTCCAAAAATTTTTAAACAGCTAAAAAACACAGTGCTTTATTTTAATACCACTCATGTGTAAATCATTTAGTAGGGCCGAGTATTTTTTTATATGTAAATAACAAATACCTAAGTGATTGTTTTAAGCAAAACCTGGCTTAAAAACATTGTCTCCAGAGATAACCTAACTAGCTCCGAACAAACATTTCAGTGTTTTGGGACAAACTTGATTTTAATAAGAAATCAAGAATCACTGGGTCGAGCAAATCAATGCAATCCGCCAAATACTTCGTAGTCTCTTCTAGATGGCAAGGTGTGAAAAAAACCTACTTCTTAAATGGCCAGTCTGGTCACACCCAACATTATAATTCTCTATTTATACAACATACCGTGGGCAGCTAGATGCACCAGTGGGCGAATGGTCGCTGCCATTTCGAGAGGTCCACACAGAGGTCACTCGCATTCCACGATCTGCAAACAATGATACATTGATAGTCCACTTACCGGTGGGTAAGTGGGCAGTAGGTGTACTGTGCAAATAAATCTGTCTTCTTAATCAGTTTGAACTTAGTTGAAAACAGGAGCAGGTAATTTAAGGAAACAAAACACAAAGTTTATCCGATTACCTGATAAATACACGAGTCGATTTCTATTGTAATATGTACCTAGGTATATAAAATATAATAATGAAGTAATGGATAAAGTAGCATTCTAATGGTGATATAATTTTTGAAATCGGTCCAGTAGTTTTCGAGTTTATTAGTTACATACAAAAATACAAATCTATCCTTTTTTAAGCGCTCGTGGCGAAGCTTGCTGAGACGTTCTTGATAGATCGTCGAAGTTAAGCAACGTTCTGAGCGGTCACTACTTGGATGGGTGACCGTAAGTGGCATTTTCATCTGAGCGCTTTCGTGCTTCGGAGGGCACGTTAAATTGTCGGTCCCGGCTTTTAAAGTCGTTAAGCCAAGACGGAGGCCTTTAGGCGGCCTAAAAACTCCGTCACCGGAGTTGGCCATTTGCTCATACGAACGAACGAACGAACGAACGATCCTTTTTTAAATATTAGTGTAGATTACACTGCTAGCAAAACAAAATATATAGGTATAGGTACTGTTAAAATTAAAGTTAAGTCTGGTATGCCCAAACGTAAGTGTTTAACATTTTTGTCTTTATAATTTGTATTTGTTAAAAAAAAAAATAAGCTAAAACTTGGAATAACTTTTAAGAATATCATTGCTGGATTTATGTCCATGTACGACGTGAATCATGGCAGTTCACAATACCAATAAATTAATTGAAACAAAAGAATCTTAACGCAAGTGATCTGTCAGTTTCCGTAAAAAATGTTCCTCGTAATAAAAAGAATAAGAAGCCTTAAATAAAAAACATGATTTTATCCACAAAACCAGCCATGATTTCCTCGTAATAAAGACATCCTCAAGATTAATCAATTATCCGTGAAAACTTAATCATAAAAAACCTTTTTCGTTTATTTCCTGTCTATAGCTTGAACTTCTTGTGATGTAACCAACATAACCATTTTATCGAGACCCTACTGTTGTGAAACTCTTCGAGGATAGTAGAGTCAATTTATTCTGGTCATAACTAAAGATGTAATAGTTAAAAGCAAAACAAGCAAAATATTTAAGACATTATGTAAGTGAGAACAGACTATACAGAATTCGCTTGTTTGGTACAGCGTGATTGGTAATGGACCATCACTTACAAATTGTTTGTTTCCATTGATACATCAAAATGATCGTAAAAGTGAAAGCAATTGTTATGACTACAGCTTGAACACTATTACACCGCAAACAATAAAATTTCTGTCGATTATTCTTTCAGTACACGAAAATATCGCAAATAAATCTTAGTCGTATTTTGAGTGATAGTGGATCTTTTACTTGCTTTGACGAGTCGCACTTTGATCGACCAACTCTCCCCTGGAGCTTAGTTTTTTAGATGTAAGTGGATCTTTGAAAGAATGCTTAGCCTCAAACAGTGTTTATTGCCCTGGTTTGCCTTAGATCACGAAAAACTAGGAGTAGAACCATCGAGCTCGTAAGACAATTAAATACCTACTTGACTTTCACTATAATTGCTATAGTGATAGTGAATACAAACAGGTTCAAAATATCCTGTGACACATGTAAATAACAATCAATTATTCTGTCGACAATCTATCGACGTGGAACGATTATTTCATAGATCAAACGACAGTCGTATCGCAAATGATAGTGGACACAAACCGGTCCAACGTCCGCGGATGCGTCGACGACCCGTCAGTGTCCGTGCCTATCCACTGTTACGATCGACCTGAATACACGACAATGATATCTTGCGTGCTGTGGCTATGTAGGCTTCGCTATAAAATAAGAAAATGCGTCTATTATTATGCCTTCATTTTGAAATAACAAAATTATTTAAGATTCCTCAATCCATTTTATTTTAGAAATACTGTTGGAAGCCTGCTGCCTCAGTTATTTTGTTGATGTCGTATTGAAAAACTAAAAACCGCTTTCCATCTTAGTGAGCCTGCCACGCCACACTTGACCACTATAATTTTTTTACAATCAATCAACTAATAGACATTTGCTCCACCCATCCACTTCTAGACTGAATTATTTGGATTGTTTTCAATCAACAATCGCCTGTGGTCATCGTTATTCCGGTAAGGCCGTCGTACACTGCGTCCTGGTGCTTTTTATGCCAAGTTTCTGTTTTACGTGCTACCAATTCCTATTTTTTTCCAACAATGCTTTTTATGATATACCGATTCCAACGTGCTTATTCTGAGTAATGTTGATTGCAAACGATTGATTACTCTGAAGAACAACTGATGCCCCAAGCGTTAAGAGATCATAATATTTACATAGGTAAGAGTTGAGGCAATTTCTTCGTAGATTTATCTAATGGTAAATTGTAATGGGCGTTAATACCACATCGTTTGGAAACACTTACGTGGCTTTGGGCGTAAATTAAGATAATTCGTGAATGGAATTGCGTGGCCAATTTCACGGTAGGGCCTACTTAAACATGTTTGTATAGTTACGTTTGTTTTTCATGCTGTATGATTTTGGCACTAATGACTCAATAGAAATATGAATGGAGGCTTGTAAAGACTCTCGTATGAACAATTTTGTAGTAATAACAGAGTATTAGCACCGACCCTATATGACCTTCGCTATTTAATGGAAAATGGAAATTGATTGAATCAATTTCTCTTGTAATTTTTGAGAATATTTTCAAATACCGCTTTTAATATACAAAGTAACTGTAAATACATTATTTATTTCATCTATTTTTACGTGCACTTAAAGTAATGTATAAATCATATAACGCAATTTTCTTAGATACTGTGTTTTCATCGAGTGTGAGTTTACCTATTAATTTAAACCACAGAATAAATAAATAGAACAAGTAAAGTATGTATTTAAACTCCTTTTTTAAATTAATGTGACCTAGTTAAATTTTATTAATAATTAAGTTAAATTAGTCATAGTGATTGCATTGTTATTGTTATCACTAATAAATTACATCATACTAACATTGTATTTTGAAATGCTGAAGTTACACATAAAAGGTTCTTTTACCATTCGAGTTATACAATAAGGTTTCAATTTTAATTATGTTTTGAAACTGCAGAGCACTTACACATCTTAACATTGTGAAAACAGCATTATCCCATTGAAATAAAATATTATGACACGTTATACTTAAGGTATGATGAATTTGTAACACATGAAGCTGCGTTGCTAAAGATGGGCATCATAAGCTAAGTATGGGTATAATTTTGCATGCTATTTGATACGTAACGTCCGTTCTACGGTCAATAAGTAGTCGGATAAGTAGGGACGTACTAAGGTAATGGGGTACTTCAATTTCATGAACTTGTTGATCGTCTTTGGTACATAATAATGTTGACAGTCACTGACGCACATGACTACATATTATGCGTCGTTGACTTACCTAACCGATGTATGCCCGTATGAGTTAGTGGCTAAATATGGTGACGAAGTATTAGGCCGCTAGGAAGCCTCTGTCATGGCTTAGTGGCTTAAAAGCCCTGACGGAGAAGGTAACTTTTTTTACTATACTTAATTGTTATTGTGATATTATATAATGACTCTTCCATTAATTACATAAAAAAGTTATAACGCTGCTTAATTTGGGGTTTATATAATTTGTTTTTTGTTGGATAGTGCTTTGTGAGTTTATCTACAATTTATATTTATTAGGCTCTTCTAATAAATAATATACCCTGACCCCCTTGTCTAAATAAAATGTACCCCCGCTATCGTCCTTAAGTATGTATATGTACCTACACAGTACCTACCTACACTAGTATTTCATACAGAAAGTTATTTGCCGTAATGACAAGTTGGGTAATGTACTATTTGTTTACGTAAAACGCGATGGGAAAAGAAACTAAAAACAAGTACTTTCTTGGAGCATTGTTTACCTAAAGTTCACACTAGTTACTTAGGTGAAATGATACTTGTTACACGTTAATACTTTGTCACAAATGTAATCGTTCGAAAACACCTCTGCGGCTCAGTGGGCGAAGGCCCGCCTGAGACGCGGAGGTTGCGGGTTCGATCCCCGCCACGGGACAAATGTTTGCATGTTCTGCAGATATTTGTTCCGGGTCTGGATGTTTTTCTATCTATAATATGTATGTATTTACAAAAAAAAAATGTATCTAAATAGTATATCAGTCATCTGGTTATCATAACACAAGCATTAAATTGCTTAGCTTGGGACTAAATGACGCCGTGTGAAATGTCCAAGAATATTTATTTATTTATTTGCTCCATGAAGGTGCTGTTAAGTATTGAAATGAAATGAAAAAAAAAAATGAAATATGATCACGACTGTATCTCAGGGAGCGGTAGACATTTCTTTAAGTATTGAGATTCAATTATACTCGTATTTATGTCTTCCTTTTCAGAAATTAAAAATATCAGTCAAATTTGGTTCATTAAGGAAAGAAAGACACTCTTTAGTTTCGAAATTAACCCGACTTTTATTTGTCAAAATGGTCATGTCCAAAGACAAGTTGCCACATTGTAAAATAATCTGAGGATAGTAAATTAGGACAAAAACGAATATATAAACTTGGCTTCAGTTTCACAAAACAAGCATACAAAAGACATCGACGC
Organism: Xanthorhoe designata; assembly: GCA_963582015.1. NCBI lineage: Eukaryota > Metazoa > Arthropoda > Insecta > Lepidoptera > Geometridae > Xanthorhoe > Xanthorhoe designata. Next base: position 3,612,954 of record OY757045.1, read on the forward strand.
GCTACGCTAGGCGATAATTAAGTCGACAATTTCGATATTCCGTGCGATATGTTCGACATTGGTATCGATTTCGTCACATTTCACCATTGTCGATAAACTGTGAGTCGGAGAGCACGTTCGTGTTATGAGGACATGTCACGATTGTGTGACGTAGAGAACCAATGCCTAAAAATATTACATTTACAGGAAAACGGACAAGACCGAACAAGAGTTAATCAAAATAAGTTGTCATTTGGCCATTTCGAGAGTGTTTTTTCCTTGTCACTCACATTTTACTTAAAAGAGCAACGTATTTAGAAGCTGTTTGGGCTCTAGTTTGCTTATAAGTAGGTACTTACATTATAAATAACAGGGTAAGAGTCGCTCAAGATTTAATATGAATCATTTATAACACTGCCTAACAAAGCCTATTGCATGACAATGTTAAATGTTGTTTTCAGTAAGTACCTAAGTAAGCTTTTCAGCAACGAGAGTAAAACCTACCTAACCTAACCTATACAATACAGTATGAGTCTTCATTGTAAAATCTACTGATTTCGACTTAAATTTCATTTTGCATGGACATGTGTTGTTTAGAATTGACGTAATAAACTTTTCAATATTCATGAGAGTTTTCAGAATTTTAAACGCTTTAAAAATTGAGTAGGTACCTACCTATAGTAAGAAAAAAAATTACCTTCTGCCTTCTTCAACACTATATAAGTAACTAGCTGCGCCCCGCGGTGTTACCCGCGGTGAATAGTTCCCATTCCCATGGGAATATCGGGATCAGAAGTAGCCTATTTTTTAATCCAGGGTGTACCTGGTACCTACCAAATTTCATTCAAATCCGTCAAGCCGTTTGAGCGTGAAAGAGTAACAACACACACTTACATACTTACACACACACAAACTTTTACCTTTATAATATTAGTGTGATAGTGTGATTTCACACGATAGACAATATCTATATTGCCTTTTATACTATGGCATTAATCTGTAAGCGGGTAATTAAAAAGTAGTAATAATAGTTTTTACAACTTGTGCGTTGTCCAGTCCAACTACCCGTAAAATAAATGCAAACAGTATTTTAACCAAGATTCTGGTATATCATACATAAAAAGGCGTGTTTTGTCGTAAAAGTTTTTTAGCAAGTTTTGTATCTCATTTTAAAAAGACTCAATTTAGTTTATAAATTGAAAATGTTTTTGTTTTAAAAGTCTTTGTTACCGATTAAATGTAAAACCGAATAATAACAAGAAAACCAGTTGTGCAGTCACATCTGCTGGTTTTAAGTTCCGGGTGCGATTCAATGATAACATTCAGTTTTAAGCCTTAAAAGTAAGGTTTATTATTCATAGATAGCGTGCATGCTTTCTTCGTTCTCTGCTAACATTGTAAGATGCCTGTAAAGGTATTAAGTCATTTACAAACAAGTTTGTTGAAAAGTTGCAGGATTATTTCTCTTACTTTTCCAACTATGTGTATTTATACCACAAATAAAGCACTAATCATAAAAGACCACATCCCGGCTATTGCGGCTTTTATAGAATAAAAAAAACAAAAACAGTTGCCATGCAACGAGATATCTGCAAGGAAACCGCTGAGATTGCGAAACGGGCTAGCAAAGGTGAAGGCGCCGCGCCAGTCACTGAGAGAGAGCGGCGAGCGCATGACGCTTGCGCCAACCGAACGACTATTCGAATTTTCAACTCTGAACGGACGCGCGCGCAAACCTACCGACCAATCAGTGCAACGACTGTACCGTATAAAGTCAAAAAGTGCCTGTGAATTTTAAAAACTAAGGTTACTAATAGTGTTGTGATTGTGTGCAACTGTCGATAACCCACGGAGATTGTGAGAATTTTTCTCTTTGACACACATATGACGTGAATAACGGTGCAGTGATCCGACGGTCGATCGACTCGCTAAAATCAAAGTGCTAGTGTATTAAAAGCAGTGTGCCGGAATTTTAACGGACTTGCCTAAGAAGAGGTAAGATGTTTACAGTTATGATTGTTGTATAACTTCGGTGGAGAAAGCTTTCCTAGAACTCTTATCTGTTACCGGATACTTTATTTGCATTTCATATAACTCAACTTGAACTCTCAAACTGCTTAAAATTTTACCAGCTGTGTTTATAGCGTCAACATTTAAAATTGAAGTTAATTGACTAGAAAGCTCAATACGGTTTTTGCTGTTTATGAGTTTAAAAGTAAGAAAAAACAAGCTCCTATGAGTTTTAGTATAACAATTGTACGTTTTTTAGAAGTAATGAATATTCATTATAACCGTTTAGCTTTTAAGTCTCGAACGAAAATGTGAGGGAAAACGTCTGCGGTACAGGTTCGCGTCCAGAATAAATAATGTACCTACAAGTGAAAAGGTCCCTGACTCATCTTACGTACGGCACTCGTGTCCGAAGCTTCTGTTTAGAATAAATTTACCTTCAGAATGAGCTTTGTTTTCGTAAACAATGGACCGAGATTCTTTAATTATTCCTTGTAGTCAAAAACTATCGATATTTCCGTGAAAGTTACAGCACTGTTTGCCTTTTGACATTTACCGCTTACTTTTCGAGTAAACGCATCAAGTGGGTAGACAAAATGTCAAGTTTTTTGCACAGGGTGGTTATTCGCTATGACCCGCGACGTAATTCGACAGAACGTGGCTCGTCACCGTGTTATCGCATTAAATTTTGCGCGTTAATGCAGCGTATTGTCGCATTACGTTTTGTTGGGTCATAGTGAATAAACCCAGCTAAGAAAATAATTACCATCGTTAGCAGGAGTCTATACTAGTAAGTTAGGTACCTATAAAGTTTTTTAATCTTATTGTAAAGTACAATGTTGTTTGTTTGTGTGAATCAATTCATCAATTTATTCCCTAGGGTAAGCATATTATATGTTTAGCAAAAAACATTACAGAGAAACTCAATCTTTTAATTCCAAGTCGGTTTTATTGCCAGCACATTAGCACATTGTTAAATCAATGAACTAACTCTATTAGTTTCCTTTATGCTAGCTTCCGTGCCCGACTTTGATCGCTAAGTACCATAAACTTTATCATCATCAGCCTATGGAAGTCCACTGCTAGGCATAGGTCTCTCACAAGGTACTCCACTTAGCCCTATCTTCGATTTTGCCCATGCAATTCTTAACAGCCTAGTGCTATTCAAACCGTCTAAGTGTACAAGGCTCCATACATAATAAACAAACAAACTTTCTCAACTGAACCATTTAAAATGAACTACTCAGTTGACTAATATAAGTAACTCTTCCACTTAGAAGTTCAAGATGTACATTCGCTCATAAAAATAATATATGTAATTGGAAACAAAAGACTGCGGGCAGTGTATGGAACAAACACATTAAAATAAATTGAGTAACATTATCAAAAGCTGCGCAACTCCACGGTGTCAGTGCGTGACGACATAACAGTCATGAAACGAGTACAATCGTACATAAATTTCAATATACGTAAGTTATATTAAATAATAAATATACCCAATAACACATTTTATACCTTCGCGACTTGAGCACATTTTTAGAATAGTTGTAAACAACAGAGGTTTAGAATAGTTGTAATGTTCCTTTGTTTGTAAGAAACTGTAATTCTAAAAATAACTGCTGGTCTTCAATATTTTTTTTCTTCTTCAATAACTATATATTTATGAACTGTACAGTATTACAGTGGTCTGTTTTACTTTGAAATACATAAATGCAACACTTTGTTTTGACGTTTCAATGGTATTGAAGATAATAATGGAGTGCAATAATGTCTTATTTGACACTTTTACATGGTCCATAGTTTTCAAGTTACAGCTTTACATTTAGCTAAACGTTTATTTTAATTTTGCACTTATCTGTACCTAGAAACTAGAAATTAGCAAGCAATAGTTATTATCACCTCTCAACGTGAAAGACAAGGACAGATGAAAAGTATTAGATACGTAAGATGCTTTATTTTCTCTTGCAATTTATTCTTATGAAACACTTGCGTTCAAAATAACTACGTATGAAATAAGAGTAAAAAAAAACAATTTGAAACTATTAGTATACCTACAGGGTGAATTTTTGAGACGGGACAGTAAGGGCAGGTACCTTAAACGTTATAGTTACAGGAAAACGTTTTTAGGAGACTATCCATAAATTTTTAAAATATTCTGAACTGCATTTACAGATTTTGGAAAAAATGTATAGTCAGCAAGAAAATGGTCATTTTATACAAAAACTTTTTTTGATGCCAATCGATCCTGTTTCTTATAAGGATCAAAAGTCTCTACAGGACCGACTGAGGTTTGAGTACTAGGAATGTCAGAAATCGCAAAAAACGTTTTCCATACATTTCGGTAAAAGAGCCAAACTTCTAAATTAGTCAAACTTTTTGTTATGGGTAGATCCGCTATAATCCGATAAAAAGAAAAAAAGGCTGGCTGAAAAATATCTATAGGTAAAATTTATTTTTAATTTCAAACTTCGAATTCGATTCGAATTCTTGGTTTATTTCAGTCTTTGTTATGTTTGTTATGAGAAAGTTTTAGATTGTTAGTTGCAATTAATTTATGTACTTCTTGTTAAAAAATGATATTTTGCGCAATTTATTTCGTAGATCATAAAAGTAGTTATTTTTGTCTGTGTCTAAAGTACAACATAATTAAAAAGATTTATTTATTATACGGTCTTGATCATATTTGAATTTTACTCGTATGAGTAGGTATATCTACTTATTGCTTCTTTTCTTAGATTAAAAAAATAAAAGAAATAAAAACAAGTATTTATGGTAAACAATACTAATAGAAAGACAAATTGCAATTGAAGTAAACATGGTTGTGTATATTTTTTTAATTTTGTGCCACGTCCATGAACTCATAAACTCATAAGTGTTTTGCATAGACTAGCAAATTAATAAAATTAGCGTAACAGTGACAACCAATTCGAAGAATGCGAATTACCATAGCTAAAGGCGATGAAAACAAGTGATATCATCCTGATAGATGCATAACATGCGCAGTGCAAAAATAGACTACCCTAAGTTTTTTTAATAAGGCTGGTAAAAAACAAATACCGCTGCAGCAGGCCTAGATTATTAGAACTGAAATAATAAGTTATTTTTGCAGTTAAATAAATAAATATCACTTTGACACTCTTGGACACACACACTTGGACATTTTTACACAGCGTCGTTTAGTTCTAAGCTAAGCAACTATGCTTGTGTTAGCCAGATGACTAATAAACTACTTAGATACAGTTTCTTTTTGTAAATACATTTTTATAGATAGAAATACAGTTATGCAATATGTAGTGGACTGCATGTTACTTATGATGATTATGATGCAACTGAAAAATCTTTAATTTTTTCATTCTGACGTATTATAGACAGCATTAAAGGAAATAATAAATAAAAAAATATTGTATGCAAGAGTTATTTTTCACGCATCAATATTAATAATTAATTATTGTTTGGATCAGTTGAGCTACCTATAGATCGTTTGTAACGATCCTTACAATAATTTGTTGTAAATGAATAATTATTAAATATCTCCTTCTTTCATATTTCAACACCAAATTTTTTATACGTTTTATACCAATTTTACAACTTTAACAAAAGCAAACACCGTGGCACTATATCACCCTATCTCAAGAATAACACAACTTCTTATCTTTTAGACATACCACCGAGGTATCACAAAGGCCTTAAGTTAATAAATGTACAAATATTGGGGCTGGAAGCTCCGGGTATGCACAGGAATGTACTAAGTAATATTCATTTCTATTCTCTGACTACCTCCTTAGACATCTTCAAAAGGATCTAAAAATTGCATTAAGATCTGAAAGAAATGTCTACCGCTCCCTGCGATACAGTCGTGATCATATTTCAATTTTTTTTCATTTCATTTCAATTCCTTATTACTTATAAGGAAATTTCTTAAAGAAGTTACATAATTAAGGAGATTTCTTATGAAAGTTTTTAAAAGGGTTTCAAGTATTTATTACTAAAAACTAGCTTTTATTGTTGGAATCAATTTATAATGAGTTTCGATAATTTTTAAAATAATGAGACTCAGGAAATTGTGTGTGTAGAATCCCAAAAATGTATGTGATTATCCAAATTTATTTTCTTTCTGTTAGTATAATAACTAACTTCTCATTAAATAAGTAAAAAGCTTAAGTAGATAAACAGTTTTCTCCGCCGCTAAAATACTGCTAAACGGAAATAACAAATTAATATTTTATCACCGAACCGGGAGTCGAAGCCACGCCTCTTCCTTTATAGCTTTAGTCAGTTAAGTCCAGAACATTGATGGACATTCTGGTTTTTTATCTTGACCCCATCTTTATAAAAACTTTAACCTCGTGATATTCGTCGAAAAACATTATCGGTCTTATTACAAAAAACGACTTGAAACTAGGTTTAAACCAGAACTATGTAGTCTAGGGTTTAAAGTTAGACAGAGGTCTAAACCGTTTCTTATTACAAAACGACGAGTAACGAAGGTTTTCTTAAACCTGAGATCAACCTAGGTTTAAATAATATGCACAGATTAAACGAAAACTTATGTAAAACCATTCGTTCATTTCGGTTCGCTGGCCACGTCTGAAGCTATTTTATGTCAAAAATGACAGTTTCTCTGTCAGTGTCAGCTTAAAATAGCTATGCGCGCGAAGTCTGAAAGTACCATTTTACCCTAAGAAGAAGGATTTTACCCGGGGTGAAAAGTAGTGAAGTGAAGCCCGGGGGTTTTCCCCGTAGCTTCAACTAAAACCTTTGCTCTACCAAGATTCAAGAAGAAGAATATCTAAATAAACTGGATATACTAAAAAAAACGAGCTGAAAATTGAAAAAAAAAAATTTATTTGTTATCTCATCTTAGATAGTAGGTAGGTAATAACTAATAAATAACACATCATTACATACATCATATTGGATTTTATTACCTGTACATTAATTGAAGAAAATCCTTTTCTATTACCTAATATAAACTTGACCACCATCAGCATTTATTTTTTTACTCTAATGTGAGTACAGTCATAGCGCCAATGACTGTTGGAAAATTCGCTATTGTGCGGAACTTCCCCATGGTCTCCTCTTGTTGGTTCGAAGTTGCAGGCATTTTTATCCATCTGTGAGACTTTCGCGCAAGTATTTCTGCAACTTTTTTGCAAGTTTTGCTGACTACAGGTTGTGACACTTCATGTAAATCACCAGTATCGTCTTGAATCTACCAATAAAACAAGGAAGTATCAGTAAATTTGTTATTTTACCTACCTTCTTCAATAGAATAATAATACATATTTTCTACGTACTTCGTGGCGTGCCCAGTTGCGTAGCGCGCAAACTACTTGCAATTCCGGGCTTAGGGGGCATCCTCGAGGATCCTGCGACAAGTTCTCCCGCAACAGGTCCACGATTTTTTCGCCAAAGCGTTTTGTAAATCTATACTTATAACGGAAATCTTCGTCACTCATATCAAAGGGATTGATTCTATGACGATGAGTATGGGGTCGTCGTTGTATGGGCGTCTCCAGCATTTCCAAATCAATGAGGTCAATCCTGTCCAAATCCATTTTTATTTAAAAATCACAACACTCACTTTACATTACAACAAACAACAAAACAAATTTGACATTTTGAGGTTAGTACCAAAGATAAACTAGGGGTCTCGGAGGTTTATCTCTAAACCACAGACGAACCATGGTTTAGTGCTAAAACTTCGTTTTGGAATAACGTTTTTGTTAGACCATGGTCTATACCGAGGTTTAAACCTAGACTATCTTTAGACATTGTTTTGGAATAAGGTAGTATTGGTTTTGCCGACTGTTGGTAGATATTTGACATTATTTCCATGACAAATATCTACCGACAGTTAGCAAAACCGAAGACAGATAGGTTATTCAGACTGGCCGTTACCCACCTTATCGGGTCATGGAGTTTTATGCCGTCTGAAAGCCTTCATCAGGCAAACAGTAAGGCACTAGATACGTCCCTGTCTTTGCACCTAAACTTTATCTAACATGATGTGTTGAATACTTGACCTTGGTCTTTGACTCTAGTGTGGTGCTTGACGTGATGTAAGTCCTTAAAACGTACCTAACTTCGCAAAACAGTAGGAAAAACTCAAATCTGTACTTTACTAGCATTTTCCGGCTTTTTTTCTGTTTTAATAATCGTCATAAATCATCACCTTGTGTATTTAAAACACTATTTAAGTAATTATTACAACGTAATAACTAAGAACAATAGATTTTAATGTTTTTTATCGAGATTTTTTACAAAAAAATAGACCTTCATAAATAAAAAGGTCAAGAACGATTTTTGTTATTATGTCCATTTCCAAATGTCAACTCTTCCAATGCATAATCAGAATTCAATTATATAAATAAAAAAAAAACAAACAATTCTGATTAGATAAGTATAAAAAGACAGTAGTTTTGTGCCTATTTCAGATACCTATTTATAAATCGTTCTCAAGTAAGTGCGAATGAATGAATGAAAATACTTAATGTAAACCTCTTAAAAAAATAACAAAGAAAAGTATAAACAAAACACTTGATTGTACGATGGGCAGTCTTATCGCTTAGAAGCGGTCTCTTCCAGACAACCTTTGAATGGGGAAAGAATGTAGTAACAAGTTTTTATTTATATTAAACCAGAAACGAAAGAAACAATGCTAAAGTCCCGTTGTTCATCACACTACGATCTATGCAGAACCTGTTTTCTCACAAAGGAATACTCAAAGCCTCGTTTTTCCAACAAAAACGTGTTCTAAACCGCAACTACCTAAAAAACAGGATTCTAAAAAACTTGAAAAAAGATAAGGATGGTTTTTCAAGTGTTTACGTGTGACTTGGAGCGTGAGTCAATAAGGATATGTGACTTGATGTTTTTCTATGTATCTTGTATCTCCTGATACAGCCTTCTTTCTATAAGTAGTTTAAATATTTGTTTCCACCCCACAGAGCTTTTTAATCTGCGGTTTTATTAAAGTTGATAACAGTTAGTGACGATTGTAACTTATGCGCAGAAAAGCTTCAGACTCAAAGATGGAGGCTCAGATATTCAAGATAGTTTAAGGATATTTAAGGGGTGGTCGGAGGTTCGTCCAAATATAAATTTGCTAGATGCCAATTTTAAGGAACTTGTTGTAAATACCTATAACTTACACAGTCAATAAAATTCTTAAACTGTGAGACCAAGTTGAGATTTTATTAGTAGGTAGGTATACTCATACTGCAATTTTAGTTTAAGCGAAACGCTCTGATAAGCATTCACATTTTAGTAAATGTTTATTTGAAATTTGACAAAAATCCAGTAACTAGTTTGAAGCAGGTATTTAGCAAGCCTTTTTAATTTATGAAACAAGTTTTAAGGTCTAAAATAAGAAAAATAAAACAGAACCAAATACATTCATAATTTATAGCTATTTATGGCATAAACATTGTCTTTTATAGATATCTTAAAACTAATATACTTAACGTTTTAAATAAACGACATTTATAACATGAAGTTTTTTTCTGAAACTTGGAATGTGCCTACATAGTTTTATAATCTGGAATAACACTTAGACTACTTTTTTTCAAAGTACCACGCGAGCGAAGCTGCGGGCAAGTAAGTTTGTATAATTAGTTGTTTAAGAAAACTTAGATTGTATACAATTATTATTTATTTTATAGTCTATGTTTTGTCGTAGACATGTTCCATTTAATGTTTTATAGTCCTTCAGAATAATTTAATCAGAATCACCTAGAAACGTACAGGGTACAATATCGTGAGGCGGCCCACACTCGCCCACATGTTACATTAAGGGCACCGTAATTGGAACACCACTTTTCTTTGTTGTACAGTCACCTTTAAGCTTGCCTTCAGCTTATAGCACTTATTTGGCTGCATAAGAATCATTTGTTCTGGTAAGTAAGTGCGTACGAGCAAGTGGTATATGGTGACGGATTTTTTAGGCCGCCCAAAAGCCTAATACGTCATGGCTTAACGACTTTAAAGGCCTGGCTGGATTGACAATTCAATGTGCTCTCTAAAGCACGAAATCGTTTAGCGATTATTGGTTACATTTTAAAAGGTCTAAATTCATATCAATAATAAAAAAAATCTTACGAGAAGCCACTGTAGTAGTTTATTGTACTGCGCAGGCGTTAGACAATTGCAGTCCATTATAGTAAACGTATTTACTTGCTCTTGAAATTCGAATTTAAGTGAACTCTATTATCTTGACGTTATATCAAAAAGAACCCATTTAACCAAAAATGAAAAAAAAAATGAAATATGATCACGACTGTATCCCGGGAGCGGTAGACATTTCTTTCAGATCATTAGGCAATTTTTAGATCCTTTCGAAGATGTCTAAGGGGGTAGTCAGAGGTATGTCCAAATACATACATATTTGGTACATGCCCACTTTTTGCAGAAGTTAACTTTCCATACGTGACAGGTTGCAAGCCCATCGACGCTATTAGAGAGCCAACTGGTTTCCTCACGATGTTTTCCTTCACCGTTATAAGCTCGTGTTAAAGCGCATATAAATTTTTCGATGCGAAAAGTTCATTGATGCACGGCCGGATTCGAACCCACGACCTTCGGATCGAAAGTCGAGGTACTAATCCACTTGACCAACACGGCTTTTTAACACCCATTTAACCATTGATAAGATATTAAGCATTACCAATTAATGTACTTGTACAAGTTAGTTTAAAGTTAAAAATTACCTCACTGGCCCACTGCCATATTTTGATCACGGAGTACTTAACCTAGAAATAACTTAAATCACCTTGTCCAATTAGCAGTCAAACTTTCAAAGTAAACAAAATGAAACACGAATGAATAAATGCACTCGGCTTCAAGGTCGAAAATAAGAAGTAGAGTAAATTAAGTGAATCCAGTTGGAATAATGAGGCTATAAATTCTGACGTTTTAACTGGTAAGGCTTTCATGATCAATGGATGGTGATATTTTGTAGACACTTGTGTCAATTCAGATGTCTCCAAAACTAAATCAAACTAATTTGACAGCACTAAAAATGTTGCCGTCCCTTTTATAAACTGTGGCACAGTGGGCGGAGGCTCGCCTGAGACGCAGAGATTGCGGGTTCGATTCCTGCCGCGGGAGAAATGTTTGCATGATCTGCAAATATTTGTCTCGAGTCTGGGTGTTTTCTATGTGTAATATGTACCTATGTACAAATAAAATGTATATAAGTAGTATATCAGTCATCTGGTTACCATAACACAAGCATTAAATTGCTTAGCTTGGGACTAAATGACGCTGTGTGGAATGTCCAAGGATATTTATTTATTTATTTATAAAGATTGAAATAAAAGGATGACATCAATTATTATAGTGCTGTCAAATTAGATTAGTTTCTTACCTAGTAGGTACCATTTAAAATTTAGAATGTTCATTTTATTCATAGGAGGAAATTCATTGCCTTATTTTACTCATTGAATCTTGTCTCATTCACAGATTTAAAACCTAAAGATTTAGAAATATATTTACTGAAACCGACAAGGATAACTGTTACTCATAATTCCACTAGTTTCTAGCTTTTTATAGGTATATAATACGTATAAATGTTGTAGAAAACTAAATGGCAATAAAGAAAATATTAAAGAGTGCGATTGCATGAAAGCCAGTGATTACCCATCAAATCAGATTTTCGGTTTGAATCGCGTGCAATCGTGGTTTTATAAAGTCGTGAGCGCTACAAAACTTTGAAATCCACTCGTTGAAGCGGGCAGTTGGACCTCGGAGCGACCTCGGCTCAACCTCGCTACCACTTCACCGCTCCAATGCACCAATCACCTCCAAATATAGATTTTTTTTATATTCCTTGTCGCGATAGGCTTTTGTATTTCAGCATTTTGTAGAGTACGTAAATCGGAACGTTGAAAGTGGTGCAATTCGAATTTTAAATTGGTCTATCTGATTCGTTCTAGATTGTCTTTGGAACGCGAATTTTGCTCAGCCTACTTTTTATGGCAAAACAAGTATCGTTCAAACAAACTTTACCTACTTTTTTTGGTATAGAGTTTTTTAATGATTACATTACACAAGGAGAAAGCTTATTAAGCAATATTTGATGATTTTAACCCTTTTGACTTATACATTCAAGCAATATTCGCTTTGAATAAACCATATTTATAATTTTGTGGTTAACCTTAAGGAAAATTACTACGATTTCATGCCAAGTGAGCAAAGTGGCGCTCAAGGAAAGTCTAGCTAAATGCACACTTCTTAGATCAAATAAGGACTGTCTCTGGTCGCCAAGAATGTAACTTATAAACTAAAAAGGTATAGCTAATTCAAAAAAGCTTTTATTCTAAACCTAAAATGTAAACATTTTGTCTTAACTTTGAAACGTTCTCCAAAGACTACGAAAGATAAAATATTTTTTGCCGTATTTACATACTGAGACAGACCTATTGACCTTTCTTATAAAACTGTCACGATGATGTCAGGTGACTTAGATACATTAAACGTGAACTCAAGGATAATGTCCTACCTATACTGAGACTGTAATTGCATTTAATATATCCCTTTTAAGTAGGTACCTACTTATTAATCTTATCGATAAATAGCATAGAAATATTATAAGTAAGTCTTACTTAGGTACTTAATAGCATAGCAATAATAATTTACCTTATTTGAATCATAATTTGCTTACTTTGTAAGAACGAAACGTCACCGCGTAATATTATAATTTGTCTAAATTGATGTACCTACTTACTTTATTTAGCAAGACCACTAACATTGTAGGTACAAGCCAGAAAAAAAATAAGGTTAAGGGGTAAACTGTGAACTCTTGTATTGAAATAGTGATTTTTAAAGATTTTACGCTTAAACGACAGTTACGTAATCGGATTATAAAATACCGGTTTTTGAAACTTGATGTCAGAAGAAAACATTTTATAGTATCTATAATAGAAAGTTTCTACAGAAAGGAGTACTATTCTTAAAATACTTGCAAAACAATGAAGTTGAACTTTCAATAGGCATTGCATCACTGCCCTCGGTTAGTCACGACCTTATCTTGGCTGCCATTTACTTACATTAATATGGATCCGTTGCGGGAATAAATTGTGAGCTGGTTCAGCCTTACTACGATCACTTATCGCGATTCATATTCACCAATTGACTTAGCAAGTCTCACGGCCAGTCTCAATAACCTATCTTTGGTATTGCTTACTCACACGACTGTACCTAAGTGAAAAGACATGGCAAAAGATTCATTACTCTGGAAGTCATGTCTGTAAATAATAAGGTTAGTTTTCACAATTGACAGAAATTAAACGCTTAAACACAAGAGAGTTACTTTAAGCAGTACAAGATTACCATTTAATACTATTTCAGCAATCAATTACTTACTTATTCAAGATTGATCAAGATCAACATTTCACTATAAAATGTAGCGATATAAAGACAGGTTCCCTGCATTTTAAATGTAAGAATATCCGATCAGACCTTATTAGGGTAGGTAGAGCTTATTAGATATTATAAAACAAGCTTTTGTCCCACTGCAGGGCAAAGGCCTCCCTTTCCACTCGTCCAATGTGGACAGAATGAGTCAAGTTCATCTCTCCACCGCAATTCTAACATAGTTTTTCTAATAATACAATTACTTATCTCTGTATCTTGTCGATCTTGTTTGATAATTAAGATCTCGATAACCAAGCATTGTCGATAAAACCTTAGTAGGGTCTTCTGCTTACCATTATTTTATTAGTTGAAAGACAGTAATTGATTTTCATTGCGGAGTGCCTTCGAATAAAAAATATGGATGGAATAATAAGCTCTTCTCAGTCACGAATCTTCAATAAAGTATTGCGATGCAATTGTTGAGCTTCGGTTACGAATGAAGTTTTATTGAACTTTCTAAACAAGATACTATTTATAGTTAAAGTTTTGATGTAGGTACCTCTTTCCACTCCTTTTTATGAATACCACATGAATACCTATCTAGGGTTTAGGTTTCTAAATTCATTTCGAGATTTGTGGAGTGGACGAATTGCCAAAATCGTAACTTGTTACGACTAACTTTAACTTTTTTTTATTGTGAAGGCTTTTTCTTGCTAGTAGATATAATCACTCATACAAAACATTGCCATCTAATATTCAAAGTAATATTTCCCAAAAGCGTATTAAGATGACAATTAAACATTAAGATTATTTACGACTTCTCTACTACTTTATTAACCTACTTCGTATAATGCATTGAGAAGAGACGATGAATAGTCAGAACCGCAGCCAATCCGAAGTGTCACTCCAACACAATAGTATTTAAAAATTGCCTACACCGCCGAATTTCAATGCATTTCGAAAGTGACCGTAATTTGTATGGAAATTGTCGAGCACTTACGTGTTGTCCCAAAGACCTTGTTACATGTTTTAACTAAAAGTGCAAAGGTTTGGGATGTGTTATGCTTACCTCATAGCCATGCAGTCTCCTCTTTTGGTAACATCCTATACAATTTCATTAATTGCGCGAAAGTTACTGAGTTGGTGTCAACTAAGAATAGGTATTTGGACAACTGAACCCTGTGGATTGTATGTTTCAATTATTCCAGCTATAAAATCCTTGGCTCTAAACTTAGAAAAGATACACCAATAAACTTTTAGACTATGCACCATCATAGTGTAGTCAATTGATTCCGTAATACGGATCACCTATTTCCCAGGTGTGTCATAATGAATAGGGGTCATTGTCCCTGCCAGGTCTGGTAGAAAGTTCCAAAATAATGTCAACTTCCTATAGCAATTACAAGGTGTGCTTTCTTCTCTACAAGGCATGATTGTAATACAAATATTGACAACCTCGAGTAAACACACAAAGCGATAAGTATACTTGTTTTGTTTTCAAGTTTATACTATTTTTTATCAAGTTTTTCATTTGTTTTCAACTTTTAGTCATCACGATTGACTATGGAATAAATGTGACGACAAACTTGTCGTTTCATGCAATTTCTCCGATAGTCTTTCACTAATTACAAAATTAAATGCACATAAGTAGTATTAGTATAGCGTGCACTTGACAATGAAAAAATAAAAATGTAATAACTTCCTGAAAAAACGTTGCGTAACCGATTGTGTATAAATCAAGACGTCATACTGTTTCGTTGAGCGATTTTTTATCATATTTTTGCGTGTTTGCCAATTTGTAAATGTATTTGATATGATAACGGAAAATGATTTTGTAAATGTAATATTAAAACATTTCATTAATGCAATTTTTATGTTCTTTCCCTTCTTAGTGATACAGTGCAACTTTAAATTTAAATATTTGTTTACTGTTATTTTAATATGAGGTACTTAGGTACCCATTGTTTATTACTAACAAAATATAGCTGAACTTAGCCCGTGAACTTTGGCATAAGAACAAAACTCGTTATAATTTGACCTGTTAACCAACATTAAGTAACTACTTGAAAACTCAAGACAGCTTAAATGATATTAAAACTGAGTACCTACCAGTCAAGGCCTCAGTTTAAAAGTGACACTTATTTGACACACATACACACTACTTAGTTAATATAAGCAGTTAGATGCAATTAAATGAAAGTAGTCACGAAAATAAATGTGAGAAGTTAAACTTAACCGTGTTTTGTAAATTATTCAAATCTCGACTTTTTTTAAACGGTCTATGATCGTTTGTTACAAGATGGCGGCTATTATAGAAGCATCGCTTTAAGATTCTCTGTGTGGATGACAGCTTTTGCCTCAATTTTGAAATACGGGACCCTCGTTCGTTTGCTAGTTTGAGTAAGTGGCTAACTCTGGTGACGGAGTTTTTTGTTTTTACGTTACCCTAAAAAATGGCGATCTATTAGCTACTTTAAGATCTTACCAATTAATTGAAATATGAATAATAAGATACTCATCAAGATGCCATGCGCTCAGTCGATGACAGCCGAGGCACGCTCTCATGAAATTGCTCACTGATGTGTTTAATGTATGCATGGTCCAGTGAATTGTTTTTCCCTTACAGACATTGGTCATTCGAGGTGATTTATTTTTTAGGCTTTTCAGCAAAATGACAAGGGAAGTTCCGGTAAACCAATTATTTTTTATTTGTATTTTTTTACACTATTATTGTAACACCATTGACGAAGGAAAAACCAACATCAATAACAAATTACACGAGACCAATAGAAAATGTTCGCGTTCGTAAATATCACAGAAATATCACAGGTATTTTTTCTGTTTAGACTAGTTACAAATAATTATTCACACACCGGTTTGGTGAAGCTGATCAAATATTGCCGTACACTCACTTGCTGCACTACACATAATATGTTACCGCCTACGTTATTAACGCGAGAAGGTCATGTTTTGGCCGATTAAACTCAATATTTCAAACACGCTAGATTTATCGGCCGACACGCTTTTCTTTAGACGAAATGTCAATTATGATAGAGGCACTGTAGAAAACTTAGATTAAGTTTGGAATCAACTTTGAATAAGATTTTAAACTAACAATACGAGTTAGGCAACCATTATGCAATTTATTGAAAAAACCAGAGATTTTTAAAAGTGTAATACACATCAAAGTAATTAATAAGGTATACAAAGTTATGTCATTAAAGTTTACGAACATTTTGTTTTATTAAAATAATTTTACCATGATTTTCACAATTATTATACCTTGACATTTACCATAGTTACCATTACCATTTTTTTAATGCACAAACTATTCAAAAACATTAAAAAAGAATTATTCAAATCGGTCCAGCCATTTTCAAGCTATTGAGTGACAACGGAATAGGTTTCATTTTTATATTATAGATGCAAGGTTTTACGGTGTACGTACATGTATGGCATTATAACACCATATAATACGTTACGACATTTGGTGAAATCGGAAAGCTACGCGACATCTATCGATGCTTTCTACCTCTGAATCCGGTAGGCTGTTTTATAAAAGATGATTAGAATTAAATAATGTTACATAATCTAAATTAATTTATGTTATGGTTTTGTTAAGTTGATTTATTGATGTGAAAGGTACCTTTTAATATGTCTAAGGTGGAGTAGGAAATAATTAATAAAAACTAATAAATAAAAAGTATTCTCATACGTACTTACTTCAATGAAGCTAATTCGTTACGTATTAATTATAATAACGAGATAGGGTATTCTAAATAAAACCTAGATATAAAACTTAACATTTGAAAGAAAGAAAAAACTTTATTTTGTCATTACTTATTACAATTACTTATAGGAAGCACATTACATATAAAAGGAGAAAGAAAAAACAAGAAAAATGACAAAAATGGCTACTACTCAGCATGATGCTTCGGCAGGAACCAAGGAACCTGCCGGAGCGCTGGTCTTCCGTAGAGTAAACACTCCACATGTAAATGATCAAATAAAAAGACTTAGTGGACTGTATGACTCAGGTGCTGTATTCGAAGAACAGAGGTGCGTTATCGTGTAGTGTTCGCGGATACCTTTATGAAATCCTAAAACAAAATGATATACCTACATAGGTACAGTAAAAACTCACATGCTGAGGAAATGCACTGCCATCATAAATGTCAATCATTGTAACGTCTTTCTGTTCAACTGTCTGACCTCCGTGTCTCGTCAAACATCGAAGAGACAGGTTGGGCCATTGTTACAAGAGAATAAATAAAGCAGGTTTGGAATCGCTCGTCAGGTGTGGCAGGCATTTGTTTATTTATCGGTATAGATCCATACAGACGAATACATAACATGCATGTTTTTGTATACAATACATCAATGTATATTGTATGGCGAATAGAAAATGTATTTTGAATTTGACACCTTTGCCGGGGAGACTTTTGCCCAGCAGTAGGACGATATAGGTTGAAGAAAAAAAAATTATTGTCTTTAAATTTAGAAAAAGAAGAAATAGCAAGATTCTGTATATGCGGTCTGAATCAGTAAAATATTATACTGTAATATTTTTATGATAACTTAGAAAATCAAACAGAAATGTTCAGTATAATACATAGTACTTATAGTATTGTTAAATTATCTACTACTATTATTTACTCCGTTTTTTAAATTAGTAAAATAATAAATTTTATTCAGTGTAAGAGATTTATATAAATAAGTAAGCAATAGTTTACAAGAAAAACAGAAAGTTACCTACATTCAATTATTTCTATGATCATATCGAGAAAATCGTAACTAACCCAAACGTGTACAACTTTATGTTTGCTATTGAATAAGCCTACTTAACAAATTGTGAAAACGCAGTCAATAAACTCCATCGCCATACGCAGCTACGCAGCTATATACATAAGTAAACATGTACTTATATGACAAGACGTGTACTTACGTGAAAACTTCGCGTGCAAGCTATGTGAGATTTCTTTTAACATTCAAGGAGAGACACTGGTCGCTGAGACGTTCGAAAGCTATTGATCGGGACGATATGGTACTTATAACAATACTGCACTTTTTTATCATTCATAGTAGGTATCATACTCAAAGTAACAATGTACACATCAAAATAGTTCGTATGACAAACTAATATTTCACATTTGCGTTCAACATTTACTTACACCAAAAATATGCAATGAATAACAGTCATTCTTTTCTGATAAAATGTATTTGCTACTTTGTATCCAATGACCTTAATTTTAACACATAGTCTTGATCATCTTTTTATGCTAACTAGAGCTCCCCACAACATCAAATACTATGTAAGTATAAGTAAGTACTTAAATCATAATGAAATGAGAACATAATTTTCATTACTGTGAATAAATTATGTTTCAGACCAATACGAGTATCTATGACTTTATTGGCGACCTTAAATACTTTCCATTTATATAAGAAATATATACTTCGTGGTTCTATATTGGGTCTTCATTCACATTAAATTCAAATTTGATATGCATTATAAACACCAAACTTTTTAGTTATAAACTTTAAAATATTTTTATTGAAATACCACATCCAAAACAAAACGGCATTTGTACAACAGAACCACCAATTAACTTATAATAGCATGTGCCGCCGATGGGAACGCAGACACCGTTGCACAACTGATAATCGACAATGACACAATAAAACTCTATGTGGTTGTAATACTTTGGCACGAATTTTCGATATATAAGTTCCTATGAGCTAGTTCCTAACTTTGTTGACGAAGTTTTGAGGCCGATGTTTGGACGCGGAGGTTGCGGGTTTGATCCCCGCCATGGGACAAATGTTTGATTTCTTTTGCAGATATTTGTTCCAGGTCTTGGTGTTTTTCTGTCTATAATAATATGTATGTATTTACAAAAAAATATCTAAGTGGTAGGGTATATCAGTCATCTGGTTACCATACACAAGCATTATCTAAGCCTACCTATGCTTAGCTTGGGACTAGATAACGCCGTGTAAAATGTCTTAGGATCTTTTAAAATTCTATTTTGAACGCGCAAGAAATCTACACCATGAGCGGCACACGTTGATTATGTTACCTACCATAGATCCAATAAATACAATAAACCTGAACTTGATATAAATCTAAATGTTTGTTTTGAACTAAAATAGAGTTTGTTCTTGAACTCAAATGGAGTTTCTGTTATTGGATTTTGTTTGAACTTTCATAGTTTCAAAGTACGGAAATATAAAGCGCATTGCTGGCACGGAGTGAACTTGAAAAATTCACCTTGTACCTTTACAAAGTCTTTGTGACTTGCCGTTGCACGTGATTGTAAATCTATCCATAGTTTTGGTAACTTTTATTAATCAATAAATTAAAGTTTTCGAATTGAAATTGCTTTAAGTTCAAGCTACATTTTATAAATTGTGCAGTAAGAAAAGGTATTGTTTGAAGTAAGAAAAAATAGTATCTAGGTACTTATTGTTTTGTACTTAATTGCAATTTATAAGATTATGTTGCGGAACCGCTTATATTACGATGAGTTTTTTGCAAAAAGATGAATTAAAGCATGTTTATGCCGATTGTATAATATTATGTATTAAACCCTAGGCGCTTCTTAGATCATATACAAATCAGATATAACAAAAATTGAAACTCGCAAACTTGTTAAAACATTTAATTATACTTAGGTAAATTTAATACTTGCACACTAAATACTTGCAATATTTTTTTCTTTCAAATATTACGTTTGCCTAAATTAAGTTGCAGTCTGTCGGAACATTATTTATTACAAAATCTCGAGCATGATTTCGGAGCTGCAAGACTTCTTAAGAATGATGCAAGATCGCGATTCCTGCCCAGAAGCCGCAATAGATTGTAGCAACTTACCTAGATTTAAGTCTTTGTGTCTTATTCTTTTAAATCTAAATAGCTACGTTAGGCATTTTGTAAACGAATAAAACGAAACAGATAGCAAATTTATTTACAGAAACTGAACAACTACATTTTTACATAACTGTACCAAATACAGTTAGAACCAGTTGAGCCACCTAAGGATCGATCATATACGATAACAAACGATCTATAGGTAGCTCAACTGATCCAAGCCACTGGACATCAGATGGAAGCGTACCTAAGACACGGCAGCGTTGCCGCGCTGAACTAAATAAACAGATTAGAACTCTTTATCCTAAGTAAGATTCTATACAATATTTACATCTAATTTGGTAGCGCAGTGGGTGAATACCCGCCTGAGACGTGGAGGTTGTGGGTTCGATCCCCGTCACGGGACTAATGTTTGTATGTTCTGTAGATATTTGTTCCGGGCCCGGGTGTTATTCTATCCTTACTATGTCTTTACAAAAATATGTAGGTATCTAAGTAGTATATCAGTCATCTGGTTACCATAACACAAGCATTACGTTGCTTAGTTTGGGACTAAATGACGCCATGTAAAATGTCCAATATTAACTTTTATTTTATACATAAAGATTCTAAAAAATCTTTTAAGCACAAAGACTTGCCTTTTTACGCATAATAGTTACATTAGCTGTGCGGCTTTTATTAGTAAGTACAAGTATATAGGCATCTCTTATTTAGGTTACGTAACCTAAATAACACATACGTATGTGGGGTACATAATATTCTGAATAAGTTTTTGTTCGGCGAAAGGAAAGTTTTTGACCTTTGAATATAAATTATTCCTTACGAAACTTGCATAGAGCACACGCGATCTACATTATCCACTGACATATCGAGTTATAAGCATAAGGCATGTTATGAATTCCTAGCACGCATATGAAAATAGGCGTTAAACCAATAAATCTCATGAAAGTGCCAATTGATAGACCCACTCAGTAAACAAACACCACCGACAAACAGGTCAAGCAAAAAACATCTTAATTACCGGACCATAAAGTACACTATTAATGCATTTAAAAGAGAAACTGCTGTAAAAACTATTGAGGTTTGCCCGTGTTGGAATCTAGACTCCTGCCTTGTCAGCTTATTCAGTTGTGACTGATTATACAGTTACCGTACGAGATGACTATAGGTATGCATAATCAGACATCTTTGATTGATAAGAAAGTGTGTTTTGATGTAAAATTCAAATAGTATGCTAAATTGAATGGTTTATTGAAAACATAGAAAGTGCCAGTAATGGTAGGTGTGAAAAATTGATAGATAATTGGAATTGCAATGAACAGAAATGATTTACTAAATTTTTGAACCGATAGCAGTTAGAAGAATAAAATTATCGTTAAAATTGAGTAATATTTATTCATTCAACGTGGAAAAAACTATTATTGAACTTTCATGATGCAAAAAAGTGTGTTGAAAAATGTTTGAGTTCAGTAACGCATTTACCTTCTTCCAATATTACAAACGTTCTGATATCATGAGCCTTAATGCCTTTCATTCATCAAACCAAAGATGACTTCTGTAGCTTCTGAAATAAGATGCAAAGTTGTGTATTGTCCACTCATGGTTCGAGGCAAATGTTAAAATGTTCGTATTTGTTTTAGGCTTTCATGAATCATAATTCATCACAAATCATGATGAATTTGATATCAACTATAAACTTTTGTATGAATAAATAAAAATCATTAGCATCGACTAAGATGCTAATGCTATTTTATATATTCAAAACACAGAACCTTTCAATTTATAGCTCAATAAAGATCTCAAGTATGTAGTTCTACACAACATCTCTGCTTGCTTGTCACTTATGAATACTGGTTGCAATTCAAGTCATTTTCATACTTCCAGTAAAGTTATTGAATCTTCAAGAACCTGTCTTACTTGTGTTTTAATTACACTTTTTGCCCCCACTTTAATAGTAAGAATGGAGAATTTCATAGCGTTCGGTAAAAAGTGTTAAAACAAGAAAGTACGCTAAACAATTCCATCGAACGTTTTACCAAGTCGGCCACGGAAAGAATACAAAAATGCTATTTGAAAGTGAATTTTGCTGCGTTCGTATTAAGAGAGATAAAGCTTTGTTGTTCCCGGTTTTCGAAATGGTACTCCAAGTGGAAAATTGTTAGATTTCGTGGTAGGTCGTTGCCCGTTCGGTGTGACCGATCCGTGATTGCTGAGATAGACAAATGCAATTTAAGAAACGGTTTTACACTGTTATTTTGTACCTATTTAGTACGAACTTAATTGAAAATATTGTAAGCTAAAACTTTGCCTCACATACTAAGAAATACAAATTGTACTTAATTGTAACACTCAAAATTTCAAACATAATATTTCACAATCAGTATTTACAGGATAAAATAACGTTGCTATGACAACCTACCTACGGACATCCGTACGTTCGATATAGAAACCCGGCATTAACGACTTTAAAAGCCGGGACCGACAATTTGACGTTCCCTGTATCGAAGCGCTCAGCTTTGAAGTGTTCATATGGTCACAAAATGACATTATAAAGGTAAAGATCTATTACTTGGCGAGCTGGTACAGAATCTTATATTCCTTTCCCAACATGCTACCCTGAAGTCAAGGACCCTTCTTCAACCAGTTCACTTCGTGCATGGAATATTTTATAAGACATTTATCTCCGTAGATTACTCATACAGATCGACAGATATATCGTGGCCTACTTTTAGACATAATGTTTTTGCTTCACATTCCTTTGTGGCATGGGAGCATTACTTGTTTTGAACGTAATTTTACTTTGTCTTATTGTATTACCTATTGCGGCACTGGATTGCTTATAGCCTTGTATGTAATGGAATTCTTGGAATAGGGACTCATAGTTTTTTGTACTATTTCAGAATTAATTTAATCAGAATTGTTATTGTTTTCAATGTATTTAGGTTTACTAAAAAATATATTAAATGCTCGGTTAGGTTCTAAAATGAGATATAGTTTAGTGAAGTTACATGCATAACTTTCTTAAAATAACTAGTACTTATAAATACAATTGTCTCATTGTAATGCAATGTCAGTAGGTACAATACAAAAGTTTTTTTCGTAACGGTAAACGTGTATATATCACACTCGAAGCATCTATTGCACTTCCGATTGTTTATGACGCAAATACATTGTATTTGCTAAATAAGCTGACATTAAAAAATATTATATTCTCGTTTCATATTACATTTAAATATCAACTAGCATTACCAATAAGCAGTATTATGAATATAAAAGCGCTTTGTGTCATCATAATATCACAACAAATGATATATCATTGATAATTTCCTTATTGCAATATTCCTTTCGCTCTCTTGTCGGTCAAAACAAAGACAACAAAAGAAATATGTTATGGTAATTTATTAGTGAGTGATAGTTTGTAATCTATGGGCAGTATGGGCATATAACTCAAGATGGTGGAAAGGATAACCCAAAGAGCATGTAAGGATAACCCACTGAAAGTAATACATTTGATTCTTCAGTATTGTACAACTCCAGTATAATATTATTTGGTTAAGTTCTGGAATAAAGATATAATTTATTTACAGAAACTAAAAAAAGAACTAGAAAGACTAAAGAATTTTCATTTCATTTCATTTCATTTCATTTCATTTCATTTCATTTCATTTCATTTCATTTCATTTCATTTCATTTCATTTCATTTCATTTCATTTCATTTCATTTCATTTCATTTCATAAACTACTACATATTTACATAACTGTACAAAATACAATTAGGACCAGTTGAGCCACCTAAGGATCGTTACAAACGATCTATAGGTAGCTCAACTGATCCAAACCACTGCCAGACGGAACGGAAGTTAAGTTCTTGTATTTCATTTTAAATTCTTGACTATATCGATTTGTTGACTTAATAGGCAGTATAAAACAAATTGCTAGAATCATATAATTTATTAAATTTATCCTCAAATAAATGTCATAATTTTGTATAAATTATATCATTGTATGATTGTACTCGTATTATGGATGTTACTTAAACACATTTGTCCTAATTTGTAGTAGTAGTAAGTATTTGTAAAAGTTCAGTTTCACACGAAAAACTTTTGTCTAGATTGACAACAGGGTATTTAAAATACATATAAATAACTTTTAAATTTGACACTCCATGGAGTAGAGCATAGACTAGACCTAGTAAGCAAGTAATTCATGGGAAAATCCCTGATTGATGTTGACTTGATTCAGTTTATTTATGAAATACCGAGCTAAACCTGCTCGATACTTTCATCAAGGTGAATAAACGATAGAGCGGGATTGTGAAATCAATAAAAGAAAGTCGTTAGACTGTTGTAGAATTAAAGGGCGAGTTCAGGCTGTTTCATAAGTTGGAAATGATTGCGTTTTTCTGAGTATGTTAAAAGTATTAGTTTTATTAAGTGTTGGGCGGAGTTAGAGTTTCTAATTGAGAGCCGTGTTAGCCAAGTGGCATATACCTCGACTTTCGATCCGAAGGTCGTGGGTTCGAATCCCGGATGTGCATCAATGGCTTTTTTGTTTCGAAAAAACTATATGCGCATTAGCACGAGTTTTAAAGGGTGAAGGAAAACATTGTGAAGAAACCAGCGGCTAGTCAGCCCCACACGTATTGACCATTGTCTTTCCTGTAGATATAATTCGTTGTATCTTTTCTTAAAATACTTTGTAGCTAACAGATTTTCTGACCGTGTGAACGCGGCATCAATAATTGGTTGTAATTTCTCAAATTATCGTAAGCTTGCAGCTCACAATGTTTAAGTAGATAATTTCAGGATGTTCATGATCTTGCTCACTTGAAGAGTATATATTTTAATCTGGTGGCTATATACAAAGTACATAAGAGCTAGGTCACTGTCAGGATGTATACTTCCTGTATTTTCAATTGTATAATTTAAACTTTTTTTAAAGATGTAAGATAAGGTATAGGTCGCGCCACGTAAAAAGAGCGCGGTCGGAGAAGTAGCGGGGGTATGTTTGCGCCTGTGTTCACTCGCTGACGAACCAATAGCACTCGCTAAATCAATGGCATGAAGTGCGCCGCGTTACCTCTTCACCAATCATCGACCACGGAGCAGTTTGACAGACAGCGCTCTTTTTAATGAATACGTATAGCTTATTGCGTCTTAGGTAAATAGTAGTGGTACTCTTTCTTTGTTTGTTGATACTTTATTTGAGCACGGAATGAACAGCTGTCTGAACAGTATATGTTATCTCAAATTATAAAAAAAATCTTTTCGAATTTTTAACAAAGCAGTCTTTTAGTGCCCTTAGATTGTATACAAGGACAAA
This sequence comes from Xanthorhoe designata, assembly GCA_963582015.1. Lineage (NCBI taxonomy): Eukaryota > Metazoa > Arthropoda > Insecta > Lepidoptera > Geometridae > Xanthorhoe > Xanthorhoe designata. The sequence goes on from OY757045.1 coordinate 3,638,491, forward strand.
AAATGAAACTAACAACATGCATCTAATGCAAGATCCGGCTTGAAACTCCGATGTCATCGATTGCAAAGTTTTAGCCTTTTTTCCCATTTAGTTCTCTAATTGGACATAAATCATAATTTCTTAATGAAGACCATTCGAGTAAATAATAGTTGCTCAATTTATTTTTGCCTTATAAGCCGTGTCAAGGTGAAAGCCTATCAATATTCATATTGTTAGTGAAATTCTTATACTTTTTGTATAAAACTTGATCGCTATTCAACAGGAAATGCATAATGATTACGCAATTTCACCCACGGGTCAATATCAAAGATCAAGAGTAAAAAAACCAGATGCGTCAAGTTAAGGATCAGACATGTTAGAAAGGTCTTATCTGATGCTAGAAATCTTTATCGTTAAAGTGAGAGTGTTGAAAGTTTGTGTGTGGAGTTTGTGGAAGGTAATTAATATCTACTGCATATATTTTTTTCGCCGTATAAAAGGTGAAGAGCAGGCCATGCGACGTCGAATAACATTGTAAACGTGGCGGGAATCAATGGATGAATCGGAGAGAATGTCGTAATAAAAATGGAGGCCTAATACCTATTAGTCTATGGAAATAGGTTGAAACAATGATGATGACGATTTAAAAGGTGCATTATTTCTTCCAAAAGGATAAAAGCTAAATGCATTAACTACATAGTAGTGGCAATTCTGAGTGTCGCAAAAGCTAAACTAAGCTAACTAAAATTGTTGCCGTCCCTTTCATAGCGTTGGGAATAAAAAAGATGGCAATAATTTTAATTAGTTTAGTTTAGCTTTTGCGACACTCAGAATTGCCCCCAATGTCATGTTAAATAGACTACTTTTATAATAATCGTCATGCTGAAAAAAATATATTATAGTAGCTTTTTGAACGATAGGCAACGATAGGTCTTATTCTCATGCTTGTAGATTATATTTATCTCGACTAATCGAGATATCAACTAACCGAGTTCGTATCGATATCGGTTCAGATTTCTATAACATCGAGATCTCATTACTGTGTGCACTGGACCGTCTCGCTCGAGGTCGGGCACGCTATTTACAAATCAAATCACCATTTTATTGGAAAGAAATCATAAACAAGAGAACGGTGTCACTTAAGTCTTTGTTCTGATTAATGAGTATTTCCAAATTATTATTAAATTTTTTATGTCTACCGCTCCTGGGATACAGTCGTGATCGTATTTCTTTTATTATTTTTCTCCTTTTTACTTATCTTAAGCTATAAACAGATCATGCAAACATTTGTCCCGCAGCGGGGATCGAACCCGCAACCTCTGCGTCTCAGGCGGGCTTTCGCCCACTGCGCCACAGAGGTCGTCAAGCTATTGTATAACTGTAAATAAGTGTGTGATTTAATCTAGAAATACTATTATAACTTAAACATCGCTGATAGATTTAATATATTTATCGAATATTTTATAGAGTTTTTATTCCAAAACTTTTATGATAATTAGTAAACATAAATTATTTCGACTATTTTTCACACGCTTTTTTCCATTCCAATTAATTAAAAAGCCGAAATCATATTAAATTAAGTAAATTGTTTGTTTTCATCATCTTTCTAAAAGTCACGGCTTAAACCATTATTAATGAATTTATGTGAGAAAATAGACAAACTGTTTAATATGGATGTCGTTCGATTTCGATAGAAAAGTCTTGACCCACTGAGAAGATTAAAATTGTGAAGATGATTGGACATTTATATCTCAAATTAATTAGTTAAGAGCACGATCATTTACATCAGAAATATTGTCATTACCTGTTACTGTTCTTAAAATGTTAAAGACACGGCCTTTCTTTTTAGGACTGTATTTATTTATTTTATAGACTACACACGAAATACCTATATAATTTAAAAATATCTGAAAATAATAAATAATCTTACTTAATAATAATCTTCTAATCTTATTGAATTTTTTGGGACATTAATGGTATAATTCATGTAAATTATTATTGGTGTGTTGTTTTCGTTATTTCTTCACGTTGAAACGAATTTGAATGGATTTTGCCTTTATGTCACGAAAAAGAAAGTAGCCTATGGATTCACATCACAGAAACACACTAAAAGCTAGCTATAACAAAGCTTTTATAAGTAAACATTAAACTATAGGCAACACCACAGGGTATAGATGATAATAAATGAATATCTAAAATGATTAAGAAGAAAAACCATCAAAGCTTTGTAATCGTGCTTGGAATAGCGTAATTTTTAGCGTGCGAACGTATAGATGTGGCTATCAGAACATCAGATTTTTATCTAACATGGGAGTGGTACCTAGAACGCAACATGGAACAGACATTAGAGAGTAATAAACTGAAGAACAATCACGCATTGATAATATTAAGATAGCAAAACGCGTGTAGCTATTACTTGCTTCGCTTATAAAAACCCTTCTTTTGTTCTTTTGCCAAAGAAGTATTACTACTTATATATATTTAGTAGAAATATTGAATGAAAGCCGATTTACAAAACATTTGTACAAGGCTAGTGTGAGCTAGTGTGTAACATTTTGGAGAAGGGCCAGGTGAAAAGTACCTACACTTAACCGGTGAGCGTGTACCTATAAATAATGTATGAGAGTGAATGAAGCGAAAGAGGCGTGTCAGGATTGTAGCACTTGCTACGATCCTGACACACCTCTTTCTTAGGCAGAGACCACAGACTTCCATTCTCTGCCTACCCGTATGGGAAAGAGGTGTGATTATATGTATGAATATGTTAAGTCTATATATTTCTTTAAGCAAAAGTACCAATTAGTTTGCGAGTTGTGAGAGATGAATTCAAGGTTGACTTGGGATAGGTATTAGAAATTACTTCTGAAATTAGCTTTAGCGTAAAAGAGTTATTGGTCTTATAGTCTTTTAGCGTTGCTAGTAAATATACATTAGCTGAATAATAGCCGTTATTTACATGGGACTAAACTTATTTTAGCTTAAACAGATATTAAATCTGTTGCTATCTCTTTTCATTGCCATAGGAGTAACAAGAAAAAACACTCCTTTAATTTATATTGACTTGACAAATCTTTATAAACAAAGCCCGTTTCGATTCTCAACCGAATTGATAGATGTTTGTTCGATGTCTGAATGCTATTACAAAATATCTGGGTTCTATCAATCAACCGGCTAACGTTAGATCAGCTCAGTTTGCTAGATGGTGCTATGAGAAACACCAACCAATATTTATTTGTATCTAGTTCAAAATCAAGATTACTTCTGTTCTTCAACTAGGCCTACAGGAAACATGCGTAGATTAAAGATCAGCATTAAACGTTCTAAAAACTTATCTCGTTTCCGTCGTCATGTGTCGTGTCGTGAGAATAGGAAGACTTTCTCCGTGTTTTTGTGTTTGAAGGTCTGTTCATTGTTTGTCAACGTACATCTTTGTACTGCAAGTAGGTCTGCATGTTTAGTTTGTTGCTTTTGGGGTTAAATGCAAATGATTTCTTCTCGAAATTAGTGATATCTATACTTATTTTTGTAAAGAGTTGTCTGATTTATTCTCTCTTTTTGATTGCATAAAAGAAAAGATACTTAATGGTTTTTTTGTCAGTGTAGTTATCAAAAATTCTACGAGTCAAGCACGGTATAGATTTACTTACATTGTTCAAGTTTCTTTGATGATGTCAATAGTGCAGACAAAGGCACGCCATTCTGAAATACCAAATGGTTTTCCAACGATATTTTCATCACCGTTTAGAGCCCATGGCGAGTTAATTTTTTAAAAATATATATGTTATTTATAAAAATAAATAAAAATAAAATGCCACTCGGTCAAAAGTTCACAAACGACTTTTATTAAAAGTGTCAATCAATTACAACCTAACCTTTAAAAAACAACCGAACTTTAAGTCAAAATTATACCATAAATACACATTTATCTTTAATTTCCATTCATTGATATATGCGTGCCAATGAAACGTTAGTTAGGCTTGTTGAATATTTAAGTATGTCACTTTTTATTGGCGAACTAGAAATGTTTTGTAGAGCACCATTCGATTTCCTGTAATCTGATCGGTACGAGTCATGGGAAATCTAGCATCCATTAAGCCTTGATTTCAGTCGTTTAGCAAGCTACATTTGAGAGTTTTAAGTAGTTTGATATGTATTAATTAGATCTGTGTGTGTGCTTAAGAATGCAACCTCGTTTATTGTGAACTGGGACAGGTGAATGATTTGTATATCGTGTTTCAGTTTGGAATTATTATAATCACATATTTTTTTATAATTATAGATGAATCTAGCAAATGTTAAAATCCATCAAGTCGTTTAGGATGCAGAGTGTGCCATTAAAATAGAATATATATATATAGATATACGTATTATTAAAAAAGTTAACCCTCTTCCTTTGCAGCCAGACAGTTACCTTGTAAATGATATTTAAATGGTAGAGCTGAATACATACATGGAGTTCTAATCGATTGATGTGTAGAACGCTATATTATTTGTCTGCTCTAGCTTTTACGTCGGCTTTCAGTCGGCCTTAAAACTCTGTCACCAGAGTTTATCACCAGCTCATACAAACTTACATACCAATTAAATACAGATTAGTAAAAACTCAAAGTCTAAGTTTTAACTAAAGTAAGTAAATAACTTACTTCATATATCAACTTGTCTCTTTGGTAAAAAAATATGAATAATATAATAGAAGAAAAAGAAAATGCCTGTTGTTTTTATAGTAAGCGAGCAATGATAATTATTGAATCTTAGATAACATAAAGTCAGAACATAATAACTACATAATAATTATTATCTTATCTTACACAAGACATCCTATGTAAGTCATATTGCATCTAACGACATTTTAATACATGGTAAAAGGTATATTGACTTTTTGACATTTAAACCCCGGAACAGACTTTGTTACTCATTAAAATACACTCTAACTAATTACAGCATAACGTAGGTTAATTCAAAGAAGATTGAACTTAAATGTTACAAAAATAACAGTCATTCTTATATCACAGTACACGCTATACAAAGCGGGCAACTAAAGTTCATAATTGTGCATTCATCTTTTCACTCTGCCAAGATATGTTTGCGATAGAATAAGCTTATAATATTTCCGGAATGATAAGTGTTACGCTAACGATACTATTTACTTTTGTACATGCTCCTCGTACATACATATAACAACGATTCTACTCATAGAGGAAGGCAGAGACGACGGATTTCCAATACGATCCTGACAATTTTTCACCTAAGACCTAATTCACTTTTTTTATTTTTTACCAAACGTTTTTGGCTATTGACAAATTTTATAACATTTTTGAAACAAAGAGGAGTCTAACTACTAATGCTAAAGTTCACAGACGACATTTTTGTAAAGCAATATCGTTAATTTAATTATTACTTACACAATCTGCAGTTAAAAGTCAATTTTAAATGCGTTTGCAAAGGTACTTTTAAAACTTATTTTATAAAGTCAAATTTAAATAAATTACTGTTGCATGAACTTTATAGAAAAGAGGCATTAATTAAATTAAGTTTCGTCTTGGGCTTGCAACATGCCAAATATAATCCTTTGAGTACTTAAGTAGGTAGGTACTTAAATCTACTGTACCTTACAATTATTTTGAAGTACCTATCGTTTCAATTTCCTATAATGAACTGATTATAGCCTTTCCTTCTAAGACTTTTTTACTACTAAAAATGACAGAGCTACTCAAAACGGAAACTTATTCCACTTTAGTAATTGATTGTACAAGAACATAAAACTTAACCTACATGTCTTGATAAAGTTATGGTGTTCGCTGCTTGTTTTCACATAATAACTTTGAATTGACGATGTGAATTTCGTTTTCTTTTGCATTTCAATGAATTCATAAACGTCTGCTCTTTAACTACTTAAAACAATCTGAATTGCGTCGATTGGAACGCAAGTTGTTGCTTTTCTGAATTCCGTAGATCGGATCGCAAGCAATTTCATCTGAATTCCGTAGATTGGAACGTTTGGAACAATGAATGGAGCAATTACAATGTTTTTCAGGCTCCACTAAACTGAATCACGATCGGAAACACATACCGACACGTCAGCGCATGCGTCTATCCAAAACAAATGAAACCGTTTTAATCGAGAAAACGTGATTTATCGATCGAACAGTCGTTTGTGTAATAAGTTGTAGGTAATTGTGGACGAAATAATTTGATTTTATATTTAATACATACCTACCTTATGGTGCTTGATAGTTGGTAAGTTCGCATGAGCAAGTGGCCAACTCTGGTGACGGAGTTTTTAGGCCGCCTAATAACTTCGTCACCAGAGTTTAACTTGGTGCCTTCCGAAGCACGGAAACGCTTAGCTGATGATGCCACTTGCGGTCACCCTTAAGTTGTAACCCCTCAGAACGTTGCGATCTATCACGAACGTCAGCAAGTTTCGCCAGGATTTTCTTCGTCTGATTTGACAATAAATCCATAATAGTGGCACTTTTTTTTTAATAATGGTGGGTAATTGTCTACCTTTTCTTATGTTAATACTTCATTCTGATAAATTTTTTCACGAACCAATTATAAAAAGTTATAGATACATCAGACTGTAATAAAGACAATCTTGCCTGACTAATAATACGAGTTCATATCTGTGTACATTTCTAATAAACATTACTTGAAGCAGGAAAATACATATTCTTAGTAACACAATGCAAGTAATTATGTAAGTTTTTTATTGGCCTGTAAACTTAATTACAAACAATGAGTTTTACAATGTTATCTTGTTATTAAGTATTATTAATGTTAATCAACATTATCTAGTGGAGAGAATGGACATACTTACTGGAAATCACTTTTTAAATGAAAAATCTTACTAAAAGCTTACAGCTTCGACGGGATTCGAACCCGCGAGATACAAGCGATCATCCTTTAGCTGGGCTGCCATAACAACTCGGCCACGAAACCTTATGACGCCGAAGATGAAACTATCAGTAAGATGATATTGATATGATTATAAGCCTCTTTATTACAATAATGTCCCAGTCACTATAGCAGTGTATTTCAACTATCATATAAACTAATTTGTATGTTTTAGTTACATAGCTAACGTTGTTTTGCTTACAAAATCTAAATGGTTTTATTGATTTTACATCTAATTATAATAAGATTTATACCACAATACTTAAAAAAATGTTTTGTTATCTCTGCATAAACAGATTCTATTCAATTAGATACCTACAAGAAGATGATTTAAATAAACTTTACTAATAAACCTCTTTAGTTTCACATAAGTATTTCTTCCGACCAAATGTTTTGTGACCGACAAGAAGCCAGTGTTTGTCATGACAAGGTTTTATTTACTGTTTATTCAAGTGCACAAACCAAAAACTGGAAGATCCTTCAAATACAATGTACTGTAATTTGTTACAGTACCTATTGAGTTATTTTATTTTATTCTCGGTGTATGTTTGTGATAGACAAACGTTTGTACGTGACTTACATGGTCTATTGTAATAGTAGCTCGTAGTTACTACACGGATAGAATGATAGTATTATTACCATAGATATAAGTACTTACCTACATCATTGAAAGGTGCTTGGATGTTTGTAGTTCGATTTCTGTAGCGGCTATCCAATTTAGATAAAGAATTATGAAGATAAAATTTGCGATTTTTTAAATCATTTTTTTGAATAAAATACTAAGTTCTGGTCTCGATGAATGTAAGATTTTTTTTTATTTAATATACTTGCTAACTTACGAAGTTACGAAGCGTGCTTCAAAAATTCAAGCCTGTCCCTAATGTATCCCAATATACTTTTTAAATAGGTAAGTACCTTAGATCTAAAATCATTCTAAAATAAACTTTTTTTAACGATTTTTATAATATTCGAGCAAAACCGCGTGAAGTAGCCAGGTCAAAGTTGAATCTAAATAAACTGCCTCATCTACGTTACCTTTTACATAGTTTCAAAGAAAGCTCAGTTTGTTCCCATAGCACAATAGCGAGATCACTTATGTAACGGAATCAGAATGAACTAGTACTTACAGGTCGACTCATCATGAGAGTAACATCGTCAGTATCAAGGTGTTTCATAATAATACTTTCTATTTATATTTATAAATAGGTACATGGACATGGGGTTAAATAGGTACATGTACAAGTAATACATTGTAATTCTAATATTCGTTGCGACCACTCTTCCGTCATGAATTATAATCCAACATAATAAACACGTGTGATAAAATTTCTTCTGGAAAGGTAGAAACATGAGTGTGTAGGCACGAGTACAGTGTGAAACAAATACCTATATCATTGTAATATCACACGGGAAATTACTCACGTAAAAATATCGTCGATTTAGATACCGACAATGATTCGATTCTTCCGGAGAATCTTTTTCTAGGTATGTGTACGCTCTTCGCGGTGCCACTAGTGCCCATTTTAACCCCACAGGCAAATCGCTGTAACTTTTATTTTGAGTCTGCCTGTACCTACATTTACATGCAGTCATGATAATATGATTATGTGCATATACGCGGCACATGACAGCTGAATGGTCAGACAGCTCAATGAGTTTCAGTTCAAAGTCGTATTGTTCTAGCTTAGACGAAAATAGAAAGTAGCTTTACATTAAAATATACATTTCTTACATCCAAAAAATGTATTCAGTCACCAGATTTAGTCACTAGTTCATACAAACTTATTATTTAAGAACGTGACTACTTTGATAATAAAGCATTTAGTGAAAAATGTCACTTACTTAAAAAAATATTGGTCAAATTCACATAGTTTGCATAACAAGATAAGCAGGTGCAGACAAAACAGGCGGCAATCAGTTGCATAACGTATCAGCAACGCTTATAACAATAACAATTATCGGTTGTGTAACTTTATAGATTGGTCGGCTTGGACGGCATTTGTGTTAGAGTTCTGTAGAGTGGTTTAAGAAAGCGTTTTGTTGTTCACTACCGTTGTACGTTAGGACACGGCTTTGTGACGTCACCTCATGTGTGTGATATGAAATAATATTTATTTCACTTTTCATTATTATTGTTATCTCGAGCAGATTCAATTTTATATTCGCAAAACATCAATATAATAAAAAAAATCGGTAAAAAACTACTAATATTGGTATAAGATTGTTTTTAAAATATTAAACTTTGACATTTTTCCGAGGCTTTTTAGTTTTTTTTCTATCACCGTTTTTTTATTCTGACGTATTTGTTTTAAGTTACGTCTTTATATTAGATATCTTAGTAGAAACTTTTTCGAGATCAAAATAACCTAAAATAGTTTGTCCAAGAAGCATTAACATAACACCGCTTTGAGGTCAAACGGATCCTAACATCTCGTACAATCCGTTATGCTTACCTTTTTTGTGGCAACTACGTGAGCTGGGCACAAATTATAGTTATGTCATTGAACTGAATGGGAATCTTCAATGTTTTGATTGAACTTCTTAATTTAATTTTAACCTTTGCCATTAACTATTTCATCCCTCTTATTTAAATGCTTTGGGGTCGGCTAGTGTAACGTTGGTTGGACAAGGTGTCTTACTGAGGCAAGCTTATTCAAGCGCGCAGGGTTCGGCTATACCGAAATGCTAGTATAAAGTTGGTGTGACAAATGTGGTAGGAAATCGATTTAATACAATCATGTTGGAATAAAATATTCTTAATTTAAAATAAAATAACTAAATAATTACACAAAACAGTGATATTTATGACAGATTTTAAAGTTATTGTATTGACTCTTTCGAGACTAATTCCACCTGTATTCCCATTGGAGTGCATAATTTCAGATACTTTGCTTTCGCGAAAGATTTGTACAATCTAAAATATTAGACGTTTAACTTCTAATCTTGATAATTTGGAACCAGTTTAAGAGAAATGGCCTGCTGTGTAAATTATCAGGCTAATTTCAAAATGCTAATCAGACTGTTAATGTTTATTGGCCATTTAATATTAAAAAAGCAGTCGGTTTTAGAGTTCGTTACCCAAAAGGTGCAACAGGACCTTCTTACTAAACTTTTGTTTACCGTAGGCCTATATCATGTAAAACGTAATTAAACTTTTGTTTTTCACAGAATGTGTATTATCTACTACAAAATAGTAAAAATAAAACTTATAAGATATCTTTACTTAGATACGAGTTGTGCTTATTACGGTGTTTTTTTTTATTTATTTAAATGCAATATTAATGTTACGGTTTTATAGAACACTATTATGTATGAGTCGAACTCGCACTTGGTCATTTTTTTAATCTTGATTCGCAGCGACTTTGAATTGGTCTCGGTCCGGAACGGATGTTCAAAACGCAACAATTTCCGTCTCCACCGGAACCCGGAAGCGAAACAATGGCTTCATTTGAGAATTGCGTGTGAACTGCACTTTTTGTCCTATAACAACTTATACGCACACATAGACCTACATTAATTTAATATATAGAAATAAAAAATAAATGTGTCTGTTCGTCTTGTGCGATTATGTACGATTCAATTATTACGATGACACATTGATGGGTAAGTGTGCATCAGCCAAATTTAACTACGAATTTACTCGTAGGTACATCGATATTGGTGAAGAATTTATTCACTAATTAAGTTATTATCGCTAAATCTGAGAGCTTTTATTTCGTTACTAAAGACTGAAACAGAATCTTTCAATTTTAAATTGAGCCTTATTGTGTCTTATATTACAGCTTCCTTATCTAATTTCCAAAGTCTAATTTTAAGGTTCATTTTGCATTGTAAATCGTTGCAGTGACAAGCGCAGACGCATCAGAGGTTTTTTTCAAGATGGCTGCCGATCGCCTCTTACTTTCAATATTTTCACTTTCGTTTAGTAGCAATATGTTATTTAATTTTAGTCTACTGACTTCCGTGTGTTACCGACTGTTTATATTTATATTAAGGTAGTACATTAAACGCATAGAGTTGTGTAATGTTGATTAATTCGTTAACTTGTGCATTAGTTTACCATGGCAAATTAATGAATGAGTTGCAGCGAAAGTGTGCCTATCATGAGAAATAAATAAATTTTAAGCTTGCCTTTATGACAATGTTAAAACGTCTTAACAGTCATTAATGGTTGACCAAAAAAAATCTACTCATAATCAGTAATCAATTTTCTAATTGTCGTTTTCTTGTTTGCAGATTGGATTGGTCTAGACAAGCTTCGCTATATTCAAGGTAAGTTTGTTTTTTGTTAGATTTTTAATAAAAGCGGCTGTTTTTTTTACAAAATATGGTCTAAGCCCATATGTACTGATATATCTGAATGTGCCTTTACTAATAAAAGAAAGACATCTTTAGAGAATCTCTGAGAGAAAAAACATGTAGAAACAACAACATAGTGTAGAAAAAACGAAGGTGTTGATTAAAAACTAGGAATATGTACGTAAGCAATGACAGAATTTATGATAGTTTTATTGCACACTCAGAATTGGATAATTTGAAGCAATTTGTGAGTATCAATTTTAACCTGTGTAAAAACTATGACCTTAATTTTCGCGGGTATCAGCAAAATGCCAACAGTAATAGTATAGGGTATCCACAAAGCTAGATTTTGTAAGATATTCAGTTAAAAGGTCATTGGGCGAAATCTGACCCGGTCAGTGAAGAATGACCAAACTAGATTATAATTGTTAAGTTGTAGCCCACATTTCGGCTAGTATCTACTACAGGGCAAACCCCGTAAAGTCACAACATTTTATTTCATTTTGTCATTGTCTATGTTCTGTTTCATGTGTACTTAATGTGCAATAAATAATTTTCATTCATTTATTCATTCATTCAAATACTTACTTAAAAGTCAACAATAAATCAGGTACAGTTTGTCCAATACAAGCGTATCACATAGTCACCCTATTAATAAGTGCCTACAAACGACACACCTCATTATCGATTCGGACATTATGTTGCTCAAAAGCAATATTAATTATAGCGAAAGGTCAACCACACGTCAGTCCAACTTGATGGCAAATAACGTCATGGCATTGGTTTATTTCAAGCCAATTTAAGTTGGCAGCGCTGTTTGAAATAAAAGGTATTTTTTAATTTTAAAGATGGTGGTTCGGCTCTTAATAAACAATGGTAAATATTTGATGTATTAGTATAGGTAGCAGTGATGTCAAATATCTAACCACAGTAAGCAAAATCTCAGATCGAGTATTGGAACTGGATGTAACTTTAAGCGAACGTCAACAAATAACTACATTATTATAGACTCTTCAGTTTTCTCATAATATATTTTTACCTTCCAATATGACTTTTGGAACAAATTGTCAATATTTTTTAAGATTGTAACAACATTGTGCTCTGGTATCTCGTTTTGCTTCATTTGAAAAAATAGATTCCTTGAGATCTTCAAGTCCACAAACAATTTTGTGCAGCCTTCATCCCAAGTACAAGAATTTCCCACTTCCTTTTTTTCGCCTGAGGTCGAATTATTTTTATTATCTTGTAATCTTAAATAAGTACAAACAAATCTTATCTATTATTATTGTGTATAAGTATTAATTTCCATAAATGACCTTGTGATTGAGGTCTCATGCACCATGGTAAATGTTTCACTTAGGAAGTAACGATAATGATCAATGTATCATTATGTATGTTATGTCCTTGGTTACCGGATGTTTTATTGTTACATTTTAAGAACAAGAATAGTGTATTCTCAAAGTGTAGTTGAAAAGTAGGAATACGATTTAATTATACTGTGTAATACATTTATTCACAGAACGAAATACCTACTACATAACTTTACAAGAGACAATGTGAACCAGTTGCGCCATCCAAGGATCGTTTTAAACGATCTATTGGTAGCTCAACTGCCTAACTAACTTTTGAATAGAGAGGCTGTTAAGCTTTATGAAAATGAACAGATACGTACAGTCAAATTAACTCTAAGTGATCTTTTGTTTAAGATATAATAGTATGTCCAGTGTCCGGTTCGAAATAAAGGCGTGGTCAGTTCAATGACCACTTTGATTCAAGATCTAACTTGTCCGGTTTAGCATGACAATATTATGAAGAGGGTTGAGCAATTGACCAATACAGGTGGTTGACCCGTATTAAATGATGCATCACTGGTAGGTGAAGGTACACGCAAAAAAAATAATAAATGCATTTTCGCTGTTTGAATTTCATAATTTATTTTTGACTATTTACACAAATATAACTTAACGAAGGTTATTAGGGCGTATCATCAGTTTCCGAACTATCCTCGCTCGGGTCAAGTATCTCAAATACTGAAATTATTAGTTCATGCAAGTTACCGAGAGCGGCGCTGCACCACACCGAGTCAAGTATTACAAATGTTGAATCCATCTTATACATTTGTAATACTTGACTCTGTATCGAGGATAGTATTAAATACTACGGTAAACTAGTGATAGACCCCCAATCTTATTAACTTTAGTAGTTAAAGCAATATCAAGAAAAGAAATTGCGACACGAAATTTTCTCTCCATTTATTTTGTTCCAACTAAATGTTGATTGCAACCGATTGAAATCAGAATTGTTAGAAATCTATGCGAAATATTGTAGTTTCTGTGTTTATAGACGGAATACTAATATTGTAAAAGATGTAAGTATTATTGTATGTAGGTATAGGGTTCCGGAATCGTATCTTTTTGCATCTATTTGATTGCTTGCAATCTATCACGCATGGAATGTTAACTTCTACAAAATGTGGGCGTGTACTAAATTTATATTTGCGTGGATACCTCTGACTACCATCTGAGACATCTTAATATTATCGGAATACCTATAATATCTGAAAAAAATACGTCTACAACTCCTGGGAATACAGTCCTGATCATAATATTTAATTTAGTTTTGTATATTTAAAACGTCATTTCATTAAAATAGATATAAAAAAAAAAAATATCTAAGTAGTATCAGTCATCTGGTTACCATAACACTAGCATTAAGTTGCTTAGCTTGGGACTAGATGACGCCGTGTGGAATGTCCAAGAATATTTATTATTATTTATTTATTATTATTAACACCTACTTCTCAACTCCGATACCATGAAGCCTCTAATTCTATTGTAACCAAGAACCGATCGTAATCAAGATCGAAATACAAACGAGTCTCACACGGAGAAATTGCCCATAAGCTCACACTTGACCAGGTGACTTTCGCCTGTATAACACGCGTAATGTTATATAACTCTGGGTCTCGGTCACGCCTGATTGGAGAGATTTTATTTTACTTATTGTGATGTTTACTTATGGTTAATTTTACGGTAGTGTTTCTTATTTTACGCGTAAAACAGCGTCTTTGTTGATTTTAATATAAAATAAGTAAATTTAGTTTTAACCATTGCGAAGTAAAGTTTTGATTTGGTTTGGCTTACTGTGGATAGTTATTTGTCATTTTTTGTACAGGAGTAATGTCAAATATCTACTTACAGTAAGCAAAACCAAAGAAATGTTATTGAGACTGGCCTTTATAAGCGTCAAAACATTACATCTTTAATAATGTAGTGATGATAGCCACAAAAGGCAATTGCCCTGGCACGGAGGCTTAAAACCTTATTACAATAATAATTTTTAATATGACTTACTCCACAGTTGGTCGTGTTTAACTTTGTAATTCCATCTCCTTCTGACCTAGTATTGTAAACGAAACACCTGTAGTTCATCTAGCAAACAATTTTAACTTCTATGTCATAGAGCGATGGTTTGAATTCCTATGAAGTATTATGCTGACTTTGATGATAGCAATTTTAGACTATAAACGCTATGTTTTATGGCCCAAATTGCAATGTATGGTCTTATTTGATAGATTGTGAAACGTTTTAGGCGTTACAGGACTTGGCTGTTCACATGACTGAACGTCCAAATGGCTCAATCACCATGTGCAAAATAGTACGAGAGCCAAAATGCACAAAAGGCATAAAATATGCTTGTTTGAAAGAACTATTGTTATAATGCATTATAGTCAAATAGTAAATTTGTCAGAACGAGCTAGTATCTAAATGTACTAACTGTTACAAAGTGCATAATGTTAAAACGATCGAGTGTCAGAATGTTTAAAATTCATAACGACATCATTGTTATGACGAATGAGTGCCAAAATGTACGCGGTTTGTATCAATGTCATAATGACCAATACTAATTATGTATTGTTTCCATAAATATACATTAAAAACTCTTTCAAGTACAGCTTACAATTATTCCTATACCTACCGAACTCTTGAAATCGAATGAATAACAAAAGAATAGAAATTTTTCTGGCATTTGGTTGTCAGATAGGTAATTTGCTCCATCCACTCCAGACTTCTGTGCGTAGATCTCAGCGTAGATGAAGAATTATCTATTTTATCAAAATGGAAAAACAATCACAAGAGCAATTTTTGTTCAGTACAAATCAAAAAGGCAACGAGACATTACTATACGGTATATACAGATATAATTTGGGAGTAACAAATAAAAGTGGTACTAGTCTTTGGAAGTGCATAAATAGATAAATGATAAATAAATGATAAATGATTTATTTGTAACATACACACACATAATAAAAACAAAAAGAAAAACACAGTTGGAAATGTTACAAAGGTCTGACTCAGCACTATGTTGCGCTTATAAAAAAAACACAACGCTGATCTTCCGTCAGATCCAGGGTACACTATACTTACACATAATTACAAAATACGACATTATTTAACAAAAATATAATAGGATATCATGTGCTGCGTCTATAACATTGGATATTACTAAAACAAACATATTACGTAGAAATGAGCATACATGTAATCCGCCATCTTCAAAAAATAAAATTTACCTTGCAACTCGACTGTGTAAAAAAAAAGTATGTGAAAATTATAAACCTGTTCAAGAAATATTTGAAGAATGCTTTGTTCCTCAAAATGAAGAATCTGATTCTGCTGATTCGGTGACGATGCCAAAATTTGAAAATAAAAAACGGGCGCTGTATCGTGCAAGAAAAACATACTTGGAAGTAACAAAATCTTCATTTTCTACTCTAGAAGAAGTGGAATTACCGAAGATTTTAAAGGAAAACTTTTTAGTGTGGGAAGATGGGACGAGTGAAAAAATTTTATTATTTTCTACGAATTTTATACACAAGTATATTTATGGTAAAGACGATGATAAAATGTGGTTGGGAGATGGTACATTTGAAGCAGCTCCGGTGCCTTGGGAGCAATTGTTTACTATACATTTGGATGTAAACAGTACAGAAGAGAGAACCAATATTGTACCAGTGATGTATGCTTTGATGCCTAACAAAAAAACTCAAACTTACACACGTTTATTTTCATACATCAAGAATGAATTGAAAATTGTCATTAAAAATTATAAATCTGATTTTGAAAAGGCACAAATGAATGCAGTAAAAGAAGTTTATCCAGAGTGTGACTTGAGTGGATGTTTCTATCACTTTAATAAAGCTATATGGCGTAAAGCAGATGCATTAAAACTTCAACAGACTAAAGACGGGCGAAAACTTGCAGAGCTAGCATCATATATACCACTTTTGCCCGAACACTTACTAAATATTGGATGGACAGAAATTTTAAATAGCATTTCAGAGAAAACTGACGAAATGGAAAAATTTGAAACATATTTTGTCAAGCAGTGGCTGTCGAAAAATAATATTGGTCAAATTAGCTGTGCTTATCAACGCCACCGAACAAATAATAGTTTAGAAGGGTGGCACAATCGGCTCATAAAGAGGCTGCGATGCAAAACAAATTTATTTACATTTGTTCATTTATTGCGCAAGGAAGCAAAATATCAGGAAACAAAAATTAAGAATACACTATTTGACAATATCAAACGAAGGAAGTGCGATATTATTTTTGATCGGAAGATGAAATATTTCTTAACCCAACTGGAGAATCAAGAAATCAATCCGCTCAATTATTTAAAACTCATTGCAAAGCTAAAACGCGATGAAAAGCAATACAACAACTAAGCCTGCAAGCCTAACCAGTAGTAAAAGAGTAACCATTGAAGTTTTTTAGTTAATTTAGAATAGAATACCTACTAGAATAAAAATAAATAAATACTTTGTATGAGAACCTTTCGTATGTGTTATTTTATTTACCTATTTACCATTCAAAACAAACTTCATACTCGTACTCTCAGTAGCTGCAAAAATTGATGTTTTAGAGCTTTCAGGCTATTTTTTAGGGTTACGATTTTGTGTATGGCCTTTGTCTGTCTTCTAGATATTAATCGTCTTTGGTAGCTGTTATGTCAGTCAATTTCTCCCTTTATCTAAGAATACTAGCTGCGCCCCGTAGTGCTACTCGCGGTGAATAGAATCCCATCCTGTTGCCATGGTATATATATACCTAAGCTCAAGCCAGTGAGCATGAAAGAGTAACAAACACACTTACACACAAACTTTCACCTTTAAGTATAATATTAGTGTGAAGTGTGAACAATATTATAATTATAATACATGGCAACCTATATTTGCCATTGTAAGATTTAGTTTTATATTCAATGACATGATTTGTCACTAAAATATTGTAACATTTAAATATTTAATCCCTGACACGACTTGACATTAGTACATTGTAAAATGTTTACATTCTGGCAAAAGCATAATGATACATTAATACAATGTGAACTTTTATCATTTTGTCACTGCAACTTTATAACCAATAGACTTTGTACATTTTGACATCTATATATTCAAACCATTTGGACGTTCAGTCATGTGAACAGCCAAGTCCTGTAACCGTTTTAGGACTATCACCGGCAATTGCAACATTTACCTTTTATGTTTTACCCAAGGAAGTGTGTTTGCTTTATTGTTATGTAATAAAAACATACAATCTATAATATGTTGTATTTAAAAAAAAAAGTATCTAAGTAGTATAATTTCATTATTAGATTTAGATTATGCAAAAATTGCATTTGCTGATATTTTCCACAGTTATGCATTTTTGTCCTTCACAAAATGTCCCTTATGTCCAAGCCGCTGAGGTCTAGTTACGTCAGATGTTAAATAACATAAAAAAAACATCAGTATTCTTTGAACAGGTGTAGGCCCTAGTATGAAGCCTGCCGCTTTGATTTACGATGTGCCCCGGGCTTATCCGAGTAGTATCTCAATGGGTGAGATAACGGTATTCGTGGTGTGACTTATGAAATTGTGGGTTTCATACTCGCTTTGCTTTCATTCATATGATGAGGTATAACTTACTTGTCTAAAGATCTCTGGATGTAATTAATGCTATTTTTAACCGTCCTCAAAATGTTGCATCAGACATAGAACCAGTGAGAGTCATATCTCAGTAATAAGGTTTACAGAACGAATCAACAAGCTGTGAAATTAGTACCTACTAAAATTACTAATATATATACAGGTTTTCAGTATATTTGGTGATAGCCTAAATACATTTTTATTGTTGACTAGATAATAATAATTTCTTGCCCACATTCACGCGTATAAGTACTCGTATGTTCTCAATAGCAAACAGTTAACAGATTGTGCTGTTAATTACGGTCTTATACCAGCAGCAATAAACAACACTTCACAGCAGTGTTTCTTCATTAGCCCGACGCACTGACACTTGTCTATCCAAGAACAATAGGTGTAAATTTGCAAACAGCACGTACCAACAGTGAAAGCAATGGGAATGGAAATCGATGCTATAACAGTAGAATTGTAAGGCTTGAGATGAATTCATACGATCCAAATTGCATCTAATATTCAAAGGTATCTACTAGTCAGATACGCTAAGCTGAAGTGGAACTGGGCTGGGCATGTCTGTCGTATGCCAAATGAGCTGTGGGCGAAGGTAGCCACCGAGTGGCGCCCCGACCCGGCGAGAAGGCGACGCGGCAGACCGAGACGGAGATGGCGGGACGAACTCGACAAATTTACAGCCGACTGGGAGATCCTAACACATGATCGTGACGTCTGGAAGGAATGGGGGGAGGCCTTTGCCCAGCAGTGGGACACTGACGGCTGAAAATAATAAATAATAATAATAATATCTACTAGTCAACAGATACGGCGAAATAAAGCGCTGTCGGTGTAGATTGCTTTTCATTTTTTATAGATGGCCAGAATAAGATTCCGCGGTTCATTACTGTCGATAGGCCAGATGTTCCACGGTACTTTACTCTGTTGCATGAGCAATCGTCAAACCATTCCATATAGCCTTTGGAAGCTACGTGTCTTAAAAACTCTCTACTAACATACACATAAAGTTCACCAAAGATCATTAAGTCCTCTTAAGTTAAGCCTTTCATCTGATTTCTTTACTTGATTTAGGCAGGTGTCCCATTGAAAATAGGCATATTATGCCTACATTTAACTGTAAGTTTGATTGAGCGGTCGTACCCAGTTCAACACTTGCATGATCATGTCTTTCCTATGCATTAACATGAGTTGACAAAAAGTTGTTGGATAAACTTCCGCCATCTCAAATAACTTCACACACTCAAGCATAACTACTGATTTATATATAGCAACAAAACTGGAACAAACAGTTGCAATTCAGATTTTATGCAAAAACGCATAATTGCTCTCTATTAAACCACGGGCATTTAGCGGGCTATATCGAGAATACTTTCACTTTTATTTTGCATTTATGATAAAACCTATCTGTTGTAAACGCTGTTATAGAGGCGGTCTTGTACAATCAGAAACAGAAGTCAATTAGCATTAAATACCGTCTGTGTCATAATAGAATAAGCTTTTTAGTGCTCATACTGCGAAACTATTGCTGGTAGTATTGACGGTAAGCCCCGCCTACTAAAGAGTCTGTAGCCATATTACAGGCAATTCGTATCTCTTATATTTCTATCATCGCTAATCCTTTGTTTTGGTTCTTCTGATCACATGACTTGTTGATCGTCATTGAATGTTAATTCACATACATTTTTCTGTTTCTTAGCTTTGATATTTATAGTAATAGAGATGCATCGTAATGCTGTTTTCTCACTCTTGGCAAATTCATACTGCTTCGCTTAACAAGTTGTTTATGATAAATACGTTTCTGACAAATATGATTATATATTTAATTATATTAAGTACCTAAGTATATAATTAATGTTTCTAATAATTTATTTTCGATTCAGTTTGAATTACGGAAATGCTTTAAAATTGAAAGTTTTTTAAACACTTTTGTTGTTAACTGTACTTGTTATTTGATTGATCTAATTGCTAGTTCGATCTTACTAGTCGGTACTTATTTGGTCATGGCGATAGGAGACTCGTGACTAACCTTAGCAACTGTTTCTTGTACTTGAACGATTTTATACATAGACTAGAGTTTAGTATAGCAAATGTCTGGTTAAGTCTAGACTTGCCCGCAGCTGATACGGTCTATAATATATAATTAAAATTAGCCCATGTGTTATTCCAGATCATTAACTATGTTTATTCCAAGTCTCAGCCAAATCCATTTAGTAGTTTTTGCATTTACCTAGTACTTAACAAACATCCATACAAATGTTCGCTATTATAAAATTAGTAGTATGTACTACAATAAACTTTTATTCTGGCTGATCTAACACTCCTTAGAAAACACCAACGTAAATTATAGAGGATATGAAACATTCGCTAAAACAATCACAGAGTTCCGAGCACTTGCGCATCCAACGAGGCATCAAACATTCGGTTAATAGCAGGTTACAAATTGACGAAAGTAAACTATTGTTTGAATTTATAGCTCATGTAACTACATGCCTTTTTTCCCCCTATGTCTGTGGCGGTAAGGTTTATAATAATAATTGCAGATAGTGTAACTGGTATTATTTTTTGTTTCTATTGTGGTTTACTGATGCGTAGGTGTGTGTGTAGAAAAGAGATGAATAAATAACATGTTACAGTAGGGTATCACAGGACAAGGGGTGTGATCACCCCTTGTATTGAGTTTAAATTAATCCTAAGGTGATAAAAGACCATAATAAAGTGTGTAATTATCCATATTTTTTTAAACTGAATAGCATTTAAACTTTTAAACTACTTTTACAATTTATCATTTGAATTTTACGCGCGGAAATGCTAGCCACCATACTGTTTCAGCTCGTGACGTCACAATCTCTTAATTCATCCCTTTTATGTGATATGGTCCAGTTCCAGGCACGGAATTTAGCATGCTTGTCTGTCCATCCCTTTCGTGGTCTGTCGTGACGTCTCCACGTAACATATTAGCTAGTAGTAGCTAGTAGTTTAACAATTATGTCTGATAATTGTCTAATTAGGGCACCACTCCGTGGTAAAATAGTAATTTAATTTACGAACTTATAAATTAAAGTACTTTAAAAATCACTTCTCAATCAATCTATTATTTTATAAGAAGAATTCTCGTGAAGAAAAAAAATGACTCATCGCTACAGAAAATTCTCGATCCTCTAATTTTTCAGTAATTTTCTTCGAAATATTTCAATCGCTTCAATAACTTTCGCATATTTTCGTAAGTCAGTGTACTTTAGATGTACCTACAGCGGGTCCTTTTGGTATTTCATAGTGATGAACACAATAATCCAAATGTCTACCTTCATTTTGTGATAAGAAACCTATTTTATGTCACACGTTACGTTTCATTGCTTCATTACTTCTCTGTATTTTTTACGCATAAGTTAGTTAAATTTTACCATAAAAAATAGCTACTCTGGTTTTTGTAAAATACTACTATGTTAAAGATATGCGCTAAGTATTTTAAGCAAAACTTATCTAGAATTTAACCTAAAATTTGCTTCGAAGTACACAGCTCTATGCAAAAGATATTTATCATTTGAATGTAATTTCCATTCGGTACGGTTTCATTTCTCCTCTCTCAGTCTTGATTGTTGATTACAGCAATACCACCATTATACCTGATTACACATTTATCAATAGCATTCACCGTTATCACTGTCTTACAGAATACTATTCATGATAGTATGCAAAGTTCCACTCCAACTATTATAATGGTATTAATAATCGTAATACTATAAGTTCCCTTTCTTTTAAAAACAAGGGGTTGAAATAAAGATTTACAGTACCATACATTCTAACAAAATATTCGAGAGAAGCACTAAGAATAAGCAACTAAATGGTGACTGATACGTGGTAGAGTTTTAGTGCTCAATTTTGTAATTTAGGTAACCAAAAAGTTTATTGGTTGAGACACTACATGGGCTTAAATTGTGAATAGAGATGCGGTTTAAAATACATCATTATAAAATTGTATATTTCAATAACACAATTTAAGTTTTCTGAACATACAGTTGAAAATGTATAACAATAGAGTACATTTGTATAGTAATATTATCGGGACTTAGGGTATCTTGCACAACACAAATATTATCAAACTTTTATATGCGTTTATCGCACTGTCAAAACCTTGGAACTGCCAAGGAAAAATGTATTTAACTAGCTATATGTAGTTAGTAATCGTTCGACGTTTTCGAATGGCATTACAGTCTTCGTGGTCATATTATGTAGACAGTCACTAATAAGAGTAGGTATACAGTTTAGATGTGTTACAATAGAGTATATTTTGCATTGATGGTCAATTCAAGTGCTTGGGTAGTGCGAATGTCCGGCATTATTTGCGATCACGCTTTCAAGGAATTCAATCTGGGCTAGATTTCTAAACGCTCAGAGCTAAGTTGCAGACAATAAGGGGGATTATGGCCTGTTTTATTTATGGTCCAAGTCGAGGAGAGACTTAACTTTATTTTAATTGTATGTCCTGTAAAATGATTAATCTCGCTGTCTTGTTTGATATAGGTACGAGTATTCTTGTAGCAGTATGATTTATGCCAGTCTTTTTGTTAGTTTAGTACCAAAATACTTTTAGGGCAATCATTTAGCGATGTTGAAGGAATATAGGAATCATTCTAAATTATTAAAATTGACACTTAACCATGGCGATAGATGAAGATAGTAAATTATGAGGTTCTTTGAGGACATTCAATTTGAATTCTAAAAATAATAACAATATAGTTTCAGTTGAATATTGTGTGAACTAAATTCTTTAGTTTCTTTACTTTCTGCATGATGTCACCTTGCCAAGTCACATACGCTCCATATCGTTTCAACCCACTTCTTACCTTATGTTGTTTTGAGTAGGCTTCGAGTCCGGCTGCAAAGGTCAGTTATACTGCACTTTGTGGTCATCTTTACCTTCTGGGGGGTTAACACGAGTTTACCGTAGTATTGGATACCTACTGTCCTTGATACCGAGTCAAGTATCACAAATGTATGAAAATCCAGTGCAGAGCCACCCCCGGTAACTTGCATGAACTAAAAATTCCATATATTTAGAATACATGACACGTGAGCGAGGATAGTTAACTATACCACTCGAAAACTGATGATACGCCCCCTGTTCTACAGATGACACAGTAATGATCAAGGCTCACTAGTAAAATATTGATGAGTATTTCCTAAACGTTTCTCGACAAGAAAAAGTTGCCAACAACAGCTAGTCAATCGGCTGGTTAGCCATTAGTCGACGAGTAGTATGCTATAGGTGAATCTTGGAGTACTTCTCACTTTAGCCGATAGTGAACTCTCTTGGAACTCGCTAACAATCAAAAAAGGGAAAATCGAGCATGGGTGATCTGTTTCTTGACAACCCTGTCAAGTTTTGATAACAATCAAAGTGACAGAAATCTGATATGATAATTAATAAAATAACGGTTTAATAGATCCTCACTGGTTATAATAACCTGTGACGAATATTTTCAGACAAAAAGTTATTCAAATACCGTTCCATTTAAACTTGCGCCACACTAAAGCATCTACCAAAGCAACAATGCACCTACTTAGGGAGTCCCTTCATCGTTTCAGTTCAGTAACTCGACCGGTCTAGATTGTGCCGGAACTCTGATGGCTTTTCGATGTCCCACTTCGTTTCACTGGCTTAACAGGTGATTTTATGCGAGATTTTCAAACTCATTTATAAAATAGTTACGCCAAAATCAAAGAAGTAACTTTTCTGTAAGAATTTTTTTTCTCTCTTTCGTTCGTTACGAAAATATGACTAATTAAGACCATACTATCTCCCAGAGTAACTGTAGGTAATTGGTCTAAGCCATGACGGAGGCCTTTAGGCGGCCTAAAAACTTTGTCACCAGAGTTGGCCACTTGCTCATACGAACTTACTTACTTTATTAGTCTCCGTGGTCATTCATTCAACTCTCACCTTTCTCTCACGTCACTTCAAACCACAGGATTAAATATCTATTGACAAAGGTGACTTTTACGAGTCCATTTAGAATCACTAACCAGAACCTTAAGTAAGCCCCGTTAGGTACAGTCACCAGTAAAATAATTATATAATTATCTTTTAGTCTTCTACTTTTTATGGTGCCTCTCCGACTAGCGAAGGTTGGCAAATGGCATATTGTTCACAATCCTTAGCAAGGCAAAATATTTCGGCAGCGCTCGCTATCCCCGTCCACTCCCTGTTGATGATTTATTTAGCCCTTAAAATTATAAATATACAAAAAAATAATTTGAAAACTAGCAAGTTCTTGGATTGAAAATAATTATATGAAGTGAAGTAACTATTTCAACAGATTGTACAGTAAAAATTTCTGGATTTAAAAATTAGTAACTATTAATATTTCTCTGTCAAGTAGCGGTACCGACCCATGGGACAACTACTACAGTTACTACTATGTTCAGCTGGTTGTTCCAACGGGACGTATCTCTACACACATAGTCCAACTGATTATTTAACGGGTAAGCAAGTGTCCCTTAGGCTAACTGGTTGTAGGTAAAACGAGTAGGTATATAACTTTAGAATCGGGACTTATAATTATCACAGAACACTAGTAATGTCTACCAGTGCAGGGTAAAGGACTAAAACTGTCACTGAAATTTTTACTTTACTTAGTAATATAGTAAAGTTTTGTTGCTGCTCATACCGGTCTTGTGGTTAGCTCATACCATAGAAAGGTTTCACTACACGGTTTGTCAACAATTAGTGTAGGTCAAACTCTAGACAAGTCTGGGTTAGTGTCGTTTGAATAAACAATGAGTAGAGAGTAGACGAATAAATAACAATGTAGACGAATTAACTGACTAATTTGGCCATTGTGAATCGATTCTATATTCGATTTTCGATTATGGATGCAAAAATCGGTAGCTAATCATGATTAGCAAAACAGCAAAAACTTAATGTGATTATGATAATTCGATGTCTTGGTTCGATCTCGCTTACCCTTTAGGTCGATGACCTGAGTATGCGATTGTTTGTGACTAATTAAATACTTTACATATCTTAGCTTTTCAATGAAGAGAATCCAAGGATTTTGTCAACAAGACATGGTGTTCAAAGCAGATGGAATACTACCTAGCTAGTAGAATGATTCGGAGATCGGTCCCGGTCAGTGATATTGAATCATTCGTTTGAGCAACCGGGTGGAAATAGAAGAGTGTCAAAGAAAGCTTATGGAATTGAAATGCAATTGAAACATTTTACATTGATTTTTCTGTCATATACCTAAGTACTTAATGTAAAAATAATTTTAATTTAAGCATGAATGTTTTAATTAGTTTTAATAACAATAGTCCGTAGATAATTACGAAACATTCCTTCGCGCGGGAGTCGTGATAGAAAAATATTGCGCTAGACTAGATATCCTTGTAACATAGTTAACTTTTAGACTTCCTACTTTTAAATGATACATAATTATAAGTACAACTAGTTTTTAGATACCTTATATAAATATTGATATTTAAAACCACTTTATAGTTACTTCTTTGTTTTTTAACAAGCACAAAAATTGCTGAATAAACTTGTATGTTGCTAGTGCAGGACCGAGGCAAATGGCAAACACGAAAGAAGACCAATGCCCCTAAGTGGTTTCAATAAATATGATGATGATAATGAAACTTGTGTGTTTTATAGTAATCTGTGCTAGAGCTGTCATTTTACGGCCAAAATTAATATTCAATTGATATCAAAGTTGCTATGGCGATAGATCTGCGATCGTTTGTCGGATTGAATATTAATTTTGGCCGTTGGACACAATTTTAGTAAAACAAAGGCAGTGTAAAATGACGGCTGATAGAAGAAATCTTGGGCCGATCCGTATCAGAGACAGGTTACACTTTACGGTCAGGAATATGCTGATGCCGGTAAAAGAATCCATGGATCAAAGAACCTTGGCTCTTAAGATTTTTAAGTGAAATAAGGTAGGGCATTATAAGGCCAGAACGGATCTAACAATAGTCGTGATGAATGGCTACTTCTGATATCTCGAGCTTAAGGTCACCGAGTTTTCACCTCCGGTTAACGTTTTTTTCAAAAGACAAGGTTAATCCTTTTATATCCACCACAATGATTGATAAATAGTAATCTAATATTGTTGTTGATAAAATATCTGTGGTCGGATGCAAAAGGCTCAAAGTAGTTTTTGCAGTTAGGGAGGCTTAAGCCCAGCAGTGGGTCACTACAATATGATATTGGGGGCAATTCGGAGTGTCGCAAAAGCTAAACTAAACTAAGTAAAATTATTGCCATCCTTTTTATTCCCATCGCTATGAAAGGGACGGCAACAATTTTAGTTAGCTTAGTTTAGCTTTTGCGACACTCAGAATTGCCACTTATGTAATATTAAAATATGTAGCCATTAACTTACCATACTTTGTAATAATAGTTAGACATTTTGGTCACATACTATTTCAGAGGTTGTATAATAAAACATTTAGGTCAGTCATTACTCACTGTGATCAATATAAACTTCTAAAACTTTTTCTGACCGTTTTGCACTTTTCAAACGAAGTAAGTTCAATCTCAATAGTAAAATAAGAAAACTATAAGTGGAGTTACGTTGGCTATACACTATACAGTCAAAAATTCGAAATACGTTAGTTAGAATGGAACGTGTGTAGGAATAAATAAGTGCAGGTTTTTGAACTTGGCGCGACGTGTGGTTAAACTGTGCAGGTGTACCTGAACACATCTCCAGTAGACCGTAGCGTGTGTGGCTTCTTTAACAAACTACGAATAGAGCTTTCGCGATCAGACGCTCTATTCGTATTATAAAACATAATATATGTAAACGGGTATTTATCACGAATTTAACCTTTAATATTCACCCGACGTTTCAACCGGATTGCCGGTCTTCCCGCGACCACGGCTGGTGCAATCCGGTCGAAATGTCGGGTGAATATTAAAAGTTAAATTCGTGATAAATACCCGTTTACATATATTATGTTTTATAATACGAATAGAGCGTCTTGGCTACGAACTTAATTAAACCCAAGACGTATCGCTCTCAATTTGAGTCAGAAAATTTCACTGCCCCACTTTCAATATTTCAATACCTACTACAGTATTTGGAAAACTGTTAGTCCTTCATAAGCGATAATCATGTTATCGCAAACTTTCGCCGTTCAACGCAACACTGTCTGGCTTGCTAATTACCACGTTCAAGTACGAGAGTTTATATGCGTCGTGTGGATATATATCGTATTTTATGTGATAGCTCAATTAACCTAGGTATTTGTATAATGAGTGGAACATAGGTATTTGTTCGACATAATGAATGGAACATGTACGAAATCTAATACCTAATTAACTGCAACGGATCTAACCAATAATTGATATCCGAATTTAATAAAACGATTAAACGCAGTCGTTGAGACGATCCAGCCACCACGCAACATCCGCATGTGCGTCCTAGGCACTGAACGCGTTAAGCTTTCTATAATTCCTTAGCAACGATTCTTACTTGTTTTGTATCGTTTGAAAATCTGTTATTTATTCTGTGGTAACAGTTTCATTTAGTTGATTATTCAATTTCTTAGAATATGAAATGAAATACTCCACTTTTATTTCACAACTTTTCAATTCCCTAGTCAGTAGGGTTTAATAAAATGCTTACGTTTATTTGAAAAACAAACAGCAAGATTATTATTAAGATTCTCAATTGTTCGAGATAAGGCACAAAATGGTTATGTTCTACATACAACGTTTATTAATTATACAGGTTTATCTGCTGGTTGTAATAAGTATAATTGTGTTTTATTGCAAAGCTATAAAAATGAAAGCCATTATTACCATATCTTCATTAAAGATATGTTTTCTCCTACAAATAAATACACTATATTTCGCCGACTTCCGTTCATATCAAGCTATTAATTTACCATGCCAACATAATGACGAATTTATAGACGAAGAAGATACAAATCACAGTTAGAAAGCTGGTTATTTATCAAGAAAATTCATAAATCTTGCCAAGTATAGAAAATTCTTATGTCAAAAAGAACTACGTCGGTAGGTATGTCTTTCAGAGGCTCAAGACAAAGTGAGGATGTCTAAAATACAGAGGCACTACCAAATACATGTTTAGCACAAGCTTACACTCTGCAAAAGGTAGCATTCCATGGAATGCGAAAAAACAGTATCTTATAATTAGCAAAAAGCGGTGTCTTAAGAGTCTCGACTCTTAAGACATATTTACTATTTTGGTGTCTAGTGATTGTGTATTGCATTTACTATGAAAATCGTACAAACGATACAAAGTAATAATTTTTTACATTCATCAGTATTGGAATCAGTATTATCTCGTAAGTCAAAACAATCCGAAGCATCAAAAACTGTGTGAACACTCCAACAAAAAGATGAAAGCCACGATCGTTCCCAGACCTTTACAATTACAATACAAGAGGAAAGTGTTACATCAAGCGCGCTCTTAAATAATTTGACGACAATTAATGATATCTAGGCTTTCCCTTTTGCGTGAGATTATGAAAAGTTACACTCATTGTGTAATGTTGAGCAATAGTGATGTAATTCGCTTTGTTTAAATGCTTTATGTGGCTTATTAGTCCAAGTAGTGGAAAAATGGGTCGATTGTGAAACAATTTTATCAGTATGTGGACAAATGTGGACAAAAAAGGAAAACTTAATGGAATCAGTTTGTATTCTGAAACGATGAGTTGAAACCAATAATTTAAAATAAAGTAGGCAGGTATAAGTCGCGTCTCGTAAAAATAACTGAGGGGAAGTGGCGGGGGTATATTTGCGCATGTTCACTCGCTGACGAACCAATAGCAAACGGTCAATCAATGTTATGAAGTGCGCCACGCTACTCTTTCACTAATCGACTACCTATTGCGCAGCTTTTCCCCTCAGAGCTCTTTTTACGTGACGCGACCTACCTATATCAAATGTTTGAAGGTGTGTGTCTAAAAACTTTTATATACAAAAAAGAAATCTTGATTGTTTTAACATCAGAGTGGACTCTACCTTGTCGTTTATTAATTTACTGAATTTACAGCTAGGTTTGTAATAGTCAGAAAGCTTTATAATAGTAGTAGCCTTTTAGCATGGCTTTTTCAAGCTCGGTAAAGACAATTCTGAGCCTCAATAAACCAATCGTATTGTAAGAATAAGTATTAATAAAATATTTTTCATAGCTTTCAACGATAAACAAGTACACTCGTAAACGTAAGATTTAGGAGACACCAATGCAGTAAATTCACTTTCCCTTACAATAAGTACAAAAACAATGTCTCGATTCAAATAGTGTAGCCACAATGTCATTTCATGTAATTTCAGACTTGCTTTTAATGCCCTTTAATATATTAATATATATTAGAAAGTACACGTATGGAAAGATAACTTCTGCAAAAAGTGTGCAGTGCATGTACCAAATATGTTTGTATTTGGACATTCCTCTGACTACCCCCTTAGACATATTCAAAAAGGATCTAAAAATTGCCTAATGATCTGAAAGAAATGTCTACCGCTCCCTGGGGATACATTCGTGATCTATTTTCATTTAATTTTTTAATTTTATATAAATTGTTAAAGTTAAGCGACGTTCTGGGCGTTCACAATTTGGATGGGTGGTCGGCAGTGGCATAATAGCTCAGTGCTTCCGTGCTTCGGAGGGACATTATACTGTCGGTCCCAGCTCTTAAAGTTAAGGCGGTCTAAAAATTATGTCACCAAAGTACATAAAATGCTAATTTATATATTTGAATGTCGATAAATTATAGGACCGAGTGACAGACACGAAGAAGGTCCAGCAGTGGGTAAAAATGGTTGATGATGATGATATTGATAAATTTCTATCAATAGTCACAATAAACAAAAGTCAGCTAGCGGCAAATCATTTAGTCCATTTCGACATAATTACCAACCTATTTATTACAAAGTGACTGCAGTAATTACTCTTACTATGTTTTAAAGTAAGATAATTGATAAATTGCTATCAATTTAATTTAGCAATAGAGCCTCGGGCAATCGCTTTGTATTATTTTATTGACTGCGTATTGTTATGCTAAATAACAATGTAGCCACGTTTAATTTATTTTCAGTCAGTAATGATATTTCAAGTCTATCTGTATAGGTACACATTTAAAACTATCACGACATGAACGCATTTTTCACCATTATTTCAGATTAAATGTGATTATAGTGTTATCCAAAACGACGATAATGGTTCAAAATCTCATCATTTTCTATTTCAGAATATAGAAAAGTCAAGTAGCAAACAGTATAAGTACTACTTTTGAAATATTGGCACTTTTCAAAAGCTCTATTTAGACATAATGTATCTTAAACAATATTTGTGTGTCGTTCATTAACATTAATGTAGTAAATACAAAATAGTCTATTGTTATTGAGAAACAGCTTTTAGTACAAAATAAACTGTTAAACAAACGCTTAAATCTGCGTATCCTCGAGAGGCGAGCGGTATGCGCAGGCGCAAATGCCACGCTCCACTCCGCCCGTTACGATATCCCAAATGTCAGAATCGTGATTTTTGTCAAGAATGTTTCGCAAACGCTCGCCATATGCTTTGCCATGAATCATTGGTAGCCAAATCATTTTCACAATACCACTAAATAAGGTTTGAACTATTTAGAAACTAATGATCTATGAGCTTTTTGTTTTTTTTGCAAGACACTGTAATAATAGTACTTCAAGAATAGACATAGAAAAATATAAGAAACAAACGTTTATATACAAAAACGAACGTAATGTAATATACAAAAACAATTGTC
The DNA here is from genome assembly GCA_963582015.1 of Xanthorhoe designata. Lineage (NCBI taxonomy): Eukaryota > Metazoa > Arthropoda > Insecta > Lepidoptera > Geometridae > Xanthorhoe > Xanthorhoe designata. The sequence continues at coordinate 3,669,410 of OY757045.1, forward strand.
AAAAATACTTTGTTCATAATTCGATTATTTCCGATTCACATTATATATTTTAACAAGATATTAAATGTTCATATTCATTGTCATTATTATGTTTCTACTTCAATTCTTAGGAGATTTTTTATGTGGGTCAAACTTTCATGGAACGAATGTGGAATAAAATAAATTAAGGTAAGCATTTTTGACGTAGAAGAAAAAATAAAGTTCGGTGAGTTTAAAAAAGTTTAAAAAAAAATTTGTTATTTAAAATCGATCCTTGAGCTAGAAACGATAACATGAACAAGCAATTTATTTATTATTATACAGTGTTAAACCACACTTAGGTATTGGAAATTTCATTATAAATGAAAAATCTTACTAAAAGTTAAAGGCTCCGGCAGGATTCGAACCTGCGTAGATACAAGCGATCGCTCTTAAGCCGAGCTGCCTGACCACTAGGCTACGGACCCTCTAAGCCGAGGCCTGAAACTATTAGTAAGATGATTTTTGTATCGGTTAAAGCACCGATGAGCGCCATCTACAGGGATATTAGAATATCACCTGCTCATTGATTGAAGTTGCATTCAACACAAATGACCAGAGATGTCGCTACGCTAATTCTATAATTTATTTATTATTATACAGTGTTAAACCACACTTAGGTATTGGAAATTTCATTATAAATGAAAAATCTTACTAAAAGTTAAAGGCTCCGGCAGGATTCGAACCTGCGTAGATACAAGCGATCGCTCTTAAGCCGAGCTGCCTGACCACTAGGCTACGGACCCTCTAAGCCGAGGCCTGAAACTATTAGTAAGATGATTTTTGTATCGGTTAAAGCACCGATGAGCGCCATCTACAGGGATATTAGAATATCACCTGCTCATTGATTGAAGTTGCATTCAACACAAATGACCAGAGATGTCGCTACGCTAATTCTATAATTTATTTATTATTATACAGTGTTAAACCACACTTAGGTATTGGAAATTTCATTATAAATGAAAAATCTTACTAAAAGTTAAAGGCTCCGGCAGGATTCGAACCTGCGTAGATACAAGCGATCGCTCTTAAGCCGAGCTGCCTGACCACTAGGCTACGGACCCTCTAAGCCGAGGCCTGAAACTATTAGTAAGATGATTTTTGTATCGGTTAAAGCACCGATGAGCGCCATCTACAGGGATATTAGAATATCACCTGCTCATTGATTGAAGTTGCATTCAACACAAATGACCAGAGATGTCGCTACGCTAATTCTATAATTTATTTATTATTATACAGTGTTAAACCACACTTAGGTATTGGAAATTTCATTATAAATGAAAAATCTTACTAAAAGTTAAAGGCTCCGGCAGGATTCGAACCTGCGTAGATACAAGCGATCGCTCTTAAGCCGAGCTGCCTGACCACTAGGCTACGGACCCTCTAAGCCGAGGCCTGAAACTATTAGTAAGATGATTTTTGTATCGGTTAAAGCACCGATGAGCGCCATCTACAGGGATATTAGAATATCACCTGCTCATTGATTGAAGTTGCATTCAACACAAATGACCAGAGATGTCGCTACGCTAATTCTATAATTTATTTATTATTACTTCGGCTTCTATAATTTATTCTATAATTTATTTATTATTACTTCGGCTTAGAGGGTCCGTAGCCTAGTGGTCAGGCAGCTCGGCTTAAGAGCGATCGCTTGTATCTACGCAGGTTCGAATCCTGCCGGAGCCTTTAACTTTTAGTAAGATTTTTCATTTATAATGAAATGAACAAGCAACTTAAAAATTGTTATTCATACTCATAAAACTATAGAACCAAACGAAAGAAAAAGTGCCATAAAAAAGATCCCACGATATCTATTGATGATAGTAAGAGCACATCAGAAACCATCGTAGGTAAATGCAAAACCAAGGCCAGTTTCCAACTCGAACGCTGCATAAAGCGATCCTGCGAGTAATAAAACGCGATGCGAAATCGAAAGCTGAATTGAGCTCACGTTCTTAGCGGTCAAGTTCTAATCGGCCTACCTATGGCGATAGATCTGCGGTAATTCGAAACTTGAATATTCTTTAGATGACTATTAGATATATTTTCTTCTTTTTTCTTATAAATATTATATTCTTTTAAATATGATTATAATTGTGAGTTAAATAGTCTCATACCAAAATTCCGGGTGTACCGAAATGGTTCTGTTGGAGAGCATGACACAAACTTTTAACGTTTAACACGATTTTGAGCGAAATGTTTGCTTTTTCATGATATCATGCCATTGGTTCATGCCCATTGCAAATCCCGGCATATATGGGTAAGTTTTACTCTTAGTTTCCTTCTGTACAACTAATGCACTTATAATGGTACTATTTACGCTCAGTAGAGAAAGCAGGGTCATTTAAATGGACCTAGCGCATGTCACGGTTGATTCAATGGAAGAGCAGGACATTATAAACAGATAATATTTACTGCGAATTCCATTGCAAAAGATAAATAGCGATTAAAATGTATTTAGATGAAGTGTCTATCATTTATGTAAATTATATAAAGGTATGGTCTCAGCGCTTGGCCCTGTGATACTCTTTCGAAGTATAATAATTGCAAATGTAAATCTCAATAAATCATCTCATACCATGTCTCATAATATGATATTTCATTTGTATTAATCAAACAAAGGGTTTTGGTAATCCATAGTTTCCACGATAAAAAGTTAATTAGCAAACAAAGTCCAAATCAATTAAAATATCAAGAGCAAAGGTCTATTCCCATCCATTGCCGGTGGTCTTTATTTACAACCGATTTACTTACACGCAAAGATCATATTAAAATGGTCAAGATAGTGATTACTAACCTGTTTAGATGGTCTCTAATACCATTAAACAGACTAACAAGTAGGTAAGGGCCAAGTTACAATGGTTTAGAATATTCAATTTATGGAATTCGTATCGGTCACGGCTGACCTCGCATTACGGAAGAAAGGTAAAGTTGAAGCATTATCTACTTCTTTTGTTCCAACGCTTCGATCAGCGGTTCGACACGATTACTTGCTCTATTTGTTTCATGGCTTGTTGAGGAATTTGAAGGTAATCAATTGCCCCAGTAAAAGGTACTCTTCAGTCTTAAGTTTCAATTCAATCACAAACCCAGAAGAAATTAACGAAATAAATAGTCGTATTTTGAGAAGCCGAAGAAAATTATTTTGTTACCTATATAATCTGGGATTAGTATCTAGTTTGAACATTTAATCATTTTTGTTTCTTGAGTAGTTTTCGTTGTAATTATATTTAGTTATTTGCAAAATTACTTTGTTAAACAATTTAAAAGTTAAAGGCTAGTCTACTCTGCCTTATCTGAATTTAAACTCAAAATATTTATTTAAGTCCATATTTTTAATAGTAATACCATATTAAATTTCACTTAAAAAAAAGTAATGTTCCTTTACATTTTCGTGTTATTATTTATGATTAATGAGCATGTGACAACTAGGTATTACTTGGGTATAAAGTTAAAAATCGCGAATCGTCTTCAACCATAAACCATTTTTACCTGCAACAAACACAATGATTAGCGGTAGTTCACAAATTGGAGAGTCACGTCAAGGTTTTGCAATGCAATCTCTACTAGAAAAATGTCATGAAGATCCTTGATACTGAACGTGACATACAATAATATTTATTATACAAAATTAGTACGGTTTTTTTTTACAGTGAATGGCATAAGTGTGGTGACCGCTTTTTTACATGTATGATACATTTTGCAATTCATAATCAAATTAAGAATATCAGAATGTTTTTTACTTATTAGAAACGAGTCGAAATTAAACTTAATCAGGAATAGGATCACGCGGGGATCATTGCTATTTAGATTAAATGCATTTATTTTCAAAATTATGAACTCGAGCCTTGGCACACTAATTACACGAGTGACTAGCTGGTCGATTTTGTGATCGATCTTCAAACATTTTCAAGTCGCCTCCCAAGCAGCACGACGAAAATATACGAAGATCGACCGTGAAACGCGAGCTAAGCATCCGTGTAAATCCCGCATACGTTTTTCTAACGAGCCACTGCGCGATTTTGTGTTGCACGTCAACTGCTAGTTTGCAGCGCGTTTCACATCGCGCGACGATAGTGTGCACTGTCACGCCTGCATTTTGAGGCAGGCCACGCGTTTGTATCGCGTTTATATCGGTACAAACGCGCAGTGACTGCCCGTTAGAAAAACGCAGTGTGCCTCTTGCTCTATAGAGTCTAACATCTACAACAGAAAACGAACCTACAGAAATAATATTGGAGAAACATTGGAACATTTGAACAGTATTTATCAACGTTTTTTATATGCCCAGGTATGTACTCGTAAGTATACAAATGAATCATTTCTGCAAATGATCCTAAATTTTACTTTCCGCGAAACGGTTATATTTGTTTATCCTCCGAATTAGCATCAGTTTCCTCGAAACATGTCGTGTTCAACCTAAAATCCTTCATAAAAATTACCGTTTCGATAATATTTAACGGTTCAGTATTTACATTCTTTTAACGGTTCCATCCTTGACTTTTACTGATTGTATTAGCATTCATTCGGGACTCGACAGTTGTGACCACATTGTCCTAAACTTCAGAGTCACGAACTATTTTTTGTCTTTTAATGTATCATTCGACCTTGATAGTACATTTTATTTTCAAACGAAAGGTTGTTGCTATACCTATGATATATTAGACCATAAAAAGTTATATGTGGCATGAGCAATTTGTGAGGCAATTTGTCTTGTAAAATGTCATTTTTGCGTTCTCTTTTGGTTGTTACTTCATCGTTTACGTTAATGTTGCCTATTTCTGTACTCACTGAAACCAGGCTGTCTAACTTCAAAACTAAACCGCAATTTCGTCACAGAAGTTTGCTCCACTTTGTTTTGCTGTTGAGCAGTAATTTTTGTTTTCTTTCACAAACTTTGCACCAATCAAAATGTTGGGACGCGTAAATAGCCAAACTTTTTCGTAAAAAGCTGTTAAGTACTTTTGAAATATGACTCCTATGACTGACTCAACCTTTTTTGCGCATATTTTTGACACCAACTTGGTTTTGTGATGTGCTACGTAAAATCAATGCTTAAGTATTTTCCTTGCATTCTTTGAAATAGTAAATAAAAAGATATGATCTAAGTCCGTAATGAGCTCATTATCTTTAATTTTACGCAGAGTATAGACAGACAGATCGACAGCAAAGACATTTCAATTTATTAGAGCAACGTCGCTGAAGCGTAGTGAAACGCTTTCTATGCGCTCAGATAGTTGATCTGTAACCAATTCTCTGAAACGGGATCCTTTAAGAAACAACAGACTATAAAGAAATATTTTACCTTTTTTCACAATTTACAGCGTAAAGTATAATCTGTTTCAGCTCATCAGATTCAAATTTGGAAGACTGTCTTCCAAATTCACATTTATAAAATCTGGTATTTAAAAACTAAACGATGAGTCTTTATTGATTTCTTATGGCCAGTATTATTCTATCTGTATTTTGCTACTTTTATTGTAGTGAGATATATTTGTTGTTTTTTTATAGAAGTCAGATATCTAATTACAGCAAGCAAAATCACTAAATACTCGTATTAGGTGTATTAAAACTCATAGTTACTGTTGATAGTTTAATGAAGTTCGATATAAATCGGATTCGTGTTATTTATGTCATTTATAGTAATTTTATTGGAATCTTAACATAATCGAAGAGTATTGGAATAAAACTTACACAGTAATTTCCTAAGATACGGATAACGGTAGATTATAGAATTGCATGTCAAAAATCGCCATGCATAAATAATTTGGATTTTAATTTTATAGATAACTAGCTGTGCCCCGCGGTGTTACCCGCGGTGAAAAAGTTAATACATTTTTTTAACGACTTCAAAAAAGGAGGAGGTTCTCAATTCGTGGACTGGGTGAACCGATTTTTATGATTATTTTTTTGGTCTGATGAGGATCGTCAGAGATATGAATAAAAATGCACCTCGAGAGTGCAAAAAATTACTCTCTTCTTACGTAATTGAAAAAGTTTTAATATTTTTTTTAATTTTGCTCCTTGTTTAAGACCAATGCGTCATTTGTAACTTGATTTTGGTGCTCATAGAAAAGGATGACTGCTGGTCGGATATATGGTAGGTATATATGGTCTGACATAGTTTATCTTGCTTGCAAAATATTCAAGAAGCAACCATGCGAGCGAAGCGAGCTTCGAACCAAGCGAGCGCAGCGAGCCGAAATTTTTAAGACAAATTCGTCATGTGACACTTGATTTTGCTTAAGGTGCTCATAGAAAAGGCTGACTGTTGGTCGGTCCCTATTTTTTGGTCTGACATAGATCAATTTGCCAGCAAAATATTGAAGAAGCTACCGTGCGAGCGTAGCGAGCTTCAAACTAAGCGAGCACAGCAAGCGTCTTAATCTCGCGAAGCGAGCTAAAATTTTTAAAAACAAATGCGTCCTGACGTGACACTTGATTTTGCTAATGGAGCTCCTAGAAAAGGCTGACTGTTGGTCGGTTCCTATTCTATAGTCTGACATAGTTCAATTTGCTAGCAAATATTCAAGAAACTACCGTGCGAGCGAAGCGAGCTTTGAACCAAGCGAGCGTAGTAAGCTTCGAACTAAGCGAGCATAGCGAGCCTTTTAAACCGAAATTTAAAAAAAAATGCATCATGTGACACTTGATTTTGCTTATAGTGCTCATAGAAAAGGCTGATTGCTGGTCTGTTCTTATTCTATGGCCTGACATAGTTCAATTTGCTAGCAAAATATTTAAGAAGCTACTGTGCGAGCGAAGCGAGCATCGAACTAAGCAAGCGCATCGAGTTTCTTAGACTCGAAATTTTTAAGACAAATTCGTCATGACTGACACTTATGTTTGCTTATGGTGCTCAAAGATAAGGCGCTGGTCGGTTCCGAGCAAAGCGAGCGCAGCGAGGATTTAGAATTGCAGCGATCCGAAATTGTGGGAAATTTAATAAAATAGCGATGATGAATGAGGTCCTGGTACCTATGTTTATTGAAGACACAAATTTAAACTTTGTTCTAATGGTTTATGTTGAGCCAGAAATCTTTTTATCGAAGATTTATCTGCGTACATAAGTACCAATTCCGTGAGATTATCGGGTCAAAATAAACAATATTTGAAATCCGTTAAGCCGTTTTAGTTTAAAGAAGCATAATTTAAGTATTTTGATAATCTCACGGGAACATACGCTTTTAAGGGATTTAAAGAAGCCTATGACATGTGTTAATCCAGGATATCAACTGTCCTACCAGGACAAATTTCATTCAAATCCGTCCAGCCGTTTCAGCGTGAAGGAGTTATAACTTTGCTTGTGCTGCCATCTATTAACATTATTTTGGCTAAAAGTTACGTTTTCACGGCTAAACTATTTTGATGAATAATTTGGTTTATAATCTTACGGAACCATTGCTTTTTTCAGGAATTTAAGGTAGCCTATTTGTTAATCCAGGGAATAAATAATCCTGCTATTAAATTTAATTCAAATTCCAGCCGTTTGATCGTGAAGGAATAGTAACTTTGCCTGTGCTGCCATCTATTGAAATTATTTTGTTACTTTTTCACGACCAAACTATTTTGTATAAACTATTTTAATGAATTTGATGAATAATCCCACGGAATCAATGCACTTTTCAGGAATTTTAAGTAGCGTATTTTTTAGTTCAGGGTATAAGCAATCATGCTACCAATTTTCATTCAAATCCGTCCAGCCGTTTGGCGTGAAGGAATAATAACTTTGCCTGTGCTGCCATCTATTGAAATTATTTTGTTACTTTTTCAGTTTTTTTCACGGCCAAACTATTTTGTAGGTATAAACTATTTTAATGAATTTGATTAATAATACCACGGAGTCAATGCACTTTTCAGGAATTGTAAGTAGCGTATTTTTTAATTCAGGGTATATGCAATCCTGCTACCAAATTTCATTTAAATCCGTCCACCCGTTTGAGCGTGAAGGAGTTGTATTTTTGCCTGTGCTGCCATCTATGAAGTTATTTTGCCTGACAGCTACCTTTTGCACGGCCAAACTACCGAAACTATTTTGATGAATAATTTGGTTTATAATCTCACGGGAACACTGCACTTTTCAGGAATTTAAAGTAGCTTATTATTTAATCAAGGGTACAATCTTGCTACCAAATTTCATTCAAATCCGTCCAGCTGGTTGAGCGTGAAGGAGTAATATTTTTGCCTGTGCTGCCATCTATAAAGTTATTTTGTCTGACAGCTACCTTTTGCACGAATCCCACGGGAACACTGCACTTTTCAGGAATTTAAAGTAGCCTATTTGTTAATCCAGGGTATAAGCAATTCTGGTACCAAATTTCATTCAAATCCGTCCAGCCGTTTGAGCGTGAAAGAGTAACAAACACACTTACACACACATAAACTTTCACCTTTATAATATTAGTGGGATGTTTAGATTTATCGAGGTCGATGTCATCGGTTCTAACTGTTTTACGTGGGTGTTCTATAAAATGATTATGTACTAAGTAGGTACATAATAATTATTTTGTTTTGAATTTTCGTTTTAATAACTAAAATAGATCAAGCGTTGAGAACAATCTAAGTAGTACCGATACCTACAATGAAATTTTAGTTGAGTATCAATTAAAGTTTAAGGTTAATCATAAAAGTCGGGACCTAATAGTAGTCTGAACACATACAAAACATTTCAAAATATTTTGAGATTTCAAAAATTAATTTGTCAGAAACTATGGGATTCTGAGATTTGAGACTTTGTAGAAAGACTTCTCAGGTCAATACCTTTCTACCATACAAATATGGCTGCCCAGTTCAGTATAGTCGGTATAGTGCATTTAGGCCCCAATGCTTCTTAAATAATGATTTCTGTCATTATTGGTACGATATTCACTTTCTAATCTCTACATCATGAATGAATGGCTCACAATGGTCCATACAATACTACGGATGCACGCTCGGCTACCCTCATCTGAACAAGGCCTGAGGATGTACCTTCTCGTTGCCTTGGCGTTTCATCATGCTGCTTTTTTAATTAAAGGTGCTTGGCCTAGCCTGCCTAGCAATGTTTAGCGTATTTTTGCGCTAAGTATTAATTATTTAGTTATTTATTTTCATCCGTTCGTGTCCCACTGCTGGGCAGAACTTAACACAACAAACTCAAAACCATAAAACGGAAGTAGGTAGTACTTTTTAGGACACCGTTCAATTTTATCCAGTAGAAATAATAATACAATTTACTTTAAAAAAAATATATTTACATTTTAAATCAGTTACATGCTTGTAATGCATTTATTATGTGCGTTACATTAATTACATAACTCATTTGAATTCTGTTATACATGACATCAATAAATCACCAGTGAATTATTTTACATTTTAGCATTTTTATATTTTTTTTATTGTCACACGCATTTTGTGTCGTGCGAAATATGTCTTTGAGCATTGGATGATAGATTGTTTCTCAATACAACATAACTGAACGAATTACGATGAAACTATGAGCATTTTTATTATTGATACAGTTTAAATTTAAAGATATTTTATTCAAAATACTTATCCAGTACTTACCAGGCCACTAGCTCATACAAACTTAGCAAGCCAAGTCATAAAATACTATGATTATCGTAATTATGTAAATTCAGTATTTTCGCCGAAACACGCCATTTAAAGCAGGTGTGAGCCAGGTGAAAAATATGCACACAAAAATGTTACAAAAGTCAGACTGACAGATGTCTTTGTAATAAGCTCTTTACTGATTACTAAGCGCATGTTCAAGTAAATTAACTTTAAAGTACCTATGTAATGTTGCATAAATAGTTTCTTGCTGCAATAAAACATGATTGTGACCAAAGAGCAATAGATTAATAAGACGCGTAATTATGATGTATGAGCTGAAGTAAGCATGTAGGTACCTATACCTAATAGCAAAAACGATATACTTAGATAAATAGACTGCTTATCCAATACTTCAAAACGTGATACTAAAATTAGTTATTAAAATGCATGATAGGTGGCGCTAGGATTTTCCTTTCCATAAAATTGAAAAAATTGGACATTTCTTACCTCCTTCCTTACCACCCTTACGCAACGTAGGTAATAATCGTAAAAAAATACTTATATCATATTATACTGGTTGACATCACAAGTACGTTTTATCGTTCTGCGCTTCTCTCTCACGAGTAAAAACATTATTGGCTCTCCCGCTCATTCTTCGGCGTTATGGCACACTCTTAAATGAGCAAACATAAATCCACTTTGATTAGAAAAAAACCTTATCGACATTTTCGATTCCGATGGGATAATAACTAAGTGTTGTTTAACACTATAAAAATTAAAAACTATAAATGCTCTTATATAAAATGAGACAAAAACCTATAAAAGAAAGCGTTTTGATATGGATACATTTTGCACAAATAAATAATTAAAATCAAACTGATTTAAGACAGTCAAAAAGGCAATTTTTTCTTGAATAAATAAAAGAAACTGATTAAAAGTACTTTTCAGTTACCTACCTAAAAGTAAGTAGGTAGGTCCTTAGATATTTCTAAAGATCAAAAAGAGCGCGTAACAGCTGCCATTACAGTTGGCGCGAAACTCAGGCCAATTTCGTGGTCTACCATTAAAGCCATAATGAGGAAATTATGCCTCGCTTCACTCACGACAGGCACGTATCGTGTTTTCATCATCCTAAAAGGACTAGTTTAAATAAAACCTCTATGATCAAACCTACAAAACCCTTCAATCAAGCTAAAAAGTAATATCAACTTTATATTCTATGGTACAAGATTGTTTATTGCATCACAAATACCGAGATAAAGTGAAGGAATCGATTTTTAAATTATCACCCATTTGATTTGATTGCAAAACAGCAGCTTTTGTTCCATTGTTCGAAAAGTGGGTGTTCCAAATTCAAATTGAATTAGTTGATTTTCTTTTTATTCATCACGCAATTTGCAAAAAGTTTCTTACATGTGAAATGCTCCAAGGCGTGTCGCTATCACGAACGAGAGTCGAGGCAGAGTCGATGTGCGTGCGCAGATGTATATTCACCAATTCACGATCAGAGGAAAAACCACCTCGACTTTGCTGATAGCAACCTGCCTTAGTCATAACATAAGTCGAGAGCGAATTTTTAATTATGAAAATATTGGCGAAAAAGAAACTAAAAAAAACAAACGAAGTCTTTAGTTTAGTTAACTGTCCAATAGTTTAAATTATAATCCATAGACAAAAACGGTGACACATTAATATAAATGACCAAAGAACTTTTATTTATTGGCGCCCAAGTCCTGTTTATGGTTTTTGTGCTAGTTTAAAAGAACCTGTTGTAAACTGTGAAGAAATTAATACATTTTTGAACATGACTGATCAATCGGAATGACGGTTTTTTGTATCTTTAATAAACACTGGTAATAAATTATAGTTTTTGTTGCTTCTGTTTTTTTACACCTCGATTCAAATTGAAAATTAAATTAGAGTCTATCAATACGTCCAATGCCCACATAAGTAAATATAAAGATAATTATTAGTATTACACAAACTAAAACTATCCCAAGAAAAGATTACCATTTTAAAACACAAAAATATTTTAAAATAAACTATAATAAATTATTATAGCTTAAGATCTGAAATAAAAATGATAACTAAGTACTATTTACATATTTATTTTCATATTCAATTAACTAAAATGGTTCAATGTTGAATGGTCTGTATTAATAGATCTTTAGATATCATAGACTACAAAATTGACTTTTAAAAACGATAAATCTTCCGTTGGTGACTGTACGACTTTGACCTCACATAAGCGGTGAGCTTTAAATATCGGTGCCAATGTCGTAGATATGAAAAAAAACTACTCTTTTTGTTTAGAATTGTACGTAAACAAATAAACCGGCTTGGTGACCTTTATCAAATCGTTATATTCGAATGGAACTTGTCTTAATCGTTGGGATAATGAGTTTTATAAGATTCGAATACGTCGATTCAAATATTTTCTCAGCGTGTGCGGTATTGAAGGAACTGGTTCAAAATACTGTACCCATTCGGCGACTTGGCTTAAACTCTTTGGAAATAAAATACAATTTAAATATTTATTCTTCATCTTGCCATACCTACTCAGTGTTATCCGAATGATAAAGCACTAACAGGATTACAATTTTGTGTCCCCAAAGTACTGGTAGTGGTAATGGACTTGAGACTTTTTGACTATGAGCTCAAGCGGCTACTAATGTTGCAATCTTTTTTCATAGAAAATGGCAGATAAAATATTCTTTAAAGTTATGCAAAAAAGACAGGTTACATACTAACTGGTTTAACGATTTTTTCATTTCGTATGTTGTCTGTTAACTTAACTCCTGTCTATCTAGTTAATTATTAAACAAATATAGGTTGTTTGGACGAATGTCAGCACTAATTTGATACGGTGTAAATCAAAGCAATCTTATTGAATCTGCAAGCATTGACGCAATCGAAATGGTTTCCAATTGCCAAGTGTCAGGGCTACAACTTTTTTCCACAATCTGTGATACGCAGAACCAAATACTGATTGGCTTGTGGTTTTAGTCAAAATGGTGTTTGTCATTGAATTTGCAGATGTTAATCATAATAGTCGATTTACGGGAGTAAATCGATGTTTTTTAATTTATATTTTAAACATATTTTTAAGTAGTAGGTAATATACCTACCTTAGCTTCTCGTGGGTTCCACTTTACAAGTTCTATTCAAATCAGTCAATTGGTGACGTGATTAAAACAAAAATCAACACCGATACATGAACAATTACACAAATTTCAGCATAATTGTATTAAAAGGTCTATAAAATACTTCTGTGCGAACTTTCAAGGTTAAACCAACAAAAATAAACAAAGGGTGGTCGTGTATGTACTTTATAGCAGGTTACGTACTACGTTCTGATTATAGCTGGTTATAGTATTATGTAATACTATAACCAGCTATAATATACAATTTATGTAATATACAAAAACAGAACATATAAAACATAATGTCCCGTGGCGGGGATCGAACCCGCAACCTCAGCGTCTCATGCGGGCGTTCACAAACTGCGTCACAGGGGCGTCAATATGAACATCCACGCCGAAATTATAGGTTATCTATACTAATATTATGAAGAGGTAATGTTGGTTTGTTTGTTTGTAAGTATGGGGTAATCTCCGAAACTACTCATCTGATTTTAAAAATTCTTTCACCTAATGTGTAGCATGGACTTTCCGAATGAAGCCACGGGCAAGTAAGCTAGTCTTCGATAAATCGGATAATTCTGGTTCACAGTTGTGCCTCGGAGCTGTATCTTGCACAACACCATCCAAGCACGACCCAACATAAATTGAATTTGGAGCGTTTATTCTGAAGGAGAAAGTTTCCCTATTGTGCATTGAAGATGAAATTGTGATAGTATTGACGTTGCTTTGTCATAAGCTATAATTTTGAAAATCGATAGCTTCCTTTTTATTTATAAAGATTTTAGAAAAAAGCTATCCCCATTCTTTATAATTAACAAGGCTCTAAATAATGTTATTTTCTTGTAACTCTTATGCCAATAAAAAGAGATAGCAACAGATTTGACATCAAGACAAGTTAAATTGCTAAAGAGTTTAACAGTCAGCTTGCTTGGAGTCATCAAAGCATGTAGCTATAAAACATATGAAAACGGGTATTTATCACGAATTTTACCTTTAATATTCACCCGACGTTTCGACCGGATTGCACCAGCCGTGGTCGCGGGAAGACTTGACGTGTGATATTAAAGGTAAAATTCGTGATAAATACCCGTTTGCATATGTTTTATAATGTGTTCTGATCGCGAAAGTTTAAAAAAGACAAATGTAGCTATAAAACTATATACTATCAACTTGATATAAACGACACGATAAAAACTAAATTAGTACACGTAAAATAAATAACAAATATCTATTGTAAATTATTTTTACATAAACTCCAAAATAAAATATCTTTATGACTCTAGATATTTGCTAAATGGCAAGACATAAATTTGGTTTTCCATAAACACAAATGAATTTCACATTCGTTTCGTTTTATTGCATTGATTGCGTGAATGTAACCAGTTATAGAAAAGTGAGGGCAAACTGTACACCGCAACATGATTCAGCAGCGCCTTTCAGTCCGCTTAATCTGAGAACACGCGAAAAATCGCCTGTCTCATAATCTCTCAAAAGATAAAAAAACTTTTATAATAAACCTATAAAAAACGTACATTCAAGCGTCTAGAAATCCTGTGCTAACTCACCATTTGATCTTCTAATGCTAATTTAAAAGAAAAGAATGGCGAAAACCTGTGAAGCTAAGGCGTTATATTTTCCTTCACAGTTTAGAGCTTAATGTAATGAGCACGACTAAATTTTAACTCTACGACCTAAATAAAATCAAAAGTAATAATACTTACTCTTTCTATTAGAAAACAAAAGTTATTACAATTGATTAATGTGATTATATAGTTTAACCCTTATATTATTTTGGATCAACATCGCGTGGCGTATTGGTTACCGTTAGCATATTATTATCTCGAGTTTTTTTGAGAAGCTTCAATAAAAAATATCACTCAACCCTATTGTTATATGGATAAGGCTTGAAATGCCACAGTTTTTTTTTCTGAACGAACAATATTACGTGGTGGCTCTCTTGTCAAAGGTAATAGGGGCATTCATGTTTTCCAAAGCATTGTCGTTTATTGGTGTACACAGAAAAAATTACGTCAGTATTGTTTTATTTCGGGAAGGTTTTGCAAGCGTTATAACACTTTCGATATGAAGGTCGTGGGGTCAAATCCTGCTGTGCTGATTTAAATTTATAGAAAATGAAAATACTAAATATTCGAGAAGATATTCGTTATTTCTCATTAGTATTTCATGTGGATATGGCCGGCTAAGCTGGTAGGTATAGTTAGGTGCTTCAGGTAACAATTTCCCAGGAATTAATCTAAATATATATAATCTCCTGACACTTTAAAATCGTTTAAAAACAGGCATAATTTGAAATCTGAACGATACATTATTCAAACATCCAATTAAATGCGCATATAAAACAGTTTTCATTGATCTTTACTTTCTCTGCATTGGTTAGGTTTCATCTTTATGATACGAAAATTGACCTTTTATGGATAGTAATTACGTTCCAAAATTGTATTAGGTACTTGGTTTTGGGTTACTACGAGTAATTGCAATCAATCTATGTATCATAATCATACAAGCAGTCTCTACTTTGAAATTGTAGTTATTCCAAGAGCTTAATACACGGCGTATATTTTTTGCGCGTGTGTATCGATACAAACGCGATACGGACGCGCAACGGACACAAGGCAGCTGTAACCCATGCACACGATCCTCGCGATTATATCGAAACAAACGCGCTACACGTAAACGCCTAGTCACTGGTCATTCGTAAAACGTCGTATACATAGGCTCTAAGAAACTATTGAAAGAGATAATTAGCCTAGTAATACTCTTACAGTTAACTACATAGTTCACATGATGCAAATTCTTTCAATCAAAAACCTTATTAAACATTAATCTAAGGATCAAAATTTTTAACAAAGGATCTGTAGTGATTGACCCTCTTTTAATAAGGTTTATCTGATTCATAGGATGAGTTCTTATGCAAGCCCCAGACACTATAATCAAGATGAAGCTAAAAAGGCTAATCTCTTTCGCAGTGCAGTCTCCTTACATAATAGTAACGAAAGTAAAACTTGTAATTCGCTGTTTTGAAGCCGTCGGCGATCGCCCATCATGCTATAATGGATTAAGTTGTGTATAAATGGTTTGAAGTAGCTGTAGCCCATATAGCTGTATCGTTGATTGATGTTTTTTGTAATAGCCTGTGGCTTTGATCGCTAGTCGCGTGCCATCTTGTAAGAGACTGGGCACACTAAGTTTTTCGTCGTTTCGAAAACGTGGTGTGCCTAGGCTCTTACGATTGTATATGTTATATATATTGTAGACTACAGCCTCTGTAATATATACAGGATTTCCAGTCGTTACGACATAATATAAGCCTTCAGGCAGCCTAAAAACTCCGTAAAACACTACCCTTGGCCACTAGCTCATACCAACTCACTTTACTTTTGATACTTAACAGGTAGGTTAGTTATATAATATAGCGACTCACTACATTCTCGCTCTTATTATTAAAATTTAATTTATATTGTTTCAGGTAAAGGTTACTGTGTAGAGTGATTCTGCCTGAGTTCCATTTCCTGTTCATCAAGAAAAGGAATCAAATTACATCAAGTAAGTTTACGTGTGGGGTGGCTTGTATCACGTGTTATACTATAAACTGAGCCGTGTTGGCTGAGTGGGTTGTGGGTTCGAATCCCTGCAGTGCAACGATGGATTTACGTTTTGAAAAAAAATAATGCGCAACACGAGCTAAGCAGTGAACTTAATTTGTTTGAAAATCTCGGATGAAAATGTAAGTTAACTATCTATAGTAAAAAAACTGGTCAAGTGTGAGTTAGACTCGCACACAGAGGGCTCCGTATTCACAGAACTTATTTTTAACTTCTTAATGTTTTCAGAGTTGTACCTTTATTTGTGTTTGCTTTTTACGCTATAAATTATTCTAGATCAACTGGAAGTTTGATTGAACTAATATTTGAATTTGATTTTACAATAAAAAAAAATCACACTGCATTATTTAAAATATGCTCATTCATAATGGCAATGAAACATATAGAATGCAACGAGACACCAGACCGCAATAGTCATACAATATGTAAACATACCCGCGCTCTACTTCACAAGTGGGGTGCTCGACAAACAATGGCAGATCGCAAATGTGGATCTCATATTTCCTCTGAAATAACTGGATAACTTATACTAAAAACAGGCACACTATATTTCTGACTAACCCAGACTACTTATTAATTCCTTCTAAGAACATGCCACTCTATCTTTAACTAGCCTCCCTTTAGCGACCTAAAAACTCCATCAGCAGAGTTGGCAACTTGCTCATACAACCTTACTTACGGCCAGTCTCAATAACCTATCTATCTTTGATTTTGCTTACTGCCGATAGTTATTTGACATTTATTGTATGGAAGTAATGTCAAATGTCTACTGACAATAAGCAAAACCAAAGATAGATAGGTTATTGAGGCTGGCAGTTAATCTCCCTGAACATCTTCAACAGATGGTAGAAGATCAAAGACTAACATTATAATGCTGACTACAGGCAAGAAGTAGACATGAAAACTTGTTCTTTTGGACATGACTATTCTTCTAAACATTTTCAAGGAAACAAATACTTATATTGAAATACTTATTATACTTCCGGGGCCCATCGCGTTTTTTAAATTCTATCGGGGCGTCTGATCCAAGGGCTGGCACTTATTTGGCTCAAAATATCAGTATTGCCATCCAGCGCGGCAAATAAATGTTTTAAAATACTTATATGTTTGAGAAGATGTTCTTCCGTAGCTAACAGTTGTTTACCTATATGTCTTGCATCTCAAAACCATTCTGTATTTCAACCACATCTTTCTAAAAACAACAAACCAAATAAAAACTCAAAGTGAATCCAGTTACACATGTTCAAACAGCTTTGCCGTACGTGTTCAAAACTACAATGTTGTAGGTATGGTATAAAAGAAAGACGTATAAGGGCAGACATCGTCCAAGATAGACAGAACATTAATTAGGGTCACCGTATGTACCACTTTACTCTAGTGCAAGGTAAGGGAGAGAGCGGAAAATGTATTTCAGCGGGCGTAAAACGTCCATTGTTGGTATTTCGTATTAAAAAACAATTATATTTAATTTTAGCATTACATACTTGGTAGAATTTGTAACCCATTTGTATAGAAACTGTCAACGCGAATTATGTTTACTTTACATGAAACATTGTTGTGTATTAATGAAATACCAAAAGTGGATGCTTTAAGACCCACTGCTTTTTATAACTATTTATAAGAAGTTAGAATTCTATAAATGACAGATTGTCAAATCTATCGCCGATCTCAGAACTTTACGACTTTGAAATCCTATGTATTTCTGAGAGTCGTTAGAAGCGTAAGTAAAAATACATAATTTAGTAAATATTATATGTATGTTGTAAATAAATAATCTTAAAAACTATTCAAGACTTGGACCCCTAGTGTCTTGTACCAAACACAGTTTTTCTACGCGACAACCGGATGCGTTCACAGTTACCCAGCTAATAGGTCTGCTTTAGCTTGCATTGACCTATACTGCTACCGGGAAGATTTATATCATCATCATCATCATTTTACTGCCTTTAAGTACACCTCTTACTCATTTTGTACGTAAAATAGGAAGACCTACAGGTTGTTCGTGGAAGAAAATTATGCCAAATGTTCATGTTAGACGAAGAATTTTAATATAGAAAAAACTTGACTAATATACCCTGTTTGTACGTTTAAAATATACCTTGTTAGTCGTATTTATCGATAAAATCATTTTAAGCACCATAGCTTAAAATCATCAAATGACAGAGTTATATTCTAACATTTTAAATTCTTGCTCAATGTTTTTGTGACAGAAAATAGTTCGTTTCTCAATAGATATTCTCTTTATTCTATTATTTAATTTACAGAACAGTATTTCATATATCGTCAAGAAATAGATAAAAATAACTATTTGATGTAATGCCTAGTTTTTTCAAATAAAGTTATTAAATAACTCCCCCACGTGAGGCCATTGTGTGTGAACGTTTCACTCCACTTATGCTGTACAATTAGAGTCTTGCATATTAGCTGGTATGGCGCCGCGTTGAGTCTATGTGTTAAATTGAGGTAAAAATACTTATTTAAGATGAACATTTTAAGCAAAGAGAACACATGAACTTAATTTGCTATTCATCGTAATAGGTACCTTTTTAATTCATCGTAATATTTTTGAAAGGTATTTTGTAGCTTATCTGTTGACTTTTTAATCATGACCTAAAATGAAGTGTGAAAGATGAAGAAGATGATGAAGTGTATAACGGCTGGTAGAATGGATAGCTGAGAAAATTTTGGTGGTACCGATGTTACAGAAAAGTTGTAGGCAAATTATGTTACCTAATTTA
This sequence comes from Xanthorhoe designata, assembly GCA_963582015.1. Classification (NCBI taxonomy): domain Eukaryota; kingdom Metazoa; phylum Arthropoda; class Insecta; order Lepidoptera; family Geometridae; genus Xanthorhoe; species Xanthorhoe designata. Next base: position 3,688,466 of record OY757045.1, read on the forward strand.
GTTTCAATAGATGTAGTATTAATCCAAATCATCAGTAACAAAAATATTAAAATCAAAAGTATCAATTGGGACATTGCGTCCAATATATTTAGTCCGAATCGACAGCTACCCAGATAGTTTACTATAACGGGCCTAAGTTACACCAAAGACGATTAATATCTAGAAGACAGACAATGGCCATACACAAAATCGTAACCCTAAAAAATAGCCTGAAAACTCTAAAACATCAATTTTATCCAAGAAATTTCAATTACTTTCTAGTTAAAAATGTTTAAATATTGAATATTGTTGCTACCTACTACTAAGTATTGAAATTTCTTGGATAAAATTGATGTTTTAAAGTTCTCAGGCTATCTGGTACTGCGGGATAGGGTTACGATTTTGTGTATGGCCTTTGTCTGTCTTCTAGATATTAATCGTCTTTGGTTACACTGACATAAGGTTGATGTTCATAGGCCATAAATCCTTATAGACCAAATAACAGTCCAAGTAATTGTGAAAAAACGTGGGAAAACGAGAAAAATTTCGTAAAAGTGCCGTCGTGTACGTGCATTATAGAATTGTGAATTGTCGTGTGAACATCTCGTACGTGCGTAACTTGCACGACTATACGTGTTCATGTGTCTACTCGTATTTACATTATTTTAATAATATAGAAAAGAATAGAATAGAAAAAAGTTTATTTTGTGACTTAATAAAATAGAACAAAACATAAAATAACTACATTTAAACACAAAATAGATCGCCACTCAGCGTGTGCTGCAGCAGCAGAGAGCTTCTGCAGCGCTGGTATTCTGTGACGCCGCGGGTTCGAGTATTGCGATTTTTAAGGCCTGTGAAACATCCTTTAATTATCGAGTGAGCGAAGCGAACATAGATCTTAGTGGCAACTTACTAGGTACAACTTACTTTAACTTATTAGTTACCAATAACAAAACTAAATGTCGCTGCAAACCTTCAAAAAACATTGATCCCTTTGATTGAGTTTGGTTCCTGAGACTAAATAGTTACTTAGACTTTTGATTAAAAAGATGTTGGTTTGAATCTCGGTCGCGTCTCAATATTATTTTTGTTTTGGAAAATGTACATACCTACGAATTGTCACAGCTCTATATGGCGAATGCATCTAGAAACAGAATAGAAACCTAAGCTTGCAACTTCGATAAGAAATACGGTTTGGTCATGGCCAATGTACTCTGTTTCCATTTATAGAACTAAAAGCGAAAGTCATGAAACAAGCGAATGTTACTTTCCACCCTAATTTAGAAAACTACACTTTAAACTCTCTTATAGGGAATTCTCTGTCGAATAGAACGTATTAAGAATGTACCTTTTTATAAAAAACAGAGAAAGGAAATAATATCAAGTTTTTTAGAACTATTAATTAAGGAATTAATTATTATTAATGTAGACTGCTTTCAAACTAAACTAGGTAGGTATTTAAAGTGTGTATGGTATGTATACATAATATAGTCGACTTTTAAGGGATTGTGCTCCCTGATTTATCAAAAATTGTTTACATCAATTACGTAACTTTCGATTAGACGAGTTAAAAGATAAGTTAACGAGTAAAATAGACTGCTATTTAAGGTAACAAATTGAACGTCGGCTTCTGCTCAGCAAGTCACGACTTAAGCCGGTGCACACGAAACACTATGTGGTTCAGTTGCGATATTATTGGGCAATTTTCTATACTTTTATAGAACATAAATTATGTTAGTATTGAGTAATTGATTCGAGTTATAAAAGTTAATGTCGAATTTGTACAATATTTTTTCACTCGACTTCAGATGTTCGACTCATTCAGATTTTCATGATCCCTGAAATCATGAAAAAGCGTAAGATTCAGAATCGAAAGCATTGGGGTCGTCTTTGCTCTATACCACCAAGTTTTAATCAAAAATACGGGTCATACTCTCATCTCTCATCTCATAATCAGTGCTTTTAATGCTCATAACCATTATTTCTAGATTCAATAGTTTAATCTTCTTCTTCTTCTTCAATTTCCTGAAAATTGGAATGAATGTCCACCGTAGAACACGATCGTTGAATTATAAAATCGTGTTGTTGTGTTTTGTTTCTACCTTGTAATATTGTCACATTGCTGCTTATCGCCCGCCTAGAACTCCAAGGTTTCGTCTGAATTAGCGAATTTCAACACTATCACATGTTCGCATTAGTGCTAGCATAACATCACCAGTTTTGGCGCGCACTGCGTCATATACACCGTTTTGGGTCGCGGTCAACGTGATTGTGTTTTTCTCTACGCGGCCTCGGGCTTAACGAGCCGTATTTTTGTGTGTATTCAAATTAAATGGTTGGATTTCGCAAGATGGAGGCTTATCAGAGGTCAGTTTGGTCAGTAAGAAGATCGTTTTGTGTAGATGCTAATTTCAATAATGAAAGTCACAGGTGGTGTGCAATACAATGTGTGCATGTCGTCAAATACTACTTTTATAATACAAAGACACAAGTGATAGTGTAGGCATATTATGTCTGACTTTGGTCTAACGATATCGTTATGAAAGGGAAGCTAACATTTTAAGTGCTGTCAAATTAGATTAGTTTAGTTTAGTTTGGTGACATCTGAATTGACACCTGTGTGTGTAAGTTTGCAAAGTTTTGAGACGAATTTAATGGTTAATATAATATAGATAATAAATAGGCTAAATATAAGATATGACCATGCGAGGGTCAACCAATCATTGTACCAGCCAGATCGTCTGATGATATTGTAAAGGGTACGGGGAAGCATTGGTTCAACTGGCTGATCGGGAAAAACGGCTTAAAATGAGCAGTGGTGGATGTGAACTGATTAGATAAATAATACATTTTATACACGTCACTTTGAACAAACTGCAGAAATATTATTATAATACATTCTTTCACATTCCATCACATACCCAATTTGAAACTTTTATCCACTTTTCCAATCGACAAATTAATAACAATTTCAAGATAAGTGGCGCCTGCGCAATCTCGTCTATTAGAAAACGCGTCAATCAGCGCGTTTCCTATATTTCCAATATCGATCATTCGGCCACAGAATAGATGATACTCTCAGTACGTGATCTCAGTTACTTCGCTTCACTGACATAAATAAGTGGCGTGTCACAGTATATATGTGTACAGCACGTTCTTTCCTTGGTATTCGTAAGTTTACGTAAGAGGCTGTGAGTCAGTTATCACAGCTGTTTCAATGCAGTTCTATATTTAAACGAGCTGATTAATTTGTCATAAAGTTGTCTTGTAGCTTATCAAAAAATATTGATGCAATATAAACGTTATTATAAACGTAGTATGTACTGCCTTTTCTGTAATTGAATTTTTATTAGTTGCTCTTTACTCACGTAACAGTGATATGATAATTGAAAATATTTCATAAGGATATTATTTTTATACGTAACAATGTATTGCATATTGACGATATAATCTAAATTATTTTTTTAACTAAATTGATGCGCCATCTAGTCTAAACTAGCAAAGCTTATGTACTAGTTTATTAGGCTATACTGCACCATGATTACGTCAAATGAAATTCAAGTAAGCTATATTACTGGATCCGCTTACACTGTGGACATATTAGTTGCAGTAATACGGGGGCGACGATCTTGGAATTTCACCAGCATCACACGATATCAGCTCATTGGGTTACTTGTACCAACACATTTCACATTATGTGAAACTGTGACAGACTATGGTAATTGATGTTCTTGTGATTTAATTAGAGTTGGCTCAAACGAACTTACTTACTAAATAAGAATGTAGTTTATTTGTACAATACTTTAACATCTTTTGTTATATTTTTTGGCATAGATTCGTTTAAAGTTTTTCTAAGAGTTATTTCAATGCTTAAAGATGTTAAGTGTTTTAGGATAGAGAGTCGAAATCTGTTGTTGACGACTTGTAAACAGTAAGTAATGTGTACGTACAATTATATAGGTACTTAGTATATGACAACAAATTGAAACCTGAATTTCTCCATCCTTGCATAACCCTAGAGATTATGGCATCGAAGGTATGTAAACGGCTTCATTATGAAATGAAATATCCTTTAACATATCAGCGTGGGCTTTTACATTTCTTGCTGCAACCTACTTATCGCTTACAATATCGGCGCACGCGCACGACATAGCCTGATTTGAATATAGATTGTAAAAAGAGCTTTACTCGGCTTTATATTACGTAGACCTCCATGATAAACACAAAAAATTAAATGATTATTGATATTACATTGCTTAAAGTAACTTTTGTTATTGGAATATGTATCTTTATCTACTTAGGAAAAGGTTTTTATCAATAAGATTTATATTTTTGGGTACTTACTCTCTTTTTCTCCGTGTGACCTCATACTTCCACGTCGTATTTCAGAGATAATGCATCCTACAAGAAGAAGATTAGGTATATCAAAGCCATTCAAATTATAATGTAGTAAAAATATAGAGCAAAAATGACGTTTGTGGGCAAAGGATGTAGATAGACACCTCCTTCTAAACCTAGAGTGGTAGTTAGCGAGAAAACATGGTAAACTTGTTTAAAAGTCATTTTCATTTGCTGCGTATACATTTTGCTCTTGACAATTTTGATACCTTGATTTTACAGAAATTTACTTCAAATTAGCTTCTACCGGTGAATATTTGTTGTTTTGTACCGGCTTTACCATTTGTGGTCTATCAATGAGAATAGTAAAATAAATTATATAAAATCATAACATTTTTTGCAGTACTAATAAATAATAAATTTATTATAAATTATAAGGAATAATAATAAATATCTACCAGCAATTTAACCCCATTCACCATTTCATTACCTATCTAGGAGACTAAACTGACATGACATGAGTTTTAGATCAACTGATGTTTTACTAATACCCGGTTTCTATATCCGATACGGATGACCGAAATCTGTCAAAAAGTGTCATAAATTTTGTGTTGTATAAACGTAAACGTAACGTTTCTATAGAGATAGATCGACAGTCATCCGTACCTTGGATATAGGAATCGGGTATAAGTACTTACCTCCCTATCAAAGATTTGGAGGCCAGCGCCAAAACATGATAACAAGAAGAAAAAAATCACTTCTTCCAAAGTATTTATTTAGAAAATAGACATAAACGAACATTTCATTACGTGCTCCCCGGACTAAACTTTATTTGATGGTAAATTGATGAGAACTTCTTCATAGAAAAACGATCAATTTAAAATCAGCACAGCTTCAATCAAATCACGGCGGTCACCAGTACTAAGGGTTTCCACCGGAACCAACCAGACAATTTCTATAAAAACAACATTAAGAGTCCACATACAACAAGTGCTACTTTCTATAGAAAACGTGATACATGGTAATGCATCAAAACTGTCATGTAAATACCGCCTCTATGTCATTGAAATAAAGCTCAAAAGTTACTAATAGTATTAGGCAATATTATCAACGAATATAGGACATCGTTTGGATTTTGTTTCAATAGTTAGAGTTGTAAAACGTTTGACAAAGTTGACAGTTAAGGAGCGTGGTCATATTACTATTATAGGCTCGTTGGGTTTTGACTTTGTGGGAGTTTCAATTCAAGCCTGCTATTATTATTTTTATTATACTATAAATAAAGTAAGAAGGTAACATCGTTTTTGCCGCCTTCACAAGCTTGTAAAAGTGAATATATTAAAAAGGTAAGGTATTTGATATTGTGATACTTCGGAGGACACGTACGTTAAATTGTTGTTCCGGTTTTTTAAGTTTTAAACCATGACGGAGGCCTTAAGGCGGCCTAAATCATCCGTCACCAGAGTTATACACTAGCTCATATGATCTTACTCTACAACTTTTCCCGGTCTAGGAAAAAAGCCTGGGAAAAGTTGTAGCAATTTGACGCTTTTGCGTTGGGAATCGATTGTGAATCGAGGGACAAAGATGGTTGAAGTAATGGAGGAGATCTTAGCCCAGAAGTGAGTTAATACTATGCAGGTCATTAAAAAACTGTGTAGGAACGATGGTCTTTTAATGATTGATCACAATATTTGAAATCACACTTCATTTTATCGATTAACATCTTTTACCTTTTCGAAATAGCAATCATCCATGTTTCTAAGATCGACAGCTGATAGTCGATTTCTTTCCTTCAACTTTTTATTGAGAAAAAAGCAGACAGAATAGGTCAATGAGCCGTCATCCGTAGAAGGCGGTAAGGAGCGTTTAAGTCGCAGTTGGCAAGCCGATTAGAAAATACTGATTGATTACCACTCATCAAGTTGTCTTGGGTTTCAATCATTCTTGTCAGCGTTCTTTGTTTAGGATTGCTTTTTGTAACACGAGAGTCGCTTATTAATCACTATCAATGCAATAAGTAATTCATCATACAGTAATACAGCTTATAACTTGAAACTTTCTAAGGAAAATGTAAAGGTACCATACAGAAACACTTCGTTCGTTCGTTTGTATGAGCAAGTGACCAACTCTGGTGACGGAATTTTTAGGCCGAAGGCCTCCGTCATGGATTAACGACTTTAAAGCCGGGAGCGATAATTCAACGTACCCTCCGAAGCACACATACCTACACTGAATTTTTAGCAACTCGTAGCATAGTAACTGTTGTTCAGACGGTTTTTTATAGATCATTGAAGTTAAACTGTTAAATCCGTTCTGAGCGGTCACAGTGGAGATGGGTGACCGAAAGTAAGCTTCTATGCTTCGAAGGGCACGTTTAGTTGTCGGTCCTGTCTCTATGCGATAACGCAGTTCCTTACTGTAAAAACGGACATCTCGTACATGCGATTATTGGCACGATTTTTCGTTTTCGGTTTGTAGAGGGGCAGGCCTCCAGGCAGGTTAAAAATTCCTTCGCCAGAGTTGCTCCCTCATACGAATTACGTACAATATCATTACCTGTTCAAGCTTTTCACACGAGTAGGTAGATACCAATCTCTCTGAGACTTTAATATGAAATCAATTCCGATTGAATCGAGGAAGTCCTTTAGACCGGAGCTCTGAGCTTGTGATCATCAGAATGATGAGCTAGATATTTTAATGATATTACTTATTCTGCCTCAGACTTCCTTGTATCAAAGCAATTTTTTAATTTAGATGGGATTACAAAAATGATTTACTACCTGTTACAACTTACATAATTTAGCATATAAAATTATTATAATTAAGAGTGTCAGTTATAGTAAAGTATTCGAGGCGTATTTAATAGTTCATTCTTAGAGTTTTTTAATCCCAAAAACTTCAGAAAAAGCAAGTTTAATCAATGTTGCAATCATCCGGTCAAGACAATCAACTTTTTCTAGTCTATAAATTATTAATTCATTCGAAAGGTCACTTGTAATTTCTTAGAAAAGTATAGTTTGAGATGTAGAATCAAGTTTTTGTTGATTACAATCAGTGTGTAGTCAACCGCGATACAATGCCTAGGTCAACGGTAACTACGTAAATACGTAAAGGAAGGGAATATTTTTTAAATAATTACCATTATAATTGACTTTAATTTGATGAATAGAATTTAGAAACCACCATCAATACTTCCCTTATCTTATCAACAAACGTTAAAATAAATTCGTTAAAGCAGATTATGGAGACGGCTGTTTTCTGAACTGTGGAAGGTGTTCGCAATGGCCTACTTAATTTAAGCTGAGAACGATGTATTGTTATTATCGTTGTGTTATGTTCAATATTTTTTTTGGTAACCCGTTTTCTTTGTTACCTTATGCAGCTATATACTGATTGGTACAGACAATATGCTTTGATGAACTATGGTAATTATAACCCACGTTCGAGTTCTAGACATTAAAGTACCTACTACTGGCACGTTTATAAAAAGTAATTTATCTACGGCCAAACTTCCGACACATGATCACGTGGATCATGAGCACATGGTGCGTAGACAAGTGACAAATGTATAGTATCTATTCTCTTTCTATAATCGCTACACTATTGATTTGACATTTCTGATCGCTCGAGTTTTCGTCATCGAATGTCAATTCCTATACATTTTTTTTAGTTTCTAATCGAAAGCGATTGTCGAAATGTAACATGGATAGGGCAGTCTTTCCGTCTCAATAACGATAAAAACAGCAGGGAAAGCAGTCACGTTAAAAATAAATCTAGCCAAAAAACGTCATCACCTCACCTGCACAGTTAAACCTGTGACTTTGACCTCCCACGAAATGGCAAGTACCTAAGCAGTCATTGACAATTTGCACAAAACGGTACATCGAGTCTACTTTTGCTTTTCGACATAATGATTCACATTAGACTTTCACTATCATTGTTATTGGTCCGTTTGGGGTCAGTCATCAAGTAATTTTGTCAACTGTTGTGACTGTACTTTTTGTAGACCTACTTTTTGCACTTATTGGTTAGAAGTAGGTTGGGGAAAGTGAAGTAATGTCGCATGTCATGATTTGAAAACTACTCGATTTTTACAAAGTCATAAAACTGTGGGCTGAGTTTGTACGATTCTGAATATGATAGATAAGATAAAAATAAATAAATATCTAAGCTTTAAAAACTCTGTTTTAATTTTTGTAGCATTCAGTGAATTTTATGGTAAAGTTACTTATTACTACGTCTCAGGTATTTCTTGTGAGTAATTATTTTGCAATTACAACAATTTTTTATTATATATTTAAAATTAGTTCAGTCATTAGTTCGAAATAGTTCATCCCAATAATACGCTTTAGATGGTAATTATGTTTTATTTAACTGCTTAACTATATGTTGGTCACTGTAGTATACCTACACTTTATAATTAGAACTATAATATTATGTTCTGATTTCTACCAGAGTTTACTCTGAAAGTTTATTTCATATAATTGAAGTAAGAAAAACGAAGTTAGTCATTACTATAGAAAAGACATAAACGCGTTCATAGTAAATGTATTTTTACTTTTGCTACAAACACTAGCATTTGTACCACGTGATGCGCCCGGCGTCACTGCACTCCGTGTCAACGACCTTGCTTCCTACTTCATATACCTACACTTACCTACACTACCTTTGTCATAGGTTAAAAGATAGGGCTGGTGCAGTCTTAAACTTTGCGGTCACAGATACGGTGGCGATTCAAGTACTTATAATAATATATTTTTATTCTATGGTAACTTATCTGCCATTCTGGCTTAACATGTCAAATAAAATAAAATAGGTATATTGTGTTAAATGTGGCTAAATGCGTGGCACAAGCCGTGCCAAGCCAAAATAAAGCAGAAGAAGAAGAAATATTCTGTCGCGAAACACTTTGTTATGTTAAAACACAGATTATAATAACACACGTTGAAGTGAATAACCGCCCTGCATTCTGTCAGTTTATTTTTTTTAACATGGCCAATATCAATTAAATATTGTACACCTGTCGTTTTCGAATATCCCAATGTAAATGTTACAATACCTATAATGTTTTAGGTCAATCAATATGTTCAGCTTAGGTAGGTAGGTAGGGGAGACCGGGGACAAACGTAACAGTTTGTATTCCATGCCAGATTTCTCGTTTGTAATAACATTTGTGTTAAATTAAATATAGCCATATTATACCTACGTTTATGGTCTATAAATGTACATTATAATTTTATGTATTATATATTGGTTTCTATATATTATTAAGCCTTGTTACCTGTCAACTGTTGGACCTATGAGGATATGGAATGAAACAAAGAAAATTCTCTGACTTGTTTATTTCCTACACAATCAGTCTAAACAGGCAATAAAATGATAAAATAAAAGTAATGCGACGGCTTAGCTACAGATATACTTAGAGCATAAATACAGGGGTAAATGGTATTAAGTTCCTTGGGTTCCCCTTGAGATGAAATTGCAATTATGTGGTGTTGTATTTTAAAATTTAATAAGTAATTTTGTAAAATTATGTAGAAGTCAAGTACGTTGAAATTGTGATTTTGTAAATTAAATTTAGAGTAATTTATGGTAATAAATAACAGTAAATAAGAGGGCGCCAACCATAGAAGACAGCTATGGTACTAGATAAATAAATAAAATTTAGGGGCCGTCGACACAGGACACAAAAGTGTCTGTCCTACGGTCAACAGAAGCCACCTCGGCTTCGTCGACAAACCCCTAAGGTTACCGGATAGCCTCCAGGCTTGGTATGCCTGCTCCCAACGATTCGAACGAACCGTGAGCACAGCAGTCCAAAGTTGTAAGTATGAATGCAGATATGTTCCAACGGAACACTCCAACATCCAAGTAGAAGAGTAGTTAGGTAGTAAATTAGTTAAGTAGTTATGTAAGTAAACTGGAAAACCAGGAGACCGAAGAATAAAAACCGAAGACCAGGAAAAACCCCCTGAGTTTTAATTTTAGAGGGCTTGATAAATAGTAGAACATGTAGAATTCAAAAGACACGTGCGCCCACGCACTAGGATATTAGGTAGAAAGTCGCCGACCTGGAAGATTCACCGTGTTAGAGAATTGAACGGATGCACAGGCACGAAATAACGATCTTTTCACAGCAGACTCACCAAATTTGATATCAATGAAAATTTGAAATTATTCGAGCAGCTTCCTCGTAAAAGTAAAGATGTAAAAATGGCCGCTTACAACCGGTGTTGCCAAACGCGAAAAAGTGTTGTCAACTAAAAGCGAAAAATACCATAACGTTCCGTACGTAATTGGAACAAACTTAGAAGAAAATTAAAAAAATAGAATATCCCATATTTTAACGTTACAATGACCCCCCCACTTAGAAGAATTTTGCGAGCAAAATCGCGAAATTCAAGCTGGTCCTCCAGCTTATGAAGCATGGAGTTGGAGCTTGAGAATAAAAATTTAGTCAAGAAACACAAAAGTTAAAAAAAAACGCAAGTCAGAGAAATAAATATGTCTAACATGCATCAAAAATGCAAGCCAAAGGCAGCAGTCAAAACGTACAATCAAAGTACACCTAGGTACTCATACAAAAAAACAGAGATCAGAACCCAAAGGGTTAAATCACAAACACATAACGAGATAACTCCGCTATCAACGCGTCGCACTCTAACACTGAGAACATCCTACAAGACAAACGAAATTTTGACAAGCATTTTGGAATAAGGCTTTTTGTATGGGTTTCCAAAAAACCGCCCTGGCATTGGCTTATTTTTTTGTAGGAGTTACCGCAACCGCTCCCCTTTGCTTAGAAACAGAAATCCGAAACACATAAACAATTTATGTAGGTCAAGCATACAAAGTACAGTCGACTACAAAAATCGGTAGACTAACAAAGTACAAAGGTAAACTAAATATTGTACGTTTTGATACTAAACCATAAATAAGTTATAATCTTTCTTTTAAGCAACGCAATCCATAAAATATAACCAACCGCCAGGACCTGATGAAACAAACCTAGTAAAACCTCTCCCGTCCGGGCTTCACCAATACATACAAACGCATGCATCGTATTAACTTTCTTACAGCAAACCACACCAAAAATTGTATCCAACCGCCAGGACATGATATTACAAACCAATTATTCCCTTCCCGTCCGGGCTTCATCAATACATACAAACGTATGCATTGTATTAACTTTCTTACAGCAAACCACACCAAAAAAATGTATCCAACCGCCTGGACATGATATTACAACCCATTTATTCCCTTCCCGTCCGGGCTTCACCAATAAAAATATAAATGTCACTAAGACAAAAAAACAGATCGTACTCACGGGGTAGACGTGGTACAATCAAAGATAGAACGCCAACGGCGTAAAACTATATTGCAAAAAAAAGGTAATAATTCTCAATCACAGGGCTCAGTCCAGGATTGAGAGTAAAAAATACACACCTCGTCAAAAATCGAACCCACACTAGATCCAATATGAAACGAGAACAATAAAAAAAACAAAACTAAATTTAACTAGTAGGTAGAACGCCGTCCAAACCATCACCCTTTAAATACTGAATGTGCCAAGCACCCAAGTGCTTGCCAGTACTGCAACTTTCCAACTCGTACACCAAAGGCGAACGCTTAGCAACTACACGACACTTTTCATACTTAGGAGCAAGCTTAGCCATAAAGAACTTACTGGCGTCGCTTTGAGGAAAGGTCTTTTTCCAAACAATGTCACCGACATTGTACTCACACGCGCGACGTCCCTTATCATAATAAACGGCGCTTTTGAGATGAGCCTTAGCGATAGCTTCTTCCACTTTTACGAAAATGTCACGTAGAACACCTAACTTAGAAATATAGTCTTCACGCGAAGCACAGACAAGGTCTCCTTGAGACGCGCGGGCCGAACCATAGAATTTACCACTAGGAATGGCTTCACGGCCATGAACAAGGGAAAAAGGTGTAAAACGTGTTGTTTCATTGACAGCTGTATTCAATGCAAACTGAACGTTAGATAAAGTGGTATCCCACGAGCGATGGTCATTCTTAACAAGAATAGAGATAGCAACAACAATCGTTTTATTATAGCGTTCGACTGTGTTGACCTGCGGACAATAACGAGGGGTAAAATGTATTTGAGGAATATTGTACTTCAGAAACAAGGACTTGATCTCACTACCAGTGAATTGCGTACCGTTATCCGCAACCACTGTACGAGGTATACCATGTGTCAGAAACACACCATTCTCCAAACATTGGGCAATAGACTTGCCAATTGCTCTCCGAAGGGGAAACAATAAACAATATTTGGAAAAACAACAGACGACTACTAATAAAAAGGTGAAACCTAATCTAGAACGTGGCAAAGGCCCAACTAGATCAATACTAATGGTTTCAAAAGGACGAGAACAAACCTTCGGATCTCCCATGAGACCTTTAGGTGGCTCCTGAGAATGTTTATAAGCAGAGCAAGTATCGCACGCATTAACAAAGTTAATCACGTCCTGATACATCCTCGGCCAATAGTAACGCAAGGAAACTTGTTTAAAAGTTTTAAAAATACCGAAATGTGGTGCCATATCCCTACAATGACAAAACTCAAGAACTTCGGAACGCTTATATGAAGGAACAACTTCCTTCCAGTCAAACTCACTTGATAAACCAAATTTATTTTTAGAAAACCTACATAATTTACCATCAATAATAGAATAATTAGGACAAGCTTTAGAAGATTTAGTACACTTGGCCAATAATCTGTCAAACCAAAAGTCACGGGGTATAGGGTCAGGAGGAGGATCAATAGTAAGAATGGGAACTGCACGCGAAAGCGCGTCAGGAACCACATTATCCTTGCCTTTACGGTGTTCGATGATAAAATCATACGGCGACAAGCGACATCCCCACCTAGCGAGACGTCCGGTTGGATTTGACAAATTGAAAAACCATTTGAGACTTGAATGGTCTGTAATAATTTTAAATTGAGGACCTCCTTCCAAATAAGGGCGAAAATGTTCAACAGAAAAAACTACTGCGAGCGCTTCTCTCTCGGTAGCGGAATAGTTTCGTTCAGCCCTATTCAAAGACCGACTAGCATACGCGATGGGGTGTTCTAGACCGTCCTCAAGAACTTGAGTTAAGGTTCCCCCAACGCCGTAACCAGAAGCATCGCAATGAACAGAGAAGGACCTAGAAAAGTCTGGGCACGCCAAGATCGGAGCCGACACTAAAGCTGTCTTCAACTCGGTAAACGACTGCTCAGCCTCTTGAGTCCAAAGGAACGGAGGAGCATTCTTACGAGTGGAAGTAAGCTTATTTAGTGGAGCCGCGATAGAACTGAAGTCACGGATGAACCGACGATAGTACGACGCGGTACCTAAGAAAGATTTGACTTCTCTCCGGTTGGAAGGTGTTGGGAAGTCAACAATAGCCTGAACCTTACTAGGATCAGTTCGAAGTCCTCGTTCGTCGACGACGTAACCGAGGTACTTCAACTCCCTACGAAAAAATTTACACTTCGACAAGTTAATAGTTAAATTACCAAAATTCAAACGTTCCAAAACTTGAGACAACAACTTAATATGCTCATCAAAATCGCTACTAACAATAATGATATCGTCTAAATAAACGAAAACCCTATCACCAAATTCGGGACCGAACAACTTATCCATGAGCCTTTGCTGCGTAGCTGGAGCGGAAGTCAAGCCATAGCACATGACCTTGTAGTGAAACAAGCCACGCCCAGGTACTGTAAAAGCAGTCTTCTCACGCGACGCAGGATCCAACGGAATCTGCCAAAAAGCGCTCTTGAGATCAATAGAGCTCAAAAACTTAGCGTCCCTAAGTTGATCAAGGATTCTAGAAATATAGGGTAGTGGGTACGCATCATGTTTACTCACAGAGTTCAATTTGCGACTGTCGATGCAAAAGCGGAGCTCACCGTTTGACTTGGGAGTGAACAGGGTAGGGTTGTTCCACGCACTACTGCTACGCTCGACGACGTCTTGCTCTAGCATCTCGTCCAACTGTCTGTTCAGCTCTTTCAACCTTTCGGGAGACATCGGGTAGTAACGCTGTTTGATCGGAGGAGAATCTCCAGTATCAATGGTATGAGTAAGAAGAAGCGTACGGCCTAAACCTTTCTTTTCAAAAGAAATAGACTCAAAACGTTTTAGCATAGTTTCAGCAACAAGACGTTGATCAGCAGGCAACTGATCAAACGGATGTAAAAAACGAATTTCAGATACGACGTTATCATCTGAGGAATTAACAAAAAAATCTTTATTATTGAAGATTTTTGGAGCAAGATTAAAAGCTCTCCAAAAATCTACACCTAAAACAAGTGAAGGAGATACGTCAGGCACCACATACAGTTTAATAACACGGGTTAAATTATCAAATTTGATCGGCAACATAAAATAACCTACAACAGAAGCACGGGAATTCGTCGCAGAGGTGATGTGGGCGATATCATCACTGCGATGAAGGGTAGCTCCCGCCTCCAAGAACAAATTACATGCGTTGGCCCCCAAAATGGATATGGTAGCACCAGAATCCAAAAGGCCACGCAAAGTATGGTTGAGAATCTCAACACGAAGAAAAGGACGATTATCATGACAATCACGAACCGTCGAGACAGTTCTATACGTAGAAAAGAAAAAATTTAACTGTTTTAAGTAGTTCTGCCAATCGGCTTTATCAAAATTTGAAGAATTATCTCGATGGTTCAAGCCAATTAGTTTTTTGTATTAATTGGTTTTGCTTGAGGTGAAATCGGTGATGAAGGTTTGCAGATTGGACACTTAGCCGCAGTAAAACCTTGCTTACCGCAACGGAAACAAACAATGGCAGTAGACGTGCATTCGGAGAGACCGTGAGAGTCGACACGACAACGGGGACAATACTGATCAACAGCAGACACAGCATGGACTTTAGGCTTGGTAGTTTTACATGCTAAGTCAGGTGCTAAGCATCCATTGGATATTCTAGGAGGCTCGACAAAAGTCTGCGCACGGTGCTTCCCACATTCCAACATCCTACATAAATTCTTAAGTTGTTTCAACGACGTTATTTCAGTGGTACACAGAGGAACTGAGTACTCCGGCCTAATATTTTGAAAGACAATATCAAACTTTTCTTTTTCCGATACTTTATACGATAGGCGGCTAAAATAATTAAGCATTATAGCAACGTATGCCACGATGTTCTCGTTAGGACCCTGCGTACGCAAACGAATTTCCTGCATGAGACGGCGATCAAAGTCGTAAGGCAAGTATTCGTCAAGCAAGCTTTGCTTGAGCTCCGACCAACTGTTTACCTCTGAGCGGATGCTACGATACCAACATAAGACTTCGCCTTCAAAAAGTTCTGCGGCGGAAGTCAGTAATAACTGCTCGGTTATACCACGCGAGGCGCACAACTCATCTAAACGCTGAAGGAAAACACGCACACATGAGGAACCCTTATATTTTAAGTTCAGAGATGATAACATTTGATACCTCTTGATTGGGGTCGCAGAAGCGGGAGAAACATTCGCGGGTTCTTCCATTGTGAAAGAACAACCAAAAAAAATTTGTTCGAAAAAAAAAAAATTAAGTTTGAAAAGTTTTAAAAAATTCGTAAGTTCGAAAGTGTAAAGTTGATCCAAAAAGTAACAATGAACACGTGAGTATGAAAAGATACTCAACACTGAACAAGATATTTAGAAAAAAAAATTTAGGTTAGTAATTTTTGTGACTGACTGTACCAAAAATTTTTATGTTTTATTTTTGTTTAAAAAGTTGAAAATAGTGTAGGCAAACAATTTTAAAAGTAGTTTGAATAAGTTTGAATAAATTATAACACCAATTTTGCAAATCACCTCAAGTTTACAATGAAAATAACTTGTAAACAACTTCTATAAATAGAACCATCAAGTTTAGTTATATAAGTAAAACAGTGAGCAATTGCTCATAAAGGCACACAGTATTACACAGTTAAATAATAGCAGGTAGAATATGTAAAACACTTGCAACAGTTTACACAGTTATGTAAAATACAGTAAAATAAAAACCACAATTTCAATCGGGTAAAATAATGCAATTTTTTGTCACAGCTAAAACGACATGACAACCATCTCAAGGAAAGCCCCACACGTTGGGTAGCTACTGTTACCTGTCAACTGTTGGACCTATGAGGATATGGAATGAAACAAAGAAAATTCTCTGACTTGTTTATTTCCTACACAATCAGTCTAAACAGGCAATAAAATGATAAAATAAAAGTAATGCGACGGCTTAGCTACAGATATACTTAGAGCATAAATACAGGGGTAAATGGTATTAAGTTCCTTGGGTTCCCCTTGAGATGAAATTGCAATTATGTGGTGTTGTATTTTAAAATTTAATAAGTAATTTTGTAAAATTATGTAGAAGTCAAGTACGTTGAAATTGTGATTTTGTAAATTAAATTTAGAGTAATTTATGGTAATAAATAACAGTAAATAAGAGGGCGCCAACCATAGAAGACAGCTATGGTACTAGATAAATAAATAAAATTTAGGGGCCGTCGACACAGGACACAAAAGTGTCTGTCCTACGGTCAACAGAAGCCACCTCGGCTTCGTCGACAAACCCCTAAGGTTACCGGATAGCCTCCAGGCTTGGTATGCCTGCTCCCAACGATTCGAACGAACCGTGAGCACAGCAGTCCAAAGTTGTAAGTATGAATGCAGATATGTTCCAACGGAACACTCCAACATCCAAGTAGAAGAGTAGTTAGGTAGTAAATTAGTTAAGTAGTTATGTAAGTAAACTGGAAAACCAGGAGACCGAAGAATAAAAACCGAAGACCAGGAAAAACCCCCTGAGTTTTAATTTTAGAGGGCTTGATAAATAGTAGAACATGTAGAATTCAAAAGACACGTGCGCCCACGCACTAGGATATTAGGTAGAAAGTCGCCGACCTGGAAGATTCACCGTGTTAGAGAATTGAACGGATGCACAGGCACGAAATAACGATCTTTTCACAGCAGACTCACCAAATTTGATATCAATGAAAATTTGAAATTATTCGAGCAGCTTCCTCGTAAAAGTAAAGATGTAAAAATGGCCGCTTACAACCGGTGTTGCCAAACGCGAAAAAGTGTTGTCAACTAAAAGCGAAAAATACCATAACGTTCCGTACGTAATTGGAACAAACTTAGAAGAAAATTAAAAAAATAGAATATCCCATATTTTAACGTTACAGCCTCCAAAAAAAAATGGAGATTGTGACTTTCGACCCCATGGTCAGGACGATAGTAACAGGGGGCCTACCACGAGCTCTTAGCGCGATCCAGTTTAGGACCTAAACTGAATTGTTCTTCTTATGACTTCAGTTTTACGATTCAATTTAGCACATGACATCTGAAAGCGATTGAGTTTGATAAGGTCATGGTACGGGTCCAGGGCGTGGGTCGAAAGTAACACCTCATAAGTTCTAGTCTATGTTATAAAAACAATCAAAAGAACACAACGGTGAAATCAAATTATTTATTTCAAAGTTATACGTATTACAAAAATAATTAACTTTTTACGCAAGATTAACTTGTTAGTAGGTAATACGTAAAAATCTATATAATTGACTTTTCAAATAAAAAAAACAAAATCTAAATCGATTTTTCTGTTCGAGAGCTGTGATGCCAAAGTAAGACAACCACACAAACACGCACAAAGACATTTCAAACTTATAACATCTATATAAAAGTAAAAAAATTAAAAGTTGAATAACATCACACTTATATATAGGGAAATAACACGTTACTTTTGTCCTGCCATGAGATGTTACTTTTGTACCCAACCCCGTTTTTTATATTTGATGCCAAATAACCTTAAAACTGAATGTGTTACACGAAAACAAGTTATATCATGCTAAAGACAATCTTAATGTTAATCAACGAACTAATAGTCATATAGTTATCAGCATCTTAATTCTACGTAAACACTAAATGAATAAACAACAAAACAATCACTTTTGGTGCAAAAAATCACGATACGTCCACTAACAAATTGTTCCGCGTGCCGCGGGGCGCGGGGACTGAACTCATACGCGGGGGGCGGTGCAAGCTAACAACCAAATGGTCACATGCGTCGTTTCGACCATTGGACATGGCTACAGAGCGATTGTTACTTTCCACCCGCCGTTACTTTTGTCCCCGGTCTCCCCTACAAGCGACGCAATTTGAAGTAACACAGCTGTACTCTTCACTCTGTGTCTGTTCAGAGAATTCCCACAGGCTCATAATGACTGTGTCACCTATAAGAGGCTGTTTGTTTGCAGTTAAAGTAATTACAGCAGCGATGAAGCATTATGAATAGTGGGAAGCATTTACTTACCCATGAAGTAGACACCTAATAAGTACTGACAACCTTATATAATAGGTATTCAAGGAAGTTATTACGTACCTAGTTTTATGTGTTGATAAAACTTCTTTTTCTTTTTTTGGTTTTGTTGGACACCAAGGTGGCGGCCACCGGTCTTGCCACCAACATAATGTACCTATGCAGCGTGAAGGGCAAGACTAGCAAGACCGGCAGTACAAACATTGTCTCCTTGTAGTAAGATATGGCCCTAAGAGTTAATTGCAACATCAAATGCCGAATATACAAACACACTTTTTGCTCATCCATCTCTGAACAGCTAACCAAAACTAGTTGTTCTTTCACAGAGCGATGTCGCGGTGGAAGGGTAGGCTGAGGTAGCCGACAGATGGCAGCAGTCAGCGCGGCGATGTTCCACCCCGGGGGCGGCTTGGACCCCTCCTGCTACGCCACGCAACGGGTGAGTTCTGAAACTATTTCATAGATGGCGTTTTTTTCAATTTTGGTTTACTTAATTATTGTATCCGATTACCTATACAAAATTATTCGGAACATCCAAGAAAAAAATGCCACACATTTTAACTTTCATTTACTTAACGCGTTAATTCTCTGCAGTGCCCTCCAAAAAGGGACCGCAGCACAGCATGCACAAGTCTTACATCTTCATCGATGGCACTCGCAGTTTTAAACTAGAATTTCTCCAATTTAAAAAAATAAAAAAGTCTTTATATTTTTTTTAGTTAGTTTCTAGCAGTAAAAAAGTGTCTACGTATCGCAGCATTATCTCACTTTTACTAAAAAATTTGAGATTATAAAACTGTCTAGCGGTATTTGTGTTCCTGCAAGTTCATACATTATCAAGATCTCAAGAACAACTTAACCTACATAGCATCTATACCATCTTCGCCTAAAGTCATTGTTTATCAATTTGTCATACACAAACACAATTACGCTTCCATTACTGACAACATCCGGTTTGTTTGCGGATGTAGCTTAAGCACAGTATACACTCAACACTCATCTTACTATTGAACACTTGAATTGGTTGCAGTGACTGTGTAGATACGGCTTAACAGCTTAATGATGAGAAGTTAGCATAGGATAGTATGCAGTATAATTGAAGACAAAGACACAAAATATCAATAAATAGAATCACTGTATCTTAAAAACTCCATGTTATTATGTCCAAGTGCGTTCGCCTAGGTCTTTCCCTTCCGGCTGTTTCATTCACTTTGAATCACTTTTGAAGTTTTCACAGTGTTCTGGCTTGTCAAAGTCTAGTACCAAGGTCTGTGTATCAAAGCCTTTACAGTGATGTCTATTTGCTACTTGTTCAATCGAATCTTGGATAGATCGATCATTATCATCTAGAATTGACGTTCTGCTGATTCTGCTCAGTTAAATGTTGCATGTACTTATGCACAATTACTTCCGTTCATTTAAAAAAAAACAAATAAGCCAGCGCTGCTGGCAGAACCGCTGATTTGTTTGTATATTTTCTGAGAATGAGGACATCCTCATTCTCAGAAAATACACAAATATCCAAAAAAAAAAAAACTATAATTTGAAACCCAACTACTTATACAATGTGGGCTTTATGCCATTTTCAAAAGAATTTGGGTGGAACATAAAATAATATGTTTGACTTCTGAACTTGGTTTTCAAAAATGTACTTTCTATATCTACTTAAATTCAATTCAAGCACAAAGTAAAACTATAATCATGGAAAGTAATTTTATGCAGTTTTTAGAATTTACAAAAACATGTTTTTAGATGTTTATTTGTCCCAAACAAACATCTAAAACCCATACATTACGTTATCACGCAAACAATCACTTGCGTAAAATCAAATAAATATCTCAGCATTGAGCCAAGATGAAAACGTCTCGTTTTTGCCTCATTTCACATAGAAAATTGACTAAATACTCCAGTTTTATTACAACCATTGTGTAGAACTCTATCAAGATCCCGATTAGCTTTGACACCATCGTGCGAATATACTTGACAAGAATATGCGACAAGAAAAGTGAAAACTCGTATCATGTGTTAGTACGTAATTACTTTCTATGAAAATTCACTTTCCCGTTCGCAGTTCGCGTTACGAGATATCTTTCATTATTTGAGGTTAAATGCATAAAAATAAAAATAATAAAAATAAGCAATGCAAAAATGGTAAAGTAATTCGTGTATTTAAAAGTTTGTGGCCCGCGTTTAATCCAACAGAAACAACGTTATAAGTGTAAATAATTTTAGTTTTGATCTATTTAATTTGATGTATTTTACTAGCCTATTATATACGTATATACGATTTTTCTGCTATATCAAGTACCTATGGGTACTTAACAAGTTAAAGCACTTATTTGGATATAAAACATCCCACGTCTGCAAATTTTCGAATTAATTAACCATTGTCCATTTTAGCTTATTAATTCAGGGTTATTGTGGCGTATACTGTGGTTGAATGAACTTTAAACACAATTTTCCGTGTGCTGCCAAAATATTTAATGAACTCTGAAAACGTACGAAACTTTCACTTGAAAAAAACCTAGTAATTAAAATTTAAATCATGTAACATTGTTTTACATTAAACTATTTGCATTTACATGCTAAATGGCATTAGAATCACCTAGCATGTAAGACGAAATTGAAGTGATCCTTGAGATCCTACCAAGATCAACGATAAACGATGTCTGAAGACCAAGTTGTCCTTGGGGGACTACAGGTTCTGTTTTTTTTTGCATATAGATAATAAAATCAGTGTTTCAAACAAGGAAATAGTTTACTTTTGTGCAGTGGTTCTAAATTACCCTTCACATACTTTTTTGATTCCAATAGTTTTACTGCAAACGTTTTTCATGGAACCTTTTAATTATCGGAAAATGGTTCATCGTCCAATTGATAAGTCATGAAGGCATATAACGCATTACAATCTTTGTAATTAACATGACAAAACCTGTCCATTGTGAAAATGATTAACACGATGCACATTATTTTTAAGGGGATACATTTATTCACTGATTAATTTAAAAAGGGTTAAGACATATTACACACGTATAAAAATAGCAAAAATGGTATAACAAAATAAAAAAAAAATATGTTGTAAGGATAGCAATTTGGTGAACTGTTGAGGTATATTTCTGTTCTTAGGTCAAATACTAATGGAAAAAAAAACTCGATGAATTTAAAAAGGAAATTATATAGAGCGCCATCTGGAGCGGGAGCGCGATTTTGACAGTATTTTAAACACGGTTCCTAGTATAAACATCAGCAATTCTACGAGTATATCTATATCGTCCATACCCATATTATCAAAAACAATCATAGATACAAATATTATTATTTAAACTTTGTTAAACCAACTCATCAAAAATTAAGCCCTTTTTGCATTGAGATGTATTAAAGAGTCACAATCTAATAGCTGACAACACTCAAAAAATGTGCGAGCAAATTCAATGTTCTACAATGACATTTGACATTTGAATGTAGACGTTATGTCGTTTGTTTTAATGTTGAATGTCGCTTGTACGCAAAAAAGTAAAACTCGGCGCACTACGTAGTGTGCGCAGAGTTTTGGCGTTTACATTTTATTTGTCTGATTGTGGCTCTATAATACATCTCAATGCCTTTTTGATTGTTTATCAAAGAATTTGAACTTAGGTATAGTATACAGGGTGTTACCAGACCACTACCGAAAACTTAAGGGGATGAAAGTACCCATCAATATGAACAACTTTTTCTAAGAAACCAACACTGTGAACGCGAAAAAAAAAACAGCAGTTCCATACATAAGTTAAATACCTACTTGGCTAAAGTGTATGAAACAGCTGTTTTTTTTTCGCGTTCACAGTGTTGGTTTCTTTGAAAAAGTTGTTCATATTGATGGGTACTTTCACCCCCTAAAGTTTTCGGTAGTGGTCTGGTAACACCCTGTAGAAGCAATTTCGTTTCAGTTTAAAAAAACTATATTACCGTATGCTTTTTTAAAATAACTTGTTTTTAATACTTTTCAGAAGAGCCTTAACATGCCACACATTACTGCTTTCAATTAATTAACCATTGCGTAATTTGCCTCTGAACGAGCAAAATTTTAATTCTGACCAGGTATTTCGAGTTGCATTGAAAATTTACAGATTTCAGGACATGGGTTCGCATGATGGAATTATTCCAAAGTAATTGTACATAGTAACGTTTTAATTCGTGTTTCGGTGATTAAACCGGTTAATTTTATTAATTATTATTTCGAAAGAACATAATTACAGAAATAATTTAACATTTGATTTTGAATAATAATAATTATATCAGAGTAGGTATTATACATAATTAGGTATTATAGTATAATTTCAGCTCATTGTACCTAAATAAAATCTATACCTCACAAACGAGTGCCTAAACGTATCAGCAATTTAAAACAAGAAGTAATCATTGTATATAACCTCAAATCGAAGGCTTTCTACTTATTGTCTGTGGAATAGTGAGCGTGTATCGAAAGTATTTTTATTCGAGCATCACGACTGAAATGAGGTCAGAGCTTGTTTTTATGTAATTGACTTGCTAAGGATGTTTGAGACAGCCTTCAGATCACCTTGATGAATTCACGAAATTGATTTTCGAAATAATGGCTAAGTATTTTATTCATATAAAGACATGCACACAAATCTCTATTCTATTATATTCAAATCTCACAAATAATTATCTTAGATGCAAAAGTTTATTGGATGAATGGATGTCTGGATGTTTGTTACTCTTTCACGCAAAAACTGCTAAAAACGGCTGAAACTTGGATTATAGCTTATGAGCTGGAATAAGTCGTTAAGATTTAAGGCCTTTAAGCGGCCTTAAAACTCTGGCCTAGAGGCCTCCGTCATGACTTAACGACTTAAAAAGCCAGAACTGACACTTTAACGTGCCTTCCGAAGCACGGAAGCGCTCAGCTGTTAGTGCCATTTGCACCCATCCAAATTGTGACCGCTCAGAACGTTGCTTATAAGCGGTTCGAATTGAGCTCTTTGATTCTAATTCGGTGACAATGCAGTATATGGTGTAGAGAAAGGATAACAATAGACTCAAGGGTCTTTAATCGAGCTTTTTGTAAATAAAAATAAAACATCAAACATCCTGTTTTACTTTGTTGTGTAACTTATTTGCTTTCAAAGCTTTAATACACTTGTAGTAAGATCCCGTGATCTTTACCAATAACAAGCGTATTAAAGCTTTCTTATTCATATTGAGAAGCTAAAATAGCTTAATGTATGTATATCAGTTGGTTCTAAGTCTTACGCATTGAGGAATCTGTACTAATGTAGGTAATATTTGCACTTAGTTCTCAGTGTTGCGTCAGAAACTGGTATCTTGTTTCACTTTCTTCCAGGAATGCCGTACAAGTTATTCAATGAATATAAATGATATTGTAATCAGAGAACTGTCTTACTGCTTTTATAAATACGAAAGTTTGAAGTTAAAATGTTTTTTGTATTATAATCAGCTGAAAATAATGCTACTGTATTTTACGAGGAAGAATAGCTAAATCACTGCTATTCTTCCTCGTAAAATACATTAGTATAAATAAATAAACGTATCTTGTAAATATTTTTATATTATTCTCTCTAAAAGCTAAACTTTAATTGAATGTAAGTGAGTATAGTAATTTCTTAAAAATGTTAGCAGGTAGTTTTAGGCAGTCAGTTTACTTACTTTTCGAAAATGAAACAAAATATGAATCGTGCAAAGAGGCTAGTAGGTTTTGTTATGTTTTTAACCCCCAACCCAAAAAGAGAGTGTTATAAGTTATACCGCAATGTGTGTCTGTGTGTATGTGACACCGTAAGCTCTCAAACGAGTGGACCGATTTGAATGCAATTTTTTTAACTAGGTATGTGGAAAACAGTTACCATGGAGGTGATCGTTCGTTTGTTTCAAAGAAGTAGTGCATAAACTAATTGAACACTAATAAAAAACACAAAAAAAAACAAAGTAACACAAGAAAATAATCGCAAAAAAAACAAACGTCTGTAAGAACATCGCGCCATCTGGACAAACAGCGCGAAACGAATATAGGTACAACAAAATGTTATATGAGTCCCGGATATTTTCCTTTTATCATTATTAATTAAGGACATCCAGATATCCGGGAAAACTGTTATTCCCGGAGAATGTATCTCCTTGACGTGCTTATTATCTAGCATTATCACGATTTCATAAGATAGGATTTCATATTTACTTTTTTGCGAGGAAAAAACTGGTAACCGAGTAACATACCTAATGCCTTTAGTATAATGCCATAACTTTCTTTAGCTAAGAAGATAGTAGAATTTTGGAACCAAAATTTCGCACTCTGTATTTACTGTATAATAATTTTAACTGCGCCCCGTGGTGTTACTCGCAGTGAATAGTTTCCGTTCCCACGGGAATACCGGGATCAAAAGTAGCCTATTTTTGAATCCAGGGTGTAAGCAATCCTGAGCATATGATTAAATCTCTCACGTGAAAGAGTAACAAATACACTTACCTACATACTTACACACACAAACTTTCACCTTTAATATAATAGTGTGATTTTATACGGAGCTTCTAGGCGTGTCTCGCACCAGCCCATTTTTATTTTAAAAACTTTGTAAGTCGAGTGTTAATGCAAATATTACTATAGAAAGTTATCAAATATTACAGGTCTTACAGATCAAAGAACCAACACGAATTCAATAATTTATTATACGAAAATAGGCGTGGCTCTTAAGCACCTGTTACGCTGCGCTTGCGCAACCGACGCGAACACTTGTTTACAATACTGAGTGTTTATTAATCGTTTTATATTATGCATTACGAAAGAAACCGAAACTTTCTACTATACATATACGAATATTGAAATACAAGCTATTTAAACATCACAATTATTATTTTAGCATATTTATATAAAAATAAATTTGTTTGTTTAAAGTGATATTTTCATCGTGATATAACATTTAATGTACGAGCATTTATCGCCATTATGTTACCTTTTTTAATCTCGACACGTGTCATTATTGTTGTATAATGGTGTTAGATCGTGATTGTTTGAAAAAGAATATAACCACCGTATTTTATCCTCAATTACAGTTTCAATACGGTTCATTTTCCAATCTATCCATATACCTAAACCTAAATAAAGTAGCACTTTAATAACTTCAAATTCTAACATAGATAAATATGCTTTTAAAACAACAACTAAAAGCATTTATTTTGAGGAGAAAGCTAACAAAAGCTGAAATAAACAATTAGGGGTCTTTTAGAATCTATATCAGACGTCATCCGGTTTACCAATCGCCGAATGTACAATGCCTTAACATTTCCGCAAACAATAAGCTTTTAACACTCCCCTTAAAACGCCCTCAGGGGATTAAAATTCTAAAAGCTTTCAAAACAAGGCTCATTTTGCCGCGAGGTTTAAGATCATAGACTTAGAATATTTAGACTGCCGGTTAAAATGCCGCCAAATGGGCAAATAAATGCAGTGGATCCATATTTTCGGAGTACAAAATTTAGATCATTGATGTTCAAAATTTAAAACCAAAAGAAAAGGCGGCACGCGAAAGGAACCAAGATATTATTGCTTGTCTCTTTTTTTCATACGAATTTCGTATGTTTTTGTTATTTTGTGTGACTGAAAGGAACATGTCCAGCATTCTACAAGTTGCTTGCTCTACATTTAGACAGAGTACTTCGCAAAATGATATTTTGCTTGAACGTGAATGGAAACCGGTGTAATTGCTTCCGAAACGCCAATTTTATCTTTTGTGTTTAATATCTGCCTGTTGTTCGATATTTAACTTTTTGTGTGTGAATTTTCTCTTTTCTGATTTGTGTTCGATATGAATGAAGAGTTAACTGAGTATTTATTTAAAATAAGTATTATAATTATTATATTAAAATGGAGTCCAGTAGCTAATATGACGATGAATAAACACACAAGGGAATTTATGGATAAGTTGAGTTTATTGGGTAAGGAGTAATGACATTATGAAAAATGTATTTTATTTTGCTCCTACAGCCGTCATCTTAGCTGAAATCAAAAAAACATTTATTACAAGCTGGCGAACTTCATACCACTATAGTTTTTGTTGTTGTTGTTGTATCACATTTTAAGGAAGTAAGATGACATCATCATCATCATCATCCACAGCCCATAGGTACCCACTGCTGGGTGTAGGCCTCCCTTCGTAAACGCCACATAATCCGGTCCTGCGCTGTGCCAAGCCAGGAATTGCCCGCGACTTGTCTTATGTCGTCGACCCACCGCACCAACGGTGTAGTAAGATGACAGTAGTGGCAATTCTGAATGTCGCCAAAACGTAACTAAACCAATTTGACAGCACTAAAAATGTTGCTGTCCCTTTCATAACGATTCAAATAAAAAGGATGGCATCAGTTTTAGTGCTGTCAAATTAGTTTAGTTAAGTTTTGGCGTCATCCAGAATTGTCACTAATACCAAAGACGATTAATATCTAGTCGTCTTTGCTAATACTAAATTAAAACACTTTTATAAAGGTTCTTCCTAAAATAACAGATGATTTAAAGTGTTAAAAATATTGATGTGAGGTGTTATATTGATTTATCACATAATAAATTTTCTCTTACGGATATAGACGTAATAAAATAATAAATTGGCTATAACATTTAACTTAAATGCTTTCTGTGTGCATTTGTGGATTACGTAAGTGCAACTGTGTTACTTGTATCTCAGTCCTAAGTATTCAAGTCCAATTATTACAAACAGGTTTTTGATGGACAAAATTACGGTTATCACACGAAGAAAGTTTGATCATTTCCGGTACAGCACGTGAATGATGATGTTTTCAAAAATACCTGTTATTACGTGAAATTGCATAAAAACTGATTGACTTTAGGAAAGTTGAAATTATTAAGATGTTTTTTCCTGTTTCGGTTGTTATTAAACATTTAATGTTTGAATCACTTGTTTTGAATCGTCTTCAAGAATTTTTTTTGATTCTTTGAAAATATCTAAGGGGCTAGTCAGAGGAGAGGTATGTCCATTTGGTACATGCTCACATTTTGCAGAAGTTACCATTACGTGACAGGTTGCAAGCGCTTCGACGCTACTAGAAAGCTAACTAGTTTCCTCACGATGTTTTCCGTTTATAGCTCGTAATTATTCGAAGCAAAAAATCTATTTGTGCTCGGCCGGGTTCTAACCCACGACCTTTGGATTGAAAGTTAAGGTACTAGCTCACTCTGCCAGCACGGCTTAAGATCTGAGAGAATATCTATAAAGCTCTTGGTATATTCTCGATTCTCATCACTACATCTTCTTTCACTCTACAGTCTACACTATACCATTGATTTCACACATAACACATTGATTTATACTTACTCAGTATTAAGTACCGCAAGTCCCATTGATTTATCACAAAGGATATTGATCATTATCATAATGAAGCGATAATGATGTACTTACTTACGGGCTGCCACGACGCTTAAATCCCGCTGAGTCGCTTGTTTCATAAACACTGTAATGTCAATGTTTACTGATAGGTGCTTTACTATAAAACCACCACACTTATCCCCTACTAAAGTGCATTTGGATATCAGATCGAATGAGATTCAATCGAGGTATTTTCCGAAACCGAATCAAGTAGTAATTTTTTTACAGTTGTGGAGAAAAATACAAGTACAAGTACAAAATAAATCAAATGAACACACATAAATGTTTAAATAAAAATAATTGTCATGGTGACATAGATGTAAATTACCCAAATAAATTGGTTTTTTTTTCTAAAATATACTTACATCGTCTTTCTTCTCTTTAAAGTTTTATTATCTTTGTCGATAAAAACTATGTGAGTTTTATTTAACCTCAAACGTCATTGACACGACGACCAATTTGTAAAACAACGAATAAATCCTTTCATAACCTTCTAAACTGCGCGATCTATTACATTGAAATACATTTATTATTATTATGAGCCGTGATGATCCCACTGCTGGGCAAAGGCCTCCCCCCACCTTTTCCACACCTCACGATCCTCGGCAACTACCCTCCAGTCCGGCAAAAACTGATCGATTTCTGACGAAATCGACGAAATACATTTATTATTTATTTATTTATTTTATTGTGAACACAGAGTAGGGGTTACGGTTGCGGTAAAGGCGTAAACACACTGGTAATAAAAGCGATCTGTAGGCTAACGACTGCACTTCAGCTCGTGGGAATGACTTCTACTTTGTTTTTTGCATCTCACTTTGAGGTGTAAGGTTTCACAGGTGTAAGTAGCAAAATGTTATATTTAAATGTTAAATTTCCAATGAAGCCTGAAGATTTGAATTGTTTATAAGTTTTTTTTTATAAAAAAAAACATCTAATTATTGATATTAAAACATGTAAGAATGGGATTTGTGACGATGAAAATGTGGATTTTTTATAATAATGAAATATTTTATCAAACATGGTTTGTTTATAACCAGTTGGTATTTTAATAGTCATGATTGACTTGCATTAGCATGAAACTTATGTTTAAATGTTCTTCTCAAAACCCCCTAAGGATTTTGAGTTTCTGAAAGGCTCGTATTCAGTCAATAGTCAAGCTTGATTTGCGTGTCAAGCGGTGATTCAACACTCGTTTCAAAAGAGTTACAGAACTTTCAAAAATTATACTTGAGCGAAGATTCAAGTCAGAGTGCAAACTCCGAATACGAGCATTAGAAAATGTCTATCGTTCATGGTTTTATTGCTTTGCTTGTAGCGTCTCTCTCACAACCCGATGTAATGCTTAGTCTTTGAATTGGGTCACCTTTTGCTTCTTTTGTTGTGGTTTTAGTACAACTTCTTATTTTCTTTGTTACTAGCAGTTTGTAACAGCTGAACAAAGTTATACTTGACTATTCTAATTTCGAAGTAAGTGATAAAAAGGATTAGTAACATTTCAATGGTTTGAAATTTCGATTTTATGAGAAAAAAATGGAAATAATTACGAATGTATTCCTAAGCTGAGGTAGATGTATTCTTGTAGATCTTCAGGGAATTTAGATCTTTTGTAGTCTTAGGGGGTAGTCAGAGGTTGAATTTAGGAGAGTCTTCTAGATTAAATAATCAACCTTCCTTTAAAGAGAAAGCGATCAAAACATAGTTGTTTCAATATTTTATGCCCACGTTTTTAATACGAATCAAAATGTCCAATAGTAAAACTACGTACAGCTTTTTGCATCCAGACTAACTCATAGATATTTTTAACCGACTTCAAAAAATAGGAGGTTCTCAATTCGCTTGTATTTTTTTGTCCGATTTTTTGAGTGCTTACCCGTTCGACCCAAGATTTTTCAACCCAATATTATTTTTACCCGTTCAACCCAAAACATATGCCCCGTACTACCCAAAGCAAAAATCTGAGTCACAGTGTATTCTTAATAGTACAGACAGACACCGTGATAAGAATTTGAAAAAAAAAAAAGAACTTGATGATATTATACTTGACGACCTCTGTGGCGCAGTGGGCGAAGGCCCGCCTGAAACGGGGAGGTTGCGGGTTCGTTCCCCGCCACGGGACAAATGTTTGCATGTTCTGCAGATATTTGTTCCGAGTCTGGATGTTTTTCTATCTATATTATGTAAAACACAAGCATTATGTTGCTTAGAAAAGATGAGAAAATAAGAAGTATTCATTATGATTTGGCGACACGTAAAACTTCAGTGGGATATTGCTTAGAAAAACTGTCAACTTTTGTATCTTAAATGTGTTAGCAGGTGTGTGTTAAAAAATTAAAATGATTTTTATTTATGTTAATCAAAAATATTTTTTTACCTCTGATAAAAGTTACAATTGATATAGTTTATTTTGTTTTGGTATTTTTGATTAATACCTATATTTAATTGAATCAAAAATGTGTACCTACTTGTATCTGTTTGTTTTATATTTGATCTCGAAAAAAATGTGAATATGCGTAACTGAATATTATGTATCTACATAAATAACTTGGAAAAGTTACTTTATATTTACTACCAAACCTGAATCTAAACAGTGATGTGCTATTTTATATAATTATGTTTATTTGATTACGTTTGTTTCTACAACGTGATTCTAAGTGGTAACATACCCGAAAAGGGGTCATTCACCTCATCAGTGTGAACAACATTATTTGTTCTACGACTTTTTGAATTTCGATGTTTTTCATTGAAGAAATGACTAGCAAGGTTTCCTTCAGAAATAAACACAGAGCAACCCTATAATAATCAGCTGATCAGGCGAGACTACCTGTAAGTACATAAGTACCTAATAAAATTTAATGAACTTTTTTGTCTGCCTTATGTGTTCATTCATACCTACTTAACTTACCTATTGTACCAATTTTCAATCTGTGCAAACCTAGTAGGAAAGGTAGTACCTAACAATGTTGACAAACTTAGGGTTGTCAAAAGATTTAACAAAAAAGTTTTTGTATGAAAAACGGAAAATTAGAATTTCACAAGATTTGCAAAACTGTTAATTTTCATGGTCACAAAATCCCCCTTCCGGGATAACATACCAATTATGAATCACGTTGTGTAAAGGTTGATTTGTGTTATTGTTAGACTAGCAGTAGGTAGATAAATATTTAACTGACCATTATCTGAACAAGACTTTTATTAAGTAATAAAAATATTTATAATAAACTTCTACTTGGTCTCTGCCTACCCCCATGGGAAAGAGGCGTGATTTTATGTATTGATGTAAACTTCTGCATTTTCTGTATGCTGACCCTGCTTCTTTAGTGTTTCACTGTGTCATTTATTTGAATTCAAACAATAGAAATTAGGAATAAGTAGTTGTGGGTACAGCGGGTAACTTGAATCAACAGTTTTGGGTCGAACGGAGCAAAATACCTATTGGGTAGAGAAATCTTGGGTTGAACGGGTAAGCACTCGATTTTTTTTATGGATCTGATGTGGATCTTCAAATTTATGAACAAAAATGCACCGAATGAGTGCAGAAAATTGCTCTCTTCTTAGGTCGTTTTTATATTTATTTTAATTTTGCTACTTCTTCAAACCATTGTTTGATATGAATTACGAAAATTATTATGTGAGAAAAGAATGTAGAATATCTGTGGCCGATAAAAGTTTACTAGCCAGTAAAAAAAAATATTCAAAAGTGTTTATCATCAAAAAATAACAAAAATCCCATGAGTTAAATAAGGATATCTACGTAGGTACAAAGTAATTGGGATTTTATCTCAACCCAAGACAAAGAACCACCCATCCATCCATAACAGCTAGGTACTTGAGTGCGACGTAACCTCAAACAATTCAACGGGTACTTTCCGCGGGTGAAGTGGAATCCCACATTTTATTGTTGCTATAAATTTTACGGTTGCCATGGCAACGGAGATTGCGCTGGATTTTTGTACTTCGGAATAGTACGATAAAGGTTCCGAAACTGCCTTACACGGTAGATACGATGTATTTCAAACTTTTGCTGTATCTAAATATAGGTAAGTAGTAGTAGGTTGGATGGTACATGGAAATTGTTTAAAGAATTTCGCTCAATATACTCTTACAAAAAAAATAACAGTAAAATAACAGTTAGTTATAAAATTTTTAGCTGAATAAACTTATTTTCTTTCTTTCTTTCTTTCTTTCTTTCAGCTTTAAGAAATTAAGGAGTCAAAAAGTATCTTGTTTTGTTAAAAATAA
Organism: Xanthorhoe designata; assembly: GCA_963582015.1. Lineage (NCBI taxonomy): Eukaryota > Metazoa > Arthropoda > Insecta > Lepidoptera > Geometridae > Xanthorhoe > Xanthorhoe designata. The sequence continues at coordinate 3,720,774 of OY757045.1, forward strand.
GTTGGTAGTAGTAAATGGAGACCTCTGCCCAATGAGATAGTGGTATAAAACAATGGTAAATACCTAGTTGTAACGTAAGTATTGGTATTGCTCTAAATAAATTAATTTATAAACAATTTGAATTTGCTTTGAGCCGCGTCGACGCTGGCCTGTCAGCTGACGCAAGTCTTTATAAAAACGGTAGGTACATTAATATCTACAATGTATTTCAAAAATAATGTTATCGGTGTAATAAAAAAATATTTATCAAAACACCTGACACATTTAGTATTGTTAAGAAAATTTACCAGCATTTAAACTCAAAACGAATTAAAGACACAAATTGTTCGCGAAAGATCCACCTACACTAATCTACCAATAAAAGGGTGTTGGTAAATGTTCAAAGTTCGTACAATATTTCCTTATTATTAGAGAGGATTAGATCTGGCTTGTTCACGTTAACTGATATTTGTTGCGCTCATTTTAAAGATCTACGGCGTTGTTATTTAAATTGGTTGGTTTACCTGAGGGAAATTTCGTCGTTCTATTTTGCTTTAAGGACTGCTATTAATTATCATCTAATAACATCTTTAAGCCTCTTTTTGAGTATGATGAATGGTCTTAAAGCGCTGAAGTTTATTCTACTAATATTAGAGACTAAAAAGTTTGTATATTCATGTCTACGTAATGAAATGAAATAAAACTACAAAGATCTATTCTATACTATTATAAAGCAGTTAAGTTTGTAGGTTTTGTGGGAGGTAAGCTTCTAAACTACTTTTTTTTTTTAAATGATGAAAAAGTTACAGTATCGCTGAATATCGTAGTTTGTGCTGGTACTAACCACATGAGCAAAGCCACTGGCGAGTCACTTGTATTTAAAAAAGAAAAATATAAATATGATCACGTCTGTGTTCCCAAGAGACGGTAGACATATTCTTTCAGATATTTTTAGACATTTTTAGATCCTTTAAAAATGTCTATTGGGGTAGTCAGAGGCATGTACAAATACACATTTCATGCCCACATTTTATAGAAATTAACATTCGATACGTGACAGGTTGCAAGCCCATTGACGCTACTAGAAAGCTAACTGGTTTCCTCACGATGTTTTCCTTCACCGTTTAGAGCCCGTGATAATATAGATAACAACAGTATAAAAATTATTTATACATCATGCAATTAAACTTACAGGAACACATTCATAAATTACTATAAAGACACAATTTACTCATATTACAAGGTATTAATATCTAAATAACATCATCTTAATACGCGTACCTTGTAAAATAATTAAATTAATGTAATTTAAATTGCTGCATACAAACGATTATGGAGTTGCATCTTTGGAATCTCTAAAAGTATAATTACGCAAATGAGTTACAATCTCTAAGATAATTTTCCTTGAACGCTGGAATTTTGCGGTTTCTTGAGAGCTAGAAACGGATTTGAGGACATCTTAATGAGATTTTTAAGACGCGACTTTGTAAGTAGGTTTTGTTGATACAGTTTAGAATGTGTGTCAAGATTGTAGAAATCTGCGGTCTCGAAGAAAAACTTAAGAATGTATGTAATTATTTGAATTACTTCAATTACCTTTATACTTATTGTGGTTTACACATAAAGTAAAAAAATATTCGTAGTTCGATTTTTATACTTGAATGAAGTGAAGATTTTGGTGGTACACCTTCGTAACCGTCAACGTTATTTAACAGAGAAGTTTACAAAAGTCTTATATTCGAAAAATACTATTTCTTAAAACACTCAGTTTTCAGAAATAGTGTTCAAGAAAATCAATGACAAAGATTAGTTTAATTGTACCAGAATTTGTAGTCCTATTAACTTAAGAGTTCGGTGACGTGGCTCGGCAAAGTCAATGTGACGCGCGTTCTAAAGAGCGTGTAATAGTAAGAGACGGAACTGCCATATAAAAAAAAGATCTATGAAAAAAAGGAATTTGCTTTCAACGTTACAAAACCAAACTACGCCATACTGCCAACATAGTAAAAACAAAGAATTATAACTAGAGATGTACCTTAGTGACTATCGATAATTTATCGATATCGGCTCTAGGTGGGATTTCTGGATTCCATAATTCTTATTCATGATTTTTTGTATTTCTTACAAATAAAAGAATGAAATTTATCTATTAATTTATTTGAACATAAGTTATTTCGGTGGCGATAAATCGATATAGCTAGGATTCATTTTTAGAAAACGACGTTTTATCCGTGTTTTCAGGCAATGATTGTCATCCAGGTACTTTCATTATAGTGACGATGATCATCAAGCTTTTGTTTATGCTTCGCCATGCTGCTTCGATTTTTTTGTATAGGTTTATAGGTTATCTGCAACAAAATTTGTTGTATTAATATATTAAAAAGCATCAAAGATAAAGATAATATTTCAATGATAAAACACTTAGGCTCAACTCACACCAAAAGAGCGGCGAAGCGCAGCGAAGCGGAGCGTGGTTTCAGTGTCATTTGAATTTTAACTTTATTTTCATTACTATAATAGGTAAGTACTTATTATCGCAGAGAAGGCGCGCGTATTCGAATTCGCTCGGTCTCGGACTCGGTCGAGTTTCTCATGCGATAATAAGTATATAGTAGGTAATGAAAATAAAGTTAAAATTCATATGACACTGAAACCGCGCTTCGCTTCGCCGCTCTTTTAGTGTGAGTTGAGCCTTATGCATCCGTCCTAATAGAACGCGATTACGCCATTATCGCGTAAGTAAGCGATGCGACCATCGTGTCGGTCACGTCATTCTAGTCTTCATCGTTCTAGCATCACGTGAATACTGGTTAGGACACCTATTCCATATCAGAATGTTTTGATAAAAAATTAACATGATATAATGCAAAACCTACTAGGTACCTACCTATAAAATAATGTCTAAGTTGCGTAAATTATGGTTTATGTATCTAAACAAAAAAAAAACTTTACAAAACATAGCAATCAAACAAATTAATTAGAACGAATCATTTCAGTTTCGTAAAACCAAATATCGATATCGATAAATCTAGGTTGATGTGTGTCAAGCACTATGTATTGTTTACATGCGTTATGAGGATAATTTTCTTGCAAAAAACACTGAAACCTTTACGAATTGTATCATAAGTTTACTTAATTTTGATATTAAATGGCATAAAATTGCTTACCAATCTATATCTAATGGAAATTTAGACATAAAATAAGTTTATTGTCATCCAGACGGCATGTTCTTTCTTACACCACACATTTCACATGTTATTTTAGTCATTTTACTACCACGATCAAACACTATAACAGCCTACAAGATAAATTAAAGTTTTAGACAGTATTTAGTGAACTATAAGTGGCAATTCTGAGTGTCGCAAAAGCTAAACTAAGCTAACTAAAATTGTTGCCGTCCCTTTCATAGCGATGGGAATAAAAAGGATGGCAATAATTTTAGTTAGTTTAGTTTAGCTTTTGCGACACTCCGAATTGCCCTCATTAGCGATTTTATAACAAAAATGTATGTACGAAACAAACAAGACTTTGTGAAGTTTTTGAATTGACACAGATTAAAATGATTCATGACGGTGTACTTCTTCGTTCTTATGTTCGTTCATTCGTTCTTACTATATTCCGTCTATGTCGGAGTGTCCTACTTTAGTATAGCTCTATAGAGTTTCCAGTGCTCTTCGTTATTTGAACGGGTTACGGAACGGCCATAAAAAAGAAAGCAAATTTCTTACAATCGTGTTTTCGTTCAAAGTTGGCACTAGTATTAGTTGTCATAGCTATTTTGTAAGAAATTTGCTTGTCTCCCGTAGTCCCAAAAATTATGACTGAAAATTGTTTTTATTCTTCACACAGTGTTGTTTTTCTGTTACTAGACCATTTAAGCTATGTTTCTAACAGAAGGAAACTTAAAATATTCTAGTGTTTAATACTAAATAAATGTAAAGAAAACATGTCTTCTATGATGTAAAAATATGGAAAATGCGATTCGGTTTAATTTCACTTTAGCTAAGTATTTTGAAAAAAGCTTCTGGCAGAGACCTAGATAAATGCTATCCTAATACGAATAATACCATACTATGCTGAAGATATGCGCAAATTTCAAATGGTTATGGTATTACGTTTGTATGGGGAAGTCGTACAGCTCAGAAGCCTTAAGGTTAAATCTGCGACATCGTGAGAGAGAGAAGAAACAAGTAAGTCGCACTTAAAAGTCGCGCTTGATAAATTATTCCCAACGTAATAGCCGTGTCAGGGTTTCAACGATTAGCGACTGTCTTTAATAGGCAATTTCGTGTAATTTCTAATTGTTATTTCGTTGCCTATAACATCTGAAGTGTAATGGTTACGTTTATTATTATTTTACTGCTTCAAATATCTGTAATAAAATACTGCAATTCAAATTAAAACGGCCGTAGGCGATCGAGAAAACTTAATACAACTTAACGCAAATTAATTAGAGTAACAATTAAAAAAAAGATATTTTAATTTTATCGAATTAGATCTTATTCTAACTAAACATAATTGTCATTCAATTAATTTAAAGATGATTTGAGAAACGTAATTGGATATCGGTTACATATTAGGATTGAAGCTGAGAACGTATTTATGTAGAGGAAGCGATCTTCCTGAAAAAAAAAGGTCCTTTAAAAAAAGGTGGATTGTATGAAAGTGAATATGAAATTAATGTGAGTGGAGTGGATTCAAAGTTGACGAATGATTGAGGTGAGTGACAGAGGAAAATATGTTGTGACGACCCCACGTAGCGTGGGATAAAGAATTAGAGTACGAGACTCAGAATGATGATGATTCGATGATGATGGCGTCCTCCTCGTCTACCGTACTGTACCGTACTGTACTGTAGTGGTACGAAGGACCTATATTAACTAAACCGAAATATTTTAACCCCGTTATTGATGTTGGACTAGTAAACTTATTTTTGCTAAAACGGATATTAAATCTGTTGCTATCTCTTTTCAGTGCTATATGAGTAACAAGAAAAAACCACTTTAAATCTATGACAAATCTTAATGAATAAAGGCCTAAATGTTTAATGAAACATGAAAGCATATACGAATATTTTGCATGAATTCCAGCAAGTGTGAGTTACTCCGAACTACTTATTAACAAAAGCATACAAAATCTCGTACAAGCGTGTTCAAATAAAGTACTACAGAAATCCTATTAGCAAAACCTGCGCTATATTTCCACGATGAAATATTTATCCAAGGGTTTATCCCGTTTTCCGTGTTTTTCTCGAATGAGAACCGTGCTTTAATTTTTAAAATAATACCCGCATTTTTTATTCATCCGTTAATTTTGCCGAACATTATTTTTGTGTATTCCAGCTTTAGAATTGGAGCTACAGACTAAAAAAAATGTTTGGGTTTGGCTTATTATACACTAGCTACGTTCCAAGGTGTTACCCGCGGTAAATAGTTACTGTTCCCGTTCCCGTGGGAATACCGGGATCAAAAGTAGCCTATATTTTAAACCAGGGTATAAGCATTTTTGGTATCAATTTTTATTCAAATCCGTCTCGTTTGAGCGTGAAAGAGTAACACACAAACTTTGACCTTTTCACCAACTTTTGAAAATGTGAGTATGTACCAAATATCTGTTTGAACATACCTCTGACTACCCCCTTAAACATCTTCATAGGATATATATAGGATAAAAAATCCTAAAGATCTGAAAAGAAAGTGTCTACAGCTCTCACATTTTGCAGAAGTACCTATAGCTAGATAATATTTTATGGAACACCGCCTCTAATACGTTAATAGATGTTTCTTTGTCGGATCTATTCTAGGTCTTAAACAATGAACTTCCATTAGCCAGCTGGAAATTTAATATCCTGAGAGTTTGATAGAAGTTAGCCCCGCATTCATGTAACTTAGACTCACTTAGTAACGCTAGACTTGTTTCTAGACCTAAATGCTTTGCAACTTGTTAGATGCATTTAGGTTTTTTGATAATAGTGGCAATTCGGAGTGTCGCAATAGCTAAATTAAACTAACTAAAATTAATGCCATCCTTTTTATTCCCATCGCTATGATAGGGACGGCAACATTTTTAGTTAGCTATGTTTAGCTTTTGCGATACGCCGAATTGCCACTATTATAGGATAATAGTGGCAATTCTGAGTGTCGCAAAAGCTAAACTAAGCTAACTAAAATTGTTGCCGTCCCTTTCATAGCGATGGAAATAAAAAGGATGGCAATAATTTTAGTTAGCTTAGTTTAGCTTTTGCGACACTCCGAATTGCCCCCAATATTAGGCTAATCCTCCGCTGTTTAATTGGTTCAAGGTTCGTTTTTGCGTGTCGCCCGGAATTACTTACGCGCGTGACAGTGACAGAGTTATCTGTTAGAATCAATGCCTTTCATTCTAACAGAGGCAGATTTAGGCATGTACAGAGCGAGAAACGAGCCAGCGTCTAGTCTCTATTAAAATTAATGTTTTCTGTTTAATGCTGCATTGATACATTTTGTAATAATAACCGATCGAAACGATTAAAACTATTTTATTGTTAATGTACTTGTAATGAAAATCATTACCATACTTCTTAGAATAAAATTTGCAATTTATTGGATTCTTTGAATCTAATAAAATTATTAATAAACTTGCTTACTTGTTAGTACAAATCATAATATTCTTGTCTATTTAGCATAATGTTGTAAACAATAATTATTCTATAGGCAGAGCATAGAGAAGAAATCTATGCATGACAAGTTTTTTCGTCATGCATTATTATTATTATTCAAATGTTATTTGAGCATTGCTTTGTAGTTATAGCGCTATACTCAAACGCCCGCGGATTACGCACGAAGCCGTGAACCCCGCGCCGCGAGTGTGGATTGCTTTCGCATATTTTCATGGCACCGCGCGCGATCCGCTCCTCATTCCCGTTTTTGGCAATATTTTGTCCCGCAACAAAGGAACGCAAACAATACTGTCAAATCTCTGTGAGTATGGATTGTTGACAGTTTCGCGCCCCGAAGTGAGTGCTATTACATTTTCTAGAATCATCTCTCGCAATCTCCGTCTAAATCAAATCAATATCGCATCTCTCCTTTGTGCTTTATCGCATGAGAGCTAATAGGGGTCTATTCTAACGTACAGTTCATAATGTCTCACGATACAGAGATCGGACCTGAATTAGTAAAGGAATCACGTGCACTAAAGTTGGATGCATTGTCCACTATCTTGCTGTAATTAAAAATAAATCCGCAATTTATTGAGGTGGCTTGTTGAGCAAACAATGTTGCAGATAGAGTTTGGCTTTTATTCTTTAAAGTTTCAATTGTTGAAAGGAAGCTTTTTATTTGTCTAAAATAATATCATGACTAAATTCGCGGTGTCAGACGACAGTTACCCTGTTTTTTAAGTAAGTTAGAGATTTATTAGAAGACTAAACGTTAAGAATCGTTTTTTCAAGCCAAATCTATGGGCTTGCAACCTGTCACGTAGTATGAACCAAAAATGTGAAAGTTCAGACTGAAGGGGATTTAACAATAAAAATACCAAAATCCTCCTTGAAGGAAACATCAAATATGAATATTTAGTGTAATCAAATTAGTCAATAAGTACCTATAGAAAGAGAGTTGATAATGACTAACAACGTTTGATTAGTAGGTAAGTAATACTTATATATGGAAATTTTATCAAAAATACTTAAACTTTCGGCAGGCAAGCAAATGATATCTGAAAAATAAATATTTTGATTAGTGTCATAAAATTAAAGAGTAGTTTTAGTATATTTAATTGGCTTGATCACTGGTAATAAGGCTTTAAAAAATGTAAGAATCTTCATTAACATAATACATACTTATCTCATCCCGTTTGATTTTACTTTTTTAGATAAACGAAACCAGCTAATATAAACTAAATGATGGCAACAAAATTGATTAGCTTATTTTTAAAGGCAGTAGAATCCCCTAATTTTAAGAACGTGACATGTCAAAGTGGTCTATAAACGATCGTACTGAATAAATACATTTAGAATTTAGAATTTTAGAATTTTAAAGTTGTAAATATCAAAAAATCCGATGATGTTAATGTGAAATATTTAACAATGTTTTTAATTCCTTCAGTTCAACGTAAACTTGTAAAGTAGGCCCTAGGGCGTGATATATTGCCATACTGAAACACTATGTTAGGGTTGATAGAAAAAATACTCAGGCATATTTATAAATACATGTACACGGGGTTTTATCGCGTTAATTACCTTATTTCTTCGGGTCTCGGGTGTCCACCCGCGGCCATGGCTATTGCAACATAGCCGAAACGTCGGGACGTAAAGAAATAAGGTAAATAACGCGATAACACCCCGTGTACATGTACTTATAAATATGAATTGTGATCGCGAAAGTCTAAGAAATACTCAGGCACTCGAAATTATCTTAATAAACTTTCAAAACTATAGACAGATTATAATAAATCAATTAAGATCAATCTGTCTGGGCGTCTGTAAATAGAGCGTCAGGACCGAGGACAGAAAACCCTCACAGATCAATTAGTTCTTGTTGTAAAGCTCAAATTAATAAATACAAATTCTGTGTGTTAAATGATCGTTCGTTCGTTTGTGGCAAGTGGCCAACATTGGTGAAAAAAATATGTAAAAAGTAAAAGTTACTTTAAATTATAATTAATTTATCGCAAACATTTCCCAGGTTCTTTTCGCGTAGTACCAATATTTTAAATAGTCTATGGGACAGAAAAACACTGAACGAATGAATGAATGAATTATATGAAAATTATTTATTACACACATTAAATAAAACAACTAGTGATCAAAATAAGTTCCTAATAATTTACAATGGGCTAATATTGCTGACCACTATTATGGCATGACCACTCTAAGGTATGATTCAAACTCGCATGTGCTTTAGACAGAGACCACGAATTTGCACTTGCTACGATCCAACTCGCATTCAATACCTTAATCGATTTACAATCGATACGTACCTATTTATTATCAACAACTTTAGATGGACAATTATATTTATGGAAATTAAAATAATGAGACAGCCCTATTAACGTAGAAAGCTCGAGTCACTCTCACTGCCAATTTCCACGTGTCCACAAAAGGGAAAATATATGGCGCCATAGATAAGTCGCACCTTTTATCTACGGTGAGAGGGTTACTTAAAATATTAATTCTAATTGACAGAGGTGTAACCTTAGGTATATATTCAGTAATAATACTGATATAAGTAATATTTCAAACTTCATACAGTGGGTGACAATGGATATCAAAATGGTGTCTTCTAAATTTGTGCCTAAAACATTTTTAGTTTAATAGAAATGTTTGTCAATAAATTAAGTTTTGTTTATTGACGATAATTTTGTATTAATCACAGCCAAAATAGAAAGCAATCAACATGGTTTTTCAAGTAAAAACATAACATACAATAATTGTGTTCTTTTAGTCCAATTTAAACTTTAAATTTGAATTAATGCCGTTTATAAAATCAGAATAATATGGAACAATCCACAATAGTTTCACAATATTACCTTGCTTACTGGGGCCGTAGCACCAGTAATATTACTGTATTACTATTTCATGACAGTTTACTAAATTAGAAGAAAAATGTATAATTTTTTTTTTAGAAGAAGGAAACTGTTAAATAACTTTACCTACAGTAATATTACTTTTAACAGGTGGTGCTACGGCACCTGTATTCTATTTTTATTTTGCGTTTATTATAAACACCCTTATTCATATAGAATCCTTAACCTCGCGTCACACAATGCTAATATTTCCCCCATAAAAAGCGACTCAATCGAAAACAGTTACCACTTGTAGCCATTCAAACGCCACTTTATAAACCCATAAAAATACCATCAAACCAACACCGCGCTTAAGCAAACTATATTCAACATGATTTCCTGAACTCTCACATAAAACTAGCAATTATGGGCGGTTATAGGCTATTCATCATTCCACCGATGTTCGCACGTAGAAAGTACAGGAAGTTCAATGAAGATCGTTTTTTAGGTCGAAGAAGGAAACATCTTGAGTTGATTGATAAATAATTTCAGTGGGCTTGTCTTCCGAGTTACTCCAAATAAACAAGTGCAAAATGTGACTGTAGTTATTATGAACTAGCTGAGCTCACATAGTAACTTTTCTGAAGAACAAATAAACATAATATTTCCATGTTCCGATCTACCCCTATTCTAAGTTTCAAATTGATCGATTGGATAAAAGCGTGTTTGAAATTCCAACATATTCGATTTATTTTATTTTTATTTATTTTATTTTCACAGTCTTAGGGAAATCTTATAAAAGTCTTATAATATTAGTTAACTGCCTGAACTATTACATTTGTAAAAAAAAACATAAATCTATTTTTGCATATAACTCTACAATGTCCATTACATAACTACTCTTCTATTTATAAAATTTAACAAATCATCGCATGACTTTAAACTCTTTAAAAGTAAGGTTGAATACGTAGAAAATAAATTATAAAAGCAACTACCACTCTGTTATGTCACTATTACGTAGTAATAAGTCCACAAGCCATGACTTTCATAGCCTGTGAACATGTTACCTGTTCGTATATTTCGGAATAAAATAGGCCGACATTTAGTTCTACATTTCTTGGTGTAATTTTGATATGTTGTGACGTTTCACGCGACTATTCCGACTATTAATCAACCGTTATCCAGAATACGTCCACGCCATTTAAGTTTTGCTGGCATCTAATTTAAAGCTATTTATGTAGCTTAACAATAATGTTGCATTAAGCTATAGCAAATCATGTAAGTATTTTTATGTTTCATTGTACTCGTGTAGTTTTCTTTCTGGTTCTCAAAATAGCATTTACCAATACTAAACTATAAAACACCTACGCAAGTCGGTAGGTCATTATCAATTTAATTCTAACAGCTTTTTAACACGCCAACATCCCGTTTTTTACAGGTACAGTTTAAAAAGAGGTTGTAATAAGTAGGCTTTATTTGAATTACCAAGTCTTTATAGGCTCTGAAAACCCTCTTGACTCGATAAACATTGAATTCGATAAATTGGCCATTAATTTTGAATATAAATCAAGTTCACTGAGTTTTTGAATATTTCAGATTTGTACCTCTCAAATGTTTTAAACGAGCACTACTCATAATTCGATAAGTTCGACTTCTCACAAATTGCCAATTTCGTGTCAATTTTTCTTGACTCGATTTCTCAATGTGGAACGTGACAAATGCCTTTGCATAAATTTTGTTTTAGACTGTTACGAATAGGTACTTGAAGTGTTTTGATCTGGAGGCAAATTTGTTGATGTGGAAGTCATTCGATACAGATGGCACGTGCCCTTGAGTTTTAAATTATGATTGCTGGGGCGGTTTTAAAAGTTTGTAAAACGTGTTTCTGTCTTGTCGCAACATCAATAACGCTTTCATCATCATCATCATCATCATCATCAGCCACTTTGAACCCACTGCTGGGCATAAGCACTTGCAGTGCAGTAATAGTTTGTTATGCTCCCACTTATGACTCACACAAGCCCCATACCGATTATTATATTTCAGTAGGTAATTTTAAGTTTTTAGCTAAGATTATTGCTACTTTTCTCTTATATTTTCTAAGTACTAAGTTTTTATTAGTTAAGGTCAAATATTATGCAAAAGACTAACAAAACTTGAAGTAAGTTACTTAAGTACTGACTTATTCGAAGTATTTACATACTTTAAGCTAAGAACACTAAATTGAACCCATTCAAATATACCAACTGAATTATAAGAAACGAAATTACTTTTGTTCTCAACTGTGTTGTTTGTATTCATATTGTTGGAATATTCTTTAGCCATCTCAATTCAGTTGGAGAAACTCATAAGTAGTTATTCACTAGCAAAGTTCTGTTCGATAACATCTGTGCATTTGCTATCGTTTAAGCTTACTTTGTAAACTTTAAAGCTGTATATTTCTTTGAAAATATTATAATTTTATTTTTTGTTGTTACAGGTAAGCCTCGGGTGAAATAATAATCAGCTTGAGGATCAAGCCAAAGTTAAAGACAGGGTAAAAATGGTGAGTTTTAAGTCATCCGTTTGACAGACAATTGGATTTATTTTATTACCTGGTGTTGGGAATCGCGTTGGAACAGACAATAGAATCACCTAGCGCGTAAGACAAAGTTGAAGTGATCGGTTGTCTTACCAAAATAAACGATTGTTCTCTCTTTTTTCTCTTTATTAAACGGATTTTACTGAAACTTGGAATAAACATAGCTTATGATCTGGAATAACACATGCGCTACTTTTATCCGGGTAGGTACTACGCGAGCAAAGCTGTGGGCGTATTTTTATATAATTTATGTCATTTAGATGTGTGACATGACGAAAGTAGCTTTGAATAATTTTAGTTAATAATAACTTGGTGATGATAACGTTTAGAAAATGAAATAGTAGTAAGAGTAAGAGCTAAAATCTCTAACAACCTGTAAATATTGCTAGCAGCACGTCATTTACAGTCAACATAATAATATTTTCATAACACTTCGACTCAGCAATAAAAAAGCTTTTACACTTATACGCGAGGATGTTAGCCCAATAAATACGAAATCGACTATAACAGCATTCACCCACTTTCAGCGTTTTACACAACCATAAATGTCTAAACGAAAGTCGAGAGAGTGGCGTAAAATAAAAACAAAATTCATTACAAATACCTAAACTTTTATGTCGCCCGAATCCCACGTCCAGATACAGTTGAAAAAACTGTCATTCGAATAAAAAACCCACTCTGAAGTTACAGCTTTTGCGTACATAAAAATAGACTGATTTTACACCTCACAACCTTAGAACCTATACGATTTTATTCGCGCGTAAAAGAAGCATTCAATAAAAATTTAACAGTTTTCGACAAGAAATCGACAGATCTGAGATCCAGTTTACTGAAAACGTGTATTTTGTATAAACCATATAAGATGATGTTTAATTAGGCCTGCATTTTTGCTAAATTATTGTCTGTTTTCAATACATAAGTTCTTGGTAATTAGTTTTACTTGCTAATTACAATTAGACGTTCACATTTGGCCGGTTCTCAGCCTTGATAAACTTGAAGGGAATGATAGATTGTGCTTGGAAAATCAAGCAAAGTTAAGTCTACGTTTTATAAAATAAGGCATCTGCTTGAATCGGTTGTTATTTTATAATATGACCCTAACAGGTAAATAAGTAAAACGGTCCCTGTTTAGTGTAATATTAACTATTGTCCATTAGAGCCTGGTTGTCGCCAGTGGTGACGCCGCCAGTGGTGATGACAACTGGGAATAAAGTAAGTAAGTTCGTATGAGCAAGCGGCCAACTCTGGTGACGGAGTTTTTAGGCCGCCTAAAGGCCTCCGTCATGGCTTAACGACTATAAAAGCCGTTTTGTTCGTCACGCGTTGCATCGCGTTTGTATCGATACAAACGCACAGTGACTGCACGTTCAAAAAACGTAGTGTGCACTGTGCAGGCTCTAAGGCATTTTGAAAATCTATTGAACCAAATAAGCATAACTACGCTAATACGATTTGATATTTTATGTACCTACCTACCCGAGTACCAATTCAGTTTACCTTCCGTTTAACCTCCCTTTTTTAAGAAAACGATACGCCCTAATGATTCTATGCCTAATTTTACTAAAATACATTTTCTCACTAAATTAAAAAATTACATCGGTAATATGACGGCCGCTTTGTTTACGAAAACAGATTTAGAAGGGAAAACTTGAGAGCCCGGATAAACCCTGCGAAAGTTTCGGTTACTTGCCGAATAACATCGGTAGGTATATGACTGTTACCTAACTATTCCACTTATAACTTGTTTGTAGAACCTATTTGAAGAATTTAGTCCTCAACATTACCTAAATCTATATATACATCTCTATATATTATATCTAAAAGTGAACCTCTTCTTCGTATCACGCTATAACTTGAGAATGGCTGGACCGACTAATTTTGATCTTAAAATATTTGTGAAAGGTCAGGGAAGGTTAAAACGGTAAGAAAAGTGAAAAAAAGGTGGTACGAAGTGCGCCGGGTGAGCTTGATGTATAGAATAAATTCGTCGTGATTAATATACATAAGTGTGGTAAATCTGTCTACAGCCATTATTTTAAAGCTGTAATGTTATGTTCCATTTCTGAGTTGATACCATAAGCCGTTGTTAAGCCATGACGGAGGCTTTAATGCAGCCTAAAAACTCCGTCACCAGAGTTGGCCACGAATACGAACTAATTTCCTTTTTTAGCCAGTTGAAAGAGACAGAGGTATATTTCTCGAGCAACGGTTGGATGTTACCGGATAGCATAAGCAAACTCGTCGTTGTTGACTTGGATTTCATCTTAAACAGAATTAAATTAGGCTAATAAGCTCGTTGGCAAGGCGTATCGACTCAAGATAAACATTTGCTCCTGGGTCAGGTTATGTTTGCGATGTGATTTTAGTCCGTAACTCAAGAAACTTTCAGAGTTTTGTGTTTGTTAGATGTTTTACCTTTCAGTGTAAACTTTTCTTTTAATCCAAATATTTTCAACATGAACCCTTTGGTTCAATAGATAAATATTAAAAATATTGTTTATTAGAAACCAGAAACTAAACTAAATGGTTATTATTATAATGTTTTTATTATAAAGTATGTTTAAAAACATACATTACCTACACAGAACACAACATTACACAATAAGTAAGAAGAGACCACAGATCAGTTCCATTTACTTTTTTGTTCTTCATTGTAGCCGATCAATCGTATCACTACGATAAAAAAAATTGTGACACGAATGTCAAAAAAGTTCTTCAAACTACGGACAGATGAATACTGGTTTATACTGGTTTTATCCGGCTCAGATCAGGGACCACGTCCATTTGTTGATGAGTTGCAAAACCCAATGAGATTTTTTTCTCACGATAATATTTTTTTACCATTCGAATAATGAAAGTGCCCTTTCAGTAGAAACAAACTGATTTGATAGAGGAAAAGGGAGCATTTTATTTATTTTAACGGATCAAAGTTTGTAAGGAAGGTAAGGTACACTAGAAGAAATTGTTAAAGAAGCCCTTGATATGAATGGCTCGCTATTGACTGATGAATAAGTTTATTCCACTAGGGTCTCTTATTACTCTTCTCTATTCTCTTATTACTTATTACAACAATTGGTAGCTTCAGAATAAGATTTAAGTTGTATTTGTATGTTTTTTTCTGTGTAAAATAAGGAATTAATTAATTAATTCATTCATTCATTCATTGTTATGTATAAGTAAAGCGCATCACATACTAAGGAGATGCAGTATGTATTTAATCTGCGTATAAAAACTTGTTTGATCAGAAAGTATAACAGGTAAATAGTTCCCGTTCCCGTGGGAATACCGGGATCAAAAGTAGCCTATTCTTTAATCCTGGGTATTAACAATTTTGGTTTTATCAAATTTCATTCAAATCCGTCTAGCCGTTTGAGCGTGAAAGAGTAACAAACACACTTACACACTTTCACATTTACATACTTACACACACAAACTTTCACCTTTATAATATTAGTTTGATGAATAGGTACCTACTTTAAGGCCTTTACAAACTTTCGCATTTAAATTGGTGAAATAAATGCAATATGGAAACCATACCGTTTTAAATAAATGGGCGCAGCTTACCAACTTGCGGATAAATACGAATGTTTCCAGTCACGTCCGTATTCCATTTCAGTTGGTATCATTCATAGCGTACATTATTGTATAACTTATAGAGCAGTATAATACACCGGGAGGATTGAATTTTTGCTGCAAACGTTTGCTGGGATTTTCAAATTCGTCACTTTGAATGGTTTAAAGGAGATTTTCGTACTGTGTGATACAAACTCTACCTTATTCATAAATGTATTATTAAGATATTGAGATGAGATTAGATTATATTTAAGACATATTTTTGGGAATATTAAATAAGTAAATTCACCCTCCCGTCAAATATCATATCACAAAAAGATTGTGAATTGATTGAGATTTTTGGAGAAATTATCGATTTTGCGAAAATAAAAACCATTGATTTAGATTCTAGATTAATTGACTTTTGAAGTTACGATATTCACATCAAAAGTCGACAACACACTATAGGCAATTGTGAAGGTACTTCTACGACAGAAGTATACAGGCTCTTGAAACCTCAGACAGAATGAAATACAGCACATTACAAGAAATAAGCATTGCAATACCGCGAGATACTGGAAACAACAATTTAATAAATATCGAAGAATATACCTATTGAATCTCAATAAACCTTTTCATAAATAACCATTCTAGATCTAGTAATGAAATGTAGTCTAAGAGATGTTTGTAAGTATCTTTGTGAGATCGAGTACCAGATTTAGTAATAAATTACCTTTTCTTTAAAAAATCTTACCAATAAAATGAAAATACTCGTATAATAAATAGTTAATTTCATAACAATAAACATGTTATTTTTATATTAAAAGGAAATGAGTGTGTCATTCAAAATTTTACCGTTTTATTAAAAAGTTTAACCCTAATAAGATCGGAACTGTACTACAAAAGGAATAAAAGGATTAATTATGGATTCATTAGGGTATATTATTGCTAAACATATCTTGAATCATCTTTTTCTTTAAGAAATGAAAAGAGCCTCTTTGTTTTTATATTTTAGGTTAACGCTGTTTCAAAGCCACTTTCTCATAAACATTTATTTGAAGTACAAGTATAGGTACGTTAGTAGAATTAGCCAACTATCTAGAGAGAAGAACTATTGATGTAAATATACCAACAGTAGCTCTCGATCTATTCAATATCTAGCTTCTTTTGTTATCCGTTTGCTCGAAAGGATTCGAATTTATCCTCATTTCTGTGCGTATAAATTCGACTCGGATCCCAATTTTCTGTCTTCATACGTTTCTATAACCGCAAATGCCTACATATTGCGCAGTAGGTTAGCAACAGCTTTACTTAGTATACAGGCACACCAAGCCTACAACATGTTCATACTGGCCCCACAGCACAATTTATAGTAGTATAATTTATACAATTTATAGTAGCCCAGCCTACATAGCATCCATTCAAACTATTCTATTCTATTCTATCCACATCCCATAGGTACCCACTGCTGTGTGTAGGCCTTCCTTCGTTAACGCCACAAACCCGGTCCTGCGCTGTGCCAAGACAGTGATTTCTTGCAACTTGTCCTATGTCGTCGACCCACCGCACCGACGGACGACAACGACTTCTTTAGCCGGTCCTCGATTCTTAATTCAAAATATTTATAGAAACAAATAAACAATTTGATTTGATTTTTGATTTAAATCTCCCAAGATATCCCTTATATTTCTATAAACTTTAAATTTAGGCATAGCAATTGTCGGGTTGTCTAGTATCAAGTAATAACGCTTGTGAGTTACATGTGAGCCCGGTGTATCTCTAGACTAACATTAAATCGTGCCTATCAAGCAGTTAGGTATTTGTGTTAACGCTAACCTAATTGTAGGTTGCTACTCTGCCAATCTTGTGTCTGGAATTCGGGAATATGAGATGTGTTCTAGGTATTTGACGAGGCTATAAGTGCGAACTAAGACCTATAGATTACATTACGTACTGTTGAATAGTTCATAAGTAGCTCATTTAAAAAAACAATTTTAAAAATTCTACCTTATGGTATATTTTTGTCAAAATGTTAAACTACCAAGAAATTTAATCGTATTCCTACCTCATATCAAGATTTATTACTCTACCAAAGCGTAGCCAAGTTTAATATCGCTATTTGTAACTGTATGAAAATATTCCGAGGCATAATGAAAATACAGCCTAGTTGGAAACATTAAAACCGACTTTATTTTATCATACCTAGTTCGTGGCTTTCCATTTCAGCGTAAGTCTGCGTTTTCACCAGATGTGCGAGAATGCGAGGGATGTGTTTCTCAAGAACCAATAGAATCGCTTCATTTTCCTGGCCTTGTTCAACGCAACTCTAGTGAAAACGCGTCGTCCAGAGCGATGTTTTTCACGTACACCAAAAAAAGAATATGTGCTACGGATGTATGAGGACTGTGTTGCTAAGGATGCGATGCTAGAAATGTGTTGCTATTGATGTGTTCTGATTTCTAGCAGCGCATCCTAAAAGTTTTAAAAGTTCGTATAAGCAAGTGGCCAACTCTGGTGACCCTGCTTATACCCTACTATCATCTCGCATATGCACAATAATGCACATTTCTAGTGGAAGCGCTCACATTTGTTTCATAGCTTCGGAATGCATCGTCGCAGAGCTTAGCTATATAACACATCTCTGATGGAAACACAGCCTAAATATATCACACTGAGTCACGTAGAATTTTAAGCCTTATGTTTATTGATATAAATACTATATTTTCATGTGTGTATCTCTTCAGCCACTATATTGTATGCGGAGGACTTGAGCAAGCTCTCGACTTTTTGCAACAGTCGGGTGAAATAGCAGGAAAAATAAAAACAACACAGTAAGGTGTATAACACGCTCTTATAGAAAAAGGTTTATATGAGGGCTACCGAGTGTCTACCTGAGCGAGCGAGACTACGATTTATTGTTTCCTTTTAAGTGAAAGGGACAACGAGATTGAAGCGCGAAGGTTTTTTATGGATGGTTTCGATTGTTTTTTTATAAAACAACAATATAAAACTAAGTAAAAACAACAACTTATTACAACATTTCTTTGTAGTAAGTTAGAACCGACACTTATTTTTGTATAATTTTTAACTGTATTTGTTTTTTTTTTCTAAATTGATTTAATTTTCTTGTATATATATTTATTTAAGTAACTGTATTCTTTGTGAGAGAAATAAATAAGTGAAATAAATAAAAAAAAAATAAGAAGAACATTTCTTATATACCTTTTACCACAAAAACCACCGCGAAAGCAAATATAACAGACACAAGGATGGTGGTTCAAAGAGTACTCTAAAACATTGGAAAATTCGCTATAGAATATACTTCGGTCGGTCGTGGGTGAAATTCAAAACTTCTACCAACATTTTCCTAGTGAGGAAATCATTGGGAACAAAACTCAATGGAAACAAAATCTAATCTCGCATAACGACGAAATAAGAATCATGATCGCGACGGTATCTTCAAGACGATGTAGATATTTAGCAGATATTCAGTTATTTAAAGATTATCAAAAGTAGTCAAAGGAATGTCCAAACACACGTGCCCAAATTTTGCAGACCATACCCTGTGACTATAGCAAAAGGATCTAAATTACCTAATAGTCTGAAAGAATATGTCTACCGCTCATGAGCAATACAGTCGTAATCATATTTTTTTAGTTTTCCAATGAATGATTGCAAGTCTAAATCCAATGTCGCTATTAAAAAGATTCCCAATAACTTCTCCTTCTGCACAATTTTACAAAACGATAACTCCAATGATGCATCGTCAGGAATCAAACTGAGGACAGTTCTAACACGGTTCTTTGAAGGAATAATGAGTCTCAAAACTCATGTCAAAAAAATTTGCGATGTTTTCATTGAAACGAAAGAAAATCTGATTGACCTAAGACCTTAAAATTTTACGTCAAGGTAACTCCCACTTTTTTCTTTGACCTTTACCCAAGGACATATTTCAATCAAATTTTTATTTCCAGAAAATAAAACTAAGAAAATCGTGTACATTTCTCTTAGAAAACAGAGCCGGGTTGCTGTAACCCAAAACCGGGAAATCTGGGGTAAAGTGGAGTTTGTTTATAGACTAGGTCGTTTGGGTTACGAATGTACCCGTTTATTGTTTCCTAGATGACTTACTGGTAACGTATTCATAGAGATTTCGGAATCGGATAAAGGAAATGTCAGGATAGAGAGATAGGCACGTTCTGGAATCGAATTATCATATTTTGATATTTATTCCTCTACGATGAAGTGACTTCCTTTTTTTTTAGGAAACCGACGCTGGAATTATATTCAAAATAAGAATTTAGAATATAATTATAGGAAGTTAATAGTATAGCTCTCTTTTTCTAAAATATAAAAATATTTAACAACACACCGCAATTTTTTATACTTAGTTTATTTTCTTTACATTATATGAAAATGCCGTTTTTATACGTTATTGTACGTGTAGAACGACAATTTCTTAAAGAAAGACCTATTATGTGGGACATAATTATTAGTGTTCATTCATTATTTAATATGAATTCATATTTTTTTAATAAATAATATTCTTTACCTTATTTTTTTTTTGGAGTACATAAATTTATTTTTCCTTACGACCTATTCATAATTTTTTTTTTGGTATCTTATTTATCCATTTCGTAAAATTTCATAACTTTCAAACACAAACCTAATTTATATAATGTTGTATTTCAAATACAAAACAGAAAAAACAGGACAGTATTTGCTTTGTTGATTGCATTCACACGCCAACTAAAAATTTTTGCATGGCAGAGTTCAAAGTATGCAGCTCGAAATATATTTGTAAAATGTATATCCACGATAAATGCATTACACTGGGATATACCTATATATTTGGAATATTTTATTCGTTATTTATTAAGTTGTGCATACTTTGAATTTTAAACTTTTCAATTAAAAGCGGATTCTGGCACCGGTTCTGTTGCAACACTGACTAGTTCCGTCCTAAATCCGAAAGCTCTTATTTCCTTTATGTTAAAGTTCAAAACAAAATAACAGCCTGAGTGACATCTCTAAAATTACCTTATTGTAAGAAAATTGCAGTGTTTGTAGGTTTGTAGGTGTTAATTAAGACCATGATTGCTTAGGTTTGTAGGTTTGTAGGTGTTAATCAAGACCATTATTGCTTCGGACTAAAACTACCCATAAAGATGAAAATCAAGGTTAAGAGTACCTTATTTTCATTCCTGATTAACATAATTATTTTCAAGAACCTATCTTGTTCTTGAAAATATGTTAATGTTCAGCGGCTGAAGTTTCGGTCGTAATTATGTACTACGACGAACGCGACGAATTTTCGGCTGATGTATCATAGGGAACTTGAAAAACACTGCGAGCGTATTCAACCGAACGATCGGCGCCGTACGTTCCACAGATGTGGCGCTACACTTTTATTCTACCCATACATCCTTTTAAATGTAAGAATTATACTTCAAAAAATAATTAGTTTTATCGACGTATCCTAAAATATTAGTAAAGTTATATCAAACTATAATCATAAAGATTTGAAATCCAATATCTGTGTTATTCCTTAGACTTAACTAGCACTTAAGCAGGCTTCGTAAGGTCAGAAGTATCGTATGCTCGCTGGAGCCACCTGAGAATCGAGGGTTGGATTTCAAACCGCATTTGGAATCTAGTGATTAATTGATGGAATTTTATATAAACATCTATACTAATTATTTTCATATACTAATTATTGATTATTATAAGTTAGGTAAAACTAAGATACAACAAAAAATATGTAATACCTAATGGTTACTAGGCATTCCTTTGCCACCATCAGTTTCTTTGTTCATCACTAAAATAAAGATTAGAATAAATAAACCCTTAACATGTGGGAGTAAACGTAAAAGTTTAAATAATAATTCCATGCTTTTGATTATTCTAACTTTCCCCTAAGGATTTAAACATTGTTATCTGGAAACAAACCGGAGCTGTGCCTATTTATTTGAAGTTTTAGTTGTTTTATTAAGTAGGTAGGTTGTTGAATAAAGTTTCGAAACACCTTAAAACTCCTGGTTTCTTTGATAACAACAACCTTCATTATAGTGCTTATCTTAACACCTCTGAGAACTTGACTAAATTTACCAAATAAAGTTAAATTGATATAAATTTCACGAAAAAATAAAAAATCCTTGACACAAATAAAACATGGATGACGAAAGTAGGGATTGATATTATTATGCTCTTACTCTTAATATCCAGGTTGTTTATGCCAGTCAGCAACATTTTTATTGTAATATTTGTGCTTCTAGTTAAATTTAATAAGCACCAAAAAACTTATTTACCTACTACCAAAGACGATTAATATCTAGAAGACAGACAAAGGCCATACACAAAATCGTAACCCTAAAAAATAGCCTGAAAACTCTAAAACATCAATTTTATCCAAGAAATTTCAATTACTTTCTAGTTAAAAATGTTTAAATATTGAATATTGTTGCTACCTACTACTAAGTATTGAAATTTCTTGGATAAAATTGATGTTTTAAAGTTTTCAGGCTATCTGGTACTGCGGGATCGGGTTACGATTTTGTGTATGGCCTTTGTCTGTCTTCTAGATATTAATCGTCTTTGCCTACTACAAACGTTTAGGAAATTTCCTCCCTTGCTTTCATTTATTGTACTGATAAAACAAAACAACGCACGGAAAGGACCAAAGTGAATTTCTTGTTTTGAATTTTGTAACAGTGCGTGTCACATTCAACTGGTATTCGATTTAAATTTATATTTATTCCCAAGGTTTAGAATTTAAATTCACTTCAAACTTTCATTTATTATCTTTATTATGTTTTAATGCCTACAATCTACTCGCACAAATAAGTAAAAATTTATGTTTATTTTCTGTTGCGTGGTACCTTTCTATCTACGTAGTAACTATAGCGTTACCATAGCACGCTTAAAGTGGCTTAGCTTGGAACTAGATTACGCCGTGTAAAATGTCCACGGAAGTGTATTATTATTATTCCTCCTCACAAACTTTTGCATTCTATATTTTAGTAGAATGCCTGGTAAAGAATTTTCAAAATATCTCCAACCTTTGAAATAGAATACGGAGTAGTCTTTCATTGTCACCGGAATGAAATTTCTCATGTGACTATTGTTCCTTTCTGTCTGTGAAGTCCAGCTCGATTCTAATTACGCTGGATCCCATGTGCTTTGTACAATCCACCTGGATTGGACAGCTTGATTAAGATCCTCTACGCAGGCTTTTGATTCGCCAATACCATACCGGTAGTTCCGTTTGTAACTAAATGACGACTTTTATGTAAGAAGCAGGTTGCCAATGATGGTAACTCTGCTTGCATTAAGCTTTATGATCAGTTGCTATAGATTCAAATTTGCTTAAAGTCCTGAAAGTAAAAACAAATCTAAGTTTTCAAAACATTTCAGTTGCACCCGGAGTTTCAGTGCATATTATAAACTTTTGTCAGAGTTTTGTTTTGGAGTAAACCGAATCAATGTGTTTTCTGTGGATTTTAGTAAAATTGTTGTCGAAACCAAAAATAATTGGAAAAAAAATATCCCTGTTTCAACTAGAAAAGAGCTGATGATTATTGTAAAGGCTAAGAAAATATATTATTCTTGAAACAAAAATAAGAACATTCTCGATGAAGGCACCTTAAACACACTTATATTTTTTTCATCGGTGATTTAAAAATGGAATTTTCAAAGTAGTGCAGAATTACTGTTATTTGGGTAGGTACGAGTAGTACTGTGCTTTCTATGTAAATGCAAATGCAAAGAGACGTGGTACGATTAACCCGTCATATGGGAATAAGGCTCGTTTGATGTTATAATGGCATGTCACTAGGTAAATAAAATATTGTGGTGTATCTTTTGATATTTTCTTTTTCCAAGTATGAGCTTGTAAAGGGCCGGCGCTGACTGGCGTTACGTCACGACACGATCAATAAATGTTTTTGTTGATCAAATTATATCCTTGTTTCAATAAGCCTTAAATTCATATATTATTTAGTATAAGCAACATTGATATCCGAAAAGATAATCGTTGATGAGACTTTTTTATTTTTTATCAATTCTATTTGATTATAATTATAGCCGATTTTTATTGAAACAGCTAGTTATTACGTTTGTTGAGCAAAAATAAAACAGGAATTCCATATTAATGTGTTTTAAGTTTCTAAGGCAAAAATATCCTACTGTCTCAAGTGGTTTTATCCGAGACTTCAGGGTGAATACAAAATGATAGTATGATAAGATTAAGCTGTCAAGTATCGAGACGACTTTGTAAATAGGCTAAAAATATTTGCATGAAAAAGCTCTTTACCTCGCAAACGAGAGTTAGTAAACAAAATGCCTTTAGATGAAGCCAACACTTTGCTGCTGAAGTTTTATGAATATATTCACTAAGTAGACTTTTTTCTGCCAACTTTAAACTATGACTGATTATCAAGGTAATTTTATAACATCTATTTTTTTTATTTTCAGATTTATGACTCGCCAGAGAGCACACGGCCGAAGAAATGGTCATCGAAGCTGAAACTAAACTCTTCAGGGAGCACGAAGTCATCAGAGAAGTCACCAGAAAGCCCATACATGTACGGGACCATCAGTGGACCGGGAGCGTCATCTCTATCGAAACAAATGAAGTACATGGACCCCTGGCTGTACGGGTCCGTGAGAACCCAGACCCCACCTTCTAGGCCTAGCGTCTTCCAAGCGTACCCAGAAGTACCAGGTCCAGTGCTCATAAGCACGCCACAAAAACCAACACCACACAACTACGCTGTAATACTATGTTCCTGTCCTGAGTACCTGAACGGTACAAAAAAAACCAGCTCTACCAAAGTCAGTATATGTAAGAAATGCAAGGGATCTCGTTTGCCTTTAACTATAGCTGACAGTCCAAGATTGTTAGTTGGAGGCACAGTAAGAGGCCCGCAGTTGAGTCGTGATACTGGCTTACTAAGATCCGGTACTGTGAGAGTTCCAGGTTCAAAGGCAAGACCTACCATCCTCAAGAACAATGGAGATCAAGACCCATACGATTTGATGAGAAGGAATAGATTAGCACCTCCACATGAAACTCGTATCGGAAGTCAGTTTTCCACTTCAAGGTCACGAGCTAAGAGTATCAGTCCCTGTCGAGTAAAAACTAAGAAGCAAGCTCCTGAAGCTCCTAACAAAGGACGAAGTAAGTCTGTTAGTAGAGTAAATGAAGTATGGGTTGAAGAAGACTCAAACTCTAGCGACTCCAAGAAATCTATTCTATCGTGTGACATTAATCCTTACGACTTAGTTAAATCAAGCGGTAGTTCAAAATCACTAGTGGAGTTTGAGTTTGACGATGAGTTTGGCGACGTGTTTCAAGAGTCTTTGAAGAAGAAAAACTTTAAATCTATAAGCAAGTCTAAGTCTGATTCTAATGTAAAAGCTATTGGCGGACAACGGATAAGAGTTTCCGATGAGTCGAATACATGCAATATAGACGAAGTATCGACATACGAAGCTGTCAACTATGATCTCAAAACATATGAACTGAAATCCCAAGAAGCATCGCCTACTTTATCATTACCAAATATAAAAAATGAAATAAAAAAAACTGGGTCAATGAGTAAAAACACCAGTAAGAAAATCATAAACTTATCCACCTCAAATCGTACAAAGCAGAAAATTGCATCTCCTAAGCGACCACCTCGAAGAATGAGAAATTTAAAAACCGATGATGATAGTGAAAGTGATAATCAGAGGCTGCCTGAAAGAAATAACAGAAAATCAAGCAATGACACTCTTCGCCTTTATAAATGTAGAAATCCAAATACTGACACTATAAAATCGATACTCAAAAAACCTAGAATCTATGATTCAGTTGAACCGTCTACTAAAACAGAAACGAATGTTGATTCATTTGAAAGTAAACGCATTAACTCTTCTTTGTTTTATATACCCAAACCAAAAGAGAAGAACACGATCTCACATAATATTTTACAAAGAAAACGAGTACAATTTTTGGTTGAAAACAATGAAGAGACTAAAGTTATATATACCGCAGAGTTTAATCTAGAACAAACAATGATAAGAGCGCCCGACCCTGTCATTGAAGTAGAGGAAGAAGTGATCGCTGAAGGCGATATTGTTAGTCACAGTTTGAATCAGAATGAAACTGAAGAACTGGCTGCATTAATAACTCAAGAAAAACGTGGTGATAACAGCAAAAATGATAATGTCAAGCTGCTTGACGTCAATAAACAACCTGAAACAAAAGCTAAGGAGGTAATTGAAACACCCTTGATAAATGAAGAAAACAAAAATGAGAACTCTGGTATAACTTGTGTTAAAGAAGGTATGTATGTAGGTTTAAAAATTAAATTATAATCTGTATGTAATTCTTCTTTATGTTTTTTTAATTATATTAATATCGGTAAAATTTATTTTCGCAGACAACAACATCCCTAAGGTACCAGTTCTGCGCAGATCAGAATCAGAAAGATTGACATCGATTTTAACTGTTGCCCCTCCAAAGTTCTTAGATACCATGGCATTACGGCCAAAAACCAAGCACGGGCATACAAGCCAAGTATTCTTGACAACTGTAACTGAAAGTGAAATCATGTTACCAAATCAGTACGAGACCAATCAGAATTCTAACGGGAATCAGTCAATTCCAATAACATTGTACAATGATACTATTGAATCAGGAAATTTGAGTGATAGTAGCGACATCACAAGAAATATTTTGCATAACCTACGACGTGGAATCTCAGAATCTCCAGAGCCACCACCAAGAAGAGCTAAGGATCGTAAATCAAAGAAGCACAACTACGTCAAAACACGATTTGTAAGGACCAATTCTTGCAGTTCAACTAGCGATGAATGGTCAGATGCTAACGACTACGAGCAAAAAACAATACTACGTGTCAAGCAATTTGATTCTGATACAGAAGAGGCAAAAACTACTTCAGGCGTTTTGCGATCTTCAGAAAATGAGCCCAGGAAAACATCAATTCAAATCAGTGGCAACGAATGCTACTCTACAATGAATGTTAGTAGTGACACACCGATTTATTTATCTTCCGTCGTCGTGAACGATGATTACGGAAACGCTTGTAATACCTACCAAACAGGCACAACAGTAACAATAAGCGTTGGATCTCCACAAAAAGAAATGAAAAAGTCGAAAAGCCAAATTTACATCGGTGCTGTACTCTCGGATGAAAAAGAAAAGTCAGTTGATGCGAATACCTATGAAGAATATTTTGTGGGCAAGAATTATGATTCTCAGTATTCACATAGCACTTCGAGTGATATTTCAATGATCTTACAAGATCCAGTAGAAGCTGTAAAAAGAAATTTAATTCCTCATGTGTGTGGTAAAAATGAAGATAATTCTGACAGCCAACAAAACAGTATCAACATAACTCAGCCAGAAAACTTTGTGAAAAAATTATTTGATGATCCTTTCTTTGGTCATTTAGCAGAAGGTTTGGACTCAAGTTTGGTAAAGAAGCTCATAGAAAACTCACTAATAAAACTCCAAGAAACAAAAAACCTTGAAGGGACAGACAGCAATGAAGTTACTATTGAGAAGTTAATAGAAAGTTCTCTTAAGAACATGAAAGAGGATTCAAGAAATGCTGATCAGGTAGAAATTAAACCAGAGAGTCAAAGTAAAACCAAAAATGCTGAGTTAAAAAGACAAGCAAACGTCAGCCAAGAAAGCGAAGATAATGGCTGCTCTGCTCCCTATGAAAGTATGGAGTACGAGAGCGGTGTAATAGGAGTTTTTTCTGATCTCGAACCAATGTCTGACTGCTATAACGCTTCAGCGAGTGAGCTGTCTACGGAAGATGACACTAATTCAACAAGATCGAAATTCTACCAAATGTTAGTAGATGCCGCGCTATGTGAGATTGAAATAACGAACGATGACCACCATTACGAATCGATACGGCTAAATGCAGATCCCATTTACGAAGAAATTGGAGATATGCCACCACCTTTGCCAGTTAATCCACCCCCGAATTCGCTTTCAATGTTAGATGATGAGAAGCGTAGTGGATCTCGATCAATATTTGAAGGAGCTTCAAAGTATGATATTTTGTCTTATTTGGTTGATGCTAAGGAAAGGGGCATTGATGATGAAGAAACTTACGTTACGAGTTACGTGAACGATAGTGATTCTTCTCACAACGTGGATGAATTAAAGCAGAAGAAAATAAAGAAAGTTATTATTGATAACAATATCAGCAGCAATACCAGTCAGCTATCAAATGCGTCAGATTCAAGTGAGGATAACTCGCTTATTATAAACCACGAGTCATTAGAAAAGGCAGTTATATGTAAAAAGACCTCAGCTGAAATAGAAAGAAATGATTCTGGTGTTGGTTCAGAGACAAGTAAATCTTCTAGAAGTCGCCTCCAGGGAAAAACATTGCCTTGCACAATAAACGATAAAGACACTCCTATACATTTATGTGAAGATTGTGATACTACCGTAGAGACACAGCTAACCGAACAAGGTATGTCGTTGGATATTTTAAAACAAGAACACTTTCTAAATCAGTTTAATTTAATTTAATATTTTTTAGGGTCAAGCTACGCACCGCTTGTTTGCCGCAAATGTGCCAAGAAACGTGCTGAACGGAAAGAAATCTTAACTGAAATAGTAGAAACAGAAGAGAAGTATGGTCGAGACTTACAGATTATACTAGAAGAATTCTACAAACCCATGCTCGTGGCTGGACTCCTGACTCAGGAACAGCTTAGTGCTATTTTCTTGAATGTCGAAGAGCTTATCGAAAACAATCAAGTCATGTCTGAGAAATTGCGCGACGGACTCGAAATAGCAATTGAACAGGGAGATGAGGTAAATCGATTTGAGAATATCATTTGTCTCTATGGATTTAAAGTGATATTTTTTGTACATTACTTTAGTATTATCATAGTTCTTCCTTTTACACGCATTTCAGAATGATTTTATAAACCAAATCTATTATTTTTTTATTAAGATCTGTGAGAATCCTTATCAAACCTAGACGATACAATCTTGATTATATTTTTTTTCGGTTTCAGGACCTATTGACGGTGAACGTCGGGAAGATTATTCTCGAATGCTCAGGAATGCTGACCGCGTTCCAGTCATACTGCGTGAAGCAAGCCGGAGCAGCGCTCCTGCTGGCCGGCTTGGAGAAGGAGAAAGAGCTCCTGAGGATATTCTTACGCGTCTCGCAGATGGAAAACGCTGTATTAAGGAGGATGAATTTAAACTCTTTTCTAATGGTAAGAATATTGTAACCATATCACACCTCACCATTCATTTTTACAGCTTACTACAGTTAGTAGTAAGCTGTGAAAATAAATGGTAGGCACTATGTAAATCAGTAAATAAAAAATAAAAAAATCGTAATTAAAGCGACTGTAAAAATGATCATAAATAAATTTAGATAATGCAGGTTTTTAATATCATTTTTCGCCAGTGGCGCTAACTGCTTAGCTTTTAAACACAAGTATCGCGTACTATCAAAGCAAAAACAGGATATGCATAATTTAAACTCTACCTGCTCAAATTGGCCCCTACTCAGAAACTGTTATGGCTTCGATCACTTTAAAACCTCTCCCTACAGGTGCCAGTACAACGCGTGACAAAATATCCCCTCCTTCTCAACCGATTATACCGTTCCACCGCCGCCTGCGCCACCGAGCGCGATGACGTAAAGGCCGCGCAGCGCTGCGTGGAGTCCCGTCTTGAGGAGATCAACTCAGCTGCTGCGGCCGCTGCTGCAGCGGCAAGGGACGTTCCACTGTGGAGACGGCTGGCGGTGGCGAGGCGAACGGCACATGACCTGCATGTGGCTGATATTAGGCTCAGGAAGATGGCTGTTGATGTTTTGGACTGGAATCACGATGATGCTAGGTAAGTAAAAATGAAATATGATCACGACTGTATCCCAGGGAGCGGTAGACTTTTTCAGATCTTTTAGACAATTTTTAAATCCTTTTGAAGATGTCTAAGGGGGTAGTCAGAGGTATGTCCAAATAGTAGGTAAGTTCTACAACAAAAACTTCTGTACTGTAAAACCCACTCAACGAATTTAGCTGCAAAGGATTCAAACCTGAAAATACCTATTTGGATGAGTCTATAACATTTTCAGCGCGAGTCGATAATATTTTTTGTAGGTTTTATTAGTCTTTAGTTTACTACGTTACATAAAGTTAAATGAAAATGTATTTCGGGATGGAAAAATGGGTTGTCGAAAAAAGTATCTCGTTTCAAAAATACTTGGTTATTACTTAGATATCTCAGGGGGATATTTTCCTGAGAATTTTAGATTGGAGCAGCAATTTTGAGATTAACGTGTTATAAATTCCATCCATCATTATTATCTTATCGTATCCTTTACTGACCGTTTATTGGACAATAACTTCTTGAGTACCACTAACTAGGAGCTTTTACTAGATGTTTTAAACGAGCACTAATAATTGTTATAATAAAATATATTTTCATTCTCCCAATAGTAGGTAAGTACCTAAGTTAGAAAATATCAAATATAGATTATTCAATAACTAAATTCAATTGAAAAGTTTTCGTTTTCAAATCCTAAAAATAACAACAAAAACAAAGAAGAGTTTAACAATACTTGATATTACCTAATAGAGTTGGAGCTCAAAATAGAAGTGCATTTTACTGTTTCTAAAACGTTAGAAATTGCCTTTCAGAATTAAAACGACACATATAACGGGTAATAAACATTGAATAGACCATAAATGGTTTTAAAAGCACGCGACCTCTTTTTATTCGGATTAAAAATGTTTGCATAGTATTCGCGTAATATTGCGAGTAAGTATCGAATAAAAATCTAATACAAATAAAACTCTGGCTTTTGATCGATTTTGAAGTCCGGGTTTTTCAAGCCGTTAAGACATGATAGATGCTTTAGGCGGCCTTTAAACTCCGTCAACATAGTTGACCACTAGCTCATACGAACTTAGTTGGCTAATGTAAAGGTTTTAAGTTGAATTAGATGATAGCAATCACCAAAATGGGCACGGTTATATCTTAAAGGCGTTGTAGGCATTCATTACACATTCAATGCCCGTGACACACATGCAAGACATGAGCAGTGCACGCACGCATTTATTTATTTATTTATTTAATACAGTTATGACAGAAAGCTTACAGTTAAAACCAAAACGCTAACTATCTAAGATAAAAACTTAAGAAAACACTCAAGGAGTTAAAAATAGCATGAGTTATAACGCTATTTCTGTCAAAAGTAAAAATTACACAATTTTACAATTTACAGAGAAGAAAGATCTGTATAACCGTAGGTTCGATATCTTCATGATTTTCTATTAATTATTTATCTGATTTAAGGAAGACATCTTAAGGTAACAAATATCTTAAAACGGTCGTTAGCAAATCTATCCTATTCAAAATGCAAATAGATTGAAACAGTCACAAATTGAACAACTGATGAACAAATAGAGAAAATTTGGCACTCCGACCGAAGTTAGAATTTGGTAGTTAGTCGCTATAGATAGAGCCCGCCAAATTGATTTTGCGAAGACTGAATTCCTACAAAGGGAAATGTAATCTTGCTAGTGGAATTTACACCTTGTTATCTTGATTTTAAGGTTCGCAATGGAGGGTAAGCTGCTGTTCACGCAGCCAAATGACAACAACTGGCGTAAAGGCCGTACCATCAAACTGACGCCTATCAACGCCCTTTTGGTAACTAACGGAAAGGTAAGCAAGCAAATAAATGATTTCTATGAGATTTATAGATAAATATCTTCAGTTTATCTTTAATTTGATTTAGGTACTTGTTTTTTCTGGTTGAAAATAATTATGTAAGGTTTGGTGCAGATTAAGGTCGAACTGTAGGTTCGATTTAAATCCAAATCTTTGTGTGCTATGTGATAACATTGGCTTTCTCTGCTAATATTCAGGAGCGATTATTATTATTATTACTAAGGTGGTATCTATATTCTTTTTGACCCTCTTTTCTATAAAAATACACTTACATCTAAGTATTACTATTAGGTACCTAGGTACTACCTACAACTATACAACTAATATCTACAAATTGAATGCAAAATGTTTTAAAGATAAATAAAAACAGTAAAGTATTCATTAGTGGCAATTCTGAGTGTCGCAAAAGCTAAACTAAGCTAACTAAAATTGTTGCCGTCCCTTTCATAGCGATGGAAATAAAAAGGATGGCAATAATTTTAGTTAGTTTAGTTTAGCTTTTGCGACACTCAGAATTGCCCCCATTATATTCCTAATGCTTTTATTAGTAATATTAATTTTAATTTTAATTTTAAAAATATTTTTTCAGCCAACGACCACGCACAAAGCGACTGAAATCCGAGAGGTCCGCGAAGCTCGCGACAAAGAAGCGAGAGAGAAAGAGGGCGAGCTCTTCGCTCGCAGCGGAGTGAGGGAGGCAGCACTACTGCTCGTTAGGGAGAAAGCGGGACGGTATACTTTGCAAAGAGAGCCGCTCTTCCTTGACCGATGTGTGGTAGCCGCGGACCATGAACCGGAACACTTCTTTGAAGTGCACGAGATTACTTCAAAGGATTCTTATATTTTCAAGGTAGGAATGTTTTATTCTCAATATCATTCATTATCATTTCAGTCTATTTATATCTCTACCTTATTAAAGTCATGTTCATATTTTAAAATGACACAAAACCGTGATATTTGCAGGGATCAAGAGAAAACCTTCCGCACAGTATTGGCAAAGAATAGGCTAAGCTAATCTACACTCTAAATATTTTAATAAAACAAAAGAGTTTTTTAGTTTCAATCTAAGAAACCACCAGCCGGATTTGAGGAGGGTTATAGGTTGTTCAAGACAGACTGAATCGAATATTAAAAGTTTTTTTTTTATGGCCGGTAAAACCGTCGGACACGCTTAATACACGCTTTGACGACCTCTGTGGCGCAGTGGGCGAAGGCCCGCCTGAGACGCGGAGGTTGCGGGTTCGATTCTCGCTACGGTTTTGCATTCATTCATCAGTCATCTGGTTACCATAACACAAGCATTAGCTTAGCTTGGGACTAGATGACGCCGTGTAAATGTCCAAGGATATTTACTATTTATATTTTATTTACTATTATTAAACGTTTGTTTTTTATGGCCGTTAAAACCGTCGGACACGCTTAATAAGAATAATATGATTTTTTTTTATATTTTCAGGCGGAAGAAAACTCCCGCACACGCACCTGGTACCGTCAACTTCAGTACCACGCGCAGGGCGCAGGCGCGTGGCGCAAGCGGCGGAACGCGCTCGCTAACATCATGATCAACCCCATGCTTACTAGGAACTGAATATTTTGATAGGAACTGAATAGTTTGGTGGGAACTGAATAATTTGGTGGGAACTGAATAATTTAATAGGACTTATTAGAACGAAATTTGATGTTCTGAAGGCTAAAAAAAACATAATAAATTGTGAAGATATAAACATATTTGTTTTGGGCACATAAATAGTATTTGTTTTCAATTATTTTTGAAAATACTGTTATTTTTATTTGGTACCTGGGTTTTGATATTGAGTTTAGTGAGTAATTATTCAGTTTCTAACAAAATACACTGCAAATTATGTGCCGTTTTATATTTTAAGAGCTTTTGAATGTTATTAAATTAAAATGGATGCATTTCTCATTGTTTTTAATAGATCCTAAGTCGATATCGCCGAGAAAAAATCTATTCCTAAAAAAATACTTTGTTCTATTTGTAAATTAAAAATATTTTTGCCACTAGTTTAATTTAGCTTACACCAAAATATAGTTGTTTTAACATCTAATGTGCCCTAATTATTAACGTAGACGACAAAAAAAAAATATGCGAAGTTTTAAGAGAAGTATGTAAATATCTGCTTATTTTGTAAGTTCTTAACCTGTATTCTTTTAATGTTTTGTTTTTATCCACGTTTTGGTAGGAAATTAATTATTGAATGAAAATAATCCGAATAAGCCTTTTTTAGAAAATCAAATGCTAAGTTTTAAATGTGAATTTTACATTTTAAAATTTAATAGCTGTGATATCAAGTCCTTTTAAAACTAGTAAAAAAACAAAAAAAATGGCTTCGTAGCACAGTTAATAACCTGCCAATAATTTGTGAATTTTCAATTAATTTTGATTTATATTTTGCTTTATAATTTCTTTTATTTTCTTACTATACTTAAGATTCCGTGTAATATTAATTTATAAGAAAAATATTATTGTATTGTATTTATTTTATGTATCCTTAGGTAGATCTTACTTTGTAATGTTTAGTATTAAAATGTTTTGTCTTGGGATAATTATGTATTGTTATGATTATTTTACAAACGACAGGAAATAAAATAAATTAATGAAACTGCTTCTTTTAATACAATCCTTGAATTTTAAATTTTGAGTGTTTACTGGTGGCTATTCGGGATGTCGCTAAAGCTAAACTTAACTAATTTGACAGCACTAAAATTGATGTCATCCCTTTTTATTTCGATCTTTATGAAAGAGGCGGCAACATTTTTAGTGCTGTCAGATTAGTTTAGTTTAGGCGACATCCCGAATAGCCACCACTTTTTATTTATTCTCATTACGTTACATAGATTTTTAGATAAAACTTGAAAAGTGTTATATTGATATAATCGTCTGTGTTATGACCCTTTTTTAAAGTTCGAATGAAAACATATTAAAATACCTACCTACTCTATTTCAAGGTTCCAAAAAATCTAAAGGAATCCGATATACTTACCTAATTATAAAATAATCTAAAATTGAAAACGGATGAAATATACGACCTAACAAATAAGTGACTTTAATAATGCTTAGTCACTATAAAAATATTATGAAAACTTTTACAAAAATAAAACATAAAATTTTATAATAAAGGCGTCCTTTGAAGTTAGATACGAGTATAAGGTATTCTTCTAGGTCTTTAGATATTTAAGATACTTGGAACTATAAGAGACAGTTACCTTTTCACATCTTTCTGCAATAGAATATACCATATTTATTTTTAACATTAGCACAGGTAGAAAATATAACAACAAAAATATGAAAATAACAGTAGATACCATACCACGTGAATATTCTCAAATACAGTTAATAATTTC
The DNA here is from genome assembly GCA_963582015.1 of Xanthorhoe designata. NCBI lineage: Eukaryota > Metazoa > Arthropoda > Insecta > Lepidoptera > Geometridae > Xanthorhoe > Xanthorhoe designata. Next base: position 3,755,471 of record OY757045.1, read on the forward strand.
ACATTCAAAAAGGACATAGGTACGTAAATATAAATACCCAATTTACACCCAATCTCAAGTTGTCACGAAATGAGATCACATATTCTTATTTACCAGCCATTTCTCAGACATGATATACGGAATATGGCGTCATACGCGTGAAGCCACCGCAAAGATGTTATAATTAAATCGTTATTTGCACTCGGGAGGTATTGAAAATGAGATCGAGAGGGAGCAGAGCGGTATAAACAGAGTTATACTTACGTCTATATTTAGCTGTCTATACCTACTTGTAAAAAAAGCCGTGTTGGCCAAGTGGAGTAGGTACTTCGACTTTCAATCCGAAGGTCGCGGGTTCGAATCCGGTCGTGCATCAATGGACTTTTCGCGTCGAAAAATTTATATGCACATTAACACTAGCTTTAAACGGTGAAGGAAAACATCGTAAGGAAACCCGCGGCTAGTCAGCCCCACACGTATTGACCATTGTCTTTCCTGTGCATATGGCCGGCTAAGCTGAGAGGATGGTTTAGGTGCTGGGCAAGCCTATTCCATCTCAACTATGTTCCAGGCCTTACAGTGTCCCGAAGCTTGCCTCCTGACTCTGTATAAATCATCTAGTAAAGATGTAAAGGCCTGAGTATACCTACTTGTGTAGATTTGTTTCAAAAACGGAAACCTATGCTTAGCACTAAAGTCAATTTTACCTATACTAAGTTTACCATATTGACTGTTAACAAACAAGTACTACATAGGTATAGTAATAGGTTTCAAAGTAATTTAGGCTACCAGTTATCAGTCCCTCCTAAGTTTTCCACTCTAATAAATATAAATCATATTAAAACTCCTCTTTGAACTCTATTACTATTCATAGTTTCAGTTCACGCCCAGACCACTAAAATAAAACTGGAGTTTTCGGAATTCCGGTCGAGTTTATTATAGTGGCGTTGCAAAAAAGTTAAGGCCGAATAGGATTTTTACCTCTACTTTCGATTCATAAGTTCGAACCTTGGCCATGCTATTATTTATTGACATAAAATTTTGAGGATCTGATGGGGATCTCCGGAGTAATTGACAGAAATGCACCTCGAAAGTGCAGGTAATTTGTCTCATCCTACGAAATTTAGGTCAGTTTCACATTGAGATGTATTATAGAGCCACAATCAGACAAATAAAATGTAAACGCCAAAACTTTGCGCACGCTTCGTAGTGCGCAGATTTTTTCTTTTTTGCGTACAAGCGACATTGAACATTAAAACAAAAGACATAACGTCTACATTCAAATGTCAAATGTCATTGTAGAACATTGAATTTGCTCGCACATTTTTTGAGTGTTGTCAGCTATTAGATTGTGACTCTTTAATACATCTCAATGCAGTTTCATAATGTTTTTTATTTTGCCACTTAGTAAATTACAACCGTCAGATGTCGATCGAACTTTTCTTCCAGGATGTAGCTTAATTCAAACTTTTTACTACTATTTCAAACTATCTAATTATTATAATGGCGATCTTATTCAAAGTGAGGCAAGGGCAACTTCGTTTTAGAAGCTTCGAGCTAAAACAGACTTTATCCCCAAGTGTTAAAGTGACAAGTTCTTTGAAAATTAAGTTATAAGTATCACGAAATTTATTACCGTGAGTGTCCTGTCCATGGCAGTTTTAATTGAACACCCCTTAACTAGTTGGAACCAACCTTATAATTTTTTCTTTGTTTGTCTAACCGAGAACTGTATGTCTTGTTAAACTTAACTTAAGTTTTAAGGCATATACTAACCAAAATTGTAACTGCATGTAATAAATAAATAAATAAATAGTTGTGTTCTTTAAACGGAAAAATTGAAATTGAAATAGTATCATATCAGTGAATATTAATTGTGTAACCGGCTAAAAAATCTTTAAATCAAAGTCTTCAGGCGGCTACAAATTTCGCTACCAAAGTTGTCTATTGAGTTATCCGAATTTACTTTTTATGTTGCTAATACTCTCAATACCTACTCTAATTTGGCTAGAAACTAACTGAGATGAAAACTAAATATGATGAGTAGTAAGTTGTACCTAGTAATCCGTCTGACAAACTTCGCACCCATTCATGTTACGACTTGTTTGGTCCAAACAGTTACAGAGATTATTCTAGTTTTGCAAGTAACAATATTGTAGCCAGTTCATATATATTATGGATTCAATAGTTTTGAATGATTTGTGGTATTCAGAAATACCTCCAAACCCGTGGGTAAAGAATAGAAATCATGAAAGATGTAAATTTTTCCATACAAAATGGAAAACATTCGTACAACATAGTTTGAATATTTCATTATAAATGAACATGGTTTGAGGTTTGAGTTTGATAAGGAACAAATACAACTCCCTCTAAGCGATTGGGCTATGATTTAATATCATAGGTGAACTAAATTATAGTTTTTATGACCCATAAAATTTAAATTACAACATAGTCTATTGACCTTACAGCAATAACTCTTTATTGGGAGGACGGGGTCGTAAAACGGTTTTAGTAGAGCTTGCAAGTAGGGTCATATGCCCACGGTTCATTTGTTTCACTGTATCTTCTTGGGTCACACTTGAAATCACAAGAGTTAGCCGCTATAGCTCTCAAGAATTTAAGTTTACTTGAAATAAAAAAAACAAGAAATAATAAAAATTAAATATGATCACGACTGTATCCCGGGAGCGGTAGACATTTCTTTCAGATCATTAGGAAATTTTAGATTTTAGTCAGAGGTATGGCCAAATACATACATATTTGGTACATGCCACTTTTTGCAGGAATATTTAATATTTGAAATAATACTACGTTACTACTACTATTAAAATACTACGTTTTAAAGGAAAGTGCAAATAGATAGAAACTCGAGGTGTCAAAGTTTTTATGGAAAGTAGCGTGTACCTAGCGTGTACAAAACGCAAGCGAAGACGCGCGGGTCTACTAGTTTATAATAAAGATGAATTATCCAAAAGGAAGCTAAGCCCCAAACTGTGTTGGGCTAATTCTGAAGTTGTCAAAGGATCAAAAGGTTTTTTTTTGCGGAGTTCTGAAGCAAATTTTCTCAATTCCTTATAATGCGTATATTATTGCTGAGCGTACAATGTAGTTTTGTTTATAATCAAATGTGTAGTTAAATTTTGATTTAGTACGGTCTATTCGCCCTTAATTTATGTAAGTTATATTATGGTGGCCCCATTGACGCGGTTTTGCCTCATGGCGGAGTCAGATTTGACTTACGACTGTTATATCTTATTAATGGATGGAAGGGGTTAGACATAACAATTATATTACAGAACGTAAATTGTAAATGACATAAGCAAGGAGTAACTTAGTAGAATGAAACTAGTGATTGCTTTCAGGCGCATAGTGAGGCAAAACAATATTGAAATGGATGTACGGAGTGACGAGAATGGATAGGTATTAAGTTAATTGAGAATAGAAGTTTGAAAGTAGTGCCAGTAAGGAATAAGTAGAAGAGAACAAGGTTAATGTACCTACTCGTTATATGGACATGTTATTTGGTTGAGTCATGTTACATACTCGTAAATAAGTACGTGTGGATGTACCAGCAAGAATAGGCTGTATACATGGTGGATATGTGCGTTAAATATGTGAGTGCATAACAATAAAGGTACTTAATTGTAGAAATTAAAAAAAATGTGCCAAAGTTAATAGAATAAGATAGAGAGGGAATGATAAAAAATCTGCCAAGTGAGAGTTGGACTCGCGTACAAAGGGTTTCGTATTATTCTGTGAATATTTCAAGCGTTGTTGTTATTATTAACGAGCATCAAAATGCATAAAAACCACGTTTATTGTATGGGAGCCGCTTAAATATTTATTTTATTCTGTTTTTAGTATTTGTTGTTATAGTGGCAAATAAAATACATAATTTTGTGAAAATGTCAACTGTCTAGCTATCACAGTTCAAGAGATAGGTACAGCCAGAGGGCCTAGACAATGTAACAATCGATTAGCGAAAGCGATAGTAGAAAAGTCCAAATACGACATATGTATATGCCTTAGATATGTCACGTGATCTGAGGGCCTAGACGGATAGCGGAGTCTTAGTAATAGGGTCCCGTTTTTACCCTGTGCGTACGGAACCCTATTAAATAGATAATAGAAAATGTAGCAAACAAATCGTAGCACTAAAGTGCTACGATAGTACGCCGTACTAAACTACGGCGTAGCAAGAAAGTTTCATCTTGTTTTTATCAATATTTACATAAAATACTATTTTTTTAAGTTTAGAAAAACTACTGTTGGTTTAACTCCCAAGTTCCTCAATTAAAATATTGTTATTATTTTTTTAAAAGATCAGGTTGACCCAACATTACTTTAATACGCGACGTAACAAAACAGTGTCGGAAAACTCAATAAAGTCCTCCATTTACATAGTCGAATTCCACTAAAAACACAATTTTCGTGGGACCGTTAAAATTTTGTCACCTTATTAAAGCTTTGTTTGGCTAGAAGTGGGGGACCGTACATCTGATAGTAATGAGGGGTTCAGATGTTCTTTGTAACCATTTTAGAGGAAACAAAAGCGTAACAAATGTTTATAACCTACAAAATTATCACTAACAAGATTTAGCAATCGTTATAATAATAGTCGCTAGTCGGTGTAGTTTTCTCTGAGACGTTTTAAGTTAAGTGCTACTGACGCAAATAAGATCCTTAATGGTGTAGGGAGTCTCGTTGGTATAGGCATTAGAATCACCTAGCATGTAAGACAAAATTGAAGTGATTCTTGAGGACCTGCCAAAATAAACAGCGAAAATAATGTTCGGAAGGAGGCAGTGAGTCCATTGAAATTCACGAAATTTTCCTATTTATTTCTTCTTTAATTCTCTTTTTAATTGTTATTATGGTACTCAGTAATTGTGAAAATAAGCACTATTGACTCTTACTAGCAATTATTTAACCAGCTAACAGTTACAGATATTGAAACATCTCTTTCTAGATAAACTTCAAATTATTCTTACGGACAACGTTTTCACAAGCCTAAAATGTTTGGCATTATTAAATTGTGGCCCCACGAGATTGTTGAAAGCATTTACTAATTCATTTTTCATTACAATTTTATGAACCTCTCAACGTAAATCCTTCAATCGAGGATGATAACATTATGGAAAGCTTGAAAATGTTTATAATAAATAATGTTAATTTATTTTTTACAGAAATTGAATTACTATTAATCTAAGGTTCTTTTGAGAAACGGACGTCGTCCTATGATCTATATCATAGGCAATCAAAATCATTGATTCTATGATTTAGACCTTGGCCGTGAGGACAATTTGACATTCTCATAGTATTATAAATTAGTTTGAAAATACATAATATTTATATCTGAGCAGATAGCAAAATGCATAATATTTTCTTTCTCTATTTTACACGTTTCTCGCTCATAGCTTCGTGGCCGAAGAAGCTCATAGCCTCTTCTTTCAGAAAGAACTGCAGATTCTGACAGTGAATGCATCCATTTGTGTCAAAATATACATCAAATCCTATCCTATCCTACTAATATTATAAAGGTGAAAGTTTGTGTGTGTAAGTGTGTTTGTTACTCTTTCACACTAAAACGGCTGGACGGATTTGAATAAAATTTAGTACCAGGATTGATTATGTCCTGGATTAAAAAATAGACTACTTATAATCCCGTTATTCTATTTACTACTATTCACCGCGGGTCGCACCGCGGGGCGCAGCTAGTATAGCAAAGCTCATTGTTTGAAATAAAAAAACTATAAAAGGCTAGTAATAAATCACCCACATATTCATTTCCCTGATGCACAAATAAAACAAGCAGAAACACTAATCGTGGAAACAGTGGACTGCTAACAAATTGTATGGGTTAACGACCACCCTTACAGCCGAAATAAAACAGATATACCACTAGAAACTTGATCAAGATACGAAATAACTGTTAAGTTATAATCTGATACTATAATTTATCCTTACACTTAAGTAAGTTCATTTGTGTCCAACTCTGATAACAAAGACATACAGATGTGATAAACAGTTTTTAAAACATAAATACCATTTAACGTTAACATCGTGTTTCAATTAAATTACCATGTGATTGGTACACATTTTCATAATAATTTTAATACAAAAGAAATTTTACTAAAGCTCATGTACAAGTGAGTTAGCGGTTCTATTCCACCTTCGGTCCTAAAGAGGATTCGTGTAATTAATGTCTGTGTGTAAGAGGCTTATCTCAACATGGCGCGAGTAATGATGTACGAATTGATGCCGGCCCATTTGGAGAAGATGGATCGCTGTCGGCGATTATGAATAGTTTGATGTTTAAAATGATAAAATTATCGTACGCCCTGATACGCTTCACCACTATATCAATCAATAGTCTATTACTAAATTATGTTTCTTGTTATTCATTATCATTTAAGTAGGTATCTACGTGTTGCAAATTGAAGCATTCTCCAACTAAATTTATTTCTTATTATTTATTACAATTTTAGTACGTGTTGTAAACCGAACCATAACAACTTTCAATTACTTTTATGTATCTATGTAGTTTATCAGTCATCTGGTTACCATAACACAAGCATTAAATTGCTTAGCTTGGGACTAGATGACGCCGTGTGGAATGTCCAAGGATATTTATTTATTTATTCATTTAATTATTGCTAATTGCCCAAGCTACACGTAAAAACAGCATCTAGTCATCGAACAACAAAAACTATTCCGTCCACTAGTGATTTTTAAACAGTAAGTAATTAATTTTATAGATTCTGTTCCTTCTTCAAAACAGATGAATGTTCCACCCCTTAGGGCGTTTGTGCACTACCAAGGAATTTTACTGATTTATTCTCTGACTCTTACTGTCCATGTGACAGATAATATATTACCGATAGGTTAGAAGGGGACAGTAAAAAAAATCGGAATACTGAAAAAATCGGATAGTGCAAAAACGCCCATAGATTAATTAGATACGAGTTTAATTGTTACCCATTGAAACCCCGTACTCGTACTGCCTTTGTATTGAACTTTGGTTCAATGAGGATCCCCTGGAAAAAACCACTCATGACAAACACGATAATTCAAATTGAACGTTCCTTTGCTCCAGTTGAACTTACAAAGTGAACCCAGGAAACGGAGGGACCTACAAAGTAACGTTTCCTTGATACCATCTGTGCTCTATAAAGGTAAGAGGTGTAATGTGAATACTATCAACTACATGCTTTCTTTAAGTTAATTGAGACGGAAATGGGCAGGCTATATAGCACGCAGAACAAATAGTTATTGGGGCCAAAAAGTTCTCGAATGGAGACCGCGAATAGGCAAGCACAGTCCACGAACGAGATGAACGAATGATTTCGCTGAAGCCGGGAGGTCTATGTCAAGCAGTGAACGTCCTATGGCTGAGATTATGATGAATGCATTATGACTATGATCCATGTTATACGAAAAATTATACATAGATACGATTATCAACTTACCACTTTCAAACAACCAACACAAAAAAAATTTTTGTGTGTGACAGTTACATAATCGGCACGGCCAATTTGCCTGAAGTAGGTATAGTTTACGAGCATGTATTTTTATCAATCGCCAATATAATAATAATGCCAATTTAAAAAAAAAAAATTTAAATAATAAACATGTCATGCTTTGGATCAAGATTTATGAAATCATAAAAAAAATTAAGATTTTGTTTTCAGTAAGTTTCATTACACCCTGTAGCTAGCTTTGTATGCTTCATTCTACAGAACCACGATTACGTTACAAACGGCTGCAGTTCAAAGGGTTCCCGATAGAAGGCATTTTTACTGGAAATCTTGAACCTTGACAAACAAACCTGGTACTTTCAATAACTTAGCGTATTGGATTCCAATATTCTTTCAAAGAAAAATTTTAGAAACAGTAATTGAGGGACATCTTGTAATACATTTTTATGTTGGCTATCGGGGTTTGAAATACTCAAATATTTTTGTTCTAGATGGATTTTATAGTTGCAATTAATGATCATGGTGACTGAATGTCATCCAAAACGTTGAGGTAAAGACATCGAGGTATTGTTACTCAATGGGTAAAGAGAATGATTTAAATACACAATTAAGTTCCTTTAAATATTTAAACATATTTAAGAATCGCGATAGTTTAAAATCTTTTATTACAATTTCAATAAGTTTAAAATTGCAAATTAGTCTTCTCAGTTGTTAACTTCCTTGGAAATCATTTACGATACATTCGTTTTGCAATATTAAAACTCTTTCACTAAAAGACTTCAAGGCTTATTGGAATATTCAATGAGCGCATCAGACACAGCTCAAGAATATCAGCTGGTTCACGGTATAATTTATTTTTAAGTAATTTTTAATAACAGCTTAAAGTGTTATTTGATGATACTTTGTTTATAATATCAGTAGGTACCAAATGGAAGTTTAATAAACTGTCTTTAGATTCGAAGGTTTTGCAGTGGTTTTGAGTCTAAGGCGTTTTTAAACCTTTTCTTTTAAGTAGTTATCGTAATAATTAACATGTTGCGTGCTACTGACACACTTAATGTGCTTTTTTAGCGGCCCCATTTTCTAAGGCACAGATGTTTGACAGGTGACGCATTAAGCATTATGTTTTTAAATACGTGCAGTTTCGTTTGCAGTGTTGTTATACATACATAAAACTACGCCTCTTTCCCATAGTGGTAGCAGGAGATCAAGGACCTCTACTATTGCTACGACCCTGACAACTGTGTAGTCTAATTCATACAATATGTTTTATAAACAATATCCGGTTTAGAGTAAAATTTGTACTCTTTATATTTATTTAAACTTCAAAAATTAAAAAAAAAAATTATTCATTTGCCTATTAAAAAAGTAAATAAGTTTTAAAGTAAATGAGTTTTTAGGCCGCCTTACAGGCCTCCGTCATGGCTTTACGACTCTGAAAGCCGGCGGGCCCCGACATTTTAACTTACCCTTGTTATTGCCACTTGCACATCCTTTGTGACTGCTCAGAACGATGCTTAACTTCAACGATCTATCAAGATTATGTTGCATTCTTTTGTAAGGCTTACCCAGTGACTCTTATACACAGTGACTCATTATCTTACCCATTGCCAAATTGGCTTTTACTTCTCTAGGAGTCAAAAGCAATTATTTAGTATGATTGTATTGGTTCTCAAAGTGTACTAGCTGTTCGATTTTGACTGTGATGCCAGTTTAAAATTCAAGCGGGTACATTAACTTCAGTCTCGAATAAGGTAAATAAAAATAAAGCAACAAAACTCCACAATATAGCTAAACTATTTGCAAGTAAACTTGATGCTCTAAATTCGATACTGATGGCGTTGAAAAGGTTTAAAATTTTGCAGTTTTATTGCTGAATCATAAGTATTCGTTTATATTTTGGGGATTTATGAAATATATCGTCCCTGTAGTTGGAAAACTAAATAACTAACAAAACCAAAATCGGGAGAAAAACGCAATTTACTATTTTTTTGCGTGTAAAATGGCTATAAAATTTTATTTGGTAACATTTTTACTATGCATCTTTTGCTATGTTATAGATTGTTATTTAACCTATTTTTCAATCTAACAGTCTTATACGTTAGCTCATTTGTTTGTAAGAAAAAAAATAAAAAGCGATTATGTAATTTTCCCTCAACAAAGTTTCAAAGTTTTAAAGCACTTATTTATTTTTTCATGTCAGTTGTTTAGTTCTTCTTCGTCAATGTTCTCCATACAACATAAAAAAGCTAACATTAAGTGCCTTTATTTAATTTTCCTACACTATCTAATTAATAATATGACCTATTATTTATTTATTTGACTCCTATTTCCCTATTATTCTACCCATGGCATGGGTAAGGATTTTAATAAAATTAGTTCTTTGTTTTTAAATATCATCATCATCATCATCCGCAGCCCAATCTTTCCCACTGCTGGGTGTAGGCCTCCTTCGTTCTTGCCATTTCTCCCGGTCCTGCGCTTGCCTGATCCACTGCCGGCCCACGACGCTGATAATATCGTCGACCCATCGCGCTGCTGGACGTCCGACGCTTCTCTTGCCAATCCTCGGCAACCATTCTGTCAACGTTTTACACCACCTGTCGTCACCACGTCTTGCCAGGTGCCCAGCCCAACTCCATTTGAGTTCCATTGCCCGGATACCGACATCCTTGACCTTGGTTCGTCTTCGGATCTCGGTATTGGGAACTCGGTCTACAAGCTTAATGCCGAGCATGGCACGCTCCATGGCCCTCTGAGCAACCCTCATTTTGTACACAGCCTCCTGGGTGAGGGTCCATGTCTCGGCACCGTAAGTCATGGTGGGCAGTACACACTGGTTCACTTCACTTCTTTTTTTATGGCTACTGCGATACACACTGGTTAAATAGACGGGTCTTCAGACATGTGGGACGTTGACAGATTTTAGAATGTCGTCGAATTTTCCGAATGCCCACCCAAGCTGTACCTACTCGCCTTTCGAACTCCTTTTTCTTATGGTCCTTGCCAAAAGATAGAGTAAGTCCAAGATAAATGTATTTTTCCACCATCTCCAACCTCACATTTCCAACTGTAACAGCAGAAACTGCGGTGCCGGAGAGGTTTCCCATCACTTTCGTCTTGGACATATTCATCTTTAGCCCTACCTCCAAAGACGCATCATACAGATGTTGTAGCATGAGCTGGAGATCTTCGAAGCTCTCTGCAAAAAGAACAAGATCATCCGCGAATCTTAAGTGTACATCTTCTAAAACTGCTGTAAAAAGCTTGGGTGAAATAGTATCTCCCTGTCTCACTCCTCGCTTAATAAGTACAGGATTCGTTAGACTATGCACTCGAGTTTGCAGAGTAGCTGACGTGTACAGCTCCCGGAGCACATCCACGTGAATCGATATGGCAGCTATGGAGAGCGTGGAACACGGCCCAATGTTCGACACTGTCGAAGGCCTTCTCGTAATCGACAAAGGCCATAACAAGGGGCCTGTTATACTCGTGACACTTCTCCATCAGCAGCAGCTGCTTTACCGTGTGGATATGGTCGATGGTACCGCTCCGGAATCCGGCCTGCTCTACGGGTTGAGCTTCATCGAGTTGGCGTGTGAGGCGAATAGTGAGAATTTTGGCAAACAGCTTGTACACCTGTGATAGTAAGCTATTTGGACGGTAATTGTTCAATTTTGCAATGTCACCTTTTTTGTGCATTATGTGTACTATTGCATTTTTCCACTGTTCCGGTGTGTGAGCATCGTACAAAACCATGTTAAGAGGCCGTAGGTAGCAAATATGTGGTTTGAATCGTATTAGATCTCAAAATCCGTGAAAGATACCACCTTATAATGTTTGGAGAAATTAAACTTTGAACTTTTATCTTGCGTTGTGGTTTTTTAGAAACACGATTGGTAAAAGTTTTCTCGATCATATATTTTTTTGAAAAATACATGTTTTTCACACAGTTTGCTATTTATTTCAGGAACAGAACGCTATTTTTGTTGGTTTTATATTTTGACAAATAGCCTAGAAGTATTCATTTAGTTCTGGTTTTTTAATTTTTCGATTGCTTGTTTAATTAACTTGTAATTAAATAAAAACTGTTTTTTCGCTATAAATTATGTTGCGTGTCTATCGTTCTGCGCTTCTCACTCACGAGTAAAAACATTATTCGCTCTCCCGCTCATTCCTCGGCGTTATGGCACACACTTAAAGAGCTCCACGACAACCTTAAAAACGGGAGTTCCACCTGCTCTAAGTATTTCGATAGTAACTCCATCCTCCCCAGGAGATTTATCTGTCTTCATGGCGTAGAGAGCTCTTGTAACTTCACACGGCAAGATAGGTGATAAGATTTCCGTGTCATGGTGTTCAATTGGAGGAGCTCTAACGCCATCAGGTGAGTTTGGTTCTGCTGCATTCGATGCGTAAAGTTTCCCATAGAACTCTTCCACAATGGTTACGATTCGGCTTTGATCAGTTACAGTAGTTCCGTGATCATCTTTAAGTTTTAATAACTGTTTAGATCCAGTACAAGTTTTTCTACGAAAGACTTTTGGGCCTCTATATGCCTTAATGGTGTTATTAATTATATTTGTGTTGAGTCTCTTCATCGTTCGATGAAGCAATTTCTATACTGCCTCTTTTTCCGATAATTTCTACCATTTGTGTTTCTGCTTGTGTTCATTTTGTGTTTCTGTTGGTCCAATAATATTGAACAAAGTCTTATATTATTAAATTTTACATTATCTAAAATTCCAAACAGTTAGAGAGATTTAGTAGAAAATTGAATAAAAGGTACTTATAAACACAATCATGTTACACGAAAATTATATAAATGCTCTTGTTTAATTATTCCTAACTGCATTGTTCCTGTACAGCGTAGAAATGTATCGAAGGAAAACTGAATAAGTAACTTTATGCATTTTATTCACCGCAAAGTAACGCATAATGACACTTAGCTATTTTATTGCCGAGTTAACTACTTCTCCTTCGCTATTTTTTTATCATTACTTCAAAATTCATTTTTCCATCTTTGACGTCTTGACAGGTTCATTTTTATTTATTTTTTTATTGAAATATGATATCAAAACTTTAGTAACACAGAAAGATGCAGCTTGAATTGGACTTTATGAAGGTGCAATAAAGTCGATTTGGCAAAATGTGTTAGTTATTTAGTTTTCCAACTACAGCGACGATATTGTCTTCATTAATACACAACACTTTTAATTATAATCATTAATACAGTCAAACGCGCGAATACAGAAACGCTACTTAAATATTTGGAAGCGTATAAACTATTTGGGACGTTCTTACTTCTCAGATTTGTATAAACAAACGTAAAAATAATTAGATAAGGAAAACCTTCAGTATTTGGGTGTAAGTTACCAATTCTCGTCAAATAGACGATCGGATGTGGATGTGGATTAAAAACCATGACAATTAAAAAATGATGTTGATTTCTACTGCTACTAATAAGATACTAATGACGTATTCCGGAAGAAAATTGGATGAATGTTAGTATTTCAGCAGGAGTTTTTGTTTTTATAAACAACCTGTGCTAACAATATAGATGAACCGAAATAGCTAGTAACAAAGCATAAACTTACAATAATTAAGGTCTCAGTTGAAACTAGTCTCCAAAATATTTACTCAAGCGCAGTCTAAATGAATTTCCAGCTATTTAGCATTTGCTGCATTTTATTGAATTAATTTAAAATAAATAACCTCAAGTTACAGCTTGCTGGTGTTTTTGGAGCGAAATGTTGAGATATTTATTGTTAACTTGAATGTTCCTCTGTGGGTACTTATTGTTATTTTAGTGCATTATAATTAAATCGACTGCACATTCAACTACCATAATACTCCAAATACTATCCCCGTTATTCATATTGGACTATTAAACATATTTTAGCTAAAACGGATATTGAATCTATTGCTCTATCTATATCTTTTAATTGTCTCTTTTCATTGCTATAAGAGTAACAAGTAAAAACACATCTTTATAAATACCTAAAGGCAATATGAGAGGTTCTGAAACTGACTATCCGACGCGAAAATTGTTTGGATGTGTGGATGTATGGATATTTGTTGCTCTTTCACGCAAAAACTATTGAACAGATTTGGCTGAAACTTAGAATATTACAGTTTATAACCTGAAACAACACATAGGCTACCTTTATTCTAGGTAAGTACCACGGGGGCAAAGCCGCGGCCGAGAAAGCTGGTAAAATATAATTATTCATTCAAAGAGAAAATGTAATTATAATACAACTCGTTAAGACTCGGACGATTTGTTTAATTAGTTGAACAGAATTAGTAAGAGCTTTCAGAAAAATGTTCATTGAATTTTATTTAACTTTAGGACAATTAAATGACAAGCATTATGTAGACTTTGAACTTTACTTATTTAAAAAAAATACTTTCTCGCGTGGTCTTGCTTACATTTCAGGTAGTATTTAGAAATACTAAAATATAGCTGCGCACCACGGTGTTACCCGCGGTAAATAGTTCCCGTTCCCGTGGGAATACCAGGATCAAAAGTAGCGTATTTTTTAATCCAAGGTATAAGCAATACTGGTACCAAATTTAATCAAATACGTCCAGCTGTTTGAGCGTGAAAGAGTAACAAACTCACTTACATACTTACACACACAAACTACCGGTTTTCCATTAGCTCAGAATAGGCATAATTATTTTATTTTACTAATATTAAAAAGGCGAAAGTTTAAATATACCATCAAAATGATGAATGATAAATCTTTAACTGTGGTCAGCTATCCAAATTAAATATAAATAAATAAAATAAATATTCTTGGACATTCCACACAACGTCATCTAGTCCCAAGCTAAGCAACTTATTGCTTGTGTTATGGTAACCAGATGACTGATATACTACTTAGATACTTACACTTTTTTTTTTTTTAAATACATACATTATTATAGATAGAAAAACATCCAGACCCGGAACAAATATCTGTAGAACATACAAATATTTGTCCCGCGGCGGGGATCGAACCCGCAACCTCCGTATCACAGTCGGGCCTTCACCCAACTGCGCCACAGAGGTCGTCAAATTATAACCGTTCATTATTCAAGAACGTCTAAGCAAGCCACGAGCGCCCTAAAAACAATAGAATTAATAGAGCTACTTCACTGGATTACGAGACGGAGCCAGGATTTAGGGATTACAATACTAACATTGCACAAGTATCTTAACTTACTGTTGTAAGACGATTAACGGACTCTGGACTTTGTAGATTAAATATTGTTTATGAAAGGATTGCATTTTAATTGAAGTCTTTATATAATATCCTACTACCCTATCCTATCCTGCTAAAAAATCTTTAGAGCCTATCCTATGCACACCGCATTTTTTAATCGAAGTCTAAGGTTCGAACGAATTATCAAGAACGTGATGTTGACGCTAAGCAACGATCTAAGTGGTGACAATTTAAATGGGTGACCGCAAGTGGCATTACCAGCTGAGCGCATCCGTGCCTTGTAGGACACGTTAAATTGTCTGTCCTGGTTTTTAAAGTCGTTAGACAATGACGGAGGTCTTAAGGCGGCCTACAAATTTCGTCTGTTAGCTACATACGAACTTACTTACATAGATTGGACCGCCGAAAAAAAACCTAGGGCCCTACCACCAGGTTCTTGCCTGATTCTTTCCTTGGTGTAGGGAGTCGCGTTGGAACAGGCAGTAGAATCCCCTAGTTTTAAGGACGTGACGCGTCAAAGTGGTCTATAAACGATCGTACTGAACAAATACATTTTGAGTTTGAGTTTTTATTGAACTTTTAAATCCACATTTATTGCAGACGTGTTTACAAAATTATCCACAGAGTTGTAGAATGTTTGTGTTACAGTATTCCGCGCACAGAGAGCTTAGTGCATCCAATCAGTAATCAGCATGGAATACAAAGAAAACGTTGGGTGTTGTAGCCGCGAACAACAGTGCGAAAGCTAACCGCTAGAATTTTACATAATCGCAGTCAGATTGAAAAATGCTAATTGTGAATCTGTTTCAAATACGAGTTCCGTACTTAAATAAACTTATTTTTTTTGTCTAATAAAAGTTTATTGATTTTGTTGCTTTGATTTTTTATGATTTTAATGAAATTTGGTACCAGCATAGATTATATCCTGGATTAACACATGGCTATTTTGATCCCGGTATTCCCACGGGAACGGGAACTAATCACCGCGGGTAACACCAAAGGGACGCAGCAATTACAATAATCTAACTACACGCTAGCACGCGTGTCATGGTAACATGGCACTTAATACAACGCGTTATATAACGTCCTGATTGAGTCTCTGTCTCTAGGTCCACAACGGGTCTGCTCTGATGGCAAATGAGCTCGACCTTTTCAGGACCGTCAGAAGGGTAAGTGTGAATTGAGCACTACATGCTGACTAGGATTTAGGAATGGAACGTGCTTTGTGTAGAGATGCAGTTTGGACGTCTGACATTGCCTTTATTTGATACAAGCTTCCACCCGCGTCTTCGTATCGCGTGCCGGATAAAAAATAGCTTATGTGCCATTCTAGGTAACTATTTGTTTTTACCAAGTTTCAACGAAATTCGTTCAGGAGCTTATGTGTGAAAGAGAAACATACTTCCAATTTTGGGGAAAACTTTGGTTTAGATACTGAGAAAGTCTGGTGGCGTTTTTTTTGACTTAAATAATATCATTATTATCATTAATTTTCACATAAATGTCACCAATTAGATGTGAAAGATGGTGCCCATTAAAATTACCTACATCAAACACTCGATTGTTCTATTTAAAACTTATCTCATGAAAATAAGGTAACAAAAATCTCAATATAAATATAAATAAAATATTAAATAAAAAAGTTTATTAATATAGAAATATTTATTTATAGGTACTTGATTTGAAATTGGTACATTTTTAACAATGATAGATTATATTAATTACAATAATATGCAAAAATTATGAGTTACTTCGACTTATCCCTGGGCAAAAAGAGGTTTTTTACCTAACGTTACTCCTAAAAGTTAGTTTAATAAAAAATTACTACGCCATTTCTAGATAACCTACCCAATATCTTTGTATATCAGCATTACCGGCACCTACGGGGTGCAATCAAAGGGTCTACCCGCTTAAATTTGTTACTTCATTCGTCATCCACGCAATTTGCGCGCCACATGTTACAAGGGTCTAACTTGAACTGAACTCTGCTATTGAGTAAGGGAACTTGACGAAATACGGCTTCGAGCCCTTAGCGAAAGGTGTGAAGTACCTCGTTTCAGATGAAAAGCAGTTTTTTTCCAGAAATGGTATTGTTATAGAAAAATACTGGCGGGCTTTGGGTGATTTCAAGCAGAAATCATGATTATAAATAATAAACAAATAAATATTCTTGAACATTCCACACGGCGTCATCTAGTCCCAAGGTAAGCAATTTAATGCTTGTGTTATGGTAACCAGATGACTGATATACTACATAGATACATTGTTTTTGTAAATACATACTACATATTACATAGAAAACACCCAGACACGAGACAAATATTTGCAGATCATACAAACGTTTGTCCCGCAGTGGGGATCGAACCCATAAAATTTATCATCATTATATAATTGATAATTATGTGAATAAAGAAAAGGACTTTAATATTTATTTTAGTAAGGTACACTTATGTTACTCATATTGTAGGGTCGGCTAAAGGTGAGTACGCTGTCTAGCGCACGTTTTTTTACCCTTTACGAGTTGAAGTATAATTTTATGTCTTGTCAAATTTAAGTGTTTTTTTTGGTGGCTTACGAAAGTGTTTTGTATTTCTCTCGCCATGCATCAATACTGCCTTCTCCCCTTTATATCGGGTCAAGGGTGATTGATTCGGGTATAATTGTTGAAGGGATGTGGTTTCTTGGGGTTTAGTTAATCAATTTTGATTACGTGCTGGATAATCAATTATTCAAATACGATGAAAACTACGAACTTGCAATCAACAACTTTTGAACCAATCTCAGAATTGTTGTCTAAAATAATTAGTATTTCAAAAATATATTCACAAAATAGAATATGAGTAAAAATAATTCACAACAATTAACACCTACCTAATCTACTCTACTTTTACTAAAATACAGAAGTGCTAAATTGCTATTAGTAATTTTCTAAGTTTTTACAATTTACCAAGAACCTACCATTAGCGTATCTTCTTACAAGAGTGATGCATAATTGATTTCAGTTGAAAGGTAGGTCATAAGCACGAATCCATTATTTAATACTCAATGAAAAGTCGAAGAAATAACCAAAACACTCTACGAAAAGAGCTTCTTTACAAAGCTTGAACTACACAAGCGTCGATATATTTTGACCCTTAAAACTGAGACACGAATCCGCGCTTAAGACACAACAATAAACTCAAGAAGCGTTCTGGCATGACAGCCTTAATCTCCAATTACTGCAGAATGCACTAAAACTCCGCCATTTCCCCAGCTTTATACGAAACGTTTCAAAGGCATCCGTCAACGCCGTAAACCGAAAAATCACAACGAAATTTCAAAAACAGCATTTTCAAAATTTATCTCTCCAAATTGCCTGGAAAATTGCTCGGCGAGGCACGAAGCGAGCGACGTATGTTTCATATCATGTATCTTCAAGATTGTAGGCATTACGTAGATATTGTAAGTAACAAAGTAACAGGCGGGTGTTAGTTGTGAAGTCTTTAAGTAACACTTTGATTTGATTAAAACTGGACCAAAAGCTCCTTAAATATTTACTAAGTCACTCACAAAGTTTTCATCATGTAACTTACTAAGGCAGTTTTAAGTGTACCGAATATTTTTTATACTATCTCAATTTGTCAAATTGTGAAATTGCTTATATCGCTTAGTTCAGCAAGTAAATTGTGCGTCAATGACACTCAACATATTAAATACTAGTTTCAGTCCGCGGCTTTACTCACGTGGTTTAATGTTTCATATTTATGTGTTATCCCAGGTCATAGGTATATTTCAAGTTACAGCCAAACCCGTCAGTATTATTTGTATGAAAGATTGACGAAAATTTATCCATCCATACTTTCATGTTTATATGAATAAGTAGGTTCAGAAGCGCTTGCGGCGAAGCTTGCTCAGACGTTCTTGATAGATCTTTGAAGTTAAACAACGTTCTGAGCGGTCACAACTTGGATGGTTGACAAGTGGCATTAACCGCTGAGCACTTCCGTTCTTTGGAGGGCACGTTAAATTGTCGGTCCCGGCTTTTAAAGTCGTCAAGCCACGACGGAGGACTTTAGACGGCCTAAAAACCCCGTCACCAGAGTTAGCGGCATGCTCATACGAACTAACTAAACTTACTAGTTGGTTCAGCCCTGCTACTCTGCAAAACGAAAAACGAAGTTTCGTGACAATTTTCGGGGTCAGCTTATGTTGGTGGATACTGAATTCGTAATAGTTCACCAACATAATTAGAACCCAAAAATTGTCACGAAACTTCGTTTTTCGTTTTGCAGAGTAGCAGGGCAGAGCGTAATTATAGTTTTAAAATGTTATCTTTTACTTTAATCTGTTTTCAACGTAGAAGTCTAGCTTTACTAGACACCTACCTAAAAATTTAGAAATCGCGACTTAACCTACTTTCGAAACGTCTCAGCTCCTATGTTATACTTGTAAAATTGCTTTGGTTTGTCGGAATGCTTCCTTTCCAACTTTAGACTGAAAATGCCGTGTTTTTTGTTCATAGAGCATTATTACATTTAATTTGTGTAACACAGTTTTATATGCATTGGCTAATAAAACCAAACTTTTATTTGATCCGTCAGTGATAGGTAATCTTCTTTATAAGTACTTAACAACTGTAGAAAAGAAATCCTTATGATTTTTTTAATCATAAATTGATGAGATTATTGCATGCACTTGAATTAATAATCGGTATGGCCAGATATCATTAACTATATATATAATAACTAACATTTAGTAAACGCACTAAACAAAACCTCACTCACATAACATTAAGCCCCAAAAAGCAGTGGTTAGAGAACGAATATCTGGCAACAAATGGAACAGGGTGAACGGGGGCTTATTCACAAATCCTGCTGACTGCAGCGGCTGGTACTATCCAGGTTGTCGATATTAGAACGATATTAAAACATCCTACGAATTCTATTTATAAAATGTGGGTGTGTAGCAAAATGCCTAAAAAATTATCTTACCAATAGAGCATGTCCGCCACGTTTTGGGATAGAATCTGGATCACTGATCATGTTTAGTTTTTTATTGTTTCTCTTTTCAATTCAATTCAACCTTCATTTTACTGGCCATTATAAACATAATTATTCGTGATTTTATGAATGCGAAACGCGATTACTAAGAATAAATTAAAAAATAATAATAAATATTCTTGGACATTCCACGCATTGTTAAAAATAAGTAGCAATGACTTCTTTCAAATAAACATATTCGGTTTTTATATCTAAAATATTTTTATGGGATTTATTATTAATCTGTGCTGTACTTAATAAAAAGCGACTTCAGAGAAAGCAGGTAAATAAACAAATAATAGAAAAAAAAAAAACAAATAAGTAAAGAGATAGCCATATTCTAATATAAGCGAAACTAAACAGGTTTTAATAGTATTTTTTACAGTTTTTTAAATAAGGAGTAGGTACTTTAGTTTCTGTACATATTTTAGTGAACTAATAACGTTGTTTTATCTATTGTCAAAATGATAGTTGTAAAAGCTGGCACCGCATTGCAGCACGACGGATTATCAGACTCGACTTTTTTCAATTAACAAGCCAAATGAGCTCGCCAAGAATTTATTTCTATTCACAACTGAATCTGGGTGCAGATTCGGGAGAATAAGGTAGTAAAGGTTTTTATTAATCTCCTTCGAATTTTTTGTGACCAATTCAAAGGTTATGGTGGTTTAAAAATATGGTCTAGTTTAAGAAACGAAGTAAAAAAATTTGTTCATTGATGAATGAAAAGTAGATATTATTTTGAAAATTCTTATTTTGAACTTCTGGTTAACTCTGAAAGATCTAAAAATCGCTAGGAAAATATTTATTCCAGTCAAATCTCAGACTGGAATAAATATTTTCCTAGCGATAAGGCCGCCCATTGTACGATTATTCTCATGATTAATTTACTAGTTCTTAAGTTTCCTTTGTAAATTAACAATACCTATTAGTATTTAATTAATTATTTTTTTTCACTTTTAATTATCAAAATCAATAATCTAGCTTTAAAAGAGATGAATTTTAATTTGTTTTGTGTCTAAACTACTAATCTACATTAGAATAAGGGCAACAAAATGAATTTGAAAATCAATTTTAAAGCACATTCAATGCAATAAAAGTGAGTCAATCTTTATAAAAATGATAAAAGTCTGTCAGTAGTAATATCTCAAGATAAAAGGGTAAATGTAGAACATTTTATTTGAAAATGTATCTTGAATAAAACGTTTAAAACTTCAATTTGTTTTACTCAATCACTTCTTTTTCTTGTATCGATAATTCAACTTAGTAAACAAAAAAAAATAAACCGTATTGGACCAGTAAGTTGCAAGTTCTCAATATCACATAAGAACTCAGACCTTTTTAGTTTTACATCTTTTACTGGTATAAGATGTTTTATACATCGTCAGGAGGCAATCTTTGCCTACGCTTAACGGGACACTGTAGTGCTTGGGGCATTGTGGAGATGGAATACACTCTAAGCTTTATTATCTCATAAGCTTATTTTCATCGGGGATGTACCGAGAAACCGCGGGCTTGTATTTAAATACAAACAATTCAATAATGAACTACTTCTACTTCTCATAATGAACTGAACTCGCAACTTATTAATTTGATCGCAACTTCCTGCAGATGACACCGGGGCACAAACTATGCAACTTGTTAAAGGAAGTGCAGGTAAGGTAGCCAATTAATTATATGCCAGATGCTGAGACAACTTCTGAACTGAACTGTGTCGTTTACCCTAACTTAATAGCCGTTGTTCTTGTCATGAACAGTTGAGACGGGAATAAAATTAGGAGTTTGTTTTTGTTAGCGCTTATTTCATCAGAGCCGTGTTGGTAGAATGGAATTGCACCCGGCTTTTGATTAGTAGGTCGTGATATCGAATCCCGAACGTTCTCCGATGAATTTTTCCTTACGAATTTACAATTGCTTTAGATTTAAGTTGTGTAAATAAATAATTATCTTATTGACATGTACAAGAATCTGCAGCTTAGTCAGCCTCACACGTATTGGCTTTCCTGTGAATATGGTCGGCTGAGAGGTTGCTTTGTAACCGTACTGGGCAAGCCTATTCCATCTCAACAATGTCTTAGGGACATACAGTTACTCGTAGTAGGGGAATAAAGTAGAAGCATATAGTTATTCTCCTTCATAATGTATAAATACATGGACACGGGGTTTTATTTATCGCGTTATTTACCTTATTTCTTAACGCGATAAAACCCCGTGTCCATGTATTTATAAATATGAGTTGTGAACGCGAAAGTTTAAGAAAAACTATTCTCCTTCAGTTCATTTGATAGCTTTACCTATTCAAATATTGAAGGTAGGTAAATCAGCTTTAACGCATATGAATGAAATCATGTACCATAAGATTGCAACCTTCATTAACGTATATTGTTCGGATATAAATTATTGGGTATGGATGTTGTATACGCCAGGAAAGCACTCTAGCTATGACTGAGGAGTATAATGATGGATGAGGTTATTATCAATGTGTAACATAATGTACCCCGACTTCCATAGCGTCGGCCATCTTGTATTTTCGTTTCTAAAGCTAGAAATTGCACTAACGAAGTCTAACCATACATCTAGCCCATTTGATACGTGGTCTTAATTACACCGATGTTTCTTATTTTCATTTCATGTTAAACAATTTTGAACCTTACCCCATTCACATAATAACCTGCAAAATGCTGTAAATTTTAGTCTGTGCAACGCTTGTATTCACGACATAAAATTTCACCCACGAGGATACAAAGTGGAGTGCATTTTGTTTTCGCTCTCTCGTTATTTCCTTTGTAATGAATAAAGTGGGTTTATTATTGACCACGTTTTGTATTTTGTGCTTTTGCAGTGTTTGTGGTGTTTGAGAAGTTCTTTTGTTATGTTAGTGAGGCGTTTTGAGTCGGTTTGTAACACTTTGATCTGTTAGAAAACTTATTCCTAAATTATACAAAAGTGTTTAAAATATTAGGATATCGTACTCCAGTTTGAATGAAGATACCCCGATGTCAAAATAAAGTTTTTTGAATTCATGTGGACGATCTCAAAACTGGTGATAAACAAAAACCTGAATGAAACGCAAGAAATGATTATAATTTAATATTTAAGCAGTTTAAGAGTCTTTAACAGTCTAAAAAAAATTCCAAATTAAAAAAACTTTGACTTGTTCCCTCTTTTTATGTATATTGGATTAAACTCGCAGTTGTTTTTATCCCACTACGACAATAAACACTACAAAAAAATTACTCAGATAAATTAATTTTATGTGTCTGAACTTCTGAACCCAGTTACTTTTTTGAGGTAAGTGCTAAGACTAAAGCAAAAAGCGATGTTCCTTACATTTTTCTATAAATACGAATACAATTTTAATGGAGTAGAGATTTCACGGTGTCTGCCTCCGGGGGTTGACATAGATAAATTGAACACGCCTTTCGCTGTTTTAGAGTTCTTTGGGCAGGACATTAAAACGGCGTTTACGAGCTCACAGTTTATGCGGTATCTTGCTATTGTTTGCATAGAGGTTTGTGAAGCAAATGGAGTATTTTAAGCAAGTTTTATTTTAGTAGATAGAAATTATAGACATTGAAGATAATTATAATCACTAACGGTTCTTTTATGATACACTAGCTGGTGCTCGTGGCTTCTTCTGCATGGGATTAGCACTTTTGATCTATACCAAAATTATACCAAAATAAAAGCAAACGGACCGTGCATTAGAATTAGTTGTATTAGCTGTCGCGGGCTTTTTTGTAGGACATTAAGATAAATATTTTCATAATACCTACTTAGATGTATACATACGTGTAAGTCTAACGGTTTTTACAGTGTACGACAACTGAAATTTAAATAAATTAAATGCGGAATGCGGGTATGGATCACATAAATAAATAAATAAATATCTCTGGACATTTTACACGGCATCATCTAGTCCCAAGCTAAGCAACTTAATGCTTGTGTTATGGTAACCAGATGACTGATATACTACTTAGATACATTTTTTTTTTGTAAATTCATACATATTATAGATAGAAAAACATCCAGACCCGGAACAAATATCTGTAGAACATACAAACATTTTGTCCCGTAGCGGGAATCGAACCCGCAACCTCCGCGTCTCAGGCAAGCCTTCGCCAACTGCGCTACAGAGGTCGTCAACAGTTAAAAAATTGCCCACCAGAGTTAGCCAAGTAGCTCATACCAACTTAGCGTAGCTTATAACCTAATAATTTAGTGCATTTATTCAACCATCCTCCTCTTTATGGGTTCTTTACAAAAATCTTTATCTAGAATCAAATTGTCAAATAATGCAATTTCAAAAAAAATCTGAACTAAAAGCAAATTTACGATTTACTATAATAATATTGGCTCAACCTATCATGTTTACGTTGCTACTAAAAGTAGGCAAATACTACAAGTGTTGCGAGCTCTCGAAAATCACAATCTCGCTTCTGCAATTGACAGGGCATCAGATAAAACATACAGTAGTGTTACTACGAGGGATTTTGCTCATACATGTTGTATCTTCCACGCATGATTATGTGCCAAGACTTTTCAGAATAATCCAGGTTGTATTAATAGTATAAATCTGAAAGTTTGAATATTTGTATATTTTGTGTCATAATAACGCTTAATAAACGACAATACAGATTAGGTGTTTTTTATCATGTTACGTTCTATAGTAGTTAGGACGTTATCGTAATTATTAGTAGAGCCTGCTGAAAATCAAATTAAATATATACTGAATTTTCGTGTTAGATACTTTTATCGTAAAAATAAATTTAAAAAAAATTACCACAGGCGAAAATTTTCAGACTATTAATTTTTAAAATATCAAATAATTACTTTTACTAACAATGAACTCTAACAATGAACAATGAACTCTAACAATGAACAATGAACCAATTCGTTAGCATAAAGTAAGTAAATCATCAAAGTAACATCAAAAGTATCGAAATGTCAAAGGTCTTTGAATGTTCCCGTAAAGGTGCCCATTCAAGAATAATGAAATGAAAATTTTCATTGAGTAGCCGTGCACGCAAATTGGTAAATGAGGTCGGTTTTTAGGCAACGAAGCAAACAGACCCTTATTAGCTGAGAGGTATTGAAAAACAAGAACCCTTTTTTATTGCCAACTGGTAGTATGTCCATGTTTTTGGGTATTGACGTATATATTCGTCAGATAGTGGCTTTTTTGGAGTTTTTGGTCTGCCTAAATGCCTACATCCTGATACGAGTATAATGACTAAAAACTAAAAATTACTACGTGCGCTTCAAATCACGGCTAAGCTAGCTTAAAACTTTTAATTATTCTCGCGGTCATAGATTTCCACTAAATGGATATAAAAAACACTCTTGTTTGATTACTCTTAGAACAAGTCCGGGTGCAGACTTTTTAATGGTAACCCTATTCACAGCATGATTTCTTTTGAAAATAATTGATGGTCAATTTTCTTGTTTCACGTCTCGTTTTATCCGGAGGGAAAGCGAAAGACATACGATTTCATTAATAAAAAAAATGTGTTTGTGTTTATAACAGACAAGTTTAATTATTTAAGCGTTAACATCTTGTTTAGATACTTCTTGGGGCAGTTATTTTTTTGGTATAAAAAAGTTAGGAACATTTTTTAAATAATTTAGAAGGTTTGTAGATTTAGTTCTAGATTAGTCTAATAATTGTCGTGGCGGTAATTCCGATCATTCAGATGAATATAGTCACTCGGCTGCTATCTAACGGCTAGTCTCAATAACCTATCTATCTTTGGTTTTGCTTACTGCGGGTAGACATTTGACATTTCTTCCATACAAAAAATGTCAAACAGCTACTGATAGTAAGCAATACCAAAGATAGATAGGTTATTGAGATTGGCTGTACCTAAGTCTATATACCTTTTGCCATCGCATTGAGTTTTGACTAAATACTTGGTTGACATGGTTTGAACTTTTAATACTCAGGACGTCTTGCACAGTACAAAGAACATAGACAACTCACCAATTCAGGATACATCATATTTAAAAAAATTAATAATAAATATCCTTTTATACATTCCACACAGTGTCATCTAGTCCCAAGCTAAGCAACTTAATGCTTGTCTAATGGTAACCAGATGACTGATATTATACTACATAGGTACCTACATTTTTTTTATTATATAGGTATATAATTATTATACATAGAAAACACCCAGACTCGCGACAAATATTTGCAGATCATGCAAACATTTGTCCCGCAGCGGGGATCGAAACCGCAACCTCTGCGTCTCAGGCGGGCTTTTACCCACTGCGCGCAGAGGTCGTCAATTTTGTTTAAAACATGGTATTTTTTATCAGGGCACCGATAAAAAACATCATGTATCATGCTTTGCGAACTGTCAAAGCCTTGGAAGCTGGAATTGTCAAGAATAAATGTTTTTAATTAACTTAATAACACTAATGAACGAACTAATGATTTTCACGAAAATAAGATAATTTATTTCGAAGTATTTACATTCGGATCAAACATCAACACGATTCATTAATCTCAATAAGTTAAATGAAGCATGTAAACAAATTGAATTTCAGATAAAATAAACTATTGACCTAGTGACCTCGATCAAAAATGAATATGGCATAATTAAAAATTGTAATGATTTTAAAACAACACAGCCAGGATATCGAAGAAGCCTAGATCTTTACATACATAAATCTTAAATTAACTATAAAGAGTTTCAAAGTAACATTGAAAGATACTCCTGGCTCTATCTCTGAACTTCTGTTTTAAACTCTAATATTAAATTGTCAAACATGATTTTATTAAATATACAGCATAATTTTCAAACCAAAAACCCTTGTATATAATTTATTACAATATGTCACAACTCTTTGTTAAAATTTTAAAGGTAATGTAATATCACGCTAAGGTAGGGTTTGGGTGAAGGTATCGTCTCATTTATTAGGGCAGGTGGGCACGATTAAGGGCTTAACACACGACGTGCATCGTCATATTAATTTTACGGCGTAATACAGAGCTTAAAGCGCAGAATATCGGTGCTTCGGTTTATGTGCAATTTTAGTGATAACATAAAGGCGTTACACACGGTAAAATCACATGGTTCGGAAATTGACTATAAATAAAGTACACCGCCGTAAAGTACATACGTGCTTATAGTACATAGCACTCATTTAAGTGATCAGGCAAACTGTGTGCAAATAATGCTTCTAACAAACCAGAATATTTGGTTATGACATAAAGTAAAAGAATGGGTGCCGAGATATCATCTTACTGATAGTTTTGTATTCGGCGTCATAAGGTTTCGTGGCCGAGTGGTTATGGCAGCCCGGCTGGGGTGATCGCTTGTATCTCGCGAGTCTGAATCCCGTCGAAGCCGTAAACTTTTAGTAAGATTTTCAATAAGTAAGTAAGTTCGTATGAGCAAGTGGCCAACTCTGGTGACGGAGTTTTTAGATTATAATGAAATACCTAATTAGTAACACTACAATAAAAATAAATAAACTATAAGTAAAAGAGCTGGCGACTTGCTCATACGAGCTTAGTTACTTATTTTCTTAAAAGTACTTAAATAAACTTCGTTTCCTAAATAGATTTACTTTTTCTGAAATATATTGTTTTACTAAGTAGAATTAAAGTTACTAAATAAAAATGTAAAACCTAATGACGACTTGTTGCTAAATCGACAAAATAGCCATTTTTTTTTAATATTCGCTTCCTAACGAGTTCACGAGTTTAACATAGATTTCTAAACAATAAATCTCTGAATGATGATCTCACTCCATTAAATAATTCCAGTTATCTGATCCCCTATTCTAGTTATTTTTCACAAAATGGTGTACTAAATTAAGGAAAGATCTTAGTTTAGTACACCATTTTGTGAAAAATTTCTTAACAATTCTAACAGCTAACATGAATTATTCATGCAAACTTTTCCAATAGTATTGTGTATCAAATTCTCTAGGTTTTCTCCAATTTTCACCTGCAAAAGATCGAATGCGCCTGGCACCTCAAGTGGGTATCGGTCGACAAAGAGGCGCGACATTGATGGATGAAGCGGGTCACACGTTTGGCTCCGAAAAGGAGGACGTTTTTACGGTTCACAAGCAATTTTGCAAGAAAATCATTTTCGGGTTTTACGACGGGCGGTACGTAGAGGTCAAGTTTTTGGTAAATGATAAATTATTTATTTGAAACATTTACACACATAATAAAGACAACTATTCTTTTGTCTTGATGAAAACACAGTTGGCAATGTTACAATAGTCTGACTTAGCACTATGTTGCGTTATAGAAACACAACGCTGATCTTCCGTCAGAACCGTAATGTAACCGTTTTGTAATTTTTTTATGTGTACCCTACACATAAAAAAATTACAAAATACAACATTATTTAATAATAATTTGAATTGGTGAATGACGTCACACTTTTAAATTTAAATGAGTTCCCTTTGGAACTCACGCTAACTGACTTGTTGAAATAAAAATTACAAACGCTTCTATATTTAAGACACATAATAAGTGTATTGTATATACAGACTAATATACCTACACCAAAAAATGAGTGCAAAAAAGTACACTAAGCAATGGTATCAGCATGGTTTTTACATAAAGTTTGTTTCATAATTTGGTATGTTTAGGTATTTTAGTAAGGCTCGCAACTAACCTGGTCTCATCAATTTAGCGGGTCCAATGGTCACGTCCGGCTTGCCCTAAGGATTAATCACACTTCCAGGGTCCATACGGCTTCGATGATGGGTTTGTAGATTGTGGATCTTTGGATGGAACGATCACAAGTCTTAAGATATTTCAAAGCACAAACGGCACTGGTGAGAAGACACGAAACCATGTTTGCGCTGCTGTCCCGAAAATGTCGAAAAAGCTACTTCTGTCGCTTGTGTCACACCAAATCGGACAATAGTTAGTAAAATAATCAAATCTGATCTACCCTCAACATTGTGTCTGCCATCCTTATGCTACCCACATGAGAAACAATAAAATATACTCCGAACGAAATAATTATTAAATCTAAGGCCCTACTTGGATTAAACGAAAACTAAGTTTCATGACAAAGTTCACGTTATATTTATAAATACATGGACACGGGGTTTTATCGCGTTATTAACCTTATTTCTTTACGTCCCGACGTTCCAGCTATTGCAATAGCCATGGTCGCGGGTTGACTGGAGTATGCTTGTAATTTGAGTTTCGTTGTGTAGAGGTGGGTAGTTTTGTATCACTAGTAAAACTACCCTCACAGATCTTCAGCATTCGGATTTGCTGCATTTACACCGCAACACACGACACTAACAGTAACTTTACACCGAGAAGTCATATGACGACGTGCACTGCATCTACTAATAACGGGATTCCAAGATGACGGGAGCCTAAAACCATCCTCACGATTGAAATTCTTGATTTTAATTGCCTTACGAATCATTCGCTTATAATATTAGCGTTCGTTGGCAAGAATCTTGGGATCGTGAAGTTTCAGGTTCAGCTTATGTTGTTGATCTGTTACTAATTCACCAACGTACCTACCACCAAGTATCCACCAACATTATGCTGAACCCGAAAATTGTTACGAAACTTCGTTTTTAGTATATTCCAGGTAGGGCCTCTGTTCCTGTGTAGGATACGGTGTTAGCTTTAGCTCAGGACCTTAATCTTTTTGTTTTGTTTTTATATTAAAAATAAACAAGAAAATCAAAACCAAAACTCATTAATTAAATTCATGTTTTTCTTGAATTTGAAAAACTAAGTAGGTAAATACTTACTCAAATTGATCACTCTATTCTTTTACCGTTAATTTAATAGTATAAGTAGGTTTTTTTTTTTTTTCTCTAACCTATCATGTCACACTGCTGGGCAAAGCTCTCCCCCTTCAACTTCCACTCTTTGCGCTCCAAGGCAACAGTTTGCCAGTTTGATTCGAATGCATCCAGGTCGTCTCGCCATCTTTTCCTAGGTCTGCCGCGTCGTCTCCGACTGTCTTCGGGCACCCACTGCGTGGCGAGTCTCGCCCAACGTTCTGGATGCATTCGAGCCACATGACCTGCCCAATCCCATTTCAAGCGCGCAGTAAAGTAAGCCAAAAGTATGTAGGAATCATTTATTGAAAGGTGGACCCTAATAGCAAAGCTTGCGTAGGTATCTAATAGCCGTAACATTAGTGGAGAAATTACAAGGGACTAGTCACCTAACCCATTAGAACTTGGATTGATAAAACTTCGCTACTAAAGTAAGTTCGTATGAGTGGTATGAGCAAGGGCCAACTCTGGTGACGGAGTTTTTACGTTTTAGGCCGCCTAAAGGCCTCCGTCATAGCTTAACGTTTTAACGTGCCTTATTTATTAATCTAATTAACTTCAAATAATACAACATAAATAGATCAGGTAGGTTTTAATAAGATCTCGGCCAATTTACCCTGATATCTAAGTCAAATACCTACATTATTTGTTCATCTTTCACGCCGTCACAAACAAGCACCACGGGTAAACATAACGCCAGATATTTACCAACTCGGTTATTTCGGCCAGTGAAAATAGCTGTGACGAGAAGAATGGAAACCAATTTCACGTGGACGAAGCCGCAGGCAGCCCTTGTTTGTTATTATAGAAAACACAATTATTTTGGCTCTGATAATTATTATACTTCGAGTCCTTAGACAGCAAAGAAAGGTTTCAACAACAAATATCTACACTTCTAGTCTCGTCTAGGCAGCCATCAGAAATTCAGAGTTCTGTTTTTATAAATAAACTAGGTAACTCTTTTGCGCGTTTTGCTCACGGGTAAATAAAGATATTAAAAATACATATTTATACATACATAAATACTTTTTAAATACTTTTATAGTTTTTCAGTTAAAAAAACTAAGCACATCGCACGTTAAAGCTATCTAACCTAAAGAAACAGATTATTGAATGAAAGAGATTACTAGACTACACATTTCGATTCGATTTATATTTTGAACAGATATATATATTTTGGTTCGTTCGTTCGTTCGTACGAGCAAGTGGCCAACTCTGGTATTTTTTGGTAAGTTCGTAGCAGCATTTTATAGGCCCAACACGCTAACGGCTGTCAGTGTTCCAGCCGTGTTAATGGTCTGTCCACACAAGACGGATGCCGATAGCCCTCGAATCGTGTATTCAACTATGTGCTCAGGTTTTTAGGAATGTGACCCTTCATGACAGTGGAAATACCAATTACTGAACTAAGCAGTGAAATTGTTTTACAACCTCCCTTGAGATTGTTTTTTTTTATTACTAGCAGACCCGCGCGGCTGCACTTGCGTGTACACGCTACTTTCCACAAAAACTTTGGAACCGCCCCTGGCAACACAGCTCCCTCCCAAATATAGCTCCCTGATCATTTTATTTTTTTATTTGATTTTAATTTCAAAACTAGTGTAAATAAGCATTTTAATTTTATGACACAAAAAACCGAGGTGTTTCTCACTAACACGGCTTCATGTTTGTATAGTGACTAGAATAAACAAGATCTTTCAGTTGTATAAAAACTGAGCTAACTTTTTAATAAATAGTGAGTAAGTTCGTATGAGCATGTGCCAACTCTGGTAACGGAGTTTTGAGGCCGCCTAAAAGGCCTTCGTCTTCGACTTGCAGTCACCCATCAAATTTATAACAGCTCAAAACGTTGCTTTACTTCAACGATCTATCAACGTCTTAGCAAGTTTCGCCAAGAGCGATAAAATTTACACTTTGCAATGGTGAAATTGAACTTAGGTATGGAATCGAGTGTTAAATTATTCTTCTAGAACATCTGATACAATAAATAAAATATAAGAAAAAAAACATTACATTCGCATAGTAATACCACTCGAAAAGTAATAAATTTGACTAGTATATCGGTATCCAATATGTAAATGGGGGTACCCAAAAATCACAAGGGTAAAATAAAAAGAGAAAGGAAACAAAAAATATGATAATCCAATGTACTGAACCAGAGTTATGGCAACACTGAAAACCCTATCGCCGCATTGTGAAGTTATTTTTTATCTAGCCCCTGGTAATAGTTTTTTTATTCAATAAAACATTGACTGCAGTGAACGCAAAAAGAACAAAAGATTATATGGATTCGAATAATACAATTTGAAATCAATACAAATCAACTTTAGAATGATTGACACATTTTTGTAGTTGCTTTAAAAAATAACTGCATTTGGTAGCACGGATGAGATACGAAGTCGTGGTCGACCAAGAAAAAGCTGGAGGGACGATCTTTACGATTTTTTAGAGAGTTTCTTGTCCTTTGGCACAGAGATAGTTAGAGCAATAAAACGGGGGAGACCTTTGCCCAGCTGTGGGAAGATGTAGGTTACTTAAAATAAAATTATCAAAAGTTCCTAACAATTCAAATAATGCAAGTTGTAATTGTTACTGAATGATTTACCATTATTTAAACTAAAATCCATTTAGCACTAATTTAGAATTAAATCAGTGTAGCTATGTACATTTTCAGGTTTGCTTTCTACGTTATTTTAGAAATATTTAAATAGCAACTTATTACGAAAAGTGCTTACTTCTTGCAAAAAATTAAATCTGAAAATGATCTGAACTGACCTTGAACCCTCATCAAACAAAGTGCTGCTAGTACTTTAATAGTCAAAGTAATCATTAATAAAAAAAAACAAGTTACATTCACAATCTGTATATTATAGAAACGTATTTTTTTTATGGGAATTTACATTCAATGACGACGAAAACTGGACCGATCAGAAATGTCATATCAAAGAACGAGCGATGATAGAAAATGATTGATAGGTACAAAGCGTTTGTCACTTGGCTACAGGCCCAGAGCATAAAAACCTGTCATGTTCTATACATTTTTGATCGATTCTATTGGGAAGTTGTCTGAATTGGTCTGAAGAAATAGAGATTCAATCTCTGTCAACACACCGGCCCAATGGGCTGAGAATGCTGCAAAGCTCCCGCATTCCTGCAGCTTAGAGCTCGTATATCAAAGGCGATGTGACAGCATTGAGCGATGTCCTAATATCCGGTAAGGAATGGTATCGTTGAGTCTAGCAACGATGCAACCGCTGCCAACCAAAAAATATTTAATGTTCAAAATGTTGGTCCAACTGGACTTATACTGGCAAGTCGTTAAGCTGGCGAATTAAAAAATATGTTATGTTGTAACTGTAATATAAATAATTCGTTCGTTCATATGAGCAAGTGGCCAACTCTGTTGACGGAGTTTTTAGGCCGCCTAAAGGCCTCCGTCATGGCTAAACGACTTTAAAAGCCGGGACCGACAATTTATCGTACCCTCCGAAGCACGGAAGCGCTCAGCTGATAATGCTGATAAATAATTTAAAACGATAAAAAAAAGTTTCTTTGGGACATTATAAGTAACTATTGTACAAATATAATATTTTTTACATCTTGTGACGAGTTTATAGTACTACCCTTAAAACTTTAGGTCCTCAAAAATAGCTGTTGGAAAATCTAGTCCTCTAAAAATGAAATTGAAGAGATCTTGAATATGTCTCTTTAAATATGAATTTGAAAAATAGATTCAAAAAGGTATTGCTGTGAACGTATCGGTGATATGCTATCATTCTGAAGCGGCTGGCGTATTACATTTGTCACGACGGTGAAATTGAAAATGATTTTTATTTTTTAAATTTATCTCCACATTTTTATGAAAGAAACCAACCAATTTAGATTATGCTACTGAACTTAGGCTAAAAAATAAATAAATATACTTGGACATTCCACACAGCGTCATCTAGTCCCAAGGTAACTTATTGCTTGTGGTATGGTAACCAGATGACTGATACTACTTAGATACATTTTTTTTTGTAAATACATACATTAAAAAGGTTAATCTTAAATGCTACTTACTACTCTACATGTCTATACACTACTGCAGCTGGGCAAACACCCTTAGTTTACTGTCTCGGCTATCCAGCGCTTAGTAAAATTTGTAACTCGAAACTTTGTTAGTACTAATTGCTGTCTCTTAGATAAACTGGATAAGAGCTCTTTACTACGACTACAAATGTTGTAAAAAACTCCTAATTATTGTAATTCTTGGTACATAATTTATTCATAGAGCATTTTTTTAACAAATTGTAAATAGCCTTGACATGGCCACTTGCTTATACGAACTTACTTACTGCAGCGGATTTGAATGAAATTTGGTAACAGGATTGCTTATAAGTTCCCTAGATTAGAAAATAGGCTACTTTTGATCCCGATATTTCCACGGGAACTATTCACCGCGGGTAACACTGCGGGGCGCAGCTAGTACTTGTACCTACCAGGTTCAGAAAAGTAAATTAAAACAAAGTGAGAAAACGCAAGGCTCTGCGCAGACACTGTATTTTCTGTGTGTAAAGTTGAATGGACTGAAAGGATGGTACTGGTTAGGAAAGCCTACTCTGTCTATTGTTCCAAGCTCACGTTCCTTATGTAGGCGTTAGATCTTTCATCCTAAAAGGTCTAAGTTGCAGGCATTATTTTGTATTCTCAGGCTACACTTGGTTACTGCAGTTTCTTTCTCGAGTTATTTACACTATTTATGTACTTAACTCAAGAATGGCTAAACCGATTTTGATTTGTTGGATTTGTCTCTGCCTCAGGTAGCAGAATGAAAAGCTTCATGATGTAGCAAATACATAAAAACAAAGCTCAGTAAAATAAACCCATAACGATATCCGTTTGCTTTAAAAATAGAACTTGTTGTAAAGACATAAATCTATCTCAAAATACATTTCACTGGTCAGTGCTCAAACAAAAACGTCTTGCTTTTTGTCTTCGCAGCAGTAGACGTTTGTTGGGCACCAGCCAAACTCAACCGCAAGTTGCCAACAGCTTATAACTTAACTATCGCAGCTTAACAAATATAAGCTAACTAAACTTACTTACTAAATATCAAGGTATTGTTTGCAACTTGCAATTGGGTTATAACTTTATACGGCAACTTTGATGGAAACTTTATGTTCAAAACTATTACCTCTAGAGTCGAACATACCTATAATGATTTCGATTTGGTTTGATTGAAAATTATGGATTACTATAAAACAGATAGACGTTAGCGTGTTTGTTATTCTGTTTATTTTTATTCACCAAAAAACAAGTCAAATTGTAGGCCCTAGACAACGTGATTTAAGTGGTTGAAATAATAAAATTAAATATGTTCACGAATTTATTCCCATGCTGCAATAGACATAATATTTCTTCAAATTTCAGAGCATTTTAAATTGTTTGAAGTTATATAATTTTATCAACCATTGAAATAACATTTCAAACATCTAACTCAAGGATCTAATTTAAAGCTCGGCCACACAGCTTTGAAGCACTTTACTTAAAATACATTATTGTGTTCAGCAATAGTAACATTAAAATCAGAAATAGTTTTTCAGTCTGACAAATTTATGAGATAAAAAAGTATGTTTGTATGAGTAAGTGGCCAACTCTGGTGACGGAGTTTTTAGGCTGCCTAAAGGTCTCCGTCATGGTTTAACGACTTTAAAAGCCGGGACCGACAAATAACGCGCCCTCCGAAACATGCAAGCACTCTGCTATCCCACTCGCAGTCAAACACCCGAATTGTGACAACTCAAAACGTCACTTAGCTTTAACAATACATCAAGAACATCTTTGCAGTCAGTCAGTTATTCAGGACAAAGCAATTCATAAGTTAGTAATACCTATAGATAATGTGTATATTCCTACATGCGAACATGTTGTTGGCCTTGTTTGTACTAAGCATGAGGCTATCTCGTGTAACATAACCTTAATTAAAATAAACAAACTTTACACTGAAAGTTTGCGACATTAGCACCTACATAATCAAGTTTCTCGTCAGATCTGAACTACTAAACTCAGAGCACGGAATAATTCATATTAGGAACAGAAACATCGTCTACGTAAGATCAATATCGCGTTGGAACAGGCATTAGAATCACCTAGCATGTAAGACGAAACTGAAGTGATCCTTGAGGTCCTTACCAGAATAAACGATTTTTCTTTCTTTCTTTCTTTCTTTCTTTCTTGCATTTCTGTTCTTCTTTTTCGTTTCTCTGTAGATCCTCAAAATGTTTAGTAAGGCCTCCCCGAGAATGTACCTCCTCTTTCAAACAAAACAATTTTTTTTTAATTGGGCCTCTGTTTACGGAATAATCGGTAAACATAAATAAAATACATACAGTGGAACAAAGAACCTTCATTTTTGAAGTCGGTCTAAAATACATAGATTCATGAACGATTTGTTTTCCTTTATTATTATTCTTGTCTGTGTTATGTACCTACTTATAATTTTGTTTTTTTTTGTATTCTTTGTTACGATTTATTTTTATATAGGTATTCTTACGTGTTCTTGGGGCAAATAAATGTCTTTTCTTTCTTTCTTTCTATTTGTATCCCACTTATTATTCGGATCTAGTCAGTTTCTTTTATAATTTTCCCATCTTTATATACCAATATAAAATCAGACGCGCTACGGAAGACCAGCCCTCCGGCAGGTTCTTGCTTCCTGTCGAACCATCACGCTAAGTACGGACCATATTTTGTAATTTCATTTGTATTTTTTCTTTTTATGCTCGATGTTAACAACAAAGTCTAAGGTCTAAAATGTATGTATGAGTATTTTAAACCTTTGAGCGCTTGTCAAAAGATGACTCATTAATAATAATTATCTAATTCTACAATGACATATGAAGTTATGTTTTTTTTATTTATACAGTTACAAAATACAGAATTTTGATTATTAATTCCTATTATATTCTATAAAACTTCTTTAATCGAATGAAATCTTTATGAAATCGCTGACAAATAAGTTCCATTACGCTCAACGCTCATTAAGAGAAAACTAAAATAATTTCATGGAACTACAACACGGCGGAACTTATCTCATTATTTATTAATATCAAGTGCTGGACCGCAGTGTACGCTAAACTCCAAAGTCTATATTTTGCTTTGGTCTGTAAAAATATGTTCACCGTCATTTAGAAACGTCTTTGTCAAATTTCGCTATCCCAATGCATATTTTTTATAAAGATGAAACTTTGATCGTGTAAGTTTAAGATAAATAATACATACCTACATTAATAAATATTGCGTAATAACGACCTAGTTGACATCCCGTCATTTCGGTTAAGTTACAATCGTGATCGCAGAATTATTATCGTCATACGTAATTCCTTCACATTCAATAATGAGTTATGACCTTGGCATTCGAATAGGTACAAAATAAATTACCAATCAACAGTGCGTGAGATCTCGTTCAGGGTGAACTACTAGTTTATATATGGTTCGAAGTTAAGAAATGAAATGGCTGTAGTGTTTTGTAACCAAAACCAATTAATATGAAGAGAGGTTTTGGTCCTTTCTTTTCTTCAAACACTTCGAATTCTATATTTAGTCACATCTCCACCAGTAGGTAGACCAATTTAAAAGAAATTTAAATGTGGTAACGCGAGTACAAATATTTTTTTATGCCAAAATGCCAAATTATAACATAATATTTTTTTACTTATAGTCTTTCCAATCGTTTATTTAACTTTTGACAGATCACGCACATAAAGTTTTGTAATAATTTTTGATACAATGTACTACAGGGAATACTGTACGTCATGGACGGGTGCCGCCCACTTAGAGATGTTTCATTCGTAATTAATGACCACCGACTATAAACTGTTTTGAAATAAATCGTTTATCGATTATATTAATAACACATAATTACAATAAAATTATTGTGATTATTTTTATATCAAATCACGTAAAAACCTTTATTATTTTAAAATGACTTAGATGTCTCTGTTTTAATGCATAAATAATTTGCGTAATGAAAACAGTACCATCGTACTCGTACCTAGTAATGGGATCGAATTTCTTCGCTGAAAATTAATGAATCTAAAATAATCGTTTAGACTTACTGTAGTTGGTTCAAAAAAAACAAGGGAATGAACTGCGGTACCTACTTGTAATGAACAGGTGCAAAATGTTGAAATTCATAGTAAATAATGAGTGTGTTAAATCGATTAAAACTTCTTCATGAATAAAATCGATCGATAAAATAAATCGAATCGGTAACGGGTCAGGGTATCACTATTTGAGTCAGTATTACAGCTGTCAAAAGTTAAATAAACGGTTGGAAAGGGTATAGCTGTTTTACGGCAGTCATACAGCGAATGTCGTTTTTCAGAAATACAAGGCTTTATTAAACTGTTTCCCAAAACTTTTTTAATAACGCGACAGATTTGGACATGACTGCCTCGTATTATGAAAATAGCTTCCTACTTAGTACTTTAAAATTATGCAGCGTATTTGTTTTCTCTTTTTTATGCGGCTCTATTTTATGTTTTTTATGGAATTATTGTATGATTATGATATTTATTTTAATTTTACGTCCATGCTTCCAAGGGTATGTTAAATTGTCGGTCCCGGCTTCTCCGTTAAGCCATGACGGACCTCTAGGCGGCCTAAAACTCTGTCACCAGAGTTGGCTACTTGCTCATACGAATTTACTTAGATCTTTCGTGACGAAAAAGGTGTTTAATAAATTATTTACACAGTGTCAGGAGTCGATCTTTGCCTACACTTAACGTGACAGTGTAACCAGTCCCAGGCACTTCAAACTAGTTCCTGGGAATTTGATGAGATGGATAAGGCTACCCAGCACCTAAACCATTCTATCAGCTTTACCAGCCGTATCCATATAAAGACAATGATTTAATACGTGACGAAATTATATGAAATAGATAATAAGTACCATATCATGTATAAAATAACCGTTAAAGTCGAAACTCTCTGTCTGAAATAGCATGTGTGGCGAATACTGTGCATATTGATGTAAGGATAATCTCTAGTATCCCCAAATAATATTCAATAAAGTACAAGTAGTTCACAATATCACAACCACTTACCGAAAGCCAAGAACTTAACGCCCATACATTATCTGCAAAGACAGTTGCGAACTTATATTTATGTTTTCTGCTGCAATAGTACTGAAACTCACAGCGCAGTTCGGATAGCTGATCAAGTTTGAAGTAATTGCATTAGGTGCCTTTTCTTACTATGAAGTTTTTTTTAAGTTTTAAAATTGAAATTCTAAAGCAATGTGTATAAATATTATAAAAAAAATAGGTGAGTTTAAAAGCCAATTACGGCCTATTTCAAATAAACTGCTAGAAGTATTTTAGCGTAAGAGTAAGCTACTGTATTCTTCGTTTCATTCTTATATAATTATTTAAATCTATCTTGTTCCAACAATTCAACTAATGTATAAATTGTCACCATAAGTAATTGTAGTAGGTACAGCGTAATTCTAATTGCACAGCCGTATACAAAGTGTGTATTAAAAGAAACAGGGGGATTAGTGCCAGTTTACCGTAGTATTGGATACCTACTGTCCTCGATACCGAGTCAAGTATCACAAATGTAAGTATAAAAATCCAGTGCAATGCCTCCCCCGGTAACATGCATGAACTAAAAATTACATACATTTAAAATACTAAACACGTCATTGTGAGCGAGGATAGATTACAATACTACACAAAAACCGCCGGTAACCCTACAGTGTGTAATAAACCAGCGGTTTGATCCTGTCTTTCCCACAGTATTGTGTATTGCGGTAAGGAGATTGCTAGCTGGAACGCGGCCAAATCTGCGGATTACTAATGCTGCCGATCGGTGAGACGTATTCAAGTTGCTTTTGGACGCCGGCAATAAATATTTTATCTCACGAAATCCGTTTGCATTTTCCATTGTAAAAATTCCGTGTGTCGGATGCTTTGCGGGCAATAGCTAGTCAAATATAATCAGATCAAATTTATTGAGGCCGATCCAATTTTACTTTTAATTCCTTCCTTTGTGTAAAAAATAAAAAAGTCAATGTATTGTATACTATATTATAGGTATTAACAGAGAGTATAATGAGAATGCCACTAAATGGAAATGACCTCATGATAGTACACAATACACGTCATGTGTGCCCTATTATGAGGTCATTTCCATTTTCTGGGCACACGCCCTATAATAAATAGTAAAAACGCATGTAATATCATAGTGGACGCCACTAAACGGAAGTCCAACTCACAGTAGATAAAGAGATAAATTAGATGCCGTGTTGACTTAAAGGATTGGTCCCTAGCGACCAAAAAAGGGATGATTAAGGAGACAAGGAACGGTAACCTTTACCATGCAATGGGGCGCATAATGTCATACCTATTGGTACTACTAAATATACTGTTTGTGGTGTATCCATCAAAATGCCAAGATAAATATCGCGTATTTAATAAAAATTACATCATAAATAACCTAAAAAAAAAGCAAATTGTGCTTTATAATAAATAAATAAATAAATAAATAAAAATAAAATTTTTTGATACGTCTCAAATGACAAACGTAGCATGGCGTGTGTCCCGATACAAGCACGCCAGAAATGGTTTCAATGTAAATTTAGCAAGGAAACATATTAAAATGCTCAGAAATTTTACTCAACCTTTATTTACCGGCCAACCACGTGAAATTTATTATGTGGTGCAAACTTTAAAAAGATTTGTTGGACGGCCCAAACCTACTTTCTGCCGGGCTTTGCTGCAATAACCTTATGAGTATGGTTTCCTTAGAAATAGTGGCCGTAAGAAAGTAAACAGTAATTTTATAATTACCTACAGCAGAAAATTATCTTGGCAGAGATTATCACAACTTACGATAAAATCGGTCTAGTTTCCAACTTTCTTTAGTAAAGAATACCTATACCTATAATGATTTGTATTTACGCAGTTCCATCGCTTCGGCTTTTAATTTCTGATTGGCATTCGGGTCAACAAAACGACGCACATAAAGGACTAAAGAGATTGGCGTTTTAGTACTGCCCCAGCCATTTTACATTTATACAATCGCTTTAGAATAGAAACAAAATAGTTTAGAGGAAGGAATTGACATTCGATGGCGAAAAGTTTCGCAATGAGTGTCAAATCAAAGTAAAGTACCATTTACTTACATAATGCCATTTTCTTGTACGTACTATAGAGCAATAATTTAATGCAATAATTACGCGCACCTAATTGACGTTTAATAATTGTAAGATGTTTAGACTTGTTTGTAAGTTGTTTAGACCAATTTAATTAAAGAATATTTCATCCTGTAAATGACACTTAACAGTGACATAGAAAGAGAAACGATCATTTTTCACTTGCTTACAGACCCTGAGCATGGTAGCTAAGTGATAAGCGCTTCGTATCTATTCCATTCTAAAATTTCTACTTCTTTATTGCCCGCTGCATTTTAGAAAACTCCACTTTTATAACGTGAATTCATCAGCGCGAGAATTGAGGGCAGCCAGGCATAAAATTGCAGTTTCTTTAATACACGAATAGGCAGACATTTGAAGTGATGTCGGGTAAAAACGAACAAAAATAACAGGTTATTTTTAAGTTATTTACTTGCAGAACCTTGTTGTCTGACATGTAATGGTGGCCAGAAAGTTTAAAACAAGCTTAAGAACCACCGCAAAAAAATCTGCTTTCAAATAAATAAAATTAGATTAAAATCGGCCCACTCGTTTAAGAGCTACGGTGCCACAGACAGACAAACAGACCGACAGCTGTCTGTTTGACCGCTACGTGTGTTTGTCTGTAAACACCGTAGCGGTCAAACTTATAGCACTCCTCTTTTTGTGTTGGTGGTTAAAAATATACTTATCTACACACTGGCGCACAATTTGGCAAGTCATGGTAATGATAATGATGACATTATAGAATTGCTTCTGGTTACTTCCACCGCGCCAAGATTGCTGCTGTTATTACAATCGACCAAAAAGGTATCTAATATTGTGCTAAAGGTGGCACAGCAAGCTAGCTTTACCAAGCAATAACGCCACGGTACGTTATTGACTTGGTACAGTCACTAGAGTGCCTAGATGAGCACATTTCATGATATTGAAGTTACGTGGAAGGTAAGGTAAATATTTAATCGTCCAATTGACACAACTTATTGCTTTCGTTGGTTTAAAGGGGTAAATCAAATATTCTAAACCAATGTTGACTTAATTTATGTAATAACAAGTAAATATATAGGTACCTATATAAGTAATATTAAAGATACCAAAATGCTTGGATGTTTGATTCAAACCTGAACTGAGTTGAAACGTATGAAATGCAAAGATGTGGGTGACAAAGAAAATATATAAATCTTGGTTAGTTCTAGTCAAAGTCAGATAATTGTTAAATAAATTCGTATGAGTGGTCGACCCTGTTATGTGGGTTATTCCCTAAGTACCCCGATCCCGGAGACCCCCGAAGTCTAATTATGTGTAACAGAAAATATAACATGGTACAACAATGTCTTCGTATATTCCACCCGAACAAACTTACACATTGAAAGTTGTTAAAAATCAAGTCCATCCATGTCATTCCTTATGGACTAATATAGAGCTAGAATATGCAGAATAGTCTTGCAAGCGTTCTGCAACTCCCGCCAACTCACATTACAGCTCATTGCGACCGCTTTCATTGCAAATGAGCTGG
Source organism: Xanthorhoe designata (assembly GCA_963582015.1). NCBI lineage: Eukaryota > Metazoa > Arthropoda > Insecta > Lepidoptera > Geometridae > Xanthorhoe > Xanthorhoe designata. Next base: position 3,797,638 of record OY757045.1, read on the forward strand.
TGCCCCCGACTTGAGACTCAATACGAAGTTACTGTTCTATAATCTGCGTATTGACCATACAAAACTAGAAATGAAACTGGCCATCCGTAGCCAAATGACAAAACGCTTCGTATCTATTCTATTTCTTTCATCGCTCTACCTTTGTTTTGAAATTTTTGTTCACTCGTGTTTTTGTCATCGAATTCTAATTCCAATACATTTTTGTTCGATTTATTCTGAAGCGATTATTGATGTAGATCGATTGTAACTCGGCTAGGGGATAGGTAGGTTTCTTTGATTCTGATTGGATACGAGACCGGCGTTCAAAACTGATTAAGAATGATGTCAAGATTTTCTATGGCAGCAATAATCGATGAAACGTAAAAAGTGTTGGTGTAAATTTCATTTCTATAACAATCTTCAAGTCGCATATTCCTTGAAACTGAGAATAGTATTGGGAGACCTAATTTCAGAGCGAGATTATAGTAATGTGGCAGTAACGAGCGAGCTGAGCCGACTGTGCATCTGAAGTGCTGTGGTTACTGCTCTATTGGTTAATAGGTTTCTTGAGTATTTCCTACTGACACGTACATCCCTTGAGGACGGTTATACGGCATAGTAGCCAAATGGGGCTAACTGGCGTACGTTACGATTGTAGGCAATATGGATATTCGGTTCGGCCATGTTACCATCTCGTCCCTAAAAAAAGCTAGATTCACTAATGGAAAATCGGTCCTCCATTAGATCACGAAAAGTAGAAGCGGTGTAGGAAAGTATTTGGCCTGCTTTTATGACGATTTAAGATAGAAATAATAAATTATAATATTTTTGTTAGAAAGTCATAAAATAATAATTTTATTGTGTTTATATTACGTTGAGTAAAACAACCAGAAATAATTATTAACCACAAATTTTATTAAATCAGCATCCCTTTCAGAATTATGGCACTATCTAGAGAAAGCAGAAATAGTAAATTATAATAATAAATAAATAATAAATATCCTTGGACATTTCACACGGCGTCATCTAGTCCCAAGCTAAGCAATTTAATGCTTGTGTTATGGTAACCAGATGACTGATAAACTACATAGATACATTTTTTTTTGTAAATACATACATATTATACATAGAAAACACCCAGACACGAAACAAATATTTGCAGATCATGCAAACATTTGTCCCGCAGCGGGGATCGAACCCGCAACCTCTGCGTCTCAGGCGGGCTTTCGCCCACTGCGCCACAGAGGTCGACATACGTCATACATATAATAGGTACAATTAAAGAGTAATGCTAATTTGTTGTTGATATATTCAAATAATATTTATAAACTTTGGTTCTTGTTGAACTTAAAACGTATAGTTAGTGCTTAGGTTCATCATTATCTTTATAGAATAAGTAAAACTAGAAATACAAAACTTAATGGTACAAAAAAATAAAAACGATATTTACATAATACTCTACCTAATTTATTTTTACGAAGCGTTTGAATTAGTGTGTGTACGAGTATAATCCTGAGTATACTGTGTTCTCGACTCGACCCTTCTTCAGATTCCAATCAATATCTCGACATCGGGTAGAAAATGGTAATCTCCTTTAAGGTGGCCCTTCCCGGTGCGTCTATCATCGACGCGGGCATAGCTGAAAAGCTTGTTGTTTCATCCAGCGCAATGCTAGAAAAAGAAGCAAAGCGAAAAAAGAGAGATAGCGCCTCAGCGCTCGGCATTCAGTAGGTACTTTTGCCGCTCACTCGCTCACTCGAAAAATAGTGTGCGGAAATTTCATAAAAAGTGTTCCAGGAAATACGTTTTTTTCAGTAAGCCTTACAAGTTTGTAAAATAAATATTAGTCATTTAGAATTTCCATAAGATTTGCAAGGTTCCTATGACAATATTTTCTTTACGTTTACAATTTATGAGTACATTATGAACGGCCAAAGTTCAGGTAAAATTTATGCTAAAAGCAGGTTTTTGGAAGCTTATACTGAATTTGTTTCTCAAAATTTTGATTTTTAGTTTCGATAGAAACCTAGATATAGTGCACAAGATACCTATTAGTCCAAAAGTTTAAAAGAAAGATCTGTTACAACGGCATAATCACGTACGAGCGTTTGTATGAAAAGTGAGCCGGGTTGACCGCTCTTAAACGACACAAATTTCTCATATAAAATGTAAGTATGGAATTTATGAGTTATTTACTCTAAATTACTTAATAGTGACGTAACTTAGAGTTAAATGATGTGACTAATTATGTGTACAAGCAAATTTGAACTTAATTTATTTGTATATTAAGTGCATTTTAATTATTTTAGTGATACTATCCAATCCAAATCAAATGGTACAATAAATTTCTTAAATAACAAATTGACTTTGTAACATTGTAAGCAGGTTAACAAATTCTTACCAACTTCTAAGAAAAGATAGGTATATAAAATATAATTATTGTCATTCTTAAAAACTATGATACAAATGCAATTGTTATATAAATAAATACAAATTTAAACTATACTTCGAACTCAATACTACAAATCAATTTAATTTGTACGATCTCAAACTATTACATTTAATTATGATCATAAAAATTATAATATACTTAAATAACTAAAGGCAAAAGTAAAAAAATATGTATCGAAAAATTATATATATCTATAGCATTGTTTCGTATGTGATTTTAGTAAAACATTGTCATATTCTATTTCCCTTCATTATAGGTCGCGCCACGTAAAAAGAGCGCTGAGGGGAAGTAGAGGGGGTATGTTTGCGCCTGTGTTCACTCGCTGACGAACCAATAGCACGCTAAATCAATGGTATGAAGTGCGCCGCAATACCTCTCCACCAATCATCGACTACTGCGCAGTTTGACAGCCAGCGCTCTTTTTACGTGGCGCGACCTATAGGTACCTTACACATAGGTTCTCTCATTCACGATAATTACTATGTACATATTCTGTTTCTCAAAACTGAGGGCGCATCAATGACGATTGTAACATAAGCATTCATTATGACAATAGATGAGGTAGGCAGTAACGGAGTTAATTTTTTAATTTTTTACACTACGTAGTGCGCCGAGTTTTACTTTTTTGCGTACAAGCGACATTGTACATTAAAACAAACATTATAACGTCTACATTCAAATGCCAAAATTAAATGTCATTGTAGAACATTAAATTTGCACGCAATTTTTTTGAGTGTTGTCAGCTATTAGATTGTGACTCTTTAATACATCTCAATGCATATCACCGAATAATTTCGGCTCTTATTTTGAAAATCATAGCAATATGTCATGTTATTTGTTAGAACTAACTTCAATCTTATTATTTTATTTTATTTTATTTATTTTAGGAAAACTTACAGCTATGTACAAGATTAGTTAATTATAAAGATACAATACATGCAGGGCACATATCATAATAGAGAAGGCCAATTAAAAGTTTCCACAAATAGTATTAAATAGTATCCACTTATTAGTTCAGAACTTTGTTCTTATCTCGATGTGTTCACTTATGTATTATCTCACTTTTAATAAATTATAGTCTCTATTTAAACACACATCTTGACTATCATCAAACTATATTTCTGTTTGTAGGTCGCGAATGGTAGCGTCGCCTCCTAAAAAATAAATTATGAATAAAATTATTTCAATGTTTAAGTGCAGATTGTTTCTTGATTAAAACAGTTAACTTGGATAGTGACTTGAATATTTTGCATGGTCAAATCGAAATAAAATGTATAACATTTTGAATAATGTAAGAAGACTTGAGGTCAAGCTTTATTTTTTATAATTTTTTTTTAGTTGAAGCATGAATGCTAATTGAACAAAGCAAGGCATATTATAGTATGAACTTATTATTAATTAGTATTGTGTCAATTAGTAATGACTTTGCTGTCGAGACTTTGAAGCTACAAACAGTAAATGCTTAGTATCACACAATGCAATTCATGTTATATTCTTCACTAGCTGCGCCCCGCGGTGTTACCCGTGGTGAATAGCTCCCGTTCCCGTGGGAATACCGGGATCAAAAGTAGCCCATTCTTTAATCTAGAGTATAAGCAATTCTGGTACCAAATGTCATTCAAATCCGTCCAGCCGTTTGAGCGTGAAAGAGTAAAAAGAGTAAACACACTTACACACAAACTTTTACCTTTTTATATGTGATTGTGTGATTTCATTCTGAAGAAGAGCAAGCCATGCTTAGTCCATCAGTAAAGATACTTACGATAACTGATAATCATGATGATAGAAACTTACGAATAATGCCTTGTCCTTCTTTGTTCTGCTGCTGATATTTCTACGCATAAAACTATTAGCTTACTATCACAGGTTATCCTGAAAACGAGAGAATGAAACATCTAAATATACATTTTTGTTACAGTCATCAAAACAAAAAAGTATTTACAAAAAAAAAATTAATAAAAATTCTTGCTGTCGTGTTGGTACATGGTATGTTACATACAAAATATTACTAAAATTGAACTAATAAAATAGAAAAGTCATGCTCATAAAAAATAGTTTAATAACAAAAACAGGGTCGAGTTGGAAACGGCCGAGATGGTATTCAAACTTAAATCATTTCTAGTCCAATTTTTTATACCCTGGTTTTATTCATAAAGATTTATTATACTTAGATTTAAAGAATGTTTTTTTCTTGTTACTCTTAATGTCAATGAAAAGAGATAGCTACAGATTTAATATCCGTTTTATCTAAAGTAGGTTTCTAAATAAACCAATACGCTTATGGGGGATAACTATAACCTGATTTTTGTTTAACCTGAAAGTCTTTTTAAATCTGAAATCTAAAAACTATAATAACGCAAAACAAAAACTAATCTAAAAATTAGCATTAAAACTCTTCTGGTTTTTTAAACTTTATGGAAGTCCCTTTATAGTTTAAGATAAACATAATTCACTTACATCTCCTGACTCAGCAACTTCCTATCCCTTAATGACGAAGCCATCCCAACGCTGAAGTTGTTCTCATCATCCCACTCCTCACAGGAATACTTTGGTTGACGGACACCGTTTACATTGCTGCCATGCCATACCACCTTTCGAGGCCTGGAAGTTTACAAAAACATACTGCTAGAAATATCAATATACGAAAATCCATTGCTAATACGTATTAAAATAAGTAAGATCGAATGAGACAATGACCAGCCCCCCTGGCCAAGTTACAGTTACGAACTCCATCTACAATCGCTCTAGAAAAAAAAATATGGGAACTGACATTCGATGGCGAAAAAACGCGCGATCAGAACTGTCAAATCTAAGGAATAGTGATAATAGAAAGAGGATAGTAACTATACGTCTGTCACTTCACTACCAGGCTTTGTGCTACCTTTGGTTATCATCGTCTTTGGTTCTACTGACGGTATTTTTAAAATAGCTGAACGCTGTCGAAATAACAAAACTCACCAATTGCGATCAGTCATCACATTTTTGCCATTAAAACTGTAAATATTGACGTTATTCATAAAAACTGCTTCCGATCCGTTGAATAAACTATTCCAGGAAGGGAAAAGTAGTTCTCCGTATAGATTTCTTACTGGCAGGTGGCGCTCTTTTGGCTCTACCAACGATATTGCGTCTTGAATTCTGAAACATTTCATTTATACTTCACATTATACTGTTATCAATATAGTTAAGGACTAAGAACTCATGGTTAAAGTTCTCAGATTATTGTATAAAGCCTCAAATAAAAGTTTGTACATTTAGGGCGTCTTGTTGTTAAATACGTTTTTTGAAATGTCTAAGCCTTGGAACTGACAAGGATAGATGTTTTCCAATAGTTAAAATAAAATTTACAGTCGTTGTGCATGTCGCTCGACCAGTGCCTAGTTACAAGTAGACAACCTTGTTTGTAGCTGTTTTAACAATGCTTAAATTCGTACCATGAACTTTAAAAACATTGTCATTTAATCACACTAATATTATAAAGGTGAAAGTTTGTGTTTGTGTAAGTGTGTAGGTATGTAAGTGCGAATGTTTGTAACTCCTTCACGCTCAAACGGCTGCACGGATTTTAATGAAATTTAATACGAGGATAGCTGAATCCTGAATTAACACATAGGCTACTTTTGATTTTAGTATTCCCACGGAAACGGGAACTACCGCGGGTAACACCGTGGGGCGCAGCCAGTTCCTAATAGGATGTGAGGAGACAACGCGGTAGACCCAGGAAAAGATGGCGAGACGACCTGGAAACATTTGAATCAAACTGGCAAACTGTTGCCTAGGAGCGCAAAGAGTGGAAGTTGAAGGGGGAGGCCTTTGCCCAGCAGTGGGACATTATAGGTAGCAAAAAAAAGATGTGAGCTCACCTGCTTGTCAAAAATGCCCTGAAGTTACCACCGTATTTCCAACTCAGTGCTTGCTGGTTGCATTCAAAATCAGCTGCGGTATGCCCGCTTGTTACCGTAGACTTCACTTTACCTGTTTGAGGCTCGTTCAAAGCGGCTATTCGGATCTATGAAATAAAAAATATTACTTTTACGGCGAAGTAAACTTAATTTACTTGAGCTAATTCACTATTTTATGCACAATACTCTTTAAGCACCCAAGCACCCAGATTCATAAAGTGTATTTGACCGAGTGGGATAGGATAGTTCACACCACGTAAAAAGAGCACTGAGGAAAAGTAGGGTGTATGTTTGCGCCTGTGTTCACTCGCTGACGAACCAATAGCACTCGCTAAGTCAATGTTATGAAGTGCTCCGCGTTACCTCTCCACCAATCATCGACCACTGCGCAGTTTGACAGCCAGCGCTCTTTTTACGTGGCGCGACCTCACTAAGTCTCTTGAGTTCTGCCTTAGAGGAAGACAGAAAATAATTGTTTAGAGGTGGCATGATTAAACTCACATAACTTCTTCCATTTAAAGGTCTGCTTGTTGTCGTTGTTGTGGTCGTTGATACCGTCGAATACATTCTCGGTGCGAGATTGAGTTGAGTTTCTCTTTTAGGGAAGACAGAACCCATCTGAAATGATAAAGTCAAAATAAAGTAAGTAAGTTCGTATGAGCAATTGGCCAACTCTGGTGACGGAGTTTTTAGTCCGCCTAAAGGCCTCCGTCATGGCTTAACGACTTTAAAAGCCGGGACCGACAATTTAACGAAGCACGGAAGCGCTCATCTGATAATGCCACTTGCGGTCACTCATCCAAGTAGTGATCGCTCAGAACGTTGCTTAAATTCAACGATCTATCAAGAACGCCTTAGCAAGCTTCGCCACGAGCGCTTCAAAGTCAAAATCAATTCCTACTTATTTAAATAATGTTGAAAGGCCAGTGCCAACATCATTTAAATAAGTGATAATTTCAGATTATTTTTATTATTTTTATAGGGCCTTTTGCCTTTCTGTATATCCAGATCATCCTAAGTCTGGAAGAAATTGCTCATAGCGATAAGACCGCCCATTGTACTTTTATAATATATTCTATATAAATATGTCAATTGTTTGATGTAATGTCCATGTAGTGTACAATAAAGTGATAATCTGTCTAGCTATCTATCTTAAGCTGCTTTTATCAGATTCTATTATGTTAAGCGATTATTATGGTTTTTACCCAAAGGGTAAAAATGGGACCCTATTACTCCGCTGACCGTCCATCTGTCTGTGTGTCTCATGAACCGTGATAGTTAGACAGTTGACATTTTCACAGATGATGTATTTCTGTTAAGTAAGTTTACGAAAGTACTCTCTAGTACCTACTAATTATTATCTCTAGCTTGCTTTCTAACACTGTATAAATCGTCTACTAAAGTTATTATAAGGCATAAGTTGGCTAAAGTAAATTATGTTTTCATTTAGTGCCTACATTTCTCTAACCTCAACATACCGCCAGCCGGATCGAACCCGCACCAACAAAACATCCTCCTGTATTATGTACGCGAGCGTCCCTAGAGGAGTGTTCGAAGTTCTCTGCAAGAGAAAATATTAATCACACTTCACACTATCACACTTCACACTAATATTATAAAGGCGAAAGGGTGTGTGTGTGTATGTAAGTGTGTTTGTTACTCTTTCACGCTCAAACAGCTGGACGGATTTGAATGAAATTTGGTACTAGGATTGCTTATACCCTGGATTAATGAATAGGCTACTTCCGATCCCGGTATTCCCACGGGAACGGGAACTATTCGCGGGGCGCAGCTAGTAATATATAAATAAACATATATAATTTAGGAAAAGTAGGAACATCCGGGTTCTCTAATTTTGATTCTGTTGTCATTATAGTGCGAATATTATGGAGATTTTGTAGAGTTCCTTGTATAAAAACAAAACCGAAAAAAAGTACAAACATAATCTCTATTTTTTACGAAAGTGTCGAAAGTGAATTAAGATGTGGTTTTATTTGATTTTTTTTAATCACAAGTGACATTTAATATTACGATAGATATTTTATTGACTATTTTTAAATGAGATAAAAAAGAAAGCACGTGTAAAACAGTTCTTCTTTGCTAATTTTGTCAGTTGACAAGGTTGAATTTTTGCAATATCTGTTGGAAGCTTTGTGTTAGCCTGCTCTTTTCAAGGACATGTATAAACAAAACATACAAAAACAATTATAAATTATTTAATATTAGAAGTAGTTGTAAAATAGAAGTTCTTACCGATGTTAGTGCAGTTCTACTTCTGAAAATAACGGTATTAACAGTATACGAATCGTCATTCTCCTCCGTACTCGTAAAACCTGAAAATAAATAATGAAAAGCCGATTAAATAACCTCTTATTTTAGTTAACTATACAACCATGTTCAATCATTTACACTGTATTGATTTTACAGTGTTCATAATATCAAAATAGAGTGCTAATTTTAGTTTATTTACAGAAACTAAACTACCTACTACATATTTACATAACTGTACAAAATACAATTAGAACCAGTTGAGCCACCTAAGGATCGTTACAAACGATCTATAAGTAGCTCCAAATCACTGCCAGATGAAAGGGTGCCCAAGACACTGGCAGCAGTGCTAATTAGTGTTAAAACTAAGTTGCTGTCGCTGTCATTTATGAGCAAATAATAATTCTATACCTACCATGTTCACAAATGGGTTAAAAAAATCATTACATTTGTTAAAAAAATCAGAACATTTATTGAGAAATCATAATTATTTGGAAATATAACTTACTAGAAAATGAAGTTCTCGATGAGTACAATGAACCAGGTTCTCCTTTTGGCCCGGTTATTGATAAACCGGATGGTCCCGGCGGGCCTGGTGGTCCCGGTGGCCCCGGGGGCCCAGCTGACCCACTCGTGGTGGCTCCGGGAGGGCCAGCTGTCCCGGGCTTTCCTGTCTTCCCGGGAATACCTGCTTCACCTCTGTCGCCTTTTTCACCTTTTGCCTGTAAGAACATGTATTATAAAATATAAAAGAAATACAAAATAACATAAACCTAGATAATTTAAATAAAAATAAAATACCAGTGAAGAATTTAACTATAACAAAGTAAACAAGTTAAATAATACAGTAAAATTACAGCAGAGTTGTCTAAAACAAATTAAAAAATATTGTGTATGGTATGATTTGAAAAAAGGTTAGGAAACGAAATAAATATGAATAGGTTCTTCAAATTGTAGTACCTACGGGGTCCATTGTCTAAAATAAGTAATTAAATAACATAATCAAGAAGAACTTACGTTTAATAAATCGTTTGAAATAGCACATTCTCCTTTGTCCCCTTTCAGTCCATCAGTACCATTCAGTCCAGGTGGTCCCATTGGTCCCTAAAAATAAAGAATGTGTATTACTTTAATGTGAGTGTGCTAATTTATGCATGTTTCTATGTATGTATGTGTAACAACACACTTTGTACAGTTCGTACAAACATATTAGGTACTTTGTTTAACATAAAAGACTCAAATTTTCTAACAAAATCAGTCGGATTAATGTTAAACTGAATTACCAAATATTAAAAAGCAACTATTGGTAAACGAGTATTAATGAGTAACTTATGCATCTGAAATTATATTACGAGTATATCATGTGTTATAAATATTTATTGTGTTTAGTAAGATGTTGGAAAATTATGCAAGTCAATTGTGCATTAATTTGTAATTTGTTTGCATTAAACAATTTAATAAAATAAATATATTCCTTACAATTAAACCAGGTTGCCCCGTGTCACCCTTCTTGCCAGCTGGCCCGGTAGACCCCGTTGCGCCTCTTGGTCCTTTATATCCATTTGGTCCACGAGGCCCTTTTATTCCTGGCACACCACGATCTCCTTTTGAACCCTAGAAAAAACAAACACTTGATTGAACTAATGAATTAATAAAAAAAATAGATTTTTTTCAATTGTCAAAATGACAAAATAATGTTAATCAGAATCTAATTATTACTTATCGGCTATACGGATCGGGATATTTAGTACCGTTTTAATCAACAAAATTTATTTTATTTGTAAATTTTAAAAAATCATCTTATAATAATGTCTTACGCAGGCCAGCTTACACGTCACTGTATTAAAAACTTACCGTTTCTTGAGTATTCGTTTATAAACTAACTATCAATAATATGATATTGTTAAGTTTGCCAACAAGACCTGGATGCGATCGGCTCAACACTGGAACGAGTGGCAGACATTGGAGGAGACCTACACCCCAGCAGTGCGTTGGCACTGAAAATGATGATGATGATGATGATCCATAATGATACTCTTCTTACCTTCATCAAAGCAATTTCCGAAGCTGGCACTTGACCAGGGGGACCTGGTTCCCCCTGTGACCCTTTATGTCCCCTGGGGCCTAATGGTCCAATGTCTCCTTTTAGCCCCCTTTCTCCTGCTGGTCCTATTTCACCATCTGTTCCATCTTTACCGGGTGTCCCTCGGTCACCTGTTAAACCTTGGTCACCTTTCTGGCCCTGTTAAAATGTAATTAATTCTTTTTATTTTTTTCAAGGTCGGTAACGGAAATAAAAATACTTAGTAATAATTTTTATCTAGAATATTATAAGAGTAAAAAATAGTTGGCGGGACTATCTCGTTACGTACGAAGGTGGTGAAACTCAGCAAAGGATAGAAACGATTGGAATAGTTTAGGGTAGACCTTTGCCCAAGAGCGGGACAAAATATAAAAAAAAAACAACTTAAAATATAAATTGCATCTAATTGAAGTAAATGAAATATAAATAATGATTTGAGAAACGACCAGTTTAGAAAATAAGTAAAAACTCTAGTAATAGCCGAATTCAGTTTAGTAAGTAGGTAATAATCAAGTGTCTACCAATGTACCTTTTCTCCATTTATCCCTGCTTCACCCTTTTGACCTTTTAGTTTTGCTACAATCAATGCGTCTGTAAAAAAAATTTCTTTCGTAAAATAAAACGGTATAATTGTTTCAGAATGGGTATCCTTTCTAAGTAAATCATTATTGTAATTGTTATTGTCATAATATTTAAAAATATGTTTTCACAAAAAACAATAGTACCTATTTGTACAGAAAAGGGCAGCAATAAACAAACTGTTCAAAACAGCAAAAGATCAAAGCCAAACCAAATATATAGATGAAATAACATACTTTCAATGAAATGTTTCACTTCAATGAATTTACGGTCAAATACGAGTACCTATGTAGAACACTATTAAGATACATTAAGACTAACCTCATTGTAATAATCATTTGTTAATTTGGTAAGGCTTTACAAAAGAGATGTATAAAGACAATTTCTTGTTCCGTTTCTCTGTCATTCACCATCTTAGAATTTACTCCTATTTATGAATGGATTGTATGAAGGATAAAGACTTTGAAAGGTAGGTACTTACAAAGTGAAACAAAATTTTATAATAAACCTTAATCTACAACAATAAAGCCTAAAGCCCCTTGAAATTCAATTTGCAGTGAAGCAAATCTGCTATCACAAAAAAATGTTCTGGGATTCAATCTACTTACGTTATTAGGTTTACGTGTCCAGAATGACTCGTTTGATATTGAAATTTATTCAGGTTATCTATCTGAACTAGAATAGAGGTCTAAATAAACAGTAAATTGTTTGGATGAGGGTTGAATTTTGTATCGGTTCAGTTATCGGGGATTTTTCTTTATTTTATCACGGTGATGATGATCAAAAACATGACCGAAACTAATATTTGATATTAAAATTGATTTTTAATATAGTTTGGATGATTTCAAATGTTTTTTGGGAACGTGACATTATTATGAAATCGCTAAGCAATTTATTTTAATGCTTGTGTTATAATAACCAGATGACTGATAAACTACATTATTTACATTTTTGTTTTTGTTGTAAATACAATAATAGGTAGGTATACATTATTATACCTACATATAAAACACCCAGACACGACACAATTATTCAACGATAATAAAACAATAAAACGATTTTTCAATAGATATCAATATATCAGTACCTACGTGGTGATTGGCAAACATCATGTTACTTTAAAAACATATTATAGTATGAACCTAAATAGGTACTTACCGACTTGAGGATCTAATTCCGGATCAAGCAAATCACTTATCTTCGCTGGCATCCCGGCTAAACCTGGCGAGCCTTTGTCACCTCGATCACCTTAAAAATTTACAGAACAATATTTTTTTTGGCTTTATACAGGAGCTACTTTTTTGACTTGACTTTGGCTTAGAAAGACCAACTACTTACCACAAAAAAAAAGAGTGTAATTTTTTGAGTTGTAAGTCGTGTAAAATGATTCGCGTAATTGCACTCGGTTTCATATTAAAGTCCTGATTTGTACCACACGGGACAGTTTAGTATGATAACGAAAGTAGCGTTAATTTCGTAACTCATTTTACGCGACTCACAGTACAAAAAAATTAAATAAATACATACAAAAAAAATAAACCACGCTTGTTTATCTTACCCTTAACTTTTTGTAATCATTTGAAGAGTAATTTTCTAAACAGTTAGCAAAAAAATATTTGTCAGTTGTAGATAAAATATTAACAATAATTTTAAAATACCTTTTTCGCCTGAGTTGCCCGGTTTTCCGTGATTTCCAGAAGCTCCAGGTAAGCCATCTTTACCCGCTTCTCCTCTTTCTCCTTTTTCACCTATAGGTCCCACCAAGCCTTTTTGACCCTGTAATTCATATGACGGTGACTTGGCCCGGCGCCGGGCCACATGGGAATAAAAAGTTTTAACTGGCCCGGTGATGTGTGTCATTTGGCCCGGTAAACACATCACCGGGCCAGTTAAAACTTTTTTTTCCCATGTGGCCCGGCGCCGGGCCAAGTCACCGGGCCAGATGGGATACACTCGGAATTTTATATACTTAAAATAAAACGACGATTCTTAGGTTGCTAACTGGTTCTAATTGTATTTTGTACAGTTATGTGAATATGTGGTTTAGTTTCTGTACTTAAATAAAACTAGCAAATCTTAAAATAGTTGTATGATATAAGTATCACAATGTTAAAATATTTCAAAAAATGAGAAACTCTCGTGTAGAATAAGTAACCACATTAATGACTACCTACACTATAGGATAGTTTTTTTAATGGGTTTCTTCAGTAAAGGGAAATCCAAAACTGTAGAAGATTAGAGAGAAACTACTTACCATAAAGAACCATTTGATATTTTTTTGTAGACAATTGTTAATATTTTGGTCAAGCATGAGTTGTTCATTAAAATTAGTCATTTTGATAATAAGATATTTTAATGTAAAACTCTATTTTATATAAGGATTATTTTATTATATCGGAAAAAGATCAGAACAGCTGAAGTTAGTCATATTTAATAAAATATTTTCTCAATTAATATTGTATTTCTCTATTTGGAATTAAGGCTCCTTAAAATGTGGTAATAGTTAGATAAAACATTTCTTACCTGATCACCCTTTTCACCCCTTTCACCTTTTTCCCCTACTTCACCCTTTACACCTTTAGTTCCTTCTACTCCCACTGGCCCCGGTGGTCCAACAGGCCCCGGATCTCCTCTCACTCCGGGTATAAACACCTGTCTTCTGTTTTTCTCTTCTTCTGTTTCCTATCAAAATACTTTCTGATAAATGTTTTTGTATACCTAATTTTTGCCGTTTTTAATAATTCCGTGGATAGTTGTGAAAAATCTATTATTATAAAAAAATATAGTTCAAAAAACAATTTGCCATTGACAATAATAACATCACAAGGTTTTTCATCACCGTTTTGAGCAATTGTTAAATTTTCTGATACTAAATTTCTTGAAGCTAGACCATCGGTGAAAGTTTATCAACTACTTACACACACAATCATAAACCAACTAGATACGGTACGATGAAAATGTACATTTTACCTAGACACTCACCACATAAATTGGTCCAGGAAGTCCTCTTGGTCCTTGGGGCCCCTGAGTTCCAATTGGTCCAGGTTTGCCATCATTACCCGGATCTCCTTTTAGACCCTGTATGCCATCTGTGCCCGGCTTACCCTCGTCTCCCTTTTCGCCAATATCACCTTTAAGTCCCTTTGGCCCTCGTTCACCTTGAGGACCTATGTTTCCCTTTAGCATAATAAAAGTTATATGAGTTTTATGGGAAATCATTATAGTTTTATATTTTATTTTATAGTGTTAAACACTTGGTATTTCGGGAGGATAAATACAAATTAGGAACAGATAAAGTAGTGTATAATTTGTATGTGTAGTTTGTTTTGTGTATAATTCCTGTCAGCCAATAGAAACAAAGAAAAATCATTTATTTTGGTAGGACCTCAAGGATCACTTCAGTTTCGTCTTACATGCTAGGTGATTCTAATGCCTGTTCCAACGCGACTCCCTACACCAGGGAAAGTATCAGGCAAGAACCTGGTGTTGTGGGCCCAGCTTTTTTCAAAGCGATCCCTTAACAATCTAAATAGTCAAGCTTCAGTGGAAAGCCAGTCAGATAAAGTAAGGCATGTCGGCTCTCTTATTTTGTTAAATCCCTATAATATAGCTACCGTTAGACCAGGAGCACCAGGAGGGCCATCTTCTCCTCTCGGCCCTAGTTCCCCAGCTGGACCCCTCATTTCGGGCATTGACCGTAGCAGGGTCGAAACTGTATTTTCTGAACACTCACACTTCTGAAAATAACAATAATAACATTAAAAAAAAACAAAAAATTGTAATAAAAATAAAAAATCTTGTTTATTGCACCGAATTTGATAGTGACAATTGTTTTAATCTTATATCAATACTTTTAGTAATACTGTTTGACTCAAATTGAAATTTCAGTTCTACTTAAACTTACAAAAACAAAAAAAAACGAATATTTAAACAAGAAATTTTAATGTTGAACTTACTCCTTCCTCGCCTCGTTTGCCTGGTGGTCCTACGGGACCCTGTAGTCCTACTGAACCCATATTACCTGGTTCACCTTTTACTGCCTCACCTAGTTCACCCTATAAACATAAAATCTTTTAAAATATATTAGGTATGTTGTACGTTTTGTTGAGTTTTTCAGTTTTTTTTAATATTTTGACATTATAAATAACAGACGGGAAATACCCACGAAAAAATATCGTCGACACTCACAGACAACGTAGTAGGTAAGTACCTACGACGAGCAGCATGTTCATCTAGTTATGAGGTGCTCGCCTAAGTCTCACCTCACACTGTTTTTTACTTGAGTAATTTCCTTACTATATTATATAGAACAACTCTCAAGAAGTTTTAAAAGTGCAAAATTATTATACTTACTTTGATACCTGCATCGCCTTTAGCACCCTTTTCACCTTTTAGTCCTCTTTCACCCTGTATCCCAGGACTTCCTGTGTCACCTTTATCACCTTTTACTGATTCTGTTTAATCAGACGTAATCAATATTAATAAAGTAGGTTAGTATTTATTTTTCTACAAAATTCAATGAGTAGGTATATATGAATGTACACTTGATACTTTTTTAATATTTTTGAAAGATCGAAATAGTCGTTAAAATAACACATAGAAAATTACTCACTTAAATAACGTGGAAATCTTCGCGGTCGCCGGAGAAACCCAGATCTGGGTATGAGACCCAGATGAAGATTCTCCGGATAAATTGAAACATTGTCGGTATCTATATCGACGATATTTTAGCGTTATTAAATATTTCCGTGTGTTATTATAATGTCCTGTATATTTGTACAACTCACGATAATATTGAAAGTCAAATTATTGTAATATTGTCAAGCGTAATTTTATTGAGCTCACTGCCATTCTCTTTGACATCTACACTAATCTACCTACACCATGTGCGTCAAAGGTACTCATTAGTATCACCATTGTCAGCTTATATACCCACTGCTGTGCATTACCCAACTTCCCTAACCGCCAAACAACTATATTTTGGGCCTTTTGCATCCAGGCAGGTCTTACCCTGAACCTATTAAATGTGTTAAAACTATAATTATTGTAATAACATTGAACATTTCTTATTGTCACCTTTGTCTTTATCTTCTTCTAAGTCATAGTCCGGTGGTGTTGCATCTAAAAAGAAAAGAATAGGTAAAATAACAGCACATTTAAAAACATTACAGTAAAATATAACTATATATTTACCTCCTAAATCACCCCGTCCTGGTTCCCCAAGCTGATAAAAATAACAAACAATAAATAAACAATGTCAAATGATATAAATATAAACCCAGTTAATTTGTATTTTGTTAATATACAAAAGTTTAAAACATTAATTACATTGCTATAAGCAAAAGCCAATCGATAGTGGAAATAAAGCCGGATGCCAATTGAGACCAATAAGACACACTGTCCACTAAAGCGTCACTTGATAGACATACACAGACAACGTCTCGCGCTTGTATAACGCATCTGTACCAACGTGTATGCGGCAGAAAGTATGTACAAAACGATTGCGGTAGCGGAAAATATTTTCACATTTTTCGTAATAAATTAACCGTCGCACGTCGGTGTAACAGTTTTGCAGCTATGTAAGAAACTCAATTTCTACTAAATCTAAGAAAGAAGTTGCTCATGTTGATGGTAACTAACTAACACAAGCTGAAAATTGGCACTCCTAAAACTAAAAACTAAAATTAGTTAATAGTTTTGTGTGCAGGGATCTTGATTAGAGTAAACCATACGCGAAATGCTGTCATGCAACTTACAGGTTTTTTACTAAATCGCTGCCGCTTACTATTTTTGTACTAAAGGCGCACAAGCTACTGTTTAGTACAACTTCCACAAACGTTTAAAATTAGAAGTTAAAATATTTTAGATATAAAAAATAAGTACAACGCTTCAGTTTACTGTGGTCTTCATACAAGGTGTACACCTAATAGAACACCATTTGTAAATAATAATTTTGATTCCACTTACTGTTAGAGATTCTGGTGGTATATCTCCCTAGAAAATAATTTTCCTTGTTAAAAAGCCAATTAATTCGTGAAATTCCACATTAGTAAGTAAATTGAAAATTAATTTGAAAAGAGTTTTACCTTACATCTATCTAGAGTTGTTAAAAAATATTTTGAATCAACATTAATTGGTATTGCGATGTTTATTTTGAACTTAAAAATGAATCATTAACTTTTATTATTTCATTAACAAACTTATATTTGTACTAATGATAATAATTACTATATCACTTACATCTTCGGGTATTGTTTCTTCAATGTAATCTGTCTATGGAAGAAATAATTGATTTTGTTAAATACAAGGCTTAGATAGCTTAAAATATAATTTAGTGTTTACAGTTATGCATCATATTTGCTAATCAATAATGTTCATCATAATATAAATATATTATCTTCTGTAAAATGTAACAAATATGAAACATAATTTCTTATACATAAATTAATTTAAAGTTATTCACGTTCTGTTATAATAGTGTGTTAAAAATAGTACATTAAAATAAAATACACCGATAGAATATATAAAGAACGTAGAACCAAAATATAGACGAGTTCGAAATTATATACATAAAAAAAAATTATTATTATTCTTAATATTTCCCCAATTTTGTTCCAAAAAGTTGTTCATAGTTCCAACAATAATGTATTAATGTATGTTTTAGATGAAAAGTCAAATGTAGTAATAACAAATATCAAATTCCCAACAACTGTATCAATTGTGAAGGAACTACGAGATTAAATTTTAATAGCCAAATATGTTTTGCCCAAGATTTTTATAAGAAAAGCGACAAAGATAGCTGCAAAGGAAGCGACATTGCAAAAGTTGTAATATAAAAATATACTAACTAAATCACGTAAAATTGAGTCCTGAAAAATATAAATGATAAATTAAAAAAAATACAATAATAAGAACCTATTTTATTTGTCACCAATACAAAAAAATATAAATGCGGTTATTAACAGAAGATTGTTAAATTGTGTTTCCTGTTAAAATGACTATAAATAAAAATATTTTGTAATAAATACAAGAAATTGAAATCCTTCAAAATCAAAGTTCATTTAAATTCAATCATAAATTATATTATAACAGTACTTACATCACAGAGCGTGTTTATTAAGGATTCGTCAGCCTCAGAATGGATTTTAATTTTATCTATAGCACCCTGAAACAAACAAATTAAATGGTTAAAATAATATTAAAAACCTTAACACAAAAGCACATGTTCTAAAATATTTTTTTACAACCTATATTTTTTTCACGCAATGTATTTTTGTAATTAGCAAATATTTTGAGATCAAATAGTTCCTTAACTTTGGGTACCTACGTACTATAATACCAACGCATAAAAAAATTAAAAATATCGCCCAATAACTTTATCGCAGAGACATTTTCCAACAACCCGTTTTGTTCGGCCGGAAGATTAAAAAGTGTAGCGGGTTGCACTTTCTGAGGATATGAAGCGAGGTTTTAATAAAACTGATGCCGAAAATTTACCGCACGTCGACAGAGCTGAAGTCATGACGTTATGATTTTTTTTATTTTCAAGAAAAACAATATCACAATCCGGCCTCTTGAAATTTTATACTGAATTCACAAGATTTTTCAAGTAAAATGGATACCTCAATTTTGTAAGAAATATTATTCCCTATTACAAAACACCGTTTTTGACAGTTTTCTGTAGAATAGTGAAGTGGTCCAAAATAAAATACTTAAAATTCAAATTAAAAATAAAAATGTTAGAAGGTATATATCTAAGAAACGTTTGTAATCATCATTATCAATAAATATTAAGGTTATTAAAGTTCTTTACTGTGCGTATGTACGTAGTATCCTCGAGTACTGTTCTCAAATTTGGAATCCTCAGTATGATGTTTACATAAATAGGCTAGAGTCCATTCAGCGCAGGTTTATGAGATTCCTTCAGTTCAAATGTAGAAGCTATGACCCTACCTACGAAGCAAGATGTAGGCGACACCACATATTGCCGCTCAGAATGAGAAGAACAATTTCCGACATCTCTACTACTGTTAAAATAGCTCAATCTTTAATTGATTCCCCACATCTTCTCTCTCTGATTAGATTGCGAGTCCCAACAAGAAGTGTAAGAATACCATTTCTATCCCTATACGTGCCTCACTGTGGCACAAATTATCGCCAAAATTCGTTCTTTATTCGATCGGCAAATAGCTTTAATGAACTGGTTGGCATTCCAGAGTTAGATCTTTTCAACTCAAAACCGTCTACTTTTACAAACATTATTTCAAGGCGTTGGTTTGAGCTGGATCTTGATGATTGTGATTGATATATCTATGAAAGGTTTAAGTTAGTAAATTAGCTTAGAATTGGGTAACTCTCTTTTGAAATATTTATTTTATGTTTAACAAGTTTCTTAGTTGCTATATGCGAAAACATGTTAATTGGTTTTTAGTTTACTTTAATTGTTTTATAACCAGGCTGTAAAACTGTTTGTTTTCCGAATAAATAAAATAAAATAAAAAAATAAAAAATTATGAAATACTAAAAGTAATCGCATTATGCCCTCTGGATAGATTTAAAGACGACAAGATAAACACTTATTATATTATCCGTTATAGTTTTTGTTTCAAGCGTCTAAATTATATAGTACCAAACAGTAGCCTCCTAATAAAATCAAGAATAATTATGTTAAATCTATGTTGATGTGGAATATACATAAAGAGGAATATTTAATAATGCCAACTAAATATAAGGTACATACTCCGAAAATCACAAGCATTTACTAGTTGACTACGAAATTAAGCACTAATATTCACCTACCACGGAATGCCTAATTTTGCTGGAGAAGTTTAGGCGGCATTTACACAGAAAACAAATTGTCAGTGACTGGGATTTTCATAAAACTGTTGTGGCAAAAAAATTACAAGGCGTAATATTATTAATTTATTTTACGAATGGCCTACATATTCTATTTAATTCGCCATTCCAAAAGAGTTCAATTTAAATTTAAAATGAATCATAAGTTTGATATGAGAGATAATGTTAGCAAATGCTTTCTGATGCAGGCTTTTAGTTTTTTTTTAATTATTGCAGGCTGTTTTGTCGTAAAATTGCACCGGTATTCATTGTCAATATAAATTCAACCTTAACTCTACTATATTTACGTTGACAGTCGCAGCTTGCATGCGACACGACTAAATACATTAGACGAACTGACAGAACTCGCTGCCGTACTAAAACAGTCGCACCGCAGTTTGATTTCAAACGGATTTGAGCGCACCTAGACTAGTCCTCGATTTGGTAAGGGATGTTACTGTCATAGATTTACGAAGATTCTGCACAGGATATTATTATTTATTATTCTTACGCTTCTTAAGTCGTCAAACCATGACGGAGGCTTTTAGACGGCCCAAAAACTCCACATTCATGCGCACATACTTTGATTTGCGTACATTACTATTCGATTTTCACACCCCAATGTGAGTAATATTTTAAGTCTTACGTTTTCATACTATGAATCCATAAACAGCTCTAATACAGGGGCCTGTCATATCGAATAGTAATGTCATGAGATGTCTTGTCACTTGTTGTATTTTTAACTGTCTACTTTAGCTGTTAGTTTTCCTAATAATAAATAAATACTTACCTAAATAATTTTTTTAGGCTTATCACAAAAATAACTTGATTCCTATCTGATTATATCTTATCTACCTGTTAATAACAATTTACACGAACAAAACGACATGAATAGGTTATTTATTTTGTCACTTCCAAATTATTTCAATCACATCCGCTAAAGAATACCGAATATTTATCACAAATTGTCATTCAAATAGCCCACCATGTTTTGCCAAGATGTATTTGCAAAAAGTCTACGTGTGCGATTTATAAAATGAGCTAAGCTTGTTTTTGTTGGAACAAGCCCTATCAGATTGTAATAAAAGTTTTATGGTTTCCTATTATGTAGATGGTACAATATCATTTGGAATACTAATGACAAACCTAGAATTATTATGTTTAAACTTTGGATTGGATTGTTCATTTCTGTTTAGATTTTTAGGAAACAAAAAAAATTATCATGAAAAGTACCAAATAATGTATTGTAGAAAATTTATGATTTTATAGCAATAATTATCCCTAAAATTTGAAAATATAAAACAACAGGTATGTTTTTTTTAATTTTTGTCACAGGTAGTTTTTTCTTTAAAATTATTCTATTTGGTTTCATTAGATATTGCTTAAATTGAGTTTGCTGTTTTTTTGATAGATTGAAATAGCGCATCCAAATATTAAGAACTTCACGTAGAGGAAGCAGATCCGAAGCAGCTGTGAAGTTATGACGCAACGGATATTACCAACTGAACGAAAGCCGCGAATCCTGGACCATCCACCACTATCTGGTGACGAAATAGGTTCTGAAACAGGCTATAGATATAAGTTATGATTACTAGGATACTGCCAAGTCAGAAGTACCCTAAACCGGAGAGCGTGTATGAATGTAATGAGAGTGAATGAGGCGAAAGAGGTGTTTCAGACTTGTAGCAAGTGGAGATCCGTGGTCTCTGCCTAGGAGGCGTGATTTTATGTATGTATGTATTAAATACTGCAAAATTATACGACTTGAACTTTATAAACCGACTGCAGCAGCTCCCCCAGCCAAGTTAAACTAGTAGTTTGTCCCGAATTGAGATCTCGCGCGCAAGAACTCTGGAAACAAACTAAAAGAAAAATTTCACCTAAACTTCAAAAACTCCTGTAAACTTGCTTAAAACAAATTTTAACTACGAAAACATCATAACTCTTAAGAAATGGTAAGTAGGTCAAGTTATAACTGCCTATTTTGAATTTTTGTAACATATTTAAAAAACTATACAACTATACATATCAACGCGCAGCCAATCTTAGTACAAGTCTATTGTTTGAGAACACGATTTTTAGACTTAGGACGGCACTACAACTTATAATTGTAATTAAGTAGGTTATCATTTTCAGATACAAGGCTTTGACGGTAAACGAATTTAGCAATTAATTTTGTGTTGTACAAGAAGCCCTAATTAGATTTAATTATACTGAAGCTCAAAAGCTAAGATTTGTAACAACCCTGTGAAGGAAATCTCAGCTTTTAAACTTTTTCAACGTGGGCAATATACTAAGAATATTTTCTGTTAAAAAGTAAAATTTCAACTTTAAGGAGGGAATTTGAATTTTGTAGTTACAAAATTAAATAATATGTAAAACTAAATAGTTTCAAATGAACGTTGTTGTTTTAAAACGCGAGCAATATCATTGATCATTGACGAAAAGGTTTTGGCATTTCTATGTTTTAGATTCGCTAGTAGTTTGCGACAGTTTGTATGTAGCTTGAAATTCTAGTCATCAAAGGCATTCAGGTCGATGCCTTTGTTTTGCGCCCACGACGATTAACTTTAATTTAAACTTTCCTACATCCAGAAATATAGTGCGGTGCGGCAACAGTACGGCACTGTTGCCACTCCCCGCACTTTGTATGAAAACAAACGACCGTCCGTCGAACGTCCGTGCGAAATACGACAAACGCACCGTTTCGGCGCGGCAGCCGTCCGACACAAAACGTCTAGTTTGCTAACACACGTTCTTTCAAATTTATCATACTAAATCATCTTTTGTTTTTTCTTATCAGTGGATTAGGTATAGCTGATGCCGCACCGCACCTAAAATTTGTCACAACAAAAGAAAAATTCTAAACGTTTCTGTAAATTGTGCAAAGAAAAGACAACACTGAGAAACGAGGTATTCAAAATGTCTAGGTGGTGATGTATGCCTCAAATATATGGCTTTACTTTTTGTTACTTTCACCATGACAAAACGTGGAGTAGCAATTTACAATTTTGTCAGACTTACTTGCGTATTCTTGTTGAGATTCGAGCATAATCATGAAATTACTTTTGAAAATGCGCAGTTAGAAGCTTATGTTGTTAAATAAAACACTTTTAAGATCTCTTGTTATATTTTTAGTAGACTAGTAAAGCCGTTTGGTAAATTTTGTTTAAGATACATTTTATCTTCATAAATATATTATCAAATAAAAAAAAACGGCATCTCGGTATTAAAGCATTTAAATCGACTATAGTTGGAATTATTCTAGTTAACCATTTAGTAAGAAATAAAAGTCGTATTTGTTTATGCTTTGGATATTTTCTTGAAACAGACGTACCTACTCGTATGTCGGCATTTGATATTAAGAATGAGTTCTTAAGGCCACTTAGGCGAAGTCTGAAACCGTAGAGTCATTAGAAGTCACGAACCCACAATCCGAAGCATGGAAGTGCTTTAGCTGACTCATTGTAAAGGATACAATGAGTCTATTGCGTTTCATTCTGTATCAACTGAACAAAAAATCACACTTATATTATAAAGGTGAAAGTTTGTGTGATCCAAGGGGATCTCCCCTGAATCGTGCGTTAAGGAAACGTCACGCGAGTCTACAGGGTTATTCATTATTAGCTACAAATATTCAGGAATTAGGTTCAACAAATAAAATAAAAAATATTTATGAAATGATTTTTTTAAGTTTTGTTACGAAAATCCCGAGAAAATCGATGAAGATTATCCTTTCGAATCAATGGCGCGATGTTACATCTAATAGTCCATTTCTGAGGTGATATGCGACCTCCGCACCGCAACGCATACGATCTCCATAGTGTTGTCATTAAAAAAAAGAAAAAAAAAGGTGTCAACTGTCATACTTTGTTATTATTTGTTATTATAGTTATTATTTTTCCTGAATCGCCTAAACGGAACTACCTATTTGGAGTTTCTTCAAGGAGACCTGCAGTGTATCCAGGAGGTGCCATTGGTAGCGCGCAGGCAGATGTCTTTCAGCATGACGGGACCCGTCCACTATGCGCGCAGAGTGCGCGAGCACCTTGGGGATGTGGACGGCGAGCGGTGGATCGGGCGTGGAGGCCCAGTCGCATGGCCTGCACGGTCACCTGAGCTGACGCCGCTGGACTTTAATGTGTGGGGTTGTGCAAAAGCCTTAGTGTATGGAAGTGACGGCCACACAATATCGAATGTCGACAAACTAAAAACGCAAATAGTGAACGCATTCGATGTTAAGGAGAGGTGAAAGAGACACGATGGTTCGAGTGCGTGAACAGTGTTTTCGCAGAGCTCGTCTTTGCATTCGAGAGCAAGGTGGACATGTGGAACAATTATTGTGAATAAATCAGTAACTGTGTTGTAAATATCCGTGTAAATACTATGTGTAAATATCAATGAACTGACTTTTACTTTTACCTACGTATCTGCCTACTACGCACCTACCTACCTAACCAAATTATTTAATTACATGAATAGGTAGGTAATCAAATAGTAATAATGAAAATTATGTGATTGCAAACTAAGTTACAAAGTATTTTGCGAACTACCTAGGTAGACTGGTAGGTATGTAAGTAGGTAATTAATAGGTAAGTAACTAGTCAATGCTTTTTTGTCAGTCCAAAGTCTGATTAAAGTGTGATGGAAAGTCTAAATTTAGATTAGAAAAATCACTAAGGTCAATGACATGTAGACAGGCTTCAGCTGTCATCCAATATGGTCATTGTGGGTAAAAGGTTGGCGACGATAGGTCATCGTCTTCGTGGCAATAATTATGCAATATGTCGTAAAGAAAGTAATAAAAATAAAATTTTGATACAAAAACTCAAATCAGTTTAGGAATTAAATTGATTCGGCCAAACAAATATTCACAACCCAAAAATTACGCCCTGTAATTATTTGTAGCTAATAATGAATAACCCTGTATAGTGCGCTGGTCCATAGTGCCAAAATATCAGAAATCCACAATTCATGGTTTATGTTCTTCTCTTCTATTTTTATGTTTTAAAAAAATACACCAAAAATAACTATAGTACATATTTTCTTCTCCTTACAAAACATTCACGCGTGGAAATCTACGGGAAATACGCTTGCAAATTAGCCGGTACTTCACGCTTGGCTGGGCCTTTAGGATATGCCTAGGAATATTCAAATCGATACTCGCCAAGGGATTTGTATGTAAATAAAAAGGTGTGATCGTGATTTATACCTCGCTTCAGTAAAGTCATACAAGCTTACGCCAGCGGCTTCTCTCGCGTGCTACGCTTTATACGCCATACACCAATAGAGGCGCTTTGCATCAAGACTGTATGCCCAAAGTGCGGTAAACATATTACCTCGTCTTTAGATATTTTAGATCCTATGAAGATATCTAAGGGGTAGTCAGATATTTACTATTACATATTTAGTACACAATGTCCATTTATGAAGTAAAAATTCCAAACGTGAAAGGGTACAAGCCTATCGATGAGATCAAACTAATCATGATGTTGTTTTTTTTTTCATCGTAGTTCCTCCAATCGATCTGGATTATTATAATATTATTCTCCTGGACGATCTCGACACCCTTGAAGGAGATTGGTGAGAAGTTTCGAAGGACATCGGTGGTTGGAGAGATATCGGGGAGAACTTTACCCAGCAGTGGGACGATATGTTGATAAAAAAAAAGTATAGAGTTCGTGATTCTTTGAACATTTGAACATTAATTTTTAGATACATTAAATCCATTGATGCATGTCCTGATTCGAACCTATGACCTTCGGGAAAGTCGAGCACAGCTCTATTTTGTATAGTGCATCCAAAACACTAAAAAGTCAATATTTCATCATGACACCTTTCATACACCATCCATATCCATCTTGGATCCCGGCTATTTTACAAACTGTTATTAATGACTGTAGGGAAAGCCATTTTTAAAACATGCATCCATTTAATATGTGTTTGTTTTTGTTTAAATTTTTCACACTTCCTCTGCTAGTTAAATAAAAATTTTCGAAGCGGATATTGTAGTAATTGGTTAAGTTCATTAATCCAAAATGTACTTCTAGCGCTTTTAATACCAGAGTTGACCATTTCAAACGAATTTATTTTTAATTCTAAGATAAGTTCGTTTGAACCCTATTACAAATTATAAAGGCGAAAGTTTATTAAATGCGTGGATGTTTGTTCCCCTTTCACGCAGAAGCTACTGAACGAATTTGGCTGAAACTTTGGAATATACATAGAATAACCTAGACTAGACTAACACATCAGCTACTTTTTAACCAGGTACGATCTAATTAGGAAGACCTGTTTGAAACACAAAATAAGCGGGTTTTTATTCCCGCCGCAAAGCAAACGATTGTTTCGTGTCTGGGTGTTCTGGAGTCTCGTAAAAAACTTTATGCAAAATGCGAAACTTTAAATTTTTGCTCAGATTTATAAAGAAAAATTCTTCTTTATCATAAAATCCTTTTTAGACTCAAGTAAAGGTGTAGCGTGCTCACCTATCACAAGTTGCCTTACTCCGATCGACACAGCTGAAACGAAAGCAACTTTGAAATACTTATAGAGAATAGACCCGGCACTGTTTTTAGCTGTTATTTACAAAAGCGCGCGCCCCAATTTTATATTGTATTCCATACAATAGAATCCAAGTAATTTGTTATGTGAAAAACCTCTTAATGTTACAGCATATCAGATTCTACAGCACTTAAGCGATTATTTCGATAAATGTCCCAGTAAAACTGAAAATATTATATCTTGCTGGTTTAACTTCACTATAACAACGATCTGTGCACTTTTATTGGTTTGGATTTTTAATATAAGTAATTTTTTTAAATCAGCTGTTTTGAAATTATAATTTGAAATGGCATTTATGAAATACTGATTGCGACTGACGAATTAGAGCGAAGTGAAAGAAGAAGACAAGGAAAGCAGAACATCAGATAAAAATAATAATGCTAAGAAAAGAGACAAAAACAGTTTACGAATGACAGTCTAAATACAAAATGCGATTGAATTTAGATTAGGATCAGCTATGCGATCTTAAAGTACGCAACGAGGCAAGAGGAAGTTTCAACAAGTTAAACAGAGATTAAAACTTTAAAAGTAATTCTATGCAAAACTCAGCTCAACGTTTCCTTTACAAAGGTTTAAAAATATTTTTTAGAACACAAAGAATTTATTAATAAAACTTGCGAACAGAAGACTCAATCACATTCCCTACATTTAAAATACAAGTTATCTGTTATAAAATACTGGGGGTAAAGGCGAGCATATGGCGCCCTTTTAAAGGCGTTTCGCTCTGTATGTACTCGTATCTTATCTGTAGAACCGTGTTTGCCAATTGTATTAGTACCTAGACTTTCGTTGCGAAGGTTGTGGGTTCAAGTCAGGCCGAGTATTCATGGAATTTTCGTTTTGAAAAAATTCTATACGCATTAGCCCGAGCTCTACACGAGGTTAAGGAAAACATCGTAAGGAAACCAGCAGTTAGCTCTCTAATAGCGTCGATAGGCTTCCAAAAAAAAAAAAAAATCTGTATAAAATTTTAACTTCTGCCAAATGTAGGTATGTAATGTACCAAATATGTATTTTGACTTACCTCTGACTATCCCGACATCTAAAAATGACTAAAATGATCTGAAATAATTTGTCTACCGCACGTTGGGATTACAGTTGTATCTTAATTGTACAGTAAAAACACACTTGTTATTTTAAGCGAATAGAAAGCCCCAGTTTATGGTTCTTCTGAAATTAAAATCAACATGAATATTGTAGAAGTTTTTAACTAGTAAGCCAACAAATGAAAGTAAACTAATATTTTAGTAACTTTCTGTTTGATCAAAAATCTATGTAATTAAATTGAATCTTGATTTTGGACCGATATAAATATTTTGTGATTTAACAATTTACTTGTTTAATGTACTAGCCTTAAATCGTCGTATCCTACGAATAAGGAAACAGACGCCACTGTCACCTTTTATTTTTTTTGCATTTTTGGAATCTTCACTATCATTTACATCTAATCAGTTCAAAAAAAGTTCAAAAATAAATTTATTTCAATAAGTTATTAAAGTTTTAAAATTCGGTTACAATTACATTGCTGAATTTCTCTCGGCGAATACGGAAACAAACGCTCTGGTAGCTGTGTTCCACGCGCAAAATCGAATGCGACGGGCGGAGCACGGTGATAAACGCAACTGTCGCTTTACTCGTCCAAGATTACCGTGGAGTGCGGACATGCGTGAGTGGAGTATCATGAATTTACAATGAAGCGAGCTCATAAGTTATTATTTTTACAAGCTTTTATTTAGTTTCACCTGTCCCGATGTTTGTTATCAAATCTTGCAAATTAAATTGAATCCACTTCCCGGTAACTGATTGAGCTGAAATTTTGCATACACGTGTAAATCGCGTGACAATGCAATATTATGATGAGATGGTGCTGATTTGATAATGGAGCTGGAAGGTGAAGGTGGGCAAAGGAACTTCGCCATGAAACGACCCAACCTCATCGAGTTTGGGCTCATTTGAATCGTCTTGACGAGTAGTTTGTCTTTCAAGGATCTGATGATGGAGCTGGATGGTGGTCATAGGAACTATGTAATGAAACGACGCAACACCATCGAATTTCGGCTCATTTGTTTCGACTTGGCGAGTATTTTACTTTTAGATGATTACCAGGGTCTGATCTGATGATGGAACTGGAAGGTGGTCATAGGAACTCTGTAATGAAACGACGCAACTCCATCGAGTTACGGCTCGTTTGTTTCGTCTTGGCGAGTATTTTATTTTTAGATGGTTACCAGGGTCTGATCTGATGATGGAACTGGAAGGTGGTCATAGGAACTCTATAATGAAACGACGCAACTCCATCGAGTTACGGCTCGTTTGTTTCGTCTTGGCGAGTATTTTATTTTTAGATGGTTACCAGGGTCTGATCTGATGATGGAACTGGAAGGTGGTCATAGGAGCTCTGTAATGAAACGACGCAACTCCATCGAGTTACGGCTTGTTTGTTTCGTCTTGGCGAGTATTTTATTTTTAGATGGCTACCAGGGTCTGATCTGATGATGGAACTAGAAGGTGGTCATAGGAACTCAAAGAAACTACACAACCCCATCGAGTTTCAGCTTATTTGATTGGTCTTGACGAGTACCTACCTACTTTGGTGCTGGATTTTTAAAAGTATAGTTCTCTTTATTAAATCTTGTTTCTAAAAAGTTTTTAATAGGCTTGTTTAAGGCATATGCGTCATGTGACACTTAATTTTGCATAAATGGTGCTTATAGAAAAGGCTGACTGATGGCCGGTTGCTAATCTATGGTCTCAGAGTAAAATTTACTTGCGAAATATTAAAGAAGCTTTCATGAAGCGAGCGCAACGAGCTTTTTAAAGCTTAAAGACATTTTATTTAGAATAAATGTGTCATGTGACACTTGATTTAGCTTACGGTGTTCTTAAAAAAAGCTAACTTGCTGTGCTCTTTTTATAATGGTCTAACACAGTTCAATTTGCTTGCACAATATTCAAAAAGCTACCGTGCAAGTTTCTTAGACATTACCCGATTTGTTTTAAGACAAATGCGTAGTGTGACACTTGATTTTGCTTACTGTGTTCTTAGAGGTTGACTTTTGGTCGGTTTCTATTATAATTATGGTCTGACACAGTTCAATTTGCTTGCAAAATATTCAAGAAGCTACAGTGCGAGCGAAGCTACCTTACGAGCTAAGCGTTCTTCGAACCAAGAGAGCGCAGCGAGCAGATTTTTTTTTAATACAATTGCATCATGATGTAACACTTGATTTTACTTAATATGGTGCTTATAGAAAAGGCTGACTGCTGGTAGGTTCCTTTTAACTGTGTCAGACCATAGAGTCTGACACAGTTAAATTTGCTGGCAAACTATCCAAAAGTTACCGTGCGAGAAAAGTGAGCTTTGAACCAAGCGAGCGCAGCAAGATTCATAGATCGAACTTTTTTAGGACAGATGCGTCATGTGACACTTGATTTTGCTTATGATGCTTGTTGTTGTGGCTGGCTGTTGGTCGGTTTCTATTCTATGGTCTGAAACATTTAAATTTTCTTGCAATAAAATATTTAAGCTGACTTCGAATCAAATGAATCATGTCAGCGTAGAGAGCTTTTTATACTTGAACGCTTAAACTTTGACACCGCATTTCACCTTTTTTAATAGGTTTGTCGAAGAACTCCGAAACAATGTTTGTGTCGATTTATTTTGTACTGGCTTACACACCTGCGGATTCGCTCGCTTCGGTACCCACCTTGATAAAATATAGCCTATGAAAAAATATGTATATAAATATGTATATAAAATATGTATATTCGGAATGTCCATCCTACACATCGGTGAAAGAATTTTTGAAATAGAATGAGTAGTTTCGGAGATAGCCCTAAACGTAAAAAACACAATCAAACCAACTTTACCCCTTTATAATATTAGTATGGATTACTCGCCCGCGGCTTTGCTCGCGTGGTGCCTACTTTGATAAAATATAGCCTATGTTTATTTGGAAAGTCCATGCCTACACATCGGTGAAATAATTTTTGAAATCGGATGAATAGTTTTCAGTATTCAGTATTCATTTATTCACCATAGAGTTATATTACATAACATAGGTAAGTCACTTTACATATTTTCACAATTATCTTCAAAGCTTAATTAAATAATAAATATAATATAATATTTATATATATATAGTAATATATATATAGTTTCGGAGATTACCTACTCTAAACATACAAACAAACAAACAAACAAACCAACTTACCTCTTTTTAATAGTAGATTTAATTATTGATCTATCTATAGTAACTATCCAACAGAGTTCAAAACACTTACCATTCACTTAAAGCTTTGGCACTGCATTTCACTCTTAATAAGTTTATTCGCAAAATCATAAAAACATTAGTTGTTGTCGAAGTACCTAGTTAGAAGCACGTTCAAACATATCATATTTTGGCATATGCCCACATTAATTGTCATCAGTACCCTGCCAACTCCGGGTGAACAAGGCAACAAAGGTTAGCGTCAACAGAAATCACCGTGGAGAAAGGTTACTAAGGCGCTTTGGACCAAGCCAACCAGAAAATATTACACGGATTAAGGAAACAAGCGACAAAAATGGGGGAAAAAGCAATGTTAAATTAATTAAAAGTACTTGGAATTATGAATAGGATGTTATAAAAATAAATAAAAAAAAAAATTCATTAAAAAGTTGAAAACTCATCGAAATATTAAGAAAAAACCGCCTCCTGTAAAGTTGGTGTTTTGCAACTGTTTCCTTTTTCGTAGGATACGACGAAATATAAGATTAGTTCGTTCTTTTATCATATTTATTGAATCTCTCTCAGGCTGATCTTCAATATATTTAGACATAATTCTAAGTTCTAACTATTCCCTTAGACATCTATAAAATATTTTAATATGCCTAAAGATCTGAAAGAGTACCTATTGGCCTTCAAAAACGATAGTCGTGAAAATTATTTCACTTATATTTTTTTGACAATATTTTATAGATTGTTTTAGTACTCTTATTACTTAATGTAAAACTTATAAAGAGGTTTACATACGAAGAATTTACACAAAGCTTTTGGCAAAAAAGCTTGTCCCTATCACAAGCCGAGGCACCCAGCTTTGAATAGTGGGAAATAGTGAATTGCGAGTTAGATCCGAGGGGTCACGCTACACCACATTGAGCTCAGCATTACAGTCATGATACAAATATTTTAAATTAATGACCACAAATTTTATTAATTTGTCTAAGGATCTTATTAATTTGTGCTACTTAAAAACCAGCTAGACTTCTTAGACTTCTTAGACATCTTAGACTTCTTAAAAATTATCTTAAATTGTCTAAAGATCTGAAAATGAATGTCAACTGCTCCCTGGTAATACTACTGTTTGAGTATAATATATAGAGCCTAGGTAACTATATAAAAATTAACCCATGTGTTATTCCAGGTCATAAACTATGTATATTCAAAGTTTCAGTCAATTATGTAGTTTTCGCGTGTAGCAGCAACAATCATCCACACATCCATACAAACTTTTTTATAATATTACACCATTCCGCCCGCGGTTTAGTTCGCGTATTTTTTACCCAGATAAAAAGCAGCCTATGTGTTATTCCAAGTCACAAACTCTGCATATTTCAAATTTTCAAATCCGGAGAGTAGTTTTGCGTAAAAGGGTTACAAACATCCATACCAGAGATTAGCTTAAGTTATTTTGTCTATGTCCATACTCACAAAATTTCGCATTTATAGTAGGAAGTAGGGATACACTACATTATGAAATATATAAAAAAAATGATAATTATAGATTCCAAATCGTTTGTTTTCAACGCTTCATTAGGACGAAAAAATGTTTCAGAATGCGCTGCGGTGTGATCTGACGCTAACCCGCCGTGAAATATGAGGGACGTGCAAGATTATGATAAGGCTTTAGCCCAGTAAATCATTGGATTTTCCGCTTGAGAACTGAGGCAAATTTAAGGAGGATACCGGTAACTTAAGCAGTGGTTACTGATTTTACCAAACGAATGGTAAAAATCCTAGCCGTATTATTATGACTATTTCTAGGTGATGATGTTCCACTGCAAGGCAAAGGCGATTTTATCCCCCTTCCACCTTTCTCACTCTAATGCTATAGACTCGCATTAGACCGAGAAAGGTGAAAGGGGCCTCCATACATACATACATACATAAAATCACGCCTCTATCCCATGGGGGTAGGCAGAGACCACAAAAAATGTTTACTTACTTTTGGGAAAGAAGTTTAACAATTCAGTTTATATCGTTTATTTGTTTCTTGCGCGAGCTTTTTTCATTCGTATAAGTTAGGAACTAATGCTAAAGGTGCTAAAATGGCAAATTTACTGAGGCCACTGGAGTTCTCGTGAGATGCGCCTATCGAATGGTATTGTTACGTGATTCGGAAGCAGAGTGACCCTCCTGGTGTCTAGCCATGTGGCAAACGATTAACTACATCGATTATATCATTATAACCGCCGAGATTCAGTCACATTTGGTATTGGGTATGGTAGTTAAGTTAATGTCATTGTTCTTGTGTTAATTTGTACACTACCGCTTCTCTTTTCGCACCTATCCAGTCCATACAAAGGTTGCCTGGAAGAGATCGCTCTTAGCGATAAGGCCGCCCATTGTGCTTTTTATTGTAAATTATGTCCTTTATTTGTTTTTCTTTTGTGTACAATAAAGTGTTTCTTCTTCATCTTAAGCCATCACGAAGGCCTTAAGGTGGTTGAAAAAAAATAATAGAGTTAGCCTAGAGTTTGTGTTAGGCTAACTCTGTGGTAAGATGTTTTATGATGAAGATGTAAACTTAGACCATTGAAATTATGGTCTAAAACTCTAAAGTTGTAAAACTCGTTGTAGTCACAGTCAAAGTATAAATAATGATGAGAGTATATCGAACAGCATAAAATTAAGATGTTGTAAGATAAAAAATATGTATTAAAGAACAAACAAGCCATAACAATCGATGTAAACATACCGCTTAAAATATATATAAAAAAAATTAAGAACTAGATTTAAAAACATTGTCTAATTACCTTTTAACTAACTTCATATAGTGCAAAACTATTTCGTTGAGATGGTATCTTCAATTATTTTCCTGATCAATGACCACCGAAAAGGATAAAAAATAGAGCAATTTATAAATAATAATATAAAGTAAATAAACTGTTCAAAACACTATAAGATCTTAACAAAAAAATTCAAATAACAATTGAATATTCTTTAGGTCTGACCTACTCATTTTCTTTTGTGATATTAAGAAGGATTAGGTATAGAATTAGGTTTTATTTATATTTTACATTGACCTTCTTCAATGATGACATTGATTTATACATTATCTTGTCTAGACTATAATTTATAAAATCATTTAACAATTTTAGATGTAATAAAAAAAGAGGAACATGTTTCGGTGTTTATGTTTGTACTCGCATAAAAAGAGCGTATTTTATTGTGTAGAGTGTATTGTAGTTATCTATATCTTTGCTACTGTTTGATAATTGAATGAAGAGGGGTTCCCTACTTGACATCTGAATCCGTTTGATCAAACATAGACTTGCGATCCAGTAGGAAGAAGTTGTTTTGAAATTGAATATTGCAGAGCTACTATGTTTTGTAAGAGGAAACGTCTAAAACAAAGGGAAAATGAAAACAAATATGTATGTTTATATGTTTATAATTATAATTTTCTGATATATAAGTATTTTATAATGTTATATACTTATAATTATAAGTATTTTCCCGTGGTTTTATTTCATATATTCATAGGGGAAAATACATAATTATAATTAAATTAAGTTCGTGTTTTTAATAGGTAATTTTATTTCGAACACCGATCGAATTTTAAAGTTCGTTAGTTGACAGATAGCTACACTAAAACATCTTAAAAATTATTATCGAAAAAACAACCTTTAAAGTATTATAAAGTATATATTTTTGAGAAAAACATAAGGTTATATTATCGGTCTGCATTTTATTGGGGTCATTTCTTACTATGTTTCGTCGAAGCCGCCAGTTCAAATGCAGTAAGTCATTCATTGCAAGGAAATGGAACAGGAAGTATTGAACCTTAGCAGGAAGTCCATTGTCAGTATCCATATTACCGGCTTTTTCTTTAGACGGGTGTTATTTTTACAAAAACCAGGTTACCAGTTTTTATGAAAGATTGTGTAGCACCGCAACATGCGCATAGAGATCATAAGTGTAAGAGTTTCCTACTGTTCCAAGCACTAGAATACCCCATCGCTCTTGAAATCTCCGCCCCGCCGGCACCTCTTGACTATAAAGCCTGTGTCCAGAGGTGCAATTTTCCATAGCTGCATTAAATGAAAAGTTTGGATTCCGTCCCAGACTCTTGTCTGGGACGGAAGAGAATAAATATTTAGAATATTTAGCAAATCCTTCGATGCATGGAACACGTGTCGTGCTTTCGTTTCCCTACATTCGAAACCACCTGGCTGGCGGAAACATTATCTAGACAGTCTCAATTCTTACTTACTTACTTTTTTACTTGAATTTTCTCAAGATTTAAATAAAGAACGAATAACGCTAATTGAAATAACGCTTTAAAACAAGGTCAATGACTTTTAAATCTGAAATACAATAATTTGCAAGTACCACGGTTTTCTATACAAATTTGTTCATATCGTTTTTCTATAAACCTGGCACTGTCGAGATATCCCCCGATTGCAAAAAGCCTGACGTTGTGGGGGAGCTTATCGCAGATCTATTGCATGGCTGTGAATATCTTGTTTTAGATTGCACAACAGAAAGGGTTTTGAGTGGGAGCTTATTTCAAATGCCTGGTTGTCATGACAAGGGATTTACGATACAAAAATAGTCAGTAGGTAATACTATTCTTAAGAAAAAATAACACAGAATACAAACATTATAAAGGAAAGTGCATAAGACAACAAAAACAATTACTTACATTATCAACACAGGTGATATAATATTTTACTTACAGAAACTAAACTACTACATATTTACATAACTGTACAAAATACAATTAGAACCAGTTGAGTTTTATTTTCTAGTTTTCTACACATGTATAAATATAAGGTAGGCTTAAGGGGATTTTGAGTTATGCACTGGTTTCTCTGTCTAGTTAAGGAGTCTGGCTGGACTCAGGTTTAAGTTAACTTCACGTGGGTGTTACTGATGAAGAATTGCGATTCTGCCTGCGGGCAGTCAGGCCCTAAAGTAGGGCAACATCACTTCGTTTCATAATTAAATTCATTTCTTACTGTTAACTGTATGTTGAATGGTTTTACAAACAAAAAACAAAAAAGAGTAAGACTCTGAATGGAAGCTTAGTTTATGTTTCAACTGACTTCGAAAATTTGGGCTTACTCGTAAACATACAATATTATGTTTTCATATTTTTGTAAAAATCTTATTCCACTGCTAGTTTTCTACGAAGTAAGCAGGTTAAGGTGATTTTGTAGTTTTCCTACATTTTCTTTTAATAATCCTAAAACAAACTTAAAAGTTTTCAACGACGGAGATTATAAACAAGATTAACTATTCCAATATATTTTTTCAAAATATTAAACACATTTTGCTTGTAAATACAGTCTTAAAAAAAATACTTTTTTCAGTTAAAATATTCTTAAGTATCTTACAAAACTGAAGTATTTTTGTGAGCTAGACAACATTTTCAAAATACTTTTCATTTTTAAAGATGGTAAAGTAGAGGCTACAAAATCCTTTAGAGAGCTTATAGTTGAAGTTCTAAGATATGAGAAACCTCATCACTCTTAAGTACACTTTTCTGCTAAAATTCTTAAAGGATTTAATCTAGCTAAGCTACTTGCGTTCATTTAATAATATTACAGCATTCATTTCAATGTGATTCTAGGATATATCTTTTAAGCATGGTTCATAAAAGAAGAACAAACTACTAGTTTTTTTCTATGTAAAATGATGTACCTGTCCTAGGTGCTATGAATGTACTTTCGTACTAAAAAAATATTATACGAGTTATTCCTTTCCTTTTTTAGTATATGCA
This sequence comes from Xanthorhoe designata, assembly GCA_963582015.1. NCBI lineage: Eukaryota > Metazoa > Arthropoda > Insecta > Lepidoptera > Geometridae > Xanthorhoe > Xanthorhoe designata. Next base: position 3,834,290 of record OY757045.1, read on the forward strand.
ATTTTTATTCATTTCTTACTAGCTGTTATCTGTTTTCCTATGAAATTCCAATTTCATGTTTTCAGAATTGATGTTAAAACAACCCTTACAAAAATGATAAAACTCAAAATCCTATTAAATCTGTTTTTAATTATTGTGCATTTTATTTATTTTTTTGATTCTATTCAAAAATATTGCAACGGTCTGAAAAATAATTTTATGTGATATAATTGTAACTATTTCTTTTAGATTAACTTCTAATATCATAGGTTTGCTAAAGTTGTAATCAAATATTAAGAGACTTCTTAAATTTTACTGAAGTTCACCTACATTCAGTGAGTATAAAAGTTTATTAAAGGATAAAATCACGAATTGTTTCTGTCAAAGCTTCCGAAGTAGTTGAAGGTAAACGAAATGGACCTCAGTAGAATCCGCTGAAATCCTTCGCAAAGGCCCCGACCACTGTTTGTTCTTGCGATGGTACAAACCATAGATTTTAAGATTATAGATCCATGTTATTACTCAATTATTTATTTCTATATAGAAAAACAAACCGGCATTTCTTTTCTGACATCTTAAGTTGATTTGGTCAAGTGGATTAGTACCTCGATTCTGAAGGTCGTGGGTTCAAATCCTGACGTGCATCAATAGATTTTTCGTTTCGATAAAAATAATAATGCACATTAAGACGAATTCTAGACGGTGAAGGAAAACATCGTGAGGAAACCAGTTAGCTTTCTAATAGCGTCGATGGGCTTGCAGCCTGTCATAGGATGTCAACTTCTGCAAAATGTGTTGTATCAAACATGTATTTGGTTGGACATACCTTTAACTACCCCATAGACATCTTCAAAAGATCTAAAATAACAAAAAGATCTGAAATAATTTGTTTTCCGCACCTTGGGAATACAATCGTGATCATGTTTCATTTATTGCATCATGAGTTTAATGTAGACAGATTATGTTTTCCCAAAGCGATTATTTGCAATGATAAACCAGTGGTAGGTATCCGGTAGAGGATGTTTAAGTAGATAATGCGCTTACAACAAGCGCCATGTGGAATTTGCCATACTCATCAACATTATGACTGTACCAGGTTAGTTATCAGAATCTAAACGTTATTGTTATGAACGAAATTCTACTATTAAGTATTAAGTATCAGCAAGCCTGTTACTGAAAGCTTTTTTTAAAAAATTGTAAACCTTGAACGGGTTTCGTCTTCAAATTTTTATAATAAGTCTTTGCTGATTAATAAATAATTTGCTCATGATATTTACTTCAAACGATCTACCACTATTTAACAAACTACACCACTTGAAAATGAAAAGATGAATTCAAATTTTAAATATTACGAAAAATATCGACTCCAGAAAAAAGTCGTAGAAAAGTTGGTGTTTTAAGTTATATGAATTATGGTGATTTAAAATGAACCCTTTATAAATAAATAAAAAAATATCCTTGGACACTTCACACAGCGTCATCTAGTCCCAAGCTAAGCAACTTTATGTCTGTATTTTGTGAGCATGAGTCTGTGTAAACTCTTGCCCGCAAAAGTATTTGTCTTAGAGCATTCGAGCATTCGAAACTTTCCAGCTATGTACCTTTGTTAAGACAGGTAAAGGACCAAGTTTTTCTGTCTCAATGTACGTGAGAGCGGTCCTCCTACTCATCGTGTAGGTATCCAGCAAATAACTTTTTTGGCAACACAACTAATGAAGACATTCTTGATACTTTTTGGGAGAGTACTAACGAAATTTGAATACAAATGCTACCTATACGACTAGTCTGATTTAAAATAGTTTTAAGAGTTCAAAATGGTTATTATTAGGCTACAATGATATCAAAACTTTATGATGCATAGCCTTTATTAATAAAGATTTGTCAATTTAATATAGATATAAAGAATGTTTTTTCTTGTTACTCTTATGGCAATGAAAAGAGATAGCAACAGATTAATATCCGTTATAGCTAGAGAGAATATAAAGAATTATTGCTTGATAAAGTATTGATGCTGACAATAATTTCAATGCGTCCCTAAATTCATAAGCAAAACAAGATTAGAAAAATGATAATTATTATAAAGATGAAATTTTTTTTATTATTTCAATTAGTTATACCATCAGTGGGCCAAAAACATGATGTTTCTGTGTTTAATTTAATTAATTTGTTCGATTTTGTACCTTAATGTTTATTAACTTTTTTAAAAGGAACGCGACTATGTTTAATTTGTATACACCATATTTAAAATTTCATCAAATACGCAAACGTCGCGTCGCGAGGACCAGTTTATCAAAAATCCATGAAATAAAATGGATTGACCATCACGTCCTTTTAACTTTGGTTGGCTAAATTGTTTTGAGACAACAGACAACAAATGCCGGGTACAATAGAAGAAAACCACGAATCGATAGCAATATCAAGTCTGTCCATTGAACGTCGAGAGTCCAGATTGTATGTAATATCGTCCCATTGAAAATCGCAAGCCACAAATATAGCCGCCTATCTTGAAGCGAACGGACCCGTCAGCTAACGGCCGTCATTACTAAACTATATAGATGGAGAAAGATGAAAAACATCGAGTTTTGCGTGATATAGTACACTGTGATTCGTCATAGGGTATATCATTCTACAATAAAATTCTGTTTAAAGTGACTGCAGCTAACTTCGTCTCTAGCGTAGTGAGCGGCCGTGCACCGACGGCCGTAAAGCCTTCAGGAACAGATTGGAGGAAAGAAAATTGGATTTTCTTTGAACAAAATCTTGTGATTTTTATTCTTATTGGGTATATGCGACGATCTCACTAAAGAGCTTGAGTAGACAGAAGGTAAGAAAAAATATGATATTCAGCATCAGACGCGCTAAGCTAAGTTTCAAAATAGGTATTTATTCATTATTGGAGCCCTCGTTAAGTTCTACACAGTCACAAATTGTATGGGTGACCGCAAGAGGTAATAGTGTATTACTAAAACTCCGCGGTGCTCTCCCAAAAATTCCTGCGTCCTAAAACATCCTTAGTTTTTGTGATGCAGAACTTCACAAATGACCTAGTTTTTGTGATGCAGGACTTCACAAAATGACCTTTCATACTAACATTCACACGTTGTGGTTATATTAGGTTATATTTTAACTTTGAAATGTACTAAAAGCTGGTATTCTGTTTTTTATGTTTATATTTGCAGCAAACACGATTGAAGTCTTAGCTATCTTTAAATATTTTAAATATTAAAGCTCCCAGTCTGTTAAGAAGAAGCAGTAAAAAAGTTCAAAAAACCACTGAGAACATAATATTTGGATTACTTATAGTATTCATTCAAACAACCTGAAAAAATTATCAGGGATTGTGTTAATCGAGCAAAGTTAGTCGTGTCATTTTACGAATTCGAATACAGTATCCGTTTAATTTGCGAGTGTCGTGTTCACACGATCGTGTGACAAGTGATAGCGTATCATGATTCTAATGGATGAGATATTCATGACAAAATGATTGAGTATTACTTGGAATATGTATCATGACTCTTGGTACAAGAGGTTCATAATAAATAGTTGAAATAATAGTAGTTCTTAATAAAGATTTTTTAAGCTGACTATGAAACTATATTAGATACTTATAATTTAAAATTATTATGTAACTGCGCCCTGCGGTGTTCCCGTTCTCGTGGGAATAGCGGGATCAAAAGTAGCCTATTTTTAAATCCAGAGTATAATCAATTCTGGTACCAAATTTCATTCAAATCCGCCTTTTGAGCGTGAAAGAGTAACAAACACACTTTCACCTATATAATTGAAACAAGCTTAAAATGCCTGTTTTGTCTAATCATACGTCAGTCCATTACATCGTCATTTTCAATTTAGCAAGGCAACACAATGTTTTTTTGTTACTCTCACTTTCTCAACATCTCTCATTACCATGAGAGTGTTGAGAGAGATTGCAACAAAGTTTAAGGCAATTTGACTAAAAATAAGACTCACTGAAAACGATTTCTATTAAAGATTAAGAGATGAGAGACAGTACAGAGTGGCACATTTTTTATTACAAATTTATCGCTTACCGCCAGGCGCTCTAAACTAGAGCTTACCTGAGTTGCGTGAAACATTTTAAGAAATCATGGCTTAAACTTAGAAAATTCATTTTATAAATGATGCTAATTTATTATGAGTATTAGACTCATACAATAACACCAATAATTATAAAGGAGTGTAAATTCAAAGGAACACGCTTGCTACGGAAGAACTAATTTCAACTTTTTAAATTTTATTTTCCCATCAACTTTTGCGGGCAGAATTTTACCGTTAATAAAGGGTTCAAATTGCAATTAAAATTCCTCCAAGCTGATTGGTTTAAAAACGAAAAATAATTAGTTAAAATTTTCTAATTTGGGTTTCAGAGGCCATTACGTTATTTTGATGTTCTATAGGAGTTTCGGATAACTTATTATTACAATAACTTTTTTGCGTTAAATTTTATAAGGACTATAGCAAAACAAACAATGGACCTAAATAATAGGTTTTTCTTCGTTTTTCATTATTGTTATCTCAGAAATCATCACAGTTTTGTGCTCAGAAGTATATTAATTTATAAATACTACTTAGTAATTATAATCGTGAGTTTTGGTGCATCACTCATATTATAAATCGTTTCCACGAAATTTACTGCTCTCAACGTTTACTCGTATCTTTATTATTTAACTTTACTCATTCAATGATCCTCAAATTCAAAAACTACTTAATTTTTTGTATCTTTGTACCCTAATTTTGTGTTGGGTGTTATTTGCGAATAATTACTTTTGGGTTGATATTTAGGTACATGTTTTTTTTATAAGAAAGTTAGTATTTGTTATAAGGACCTTTTTATCTTCTGTTTTCAGGATACTAATTATTTACATTAATTTCATAATGAAGTCATATTATACAAGTAGTATTTTACTTAAATATAATGCAATAATTACCCAAATACAAACAATAAATAACGCAGCACGTGCAAATAGAAAACAGGCTTTTAATGAAGCAATATTGGTTGATTTGTAACTGCAAATAACTTCGCCTTCCGGTTAATTTTGTAATTTTGCTTTTGTCATATTTCTTGAGAAAAGACAGTGGGGCATTCTAAACGGGAATTTCTTCTTTTGTAGAATTGGAATTTGAAAAAGGAATTACCTACCTGTACCGTAAGTGTATATTTTGATGGACATTTTACACGGCGTCAGCAGTCTAGTCCCAAGCTAAGCAACTTAATGCTTGTGTTATGGTAACCAGATGACTGATACCATAACACAAGCATTACTACTTCATCATCATCATCATTTCAGCCCATTTCCACCCACTGCTGAGTATTAGGCCTCCTACTTACTACTTGGACAATTTTTTTTGTCTATACTAATATTATAAAGAGGTAAAGTTGGTTTGTTTGTTTGTTTGTGTGTTTGGAGTAATCTCCGAAACTACTCATCCGATTGCAAAAAATACTTCACCGATGGGTAGCATGGACTTTCCGATTGAACATAGGCTATATTTTATCAAAGTAAGTAAGTGTGAAAGTGTGTTGGTTACTCTTTCAGGCTCAACCAGCTGGAACGGGAATTATTCACCGCTGGTAACACCACAGGGCACAGCTAGTTTAATAAAAAATTTTAAATGTTATCTCACAACTATTATGTTCTGGGAAGGAAGACAAACGCTCTAATGTTCAGTCCTTCGAAGAATTTGAAAGAGTAGGAGGCAAAATATAAATTTGACACGTGATAATACTTTTTAATTATTCAGTAATCCAACAAGCTGCAAGCCATACGTTACGTTTTTTAAGTATTTTTGTACTATTGTTTTTACAATAAATGCCTAATTTGATCCATACGATCCATTATTGGAATTAGTTAGTATTTTGTCTCCATTATTGGAATTAGTTATAAAATTTGTATCATGAAACTATCATAACACGCAAAAACACTAGAATAAAATAATAAAAGCTGGTGTGGTTTAAGCTCACTTCTTTATTTTTACTGAATAGTACAATATATCTTTTATTATATAGTTTTATATAGTTTATTAAAGTTATGTATTAAATAGTGTTAAACTACACTTATGTATTTAATTATACAACTTCGGCGTTAGGAGCGCGTGACCGAGTGGTAAAGGCAGCCCGGCGACCTCTTTTGTATCATCGTGGGTTTGAATACCGCCGGAGCTAGTTATTTATAGTTATTAGCTTTTAGAAAGACTTTTCATTTTTACTGATTGCTTTTGTATTTTTGTTATAAGAAAAATAAATTATTTAGTAAAGACTTGTAAGAAAACTTGCCTATTATGCTTAAATTTGTGACCAATTCTAATGATGGAGTTTTAGGCCACCCGTGACTGAGAAATAAAAAAAAAATAAGGAACCAAGAAAAGTAAAAAAGATGTTTTGAATTAAATGTGTTAATGAAACTTTTTCACATTTACCCAGCTTTACACCACGGCTATGCTAGCAATTAAGTTAGGACACACGTGAAGCGGCTACTCAAAAGTCGCGTACAGTCACGCGACGCGTTGAGTGCTAACGAGCTAATAATCATATGTCTGGCGGGCGCCTGTTGTATAGCGATGATAAGAACTAATAAGAATTAGAATGAGGATGTAGGAGTTAAGAGTAGCGGGAATAAATTAGCATTCTTTACTCTTTTGAAAGACGTGTTAAAATAAAAAAGTTTAAAAATGACACTTCAGAGCGTGTATGAAGAATGTAATGACAGTGAATAAGGCGATCATGATCGTAGCAAGAGGTGATCTGTGGTCTCTGCCTACCCCTATCGGAAAGAGGCGTAATTTTATGAATGTATTTTTTTTGAGATCAGAATCAAATCAACGGCAATAACAAAATAATTGTGTAAGGAAAGTTACTTTTCAAAGAGCAAATAAAATCTATAGAAGTAAACTATACAGAGTGGCACATTTAGATCGGAAGGTATGGAAAAATCTGAAACTATAAGACGATCTCTTCTTTGGAATGATTTCATCGATTTTAGTAACAAGATAAACCAAATCATTCATATAAAAAAAACTTGTACTCAGCATAATGGAGGATACCCTTTTTTCAATACAACAATCAACTCGTTTAGTGCGTAAAATTGTCTCTATGTTTGTTTGTAGGTTTTATTATTCATGCTAGACATTATGTTACATAGTAACATTTACTGCTACTACAGCTAGTATTTATTTATAAACATCGTCTCGCCTCTGACTAGCCTTGAAATATCGTCTCTTATCACTAAGACAGCGGCCATTCGCATCACAATAATTATGTTTTGCAAATAACTGTGACTCATTCCTAGTCGGCGAGAAAGTTTGTGCTTATAACGTAATGGTGATATACGAGCTAAAGATAACAGAACGGCCAATGATAAATATTTTCCAATGATATTTATGTAAATGGTAAAATTAAGTGTCGATTAGGTTATCATAGCATCCACCCTTTTGTGATAGGTTTTTGCCTTCAATTAAAATTATGCCCAATATGTCAGAATATGAGTTTCAGTCACGTTGAATGAAATATGATCACGACTGTATTTTCAAGATGCGGTAGACAAATTCTTTCAGATCATTTTAGGCATTTTTAGATCCTTTGAAGATGTCTAATGGGGTAGTCAGAGGCACGCCTTGGTACATGCCCACATTTGCAGAAGTTAACATTTCATACGTGACAGGTTGCAAGCCACTTGCAAGCCCATGGACGGTACCATTAAGCTAACTGGATTTCCCACGATGTTTTCCTTCACCGTTAAAAACTTGTGTTGATATTTTAAATCAATCGAAATTCAAAGCACAAACCCACCATCACGGCACAATAAGGTGTAGTTATATTTAACAATTAAATTTAGGAATCTCAACAATGCCCCAGGCACTACAGTGTCCCGTTAAGTGTAGGTAAAGCTTGCCTCCTGACTCTGTATAAATCATCTAAAAAAAAAGTAAGTTTGTATGAGCAAGTGGCCAACTCTGGTAACGGAGTTTTATCTAAAAAAGGCCTGAGTTTTTTTTAAGAATTTAATATTTAAGTTCTTCACCAAGGAAAGCCTGATTCAGATTTTGTTTATATAAAGCTCGTTTATTTTGGCTTGAGCAAAGATGCTTTAATATTGATATGCAAATAGGGCAAGGCTGACTGCTTTGCAAATGGAGCAGACAAAATCAAAATATTATTTCTATTTTGATTCTTACTCACTAGTTTCATTAATATTTCAATTTTAAAGATCAAATCATAAATGTCATATTTCTGTTTTATTACAACGCATTGGTCATTATTAACGCATATTCTCAGTTTGAAAATATCTTCAGCGGTTAGTCGGAGGCACTTCCTAATAGTTTTTGGACACTTACACACTTTTAAAAATAAAAAACACTTTAAAACTTGGTCATTGCAAGATCATCAAGACCTGTAAGAAATTAACTGATTCTTTCACGATAATGTCCTTAACAATTTAAAGTGTTATATCAGTATAAGTACCTATGTACTGAATTCTAAAGCTAACTGCGGTTTTCTGTAGCTACCGCATTCTAAAACAATGCAAATTTATTTCTGGATCTTTTATGACTTTCTTGGCAATATATAGAACAAAGACGCTCTTTTGTCTATTTTCTGAAAATGTGAATCATGAATTACGTCGTTAACGTTCTGAATCCTGGTTACAATGTATAAAAAATTTTACTTGTTGTTAAAAAACGGAAAAGAAATGAAATAGACTGTAAATAAATCAGTTTGTGCAATTTAGACGGGTTTGGCTTCCGTTCTCGTAGAAAGGTTTCTGAAGCATTGTACATTAATAGATTTCCGTACAATCATTTACATTTGGGATCCCAAAAAGACTGCAACCATTTACAGTATATCCCTTTTTCTCAGACAATTTCACTCTCACTCAAAAAAGTTGTTGACTCTTTTTTAAAGTTTATACTTAGTACAAATAATAATATGCTTCAAGTCTTTCAGCTGAAATTTTATTGACTGTAAAAAAATGCGCGTATCCTTAGTAAATAGACTGTCAGAAATGTAATTAAATTATGCACTTTAGTGAACGAAATGATAAGAATAACATCAGTTTAATTCATAATCTCGACGTTTGTGTATTAGTAGGCAACACACATCCCGTCATCAAAACACAGTGATATTAAATTTAACTGCGTGAGTGAGTTAGTATTAATTTCCAGGGAACTTTGTTAATTTCAGTTATCTGACACTGTGACAGATATTTTTATTATGTGTGTTTATGTGTTGTGACATAATGTAGCCGTATGAATTTAATTTGAAGTTTACGCACTGAGCGTTAAATTTGTGCACCGAACTCAAAATAGGTTAAAAATATAGTTATATTTTTTGATGGCTAAGCATCCAAAATAGGTCAAAAGTCGAAAGTCATCTGTTTTTATTCAATAAGATCTTGTGTCACGTCCATACAACTAGCTACTACCTGTTCCAAACGTTTAAAACAGTAATTTTCGTAGTAACGTTTATTAATAAATGTGCCCTTTACAGAAATTTGAAAATGTCCATAATATTGCAGATAAACCGATAACGTCGTAAACCAATAAAAAAAACAGTACCCTAAAAAAAATACCAAGAGTTAAAACTTTTTTCATTGTAATATATCAACATAGTAGGTACGTGCCTGAGTATATACTCTCTGTGATTCAATTTAATCTTTTGTAAACTTTTTATCGGTTTAGTACTTTGCGTATTTGTGAACTTTGTATAGGACCTTTTTCTACGTTCAAACTTTTCCAATATCCAATGTTTTTCTTTAAACACGTGATGCGATTTTTTGTTAGTTTTGTAACATGATACTGTGGGATATATATACAGTCATAAAATAATGTATAATTTATAATACGAGCTATAAACGGCAAAGGTAAACATCGTGAGCAAAACCCGTGACTAAGACATCCCGACACGTATTCAATATTGTCTTTGCTTTGGATATGGCCGGCTTAACTCTAGGCTACTTGCCATAAGACAATTTCTATAAAAAGAAGTAAAAAAATAAACTTACCGGAAAACTCCGATCTACATTATACACCTCAGCTTTTCCCACGATAAATTTCGAAGTCTCATTAAAATAAATCGAAGTCGTCTTCTTCTTAAAAACCTTTGTATCTAAATTAGTACAATTCAAGTACAGCGACACGCTAGCATCTTGTACATGCAAAAGTAAATTCATCCATTCTTTCGCTATGTTACTCAGTTGAAATACAATCGGAGGATCATCTTTCCTTCTCAGTAATGTGATCTTCATAATATCCTCTTCTCCGGGAGTAAATCCTAAGGCAAGTTGAGGAGTATTGTTATCTTCTAAAGAAAACATATAGCACGAACTCTCTTCGTAAAGCTTGAAGCTTGCTTCGATTATGAATGGACTAGTGAGAAGTTTTTTGCTTATAGCAAGATCTTTCACAGATATGCTTTGAAAGGAATTGGTGAAGTTCGGGCTGGATGTCTGCTCATCCACTGCAACGTTTTCTAATAGGTGGTACGGCATCATGTTATACTCCGCTAAAACAAACAAATTAATTAATTTAGCTAATTTTTAAGTTAATAAAATTTAGAAATAAGTACATGGAAGTTGGTAGTTATCTTGATAAAAAAAATATAACCTGGAAATCATGACTTACTAATCATGACTAAAACAGTTTTTGAACGAATAAAAACAACCATCTTATACCATAAGTCTTAACCACTTTTGCGTCCACTTTCACTCCATCGATCTCATTATCATAATGAAAAACTAAATCACTGTTTACATTTTAACCCAAACAACTTCATTAACACGAATTTCTTATCTATGGCCGTTTGTCATAGTAGAGGAAAACGAATGGCACCCTGTAGGTTGTGGCTTGTTTGGTTATTTCCATTTGTTTATTAGTACTTGCAGCGAGTAAATGCTTTGAAACATATAATAGGTCTTTAACTAAAAAAATGCCGTTTTTTTATTGTTTTGTGGCATTTTCATATAATATGTTGACCTGTTATTCACAAAAAAGGAACTACTTGATACATATTATTATAAAACTTTACGTCAACGTACTTTACACTTTACAACGTAATGTCAAGCTCGCGTGTTTTATAGGTCTTTTATTAGTTTCTCGTAACAATAGCTTAGATAAATAATACATAAATGTAGCAAAATTATCTATGGTGCTAATACCGTTTCGGAATTTGAAAAGAGGTTCGAGTAATTTTTTTCTAAGCATTTTTCTGAAGGTGGCACGATTAAAAAGTTCGCGGGAGAAAAGTGAAAGTGACATAATTGAGGCGCGCAAATTTTCTATCCCTTTTCCATCGATACGTAAGAAGGTATTATATCTTCTATTATAAAGTGGCATGCCACTTGAACTCAATCATGAGTGTGAACACTGCTTAAAGACGCACCCTTGTATTTAGTGGCAGCTGCTTTTGTTAATCTTGATCGAGCTGTAATGGCGACCGTCACGGTAGTTTTTTAGGTGAAAATTAACTACCTTAAAATAAATATAACCTACACTATTACAAACATACTTAACCCGAATGCCCTCAAAACATTAACAAAGCAAATATTTTCTAAAAGTGTGTGTATTTTTTCGAAAGAAGAAGATTCGTTTTGTTGTGAGAAGACTAATCTTTTCTTAAAATATAACTTTTTTAGAAAAGATTAGCCTTGTTTATTATTATTATTACTGTTCTGAAAAAGAATATTCGAAAACTAGGAAGGAGCTAAAATGTGTTTTTAACTCTGGTTCCTCCAAGACCAAAAATAGATTCACTCTGAAGACGTTTCAATGCAACGAAATTGACATCTACATAATTATAACAATAACAATAACTCCCAGTTCATACAGAAAATGATAAACAAAAACACTGCATTACTCTTACCATAAAAAAATATAGGTACTCACTTGAGAATTGTCTAGTTCTTGCAAATAACATTGCTATAACAGTTATGTACCTGAAACAAAAAATATATTAAAATTAAGTAATTTACACTTACTAAGCTTTTTGTAATTATCTCAAGTATGGGAAGTCTGAAACTATAAGAGAATAACACTCATTGTTTCAGACTTCCCTTAGTGACCCTGTAAAACCTCACAAAATTACACACGAAACATCGCTTAGAACAACTAACTAGCAGATATTCTGGAGAAGTTATTTTAGATTTCTTAACTTTCTAATCCTTGAATTTATTTTGAATTATTTTGGTCGAAAATTCGCTTTTGTTTTAACTTTCAATAAAATCTGAAAAATATTGCTAAATTCAGAAACTTATTTCGACTACCGTTACTTATCCCTCAACCTGTGCGCACAATGTTATCAAAATATTCGTCTAATTAAATCTGAAAATCATTATTAAATAAGGTTTCCGTTACAGTAGAGCTTGCGATTGACGTCCGTCAGCAAACGGACAGATTATAAAATATTATAATAAAAAAATATCATTAAGAATCAAAAAATGGATGGGTGACCGCAAGTGGCATTTTCATCTGAGCGCTTCCGTGCTTCGGAGGGCACGTCAAATTGTCGGTCCCAGCTTTTAAAGTCGTTAGGCCTTTAGGCGGCCTAAAAACTCCGTCACCAGAGCTGGCTTGCTCATACGAACGAACGAACGAACGATAAAATGTGAAAAGTCGCTGGCAAGAGGCGTGTTGGTATATTTCTGGTGGAACTATTTCGCCTCGCTAAAGATCGGGAACAATAATGCCATTTGACTGCTAACCTTCGCTAGCCAGAGAGGCACTGTAAGAAGAAGATGGAAAACTAAGTAAGATATTAAAATTTGTTGTTTAAACCACAATAGCTACAAACTCACTAACGGCCGCGAGCTCACGGTCGTCAACGGAGTCAAAACTGTTAAACAACTTGTACAAAACCATACATAATTTAATAAGCTTAAGAAATAATTTACACAAAACGCTAAATTATTACTACCTTGTAAAGTACAGGCTAGCTTTATGAAATTTTCGAGATATTGATACTGTCCTTGTTTATGCGGGTGTAAATTTAACGCAATTTTTTTATGAAAAATATACAGTTTACGAGGTTACCTAATACTTTTAAAGAGGAAATACATAGATGTTTGAAATCATCATACCTAGATGTATTTTTACTTGTTTTATAACTTTTTTTAAAAAGATAGAAAAACACCCAAACCCGGATCAAATATCTGCAGAATTTACAAAAATTTTGTCCCGCAGCGGGGATCAAACCCGCAACCTCCTGCGTCTCACCCAGGCTTTCATCCACTGCACCGCAGAGTTCGCTACTTTTTTGTTATTGGAAGCTGCCCATTATGAATAACAGGACGAACTAAACAAAGTGAAAGATCTCCCAAGAGACGAAAATTTTTTCTAAAAATACATTTTTAAAAGTTTTCTCTAAAATATTCTAAAACAGAATCATCTGTCGTATCAGGTGGTAGGTATTTGTGACGTCGGCAGTTAGAAATGGCGTTCGCAACTAGCGCAAACTATTCCAATTTCAGAAGTTTCATTTGCTATTTTTCATTCCTTTGGGGATCACAGTTCAGGAACTGTCAAGTGTGGCAGCGTAGGGTTAGTGTTGAATGGGGGCCTATTCGGCCATGTTTTATTGTAAATCGATATATTGCAAAAAATATCTATGTAGATCAGCCATCTGGTTACCATAACACAAGCATTAAATGCTTAGCTTGGGATTAGATGACGCTGTGTGAAATGTCCAAGAATATTTATTTATTTATTTAAAACCACATCGAGCCACGATTAAATAAATAATAATAATAATAAAAATATATCCTTGGACATTCTACACGGCGTCATCTAGTCCCAAGCTAAGCAATTTAATGCTTGTGTTATGGTAACCAGATGTCTGATAAACTACATAGATACATTTTTTTCGTAAATACATACATATTATACATAGAAAACACCCAGACACGAAACAAATATTTGTCCCGCAGCGGGGATCGAACCCGGGCGAACTCAGGCGGGCTTTCGCCCACTGTGCCTTCTAAAAACTATAAAAAAAAAAAAATGCGATACAGCGTGGAGCATCGGCTCCACGCTGTATCGCGAATCACAATAATTGTCTATCCAAGATGGATCGTCTCGTCAAGATGGTTTGGACCCGGCTAATCAACACAGCTCTAACAAAATGTTAATGCTTATTCACGGAGTCAAGGACGCGCGTAGGTCTCAAAGTAAAAGGGCGCAGTTGCCTAATGTATTGGGAAAGGTCTAGACAGGTCTAATTAGTTTTGTGTCGTTCATATTTGAACTAATGAAGGTTGAGTTTGATGGAACTTGTAAATAATAAAAAACTCTCACGGCCTTTTAACTTTACTAAATGATTAAGAAGCGTCAAGGGTGAATAATGTGCTTTAAACTTTCGCTATCACAATTATTGTAAGGTAATTTTATCGCGAAATCTTTCTGATCGAAATATACGTAACCAGCTGCGACCCGCGGTGAATATTTCCCGTTTCCGTGGGAATACCGGGATCAAAAGAAGCCTATTCTTTAATCCAGGGTTTAAGCAATTCTGGTACCAAGTTTCATTCAAATCTGTCCAGCCGTTTGAGCGTCAAAGAGTAACAAACACACTTATACACTTACACACTTACACGCTTTCACACTTACATACTTACAAACACACACATACTTTCACCTATATAAACAATATTACTGTGATTTTATACGAGATAAGGAGTTCTTGCAATGACAAGACGTACTCTCTTCTTTCAAAACATTCTTTAGATCTAAAAGATTTTAATGTATATAAAAACAAACATCTAAGGCAAATGGTTTGTTTTCATTAATGATTCACGATGACGACTATTGCGAAAATTTGTGGGTTTGGTATTTATAATCAGTTAGCTCTCAAAACCCACATCTGCTTTATTTCAATCTCACATAATGAAGTGTTCTAATGAAAACTCATTTTGCATCTCAGTATTTAAAATTCCTTTAACTCGTTACTAAGTAACAGTTTCAAGTAACTCACTAATTGTATTACGCTCTTTACCTATGAAATTGCCGGCTTTAAAAATCTACTGTACATTTACATTTTATTGGTATTTTATAAATATACATTAATTTACAGTCACTCAATTTAAATCAATGTAGGGATGTAATGCTGCCAGTGTCTTTGGCACGCTTCCGTGGCAGTGGCTTGGATCAGTTGAGCTACCTGTTGATCATTTTGTAATGATCCTTAGGTGGCTCAACTGGTTCTAATTGGATTTTTGTATAAATATGTAATAGTTTAGTTTCTGTAAATAACTATTTATTTATTTATTGTGAACATGTTGTGATGTTTAGTTTGTAATATGTACTCTGTCATTTAAATTTCATTTTAAGACGCTCTTACTTGGGGCCCTACTCAAGTGAATCCCTCTAAGATAGCAGTAGGCATTATTAAAATAAATGAAATTAAAGGAATGGTTCTATCTTAAATATCATCAAGTTAAGAGTATTTTAATTGTACAATGTAATATCCAAGGTACAATTCAAACAAAGATCCCTTCAGTTAAATTCATTAAATGATTAAGGCTCCACCCCTCGACTGAATCGTTATTGATTTTGTGTTTGAATGAATGAAATTACGATTTTGATGTAATTCTGTTAAGTCTGTTAACTGGTTTAGAAACAGTTTTAGATATTTGTTGTTATAAAACTTTACATAAGACGAACGAAATGAAAAGTATGGTGATTGTAATCGAAAATTAGCTGGTGGTCAAGAAACGCTTCATATCTGTTCTCATTATAATCATCGCTGTTCCTTTGAATCTTATGACGAATCATTATAATGCAGGTGTCTCCAAGGAGTGTTAGACTTTATCTTCGATTTCTAAGCATTCTTAATTCTTAAGGAGGTGTCTAAAGAGTTAGTCAGAGGTATGTTCTTCCATATTTGAAACCTGCTTGCTTACATTTTCTATAAGTTAACTTTCACCTAAAAATAGGGGCATTACTAAAAATTATATAAAATCAAAATATTGATGGAGAATCAGTTCTGAAATAACTATTAGCCTATCATCATCTAATTACGAAGCCTTGTCAAATTTCTTGCTACATCGAAATACCTTCCAGTAAATTATTTACATTTGCAAAATTTTAGTCCAATCAGGAAACATTTGTGGGTCTTCGCGTTTTCTTGAGATAAATGAGTAACTAAGGCGGGGCCACACACTCGTCTAATTCAAACGGAAGGCGGGTGTAAGTACAACATGCGTTTTACTATAATATAAGTAATAGATACCACTAATTTACTATAGTTTTGTGACTGAGAGGTCTCTGCGTATGCGACCACACATAGATCATGATATGCAATGTACATTGTGCGGCGTCGTCACTGTAGAAGTAAAAGTGAAAGTGTTCTCAGGTAGTATAGTGCGCTTAGTGATTTAAAGACCTAATTTATTTTTATTGTAAAAATTTTCGGCCTTATTTTTCTACTCGTTACCACGATGTTATTGTTATACGAAACTTATTCTTGGAGCGCTTTCAATTTCGTTTCGTTTTCGGACGGCTGCCCTGTCGAAACGGTGCGTTAGTCGTATTTCGCACGGACGATCGTTTGTTTTCATACAAAGCAGTGCGGCATCGGTACGCATCCTTACATAATCATGCATTAAAAAAAAGTTGATTCTTTTTAGCACACATAATTTAACATGCTGCTGTCAAAAATCGCACCGCACTCTGTGTCTCACCCTAATTACACAACAGTATTGCGTCGTGTTTATAAATTACTCGTACATGAAATTGCTTTCATGTTAAATTAAATTAGACATTCGTGAGGTTTGGTGTGAAAGGCAGGTAATAATTTGAGGTGCGTGCATTCAGTCTAATTTTATTTTACCTTTGTTTATCGCTGGATTTTTATTTGCTATTCTGAAATACTCGTAAATTAACGCCTTTGTTTTACCTTAATATAGGTAATTACTAAAAAAAGTGTTTTACACTCTTTTTTGTTATCTTTAGCAGTAAAACATCGCTGCTTGGTGAAGGATCATTTCTTTGTTCACTTTCAATATTTTGGCAATTCAGATCCTTAGAATATTCAAATGATCCGTAGCCAAAGTGTCTGATTCTATAGGGTAATGATATTATAACCAAATAAAAATATTTTACCATGTCCAGTCCATATTTAATAAAAAAAGTAAGTATTCCGTACCATCGCCACAATAAGAATGGCAATTTCCTTATGATGTATCACAATAAGCATAATTACAGGTAGACAGAACATTAAAAGGGGCCCTAAATAGACATTTATATACCTACTCCTCAAAAAAAATCTTCTTTAGTCAGACATTTTTAATTTGTGACCCGACCGACCGTGTTCATATATCTAGAAAACAAATTGCACTAATTGGCCAGAACTAAGAAGTAAAAATCTAGGTCGGACCTGCAAATACTCAAGTTGTTTTACAAATACTGAAACTAGTGATGTAATTATTCTAGTCCAAATACGGAAAAGCGAAAAAAACTCACTTAGTATTTCACAAAAACTTTTGGCTATAGAGTCTTAATGATTTATGCATCTTTCGATATTTATGATTATGTATAGATTTTATGATGTACAGTACAATTGGCAAAGGCACTCTACTTATATTAGGTAAAAGTAAAATTTTCACTCACGTTACGAAGCGAACTATGTCAACAATTTAAATAAGCTATAAGAAATTATATTTATTACTAACTATTCTAAGAATCTTTGCGTTTTCTCTTTACTCTTGAAAAGTGAAGGGATTTAGTTTAGGACAGGAGTTAATTAGACAAAGTATCAGAACCTCAGCAGCAAGGCTTTATGAACTCTTCACCATAAAATTCGCAATAAACTTTTCTTCCGTAGGTTTTACGAGCTATGCATGTTTACTCGTTATGTACAAAGCTTTATTGTTAAGAAGTGATCTGAACGTTACTTTCATGAAACACGGCATTCTCACATTTAATTATTATTTGAAAATAATTTTTTTATCGATCACAATTTTTTATCTTAGCTAATCTACGTTGAACTACAAAGGCAGATTCCGTATCCGTGATTATTTTCCGTATCAAGCTAGTCTCAACAATAGTGCAGTATAAACCGACATAATTTACTATTCCACTAACGCAAAATTTTGTAAATCGGAAAAGTTGTAAAATCTAGACGTGTAAACATCTGGCTTGTTTAGCTAGGTCAATTACGATTGGTGTTGAGTGCTGACTAAGTTGAAAGTCTTCTGGATGTTTTTCTTCACCGATAAAAGCTTGTGCGTTGCAAAATAATAAAATAAAAAAAAAATGATTTGTATTGAATTTTAATTAGGTTTATTAATTTTTTATAACTCAAGTCGCCAGAACCAATGGTTATTGTTATGAGCCTGTAATGTCCCACTGCAGGGCAAAGGCCTCCCTTCCTTCTCTCCATTCATCCCTGTTTTGGGCCACTGTGGACCAATCCTTTAGATGGGCATCTAACTCGTCTTTCCATCTACGGCGTGGTCTGCCCCGAGGTCGTTTTTTGTTAGGAGGCGTCCACTCGGTAGTGGCCTTAGCTCACAACGTATCCGACATGCGGCTGATTATGGTTATTAGTTCAAAATATTTATGTCATTAATAATTGATACTAATCACCTACTATTGTGTTTTATGTTAATCACCATGAATATTATGAATTTTATAACGATTAATTAGACCCCTGATGAAACTAATTAATGCTAAGGTTACGAAAACTCTGACACAAATCTATCTAACCCACTTAACAAAACTATTGTTTATGAAAATAAAAAATAAATTGCTTTAGCATATATGTCACAATTTTGCGACCGCGGCTTTGCTCGCGTGGTACCTACTTAGATAAAAATTAGCCTTTGTGGTATTTATAAACTACGTATATTTCAAGTTTAGGTAATTTGAGCACCTAATGACGTGTCTACGTTAGTACAAATAAAATCTACACAACAAGACGCGAACTAAAGCTGGCAATCCTATGTATGAAGAAAAACAAAGAACAATAATATAGCTTGGCAACAAACTAATTCTTCGAACATTGTCTTGAAATTTGAATACACACGCTTGAGCTAGATTTATGAAATCTAGTTTGACATCATCGCTATTTCTAGATGTCGTAAAATTTGCATGTACAAAGTAATACCGATTATTTATAAACAGTAATATCTCCACCAGCTGGCTGACAGAAGCCCTACACCGAGGCGAATGGAAAAAGGGAGGGGAGGCCTTTGCCCAGCAGTGGGATCCAGTGGGCTATTTAGATAGATAGTAATATTTCACCACTCAACTGAAAATCATACTCATCATTATCGTTACCCTCAAGACGTTCGTGATATACCTAGGCCATTTAATTATACTACCAGACATGTCCAACACCATTGTTCAGGTAAAAACATTATTTCATAAATTAGGTAATAAATTTGTAATCATGAGAAAACGTGATGAAGATCACGAGGCGCTTGTACGAACTGAATTGGACTTAGGGCTTCGTTCACCATCCTCAACTAAAGTGTGGATTAGTTACTTAACGAGTAACGTTAATTGGCAAGTTAAAGTAACGAGTATCATAATTTAGGTTCACCAACAAAATCCAACCTCTGAGTAAGTACTCACAGGTTAAACGAACAAATCAATAAATCGTTCGTTCTATGGAGGCGACTGGAGGTTACTCGACACTTTTCTTGGTGACTAGCCTACTCGGAACTTTACTTGAAGATCGTGAAAGAGGCACTTAGTTTTATATATCTTATTGAAATAGTTGAAATAAAAGCTCGTGCTACCTCTCATCCTTGACTACCATTTGAAAGCCTTACTTAAAGCTAAAACTATGTCTATTGCACATAATGGAATAGTACAACAGTTTACCCTCGAAAGCATTATGTAGAGAAACATTACATTACGGTACATGTATTAATACGGGAATTTATCACGTTATTTACTATTCATATCCTAAAGTTACGAGGACGTGAGAAGGCTATTTGTGGAGTATTTGTTGGAGCTACCAACGTACTGTGATATCACCTTCCCGCGATTATTTTTGCCGGCTTTTGCAAGACCTATACGCTACCTAAAAGTATTTTAAGACATGGGAATCATTTATGCGGAGTTTACACGGGTGACATTTTCAAGTCGCTTCGCAAGCCGCATGACGAAAATGTATAAAGATCGACCGCGAAATCGACCAGCTAGTCACCTGTGTAAACCCTGCATTACGTAACAAGTGGCAGAATTAAAAAAAAAAATGTAGTCCGATTTCAATTTTATAAGAGAGAGCTATGTCCTGTAGGTACTCTCGAGGTGCATTTCTGTTCATAACTCCAAAGATCCTCATCTTCTTCTTTTCTCGTGTCAATAACTCTCAAAATTTCAAATGCCAAAAAGTTGCTACCGCTATAGCGGCATCCGAGGCAGAATTAAGGTCGGCTCTTGTGCAAGAGGAGGGGCAAGTGGGGCAGTCCAGTAGGTGGGACATAGTTTGTGTAGGAGCACCACAGTCGCACTGTGCACGTGACTCGTCTAATATTCCCCACTTACACATCCTCATCAGATCCTCAACCTCATCAGATCCTCAAATCATTTTAATGGGACAACCTTCAACAAAACCAATAATTCAACAAAAAACTAATTTTCAATTTGGTCCACCATTACCAAAATAATCGGTTAAAGTGCAGCGTGTGATGCCAGACAACATTTTGTTGAAGTGTTATAATGTTAATTATACAATTACTTTTACTTGCTTTGACTTAGTTTGACTGGCTTCCCACTGAAGCTTGACTATTTAGATTGTTAAGGGATCGTTTTTAAAAAAAACCTAGGCCCACTAGGTTCTTGCTTGATTCTTTCCCTGGTGTCGGGAGTAGCGTTGGAACAGGCATTAGAATCACCTAGCATGTAAGACGATACTGATGATCCTTGAGGTCCTACCAGAATAAATGATTTTTCTTTCTTTCTTTCTTAAAAAATAGTGTAACATAGAATCTCCTTTTTTAAAGTCGGTTATAAATATCGAGATATTTCCGGATTCAAAGCCGCTTTCCAATTTGGAGTTCTTTCTGGATATTCAATATTTCTTATTTAAGGAGGCGTAAGCGACACCCGCTCACGCCCAGATGAATATTCTCCAAAGGAATTGAAATATTACTGTACTAACTATAGTATCAATAGAGAGACCAACGAAAAAAACGCGTATTCCCATGTATTTCAACATCCACCTTCACAACGCACAGTTTCCTTCCAATCATCATGTCTGCTCAATCAGGTGCCAATTTCTGCACGAAGTATACAGCAAGTCGGATCATTTGTAAGTAGGTCACTTTTATTCGCGACCTAGAATAGTTTCCCACTGTCAGCGTTTGTCGAGTAGACTTTGTGCTGCATGAATGGAATTCATTTTTAGACTCGGTTTTTGTTTGTTTTGCTACTGAGAATGTTATTTGTCGTTGCTACCGATTTTGTGAATTGTGTGATAAAGTATTGTGGTATAAACACTGAAATATAAATCATCGAAAATATACAGTAATCTTGACTTCTTTGTTTTTGAAATCAATCAATTTATTTATCAAAAATATTTTTTTTTATATTAACGTCAATGTTAATTTTTTACACTTTTATTAAGGTAAATATTTTTGAACTTTGCTGTGTTGACTGTACCATTGTATCAATTTCATTCAAAATAAGCTTGGTAGTGTCGTTAATTGTAAACGACACTACTGGTAGTACCGTTGCCAAAAAACGTTAATGTCAACCTTCAAAATGGTGGTCAACAAACAACGTCTATTCCCGTTGTCCCCGTATACCGTGTCCCCGTACTACGGGGACAGCGGGAATTTGATTAAATATTTAAAAATACTTCCCGTTGTCCCCGTACTCTGTCCCCGTAAATATAGTTGAATAAAATAGATAAAAATTATTCCCGCTGTCCCCGTCTTTTGTTTTAAATTTTCTGTAGGTAGTATTATTTTAAATAAACTTATCGTACATTCAAATTTCAAACCATTTTAATAAAAAAACAAATGAGTTTGAGTTTGATCTTATCCATTAGAAAGTTAAATAAATAAATAAATAAATAAATATCCTTGGACATTTCACACGGCGTCATCTAGTCCCAAGCTAAGCAATTTAATGCTTGTGTTATGGTAACCAGATGACTGATAAACTACATAGATACATTTTTTTTTTTTGTAAATACATACATATTATACATAGAAAACACCCAGACACGAAACAAATATTTGCAGATCATGCAAACATTTGTCCCGCAGCGGGGATCGAACCCGCAACCTCTGCGTCTCAGGCGGGCTTTCGCCCACTGCGCCACAGAGGTCGTCGAGTTGTATCTTTATTTAACAATTAAAGCTCTAGTTATACAAAGAGAAGTTTTGAAATCCTATAAAAATGTGTACTTGCGCACGTCGCTTCAAACAAAAGTCAATACAAAATAAATCACACAAATTGTATTAATTATAAAAAATATTGTTTATCTAACACCAGTTGACATGGCCATTGATTAAACCGAACCTCATTACAGCTTGTCACGGCGAGATTCAAGACATGGTTGATATAATAACACCTTATAAGGAATGTTATCAAGTTTCTATAATAAGACTCTGTGGAGTTATAGTTGAATATCAGAAAATATCTACCGCGCCTTGGGAATACAAACGTCACTTTGTTAATATATCGTATTTGTAAGAAAGAAAAAAAATACCGTTTATTTTGGCAGGACCTCAAGGATCACTTAAGTTTCGTCTGCCTGTTCCAACGTGATTCCGTTGGGAATTCAAAATGAAAATGATTCTTTCTTTCTCACGTTCAATTATAACTAAATATAATTCAATTTTAATTATCGGCCCTTAACGATCTAAAAATCAGTCAATAGAATTCAGCCATTGACCAATGACCATTCAAACGTCTATCGAAACATCTTTATGCTTATGTAAAAGAAAAGTAGAAAACCCCGCATTCTTAAGAAATTATTCAAAGATTGAAAATTATTTTTTTGAAGATTGCACATCTTTTCAATCATTTATTATCTCGCATCAAATAAAAAGGTTAATTTGAAAGTATAATTTTCCGATAGAATTTGAACTTCTAACCTCATGGACTCTAATCAAAAAGCGAAAATACGATTATACTTTAGGTACGAGTATATCTTATTATTATTATAATCTGCCTTTTGATTTATATTTTTATCTACTATTTTAGTTAACCGACCTAAAAAAAAGGACATTTCTCAATTCGACATAAATATTATATAGGTACGGGGTCGGTTTTGGCTAGACTTTAAAATACTGTGGAGAAAAAACTCAACTGACAATTTGCAATGTACAAAATCGGGCATAATCAAATTGCTTCTGCACTACGGTATTTAAATATAGTTTAGCGACACGTTATTAAGTGTAATCACACCTCGTAACAAGCTCTTTACGCTTTTGAGACAAACTTGTTATAAAACCCCCTACCATGGGTTGCCAGGAAACTAAACAAATTCACGACTGAAATATGAATGTATCGCATTCGGTATTGCAAATAGTTCTAGGAATTGATTTCTATTAGTTATCTAGTTTGTTTGGTTTATTTCTACTTTTACTCTATTTTAACGTGTTTTAGAAAGTCAAAAACTAATTCACATAGGTGGATTATAAATGGTGCGTTTGCTTTACCTTGGTTACAATTACTTAAAACACATTTTAAACTTTTAAGATTGAACACTCATAGCTAAAAACTCCAAAATAATTTCGTTAAGCGGTTATAATAATATAAATAAAACAACCTTAGTTGGTTGCTCTAATTTTAATTTCCTGGGGTTTGTATTTTTTATTATAAAATAAATTGCTTACGAATTGCTTTGTGAGTTAACAGAAATTAAAACACTTTTAGTTTATTTTAACATTTAATAAATTTACCTTTTTTCATTTTTAATGATAAATAAGTGAGACTTTTTTCGAAAACTGATGGTTACATCCAAGAAGTTATTTCCATAAATGGGCTTTTAACCGTCGTCGATGCAGTTAATGTGAGTTATTATCTGACTGATTGACTGGCGGTGTCGGCCGAGCCCAGTTTCATAAAACTCATAATATATAATATAACTGAGTATGAGATGGTGCAAGGAAATAGCGGTACCAGTTCATTTTATTCTGAATAAAAACTGGGCTGCGTTTAGTGACAAGCCCACGACATACACAAGGATCTTACATGAATTCGACAACGGAGCGCTTTTCTTCAGAAAGCGCTTCATTCAGCGTGGCAATGGTGCCAGTGTCTTGAGCCTTCCGTTAGGCAGTTTCTTGGATTAGTACAATAGAGTTAGGTATATTTTATTTTGTATAGTTATGTATTATGTAGCAGTATTTAACAGATTTAAACAAATATACCAACAGGATTTTCTGGTGTCATTTACCTTTTTTATATTATTTCTCGACGTTTCGGCTGTGTTGCAACAACCGTGGTCGCGGGTGGACTGGAGTATGAGGGTAGGCTCCGTCACGACAGTTCAACTGTCGTAAACTGTCTTAAACTTCTTAAACTGTCGTAACGGAAAAGACTATTTAAACAAAATATAGAATAAAAGCAACGAAGGTATTCGTACATTCGCACGGGCTTACTTTGACAGAAGCTTACTTTCATAAGAAGAACGCTACTTTATGTTGATTACATCTTTATTTAACATTCATTAGTACACTTTTTTCTGTGATTACGCAGAAAAAAGTGTGCATAATAATAACACCCAACAGTACCTAAATAATCTCAGATTATATAGATTCTCGGGCCGGTCACTTCAATGGCTCTTATATCCTGTATTCTTATACGCAACAAGACATTACGTTCAGTAATGGAACCAGTGAAAGAAAAGTTCTAAGGAATATCGAGTGCTCATTATTTTTCCTTTTGTTGTTCAAGTACCTTGTGTTGTCGGGGGTTTGGCACCATTTGGTTTGGATATAGCTGATTGTATTGGTCACAATATATTTTGGCTTAGAAAATTGTCAAATACCATAGATTAGGGCGCTTTCAATTTAGACGTTTCGTGTCGGACGGCTGCCGTGCCGAAACGGTGCGTTTGCCGTATTCGTTTGTTTTCATACAAAGCGCGGTGCGGCCGTCCGTATGAAATACGACAAACGCACAACATACAAACTCTAAAAATAACAAAAAAGGGCTTAACTAACTTTTTTTCTTATTGAATGTTTTTATTATTATTGTATCGCCCTTTCGGGATTTTCCCGAGATAACTTAATCAATATGATATATTTACTTCTTTATAATCAATGTGAATCATGCCAACAAAATTTAAAACAGAATTCGCTAGAAAAAAATATAATACGAGTATGAGGCATAAACCTCAACAAGATCGAATGGTCATTACCATCTATTTTTGACTTGAATTAATTCCTATCGTAAAAGCTTTAGGTGACTAAACTTCTGTCATGCCAAACATCACGCTGTCTGTTGACCCACTTTCAGGTTAAGCTTCAGCCAAACTGACGCACTGTGACGCCACGTCAATCCCACAGCAGACAGTCTTCGTTTGTAAACAAGGTTGATGAGGCTCATGACACCTGCGCTTCAGATGTGGGCAAAAACGAACAATTTGTCAGTTTCTGTCAGTCAGTTTCGTGACAGCTTTGCCTTTTTACGTTTGAGTGTAACAGAATTCTGTCTAACTATTTGACTGACAAGGTGAACCCATATTCTGAAATCGTAGTCAAGCATGAATCCGACCAGCATATAATTTTTCAATTTCGTGTTTTTCGTTTTGAAAGCTGCAATGTCAAAGATACACAAACGGACATAAAAAAATTCTAATGGTAACCTCAATTTTTTAATGAGCTAAAATGTAAAATATTTTCTATAGTTACATACATGCTGATATAAAATCACGCCTCTTTCCCATGGGGGTAGGCAGAGACCATGGATCTCCACTTTAAAACAACATTGTTCTATCAGTTGAATAACATATCGGATTAAAAGAAACTTTTTGTACCCACCTGTTTAATGTCGTTGACCCAGGGCATTAATCTTACTAGAGTTTAAATTACTACTCGTAGCTGTAAATTTGAAAATAAACACTAAGGTTACCTTCATTTATGAACCTTTTAATTTATGTTGTTGACGTTTTCTAGATAAAAAAAACGAATCAGCTTAAATTGTTACTAGAGATTATACAGTGTTTTATGTTTTTCAATTCAGATTAATCCGAGTCGGTTGAGCCACTGATCAATTACAATAATTCTTGGATTACTCAACAGAACTTGGTGTATCTTGAAAACAATTTAACGCCAATTGCAATTGAATTTACAATTTATCATTAACAATTCCGCATTTACTAACACTAATTGCTTATAACATTGCAAATGATTTGTGAACGAATGGTGCAAATCACAGGCTTACAGACAAGACAAGTGGTTCTACTTAATGATGGCGGGCGTGCTGAGATATGCTCCTTCAATTTTGCCTCAATGAATGGGTATGATGCTGCGATGGTGGCCACACGTCTTTACAACTGCACTTGTCATATTTTTAACATTTAGATAACTTGTTTAATTTTGATTAGAACTTTCGCAATACAGAAACAGAAACAGAAATAAAAAATAGTATGATAGGTACATATACAATGGTATGTCAAATAAAATATGAAAATTGGACATTAAGTATTAGCAATTCGTGAATGTGTAAATAAGTATGGACTTATTTACACATTCACGAATTGCTTCTTACATTCTGAACATTGTCTTGGTTAAGTGGAAAAAAGCAACTCTAATTTAGTAATACTTGTTGACTTTTCTATGGTTTAAAATATATTTAAGTTTACGAAAAACTGACATAACAAAACAAAATCGTTTCGACAAAGGTTTAACAACACCCACATAATTAAAATGACTGCTCTTTCAAAATAATCGAAAATTCTAAATTTAAATTACCCATTTCTCGATTCACATGGTCACCTCACAGGCATTAGCATAACGACTGCACGCCTATCGTGTGTAATTATCGCATTGACTCCGCTCTCGGATGTCCCACTGTTATCAATTTTGGGTGGGAATTTGACAGATTCCCCGCAAATTCGGGAAATGGTCCTGAAAATGGCGCTTTGTGTTGGCTTTGTTAGAGCAAATCAAAGGTTTGAGGAAACCTTTTGCAGCTGAGCCAAGTCCATTTCTACTTGTAGTTGACGATGGAACTGAATTGAATGAGTACATTTTTGAAGTACAGATCTGGTTTTAACATGGTTTTGAAAGCAGGAAATTATTACGTAGCCTCAAGTGAAAAATATATTATATATAAAAAACAACGTTGACTCCATTCTCAAAATTTGACGGTCGCTCTAAAATATGGAACATGGTTCTGACAAGGTGGTAAAATTAATCCAACAAAAAAGAATTATCAAAATAGTACGAGTTCTAATTTCATCATGGTTTCGAAAGTTAGCTAGGTAATGACCAGGTAATGACGCTGTGTGAAATGTCCAAAGATATTTATTTATATTACTACTTTACAATCTCAATGGATAAAAAAATTATTTGTTTTTCCTAACGGCTCATGTTCTATTTTGGGCTCAATGCATTCGAAAGAAACTGTTTCTACACGCGTACTAAAGTTCATACCTATCTACATTAAAAGTATTGCCACAAAATGTTAATAAATAAAACATAATTCATGAATAGTTTTATTATGTATGCGTCACGAATACATTATAGATGTATATTAATCAAAACAGCAAAATAATGTGAATCAAAATTAAAAATATCTGTGCAATAACTTTGGCAAAAAGCCATACATACCTCGCAATCTTGTAAATGTATGATAATGACAAGGTCTTCTTAGTTAGTTACAAAATGTATGTTATTCCATCGGATAACATAATTATATAAAAAAAAAATGCATAATTTATAGGAAAAGACTGAATTTCACAGGCATAATTGCCTAAATGTGATTTTATATACCTTGTTTAAGGGATTTTGTTTAAATCGGTTATCTTATTTTTTTAACAAACTGATTCCATTTTGGAATTAACAGTATTTTTTTAAAACATTTTGTTTATCAGGTACTTTCATTAACTGCTTAGTAGTTTTATCACGTGATTATTATGGTACTGTGAAAACTAGAGTAGGACTTGGCACTGCATGTTTTTAGAGTTATAACGTTATATGCAATGAAAAGAGTAGTTCTGGCGACGTTCTTAGAAAATCTATCAAAAGCTAGCGTTGAAAATAGAAAGGATCAATATAAGCCTACGCCATCGATGTTATTTGCAATATACTTTTCAGAAATATTGTCTGGATTTTTATTGTGAATTGAACGTTTTAAGTGACAACATTAAATTTTTATTTTTATTTAAGTACTACTAGTAGACCCGTGTGGCTTCGTTTACGTGATGTAAAAATTTTTTTTGAAAATCGGAGGTGTATTTTCGGAGATTGACATATAAACATATAAACAAAACTCTTTATAATATGGTATAGATTAGTAGGTATAGATATAGATTAGTAATAGATAGACCAGTTGTCATCGTTGACTGAATGAGTGTGCTGTCTATGTGCGTTCAAAAAAATTGGCATCGTAATATCAACACCAGTTTCTTAATCATAAAGTAAGAATTTTATTCATACCACCAAAACAGCTTAGGTTTAACCATTGAATAAATAATAGAACAAGGTTTAACAAGAGATAATATTCACCACCAGTGTAACGTTGATCATGACTCACTGTGGTTAACATACAAATGCGACAGGAATAAGTATTGCCTGATTATGATATAAACTGATATTTATGACTTAACCTACACATAAATTTCTGAGTATGGCCACACCAAGAGATATTTTATTTTGTAGGTATCCTAACCGATAAAATTTGAGAAATTTGACTTTTTTTTAATGTGAATCATTATCATTATATTGTTTGTACAATATACTGGGTAAGAGCTCTCTTCTTTTTCATAATCATAATGTTAGTCCTATATTCATCCACTGATTTAATCCTAGCTTCATTACGCCATTTTGTCCGATTCCTCTCGAGTCTCATCCTCTGATCCCTAACTTTTTTCATACTGGATATTTTTTTATATTAAACAAACTTACTCCCCGTGGTCTTACTCTCTTAGTACCTGCTTGCATAAAAAGTAGCATGTGTTATTTCAGGTCAAAAAACGATAATTTATTCTAAGTTTCAGCCAAATTCAATCAGTACTTTTCGCGTGAAGGAGTAGCAAACATTCTTCCATCTATACCATACAAACTTTCGTGTTTATACTTACGAGTAGTATTAGTAGGATTATAACACGTTTATTGATTGTAAGTAGATTGTGAAAGTATTTACAAAACATGTTGTTGAAATACAACAAAATTCGAAAGTATAAATGTTGAAATAAATAAAACACTTCAGAAATTCTTCATTTATTTCAAGTAATATTTCTTGCCAGACATAAAATATTCTCCATTCAATTCTAAGCTCTAACAAGCTGTTTTCAATCGAATGTTTCTATAACGAGTCAAGGATCGCCTTGTATGGCAATGTCAATTCATGATAATCGTAAACTACAGCATTTAAAACATCAATGTGCCGCTATAAATTCTAGTTTACAGAGTTGTTCAATTACTAATACACCCACAAAATTGGGTGAGGCATATTGATGAAATCATATCGGTTAACCAGGAACCAAAATAATGATAGACAAGTGGCAAAATTAAATTTTTAATAACATCGATTTTATTCATAACTCCCAAGACCCTCATCAGATCCTCAATTTTGTATAATGGGAATATACCTACTCTTTCAAACATAAAAAAGTCTGTCCACTATTATTATGTAACACAGAATCTCCTTCTTTATTAAAGTAGGCTAAAAACGACTAGGTATTTGTTTTTTTGAAACTCCCAATCAACGTAACTAACCTACCGACTCGAAGGTTTAAAACGTACATAAAGAATATTCTTGTAGAGAAAGCGTATTATTCCATTGAGGCTTTTATTAATGATAAAATTGCGTGGCCTGATGTCGCTCTGCCCCTCGACGGTTGATGGTATACAATTTCTTTACTACCTTGATAAGTAGGTACCTACCACTTAAGTCGGCCAAGTGTAGCGTGTGATGCCAGACAACATTTTGTTGAGGTGTTATCTTGTTAACTTTACAATTACTTTTACTTTCTTTGACATGCCTTACTTTGTTCAACTGGCTTCCCACTGAAGCTTGACTATTTACATTATTTTAATTAGATTGTTAAGGGATCGCTTTTAAAAAAAGCTAGGCCCACACCACCAGGTTCTTGCCTGATTCTTTCCCTGGTGTAGGGAGTCGCGTAGGAACAGGCATTAGAATCACCTAGCATGTAAAACGAAACTTAAGTGATCCTTGAGGTCCTACAAGAATAAATGATTTTTCTTTCTTTCTTTCTTTGGAAATACTGAAACAGTCTTCATTTTCTCAGTATTCGTCAGTTATGTAACAAACTAGAGTATACTTACCTTTAATATATAGTATACTTTTTAAACAAAAACGGCTCACAATTAACGGAGATATCATTAAACATACCACAATCGAACGTAGAACCTCCTCCGTTTTTGAAGTCGGATAAAAACAATATTTTACTTTGTTGACAACTGTAGTTTGATTTCAAAGTGATTGAATTAATTTATACTGGTCTACGTGGGACTTAGAATAACTAGCTATCGTAACTTCAATCCCAAGAGTCATGTAAGTTGTGTTAGTTTGAAATTGATTTCAGGTCGTTCATAAAAGTTTAAGTAAACTATAATAGATGGGTTTAGTTTGATAGATTTCGTGTTTGTGCAATGGACGTGAGCAAATACAATTAGTACTTCTATTTAATATTAGAGTTATATAAAAAAAAGTAATATATAAAATAGTATCAAATTTAATAGTTTGATTGACAAAGGTATTAGGCACTTGTACGACTGGAAACTATGAATGAGTAACGAGTAGAAGCTAAAAACGAGTTAGCGAGTCACAGCTCGCTAACTCGTTTCTAGCTTCTCCCACTGGAAGCGAAAGATTTATCTCTGGGTTATAAGTAAGTGAGAGGGTGCGACGGACGATTACTCACGACACTGTAGACTGTAGAGAAATGCCTACTAGTTGATCTCTCGGTGTGGGTTTTGACCACCAAGCGAGCATCGCTGAGCGCGTATTATCATTGATAGCTCTTGTCAAGCAATCCAAAACCATAATAATTGAGTTGTCCTGTTGGTAAAAGCTTGTGTAAATTTGAAAATCATTAAACTCCTTGTGTTATACGCTTACGAATACGGAAGATGTGCCGATTAGATAGATAGATCGATTGTATCACTCCTAAGCAGCTACTGTAAATGCTATGAGGTTTAACTTGCTAATACTCATGACCGTTACATATTGAATGATCATCGGGAAAATACGCAACATTAAGCATTCCACGGGCATGTTTTATTGGAATTTAAGATGATCGTTATCACCGTTTTGCGAAAGGTGTGGTTTTAATTTTTACTACTTACTAATGTCTTTGGGATTTGAAAAAGAATACATTAATATACACAGAGTTCTTACTAAATACTTATTTTATTTATTAAAAATATAAAATGACTCAAAATTTGACTGAAGAATATGTTAAATTAAGTACATTTAATTTAAATTTCTTTATAGGTTCTTTTCTTGGTAATTTTTTTTTTTAATACTTTCCGATAGTGACATGTTTCTTAGCTTGGGACTAGACGACGCTATGTGGAATGTTAAAAGTAACGCTATGTATAATGAAATTTCGATTTTATATAAAACTAATACTTCAGAACTTTGGCATACCTATCACTTTCAGGTTCATTGCAACATAAAATATTGAGATCTTAAAACCTCTAAAGTGTCATTTACACGATGCAAGATTCTTGCCTGTTGCATACAATTAAATTAACTGTCATCATGACTTGCATGGTCTCATCAACAGCTGCTTACAATTATTGAACGTCAATAAGCTACGCGTAATTATTGCATTAAATTATTGCTCTGGTACGTACAAGAAAATGGAATCATATAAATAGTATCTAATTTGTATTATGTGCGAGAAAACAATTACTCTTTTCGCATAAAATCTATAAAATATAGTGAGAGTATTAAACCCGAGACCCTTTTTATAGATTCTAATAAAATTTAGTTACAATCAAAATTCGAATATACGATAAAAGTTATCAGATACATTACCATAAAATATCCGTTCAATATCAGACGGTCCATATCGACAGGACTCGCTGGCCAAAACAAGAGACAGAACATGGAACATTTTGGATACATTTACACAGAAAACTGGTTGTTAGCACCAGATGCTGTTTGCAACCTGCTTGGGTAATGTAATGTATCAGTAAGTTCATTGATTACTCTACCACTTGTTATTACTATTGGAATGTCGAACCCAAAAAGTAGCATTTTGAAAGGTTAAAATGAATGATTTTTGTTTTTAAAGATCAATAAAAGCAAGTTATGGATCTTATTTTTTTAAAGGTTTGATATAAAATCTTGGGAATACAATGGTGGCGATTCTGTTACAACACTGACTAGCTAATTATGACAAAAACCGAAAGGTTTTATTACGTTCATGCTAAAGACCAATCTAGCATAGCACTGAAAATTAAATTGAAGATTTGTCATTTTTAATTAAGTAGTTACAACAACAACTTATAAAATATTTTTTTACAACAACAATAAAAAAAATCATAACAACACGTAAAAAAATATGATATCAATGAGATACGAAGAAATCTAGGAAAGTTCTCATCAGAAATGACTGCAACAATCGAATACTAAGAATAGTCTATGCAAAAACAACCATATTGTTTGTTGAAAAGCTCTACCGACCGGTTTTCTGTATAGAATGGCCTATGCAAATATGGCAGGAACCAGTTGACAGTCGGGCACGCTGGATGTTATCACTTCAGGTCAGAATCGGCAGTAAAAACATTCTGAGAATCAACTTTTGATATACAGTACAGAGCAAATATCGAGTTAAGAACTCTTGGTGTATAAATATCTAAGTATTGTTTAGATAGCCCAAATACTTGAGAGAGAAATGTTTAGAAACGTTCATAGTGGTTAATAATTGGATAATGGCCATTATATAATTAACTGATTGCTCATATTGCATCTTTAAAAGTCATTACAATTTTCCTGACAATGTCGAATATGATAAATTACTTACCTTTTTTTTTATTGAGTAAATAATGTAAAATATCTAAAATAAATATTACCTACCATAAATTTCGAACATATTTTCAATCTTTGGATGGAATTTTTTTTTAAATCTTTGGATTGTCTTTTATTGATTTATGTCAGTACCTTGATCGTCATCACCTCTTATACTCAGATCCATGTTAAAAAGCCGTGATGGTCAATAAAGAAACTAAGTACACACTTTGTAGAGTCCTGTTAGAGACCCCGAACAGTTAAATCAATCGCGGTCGTCAGCATTTAAAAAACACGAAAGAATAGGTTCTTGTCAACATGACGGAACTTCTAACCACGAAATTTTATCTTAGTCGGAAGTAGGTACTAAGGTCGGACCGCATTTGAACGGCGCTGCGCGGCACGGCCTTTAAATAACACGTAAGATTTTGGTCATTTTGTATGGTGTATGTCGCATGAGGGCAGCGCTGCAATGAGCTGTAAGTAAGCTTGTATGAGCTAGTGGTCATTAAAGAGTTAGGCTGCGTTTCCATTGATGCGGAGCTGTGCGGAGATGAGCGGAGAATAGCGGTGAAAAGTGGTGAGTGTTTCCACTGAAGCGGAACGGAGCCGCTTCGCTCTCCTAGCTACCCTCCGCAACGCACCGCCCCGCTGTCCTCCGCTCCGCATCACCTCGCTTTCTATGAATTTTATATGAATATCTGTTCAGCTCTGCCCCGCTCCGCTCGTGCTGTTTCCATTGAAACGGAGCAGAGATTTCAAGCGTAGTGATTGGCCAATTCATGTCAAGTCATGCACCGCTAAGTTCCGCTCCGCACAGCTCCGCGTCAATGGAAACGCAGCCTTAGGCCGCTTAAAGTCCCTCCACTTTTCAGTGTCGCGATGCCGCTTGACAGTTCTCATGTCACATCTTACAAACGAATAACATTCTATTTTTATTAAATTGTTTATAGCAAAAATTTACTTTGTTTTAAAAATATTTAAGATCTAGAGTACAATTTCATTTGAATGCCTAATAACTATAAACATAAAAGGTTTCCGCGAAATCTTCCAGTCAACAATACTTAACACAGTTGTTTGAATTTGGACTATAAACAATCATCGTATTAAGGTTTAGTTTAGCAAGTTGAAAAATGTTTATTTTCCAACTCGACGCGTTGAGATTGATTGACTGGACGCGAACAAACTCTGCAAATATTAAGTTATTCGGTACAAATACAGCGGACGTTAGTGCCCGCATGATGTCCGTTTTGTTTGCTTTAATAAATTGCAAACAAATAGACTCTTCTCACGGTGAATGATTGCTGATGCTTTTGTTGTTTTTTCAGGTTCAGTTTGAACGAGTAGACAACCTTGCAACATTGCCTGCACATTTTTTGCCCTACCCTGTAAACTTGTGCAGTGCACAAGTTTACAGGGTAGGGCAAAATTTTGAGT
Organism: Xanthorhoe designata; assembly: GCA_963582015.1. Classification (NCBI taxonomy): domain Eukaryota; kingdom Metazoa; phylum Arthropoda; class Insecta; order Lepidoptera; family Geometridae; genus Xanthorhoe; species Xanthorhoe designata. The sequence goes on from OY757045.1 coordinate 3,868,829, forward strand.
CCTTAGGGGTCTCAGCTACCTTTTCTTTTGCAGTTAGAGTTTTGATCTTAGGACATCGTTGTTATTTTTTGAAATTGGATTTTCAATAAAAGTACATTGCAATTATTATTGTTCTTTTCTTACAAGATTATGTAGAGATCGACACGATAAAAAGAAACATAATCTGCGCATCTTCGAAGAAAAACCTTCCAGCAGCGGTTGAAGTGTTAGTATTATTTTATTTGTGGTGTCACTCACGTTTAGCTACGGTACCAATTTAAAATATTAATTTTAAATAGGCTCACGACATTTAAGTCAGATCTGAAAGAACTTTGAACCACAAAATATAAGGTATAACACCCAGGTGAATTAAGTTTACAAAGCCCTCTTCGAACAGCGACGGAAATGTGAACAAGCTCTAAACATTATCGCATTTCGCGCAACATAAATATCGACTTATTTAAAACTATAAATACCTTCCTATTTCAAAAGTATCACATGTTTTTATCATTTCCATATTAGGTAGGTATAATTCTTTGTAGTCCAACCAGATTATAATAAAGCAATAAATTCACAACTGTTGACTACAAATATTGTTAGGAGTAAAAATAACCAGTTAAACTTATGAACTTTTGAATGATCACGGAAATATTTTGATGGATCATAACAAAATGATTGTTGTCCTTATCGGTCAAAATATTCGCATTCATCTTCTTGACTTAAAGGGAATTTTTGCCTTACTTTTAAATACTCATACCGCTATATTATTTCAAAAGAATCCACGTAATATTCACAAATTACCTAGCATGCATGTTTTTCTGATCGTCGACAAAATGTTGTCAAATGCTCTAACTTTTTAACCGATATAAAAAAAAATAGGTTTCTCAATTCAACCGTAAGTATATATTTATTTTTATGTTTGTTCGCAAATAATTTCATTTAAAGGTTGCCTGGAAGAGATCGCTTCTTAGCGATAAGGCCGCCCATTGTACATTGTTAGGTACTTAGTTTTTTCATAAGTTGTTAATTGTATCGTATTTGAGTGTACAATAAAGAATTTTCATTCATTCATTCATTCAATTTAGTTGTTTATGAACCGATTTTGATGGTTCTGTTTGGTTGGAAAGAAAACATTCCAAGGAGGGTCCCATAAAAAAATATAAAAATCTGGTAAGGAAGACTCCTTACCAGATTTTTATATTTTTTTAAGTTATACACAGAAATGCACCTCGAGAGTGCAGGAAATTGCTCTCTTCTTACGTGATTGAAATTGGTTTTAATAAACAAAATATTTGCAAAATGTAGACTATTGCCAAATATATATATTTGATCTTGCGTTGCGTCCAACTACCCTCTCAGTCTCAATATTTGAAGTCGGCTTCGTGATAAACGAAACGAAAAACACAAAAAAATATTAGGTAATAAAAATTACACAGTGCTCTCAATACTCATCTACATAATACACTGTGATAAGAAGTTATAACATTCAATGAATTACTACGGCATTGTTCAATAGAACTCTTGTTGATTACAACAAAATAATTATTATTGTTTCTCGATTCCATTCTTACGGATGTGTTTATCATTGTCACTATCTTCATTTATGCGACGTGCGTAATTTATTGAGTCATTTCATCCCATTAATATGTAGCTATTTAATTAGGTTAAAAAATACTCTGTTTTTCGAAAATGCTAGACGTCACAATATTAAAGTAGAAAAAAATATAAAAAAATATTGTTTAGGAAGATTAACGAAAACAAAGTTTGGTGGCCACCAAGTGCAACTTTGCTACTCCTCCTAAACTAAACAAAATGAAACTATTACAGAGGTATTACAAAAAAGCTTGATAGGTTTCACAAACTGAACATTCAGTTTTTTTAATTCCTTTGTTCAACGTAATAATAAAATAAAATAGCCGGTGGTGCTAGTTTCACCCATACAGGCATCTTAAGTCGAAGAATAATGATGGTGTAATGTGTCACTATATAGACTAATCATTGTAAGTTGATCAAACATAACAATAAGAATACAATGTTGTTTCTTTATTTGAGCATTTCAAAACATTACTTAGCTAAGGAGCTTATCGCATGCTAAACAAACATGGGTAGTACGAGTACTTGAAGGAAGTAGCATGTTAGTTTGATAAAACTGCCGATTAAGGTTCGCATTCGTGTCCAGATAAATACAGGGTAACAAATAACATTAGACACGTTATCAATATAAGAAGCCGATGTTATTACACGAACTAACTGCGCCCCACGGTTAAAAGTTGCTGTTACCCGCGGTGAAAAGTTTCCGTTCCCGCGGGAATACCGGGATTCATATCCGTCTAGCCATTTGAGCGTGAAGGAGTAACAAACATTCACACTTACATACTTACACACTTACACACACACAAACTTTCACTTTTATATCGTGAAAACTTAAGTTTTGAGCTCAAACATTAGTTCCTAGCCAAAATTAAGCTCAAAATTCCCTCACACAGGATTTAGCCCCTCCGAAAAAAACAAACTAAATTCATTTAAGTTTATCAAAAATTCAAAAAAATATATATAATTCATAAAAAACAAACTAAATTCATCTAAGTTTATTTGTTTGGAAGCTACGATGCCACGAAACATACACACACACCTCAAACTTATAACACCCCTCTTTTTGGTGAAGGGTTAAAATACATTTAAGTATCTAAATAGAACAATAATCAAAGGGAATTACTTTTCTTCTACTCGTATCACTATAAAACGTGACCGTAATATATCGGATGGAATAAATCACGTTTCCAACTGATTAGCTCAGTACAATTGTTATATGATTTTATGTTAATTTGTGACTAATTTATTTAATCGAAGCTTGTATATTTTATTAAGTTACAAAGTCAAATTATTGTGAAAAACGTATATGTACTAGTTGTTGAAGTAATGCCAATTTTTCTATTTACTTTGGGTGTAGATCAGCCGAGATAAAAACTTTTTGGTTACTGATAAGGTTATTGACTTACAAACTACCGATGGACTAATCATTCTAGGTCAAGAAGATTGATAATGTACGCGAAATGCTATTTTAAGTTCACTACAAAAAGTGGTCTTAGAAAATAGAAAAATAATGAACTAGACTGTATTTCCCAGGAAGTGGTAGACATTTATTTTTAGGTCTTCAGGCAATTTTAGATCCTTTAAAGATATCTATGAGGTACGACCAAATAGATTTAAATAGATTTTTATTATAATATTATTTATCTTTGAGAGACCTTTGCCCAGCAGTGGGACAGAATAGGTTAAATAAAAAAAAAATTATCAGTTAATACACATACTCTAACAGCGAGAGCTATAGATGATATTGTTGTTATTGAAATAAGTTAGGTAAAATAAAAATACTCCTAATGACTTCGTAGAACACGTTCGTTATATTTATTGGATTCGTCTGTAAAGTCGTTGCTATGATAGAGTCTTCAGTCTTCAGTCGATCGTCCACCGCCAGCTAAACTAAGTTAGTTTAACTTATCTCGCAGAGTTGAGCCAGTTTTTCATACATGTGCGTCCACCGCAAACTATGCCAGCTAAGCTTACTTTTTCTAAGTAAAGCTTAGCTTAGTTTACTAAGCTTAATTCTTAACTTGGGGTGGACGTTCCGCTTTCAGGTGGCCTAAAAACGCGTACGTAAACGTAAACGTAACTAGAGTAGGCCACTTACTTTAGAGCCCTTACCGATTAAAATATCGATTTTCAAATTATTTTGAAATCGGGTAGAGACGAGTAATCAGCTCATTTCAACTAAAATTCATAGAATTACTAATAATTTGATAAGAATAGAATATTAACTGGATTATATTATATTGTGCGGGTCATAGATCAAGTTTCTTAGAAAACTTGATTATCTCAAAAAACAAACATCAACTTTATCAATTTTTCTTTGTTAAAATATTGTTTAGGTTTATAATGATGGTGTTATACTTTGTGATATGCACCAACTCATTTATTTTGCGGGAAAATTGAGTGTATCCCATCTGGCCCGGTGACTTGGCCCGGCGCCGTTGTTTGTTTCAATTTCACTTGAACAGTTTCGGTAGTTTAAAGTATAAAGCGGCTTAGTGCAAATTTGCTCAACACGAAAATCGCCGTTATGCTGTTGTGTAAAGGTGCTAAACCTATGACGTATACTTACACGATCAAAGGCGGCAGATTCGGCAAAAGTCACGTTTTGTTCCAAAAACACATCCGCCACGATAGTTGGAAATTGGGCTTTTATTGATTTACGATGATTGATACACAGTGTCAAGACAATTTAGCTAAGCACATCACGTTGTTTTAACGCGCCATCATTGCGCGTTTATTAATAACACACACCATTGATTAGCAACTAACCAAATGATATTTTATTTCAAGTGGGCTTAAGATTTTACAAGTCTCATTTTTCAATGAAAAAGTGGCAATATTGTTAAATAAAGAAACTACAAATTACTGTTAGACTTAATTAATTGGAATGTGCTTTTCAATTCAAGTTATTCTATTTAGCCGCAAACATAGGTCATTTATAAATTTAAAAAAGTAATAAAAATTAGACTTAAACACCAGAGAGGTGAATCTGGATTCAGCATTTGCTCACATTTTGCTGATGTTATGCATTCCATCAAACAGGTTGCAAGCGTATCATCGGCGTCGCCTTGAGGAAACTACTTAGTATTCTTTATTAATAATTGAATCGATATATTATGTTTCTTTTAAATACTTATCTTTTGTGACGAATCTATCTGCTGCTACTTCTACAACCTACATATAAAGTAATTTCATATGAGCAAGTGGCCAACTCCGTATGTATATAAATTAAGTTCGTATGAGCAAGTGACAGGCCTCCATAAATATCCATAATGTTATTTCCTCCGTATTACATAGCCCAATAAGATGTTTATTTTGTTCATTTATTAACATTTTAATTACTTCTTCATATTTAGAGGTATGTTTAATTGGGTTATTGCCTTTTTGTACGATGGAAAATTTAATTGATAGGTACCTTCGATTTTATTAAGATAACTTCGAACTTTATTACGCACGTTACTAATTGTGTAAAGCATTAATATATCTTTGAAAATTCTAATAAAATGACTTAAGTTAATGAAAACGATGATTAGATTCGTTTTATGTTTGCTAAGAAATATATTTGAAACGTTAAATCAGTCATCGATATGAATTTTTGGTATAATTAAGTGTCAGGTTAAATTAATTAATTGGTTAACATTTTAGTTTACAGAGGCCCAAATAAATTGTTTATTTCAACCGTCTATTCATTACAAATTGAGATTACATTGCTTTGCCTAAGCAACAACTTATCATAAACTTATAGTGAATACCTATTCTCTTGTCACGTAGTAAATTATCGTGAAATTCATTGATACGTTCATTTATAATCAAATAATTTTAAATAAATTATCGATTATTTAAGCAGTATTTTTTATGTTAGATAACTCAATCACTATTATGCTTTAATAGATACATTGTATACGTATTTTAGTTTAGTTATAGGTATACACTAGTATACAGGAATTACAACAAATAGGTACATACTATTATTCTTTTTAAAGTCCGCAACACCATTATCCGACAGCGCACCAAAGTGGTAGACGTAGGATACCGCTTTGCTAAACTAAAGTGGGCTTGGGCCGGACATGTGTGCAGACGCGGAGACGGTAGATGAAGCAAATCCGTGCTAGAGTGGAGACCGCGGCTCGGTAAGAGGAGCGCTGGTAGACCATCCACCCGATGGTCTGATGATATTAGAGCCCATGCTGGGACAGACTGGACCAGAAAGACCAGTGATAGAGCAGTGTGGAGAAAAATTGGAGAGGCATACGCCCTGCAGTGGGCAAATATAATATGCTGAAGAAGAAGAAGGAGAAGATTATTCCTATAGGAGTAACACCGATTGCCACGAATTAGCACTACAATGAATAATGGCTGTTGTTATTATTATAATCATAAAGTAAAGCCACATCCAAATTAGTCATAATTAGATTCTTTGACAATGTCTGGATCAAAGGTATACCTTTACATAATTATATTATTTGGTACATTTGCAGAAGTTAACATTCCATACGAGAGGTAGCAAGCTTGTCAACGCTACTAGTAAGCTTACTGTTTTCCTCGCGTTTTTTTTTTCAATTCAGTTTTGAGTTTGCAATTTTTGATGTGCATAATATTTAAACCCATGACCGTTAGATCGATAGGCAAGAACTGAACCACTCGGCCAACACCCCTCTATAAGCTAGCAGCCATTCTAGTAGTTTTCAGTAAAATTGAACTACTACACTATTGTTTTTAATATTTATAATAAGTTATGTCATACAACTGAAATCCTGAAAAAAAATACTCACAAAAAAGGCGCCATCTTGCGTTCCGTTCCTTATTCTAAAATCACAACCGAAATAATATCATAATCACAAACACGTTTTATTCACTCTTCCACTGAACACATCGCGTATTTATTTTGGCTTGTACATGCGTGCGCGCACATCGGCGGCGAATCATCGACTGCCAGGTTTAGTCGCGAATTGACAAAGCTTATCTAAAGCTGAGTGAAATAAGCTTACTGTCGGCAAATAACTTAAGTGTGTGCCATAACGCCGAGGAATGAGCGGGAGAGCGAATAATGTTTTTACTCGTGAGTGAGAAGCGCAGAACGATAGACACGCAACATAATTTATAGCGAAAAAACAGTTTTTATTTAATTACAATTTAATTAAACAAGTAATCGAAAAATTAAAAAACCAGAACTAAATGAATACTTCTAGGCTATTTGTCAAAACATAAAACCAACAAAAATAGCGTTCTGTTCCTGAGATAAATAGCAAACTGTGTGAAAAACATGTATTTTTCAAAAAAATATATGATCGAGAAAACTTTTACCAATCGTGTTTCTAAAAAACCACAACGCAAGATAAAAGTTCAAAGTTTAATTTCTCCAAACATTATAAGGTGGTATCTTTCACGGATTTTGAGATCTAATACGATTCAAACCACATATTTGCTACCTACGGCCTCTTAAGTATTTGTTTCATTAAAACCCCGCGTTTGATGATACGAATTTTATTGTTTAAATGTGGGTTAGATGACTCGACTGTTCTCATCGTTTTTTACCATTATCAAATATTTAAGCCTTAGGGCCTTTGAAATCGTATTTCACTTTTTAGCAAGAATTATGTATGTTTAAACTTTAAAGGGAAGATATTTGTATACTAAAACAGTCAAAGTAAGCCGCCAAATCATTTTGTTTATCAATAGGATTTCCAATCATTAGTAATAAGCTAAGATTATGCGCGTGAGTCTTTGTCAAATCATTAAAATTCATAAAACCAATACGTTTTGCATTTTCAATCTTGTACTTATTTTCAAACACATTTTCTCTTTAACGTGTCAACAGAGAGAGAAAGATGTGTGGTTTTGTTGTATTGGAATAAATAGGTAGGTATTAAGTTACTCTAACTGATCATAAAAATGAAAAGATTATGTAAGTACAAGGAGGCTAAACAAGTTGTCAGAAAAAAACCCACGACTGTATTATTAGGTAACGGTCAACATAATTATCTGTTAAGATCTTTAGGCTATTTTTAATCGTTTGAATGATGTCTAATACTTAATTATGTTTAAAAAAATACATTAACATTATTTGCTTATTGAACAATTTTGTTTCATTTTGCTACGTGTAATAATATGTCACGTGTAGATTAGTTTCTGTAGATTAGTTTCTGTAAATTAGTAGTTTTCCCTATTTGAATCATGTTAAAATTTTAACTAAGTTCAACTATTTTAATAACATTAATTAACAATTACTTTAACTCCATTACGTCACAGTTCTCTGAAATTATCTAGAATCATTTAATATTTAAAAGACACGTCATCCTGTCACCACACAGAATAGTTTTAAATAAACGCGAAATTGTCTGCGATTGCAATTTATTACAATTGGACGCGCTGAAATAGACCGAACTTTGGCGCCTGTATCGAATTTTATTCATGTTAATTAATCAGTGAATTTAGAAATAGCTTTCTGAAGTCACTGAAGCGAGAAACAAAACATTGATTTAAAATAAGCTTTTCTAAAAATAAAACACGTGCAAAATTAAAACAAAAGACTGTCACGACTGTGTCCCGGAGGCACGGAAAACATCATCTCAGATTTCAGTTTGCTTGTAACTGGATTAAAAGTAGCCTATGTGTTATTACAGGTCAATAACTTTGTATATTTCAAATTTCAGCCAAATCTGTTCAGTAGTTTTTGCGTGAAAGCGTGAAAGAGTGACATCGTTTATCAAAACTTTCGCGTTTATAAAAATACTATGAACTTCTAATGAATGAATCATAAATCTTCACCATCATTTGTTTTATAATATGATGAATAAAAAAAGGACAATTGAAATAACCATAAATCTCCTAAGCAAACCAATGAGATAATGTTTGTCGGCCATTTAATGTATAATTAGTAATATAGCTGCAACATATGGTTACTGAATTTCAGGAATTATGGCTAAAGATTGTCTAAATGTCATAAGTCATAAACATAGTCAGTAGGTACTTAACAGATGCTTTAATATTTCCCACACAGAAACAAAATAGTCTAATTTTGTAAGATTGGAGATGGTCGTGAGTTCGAATCCCGACGCTGTGAAAATGATCTATTGAACATATAAAACTCTGAATCTGTTCACACTTGTATTATCATTTTTACATGTCGTTTCTTTTTTGTTTTTTGGTCTTTGGTTAAAAATATTACTGTTTTATGTAGGTATTTTTTCTTGATAGAAATATAACTAAGTAGCAAGTAGTTAGTTGTCAGTTACAACTACTTACGTCCTTTTCCTGACAACGTGTGACATAATAAATTTATAATATTCGTCAGGATTATATCCACTACTCATAATAAACGTTCTAACAAATCACCTTTGTCACATCAATGTAGAGTAATTCGTAACACATCATTGAGTTTAAAGTCATCTCATTGTATTTACGCGAGAACGAATTGGATATTTATGTCACTTATAAATTTCCACTGAATTTTATACACTATTATGGTTCCGTATCTTTGAATGAAAACCAGTCTTCATGTATTATGATTGTGTATTACTATACTAAAGCTTACAGAGTTGGCCACTTGCTCATACAAACAAACTAGCTTACTCGCCCGCAGCTTCGCTCACGTGGTACCTACATGGATGAAAAGTAGCCTATGTGTTATTCCAGGTCACAATCTATGACTGTTTTAAGTTTCAGCTAAACTCGCTCATTAGTTTTCGCGTGAAAAAGCAACAATCGACACGTCCATACAAACTAATGGCGGTTATAATTAGTAGAATAGTAGGATTTCACAAGTCCTTTCTATAAAAATTTGCAAGTCTTCCTCTCTAGGTATTTAAACGTCACGGTATGAGTGTGGTCACTCCTCGAATCGAAACATTGTCGGTATCTAAATCGACGATAATTTTACGTGAGTAATTTCCCGTGTGCAAAAAATAAGTCTAAATAATGTTTGTAATACACACCTAAAGTTTTTTAAAATATAATGTTTTAACAGTTTATTTACAGAAACTAAACTACTACATATTTACATAACTGTACAAATAACTTATTCTCACCTAAAGTGAGAATAAGTAGACGAAGTAGTTAAGATTATAAAAATTTTCAGTCTTTGTTTAAAAAAACGATTTTATTTGTTCCCAAAAGATGAGGACCCCCAAACATCATGAATAACAGACCGCCCCACCCAATTCGACAAGCTTTAATTAAAGTTATAAATTTCACGACCTTGAAGATCATTAAAAGAACGAACACTTTCCATGACCTATTTTTTTAATTTTTAATTGAGATACCACTGATCTATAATCTTCGAACTGGGACATGTCATTTTGACAGCTGTTCATTAGATTTTTGCACTATGTCGGCAGTCAATTAGTTGGGGGAAAATGACATCACGTACGAGGTTTATAACACAATTTCATGGTGTCACTCTTAATGATGATGTCAGTTGTTTGTGAGGTAATCTTTAGACATATTTTGTCCTTGCAGCAACTAATAGGATAAGTCTTAAAATACCTATAAATAATGAAGTACCTACAGGTTATTAATTTGCACAAAGTGCGTTCAATTCTAAATTTATTTTGCGATTCATTTGTTTGTTAAATTATTTTCCTTATCGAAATGATTTTATAAAAACGCCTACCTTTGCGTCAGCTCTACATTCTTGCCGATAAAGATTAAGTTTAAGCGTATTATTACGTACTCGTTAAGGTATTTAGAAAAAATATTATTGTAAGTTTTAACTTCCTCTTTTTTGACAGTTTTCTGAGAATACATGAAATCATACATCCGTGTGGATATACATCCATATATGGATGTTTGTTGCTCTTCATCGCGAAAGCTATTGAACGGATTTGGCTGAAATTTGAAACATACACACACAGTTTATGAACTGGGCTACTTTTTAGCCAGGTAGGTAAACACGGCGGCAAAACCGCGGCCAAGTAAGCTAGTTAATTCACGTTCTTCGGATATTAAATAAAATTCTTGGACATTTTACACGGCGTCATCTAGTCCCAAGCTAAGCAATGTAATGGTAATTGTGTAGGTACTAGGTACAATAAAGTTTATCTATCTATTTATCAGTGTCAGTTTATTTTGTTCCATTTTTTATAATAGATAGCAAGTGCCATACACCGATGCCCATTTTTATTTTGCCAAATCATTTCACGTTCAAAAAACATTTGCTTAAAATATTTTTTCTTTTTTAAATACTTGAAAAGGCACAGACCGCTCTCGTCATTCATTCTGCCACTCAAATGACATGGCAGGAATTTCAATGTTATTTATTTCCAAATTTAAAATTCATCCGATACGCTCTGGAGGATATTGCCAAAATTTTGACTTTAGAGAAATGTGGTTTGGTTATTGACTCGTAAAAGGATGACAGGTTATTATTTTTAACATCGGTAAATTAGTTAAAAAACTGAAATGATGTCAACGAAAACAACTTAAATAATTATTATTTTAAAAAATAGGTATAATTTTGGCCTAGATTCGAAGAGTCAAAGACTTTTTGTTATTTTTGCAGAAGTACGTGAAGCCGTTGGCCTACTTTTGTAATTAATTGTACCTATCAAGTTTCGTTTTCGCATTTTCCGAGAAAAATAAACAAACCGATTTTTATGTAATGGAGCAAGTATTTATTCATTCAAAAATAAGCCAAAGTTTTAAATATAATAATATATTATTAATATAATATTATTAACTTCTATTTAATTTCTTTGCCTATTTTATTTAAGCTTAATGGATCAATAATACCATTCAGTGCGATAATACTGCCAGAGTCTTGGCACGCTTCCGTGTGGCAGTCTCTTGGATCAGTTGAGCTACCTATAGATCGATTTCAACGATCCGTAGATGGCTCAACTGGTAGTTGTTGTATTTCTTTAAGTTATGTAGATATCAACTAGTTTAGTTTCTATTCGTTAATCGTTTACTCGTATGAGCAAGGGGCCAACTCTGGTGACGGAGTTTTTAGGCCGCCTAAAGGCCTTCGTCATGGCTTAACGACTTTTAAAGCTGGGGCCGACAATTTAACGTGTCCTCCAAAGCACGGAATGCTCGGCAGATAATGCTTGTTCGTTTCTGTAAAAAAACATGTTTCAACATGTTATACAAGGACATTAAATATAACTTAAAATAATTTACATTTGATTATAAATTACTTGCCAATACTAAACTTGCTGTCAAAACATTGTCATAATAACTTCGGATTACTAGTAACCTAATACAAGCGCTGGTGGCAATGACCATAGCCAGCTCCTAATTAAACCATACAATTTAATCTCTGTAGGTATCTGCCCCAAGATTCAATCCACCTTAACACGTACACTTGCCGTAAGAAAAGTGATTTCCTCGAGCTAACTAGATAAAGGATAGTACAATGTATTAAATTTTGCTGAGGTATCCGGAAGTTAGACTGATTAATATTTAGAATATGTTTTATATCTTAAAGAAATAAATATTCTTATTATATTTTTTTTATTATAATATAATTAGCCCATCGTGTCCCACTGCTCTGCAAATATGGCTAAATGGCTATAATGGCTTTTATTTTGTTTTTAAGCTTCTGCATATTATTATGTATGCGTAGCAATTATAGTAAGTACACTATTTATTTTGTAAACTAAATAGCTACGCAGCTGTAGTCTCATATTACTTTCTTCGTTATTCGGTTCTGAGTTAAATAGTATTTAAAGCATTTATTTTTAGTGTAAAATTAATGCCAAAAAGTGGTTGTATATTTAAAAGAAATAGAAAATGGATAACCATCAAGAAACACTCAGGTAGAGCTTTACGCAAATGGCTTTTCAAGAAACAGCGACGGTCTTTATTTATTTTGTTTAAAAACATCATTTGAGACATTCCTTTAAAAAAGTTGGTTTGCTTGCTTGTTTTCCTATTTATACCTACCTCCTACCTATATTACCTGTCTTGTCCATCTCTGATATAGTTTTTTCTATTGTGTGGTGTGTGCTGAATAAATGTTTATCATATCTTATCTTATATAGACAGTTTTTAGTGCTATTTACAGTGGAAATTGAAAACACAAGTCTGTCAACCTCTAAAGCTTTGTCCAAACTTCACGTACGGCACTTGTCAATATTTGATATCTATCATTCATACATGTCACGCCATTGTTGGTTGAAAAAAATAACTTAAAACGAACACGACGAAATTCTGCTTTTAATATTTAAAATTTGTAAAAATAAATCCATGTAATGAATGCGCAAAATATACTTTTATATCGCTAAATTTCAATGGTACCATAATATAATCACATCATATTTTCTCACGTCATGTTACTGTTTCTAAAACAATACTCTGATTATACGTTCTGTTTACGTTTTTGTTAAAAACAATAAATAAACCTGTCATACGAGGCTAAAATAAATTATTTCGGCAGACGTTAGTAATTAAGTTCTGTTACAGAAAAAAGATGAGTGCTGAATTATTTTGGCTGGAGGCGGGCTCGTCCCATCCGGATACTAAAATGTGTACAATGTACATATTGTGTAGTGTAATATAATAACACAAGCTTACAATAATGAACAATAATAAAATAAATAAATATCCTAGGACATTTTACACGGCGTCATCTAGTCCCAAGCTAAGCAATTTAATGCTTATGGTATGTAATGGTATGTACTGGTTGTGTTTTTTATTATAATTCACAACCATACTATATCTGAAACCGGTACTAAAGTTCCCAGCCATTTCTCCGACAAAATAAAATAGATTATTTCGCTCAGCCGCGCGATTTATTAAGTAGGGCGGGCCAATGATTTGCTAATCGAAACTACTGAATCGATTTGATTTGACAAATGTATCGATAAGACGATTTGGGACAGGGCTGTTTGTTTGTCAGCGTCAGACTGTGTTTGCTTGGACGAGTTTTTATTTGAAAACGGAAATAGCTAATCGAATTAAAGGATAAGCTGATTATTCTTTGCTTGTAACCAAAGTGGCAAACGTTTCGTATTTATTCTATTTCAGCTAATGCCAGCGAATTACTATCGAGAAAAAATTAAATAACATATGTTGTGGCAAAATAAAAATAAAATAATTAACCAACTTAATTTTCGTAAGGAGAGAGCAATTTTCTGCTTTTTTAAGGTGCATTTTTGTTCATAACTCTGGAAGATCCTCATCAGATCCTCAAAATTTGTGTGGTGGGATCACACGGGAAGCACCAGCTTTCAAATAAAAAAAATATTATCAAAATCGGTTCACCCAGTCGAAAGTTCTGAGGTAACAAACATAGAAAAAATACAGACGAATTGAGAAACTTATTTTTTGAATTCGGTGAAAAATATGTAAATATTATTAAACCGATGCAAATAATATGAATTATTTGAAACTAATAAAATTGTAATAAAGTTATTCAAGACTCAAGTTCAATTTCAACCTTTACTAACTTATACTGCGAGCGAAGTGAATTTGAATATATTAATTCACTAAGAAGCAATTTGTTAGTTCGTTGAATTAAAATGCGATCTTGACCGTAAACTGGCTTATATTGACAGCGCTTTAACCTTTATTACATGTCAATCAGAATAAATGTAACTACTTAATTAAACCTATGTTAATATTTCAATAAACCCACTTATCCCACTCATATTATTATAAACGCAAAATGTTTATGGATGTATGGTATGGATGATATCTCTTTTACGCAAAAACTACATGGAATGTGTTTGCCTCGCGCGAGCAAAGCCTTGTGGAAGCTTGTATTCAGAGTATGTTTAAAATTTAATGGGCTTGTGACTAAATCTGGCGCTTTTAGGTGACTAAAATGCAAGGTCTTTTTTATAAAAAAACTAAGGTTCGTATTCTGAGTTCATACTCAAGCGTGAATTGTATCTCAAGCGTTGGTTCATCAATCCATTTCAGACTGACAAATATCAATGCATGAATTTAGAATCAAGTCCGAGTGAAATTTTCAAGATCTAGGCAAGTCTAAATGCAAACTCGAATACGAGCCGAGTTTTGTTTCTCATAATATCTCATTAGTAAAATGTGTTAACCCATACAATGTTTACACTCAAGTTTACAAAGAGACCGACACTTCATAAATATCTATAAAGGTACTTCAAGAAACAGGTTGTTGTGTCTCTATGGCCCACGCGTTAATTACCATTGTAGAGACTGAAATACAGTTTCCTGCCTAAGTAACTGCTTTAGAATTTGCATTCAATGAACACTCTCTGTGTAGGTTGTATCTTACTAAAACTTTATAGTATCTATATTGGCCTTAGTAGTTACGTTCTCCAAAATTATTCAACATGGTGAAACCATTTGGGAAGCCTAAAATATCTACATACTGAATTTATCATAGTAATTTACTGTACTTCTCATACAAATTAAGTTTTTCATACGGGTTTGTATTTAATATTACAGAATCATGAGACTGAAAACATGTTACATACACAACAAAACAAGATAAAGTTTGTGAGAATTCTTGCCCTTCACTATTTATGTAAAGGTACCAACCTTTACAAAGACGACCTACTTGTAATACCTACCTAACTTAATGATGTTTTATTTTGTAAGTGATCTGTGATCTTTTTGAGAATGAATTCATTTAACATTATGTAGGTACTTTCAGTTCAGTTTTGATCTTATCTTGATTTTAATTATTATTTATATCATGATATAAAAAAACTAAGGCCTTATAACAACACAGTGTCAAGAGGCAATTTGTGGCTACACTTAGCGGGACACTTTATAGTGCGCATACATTGTTGAGATGAAAAGGCTTGCCCATGTTCCTAAACCATCCTCTCAGCTTAGCTGGCCATTTCCACAGGAAAGACAATAGTCTATACGTCTGAAAGTGTTTATATAATTTTTTTAAAACAAAGAACGAAAGAAAGAAAGAAATATCGTTTATTTTGGTAGGACCTTAAGGATTACTTCAGTTTCGTCTTACATGCTAGGTGATTCTAATGCCAAAAAATCTATTGATGCACTGCCGTAAGTAAGTAAGATTATTAGACAACCACAAGTATTACGTTTAAAATAATAATTGGCTGCTTGATAAATATTCAAAACAACTAAAACGCCTGAGGCTCCAGCGAATTTTTTGCTTTGCTTAGGAACACATGCATTTTCACACATAATGGGCCTTTCATTCCAAGGGCCTTAGGAACAGCCTGTAAAGGAATATAAACTTCACGAATCGTTTAACCTAAACGTGTGCATACAAAAATCCAAAACAATCGGGTATCAGACCCTTTTCACAGTTTTTATCGGCTTTTTAGCAAGTGGCAAAGTTTACATACATTTGCTTTTAGCAGGATCCTTTCATATTACATAAAAACAATATTTGAAAGCGCAACGAGACCGACCCAAAATCAATTTTGTTTTGCATTATTTCGTTTTAGCAGGATTTTTTTGGCTAATTCTAAATAGGATAATACATCGCTTTATTTTGCAGATATTAGTGGCAATTCGGAGTATCGCAAAAGCTAAACTTAACTAACCAAAAATGCTGCTGTCCCTTTCATAGCGATGGAAATAAAAAGGATGGCATAAGTTTAGTTTAGCTTTTGCGACACTCCGAATTGCCACTATTATCTTTAGTGTATGATAGGGATAAATAATAATAATAAAAATGCATAATATAAATGACTTATCATTAAAAAATAGCTGTAAATCTACTGACTGCAATGCAGTATTGCAAGAAAATAAAAAATCCAAGTACTAAAAGAGAAATACATTATTCTAAGTCAAGTAAACGTACTGCAAAATAATTAGTAAATTCATAGTTAGAAATAAAAGGTTATTCAAAAACACGAAAAAAGGTTAATTTGTTAACCTTTATTCAGGATACTAATAGTCGATACAGCCACAGATAAAAGAATACTAAGTATACAGCTGACTGAATAAATGAATGAGTCTTGTTCTTCGGGTCAACATAGCATTCGGGTATATTTTGAACTGAGCCTCTTGGAGATAAAGTTCAAAATGGCTTCAGTGGTGGTGGCTTAGATTTGTAGGTAAATAAATCACTTCTTCTAACTGACTGCCACACCGCTAAGCTGTTACCTGTATTTGATACACGAAAATAGTGCACTAAGTGATTTCGATTACGGCTTTTTAAAAAAAACATCAAATGGCCAAGGAATACAAAATAACACCCTATTGGAAACAAATATTTCGATAGGGATTTTAATTTTCAACGAATACCTAACATGAATATTTTCTTGTTCATAAATTGTAAACTACCTATTTATCATTTTTGAATTGAAGTTATCGGTTCGTTCGTTTGTTCGTATAAGCAAGTGGCCAAGTTATCGGTTACTAGCCGATTTCCATCGTTCAAGTTTTTGCTTACTGAATACAATGTGAAATGATGAATGATGTGAATGAAAACCATGGTCTTAAAGATTTGAATCACCGTGATCCCAAGTCTCTATTTTGCGCAGAATGTTAACTAAAACTAGTGTCTACCTACTGTTAAAATTACCAGTGCACACTTAAGGTGGAAGCGAACAGGTAGCGCGTGTAATTCAAATTTTAAGTTTTTTGCAAACAGGATAACATCAGGGTAAATATCAATCAAAATTGATGATTCGCGCAGATTCTATCAACTTCCAACTAAGAATTGTATGCGATAAAGCATCTTAAATTGTTCAGTTATAAGTAATTTAGGTATTATAATTATGGAAATTTATAGATTATAATTTAATCTACGCGAATGATATTTTATTCAAGATACAACTTGTCATTTTCCTGCAAGTCGCAAACCCATAGGAAATGTACAACCCGTTCGCTTTCACCTTACCAGACCCAGGTTTGTTATTCTACTCAACTTCGTTTGTTTAAACCCGGTTTGCTCTGGAACTTACCGCAGGTGTCGCAATCTCGTCCATTGTCCGTCTCTGTTTTTCTTCACTCAAATCATATTGCTTTCCTTTTCGAACAGTGGGTGAAAATATTTTCATAAATTTCGCGATGCTTTTATGCAACTGCGTTGGTAACAAACTATAGTGGTCATTTGGGTTGCTTTGGAACGAAATGTAACTTCATTTTGTTTTGCTTGTCATAATGAATAATGGTAGTCCTTGATAAATACCTATTTAGAGCAAGAGTAGTAGTATTTTAGTATACTTCAAATCTGCTATGATTTTTCTCATAATTTCAAAATTATAATTTTTCAATGTACCTACACTTGAAATGCAAAAGTCGATAAAGTACGTAGGAACTTGTCCGGGTACCACACGAGCAAAGCCGCGCTTGCTTGTTCGATAATATTAAAGCTTTAATCACTTATATATGAATATACCGAGTCTATAATGTAAATATAAATGCGATCTGTCACGTGGAAAATGAACTATTTGCAGAAGTGGCCATGTGCAGGACGTGCTACTGAGTATTCCTCTCGAAATCATCAAAGGATCTTTCATATCAATGTTTATTAAATAAATTATTAGTGTTTGTTTATTATATAAATTATTATTATTATATCTGAGTATCTGAAATCTATCTTATCTGGGGATGTAGTTGTCAGTAGGTTTATCTTAGTATCTTATGTAACTGGTGCGCGGACGCCAGATTCGCAGTTGGCCATTGTCTGGGTTGTACAACGAAACTACATACTATATCATAGCCTAAGCTATATTTTACAAATGATTGAAGGACAAAGACAGCAACTTTTTTACTACTGTGAATTTTTGTGAGTGCGTGCGACGAGCGAGCGAAGGTCTTAGAACGTGGGCGATTTTGCTATGTATGTTTATATGTTCTCCTGTAAATGTCGAACCGTTAATCCAATCTACATGAAACTTGGTAGATTAATTGATAGTGCTAAGTGAATTTACGGCAAATCTAATGAATTTAATCGGTGAAAGAGACGTTACGTTCGTTTGTTAGTTCGTTATTAGTTTGAGATGTTACGATATTGGGTTAGCAAAGAGGTTATTTGATTGGGGTATCAATCAAAGAAAATTTCACACCACAGTGACACAATTCTCTAAACGACAATTTTTTCTTTAAGTCAAGTACTTACTCTGAAACAATGTACATTTACAGTGAGATGGTTATGGTGTTAACGATATTAAAATGATGAATTTTAATTAAGGATTCAGATCATAAAACGAAGCTCATTATAACTTTACGCGATGTTTCAGTGGGAGTAGCAAAATTGAAATAATTTACTGAAACCGTTAAATGATGTAAAGGCTCATTTATACAGGCTGTTTAATATTGCACGTGAGAGATTTTAAGCTGTAAGTGCTTATAATTATTGATAAGTTGTGTAAATTACCTGAGTGTACCACTGAATTTCAATAATTAATTATTTCGACAAGTTTCAACAGAACATTTTATATCAATAAAGACACTTACCTATTTTCTTTACTCACTATCTAATTCGTTAAGTTTACATCTTTGATGTGAATTTTTAATTAAAAACTAAATCACATCATTTTCAACATTATTTTGTTCACGGTCAGTGTTATTCTAAGTCACAATTTATGTATCTCAAAAATTCTTAAGTGAAATTTGAAAGAAAAATCTGATGTATTACCACAGTATTACTACAAAATAAACTGTAGTTTAAAAAGCTTAAATATAAACGTCGCATTAACGTTTTTATCTCTCATAAAGGGCGCATGTCCACGTTAATAGGCAGTTATATGTAATGAAGGTGAATTATAAGCGCCAAGGGACCGGTTACCTAAATAATATTGGAGGTAAGTCATGCATACGTTATTGCGCATAATTAACTTTGAGGAAGGGTCATGCTCCGATTGTACCTAATTAATATTGATTTCGGATGTGTATTGGCTCTGGGTGTTTCTGTGGTGATTTCTATATCTATCTAATGTATACACCCACCCTGAGAAACCTTTTAGTTACAAAGTTATATGGTCTCAGGAAATCATTGTTTTATTTTGAAGAAGACCCTTATTTTCAGATTTTTGAAAAAAAAGTAAGTACCAAAATTTTGCTCCACCCTGTATTATGTCACTGTGAAATTGTAAATACCGTTAGATTACAAGCAAACGGGATTAAATTCGCGATATTGTAAACTGTTGGAGTAATCTCTAACATTATTGCTTACATTATCGCTCGGGTATGTCACAGTCAGCATTTTTCGGGTGGTCATAAAAAAAAACCTGATAACCAACTGTCTACCTATTCATCTCGGTTCTGTCATCAGGTAGGAACGATTTTTAATCTATTGAAAAATAATCTGTTAAGTTGTGAGCAGTATGTTCTAGATTACAATTTTCTGAGTTTACTGTCTTGCAGGTCCAATCTGTATTTACGGTAACATGAACAATGTGTTCGAGCATATTTGTTTGTTTATGTCTCAATCACGCCTACACAATTGATTAGATTTAGACAAAACTTATTATATTAGAATGTACGGAGTAAGCATCTAAACCAGATGAGGCTATTTCTAGTATCTATTAAATAAAGTCGAGGGTCGTTCCACCTACATCATCATATTTTATACATAAAAATAATCTTTTTTATAATTATATCGAAATAAGATTTTTATTAGACTAACGGTCAGTTTCAATAGTTGATATTATATAGCGTTTACTGTGGTAATTTTTAGTTAAGTAACGAAAAAAAATATTCAGACACAGTTATCACAGATAAATAAAATATTGAAATGTTATGTAAGTAAATATATTATAATTATGGATATCGATAGAGTTTATCGATCGGAAAGACTTACAGAATTTATTTTTGTTTATTTTAATTCCGTATAGAATAAAGATCTTATCATGAATATCGGATGGACAAAAAGACAAGTTGTGGACACTTTATGAATGATCGATTCAAGTACAAAGAAGTTCATACATGGTGCGCCACATGGGATTAGTTATTATGATATTTTATTTATTTAATTGATGTCGTTTTAGCGTTCTCTACCGAAATGTAAATACCACGTTATTATTCAAATTTAAAATAATGATCTCTTCAAACACTGAGTATAGGTTAATGATGATAGTTTACTTTAATACAAAAGCATTAAAACATTCTTAAGAATTTCACAAATTGAAAAAAAGGCAAAGGCTCGCCTGAGACGCGGAGGTTGCGGGTTCGATTTCCGCCACGGGACAAATGTTTGTATGTTCTGCAGATATTTGTTCTGGGTCTGGATGTTTTTCTATCTATAATAGGTAAGTATGTATTTACAAACAAAAAATATCTAAGTATTATATCAGTCATCTGGTTACCAAGCATTGTCGTTGTATGACGGGATCTTAGACTATTAGCTTGGGACTAGATGACGCCGTGTGAAATGTCAATGTCCAAGGATATTTATTATTTATTGAATGATTCTGGTTTACAACACATCACATAGTTACAAAATCGTGCTCGTTAAAACATAAAAAGTATTTTAATAAGCAAGGATTGTGAGGTATTTTAACGCCGTATCTATTTACATTTTATCACATACTGTACCTGGTTAGCCATAACTAGATCTATTAAATATTTATAAATAAGAGCACATAAATCTTGTATTTAATTAAGTTGTCTACTACACATAATTATGTTTAAATTTATGACTGAACAGTCACTGAATGTGGACTTGTTTCTGTGCTGACACAACTTGGATTACGCAAGGAATAATGTTAAAGAACTCGTATCTAAAAAGCGAAATGTCTATAGATTCATAAAAAATACTATAGATCGATTTAAATAATCATAGTCTCCGGTAAAAAAACTATTTAGCGAACCAATTTATATTTGCAAAATTATTCATATTCAAAAAAATGGAGGGAGGCCTTTAGGTACCTTTCAGTGGGACAAGGCAGGCTAAAAATCAAATAAATAATAGAATATTTGTAAAAAAAACGTAGTATAAAAAAGCCTACCCTACCTCCTAAACTTTAAAGTACGTATTACTGTTTAAAGGAGTGAGCACTTGGACCAAATCCACCTTAGAAAATAAAAAAAGGTAGTTAACATTACGTTTTGTTACACAATTAAGTAGCGTTGCACTTTCTAGTTAGTCTTATCTTTATCTGCTAATTAAATGACAGGGCAATGACCTTTGTACAGGGCACGGCTCGATGCCTCGCTAATTTGTTTCGCAAACACTGCACGACCCCACCTTAAGTATGAATCACCAGAGCCTGTTATGTAGCTAAGTGACAAACGCCTCGTTTATAATATCTTTCTAGCATCGATATTATTTTATTTTACTTTTGCATCATTGTTAACTTATATTACTACATTTTTCGTTTATATTTTAAAGCAATTGTAAAAATGTTACATAGCTAGGGGGCACATAGTATTATCCTATAATCTATACCGAAGTAATATATAAGGATATTTTTTTGCTTGCTACTTCTCTAAATTATCTCAGTACCACATACCTACCATAATACGCGGGTAACGTCGTGCGCAGCTAGTGATTGATATTCTGTTTTTGTGCGCAATTTTTGTATATTTCTTCCTTCTATATTTTATGTTAGATTTAAAAAACTCGGTTGCTACCAAGAGTAGTTTGGGTTTTCTATTTCCATAAATGTTTATCAGTTTCCTTCAATCATTTTTATTTTCTAGATTTCGTGCTTTCGCATTTTAGCATATTGCTGCACCATGAATAACAATTTCGTGACTGCCCTTTCCGAATGCTCAATTTTTACCTTCATATTTCTACGTTTCTTTAAAACGACGTTGGTTATAAACTGTCCATAAATCTTATGCACAGTAAAGCATAATGGTTAAGCTAATACTAATATCACCTTATTTTATTTTTATTTAAAAATAAATTACTATTTTTAAAATTGATTTCCAGTGTTAAATTTAGTATTTACGATAATAGTTAATGCCTTTTCATAAATAAAAAATATCACCATAAAATGTAATGTTCGGTTCAGAAAAAGTATGTTAAGACTTTGGACGAAACATTATACACGGGAATCACTCACAAAATACAATTGTTTTATATAAAGACATTGTTTCGGATTCATTCTGAGAATATTAATTAAAATATGGCGACTAAATGACGATTACTTGCTCTGTTTGACTCGCATTATTTATTGTTATTCCATAATTAGATTTAATCTGGGTGATCACCGAAAAGAAAACAATTTGAAATGCCTCTTAAATTATTAATTGTTGTAGTTGTTTAAGGTTTGTTATTACGGTACCCGTTTCTAGGAACTCCAAATCATTTACAAAACGCCGACAACATTCTTCTTCTTCTTTATTTTGGCTTCGCCGGCTTTTGCCACGCATTTAGCCACTACCATGTGTATAATATATTTTCGTTTCGTTAGTCAAGGTCGAGTCAAAGTCATAGTCAGCGTCAGTAAAGATGTGGGTTCTTTACTGCAGCTTTACACGGACTTTTTGAGAGAACTCGAAATGCCATGATATACAGTTTTGTTTCATTTGCCTACACTTATGTACGTTCACGAACACTTAACAGTTAATAATCCACCATTATTACACATTAACATTCGCCAAAACACAAATTTCGGAAAATAACGCAAAAAAGACAACATGCCATCTTGAATTCCCGTCAAAAAGCCCCGACAACATTCAAGAATGGCTGTACTTTATTCAATCAGAGTAGACAGTTGACAGTGCTCTATTTATTCATATCTGAAGTCGCTTTCAGACCGTGCTGCTTTATGTTGCTTCTATCATTTTTCTATTTTTTATTTGCCTAGCAAATGATTTGTATTGGGTTATAAATACTTAGAAGAGTGTTAGTATGAGTGACACAAATCAAGCGATCTATAATAAGAACCTAATGGTCTAAGATCTGGTTAAAAAATATAATACTCGTATGAGCGTTTTATAGGGCCTAAAGTAGAGTTAAAAGGTTAGATGTCGTTTTTTTTATAGCATATTCTCACTCGCCCGTGGATTGGGCTCCCTTCGCGTCGCAACTTGACGTGAAGTGTGGATGGTCTTCTTCTTCTTTTCTTTATTTTGGCTTCGCACGGCTTGTGCCACGCATATAGCCACTACCGTGTCATATTATAATTGAAGTCATATGAGCAGCTGGCAGCTATGTTTCATTCACCACGCTTATGTCAACGTATTCTATAGACTAGGCTACCACGGACGTTCCAAGTGTTTCCCATTAAAATGCTTCTATTACGAACTATTATTCTATGTGTCTCTGTGTCCAACACTACCACGGGTACGTTCAATCAAACGAACTGCCGCTATTAATTTATCGACCTCTGATATGCCTGACCATTCAAAGTTATTGCACGAGCTTATAATCATTTATTCTTTTCCCACCGCATTTAAAATTCTATGCCGCCATGTTGTCGTTCGGAGTTTTCACACGGTTAACTTTTGGTTTAAATTTTATCAGTTATCGTTTTATGCTGCACCGGGACGGAGCGGGAATGAAAAATAGATGCAGAGTTTTATTTTTTGTTATATTTCCAAAAAATATAACTCTTCCTTTGACGAATTCTTTTTTTTAATGGTTTATCTACTGACTTCGAGGCTTGCCGAGACAAGGATGAAATCGACGATGAAGCGAAGCCCAGAAAATACTTATTAACTCTTTTCTTAATAGTATGATTATTCAGTACTCTATATCGTCTTCGTATGTTTTTTTTCAATATGATGCTATTAATTTTCGAAGTATTCCCAAGTGAGCACCTATTTTTTGAGCACCTAAGCATTGAGCACCCAAGCTATTCCCATTTGACCCTGCTTCCCGTCCTGTTGCGTCATAAATAGCTTATAAACAAAATGGTGCAGTAAGTTTCAGTGTACTGGAAGTGATAATGCGTTAATGACTACGACTATTAGTGCAATGGTAACTATGACCAGAGACAACAGTAGAAATTATTCACAGCTGTGGTGATAGCGATTAAATAAACATTATAAAAGAAGTAACAGTACATTTATTGGGACATCTTATGGAAGATGATGTACTTCTCGACTTTTAATCAGAATGTTGTGGTTTCGAATCCAACGGCAATCAATGGATTTTTGATTTCGAAAAATATGGAATGCGCATAATTTCACCACGGCTCTTAAAGGTGATGGAAAACATCATGAGAAACCGGCGGCTTAGTCAACCCCCACCATGTATTGACTATTGTCTTTCCTGATGATGGCCGGCTAAACTGACAAGAGCGGTTTAGATGCTGGGCAAGGCTATTCCATCTTAATAATTTCCCAGGCAATACAGGCTCGTTAAGCGTAGCCAAAGATTGCCGTAAAGATTGATGAAGATAATCTAGTAAAGATAATCTAGTAAAGATTATCTTCGTCAATTTTAAGGTCTGAGTTTTTTTTTATGGTAAAAACACAGACTTCCGCAGTCTGGGTTATGATGAAACAATAAAATACCTAGACGATAATACGATTAGACTAGACTATGTTCTAAGAAATAAAACAATGATGCATCAAACACGTGGCCTACTTGCTCACCCTGAGACAAAGGTAAGTACAGTCACGGAATTAAAGGTTCGTAAAAGGACCTTAGAGTTGGTTTTCGCTTGCGAGTAGTGCAAGAATGAATTAATTCTAATATACTAGCTATTAGTGCAAGAAACTGCTGCTAACATTTGAAGTTTTGTGACGATGGCTATTTAGGTATCTAATAAGATTTTGAAAGTTTTTCCACCTCGTCATTCTAAAAAAATACAATTTTAAATAAATAAACAACTTTTTCAAATATATTTAAACAATAGAATCTTGTTTACAAGGTAATTAGTCAAACCACTTTGATCTGAACAATTTTTAACTTACTGAACGGAGATTTATAAAATTTTTTTACTTTATTCAGTTTATTCTGTAACATAGTTTCAAAAGGTAATAATGTGCACGCGATACGTTGAACGAATCAAATTTAAAACTGACGAACCTTTTTATTCCGTGAGTGTATAATGTATTGTACATTTTGTACCATTGAAATATAAATTCAAATCATTTTTATCACTTGATTTATATAACCTCATTTAATACGCTGGTAATGTATGATGTTGTCATTCTAATAGTATTTACATTTATATCAAAGACAAAATTGTAACTTAGAGCAAACATTACGTAACTAGTCATTAATTAAATACAAACTACGATTAAATAAGAGACTGGCCTTTTAAGATAAATAAATTTTGTTATGATCTTTGTATGTAACATTACAGTGTAGGTGTGTGTGTAATCATCAAAATAACTGATTTTGATATCCTTTTTAAATAAGTAAGTAAGTTCGTATGAGCAAGTGGCCGAACTTACTTACTTATTTAAAAAGGATATCAAATTGTGAGGTCACTATATTTATTAGTTCTGAAATACAAAATATGTAAGTGAAAAATTTCAAGGTATATTTTGTTGAGCGACAACAGAAAAGAATCATCTGTGAAGATTGCAACTGTCTTTGTATATCACGGTTCAGCCTGTATCAGAGTCATCGTCCTAATAGAACGCGACTGAGGCGATCATCGCAAGATCGCGGATTTTCAGTCGTACGAATCCGCGATCAAACATTCTTATATGGAATAGGTGTCTTAACCGGGATTCGCGTGATGCTAGAATGATGAAGACTAGAATGACGTGACCAATGTTGGTCACATAATAATATGTGATGTATAATATGTATTTCATTCATTCATTCATTCATTCATTAGGACGATGCCTAGATACAGCCTTGACAGACAGACGTGTGATGTTATCTGTTATTAAAAGTTACAACCTTGAGTAACACATTGGCTGCTTTTTATCCTGGTAGGTAACACGGGGGCTTCAAATAACGCTATTGGCTTGACAGTTAGTCGAGTAAACATTTAAATACATCAGGACAGTAAAAAAACTAGGTCACTATATTACTACTTAGTTAATCATAAACAGATGGCCCCCGCAAACATTTTGACAGATCATTTTGATGACTGACAGATGCTATTAATCAAATGATAGTTAGTTCTAGGTCAAAACAAAAAGATGGAAGCTATTTGAAGCGCTAAGAAGTTCCAATTTACACATTGTAATTTTATGTTCCAATTAAATTCAGATAAAAAATTTGCTGAATGATTGATTGATGAATGACATGTACAAATTTTGTAAAAATCTAACCTATTTGTTTAAATACTTACTATTTTATGCGGACTGGTCTATAGAAATATAAATATTATAAATATTATGAGTATTTTGACAGCAATAAGAAAATTAATATTTTGCCCTGCTTTTACATGTCAGATTAATTTACTGTTAACAGAGCAATCGTCGCCCATTTTACTGTGTACAGTAAAACAAGCGATTTATCGGATCGTTTGCAACTCGAAACGTTTTACTAGATGCGATTTAAAACGTATTATCATAGTAAAACTGTCAAATTTATCAACGGACGGCAAATATTATAAACACCCTTAATTAAAATGAAGTGGTCAAATTTAGAATGTTTTAAAGCCACCAGAAAACTTCTACCTTATTACTATAATGTATATAGTATATAATATACTTATATATATTCTTCTATATAGTAGTCAAGCCAGTAACGGTATTAACAATTTAAGGTTCCTTTCGTACAGCGCTTAGTTGTTAATGCATCTATCAGTTTTACGGCACAAAACATCGCTTAACCACGAACATTTATGGAAACGACTAAATAACTTACACTACTGCAATTGAAATACAAGAAACACCTTAATGTTTGCCTGCTTCTAACTCCAAAGCGTATTTGGTATTTGTAATACACAGAACGTGAATGCTAAATGCAAATAATTCATAATTTCGTAACCGGCTTTAATTTCCTATTTTCTCACCTACACGGGGTTCGTATGCACTCCCTAAAATACCATACGTAGTGCCAACCACAGATTTAGGTACAGACAGAACGTTGTCTTTAAAAAAACAATTGCCGATAACGCAGGAATTGCATGATATCATTTAACCCTCTTATTAATAAACAAAGATCAAAGAAGTATTAATTTTAAGTTGTATTTGTATGTTTATTCTGTGTACAATAAAGTGCTAATTCGTTCATTCACTGACATTTTTTGATAATCTTCGTTTATTAATAAGGGGGTAAAAGCAAAGGGGGTAGTAAATGGTAACGTGCAATTCGCCCGCAACACCGCGGGTGAGTGAGCCCATTCTCACTCGCCTGCGGATCGCGCGAGAAGCCTTCAACATCCCGTGAAACCGGAGGTACTACAGTTTGCATTCGTATATTCTACACGGCTTCGCGCGCGATACGCATCTCGTTCCCGTTTTTGACAGTATTTTGTACCGCTTCACCGCTTCGATCACTTTTGTGCTTCGAAAAGCACGTCCATTTTCTTATTTAAATAATATATACTGTCCCTAGAGTTAGTCAAAAGCTACTGGATGTCAATGGTGATCTTTGACATTCATTGAACTTTGTTGAATCTGTAAAGAGAGGACTTCTCCAATAGGATATTATTAAAAATATATACACTCACAAAGTTCTATGAAGCGTTTCAATATTCAAGCGTTATTCTATTAAATAGCCCGGCATGAACTCTGATCCAATATATACATTTTTAAAGCCAAAATCTAACAATGACGTCGCCGTGAGTACCTACCTCGCTAAAAGCTCAGACATAAACCGCGCCCATAAGACAGCATAACCTAGATTTTCCATCCATGGACCATTGGTTCGTATGGTCTATTCTCTATTCATCGACTTCCGTGTACCATTTCGTGGCGTTTCGCATAAAGTTTTATAGCTTATGCTAATTCACCGGTCTGGGTGTACTAGGTTGTTCCGGTAGGTAACGTGGCTAACGCAGTTTCGTAGCCCAAAAGTGTACAGTTGTATCAATATGATCTTAATCATGCATACTCATGACACTCATTAACATCATCATCAACCATTGTACCCACTGGTTATTAGGTAGGTATAAGCTTCCCTTCGTGTCAGCCATGTTGCTGATCATGCCATGACGGAGGCCTTTAGGCAACCTTAAAACTCCACCATACTTGGTTGGCCCCTTGCGTATACGAACTTACTTACCTATTATTAGCCATTGGTGCTCGAATGAATACTACCAAATACAAATTGTTGTATTACAATGTATCATTAAACCTTGAGAGACGCAGAGATTGCGGGTTCAATCCCCGCCACGGAATTTTTTTTTGTATGTTCTGCAGATATTTGTTCCTGATCTGGGTGTTTTTCTATCTATATCACTGTGTATTTACAAAAAAAGTTATATAAAGTATTAGTAGTACCTATCTCAGTCAATTTGCATAACTTCGGACTTGATTACACCGTGTAAAATGTGTATTTGAGCTGGTCTATAGTTTGGTTTTCTTAATATTAAATAAATAAATGTGTCAGCTGTTTTAACCAAACCTGTGTTCCTCTAAGTTGGAATGGAATTCAGGTAGTACTTAGGTCAGCCGAGATGGACAATGGCGATTGTGTTTTGGACTGTTTGCAACCGATTCTAATTGGGTGTTTAGCGTTTGTTTGCTGAGTTTGGGACTGTTTGGAAGTCTATTTTTAAGCTGCATTGCACCCAGGTGGATTGTAGGTATGTGGAATAATTTAGCTTTTATGTGTTATTTTTATACATTTAGGTTTCCAACAGTGACCAATTTTTTCTAGATTACTAAAGGAACTTGAGCTTGTTCGTTCGTTCGTATGAGCGAGTGCCCAACTCTGGTGATGGAGTTTTTAGGCCGCCTAAAGGCCTCCGTCATGGCTTAACGACTTTAAAAGCCATGACCGAAAATGTTACTTGAGCTGAACATTTAAATACTTATAAGTTGTGTGGCATATCCGATGGTTTTTGTTTTATCTCTCTATATGATGGGAGGCTTTTGCCCTAAGAAACATCTGGCTTATAATCTGATCTAATCACTAAATATGAACTTTAAATGCCTAATTTCAGTTCATTTATGTTTCTTCGTGTTTATAAAAATAAAGTCCAATCAATTGAAATGTCTGCTAAAAGAGTTGGCATTTTAATTGCTGTCTTGATTACAACTGTTAACACTTATTAAGCTTAATCAAAATATCACTGTCTTCTTTCTGATTGCTTTATTCTCGAAATCGGTTTAATTAATCAGTATGTCTAGATTCTATGAACTGCTTATTAGCAACATTGTAGGATTTGTAAATATAGACTGTTAGCACAAGTTTCATAGGCTCACTGGTTGTTTCACGTCTTTTTAAAAGTTACATTCTACATAAAGTTACACGTTCGTTCGTTCGTATGATAAAGTTACTGAGTAAAAGTCAATAACTATTACGACTACAGCTAGTTACGATACTTTGCTAAGATGAAGCCGACGCACTCGTGGCAAAGTTTTGTTAGACGTTCTTGATAGATCGTTGAAGCTGAGCAACGTTCTTCACTATTTGGACGGAGGTCTTTAGATGGCTTAAAAATTCCGTCACTAGAGTTAGCCAATATGCCACTAGAGTGCGCAGGTACTCTTCACTTTAATTGGCAGATAGCTTAGTTGGGAGATTACTTGGAGGTTATTTAATACGCTTAGAATAGTGCTGGGTTAGTGATATTTAATGAACAGTTTAACTAGACGATACCTAACTGTGCTAACTGTTCTATGAAAACCAGCGTTGGTATGGATTGTATATATAATTATTTATTACTTTTGCATGATGATCAACAACGTGTTGAAAAATTTGTTTAGGTTTGTCAAGGTATATCAATATTGCTTTATTAATATTACTGACCATAATATTATTATTATCTCTATCAATACTTGGAAACTGCAGATGTTTGAATTGAGAACCCGTTAGTATTTAAGGCATCGATGTACAACCTTTCACGTGTGACCATGAAGGTTTTTAAACACTGTTATAATTACTATATTAACAATATCTGGCACCCTATGATACTATTTTTTTTTTTAAATGCTTGTACTTTTAATAAGTACTTACCTACAAAACATAAATCAAATAATGCTATAATGAACATAGTAAATACCACCTAACAAGTAAGTTCTCAAAACATATTTTGTTAATTCCACATGGAATTTATTGAACTATAAATGTCTATATTGCCAGTAATTTGATATTTTATTGCCACTCTAATAATTTTGAATTTAAAACAACTTTCATATTTCACTTCAATTTAAACCCAAACCCGTCTAATTCATAATAATTTAAAATGTGTGTCAGATAAATCATCATCAGCAAAAATGCGACCTCAAAAAACTCGATGAATGAAACCCGTCTATTAAACAACTTAACCTACTATTGGCCTGTTATTAAATAACAAACATCGGTCTTTAATCAACAACATAGAATAGGAAATAAAATGGAGGTCTATCATATTAACTAATGTTGCAAACATTGCAAATTAGGTACCTACTAGCCTGCAATGTTACATTAGTAATACAATAAAGAGTCGAATTAAATTGAATTGAACACTAACTCCCCAAAGCGCGGTAGATATTCTCTCTAATCATAATATAATGGCATTTTAGAGTTTTTGGATTCATCTTGATATACGCCAAAATCCAAGCCATCTGAGCTCTAGCGATTTTCTAAGTAGATGAATAACAAAGTTTTTTTATATCTAGCTATTAATCCTTTCTTCGTATGTTTAGTAAATAAAACCGCTAAATTATCAAGCGTTCTCCACATTCAATTCCAAAATACAATTTCAACTTCAAATTAAATTCTATACTCCGGGTAACCACCGGTCAATGAGTGTTTCATTCAACGACTGCAATACATTTACTTTAACTGCCGGCCATGAAGAGGAAGTATTCACCTTTATTGCAAAGCCATAGAGTTCTAATTACGGTTCGAGAGAGTAGTTGAATTGCCGACACATCAATGGGGTAATATTTCAATCTTTGTGTGGACGTATTTGTGATTATAGACATCGGTTGCACCTATTTCTAGATGTCCTTAGTCCATTTGGGACTTGGTACTTTTTATAAAACAGTTACCGTAAAAAGACGGAGACAAAATGAATGAAATCAAAGATAACATGTTTTTTTATGATCATCGATAATTTTTTCAATAATTAGTTGGCCGATTAAATTTTTTTTTTTTTTAAACTTTGTGGATCTTCGGAGATAAACATAAATGCACCTCGAGAGTGCAAGAAATTACTCTTCTTACGAAATTGAAGACAGTTTCATAAACAAACATTCCAAATACCATAAATTTTTGATCAATTTCTAATGTACCGAGAAGACACTAAAAACTTAGTAGAGCTATAAACAAATACAGCTGTCAATTAAAAATTATTATTCACATAAATGACAAACTAATCGATGATTATTTAATGTGAATTAATATGTTTTATGCCCCATGTTTTTAAAGTTTGATAAATCGTAAAACAGGTTAATAAAAGAGAATGCGCAACTCTGGACCAAGGAAAATGAAAAATGAAAGTTAACGGCTAAATGAACAAATAAAAAAAGTATAATATTACGCCAATAACGACGGTTTCAAAAAAGTGTGTGTATCATTTATTCGTTTGATCTCTTGTTTGGGTCAAGACTACTCTAAACCAAGCATGCATAAATAACAACTGAAGCAAAATAATTATTCCAGTATCGTAGTAGAATACAGTACTTAGGTACTTACGTATTTTTTTATTATTTTTTTATTGATAATTCAACAATTTATACAAAACAGAAAAGATATAAAACTTAGCAACTTAAAACCACTAAGGAATACGTAAACTCTTAGGTAAACAGACTTCGCTTTTTTTACCTTTTTTCAACTTTCTTTTCCAACCAGACACAATCGTGATGAGGATGCATGCCAGATGCGTGGTAGTCGGCAAAGTTCTTAAATATACAGAAGTAAGATCACGGCTGCCGTTTTTAGAAAACTTTACGGGTTCATCAATCAAATTGAACTAAAACAAATTGATTAATGAAAATTTGCTGGACGTTGGCGAACCGAGAAGTGAGTTCCGTCCCCTAATAGGTTCGCAAACATAAATAGGAGAGCTAAAATTGGAAAGGACAACTACCGTCGTACTGAAACTCTAAAATTAAAACAAAATTAGGATAACCATAATCCTATCTATATGTATCGAATGTAATTAAATAATACAAAATGTTGAGTTATGTTTAGCCTACGACTTTTGGTTTTAAATTTGACTCGAACGCAGATAATAGGTAACAGTGTAAAATGTGTTCTTAAGAATACGGTGACGTGGCTCGGCAAAGTCAATCCGCCGCGCGTTCCAAAGAGCGTGTAATAGTAAGAGACGGAAGTGCCATACAAACAAAACGAACACTAGACGATGTATTAATCACCCAGTGAACAATAAGACCAACGTAACAAAACCAAACCACGACCACAGAACATATTGACCACGACATACTGCCAACATTTTTTTTTTTTTTTTTAATAACCTATAATGTGTCCCACTGCTGGGCAAAGGTCTCCCCCATCTCTTTCCACTTCTTTCGATCACCAGCCGCCTCCCACCACTCCTCATGGAAGGCATCTATGTCGTCACGCCAGCGTCTTTTAAAAATGTTATATTCTCTATGTTGGCAGTATCTAGGGATGTACCTAGTGACTATCGAAAATTTATCGATATCGATACCTATCAGCAGTAGCTAGGATTTTTGGATTCCATTAAATTATTAGTAGGTTTTTTTTCATAAATAAAAGAATTAATAATTAATTTAAGTAAGTATACATTTATTTGAACATCTACATAGGGTGTTTTGGGGGCGATAAATCGATCTTGCTAGGATTAATTTTTAGAAAATGACGTTTATATCCGTGTTTTCATGTAATGTTTGCCATCCAGGTACTTTCATATAGTGACGATGATCATCAAGCTTTTGTTTATGCTTCGTCATGCTGCTTCGATTTTCTGGTACGAGTAGGTTGTCTGCAACAAATATTGTTGTATTATTATACAATAAAACAATATAAAATATATTATACCTAAACATAATGGTAATAGCGCCACTTGCGATCACCCATCCAAGTAGTGACATCCATGTTTACCTACTCCTAAAAATGTACATGATTCAATTAAAAACCTAATAGGTATAAATTAAAATCTAAGTTACATATAAATTATGGTAATCCAAACAAAATAAAACTTTATAAACATAGCAAACAAACAAATTAATCATTCCAGTTTCGTAAAACAAACTATCGATATCGATAAATCTAGGTTGATAGTCAAGCACTATAATTGTTTACCTACATACGGTATGAGAAAATTTTCTTGCAAAAACTTTTACGAATTGTATCATTATTTTACCAAATTTTGGAAATAAAT
Source organism: Xanthorhoe designata (assembly GCA_963582015.1). Lineage (NCBI taxonomy): Eukaryota > Metazoa > Arthropoda > Insecta > Lepidoptera > Geometridae > Xanthorhoe > Xanthorhoe designata. The sequence goes on from OY757045.1 coordinate 3,902,539, forward strand.
GGCATAAAATTGCTTACCGATCTACATATAGAGGAAATTGAGCCATAAAAATGCGTTTTTGCACTCCTTCGCGGCATGTTTTTGCAAATTTCACATTGATTTTACTCATATTACTTAAACACACTATTACACTACAGAAAACTATTGAATAACAATGTTTTACACGTATCTTTATTTATGATTTCACGCCTTAGATTAAATTTTCTGTAACAAATAAATAATTGTCAAATTGTCAACAAACTAAAATTCGAAAGACTTCGTGAATTGACATGACACCACAGACAGTGGACAGACCAAAGAGAATGTAGAATGTAGCCCATAGAGAAAATACATCTTCCTTGATGTAGCCACAGACTAATGATGGATGATGGTGTACTTCTTCTTCTTCGTTCTTACGCTCGTTCGTTCATTCTTACTATAATCCGTCTATGTCGGAGTGTCCTATTTTAGTATAGCTCTACAGAGTTGTCAGTGCTCTTCGTTATTCGAACGGGTTGAAGCCTCGTCAGAGTATATAGTTCTGTGGTTGTAGCAGCCATTAAAACTCCGGGGCGTTTCATATATCGTCTGTTTGAATAGTACATTCGCCAGACTGGTTGTCATAGCTATTTTGCAAGAAATTTGGTTGTCTCCCGTAGTCCCAAAAATTATGACTGAAAATTGTTTTTATTCTTCACACAGTGTTGTTTTTCTGTTACTAGACCATATAAGCTATGTTTCTAACAGAAGGAAACTTAAAATATTCTAGTGTTTAATACTAAATAAATATAAAGAAAACATGTCTTCTATGATGTAAAAATATGCAAAATGCGATTCGGTTTAATTTCACTTTAGCTAAGTATTTTGAAAAAAGCTTTTGGCAGAGACCTAGATAAATGCTATCCTAATACGAATAATACCATACTATGCTGAAGATATGCACAAATTTCAAATGGTTATGTACGTTTGTATGGGGCACTCGTACAGCTCCGAAGCCTTAATTTGACGCTTTGACCTAATTTGTTCCTAACTGACACTTGTCACGTGATAATAATGACCATTGATTAGCAATTTTTTAAATTATCAAGGAACTGGCTGTTACCCACTCAACCAACACGGCTCTACACAACAGAAACAGGGGTTACATTTTTCAGTTAATAAAAACTCACTCACTCAACGTCTCGTTTAAGTAGATATGGCCGATTAATACTTGAGTAAAAATTTCGAGGCACCATTAAACCATTATTCATAATAATGTTGCCACGGCCACAGAAAATCGTTTAGTCACTATCAATTTTAAGAGACTAAGTTCTAAGAGTTAAGTTTTACCAAGTTTTATCAAGTTAGTAGGCATGCGGATCGCGAGACTAAAGTGAAATTGGGCTGGGCACTTGGCTAGAAGGGACGATGGAAGATGGACAAAAGCGATTACTGAATGGTGGCCCAGGGACGCTCAACGACCAAGAGAGAGCCCGATGGTCGAACGACATTGTCAACGTGGTCGGGAATCAGTGGATGAGACTCGCAAGTGATCGGAGAGAGTGGCGTGATAAAGAGGAGGCCTATACTCAGCAGTGGGTGGAAATGGGCTGAAATGATGATGATGATAAAGTTTTATCAACAAAGTAAAATCTATATTTTAACCGTACAAGACATTATAATAAATACTTATTCGAAATACGCTCCATTATTTTGCAAAAAGCCTGTTTTTATTTGCAATAAGAATATCAGTTTATATTTTCTCAATAAAATGTGTTGTAAGCAACACCCTCTCGGCAGATAATCTCCGGAGTATAACACTGAAAAGTAGGTTTATATTTATACAATTATGATAGAAAAAACCCAGCTTTTTAACTATATTTGTTTAATTTTTTACTACTCTATGAAATTCGGTAAGTACATAATGTAAAAAAGTAGCCCGATGAAAAAGGCATGTAAGAACTCAAAACTTAAAAAAAAAATTATAGCAGGTTCATTCTAGTTTATTTTGTATCAGGTTTGTGATCATTATTAAAATATGTTACGTATAAAAAATGCTTATTTAGTAGATTATTTTATAATGCATAAATATTTGGGCCACCTTCACAACACTTTGGAAGCCCGAAGGGACGTGGGGATATCGAGATAATAATTAACTTGCGATTTGAAAAAAAAAGAGTTACATCTCTAAGGTATGTGGGGAGAACTTTTGTTCATCAGTGGGACTAGACTACTTACTTAGGTTACAAATAAAATTGTAAAAAATGATGCATTGAAAACTATGCAAACTTTATGATAAAAGTGTTCAAAATCAAAAAATATTTTTGCAATAAAATGATTCTCTTTTTCACAAAATTTTACGGCCTTTTGGAATGGAATATAGAGTTGGGCACCTGTCAATTATCTGTTTTGATGGACGTTTGAAATATTTTCTGCGCGAATAGTAGAACTGCCAAGCATTATTGAATTTTGATCAAAGCATTCTTGTAAATTAAAAGTAAGTTCGTATGAGCAAGTGACCAACTCTGGTGACGGAGTTTTTAGGCCGCCTTAAGGCCTCCGTCATGGCTTGTAAATTGAGAATTAAACAAGTTTATAAAATAAAAAATTTAAGTAACCACCGACAAGTATTCATCCTTTTCATTTTTCCATTAACACGAGTTCAAAACGGTGAAGGAAAACATCGCGAGGAAACCCGCGGCTAAGTCAGTCCCAAACATACATTGTCTTTCCTGTTGATATGGCCAACTGACCGGATGGTTTAGCTTAGGTGCTGGGCAAGCCTATTACATCTCGATAATGTCCCAGGCACTAGGTGTCCTGTTAAATGTAGGCGAAAATTTCTTCCTGGTAAATAATACAGTAAAGATATAAAGGGAGACTGAGAGACTTCCCAGCAGTCTAGTTACTCGTGCTCTGAATTTTTCGTGTTCCGAAACAATTACTATGATGTCGTGACATTGACATGAATTCCGATATCCGGTATCCGGATCTAATAGAGCCTCGGGCGTGAAACACAAAACTGTCCGAAATGAAATTTGGGTGATTGGGAATACACGATTTGGGGATATCGGGAGATTTATTTAGATTCGGTTAAGGTGCTTTTTGCAACATTGCAACAGTTTTAATATAAACGGCACTGCTACAGTTCAAAATAATGTTTTTTTTTTGTGTTTGTGCGTGTGTCTATACTTTTAATCCGAAGGTGGTGGGATCGACTTGTATGACTGGCTCCTCACTGAAGCTTGATGATTTAGATTGATAAGAGATCACTTAAAAAAATCTAAACCCACACGCCTTGTCTTTTTGCCTGCTTATTTTTCTTGGTGTGTTGCGTTGGAACAGGCAATAGAATCATACTTTGGATTCCGGGCGGGCGTGCATAATATAATAAATTTTTCATTTTGTAAAATGTATTAGCACATTGAATCGAGCTCTAAACGGTGAAGCACAACATTGTAAGGAAACCTACGATTTAAAAAAAAACTATTTATTTCTTACTATTTCTACTTCGATTAATAATTATACACTGTCTGGCAAAGATCTGCATCAGTTGAGCTATCTATAGTTTTCTTACAAGAATCTTCAGCTGACTCAACTTGCCCGTAAACTTCGACTTGTCTCAGTTAAGTTTGAAGTCTAGTTTGCTTTTGCTAAGCTTCAATGCTGCTAACAGACGGTAGACAATGACGTCAATTTCCTAAACCAGGGCTTAAACCAATAGTTGAATTGTGTAAGTTAATGTGATTTCAGTTGGCAACTGATTGATTACTTTAGTTGTTCATTTTGTGACGTGAATATCGAATAGCTATCGATAGCTATTAGTAGTTATTGGTATCGTAATCGATTTCATACCATTTTGTAAAACAATAATCATTCTAAAAATGGGTCAGTAAATCCTACTAGTATTATAAACGCGAAAGTTTATATGGATGTTTGTTAATCTTTTACGCAAAACCTGCTGAACAGATTTGTTTGAAACTTGGAGTATAGTTTATGACCTGGAATAACACAGGATTTACTTGTGATACCTGGTAAATTATCCAATCAAAATTATCCAGGTAGGAACCCTGTAATTCTGTCATCGCATTTAGTTTTCTTAAAACCTGCAAGAGCGTTTTAAAATGGCGTAGCAGTTTAGTTTTATCTCATGTTGTAGACAAAACATTGAAATATTCTCAGAAGCTTCAACTTATTCAAATATATCTTCAACCTCAACTGGTTATACATTGTAGGAAATTGGTTTCTTGTGCAAAATACATTGTAGCATACTCAGGTACCTATTCACTCTGCGACTGAACTCAGGGTAAGTATTTCGATCTTTTAGTGTGTAATAACTCTGTTACTTGTTTGTCACTCTGAATTAGTCCTTGTTTTAATCAACTCTAAAATTGTTTTATCATGAGGATGATGATAGACGTAGTTTTCTAGGTAAGTAGGTTTGTTACTCTTGCTTGACCTTCTCCGTAAAGCTAATCTTAAACACTAGCAAATAGAGAACATTTTATTCAATACTCTCATGTAACTCGAGACTGCATTTAGAACTTCAAATAATCAGTTCACTAGCCAATCTCGCAAGCGGTAACTTCGTCACTCTCCGATACCACGAGTTTCGAACTTGCTCAGACAAGAACCTTATTAGTGAGGCTCAAGTTTCGATGCAACTTGGAACACGTGATTAAATTAACATTAAACGGATTTATTACTGATAAAACATCAGATAAAACATCATAGAAAAAATCTGGGATAGACAATTCAAAATGCCTTCCGTAACACGGGAGCGCTTAGAGCGCTATATTTCTATATATCCATAAAACCTTTAGGGTTTTTAATATTCAAAGGATACACATCAACGCAAACCATAATACTAATGTATTTCAATCCGTGATGTGGGCATTGTTGCCATTCTGACAGGATCCCATTTTCTCTGAACCAAAAAATGAAAAAAAAAAACAGTTTTTAGCCTTTTCGCCGCTTCACGTTTTCACGCACTGGCATTCAAATAGTACCTACAGTACGAGTATTATTTGGAAACAACAACATACTCATGTATGTAACAAACTTGAAGATGTTTAGGTAGCGACCCACAGCGGCAGCGAATGCCGCGTAGGTTTAAATTGGCCTTAGCACAGAAAAACCTCTATGGGTAAACACAAGAGAACAAAACTATATATTTATTCTACTCTTATCCCGTACTTATCCAGTAAATCCACGAGCTCGGTCAAGTTGCGAACTAAACTACTGCTAGTTATTCTGCACGAAGGTAGTTGGGACTTGGAAGCTTTGTTTTTCGTTAGTTAATTAGTGCTAAAGACAATCACTGGACCGTTGGTTGCAGTTTTTTACTAGTCTGTCAGTTTTACAAATTTAAAAATGTGTTGTGTTTTTTTGTATGACTTGATGGCTATAAAACAAATTTAAAATAAAAAATAAAAACGAGTACCTATTTACTAATGTTACTTTGTGTGATTATAGTGGGATGTTATGACTGTCAGAAGAAGTATTATTAAAGTTATATTAAAATCTATTTGTCGGTATCTTAATCAACGATATTTGCTCAAGAGTGATTTTTATGAAGTTATAATAATGTCAAGTAGGTACCTTCCTAGTTAACGCGATTTTAGCACGGCATTCAAATTGTCATAAAAAGACATGCTAAATTTACTTCTCACAGTGACAGTACTTAAGAAAAGTGGCAAGTTACTGTTAATTACCTGTTTTATTGTACTAACTGCAAGTTTCGAGTGCTTTTAGAAGTTTGAGGCGAAGTTTATCTATAACTGTAAATAATTGCGAGTAACAATTGGCGAGATGCAAGACGTACTGATGTAGCAAGGCAGAATGGTATTTTTTTAAAATACTGAGTCGCAATAAGAGAAAGCCGAAAAGTGGTTTGACTGTGTGAAAGAAGGTATGTGAGAGGAGTAGAGGAAGAGTTGATGATTTATTGAGGTAAGTGGAAAAGACAAACATAATAATATAGTGGTAGTGCCACACTCAGAGTGGAGTAAGGGAGAGAGAATGTGGAATACATAATGAAAGTGTATATAGAAAAAGTAACATTGAAGAAGCTTTTATGGTAATAAATAAGTTATTCAGTATCAGCAGGCAATTTATGTAACTGTATTGTATTAGTACCTGTCACATTAATATAAATTTAAATTTCATTATTTAAGGCTCGTCATTTAATGCGTAGTTGTGATTTTTATTGTAGGTATTTGTGCTGTTAAATTAAAAATAGATATACACATCTCTATAATATGTATTAATATTATAAAAAGGGTAAAGTTGGTTTGGATGTTTGGGGTAGTATCCGGAATTATTCATCCGATAAAAAAAATCTTTCACCTATTATGTAGCATGGACTTTTCAAATAAACATAGGACTTTTCAAATGAAAAATATAATACTTTCTAACTAAAAGTAGCTCAGAACTCCGAAACTGGACATTTCGTTGCATTCTCAAACATCCCAATTCCGTGCCAGAGACAAAGTTTTGCTAGGGAATTAATAAATTTCGCGCAGTTAGTCCCAAATAGTCCACTCAATCTACCAGTTCTTATTGTTCTTTAGAATATGATGGAGATGAAACTTTACAAACTATTAAAGCTCTGAAAATAAACTCTGGAAAAGTTTAATGTAGGTACTTACGATAATATACATACATTATTTTGTGTAATAGGATAAATATAAGTAATTATTTTCAGTTCTTTCAATAGTATTCGTTGTAATTGGCACTAAACTTTCAGTCTCAAAATATTATGTGCAGCGTGAAGTTTAAAATTATATTATGACATTAAAAAAATAGCTTTCTAAACAATATTATTTAAAATAATATACGAACCCATTTTAAAAATATGAACAATCACATGCAAAATCCTAATAAAACATGTAAAACAGTATTAAAAAATTAATTGAATGAACTATAAACCAACATTTACCATGTTAAGTTCACCTGTCTACCTTTTAATTTAAGTCTTGAATAAGTTATTAGACAGAAAGTGTTGTGGAAATTACCTACTTAAAACTTATAACGATCCTTTCCCTCGAATTATAAATTCATGGTAATGATACAGTTATTGAAGGAAAATGTAATTATAAAGTTGTTGATGGAAGATAAGAGGGTACTTTTGATAACATACCAGATTTAAACTAAAATGTTTTGAAACACGACCGAAGAACTAAAAAGTAAAGAAAGTTCGTATGAGCAAGTGGCCAACTCTGGTGACGGATGATAAAACAGTATATTTACAGTATTTATCGTTATTTACCTTTATATAGTTTTATGCGTAAATATATGTTTTATCGTGTGTTCAAGTGACGGAGTTTTTTTAGGTTTTTTTTTAGTTTTTACTGAAGAACTAAACAGACTTATATTTACTATCCAATGTCTTAACGAAATATTGTGATCAAGTATGTAAAGTCGTGATCAAAATCGTGTATTGTTTTACTAAGAGTTATGCATACTACGTTTTTCGAATCAGTGACGCGCTACACAAAATTGCGCAGTGACAGCTTATTCGAAAAACGTAGTGTGCAAAGGCTCTTAGGCTCGTATTCCAAGTCTAAGTCTTGAGTCTTTGCTTAAGTATTTATTTTGACAGTTCTCTATGGAAAATGAGTGATGAGTGCTTGAGACACGATTCACGCTTGAGTATGAACTCTGAATACGAACCATGGTCTGTGAAACAATTCTTAGCACACGATTCTGCTCAGATCGGGGACAGATCCCCCTGCTTATTTACTTAGAAATAAATCGAAAAGTCACTTTCAGAAATTTAAAATCAAAGGGTTAGCGTTGATAGAAATAGAAACGAAGCGTTTGTCACTTGATCACAGGTTTTGGTTGTATATCAGGCCATAGTGTAAATAAGCTTTTTTTGTTATTTTAGGCTTAATGGCACTGTGTGATATCTTGTCTTTTTTAAACTTTCGCGATCAGAACACATTATAAAACATATGCAAACGGGTATTTATCACGAATTTTACCTTTAATATTCGCCCGACGTTTCGACCGGATTGCACCAGCCGTGGTCGCGGGAAGACTGAAGTATTGGAGGTACCGCCACAGCAAAGCGAAAGCGTTTATTCAACTACCCTCACTTGATCTTCATAAATGTCAATTAGGGCCGGTTCACACTAGGACAACACACTACACTAACAGTGTCCACATACTGAGTTGATCTCACATGACGAGTACACTTTGCAATCACTGGATTCCACGAGGAAGAGAGTCTGAAGCCGTCTTCACGATTAAAATTAGGATACTTCTTAATCTCAATCGCTTCCCGAACCATTCTCTTGTAATAATGCTTCTCGTTGGCAAGGATTTTTGGATTGTGCAATTCCATCCAGTGATTGGGTCCTGAGTCTACTATATGCTCCGCTATAGCAGACTTGTTTATTTGCCGATTTTTGACCGCTGCTATATGTTCCTTGACACGTTCAGCGACTGTACGCTTCGTTTGGCCTATATAGGAACGGCCGCAGCTGCAATCGATTTTATAAACACCAGGAACTTGGAAAGGTACCACATCCTTCGGTGTACGCAGACGCTTAGCCACTTTGTTAAAAGGAGTATAAATCGACTTTATTGAAAACTTCTTGAAAAGGTTCCCAATTTTGTCCGTAACCCCCTTCACATAAGGCATGAACGCTGGCTGTCTAGTTACATCACTGTGTTTTAGTTTGCGTCTGCTATCTGGATGCCATCCATTAGTCTTGTAACCATTTCGTTTTAGAACCTCCTGAACATGTTCCAGCTCTCCGGGTAGATGTTCAGGGTCACAGAGGTCGTAGGCTCTGTTCATAAGTGAGGATACTACTGACTGGAGATGTAATGGATGGTGATGTGAGGCAGCATTCAGATATCTGAGCGAATATTAAAGGTAAAATTCGTGATAAATACCCGTTTGCATATGTTTTATAATGTGTGATATCTGTTAAAAAATGGTGAAAAATTCTATACTTGTTCTAACATGCTAGAACAAGATAACCATAAACCTAGCTGTTAATATGTCCTTTGTTAGGTCTGGATATAAAGCTGTAAAGGCAGCTAGTAATAAAAACTTTGGGAGAAATTTACGATTTTTTGATTTGATTTGACAGGTATATCAGAGCTTTGAAACATGCACTTTTCAGTTCATTTAAATTTTTAGAGCCGAACGTAAAGATGATTTATGGGAGCTTAACACCTTTTGATAAGCCCATTTTCATGTGACTGGGCTTTTAGAGTTTGGATTTCTACGAAATTAGTACTTTTTATTTTAGACCTAAATCCTGTTATTCATTACTTGATATTTTTCATTGAACCCAGAGCTCAGGGGCCGTACTCCGGATCAACGAAAACGAAGTTTCGTGACAATTTTCGGATTCCAATTATGTTGGTGAACTATTACGAATTCAGTATTTACCAACATAAGCTGACCCAGAAGATTGTCACGAAACTTCGTTTTCGTTGATCCGGAGTAAGACCCCAGGGTGCTGGTAAATCCGTTACCGTCTCATTTTATTGACATTTGAGTATGTACTCTTAACACAAATTATAACAAGCTGCGCCTCGCGGTGTAACCCGCGATTAATAGTTCCCGTTCCCGAGGGAATACCGGGATCAATAGTAGCCTACTTTTGAATACAGGGTATAAGCAATCCTGGTACCAAATTTCATTCAAATCCGCCTAGATGTTTAAGCGTGAAAGAGTAACACACTCTTACATACTTACACACACACAAACTTTCACCTTTTTAATATTAGTGTGATAGTGTGATGTGATGATGTGTTAATAGAGTTTAAAATTATTCAAAAATAAAAAATTAATAGCCTACAATTGTTTAATAATTTCAAAGAATTTGTTCTATCACCGCATAGATTAGGTACTAATTCTATAGAACTTTGTATTATAAAACTTGTAAGAAGAAACGAGTTTCATTTCATTCAGTTTTATAGAACTAATTTGCACCAAATATATTTTAGTTCGTCAAATGGCCCATTTACAAAGAAATCTCATTAGAAGCCCAATTTGAAAGTTGCAATTTTTTATTGCTCAAGTTTTTACATCAGCCTTTCGCTTAGAGATTGTACTTATGTCTGTACATTACAAAATAAATTATATTACACGGTGATCTCACAAAACGGTATCATTTTTGATGTATTTTATGAATAAGTTGAATATTTTAATATAAACTGATGTATCTATTATTTCAAATAATTTATTAAAAACTATTCAGGGCATAATTGTTGGAAGTGACGATGACACGACGTGATCCTATTTGGCACAACGCATCAGTCAGTATCGTCATTTAGCTCGGTAATACTGCCAGTGTCTTGGGCATTATCCTGTCTGAAAGTGGCTAGGATCAGTTGCTAACTATAGACCGTTTGCAACGATCCTTATATGGTTCAGCTGGTTTCAATTGTATTTTGTAGACACGTGTTAGTATGTAATAGAAGGAATTTATTTGTATTATACGTAAATGGTCATGACCGAGTGGTGGCCAAGAGAGAGCTATAGAAGCAGGGGCAGACCATCAGCTCGGTGCGTGGACGTATAGAGGCCTTAGAGGAAAATGCATGAAAGCGAACGGCACAGGGCCGATTAGAGTGGCGTTTGAGTGAGTAGGCTTATACCCAGCAGTGGGCTATAATTTGAGCTGCTAATGATGATGATGATACGTAAATATAATTATATTGTTTGGAGATTATAACCCAATTAAATGTAATGAACTAACTTATAAAAATAGAATACTCTTTTCAATAAAAAATAACTAAAAACATATTAATTTAATTTACGACCATTCACCAAACATTTAAGTACAACTTTTTATTATTGACGTCCTCTCCAGTAGGGCCTTAGGTATGCACTAGATATAAAAACAGTGTATGTAGTAGTTGCCTAATCTGTGGTATGATTGACAATTTTCCAATTGCGTGTTGGATATTCGGGATTGTAAGCAACAATTTGGAAATTGTTACCTCTGGTGCGGAAATCAGTGAGAGGATTAAAGTGAGCCCTCTGAAGCTTGTCTTGATAAACCAGTCTTAATACTAAGAAAGGTTTTGAGACAATATGTCAATCAAAAGACACTTTTCTACTGGTTCAGTCAGACATTCAGAGTTTCGTTTGGAAATACCTGTCAAATTTAAAGAGTTTAGTTGAATGTAATTTTTTTAACTTGATAATTATGGCTCTTTAAATACGGGATAAGTAAATATTTAAAACATGAAGGTATCAAGCTCAAAACTGCTGGCTGCTTGGCTGGTTTCGATCCTGCAATTATGAGATCAAAAAGCGATAATCTTACTACACCGCTGTTTGTGAACAGGGTTGAAAATTCCAGCATCAGTTTACACAGTGATAGATGCCAAGTGAAAGAGCGCCTGAGACAACGCAACAGCAATATCGCTTGGGAGCGTGATATTGTCCAGATTGCTTAGGTTCTCCGAGCTAGGGTGTTTTGGAAATGGTTTTCAGGAAGTCAATTGTTCAAAATTCAAAGGAGAATGGTTAAAACCAGACAAGGTTTTGTTATCGTCTGAACAATAAAATTAAATGTATCAAATAGTTTTGAGAAAATCTAAAACATCAAAATAATATTTATATCGTAATTCGATGTCTAAACGTAGATTTATAAAGACAATCCCCGTTATTCATATTGTACTAGTAAACTCATTTTAGCTATAACGGATATTATATCTGTTGCTATCTCTTAGAGTAACAAGAAAAAATCACGGTACTTTGAAATCCTCGAGAACCTAAAAAATGTATCTACAATCTTAACCTAAAACAGTTATTTTTTTTATCACATCCAGAGACTGGTACCGTGTCTAGCAATGAGCGAACACAAGGGCATCGCTTTAACTTATGAGTTTCATATGTAAATTTATTGCAGTCGACGGTAGGCTAATTTCTACCATAAATTTTACGTTACTTGTCTCTATGGGTGTTTAGCATGCTTAACAAGATAGATGGCGAATATGTTTATGCTAAAATGTTAAATTAAAGCAAAGTGCTGCAGGTCAGGCTAGGACTTTGCTAAGTCTAAAGTTTGAGTAATTTGGTCTCATCACGAAATACCTAAAAACTAAAAATGTATATGCTTGGTGTGATTAATTTTTGCTCATACAGATCATAACTATCTTTTATTGGCTGGTATTCTTTTGCTCGAAAAAGACGGCCATGGCTTTTAAATATAATTGTGACCTTGTTATTGTTATCATAAACATGACTCTATTTTTATCTTTGAAAAACACCTTCATGTGAGTTAATGTAACTCAAAAATATTACTTAAAAATATACATAATAAACAAGAGAAAAAATAAACTACAACAAGAAGAAAGAAACTGCATTATTTCAACTGCACTACTCGGTATAACCAGCAAATGAAATACAACGAATCGCAAACTTCATAAACTTGAACGAAATACGTGGGACAATTTAAAAGTAGCTTCTAGTACAGTTTTACAATATATTTCCGATGTGCTCCCGGTGGGCTGCGCTGCGAAGCAAAATAAAATTGAAACGTAGAGGACGATATTACGAAATTTATGAAAAATTCAATATTCTTCAACGTGTTTTGTTACAACTAAGGTGTGTTTCTAAAATTCGGAATGTAGACCACCATAAATCCTAATGTGAGAGCCTTTATTATTAAGCATTTATTCAGTAAACCCCTTGAGATCAAATAAAATAGTCTTAGGAGCTAGGTGATATCACCTCTGTCCCCTTGAATCGTTCTATACTGTAAAGATCTTGGGTCAGAAACACGGTTTTGGCGAAGCTTTATTTTCTAAACTGAGGAAACAAATATAAACGAATGATCATTATTCAAAGAATTGCTTTAGAATATTCATTATTATCTCCTTTTCTTGCCAGCTTCTCTATCTCATGCATTTTGCACCTATGTTAAAAGTATTACTATGCAATAATCATAAAAAACCTAAATCGCATAATTAACTGCACAAATTAAGCAACTGCACATTTTAAACAATAAATAAACGAAACGAACTATGTCTATGACTAATTTAATTGCCGAGACAAAAAATAATAAAGGTATTTTCTCTACTATAATAATAAAATTATGCATATTATTATACATAAACCTTCCTTTTGAATTACATTAATATCTATCATAGACCAAATAGGGTTTCCCTAATCTCTGATATCTATTAATGAATACCATATTAAAAGATCTACGCGCACAGACTTTGTTTTATACTACGATTATGTAAAGAAGATTATATTCCTTCATTTAACCTTATTACATAACAAGTTGATACAACGTAGGTATTTGTTCTAAACTATGTCAAAGCTAATATCCCCGGAACATATCCCGTATCAGAATTCTAATAAAACATAATGATTTGTATTCAAAGCTAACTTTTATTATTTACGGTAAAATTAAGCCCAAAACGATAACCATGCTATAAACTTGTTTTACGATATACGTAGGAAAGGATGGTTAAGTAGTTTACGTTTACTGTATAATGTTCAGTGGAGCATGTAGTCAATAAGTAAAATGATAACAAGGCTGGTAAGGGGATGAATTGTCTAAAAATACTTTATAGTCTACAAGGAGCATTGTAATTTTTTTATAGTGTAAAATATACTAAGGAAGATTTTAGATATGCATAAAAAAATAGAAGATTTTAAATTTTCCAAGATGTACAAAATATTTTAGACTCATATTTCTTATATAAATAAAATGCATTTACAATACACGCCAGCCAAAAGCAAGCTCAGTGTCTGATTAATTCTGATATGAAAGTCTTTTTTTAAATAGGAATACTATTTTGTTCTGAACAATAAGTACTAGTTTGAACCTATATTATTGAGTAAACAATAAAATCTACATTTTATAGAAATGACGATCATTTACTTCTTTTATACAGGGTGTAAAAAGACGTCTACCGAAAACGAAACGGGGTGGTACAGCACCCCAAAAGACATCTAAAGAACATTACCTAGTTGTCTGAAAAAAGACCGCGGGCGGTCGATGACCGCGGGCGAGATCAGCTGTTCGCTGTCGTACGAGCGTAATATGCTATGCGTAATATTGCTGTTTCTTTAATTTACTTGTTTATTTCCTTTATTAAATGATCTAATTAGGTGGAAATGGTCTTATTATGTTGTACGATGTGTATGTGACTAAAAAAAAATAAAAATATTTAAGGTAAAAAAAAAAAAAAAAAAAAATTTTTCGCTAATTATGTTCAGTACTATGGTCTGATTGCAACCCATCAGTTTTCGGTAGTAGTCTTTTTACACCCCGTATAAAAAACATAATCCTATTTTAATACATAAATATAATATAGGTATTAGAATCAGTTAAACCTTCTAAGGATCAGTGCAAGTACCTACTATTTAGCTAGCTTCAAAGCAGAACTCAGAACTTGAACGCGACAAACGACGTGCAAACCGCAGTCAGGTCGACCGACTTTCATCTACAAACGCTTAGCCCTTATGCCCAAGCATTAAAGTTCATAATTATCTGGTCAAGATGTAATGACATCACTAAGATGAGCTTTTAATAGCATTAGTTGTAATCCGGGAATGTGTTTAGTTTGCGACTAATGGATTAGTACATCCTCCACCTAATACTGTTTCACTTACCAAATTAGTGAATGATTATATCAAGTTTTAATTGATCATCAGCGGAAACTTGCAACCAAAAAGCTACCTTAAAGTCTGACGAATTTGGTTTAATATCGATGTGTTGCAGATGGTAGCCGAATTATATTAAATAATTTCGATTCCAAAGTTGTGATTATCAGTGTTCATTAATGTAATTGGAGGAACTGATACCAGTGATTCTCGAGTCCTGACTCAGTAATTGGAACCACATAATAATAATCCTTATATAATTACGGTAGGTTTGTGTTGTTTCACAGTCAATGCTTTCGGTTCTTTGTCTTATTTCTTAGTTAAGGAAGTTTAAGTTTTCTAAGTTTTCTAAGTTTTCGGAGGCCTTTAGGCGGCCTGAAAACTCCGTCACCAGAGTTGGCCTTTTGCTCATACAAACGAACGAACGATCTAAGTTACATCGTTAAAACAGTTTGCCTAAAAATAGAAAGCCTGAGAAATAGAGACATAGTCGTTTATAAAATTTAAATTTGTTATTTTGATTAGAGGAGTTTGCCGACTACTACGCATCATGACCGAGCCATGAACGTTACATGGCCGTATGAAGCACAGAAAGGCATTTTGTATTGACGCTACGCTAGTGCCGAAATATTACAAGGGTGTGATCATAAATTAATTATTCAATAAATAAAATATTTGTTTGCTCGCCTATGTACGTACATAGCCTTTAAGTATCTATGTCGTTTGTTTTATCTGTTTTGTGTACAATAAAAGAATTCATTCTGATTATAATTTTTTTATCGAAAACATAGTCATATTCATTGCCAAATTCTTGGAAATATCGACTGGAATCTTGAGAGAGCCAATTTCTTGGAACATCTCAGACTCAACGGTAAATATTTGTTTTATTTTTAACGAGAAAGTAATTTAAATTTTTTGGAAAAATATAATTATGTTTAAAGTTTTTAGGCTGGTGCTGCCATCTACTTTAAACTCCGGTTTTGGGGCATTTTCAGGGTTACGATTGGCCTTTGTCTTCTTGGTATTCATCGTCTTATTCGAACTTAATGGTAAGACTAACAAAAAATACTCACCAACTAATTTCAGAAGCAATCAATCAGAATAATCAATCAAGCTGCTCATATAGGAGAAAAATAACGTACGATTACCTGTTCAATCAATCTTGTTTGCTAATAGTTAAGCTACGGCTTCTTACGTAGCGATAGACGTTTTTCTAATGACCACAATATTGTTGACAAAGAATGTGATAAACCAGAAAGCGTAATGATTTTTCTGTATTTGGTAAACTTGTAAACTATTTATACTTACTTTACTACTAAAGTAAAAAGTAAGTAAGTTCGTATGAGCAAGGGGCCAACTCTGGTGACGGAGTTTTAAGGCCGAATAAGGACCTCCGTCATGGCTTTACAACTTACTACTAGTGGGAATAGTATTCATTTCTATAGTTTATATTAAGTATTTACAGTAAGTATTAAACCACACGGGTTCCGTAGCCTAGTGGTCAGGCAGCTCGGCTTAAGAGCGATCGCTTGTATCTACGCAGGTTCAAATCCTGCCGAAGTTGTTAACTTTTAGTAAGGTTTTTAATTTTTAATATATTTCCAGTTATATCCACTGTTATAATTAACAATTACTGTTATTAATACACTGTTATTTTAACAATCGGTATCATCTTATTAAAACACCTACTTTACAGAATCCACTAATAAAGCCTTTACATATTTGTACTAGATGATTTATGGAGTATAAGAAGGTAATTTTACGCACTTACCGAAACACTAGTGCCTGGAACATTGTTGAGATGGAATAAGTTTGCTTAGAACCTAATCCACAGGATTGACAATGATCAATACGTGTAGAGCTGACTAGCCGCGGGTTTCCTGATGATTTTCCTTCACCGTTTAGAGCTCGTATAATTTTTTCCGAAACGCAAAATTATGTATGAGTATCGGACATAATTTATACCTACCTCTTTAGAACGGGGCCTTTAGCCCAAACTATGGAAGAGATTTTCTGAACATTTTCGTCGGGTGATATTTTTTACAAGCACAAATTCATCAACTTGGAGTATTTTGGTTCTATTACTTTGATCAAATGGTTATATAAAAGCTGTATATTAATAAATATTCTAGGAAAAATCTATTCGAAAGTAGAATCATAAATCTTTTTTTAATTTAGATAAAATATGAAAGTTTTGTTTCAGTCAAACCGGCTTACTTTTGAAGTAATACCGTTTAATTAAACTAAGGCTTGCTAGTAACAACAAAATGTCGAACCTAGTAAGACAAAAAAATCACACTAATATTATAAAAGTGAATGTTTGTGTCTGTGAATGTTTGTTACTCCTTCACACTCAAACGGCTGGACGGATTGGAATGAAATTTGATACCAGGATCCCGGTATTTCCTCTGGAACAGGAACTATTCGTCACGGGTAAAACCGCGGGGCGCAGCTACTCGTACTAGTAAACAATATAAAAAAACATGTTTTTTTTTTGTCAAGCATAAAAGCTTTTCTAGTAATCTCATACCGGAGGTGTCGAAGTAAGTTAAATGATTATTTAATTTACCTTTGTAAAAATACCATTTGTAACATTACAGATTTAAATACAATGTGTTTTAAAATCGGTACCTCTGAATTCATCGCTATCCTCTTTTCACCTTTGAAGAAAAATTCTGTGAACCTTTCCAGTTTGGGAATTTCATTAATTTTGTGGAGTGGAAACGGAAAAAAATCAAGAGAAAACAATACTCTAAAGTGAACAGGATAACGTTAGAATATTTGCTAAAGGTTTTGCTTTGAATTGAGTTTGTGGCTGACTGTGTTGATAAGCGATCATCGTCTAGACGAGGTCTAAAAACAATAAATAGTAACATCATCACGTGATCAATCGCACTTAAGCTTCAAGCTACCTTCTCATATTTATTTATGAAATGAAAAAATGAAATATGATCACGACTGTATCATATTTATTTATGGTTTGTAATAAATAATTTAAGCTCAAATTTAACGATTAGAACCGTATGGTTCTGTTTGTATTCTACAGAAAAACAATATTCAGGAAGTATTTAAACAAAATAGACGTCTTATTCCAGAATTAAATTATTCAGCTGTAAATCCAAGTAATAAAACATTCGAAACAAATTAAAGAAGAAGCGCCGCTGTAAAGATTGTTATGCACTGGGGAGGACCTTACAAACAAAATGTAGCACTGAATTTAACACCCCTGAGAAATGTTGTGTTTTGAATTTAGAAACGCCTTTAGAAGTTTTACAAAGTCTCCAGATAGATGTAGAAAGTTTACGAAGGTTTAGATGCATTCAAAGGTTAGAAGTTGGTAATGATTTTACTAGAATCGGAAATACAGTCAGAAATTCAAGGAAAAAACAAAAAAAATATATACAAATTATCTTTTGTCAAGTCTTGCTTTGTCAAATTTCGTTTACCTTCACTAAAGCTAGTTGGTGTAGGTACAATTGTTAAAAATATATTAGTGAACTGACAAAGAAAAATTTGTAAAGAAGCAACTGTTACTGTAAGCAAAGCCATAATAAGAACTGTAATATTCGACTGAACAGAGTTATGGAAATTTAAAAGAGTAGTTTCAATTGCACAAAACTCCCACGTATATTTTTCGACGGAGAGCTAATATTTTATCCGTGTTAACCTGCAGTGCATAATTCTTCCGTGCGAGGCATAAAGTGCACTTTCCTTCGTTATTTATATACTTTCACCAAGTTCAATTAGAGATTATTCATATTTAGCGGTCATAGCGGAAACTGTTTAGCTGTTATCTCAAACCATTAACACAATGTGTACTAAAATTACTAGCTTCACTTTCCTCTCCATAGATTTGGGTAAAAATAACCGCCTACTAGGCCGGTTCGGTAGTTACCGACAGCATCGAAAGCAATTAGTTAAGATTTTTTAAGTGACTACTTGATGCAAGATTCTTGCCTGCATACAATTAAATTGATTGAAACAATTACCAAATAAACATTGCAAATCAATTGGCTTTAATGCTAAAACCCAACCAGACGGCCTTTGACCTACAAAGAAGAAGAAGAAGATTGCTGAAACAATCTGTTCCAGGCTCATTTGGGTAAGAAGTTTTACAAATTATTATGACAGTCTGCCTACTTACCTAAATTTAAACAATATACCTACACAAAATATTGTATCAAATACTTAAATAGCGGACTCTCCTCTTCCAGATCATCCGCTCCGTGTACCCAACTAAATTACTACAGTTTTCATGTCCAATTCCAGGCTGACAGTGGAACTTTGTAGCTATCAACGAGTTATTGTCATCCGTAATACAACAAGGGATGTGCTAACCGGAAATTAACGGATAAGTGAGAGGAGAATCCTAATGGAGGTTTTGAGGAAATTTTCGGTAGCAAATAATTTATGGTAGGAAATTGTTGAAGGTTTAGTTAGATAGTAGGTTATTATTAATTTATAAAACTTTTAACGATTAATAAATGATGATTGATAATATTATATAAGTGAGAGTTTATGATGATGAGCGATTAATTACAAATGATAGAGATTGGAGGATTTCATTCTAATACAGTCTTTTAGTCGGCTTTGCTGTGTAAATAAAAAAAAACATGTTTGGCCTTCGTAATTAATAAGTGACCAGAAATCCGGTTTCGGTTTCGGTTTAAAGAGTTTATTCTCATAAGAACAAGTTACAGTTCACTTATAATGAGAATTAAAATTTAAAATTAAAACATAATTTAAGCTAGTGGCGAAGCATGCAGAACTTAAAGATAATGCCTACAATATTAGTTAAACAAGTGCAATAGTTAATTGTTGCAAAACTTAGATTTAAAGGTAAAAAACATAAAACAGTAGGTCAAAACTTACTCAAACTATAACCCAGGGTAGTATAATAATCTTTGCAACAGAATGTATATATTACTACCTACACTTTACTAGAAGTTTTAAATGTGTGCGTAACAATGCACTCTGGAGTACAGGCAGTGTGTAAAACTGTGTGCGTGTTGTGCGCTTGCACCGTAGATGAAGCGCGTAAGGCGGTGTGAGTGTGACGCTATTGTTTAGGGCCTATGCTTTAGTTTTATAGCTCGAGAGACAAGATATAAATATTTTATTTTATTTTTATTTTTTTATATTTTGATTACCTAGTTATTATTATTACCTATAACTGTGGATTAAGCATTTATTTATTTTGTTTATAAGGTTAAGTAACTAAATATATATATATATATTACATAATGTCTTAAATTGACTCTGCTATAAATTGTTTAAGTTGGTTTTTGTACATATTTAGACTTTCACATTCTTTAATTTCGTTCGGTAGTTTGTTGTACATGTCGGTACCTTGGAACATAATGTTCATTCGTCCATATCTTTCTGTTCGTGGGGGTCTTACGTAAAGTTTATTTTTACATCTTAGATTATACTTAAATGTCCTAATTGTTAATTGTATGTTTGTTTGTATAGTTTTATTGAGGATCTTTTTTATTAGAATGCATGTACTGTAGGAAAATATTTGTGTTATGTTAAATATTTTTGTTTCTTTATACAACAGTTTTGTTGGTGTTAAGTAATCGTAATTGTATAACCGTTTGATAATTTTATTTTGTGCTGTTTGCAATTTCATAATATTCGATTTGGATGCTGATCCCCATATTTCTATTAAATATTCGAGGTGAGGTCTTACTAGAGAATTATATATAGTGTTCTTTAATGTTGGAGGTACACAGTTTCCCATTCTGCGTAGGGCTCCAGTTAGGGACGTTAGTTTATGCCGTATGTGTTCGATGTGAGGCTGCCACGACAGTTTTTCGTCTAATATTAGCCCAAGATACTTTTCTTTATCGGATTGACGAATGTTGTTACCGTTTACGGTCAGAGGTCTAGTGGCCGGAATTATTTTATTTATTGCGCTGAAAATTATATACGAGGTTTTTGATATATTTATCGTAAGAAGGTTATGAAGGAACCACTCATTAATCAGATTAAGGTCATTCTGAGCCTCATTCATTATGTTATGTATGGACTTTCCAAAATAGAAAAGGCAGGTGTCATCAGCGTATACTGTTAGATATCCTTTGAGACCTATCTTATTAATATTATTAACGTAAATAAGGAACAGTAGGGGGCCCAAGATTGAACCTTGCGGAACCCCGCATGTGAGACTTTGCGTGGTACTTTCATAATTTCCTATCTTCACTTTTTGTTGTCTGTTTGTTAAATAAGATGAGAGTAGTCCGTAAGCAGCTCCAACTATACCCAAGTTTTTTAATTTTTCCAGAAGTTTGAGATGGCTGACCGTATCGAATGCCTTTTTAAGATCGATGAATACTCCTAAGGCCATATTTTTATATGAAATGAAATAAACTATAACGTTAATTTACGATGGTGATCTTTGGGTGACCTAAAAAGTAAGTCACCAGGGTTTTTTTCTCTTTATTTTCGGCTTTAACGGTTAGTACATTTAGCTAGTTTCAAGTAGGTAATTTATATTTCAAGTTATGAGATATTATATTATTATTGAGATATTATTATCACATGGTTTTTTTGAGAGAACTCAAAATACAATGCTATCCAGTTTTGTTTCATTTTCCCACACTTATGCACGTCCACGAATACTCAACCATCAATAACACACCATTTATACACATTAACATTCGACAAAACACAAGTTTTGGAAAATAAAACGAAATCATGACTTCTCGTATTCCCGACAAAAAGCCGTCACCATCACCAGGCTTAGTCAGGATTAGTCACTCTCACATACAAACACACACATTGAAACTAAAGCCTACCAGTCAATAATAAAATCAAAGTAACAATTCTGATTGTTTTCTATTTGGTGAATTTATCCGTAAATAATTGACAGATCAATAATAGATATCTGAGGATGACATGTTCTCTCTACCCGTATCATAGTGACGTGCTTTGATGTACCTTTGTTATAGCAATAAGATGCTTATGTCATGGTGATTTCAACTTATAAAATAATAAATGGTCAGGAAAAGATTCATTTTATACGATTTTAACCGATTTTGAAAAAGAGGAGGTCTTCCATCATGTACTTGTTACTACTGTATGTTTTTTACTGTAGTTATATTGTTAATTGATCTCTCCTTAAGAATAGACGACTTCAAAAATACTTCTTTGTTTGAAAGGGTTTATTCCAATGTGGTCCCGTAAAAATTTGGTGAGGAGCTTCGGACAACCATATAAAAGATCTATGCTTGTATATTCTAAAATAGTTTTGTATACCTAATATCTTTATTCTAGATGGTATAGTTTATGTAATATAACGATAAATGTAACATCAAGAAACTCCTGTACTTTGAGCTCTGAAATGGACGAATTTGGATGTTTTCGTAGTTCAGGTTAAACTGGAGATCTTGGCGCTATCATTGCAACTTTTAGAAAAAATAATTATAACGTTTTGCATAAGTACATGATATTTTTTCCATGTGACCTAGCGAAGTAGACATAAACCAGGTAGAACCAGGCACTTAGATATCAGGCACCCAGCAGCAATTAAAAATGCAAGCCACCAACATATAGTACGCGAGATCTCATTCGGGTCGAATAGTACCAATAATGTTTTTTTTTTAGTTCCGCTAGTCTACTTATATCATACGTTTATTAACAAAACTAGGTAAACATGTTTGACAAACAACGCATTGATATTATTAAGTTTGCAAGACTGTTTCATGCAAACATGTGTGGGTCTTCAACATCATGTTAGAACTTAATCTAAAATACACAAACCAATCGTAGTTACACAAATACACACCCACGTAAATTAAACTTTGAAAAGGCCAGCTGGCAACATCGTTTGTTTAAGGGGCAAAACTCCCTGAAATTCGTATACATTGATGCCTGGAAATTCATTGCCCCTAACGGACGGTTTATCTAATTATGCAAAACGTGAGTTTGTACGTAGTTTACCGTGTACCGAAAACTCGGCCACAACCGAGAAATAATAAAGGAAAATCACCCCTTAAACCAGGCGAGCGAGCAAAACTGCACAACTCCATTATTACTGTTTTCAGGATTATTCTCATAACGAAACTGGAACCGCCTTCTGGATATTTCTCTTTAACACAAATATGACTTATTATATCAGCCCGTCGAATTTAGATGAGTTTTGTTTATCTCTTCCTTGAAAATCTGTGGTCGCGGGAAGAGGAAAGGCCACCTGAACGCCTTAACTTATACAGGTACAGTTGTAGGTGAAAACAAAAGTTTAAAATCCGGATCTGACTGACCCCTAACAATACAAAAAAAGATATAAACGTTTTAAAAACGGGTATTCTCACCAACACTTCTCATATTTCAACGACATTTTTACGCTTCTAATAACCTAGTCCTCACCCTACAAACATTATTTCACCTCCACTGTAAAAAAAATCTTGGCGTAAAATCTCGTAATTTGTACTTCCCCCATTTTTTTTCCGTAACACGAGTCAGAACAGCGAGAATTTAAGACGGCAATCAATGAATATTAATGCGAATTTACTTTTAAACGAGGGACCATTTTGAAGTTATACCACAGTTTGGGTTGTAGTCAGTATTAAATTTTCTGTCAACAGCAAAACGGACTTGTGTGACTGTCAATGGATAGATTTGAATATTACTAGCTTTTGAAAGCGGCTGAGCTTGCATTTACGTAGATGTTGCGTTTTTTTTCCATCGCGAATAGTACCTACTTTCTGAATAAAAAATACCTGATGTCCGTTTTTGTACCCATGCTCCCCGTCATTATTACATTTTTAAAATTAGCTTTGGTTAAAATAATTAACTTTTACTTTTTTACTAATATTGTTAGCTATTCCTAGGATATTAGTTATTATAATAATATAGTGCTAAGCCTCCATTCCAATAAACGGCTAGCCATTTCACAAAAGAACAAAATCTCACTTTGATGTAACAATAATCAATTAGACGCGATATAGTTTAGCCAAATTAATCAACCCATGTAAGCACCGCGCAGTAAATCAAATTGTCCCATGACAAGCCCGTCAGTGGTAATGTGGACAGACGGACGTATCAGCAGACACAGTCGCATTGCGTACTTACCACTGGCACCAGTTAAAATGCCTATCATCCTTCCTCTATCTTCTTTATTATTATTATTTATTATTATTTTTAGCCGTTAGTGTCCCACTGCTGGGCAAAGGCCTCCCCCCATTCCTTCCAGACGTCACGATCATGTGTTAGGATCTCCCAGTCGGCTATAAATTTGGCGAGTTCGTCCCGCCATCTCCGTATCTCCTCTATCTTCTTTATAATATAAAAATGAATCGCTGAATGTGTTGCTAAGCGCAAATCTCGAGAGCAGCTAAACTGATTTTGCTAATTCTTTTTTCAGAATATTCCTTGAAGTACGAGGATGGTTCTTACGGAGAGAAAAATTAAAAAAATTGCAATTAAAAAAAAATAGTAAAGAATCGACTGTTAGGCGGTAGGTACGAAGTTCGCGGGGTCAGCCTAGTCTGTAATAATAATTGATGACTGTGACGTAGTGGGCGAAGGCCCGCCTGAAACACAAAATTGTGGGTTCGATTTCCACCGAGAGGCAAATGTTTGTAAGATTTGTAAATATTTGTTTCGGGTGTTTTTTTTTAGTAATTTACAAAGTTGTAGGAAAAGTAAGGGCCCTTAAGGGTAGCTATTTTTTCTGTTGTAAAAAAATAACTTTAGGAAGTATTTGTTTTTATTGTTGCAAATAGTTTTGTTTTTCCCCAGCCTGTAATGTACCTGTAATATTAACCCCAACCTGTAAAGTACAACTACCTGTAATATTATCAAAAGTGTGTCCAATAACAATATTTTGACACAATACATGGCCGCAAATTAAGTAAGAACAAGTTAGCATTCCGATAGGTGACATGTTCTAAAAATCTGAGATCGCATCCTGGAAGCGCTCAATATACCTTGGTGATCCCGTTCCTTCATCGTTAATAGGTCCAGGTAGCACAATCGGCTGGATTTGTTCAGCCTTGTGCTAACAAGCTGACCGCACAAGCCGAGTGTCAGATCTACCCAGTCGCTTGATATCACGTCAATGCTTTGACTGCGTGGATGAGTGATTTAGTTCCGTGTTCAGTTTCAACTGGATGAGCAGATGGTGATTCAAACCTTGGCTTTGAAATTTGATCAATAATCAGTTTATTGTACCTAGACAAAAAAAAACATACCACATACTGTCTAGATTTCAACAACGAGTGCTTTTGATGTAAATACTAAATACATGTGATCGATATTTTTTTTAAAATTAAAGAACTAATTAAGAAAAAGTGTCAAGATAATGTCAATGAAATACATAATTTTATAATTTATATAATTTAACTAGCTTGAACGATGTATCAAGCAAGAAGCTTCAATAATCGTTAGCTAAATCTAAACTCTGTACAGTTTTAGGCAACTAGATAAAACAAAGTCACTTTGATTTGTCTCACAAAATACCTATATAATCAACGTCTAGACACATAGCCCCAAAACTCTGAAGCATTAATTACAAATCCCTTGACCGTTCTCATTATACGAATTCAAATTGCAATTTAGATTGAGTTCCAGACCCTTCCTAAAACAAATATTTTATTCATTATAAGATTGACCCGGAGCGATTTCTTTTACTAATTACATTAACATTCGACTTTACAAGCAAACAGGGCCAGGCAGCGACCGTTAATTGCAATCCTTAGAACAAATAATAGTAGGATGCGGCATTACAAGAAATGTAGAAACCGAGGACCTTTTAAATCTACGAACAGACTTTAAAATACCAAAGATCTGTAATTCTTTCAGTTTTTCAGCCGCTAAATCCCTACTTGGATAAACGAAAACGAAGTTACGTGTTAATTTTCGATTTTCGAGTTCAGCTTGTTTTTTAATATTAAGCCCGTTATTCATATTGGACTAGTAAACTTAGTTTAGCTAAAACGAATATTAAATATATGCATAATGGCTGAGAATAACAAGAGTTGTATTAAAAACAGTTCAGTTTTATAAACATTTACACAATGAGTAATAACCGTATCCTCGTAGTTTTAATCTAGATTGGAGAGTATTTTCCACAGGCTATATTCAACTCACGTGCCCAATAAACTACTGGAAGCATTTAGCAAAACGTTCTCTGGTTCCAAACAGACGTTGTAGAACGTTTTCTGGGAACATAAATGGATAGTGTCTAAGCTACCTTTGAGATTTCATACAATCCTATTTCTAATATTAGAATGCCCAAGATTCTATACATGTATGTATACGTAATGTTTGCTATTCCTTCACACAAAAATGCTAAACGTTTTTTTCATAAACTATACACATAGTTTATGACCTGAAATAAAACTCAGGCTAGGTACCACGCGATCGAAGCCGCAGGCGAGTAAGCTAGTATAAAATTAGGCTTAGTTTAAAATATGTCTCGCAAAAAACATATTTTTATCATTAAAATAATAATACACAATAAATTTCGTTATCATTTAGAAACACGGTTTATTATTTATATTATTATAAACATTTTGGGAGAAAATACAGGTAATTTTTTTATTGTTTTAATGATAATAGTTTCAATTTTTATTTCGGTGGGATAAAACACCGGTACGGTAGGTCTAAATGGGTTAATGCACTACTAAGATTTTTAATATTTTCCAGAGTTGGCCACTTGCTCATACGAACGAACGAACAAACGAACTATAAGATTATACTTATTACTACTAAGTTTTTTTTTCACCTTTCCAAAAAAGACGGTTTAACCAGACATACAAGCGGACACGGAGGAACTATAAAGGGTTCCTTGTTGACCCTAATAAGGAAAAAACCTGTAATAATTGTAGCTCAGTTGTAACTTGCATTAATCTCAGCAAAGCGAAGGAATAAGACGCAGACATTTCTACACTGACTCGTAGCCTAATCGCTGTGAATTACCACTTTACTTCACACTAACCGTTTGCTTGCACATTCACTGTGTGAATACCTGACGAGGGATGAAGCCGAGTTATCATGTGACGGGACGAACAACAACGGAAATACAGGGTTCAATTTATATATATGAATTAAATGGATTTTATCGCGTTATTTACCTTATTTATATCCCGCTATACACTATAGGCTTCTTTTAATTTGAGTTAGGCAATAACCGGAAAAAAATATTAAATAGTTTTTATATAAATTTTAGTTCAACAATTTAACGCAAAAAAGAGAGCTAAATGTTTGTTGTGAGATAATTTGCATAATCTGCAGATAGTACGAATTATCTTGGTATCGTTTCTGTAGGGCTGTTACGCTTTTTAACCTTACATCCACTCTCCACATCATTATACCTCTGATATGATATTAATTGTAGTCAAATTCAGGGCTTGCTCGCAACTCAGTCGATGTCAAATAAATATATTAATTCATAATGTTTCAGTAACGAAACCATTTATATATTACGAGTGCTACGTGCCTGCTACGCCCCGTAGCAACGTCGTAGCCTCGTAGCATGAGACTATTTCCGTTTAAGAATGCACTACATACTGCCTTCAGCTGCGCCTGTGTTGAATAAGGAATGCCACCACGGGAATTATTAGATCAACATATTTGTACCTAACTTTTTTACTGTTTGTGTTTGACTGTAGAATATTAATTCTATTATATTACAACAATTTCATGTGTTCTGGATTTGATCCTAATCCACATTTTAATTTAGTTATATATTGAGTAATAGTGGATAAACGTAATCGAGGTTTTTTTATCTTAATGCAAGCTAGTTACAGTGAGAAAACAAGTAGGTACAGCGATGAAAACTTTTATACTGAAAAGTAACTTATGAATGACAGTTAAAACGTTAGACACATGACGTGCTGTCGGTTTTTAAACCTAAAAACGGGACAATTACTTTGATGCTGTAAGTTTCATAACACTTAAATGCGACTTGCAAAAAGTGCTGCAGCCTCTTCCTTAGAAGGACGCTGCAAATAAACACGTTATCGAATATAATGGATTAACCTTTTATAGGTGAGATTTATGTAGTTGATTATTGTATTTTTTTTTTCAAATGCTAAATCCTTTACTTACAGCATGACTTCAAGGTTAAATATAAAAAGCGCAAAAGAAAGTTGACATCAGATGATGAAGGAGCTGAATGTTTCAATGACGGTTGATAAAGGAAAATGGAAGAAGAATATTATATTTTTTAGCATAGATAACTCAAAATCTTGGAGTTTTAAGTGAATCTACGACAATAAAAGCGCAAGACTATCTACCTATAATTCTATGTATCAAAATAATGAGTCTTTACCTCAAAAAATAATTACCAGATCTCAAAAAGTATTTATGTCCTTAGCAAATGTGTCCGCGGCTAAATTATCTAAGGTCCAGGACATTCCGTCCGCTAACGGATGGCGCACATAAATCTCCCGACCATTCTTGCGAGGCATTTGTCCGGTTGACTGCCGGAATTGTCACACCAGATGCTGTAAGTCTTTAGTGGTATTAAGACCTCGTTACAAGTTTCTGTAATGGCGTGATGTATGAGTTGGGTAATGAACGATAATGAAGGTAGTTTGGTTCTTCATAGTTTAAGATTTTGAACTTATCTTAGTTTTAAATAAATTTTATTTATTATGAATTGTTACTGAATGATTAATCATTGCTAACACACTTGCATCTTTTCTCATTGATATGAAAAACGACAAAAACATGGTAAAATTTACATGTTTGTCGAGTCATTTTAAAATAATAAATGTTGAAAAAAAAAATTATTTCTTATCTACATAATAATCTTGTTTAAAATATTAAAAAAAAACAATCGATTTACAAAAAAGTAAACGTCTATTATCGTTGTAGGGTTGTTTATGTATAAGATTAAAAAATAGAATAATTCTGAAATATGATCACAACTGTAATCTGTGTTTACATATTCATTTGAGAACAGACTTTTATATTTTGATCCTGTGAAGATATTTAAGGGTTAAATATACATTATTATAATGATTATTTTCTTCTAATTTATATACATTCCCAAAACAAACTTAAATACATTTAAGAACCAAGCCCTTGGATAAACTCTATCTAATTCTTCTTTGTTTATCCCATATCTAAACTTATTTCTTATTCCCAACAAGAAGGAAACTTATTAAGAATTTGGGAAAATCCCGCAATAAAATCTCCTCTGTGCGTTCGGAATGCTCAAGTATTTATGCAAGACATCTTTCAACAAATAGCTATTTAAGAAGTTAGTATTCTCTCATAATAGTGGATGGAAATTGAAATGAACCTTTTGCAATTCGTTTTAAGAATCAAAGTGATATGATCACGACTATGTTCCCACAGTGCGAAAGACAATATTATGATATAAGCTATATGGATACATTAAAACTAAATTTCTCGAATCCAATCGCAATAAGAGGCAACTTTAACTTTTTGCAAGAAAAGGATTTTGTAATTTCACTCGGGAAAAAATCTTTCAGTCAACACAATTTCAGTCTTGGAATCTTTTGAATTGCAAACTTAATGTGAATTGAACGTTATTCTAAAACTAAATTAACATATGCGTAGGTTTTCTAGACAGTTGTAATAGTTATAATGCAGAAAAAAATATTATACAACTTAAAACCAAGTGGCGTTCTAAAATAAGTTCTTTTACATTTCAACTAGAGTAATATTGTCATAACAATAATGGCGAAAATATTTTGTAGCAGAAAACTACATTAGTATTTCGTAGAATATTTTGTATCATAATAAAACATCCTCGCCCCGAAATTGCTCTTTCAAGATTGTTACAATAAACGACTCTGCTGTAAGTAAAATGACAAATCTCAGTCATAATCTCAGCTACAAGAGACTACGATACATGTTTTCCTTTAAATAATCTTGACGTTATATTCACGTTTTTTATTAAGTTTTTTAAAAATGTTTACGAGCATCATCTTTAGAATACTGGTTGTTATACAACTACTCTCTAGAACTAAATGACTTACTGTTGAATGATCTTAATAAAATGTTAATCAATTAACATTTACTTTAAATAATTAAACATCATTAACTAAACACAAGATGTCGGTAGGTACCTTATGTCATCAGCATTATATCAGAAGTAAACAAAATGTTTAGAGATCTCTCATAAAATATTTCCAGTTTCACCCCGGCCGGGCTCGAAAAAACGTTCCATTACCAGCTATGCAAAGTTTACGTTGAAATCGTTTTGTACACATTTCAGTGTTGCCCGACGGCCGTTCGTAAATACAGGGCTGCCCTTTCGGTAAGTACTTCCGATGTTCGTGATGCTTACAATATTTGAAGGTTAAAATTTAAGTGCATTTAAGAATGTATGTCTTGGATAGAAATATACGCATTCGTTTAAGGGTTTAAATAGAATAACTATTTATTTGTTTTTTTTTTTTTTGTTTTATTACTAATAAAACAAAAACACAGGACATACATTTATGTACAGACAGAGAAAGACACAAAGCACAAAGAGACAGCAATAGGTTGGTTATTAATAGGTCTAAGTGATGAGTAAAAAATTATAATAGGTAGGTGTTTGTCCTTTCTTTTGTCAGTCATACTTTTTATTAATATAAATTGAGAGTACGAAATGACTCGTACTTGTTCTATTTAGTGATATTGGTAATCAAACATAACCATTAGAACAAATAAAAATGGCAAAGCAATATAGAAATAAGTGAAAACATTCTCAGATCAAAGATACAAAAATCAAGTGTTGTAGCCAATACAAGCCTTGAAGAAAACCTTTTTTTCAGACTTTTTTACAGATAAAAGACATTTATTGGACAAATTCACATCGACAGTTTTAATGCGTAGCCGAATAAATTGAAAACAGATCGTAACTGGAAGAATTTTAATGGAAATAAGCGAAAAACTACAAAGCAAAATTGAATTCCAAACTGTATTACACAGAATGTAGAAACGGGGTAGGTAATATTTCGCTCGGCTCGAGTCGGTTCTAAAGTATAGGAATTCCGTATAAAATTGTCTATCTAAAAATAAATATCTGTCTATAGAACACAGGATAT
This sequence comes from Xanthorhoe designata, assembly GCA_963582015.1. NCBI lineage: Eukaryota > Metazoa > Arthropoda > Insecta > Lepidoptera > Geometridae > Xanthorhoe > Xanthorhoe designata. Next base: position 3,933,112 of record OY757045.1, read on the forward strand.
TTTGTTTTTGAACTGAAAACGTCCTAGTAAAACTTTTATCATAAACATCATCATTATCATTATACTATTAGCTTATTATTTATCCATTGCTCATAATGCTAGCTATACTTTCTTGTACATAGGGTGAGTTACTTAGGGGAAGTCTGAAACCGTGAGAGTTACCTAAAAGTCACATTAAGACGCTTGATTTTAAACTAATTTAGTTCTGCAAAAATAAAAGAAAGATTTTGTGAACTCGTATGATGAAATAGTTATAGATTCTTAGTTACAGTGTGAGAAAATCAGCAGGCAAACGCTTCTTATCTAGTCTTTGAAACGGGGCCTAGTTGAAGAAAGTCCTTATTCTCAACGCTATTAAAAGTCTGGAGTATTTTGTAAACTATTTCAATCTCAGGCTGTCGAGCTATACTGAGGACAAAGATGTAGTTGCTTTGATAATGTGAGCTGTATAGCTCTTAATGTTTATTGCACAGCTTGTCTAGAACGTAGAATGCAATTATTGGGCACTTAAAAAGGAATATAAACAATAGGAATCTCGACATATTGTTGTCAATTGAAGCTTGGATATTCTCAAAAAAATAAAAAATAAACAGAAACTAAGACGCGAGTTTTCATCCATTATCTTTGTTTTAATACTAACGGGTTGTGTTTAACTACTTGTACCTTCATCATTATTATTATGCGAGTTGTATCTAATTCCCTTTCTAAACATTATCGGAAACGTGTATTTTTAACCTGAGGATATTGCAAGCTCTAAAATTTGAGATCTTACCTAATACATACATTTCCTTTTACTGTAATTTTAAAAGAGATAAAACACATCAAATATCTTTCAGTCCCTTAAAAGTTCAATATCGCTGGAGTATTCCAAAGCGTGGCATTATCGAGCTCTCTGCTTTTAACGGCGTTCCTCTCAAGAGTTCGTTTTTCGATACAGAATTACTCTCTTTCAAAAAGGTCAATAAGTCTCTAACAATGGTCTTAAATTATAAAATAATACAGGGTCACACTGGGCGAGGCTATCGTCCCTTATTCTTTAGGCGTGATATTTTAAAGAGGCCGACCAAATGGAACATTAAGCGGTTTTCTAAAGCTTAGGTTTGTAAGCACATAATATGTGAGCTAATGGATTTGTAACACTAAGCGATGAAAAAGGTTAGTTTTCTTGAAAGACGTGACGTTAACACAGTAAAAAAATGCTACATAATATTATATACCTGGTTGACTTGTAATGTAATGTTGCTCTCTTAGCACTATTAGAGCCACCTTTTGTTCGCCACGCGTTTGTATTGTAACAAAGGCGCAGTCACCGCGCGCTCAAATGACGTGCTATGCATAGGCTGTTGCTTTTATACAATCACTAAGGGCGTTTGTGCACTACACGTAATTTTACTGTTTTCCGTTACAAAATGTCAGTTTTAAATGTCTTTGTCCCCTTATTTCCGATAAGTTAGAAGGGGACAAAGACATTTTCACACAGGGGAACACACCAGTCTGAAACTGACGTTTCGGACCGGAAAATTGTAAAAATCCGTGTAGTGCACTAACGCTCTAACGGTATAGAAACAAAAAAATATTAAAATTGGTATTCAATGACGTTATGTCACAGAGTCAGAAATGTCAAAAGAAAGCATTAGCGATAACGTAAATATATTGGATACCTACTGAGCGATTGTAATAAGGTAAAACCCTGACGGAGGCTTCCAGGTGGCCAAAAAACTCGACCACCAGAGCGGTCACTAACTCGTACAGACATACATTTACGAGTACATGTTTTTGTAACTGTTTCTCGAACCTTTCGCAAAGGTTAAGCCAACAACAAAACATGTGACAAATAAAATAACCTGATTACATGATTACTTTTCTTTTTTATTTCTTTAACTCTCGCTACCAATAAAAGATACCAATACATCGTAAAATTAATTTAAAATTAAAATTTAGACTACACTAAATTTCGTATTATTTATTGGAACTCCACTCGCGCAAACTTTTATCTATTACCAACAACGTTATAAAATCCAGGAAGGGGAATTCTGTATTTGCAAAAGGAACCCCGATAAGTAAATCAAACATTATTAAATGATATTAAAACGGATTCTGAATAAATACAATGATCTAAAACAACTTTATATAATAAGGAAAATCATTCTCAACTGATTTCCTCTAAATGCAAAGATAAAGCCATCAAATAAAAAGAGGGAAACATAATAATTTTAATCAAAAACAATGAGTTGGACCTCGACGCAAATTGGTCTTCTTTCAACATTACTGTTATGATGCTGATTCTTGCTAGGGGAAGTGAAGCTAGGCTGGCAGTCACACTACACAATAATTAAGTAAAATTGAAAAAAAAAATTCTAAAACACAAAAATTAATATTTTGGACAAACGATTGAAGGATAAGTATTAGAAAGATATAAATCTATAATATAAGTATGTTCATGGAACACGTGTGTGTGTCATTGTCAGATGTCAGTCTATTGATCGTTGACTTGGTCATGAACTGAGTCTGTATTTCTCACATTTTGACACAAAAAAAGACAAAAAAATAAGGACGAGAAAGGGGTGCGCGTATGCGAGAAAACTCTCGCTTATGTCCTCTTTCACAATACAATATCTTTGGATGAAACAATACACAAGTTTTATTTAAAGGGTAATTAACTTTTACTAACTTGAGATTTTTTTAAATACGGAACTTATTTTTTACGAAATCGAGCACGTAGTCAGTCCTAACATGGCTTTACGATAACTTCCAAGGTTTAAGACTTAGCCTCAGAGGCCCTAAAAAAATTCAGCATCAAGATAATGGTGTAAACGCAGCCTATAAAAATATAAGAATAAATTCATCATTCGTCATGAACTCGACAATCGACAATTTATTTCAAGTGCCATCTGCATTATTACTAATTAATGACATCATATTGTCTTTCTTTGTGAAGAGAGTAGCAAGAATACCTTTTTGTTATAATTTTTAATTTTGGCATGTTCAAAAATTTACTTAAATAGTAAAACTGCAAAAAGTTTTTGTTTTTTCACTAGCTTTTTTTTTGTTTCTAGCTTAGTTCGGTTTTTTTCTTCTTAGAAAATCATTGTCTTTCTTTGTGAAGAGAGTAGCAAGAATGCCTTTTTGTTATAATTTTTAATTTTGGCATGTTCAAAAATTTACTTAAATAGTAAAACTGCAAAAAGTTTTTGTTTTTTCACTAGCTTTTTTTTTGTTTCTAGCTTAGTTCGGTTTTTTTCTTCTTAGAAAATCATAATAGTGTTTTTCTTTAGCTTTAGTTTTTGCGATACAGCTCTCATATAACTTGCATTTACTGATATGATTTCTTAGACAAAAATCTTAAAAATATCAGAAACCTAAATCAGGTTGCCATTTCAGTGATTGGTGACTGTGGACAAACTATTTAAAGAAACTCAATTTTTTTTATTAATTTAGATTTTTCCCAATTTTACTTCACATTATTAAAACATTTTAGAAACTAGCATGATATGAACACAGAATTGTGACAACAAAAGTCTAAATCTAAATTTTACTGATTTAAATGTTTTAAATTACCTACCTACTGAAGAAATTATGTGAAGTGACGTCTTTTGACTTTGAATGAAAAATAACCAGTTTAAAAACAGAACACAGGTAGTAAGAAACGCGACATAACACCCAATCTAAGCCAACTGTCTAGCACTTCACTTGGCGAGGCCACTCGAGAGGTCGGCTCGTGGTGACGCGGAGCAATTCTTTTGTTTCAAGGTTTGAATGCTACTTGCTTAGTCCCTTACACCTCTCGCAACAGCCGTCTGAGTTTTTGCATCTTACGGACAGTTTCTACATTATCTGTGGTTTTGTTTTGTTAATATAGTCTATGCATAGGCAAGTGTGCATGAAGCAGCTAAATAAGGAAGACCTAGGCGAACGTACTTGGACCAAATTGATGACATTTTGCAGAAGGACCAGGCCAAAAATACCCTAAACCGGCGAGCTTGTATGAAGAATATAACGTGAAGTGAATAAAAAATAAATTATAAAACAACATTTTGAGATATTTAACAACAAAAAATATTTTATATAAAAATATTTTTAATAAAATCCGATTCTGTAAAATAAACAAAATGTTTTTTCTGCAATAAATTTTTATCTATTCCTACATTTACTTGAAGCTTAATAATATTTAATCGATGTTACTTAGATGACTTCTATGTATTCAAAGAAAACGCTGGCTAAACAGTTTAACTTAGCTTAAGGAAACATTTGGCTGTTTATACGAAAGAATCCGAGAAAGAATTTATCCTGATTTTTAATGAAATTGAAATTAAATTCGTTAAGGAATTTCTTTTTGGCGGTATTTCTTTGATCTGTTTATCTTCCTTTGTCTTGTTAATTACGTGTATGAGGTCAAAATGAAGCAAAATTATTTTCTACATTAAATGAGTTTGCTTTTAGCTCTGTCTAAAATACCAATCTATTAGATGATATTTATTTTTGTAGTATTACGAAATCCGACAAGATAAAGAAAAAGTCACTTAAAAGTATACGTGTATAAGAGCCATAAATCAACGGGATGCCACAGCAACGTCGCCCGTTACGTATCCAGACTATTCATAAGAATTGTGTTACAGCTAACACACTTAGCGACGGTTTGGTTACGTTGCCAGCAAGTTTCATAAAAACAGTCTGGATACGTCGCTCGTGACGTCGCCGTGACCCGTGGCCGGTGAGTTTTGAATCTAAATCAAAATGTTTGTGCACCATAATTTTACCCATAGGACAGATAATACGAGTATATCAGTCATCTGCTTACCATGACACAAGCATTAAATTTATTGGCTTGGGACTAGATGACGATGTGTGAACTGACTAAGGTATATAAATGAATTGAATTTAATATTTTTTTTTTTTTTAAATATTCCATGTATGTATAGTATCATATACCTATCTCCTACTTTTCCATTTAATCAACATACGTTCGAATCTGTTTAATTTCCACTACATAGCTTTGTAAGAAATTAGAAGTGGGATTTAATTAATTAGCTAGTATTGTATTGATGAAAGAACAAAAGTAACTTGTTTCTCATTTCATTAATAAGATACTGCATAGAATATTAGAAACCTGAGTTCAGTGCTAATGTCTGTCTAGTATCGGTTCGGACTAATATTTGTATCAAAACTTACAAATTATCAAATTGCTAAAATTTGTTAATTTTGTTATGCTAGCAGCCTTTCTAGAACGCAGGTCATCTCCAAACTAATAAATGGTCAAATCACGTGTCAAGTGTCAAATGGGTTGCTCCAACGTTGATTTAATACTTTTTTGATCAGAGATTATTTAATTAGCTTGTCAAATCCTCGAACAAAATCTCTTGTCAACTACAGAACAGGTTTCAACGTAATGAAACATAGATTCTAGGATCAATTAATATGTCTTTTTTCAACGCTTTTCAGTATGATGTGAATCTGACGGGGAGATCTAATAAATGAGGTGGCAAGTCAAAATTTGACGTTTAACTGTATAATACTACAGAAGATAGCTCGTGATATCGTGGAAGAATGGACTTATCATCGCATATCGAACGCCGAACTTTTAAGGGAACATTATTTTGAAATTGATGTGAGAGAAAACAAAACGATACTACTGATATTAACAGCGAGGGTTTCATTAGCATGTATAACAGTGATTTGACTCGCCATTGCATCAGGCTGTTTGCGTGTGTATGTGTGTATGTTTGTGTGTGTGTGTTAGTTGCAAAAATCCAAATTATTGTTCGCCTTGAATCTGTTTGTACCTAATTGCTACCAATTTGCTTTAATGTTTTTTGTTCACCTCCAATTGTATTTAAACCACACCTACCTTTCTTATTCACTTCGACGCCATTCCATTACCAGCATCTACATAGATATGAGAATCTATAGAGTGAGTCCGACCAATATTTGTGGTAATAGACTCTCCAAGCGCAGTCTGTTTGTACGTGGTCTAAATTCCGAAAACGCATCGTCGCGCAGGAAATCGTAGATATCAACGAGAAGGTCACGTAGCAATTCTAATTTCTTCATAAATCCATGTTGAGTATGATTGTCTTGATTGTAGATGGGATTTGTCCGGGAATTTCAATTTGTTTACATGTGCTAAGTGTTTTTGAAAACAGTAGAGTTTGGTTTTGCTTATAATAGAATAGTTTTTACTCAAAACCGTTAACATTTAGAAGGATTTTTTTAAATAAATCTTTAAATAGTTTGACCTTAAATGTGGAAATTATGTTTGCACCTCCATTTTAACTTTTTTTATGACTTTATCGAGTCCAACGTTGTTAATATTATTAGATAGGTACTTTAAGCAAATTTTTTTTTTATTCTGAGAAACAGCTGTTTATGTTAATATAATTATTTCTTAATTAAAGACACCCTGAACCTAATTTGCGCGTACTGCGGTTTGTGTCACAAAATGTTGAACATAATGATGTTCTTGCGAGATAATAATGGTCGTCTTCAATTACATTTTGGAAATTAATTTAAATTAGATATTTTGGTACAATTCAAAAGCTGTTCATAATTTAATTCTCAAGTCTGTTACATCGATGCATCGAAGCGGAAAACGCTACGCCATTTCCGCTTCTAATTGGGAAAGTTTATAAGTTACCTTTTTTTATTGTCTTCACCGGGTGGCCATTGTTCAAAGCAAAGTAAATTTTAGTATTCCCCCATCTCGACAATTATAAAAGTTTTAATTGCTCGTACTTTGGTAATTACAAAAATACAGTCTCATGACTGAAAGAAATATCGTAGTTGCGCAACTTTTGTCGATTGGCTCTGAGTGGCCGAATCGGTGCAATAACTGTCAGGTTAATTAGCAATTCATTCAAAGTTGAACTTTATTATTTAATTTGTAAGCTCAATTATGACTTTCTTTATAACTTTCATCGTTAGGTTGCACCTGAACTTAATATTGTACCACGGAAGAGACCAATGAACAACACGAAAAAACTTCTAAGCTTTAATGGCAAGATGGTATTTCGTAAGAAATCTCAGTAGGTTGTGTCTATTCTAATGACTTCGTACGCTTTGATGCACAACTTTGCTTACGTGATGACTGGGTAAATTTAATATTAAGGTCCACCCTATTTTAAAATGCGAAATACGAGAACAGCACACTAATAGTATAAAGGTGAAAGTTTGTATGTAAGTGTGAATGTTAGTTACTCCTTCATGCTCAAATGGCTGGACGGATTTTATTAAAATTTGGTACCACAGGATAGCTTATATTCTAGATGAACAGAAAGGTTACTTTTGATTTCGGTATACCCTCGGGAACGGGAACTATTCACCGCGGTTAACACCGCGGGGCGCAGCTAGAAATCTATAAAAACAAAATGATTATTCTTTTATCCTTTCTTTTACATTTTACATACATACATTTTACTTGTAGCTGCCCGCAGAATTATGTACCTTTGAACAATGTTCTAACACGTGTATGTTACGAAGTGAAATGATTCCAACAGGTTCTTTGAAATATTTTATTGCAACTGGACGTTGTTCATTTGCGAGGACAAAGTCCCATCCAGTTTTACACCTACAAGTGAGTATGTACTAACTTTTTACTGGTCATGAGCGAACTTAGTTTCAGCGATGTTGTGTTAAAGAAATCTAATAGCCTCTTTTAGGAAACAGCGTAAAAAAAATTGAAGGTATGAAAATTAACATTAACAATGTATGATCTAACAGATGTGAAGATGTTCTGAGAACATAGCTAAGAACATTAACGACGACGAACTCTTAATCTGTTCTCACTTTGCCTCTGACATACTTCAAATTTATAACACGCCGTTATTTTGTCAGAGGTTAATAATAATAATCTGAATATCAATCATGTAACAATATTAAATTTTATCAAAATAATTTGCAAATACTTCTTGCAAAAAATGATATTTGCTACATTGAAAATATTTTTCTAAACTCGCACGCGGAATGAAATGCAGTAAAAATGAACTGAAAAAGCTCTGCATAAATCAAATACGCAAATGAGAAGAAACGAAAAAATCAGCCATTAAGCCAGTGAGTCGGAAGATCAAGAACACGTTGATTCATTGTGGCCATTTGTTACGTACTCGGTTCTGATTGCAAATACGGAACGAAGCCTCTTGAATCTCACAGTTTCACTTACATTTTCTGCAGGATCTTTGTATAAGGCTGTATTCACAGTAGGCAAACTCTTAGCGGCCGACTGAGTTTGCGGCGTATCGGTTTAGTACGCCTTTCAATATATTTGAAATGAAGTGTCCACAGTTTGCTGGTTTGCGCTCACTTTACGCAGTTTGCAGCGTTACGCGCGGCGACTGTCTCAGTCGGCGGCGGCAATATGGTTGATTGGCGAAAATTGATCTGAATTTGCAGCTAACTTAAATTTCAGTTTGCCAAAAAATATTTTGCGGCTAACTCAGTCGGCCGCTAACAGTTTGCCTACTGTGGACACAGCCTTAAGGTAAACTTAAGGGACCTTGCCTATCGTTTATTCCATCCAGTCCTACTAGTAGATCAATAATCTAACTGTTTTGACATCAATATTCCAAATTGTTAGACTGACTACTATAAAATTAAATATTACGTAGACTTATGGTAGTTATGGGACTGCATAATCGGCAAAGGCCTTTAGGCTACTCAATTGTCAAAAACAAACTGTTCTTTAAACGGTTAACAAAGCTTTTACATGTATTTTTTCAACACCGGGGTCAGTATTATTTTCTTGTTAATAATCACGCAAGCGAAAGAACAAAGAATCATTGTTTCGAACAGCGTAAGGAGCTTGAATGAGAGAATACCTTTTGTTTTGGCTCGTAAGATTGGTTTTTTAAGTTTCTAGAGTTCTGTTGCTTAAATTTATAAACGAAAACCTCAATCAACCCTATTTTTTGTTTGTTTTTTAAACAATTTTTTTTTCGATTAATAATTATGTGAACTTATGTACCTAGGTACTTGTTATTATCGAAACAATTAAACTTAAAAACTTGTTCTATAATTTTTTTTGTGGTGTGAAACAGACTATGAATAAAAAACAAAATTAAAGGCGTCCGTAATGAGTGACCCATACTCATACTCAGATGAAGATTCTCTCGACGAATCGAAGCATTTTCGATATCTTAATCGATATTTTAGAATGTGTACTGTTATAATGCCTAGTAAAAGTCACGATAGTTTTGAAAGTAAAATATAATTTTCACATAAAAAATTTAAGATTATAATTTTAAAATTTTAAGAGTTAAGATTCTTGCCTGTCGCATACAATTAAATTAACTGACATCACGACTTGCATGGTCTTAACAACAGCTGCTTACAATTATTGAACGTCAACGCACGTACCTAATTAAAAACATCAAACATCTTACCTCTAACCTACGATTGTTTGAATTTATCATTATATTGTATTTATTTTTAAAATTGTTAGGTATATATTTTTATTTATGTTTGTGAGAGAAACAAATAACAATTTGAACAATTATTACATTCAATTATTGCTCTGGTACGTACAAGAAAATGGCATCATGTAAATTGTAAATGGTACTTTATGGTGTATAAATTCTTTCATTTTATATAGTACAAAATCACAATAAACGTCACTTTGACGTTTCATATAGTATTTTCTCTACAGCACCAAAACTGAAAGTCACTACTCGCACTTGCCTATTTTTAGTTCACAGTTTAAAAGATCCGACGGCCTTCAACATTGTTGAGTCTCAGTTATTATTCTTTCGTGAAAATAGTGCTTTTGATGTAACTTGTTATTCTTGTTCACTCGTTTTAATTTGTTACTGCGGTTTTCATTTTGTTTCAATGTTTTTAGTGAAAGAAATATAGTTATTGCAGCGAAACAAGTTTGAAAGTGTAATTAAGTCTAAGTGAAATGAGTACTATTCAATGAAAGCTTTATTTTTTATAGTCCATCCACACTTTGCGTCGCGACGCGAAGCTGTCAACAATCCAGAGATTTGACAATATTGTTCTCGGTTCTTTATCAAAATACCGACAAATACGCGAACAAGCTGTTTCGCGGGTTGTTCACGGTATCGCACTCGATCTGCGGGCGAATGATGAGGTTCAAATTCCTGTTTTTTGTAGTACATTATTGGTACTACTGATAATTTTTCCAAAATCTCAACATTAAACAAGTTAACAACCGCCCCAAATTATACCTACAGCCAATTTTATTTCCACTTACAAAGTGTTTTTCCTCGTTTCCAATAGCTTGCATCTCGATAAACACTATAAACATACGATCTACTCTGTAAATTTTAAATCGAGGCCAATAATATTGAGAATTTAACCGGACGCTGTGCAATGAATATTACAAAGTCGCTTTCAAGCAATTTTTTATTCATTGCACTCTTTAGCTTTTGAATCAATTATAGATGTCAAAATGCTGGGATAATAATATGCCTATTGCGGTTTTAAGGTAGCTTTCCACTGCTTCATTGAAATTTTTTGAATTTTTGTATTGATGTTCACCTGTAGGAACGAAGAGCCTAAACTAAGCAATGAAAATCAAGAAACCTCTTTCATACATTACATTGCAATTTACCAGGGTATGACCCAACAAAGGATAACGCGACAAAACATGGCTTGACACCAGCCGCGTTATCGTATTGTTTGACGCGGTAACGAGCCGTGTTTGGTCGCGTTACATTTTGTTGGGTTATGTCGAATAACCATCCTGTTTAAGTACTATTGAAAACGGTTGCAAATAATCTATGATCTGTGAGTTGTAAAGATACGAGTAAGTGTCTAAAAAAGTTTTTTTTTTAATTTAAATGGGACAATAAAAGAAACACAGAAAGAAAAAATACCTACAATTCTTTAAGTACCTAAACAACTAAATTACTAAAAAGTAACTCTGTATTCTATTCATAATATAGATTAACTAAAGATAGAAGACAGAGTTTATATCACCGACCGCAGGTAAAATGCCCAAACGGCTGGCAGCGTTACCTCGTCGGTAGCAATCCAACTTCCAATTACAAATACTTATCGCGTAGGTCCGAACATGCATTAACTGGAACCGCAGAATATTGAATATTACATAATGCCTATAAAATTAACTCTAGTCAATTCAAATTAGGAAAGTTAATATGACTCTTAAAAGGCATTTATATTGACATCCATTAGTCTCGAAATAAGTATTATTTGCAGGTCATTCTGTCATTATACTAAAAAATCAAAACCACGCATTTCCTGTCTCAGTCAGTACTCCTAAAGCAATCTAGATTAATTTTCTTCTACAAACACAATCAATTTTCAGTGAACGCATCAAAGTAAAACGAACTTAGTAGGTTTTAATGTTTTTGTTTTCAAGAAATGTCAACCAGAATAATTATAATGCTAGAAAACGTAAAGGTTGGGCACCGCCACCGCGACAGGAGACCGCGACTGAAGACCGAGACAAGAGAAATCGCGACCGTTTACTTTACTTTAGGCAATGTATGAAGGTCTCTCTTGTCTCGGTCTCCAGTGTCGGTCTCCTGTCGCGGTCGCAGCGCAAACTGCCTGTCTCCTGTATTGGTCTCCTACACCAAGACCCGGAATCTGCAGAACACGCATACATTTGTTTTGCGGCGGAGATCGAACTCGCAACCTTCTGCGTCTGAGCCGGATTTAAGGTAAGTTGACTATACCTTAAGACCGTATGTCAACTTTGTAGATTATTTACGAAAATAATATACAAACTTTGTGTTATGTTGACATTAGTAAACATAATATTCATTGTCACTAATATATAGAAAATACTGCGCAGGTATTTTCTATAAAGTTCCGTGGCGCGGTATTTTCGCTTCTCACAGCGGCAAAGAATACCGCGTAGGTCCGAACAGGCCTTAAAAAGTAATTCAACAACAATAATCTTGAGTCTCCCATTTGCTGACTTTGCTATATTCCGGCCGTCATTTCAGAAACGTTCCGTAAACTGGCATGTATGGTACTGTAACTTTATTACTAGACATTCGGTATAACTCGTAAATCAGGACCGATAAAACCCTCAATAGAAATTGATGGATCTAAATTAGACAGTGATTCAGCAGAGTTCGGGAATTTGCAATGATTACGATAATTTAGGAGGTTGATTCTGAATTTTGTAATTTGCAATGAACCATTCTAGGAATATTTCAATGAATAGCAAACTTAATTTTTCAAACCTATTTCAAATTTTGATTAAATAACCATAGAACACGATTTATGTTGCCCACAGCATGTAGCCATATTACAAATGCTGTGTATTGATTATCATAATTATTATCTGCTATGTTCCTGGTTATATTGTCATACCCATGGTTTATAGTTTTTTTTTTGAGGCCTTTTTTAATAATTAAACTACGTTATATCATTTTTTTCTATTCAGTAGACTTTCGTGAATAGAAAACAACCTTGATGTTTGTCATGAATTCCAAATAAATATTTACCTCTTTATTTGACGCGATATCTTAATTTTACAGTAATACCTACTTATTTTCACCTACTTACTCCAAAAATTTTGAAATACTTTGGAGTAACAAATGACAGAATGAGTTTATTAATAACACACTCAATCTTGGTGTTATGCGATAATCCGAAAACAGAATGTTTAATTACGAAAAATGATTTGGTAAAAAGAGCTCCGGGATCGCTTTCGCTTACAATGAGTGCTTAATGGGTGCGGATTATAGGCTTCGGGCTTTCATCACTACAGGACGTATTTACAACGTAAGCAGGATAGCGTAAAATCTGCTTTTATAGAACATCATCGGTGTTTATTTTAGTCAGACCTTTCTCCTAAGTGAACGTTTTTTTGTAACCTGGATGTGTGTAATTTTTAATGTGTTTATGTTATTAGAGCCCAAAAAATATTTATTATGTCAATAATGAACTTTAACGAAACGATTAATTTACCAAAGTTAAGTAACACAGTGAGTTGCTTCTAAATTGACATTTATAAACAATTCATGGTATAACTTCTACGATTATTTATCTAAACAAAAAAGGCTATTTCTATGAAATCTACGAAATTAATTGAAAACATTTTCTCTCTGAGAAACTTCGTAAGAATACAAAAGCGATTCCTCTTTAATGAGCCATTTTAAGATTTTCCAAAGAAATCTGTCAAACAGATGAATAATACAAGATAACACCGATAAATCTGTGTTTAAGTAATAATTGTAACCTATGAGTATCATTCTTTATCAACAAGAAGCAGCGCTGTATAGACGACCAAGTTTCGACAAGCGCAGGTAAATTGTCACCGATAAACTGTTTTCCATCTAATTAAGGATTGTTTCGCAAAAACGTCAGTTGAATAATATACGGGACCCCGGACAGTCCATTTAGATTGTGGTCTGATAAACGGCGGATTCTGTTGGAGCAATCAATGGTGAAGTTAATAATTTTGTATTTTGGTTTCAGATGTATTTAGCCTCGGGTTTTGCGGCAAATTTGTATTTTAGGCTCGTTGGTTGGTTCTTTGGTGACTTAAGCAACGGAGTTACATTTAGACTGTATTTAATTAGAGATCGATGTAAATGATGATTATCAAACTGTCAATGGCAACATAAATACGTGTCATAATAGTTTCTTTTTTTTCACAACCGCATAATCTTCTATATGTCTATATTCAGACTTACGAAGTTATCTCACTTAAGTAAGAGGTTAGTCAGAGTACACCAACAAAAGACCTGCAATTTATCAATGTATTCAAACATTTTTATTTGAAGGCGTTATAAATGTTATCGCGTTTCTCCCCCAATCCGGTGAATGATTTTTACGGAGCTCAGGCACCATAAACTTTGAAGGTAGTAAAATTTGCTTCACTTAATTTGTAGCGAATGATAAGACGCACTCTTTTTAAATTACTGAAATAAAAAAAACAGTATCACTTTTAGTTTAATTGCTTTGGAGAATATGATAGTCTAGCTAGAGGCTACTGGGACCCATAGCATTTTCAAAATCATTCTACCATGGTGTCTGTCCGAGATTTGTCACATTATTTGGCTCAACGGATAAGCATTGTAAAGCTAAATAATACAAAGGTTATACACGTTATAGAGATCTAACCTAAAATCTATGATTTAAATCTGTCAAGCTATTTTTTTTTTTTTTTAAATAGAGGTTTAGCCGGCGATCGCAAAGCTTGGAAGGTGATGGGGGAGACCTTTGCCCAGCAGTAGGACAGCATAGGTTAGAAAAAAAAAAATTGAGGCGCCATTTATATATTGATATTTTTGCTATAAGCACTTAGAACTATTCAATATCTTAGAAATGTAAACTTGCATATTTAAACATAATAAGTTTTTTTTTTAATACAAATCTCAATCGTAAACTCTGATTCCCAGCTTAAATCAGACTTTAGAGTAAGGTGGGTAGGTACCCACAGTAGTAAAACTAAGCGAGTACCAACTAAGTGAAGATCCGCTCATAACAGTTACTACATAATAATATATCTTGTTTAGGGCAGGTTCCATTAATAAACCGCCTAAGAAACTTTCAGGTACGAAGAGGTTCTTTGTATAAAGTTTGTTCAAACATGTGGTAATTTCTAACTTCTGAATCAAGCTTAAGTTTCTGTCATGTTACGTTCTTGCCAAAGCATTGAAACACTAACCGGCAAGTTTACGATGAATGAATGAATGAATGAATGAATGAATGAAAATTATTTATTGCACACCTTAATTTCTAAGACATAGATACAATCAGTAATAAAACTACGAACAATGTACAATTTACGATTCTAGGTTTATTTGCAAAGCTAAAGTACAAATTGATGTAGACTATCATTCTGTATTTATTACCAAAGGTCACACAAAACCTTCATCAATCTGTACTTTACTGACTAAGAAATAAAACTTGCCGTTTCCGCAATCCATTTCATAATGGCCATTTCCTTTATAATTTAATATAATACATCATCGTCAAAATATCTGTCCACAAAGCCACATTTTCTCTCATCTCAACGAATTACATAAACAACCATTACTTCTCGCGAAAAGAAATGACATCTTGAGTAATAGCCCCTGTATTTATGTCGTATAGGATTACGCGCAATTTTCTTTTAATAAAAACAGAGTACTAATAAAAGTTTTTATGGTTAAAAAGGCCACACAAGCAATCTAGCTGTATCTATCTATCGCTCTTCGGAGATCGATGATAATAAACGACGATGGAGAGTAGTACCTATATCTTAATTGGGTAACGACTGGCTTCTTTGACAATTGAACATTTTCATTCTAAAATATATTTTTTTAAACTACGACAGAGACCTCAATCAACCCAAAAATAACACCTCGTAATATTTCTAATACCTACATACAATCTGCCAAAGAAAGTTTATACTTGGAAATCTCTCAATCGTTTTTGAATCTAAAAGGGCCACTGCTAGGAGTCTTATTCTAAGGTATTTACTTTTATTTTTATCTTTATCTTCATCTAATAATAAATAAGCCTTTTTTTCACAATATTTAATTCTTCACCACGAAAAGTCTTTCTTTTGTACGAATACACTAGCACGAGATTCGATTACTCGAAACTATTAGCGAAACTAGCTGCAATAACCACAAGAGCGAACGTATCCAATATCTTTTTAATACCGCAACAGACTCTATGTACAGGCGTCACGTACCAAACCGTACGAAACTGTTATATTCGTGCCGTAAAAGTCCTTACACACCTCCTACTGAAAGACGATTAAAGACTAGCGTCGGCTAAGCCATTGCTTCTCTATGGAAACTGAGTGACTCTGAATACGAACCTTAGAAAGGCATTGACTAAATAGTGGCTGAAGACGTTGTGGATTATGATGAATCATATTTAAAACCAGCTAAAACGTAGGTAGAACCTTAGTTGATACTGGCCTCAAATCGCCACATATCGGAAGGTGTGTAGGGTTTTTATGAAACCCGAAGAAACTCATCATCACGGTGAAGGTAGACGGAAGGGAAGGAAAAATCATTGTGTGAACGGAAACCATTGGTTTCCGAAGTAATCCACCATGCTGAGGACCGCAGTAGGTGGAGGGAGATCGTTAAGAGTGTTTAGGCAAATCTGGCAAGGCTGAGTTCAAGAACAGAGGAAATTTAAGAAACTGAATGTTCAGTTTGTGGAACCTATCATAAGTTTAGTTTAGGAGGACTAGCGAAGTCGCACTTGGTGGCCACCAAACTCTGTTTTCACTACTCTTTCTAAGCTATACAAAATAAAACTTAGAGAGGTATTAAAATAGCTTATGATAGGTTTCACAAACTGAACATTCAGTTTTCTTGAATTCCTTTGTTCAACGTAATAATAAAATAAAATAGGCGGTGGCGCTAGTTTGACGCATACAGACACGAAGGAGAGTCCTAGTCCCTAGTACCTAGTCTTCTTACTTACGCCTTAGTTGACGCTGCCCTCAAATCCCCACCTATCGGAAGATGTGTAGGGGCTCTAAGTAAATCAGTTTGCAGTGAAGTTAGCGGTGCGCAAATGGCAGCAGTGAACCGCAAAATTAGTTCCAACTTTCCAAGACGGACTGTCGTGTGAAATGTAAAGTGGATTGGATTTTAAAATAGCATTTTGATTGTTAGAGTCTTTCTTGTGGATCTGAATTCTTCTTGTCTCTTTTTGAGTTCTGCTATTTTTTTTATCATGAAAGCCAGGTTGGCCGATTGGGATAGTGACTAC
This sequence comes from Xanthorhoe designata, assembly GCA_963582015.1. Lineage (NCBI taxonomy): Eukaryota > Metazoa > Arthropoda > Insecta > Lepidoptera > Geometridae > Xanthorhoe > Xanthorhoe designata. The sequence goes on from OY757045.1 coordinate 3,949,768, forward strand.
TGCCATTCCAAAGGTCGTTCCAAAGGTTCCAATTTACAATAATAATTTAAAGTGGATTTTTTTTCGTGAAACTTATATAAGAAAACACCAGCTGCTCTAAATTATGAAAGAAAACATCGTGAGGAAACCTGGAAATGAAAGAAATTCTATGTTCCACTGTATGTTTTTCAATCACCGATTTCTCTGTCAATTAATTGTAGGCTATTTATAAAAAAAAATCTAAACGGTTTACTCTCGAGATAGTTCATAAAAATCGTGAAGATCTGACAAAGATATTTGAAGTTATGAACAGAAATGCACATAGAATGTGCGGGAACTTGCTTTCCTTTTAAATGAGACATAGTTTTTGGACATACCTCTGATTAACCCTTTAGAATCTTCAAAGGATCTAAAAATGCCCAAAGTTCTGAAAGAATATGTCTACCGTACTTTGGAAATACAGTTGTGATAATATTTGATTATTTAATAAAAATCTGTTATGAATGGTTTAGTCAAGCAATGGTTTTTATACAAAAAACAAGTTGTATAACATGTTAGTGAAAGTATGCAAATATTTTTGCACGGACTTCGTTTTTTCATATTATATTAATTGAAATAGTCAAAGAATTTGATAATAAAAGTTCTGACTTCAGAGCCTAAAGTATAATTAAATATTGAAGTACAGTAAAATTACAATTACAATATTTAATTCTATTCATGAAACCATTCGTGGTACAGTTTGCTTATGAAAAAAATACTTTATCTTGCAGTTTTTAAAATCTATTCTAATAACTGCCAATGAAAACCGAGCAAAAACTTGAAATTATATAGCTAGTAAAATTTCAACCCGCAATTATGGATGCTTATCCTGAATTTCAAAATGGCAATTTGCCTCGATCATCAGGACTGTAAGTGTATCGCTGTAAATGTAAACAAAAACTGTCGATTGAATAAAACTTTCTGCAGGAATTATTTCATTAGTAGTTAGTAGTTAGTTCATTTATTTCTCTTATTTTTTGAAAATTGCACTCATATTACACTAGTCACGAGTTTCAAAATCTGTCATCTATCACTGCTGACCAATATTAAGAAGTAAGGTTTACACCAGTAGGTACACCCGCGGGCCTGACAGACGTAATTTGCCGGCATTTTGAGCGTTATTGCTGAAAATGAGATGTTTCCTTCGAACGCAACGGCTTATTTGATTGCTGAGTAAGCGCTTATTTGTTTTGCATTTTCCGAAACCCTTTAGAGTTGTTTTACTTTTGCTAATTACTTAATTGGCAAGAATACACAAACAATTTACATTTTGTTTTGACCTACATATTTAAATACCTTTATTATGAAACCCAGGACCATTGTGTCGCCAGGATGATAAATATGCCTTTACCGTATAATTTGTGTACTTATAAGAAAACAACGAAGTTGTAGGAGTCGCAAAGGGGTGCTTTTTTGCTCGAATTGGCGGATATGGTAAAAAAATACAAGTTCATTCATAAATCGAACTTTGCTTGAATAGCTTCTCACTGAAGCTTGACTATTTAGATTGTTAAGGGATCGCTTTTAAAAATAAACTAGGCTCACACCACCAGGTTCTTGCCTGATTCTTTTCCTAGGTAGTCGCGTTATATCAGGCATTAGAATCTAAGACCTAGCATGTAAGACGAAATTGAAGTGATCTTTGAGGTCCTACTGATATAAACGATTTTTCTTTCTTTCTTTTTTAATTGAAAAATAGCTCAATTGGTGGTTTGTTGACCAACAACTAACTTCGTTTAATCAAATTAAAACCTAGAATTAGACACAAACAATACATTTAAATGGAAATGTCGCAGAAACCCTCATGTTTTTCAAGGAGTGTTGTTTTACAGAACTCTTGAATGAAAACAGGAAAATAAATAATTATGACGTCGTATACATAATCAGGCCGGGAAAATAATTAAAAAACTGTCTGCTTTATATTCGCGTCCGTAAAGCCAGGTACGAAAGTGCTCCGAGATTCTCTTGGAGTTCTCCGTGTTTGCCGGAGAATCTTTGTCGCATTTTTCTTTTAAATGTATCTCTCTACAAAGAACTAAATAGTCATAAATATAAAACATATTCAGAGAAAACCTTTCAAACAAAGTTTATTAGGAACTGAGAACAAAGTTATTAAAAATTTGATTTCGATGGGTTGCGAACTTTTGATGATACAACGATCCTCGTCAAGAATTGGTTAAGCACATTGGCTAATCGATGTATAACCACAGATAATATAATGACCTAATAGTTTAATCAAGATTTTTTCAGACGTCTTAGTGCTTTGCACACTAGACCGAAATTCCGTCGCCGAACTTCGGCGGCGGAACGCCAATACATGTTATTGCATATAAAATAGAAATAACGGGCACACTACGCGGAAGATCGGTCGTTCCGCGTCGGAATTCCGCGTTCCGCGTCGGCGACGGAATTTCGGTCTAGTGTGGCGAAGCACTTTGGGTTCCCTTGACTGCATTGGTAATGCTTCCGGCTTGTGGAGCACCGTTGTATTAATGCGGGTTCAAAACCCATCCAAAATGTAAAACTCCTCCTAAAAGGGTTAACACGTTCAGAAAAACGTTATTGGGCATATTGCTACGTATTTCACTTTCAAAACTATCGTGAGTTGTATTAGACATTATAAAAGTACACGACATTATACAAGTACAGTGTGAGACGCGACCGCGAGGAGTGACCACACTCATACCCAGATGAAGATTCTCCGGAAGAATCGAAACATTGTCGGTATCTAAATCGACGATAATTTTACGTGAGTAATTTCCCGTGTACTTTTATAATGTATATTGCTACGTATGTTAAATATTTACTTTTTGCGCTAAATTGTATCTCTTCTATTAATTAAAATAATATTTCCACTGAAAACCAGTGATTTAGACTCAAATAAGTGGTTTTCAAAAGCAAATAATTATGTAATTGATTCCGTTGAGGCTATTCACATTTGAAAAATAATTTATTAACAAACAGGTAATAATTCATTATTAAATACCTACTCGTAAATTATTTAATTATAATATAATTAGTTCGTGATTGTTCAAACATTATGCTCTTTTAGTTCAGGCATTAAAAGCCAATACGGTGATAAAGGACTGTTTCAATATTCGATGTATGTATAGCTTACGATGTGATTGAAAGGACAGTTTCCTTACTTAGTTAATATTCTATCTATCTATTCTATGTTTTGTTAACGATGTATTAGTAGCAAGATGTTTGTTATTTTAAGTAAATTTTTTTTTTGTGATAAACCACACTTAGGTAGTGGTTGATGGCAAAAAAAAACCAAATTGTCTGTACTCGTATGTGTTTTGCTCTCACGGATTAGAGCAAAGTGTATTTTATTTCAGTCTGTCTCTGTACTGATATGCAGTATGCTCTCTAGCTACAAGAGCATATTGCGTGCGATTACAGAGCTTACTTACTTACTTACTTACTTACTTACTTACAGAGCAACCCCTGTCTGTGCTAGTATACATTATGGCAATACCCGGCTAAAGGGTGATCACTTGTATCTCGCGTGTTCAAATTCCGTCGAAGTCGTAACTTTTCATTTAAAGATAATTTTTTATTGAAAATAAAATATGCTGTTAGAAACACTTGAAACGGGATTTTTACCATGATTTGTGGATAACGGTCGTGGATCACGGTCAACCGTTTTTGACCGTCTATTGAATGTGATCATGCGCATACAACTGTGCCGAAATATCGGGAAACTCATAAATCCACGAAATGGTAAATTTATCCCGTTTAAAGTGTTTAAAAAGTAATAATGCCTACCGCTCCCTGGGAATACAGTCGTGATCATAATTAATTTCTTACACGGGCACGTTAAATTGTCGGTCCCGGCTTTTAAAAAAGTCGTTAAGCCATGACGGAAGCCTTTAGGCGGCCTGAAAACTCCGTCACCAGAGTTGGCCACTTGCTCATACGAACGAACGAACGAGCGAACGAATATTTAATTTCTTATTGTTTTTTTTTTATTTGTAGTATGAAATTTTTCCTGCTTCTTGTAATGTTTATATTTTGAAGTAAAACCTTAAAATTACATCACTGATAAAAAAATTACTGTATAAAATAATAATATGTTAACTAACATTTCCGAATTCATTATGTAACTGCAAATCACTTGAAGACCAACTCATAAAACATTTCGCCGCCGGACAAAGTTGTTCAAAATAGAAGAACTCATTATGCTATGAGTCTCATCCGAACACCAAAGTTTTTCCTTTAGAAGCGCCGCAGAGTAGCAGCTGCAGCTTCTTGCCAAGTAATTATACGTATTTCGACTTGTAAGCCTTTGAATTTTAAAAAGTTTGAACCACTTACTAGGACAGAAGTTTGATGCATTAAGTGTGGTCAGTAATAATACTTGTAGTAAGCATAAATATATTGTAGTAATATTATCTGAACGGACATTCGTATCTGACAATTGTAGATTTTATTCCCGGATGTACTCGTAAATCATTTTAATAATAGGAACGTATTTAGAGTTCATACCCAAGAAGAGAACTGTTCTAATCGATGTCCAAGTCTGAGTGCAGACCTTGAATACGAACCTAAAAATTTGCAATTATGATCACGTCGTATCCCAGGGAGCGGTGGACATTTATAATTAGATCTTTATGCAATTTTTTAATCCTTTTTGGAAATGTCTAAGGGGGTAGTCAGAGGTATGTCCAAATACATATTTAGTACATGCTCACATTTTGCAGAAGCTAACTTTCCATAGTTTGAAGATTGCAGTGTATTTTTTACTTCCTAAGAAACAGCCATGCTTATGGTTTCGATCTTTATTTAAACTTTCTTGAATAACTATTTAAAAGCATACGTGTAATTTTATGTATTCAACTCTCTAACAAATACTTTAAATATAATGTTAAAATTAACATACACAAGTAATGTAAATGATAAAAGTAAATAAGATCATTAATTATAACGTAACGTAAGTAAAATAGAGCATTAATTTTAAAAGTCGAAACAGAAAAACAAATTGCTTAATGTTCATGATTGTAATCGAAAACTACGATACAAAATGAACATAAAATTATCTTATCATGTGACTAGTATTTTATTATGCAAAATACATTGCCTTTTCGAATCCTAAATTGCCTATTAGGGCCCTAAACAAGAGTCATAAACATAATTGACTTTAAAACTGTAGCAATTGTAAATACTGTACGACAGATTTCATCTGTATTACATGAAAATTTATCGCTTGGCTGTGCAGTTGAATAAGAAATGAAATATCATTTATTATGATAAGTCATTATGTTAATTGCTTACGTAAAAGAAGAATAAAAAGATTTGGAAGAAACGCTGAGAATGCTTACTCTATCTAATAAAAAGAAGTAAGTATGTATATCTAATTGAATAAGCCACTACTGGGCAAGGGCCTTCTTTACCGTTTTCCATTCACACATCATGTATTTTGTACGTATCAATTCTTCCTTAAACTTCCTTTAAGGTTTCTATTTAATCAATTACAATAAAGTTCAAGCGTGCTAAATAACGCAGCCGTTATTTAATAAATCTATCACCTACAAAGGAAACCAACACCATCCAATCTCTAATCCATTAGCAGATTGTTTTAGTAATTTCTTTCTTATCGCGTCCATCTGAACACGTGATTATGGCCCTGTTTCGGCAATCTTCGGTACACATCGGCAATTGTCGTCCGAATACTGTCTAGGGAGTAGGGTGCGTTTCCACTGATGAGGAGCTAGAGAAAAACGGACCGCGGATCTGACCTGTGACCCAGGAAAGCCCGCCTGAGACGCAGGAGTTTGTTGGTACGATTCCCGCCTTGGGACAAATATTTAAATTATTTGTGTGATCTGCAAATATTAAAAAATAAAGTAAACAAGTAGTTTAACAGTCACCTGGTTACCATAACACAAGCATTAAGTTGCTGACTAGATGATGTTGTGTGAAATGCCCAAGGTGCTCGTTTTTCTATTTTATGAATATCTTAATTTGCCAATTACAGTGATAAACCATAGCAAGTAGAGATCGGGTAAGGTAAACGTTTCAGGAAAGGCCTCGTGCGCTCCATATTAGGATGCAGCTCAGCTCCACTCCACCGCCTCCACTCTGCTTCAAAGGAAACATTTGCAACTTTGACTGCTTTGCTCCGCTCCACTCTGCCCACCTCTGCGTTAGTGGAAACGCACTCTTATCTGATTCGCGGCAAATGCAAGAATTGGCCTGATAATGGTAGTAATAAATTTGAGACCTCTATCAGCAGTGCCTTGTTTCATTTTTCTTGGGGATCGTTACTGATAGGAATGACATACATAGAAACTATTTGTACTGGCTTCAGAAAAGGAGGTTATATGTTCAGTATTTTCTTTATAATTATGTTAATAACGTTCACTGAATTTTAAGTCAATTATGGGCCAATTTCAAAAGTTATACTCTAACTAAACTACACACTCAGATCAATTTCCTCCCCTTAAATATGGCCTGCACAGAGAAACGCTAATAAAAGACTCTTAAGACAATTATTTTTGTTACAAAACATAACTCATGTAATAAGCAAATTACAATACTGCCAGGCCCACAAACGTTTAATCTAGTTATTCTCTGCATGTGAATTTTGTAATTCTTTTGAGGAAATAAATAACCTTAAGTATATCGTAGTTTAGATACGAGTTTCATTCACAAACATTACTGTACCTTAAATCAGTGCATATTCGCTCTGATTCCCGCGTCAATCACGGACCGAATTAGTCCGGCTATTATATTCGGAGTTGGTATTGCAGGCACGCGCGGGACCGGGGTCAATTTCCTTTTAAACTAAGAGCTCCACTGTCTTGCGCGTGACAACTACGACACTAGTATTTTCTTGAACACTAATTGTATACGAATGAATGTTTAATTATTATTTCTCAAAAAACGTTAACAATAGTACAATTTAAACTTTCGCGATCTTTAGACATAATTTTCGTATAAATTTAATTTTTATTTTAATCCCCTCTATCGCATAAATCTTTTTACGCACATAATCAAACAAATGAAAAAACCATGCAGTATTTTAATTTTACACATTTATTATGATACTCATATTAAAAAAAAAACATTTAGTAATGAAATAGGTATGCAAGCCCGTCACCTTTATGAGAAAGATAAAATCGATTTTCTCACGATATTTACCATCACTATTCAGAGCCTATGTCGTTAATATAAATAAACATTAGTTTTTATAAGAAATTAATACTCTCAAACTACCAATCCTATTCAGCCTCTACGCTTTAAAAGTTTCCAAAAAAACCGTTTGTTCTCCTAACATTCTAGTCTACTAGATCCTTGGCATTTTGTGCAGTCGAATATGTGCCAGAGAGAAGCTTTGCTGAGTAGCAAATGGCTTTCGTCTTTGAGAACTCTGCTATTATGCAATCGTGGGATCTCATTTGATGACGTTTCAGTGTTGAATTCGTCACAAATTGTAGGCACGTAGCTCCTTCGTAGCAGCGTAGCAGTGTCTACGTAGCTACGAAATGGTAACAAATGAGTTTGAATTTGTTTGACATACAGCTGTTTTTTATCGGTCTTATTTTCGGAAGATTTTTAGAAAGCTCAATACTTTTTAGGTCTCTATACACATTTAATACACATGCATAGATATGATGTTTTTGTAAACTTTACTTCATCTTATTCAAGTGTAAAACATAAACTGTCTCGCACAAATAAATTTAGCTATGGTATCTAGCTATGGTGGGCACACTTTTTTTTACATTTAAGTTATTACAAGATATAACAGTATTAGCAACAAGTGAGTAGTAATTAGACTTCTGCTCGACGACTATCTTGAAATCTTTTGAGCTACAGAAACATTAATCTTCAACTTCAGAACATTTATTCACTGCACAACACAATACACTTAAAAATATGATAACTGTCTTACTAAAACACAGACATTACCTTCAAACGAGATTATAAGCTACTCACGAACGCGAAAACATTAAAAACAACAATCGAATGAGCGTTTCGGTGTTTATTTTCACCATTACGTAAGATTTACAGCCTCGGCCATTATCTGCCGAAACTACCGACTTCGGTTGCAATGGAAAAAGTAAAAAGCATTTGGCCATTTGTAAATTCAGATCCTGGCATGCCGCTAATACTAGACTGGAACGTTTTAAGGGGCATGTCTACTAAAAATAGTCAGTACAGGAGGGTTAACACCAGTTTACCGTAGTAGTATTAGGTATGTCCTCGATACCGAGTCAAGTATTACAAAAGTATGAAAATCCTGCCTCCCCCGGTAACTAGCATAAACTAAAAATTCCATACATTTAGAAAACTTGACACGTGAGCGAGGATAGATTACTATACTACGCAAAAACCGCCGGTAACCCTACTGTGTGTAGTAAAAACGCTGACAAACTGTAAGTGTATCCAGTATTAGCAAAGTTTGATCGCGAACGGCACGTACCCACAGAATTATAATGGATAATATTGATAACACATGTCATTATGCTATGATTTGACGATATGCATGAGGTGCTTATGCGAACTAAATTGCATTTTGTTGCGTCGTGGTAAAGCCGCCATTAAAATGAATGTTTTCGCGAAGTGGGTCTTCTGTACTTGTTTCATTTTTATTCTGGGAATCACCTGGATTTGGCCCTGTACATGCATGTGTGTGCACTTTCCCAACGGTACTAGGTGGATAAAATTGAACTTGCGATAATGTACTCTTTTTTACTAGTTATTGGTTGAATACACTTTAAGTGCTTTAAGCTGAAAATCCAAAATTCATTAACCTATTACATTCGGTTATAAACCCTCATGCTAATAAAATAAGCGCTTGTTTGAAATATCGCACTATTATACGAATTTAATTGATGTTTTTTTCAAAAGTCTGATTTTAAAATGCATTCAAAATATTTTGTTTACTTTTTATTCACGCTTGAATAAAGGAGAGTGCGATCACGCATTTCTCAAATTCATCATAGAAAACGCGCTCAACGATAAGCCGTCCATTCATATTGAACTAATTGTTTTTTATATTTTACTTTTCTTTACCGAGAAGAGCGTTCATTCATTCATTCATTCAGGCTATCTATATATATATATTCATTCATAAAATATCATCGGTTCTAACGATCACTCCGGTTGTCCTAGTAACGCAGCGTCAGCCTGAACTTTCAGGCGGACACAAGGCAAGTTGCACGTTCCTTAAATTTCTCATTCACTTTGTCCCTGTCCTAGATAGAAAGTTTGCTAATTAGTCGGGGTTCATTAGACTTACTAAAGTATCAGTATAGCGTTTTTGTTATCAACCCTACCCTTGGTACCTATATAAAGTTTAAAAATATATTACGTAAAATGTAAATAGACATACTATAAAAACTCTTTTATATAGATATTAGATAAACATCCTCACAGATTTTAAAACTTTGAAAACTTTGCAAATACCACAAGGAAGTCAGTCAGAGGCACGTCTAAATATATATAATTTTTGTACATTCACTATTATACTGATTTGTTGCAGATATTTTGAACCCTTTTGATAGGCCCCAGATATTTTGAACCCGTTGCAACCGACAGCGACGCCATAGTTAAATATTTACCTACGTTTTTATTTTAATAGATCGTTGACATTTTTTTTATTTACTTTGAATATCTGTAGGCATTTAGTAGATATCAAAATAATAAAACTTGATTATGATCAGGACTGTATTTCCAATGTTCGTTATATAAGTTATTAAGCTCTGTCTTTGTATTTTTGATTTGTACCATTTTTGTATGTGTTGTCAATAAACTTTTTCTTTCTTTCCTTCTTTCTTTTAAATATAATATGTATTTGGACCTTTAGGGCATTTAATTTTATTATTATCATTTATGGATATCTATGGGGGTAATCGAAGCTATGTTTTCATTACAGATGTGAAATAAAAATGTACTTATCTACAAGTTTTTGAGTGTCAATAGCGAATGCGTTTATCGTAAAACTGAAATTGAATTTCAAGTCTAGCTTATACTCTAACCAGAGCACGATTTTCTGATCTTAAAATTAGTTTAGTTAAATCTTGAGATAGGACGTACACATCAGTGCAAATTAACTGACTTTTGGTAGTTTACAAATTTGATTAGTACACAATACCTATGTGAGTACCTTTTTACTATTAAGTACGTTGATAAATATAAGGTTGTTAGATGATTTTTAAAATAACTATGTCACATGAGACACAGGGTCACCGATGAGTGACTTCAAAAATCCAAGCCACCACGCCATAAGGATTATGCCACTATTTTATCACCGATAGTCCTTTGATTTAACAGTTTTGACCACGTGACTTATCTTTTACAATACAAGCTTCCGCCGGATTCACTATCGTGGTACTTACTGGAATAAAAGTAGCCTAGGTGTTATTTTAGGTCATTCCTATGTACATTTTCAGTTTTAGCCAAACCCGTTTAGTAGTTTTTGCGTGAATGAGTAGCAAACATCCATTCAAACTTTCGTGTTTATAAGGCACTAGCTTACTCGCCCGCGACTTCCCTTACATGCTACCTACCTTTATAAAATATAGCCTACGTTTATTCAAAAATCCATGCTACACATCGGTGAAATAATTTTTAAATTTGGATGAGTAGTTTCGGTGATAACCCCAAACATACGAACAAATAAACAAACTTTACCTCTTTATAATAATTATTAGTATATTAGTAGGTATAGATATGCGTCGCGAGCATTAATTGCACTAGTGTATTATTCCGATGATCAATCCGATGATCATGAAGCGCTCGTGGCGAAGCTTGCTAAGACGTTCTTGATAGATCGTCGAAGTTAAGCAACGTTCTGAGCGGTCACTACTTGGATGGGTGACCGCAAGTGGCATTTTCATCTCAGCGCTTCCGTGTTTCGGAGAGCACGTTAAATTGTCGGTCCCGGCTTTTAAAGTCGTTAAGCCATGACGGAGGCCTTTAGGCGGCCTAAAAACTCCGTCAACAGAGTTTGCCACTTGCTCATACCAAAGACGATTAATATCTAGAAGACAGACAAAGGCCATACACAAAATCGTAACCCGATCCCGCAGTACCAGATAGCCTGAAAACTTTAAAACATCAATTTTATCCAAGAAATTTCAATACTTAGTAGTAGGTAGCAACAATATTCAATATTTAAACATTTTTAACTAGAAAGTAATTGAAATTTCTTGGATAAAATTGATGTTTTAGAGTTTTCAGGCTATTTTTTAGGGTTACGATTTTGTGTATGGCCTTTGTCTGTCTTCTAGATATTAATCGTCTTTGCTCATACGAACGAACGAACGATGATCAATCAAGAGCAACTAAGCAAGCTTCTTTTCTGAACCACTTGTTTCATTGCACTGAAATGTAATAGTGTTTAGTTTAGTCTAAGTTGCAGGTTTGTACCAGAATCAGGCTTGACAGGTTGAGCGTGGAACTCGTAAATAGCAACCGTTATCGAAAGCCTCAGCAAGTTCTACAACTAGGTTAGGCTATCGGTCTTTGACGCAGTTTGACTGGTAATCTTTGAATCGAGCTCTTGAAGGGTACCCTGATATATCTGAATCTTGGTTTGTTAAAGGTGATACGGCGCGCTCGAAACAGTTTTACTCACCAGTAAACTGTTTCGAGCGCGCCGTATCACCTTTACCACAATATTATTTTTTATTAATTTGTAACTTAAACCAGGCGCGTCCCACTCTGTTGTTTATTATTTTATTAATATTATTAAGAACCCGTGGCGTCCCACTGGGACGCCACGGGCTCTGGGCGGCAATATGGGCAGGCCTCCCTTACTTCTCTCCATTTATCTCTATTTTGTACCACTGTGGACTCTCCCATTACTTCCTCTGTTTAGGCAGAAAAATTCCAGTGGCTGCCGCTTCGAGCTAAAGAAAATCATCAGTATGTTAAATTAAGTGAGTACTAAATACTCTATCATGCTGAAGTTTGTGAATATGTTTTAATAAACAGGATCTAAATGGCCAAAGAACTTTATTTCTTAAAATAAGTTAGATAACAGTGAACGTACACGTTGGGTCTGTCTTTTTTTAAAATCTATTATATAATCTTTTTTTCGGCTTATTATAGATAGTGAATATATTTGGACATATCTATATTATGTCGCATCCGGTCATGAATATCGTGTTGAAAACGAAACGCAAGCGCCATCTACCCTGCGCTTTGACAGAGTCGAGCTGTTATCGCTTTACAGTCGCTGCCCGATCGCCACTGAGTGAAGACGTCTCGGAACTGTCCTCACGTTTCGTTATTAACTTAGCGTCTGTGCAAAGTCTGTGTCAGTCTAGTATCAGTGTGGTACAGTGTTGTGTTAGCCCTAAGAAAATAATTGTGAAGTCGGATTAAATATGGTGTGTCGAATAATTGTACCAACTTTCTTATTTCACGAACTATCTTTCACCAGGCGACATATATATTATATTATTGATATATGTATTTATTATTTATTTATCTTATATACCTTATTGTATACTATTTGATTTACATATTTAAGTTACATTCCTAGAGTAGTTAACACTTAAGCAGTCGCTAATGGGTCTATCAGACCCAGTCATCTATTTCTTGCATGGTAACTATTGAATCTTAAGGATTGCGACGATGCCGCTCTTAGTACCTTTCGACGTTAGATTGAGACAGCGTATAACGGTCACTTCAGCTAGTTGGCACGCTGCGCTTGAGTGTTAAAGACGTAAAAGGTACGTATGGGTTTTTTGGACCCGGTAGCGACTAAATACGTAGGTGATTTTCCATAACTTTAGAATACTAATTAATTACTTAAAATATGTTTTTATTATATAAAATGGCCACCAATAGATCATTGAGCCTCTGGGTCATTGAAAAAAGCAGAAACAGAAGATTTTTTTGAAATAAATGACCATGAAACTGATTCCTAAAACAATCCCGTCAGTTAGTGGGCGAAAAGTGCGTTGTAGTCTTTGCAATGAGAAAAAAAGACAGAAAAACTAAAATTTTCTTCGTCAAATACAATATCCGAGTTTTTGATGAACATACAATGCAATATATATATGAACTGCAATACTAATATTTCATTTGCTAAGTGACAAAATAATGCCGATCTAAAGCTAAGTTTCAAAGAAGTAGGTTGTTAATTTTTAGAGAAGTTTTTTAGTTTTTTTTGCGAAATAATGAATGAGCTTTTTTAGTGATTTTGAATAAATACATTATAGTAGTATTAGAAAAATAAAGAATCATAATGTTTTCATCTTTATTGAATAAGATATAAGATAAAAATTAAAATGTGTCGCTAAAGTAAGTTGAATTTTAGTATGTTTTTAAATAGCGTTTTTTTATAAATAAAAGTAATAAATACAAATGTTTAATACCATTTGTCATTTTATTTTAGAATATAATTACTGTTAGGAAATACACAACAAAGTTAAATTCAGCAATTTTAGAAAAATCCGGCAATATTCAACTGGGTCCGGTGGACACGGTAGCGACTCCTAGCGTATCAAAACAGGGTGCGACTGCCCAAGTGTTAAACTCTACATTATAGAGTGTATTCCTTAGTTAGAGCTTTTGACACGTCATAAGCAGGAATATTTTAATTGATCAATGCAAACAGTTTGGTACGTTCACAGTAGTGATATCATATCAAACAGATAATTATACTGCAGTGGCAATTATTAATGTATAACACAAAGGAATAGTACTGTAGATTATTTTAGTTCCATTGATATGTGATAGAACGTTTACACATAACAACATTTATAATGACTGTTTCTGTTATTTCAGAGAAGAATACATAATTTATTGTTAGTTATCTCACAGGGACCAGAAAAAAAGACGGGTAACATTTTTGCGCTTATCGCTTATCGGCTGCAATTATAAAAAAGCCTAAAAAGCTTAGAAACGTGCTTTATATTTAACTTTTTGATTAATAATTAATATGAATGTTTTTTTACATTGTGTAATTATGTGTGTACTGTTGGCGTTGCCTTAATAAATTAATAAAAAAATATGTATATATTTGTTTTTGTTTTATTATTGTATTGTTAGGTAGTTTCGATTTCATCCAATGTTTTAAAACTGTTAAAAATCTCGTTCAAAGATTCTGTTACTGTGGTTATTGTTTCGTTGGGTCATAGGGAATAAACCATGTTAAAATACTAAGACATTTTCCCATGTATGTTTCAAAGTTTACTCAATCTTACATTCTAAGTAATATTCAATCTATGTCCTGTCTAATACAAAATTATCCTTTTGGTGTGGTGTGAATTTTCTTTTGAATTTCACAACACAGGCATCGTAAATTAATACCCTCATTCTTGGAAAACACAAGGTTTTATGCAACTTTACTACACATTACATGCTTCAGAATAATATTACACACACATTACATTGAGATAGGGTCACGTAAAATAAAACGCACGACAAGAAAGAACATAATAACGGTTATGATTATGGCAAATGAAAAAAAATTGCGAGATCGTGCCGATATAAAACTCAGCTTGAGTGTTGCCATATAAAAATACGATTCGTTGTTTCTTCAATTTTTATGGATGTTAAAACTGAGATATCTCTACATTTTTATTTTCGTGGAAAAGTTATGGTCCTAATATTGCTAGCTGGAACACCCCGGTGTTACCCGCGTAAGATGGCATATTGATAATGATGATGTTAAAAAGTAGTCTGTGTTCTCTAGCCTCGTAATTTCAGGAATACCGGCGAAAAAGGCAACAGATAGACCTATGTGGGAAGTCAGGAATTAACAAGATTGATAAGTATAATTATCTACTTGCAAAGTACTTAGCAAAATATTGATGCACCTGCAGTAAGTCATAGATGGGTTAGTGTCAAAATCCCATTTTAAGTTTCAAAGGGGATTTTGGGAATTTCAGTGTCAAAATCCCTTTCAGAGCAGAAATTTCAGATCAAGGGAATTTTGACACTTAATTTACCAAAAACCCCTTCGGTTAAAGTATAACTAACTGCAGGTGATTTTAAACAGAATTTTATTAAAACTGTTTAATAAAATGTTAATCGTGTCAAACCAAACTGATGTCAGCAATAGTTTTATAAGTACTTTGATCAAACTTGTGGCAAGTTTGATTAAATCCCAAAACTTTTTACACCTTAGCTGATCAAGATTAAATAGGAACACTCTCAGCCAATACCGAACTCTAAAGTTATACAAATAAAGTCTAACTTTGTCTAGAGTTGTGGTTGTATGGAGTTGTAAATTTAACCCGCGTGCGACCTACACTGTACACATTTCTCTATGTATGGAGTAACTGTTAATCTGAGTTTAAGCCTTACTTACAACATGTTCTGCTGTGTAACCGTGTTCTGTGTTACTTGTTTAATACTTCAGGGCTGCAACTTTGTAAGTAGGACATGATTTGATGAGCCACGTGTAATGTTTGCGAAGTTCTTACAAGTTTGTTATAAAAATAAAACTTTTTTAATAAAATAAAACGTTCTAATTTATTCAGAGATTTGTGTGTAACCCAATCTGATATGGTGCGTGAGGTAAAATATGTTTATTTTCTTGAAAAGCTGGGTCTTAAGAATATTGATAAAACAAATTGTAATTGAGAAGGAAGGGAGGCCTTTGCCCTGCAGTGGGATGATCCAGGCTAATAATAAATAAATAATAAATAAATTGTAATTGCTTGGAAGCCATTTATGACCATTTAAAAATTTTATTCGATTTTCAGAATGTATTATCCGGTTTTTTTTTGAAAAGCTAGAGATACAATTTATAGATACTGAAAATATTGTTGCATATTTGTATTATCTAGTGTTTTAAAAGTCGTTGAGCTATGACGGAGGCGTTTAAGCGGCCTAAAAACTCCGTCACTAGAGAAGGCTACTTACTCATACGAACTTACTTAACGATAGATGACAATATCAGTCCATGTATAACGATATATCTGATACTAATCTGACCACAATCTTGAACATCTGCCAGGTTTAGTGTTAGTGCATGTCATAAATGGTTTATCTTGAACGTGTTTCATTTACATGCTTAATATTTAACATCGATTTGTTTTGTAACTCAGTTATTTGAAATCAGAAGTATGAAATTTAATGAAACCGAATAAAATGTTTGGATTATTATTATTTATACTTCGTGCTCATTCGCGATTGAATAAAATGTTTACATTATATATTTTGACTGTAACATATAAACTAGTAATTAAAAAACTAGCCTGAGGTCACTCATAATTATTCCCAAGTTGCCGCCTGTAACACTAAAAAGCACACCCTTTATCAGTTTTGAAAGAGTATTTTTCCATCGACTAACTATAAACAATGGTGTTTCAGAGGTTTTTTATATTTCCTGTTACAAGTAGAAAATAACAAAACCTTACAATAAAAACTATGGATTGTGAATAGAAAAATAGGATTTTGATTTGGAAAAATTCCTTTATTGTCATACCCAAGTCCATAATAATAAAATCAATATGTCAATAGGAAAAACCCTCTCATTGTTATCATTCATCTTATCATATCCATCCTCTTTATCCTCAAACATATCACGAAGCATATTTTCTTAAAATGTCTTTCCGTAAGATATTACAGTAAATTTTCGATCTGGAGTATGTAGGTACAAATCCTGGGCGTGGACTAACATTTTAGAATAATTACTGCTATATTATTAAAAAATTACTAGAACCACAAATAAATAATTGTACAACTAGTAGGTACCTAAATCGATAAGATTAAATATGATTGATTATAATATAATATAATCAATCATATTACGTATTTTTGCATGACTAATACGAAAGTCTTCAAATGTAATTGGTTTGTTTTCAATGAGGGTTTAAAAATGTTAGCATAATCGGTCCACTATTTGTTGACGAAATAATAGAAAGAAAGAAAAATCGTTTATTTTGGTAGGAACTCAAGGATCACTTCAGTTTTATCTTACATGCTAGGAAAGAAAGAAAGAAAGAAAGAAAGAAAAATCATTTATTCCTGTAGGACCTCAAGGATCACTTAAGTTTCGTTTTACATGCTAGGTGATTCTAATGCCTGTTCCAACGCGATTCCCTACACCAGGGAAAGAATCAGGCAAGAACTTGGTGGTGTGGGCCTAGCTCTTTTTTGAACGCGATCCAATACAGTGGAAACAACTACAGTGCAACATAGAATCTCCTCTTTTTTGAAAGTCGGTTAAAAATTGTATCCTGAAACCAATTTCAAGGAAGGCCTACCTGCCATTTACCTTTCAATTTCAAGAAAAGTTACGATCGTAAAATGAGACCATAATTTCTTAAGAAACGAGATATTCACTGGCTTCTCGAATTTATTCCCCAAAAGAAATCAATCATAATATCAACAGAATGGTTCAGGCTTTATTATAATTGAAGGGGAAATCCCCGATAGGCTCGAAGGAACTTTTAAAGAACTTGTCAGCGATAGCTCGACAATGATTGATGCATGAACAAAGTGAAAATGTCACTTGTTTTGTTGTTACAATGGGCTTTTGTCACTGAATTATTAGCTTGGGGAATAAAAATGTCGACATTAGCGGACAAGACTCTAAAGTCCGACAGCACGTAGGTCTAATCGTATCGTGACATCTTAGTCTCTATGACGTGAGAACTGTGAAGTGTGTACTCCCACACAACTTTACCTCAGAACATGGCGACGGTAAAGCCAGGATATGGCTTCGAATCCCTTCATGATGCAATTTAAAAACTTTTGATAGGTAATCTTTTATTGACTCTACCTACCTACACGTTTATTAATTGAAGTCGTCCTTTTATTCACGGAGTCCTTTTATTTTTATTATATTTTATTTTATTTTTATTTCTTAGGAAAACAAACAGTCATTATATGCTATTCACTTAACTTAAATTATAACTACAGACCCTTTTTAAATGCAATCAAATGCAACTCAAGCTTATTGGATTCTTTGTAATCGGCTCTCGTTAGCTGATCTTCCTTAAGCCCAAAGTCTTCTTTAACCGCTTCTAGGAATCATGCAATGTTGGTAGTAAACTGGCGTTCCTTAGTTCCAAGTATTCAGAATTGAAACGGTCAGCCTAGAATGTAGATAATCGGTGAGGTTTTACTGAAATGCGTTAAAAGTACACACACAAGCGCAACGGCTGCTGTAACTTAAAAGATTCAGAGACAGAGTATGTTCATTTGTCTTTGGAAAAATATTAATAATAATATTTTTCCAATATGTTTGAAAAGCAAGTCTGACTTATTGAGTGTTAAAGCCACAATAGGTCTTATTTAGATAGAGACGCTTAATGCTTTACTTCTGACAGTAGCTATATATTATGCATAATCTTAATTCACCTTGCAAACAACGTTGAAGTGAAATAACTTGATGTCTACTTATTATTTCGTCCTCTTATCGCTTACTACGATGGACACGACATCGATACTAATCCAATAGAGATCGCTCCCGCGTTGATTGATTGAATGTGATTGGCTGGAATGCAGAATAGATAGTGCAAAAATGGTTTTTGTTCAATTCAAATAGAATACTTCGTCTGTAAATTAGAATTCAAATAAATAATTTCTATTTTCGATGACTAAATATTGAATTTAATTCATTTTCTTTCTTTCTTTCTTTCTTTTATGTTTTGATCAACTTTGTCAAAACGAGAGTAAAATTATACAATTCTGGCTTAATTGCCAAAATAAGTTTTTAATGAAGAAAACCACGTTAAATACTAGATTGTAATGTGTGAATTATCTAGTCTAAAGATGTAAAGGCTGAAGTTTTATAAAATCGCGGATTTAGTAGGTACTGAGATCTCATTTCCTTATAGCCCTATTATTATACGCAAAAGTTTGCATTTCAGCTAAAGTAAAACACGAATCCCTTGGAGGTTTTTAAGAAAGCTATAATACGATAACAGTAAAAGTTGTACATTTTAAAATCGAAAATGGGTCGCTAGAGAATTTAAGTTTGGCCTCGTTTTGCCTTCACTTCAAAGTTTGTCGATATATTACGAAAAATCTTTCATCTAGGTATCACCAGATCTTTTGATAACATATTCCGGGTTCGCCAAAGGTAATACATATTTTACTGCAATATTTGTTAATTAATTGTGATCTATTTGTAATTTGTATTAAAGTATTTGTGCTTTATAAACAATGTTAAATTTACCTATTATTTAAATGTAACTTTATACGGTAATATAAACTTATTTACCGAGGTACTACGTTGATCTGTACACAGCATTGTTTGCATTATGTTGTTGAAAATTGATTGAGATTAAAATCATTATGACTTTTAGGTATAAAACAAACTTTTTCAAAACAATCATCATTACAATTCAGAAAAAGTTTCGCGTAAGTTTTGAATGAAAAATTTTCATCATAAGCCCTAATGACCAAACGTTATTTTTCCGCCGAAATTCTCCATTAATATCGTTACTTGACTCAGAAGAGATGAATGGGGTGCAGATAAAATAAAATATATATTAAGGTCCATAAAACTGACTGTGGGAAGTCGACCGAGGTTGGTTTATAGGAGGTTACAATCCATTCGGAATTCAGGTTACACGTTTCAACTATCAAATCATTTTTGTATTAAAACCTCATCATGCTTATAGGAGTTTTGGTGACTAGATAGCCTTTTTTCTGCAGGTTAGTTACTAGCCTTACGCCCAAATACTGAAACGCTACTTAAATATTTGGGGTCGTATTAACCATTTAGGACGTTCTTACTTGTCAGATTTGTATAGTCAAATGTCAAATAATGTCATAGTTAAGCACCACTTACATTAATTAGCATTTCTGTATTCGGCCGTAATTACTAACTCATCCCTCGCAAACTGCAAAAAACATTGACCAACTAGGTTCAAAAGTTTCATTTTTCACTAGTTGTACGCAACTGCATGATACTACATGAACTGGTTGATAATAATTATTTTTTACATAAAAAAAATCACGCGTTCATCTTGATTTCCTTATTCTAAGCAGTCGGAAGCAACGGTAGACGTAGTTCGGTTACTGTCAGGACGACAAGTTGACATTTAGAAATTTTATTTTCGATGTGTTATCGACGATCAAATTTAACGGGTGAATGTAATACTTTAGCCAAATTTGATGTGCAATGTTTGAAAACAAACTGTCAATACTTAACCTAAAATCATTTTTTCTGTTGATTTTTGTAAATATTTATCAATTATTCGGTATTTGTAACCGCTCCAACCTATCTAAATTACTATGAACTCGGTCAAAAAACTAACCCTTAGAAAAGTATTTAAATTTTTTTGAGTGACAGCTGTTTACAAAAATGGCACGTCGAATTTGGCTGAAGTATCTGATTTTAACAAAGTACCAAACTACATTTTGCCACACGTTCTCGTAATAAAAAGTTCATTTGAAAACATGACGCCTGTGATCAAGTTAAGTGAAAGCTTTTGTCGCTCACCTGTTTTACACATAAACACTGCCTAAGGGTTGAAGGGTTGGATAAATTACTATGAAATACGAGGGTATGTTTTGTTCCTATTGTAATTATATTGTTTAGTACAAGCTGATGTGGGGTTAGGGATGCAGGAAGTCGATAACAAAGCCTTTGTAGGCTGTTACCTATTATGTGAAGATCATTCATCGTAATTTTGAGACGCCATCTTTTGTGTTTCAACCTTGAATTTTTTTGCAAGATTATGGTATTCTTAATTAGTAGCCAAAGGTTATAGCAGTTTTAGTTCTCGAATTATTAATAATTTGTAGTAAAAGTATGTACTTTCGACTGTTCCCAGGCGAGGGAAACATATTTTTTTAGATCTTTTAGGCAATTTTAGATCCTTTGAAGATGTGTAAGGGGATAGACAGAGGTATGTCCAAATACATATTTGGTACATGCCCAAAAATGTTGATCTTAATAAATCAGGCTCCCCGTCGAGTCACACCCTTTGTGTCAACAGTGTCATCCCAAAGTGTTACGAATCAACTGCCTTAAGTTGGTGACAATAATCTAGAAACTATTCTTTTTCAAAAGCTTCTTTTAAAACACAGTCAACCTCAACGAATCTGTCTCACGAAGACTAGAAAGTTCCATCTTGTTCTTTTGAATTTAAAAAAGTTACTGCCACATTCCGTCCCAGATTATATTTGTTCACTTTCTGTTCCAAGTAACAAACAAAAGGCCACAGTGAGTAAATAGAAAGTTTTCTATTCTAAACACCTACGGGACAGGTAGTTTCCAGCAGCAATGAAGTTTGCGCTTTTTATGAAACGCCAACGCAATTTTCTACGGAAAAACTAGTTATAACACTGTATACTGTGTTCAGTGCTGTCGGCTAAGGGCTAGTTGCACTTTATTTGAATGAAGTCCCAAGTAACAGCTATCAGTTTGGTTTGGTTTTGGTTTTTTTTTTCAATTGATCTGTTTTAGAATGAAATAAAAATGTATAGGAATTGATATTTTATGTCGAAAACTCAAGTAATCACAAAATTAAAACCAAAGAATAAATAAACGAAGCGTTTGTCACTTGTCATTTTCAAACGCTTTTTATCAATACTCTTTTTCCTATATCCAACGTACGGATGACCAAAGGCAAGCTTAAATGGAAAAGCAAGCTCTTGGCTTGTTCTTTACATATAATTTTGTTTATTTACTTTAATCAAAAAGCCAGATGACCGACGGAAATCATCTAAAAAATCTAAGTAATATCTTATACTCAGCAAAAATTTTACTCCCAAACACTGCACAATATCAGCACCATTTTTCATTATCGAACGTCGAATTAATTAAATTTTCATTATTCAACGAAAGATTATAACTTCTCGGTCATTTGCATATCTAACAGAAATATTTAAAGAAATCTTCTTTTAGGAGCCGTTCTTATTAAATTTGTTAAGCGAATTCGACCCCCAGAACTTGTATTTCTTTTAGACCCGTTTAGGTATGAAAGGACGGAAAGTTTTTCGGGCAGAATGAATTTTAAGTTGTTCCGAGTAAATGGTTAATAATTCTACGTATTTTTTTTATTCGTCTGTTGTGGATGCTGTTAAATATGAATGGTTCATTTTTCACTCTGATTCCTCATTCATTGGCAATCTGGATTCTGTATTTATTTGTTTACTATTGGGTATGACAGACTTTTACGATTTTTGACAAGCTATTCAGTTTATAATTTCAACTTTAAAACTGTTTTTTATCAGTATTAATGAGAATCAGTGAAGCGCTCGTGGCGAAGCTTAGCGTCCTTGAGAAGTTATTAAAGTAAAGCAACGTTCTGAGCGGGATTGGTGACCTTAAGTGACATTAACAGTTGAGCACTCGCGTGCTTCTGAGGCCACGTTAAAGTGTCAGTCCTGGCTTTGAAAGTCGTTAAGATATTGGGGGCCTTTATCGCTAGAGTTGTACACTTGTTTAACGACGTGACAAATCGTTACATTGTACTTTACATCCAGATCCCGAACAAATATCTCCAGCACACAACTCCTTGCGTCTCTTCTTCGCCTTTACTCACTGCCACCAGATGTCATCATTTATTTTTAATTATTTCTCTACAAGCAAATACCGCATAAAGCTTACCTATGTTATTTGTATTTTAAATGCTTAAAATATTCTAGACATTTCAAATGACTGTATACTGAACTGCTACTAAATATAACATTTTATCATTTCCTATTTTCATAGAAATATAATGGGTAAAGTATTAAGAAAGGTGCCCTTATTTTAAAGCACCTAATTGGAAAGGGTTCCCGCTGGGATTATTTAGGATGGAGTATCAACTAAATACAAATAGTAATTATTAAAATTAATAAACGTTATCTAATGAAGATGAATAACGTTTCAAACTTGTAGGGTCTAATAGCTGGATATAAATGAAAATAGTAGAATGTTAAGGTTCGACCCACGGTTTTGATTTTCCATGATTCAAGAACAGTAAAAATTCAAAATGTCATAATGACTCGACTTCAATTTCGTAAGAAGATCAATTTTCTGCACTCTTGCATTTTTGTTCGTAACTCCTAAGATTCTCATCAGATCCTCAACATTTTTATGGGACAACCTCGGGTACATATACTTTTTCAAAGATAAAAGAGTTTTCAAAATCGGTCTATTATTGACGAAATAATCAGTGAACATACATAAAAAGCAAGCTAAGCTATTTAATGCTTGTGTTGTGGTAACTAGATAATACATAATTTATATACATACAGTGGAACATAGAACCTTATTTATTTAAGTCGGTCAAAAACCTAACAGGTTTATTAGTGGCTCAAAAATAACCCGTTTCATTATTCAATGAAGTTCCAATATTCGTTGCATAGATAAAGCAATAATAGCCTCCTGTGATGAAGCAGTGTCTATGAATGTTTTAATGTACCACAATTGTATTCGTGCCTCTCGTGCCTCAATTCTGCCAAATTCTGCTTAGAATAGTGAATGATGATCGAATACCAAATATAATAATCCCAATATAAATTGTAGGATTCAGCAACAATAACAAATAGAAATTGAGCCATCTTGGGATCGTTGTTATCGATATAAATATATCCTTGGACATTCCACACAGCGTCATCTAGTCTAAAGCTAAGCAATATGGTAACCAGATGAGATATAGGCACTACATAAATATTTTTTTGTAAATACATTCATATTAAACATAGAAAACACTTTGACTCGAAACAAAATTTCCAGATCATACAAATAATTGTCCCGAAATTGGGACCTCTCTTGAAGTATCTTCTTTTCAAGAAAAAAAACATCTAAATCGGTTCATATATGACGAAGTTATCCGCGAACAGTGAACACACGTAAAAAAATTACGGTCGAATTGAGAAACCTTCTTTTTTTATAAGTCGGTTAAAAAGATCATAAACAGGGATAGGTACAGTCGTAATCTTATTCGTTTTTTCTACAGATATATAAAGATAAATCATCCTACAAAATAAATTAAGAGGCAAATATCGCGCTATCTCAATTATTTAAGGGATTCACCAGTAATTGTGGATTGCGGTCTCCATACGGGGAATGTATTCACCGCTGCTTTGTCATGTATTATTTCCTGTTAGAATTCATCCGTGGTTCATACATTATGAATGACATTTTTACCTACACTTAGAAAAACCTTAGGTAATTATCTGTTAGTCTTGTCAAAATTCTAGCAATGGTTGGTGAAGCGCTAGAAAGCGCTGGTTGGTGCAGTTCAGCTTGAAACCACTTATATTGATTCCCGTCGGATTATGGTTTTCACATAGAAAACTAGAATAACACCCTGCCCATTGACTTAAGTTGCATTCAGTACAAATGAGCAGAGATATCGCTATGGCGATATAATATAATTCTATAGTTTATGGCCTGTTCGGATCTACGCAGTATTTGCTGCCGCTGTGGAAAATACCGCGCCGCGGAACTTCATAGACAATACCTGCGAATAGGCCTTTCTATATTTTATTAAAGTGTTAAACCCCACTTAGGTATTTCATTATAAATGCAAAATCTTACTAAAAGTTACGGCTTCGGCAAGATAATTTTTCATATTACAAGAAGAAATAAATGGTAAGTGTTCTAAAAGCGATATACTTACTGTCTTGGTAACAGGAAGGAAACAATTTGAAGACATCGGTAGAACATAATAGTTTCAATATACGAAAGGGTCCTGGAAGAGTTGTGCCCCATTCCCATGAGACAGAATTTAATATCATAAATATCAGACCCCAGAAATAACAAGATATTTCTTCCGGTTGGAAACGTTTGAGTTTTATTAACTTGTACGAAACGTATTGAGGACTAGCTGAACGATTCCACTAGAAGTACAATTACTATTGTAAAAATAATTCCTTATTCCGATGTTGAACAAACAAATAAGTATTCACTTGCGCGAGTGGACTGTTTCTACAACCGTAGTATCGTAGGAGGTCTCCCACTCCGCTGTTTTGGTAGAAAAATACCTGTTCGCCCGCGGGTGGCCGGGTAACTTGTTTAGTTGGTTTTGGAGTTTTACGCGGAACTACTAACAGTGAAAGAGTTAAGGTCAGAGCACACTTAGACAACTCTGCTCCAACATCGATCAACGGTGCCAGCTAGCAGGCGCCCAGCGGTCCACGGACCGACAACCATCCAGGCATCCCCTGTCCACGCGCCCACCACTTTCGCTTTTTGCGATAGACACAGTTTTCGATCGGTTTCCATTGAAGCAAATCGTATTTTTGACTATGACTAGTCTACATCTTGGGATGAACGGTTAGGCACTCGTTTTGAAGCTCTATTGCAGAAACCTGCTGAGTAATTCTTGATTGGATTACCGCTAGTGCTGTTAGTATATCGCTTTTATGCTTTAGATGGCACTTCAAATTGTATGTCCCGGCTATAAATGGATGCCTCTAGCCCCTAGGCAGCCTAAATACTGCGTCAACAGAGCCAGCCACTTAGCTCTTACGAACAAGTCAGTTGACAGCACTAAAATTGATGCCATCCCTTTTATTTCGATCTTTATGAAAGGGACGGCAACATTTTAGTTCTGTCAAATTGGTTTAGTTAAGTTTTGGCGATATCGAGAATTGCTACTGGTATGTGGAATTGTAAGTAGTCTTAATTTCCGTTTAGTACCTACACGTACAATACCATAGTTCAGATTTCACAGATAGATAAACCAAATTTATATCACGCTCATTTAACTCGAGCTTTACCAATTTAAAGTTCTCCAAACAGGGCTACTAAAAATAGCGAGTGGAAACAATTTGAAACGGCACAACTTTATAAGACTTGAGGCAGTTGCAATACTCCGAACTACGTAGGATACTCAAATAATAATATTTTTTTTAACGATTTTATAGTAAGAATAGAATAGCAACGCTTTATTGTACACAAAATAAGACAAATTAAAAGTTAAAAATCAGTTTTTTTTTGTATTAAGTAATTTTTTTATTAATTTCTAACGAAAATGTATTTATTGTTTTTTTACAATAAATTTTGTATTACAGAAGGTCACGGTTTAGATTTACAGAAAGTAGCATAACATTCTCAGTGCATCCGTGCTTCAAAGGACAACTTTAAATGGTCGGTCCTTGCTTTTAAAGTCGTTATGTCTTTAATGAATCTTAAAAATAAGCCAGAATAAGCGAGTAACGGCTAGTCTCAATAAGCAAAACCAAAGATAGGTAGGTTATTGAGACTGGCTGTTAGTGAGCTTCCAAAACTAGAGAACAGTTGAAAGTTTGATGCAGCTTGCAGTCGTCTCGTATAAAGAGGCGTATCGCTAATTGTTTTTGGGAACGGAAATGCGACCGGACTGCCAACAAAACTCTTAATGAATTATTCTTAGACCGTCTTTGTTCACAATATTCTGTTTGCAACGATTCTTAGATGAGTCTAACGATTTTAAGATGCTTATTCCTGTCACTTGAGATTTAACGTAATACTACTTGTACTAGTATTTTGTATCTGGATGACCAAGCTGTGCTCGGTATTTATTTTTCATTGTCTGAAAACAAGGATAAAACGTCATTTTTTATAAATAAATCCTAACTAGATCGATTTATTGGCCCCGAAACCCTAATATACTAAATTTCATGAAAATTGTTAGAGCCGTTTTCGAGATTCAGATTATAATTATATATACAAAATTTACTCGTTTTAAGGTGAGTATAAGATATATCAGATTGATAGATTCTGTTGTAGTATATAATAAGAACTATTAGCGTACAATGAAATAGAGAGATGTATTTTTTTCATTTTAATTTCATAGATTTGTTAATGTCAAAACTTTGTTTCTTCTTTCCCAAAATCTGGCATTCCCGTGAACGTTTGAACAAAGGCATTGTTTGTTTGACTCGTGTTCTTTTGAGCCCTTTAATTAGAGAACAAATTGAATTTTGAGAACAGGTTGGGATATTCATTGTTACATTTAAGTGACCTCGCCCTTAGTTATGATAATAATAGTTTTCAATGTCGAAAATAAGGACTCGTGGTGTAGCTTTGGCGTTCTTGATAACGTGAAACTGTCAGCAATCTACACTTACATAAAGTCAATATTGTTCGCGTTCCTTTGACAATTATTATTCTGAATCGTACGCGAAGCTGTGAAAAATATGCGAATGGAAACAGGAGTGATTACTCCTGTTTCGTGGATAGTTTGTTGTGATTTTTATGACGCTATAAAATCACGGTTTTTAATTATGAGTCTTTGAATATTTATTGTTTTTAATTAAAATTAATTATCTCACGCAAACTTTCTGCCTTCCCGCCATTTCGGCCCACATGACAGCTGTAGTGATGTGACAGTGACAGTTCTTTACGACATGGATACACGAGACAGCGTAGGCATGTATGCCAATACCATCGCATACACTACAGATAGTACCTCTAATAAGCTGTCAAGCTGTAAATTGGTAAATTAGTTGTCAAAATGCACGATACACGATAATGTTTTACACAAAATCTTTTTTGTAATGATAGTCAATAACGAATAGAAATAGATAAGCTTTCATTAACCGCCTTTTATACGTTTGTTTCAACGATTTCTTTTTTGTTCTTTTTTTCCAAGACTTTAGTGTTCTTGTTAATGGCCACCCCACATCGCTTTTTACTTTTAGTGCTGCCTTAATACCTAGCGTTTAGCTAGAAATAAAACTTCCTTTTTTATAGTGCTTGTGGCATAAGTTAAAATATATTTTGTAGGAACAACACAAAACACTGTTAATTATGTAAAATCGAAGAATAGACTTATTTTTAAAAAGTAGGTTTTGTTTTGTTTTAATTTAAATACCGCTAGCAACAATATCAAAATTATTATAATCAAAGAAATCAATATATAGTTCTTAAACACGAATTTAAATTAATTAACTAACTGTTAGCAATACACTTCATCACATTTCTTAAACAATATATGCAATATATTCATTTAAACAATGATATTCTAATCGTGACACTTTTAATATACACTATAATAGTATCACAATCACATTCAAAACTTCGATTGAAAATAAATTAACTTGCTCTTATCTCGATCCGTCAAACTGCCAATAAAATACAATGTTAAGAAAAGGCTGATTAAAACTGTCGTCACTTAGAATACCTATTGAAAGTTTCAATAATTGAAAAACAGTAACTATACTATTGATTGTAGAATCTGTGCTTCGAGTAATAATCTGAACTGGAGGATTGTAACGCGCCCGCGTAGCTCCGTAGCCAGTGCCGCCGTGGCTACGTAGCGGGTCGGACGAGTGCTACGAACTGCTACGACACTACGCAGTCTGACGCAAAGCGTACGCGAGTTACCTTACGTAGTAATACGTCATTTACCAGTGACTGTGCTGTGTTGTGCAAATTTTTCATATATTATTCATCACCAGGTAAAGTTTATGTGGATATAAAAAAGGGCTCCTCGTTTTATTCATAGCATTTAGGCACTTGTAACTAATGGTCTGTTAAGATAACGGAAGGCTTTTGCGGAATGCTAGTTATTAGCCGTTTTAAACTCGACCTCGTTTTAGCGATTATTATCGTTACAATAGTAATTAACGATGGTCATTCAATTAGTACCTTTTAAAACACAGATACGAAATCTTTTTATCACATTATCATTTTTCGCTTCGATATTATTAAATAAATAATGTCATTTACAATAAAATTATACTTTTTCTTTATGTAAATTTAAAGTTAATATTTTACAGATGTCCGAAAATATTAAAATTCTTTTGAGCGTTCACAAAACTGTAACCGTTCAGATCGGTTACCATTGAAGCTCACTCTTTTGAAATTGAAAATTTAAATTTGAATGCAGCGGTAAAGTGTGATTCTGTCAGTTCCGGCGCCGACACAATCTCCGCATTTCCCGTTCACATCCTCTGCAATGAGTCTCTATGCTGCGTTTATAAATATTTTTACTTAATATTCATGACTATTTCGTAGAGTGGGATGATTAGTCTGACAGTTCTCGGCTGCCCTAGCCATGTTACTTTTCTACAATCGCCTGAGTATAAACTAAAAAAAAAAGGAATTGACATTCGATGACGAAAACTCGAGCGATCAGAAATGTCAAATCAAAGGTAAAGCGATGATAGAAAGAGAATAGATACGAAACATTGGTCACCTGGGCGCGTAGACAAGTGACCAATCTTCAATCGCTTAAAACGAAAGATTTTTATTTAATTTTTACAAATAAATCTTATCACTTACAAGTGTATGTATTATTAGTGTACATAAAACTTATCACTAGTGTATGTATATCCGTAATAAGCGTGAATTATCTGATTTAAGGATAAAACATTATTTTTATTGATAAAGTGATAGGTTCACCATACAGTAAAGCTATACCAGCTCTTATGTATGTAATAAATGCTAATTAAATTCATTTTTGAAGTTATTTTGTCGACCTTTATAACGGCACGCAAAGAGACACAATATATCTTTCGTCACGTTATGAGAAAAAATATACCCTTGTCATACAAGCAATTTATAGTTTTCTATCTGTATATGTCATATTCATACATGCCTCAAAATAGCAATCTAGCTTAATTTTTTTTTATTTGCTAAAAGTTTGGTTAACAAAATATGATTCCGAAATCCAAAAATGTTTAATATCAAATCCATAGTATTTTAAGTTATATGTTAAGGGATTCAATTACTAAGCTACTATTTTACAGCTAGATCACCATGTTAAATATATCATGTTTCA
Source organism: Xanthorhoe designata (assembly GCA_963582015.1). NCBI lineage: Eukaryota > Metazoa > Arthropoda > Insecta > Lepidoptera > Geometridae > Xanthorhoe > Xanthorhoe designata. Next base: position 3,979,365 of record OY757045.1, read on the forward strand.
AATACTTCTATTAATAAAATCGAAAATGGCTCAGCAGTTTTAACATTCACAGAAAACCAAAATTTCATTTCCTTTTAGTTATGAATAAGAAATTGCAGCTGCAATTCATATCACGACGTATAACTACGGCGATGAAATTGAAAATTCAAATTACAATACGTCATCTGAAGTGTGAATCCGGCGTTTCCACAATCTCCGCGTTTTCCGCTCTTATGCTCTTCCGCAATGAGTGTTCAATGATTCCGTTTTTATTGCTCTGCCAGTGTGAATATTGTCTTTTTAAAACTTGGGATATTGTATATCTATTTATTTATTCACAATTGGTATACGTTTAGGAAGATAGTGGTTATGGTAATATAGTAGATATTAAAATTTGAGAAACTTATGCATAATATATCCTTGGACATTTTTATACTTACTTAAATATTTTTAATTTATTTTTGTGATGCATAAAATTAAAAATCTTTAAATATAAGGAGAAACCAAATAACCCCCAAAACAAAAAGATAGGTGTTATAAGTTTGACTATTAAGTGAGTCTGTGTGTTTGTGTGAGTGTGAGTGGCACCGTAGCTCTTAAACCTGTAAACCGATTTGCAGACGATTTTTTTATTTGAAAACAGGTTTTCTTTTAGAGCGTACAGGCAGTCACTGCGCAATTTTGTGTAGCACATCACTTGATAGTTTGCAGTGCGGTTTACAAACGCGAGTATAGTGTGCATGGGTCACAGCTTGTCGACTACCTTATGTTCACCGTGCGTTTGTTTCGATACAAACGAAAAGCGTGGTGTGCATAGGCCGTTAGACATGCTTTATTAAAATCGGTTAAGCTGTTTCAAGGTCATCAGCTATATTCTAATCGATGAATGGATACATCGAGGGGAAGGGAGGGGTCATTAAATTATCAATCGAATTTCTATCATGGCACTTTGCATGTTAGTATACAAAGTTAGTATTCTATTTAGGTATGTTAGTTTTCAATACTATCGACTACAATACCCTGAGCATGACTGATAGTATTATTAATGTTAATCAGAGGAGAAGCTTATGGTGTCCTGTAGCACAGGTTTACCTATAAACCTATTTTAGGCACCGGTCTCTCACAAAACAGGTTAACTTAACTAACCGATGTCCCTTGTTCTCACAAATTCTTGTATTTGTGAGAACCTACCTATTATGTAAGGTAGCCTTTGTTGAGAGAAATAAATATATATTTAATTTCATAGCAATTTGGTAGTTAGCATGATTTTTCAAGAGTAACATTACATAAAATGTATCAAACAAAATTAAATACAAAGTTAAAACTCAAAGTAGCTCAATTCTCGCAAAAGCTCAGGTATACAATTATACATACTCGTAGCTCATAATATTATGTATTTACGTTATTTACTTACAACCTTACCGTAATTCTTTATAATATAAGTATTCGGTGAGGCAAATAATTCAGATTACACATTCTTCTATATTTGAAGTTCAAATAAGTACTTTTGGCAGGATAATTGGCAATTTCGGTCTCATGGTTGACGGTTTGAAAATTCTGTATTTTCTTACAAAGGATGCTGTAACATAAAAAACAGGTTTATTTGTGACTATTCAACGTGTACCTTATACCCTTGAAGATATTTTACTTTGATGTTATTATTCTTGTATTACATACATGGAACAGGTTTTTCAGTTAATATAATTATAAACATTAATAAATACATTTTTATAGGACCACTCTTGATTTCATATTCAGATAGTGGTCAGTGGTAAAATGGTCTAGATGCTACATGTATTAAAAACAACAATATCAATATATAATTTGTACCTAGATACATAGAGTAACTCTTCTTTCCCATAGGGTAGGCAGAGACCACAGATCTCCAATTGTTACGATCCTGACATACCAAAGAGCATGGACATACCTTTCGCCTCATTCACTTTCGTTACATTCTTCATACAAGGACTGTTTTTTCTATAAATTAGAATAGCAGATTTCACAAGCTTTGAGGCAGGTAAAATGATAACTGTATTCGTTGTAAATGCGTCCAAAAGCAAACATCAACTCTTGAGATAATAACGTTTATTTGCTGTGACGAGTCACGTTACTTCCACGCCTGTTTTCCTTCTCATATTTCTCAGTATTTTCCTTTGAATTGTCTTGTTATTGAAATTGCAATTTGGAACGAAAAAGCTGGAGAGGTCTCTTTGATACAAACGTAAGGAGTGATTGGAAATTGGCACGTTATTTCTGTTTTGAAAAAGAGAATTGTTGTGATTAAGATCATCCTATTATTATTATTTTTACTCTTTTACGAAAGGTAACAATAAACAAAAAAATTCAGACCAAATGGTCTAAACCTTTTTTGTGCCACTTCATAGGCTGAGCAGTGGTCGAACCCAAATAAAGAATCGGAACTTACCAAAATAACTTTTCTTTATGTAAACAACAAAAGGTTGGTCAGCATTTATATTGGTAGTCCAAGGAGTTAAGTTATTCAAGAAACCTATTTCTAAAATAGATTTGGGCCGTCTTTTTGACAGTTAAAAATACTCGTACGCTATTAATAATTATGAACAGTTGTTTTTCAAGGTTGCTGCAGTTTTGTCATATTGCATCATGCTGAATTAACTTCCTTTTGTTTTTTGAGAATAGTTAATATTTTATTTCTTATTATTTCATATCTGTACTTACCTGTTTTAAATAATATTGTATGTAAGCTATTCTTTAAAGCAATAAATGATTTTTGTTTTTATAACAAAATAAAAATATTGATATTTTGAATAATATTGTTGATTATTGTTGATTTAGAGCTGTGTTGGCCGAAAGGATAGAATACAGAATACAGAATACAGAATTTATTGATAACTCCATAGTTACATGTCAAAATAAAAATAGGTTACGTACTATGAGTTGATTATACTATAGTATAATACGAGTTCATTCATAGACAAATAATTATATAAAAATTGTGTAAATTATAAGTATTCAATTCAATTAAATAACAGGCAATTCGTAAAATTCATTGATTTCGTAAAAAACAGAGTTAATTAGCCATTTCTTTAGTCTTGTTTTAAATATGGGTGTGGAAGCTGCGTCACGAATCGTCACTGGAAGTCTATTATATACCGAGGGCCCCATCACATAAACGCAACGCTCGGATTTTTTTAGCTTGTGAGTCGGCGCAATGAGGCGGTAGGAGTGCTTGTTGCTGCGCATGGCTCGGGCCGCGTTCACGCCGCGACGCTGGAACAAGTCTACATGTGTATGGGTAAACAGAGCTACTTGGTAGATAAGTTCGCCTGTTACCGTCATGATGTTCAGCTCCTTAAACAACTCTCTACAGGAGACGTCACTCGGTGCCCCTACGATGGCGCGTACCGCTCGCTTCTGCATTACAAATGCACGTTGCCATTCGGCAGATCGCGCCCACAGCTCAGTCCCGTACGATAATGTGCCATGTACTGTGGCGTAATAGCACGATTTCACGACGTCACGGTGAGCTGTGCTCGCCAGTCTCCGAAGCGCGAAGCAGGCGCTGCCCAACTTCGCGCATAGACTGTCTATGTGGGTTTCCCATGTGAGAGAGCTGTCCAAGCGAAAGCCAAGTAGTTTGATGTTCTGTACTTGTTCAAGCGCCGCGTCACCAGCAGTAACCCTCAACGCGTGCCGGCGGCGTTTCCCGTTCAGGCAGAATCCTAAGAGGCAGGTTTTTTCTCGGTTTAGCGCTAGACCGTTAGCCCGGAACCAAGCCTCTAATTCATGAACGACTCTGTTCAGTCTGTGCTCCAATTCTTCCCTAGATGGCGCTGACACTACTGCGGCCACGTCATCCGCGTACATATAGATTTCTGCGTCGTTTATTGAGCCCGGTAGGTCGTTGAGGAGCAGACTGAACAGGGTGTTCGACAAGCAGGACCCTTGCGGAACTCCTATCAGGTTCTCCAGGTCGGATGACCTGACGCGTCCACTGTCACCCACGACCACCTGTGTTCTCCCGGACATGAATGAAGTTAGAAGAGAAAGTGCAGGGCCGCGGATCCCGTAAAACTGGAGTTTATGCCTAATGAGTTGGTGGTTAGCGGTATCGAACGCGCGTGAGAGGTCGCAGCTGAGTAGTGCTACGTGCTGAGCAGCCTCACGCGCTTTCAGCACCCTCCAGACCACCTCACGCACCAAATCTGTCGTGGCTCTGCCCGGTCTATAAGCGTATTGTCTTGGTGATAGTGTGTTTTGATCTACAATAAAGCTTAATAGTCGATTATTGAGCCCAACCTCTAGTATTTTGCTTACAGTAGGCACTATTGATATCGGGCGATATGATGAGGTATTGTTTTTTTTACCCTTGCCTTTATATAGTGGGCTTATTTTAACTTTTTTCAGGCCGGCTGGGTAGGTACCTTACCGTAGACAGCAGTTATATAGAATGCTTAACATAAAAGCTAACGGATTCGCTGCTAGTTTTAACGTTTTTGATGAGATTCCGTAAATGTCTTGGCTGGTCTTTGGAGCTATGCCGATATTGATAATTTTTTGAATCTCATATGGCGTGAAAGCTTTCAGTCGGAGGGACATGTTGCACGCTGTAGATTCGACCCCCAATACAGCGATAGCGCAGGTAATGTTCGCCGCAGGAGCGCCGCACCTACTCGCCGCTGTGGTAAACTCAACATTAAGCGCGTCCGCCACGTCCTTTTTGGTTGGGAATGGTAACCCGTTTGAGTCCGTTATGACATCGGTAAAATCGGTGCGATCCCGCCTGTTCCGACTTAGTTCTAAATTAATCACCTGCCACATCCGCTTAGACTTGTTCAAATCGTTCTTTATCAGTGTGGAGTAAAACTCTGTTCGCTTGTGTTTAAGCATGGTGTTGTACCTACTAGATAATCCATCTATTAAATTGGCTACTGTTTCGTTTTCTGGGAATACGGTTTTCAAGTGTAATGTATCGTACAGCAGGTGTTTAAGGTTTAACACATCGGAATCCACCCAATGCTTGGCTTTTGAAACGATCGGACGTTTTTTTATCGGAAAACAATTATCTATTTTACCGGCTAAGACCGCTAAAATGGCCTCTGTCAGCAGGTTGCAGTCGTGGCCTGCGACATCTAAAATATCGTCCCAGTCAACGGATTCTAGGGCTGATATAAAGTTAATTTTATTCAATGTGCTAAAACTACGCGTCTGCACAAGGGCTGGGGGGCGCGGGGAATTCCGCGATAGACTCAGTTTTTGCGCGTTGTGATCACTAAGTCGCGGGTTCAAACCACTGATATTTGTGAAGCGTCCAATAGGGAGGTTTGTATATGCATGGTCAATTAAGGTGCTACTTACTTCTGTGATACGAGTTGGAAAGGTGATCAGCTGGGTGAAATTATTGGCACTTAAGATGTCGGATAACTGTTTAGTGATCGACGAATTTACTAAGGCATTAATATTAATATCGCCCATTATGATAGCGCTGTAATTTTCGCTGTTGATTTTGCACAATAGCTTGTCAAAAAGTTTTAAATATTCAATATGACTTGTCAGATTGGAGTGGTAAATACCTACTACAAGAATGTTATCGTCAGGGAGATAGACTGCACAAACATCAAAAATCTGTTCCTGTGATAGGGCACAATATTCAGGTTTATTACATACCGTTATGCCATTTCGAATGTACACGCAGCTTCCACCTAGCCCTACATTCGTTCTACAAAAGGACGAGATTAGGTCAAAGTTAAGAAGAGATACGGAAGTTATTTCACTGTCGCGCAAATGGTGTTCGGTGATTACGAGTACGTCACATGATAGATCCCCGGATAGCAGTACTTCGAGTTTTTTTGTTTTGTTACGTAAACTCTGGATGTTCAAGTGACACAGTGATAATATATTTTGATAAGGCGTTCGGTTCAGGCTTCTAGGAGTGTTTGCTGTCGGTGACAGCGATGCCGGGGTCAGCACTGTTGAGGTGGCGCCGGCGCCGGGGTGTAGGGCGCGGATGCTGCTCGCCGGACGCTGCTGGCGTGCGACCGGCGCTGCGTCGAAACCACTCACTTATTTCCGTTCCTGCCGGCCAGTTTTCAGCTTTCATGAAAAAGTCGAATAGGCTGCTAGGGACCGTTATCCCAAATGAAGCATAATGATTGTGAGCTAGCTTCAGCTTCTCGACCTTGTAGTGGTTGTGTTGTGTTTTTCTGTTCATGTATGCGATTAACATGTCGGGCGTTGTGTCGGGTTTAAAGAAACAAGCATGAATTTTTCGAACGCGCTCAACGGTCGATAGTTCACTGTCAGCTATTCCGTTGCCTTTCACAACGATCCGGCGTCGTTCCGATGCTCTTTTTGTTCTGCGCTTGACTGTTTGCCAACTCCCGTTGTTGTCTGTAGCTGGAATTATAGCATCCGCAGTATCATCATTCGTGCTAGGTAGTGGCGTCGGCGGTAACTCGCGCGGTAGCGGTTCGACCAAGGTGGTGGCCGCCGCCGCGGGCGAGCGCCGACTGAGGCTCCGACGGTCGCTAGGCAGCGGTGGGGGCGTGGCCTTGGACCGCCTAGAAGGGACGATTGCTGTCGATGTGTGCGTAGGCGCACGGTCAGGTTGCACTGTTTGTGGTAGTGTGGTCGCTGTGATGTCTATCGTTGCCGTTGTTTTCGCAGTGGGTGCGATAGATATTTTTCTACCCACATTTTGGGGTTGCACAGGGTTTTTTTCTTCCAGTTTGTCGATTTTGTCTTCGAGTTTCTTGATTTCTTTTATAACACACGCAAATTTTTGTTCAATCGGCGCGATGTATTTCAGTAGAAGTTTCTCTAACGAGTCCAAGGTGGATTTTGCCATTTTTTCCGGTTATTGAGAGCAGTATGTCTCTGCGTTTTACGAAAGCAGCTGACCGCAGCAAGTGCGCGACGCGAACTCGATAGTACAAACCTTAAATTTAAATCCGAAGTTCTTGGGTTTGCATAGTAGATATTTATTTATTTATGAGCGTATTGAAGCGAGCTCATAAGGTTGCGGAAAATAAGCCGTGTTAATTAAGCGATGATGGGCTTACATTTTGTCATGCAACTTCTAGGGCCGTAGCAACACCTAATAAAAGTAATCTGTAATGTTATTTCATGACAGTTTACCAAATTAGAAGAAGAAATTTTCGATGAAGAAAGTGTCATTAAATAACATTACTTACCTACAGAAATATTACTTTTATTAGGTGGTGCTACGGCCCCTGTTGTTCATTTTCTTTCGTTTATTAATTCTGTTAAATGCTAGCCAGTTACAAAATTTTGTTGGGACCTAACATCCCTTGTTTTTTAGTATAATTTCTGAGTCAATCGTCAATTTAATTATATTACCTACATACCAACATAAAACTACACAATTTTTATACTTGTGTATAACTTGTAATCCCAAAAAAATATTAATATAAAGATGTTCACTGTGATCATTACAGAACCACTCAAAAAATGTTATATTGAAATACAAAAATACCCATGGATAATGATGCTGAAACACCCGAGAGTACTTGCTTGACAGATAATTAATGTTCCCACCAGAGTGCTTGACGGCTTGAAGGCTTGACGGAAGAAAGCATGATTTATTCCACCCGAGCCGTGAAACAACAGTTCTTGAGGATATGATGGTGCTTACGTTAAATGTTCTGGTACTTATAGAAACAGAAGCTACTGAGGAATATAATATGTTTTGTCAAGTCAAAAGGCTTGTTATATCTTTTGGTAATAAATCACTAGATAAGACAAACTTTGTTTACCTTTAATTATTTATTGGGAAACAAAAAAAGTAATTACCTATAACAAACAAGAATAGGTTTTGAAAGCCAATTATTGTTTTTCACGGGAGAGACTTATTGTTTCGTAAGAATGAGTTTTTTTCTTAGAAACATAGCTTTTTTCAGTCAAGTCATCAAGTGAAGTGAAAAAAATCGAATAAAAAAAATATATCTGGAGTTAATGTTTTACAGTGTCAGGATCTCTTGACTTAGCCGCGGGTTTATTACTGATGTTTTCCTTCGTTTTGAGTTTTGAGTAGATACCGTTTTGAGCTCATTGTGGTTTTTTTTACAAAAATTAATGCACTGTCGGGTTTTGAACTCATGATCTTTGAATCTGAACAAATGTTTCTGTACTATTTTGTAACAATAACGTGAAAATTTACAACACCTTAGTGTACACAACAATAAATAATGATTGCTTCTTAACATACTCGTACTACCTACAGAAGATGTACCTATCTAAAACACTTTTTCAAATGTATTCTTCTGTTAATATCAATTAAATTATAAATTTCGATTATCTCTATAAGATAATCGAAATCGATTTTCCTCAATCATCTTATTTTACCAATTGTCACGCACTGGAATTCAGGCTGGTCATTGCAAGGACAAACGAAACCAATTACGTCAATACAATTTTCCTTCTCACAAAAAGATTCCGTCAAACAAACCTTATCAGATCCACACAAGGATACAATCCACATTTAGGGTAGTTCAAGAAATAACCAAAGGGACTAACGAATATTTATACAAATATATTTTGAACTAGCGTCTCGCTCGCGTACAGTCTTATTATTATTATTAGGAGCCTGTATCATCCCACTGCAGAGCAAAGGCCTCCCTTCCTTCTCTCCACTCCTCTCTATTGTGAGCTAGTGTAGTCCATTGTGGACAGTAGTACACGTACAGTCTTGCGGTTTCAAAAAGACAATGGTACTTAAGTGGTACAGCCCACAAGTAACATAATTTTCTGCAACCGATTTAGAATAGAAATGAAGAAAAATGTATTGGAATGAATATTGACATTGATGACGAAAACTCGAGTGATCTGAAATAAATCATAAGAAGCGTTTACGCTTCTTTTTTTAGATTTGAATAATGACATACATATCTAGATAATTCTGGGTTAAATAATTATATAATCGTTTGCCTGATTCAGCACGAATTGTTTACCTAAAATATAATTCCAAATTAGAATATTAATCTAATTCATTCCTAAGATATTAATTACTGAATGAAAAATGTAATCGTAGTTAGGTAAGTACCTATGTAATTATTTTAATTGTGTAGGTACTTGTTATAATTACTTTTTACTTCTGTGTAAATCCAATTACAGACTTACATAAAATGGTTTTCAAATAAATTTGAAATAGGCAAATAACACACAATGCCTTGGAAATAAAAAATAAGTTTATATCGATATAGAAATGGTGGGAACAGCCCAAACGTACAGCCGTTTCGGTCAACACCAGGCAATAATTCAGTTTCTTATCAACCGACCGATCCTGGCCTCGATTTCAACATTTGGATATGTTATTCTAGTTTGAGATGGGATTGGCTGATGCAAATGGTTTAAGGTATCGGTAGACAGGGATCTAACGAAACGAGTTTATAAGGTTTAATACGAATCAACTTTCAGATTTATTATTTCGCTATTGGAAAACTTTAATGCGGGCACCACACATTGGCTTTAACTTGGTTCCAACATTGGCAACGAATAGAATGGCCAATGGCAATGCTCCGTTTGTTAGAAAAATAAAGTTATTCGACACAAACGGAGCATTGCCATTGGCCATTCTTTTCGTAGTCAATGTTGGAACCTATTTGAAGCCAATGTGTGGTGCCCGCATCAGGTGTAAATGATAAAGGTCAATAAACCAATAAGTAAGTAAGTTCGTACAAGCGGTGGCCAACTGGTGACGGAGTTTTTAGGCCGCCTTAAGGCCTCCGTCATGGCTTAGTTACGTTAGTCAACTTATCAAGTTGCCCGTAATACTTATAATTTCCGATGCAAAATCTAAAGGCAGTAGAAGCACCCCATTGGCATATTGTCGATACTGACGCTCCGATTCCAATCCAGTGGACGCGTACCTTAAGGGCTTCATATGAAAAGAAAAATGTTTGTTTTGCTACAAATATTGCTACTGGCGATTGAAATCTTGCGATGTGTAGGCGGAAGGTAAAATCAGGGTAGAATTTAGATTTTGTAGACTCTGGAGAATAAAATGGTCGCTCTGTATTTCTTTGTATAAATCAAATACATTTCGTCGAGCAGAAAAATCGGCACGGGACGCTTGCAGTCAAAAAATGTTGTTAAAAAATCTGTTACTCAGGTCACATTCATTAAATTTGAAATTTATAAATACAAAATTAACATTTAAACTCTAATTACCTAAGGCAAAACAGATTTTAAATACATTCAAAGCATTAAAAAATATTGGATAGTAAATTAGCAAACAATACTACTAGTAGGAATAGATCAGTAGAGATTAATGGTACAGGGGACTAATTAAATAAATATCAAAGATTTAATAACCTATTAATTGAAACTGTCCTTCAAAGAACGGAAGCTCAATTTAATTAGAGCTAAAACTGTTTGTAAAATATCAAAAAAATTATATAAAAATAGTACGTAAACAGCATGTTCATATGAATGGTAATACAGTATAATAAAATATTCGACATGTCTGAAGGAAACTCCAAGAAAGATAAAAGCATAACTTCACCCTAGAAAAGGCGATGGTTTTACGAGTAGGAACTTGACTGTGAGGCAACTGAGGCCCAAGCTCGAGTATTTATGTAATACCACAGAATAAATAATGGCACAAGACCCAAGTTATAATACAATGTAATAATAAGTTCGTATGAGCTAGTAACCAACATTGAAGACGCAGTTTTTAGACAGCCTAAAGGCCGTCATGACTAAGCCGGGGCCGACAATTTAACGTGCCCTCCGAAGCACGAAAGCGCTAATTAACTAAGGTTTCACGATTTTACTTCATTCTATTTGATTAACGACTCAAAAAGATTGGTGTTATAAGTTTGACCGCAATGCGTGTGAAGATTATAGAGTTTTTATTATTTTAAATCCAATTGTTAGGAAATATCTTACCAAATAACGGATTTTTAAAACAGAAATTAGCAAGCCACGTAACCCGAGTTTAACTTTTAATTATTTAGTATCTTAACTTTATATACTCTTTATTTTTTATGCATTACTACTATAATACATAAATACTATTAACGAATAATACAGCCTAAAAAAATGGCACAACATGAATAAAAAAGTTATGTCCATACTAAGTGTTATCAATTTTCTGAGAAACACAAGGGACTTTGAAACCACCTCATCCACTATTCAAAGTTCAATCCAACTTCTAAAGAAAAGACTATCAATTCGAAAGAAAACTAATCTTACTTTCTTGAGGTTAAATTGTGTACGCATTATTTTCTTGTAATGTGTTTAATGAAGTTCAGGTACTTAGAACTTTGTTATAAAAAGACAAGGCATTGTTATGTGCCTAAAAGTTTTGTAACACAGTAACATACAAACTAATCAGTAAAGGCGTTACTAGCTAATAATCTTAGGCTTAATATTAATAATCTAGTATTCATAATTATAACAGTGTCTAAAACAGGGTCACAAATTATTTGTATGGCTGACCGCTAGTGGTTGTCAGCTGAGTCCTTCCGTGCTTCGGAGGGCACGTTAAATTGTCGGACCCGGATTTTAAAGTCGTTAAGCCATGACGAAAGCCTTTAGGCGGCCTAAAAACTCCTTCACCAGAGTTGGCCACTTGCTTATACGGTACGAACGAACAGTGTCAAGAGGCAATCTTCGCGTACACTATCGGGGCTCTGTAATTGCCGAGACTGGAATAGGCTTGACAGCTCTTAGCCATTTCTAAAGAAAAGACTTGTTCAATACGTGTAAGCTGACTGATGCCGTGGGTTTCCATGATGTTTATGAAACGAATAATCAATTGACGTGCGGCTGGGATTCAAACCTTCGAAATTTGTCGTATCCTACTCTGCTCACATAGCTTTCCAAGTTCAATAGGACTTTTGTATTTGATTTCTTAGTACGTTCTACTTTCATTAAAATTTATTAGACTATACTGACTCATGAAAAAATTAAACTAGATATTTTGAAAGGGAATTCTATTTGTGTTTCATTACATTATAATCCTATTTGCTAGTTAAAAGAAGTATTATTACCGTTACACTTTTACCCTTGAAATCAGCCTTTACGGGAATGTATTGCTTTTCACAAAATAAACAGTATCAGAAAATGGTTTCCCAGAAACTGGTGATCATTGAAATTACTTTGAGATTCTTATTTGGATTTTATCTGAAAAGGAACAGAAATAATTCGGTGTTTTCAGAATAAATGACGTTCATGAAAGGTTTTTGAAATCCATTGGATACTTAGAAAATTAGATTGAAGGAAGATTTTTGCACAATCATAGGAGTCTGCAGACAAAAAGTTTAATGTTATGTTGTTTAATGAAATATAGAAATAAAACTTATGAAATCAAAATAATATCTTCAATTTTTTTAGGTGTTTCAAACACAGCATTTTAAAAACTTATTAAAAAAAATTTTTTTCACTCAATACTCTAACAACGCTTTGTATAAAACGTTTAATTTAAAACTATGAACATTTTAACTGTAGAAGTTTACTTTACACAAATAAATTATTGGGCAATCAAAAAATCCCTCAATATTCTATTTACAATTCATTACAGGGTAATGGGGTACAAGTTTCATTACAGGAATACTCAAAACAATCCACTTTATTTACCCTACAACCTTCCCGCTACATGTTTTTTATCGGTTTTCAATCACAACAAACAGACGCTTGCGTGCGTCGGTTTCATGAATATCCGGTTTATGTGACCTTAGACTGGATACACTTACGCGTCGACAAGCTTGACAAGTACAGTAGGCAATTATAAGTAAAGAACGACCCCACTTCTGATTAAGGTAGTACAAAATATATTAGGTGATAAAATTGAAAACATTTTAAAATATTTCCACTTTAACCTGTAGGTTGGGTACACGCTACATGTTGATTATCGGTTTTCAATTATTGCTTTATCTCCAAATCACTCACATAGTTGATCATTTGCTCATTCGAACTCACTTACTCACATAAAAAATTGGCGTGGATGGATTACCCGCAATGTTTCAATTCATAATGAGAATCTTTATCGTATGTATGTTTGAATGAAAAAAATAATGTTCGTAAAAATGAGTGTTTAACTCTGATGAAGGAGTTTTGAAGGATTCTGTCATGGATTAACGACTTAAAAGCTGGCACCAAAAATGTCCGTCCGTTACGTCCCCTCCGAAGCACGAAAGCGCTCAGCTGTTAATGTCACTTTCGGTCATCCACCCAAATCGTGACCGTTCAGAACGTCGCTGCTACACCCTTTCAGCTAGATGCATTCAATCATTATTATTTACTCACATAACAAAATGTCGCCGATTTAGATACCAACGAGGACAATCCCACTTCTGATTAAGGTGTGCTAACTTAATCAGAAGTGGGGAGCCTAAGTAAACATTAACCGGTAAGGACAGTTAGTATTAAATTCATGTAAATGCGGTTTGTGTGACATCTGATTGAATACACTGTCGAGTACTAGACGAGAGGCGCAATTACAGGATATTTTTTTAATAATTACCGTGCCTTGAAATTACAGTCGTGACGTAATGTTACATATCGCTTGTTTTCCGACTTTTACCGATAATTATGCACAAATATGAATATTTACACGTAAGAAGAACACGTTTTTTTTAATCATATCTGCACTTTAGTGAGAAAGTAAACCTCCTTTTTATCAATTATTATTATGCAAAAATTTGCGAAGATGGATTGATGTTTGTTACTCTTACATTCAAAAGCTACTGAATAGATTGGGTTCAAATTTAAAAAAATACATAGTTTATGACATGGAATGACACAAAGGTTACTTAACCCAGTAACCCTGTAAAAAACATGCAAGCGACGCGGGTGGATAATAGTGTTACTAAAAAGGATCTTGGAAAATTAACTGGGAAAGTGGTACTTTGCTCTCTAGAATATACCAACACTGGAATCAAACCTTCTTTTTAAGATACATAATAACCCAGCAGTTAGCTTTATACGCAGGGAATCGCGTTAACTGCAAAGCTTTGAGTTCTTCTCAGTTCATATACACGTTTTGTTTCCAAAAGGCATACTAAATGTACTGGCGTTAGCAAGTTTTCGCCGACATGGAAAAACGATGAATACAAGAGGTCAACGAAAGGTTTTGAATATAAATTTGGCTTTAATTTTATAACTGACCTTTGTGGTGCAGTAGGTGGAAGCCCGTCTGAGACGCAGGAGGTTGCGAGTTCGATCCCCGCCGCAGGACAAATGTTTGTACGTGTATGATCGGAAAATATTTGTCTCAAGTTTGGGTGTTGTCTATGAAAAATAAGTATGTATGTACAAAAAAATATATATTTAGTAGTATATCAGTTACCTGGTTACCTAAATAAAAGCATTAAGTTGCTTAGTTTGGGACTGAATGACGCTGTGTAAAATGTCCAAGAATATTGTTTTTTTTTAATAGGTACCCTATAATTCATGCATTACATCATAAGAACTTAATTTAAATACAGGTAGCAATAAATAATTCACTAATTCTACTAATTTAAAATACAGTAAGAATAAAAACTTAAAAAGAATGTGACATACACCACCGATCCATATCTCAGTTCAAATTCAGCTCAGACTACACGCAAACCGAAAGTTATCTTTGAGTTATCCAAGCATCCAAACTATCGGTTACTGACAAACTAACAACGTTCAACTTATACTGAAAGTTACATGCATTGAACCCATATTGATAGTTACAGTGGTAACAAATGCTATGGAAATTCAATTTGAAATTGATGCACGTTTTGACCAGTTACCCGATTTTGATCATTTTAGGCTGCCCAGAGCGCTATACCTGTTTTAAAAAGATAACTTATTACAAATAACCAAAATTTAGTACGTCTTTATAATTATTAATACCTACATACATAATCACACTTCAAATTTGAAGATCAGTGAGGGTAGTTGTACTGGTGATACAAAACAACCCACCGCTACACAAAGATAAGATGCATACTCCAGTCAGCCTGCGACTTCGGCTATTGTAAGATAGCCGAAACGTTAGGATATAAAATAAGGTAAATTACGCGATAAGATCCCGTGTCCAAGTATTTCTAAAATAATCCATAATTCTGTAATTTTAATCAATCAAGAAACAGGTTTATCCTGATTTCAGTAACAGATCCTTCTATCAAGACGACAAGTTGACAATTCGAATAGGGGACTTTTCGTTGTGTTTTGAACTTTGGGACCATTAATTCAAAGTTTCCGCCAACTTATTAATGTTTTTCTTCTTTCAAATGGCATACATTTGAATTTATCGAGCTGATTTGTATAAGTAATTTTTATAGTAAAAAAAGTTTTAGGTATATTCGTAGCACATTCAGAATAGACGTTATTTTATTGTATCTATTTTATTCCGATCGGCGCAAGACGTGCCTCGATCGAAGGGATCTTGTTTTATCATATCGAATCGCATGTACATATTTTATTCGATATCTGATCGCAGACTTTCTAGTCTATTGGGAATATGTTGGGGCAATGACATGTATCAGACGAGATTTGTATGTTTTTCTGGAACAAACTGCCTTGAAATATGCGATAAATCTCTACTGATTTTTATATGAGCTGTTGGTCATGTGATACATACCATGCCAAATTCCAAACACCTTACCTACCAGTATACAGGAGTAGAGCAGTATACAGATATACAGGAGTTTGCAATGACGATAAGTCACGAGGTCAAATCAAAGCATTAGTGATGATAGAAAGAGAATCGGATCAAAGCGTTTGTCTGACTTCATCTTATTTAAGCCTGTGTAATAATTGTTCAAACTGCATATTGATCTGAATAAATTCTGAGAAATGCCTTATCATAATGCAACGGGATTGTGACGTACCGACTTGTCACGATAAACTCGCGTCGACGCCGCCAAAATATATTGCTCATCAATTTTTCACTGTAACCCAAACTGGGATTGACCCACGCTGATTTATTCGTCGATTGGATGGATACAAATTCGGACAGCTCTAGTATCGGTTTCGGAAAAATGGAATGGAAGCCCATTCGAGCCTTGTTTCGATATTTCATACAGGTGGGAACCCTTTCTGGAAAAATTGCTTTTATAAAAAGATAAATAAGTTAAAAATATTACAACGATAAAGGAAGTAAATTGTATTCTTACCTTGTAGTAAATATTAGCAGTATATACCTACATAGTTTATAGTTAGTTCTTAACAAGTGCGAAGCAGTGAGCGAAAGCTAGTGAAACATAAAAAAATAGGATCTCGGACGTGATAGCATGACAAAATTATTAAAACTACAGTGCAGCCATTTTCACAATAATACTTTGCGATCTAATTAAAAAAATCTAACTAAGTACCTAGTTTAATTCATCTGGTTATTAGAAAGAAAGAAAGAAAGAAAAAATCATTTATTCTCGTAGGACCTCAAGGATCACTTAAGTTTCGTTTTACATGCTAGGTGATTCTAATGCCTGTTATAACACAAGCATTTAGTTGCTACTTATTGTACTATGTCGCCGTGTAAAATGTCAAACGATATTTATTTATAGATATGAATAAATTCAGAGCACATCTACATAATATCGTTATGCAACGGAATTCCGACGTACCAACTTGTAACGATAATCTCGCGTCGACGCGACGCCCTATGAAGAAATTGCAATAATATTGTTATAGATAGAAAAACACCAAGAACCGAAACAAGTATCTGCAGATCATACAAACATTTGCTGCAGTGGGGATCGAACCCGCATCTTCCTCCTCATTTCCGTCCACCATTAACCCACTGTGCCACAGCGTTTTAGGTGCAAGTCTCGTAAAATGTGTGGCGGAATTTATGCTGCATTCGGTTTCATACTAAAGCCCTGTTTGTACCACACGCAGCAGACAAATTATTTTGCGTCGCGTGAAGTGTTAAAAAAATACGATCATTTGGCCTCACCCTTATAAAAGAAAGTACAATACAAAGAAAATATCAGATTATTATTTCACACCCCACTGATATGACAAGAGCACTTGAAACATCAACATGTCAAAGCACTAAAGGGTGCTCAACTCATGCCTTTACGCCTTTGAAGTTCTGAATTCAGAGACCAAAGAACCACTGGATGTGTTATTTCAGTAATCTGTTATTTCATTGGCAATGAACTTATCTTTTTATTGCATAGTAAAATATAATCTGGACCAAATTTAAAATGAGAAATTATTTTGAATACTTACCAGTAAAACTTTTTTTTTTTTTTTTTTACAAAAAAAAATATTTATTTACAGAAACTAAACTACTACATATTTACATAACTGTACAAAATACAATTAGAACCAGTTGAGCCACCTAAGGATCGTATAAGTAAAACTTGGTTATCAGAAATTTTTAATCTTCATGATTATTTTTAAAGCTTTTAATTGAAGTCTTTGTTTTCGAGAAATTTGTGAAGACAGAAACTATTATGATTTTCTTTGCTCTTTAAACTCACAAATAGGTATTATATGTCTTAAACTCAATCTAGTCAGTACCAGACCCAAATCAGAAAATATTTTCTAGACCAAAAAATAAATCTACAAAAATATTCTGAATTATTTGAATACATAAGTTTTCACTTTAATTTATAAACTTATAAGTAACCTTTAACTTTCGAATCCAGATGCTAAGTAGTTCAAGTCCTACCCTTCCAATCTATCATATCGTAGTCTAGACTAGACGCTATTAAGCGGTGGTAAAAGTCTACTTTCGCATGCACTGTAAAATACTGATTCTATAAATCCCGCGGTTTTGTTTTGCATAATAAAAATTCAGTTTTACAAGCTTATGTTTTGTGGAATAATTTAGTTTCGCTTATTTCTATGCAGAGCAGTAAAATGGTTTATCTTTTGGTATACTTTAGTGATATTTGTTTTTATAACTAAATATTAAAAGTTAAAGCGCTTGATTCACCATTTGTTAGATTCCAAGTAAAAAAGCAGTAAAACGTATAGTATTATATTATCTGTGGTAAATATAATCTGTGGTAATAATATACCACGCACCTTTTATAATAGGCAAATGGTTACTTTAACGTATCGAGTATTACTACCTAATAAATAAAATAAATATCCTTTGACATTACACAGATGTCCCGCAGCGGGGATCGAACCCGTAACCTCCGGTTCCAATAGTTTTATAGGGTAGTTTAAAATTGAATATCGAGTTGCCGTTTTAATATAATTATCAGTAATAATAAGAATAATCTTTATTTCAGACTCAAAGAAAACATACAAATGTTAACTTATCTAGGCGTAAAATAAATACCTTAGAAACTAACATACATAATAAATATGTTTATTTGTTTCAAAATGTCACCAAAACTGGGTAAATAGCTCGCTTGAATAAAATTCAAAGCGACTGCTTTAGATTAAATCGATATGGACCTTTATCGATTGAAAAGCCATAGAAAGTTGAGCAAAATAATAAATAGACCCATATTATTCTGGACAAGGTCAGAACGATGAAAGGGTTTAGAGTGGACCCCTAGGGCATTCCCCTTTCCTTTTCCACTATGTACAGTCAGCAAAGTATAAAATGGTTTTGTAGTATCATAGCATGCTAAACAGAACATACACACTTAAAAATAATTTTAAAAGAATTTCTCTACCGCACCTTGAGAAGTCGCGATCATAATTATATTTATTTTAAAAACACTTGATTTTAGAATCATCACTAACAAAGTACCTACCTTACCTAGATAAAGGCATATCATTTTAAAAGTTATCTATAGTTTAAAAACTTTGAAATGTTCAAAGACTTTTTGTTCTGATTGTACCTTTCCAATTAGGTTTTTATATGTAACACAATACTCATGTAACGATTATGTATTTTGTTATATACCTACTTCAACATGAACTGTGATCCCAGGATAATCTACACTGAGGGGCATGTATCTATGCCATGAATAATAGTGGTTAAAGTTACGGTTATAAGTTATAGTGCTCTTTTATGATTCTGTGTGTTAAATTTTCATTGAATTTTTGCAAAGCTTGCTAAGACGTTCTTGATCGACTACTACTTACTTGGATGGCTGACCGCAAGTGGCATTAACAGCTGAGCACTTCCGTGATTCAGAGGGCACGTTAAATTGTCGGTCCCGGCTTCGTAGGATTTTAGGCGGCTTAAAAAACTCCGTCACTAGAGTTGGCCACTTGCTCATAGGAACTAACTTAGATACTATTGAATTTTTAATAAATTTTTATTTTACTCTTTTAATTTAAAAACACTAAATTTATGTAGCTTTTATAACAGCAAACTATACCTTATTACGTATCCATCCCATGGCAACTAATTTACGCTCATAGTTGCTATTAGATAGCTATCGTGCATCGAATGCTTGAACCAACACCGTTGTAATTGAAATGCAAAGAGCGTTCACAACGAACGTAATTACAGCGCAGCGTGCGAAGTGACGTGCGTTTTGACAAACTGTTACGCAATTAGTAGCAGGAGCGCGTTACGTAATAAGGTATCCTGGGAGATAGAAATATATCTTAGCTGGGTTACTTATGAAAAAAAAATATCGTGAGATTTTGGTCAATGCTCATCCAAAACGTAGGTTAGACCTATAAATCCGGGGTTAGACTTTTCGTTATTAGTGAGTTAGCTGTTACTTTTAAAAACTACTACTACTTTTTAGCTTGTATAGGTACGCATAAAAGTTACCTCTTCTCATTATATAGGAACTCTATATTTATTTATTTATTTTATTTTAAGGATTCCCAACATAGGGTTACACTGTACATGCATCAATTGATAGCCAAATATTAGAAATAAAAAACTAGTGCTCCCATAATTAATCCCTATATAAAACTATAACAGTGTGCTAGCTATATTTCTTGAGCTCGGTACATAAGAGTCTGGTAGTGCGTCAAGCTGAGCTAAAGCATGTTCAGAAATAAGGCGTATACCTACAGTAAACAAGTGTAAGATTAAGTAAGACAAATTCGTTCCACCGTGTGTAGGCAGTTTATCTTGGCTCTTCTGTATTGAAAGTGATTAATGTTTATGTACATACTTAGACTAGCTCTTCGGCCTTTAAAGGATAACTGAGGTGATGGTACTTTTGAAGGTAAAAACAAATGAATCTTTTACATTCATTTACTTATATTGTGATGTTAATAATACTTCATCTTAAATACATTATTCAGTTTATATTTGTTCATATTAGTCATACTAGTTGACAATCGAGCTTTGCTAAGTATGTTTTTATTGCTTAAAAACACGAATAAAACGACAATTTATAAAAATGAATCCAAGCTAGATCGATTTAACATTCCCGAAACTCCCTGCATACAAAATTTCATGAAAATCGTCGAAGCCGTTTCCGAGGTTCAGATTATATAAGTCCAAGGATATTTATTTATTTATTTGTGTTTCTTGCCCTGGTTCTACACGGTTGGTCGTGATGGAACCAAGAATCTGAGGAAAACTTTCTTTTGGCACGTAACTGAATAGAAAAAGACGGATTGACACGAAAAAGGTCATTAACGTGTTTAAGTCAGGAATTCCACTTAGTAAAATCTATTTATCAATACATACATATTTTGATACGGTCAGTCGTTCATTACAAATTATACAAGTAGTTAGTAAAAAAGCGAGTGTACTTAGACCACACGACTGTAGTAAATTTTCTTTAGCTTTTCTATATCACCTCTAGCCTGCACTGTGTCTTAGATATACGAAACGTAACTGGCTATGAGAGAAAGAGAGTAAGAATATGTGTACTGGCATCTCTCTCTCTTGCTCTACAGTAATATACGAACGTAACTCTCTCTTTCTATCTTCACTAACGCTCTCGTCACGCATTCACCAGCTTACTTCCCAAGTCAAGCGTGCGTAAAGAAGTTTTGCTTCAAAAAAATGATATCACAGAATCTTTATTTGTGTACACTTTTATATAAATATGTTTTATGTCTGCGATGTGATATTTAAGTCTAAATAAATATAACCCAAAAGCAGCCGACGCATTCTATCTTTTTGTCTTTCTTTCTTTCTTTAAATTTTTTTATTGAATAAAACTAACAACGACAGGCACATGAAGTTATTTTTGTCTTGAATAAAGAAAAACGAGAACTGTTTATTATAATATTCATACTATGTAATAGTAAGATAAAACTGATTCCAAAAAGTATCAATGTAACTTATTTCGGCTACTTAATCGTACTTTACCTCACTTTAATTAAATTGTTCCAAAGATACCCTTGTCAAATAAAGAGGAACAATTTTGGAAAGTGTCCTTTGAGGCAATAATTCCTTTCCATCTTGCTATTAGCAGTCGCGATACGTAATAAGCCAGGTAACCCTTCTGACCCATTTAAATTATTCGTAGAGCCACTTAAAGGTTAATAATCCTAATAGGAACCTCTTAGATTCTCATTTCTATGCAAATTTATTTTATTTTACTTTTCAGTTGAAAAATCCGAAGCATAATATGGTTATGAAAGAAAGAAAGAAAGAAAAATCGTTTATTTTAGCAGGACCTCAAGGATCACTTCAACTTCGTCTTACACGCTAGGTGATTCTAATGCCTGTTATGAGTCCCTACCCCAAGACGCAGTAGATTCTGTCAGATTTTTGAGCATTTCAGATCCCTTGAGTCAGAGTTAATTTTTATTGCCTCAAAAATCTTCGAATATTTGAAACGTTACAATAATTATAAAAGGAAAAATCTTACTAAATTTCGATCCCGACGGAACCAGCAGTGATACCAGGGATTGTTCTAAAGCCGGATTGCCTTACCCACTCGGCCACGGAACCCCGAAATGACAGAATTAAATTATAAGTAAGTTAAGAATAATATAAGTTTAGATAAAAAAAATACGTTATTAACTCTCAGTAACAATAATCTCTATGTGTAATAAAAATAAAATGTAAAGAGGGTTCAAAAAATATTTTTGTGTATTCAAAGGTATTTTTTGTACAAACGAAGGGAATTGGCATAATTTCCTATTATTAAATTTTGAACGTCCCTTCAACTAACTCAAATTTCAATATGAAATTCGAATTGGACTCGAAAAGGGTATTTTAATTAATTTTACCAACAACGTAAAACGTAAAACGTTAGCGTAATTATACGGCTCTAAGAGTACTTTTATAATGATACTTCAAAAAAAGCCTTAATCCGAAGGTCGTGGGTTTAATCAGGCCGTGTATCATTGTTTTTTCGTTTCGAAAAGAAAAAAAATCCAAACAGATATGTAATTTTCAGTGTAAGTCTAAGCATCTCCTTACTCGTGAAGCCGGATAGATTTTTTTTCTTTTATTTTCAGGTCTACGCCGTAGTGTGGTGTATCGTTGGATAGGTATTTCAAATATATTGAGCTATTATTGGGCTTTGAATACCATAATTCTATGTTCTTCAAAGCCCTCAGAACTGAATAGTTTATGAAACATTTAGCTTTAGTGCAAATTTTCTGAGAACGTCTTCCTTTATTGAAGTCGGTTCAAAAAAGTAAGAAATCTCAGTATAATGCCATAACAGCCTACACTTTGCAGCCCCACTTCACACAATTACCCACTATAAGTATCTTCTTGAATCTAGGTTATCGCTCCTTTACAATACCCCCGCTCTTCCAACTGTACCTTTGTATGCAAACATCATTGAATATTATGGACATTCAATATTATGTACGGAGATAGAATTTGCATAGGCAATTTATACGATGCGTACGTGGTGTAGATGCGTGTCCTTGATAAACGTGTATTCAGAAGTTACGAATCAGAAGTTGCTAGATAGAAGTCAAATTAATAAGTTTCAGAATACTCGTACGTTTAACTGGCAAAAGTGTGTCAGATGTAGGTAACTGAAAATGTAAGTTAACTTAACTTTGTTTAACTTAACTCTGTTTATAAAACATAACTGGTAATCAGTGGTCAAATAGTCAAGGTAGGTCCTTACCTAAGTCAAGGAAGGTAAGGACCTACCTTGACTATTTGACCACTGATTTTGCTATGGAATTAGCATTTGATGACGATAAGTCACGTGGTCAGAATTTTCAAAATAATGCTTAGCGATGTTATAGGAAGAGAATCGATACAAAATGTTTATAGGCTAAAGGTTAAGTTAAATGTCAAACGATGATATCAATATAAAATTAACAAATCCAATATGTGTATGTAATAAAACATGCAGACGTAGAACAAACAGGTATAATAAGTTGAAGACATTTTTTAGCGATAACTTGTAATCGTTTTTGCTCTATAAAACTGAATTAATATTTTGTCAAATGGTTTCATTTGAATCAAAGTTTTGAAAAACAACAAAAATACTACTCGTTATGATAGATGAAGCAAGTATTTGACACATAAAACACTTCGTCACCTAACTAGTACGTGTACGTGATCTGTCAAATATGGTTCCACATCACACTTCAGGCAGACAGGGAAGGGGTGGAATCTTTAGGTATAAAACTGGTAAATTGAAGCAAGGAATCATTTGAAAGTAAACCATAGCTTTTTTACTTAATCTAAATGTCTGTGGATAAAACAATGCCTTGAGGTATAAAGCAGACAGATTGTCAGACGTGAGAAGGTTTCTGTTCTCAGTAATATCAATCTGAAATGTCTTAAAGAAATAGCCGAAAACATGGGTTTCTCATAATTGATATCTAATATAAAGTTTATCGATTACAAATTAAAACAAAACATACAAAATATAATACATAAAACAGATTAAGTAACTATGCACCGTAGTAATAATTTTAATGAAAAATAATATATAGTTGTCTTGATAATCACTTGAAAATGAATTGTTTTATGCTAAAATATTTTTCTTCTTTTCAGGTACTCAACAAAGCTAAGATGTTTGACCAGTGATGTGCATTCAGCCATAACAGTGAAAGTGTTGTGCAAAATGAAGTGATTAGTGTCTCCAAGATGGCAATGGTGATATCCCAAGCGACTAAAGCCGCGATCGGTGGTTTCCTTGCTCTGATGATATTAGGTGCTGTTTTGGTGGTGGGTGCAGCGTTCGGGTGGTTCGATCCGAGGAGAGAAGATGAAGATACTCCGGCAAAGGTCAGCGCAAGATTGCAGGGGAGGACGTCATTTGTTACCCATAGAGCTGTAAGTATTTTTTGTATCTTTATTTATACCGAGATTAAAAAAGTAAATTCGTATAAGCAAGTGGCCAACTCTCATAGATTAAATCTACATGGATCTTTCGTATAATTTACGGAAATAAATTCTAATACGTTTATTTACAGAAACGAAACTACTAAATATTATTTACATGAAATTGTACCTATATTCGGATAACTGATATAATTACTTCAAATTCCAAAGATACTTAATTCAAATTCCAATCAGATTTGTATAATTATTTCAATTAATGTTAACATTTTGACAGGAATTCAAATGTCTGTAAAACGAAAACAGTGGCTGTAACCCCAAGGACAAAATATTTACGTATTTTCTTTAGATATTCGAAATGTCTAGAACATGCCAAGGTAATAATTAAATATGTATTATGTAAAATAGTATTCGCAACACCGAGTTGCGCTCTAGAGCACAGATCGCCGATGTAGCCACCAAAGCCGCCAAGCTTAAATGGGACTGGGCTGGTGGACCACCGAGTGTACCCCTGATACGTCGCTACGACGTCGTGGCAGACCGCAAAAAAAGGGACGAGCTCGCCAAATTCCGCGCCGACTGGACCATATTAGCGCAGGAGGGACAAATGGAGTTAGTGGGGGGAGGCCTTTGCCCAGCCGTGGGACACTGAGGGATGCTAATAATAATATGTAAAATAGAGGAGTATGCTGACAAAAACATGATAATTCTTGTTCAATTTAACTAAAAAAAAAACTTATTTCTATCGAGTTTTTCCTACTAATTATTTGAGACGTGTTTTCTTTGTTCCTCTGCTGGGCAAGAATTTCCCCCAAAATTATCCACTCCTGTCTTTAGCGATCTGCTACCATTCCTTCTCAAACCTGTCAATTAATTATTAATACAGTTTTTATTGTTTTTATTATAATAATATGGTCTTATTCGTAAAGATTTGTCAATTTAATATAGACTTAAAGAATGTTTTTTTCTTGTTACTCTTATGTTAATGAAAAGAGATATCAATAGATTTAATATCCGTTTTAGCTAAATAAAGTAGGTTTACTGAACCAATATGCATAAGGGGGTTAGTGTATTTGGGAAACTTGTGTTCAGAATTATAAAACCAACAACGGCAAAAGTTTGAAAACAGTTAGATACAATTTTAAAATTAAATTCGTGTCTAGTCAAATTAACTCATGCAAAACTTTAAAAACTTGCACCATTGACCTAAATACGCTTATCACAGCGAACTGAAAAGCAACGTAAGAACACACAGATTATAAAAGTAGATAACGATAATGAAACAACCGCGCTCGTGCTTTCACACTTAAATAAATCGGACAAGTGCGAGTTGGGCTTGCACAATCCGGGTTCCGTCTGTAGAATTCGTAGAAAGGATTTATATCAGCACTGATAAGATTAGATAAAAAAAAGAAACAGACATTCTGTCGGTAATGAATAGGTATATAGGTGCGTAAATCAAGAGAACTTAATTATCCATTTACGCCTCAACGCCAATGCTTTCATTTGCTAGCGATTCTTTTAATAGTCGAATTAAGATATCAATTTCCTTTGCCGCTTGCACTGCATTTCTACTTTACAGTGAACCTGATTAAAAGCGAACAACCATTCCATTTTCACGCTATAAAAATTAACAGATAATATCAGATAACAATTTTATTTTCCAGTTACGGAACCCCAAAACGTTAAAATTTCGTATGCTGACCACAATCTGCTCGAGCCCGGTCGAATAAAAGCAAATTTTAATTAACATAAAACATAAAGGAATTTAAAATTGCGTCCCAAACCTCTGACAGTGTGTTTTTCGATGGACGTGAACCAAATTTGGAGGTGAAGTTTGGTGTTTTTATATAACGAATTTTGTGCGATGTTTGCAGATGGGTAGCAGTATTTTTGTATTGTCCTCATATCTCTTTTTCAGATTAATATGGAAAAGAGCAGATCATTAGAACCTTAAATGTAACTTAAAATAATACAAATCTGAGTCGAGGTTAAATCACATGCCTACCTAATCTCTAGCATTTGCGTAAACCATTGTTTTTTTTTAGAAAAACTGAGTATTAGGTAGGTATGTTAAAAGACAAAATAGTTAAAAAAGTGTAACTGTAATTGTTTTTTTTTTCATTTATAGTGGATATTGGCGCTGATTCTGTTGTGACACTGACTAGCTAAACTATGACTAAAACCTTATGCTCTTATTACGTTCATGCTAAAGACCAGTATGGCAAAGCACCAGTATGAAAATAACATTTCAAGAACAAGGTTGGTACTTTTAACCTTGTTTTTGATCTTTTACTCGCGTTGTTATTACTTACTCTTATATTTGATATTTGGATTATGTTATTTATGTAAAACATCACAAACCTTTTGTTCCGTTTATAGACATTTTGTCGTCGTTTTTTGACGTCTTGAACGATATTACTGTTTCTTAGAAAATATTATGAGATCCTTTTGCGAGCTTCAAACGCAACGGTACATTTAATATTCATCTCCACTTGACAATAATAACGGTTACCTTGGATACTACTTTGACCAAAGTACTGAAAACTTCAATGAAAAACCCTTTCGCAAAGCCAACTTGCACAAAAAGCAGGTTTCATAGATCTAATTCTGCATTTTTTTATTCACTTAGTAAAAAAAATATTTCGATAAAGGTAAGTAAAGTAATCAATAATTGATTACTTTACTTATTGTTGATGTTGTATGACAAAGCAGCTAATAGTTTTAATAAATGTGCGGATTAAACTCATTACTCGTAATTTCGGTTCTAAATGCATCATGTAGAATTCCGCTGGCGTTTGCAAATCGTGAGAAGTTAATAAGGTCTACGTTTCCGTAAAGCAAAATGCAGACAATTGAACAAAATTTAATTATTTATCCAAAACAACATAAAAAAATCGACGCTCATTTTGACAACAACCTGTTTTCTATGTAAATGCGGTCTAAGAGCCGAGTCGAGTCACGCCCTAAGGCTGTTCAACCATAGATTCGTTTGAGAGCCGATACATATAAATAATTCATAGATAGACGGGGTGTATATTGAAACAATTCGATGTGTGTGTTGGGTTTTTATTAAGGCGAAGACAGTTGGGAAACACTGGGCTTTCATCTGATGCAGGAAAAGAGAAAAGTTTTTCCTGTGTCGTTGTGTTTTCTACATAGAAAAGTTTGAGAAGCTTTACTTTGAGAGGGATACAAATATTTTTTATTTTAAAACCTTTTGTCTGTTAAAGGATTGGCAAACTGAAATGATTTTGACTTAAAAATTATGCATTGCAAAGTCAAACGTAGTGTATCTTTATCAATAACGTAAAATGTAGTCTTTTTTATTCATATTCACTTGTAGGACTTCCTCAAAATATCGTGAATTCTATAATATTTACTGTGTCTTGGGGAAATCGTGTTCTTGTTTTTTTTTTGTGTAAATTATTCACTAACCCCCGAATTACTGAAATGTTACTTAATGTAAGTGGTGCTTATCATTTGTCATTGCTTGACGTTTGTCATTACAAATCTGACAAGTAAGAACGCCTCAAATAGGAAGCGTTTTAGTATTTGTAAGTGTATTGGTTGTGTAGATCATTTTCTCGACCTAAAACAGGTCTAACATTTTTTTTTAATACATCAAATATTTTTTTAAAGCAAGATAATAATATAATACTATACTAGATATAAACACATTTTATAACTCTAAATAAAAAATACTAAACTATGGTTCCATATTTTCTTCTGAAACTAAAACTTTAATAGCATACCACACCGTGTCAATCAGGTATTTAAATTAGTTTAACAATATTGTATATCAATGGAAAACTCAGTATCATATAAATTGAATTGGATCTAATAAATGATTAACAATTCATGTGCTTAGTTCTGACATTTAATTGATTAATTGGATTAAAATTAGCTTCACAATGATAATTATGCGCTACATTGAATAATAATTTTATGACTTCTATTATAGTTGATATAGAAATAAGTCGAGTTAATTATTTCATTTATATCCTGATATTCAACTCGTGACAGATAAATCGTTTGCAACCATTATTAGGTAGTTTATTTTTCAACTGGTTAGTGTATTTTGTACAGTTATGGAACTATGTAGTAAATAAAACCGTCGTAAATAAAATCTGAAATACACATAGAAAACTTTGCGTCTCCAAATTGTTCAATTAAGGAAACCATAATTTGATACGAATAATTAACTGATTTCCTATTGCTGGAACACGCTATTCTACAATTAAAACAATGTTACAAATGTAACACGTTATTGTTAATTTCTTGTCCGCTGTTTACTTTTAAACGGTGGGTTTGGTTATTTCAATTTTTTTTAACTTATACCACGTCAGAATTTTTAGAACCCAAGCATTTGTCCACGTCTTCGCTTGTATGGTATCTACCTGGATAAAACGTACTTATGTATTATTTCATGTCATAAACTATGCATAATCAAAGTTTCAACCAAATCCGTTCCGGAGTTTTTGCGCGAAAGAGCAACAAACATCCACACATCCATAAAAAATTTCGCGTTCTTATTATAGTATCAAAAAAATTACTGGTAATTGATGTAAAAGGCTTTAGTTTTATCTTAGCTGTAAAGACATAAATTAAGATCTTGAGTTTGTAACCCATGTAAGGTTTAAACTCTGTATACGACACTTAGGAAACCGGGCGTATATTTAAATACATACTTACTCAAAACTCGACTTTATTTTCAAACGCACACCTTAACAAAGGTCAACTCCTTAGATTTAACCGACACTTCTATCAACAGCTTCACGCAGAATTACATTACGCCCTTTCGAGGTACCTACCCTCATAAAAAATGGCTATACCCAAAACATCCGATTATTTTTTTTGCTACTGACTTTGTTTTTGTTGTGAGTAAACAGGAAATGAAGACGTGGTTTTTTGTTGTGATATAATTTACTAACTTTTTCGGTCGACTCTTGAGCAAAGTTATTCACTATTACTTCTCTCAGTTTTTTTTATATCAGACTTCAAAATGAAGGTTGTTCTATGTTTCACTGTATATGTATCAGTCCGTCAATAGTGGACCGATATTAAAATTATCCGATTTTATTTGACTTCTTCTTTCTTCTCTTTCTTCCTTCGGATATTATGAACAGAAATGCACCTTAAGCGTACAGAAGAAACTGAAGTCAGTTTTAATTTTTTTTATTTTACTACTTGTTACATTGTAAGCTATGAAGTACAAAGAAAAAACATTATCGGTAATGAATTTTGTAAAATTGTTTGTTTATTCATAAACGAATTGAGTAAGAACCTAAGTACCAGTACTAACCTATATTTTATTTTCATAGTGAACTCCGTCACCAGAGTAGGCTCAGGCTCATCTGAACACAACAAATTTAGTCCTTATCTCAATCGGTTAGAGCTCAGCCACGATGACCTTGTATTGTAAATTCAAATCTTGTCTACGTGAAAGTGCAAAAGATTGATAGCAAAAAGATTTTTTTTATAGGTATACTTATTCCTTAGTAAAACATCAAAACAATTAGAATGTACCAATATTGCTACCAATATTTTTGTTAAACCAAATTGTGAAATTTGTAATATAATCTGCTATACAAAAGTTAGTTATCCTTAGGGGCTAACATCGTCCAATTTGGAAACGTCAATGACCTTCAAACAAAGTGACTCTGACGCGCCCTTATACTGTACCCAACAATTATTTTAACAATTTGTGCTTTATATTCTTGATTTGAATAGTGTTATTTTGATTGTTTCGTGTATTTTAGATTAGGTTTTTTAGATTGAACTCACAAGCGTCTACGAAATCTGTTCTCATTTTAGATATCGTTAAAATAATTTGATATAATTATATCAACTATCAATTTGTATTCAATCCTTATGTTACATTATCATAAACACTAGAGCACATTCAACACTTCTGAAACAGCCTGCTAAATGTAAACCAAATTGGTTGTTGAAATGAAACCGTAACGGACTACACAAAGCTGACCGCCAGTTTACAAGTTATTGTGATCCTGACCGCATTTAGTGGATAATCTGTATATCCTTTACTAGGTTTTACCACAGAATAAAATAAAACAAGTACAGAAGACCCACTTCGCAAAACCATTCATTATAATAGCGACTTTTACTACGATGCAACAAAGTGTAGTTCGAACAAGCGCCTCGTGCCGATCATCAAATTCATGCTATCTCATTCTTACAAAGATATCTATTATAACTCTGTCACTGTCACGCACGTGAGTAGTTCCGGGTGGCTTGCAAAAACTACTACCTAGATTAAATGAACGGAACTTACTTAAAAGTAAGTAAACTTTTTTGTACCTACTTGGATATACACAAGATCGAAATTTTACTCAAATCCAATCGATGGAAAACATAAAAGAGCCTCCCTTGCTGATTTTAATTAAAAACACAGTATTTTCTATCCCTCCTCCCTGCGAATATTAACGTAGCCTATTTCCTCACGACCTCTAAGTAATAAAAGCATATCTCAGAATTTATTAGCACAGTAAAACACAAAATGATTCGCTCGAAAGCCTTGGAGCGAGCATCGCAGTAAACCTGCTAATAATTCATGATCACAGCCCCTGAACAAATATGGAGTAATTAATAAAATGAGAATTTATTTTTGCGAATCAGAAGCTTTTCCTGATGAAAGTATTTTTAGATTTTTGACAAAATGTGTTTGGCTGTTAACGTCATATTTTTAGGGTTCCTACGCAAAATAAATATGGGGAACACTTATAAGATTATTTAATTGTCAGTTTGTCAGTCCGTGTCTATGAAATCCGAAAGTTGCATAACAAAAACATGTTTTACGATTACAAACTTACATTTTTATTTGGAATATAACGGCCAGTCTCAATAACCTATCTGTCTTTGTATTTGTAAACTGTTGGTACTTAGATGTTTGTAATTTTTGTATAAAAGTAATGTCAAATATCTACGCACAGTAAGCAAACCCAAAGATTATTAAAGTTATTGAGACAGGCCGTAAAAGAACAAAATTTTTTAACTATGTAAGTAATTTTGAACATAAACACAACTTAATTTACGTAATGGGACCCTCAGTGCGTGAGTGTCTCACTTACACTTGACAGTATTTATTTTCAAGGATGTGTTATTTTGATACTGAAACGAGGAGTGACCAGCGACACAAACTCGAGGTCGGGCAGTGGGTAGAATACATTAAAAAGGTTGTGGGCAATGCCTGAATGAACTAAATATAGCATCATGAGATAAACAGAGAAGTACGGTACCAGCTATTTTGGTATTATAAACCGACTTAAAAAAAGGAGGAGGTTCTAATGGTTCACTGTATTTTTTATTATTATTTTTTATGTATGTTCAGTGGTCAGCGATTACCCCATCAATAGTAAACCCATTTTAAAAAATATTTTTTTTGTTTGAAAGAATACACTCCCAAGTTGGTCCCATAAAAAATGTTTAAGGATCTGATGTGGATCTTCGGAGTTATAAACAGAAATGTTTTTTTGGCTAGGAAAAAAAAACATTATCATACACGTTTGTATTGGCATTTACTCGCCTACGCTCGGCCAACATTGTATTGCAGGCTTTATAGGTCCATGTTGTGTATAAAGCTATCAATCAAACAACCATAATTAATATGATTCTGAGTAATTCGAATGTGTCATAATAATCATGTCTAAATTTCAAATTTCAGTGCGTACATTAATGTTTTGTATTTGTTTAGTTAATTAACATTAGCTAGTAACCACCTTTATATTTAATAATGTATATGTAATGACCTTAGAAGTTTTCGAAATCGGTTTTAACCATTTTTCGATTCCCATCATACATAAATCACAATTAGACGGTCTTAAGTTCCAATCAAAATTATATCGTTGTAATCGACAGCTAATGAGCGATTCTCGTGACTAAAAGCATTTAGGGTGGTTAGTTGCTACAATACCTTTATCACTCAAAGTTAGATTTCAAAGGAAAATGAGCTTTATGTTAAGACATTTGGGACTTGCTTTGGATAAACTTAATATTAAATCAGAGCTAAGGAACAAGTCATCACTTTGGTGCTGAGTGAAATTTCAATACGAATAATATTATAATCTGTGTTTCTAGTATTTGTGTGGAAAATATAGGTTTGGTCAACATTTTTATTGGTGTTAAATCAATATGCTTCGGAATGGCAGTTTATCATGATGTTGTTTTAATTTGTTTGTTTTGTCCTGAGGAAATTTGTGTTCAATGTTTTAGTAAGAAAACTAGCTAGAATGACCATGTTTAACATACTGGACAAATAGTTCAGTATGCACACCTACTAAATATACAAATAATATTAATCACACAATAAATAAAAAATCAAATAAATCAATTTGATAATGTAGAAAATACTTAATTTTGAAGATGGTAGTCCATAAAAACATAAGTTCCGAAACTCTTAATGCCAAACTGCTATCTGTATTTTACATAAAAACTCGAGAATTTTTTTGAAATGTTTGCTACAAAAACATATTTTTTAAATATAATCGGGACTTTATCGCATAATGATTATTATTGCGACGTTTTGTATGAAACTACCAGTGTCCGTGGTACTATAAATATACCTTGTAGTATATTATACAAATTTATTACCCTAGGGACTAAATTTGTAAAAGTTTAATTACGCGATCAGGTCCCAATTTTTTTACTATCTGATTGTTTATTTTTCCTAAAGATCTGTTCTTCTGAATGTTCCTTGCTAGAGTTAAAGTCGTTTTCATTTTCTAAATATCTTTTCCTTTTTCAGGTAAATCCAGAAGAGAACAGGCTAGCGGTCGTGTCACATTCGTCCCCGTGTAAGTATTTACTACACTACATCAATCACGCTTGACACTTTCGTGAGTCCCTTCGAAGCTTCCAGCATTTGGGCCTTTATGACCCTTAGGGCGCATACATAACAATGCGGCATGAGGTAACATTATAATGTTACCAAAAAAAAAATCCTTATCTATCGATTGGGAATATTTTTGTTTGGTACCAATGCCTACCATGTTGTGAAAAGTAACAAGAATATCTATAATTTAAATCACCTTCCCACTTATAATAAAGAATTACTTTAGTTGATATTATTTTGGAATGAAATAAATTGTGTCTTAATTTTGATCTTACTGGTGTGTCGCGTCTGAAACAAGCAGTATTATCCCCTAGTTTAAAGGACCTGAGTTTCAAAGTGGCCCATAATAATGATAGAGAAGTTTTGCGTTCAATTTTGAGTATAACTAACTCATAATCCCTAAATTTTATAGTACTTTTTTCGTTGAGTTTTGTCGAATTAAAATTTGAAAATCAACGTCATTTAGAGCATTGTGCAGATTTTTAAAACCAAGTTAAATTATGAAGGTAATTTTCGGTGTATAAACAAAACAAACTAAAAATCGCCTTGATACAACATTGAATATGCTTAAATCATCTTTTTTCGTGTTGCCGCAACATTTTGTGATAGTATGAAGCAGCCTTAAGTACAGCAATGTGGATTCGAGTACCAGGGTATTTACTTTATGGCCAGCTAAATAATGTTTTGGAGGCCGAATGAATAAAACCTTGTTCTTTAGGTATTCACTGGCGAATAATAAAATTTCGAAAATATTTCGTTGGAAATATAGCTTGTACTGAAATGCAAAAATGAGTATTTCTACCTAGATATTTGATTTTGCATTACAGCTTAGTCTCATTAAATACATTAACGTATAAAGGAAGTATCATTACTGGACAAATACATGATATGTAATAAATTATAAATATAATAAATAAATATCCTTGGACAGGACATTCCACACATAATAAATTTTGTGTTTTCTTACAGTTCTCGTTGGAGATAAAGGAGATAATGTAAGTTATTTAATAAACTTCGTATGATTTTTATTATTTAATTTATGACAAAACCTTGTGTTAGTATGCTCCAGACGTATTGATCATCTCTTTCACTTGCTAAAAGTCGAGTTTTAAAAAAAAAGTTTAGATTCTGACCAATCCTACATCAATATTATCACAGGCACTATAATTTTTTGTAAAAATTTAAGACTAAAAAGTCAGGCCATCACATCTTAAAGATGATTTATACTGCGTCAGGATGCAATCTTTGCTCATCACTTTTAACAAAACCGTGCATGTGTTGTGTTGTTAAGATTGAATAGGTTTGCCCAGCACCATCCTCTCATGACACGTACATAAACAAGTGGCAATTTTTTATTTCCTGTTCGCTCGAGATCCTTTTTTATTTAGAACTCAGAAGATCCTCGTCAGATCCTCACCTAATTTTTATGGGACTACCTCGGGAGTAAACTCTTTCAAACAAAAAATATTTAAACATCCACCCACAATTTAAAATCGGTGTAGTAAACATAAAAAAAAACACTAAAATGAAAGTAAATTAATTCCATTCATACTGCACAACTCTAAACAAGTTTCAAAAAACTATTTAGAGCAGTTTCATGCTTGCGCTTTGAAACTACCCTCAAACTTCCAAGCAAGTCATCAACTAACAGAACATAAAACGTAAGCCTTACCACATGCTTACCTGGTATTAAACAACTAAATTACCCCTAACTTAGCCAGGTTAAGTCAGAGTTTCTTATACTTCTGGAGCCATCATAATGAAATGATGTTTTGATATGGCTGAAGTTTTTAAAGTAGTTAACACTAGCACGTTAAGTGATATGGTGTAGCCAGCTATGCAGATATGCAGCCTCCATTAGAGAGAGTGGCTATTCGTTAACATAGGAAATAACTGGCCAAGTGCGTGTCGGGCCACGCTTAATGTAGGTAGAGTTCCTTAGTTAGTATGCTAAGATGTTTAATCGTATTTAGATGTACTTACATTCAATGATGTTTTAAACAGTTAAAAACTTAATTGATGTACGAGTACTTGTCATTTTCTACCATTATTTTTAATTTCCAGTTGACCCACTACTTTTCAACCTTTAAAGCCTACTTGGATGTGATAGTTTTCCTTTTAAATTCATAATGTACTACTACTACAATTTTTTTCACATTTCCTAATACGACGGTTTCGCGGGTGGGGGTGGGGACACTTGGCTCTAGCGAAAATGAGCACTTCAAAGCTACATATATCTCAAACAGATATTTAAATTAAAAAGTAATTTAGTAGGACCATGCGCTGCAGTAAGTAACATAATATCTTCCCCTTTTTAAACTTTCATTGGACCATGAACAATATCCACGCGTTTTTAAAACGCGCTGCGAACTAGCAGATGACGCGCCACACAACCGCGTGCAGTGACTGCTCGTTCAAAAAACGCGGTGTGCATAGACTCTTAAACAGCCCTAATACCTTTTCAGGCTTAGATTATCTAATCTGCTAAATTGCTTTAAATAATCACCGCTATTCTAGAAGCCTCTGAGTACATCATGAATCTCGTTCGCGCGCCAACAAATTACCTTTAAGTTGGATTACCAAGTTTTCGGGCGATCCTAGCTTCAAGCCACGGGCTGTATTGCGGACGTGATGGTAAAGTTGGCCTTGAGTTTTAGAGCTTTCAGCAAGGTTTTGATACAGCGCGTAGAGTAATTCAATAAAATATTAATTGACATAAGATTGAGGTCACAAAGAAGATAGCAAGAGTGTAATCTGAGCTATATTTTTAGTAAATACGCGGAAGTATGTACTAACTGTCCTGAGGAACTACGTACCGCCTTTAAATTTAGAAGTGCAGGCTGTTCTTGAGTTAGCGTAACTATGAACTCGACTTTGTTATACAGATAGAAAGAGCATTATTATTATTATGAAACGGCATAATATGACCGATATTAAATAAATTATAACTTGCTTTCGATAATAGAAGTAACTTAAGTTCTGCGATAAAGAATAGCCCATTATAATATAGCAAAATTCACTTGAACGAAATCGCGGGCTACATTATACATGAAAATTGTTGTGCATACAAATATATTAATCGTGTGTTAAAACATAAAATAATTTAACATTACGTTAATACACACGATCAATATTTATATATGCTTTAAGTAAAATAGGTTTTAAAATACAACTGTTATTATAATAATTGCTTTTAGTTTATTTCTTAATTAGGCTCCTACGTTTTACAGTTATCGTAAAAATGGTCTATGACCCACTGTTTTACTTATAAGGTGGTTAAAACATAAAGTTTTAGTGCCAATTTAAATAGCTATGATACATTTACATAAATTAGTTTTTTACATAAATCAACTTAGTTTTTAATTTTCCCTTAAAGCATACTTGAAGCAAAATAAAAACATAGAATACAAACATTAACAACCCCTTGTATTTTTAGTTTAAAAGTTTCGTAATCATAAGTTAAAAATCAATTTTCTTTTATCTAAAAATAAGTTATATTATATTTTATGATTAGGTGTATTATTGACTTTGTAGTCAATTTTATAACAATTATTATGTCGTTCATGGAAGCAATATTTAAGGTTTCATAGTAGGTAATTTTTCCTATTCAGGTGTTGGATTTTTAAAACTATTTTTCTATTGCATCTTTACTTCATTATTATGTTTCTATTGTAACACCACCTCCTCTCACGTTCTTTCAGTCCAGTCCATCCAAAGGTTGCCTGGAAGAAGTCGCTTTGAGCGATAAGGCCGCCCATTGTGTAACCTGTATTAGTTCTTAAGTTTTTTAGTTTTGGTGCATAATTTGGTGTAACAATAAAGAGTTTTCTATCTATCTATCTATCTGTCTTTACAGTACAAAACGGAAAAGTTTACATATCAAGTATTTCTAAATATTTTTATGTTCATAAAGTCACAGTCCACTAAAGTTCGGAAGAAATAATCAGATTCAAAGCTTTCTCAGAGTAGATTTCTCTGAATGGCGTCAAACATACCACCTTGGTTATTCGCTTAAGAACTCGTTAACGTAGGGACAGAAGATTCCTAACTAGATCAAGACTGATTCACTTGTAGTCCTAGCACCCGTATAATAGTTCGCAAGCAGTCTTATTAAATATTGATTTCTAATTTTCTCAGGAATCCAAAGACCTTGAAGGCTTTTACTATATTTATTACACTTTAGAAGTATTTCAGTAATATGATTTACGGTAATACTGGATAGATTTATAGATTAATTGGAAAACCAACAGCTTAAATTAACAGTTTCGCATAAAGTAAAATCAGAAAGCCAATTAAAGGTTTGCACGTATAGTAAAAGTAATAGTAAACAAAGTGAGTTGATATTATTAGAGTTTGAATAAGTCGAGTTTAAACCTGTTAATATATATTTATATTCATATTATAAATTAATATGAATACAAATAAATAAATATCCTTGGACATTTCACCCAGCGTCATCTAATCCCAAGCTAAGAAATTTAATGCTTATGTTATGGTAATCAGATGACTGATAAACGACTTATACCTATTTTTTTTTACAAATACATACATTTACACATAGAAAACACCCAGACTGAGACAAATGTTTGTGTTTTATAGCTCGGCATTGAATACAAACAGCGTCTTTTATCTTTCTGGCGTCACCTTTATGTATCTTATTATGTATTTGTGTATCTCAAAACATGTATTATAAAAAATACCTGAAATTGACTAAATACACAAACCGTGAGATGCCAAATTAAAAAAAAAATCCTCAGCAATAGAGTATTGTGACGGAAAATAAAGTATAATCAAAACTAGTGCTTTAGGCACTGATATCACCGCAGACGACACAAACTTGTCACTCCCGTCACGTACACACTCGATGTGTATGGCGGGAATTCTTCGCGGATTCTTATCCGAATTGAGCCTTTGAATTTATAGTCTAACGCAAGTGAGTGATGGCGGGTAAATAGAGAACGAAGTTTGTCTTCAAATATATTTGGATATGCGTAGCTGGTTTTGGCGCTAAAAAGATAAACCTTCTACGGATTTTTAAGCCATGTCGGATGGCTTTAGGCTGCCTAAAAACACCGTCACCAGAGCTAGTCACTTGCTCATACAACCTAAATTACCTACTTACAGGTTCTTGATGTACTATGAAATGTAATAGA
Source organism: Xanthorhoe designata (assembly GCA_963582015.1). Classification (NCBI taxonomy): domain Eukaryota; kingdom Metazoa; phylum Arthropoda; class Insecta; order Lepidoptera; family Geometridae; genus Xanthorhoe; species Xanthorhoe designata. The sequence continues at coordinate 4,017,373 of OY757045.1, forward strand.
TGTGAGTAAAGCAGTTTATATTGCCTGCTCATCCACTCGTAAAAGGTTTCATGGCAACGCATAGTGATGTATAATAAAGCGCATATAAAACTAGTGTACTATGCACCTCATGCGCCATTTTTTATTGCAGTAATGCCGCTGGTATGGTTTTCGTCGACAAACACAGATGTGAGGAAAATATAAAATTTGAAGCTGAGAATGAAATAACCAAGTAGACCGAACCGGGTGTTTGTTTAATTCCAAAGGTTTCAAACTAATTTGTTAGAAAATGGTTTGAACCGTACAACGCTAAGCCACCTAGCGTTTCCAACACGTTCTAGCAACTTTTGGCAGACTCACTAGAGATTAGAAAGGAACGTATAAAGATTTGCAGAAATACGCTCGACAATTTCCGCCCAGTATTTCCTTCTGATTGTCCCTAAGCTTAGCTTTGGGTGACTGGGAATCGGTTACCGTCATATTACTGCTGTTAATTTGCTAATCGTTTCTATGGCTATGTTTTTGCAATAAAACTGCAGTGTAGAAAAGGCACACATTTAACATTCAAATGTAGAATCTTCGGGCAATATGGTATTTAATTGTTAATAATTAAGGCAAATGTTGTGTTTTCCATATCAAGTTCACACACACAACATTTGCGCTCTTCTTTGGAGAGCATCGGGTAGGCAGGGAATGTGTTAATAAACTTATCGGCTTCTCTTATTTATCATCTGCCTCGAGTTTTTTCATTATGACTGACAAAGTAAAAACTTGATCCAAAGCCTTGCCATCAACAGTTGTATAGAAAAGATGAAGTGAGTTTCCGCTAATAATTTCTTTGGTTCACAGTTTAGATTGTTATAGTACTTCGTAATCATTTCTTTGGTATAACATGGTATACATTTTCATTTTACATCTGGATAATCTATTTACGGTTGCTTTTTGTCGGTCACAGTTTCTAACAAAATCATGACTTTACCTAAGGTTCGTTTGAAAATGAGCGGCCTTCCGCCGCCAGAGGGGAGGTCGGGATCCGCTGAAAATAGATTCAGGCATGTGCTCTCGATAATATTTAGCTTTTGTTACATATCTCCAAAAACGTTTTGTATAGAACGTTGAATACAAACGGTATTTTGTATACCTACCTTAGATGGTATCTGAGATACTTGTCGTCTCAAAAGCTATCGAGTTATCTGTTATACTTGGTTAAAGATTCGAGAACATTTAAGGTCGTCTAGCTTCTATAAAATCTAAGTACTTTTGAAGTCTGTGACCTAGAGAAAAGTTATTAAGTTAGTAACTATCAGTATTTGTACTCTTACTAAAATGAAATTTATTTTGTTTTGGTAATAAAACAACGTACTTTATCATAAAGATTATTTATACTGACTGAATACTGACTGAAACGGCAGTATAGGGTTACTCTAGGATGCTGTACTGTCTGAGACATGTATAGATTAGGTTTTTCATCGCCTACACGTGACGTCATCATCATAGACATCCTCAATACGTGTGGAGCTAAGTTTAATTTACCCTTTATTCTGTTTATTTTATAATATTTGTTGTTATAAAAATAAAACTGTCCTAATTACTTAATGGATCTAACCCTTTTTCAAAAAACCAAATGTTTTCCTCAGGTCGGCGTCTGCAGATGTAGCCTCACAGATATCTCACAAATCTTGGAGGTGATGCCAGAGCTAAAAGGTCCCCCAGGCCCCCAGGGCATAACTGGCGCGGACGGCACCACGGGAGCTCCGGGCAAAACAGTGAGTAATGAATGCGACAACAAATAACACGTAATGAAAGTAAGATGTGGCTTGATGTTACTATGAAAACATTAGGAGGACAAAGCTGGTTCAGTAAGGACAAATCCAAAAAGTGTCGAGCTAGGGCGAAGCGGGGGCGTGGTGCGGGCGAGTAGCGGTTTGGTTTAATTTGTTTTCTACTGACTTGTAAAATTTGATATTTCAATGAAAAAAGTGCGTAAACTTGCATTTTTCGTACTCTTTTACAGTTATTAAAACATCAGTCTTAAATACTTAATATTTTACATCACATATATTATTTTATTAACATTTAAATATCTATAAAATAAATAAATAAGTAAATATCTTTCTTTCTCTTTAGACATTTAAAATTAAAAAAATCTTAAAATAAATAAATAAATAAATAAATAATCTAGTAGCATTCTCTCATTTAAAATATTTTTGCGAGAATGTGTACTGAACCAGCTGTTTTCATCTCACTACAACACTGTCAAGGGAAATCATAAACCGAGCTGTGCTGACTAATTTTACCTTGGATGAAGAAAAAAGATGCCATCATTTCTCAAGGGACTATAATATTTTGTAACTAAAAGCCTTTTAAAACCTGAGCCTCAGTTTATTTATTTAATAGAAATTAAAATAAAATATGATCACTAGGTACCTGTACTAGTCATCCCCAAGTTGCTGTAGATATTTCCCTAAGGAACAGATCTAAATCAGTAATTTGTAGTGTACAATAAAATGTTCATTCATTCATTTATTTTAGATCCTTCGATAACTAAGGGGTAATGAGAGGTATGTACTTAATACATATTTGGCTTACGCCCAAATTTGAGTTAGTACCTATCACATAGGTTCGTGACGCGAAGCTTTTAACAATTCACACTCACAGATTAATTGACAATATTGTTCGCGTTTCTTTGACACGGGACAAAATACCGACAAAAACAAAATCATCTCATTTCGACCTCTGTGGCGCAGTGGGCGAAAGCCCGCCTGAGACGCAGAGGTTGCGGGTTCGATCCCCGCTGCGGGACAAATGTTTGCATGATCTGCAAATATTTGTTTCGTGTCTGGGTGTTTTCTATGTATAATATGTATGTATTTACAAAAAAAAAATGTATCTATGTAGTTTATCAGTCATCTGGTTACCATAACACAAGCATTAAATTGCTTAGCTTGGGACTAGATGACGCCGTGTGAAATGTCCAAGGATATTTATTATTATTTATTTATTATTATCTAAAAATGGAACGCGAACAATATCATCAAATATCTGTGAGTGTAAGCCATCCGGCTTTAAACAAGATGGCGACGCTAGCTTCTACAAAATTTACGTACCTCTTACTACCTTTTTAGATATCTCTAAAAACATGTCTAATATACTCAATCCAACCAATTATTTTTAGGAAAATCTGGTCACACGAAATACATTGGTGTATTATGTTTGGTTTTGAAAACACTTAAAAATAACAATATTTCATAAATCGCTATACTCGTCTTTCCAAAACTCGTTAACGATCTTCTCTGCTTTGGTGGAACCGTTATTTATTCTACCAGAAATAAGTTCACATCTACTCCACAATTGGTTCATAAAATATATTTTAAGGTACATTTTTATACAGTAACAGTAAATCTACCTATAAGCTCTTTTTATGACCGCAATGTTTTAAAACGCTTTACTTTTTATTGTTTCTATAAAACATTTTTACTTCACTTAAATAAGTAAAGCTTTGTAAATACAGTTTTCTTTAAAACTACGTTTAAATAAAGCTTAACGAACTGTACTAGTAATAAAGTTCACTTGAAATATTTACAAATTTACACTTTATACGAATATGATTATGTTCACTTGAAAGGATTCAGAAATCAGAAGAATAGATTACTTACTTTTTAAACAAAGTTACTCAAAAATAATGATATTTGCAGGGTCAAATGGGGGAGCCGGGACCACCGGGACCTCTAGGTGCAAAAGGAGATCGAGGAGAAAGAGGAGAGTTGGGCGCTTCGGGGCCTGAAGGACAGCCTGGACCTAAAGGGGAGCCGGGTTTAGATGGAACTCCTGGTCTTCAGGGGCCTCCTGGACCACCCGGGCCTAATGTACCTGTTACCTCGGCTCTTATAGTAAGTCTTATCTTGTCCTACTTTACTTGGGATCGGCATGTTTTCTTCTTCCTTTTCCCTCTATCAGCCTCGTCTTTATCAGCCGTTATCTCAGCACTCATTCTTACAATGCCATATTTTACTCAATCCATTTTAATTTCCTGTACGGTCCCATCTGTACTTATAAATCGATTCACACCCATATCCAGCACTCTTTCAGTCACTTTATACACCATATCCAGCACATTTATCTTCTAGATTTAGATTTATTTCTTAGAATTGGAAGTTGGGCTATATAATAGTTGTGATCAAATAAATATAATTATTTTTCTTAACATTTTCTATTTGTATTTATAATTTTTTCGTTTTTTTATTTTTATACCGAAAATTTTCCGTCAAATAACATTGCTTTATTTTTAAACCGTATTCAGGATTAAAAGCTATTTTCAAAACATTGGTTATTTTATTACTGAAACGCCAGTTTTTAACAACGAATGAATGAATGAAAATACTTTATTGTACATTTACAAAAGAAACTTAAGAACTAGTAAACCTTAAGAATAATTGTACAATGGGCGGTCTTATCGCTAAGAAGCAATCTCTTCCAGACAACCTTTGGATGGAATGAACAAGAATGAGATGGAGCGAATTTATATTAAAAAAATAGCGCATAAAAAATTCTTCGTAGGCTAAACAAAAAATTAAAAAGCAATCTCATGTTGCTAAAAAGATTTTAATTGACTGCAGAATTAAACTGATTTTATACCAGCGTTTATACCATTTGCGTGACGTGTGAGTGACTGAATCGTAGTAATTTTATTCAACCTACAATCTTACCTAGGTATTACTAAAAGCTCCTCGGTAAGTCTAGCTTTAAGAATTTGGCCTTAGAGTCACGCGCGAGATTCCCACCTTTTGTTGCGAAAGACGAGCTTAAGTGGGGCTCAAACAATACAAAGAATGTGTATAAAGCTTCAAGATAAATAGCCTAGCTCAGTTTGACAATAGATCTAGAGAATATAGAAAGGATTTGATGAAGAATAGAAATCATATAGCAAGTTATTTGAGTCGTAACGTTTGGGTTGACTTTCGGATTTTGGGGTATCATTGTATTTGTTGAGTAAGATAGTAAATCTAAAATCCGGCGAAATATAATTATATGAGACGAAATTGATAAAATAATACATTCCATGGACTTGAAAAAGCATTTTAGATGATAAATATTGAGTATGGTATCAGAAAAAACACTTTTAAATATTATGCAAATAGCGCTAGAATATAATTATTTAAGTAAATGTAAAACTGGGAATTCTAATAAAAAGTTAAGCTTAACTGCGAGCGATCTAAAAAAACTGCTCTACCTAGATTTTTTACGACGTTCTTCGGATGCCTCAGAGTATCTTTTCTTATTTTGTAAATTGTTTTTAATTCGTAGTAAATGTATATCTAAAAACATCTTACAGTGAAGAACATACATAATTTCACGTCTCTTTTTCGTAGGGGTAGATCTGTCAGTCAGATCGTTTAGATAGATAGATAGATAGATAATCATTTATTGTCATACAAGCAACACAGCAACTTACATTATTTATAACATAAATAAAATAAAATTACGTGCTCATTGTATGGCTCGTCTGGTACATACAAATTTCATTATTAATATTCTAGGTAATAATTAATTATAATACAAACAAACAATTTACTACAGTTAAATAATTAGGTAGGTAGCTACTTAAATTACGCTGTATAGGGGCGTCAAAATATGGACTTATCGGCAGGCGGAAAAGAGAATTGAAAATTTACAATTAGATGTAATATTAGGTACTAATTTAATCAATTATTTAGCAAATGAAAATTTTTGTCAAAGTCTGAGTAGTCAGTTTCTATAAATTCCTTGACACTGTATAGCGTTTTATCCAAGAGGAGTGATTTAACATGGTTATTGAAACATTCGTCACTTTCTATTTCTCTCATTTTCTTGGGCAGTTTATTATATAATTTTTGACCAATAATTAGAGGTCTCTTTTTAGACAAACATAATCTATGCGGAATAATTAGTAAGCGAGTATTGTCTCTTTCTCTCATACTTCTTGTGCTGTTGTTACATTTAGTTTGATATTTAGAAATGTTACGTCTGACGTATTTGAGAATTTCAGAGATATACACTGAAGTGGATGTCAATATTTTTTGTGTTTTAAAGTGATTTCTACAAGAATCTCTATGTTTTGCACTAACTAGAACACGTAATGCGCGTTTTTGCATTTTTAGTACTCTTTCGCAGTCAGTAGAGGTTCCCCATAGAATTATCCCATACGAGAGAATCGAGTGAATATAGGCATAATATACGTCTTTAAGATTAGTTTGGGATGAAATGGGTTTCAGTTGTTTGAGGGCGTATATTCCTGTTGACATTTTCTTACATGTCACATCAATGTGATGCTTCCACGTCAAAGCTGGGTCAATATGGAAACCAAGCAATTTGACTACATTTGATTGTTTGAGAGTCTGACCGTCTGTTAGTCTGAAAGGTGGAGTGCTAATAGTTTTTGGAGACTTTGCATTAAAAAGGATAATATGGGTTTTTTCACTGTTTAATTTAAGACCATTTTCTACGAACCACTTTTTTAGTTTATCCATGGCTTGATTTATGTTTCTGCTTAGTTCTTCCATAGTGTCTGCTGATATAATTATTGAAGTGTCATCCGCGTACTGCACAATATCACCATTAATTTGTATTTGCGCTAAATCATTCAGAAAAAACAAAAACAGGGTGTTTCCTAATGAGGAACCTTGAGGCACACCAATGTTAGATTTTAAAGACTCTGACCTTATTGTTTTACCCCCAACTCTTATTTCAACCGCTTGTTCTCTGTCACGTAAAAAAGACTCAATGAGATTCAACTTTGGCCGGTTATTCCGTAAACCAAGAGTTTTTTTAATAAGAGTTCATGATTTACAGAATCAAAAGCTTTAGACAAGTCTAAAAAGATGCCCGCCACCCTTTTTTTATTTTCTAGATATTTTATTATTGTTGTTTATTCTTGTTTAAGCAAGTGGCCAACTCTGGTGACGTAGGGGTAGAGAGACCACAGATTTATATTTACTACGATCCTGACACGCATTTTTCGCTTCATCCTCTCTTACTACAGTTTTCATACATTATTGTGCTACTTGACTCGGTATAGAGGACAGTATCCAATACTACGGTAAACTGGCGTTAACCCCCCTGAAAGGCACAATGAATCAGTAACAGTAATTTAATTTAAGCTTCATCTCTATAATAAAACCGCTCTATGCAATGAAAATCTACATAATATAACTTGACAGCTAATAAAAATCCTATAATTATAATTGCTTTTGCATGTACTCTAGATAAATGAGCCCAGAAGCTCATAAATAAGCTTAAAGCCACCAGAATCAATCTAGCGATCCGAAGGTATTAATGGCTCAAGTTAGCACGCTAACTAGATGACGTAACTGCATCGATCGAACTTGTTAAGCCTTGGTTTTCTAAGCGAAGAGAACTACCGACTGCCTCGCCGGGAGCATTCGCTTGTAACATTATCGATTAAATCTTGAGCATTACGATACAACACTGTCTCCCTGACTGACAAACAATAAAGTGTAACAGTTTAGATTCGATTTTGCGCATAATATTTACGAGCATTCGGTTGCGCATCTGGTAATTGCTTGGTTCCTCACTGATGTAATGCTCGAATCTGTAACGTTCTATTACAGGCAAATACTTCCGGCGAGGGAGCACCTTTAATAGAGGTGATCTATTGGTGTGAGAAACTGCTGATATGCGCATTCATTTCGATTTAGAAAATAATTCCAATATCACTAAGAAAATACCAAGTGTGGTTGGTGTTGGTGTTGGTCTTGTATTTGCAATAGTATATTTTATTAAATGTGTTACAAAATATTCTAAAACTACTGGTTATTTCGTTTCAATGTTCTTCATATAATGATGTCATTTTCTGGAACTAGACTAAGTACTCATAAAAACAATAATATTGCCACTGGTGTAACAAAGTGCAATCCATTATCGTACCTATATTTATTGTAATCGAGTACTAGAAATCACATAATCTAATTTCAACAAAGTTCAATATTGCATGACGGCAATTTTATTATAACTAAATGTACTACTTAAATACACGGGTAGGTAAGTACTTACTCGTTACAGAGTATGACGTGATTTTTGTCATTTTGTTGGCATTTTGTTTTTATTATCGAAGTTATACCGCTAAGTACCCGCTGAAATATTTATAGGCCTGTGAAATGCACAAGGGTGGAAATTGTACACATGGATCAAATTTTATGAACCCATAATAAGTTGGATCATAAGTGGTAAAAGCTGTTAAAGCCTATAAAATTCAGTGAAGCGTTTTATATTTTACTAGATTATTTCTTGAGCTCACCTGTTTTTTCGCATATTTTGATCCTCTGTCCTTTTGATTGAACTATATTTTTAGGCTTTAGGAGCAGCGGTAGGCGGATTTAGGTAAGTTATGCGTATCAAGAATAATATTCAAAAAAAATTATTGGACTTGTCATTGACTACTTACCTTGGACAGATGACCAAGTTTTCAAATAATCCTAAAAGTTGAACAAATCAGCGCATATTGGAAATTGGAAATGCAAAATTTTTACGTTTGTTTGTATTTTAGTCTATAGTTTAATCTTAGGTATTTCATTAAAAATAAGAACGCAGATTTGAATAATATAACCGTTGGAATCATCAGTTTTAATCGTAAACTTCAGAATTTTCTGCTAGATCACAAAGCCCATTACAATACTCAAATTTACATAAATTTTTGAATAGGGAAAAAACACGATTTGTCAACAAAGTTTCTATAAATTTGGGACACGTTGTTTACGTACAAAGGTGACGCAACTATTATCTAACGAATAGAACAGCGCAAAATTAATTTGTAAAAGCCATAATCCATGTTTAGTCGTAATTCTGTCCAGTGTATTGACTTAAAACCATAAACATTTCCTTTATTTACGGCTGTGGGGGCCAATATGTAACATTGTTCCAACATTTCTATCACTACCGTCACAGCGATAGCATCAATCGTTTTAAATTCTTTTATTTTAGCTTTTCAACCGTAAATTTGAAGTAGAAACACGACATGCCAGTCCATCGGGAAATGGAGTCACGCAAGGGGCTATTTGTGAATCTGTTTGTACTAAGTAGCTGGGCACGGTTGATTGAGACTTGACCAGGGAAAAACTGTTGGTTGATCGTTTTACTCTAACGATAATGTTATTCAGCAGTTAGTTGTCGTTAATCATAATTCATAGTAATATTATAAACGCAAAAGTTTGTATGTATGGATGGATGGATGGATGTTTGTTACTCTTTCACGCGAAAACTACTGAACGGATTTAGCTGAAACTTGGAATATACATAGTTAATGACCGGAAAAAACACATAGGCTACTTTTGATTACGGTATTCTCACGGTAACGGGAACTACCGCTTCTTTCGCAATGAGAACACATATAAAACATAATAATATATTTACGGATTTACAGATCGGGATAAAATTAAATAGGGGTAAATAGCGATAAATACCCGTAAATATATATGTTATATCAAGTTTCAGAATGTTAAATAAACCAAAAATAAGAACCAAAAAAGTAGAGGTATCCATTGACATGAACATTTAAGGTGAAAACATATCCTTATGATTTCCGCGAAACTCACAAAAATATTTTCCCCGAAACAAATTGCTTCTCATAAGTATTCCAAACATAATGTCGTACAAGATACAATTTTCCCCAACACGCCCCAAAAGTTTCACATTTCCCCGTACAAATACCTACTTAATCATAGTGTGTTACAGGAATCATCTAGATTATATGGGTCTGGTAATCCTGGGATTCTGGGAACTTCGGGTGAGAGAGGTCCCATGGGGATGCCGGGACCTCAAGGCGAAAGAGGGTACCAGGGCAGCAAAGGAGAAAGGGGATTACATGGACCCAAAGGCGACAAAGGAGAAAGGGTATGATTACTAACATTTCCGAGTTAAGTGTTTTCGGATTAGTATAAGTTGTGATAATTGTTTTTCATTTCGAGGTTATGTTTTTCCTCATGTTCATCGTTATGTTATTGAGCAAGTGGCCAACTCTGGTGACGGAATTTTTAGGCCGTCTAACCGTCACGGCTTAACGACTTTAACTCTTTTACTCCAAAGCACGGAAACGCTCAGCTGATAATGCCACTTGCGGTCACCCATCCAAGTTGTGACCGCTCAGAACGTTGCTTAATTTCGACGATCTATCAAGAACGTCTTAGCAAGCTTCGCCACGAGCGCTTCTCACCGGTCTATACTAAAAATGTTATAACTTACAGGGCTACGTGGGTTTGCGCGGCCCACATGGTGCGAAGGGTGAGCGAGGCCCGGCGGGTCGGGACGGTACCGCGGGCCTGCCCGGCGCTCACGGACGCCCGGCGGAAAAGGGAGAGAAAGGTAAGAATAAGGGCTTGTTTATCCATCAGGTAATATTATTAACTGATGGATACACAAGTTGGAACTATTTCAGTCAAATACTATTAACTTAGTAATATTTGACTGAAATAGTTGCTATTTATACGCACAGGAATTGATTTCGGCAGTCCACGCCGCCGTAGAGTGAGAGACGAGTTGAATGCCTATTTTTAACGGAAAGGAAAAAGGAAGGGGTTCTATGTTCTAGTGTAGGTACTTACCTACTATTTATTTTTTTATGTTTATCGATTATTTTGTCAATAGCGGACCAATTTAAAAAGTTGACAACTAAAATCATTAAAAAATATTACACAACAGGTATAATACAAAATATTCATAAAAACAAAACATCAAAGATATATTTTAGGTTGATACTGAAATGGTAAGTATATTAATACAAATATAATTACTATGTATTATAATAAGATCTGGGTAAGCTGTCTGAAGTTGAGTAAAATGTTTAAATCTGTACTAAGATGTTTTCAATAACAATTCTTTTTCATTCAATACTTATTAGTTTGTTCATATGAAACTTTTATAAGTTTATGGTAGGTACCTTCAAATGGTTCTAGAACTTCGCCAATGTATTTATTTGATTACTTTTGTAGCTGTATAAATGAATTAAGTTTACCGGACTATGGGATACCCAAATTACTTTTACGAGGCGTGGGTTCAAATCCCTACAGTCGTAAACTTTTCGTACTAAAGAATTTGTAATTCGGACTCACTGACCTCAGTACAAAAAACGGCAGCCTGAACAAGGCTTAATTCAACCATCAATTTTTATGTAACACTATGACCCATATGACGGCGCGGTGGTGTTGATTTTGCATAAACGGATCATAATCAAAATAATAATTCAATTCACATATTTTGTTGTTAGTTATTTAGCTTTTTAGATTTTATTATGATTTATTTTTGAGCTCACTTCACTTTTTGTTAAGGCTTTGCCAACTTGTAGTCACAATCCTTGATTTATTAAACAAACGCATGACTACCGTCAATTGATTTGATTTTGACACTCAGTTGACTTTTCTTACCATAGAGAGAACGAAATCGTTCGAGTGGGGTTGCGAGAGGCGTCACCGTCAGTGGTAGGGAGAATGCTTATATAAGCGCCTGCGCACTATTGTGGAGGCTCATTCTGTATTCAGTCGTTGGACGGTGCGCACTCTCGCAAACCTACTGTCTCTTTATTGTTCGGTACTGTGTTTATAAAGTGTGTTGTGCAAAATATTTCTAAATTAAAATACCAAGCAAACTTTTACGGTGTTTATATTACTTTACACTTCAACTACCTACTATGGCTGATACTGAAGATGATAATGAGCTCGGCAATCCGACATCAGAAGTCGGGACTGAACCAGACATAGAAAATTCACCTCGACCTGCAAGTCCAATCATAACTACGGAACATGACAAATGGAGAAAACTTTTCGAACTACAACATCGTAACATGCTCGAACTGATGAAAACAATGCAAGTACCGCAGGAAAAGGTCACAAAATTAGCACTACCTGAATTTAATCCAGACAAAGCAGATACAGAAGTGGACGCCGAAGCATGGTGCAATACTGTGGACCTTTGCTTGACGGGAAATTCAGTAAGTGGTAGCAAACTAGTAATTCTATTGAGTAAAGCCTTGAAAGGCTCAGCTGCTACATGGCTTGCCCAAAACTCATACCCAGATAGTACGTGGCCTAACTTAAAGAATCTTTTCTTAGCCCGTTTTGGAACTGTAGAAACGCCAGCAGCTACTGTATATAAGGTTTTAAACGGCAGCCCAAAAGAGGGAGAAAACATTTCGTCCTATGCATCACGTATTTTGAGCACCTTAACAAATCGTTGGAGAGATTTAACAGGCGAACAAATTGCCATTAGTGTTGCCTTAGCTCATGTTTCACGCACAGATACTCAGATTCAAAGACTAGCTTTTACGACTGAGATACAAACACGAACTAAACTACAACAGGAACTGATGCCTTTCGTGTACAAAAAAAGGAGCTTACCATTATCAGAGAAGACACATTTAGAACCTGAAGCAAAAAAACCTCGTCTACAGCCTCGCACATGTTACAATTGCGGCTTGACTGGGCATCTTGCCTATGAGTGTCGACGGAAACCTACTAGGGATAATAATAAAACTTTACGACGTGAGTCAACAGGATTAAACACCTCATCACAGCAGCGCAAGGATTCGACTGGACAAAAGAGCATCATCTGTTTCCGGTGTGGCGAACCAGGCCACGTGGCACCGCGATGCCCAGCCAAGAATAAAAATCCTGGAGATTGCGATGATCAAGCAACTGAGCGACGGGTAGATGTCTGCACCATTGGGCCTGCCACTGATGACCTTTATATTTCGGGTGAGAAGTTTTCATTTTACTTTGACTCTGGTGCTGAGTGCTCTCTTGTTAAGGAAACTACTGCTAAGAAAATACCAGGGAAACGATTTTACAACTCAGTAACGCTTATGGGAATAGGAAAAGCAAGACTACGATGTACTTTACAGATACTGTCTACGGTTTTGATTCAAAATTATTCTATCGAATTACTTTTTCACGTAGTTCCTGATAATGCACTAACTAAAGATATTCTCATAGGGCAGGATTTAATTGCGTTAGGGTATTCTGTCGAAATTTCTCAACATAAATTAGTAATCAACAAAACAAAAACTATCTCGCGTTGTGATATTGGTCGAAAGGTTAAATGTTTTAACGACATAGATACTGATATCTCCACTGATTCTCGTCTCAGATTATTAAACATTCTTGATAGCTATTCTGATAACTTTGTCGAAGGTGTACCTACAAGCAGAGTCACTTCCGGGCAACTAGAAATTAAACTTGTCGATCCATGTCGAACTGTGCAGAGGCGTCCCTATAGAATGAGTCCAGAAGAACGTGAGGTGGTACGAAACAAAATTAAAGACCTAATTTCTGCTGGTGTTGTTCGTGAAAGTAGTTCCCCATTTGCCAGTCCTATATTGCTCGTAAAGAAGAAAGATGGCTCTGACCGTCTTTGCGTTGATTATCGTGAACTAAATAGTAACACCGTCCCTGATAGATATCCCCTGCCTTTGATTGGAGATCAAATCCAGCGCTTAGTTGGTGCCAACTATTTTACATCTCTAGATATGGCTAGCGGATACCATCAAATTCCTATACACCCAGATTCAATTGAACGAACTGCCTTTGTCACTCCCGATGGCCAGTTTGAATACGTTACAATGCCATTTGGCCTTCGTAACGCGCCTTCTGTATACCAACGAGCTATAAATAAAGCTCTTGGGAACCTTTCTGAAACTTTTGCAGTTTGCTATATAGATGACATTATTATTCCCTCAGAAACAGTCGAAGAAGGCATGGAAAGACTCGAACTAGTTCTTGCTACCCTAACACAATCCGGGTTTTCTTTCAATTTAAAGAAATGCTCTTTTCTGAAAACACGGGTAGATTATCTTGGTTATCAAGTTTCGGCTGGTCAAATAAGGCCAAATGCCCGCAAAGTCAATGCCCTCACCCAACTGCGTCCTCCAAAGACTGCCACACAGTTGCGTCAGTTTATTGGCTTAGCATCATATTTTCGTCAATTCATACCCGGATTTTCACAAATAACAGCACCTCTTTACAGGCTTACATCAAAAAAAGGCAACATTGACTGGAACTCTCATTTTGAATCGATTCGTAAAAAAATTATCAGTGTACTCACTGAAGAACCAGTATTAACGATATTCAATCCACAAATTCCCATAGAATTACACACAGATGCCAGCTCAGAAGGCTACGGTGCCATGCTCATTCAAAAAATAAACGGAAAATCACACGTAGTAGAGTACTTTAGCCGGAGAACATCCCCTTGCGAGTCAAAATATCATTCATACGAACTCGAGACTCTAGCTGTTGTAAACGCTATCAAACATTTTAGACATTATCTGCAGAGCCGTAAATTCACTGTTGTAACCGACTGTAATGCTGTCAAAGCTTCTAAGTCCAAAAAGGATCTCACTCCTCGTGTTCATAGATGGTGGTGCTTTCTCCAAACGTTTGATTTTGATATCGAATATCGACCAGGCAAACGAATGGAACACGTAGACTTTCTGTCACGTAATCCTGTGAGAGTCCTCCTTTGATAAAAGTAATTCAAAAGAGAGTTGATCTCACTGAAATTTCTGATAACTGGCTTCAAGCAGAACAGCAAAAAGATCACGAAGTATCGGCTACAATCGTTAAATTGAACAATAACTCTCTCGATAAAGATGTTGCTAAAACATATGAATTACGACGCGGAGTTTTGCATAGAAAGGTTGAACGAAATAATCGTAGTGTTTGGTTACCTGTTGTACCAAGAGCATTTCAATGGGCGGTAATAAACAACATTCATGAAAGTTTAGTACATCTGGGATGGGAAAAAACGCTTGAAAAAGTCTATTGTCATTACTGGTTTCCTCACATGAATAAATATGTCAGAAAGTTTGTCGATAACTGTATAACTTGTAAATTATCAAAATGTCATTCTGGAAAAACACAGGCTGAGTTATATCCCATCCCAAAGGTTTCTATACCCTGGCATACAATCCATATTGATGCAACCGGGAAGCTTACCGGCAAAAAGGACTCAAAGGAGTACATTTTTGTATTAGTCGATGCGTTCACAAAATACACAATCCTATATCATACTAAAAAAATCGATTCTACCAATGCTATAAAAGCTTTAAAATACAGTGTCTCATTATTCGGTGCACCTAACCGTGTCATCGCAGATCAAGGCAGGTGTTTTGCCAGTAAAGATTTTAAAGACTTTTGCGATGCTCATTGCGTAAATCTGCATTTGATAGCCACTGGCACAAGTCGTGCTAACGGGCAGGTGGAACGGGTAATGAGCACACTTAAAAATATGTTGACTACTATTGAAACTGAAAATAATAGATCTTGGCAAGATGCATTACCTGAAGTTCAAATAGCTCTTAATAGCACTGTTAGTCGTATTACCAAATCTAGTCCTTTAGAACTATTTATAGGAAAAATAGCAAGGCCACTAAATCTTATGATTTCAAACAATGAAGAAAATGTAACCATTAGTCTTCCCGAGATAAGAGAGCATGCAGCCCAGGCTATAAGTAAAAGTGCTATGATTGAAAAAGCAAGGTTCGACAAAAATAAGGCAAAAATTCAACCCTTTCAAGTTAATGACTATGTACTATTGGAAAATCATGAAAGAAATCAGACCAAATTAGAACCAAAATATAAAGGTCCCTATGTGGTGGCTCAGGTACTAGATGGTAACAGATACATCCTTAAGGCTCTCAATTCAAACAGAACATATAAATACGCACATGATCGTCTACGTGCCATGCCGGACTGTTATGTTCCAATGGAGTTGGATGATGCATCATCTAGATGTGCCAGTGACGGCAATAGTAAGTAGTTTTATGTGAAACAATCTATCTGTGTGGTATCCTATCTGTGTGGTATCCTATCTGTGTGGTATCCTATCTGTGTGGTATCCTATCTGTGTGGTATCCTATCTGTGTGGTATCCTATCTGTGTGGTATCCTATCTGTGTGGTATCCTATCTGTGTGGTATCCTATCTGTGTGGTATCCTATCTGTGTGGTATCCTATCTGCGTGGTATCCTATCAGTGCGGTTTTCTATCTGAGTGATGCAATTGATCTGTGTGGCAATCTATCCAAGGCTCATACTATCTGTGTGATAAGACTGACTTGATGTCACGTATTAAGTCAAACAAGACATGTTTACCTATACTCGTATAATCAGTTACTGGACGCCAGTATGGCCGAACGTGAAAAATGCTGTAGCACTTTATTTTCTAATTTGTTCACAGATAATGATGATGAGGCACACGAGGGCGTGTGAAGCGCAGGACGGCCGTGACGGCGCGGTGGTGTTGATTTTGCATAAACGGATCATAATCAAAATAATAATTCAATTCACATATTTTGTTGTTAGTTATTTAGCTTTTTAGATTTTATTATGATTTATTTTTGAGCTCACTTCACTTTTTGTTAAGGCTTTGCCAACTTGTAGTCACAATCCTTGATTTATTAAACAAACGCATGACTACCGTCAATTGATTTGATTTTGACACTCAGTTGACTTTTCTTACCATAGAGAGAACGAAATCGTTCGAGTGGGGTTGCGAGAGGCGTCACCGTCAGTGGTAGGGAGAATGCTTATATAAGCGCCTGCGCACTATTGTGGAGGCTCATTCTGTATTCAGTCGTTGGACGGTGCGCACTCTCGCAAACCTACTGTCTCTTTATTGTTCGGTACTGTGTTTATAAAGTGTGTTGTGCAAAATATTTCTAAATTAAAATACCAAGCAAACTTTTACGGTGTTTATATTACTTTACACTTCAACTACCTACTATGGCTGATACTGAAGATGATAATGAGCTCGGCAATCCGACACATATTTATTCTCTTGGAACACGTTTGCAAGATTTTTAGGGTACCGTAGCAACGATTCGGAAAATCTTTATTTCCTCGGACCCTTTGGATTGGTTCCGCGCACGCCTTATTTATTAATGCTCTTCCGTTTTATGATCGACTTGGGATTTTTATTTCTTTATTGGATAGGTAAAATTTATTCGCTTGGGAATAATATTCGGTTATGATTTTTTATAATTGCCTATTTCGATAGCTTAAAAAAGTATATTATTACTTGATTATCTAATATCAAAGGTGCTTTTTTCTACTTGAGTGGGATCGAAACATCAGCTCCATTTTTACTAGACACCCCTGTCCCTCAATATAACATCACTTAATCCTCACTTATATCAATATCTATTAATTACTGTTAATAACGAAGCGAAAACAACATCAATTATTTATCATTGAATTAGTACAAGACCTACCTACCTACATTTTTCCAATTGCAGATACATAATTATTGAAACTGCCCGTAAACTTTAGAAGCATAACTTCTTGCAAGTCTCCATAATTTATTGTGGTGTTTCTCTGTCTTAGGTGCCAGGGGCACGCCCGGGTTACCCGGACCTCCAGCTTTGCCTACAAGTACAGCTCTTGCGGAAAATTTTGTGCTAACTGACATTTCACGTACGGGTAAGCATACTTTAAAATATATATACATACATTATTCAGGTTTCGAATGTGTAATGTTTGATTTGCTTAGTAAGGACACAGTATGGAATGAAACCAATTGATTTGACAGGTTGTTGTCATTGAGATGATGGACGCAAGCAAAGCCACGGGCGGAAGCTTGTCTAATATAAACTGCACAAAATTCTCATTATTCCTGCTTATCAGTTATAAATGTTTACTGCTAATCAGATAACAGTAACTTATAATTAGCAACTAATTCAAAGAAAATTTCAGCGCATGAGCCAAAATACAGCACAAACTAATACGCTTATTGGATTAGATGATCATTATCGAAAGCTTACTCATTAGTGGTGTGTTATCAATATAGACATTATTAACATTAATTATTTTGGTACATCATTGATTCATAATTATAATTTAGTACGTTACTAAATTATGATCATACTAAATTACTTGTATTCTGTGTGTTTCATGGTTCATAAATTACATTAGCATTTGTCTTTTGAAACTCAAGAGCAGCTGTTCACTATTGTTAGGATTTGTCAAATGTGTTTGCGGATTATATTTATTCACACTTTCATTACGTAAGTATTTCGTATTTTTTTTTCAGACTGCTTAAAAACTCCTTTACCAGAGTTAGTCACTAGCTCATACCAAAGACGATTAATATCTAGAAGACAGACAAAGGCCATACACAAAATCGTAACCCTAAAAAATAGCCTGAAAGCTCTAAAACATCAATTTTATCCAAGAAATTTCAATTACTTTCTAGTTAAAAATGTTTAAATATTGAATATTGTTGCTACCTACTACTAAGTATTGAAATTTCTTGGATAAAATTGATGTTTTAAAGTTTTCAGGCTATCTGGTACTGCGGGATCGGGTTACGATTTTGTGTATGGCCTTTGTCTGTCTTCTAGATATTAATCGTCTTTGCTCATACCAACATAAATACAGAATAATAATAATTCATATAAAAAGCGTGTAAGCTAGTTTTAGCACATAGGTAGGGAAATTTTCATTTAGTCATATCACGTTTCCTTCACCACAACTGACAATACACTGCCAGTATTGTTGACTAGGACAATACGGTCTGGTTTTGCGTGAAAATATTTTCAATAGCCTTCAATAAACAGGGTGTTGTATTTCAGAAGCGGCCTTATTGAAAGGTATAAAAGGAGACCGCGGGGATCAGGGTGAAAAGGTGATTATGTAATTAGCAATAACTATGTTTATTTTTTATTTTATAGTGTTATAAAAACACAGTAATTTTTTCATTGAAAATTAATAACTTTATTTTTTATTTCTGCCGGGTTTCGACCCCGAATTAATACAACGACCCTTCTCAAGGTGCTTCACCAATTTTAATTCAGCTACTGAAGCCCTATGACGTCAGAATGAAATTTTTGACGTATTCTTTAGTATGTTTCGTGACGTATTATAAGAATTATAACTAAAGAATACGTCATAAAACGCGTCATACGTCATATAACCGTAAAATATCCCACTAACATTATAAACACAAAAGTTTGTATGGATGTGTGGTTGTATTGATGTCTGTTGCTCTTTCACGCAAAAACTTCTCAACGAATTTGGCTGAAACTTGAAATAGACAATAGTGTGTGACCCAGAAAAACACATGAAAGAAAGAAAAATCATTTATTCTTGTAGGACCTCAAGGATCACTTAAGTTTCGTTTCACATGCTAGGTGATTCTAATGCCTGTTCCAACGCGACTCCCTACACATAGGCTACTTTTTATCCAGGTGGGTACCGCGCGAGCGAAGCTGCGGGCGAGTAAACTGGTATAATACAATTAGACGTGATAAATTATAATTTATTTTCCACTTATCACCAGACCAGAATAAATAGTTTAGGCCGTAGTCTTGTTAGCTTTACTTGTCTATTAAATCTTTCTGTATTATTGTCTAAACAGAATTCAATGGGGTCTGATTGATTGCCCTGTTTACTGTGCGTAGGTTTGTGTATATAATATACATGATTTACCTGAAGCGTTGCTATTGATTTATAAACAAGGTCAGGTTGGCTAGAGACAAAGTTTAATAATTTATTAACTTTTCTGTCTGCGGTTTTATCTATAAAGCGTTTATTAATATTATGTTCCCGTACCTATTGATATATTTTTTGCTAGACCTATCTAAAAGGTGCTTGATTCAATGATAGAAATTAAAAATATTATATCCTTGGACATAGCACACAGAATAATTTTAAGAATCTTGTTTTAATTTGAACTAGTAAAAGTTAATTAAGAAAGAGGAAATAAGAAGCATTTAGATTTTTTTTGTGTAAAGGAAGAAGCTGTAAAAGAATTTCTTTAAATTTAGCGCAAAAGTCATAAGTAACTTTTTCTTCCACACCTCACCAAGATAATATTTTAACATTCGTTTTATACCTAATGTACTTGCAAACTTGATTTTTAGAATACTATTCAAGACATTATCACATTTCCAAAGTAATGAGGTTTAGTTTGACAATAGACTATTCGTTCGTTATTAAGTCTCCCCGCGACCACGGCTGGTGCAACCCAGTCGAACGTCGGAAAAAAATTAAATAAAGATAAATAGCGATAAATACCCGTAAATATTTGTATCATGTATACGTTCGTTACCCAGGGAGAAAAAGGCGGTCGAGGATTAGACGGACCTCAAGGCTTCCCAGGCAATGATGGAAAGCCAGGCGAGCGAGGGGACATCGGCCCATCTGGGCTACCTGGGACACAGGGGCCAGAGGGCCTGAACGGACCGAAAGGTGATAGGGGGGACCCTGGTCCGCCCGGACCTGTGGCAGTGACGAGAGACGAAGCTCTGCTGTTGACTAAGGTAAATTTCAAACCATATAAGTAATGCATTTATTACCATTCAGCCACTTTTGACGACCTCTGTGGCACAGTGGGCGACAGCCCGCCTGAGACGCAGAGGTAGCGGGTTCGATCCTCGCTACGGGACAAATGTTTGTATGGTCTGCAAATATTTTTTTTGTGTCTGGTTGTTTTCTATGTATAATTATGTATGTATTTACAAACAAAAATGTATCTATGTAGTATATCAGTCATCTGGTTACCATAACACAAGCATTAAAAGGCTTAGCTTGGGACTAGATGAAACGCTGTGTGAAATGTCCAGGGATATTTATTTATATAATTATTTATGTTAACTCAAGTACAAGTACGAGTCGATACAATAATCACCAAACTTTTAAAAAATACATGTTTTGTATTAGCTATAAACCTTTTACATAATATACTCTATAATATTGTCATATCATAGACTTTTTATATTAAATCTTTAAATAATAGTAAAATAAAAAAAATCTTAATAACAGTAGTATTACTAGTAAGTAGTAAGTACTTAAATTTAGGATTCTAATGCCCTAATACAATGCTACTTGTATTGTGCCTAACTCTGACATTACTTGACATTATTTTATCGCAAGAAAAACGTTTTACTATCAAGAGAGCTATCATTAAATAAATATAGATGACGTAAATCCTACTAATATTAATTTATATAAATATTAAATGTAATTATAAATTAGGTACCTACCTACATACTCGTAACATACACAAAGGCAAAAACTGCTTTATGTAATACTTATTTTTGTAAAATAACAATGTGTATAAACCCTTGGTATAAGAATGCTTAAAAAATGAGATTCCAGTGCCTTGTTTCATCAAAGATTAAATCCGTTTTCCTTATACAAAGACCATTTCATTTGTTTGAGAGATGCTAAAGAACGCCAAACATAATGCTCGGAAAAAGCTTGTGTACCATTATCTTGCTGGTCAAGACTCTTGTGACAGAAGTACTTTATTTCTGAAATTTTATGTTTACCTACTCGACCCTCTTATTCATGAAATCTGGGTATAAGAGAACCGATTTTTATTTACCTTTGATCATATCATAAAACCACAATTTGAATCCAATTAAGATAACCATCGAATCTTTATGTGTAACAGGGTGACAAAGGAGAGTCGGGTCCCCGCGGCAAGAGGGGTCACCCAGGCCCGCCGGGTCCGAGAGGCCCCCCTGGTCTTCCCGGACCCCCTGGAACCCCGGGCACAAACGGACCTTCCGGCGATATCGGATTACCAGGATGGACGGTATGATAAACAATGTTCTTAAAGGATTTTGGGGAAACAATGAGTTTTTCGTGCTCGAGTGACGACCGCTTTGTGCTTTGTGTTGGAATTTAAAGCTTTAATGTTGTTTTCGGAAAGTAGGTTTTGGATTAGACTTAAAAAATCTAAGTTTTTGTCGTATGGATCGTCATGAACTCATTTCTAAATGTTTTATCAAATTTTATCAAAGAGATGAAAAGTGGTGGTTCTTGAAAGTGATTATCATCTTTCAGATATTATTATTCTGAATGTATTTACTAGTAAAAAAGAAAAAAACGCACAGATTCTTTGAAGTACAAAAAAGACACATTTTATAAGCAAAAACTAAAAATACTTGAATTAAAAAAATACCTTTTATTTGACAACTGTGTGAAGGATACAATGTTCGAAATAACCTTAACATGAAATTATAATTCAGATTAGTATTTTACAACAGTCTTTAAATACATTTTAAAATGCATTGTGTAGTATTTCAGTATTATAATAGTACCTATAAGAGTTACGCTCATACAAGAGTAAACCTAAGCTTTTTCGAAGTAACATAATTATCGTAAAGCTTGCTTCAAAGGCGCAAAACGAAGTTAAATTCGCATCGACATTGACATATTCTAATCCAATAATCTGCCTGTAGTTTCCGTTTTCACAATCATGAAATTACACAAACAGTACCTTGTCTAAGCTTTTGAACAGTAATGCAGTGTAAATATTTCAAATCATGTGTGATCCAATTGCATTGTTAGCAACCTGCTTGCTCATTGTTAATACGATACATAGAATAATGTAATCAAAACTTAATTAGAGTAATCGTATAAAACGATACTGAGCACGTAGCTGTTGTTAACATACCAGTCTCAAACATTTTCTCAATTTATAAATATAACAAAGCATTTTTCTTAAATATATTGTACAGAAGAATGCAATAATTTACAAGCCAGTGGAATTAGAAGTATTTTACTGTGATCTTTATCGGAAAATGTAAAATAATGTGGAAATATTTTCTACACAATACCTTAGCATCGTTATTGAAAAATATATATTTCTCCTGTAAAAAATATCTGACTATTGAAAAATTGAGCGTACATCCGCACTCAGAGACATTTAATGTTCATTAAATCGTTCCTTAGTAAAGATTTTGTAGGAATGGTTTAATGAACGTGCGGCTGTTAGTCTTATGAAACGCCTGACTATAAATAATATAAATAAAAAAGGACCCGGATTAGTGCCTTGACTTTCGATCCAAAGGTCGTTAGTTTAAATCCGGTCGTGCGGTTATAGATTGTTTACTGTGAAAAATCATGATCACATATTTCTTTTTATTTCTGTATTTACGTTACACGAATACGATGGCTACAGGCTCTTTTTTGTCAATTTTATGTCAAATGAAAAAAGGTGACAAAAGATTTAGGAGCAGCTTTAGCTATAGTACGCTCATAACAAAAAAAACACTTTAACATTATTATGATAAATAGAAAAATATCTTTATTTTATAGGCCTGGCATTACGCCATTTAACTTAACAATAGCTTAAACAGCTAATGTACTACCATTAAATAAGAATAACAAAATCAAACTATCCCCTAAAACTTTGCTAAACCGACAGATTTCTTATTAAAAAGACCGTCTATAAACCTCAAAGAGTAACTTCACTATCTACTCCATAAAACCTCAAGGTTTTGACTTGACTTAGGCGTTGTCCCATCTAGGCTCACAGTGAGTGGCTGACTCCCTATACTTTTTTGCGCGTACTCTACGCAGTTTGCGGCTTTTCGCTTGCAGATACATTCAGTGAGCGGCAGCGGAGTCGCAGCGAACGATGCTCGCAGCTCGCTACGAGACGCTTAGAGTCAGTCATCGAAGAGTCAGCTGCTCACTGTGTGTATAACGGGGACAACGCCCTTTTCTCATAAAAATGCAGGAAATATTATTCCAATAATAAATTTCAGGGTCCGCCGGGAGC
Source organism: Xanthorhoe designata (assembly GCA_963582015.1). Classification (NCBI taxonomy): domain Eukaryota; kingdom Metazoa; phylum Arthropoda; class Insecta; order Lepidoptera; family Geometridae; genus Xanthorhoe; species Xanthorhoe designata. The sequence continues at coordinate 4,040,903 of OY757045.1, forward strand.
GGCGGGCACTCCGGGGCCCCAGGGACAGAAAGGTGAAAAAGGCGATCCTGGCCTTGGAGCTCTCGACCTGGACAAGGTAATTTCGATACTTATGTTACGTTAAATTCTGAATCGTATCAAGGAGAAATACAGCGTAAAACATTTTAAAGTGTAAGTTTTTGGTGATTGCAGGTAGATATGTCATTTCTCGATTGGGGTGCAATAAAAAAGTTCGTACGAGCAAGTGGCCAACTCTGGTGCAATTGGAAATAAATAATGTTCTAAAATCATAGAGGTAGTATTAAAGAGTCACAATCTAATAGCTGACAACACTAAAAAAATGTGCGTGCAAATTCAATGCTCTACAATGACATTTGATATTTGAATGTAGACGTTATGTCGTTTGTTTTAACGTTCAATGTCGCTTGTACGCAAAAAAGAAAAACTCTGCGCACTACGTAGCGTTTACATTTTATTTGTCTGATTGTGGCTCTATTATACTACCTCGATGTCTAAAATCGCTTTTATTTATTTTGAATGCTATGTGTACCAAATGATAATAGTAACAACGTCTCTAATAGTTAATACAATCTGCAATTTTTATGTAACCTAGCATTTTAGTATCAGTGCGTATTAAATAATATCAAAGCTAGGCACCACTTATTTGGACATAAATCAGGTGTATTCTACAACGATAAACACGGTTTATGTATTATGTATACTAATGTAGAGGCATAAAGGCACGTGTAATTATGTCTGTATTATTGTAGGACAACGTCGTGTTATGGTTCACCTACACAATGGTTGTCTTGTAGACTAATGTTTGTCGGTCACGTTGCTTCCGTACGTAAACATAAATATATTTTTTGTACGCAGCTAGAAACAGTGAATGTTATCTCTTTATCCTCGAAGTAAATAATTATCACTACATAGTATAAAACAAAGTCGCTTTCTCTGTCTCTATATCCCTATGTTATGCTTAAATCTTAACGTAACGGATTTTGATGCGGTTTTTTTAATAGATAGAGTAATTAAAGAGGAAGGTTTATATGTATAATAAGGCTACTTTTAACTACCGCGGGTAACACCACGGGGCGCAGCATAAAAATCCGGACAATCTACACAGCGTCATTTAGTGCATTTAGTCCCAACTGAATAGATTACTGATAAAGTGTACATTTTATTTAATGTAAACAACTACATTTACAGAAATAAAAATACCCAAATAAATGTCTGCAGAACACACAAACATTTGTCCCGCGGCGGGAATAGAACCCGCAACACAATTGTGTATTCATGAGTGTTTTCAGCAAAAAAGTCCAATTAAAACACAAACTATTCTTCAAAGAGATAAGTCTAAAATGCATGCCTACAAAATAGCCAGGCAACATAGAAAACAGTGAACTCTTTATAAACGTAGACAAAGATACAAGGAACAAAAAGATAGAAGATACACGATAAACACAGGAGCTCCTTACAAAGCGGGTTAATTAAGCGCTCGACTAGCCATAGTTAAACAAACACCGGGCACAGATAGGTACAGTCACACTCAAAAGCTTGTCGACATTGTAGCCTCTGGTTATTAGTGACACGAGTAGCAAGGAGGTTATGTCACTCTGACACAACTACGACCGGTAGAGCTGCACGAGGAGACAGGATACGGTTTGGCATCAGAACAGAATGGATCGGTTTCCATCGTGCAAAAGCATTACGTTTTCAGCGGAGTGCCTGTATAGTATTGTTAACTAGCGTATCGTGCACCTATCCTGATTGATTATTTCAATGAACAATAGCTGTGATCTGAATATAATGTAAACTAGATATTCAACAGTACGTTTTATCACAGATAAAATAATACTATACTAGTTAACTTCTCTGTCAATGTACAAAAATACCCACAAGGCCTCCTAATATTTATCTCATTGGTGGAGTCTCTTTAGGTTTACAAATTAAGTTTATAACAGCAAGTGGCCAACTCTGGTGACAGATTTTGTAGGCCGCCTACTGGCCTCCGTCATGGCTTAACGACTTAACAGTCGGGACAAACAATTTAACCTGCCCTAAGCACGGAAGCACGGAAGCAAAATGTCACTTGCTGTCACCCATCAATTTTTTACAGGTCAGAAAGTCGCTTATCTTCTACTTTTTGATAGATCAAAAATAGACAAGCTACGCTATTTTGAGCTAGCACTTTCGTCTATAACTGTACTTGCAACAAAAGGTATAGAAAATTGTACCTGCTAAGCACGCGTTGCGGTTTGTTCATTAACTATTCTAGTTTAATAAAAACCTGTTACCGTAATGTAGCGTGTCATGGGCATAGTGTAGCGGAGACACAATTTAGGTCACCTAAACGCACTTGTGGTATTTTTAATTTAGCTCTTCCGTGCTAAAGAGGACACTTACAATTGTCGTTCCCGGCTTTAAAGTCGTAAGTCATAGAGGATGCTTTCAGATGGCCTAATTATTTGCCTTAGGTTGTACAGCAAAGGTTGAAAGAGCAATTTTCAGAAAAATAGGCAATAGGTACGTAAAAGTCGGATTTCTTATGAAAAACATGATTCTTAATGGTTAAGGTTGGCTAGTATTTTATTTTGAACGTAATGGGGATTAATGAACTTTTTAGTTCACTAATCCCCGTTACGAGTTCGCATCGCCGTCAACGGGGAATTTATGAACAAAAATCTCTATTTTGATTGTCAACGGGGATTAGTGGAATAAGCCTTAATAAAGTTGATTTACGTAGGAAATACCCGTGATGATATTGATTTATTTAATCGTGAAATTCTTACTACTCACATAAAATCACCCGAACAAAATTTTAATTATGGAAAAGTGCGATGAGTCACGTAGTCAGAAGTATCAAAGGAATACATGAGTGAAAATAAATAATAAGCGGTGATAGAAAAAAATTCGATCTTATAACAGGCTCTGAATCGTAAGATACCTCAAAACTCCATACATTTTAGGTAAAAGGCGAAAAAGGTGACCGCGGCTTCAACGGCACGCCTGGCACCCCAGGAAAAGAGGGTCCACGAGGCCCCCCCGGGCCCCCCGGGAGCCCAGCCAACACAATCCAATACATCCCTGTCCCCGGGGCCCCGGGACCCCCCGGACCGCCCGGCCCCGGGTATGGAAACGAAGTGACAGCCGATACATTGACCGATATCCCAGGGGTACGACGTGAAGGTAAGTTCATTTGCAGTGCTTTTGATATGAGGATAAATTAATGGGATTCTGTGGTCGCTTTGTTGATGTGCTTTGTAATGACTGCCGATTTGTCGGGAATTGATTTCAGTGTGGAATCGGTTGAATTACAATCTCTTATCTGATGACCTCTGTGGCGCAGTGGGCGAAAGCCCGCTTGAGAACCAGAGGTTGCGGGTTCGATCCCCGCTGGGTGTTTTCTATGTATGTATTTACAAAAAAAATATGATCTATGTAGTGTATCAGTCATCTGGTTACCATAACACAAGAATTAAAATTGCTTAGCTCGGGACTAGATGACGCTGTGAGGAATGTCTAATATTAAAAGGATATTATTAAAATCTTCTCCTATTCTTTCTAACTTTGAGTTTCTGTTCGTCAGTTAGGGCAATGCGCGTTTAAACCACTATTTACATTTAGGCTGAAGCTATTGATAATTTCCTTTTTTATCCAGGAAAACAACGTGATCCAATGGCAATTCTGAGAAACCTTAATCAGCTGGTGCAATACAGACAAGAGCTTTACGGTAAGCATAAACATCTTTACTGCTTCTCAGCTACTACGTATAAAGGTAATAACGTAAATTTTACTTCTCTAGGCTATAGAGACCCATTAGACCCACTCGGCGAAAACGCCGACTTTGATGATGACGAAGATGGAAGAGCAATCGTTGGCACGATTTTATTCAAGACCACGGAATCATTACTACGGGTAAGTGCATTCTGTATGTTTTTATGAAGGGATTCTATGCTCCACTTATTTTATTATGAACTATTTTTTTTCTTTTGGTTTGATTCGATTTATCAGATGACTGTTACTGTTGCTCAAACTTTTTTTTGTGATTACGATAATAAATGATAATTTTACATCCTTATTGGCCTATACATATGAGTTAAATTACTTAGGTCTTTTGCAAACTCATATTTCATAACGAGTGTTTGACGACATCAAAGCCCAAATTACGCCACAAGAGTGTTTCAGACTATCCTGAACCTTGTAACTTAAGTAAAACTATCTCTCAAAGCAATTTCGGCTTTATTGTACAAGTAATTACATTGTTGATTATGTCCCGCAGCTCGGCACTAACAGTCCACTAGGCACACTGGCGTACGTTATACAGGAGCAAGCGCTACTTGTGAGGGTCAACAATGGCTGGCAATATGTGGCGGTAAGTGAAACTATTTCCTACGAACCTCATTTCACTCACAAAGAATGAAACCACTATGTAACGGTATAAATAGATAACAGATTAATATTTATAAATAAAAAAAGCCATTTTAGTAAGAATCTTTAAGTTTACGGCTTCGACGGGATTCGAACCCACGAGAAGGCCGGCTACAGGGCAAAAACTCAAAAATCAAAATGTATTTTATTAGAACGATCGTTTACTTAGTGTTTTACGTCCTTAAAACTAGAGGATTCTACTGCCTTTATTTCTAATGTTTAATTATTTATTGTACCTATCTGAGTATAAGGTTCTCCCCATGCACATGAAATCATGCGATTTTTTTTATTTTTTTTCTCATAATTATGAGGTCTTATTTATTTATTTTTTATTTAGCTGTATAGTTCAGCTGTAATTTTTGCTTAAAATAATAAATTCATGAGCTTTTTTAAATCCAGTTCATATCTAATCTAATCTAAATATCTCACTGGATTCCACTACTGCGCAGAGGCCTCTCTTCCTTTTTCTGGGTAGCTCCAAATAACTTGAAAAATAAGGAAGAAATCGATGAAAAATAATGGTGATTTCAGACTATAAAAGATTTCATAGCGAATTGGGAATAGCCTCTTTATAACCGCTTGAGTTATTTAAATTGAAAGAAAATTCTTGAAAAAAAACAACAAAACTGTCTCCTATTTCGAAAGTAGCAAAGTCAAATTTTCCATTTCGCTTTAACTTTAAGCTTCAACATCTTGCGATAGAATTTGAAAAGTGTGCCAAGCTGAATAATTTGTAAATTCGTGTGTTAAAGGAATAAAATTGTTTGGAGAAAATTGTATCTTAATCTCTTAGTAGTAAAGTCCATTTGAAATTTCAAATCGCTGAATCTAGACCATCTTAGGATGAAAAGACTGCTGAATAGCATGAATAATAAAGGACTGTTTGCAAAAATGGATTTCAGATTAATATTAATGAATCAAAGAGTTTTTTGAGATATCTTGTGAAAAACTCACCAACTAACTTTTTCAACAAAAAACTGCCTAAAGATGTTTATCACAGGAACTTGGGGCCTTCCTTTTGTAACAAGTTTGATATTATAATTTCGTTATCTTTATTGCACATTCTTTACATCACTAAGAAAGAGATGGAAATACATTTGTCAGTTATCGTAAAGCGTAGTAGGCGTTTTGAAATGCGTGCTTCGATAACGCGTGTCGTAAGAAACAAAAGGACCAATTATATCTTTACACATTGAATTTGAGCCGAAGCGCGTCGTTGTGTATGGATGTAAGTACCTTTTGTTTTTAGTGCGCAAGGGCTATCAGCAAGCAGCGACCGTACACACTATCTACCTCGCGTTTGTAAAACACGCTGCAAACTAGCAGGTGACGCGCTGCACAAAAACGCGCAGTGACTGCTCGTTCTAAAAACGTTGTGCGCATATGCTTCTAGTCCTTATACCGATGACCAAAAATTATTTGATGAAAGCTTTTGTTCACAGATGGGATCTTTACTAGCGATACATACAGCACCATCTAGCGGGCCAACTAGAACACCTCTGCAGAACATTCTGGAAACATCAAGTTTGGTTCACCATAAGAATCCGGCGGTGGAGGGACCCGTGGTATGTTATTTTTTTATTGGAACTGATGTATGTTTTATATTAAGTAGTTGTAGTTATAGTGTTTTTTTTATTATTAAATATTTTCTACGTTTCATCAGATCAGGATTGATACCGTCTAAAAAGTAAACAAAACATTTGTAATGAGTCATTTTTTGAATATAAAATGTTAACGACAAAATTTTACCGGCTGCGCCAGTTAAGACTATTTCATCATTATGATTCGCTGCTTGAAACTTTTGCCTTGATTAACTTTAACGACTGTTTGTCTAAGAGCAGAACCAGCAATTAACGTAACTGCAACCCATCGCAACGTATGCAGTAAGCAGGTCCAATTACTGAACTTGCTGTGTTAACAAATGCGACTAATTTTTGCACCGTTTGTTAAGTTAAGGTGACACATTTTCAGAGTCTATTTTTTTTACTCAGCGTTGTTATGACATAAAAACAACTATAGAAGGGGCTATGTTAACTGGTTGTATGTAGGTGTCATTGGTATCAAGTATTTAGCAAAATAATACGCATATTGCATGTAACATTTGTTTTAATCATTTAATTGATATAAAATTGGCTAAGATGGATTTTCTTATGTAATTGTATTATGACTATAGAGGATGTTATACGACTTGAAAAATTTCCTTCAAAATCAATAATTGCTTAAATGCATCTATTATGACTGTATTTGTTTAACCTATCTAACTCACACCATACGTCATGACAAGACGAGTTGATGATAAATGGATCTAAAATTCAACACCAGAAACGTAAAACAACCTAGGTTGATATAAATTGGTAGCCATTAAAGATAAAGTTTAAACGGTATTCAAAATATCTTCCTTCTAAATAAATTTAGAGTAAGTGAAAGCTTGTTACGAAAAAACAATTTTGAATCTGTTTGTAAAAACTCAATCGTCAGAAACACGCCACCTTTTTTGACATTATCAAAATGAAATTTGTTTTTTCCTAGTTTTTCGCAGTTCTTTGAAAGCTTGATAAGTGATTTGTGTGAAACTGAATCTTTCCTTTACCAGTAAATATCAAAAAAGGGTTACCGCCGCGGGGCATGACAAAGTCAATATCCCTTTTGTTTTGTTCAATATTTGCGGTATCCTTTGAAAGTTTTGTTTTATTTTTCTTATGTGAAATTTTAATCTGATATATTGACTCAGATTCGGTATCTGATGAAACATTTTCACAAAAAATAAAGATAGGATAACGAACGGAAGCGAGGGCGTAGTTAAGTTAGTAGTAACTAAACATAATCACTATATTTATTCGATTATAGATTTTTATATCGTGATATTTATGTAGGTATATGTTTTGCTTTGTTAGTAATTGCGACCTAAAAACTCCGTGACCAGAGTTGGGCACTTGCTCATACGAACTTACTTACTTTAGTAATTTTATTATATTTTTTTCATAGCTCCGTCTAGCGGCACTGAACGAGCCACACACAGGAGATATGCATGGCGTGAGCAGTTTAAACTACGAGTGCCGGCGGCAAGCGCAAAGAGCTAACATGGATGGTACCTTCCGAGCTTTTATATCCTCCAGGTAAGAAACTATTTACTAGCTCAGGATTTAGAAAGGTTCAGGATTTATAAAATATTTATGTCTGTACTGCACTTTCTTGGAAATCTCGGCTAAGAAGTAACTTCGTATGAGTGAAAAATCTCGCGTGCATAGTTTAGAGATTAATCTCTATATATAATGAGTATCAACTATATTCAGAATAATAAAAATATGCTGTACAATTTTAATATTTTTGCAAAAAAATTTACTGCAGCAAAGAGTATTATTTTTTCATAGTTGGTAATGTTTCAGTTTCAATTCTAATAATCAGATGAAAGAGAGCTTATTTTTATTTGAATTTACTGCAAAGTAGTATCAGTTCTTTTTATAAATAAATAAACAAATAAATATTCTTGGACATTTCACACGGCGTCATCTAGTCCCAAGCTAAGCAATTTAATGCTTGTGTTATGGTAACCAGATGACTGATAAACTACATAGATACATTTTTTTTTGTTAATACATAAATATTATACATAGAAAACACCCAGACTCGAAACAAATATTTGCAGAACATGCAAACATTTGTCCCGCAGTGGGGATCGAACCCGCAACCTCTGCGTCTCAGGCGGGCTTTCGCCCACTGCGCCACAGAGGTCTTATCTTTGTTTATTATTACAACAATATAATTTTAAAAACAAAAGAACACACACAGATAAGATAATATACAAAATAAGGGTCCACAATTGACGGAATAATCGGTGAACATAAACAATTGAACATACATAAAAACATATAAATATAATAATTAAAATATACGTGCAGTGGAACAGAGAACCTCCTCCGTTTTTTAAATCGTTTAAAAATAAAGTAAATGTCCGAATTGCATAAATAAAAATATGACATCTTTCTTCCTTTCTTCCATCAGGATCCAAACAATAGACTCAATCGTCAGCTGGGTGGACCGAGAGATTCCGGTGGTGAACACAAGAGGAGAGGTGATCTTCAACTCCTGGGGAGAGATGTTCGATGGATCTGGTGCTCTATTTGCACACGCACCGAGGATATACAGCTTCAGTGGTCAGAATGTACTCACTGATCCTGCTTGGTAAGTACTTTATCATCCTCATCTTTTAAAAACCTCACGTGAAACTCTTTACCTTTTTTATTACTATAGGTTAAATGAAATTGCCGTTTCGTTTATTAGATAATTATAGATGAAACAATATAATAATAAAACATACCTAATTTATAATGTATAGGAATTGACATTCGATTAAGAAAAATCTTGTGAACTAAAATTTTTAAACAAAGGATTAGCTTTGAGAGACAGAATATAAATTAATCGTTTGATAAGGCTACGGGCTCATAAATCATATTAAGTATATTAAAAGTACCCTAAACCGGCGAGCTTGTATGAATGTGATGAAAGTAAAAGAGGCAAAAGAGTACCTAGTGTCAGGATCGTAGCAAGTGGAAATCCATGGTCTCTGCCTACCTCTTAGGGAAATACGCGTGATTATGTATGTTTGTTAAATGTTAATCCTTTGATCCGATCCTGATCCTTCTGATCCTTTGATTCAAATCACAGAAAACAGCCAGTTTTATATAGTCAGAAATCCCGGTAAATAATATCGAATTACTGCGAAAATACCGAAAACCTCGGAAATATTACAAAAGCAAAAGACCGCCATCAAACATAATATTTGTTTTTGATCATGACAGCTTCGCCTGAAACTTGAAAGGGTAATTTTACATTACAAAATATTTACATCGAAATACTCGTTATTGTGAATTCATAATCAAGTTCTGTTATAAACAGAGAAGTGTAACAAGATTAAACTTTATTAATTGTCCCTTCGAGCTGTTGTTGCTATAAGGCTTAGTATCATTAAAGATCTTGTTTCTTGTAAAACGATGAGCATATTTTGATAGCCGTAAAAATAAGTTTCCTATAAAATTTATAAATTACTGTATTCTCATGTTACTTTGGAGAAAAGTTAGGTGAAGGCATTCCAAAAAGAGCTTGTGAAAATAATGACAGCGAATGAAATAGCAAATAAAAATCTATGGCTACCATTAAACCCCAAAAAGGTGTGTTAATAAGGTACAAAAAATCCAACAGCCAATCATAATGGCATATCGCCTATTGGTGTAAAAAACCATGGATTTTCACGAATTTGCTACTATTCTGCTATATCTGTTTCACTTCATTCACTTTTACATTGTATTAATAATTCAGCTGTTTACACTTAACTTTAATTTGGATGTTTTGAAACTCTTAACCTAAAAATAATACTTACCTTGACAATTTACGACGCCCTTCTTTCTGACAAAAACAAAAATCTTCGACCTGCAACTCAAAAATCGATTTCGGCAATAAACTAAAAACCTGGCTTATTTTAAACGTTTATTACGATCTGGAAGAATTCTATAGTGATGAATGTAAATGAATGTTTAAGTTTTAGTTTGCAAGTACTTTTAATGTTGTACCTCCGAAAAGGGCAAACTGTTTGTACTTATCAAAAACAAACCTACCATCCTTGTACTTAACTTCTACAGTTTTACAATGAAAATGTATCTTATCTTAAAAGTCACACAATTTATCCAGGCCAACAAAAGCAGTATGGCATGGAGCTAATCCGAATGGAGAGCCGGCAATGGACGCGTATTGCGACGCTTGGCACAGCAGTAGCCCGGACAAATTCGGTCTAGCCTCCTCACTTCGCTCCAACAAGCTGCTAGACCAAGAAACGTGAGTGATTCATTGGTTTTTAAAGTATTTGTTCGTTTAAGAATGCATTGTGTAAATTCAAATAATAATAAACTAGCTGCGCCCTGCGGTGTTACCCGCGTGAATAGTTCAAGTTCTAGAATACCGAGATCAAAAGTAGCATCTTTTTTAATACAGGATATAAACAGTTCTGGTGCAAAATTTTATTTAAATTCGTCCAGCCGTTTGAGCTTGAAAGAGAAACAAAAATACACACAAACTTTCACATTTACAATATAAGTGTGTTTATTTTATATACTTGTAGATACTAGACTGTGATGTTTTTTTTTAATTGAGAAAATTTTTTGATGATTAAAAATGTTTTTGTTTGATGTTTGTTCATCTTCTATTTTTAACCCTAAAAGTTTTTAAAAGTTTTATAACACTGTTTCTTTGCTATCAGGTATTCCTGCAGCAGTAAGCTGATTGTTTTGTGCGTGGAAGCAACGCCTGTCGATACTGTTAGAAGAAAAAAACGATCCAAGTAAGTATTTTTACTTTCTAGCCCTCTTGACATTTTATTTCTAGTTATTGCGATAATTATCTTAAAAGTATGTTTGTCCTCTGTGCTAATACTGTCTAATATCTCTGTGGCGCAGTGGACAAATGCCCGCTTGAGATGCAAAAGATTGCAGGTTAGACCCCCGCCGCGTAACAAATGTTTGTATGATCTGCAAATATTTGTCTTGATTCTGGGTGTTTGCTAGTTGTATGTTAAAAAAAATGTATATAAGTAGTATATCAGTCTACTGTTTAACATAACACAAGCATTAAGTTGCTTGTGTTATGTTATGTTGCTTGAAACTAAATGACAAAAAAAATGCCTAAGGATATTTTTTTAACCTAGTTACTATTGATTACATTTTTTGTTTATAAGTTTGTTTACAAATTTTCTACAGGTATCGAGCAGAAGATAACCCGAAAATTTTAAAGGACATCGAACAGCAAAACGATACTAGGAAGTTATAGACAATTCTATATAAATAAGAAAACAAAGACTGTACATAATTTGTAGATAACATTTCGTAAAGCAATGATTCCGGTGGAACATATCGACAATATCTCTACAAATAAAAAACTAGTACATTTCGAGATTTTTTCCAACAACTTTCAGATCTGTAGGCTATTATAAAAAATAATTTAAAGCACAAAACCATTGCTATTTTCCATTTTATGGATGTTTATTAGAAAATAAACCCTAACTTATATGTTTAGAAAAATTGATAAATTTTCTTTATTCTTCTATTTTTTAACCTTTATTAGGGTTCATTATTTGAGATCTAGGTTTCTGAATTGAGTACATAGCTGATGTTGGTATGCCATGAGAGTTTTTAGATGGTTTAAAAACTAAAAAAAGTAGGCTACTAGATTATGCAAACTTATTCCTTACTATTATAATAAAAGCAATAATAAGCCATGGAAGGCACCCAAGGTTTTAAATTTTTTCTCCTAGATTTTCTACTGTTGAATGTAAGTGAATACTATACCAGGAAATTGTATTATAATGCAAAAGTTACAACCAACTAGACGTAAAATAGCCATGTTTAAAACAGTCGAGTATAAATTTAATTTGCAATGTTGGAAAAAATCTCATTAAATCAGTAGTTTGTAAATACGCCGCTTTCTTCATATTGGATTGTAAATATTTACAGAATAAAATGTATAATAATAATAATAATGAAAATTGACTGTTGCATTCTATTTATAATTGTAAGATTTTTTTTATCTATGGCTAAAGAGTGAATGATTATGACTGATTAAAAATTTTGTTAACATTTGTTTTGGGTAATGAAAAGGATTGTAAATAATTAAGTTCACTACTTTGCTTATAATTACTTAAAAATCTATTAAAAATTGTTAATTTGAGTGTGATTCACGTGTGAATTGTAGCAAGTATGATGTGATTAGAGTAGGTATGTTTAATATTGTATTTATTGATGTAAATAAATATATAGAGGTTTTTCTGACGCTGCAAATATCGTCAAAAACTCTTAAATTTTCAATGTAAAACAATCTAAATGTCAATTTGTTTAAATAAAAATATTGTTTTCCAAAGCATCGTGTCAAGTTGAAACTAATTGTAATTATTTTCATTGTTATGATGAGCGATAGGTAAATTTTATTGTACTCGATGGTACAGATCGTTTTGAAAATAAAGATTTTTTATATAAAAAAATGTTTCTTTTACACCTATTTTTTTTTGTATTTCGTCTATTCCTACGGTGTTGCCATTAATTAAAAAAAATATGAGTTCTAGTTAAATGATTCGTTATTATTATAATTTATCTGCCCTTATCCTACTAATAATATTAGTGAGGTATAGTTTAGTCACACAATGTCTTATTTCTCCATTTTCTTCTATTAAGTACTTATCTTAGCACTCACTTTCTTCACATCAATATCCAATCCATATTCTACAGCTGCTGTCAAATGTCTATCCACATTCATATTCTTAGCTTGGGACTAGATGACGCTGTGTGTGGAATGTCCAAGGGTATTTATTTATATTTAGTTCATCGCTCGCTGTTTAACTTGAGGATAGGCTTATGATTTAAAAGTAATTTTGGAAATTGAGTTCACACCTTTATATTCGCATTGTAATTCCTAATAACTTTATAGAGGTCATGCATTATAAATGTGAGTCGCGTCATCTTTTATTACGAAAAGTTTTCATATTAATTAAAAATATAAAAGGCAAGTCACTGTTGGGCAATCTATTAAAATGAGGTCGCCGCAGCCTAGTTTGTCATTTGAGTGTGGTATTCTTGGCCAGAAAAATAAGCTGTTAAATTTCATAGTCATTACATTAATGGAACGGAAAACCCATTCAGTTAAAATAAAAGAAGGTTGTAAAAGTTGTTACTCTATTTGCTCGCAAGCACACGGAGTTTAACTGATTTGTTTTAAAATAAAAAATAATCGTTAATTTTACCCGCCTTCTCTCTTTGGCGTCTGATCGTATCGTACTATTGATAGCCAATAGCTTTCAAATCATCTAATAAGAAAAACTATCAGTCCAGCTTGTAGAAATTAGCGCGCTTCAACAAACTCTTTAGTTTATTATATTTAGTGTTTGTATATTTACGATTGTTCCCCTGGAAAGGTTGAATAAAAAAATCTTAATAAGTCAGTCCATACAGGGTGAGTTAAACATGAATTAATCAACATAAGCAAAGAACGTGCTTATCCTACTAAAAACATTGCCCCATCCACTCAGAACTGCAACTTATTATCAAATTCATATTTCCATTAAAACACGCTCCGTACCGAAACCTAACACCTTTAAATTACTCGAAATCCCTTTTAATTTAGCGAACGGCACGTTCCTTTTGCCATTTTCATGACCCCTGTTTTATTACATGGATTGTTTTAACACACGGCGGACCCAAAAACTGACAACTTTGACAATGATTTAATGAGCCTAAAATGTATGCGGATTCTTCTAATGTGATAATATCTAAATGTCTGTTTTGTGAATATTTTATATGGACCTTTGTTTTTTGGACTGACGTCATAGGGTTCTGTGGCTGAGTTGGTTAACGCACTTTGGTTTTAGGAGAGTCAGTTTGATCAATGAATTTGTATACTGTCAGAATTAATTTTTAAGAAAAATAAAAGCGATGTAGGCGCTTTTCGCTGCTTTAACCGAGAAATCATCTTACTAGTAGCTAATAGTTTCAGCTTGGCGTACAGGTTAAGAGTGATCGCTTGTATCTACGCAGGTTCTTTCTGCTGTAGCTGTTAACTTATAGTAAGATTTTTTATTTATAATAAAAACGATGAAATGTAGACAAAACAAATCATTATAAGGTCTAAATTGTTTAGTAACTTTAAAGTTAAAGCAGTTTAAGTAACTTGTTCACATGCAACAAAATCTAAACTATTTAAAAATCAACACTTAAACTTTTCGAAAAATGATAAAGTACATTGTATTTATTTATTTATTTATTTTTCTTAAATAAATGGCGGCCATTTTAACTAAACATTAACAAATATTTTACTAATAATCCAACAAACGCTTTTCCTGTTATTCATCTCAAACTCACTCGAATGACTATTATATACATTGGTATTCATCGCTTTCCAATCACATGATAGAAAAATAAACTTTATTAAACCTTTCTAAATTGGCAGGTGTATAAATGAGCTTCTCTTTTGTTTGTATTTTATACAGAAAAACATTTTTACTGTTTACATCCAAAATTATCACACTGTACGATGTGGGATACCAACGTGACGTTTCCCTGTAATTGACTTTCCCTTCTAATTTGTACACATTTGTCCTTTGATAAATTATTGTATCTGGGGCCTTACTCTGGATCAACGAAAACGAAGTTTCGTGACAATTTTCGGGGTCAGCTTATGTTGGTGGATACTGAATTCGTAATAGTTCACCAACATATTTGGAACATATTTGCAACATAATTGTAAGGCCCCTGGCATTGTGATGTAGGTGTTTGAAATGTTTATGTAAGTATAATAGGTACGTATAAATTTTATTAGAGTCGCTTAGTAACAAGGCTTTGTTAACATAACGTACAATAATGTAGATGCTGAAATAACAAACTGAACTTTACTTATTGTAATTACCACGTACTTACTAAAATATCAGACAATGTTTACTGACTATACTTACCCCGAAAATTCTAGATATTTTTATGATACATTTTTATGTACAAGTTTGTGTTCAACTCAATGTTGGATTTTAAATTGTTGGTTCCAATCTCATTTGTGAAAATTTATACTTTTAAATAAATTACATTAGTCGAAACAAAGGAGCCCTTGGGTCTAAATGCAACTTTAAATCAAGGTTACAGAGCACAAGTGGTAGTAGAATTAATACTACCTACTGATTGTTTGAACATAATTTTTTGTTGCTTGATTTTCAACGAAAACAAAAACCAACATATGTAAGATTTTGAGTTAATCACTAAAATAGTGCCTAAAACTTAAAATTAAACAAGTAAATTTAAATGTTCAATTTATCTTTTGTATTTAATGTAGGTAATACCTCCGTACATGCTACTGTTACAGAGACGAGACATAATCCCTAAAGGAATGCATACATTAACTAAATGGTATCATTCATTCTGCATTTCAGAGGGCATACACTTTAATGCAGGAAGAGAACGGAAATTTCTACCTCTCTCACTTAAAGCAATAATACTGAAAGATAGAAGATTTTATGCAGTGCGTTAGCATATTATTACCTATTACTATTACTACTAGCCCACCCTGTCCCATTGTTGGGCAAAGGCCTCTCCCCACTTTCGCCAGTCACGCCGATCCAGTGCCTTCGTCCGCCAATCCCCCTCAAAGGCTTCTAGTTCGTCCCGCCATCTCAACCGTGGTCGGCCGCGCTGCCGGGTCCCTGTGTCAGGGCTCCACGTAGTGGTAATTTTGGCCCACAGATCTTCCGGCATGCGTCAAACATGCCCGGCCATATTATAGCTTATGTTAATAAAGCTAGTAAGTACAGCGTTTATCTATATCTATACTAATATTTTTTATTTTATATTTAACCTATTCTGTCCCACTGCTGGGCAAAGGTCTCCCCGAAACTCTTCCAATCATCTCGATGACGATCTCGCCACCTTCGATGAAGGATGGTGGGACGCAGCTAAAGATCGAGATACTAATATTATAAAGAGGTAAAATTGGTTTGTTTTTATGTTTGGGGTAATCTCCGAAACTACTCATCCGATTTCAAAAATTCTTTCACCGATGTGTAGCATGGGCTTTTCGAAAAAACAAAGGTAATATTTTATATAATATAGGTACACACATATAATATATACACATAAGCAAAACCGCAGGCTAGTAAGCTAGTTAAGAGTAAGAAACTAAAGTAAAACAAGGATTAAGTTATATACTTGAGAACGAAAATCCCGGAAACCATTATAGCCACAGAATACTCATGAGTAACTTTGTATAATGAACTGTATCTGATAGACAGTTAAATGCCTATAAATATATAAATGATACAGCTGTTTATTTAGTTGTTTCAAGTTATTAAATTCATTAGTTTCCAAGTTACGTACTAAATTATTGAGAAGATCCGTTATTGTGAGTGGGCCTGTTTGCTGTGCATCCAGCCAGCAGTAGAATGAATAAAGAATCAGTGGTACTCAATTGCCTTCTTGGATACGACAGAATATAATTCCACCTACACACCTAGATACCTACTTCTTTTATTACTGAAAACTACAAAACCTGCCAGCAATACTTTTTTGAGAGATGTTAATAAATTGCACATTAGTGGCAATTCTGAGTGTCGCAAAAGCTAAACTAAGCTAACTAAAATTATTGCCATCCTTTTTATTCCCATCGCTATGAAAGGGACGGCAAAAATTTTAGTTAGCTTAGTTTAGCTTTTGCGACACTCAGAATTGCCCCCATTATTGGTTTAACATTTTTAGCTATATTATAAGTATTATATGTTACAACTTATTAAAACTAATAAAACACAATAACTGACACGTTCATATGAATGGAATATTTCATTCCACTTTATAATTTGAAAATGTAGTACCATTTTCAAATTATATGTTTTAAGCCTCGGTTAGACGGCGGTCTCACAGTCCAAATAATTATCTGTATA
Source organism: Xanthorhoe designata (assembly GCA_963582015.1). Lineage (NCBI taxonomy): Eukaryota > Metazoa > Arthropoda > Insecta > Lepidoptera > Geometridae > Xanthorhoe > Xanthorhoe designata. The sequence continues at coordinate 4,057,761 of OY757045.1, forward strand.
ACAAAACTCCGCAATTTAGGGAAATAATTTATAAGGCTAGACTAGAGCAATTTACTTAAAATTTCGCATGCAATTATTATAAAAGCATTCGTAGCTGTCAGTTATTTTAAGATAAAAACCTAACCGCATGACACACACTGGACTTAATGCATTCGCATTTTTTCACTAAGGGTTATAGTTTATTTCGTGATAATGGATACTCTCAAACTTTATACAAGAACTCGATGAAAATATCGTAATTATTCCGAAAGAAAAAAAGAGAATGAAAAGAAGGCTATTAACAATCACTTTAGCAGCCAAAAGAGGTGGTTAGTAAAACCACAAAGCACAGCTATAAGTGTTATATGTATAGTATTGATAACACAAATTTAGACCACCTACACAGTACTACCTACACACATCAAAATAGGCAAAGCTTTTAAAATACCACACACAGTCCACAATAATAAGCTAAAAATATTTTGAAAATTAATGCGCGATCTGTTCTCATTACACATTCCACGATTAAATTCCTTCACCCCTCGCCCAAAGTGGAACAGAGGCGTGTTTTCGTCGCGTGCAATGTACTACAGATATGCATTTTTAACAGTGAAAATATGACGTCATAAACGATTGTTTGTGGAAACACAGTCTAGCTTCTGACACTAGTAGAAACCTGAGGCTTTCCCTTTAAAAAGGCGTTGAGCGTTTAAAGACTTGACTTCTTTACTGACTTGAATTACAATATGACATGGTAGTGGCTAAATGCGTGGCACAAGCCGTGCGAAGCCAAAATAAAGAAAAAAAGAAGAAGAAGAAAGATTTTAACAAATACCTTAATATTGTGATTTATTTAAGACGGCCACTGTCCTACTGCAAGTCAAAAGATTCCCGCTGCATTTTTAAATAACATCAAAAAAGACGAATTTTTTCTATGTTACACTGTATGTATTTTTCTAAAGTTTTCCGTACGGACAGACACAGGGTGAAAACTAGTAAGGATATAAGGGCCAGTTTATATTGTCCTAACGAGCATTGTGATGGCCGGGCCGGTCACGTCGCCACAAAACTAACGACCGAACCTACGGGTATCGTCCGAAATGGCGGTATTTTCGGCAAGCGTAGGCCTTGTATAAACATGGAATTACTGGGCAGTAGTTCTGTTATCCTGTTTCTTTGATGTTAGGTGTGAGGGGACTATTCACATTTGTATTTACAGAAAAAATAGTAGAAGACTTTACTGAGACTTTGAAGAGCTTGTACCGTACGTCCATTTTGAATATTCTACTATCTATAAATTTGTTTAATGTGGATAAGGTGACTGTATGGGTAAAATTAGCGCAACCACCAAAATAAAGCTATTACAGAGGTATTAAAAAAAAGATTATGATAGGTTTCACAAACTGAACATTCAGTTTTTTTTAATTCCTTTGATCATCGTAATAAGAAAATAAAATAGGCGGTGGCGCTAGTTTCACACATACAGGCACCTTAAGAAAGAAAGAACATTGATATTTTGATAGGACCTCAAGGATCACCTTCACCTCTGTCTTACATGCTAGGTGATTCTATTGCTTGTTCCAACGCGATTCACTACACCAGGGAAAGAATCAGCCAAGAACCTGGTGGTGTGGGCCTAGCTTTTTTTAAAAAACGATCCCTTAACAATCTTAATAGTCTAGCTTCAGTGGGAAGCCAATCAAACAAAGTAAGGCATGTCAAAGCAAATAAAAGTAATTGTAAAATTAACAAGATATTAACACCTATACAACATTTTGTCTGGCATCCTACACTACACTTGGCCGACTTAAGTCTAATTATTGTTTAGCTTTTTGATTTAGCGTTAGATATTTGACATTATTTCCATATTTCACTATAACTGAAAAATCTTACTAAAACTAAACAGCTCCGACAGGATTCAAACCTGCGTAACCTGCGTACCTGCGTAGATAAAAGCGAATATTTCCATACTTTAAATGACATAAATCTACGCACAGTAAGCTACTACGCCACGGATAAGAGATAGAGTTGGTATAGAAGCTGGCCGTATGACGTTCTTGGTAGATCTAAGTGATATATTTTGATGAGTATTTTAGATCAGATCTTCAGGGATTTTTAGATCATTTTTGAAGATGTGTTTTTCCTATTATCTATCTAAAATAAATGTAAAAGCTTGAACAAAACAATCCTGAATATGCATGTGTATCTTCAGTGCAAGAGCAGTAAGTTCCTCTTGTTTACTACCAAGAACTTTTTAAAAGCACTTTGACAGAGCTCAATAAACTTAGTCCGTTATGTTACCGCTGAGCTTGAGTCTGCCGCACTGAAGCATGTCACGTGAACTTTTAGGTTTTAAGGAAATTGTTGGATGTAAATTGAGGAACCTAAAAGCACGCAGTCTTTTAATTTTATCAGTACGTTCTATCTTCTTCTAATGTATAAAAAATTGCGTCTCGGTATTTTTCGTTGCACTCCTCTAAAACGGATCCACCCTGCCCGATATTTTATAGTAGTTGATATCGATCATCTTTAGTCTTTAAATTTTTTGGTATTTATTATTTGGTGTAACAACAAAAAGTTTTCTATCTAATCTTGCGATTGGTTGGCTATCGATAGACTATCAATCGGCCACACTACACTAGTCGGTATTAAAAACATATAAAATAGAATAAAGAGGTATGCAACTACTCCATCTTCTATGCTCAAGTTTCTTTGAAATGCACTAATATTTAATGATAAGTAAATGGTACAGAGATATAAATAAGTCGAAGTAAGGAAGAAAAGGGTCAGGAAGGTAAATTCACAGAAAAATATTTCTTGTTCTACCACTTTGTCGGCGTGATCAATATGTATCTCCATTACAAATCACAGTTTTCTAGTATCAATAGTCTCTAAGCAAAGCCGCGGACAGACGGACGGACGGACATGACAAAACTATAGGTAACTCTAACTTAAACCTAAAAAACTATAACCTTAAACGGATCTTAAATGACGATGATGTTTGTAATACGCTACAGTAAGTTAATATTCGCTTGAAAATGTTAATCTATTCAACAAAAGTTTAATCTAATAAACATACCATTTATTTATCATAATGGTCGCATAGACTATGGATCTGAAAATACTTTACTTATCAGCACACGTATGCTCAGCACATAATTGATAAGATTGATTGTGCTGCAGCTTTGCTCGCATTGTTCTTAGCTGTATTTTGTTCTTTTTAGAAGCCAATATTTTAACAGGTAAACTATGTAGGTAAGTACCTATATTTCAAGTTTCAATCCAATTCGTTCAATAGTTTTTGCGTGAAAGAATAACAATCATTCATACAATTTTTCGGCTTTATAATATTAGTAGGATAGGATAAGTATATTGGAGTACAAGTACTAATCAAATACATATTGTAGAAATACAAAGTTTCAGCATTTTATTTCGTGATTTACACTGTTAAATATTTTTACTTATAGATAAAAAAAGTCTGAATTTTTCCCTATCTTTTTCCTTTACTCGGCAGTTAACTGCTTTTGACATAATTTTACCTCAGGGCTCATTTAAAAGTTTCGCTAAGCATCCCACAACAGCTAATTAAAATTACTTAATACTTAAAGTAGAGATTTCAAGGGAATTAGAGGACAGGATTAAAAGTTTACACACTCAATAACAAGATCGAAGTTTAGAATTAATTTTCCATCGACATAAACTTAAAATGTCTTTGGTTTTTGTTGGGATAATTATAATTAATAATGTTCCACTGTATGGGGCGAAACTACATAAAAGGGAACTGCATAAAACGGAACGGAGTATTTGTTTGCTTGAACACTTCTAAAAATATTTGATCTAACGAGAATTTTCGAAGAACAGAATGCACCACGAAAGTGTAGAAAATTGCTCTCTTCTTACCAATTTGAAGTTTAAATGCAATAAAAAAAAGAATCATTCAAGATTCTTTGAAGACATTTAAGGGTCGGTCAAAAGCACGTTTAAACATACATTTGTCATGGAACAATTCTTACACTTTAATAATATAGGTACATTTTTGCAAATAAACTTTACATAATACTTGACCCAACCGCTTAGGGACTTTTTATGTTGTTGCCAAGCAAAAGAAGACCCTCTGAAGAACACAATTTAACTCATAATTGGAGAGCAAAATGTAAATGCCCCACAAATTGCTTTTCATAACAAAGGTTAAACACTGTTTACCTTTTAAAACGATAATTAGCTTTACCGAAGCTAAACTAGATAGCGAGGCAATTTATCATAGCCCTGTATACTAACTATCAGGTTATCTGTGACCTATTCTATACTAACTGCTGGTTAATCTGGTACTCACTTTGCACTACTGTAAGCGTATTCTATCGTTATGTAAGCAATTCAGAATCCTAATCAACTACGTTCCGGTCTGAAGCTATTTACAAAACAATTTTCTAACCGCTATTCCATGACTAAAATATATTTTTAATTCTAATCGTAACCTTGTCAGTTTAGAATTATTATACTGTAATCTGAAAACTAGTGGGATATTTTTTCAATTGATAGATTTTTTGGTTTTGATATTGTAAAGAGTGATATTGTAATACTAGACTTGCCCATCCACACTTCGCGTTGCGGTTCTTGCCGCGTTCCGCGCGCGCTTATCGTGTTGCGTTCGTTGACGCATTCAATTATTGATTGCGCCAAAAGAAAGATAAATAGAAAGATGACGACGAAAGTTGAAAATGGTAGTGCATGCATAGTGTGGACTTGGCTTCAATTTGAAATTGTTCGCGTTCTTTGTCGCGGGACAAAATACCGTCAAAAATGGGAACAGGGCGCGGAAAGCGCGGACCGTGGGTCCTATATTTAGTGGGTCATTAACAGCTTCGCGCGCGTTACGCGAGTGGGTGAAGATAGGCTTTAAAAACATCTATAAAATGTCAACCGGACCTGAAGATTTTTTTTTACAAGCGTAAGAAATGCGTGGGTACAATTTATCTGAGAGAATAACTACCCTTTAATACTTGATACATTAAAGCAAACTATATTCATACTCGTACGTTTAGTAAAACTTTCCTTCACAGCAGTTATGGATATACCTGAGTACCTACTAAAACATCTGGACACTTAGCTCTCTGCACTAGTTCTCAATTTTATCATCCCCTGAAGCTTGGAGCTGTTGTCTCAGCACACCTATTAAGATTCTTTCAAGCTGGCAACTTGAGCAATAATTGCTCAACTGCTGACTTATACCAAGGATATCTTCCTACATCATCCTTGCTAATACCACCCTCAAAAACGGCGGAGGTTAATATAATTAATTATTAATGAGTATGAGATTTGATGATGATGGTACATAAATGTACTCTTAATAAAATCCACATTGATTCTGTAGCTCCTTTTCCCAATATCTATTCACTTATCAAAATATTTTAACAACAAAAGTAACAAAACAACTAAAATTGCTAGTACATCCTAAGCCGGTTGACACGGTTGTTTGCGACGTCAAGCTAAATCGTTTACATAGCTAACTTGTCTGCAGCTTACGTGCTTACTTGTAGTGAACGTATGAGAATAATGGGGACTTCGGAAAGTAGCGCTTAACACCTTGGGTTAAGTTTGTAATCTCGAGAATTTAAACGGTGAGCACTCATGCAAAGTAATGGAAGGAATGACGAACCGACGGACTAACGGACTTTCAAATTTCGAACTGACAAACTGACAGAATGGCAGGCTAATCGACTGACGGGCCGACGGACTGATGGACTGATATACTGACCGACTGACCGACTGACCGACTGACCGACTGACCGACTGTCGGACTGACGGACTGACGGATTGACTCACGAACAAGCGTGTTGTAAATTTTAAATAAGGTTCTGGCACTCTTGGCTTTTATTTTTGGTGTATCAACAGTTTTATACTTAGTACTGTTTTTGTATGCGAAAATAGTTACATGTACAGTTTGTAGTGAAAACCAACCGCTATATTAACTATAGCTATAGCACCTTACCTTAAAATAACATAAATTATGATACTCATTGTAATATCTTACGTTCCATACAATACCAACCTAGGACAGTAAAGTCCCTTGAATAACTAGAACATACATTACGTGGACACAAGCGAAAGGAAACATGATACCAAAGGATTTGGAAGCGGATGCATAAACTAGAATGCCCATAACTTACACGCCATTGTCCTGAGTACATTCTATAATTCGAGCATGGCTGGAGAGCTCCGGTGGGTCAAGTGGAAGTACCTCCGTCTTCCAATCGTAAGGTTGAGAGTTCAAATCCGATTAAGCACAATGGAGTTTTTGTGTTTAGATAAAACGACCACGATGATTTATTAAATAAGTAATTTGTATGCAAGTGGCCAATTTAATTAGATCTAAATACTTAATGTACTAACTAATGTAAACCAAAAAGGATGTGTTTGTTTGATTGAGCACGCTAAATAATTATCTGAAACTGGTTGATCTGAAAAAATGTAATTTCATAAGACAGAATATAACAGATTGCTTCTCTTCATAGGGGATAATAAATAATCAGATAGTATTGTCATGCGTAGCATATTCGTAGATACTCGTAAGTTATTTCGTAGCTTTTTCGTAGCAGTTTCGTAGCGGCAATATTTATCGAAATCATTGACATCCGTCGACTTCGACCCTTGCTTGTACGTGTTAACTTTGTCACTTACAAAATATGGACAAGGGTTGAATGAAGAACAAAATTAATGATACAAAAAAAATATTTTGCTTTAGCAAAAAAAAATAAAGCTACCAAAAGATATAATACATAATAATGTATAATTATGTGTTCGGGATAAACTGATGACAAGTGGAAAAAAAAGTTTGAACATGGATAATGAATTACTAGATGCATCCCCAGCTTAATTTATCGTCGTGAGTGATCAACCTATCGAAGAGAAAGTAATGTTACAATAATTATTATTATAGGAAAAAAGAAAGTTTTATTTAAAACTAGCAAGAATGTATTATTATTCCAATTTTGGTAACATTTTTGATAAGCCGCAAATGACAGTGACCTGTATCAATGTCCACCAATCTAAAAAAAAGGAATAAAAATAAGATCAACAAAAATCCTGCTCGAAAATGGGCGGATCACTAGTTGTAATTAACACTATAAAAATATATATATTTGATGATACCGTATTTGATGAACTTTCTTTCAGCAAACAGCTTCCTTCTGCCTCACCGATTTATTTTACGTTCGTGAGAGCGGTTCACGCACGTCGTTTGGTCGAGCGCGCTGTTTGATTTGATTAACCAGTTTAGCACAAGAGCTAAGTGACATACAGAGATAAAAGAAACAAAATCAAACTGTAATAACAAAATTACTATTACTATTACTACTAGCCCATGCTGTCCCATTGTTGGGCAAAGGCCTCCCCTCACTTTCGATATCAACAAAATAACGGTTAATAAAAATTGTCATAAAAGTAACTAGTAAAGTATCACCTCAAAAAAATCTGTACATCCTTCAGACAGAACTAAATTATTTCGAAATCAAGTTATGCGCCTGTGTTCCCTCGCTGACGAACCAATAGCACTCGCTAAATCAATGGTATGAAGTGCGCCGGTAACGCGGCGCATCTCCACCAATCATCGACCACGTAATACCCGCCATATGACATCAAGATGGGGGGTGTACCTAAATTTCGAATTGGTAATCGGTATAATTTAATGTGCTCTAATACAGCCACCACTTTGACTGTCATCTTATATATAAGTTATCTATTCAGTATTGCATAGTCTGAGGTGAACTTTCAAGGCTCTATCAGAAATCAAATCAAAATATTGTATTTCTTCAGTACGACCGTTTAAAGACCACTTTGACATGTCACGTTCTTAAAACTCCCATCCATGCCTCTGTAAGCCAATTACTCATGTGGTATACTATACCAGCGAAAACCTTTTTGAAATTTGGTGGCAGTGCCGTGTAAAACCGGAAAAAATGCAGTTGCGAACTATTGAGAGTTTCGCTTTTGTTGGTGGACTGTTTTGTCCGTTTTTTGTATTGTGCAAATTATTTTCAAAGGAAATCAAACACAAAAGAATTTGTATCTAGACTTTTCGATAGTTTGTTAAATATTGGTTCCGAAATTTAAAAACGATACATGATTATTTTAACCGCTTATTTAAATGTTTTATGCTGTCAATTCGGGTTAGTACGACGTGAGTGAAGCCGCGGGCTAAGCTAGTACAAGTATAAATTTGGTAAAATAAAATTGATAAAATTTTGCTATCACGAGCTTTATACAGGTAAAGAAAAAACTTTTGTGAAAACTAGTTAGCGTAGATTATCTTGCAACTGTCGCGAATGGAATGTAAACTTCTGTAAAATGTGGGCCTGTACCTACCTACTTACCAAATATGTGATTGGGCATACCTCTGACTACCCCCATAGACATCCTAGTATCTTAAAATGCCTACAGACCTGAATAAAATATGTCTACCCCTGGGAATAAAATCATGATCAAAATTTCATTGAATTTTTACAGAGAATTTAACAAAATGCGAACAAAATTTAGTTGTAGGTTAGATATAGGTATACATTTCAATTTATTTCAAAATATCATAGGATTTTGTTTAATATCACCAGCAATATCGCCACAATATTCGCGACAAGCCCATTACAGTTGCCGCAGCCATTTTCAGCCGCAAAGTGACATGCTCATTTCAATCCGGTCCGAATGACGCACAAAATCAACTATTACCCGCGTTACCCGCGGCGAGCCTTTAATGTTGTGTGTTAATGACAAACGGGAATATTGCTCTTACTACCAAATGAGTAAATAGAATAGAAATGCAAAGCTATTGTTTAATAGACACACTATTCTTCACAATACTTATATGTTCAAATGAAATCGTCATCGTTGTTTATGATCATTAGCCTGGTAGGGTGAGGTCGTCAGTGTGGTTGCACGAGGTCATCCGCGTGGCTGGATGACAATGAATAAGGTAAATTATAAAGAATAAAACTTCGTAAAGAATAACACTTTCTTGTTGTATAATCGTAAAAATGTTTCAGGTATTTTATTATGAAAAACAAACACGCAGCCTTGAACGTACAGTATTTAAATAATGATTATTGTCATTACTTTCTACGACCTCGAGATTTACCAAAACCAGTGTCTCCACAAGAACGCAGCTCCCTTCTTGAAGGCATTTGTTGCAAAGATTTGCTTGTCTAAAAAACGGTGGTCGTCTTATAATTTTTAATTCTAAGCCATGCTTTGAATTTTAAAAGCAGTTGCACTTTTTTCGTCATTATACTTTACGATCGGTACGTCATCACTAAATAAAGAATACATAGGTACTTGAGTGCAAAAGCCTTTCTGTTACAAAGTAACCTAGATCACGCTATAGGGAATTTCCAAGAATACTTATTTATTTATATGGTCCCCCAATGTAATACTATTTTCAAAGTTAATGTTTTCTATGTTTATATTAAATTATGGTGAAGAATGTACGTTTCGTTATGTTATTATTCAAATAAATGCAAGATAAAAATAACCTATTGACATCCTCATTAGGTCATGTCATCAAGATTGTTATTTATAAGCGAGTTTCAGCAAGGAAGGAAATACAATGAGATTGCAAACTCGATTTTCGATGTTTAATAATACTCACACCTTATCTGTATAAAACGGGTCACTGTATAAAATAACATTGAAACGTAACTTAAGATACAACGTGTTTTCTCGACGACCGAAATAACACTTTGAACTATCTGCATTGCGAAACAATACTAGATTTAAACACACTTTCAAAAATAAGAATTGACTAATCACAGCAGTTTATTGGGTGTGGAGTTTCATGTGACAATTTAATTATGTGTCAAACAATATTATGCATAATGTGTCTATTTATTTGATGCAATCATTATGTAATTGCCGTATCAATTCTAGAGGAGTTGCTCAGTTACTACTTTTGTACTATAATTTGAAACGCCCCGAAGGATACTGATGACGTGATGAGCTAGCGCTACCCTACCTATTAAATATCTAGCCTGTAACACTATAAAAAAGAGCGAAAAAGGGCTTTGATAGAAATGGCAAACAATAAATTTTGCCTCAAACATCCAGCATCGACGTATTAAATCATTGTAGTAGCAATAAATGTAGAAGCGCTCGTGGCGAAGCTTGCTAAGACGTTCTTGATAGATCGTCGAAGTTAAGCAACGTTCTGAGCGGTCACAACTTGGATGGGTGACCGCAAGTGGCATTTATATCTGAGCGCTTCCGTGCTTCGGAGGGCACGTTAACTTGTCGGTCCCGGCTTTTAAAGTCGTTAAGCCATGACGGAGGCCTTGAGGCGGCCTAAAAACTCCGTCACCAGAGTTGGCCACTTGCTCATACGAGCTTACTTACTTTTGGTAACAATAAACTCTTAGTAGAGTATTAATATAACGGAAGCTCCTCCTCAGCAAACCATGGTTAGATGGAAATGCCAGGCGCGCCGTCATACCCGGCGAAGTGATTCATAATTGCTATGCCTTTGACAACATAGGTATTCCGCTGCATACTTGTGTAGTGACGTATAATTTACTTACACGAGATTGTAGGATACTGCGAGAAGAATGGGAAGTAATTTTCTTTATTAAATCTTATAGTTTGTATTGCTTGGCAAATGAGAACTCATGATTCTAGAAATTTTATAGGTTTAGTTATTACATCCAAATATAGAGTAGAAAAACTTACTATAGTCACGGTTTACTTTCCTACACATAATCATACAACATTACAAATGACGATTCGAAGGTCTTAGGATCGAATCCAGCCGTAGATCAATGGATTTTTCGTTGCGAAATAATTTTATGCGCTTTATCACAGCTCTAAATGGTGAAGAAAACAAAGTGAGGAAACCAGCGTCGATATTCTTGCAACCTGTCACGTATGGAATGTTAACTTCTGAAAAATGTAGGCATGCCCTTAGAAATCTTCATAGGATCTAACAATCCCAAAAGAACGGAAGGAATAATGTCTACCACATCTTAGGATTCGTGATAATATTTTTTCTTTCATTTAATTATGCAACACAATTTGATCCTTGTTAAGAGTTGCAATTTCGATACGCTCTTTGAGAGCGGTAGTTCGCGCCCTCCGTTTTGGTTTTGGCAGCAACGCATTTCCAATATGCTGAGCGGTGTCAAAACTCCGTTTCATTTCGCAGAGCATGCTAGTATGCATGTTTTGGAAATTGGGTAGGCCATGCTTACCTTTGATAAGTCACACTCGAAATAGATCGAAAATAATATTTACCATTTACATAAAAACATAAAACAATCAAATAACATTAAATATTAGTTGTATGAGACAAATATCAATTAGTAATTATAGTAAAAATGAAATAAACGTATTAATAATATTAAAGTATTGTTTAATTGTAGCGATAAAAACGGCTTAAGCACTGATTCTTAATGTAAGGAGAATCGGTAACCCATTTCAGCTCCGGTGCTCTTCGAAAGAGAGGAGACAATAAGGACCCGAGCACATGTGCGTCATAGGCACAGAACACGTTAAAGAATATCAAACCAGATGGTTTTGTAAAGTAGGTAATTTTAGGATTCCAATTGAATCTATTATTTTAAGTCCTCATGAATATACCAATTTATTTTATTGGCTTGGATCAGTTGAAACTACCTATAGATCGTTTGTAACGATCCTTAGGTGGATCTAATGGTTCTAATTGTATTTTGTACAGTAATATAAATATGTAGTAGTTTTGTTTCTGTAAATAAATATTGTATTTCAACGGTAATTTATTTTAAGAGTTCATCATTTTAAAAATTCTAGACAAATTATGTACAGCGATATCATTCCAAAAATAGATACACTCCTAACATGTAATCGCATTTGGTTGTCTCTTTTTAACAGTGTTATGTAAATTGCGTAGCTGTTCAGTATTCATCAAAATAAAAAGATTGCTGATTTGATTTTCTTTTTTAGGATTACATTATTTGTCAACATTCCATATTTCGTTACAAGTTAAATTTCGGTTCATACAAAGGCTGACGCTTTTTTTTGATAAACACAGGCAATGTTATTGGTATGTATTTTAAACATCGTGTACTTATCGTTTTTTTTTCTCTTAGCTACATATCAATGAAACTTCAGGGGCAAGGAAATAACGTAGTATTCGAAGTCGACTTTGGCTCAAAGATTTGAATTCTTATAATCGTCTTTGTTCTAACGCTGAATAATAATAATTGGAAGATCGTGTGTTTACATTGTTTTTTTTTAATGCGCCTTTTTCATATCTGTCAAAGCCGGTAATTGTTAATGCATGATTGTGGTAAATATAAGTTAACCCCCAGGATCAAAGTCATACTCTGTCAGATCTTTTTTTATTCTTTGAAGATCTTTTTTAGTCTAGCTAGTCAGAGGTATGTCTAAATACATACCCATATTTTGCAGACGTTAACATGCCATTGACAGGAAAGCTAACTGGGTTCCTCGCGATGTTTTTCTTCACCGTTTCGAGATCGTATTAATGCGCATATAAATTTGACGAAACGAAAACTTCATTGATGCAGGGCCGGTTTCGAAACCCACGGCATTCGACGTACTAATCCACTTGGCCAATAAGGCTCTAGGGTAGTATAGAATAGGCAAATAAAACTTCGACTGCCATTTGTCTACGGGCGTTAGAAGAGTGGAAACATAAACTTTTATGCGTGTGCTTCGTAGTGTGAACCGCGTAAAATAGTCCCTTTCAGAGTTTTTTGAAGCGTTAACTCTATCATTCTGTAGTTACCGTTACTGAAAAGCGGAATAAAACTGTATTTCTACCTGTATTTTATGTTAGTAAAAAAACATTTTTGGCACACTCAAATACCTAGGTAAATATATTTTTAAGTTGGATAAGGATATTAATAAAATTCAGATCAAACTCCAACGAAATTCAAATTATTTATCAATCTTACCGATACTCGAATGTGAATCGAAAATAAAACGTGTCCAATTAATGGTAACGAACCGAGTATGGAAAGCACCAGTTTCTGAGTTATTCATTGTTTATCGAGATCTTTCAGCTTAATCAATTTAACAACAACATCGGAAGCGTAGGCCTTTCAAGAAAATAATAATTTTCATAAGTTTGTTTTAGTTTATTGCTGATTTAAAGATTTACTGTAACTCTTTGGACGAAAAAAGACCAGTTTCGCAAAGACATTCTTCATTTGTCAGCAATAATCCATTTATTAAGAATTTTTCTTTTGAAACACAGCATTATTACCTCTCGACATAAAAAAGAGGTGTTATAAGTTTGACCGCTATGTGTGTGTGTGTGTCTGTCTGTGGCACCGTAGCTCTTAAATAAGTGGACTGATTAAACTGCAGTTTTTTTATTTAAAAGCATGTTTTCGGTGGATCAAATAATAATACAATACTTATATAATTTTAATAAATGATATTATTATGTACTTAAATCGTAAAACTGAAACCTAATTAGAAAGCAGGGTTTATAGCTTAGACTAAGTGTCGAGGCTACTTAAAATTGAAAGTTCTAAAGTAAATAATATCAATAACCAGTGCTAAAAGACCTGTAATTAGTAGGGTTTGGTGCAAGTGGCGAGCAATCGCGGTTAAATGGGTCAAATGGATATGTCATCTGACCACAAAAGGTGAGGTAACACGAGCATAGGATGTGGCGACAATAAAATTTGCTTACTGTTTTATTTTGTTCAAAAAAGGGTTCTTTTATGAACTCGTAGTAAATGAAATACGGTCGCGGTCGTAAGGATTGTATGAGATTTATTAAACACAAGGTTTTGTGGTCTATTTAGTAGGTTTTAGAGTCACTTATGTTAATAGCATGTTCAAACAATGGTTTTTTGCTGAATAAGTATGGCAGTGAAAATTTTTGATTATCTTTTTTTATATTTAGAATAAAAGTTAACTAAAAATTATGTTTTCTATGTAAACTGTAAACTCTTCTTTCTTTCTATCGAAATACTTTGTTTGTATGAACGCCATATAACCATACTTTTTAGAAAAACAAGTCGGTTTAGAAAAAATATTTCTGTGTTTGAAAAAGCATTCCTCAAGAGGTTTTTTCTTCGCCGTTTTAGGCTCGTGTTAAAAATGCATAATTATATTTTTTTCTAAAAGTCCGTTGCTGCACGGCCGGATTCGAACCCACGACCTTCGGATCGAAAGTCGAAGTACTTATCCACTTGGCCAACACGGCTTCTTTTAGCTCACGTCTAAACTATAAAATTTCTTTAAAACCCTTGAATAATGCGATAAGAAAGTCATTATGAAAAGGAATGATAACTTCACTTGCAGGGGTCAGCTAAACAATGTGTTGTAAACAATACCAGCTTTTGAGGGCGCTACTGTTCGGCTCCAATTCCAGTCTTATTGTTCTAAAAATAAAGTTCATTTTACCAAACGTTATGTTTATAAAGGTTGCCGTAATATCAGTCTTATGACCCTTTAAATAAGGCTCATTAGTAAAGCACATGATAAGCTTAGCGTCTTTTTATATTTATGTAAATATTATTTTGTTATTTTTTTGCCTTCTCTTTATTTTTTGGAATAGGGTAAAATATATTTTTGTAAGTTGTTGTTATTATTTTAAAAAAATAGCACAATTAAATCAAAGATTTTATCATCATATTTATTTTTAACTGATTCGAAATTCCATTTAGAACCAAAACAACCAACATAACATTAAACCATTATTGGTAATCTGCTTTGTATAATAATAATAACCATAACTTTGTATTTTCAAATGGTACAAATCATCAAGTTTAATGTCTAATAGACATGAATAGTGGATTAGACATTGAATGAGCCCTTTGCAGATTGTTCAGAAAACTTAAGGTGTTGTATAGTACAACTCAGATATAATACATACCTATTAATTTTAAAATAGATTTTATCACGTCATTAAACTTTTCAACATTATTTCTCGACGTCTTGCCTGTGTTGCAACAACAGTGGTCACGTGTAAAAGTAGGTATGAATTGTTATTGTGAAAGTTTAAGAAAGACTTAAATAATTAGTATGACAAATAGTTATATTTACAAAACAAAAAGGAGTCCAGTTTGTATTCCAAATGAATTATTTTGAAACAAACAATAACTTCCAAAGCCTCTTTACTAAGGTACCAAAAATCTTCAATACCAACAAAAATCTCTGGCTATAAAGTCGTCTACCTTATTGCCTTCGTTTCCCTTATCCCCGTAAATACTTCCGATACTAGAATTTTCTAAGCCCCTAATACTCATTACTACAAGCAAAGACGGACTCGTAAAAGCCAAGAACTTAATTAACGTCCTACGGGCCTAAAGCCGCAGTTTCTAAGTTGCTGGGGCCGTACTCTGGATCAACGAAAACGAAGTTACGTGTAAATTTTCGGGGTCAGCTTATGTTAGTGTATACTGAATTTGTAATAGTTCACCAACATAATTGGAACCCGAAAATTGTCACGAAACTTCGTTTTCGTTGATCCCGAGTAAGGCCTCTGGATACACAGTAAAGACGGAAGACGAGGACGAATCGCGGATATATGCCAATTCCTTTCCTTTCATAAAAAATGTAAGGCGGCCTAAAAACTCCGTCACCAGAGTTGGCCACTTGCTCATACAAACAAACGATACAAAATGCGTCGTGTCCGTAATATTTTGCATCGCGACGCGACGATTCTATAAGTAAATTTTTTATGAAAAGGACGCGGAAGAGACTTATAAACGCGCCTAGTCCTCGTATTCCGTCATTACTGTGTGTCCAGCGCCTAAGAGAATAGTAGCTATGTTTTGATCGGCGACAAAAAATTAACATAATTCATGCGAATCATGGACAACAATCAATCATGCTTTGCATATTTTTGGGCAGTTTGTGTTAAAACGCATCAACCTACAAAATCTTTCGATAAAACTATTAAGTATTTTTAACGAATTGGTGAACTTTATGTAGCGCTATCTAGCATCTAATAAATTATACTTATTCGATACACTTGCACACACCCTTGTATATTTTGTTGATTAGAAAACTTATCGTTCACTTTAGCTCAGCTATTTTTTCCAACATAGGCCGTACTATCTTAGAGACGGCGCCTACACTTCACATTTATTTTGGCGCGAATTCGGTCTCGGCAATAAAAATAAACAAAGAGTGTTCAGGTGTGCAAGCGACGTAACCGTCGTGTAGGTTTTTTATAGGTGTACCAGTGTTCTAATTAAACGGAATGACAAGGAGACTTTAGGACTTTTTCATGTTAGGATTTCATGACAAGGTGACAAAGTTAAGCACGCTTAGTGTAGCTTGTCTAGTCGTTTTTGAAAGAGAGATATTCATTGATAAGCCTGCGATAAGTACGGTAGTACGGTAAACCTTTGACGATTACGTTATTGATAAAATAAATATTCAATCCGACCAACGATCGCAGATCTATCTCCATAGGAACTTTGATAAACAACACAATTTGTATGGCACTTTTTGACAGATTAAAGCTTTGCTATGGCATGGCAATAGATCTACAATCCTTCGGCGGATTGAATATTAATTTCGGCCGTAAAACAAAAAGGCATAACAAGTGAAAGTAAAATAGTAAAATGAGGCATAAGCAACTATTTCATGAAATAATGATATTGAATGTAAGCTTGGAGCCTACTGCATAGGTACACAAATGATTAGAAAACTGTTTCCGTTGCTTCACCAAGCTCGCATGACTAAAGTCGTATTGAATTCGTGACCATTCTGACAGGTGTGTTCGCTACACGCTCTAAACTACTACCAAAAAGTTTGATTGAAACTTCCAGTTTACCATTTAATAGTTAACAGCGAAAATGTCTGAAATTGTAACTGAAACTTGTACCTACGTACTACGTACAGGTATTAAACATAAATATACAGGGTGAGTTTTTACAGAGCCACTTTTAGGATGTCAGATTCCGTGAGAGACTCCAACCTGTACTGTACAAGTACAGTCATCATCATCATCCACTAATAGGAAATGGCAAGAGTAATGATGAAGTTGTAACGTAACCCTACAGCTGATAGAAATGTAGGTCTACATCAGGAAGGAATAGCGAATCGCTGTACAGCCTAAAACATAGTTGAGATAGACCGCACTATTGCTCTACATCAAACGCTATTCCATTCTAAAATTGAAAACTAAGTTCTTCCTAAAAACCTACCAATAAACGATTCAATAACTAAGTACCTATTCTTGACAAAGTTAGAATTATGCCAAATCGCCCAAATAGCCACTAAGTTCTTCGCTCGTTTCGCATGATTGATGGAATACTTGCGCACTATTTAATTTATCGACCACTACTATTTACCTATTATTTACCTAACAGCTCGTTAAACATCTACCCTTCTCATCCTTGTTAGCCAATAAACTGCATTATAACCTCGTTACCTCGCTCGCCATCAATTTCCTTTCCAAAGTCTGTATTAGCCGGTGACCCCAATGAGCGAGGCAGCCAAGTTCCGTAATCTGCCTTTTGTGAAGTACAAAGGTGGGTAAATATGAGCTGATGTATACGTTACAGGAATGTTATGTGCTTAGTTCATTCCACTTTACCCCTTTAGGGTGCCCCACTGGTGGAGTAGAATGGCTAAAATCTAAATCTGCCCCACCAATTCGTTTTAGTGGGGCAGATTACACTAGCCTAATAATTTGGTGGATGCCTGTGTTGCTAGGGTTGGCGCCTTATAATATAAAATAATGTAAAACGTGTGTATTACACGTGTGAATATATTATTTGGACACTCATAATTGCTCTCTACTACTTTGCCGAGCATATCGTTTCATAATATTACCGTAAGAGGAACGTGACAGACAAATTAAACAGAATTTATATTGAATTACATGCACCCACTAAACCGTTCCATCACCGACCAACACAGTAGTGGTAATAATATAATATTGTGCCTGATACGGTCATGGTATGATATGAAGAAGTCGGCAAAGACCTTAATTAATATTTAAAAAGTCATAATACATACAAGTAATACCGTACACGTACTACATATTTCATTATACAAATGGATAGCGTAATATTTACATTTTTCATAGATATTTAACCCATAAGCATTTGTCAAAATGGTTATAAAGCTTTGACGAAATTATTATGCTAACAAGGCGACCCTTCAATATAATAAATGGTCCTTTGTAACCTTACACAGATTAGGATATAGTTCTTGCAGGGTCTTCTAGGCAGTGCTGGATTTAGGAGAAATAAGGTTAGATAGGATAAGGCTCGATAGGTTTTATTTGTATATACTGATAGACTACATTAAAAGCTCCGCATTTGTCCCAGAAAGTTTATTTAGCTATCGATGAATGAAAATATCTTCGACTTGTTTTATCCCGTTTCTTTGCTTATCATGATTGTCATGAACTTGCAGTTCATGACAATCATGATAAGCAAAGAAACGGGTATAATCAGATTACTCAATAGTTTTTAGGAAATATAAATTCCATTTATCTATTTATTTACATACTCATCATAATCATTCTTAGCTTTGATTTTCACATCATTGGTTATGTACCTAAAAAACCCCTAAAAGAGGGTAAATAAGAGCAAAAACCCTGTGCCCCTTTTTGCCCTCTCCACGGCAGGCTTAGTAAGTAGTATCCGTTTAAAAATAGGTGAAAATCCTATACCCCTATCTGCCCCTTTCAGACCCGGCTCAGTAGGTACTAACCTCACATAATTTATAATATTAGCAAGTAAAAACTCGTAAGCAGAACCCAACTAATTTCTCTTGTCAATCCAGCTTGTTTAACCAAAAATATTTAATTATAAGAGGGCCTATGATAAAAATCATATACCCCTTTCTGCCCCTTTCGGTCCCGACTAGTACTAGCCTCTATTTATAATATTAGCAAGTAAATAGGCAGAACCCAACTCACTTCCCTCCTCGATCCAGCTTCCGTTACCTGTCGTCAAAGTGAGGACATTGAAATTCCTGCGCATTAATAAGCCCCTAGTTGAGGGATTCCAGAGTATTCACCACATGAATACTTGCTACCTAATTTCAGTTGTAGTATCTTGTTTGTTTACAGTGTGAATGGTTAAAATAATTCAGTTATGACTGGACACGAAAACTCATTAGTTATTTGTATATTTATCTAGAAGATTTAAGATACAGCAATGAGTTATACTGTTGATTAAATTTATATATTTTTATGTTATATATGTTATATATGTTATACGTTTTTGGGAAGTTATACGTTATGTAAATATGTGTTGTAGTAGTTTAGTTTCTGTAAATAAATAGTTTTACTTTACTACGCTGAAGCTGGATACAAATTACTGTGATTGACAAAATGTGTACGGCCTTCACGAAACAAAAATATCCTAACGAAAAATAAGAATGTCGAATACGAAGACTAAGCTATACTGTTTGTCGTTTAGCAAATAAGCAATAAAATAAACGAACTGGGTGAACAATATCGGACGAGGATACCAAGGGGATGGCGAGTAATTAAAACGCATACAATATTGAAGGTTTATATATTACTCAAAAATGAATTATAAATAAATTACCGGCTCGTCAAGTGGTTGGCGAGGCAGAACGCAACGATAGCGCGTTCTATTATTGCTAGTGGTGCCATCTAGTTCTTTTCATGGACACTAATCTTAAAACTACTTATTGGTGTTAATATCATCCAACATACTGCCCACCAAGAACAATATGAGCCATTTGCATATTGTTCTTCACTCTCAGATTAAAACAACAAAATAAACTTAATGTATTATAACAACTTGCATAAAACAACAACAAAAACATTACCATTATCATAAACAAACTTATAAAACCAACGAAACAAGATACAAACACATTACATAAAACAACCTCATAACTATAACAGGATGCATAACTAATAACCTATAGAAACACCTAATCTAAACACAAATAAATCAACAATCTTCAGCAATAACAACCATAATAAATCCTAATTTCCAAAGAAATATAATTACATTAAACGTTTCTAAAATTATAATTTAGGTATAGGTACATTAGAATATCCTGATTTTATTATTTCTCAGACACAGCCTGGAAACACTACTAACTTTGAAGTTGGACGTTTAATGAGTTATTGTGCACATAGTAACTACTCGTTACGTAGTGGGCATCGGAAAGTTTGTCTACAATATAATATACCTATCAAAACATCTACTCATACTCCTTAAAACCAATATTACAACCTTGTTTTTATCTCTCCACTTGTATCGTCTCTGTAACTGGTGAACGTAAGTAGTCTCGATGCCAATTACACCAAAATCCAGTAGCAATATCTGTGTGAGTTGCCAACGTACCAGCGTGGATCTTGCTGCATTTGTAGCAAGGCTTACAGATATTTCTCTGCCCACCGTGGACTTGGTCGACTTTACGAGCGTGTCGATGCCAGTGTATACCATATAACGAGGAATGTTCACTCGTACTAATTTCTTCCGGTTTTTGCGGTAAGTTATTCGTTCTTTTAATGAATTATCTGGAACTACCTCATCCCATGACCCTCCTGCTGGCCATAGCTTTTGAATTCTTATGTTTGCTTGAACAGTAAGATGTGCTATCCAAACAAGTGGTTCTACAAATCTCGCAATATCTAATAAAATATATCTTCTATATGTAGTTCCATCTAGCTTACGCGGAATCACCCTGTAGTGGTAAAAGTCATCACTTCGGTTCCAGTTAAGTCTAGGAATGGTAAATAATGAATCCATTTTAACTTCTAGTTTTATGTACATATTATTGTAATCATGTTGATTCTTCAACAATTCTTCATTATCATCAATGTCTTCATTTATATGCTTGTAAAGTTCGATGCTCTTCTCCAAATTACGACACCCAGTGTGCAACTCTTCTATACAGGAATCCGTTGTCACACATTCTTGGTCTGTTAGCGTTTTCTTTTCTTCATAAACCGTTTCAGCTTCTAGTTCCCAAAACTCTTTCAGATCGTTGGTTTCATCTGTAAAAGTGTTGTGCATTATAATTATAGTCTCATCAGCTACGTTTTTGTTTCCTACAATTCCAGACACTATCCAACCAAATGACGTTGCTTGAGCTACTAACAGTCTGCTTGGATCTCTACGAATTCCTTCTTTGATGATCTGACAATATATATCAGCGCCTAATAAAATATCTACTTCATTAGGGGTATAATATTCGGGATCCGCTAAACTAAAGTCAGCTGATTTGAGCCACGGTACATCTTGGTCTTGTTTTCCTGGATGGACGGATGTGATGATAGACAACACATGAGCTTTAACATGTATTATTTCATAAGGCTCCACTTGAGATGTTAGGTTTATGTCCACGACATATTTAGATTGGACCGTCTTTCCCCCTCCTACTCCAGATATTGTGCCTCGAGCTGGCGTCTTTTTAAGCTGTAAAAGCTGAACTACCGCTTCAGTCACAAATGAGGCTTGCGATCCTTGGTCGAGTAGGGCCCTTACCGTTTGGGATGATCCATTTGTTGCTTCAGCATTTACCAACGCTGTTGCTAGTAATACCGGTTTGTTTTGCACACAAGCTGTATTTACTTGTATTTCTTCAGTGGGTTCTTCCACTGGCTCCTCCGCTTGTTCTTCCTCCTCGTCTTCGGGTATCATAGCGGCCATTAACTTTTCTTTGCTTTGAGTCCTCGGATGCAGCAAGGTATTATGACGACGTCTACAAATCCTACATTTAATTGCAAGTTTACAAGCCTTTGCAGAGTGATTTGTTCCCAAGCAGTTGAAACAAATTCCGTTCTCCAGCACAAATTGTCGACGATTGTCACTGTCCTGAGCTTGAAATAGTTTGCACATAAATATCTTATGATTTTCAGAACAGTAGGCACAATGGTAGCTGGTTGCAGGCAGTGAAGCATGCACTGATCTAGTTTTATCAACGACTTTTGTACTAGATTTTTGTCCTACAAATTCTAGAGCCCGAAATCTATTTGTTATAAAACTGCTAAATTGCTCGAAAGTCGGTAAAGTATTTGATGCAATACTTCCAGTAACATGAAACTCCCATTGCTTTCGAGTCTCATCGTCCAACTTGAAAGTCAGTATGTGTATCACAATAATGTCCCAAGTTGAAACATCAACTCCTACATTGACCAACGCACTTAGGCACTCAGTTGCAGTGTCTATCAAATCCTTTAAACCTTGTGCCGACTCAAAGAGTAGACTTTTTTGACTGAACAACATTTTCAGTATACAATTTGATAAATATTGTTTGTTATCGTATCGGTCTATTAACAATTTCCAGCACTTATTGTAATTATCTGCTGCTATTGGAATCTGTCTAAGAAGCTGCTCAGCTTCTCCTGTTAAATATGCTTTTAGGTAGTGCATTTTCTGAACATTATCTAAGTTATCATTGTTTTGAACTAGTGACGAAAACAAATCTCTAAATGTAACCCATTCTTCATATTTTCCGGAAAACTTTGGTATTTTGATTTTTGGCAGCACAAACTTTGACACTGAAGGTGCGTATCCCCCCCCGACTGAAGTTTCCGCTCGAAATGATTTGTCAAAATTATTTAAAATAGTTTTCAACTCGGTTTTGTACTCTATGTAAATCTCTTCAGCCTGGTCATAAATATCGCGTTTGATATAATCATGTGCCATAATCTTCACACCATAGGTTTCCAGCAAATGTTGATGAGTCTTTAAGAAAGACAGCCATAGCTGTTCTAGCGATTCTAAGCGCACTTCAACATAAGCTTCAGTTATTCTCTCTTTAGGAGATTTTTTGAAATTTCGTCTAGCCTTACCCAAATTATTATAATTGTCAGTTTGCACTACAAGTTTTTCCTCCATCTTTATTCTTTACAATAAAAAGGTCTTTCTATAAATTTAAAATATAGAAAATTATTACAAGTCTTTTAAAAACAAACAAGAAAAATTCAAAAATTGGGCATAGGTTCCCCGTCTCAACCAATTTCTTAAAATTATTCTAAGTCTATATTTACTTCTAAAAACACTACTAAAGTTCCACTGTTCTTCAATAGTTTCCAAAGTACTCACAGTTTGTCCAGACTCACTTCACTTTATTTATATGTACGAGCTGACTCCTTTTCGGTCAGCAATCGATTACTTCCTGCGCACACTTGGCGCTCTCCTCCTCCGCAGCACTCCGTCCGGGATTCTTCCACCAGGGTAAGCTTCTCCGATTGTGCTACCACAGACGTCAACGCATCATCAGCGTTGATCCGGCAGACAATCCGGTATAGGCACCCAGTAGCGATCCACTACTTTTTCCGGGCGCGCGCGGGGCTGTGGTCTGTTTGTTTCTCAACAAACCACATAAAAAAAAGGTTCCTGCCACTCCTTGTATCCTTTCAAATCCGGCTCTCGAAGGACCATGAACAATATCGGACGAGGATACCAAGGGGATGGCGAGTAATTAAAACGCATACAATATTGAAGGTTTATATATTACTCAAAAATGAATTATAAATAAATTACCGGCTCGTCAAGTGGTTGGCGAGGCAGAACGCAACGATAGCGCGTTCTATTATTGCTAGTGGTGCCATCTAGTTCTTTTCATGGACACTAATCTTAAAACTACTTATTGGTGTTAATATCATCCAACACTGGGTCAAATAGAAATTAAAGGCTGTCTTTGACTTGGAGCTATTTATTTTGCGTAGACATTGAAAGGACGAACGTTTAATTAGATACCTTTTTCTCGCTACAAAATGCCAGAATTGATCGCGTTTAATCTAATTCATTGAAACGATCCCACATTGTTTATTTATGGTAAAATTATATTGCTTTTACAACCACGTCCATGAGACGAAAGAAATGTTAATTTTACAAATTATAGGATAGTTCCAAAGAGTTTAGACTAATGTGTATGCCTACCAAAAAAAGGGGTAGTATTCGAATTTTAGGCACAAATCGATAGCCTAAAATAATATCTACCTCGCCCAAGGTAATACAGTGTATTGATCCGTTTTAGTATTCCAGATAATTTAGCGACAGAATTAAGCCTAAAACAGATTATGAGACGTTACGCTCGTTAAGCTGTGATAATAAGTTTACTAGGTTATGTAAGTAGGTATAGTATAGATTTTATAAACTGTATGAATGTGAATTGTGAATAACTGCCTAATGTAATCAATTGAGAAGTTATTATAATAGTTTTGGAGGGAAATAAAGCAAACGTTGATCAAAAATAAGGTAGCATAATGATTTGTTTTCCTAAAATCTCTTTCATAAAGTATTTTTGTATTTCATATATTTAATTATTTTTCATTATTTTAACAAAGGTATTAACGCTCTTTAAGATTCGAGTCTACTAGCTTTCTAACTGAAAAGTTTTAATGACGGGCAATTAAAAATAATAACATCGAAACGCCCTTAAGATGTTTTACTTTGATCTCGTGAAATTAAAAACTTCAATAACTATTAAAAATAAGTATAAACGTATATTTTGTGATAAAACCCCAATTAAAATATTTCAAAGTTGATACGTATTCATTACTGTTTATATTTAAAGCCTTATAAACAACCAAAAGAAGGCATATTTATACTTGTAGTCTAAATACATTTTTTTGATTATTCTCGTTTCGTCATTTTTTTGGGCGTTGAGACTGCTTCACAGTTTATAACTTTTGCAGTTTCATCGTTTTACTTTGATATTATTGTGCACCCTGTACTTTGTTCTGAATAAAATTTTTATTTATTTTTTTATTTATTCTATTCTATTCTAAATTGTAGAAAAAATACAACAATAAACCGATTTTTGCTGTCATTGTGACATATATTATAATTACGGAATACTGAAAAAACGGGATAGTACGCAAACACCCTGTCGCTGTTATTGCTTACTGTAGTTAGATAATTGACATTTCTTCCATACTTATACAATGACAAATATCTTACCACAGTTAGATAGGTTATTGAGTCTGGACGTAAGCAAACAGAAAAACTAGAAGATCTTAGAGGTGGTAATATTTTATATTGGTTTGACATTAGTGGCAATTCTGAGTGTCGCAAAAGCTAAACTAAGCTAACTAAAATTGTTGCCGTCCCTTTCATAGCGATGGAAATAAAAAGGATTGCAATAATTTTAGTTAGCTTAGTTTAGCTTTTGCGACACTCAGAATTGCCACTATTATCTTGTTTATTTTCAGAATCAATGGCTGACATAAAACGAATCATAAATTATTACCTACTTTACATACACCTCTGTATGTAAAATTGCAACAACGAGAGTAAAAACAATTTCCTCGACGGCATTGTACAAAATAGCCTGTTCGTTTTGCGGTGTGGCGCACAAAACGTGAAATTATGCATTGTAATCACGTTTATGCACGAGCGAATCGCTGTCCTTTAAACGTCACTAGCTGTTACATGCGGTTTTGTGTGCGATATTTTTGAACTGACAGCTATGTGATCATTATAAAAGTACACGGGAAATTACTCACGTAAAATTATCGTCGATTTAGATACCGACAATGTTTCGATTCTTCCGGAGAATCTTCATCTGGGTATGAGTGTGGTCACTCCTCGCGGTCGCGTCTCACACTGTGGTGTGAGACGCGACCGCGACGATAATTTTACGTGAGTAATTTCCCGTGTACTTTTATAATGTCTAATACAACTCACGATAGTTTTGAAAGTGGAGCTATGTGATCGTTCTTTTTTGTTTTTTTTTTTCACTTCAATTTTACTATAGGTGTGCTAAAAGTAATTTATCATTATCGACGGACCAACTTCACCACACCAACTGCTAGATATAGGCCTCCCTTGGCTAGTGCCATTCGCAAGTATCCTGCGCTAGTTCGATCCACTGGTTGCCCGTGACTTTATCAATGTTTTCTGCCCAACTTCTTGCCGGACGACCAATATTTATGTAGCCTTGTTTTGCCCACCATTCACAGGCAAGCGATGACAGGTAACAGTAATCTATTGTTATTGAAAACTGTAACTGTATTTAATTATATAAAAATGCCTTATTCATATAAAAATGTATTACTTAAGATTTGTTGACAAAATTGTCGAAAACTTTATTCTGAAGAATGACTATGACCGATTGACACATTTCATGAATATGTTTTCACATTGGTAATTTCTTGAGGAGTATTATAATAGTATGCAGCCCTAATAAGTCAAAAAAGTATATTATTTTGAAAGTTCGTCGGCAAGATTTTCCTTATAATTAATAGGAGATGCTGTAAAATTATATTGCTCATGGAAATATCAATGTAAAAGTTCTAATTATTCTTATTTTCAGAATTGCTGTTCTTTTAACGAGGCGTTTTGTTTCTTGCTTTTTAGAACCGACAGAAATACTAATGACTTAGCGCTCACGTCAGGTGGTAATGAGTATGATAGCTTAGTACGTAGATTGATGTAACCATTAAATATCTCTTCAAATAAACATAAATAATTTTACAAAATCTCAAACATTTCAACAACTTTTCTTTACTGCGTCTCATACCTAGATTTTTACCTTATCCATCGCTTTTAAAAAAGAGCTAGGCCCACACCACCAGGTTCTTGTCTGATTCTTTCCCTGGTGTAGGGAGTCGCGTTGGAACAGGCATTTGAATCATCTAGCATATACAACGAAGTTGAAGTGATCCTGAGTTCCTACCAAAATAAAAGTTTTTTACTTTCTTTCTTTCTTTCCACATCATCGAATTCTTATCTCATCATCATATTCTTCCTAGTAAGTCTATGGTAACTTTTGGCTTGGTTTTTAATCTAAAACATCATCAATCTAGTCCAGCCACTTTTACCTAGTCTCTAGCTAACTCATATTTGCAGTTTCGCATCAATTCGCATCTCAAAAATATGACGATAAAATAATTTCTTTTCATTTTTATATGAATATAACAAAAATACCGAACTATACTTCTAGAACGGAGGCCTTTGCCCTGCAGTGGGATACAACAGGCTTAAAATAATAATAATATAATATCTGCTACAATACTTTTACTTTTACTCAGTTATATTATTTTTATCCTAACAGCTAATAATCACCTACGATAATTCTTTGAAACAAACAGACCAACTTACAAACCCATTGTTACTTTATGTCCCCATAGAATATCTGTAATGTCTCATTCGGTGGGAAAACGGGGCCGATTAACTTAATAGCCACATTGTTCGTTGAGATGGCCAAGTCACAGTAAATGCATGTTAATCAGTTCTCAAACTGTATCAATACTATGAAATAATTGCAAGAAAAAGCAAATAACAATTTATTTACAGAAACTAAACTACTACATATTTACATAACTGTACAAAATACAATTAGAACCAGTTGAGCCACCTAAGGATCGTTACAAACGATCTAAAGGTAGCTCAACTGATCCAAACCACTGCCAGACGGAAGCGTGTCCAAGACACTGGCAGCATTGCCGCGCTGGATGGCAATGCTGATCTTTTGAGCCAAATAAGTGCCAGCCCTCGGATCACGCGTCGCTTCGACCAGACGAAATTAGATATAAAACTGCTGCAATGTTGACATCAAGAAAGATTATGTTCGGTCACTTATATCAGAAAAAGAACGTAATGTTCCAATTGACGCGGTAGTAAATAGTGGATACCTATAAGTAGGAAGTAACCTATCAATCCACCACATGGTTTGGTACATTGGAACATGGACATAGAAGTGTGATTGTGAAGTGACTTTTTTTTCAAATGTCAAATAAGACATTTATTTGCATTCGCAAACTGTTTTCTCTATTATGTTGTTCAGGTCAAACGTACTTTTTCAGAATGAGAAATGCAAAGATGTTTTATTGACTGCGATGTAAGTACGAACACTGTCACAGTTTTAAACAAAATTAACAATATCATTTATTTTAATGATCATAATCTCTTTTTTTTTACTTATTGTGCATCATAAAATAGTATTTGTACTGTTAGTTAGTTACTTTTCCGTTGCCAGTTTCGTCACCGGTGCGTGATTAAGGGAGTGGGCAGGAAACTGAGAAAATTTGGAGACAGGGATTTTTTAAGAAAAGTAAATGGAGGGCGATGATGGATGAATTTTCGGGATTTTCAAGCTGAAGTTTTAGATAAATAGCGAGGAATTTTTCCGTGTTTCGGTAGATTGTTTGTACCTCTATAAAAATAAGTGAATTGTGAACTAATTATTACGCACATTACTTTGTTGGACCGGGAGGGGAAAATTGACAGCTGGATTTATCTTGTACTAGATACTCCTCAACATGAACAATTGTACACGCCAAAATTGAAACTATAAATATCTTTATAACTCTCGTTGTTTGATTAGTGGATAGTAAAAATATACCTATTATAACCCTTATTTTCACGCCTCTTGCTCGTGGGAGTAGGCAGATACCACGGATTTCCACTTGATCGATTCGTTTTCCTCATTATTATCATGCACGAAATTTATAAAAAAACATTTTCATTGGTCAAACGCTTAATTCAAATTGTATAACTCTTGACATTCACACAGTGTCATCTCATCTAGTCCCAATCAAGCAGATAGATAGATAGATAGATAGATAAACACTTTATTGTACACCACATGGACATTACATCAAATAAAAAAACACTAAGAATAATTAAAATGAAGTACAATGGGCGGTCTTACTTAAAAATCTTATTTCGAAATAATTGTGTTTTGTTATTAGAAAAAAATGTTTTGTTTCGCGTCTGGATGTATAAAAAACACTAAGACGCTAGACAAAAATGTTTTTACAGCATACAAACATTGATCCCAATCGAACACAACCTCTGAGGTAGACTTTCAACCACTGCACCACAGAGGTCTTCAAATAAATTATACAAAAAGATTTATGTGTCGAAATTCGGATACATTTTTTCCAGATAATTCTGACAAAGCATGGACTTGAAATAAACCAGTGAATCTCAAAATTCTCACCTGTGAAAAAGATAAAAGTGTCCGGAACAATCATAGATAAATTACACCTCAAAAACGCAGCTGCGAATGAAACCGCGGATGGTGTGAAAGAGACGGAAAACTTCACCAGACATTTATCATTTCAAGGGCTGTCGAAAATCGTAGAGGTTAATGATAAATAAGTATTAGAAATAATAAATATAAGAAAGTTAATTTATATTATTGGTAACTTTAAAGGGTTTTTACTGCATATTTGACATTACTAAGACTTCTATTAAAAATTCCGTATCAAGAACTTAAACGTTACAACAGTTAATATGCTTTAAGCTGCGCCCCGCGGTGTAACCTGCGATGAATAGATCTCGTTCCCGTGGAAGTACCGGGATCAAAAGTAGCCTATGTGTTAATTTAGGATATAAGTATCAAATTTCATTCAATTCCGTCCAGCCCTCTGAGCGTGAAGGAGTAACAAACATTTACAATTACCGTGTGTATGTAATTGTAATTATGTTTGTTTATGGATCACAACTAATAATATTAGTGATGTAGTGTGATTATAATGTTACAACCCGTAATAGTATTAGGTTATCGCGATAAATATCCATAAACAATTATGTCTTATCAATGTAAATTTTATTATCGTTAAGTACAGACTCGAGACAACCCTAAAGTAAGTAACAATGCTTTTTGCGGGATTTCCTTCAAGAATCCACGAGATTAATGAAAGCGGCAATATCTCTGGCCGCCCGATAAATAACAAAATAACGTACGCTTTTGGAACCAACGATTAATTTAATACATTAAGGTGTTGCAGTAATGGCAAAGATTGGTGGAAAAAAATGGAACGATTCTGTACCTATGAAAAGAAATATTTTTTGCGTGAAACCTCTTTAACAAATTGTTGGGTAACAAAGAAATATACATTTACAGAATGATATATTTCTTTATTATAGTTACTTATATGAATGTAAATGAATATTCATTATAAACTCTGTGGTGTGCTTTGTGTATTTCTTTGTCTTATATAAATGTTTGGCTGTGCTATTGATTCCCATATACATAGTTATTTTAATAAGAAATTCTTAAAATCCTAATTTCAATTTAAATTTTAATAGCCTTTATTAAGCAATCTTAAAATCCTAAAGGCAACAATAATCCGTCTAAAGAAAGTTTTTACGTACTACACGCATACAAAGTAAAATGTTTGAGGCCACATAA
This sequence comes from Xanthorhoe designata, assembly GCA_963582015.1. Taxonomy (NCBI): domain Eukaryota; kingdom Metazoa; phylum Arthropoda; class Insecta; order Lepidoptera; family Geometridae; genus Xanthorhoe; species Xanthorhoe designata. Next base: position 4,087,782 of record OY757045.1, read on the forward strand.
AATTACCCAGTTTCATTCCATTTCAAACTTTGTTAATGGAGAAAATTGCTTGCAATCTGCCTAATGGCCCAATTATTTTACAGGTTCTCACAAACAAAAACAAATAGTGTAGTGAAGAGGTTTTTGTACAATGGTAATTACCAATAGTAGGAGCTGTGTTTATTCGGTGAGATAAAGAATAAATGTACTGCAAAAAAAATTATAACCTCAAAACATAACGGATTCAAAGTTAAATGCGTTTACATCCATCTATTTTTATTAAAATGAAGCGGAAAAGTATTTTTTTTAATCTCAGGAATTAGCAATCGGATATAAATTAGTGGATTGTTACACAAGGTTGGAAAATTAGCTATTGTTGATGCGCGAGATGGTTTACCTTAACACAAGAATAAATTAATTAAGCTTGGGACTAGATGACGCCATGTAAAATGATCAAGGATATTGATTTATTTACATGCCATTTTTACATTCTCATAACATGTCTGGTCTGTCCATACCATGTCAAAGTATTCTCATCTTTTCAATTAGTGGTATAAAAACGTAATACACTGTATTCTGTAACTAAAAGCTTTTACTTGTTTCTATTTTATTTAAATAAAGCGGAACAGTTTGTTTTTTGTTTTATATCTAAAACTAGCATTAGGATTTTAAATATTATTTCTGTATTTGATACCTACACTACATAATACACTTCAGAATGATCATTTTCTCTCTCTAGGGTGGTAATATGAAACTGCGACGTAGCTAGTTAATTAGATTATTATTTATAATAATAATAGTAGTTTGCTTAAACACAAACAACCAATTAAATAGAGGTAGTTGGAAAGATATTAAATAGACCTTTGCCTAGTAGTGGGAGTTAATAAAAACAATTTTAAAAGATGTAGAATACTAGAGCAGTCAACGTCCCATTTCGTTTATTCTAATTTTAATTATACCCAAAGTCTCATTAGAGATTAAATATTCATCTTAAACAGCGAGAGTAATTTATCTGTCAAGCCACTGAAATCTTCAATACAGTCAACAAAATATAGCCTTTATTTCTCTTTCATTATACCGTTGTTTATTATTTGGACCTCGTAAACCTTATTTTTTATTCAACTAATAACTTTTCTATGCGAACCATTCGATTAACTTCAGAATGAGGTCAGCGCTGCTAGCTTTATAGCTGAACGATCTACTGTCCTATCAAAAAACTTGTAATGAACATGTTAATAAATGTTAAAGAATATTTTTTTTATCTTGATTTAAAAATCGTTCATTCGTTCGTATGAGCAAGTGGCCAACTCTGTTGACGGAGTTTTTAGGCCGCCTAAAGGCCTCCGTCATGGCTTAACGACTTTAAAGATTACTATACTACCTATATGCAAGGGCTGACGTCACGGACGTTGGGGCTGACGTCACGGACGTTGACGAGAGACAATACGCTCCGTGATTTTTAGACCTAAAATATAGTTTAGAGTGCGTTTATAAGACCTTTTTTCGAAGAAGTTTGTGACATTAAGTGTTGTGCTGAGTGTGTGCTAATATTTCACTCAATTATTGAGTACTGGATGATATTTGGACATAAATACTCTTTGGTTGGCAAGAGACATACTACATCTACCCTCTGTTGAAGAAAGTGTTTGGTGAAGTATTATATTGATTTACAAATCATTCCGCGATTCATTAATTTTTGATTCTGCGATAACTGTAGTGTGGGCACAGTGCTTGCTTTCTTAGACTATCTCAACAACCTGAATTAAGTAACTGGATCGGCATTAGGTCTTCAGTGCGCGGTAGTTTCTTAACGCCATCTATTGTCGAGTGGACTTAGAGTTATCAGTCTAAAACATTTCTCTGCATCAGTGCCATCTGTGGGTAATTAAGTGAAAACTTGCTGCTGCCATCTATCTCTTCGCCCTCGAACGTTGTCTTGGCTTCTATCATGGCAAAGTCCTGCGGTGCTTGTGGGAAGTTCCTGACGCTGAAGGAGGCCGTCACATGTAGTGGCTGTGCAGCTCTTTTCCACAAGGCCTGTGTCTCTCTTCCGGAGGCATCCCCTGTTAGTAAGGGTTGGGTGTGCCCCGGCTGTATAATTCGGACTCGCAAGGGTGATAATACCCCCGTGAGGGCAGCTCAGGATGCGCATGCGTCGCGAGTTGCCTCCGCCGTACTGCCCGCCCAAGTTGCCGCGCCGCCGTCCGCCCAAGTGATCGCACCGCCCGCCCAAGTCGCTGCACCGCGCGCTGTGGGCGTTGCTTCGTCCGTCGTGGTCGACACGCCCGTCCCGGACCTTCGGGACCTCCATCGTGCGATCGTCGGGTGTATGGAGGAGATACGCGAGTTCCGCCGTGAAATAGCCGATTTTCGAGCCTCCTTCGCGGGCCTCTCGTCGCGCGTTGACACCGTCGAGGCGCGTTTGGAGGTGGTCGAGCGCATGCGCGAGGAGGCTCCCCCTGAGGTCGCCGATCTGAGATGCAAGGTGGCACTCTTGCAGCAGGAGCTCAACGATCGAGACCAAGATGCCCTCCTGTCCGATATCGAGATCGGGCATCTACCGGAGGAGAAGGGTGAAAACATAGTGCACGCCGTTACCATGCTGGCCGTGAAGCTGGGTGTCGAGCTGGATGAGCGCGAGATCGTGTTCGCTGAGCGGGTCGGCGTAGCGCAGGTAGCGGGTGCGGCGGGGACTCCGCCGACATCACGCCGCGTGGTGGTGCGCCTAGCGCGGCGCCACGTGCGCGACCAGCTACTGCAGGCCGCGCGAGTGCGCCGCACGCTCACCGCCGCCGACGCCGGCCGCCCTGCCGGCGCAGCCTCCGCCCCGAGGATATTCCTGAACGAGCGGCTGACGCGCACGAATCGCCTAATCTTCCATCGTGTGCGAGAAGAGGCCCGGCGGCTGCAATGGCGATTTGTGTGGACGAGGAGGGGTCGCGTGTACGCCAGGCAGGGCGAAGGGAAACAGGCGTTTCAGATCCGCTCTGAGGCTGACCTGGCACGGGTTTTTGGTGTAGGAAGCGTTTGTTGAGGTCGAACACTGAAAATAAGGGAATAGTGTGTGAAAGCAAACGATACTTTATATTTTGTGTAAAATTTTTACTTATTTGTTTTGTATACAATAGCGTGTTTTTTGTTTTCTTACTAGTCTCCAGTGTGACAAATTTAAATCTCAGGAGGTGGCATTACTTTTTAGCTTATGCATACTATCATCAGAATAATTCAATAACTACTCATATTTACACCTTTCTATCATATACATACCACTATTACTTTTTATTTGCACCACTGTATTGTCAAACAAGTCTAACTTATACATACTGCTCTTATTTTTTGTTTATGGCTATTTATATATATACCTATTACTTAACATATGCATACTTTTATCAGTTTGGATTTGCTGCTATTAGTGACAATACACACTTCAATGCTCTTTATGTATGTTCTATTTTCTATATAATTTTACATTCTAATAATTATTCTCAGCTCTCCCAGCCCAATTTTGGCAATTTATTGCTCCTTAAAATGGTTTCTTGCCTCTTGTTGTTGACTAAAGTGTTCATCTTTGATAAATGTTCCTATACAAACAAAATCTCCTAATTTTTATTTAAAAGTTGGTCTTTTTAATGCATGTTCTTTGAACACTAGACATGAGGAATTCATAGTAGCAGTGGATAGCTTGAAACCTGACATATTAGCAATTAATGAATCATGGTTAAGAGCAGGACAAGAGGAAAATGCCCCTAAGATGTCAAACTATCGCCTTTACTTAGCTCCTAGGCCTGAACATATCAAGAAGGGTAGGGGCGGAGGTGTAGCATTCTTTGTCCGCAAGGGTATGAAAGTGCATATTGTTCCTCATCCTGTTTGTCTCTCGGTTGATCAGTTGTGGCTGCGGTTGAATGTCAGTGGCAAGACAGTTGTTGTTGGTACAGCCTATAGGCCTCAATGGTTGAATGTTAATGATTTTTTGAAAGCACTTACTGATTCAATATCCTCATTCTTGAAATATGACAATGTTATTCTGGTGGGTGATTTTAACATTAACATGCTGGAACCAGACGATGCCAAAACTAAACTCCTTATGGAATTCTTAGGTTATACAAATCTAACTCAATTTATAAATGAGCCTACACATTTTACCTCGCATAGTCAGACATTAATTGATCTGGTCTGTTCTGATGCTGCGGTGGGTGAGATGTGTATAAAATACAACCCTGACCTAGGAGCTCATGCCATGCTGCTGGCTGAATTTAAAATTAAAAAAGAGAAGCCTAGTCCACGATTAGTCACCTACAGGCCGTTAAATGATATTGTTATGGATCTTTTTACTGCAGACCTGGATGCTTGTAAATGGGATTGTTTTGAGGATATGTCTGATGTAAATGTGATGGCGACAGAATTTACCGGAACCCTTTTGTATTTGTTCAACCTGCATGCTCCTCTCAAGACTGTGAAGTTTAGGGGTCCTTCTCATCCCTGGATCACTGGCACAGTGAAGGATATGATCAACATTAGAAATGAGTATCATGACCAGTATAAATTGCTAAAGACTAATAAGAGTAGAGACACGTACAAAACAATGAAGCAGTTGGTCATTCAGGCAATTAAGAGTGAGAAGGCTGCTTATTTTACGCAAAATATTAATTGCAATTTAAAAAACTCAAAAAAACTTTGGACCAACCTCAAAAATGACATACTTCCAGACAAAAGGCAAGCAATGGAACTTCCCTCACAATTCATAGATCCTGATATTATTAATGCTCATTTTTTAAATTTACCCAGCGAGGACTCTATGGACATTTCATTGCTCACCTACTTTGAACATCATAGATACAACTCTGAATCTTTCTCTTTATCACCAGTAAGTGAATTTACCATCATGAAGATCATACAAGGTCTCACATCTAATGCGCAGGGCATTGATGGGATTAGCCTTGAGATGATTACCATGACCATTTCACAATCCTTGCCTACCATCACATCAATCATCAACAAATCTATCACTAGTGGCACCTTCCCTGATTGCTGGAAAACTGCAGTGATCAAACCCATCCCTAAGAAAAGCATTCCAGAGTCTGTTAGTGATTTGAGGCCTATTAGTCTGCTTCCTTGCCTATCCAAGGTGCTGGAGAAAGTAGTGTGCTTGCAGCTTATTAAGTATCTTGAGGACCATGACATTCTTCCGCAGCTGCAATCTGGGTTTAGAAGAGGCCATAGTACATCGACTGCCCTGCTAGATGTGGTGGATAACTTGCTTGCAGCCCAAGACCAAGGCATGTGCAGCATCCTTGTCCTGCTTGATTACTCACGCGCATTTGATTCTATCAATATCCCACTCCTTTTATCGAAGCTTGCTTTTTATGGCTTCTCACCTAATTCAATCAAATGGTTCAACAGTTACCTTAGTCACAGATTTCAGTGTGTTGATTTGAAGAAGTTTGATGGTTCTAGTGTACGTTCGGCTCTTAAACCAGTACCTCGTGGGGTACCTCAAGGATCTATACTCGGGCCAATACTTTTTATTTTGTATACTGCTGATGTAACCAGGAACATCTCTCACTGTCGTTTCCATCTGTATGCTGATGACCTGCAGTTGTATCTCTCATTCCATCCGAGTGGCATTCAGGAAGCTGTGAATAAAATTAATCAGGATTTGTTACAGATCTCTCAGTGGTCTAGACTGAATGCTCTGATTTTGAATCCTAATAAGTCAAAATATATAATTACAGGATCAAGATACAGAGTTGCCGAAATAGACTCAGCAAATATCAAGATTTTAGTGGGGGGTGCACCTGTAGAATGTGTGCATGAGGTGAGGAATCTTGGACTCATATTCGATTCACAGCTAAAATTTGAAAAACAGGTTGCTGAGAATGTTCGCAATTGTTTTTATAAGTTAAAGACACTATATCAGATCCGTCCATTCCTAAGCGAGGAGGTGCGAATCACCCTCTGCGAATCTCTTGTGTTATCAAAACTTAACTATTGTGATGTGGTATTCGGGCCCTGCTTGCTTGGTAGAACAGAGAGGCTTCTGCAGCGCGTACAGAATGCCTGCGCGCGTTTTTGCTTCCATATTCCTCCCCGCGCACATGTGTCTCCCTATCTTAATGCATCAAAACTGCTAAAGTTAAAAGCTAGAAGGCATTTACATTTGGCATCTTTATTGTTTGGTATTATTAAATTTAAATCTCCTCCTTACCTCTTTAGTAAGCTAACTTGGCGAGACAACTCCCGCCGTCCTAACAGGTCATGTTCCCTCATCTTTGTGATGAGTAAGCATAGAACTGTTGCTTTCCGCGGGTCTTTTCGCTTTGCAGCTTCGCGCTGCTGGAATGATTTACCCCCACCTCTCCGTGCTCTAAAATCGTTACATACTTTTAAATTAAAACATAAAGCACATTTGCTAAACATTCAATCCCGCTGCTAAGTATTCATAGGGGAAAATGGAAGTGAGCAGTTTTTCTAGCTCAATTCTTTCACTACCTACTTAGGTACTTACTTTAGTGTATGCACGCTCTGCCCGACGGCTTCTTCTTGCTGATGATAGTGTCCTGTTCCATCCATCTCTTAGGCAGCAGCAGAAAATGCTTACTTGCATTAAATTGTCATGAGCGTTCTTATTGTAGGTACTCCTTGTCCTTTGTTCTCGTAGATACTTGTTTTTTTTTATATACAATCTTACTGTGACGCACAATCTCGGCTCACCGCATACAATTTTTTTGCACATTGGTATTAATATTATCCACATTGTAACAATTCAGAATCTCGTCGCTCGAAGAAAATTTTTTTCGGCCACGCCATTTTGAATTTTCTTTCTGAAGACGCACGCCAAAGAGCATGTAATAGCACGCCTACGCCTAGCAAGCCAATAGCAAGCTACAGACAACCAAACGCCATCTCTATCTGTCACCTCCTCTGTCAATGTCACTTTCTCCTTGATGTATTTGTAAGTAGGTAAACGTAGTGTTTTTATTCTAATGTTACCTTGCTCAATTATTTATTTATTCTGTGGTAGTGTTGTGTTTACACTCTTACTCTAGATTTGTTTGTATCACATTTCATAAATTGTGTTGTTTTTTTTTTTAATGTGTCTCGCTGCGTCTGTGATGTCATCCTGTTGGGGTACAGTCTGAAAATCAGCGCCGTCTCCCACCGGAGTGGCAAAAAAGCTGAGACTGGACCCATTTGACACCACAATGCACATACCTAGGTACTTATTTTAAACATAGGTAACTAAATTAGTCTGTTAGTGTTAGTTTTTTGCTTTTTGCTTTGTTTTGTTTCATTTTTAACTTTATTTTTTATCCTTTTTGTCACTGTTTTTTTTTTTTTTATTCTTTCTTTGTCTTTTGGTTTTGTAGTGTGTGTGTCAAATAAACTTATTTCTATTCTATTCTATTCTATTCTAAAAGCCGGGACCGACAATTTAACGTGCCCTCCGAAGCACGGAAGCGCTCAGCTGATAACGCCACTTGCGGTCACCCATCCAAGTTGTGGTACCGCTCAGAACGTTGCTTAATTTCGATGACTATCAAGAACGTCTTAGCAAGCTTCGCCACAAGCATTTAAAAATGATTTATGATCACGCCTGGTATATTCCCGAGTGGTAGACAAATTCTTTCAGCTAGGTCTAGCCATAATCAAATGATGCGACAATGAACAGAATCTATGTATATCTCTACCGATAAGAAAACTGTTCAAGATTAACACAAATTTACCTTGATAAAATTCAGTAACCTGAATACCTCATGCAGAGTGCATCTGCGTACTTCTGGCCGGCCCGTGCTCACTGACTCATGCATATTACACGGCCGATGCTTCCGAAAAGTCGCAAGAATTTACTGAAAAAGTAAATTTCCTCCGCGTTGGGTTAGAACGATTTTGAATCTTTTATTGCATGCGAATACCGTAGAAAAGTTTGAAGCGGTTCGGGGAATTAGATAAAGTTTACTACCAATTTAAAAGAAAATGTAAGAGAAAGAAAGTAGGTACTATTAGTTCAGTTAGTTCTAAGAACGTATATCAAAATGTTTTGTTTATAACCACGTTATGACTACTTAGGGATTAAAAATAATTGGGAGTTTTAGTTGATCCATTCTGGGCAAATTTTAATGCCACTCCGTGTTTTTCATTCTTATCCCGCCATCGTTAAATGTGCGGTTTAAATAAAATTATTAATAAAAAATAAAAATAAATAAGCTACGTTACATTACGTCTTTGTTAAATTAAAATAATACAGCTAACAGAATTAAACTCTTTTCCACATCACCATTGAAACAAATGACTCGACAGAATCTTTAAAATCAAAGCGGTCAGTCTTCCTTTCAAACTTTCTCAAAGTTTCCGTGTAAAAATATATTTATGAAATGATATTTTTTTCAACGTCATCGGAAGAAAGCTCCGGAAATTTCCTACAAAACCTTACTTATTCAAAGAGTTTCAAAAGAAAAGGGTTTCCGGCCGTTGCAGCTGTTGTTAGCTATAAATCATCTAATGTACGTGTATTTATGATTGATTACGGACCCTGGTACGAGTAGAATTAAAGTTTCATTTCTTTATTTAGTTCATTGTGAGAGTTATTTTAGTTTTAGCTACGGATTATTATAGCCTACACTTCAGCCATATTTCTCGTGTAGTAGGTAAGGCGTAATTTTATGTATGTATGTATGCAACAAGAGAACGCTTACAATGCCAATAAAATCATAGCTCGCTTCGCTCCCACCATCTCATATTGTAAGGGTTGGTAGCTACTAAGCTAACTTTGTTATTTTGATCCAAACGAAGTTATTCAAGTACAGAATAGCAAAAACCAAATGAAACTGTATTATTTTAGGAGAACTTTATTATCTTTGCCTAAATTAACCTCTTCCTGTTTCCACAACATGAACTCATTTACTAATTCAGTTCAGAGTGAAAGCACAAAATACCAAATAATATATTGTTATAATTTGAGCAGTAAAAAATTAACATTATAATGAACACAAAGCTAAGAACAAGCTTGTGACTGCATACGTACTCGTATGATAGTGATCATAACGTATGCAGTCACAAGCTTGTTCTTAGCTAACTATAGTGATAGTTTGTTAAGCTGGGACCAACTTGAAAGCTGGGACCAACATTTAACGTGCCCTCCGAAGCACGAAAGCGCTCTGATGTTAATACCAATTGCAGTCAAAATAAAATCTGAGACAATTATTTCACATAAGCTATTATAATTAAGGTGTATTAGGTGTATAAGGTGTGTTAAGGTGTTCATTTACTTAACAGTCTTTACGCCTATTTAAGAATCTCCGAGTAAGTTTTTTTGACAGATAACAATTAAGTTAAGATAGATCTACGGTCATTGTAATCATGAATAATGAGATCGATTAATAGTTTTCAGTTGATCCAATAGCTACATTGCTTTGAACTGGACAGGCTTCGAAATAAATGGTTTATGTCTCAAAACACACTTATAACCTAATGATCTAAAAGCATTAATGTTTTAGTTCACTAGTTTTTTTTTACGCAGCATAAATTATTGGTTATCATTTTGGCACACCCTCAGATTTAGCAATTTTATACCTCACACAATCTAAATAAAAATTTCATATTCAATATTATTGTCATCAGTCTCAAAAAGCAATTTAGAAAGCACATTTTTATTGGAATGGCAAAATCAATTTCATAACGTAACTCGGAAACCCCTTAAATGTCTCGTAATATTAATTTTATTAAATCCCACATCATACAACAATTTATATCACAAGATGTGCCGTGTAGAAATAGGTAATTTTCTATAGTAATATTATAAAGAGGTAAAGTTTTTTGTTTGTATGTTTTGGGGTAATCTCCGAAACTACTCATTCGATTTCAAAAATTATTTTTTCTATGCGTAGTATGGACTTTCGGAGACATTCGGTCTCTCGACTTTCAATGCGAAGGTCGTAGGTTCGAATCTTGGCAGTGTAAATATTAATAGATTTTCGTTTCTAAAAAATAAAATGGTGAAGGTAAACATCGTGAGGAAACTCGTGACTTAGTTAGCCCCATACGTATTGACTATTGCTTTTTCTGTGTGATTAAGCTTCGAAGCAAATGTATATTTTTAGGTGCGCTGGGCAAGCCTATTCCATCTCAAAAGGTCCAAGCCCTACCAGTGTCCCGTAAAGTGTAGACAAAAATTACCTCCTTCCTGAGATTGTATAAATTATCTAGTGAAGATGCACAGGTCTCAGTATTTTTTATGAATAAAAAATAAAATAAATATCCTTGGACGACACGAATTAACGAATTAACGCACGAATCTGTGCTCTGTGTTCTCCAAATTTTGATATCTATCTATCTAATTATTAATAAAAGTTTTGAATCAAAACTTGTTTAACAAATCAAGAATGTTACGTGTTGTTTAAGACCATGCAAGTCAAATATTGCTTTAATTTACTTACGAATTTGCAACAGGCAAGAATCTTGCATCGTATAAAATGGCACTTTATTCTTTCTTTTGTGCCCAATGACATCCCAAACCCAAACAAAGTTACGACGTCATTTAAACGGATGTTTAGTTTCGTTCATACCCTTGTTCCGTTTTATAACAAGTTTATGAGTACCTACTCTAAGCCAACCGTCTACTAGATAAGTTCTCGTAAGTTCTGCATACCGAATGTTTTGGGATCGAAAACTTTGGGTTTGCTGCGGCATGAGTGATGTAAGTTTGCTCACGTATAATGCTTGTCATTATTTCTGTATTTTTAAAAGTTTTGAATGTTTCTAACGTATGCTAATATTTAAATAGCTAAAAGAGGCCAGTGGCGTAGCTAGACAAAGTCAATTCCCCGTGCGTAAAAAAATTGACGCAATAAAGCCTTGATGTGCGTGTCATTGCGTCTGTGTGCGTGAGTACTGACACACACACACAGAGAGATGTATGTCAAAATGTATCAGGGTAGGTTAACATCAAGTTTACATAGATACACTTATCGGCTGAAGTAGGTATCTTGAATGTAGGTCATTCATGATGCGGTTCTGTTTGACTAGATTTATTTCTAATACATTTTTTTAAGATGTGGTATTATATTATACTTAGTCTATTCTTATATAATTTTTTGTAGTGTGGTCACAACTCACGGTCGCGTTTCACACCGATCACTGATCTGTGAGATTGCTTTAAATTGTCATAAGTGTTAAATGAGTCTACTCTTGCGTTTCACGAAGAATAGGTACCGTGAAGAATAACGACAACATTACCACAAACAAATACCAGTTGAGGTTACAAAGGTTTTAGTAGGAAGCTCATTGAACAAAGTGAGGCTGCCAAAATAGTGAAAGTTGTAAATTTGAAAACATAAGGAAACGTCATTCATTGCCTCTATAATTTCTCACCATGCGCTTTCAAATTTCAGAGTAGGATATTGAGAATTTCACGTTGAAATGCTCTGTACAGCCATACAACGTGAATATCAACGACGCTCGATTCCGAAGTTAGGAGTCGTAGGTAAGTTCATCTTATTAAGGATTGAATACCGGCTTTTACAGTATAACTCCGGATAAACATAAAATCTGGCTGTAGATGATTACGATAATGATTAATAAGTATAAAATATACTTTCTTACTTCTTGATGTTTTGATTGCAAATAATGTTAATTCATTCGTTCAAAAAAATGAAATATGATTTAGTAGACTGTAGACTGTATGACTTAGTAGACTGTACTCCCAAGGTGCGATAGACATATCTTTTTAGTTATCTTTAGATCCTTTGAAGATGCCTAAGGGGTATGTCCAAATACCTATATATTTGGTACATACCTACCCTCATTTTGCAGTAGTTAACATTCCATACGTGACAGGTTGCAAACCCATCGACGCTATAAGTAAGCTAACCGGTTTCCTCACGATGTTTCCCATCACCGTTTAGAGGTTGCACACTCGTGTGTGCATTTAGATAATTCGAAACGTCCAAAAAAAATTCAAAAAAGTTTTTAAAAATTTATAACCGTCGGAATTTACTTTTTTTTCTCGAGTTTAGTTTCGAGTGTTTTTTTTTTTTGTTTGCATCTCTGTGGTAACGTGGTTATTATTTTCCTATAACCGATACTCCGGCTTTTCGTCTCAATAAGCAAGTCCCTATCAGTTTATAAATAGTCATGAATAATGCATCAATACGAGTTCATGATTTCATAGATGAAACTCAGTTGTTAGTTTCATGTTTACTTGCTCAGCCGGTGTTTCCGGGATGTTTCTTCAAAACTTCCTTGTAATTGTTTGGGAATTTGGCCACGGACTATCTCGTCTCAAGCATCTACTTGTAAACCCTTCAACTTAAACTCTAGTTGAGTTACTGTTTCTTGTTTAGTTGATTGGTAAACTATAAACCCTAAGGAGTAGATACCCTTACCACAGAATAATAATAATAGAACAAGTAGGTACCTACAGAAGAGCAACTTCGCTATAGTAAGTAAGTAGGTAACTTTCATTTAAATAGCGACTTTTTCTATTTCGCAACAAAGTGCAATACAGCTCGTGTCGATCGTTTTATGTGGCAAAACTGGCTATTTTACTCTAACAAAGTTATCCATTTTAAACCCTGTCACTAAAACACGACTAAGTAAAGGGCTAGCCGCGTCGGGCGACTTTTAACTTGATTTCTTAGGCCTACCCATACTTAGCATGGAGGAAAGATAGTGGATGTTCAAGGCGGTGTTCGGCTTTTGTTTTTAAACTGAGGGTAGTTTAGTAAGTCGCTACTGATTCAGCTAATCAACATAAACTAGCAAAATATCAGAATGTCGTGATGCGTTGAGCTGGATGGACGTTCCCATTAAGCTCTAATTAAGCGTAATACAATTCTCTTTTTTTAATAATTTTGATGTATGTAACTACCGTGTAATGAGTAAAAATCGTCTAACATCGCCGGACACTGTCAGCGTGGCGTGTCGCAACCCTAGTTTTAGTTTGTGTTGACTGATTGAGATTGAGGGTAGTCTAAAACCTCGTCTGTTGAAGATACGAGCGGATGCCGGCCGTCAGTCTATTCGTGACCGTCTGACATCGAAACGTCGAGGTAAATAATGAATTTTATATAAATATACTACCCAGTACGGTTCTTAAAAACTTATTCTTCGTCCTTCAGGTGAATCTGTCTGCTGAGAGCTGTGCTGGTGCCTGTATCATATCAGTGGTGCTCAACTGCCTTTTTAGAGACGACAGAATATAATTTCATCTTCTTATTTTTGGGCAGATTTTGAATTATTGTTGATTCATTGCAGTCATGCTGTTTGAGATATTGCATACAGTCAAGGATCAATATTAAAATAAGATTATACCAATAAAACTCCTGACTTTTTACGTTACTACTCGTGAAAACCTTAAAATATGGTATTATTAAGTTCTATAATTATGTTATCTTCTGCTGTTGGTTTTCTTATAAATAAATAACATTAACTGGCATTAAAGTATCCATACATAGATGAACTCACGTTTTCCAATGGAGGTGGGCAAAGACCACGGATATCCACTTGCTAAAATCTTGGCACACCTCTTTCATTCTCATTATTGTATCTTCAAACGAGAAATCACTGATTTCCTATCAAATGACTGAGAAATCTAAGAACGTATTCACATAAGCTCAGAAGGTCTAAAGATATAAATAAAACGGAGCTTAGGCTAAATCACTTGTATCAAAAATGAACGTTACACAACCTTTACAAACATTGGTATGTAAGCCAATATTTCACGGCTTAACGAAAGGTTATAGAATATAAGTTCGAGTTAAGGACATTTTCTTCGTAAGCGGTTCTTATTTCATACGAAAAACAATCATTGTAAGAATTTTCTCTTTCTATGTTGATATACATGAAATTTGAGATTACACATGGGTACCTACTTTACATAAATCATTTTCATGCAAAAATTTAAAAACTAGAATTAATAATAGGTTAACCATGTAAAACACTGGTATACGAATGACACAGATTTTTATAAAACCAGCTAACAGATCATAATTATTGTTTATTGTTCTGCCACATAATTTATACTTTCTCGATTCATTTTATACAATTTTGAGTGGAAATACCATTACAGAAATCATAAAACTAGTTCAATTTCAAACTCAGTAAATGGAACTTCGTAAATTCCTTCCAACGATATGATTAAAAAATTCTTTCCCATCAAACTTTAGAACCGAATGGGAATAAAACGCTTGTAGTTGCAAAATTTGAATGGTTCCTGGAGTATACAATCTTTGGACTCCTTGTTAGAGAGTAATTTAAGGTGTTTTGCTTTTTTGTAGTGTCTGTGGTAACGTAGTTCTGTCCCAAAGAATATTTTTTGACTATTTATTTTATGTTTCTAAAATGTATCTTCATCATTGTATATAGAGTGTTTCCAGCTCTAATTCAAGAAAATCTTTCCAGTCTTGTGAAGATCATCGCTAGTTGACGAACGGATATAATATCTAGAATATAGAATAGAATAAAATAGAAAAACATATATTTACATCACTCACACACATAACAGTCATATTGAAAATTAAGATCATTAAATTAATTAAATTGGGGTTATCATTAAATTTTGAACTTAACCAGTATGTTTCTTTTCAAACTAAAATGTACAATTTCTCCGATCGCCACAAATACTTTTTTTTCTGATAAATAAACAAAGCGACAAAAGGCACTTCAAGCTTCATTTGTCCAAAGGTTCAAACGAGAATCTTTACGTAGAATTCAATTTATCTGGCAATGAGAACAAGTGGAATTGGATGATTGGGACGGAAGTCTCCGCAATGGTCTTTTAGTGGCCAGTTTTAAGCTTTTATCGTTTTTTATACGTACATTTTCTAATTAAACCCTCTAGCACACTGATTGCGGGACAAATGCGGGTTCAGCATACTTTTGGATGTTTTAATTATATTCGGAATAGAAAATTGGCACAAACGATGAGAGACTTTTGCAGTAATGATGATATCAAATAATTTGTTTCTGTACAAGACATTCTAACGCAAACTGGGTGCATTTCATGATATTTAATGATTTTTTTCAATCGAAATATCAGAGATTGATACTGTTATTCATAATAGACTTAAAAAATGACTATTGCCCTGCTAAATAAATGGGTCAGTGGCGATTCGCCATCGGACCCTTGTTTCTGCTACTTTTTTTGCCTTTAAGTGACATGGTAATTTGAATAAATGAATGAATTCTTCATTACACTAACAATAGGAATACACAGTTACAGTAAAAAAACACTTAATCTTAAAATAATGGGCGGTCTTATCCTAGAGCGATCTTTTCCAGACAACCTTTGGATGGATAGGAAAGGTGACATCATAAGATTGCTTAATAATAATGGGGTAAGATTGTTTGTAGATTTGACTTCAGGTTTTTAAAACTTTTGATTTCTGCTACATTTATCTAAATAATCAACAAAAAACCGAATTTAGTTCACATTACCCTCCATAAAAATCCTATAAACACCTTCGTGGAGGCTCCCTGAAAGTGAAATGAAACACGTAGAGCAGTCATTACATTCATAATTCACAAAGCACTGTTGATTTTGCAGAGGTTTTGTACTGTAATATTCAGCACGGTAACCTTTAGGTATAAACAAATTGCTCGCAATGACTAAAGCATTGTCTGTTTTATAATAAACATAGGATTGTTTTTTTATTAGAACTAGTTCTTATCCCAAATGACTTTATACATAATAATTTTGTAGGATGCTTGGAAAATAAATAAGAAAAAATTATTGCGATTCTATCAAAATTAGGTTTTTTTTTTGTGCAAACATCGTGAGAAAATCTCACGATTTGGTTTAGGTTAAATTAGCGGAGGAGTACTAGATATTCTGTAATCTTCAATATTTGTGTGAAAAAGTAAATAAAGTTATTATAGTTTGAATTATTGGGACCAGAGTTACATCAATATTGCCTTAATATGATTTGATTTCACCTCTAGACATCTTCAAAGAATCGTAAATATTTAAAGATTTGAGTAAACGTTTGCCGACGCTTAAAATAATATAAAGTGAATCTATTTTTTTTTGTTTACCGATTATTGTCTAATATGCCAGACTGCAGATCAAAGGTTATTAAAGGAACAAGTTGATGACATGATAGTGGCTAAATGCACAAGCCGTGCGAAGCCAAAATAAAGAAATACCTAAAGATAAAGACATGAACCCGCAGCAAACGACGTATCGCTGCGACCCTACTGGTGTCTATGTATTTCTTGTATTTCTATGAAATTTCCTCCGTAGTTAGCGACACAAAGCCAGCGACGCGTGTCATAAAAATACATAGAAACCAGTAGTGTCGCTGCGACATATTGTGATGCGGCTTCTGTCGTCCGCTGACAACTTGTACCTTCATTGCGCTCCAAGACCACAGTTTGCCAGTTTGGTTCGAATGCATCTAATGCCGGGTTGCAATATTCAACTTACTAATAATCGTGGATCTGTCACCATTGTAATATTATTATCTGTCAAAAAGTGTCCTACATTTTTTGTTGTCTAAACAAAGCTATGGCGATCAATCTACGATCATTCGTAAGTTTAATATTGAAACCGGCCGATTGTCTTACCATCTTGACCTGGAGCTGCCGCGTTTTTTTGTTTAGTACCTAAAGCAAAATGAATTATATATACACAAGTTCATTTACAATTGTCTTGTGTTTGATCGTATCAAGTTATGCAAGACTTAACAAATGATAAACAATTCCCCTTGCGAATCCACCATGTTAGTTAATTGTTAATCCGGAACGCAAGCATAATTACGACCCGGGCATTAAGCAACTAATTGAATTCATACGAAGTTGCCACTAAATTGAAACTGGTGACCAGTGAGCTGACTCAGAAAGTTATAATTAGTTCTGTCATTATTAAGAACTTTCGTCCTTCAAACAGTCGAAAAGACTACAGACTCTAGAATGTTGAATATCTAACTATCTGAGTCTAATTGGAAAAAGCTTAATTTGTTTACTGCGTCCTTTTTTCTGATTCTAAAAAAGTTACAAATGCGGGGTTTGATTAAACCAAGAATTTGAAAGCACTTAGTATCGCTTACAGAGCAGTAAATAACAGCAGAAAGTTTGATTCTTTATAAGTGGGCTTTCTGTGGGCACAATTGTCTGATGGTCGTAAGCATAAACTTTTTTATAATTTAACTTTTTTTGATGTATGTTTTACCCTTTCCTGTTCTCAAACAGATTCAAAAACAAGCTTGAATAACAAAAAAGAAAAAACTACTATGTAGTTCATAAACATACCAGGCAACATAAAATACATACACAACAATATATCACAAAAGTGTCATACCAACAAAGAAACAAATAAAACCGGTACTGCATTTTTATTACTACTAAAATCCCTGAACAGTCCGTATAAAATACGAGTATTTTATTTAAGGGGTCCAATTTAGCGAAGATACCTGTATTGGATCCGTCAGGGGATATTACAGGCGCAGGCTACAATTTTATTTCGCTGGGATATAGTTGTTCCCCCAAGGGTTCAGTTTACGTGATACCAATATTCAAAACGAATGATGTTGCGAATCAGTTTGCCCGCCAATTTAAACGCTCGTTTCAGAAAGTTCGTGTGTTAAGCTCAACATGATATGTAAATTCGGTTTCGGATTTTCAATTTCACTGGCAACTGTTTCTAATAGAATTTGTTTGTCTTTATTGCGCGTTTATACATTGCACGCGTGAGATGTGTCGGCCTATAGGGAGGAAGTAAATTGACTTTTCAAACGTTTTTGCCGGGTATTACTTTAGTACAAGCGTGTAAGCTGCATTATATACAGCAAAAGCTTACTAATCCTAATATTATTATAAAAGTGAACCAGTAACAATGTGAACTTAGTAATAATTTAAACGATACTGACAGCTAAAGTATAAAACTGTGTCGCTATTAGCAAAGACGATGATAACCAAAGCCCTCCTCTTGACAAGAGTTATCCAAAACAGAGTAAAAGATACCTACCTAATGTTATTATTCTTTAGAAAAACATATAATTACAAACAAGTATACGAGTATACTATTACCACAGATAAAAGAATACACAAAAGTCTACGTACTTTACAAGATAACAACTAATAAATACTTTCTTTTCACAAATCCACTAAACCTCAATAAATCTAGAGCACATAAAATCATAAACAGGTCGAAAACAATTATTCAAAACAAACAAAAAAGGAAAAGGTCGCGTACGCTCGAGCGCCTACCAATTTTCCTGGGAAGTTCGAAAAAGGTTACGCAAATGTATTTTGAATTGACCCTGGGACTTCAATAATGGTCATTTTTTATATAAGTAGAATATTTTATAACATTGCATCAAGATTATTTTGTAACAGTCAAAATGTAAAAATGGCGTCTATAGTAATTCTCATTTTTGGTTAGTTCTTTTGTTTGATTTTTGGTGGAATTATAGTCCCTTAAACCTAAATCAAGCTCTGTCTTTGATCCTAAGCCTAACTAGTCAATCTTCCACTTCTTTTATAACAATATAAAATAATTAGAGTCCAAATATCTCTTTCAAATGAGATACAAGACCAGCGCATTCCGCCTCGGGCGAGCGCCTCTTTTGACTCTTTTGTGTTTGTGTAGATGAACACTCGCTGTTGATTTTCAAAACTGGGAGTCAAACGTTCACGTTAGCCAATGAATTATTCAGGTCAGGACGGAAACTGCGTATTTACATAAGCAAATTGGGTGCGACGACTGAACGACTCAAAAAGTCCGCGCGCGCACAATGCCACGAATCGAATTTTGTTTATTATATTGATAAGAATATCTATATTTTATGATTGTTGTAATGTTGTTGTTAGTCTGGTGTTCCACTGCTGCGCAAAGGCCTCCTCTCGAGTTTTTTCAGTCGTTTTAGTCTAACGCCATTGCCTGCTACTGATTATCGCTAAAGGTGTCCAGCTCGTCGCGCCATCGCTTACGTGGTCTACCGCGCCGTCTTACTGTCTCAGGACTCCAGTCAGTGGTAATTTTGGTCACAGTTTGTCCGGCATGCGGCAGACGTGCCGTATATAATATAATTTTATGGTAATTGTTACATTTACCCGCTGAGAAAGCACTAATTTCTTTTTAGTGTTGGTTAGTAATAACTTTGTTAGAAAAAAAAATCTGTAGTGTCCAATTACTATGGCCGCCAATTTATTGAGAATTCAATAATTTGAACAACAAAACTATCCGTCGAACAGTCTAATGGACGAACTTAACCATCAGTTAAATTGTTATTTCCCAGCTGAGGGAAGCTTTACGAGTTGGGAGCTGGCCTTGAATATTTAGTATCAAAACCAAGCACCTACTTGCGACAATCGATCTTGGGAGTCTAGCGTGAAGTTAGCCTTGAAGTTTTGAAAATGGATTTAACAAAACGTGTCTACTTTCTATGCGATCTAAAAAGGAGGTTTTTATGTATATTAACCGATAGCTGATGAATTCCAAATAATAAATTATTATCAGTCGAAATATCTAATGAAATCGAATGTTAGATTCTGTGATATTCGAAATATATTTTTATAAGTGTTTATAGTAACTCACGGCGACGACGTTTTTATAATAAAAATATGGTCGATCTAGTAGGTACCGAGTCAATGTTTCGATTCATCCTGAAAATCTTTATTTAGATAAGACGGAGAGACTTGTGGTCTCTATCTGCAAAATACTGGAATAAAGTTTTCAGTAATAAATCTATTTCCCTCATCAAATACATGAACTGTGGTAGCAGTAAATATACTTTAAACTCTATTACTCACATAAATGCGACTTTGAAATTATTTAACCATAATTGTATGTTAAATAATTTTCATTCATCAATCTTCATCAACTAAATTGAACAACCAACACATACCAGTATTTAACATTTTGTATCATCAGTGTTGGAAGCTTCTTAACCTGTATCGCGTATCCAGCTCGTTTGAATATTTTATTTGCATTCTCCCTGTCTGCTCCAATGATAGGCCACAGAATAATCACAGTAAGATACTCGTAGTATGAACGGTATTTTGAAAACATTTATTTATTTCAGCCCATATTTACATTTTTAATTTTTCTGAAAACTTATAAACAGATTGTCTTGTTCATTGTTATTTTTGTTGTTTAATTTTTATTGCTTTATTGAATTTTATTGTAATAATTCTCGTTTATCAGCTATGACGTAGGGCACTCATTGAGTAACAGTTTTTGTCCACAAGGCATGAGACAACAGAGATGCGGCAGACATAACCCAGTCTCAAATTGAGCTGGGCATTTTTCTTCATTATTTTTAGTCCAAAGTGTTGTTTATACAGACAAATAACTACATAAAAAACATTTTAAATCAAATTATTGGTAGGTAAAAATATTGTTTACACAATTTTCCTTGTTTACGGCAAGTTTACCTACATTTTGTATTTACCACGGCAAAAATCAATTCACAGAATACAACACACTAATATTATAAAGTTGAAAGTTTGTGTGTGTGTAAGTGTTTTGTTACTATTTCACGCTCAAACAGCTGGACGGATTTGAATCAGATTTGGTGCCAAGATTACTTATACCCTGGACCCTGGAAGGAAAGGCTACTTTTAATTCCGGTATTCCCACTGGAACGGAAACTATTACCGCGGGTAACAGGGGGCGCAGCTAGTATTGGTATAAATGTACATTGTTGCCTTGAAATTGGCTACATTGATTAATTTCAAAAGCAAATACGGTTATTTGCTGTAACTTTACCTAAAATAGCAGTACGGAGATGTTCCCTTAGAACAGTGTTGATATAGGTAAGACGTATCATCTATCGTATCCCTATCTAGGCCTTTGGCTTATCACTCTAAGGTATTACGCTGTCTCCTTCTATAATATCGCACCATTTGTTTGCAAAGAAAGCCTCGGTTTATATAACGGTATTGATTCGAAGCCTCGCAAACACTTCAGACCTTTGTTACGTACAGATTGACCCAAAATAAGTTACACCGATTCACCTGTTTGAATGATATTATCGATTTTTGAGCTGGCATCTGTCAATAAACAAATATTCAATGAAGGTAGTCAGGAAAATTTTAGCAATTAGTTGGCGCCACTAGGGCGATTGGTGCATTGTGAAATACAGAGAGATTTATTTATTATAGAGTCTTAGGCTTTGTCATGATTTTTAATGTTTAATTGAAGATAAAATATTATAAAAGTACTTAGGTACTCATTTATTTTCAAAGGCAGAAAACTAAATCTATAATAAAGTATTTCGTCAACTCAAAAACACGATACAACGGCGACGCGACGTCGCATTTTGAAACGACGCGACATTGTGCCTACTTATCCTGTTTTTGTGCAGGAAATAATAACACAATTTTTCTTCAATAATTTGATGGTGTCCAAATCGACGGTAACAAAAATATAAAAATCAAAAGTGCCAAGTGGGACATTGCTTCCCAATATATTTTGTCCGAATGGACAGCTACCTAAAATATTAAATAATATTTTGTCAATGATACTTCTGTATTGTGCCTTAGTTTACATATAGGTAAAAGCTTTTACTGATTAATACAAATTTTTGATGGTAAATATTAGAAATAATGGCCTAAGGACTATTTCTGACTAAATAAGAAAATGAAATATGGTCACGACTGTATTCCCAAGGTGCGGTAGACATATTCTTTCAGATATTTTAGGGAATTTTTAGATCCTTTAAAAATGTCTAATAGGGTAGTCAGAGGCATGTCCAAATACATATTTGGTATATACCCACATTTTGCAGACTTAACATTTCATAATAACAACAAGACAAAATAATATTTCTTTTTAGTAAGCTTTAATATTTTAATTCTAATGTTATATTTAAGTCTAAGAAAACGATAAATTGTATTTATACATTCTTTGATTAAATTATTTTCATATTTGTACCTTTTTTTTTATCTATGAAACATTTTAAGTATAAAGTATAAGTTTTGTTTATGTGCTCTAAATTATTACCTTAAAGTTTTCGTTTTCTAAAACGAGTCGAGCTGGAGAACGTGGTCATTTGTTTCAGTCATGTATACATGATTGATGAAGCTCTATAGACACACTTGTACATGTACAGGCAAGCTCGAAACTGCTTATAAAAATGCCATAACAATATAAACGTTATTTCCTATACATAAAACGCTATAAACATAAATATAGTTTCATAATTATATAGTAGTATATTATATAGTATCTATGTAGTATTATCAGTCATTTGGTTACCATAACACAAGCATTAAATTGCTTAGCTTGGGACTAGATGACGCTATGTGGAATGTCCAGTGATATTTATTATTTATTATTATTATTATAATTTATTTGTGATTGATACTATTTTTTTGCTATTTACGTATAACAGTAGTTTTGATTTATGAATATAATTTAATATCCAGCTGCATAGTATTATGTTATAACAAGCTTATTTTATGATGAATTATTACGTCACCAAATTATTTATTTCTTACCTAAATTAATTGAAACATTGTCGGTACTTAATTGAACGATATTTACTTGAGTGAACTATAGTTATATTACTAAATTTTGGAGATGAGTTGTGTTCTAAAAACCGGCTGCTAGTGTTTAGCTAAGGTTTACAACTGACTGATATCTTTTTGAGAAATAAAAACATCAAAATGAACGTGTTTACTTTAGTATTTTTATTTTACTTTTCTGTTCGAATGTACAAACGTGAAAAAGGAAAAGTGTACCATTACGCCGACGTCATTAGTGGCGAGTGGTTACGTATCTGTTTCGGTACAAAACTAAATACAAGAATCTGCTTGTTATAATAACGTTCTAATGAATATAATTTTATGTTTGAGTTGGATAAAATTCTGACATCAAAAAATTACTAATGAGGTTTCATGATTTACGGTAAAGATTAAAAACTAATGAGCCGTATTTGACGTATTAGATAGCGCCTCGACTTTTGAATCAATTAAATAAAATCTATAAACCTGAACTCTGAGAGCTCATTTAATAAAAAATATGTGAAGAAACCCTTTAGCTTGTTAACCGACTTCAAAATAGAGGCGGTTCTATATTCATTTTTAGGTTTCAGGTGATTTATTGTGAACTCTTTATTATTAGAGTAATATGATGAATACTAATTACTAGCTTACTCGTACATACCTTGATAAAATATAGCCTATGTTCATTCGGAAAGTCCATGCTTACACATCGGTGAAAGAATTTTTTAAATCAGATGAGTAGTTTTTCAAACATAGAAACAAACCAACTTTACCTCTTTATAATATAAGTATAGATAGTATAGAATCAGATATAGATTATCAAAAATGTACTTACAAATTATTATGTCAATGTACCCGAACGAGTTTCTGCAAATGTACTTACAGTTCAGATAAAATAACAAGTCAAGAAACCCCTTGTCCGCACCTGAAGCCAGTAACAAGATCATTTAATCAATACATTACCCATCACTCTATCCCATTGGAGTGCTTAAGGTCAAACACGGACCTTCGTTACAGAAGCATTATAATCCAGGCTGGGTTTTTGTCCATTGCACTGATCCGACTATTGTATAACTCGCTAGTAAGTAACTCGCTAATTGAACTTATTTATAAAATAAATAAATAAAATAAAAATAAAATAAAATTCGTTTATTTCAGACTTTTAGTCCATAGATTGTTAGTAGCACATACAAAAATAAAAGAAAAAGTAAAATTAACCTAGTTGTTAGTACAAAGTATAATGACAATGACAATGACATGACAATGATTTATGCAATCCTTACTCACCCTAGACACAGAATATAGAAAGGAACAGAAGGCTCACTTTAGGTAAAAAATTGTTTATATTATTTTAGTATTAGTGTTAAACCACACTAATATTTCATTACAAATGAAAAATCTTACCAAAAGTTTTTCATTAGTAATGAAGTGTGGAATAACACTATAATAAAATATATTATAAACTATAGAATTAGCTTTAGCGATAGGTATATCTGTTCATTTTTGCTGAATGCAATTTTGGTCAAAGAGGTATTTCTAATTTCTCTAGAATACCTGCTAGATGTCGCTCATCGGTGCTTTAACCGAAATATCATCTTACTGATAGTTTCGTCTTCGGCGTCAAGGGCTTCGTGGCCGAGTGGTAAGGCAGCCCGGCTTAAGGGTGATCGCTTGTATATCGCGGGTTCGAATTACGTCGAAGCCGTAAAACTTTTAGTAAGATATTTCATTTGTAAGGTAAAAAATAAACAAAGCAACTCTTGCAGCGATGCAACAAAGTTCAATACAGCTCAAAACTGTTATGATCATGGACCTAGTATAGTACCTGGACGAACAGAGAGCGTGCTGCCGACAGGGACAAAAATTGCAATGAATCCATCGTTTCGTAGTACAAAATTCGGCGCATCAAATTGCCGGCCATACAAAAAAAGGGCACGCGATGAGGGACAAAGATCTAATGATTTGTCTCTTTTACTCGCAAGAATGTCGTATATAGGTATTCTTCTTTGTTTTTGTGTGACTGAGAAAGGAATAAACAGCACTCTATTTCTTACTTTCTCTAAGGTTAGGATAGACTCATACGACCTTACTTTATTTTACTCGTAAATTCCCGCTTGTATAAACTCGGATAGGTACAATGGACAACCACCGCTAGGTCTAATATGAAAGGACAAGGCTATTGTACGAGGCGCTATGTGCGTCGCTCTCAAGATTACGTGCCCGAGAGTTGAACATTAATTCGGGAATTTCCATCTTAAGTTTGCTGGAAATTTTGGCATAAGATTTTGGTTGAAACAAAGCCTCAGAGAATGATGAAATTAGAATAACAGGTTAAGTAAGAATAAGTATGTTATGTTACACATTATATTATCTATTGTTCTTGAAATTGAAAATGCTTAAGTTTGCTTTTAAACGATGTTTTTATTACCTATTCATTTTTGCCATCGTTGAACTACTTTGAAAATAGGTTCTTTATATTTACTTAAATTTACAAATACATAAATACATTTGTATTTTTTTCTTTGCAATAGAAAAAAACATAACATGGTCATAGTATCATTGTATCTACCTACCTAATGGAATTAGATAAAAGTTTAATCCTGCAACCTGTGCAACCCATTACCACGTTTATAGGCACATTACTATGTATCGTAGTCTGAACGCAACCAAATTGCATTCGTTTATTATTCATCAATTAATCCGTTGATCCAATCTAGCCTCGATATATTTGTCTAATTCAGTATTCCTTTTTTGAAATGACAATAAATGATAAGAATTAAAAAAATATGTACATAAAAAACCCAGGCATAATATTCAGGTTGAACATGAAATTTCCGTGCGCCACTCCAAAAATGTCAGCAGTGTCAACCAACTCCACCCTTCCAAATTTATCGCTGCCCTCTTTGTCAAGTGGGGTGTAAATGCACAAAAAAATCTCGATAAATTTCGCGAGTCACCTTTAACTCATTTGTCAAATACTGACACGCAACAATAATTCCGCTGACGTACAACACTTTATTCGCATGACGATAAAGACCAAATTGCAACCCGCTGTTGGGCTCTGTGGGTTGAAAATACAACATTCAATGCATGCAAGAGAATATAGTGTTTGGAATAATATATGCGCCGTTTCGATTTCCGCGCTGTCATGGCGCTGATCTCGTGACAGTTTAATAGATGATAGTCTATCATCCTGGGGAAAGAATCTATTCTCTCTTTGGATTTAGATTGAAACTCGTTGAAGCTGAACGTTTTCCTGACGCCAGATTTCTTAAAAGCTATAAAGAATGCTTTGCGCAATTCAGAACACCTAGAAGTCATTTCACTTTCGCTATATAATGATGATATGGTCACATGGTCAGTGTCAAAGATTTGCAATGATAGAAATCTATAGTTTATATATTTTACAGTGATAAACCACACTTAGGTAGCTATTAGTTTTTTCCTACTGGAGCTGTTAACTTTTAGTAATATGTTTAGAAATAGATACGATATATAGCGATTGTAATTAGCTCAGTTCACAATCTCAATCTCAAGCCTAATCAAGTAGAAAAACTGTCTTAATATTTTGTTTTGAATATTGTAAATACATTACTTATTTAAACTAACAATTAAGTATAATATTGTAAATGTGAAAGTCTTATACTTTTAAGCGCCTTTACGTCAGAATAGATTTTTGTTTCTTATTACGATTTAAAATTAAATAAAATTCTAGTAACTGTTATAGCTACAATTTCCTCTCAGAAAATCGGGTATCCAAGGTATTGAGTATCAAAATAATCAATAACCAACAAGCAAGATTATTACTTCGTGTAGATCGCCGGAATTTCAATACAAATGGGAATCTCTAATCAAGAGTTGTGAACTCTGATTTTCATTTAATCTTCTATCGTATTTAGTGTGATGGTTTTCCAATTTCATTACCTGAATTTCGTAGATTGTGAATTAGCAACCGTTGGTTTATTTTAATATTATTATTTTGATCTTCTAAACACAATTTTTTTAATTGATTTTCATTCTGACTATAATTATAGGTACTGTATTTGCGTTTTGACTAGAGCTCTAAGCAGTGAAGGAAAATAGTTAATAAATATCATTGGACATTCCACATAGCGCCATCTAGCCCCACGCTAAGTTAATGCTTGCGTTATGGTAACCAGATAACTGATATACCTACTACTTATATATTTTTTTGTTTATTATTCATTTTATACATAGAAAACACCCAGACTCGAGACAAAATATTTGCAGATCATACAAACATTTTAATGAAATTTTGTCCTGCAGCGGGGATCGAGCCCGCAACCTCTACGTCTCAGGCAGGCTTTCACCCACTGCGCCACAGACTGAGGTCGTCATTCAGTTATCATCTGTGATCCCAGTTTGCACTTAATTTTTTCTAACCTTCTAGACTGACGGTCAGCAATAAAAGCAAAGAAAGTAAGAAGTAGGTAAGTAAGAAAGTAATCGCAAATACAGAATGAAAAGATATCGCGATTTCATAACATTCATAAATCCTGGCTCCTAATTACCTACCAAAAGAATTTTAAAAAGCTCAGACTGAGAAATATTCTTCTGAAGATTGCACTTACATGAATTATGAGCAGTGACTTTGAAAAAGTCGAGAGCACGCTGCCAGAGCAAATTTAAATCGCAGAGCTCAGGATCTATATAACGAAGTGTTCCATTTTTATTAGAGCTGGCTTGTTATTGAAACGAGATTTATATAAAGGAGAACTTTTCGAATAGAAAAGCAAGATTTGATAGACTGGTATTTTTGTAGGAAAACTACCAAAACTTCAACATTTTAGAAGGTTTCAAATTTGTGTTCTTTGTGGAATTGGCCGCGGTAGAACCATAAATTACAAATGCTTTGTAGGTATCGTTTTTCTTTCGATTAAATCTATATTAAATTGACAAATAGGAATACAGGAGTAAAATAACCTAGCTCTTGAGACTTGAAATAATAATTTGACATGGCCTTAATGATAAATGCTTTTTACTTGACGTGATATAGATTCGCTATATCCCACTATCCCACTAACACTAAAAAAGTGAATGTTTGTATGGACTAACACTTACGCTACTTTTTACCCGGGGAATACTAACTGACGTCGCAGACGGATACAATAATTTAAACACATTTTGAGAGATGAATGAAAGTACATGTTGATTGTCAAGGGCTTATTGACTCTATATGCCCCCGTTCTTTGAAAAGTGTCAATGGTCTTAGAAGCTAATGACCCAGAGACAAGTTTGTTTCCACCAATTGAATGATCAAAGGCTACCCCCAAAGCCTCCCAAACTCTTTCCCAACTCGAGACCTGGTTCACGAACTAATTGTTTTGAATAATTTATTTCACTTGACAAGTAATTAAGAAGTTTGTTTTGGATTTCGTTTATGTTAATTTTCTTTGGAATTACGGTAAGTACTTGATCAGGCGAAAGTTTTAATACATTAATGTGCCGTTTGAATATGTATAGGAGTTGTGGACGGTTGTTATGAGAAGGTACTTTTGTTTCGTTGTTTATTTAATGAGGTGGGGTTAGGGTGTACCTATCAACAATCAAAGTTGAGTAAGTGCTTGTAATTTCCTTAAGTGTACTTTGATTTATAAAGTTCGGTGAGTAATATTTATTTTAAGAATACTTAAAACGAGCCATTTGCTTTTGTTTATTTGTGTAGCGCGTCACCTGCTAGTTCGTAGCGTGTTTTACATACGCGAGGACAGTGTGCATGGGTCACTGCTTGCTGACTGTCTTTTGTTCTAAGTTGTAAAATAATTGTCTAATTGTTCACCTTGCGTTGGTTTCGTGTTTGTATCGTTGCAAACTGCGCGTTTGAAAAATATGGAAACCCGTGGTGTGTATATAAACTTTTACAGGATTCAGAACTTGATTTTTCTTTATATCCTTTATCCAATTATTTTATAAGGGAGAAAACGATTCAACTTCGCCCTTGATCAAATAGTACCTACTGTTTAATATCATAATCTGCAAATAATAAAATCAGGAAATAAGAAGGGTCTAACTTTCATATCATAAAAAATTCGCTGCGGCAAATACATTACGTAATTTTATTTTGAGTTGTAATAAAGAAACTGTCATATTTTGACATCATATAAATGAGTTCATGGTGACTTGCTCTTTCAAAGGATTTTTAATAGCAGAGTAGAATTTATGAAATTACTCTTTATGGTTGAGGCTTTTAATTTTACGCAAAAAGACATGCCTCTGACTAACCACTTGATTTCTTCAATGTTTCCGACAGTTTTGTTATTCTGATAACTTATTACATAAAGGTTAGCCGTTTATTATGCTTTGGAAATATTTTTGATTAGATAAGTAGATAAAAAATTTACTTTTTTCAAGTTTTGAAATTACAATAAGAAATATTCCTTTGCATATATTTCATGAATACAAGTTTTATCAATATGACTTCAACCTTAAAATGTGTTTTTTTATAGCATTGTAGCAATTTAATTAATCTCTTGACCCAACGATGAAACCAACTACAATGATGTTAC
This sequence comes from Xanthorhoe designata, assembly GCA_963582015.1. Taxonomy (NCBI): domain Eukaryota; kingdom Metazoa; phylum Arthropoda; class Insecta; order Lepidoptera; family Geometridae; genus Xanthorhoe; species Xanthorhoe designata. The sequence continues at coordinate 4,116,734 of OY757045.1, forward strand.
ATGAAACATACAAATTATTTCATTCATTTAACTAAAACAGGCTTAGTGTACTTTACGATTTTTTGCTCCAGTTTTTGTTACGCCTTTTTGTATTGTGAAAATGGTTTGTTTTATTTAAAAGCTTTTTCGCATACCCAACTTTTTTGCAGACATTTTTCCTATGACAATGATTCTGACACGGATGGCTGCTGTATAAACAAATGGAAATATTTTTTGGTTTACTAACATAAGAGGACTTCATTTAGCATTTCGTGTTACAGTAATGTTTGTACTCAATGAATACCCAAATATTTGTCTTATTTTTTGAGAATTCCTGAGTTTTATTCCAGAGAGCTTTAAGAGACCAGTGTTGAGATGGGAAAATGAATGAGTAAGTAGGTACAGTTAACAGCAAAAAAAGTTCATTTTACTTTTTATAGAATGTCTTGTCAAATCTCAAGATCAAATATTTGTTTATATTGAAGTAGTATTGATTTGATTGTTCATTGAAGTTTGAGTTCGAGTTTGATCCACTGATGCTAAATTGTAACCCGTCACGTGTACAAGTACAAATGAAATGCTCTCGTTTCTAACATTACTAGATATTACTGTCCAAAATACTTAGTCCGTACATGTTCCAGTAAACAGAATGATGCCAATCTAAGGTTTTTGCTCCCCCCGCATTACGAACCATCTGAAGCAGCAAAAAGCTTCAATCTTTTGGCAGAAATACTGAAACTGGCCGCAGCTGGCCAACTGTGGCCACTTTTTGTTTAAAACTATGCACGAACATTTTGGATGTCTCGAAAACTTTGTCATTGCTTGACAAGTTATAAGTTTGTAGTGTATGTGAATCACGTAAATTCAGTAATTATTTGTTGAAATGACGTCTAATGTTAACCAAAATTAAAAAAATTCGTGACTCTTTTTTTTTCATGAAATTTAAAATGAAGAAGAGGTAAGTAAATTATGAGGAGTTAGTAACTAATAAAATATAATTGATTCATTCTGCTACTACTTACTGTAATATAAATGTTGCTAAAGTTTAAGGCACTGTTCTCATTGTCTACGCAGCTTACCTACATTAAGGCTGTATTTTGTGCTCAACCGACGGACAGCGCGTATATAAGAAAGTCTCATAAAAATCCACGGTCAGCGAAAACAAACAAAATTTTCCAAGGACCAACTTCTAACGCTATTACTTCAAGTACCAAGAACTATCATACTCGCTTTAACTTTAGATGTATCGAAGACCCAGAAGTTTGCAAATAACGAGAAAACTTTGCTTATAAAATCTTCGTATTGAATATTAACATGTTCTTTATTGATCGTAAAGCGGTTATTGAGGTGATAATAGAGTTTTGAAACTTGCCTTACCTTGATTAGTTGGAGAATGAGGTAGTAAGGTGTATCTTTATACTGCACTTTAAAATTTGTTTGGGAAATGGTTTTGAAAATGAGATCCTTTTAACTTTATAATTATTTTAGATCATCTTAAACTTAAAATATTTTTGGGATATCTTGTACTAAAACGAACTTGATAATTAATTTCTAGTTTTTAATAATTTCAAAGTTCTTAGAGCCTTCTTAGACATTTTTAAAGAATTTTGAATACTTAAAGACGTGTGAGCACATCCACCGTTCTTTGGGGATAAAGGTGTGATAATAATTAGTTTCGTTAATAATCAGTTTTTATCTACTTCTACTTCAAAAAACAATTCTATAATTCTAAGCCTAGTCTATAGGTACAGTAAAGAACCACAAGAGATTAATGAATAATGGAGCAACCCACACCAAGAGTTACACACAAAACTTTCCCCCATTTTAGTACTTTGATGATCACAAACACAATTAATCCGAAGTAAATCTGTACGTTATTCCTTTTGTTATATTTTGTATTATGCGGATAACGATTGAAATGTTAATGCCTGTGACAATTACAAGCCTACAGTACCGTGACGGAAGTTAAATTAAATTATCCGACTCAATTTAATGCAACTACGAGTACCATGTTACTTTGTACAACATTATTCAACGGTTTTCAATAATGATAAGTATATATTAAATAAAACAGTTGCTGCAATTAAAATAAAGGAATAAATTTAAGATTGTAATTTATTTTTAATTACTCTACTTTTTTTTTTCCCATACGTTTTCACAGTTATTCTATAATTAGAAATTGTAGATACTCTCAGTAAGGCAGCAGGATTGGCTTTAAACTCACCTTGTCTTCTATAGCATCATAAAATAATATTAATTTTGTACGAGTATGATAGTTTTTTTGCAAATTACTTCCGTGTACAAAATTCGCTAGTTGAAAATGAAATTGGAACCTTTACTTTGTTTAACACTGTGAATACACCCTTTGTCATTCTACAGCCATTTGGCGCTGTTAAAATATTAATTCATATTGATTTTAGTAGTAGCTACCACTCGCAGTTTTGATCATGTAATAACCTGGTAAATTATGTTCTATTTTAAGTTTGAGTTGGTATAATTTTATTTGTACACCTGTATTTCAAAACAGGCTTACGTCTGTGGTACGAAATTGAAGAACATTATGTACCTGTATTTTGGAACAATGTAAAAGTTTTTAGCTTTTAGAAATTAAAAAGTACTTACTTATAGTTTTCGTTATAGTTATTTTAAATTTGACAATAACTTTATGTGCAAAAAAATATAGGCGTTAGCAATTTACATTCAACTCAAAGTTTATAAGCTCAATAACTACAAAAACCGGCAAGCATTTGAAGCAAAAGTACCTTCACAACAGAGGCTTTACAATAACTTACAGAAAGCCGAATAGGCGCACAATTTCAGTTGCCTTTCTTGCGTGTCGTGAAAAAGGGTTGTTGCTAGTAGACCAAGCGATGACTGTAGATAATCTTTTATCATCTAGTACCAATATGTATGTTTGAATAAGCTAGTGGCTAATTGACATAAACTTATGCTGATAACACTGAGTGTCACTCAACCATTGATCATAGTTTAAATTAAGGTTCTCATTTTGAAATGCTGGTCGAGCATAAAACTAAAAACAGTTCAAATCAAACTCAAAATCGACAGTTTTGATTGTAGTTGCGGGTAGTCTGAGTGGCGTTTCAAAAGAAAAGCAATGCTTGAGACTAAATTAAAAGTAAAGCATAACAAGTGATCAGATTTAAAATTGTACTAAATAATGTCAATCTGTAATACGAGCCATATACGAGTACATTATTTTATTTTCCACTTGAGCATTGATACTACATACAAAACTATTTAATAAAAAGAAGTAGGTACGGAGTTTTTAGGCCGCCCGAGGCGTCCATAATGGCGAGATTAAGGACGTACAAGCTGTGACTTAGTGCACAAGTGAAAAAAATACAAACATTTATCTATGAAATTCAGTTTAGGTACTAAAAAAAGATACAAGTAATAATGATGTTAAAAGTTTAATGTCGGAGCAGCTATTGTAAGTAAAACAATGATAAAAGTCATATCGACAAAAAGTTTGACCTTGGAAGACTTGGCCTTGGAAGTTTCTTTGTTTTCCTTCAGTATCTTTATTTGTTTACAAAGTTTTGCCTAAAAGTTGTGTAAATTGATTTACTGGTTTATGTTTATTTTACGCTACTTACGTCCTTTTACTTGTTACTTTTATATAAAACATCGTAAAAGCTTTATTTTGACTTTACCTTTAGTAAACGTCGTTTGAAATGCTATCTTCTGCAAATTGTAATTGTATCAAATATTATATTTGAACGTACCTCTTACAGCTAGCTCCTTCACTATCTTTCATCTAGAAAGCCTAAAGATTTAAAGAATACCTACCTACCTATCAGCGCTTCTGTGATAATCATATTTGGTTTCGCGTTTATTTATAGCAATCGTGCACTTTATTGGCTAATGTTTTTTTTTCTGGTGCACGATGTCGTAAGTTTACATAGAGTTGTAGCTCGGTCTACAGGTTTTTACGGCATTGCCAAGCAATATGAAAAACATGGCAGAGCGTAGTAAATCCGCTGAGCTGATTGGGGTTAACGTCACATAATTTGTAGGGCCCTAGCTATGTCGTGTTATATAGAAAGCAGGTAGACACAAACTTTAAACCAGCGCTTACTATCAAATGAGCCTCGGATGAAGGACATCAAATTATAATTGCCTAATATTAAACTTTAAAATTATATTAAACATACAAAATATTTATCCAACGGGAATAAAATAAACTAATGGGTGACAATACGAATGTTTTAAGAAAACTCCGTTTCGGATTACCTTAAAATTGGACATAGTGTCTACTACTACATAAATGGCACAATGGCATGTTTATTACTAGGTATTGTAATAATATTAAAGTTAATTAAATCATTCAATCTATATGAAGAGAAACTTTACTACTTACCAGCTGCAGGTTAAGATCCATTTTAATTTGCTCTCTCCACGGTCTTCGGCATTGTGTTGTGTATCCTATATAAAATAAACTTTTATGCCATATTCAATAGTTTTAAGCTTTTAAGCGCCGACAACCTGCTTTCTTTGTCAATGTCCCCTCATTAGTCTATTTGCCAAAAGCGAGGTTTCGACTAAAACAACACAGTGTTGCCAAATTCGGATCATAATAATGCATAATTAGTGTGTTTATTAATATTACAGGCTGTGATGTGGTTTCGCTAGAAGTTATGGATTGATACGGTTAATGGTACTTTTCAATTTGCCAACAGTTTTGTGTTTATGTTGTGGTACTATTTGGAAGTACATTTTTCATCAATAAATTATTGTGAACATTTTACATAGCGCTTTCATCGAAACTAAACATTATAGTACCAAAACCTTTGCACCTTTGCACTTGGTGCAAAAGTGCCTTCACATTTCCACACAGCAAAGAAATTGTATCATTGCTACAACTCTATGTTCTTCTTCATTCAGGCGCTTCGCTAGGATAGAATTCAGTTGCAAAATTTGGCCCAAATTACTAAACTAACACAGTAACGAACTAGACTTACTAACACGTGAAGTTGAATCAAAGCTTATAAGTCAAAGCAACAAACTATAAATCAATAGCGCACTAAGAGCACTTTACGTAGTTTCAAAACAGAATTTTTCCTCAAATTCGTTCGCTGTAAAGGAAACTAATACCCTAGAGTAGCGCATTTTCAAAGTTTTCCAAAGAAACTAAGCACGGAATCTTTACGATACCGTCGGGTTTTCACCTTAGCAATTTGTTACTTCCTTGTCCCGGAGAATTTATAAAGTCGGACTCACATTTTCATTTTAAACTGATTAAATTTTGAACTGTGCAGTTTATTGATGTTTTATGTACAAAACACAAATGTCTACTTCTCTTACACTACTAACTTGTATCCAGTTTATTTGAATTCTTACTTTATAGTCATTTGAAATAACTAACTTTTATCAAAACTTAATTGACAAAGACATTTTATAGGATCATCTACAGATTTTCTTCCATCATAATAAATAAACATCCTTGGACAAGACACACAGCGTCATCTTGTCCCAAGTTAAGCAATTTCATGTGTGTATTAGGTGATTGATATAGGTACTGCATAAATACATTTTTATTGCGCCTTGGGTTTATAGGAGAAACAATAGTGATCTCGTTTTATTTTTGCACAGTCAGAACGTGCAGTTGATCAGTTTTAAAGTATAGCCTGTCTTTAGCTATAAAGTTTATTATAGCTGTTGGTGTAAGGCAATTTATGCGATTATGACTTGTTGATTGGAAGTTTGTAGCTGATAGATGGCGCTACGTCACGTAAAGAATAGTTTACGACTTCAATGTTTATAACAACTTAATTAACGGCGTCAGTGGCGTTCAATGGCATGTCGTTTTAGCATTTTCAACATTTATATACTCGTATAGTAATATATTTTATCAAAGCTGAATAGGTAGAAGTAGGGCGTTGAATAGGTACAGGTGTATGAAGCTAGTGTGAAAAGGGTAGGAGACAAACAAACTTAATACTCGTAGACGATATTTTTGTCCCAAATTAATGACATTTTTGAGAAAGGACAAACGTACCCTGCGAGCCTAACATGTGCAACACGAGAAATCATCTCGTCGTCGACAAAATATTCTAACCTGCTCTAACATAGTACGTTAGAGCAGTTTGACATTATCGAGATATTCGAGGTTAGGCCTGCTGGTTTGGAATCGGAGCGTACAGGTGACGGTCTTATTGATAGATATGCCGATGGTGTTACGTGTTACGTATAATTAATCAATACAAAGCAACAAATCCTTACGCTCTGTACGCTGTAATAATCAATATTATCAACTTTTGTAATTAGCTAATTAATTAACCATGAATATTGGAATTTTCCAACGAGCCTTAACAAATATCAAAGTTCATTATAATCGGACCGCATTGGACGCAAATACTGAGAAACTTTTAACTCCGCCTGTCATTTTAATGTTGTCTTTATGGAAGGCATCTATTGAGGATATTGAAAAAGTTTGGCAATTCAAATTAGTCTGCAATCCTATTAAAATAATGTAGGCAAAAGTTTGTATAAATGTCTGGATGTTTGTTACTCTTTCACGCGAAAACAATAGTGGCAATTCTGAGTGTCGCAAAAGCTAAACTAAGCTAACTAAAATTGTTGCCGTCCCTTTCATAGCGAAAGGGAATAAAAAGGATGGCAATAATTTTAGTTAGTTTATTTTAGCTTTTGCGACACTCAGAATTGCCCCCATTAACTGAACGGATTTGGCTGAAACTTGGAATACCTATACACAGTTTATGACTTGGAATAACATAATAGGTAAGCTTCTTTTTATCCAAGTACTTAACGATATATTATTCGGATAGTTTCTAAAAACATCTCTCTCATTTTTACGTTTATAAGTCACTTAAATACATAAACTGTTTCATAAAAACGTTTACCTCTTGGGGACTTTTGTGTTTACGTCAGTTCGATACATATACGTAGTGTAGGTGTTTTTGTGACATTTTACTTACCCAAATGGTGTTGGAAGTAAAAGTTGTTTTACAAATTGGTAGGGAAAATGTGCGAAGTGAGTTCAAACAATAATGCTCCCGTTTGTCTACTAGTTTATTTGTTTGGATTTTTTGTTTACTTTGATCGCGTTTTGTATTTTTTTTTTGTTAGATGAAAAATCATATATACCTATTTGGTACATACTCATGCAGAATTTAACATTTCAAATGTGACAGGTTGCCGCGGGCTGTGTTTAGATCATATCGATATAAAAGCTGAAAATGTAAATTAATTTGTAATGGTGACTGTACAACTAAGTATCTCGTCAAATTTTGCATTGACTGTTAATCGCCTAAGTTTGAAGATTAACTAAAGATAAATGAAAATTAATAGCCCCCGAACTCCGAAGCTTGTCGGTAGCGGGGCGTTGACTGTCAACCAAGTTTAATTTGGTTTTGTTTAGCTTTTATTTATAATATTTAAAACTCTATTGATGTTTTTTTGATTAAAATTTTGTGTAATTTTAGAATAACCTTTAAAGGGTATCTGAATACAATGGTACATTTTTAGAGGATAACATTTTTTTTATTACATATAAACATAGTTTTACGTATTTGAAGTGTCCAAAGTTGTTTTTGTAACATGAATCCTTATTCACATCTATTGATGTGGAGGTATAAATTAAAAATAAAGTTCAAATTATTGACTAGACAGTTAAATAATACTGAACTTGCTTGTAGACAAGATGAGAGACAATTTTGATCTAATAAGTTAACTAAACTTTATTCCCACAAAAACAAAAGTAGACTACATAAAACTCTCATCAACCTAATAGCCTAATTCAGAGCCCCTAAATCTCAAGCACATTTTTCTTTAAAATACCCCTCTAGGGTTCGAAGATATTCCAAGTAAGCGTAGCTCCGTCACACGTGACTTTTAATTACTAATTTCACGGTCTTTGTTACCCCCCTGGGTGGGGCTTCAACGGCTCAGAGGTGTACTCCTAAAGTTAGAGACAAACGTATCGCTTTAAACAATATTATAAAACATATGCAAACGGGTAGGTATTTATCACATTTATCCACAGACCACCTAATTCACTCATTTGTGGATGTTTAACGTAGATGATTGAAAATTTGTATTATGACTGGTAAAATTTATTACACCTGTGTCAAAGTTGTAATCAAAGGGCTTATCGTTCTTATCGTAGCACCAAATATGTATTTGAAAGTGCTCTGACTGCTTCGATCTTATATATATTATCCATTCATAATCATCATCATTTCAGCTATAAGACGTCCACTGTTAGACATAAATGCCTCCCTCGTAGATATCCAGTAGTTTCGGTTGGAAGCGGCCTGCATCCACCTGCAGCTTTTACTAATCATCATTCCATCTTGTTGATGAACGGATGATTTGTACACTGCGCTTGCCGATCCGCGGTCTCCATTCGAGAACTTTTCGGCGCCAACAGCCATCTGTTTTGCGTGCTATAGCCTGCCCATTGCCATTTCATTAAACCTCTTACACTAAATTAGTAAAAAAAAGTCAACATTTTCTTAAGAATATAGTCGAAGTACATCTTTAATCGTTATTAACTTCAATTTTCTTAGCAGTTTCACATTACACCTCCAAACCTGGGAAGTTAGAGCACGGCGTCATGCCCTATAAATCATACATAATCGTTCGGGTTAGATGGGCTATGTAAAGTGTATGTTACATAGAGTTTACCCGCGCCTCGGTAACCTGCCTCAAATTATGAAGGCTGAACGGTGTAAAATTTTACCTGATGACATTGTTTAAGATTGAAGACTGAAATTTCATGGCAGGATTTAGGCGGTTTGAACTGGTTTTAACGTAACCCTGGTTTTTCATGGAAATTACTTATTCATTATAATTATCTGGTCTAGTAGCCAAGTGACAAACGTTTTGTAAAAAATTAAATGGAATATGATCACGACTGTATTCCCAAGGTGCGGTAGACAAATTAATTTCGAACGCTTTGTATGAACTCTATTTCTATCATTGCTATGTATACCTTGTAATTTAGCATTTCTAAACGCTATAGTTATTGTCATGCATAAATTGTATTTCGTTTCTATTTAAAAAATGTAGATTTAAATTGTAAATGGAACTTGGCTAATGTGACTGATTACTTATGTATCGTATTTAATATAATTTGCGTGAAATATAAGTACTTACCTAGTCCATTAAGTCTTGAGTAAAATTAAGCATTAATATCTAAGCAATGTATAGAATAAGGCATAGGTTATGCCTGAACCAGATAACAAAGTAGGTACGGTCGACCAAGAAAGTGGTCAACCAGTTTTGACAAAAGTTTCTGTAAAATCTAATTATCGATAGCTTTGACTTTTTCTTGCGAGAATTCTAACTTGATACATGGCATGACTTAAATATAAAGCCTTATACTTCGAACGGACTAGATTATCTCTTCACATTGTTTAATTAATCAAGGCTAATTTTGGTACACATTATTATTAGATATTGTTGTTTCTAATGTTCCTTTACAATATAATAATTTATCAGTATTTCCAAGATTATGATAATTTAAGCAAATCATGATACCCCATGATACCCACATGATACGTTGTGGTTTTGATGTTTGGTAAATTCATTAACAGGATTAATTTATTGATTAAACATACAAACATGATGGATTATAAACTACGTATCTATACATTGAAGAGGTATTTAAGAGTGCCATTTGCTTTTACGTTACAAAATTATATTTAGACTTGGTTTTAAATTTCCTCTACCTAGACACATTATTGGTTATTTGTAGTACTACGAGCATTAAATTGTGAAGAAAAACATCATGATGAAACCAGTTAGCTTTCTAATAGCGATGAACTAGCTCCCTGTCACGTCAAGAATAGTAACTTCAGCAAAACGTGGGCATGAACTAAATATGTGTTTGGACATCCTTCTGACTACTCCTTATACTTACTATTTTTTAAGTCAGGACGGAGGCCCTAAAGACTTTACTAGCTTATACTTACTAATATTTTTGCAAAGCAAAAATCTAAGTACTGTCGGCCAAAAATGTGGTCTACCACCCTAAGATTGAGTTTCATTTGAACGTCATGAAACAACAAGGTCGATTTCCACTTGCAATAACATTATGAAGTGACAATTGCTCTCTTTGCTATTATATACGTCATGCCATGTGACAAGTTCGAATACTCGCAAGAAAAGTCAACCTTATCGACAATAGATCTCACAGAAACTTTTGTCGAAACTGGTAGACCACTTTCTTGGCCGACCGTGAGTATATCCAAAATTCGATCCCTTTTATGCATATTGGTTTAGTACACCTACTTTAGCTAAAACGTATATTAAATCTGTTGCTATCTCTTTTCATTGACATAAGTGTAACAAGAAAAAAACCTTCTTTAAATCTATATTAAATTGACAAATCATTATGAAGACCATACTTATTGCAAGTAATTATCTTAAGCCACCACAACTTTTATTACTAACATGCCTCTAATTAGTTTAAAGCAAACTTAGATATAATTTGTAAACGTTACCCTAATTATTCCACCTTATGTATTTAGGCCGTTCTAAGCACAACAAAAGAAGCCTACGTACCTACTAAAGTTCAAACGGAACGTAAAAAATCAAATCACTTTTCTCGGAAATGATTTTCTTTTACCTTATTTCTTTAAGATGTTTCAGATTAATTAGGTTTCCATTAGCTTATAATCTATACAAGACCTACATTTTCAGTAACATTTTTATTTTTCAAAGTTACTTCACCTTATTATTTTATACAAAGTTGAGATTTTGTTATGTATAAAGATGTTTATCGTATCTTGGGAATACAGTCTTGTTAATTAATTTTTGAGATTTAGGTTTTTCCTTCATAAATGTTTTCTAGATCAAATTATTTTGACTTTTAGAATTTACATGGATGAAACTTGAATTTACATAGTTCATGGACTATGTACATTTAAGTTGTTCATTCAACCTGGAATAACACAGCCTACTTTTTATCACTCGAGCGAAGCTGTGAGAGGATGTTTGTAATATAAATAACAAAACAAAAAATATGAATACAAGGTAAATGGTGATCCATTACATCGCGTCATACAAAAAATAAAAATTACAGCCATCTCGTCCACGTCAACAGAAATAAAGCATCTGGAAGTGGTTTGTGCAATTTCAACGGAGCTCCCATAAATAAGCCGCTCTGTGTTATTACACGCGCCTTAATCAAATGATAACATCGTAACATCATCGTGGCAACTTAATCGGGCCCTTCCAGTGAAATTACTAAGTGATTTCGAATGAAACTCGAATGATGTAAGTAAGCGTTTTTTAACTGTATCGCGGTAAGCGGTAAAGAAAGAAAGAAAGAAAGAAAAAAACATTTATTCTTGTAGGACCTCAAAGGATCACTAAAGTTTCGTTTTACATGCTAAAGCTAAAGCTAAAGGTTAACGATATCTTGTTCGAGTTCCGTCTCTGTCTGTAATTCTAACCCTCTGGTAGGTACAAATTAGGTATGCTTAGTGAAAGTAAAAATAGGGTGTTACTTTATCTATTACCTATGTAGGTATTTACAAAAAAAATATTTTGCGTAGTAGGTATATCAGTCATCTGGTTACCATAACACAAGCGTTAAATTGCTCAGCTTGGAACGTGGCTTGGAACTAGATGACGCTGTGTGGAATATCCAAGGATATTTATTTATTTTCAAACTTTTCTAGCTAAGAAATCATATTAACGATTGTATTGTGTGGTGGGCATTTTCTCAGATCTTTTATTCAATACCATTCAAAGATAATTATATTATCTGCTACAAAACAATTTTAGAAAAGTTGAAAATGTAATGCAGATTTAGATTTATCCTATAAAACATTATTTATCAAACTATTTGTAGCAATATACAAGATTTTTTTATTAGATATTTTTGAAAAACATAATTTTATAGGTACTACTACCTAGTTCTTTATTTACGCTTTTGTGATCAATATTTTACTATTACCAACTCGATTGCAAGTCGAAAGTGACTAGAATCTATCAGAAATTTTATAGTTATGGTATTGTAGAGGAATCGCAAGCTTCGGGCAACCATGTTCATGAAATTACTGACAGTTTCGGAAGAACCTCTTTATTTATAACACTTTTTCTTTTTATCATTATCACTTTTTCCTTTTAGCATTAAATTGGTACGTTATCGATTCGAAAACCATCTTTAATAATAAGGTAGTAAAGTAGATATTAAAGGTAATACTTACATCATAAAAACCCCCGTTTAAATACTGGTCAGTTATATAAAATCAAAAGTTTGCTGAATATAATTTTTATAAATTTTCTACTACCACAATTTGTTTTTGCTATTGGAATGCAATAAAAGAAATGCAATATTGAGGACTATTTGCATCATTTTTATAACAACGATACCTCGTAAAAAGCGTTCGTTGAATTTAAATTTTGTTTCTACACTCGTTGGTAATATACTTTTTTTATTTGTAAAATGTTGTGTGTGGAAGCAATAAATTACAATATGTTATAAATAGTATATAATAAATTTAGATGGCTAAATAAATAAATATAAATAATGTTTATTTATTTTTGAATTCAAATAATATATTAATACACTAATGTGTTAAACCATTCATTTGTAAGCTCTACCCATAATTAACACGAGTGTGGTCAGCCCATCGGTCAATCATGACACGAAAACCGACAGTTAAATGTGCTTTTATAATGACCAACACAAATATTAATTTAAGTTTATTACCACTTCAAATTTTGTTATTAAATAGAGTAGCGAAGTTGCACTTGATGGCCACCAAAATCTATTTCCGCTACGCCTCCTAAACTGTACAGAGTATAACTATTACAGAGGTATTATAAAAAATCGTATGATTGTCTCGTGTCTGGGTGTTTTCTATGTAACGATATATTTACTAAAAAAACATAAGTGGTAATATCAGTCATTTAGTTACCATAACACAAGCATTAAATTGCTTAGCTTGGGACTGGATGACGCCGTGTGGAATGTCCAAGGATATTTGTTTATGTACTAAGTATTAACGTGTGTTATTTACTGACAATGTGATTCTAGTGATATTTACGACACCAGCCTTGTTTCGAGAGATTGATCTAATTATTTGAAGGTTATGCTTAGCTTTAACGATCAATTAAGAACGTCTAAGCATGTCTTGCCACACACTTGGCGAATCACTGCCTACTAAAAACTAGTCAACTAAAAAAAGTTTTTTGTTAAACTAATTTTGTCTGTTGTGTTATTATACCTAGGAATGACGTAAGCATATTGAGGAAGCAATAAAGTCAGCGCTCTACATTTCGTCGGCGTTTCTTTAAAATTATGATGTTATGGCCCTTCGCGATGTACCGAATTAACTTATTAAGGGCATCCATTAATAATAAAAAGCCATATTTCATCATTATAATCATTGAGTCTACGTTGTGAAGAAATATACAGTTAGGCGCTGATTATACCTGATTTATTGAATGCTATGGCTATAAATAGGTTCTTTTATTAGTACTGAGGTAAAGTTATTCCAGCAGTTTAAAGTCCAAGGTTAAAGAACTGAAAAGGTCAATAGCCTTTGCAGGATTTCGTTGTGACCTGTTTTCATCCAATTTGTTTTCCCTTGTCACTTTAATAGCTGAAATGAAGGATTATGATTTCCAAACATACTTTCAAAATTGATAGAGGGTCTTGTTTACATATTTTTAAATAACCACAGATGATATAAATTCCAACTTGTAGTTTAGTTTTGTTCGACCGAAATTTACCTTAAAGTAGAACAAATATCCAAACATTTTTGTTGAAAGCTTTTTGACGTTTGTGGTCCTTAAGCCGGAACTGACGATTTAACGTGCACTCCGAAGCTTGGAAACGCTCAGCTGTTGAACACACACTTGGTCATGGCTACCTATCAAATTGTGATGACTCAGAACGTCGCTTAACTTCGTGTAGGTAACGTCGTAAAAAAATCCATTACTTTGTGTAAGTAGTTGATTCTTCTTTACTTTCTACTTTTTTAATTTTGTGATTGATAAGCGTATTAAAAATATAATGAGACTAAGGCAAAATAATTCAGGATCTTAAAAATCTGAGATCTGTCTGCCTAAAAATATGAGAAAGACAGAAAAGAAAAGAGATTTTATTTACAAGTAATAGGCGTCTAAAAAATCCTTCCAATCGCTTAAATTCATTAAATTCCCAAAGCAATAGTGAAATACTGCACTGACAAATAAAATAAATAAATAAATATCCTTGGACATTTCACACGGCGTCATCTAGTCCCATATAAAAGTATGATGATTTTTTGTTCACTGGCTATCTCCGGGCTCGACCAAACTATTTATTTTATTTGTAATTCACGTATACAAACCGATCGTAGCTCGATTTATTGCGGTACATTTTCAGTTTGTTTGAAGTAAAAACTTATAAATAAATGAAACTTAAATTGATATTTATAACTTAAACGTTTATAGTTACCAATTTGTTGACTACCATACTAGTCGTTTCTGACACTAGGAATTCTAGTAAGTCAAGTCTAATAATTGTTGCCTGATATTTTATAGGTACACGGAGAGCTTTACAGCTTTCATAAAGCTGCTTTTATCTATCTTTCAAGCGGCATAGTTTGCTAGACGTTCTTCGCAGATCGTTGAAGTAGCCATGTTACATTTCTACAATCGTTTGAGAGTAGAAACTAAAAAAAATTGTATAGAAATTGACATTCAATGACAAAAACTAGAGCGATCAGAAATGTCAAATAAAAGGTATAGCGATGATAGAAGGAGAAAAGATTCGATATATTTGTCACTTGACTACGCGCTCTGAGCAGACAAAATTCTAATGGGTTACCATAGAGCTTAATAAAGTAAGAGTGTCACCTTATTTTGAATAACGCTAGCTCATACGAACAATGCATAGGTGCTCAAAAAATAGGTGCTCAAATGGGAATACTTCGAACTTACTATTTATTATTAAAAGCCAGTCTAAACATTTGTATTATCAATGTCAGGATAATTTAAAGTAGAAACATACTCGTATCATCTCAAGATAAATAATAGAGTGAGTTCGAAGCGTGTGCATTAACCACTCTAGAATTATTTATTGTGTAATGCATTCTGTTTACGATGTATTCATGTCGCTGACGACGTGTTGTTTCACGTAACTCCGATGCTTTGCAAAAGGGATAGGCGGAAGAGGGGGGTGTACCACCGACTATAAAACAAATGTGTTTCATGCTTGTTCCCGGTGAAGTTATAAAGGTCCGGAAGACCACTTAACATAAAAATCCGTCCGAAAAAAAAAAAAAAAAAACTTGTTTTGTATGTAAAGCCCAGTGAAGGTATAGGTCCCAACGACCACTGAACATTAAAGTCAATCCGAAAAAAAATGTTTTGTACATCCTTCAGTCGACCTGCAGTACCTACACACATTCTCGGTTTTCCTGATGACGACACTAGATATCCATTCCATAATATCAAATTCAACTTTCGATACCGACCCCGCCGGCGGGGCTGCAAATTCGTTAAAAACCACTTTCCGCCCCCTCCTCCGCAGACCTGCACATCATATGGCAACAATCCAAGCCGAGGTCCGTACCCTATGGTGCCCTTGCGCATGTTTGCTAATAATATTAATATTAATAATAAAAACGTTTGTAACGATCTTTAGGTGGCTCAACTGGTTCTAATTGTATTTTGTACAGTTATGTTAATATGTAGTAGTATAGTTTCTGTAAATAATAAAAATATTTTCTTTTGGCGTAGAGCTTTCTACACTTGCCAAAGCTCGGTGAAATTATAAAGGTCACAACGACCACTTACATATTATTATACAGCCTCAATTTCATACAGATTTATCACTTTCAAGCCTTGTTAATGTAATAAATAGTAGTATATTAATAAACTTTTAAGATCTATGTGCCTACCATAACATGAAAGCAATGTAGAATTTGAATTTATGATAGTAAAATAATACGTAAGTTTTCAAAACAATATTGAAACTTGGTTGTTTTAAAACGTTATTGTTTGCCAATTGTCAAAACAATCTTGAAACTTGGTTATTTCAAAGTTGGTGGTACGCCCCCAGATTAGAACCAAATTAGAGAACTCCCTTTGACTGCGTTCGTGTCACGAGCATTTCAACATTTGTGTTTATAAACAGAGTGTAGGTATCTTCCAGAAGCAATAGTCATTTAAATGACTGTATTCGTTACTCTTAATTTACTTTGAAAGAATTTGTATAGAGAAATAATTATTAGCCTTTAAAAGAGAGTTTAAGTAGGATAGCTGATAGTGGTCAAAAGTAGTGAGTCCAGATTTTTTTTTTGCATTTTTTTGAGGTGTGAAACATTTAAATATTTTATATTCATAAGGGGCCTTTAAAAGACGAAAACGTCTCCACGGGTGAGTATATCGCGACGATTTCGTTCATCTGGTAATCATAAGAATAAAATTTGCTTGTCAATGTCGCTTGTAGTATCGTCGCGTTAACATTGCCGTGTGGAGACACGTTCTAGAGTGTACAAAAATACGTGGCACGACGATAATATCGCCACGATTCCCACGCTCGTGAAGACTGTCCATAAGAGTATATAAATGATAGTCGTAGTATGTTTCTAAATATTCTGAAAATAAAGTTTAAATGGAGTTTTAATAAACTTCAAATTTCAAATCAGTCGGAAATCCTCGTGCATTGTTACGTTGAAACTGTTTAATTAGAATTTAATACATGCAAAAATGGTAGAACAGTGAACCGATTTTGAAAAAGATAAAAAAGGCAGACTAAGGCATTTCGTTTGAATAAATTTTCACGTTACAAAAGTGCTAAGTCTACGTGCGCTTGCATTTATCCACGATTTGAATAATTTCGGACATGAGAATACGTGGTTGTTTTTTTTTGGTATTCAAATATTACTTAAATGAATAAGAAATGTAGTTTTAAACCGACTTCAAAATAGGAAGAGTAGAAATAGGAGAGAGTTTGGGGACAACGGAAAGATTTTTTTTATATTTATTTAAAGTAGGTACTGCTGTTCCCGTTGGACGGGGATACCGGGAGCAGAAGTAGTATGTTTTTTTTAATGTATCTGTGTTCACGGATTATTTTGTCAGTTCGCAGACCGATTTTGAAAAAAAAAGTTGAAATCAAAAAAATATTTTCAATATTTTCCCGAGCTATAAACAAATATTGAGGATCTCGAGAGTGCAGGAAATCTGTTAGATTTTTTGAGCATGAATAAAGTTACCTTTCCATTTCTTGAAATCATTTTATTATAGAAAACAACACTATTCTCAAATCCGCATTGTTTGATCATCGAAACGTCTCTCCTATGCATTCTTTTGTAATTTACCGAAGTTACGAAAACAGCTATATTTAAATTCATTTCCCAAGCATACCCTATTCCCATTCCTTGTAAGTTAGAGTTCCTTCCTTCAGAATTCTATTACCAGTAAGTGTTTACATATTCAATAGGCTGCGGCTAGGCGTGTATCAGGCTAAGTTCCTGCCTTGTTCCTGGCTTCGCGGTAAGCCGGTAGCTCCTACGTCATCAGCAATGAGCTTGAAATAGCGAACTGTGAACGTTAATAGATAAGATAATAGATAATATTATAAAGGTGAAAGTTTGTGTGTGTGTAAGTGTGTGTGTTTGTTACTCTTTTATGCTCAAACCTCTGGACGGATTTCAATGAAATTTGGTACCAGAGTTACTTACACTCTAGATTAAAGAATATGTTACTTTTGATTCCGGTATTTCCACGGGAACGGGAACTATTCACCGCGGGTAACATTGCGAAGCGTAGCTAGTAAAATAATGAATTATAGTTAAGCAAAATAGATTTAACAGTAATCAAAGACGCGTTACCCTTAAAAAGTTAGTTGTAGTATTAAAAAAATATACCTATTAGCGTGCCAAATTACCGAAAACGACGTAAAGGAGCGAAGTGCAGGAAATATAATATTATGTTCAATACAAGTCTCGAAGTAGGTTTTAAATTAAATGTGTTACTGTGTACACATACTAAAATCATCATCATCATCATTGGCAGCTCAAATGATAGCCCACTGCTGGGTATAAGCCTCCTCCCTCAAAATAAAATAAAAATAATAAAATAAATATCCTTGGACATTCTACACGGTGTCATCTAGTCCCAAGCTAAGCAATTTAATGCTTGTGTTATGGTAACCAGATGACTGATAAACTACATAGATATTTTTTTTTTTTGTAAATACGTACATATTATACATAGAAAACACCCAGACACGAAACAAATATTTGCAGATCATGCAAACATTTGTCCCGCAACGGGGATCGAACCCGCAACCTCTGCGTCTCAGGCGGGCTTTCGCCCACTGTGCCACAGAGGTCGTCGATATTATGAATCATCTAGCAAAAATGTAAAGGCCTAAGTTAATTAAACTTCTGTTGTTGACTATACCGTGAGACAAACGCATGTAGACCGCACGCTCGCATAGTAAATCGTAAGCACATGCTTCGAGTACATACGAGATTGGATTCATTCATTTTGTTCGTGCTGTTTTAAGTGTCGGAATTTCTTTTCGTATTTTATAAATAGTGTTTTTTTAAGTTCTTGGTTCTCTAGATTTAGGATTGGGTATATGACAGTTTAGACATGATTGTTAGAAAATGAATTTGGGTTTAAGAAAAATAGATAATTTTTAGACAATGGAAAAAGAAACTGAGCAAAACTTTGTCACCCAGTTACTAAAATAATAATAGGTACCTACTAACAAGCTTTTTATTGGGAACTTTTAATTGGACATCAGCACACAATGAATTATTTATAGAAATTATAACCCATAATGTACGAGTATATTAGCTGTAAGTTCTCCAAATATCATAAATTAAATTTGGCCTGTTTTCTAAAACATGAACCACCTAAGTATTTACAAAAGTTTATTACTGTCTTTATCTATCGTGTAGTGAGAATTGAATTAATAATAAAAGCTTCACACCAAGTAATGCTATTAAACCTATAAAAGGGCCTAATTTATCCATTAAGTCTCATTTATAATAAATAGAACAGAGCGTGACTACATTAATGCGTAAAATTTGATGGATTGCTTTAACTATGACTGACTTTTATTACTTGGTAAGTACAAACAAGGATTGATAAAAATTAATCCTTAAAAAGTATACGATTTTATGTCATCTTAAATGAATATTTTCTGTTAGATTTGTTAGAGTACTTATAAGTTTCTATCAAAGTGTACATAACTCAAGCTTACGAAAAATTGATGTCTTTAACGTTATTCCACGTTCTTTTAAAACTATTTAAGAATCTATTTTAGTCTTGACGAATACTTGAATGAAAACCTCATTCGTATTTAAATCTGGCTACTACTCATGTGCATGTTAAAACCACAATTACGTCAGATCACCTGCACAAAATATGCCTATGGTAGGATACCGCATCAATAAAACATTAAATTGGTCAGCAAATTTGCAATTTAATCGCGGCTTATTTTGCAAAACAATGCCATGTACCGCTTTTCGTTTCACAGACATGCCATCTCCATATTCATGAAGTGTGCTCATTCGTAGCGCAATGTTCAAAAAAGGACAATTATTGTAAGCAAAAAGTGATTTTATAGGCTACTTTACGCTTTTTATGAGCGCATAAGCTCGAAAAAATAAGTATCATCACGATGGCCATACAGATTTCAATCGTCAAAAATTTACTGCCGCATGATACAAAAGGGATGCGTCGCAAATTTGTAATGCTCTACTACTGTGTACTCTGTCGCTTCGAACATAAAGTTGGGTTTAGCTGAATCGATTTTCAGTGCCTTATCAGTTTTGATTCGAGCGATCAGTTTGGCCTAAGTCGATTGTAATGCGTCGCGTAAAATGCCCCATCATGTTAAATTTAATCGATGATTTGTGACCAGATTACAAATTGTATTATTGGATTATCAGACACGGCAGATGCATTAATTCTCCTTTATTACTGCTGTTTGCTCTAGCATTCGCTGAAATATTTATTCTTTTTGCACATTTTCTGTATCATATTTTCGCATATTACGCTTACTCTCTGTCCGGTGAGTGATTAATGAGCTTTTAGTTCTTGCTTTTGGCATTTTCAATCATGTGCCTTTGAAAGTAAATGTGATGTTTAAAATTTAATAAATTGAATACAGACAAATACCTATATTGTACGAATTTTCATTAATATTATCCATTACTTCAATAAAACTATTTTTAAGTATTCGTTTTTCAACTTATAACAATGGAAATATTAATTTTTAACGAAATTACCTAAAAGATTTTTCTATTGATTTATTTTATTTTAGACTGAATCAATAAACAAAAATCTTTAAAAAATACAGATTTATGTCCTTACTACTGTGTTGTACGTTACGTACCTACCTTACTTAGGAGCCTTAGGAGCGGTCTGAAAATCAGCGTTGCTTTGTACCTTTTTGGTGCAGGGCAACTTTTTATGCTGAGACCGATCCTATTTGGTCCACACCTACGCCAGACGCCTGTGGCTACTCGATGTTGAACGGGGACAGTCTAGATAGCTGTACCTACATATTTACCTTCAATTTTTTAATCTACTGTCTGTCTCCTTTCTAGTTTTTTATATTGTAATGTTCGTCTGTGCTCTGTGTTTTCCAAATAAATTTTATATCTATCTATCTATTTATCTATCTATCTTACATTCTACGAAAAAAACAACAAAATGAGATTGCGTATTTAGAATAAAACTAAAACTGAAATACCTATTCAACAAACAAGACACACTAATTATTTATGTAAATACCTCTTTGCTCGACCTGAAAATCAATCACTAGTAAACGGAACACGAGTAATATATCCCTGGAGTTAAACGGTGCCCTACAAAAGCCACCCGTCCGATTGTAATGCGAATGAACCCCAGGCTTAATGATGGGCCAACCGCTACTGGTGTATCGATGGCACAAAACTAGAAAACAGTATTGAAGCTTTGTATACAAGGCTTATTAAAAAAAAATAAAGCATTTTAAACATTCGCGATCTGTGTATAAATTTTAAACGAAATCAAACGTACTAATTATTTTCGCAATAAAGTCCCGTTTGATTACGTTTAAAAAAACTTAGGCCTGTAGGTACATCTCACTCTAGATCATTTCAAACAGTGTCAGGTGAAAACCTTTTCTGACTTTTATCAGGACACGTAGAGCCAGGGTCATTGTCGAGATGGAATAGGCTTGCTTAGCACCAAATCCATCCTCTCAGCTTACGTAAGTTAAGCTGAGTAAGGTTTCCTCACGATGTTTGTCTTTACCGTTTAGTGCTCGTGTGGCGCATTATTCGCTCATTAATGTGCGAATTTGACAAGTGTCAAATCTATCTTACTACAAACTTTACTGTATGCTATCTCCTGTTCTGATATCATCGAATTCGGGCTTCGCATTAGTTTCGGACTAATTACTCGATACTCTGTCGCCATTAATTACCAAACGGAACTATGCTATTCGTCTGCTCGCTTTAATCATAATTATCGCTAATTGTTACACAGATTGTGGGTTGAAAGAACTAATTGGTATATCTTTGACCTCTACCTACATGTTGTAAACACTTTGTTTTAGTTGACACCTAAGGTTTAAATTACAAAATACGTAAAATAGGAAAATTTCAAAAATTAAATAATTGGCTATTCTGGCAATGATCGACAGAAAATGATAGAAATAGATTGATGATTCAAAGTTTATGATTTTTTAATTATATCACAGAGCAAGGCATTATATTTTAGGTCTGTTTCGTTCATAAGTTCAATAAGTTGATAAGACGTGTACAACGAAGTAAAAACACTCATACATTTATTCACAAACATGATACTTAAAAACTGAGAAGACATCTCCCAAGTACCTGAGAACTTAGTATCAGTAATAACATTTTTCAATTCCACATACTCAACTTTCAAGACAAGGAATATAAATCATCTGCGATATGGATTGCACTGTCGCGCTGGAGTGAAAAATGATTCAGGATATTACCTGCTACACTTTTGTTACGTCGGTACTACCTATTTCACCTGCAGGTGAAAAGTTACGAGTATTGTGTTTTAGGTTATATAATCACACTATCACACTAATATTTTAAAAGTAAAAGTCTGTATGTGTAAGCATGTACTTAAGTGTGTAAGTGTTTGTTACTCTTTCACGCTCAAACGGCTGGACGGATTTGAATGAAATTTAGTACTAGAATTGCTTATACCCTGGATTACAGAATAGGCTACTTTTGATCCCAGTATTTCCTCAGGAATTGGCACTATTCACCGCAGGTAAGACCGCGGGGCGCAGTTTATTTATTCATCGAGATAAAGCTTGCTGTATCTACGACCCGTGCGAGATAACTTGAAATTTCAAGCTTTGACGTCATTGTGATGGTGTGCTTGGTACGCTAGCTTGAAGGCAAGTGAGGGGTGCCGCGGGGCATACGGGGCATTTCAGCGGAGTCTCAAGTTAGTAGTCGGGCCTTCTTCCGAGCCTTGGGGCTAGTCCCAAGGCCTACCTAGGTAGGTAGGAGCCTCGAGCATTGCTCTCTGCTTCGGCTTCAAATCCGGGAGCTACTACTGACGGGGTCAGTCTTAAGTTAAGTCGCACGTGTTATGATGTGTATCTTTGCAAAATAACTTAATTATAAAAGCATCGTTCCAGACTTTCTTTACGCATCATAATGAAATTGTTAAACTTGAATTTTTTTATAGCGTGGAGTTGTCGAGTAGTTCCCAACTCGCACTCAGAAAACTGGTACCAGGTGGTTAGTTTTATCATTAATTAATAACACTATGTTGGTTTTATTAATTAATGCCACTGCCAGACGGAAGCGTGCCCAAGACACTGGCAGCATTGCCGCGCTGGATGGCAATGCTGATCTTTTGAGGGAAATAAGTGCCAGCCCTCGGATCACGTGTCGCTTCGACCAGAATCTAAATAATCTAACAAAAAAATATCTAAATAATAATCTAAATCTTCATCTGAACCAGCTTGTGGTTTAGATCAGTTGAGCTACCTATAGATTGTTTGTAACGATCCTTAGGTGGCTCAACCTAATTTTATTTTGTACAGTTATGTAACTATGTATTAGTCACGACAATATGATGGGAAAGTCAAGAGTTAATAATTAGATACTTAGTACATAAAGTATCTGAATTACGATTAATGGTAAAACACGCAACAGTATTTAACATCACTTATCGAATATTACAAGTCGATTAACGTAGTGCAAAACAGTGTCCACTTTGCAATATTCTCAGTTGCGTAAATGTCTTGAATATAAAATATAAACGTAATTCACACAATGTTGCCAGGACAATGTACTCTAAACTAAGACGGCAATAAAATGTGACTATCACCGGAAATCGTAAAATTATACCGCACGCATTTAATGGCGAACTGTAGGTACAATACTTATCGAATAGCGGTACTTAGTTAACTATGGTTTCTTATAAACTTCTAATGTTCGTTTTGACATGATAGTTAAATACATTTCAAAAACCGAATAAGGAATGTTAGCGTGAAATATTCATACTTGATGTGGGTCCTTGCTTCTATGGACTGGGATCTGGGATGTCAGCAGACTAAAAGACTTTTCTCACTCGGCCGCGGATTCTTGTCCCGCGACAATGGAAAGCAAACAATATTGTCAACAATTCTATGTGTGGATTGGTGACAGCTTTGCGCGGATCGCGGCGTTAACCGCGAACGTGAGTATGGAAGGGCTATATTATGACGAAAGTGGCAAGAGCTTAAGAGTTGGCAGATTTTTGCGGAGATTGAGTTAGTAAAAGAATTGGTATCTTTCACCATTTAACATAGAAAATTAATCACTGTCATATTGAAAAGTCAGAATTAGTCTCAAGCGGACTATCGCCGACTGCGCCACAGAGGTCGTCACAGTAACTGAACATAATGTGACTGAAACCTCTAAAGTAAGTCTTAGGCCCGTATTCAGTCTATACTTAAACGTGAATTGCGTCTCAAGCGGCGATTCATCACTCAGTTTTCATAGATAACTGTCAAAAATCAATGCTTGAGCTTAGACTTCAGTCTGAGTGAAGACTCTGAATACGAGCCTACGTGAGCAATATACAAACGTAGATAGATAGATAGAAGATAGAAAATACTTTATTGCACACCATAATTTACAAATACACATAAAAAACAACAAAAAAACAAAAACTTAAACTAAACGTAATCACAATTCTAAAAATAAATTCACACTCACTGAACAGAAAAACAGAGAAGTGATGAACTTTAAACCTGAAGTGTCGCGGAAAATTTGCTCAAAGGGAAATTCACTTCCGTAGTCTTCATAGATAATAACAAAGCGTGCTCATTCCGTTCAGAGACTTTGCGAATGACAAAGAGTCGGTAAAGGACATTCACTAAATCTACTGCAATTTGGTCCAGTATTATTGTTGTTAAACAACAATGAAATATTTCATAAATTAAAGCTTGGTTCCTAAACTTTAAAAGCTATTTTGTGAAGACATTAATTAGTCGTAGTTGGTTAGTCTTCCAAATTTAGTTTCCATCAACATAAGCACCAAGTGTCTACTGCAATTTGGTTCAGTATTATTGTTTGTACAACAATGAAATGTTGCTTAAATTGAAGCTTGGTTTTTAAACTTATTTTGTGATAAAATTGTATTGTTGGTTATTCTTCCAAATTCAGTTTCCACCAACATAAGAGGCTGTAGAGACTAATGACTAGGACTCAACCGGCTGTTCAAAATGTTGGCATTTTTTATCAATGAAATATGAGCGACAATAAGACAGTCTTAAATAAAGACGCTAATGATGAGGATCCTACTATCACACTCTAATATTCTAAAGGTGAAAGTTTGTGTGTGTGTGTAATTATATAAGTGTGAATGTTTGGTAAGTATGTAAGTGTGTTTGTTACTCTTTCACGCTCAAACTGGACGGATTGGAATGATATTTGGTACCAGGATTACTGATATCCTGGATTTAAAAAGGCTACTTTTGATCCCGGTATTCTCATGGGAACGGGAACTATTCACCGCAGGTAGCACCGCAGGGCATAGATAGTTTATTATAAAGCTTAGAATTTACTCTCTAGCAGCTCTACCAAAACCTAGTAAATAATTCCATATTCTGTTAAACAAAGAGTACGAAACAGTGAGGAAATCTGCGATGCATTTTGGCACAACGCCACATGAGTGCCTCGACGCAATATAATTGATTTTAACAGATAAGAATGTTTTATTTTTAATTATGAAAATGGATTTCGCTTTAAATATGTAAATTTTAAATGAAAATATTCTGCTGGGTGCCATTCTTTATATTATTTGACATGGCTCGTAAAATGAATTCTTAGTTGTGTTTTGGAAAACAATGGACTAAATTTACTATCCGTTCATCCACTATCTTATCGCTTACAATCATGATTGAAGTCCAGATCTAAGCAAAAGTCATGTCACTTCCAAATATAAAACTAATGGCGAAAGCCTCATATTTGCTTTCGTTACTATTTCTTACTTAATTACATGACCGAGACCTTTAGATATTTATTTAATATGTTAAAGGCCTGAGCTAGATCTTGGCTAGATAATTATTATACACAAGGAGAGTAGGATCAGGAGTTTTTGCCTAAACTTAATGAGACGAGGTAGTGCCTGGGTTAGTTGAAATATATTGCTTGCCCAGCATCCTATATACCATCCAGCATAGCGGGTCATCCACAGGAAAGACAATGGTCGAAAAATATTTGTTTTACTAAACCGCGGGTTTCCCGTTAGTTAAAAAACGAGCTTTTCCAAGCAATTAAATAAAAAAATACTTATATTCATTTGTAACACTTTACAAACCCATCGTCTTCACTGATCATAAAATTATTCCTAAGTCTAGGATTTAGTCTCGAGTGTACAATGTTTAAGTGATGCCCTAGCTAGACAGTCCCTAGAAATCCTTTGGTACTTTCATGACCCCATTCGGTAGAAACGTGTCCGCATATTAATGTAAGGCATAGTGCATATAAATTTTACGAGTTGAATTAATCCGTTGACGCGACGTCCGTCCTCAGTAATTGTGTCACATTCGGTTCTCATAATAATTATTAATTTGAACATCAAGCTGTGTCTGCAATGCTGTTGAATTCGTAATTCTTAGAAAAATCATTCATTAACACCTTAATTCTGAAGGATTATAAAGGCTGTAATTTAGCGAAAGTGTTTGAATGTTACTATAATATTAGTATCAGAGTTGGCCACTTGCTCATACAAACTTACTTACTTTACTATAATATTTAGGTACATGTGTCTGCATGTCCTAATTAATAACACAGTGAACATTGTAATTAATTTATTAATCATTGTAATATCCAACTTTTTTACTAATACAAAGTTTCATACATTTCACAACTATTGTCATAAAAGCTCGTGTCAATCGTATCTGAAAACATGAAAAATGTTTTAAATGAAATTTTAAACGGACAACGAATTTAGGTGAGTTGAATACCCATGTTCGTTGTCCAACGAAACATCACGAGTTTTATTCCTTGTAAAAAGAATAATATTTCAAAAACTATCTTTCATTTCCATTCAATAACTGACAGTTATGCATTATTTGAAAATGCTGACGTGATCATTTTTACAATACCGCCAAAGTTTTCGCTCATTAACTCGCTCAGTGACAGCATTGGACGATTTAAATATTGTTCATCGCTGATTTATCTTTTAGCTTCGATGACCTTTGCTCTGCATTTTGTAATAATTGTCACAAGCCAACCATATATTTTGTTAATTGAAAGCGTTGCGTCTTAGTGACCAAGTTTTTGCGTGAAAAAGTAACAAACGACACATCCATCCATACAAACTATCGCGTTTATAATATTAGTAAAGTAAAATGCTTGTTATTACTGTTACTTCTGACTGGGAATTGAACATAAGCTAGTTGCATTACCAGCTGAGCACTTCCGTGCTTCGGAGGGCACATAAAATTATCGGTCCCGAATCATAAACCATGAAAGTGGCCTTAAGGGGGCCTAAAAACTCATTAGCCATTTGCTCATAAGAGCTTTTAATACTATTTATTATTGTGTGAACTTTTCGTTGTATTTCTGGAAAATCCACGTATCTCTCATTTCACGGCAAAGAAACAAGAGTTTGCACACAAGGATCTAATAAAGCCGTCCGTTTATAACCTGCGCTATTTGTAAAGCTTTTTCAATTTCCGTTTTCGCTTCTCATACATACACCTTTTCATTGATAACATCCGTAATATTTTGGGAAGTATACTCAAAGAGGATAAACAAAATAATAATCTACAATATACGTAACTGACTGTGCTCGACGGTTTCTTTCACCATCTTTATTTTATTTATTTAATTGCATAATTAAATAAATAATATAAACTGACGACCTCTGTGGCGCAGTGGGCGAAAGCCCGCCTGAGACGCAGAGGTTGCGGGTTCGATTCCCGTCACGGGATAAATGTTTGCATAATCTGCAAATATTTGTCTCGAGTCTGGGTTTTTTTTTTATAATTTGTATGTATTTAAAAAAAAAATGTATCTATCTATGTAGTATATCAGTCATCTGGTAACCATAACACAACACAACACACAGCAATTTAATGCTTAGCTTGGGACTAGATGACGCTGTGTGGAATGTCCAGGGATATTTATTTATATCTGTTTTATAAGGGAAATATGTTTCGAAAAGGTAAAACCAGTGCAGTGCATTAATTTGATAAGACTTAGAGTCTATTCAAGTATAAATTAAATAGCTCATGAAACCACTGGGTGCAGTTAGTAAAAAATAAACTTACAAACAATAAACATTTGAGTATTATAGTTATCTTTGTCCAGTATGTCAATATTCCGGGAAGCACTAACAATGCTTAGGATTGAGGGATTATCAATATATCTTCTCAGAATTTTGAGAACAGGGCAATCTTCTTGGAACTAATGAAAGTATTTTATATAGCTTTTGGCTAAATTAAAGATATTTCTTATATAACTTTTATTGCTCTATGTAGCATTTTGTTGCTTACTAGTTAAAGCAAGGGTCTTTATTAATTGATGGTTCATAGAATTGTCAGCCAAGTAAGATAGATCCTCATCTTTCTAGCTAAAAGTTATAGGTTCGAATTCTGGCTAAACATGTCATGCATTTTTAATTGTAAGTAAAATCGTTGACTTGCTCAAAGATATAATCTTTGCCATACATAAGGCTTTAAAAACTCTGTCACCAGTTGGTTACTTGCTCATACGAACTTACTTAGGTACTTACCGGATATTCGCGCTTTTTTACTTAAAGTTCGCTGGTTGTCTTAAAATGGAAACAAAAGGTTTCAAAAAAAGGGGTATCAGATTTAACCACAGAATATGAAAACAAGTACAGAAGACCCATGACAAAACATTCATATAAAAAGCGACTACCATGAGAATAAAGATTTTTTAATGAAATTTTCATACTTTCTTTGCATTATTGGCATTTTATGAAATCAAGTAAATAAGGGCCCGCTTAACCAATATCTGGCGGTTATAACACACGCTCTAAACAGTTAAAAAAAAACAATCGTAAGGAAATCAGTAGGCTTGCTGACTTTTTCAAACTGTAATATGGCTAAGTATCAAATTGAGAATAAATTTGTTATTCTGTCAGTCGAAATCTATTCAATAAACTTATTTATTTTCGGGAATTAATCTTATTTGATACATAAAGTCACCACTTAATCACATTAAACAAGGTTTATGTTTTAATGTGTTATCTAATTGGCTATTAATTTTATAACAATAACATTCAGTTTCAGTAGCTGAACGCACGTTAACATCAATTATTGGCTCCAACGAACATAACGCGGCTATTGTGGCAGTATTCAATTTGTAACCCGTAGCACGTTGTATTAAGTTTCAATTTTCAATGTAAAGCTCGTTAAAATGTGTGGATTTTGCAGTCTGAAAACACAAATACTATCAAATTCACTTTTTACAATATATATAACCTTGTGAGCTAACGTGGCTTGATTTAGGCTTACATTTAAACTATACTTGAGTAAATCTGTAAGGCTGTTCCTATTAGTTCTTACTCAAACTACCAACTTATGGTCCCACTGCTGGACAAAGGTCTCCCCCATATCTCTCCAACCATCTCTGTCCTTCGAATCTTTCCAATAATCTCTCTCGAAGGTGTCGAGATCGTCACTCCTACACTTCCTGGTATATTATTCACTATTTATATTATATTTACTTTATATTATTTACTAGATAAGTTTAGTAATTTTATCAGGTCCATTTGCAATTTTCACCAAAAAAAATACATTGAAATCGTAAAATTGCGCTTTTTAAGTTCCACTTAGTTCAGTGACTAGCATCTCAAGTCGGTATTACATGTACACTCATTATAAACATCATGAGTTATTTATAAAAAAATCCAACAATACAAATTAATTCAAAAGTTTTTTAAATTGTAAATATTGTAAGTTTAATCTCCGAACTAAATAATCTATTTGATTAATACCACGAATAAAATAATTATTGGTTATAAAAGTTTATACATTGTATATGGCTCCATGTTTGCATAAAACCGTGCCTTTCAAAACCAAACCGTGGTAGCTTTACAACGATTATTCGTGTAGGCAAATAAATTATTGCCTAACAAAGTTGTATGGAGCATAAAATCGATCCTATAGCACTAACAACTGATTTTATCTATTGACTAAAAAGTACGTTGGTGCCATGTGATAAAATAGAAATTATTATTTTGGAATTTTCTTTGTGTGATCTTGTGGGATCTGCCCTAGGCCCTACTACTTTTATCTACAATTGCTTTCGATATAAACATTTCATTCGTAACAGATAATTTATTTATCTGTTTGTTGTAACAGTTACGTAGTCAAGTTACGTAGTCAAGTGTCTCAGCAAAGGATTAGCGATGATAGGAATAGATTCGATTCGATGTGATTGAATTATAGGTATATTCTCTGGGACTATATAAGGTTCGTAGATATTAGTGACTACTAATACTAGTTATATTAATTACTGCCACTAATCTCTACGAGCCTGTAAGTACTATTATTCTACTGCAAAAGGGGGTCAATCATTGTTAAAATAAAGATTTTTCAACTCTCCAAACAAGAATTGGGCTAAGATGAGGATTAAATTAGATTCGTCATACTATAGTTTTAAATCATAACTACTGCTAAGGGCACAGTAAACGCTGTTTACTGACGATGCGGTCGCAACCGGTGACCATAAAGCTACGCTTCCTTAACACGAGCTACATACTACCCAGTTTGTTCAGACACATTGTTGGCAACAGACCTAACCCCAACCCATACAATTTCAAAAGGCGGAGAAAGACAGCAGAGACCAATTTATGCTGGACATGGGCTTGTAGCGTATGGTAACATGCGAAATAAACTATGATAACTCGAGGTATGTGGTCTCTAGTGTTAAATATCCTAGTTGGGCTTAAAGAGCTGTGAACTTGTACTAGCTGATAACTAGTGAATAA
Source organism: Xanthorhoe designata (assembly GCA_963582015.1). Classification (NCBI taxonomy): domain Eukaryota; kingdom Metazoa; phylum Arthropoda; class Insecta; order Lepidoptera; family Geometridae; genus Xanthorhoe; species Xanthorhoe designata. The sequence goes on from OY757045.1 coordinate 4,147,169, forward strand.
CTAGTTGCGTAGCTTAAGTTGAAGATAATAGGGTAGTTTTCGTAATAGCATTACCTACTACAGTTGAGTGGGTAGCCCTAATTCTTCTCATAACTATTATAAAGTAATTTGTTTGTGCTAGCTCACACTTGCAATGGACTATATGTTTAGAAAATTAATCATGGATTAACGAACAGATGAGACGTGTAATCTAAAAGCTTTTGAGATTATATGTTTTGATTTTGTTTTATATATTAAATAACAATGATATGGAACAAGTAGTAAAATCAAAAAGTTAGCAAACCGACTTCAATTTCGTAAGAAAATATCAATTTCCTGCACTCTCGATATGTATTTCTCGAAACGTCTATTCTACTACTGGATAAACTTTATGCGTCATTCATATTGACCTAGTGACTCAGTTAAAAGTTCAACTTTCCTGTACCTGTTTTGTGACTTTCATAAAATGCCATTATTTTCCACTTTTTTCACAAAGGGTGTTAAACAGGAAGAAATTTCTCGTAACGAGAATCACCGCCTCTGTTCTTTGATAAAAACGATGTGTTACGTGAAAAGTGAGTTAAAATTGCGTTGTTTCGCAAAGAAAGTTATATACAGGGTGCTAAGGCTTACATGTTGAGAGGGTTGGATGAAGATGGTATAAAGTAGACGGGATAAGCGGAAAAACTTATGATTCATTTTATTTACTTTGGATAAGACGATGACAACTAGCATCACACCAGGTACAACTAAATTTAATAACGCACTTGTAATTAAACTAGGTACAGCATTTTAAATTACCATGGCTATTTAAGCTAAGTCATCGAGATAGAATACTACCCAACTAGCAAAACGATCTAAATCTATCTGTATATCATTGACATAAAAGCTCTATAGAAAAGGGCCCCACTTTTACAGCTTTTCAGTGATATAGTGCTTCTTTTGTAACTTCACTTATGGCTACTTGGATACATAATGATACTGATATCGAGTTGTTTGATGATAAATATTGGCTCCATGTGATTATCAATAATAATACGCGTGGTACCTAATAAGTGAAATCTACCAAGAGAAACGATGCCAGCTCTTTTAGACTTTAATAAGTTGTAAAAATATGCCCAAAAGGTTGGCGGTGTTAACTTGTTGCCTTGTTAAAATACTTATCTTCTTTTTCTGTTAGATCTTTGGTTATTGTTCCCATCAACGTCTTATAAGGTTAAAATAACATGTTTATTTTTTTCACTTAAACCATTCGACCTTACGCATTGTTCCATTACACTACAATGTACCGCTTCAAATGCGCCTACGTAATACAAATAAAACCACGGCTGGAGACGCAATTTGCCTACACTTTGTTACCAAATGCCTTTTATAGATGTAGTTCTCTTTGAGTAATATGGAATACTGTTCATTCACAATGCGTGTCTCAATCCGGTCTTTGATTTATACTGAGTAACGAGTTTATCTATTATGATTCAAAATCGAGAAGTCTATTGTATAGGGACTGGTTTTAGAAGATTGTTGTGAAAATCCGTATTTAATTGATGAATGAACCACGATTTACGATCCTAAGGTGATGATTTTGTGCTTTTTCTGTACAACAATGCAAGCAAATTAAATGCACAATTTAATTCAAAATTGATTGATAACGTTCCTTTTATATTTATTTGTTTATATTGTAATAAAACAGGAACCAGAGACAGCATAGTATTTTTCCTAGAACTACTTACAAGAGAAGTTAATAATTTTCATCATTCAGTAACCTTGCTACATCATAGTCCTTTATTTGTGCAAAATGTAGACGTATTTCCTAAAACCCTAAGCATCTCATATAAGTCTCTTTTACCACTATTACCTATTTTTTTGTAACACCAAATTGATCTGCAATAAGTGTTAAATGCCAGTGATGATTGCAGAAACCGATGAATAACATGACGATAACAAAAACTCACAGTCCGGTCAAATCAACTGACTTAAAAACAGCACAGTGGGTGGCAAACCAACAAATCCACAGCAATAACTGTTCTCAAAGAGTTAAAACGAAGAGTAAATCAAATTAAGCCTGGTGTAATTGTGTAATGTGCAATAATGCAGCTTTACTGCAGGGGCCCTAGGTCGTGTAATTTGTTTTATAGACCTAACGAGATTCTTGAGACCTGTGTATACACGGTCGAAAAGGTTTACGACCCTTTATTTAAATTAACGCAGCTTAGTATACTTATATTTTTTACAAATAAATAGCAATGTTTTTTTGGGTTGTGCTTGATTAATTTGAATAAATGAATGAACACCATTATTGTAACATGATACTCTTATAATTATAAACATTTTTTATAAATGCAATAAAAAATTAACTACAATATTTTTTTTTGTCTAAAAAGGTTTTCACAAATGTAGCACAAGTAAATCAGGCGTTCGACATGTGATTTGAAAATATTACATTTTTAACAAGTTGGTATAGAATACATAAATTTAAACAAATAAATATATTTTTTTAATGGTAATGGTGATTAGATAAATCACAGACGAATGGTATATTTATGAAAGTTTTGTCTGGCAAGAATATTATCAATAAACTCTCAAGAAGTACACAGAATTAGTCAGCCGTGTGTAGTCCTTTAATTCCAGATTCTTCGCTGGTTCCATTATGATCTGAAGTCAACGACTACACTTCACTTTTTAGTCTATTTTGGAGCCGAGAATATTCTAGAAATAACCTTAACAACCCGATTTTATTTTGACCGTTTTAAAATATTTATGGGGCGTCTGATCAAAGCGACGCGTGATCCAAGGGCTGGCAAAAGAACAGCATTCCCATTCAGCGCGGCAATGTAGTAAATTTTGGCGTTGTTGCATGTTTATTGTATGTTTATCCCAACCCATTTCCTTCCGGCTTAGAGCCTCTTGCCATATTCCGATGACGTTGCAAAGGTTCCAATGACAAGTTAAAATATAAGTCCGTCCAAAAAAAAAGTTGTAGTAGGTAACATTACTGTTTAGTTTTAGCTGTGCCTGCGGTTGGTACGCTTCCGAGCAAGTGCGCCGTACATTGGCACCAGTTTAACGAATCAATAAAGTTTAATTGCAGTCGAAAGATAGAGATTAAGCTACGGTTCTCTGCAATGTGTTACCTGTTAAAAAAAGTTAAGGCAGTTGGGATCAACTTCTTTGTTTTTTAAATTCGTTAATATGTATAAATTTTAAAGATGACCATTGAGATAATGATAATGTGCATTATCACTAGCTCTTATCGGTGAAGGAAAACATCGTGACGAAACCAGTTAGCTTTCTAGTAACTTCTGCAAAATGTGGGTATGTACCAAATATGTACCTATTTGAGCATACCTCTGACTACCTACTACCTACTTGGACTATTTTGTAGGATCTAAAAATACGTAAGAAGATCTAAAAGAATATGCCTACCGCATCTTTGGAATACAGTCGTATTAATATTTTCTAGGCAGTCAAAATCCTTGGATGGTGTTGAGAGGCAAGTTCAAGTAGATTGGCACATGCACGATATATTGTGAGCTGTAGGACGTTTTTATAGAATCTCGCACTTATTACATCCGTTAGTCATCAATCGATCGTAAAACTGTTTTATTACTATTGCGAAAGTTTTAACAAAATTCATGATATTTTGCTTTAGACTCGGAATCCTCCGAATCAGTAGTATGATTAATTAAAAATCGAACCAAATATACTTCACTCGTGAGCTTACTTGTCACCTTGTCGATAATTAAATTCGAGTTTTCAGTGTCAAGATGACTTGTGTATTACCAATAGTTTAATTCACGGGCGTTATTGATTTCTACAGAATACGAACTTTGAATCTCACTCTAGATTTAGCACTTTGACATTAAAAATGAGTTCACAAAATAGTTTTACAGATTGTAATATGGCTACAGTACAGACTTTGCTAGCTAGAAATTCTATAGTTTATATATTTTATTATAGTGTTAAACCACAATTAGGTATTTCATTATAAATGAAAAATAGCGATATCTCTAGTCTCATTTGTGCTGAATGCAATTTCAGTCAATGAGCAGATGTATTCTAATTCTATTAAAATACCTGTAGATGGCACTCATCGTGTACTTTAACCGAAATATCATCTTACTGATAGTTTCGTCTTCGGCGTCAAGGGCTTCGTGGCCAAGTGGTCAGGCAGGGTGATCGTTTGTATCTCGCGGGTTCGAATCCCGTCGAAACCGTAAAGCTTTTATAAAGATTTTCATTTACAATGAAATAGCGAGAAATTATCGTGATTTCAAATTGTTTCCCTCATGTACCAAATTCGTATCTGCCGAAGCGAACCGTCGTCGTCCGCGTAAATTCGTCACACGAAAGGACGTTTAATTTGCTGTTTCACTAGCTGCTAATTACAACTTTGATTGCACTGGGTGTACTGAAAGCACAGAATAATTTACAGTACTTATCTGCTACTCTCACTTCAGGCACAAATTGAATAGGTAGATGAGAACTGTAAGTAAGCTGAACGTGTCAAAGTTTTTATCAATAAACTCTGAGTGCGAAGCGCCAACCCAAACAAATGTAACGCGACGAAACGAAGGCTCTTCACTGCGTTTTTGAAGTGCTTTACGCTTTAATGGCGTGTTTTGACGCGTTATGTATGTTGGGTAACGAATAACCACCCAGATGACGGAGTTTTCAAGTCACCTCTTGTTATCGCATAGCTTAAAGACGTGACCTATTTTTGAATATTTTCTGAATTATCTGTCTTTTTGTCTCAGTTTTGGTGTAGAGATCTGTTTTGATTTACTATAAAAAGAAAATGATCTTTATGTATTTCGATGTGAGTGTGCCTTGAAAACTAATAACCTATTTTTGTTGCTAATTGTACAAAACAGTTTGCATCTGACTGACTGTTGAAAGTAAGCGGTCAATAATTACTAGCTTCCTCTACCGGCTTTGATGATGTGGTATCATCCTCATAAACTTTCACTAAATTAATAAAAGTGGAATTATCCATTCGAATCAGCCCAGTAAAAGTACAGCGTCAGTAACTTTACCCGCTGCAAAATTACTAAAAGTTTCGTACGAGATCGCGTTCTCAAAATCGAAAATCAGTCAAACTTTACCAAACTCAAGAAAAACACTTGGATCTAAAAGGAGAAAAATAAAGCTTACTTTACACTGCTGGTTGTTTTCTGTGACAAAAATCAGTGGAGTCAAAACTTTACAAAACTCTCACACAGCATCGATTTTGCGACTAAATAGAGAAGGATAAGGCTTAGTTTACACTGCAGGTAGTAATAAGTGATACGTTTTGGAATTTGTCACGGCAACCGAGCAGGCTTCGTTTACGCAAATTAGCTTAGTGTAGGTCTTTTGTGAGTCTGGTATTGGCTATCCCAATTGGGGATACGTCGCCAATGCCTTGATGAAACGAAAATAGGCATACGAAATAAGTCAGAGCACAAAGGGATAATCTGACTGCGTTTGAAGGAGGGTGATGTTTTCGCGTGTGTGCATGTTCATTTTTTTTTGTCAAGTTATGTATTCTTACATTATGTCGTTGTCGTTAGATACGGGTTAGGCGGTTAGCGACATAGGCTATAAAATACTCATCAAAATAATGATCCCTTCATTGGTTAATACAAATTAATGAAGTAGGAAATATAAATTTTATAAAAAGAAAATAGTACGTAGGTACCTACTGCGGTTTTGTATATAATACTGTAAGCACTGTAAGCAGCTGTGTTAGATACGATACCAAGTGACCTTCTCTTAAGTTGGTCTAAGAATATCAAGAAAATTAATCTTGGTTAAAAATAAATGTTTACTATAAAAATCTGAAGTACCCCTCTTTATAACGCTTTTATTCATGTTTCCAAAGAGTATTTTAATAAGACTTCCGTTGAATTTGAAGCGAGCAAAAAAGTGGTCGAGTTTCAAAGATTGTTGAAACTGATATTGGAACAAATCTTTAAACAAAAGCTTTTTCCGACAAATTAAACTGCGATTTCAACAAAGCGACTTTCACGAGCGTTTGTGTTTCACACATAAGTAAATACATGAAATTGTATTAATTATTATGATTTATTTATCTTCCTTACTTTTTAAGTTTTTAATAGAAGGTAATTTTGCATATCCCAGCCGTGGGATACGTGCGATAAGTTGGCAAAAAAAGAGTTTTAATTCAAATTAATTTTTCCATCAGGTTTTGGTTTAATTTGTGAGCTTTTAACTATTTTACAATATTTTTTATATCAATTTAGATAGACTTATCTCCAAGATCATCTCCAGGTTTTAAAAATCATATCAGTCGCCCTTAATTAAGATTTAATTTTATCAAAAAACAATTTTTTTTTTTTTGAATGCATCTGTCGCATTCGATAAAGTGGCGTAGGTGTGACTTGAGCTTTATGCTTAGTCAGTTGCAGATGGGCTGAAGATAATTATTATCTTAATGTATAAGAGGAGGAGGTAATGATTGCATTCGATATTTTTCCATGTCATGCCATAAAGAGGTGATGATTCCTTTAGTATTTGTGTTTTAAATAATTAATTTATTAACATTATTATAATCAAGAGCCACAAAATATACATCTAAGCATGAAACTAATATGAAAAGAGTTGCCAATAATGGTGAAATAAAATAAATAATAGGTGACAGCAAGCTATGAAATACAACATCGAGAGAGTACGTAAATTGTCGCTTTAACAACATCAATCAAAGCTTTTACGCCTTAATCCGTTGCGTACCAAAGTCACGCATTAATATGAAATGGTGTACACCCGGGTGTGCATAAACCCTAAATTATAATGTAAGGTTAGGCATTCATTCAATGTCAATAAAATATACTGGTAGAGGTTGAATTTAGTAAACGATTTTCTAGCATAAAAAAACAGCCAATATAGAAAACAGTATCAATAAGATCAATTAACCTAGGCAACAGGCGTCAGCTTACAGCTCACAGCGCTCACACCTCAGAGAATAAGACGCAGCGACTAGACGCGGCGATTTGTCGCCCAGTGTGCGATGGCCCATAACCCCTATAATAATTTTCTTATTGTATTTTGTATAGTTGTGTAAATATAATTCGTTGGTTTATGTACCTACATAAATTATAATTGGTGTCACGTATGGAACGTCAATAACTTCTGCATGTACCAAATATTTATTTGGACATGATCATGATCTAAAAATGCCTAAAGATCTGAAAAAATGTCTTCCGCTGGGAATACCTACAGTTGCGATCATTTTCATTATTCCATTTTCATTTTCAGTATCAATAGGAAAAGTTTCGTCGTAAGCCTAAACCTAGCTTTACAACCATATAAGTTCAAAAACCAAAATATTGAATTACTCGGAAATTTATTTGAGACTACAATCTAAACCTAGCTTTACAGCCATATAAGTTCAAAAACAAAATAATAGTATTATTCTGAAATTGATTTGAGACTATTGATATGTTCGATATTTAAATTAATTCAGAGCAAATAAGAAATTCCATCAGAGTGCACCAAACAGTTGGAGCTTAATCGCTCTACCAGCGGGTATAACCGCATTGGCTTTGAATGCGGTCCAGATTTTGAAATACAGCCGAAATTCAAAATTAGATTTCCATTTCATGTCACAGACACTGCTTTAGGATTGTGCACACAATATGCTTTAGAACTTGACTTTACTCTATACATTTTCGTGTAATTTAGACAAGATCGTAAATATTATGTTGGTACGAGTATAATAGAATGATGTATTGGAGCGTAAAGAGTGGAAGTTGAAGGGACATCTTTGCCCAGCTGTGGGACATGATAGGTCAACAGAAAAAATAGATATTCACAAACATTTTTAGGTCTCGGTATTCAACCTGTTTTTAAAAAACGAATAAAATATATTTACCAAGGTGGTCTACAAAAACTCTGGTCTGTTGATCCTTATCTACTTACACCAATCTTAAGCTTCACAAGATGATTAAAAAGAATACAAATCCTATCAAGGTCCTTGAAACAAACAGCAGCTCGTGACTTCCATCCTTATAGATATTGGTTTTGAGTTTTGTTCCGTAACCAATAATTTCACAGTTAATTGCACTTCGTTCATGAATCGGTCAGCGGTTTTGGTCGCTTTAGTGTAATTACCCTGTACTCTGATTGGTTCATTACTGATAGATTTGAGGTAGATGCACAGAACAGATAATAAAACAAATACAGAACCCTACTGTAACAATAATTCGAAAAAAGTGCAATTCAATTCAGCAGAAGTCGTGCCGATCTTTAAATCTCGCTATCTCATTCTTATGAAGTTATCCGCTATATCTCTGTCACTGTCACGTAGTTCCACGCAACGCGCGATTAATAAACCAATTTCACAGCAGCAGGCCGGCCGGCTGCGTGTGGCCTAGAACTTTTCTACCTAAACAGTGGAGTAGGAGAGGTCAGGCAGAGGTACCAATTTAGTTCTTACTATAGCATTGGTTATTTTATTGATCAGATCTAACTTGTTTGCATAATATCAAGCACCTTTGAATGACAGTGTATATAATAAGAAATTAGCACACGCCTACGGCTTCGTTTACGTAGTATTTACCTAGATAAAAGATAATCTTTTAATGCCAGATTATAAAGTATGTGTACGCTTATCTGATTGGTAGTTTTTGATTAAAGGGTTAACAAACATCTATACATACATCCATCCCTACAACCATGTATTATATATTATTGGCACTTATTTGGCGCAAAGGATCAGCATTGCCATTCAGCGCGGCAATGCTGCCAGTGTCTTGGGCACGCTTCCGTCTGGCCTGGCAGTGGTTTGGATCAGTTGAGCTACCTATAGATAGTTTGTAACGATCTTTGGGTGGCTCAACTGGTTCTAATTATATTTTGTACAGTAATGTGTTATTATGTAGGTAAATATGTAGTAGTTTAGTTTCTGTAAATAAATTATCCTTATTTTTATTGTTATTATTAAGACAAGTGTTATGTAGAATATGAAATTATTGATAACATCAGGATTGTGTCAAGTCGTGATGTTATCTATAATTTTATATCCTAGGTGTGCCTAATCGTACATGAAGCTAGCTGGTAGTTCTTAAATGCGTTTGTTGGATTTCACAATGTTTTTCATCATCGCTATAAGCTAGCACAGTATAAAGATCCATTGAGCGCACGGCCGGAATTAAAACAAGAATTATTGTGCTCTGTTTTAAAAACAAAATAACTTTGAGAAATTAAGAGATGGAGGACTGGTTCGTTCGTATGAGCAAGGTGGTCAACTCTGGTGATAGAATTTTTAGGCCGCATAAAAGCCTCCGTCATGGCTTAGAGACTTTATAAGCAGGGACCGACAATTTAAAATCTTAAATATATCGATGCCTTACGGCCTACTAGGGATAAGCGCCATTTATGAAACTTTACAGGAGAGAGGTTTAAAGTTGAAAAAAAGTTTAAAAAAATCATATAAAATCAGGTCTTGCTTCTAAAGGCTTGAAAATTTAGTTATTTATCTTTTAATTATTTATCTACAATATAGCATCAATAATTTAGTAAAAATCACATTGTAAACCTTAGTTACTGTCGCTTAACCCTAAATGTACCATTTTTACAAACAGCAAAAAACATCGTATGTGTAAACGTCATCTTAATTACCGCAAGCAAAAAAAGGTAAGTATAAGTAACTATTGTATTTTTTTACATTGGGTAGATCAGATACTCGCGAACAAAAAAAAACTTAGCTGTTTTAAAAGAAAAGGAATAGTACATCAAATGATGTATACGAGAAGAGGACATGGCCTGTAAAACAATAATAAAATCTTAATAATTACAAATCAACCTATAATTGTATAAAAAAGTGACAAATTAACAGAAATTAAATTAAAAATATATTTTTCTATAAAATTTGTAATAAGATGTCAAAATTAAAAAAATAATTATGCAAATGATTAGCTCATTGTTACATAAGTAAGTAACATTTACTTTTGGTTCTTTTCACATCCAATATAAAAACTACATAATTTAGTGTGCCATTTAATTTTCCAATGCCGTATAAACAAGCTTCAAATAGCGCCCTGAAATGGTTTTCAAAAATTCGTGGTGCTTGTGCCGTGTTGAGTACGCTACGACAGGTCAAAATGAAGAAAATGACATGGATAACCGACAGTTAAATTTTTGCTTCCTATAATTTTATTTTTACCATTTTATCTAACCGTGATATTTTGTTTGGATATCGGGAGGTAAAAAAGGAATAAGCGACAAAATGTTATGTGAGAATTTTTAGGGCAACTTGTTTTAAGTTCCTTAGAAAATGGGTACGGTGACAGGAAAAATAAGGACAAGCGCCAAAAAAATCTCAATTATTTCTAGCCAAAATAGATTAACGTCCACTTAACTAAAAAAATGTATCATCTAACCACCAAAAAATTAAAAAATTGAAAAAAACTGGCGTTAAAGACGAAAAATTTAAGCCAAAGTGCTTATTTTTCTTACCGCCTAAGCGACAAAAAGTTGGTCGTAGAGCTGTGCTTTTTAGACCAAAAGACGCAGAAAAAAAAGACGATTCCAACGATGTATAGAAGTCTATTTCGCAAAAAGTGTCGCTTATCCCTAGTAGGCCGGAAGGCATCGATATAATTCCCTAGAATATTATTTTTTTCTTATTTTTATAATAATATGTTTATATTATGTAATATCAAAGGAAATATTTGAATAAGTTGCAGAGAAAATGCACGATTGGTATAATATTTACAATAGTTCCGACTTATAAATTCTAGCTGCAAATTATATTTCCACACCAGCCTAGGCAATTATAATTATTATTAGTTTGAAAATGATGGAATAATCATACTTTCTACATCGATAAGATAAATATAGCAATTTCTATAACTAGTTAGGTACTAGTAAGGGCTAGTACACTGTTTTAAATCTTGTCATCATCATCATAAAGATTTATCCCACTGAAGGTAATTGGCCTCCTTTTTACGCTTACCATTCTCCTCGGACCTGTGCTTACCTGATCCACTAAAAAATATAATAGCAATCAAAAATATAAATCAACTAAAAAATATTGCCAGAATATTATTCAGTTTTATAATGGCTAAATAAATGAGCAGAAGAAATACGCTGACCTAACAAAGAGATTCTACCAGAATCTAAATATTACTAATTTATTAATAGTTTTAATTCACGATCTTCACCGTTGAGGGCTTGTGTTACTTTTAGGTTGGGTTGAGTTTTGGTTACTTGTAGTTTAAATTCACGCCAGCGCTTGTGTTAATGCTACTTTTATGTTAGCTTGTGTTTTGGTTACTTGTAAATATTTTATTATTCAATTTCACAAAGTGAGAATTGTCGTCGGTACGTTTTTCCTCTATCGTATGAATTGCTGCTTACAAACATTGCAACCTAATAAATAATGTAACTGATAGTCGTTATAAATAAAGCGCTACTGGCAATCGCAAGTTAACTTATAACACCTCGGATTTAATGATTGGTTGGCGAACTGGATAGTTGAACCTGATGAAGAGAAAATTGAGCCTGTCAACAGAAATTGCAAAAACCTTAGATCAGAAAATAATGCTGGAAATAAACTGCGAGAGAAAGATTTGAAGTGAGATATTTGTGCCTTTTTGATGTAAGTTTACTTACTTTTTTGTACTTATTCTACAATTTTACTACTATTATTTATTTTACGTAGTGGTTGAGTATGAATTAAGTCAGTGCAGCATTAACAAGCATGGACTATCCGGAGGCGAGCGAAGCCACGGGCGAGTATTTTTAATATTTTCAAGGAAAAATATACAACTCTTAAAAAAGTGTTGTATTGTACATAATCTAGTTTTTCTTTAAAATTTCCAAATTGACCCTTGTATAATATTTTTGAATATAACGTGATTATCATAAGAGGTCTTTACTGTAGGTATTTATTGTGTAAGAAGCGTACAAGAGAAGAATTGATTAAAATTACATTATCATCGCTTAAGTGACCCCTATTGTCAGGTAGGTATTATCAGTGGCACTATTATGTATGACTGGCTCACTAACCTCCGGGTCGACAACGTAAATGTGCGTATGTTTTCGATTCTATTCACACATCGACGCGTTACGTCAATATTTACTTTAACTTTTCAATGCGCCGTACGAATGAAAGCGAAAGAATACCAACAATCAATCGACGGAGATCCGACTCATCCTCGAACAAAAGAAAGATTAATTCCAAGTTTAAAAATCGAAGACAATACTAGGCGCCGCAACTAAAAACTTTTTTCAATGTAGACTCAACAATGGTGCTTCTTTTTTTACACGCACGGCAAATAAATCCCGTATCGAATTTCTCCCCGGATACCCGTAACAATTCATCCTCCCTTTAAGTCGGATTATTTACAATAGATCGACCACCGGGAATAAAAATGATAACACTGCACTTTTGATATCCGCTGTACGCATCCACACTGTCGGCGACAGTACGGAAATACTCTGTATCGTCCCATATTCTGTCTCGGCGTTTTGGGCGAAATGGTGTCGTGGAGCGTTAGGGCGAAAGTCGATATTCGTAGTGTGTAAACTCCGCTTTGGAAGGGCGGTCGTCGCGTAAGCTACGGGCCACGTGCACCTCAACTTGCGCTTAGTTCTTCACGAACTGTGTGGGAGGTTAGTCAGCTACATGAATATAATGCTCCTTGGATGTCATGCGCTATGAACGTCCGCGAAAAAGCGTCTAATGCTACGCCCAGTCAAGCGTGTGTGAGTGAGTGAGCTCCACGTGATTTTGACAGTCAGAAGCCGGCTTGTTTTTTTGTTTGTGAACAGCGAAAGTGTTTAAATCGTGATTTTCGTGAATGGACGGTATCTTGCGATGCTGTAAGATCAAAGCGGGGATGATTTTGAAGTTTGACTTTCCGCAATTCCCGAGGGCGATGGAGTGTTTTGGGTAAGTAATTAAATTTTTGATTGAGAATTCTAGTATCTAAATTAATTTAACTCCTGTCTTTCAAAGTTTGAGTGGTAAATATTTGATTTGTGAAACTCGTTTTACTTGAGAAGATGTCCGTTTGTACATTATATATTTACGATGACAATTATGAACGAGATTGTAATTGACATAGGTTATTGGCCTGTTGTTTGCATTTATTATTCATAACAATTACTTTTTCCTTATCATTCATCTTTTTATAGATGCAGAGTTCCTATATCCAAAATCCCTTGAAGCCTACCCTTTTCTTAGTGAATTTATTTGACAGTACTTTGCCTGCATTATTTTGCCTTCCTTTTATAAATTTACCAGACGGCCTATCCACTTTGCCATCCTAATTTCATTGTTTATGTATAGAGAAACCTCTTTGCGCATGCTCGTTGCTATGTCAACAAGCTTCGTACAACGAAGGACGTACAATCAGCAACAGTAGCTCGACAATATTATTTGTAAAAAGGTACCTACCTTTATATGGAATACCTGTAAGAAAAGCGTTAAGATCTTTCAAAATTTTTTTGCTTTAAATATTTTATGAGCTTATTAGAGTAACTAGAGTACCTACCATATTTTTTTTGTATTTGTTTAAGTAAAATTTCTTAAATACCTACTCGTGCTAACAATTCGTTAAACTTCGATTGGATTAGTAAGAATTTAATTTAAAGATTTACCTTTAAACCCAAGCTTTTTAAAATGAAACTTGTCGATTGCCTTTTATGAGCAACTGTACAAAGACATGACGGTATATCGCAATTTAAGTTAGAAAATGGTGTCAATTCAGAGGTTGTAAAAACTAAACTAAACTAATTAGACAGTTCTAAAATTGATGCCATCCTTTTTATTTCGATCGTTATGAAAGGGATTGGATTGGAGGGCAACATTTTTAGTGTTTTAAAATTAATTTTTGCGTCATAATTGAATAGACACCAATGTACGTATAACATAGGTACTTGTATTATGTGTATCGTGAATTTTAATAGATCTTGGGAACATGCCGGAAGAGTTCATTGTAACTATTAAGCATTTTATAGAAAAGTCATAATGAAATAATGAGAAAGCTCGGTTCATTGTTTGATGAAATTGCGGTAATAATTTTATTTTAGGATTTATTGATCGTTCTGTTCTGACAGTGATTCAGATTAGGTATTTTTTACATGAAATACCTATGTTAAAAAAATCGATAAATCTTTGGAAGGCTGTATCTGTATACCACAATAGATTTATATTTACAATAGTTTACATTTGACATTTTTTTTTATCGTCAGATTTTAAAAGAAACATTGTCAGGTTTCAAACTCATTAATCAGGTCGAAGTCAAAGTATCTTTTTTATTAAATTCCAGTGTGTATGTCTTCGTAAATATTTCTTTCTCTGCAGCTTATTCGATTTCATTTACCTTCTGTTTTGGGGTCATCTGAAAGGCTGAAAATAGTTGTATCCGATAGGTGGCGTTTTTCTCTAGATCCATTTTTTTTACTATTAATATCTATTGTGAGACAAAAGTTCGCTATTCTAATAAATGCTTTGATAACAACACTTCTGTTTCTAATAATTAAATATTTAAGTACAAAGGCTATAATGGACATAGACAGTTGCGACAGCTATTAATTCCTTTGAAATTTGCTAGTAGTTTTAAAATATACGTTTTGAAATTGAAGTCGTAGTTACCCATACCTCGAAGTACAACTCGATTCAGAATAAATTTACGTATAAATAAACGGATTAAAACACTAACTTTCTCGTTGTTTCTTTTACCTATAAGCGTCAATACTTTTCATAAATAAAAATTCAATGGTATATGTTGACACGAACTTTAAAAATCCATACTATAGGCTATAATATCATCACTACAAAATTTTGTGTACTTAAAAAGAAAAAAACAAACAATATAAATATATTCTGCTATGATGATGAAGAAAATACGATAACTAGATTTTCGTAACAAGTTTGCAGAATCATTTAGAAGTTGTCTCGATTGAGTTTTTTAAACACAACAGCAGCTATTCAGAGTTCATTGTTCTACTTTAAGTGAGTGCTAAGTGAGTTAGTATCGAGAACTATTAGTAATATAGCACCTGTAATGTTTCTCACGTCTGCAATTTTTCCGCGGGTCATTACAGGTAAAAAAGTAATGAAACAGTTTCGTATTTCTTTTGTTTGCAGACTTTTTTGTAATGTAATACATACCGGTGAAATGTTTTGTAGGAATTTTGCGGAGCTTAATTTGTTTATAATTAATTCTTTGTTGAAATGGTCGACTGGAATATGATTGTATGAAAAACAAATGAAGTCTGCTTATTCAATAAACAATGGTTTCAATTCAGATATCGCAAAAACGAAACTAAACTAATTTGACAGCATTAAAATTGATGCCATCCTTTTTATTTCGATCGTTACGAAAGGGACGGCAACATTTTAGTGCTGTCAAATTAGTTTAGTTTAGTTTTGGTGACGTCTGAATTGACACCATTATATTACTATCCCATTGTCTTGTGTGTACCTAAAGCCTTCATTCTATAAATGTCAATGTAGTTGAGAAAGTATTTTTTTCTCTTCTTTAACGTGTCATTTCACATCAAAAAGCATCCAAAAGCGCCAGTTGGTCAACATTCCCTACTTCCCTAATTATAAATGCGAAAGTAACTCTATCTGTCTGATACGCTTTCACGCCTAAACCACTGAATCGATTTTGACGAAATTTGGTACAGAGATAGACAAGACCTTGTGAAATGATTTCCTTTGCTTTAGGTACTAGTACTCCAGAAGTGGTCCCATAAAAAACATTGAGGATTTGTTAAGAATTTTTATAGTTATAAATAGAAATGATATATAATTATAATAATATAGAAATTATAATATATCTTCTACCCGTTTTTTGCACGAATGGTATCAACATAATATTTACAAACATACTCTTAGGCCTTTACATCTTTACTAGATGATTTATACAGCGTCAGAAGGCAATCTTTGCCTACACTTAAAATCACTACAAATTTTGCATAATATAATTAGTAGAATACAACACTAGACAATCTATTGTACTTATTTGGGTGGCATAAATTGATTCATTCTTTAGTGATTTCGGGTCAGCGGGTTATCGTGTCAATAACTTAACGTGTTCACTATCTACTAGGGAAATACCAGAGTAATTTATGTGTAGAGATTTCTTATGTCAATAATTTTTTGAGTGATTCCATACGTGCGTTTAGTTATGCTGCCAGTGTTTTGGCTTTCGACCGAAGTGGCTTGGATCAGTTGAGCTACCTATAGATCGTGCACGACGATTATTAGTTGGTTCAACTAGTTCTGTGTTTTGTTAAGTTATGTAATGTAATAGTTTATTTTCTGTAAATAACTGTAAAAATAAATATCCAACAAATTGGCTATAGTTTGATAAAAATATTATTGTATTGTATTGAGCACAATACCTACCTATAAAATAAAAAAAGCTTTTTTAATTTACTTATATGAAAGTGTTTGGAGTCTATTTTGAATTGCTTTTTTATGCTGCTCAAGTTTCATCATAAATCATACAGTATGCAATGCATGCATCATGAAGTTGTCAGTTAGCTATTTTAAAAATATATCTAGGGTCAGATAATCTTAAGAATAAACACAGCAATTTTAATTATCATTATGCATAAATTATACAACTTAACATACAAATTTTTATTAATAACAATTTGTGTTGAAAATTTCAACTCTAAAAAACGAATCAAAGAAATGAGCTTTACAAACAGAAAGCATCACAAGAATTCTCATTAACTTTTTTAATTACTAGACTAATGTTTCAAGTAACGTTTGTAAAATATTCACCATACACCTATTAACTGAAGCGGAATTAGGTGATTAGCAGCTCACCGGTGCCATGCGATAAAAAACCTTGACAACGAAACAGTAACATCGAAAATAGGATGGGACGAGTTGCAGTGAAACTCATCTACGGGTTGCATCACTGTCCTAGGAAGCGAGTGTTATTAACTGTTATATATTCTGTGGAAAGACACACATTTCACGGTATAACGCGACCGATTAGTCAAGGCAGTAAATTTAATATCCAAAGTATTGGTGTCCCGCAGCGTGTAAATTGTCTGGATACCAGTGAAATAAAATGGGAGCTTTCCCAAAATATGCAATAGGTCAGTGGAATTATGATTTTATTGATGCTCAAGAATCTATAGGTAACGGGCCTACTACTGTTTCGTATCATAATCGTTTGTTTTATTATTATTATTTTACCGTTTAAGGTATTTGCCGACTAAACCGTGTCATAGCATGACCGTGCTATAACTTTATAGGAACGTGCCAGGCAAAACTAAATAATGATTTGTATTGAATAATAAGATGCAACATTCACTACATCGTTCCATCATCGATCTGTCAGACGGTAAGGTGCTAAAAAAATATATTTCTGTGTCTGATATTGTCATGGTCATGACACGTCATGGTATGCTACATCAGCGTTGCCAGATTTGTTTTCGGGTAAAGCAGAATTTTCTTACTTATTGATCAAAAAAGCGGGACTCATTCGCCAAAAAGCAGGACGGAGCCTGTCCCGCGCGGGATTTAAAATTTTTGGCTAAAAATCGGGACAGTCCCGCTAAAATCGGGACGTCTGGCAACGCTGTGATACGTGCTATTCGACAAGGACCTTTATTTTGACGTTAGCCGTAAGTAATTCTTTATATAACAAAATGTTATTTTCCAAACCAAACAAAAGCATTCTCAAACAAGAGTTTCCATCAAGCCATCTATAATGCAAATGCAATTGAAATCGCAACAGCACAATCAGGGAGAGTCAATTTACATTCTCAAGAAGTTGCTCTAGATTTTACTGCTGTTGCTTTTTATGTTTACCTGTTTTGCTTAGAAATATCTACTTAAAACATTTCAAAGAAAACACATTAGCTTCTTAGCTAAAATGTTACTGGGCTTTAAAAATACCAGTTAAAAAAGTAGCTTATTTCTCACATTGCAAAAAAATTTAATTGTAAAAGTAAGTAAGAGGCCAACTCTGGTGACGAAGTTTTTAGGCCGCATAAGGAGGTCTGTGGTGACATGAAAGTTCATGGCTTAAATTACTTTAAAATCCGGAACCTACAATATAACGTGCCCTCCAAAGCACGGAAGCGCTGAGATGCTAAAATGCCATTTGCAGTCAACCATACAATTCGTGACCGCTCAGACCGTTGCTTAACTTCGACGATCTTTGAAGAATGTCCTAGCAAGCTTCGCCATGATTTTATTTCCATATAAATTCACACATTTATAGTTTAACATTGTGATTCGCAAACACTGAACGTGAAGAAGATCATTTCTTGATTAAGTTTGTTTGAAATTATGTACTTAAATCATACGGCGTATCTAACAGCTGATGCAATGACATAATTAGTATTGATGAGATAATACAACTTTCGTACAACTTTGTTTCTGGCAATTTTAATGTTAGCTGAAAATAATTACGCGGAGTAATCCATCATACACTCAGATAGGATGAGACATAAATTATGTTTGTCCAGAAATAAACATTGGAAGATAATGTACCAGAACGTATTTCTGAATAGGAAAGGGTACTATTTATCATCGTCTGCTTATCATACATGACTATATTTTGTACGTAGGTAGGTATAACTCAAATCAGCGAAAAAAATCATTTAGCATTCATTATACACTTAAATAAAGGAAATTTACTACGATTCGTGAATTCCATTTAGTGGTTATAATGAGTTTTAATCAGTTGGCAGATGGAAAAATATATTAATAAAGACAAATTACTTGATAGCACTACAAAACGGTGTCTACCATATGAAATTGTATGATCATATTGAGACATAATGTCGGTTGCATAGTTTGAATAGTCATAGGGAGATTGATTCTGTGGACAGTTTTAAGTTAGTCAGTTGTCAGTTGGAACAAAGTATAAATTATGAGACAATTCGTTTAAGATCACGTTAAACTACTTGTATAAAACAGTGCAAAGCTTATGAAATTGTATGATCAAGTTGAGACACACCGGATTGGTTTCGCTTATTCCTATACGTGACACTAAGTTGCTGAAATACCAGAACCAAATGTCAAATTATGCATACATTGTCCTTATTCGAGCTAGGCTTTCTAACAGCCATAACCCTTGAACAGGTCATAATGCTAATAGGTCAAATGTTACAATGAGAGCAAGCGACATGAAACTTTATCAACAAGCGACAGGAATCATTTCAAGTTACTTAATGTTTGAGACTTGACTCAGCACAAATAGTATTCCAGTTAAAGCACCTATTACCAAACGATGATTCTTTACATGATTTTGTCAACAGTATTTTTACACTTATTCTATCGATCCTACTTAAGGAATCTTTAAACTGCACAAGTGCACAGATTAGACCTAGCTCATCGTATGACCACGCAACACAGCTCACGTGCTCCCTAATAGTAAAACAATATGAGGCTACTGGTGTCCTAATTAAAACAAATAAAATTCAAAGACGTGCTTCAATGTTCTTTGATTACAATCAGAAGGTCCTCATTCTTGTCACATACTAAAATCAGGCTAACCATGCCCATTGAAAAAGATGATAACATTTCCGTTTATACTTATCTAATTCAAAACACAAAGCCCAAGTTATGTCCTTAGTTTCATACTGATCAATCCTAGCTCCCCTAATTAGATACCCCATGTAAAGATTCATGTATAAGTACTAAAGAATTAAATCGACATTTTCAGATCGGATACTCATTTGCAAGATCTCATGACAGTCGTGTTTACCCATGACCAATCTGGTATGCAAGGATGCAACTCTATTTTATATCGCTTAATGAGGCGGCTTCCCATCGTACGTCTGATACAATCTGAATGTAGAAAAGTGGTACGTTTCTGGATGATAGTTAATGATACGAGTATTGCACAGATCTTACAAATTGCTTTGTTAGTCTTTTGTTTTATAAAAACTCAGGCCTTTTACATCTTTACTAGATGATTTACACAGCGTCCGGAGGCAGTTTTTGCCTACGATGGGACAGTGTCTGGGGGGATATTGTTGAGATGGTTTCCAACTCATTTAACTCACTATTATGTTCGTATAGGTAGTCAAAAGATCCGACCAAATGAATTACTTCCTCGAAGTTGTAAAGATATATCTTATTATAGTCACGATAGCATTTTACTTTGAATGTAGTAAAGGACTTTGTCAACTACCACGTATTTTACTATGACAGTGCCATGGTAAGCACAAGTTAAAACTTTTAATTAATAATTTTATAAACTATCGATAATGGCACGCTTCGGTTTTGATCGGTGACGGAACGATTTAATAGTTCTTCAATACAATGTTTTTTATTGACCCCAGTCTGTTACGGTCAAAGCACGGTCTTTATGCTTGACATTAGAAGCCCCCAACAAAGAAAATTGTTGCGCTTGAACAGTATGACGCAAATATTTGTATTGAAATCAACGTCATGTTGCAATCACTTTAACATTGCACCTTACACACCAAGAACTTTGAGTACATAGTATTACGATGAGTTCAAAAACATTTACATTTTAGCTTCCAACTTTCGGTCAATTTAGCAACAGCTGTTTTTGGAGTTTAGGACTGTATCTTTAACTTTGCAAATGCTGCATTTCCCGGAGCGCGTTCAGATTTTAATAGTGTAGTAATAAGCGCAGTTAAGGCTTCGGAGCTGTACGAGTTACCCATACAAACGTAATACCATAACCATTTAAAATTTAAGCATAACCTTAGCATAGTATGCTATTATTCGTATTAGGATAGCATTTATCTAGGTTTCTGTCAGAAGCTTTTTTCAAAATACTTAGCTAAAGTGAAATTAAACCGAATCGCATTTTGCATATTTTTACATCATAGAAGACATGTTTTCTTAATATTTATTTAGTATTAAACACTAGAATATTTTATGTTTCCTTCTGTTAGAAACATAGCTTATATGGTCTAGTAACAGAAAAACAACACTGTGTGAAGAATAAAAACAATTTTCAGTCATCATTTTTGGGACTACGGGAGACAAGCAAATTCCTTGCAAAATAGCCATGCATTTACATTTCATACATTTTTAACCTTTTCTAACAGTGCGTCTGTGTGCGTGTGTCACGCACGCTCACGCACACAGATGCAAAATGACAAGCAAACCAAGACTTTTTCGTGTGTCGATGTTTGAACGCGCAGGGTATTGAATTTTGCCGAGCCACGTCGCCGGACCCTTAATGTTGCACAAACAATGCCGGCGAGGACACATGTGCGAGATTAGAATACTGACCTATTTTATGATAATTCGTTGGTCGGAACGAAATTAGGTATCTAATTTTCTCTTAGATTAGATTCAGGTTTGTTAATGTTATTTACTAAATTACAAAATTGTTGTTGAATACATTAAATTGGTTTTTAATCATAGAGAAGGTCGCTGTCATGTTGTATCAAGAAGTAAAAGAGATTGCATTAGAAAGAAGTTTATGGTTTTAGAAAGAAATTGCATCATTGCACCGATGAGCTCTTAAGATTGATATACATGGTTTTTAGGTAGGTTGTATAAAGAAAGCGCGTAACTGTGCCTGGCAAAGAGGATGGCTTAGGTACTGTACAAACCTATCCCATTACAATAATTACACAGGTTCTACAGTGTCCCATCAGTCTAGAAAAGTAGTTGTAGTCTATTGACTTAGAGTGAGACAAATATATCCAAAAATATTTAAGTACCTAATTTACCAAAATCCGTTGTAGTTTCCAAGGACTATATTTCTAGATTTAGAATAGGTACAATAATAATAACAAAGTCATGATGCCTAAGCAAAGAAATGTTCTTCGTCACATAATATGTGTCACGATAAGCTACTACTAAACTGACGTCTTTTATTAAAAATAATCCGGAAATCAAAGTGTTCGTAAAAAGTCGTCTACCATATCGTCGGAATTTGTCAGTGTGATATGACGGAACCCTAATGATGGTTTGTTTTGAATAAATAAGGTTAATCGAAAACTTTTAACTTGAATTAAAATATGACATGGTGGTGGCTAAATGCGTGGTACAAGCCGTGCGAAGCCAAAATAAAAAAAAGAAGAACTTTATCAGTCGAAGAATCTAGTTGATCAGTCTACTTGTGACTACGGGTCTCTAACATTATCCGAAACGTTGATTAATATGTATAAGTGATTCAATCCCGATTACAGTAAAAGTTAAATGTGTTTTATGCATGAACTTTTAAAGATCGAACCTTAATGTCACATTGCATAATTATAGTCTCATCAAAAATGAAGAAGATCGTGTGTTGGCGTCGGTTTGGTTAGCTTTATACCATTCAAGTTATGAGCTTTGTTCTTGGAACAATTTCTTCTGCGATTGCTCTAATGCAAACTACGACTGTAATCGTTGCATCTCAATTGAGCTTTGTCATGATCTGCATTTGAGGTAGTGTAAGCAAACTACGAGTATATTATTACAATCAAAGTATGAACAATTAAATTTAAATTAAATAATTCAATTTTTTATTTATAAAATATTTGCTACTAGCTGCACCCCGCGGTGTTTTAATCACGGTGAATAGTTCCCGTTCCTGTGAGGATACCGGGATTAAGAGTAGCCTATTAACAGTATATGATATAAGCTATCTTGGTACTAAATTTCATTTAAATCCGTCCAGCTGTTTGAACGTGAAGGAGTAACAAACATTCACACTTACACGCACACTAATTTTAACCTTTTGTAATATTAGTGTGCCTGCGATCAAATATCAAACACGCGTTCATACCTCAATTAAATGCAAAAAAACATTATGTACACTCACTTCTAAATTACTACTCTGTTCTGCATTCATTATTCGCACCCATGAGTGCAGCTTTGTATGCAATTTGTCATCATCATTGTTGTCTGGCTTAGCAAAGAGCTTTCGCTATAAATAACAGTGAATTGTGACTCTCTAATTGTAATGTGTTAATATTCTTGGCTTTTGCAGCTTGCTTCATTGGAGAAATGGAAATAAATTGGCTAAGATTAAGCAAATCTATTTCATGATTATTGTCTCTTTTTATTGTGAAGGACTATGCATACACGAGCGTTATTCGCTACCGCTGTGCATAATGAAATGATGTGAGCGAAAAATGTGAAAATTCACTATGAATTCGAATAGAATTCAAAGGAAAAAAGCATTTACGTGAAATCTTTCGTTTATTTTTCAGGGCAGGTAACTCTCACGAGCTGTCTCGTTATTTCTGTTAAAAAACTATTACATTTCAAATTTCTACCAAATCCGTTCAATAGTTTTTGCCTGAAAGAGTTACAAACATTTTTTATACATCCACACAAACTTTCGCGTTTATAATAATGAGTGGTATCATACTTAAATCTCAGTCAATTTGGAACGCATACATTTAGTAATTTCAAATGAAATATTCTAACACATCGTGAAAATTTGATTTCATACCAAGATTATTTACACAAATTTACTTCGTTCGTCATTTGAATACCGTGCCTTATAAAATATTCTCCTTGTAACCCCTCCTTAGGCTCTTTTATATTGAGAATAGGCTCTTGATCTGGGTCGCGTCTTAAGAGTAAATCCATGCTCCAGTTTTATTTAGCCATGATTGGCCAGACGCCTGGTAAATAGCAATGAAGAAGTATACTTTATTTTCGTGAAAATGTCGTCGTGGGAATTCAAATTTATCGTACGCCGTACCAGGGAATAAGGAATAATATGGAAGACGTGCAACTCAATTTATCAACAATTTTGTTAAGAGTTAAGCTTTAAGTAAAGAACTTAAAGCTTAGTGAGTGAAGTGACAAGTGCAACTGTTGTATCTTTAGGCTAAACTATACTCCTGTGCATCTTAAGAAGAAATGTTTGCCATATTCTGAGAAAATGTGCAAACTTAATCAACTGCAGCTACATAAATCAGTTCAAAAACTCCAACACATTACTGATATATGTATTAGTCCTTATTACAGTATACTTAAGGTTATACCTATTGCTGTACGTACAGGCTTACTTAAAGTGATATACGGTTGTTTGGTTCTCGGATGAGTCAGGCGCTGCTGGCAACGTGACGAGAAAACTAAGGGCTTAGGCTAAGTTGCCACTAGAGATGTACGTACATACTATTTGCTAAGTTCTGTGAGAATGCGTAGGTACCGAAGCTATGAACGATGTGAACATTTTCATTTGCGAGCAAGCTAAGGAGTAATAAATAAATATTCTAGAACATTCTACTTAGCATCATCTAGGCCCAAGCTAACCAATTTAATGCTTGAGTTATGATAACCAGATGACTGATAACTACTTAAATAATATTTTTTTTACAAATGAATCAAACTAGGAATGCTTGATTTTTATATTACAATAGGTTAATAGGTAAATTAAGTGATTCTGAACAAACACATTATTACACATTTATAACACACAAACACATTTATACATGAAGATGTATAGCTGAGGATGTATCAGATGTCTCTCGCACATCTTTGGTGGATACGTACCCTTATAGGCTGCTGTCAAAAGCTTGTTATAAGGCTTTTGTGATCCGATTTAATGGCATAATGTGCAGTTTGGGATCTTTCATATCAGTAATAATAGCAATAACAGCTTTGATTTGCTCATGGGTGCTGCTAATAGTTTTTCGGATAATTAAAACACCTTAAAGATATGCTTAATGCCATGTGTGAAATCTAAAAAAAATACATTTTAATTAATCTGATTTTATTATTTCTAAACAAAAGACTAGAAAATAATAAAGGTAAAAAAGAGAACAAACAGATTTTTGAGTATTTATTTTTTCAATGATTGATCCACTTAAAAAAATATTATTTTGTGCAGCCTTAATTCCAACTATTTGTAGCTTTATTACTAGCCTTTCTCTAATTTATTACCGGCCATTACATTACTTTTCGATTTATATTTATAAAAGCTTAAGAAATGCTCATACCAGTTACCTTATACACGGATACTTAAGCATTCTGAAAGGCCAAGGTTGACGTTCATTGATTAATTTCTACTTGGCATGCATACGAATTTCTTTATTGTAATGCGAAAAATTGCTTGAGAATGAAATTATCGTTGAGACGGAACGTAGATATTAACAAGAGATAGCTCCACTATACGCTTATGTGATCAATGATACGGTGTAATACCAAACCATCGATTTGTAAAGCTCTCGGTATTTTTTTTTCTGTAATAATTAATAAACTAATATAATTTGTCTCGTGGAGTGCAAATGTATTTAAAATGCATACTATCCTTTTGGGTATGTACGAATATTAAATGTATCTTGAATTTCTGAAAATCAAAGAGAAATTTACCAGTCTCTGTGGATAAAGATTCCAAGGTCAAGATCCTGATCATGCCATACAAATCAAACAATAATCAAGATCACTTATGTTTTATCTATTTGTTACTTATGTCTTCATCGTCAAGGTACGCAAGAGTTTTGCAACAAACAAACATAAAGCAAAACTTCGTAAACTGCCGTTTTAATATTTAAATTGCGAAAGTACTATCATAACTCAAACAAACAAACTGACTCCGTTTTGTAGACAAAATTTTTGAATTCAAAATCACGATTTACTAAAACCTTGCTTGATGCGTCTTAAATACACATCCATGTTTGTAAGTTCATAATTATGAGATATAAAAAACTTTGTTGACGATGTTATGGTCCACGGCCGGACGGCCCGGTCATAGTAGGTTATGACAGGATGACTGAAAAGACGACATAAATTGTCGTATTTTCTTTATCCTCTTGCTTTAACTGGAACATAAATTAAGATCCTTTTTATCAGACTTTGTACCATAACGAAATCACGGGCAGATACTAGTATTTTATATAATTTAACCTAAAACAACAAACGACAAATAAATATCCTTGGATTCCACACAGCGTCATTTAGTCCCAAGCTAAGCAATATAATGCTTGTGTTATGGTAACCAGTTGACTGATATACTTAAAACTTATTACCAAATTACTTGTTTCTCACTACTGCTGTTCATATTAATAGAGCCTAGCCAGACTTTAAGAATACAAAATGTCTCTCATCAGAACTCCCATAAAGATGAAAGTGAGGAACCAATCACTTAAATAAAGATTTACTGCACGTTTTTCTCCTCTGTTCCTCATACAATGATTATACCTTTTCTCAATTCGCCTCATTCCTGGCGTTATCTTAAGCTAATTTAAATTTACAACGAAGAAAAGAGATAGCATAATCTTCTCTTTTATCTCATGAGTGTAATATAAAGCTAAAAGGTGGATTTAAAAGCGTGACTTACGTTCCGGATCAAAGCTCCCCCTACGCCTGATTACCTGCAATCTTCCACACTCTGATATTCATATCAAGTAATTCATCCCAAGTAATTCTATTTCAGTTAATTTAAATTCTGTGCACCCTTATGGTACAGGTAATATGTGAACAGCTCAAACAATTTTTTATTATAAGTGATTATAAGTAATTTTTTAGTATAAGTGTATTATCTGTTCGAATTGACATCCAGGCGTACCCGATATGGAACGGCTATGTTACTACCTTTTTAGTTTTGACTAATAGGTATCATCTTTTATCCATATGATACTAAGGCAAATGTTATAATATATTGTTTATATCTTAAATTATATTACAGATTTTATATAATATATATCACAGTATTTCTTAGCGACAATGTCGTTTAGAGCTCGTGTTATTGAGCATTATACATTTTTTTTATCAAAAAATCCATTGTTGCACGGTCGGATTCGAACTCACGACCTTCGAATCGAAAGTCGAAGTTCTAATCCACTTGACCAACACGGCTTTACTTATAGATCATTGTAGAAAATTATAGAGTAATGGAACAAATACAACTAAATGATCAAGCCGTCCAAATAGAGCTGTGCTCGAAAAGCATAAAGTTATAACAAGCAAAGTTAACGAGATGGAATATCGCGTCAACGCTTATGCGACCCTTTCTTGATAGGAAATAACTGGATTAATCAGTTGCTCAGGTGCTTAGTGAGTCTGCTCAGATGAAAATACTTAAGTTAAAAACTCTACATTTTACAGTTTTTTCTCAAATATTAAACCTATTTATTATGTACAGCTTTATCCTTAATTAAACATTACTTTTGTAGAAGAACTTTACAGAACTGCCCGCTTTTAATCTTTTTTTACTAGATGAGGTTAAGTGACTTCTGTTTAGGATAATACATAGCTTAATACGCCAATCTTTGCGATTGTTTTGATTTTGCGCCATCTCAAAGTGACTTCTTTTTGGAGGTTCTACTAAAGTATTTTTAAATACTAAATATTTCAAACTTACATTAGAAGTTTAGTTTTTAGTTACCTTCAAAGTTTACTTTGTCTCCATAAATAAGTCAATTTAAGATGGCGCAAAATCAAAATCATCGCCAAGGTTACCAGTGCACGCATTAAGCTTTGATTATTTTAAACAGAAGTCACTGAACCTCATCTAGTAAAGAAAAGGCCAAAAGCGTGTAGTTCTGTGTAATAATTAGTTCAGCCTTACCCTCTTAAAGTGCCAATATCAATATTATTAATTCTATTGGTTATTAAAAGCATCAAGTTACATTATAAATAAGCCGTTAACACGGAAATACCGCCGTTAAATATTTATTTATGCAAATATATCCTAATAAGGAGTAGTAGCGAGAATTTATTGAAGCCTTTTATCGAATAGGTATTTTGTATTTGAATAATTCATTTTGAATCTGTTTCTGTTGGTAGGCCAAAAATTTAGATCATGTTTTGTGTATTTTATTTTACACTAGTATTAGTCCGTGGCTTCACTCGCATGGAACAAACTATTATAAAAGTATCGCAAATTAAAAACTTTCCTATATTATTCCAGGACGTAACCCACCATAAAGTTACTTTAAATAATAATGAAAAACATTATACCCCTCAGAATACAGAAATACGCCCATAACTTGCAGTAGGTATTTAGGTACTGTTTTGCAGATTAAGTTTTCCTGCAAAATCGTATATTTTCTTTATAAACAAAAATACCAAAAACCAAATTAACAACTTTAGTAGAACATTAAATTATAAAAAGCTTAGTTGTTTACTTCTTTTCACCTAACTTTTCTAAAACCAAGTTTTTCAACGTAATTTTTATGCTTGTTCGCCGGATTCCTCTAATTTTAGATCCATTATATTCATAAACAAACTTTCCTCAAGTTCTAAGCTAATAAAAGTGAAAATAAGATTCATCAGTCGGCGCCAAGGAAGCCATGTCGTAACGAATTAAAATTTATTTATAACAGCTGTAGTTCGTAAGTATTCTTCCGAGAAGTAGTGCTTGGGTAATTTTCATAGAAAGGCTTTTATGAATAATAAGAGTGAAGTGGATTTAATCACAATCAGTAATAGATGGGTGGGCTCGATCAAAGTTACTCCCGACTCGATACATATCGATACATACCTTATTATAATAACCATAATACATAATACATTACTCACGTTATAGATAAGCATAGTAACATTCGTTTTTCATCAACATGAAGTGAAATTTTGGTCACGAGTCCATAACCAATTACTTGACAATAGCACTGTTGGTCACAACATTTCGTAACAATAAAAAAGTTACACCACTATGCTATCCTGCTCCTCAATACTATTATTATCAGTTTTATGTGATTGGTAGTTACTCTAAATTTGGTATTGAATTGACTAGTCTAGTCACTAGAATATTGAATGAACTGATTCTACTTTTTACAACCTTAGTCATTTAAAAATAAACAATGCGATTGTGTTAGGTAAAAATATCCTAATAATTTATAAACCTATGATTTTTTTGCAAATATCACTCAAAGCTGGAAGTAGAAATAAAAGGTATATCTATAAAAATAGATCTACAAAATACATCAAAGTCCGAACGAAAAGCGAGAATAAAAATATCACTGGACGGACATAGTGGTCGCAACCCTCCCGTATTTTTGTTAGCCAAACTTTTATCACGCAACTTTTTTTCCGATAATCCATTTGTTTTCCAAACATTTTCGCGAACCGACTGCAAATAGTTTTATAGGAACCATTAAAACATGACTGTGCACATTGATGACTTTTTAATTACTGGAAGGTTATTGACCTTGTTCAAATCTGTTTTACACCTGATTTATTACTCGGCCTGTGATTTCAGCGTGTGCTAAATTTATTTGGCTAATTTGTAATTTTAAATGATTATAATTATTATTGACAATGTGTTGTTCTAATCAAAGATATTTTTATTAACAAAATTAAAAATAACAAAACTCTTTATATACCCAAACTTCATAAAACAAATCTTGCTTGGTATCCCACGCACTTTATCGCTATGTCAAAGTAATCATCAATATATATAAAACAATAAGCATTTTTCTGCAATCAACGCACAGACCAAACCGCTGAAGCTATGAAGCTGAAATTTGGAAGGTAGCTTCCTTTTAAAACAAAAGTGAGCACTAAGAAGGGATTTTTCGAAATTCCACCCCTAAAGGGTTGAAAAGGGATGAAAACCGTTGTATGCAACTTTTTAATGCGTGAAGCGATTTTATTCAAACTCAGTATAAATATTGTAAATGATAAATAAATTTACATGTTTTTCAGGAATTAAAAAAAAAACGCCTTAAAAGAGGTAAAATGGGGCGTCAAAGTTTGTATGGGAACTTTTTAATGGGTAGTTCGATTTGCTTGAAACTCGGTTACAACACTAACAATGCAAAATAAATATATACGTGTTTCAGGGTTTTTCGAAAAAAACCCTTTGAAAGGGTGAAATGCAGTGTCAAAGT
Source organism: Xanthorhoe designata (assembly GCA_963582015.1). Classification (NCBI taxonomy): domain Eukaryota; kingdom Metazoa; phylum Arthropoda; class Insecta; order Lepidoptera; family Geometridae; genus Xanthorhoe; species Xanthorhoe designata. The sequence continues at coordinate 4,176,842 of OY757045.1, forward strand.
TTGTAGTGAAACGTATTGAAGAGAGGCGCGATTGGCTTGAAAATCGGTTTGGATACTATAAATACAAAATGGTTGGACACGTACGTGTTTCAGGAATTTTCAAAAAATACCCTAAAAAGGGATAAAAAGTGGTGTCAAAGTTTGTATGGGAAATTTTAAACGAGCTTAGCGATTTGCTTGAAACTCTGTTGCAATACTTAAAACACAAAATAAATAGACGCGTTATTTTGTTTTTTATTTATTTTTTACAAAAAACCCTTAAAAAGGGTGAAATTCGATGTTAAAAGTTTGAAGTGAAACATATTAAAAGGTGGAGCGATTTGTACGACAAAATCAGTTGTAACGCTTAAAATACAAAATAAAAAACCTTTAAGAGCGGTCAACCCGGCTCACTTTTCATACAAACGCTCGTACGTGATTATGCCGTTGTAACAGATCTTTCTTTTAAACTTTTGGACTAATAGGTATCTTGTGCACTATATCTAGGTTTCTATCGAAACTAAAAATCAAAATTTTGAGAAACAAATTCAGTAAAAGCTTCCAAAAACCTGCTTTTAGCATAAATTTTACCTGAACTTTGGCCGTTCATAATGTACTCATAAATTGTAAACGTAAAGAAAATATTGTCATAGAAACCTTGCAAATCTTATGGAGATTCTAAATGACTAATATTTATTTTACAAACTTGTAAGGCTTACTGAAAAAAACGTATTTCCTGGAACACTTTTTATGAAATTTCCGCACACTATTTTTCGAGTGAGCGAGTGAGCGGCGAAATTACCTACGGAATGCCGAGCGCTGAGGCGCTATCTCTCTTTTTTCGCTTTGCTTCTTTTTCTACCATTGCGCTGGATGAAACTACAAGCTTTTTAGCTATGCCCGCGTCGATGATAGACGCACCGGGAAGGGCCACCTTAAAGAGTGAAACGCGGCGGTTTCTAGAATAAGCAAAATCCAGCGTCAGTGACGCATTTGTCTAAAAAAAAAATCGGCTCGCTACGCTCGCAATGTTTGAAGCTTGCTTCGCTCGCACAATACGCCAGACCATAGAATATACACTGACCAACAACCAGCCTTTTCTAGGAGTAGGTAGAATAAGCAAAATCAAGAGTCAGTGTCGCATTTGTCTAAAAAAAATTAGGCTTGCTACACTCGCTTCGCTCGCATGATAGCATCTTGAATATTTTGTATGCGAATTTATCTGTGTCAGACGATAGAGTATGAACCGAACAACAGTCAGCCTTATCTATGAGCAGAATAAGCAAAATTAAGAGTCAATGACGCATTTGTCTAAAAAAAATTCGGCTCGCTACGCTCGCAAACTTTGAAGCTCGCTTCGCTCGCCCGGTAGCTTCTTCAATATTTTGCAAGCGAATTTATCTGTGTCAGACAATAGAGTATGAACCGAACAACAGTCTGTCAGCCTTATCTATAAGCAAAATTAAGAGTCAATGACGCATTTGTCTAAAAAAAAATTCGGCTCGCTACGCTCGCAAACTTTGAAGCTCGCTTCGCTCGCCCGGTAGCTTCTTCAATATTTTGCAAGCGAATTTATCTGTGTCAGACGATAGAGTATGAACCGAACAACAGTCAGCCTTAGCTATAAGCAAAATTAAGAGTCAATGACGCATTTGTCTAAAAAAAAGACGGCTCGCTACGCTCGCAAACTTTGAAGCTCGCTTCGCTCGCCCGGTAGCTTCTTCAATATTTTGCAAGCGAATTTATCTGTGTCAGACGATAGAGTATGAACCGAACAACAGTCAGCCTTAGCTATAAGCAAAATTAAGAGTCAATGACGCATTTGTCTAAAAAAAAGTCGGCTGGCTACGCTCGCAAACTTTGAAGCTCGCTTCGCTCGCCCGGTAGCTTCTTCAATATTTTGCAAGCGAATTTATCTGTGTCAAACGATAGAGTATGAACCGAACAACAGTCAGCCTTAGCTATAAGCAAAATTAAGAGTCAATGACGCATTTGTCTAAAAAAAAATCGGCTCACTACGCTTGCAAACTTTGAAGCTCGCTTCGCTCGCCCGGTAGCTTCTTCAATATTTTGCAAGCAAATTTATCTGTATCAGACGATTGATTAAGAACCGACCAACAGCCAGTCTTTTCTATGATAACCATACTACTACAAACAAAACCAAGTTTCACATTTCCCATATATTATGCAAGCAAACTGAACTGTGTCAGACCATAATAGAAACCGACCAACAGTCAGCTTCTTTATGAAAATCGTAAGCAAAATCAAGTGACAGTAAAAAAGTTTAGCTGGCTGCGCTCGCACCATAGCTTCTAGAATATTTTGCAAGCAGATTGAACTGTGCCAGACCATAGAATATGAACCGACAAACAGTCAGCCTTTTGTATGAGCACCGTAAGCAAAATCAACGTAGGTAGCCACTTTAAATACCTACAAGTTAATACAACCTATGATCCCTTCACATTTGAGAGGTAGTTTAGAAAATAAATGTTACGTGACATTTTTGTTGTGTAGTGATATAAATTCGACTCCATTAATTCACTCTATTATGAGTTTAATTTCTAGAAATCCCTTCTATGTAGGTACACCTCTATTTATCAAGATTCACTTTTCTCAAAATAGCCATTCAGTACGACCAGTGTTTAAGGTAGGTATACATACAACACGCGAGCGAAGCCGCGCGGGTCTGCTAGTCGAATAATGAATGAATACTTTCTTGAAACATTGCGTGGGCGAATGATAGAAAGCATTAAAATAATGGTTTTGCTGACTTGACTTGACTTAACTTTTTTATTTGTATTTAAAACGAGTATGTTGAGTAATATTATTTGCATAAATTTTGAATTTATAGGACTATGGTAGTTTGTAATTTAATCCGAGTCTGTTCAACCAATCCGATGAAAACACAATAGTTTGTTATTCAATAACTTTTAACGACCTCTGTGGCGTAGTAGGTGAAGGCCTGCCTGAGACGCGGAGGTTGCCGGTTTGATACCCGCTACGAGACAAATGTTTGTATGTTCTGCAGATTTGTTCCAGGTTTGCCACTTGTGCCAAAAAATAATTGACGTGTCCCTTTATTTGACATTCTTACTGTACATAACTTCTACGGTAAATACAGAACAACATTCCTAAGGTGGGCGATACACTATCAAAGTGATAACCAGACAAGTTGTTGGTCATGTTTGATTGATCTTACTAATTATGGAGATCAAAACATGTTTGATGCATTCATATTAATTGCGGGTGACAAAGTAATGTAGTCTGTGTTTTTGATTACAAAATATTGAATTTTGTTTTACGTATTTGTAAGGGAAATCAGGAAGCTATGTGGTAGCGACTATGGGCTTGCAACCTGTCACGTATGTAAGTTTACTAAGTTGATTTTCTGAATAGGCCGTGAATATTGAATGCGCCTAAGGCCCTAAGCCACTGCAAATTCAAAGTTCCCATACAGTTCTGTCGTCGGCGCATGCTTGCTATCTTAATTAGCGTATGCCAGTGAAAGTGTTGAGATAAGACAATTTACTGCGACAGTTTGACTTCGTATCTTGCATAATAACTACACCTTACTCTGTGGTTTAAGGTACCTAATTAGATAGTTCATGTTAAGAGGGCAGGTTAAATTGATGTGATGGTTTCGCTTTCGTTTTTATAGGGCTTAATAAAGATATCTTTTATTTTATAAGTAATTTTATGGTTTGCTATGACGATGGTGCTTATCATAATGTGAATTTATAATTTACTCAGCCTGTTTTATTAACTAGTAGCCAGTGTAGATCAGTAATAAAACATTTCTTATTACTTAATGCAATATTTTAAATAAGATTAATTGTTTGACTGGAAAACTTGTTAGGAGGCCAATGCCAATCAGTGGGCTCGGGCTAACAAAAACAACAAGGCCTTTGTGATCAATTAAATAGCACTATTTTTATTTATTTTACCAACTATTTTACATGCCCTGTGAAACACATAAGAGTTCAGTAGTTGTAAATATCACTAGCATTCCATTGCTTGACTGACCAAGCGTCCCCTGACTTCGATGACCTAAAATGACTAAGCAATATACTCGTATTTCCATACATTTCCTTACCCATAAGAGATTACAACCTGCAACTCCTTTTTGTTGCATTCACCGTTTGCAACAATGTAATCACTGAAACTAAACTGCTTAACGCAAACAAAAACCGTATCTCTAGTTCAACAAGCGAGTGTCGTCTAGGGGAAGATAAATGTGAAGAGGTTAATGTTTCCTAATGTTTGTGTAAACAATCGAAACTCTGGTCGTTTTAACTGTGTGCTTTTCCTCATACTTGTGACTTCGTATTCCAGTACTGTATCAATGTATTTTAGATTATAAATTAGTTTTCTAATATTATACCTATGCACGCCACGAGCTTTATATCGTTAGAGGAAAATATCTTAAAGAAAACCGCGGCTTAGTCAGCCCTTCATATTAGATCACGAATAGAGGTCAATTTAACTAAATATATAAATATAAATAAATAAGTAAGGTACAACAGTGTAAGGGTATTTTGAATTTAAATGTAACAAAAAGTCATACACTGATTTGAGTTATCATATTTTCTTCGCCGCATTTCTAGTTGTCGCGCTTGCTAACTCTCAAAATTATTGGGATCGAGTAATGTTTTTTTTTAAAAACAAACTCTATGACACATCTTATAATGAATCATATTCCTAATGATTTTATAACGCGGATGTTACGCGAAAACCCCAGCTATTATTATTATCTTTGTAAATACATTTGCACGTAATCATGCCTTTGAACTTGAAGTTTGAAGTACTCATAGTGAGCCTTTGTTTTACAATAAACAGTGGTTTCCTTACAAATTCAAATTAGTTTCTGAGCTGATGACTGGATGACAAGACAAATCGTTGTCTTGACTGATGTATAATGAAATTTCACCAAGTGTTCTGATGCTGGACACGTTTCTAATGCTGGGATGGATTTCTGGTTTTAGATCAGGTATAGTGTTCATTTTATAAATTACTAAGAGCTATTTTACTTCCCACTGATATTAAATGCGAATGTGAGTATGGATGGATGGATGTTTGTCTCCGTTACACAAAAACGACTGAACAGATTTGTCTGAAAATTAAAATAATGTAGGTATAGTTTATGACCTGAAATAACACACAGTCTACTTATTATCCAGGTAGGTACTGTTCACACCAGAATATTAAACAAAATTGATGCACGTGATTTTTTTGAATATAATATCAATTTAATTTTGTGTAATAACCTAAATTTTTGAGAATATTTTTATATTCTTTTACACTATTCAACACTATTTAAAAAAGCTTTGGTCTCACTGACTAGTTTACCGATTGGTTAATGAAAGATAATACATTGATTTATTTACCTAAGAGCTTGGGCACACTACGTTTTCCGAAAGAGCAGTCGTTGCGCTAATTTGTAGCGACACCGGCAGCTGGTTTGCAGCGCGTTTCACAAGCGTGAGGGTAGTGTGCAGGTCACAGCTTGCCGCCTACATTTTGTTCGCCTTGCGTTTGTATCGCGTTTCTATTGATACAAGCGTTTAGTGACGGCGCGTTCGGAAAACGTGGTGTGCCAGGGCTCTTAATCTTATCATAAAGAGCAAGCTTTGCGGCGTAAGTTATTAGAATAAATTAAGTAAAAGTATTTAAATTTTCTAGCTCTACATTTAGTATTCTCTATTTTACCAGCAAATTAAAGCTTCTATTCAATTACGTTCCCGCTTGATGTACACGAGTATTTACATTTTCTCTGTTGATATAAATATTAAGTATGGTTGACATAAGGCTTAGGTCGCTATGAATGAGGACAATAATTACGGACTGTTATTTGAAAGATATTATACACTTAATTAAAAGGACGAAAATGATAGACTTATGTTGTAAAAAATAAAAGATTCAATAACAACTATATACAATTGAAAAACTCAAAATCATAATTTAAAAAGAGTGCATTTGCACATGCGTTTAACTTATCATTGCACTGGATAACGGTGTATAGCGTTTTCGAACCTACAATAATAATTATGATCAGCTTATCAAATAAAAAAAATGTTGAATTAAGTTGCATACCAGCAATTTATTTATTTTACTTTTCAACTATGTCCTCAATTAATTAGAAATGTTATCAAATAAATACTACCGTTTGTAATTGAAAAAATAAAAATGTTCTTATTTTAATTGTGGCAGGCTTAGCTTCGATTATCTAGACTTGTCGTTGCGTAAGGCTTAACTATCTTATTCTTTTTATTATCAGCTTAACATTTTTAATTTAAAATTATAGAATTTTTGTCAACATGACCATTTCATAATGAACACCAAGCAAAGAAATTCATAGCGACTATCTTAGATCATGCCGCTGAGCGTGTTCTGTTACAACGACAAGCAATCACTCATAATCTTAGTAACTCATAAAGTCAGGCATTAGAATCACCTAGCATGTAAAACGAAACTTAAGTGATCCTTGAGGTCCTACAAGAATAAATGATTTTTCTTTCTTTCTTTCTTTCTTTCTTTCTTTCAATCAAAGTTTATATGTGAGTACAGACTTTCCTTAGCTAGTGACCATTTCAGCTATTTTCGGAAACCAGGGCTTAAACAAAAAGACAGCGTTCCAACGCTGACACTACCCACGGCTATTTACATAAAGTAGAATAAATTAATTGCAACGCAAATAACAAAGAGAAGACCGCTGTTTATGGAAATGAGGTCTAGGAGACGAACTGACTCATTTTTGACGCGAGGCTATGAGAGTACTTGATTATGCATCTTTTGTTATGAAAATAGGTTTTAAAGAAGTACCTATAGCTGTAGGCTATACTATACTAGGTGCGTTCTCGTGGTGTTACTCGAGCATTGATGATCCATGATGATGATGACTGGCCTAATGCCCTTGGGTTTTAATTTATTAAGCGTAGAACAATTAAAGACATTTTATAGTATTAGTGTAGTCTAAAATAATGGGCCAGTTTATGTTTTATGTTTTTTTTTAAACCTACTATGTCCCACTGCTGGGCAAAGGTCTCCCCCAAAATCCTCCAGTAACCCCTGTCTTTGTCTGTCATAAGTTTTATTTTTTAAAGAAACACAATTGTTGATTGTATACTTACTGCTATTGTAAGTAACTCTTCCAAATTAAATCAGTTTGGTTGATTTGGCGTTCATCGCTAATGGGTTGTTTATTATTTCGGTTTCTGATAGTCTGATTACAGCCAGGTTTTTCAAAAAATCCTATGCAACTACGACAAAACTTTGATGGGATTTCGGGTTCAATAGTGTTGTGTAATATTTTCAACAAAAGGCGATATCAATTCGATCTTCCAACAAAAAATAAATAAATTGAATTGAAGCCTAATGAAGTATCGAGCGGGTTCATTCAAGTCAAGAACCGTCTGCAAAGTACTCGTGGCGTAGATATAAATAGACCAATCTGAATGCTAAATGCTGATTCAGTCCATCGACTTATCGATCAGGGCACTTAGCACTGGTGCGGACATTTTAAATCAATACCAATTTGCTAGCATTTACTTCTGCGAAATAATGACGAAGCCTCCTTTATTTATCCAAATAATGGACAATTAACTGAGACTTTGAGTTTAAACGTTTAATTAAACTCTCATGATCAGACGTTCTAGTAAAACAAATCACAGACATTATTGTCGCACTTATTATATAATCTAACACACAAGTATATCACTTAAGATCGCGAAGCGTTCGTGGCGAAGCTTGCCAAAACGTTCTTGATCGTCGAAGCTAAGCAACGTTCTGAGCGGTCACAACTTGGATGGGTGACCGCAATTGGCATTATCATCTGAACGCCGAGTCAATAGTGATCATGTTACTGTGTGAAATTCGTAGAATTTGATCGAACTTGTGCTAGCTACCATCAAGGCCACTGACTCGATAACCACAACAGATGAACAAATTGTTACCCCAATTATTTAGCGATATTGTTTTATCGGAGACGAGTAATAGGTATTTCTATTGTTTGATGCCGACTTACAGGATTCGATATTGCAATAGTTTATTAGATAAACTTTGTTAATTACCATTTATTTACAGAAACTAAAGTACTACAATATTTACATAACTGTAAAAATACAATTAGAACTAGTTGAGCCACCTAAGGATCGTTACAAGCGATCTACAGGTATCTCTCTTAACATATTATTATAAACTTGATATAAATGTCCAACAATGTAGATATTATAGTGACCGTATCGCCAATCCTTTTAAGGAGTTTTACCAGTGGAATGGATTGCTCGACGTCGATCTATGGTTTCATACCACACTAAAAACTATTGATCGACTGCTCCATTCTGACAACGATCAATACCTTCGATCAACGATCGACCGATTAGTCTGAAGATTCGCCTGATGAATCAAAACATTCGCATTACTCAAATTAATAGTATTTTTACGAGTGTGAATTCCCGTCGGTTATTAAATAAATCTGGTATAACTCACATTGTTTAAAAACTAAAATTACTACCTAACAATTTTTTTTATTAAAATACACAGTGAATATTTCAAACAAATGATTCGCCTTTCACAAATAAATCGTCTCATTTCAAAACCGCATTCCGATCTCAAGAACAGAAAGATTGGAAGTTATTTTAGATTACAAGTGTCCATGGTTTGGCTTTCCCGCCATTCTGGCCATCTTGAGCGAGCAATAAACCCTGATCGACGATGATCCGGCCACTGGTCCACAAATAACATCGGGATGTACCGAAATAAAACGTACCTAATGACACACTTCAGTATCACCCGTGTCTGATACTGGATCTCGCGGGAATCACTTGGGTGGTCTGCTTTATATCTTTTTAAATAGTTCCTTTGGCTCCCTTGTATCATAAGTCACGATCTGTCTTGCTGGTGGCAAATTTTGTTTTCTTTTGGATTCTGTAAGCCATCATCAATCATTTATCAGACACCTAAATGGTCATGGTATTCAATTTATTTTATTCGTTTTTTAAAGCCAATTGAATTTAGAAACAACGATTTTAAATTTTTCTTCAAAAATAGCATCTAATTTACCTTCAGACGCTGTATAAATTGTATAAAATACATAAGTTCAGTTTGTTTCTAAACTATTCTTTAGATTAGACTACTGCCTTAATAATAATTCTGAAGATTAATACTAATGCACAGACTAAAAAGTAAAAATTGTAAAGATTCAGGTAACATTTAAAAATGTAGGTACACCTTGGACTATATATTTTTTAAATACCATAAGATTCATCTCGCAGTGCAGCGGGGCCTTGCTGAAGCCTTATTTTTATAGAACTGCCGATTTTTGTTTTCTATAAAATTGCACGTTTCTTTTTACGTAGGTATTATGGTATGGATCGACCCATACCTACGTAATATAGATTAGATTGATATCTGCAAATGAGAAAGTCCACGTAATCTTATGTGATAAGTTTTTATCCTCTTCATCATTCAATAAAATCTACTGACTTGCAAATAAGTGTTATTATCGTTTGACAGTTAAACAGCTTCCTACAACTTGTTTGAAAGTATAATAACTTTACATGATAAACAATTTATTGTCACAATAGAGCTTCTAACTCTGAGTGCTTTCTTATTGATAAAACGATTATTAAAATGTGCAACGTTTCGAAAGCTTTTAGGCATACAAAAGACTGAGATAAGGAAATTATCTATGTAAAGGCCGCTGCAAACCAAAGCAGCGAAGTTGGTTTAAACAATTACATCCTTTACCCACATACACAATAAAAAAAATGTTAGCTATAAACATAGCATAAACCGAAAAAAGTCCGCAGGAATATTGCATGATGCAGTTTTGATGCAGATAACATTTTTGACATGATCTTGAGAATAATGATTATGACATATTTTTTTCAAACTCCTTACAAAAACTACATCTGGCTAATGATCATGATCATAAAATTAAGTCTAATGAACAATTAATTAGATATGGTCTAAGCTACTATTATCAGCTTTCGGTTTCACTTACGTCGTACCCCGACAAAATTGCCTGTTATTTCTGTTAGGTCTGTTAGGCCACTTGCTAAATATATTTTTTTATTTCGGGTCGGCATTTTTTTTTTAATTTGCTAGCATCTAGGATTGTGGGGCGATATTGGATGAGGCTAGCACAAGATCGTGAGGAGTGGCATAAACATGTGGAGGCCTATATACCCAGTAGTGGGTGAAATCAGGCTGCGGATAGTGATGATGATGATAATTGCATCTTGCTCCGCTTCAGCAAATTCTGTTCTTTATCAGGTGTTTATGGAAGTGATGTCATGTCACTTTATTAGCAACACCGTAACATCGTCCCCATTCTCATAAAAACGCTCATTATTAAGCGTGGGTGGGCTAATACTGTCAGATTGGCAAGATAGAATTAACGTGACAGTTGGTTTTGCCCAACATTTTACCATACGATAACAATCAGAAGAATTTATGATATTGAGCAAATCAGAAAATCATGCTAAACTACGATTTGAATCGCTGTTTGTCTGCGTGAAACGTATCATTGTGATTTATCTAAATCTACATTCATATTATAATGAGATATAGTTTGAAAAGCTTGGATTTGCGATTACGCTGAGAAGCAATTAGGTTGGCTTGGTATAATCATGTTATGAGGAAAGAATGTCACGTTACGAGTTAGAAATGAATGTGGATGATTTACTTTATACAATATCTTCACTCTTATGCTGTTTTTGTAGCAAATAAAGAATTCGAACAATCCCATTGCACGTCAATAAAACAATAAAACTCAAGCAATTACACCAGAGATGGTAGTCAGCAGATTAAAATAATTTTCTTTGCACTACCTTATGGAGGTGCCGCAAAAACTTGGCTGGCTTCCAACTGGTTCCCTGAATGGTGGACGGTTGACTTGAATTTATATATTTGGGTTAGCTTAGTGACATAGTGGATGTTGTACCTTTTCTGACTTTAGTTTCTACATTTACTTTTATTTAAAGACAGGGGTCAGTGGACGAATTTGGGGGGAGACCTTTGCCCAGCAGTGGGGCATTACAGGTTATTAATATAATATTATATAATTATATTTATACATACATTCTGTGCTAAAATTATATTACATTTGATAGGTATTATACATTCGATAGGTATAAAGAAAAATAAATAGATTCTACTTTCAAACTTTCCCGAAGTAACGTTTGTAACTTCTGATAATTCCCGTATTATACATAGGTTACTAATACAAATATATTAACTTTCTCAGATTTCTCAGTATGAAATATAAATGCTTTTCTCAATAACTTTGCCATTTATAGTAAGTATCATGAGGACCGTCCTGGTCATCAATCAGCGGCTGACAGGGTTAGCCTTATCGGTCAGCCCAGTATCCTTTTAAGAATTTATCTCTACGATAGTGCATACCGTCTTCACGTCTTTCATGTTATTGACATTGTGTGTCTGATAAGTAGACCTAGACATTTTAACTAAGTACCTGTGTTTAACTAGGTAACATATTTTTATGTTTTTGTTTATTTTTTTAGTACCTAAGTATGTCATAATTAACAAAAAAAAAATAATGAAGATGCTTACGTTCTGTTTCGCGGGAATGGACAGGAATGCTTCCTTTAAAAAGGTTTTATTTTCTGCCAATTATTTTTGAAAACCCTTTGACCTAACGATCTTAATAAAAGACAAACTATTAAAGTATATCATTTTAATTATTTTACTCAGAACGTGTTATATAATTATTTCACAACGTTGATTTTCGGAATTCTCGGCTTCTTTTACTTTTGTTTGATTAAACCACAGATAAAATACTAACTTAAAAACAATATAAAAGAAGCGTTCATCTAATGAGGCGTATAAAGATAGGCCATTAAATTATTTCATCGTTTTTGATCAACGATTGAAACTTACAATTAAAATTGTGGACAAAATAATTAAGTAAGTAAGTTCGTATGAGCAAGTGGGCAACTCTGGTGACGGAGTTTTTAGGCAAAATAATTGATTGATAGTAAAACAAGTTCAAAAGAATAAACACACAAATAACAATCACGCCTTCCGTTTAACTCGGGTGATTTCAAATTGGTCTTTGACTTTCATAAGCGTTTATCACTTGCTCTAACAATTTGTTCCGCACATTTAAAAGAGCGCAATGCAGTGCCAAAAGTTTTAGTCAGCTGCATTAAGATATCAGCAATTACGACACGCTTTTGTAGTAAAATTTATTACTACATGTAGATTTTACGATAAACCTTAAAGTTAGAACCGAAAGAAACGAAAATTCTTAAAAGTATTGAAAAGTGCAGTAATTATAACAATATAGTATAAAATGCTATTCATTGCAAAATAAAAAAGGATACTAAACAAATTATGGAGATAATCCTAAAAATATTTAATTCAACAAAACATAAAATTTGTCTAACCCTTGTGTCCTAACACACATTGTAGGTGGCTACCACTACCAGCTGTATACATAATATGTCAAAACCTATAATTATAATTATACATTTCGACATCGACATAGTTATAAAACTAGTTTTTATTAAAATCTACTTGTCGCTTGACTAATATTCTCCAAAGCCTTAAACACAGTATAAAGTAGAAACAGATTAAAACTGCGCTTCCTGTATTGAAATTTGAAAACTCTTTTTATCCACGTCTATCTTCACATTTTCATTATTCCGTACTTAGACCATAAAGCTGGTACAAAGGCTTTGTTCAGCTAAGCCACAGTGCTGTTGGAACAGTTGGGTCACTTTGATTCTACTATTTTTTTATCCTCCGTAGAAAAACACACTGCAGCTTGGCTGCACTTGCAGCACTGCAGCAAATATCTGCAGATCTTGTAAACATTGTTGTTGTTGCTTTCTGATTTACTGAAATGCTGTACATATTGTTATTATATTATTATACCTATGTCATTATTACTTATGTGCACGCTAAAGACGCCCCGTTATTCATATTGGACTTAACTTATTTTAGCTAAAATGGATATTAAATCTGGTGCTACCTCTTTTCATTGCCATTAGAGTTACAAGAAACACATTCTTTAAATATATATTAAATTAACAGAAAGAATAGGCTAGGCCTTTATTAATTTAATTAAATTTAGTACATTTTCTAAACTCATAAATAATAAACTATTTAAAATAACCTTGTCTATTTTGAAAAAACATTTTTTTATCTCATCTTCGGTCAAAGTCAATGAATAATCTGGTTGTTTCATAATACCGTTTTGTTTGCTAAAACAATAGGTACTTGTACTAAGTAAACAAGCTGGTCCCAATATTCCCTGGGACAAGTCTTTTCAAGCGTCGGATAGAGCCTTCCTCTCCTAATTTACATGAATAGTGCACGGGTTTGTTTAATGTGCAATTAATTATTTTTGTTTACGAAATAAAGCCGTGGTTTTATAAAGTTTATTAATTAGCATTTTTAGTTGCAGGGGTAAAGTTTAGCTTAGTGGTTAGTTTAAGCGTTCTTTGGTTTACTTTAAAAAGACGTAAAATTATAATTGCTAGTTTTGTTATTATATGAAATGAACAGTACTTTTAAAATATGAAATAAATGATACTAAACAAATATTTCTAAACTACGAAACTGATTTTATTTTCGGTAATAGATAAAGTGGTTCAAGAGAGATTTATATGTAAAATACATGTATATTATAGTAGTGAAAATAGCCATTTAAAGTCAGGTGGGTCGCTAGTTCATAATAAAATCATGATCATGACACATTTATCCTCTAGAGTTTAGAGGAGAGGTATATAGTGAGAAATTACTTTATTCACTTTCCTTAATTTTCATAAAAGTGTTTTCTCATAGGAGAATTTGATTTGGCTTGAAGTGAACGTTTCTGTTTCTTGGCATTTTGCTGAGATCTAAATAAAATATGTACGGTTGGTTTTCCTAATATTTTTTGCTAAAAGTTACATTTTTCAATTTTAAATGAAATTCTTTAAAGAAGTTTTAAATCATCTTTTTCTGCATTCTCTGAAGAAAATTTTAGTAAGGCAGGTAAAGCTTGTATTCATTCCATAAAGCGCTCGTGGCGAAACTTCTAAGACGTTCTTAATAAATCGTTGAAGTTAAGCAATGTTCTGAGCGGTCACAACTTGAATAGGTGATCACTAGGTGGCGCTTCCGTGCTTCGGAGGGCACGTTAAATTATCGTTCCCGGTTTTAAAGTCGTTAAGCTCTGATGGAGGACTTGTTCGATTATCAATTTTTGACGGTGCTCTATGGAAATTAAGTGATGAATTACCGCTTGAGTATGGACTCAAGCGTGTGTCCTACTCACGCAGTTTTTATGAAAATCTGGCAAATGTCGAAACTTGAGCGAAAATACAAGTCTAAACGCACTCTGAATATGCATAAGTATTAAGTTTACACTGACCAACTTACAATAAATGAAATGTTTTGCAAACTTCCAAACATTGAAATCCTATATTCCTTAACATAATACCCGTCCACTGGTAGTCGTATCACATAAATTATTCAGACGCGGTCGATAAGCGGCTGCAGCGTGAATAGGGAAACATTATGGCTTATTCAGGAATGCACTTAAAATAGCCACTGAAGGCTCCATGACTGTCGTTGAAATACATTTGGACTGGAACTAAGTGTATAAGTTCATGACATTTAGATTTAGAGTTTTGTTTTGACAAAAAAATTATGTCATCGTCATCCATACAACACAACGATCATCCTGTGGATACGGCTGGCTGAGATTTAGGTGCTGGACAAGCTTATTTCATCTTAACAATTACCCAGACACTACAGTGTCCTAGAGCGTTAGGTACTTTAACTTCAACGAAAGCTTAAGTCAATATGAGTAACGGATTTTGATGGCTTCTTCCATTAGGTAAATGTAAAGATACAGGAATCAGTTCTAATTTGTAAATGTCACTTATCGCTTGATGATAGTGGAGTAGAAGTCTGATATCGTATCAAATGTCCATTGTGACAAGCTAATTAGCACTGGCACTGACGTTGATTATAATGATAGCTGTAGTACATGATTATTGGATCGAACAAATGATTCTTAGTAATTTATAAATAGTAAGTACGACAAAAATACTTGTTTTTTTCTTTTACAATACGTTAACACACGTCTTCAACATCGATAGTTTTGTAGTTTTGCAATTATTGAATGGCTAAACCACACTTTGGCATTATATCGAATTACATTATTAAGAGGATCAATATGGGTTCAAAATACATGGACAAGGGGTTTTATCGTGTTATTTCGTATCGATAAAAACATTCAGTCGATATAATGATTTGTACGTAAGCTCTAAAAGAAACATCATTGAACTGTTTGATAATGTAAAACAAAAAACGTAAATCAATATTATTTCCAAAACAAGCTCGTTCAGTTGTCTCTTGTCACTTTCAAATTCGTTCTTCAAAAGCAGCTAAATAAATTAACTACCCACAAACGCATAATAGGATCCATTTATCGTTTTGGATTTCTAAATATATTCGCTCTTTGAGTCAATTAGCGAGCCGCAGATATGATTTGTGGCCCTGTCGTAATTTATATTCGTTTCCCGTCATATACCTGTGTGGAAATCATAATTTTCTGGTGTTTTTTCTTTTTCTATATAATCCAGTTAGCGGTCAGACTTTCTCTTGAAGGATCGTTTCAATAATTGAAATGATAAAGGGTACTAAAACATAATTTTCTTAGAGATTTTATTGTCTGAGGGAATTCAAAGGGTTTGTTTTAGAAACTAACCATTGTTAATTGTTATGATTTTCAAGAATGACACTAATAATGAAAGACGCTAGAAATATTATGATTGTTTTTCTAACAATAATTAGGTAAAGTTGATATTTGATCATGTTTTTTTTGTGTAGTAATAACTTAATGATGATTATTATCCTATGAAAATTGGTCTTCTATTTTAAAAAAATACATTATATTGTCTCTAGGGCTAAGGTAATTTAAAAGTTAGTACGTATCATTATATTTCATAGCTCACATCAACTTACAAACTAAATCATAAAACCGAATTTCGGGCTTACCTTGATTTCAAAACTTCGGAAGATGGTTTAAAGTTTTAATTGAAGCCTTTAACGTAAAGTGGAAAGTAGATCCTCGAACATTGAAGGGGCACCCTTAAGGCTTCTTTATTCAACGTGTATGTAAACTTTTGGTGTCGGAATACTCAACTTAATTTACAAAGAGCTTCCGTCGTATTAATAACTTTAGTAAAAGGGGCGACTTCATTAGTTTTCTGGTAAAATGCGATATATTTCACAAAAAAACATTATGTGAAAAAAGTATTTTTTTCTGTTAGCAATAAAATCATCATGGAAGTTCATTGCAATAAATTTTATCTCCATCAAGTTTTATATTTTGATGCAATCTTTAGGATTTCAGAGCTTTAACTTGGACTGACAGTCATGGTATTATTTTCTTCATACATTTTTGTGATCAAACCAAATGATAATTACAATGTTTTATTCATAATACACGTTTTGATATAAGTAAATTAAGTTAAATATAAAAAAAATATAAATTTAAGTTCAATATTTAATATAAAGTTATGAAAATCAAAACGAAGTGATAATCGCGCCAACATAGAGTAATCTTACTGTAAGTACTAAAAGATTCTAACCCCTTGAATCCAAGGTCGTAAAAATATGTCAAAAACGTGTTAAATGTCAAACCAAACATGAAAGCTCGCATGACCGAAATACTTCTAACGAGGCGTGAACAAAGACATTTAGCCCGCCATAACGAATTCAAAAAACGTTCGAAAAAGTTTTAATTCAGCTGTCAAATAAACATGACATAGGTACATAACGCAGGAAGTGAAAGATGCTAGATCGAACATAATTGTTTGCATCCGGTAGATGATTGTTAGCTTGTAAATTTATAATAACAAGAGGATGTGATCGTGTTCTCTTCTTCTGAAAACGATGGACTTAATTGGAACGTCATTAAAAATAGAATATTAGTTTTGATTAAATATAAAAAATAATTTGTGGTTTTTTATTTATCTAACTGTCAAGTAACAGGGTTACTAAATACTTTCTGAAATTAGGACGACTTACTCCTAGGTTGTTTTCCGATATGATCAAATTGATTCAAAGACATTAGACATTACAAAGACTTAGAAAGGACTAGAAGACTAATTATTGGCAAGGCTAGGTATTTAGGTTTAAATACCATTTTAAATTGAGGACGTTATTTTCTCGGAGCGTTTTATATTACAGTCGGTGCATAAGAACATTGAGCTTCCAAAACCTTTCTGATCCTAAACGTACCTACTCACTTGGAAGATTTTCATAATTTAGTAAAATATCTGATACTTTCTATTATAGTATTTTATATACCTACCTATAATAGGTCTCAAACATATCGAAATAAGCCCTAACAATGAGTTGATTGGTAACACTATAAAATAAATAATAATAAATGCATAACAATAATATTGATACCAAATTCGAGTAAAAACTAGGCGAAATCTTGCTATATTAATGTAAAACTGCTCCATAAAAGAGATTTATTTATTTCTTGGGAAAACAAACAGTCATTAGATACTATTCCTTTAACTAAAAATATAACTACAGCCCTCTTACAAGAATAGATGAAGAATATAGATACAAAGATGAACTTTTAGTCACCGGAAATACATGAAATCCCAATTAATACTGATGATTCACATGCCGAATTATCTAAATTTGGTCCCGGAACCAGAATAACTGATAGTTAGTAAAGTGAACTAGATTATATCTTGCGTCACATCGTCTAGCTTTGAATTAGCTCGACATGTCTGGGTAAGGAACTCTAAATGTCAGAAATCTAGTATTTTACTGTCGTTCCTTGTGGCTGGCCAATCATTAAATTAACTATATTTATTAAGAGGAATTAATTGCATCTATTTGACAAGTTTATGAAATTATATTATTTATCTGTGATGAAGTAAATAACTGTAAACAATTTGTTTGGTATTTTATATTTATGTTGTTTTCTACAATGTTTGACCTCATATTTGGAGTCGGTAAGAGGTAAAACTTAATAGATTTATTCAATTGCAATCGAAAAGTAAATATTGAAAAATTAGTTTTATTATAAAACTTGCACGAAATATAAAAAATAAGTACCTACAGAAATATTTGAAAAGTTATTAAAAAACTGCACAACATCGTTCTGAAGACTCAGTAAGAATCTGTCTAAAAACACATATTTTTATGATGAAACATTCATAAAACTTTAGATTACAAAGTTTCCATTAAAGCAGAATTCTTAAGAACGATTTCAAGGATTAGTAACAAAGAAACCACAAACTCGAACAATCCTTCAAACTTTCTTTCTAACAAAAACAGCAATTCAAATGCCAAAAAATGTACACAAAGAAGTCTATTTCAAAACGTTTTTTTACGTTCCGCGAAAAAGTTTTTGAACAAAGGCACGACAGAAATCATAAACAGTACTGCATTAAACTTCTGCGTAATGAAACGATCATAATATAAAAACAAAGAAAAGTGTCGTAAAATCAAACTCTAATGTTAATAAAGCGTGTTTTGCCGGGCCCCCTTTGTACTGGCAAACACGCGCTGTTTTTTAAAGATAGGTCACTCTAATCTGTCAATTTTTAAGCTATTGCATAGCTTCTATCGCGGGCCTTGAGCATGGAGACCGAATCCAGAAATTCCGTAACGAAAAAAACCTAACACACTCCGAAAAAAAACAAATGCTATAGCTTTACCGCGGCAGTCTCCGAGTGCCACACGTCTTTTTTGCTACGGTTAACATAATCAATCAATTTAAATATACAAGGAGATTAAAACCTCATTTTTTTATTTAAAAAAAATGCAAAATAATAAAATACAACTTACATTTTTGATAATCTAGACAGCGTCAGGAGGCTATGTTTGCCTTCACTTAAGGGACACTGTAGTTCCTAGGATTATAATTTGCATAATAAAAAAAAATTAAGCTATTATTAAGAAAGACATGACGTTGCAGTCTTTCTTCCCTGAGTATTTCTTCAGTTAATGAGCTAGGCGGTTGCACAAGTGACCTAGCTGACCAAAAAGAGAATATTAAAAGGGCGTTTGTGATTTCTTTATAGTCCGTTAAATGACAGTAAACGCTTTTAATGACAATATTAAAAGAAGCTCTATCAACTCCAACTAAGGACTAAAGGCTGAATTGAAATGCTGACCTGAAATCCTAGTTAATAAGTCGTTAGACAAGAATTTTCTACGAAATAAAATGAAATTTTATCCGAAGCTCGTCGTTATCTGTTCGAGGTTCATTAAAATTTCTTTACTATTTTAATAATATGGATGGCCAAAAAGTAAGCAAGTGGCCAACTTCTGGTTTCGAACTTTAAATGCCGGTACCGGTAATAAACGTGCCCTACGGAGGCACGTAAGCGCTAGGTAAGTTTTGTATATTTTTACTTTGGTTTTAACTCATTATTAGAATTTTAGTTTTATTGTAATATAAGGCAGCCCATTGTACCAGCATTGGATTAACCTTTAAGTATTATATTTTAAGCCAATTATTAGCATTATAGAGCTCTCTATCTTCTATCCAACTAATACAGTAATAACCAACAATCTCACGTTTATTCTCAAGCACGGAATCTCTGATCTTCATTCTCAACACCACTGTCCTCTCCAGTCATTCACATCTTTGAACTGCCACTCAAAATTTGCTCAAACTGAGAAAGAATTTCTTTATTGTTTGTTATGATCTCGAGCAGCCGTTTATCCTCATCCTATGACACGAGAGATAACCCGAATAACTCAGCTGTACTGAGTATGACACAATTTGCTCGCTAATAAAAATGAGCACGACCCATATACTTCGGTGGCACTTAAACTCGGGTTATAACGGTTGACGGAAGGTTTAAGGTTTGTAGCTAACTATCGATGCTATGAAGCGCTGGTGGCAAGCTAAGACGTTCTTGATAGATCATCGAAGTTAAGCAACGTTCTGAGCGGTCACAACTTGGATGGGTGACCGCGAGTGGCATTATCAGCTGAGCGCTTCCGTGCTTCGGAGGGTACGTTAAATTGTCAGTCCCGGCTTTTAAAGTCGTTAGGCCATGACGGAGGCCTTTAGGTGGTCTAAAAACTCCGTCAACAGAGTTGGCCACTTGCTCATACAAACGAACGAACGATCGATGCCATAGAGCCACTAATGCACATAGTTGGTTCTATATTTTCAAATTAACGTAAGTAGTTGCAGATTTTCATCAACAGCGTGCGTATAATTTATTTTAGCTCAAACTAAATCTGGTCCTGCGGTTTCCATCCAACTTCACTTCGAACCAATCAACGCTTTAAATTAAATCCACGAGACCGTAAATGTTCCACTGGTGAGATTATTAGCTAACATTTACTAGTGTTAGTTGTAAGCAGAAAACACAAATAAAGTAGGTTTAATATTAGTTAATGATATAGTTAGAGATACCTACCTTCAAAAAGATTCAAAAATTTAATAATATGAAGTAATTTGATTTATTTAGTAAGCATAATTTTTCTCAAAGCTGCCGAATTAGATTCTGATGCCCCTTTGTACAAGTATAGAGTTGGGATATCCAATAAAAATACAATTAAATTAATGTTATTTGTTCATAAACCACTTTTCGATATCAACAATCTCCTTTCAACGCGTTTGATGCAGATTCTTTATCATAATATTAAATCGATACAATCGCTTTGATGTTCAGAGTACTCAACACTTTAGCATTATTTTTTCATCGGTTAATAACTAAGCATATAAAAGTACTTACCTAGATTTTTTCTTTTTCGGGAAGTTTGATCTGAATATTGTATTTCTATTTTTGGGAATGCTTTCGTTACACCTAGTAGATTTGTTCAGAAATAATGAGTAAATTGTAAAACACAATTACATCGTATTTGTTGCATCGGTTTTTCGTGTGTCAACGATAGTCAACAAAGTAGGTAGTCGCAGTGTTATACATATGTACTTTTCTCACATCAGTTGTAACATTATTAACTTTTTTATTGTTGAAGATATTACGCTTGTGTGCAATAACGTTTCCTGCCAGGCCACTGTGAAGCCATACTTCATGACCGACACGGACACACGTGTCGTTACTGAATGCGTTAAAACTAGAGATTATATTGAACGTTTGTATGAGAAAAGTTTAAATAAATGCCGTGTATCTATTTTTTAAATTTTCTTTATTTTGTTACAGGTAAGAAATCATGAGACTGACGACTTCCTACAATATTTAATAAGTACTTCCACTTTCAGTAAGTCTTGAACTTTTTATCAACTAACACTTGTCAGTTTTTTCTTAGTTATATCAAAGACGATTAATATCTAGAAGACAGACAAAGTCCATACACAAAATCGTAACCCGTACCAGATAGCCTGGAAACTTTAAAACATAAATTTTATCCAAGAAATTTCAATTACTTTCTAGTTAAAATTACCTAAAAATGATTTTATATTGAGTATTGTTGCTACCTACTACCAAAGACGATTAATATCTAGAAGACAGACAAAGGCCATACACAAAATCGTAACCCGATCCCGCAGTACCAGATAGCCTGAAAACTTTAAAACATCAATTTTATCCAAGAAATTTCAATACTTAGTAGTAGGTAGCAACAATATTCAATATTTAAACATTTTTAACTAGAAAGTAATTGAAATTTCTTGGATAAAATTGATGTTTTAGAGTTTTCAGGCTATTTTTTAGGGTTACGATTTTGTGTATGGCCTTTGTCTGTCTTCTAGATATTAATCGTCTTTGCTACTACTAAGTATTGGAATTTCTTGGATAAAATTGATGTTTTAAAGTTTCCAGGCTATCTGGTACTGCGGGATCAGGGTTACGATTTTGAGTATGGCCTTTGTCTGTCTTCTAGATATTAATCGTATTTGGTTATATTGAGAAATAGATGAAGCATAATCTTTTTCTCAATATAACCAAATATAACTTAGCTTTCTGTCTTGATGTTTCACATCCAAACTTTAAATTTCTATTCACAAACATACAAGCTACGAGTTGTTCAAATCAATCGGAAACCATTTCATACAGTTTGCACTCTTTATTTACAAAAGAGTTCGCACGTGAAAGTGAAATAGTCAAAGGCTAAGTGAAAAGGCCAAGGTTCTGCTTCAAGTATACTTAAGTAGTAAACGGGGCAAATACAGTTAAATATTTGTTTGATGCCGCGTACAGACAACGTCAGAAGTTTATGTAACGAACTCAAAAGTATTGCTTTTTAGATGGGAATAATCACATTAACTGAAAGCTAAACTCTCATACAAGTGACAAATTTAAAATTATTGTTAAACCGACTTCAATTTCATAAGCTATTTCCTGCACTTTTGAGGTGCATTTCTGTTTATAACTTCGAATACCCTTATCAGCTCATAATTTTATGGGACTCCTCTTGGAATATCTTCTTTCCAACAAAAAAAGAATCATCAAAATCGGTTCATAAACGACGAAAATTTCCGCGAACACAACTTAATTGTTTTTGATTCTGAGGAATTCTGCCGTCAGAAGCCAAAAAGCGTTGTCTTAAAAAAGTATATTATTTAGTTATTTTTGAAAATGGTGTATTCACATCAATATTATAATATAACTCAGACTACATATATGTTTTGTTTAATAATACTATGATAGTGACTGTTCTCAATGGCCACTAGTTTATTTAAAGCTTCTATCAGCCGAAGTACTTTACAATATCCCGCGGAAGTGGCGGAAGTGACAATGTGTGTCCCCTGTAAACTCCAAATTGTTTGACCTACTTACAACCGCTCGTATTAGTTCGCTTTGGTGGGAACCCTCAATCAAAACTATTTTGAGTTTTGAGCATCCTGTGATGAAAACTTTACGAGAAGGGAAAACCATAAAATAATAGCATAGTAAGGTTCGCAATGGTATTAATTACTAAGATTATTATATATCTCTTTAGCTGGTTTTTCTCTACGGGACCGAATCAAAAATGAGGAGATACGTAGAATAATTCGACTCACCGATATAGATTAATTATTCGTGCCAATGAGGTGGTATATGAACAATTTCATAATAAAAACTTTTTGCTCCATCATGAATGTCTTAATGGCTTGTAAAACAAAAAAACGAAAGGAAGAAAAGGGAATTGGCTTCCTCTGTTTGAGTACCAAACTCCAACGACATAGCCGATTAGCACATTGAACGTCTCATGCAATGGACCGGAAGCGTTGGATGTCCACCAACGAGATAGATCTAGACGACCTTGTATAGACCGCAGGTCGACGCTTTTAAACACAATAAGGAGATCTTTAAGTGAGACAATATGTCCAACCTTGAACGTACTACCAGTTGAGAGGATAATGATTATAACTCTGTTAATCAAAATAGTTATTGAAAATGGAAATACTTTGAGACAATCATGTAGCTATCTTCGTACATACTGCCTTGCACATTATTATGTATAACAGCATCTAGACTTTCTTTTGAACTTAGACGACCTTAGTACCAAAGAATTACACCTAATACGTAAGTGATTAAGCTGCGGGGTTTCCTCAAAATATCTTCCCAATCGCTTAGAGGTTGTGTCAAAGTGCCAACCAAAAAATTATCCACGAATTGATGCAAGACTCAAATACAATTACAATAATTATAATTATAATTACATTAATAATTTTCCGCAACAAAATATTAATTAATGCATAATAATTCCCAGTTTCAATATCATAGCTATCTGTGATTATGCTTTAATATGGTTAGATTTTTGAAATTAATATCTCAGTAAGCAATAGAGGTAGGTTATTGAACATAAGTATTTTAGCGCACAGCCAGTTATTTTATACATCGTGCTCCTTTAATAAATTTCGAAGAGCGAAATGAAACTGGTAGTAGTTTGTTCCTCTTTTAATACCGGAAGCAAGCCGTGGTCGTCCCGACTGAAAATATTTCTGTATCAATAAGATAAGACGCAATCTCCTGAGCTGCGGTGAACGGACAACGAAACTTTATTATTTCCTTGAATTAAAATCATTTTATACGCGACTAAAAAAGATTGATTTTCAGATTACGAGTAGACATTCTAAGGAAATTGGTAATATTGGAGAATTTGCAGTGAATGCATTTTTAGAAGTATTTGAACACAATAATGATTTATGAAAACACGATTTTTTTACTTGCTTTTACTGTATAAATTATAAATTTAAGAGGATTAAATTTTTGGAACCAAGATGACTAAAAAGATCTGCTAAAATTTGTCTACTATTTTATATTACTATGATAACTTGATAATAGTGGCAATTCTGAGTGTCGCAAAAGCTAAACTAAGCTAACTAAAATTGTTGCCGTCCCTTTCATAGCGATGGGAATAAAAAGGATGGCAATAATTTTAGTTAGCTTAGTTTAGCTTTTGCGACACTCAGAATCGCCCCCAATGTTAATTAAAAAAAGACACTGCAAGCTTTCGTTTTGCAAAATAAATAATTTTCTTAGTTTGTGTGTCTGGTAATTTTCATAGCAGGTAGCAGGTAGGTAAGTACCTACTCAAATACGTTATAAAAATCAGCATCCACAACATCACAGACGCAAAATGAACACTATCTGAGATCGTATTGATTTGCAGGTAGGTAATAGTCACAACAGTAAACTTCTTTAGGGCAATAACACTTTTAACTTCGTAGGTTGTCAACACTCACGCTACTCAATTTCTAACTTTGTGTCCACCGTCTTCGGTTCAAAGTGCAACCTCTATGTTTGATTGTACAAGCACGTGCAATTCTTTCTATTGTTGTTTCTAGCTAGAGACTAGAGACTACTGTAGTATGACAAAGTTCCACAATAACAATTCCGCAATGCGAACAAACAGGAAAATTATTTATTTAAACTTTTGGAAACAGTATCGAGTCGATATTCTTTAAAATTACCTAGTAACCTTTTTGCGTTTAGACAAATGCAAAACTTTTTAAAATCTTGCCACTGGACAGTAACCTTATGGACTTTAGTCTTATGGACACTTAAAAAACCATAAGAAATAAACATATACTTAAAACTAGCTATATTGCAAAATAGTTTTTTTCTTAAACAAACATGTATATTTTAATGTTTTTATCTATGTAAAAAGCCGTTCGAAACACCTTAGAATCAACGTAAGATACCCACAGGTTCAAAATATATAGCTTGAATTAACATTTACCAAAATTGTACTCTCAAAGATTTTTATTAAACCTAATCTCAATACATTCTACTTAAGTACCTCCAACACCACTTCCCAGAAGCCATTTCTAGCGGTTTTCATTTTCACACAATTTAAAAATAGCAGAGGAAACTGTTAACAAAAATTATAGCACTCGGCTTCCGAGGTTCAACGTATAGGTTACTGGAATCCTTGTTGAGCTCTTTTAAAAGCTTTCTAGAATTTTCTATGGAAGTGTGGTCAGGGAAGTTGTGATCTAAAGCTTGAGCTTAGAAGCTGCTTCAACGAATTGAATCTCAAAAATATAGCAAAAGCTCTGGCATTTTCTTAGGGTCTGTTCAAAGTTGTCCCGACGCGACGTCGAAATATTTTAGTAGATAGAATATGTATTCCAACGTATTTTATGAGTGCTTGTAAAACTTTCGCAAAATATTATGTTAATCATTTTTAAATCAACATCATCATCATCTCAGCAATAGGATGTCCACTGTTGGACATACGTCTCCTTCATAGATCTCCAGTAGTTTCGGTTGGAAGCGGCCTGCATCTACCGTGAACCTGCGGCTTTTTTAGGGTCAAATCAACGTCTTATACGTTTTAAAAACACTGAAAATTATCATCCATTCATGTAATATTGTAGTGAAATTAGTACTATTTAGTGAGTGTCGTATAGGTATATTGTGATTCATTGTTACTGAATAATTAAATATGATGTCTTATTAATTGAATTAACTGATCTCAAACCAAAAATGACATGTACCTATAGTAAATAATATTTATAACCAATGAACAATCGTAAAGGTTTAGAATGTATTTATTTCTCATTAAGAATTAACAATAATTCACTTACAGAGAAACGATATTATAGGTACGAGTATTTATTTTAGCTTATCGTAAAACCTTAAATTATCTCATATTCAATTTGCATGAACAAACTCAGAGCTACTTTCAAGTAAAGCTACTTATGCAATTCGAATTCTAATAAAACGAGCCTTATCATTCACGTTAACTGAACAAAAGGCTTAAAGCGCCATAAAAAAAACACAGTTAACTCATCCTTTGGAAAGGGTCTCGTAAAACTTTCAACAGTTTAACGACCATTGAAACAAATAGCGAATGACATTCAAGAAACAGTTGTAGATGAATTAAGCAGGACTTAAGGCGAGTTTATACTGGAAATGTATACGATGAATTAGTACGGAGGGTCGATGAACTTTTGAGGCTTTGATTTGCTTTGTAGTATCGCCAGTGGAATATTCTGCATGTTAGGTTTTACAGGGTTTATATTACATACATTTGTTGATTTAAGAAAGTACGGCTCTTTGTCTCTGTATAAAGTAAGTAAGTAAGTAAGTTCATATGAGCGAGTTACCAACTCTGCTGACGGAGTTTTAAGGCTAAATGTGTCGATATTGATTGTTACTTTTTAGGGTTTCAGAGTTATGCCAGCGGAACCACCCTATTTCTAAACATCCGCTGATGTCTGTCTGTCAGTCCGTCTATCAAAGGTCTATCAATAACTTTTGGTTTTTATAATAGGTAGAAGCTTGAAATTTTCTCAGAGAGTAATGATTAAACAAATGACAGCGTTAAAAACTGTACGATGGACGGTTGTTGTACATTCGTTACAAAGTAAAGCTACAGAAAAAAGTAAGTGTAAATTCGCCAGTTTTATGAAGTAAATTCCTCAATATACATTTTGATAATTGTAACGTTGCGCGTTGTCACACGGGACCCATCTTATGTGAGTACGACTCGCACTTGGTCAGATTTTTTTCTTGCGATTGATGATTGATAAAAATTATTTATCATTTTGTTGTTTAATATTATTTATTTATTTTTTTGACTTATTTGGTAGGTATATGAGGCCGATGGCAAGATTGGTCGACGACATAGTTAAAACCGCAGGTTGGATATGGGCTAGATTAGTGCGAGTGGCGGAAGCGAAGATGGCTTATGCCCAGCAGTGGGATGAAATGAGCTGATGATATTGATGATAATTTATTAATTTTATATAAATCTTATAATTATTATTACTGTTGCTGTAGAATAGTCTAAATAGCCCTTACTCAAGTTAAATAAAACATGGTTGTTCCTTTACTTTTCCGCCGAAGCTCTGGGGACGGTTGGAACATTCGTTTTGTAAACATTTCTGTCTCCCGTTTTATTGGAGTTTCCAAGTCGATTTTCAAAGGAAATTCTAAAATGTCTATTATTTTTATACTTCCCCGTCTTTCGAGGCATCTTCTCTTTCATAGATAATTCATTTGTTGAATAATATTTTTTATATATAAAATACCATTTGGTACCTACATCGTTGTTTTGAACAGTCCAACATTTTGTAATAGTGTTTGTTTAGCTAACATTCTAAATACTGACGCGCTCGTGGCGAAGCTTGTTAGGACGTTATTGATAGTACGTTGAAGTTAAGCAACGTTCTGAGCGGTCACAACTTGGATAGGTGACCGCAAGTGGCATTATCAGCTGAGCGCTTCCGTGCTTCGGAGGGCACGTTAAATTATCGGTCCCGGCTTTTTAAGTCGTCAAGCCATGACGGAGGCCTTAAGGTGGCCTAAAAACTCCGTCACCAGAGTTGACCACTTGTTCATACAAACAAATGAATGAATTCTAAAAAGTATTAATAAATCACATACATTACATAATTATCACCATTTATAGCTAGCTCGATAATTATATCTAGCTTAAACTTTTTCGGAAAACCTTTTTTTTTACATCGAAAATTCATATAAATAAATAAATATTTCTGGACATTCCACACAGCGTCATCTAGTCCCAAGCTAAGCAATTTAATGCTTGTGTTATGGTAACCAGATGACTGATATACTACTTAAATATTTTTTGTAAATATAGGTATACAAAAAACACCCAGACTGTAGAGAAATATTTGCAGATCATACAAACATTTGTCCCGTAGCGGGGATCGAAACCTCCGCGTCTCAGGCGGGCTTTCACCGACTGCACCATAGAGGTCGTCAAATTTTACCTAAAACATCGTAACTCTATCAGTATTGTAAATCAAAGAAACTGCAAAGGTTATAGTGCAGAAAGGGCTAGGTAGTTCTCAGTACATGTTACAACACGCATCCCACACTTGTTTATACGTTCCCAGAGTTTATTGCGCAATGTTTAAGACTACAAGAAAGGACAAATCGAATTCTTGTTGGGTGTTTATTGTTTGGTTCTTATCGCGGAGACTTTGATAAGTGGCAAGGACTTGAGGTAGAGGAAGAACTTACTTGCGTAGGAATAATAATGGCTTTTGAAAATAATAATTTTAGCAATATCAAAGTTACAAAATAAACATAGATTTTGATAGTTATGTATTCCGAAAAAATCATGGATTGTATAAAATCATGGATTTGATTGATTGCTGATTGGATAAAGTAAGTGGATTGGATTTGAACCCATAACAACAGCCTCATCAAGACCTTCCTCTTAACGACTGAGCTTCTGAGTATAGATTTCTAAACCAACTACTAAACCTTATAAACATTGTAATCAAATTAAAGCCAACGTGGAAATTAGAATATAATTAATTGTGAATATAATACCAGTTTTTAATTTTTAATGAATAATACTAGTTTATTAT
The DNA here is from genome assembly GCA_963582015.1 of Xanthorhoe designata. NCBI lineage: Eukaryota > Metazoa > Arthropoda > Insecta > Lepidoptera > Geometridae > Xanthorhoe > Xanthorhoe designata. The sequence goes on from OY757045.1 coordinate 4,205,571, forward strand.
AATATTAGCATTAACATTTTCATAAATAAAAGAAAACTAATATTTTGATGAAAAAACATCTTCAAACAGTTTTACTCATTCAAACCGACACGAATATTACTTAAGTCTAAAACGTTTATTTGTAGTTTATTTATGTTTCGACAAAAATAGCTGACACGATTGGATGCTATTGTATCCAGATTTCACTCATGAAATATGAGTCTCGGTTAGGAAAATGCTGTCTTTTATTTTAATTGTAATCTGTTGGCAAGACTCAACTTCCAGAATTAAAGTACATTATTCCGAACATTTAAGTAGAAATTAACTTCTGGGCACCTTGAAATAATTAAAAGACAATCTTTCGTTCGTTCGTATGAGCAAGTGGCCAACTCTGGTGCCGGAGTTTTTAGGCCGCCTAAAAGCCTCCGTCATGGCTTAACGACTTTAAAAGCGGGACCGACAATTTAACGTGCCATCCGAAGCACGGAAGCGCTCAGCTAATAACGCTACTTGCGGTCACCCATCCAAGTTGTGACCGCTCAGAACGTTGCTTAACTTCGACGATCTATCAAGAACGTCTTGGCAAGCTTTGCCACGAGCGCTTCTTACTTTAGAGATACAGTCGTTGTCATTACAGCCTGTGTATGTTTTCATATACATATATATATATATATTCTTAGAACATTGATTAAATCAATCAAGATTGAATATAATACTCTCCATCAGCTACACAGCCTATTGCAAGTATTAACTACACCATCTTAATTTTGTAATGGCTAAGATTAAAATGATCGAATATCTCAATTAGTTTCAAATGAACGGATAATTTTCATTACAAAATCGTCGGCGAATCAAAGTGTCTCCGATTATTCAAATGTGGAGGGATTTATTTGATTAATCGATTCAATAAAGTTTGAAATCGATACTTTCGATGTTCTGATAATGATGCAGATGAGCCTAAATAAATAGAGAAAGCTACAGTACGCGCCACGCATCGGTGCATAAAAGAGACAACCTTTAAGGTGTCTGTATGCTTCAAGCTAGCGCCACCGCCTATTTTATTTTGTTATTACTTACAAAGGAATTTAGAAAAACTTAATGTTTCGCTTGTGAAACTTATCATACGATTTTTTTAATACCTCTGTAATAGTTATATTTTGTAAAGTTTAGCAGGAGTAGCGAAGTTGCACTTGGTGGCCACCAAACTCTGTTTTCGCTACTCTTCCTAAACTATACAAAATAAAACTATTACAGAGGTATGATAATAAAATACATGCAGTGGAATATAGAAACTCATCTTTTTTTAAGTCGTTAAGTAAGTAAGTCGGTTAAAAAAGAAAACTTGTAAAACTTAAACGCAATATAAAATGCCGTGAACTGGATCAGTTTGTTATAAACTTCGTGGGCAGTATTTGTTATTTAAATATGTTTTTATATTGGTTCGATTTAGCCAGTAATGATAAAGTGAGTATGTGTTTACTCATCTTGATAGTGGATTCGATTATTTAAATATAACTTTGATTTTATCGACAAGGTTAGAAGGGCGCTTGTTAAGGTGTCTGTATGCGTCAAACTAGCGCCGCCGCCTATTTTTTTTTTTAGGTACATACATTATTTATGTATGTATTTGTAAATACATACATTATTTATAGATAGAAAAACATCCAGACCCGGAAAAATATTATAAATATTATTCCTTAGTAATCACTGTAAGAAAGTAAATCTTCTTACTTCCGTAATGGAGGTCTTAAGTGAGATACTCATAAACGTCTGGCAGTTATACCGTAAGCAATCAAAGATAATGTAAGCGCTACCAAACAGAGAGCGTAATAAAATGCCGGTAGTAAATTAATCAATTTCTACCATTAAGGGCTACACATTACACATTGTCTGTTACACCTTCGTTCTAAAAACAAAGTATGTTGACGGCCGTCAATGAACGGCCGTCTTTGATGATGTAGATCACTGCGATTGCTGCATTTTCACTGAACCTCAGCTGTGCTTGTCGTCAGGAAAAGTATTTGCCCATGTGATAAAAACCGTAATCGCTAACTGTATACACAACTTACAAATTATTAAGATGATATCGTTTGTTAATGGGTGTAATAATACTAACGTCAATCTGTCCGTTGTAGGAGGAGCTGAATTCCTCAATTTTTTTGATAAACTTTTCAGGTATGAATTGATCATTCCACTTAACTTAGACATCATTTATTAACAAAGCTTTGTATAGAATCTTAGACTTATTATAATTAAGATAGTGGATTTCTTTCACTTATTAGCTGACGGCCGTACCCTGGCGGCCGTTTGTTAAAATCCCAGGAACCAAGACCTTGTATAAAATCGTCTGTGCGTGATGAGAATCAAATATTAAAGCTCTGTTTGATTATCGTGTGAGCTTAAGCTCAAAGTTTTACATTTAATTTGAATACGCAATGAATCGTCCCTTAACCCTTTAAACTTTTACTAATGAATTGTTTGCTCGTGCAGAACGAAAATAGAAAATCCAACATTTACCGTGAAGATAATAAATTTAATTTTATTTTTAATTTTTGGTTGCAAACCAATGTTGTTTAAAGTTGCTTTTGAAGATCTTAGAAGCTTAAACTATACTAATTTGTATACAACAAATTTTCTGGCAGCTTCGTTCGCGCGGCACTAACCCGGATAAAAGTAGCATATATAATTATTATCTACATATTTTATAACAATACATAGTTGCCTATATAGTACCTACATAGTATAATACTATCATATTTAAATAATGTTTAATTAAATTTCAAATTTCAGCCAAATCCGTTCAGTAGCTTTTGCGTGAAAGAGTAACACACATCTATTCATCCATGCAAACTTTCACGTTTCTAATATATTAGTAGGACGTAGGTAGAGCGTCAAGAAAAGTAGGACAACCTTCCACTGTGGCTTCGCCCGTTTTCACACTTGCTATTATTTCAGGACTTCGATAAAGCAATTATCCTAGATCTCAAATACCCGACGTAAACCAGCGGCTTAAATTATTAATCCAATAAATTCCCCCGCGTAAACATAAACCAACGTTTCCGCGGTTCCTACATTATATAATGTGTGGTATCCTATTTACATTAACCGCACACATTGAGTCTGTTTAAATCGATATTTAATAGGATCTTGAATTTCGGAAGATAATGTAAAGGACCAAGCGTCTATGTACGTACATTCAATAATGTTATACCTAAACAGAAAAAAAATTAAAATTGAAAATAAAAATTGAAATATGATCACGACTGTATTTCAGGGAGCAGTAGACATTTCTTTTAAATCTAAATACAATTTTTAGATCCTTGAAATCCTTGAATCCTTCAAAGATGTCTAAGGGGGTAGTCAGAGGTATGTCCAAATACATATTTGGTAATGTCCACATTTTGCAAAGTTAACTTTCCATACGACAGGTTGCAAGTCCATCGACGCTATTGGTTTCCTCACGATGTTTTCCTTCACCGTTTTAAGCTCGTGTTATCGTCGAAGTCGAAGTACTAATCCACTTGTCCACACCAATACTATAAAATTGAAATTGAAATAACAGTTATATTAAGCTCGTGTTATCGTCGAAGTCGAAGTACCAATCCACTTGTCCACACCAACACTATAAAATTGAAATTGTAATAACAGTTATATTATACTGTTTAAACTAAATTGAATTATTTTAAATTGTAATAAATGTTAGATCCTAATAAAAGTCAAATATTATTAACAAACGTTGATAGTAACTAAAACTTCAATCGTGTAAGCAAAGACGATTAATATCTAGAAGACAGACAAAGGCCATACACAAAATCGTAACCCGATCCCGCAGTACCAGATAGCCTGAAAACTTTAAAACATCAATTTTATCCAAGAAATTTCAATACTTAGTAGTAGGTAGCAACAATATTCAATATTTAAACATTTTTAACTAGAAAGTAATTGAAATTTCTTGGATAAAATTGATGTTTTAGAGTTTTCAGGCTATTTTTTAGGGTTACGATTTTGTGTATGGCCTTTGTCTGTCTTCTAGATATTAATCGTCTTTGGTGTAAGTTAATATCGTTAAATACAGAGTAAAACAAGGTAATCAAAACGTTCCGAGTGTTTGAAATTCCATTAAGAGCTTTTACCTCGCACTCATTAAAGCTGGGTTTACACGAAGCTTAACATTCAGCAAATTAAATAAAAATCCCAAATATTAATTAACATTCCGAAATACTTTTACCCAGAAATTTTATTCTAGTGCTGTTCATAAAGGAAATAATCAAATTGAATTATTAATATTTACATTTTGATCTACATTTTTACAGTCCATTATCCATTTACAACCTGTGCTGGGTAAAGATTGCTTCCTGACGACATTGAGAAGATTGGTTATCATAGTTAATTTAGTATAATTAAATTGTAAATATTATGTACAAATTTAATGAAATATGATCTCGATTGTATTCCAAAGGTACGGTAGACAAAGTCGTTCAGGTAAAAATAACTGATGTGCGACAAAGAATTTTGTATTCTATTATTCTTCAGATTTTTTGCATTATCCAAATACAATTCTTGAATATCTAAAATATTTTAAACATTCAGAGAAACATGAGATAATGTCTACTGTGCCTTGGTAATACAGTAGTGATACTGTGTCACATTTTACATACTATATCGTTACTACAGTTACATTCTGCTGACACAACCAAAAAGCAATGAGAATAAACAAAAAAGAGACAAAAGCTCTAAAACGGCATGTGAATAAACTGTCAGACAAAGTTTAAAAATGCTTGGTAATTCACAAAATTGCATGTTACTTCTGTTTCGCGTTTTCGCTGTTTGTATTGGCATGCAATAGCGTGTCGTCTGAACTGGCCTAAACATTTTATATCAAAGGTTAATGCCCCATCTCTTTGTAATTCCAGTTTGCTTTGTTTATCTCGCTTGATAACAATTTGAAGATCAAGTGCGATAGTGTTTTATGTAACTTAAACAATTGTGAAAGAGATGACAAGATTTTATGAACTCTAAATGGTGTTTGTGATAAAACATCAATCAAGGAAGTTAAAATGTTTTCAATATTATGTTGACATTTGGGAAATAAATGGCGTTTTTTAAAATAAGGAGCTAAAATTAATGACCTCTATGACCTAATTAGAATATTTTCTTAATTAATCAGATTTATTGTCTCCATGACTTATTTTAGTTTTCTTTGCGTTATGTATTATTTAAATTTCTATAATTATTTTGTTATTTCAATATTATTGAAATATTTTACGGAACAATATTATGGTAATGCTGTACATACATTACAGGTATTTTGCGTAATAATTTTATGAAACAAATATTCCCACTTATCTTAGCCCTACAAAGCAATACTATCTCAAGTCAGCAAGTAACAATCTATCAATTGACAGAAGAAAATAAAGTACCTTTCTACAGAATAAACATCAGCCGCTTGTGTCCCTTTAAAAGCGACACTAATGGAATCAAATACATAATTGGTCGCCCATTCACTATCTGATCGTAAGGAAACTGGACCTCAACGGGAATATCGAATACAAACGCAATAAAACCTTAATCCTACTAAATTATAAAGGTGAAAGTTTGTGTGTATAAGTGTGTAGGTATGTAAGTGTGTTTGATACTCATTCACGCTCAAACGGCTTGGCGGATTTGAATGAAATTTGGTACCAGGATAGCTTATACCCTGGATTAAAAAATAGGCTACTTCAGATACCGGTATTCCCACGGGAACGGGAACTACCGCGGGTAACACCACGGGGCGCAGCTAGTTTATAATAAAATTCTTCTGTAGGTACCTGTGCGTTAGTTATTTCATGAACTGTCAATCAATACAAAATTAAATAAACTTATTATACAGGGTGAATTTTTGAGACGGGACAGTAAGGGCAGGTACCTTAAACGTTATAGTTACAGGAAAACGTCTTTAGGAGACTATCCATTAATTTTTAAAATATTCTGAACTGCATTTACAGATTTTGGAAAAAATGTACAGTCAGCAAGAAAATGGTCATTTTACACAAAAACTTTTTTTGATGCCAATCGATCCTATTTCTTATAAGGATCAAAAGTCTCTACTAGACCGACTAAGGTTTGAGTACTAGAAATGTCAGAAATCGCGAAAAACTTTTTTCAGAATTGTACGGTTTATACGGAAATACGCATAAGATAATTAGTGAAAGTCCTAATGGCTAGTGTCTAGCTGGCCTCGTGGCTTACTGTACCCAGAAGCAAAAGCGCCTACCTAAGTAGAAAATCATCAAAGTTGCATCGATAATCTTTTACAACATTAGAATTGAAACAATTAGAATAAAATAAATCATTTTAATTATGTTGTACTTTAGACACAGACAAAAATAACTACATTTAGATGATCTACGAAATAAATTGCTCAAAATGACATTTTAATAAAATTACATTTTTTAACAAGAAGTACCTAAGTATGTACCTACCTCTACATAAATAAATTGCAACTAACAATCTAGAATTCAATTTCTCATAACAAACATAACAATGACCTGAAATAAACCAAGAATTCTAATCGAATTCGAAGTTTGAAATTTAAAATTTTTTTTACTGACCTGTTTTTTTCAGCCAGCCTTTTTTTTCTTTATATTATAGCGGATCTATCCATAACAAAAAGTTTGACTAATTTTGAAGTTTGGCTCTTTTACCAAAATGTATGGAAAAAGTTTTTTGCGATTTCTGACATTTCTAGTACTCAAACCTCAGTCGGTCTAGTAGAGACTTTTGATCCTTATAAGAAACAGGATCGATTGGCATCAAAAAAAGTTTTTGTGTAAAATGACCATTTTCTTGCTGACTGTACATTTTTTCCAAAATCTGTAAATGCAGTTCAGAATATTTTAAAAATTAATGGATAGTCTCCTAAAGACGTTTTCCTGTAACTATAACGTTTAAGGTACCTGCCCTTACTGTCCCGTCTCAAAAATTCACCCTGTATAAATAATAATAACTTATTATATATATAAAGGATTGGTCCACAGTGGCCCAAAACAGGGATGAATGGAGAGAAGGAAGGGAGGCCTTTGCCCTGCAGTGGGACATTACAGGCTCATAACAACATAACATATTAAAAGTTATCTGTTTTGGGTGAAAATTAGAAAAGATTTAGATAGTGACCTGAAATAGCAAATAGGTGTAGGTACATTAAAACGGGGATTTCATACGTTTTATGACGGTCATAATGTTTTAAGAGATCTCAAACATCGATACTGCATGAGTTTTCATTGAATATCGATTTACATAAAATATGCATAGAAGTACATTTAAAAGTAATAAAAGTAAGTATCAGCCCACGCTAAATACCATTAAATTACGGTTATCGATTTTGAAACGTGAATTTTAACTGTAAATGATCTTGATTTTACATAATTGTTATTAGGTTTGTTTGTTTATAATACTAAAAGTGGAAATCGGGCAAGGACTGATGTTTTAATGTAACAGTACGCGACATCGCCTATGTGTAAATAATGAGTAGAGATACTTAAAAATTATAATACTTAAGCTTGAGTAATTATATACTTTTATCAAACCATTCCCTTTTTAACCGACTTCAAAAAAAGGAGGAAGTTCTCAATTTGGCTGTATTTTTTTATGTTAGTAACCTCAGAACTTTTGACTGTATGAACCAATTTTGATGATTTTTATTTTTGTTGATATTAATATAGTAGGTATACTGTTAATACTTACTTTTATTTTTTGTAAGTATTTTAATTTGTTCAGTAAGTCTAATTTAAATCTAATTTACAAGCTGGTCCGGCGCACTCCTTACCGCCAGTGTTTTTTTTTAATGCACGAACCATCTAAGAACTATTAGAAAACATGAAAAAAAAAGAATTATCCAAATCGGTCCAGCCATTTTCGAGCTATTGAGTGACAACGAAATAGGATTCATTTTTATATACGAGTATATAGACTAGCTACTGCTATACCGGCGAACTTTGTACTGCCTTAGAAATTGCTCACGACAGCCTCTATGGGGTTCAATTGCATTTTCAAACCATCCAGGGACCTATTTAAATATACACATCAAACTTAATCGTAATCGGTCCAGCCGTTTAGGAGTATTTTTATAATAGTCTAGCTCTTACAATATTTCAAATAGTTTTCAATTTATTTTTTATATTAAATAAATAAATAGCGTCATAAAAGAGGATGCCTATACTCAGCAGTGAGTGGAAATGGGCTGCAATGATGATGATGATGAAAAAAATAAATAATACTAATAAATAATAATAAATACTCTTATAACTCATGAAGATGCAATACGAAAGATAATTCTAAACACTCAATCACACTTATTAAAGTAAATAGCGTCTAGGTGGTCTCACGTAAACTAGTTAAGATGTCTTAACATAATTATTACTAGAACCCGTATTCAGCGTCGACAGTTACCGTACAACGATCATTGTAAGTATATATTCTATGCCAAAAAAATACTAGCGATCGTTACGTCCTCATAATCAAAAAAAGAATATGACAAATCATTGCAGGAATGACATAAATCGAAAAACTGGTAAATATAATAATAACATCAGATATGAAGGGAGAGTAATGGGTAAAACTAACTTGTATTGGGTAGGTACTTATACTTACCTATCTCTTTAGAATAACTGGCAACTGGATTTTGATTGTGTTATGAAAATTTTGATTGGTTAAAAATGTTTGTCAGGCTTTTTTTTTTTACTTTAAAAATAAGAGCCTGGCAAACATTTATAACTCACAGATTTGAACAAATACTTGCAACATACATTTCTTAATACCTACCTATGCATATTACGGCCAAAGTTCTATCAAAATAATTTGACTTGTTGTTATTAAGTAAAAGAGACTCACGACTCACGTATAGTTTTATAATATGCAAGTTCTCAGACCGACAAGCATTAAATACTATAGTGTTGAAATAGTTGAAGGCGCTTGATACGGCGGAAAGTTTGCAAGAAATCTTCTTGATTACTAGGAAGCTAAACTTATTACCCTGCCAGACCAGATGACATAATATTGATCTACCTCGAGCAAAACTACCTAGTTGGTTCGTTTGGTATTCAGACCAACATATTAATCAGACCAACTCCATATTACTGTAATGTCCATAATTACCAAAGACGATTAATATCTAGAAGACAGACAAAGGCCATACACAAAATCGTAACCCGATCCCGCAGTACCAGATAGCCTGAAAACTTTAAAACATCAATTTTATCCAAGAAATTTCAATACTTAGTAGTAGGTAGCAACAATATTCAATATTTAAACATTTTTAACTAGAAAGTAATTGAAATTTCTTGGATAAAATTGATGTTTTAGAGTTTTCAGGCTATTTTTTAGGGTTACGATTTTGTGTATGGCCTTTGTCTGTCTTCGAAATTAAATTTTTGTATCTACATATAAAGTATACATTATTTCAAGCTAAATTTACGAGTTATTAATCAAACTGACATACAAACGAAATTTATTTACAGAAACTAAACTACTACATACTTATTTACATAACTGTACAAAATACAATTAGAACCAGTTGAGCCACCTAGCTAGCTCAACTACAAACTAAAAGTCAAAAATTAGGTTCGTATTATGGAGTGACGAAGTTTTCAATCCAACCAGAGACCTTAGTTAGTAACGCCTTTTAATCAGGACTGACGTTTTATTTTATATTAACTATTCGTGCATACGTTTTACGGCGTTTGTTGTTCTTTATGTGCTTATAAAATTTACGATTATCTACCGTTCCAACAAGTTTTGAAAAATAAATCACGCCCAGTCAGCTCGTTAACCGCAGAATTAGCCACAACCTCACAACAAGAGCCGTAGTGCACGAAACGAAACATAAACTTTAACTATCAGATTATAAAGACTCGAACGACAATAGTTTCACAGATTAAAAAGTACTTGCAAATAAAAAGTTTCACTTACAAGTCATTATAGTCAGGTCTAAAAAAAAGGCACATATAATTTGTTATGACTTAAAGTAAAGGAAATAAAAAAAATACTGATAATAACAATGGATTTGAGATAACCTAATAAACCCGGAGCAAATATCTACAGAACATAAAACATATTTTGTCCCGCAGTGGGGATCGAACCCGTAACCTACTGCGTCTCAGGCAGGCCTTTATCCACTGCACCGCAGAAGTCGTCATCAATACCATTATCAACCACTCATTTGTAAGTCACAGACGTACAAATCAAAAGTAGTTCACAGGTAAAATAAGGACTCCTTTTTTATTAGATAATTACAGATGAATTGGTAATAAATAAAAAAGAATTATTGCAAAATTTTATCTTTTTGAGGGTTGAAGGTCGAAGGATAATCTCTATTTATTCTAAGGTTAATTAAAACACAATGCATTACAACGTTTTTACTCTAAAGTGTCAAATTAACAAAGACCCTATTCAACTTTGAGATAAAATCGTACCATTACACACAACATAAAAACATTCACATAAAACATTATTAGAATAAAGACGCAATAAACTTGAAATAGGTCTACACTATTGTATTTTGAAGAACCGAGTAATAAACAATATAATGCCAGTTTATTGCGAATTTGCTCACTACGTGCTATTAATCCGAGCGATCGTGACAAAGTTGTCACTTTATATAAACGTCTGTCGCACATTTATCTTTCGTTGACAATGCAACCGATGTTGGCAAGCGCAAGTATTAAAACTAAGCCTCATGCTATTAACTCAAACAAAACAGTCAAACTCAACCTTAAACCTTCGAGATAAGGACTAAAAAAGACAACGCTAAGTGCCTACAATTTCTTACAGTCATAAATCTCAGTGAATGTCTTAAGTGGTGTAGTGGTGCCTTATTTGTTGGAACATCGGTACATAGATAAATCTGAATAGTGTCCCCATACGGGCACAGCAATTTAATTAATAGAATGCCAGAGCTTACAGTAGCATTCAAAGCGTAGACAAGGTCACCCATTTACTAGCAGCTTACAATCAATGCCTTTGAATTCTCAATGGGATTTGAAGCCATGGTTGTTCATATTGACAGAGGTACTACAATCGCCTACAATAAATGTATACATTTCATAATTTTTAGATTTATTTCACAGTATATTTTTTAATAAAGATGACACATCATAATCCTACACAATTATGTAACCATCAACATGTGCCATTATCATATTTTATATAAAAAAATGCATGGAATATGACATGGATACGGAGATTTTAGAAAACGAAGAGATTATAGAAGAACAAATAAAATATCTACAAAATCTACACATTATAGGACACATCAATTAAAAACAGAAAACTTAAATGTACATCGTTCAGCCTTGTCTTGCCGTTAAGCCATGCCGGGGCACTTAGGCGGCCTAAAAACTCATTCGCTAGAGTTGGTCACTTGCTCATACGAACTTACTTACTTTTTGCCTTATCAATAGGAAACGAACTCTTTCTGGCAGTTTCTGAGTGGGGGGAACCTAATTGAATGGATGGTCTATACCCTAATTGAATGGTTTATACGTTATGAAATAAACTGATGTTTTTTTATTATTGTCTATATACCCATTCAAAAGGAGAAAACAAGGGGTTACTCACAAGTTTATTAATTTATCTATTTGACATCGACGCGATTAGTAAAAGAAGAGCTACGATGACTTTAATGTCAATTTGATAGCTCGATTCTGGACTCGGACGTATGTATTACTAGCTGCGCCCCTTGGTGTTACCCGGGGTTAATAATTTCCGTTCTCGTGGGAATATCGGGATCAAAAGTAGCCTATTTTTGAATCCAGGGTATTTTAATTAATTCCACCCAAATCAGTCCAGCTGTTTGAGCGTGAACGAGTAACAAACATTCACACACACAAACTTTTATCTTAATATTAGTGTGATGTTACCGTCCGGACGATCACTTGTGTCATCAAGGGTTCGCCCCGTCAGACTTGAATATTTTGCTGTGTTTTCATTTTGCAATATATCTACTAGGTATGCATTTTATATTGTAGGATGCAGAAGGGCAAAGACAGAGAGCTGTGGAAGAAAATGGAGGAGGCCTTTACCCAAACAGGGGTCCATATCTCAGAATAAACATCAAAACGTTAATCATACTAACCTTTTACTTATAAGTTAAAATACTAACCAAAACTAACAACATTTAAAATGTAATACTTTTCATAAGAGATATGGAATAAATGGCTTTATTATTAGTATGATTATTATTGTATGCAAGCTTATGTTAATATAGCCTACAAGTAATTACAGTAAAGGCAGGAATAAGAACGGTTTCTCGAAGTCATAAAAATGCAATCAAGTAACCATAAACATTACAAACACTTCGCATAGTGATGACGCAAAACACTACATTAACACATTACATGCCTGCTCATTAGTTGCGTTTTGCAATCTTTTATCTGATCGCTGCTTCCACAGGGATTTATAATGTTGAGAAAACTAGAGGTTGTATCGCTGGCAATATCTTTATCATATTGATGCAAAGCTGTTCGTATAATCCGATAATACAAAGTTTATTTTTTTGCTTCGGACTTTGATTTGTATAATTATTGGTATTTTGAGAAGCTTATATTTTAGTATGTTTTTAAATGTTAGATATTTTTTTATTAAAATAATAATGTTATTTGCTAGTTTTAATAGTGTTTCTTCATTATCTAAATCTTATGCATTTATAGAGAACTACGATAATTTTTCTTGACACCTTTCACACTGACCACAGTTTAAGATAATTTCTATAAAATCATATATTTTCCTTTCGTATCCAAATGATCCTTTCTTGTGACAAACTTCTGACTACTCCCTTAGACTAATTAATCTAAAAACTGCCTAAAGATCTGAAAATTCTATCAAACCTTGGGAATACAGTCGTGATAATATTTTATTTCATTTTCTAGTGATTTGTCCAAAATCTTTCAAGTTTCCCGGTTCCCAATTTGGAATTCCATCCAGAAGGTTCTTTTATCTCATCCTTGCAGCGTTCTATAAGTTGCACGCTTGGCTTGCGGCAACAATGCCGCGATATCCCTGAAGCCAGATGTTTTCGCTTTACCGAGTTTGAGTAAATACGGGGACCGGTGAGACCGCGGAAATTGAGGATCGGTAGACTGTTTTACTTTATGTTCCTCTATGAGAATCACTTCTACAAAATGTTCCAAATATATATTAGGATTGTAACTCTCACTCAATTTTATCATATTCCTTTCATCGAGCTTACATTTTGGACAAAATAACTAGGTAATATAATAAGTTATTGTCGTGATCTTAGTTCTTTGATCACTGCTGAACCATCCCGGAATTGGGATATGATTTTATAAGTGTAAGTGCCTCTTTCACGATCTTCAAGTAAGTTCCGAGTAGGAGTAATTGACATTATTGACATTTGGCGCATAGAACGAATGACGTTACTCGTTAAGTAACTAATCAACACTTTACTTGAGGATGGTGAACGAGGCCCTAAATAGTAAAAATTGTACTTACTCGTAAAGAGTATACTTTTGTTCTGCAACGAGTGACTAAAAATTTTAAGGTCTTGCATGTCGCAAGACACAAAAGCTTATAAGATTTGAGAATTCTGTCTTCATTCTTTTCCGTGGTCCCAACTCATACTTAGCCGGGCTGACGTAACTCGCGTACTGTTTTCAGAAGTGTCGTTAAGAAACTGCATTGTTTGTAAAAACTCGCGTGAATTTCCTCCGCTGTTTGCGAATGAGCTTTTAATTGTACTGGCAAAGTTTTTTGTGCTTATTTCGCAAAACCAACAGTGATGAGTTGTGGTCCTAAAGATTTCTTATTTCGTAATACATATAAGGTTGCTTGTACAGTCAGCGAAATGTATTACAATTTTTAAATATATTTTTGGAAGAACTTAAAGTTTTATGTGCACTTTCCAAGAAATAACTGAAGTTGAGGATTCAGCATAATTATTGACACATAGAAGTCTACTTCTTAATAATATTCGACATCGAAAATTATGTAAAAGAGGCCTCTTTGCAACTGTATAATAAGACCAATCAGTTTTGTAGTGCCTGTATCTTCGAATTATCTTGAACTCTTGCAATTTCATAGATTCAACTGGTGAAAGGCCGTTTTATGAGTAACATAATTTGTCTTTGCTGTAAGACTAGCATGAAGTAGAGGATAATTTGTCAGTTGGACAAAGATTAGGTACCGATAGTAAAGCATAAGGATTGAGACCACGACTTTTGATCCACAAACCCTCTGCCAATCTTAATCCAATCTAAGTTACAATGAAATCAGAACCGTTTGGAACCAAAGCAGTTATAACGTTTGGCCACTAAACAGTGTACAAAAACGCTTCTGAATTTAGCTGGTGCGGCAGCAGTTTACGTTTTAACTGCTGAGTATTCTGTGGTGGCAAACAAGTGACCAGCTTAGACGCGATTTTGTGAAGCGACATTAAATTGAGAGAGATCAATAATTATAAGCTAAAAGCTGTCCCGGCAAACTTCGTTATGCCCTTGAAATAAAACCTCAATCAAATCTATGCCAAACTACTTCTAGTTTGTGTCACATGACACAAATTAGAAATACCTAGTTGAGTTAGATGTAGCGAAGTCGCACTTGGTGGCAACCAAACTCTGTTTTCGTTATTCTTAACTATACAAAATTAAACTATTACAGAGGTATTAAAAAAAAGCTTATGATATAGGTTTTACAAACTGAACATTTCGTTTTTTTTTAATTCCTTTGTATAACGTAATAATAAAATAAAATTAGCGGCGGCACTAGTTTGACGCTTAAGCAATCCTATGTTCTGAAATCATTTTTTTACTTAGCAGTTCTAAAATTGTTCTTTATGTAGAGATTTTCTCGTGGCCCACGTCCTAGGTTTAGGAATTAGTAAATGTTACAGCAAATAGAATTCTAAGTGGTACTTGCGGAAAATAGCAGATACGTTCAAATCTGTTTGCAATGTTAATGCTAATTGCAGTATTGCCATTTTGGTAGGATAATCTTGTTTTAACAGTAACGTTTGTAGTAAGTTTATTTAGATAGGTACTTACAAACTTTTAGGGAGAAATACATGAATACAAACATGGTTAAGAACCTGAATTATTATTTCAGATAAAGCTGTTGAATGATGTTGATTAGTTTGTTCGTTTGGTGTTCGTTATTTATGTACTCGTATGAAGATCAACATGTTTGGGGTTATTGTAACGAGTTCTTGACAAACGTATTTTTTCGTTAGTGGTAGCAAAAATTTCAAAAACTAAAAAAGTTCTTATGAAAACCTTCGCGTTCGCGTTTCAAAAGTGATCTGAACATCAAGTCTCTTTTTTCACGATTTTCTCTCGAATTAGAACTCACGACCTTAGCGAACCGTAGCACCATTCAGCAACAGAAAGGTGTCAATCCATATAAAGAGTTCGAAGCAGTCGAAGCTCAGGCATTAGTCACGATCGGTATTATCATGTTAATTAGTTCCAAGTAGGCTCTTGCAGTGAAATGAACTGGAAACTCTATTGTCAAAGTTGGAAACTTTTGGAATGTCTCGTAATAGACTCGACCTAAGACAAAAGGACAATGAAGCTTGATATTGACAATGTTTAAAACTGGATGCCCACATTAATTCATAGTAATTTGATAATTTAGGAAGGCTTTAGCGAATTAGAATTTTTGAGAATCTAGGATGTCCTTGAATGATACTTAAACGCACTGATAATTCCAATACTGAATCCAATGTTTTTCATTTCATACTTTATGTTGCAAGTACGATTAAAATCAAGTCAAATAACGAAATTCTTAGCAACAAAACAATATCCTTAATTCGCTTTTTGGCATCATTACCCACAATGTAGTAATTAACATAAGTTGTAAATTTAAATATAGTTAACTAATTCCCACCATCAATTTCCCTGTTAATCATAAATGTAGCCAAATATTTGAAAGTAAATATATTTTCCGCTATTAAAAAGCAGTAGGTCCGATTGTAAAAATATGTCAAATTATACCATCACTATCTTCCATCTAAATTCCATTCGCTTTCTAAGAACTTATACCAAGAATAACTTGCGATTTAGTCCATTGATTAAACACAATAGGCTTTATCTTGATTGTATCGCCTGTCTTAGAATCAATTGCTATGATAAAGCCATTTTTAACTGTTACTTATTGATGTTGCAACAATATGGTCTTCGAATATGAATGGGTATAATTAAACCTGCGTTTTTAATGAATGATTTGATAAAACTACAAAGAAAAATGTTTGTTTTAATAAAAATGCATTCCACCTTGCAAACTCTGTTGCCTCATTATCGAAGATTTCTGATGAATAACCACACTATTAATTTGAAATAAATAAAATTCCGATCAAAACTTTTAGAATACCTACTGAAAATTTAGGTACTGCAAAAGCGATACTACTAGTGAGACTACATTTTATTGATTTAAAACATTCAATGCATTCTCTGCGTGGAACACTAAAAATCTATTTGCCTTTATCGCATTCAAATAAATATAAAACTCAAAGGGCAATGCTTCAATGCAAGTTCGCTAATTGCATTAAAACTCTAAAAATAGTTCTTTAAGAAATGCTGCGGCATTCACTTAAAAAGCTGGTTGCTACCGGCTGGAACCTAAACAAATAGGGAAATTATAAAGTTAACTAAAGAGTACTAATAAGTAAAGAGCCTGTGAGTTGTCTATAATCATTTCTGTTGTTTTTTATAACATAATTAGTATTTCCTAGGACAGTCCTTTTTTAATGTCAATGTGAATGTAATTGGTTTAGCAATATGAACGCTGAGAAATTTACAGAAACTAAACTACTACATATTTACATAACTGTACAAAATACAATTAGAACCAGTTGACCACCTAAGGATCGTTACAAACGATCTTTAGGTAGCTCAACTGATCCAAACCACTGTCAGACGGAAGCGTGCCCAAGCCACTGGCAGCATTACCGCGCTGAATTAATATTATTGTATGTATGGTAACAAGAATCGACAAAATAAAAAAGAGCTTCCTCATGTCCTATTTTTCACATTTAAGTAACGTTTAGTTGAAGAGCAATAGCAGTTTAGCTTGGTACTTCCTGCCCTTACATTTCATAAAACTAATCTTTTTCATTAGCCAAAAAAAAGTTATCCAAATATTTCGTTAGATTTTTACCACCAGCTGTCGGTTTTATGTGCAACTCGTGAGAGATGAGTGTGCCCTTTTGCCATTGGCAATTAGAGACCATTAAAGTACAGATCTAATCTTAGAGACTGTGCGTACGTTTTACTATTTATCGCCTTTCAATTGATAAAAAGAAAGTAAAAATAAAAGTTGAATAAGTTTAGATAACCTGCTGATGGTTTGCTATGCAAGAGCACTGAACTGAAGAGTACTCTAAATTCTTCGCTTTTAAATACAATTTTATTATTAATTTCTTTTACTTAAAAAACTTTCAGAAATTTTATGATTACTTACGTCAGTACCTACTCCCAAGATACGGTAAACAAATTCTTTCAATGAATAAATAAGTTATAAAATAATTGAAAAGACGATGTGAACAGTACTTCACATGACATGTATCTTGCAGCAAGTCAGTACTAAATCTGCCGTTTTCAAAGTAAACATGCTAATTTTGTACATTTCAACAGACAATTTGACTTGATAAACAGGCATTTACAACCAAATACAAATAAAAGCGGGTTAAGATAAATCTGTGTCAGCTGCGCAAACGCATAATACAGGGTGCAAACTGACTGCTACCAAAAACATAAATTATATACATTTTCTTTACCAGTTATGTTCTTTTTCAGGAATGGATTTAGATCCAATGTTTTATTAATGACAGATTCTTATCTCATCATCTAAACTTTTAACTGTCTACAAAAAAGGGGTGCTATACTATGTAATGTGTATCTTTGTATTTGTATATCTGTCTTAGCAAAGTAGCTCCTGAACAAATGAACCGATAGTGATATTTTTTGTTCAAAATGTATCTTCATCCAGATTGTTCTTAGATATGTTTAAAGAAAATCTTTTTTCTAGTTGATGATTGGGCATATATCGGTGGTTTTTCATAAAAGAAAATTAATAGTAATACTATACCAAAGATTATTTAGACCTTACATAACAAATCAAAACATTTGACAACCTATACTTATAGCATCGTAAATAGAGTCAACTAAGCTTTGGAGACTGCACTGATGTGGTAATGTGTTTTCAATTTAATAGTGTGTATTTTACTGAGAACTTAATGTCCTCTCGCTTTCAGATGACAGAAGGGATTGCTCAACCAATCCACCAACTGTTCGACATTTTCAATACGTTAAATTGTATTAATAGTGCATTTGTAAGGCACTAAAATGGGCTAGTTCATATGAGCAGTTAGTCAAGTATATTATGATTGCTGGTCGTTGAAAGGGCTTAGTACTCTGTAGTCTGTACTATTAAATAAATATCTCTGGACATTTTTACACGGCGTCATCCAGTCCCAAGCTTAGAAAATTAATGTTTATGTTATAGTAACCAGATGACTGATATACTACATATATAGATACATTTTTTTGTATATACATAACATTATTATAGATAAACACGCGTTTTCTTAATATTTGAGTTTTAATATTATGTTGTATCACTTGCAAATTGACTGACCCCTTAGAAATTTTTGCTATCAATATTCTATAGGCTTGCAATCTCACACATAATATGAGATCTTCTAAATAATATTTAAAGATCTTTCACACTTTTTGAATACAGTTGTTATCCCCTTTCGTCTTTTTTCTAATTGTTGCGACTTATTGAAAAAGACCCGCTTAACTAACAATATCACGTTCGTTTAGCAGAACATGGTGAAGGTATGTAATTCACTGAATTAGCAATAAATAATTACATTACGAGATTATGCAAACAGGTATTATCACGAAATTAACTTTTAAATAACCGTTTGCATAATATGTTTTTTATTGTGTCCATCGCGAAAGTAGAGACAATAATTTAAAACTTCTTAGCAGAATAGAATTAATGATATAGTACAAGTGAGATAGTATTACTTGGAATTCTGAGATGCATAAACCAGAGAAACATGAGTCAAAAGATATAAAACATCCAGAACTATTTACGGAAAACTTTCATCTCTGACTCCACTGCTCTATTATAATTCTTATTAGATTTATTACTTCGTGACTCAAAAGTGATTCATACAGCAGTTTTAGTTGACAGGAGTCATATTATTTTACTTTGATTTATATCAATATTATATTTACCTAACGAGGCAGGTCCTTAAAAGGATGTATCTCGTATATTTTACAAATTTAATGCATTAAACTGACCATAAAGCTCGGAAATGCAGCGAGCAGTTTGGATATGTTTCCCCAGTAGCTAATAAACCTATACCAAATTTAGCATAAGATAACATTTTAAACTATCATGGTTTTGAACATTATAAACACTTAAAACGGGATATTTACCGTGATTCGTGGATTTATGAGTTTACCAAAATTACAAATAAAACACGCACGGGTTGAAAAACCAATAATTTTAGATTAAGATTTTAAATAGCACTTATACGGGATCGGAACTGCACCATCGTTTTACATGACTTTCAATCTTAGCTTAGTCGATAAGTAGCATTATTCAATATACAACATTACAAATTATGTCTTGATACATAGGTACCTACCTAATTATACTTAACCTGACTGTTTAATTAAACAAACAAATACCCGTTCCTTTTTATGCAGTTTCCCCCCGCGCCCCTCAGCCACGGAGAGGGCATCGGCACTTGGCCGTTGACACTCAATCAATTCACATCATACATAACTACCTTAGAATTAACCTATTTGTAACTGTACTTACCTAAAACAGCATATTTATTAAATATATTTTATACATTGTTGGAGAGGAGTTTTCATTACAAGAACAGAAGCCCCAATCCCCCAACACTGACTTTTATTTGCTAATACATAAAATCATGTTTCTTCTCCATAGGGGTAGGCAGAGCTTTGCTTGATGCATCTCTATTTTGTCAGGATACTATCAAACCTCTTTCACCTAATTCACTCTCATCACATACTTCATATAAGCTCGCCGGTTATTTAATTTGATACGTTTCGTTAATTAGTCGTACTGCAATTATAGCCAATTTTCCATCAAAGACAGCTGATGATCCTCCAGGCTATTGTCACTACGTGACAGGCCGTGCCTAATGGACTGTCACGTGCACACACCATTGTTATGCCGTATAATAGCGACACATGAAATTACCTGTCTTTCGTGACAACTCTGTTCATAAATTACGTGTAAACAATAGCGGGATGTGCGATGAAATGTTTTCGTGAATTTAAGGGTTAATTTTATCATAGATTTTATACTTACTTAATTCAAATAATCAATTAAATTTTATGAGGCCTATTGACTATTTTCATGACCTTAAATGTGTTATACCTGGTCAAATCATTATAAAAAACTTTTTTATTTTATTGAATGTTTATGACATTTGTGTAAATCACGCATTCGTTTAATAAATCGATTTGCAAAAATATATAAATTATCATCATAATTTACGGCCATGTCTACCCACTGTTGGGTATATAAGCCTCCTCTTTATACACCGATTCCCGAGCACATTCGTCTGACATTCAACCGTCGAGCGGGTCTTGGCCATTGAGCGTCCCAAAGCCACCATATATCGCCTTTGTCCATCTTCTCTCGTTCCTTCTAGCCACATTCAATCATCGTTTGGTCTGTTTCATGACGGTTGAACATCTTGGAGCCACCATTAATTTACCACTTTTGTCCCTCTTCACCAAACTAAATAGTACTAGAAAACAACTAGTACCAGATCAAAAATAAATATCCTCTATCGTTTTCTTCTACCCGGTGCAGAAAACAGCTCCGAAGTTCCCATACACACTATTCTTTAAGCTATACCCTATGGCAAAGTTCAAGATGTGACACTGATTTGTTCCCGCCCGACCTGAGATGCTCATAGATTCAACTCGAGTGCGGGAATTCCCCTTTTACTCGTGTAAGTCCATAGTGCAACACATGAATCACACTTCAGTTGCGGCGATGAATCAAAGTCGTTGAAGCTAATGGAGCGAGTATTGTTCATGTTTTGTGATCTTGAAATTTGTATTGACTTTGATGTGACGCTTAAATTGCGATTTGGGCGGGAGAATTCTGAGTCTGTAGTGTAGTTATGTTATAATCATGCATTTCGTATCAAATCCATTTCTATCATTGATTATACTTGGGTTTGGACAATTCTGACTTATCGTTTACAAATTTAATGTTTTCCGTTAACTTTATTGATAAGTTTTATGGTTGCTGAACCAAATTAAGCTTTGTGTTGAATTGTAAAGTAAGTAATTTATTGCATTTTAAGTTAATTTTGTAAAGTCAATTTCTGAGTGGGTCAGATTCTTAATTGTTCTATTATTTATTCTGTGGTAGAGATAGTTAGTCTCACGTCGGACTGATAAAAGATTAAATAAGGCAGAATTGTAGGTACAGGCAAAATAAATTTCGTAGTGTACATTTCGGCCCGTGGGCTGAGTGAGGTGCGGGCTGGGTTGACAACTATATCACGAAATCACAGATCTAAAAAAAAGAAAAAACAGATAAGTTCCTATAACAGATAACTTTAATAAAATCAGCATCTAACATGGACATATTCCACATTTTCCGTGATTTATTCCCATGTGTTTAAAATAACAAATATCAATCTGTGCTATATTTAGAAGGATAACATTTTCCGAACAATAGCATGACATAGAAGCGTACACTCCCGAGGTGCATTGACTAAGCCTGTTTACATTGTTTTACGTTTACCGGGAAATTGTAGAGTAACATGGACAGCACTACAAAGGAACGTTCTTCGGAAACATGAATTTGCATGAATTTATTTCGACGGGGAGAAATTCGTAAATTACCTTCTGTAATATGCGGAAGATCAAAATGCACATTCTAGAGAGTATTGTGTGAAATTTTTGGGCGTAGTTCAATCCGGATGTATGCTTATGTGAAAGAAAGTTAGTAATATTGTTAAAAAGCTATTACCAGCTATAATGGTCTACTCAGAATACTAGCTGTGTCCTCAAGTGGTTACTTGAGTAGGTTTACTTACGGCCAGTCTCAATAACCTATCTATCTTGGATTTGCTTACCGTGGGTAATGATAGTTTCAGAGCAATAATCAAAATCACAATTTAGTTGGTCGTAAACAAATCTACAGTCTGAGTATCAGTTCATTTAAAACCTAGAATTTAGAACTTACTTGCTTTGCAACAAGAACTGAGAGACACATAAATAGGTCGTGCACAACAATAGATTAATTTAGAATGAGCTACAAGCACGTTCAGGACATTACAACGAGTGTGAACTGACTGCAATTACTTTGTACTTCTGTACACTTTGATTCAAGAGACGTATTGGCCGAGTGGTCGACTCGACTTTCGCTTAGAAGGTTGTAGGTTCTAGAATCCTAGCAGTAAATGAAATTTTTCTTTTGTAAAATTTAAACAGGCCCTAAACAGAGGAAGAAAACACCGTGAGGAAACATCGTGGGTCAGTGGATAGGCCCGATTCTTTCGGAGAATGAAACCTTTGTTAAAGTATGGTCACGCAAAGTAACAGTGTAAAACGAAAATTTTACGTGAGGGATTTTCCGTTGTGTTTTTATAAACTTAGTAATAACACTATCGCTTAGAAGCGAACTTTTCCAAACATCTTTTGAATGGCTAAATCATCTAGTAAAGATATAAAGGCCTAAGTTTATACACTTTGAGTTTGCTCTGCGAGATGCAAATTAATACCACGACAAAACATGATACTCACACTGGCATAAAATCGATTTATTAGAGAATTCCTACAAGCCCCTATTTCTCGCTAGTCCTAATTAAAACCTCTGATTTCATGAGACAGCTTTGATGTTTGTTCATTGTAAATCAGTCACCCTACGATTTTACTGAGAAGCCTTGTGACCTGTTTCGATATTCAAAATACTGTTTGTATTTTCTACGAACTGTTGGAAATTTAGTCACGCGTATAAATAATAAACAAATAATTAGCCTCCGTTGCCACATGTAACTCATGGTTTTTGCAAATACGATGTTTCAAAGGTTACTATGGCGTCTTACGTGTTACTTTTATAAGGTACGGAAATAAATTAAACTATGTACGTACATACATTATTATTACTATTACTACCAGCCCATATTGTACCATTGTTGGGTAAAGGCCTACCCCCACCTTCGCCAGTCACGCCGATCCAGCCATATTGTTATATTTTCCAATCGCTTTAGAATAGAAACGAAAAAAAATGTAATATAGGAATTGACATTCGATGATGAAAATTCGAGCGATCAGAAATGTCAAATCAAAGGTAAAGCTATGATAGAAAGAGAATAGATACGAAACTATTGTCACCTGTCTACGCGCCCAGTGCCTTCGTCTGCCAGTCTCTCTCAAAGGCGTCTAGTTAGTCCCGCCATCTCATACATAATTATGTTAATATTTAATCATGGAGCATCATGTACAGCAGTCGTATCATCGAACATAAATCTTAGTTGCGCATCAGACTCAATGAAAAATGAGTTGGCGCGAACAAGCATCGCTTGTTGATTGGCAAAACAAGCAAAATCTTAATCAGTAAAGATCAAACGTTAAGTCACTTGCAGACAGGTTTATGTTATTTTTTTGCAAGATAAATGGTTAGAATTTGGTATTTTTTTCCAGTTTTTAAAAAACATCTGGATAGTCGTTATTGTTAGTCACAGTGTTAATGAGGCAAAAGAGGTGTGTCAGGATCGTAGAAAGTGGAAATCCGTGGTCTCTGCCTACCCCTTTGTAGGCACTTTCTACGATCAAACGAAAGACAGTGCATCAAACATACAACAAGTTCATGAAAACATACAACATTAATCTTATATATAGTTGTATGTTTTCATGAAATTAACGTACAAGATGCACTGTCATTAACAAGTTTTTTAATTATATGAGACTATTGTAATTATAGTTATTAAATTGGTGGACATTTCACCACACGTTATCTATTGTTATGAGAAAATTTGTGGAATTAAATGTGTCGAATAATGTTATAATGACGTCCCCCGTACTTGTTTATGACATCTTCCAAAGATCTTATATCCCTTACCTGTACCTGTGTTTTAAAATCCGGACGATTGCAGTTTTTTGTTGTTGTGGTACAACCACGTGATATAAATGTTTTATATCATATTAAGGTTTTTTTTAGTGTTGATCTGAAACTCAGTTAAAAATCTTCCTAATTTCCGAATTAAATATAAAAGTTCAATAGCCGACATAAGGCTCGCTAACGTTAGAAATTGATACAGAAAAAAATCACAGCCAAAAGACACCCGACACCATCTCACGATCGAATCGAATCTGCTCATTTAAAGAGTGCTCTGTGTGAAGTGGTCAGACAAATTAAAGTCAGCTGTGAACTGTTGATTGGCGAGCGCACATTTAGATTTACGGGGTGGATGCACTTTCTTGTGTTGATTTGAAATGTGGTATGTGAATAGCTCGAGAAAGCACGTTAATTAATCCTATTCATCTGAATGATTAGATAGAAGCTAACCCGCGCCTGCATTTATAGGGCAGGTATTATTTAAGTTACTTAAAATTAACAGGACTACCTACAGTTAGTGAAAATATTACATTTATTTTTTAATTTTCTTTCCTAAAATTTTGAAGATAACATTGACCATTTGATTCCTTACGGATTCCCAAACATCGATCATACTCTTTAAAATTAGTTTTTTTTTCCTATTCTTAAGTTTTTTCTGTAATATAATAATTATTATGTTCAGCATAATGCAAATAAATCCAGATGTCGGCGGTTCCCAAAACAAAACGTAAATTAAACGCTGTATGAGTAATATCGCAGAATAGTTACATAGCATAGATGAAGTAAGGGAATGATTATCTGGATTCATAATCAAATATAAAATCACCATCCAAGTCACGTTTTCTATCATAGCGTTTAGCTACAATATTGTGATAGCGTTCAAATAGCTTACTTCATAAACAGGCTCGGTTCTCCATCACTAATCTGAATACCAAGCGATTTACCTAAAAAAAGGTAATTTTATTTAGTTGTGCCACCCGCGGCCCAGAAGGTTCTTCGTAATTTCTATTTGGAAGTCGAGAATTCTTTGGATTTGCGGTAATGTGATTGCTTTAGTTGCTTTCTGCTGGTAACGTTTAGAATACTAATTTCTGCAATAATGTGTGCAATGTGTATTAGAAACACCCTCTTAATTAACTTTATAGGGTCTTGAATACCTCAATGTTACCTTTGGAATACAGCTGTTAATTTCATTTATTTCTATTTAAACTTAATCAATTACAAATTCATTTATTCATTCGGACCTCTAGGATATCATTAAGGTGCCTCTATGCGCGAAACTAGCGCCGCTGCCGATTTTATTTTATTATTACGCTTGTACAGTAAAAATACTACATTTGGTCTGAATACAAAACAATATCAGTCTGAAATCGTAAGATACATTTTTTTGACATTTTGAACCGAATACAAAACAGTGTAACTTTGAACGTTATAGAATTCAGTTAAATGCCACCCAAAGGCACTATTGGAATGCGCTCCTAAAACAATTACAAAGTGCCACAACCACAGGAACAATAGGTGTGAGTTAGAATAAAAATATACAAGTTAGAACGTAATACGATGAACAATAATAATTGAACTATACATTTTCTATTTATATTTATTTTACTAGTTCAAATTATCACGCGGACGGAAGCTTGTATAGTTATAATTCAAACCCTTAAGGTGGCCCTTCCCGGTGCGTCTATCATCGACGCGGGCATAGCTGAAAAGCTTGTTGTTTCATCCAGCGCAATGCTAGAAAAAGAAGTAAAGCGAAAAAAGAGAGATAGCGCCTCAGCGCTCGGCATTCAGTAGGTACTTTCGCCGCTCACTCGCTCACTCGAAAAATAGTGTGCGGAAATTTCATAAAAAGTGTTCCAGGAAATACGTGTTTTTCAGTAAGCCTTACAAGTCTGTAAAATAAATATTAGTCATTTAAAATCTCCATAAGATTTGTAAGGTTTCTATGACAATATTTTCTTTACTTTTACAATTTATGAGTACATTATGAACGGCCAAAGTTCAGGTAAAATTTATGCTAAAAGCAGGTTTTTGGAAGCTTATACTGAATTTGTTACTCAAAATTTTGATTTTTAGTTTCGATAGAAACCTAGATATAGTGCACAAGATACCTATTAGTCCAAGAGTTTAAAAGAAAGATCTGTTACAACGGCATAATCACGTAGGAGCGTTTGTATGAAAAGTGAGCCGGGTTGACCGCTCTTAATAAATTCTTGCGGAAGGAAAGATTTTATAAAAAATATGTGTATTCAGACAGCTTTTGCCCACTAAACTTGTAAAGTAATTGCAACAATAAACGTTGATTTGTTAACCATTATAATATAAATTTAAATGCAGAATTATTTGAATACAAAAAATTTATTGTACATACTTGTAACATACTTTTGGAGGCTAACTTACAAGGTTTTTCTCAGCTGAATTTAATTTAAAAATTACTTCGTACACTCCATGGCTTGGTCAGCATTCTCTAAGCTCCAAAAAGACCGCGATGGTAATTATATTACTTCGGCACCCAAATAAAGCGCCCGATTTGTATTCAAAAGTTCAAAGTATTTTGTAAGCAAAGCGTCAACTAAGAAATCAAGACAAGGCAAGGTTCTCAAACAATAGTCACCGTACAGAATAAGTAATAGGACTCTGTTCAAAAATATCACTCTTGGAACTTTGCACTTTTGGAAATAAAGTGTTGCAAGTTTTTGTTTATTAGTGCCTTTTTTAACTACGGACAAAATAGTGGTGTTATAAGTTTGACCGCTATGTGTGATCTGGCTGTCTGTCTGTCTGTGGCACTGTACTTAGGCTCTTAAACAAGTAGGCTGATTTTAATGCAGTTTTTTTTAATTTAAAAGCAGGTTTTTAATTAAAAGTTGGGGATTAAAAAACATATATTAATATTAGTAAGTAGGTATTCATTTTACATTCGGGGGTAAGTATTAAATTATTTAATTGGATTAAAAATCTATCTTTAAAGTAAGCCACAGTCATACATACATTTCACAAATATTATGTAATACGAGTATCTTTACCAATAAATAAAAAAACAATGAAGGTACTACAAACTGTCTTAGTTAGTAATAAAATCTTCGAACCGCACTATAAAGTGTCTTATGTCCATACAATAAAGCTTATTTTATATTTCAAGTTGGTTTAAAGTGAGTCTACCCAGCACCCAGCCCTTCACTCGACTGGAGCAGAAATATTTTTCAGCATTTGTATGCAAGAACAGTACGCATAAAAATGAGTTGTTATTACAAAACATTGCTTCAACAAAGTCACGGACTGGTATAGCTATTGAACTTGAGTGTAAATATATTCGACTACCTAACGATCGTCACACGTTTTTTAAGTCAGGTTTTTTTTAAAGGCTCTTCTCACTCGTCCGCGGATCGCGCGCGAAGCCGTAAACTATCTGCGAACAGGGCGCGTAGACAAGTGACAAATGTTTCGTATCTATTCTCTTTCTATCATCGCTACACCTTTGATTTGACATTTCTGATCGCTCGAGTTTTCGTCATCGAATGTCAATTCCTATACTTACATTTTTTTTCTAATCGAAAGCGATTGTCGAAATGTAACATGCCTAGGGCAGCAGTAGGGTTACCGGCGGTTTTTGTGTAGTATAGTAATCTATCCTCGCTCACGTATCAAGAATTCTAAACGTATTGAATTTTAGTTTATGAAAGTTACCGGGGGAGGCACTGCACTGGATTTTCATACATTTGTGATACTTTGACTCGGTATAGAGGACAGTATCTAGCCATTCGCAGCTACGCGCGCGATCTAACAATATTGTCAAAATTTCTTGAGTGCTTCTTGATTCTTGAGTAGTCAAAGAATTTGTACGTTCTAAAGTACAAAGTCTTTGGGAGTAGTGACAGCTTCGTGTAACATTCTTGAAATACATTTATGTGGATTCCGTTGGTATAAATGATAATCAAAACCCATGTTACAAAAAAGAAACATTGTTCACCGTTTTAAAAAACACTAAAAGCGATGTCCCGGAAAAAAGCGCCATTTACGAAATATTTCAATCAACGCGCCGGCAATTTCACTGCATTTACGTGCAAATTATAAAGCTCATTGGGATCGTAATGAAAAATTGCAAGCAAAAATTCATTTTATCTTCGTGAATTATTTGTTCCAACGGGCTATTTATTTATGTTCTTTTCGGATTTATCGAACATTTTACAAGCATGGAGTGTGAAGATTTTTCTGATTAAGTTTTTACGTGTATGATATTTATTTGGTTATAAAAAGTATTGGATTCTCTTGATCTGTTTTTAAGGGCTTTGTTAGAAGTTTAAGTAATATTTAAAATCTCCAAATATTCTAAGATTGATTTTACTTACACGTGATTAAATGTTCATATTTTAATATTTACTGATTGTTGGCTTTCTTGACGAATTTTTGAAATATTATTACCCTCATATAAGTATATAACATAACTTTATGCCCAATACAGTTTTTATTATTATTTTAGCCTAAACCGTCCCACTGGTAGGGCAGGCTCCTTTCATCTTCCTTCCTTCATTCATCTCTTTGTCAGACATATTTTAAAGATATCTCGAGGAGAAGATTAGGCACGTTCAAAAACATTAACAAACTTTATAGAACCTATTTCTTTAAATTGTTTCAGTCGACACATTTGTACCAACTTAAGAAACGTAGGTTCCTATCGCTCCACAGGGAAGGAGGGGTGACATTTCCCTTTTTGTGGAGTCAGAAATGTCGTTTTAATAATTCATGAACGTGCCGATGTGTATTTGTGGTTAAAAGGAAGAGTGTTTTCTTGTTTTATGGATTTACTAAGGAGGTTTATGATAGGCTGAGACACGAAGAAAATACATTGAAAAATTCACCAACAATCTACATAAAGTTATGTTTATGATTTCTTTTTTTAAATATATCATGCGTTCGTTCGTTCGTATGAGCAAGTGGCCAACTCTAAAATATATTATATAATTTTTCTTGACTATGTTTTTTTTTAAAGTAAGCTGAATCTACCTCAACAGTTTCTTAGGCATTACATCGCCTCCTTAGGCATTGCATTGCCTTCTGCCTGACGTTATATAAATCTTTTAGACTTGATGTAAAATTCTAAGTTTGAAATAAATTTTCTGTTAGACGAAATACTCAAATTTTTAGAAGTATTAATTTATACGCTTGTTGTGGTAATACTAATATTAAATCCTAAGTTTTAAATAAATTATGTTAGACCAAATACTCAAATCATTAGTAAAGTCAGTATTTATTAGTTTGTTTGTAATATTTAATGCAGTAACTCTAGATCTTTAATAACTCACAGCACAGATCTCAAATGAAGTCATAAATTCAGGCAAAAGAGGTTTAAATCTACTTTATAAGGCGCCGCAAGTCAAACGAATCAAAGTGTCTTTCATAAATTTATCAAAATCGAATTAAGCTTCAACATTTAATTCAATGTTTACAAGAAAAATTGAATCCGTAATGAGCTCTATTCATTTGCCCGTTACGGCTATTTTGTAAACAAGCAAATATAAATTCAATTGACAGGAATATAAAGTTCCAAATAAGGTGTGAATGATTCATTTATTTATCAATACTACTTGTACGCAAATCAGGTTGCTTTAGTAACTATAATTAGGTACGTAATATTGTTATGTACAGTCAACGAATATTTTTTAATTTGCTTTGGTATACTAGTGGTATGAATAGTACAAATAATATAAATATCATTCATAATTCCATTATTTTTTTAATACTACATAACACCTTTTAACCAGCAATAAGTAAGTAAGTAAGATCGTATGAGCAAGTGGCCAACTCTGGAGACCTAGTTTTTAGGCCGCCTAAAGGCCTCCGTCATGGCTTTACGACTTTCAAAGCTTACTTACCAGCAATAACTTATGTATCAGTATTTTATAGTGCATAACGTTGAAATCGTATTAAGTGGAAAATTGTGGTACCTGTCCCCTGATTGTGTACACTTGTCTCAGATTGTATCCAAGTTGAATCAAAGCAAAAATCACAGAAAATCGCGAAAACGAAAGCGTTAAATCTGACAGTTATTTTAGCGACTAAGATTTTTGCTTTGATACAACTTGGATACAATTCGAGACAAGTATACACAATCCAGGGGCTGGACTATGGGTTTTTTGTATGTACCTATTTCCATACGTGCCATAAGTGGCATAGGTATTCTTAAATACTGAGTATGTATACTTAGGCACGTTTAAAGTTTCTCCCAGTATTTATAGGAGAGAGCATATACAATTTGTGCTTTTATGTCAGAAGTACACCATAAACTACCACAAACAATAGCAGACATTATTAAAAGCAGCTGTGGACCTAAATGTCACGTAGGAATGCTAATAGCTTCTGCAAAATGTAGGCATATTTCATAGTTATGTCACTACCTTCTACACTACAAAGTTCCATGGACTATAATTTATTTGTTTATTTTATTTTAAGCCTGTTGTGTCCCACTGCAGGCCTCCCTTCTCTTTTTCCTTTTCAAAAGCGTCCAGCACGTCTCGCCATCTCTGCCTGGACCTTCCACGTGGCAGTTGTCTGTCCGGGACTCAGTCTGTTGCAGTTTTTGCCCACTTTATGGACTATTAAGTTTGAAATAAATATTAACCCAAAAAAACATAGGTACCGTAACCAGTTGTTGTCTTTCTTGGATCTCAATTCGATGAATAAAAAAATGAAAAGAAATATTATCACGACTGTATCCCAGGGAGCGGTGGACATTTCCTTTAGATCCTTGTTGTAGATGTCTAAGGGGGTAGTCGGTAGGGCCTAAAAACTCCGTCTTCAGAGCTGGCCACTTGCCCATACAAACGATGAAGTAGTGAGAGCTCTCTTCTCACGTTTGGCCACTTGTTTGTGTCTTTCTTCCCCGTGGTTGTGGGAAGGTTAAGTTACAACGTAACGTAATATTATTCTACGCTCTACCACTAGAGCTATCGGGCAAGGGTAAGGCAAGGTTTTTCTTAGATATTTAGTGACTTCAAAATCAATAAGGAACTAATGTCACGTCACGCCTAGGTAGGAAGTTCAAAGTTTTCAAACAAAACTAAATGGCAAGAAAGTGATTTTACTTAGACGTGACGTCATGCGCTCTGATTACTGTTTAACGTAACATGGCGGAATGCTGAATTTCCAATTCTATTTTATCAAAATAAATATTAATCTTGCTCTTATTATCAAAATAAATACGCTTTTCAGAATCCATTAATCGTATTTAATTAGATAAATAATTCTTGACTACTGTCATCATGAATATTCCTTCCCTGGCTCTGGGTACTATCAATTAATAAACTTTTGGCACAGACTGTACAAGTCTGGCTTTAACAGCACCTATGTACGGTTACTCGATCTGCAGGCGTCTTAACAAACGTCAATCAATCGTTAGTAATTGGCAATGTTAGGCTTTACCTGCTAACTGAACAAGATGGATTTCCAATTACAAGTAACATACTGTAACAACAGGTATTACACGCTCATGTTTTTGCCATATTTGTAATTGTTGAGTCATAACAAGAATGAAATATGATCACCACTGTATAACCAAGGCGCGAAAGACGTTATTTCATAGAGTTTTCTAAGGAATTGGAAAATATTTAGTACAGTCGGGAATACAGTAATTTTTTCAGTCACAGTTTTGTACATGACTGTATTTTTATAGGAATCTTTCGCTATTTATCACATTTCGACAATACGTTTCAATGTAATCCTTTAGGTTCTACTTAATAATTTTTGTATTTTTAGTGGTCAAATATTTATATTTACCCATTTTACCCAATAACTATCAACATATTTGCATAGAAAACATTTGCAAAGCAATGTAATGCGAATGTAGTGACTGTCTGGCGATGCAGTCGTGTGCAGAATTTTTATTTCATATGCGAAAAGTTGGACTGCATCGGAGGAGTTTTTTTCAGGGCAATGACTCGGAAGGCTGGATGCTCGGAGGAATACGTACTTTATTCCTAAGAAATTACTGTATTCTTAGTAAATTGTATAACTAAGTAACTGTATTCGTAGTTCTTGGTAAACTCCCGATCCTTTTCATGTCCCTGGGCCAAACAAGCGTATTTTTTTGAGTTGTGAGTCGTATAAAATGAGTCGCGGAATTTACGCTGCTTTTTATGCATTACAACTCAAGTGTTTTAATTTTACTGGTCATTGTAGTTATCGTTTATATACCTAGCGACTATTTTTCTATGGATGGTTAAAAATAATAGACGAAATCAGAAAGGGGGTAAGCAGCGAACAGACCATTTTGTCTCTGTACGAATTATAAAAAAATATCTCCTTGAACTTTAACTGAAAGTTATATCGTACGAGGACGAATTATGTTTAGTTCGTAACTGGTTACGAAGCTCCGGTTTCGTAGACGGCCGAAGCGAAACATTCTCACAATCGAATAAAATTAACTCATTGGAATCTTATAATACGTATAATGAAGAATAAAAAATACCACTTATTCTTCATTATGCACCTGTCAAAACTTAACGAAAATTAAGGTCATAATCGACAAAGGTAACGCCATAATGGTCGTTACGGTCAATAAATAACGAAATACAATGATAGTGATGACTTTAATACTGAACTTTGACCTAACGGCTATAAAAAGGGTTTGATGTGGGTGAAAGGTACATGTTATTAATGTGTAGTAATAAATCGTAAATTTCCTGCTATTCTAATAATAAATATGAAAGTTTGTTATGTGTTACTCAATTACATCAAAGTGACTAAACAGATTTGAATGAAGCTTGAAAAACATTAAATGAGGTTCAGGTTAGCTTTAGGTTTAGGCTATAAAAAATTTTTTCATTTATTTTTTCTGATTTTTACCACAATAGGTATTCATCAAAACTACTAATCAATAATGATATTCTAAATAGGTAAAGTTTATATTTATAAATACATGTACACGGGATTTTATCGCGTTATTTACCTTATTTCTTTTCTTCCCGACGTTTCGGCTATGTTGCAATAGCCATGGTCGCGGGTGGACTGGAGTATGCTTCAATTTGAGTTTCGTTGTGTAGCGGGTGGGTAGTTTTGTATCACTGGTAAAACTACCCTCACAGATCTTCAGAATTCGGATCGGCTGCATTTACACCGCAACACACCACACTAACAGTATCTTCACACCGAGAAGTCATATTACGACGTGCATTGCATCTACTAATCACAGGATTCCAAGATGATGGGAGCCTAAAACCATCCTCACGATTGAAATTCGGATACTTCTTGATTTCAATTGCCTCACGAATCAATTATACAAATTAAATTAGGTCAATTATACAGGAACATAGGGACTTATTCGCAGATGATGAGTTTGAACGCCTTCATAAGCCTACAATTGTGCAGCCGCCGAAACTGTATGGCTTACCGAAAGTACATAAGACAGGTGTACCCCTACGACCAATAGTAAGTCAAATTGACTCACCGACTTACACGCTGGCTAAACATGTTGCTGCGGTTCTACAGCCGTTCGTAGGGAAAACATCATCATTTGTTAAAGATTCTCGCCATTTCATTGACATTATCAAGGGCATAAAAATGGAGCTTGGTGACATTCTGGTGAGTTTTGATGTGGAATCCCTATTCACCAATGTTCCAATAACAGAGTGCATTGAAGTGGTAAAAGAGAAGTTAAGTTATTTTGAACTTCCGGAACAATATATCGTTATACTTAAGAATTGTTTAGATGGTAACTATTTCTTATACCAGGGACAACACTACCTCCAGATTGACGGAGTGGCTATGGGAAGCCCAGTTGCGCCGGTTTTAGCCAATATCTGGATGGAACATTTTGAAAGTCTTTTAGATTTAGCTTCCTATGGTGTAAGGATTTGGAAACGATATGTTGATGATGTATTCTGTATATTGAAGGGTGGTGCACATGAAATTGAGCGTTTGACTACATATTTAAACTCAGTCCATCCTAAAATTCAGTTTACTCACGAAAGGGAGGAAGGAAGAACTTTGGCTTTTCTTGATGTTAAGGTAATGGTGAAGACTGATGGTTCCTTGGCACACTCAGTCTATAGAAAACCAACACATACAGACCGGTATCTACACGCTACATCTCATCATCATCCTCGTCATTTACAATCTGTTGTTTCTTCTTTAACTAGCAGAGCCTATGATCTATGTGACCCTGAGCATTTAGAGGAAGAACTGGGGCATGTTCAGGAGGTACTTAAACGTAATGGTTATGTAGGTTTAAGAAAGAGACAGCCAATATGTACGAGAAGAGATAAATTACCTGATGTAAGCAGACAACCTACGTATCTGCCATATGTGAAGGGAGTAACCGATAAAATTGGTAATGTTTTGAACAAGTTTTCCATTAAAACCATTTTTACTCCTCTAACGAAGGTGGCTAAGTTGTTGAGATCGCCGAAGGATGTCATACCGCTACAAGTACCTGGCGTGTACAAAGTAGACTGTAGCTGTGGTCGCTCATATATTGGCCAAACTAAGCGTACTGTAGCCGAACGAATAAAGGAGCACATTGCAGCAGTTAAGAACCGCCAGGTACATAAATCAGCGATAGCGGAGCACCTAGTGGATTCCGGGCCCAATCACTGGATTGAACTTCACGATCCCAAGATTCTTGCCAACGAACGCCAATATTATAAGCGAATGATTCGTGAGGCAATTGAAATCAAGAAGTATCCGAATTTCAATCGTGAGGATGGTTTTAGGCTCCCATCATCTTGGAATCCTGTGATTAGTAGATGCAATGCACGTCGTAATATGACTTCTCGGTGTGAAGATACTGTTAGTGTGGTGTGTTGCGGTGTAAATGCAGCCGATCCGAATTCTGAAGATCTGTGAGGGTAGTTTTACCAGTGATACAAAACTACCCACCCGCTACACAACGAAACTCAAATTGAAGCATACTCCAGTCCACCCGCGACCATGGCTATTGCAACATAGCCGAAACGTCGGGAAGAAAAGAAATAAGGTAAATAACGCGATAAAATCCCGTGTACATGTATTTATAAATATGAATTGTGATCGCGAAAGTTTAAGAAAAACTATAGGTAAAGTTTGTTTTTCTGATCTGTTTCTGAAAATTATTTTACTACTAGGAAGTTATGTACATTTTGCATGCGTGTCTGGCTACATTTTATTAATGGTATGCAGGTATCAAAAGAGTGAAACCGCAGGCAACATCTAGTAAAATATAGGATACTAACTGGGCCCCGCGGTGTTACCCGCGGTGAATAGTTCCCGTTCCTGTAAGAAAACCGGGATCAAAGTAGCCAATTTTTTAATCTAGGGTATAAACAAACCTGGTATCAAATTTCATTCAAATCCGTCCAGTCGTGAAAGAGTAACAAACATACATACACACAAACTTTCACCTTTATAATATTCTTGTGATTATTCTACTTCATTAGTACATAAAAGACGTGTGGCACTCGGAGACTGCCGCGGTAAAGCTATTGCATTGCATAGCATTTGTTTTTTTCGGAGTGGGGGTGTTAGGTTATTTTTGTTACGGAATTTCTGGATTCGGTCTCCACGCTCAAGGCCCGCGATAGAAGCTATGCAATAGATTAATAATTGTGTAATTATTTTGAAGTTACTCACACTATACACATTACAATCTAGTCTCATCAAACTCCAAACTGATTATATTGATTCAACTAGTTTACACTGCACTGCACACAACATACAATTATGAACCTAATTACCGATGTTTGGTATGTAAGGGATTTTGATTAAAGCTCCGTTCAAATACTAACTTCTACAGAATGTGGCCATAAAATTTAGGCCTTTAAATCTTTACTAGATGATTGAATACGCCGTAAAAGCCATGTTGGCCAAGTGGATAAGTACTTCGACTTTCGATCCGAAGACCGTGAGTTCGAATCCGGCCGTACATCAATGGACTTTCGTGTCGAAAAATGTATATGCACTTTAACACGAGCTTTACACGGTGAAGGAAAACATCGTGAGGAAACCCACGGCTAGTCAGCCACATACGTATTGACCATTGTCAATCCTGTGGATATGGCCGACTTACCTGAGAGGATGGTTTTAGCCTATTCCATCTCAACAATGTCCCAGGCACTACAGATTCCTTGAAGTGATCCTTGAGGTCCTACCAAAATAAACGATTTTTCTTTCTTTCTTTCTTCCATAGCAATTTAAATGTCATACAGTCATTATTCGTGTCTTGCGTCGTCATCTATTTAAACCATTTCATAAATCTATTAATAAGTTAAAAAGTCTACCCGAGCATAAATACATAATCATAAATCAATAATACGGAAAACAATACAAGTGTCAATCGACCCAAATCAATACATCGATGCTGTCATTTCACTAAGCAGTGCCGCATAAATTCATTTCTGAGGACCTTAGACCTTAACGCGTCAATAAATTAATTAAAATGACTCTTATCTTCATGATATATCGAACACTGGTTTATTCCACAGCGACGTTGAGAACGGTTGGCTTGTTTTATACAAAGAACACTATATAACGCGAATCCCTTCCAGCCGTTACCGCAACTAATGATGAAGTTTCAAATGCTATGCTCAAATAAAAACATAAAACATTTTAAATATGATAAATTATACAAAACCGTAGACGCTCTTTGAAAGTCATGTTCATGTCATGCTTTTCATATTGCAGATTTACATTGAATACTTTTAACGTAAGTATAACACGTTCATATTGTGATTTGTAAAATAGAACTGCAATTCTATTATAATGAAATCAGATTTTAATGTTGTTTTAGCACATCAGTTTTTAGTGAAGTTGTCCAGCTATTCCTTTTTTCACTGTCAAAACTCACTTCTCAGAATGCATGACTCGTAAATCAGTTCGACAATGAGTTGACCAGCTATTTATTTTCTTCACTGCACTAATTTCTTGGAATGCAATAAATTGGTTCAACAACACATTTCGATCACTGTTAATTCTTTAATTTAACTTAATGGCGTTATTTAATGCACTTTCTAATTCTTTATGGCGATATAACATGTTTTAAGAGAATAAATGTCACGATAAAATGTATAATTTTCATCATTTCCTAGTCGGCACCTTTAGCACTAGTTAATGGCGTTACCAAAATGTATTTGTTAATGTAAAAAATACATAATGAATTTGTGGAAAAAACTGCAAGTAGAACTGCAGGTAGAAACATGTAAAAATATAGTTTAATGATTTAAAATTGGGCAAAACTTTTTCACTTACACATTCGGAGTCACTTAATTGGATTGTTTCTCAATTTTCCGGATTTTAAACATTAAATATTCAACTACTTTTACAGCTCAGTACATTGAGTTCAAAAGAAAAGTATTTTCTGGTAAATACGTCAACTATTCAAAACAAAATAAACATGACTTTTTATCACACAAATGTTAGTGTATGGGAATCGAACCCAAAGCCTACAGCAAAAAATTAAGTTCTATCCATTAGGCCTGATGATAGGCCTCATACATCCTAGACCTCAATTTTAATAGCTAGATTTTAATTGCAAACTAACCGTGTCATTTAAATAAATTGTGCTAATAAGTTAGTCTGAGCTAGGCACTAGGCAGCTATTAGTTTAGGTTAGCATTACAAGTTTTAACATTTGTTAGCTGTCAAGTTTGAAATCTAATTAAGTTGAAGTGTGCGTGATTACTTTAAACAACTAAAGTCACAAATTATACGTATGTTTAAGTATTATTTAAGTAGTTAGTAAGTATTATTAAAATTTATAACAAGAAGTTGCTTTACAATCATGAAACATGTTGTCAGGCAACTTTGGTTTAGAAAAAGTTAAAATAATTACAGACCACTGAAGAAAATAATCCGCAAACATTTCTATAAAGATACCTACAATGCAAAGCTGTAAAAAAAAATACTGTGTTTCAGATCTTGTCTAATGTCAGGTATCTTTAACAAACTTGCGAAAACTGAATGCCTTACACCATTATTTACTTCTGTTTATTTATTTATCAATATTATTATTTTTTATAAAAAAATTACCCCTTCTAGAAAAACTACTTTTTTTCCACAATTAATGGTAAAATCGGTGAACAACATCGGTGACTCGTACATAAAAAAAACATTAATACAGATGAGATTTTGAATCAACCTAGAACCCTTCTATTTTTAAGTCGGTTATAAACTTTTTATATATCATGTTGCTTTGGTAATTTCTGTCATGTATATAAACCGGACCTAAAAAGATATTAACTGGTGCTAGCTCCCAACATCATCAGTCATAGTCATACCACTATAATTTGAATTTCTGTAAATACGAACAATTATCACCGTTTAGGGAAAAGGACTTGATATCATCCCGAATTATACTGTCCTACCTTCTTCAACGTTCAACTTTGATGGATTGGCCCAGAAGGACTTTTGTTCGCTGCACAATTAATTTGGGCGTGCTCTATTCATCGGAAGGCCCGCTGTCTGTCGTGACAATTAGACATGGCGCTCACAAAAATGTAGATATATTCGGTTTATCAAGACCTCGAATGAAATCTATTTTAGGATTTATAATACTGTAGATCATTAGCTACCTAATAATTAACAAAACAACAAAAAATATGTTAAAAGAGAAAGTTTATAGAAAACAAAACACCCACGATCCTGACTGATGTACCTAATTGTTTCTTAGAATTATTACCTGTTTGTTACCTCATTATAAGGTTAAAACGTGGGTGTAAGTTTAATCTAAGACAACTTTACAAGTTTCATTGTTTTGCAGACTTCAAAAATAGAGGAGGTTCTATGTGATTATATTTAACGAAATTGTTAACAATGTTTGGGTATTTTCACAACGTATTACCTACTAGCTGCGCCCCGCAGTGTTAACTGCGGTGAATAGTTCCCGTGGGAATACCGGGGTCAAAAGTAGCCTATTTTTTAATCCAGGGTATAAGCAATCCTGGTACCAAATTTCATTCAAATCCGTCCTGCTGATTGAGCGTGAAAGAGTAACAAACATACTTACACACACACACAAACTTTCACCGTTATAATATTAGTGTGATTTTGAATTTATCTAAATTGTCTAAAACAATCTTTAGGTAGATTCACGTACATAAATTACCTATTTGGTATTTCACTTTACGGCGACGATATCGCATCGTAGGCATTTTGCAGTCTGCCTTATCAATTTTGCAAAAGATGAAATCCATTGATAAACTTAAAATAATAACTCTTTAGCCTTTATGAATTGAGTAATAAGCCCACGCGTTTGTTCTATGACTAAAGGTTTAGCAATATTCACACGTTCCCTTTATTAATAACATCTAATATTAAACTAATCAATAGGTTTATAACGTCGGTAAATTGCCTATCATCACGGACAAATCTTGATAAGTAGGTGTTTATTTAGGTATGTTATCGACTAAAGCAATATCAATCAATAAAACTAAAAACAATTAATCATTATTTCGTTCACGATAAAAAGACAACGCTTACGTTTTTTTGTTCTAATTTTGAGTTTATAGTAAAAATCCTACTGTAAAAAGTATGGACTGTTTTTCATAAAAATCCTGATTTAAACCACGTTAAAAATAGACTCTCACATCAAAAATAAGTCTAAATCAACCACGATGTGGTGATCAATGGCACTGTTACACTCTTTACTTTTATTTCAATTTCTTAAAACATAACTAAACTTCTTTTTCTTTCATTATAATGATTATGTAAGGACAAAAAAGTTTCTTATTGATGAAACTCATTTAAAAGCTAATTTAGCTAATAACAAATCGTTTAATCTGTCAAGATATCACATTTACACCTCATTGTGTTTAGTCGACATTGTTGTTTATTATTCCAATAATTTATTGGTTTGTGCCACCATTTAATGTTATTGTCGTGACCAATGACTTTAATTGTATGCGAGGTGTGATTGCAATTTATGTAAATGAAGATAAAAGATAATGATTAATCTGTAGCTAGATGGAGCGAATTTGTTAAGGTTGTGTGAGACAGTTGACCAAAAAAAACTGTCATAAAAAGAAGAGTTTAAAGTTCAAGACTTTTTTTGCTTCAAGATACTTATGTAGCTGTGTTTTATGATTTTCTTTGCTTACTGTCCGTAGAATACTAACTGAGCCATTTTTATAATAATTGCAAAGAAATATATAATTTAGTTTTTAGATATCTGCTGCACAAGTAAAACATCTCTTTTATATTACTCTTATATAGAGTCGGCGCAATAAGTTTTCCTCTCTCTCTTATCTATCAGTCGGCATCTCAACACAATTTTTTTAACCTGTTGTCTTTTTCACTATTTTTTTTCTGTTACGGACACTCCTTTGGATTTCGTAGTAGAATTGCGTTGATGCATAGACCTGAATGTGCAACTCCGAGTTCCAATTTATAAGAAGACAGTGAATCTCATACAATTCCTTACCCCAGAGAATAGAATTGCTAGTTTATTAGCGACTGACAAACGGATTGCTCGAGAACCGCTGACAAATACTTATTAGGGAAGCGAATGAGACTTTTATCGGAAGCAGTTTCTTTGATGTACTAGGAAACTGATGAATCGTGTTCAACATTTTACTAAATCATTTCAAATTATAACTTACTTTAAAAATAACAAAATGTTTATTTCTAAGGTTAACGTTTAACGAGGTATGTCAGGATCGTAGCAAGTAGAGATCCGTGTTCTCTGCCTACCCCCATGATGATGAGAGAGAGGCGTTATTTTATGTATTGTATGTATTTGAGCAAACAGACTTTGTCCTGATCTTTCAATTATAAAATCTATTGAATGTAATCCAAAATGGCAATGGCCATCAAAATAACCAATTTAGATTTAATCCGTTCTTTTTGCCAAAGCCGTTTCAGAGTTTGAGCAAGACTAACGAACAGCAATTGATTTTTATACATGTAGGTAGATAGCTTTTTTATCGTTCTGAAAGCTACGCGCTTGTAAAGCGAGTTGTAGCTATATTTTAAGCCATTGCGCCAATATTCGTATCAATTAAGGTCCCTTCAGCCGAACCATTTCAAACACGATTTGAATTGCAAATTGACACTTTTTCTTCTATCTCGTAAATTCGTCAAAAAATAGGGTTGCCATCTACAACAGCCAAGCCCACTGTTGGGCAAATTCGTTTCTGGAAAGTCACTGAATTTTAGTGTAAACTATTGTTATTATAAAATATACTCAATTTTTTCCTCAAACATACATAATATTTCGAAACATAAAAATATATTTCTACAGCTGTTTTCCCTAGAAACATCAAAAACTAAAAAAGGAAAAAGTGAACTATTGCCAGTTGATTGCAAAAATTGTTACCCTTTTCAAACGGCGGTGTAGGCCGTATTGTATTACACAGATTCATTTTGTCTGATTGGCTCACCTTGTCCCTCGTGTGTGCCAGCCCTAGGGTAAATGGATCTAATTGGAGATTCAGTTGCTCTCGACTCGCCTGTCCGAGTTTGTCGCCTAGGCCGAATTGGTTCTTTTGACAGCGGACATCCGATTTGGTTCAATGATTCGCTACCTTATCCTGCAGCACAATACTCATGAAAGTAATATCTAAGTTATAGTCAATAAGCATTTATTCAAAACTAGTAGGTAGGTCCCGCAGTTCGCTCGTGTGGTACCTACCAGGCTAAGAAGAAGCCGTCATAAACTATTTGTGTATATTCCATGTGTCAGCCAATTCTGTTTGAAAATAAGAATAACAAAAACTTTAAAGGCTGCTAACCGACTTCAAAAGAAAGGAAGTTCTGTTTTTTTTTCTTTTGTTGTCACTGAATATTTCGTCAACAGTGGACCGATTTTGAAAATTATTTGTATTGTGAGAAATAGTATAGGTACTTCAGAGGTGGTCCTTTAAAAAAATGTGAATATTTTGAGGATCTTCAGAGTGATGAATAGAAATACTCATAAATGGCGCAGGAAATAGCTCTCTTCTTACGAAATGAATATCGGTTTTACAAAATATGTTGATTTTGCCACTTGTTAGTTTTAGGTTTCATCAGACGTACCAAAAATATTGTAAAGGTTTCAACAAACTGATTACAAAGTCTAATCTTTACCAACAACTTGTGCTAGGGGTACAGCTGAAAGTAAATTACGAGAGTTGAAATGCGACTCCACAAGTTTTTGAAGCTTTGAGCCAAAGTGCATTAGCACTTTTTATTGCGCATAAGCTTATACCCGACTTCCCCGCATCTACTCGGATCATAACAAATTACAAACACGCTTCTTGTGCGGAATCCAAGAGAGTATGATCCTTGTTTTCATTGTTCATATCCATACTATATACTTACGGATATACTCGTAATGGAAGAGTTTGTTTAAACGAGCTAATCTCAGGATTTGAAAGACTTCCTTTTAGATTTGATAGGTACTTAATTCTTGAGGCTTTTTAATTTCAAAAAAGGCTATTTTTTATCACCATCGGTCTAAGAGCTGAACGTCTGAATGTGTTATTTTATTATTATAACCGCTTTTTTTTCTTTTCAGACACTATTTGCTCCTGCTCTTCCTCATAACATCATGCTCGGCAAATGATGGATTGTTTGGATCTTCGAAGTATCAAAACGGTATGTTTTTGCCTACAATTTTCTCCTCTGTTAGAAATAAAAAAAAATTTGGATACCTACACAAAATATTCCGCCATCACCAGCCAGCTCATGCAACTATACATACTACATAAAGTTCATCCCACTAGGCTTGATCAAAATGGTTATAATAAGCCTGATTACACCACCATTAATTTAGTTATTTTTTCTACCTGTTTATATCCACGTAGCGTTAAGTTAATTTACACCGGACCACGGTAAACAAAATTCTTAAATTATACCGCTCCACGGTCTCAATGACTGTTATGCAGAACATTCATGAAATGCAGTGACCAATTAGGAGTACTCTCTAGCAATTACAAATTCAAGTTGGTCATAGAGATAATTGGTGAAATGGGGTATAATTGAACTGTGCTTCGACTTTGAGTTTGAAGCGCACTCTCGGTGTCGCCTTTTCTCTCCATTAGGGACACCTCTGGGGCTAAAGTGTTGGGTGAGCTATTCCTTTGTCCAAAATAATGTTTCAACTACAATATAATATCAATTTTGTTAGAATTTTGGCCAGCTCTCGCCACTTGTACACATCTTAATTGTGACCGCTCTGAATGTCACTTAGGTAATCCTCAGTGTCCATCCGTTCTTGAAATACATAATATTCTGTCAAACAAGAAATCAGTATTCAATATCATCTTACAACATTATTTACGTGACTGATGGATGATAAATCGTTGTTTGACATACTATAATGCGAATATACAAAATTATTTTACTATCATG
The DNA here is from genome assembly GCA_963582015.1 of Xanthorhoe designata. Lineage (NCBI taxonomy): Eukaryota > Metazoa > Arthropoda > Insecta > Lepidoptera > Geometridae > Xanthorhoe > Xanthorhoe designata. Next base: position 4,248,969 of record OY757045.1, read on the forward strand.
TGAAACTGGAATATCAATCGGATTTTGTTTTTAATCCCACTGAATTTTTGACATATTGCCGAGTTTTATAGCTGGTAGTCTATTGGTCAGTTTCCTCACTTGTCAATTTCACTAAATCATCTGTTTACTCACTTCGACAGCTTGTTATAACGCAACATAGAACAAAAAAAGTGCTACACGGATAGAAAAACAAAAAAAATAAACAGAATCATAACTGTATTACCCAAGGTAGTCTACATTTTCGGATTTGAAAGAAATTTATGATTTTTGACAGACATCTGAGAGGGAAGTCAGGACGTCCATGCATGCAGTACATGCTAACATTTTACAAAAGCAAGCATACCATACGCAACAGTTTGCAAGACCATAGCCTATTAGAATACTAATTGGTTTCTTAAAATTGATTTTCTTTACAGTTGAAGCACGTGTCCACGTGCATATAATTTATCTGCCGGATTTTGTAACTACAAACTTCGGATTTAAAATCTAGCATTATTTCACTCGACCAACACGGCTATTCTATTATCACCCGCCCAATTTCTCCCACTGCTGGTATAAGGACTCCGTTACTCAGGCTATTGTTCCCGGTCCTACGTTTGCCTGATCCACTGCTAGCCCGAGCTGATAATATCGTCAACCCATTGTGCTGGCTATCTCACAAAAAGAGAAATTCTGACATCGGCTTCAAGCTTGCTGTACTGAAACTACGACAGATTGTTACGAGTATAACGCTACAGAGAACGAGAAAAGTGCTTTAACGATTGCAGCGGACAATTAACGCTACACTGATGGCACGCTCCTAAATAGCGTTGTTAAAACGATTGCGGTGTTCCTGAGTAAGGATGCGGGCTTATCGGTGTAATAGTTTAACATATTGTGCTATTACGGCGATGTATAGGGTAGCACAAAACACCCAGCAATAAATGGACGTCTTTGGGAAATTAATGATATCATTTGGGGTTTATTTGTTGCCCTTGTTGAGCGTTACCGATAAAGTGATATAAGGTTATGGTAGTGATTATGAATAGACGTAATTAGACGGAGTAGTCATGAAAATCTGTAATAAAATGATGGCCAGGTGACTGACAAATCATAGAGCACTTTGGTTCAGTGTAAAACGTGCGTGTTAGTATGAGCTAGTGGCTAACTGTGGCAGTATTTAGGTCACATGAAGGCCTACATCATAGATTAGCGTGGGGTGACTTGGTGACATTATCAGCGTGGGTTGGAAACGGATGAGTCTAGGAAAAGGTAAGATGCAAATGCTGATAGGCATTAGTGGAAAGGATCCGTGGTTGTATTAAATATAGACTTAAATATTAGACTACCCTTAGACCTATTGGTCTCTCTGTTTAGAGGATTTTTTAATACTGAAAAATAAATTAAAAAAAACCCGCTAATTAAACTTGAATAATGATAAATATTGCGCAAATGCCATGTAAGACATTATTAAATACATTTATTTTATCTAAAATATTGTAAATATGGCTAGGTTGCGTTATGTGTGTACATAATACACACATGAAGGCATAAAATTAAACGTAAAAAAATATTTAATATCCGAATCAATAAAAAAGCATTCATTCAATTTAAACGAATTCAGGATTTAAATTTTAAACATTCCAGACCTGAAATCCTGAACCAGGTCAATAAATACAGGCATTGCAGACTTTTCGCGCCGCCTGAAAAACGTTTACGCTCAGACCGAGTTATTACCACTCGTTTTAAGTGTCTACCCTTCACTGAGTTGCTATTACGGCAGCGGAATTAAAAATAAAAATAAATACACCGAGTTGCCTGCACTGCGAAAGAGAACTGTGCAGTGCGCATAGAAGTGAGTGCTGATTAATGCTTGCAAGATTTTCCTGACGCAAAATGTTAGCGAAATAGATCAAATTCATACTCATTTTATAAATGCAATAGTTTGTGAGTATGGATGTTTGTTACTTTTTCACGAAAAAACGACCGATCGGATTATTTAATCTAATATATTGTATAAGGTAAACATGACCAGGCTGCAAAGTGTATACTTGAATAAATCATCCTACAAATAAAATAATCTCAATAATATTATAAACACGAAAGTTTATAAGTATGTATAGATGTCCAGGTATAACTTTTGTTATATGATAATATCGTATGTGAGTATAATTATTTCATTGAATAACACAGGGTACTTTCGATTCCGAAAAAAGTGTTCTCGTGTGATAAAAAAAAGGAATATGCAGGATTATTATTTTACTCACTATAAAAATAAAAAATGAAACAGATAGACACATTGTATTATTCGAAAACTATGAAAGTTTTGATTGGGTATCGAAAACCACTTTTGTAGTGAAAAATATTCAAGCGTGATAAAAATGACCCAAAAAGAGTAGTTGCGGTGCTTCATTGCAGTGCGTGCTGAGGTTTTATGAAGCAGAAATAGTTTTATAGCGCAGCGATAAATGGTTTGAAATATAAAAATGAAATCTGACGACTTCCGTGTACTTCCTCCAGTCTGTCCATTTCAGATGAAAAGATCTGCTAAATATAGCTTTAGAAATGCATAGAAGTGTTTTCTTAGTATGGAGTTATGGGTATGTTTTATGGTGATTAATTTTTGGTGTTGAAACTGCAAGGATGATTGTGTAGAAATAGGATTAGGTGAGAGATGACTTAAGTTATGTTAACAACACATCGAAATTACTAACTTAACAATATTGTCGATTTTGATAAAAATTATGAGAATGCAGAGTACGGTTACTTTTCGCGGTCGCATCTACACTTGCTTTGAAAGTAAAACTGTCATTTTAAAATTAGATGTTGAAAAAACCCTGACTGGCGTAAAGGAAAATAAGGATAATGTTCATTATGTTAGTGATACTAAATTTAGTATCACTAACATAATGAATGTTAGTTGAAATACCTTACCTATCTTATAGGCTCCTCCTGACACAGTATAAATCATCTAGTTGTAAAAACCCATCAATTGATCACTGTGTTTTTAATCTCTATTGAAATAAACGTCTTATTTTTCAGACATTCCCGAATACGATCTCCTCCACGCGATTGGAGTACCCTTCAGCAACCCGAAAACCCAATACTTCGATGAAGGACTCGACGGTTTCCCGGCATACGGCCTCATGCCTGGCTCCGACATTAAGTCCCCATACCGCCTCTTTATGCCAGAGAAACTGTACGCAGACTTCTCAATCACAGCGACAGTTCGTCCCGCCAATCGAGAGGGCGGTTTCTTATTCTCTGTGGTGAATCCTCTAGAAACTGTCGTCCAACTTGGAGTTCAGTTGATTCCATCAGGACCAGAGCTGATGAACATATCACTTCTGTACACCGATGCAAATGCATACGCGCTGTCTCAAACCATAGCGTCATTTGTCGTACCGTCATTTGCTAAGAAATGGAGTAGATTTGCATTGAGGGTTACCACGGAGAATGTGACGCTGTTCCTGAACTGTCACAGCTTTGATACGGTGGTGGTGAAGAGGAATCCACTGGAGCTAGTGTTTGATTCAGCCTCGACGCTGTACGTGGGTCAGGCTGGACCACTCATCAGGGGCGCTTTTCATGTAAGTACTTCTAGTGTTTGATAGGTCTATGTTTTTATGAGCCCAACGAGAGATGACACTTTAAAGTTTACAGAGATCTGATTAAAAATACACATAAGTATCTTATTATAGTGTCACGTTCCTTGTGTCTATTATATATTATCAGTTTTTATTCACAAAAATATCGACTGACATTTATCCAACTGTTATGCGTTTAGGGTAAACTGATGTTTTTGAAAAATATACGAATGCTCCCCTGTTTTGCGTTTTGTTCGGGGCTTCTCGCGCAATCCGCGGGCGAGTGAGGATAGGCAATAACAATTTAAAAATATTATTACCTATATAGTTTTTTTACAATATTTGTTTACGAGTTAAAGGATATTTTTTTATGTTTAAATAACTCAGTTTGTTTTGGATCTGTATACAGTTCTGTAACTGAGAGCGTAATTGAGAAAAACTTTAACAAAAAATATTTATTGGAATAGTAAAAATACATTTAAAATTTACAACATTTAACCCAGCACTCACCGTTGCTCTGATTTTGCAATTTATATCAAAGAGCTAAGTACGTTTACCTGAACATAATCAATCTTCACGAGTCAAGAAACCAATTCACCTAACTCTCGGCATACCAAACGAATTGACCTATAGACCCATCAACAACTGAAAACAATTTATCTACTTCAGAAATCACTTTGCTCTAGGTATTAGATTAAAGGCTTGATGTACTCAAGTATAGACTTTAGGAATTTAAAAATAGGGTCTGAAATTGTTTATAGTTTACACTCTAGGTACGTACTAGTCTCGATAGATCGTTGGGGTTCTGACAGTTCTGGGTAACCGCCAGCTTAATAAAACTGAACACTTTTAAGCATTAGACATACTGGTAAAGTCAAAATATTCAATCTCGACTTTAGTCGCTTAAGCCCTAAGGCAGTTATACTGCTTACATAATAATTGTTTTTTGTAAATAAATCCCACTAATATTATAAAGGTGAAAGTTTGTGTGTGTGTAAGTGTGTAAGTGTGTTTGTTACTCTTTCACGCTCAAACGGCTGAACGGATTTGAATGAAATTTTGTATCAGGATTGCTTATACCCTGGAATAACTAATAGGCTACTTGAAATTCCTGAAAAGTGCAGTGTTCCCGTGGGATTATAAAACAAAATGTTATATGAATAGTTTCGGTAGTTTGGCCGTGCAAAAGGCAGCTGTCAGACAAAATAACTTCATAGATGGCAGCACAGGCAAAAATATAACTCCCTCACGCTCGAACGGCTGGACGGATTTGAATGGAATTTGGTAGCAGGATTGCTTATACCCTGGATTAAAATATACGCTACTTATTTTCCTGAAAAGTGCATTGATTCCGTAGGATTATTAATCAAATTCATTAAAATAGTATACACAAAATAGTTTGGCCGTAAAAAAAGTTACAAAATAATTTCAATAGATGGCAGCACAGGCAAAGTTATTATTCCTTCAAGCTCAAACGGCTGGATGAATTTGAATTAAATTTGGTAGCAGGATTGTTTATTCCCTGGATTAAAATATACGCTACTTAAAATTCCTGAAAAGTGCATTGATTCCGTGTGATTAATAATTAAATACAAAATAGTTTAGCCGTGAAAAACTAACTGAAAAAGTAACAAAATAATTTCAATAGATGGCAGCACAGGTAAAGTTATTATTCCTTCACGCTCAAACGGCTGGATGAATTTGAATTAAATTTGGTAGCAGTACCCTGGATTAACAAATAGGCTACCTTAAATTCCTGAAAAAAGGAATGGTTCCGTGGGATTATAAACCAAATTATTCATCAAAATAGTTTTGCCGTGAAACGTAACTGTTAGTCAAAATATTGTTAATAGATGGCAGCACAGGAAATGTTATAACTCCTTCACGCTCAAACGGTAGGACGGATTTGAATGAAATTTGGTACCAGGTCAGTTGATATCCTGGATAACAACATCTCAGAATAGAGAAAAAACTTTTTCTCTATTCTGAGAACAACATGTCAAATCATGTGAGATTATCAAAATACCTAAATTATGCTTCTTCAAACTCAAACGGCTTAACGAATTTCAATTATTGTTTTTTTTGTCCCGATAATCTCACGGAATTGGGACTTAATATGTACGCAGATAAATCCCCGATAAAAATATTTCTGACTCAACATAAACCATTAGGACAAAGTTTATATTTGTGTCTTCAATTAAAATTCGGTACAGCACCTCATCATCGCTATTTTATTACATTTCCCACAGTTTCGGCTCGCTTCGAGTCTAAAAGCCTCGCTGCGCTCGCTTTGCTCGCATGTAGCTTTTTCAATCTTTTGCAAGCAAATTTAACTGTGTCAGACCTTAGAATAGGAACCGACCAGCGCCTTTTCTTTGAGCACCATGAGCAAACATAAGTGTCAGTCATGACGAATTTATCTTAAAAATTTCGAGTCTAAGAAACTCGATGCGCTTGCTTAGTTCGAAGCTCGCTACGCTCGCACGGTAGCTTCTTGAATATTTTGCTAGCAAATTGAACTATGTCAGGCCATAGAATAAGAACAGACCAGCAGTCAGCCTTTTTTATAAGCACTATAAGCAAAATCAAGTGTCACACGACGCATTTTTCTTAAAAATTTCGGCTCGAGTTTAAAAGGCTCGCAACGCTCGCTTAGTTTGAAGCTTGCTACGCTCGCTTAATTCGAAGCTCGCTTCGCTCGCACGATAGTTTCTTGAATATTTTGCTCGCAAATTGATCTATGTCAGACCATAGAATAGGGACTGACCAACAGTCAGCCTTTTCTATGAGCACTATAAGCAAAATCAAGTGTCACATGACGCATTTTTCTTAAAAATTTTGGCTCGCTTCGCTCGCATGGTAGCTTCTTGAACATTTTGCAAGCAAAATAAACTAAGTCAGACCATAGAATAGGACCCGATCATCAGTCAGCCTTTTTTATGAGCTCCATAAGCAAAATCAAGTGTCACGTCAGGAGTACTTATTTGTTTTTAAAAATTTCGGCTTATTTGTTTTTAAAAGTTTAAGACGCTCACTGAGCCCGCTTTGCTCGCACGGTAGCTTCTTGTATATTTGCTGGCAAATTGATCTATGTCAGACAATGGAATAGGGACCGACCAACAGTCAGCCTTTTCTGTAAGCACTTAAGCTACATCAAGTGTCACATAACGAATTTGTCTTAAAAATTTCGGCTCGCTGCGCTCGCTTGGGTCGAAGCTCGCTTCGCTCGCATGGTAGCTTCTTGAATATTTTGCGAGCAAAATAAACTGTGTTAGACCATAGAATAGTAACCGACCAGCAGTCACCCCGTTCTATGAGCACCAAAATCAAGTGACACAATGACGCATTGGTCTTTACCAAGGAGCAAAATTAAAAATTTTAGAAAAAAAATTCAATTACGTAAGAAAATAGTAATTTTCTGCACTCTCAAGGTGCATTTTTATTCATATCTCTGACAATCCTCATCAGATCAAAAAAAGAATCATCAAAATCGGTTCACCCAGTCGACGTTCTAATCTATTAACTTATTAATTAACGACGTTCTAACTAATTTAACGAAAAAATCTATTAACTTATTCACCGCGGGTAACACCGCGGGGCACAGCTAGTGTCATATAAAACACCCAGACTCGAAACAAATGTTTACAGATCATACAAACATTTGTCCCGCAGCGGGGATCGAACCCACAATCTTCTGCGTCTCAGGTGGGCTTTCCCACTGACCCACTGAGAGGTCATCAAGTCAAACTAACTTCTCTTCGGCAGTACTAAAACAAAACAAAAGATGCGATGGGTGAACGCCCTGACGGTATTTTCAGGCCTTTATTTCAACGCCCGTTATGAGGGCCATGCGTCCTGTTTTATCGCATGCCTTTGTAAACAAAGCCTTTAGAAGACAGATAAACAAAATTTTGTCGCGTAGCTTCGGGTTAACAATGCTTATACTTACGGCTAAATAATTTGGAGGATATCAATACACCTACATTTCTCTTGTTGAATGGTCTTTGCCGACTATACCGTGATATGCCGGGCTTCGACCGTAATTGGATTGTTCCAAGCAAACAAAATTTTCCTACGCAAAAAAGCTTTTAAATGTCTGTTATAATTAATGAATAAAAATAAAAGTTACTGAAACGGCTGAACGGATTTGAAAGTGAGAAACGGACATAGGTATTAAAAAATTAGAAAAAGATACTAAATCTATAGATGCTTTCATTGTCTTTTTAGTAAATTAATTTATAAAAGTTTTACTGTGGATAGCAAAACTTAAAGAAAAATAGTTTAAATACCAATATCCGAATACGGTCTGCGAGTCGCATGGCAGTTAGAAAATTTTGTTCAAATACTTAAATTAAATACTTACATTTTTAGAAATAGAAATAAATAATCTTGACAATGTAGTATAAAGTTGGCTAATCAGAAAAGCCGTGGGTCACGCGAACAGTAAACGTATTTTACCCAAATACCAGTTTTGCCCCGAATATTTCGACCCCTTTATCATGTTTGTTTGAATAATTCCGCTACGATTGATTTGCTTTACTTTTCTTGGACTAAATTGAATGAAAATATTTTTGTAGATATAAAAAAAAGTGGAATAAAGCTGTTTGACGCTAGGCGAGATACAATCAAAGCTTCCACATGGCACAGCGACCGTGCTGAGACCGCGTATCGCCCTTGTCATGTATTTACTTCATGAATAAGGGCACAACACGACAACGCGACAGCACCGTGACGGAAACCACGAAAAGGGCCATAAGTTATATTCCACTATGTCATCAAGAAGAACTTCCATTCATCCCCTTGCCCGTAACCCTAAAAACACTGTTCATGATTATGTACAAAAAGCATAAAGCTTTTCAGTTCGGGAATGCACCTTCACATTACTGAGTGGCTCAACGCTACGGGCTGTGTGCGTTTACATAGTGCAAGTAATCGGTTAGTTATACAGTTACTTGGTCGAGTTGATAAGTTTCAAATACGTGGTTATGGATTTTGATTAATTGATAAATAACAACTATTCACATTTTAAAATAACTCCAACAAACACCAAACTTATTTTGAAAATCTCTTTGAAATTATAACAGTCTGAAAACAGATCACCATGCTTATTTTAAGAGGTATAGAAAGATAACTCTCTTCAAAGTGTAGTTCTGGAAATTCATATTGTAATGTAATATCAAGAAACTAAATTCATTTAAGTCCTTTAAATAAGTGTGAGCTCAAAAATCTCTTTTTAAATTTAGCAGATAAAAGATTCGCTGAATAAAAATATGTCATAAAAGTAATAATTCGAACAAAAGACTTGTGTACTATTTATTTTGTTTAGTCAAGCAGCTTTCTCAATAAAATTCAAAGAAAATGTTTTTGAAACAAAAATAAACAATGTCTTGTCTCACCTTGTCGTGTTCTGGATCAATAACAATCCAGAACATTATAAATTTTATTTTGAGGTGTGACATTGTTTATTTTGTACTTGAGACTGTCTGAGATCGATGTCCACTTTATATTATGTGAAATAAAATTATGATTATGCACGACTGTATTTCCAAGGTGCGGTAGACATAGTTGTTTTTTTTCAAATCCTTTACGGTGTAGTAAGAAGTACATATATGCAAAATATTATTTGGTACATTACATACCATTTTGCAGGAGTTAACATTCCGTGCGTTACGGTTACAAACCCATCGATGTCACTATTAGGCTAACCGTCTTCCTCACGATGTTTTCCTTCACCGCTTAGAGCTCGTGTTAATGTAAATTTTTGGCAGACAGGTAGAATGTTTGAACGATACAAATTATTTTCGTGTTTGGTAAGCAAGTTACTGTCACTATGCAAACGAGGCTTGAAGCACTTGCCCGCATTCACGTCCGCTACATATTTGACTAGACGCAGTCAGGCTTCAATGACCTTTTCCTGAGGGTGAGATACGGGCAGAATGTTTTTAATTCGAGTAGAGTCTTCATTCGGTTGTTGCGGCTTCATTTGCGAATTTTAATGAATACCTTTGAACTTTACTTGGTTACTACGTCTAACTTTGGGAAACTCGTTGTTTGAAAACTTTGTGAATGTTTTCAGTTTATGTTACGGGAAATTGACATTTATTCCCTAGAAACATATATACTGATATTGAAATACCATGCTATTATGTATGTAGAATAACATTGATTTATCAGATGCATTCAATCAATCAATCAATCATTTATTTATTTTCTCTCACAAACAATACATAAATATAAATACAGGAAAATAAAATAAATTTAAAAATAAATAAATGCAGTTAAAATAAAAATAATCCAAAAATGAGTGTCGGTTTTAACTTATTACAAAGAAATGTTGTGAGAGACTGGTGACACATTTGTGACAACTTCCATTTACTAAAAATACAAAGTAAATTCTGGTTCTCTACATTACAATTTCAATAAAAAAAACTTCAATTAAATCGGTGCCACAGACAATCATTATTATCAATTTCAATATAAAAAACTGTATTCAAATTGGTCCAGTCGTTTGACCAATGGTGCCACAGACAGACAGACAGACACACTTAGCAGTCAAACGTATAACACCCCTCTATTTGTGTCAGGGGTTGAAAACTAGCTGAATGTCCTCTTTTTGGAAAACTGTTAGAATCAGGTCATTGCTACCCCAAAACCATTTGAATGCAAAAATCTGCCTCCAAACGGACAAGCACCCTCGAGAACCTTTAAAACCTTTTATAACACCTTGAAAGAATTCGAACACTTTCAATAGTATCCATTCCAATCAGACGCACTTCTATTATGACAACGTGAAACAAAACCACTAGATATTCAACAAAATCTCAACTTTATTGTCTACCACTATAAAGTTGAGATTATAACGGTTTGGTAGATATTTTATGTTGCGGTGAAGTATGTTTGCATTGAGTAGAGCAGTCGGAAGTGATGAGGGTACATAGGACCTAGGATGTCTAGAAAGGGACAAAATGGGAGAATCCAGTTTTTCAGTACACAATTTAATCATCGATGTTCCAAACAAAGAAAATAAGGCACGCGTTTAGCTACAAACAATACTCAATCTATTTTTAAAAGATTTTATCATCTTTACCTGTATTTATTTAAGGAACGGAATTTCGGATCGTGATTTTAAGCCACTTCGAAACGTTAGCATCGGATTAAATTAAAATTTTGCACACTTTTCCATAACCGACAGATTTACAATAATTTTCAAAAAAAGGTTTAAATAAAGCGTATTGTTGGCTTTTGAAATAATGTAATTGATAATTTCACAAGAGTTTTGAATACGTCTTTGTATAAGGAACGTTTCCAGATGTCTATATTACTTCTATGGCCATGGTGAGGGCATGTGAGTGTTGCATTTTTTACTCGTCTGCGTTTGAGGGTGGGTGCGATATTTACTACGTGAAGTCGGTTTGCGGAATTTACATTTGTGAAGTGCGAATATAAAAAGAGAAAAGATGTTGCAGTCATAAAAAACGTTTTGTAATAGATTTTGCAAACGTTAAAGTCTTAAATATGTTTTATTACATTTCCCTGTCGTTATAATGTTAATGTACCGTCGATAATTTGATGTTTAGCGAAGCTTTGAAACACATAAATCGGTGCAAGAGCTCAAGTGGCTGGTAAATCTGTATTTCTTTTAAAAATGGAATGTAAGCGACAAAAAAAAAACTCTTCAAAGCCTTGTTTAAATAACCGATGATTATAAATAATGCGAGTAGGCTGTATCTTACACAAACGTCCTCAATTCATAGTATGTATCATAATATTATAGCTATACCTAATATTTTGTTACTTTTTGGAGTTGAGCCTTGCCTCGTTTTGAGCAAAAAAATAAATATTGTGTTAGAAAGAAAGATATAAAAAATCATTTATTTTAGTAGGACCTCAGGATCACATCGAATCGTCTTGAATGCTAGATGATTCTTTTGCCTGTTCCAACGCGACTCCATAGATACCTACACTAATTATATCGCATAGCTTTACATATTTTTTATTTTAACGCCTTCTGCTTACTTTCCCACAATACATTTTGGAAACAAATAGCAAACAGATAAATTAAAATGATTTGGAACGTGAATCTAGCGTACTTCACAAAATTGCGGAAGATTCTGGTGCTAATTAAATTAGATGGTGTAGTCTTGAGGTTATCTTAGATATTCTTGGGTTATACCACAAGCTTTATTACTTTTTGAAGAGTTAAATAGACTTCAATTTTATACAGTATTATTGTTAAAAATAATCAAGCAATGTTAAAGTAGTATATAGATACTACGTAGTATAGGTAAGCCTATTTGGGTAACGGAGTTTTTAGGCCAATGTTTTATTACGAAACATTCTACAACTTTTTTAAGACCAATTTGACCTATTTAGTCTAAGGTTCATTCTAATAAATAAAACAATACAATAATTTCCAGTCGATATCTTAATATTTCAGCCAACTCCTTTATTTACACACTCTGTTTGAACAGTTGGTCCCCTCCACATCAATCTTTTGACAACAAAAACATTTACCCGCGGACCGTTACCTTCTGAAATTATGATTCGGTCAACTTTATTTTGTACTCTATGGTACGAATTGCAATACAATAGGGACAAAATTAATAAATGAATCGTTGTCAAGCAAATAACAAAATAAAAAAGTTAAAATGTAAGTTAAAATTATGGTTAAAAGTTTTTCACTGACTGTACAAAGTAGGTAATAAATGCAAACATCATATAATAATTGTCTTAGTTTTAACTGTCTTAGAACGCATTTTTTGGAACTAAGTAGCTCAAAGTCTTCTAGTGTTCATTGTAGAGCTGTCACAATCATTAAAAAAAAAGTTTTTAATACGACAACAGACAATAAATACACCTCACGCAACGCCGGCGCTGGCGCCGTCCGAAAAACACATGGTAAAAGAAATTATTTTATAACGTGATTATTTAAAATAAAAAAAACAGGTTAAGTAACATTTATTTTTAAAACTTACTCATCCTTTCACAAAGCGCAGTCAAGTTTTTCACACTCAATTATCATCGTGCCATCGCTACGCCCTTTATTAAAATGCCCAGCGGCTATCACTAGGACACGTTCACTGCCACACGTATTTCATAAAGGCTCACAAGATGGAGGGAAAACAGAACTACGAACGAAATAATACGAGAACATTATTAAATTCTATTTACAATCGACGGTTCGACAGTAGTGATATGATGCAAAAAAATATTAAATATTGTAAAAAAAAATGGATAAGATAGTTGTTTTTTTAAGCTATTGCATAGCTTCTACCGCGGGCCTTGAGCGTGGAGACCGAATCCAGAAATTCCGTAACGAAAATAACCTAACAGCCCCCATGCAATAGCTTTACCGCGGCAGTCTCCGAGTGCCACACGTCTTTTTTTATATTACTTAGTCTTATTTAGCCAACATTTTACAAAGTCAATTTGTGTTTCATATTGATGTATATTACTGACTGCCGTTTGGGAAAACAACACACATACTTACCGAGTACAATCTAATTTGTAATAGTATCGAAAAAAGTATTCTGACTATTCTCCGAAAACACTTAACCCACTTGTATTGTTATCTTGAATCTCGTTATTGTCATCGAGTTTGGAAAACACGTACGTCTTGCGAATTCTCCGATACAGGATAACTTTAAGTGTCTTCAGAAATATAATTAAACCACGTAGGTAGATTGTAGATACGAATAGCAGAATTTGTCAACGACAAACGATAAATATAAGTATTTGTTAAATGTCTGCGCCACATAAACACATCGTATTATTTGTTTCTCAACATGTTTTTGATATTGAATGGCAAAACTATTAAAAAATAATTTTTTTTTTAGTAAAATAGTTCAAGGACAAGAAAAATAGTTATCACAAAAATAATGACCCAGTTTGTTTTCGAAAAAATCCATTACAAAGTATCTAAATTATCATGATTAAGGTACTCTCTACTATGTAGTCGTTTGCCTCTCTAGATGTTTGAGAGAGAAAAATCTCTTTCGATAGTTTACAAATTAATTAAAACTTGGAATATCTGATTAATACTTACTTCGTGATATTTGTGAAGAGTGTGTCTAAATCAGATACTTTCAGAAGTCGTTATTTTCAGGGTTTCGTTTTTCAGTCGTCTGAAAACTTTAATTTAGTTAGTATTTTTATCTTAGTTGTATAAATCGTTGGTAAAACGTTGTAAACTTTGCCTCATATTCTATGAAATTGAGTTTTCCAAACGTGTGTAGGTTCAGATTGCATTTTCTACTTGATACGATTCTAAAACAAATCTATTCAATAAAAAAAAAATTCTTTTAACTAAAGTTAAATTAACGATTGAAAATAAAAGCCTTAAACATTATGTTACTTTTGTACCTCAGGTAAAAAAATTAAAACCTACCCCATCACTACTCCTACGTGGCAATGCTGTTGTGTTTACTTTAATCATTCTAACTCCATCCCTCGTTCTATATTCAATTCTTTCTGGCATGGCATAGTATAGTGTAAGCAGCAGGTCAACTTAAGCATACAAAAACCAAACAAACTGCAAAACCTATGTCGTTATATCGGGATTTAATTGAATAGTTAAATCATCATAATACTGACACAAACATGTTTTATTATGTCATCTTGTCGTCCAAGTCATCTTGTTTCAAAATATGTAAGAGTATGTAAGTTATGTAAGAAATTATATCAAGAAAGTTAAATAAAAATGTAAACAAATTCATGACTAAAATAAACAAATAGATATTTAACTTAATTAAAAAAAAATCTGATGCTGATAGAATCAGTTCTAAGCTTTCCGTTAATGCAACTTTGAACAAGATGTCCAATGTAATTTGCGTAAACTTGTACTCTTCTTCTTCTTCTTTATTTTGGCTTCGCCGACTTTTGCCACGCATTTAGCCACTACCATGTCATTATATTCAAGTTAGTAAAGTCAAGTCAACGTCATAGTCAGCGTCAGTAAAGATGTGGGTTCTTTACTGAAGCATTACATGGGTTCTTTACTGAAGCATTACATGGACTTACTCATAAAATCATAACAAACCGATTGTTTATAGTGACAAATAAATAGCTGTCATCTATGAGTTCAGCCAATTTACTCGCGATCATACTCGTACTACATTCCTGACTGTCACTATCAATTTAAGAAATTGACAGAATAATCAAGAGCGTCTTTAAAGTTGACAGCATACTGTGACAGTTAATGCGTGATGAATGCTTCATTATAATATTACTTGTCATATTTCATGATTAAGAAATCGTAAATATCTCAGAAATAAATTAAGACGCTGTTGTGTATATCATGTGGGTAGTTATAGAAACATAGTAGTAGTTGAGGGTACTTATATATTCTTGCAGTTCATTGTTACGTGTCGTTTTGCTACATAGCTCAATAAACAGATTTAAATAAATCTAGACTTTTAATGAACATAATAGTGGCGACTTGGATTTAAAGTGAAAATGGAGCGTAAATTAGTAAAATTCAACGAGTTTCATGTGAAATCGGACAATTGGGACAACTACATAGTGCGACTCAATTATTGTTTCGAAGCAAGTGGAATTATCGATGACGCAATCAAGCGGGCGAACTTTTTTACGATTTGTGGTGCTCAAACATTTGAGACGCTTCTCGCGCTAATAACACCAAGAAGACCAAGTGATGTGACATTCCTTGAAATTGTGAATATTCTAACCAAACACTACAGTCCAAAGCCGAACGAGATATCCGTGTCATACAAATTTTACAAACGCGATCAAACTAAAGATGAAAGTGCATCGGAATATATCGCACAACTAAGGAAAATTAGTGCAGATTGTAATTTTCCTAATCTAGAACGCATGTTGCGGGACAGATTGGTATGCGGAATGATCGATCGCAAGTTGCAGTACGAGCTTCTCAAGAAAGATAATTTGCGATACGAGGACGTCGTGGAGGCGATGTTTTCAGCCGAGAGCGCGGGCAAGGACGCGCGCATGATGCAGCCGGCGGGTCACGCCGCCGCTGGCGCTATCGCCGCCGCCGTTTCTGCCGCGCCGTCGTTTGATGCGGAACCGATGGATGTAAATGCGATGAAAGTCAGACCGAACGTTCGTTTGTGTTACCGATGCGGAGATCGTCATGGAGGAGAGTGTCGTTTTATTAACGCGGTGTGTCACTTCTGCAAGAAAAGAGGTCACATCGAGAAAATCTGCACCGCTAAAAAGAGGAGTAGTCATGGACAAGTGAACTATGCCGACGACGAGTACGAGACTCAGTTGAACGGGATATACAAGGTGGAGGATGCAGGCTGTGGGGAGCGCGTACCGGCGTACGCGCTGCGCGTGGAGTTGGACGGCGTGCCCGTCACCATGGAGGTGAACTCGGGCGCCGCCTACTCGCTCGTCAACGAGCGCACCTGGGCGCGCTTGCCGTCGCGCGGGCCGCCGCAGCAGCTGCACACTCGACTTCGCACGTGGAATGATACTCAGGTTTCGGTGCTAGGACAAGCTTCGGTAATTGTGGAATATAAAGACATTAAGCGTCGGTTAAATGTAGTGGTAGCTAGAGGAAAGGGACCTAATTTAATAGGACGTGACTGGTTTGAAGCTTTAAAGATTACTGTAAACATTAATAAAATTCTTGATATCGATATGAGTGCAATTGAGGTTTTGTTGGCTAAGTATGGGGAAGTTTTCAAGGATGAACTTGGTACCTACCGCGGCAACCCCGTTACAATCCAATTGAAGTCTAATGCCGTGCCAAAGTTTTTAAAAGCGCGACCGGTTCCTTACGCTATTAAAGATAGGGTCGAGAAAGAGATAGATCGTTTGGTAGGTGAAAAGGTTCTTCGACCCGTTGCTTTTTCGGATTGGGCTACGCCGGTTGTGCCTATTATCAAAAAGAACGGCGCGATCCGTCTCTGTGGAGACTATCGCAGCACGGTGAATCAAGCCACCGAGTCAGATACATATCCTATGCCGACTGCGAGTGAGGTTTTTGCAACAATTTCTGGGGGGAAATTTTATACAACATTAGATTTGGATAGGGCTTATACACAAGTAGTAGTCACAGAGACAACAGCGCGTCTTTTAACATTAAACACATGTAAAGGCCTTTACACAGTACACAGGCTAGCGTTCGGCGTGAAGGCATGTCCTGGGATTTTCCAGCGCCTGATGACGGCGTTGCTGGCGGGAGTGCCCGGCGTTGCTGTGCTGATCGATGACGTCATCATCAGCGGCCGCACCATGGCGGAGATGACGCAGCGCTTAGATACTGTGTTGAAGCGAGTCGCGGAGGCAGGTTTGCGTCTCAACAAGAACAAATGTAAGTTTGCTAAAGAGCGAGTGGAGTTTTTGGGTTTCGTAATCGACGCCGATGGTATTCACCCGGCGCCGAGTAAAGTTGAGTCCATACTTAATACACCGGAACCTAAAAGCGTTCAACAGCTCCAAGCGTTTTTAGGACTATATAACTTTTATGAGAGGTTCGTCCCTCATAAAGCTACCGTACTTGAGCCTCTACATAGATTGCTCGACAAGTCGCAGGAGTGGTCTTGGACTGAACGAGAACAGAGCAGTTTCGAGACTGCTAAGAGATTACTATCCTCTGATTTGACTCTGGTACATTACGATTTGTCCAAGCCATTGGTTCTTACCTGCGACAGTTCAGAGTACGGTGCGGGAGCTGTCTTGTCACACATCATGGACGACGGACAAGAGAGGCCTATCGCTATGGGCTCAAGAACATTACATGCGCATGAGCGACGTTATTCACAACTGGACAAAGAAGCGACAGCTATCATGTTTGGAGTAAGTAAATTTCATAATTATTTGATGGGCCGGTCATTTATGATTATTACAGATCATAAACCTTTATTGGGGATTTTTGACCCGAAGAGGTCTATACCCAATGTTTTGTCTCCGCGCCTAACTAGAATGGCTTTAGTACTTACTTCCTACAACTATGACATTACCTACAAGCCTGGGCCCCAGATTGGTCATGCCGATGGTTTGAGTCGCTGGCCACAGCCTGTTCCAGAGCAGCCTGAGCCACAGCTATGTGACATTCTTCTCATGGCAGAAGCTCCTGATGATTTTCCAATTGATGTAGATAGGATTGCTGAGGCTACAAAGCGCGATAGAATCCTAAATCGGGTAAGTCATCACATCTTATGCGGTTGGCCGTCTAAAGAATCGGACGAGCAATTACGTCCTTACTGGTTGCATCGTACTGAATTATCTTTACATGAGGATTGTATTCTTTTAGGCTGTCGGGTAGTGGTGCCACCATCGTTACGTGAAACCGTACTGCGCGCTTTACATAAAGCACACAGTGGCATTGTTCGGACAAAAGCATTGGCTAGGAGTTATGTCTGGTGGCCACAGTTAAATGATGATATAGAGTCCTTAGTACAAAATTGTAATAAATGTTTGGAAAACCGACATATGCCACCTAAAACTAGTTACGAGTGGGTGACGCCAGCAAAACCTTGGTCTAGGTTGAATATTGATTTTGCAGGACCATTTCAAAATAAAACTTTCTTGATTATTGTTGATGCTTACTCAAAGTGGCCCGAAGTATTTATTGTTAATAACATGACTTCAACAACAGTTATTCGGTGTCTGAGAAACATTTTTGCTATACATGGTTTATGTGAGTCATTGGTTTCTGACAATGGAACTTCTTTCGTTTCTTCTGAAATGAAAGAATTCTTAGAGGCTAATAAAATAAAACATATTAGGTCGGCGCCATTCCACCCATCGACCAATGGCCTAGCAGAACGGATGGTACAAACGGTAAAAGACAAACTTCGCAAAATGGATGGTTTATCATGGGAAATTAAAATTCCTAATATGCTTCTAGGGCTCAGAGCTACACCTTGTGCAATTTCTAACAAAAGTCCAGCTGAACTCTTGTTTAACAGACGTATACGTACGTTACTAGATACAATAAATCCACATGATCAAAAACGTAAAAATAGAGAGGAACAAATTTCGCGAAATAATGAAAAAAAGAACAGACAGACAGATGTAGGACAAAAGGTTATGTACCGAAATTTTAGTACTGGACCGCGTTGGTTACCAGGTAAAGTAATTAATAAAGGAGGTCCTTCTAGTTATAGAGTTCAAACAGGACAGGGAAATGTTATCAGTAGACATATAGATCAATTATTTAAAACGCAGACACTTGACGCTATGCAAGAAAATAAGGAACCAGATAGTATTGATGGACAAGTATATGTAGAACAGAGTAGTGGGGTAGGAGAAGGAGAAAAGGAAATTATTGATATTCCAGATAGTCAGGATAGTGAATCAATCATAGAGATACCTAGTGCTGACAAATGGGCTGAGATGTTAGGTATACCTGTAGAGTCTCAATCGGAGCTTTCGGGGAGTAAACCTAAAGCAGCACTACCTGTAGAAGCACGGCCAGGGCTATCAAGTGGAAAAGTTAAAAACAAATTAGTTGTCCGTGGAAACTCTCCCTATACTAGGCCATCTCGTGATTGTAATTTTATGATGTAGTAGGTGTATAAAAATTAGATGGAACTTATTGCTTTGATGGTTCCTACTTGTGATTGTTAAGTTTAATTAGATTTAAGTTTTCAATGTTAGTTGATGTGTTTCAATGGTTGTTGTTATATAAGTTGATGCTATGGTGTACCTATTTACTGTTAACATACTTGGGGGAAAGGTATGTTGTGTATATCATGTGGGTAGTTATAGAAACATAGTAGTAGTTGAGGGTACTTATATATTCTTGCAGTTCATTGTTACGTGTCGTTTTGCTACATAGCTCAATAAACAGATTTAAATAAATCTAGACTTTTAATGAACATAATAGACGCAATAATATTTGAATAGTTTAACATTACCTGTAATAATAAATCAGCGCCAGGTTATATTAACCCTATTATTTATAACGAACTTAAGGCTTTCTTTAGCTCAGACGACTGCTAAATCTAGCTTTCCTTTTCATATACATCTTAAGGTAAAAATATAATAAGTACTTAAATAAGAGTAGCGAAAACAAGTTTGGTGGCCACCAAGTGCAACTTCACTACTCCTAAACTATACAAAATAAAGTTATTACAGAGGTTATTGAAAAAAGGTAAAATTAATAAACTAAAATAGGCGGCGGCGCTATTTGAAGCATACAGACACCTTAAACAAGCCATTCCTGTTAGTTAAGTTGGGAAGTGCGCTTCTAGATATATATTTTAGTATGTTAGTGTTCTGCGGTAAATTGCTTTACGCATTCACGCCACTGTGTTGTCAGTCACTACTCGTAGGTATTCATAATTTACAAGCCTTTGATCTGACGGCGAATGCTGACACGTTTCTATTTTGTGTGAAATTTGTTTAAGTGTTTACTTTAAATTAACAATTTAACAATGTTATTTAACAAAACTAAATCTAGTGTTTTGTGATGATTGTGATTGACTACTGAGAGAAACATGCTTGATATCAAAAAATTTAGAAAGGTCAGGGGAGGTTCGTTCGTTCGTTCGTATGAGCAAGTGGCCAACTCTGGTAATATTACCGTTTCTATGATTCTACTAAATGAATTGTGGAAAAATGATTCTCTAAGTACCTAACTTTTTATGAACGCTATTTCACTACGCATTTTTCATAGAAAACTGTCAAATAGGTGAACGTATTAAGAATTGTAATTAAGTGATCATTTTTACGATTTCAAAAATGTATCTTAATAAGACCTGATTATGATTCAGATAAAACTGTCTTATTAGCCCATCTAAGAATATGAGCTCTAAAATGAGATGAAATGTTGATGTAAATTAATGTGTGCTAGTGTTTACCGCTAGTAACTGAGTTTTTAAAAGACTTCTGTCATGGCTTACGACTTAATAGCAAACCGTAAACTTAACACGCCCTTTAAAACTACAAAGCTTTCAGCCGTTAGTGTTATTGTTAAGAGTGCCGGCCACCCATCCGTTTTGTGACCTCGCAGAGCGTTGCTAAGCATGACGATATCAACAACGACTAAGCAAGCTAAACCATGAGCACTTTTTTTAACTGCATTATTTATTAATTACCTTAAACCATTTTATACTTAGTCGAATTAATATAAGTAATATAAAAACTTCTCTTAGAGAAACCTACAAAATAAAATGGGAATATATTATCTAATAGGTATTAATCGCAAACAAAAAGTAAGCTATAAACATCAACAAACTAGAAAGCAAACAAAACAACTTCAAGGAAACAGAACTTCCAAGTTCTCGAGCTATTTAAAGGCCAAAGTTGGTACCTCCTAGTCATTCGTAGATTACTCCCACTAAACTACACCTTAGTTACACCTCGTTACTATGGTGTTTTATCCTATTTTTGGCAAAGATAGTGGCCGGCATCTCCAGTCTAGATCGGCCAGTTGTACGGGACGCACGTACCTATTAGTTTATGTATATAGTGACAGTAATGTGACAGTGACGTGCCATGACAATGCGTGAATGCGTAGATGTGCGCCTCGGGCCCGCAAAGCACGTGACTACGCAATGACAGTTATTGGACGAATAGGAATGACGTTTTCGAAATTCGAATCACGGTTTGTCTCATTTTCTTTTTTTGTTTTGTGCCATGATTTTGTACTATACAATTTAAATTTCGAATCAAGATCATAAACCTAAATTATCTTAGCTAAGAAATTTGTCACGTGATGTTGTCAAGCTATTCTATCAAGAAAACAAATTTTGATATGATAGTCAAACGATTTTAGTTTCTGTGCGCAAAATAATATGAGTTGGAGTTCTCCGTAGTCGTTTACCGGTGTTTATTTATGTTTGGCGTAAACGTGGACATTAGTTCAGGGGCTTTATTCCCCAAATCACTTTATAAGAACGTAACGTGCAGTGACGTCATTTTGAAATACGAATCTATGGTGCCAAGGCTTGTTTTCTTAAAATGGTATTCTCCACGCTCTGTCACACAAGTTAAGTCTTGATCTTGAACGAATAGCCTCTGGACTAGACATATTATAAGCGAACGTACCTTCACCGGTCTTGTCAGTAGGTAACCAGTCAAATTCTAGCCTTGGTCGTTTGTTTTTGCGTAAGTCTGAAGCACTTACTTTTCAATAAAACATCTCCCAAAAATTACTAAATGTTCAGTTAAATTGTGTAAAAACTATAGCGGCGGAAGCAGCACTACTTCTTTTCACATGTTAGTAGGTAGGTACATTATTTTATTACATTTAGGTATTGTTATTAATCACTAAATAGAATCACATGTAGGTACCTACCTAAAATAAAATTTCGTATTAGGTTTATTTAAGGTGCCTGTATGGGTGAGACTAGCGCCACCGCCTATTTTATTTTATTATTACGTTGAACAAAGGAATTTGAAAAAACTGAATGTACAGTTTGTGAAACCTATCATAAGCTTTTTTTAATACCTATGTAATAGTTTCATTTTGTATAGTTTAGGAGAAATAGCGAAAACAGAGTTTGGTAGCTACCAAGTGCAAATTCGCTATGTATAATAAATATGTATGTAATTACAGATAAAATGTATCTATGTAGTTTATCAGTCATCTGGTTACCATAACACAAGCATTAAATTGCTTAGCTTGGGACTAGATGACGCCGCCGTGTGGAATGTCCAAGGATATTTATTTATTATTTATTTATTTATTTGTATTTTATGTCGGGTCCAGTGGCTACTTCGTTCATGGTCTTGATATTTTCGTAATTCGTTCAAAACCATACTTCCGCGAATGTTTTTGGAAAGATATTATAATTTTAGTTGATAGATTTTTTTGGTTTAAACCACATCATATTATAAGTAAAATAACATTGAATTAGATGATTATTAAATCACAATAATTATTAATTTTGTTGTTATTCAAAGTTTTGAGTCAAAAAATAATTATTTTAATTCATTAGGTACGTCCGACTAGTTCCCGGACGAATTGTCAAATGTCATAACAATTACCTACCTACTTCAATCATTGATTAATTTTCATCGAAATTGCATTTTCTCTATTTTAATTACCTAAAACTAGCAATGAAAATGTAAATTGTTCTTCGAAAACAACGCACAAACATAAGTAGGAGAGATTTAGGGTATCATGATCCCAATCAATGGATCCTAAAATTGTAAATGTGTGAGCACTACCTAGAAGTGGTTTTAGTGATTGCGCGGCATCCTTGGAGGCAAACTTGGGTAGCTTTGTACTTTATTTGGAGCTATCAAAAGTCAATTGGAAACGATTGGTTAGCACTATCAGCCAGCCTAGTGCAAGTCGCTTCATAGCGAAATTGGAGAGCACGTTCAATGTTGCTGCCAACCTACATTTCCTATTACTTCTCGTCTCGGCAAGAGAGTAATTTAAGTCAAGAGTTTTTTTTTATCAACCACATTTATTTCACAACCATTTATTATTAATTGCATTTGTTAGATCCATTACATCAGCGATCCTGTGAAAGAAATCTCATCATAGTGCTTTGTGAATAAATTTATAAATAATGTGTTGTTTTTTTCTGGCAAAGCATAATATTTTATTATAGCACTTATTTTAGGTTATCTTGTTAGGATTACCGACTTGATTTATCTTTGTTGCCGACAAATATTCAATGATAGAATACGTAATATAATTTTATCAAAATACAATAAATAAATAATACCGTGCCGTCACTAATGTCAAGTCAAACCCTGACAATCAAAGAGAATATAAACACTACGTTTACTGACAATGTTCCCCGACGGCAAAAAGTCTCTCCTCCAATGAGGCTGCAGTGTAGATGATGTGACCAAAAAGGCGTTTATCTTAGTTGCCGCCTGAAACACCTATTCAATGATTTAGTACATTATTTGTCGTAAAAATAATATTGTTAAGCTATTGCATAGCTTCTATCGCGGGCCTTGAGCGTGGAGACCGAATACAGAAATTCCGTAACGAAAATAACCTAACACCCCGAAAAAATGCTATGCAATAGCTTTACCGCGGCAGTCTCCGAGTGCTACACGTCTTCTTTCACCATTGAATAGTTAAAATAACACAAATCTCATAATAAATATGAAAAATTGTACCGCGCTTCAGCAGTGTTTTTACAAAACACGGTATTAAGAAGCATGGAATTTTGACAGGTATTAACCTCGCCTAGTCGTGGCACAAAGAGCATGTAACGGTGGCATACAGAATTTGAAAATTCATGACATTGCGTATGTTATGTTTTCATTGGTCAATACCAATCTAAACGAGCCTAGGTGACATGTAAAATTGCACATTTTTGGATTTTGAATTTCGAATAGTCAATAAAGCACGTGTTTGAGTGAAGTTATGTTACTTTGTGCGCTGGGGAATAAAGCTCCAGGTTTAGTGTTTAATTAAGTCAGACGACCGTACTTCAAAGCTTAGTATGATAAGGTCATTATCATTGATAATATACATGACAAGCTTCTGCCCGCGGCTTCGCTCGCGTGGTCGCGCTTCACACTGTGAGATGAATCAGAACATTGTTGGTATCTAAATCGACGATATTTATTATGAGTAATTTCCTGTGTGTTATTAAAAATTATAAGTACTTAGATAGTGTTTAAACTTGCTCTGACTACCCCCTACACATCTTCAAAGTGTCTTGAAAGCCTTAAAATCATAAGTAAAGAATGTTTATCGAACGTTGAGTATTCAGACGCCAGCCTAATTTTAAGTACATTTATGAAAAATAATAATACGACAAAATAGAAAATCGAATTACTTTTCGGAATAAGATCAAGAAATCTCATAAGTCGTTTCATGTCATAAACATTCTATCCTTGACTTATTTATCTGAATCAAGATACTTTAGATTTATGAAGAGATTTTTGGAGTTAAAAATAAAAAAGGAATATTTATATAATTTTTTTTTTTTCTTAGAAAATGTGTATTTGAGAAATACGGTTCGGACTAAGTAAATATACTTAGTCCGAACCGTACACTCTGGAAACTTGCTACCGATACTAAACACATCAAAAGCTTACAACTCTAACAATTATGATGATGGGTATTAAAAAAAAACAGCTATTCTGATTATTATCAAAACTACCACGGAGCTAATTAAAATGATTTTTCTAATTTTATTTTTAAAGGCCATTTTTACACCTAAACACAGACATGTCATACAAGTCATACATTCTTGTCCGTATAAAATTCCTTATACTATTTAAATGCTAGTTTAGTTCTTAAGGCAATCGTAAACCGCAGTATAAAAACTATACTGCCCAGATAATTATTTAAATTCCCACTATCGACAAAGTGCCGACATGAAAGCTCTAATAAAGCCCAGCATAATTTAGCTGCACAAATTAAACTTCATTTTCAACTCAGCCGGTGCAGCTAAAAACGAAACGCTTGATAAAGTTTTAATTTGTATACAAACAACCTCCCGATATTCTTAGTTGGTACAGTGCGCGCCAAAATCAATGCTCTTACAGTGGTTAATCTAGTGTGTAGGTTATCACTGGCTTTGACCATTTTCCAAACGGTTTCAATGTTATATTCAGGTATTAGTCTCGCCAATTGTGCATTTATTATAATATTATGGAAAAAAATAAAATAAAATAAATAAATATATGTTCTACGACACCAAAAGACTGTCTCATCAGTATCATAATTATAACTATAATTATTGCATAAATCCGTTTCTCTCCATTGAGAGATCTGCCATCATTTTTATTAGTTTTTCAATGACAAGAATAAATATTCTACAAAGCCTTGCAAAATGAGCAGTTGAATTAGTAAAATATTTTCCTTCAATTTTGGGATCACACATGTATTCTTCCTTCCTTTTCTTCTATCATCTAAGCACTTGCTCCTAGCTTACACTATACGAAAACCTAAGTTAGGCCTGCCTTATATTAAAGATCTATGTTTAATGTTTTTTGTTGACCATAGCTGCTACGCTCTGTCATTTGTATTTTGTTCTGTATTATTTTTATTTGTGTTTTCAATAAACGATTTCTATTCATGTCTTATTTGACACAATCTCAAATTTAATTTGATCTGCATCTACGCATATCAATCCACATTCCTATAAAATCTCGAGGTTGTGAACCGTACTGTACCAGGATTGGCTTTCGGAGCCAACTGCGGTAGTCTCGTATAACGAGGTCAGCGCTGCAGACTGGGCGACGCCGCGAGTCTACGCACGCACTAGTGTATATAAGTACTTTGGCGAGTACAGTTTCGAGATACTCCGTTAATCGAGCAGCTTCATTCTTTTTTTTGCATTATCCAACATTGAAAAATTAAAATTGGCTTAGTGCAGCCAAGGGTAGAAATGGCTGAAAAGAATTCTCTCAACCACTCTAGAGGTGCAATATAAATAATTTAATATCGAATTTTCATTTTAGAAAAATTCCAAACCGTTTTTTTCATAATATTTTTTTAAGATTATCGTTTTTGTCTTTAAAAATAAAAATATTGTTTTACAACTGCCAGATTAGTATGCAATAATTATTATATTGATGGAGAACTAAAAAAGTACTTAAAAGGTAGTTTTTTAAGTGAGATGTCATTATTGATGAACTTGTATGATTTAGTTAGATGTTTAATTGAGAATTGAGCTTTTTTCATTGAAAATTTAGCTCACATTAAAAAATCGCTCAAGATTAGCTATATTTTTTCTACTACTTTTGATTAAAAATGTTTTCTAAACTAGTCTGTTTGAAATATAAAATCCCAGTTCAGATGAAGAATTGGAACAATCTTGGCAGACTGGATGACGCCAACGCTTGTCTTGATAATAGGGATGTTTTGACATTCGATATTATCGCTAGGAATCGTTTATAATCTCACTAAAATAGATTTTTCTACTTGTTATCGTTGGATGGTTTTAGATTTTCGTTATCTGTTTGGAGTGTTGTTGAAGATTGACCCCCACGTGAAGGCATGTGTTGTAAGATATTTTGTTTATTTAAATTTGTACAAGAAACTTGTGGCTTAGCTTGCTCAGTCGTTGTTGATAGATTGACAAAGAACACTATTTTTCGTGGTCTGCATAGGCATGTCATGTGCCTAATGGGCACTGAACGCGCTAGTTAGCCGTTTTGTTTCTTTTATTTAAAAACGCTAGATACCTCTACGCTTTAGACGTCTAAAAGGTTATAATTTTGTCGTAATTCAAAAAGGCCACGTTAGCAAGAAAATACTCCACAATAACACATTTTATTACACAGAACGACTCACACATACTTTAGAAGTGACTTTGAAAGGCTTACAATAAAATATGTTTATCTTGGAGTATTGTCGATATCGGTATTCCAATAGCAAATCTCGGCTATGCAAACGAGATCGGCATTGTGGTGGTGCCAACATAATGTGAATAGTAAGCTCCACAAGGTGAATGCTTCTAGAATAAATGCAATGATTTATGAATATTGTCATAAACTAAGAGCTCATCGAAAATATTGACAACTTGTTTTGATCAGTTTACACATCTCTACTCTACTCAAAACTGAAATAGTTTTTTTTTTCCTGCAAATTGCAAGGTGATGTTTTAAATCTTCATATTATGAACATCAATATAAGTGGACTGCAGGTCCATTCGGTCGGGGAAAAACCAACATAATTATGTAGACTTTGCAATTTCCTTCACCGGCAGACTAATAGCAATTAAGTTATTCAATTAAATAGAATTCAAATAGGTACGTTCAAAGTACTTATAAAAAAACGTCATCTGTACACTGAACAATAAGTATGCAGAAATTATTAATATCTGGTGCCTTTTCAAAATCAAAATATCGTAACCTCACAACTAGGTGTTGCCACGTTGTCTTTAATCTCTGGGATAAACGACCTTGCAGACAAGACGACGCCAGTATATTGACTTGACTTGAACAACCACACCTACTTCGTCTTAGCTTCTAAAGCTTTCATTAAGTATTTTATTATTCAGTTGAAAGGAATCCGTGCTTTGGATTGGTTCTGTATGATTAATGATTTACTTGATCCACTACAGACCAAACAACTTCTATTTCACGTTACTTTTTATATTTTTTTACTGGTGCAAGCGCACGTTCCGCCATTACTGCAAGTGTGAACTCCACACTTATTGAATGCATTGCACCGTCTACTTTATAGATAGCTTAAGTAGATTCGTCAAAATTAAGAGCAATAATTTAACCCCGAGGGATCATTTTATACCAGTCTCCCCTACATACTCGTAATATAATTTCTTAAAAAATGATTGTTTTTTTACGACTGATGCTATAACCTCCAAAAAGTAAGCATAGCATAATACGAGTAGGTATAACATTTAACAATAATAGTTGTTGTTCACCTTTAGGATACTGTCGGGCGTTATTGTGATTTGCTTAATTATAATTTTATCATCATTATTATCAGCTCTTTTCATTCCACTGCTGGGTATAGGCACCTTTTTGCTTTTGCCGTTAAGTATTTTATATCCTTATAAAAAATAATAAGTACTTGTATGTTTTTACGGCCATAATACATATTTCCAATAACAAAGCAATACTGTCTATGTTATTTTTTTCTTTTTCTATTTCGAGAAAATACATCTATTTGGAAAAAACAAATCTCAACTCCCACACTAGATTTGTACATCTTTAAGTTTTGAATCACAACTTGATCGTAGGAGTCTTTTATTTTGTCAACTACTCAATTTTTTGTTACTCATATTTTTACCTTATAATCTCCTTGTCAAAATATAAATGGATAGTTTTTGTATTCCAAGCTTTTGTACGTATAGATTTTATAAAAATGAATGAGATAGGAATAGGAACTAAAAGCAATGACAGGTATAGGTACTCCTCCAAAAGCTTTCTTTACCAAGACCACAAAAAAAATACTAGACAAAGACACTAGATCTATTGCGTTTTCTTCTTACATTTCCGTTACCCCATTTCCCATAGTATTGACCGAACTCCCCTAAAGTAGGCTGGAGCTTGGTAGACAACGAGGTCAGATAAGCAGACGAGACGACGCCACTGCTATCGACTTAGCTGAACAGCTGATGCTCATTTTAGTTGCCTCAGGGAGAGCAACGCGTATAGAACGCAATTTCCCCGCGTAAACGCCCAGACATTTAGTTTTTTATCTGTGGATTTACTCTCGTGAAACGTGATTGTGACTTTCAGTTTTGTATCTGTGGTTGGATTTGAATTTATAACGGTTATAAAAGCGAGTTGGTGAATTACAGTGATTCGAAGTTAATTAAGATGTGACCATTGAATTACCTAACCCTGAACTCCATTTTCATTTGCTCTTGAGCTTATATATTTAAAATTGCATTAAACCAACATCATAAGGGCTCAAGGAAGCATCTATAGGTAGAAAGGAATTATTGGGTCCAATGGCCTTTTTTTAAAAGTCGACTAGTGTGTTTTTTTTTAAATATTGCAACATCATCACTGAAACTTCAGTTAGAAAGATGTTTAAGTAGATATACATTAGCCCCGTTATTCATATTGGACTAGTAAACTTATTTTAGCTAAAACGGATATTAAATCTGTTGCTATCTCTTTTCATTGCCTTAAGAGTAACAAAAAAACTCTCTTTAATTTATATTAAATTGACAAATCTTTATTGATAAAGGTCTACATCGTTAGCGATTTATGTCAGAGGCATGTCCAAATATACCGTTTGCACAGGCACAATTTTATGCAAGTTGTTTTTTTTAATAACTTGTGTTGTTTTTTTTGTTGTAAATACACACGAGAACTCAAGTAGAACAAAACGGAACACAAATATTAAGACAATTGCGAGCCACATTTAGTTACGACATTGTTCGATTTGCAATCAAATCAATATTTTCAGAAATTAGTGCTCAAAATTACTTAGTTATATAGTTGAACTAGGTACTAAGTAATTTTGATTTTTTATTGTTACTAAAATTGATGTACTTACTACTACATAAAACTTAGTTTTTGCGATGAAAAAATCTATTTTGATCCTATTTCACTTTTATGAAGGAAACGAAAAATAAGCTCACTTTAAATTATTTTCTATTGCAATAGAACGTGTTTAAGTCACAAAATTTCATACCTTATTCAAAGACTAAAAATAAACAGCGATACAATAAAATGTTAAATAAGTAGGTACATAACTATGATAATTGAATAGACGAAAATATTAAATTGAGATAGAGTAAAATGGTTATATTTTAGCAAATTTACACAAAGTTACTCAAATAATTATACTTGCTAATAAAACATTTCAGCATTCTATGCAACACCTAAATAACAGTCCATATAACTTGCCTAAATTCAACAGCCAACGGATACAAACAGCTAAATCCAGAGCTTAATCTTCATTCACAATCCAAGCGATATGATTTGCTCCCGAGAGTTGCCAGATAACAGCGGATTTATCCGGACATTACCGGCTCCATCTAAAAGTTACCGGTTTATCGGATCACCGGTTTTTTAATCCATCCGGCTTATTGTAATAGTCCGGCTATCAGCCTGAAATTTATTAGCGGAAATCTCTGTCACTACTTACAACAAAATGCTTACTCATTATTATTCTTAAAAGTGCTAAGACAATCTTGCACGTTCATAAGCAGATGGTCGCTATAATCAACGTAGCACTTTCTTGCTGTTGTGACTGATACCCTGAGAATTCCTGCTATAAAATGTTTAAACCTTGACGGAAGCTCTCAGAACATTATTAACAATAACCAACAGTGGAAATCCATGGTATCTGCCAATCCCTACGTAAAAAGGCTTGATATTATGTTTATATTTATTTGCCCTTACCAAATATATATTTTATTAACTTACAAATTATTACGTTATCCGACTTTACCAGTTCAAGCAGGCATCCCTAAATCGATATGATTTGCGGTACATTCATCCAGCGATTGGAAACGAATCCAACCAAAATCCAATCACGACTGCATCATGTGGGCTCTCACTGGATAAAATGTGCAATATCTGCGGCTTAAACCGACTACGAAACCCTAAAAAATCATTTTGAATGCAGATGCAGGTGTGGATGGCTTTGTAAATATTATTTTGGGACAAATGTTCAATAAGAAGTGGAGGTTGTGTTTTTTGACAAAGGAAAATTATATTCTAGAAATGTTTTATCGAATTTGAGGAATTGAAAGTTATGAAGAAGACGTTTTACCTACATAGAGGTCAACGACGTTTTACCTACGTAGAGCGTTAGACACGCGCACACAAGAAAAGATAAATTCAGCCTTTTCTTGTATCGTTCTTTGTAAAAGCGAATTTACCCTTTTCTCCATGCCTAAATTCATATACCTACCTACATTTTGTTTAGATATTTGAATTATATAAAATTTTAAATAGCTTTTATTGTGCTATATCAGACGACGATCAACTCAATAAGCCAGTTTCATGATAGTCAGTTGACTGGTTGAGTGAGGCGTGATTGAAACTCAAACAAGCATCTACAAACTTTCCGATTTATACTAGAAAAGCAATAATAATTAGAAAAGACTATTTTTTTTTTGTTTTTATGTAAGTATACCTAAGTACTGCCGAGAAACAGTCGAGAAGCTTAATTGATTCGGAACTAATCCATCACCTATTTCAACTTCCTATTGGGTTGAGATTAGTTTTCCCAGAAATGGTGACCAGTATGTATAAAATTAGTTACTGCAGTCTGAGGGTGGTAGCTGAGTAAAAAGTGTATGAACATTCGGGTTTTTTTTTATCCAAATTAATATCTCTACCTACTTGTACTTCTCAAATTAAAAATTAATAATACTTATTATTACTTTTTACTAGTTGATGCTGAATTTGAGGTTTCATATAGCGCCTTCTCAAACTATGCGCGAAGATACAGTTCAATTTGCCATCATGACTTTAGTAGGCGCTTTTCTCTAATGTCTTTCTTAGTTTTTTTTTTTCTACTACTACTTGTCACTTTTAGCTGTTCATAAAACAAAGGCGTATAACTGGCTGCTATACAGCCATGAGCCCTTGTTTCATAGAAATGTAGAACTTTGTGAAAGACGGCATAATGTGGTGTAGGCGCGATGCTCTTTCAATGCCAACCAACTACCTATTGTAGGGAGAGTTATGTGGGTAGTAGAATTGTTTAGCTGGTTTGTGGAGTTGGTAATGATAAAGCTAGGCCTATTATTAGTATGTATTGTATACAATATTCAACTAGTTTATACCTATTAATAATCAGTATTATATTATTATTAGGAATATTTTGAAAGGTATATCCCATGGTTGTAGGAAAACTTGGCAAATGCTACGGGAACGATCTGAAAAACTTAATTATTTCAGTGGTGGGTTTTAAATATTTTGTGGCCGTAGTATAATAACAAAAATGCATTTATAAGCATGGCTCTACTAAACAAGCCAAACTGGTTACTTTCAAACTATTTAAGCCTAGCCAATTTTTTTTGTATTATTCATCAATTTTCTAACCGTTTTCATTACCATCCATTTTTATTTTTTTATTTCCACTCATTTCCTCTACTTCCAAAAACAGTGTTACCAGAAACTATAAACTGAATTTATTGAAATCGCATTGAACAGTGAATCAAAATGGCTATGGTGGTGTCTCGGAAATCGAAACTGTGTGTGTGTTCGTTGGTGCTACTGGTGATATTGGGACTTAGCTTAGCGGTGCTATCAACGATGGGGTACTTTGAAACGAAGGAACAACACATTGCTGGAACTGCTGCTATGTATTCTAACCCGAATACGCCTCAAGTGGTCAATGTGAGTAATACAAGCACTGAAAATTATGAAATGTTGTTAGTGGTTGAAGAAAAAGGCATACTTAGTTAACAAGATTGACGAAAGTTTACTAGACATTTCTGAAATAGTCTGCAGTATAGAAGATTGACAAAAGTTTGCCGTTATTTGTCTGTAATAAACTTAAATAGCGGTAAATGTTATCAAGCAACGTTATTGTTTTATAGAATTAGCTAGAAGTTAACATTCCATATGTGACAAGTTGCAAGCCCATCGAAAACATTAGATCTTTTTTTAAATTTAAACTATTTCAGTTTTTCGCATGGCCAAACTAGACAAGGATCAAGCTGGATGTATTGATTCAAGTTTGTGGATTATATTTCTAATTTCTGTTCTCGCTTAAAATAAGTGCTAGAAATGCTGAGAATATTTTATATATAAAGAAATTTCGCGTCAGGTACGAGTTCATTCGTAATTACAAAGTAAAATAGTAGTTTTCCTGGCCAAACGACCAACCTTAGAGTTACGACCCGGTATCAAAATTACCGTGACCTTTTAGAAGAAAAATGGTTTAAATTCTACTAGTTAGTATTCTGAATGTAGTAGGTACGAATGTTACATAGGTAAGCTTTGAATACTGGTTATTAACAGTATAAAGAAACATTTTTTGTAAAATACGAAATGACGTCTCTATAAAAGGGAAGTTTTTTTTAAAAGCCGGTTGAAAAAAGGTTGCCTCAAAAACCTTTCTAAAACACTGTTTGCGAAATAAACTGGATATAATGATACACAGGATAGAATTCAATATATTTTATCAAACGATGGAGGCATTTTACGCCAAAAAAGTCATAGGTATCTACGAGTATTAAATCGATACGCTAACACGTGTCGAGAATTCGTAAATTTGCAGGTCATATATTATCCAATTATTGGTATTTAGAAGGAAACCTTTTAACTTAGTCTTTGTTCATTGAATATAACTATAGATGACGATATCTGGCACAATTAAAAGGGTTAGAAATAAGCCTTGATATTATACGCCTTGGTCAAAAAATCCATGCATTGTATTTCCGTATCGACAAACGGTTTTGTTCTAAGTATTTTACTATCACTTCAATTGCAACATCACTTTTCGCACAGTTCACTCATTTGCAATGACAACATTTCCACGTGATCACTCTAAACTTTAAACCCATTTAAAGTAATTTACCAATATGAATAGAATTCTTCGCTTTTTGTGACCTAGGTACTTATATTCGAGTTTCAGCCTAATTTGTTTAGTAGTTTTAGCCATGCATCCTCGTAAACTCTAGTTGTCATAGTAGTAGGATCAACTATAAACCTGTTTGTAAGAAATTCTTTAGTGGTCGTGGCGATGGTACACGGCATCTGTGACCTATAAAATTAATGGCGTTCGCATGTCTTGCAAATGGAGTAAGAAGCTCCAAGTTTATCGTGTTCTTTGTGATAAAAGCCCAGTAAACAGGCCTCCACTGTGTCAAAGGAAAAAGTGAGGGCTCACAAACAGCAAAGAAATCTCTTGAACAGAAATTCTTAGACATTTGACGCCAGCTTCATTCCTTTGTTCATGATGTAAAAGCTAAGTCAAAATGTTTAGTTATGGAACCATTAAACGTAAAATAAATGATTACAAAAACTAAGATTAATTTATCGTCTCCTGTTTTTCCTTGATATATGCAATATAAGTGGTCTTTACACGTGACTCTATCGCGCGTTCCAGGAGCATATAGGATTATGCGCGGGAAAGCCTGCATGCACACACAATCCATTCTGATTTCCCCTTTTAACAACTTTACACGCTAGCTCTTTCGCGCACGTTTGCTATAATCTCACGCGCTAAAGTGTTCGTGTAAAGCGGGCTAATATCGGCATCATGACCTACATAATAAATTTTCTAGCGATTTTTTTGTTTCATTAGGTCTTGTGGCATCGCTAATTCTTTTTGTTTGAATACTAACGAACTATGTTATGCATTTGAAAGGGCACTTCATAAACCGCAGCGTATTTTTTCACCGGCTCTTTTAGTCTATTAAAAACCTGTCAAAATGTCCTTCTGAACCGTGAAAAATAATATTTCACGTTCAAAATCCAACCCATTCATTCTATTTACACGCCTTTGTGGTTTTATCCATCGCGTCCAAACCCGGTATAAATCACGAGCAGAAATTAGCGTTATTTTTGCGGAGGTGTTAGGGTCACTTATCATCAAGGCATGGTTTCATGTATGTAGGTACCTATAGAAATTTCTCGATTTGTAGGTACATAAATAATATCCTTGGAAATTTCACACAACGTCATCTAATCCCAAGCTAAGCATCTAGCATCTAGGTTCTAGCATCTAAGTTAATAGTTTGGACGTGTAGAGAAGTTGAATGAATTCGCATTCCCTGCGCAGGTTCAGCCCTTAGCATGTGCATCATGGGCACAGAACGCGCTAATGAAATGAACATGTACGTACGTGCCTACGTCTTCTTCTAACTCTCCCAAACACTAGCCTTGGATAAGGGTTAGGTAAAAATTACCCTCATCCAATGAGCTTCTATGAAGAATGTTTAGCAAGTGGGTGAGGTGAAATATCTGTCAGGGTCGTAGCAAGTGGAATTATTTGCGGTTTTCTCGGAAATTTTGAACTGTCTAATGATAGTCGTAAAGAAAACTACTCTGAAATGAGCGAGATAGTCTGGGAAATATAAAGATATAATAATACTGTAATACTTTACACGCCTTCAAATACGTTATTTCTTAGAAATAACGTGCCGAAAAATAAAGCCTATGATCTTTCTATCTCTTGTCAATTCTACATTTCCAAACACGATAAGCCGCTAACCAATAACATTATTTCATTGTAATTTCCATAAAGTATTAAATAAAGTAAAAGGATTATCACCTTCGTGTTATCTGTATCAGTCCTTGAGTCCTTAGAGGACCCTAACATACTTTAAACAGCCGACCGCCATGTTAGGGGAAATAGGACTTTTTCATGCAAAGTTAGTTTTAGTCGGACATTTCTGTTTTACATTTTCGAAATTGAAATGTATGTATCCATTCATCCATTCCTTGTAAGTAGTTTAAAAATACAAATCACAAAAGTTATGAAATATTATTAAGATTGTAACTTTGTTTCTATATACAGGGTGTAAAAAGACTACTACCGAAAACTGAAGGGTTGCAATCAGACCATAGTACTGAACATAATTAGCGAAAAAAAAAATTTTTTTTTTTTTTTACCTTAAATATTTTCTATTTTTTTTTTTAGTTACATACACATCGTACAACATAATAAGACCATTTCCACCTAATTAGATCATAATTTAATAAAGGAAATAAACAAGTAAATTAAAGAAACAGCAATATTACGCATAGCATATTACGCTCGTACGACAGCGAACAGCTGATCTCGCCCGCGGTCATCGATCGCCCGCGGTCTTTTTTCAGACAACTAATGTTTCTTTAGATGTCTTTTGGGGTGCTGTACCACCCCGTTTCGTTTTCGGTAGACGTCTTTTTACACCCTGTATAAATAATAAATAAATATCCTGGACATTCCACAAGGCGACTTATATTATTTAAAAAAATATATAGAAAAAAAAAATACTAGAAAAAGATTTTATAAGATGGTGGACAGTGAAATGCACATAAAATTAAGGAAAACTTTCAGGTGCCTTTTAAAATAAAAATGTATTAGTAGGTTTAAGAGCTTGAACTTAGTTTAAAACTCAACTTACTTAAATTTAATTACAAACATCTTTCTTGTTTATCAAATACAAGAAGCAATTGCATGAAAAAGCCGCGTCTCGCCTTTCCTCCTAACAGTCTTGTACTTTCCCTCTTATGTGCCGGCACTTTTGTGTGAACTGTTATTGCGTGTAGTGTTGGGGTTATGATAAGAGAGAATTAAGTGCCCTTTTTCGGGGACAAGCTTTTAGGACTTAAGTTTGCTATTCAAGTTTATCTATTCGGATTTCAGTAGTTTTATCCTCAATTTCTGACGCTTGATTTTTCTCAGTGAGCAAACCGAGAATACAGTTGCTATGAATAAAATAAAAGGATTATTTGTACAAAGTTGGACAAAACTCGTAAAACAAGATCTCATTTGGAATTTTTTGCCTATTTCTACCAAAAATACCCGTAGAGAGATGTTATTTTTATCCCTGTCAAACGTTATCGGTAATCTTGTCTGGTAGATACGAGCTGTGGTCAACGTGTACCAAAAAATAAAATGTCCGTGGTCGGGAATTACTTTTAACTGGAGCTTTTGACGTCATGAAAATCGAGGTGAATACAGCTCAAAAGTGAAGTGGTTGGTTTACTGTTACTTAGTGGGCTAGGTTGACTTGAAATACATTTTTAGGAAAATGTATGAGAGACGCGGTGGACCTACATAATGGCCGTTTTGTATCCACATCAGACGATGACACCTTTTGCATTTAACATTATTTCCCTATGCCTAAGGGTTAAAAATGTTTCTTGTTGTTGTCAAAGTTATAACTACAACCAATAAAAAAATATTCACAAGATAATACTTGGTAAGTACTGAAGTGGTTTTGTATTGAAACTCAACTAAGTAGGTAAGTGCGTTAGTTCGTATAAGCTAGTCTAACTCTGATGAAGGAGTTTTTAAGCCTTCTAAGTATATAACTTTTAAATCTGGAACCGACAGTTTAACGAATAAAAAATCAATAGGTTAGATTCTGCGTAAAGATTTTAAATTTAGACTTTTATTTATATATGACTGAACTTTTCTCTCTAAGCTGTAATGTGGCGAGTCTCAACAAACTGAGTTTCCCTTCCCCCGTTGTATTTTTAATTAAAAACAATTTGGCGAATCGGAATTCTGCGCCCTTTATCGCTAGCGGTCAAGCCTTTGCCATTTTGCCAAAACGGTAATATAATTAAGATTATGTGGGAAAAGCGGATTCGAATCGGAAAATAAATTTTGAAAATGATTCTGTTTTATGGAAATAATTATAATGAAAGTAAATTTGATTTTGAGAAAGCGAATGATACCGATTTGTTTTGTCTTTGTTCTTTAGTACGGCTATAAAAGGGCTAAATGCTTAAGTATCTTTTTAATGTTATGAATGTACAGAATTAAACACAATCTTCTACATTACTCTCCTAAAGTATGATTACTCGAATTTCATGTTCATCTTTTAGTAAAGAGTAGCACACGATATTCAACACGGAAAATTTACTGATCGTTCGTTCGTATGAGCAAGTGGCCAACTCTGGTGACGGTGTTTTTAGGCCGCCCAAAGGCCTCCGTCATGGCTTAACGACTTTAAAAGCCGGGACCGACAATTTAACGTGCCCTCCGAAGCACGGAAGCGCTCAGATGAAAATGCCACTTGCGGTCACCCATCCAAGTAGTGACCGCTCAGAACGTTGCTTAACTTCGACGATCTATCAAAAACGTCTTAGCAAGCTTCGCCACGAGCGCTTGATGATAATATACAAGTCAAAATTAAAATACAATGTTTTTAAAAACATCAAACATATTTTACAATGAGACCACTGAACTTTAATCTTATAACTTTAGCTTTTATATAGTTTAATAATCTTTTTATGGTTGAATCATTAAAAATAGTAAGATGTTCCCATTTATAAACATTAATATGAGTTGAAACCACCATCAGACCATGTTTTTATCAATCATAGTTCTAGGTTACTCAGGCATTGGACAAGGTGGGTCACTAAACTATCTTGGCGAAGTTAGTGCATCGCTGCGCATGCGCAGATCAGGACAAGTGCGCGAACTCATATAATAGAGTACCGAGTTTTGTGATTTATTACTGTTTGTAATCTTACAGGGATTATATTGAAGTGTAGTATTAATTATAAGAAGTAACACAAAATAAACTGATAAAAAATATATTTCAAAATAAAGAATTATGTCTTAGTACAATAAAAGAGTTCAAAAACGTGACACCGAAATATTTTTTTGAAAAATTTGGTAGAGACTAAAAATATTCTCAAATAAAAATAAAAACAATTAGAAACCAAAAAGTATTATTTACTTTATTTAATGATTTTACATTATATTTATAATGAAACATTATTTAATTCTATCGAACGAATTATTTGTATCGTCGTAAATACAATTTATTTCTGTCTCTATAAATAATAAAATATTCCATGAAAAAGGAAAAAATGCAAAACACAAACGCTGAAACCTATCATAGTGCTACGAGCTTTGTTTTTATTTTGGAACAACATTTAAATCATGTATATCACGTAGTTTGAACAGTGGTACAAAAACATCAAGTATTTTATGTGTACAAAATATTGGTGTCAATTCAGATGTCGCAAAACTAAACTAAACTAATCTGAAAGCACTAAAATTGATGCCATCATTTTTATTTCGATCGTTATGAAAGGGACGCCAACATTTATAGTGCTGTCAAATTAGTTTAGTTTAGTTTTGGCAACCATCTGAATTGACACCATTGTGATCTATAAAACTGTGTTCCCATAAAAGCTATGCGAAACTGCGAAGATATAATGGTTAAATTTCTTGTGCCAAGTTGTTGACAAAACATAATAAGTTAATTATTTAAGTTGTTATTGTGTGATTTTCTTTACAACTTCATCTTCACAACAGTTAAAAGATACACTTAAAAGTAATGCGTTTGTATTATTTACAATACTAATTAGTGTTTATAGGAAGAGAAACCCTACGTGGCATAACGGTTGGAAAATTGTCAGTCGATATGATATCGGTTCGTATCCTAACTCTTCTAATAATACAGGGTGCGTTTCAAGAGCTCAAGTTGTATGGATCTTCAACGCAAGCTGAGATGCAATGTGTCAACACTTTTGAGGTGAGTCAAATATTTTATATCTAAAAGTAAACTGTATAATCAAGCAATAAGTAAATTTAGATGAGAAAGTGGCCAATTCTTTTGACGGAGTTTTTAGGCCGCCTGAAGGCCTCGCTACTATGTGTAGGTACTTGCAGCAGTTTTCTTCATTATTCAGTATCACCCCATTATTCATAATATGAATTTTGAAAAATTATTTATTTAATATTAACATTTTGAATATTATGCAAAATGTTAATATTAAATAAATAAATATCCTTGGACATTTCACACAGTGCCATCTAGTCCCAAGCTAAGCAATTTAATATTACAGACTCTTTGTTTAGTTTTGCTTAGGTACTTTTGCTAGATATTTGTCTTTTTTTTGCGTGGAAGTAATGTCAAATATCTACCAGCAATAAGCAATAACCAATACCAATAAGCAAAACCAAAGATAGATGGTAATTGGGACTGGCCATTAGTTTTTTTTTGTCTGTGTTCTAGGAAGCCTATTACTAAGTTGAATATGATTATACGGGATCAGTTTCAGAAGAAACGCTTATTTGTTCTGATTTTGAACTAATAATGGCAAACAATTATAATAGTTCCGCTTACTTTGCTAATGCCAGGGCGTTTGTTATGAAACGATCATTTGTTTATGACCAACAAAAACTTAGGTAACAATTATACAAATCATGTGCCACATTTGTCGGATATGCCTTCTGAGCATTATAAAAATAGAGGTTCTTAAAATATTGTTTTATATATTCAATAGATTTTATTTTTTTAAATATATTTCAAAGAGCAATCATTGTTCATTTAGCTGTACCTACCTATAACGCAAAAGTAGGCAAAATACTGTACAAAACAAACAAAAAGAGATAATTTAAATTAAATTGTAAGGTTCTCACATTTTCAGTGTTTAAAAATATTTTCGCTATGTTACATTTCCTTTCCACGAAACCTTAAAGATTCTTGAAAATTAGGGTTGTCTTGAAATGTTCTTTTGTTATTACTCTTTAGAAAACAATTAGTAGTCTATTTTAGGGCAAGTTTAAACTAAAGCACAACATTATTTAATTTTGTAAACTTTTTTATTTTTTGATGTTTTTTGCAACCATGCTTTGTTGTTCTTTAGAAGCCCTTTTAAAGAATGGACTGAATTAGAAAAACATTGTCTGTTCCACAGAAGTGTACAATTTTCAACGTTTTGACAGGAAATTGGTAAAGGCAGCAGCGGAGAGGAGATTGACATTGACAATTTTTTGGTGATTACACTGACATTTTATTATAATAAATGTTCGCTTTAAGGCAGCACTTTTTTTGGAAAAGCAAATTGGAAAACATCGTAAAATTTTATAATTTTTGCCGTCCCTACTAAAATTTGGTGGTATCAATTCTATAGAAAATGTAATAATGTAAATTCAAGTAGATAATGGGAAACTAATAAAAAATTCAAATGTTTTTTTCTTAACACTGTAAAAATATTTATGTAAAAAAATGGCATAATTGGATCCTGAAAAATATTTCTGATCTGCTATTTACCTACATTATTATGGTATAGTCCCGTTTACTAAATATAATAAGCAACATAGTAAAATACTATGTCTTTTACTATTAAGACATTTAAAACATGGTTTTCCTTTTCATTTAATAGTTCAAAATGCTTTTCCAAACATTAAAATGCCTTCACTAAACCAAGCTGATCAAGATCATCTAACCACAATAACTCACATTGTGATGTCGCTACTCACCAATAACAATGCCGCATTGTGTTATTGTGATGTCCTGAAATAATATATATTTACTAACAAATACACTAACCTAGGATACCAAATAACTGACCTAAACATTCAACATTCAACTACATGTATTATATTCTTCAATGTATTAAACTTTCGCGACTTGAATGAGTTCATTCAAGTATTATCAGGACTTTATCGCGTATTGAAATCATATTAATTATTTGCTTCGACGTTTCGGATGATTTCAATAGGCGATTAACTCCCGATAATATCTTAAAAATGTGTACTTCAATGGCCAGAAAAATACATTGACTGTATTCTACAAATTTCTTCAAATTTTTGTCGAATGTTTTTAGCAGACAATAAAAAATACTTATAAAAAGTGCCTGCTTAAATACAGTTGGGGAGTCTGACTACCCTCTAGATATCTTATAAAATATTCAATGTAAGTATGTAGATCTACTAAATATTTTGGTTTGTGTCTGTATGAAGTAAACTGCTAAACTATATTATTTAACAAAATTCTGATACAACAAACAGTTTTGTTAAAATATAGAAACTAAAACCAGTATGATAGTCCCAATTCTATTTTAAGCTCCCAGCTTCACCCTGACAAGTTATCTAAAACATTTCAAATGATTGGCTTCAATATACTTTAGACAATACGGGTCAACGACCGATCTCAGTACTAAAAGATATGTAGGATTGTAAGAGCAATAATCTTTATTGCCAAGATGAAGATGAGCTCTGCAAATGCCTATTGTCGTAAAGACCTTGAGTAAAAATAAGATCATTGGTCTTAATTGATGCAATTGGTATAACTAATTGAACAATAATAATTATCACTAAAATATATTTGGGTCTCACATTTTTATAAAGTTTTATAAGACTACTAGCCAAAGGTTAATGAAATTAACTAAAGTTCGTAAAACTAATGAAGAGTTTTGCAGTTATGTCGCGCCCTTCTCTTCTTATTTTGCTTACAAGTGAACAATTTTAGAAATAGATTTCCAACTTACTCTTCAATAACTTTTTCTTTATGATACCCATGACTTTTTCAAGTCGTAATATATATTATCTACACTAATATTACATCAGTCACTCTTTCTTTAGACTTTAATGCAGCTTACCCGCTCCGTTCCATTGCATCCTTTTAAGAATTTATCCTTGCAAAGTCCTAGTTTTATACAAGCGATAACCGATTAATTTCGTCCGTAACAACGTTCAGTTTTTTTTTATTCGGAATGTTCCCTTTGGTTATTGTTAGTTATTGTTTCATTAACATCATTAGTTTAGGATTCGTTAGGTTTTTTATAACGATTGAATATCAGATAAACCTTTAACTTATTTATTTATTTATTAAATTAAGTTGGTTTTTCGAATGGCATACAATAGTAACTGACAGCTGCTGCTGCTAACTAGTTTCCTCACGATGTATTCCGAAAAACTTTGATTTCCGTAATAGACTGATTGCAACTTTCTGAAGACAAAAG
The DNA here is from genome assembly GCA_963582015.1 of Xanthorhoe designata. Classification (NCBI taxonomy): domain Eukaryota; kingdom Metazoa; phylum Arthropoda; class Insecta; order Lepidoptera; family Geometridae; genus Xanthorhoe; species Xanthorhoe designata. The sequence continues at coordinate 4,291,214 of OY757045.1, forward strand.
CTTTATTCCAGCATGTCTTGTGCTTTCCGTACATCGAGCGCTTTTCGAATATGCTTCGAATAAAGCCAGCACAAATAGAACGAGAATTTTCCACTCTTCGGCATAATTTATGTCCATCCAGCGAAGTTACACTTGAGACGACTGTAGCGTGACACTGACGCTCGCTGTTATTTTGATGAGTTTCTCCAATAAAAAATATTTCTTGTTTTATAAAGGACTTTTCCGACTTTTAAGTAAATACCATGACCGTGCCATTACCGTATCAGACACGGAAATATTAATTTGTTTTATTATTGATGGTCCGGTCGGGTTAAGCCGTGTTGGCGGAGGTTGGTATGTCTCGATTGTCGTTCAGAAGGTCGTGGGTTTGAATCCCGGCCAATGAATTTTTCATATCGATAAATTTGTAATGCAATTTTTAATTTTGGTCATTATTTAATGATATCGAAATCTGATCGATATGATTCTATTACTTATGTTATGTTAGTTGATCTCAGTTGACAGGATACACAATGCACATTCTGTAAACAAACTTGGTAGCGGGACATAGGATTGCAATCTTGTTTGGTTTGGCGCTATTCAGAGAGAGTAGCGGAACGATTTTCTTTTTAATCTATGCTGTACTGCTTGGATTTGGGAAGGGCTATAACATTAACAATAGTTTTCTAATTTTCTCCTGTTTCGAGTTAATAACCCGTTTGTGTACAATTTTTGGGATCCATTAAAAAATACTTTCAAATCTTGTTTTTGCAGCTTCGCCAAGTTGGTTATTTTTTTCTGGAATTAATAATCTTTTGGATTGTTATATTTATAAAATGAGATTTTATCGCGTTAATTACGAATAAATTTCAATATTCAATATCCACATTTTTTAACCATTTCATCGGTCTTTTCTAATATATTTCAATAGCTATAGACATTTTACCTTTATAGCCGATCCACACTCGTACGCGGATTGCGCGTGAATTCACAAATAATATGCGAAGGGATCCTTACTTCCGGTCGCGGGTTATTCGCGGCTTCGCACGATCCACTTGCAAATGTGGATCGGCAATTATATTCATTGAATGTAAACTGTCACGAATTTCATGTATATTACGCGTAATAACACGTTCTCTTGTCACATGCACCACACTCAATATCGATATCATATTGTCAAGTGGCCTGACATGGAATGTTTACGTTGTGTAGGTATTAGATATCAACTTTCAATGAGTTGCATCCGTGTCGAGAGGTAAACCAAACAGCTGTTTGGGTTTTATATGTTTGCAATACATTGGTTTACAAGTGTTTGTGTTCTTCACAGTATTGATAGAGAACGAGAGTAGAATCGCCTAGCTTTTTAGAAAGTTCTATTTGATCTCAAAGGTATACTGAAATAACAGTGAAATCAATGGATTTAATAAATTTGTAAGATGAGCATAAGCGATCATGGAATAGCCTGTTGACAACGTAGCTAAGATTTCCTATTCATCTTCTGAACCCACTTCCACCCACTGCTTGAGTATCTATAATTGCACATCACTTTCCCAGTTAGTGCTAGTTAGACCTAATTCACCGTCGACGTTACAATACCGTTAGATGATCAGGCTAGGCTGTCCGGTGTTCAGTGATCCTCCGGTAGTTATCACTTGATCACTTTCTTTATCAATCTACTGCTACAAGTTTTATGCATACTTTATTTTTATTTACTGTGGTATCGTTCGTCTGGTAGAAACTGTGGTTCTCCTGTGGTCACAATTTCTGCCTTTTTTTATCTCACTGCAAATTTCCATTGAATCTTAGAACTGTTTTCTTTGCTTTGATAAAGCTTTTGATTGCTCTCAATACGAAAATACTCAGTATGTACTCTACTTATTTCCATTATGTCGTGTCGCTACTATGTTGTCATGTAGTATACGTGTAGTAACTACTGTGTAGATAGTATAACACAAGATTCCTTTGTTCCTTGCAAACACTCGCACTAACGACTCGCTTGTTTGTACAATAAGTTGGACGGTAGGGTGAATGTTACAATATTCTGTCTTGTGCTTATCTTTCAGTCAACTTTCAAGTTATTTTCAAACTTATGCTAAAATGTTGTATTCTGTAAGAAAGTTGCCTTTCAAATCACTAAATCCTGCTCGTAATTGGCTGATTTTTTGTATGTCTGAAGGGATTATTGTCCAGACTTGTCTATCTTCCTTCAAGTAAAAATGAATAGGTACCCATTATAATCTGAATCACAGCGTTATCCTTATGTAATATTAATTAAAAATTTATATAACTTTTTATCGACAAATAATATATATCGACGTATAATGTCGTTCACCGTTTCTCGAAGTTCTACAAGTTTTGTCACCTAACCCGAACTGCATTAGGTGGGCAAGTTTCGTGTTCACAAGTGGACTGGAGTGCAGACAGGGTTGTATAAAGTACAACATTTTGGGGCATTATATGAAAAAGCTCAGGGTTATAAAGGAAAGAAAGATGAGGTCATTCAGTATCATGAAGCTAGCTACAGTCGTAAGCATAACTCTATAATATTTTCGAGTGTATCCCATCTGGACAATCCTCCACACTGAGACTAGAAATGTTTTAGACTCATAATTCGTCTGTGTTAGGAAAGCATCTCTTTTTATTAAAAAGTGTTGTGGTATCCAGAAATAACTAAGATACAATATCTCACGTCTTTTCCCAGGAGTGATATGAGAGGTTAATCAAAAAAGATTATTAATGCCTTTAGCTTGATGTCTAAATACTTCTAAGACCATGGTCTCTTCTTATTATTCGTCAAAAAATGAAGCAATTCTATTGGTTTTTGACAAAAATATTTCTCTCTACGCATCTTTGCTCATCTCCTAACGCACGCCACGAAACGCAGCCGTACTCTTCATTTATCTAATATACGTCATAGCTTTATGGCATTTCTTGTAACTTTCTAGTCAATACTTTGACCCCGACCGATTCTTGCTACATATCTGTAGACAAACCAAATAATACTGTATAACTTTCAGTATCAAACTGAGAATTTGTGTTTGGGATACAGTTAACTTCATTGTGGTTGTTTTATTGTTACTAATATGAACTATGGTTGTATTTGTTTCCATTTAAGCTCATAAGGGTAGATTTCTGAAAGATATATTATTAGTTAAGCTTGATTTATTAACTAACATGTTTAACAGTTTCGCAATTTACTAACAATAATATGCTTTTTAACAAAATCATCACCATAATAAAACGCTAGAATAACTTAAAATTATTAATAATTATATCAAAGCATACTCTTTGTCTGCTCCACAGATGCCCAACTTTTTAGTTTTTTACAAATTGTTATGTTCTATATTTTAATTTACATAATGTGACGCTCTCTGCAATGGCCATTACAAATGAGTGCTCAAACTCTCAAATCCTATATCAACATGTTTGCCTTGCTAATCGTCCGTGAATATTTAAACTTGTTTTAGGGCTCTGTGTGTATAATGAATTGCAGGTGGACCAGGAGGAGGGGGATTCTGAAGGGTCCGGCCGCTACGGGACCATACCGCCGTTCCCGCCGCCACCACCGGGCCTCGACGGTACGTTCAAGTTAATATTTAATAGGATATGTTCGTAAACTTGGATAATCTAGAATGATACTTTAATCTTGTGGTTAATAATACAGTTGACTTTTTCATTTTGCACCTATTAAAATTTAGCAATTTAGTAGATGACATTTTGTTTAAATAAGTACTATCATTAGGCTGCGTTACCACCAAGGGTAAGGGAAATGCGTTTCGAGAAATTTGTTTGTCAATAACCAATAGAACCGTTTTATTCACCTAGCCTTGAAGAATGTAGGGATCCTATTGGTTCTTGACAAATTACCACACTAATAATTATATCGGCCTTTTGAGAATTGTAAACTGAATAAGAAAAGGAGTTATACAATGCGATTTAGCTGTAGCGTATGATATCGATAACAGAATATATCAGTGGACTTTACACTTCTGTGATATTGTTATCATGTTTTTGGTTCTTATAAAATTATTTATTTTTTATTGCAGGTTACCCTCTCCGGCTTCGGGGCGAAAAAGGCGAACGAGGATCGAGGGCAAGACTTTGACCCATTTTATATTCGATACTTTCATAAAGGATGGGTTCCACAAAATAACACTTTAAATGCTAAGCTCTTTGGAATAGCTATATAGATAGCCTGAGAGCTTTCCCCGTTATTTTTAATTACCTCTATAAAGTACAAAAAATAACTTTTGCAAATTACGCTTTATATTTTTTTTTTCTGGTAACCAAACAGTGCAAGGTTTTTCCGTGAATTGTTGTCGACCCAATTAATTGAATTTTATTTATTAATTAAAATTGTTTGTGTCGGGATCACAGTGCTCGCTGAGAAAACAGACAGAACTATTAAAGCTTACAATGAACATAAAAAAGTCATATACAATCCAGTTAAGTTTATATGTTTTATACACAGATTGTTCTGTCAATTTATTGTACACGGCCACACCCTTTTTTCCGGTGTTATTGGGCACGATGCCATAAAAATCATCGATAGAAAACAAATCAAAAAAATGTATTGACTGATATAACTATTGTTGATATCAACATTCAGTGACAAAACAATCTCCATTACACATCTACTCCTATATTTCTATACCTATCGAATGATTACACAGTATTAAATATAATAATTTTAGTATCAAAGGGGATTTTGGTAATTTGAGTGTCAAAATACATTTTTTTAATTTAGAGCTTTGTATTTTCAGCTCATAAGGGGGTTTTGACACTAAAATTACCGAAATCCCCTTTGAAGGGGATTTAGACACTAGCCCACACATAGGTTCTCAAACACTTGGTACTTTGCTGAGTTTTCAATGAACATAAGTGGCTCATTACCTAAATACGTATGATATTGAACAAAATACTTCACGAAAACGCTTTCAGTTTTTCGAAAAGGTTATAAAATTCCATATCACGTAGGTAGCAAACCGTAATTTCTGTCAAGGGTTTAATATTAGAAAGGGATAAGTCTAAAAAATTCCATGAAAAGTAAAAGTTCTTTTCCGTCTCATGATATAGTATAGAGCCAAAACACTCCCTTAACACTGTTTGTCATACAACGAGTCCTTCACCGCTGCACTTCAAACTTGAGTATCTGAGTGCCAAATATTCAGTTTGTATCAACTTTGTTTCGTGTTTTACTACTGGGGATTCATATTTTATCGAGCAGAGGTTTTACAACATAGTTATTTGAGGTGCTTTAAGTGCTTTTGTATTGGAGATTAAAGTATATTTACCTATTATTGATTCACGGCACCACAGCACATATTTGTAATTGTATACACATATTTGTAAGAATATCTCTCTATCTGCATGAAACTAGGGGTGGATTAGGTAAAAATAAATTAAAGCTAATATTTAAGAATTGCGTTGGATGAAGGAGTCAGTAGTTCGTAAGAAAACAGAATGAAAGTTAATGTAAACAGCTGTTGAGTAAAGTTTGATTTCTTATCAAAAAAGGTTAAAGGTAAACTGTACCATTTTCTAAACCTTTGTCTGCAGTACCGTCAACAAATTGTCCCTTCGGTACGAGTCGTTTAACAACAAGAAAAGAGCGTTGAAAGGGCTCAAAAAAGGCTAGAATACTTAAGTAGTTCAAGCAAAAGCTAATTTGCGTCACGAAAAATTTATCGCTGCTGACTTAATAAAGGTGTTTTGTCTACAATATTACCTTTACACAAACACGCTTTACCGTGCAAATAACGTTGTGTAAAACTGCGAGAAAACTAGGGGACATGAAAACAGTATGAAATGGAGCGTATTAAAATTGAGAATTTGGTTTTCTTTTCCGTAAAATGTAAAAAGTTCTATCGGAAAGAACATTGTATTACTTGTAGCTTACTCTATGTTGACCAGAACTGGCACTAGAGAAGATTGGAATACGAGAGGGTATCCTCTCTTAATCCAATCTTCTCGAGCGAGTTTCAGTGTAGACAAACGCGTCAGTCTAAAGACGCCAATTATTTACAGTTACAAGCCGTGAAAACGTTTAATTTACATTTTAATGCCTTTTTCTTCGACCGTGTTATTATTACAAAATTATATCTGGGACCTTAACTTTGAGTAATGGATAGACGCTCTTTACATCTTCTGGCGCAGTTTATTAACAAAAAGATTGCAAAACAAAAGAAAGTTATTTTTAAATGTAAGGTCCTGGACATAATTTTGTCGCTAGCTACCTTTAAATGATTAGGTATTCTTTTGAAACATTTCCTAATTTTTTTTTATAAATTTAGGGTCCACCTGGAGAGTCGATAAGGGGACCACCTGGACCACCTGGACCTCCTGGTCCACCTGGAATCTCCAGCACTTCTGTTCCTGATCAACTCGGTTCTGGCGATGATGTGAGTGAAATGTTATTTGTTGCTTTGTTAGTTTGATTTACTCTGCGGGTCTACGACAAACTGTCTTTTTAACATTTTCTCATCAGTCTTGACCATCAGCTGTTCGACATTATCGAAATATCTCGTTGCGCGTTTTGGGCCTATTGGCTACTAGGTACAACATTGTTATATTTTCAGGGTGGACAACCTATTCTTTTGTAATTAGAAGGTTTTGTTCTTGGGAACATTGTGTTTTATTTTGAAGAACAATTATGTCCCTTTTTAAAGTTTTGAAATAGAGTACAGTTCGCCTAAAAAATTACATTTGTCAAAAATAAACGAGTTGATCTTAATCGACTCTATTTCCCACCAGGAACACTTTTCCCAAAGTAACTTACCTAATCAAATCGTAAATTTTTGTAATAATAAAAAAAAACCATTCCCATACATTTTTTGTATAAAAATTTAATTATGGTGTCCTTGTTTCATGAGTTGTGACAGTCTATTTTTTTACTTCTTTGTTCAGGTAGTATCTTTAATGAAGTTCATATGTAGTATGCTTAGCAAAGTCTGGACCACCAGGGTTCTCATTTAGCCTGCGGGCAACTCCTGCCTCCACAGTAAACACAGTTTTGGTTCAAGGCATGAGTTTTCGCATTTGGTATGGACGAATGTTTAATAAAAGTTTTTTTATATCCATGAATTTAGTTCTATACCTTCAATTGCTTTTTACTTCTACTTGTAACAGGCAGTAGAATAACTTACCTTGTAAGAGTTTCTATGTGATCCCAGAGATCTTACTGAATTTTTGACTTTGGCTTAACTCTTCTCTATTTTTAACCGACTTCAAGAAAAGAGGAGATTCTATGTACTCTGTTTGTTTTTTTATGTATGTTCATGTTCACCGATTTTTCCATCAATGGTTAAAAAATAGTTTTTCATTCAAAATCTGTTCTGCGTGCTATTGGCCTACCTATATACATAGTAAATCAATATTTATTACCAATGGTCTATCTAGCAAATGTTTTGAAAGCGAGTTACCCTTATAGCTTAAGCCATAAAGACAGGGCCTACCATTAATAATAAATAATAATAATAAATATCCTTGGACATTTCACACGGCGTCACCTAGTCCCAAGCTAAGCAATTTAATGCTTGTGTTAAGCCTGCAATACATGTTGGCCGAGCTAAGGCCAATGCGAGCGAAGGCAAATCTGTGCAAGCTAAGTGCTACCGTCCAGACGTTCGGCAAGTCTACGCAAACTATTGCAAACGGCCAATGTAGACGAGTTTTCTGTGAAGCTGCCCACACGTTGGTAGCCGTCAGTTCTTGTTGTGCATTCGAACTAAGTGGTCATCAAGCAAGAAGTTGAAGTTGAACAACCGATGTTTTGTTTATTTGATTTTGATTCTTACGTAGGTACATAGTACCTACCTATTGTATACCTACTCATTGATTTTGATTTGATTTGAACCTGTTCGAACAATATGGACGTAGAAGTTGTTGCAGCTGCTGCTATTTATTTGATGAGCACGCATCACGCACACACACTACCACAAACAGGTTAAATAAATACGTGCGTGCGTGCGACGGTGACCGACACCAACCGCATAATGGCGGGCTGGCAAACATGTGGACACGATTGGCCGAGCGCTGACAAGCGCCTTTGATTTGTGCACAAAAACCGACACGGCTCCGAAGTGAGGCGAGTGGCGGCGAGCGACAACGAGTGGTGACAAGTCACTGCAAATGACCTCTATACACGTTGGCGCTTGTATTCACTCGGCCAGCTAGGCGAGCGACACCGAGCGATGGCAAAGCAAGGCAAATATGCTGTCCATACGTTGGTATTGGCGTTCACTCGCCTACGCTCGGCCAACATGTATTGCAGGCTTTATGGTAACCAGATGACACATAGATACATTTTTTTTTTTGTAAATACATACATATTATACATAGAAAACACCCAGACACGAAACAAATATTTGCAGATCATGCAAACATTTGTCCCGCAGCGGGGATCGAACCCGCAACCTCTGCGTCTCAGGCGGGCTTTCGCCCACTGCGCCACAGAGGTCGTCGCATTACAGTGCTATCTGCTTATACTACCGGCCACATCGTGCGTTGTAACATGAATTCCTATTGATCCTTGACGGTTCTCGTTAGATGGATGGCTTTCACATACAAAATGATACATTTTTCTTCTGCAGTTTTAATAATTCAATTATTAACCAAAAGTATATTTCACTTGACTGATTACTTAATCTGAGGAATAAATAAGTGCTACTACTAATACTTTTATATTGTTTGGAGTATGTAATTAAACTTATTTCTTAAACAATTATAATAATTTCATATTAAAAAATGTTTTGGTTAACTCATCAACTCTTGTGATTCCTATATAAAGAATAGAAATATGGCGAGGTTATTACTTTACCATAACGGCCAATTCCTAGAATTGGTTTCAGAGAGATTAGTTATCATTGTTATTATAAATCAGATCTAAGTCTATTAGAAAGCAGAGTATATAATGCTTAAACAACTAGTTATCCTACTTTAATAATTGATTGGAAAAATGTGTGTTTGTATTTTGGTTCGATGGTATGTGGTAAAGGTGAGTAGAGATAGGCCTGGAATTGTATTAATTTTATTTAAAATGTTATTTCCACACAGGCGGACGGAAGTTTGCAACATGTGGGTTGGTTTCCCTAATTTTTTTACGGACTTTGAATCGACATTTATCTTTTTTTATCTTAATCCTAATTCATAAATTCTACAGTTGTAATAATTTTAATATTTAATCGAAATATTGCTCTATGTTGACGTCATTATCATTATTCACGTATCTTCATTTATTACAACTGATTGTAATATTGGATATAAAAAGCCTAATCAGTGGTAGAATGGATTAATCGACGTCGGTCGAAAGTTTTTTTTCTAGAACCACCCTCTGTATTTACTTTTCTCATAAATTAGTATACTTTAAACCTTCCTTTTGCCTTTCTAGGGAACAATTCCAACCAAAAGGACGCGAACAAAGGACCGGCAAATATAGTTGAATCAGCAAAATTAGATTACTAAGGGAATTCAACTCAAAACCTCCCGGAGTGAATCAATTGAATCGATAGCGTCAAATCGAATGTAGTACGGCGACAATGGCATAATAAACTTTGTTACAGACTGTTTCTTTATAGGTATTCGAAAACAGCAAGTGAATTTTTAACCGATTTTAGAAAAAAAAGCCTAGGCTTTTACATCTTTACTGGATGATTTATACAGAGTCAGGAGGCAAGTTTTGCCTACACTTAATGGAACAGTAGTGCCTGAGATATTGTTGAGATGGAATAGACTTGCCCAGCACCTAAACAATCATCTCAGCTTAGCTGGCCATATGTACAGGAAAGACCTGGTCATACGTGTGGGGCTGACTAGTCGCGTGACTTTAGAAAGGAGGTTCTATAATTCGCTGTGTGTATTTTTATGTATGTTCGTTCATAAATTATTCCGTCAGTAGTGAACTAATTTTGGTAATTCGTTTTTTTTTGTTTGAGGCACTCGAATTCAAATCGTCAAAATGCCATTTCGTATCATTTTCGTCATCTGTTTCAAATTCCACTATTTAGACAATGCATTTATTTGTAGTCAGAAAATATGTTATTGATTATTATGACATAGAAAAACTAATCTAAATAATGTGCTAGACAAGCCATCGATCTCAACAATATATTTAGGCTCTTTATTCAATAAATACGATTTTTTCACATTATTAATAAATAAGATTTTTTATTTCTGGGCTAGCTTTTCTAAAGTTAAGCTGTGTACAGAAGGTTCCAATTTTCTGGACAATGTTGACAGTGCCACTCAAGCGAAAATTATTGTAGGCCCCCGTAAAGAGGTCTTTGGAAAGGTGGAAGGAAATGTTGATTTGAGCAAATTTATGTTTTTCAAACCCCTTCTTGGACATGCTCTCAGTTTTATTGGTCTATCCAAACATTGCATAATGGTTCATTATTTCTTTGAAGCGCTCGTGGTGAAGCTTGAAAAGTTTTTGATCGGTCACAATTTGGATGAGTGACCGAAAGTGGCACGTTAAATTGTCGGTCCCTTCTTTTAAAGTCGTTAAGCTATGACGGAGGCCTTTAGGCGGCCTAAAAAACGTATTTACCAGAGTAAGCCACTTGCTTACACGAACTTACTTTTTATTTATTTTGGCTAATACAGAAATAATTATTGTTTCTTGCTTTCATTCCCGGGATGCTTATTGTTTACAGGGATACTCAGTAAAGGTAAGTTTGTAATATAATTAGAAACACAATGGAATGAAAATTAATGGGATGTCTCTTGTGACAATAATACCAAATACTCTATTTTGTTAACCAAATAGGTGGAAACAAAATCACTAGGTACTTTCTTTAAAACAAAAAAGATTAATTGGTTCGTAAAGTAATTTTGTGGGTGTAGTATAAAATCCTTTACTCTCCTACCTTAGGTTAATACTTAAATGGCTTATTAGACGCATTCAAATATCAATTAGAATTTCAATGAGTTTATCACAAATAAATAGGTCAATACTAAGCCCTCATTTTCTCAAAATTAATACAGCCAATTGATTGGTATTGGCGGTTTTTTAACAAAACTTTTGTTCACTGGTACTAAAGTACATTTTGTAAATTACTTCGTAATATTGCACTTTTGTTGCAACAACGGTATTTAATAAAATTTAAATGAGCTGACCATCGCTCAAATAACTTCCTGTAAACTATCATCAAAAAACTCTTTAATTTCACCTTGTGATGACGTAACGAAGTGTAATCTTGTTTTTTTTAACAGCAGATCTATGGTGAAAACTACGCTACTGTGGGACAATGTGGCTGCAACTCCAGCACTCTTGTGGCTCTTCTGCAGACGGCTCCAGAACTGAAGGGTCCGCCTGGCCCGTCGGGGTTGACTGGCGCTGATGGAAGAACTGGGGCTCCTGGTATGGTGGTATGTATTACTTCTTGACCTATTAAGCAATTCAGAAAGATCTCGAGATTTGGTATGGTGTAGGTATTTACTTCTATTTAGGAAGGAGAGGATCACGAGATTTGACCGAAGTTTTTTTTGTTCCTTGGTTGATCTGCGATCTGTTTTGCGACTAGTGTTCTAGGAGTGGAGTTTGCATTTCTTGCAATTTACAATCGACATTTTAAGTGTCTAAGGAACGAATGTAAAATAATTTTTTCAAGAATAGATCCCCTTCATAAGTTTGGTGACTTAAACCTCCCTTTCACAGATGACTTAAGATGATCAATTAATTTGCTGACTTAAATTTTGGGAAATGATAATTATAGGCAGTAGTGATTGTAGATAATGGGCAACATGAGTAGGTATTTTGGTAAGTGGGAATTTTGGGAATTGTGAATGAAAGTAATTAGGACTCATGTACCGAAAGGCTACAGTTTTACTTACTCCATACTCATTATTTTTGTTAATTGAAGAACATTGGCCTTTTATTTAAATTATGAGTATTGTCTGTTCCTCACTAAAAGTTAATTCAAAGAGCATAGTGCTGCTGAAACAAACACGATAGGCTTTCTGTTCACTCGATTTTAAAAGTATATTCTTTATAATCGAGGGTAAACTAAAACTCTATTCTTTTCTTCAATCTTCAGGGCCAACCAGGAGTGCCAGGGGAGAGAGGACCAGTTGGCCCCCGAGGGGAGAAAGGGGAAAGGGGAGACGCTGGTCCGAGGGGTCTCGAAGGAATGTCAGGGCCGAAAGGGGAAGCTGGGGTGGATGGGAGGCCGGGAACCTCTGGGCCGCCTGGACCACCTGGACCTCCGGGTACTTCAGACTATACTAATTTTGACGTAAGTCTTAACAGATTATGAAGAATAAGCTTAATACTATTTAAGTAGTTCAGGTTTTTATAAAGTGACTTCCGAAAAAAAAAAAAAATCTGCAATAGTTTTATGATCCTAATGAATATCAAAACAGATCTGGGCTTAGCGGAATATTTTCCTAATAAAAACTCTGAAGTCCTGGAAATGCTACATTAAATAATTTAATAAATGTAACAAAAGCTTTATTACAACAACAATAAAACTTAAAGTCACCAGAAAATTTATTGATAATACTGCCCTTTTGTTTTCGAGAACAGCCTAGTATTTAAACTAGAATCCCCAGGTAGCATCTACAAATAAAATCCTGAGGGCCTAGCCAACCGGCATTCGCTATGAAGCGATTCGATTTCTATCATCGCTACACCTTTGATTTGACATTTCTGATCGCTCGAGTTTTCGTCATCGAATGTCAATTCCTATACATTTTTTTTAGTTTCTAATCGAAAGCGATTGTCGAAATGTAACATGGCTAGGGCCTCTGGTGTTAGTTTACGAGCTTACCAAGTTTATAATTAACTTGCTTTCATTAGCACGTATTAATTGCGTATTTGAGTTTATTCTGCTCATTATGCATTTCTTCCTCTGCTCTGTTCGTGGGTTCGATTCTCGAGCTAAAAATTGTATGATGTTTTTTGTCTAGGTTTGTTGTTATGTACTTAATTGATAAGCTCATTATGGTTTCCAAAGTACCTATAAGCTTTGATTAGATTATAGCTAATCTGAGTGAAAGTAAATCATTATTTTAATCATTGATATAAATCGAAGTCTTAAATCGAAAATCAAAGCAGCGTTTTTTTTAATGAAGTAAAAACATAGTGTGGTTCTTTTTTCCCACGTCAAATGTAATATTACTTTTCTATATTAATTTATTTGTGCTCTCTCATAGAGAATTAACTTTTACGAATAACAACGTTTCTTTGCATTCACTCAATGCTATTATGCTTGTATCTAGTGATTTATATTAATGATTTTAAACATGTAGGTAGCTGAATATTATTATAATAAGCCCATCATGTCCCACTGCTGGGCAAAGGCCTCCCCTTGATCTTTCCAACAATCACGTAGATGAATAACTAGATTTATATTATGAACAGTCGTTTGTAGAATAACAATTGCTAAATAGCTTTTAAGCGTACATTTCGTGTATTTCAGCCCTAATGCATTATGTATTTACCATTTCATGCCATCCATTTCTATTAATTTAGTCGAATTGGAAGCCTAGACAGATTTACAAGGTAAGCTTTGGTATAATACATTCACAAACACATTGTAAACTGCTATATTGTACACAATGTAGACTGAGCTTACTATATTTGCTAACAAGCACAAATTACAACAACAGAAAGTGAAATACAACAAACATAAATATTGACTTCTTAAATACTGTATCAATGAAGGCGGGTTGCACAACGATAGCTTGTTGTATTTAAGCTAGCTAAATACATTTTATCCTTGATATTTCTAAGGCTTTGACAGTTCGATAAACGTATTTAGCGACAACTTTGTACTATGCAAGACGACTTTACGTTACGAGTGCGCGTCTCTCCGCGTGCCTCAAAAAAATTGTTTTGAATAAAAAAACCAAGAAAATGAATATACCAAATTGTTAACCACAATTTTGACTCTGAGTCTGTACTGAATAGGAAGTAAACAAGGTTTATAGTCGCATAATAGACTTATACGCTACCTATAGGTGAAACGGCTGTTTTACCTATTGCCATCTCTTTCTGACATGAAAGTGACACAAAGAACACAATTATGCTTTCGCAGGTTTTTATAAGACCAGTCTGCAAGTTTAATCCTAACTTAGAAAACAAACAACAGCCATGACTCAAGATGTCAATAGCACCTTTATTACCTTTTCATTGTCGAGTCACTTTGTGACTGAGACAGCCTTTTGGCAACTGTGCTCGTTTTAGGAAACAAACCACTCTGAAACTTCGGCAAAAGTGTGAAAGTGGCTCAAAGCACAGTGAGTTAGCGACGCAGCTGGTTCTTTACACAGATGTAATTACAAGCGAATTATTTACATAGTTTCTATTGCTGCAAACTTTAATGTTTTGTTTCTTACCCGGCTGACTGTCAAGTTTTTTTTTTATTTTCGAACTGATTGCTATTCTAGACCTTCTTGAATTATATCTAAGAACACTCTCGATTAACATACCTTTCGAACAATAAATTCTTACCTGAAATCAGCAGTTCATCTGTTCAGGAGCTGCATTGACAGGTAGGTACACAAATATACACAGATACATACTACAAATTAATAAGCCACTCTCTTTCGGCGCTTTCTAAGAAAGTGGGTGATAGACATAAAAGCTTTCGTTAAAAAAAATTTATTGCACTTTTTAAAATTGTAACTTCTGGGTATAACTTACCCAGCTGTATATTTTCGAGCTGGGTCTTTGATTTATATCGATGACACGGCCAGATAAGGGGATTTATCCGAAACATTCTCGTAAACTTTGTCTGTTGTATTGTCAGACAAAACATTTGGAATCATTAGGCTCAAAACTTTGCACAATAAAGATTTAATAAGAAAACAATGGTGTAAGTTTTGGGGGGGAGATAAAATAAATAACAGAGACTTGATAACTTCTGTGTAAAGTGGGTAATTTTGTTGACAACATTAGAATTTCAGTTAGGTATAAAAATATGGCCTTTGTTTTGGTAATAAATAGGTAGGTACTTCGTGATTCTTGGTTTTTTTATGGTAGGAGTTATTACATATATATTAATAAACTACAATTACAAGTATATAGCCTTATTTAAAGGTTTTTGCATATTATCTATATCTATGTATAGGTACTAAATTATAAAAAGTTAAAGTTGGTTTGTTTTTTGTTTGGGGTAATCTCCGAAACTACTTCAAAAATTATTTCATCGATGTGTAGCATGGCCTTTCCGAATGAATATAGGCTATATTTTATCAAAGTTGGTAGGTACCAAGCGACCACTACCTTCAATAAATTCGTAACGTAACTGGGCAATTCTGATTTAAAAATCTTACCCAGGAATCACTGCTTGGTTCCTACGGTGGTGGTATTGGAAGACCTGGCGCGCCAGGACCAAAGGGTGATACGGGGCAAGTTGGACCTATAGGCCCGCAAGGAGAGAGAGGGTTCCCTGGCCATAAGGGAGACAGGGGGCAGCCAGGACAAGGTGGTGCTAAAGGTGATCGTGTAAGTAATATTTTCAAATTTTGTCAATTTTTATAAAGGAATGCTACAAAAATATTATACGTTCTAAAGGTACTACGTCTTCTCTCCTCGGAGCCTTACAGAGCGGACGTGTTACGAAAGTTTTTAATTTTTATTAAATATTTAATTTTTTGCGGGGCTTCGCCCTAGGCCTTTGCCACAACCTTCGCCTTGAATTGTGCCTCGCAGCGTGTCTTCACACAGGGACTCGGCTGGCGAGTTTGGGTGAGCGCAAAAATTTTTTTGCCTTTTGCCGGTTCCGAACTCGAGGTGTCTGCCTTGCGGTCCGTCGACCTACCACCGCACCAGTGATCCAGTGAGCGACCGGCTCGAATTTACCGCCTGGCTTCCGCAAGCGACTGATACATATTATTACGTCAAGCGGCCGCAATCAACGAGCTACGACAGTACACACTGCTACGTCTTGCGTAACTATTTAATACATTGGCGGGGATCTTGTGCTGTGCACAGTACAACTAACTCCAATAGTTAGGTAATAAGTCGCACTGATATTTTACAATGTCGGTCCAGCGCTCACCTCAAAGGGCAGATAACAATCTGAAAACTCCACCTATGAGCCACTACGGCTCGGATTCTGCACTGCACACCAGTTCTTCCAATTTTGAAAAAGATGGTAATTATACTAACATTAATAAGCGCCAAAAACGAAACTTCTCCGACTTCTCTGAACAATCCTCGGCGGAACTTAGCGAAATTAAATCAATGTTCACTGAAATTAAATCACAGAATGAATCAAAATATGACTCGTTGAATAGTGCAATGTCTATACTCATAGCACAAAACAGAGACATACAAAATTCAGTTGAAAAAATGAAAAATCAGCATGAAGACCTAATCTCTCGCATGAACAGCCTATCTCTGGAAAACCAGGAATACAAACAACGTATTGCAATGTTAGAAAACAGGGTTGAAATCCTTGAGAATCAGGCCCAGTCTGCCAGAATTGAAATTAGGAACGTACCAAGGTTGGATGATGAAAATAAAAGCATGCAAATAAATATTGTAAAAAAAATCGCGTCTATCATAAATCTGGATGAACCGATACAAGATTCAGAAATAAAAAATACCTACCGAACTAAAGCGGGTACAATAGTCGCGGAGTTTACTCGCTGCATTCGGAAAGAGGGCGTGATCACGGGATATAATAAATTTATGAAAGCCCAGAAACAACATAAAGAACCACAATTGAATACTACGCATCTAAGTCTTCCGGGTCCATCCCGTCCAGTATATATTTCGGAGTCGCTTACTATTAAAGCTCGCCGATTATTCTATCTGGCCAGAGAAGGAGTCAAAGCCAAAAAACTTGTGGCAACCTGGACATCCTACGGCAAGATATTTGTGAAGAAAGAAGATAGCTCTGTTCCTAAGCGCATTATCTCCGAGGAAGATTTGTCCCTTATTTTGCTATGACTAGTTCTAATAATATCCCCATCTCACCGTAACCTCTTCGATTCATACTTTCAAAAATATTTCATACTGTATTATTTTAATTTCTTAGTTTATCTTAATGTTAATTTTAATCAGACACTAACACACATTGACACAAACACAACCACATCTCACACACCTCTCTCATTAATGGGCACCCACCTTACTGCGATAAATTTAATAAATCGGATATTTCTACAAACAACCTATTATAATATTTACACTCAATTTGTCTCCCTAACTACCTCCATGCCTCCGTCCTGCAGCCACCCAAACCTAGATTTAGATAAAAATAATCCAATTCATATTCACTACATATCCCTAAATAATAGGGATAGTTTACCTTCCATATCTTAATTATGGTTTTTACAGATACTATTGAAAGTATAAATCTAGGTTTGGACTCTTTTTCGGTTGCAACAACGATTGCTTGTGATATGGAGGAGTTAGATAAACACATAAACGTTAATATAAACCATCTTCATAATTTTAATCTGATTAGTCAAAATATAAGAAGTATAAATTGTAATTTAGACAGTTTCATCTCCCTCGTCATGAGGTCTAAAATTTACTGGGACGTAATAGTACTTAGTGAATGCTGGCTGCCTTCCTCTAAGTATATACCCGTACTCAAAGGATATAACAGCATCGCCACTAGTATTAACAAAACCCAAAATGAAGGTGTAGTTATTTATTACAATAACCATCAAAACATTTCATATGAGGAGCCCCAATTGAGTGATGCTAATTGTCTCTTACTAAAGCTAAGCACTGAAACTTGTATATTGGGTATTTATAGACCCCCTGCTCAAAGTGATACCTCAAACTTTGTCAATAGTCTAGACGCATTATTAACCAGGCTAAGTAACTTTAAAAATATTTTCCTATGTGGCGACATCAACATTGATATAACGTGTAACACCAGCGATAAACGTTCTTACGACTACCTTAATATGTTGTCAAGTCATTATCTTTTACCTGGACACAATCTACCAACTCGTCACGAGCTGACGTGTCTTGATCACATGATGGTTAAAACCAAACTTACAGCTTCTTGCTTCAAAATAAATTCTTCCATCACTGACCATGAGACAGTGGCTCTCAATGTTATTTTTAAAAAACTAGAAAACATCTCAAATAAATTCTCCTCACGTATTAACTATGTTGGCCTAGACGAAACCCTGCACAACATGGATTTCCTACCAATTTTAAACTCTGATGATGTGAACGAAGCTACCGACTATCTTATAAACTCCCTACAATCTGTAATCAAGGACAATACAGTCATATCAAAAATTCCTAGGCGACGCAGAATTCATAAGCCGTGGATCAGTAGCGGTCTGCTTCGTTGCATGAGAAATAGGGATAACCTACACAAAAAACTTAAAAAGGATCCCAAAAACGAAGTACTGAGGCTAACATATAAAAGATACCGAAACTTTTGTGGTTCTCTCCTAAAAAAGGCAAAAATAAATTACGAGAAACAGGAACTAGAGAGTGCTACACATAATAAAAAGAAGTTATGGGAAGTAATTAAGGACGTAACTGGTATGAAAAGACCCACAGATCATGCTCATAATCTTATATCTACCCAGGATCAAAATAAAAACATCAATGATGTTAACTATTATTTCTCTAACGTAGGTAAATCTTTAGCAGAAGACATAATAAATAGCGTCCCACCAAGCTACGTTAATCATTGTAATTATAATAATCATATCTCTCCACCTGTAAATTCGTTTGTTTTTCTTCCTACTGACGAACAAGAAGTTTTCCTAACCATTATGGGACTCAAAGGTGGTTGCACCTTGGGAATCGATCAAATCTCAGGGTCTGTAATTAAACGATATGCCCAGGTACTTACCGAACCAATCACGCACATATGCAACCTAGCATTTACAAATGGTGAGTTTCCTACTGCATTTAAAACTGCACTCATTAAACCCATCCACAAGAGTGGAGTCCGTAGTCGTGTCGAGAACTTTAGGCCGATTTCTATATTGCCATCTTTGTCGAAGATTTTGGAAAGGCTGATGAACACCCGGCTGATAAAGTATCTTGAATCCAGCAGTCTTCTATCCTCCTCACAGTATGGTTTCCGCTCCTCTCGTTCTACTAGCGATGCTGTCCATCACCTAACCAATCTGATTGTGACTAACCTCGACAAAAAAAAGAAGTGCCTCACTGTTTTCTTAGATTTAGCCAAAGCATTCGACACGGTTACGGTGCCTATCCTCCTAAAAAAGCTTGAATCGATGGGTATAAGGGGAGTAGCACTCCAGCTTTTTACAAGCTACCTAAGTAACAGAAAGCAGCGAGTGAAAATAGACCAACTTGTTAGTGGAGACTTATCTATCAGCTATGGGGTTCCACAGGGAAGTATTCTTGGTCCATCGCTGTTCCTAGTATACATAAATGACCTCTGCAATATCTCTTTAAACAGCGGGGAAATCCTAACCTTTGCAGACGACACAGCTCTCTTCTTTAGCAGCAACAGCTGGGAAAATGTTTTTAATGTGGCGCAGTTAGGCTTGTCTAAAGTTTGCTCATGGCTCAGGGCAAACGTACTAACATTAAACGTTGCGAAGACAAATTACATGGCTTTCGCCCTAAAAAGTAATCATCTACCTCACCCAGAGTTGACACTAACCGCACATAGCTGCCCTTCTGCGTTACTATCCTGTACTTGTCCTACATTGCATCGAGCATCCAGCACGAAATATCTAGGAGTATACATCGACCAAACCCTATCCTTTAAAGCACACATTGACATGCTGGTTGGTAGATTACGCAAATTGATTTACATTTTTAAGGCTTTGAGTCGTCTCGGTGACAATAAAACTACCAAAATGGTGTACCAAGCACTCTGTCAGAGCATCATTGGATATTGCATCACATCTTGGGGAGGAGCTGCTAAGACACATCTCATCGAGGTAGAACGAGCTCAGCGATCCATTTTAAAGGTTGGCGCTGGACTTCCTTATCGCTTCCCCACGGCTGAGTTGTACACGAGATGGGATGTCCTTACTGTCAGACAACACTTCTTATTACAAGTGCTACTTACTACTCACTCCCAACTTGTGTATGACCCGGCCCTGGTGAGCAATAGGCGAAGAAAGGGGAAGGTCTGTCCTCTGCTCCGGTGTCGCACTAGTCTCTCCACAAACTTCCTGTATTTTCTTGGCCCTTTTATGTACAATAAAGTAAATGCTCTTTTATCCATTTATCCGATGAATAAATCCCAATGTAGAAATGCAGTAACCAAGTGGCTGAAATCGCTTGGTTATCAAGAGACCGAAGACCTTTTGTCTCCTGTCTCTTAACATTATTTAAATGCCCTCTCACACACACACATCGCCCCCGTTGACCAGACTCATGGAGACTGGTCCTCAGGAGCTGAGAAACTCACAAAACCTACACGCACACGCATTTACACACCCTTACTCACACATACACATGTACACATTCACACCATTGCAACACAATTTACGCAAAACTCTGTACGCGCCATCCGCGTCACTTTCTTTCTTTTTCTTTTTATTTTTTTTTTAATCATATGTAACTCTTACTCATATTAATCGTCATGATTTACTTTACTTATTCTTTTGAATCCGGGGAGTGAAGGGACCTGGTGACCTGTAACACAGGTTTTCTTTAAACCTATCTCAGGCACCAGTCTCCTACAAACCGACTCAAATAGTACTTATAGTAAATTATATATTAGTATAGGAATACTCTGTACTTACTCTTTAAGGTTTGTTGTGAGAAAATAAAATATTTTGAATTGAAAATATTTTGAATTGATAGTAGGTACCTATTCTATAGGTGGTACTTGCTAACTAGCAAGAGTACTAACTGTTTTAAAAAAATACCTAATAATATATTTATTTATTTGGTCGTTTTCGGTTACAAACGTTGTATCAAAAATACGCCGTGTGCTTTGCTCTTATATCCGATCCACACTCGCACGCGTATCGTGCGCGATTTATGGATCTCAATCGCACATTTTCCGCGCCTCGTTCCGGTTGTTGTCATTTTGTCCCTCGACAAACAACGCGAACTATATTGACAGATCTCTACGAGTGTGTAACTGTGACATTCGATTCATAGACATCCTAACAAAAGGACCTTGACGGTCTGACGACTTGAAAGATGTTTACCATTCTGAATTATTACACGAGATTATACAGAGTGTTTAATAGATTTTAACAAACAAAACGCTAATTATTGACTTTCTTATTTTTTATAAAGTTATGAGATAAAGTTGTTAATGAGTCTAAACTAGACACAATAATACATCGTAGACCGGCTGGCAGCCTACCGGTGTTAGTAATTTTGTTGAAGTTTGTTATTTATTTATATAATATAAGCTACAACTTCATTCTTGTTTTATTTTGTCTACCTACTAATAATTGGTCCTGATCAATCAACGGCTTACATTTATCAGAAGTGATTGCAGAAATCCGATTGGATTTTTGTAATCGCGTATACACGCGTATTGGTCATGACTACTGCAGAGAATATAAGATAGATAGTAATGCTTTATCATTTTAATTATGTATGTATATCCTTAACAAACAGATAAAAGTTTACTATACAATAGCTTAATAATGATCATAATTTTAGCCTGTTGGGATCCACTGCTTATAATTATACGCATTTCTTCTCAATGATAGCCGATTCGCAAATTATATAATGAATAATGAAAACTTATTAAAATGAATACTTATTTTACATTTTATACTGGTAACCAATTTTTATTTGATTGATTTACATCTACCACGACTACGAGTACGTTTTATTACTCATAATATCTTAATATATAGGGTCACCCAGGACCCCAAGGTGAACGAGGCATCAAAGGCGAGAGAGGCAGTTCTGGCAACGACGGCAGACCAGGTCTGCCTGGCGCTAATGGACGACCGGCAGAAAAGGGAGAGAAGGGTAAGATAAACCCATATTATCTGTAAAGTGGTTCACCAGATATATTTTTTTATTTAGGAAAGTGATTGACCAACCCAAATTGACCCATTGTTAGAGCCAGATTTATTTTTAATTAGTTAAAGTGAATACTTTTTTTATCTAGACTTACTGGTATTACTTAACTTACTTTGAATATTAGCTCTATCATTCCAACTTTACATAACCATTACTTAAGCAGACGTGGGTAGTGTTAAATTATTTGATAATAATAATAATAATAATAATCATTTATTCGCAGGAATGTAGGTACAATAGGTATTATTACGGTTTCAATTACAGGGTATCCATTTACATTCTGCCTCATCTAAGGCGTGCAAATATTATAAGTCCTAATAATACTAAAATTTATTTTTAAAATTATTGTCATTTAACGTTTTAAATTTTTAGCTGTAAGTAATAATTTAATATAATGAAATGTCAAGCCTTATAATCTAAGTATTCGTTGATGTCATAAAAACAGTGTTCTAACAACCATTTTTTTAATGTCCATTTAAAAACATTCAAGGGCAAGTTTTTAATATCTGGTAGTTTATTAAAAATGGTAATGGCATGATAGCAGACGTTGCGCTTAACAAGTTGATGTATAGCTACTTACCCTGTACTCCAATAATTATAACTTTATATGGCACACTAGGTAAGAAATACTTGCTTTAACTCCCCCCTTAACAGAATCTGCCTTAATATTATCTGCTTTTATCACAATCCTACAAATCGTGTCATAACAATGCAACGTGTTGCAGGTGAACATGGGAACCCTGGACCTCCAGGACCGCCTGGACCTGGCACTGGCGTCGTCAAACTTGATGAACCTGGACATCTCATATCAGGTAACATAAAACTTCAAAATCTTCAAAGTCAAAAGTTCTCTTAGGCTGCTTTCCCGTCAGAGATGATCGAGGATGCGTTGCAAGGAGTTTGTCAAGAACCAATAGAATCACTTCATTAAACATCAAAGAATGAAGCGATTCTATTGGTTCCAAACAAGCGCTTTCAAGGATTTTTATAATTTCTTAGAAGTGTAAAAGTTTTTTTTTTCCTCTTATTGTTTTCCTATTTTGATTATTTGTGAAATCTATACTTTAGTTAGCTTTATGATTGTTATGTTTACCGACAGGGCGATGTTGTCGCTCAGCGACAAAGCCCTTTTTTTGGTGTAAATAAAAAAAAAAAAAAAAGGATGACGTTAGTGGAATAACGGCTGAACGCTTGCGTGTAATATAATAATCTACCGATGAACAAAGAGAATAAAAACACTACGTTTACCGATGAATAACTTAGACAAGTTATAATCAGACTTCATAATGTTAAATGAAAATGAGTCTTTTTTTTAGGAGTAAACCAAGTCAGCGTCCAAAGAGGTGATAAAGGCGAAAAGGTTAGTACCATTCTAAAAATAAAAAAGTAAATATTTTAAGCTATTTTTAAATAAAACCTTTCTAAATGTTAATAAAACCTTTCTAAAAGGGAGAAAAAGGTGCCCGAGGGTCTGACGGCGTGGCAGGATTCGCTGGTAAAGATGGCAAGAATGGCGAACGTGGTGACATTGGACCATCGGGGATGCCCGGTATGGCTGGACCACCAGGCAATCCTGGCCTCAAAGGAGACAGAGGAGAGAGGGGCCCACCTGGACCTATTAGTGTCAACGCGGCTGGATCTGACTTTATCACTATTAAGGTAAGAGCTTCTAGGATTTGGTAATGAGTATTTTAATCGGTGCTCTAACCGAAAAATATAATCTTACTGATAGTTTCGTCGTCGGCGTTTAAGGCTTCGTGGCCGAGTGGTCGATGGCAATCCGACTTAAAGATGATCGCTTGAATCACGCGGGTTCGAATCCCGTCGAAGTCGTAACTTTTCGTAAGATTTTTCATTTTCTAATGAGTATTGAGTTATTTATAAGTACATAACAATTTAAGTGCTCCATAGAGTATGAAAGTTATAGTAACCCTAGAAAGAAACAAATCTGGAAAGAAAATAATATAGATAATTACCAACAGTAACATTTTTAGGTAATTTGAATAGTTGTCCATAAATAAGTATTGTTGTTTCTGTTTTTCAGTTGTTTCTGTTTTTCAGAACAATTTAGGGACAAAGTCTTTAAGAATAATGATTACTTGAATAAAAAGAAAAAACTGAAACGTTACATCTCTAGCATTCACATAAACCAGTAGTAACTAGTTACGTAACTTAAGCCAGCTCTTGTAATAACGTAATTAGTGCTCTGTAATATACAATTACGTGACAACTGATACTGCTACTTTTTTATCAAAGTTTGCTACATCCATTCTAAAATAGAAACTGCGAAAGAAAATCTATAGCATCTAGTTATAAAATATCTGGTGTATCTAAAACGAACAAAACATAATATTCGGAGAAACCTCTGACTATCCCCATTTACATCTTTAAAGCAGCTTTAGATGAAGATCTTAGAGAAGATCTACCGGACCTTATGAATATTGGTATTGGTCATGTTTTTCATGTTTTACTTACTTTTAGGGAGATAAAGGTGAACCAGGATTGAGAGGAAGAAGGGGGAGACCAGGGATACAGGGTCCAAGGGGTCTTCAGGGATTGCAAGGCTTAGAAGGACCTTCAGGCAAGCCAGGCGAAAAAGGAGATATCGGCTTACCAGGGTGGATGGTATGTATACCTACTTATTTATAACTAAATAGTTTTATCCTCCACTTACTATTTATTTTCATTATAATTCATAATATTGAATAACTTGATTTTTTGCAACATTGGAAGATTGTAAAACATGATTTTAGTATTGTATTTTAATTTAAACTATTATTTTGTTTGCAAACCGACAAGAACTCAAAGGTACGTTATTCTACAACATTTATTAAATAGTATTGGTCGCGTTGAAACAGAAGGACCACCCAGCCTAAGTACATTCTGTGAGGTTATACAGAATATACTTAAAGGCTGGTTGTGTGAAAGTGGTGTTAGGTACAAGTAATGACTGGCCAGTGATTGCTTAGCATAAAAACTGCTGAAAGAATTTTGTTGAAACTTGCTATAGTTAGTTAATTAAAAATGAAAGTGTGGTTTAACACTATAATAAAAATATATAAACTAATAATAGTTAGTTAAGTAAACAGTTTACTCTTCATCTAAGTTCTAGTTTAAGTCTAAGTACGTGAGTGAAGCCACAGTTGGATACTTATACCTGATAAACCAATGAAGGATCGATGTTTATTATAGGGCCGTCCTGGTACCTTGGGCCCCCCAGGAAACCCAGGTCCTATTGGACCAAAAGGAGAAAAAGGTGATCCCGGAGTGAACATTCTTGATGTTTCAATGGTAAGTACTTTTTATTGTAAAAATAACCACTAACCGAATAAAGTAGGGTCATGTGGTCTACAGTGGATCACTTTTTTTCTGTCGTCTATAATTTCAAAGCTATGCACCGGAATTTCTTGAAATTTGGCTAACGGATAGTGTCACGTTTTATTGAAGATTTTTTTTATTTTTGAACCTTAAGTTAAATACAAAGCGGGTGAATGTTCAAAGGTTTTAATTATGACTATTCCAATCCACTAACTTCATTAGCGATTGCAATTCCAGTTCGTCCACCAGAGTCCCCCAGACCGATCTCTAGCTAGGCCTCTGGGGATCTCTGAAACATCAGATTCTCCAAACCAACTAGAATTTAACTCCAACTTAAACCTGATATATTTCCTAAAACAACTCTGACTGTATCCCTAACAAAACTATTTATTATCTAAACGTTTAATTTCTAAAGGTATCAAAGTACAGAAAACTCTTTAAAGTAACCATACACCGAAACAGCGTGACCCATTAAGGTAATAAATATATACCAGGGATAGTTTCATTTCAGCTTGCACAACTGCCAATTTTTTTTACATTTAACAATGCGATAAACATATTTAGTGACAAATGGCAAGGTACGAGTAAATAGAATGATTTCAATACGCGATTAAGTCCCGACAATTTATTTAAACAAATGTTGTGCTGCAACTTGCCCTTAAATTCACTATAGAATATTAACAATAAATACGTCAAATTGAATTAGCATAATGCAAATTCTATCGATCTATGCGAAAAATCATCTTAATGTGCGTTTCCTAATTTTAAGAGGTAGCCCTCCAACAAAGCCTTCAGATACAATTCCTGTTGGTTCGGGAAGAGGCACTCTGACACTGCAAGCTGCCGGTTCAACAGTGAACTTGTGGAGAACTGCAGCTAAACCAGCCATACTCTGCATTTGTCCAAGTCTTTCACCTAAAAACAAACAGCAGTTTGACATCGTTTCGAATCGTATTGGTGATATACAAATGAAATATATATTTTTTTACATTTAATTCAACAGTATTTCCACTCAATTTCCGTAGGGTAATGGATAAAGTATGTTAATCTCTTAATCAGAATCATTGATAAATAAAAACCCTGATCCTTTCATTAATTTGAAAAAAACTGATTATTTCTTCCAATTCCTGAGAAGATTTTTCATAAACAGCTAAGTATTATCTCAATCATCATACTATAAGGTGGGTTTATATAACTCATCTCTTTCGTCGAGGGCTCGAAGACTCGTAATATAAATATTAAGTTCTTGTTGGCACTATGTTAACAATTATGTTTTTAAGCTTTTGCTTTGCACCTAAATCTTTTTGTGAAAAGCATAAACCGACTTTGATAAAACTATAATTTATTTACGCTTGTATGATTCTTTTCAAATTTTCATTACTTTATTGTGTTTCTGCTATATTAAATATACTAAAATTATACTTACCAACGCATGCTCTTTGACCATCTCCAAACGGCAAGTAAACAAACTTCCTCATATACTCCTTGGCAGCTCCATTGCTAAACCTTTCGGGATCGAACTTATCAGGGTTCTTAAAGTACTTAGGGTCTCTATGAAGTGCTTGAATCGGTATGGCCACTTTCACGCCATCATTAATGGTCAGTCCAATTTCTGGTATGGTATACTGTGGCACTGTGCACATTCTTAATAAATAAGCAACTGAAGGGTACATCCTCATTGATTCATAAAATGCCAGTTCTAAATAAGTCATTTCTTTGACCGCATCGTATGACAGCTTATTGTCATGTTTCGCTAGCACTTCGTCGATTTGTTTCTGTACCTTCTCCTGGTATTCAGGGTTAAATGCTAATTGATGAAGAGTGTAACTCGATGCAGTTGATGAAGTTTCAAAACCAGCTCCGAAGAATACAAACACTTGGGCAGTCATGATCTCATCACTAAGTTCCAACTCCACAGTCTTAGGTGATCCATCTGGGTTTTTTTTTTCGATGGATTCTCCAATGATTTTGCCTTTCTTTTTAAGCTCTAACAAAAGATCTATAAAATCATTCCTTCCGGAGGGTTCAAAGTTTCTCTCCTTGAGCACCGCTTGGACCAAATGATTCATATTTTCCTCTAGTTCTGGTGCCAAAAGCCTCAAATTCTTACAAAGCTCCGGAAATATCATCTTCAAAGCACCATTCACGGCATCACGAAAATTCCTATGGAATATTCTTTGACCGAGTTTCCGGAATTGAGAGTTTTCATCACTTAATGAATCCATTTGAAGTCCAAATCCACATGCGCCGATGAAATCAGTCGTATACCTTGCCATAAGTTCGCGTACATCGTAAAATTCCCTTTGGCTTATTTCTTCCGTGATTATTTGTAATTTTTCGGCACGCTCTGTGATAAGTGGGAACATAGCCTTCAACTTTGCTGTACTGAAGGCTGGAGTGAACCGTTGTCTGATCAGTTTCCACAGATCACCATCAGCAAAGAATAAGTTCTTCAGTAGAGGTTCGATAACGGTTCTGTGGGGATTGAAGCCTCTTGCGTGGAAACATTGAAAGTCTGTGACGAGAATCCTTTTAACAATATCCGGATCCCTGATCACCAGTTCTGGTCTGGTACCTCTGTAAAACCCAACCACTTTTTCATTCGGGTATTTTTGGTACGTTTCGGTTGCCATCATAGCCATACTGGCTTTCTGGAGGAATTGCTTCACATTGTTTCCGAGGAAAGGCAAAGGCTTTTCATGTTTCACTCCCTTTTTACTCCAGAAGGATAAAGGTCTGATCCCGTACCAGTAAAAAAACACCGCAAAAATCAATGCCGCGTATATGAACATTTTGATTTTTTTACACTTATTGCTGGTACGAGTGTCGTGTGGTCGTTGTTCCAGCTAATTACATTTAAAGTCATTAAAAGTAACATATCATTTTATCACTAGCGTAGATTAGGATTATCTTCTTTGGCGATAAAGAAATTTGGTATTATGACTAAAATTGATATCGAACTTGCATTTTTTGTTATTAAAATTCTTCAATAGATGTACCGGTTATTCCTTATTACTATGTGAAATAGTTTATTACTATGCCAATGTGACTCGCCATACTTGCACACCAACTTGAATCCAGTAATAATTAATTTCCAATATTTTGAATTCTGCCTTAACATTATAATTTTTTGTAAATATCGAATAATAGATTTATATTTTTTTTTAGTTAGCGTGTGTTTTAAACTGTGAACAAATCACTTTTTAATTAAACACTTTACAACATTACATAACAACTTTAATTTTAATAAAATGTATAAGTAAAATAAGAAAATGTGCCTATATACAATAGCTTTTATATTTACAAATAACTCTTTAATTAATTTTATCCACAACGTAAATACCCTTGAAATTGACACTATATCACTTTTTACAGTCATTACAGATAAACATCATTGATAATGAGTAATATGAGTAAGTACATTATTATCAATCAATAATGTCAATACTCCCACTTAGTTTTTATTTTAATTACAACTTTATGTCCCGTTTCTTCACTTTAAGTGGTAATCCGCCTATAAAGCTCTCAGATACGATGCCTGTGGGTTCTGGAAGCGGTTCTTTGACGCTGCAAGCAGCAGGTTCTACTGTAAACTTTTGTAGCACTGCGGCTAGGCCTGCCATACTCTGCATTTGTCCCAATCTTTCACCTGAAAAGATAGAAAAATGAAGAATTGAGGACACCTCAACTCAAAAGTCGCAGTTTAGATAATAAAATAAATTAAAAGTTAGATAACAAGAATTCAAAGTTATTTCAATGAACAAATTGGAATGTTCATATTTTATAAAAACCTACCATACATGTTAATTTACCATACATTTATAATGGTTTTTAAGGTGTTTGTGAGACGTTACATCGGTTTTAGTGACACTTTTAGACCATCTCGTCAGCTTAAGATAAAGCACCACGCGAGCTAAGCCGCGGGCTGATAACAGTTTTATATATTTTTTTTGTATAATCCTTCTTTGTGTTTTTAATACGATGGTTTGGATGATTCTTGGAAATTTGGTAAAAGTTATTAATTATTAAAAAAAAATCGAAATTTTGTTAATAAAAATAGGTAGGTACCTAATGTTAGTTTATTTTTAACTGTTTCTAAGGAAGTTATATTTTATCTGTTCAGTTACGTAACGCTATAAAGATTATCTACTAGTACTGTTTTGACAATGTACGAGTATATTACCAAATGATAAGATCCACAATATTCTAATAAATGGTATTGGAATGTAATGAACACGCAAAATCTCGAAGTCACAGCTGGTTTTGTGTTCGTAAGTAAACAAAACTTGCCTAAAAAAATTAGCATGCAAACAATTAGCTCTTAATTCTATGACGTTTCATGACGATTAGTTAAAAAATCAAGTCGGATATACGAATTTGTATTGAACAGAGAGTAATTCAAAATTGAAATAAAATTGCTGCTAACAATTATTTTTCTTGGGGATTTTAAGTAGGTCGCTGTAGGTTTTCATAGCACTATCTTTAAAACATTGATTTTTCTTACCAACACAAGCACGTGGTCCTTCTCCGAACGGCAAAAAAACATATTTTCTCATAAAGTCCTTTGCAGCACCATTAGTGAATCTCTCTGGATCAAACCTTTCAGGATCCTTAAAGTATTTAGGATCTCTATGGAATGCTTGGATCGGTATCATCACTTTTACGCCTTCGTTTATAGTCAATCCAATCTCCGGTATTGTATATTGTGGCACTGTGCACATTCGTATTAAATACGCGACTGAAGGGTACATTCTCATTGACTCATAAAAAGCCATTTCTAAATATGTCATCTCTTTGACAGCATCGTAAGTTATCTTATTGCCATGTCTGGCTAATACTTCATCGATTTGTTTCTGAACTTTTTCCTGATAATCAGGATTAAAAGCTAATTGGTGGAGAGTGTAGCTTGAAGCAGTTGATGATGTTTCAAAACCAGCTCCAAAGAACACAAATACTTGAGCAGTCATGATAAGGTCACTTAGTTCCAATTCAACTATCTTTGGAGATCCGTCTGGATTTTTCGTTTCAATTGACTCTCCAATAATTTTACCCTTCTTTTTCAGTTCTAGTAAAAGATCTATAAAATCGTTTCTTCCTGATGGTTCGTAATCTCGTTCCCTTAGTACTCCCAAAACCAAATTTTTCATATTTTTTTCGAGTTCTGGTGCAAGAAATGTAAGGTTCTTGCAAAGTTCTGGGAACATTAACTTCAAGGCGCCTGAAACTGCATCTCGAAAATTTCTTTGGAATATTCTCTTACCCAGTTTCCTAAACTGGGAGTTTTCATCACCCAATGAATCTGTTTTGAGTCCGAATCCGCATGCCCCTATAAAGTCAGTCGTATATCTTGCCATGAGTTCGCGAACATCATAAAATTCCCGGTGGCTCACCTCTTCAGCAATTATTTGTAGAGTTTCTGCGCGATCAGTAATAATCGGGAACATGGCCTTCAATTTCCCAGTACTGAAAGCTGGAGTGAACCGCTGTCTGATCAGTTTCCATAAATCCCCATCAGCAAAAAATAAATTCTTGAACAGAGGTTCGATGACAGTTTTATGAGGATTAAATCCTCTTGCGTAGAAATATTGAAAGTCTGTGATGAGAATCCTTTTCACAATATCCGGGTCCCTGATCACCAGTTCTGGTGTAGTGCCTCTGTAGTACCCGACAACTTTTTCATTTGGATATTTATTGTAAGTTTTTGTAGCCATCATAGCCATACTGGCTTTCTGGAGAAATTGGTTCAGGTTATTGCCGACGAACGGCAAAGGTTTTTCATGTTTGATTCCCTTTTTCTTCCAATAATTGAACGTTCGCACACCGTACCAGTAGACAAGCACTGCTATAAATACGAACGCGAACAAAATCAACATGCTGAGGCTATTGACACACAACTTGCCGGCCCGGCTACAAACCCCACACTACTGGTTACCATGCACGCTAGGTATCTATAATGTAAAACTGTAGCATGACCAGAATACTGGATTTTTGCAACAACCGAACTGTCCTTTAAATAACTTGAGAATAACTTTACTCTAGTCGGGTTGTTGTACATTCGTCACAAAGTAAATTTGCCACAGAAAATAGTATGCTACAAGAATCAAAGAACTAAATGTAGTTAATGAGTTAAAAATAAAATGTGACAATATAAGTACTTAGGTATGAATAAAAAAACAAAGTACTTTGGCCAACTTTAGCGATAAAGCGTAAAATGTTTTTGCTGTGCAGATAAAATTGTGTTTATTATTGTGATAGGATAGCTGATAAAGTGTTGATGGTAGGTAATACACATTATTTATTATTTATTTCGCGTGGCAGTTAATTAAACTGCATTTAAACGGCATTGTAATAAGATAGAATTAATTGACGTGTTATGATTTAAAAAAGGCCCTTATTCAAAACACGTTTCATTTATCAGGAAACTAACTTGTTAAATTAACCACCCAAGTCACGTCCAAAAATATACCTATTAATTTCTAAATATAGTCCAAGCTATCCAGAAAATAAACTAGTATTTTATTATGTACATTTAGACATTCTAAATAATTCAGCTTTATATACGATTAATAATTCCTGAAAATATACGAAATTCGCAAGTGGATGCAGGCCACTTCCAACCGAAATAATTGGAGATCTATGAGGGAGACCTATGTCCAGCAGTAGACCTCCTATGGCTGAGATGATGATAATGACATCCTGAGGAAGAAAACGCAAAAAAAAGTTTCCAAAAATATTAAATAGTGAGATTACCTAGTAAAAGCTCTGCCTCTTTACTGGAATTAAAAAGGTTCAAACTGTATTTAAACGAAACTTTCCCGAGAAGTTTTATCCAGTGTGATATAGAAATTTCGCACTTTACGACGGCGGAGTTCCAAGTTTTGTTTTATGGAAGACCCTAAGGGATAATTCCTTCAAAAAGGTCGAAACTTAGTGTTTAGGCCTTTCTTACAAGTTAGATTACGTTGTTAGGGAAAGTGTATAGGCGGTACCACATTTTTAGTACCGTGGATTTATCTTGAAACTCTAGTGTCTTCTTTAAGTGCACTCACTACAATGTCTTGGATGCTATTTACTGACGAAATGAGACACTATTAAATGAATGAATGAATGAATGAACTTAACGTAAGAACAGAATTAAAAAAAAAAAAAGGCGTGTGGCACTCGGAGACTGCCGCGGTAAAGCTAGCATAGCATTTTTTCGGAGTGAGGGGTGTTAGGTTATTTTCGTTACGGAATTTCTGGATTCGGTCTCCACGCTTAAGGCCCGCGATAGAAGCTATGCAATAGCTTAAAACTGAAACGATATATATAAATTTTGTACGAGTATTAGATGAATGCTTCAATCATAGGCACAACGATATCATGTCATATCTATAGATAGATCTACAGAGAGTGACCCATTGGTTATAAAATTCGCTGGTACGCTAGCGAGTAAAACTATTGACGTGTATCTTTAGAAACGCATTATACGTATAATCAATTGAAAATAAAATAAATTAAAAAAATAAATTGGTCATTGTTTTTCATGTTTGACAACCTCTGTGATTAATGACCTGCCTGAGACGTAGAATGCTACGAGTTTGATCCCCGCCGCGGGACAAAAATATTTTGCTTGTAGGTTCTGCAGTATTTTTTTTGGTACTGGATGTTTTTCTATCTTATAGTATGTATTCAAAAAAAAAGGTATTTTCTCGTTAGTAGTATTTTCATTAGTCATTTGGTCATCATTTTAACAAAAGCTTTATGTTGCTTAGCTTGGGAATAGGCGACGCTGTATAAAGTCACGCTTTTTTCCCAGGGGGTAGGCAGAGACCACGGATTTCCACTTGCTACGATCTTTCACACCGCTTCATTCTCCTCATTACATTCAGACACATAAAATAATCATCTAGTAATAGCCTAAGTGGTAGGCCTCACGAATGGATCACGCCTTAATTACTCATTGTTGTCACGTCAGAACAGAGGTCCGCTCGTAATTTGTACTTAATGGTAATGACGCGCATAATTGTCTAGATATACTCGGACTATAAACTGAACGTGTAACCTTGGACTCTGTCACTATCTTCAAACTAGCTAATATTTGCACGTTTTCCTCTACTAGCATTTTTAAAGTCGTTGCCAGTCAAAAGCTACCCATTAAAAAGGTCCTAAAACTCAAAAAACTGGCTTTAATTTATATATTATGTACCTAATATATTTTATTATTGTTTCTTTTATTTATATATGTACCTACGTGCTTACATGTGTAATCTGTAAAAAATGATCAAGGAAATGTCTTTTACCACTGGCAGGGTGTTTATTCCTGATTATGCTTTTTGTTCTGATCAAAGTAATTTTAATTTGTAGTAATATTTTTTCAAAAATATTTTTACCAGTTTTACCTTTCAAATTCATGATTCAAAAGACACCCAAAAATTATTTGGCAATAATTAACTCATACTATTTTTCGTACCATATACGGAACTCAATTCCATAATACTATTACTCAATTTAGATAATTAGAAAATTTAGATAAAAATTGATGTAGCATTCGCACCACGCCGAAATACCGTGATGGCTTTCTGCTACACAGGGAAGACCTGGATGAGAGGTCTGACGAGTAACACGATAAAAAATAGTTGTTCACACTTTGATCTAGGCAGCCAACAGTAAGAATATGCAAAGTACGTACCTCAGACTGCAGACTGACACTCGTTGAACTTCCACCTTTCGAATGTCCATGAGCTGACGATGGGGCTAGGATTCACAAATACAGATGAAAATGAGATGATGATCACACGCGGAGTCGGTTAGATTTTGAAAAGCTTAGAGCCCGGTTGCGAAGTTGCGTGTGCGTTAATTTAGATTACGCGTACATAAGATTGCCCCTGAGTCTCCTCGTTTTTAAGACAATGTTTTCTAAGAATATTTTATGTAGTAAGTAATAGGACTCTTATGAGCTAAGTAGTCATAGATAATTTTGATCATTCAGATAGTTGAGACTGGAAACTTGTGACTTAGAGATAACAAAACAGCTGTTGATACTCTTTGATCATTCAAAGGATAAATATTTCAGTTCAAAGGTGAAAAGGGCGACAGAGGACTCGACGGAATCCCTGGTGTTCCCGGGACCCCTGGAGTCGCAGGTCCGCCCGGCCCCCCAGTCGCTGATGCCGTGTCTTACCTACCTGGGCCCCCAGGACCCCCTGGACCCCCTGGACCTCCCGGGGTCTCTATAGTGGGGCCTAAAGGAGAACCTGGAATGAGCTACTATGATGAGCACCCTGTACATGGAAGCACTAAGTACTTTGATAGAAGACCAGGTAATTAAGTGTAGCATCATAATATAGCACAATGTCGAATGACGTTGATCATCTTGTTAAGCATAGTGTCCACTGGCAAGTAACATCCTTAACTTCTTGCAGAAGTCAGTTGACAACTATTTACACTGACTGCAACCATTATACACGTGCGACTTGCATCAAGTTTGGCAAGTCACAAAAACTAGCAGGAGTTTACTTGCTCTAGTGTTTACACGTTGTAGTCGCTTGCGCAAGTCAACATCCGCAAATGTTATTGCTAGTGGACACTTAAGCCTTATGACTCGACTCAAAAATTTGCTTTGACTAAGACTTTATTTAAATATTTTCAAACTCTATTTTCATTCATTATTAAGAAATAAATATCCTTGGACCACACATCGCTAGGAAAATAGATACTAGTGAATGCATAGTGTATGCATTACAGAACAGCCCCTCTAGCGAAGTTACATTTTCTACAATCGCTTTAGAATAGAAGCGGAAAAAAATGTATACTAATTGACGTTGGTTGACATTGGTGTCAAATCAAAGGAATGCCGATGATAGAAAGGGAATAGAATCGAATCGTTTGCCACACGACTACAGCCCCTGCCGAATCGTCCTTCATCTGTCAACAAGATGAGTAGTTAGATAACAAATCGATCCAAACCTTGACTTCGAATAAGAACGGGTAGTGTAGAGTGACGTTACCCAGCATGCTGGGTAGGCCAGAGGGTAGGCCAGTGGGTGAAATAATGCTGTGAAAGATAATGATATGCACTTTTATTGTCTTTAATAATCTGATCTTAAATATGAATTTGTATAATTTTACACGCTGCTAATAGCTGGAAAAAGTGCCCTTGATGAGTTAAAAGCATTAAGGGACTTGAAAGATCTCAAAGATGGTGACAGGCACAGACACGGTAAGATACGGTAAACGCTAAAAAGTAACGAAAAAAAAAGATAAGAATACTAATTTTTACTTTATATTCAACTGAAAGTATTACTTTTGTTATGTAGGAACTATTTTTTACATTTCTACGCTGATTCTATTTCAAAGCTTTTATCTGCATACCATACAGTCGGATAACTTTAACCACTTACAACTATTGATACAAATCATTAGATGCGCCACTTGCTTTGAGCGACCGCAATGATGATCGTAAAACAGCGAGCTCACATATCAGATAAAGAAATTAATATTACTATTAACGTAGGAGAAAACTTTAACGACACTGTTTTGTTGACACACGAATGTTTATAATGTATTTCAATGCTTACAAATCGTCATATTATTACGAACTCGTGGAGCCTGTGGACTTCAAACAGGTCTACGACATTCCCACACGTCTAATAATACCCGTTGCCAAAATTATCAATACAAATTTATAAAACTTGTTTTATGCATTGTCACTGACTAAGAGAGATCAAGTGCTCACATTAACGAGTATATGCATATTAACTTAGACCTTTTATTCCACGTAGGTATTTATGATAATAAATATTTTATGTTTTAAGTTTATTACTTTAAGTTTAGCTACTTCTGATCCCTAAATTGGCATCAGTCATCATTTTTACTTCACTTTTTTACAGTTCCTTCGCCACAAAGCACACACCATTCAGATGAGTCAAAAGCGACTAACTCCATTGCCAGTCCTGCTATTTTCCAGACAACAGAAGAAATGATGAAGGTAGGTAAACATCATCGTAGTGCCCGCGTTATCAACTGAATCGTGACGATTCAGTATCGTCGGGCCATTAAATGTCAAGGGATGTGCAACGCTTTGCATCTACTATCAACTCATTCTATGCATGCAGATAGTCGATTTTGAATCTTATCGAAATCGACTATCTGCATGTGACCCAACCAGGTCTGCAGGAACCAATTCAAAATTGAGTGGACAAAAATGACAAGTTTTAATGTATTCACATTTCGCTATGAACATTTATGCTATATTTTGTCTATGATTTAAACTAGAGGGCGCCGGGCTTAAAAATACTATATTTTTATTTTTATGGTTGTGTGCTAGCCCTATCCTGAATTTTAAAATAAACCTTTCCCACTATAGAATAAGAAAACTTACGTGTCATATAAAGCTAAAAATGTTATAATGGAGTGATTTTTTTAACTAAGACAGGAAGGGGAAATCCTAAAGTAGAATCCGTTTCCCTCTGTAGAAGTTAGTTTAAACAAAAACCAAAAACACCACAGTGACTTTTAAATAATTACATTTTTATAATTGGTGTTCCGAAAAAATCAACGACACCTCATACATCAAAATCCGTCCAGCCATTTAGGCTGTAGGGCGTGCCAAAGAAATGGACATACATACATACGTTCGAAAAACATTACGTCTGGCGTAGTCGGGTAAAAATAAAAGGTAACCAAAAAGAAGTGGAAAATGTAATGCTAAATTTTATTTTGACAGCTGGCATCGGCAAGTCACGTCGGTTCGTTGGCTTATGTCGTCGAGGAGCAGGCTTTGTTTGTCAAAGTTAACTCCGGCTGGCAGTATGTGCTGGTAAGCGAATTTGATATCGTCAGTTGTATAAACTTCTACTAAAGCCTTTTCAGATTGATGTCGAATTATTTTCTTGGAAGGATATACTCGTAATCCTCTGCTCTAAATCTTTTAAAACTTTGTAATTCTGAGCTTATTTACTTACTCCTTTTGTTTTATTATTATACCTATGCATTCAACTTAGGTCCTAAGAAATAACTGGTTTAAGTTTGCAAATGTATATTTTTCCTTATTAAATCAAATTGAGTATTTGAACAAAATATTTGTATTAGGAATAATAAAGTAGAAAAACTGCTTTTAAAATCGCAAGATTGAATTTAAAAGCAGTTTTTCTACTCTATTTAAATGTAAATATTCTTAAAGCTGTGATGGTGGTGATAGCACTGCATAATCATACCGTCAATTGTAAGCACCTTCAGAATAAACTAGAAGAATTGCAAAGGATAGAATAGGAATAGTTATAACACGCAGAAATCAACTCGGCAGCTCCGTGGAATGTGCTACCCATACATCACTATGCAGTACATCACTATAACGTCATTACTGCGAGGTGCCTTGTTAACTTCTGCGTGTTGTAGCTTTCTAATAGCATTGATGGACTTGCAACCACTCAAGTATGGAGTTTTAATTTCTTCAAAATGTGGGCATGTACCAAATATGAATTTGGACATACCTCTGACTTGAGACCTTAAATCCCTAATCTAAAATGCCAACAAAGATGCGATAGAATATATCAACTGCACCTTGGAAATACGATTGTAATCAATATATTTTATTTCGAGCTCGGCTCAACTTAATTTGTTTTATTTCTAGCTCGGCTCTTTAGTCACACAATCAGTACCTGCTCCAACTCCAGCGTTACCTACACCCCCGATGCCGGCGGCAAGTTTAGTCCATGTGCCTCCTTTATCAAACTTGGTTGAGAACTCACCAGCGTCTGGACCTACTGTGAGTAGATCATCATCAATATTTACAGCTCCACTCCTCCCTACTGATATAATGCGAAAGTAACTCTGTCTGTCTGTTACGCTTTCTTGCCTAAACCACAAAACTGATTTCGATGAAATTTGGTACAGAGATAGACAGTACCTTGGGAAAGGAGATTGGATTTTGTTCGGGTCCCACACGTGGGTAGCCGCGTGCAGCAGCTAGTACGTTATTATGTGTCAACTTCTTTAAAGCATTAGAAGATTTGTACTTGTCATTATAGTTACACACGGGAAATCACTCACACAGAAATATCGTCGATTTGGATGCCGATTATTTTTCGATTAATCTGCCTCAAAATCGACAATGTTTTGATTCATCCGAGTTAATATAAATCGACGATCTGTTACCTGGGTAAATTCCCGTGTGTTATTTTAGTGCATTAGAAGATATTTTCTTATTGAATGTTTTTATCAGCTTCGTCTAGCTGCACTGAATGAGCCTTTATCAGGGAATATGCATGGAGTAAGAAGGGCAGACTATGCGTGCTACAGACAAGCAAGACGAGCAGGCTTGAGAGGAACCTTCAGAGCCTTTTTAACTAGCAGGTATGATCTAATTGCCTTTAAATATTCCTCTTTTAAATTATACGGCATGACATAATACTTACCTACATACTCGTAACTTACCTGTATAAAGATTATTATTGTTCTTTGCAGATTTCCTCCTTCATTACGCTTAAAAATGTAATCATGAAAATCAAAAATTGAATATCACACATCACTTTTAAAGATCTTGAGATAAGGGATGAGATTAAATGAGATCTCTTCTAAATAAGTTCGTATTCGTTTTGTAGGATTCAAAACCTGGACTCAACGGTGCGGTACGCTGACCGCCACTTACCCGTCGTCAATCTACAAGGAGATGTCCTATTCAAGTCTTTCTCAAGCATATTCGATGGAAGTGGAGGACTTATGGCAGGAACTCCTAGAATGTATAGTTTCAATGGCAAGAATATCATGACAGATTCTAGCTGGTAAGAAAGATAACTTTTAAGTGACGATATAACTAAATTACTTTGAAAATGAAATGAAAATTCTTTATTGCACACCTTAAAAATATAAACAGAGAGTAAAATAAAATGTAGTTAACATGTACAATGAGCGGCCTTATCGCTAAAAGCGATCTTTGTCATTGAACAAAGACTAAAATGTTCTAAGGAAGTTCAAAATCTTCTTGAAGTATTCAGAACACCTTCTTTTTTTGTGTATCCTGTAAAAGTATATTTTATAATAAAAAAAAAGCCAAAATCAAAATTTGAATTGAACTTAAGTTTACCTTTATTAGTGACCGACTTAGCTCTTTATTATGTTTAAATTGCCCCCAACAGGCATCAGAAAATAATCTGGCACGGTTCACATGCCAGTGGAGAGAGGGCTTTAGATACATTTTGTGATGAATGGCAGAACAATGATCCAGTGAGAAAAGGAATGGCAGCGTCTCTCTACTCACACAAACTGCTTTCACAGGAGAGGTAAACTGTTAACTCGACAAATAAGTATTTTCTAAATAACGTTCATCTAATTAGGTTTTATTGGCAAAGGTGCAATTTTTGTCTACATTTAATTATTATTGTGACTTTTAATCTCGAAATATTTCTATGCGCTTTGACACGAGTTTTAAACGATGAAATAAAAGTAAAAAAACATCGTTAGGATACCAAAAATCTCAAAGAAATGTCTACAGCTCCCTGGGATACAGTCGTGATCATATTCATTTATTTGCTTATATTTGATGATTCCTTACTTTTAGGTACCTACTTTAAGTTCCTACATGACAAACTAACAACTAACAAACTTTATTTCTATAATAATATTATGTGGATATTTTGAACTCTATAAATAGATACGACCTTTTGACGTGCGTAGTTACAAAAAAGTTAAGTATGTAAAAACAAAACATAATTTATACATTACAACTTCTTATATTTTGTTTTTATATTGAACTCTTAATATTTTGACCTCTTGGCGTGGTAGCAAGAAAATATATATAAGTTGCGTCACGTAAAAAGAACTTTGAGGGGCCGTGACGTGGCCTATATTTTTCTTACGACTGAAAATATAGAGCGACATACCTAAATAATCTTTGTTTAAATACTTATACGTTTATTTTTGCAGATATTCTTGTAACAACCACTTTGCAGTACTTTGTATTGAAGCAACATCAAATATAAACGCTCGCAGGAGACGGGATACCTCAAGGTAAAATTCTTGGTCCTCTCTTTTAAATTATAACAGTACGTGAAAATTAATAGTAATAATAAACTTTTTCAGGTATAATTTGACAAATGTACTGAACGACGAAGATTATTTATACAACGCTGAAGAGTATCAACAATTACTTAACGAAATATTTGCTCAACCGTTTAGAGAAAATTAGGAAATTGACTTACTTTAGAGTATTTATTAAAATATCGCGATATGCTAACCATGATGGTTCATTCTAGTGTTTCATTGAATTGAAATATAATCTGTTACTGGTTGAAAGATTCGTATGAATACAATATTATAATGATGAAAGCGTTCTCGTTTTAATTGAGATTTATCAGGCTGCCATGCTTGGTTACGAGATTCCTATTATTATAAGCAATTATGCTTAAGCCACAAAGTTACTACTGACATAATTATTATGTATTATAAGATTAGTAAATACTATTTAAGCGCTTTATACTGCGTTGTAGACTTGTATATAAATTTTGTATTTATATCTACTTATCGTTTTAGAATTTCAAGCTCGTAGCTTATTAACTTATTTTTAAAAAATGCCGTGTACCTACTTGATATTACGGTTGCTACCTTTAAGTATTTTTTGTTATCCAAAATCTTTTGGGTCCAATAATGTATGCAAAAGTGAGGCTGTATTCAATGCTACTCCGACGCATAGCAATTCATCACCACTGCACTGGGATAGGTCGCGCCACGTTAAAAGAGCGCTGGCTGTCAAACTGCGCAGTGGTCGAAGATTGGTGGTGAGGTAACGCGGCGCACTTCATACCATTGATTTAGCGAGTGCTATTGGTTCGTCAGCGAGTGAACACAGGCGCAAACATACCCTCGCTACTTCCCCTCAGCGCTCTTTTTACGTGGCGCGACCTATTTCATACGTTTTTAACTTCAAAAAGGAGGTTCTTTGTTTCACTACATGTTTTATATGTAGGTATGTTCACTGATTACTCCCGAGGTAGTCCCTTAGAAGATGTTTGAGGATCTGATGAGGATCTTTGGTGTTATAAACAGACAAGTCATTTGAAGTTGAAGTCATTTTTTTCTTTTTTTAGCTGGTCACTGTAGGTTGAACAATGAATACAGCCTTGACGTTAAAATGATAGCCAACTGTACGAAGGTTAATTACCAATGTAATCTATTTCTAATTATTTCTAAAATATAATTGAAAATGTAAATAATTATAAAGCTATCGTTAATTTACTCTCCAGAATCCGTTGTGTTCATTAATGATCCCTATTAATTAATGTTATTAGATATCCAAAACATCGTGTGCCATTCGATGTCTGTCTGTATTTTAATTATAAGTCTTAAAATTACTACAAGTCTGATTTTTGCTATCGAAACATTCATTATTCTTAAATAGTTTAATTTTAATTAATATTGTATCTAGAGATTATTTTAAATAAGTTTACTTACTTACCTTATATTTTGGAGCACTAGTCGTCGTAGATAGTTTTGTATGTTTTTATAATAATTTGTAAATTAAAAATACGTCATAATTTTATGAGCACCAAAGTTTTTTATATGGAAATGAAATTAGAGATAATTTCTAATGCATTTTCTCTTCTGATGCATTTTGTTTTTACAAAAACAAAACAATTCATCACATTTTGGTTTAAATATTATCATCTTTGTACTTTTAGACATTATATCCATATAAATATAAACATAACATACTTATAATATATTATAAATTGCAACTGGCTTACTCGCGGCCTCGCTCGCGTGGTACCTACTTGGATACAAAGTAGCTCATGTGTATTCCAGGTCACAAAC
This sequence comes from Xanthorhoe designata, assembly GCA_963582015.1. Classification (NCBI taxonomy): domain Eukaryota; kingdom Metazoa; phylum Arthropoda; class Insecta; order Lepidoptera; family Geometridae; genus Xanthorhoe; species Xanthorhoe designata. The sequence goes on from OY757045.1 coordinate 4,333,215, forward strand.
TATTATATTTCAAGTTTCAGCCAAACCCGTACAGTTTTCACGTGAAAGAGAAACAAACATCCACATCCATACAAACTTTCTCGTTTAGGTATAATATCAGTAGGATATTTATTTTAGACTGTTGCTTACTCTTCTTGTTTGTACAAATGACTGTATTTATACACTGTGTAGTATTACAATTAAATGTTTTCACAAATATATTCTGTAAATTTCTATTAAACCTACCAAAAATAAGTTCACAAGATTATTTGAATGTGTCTTTGTCTAACCCACAAATACTTACATTTGAAACTTTTGTTTCTAAAAATACTTAAAACAAGAACAAATTTTATTACTACTATCTACCTCCAAAATCCGAGGTAGAAAATCTCTCAGATATCTTAAAGTTTCCAGTTAGAAACTAATAAGTAAGTACCTAAATAAAAGCCATTGTATATTTGGCTAACTAGGAACATAACTAACAGTGTACTTACCTACTTACAAGTATTTACGTAAAAAAATTATTTCTGTATTTCCGTGTTCAATTTTAGCAGTCAGGCTCTGCTCTGGCTTTGGCTCAATAGCTAAAATATCGCGTCTTACCTGACTGCGTTTGAGTGGAAATCAATTAGTCTGCCAATCGCAGGCTCCCTGTGCTAGCCTTCGTGTGTACAGTCCACACAAAGATGTGTAATGATTAATCAAGATAATTTCATTAATGCAATTAATACATGAATATGAATATAAAAAATGAGATATGCAAGTTGCTGTTTTGCTAAAAATTTAGAGGGTTAAAGTATTAACATTGAAATATTTTTTTATATAAACAAAATCTCAAAATAGGTAGGATGTGATTATCGAACATCATAACTTTTACATATAAGTAAAAGTTACTTGCCTAAAATGCATTTAGGGTTAGGCCGATATTTCAAAGAATAATTAGAAAAATAATAACAAAATCTATAAGTACAGTTTTTAGATTTTTGAATTCGGATTCAATTCTCTGAATCCCTACATTCAATCCGGCACAGTTTTGTCCAAAATTCATTTCAGTGACTGTACATTACACTGGTACAGCTATAAAGCTTGCACAAATCAAAGAGCTGGCTTTCAATGGCTACGTCAAACTGTTAGAGCAGAAATTGCCTTGTGATCCTGGCTCGGTCCGACTGGACAAACTGGATTAGGGAATAGAATCTGGAGTTACGCGGAATCAGAGGTAAACTTGCTTGTTATGGATTTCCGAAACTTTGAATAGTGCAATTTCTGTTAACGAAGACTCCGAAGACTCACAACTATATCCCCAGAAACAGAGTATCTGAGAGAACTATTATACCTACTTATATTAGATACATTATCAAATGCAAGTAATTATCATCTATATTATGTATACTCGTACGTCAAGCATAGGTTTGTCGGACTACTTGCCATGATCATCATCATCCACAGCCTAATAGTTATCCACTGCTCCACAAAACAATATAATCCGGTGCTGTTTGTGCCAAGCCAGAAATTGCCAGCGACTAGTCTTATGCCGTCGTTCCTAGGTATAGGCCTTGTACACATAACTGCAAATTCGCATCGCATCACAAATATCTGCGAGCTTGACTGAGCAAAAATAATACGATGCGACCTCGTATCGCAGTTCTGTGTAAGAGCCCTTACTACCTGCCTGTATCTAAACATAACAGTCATTATTATTTTTTATTATTGCTACTATCTAACCTGGTGGTAAGTGACGATATGTCTGGGAGGGAAGGATAAAGTTCTGATAAAACCCTACATTTAATTTTATCTTAGGTGAGAACTTGGTAAATTTCCTAACTCCCATAAATGAAAAGCAAGGACCAGAGAAGTAGGTACCTGCCACGCTCCAGGTGCAAAGAAGTAATTTTTCCGTTGACAAAGTTCGTCAATCGAATGGAAAAGTTTTCTTATTAAAGTAAGAACGAGGCTCAGACGTTTCTCGTTTCCATTAATGTTGCATCGGCTGTAAGGAATTGGTATACGTTATTTTATTGTACTTAAGAGTTTTGCACGTTTGTTGCTTAGAAGATGATTTTCTTAAACTTCTGAATATTTTGCTTCGACAATAGAATACTTTTTTGTTGAGAAATATTTGTTGTTTCCGCTTTGAGTTGTTGCATCTAATTTTTATCTACAATAAATAGTACAAAAACATTTAATAGTGGAAATTACAAAAAGGTAGTACTTAACAAAAGTACAAAAAGGTACCTAAGTATATTTATTGAAAAACGTGGCCTTTGAAAAGTAGGATAGCAATGGATATTTAGCATTGTCACTACAAGTTATAAAGGCGTTTACCAAATAATGGGTTGGTACCTAAGTGAGAACTATCATTTAGTCAGAAAAAAATACAGTATGTCTAGCTAGAGTCAAAACATAGTCTGGGTACCAGTCAGGTTAATTATAGTATAAAGTACCTACCTACCTAAATAAAGGATAATAAAATGTTACATTATTCTATCTCAAATTATTTGAAACTACAACATTTACTGATAGTTCAGCAGATTTTAAAATAACTTTACAATCCCGTACAACATTAGCAAACTCAGTTCGGTTTTGTCGCGAAAGCCTCTTATAACTTGGAAACGTGAACGAAATTAAACCGCTTTGGTCACAGTATAAAATGTATCACCAACATACGAACTTTCTCTTCTTCAACAATGAACTAAACTCAGGCCTTTTCATATTCTCTTAATTATATAACAGTATTGAATCGTATGTCCGTGATTTAACCTAAGAAGTTTTTAAACTTTTCCTTCACTTTGCTAATAGTCCTATCTGTTAAAATGTAAACTGCTTTTACTTGTTTTGAGATGCTTTACTTTGTTTCGTTTGACGAGATATTATCGAGATATTTCATTTGTCGTCACGACGCGTTGCATGCAAAGATTTAAAATCTTTGGTTGCATGCACAATGTAGATGTTAGACCTACTGGAGTGTTGTTAGTCGCGTTGGAATAGGCAATAGATTGATGATGACAATAGATGTACTTAGGACGATTCGAAGTGATCCTTGAGGTCTTATCGAAATCAATGATTTTTGTGTTCTTTCTTCCTTTCAAATTAAATCTTAAATCGCTGATCTAAAAAGTATTTTTATACGAAGGTAACATAGCAAGTTACGAGTATAAGTGGTACAGGTCGTCTTTTCCCTTCATTCTATAGTCCATTTTCAACAAGTCAGCCTGACGCTTCCACCACTCACTGACCACTTCAAAGCATTCCAGATGATCGATAGTCACAAACGTTCGGAACTTCAGAACGGCTTTTGAACGTTGTCCGCTGAAATCCTGCTGTCTGCTGTTAGTTGATACCTATTTCGAAATCATCCACTAGTTGAAGGATTCTATATTTTGTATATTGCACTGAAATACAGTGTGTATTTGAGAACTTTCATCCTATGGTATAATAATATTTCATTAGTTTCTTTGAGATATTCTTAATTTATTAATATTGTATATCTTTACTGTTGCTTTGCTTGATATGGAACGAAATGGATGTCTTTGGACAGATTCACAACACAATTCCCAAAGTAGGCGAGAATAGCAATCGAAACTAATTTCATCCAACTCCCAAACTTAGATGTTAGCAACAATCTATCTGAGCCAGTTTATGTCGCATTTACACTGTTTACCGACACTGAAGCGCTCGTGGCAAAGCTTGCTAAAACTGTCTTGATAGTTTGATGGGTGACTGAAAGTGGCATTATCAGCGGAACGCTTCGGAGGCGGAGCTTCGTCACTAGAGCTGGCCACTTGCTTACTTTACCGACACTTGTTCTAGTTCCAATCCTTAGAATTTAATGCTATATACAATGTGTAAACAAAATCCTGGGGCTCAGAGTTGGGCAGGACTGGCGTGGTGATGACCGGTGGAGTGTACTTATCGAGTGCGGGCCTAGGGAAGAGTACAGGAGCGTAGGTGATCCTTCAGCAAGATGGATCGACGACATAGTTAAAACCGCAGGTCGGATCTCCCTCCTGAATGGATAAGAAAGGCTGATGATGATGATATAAAATGTGTCTTATCGTCATTCGAGCTGTTGATAAATATTACGGTATGGTCAGTGGTACCCAGCTACCTGTCTAAATGCGACCTAATGCAGTGCACAAATTTCCTAACTCGACAAGTTTAGTGTTGTTATTGGGGCTTCGGTTGATCAACCGTAATTGCTTATAACGGGTACATCCTTATTGAACGAAGAGGGAACTAGATTGAAAGTTGTTAGTTTTTCATCCTGCAAGGTTAACAGGTACGGAACCACTTGAAATTTATTTGGACAAGTCGAGTGGTGGGCCTAAACATAAATAAATATTAAAGCGCATATAAATTTTTTCACACAAAAAGTCCATCAATATGCACGGCCGGATTTGAACCCACGACCTTCCGATCGAATGTCATAGTACCAATCAACTTGGCCCACATTGTTTGCTGAAATAATGTTGATACCTTTTATAAAGCAAGTTCCTTTTATAAAGGTAGGCCAGGAACTTAGTCGTTCCTCTGCAGAGCAAAAGCCTAACTGTTTTTCATTTACATTTCTTAGTGCTACAGAGAATCATAAATGGCATAAATTATCATGTACCTAAGCTAAAACGACTGTGAAATTGAACGAAATCACGCTCAAAATGTAGACAAAAATCAGTAAGTATTCTATTTTGCATAGTACCACTTTCGTATTGAAAATGAAGCGAAACTTAGTTAGTTTCATAAATCAAAAGGAATAAATATCCATAATGCCGCATATTCCAAATTCAACAAGTTCATAGACCCATTCAATGTAAATTTTGTGAAGGTTTAGAGGTCAAGAGAGGTTCTGTAATAATAAGCTATAACGAGATACTTAACCTTCCTCTACAAATGCAAAGGATTCTCGGAAAGTGGAATATACCTACCAACCTATAGGTACACTTAAGGGGTTACGCTAGGTCGGACTTGGGCCCTTACTTCTGAAACTGAAAAAGATAATAATAATAATATCGTTCCAATTTACTATAAACCAATATAAAGTGAAACGCAATAAATACCTGATAAACCGATGGACGATGCCTTGTTGCCCTGGTTCAGTTACAAGTTCGATATCTTTTCTGAAATCAATTGAGACGTTAGGAAATGGTTTTCTCAGAACACTCTCAATGGAGGCGCCCAGTGGGCACCAAAGTATTCATAGTTTTTAAACAGCATATAACTATAGAGTCGTAGACAAAAGATATTGAACAAATCAATAAATATTGTAGTCAAATTCAATAGATATTGAACATAAAATATCCATTGTACATTGTTCGTAGTTTTATTACTGATTGTATCTATGTCTTAGAAATTAAGGTGTGCAATAAAGAATTTTCATTCATTCATTCATTCATTCATTCATTCATTCATATCCTCTTGAGTCAATGTCGTTTCTAGAAATGTAGTGAGAGATAGGTTATCCTACCCCTATGCATTCACTACCAATACGATGTACAATTGGTGCAATAAGCTCATTAATAGACTTTCTATAAGAAAAAAAAGAATGTTCGTATGAGTTGGTTGGTTGGAAATTTCAAACCGATACTCTATAACGTGCCCTCCGAAGCACAGAAGCGCTCATCTGGTAATGTAACTTGCAATCACTCATCCAAATCGTGCCCGCTTTGGTAGATAAGGCACTTACAAAAGCAATAACACCATTAAAGCCCCAATCAAAATCGGTAACGTAAGTGCCAGTGCAGAGTAGGTAGGTACATTTTGCACGAAACCCGTAGTAGAATTTACATAAACGACGCGAAACCTCAGAGATTTGAAATCGGAAATCAACACAAAACCCTGAAACCCATTTAATCATGTGTGTAATCGTACAGTCTTCCCCGACGTCAAAAGTTCTAATGTCGAACATTAGCCTAATGAAAACCGTCACTGAAATACTTTCGCAATTAAACTAAACGATCTGTCAAATAGAGTGACAATGTCGGCTATAGTTGGTTTAGTGGAAAACTTTATTCTATAATAAAGTTCTTCTATAAGAACATAGGTATTTAAAAAAAATAACAACCAAATCAGTAAGGAAACACATTTACACTATGCAAGATTCTTGCCTGTTGCATACAATTAAATTAACTTTCATCATGACTTGCATGGTTGCACACAATTATTGAACGTCAATTAGGTGCGCGTAATTATAAAATTCAATTAAGTATTTGCTCTGATAAAGAAAATATCTGCAAGAAAATAGCATCATGTAAATGGTACTTAAAAGATAACTCTGGCTTGTCTTAAAACTGAATCATAAAATCATGATAATACTACGATTCGACGAGTTATATTTTTTTACGATTTGTCTTCAGGAGTAGTTTTATATTTCCATTAACATTTATAACTTTTTGGCTGGCTGATTATCACTCCAAGTTGACAGAAGAGAATTTTAACTCAAGGGAAATCAGCATACGATGTAAATCCTCGTCATAAATCGACTCACATTGCTTTTTCGAATAACGTGGGAATGGCGTTTTATGTTATAAGTTAAGAAAACAAAACTTTAAAACTTTAATATTTATTTTTTATCACTTTTTATTTTTAAATATAGGTAATATAATAAAGTTTTAACTTTGTCATCAGAATTGGCACAATTGACCAATTAGTTTGACCAATTGGTAGCGATTCAGTATTCGGGCTTCAGTTAGTCTGCTTAATTTTAAGACGCATTATTCTCAGACCCACTGCAGTAATTCAACGGAGGTTTTAAGTAAGACGGTCAGATACCAAGGGATTTTCAGTTTCAATTAAGTTAACCGTCTGCTGTTCACAGATAAAATGCAGTCTAAAAGCTGCACGCTTAAGAAAATTCTACCGCTGTTTGGTGTTCAAAAAGTCAATTTGAATTTATGCGGGATTCCCTTTTCATCTTCTAAAATGTATTAGCACAAGTTCAATGTTTAGTAATTTTTTAATCATTAATTAAATTATTATAAGTTTAAAAATAACTTCTGCAGTAGGTACAGAGCAGACAAGCATAGTTTAAGCGGGTTAGTATTTTTATGAAATGCGAACAATGATAAATCTTTTTTTTCTAGTAAATTATATTTTGGCGGCTCAGTTTTGTGAGTGTTCAGTTCAGTTGTTTTTCAACTAGAAACTGTCCTATGGACTTTTAAATCATTTACCTTATTCAAAATCCACACAGATTGTCGCTTATCTTTTATTTTAGTAACAAAACGAAAAAGAAACAGACCAAAACTCTGTGCAATAGTTAGACTGCTATCTGAGAAAATCCTACTTTATTGAGCAACGAGTGCTTTGATCTGTGGTTACACGGACAACTTGAAATACTCACTGGACAACTAGTCTTCACTGGACCTCTGCTGGTTCAAACCACTTATTTTTACTGTGTAATTTACCCGTGTTGGCCAAGCAAGAGGTATCTTTGCCAGAGATCTGAATGCATTTTGTTCTAAGCTTTCCAAGTAAGTCATCATGACCTGTGTTTTTTAACAGAGATGAAAAAGGAGGATGTGCTTTGTTCGACTGTATGTATGTTCACCGATTTTTCGTTACTTGTGGAACGAGATACCGAGACAAGAGACTGCGACAGGAGACCGAGACAGGAGACCAAGGCCGGCGGTTCACGCCGCGACCATGACAAGAGACCGAGACCATAAATATTTCTACATTGATACAAGTTTTAGTAATGTCCACTTTATTATTATTATTATGAGCCGTGATGATCCCACTGCTGGGCAAAGGCCTCCCCCCACTCTTTCCACACCTCACGATCCTCAGCAACTACCTAATGTCCACTTAACTTAATAATTAAAATATGAAATTATCTTTCTATAAGTAAATATTTTTTTGGACAAGTTAAAACAAACTTACGACGAAACAATGTCAAAGTATACGGTATAGGTACGTAGATATTACAGAATATTTCAAAATTAACCCAGTTTATTGAAATGATGTATAAAATTTAATTAAGTAATCCTACCCTTACTGATACTCAAAATCAATATTATTTACATTCAATGAATTCATTCAAACACAGGTGCCGAAAATAACAGAATTTTATTTGAAAAATTATGAGCATCAATCAATACTTTTTCCTAATCTCATTGAAACTGAACGACCTCATCAGTTTGGTACTTAGAAATAAATTGCCCTTCTCAACGACTTGTATGGACCAGGTTCGTGATAAATCTTCAGCCAGCCGTACTCTTAAATGTGATTCCGATTGAATGAAATTGAAAATGTAATAACGTCAATTACTATTTATTCTGTAGAAGTCATTATCTTCCTGCTCTTAGAGTCTATGCACACGACGTGTTTTAAACGCGCAATAACTACGCATTTTCGTGTAGCGCGTCACCTGCTAGTTCGAAGTGCATTTTGGCAGGTGGCTTGCGTTTGTATCGATACAGACGCAAATTAAACGCGCTGGAGGCGCTCGTTTTTTTGTTTTGTATTGGAAAAAAAAAAGGGCCACGTGAGTCGTATGCACCCAGACAGGTGGGCTAAGATCATCACACAGTGGGTGCCTGAAGATGGGCGGCGACGCCGGGGCAGGCCTCGAAGACGCTGGCGTGATGATCTCGATGCATTCAGGGCTGATTGGTGGGACGAAGCCGGCGATCGCAAAGCTTGGAAGTTGATGGGGGAGACCTTTGCCCAGCAGTGGGACAGCATAGGTTAGATAAAAAAAAAAAAAAAAAAAAAAAAATTGGAAAGCTCCTTTGTTGGTTTTGTAGGTAGGTACATAAATAAAACCTATAGATATTAAACACTTAAGTACCTACTCATACAGGGAAGCTCGCTCCATTGACCCTCGACTTCTTCATCCTTGCCTGGGCAAGGAACAAAGTCAAGAGTAAGTAAAAAAAGTATAACAACTGAGTGACCCTCCTAGCTTTGTGCAAGACTGCAATTTCGTTTCATTTTCTATTGATTAAGATGTTCTTATTGAACTGTATTGCATTTTTCGTTTAAAGTATTAATGGAAAATGCGATAAGTTTTTCATATTCACTTGCAGGTTTTTTTGAAATTGATCTTCAGAGTTATGACCAAAAATGCACCTTACAAAATTAAAGTCGGTTTATAAAAAAAATATTTTGACACCTTGTTTAATTCTTCAAGATTATTTGAAGATTAAAGAAGACATAAGAGACGTATTATATTTTAGCGCATGCCTAAAGTCAATCCTTAATTTTATTAAATACACCAAATCAGTAAAATAATACAAGGCCAATATAATTTCAGGCTGATTACATTCGCCCTAAAAATTAAACTTTATCGGCTAAGTTTACTCCGAAGGGAAACACGACTTTCAATTTGGTCCCAAATCCTACTTATTAAAATGGAATCCCTTATTTGGACTTATGTATTGAACTAAACATGAACCAAGTAATACACTTAGCACCGGTTGAATACAAACTTTTTGATTTTTCGCAATGTAGAGACTTCCAGTAGAAAAAAAATATTTAAAAAAGACATGATGAATTAGAACATAATTATTGTGGGATACGTTAACAAACAAACGGCTTCACCACACTCCTAACTTAGTAGTCTGTATTCTGTATCTCAATTACTGTCAAATAAAACATATTTTAAAACAGAGTGATTCAAAACTCGTAGAAACTGGTGTTATGGTACATATTAATATCATTATTGAAGACTTGAATAAGTGTTTGATTGTAGATTAATTTGCGCTTATTTAGATTTAATCATTAAATAAAATGTTAGTAACTAATAGAATTAAATCGAAATCCAAGGCAAATGCCGAAAAATATAAAAAGTTAGGCCTTCTTTCTCGTAGACAGGACCTACATCATTTTTATGATATAATAGTTTAAAACAAGCAAATATATAAAACATTTAATATGAGAGTTAAATTTTTATTTTGAAGATTAAAGAAAACTGCTTCGACATACCGAAAAGCAATTCATCATAAACTGAATTTATATAGGTGATTTCTTTTATCGTATACGCTAAAAGTTGATAGTTCTGCAAAATTACTTATTGAGAGCAAAATCTTTAAAATTTATGAAAATAAGAGCGACTTTAATCGAATAACGGGGAAACGATGTGTAATCAAAAAGCAATCGCTTCGTAGCGGACATTTTACCTGTCTCGCTCAGATTATCCTGGCACGACTTTACCTTTGAGGGGTTAAAGAAGCCGTTGAGCAGCTAAGTAAATTAAAGAAAATTGCATTAAAATCTTATACTAAGTGTCATCGATGCAAGATGCTTGCTTGTTGCATACAATGAAATTGACTGTCATTCATCATGACTTGCATGGTCTAAACAACAGTTGGTTATACAGATATTGGGGGCTATTCGGAGTGTCGCAAAAGCTAAACTAACCTAACTAAAACTATTGCTATCCTTTTTATTCCCATCGCTATGAAAGGGACGGCAACAATTTTAGTTAGCTTAGTTTAGCTTTTGCGACACTCAGAATTGCCACTATTGAACCTCAATTAAGCTATGCGTAATTATTGTTCTGGTACTTTACTACAAGAAAATGGCATCATGTAAAACTTAACTTGGATTAATTAAACGAAATAGGCGAGTATCATATGAATGAGTTTTAGTTTTTAAAGTCGTTAAGCAATGGCGGCCTGAAAACTCTACCAGAGTTGGCCACTTGCTCATTCGAACTTACATTACATTAATAAGTAACATAAACCGGGGAGCTCTGGGAGTATTGAAATATGTGTATGAAGGTCATATAGCATATCAAATGGAACACTCCACAGAGCAATGACAAAGTTCCTACAAATTTACTAATATTTATATTTGGAACAAAAGTAAAGACGCTGCAGTTGATACGGTTGTCTGGAACAGATTGCTTCTTAGCGATAAGACCGCCCATTGTATTGTAAATGTATAAGAAAGTACTTTCATTCATTCATTCAATTGTAAGAAACTATTTTCGTAGAAATAATAATGTTGAAATAGTAGTACCTACCTTAAATAATTTGTACGTAATCGGATAAATATCTTACTAACTTATTAAATATTTTTAAAAAATATATTTCAGAAACTAATAACAACTCTTGCTGCACACTTTGTTGCAAATATCTAGTAATTCCCTTTTATCTCTGTGATATAACTATTCTTATCTTTATTCGAAGAATAACCTCATATAAGTATGTATTTCTTAAACTGTCTTTTTAGTAGCCGGTTTGAAAATAAATATTTTAGGGAAACATCTGTACTCTTTCGTTCGATCCGTAATGAAGTTGGATAGGGCTATAAATTTTTGTGAAGGTTCAAAACAAAAACCCAGTGAAAAGATTGTAAGTAACACTTCTGTAAACTAGTTACCGAAAAATTAAAGACTAGTTAAAGAAAAGTATACCGAAAGTAACGGAAGCGGTCTCCTGTCTTGGTCTCTGGGCGCGTAGACAAGTGACAAATGTTTCGTATCTATTCTCTTTCTATCATCGCTACACCTTTGATTTGACATTTCCGATCGCTCGAGTTTTCGTCATCGAATGTCAATTTCTATACAATTTTTTTTAGTTTCTAATCGAAAGCGATTGTCGAAATGTAACATGGCTGGTCTCGGTTTCCGGTCGCGATCGCGGCTACATTGTGATTACCTCAGACGTAATATTATTATAATGTAGTAGGTACTTTAGTTTCTGTAAATCAAGAATTTATGAAGATAAATGACTCAATTTGGTTCTTCTCCTACTGATCATGTTTTATACACAATGATCCTTTGCAATCAAATTGTGATCAGTACTTGGCTAGAAGATTTTTTATGAGCACCTTGGAAAACGCAAAAGAGTTATTTCTATTGATTGAATTTGAGATAGCTTATCTACATTATTGTTTTGATTTTGTCGTTGTTTTAATGTATGCATAAGCGGAATTCTGTGTGGTGTTTCTACTGATATTGTTTAATGTAGTTGTTAAGCCTATATTAGAAAAACCATCATAAAGAAATTCTTCCAATCATGCATACTAATTATTATAAATCTTGTTAAAGTAACTCTGTTTGGACTAAGCTGTCTGTTATCTTTTCACGTATTTTATCGTAATTAGTTATGTAAGTACTTATACACTATCGTGTTTACTGCCCATGACGTACCTACGTGGGCAAGTTGCGAGCAGTCGGCCAGGGCCGGGAATTGGCCCGCTTGCCATGGATATAGTTATCATACTAGGAAAGGATATATGCATTCATTATCATCATCATCACCATCATAACGTGGGTACACGTGCAGCATTAAAAAACTTTGCAGCATTCATAATATCATTAATTCCTTGCACCGGATTGGCAGTTGAAATTCTATTTTTAAATTTATATTCACGGTACATTTCCCCAAGTTTCTTGGATCTGCGAATGGCTAAGTTTGAAGGAACTTTTCTCTTCCGAGATGAAAGTTTTGTGTCGATGAAACCACATCAACATTCAGATATTTTCACATAAATATTTAATTTTGTGGTGATATACGAGAGATTTGATTATATTCTTGGCAACTTTTTGGACTTTTGGACTTTTGGAAAATATATTTACAAAACATAATAAATTTAAGAAACGCGATCTACCTATATTGCAAGTATGAAAAGAAGAAAAAAATTTAAATACTTACAACTTTATGGGAATACAACTCTAGGGGTTAAATCATTACAACACGTAATAACATTTCGTAGATTAACAAAAAAAAGATACTAGGCACAATCCTTATAAAGTGTGAATCATGGTTCATGAAAGAAAGAGATAGAAGAGTGGAAATTATTCGACGTAGGTAACAAAATTGACTCAATCTCTATGAGACACCAACAAAGTTCAAAGTATTCATTATGATAAATAATGAATTACCGTTTTTCCTGTCACGTATAATGTTATGAATAACGTTGCACATCATTAGTAATAGTCAAAGTACCTGACATATAATGCTGTGTAGCTCACGAAATTATCAATTTGTTATTACGTATTATCAAGGATAGATAAAACGTAACAGTTTCTGCAAAGAATACTAAAAATCAGCACTCAACCATAAAACCCCCGTCTGAAACAACACAAAGATAATGGATTAGTAAAAATAATCAATATACGATAGCGATAGCGTTCGATATGCGGACATATTGTTAGTATCTTGCTATCAGGCGTACCGAAGACAGTGAATAATGAGTGAGAAGAAGGAAACAAATGAATTGAAAATGAAGCATTTCGCTAAACTACACGAGAAGATACAATCGAAATACGCTGATATACAAAGAAGGCTAGAGAAATCAAAATCAGTCGATGCAATTGGATCCCTGGACGATGAGTTTACGTACAAAGAACAGTCGAGGTGCATCAGTAATGATTACTTACTAGATGACGATATTGAGAATGAAAAACGGTTGTCAACACAATCAGTGATTGTTGAAGAAGTAGTGAGAAGAAATGCTTACTTTCATGACGTGTACGAAGAAGAGGGCCCTCGTCTGTCAGAGTCTATGAACGACTTTATGGTTATTGAACGAGACGAGTTTGTGAATGAATATAATCATAATTTTAACTACAGTGTAGAGTCGTAAGTCTTTGTTACTTTTTTATTCGATACTTATTTCCGCCACAAGCTATCACAGATATAGTAAGCTGTACTAACTGTATTAATATCCGTGATAGCTTGTTTTCGCGGTCTTTAACAAGTCTTGTAATCTAAATTGAACAAATACTACGCATTAATTTAACAGACTAGACACTTGATCAAAATAGGAATGACTGACACTTCTTCCCGTAAAAATCTGTGTAAAATGATTCCCATGTATTTGTCTACTGTCACACACCATACATGAAACTCCGTATTGTCATCAAAAGAGGCAAAATTATAATTGAAAATAACAGACTTCAATGTGGAGTCGAGAGAGGAAACATGGAAAGCAATTTTCTGCACTCTCGAGTTGCATTTCTGTTGATCACTCCGAAGATCTTCGCCAGATACTCTACTCACCATTTGGTGAGGGTTCCGGGTTTTTAGAGGATTATTGTGAGTTTAATCACCTTGTTTAGTCACCTTTCAACGCAAAATATATTTTTTGAAATCTGTTCAAGAATCAAAACGAAATGCCTAAGCATTGATCTGAAAAGAATATGTGTACCACACATTATGTATACATTTTTTCATTTCAAAAACGATCGAACGGCGATTTAGAAAACAACACTGAAGTAAAAATATTATGAGACATTTTGCAGGTTGAACGAGTTATGTGGTGACAGTGACAGCTGTAGTGCAAGCATCCCTTCAACACCACCCCTTAAAATTTCCATCCGAGACAGGATAAGCTCCAAAATATCAGCTCGCAGGCAAAAACGCAAAGCGGAAAAAGAAAAAGCGGCGAAAGAAAACAAAAATAAAGAAACTCGTGAAAAAGTCGAAAAGGTTCGATTTGTATTTACATTTAAAGTTACTTTTGTTCAGAGTCCGATTCTCTAAAGCTCTTTTTAATGTTTTGCTAAATGGAATTGTTTTGTGTATTTTTCTCTTTTTCTTATTAAATAATGCGTAGTCTAGACAAGTTGTACCTAATGTTCAGAATTTTTTGGATCAGTGGGAAACAATTCCTCTGTAGGTACATTTATTACTTGACTTATTTACAATAGCCTACAATGATTACTTTAATCATTTAAATACTTTTATTTATTTCATAGCCTGACTATACAGTTTTTTTTATATAAAAGGTATTTTCTGATTTCAGTTTATTCTAAGCAATACAACGAAACAAGACTACTTGAAGGCTTTCAAAAAAAACAGGCTCGCGACAGTAAACATTGCTCTGATAGAAGCTTCGGGTTTTGAAAATGCATCTGAAGAAAAACCACGATTTATGTATTGCCGTTTCAAGTAAGTATTTTATCCCATAAACAAGTTAAAACCCCTAAATTAATAGGAATGAATAAGGCGAAAGAGGTGTGTCAGGATCGTAGCAAGTGATCCGTGGTCTCTGCCTACCCTTATGGGAAAGATAAACGCATGCCCTATGAACATACGCATGCCAACTGGCAAAAACTAACAGAAACTTATCTAAGTACGAGTATACTGTATGCTTAACCAACTTAGCTACATTTTGTTTTCAGATTAGGTTCAGAGAAATACAAGTCGAAGGTAGCAAAGAGTGAAAAATCCGTCGTGAAATGGCAGGAGTTATTTAATTTTAGCATGTACGATGAAAATATGTTGGAAATTACGCTATGGGATAAGGATTTTTTTATTGGCAGGTATTTTTATGTTATATTGTTGTTTTTTAATGAATAAATTGTGAAAATTCTTTATAATATTGATGTTATTATATTCAGGTCCAATATAAATTTACTTGAATTAGACAAGGAAACGACTCACAGACTGAATATGAATTTGGAATGTGAGATTGGGAGTGCCAAACTGTTCATTTTGCTAACGATAAGTGGCACAGCCTTAGTGAATAACTTGGTAGACATTGATGACTACCAGGCGAGTAAAAGAAGGATGTCCAATTTAAGCAAGAAATTCGTAAGTTTAGCATTTATTATTTTATTTTTCTTTGAAATATGGAGTTTTTGACTACTTTTCTAAATCTGAATTTTTAATTCAGATCCGAACACGCAATTGGTCAAACGGATCATCCGCAAGGCGGATTGCTTTAACTCAGACACGTTATTATAACGTTATGACGTATTATGACGTTAACGTTAACGTTTCGGTCGCGTTAACACGACCTCTAAGGGGGGCTATAATGTCGGTACCTGTTTCAAAATCCTACTTAGATGATAAAAAATAAAACGTTTAACGCATTATTGTATTTGTTTTTTCAGTCCTGGTTTCATATAAATAACAAAACAGAAAGCGTGGGACTCTGCTCTATAATAGTTTATGGAGCAAAAGGTCTATCTGGCAATGAGTGCTATTGCATCGTGGAACTTGGCAACGATAGGCTGCATACTCACACTGACACTAAAACTAATGATCCGAACTGGATGAAAATTTTTACATTGTAAGTTTTTGGAAAAAAACTACGTTTTGAAGAATAGGTATCTAATATTTATTCAAGGCAGTATTTATAATTAATATACTTTTTAGAAAAAGTCCACGTGTATAGCCATTGTCAATATTTTATTATAATTATAGTTTCCATGTGTCATACATATTTGTATCATTTTTTGCTAGCTAGAGCCTACTACTAATATTATTCTTCATCATCATTTTTTAATCTGATAAGCTATGTACTTACCTATACAAATGGAACCAACTTTATAAATTTTTCTTTAGTTTTTCTTAAACTTTCGCGATCACAATTCATATTTATAAATACATGTACACGGGGTTTTATCGCGTTATTTACCTTATTTCTTTACTTCCCGACGTTTCGGCTATGTTGCAATAGCCATGGTGGGTCCACCCGCGACCATGGCTATTGCAACATAGCCGAAACGTCGGGAAGTAAAGAAATAAGGTAAATAACGCGATAAAACCCCGTGTACATGTATTTATAAATATAAATTTTTCTTTGTTGTCTAACCGAGAACTGTATGTCTTGTTAAACTTAACTTAAGTTTTAAGGCATATACTAACCAAAATTGTAACTGTATCTAGTGTAGTAAATAAATAAATAAATACTACGTTTTTCGAACGCGCATTGTATAATACAAAAACGATACAAAAAGGCTTTAACAGCTTGCGTTCGCTGCGCGTTTTTATCTTGTTTTTATTTATACAAATGCGACGCAAAAAAACATGGTGTGCATAGGCCTTTAGTTGCTTTAACTTTCAAAGTAAACAAAAATAATAAAACTTTTGTCTTATCCAGCGATGTTAAAGATATAACCACAATATTAGAAGTAACGGTGCATGACGAAAAGAAATCTGAAGATATCGGAAAGATATCAATCCCGCTGCTAAATATAAGAAATGGAAAAAAGGTCTGGTACGCACTAAAGGACAGCATGCAAAGAGATCGCGCAAAGGGAAATAATCCCAGGATCTTGTTGGAAATGAATGTAAATTGGAACCCTGTAAGTAAGCTCTATAAAACAATCTGATGACAAAAACTGTCTTGAAAATATTATGAACTAGTTTAAGGCGCTAGCCCTGATTCTTCCTAGTGTGGGTTTCGAAAGAACAGAACTAAAAACCCCTTGAAAAGATATCAATGCACTAGAAGTTCTTCTGAATAAAATATTTTTGAAATTAAACATTGAGGCTAGTTTATAATGTAACAAACACAAAGTTTACAAAATTGAAACAAGTTTTACGAGTATGTAGCAGTGCGCTGCAGTAATCGTTATTATTTCATCAAATATGTATATATTCTATTGTTTCCAGCTCCGGGCTTCAATGCGGGTCATAAATCCGAAAGAAGAGAAATATTTAGAACTGGATGACAAATTGCAGAGGCACATATTTGCGCGGAATTTATCGAGAGCAAAGGCTGTGTTTTCATGGATAATGGACGCATTTCGGGTTTTGAAGTATGGAATATAAATCTAATTGTATTTATTAACTGTGATATTTTAAAATCAAAGCAAAGATTGTCTGATTCAGGTGAAATTATGTTTAAAGGATTTGCTTTTTAATGGTTATCTTAAATAATTTTAAAAATTTCTTACCCATTAGTTAAAGCATCCTTAACATTATTAAACTAATGAAACAAAAGAATGCTTAATATTTATTAGTGTAACGTGCGATTAGAAATATATATATATTTATTTTTATGTTTCCTATAAGTCTAAAATATGTTTTTTTCCTTTACAGAACATGTTTTGAATGGGAATCTAGAAGATCAAATGTGATAGCATTGGCGACGTGGCTTCTCTTCTGTTGGTTCTTCAAGATGTGGATGCTGCCACTCCTACTTCTCATCCCCTTTATATGGTATAGGCCTGAAAACTACTACCTTATACATTGTAAGTAATCTTCATAGATACTTCTCATAAAAAGATTTAGGCCTTAACATGTTTACTAGATGATTATTTTAAACAGTACCTACCAGGAACATTGTTGAGATAGAAAACGCTTGCCCAGCACCTAAACCATCCTCTCAGCTTAGCCGTCCATATCCACAGGAAAGACAATGATCAATACGTGTGAGGCTGACTAAGCCCCAGGTTTCCTCATGATGTTTTTCCTTCACCGTTAAAAACCCGTGTTAATACGCATATAAATTTTTCGAAACGAAAAATCAATTAATGCATTGATTTGAACCCACGATCTTCGGATCGAAAAACCCAGTCGGCCAACATGGCTCTACTCTACTGCTCATAGAATATAATATAATCGTTTATTGGCAAGGAGTTAACGCATTATGTCACACACATACCATGACTCGTAGTCGTCTAGCTAAAGGAAAAGTCGCTTTTATGTCATCAATGAAAATTGGTTATTACATAATATTATAAATATCATATCATTTTAATATTTTTGCATTCACAAAACCAATAATGAATTTACGAGAGTTCAAATAATTTCAAAGTTTTCCGAAGTTTTATGAAATGATTAAACAATTTTCTGTATTAATTTCAGGGAGGAAGTATTTTAATAATAAGGCTTCTATGGAGCTTGAGGAAGCTTCAAAGAAGGATAAGGTACGTAAATCGTTTAGAAAGTGGTCTTTCATCTTTTTATTCTGATTACTAAAGTATTTGGTAAGAAAATTCTTAACGAGTTCAAGTATTTAAATGTTTTAATTTACGGAACAAAAAATAATCACGACAGCGTTCCACGTAATTCTTCAAACGCGGTAGACATTCTTTCAGATCTTTTCCAGCCATTGAAATCCTGTGAAGAACAAATAGACAGACAATTGGCAAGGCCGAAGCGCGTTTTTGTGTAGCGCGTCACCCTAGTTCGCAGCTTATTTTACAAACGCGAGGATTGTGTGCATGGGTCACAGGCATAGCTTGCAAATGCCGACTGCATTTTCTTCGCCGCGCATTTCTATTTTACACGCGTTTGTACACGCCCCACGACCTTTGGATCGAAAGTCGAGGCACTAACCCATCGGCCACCACGGCTCGGAGTATTTAAAAGGATATAAGTAATATTTCAGGAGGAGAAAAATACTTCGTTGAGGCAGAAAATAAACAGTCTACAAGAAATGGTGCAGACAGTTCAGAATTTCATAGGAAAGTTCGCGAGCCTTGGCGAGAGTATTAAAAAGTAAGTTATCATTTTTTAATCCCATTGCTTTCATCGGCGTCGAAACTTTTCGATCCTTTTAATTTTTTTGTGTAACGATTTCCTTTCGAACTTTTTGATAAAATTGTTAAACTTTTTAATTTGTTTTGCTTATGATGATCATAATGAGTAGAAAAAATATAGGTATTCTTGTATTTTCTAGTTTAATTAATTTGAATTAACTAAAATCATGTGTCAATAACAAACAGTTTTTTTTTTAATTTATGTAAAAAAATTACCTGAATAATTATTTATAACTACTACTACAAACTCTAGGTAAAGCTGTGCAAACTCGGATGAACGAAAACACAATACAACATACAATTCGAAGTTTTTTTTTTCAATGCATATTATAGAGACGTACTTAGGTTGTTTTAACCAATAACTTTTTTTTCAGTCTTTTTAACTTCAAAGTGCCGTTCCTCAGTGTACTTGGCATCATTATGATCTCAATGGTAGCTTTAGTAATGTTCCTTGTTCCTGTCCAATACATCTTTATGATTTGGGGTAAGTCACCTAAAACTTAACTTTTTTTTAAGTTTTTCGCATCTTCATAGCTAAGAAAAGTTTCTATCACGTTTTTAGTGTTTACAGTATGATAGTTTTAAAAGTTACACTAATAAAATAGACCAAAATAATTTTTCTTTGTAAATAACAGAATATGTACCTACTTACCTAAATATTATATACATATTATATAAGTAAACATAATTACCTCCAATTTTAAAATCACATACTTATATTTGTCCCGGGAAGTAAACAAATCATCGGCACGGAAGGACTGCCAGCTCTCAGCTCTACCCAAGGCCAGTCAATAATTTTTATCTTTATTCCGGAGAATGCATACCTACTTCACAGATAATAATAGGAATGAAGCGCTCGTGGCTAAGCTTGCTAATACGTTCTTGATAGATCGTCGAAGTTAACCAACGTTCTGAGCGGTCACAACTTGTTGACCCCAAGTGGCATTACCAGCAGAGCGCTTCGTGCTTCGGAGGGCACGTTAAATTGTCGTTCCCGGCTTTTAAAGTCTTTAAGCCATGACCTTTAGGCGGCCTGAAAACTCCGTCACCAGAGTTGGCCATTTGCTCATATGAACGAACGAACGAACGAACGAACTAGGAATGCATCCACGAATCTATTTTTACGTATGTAATGTACTTACAATTGTCTTCAGGAGTCCACAAATTCACCAGGAAAATACTGCGACCGAACCGGATTCCCAACAATGAAATTCTGGATCTGCTGTCAAGAGTGCCAGACGACGAGACCTTAGTAAGTTATTATCAGATTATCTCTGGGTTTTGTTTTGATACGGTTAATGACGAAAGTAGAGTAACTAGAGCTAAGAGGAAATAGAAAGCAATAAGTTATGTTTTATATTTCGAAACTTTAGTGGTCATCTTTTATTGTATAACAAGCAAAGGATTCCAATTTTGTCAAAATTATGTATTATCAAAAATAGTTCGGGAAATTTGATCCACTTTTATAGTTTATATAAATAGATTACTATTACTACTAGCCCATCCTGTCCCATTTTTGGGCAAAGGCCTCCTCCCACTTTCGCCAGTCACGCCGATCCAGTGCCTTCGTCCGCCAGTCCCTCTCAACGGCGTCTAGTTCGTTCCGCCATCTCATTCGTGGTCGGCCGCGCTGCCGGGTCCCTGTGTCAGGGCTCCACATAGAGGTCATTTTGGCCCACAGATCTTCCGGCATGCAGCAATTAGATAGATAAAATCTTTATTGACACATCGCACAGTTACACAAACTAGAAGACAGAAATACTTTTTTAACAAACTAATACTTACTCACAAGAAATAAAGACATAGGTAGCACATAGTAGCTTAGACCGCTTCATTTTAGTCATGTTATTAAAATGAATGTGTGATCACTCTTGGCTAAGCGCTTCCGTACCTCAAAGGCCACGGTAAATTAATCAATACATACATACATAAAATCACACCTCTTTTCCATAGGAGTTGGCAGAGACCACGGATCTACACTTATTACGATCCTGACACACCTCTTTAGTCTCACTCACTCTCATTCATTAAGTACATACACTTACACGCTTGCCGATTTAGGGTACTGACCATGCCCTTCTCCATAAATATTATTCTCAATAATTTACCAAAAACCCTCGTAACAGACGTTGGTCACTAACTCATACAATCTTAGTAATAGATTACCGTGTCTGGAAGGTAATTTCATCCTGATTAATTGATCATTGATCTGCTTAGTCGGAATAGTAATTATCCCAATATGCTCAGCGAGCAATCTGCTCTGACTAATAATTACAGGCTTGGTCTATTAATAAACTAATCCATCTTGAAGTCAGGGGTTGGATATCCATTAGCAAGATGCACTGATCCATATAATAATCCCATTAGTTATAAATAAATAAACCTAAAAAGTTAAACGCAAAATATTTGTCAGCTAAAATCTATTTTTTACAGCTGGACATTCAGGAGTTGCCATTAGAAGAGATGCCAGAGGAGGATGTAATAAAATGATCTCAATTCTTTAGAATGTACTTGAAAAGTACTTTTTGTTTGTAAATATAACCTTATTTATTTTAGGGTCCAAGGTTAATCTTAAGAGTTTTTTTCTGTTTAATTTAAAGAATGTGAGTCACGGATTTATTTTCAGTTGAAAAATGTAGTAAGCAGATGGTATGTGTCCCTCTGTGAGGTAAAATCCATTAAAATGTATCAAACTAATTATCTTTAGTAGTTATTTCATACCGTTTCCAAGATTAAACAAAATAATGTGAATCAAATACTATACTCTAATTTGAGGTTTTCATTGATTTGTTTTAGTTGTTGCAACAAATGTGTTGTTTAAACTTTAATAACAGGTAGAGCTGAAAAAATAGCAATCTAAACTTCAAAAGGTAGACATTATGTCTTATTATTATTACAAGTAGTTCGCCCCGAACGAGATCTTGTGCACCGTTGGTTGGTGGTTTATTTTGAATAAAGTAGGTAGGTACCTAGTAAATTTTAAAGTTGACATTAATAAACCAAACATAGAGCTAATTGTCAAACTGGCAAAACTTGACTCGTCATTGGTAATTGAAACTATGTAGAATTCTTTAATCAACCTACATCCACCCCCTGCGGAATATAGGTCCTTATTATCATGTGCAATGTAGAGTTCATGTACTAAGACAAGAAAGAACACGCTCTATCTTGTTATAATAAGGTCATCAACATTATGAGGCTAAAGTACTTAGGAAACTGCATAAATTAAAATCAAATTTAGTTGTCGGAAGCATTATTAACATTTTATTTTACTTTCCGGCATTCACAATACACAATGATTAAAATAATTAATAAATAGTCACTTAATACTACATGCATAAAAAACATAATCACAGGTCACAATGATGCAATATTTTGTACGATTAAATTATAAAACTTTCAAAGTCGCATTCAAACTACAATATCTTTTCCGAGTCTCTCGAATTCATTGGCAAAGTATACCATATCCTTATGGTCTAGAGCTGAGTTTTGGAAAACGATGCGGAAGAAATTGACGAGGTCACCCTGCGGTTGGTAGGTGACCATCATGCTGCCTTCCTTGATCATAAGTTCCTTTATTTTCGGGGCGACCTTGTGCAGCCTTTCTTTATAATCGGGTTCGTTCTCGCAACCACGGAGGCACTTAGGAACGTACCAAAACATAATGTTGGTGCACTCTGGTTTGTCGATAACGAGCTTGAATCCTTCCCTACTCCGTATGTGGTTGAGGAAGTACTTAGCATTGTCGAATAGCGTGTCGATGTGTTGCTCAAAGCCTTCGGTTCCTTTCGCTTTCCACATGAACCAAAACTTCAGAACGTCGGCCCGACGGCCGCACTGGATATGCTTATCTCCAGTATCGTATGAAGTGTCGTAGAATTTGTCTTTTTGGAAGAGGTATGTGGCGTTGGATGAGTGGCCTTCTTTGAGCACGTTTTTGTGGCGGACGAGGAACGTGGAGCATTGTTGCGGTGCTGCTAATAGTTTGTGGGGATTCCAGGTAACCGAGTCAGCCCTGGGGAAAAAAATACTTTTATAATAATAATAATAATAATAATAATAATAATTTATTAAAAACATTGTAAGTACACACAAATACAAAGAACAAGTAAATTTAGTAAGTAGGGCAAATATTTCACAATTAACCCCGCACTAGGTCAAGCCTGTATCGCGGAAGTCAAAGTGAGATTTATAATATAACTAGATACTATGTATAATATAAATTTGGACTATTGCAGATATATATATCTTATTTATACAAGAAATATAATAAAAAAAAACTTATTTCTAAGACGTCTTCAATGACGAAAGCGGGGTGTCCCGTGTCAGTCTGCCGAAGAACTTCCTGAACACGACACCCTTCGGCCAAAAAGCACCTTCCATGTAAGTGGAGAGCCGATCAGTAGGTACTCTCACCATAAAAGAATTAAAATTCACATTACGGCGAGATTCTAACTTTTCAACTCGCATGGAGAGGCCAGTCTTCTGTTTTAAATACTCCACCACATTATTAGCCGTCACGGCGTGATGGACGCGAGACAAATAGAGTTGTGTGGTAGGTATCTCTGGACGCAGCAGGCACAGCTGCCCTAGTGAGGTCGATGCAGTGCCGCATTGATTCTTGGTACTAGTAGACTTCCTTTTCTTCCGTTCCACT
Source organism: Xanthorhoe designata (assembly GCA_963582015.1). Lineage (NCBI taxonomy): Eukaryota > Metazoa > Arthropoda > Insecta > Lepidoptera > Geometridae > Xanthorhoe > Xanthorhoe designata. The sequence goes on from OY757045.1 coordinate 4,357,019, forward strand.
AGTACATATCCGTCCTTGTCGGTGCCTGCCTTCGAGGGACCTGGATTCAGTTCACGCCGTTTGTTCCCTTTTTGTCGCTTCGACTCGATTTGAGTCGCGGCGACGGCAGCATAGTTAGCATATTAATTTGCTTTTAATTTTAATAAAATATGGGCTTAAAGTTATCGAGCCATAGGTATTTGGAATAAGTTGTTTTTCCATGATGTATGTTAGGTACTTTTAGTCTCAATCTAACTGCATTCGTAATGTGAAACATGTGAAACTTTCAGACAAAGAGAGGCGTCCGAGCTATTTCAATATTATAATAAAAACTTTATATACAAATGTAATTTTTAGATTATACGGAGTATGAAAGATTGCGATTGTGTAATTATCTCCTCATTGCAATTAGGCAAAAATAAATATTTCTATCATAATTGAACTAAATCTCAAACGGGTATGTAAAATAGCAAAACCTCCTAGCGACCTCGACGATTCAATACTACCAATGCAATTACAGCTCCCCTTCGCGCCAAATTAATTGGTCCGCGTACCAAAGCGTGGAAAAATAACAAGTCCAATGCTTACCACTCAATGCCGCTCAAGAGGTGCCTATGTTTCTTTGACATCAAAGCACCTCCTCCCCACGCTGCGTCGACGTGAAGCCATAGATTATACTGTTTGCACAGTACCGAGATTTCCTTTAAAGGATCGAATGCACCATAAACAGTAGTTCCAGCAGTCGCGGTCACCAGGAACGGAGAAGCTCCATCATCTAAAGCCCGGTTGATCTTTAGCTCTAAGTCGTTCACATCCATTTTTCCAAGAGAGTCGGTTTTGACTAGGATGCAATTGTCGCTGCCTATGCCCATAAAAGTGGCCAGCTTTTTTGTGGAGTAATGAGCGAGCTCGGATGTAAAGAGGACTAGCTTGGGTACTGCGTAGACTCCTTTGCTCTGAAACAAAAAAATTATGTAAGTATTATAAATAAAAAATGGACAATAGTCTCTTCAGGCCGCATAAAGTTCACGTGCAATCCAAAGTACCGACAGAAATGCTCAAGAGTTAAAACTACCAATTTAAGCCTGAGCAGACTGTCTGCTAGTTACGCCACTACGTAAGTAAGTATTTATTTAATAGGCACTTTATATTTCTTATTAGAAAGCCCAGGAACTGAACGCATTACTTAAAATAATTTCCTTTAATCAAGGACTTATAAAAATATTTTTCACTTAACGGGATTCCTGTCGACCGTCATAATTATTTTGTTACTCTTCAAAATGTATTTTGGCAGCTATAAATAGGTACTTATTTAGAGCATGAAGCAAGGCTACTTATCATGTTACCAATCAAATTATTTTTAAATATAAAAACCATTTATAATTATCTAGAAGATCTTTAAGTGAGCGTCTGAAGTTAATTGTTTAGTTCTCGTTACTTATCTTCTCAGAATAAATAAACAATAATTGATCTATCATGTTAGAAACAAAGTTTGTTGCAGGAGGTACTTTATGTGTTTGCAAAAGGTTTTCCTCGACTTAGAATTAAACAGGTAAACTATGAGTACGGCATAGTTTACATTATTCATCAAGAAAACCCCGGCAGAAAGACAATTAATGTTTTTATACCATTATAAAATTCCGGTATTCGTAATCCTCCTAAACAGCTTAATCGATTTTGATAATGGTTTTTAGATTATGTAGAACAACTGAATGGGTCTTAGCTATAGTTAAGCTAATTCCGGTAAGTAGCGATCTTGCCTAGACTTAGATTTTTAGGTTCAAATTATGTAAAATGCCATATATAATCCAACGGTAGGTACAGCTCAATACGTATGTCTACGGTCTGTTTGATATCGAATACAAATAATAAATATTATTTAATAATACAATGAATTGTTGAATTGTTGTCATGAGATGACATAAAATTTACAATGAATTGTTTATTAACTAATCGCATGAAATGCCTAGAATCCAGGCATTTCATGCGATTTCATAGTCGTTTATCTGCTGGTAAACAATTTTACCACCTTTTTAAAAAAGACCTTACCTACAAAATTTGAAGCCTAATAAGTAATAACCCCAAAAACTAAATTAATTTAAAATAAATCGCATCAAGGTAAATTACTTACAAAGAATTGATTGTTAAAAAACGCAAGTGGGTCAAGGTCATTGCCAAGACACTAATTAGCAAATAATCGTAGGCCTAAGTAATTTACGATTGGACACGCGAACAGCAATTGCAGTCATTAGTTTTCTGCACAAATTGTACAAAGAAACTAGTCCTAATGACTATCTATAAAGCCTTCAATTCTGGAATCTAGGTTTCGAGGTATTAAACTAAACTAAACTTTTCTCAGAAGTAATAAACAAAGTTTTCTCATTTACCTACCTACTAATAAAAATAATATACAATTGACGTAAAATAAAAAAAAAATTAAATTAAACTACATTTTACCAAAATAATTTCCAGAAATGAACTCTTTAAATATAAAATATCAAAGAAGTACTACTGTAGGTAGGTACTTCCAAATATTACGAATAAACAAAATAATACTGAAAATGTATTTATATGTACCTACCTACCTGTATGTGCTTTTCGTATGGTAGGTACCTAATGCTATAATTTTATGTTTATTGCTGTGATGAAAATAACTACACAATACAAAAGTAAAGGTTCAGGATACATGATTATTAATAATCCATCTCTCATTATCTAGTAGATATTCGGTAGGTAGTAGATATTAGTAACAGTTTTTTTTTGCATTTCGATTCTCTTTGCATTGTTACAATTTAAGACAAATAAGTAAACAAATGTTAATTTAAACTGACCGATTGACTGTGTTGCTACGCTAATAAAACATACATTTAAATGCATAATATTATATAATTTCGCATTCAGATGCAAGTCTAAATTTAAAATAATTTATGTGTCCTTCATGTATAGGTACCTATTTATAGCACACAGATAATTTGTTTTTAAAACACATTTTATTCAGTCTTTATAAAATAAAGAAGCACACGCAATTACTAACAGATTGAGGTTAAGGTAATCACTACATCAGAAGTATTGTTTCCTACAAAACTAGCAATCTAGCAATCTAACGTGCTAATTAAGATAGAATCGACTTACCTTAATTAGGTTTAAACCTATAGTATAATAGCGAATTAGCAACTTAACTACTTTACTTACTCGTATGTAAGTAATTGAAAATATTGAGAAGATTCCGAAAATAAAATAGATTGTAAATGATGAATAAAAGTCATGAACCGCTCTAAAATTTAACAAATATTTAAAAAGCAAAGTGTCAAAAGAGTTTTTTTATGAAAACCGCTCTCTTTAGAAATGTAAGTTCATTTCTAAAGAGAGCAATTTCCAGCACTCTCAAGATGCATTTCTGTTCATAATTCATAATTTCATAATAAGTAATAAAATTCCGAAGATCTTCGTCAGATCGTAAAAAAATATGGATCCACCTCGAGGTTATCCTCCATATAAAAAACTAATTTTCAAAATCGGTCCACTGGTAACGGAATAATCGGTAAAAATACATAAAAAATATTATGTGCAGCGTAACATAAAAACCTCTTTTTAGAGGTCGATTAAAAATAAAAACCGCCATGATTGTATTTGTCTTTTCAACTTCTCATGATATACAGTCACTAATGTCGTCATTAAAGTAATCATACAGGAAAATTTCACTGAAAAAGGAATCACCACAGAACCGTATAGGCAGGAAAAATCATAAGGAAATTGAAATACCTTCGTCCAGCTTTATTCATATACCTAGTTATCGAGACGCTGTATAGATTAGTACCTATGTGACGAAATTTGTCAGTGAAATGCACTTTACCTGCACATTTCCGTAGCCAAAATCCTCTATTACTAAATCCATGAATTAAAACTAAGAAATGCAAAGCAAAAGAAAAATAACGAAAAATATTGTTCAAGACATCTAGATAAGAACTTCACCAACCTTGATCTCAGGATAGTAGTGAAACCTCGCACAACTGATGGCATATCCATTAGCAATCGACCCTCCTGGACAGAAAATCCCGTCACCTTCCCCATCCTTCCATCCAACTATCGCCCTCATTTCCTTCAGAACCTCCTCTTCCATCAGCGTGAAAACTGGAGCTACTTCGAAGGTGTAAACACTTGGGTTCAAGGCATCGGTCAACCATTGACCAACTAGGCCATAGGGGTCAACTGAAGAAAAGAGCTGGTTGACAAAGTATGGATGCGCAGTGTTGACTGAGTATCGAGCCACCTGCAAAAAACGGTTTATATCATTCTTATAACGTTAACGTGTTAGTGTAGACTCATCTATTGAGAACTCGATTCTTTTTTAGTGTCATTCTATGAAGTGATTTCATTTTAGTTTATTTTTTTTAATGGTATAAGTGCCTGTTCGCGCGTTTTTAGAGACGTGCCCCTTAAATAAAGTCAACTCAACTCTTCTTGGGGAGTCCTTTACCCAGGAGTGGGGCGAGAGAGTTATGAGAAAAATAATAACTCTCTTTTTAAAATAGAGTTGAAGGTATTGAGTTTATTGAGTTGGTCCCATTTATGTTTTAGTAACATTTTAAAACGAATTTAATATACGTATCGTTAAAAAAACGTCAACAGCGATCGATTGTGCATTGACCTATAAACATGTAAAGTGCTAATTTAATGAAATTGTTTTCCTATGAGGCCATTCAAGGGATATCATAACTCTAATAATAATAAATGATATTAGCTGACCTAATGTATTTACAGAAAATATAACATTGAAAATATTAATTAAAATTAAATAATTTGACACCTTGTTCAACAAAGCAATTATTTGTGTAAGGTTATTTTTTATGATCCTTTTTAATGCCTATCCGTTCACTTATGTCATTGAATCCAAATTAAATTAAAATTACAGTTAGGAACTGACTTAAAATAGAAAATATCCTTTTAGATTTTTTCGTGAATGAACAATTAAAAGCCATAAAATGTTACTTAAAATCAAAGAGACAATAATATTAAAAGAGGAATATTTGTTGAGGGCCGTAATCTCCCACTGGAAAAATAAGTTAAGTACTTAGCTTTATTATTGCAATAAAATTCTATCATTACTAATTCTACTAGCCATGATGGAGGCTTTTATGCGGCCTAAAATTTCACGACCAGAATTGAACACTTGCTTTTACGAACTTACTTACTTATTACTAATATACCTACTTAATTCTTCAGGATTCACAAACTAATCCAACATCAACCCCTAGTTAGAGTTTTTAATTTTGTCCTTGTCACTACAAAGGTTGCTGCTGTCTCATCTACATAAATCCAGTTTCTATAAAACATGGTAAATACACTTAAATCAAAAACTTACATCAGCCATCATCCCCAAAAGCGCATCATGTGTTACCGGTCCTTCCCGTGGCTTCAAATCTATCGCCTTCCTTATGTCTTCAGGAGTGGCCCATTCCACCACCTTCGAAGTCCTCTGCGACCTTCCAAACACCACCCGCTCAACCAGCAAGTCAGCCGCTCTTCGTATAAAATCCTCATGCTTCGATCTATCCGAGAGGCTTTTGAAAAGGGTCTTGTCCACCCCTATGTCTTCACCTCCCGGCAGTATAAGATCAGAATCAGCAGGCATTTTGATTCACAGACAAAAAACTTGTATCTATTATTTAATAATAAATAATTAAATTGCTGCGGCCGGCCGCCAGCCCGAGCTTCGTAGGTTTAGCTCGGGGATACCACCGCTCCTTTCTTATAAAGGCATCACGTCAATTCGCTAGTAAGGTTACACACGGACCAATAAAACTATGTAGGTACCTACCTATTATATTATTCTTTTGTTTCGGCATAAACTTAGCGCCTAATAATTTTTATCGCGTTAAATGTTTTTAATATACTTATACCTACTTATATTTTTTGATCTTATTATGAATTATTGTTGTAATAGATACCTAATAATAGTGGCAATTCTGAGTGTCGCAAAAGCTAAACTAAACTAACTAAAACTAATGCCATCCTTTTTATTCCAATCGCTATGAAAGGGACGGCAATATTTTTAGTTAGTTTAGTTTAGCTTTTGCGACACTCCGAATTGCCACTAATACCTACATAAAGTACCTAATACCACAGATAAAATAATACTACATTATACATTTTATTAATTATAAACCTCTGCTATTTTATTCTATAAAGAAACCGATTAAAGTTTATGGTTATTGTTAGAATAATATCTACAGGGAATATTGTCGGAGTTCAGCGACGTTCAGCACGGTAACAATGTGGATGAGTGACCGTCAGTACTTAGCAGATCCAGCTGCGCTGGATTGCATATTGTCAATCCTAAATCTAGTTGAAACCGTTATTTATAATTTCGTCAAAAATCTTGAGAATGTAAAAAAAACCTAATTCATTTGAATTTATTTACTAAATTTTAATACCTTTTTATGATTAAGTAAGGCACAACAAACCACTGGTTTTTGTGACCTGAATTTTTATGTTGTCTAAATTTCTCATTCATATAATTATGTCTAGTTACGTCTGCGTTATGCTCCAAGATTGATCTAGGGAAAATCCTCGTGAATCATCAGACTGACAATTTCAAGGATTAACGCGTCAAACGAACATAATAGACATAGGTAGGTACTTAGTGTTAGAAATGTATCATCCATTAGAATAAAATAGAAAACTCTTTAATGTTATAGGTACCAGGTTGGATCCTAAAACTAGAAAATGGTGACACAATGTGCGGCCTTATCGTTAAAAGCTGTTTCTTCCAGGCAATTATGAGATGGACTGGGCTGAAGATAGATATATTTTTTTTATATTTATTTGCAGGTTTCGATTAGAAAAAAATATTGTGTGTAGCCAATAGCCATTGGAAATGGATTTGTTTGTGCTCTCAAGAAAGCCACTGACGTTTTAAGTGGTTTTGGTGGTGACAAAACCACCTCTAACGTAGTTTTTACTACCTACATGAAAGTATGCGAGTTGTTTCATTCAACCAATTCGGGTGAGTGTATCGCATTAAGTAGGTAGGTACCTATAAGTATATGTGTTTTCTATAAGTAATAATTGTAATGACAAAATAAAGATTTTTCTTTCTTTCTTTCTTTCTTTCTTTCTTTCTTTCTATAGGTATCTAACGAGGTATCGCGAGTAAACCAGATAGGTAGTTATTCTATGAGTCGACGCTGGGCTGCAACCAGTCACGTTTGAAACTACAAAATATGGGCATGGGTCAGATATGAATTTGGACATGCCTCTGACTGACTACAAATCGAAGAGAGTAGGGTAGACCGGGGGCAATAGTAACACGGGTCAATAGTACCATCAACGATATTTCTAATACTAGACAACTTTTACTATATGCGCGAACGTCAGAAGAAGCGCCTTGCATGTCCCCACCTGCTCACTAGTTAGCAGCGCGCTATCTGTGAAACTGACGTGTCAGGAAGGATTTTTCGATTTTCGAGGTGACCGAGTAAAGTTTTTTACTCGATATTTTAGTCTGTCACTCGATTACTATATAATATTTTGAAAAACTGTTGCTACCATGACTTCGTGTAGATATCTAACTTTACAATTGCGTATAATTTGTGCCTAATTCTTAACAATTGTCTGAAAAATTTAGTGATGTTTCCAAAATGTCTCCTTGAGGTCATTTGTAACACCATCAAAGGGGTCAATTGTAACGTTACAATTGAACCCATGGTACAATTGACCCAACACTCATTTATATATTTATTTTTAATAAGTCACTATGTATGCGTTTATTTTAATTTTATAAAACGATTTCTTTCAGATGCCACAAAACAGAATAAAAAAAAAACAGACCGTAGTTATAAAGACCTTTTTTCTGTATAAAAAAAGCATATCGTCAGTGGAAAGGAAAAAATGCTAAAGCGCCAATTTGGCCAATATGAGTTATATATATCATTGGATTGGATTTTTTTTTCTGCGTCGATTAGTGCAGGTTTCAAAGCAATCGGACAACTTTTTTGGCACTTTAGCATTTAGAAAAATTGAAGTGAACCATGGTTTTCCATTTCTTAAGCGACTAAAAATCGATGTTTTTGAAACAGTAGTCGCATAAGCATTGAAATATTTTGGTATTTTACACATAAGAACTTTTGCCTTCCGACGTTTTTAAATTTCGAGGACATAAGCATATTTCCTTTTTTGTACTTTGGGTTACATTGCCACGTTAGCAATTTGAATTTATTTTATTTTATTGTACTTTGTTTAGTAAGCAAATATTCTTGACTGTCGTTCAAAACTGTTTGTCGCATAAGCATGAAAATTAGCTTATGGTATGAATATAAAAGGCACTTAAGCAATTTTTGTATGACGTTTGCTACTATATTACTTTTAATTTTTCTCGAGAAAGGGTAATTGAAATTTGCTAACAGCTAATCGAATCTAATGATGTATAGTATTGTTAATAACACAATCAACTTAAAGTTGAAAAAAAAACAGTTAAACCATCTGATAATTAAGATTACATGCGACTTTGATAATAATAGTCGACAAATAATCTATGAGTATAACCTATGAGGTACCTAACCTAATTCAAAATTCTTAAAATAGATTCGAAGATTTTTTTTCAAAAAAAAAGCCAACTTTCCATAGAAAAATCAAATTGAATGCATTCCAAGAAGTGTAAAATGCTTCACAGGTTGCAGTAAAGAGGTGCATGGAAGTTCTTTTGAGAATACTGAAAGTAGTAACGAAAAGTCTGGTATTGAAACATCGATAAGTAGCAATATCAAGGGTAGGACTAGATAAAAATGTATCAAGCTGCCATAAAAAAGTAGTAGGTAAAAATAAATAAATCGACTACTCAAAACACTAATACTTAAGCCAGAAATGTTTAGATGCCGAGGACCCTGTTCATAACAGAAAATGTTTCAAAAACAGAATACCTTAATTATAGAAAAAAAGAAGAATCAATAAAGTTAAAGAAGGATGTACTTTAAAAAAATACATTACTGAACAGGAAAACTAGTAACTGACGAACCCCAGCCGTGCATCAAAAGATTTTTTAGTTTCGGTGAAAAATGTATATGCGCATTAACACAAGCTCTAAACAGTGAAGGAGAACATCGTGAAGAAACCCGCGGCTTAGTTAGCCTAAAGGTATATGAGTTGGCTGCGGACGACACGCAGCAGCTGCAGACGACGTGTCGTCGCTTTTGTAATCATAGAAAAAGTACCTACAAGTTGACAGCCGACTTCATATTCGTATTTCTACATATTCGATACACCTTTACACGTATTGCTCATGTCTTCCCCATGCAGGCCTGCCATAGAGAGGATGGTTTAGATGTTAGCCTAAGTTAAAAGATGAAGTACTCAACAAATTTATGTCCCAGACACTACATTGTCCTGTTTTTTTGACAGGCAAATAACCCGTTCATATAAAATAATTGTAGTAAGACCGAAAAAAATATGCTGATAGTAATAAACCAATGCCATAAGTAACTTTTATTTACATTTATTTTATAACAATGTGGATATTAGCAAATTTTTATATACTTTTTATATGAAAATGATTTGGATAAATGGTACTTAGCTTTTATTCTTCACTGCATGTCAGCTCATGAAGCATATGTTAGCAATTTTCCTTTACACAACTTTAATAATGTAAAGTACCTTAGCATTTTTACATTACTGATATTCTTGAATTTTCGGTAGATAAGCAACTTTTTCCTGACAAACTTTTAGCACACTTTTGCTTAAGCGACAGTGATTTCATGAACTAGAAGAGCTTTAGAACTAGAAATGTTTTATTAAAATAGATACAATTTCAAAATTATTTATTGCATTTTAATAAACAAAATATATTAAAAAATAAAAGAGTTATGAATTTTTTTCTAAAAAAAAAAACTTTAAACTCGATTTCCCACAAACAGCACTTTGGCGCTTTAGCAGTTCTTCCTTTCCAGTGACGATATAAAGAAGTAAAATAATAGTAAAACGACAAAAAATACGTGCTAGGTATTTCAATATCTAAAGAGGTAAACAAATAATTTAATGTTCAGAACTTTAAATCATTTTAATTTTGTAAAATATTATGAACATTCTGTTTTTATGATCATGATGATGATGATTCTAATGTGGGCAATTGTACCAGGGGTCAATTGTACCTCCATACAAAAAACAACTTGATGAATATTTTTATTATTATAAAGCTTAGAGACTAATTAGAGACGCAGAAGAAATATTTAAGCCAAGACGATTATGATAAATCAAGAATTATTATTTTGTTTTGTTTTAAGCGGAGAAAATTTAATGTTGAATTTCATCACACTTTGTGTATTGATTTTGTCAAAAAAATATTTACAATTTGAGTTCTTAATGTATTAGACTGATTGTTTATTAAATAAAAAAACTAATACGATAGCATATATATCATTTAAACATTTTTATCATGTTTTATTGCTTTTTGAAATATTGGTACAATTGACCCGGACTCCAGGTCAATTGTAACACTGTACCTTATTTGATTCAACCTCAGTTTTCGTAGTTTTCTATAACCTTTACTGAAACTTTAAACAGAAAATCATGAATATTGAATGTAGGTTCTTAAATATTTATATACAGTACAAGATATATTGACAGATTTTGTGCTATCGACCGATAAACAAAAAGTGTTACTATTGTACCCGGTCTACCCTAGTTCTTTAAGTTAACAAAATATTATGTTGAATTCCATAGAGAAAACGAAGCATGTCTACTTACCATACTTTGACATGTACCTACTTACCGAATAGTCGTAAGTACTTATTTTATTACGGACCGACGACAGTTTAGAATTTTATTTAGATACTCTTTGGAGCAGTTATTAGGTACTTAGTCTCATTTAAAAATGCTCTCTTACGAAATTGAAATCGGTTGAATATTTTTTTTAATTTTGCCACTTAGTAGAAAGTGTAAGTAGGTACTTATCTAATGTAAATATTTAACCAAGTGATAAAAAATATTATAAGTACTTAATCTAAAATCATGTCAATGTTAAGTAGTTACCTAAGTATCTAGGTACTGAACTTACAGTTAGGTAGGTACTTACTTTATTCATTATTTGTAGCACTTGAAATTAAAACTAGTTCTACGATACCTAGTGGTTAAATAAAAATATTTAAAAACTTGTACTTTTAGGTAAGTACCTTACCAGCTTACTTTTTTATCGAAATTGAAGTCGGTTTTTTATTTATTTTTTATTTGATCACTTGTCAACTACAGGTCCTACCTATGTATTTACCTATATATATTATTTATTATTTTAATACTTACCTAGGCTTTTTAGACCTATATGGCTTTTTAGAGTTAGACTTTTAGTGCCTAGAGTAGGCTTGCCAGCGCCTATCATCAACATCCTAGCATTTCCTTATCCTACGTGTTGCGAATATCTACTTACTTACAAATTTCTAAGTTTCCTTCTTCATCGCTTAGGCAACGCATAGGTATTTTTAAAACAAAAAAACCCATCGAATCATAGCACATTTTGGCTTTTTCCAATAAAATCCATGAAAAATCCAACTTAGGCACTAGGCATTTGTTAGCTAAGTAGGTATCTCTATTTGACTAGATTAACCTACCTACAATCAAAAGAGTAGGTAAACTACTCTACCTAAGTAGGTACATAGTTCGTCAAGTTAGGTTCCGGTTCCGAAGGTAGGTAGGTACCTACCTACCTGTGCTGTGCTAGGTTGGTATGGCAGCGACAAAACGTCAAAATTACAGGAAGGCAATTTGAAATTTGAATAAGTTATAAATGCAATCATAACTTTAACACACCTCACTTTACCTTCATTAAGGTACCTACTTAGTCGAATTGATTCCGTTTCACAGATTATTTCCTTCTTAACGCCTTGACAGTTACTTTTTGTGGAACTCGCTAATTAAACCCCGACCTTTGTTACTTGAGTGATCAACTGAGAAGCACTAAAAACTACCTAGGTACCAACCTCCTTATAGGTACCTACCTACCTAATTATAATTAAAAATGCTAGTAGGTATCTAGCTAGGTAGGTACTTATTAATTAGACAAAATGATTTGTCATTAATTATTATAGGTACTTACATAGAGAAAATCTGGTAAGTAAGTAGGTACTTTATCTATCTACCTGTAAGTAAAGTCTTATTATAGTTGTAAGAAATCCCCTTTAGGGGGAAAGAAAAAAAATTGAGGATCTGATGAGGTTCTTCGGAGTTATGAACAGAAATTCACCGAGGGTGCAAGAAATTACTCTCTTCTTACGAAATTGAAGTCTTTAAGTAGGTAGGTACCTAGGTGAAAAATTTATATTTATAGGTAGGTTTGTAGGTATACCTACCTACTTAAATACATTTTTAAATTTTGCCAACAGTGAAGACGTGTGACGCTGATGACGCATGACGGTGACGTTTAGTTTAGGGTAGGTACCTTCTTCCTTATTTCTAGGTATAGCTAAGTACCTAGGTACCTATACTTATTGGGTTTTTTTTTTAAGTCACTGTGGGTTAGTCTGAGTTTTGTAACCGGGAGTTACCAATTGTTTTGCGTTAAAAAAGTACGTCGAGCGGGGCGGTCCAGCCACAATGGAGAAGTTTCCTAAACTTCAAAATCCATTTTTAGCAAGATCATAAGAATCTATAGCATTTTTTATTAGCAATGTGCTGTACACAAGATGCCTACCAATGAAAATTTAATTTAAATTTAAATTATATTTTCAAGATAAGTAGGTACCTACTTAGGTAGGTACTTATTCAAAAAATTATCCATCTTTATTTAAATGCTTATGACTTATTATTCACATAAAAAAAAGGGAAACTTCTCCATTGGATGTTATAAGTATTTTAAATAATATCTAGAAAATTTAAATTCAACACGCGAAAAATTGCTGTCAGGCATTTTTCTTTTAATCTTAGGTACACCAAAATTGACTAAGTAAGTTGGTAAGTAAGTAAGTAATTATTAATCATGCTTCAAATTAGAAGTTTTCAAATAAAGATAAATTATGTAGGTACCTAGGTAGGTACTTACCTAGAAATAGTGGAATGTCTCGACATACCAAAATTCAAAATAAATGACAAAATAGAAGATGACAATACATACTTACATACATAAAATCACGCCTCTTTCCCATGGGGGTAGGCAGAGACCACGGATCTCTACTTGCTACGATCCTGACACACTTCTTTCGCCTCATTCACTCTCATTACATTTTTCATACACGCTCTCCGGTTTAGGGTACTTCGGACCTGGCCTTTCTCCAAAATGTCACCAATTTATTAAATTAGAAGATGACATTTTTAATAATTTTACAGTTATATTTACTTACGTCCCTAAGGCTTTTGCGATACTTTACCGCCTTAGAGACGCAAAGGTACCTACTGTTTTCCACCCTGTGTTCAGGCAGTTCAGGTACTTAAGTAACTAACAAGCATACTTTCCGCGTAAGAAAGTAATAATTATTTATCTACCTTCCTATCTATTAATGTTTCGATGTACCTATGTAGGTATCTACAAAGTCAGACAATCGTAGATTATTCAATTGACATTGAAATTGTATGATTGGATTAATCTGTTTGCCCTACTGCTTAATTGAACCACTCTACCTACCTACCTACTACTACCTACCATAACACTCTACCCTAAACTCTAGGTACCTAGAACGGTTTTAAAAACAGGCAGGTACTCTAGCTAAACCTAGGAACAAATACATCCATGAGCTAAACCTAGCAAGAAACTTTCATTTTATCTCCACTCTCACTTGAAGTGAGACTGGACTGGACCACGGTCGGTGATCTAAGAACAAAATTTTTTGCCTATAGTTAGTCTGTGGGTCACAATCCTTATATGACAGTTCCCTCCCCCTTCCTTCATACTTCTTTCCTGTCCGACCCGCCATCTAGGTAGGTAAGTTTACTACGTTAACCGCCATCCGCCATTGTTGTTGTTGTAATAGTATTGACTTTGTGAACGTGGTTTCAAAGTTGATCGAGTGAAGTTTTGCGTTTTAGTTTTATATATTTCCGTAACTTGCCCTCTCAGTTTTTGAGGCTACAATATCGTCTCGCAATATGTACAACTAGTGCTGTGTTACCTATGTTATGAGCTGTGCTAATAGACGAAAAAGTTTCCAAAAAGTGAGATAAGAAAGTGGTTAGAACTGTGAAAGACTTCGAAGACTGAGCTTCAAAGATCTTCAGAAACAGTCTATGTGTCGGAGACACTTTGAGAATTGGTTTCATGCTTCGCCTCGCGTTAAATCTCGTCTTCACCAGCAGCTAAAAAACATAACCAAGTTGTTATAGTTGTTGTAAATAAATCATTGTCTATTTGTCAAGTTGAACAATAAACCAATGAGAATATTACGTGTTTTATTACTAGTACTAGTCCTCCATGTAGCTCATAGAATATTAAATTAAATATAAATCAGTAGGATTGAAAGCAAGCAGTAAAAAATTGCATGGTAGAATGCATTTCCAGCCTATGCCTATTTATTATTTCCTCCCTCCCCATTTCGAAAAAAAAAGTTATCTGTCATATGGGGATTGTGAGCACTCTATTGGACGAATTTTACTCTATGGGAGTGCCCCGTCTGATGCGTTAGCATCCTAGTAGCCTGTGGACTGGACTGAGAGTGACTTGACTCCATTGACAACAAGGAGTGACTCTCACACTGAGCCTCAGTTTGATGTTGGTTGTCACTGTCAAAAACGTCGGCCATCACTGTCAAAGTCAAACGACAAAATCAATCAAAACAAGTCAACACGAGTGAGCAAAGCGAGCAAACGAAGCGAAGCAGTGCGGTGCGCTGCCAACAGTGTGACCATTTGTGGCAGATTTCTGCCATTTTGGCGGATTTCGCTCCTAAATTTTGTCTGTGGCAGATCATGCTGACGATTTACAAAAGTGGCAGATTCTGGCAGATTTTAAAGATTTCAAGAAAATTCACAATAACTAATTTGAATTTTCACTGAATTCATCTTTTTTTGAAAACCACAGATCCACTTTCAATTGATCCAAAATCCATTGTCAACTTTTTGCCTCTGAAAGATATGTAGGTATTTAGGTGTAAATGTGAGCACTGAAATTCAATCATTCCTTCAAAGAATGCAATCATTTCTGACTGAACTCTGTAATCAAATAAAGACACGGTTGCCGATGAGCAACATTTTCAAAGATTTACAGTTCTTTGATCCACAGCATGTGGTTTATAAAGATTTTGCGTCAACTTTAAACGTTGCAAAGAGTTTTCCCAACATAGTAGGTATACGAAAACAAACATTCAAAAAGTTGATGACGAACTTCGACAAATTAAATTGCCAACGCTTCGTGCGAAAGAAATTTCTCTCAAGTGAATTTAAACAAAACAAAAATAAGGAATAAGTTCTTCAATCAACATTGTGTCAGCTTTAATTACTTACAACAAAAGAGGGGAAAGAAAAAAAAAATTATGAAAAAAAAATTTAAGAAAAAAAAATTATTAAAAAAAAAATTTAAGAAAAAAAAATTAAAAGAGCACGGAGATTGTGTCTCTTTTAAACCAACTAAAAACATGATTAAAAATATGTCGTCAAAATCTATTTACCTACCTACCTACAACGAAAATGACGAAAATTTGGAGGCAAATGCAGATACTTAAAATAGCGTTTATACGTACATAGGTACCTATAATAATAATTAAGATATTTAAAATAAAGAAATTTAATTGAATTCATGTGTTTTTCTATGGCATAATTTTGGCATTTGGCATTTGCGCCAAGTGTGGCAGATTTTGGCAGATTTTTCACCCTGTCTGTGGCAGATTCGCCATTTTTGAGATGGTCACACTGGCTGCCAAAGATGCCAAAGAGTAAGTAAAATAATACTACGGGAAGTCCGTCCACATGGTTTTAGACGAAAATAAATAATACCTGCTTTACAATTTATTTATCACCTCGCATGTTAAAAAATTATAACCATGGCAGATGACGGGCAATTCAGTGATTACGAGGGAGACCCTACTGCCGTCAAAGAAGTTACAAACAAGGTTAAGTCTGTGCGGGTAAGTTTTCAAAAGTACCTGTGGTTTCCATTTATTTTTCCTATCATGTTTTGGTTCTTTATCTCAAAAGTAGTAAACCAAAAGCCCCTTTAGTCTTATCAAATGACTCAAAGTAACTCACTATGGCAAATACCTATTTACTCTTGTGTTAACCTCTGTGTTCATCAGTTTTCAGACTTGCCTCAAATAAAACACATCAGCAGCGATGATGATGATGAAAATGATGAGCTGGACTCAGACGATTACTTCTACGACTCTGATGATCCCTCCCACAACTCAACAAGAAAAGAACATGTCAACTCACAGGCGCCGTCTAACAAACTCAACACATACCAACCAACAGAAAAACTGTTTAAGAAATATGTGAACAAAATCAATGTTGATCAGTATGAGCCATCTCACAACACTGAGAAATTCCTTGATCGGAATGACAGGAAGTTTGACAATGATAGGATTAGAACTAAGGATAAACATGATAGAGCTACAGCAGAACAGGTAATGGACCCGCGGACTAAAATGATCCTGTTCAAACTACTGAACAGAGGAATCATCAATGAGATCAATGGATGTATATCAACAGGTAAAGAAGCTAATGTATACCATGCTACTTCAAAAGATGGCAAAGATTATGCCATAAAGATATTCAAAACCTCTATCCTAGTCTTCAAAGACAGAGATAAGTATGTTTCTGGTGAATACAGGTTTAGAAACGGCTACTGCAAATCTAATCCTCGTAAAATGGTAAGAACTTGGGCTGAGAAGGAAATGAGGAATCTTGTGAGAATGTATAATGCTAAACTGCCATGCCCGGAACCTGTCATACTACGGAGCCATGTGCTGGTGATGTCTTTCATGGGAGAAGAGGGCTGGCCATCACCAAAACTAAAGGATGTTGAGATATCACAGTCAACAGCTAGAACAGTATACAGAGACTGTATTGTTATGATGTGGAAAATGTTCAATATCTGTAAGTTGGTTCATGCTGACTTATCAGAGTTTAATCTTCTATATCACAAAGGGAATGTTGTTGTTATTGATGTGTCTCAATCTGTAGAACATGACCATCCTCATGCATTTGAATTCTTGAGGAAGGATTGTACTAATATATCTGATTTCTTCCGCAAGAAGGGCGTAGCTACACTGACCGTGAAAGAACTGTTTGATTTTATAACCGACTCGTCTATAAATGAGAACAATTTGGAGGATTATTTAGAAAAGCTTTCGGAGAAGGTGGCGTCTAGGGACTTTGAAGAGATGACAGCTCAAGAGCAGATTGAAGAGGAAGCATTCAAAAGTATCTACATTCCTAAGAGATTGACTGAGGTATGTGTTTTTGAACTTAATAATAATTTTCATATTCTTAGGCAACTTTATTTTCCATAAAACTTTATTCACAAGCTTACGCTCGCAGTTCACTCGCGTGGTACCTACCTGGATAAAAGTAGCCTTGTGTTATTTTATTTCAGTTCATAGGTAAACTATGTATATTCCAAGTTTCAGCCAAATCCGTTCAGTAGTTTTTGCGTGAAAGAGAAATAAACATGCACACATCCATACAAACTTCGCGTTAATAATTTAGTAGGCTTTAGTTTTTTATATCACAATAATGTTGAGTGATACAAGGTCTGTTGGGTCATTTAGTCTAAATAATAACAAGAGCATAAAGTTTTAAAGCCCATCTAAAAATAAATAATTAATTTCAGGTGATAAACTACGAGCGTGACATAACCAAGGCGAAAAAAGGTGATTCCGACGACTTAGCATACAAGAAGATAGCAGGCTTCAATGAAGACCTAACCGGGACAGTGGACAAGCCGGATATATTGCAAGAAGATGATGTCACAGAAAGTGAAGGCAGTTCTGATGAAGATGAAGACAAAAGTATGTCCAGCTTAATTTATTGCTTCTGAAATTGTCATAGTTAAAAAAAATAACTAGCATCGCAGGGTACTTTTTACCTTTTCTCAGATCAATTATGCTTTCAAGATTACGTATTATACACTTGTTTCCATAAAAAAATTACTTGCAAAAAGAAGCAAAAGATCTATTATTAAAAAAGCAGAACAACAAGAACCGTGTTGGCCGAGTAGGATAGTCCCTCGACTTTCGATACGAAGGTCGTGGGTACGTCGTTTCGAAAATTTATTAGGAAAACATTGTGAAGAAACCAGTTAGCAGGCAAAGATACAAATAAAAGAGATACTAAGTAGGTATGTACAGAAGACCCACTTCTGTGACTACGACGACGCCGACCGACACGTAGCGTTTCGCTGAATTGCACTTTGTTGCGTCGTAGTAGAGTTGCATATAAATTATTGTTTTCTCGAAGTAAGTAGATGCTTGTTCTATTTATTATGTGGCAATGCTAACTCTAGCAAATGGGCATGTACCAAAATGTATTTGACCATGCAAAAGTACACTTATCCCCGTTAACGGGGATTTCCAACGGGGATTAGTGGAATAAACCCCTCTGACTACCTCCCTAGACATCTTTAGAGGATTTTATTCTTAAGGATCTGATAGACGTGTTGTATTTTATTTCGAAAAATGTTTAAAGATTTTTTTTTTTATAAAAATTCTGTTATTTCAGAAGGAAAATTCAAGAATAGCGCTCGACCGAGAGATGAGTCGCCCAACACTAAGAAGGCGCGAAAAAAGGCACTTAAAGAAGAAAAAGCTGAGAAAAGGAAAACAAAAACGCCTAAACACATAAAAAAGAAACGTGACAAGGGATCTGCTAAGAAATAAGTACATTATTATTTCAATATACATATATTATAAAGAGTTAAAGTTGGTTTGTTTGTTTGTATGTTTGGGGTAATCTCTGAAACTACTCATCCGATTTCAAAGCATGGACTTTCCGAATGAACTCTATGTTCATATATTTTATCAAGGTAGGTACCATGCGAGCGAAACCGCGGGCGTTTAAGCTAGTATTTTACAAATAGAGTATGCACACCAGGTCCTTAGTTAAAGGTGGTATAAGTAAGCAGAATAAAACAATATTTTTAACAATATTTAAATCAAAGTTTTTTATTACAAAAGTACAAAATTCAATGAGATTTGGTTTAGGAACCTATATCGATCGTACTTAGTTAAGTACATAAATTGAGAGTACTTGTTTAGTTTTACAATTCTGGAATTGCCTAATTACCGAGCACCTTTGGCTAGATAATTTAAAAATACAGTAACATGTATTAATATTAGCTAAGTACCAATAGTACCTACATGATTAAAAAATAAATAAATAGTAAAAAATAGATTAAAAGTAAATTATTTTCTAAAAATCGATACATAATGTTTTAGGTAAGTATCTAACATAATACACTTGGAATCGTAGCTACATACTTAGGTAAGTATCTACTAAGTATTCTAAATAATAAGTAAATACAATATGCAGGCACTTAATAGTTAAATATCACTATAATTTGTACAGTTAACAAAACGGGCAAGAATTCTCTAAAAACTGGAGCAATATCATACTTAAAAAATATCCAAAACCTACGCTAAAATAGCTCCTTAATAGCTATTTCATTTGGTCCTACAAAACTAGAATGAAATACTAGAGTTTAAAAAGTTCGGTTCTGTGTTACAGATAAAAATATAGACACAGAAGAAGTAATTTCTCAGTATGATTTTAAGTTTTATTATTCGCATTTCGTATTAGAAGGCTTGATAGAACTGTTTACTAGTATATTATCATCATGTAACCCCCCCTGTAAAACCCCAGGCTGTTCGGTATACGAATAAATCAGATAGTGGTTATAATCAGAACATAGATTAAATAGATTACTTTATATACCTATTCTTAAAATGCTGGCTACCCTGGTTAAGTTATATTTTGTTGTGGGTAGGAAAGAGAGCCCTCGCCAGATTCCGCCCTCTTCGGTGGTCCTCGACCCCATAATACATAAGAGTCCCAAATTTAAACTTGTCTTCGTCATAAGTACATAACACCATCTTAACTTGAACCACGGCCGCGCCAGTAATATTTTCTCCATACCGAAACTCTACAAGAATAGTTTTATCCCCACACATTCCTAGGTGTAGGCAGTCGAATGGAATGTAAAAAGGTATTTCGAAATATTATGAAGAAAGTAATATCACATGCATTCATAAGTATTTGTACTATTCACCAAAAATATCACATTTGAAAACAATTCTTATGAAATCACGTGGCAAATCTATACCTCAAGCCTAAGAAACAAGCTGACCTAAACAGAAGCATTAGTCCAACCATAATCCCTATTTCAAACCACACAGAATTAGCTTCAATATCTAAGTATTTGAACAGAACGTCGGGCTTAGAAAAATGGCAGTACATTTCATTGCATTCTAAAGGTTTTCTATTAAATCCAAAGATTGTAAGAACCATGGCTACAATCCCACAACGGATGAACGAGGTTTTCATTAGTATGTTCATGAGGAGAGGTATTTCGTGGGCGAAGTCGAAACCGTAGATAGCAAGTCCTAAAAATGGGGCTATGGCTGCAGGGCCGATGGCGCAACCATTCTGAAAAACAAGAAAATATAGATAAAAAAAACACATGATCGGTAGTCGGCAAAGATTAGAAAAGTAATAGGCTAGAGTAAAAGTCCTAGTGAAACGCCACTTTGTAGGGGCATTTCAATGTCCGTTTGTGACGTATGAAGCTTTTAGTGCTAAATTTTGTTAAAGTGTTCGTCTAAATATTATGTACATCATCGTATATTGGGCCATTCCGGAACACTATCTGAGGGTGACCCGACATGCACAGCCAGTTATTTTGATATAACAAATGAAATCAAAGCTTCTGAAAGATAATTACATTCAACTAGTCAACCACTTCAATGAATATCTTCAAATACTTACTCGTATGCTAAACACAGATCCAATCGCAAGCCCCATGCCCTCAGCTGCTAATGAGACTACATTTCCAATGAGACAAAACACCACAAATCTGTTAACTGCAAATGGTATTCCGGCCATAAAGTACACTATTGTGGAAAACACTATGTTCAATGTCACTTGGACGGGTAGCTTGGAAATTGTTAATGCAGCGTAGTATGGAGCTAGGCCGTACCAGCAGTTGAAATGTTCCTTCTTTACTAGCTTCACTTCTAAGGGATCTGAAACAAGTTAATTATTTATTATTTAAACCGAAAAGAGAAAAAGAGCGGTCATCGCTTGGAATCATCGCTTATAATGGATGAGAAATATGGAACGATGACCATTTACCACGTACTTTATGTACTGTACATTGTAAACGTATTTTGTCTGCTAAAGACATTTATTTGCGTTCTAATATATTTGAGTTTTGACCCAAAGTTATAGTATATTAATTATTGCCCTTATACATTCTGTTATGGCGTGGATATTTTTTGTTTTGATTAGGCTCCAAAAATATAGATTTCCACAACTGAAACAATAAACTCTACTGGACACTAGCGGACTGATTTAGTGGACCTCTCGGTAGGCAGACATTGCCTATGAGTTAACCAAAATAGTTGTTTATGAGAATAATTAATAATAGGTACATGCACACCGGATTTAATTTTTTATAGGTAGTATAAAGATAATACTCACAAACCAAGACAGGAACCATGATCTGCGTATACGAGAAGAAAATGACGAGGCCGACGCACAGCTTCAAATGATTGAACATCTGTGATCCGTCATTCGCCATGTTCCAAAAGCAACAGCCGATAAGGAACCCGCACATCACGTGATGGATCAGCTGTATCCATAGACCTGGAAAATAAATTAGTTAGTTATAATTTGTTCAAGACTTCTGCAAAATTGTTTGTGTCGCAGTGCTTGGGTTTAAATACAATGTCTGTTAGTCTAGCCGCGAAGGTATTTGTTATCCTCTATTTGATCTCTAACCTCTTGATGTTGTCCAAAGGGATCCGTTAGTTGGATATAGGAACCCTAATCAGTCGGCAGAACAGTCGTCATCTCAGCTCTCACCTATTTCGTATTTATGTTATCTTTAACACAACCCATGTATCTTTTTTATCTATCTCTCTAGGTTTAATACATTTTTTTCTACATTATGTTTATTTATCATTAATGTATGTATTATTTAAATTATAATAGGTATATATATATAATTATAAACTCCAAACAGCAATATATTGCGGTAGCATGTCTAACTTTACATTAGCTAAGCTTTATAAAAAATAAATAAATAAGACTTTGCATAAATTAGGCCAGTGAGCTTAATGTCGGTGAACTCGCAACACAGATTCCAGTAGGTACCTACAAAAAACCGTTGTGCTATTTAAGAATTCAGTATTCTAGATTCATTTGTATTTCAATTCAATTCACGCTACAAAACCCTATTGTCCTTTTGCATGTATAATGTAGCTACTTAAAATAGTGACTTCATCATTATTCATTTACTTAATTTATTTTAATTTAACAATTTTAGGAAAACTAATTCCTTACCTTGTCGGTTCCTCGATATTTGTTTTATCATTCTGCATAACAGTATTGAGAACTGTTCGCAAAATGACGTTGGGTAGCCACAAGAGTCTGTTGCTATTTGTACCTTCATCCACGCCATAGATGAATTCACTTGGGATAGTTGACTGGAGAGTGAACTTCTAGATTCACTGTTCTGTTTATACTGAGGTGTGAATGTGCACTTTTCGGTTGTAAGCATGATTTCTGTTTCTATATCGTTGTCATCGGTTTGGTAGCAGATCTTAAGTTGCATATTGTTGGTCGGAGCTATCGCTTTGGGCACTTCTTCTACTTTAGCTGTTTTGGATAATTTTCCGTTGAGAACTTCATTCGATAGTAGATCCACAACTGATGATTGCTCTGATATCTCGATAACTGAAACGATAGAACATTTTTTAAGTATTTTGTTACTAGTTTTATATCTTTGAATTCGCAACCGTTTTTCCACAGTCTTTGTTATTTACTCAAAGACGAAATATAATTTTATTGCGTTAAGATTTATTGTGATTGGTTTTACAAATTTTATAGTCATTCGAAGGCCTACTTTGATTTATTTCCCTCCTTTATTAAATGAAAAATGACATGGAAACCGCATGAATTAATGGTTTATGTTATAAACTTACTGAAATCCGCCGGGTTATGATGTCTTGGGCAGGGAAGTCCTATGCTCTTTAAGTGTGGTACCATGGCTGCTGTATCGCCTTGGTAAATGCATTTTCCGTCTGCCATTACGTATACCTGAAAAAGTAATAAAATATGCTTGTTACTTTCATAGAATCTACTAAAATACTATTTTATTGCATTGAATCCTTTTCCTACTAATCTTTCTATTACCTTGCCGAAAAAAAAACTCTGCAGATATCGTTTTTTTATTATCATTACCTACTCAGGTGAATTATATTTTAAAAACAAGCTAAGTTCGTATGAACAAATGGCTAACTCTTTAACGTGCTCTCCAAAGCACGGAAGCTCTTAGCTGTTTCCGTTTTAATTCCTATTCAGACTGTGAACAGCTTCTTAGAGGATAAAAAGACATTACGAAATGACTTTCGATTTCTCGATTCTAGTAGGTTCTCAGGTCGCACAATATGATCCAATCCATTGTTAGTAATAGGTACAACATCTGAATACAATCAGAATTGTAATTAAAACCGCAAGTGCGCGACTGTAAATAACCAATTATTATGTCATAAAGCAATGATTGAAATCATTACTTGTGGAAACATTATAGTAACCATAAATAATAAAATGAAAAATGTAGGAATATAAATTACACTTTCACTTGTGTGTAATAAAATGACAAATAGAAATACCTACTCATTAGATAAAATGTAAGCCTAATGTTTAAGATCAAGCGCACCGCCTTCCTGTACCTAAATGTTCCTTTACCTGGAGGAAATTTTACAATTTGTTTTTGAAATTGTTACCTTTGTAGTTTAAGAAATTTAATAAAGAATTATCTATCTATCTATCTAATGTAGGTACCTATGAGGTTTCTACATAATCTTTTCCATTCCATATGAAAATGTGCATAGTACCATGGACGAAGTATACCTAGTACCTACCTACATTACATTTTCCGAAAGAAAAATCCATTTAGATATAGGTAGGTAGGTATAGTAGGTATATACATTTTAACGAATCCCACTTGAACGACGCCGAGTAATCAAAGGGCCGTTTTGCCGAAAAGCCATTTTCATCGATAAGCTTTTTGGTCGATAGAACACTTGTACAGATTTCCTAGTAATACCAGTAATACTGACCACGATTATTGCAATTGTAGTAACACTATTCTATTGATGATCATGCAATGCCGTCACGAGTTTGGGGTCATTGATAATTATATTCTTTTGACGTAATGGCCTGAAGAACTAAGGCCTTAACAGCTATTCTAGCTCTTTATATATCTTCTATACTTCTATCTATCTATATCTATACTATATAATATTATAAAGAGGTTAAGTTATAATATTGTTTGTATGTTTGGAGTATTCTCCGAAACTATTCATCCGATTTCAGAAATACTTTGACCGATGTGAAGCATGGACTTTCCGAATGAACATAGGCTATATTACCTACCTACCACGCAAGCGAAGCCGCGGGCGAATAAGCTAGTACCTACTGTATAAAACAAAGTAGCTTCTCCCTGTCTGTGCGCTTAGACTTTTTACATTAGATACGCAAGAGATTTAAAGGAATTATTTAGGTATGAATGAATATGCTTTATTTTGATTCTAAACAATTGCAATTTATATTCAGCCTTGTAAAACAGGCGAAATTATTTTAAAGACGTAAAGACGTAAGTTAGTCCTAAAATCGATTTTCCTTTATGTGACTACTTAGCTCAAACAGCTGCTAAATGTGTTACAAGATTGTCATGTTAGAAACAGGAATAAAAAACATCTAGTCCTTGCTTTCACACGTTTTTTTGCTTTCAAAGTTGTTCGTCGTTGCTAACTGTACCTACATTGAGATATCTTGAAAATCGAGATTGAGGACGACTAGTTCGATAGATTATCAATATAATTACTAAGTGACAAGAAAACAAACAAATACTGTCATCATTTATAAGGGGAATGGCAATGATAATAATTCATTAGATTATATATAATCTGTTGTACATCTGCTCAGTGGAATTTAAAATACCTATACAATAATACACTATAGTAAGCACGCACTACAGATTACCTTTAATAGGACAAGGACAGTGAAGGAAGACACCATGATGAAAAAAAAATGACCATGATGAATATAATCAGTATTGTAAAGTATTTTAGTGTCGAAAAAATTCTTATCAACATTTTGGATTCTAACGAGGCTCGAACCAACACACAGACAGAGTTAATATGACGTCAGTCCGAAAATCTTGATAAAATCGTATTTTATTAGTTAGACAGTGATAGCTTGCGATCATGAACGAATCTTGCAACATAGGTACACTGGTCTGTTATTTTTTTTTATCTGACAAAATTTTCCACGATTTACCATTTATTACATACACTACACAATACAATACAGCAAAGCAAAAAAGAAATTCAAGGCGAACATCGAAAGTTAAACCATTATTATTAAGTACTAAAGTTACAGCAACTTTAGTAACAATGTTTTCATTTGCTTAGGTTGCGGCTATCTGTGCGAAAAAGTTCATCATTATTGAATTATTAATGTTAAACAATACCACGAATTTTTGACGTCATGGCGTAGGAATCCACGGTTCCATTATATTTATTATTACAAAACACGTGTATTTTTAACCTTTCTTATTCTAACCTTGACGTTTTATTTTAATTATCATTATCCATCATCACAGAAAAAGTCTAATATGTATAAGATAATTACTAGTTTATAGGTACTTGCAAGAATAAAATAGTAATTGTGCTGCTAGGCAGGACTAGCTACTATAAACGTAGTAGGTACATTGTTTCCGTGTATTACCTATATAAGAATTTCGTCTATATTTTTACTCACCTGGTCAAAAAACTCCAGGAGGGAAGCTGGAGGCTGGTGGATGGTGCAGACCACAGTCCTGCCCTGTCTCGCCAGCTGCTTCAGCAACCTCACGCACTGGTTCGTGGTGACCGTGTCTAAACCACTCGTTGGTTCGTCCAGGAAGAACACAGGAGGGTTGTTCACCATTTCCAGTGCAATTGATAGCCTAAGGACAACAGTTTTGATTTCAACAGATACGGAACGAAAATGTAAAATGCTACTTCTTTTGAGTCTGTTGGAAACTTAACTTGGTTGGGTTAGTGAATTCTTATCACTGAGGATGTGGAAGAAAATTACAGGTTGTGAGTGACGAACGAAATAGTGAGTAATTGGCAGGATGTTATCGTTTTAACTCTTAGTACCAGGGATTCACACTATGCACAGGGTGGTAGTAAAAACGTTGTTCATTTCAAACACCAACATCCAATACTGATTATGAGGACTTAGGTAGATACCTACTACCTACTGTGTAAAGTACTTTTTGAAATGAAAGTACGCAGCATAGCTTCTGGCCTTCTGGGTGCGTAAAATAACAATCAATAACATTGATTGTTATTTTACGCACATGCGTCCGTATTAAGCATGTGAGTACAGGTCTAGTATTTTAAAAAGGATGCAGTTTGTCATCAGATTGGGTATCGGCCAACCGGCTACATGTAAAGATCAAGCTTATACGTAGGTACCTACATGAGAAATTAATATATTTAAGGCTGGGAATACACGTCCGATTTTTTCATCCGACAGTCCGACCCGGCACAAGCGCCTTCAGACAATCGGGTCGGAAAGTCGGATGAAAAAAATCTTACCTACGTCTATTCCCAGCCTAATGACTAAAACTAAATCCAGTTAAATACCTATTTGGATCAAAACTTTGTACTCTACCTGACCTAATTGATCACGACCTGAATACAAGTTTTATCAGGGAATATTATTAACCGAATTTCTTTTGTCATTTGCATACGGCCAGCGCCAGACAGTCGGTGAACTTAAACTGTCTAGTAACCAACAGAATAATTGTCTACCACTGCATAGTCGTCACGGTTAAATAAATAAACTCTTAAATTATAGCCTTTTTTTCAAACACTAAATATGAACATAGAGGCTCTATAAACTATCTCCAGTTTGTTTCCAATTTGCCTGTTATAATCAACAGATTATATTATAATACCAACTCTACCGCTTTTTATGAAAAGTTAAAATTCCATACGGTTTTATTACTATTACTATTACTATTACTACTAGCCCATACTGTCCCATTGTTGGGCAAAGGCCTCCCCCCACTTTCGCCAGTCACGCCGATCCAGTGCCTTCGTACCCCTGGCCCATACGGTTTTAAAACTGAAAAATTCTTACTAAAATTTACGATTTAGTTATTATTTAGGATTCGAACCCGCGATGATACGTCTTCTCCTTACCGTTTCTTCTGTCCACCGGACAGCTGATCCGTCTTCGTATTCTGATGCTCCAACAACCCCAACTCCTGAAGAATCTCCTGTGAAGGAGCCTTCACTCCTCTCGGCAGCTTCAGGCTAGCTGCCACGTCCATAGCTTCTCTCACAGTCAGTAAAGGTTGGAGCAGGTCTTCTTGGGTGATGTAACATGACGCCTTCTGGAACAGATGCTCGTCTCTTGGCTGCCCATTCACCAGTAGCTCGCCGGTTACACCTGCAGACCTGGAAAGGTTTACAAAGTTTTTGAAGAAACAGCCTAGTTTTTCTGGAAAGAACTCATGAACGCAAGAGCAAGACAAAACAAACTTTAAAAAAGAAGTTAGTTCGTATGAGTGGTTAGTGGTTGCGGAGTTTTAGGCCGCCTGAAGGACGCAATCATAGCTTAACAATGACATGTCCAGGATTCGAACCTACGTTTTTTAGATCGAAAGGCAAGGCCAACACGGCTCATAACAGCACGATACATTCCGCGCAACTTTGTGATCAGCCCTCCTAGCCATATAACTTTTCTACAATCACTTTCGGTATAAAAACTGAAAAAGTGGCAAAATTAAAAAAAAAACATTAAACCTACTACAATTTATAATTGTAGTAGAAGTTAAACGTGGTACCTACCTTGATAAAATATAGCCTATGTTCATTCGGAAAGTCTAAGCTACAAATTGGTGAAAGAATTTTTGAAATCGGATGAGTAGTTTCGAAGATTACCCCAAACATACAAACAAACCAACATTACCTCTTTATAATATTATAGTATAGATATATTTTACAGTGTTAAACCACACTTAGGTATTTCGTGTTTCGCTACTAGGTACAATTTCGTGAGAAGAGCGCAATTTCGTTCACTCTCGAGGTGCATTTCTGTACATAACTCCGAAGATCCTCATCAGATCCTTAATTTTTTTTTTAATGGGACCACCCTTGGAATATCTTCTTTCTAACAAAAAAAGAATCATCAAAATCGGCCAATTCTATTGCAAGCTTCGCGAAGCAAGCTACATTGTGGGTAGATATAGTTACTGTACATTGTATATTTTCTTATGCGCGATATCGTGAGAAAAGAAATATGTAAAGGCGGTTTATTTCTAATAAAAAATAATAAGTTGAATGAGTTTAATAATCAAAACTGGAATATAAGTACATAGCAAAATGTTTATTGCTCTGTCAATTGGTTTTAAGTAAAACAAATTATAAAAACGAGTTTAAGGTAGGTATTAAATAACAAATGTTGTTCTTGCTCGTAAACCTTTGTAAATTTTGCAATTTCCGTGCCTACCCATCTTTGTTACAATATCAATGTATAATTTACTAAAACAGTTGTGTATATATTATGTACTGTATGTATGTAGGTAACTAGGTACCTACCATATAGGTACAGCGAATCTAATTTTCAAATGAAAAGTAAATAAGGTAGGTAAGTATTTACAGTTTCATCGGTTTATGTAGAACGGCTAAACTAATTTCGATCACCTTGCGGTAAACCACCGTCTATAGGTCTAGGTAAAAGAGCTTTCTCCAAAGGGTAGTAGTCATTTGCAACTCAAAACACAGCTAATTGTCTTATTTGTTGTATTTCAAGATGTGTATAAAAAAATAACATGTTTCGATTAAACGCTACACCAAAAATATGGTCTCGACAAAGTCAAAATCAAAGTAATTCTAGAATTTTCTTACAGAGTATTAAAGGTTATCGCTGATTAATTCATGAGACAAAGATTTTCAACGTAATAAAATTTAATGAGCTCTTTGAAAAACTTCATAGTGAACTGAGTTGTAAATCTTTGATTTTATGACTTCGACCATAGTTCATTTACGATAGTTATTAATTAGTAACTAAATAGTGCTACGAATTTTCGTAGCATCTACGCTGTAGAGCCGTAGCGTTCTATCCTTATTTAGATGTACCTACAAGTAACAACACTACAAGCACAGTTGTAATATATAGAAGTAGGGAGGTATTTTTTTGTGATCGTATAAATAAAGGCCGGCAAAAAGTCGGTCAATGACCTGTGTAGTCTTAAAATAAAACTTGCTATGAACAATAATTGATACACATCATTATCTCGTTGAAGATCTAGCGTCGGCTCATAAAAGCTGCACTACTATATTTTAGCACAAGGAATATGACATCAATGTTTAAGTGACTTAGTTTATATATTATATTTAACTATATTTAACTTTGATAGTGGTAGAAGTTCCTATGAGCTAATAGCTCACTCTAGTGACAGAGTTTTTAAGCCGCCTAAAGGCCTCCGCTATAGCTTAACGACTTTAAAAGTCGTGACCGACAATTAAACGCAAGTTCGTGACTAAATGTTAGCTTTTGTAATTTGTATTTAGTAGTAACTCTGGGATCCCACTAAGAGCTAGATTGTCCAACTCCTGTTCTCTGGCAATTAGCACCATAAGAAATCAAGCCAACAAAAAACGGTTTAAGGCCAAGATTTTATTTTGTTTTATTGTGGACTACTAGCGGTAGGCGGACAGATCGGACAAAAAAGTTTAAGGGGACAAAAAACCAGCAGCTTGAATTTGGTACAGTAAACTCAGTCAAACCTAATCATGTGGGTACTTGTATTACCTGTATCCTGAAATGACGTTGAGTAGAGAGCTCTTGCCAGCACCAGACGGCCCCATAATAGCGATCAGCTGGCCCGACAAGAATCTTCCATTGACGCCCTTCACCACTACCTTGCGTGCCGCTGAAACAAACAAAACATACTTAATTATAATTTATGCTGTCCCTGCAAACTTATGGTGGTTACGGCCATGGTTACGCCCCTTGAAATAAAACGTCAATAAATCTATGCAAAAGCCAAACGCACCGTTAATTTCTGTCAGGTTAGAGACAAATTAATACGAGTATTATGGTTCGTGACTTGAGTTGTCAAATTGTGTTATTTGCTATCGGACATGGTTGTAGGTATTTGCTATCGAATTGACTTCGATGTGTGCGAAGGATTGCTTTAGTGGAGGGCCGTCCGTCCTATGTTTAGCGCTCCATGGTCGTCTTTCAATAGGTAGGTACTTACCTAATGTATTTTTAGGGATTCGTCTGGTAAAAACATATACGACTGATTTATTGAAGTTCATAACAATTCGTTATGAACAACAAAGTTCGTTAACAAAAAAATCCTTATTGATTAGCATAACTATACACTATGCTAATTTTGCTATACAATACTATAATACAAGCTAACCCGAGTAAAAAACATTGCCTACTTCATTTCCGATTAGTACAAAAGAAACTGATAGGTTGTCGTCTAATAAATACTCGGTACATAATTCATAATACTGCTTATTTACATAATTATCTATTTAACTTGAATAAAAAATCGATCACTTTGCATACGGACTCCGATTATACTCGGAAGAGCAAAAAATCTTAATTCAGGAGACACAATCAAACCATGATATTTTATGAATTGTTTATATGTTGATTTTATAATTAATGTCATTGGCAATTATAATCATTTACGTGGTTGCAATCGATCATTGAAGTTATATACAAATATATTATGAGATAAATGATTTATGAGCAAATAATTTGTCTTTATATCCACACCTGTTTGGTTTATTGGTATCATGAAACTGCTACACGATAGGGCAATAGTTCAAATTATAAAATTTATTATTATGACATTTGTTTGAACGATAAAAATATTTACTTATACTAATTTATTAGTAACCATCCTTAGGTCGCTCAACTGGTTCTGATTGTATTTTGTACAGTTATGTAAATATGGTAGTAGTTTAGTTTCTATATATATTTTTTTTCCATAATTAGTAACTAAAGGTGTAATTTGTTAATAGATTATAACGATTTGACAGTTTGGACATGGGATCGACACGTAAAAACTACAACAGTAAAAAATACATAATCTTTGATTAAATTACTACTATGGAATTAACTTTGTTTCGATAGAAATTATTAGAAAAAAATAATCAGCACATTTATTCTTGTTTCAAATTTATTTGACCATTGAAAACTCATCTAGGTACGTCAATTTAAGTTTTAACTTTATTTTAGCTTGGTTATATAATTAAAATAACTTTGATGGAATCTGCATTGCATTTATAATTTATTAACTATTGTAAAAATTAATATATTCTACGTATAATTACGTAGATTATTTCCGAATATTTTATTACCAACTTATTTTGATCGACGGGTTTGATACTCTCGAGTCTCGACATGCTACAACAAACAATGAAATAAATAATGGGTAGCAGTTGATCATTCCACAGCATCAACCGGAAATAATAAACTGAACCGACTTTAGCCGTCGCAAAATCTCTCGTAAATCAGGTTTGCTAAATTATGTGCTCGGCAAGCATGCGTTATCGATAATTTGACGCACTCTATCGCACTAATGGCAATGTAAAGCGCATAGTGAGGACAGTATTCCGTACTTGAGCGCTGTATCACTATACGTAACCATTGAACCGCTCGGCAAAGCTTGCTACGTTCTTGATATCTATCAATCTATCATTTTGAGCGATCAATATTTGTATGGTGACCGCAAGTGGCATTTACAGCTGAGCCCTTCCTTGCTTCTGAGGGAACGTTAAATTGTTGGTCCTGGCTTTTAAAAGGCCTTTAGGTGGCTTGAAAACTCCGTCAGAGATTAGCCACTCATGCGACTTTACTTTACCATAAAACGTACAAGTTCGATTGAGCACGCATTAAAACATTTTGAATAAATACTTGTACGAAATATACTCGTACCTAGTACATTACTTAAATTGATTCCCTTGGTATGAAACTAGTTATCTAGGGTTTTTACATGTTGCAAATACATCGTAAAAGAACAGAGTAAATAATTGTACAAGAAGTAAAAGTAATTGAGGACAATCATAGTGGAATCACAACGATAAATCTTGTATGTACAAAAATACATTGTCCAACCAAACCAGACTTCCGAAGCCAAATAACCGTTGTTCGACCCACATAAGTACGTCGGCCTCGGTTACTTTGCTTTATTATATTTTTTTACATTGTAAATACATTTACACATTATTTGTTTTGATGCTACTTTCACGGTGAAGGTGTTAGTTGATAAGGTAGGTACCTAATCGGGAAATTAGCGTAGGTATTAGAAACGGAATAATAGATTACAAAATACAAAATACAAATAATTTTATTTTGGAACCAGTAACAATGTAAACTTAATGCTAATTTAAACGATACTGACAGCAAAAGTATAAAACTGTGTCGCTATCAGTAACGCCCTCCTCTTGACAAGAGTTATCCAAATCGAATTAAAAAATACCTAATGTTATTATTATTTTTTTTAAATATATAATAATAAATAAGTACGAGTTAAATTTAGAAATTACTTTAATGTTGGGATTGTGTAATAAGACAGTTTATGGGTAGTTGTGTGTGTGTTTGTGTGTGTGTATGAATTTGTATGTGTTTGTGTTTTTGTGTATGAATGTGTATGTGAGGGTGTGTGTATGTGTGTTTTGTATGTAATGTTCTAATTTGGAAGAGAAATATGTAGGCCAATTTTACTCATCATTTATCAAACGTTCAACATCCTCATATGAGAGTGTCTCCAGCCAGGCGAACACTGTACTCTTACATTTGCGTAATGTTAATGGATAAATGTTAAGTTGTTTATTGATCTTATTATAAAGCATGGAGCTAATGTGTTCATAGTGTCTGCTAGTGATCGCTGTCCTGCGTCCAGATTGAAGTAGTATTTAAGTATTTATGAAGCTTAGAATAGAATATAATATATCTTTAATGAAAAAAATACTTACATAAACAAGTAAAAACAGTGTCATTAAAAAACAAAATAAAATAGGGTACTTAAAACAATGGGCAGCCTTTGGCAGCTTATCATTTAGTTAGAGTACCTAAATTGGTACTTAAATCACAGATTTTAATAAATTTGTTCAAAGCAAGCTTAATTAAAATGATTATGAAACAAGTTAATGCAAATTTGCAATCATAAAATTTATGGTGAAACGATGAATTTTATGATAAAGAGGATCGTTTAAAATAGTTGCCTTCCTGTCTTATTAAAAATAAACCAGTAAGTAATTGTAAGTAAAAAAAAATTAAGGATCTGGATTTATGAACATAAATGCCCCTCCAGAGAACAGAAAATAGCTCTCTTAAAAAAAATTGCCATTAGTTATGTTTTAAACATTTAAGCATCTATCTATTTGACCTTACGGCGTTAATAATAATATTAATAATAGTTCTTTATTCAGACAACATAGTCCACAGAATGGTTAGTAACTAAACATAGAAGAAATATGGGTTGGTACTTAATAATTAAAACAGATTTCGTTCTCTGTTAAGCTCTACCGATGTAATTAACATCAACTAGGCACGCGCTACACGAGCTTCAGTTATTAGTATGTATGAGTCATAAATCGCAAGCACACGGTCGCAAGGTAGCGATATAAAATACGTTTACAGCGATTTTACCTCACTAATTTATATTTGATGTGCCTTGCCTATAAAACCTTTTTCGTTACACAAATACCCTTTAGGCACTAAGGAGTGTATTAGCCTATACCTACAATTTCTAATAGTTTCAAACAATTATAATAATATGGATTAAGTACCCAATATAAAAACATTTGATATAAATAG
Source organism: Xanthorhoe designata (assembly GCA_963582015.1). Classification (NCBI taxonomy): domain Eukaryota; kingdom Metazoa; phylum Arthropoda; class Insecta; order Lepidoptera; family Geometridae; genus Xanthorhoe; species Xanthorhoe designata. The sequence goes on from OY757045.1 coordinate 4,391,030, forward strand.
TAAAAAATAGGTCTTTACTTACCTATTTAATTGCCGTTTACCTAGTTCATACAAAATGGCATAAAATACGCCAATTTCATAAGTAAGACCTAATACCTACTATATCCAATCCATGTCATCATAATGAAATTTTAACTTCTGTAAATATGAACACGTAGTACCGAAATGTCTAAAATGTATGTTCATTACCTCTGACTAGTGACTACCCCATTAGACATTTTCAAAGGATCTACTTACTAAAGATCTTAAAAAATATGACAACCACATCTTGGGAATACAGTCGTTATACATTTTTATTTTAACCGCTATTCTATCTGTAATGAAACCACCACCTTACCCATTGCGAAATGCGCTTATCTATTGAATGCAGCTGTGTTGAACATTCGTTTGTCATATCACGCATGGGTTGTTTTGCATTTTGCATATCCGGTACATTTTCTACCGTTATTACTTCAAATTTAATGCATGTTTTGAAACTAGTTAATACACATTATACCAGCATTTGCACTAGCAAAATATGACGATACATTTGACTTCTATATGATTCACGTTCAAGTAGGTACGTGTTTGGTAACACTACTATACCTATTATATGTACCAAACACGTAATTTAAAGTGAATCAATAAAAATTACGTTTAAATAACAGGAAAGGAAAAATCGAGTAATACGGGTAAAAAGGTTTTCTTTACCGGTTTTACTCGATATTTCCTTGAAATATAATCTTTATATATTACCCACTACGGAACAAAATTACAATTTAATTTGTCTGATATTCTCCGATGCTACTCGTCTGACTTCAAAAAATATTTTACGGTTGCGAAGTTAGTCCTTATTTGTTTATGACTGCGAGCTGCTGTAAAATCTATAAATCCATTACGTACCTACCTATACGCCTTTAAGTGTGTGCCATAACGCCGAGGAATGAGCGGGAGAGCGAATAATGTTTTTACTCGTGAGTGAGAAGCGCAGAACGATAGACACGCAACATAATTTATAGCGAAAAAACAGTTTTTATTTAATTACAAGTTAATTAAACAAGTAATCGAAAAATTAAAAAACCAGAACTAAATGAATACTTCTAGGCTATTTGTCAAAACATAAAACCAACAAAAATAGCGTTCTGTTCCTGAGATAAATAGCAAACTGTGTGAAAAACATGTATTTTTCAAAAAAATATATGATCGAGAAAACTTTTACCAATCGTGTTTCTAAAAAACCACAACGCAAGATAAAAGTTCAAAGTTTAATTTCTCCAAACATTATAAGGTGGTATCTTTCACGGATTTTGAGATCTAATACGATTCAAACCACATATTTGCTACCTACGGCCTCTTAACACCTATTAGGTAATCACTATTTGCGTCTAGCAGTCTCTGGATATAAATTAGTACTTTATCAACTGAGAAGGAAACAAAGCACCTTTCAGTTTCAGCATTAGCCACAGCAAACCTGTTGGTTTTTAACCGATTTGAAAAAGGTGGAGTTTCTATATTCCACTGTATCTATTTTTTTATGTATGTTCATAGATAATGGGGCGATTTTGAATATTCTGTTTTTGTTTGAAAGAATTATACTCCCGAGAACATTTAAAAAAATGAAAATATGATGAAGATCTTTGGAGTTATAACAGAAATGCACCTCGAGTGTGCAGGAAATTGCTCTCTTACGAAATTGAAGTCGGTCCAATAACATTTTTAATTTTACCATTTACTGTTAATATTGCTTACCTTTACTGTTTCTCTCTGCCTACCCCTTTGGGAAAGAGGCGTGATTATAATGTATGGATGTATGTTTTTATAAATGCCATAAAAATTAACACACAAGTCGCACACACTCCATTATCATTCGTGCGATGCATTGATAAGCAAATAAGTGTAAATTAAATCATATAAAGCAGTGCAGTGATGAACATAATGATTCACCGTGCGTCAGTGTACGAAGGTTAAAAATCATACAAAACTATTTCTTTGTTATCATTAAAATGACATAGATAGAGTATACTTCATGATTGTAGTAGGTATTCCCTTACCTAGAACTAAACCGCCCGCGTTAAAAACTGAGCCGTCGTCGTTGGGCCATTATAATTATCATTGTAATCTGTCCACTTCGCTCGCACTTATTGGGCTTATGCATATTGATGTGCGTAAGTAACACATTGCACATCCGAATAAAGCGAAAGAGGTAGGTATGTAACTGCAGGCATGCCTTACTTTGTTCGACTGGCTTCCCACTGAAGCTTGACTATTTAGATTATTTTAGATTGTTAAGGGATCGCTTTTAAAAAAAAACTAGGCCCACACCACCAGGTTCTTGCCTGATTCTTTCCCTGGTGTAGGGAGTCGCGTTGGAACAGGCATTAGAATCACCTAGCATGTAAAACGAAACTTAAGTGATCCTTGAGGTCCTACAAGAATAAATGATTTTTCTTTCTTTCTTTCTTTCAGGTAGAGCGAAAGTGTTGCACATCCCTATTATATCCATACTACCTGCGCCCCGCGGTGTTACCCGCGGTGAATAGTTCCCGTTCCCGTTGGAATACCGGGATCAAAAGTAGCCTATTCTTTAATCCAGGGTATAAGCAATTCTCGTACAAAATTTCATTTAAATCCATCCAGCCGTTTGAGCGTGAAAGAGTAACAAACACACTTACACACACACAAACTTTCAGCTTTATAATATTAGTGTGATTAGTGTGAAGTGTGATTAGTGTGAAGTGTGATTAGTGTGATAGTGTGATAGTGTGATGACTTGATGAAGCGAATGAGGTGTGTCAGTCGTAGCTAGTAGAGGTCCGTGCTGTCTGCCTTCCCTCATGGGAAAGAGGCGTGATTTTATGTATGTTTGTATAGCTCGATGACTCAGTTGATAATGCAGGCACTGAAGTTTGTTTACATTTATTTATTTTTATTTCTACTGTTATTACTAAGATTTCCTCCAAAATCTTCTACTCCACGTTTAATTTTTTCATTGTAGGTACTATTTTTAAACAACAATATTTAGTATTAACATTGACCTGTGGTAGGTTCATAGGTAAGTTAACATTTCAATACCATGTCACACTGTTTATTTATATACTGTCTCGTCTGATAGACACGACGCAAATTAAACAAACGCCATGACTAAACGTACATAAGGTAATTATCAAGTAGGATGCAGTAAAAACGGTGCGAACTGAACAATGTATTAGACATCTATATATATCTATATCAATACTAATATTATAAAGAGATAAAGTTGGTTTGTATGTTTGAGTAATCTCCGTAACTACTCATCCGATTAAAAAAAATCTTTCACCGATGTGTAGGACTTTCCGAATGAACATAGTCTATATTTTATCAAGGTAGGTACCACGAAAGCAAACCCGCGGGCGAGTAAGCTAGTGCTGCTATAAAACTATAACTTTATAACGTCGCTTTACACCATCGCGTTCACTGCCCATGACGCACGTGGGCTAGTTGCAAGCTTTATGCCTCAGTCCTCTCCTTCGGAGACGACCGCGGCACCTGGACTGGGAATGGGATAATGGTAAAAGCCAGCCCTATACACCATGAACCCACTCTTCTTAACGTTGCTTGTATCTGTGCTCAGGGGCCCCGGCATATGACTCACACATCTGCATTATAAAGTATTGTTTTTATTCATTATCATACAATTTGTTCCGTGACGTTAAGAAGTAGCTTACAATTATTACAAGAGAAGAGTCCTCAGTAATCAAAAAAATATCAATTAATTAACAGGTATTTCAAAATAAATGTAATTTTAAGTTTAGGTAGGTACATAAGTGGAAAGACTTAAGATGATTCAATATTTAAGAACAGTCTGTACAAAGATCAATCATTAATGATTCTGGTGCTATCCACAAAGCAATAGATCAACTGATAGGTTATACTGAAGCCATACAAAGTGTCCATTAATAGGTAAGCAGGCCAATGCTGCAGATGTTAATCTTGTCATGTCATGTTCAATAACAAATTTATGTAATCTAAGGCTTCTTTCTCATTAAGGTACAATTCCGCGACCAACTGCAGGCCGCAGGACGCTTTCTATTAATTTCACAAATTAATAGACAGCGTCGCGGTCGCGGCAGCGTCTGCAGACGGTCGCGGAATTGTATATTACCTTCTCTCTGTGATCCATCTCTTCGGTCACCGGTGGGAAATTAATTAAACAATCGACTATCTTACAAGCGACGTCTTTCTTGATTGACCGTCGAAGTTTAGCAAAGATAAAAACATAAAAATTGAATAGCTTAATTTGTCGGTCCTGCAATGTCGTTTAACCAAAATGAACGCTTTTAAGAGGCCTAAAATCTCCATCACCAGAGTCGAATTTACTTTCTAATAAAAATCTGTCAGTAGCTGAATATGTTGTAAAGCATTTTTTTCGAAAACAATATTGTAGGTATGCTAAGAATAAAATACGTCGTCGGGGCGGGGCGCGGCGCGGCGCGGCGTCGGGGTCGGCCGCCGAGGAAGCGTTGGCGGGACGATCTCGCCACCTTCGATGTAGGATGGTGGGGCGCAACTAAAGATCGAGATGGTTGGAAGACTTTGGGGGAGACCTTTGCCCAGCAGTGGGACAGAATAGGTTAAAAAAAAAGTAAAATATATAGGTATTGCAAAATAAGAGCTAAAATGTAAACCAAGCTTTAACTCGACATCGGTATGACTTGGATAAATTGAGCAGTTACCGGGAATGAATGGACAAATCATATTTTATTGATTATAACATTTATTGCTATGCATAATGTGACAAGAGGCAATTTAATATTATGTAGGTTATAGTGATTTTATCACAGCAGATATGTAAGTTATGAGGAAAAATAAATACATAGAAATAGTAAAATTATAATTATGATTAGTAACAAATTCCTACTAACTCACTCAGTAACAATAGTAGTTAGCCCTGTATTAACACCTCAAGTTTCACTTATAAAATTAAGCATTAGGTTTTGTATTTTAGGAGTAAGAACGTTTTGACAGCGCGCGTTGTTCCAATGGACCAATCGAACTAGTAGCCCCACTAGTGCCGATAAATTTATTTATTTGATGATAGACGAGCAGCGTTAAATTTTCCTGCGAACTGATCAATTTTCCTGCCAACTTGTTCCTCCGGTGTTATAGTGTCTCTCTCTACAACTCTCTCTCTCTCTCTCTCATCACTTACTTCACGTCACGTCATGTTTGACAATTATTCCGTAATGAAAATCGATCTACGCACTACATAATAAAACAGAAATAATAATGCAAAATATTTTAAAATAGCTCAAATCTGACCCGTGTCCTATTTACATCATAAATTGTACTTGCTATTCAAATAACATTGAGACAATGATAGTGTTATCAGTTTGCCTTCGAAGAGGACATCTAGTATTGTATTGATCTTCTGTAAATATTGACGTATCGGTCAATATTGTCATTGTCAGTGGGTAACCTGGATTTATTGTCCTACTAATCCTTATTAGTGGTTTAGGTAAAGTGGAATTTTTCAATGCGGCTGCCTATGTAAAGGGAAGATCCAATTAGGAATGTCATAATGTCTAACAGTGTCGTCCTCATGTTGATATGAGATGATGATGATGTAGCTAAATAATTTTTGGAATCCCGAAGTGAGACCAGTATCATAAAAAATACTAAATGTGTTGACTTATTTTAATTTTGTGTGATTCTTTTCTACCTCTGCCGGTTATCCATTCACATTAGGTAATTGATTTACGATTTCTTTAATATTCATAAAAAACAAGGTTTTATAACGCTTCTTTCTTGTCATTGTGTCAATAAAAAGAGACGGCAACAGGTTTAGCAGCCATCTAAGCTGCAGGAAGCCCTTAAATCCGTTTAAATAACAGTTTCTATTAGTTTATAACATGTCCTTTGATTTAGTTCTGACGCCGCCGGTCTCTGGTTTCATTGTTAAATCAATATTGATGGAGCATAAAACATGGCTTCTCAATAATGAGGTCACAACACAATGCGCGAATAGAATAACGTTAGATAAACACAACATGAGTGCTCTGCATATTAAACCGTCATCAGGACATGCCAGGGTAGAGTGACCGAATATGCGTTGCGATTATTATGTGAAAAAAATATACAAAACGAACATACTCCTGCGGCTTCGCTCGCGTGGTGCTTACTCGAATAAAACGTAGCCTATGTGTTATTCCAGGGACCTATGTACATTCCAAGTTTCAGCCGTTCAGTAGTTTTTGCGTGAGAAACATACATCTACACTTTCGCGTTTATAATTTTATTGGTATTGTTGACATATCCACGAGATGCAAGTCCATAAACTGACATTGTGGTTGGACTTGCTTTTGACTATCCTCTTAGATACTCGTATCATCAAAGGCTTCAAGATCATAATTAAATATCAGAAAGTCTACAGTATCTATCTTGTTATATCGGTCTTTTAGTAGGTTTAAGTTTCCTCCTGATTCTATAAACATCTATAATAAGAAGGAAAACCCGTGTAACCTATTGCCTGATACCATAATGATTTGACTTGACTATTAACCCACTAAGATTGTTAGTAATATATTATTATGTTTCACATTCATTGTTTATTTTTTGTTCATCCTCGTACCCGTGATGTGCCTCGTTCGATGAATAAATTTATAGTGTAGGTAGGTATATATAATGTATGTATATGTAAATATATACCTTTGTCGATAATTTACATAGTGTACTTGGTACATCATTAGGCTGACTTTTTTTGTGTTAATTACATTATAAAAAGGTTCAAGACATTGCAAAAATCGCTCGTGGCTCTCGTGGCATAGCTTGCTAAGACATTGTTGATAGATCGTCGAAGTTAAGCAACGTTCTGAGCGGCCACAACTTGGTTGAGCAACAAGTGGCATTATCAGCTGAGCACTTCTGTGCTTCAGAGGGCCCGTTTAATTCGTGGGTCCCGACTTTTAAAGTCGTTAAGCAATGACGGAGGGCTTTAGGCCTAAAATTCCGTCACCAGAGTTGGCCATTTACTCATACCAAAGACGATTAATATCTAGATATTAATCGTCTTTGCTCATACGAACGAACGATTGCAAAAATACGACGCAAACTATATGTTTTTCTGATTCAACAATAAAAGGTCCTTACAGGTTAAATACAATATATTTTACTGTCAGTATATATACTTCTGTTGGCAGGTATTTGTTTCCTTTGATACTTATCGATAAGATAAACTAACTTGTTTTTCCTTAAGTACCTAAAACTACTTCCGCAAAATAGGGTAAATGTTCGTAGGTCCATATCCGTCAGAAGCAAACGTACACCAATATTACAAGTACATATATAATACTTACATACCTATATAAAATCACGTCTCTTTCCCGTAGGCAGAGACCACGAATCTCCAGTTGCTACGATCCTGGCACACCTCTTTCGCCTCATTACATTCTTCATACACGCTCTCCGGTTTAGGGTACTTCTGATCTGGCCTTTCTCCAAAATGTCATAAATTTGGTTAAAATTATGTTCGCCTAGGTCTTCCCCTTCCAGATATCCCATGCACGCCTTATACACCTGTTTCGTAAAACAGCTTTCATTCATCCTTTCTGCATAAATACAGTGCATATTATGTACATAGTTAATTGCAATGTCTTATTCTAATTATGAATTATCATCATAATAACTAAACAAATAAACCGGGTAGTAAAGTGCATTTAAAAATAAAACCTCTTATTGTAGTATTTTGAAGTTGATTGAGATATTTGCGTTGTTTAGGTATAGGTAAGTAAGTCAAGCGGTAATCGGTTATGTTCACCAATACAGTAACAAGTTATTAACCGCCGTTAATGTGTTGGTGAACTTAGTATTGACAAAATTATAATTTGCGAATCAAGTAAATAAAATATGAGTTTTATTGGTTATTTGTGTTCTGATCGAGCTGTTTGACCGTGAATAGGGCGGCATCATTACACAGAGGCAGGTTTATCTATTCGCTATGAGTATGAGGCAGATCAATTGCTACGTCACTTCGAATAGGCTTTACTGACAGGTTTATTTGCATTTCCTCTTATACAAGTGTCTTGTATGTTAGTCACGTGTGATCCTTTGTGGCTTTGAAAGATATTAAACTGATTTACGAATCGCGGTAGATATCCAGACTTGCTATGTATTTATTGAGCAACACAATGTTTATAAACACCGTTTCAAAAACTTGATCTACGTGTCTGAAATAACTGAATTTGTTTCTGGAACAAGTTGCGGTTAATTTTACGTGTTTTACATCTCGTTTATGTGCTTCCGCGGGAACATTCCAATATTGAGATGATTTTTATCAATATGTGTGTTTGTATGTTTCAGCAATTGGCATTAACAGCTGAACGCTTTCGTGCTTCGGAGGGCACGTTAAATTATCGGCTCCAGCTTTTAAAGTCATCAAACCACGACGGAGGCCTTGAAACAGCCTAAAAACTCCGACACCAGAGTTGACTCTCAAAAAAAAAAGTTATTTAAGAACTTAATTCATTGTGTTAGCATGTTTCTCGCACTACTAACAAAGAAAACGTAGGTGTTAATTTTATGATCTTTAATAAACCAGTGGAACCAGCTCTCTGAGGGTTAGTGTACCACTTTCAGTATGTATTTACAAAGTAACTTTTAGTTGGCTGTTGTCAACTTAAGGCTTTCAACACATTATCGGTTAATCACACACATCATGTTAATGATTATGGAAATCAACATGTTTATTCAGATACTATTTCCTGTCTTTGTAAAAGTTTATTTAATATTCATGAGAATGACACATTTTTTGGAAAATCTTAAACAACAGGAATTTAGTTATCTTTATTAGAATAGAATAGAATAGAATATATCTTTATTGAATTAAAAACACCCACATAAACAAATAAAAAAATTCCAGTAAAAAATAAAATAAAAAAGGGTAAGTACTTAAAACAATGGGCGGCCTTATCGCTGAAAGCGATCTCTTCCAGAAAACTATTGGATGGACAGGAAATCTTTATTACTAAGTAATCTTTAAACATTCAAGATGCTAACTTGTTTGATGCAAACATTTAAGGGTCCGGCGACGTGGCTCGGCAAAATTCAATTTCCTGCGCGTTCAAACATCGACACACGATAAAGTCTTGGTGTGCTTGTCATTTTGCATCTGTGTACGTGAGCGTGCGTGACACACGCACACAGACGCACTGTTAGAAAAGATTAAAAATGTATTAAATGTAAATGCATGGCTATTTTGCAAGAAATTTGCTTGTCTCCCGTAGTCCCAAAAATGATGACTGAAAATAGTTTTTATTCTTCACACAGTGTTGTTTTTCTGTTACTAGACCATATAAGCTATGTTTCTAACAGAAGGAAACTTAAAATATTCTAATGTTTAATACTAAATAAATATTAAGAAAACATGTCTTCTATGATGTAAAAATATGCAAAATGCGATTCGGTTTAATTTCACTTTAGCTAAGTATTTTGAAAAAAGCTTCTGACAGAAACATAGATAAATGCTATCCTAATACGAATAATAGCATACTATGCTGAAGATATGCTCAAATTTCAAATGGTTATGGTATTACGTTTGTATGGGGAACTCGTACAGCGCCGAAGCCTTAAGATTTAACCGCTTCGAGACATGTTCAAAAATAAATTTGACAAGAGCCAAAACATCGTGAACTTATCTAGTACCTACTGACGAACATTATATTAATAACACCGTTACCACCATAAACTGTAAGTATTTTGTAAAGGTGCTCCTACACTGGCAGCATTAGCCTGTAAAGTAACGTTACAGATTCTAGCATTACCTACACTACATTATATCTCAAATCGACCGTTACCGTGCGCAACCTATAATGATCATAATTCATAATTCATAATTCATAATTATTTTATTGTTCAACATAGGTTAACATTACAGTTCTTGGTCAATATAAAGTAGAGCCTCTATGTTACCAACTTAGGTCGGTGTACTGTAATAATATTTTGATAAAACTTGTAACATCAATGCGCACAACTTGTACTTACCTCCAACGTAATGCTCCAAATGGAATCTAAAACAATACATAACAGGCGAACGCTCGTCGATCAAGGAGGGCAGTATTGTTACGTTGTGCTCGAAATCGAATCTACAATAATATATTACAGGAGAATGCTCCCGGTGAGTGACATCTTAGCGATTTATGATAGCGTAAAAGCAATTTAAACATCATTTTACCAGTCGAGAGCCGTAATGATGATGACATCAGTATTTTTTATTTTGACAAAATATAAGCGTAAAAAGAAAATTATGTTAAAAGCCATCTGATGACCGAAATGATGTCAAAACAAATAGACTATAAAGTAAACAGCTATTTTATTGTACTACTTTCAAGTTTCTATTACCTTAGATTAGATCTTTTGATTTTCTAATCGTGTAAAATGCGCTTTTCAAAACACCTAAATAATGTGGAAGTTCTATGTTGTACTATAAGGATACTTATAAATAACCCGTTCTGGGTTACAATACACAATTATCCGGTATGATTACATATATTTTTAAAATTGCTCCTATAAAATGTATTTCTACACGGGTATGTACTACATAATTTGCAAAAGGTGTTGTATGTAATACCTACATTGTTAAAAATCACGTGCTTCACCTCCCCTCTGACTCGTGTGCCCGTGTTTTATCGTCTATCTATGTAATTAGGCAGGTGTATAGTGCATCTAGTCATTTACAACTTTGTATTAAAGTATTTTAATGGTTGGCAACAAAACACGCCTCGTGTTACGTCCAAAAATACTCAACACTAGGTTGTACCTGCGGTTTCGTAGTACCAACATTTCATCATCTTTACTAATATTAACAATACAAGTAGGTTAGCGCCACTTGACTGTGGTCGCGCTTTTTCGCGAAACGCAAATACCTACATGTTATTGCATATAAAAAACACGTCCCACACTAAGCAATAGATCGGTTAAATTGTTCCGTTGCGGAAAGCTCTGCGCTATTCCATCTTTCGATCGAACAAGACGAAAAAACTGTTTTATACTCCTTCGATAATCGTATCTTCGAGACGAGAAACTCTCCCCGTCTAAATGTGCCTTGATGCAAGTCGCACGTGTATAAGTCTTGCAGTCAGTGGAAACAGTTGGCAATTGACTTCTGCAAGAAATTGTGGAAGTTACTTGCCGGTGGACACTTCGCTTATTATAATAAAAATAACCAGTAAAACCAGCTAAGACGGAAAATAAACCCACTTAATAAAATATAAAAAAATCTGGCTATTTTTTATTTGCAACGCAGTCGAATATAGTCACGTGATAAAGTGGAATTATAATGAAGACTACTTTACATGTTTTCTGTGATTCTAAGAAACTGTATCTTCAAACGTGGGTAGTAGAGAAGCCGACGCTAAGGCTCAATACGAGACATTTTTGTCTAAGTACTTATTCTTTCTAATCTTTCAAACATAAACTGCATTATGTTTCGCTAGATTGCTCATTATTATGAAATATGCACCTTTATTGAACGGGTTTCAATAAGAAAAAACTGACAAGTGGGCACTCAATATTTACATAACATGATTTATCCATAAAATTAATAATGAGTCCTGTCATTAGCTTAGACTTAAAGACCATAGAGGTCAAAATAATAATCATAAATCTGTTTTTTAGTCCTTTAAATTTATATCCGGCAGTATAAACGTCCGAAAAAGACTAAAAAGGAAATTAGGGTTTGTTTGTCTTTGAAGGAACTTGAAATTGTAGGGGAAATGATAAAGTATAGTCAAAAATATCTTAGCCGTGTTGGCCAAGTGGATTAGCACTTCGACTTTCGTTCCAAAGGTCGTGGGTTCGAATCCGGCCATGCATCTATGGATTTTTCGTTTCGAAAAAAATTATATGCACGTTAACACGACCTCTAAACGGTGAAGGAAAACATCGTGAGGAAACCAGTTAGCTTTCTAATAGCGTCGATGGGCTTGCAACCTCTCACATAAGAAATGTTAACTTCTGCAAAATGTGGGCATGTGCCAAACATGTATTTGGACATACCTCTGTCTATCTCTCAGACATCTTCAAAATATCTAAAATGTCTAAAAAGATCTGAAATAAATTTTCTACCGCATCTTGGGAATACAATCGTGATAATACTTATTTCTTTTTTTTTTCAAAAAAGTCTTACCTTTTATAATACGACTCTGCACCGTGTATGTCAGATCCCGAAACTCCAAATCCATTTTGACAGATTGGCTGAAACAAGAAAACAGAATATTAATTTCGAGAAAGTCATAAAAATAGATCGAATATTCGGATGCTTACCTAAAGTTGAGTGAGACCTAAAGAGACCTTAAGGAAATCCAAGCATTCTACGAAAAAAATGTAATATCCAAGATTTTTTTTTTTCTTGTTAGTCGTTTGAAACAAGTGATAGTTGCCCAGTTACAACTTAATAATATGCTTGCTTTTCCCTTATTTCATTATCACTATCAGTGTTTTTTTACAAGATTACAATTCAGTGTCAAATTGGCAATAAAAAATTATAATTTCACGATCCAAAGCGTCTGGATATAAATAAGGTAACTAACAGGAATAAAATCCTGTGTCCATGTGTTTCTTACTTCAATATGACCAGCAATTAAGTTAGGCTAATAAATATACTTTCGGAATCAGCCTGCCAGTAGATGGTGCTTTATCGAAATTCTTTAGTTTTGCTAGCGAGGTCTGGTGGCAGAACAAATTATTTGCTAAGTTCTCGTACAAAAGATTTCAACGCGCGACATGCATGTTTTCTCTTTTTGTAATAAGATTAATACAATAATTTCTAACTATCGGTGCCAGATTATATTGGTAAACGCTGTTCCTAATAAATATTTTTAAGTAAACCCCCCTCCTCGTAAGAAAAACCAGCTTCAAATCCATTACACCCAACGTAACGCTCGCTAACTAGTGAAAAAAAAAACTAGTGCTTTAGACTTTAGACAATAGTGGCAATTCTGAGTGTCTCAAAAGCTAAACTTAACTAATTAAAAATGTTGCCGTCCCTTTCATAGCGATTGAAATAAAAAGGATGGCATTAATTTTAGTTAGTTTAGTTTAGCTTTTGCGACACTCCGAATTGCCACTATTGTTGAGATAGATTAATTGGTTCGAAATTTCAATTGGAAATTCGAAGCGCTCGTGACGAAGCTTGCTAAGACGTTCTGAGCGTTCCCAACTTGGATAGGTGTGCAGTGGCGTTAACATCAGAGCGCTTCCGTGCTTTAGAGGGCACATTAAATTGTCGGACCCGGCTTTTAAAGTCGTTTAGACATAACGGAGGCCTTTGTGTGGCCTAAAAACTTCGTCATCAGAGATGGCTACTTGCTCATACGAACTTAATCACTTACAGAAAATACGGGTGATGCTTCTTTTACCGCTTAACTAACAAAGTAAATATATTTTTATCAACACGAAAACCAATCATCTGATCGAAAGATGACGCGTCAGCCCAAAAGTAAAGTATATTGCTCATTACAAATGCATCCGTTATTCTTTTTTATGGCAATTATATAAAATATAGATTTTATAGACGCAGTTATACAATCGTAGTATTAATTATATGTGGCTGTGAATTAGGTACCCATATAAATTTTATTGCATGCATCATCGATGTAAATTATATTTTACAAGTTTATTCGCCTGCAGATTCGCTCGCTTAGTACCTACCTACAAAATGCCAAAGTTTTCATGGATGTTTAGATGGATGTTTGTTATTCTTTCACGCATAAACACATGAAATATGATCACGACTGTATCCCAGGGAGCGGTAGATATTTCTTGCAATTTTGAGATCCTTTTGAAGATGTCTAAGGGGGTAGTCAAAGGTATGTGCAAATACATATTTGGTACATGCCCACATTTCGCAGATGTTAACTTTCCATACGTGACAGGTTACAAGCCCATCGACGCTATTAGAAAGCTAACTAGTTTCCCATATACATTTTTTTACACGAAAAATCCATTGATGCACGGCCGAACCCACGACCTTCGGATCGAAATTCAAAGTACTAAACCGCTTGGCCAACACGGCTTAGTACGCAAAAAAAACTTAACGGATTTAGCTGAAACTTGGAATATACATAGTTTATGACCTATAATAACGCATAGGCTACTTTTTATTTAGGTAGGTACCACGCGAGCAAAGCCGCGGGGAGTAAACTTGTAATATCATTAAATTGAACTCAGTGTACCTAATTGTAGTTTAGCCTAATGTTTAAAAAAAAGATAGGTACTAATCAGAAATTATTTAGAAACCAAAGAGAATTAAATCACTACGTTTATATAGAATATATAGAAACGTTATAAAAATGTTATCACTCATACGGATACGAATTTGAAATGCAAAAATTTATTTAAATTAGCAAAATATTTGAATAATTTAATGATATTCACATCGCGCTTCTATAAATTAATATTTGAAGACAAAAAATACTCTACATGAGTGAGCACAGGACAGTTATGTACGTAGTAAATTAAGTACCTAGGTACACATACCTCTTTGTCCTGGATTTAGTTCTAAATAAGTTGTAAACAATATAGAAGAATTATGTACCTATATTGTGAGTGCAGTCAGTGTGGGTAAAAATTAATAAATAAATATATAATATTAATGACTCTCCGGTAACTATGAACCTATTTTGTGTGTAAGTAGGTATGTCTATTTCTTCAGCAAACTTAGCTAAAATATTTTAGATATCGTTACCTATATTTTTTTGATAGTAGTAAAGTGTATTTAAAAATTATTGAAATCAATATTATTTAAAGTAAAAGTTTAAGTTTTTTAGTAGTAAAGTGAAATGACATTTGATTGTAGTTTATCTTGATAATTATATCACGTGTTGATGGAGTAGCTGGAGGGGGAAGACCTGAATTTGGACCAAATTGGTGACATTTTGGAGAAGGGCCAGGTTAAAATGACCCTAAATAGCCGACACGCTCGGCTATTTAGGGCTATGAAAGTGAATGAGTCGAAAAAGGTCATAATTATGTAGAACATAAAAATGGAAAAAAGATAATCAGCCACCCATATCAAAATCAGTTGGTTATGTTGCGAGAGGCGAGCGAGCGTGCCGCGGTAGTGGCTGCCGAAGGGATTAGGGATTTTTAAACATTAGGGATGCCGATATTAGCCGTAATAACATGAGAGAGATCCTTTTATTAAAGATCCTGATTATACGGGCAATCGATGATTATGAAAACCCAATTTATGGATTATTATTTTAGGGGTATAAAATACATTGAATGTATATTTATTTATAACTATTTTATTGTGCTCATATTTACTCGTATTTAGACATAATTTTTTGTATAGGTACCGGATATTAAAAATGCAACTTTTATACAGTAGCCAAGCAAAGCCGCAGGCGGAAGCCTGTTCTTATCTATATTTAGAATACTTATGACATTATTAGCGATGTGGAACGTCAGCATTGTAAATATAATGATAGCCGTTGTCTCAGACCAGTTATGGCACGGTCAAGAGCATTCAACGAACTCAAGTTGAAGTTCAACTTGATCTCAATGATAGTAACTTACGACTTTTCTAGATCTCTTTGACAGTTTACATTTCATAGGTTTTAAAAAAATCCGTCATCAGGTTTAGCCAAAAATATAATTAATAAAAATTAACACTTATACAAAAATTCATGCAAATTCATATTTCTAAGCAAATTAGCACGGGCATTGTAAGCAGTAAGTATATAACATAGTAGTGTGCAGTAAGTATATAACATTTCCATGTCAGGTTAAACCTGCAAAATGGAGGTATGTATATAAATATTTAGACATAACCTCTGACTACTTAAACACCAAACCCCCAAATATCAAAAATATTATGTCTTCTACCTACCTTACCTTTTTTTTACCTTGGGAATTGGTGATCATAATATTTCATTTCATACGTGCGAGCAGGCATTGTGTGTAGGTACCTACTTTCATCAGATAAAAACTCACATGATACCAACTCCGTGCCACTTTCACTGTTTCACTGCCAAGTGCAATAATATTGACGGTCTATTGCTACTATCCTACTAATAGAGATGTGAAAGTTATTTACGTGATCCAACCACTCAAAAAATAGGCAAGCTTCAGAAAGCAAACAAGTCAAAGTGAAGCCCGTCAAATTAAGCAAGCGATGGTAGAATTTATAAGATACTAGCTGTTACCTGCGGTGAATGATTCCCGTTCCCGTAATCCTATTTTTTTATCCACGGTATAAGCAATCTTGGTCTGGCGTCACCGACGAGTTCAATGTGGCTGTAGGCCTGCACCAGGGATCGGCGTTAAGCCCGTATTTGTTCCTCCTGGTAATGGATGCCTTGACATTAAACATACAGGAGGAGGCACCCTGGTGCATGCTGTTCGCCGACGACATTGTCCTTGTTGGTGAAGACGCAACAGAGGTACAAAGCAGGTTGGGAAAATGGCAGGACAAATTGGAGAGTGTCAGTTTGAAGATTAGTAGAACGAAAACTGAACACTTGTTCTGCGACTTCTGTGGTCCCTCCAATTTTGTCAATATTGCTTTAAACGGTGTATCCCTACCAGCCTGCTCCAATTTTCGGTACCTCGGTTCTGTCATACAGAATGATGGTGAGATTGACAGGGATGTAAGAAATAGAATAAATGCGGAATGGATTAAATGGCGACAGGTCTCCGGAACAACGTGCGATTCACGTGTGCCCCTTAAACTCAAGGGGAAAATTTACAAATCAATCGTTAGACCTGTCGTAAGTATGGATCTGAATGTTGGGCTATGAAAGGGACGGATGAACGAAAAATACATGCGGCTGAGATGCGAATGTTAAGATGGATGTGTGGAGTGACGCGAATGGACAGGATAAGGAATGAGTACATAAGAGGAAGTGTGAAAGTGGCTCCAGTGAATGAAAAGATGAGAAGTAATAGGTTAGCTTGGTATGGTCATGTTATGAGGACGGAAGAATGTCATGTTACTAGGAGAGTGTTAGGTATGAATGTAGATGGATATAGGTGTAGAGGTAGGCCAAAGAAAAGATGGATGGACTGTGTGAGGGATGACATGAGTAAGAAAGGAGTGAGTGCTGAGATGACGTCTGATAGAGGGAAATGGAAGAAGAATACATGTTGTGCCGACCCCACATAGTGGGATAAGGGCAGGAAGAAGAAGAAGAAGAAGGTATAAGCAATCTTGGTACCAAATTTCATTCAAATCCGTCCAGCTGTTTGAGCGTGAAAGAGTATCAAACACACTTACATACTTACACACACACAAACTTTCACCTTTATAATATTAGTGTGATTAGTGTGATAATGTGATTAGTGTGATTAATAACTTAACAAAAAGTTCGCTACATTTGGCCAACTTAGATGGTACCAACCTACTTAGTTATAATTTAAAATGAATGGTAAATTAATCGTAACAGAAGTATACTAGAACTTCATCGTAGACTACTTTTAATGAAACACTCGATCAGTGTCTAGATTTTAAGTAGGAAATACGGCCAGAGGTGTGTTTAGTGAATGCCTTTTAATATATTCGTTCCACTTCCGATCAAATACTAGATAAACCTGCTTCCTAAGTTTTGCAATCATTCCATGACCTGTACCAAATAAGATGCCCATACTTTAAAAGTAAGAATAAGAATTCAACCGAAGTAACGTTAAGTAAGTGGCTTTGGAGGAATGCCAACCAAATTTAGAATAAATATTTGATTTAGCAATGTAATTTATTTACAGAAACTAAACTACTACATATATTTAGCAATTAAACTAAACAGTATCACGTCTACATACCCATGCATGTTAGATAATTTTTAAAAAAGGTAGATGGCGCTACCATCCTTGTAAACATCGACTCCGTAAAGTTTCTCTAAATAAAATAGTAATCTTAAAGTTTCCGACATCAAGAAGTATTAATTATGTGAAATACATAACAACTCGCATCATCCAATGTTTGCGGCAAAATCTATGCAAGTTTATTTGTGAAAATTTACAGTTATATAAATTGGACTAGAACTTTTTTGAAGTGAAGTGTTCTTAACAAACAATTACACGGATACATGAACTTTAAGAACAGTTATATGATACAACCTCAAAACAAAGTGATTATGTGTGGAATGTAAGTAAATTTTTAAATTTTCTAAAAAATCTGACGGTTACAACAACATAAAAAGACTCCTTTGTTCACCGTGATCAGAATTGACCTTTGGACTCGCACAAAAGAAGGTACAATACACACACAATCACCACAAAGTAACAACAAACATCTGACTGCTAATTTCGTCAAGCTCAACAAGTTCAATTTGGCACAGCGGTTCTATACCCGCCTCCAATACTGCAAGAGGGTGATCGGAACCGTGCTAAGAAAGATTGACTTTTTGCATTCAAAATTTGTTGATTTCATCTCAAACCTGCAAGCAAGTTAACAGTTTACTACTTCACACTAGAGGGCGACACCAGGCTCCTAAATCAACGACACCCAGCGTTGCGAGACTTAGTACAACCACTCTACAAAAGAGGGCGCTAAAATGAATAATGAAAACATAACACAACGAAAACATAATAAAAACTTCAACAGTTCTAATATAGAACTTTTTCATGTAATGGAACAAGAAAAAATCTCAGAAACCTTGAATTCCAGCTCTAGAAGCCTACCCTCATGTTATACCGATTTGGAAGAAGTCATAGAGCTGAAAAAACAAATCAAGACAACAAATAAAGAATTAGACATAGCACACACTGAAATTGAAAACCTTAACATTAAAAATGCAGAACTTAAATCTTTACTACTGAAAAGTGAAAACAAAATCAAATATCTGATGTCTCTATGTACAGGCGCCATTAACAAACCCTTAATGGGACAGAGTTGCAACTCTACACCGTTTCGCAATAATAGAGATCACTTTACCCCAACCTATAAGAGGATTGCATCAGTTCAAAAACAATTACAACTAATTCAATCGCCATTGCGCGTACAACAGCCAACATCGGAACCATGTTCACCGATTGGTAGCAATTCACCATCAGAAAACCTAAGTAGCAGCACTCCCAACAGGAATGACACTATAATATCGTCCACTGAACTTCAGAATAATAATTCGCTTACGGAACAGATCATCATGAAAGATAATTTAGATGTCAAATTAAAAATAAGCGAAAATACTTCTCAAAATCAGAATATACCAAACAACCCCAACAAGAAGCATTTAATTATACTAGGAAACGAACACGTTGCCGGCCTGGCCACTAAATTGACTGATTCAAGAAAAGGAAAATGGAACAACAACTACATCCCTTACGGAAACATAAAGCCACTTGCCACCTCTTATGAAGTCCTCAAATATTGTGACCAAGTGAAGGACCACCTAACAAATAATGACACTATAGTACTTAGTATAGGAAATCATGACTCAAACCCACATAAAATATATAGCGATTTATGTATCGCTCTACACAGACTACAAAAAACCAACGTTATTGTCCTGCCAGTTATAAAAAATAAATATCTTAATGAGGACCTATTAAATACAAACCTCCAATTATTGTGTAGAAACTTTGACAACTGTAATTTTATTGCTAGGAAATCGATTCATAATGAGTATTATCATAGGAATAAGACAAACTTTATCGAAGAAGTATGTAACATCATTAACGTAGCCATTGATTATTCAGAGTATAAACTGCAATACCTGACATTCCAAAACTTAATCAAAAACAGAAACATGCTTAATTATTTTCAAGTTTCAGCACAACAAGAAAAACAAAGAGATATTATAAGACATTCTCTAAATAAAATAAATGATACAATTATTGGTGGAGACAGGGATAAGTTTTTTCGAGCCTCAACATAACTTTATTATATTTCACCAAAACATATCAGGTATTCTTAATAAACAGGATCAAGTTGAGGAAATTCTAAACAACTTTGCAAAACAGGAATTAAAAATCAATGTAATCTGCCTCACAGAAACGTTCATTCTATCAGGTCATGAAGCCAATCTTAAATTGCCCGGATTCCGACTGCAAGCAAGTTTTTCAAGAATAGATAAAAAAAGAACTGGTGTTTGTATTCTGCTGCGTGATAATATTCCCTGTACTAATCTTGACATCACTAAAAAATTTGCTGAATATAAAAGCTTTGAATGCTGCGGAGTGACGCTAGAGAGAGGTAAACTATGTATTATTTGCCTATATCGCACTCCTGACTCTAAGATTGAAATCTTTTTTGAAAAACTAGAGGCATTACTATCTCACGTAACTAAAAAGAATAAAAAGATAGTACTAGCAGGAGACATTAATATAGATACATTAAAATCAAACAAAAATACAAAAAAACTTAAAGATTTGATAGCTGGTTATAATTTGAAACTACATATAAAAACACCGACGCGAAAACTAACATGTATTGACCACATTATAAGCAATATCTCTCCCGCTATAGCTCGGACACATGAACTAGGTCTGTCTGACCACAATACCGGCCAAACCCTAGAATTTAACATTAATATTAAATATTTCAGACCGTATTGGTATGAAGAAAAACGTGACCTCTCTCAAATTAATGAAAAAAAGTTTATAGAGTCAATATCTTCCCTAACATTTTCGGATGTCCTTTCCGAAAACGATACTAATAAATGCTATCAAATACTTTATGACTATTTGAAATTATTTTTTGATCTTTGCTTTCCTAAAATTAAGATAAAAATAAAAGCAAACAATACTTTCAGATCTAAATGGCTAACCAAAAGTATTAAAAAATCGTGCATAACAAAAAGACGGCTGTATCTCAATTACCAATTTAATGCTGCAAATAAAAACATAAATAAAACTAAATACATTAATTATTCTAAGACACTCAGGCGCTGTATATTACAAAGCCAAAGAATTACCAACTTAAATTACATAAATAAAAGTAAAAATAAAGCTAAAGCCATATGGAAATTAATAAAAACAAAAAGTGACCTAATACCATCCGAAAATGAAATTAAAAAAATAAATTGTAATCTTACGACAATATCACAACCTTTTGACATTGCAACGACATTTAATAATCATTTTATAAACATGACAAATATTAACGTAAATCCCATACCTTACAAAGATAATTTACAAAGTTGTCACAGCAGTATTTTTCTCATGCCAACTACGCCAGACGAAATTCATAAAATTATTATTTCACTTAAAAACACTAACTCGGTAGGCTATGACGAACTACCTACAGAAATTCTCAAAAAAGTTGCGTCTCATATCTCGACTCCTCTTAGTCATCTAATCAACCTCTCTTTTCACCAAGGTGTATTTCCAAACATACTCAAAAAATCAATTATAAAACCCCTGCTCAAAAAAGGAGACCCCACAAACATTGATAATTACAGACCAGTCGCGTTGATTCCAGTAATGTCGAAAATATTTGAAAGGACAATGCATAAAAGACTTAACTGCTTCTTAACTAAATTTAATATAATAAAAAAGCAACAAAATGGATTCGTAAAGAATAGATCGACTACTTTAGCTAACTTTAACCTTATAAAGAATATATCTGAATGTATTGACTCCGGTACTCGCGTGGTCTCATTATTTTTCGATATGAGCAAGGCTTTTGACTTTGTCCATCATGGCAAACTCTTATCAAAACTTTATAGATATGGCGTAAGGGGGAACGCTAACAACTGGTTTGAAAGCTATCTTAAAAATAGACAACAATGCGTAGAGGTAACTAGAATCGATAAATCAATGACAAAAATAAAATACAGATCTGAATTTAGACATAACGGATTTGGGGTACCCCAAGGAAGTATCCTTGGACCCACACTTTTCTTACTCTATATCAATGACCTACCCGACACGACAAAACATAAAAGCATACTGTTTGCTGATGATACAACGGTGACAATTGAATGTAATGATATAACTAAATTCGAAAATGACATACAAAACGGAATATCTGACGTAACAACATGGTTAACTAATAATAATCTAAAAGTAAACTTGACAAAAACTAAACTAATGCAATTTCAATCAACTCGACGTATTCCATTAAAACTTGACATTAAATTTAATAATTCAAAAATTGAAGAAGTCTCCTATTTCAAATTTCTTGGTGTATACTTAGATAATAATATCAACTGGAAGATTCACATAGATAAAGTATGTGCAAAACTTTGTAGATACGCTTACGTCCTAAAAAGACTTCGCGAGATAGCTTCAAGAGAAGCAGCACTCAGCGCTTACCACGGTTACGTAGGCTCTGCTCTACAATACGGATTAATTATATGGGGTAACAGTGTAGAATTCGATAGAGCGTTTAGAGCTCAAAAAAAATGCATCCGTGCTATGTGTGGTGCACATTACTTAGACCCCTGCAAGCCCATATTTAAGAAAAATAACATATTGCCTCTCCCGTGTCTCTACATTAAGCAAGCAGCTGAACTAGTTCACCAGCATCCAGAACTTTTTATAAAAAATAGTGACTTACGTCCCAGGAGACTAAGGGATGCTACTAACAGCAGATTACATACCCCAAAATATAATTTAGAAATGACAAAAAAACAGGCATACTATATGACAATTAAAATATATAATCACTTACCAGACGACCTAAAAACCTTATCAGGAAACCTTTTCAATGTAAAACTAAGGAAATGGCTGATTAACAAATGTTATTATTCAATTGACCAATATTTTAACTATAGGGACATCGAACTATGATTATAAGAAAATAAATAAATTTTAAATATTATTAAGTATTAACATTTGCATGCCTATTAGGTAGAATATATCTGGACTAACCATTAGTACTATAAGATCTGATTGTAACTTATATTCTGGCAAATAAACGAATCTTATCTTATCTTATCTTAAATATAATAAAAAAAATGATCATGTCTGCATCCCAGGGAGCAGTAGACATTTCTTTCAGATCTTTATGCAATTTTTAGATCCTTTCGAAGATGTCTGAGGGGTATAGTCAGAGGTACTTATGTCCAAACACATTATTAAAAAAATTGGTATATTATATAAATTAAAGTCTTTAAAAATGTCTACAGAAGTATTTAGAGTTGCATTGATAATAATAATATTAGAAAGTGTCTATCTCTATAGTGAATAAAATATAGTAAGTAGTAGAAAACTTTCTATACATGACAGGCTGCAAATACCTACATCGCGATACTGATTTCATCGTTGAAGCTTTACGAGGTATATAATAATTATGAAATATAAAAAATGGTATATGATTAAAAGAGATATATTTCACAATAAAATGACAAAACGATCTTAAAGAATTTGTCTACCACACCTTGGGAATACAGTCATGACATGATCATATTTACACACACAATTTAACGATTTTTTAACGAACTTGTATTTTAAGTTGAAAAAAAATTAAGGCAAAATTTAACGTAATGAAATATTATGTATAGAAGAATAGAATAGAATAGAATATTACTTAATTGTACACCTTATAAGAAACAAAGCAACTTAGATACTTACACAAAAAAAAGTGTAACAATTGGCGACCTTATCGCTGAAAGCGATCTCTTCCAGGTAACCCTTGGATGGACAGGATAAAGTTAACTGGTGAAGACAGTGGCATACATAAAATATTAAAGCAAGAGAAAATAATTAAATAAACTTAAACTACTACTAAGTGTTTTTCTATCTATAATAGTATGTAATTAAAAAAATTATATAAGTAGTATATCAGTCATCCGGGCTCAAATCATCGAATTATCATCAAGTACAGTATCCTTGGCCAGTAAATTTAGGTTAATATCCAAATAACCGGACACTGAACCCGAACAAAACACGTGTCATAACCGTGAAGGCAAAATTAACGCAAACTTTATCACACTTTTGTTGTGGTTTCAAAGTTCAAACACTATCGCCTCTCAAAATGAGACATACATCTGTTTTGTATTGTACCATCCCAGAAAAAAATTACGCGTGAATACGTACCTACCTCATCTCATCCATAGGACGTTCACTTTTCCTTTATGTTTTTGATTAGGTAGTTTACTTTCTATTAAGTTCTGTTTTCCTAGTTCTTTTTGATATAAAGGATGAACAAACAACAAAAAACTAATAATTTTTCAATTTTGACGTTGGCAGTATTATTTTCCCTCATTAAATAAATAGAATAGAACTCCAGTAGTTTCTTCTTCTTCTTCTTTATTTTGGCTTCGCCGGCTTTTTCCACTCAGTAGAAAGCGGCGTGCATCCACCGCGTGTATCAGCGACTTTGACCAACGTTGGTGGACGTCATTCTCTATAATAAGCACTATAACACCGCGATCTCCATTCGAAAACTTTTCGGCTCCAACAGCCATCTGTTCTGCGAGCTATGTGGCTTGACCATTGGCAACGAGATAATCCACTTTGCTTTGTCGGTGACTCTCGTTCTTCTACGTATCTCCTCATTTCGGGTTCGATCCCGTAGAGAAAACCCGAGCATAGCATTTATACGTGGTTAATTGATTCAGGCGTGACTTTGCGGAAGTTCATCTTTAGATATTCATTTTCAAAATCGAATTATACCTACGTATAATTCGGTGGTGTTCCGTAAATAAGTGGCTCCGATTGTCATAACAACTGAACTGCTTTAGTGGGTACGTTAATTTGTCTCCCTCCACTGATAAGCATAACGATTTCATAGCATAGAACATTCTAAGCGATCACAAGTTGGATAGATGACCGCAAATGCTTCGGAAAACGTTCGCAAGCAAGCAACGGCACGAGCGCTTCAGTGTACTCGCGATATAAGATCTTGAGATGGTCAGTGTGCTGCAATTATTGCTCATATTTTTATATGAAGTAGTTTATTGCTAACAATTACCAAGGTCGCTACAAGGCTTCGGTTTAGAAACTGTTTTCGTAATATCGTAGTGTAATGGATCAATCTGTACAGATAATAAGAAACTCAGCGTAGTTACTACAACTTACACTCACCAGAGTTAGTTAATACCTCATAGCCTCATACCTCATACATCAAAACTTAGGGCTTTACATCTTTACAAGATGATTTTTATACAGTGTCTGGGGGCAATTTTTGTCTACACTTAACAGGACACTATATTATAGTTTAAAATTACTAAATTCATTAGCAACGTCGAAGTTAAGCAACGTTCTGAGCGGTCACTACTTGGATGGGTGACCGCAAGTGGCATTTTCATCTGAGCGCTTCCGTGCTTCGGAGGGCACGTTAAATTGTCGGTCCCTGCATTTAAAGTTGTTAAGCCATGACGGAGGCCTTTAGGCGGCCTAAAAACTCCGTCACCAGAGTTGGCCACTTGCTCATACGAACGAACGAACGACTAAATTCATTTATTGATTTTTATTTACATTATTCAATATTGTCTTCAAGCAGGTAACGTTGTTATCACAATAATATTTATTTCCTATTTACTGAAAAATCACAAGATTGCTCTCAGTAACAAAAGTTGATCATTAGTAACAAAGCTAACCAACAAAAAAAAAATTAAATTGAAATAGATATAGGTCTTAAATATACCGTATTCCTCTAGCAACATGCTAATGAAATACCTAGATGAACTCAATTAACAATGCAAGATTCTAGAACATTTTTTTGCAAGCTCAGCTATTAAGCTTTAACAGCTATATTAGCTGTTGAACATAAAAAACGAAACAGGAAAAACATAAATAGTATCCACATTAATATAGATTTCTCACTAAGATCTAAATTAAATGCGAATGCGCTAAATTAAGATACAATTCGTTTGAATTGCAGTTTGCAGTCGATCGCGGAATTGTACCATTATCCTAATTGTTAATGATCAATTGAAAATACCTACACACAAATCTGATTCCGTTTGTATCGCGTTTCATTTGCGTTTGTACGTTTGTCCAGTTTTAATATTCTAGCTAAGGTTTTTCAAACTCAGGTAATTTTTTAAAATTACGACTTTCGCTCTCAGTCGTTTTGGTGACGGAGGATTTACTTTACTTTTTACACCTCTTTTTCATAAGGTAAGGACGGTTTTCCACTTGCATTTTTTAAGTCATATTTACAGATATAGAAGCACGTCCAAAGTCGAAGTCGTATAATCAGATTGCAAGCACAATAGCTGTAAAAACACACAAGCCCGCATGCAATTCTAGTTCTTCGCTGCTCGAGCACTCGCCTTGACCGAGGCGAAGGTCAACGAACCCAGTGACTATGCTAGATCTAGGCATCCCTACATCGTATGCACTGCATTGCGCTTTCTCATTTGGATGAAGTCCAAGTCACAAGGTTCATGCACCTCATATTCTAGGCGGCTGTCGTTTTCCGGAGCAGAGCATCGGAAAATTATAATTGCACGTATACACCTACGTTTAAAATACTTAGGTACGTACCTATTGTACCTATTAGCATTCATTGAGTAATTACATTGGTCTTTATTGGTTATTGTATGTATGACAGACAGACGTATTGTCGAAACGAGTTCAGACTGAATTCAATAGATTTTTTTTCCCGGGAAATAGGTATTACGATATTGAAATTACCAATGTCTTATTAATAGGTATTCTTTTATTTATCTGTGTCAATAGCCAATTCGGTACAGCCTTTCTCAAGTTATGCGCTTACCAACAAATACTATTTTTATTCATAAAACATAGTTGCATTTAGCAATGTGTACAAGATAATTCGGTACAAGTAACAATATTTAAAAAAAAAAATTAACAATATTAACAATAATTTTCTTAATTTTGACCGTGTGACTATTTTAACAATTTACCTACGTCATATTTCTGCAATTTTTCACAAGGCCATATTAGTGTATCTTGTTTGTAAAATAAAAATAACGAGTACATTCTATGGAATTAGTATAAATTTATTAAATAATTCTAATATTTATTAAGAAGGGAGAAACTTGCTTTATCCTAATCAACGTTACCGAGGAGTTCAAGTTTATTCTGAGTCTTCCCTACTCAAAAACAGGCCTCAAAAATGTAATACTTAAATTAGTAAATCAAAACGTAGTATGTAGAAGAGAAAATGTCTGTGTGTTTATCAGAGCGTCTTTTATACCGTGCCTTGACCTATATACGTAACTAACTCAAGTTGAGTTAGGGTAAGTGAAATTAATAACAATGTTAAATGTTAGGTATTCAATTAAATAAATAAAAAACGAATGAAAAATTTAAATATTTTATAAGAATCGATATTTAAATTCCATTATTATTTATGAAACAAAAATAATATGTAGGTAATGTACCTATTTACATTTAGTAAAGAAATATGAAGTATAGTATATTTGACTTACGAATGAGTCATTCGTAAGTCAAATATACTATACTGACCATTCATGACATTCGGAATGACCTATGGTTATTTACATTATAGGTCAGTAAGATATCTTAGTTAATTATCTAGTATTTATCGCTATACTACTTAAATTTTGTTTTTACAAAAAAAAATAACATTTCAATGTTGTTATGGTGGTATATTATACAGTCATTCGTTAGTTAAATATTGAAACCGAGCAGTAGTAGTGACTATTTATTATAGGTATCTATGACCGACAGTTATCAGTAAGGCCTACAGACGAAGTCCGATCGTAATGATTCATAATTAGGTCAGTTTCATATCTACAGTTTATTGCATAATAGGATGTGCAATATTGTGTAGTGGACCTAAATCTACAGGGTGGCACATTTAGATCGTTCGGTATGGGAAAGTCTGAAACTGGGGGCAATTCGGAGTGTCGCAAAAGCTAAACTAAACTAACTAAAATTATTGCCATCCTTTTTATTTCCATCGCTATGAAAGGGACGGCAACAATTTTAGTTAGCTTAGTTTAGCTTTTGCGACACTCAGAATTGCCACTACTATCACACTAATACTAAAAAGGTGAAAGTTTGTGAGTGTGTTTGTTACTCTTTCAAACAGCTGGACGGAATTGAATGAAAGGATTGCTTAAACTCTGGATTAAAAAATAGTCTACTTTTGATCCCGGTATTCCCACGGGAACTTAAACTATTCACCGCAGCTAGTAAGACATGAAGATCTCTTCATAAGTAACAATGTCATCGATTTTAGTAACAAGAAAAAATGCATTCATTAAAAAAAATTTTACTCAGCTCGGGATTCGAACCTGGACGTTTTGAAAAATAAAACTAACACAATTTGTATTTAGATATCGATTGTGTAGGTCTTAAGCATTAATGTTACTATGAAACATGATGTAGGTATGATAAAAAATAAGTTGTTTAGTATAAAAAATATTAATTAATTAATTAGGGTTCCACAATGATTTGCAACACCACAATTATGTTATTTTTTTTTACTTATTATTTTTATAAATTAATTATTAATATAATTTTTAATGATTGCCTGGAAAAAAATCATAATGTTTATTTTGAAATTGTTTTCTTTATAGTTTTTGTAATCAATGAGAAACTTTATTAATTATATCTATTAAGCCCGTCACACACGTAGCTATAATATAAATTATAGCAAGGCATATTACAATATATTTTCTATACAAATATTCAAGTGACCGCACACGCAGCTATAATATATATTTTACTAGCTGTGCCCCGCGGTGTTACCCGCGGTGAATAAGTTAATAGATTTTTTTAATGGCTTTTAAAAAGGAGGAGGTTCTAAATACGTCGACTGGGTGAATAGATTTTGATGATTTTTTTTGATCTGATGAGGATCGTCAGAGATATGAATAAAAATGCACCTTGAGAGTGCAGAAAATTACTATTTTCTTACGTAATTGAATTTTTTTTCATAAAATTTTTAATTTTGCTCCTTGGTTAAGAGTAAGACCAATGCGTCATTGTGTCACTTGATTTTGGTGCTCATAGAACAGGATGACTGCTGGTCGGTTACTATTCTATGGTCTAACAGAAAGAAAAAGAAAGAAAATATTTTATTTAACACACACAAAACATAATTGGTACAACAAGAAGATACAAGGACGGGAGTGGACTAACATCAGAATATAACACAAACACATCATACAGTACCTAAGTAGGTAGGTACCTACAAAATAAAATAAATAATAAACAAACATAGGTAGGTACACTAATTAGGTAGGAAGGTAGGTACCTAGGCACTCAGCGAGACACAATTTTTCATGAGTAATTAGCCCCTCCCATGGACTACTGTGTGGCTAAAAACAGTTAACACAGTTTATTTTGCTCGCAAAATATTCAAGAAGCTACCATGCGAGCGAAGCGAGCTTCGTCCCATGCGAGCGAAGCGAGCTTCGACCCAAGCGAGCGCAGCGAGCCGAAATTTTTAAGACAAATTCGTTATGTGACACTTGATGTAGCTTATAGTGCTTACAGAAAAGGCTGACTGTTGGTCGGTCCCTATTCTATTGTCTGACATAGATCAATTTGCCAGCAAATATTCAAGAAGCTACCGTGCAAGCGAAGCGAGCTCAGTGAGCGTCTTAAGCTCGCGAAGCAAGCCGAAATTTTTAAAAACAAATACTCCTGACGTGACACTTGACTTTGCTTATAGTGCTCATAGAAAAGGCTGACTGTTGGTTAGTCCCTATTCTATGGTCTGACATAGATCAATTTGCGAGCAAAATATTCAAGAAACTACCGTGCGAGCGAAGCGAGCTTCGAACTAAGCGAGCGTAGCAAGCTTCAAACTAAGCGAGCGTTGCGAGCGTTTTAAACTCGAGCCGAAATTTTTACGTCGTGTAACACTTGATTTTGCTTATAGTGCTCATAGAAAAGGCTGACTGCTGGTCTGTTCTTAGTCTATGGCCTGACATAGTTCAATTTGCTAGCAAAATATTCAAGAAGCTATCGTGCGAGCGTAGCGAGCTTCGAACTAAGCAAGCGCATCGAGTTTCTTAGACTCGAAATTTTTAAGATAAATTCGTCATGACTGACACTTATGTTTGCTCATGGTGCTCAAAGAAAAGGCGCTGGTCGGTTCCTATTCTAAGGTCGGACACAGTTCAATTTGCTTGCAAAAGATTGAAAAAGCTACATGCGAGCAAAGCGAGCGCAGCGAGGCTTTTAGATTCGAAGCGAGCCGAAACTGTGAGAAATGTAATAAAATAGCGATGATGAGGTGCTGTACCGAATTTTAATTGAAGACACAAATATTAACTTTGTCCTAATGGTTTATGTTGAGTCAAATATCTTTTTATCGGGGATTTATCTGCGTAGGTACATAAGTCCCAATTCCTTGAGATTATCGGGACAAAAAAACAATAAGTACTTATTTGAAATTCGTTAAGTCGTTTGTGTTTGAAGAAGCATTAATTAGGTATTTTGATAATCTCACGGGCACAATACGCTTTTAAGGGATTTAAAGTAGCTTATGATATGTTTTTATCCAGGATATCAACTGACCTGGTACCAAATTTCATTCAAATCCGTCCAGCCGTTTGAGCGTGAAGGAGTTATAACATTGCCTGTGCTGCCATCTATTAACATTATTTTGAGTAACAGTTACGGCCAAACTATTTTGATGAATAATTTGGTTTATAATCCCACGGAACCATTCCTTTTTTCAGCAATTTAAGGTAGCCTATTTGTTAATCCAGGGAATAAACAATCTTGCTACCAAATTTAATTCAAATTCATCCATCCGTTTGAGCGTGAAGGAATAATAACTTTACCTGTGCTGCCATCTATTGCAATTATTTTGTTAGTTTTCACGGCCAAACTATTTTGTATTTGTTTAATAATCCCACGGAATCAATGCACTTTTCAGGAATTTTAAGTAGCGTATATTTTAATCCAGGGAATAAACAATCCTGCTACCAAATTTAATTCAAATTCATCTAGCCGTTTGAGCGTGAAGGAATAATAATTTTGCCTGTTCTGCCATCTATTGAAATTATTTTGTTACTTTTTCACGGCCAAACTATTTTGTGTACCTTTACTATTTTAATGAATTAGATTAATAATCCCACGGAATCAATGCACTTTTCAGGAATTTTAAGTAGCGTATATTTTAATCCAGCAATCCTGCTACCAAATTTCATTCAAATCCGTCCAGCCGTTCGAGCGTGAAGGAGTTATATTTTTGCCTGTGCTGCCATCTATGAAGTTATTTTGTCTGACAGCTGCCTTTTGCACGGCCAAACTACCGAAACTATTTTAATAAACATTTTGTTTTATAATCCCACGGGAACACTGCACTTTTCAGGAATTTCAAGTAGCCTATTAGTTATTCTAGGGTATAAGCAATCCTGATACAAAATTTCATTCAAATCCGTTCAGCCGTTTGAGCGTGAAGGAGTAACAAACACACTTACACACTTACACACTTACACACACACAAACTTTCACCTTTATAATATTAGTGGGTTAGCCTATTAGTTATTCTAGGGTATAAGCAATCCTGATACAAAATTTCATTCAAATCCGTTCAGCCGTTTGAGCGTGAAAGAGTAACAAACACACTTACACACTTACACACTTACACACTTACACACACACAAACTTTCACCTTTATAATATTAGTGGGATTCCATAGTTTTCCAAAGTAGACAAGTGACGTCATCAATGTATGGAATGGTCTGTCGAGTGAATAAAGCTAGCCCGATGCTGTTAACTTTAATTAATAGATGGCCTATTTACGAAGTGCATTGGGAAACATCACATTGTGATGTTAGTTTTAATATAAGAGTCAATAACGCAGTAAAGATGTGTATCATTTATTTAAGTGGTTCACATTATTCAATTGCAATAAGCAATGTGTGGCTTCTGCACACTCCTACAGGAAAAATCTGGATTTATGTTATTAAAAAAAAAGAAAATGATCGTGGTTGTATTTCCGATGTGCAGTCGACATACTCCTTCAGATCTTTTTAACATTTTAGATCATTTGAAGATGTCTAAAGGGGTAGTTAGAAGTATATAAAAAAAAACTCCTTTTATGTAGGTCCTCCTAATTCATGATCATTAGGTACATTATGTGTATTTAGTTCAAATTTCTTAACTAACGTTTGTTGTTTAAAAAAACAATATAGGTAGGTACAATCTTGCCGAAACTGAATATATTGAGCAAATCTTTAAATGTCACGATATAGTCGAATATAATAAGCCGAAATTGTCCATTGTTTTTTAAATGAACACATAAAAAAGTGGGGGTTCTGAATAAGCAGTAAAAAAGCTAATGATAATTTAATTTTAATCATCTCAAACCCGCTCATGCAAACATCATCAAAAAGCATTATAACAACCGCTTTTTGGGTCCAAAACGGCATAATTTTCCGTACACCGGTTTTGGACCCAATATTAATATGAGACGATTCGGAGTAAAGGACCTTGATGCATTTCTTCGACACAAAATCAAATTTTGATGATATAATACTGTGATCAATCTGTGGTTGCTGTTTTAAAATGACTAATGCAACTTGTTTGTGCCAGATGACAATCAGGAAAATAAGAAAAAATATAGTCCCCAAAATGAAACATGTTGGCAAATTTTAATGTATTTTTTTCGAGCTGGCAAAAAATTGAAGATAAACATACAAAGTTTTGTTATTATGATGTACATAATTGTACTTATGTATTTAGTTCAAAACAACACGAGTCACGGGTCTAACTAAACTAATAGTGTAGAACGAGTATAAAATATCGCCATATCGATCGCCATAAATATTATAATATTTATCTGTCTATAATATTCCCTTGCCATATTTTTTGGTCAATGTTCGTTTTCTAGTTCGACAAGTTTTTAGCTACACGATATAAAGGTATTATTCTAGAAATGTGATGCTGATCCATGACGAATTCTCACAGATTTTAAGCTCGGTACCTACTTTTTCAGATTTTCAATTAACCTTTAGCGTTTATAGATTTAAATCACCTACGTTGTAAAAGAGCAGAGTATTTTATAAAATACCTGATAAAATCAAGCTTCAGTGCACATGCGCAGTTATGTATAAGTACATAATAAGCTATCCTGGTACCAAACTTCATAGTCGTTTGTGCGTGAAGGAGTAACAAACATTCACACTCACACACACAAACTTTCAGCTTTATAATATCAGTAGTAGTAACTTTGTACATTGGAGCTTTCGGTAAAGTAAAGAAATGTCTAATCTCTAGTCTCAATAACCTATCTATCTATGATTTTGCTTACTAAGGATAGGTACATATTTGTCATTTTTCGAATGGAAGTAGGTATGTAATGTCAAATATCTTATCCACAGTGAGTAAAACCACATATAGATAGGTTATTGAGATTGGCTGTTACTCCGTTATATCTATCGTAACCGTGGCAATCAATAAAATCATGTTAACATTGTTCCACTCTTCTGAACTTACCTACAAAGTGAACTAAACTGTATAATATGAAAGTTTGTGTGGATTTTTTGTGTTTTAATAATGTTAGGCGGATTTTTCTCTAAGATTTCTTTTTTTAGGCAGTTGGTAGCCTGGAAATAGCACATCTATTATGTCGAGATAATGCTATTGAAAAAGTTTGAACTTTAATCCGTTATGTACATGTTATTTTCTTACCTAACTTCGATTTATAATACATTAAAGGCCGGATCTACTTTGTGTATTTTTTACAGCAACAGGTATTCAATTAACTTAAGTAGTAATAAAAAAGCAGAATCTCATTTTTAAATAAAGTGTGAAAATAAACAGGCTCATGAGATTATCTTCGTTAAAAGATCTTAAATATTCAAGCCTACAATATATTTTTTGTGGTGAGTAACAAAAGACTGGTTGGCTATATTATTTCAGCAGTCTATGTAACCTTTTTCAAAATAAATCCTAATCAGTATCCATGTTATGTAGCATATTTTCATAGGTAGAGTCGGTATAAGAGCTTATATCACCTTTTTCGAGCGCGTTTTTTTTACAAACGTAAATGGAACGCGTTTGTATCGACACAAAATGCGAGTGATACGCCAGGCGAACAAATGGTGGGTTTTTTTTTTTGGGACGGACTTAAATGTTAGCTGGTCAGTTGGACCTTTGTAACTTTACCAACTGTGGCGAGAGCAGAAGGCTCTACGCCGGAAAAATATGAATTTTGGTGGCAAGCAAGGGCACCACTTAGGTACGGACATCGGCTTGGGCTGTTGCCATGGGTAGAGGACTGATGACTAGATCATCGCGAGCGTTTGCGGCGGTGATTTTTAACTTGAGCAATTCCAAAACTTTGGTCACTTGATGAAAATACTGAGCAAAGTGGACTAATATTTGGAACTGCCTTTGGCTAGATTACCTACGCTCGTTAGTAAAATCGATTTGGGAACTTCGTAGTCATCTATTCGCGTTATAAAAATAGCGACCGACTTAGTGACTTCAGGCAGAGCTCTGAATAATTTGAATGTTGACTGTAGCTCGGCTTAAGAGCGATCGCTTGTATCTACGCAGGTTCGAATCCTGCCGGAGACTTTAACTTTTAGTAAGATTTTTCATTTATAATGAAATGTACCTAAGTACTTATAAACATTAGCATTCAATTCCATTGAAGCAATCGTAAGTAGCTAGAACTAATATTGCCAACATAGCCACCGAAAAGGCAAAGCAAATATTTCGACGGAACATTCCAAGACACGGCTCACCTACTTGCGGACAACCGTTTTGACAATATTGCGGTAACTATTGGGCATAACACAGTTCGACAATAGACCTAGTAGGTATTTAGTACAAATCGGAGACGTTTACAAGGCTAGGTAAAAACTGTTTTTTTATCCGATGCGATGTTTCACCAGAAGAAACGTTTGCTTAAACTTAGCTGAATGCACTTGTTCACTTCATTCATAAAGTAATTAGGTACTTACATTACTTATCGCCGACATGAGCTGATTCATGATTATGGTGTTAATTGAAGAGAAAGGCTGGTGGTAGCTTACCTACTCTTGACATTCGAATCATTAATACTTAAATTATCTGATTGTTTTATCAAAGAGGATTTTGGGATTTTGAGAGTCAAAATCCTCTTGATCTGTACTTTTAGTTCTAAAGGGGATAAAATCCAAAGATTTTGACAGTATATAAATCTAATCATAATAAATCATCCCAATCATCTCTACCTACATACATTTATATTTTTTATTTAAATACATTATTAGGTCTTTACAAATACAAAACGGTATAAAAACAATTTCATAAGTACTGACCTATTTTATCTCTGTAATCGCCTACTCCTTATTTTTTCGCTGTTGCCGTGACAAATAATGCACATTCAATTGTCTTATCACACTGTGGATAATATATACTGCAATGTAAAACTTTATCATGTTAAGAATCATAGTAACGAGACTACTCAAGATACATAAAACATGCACAGAAAAAGTACGCATGGCACAGAAATAGTTATAAGTAAATTAGTAGGTCTGAATATTTACATACTTTACGATAA
Organism: Xanthorhoe designata; assembly: GCA_963582015.1. NCBI lineage: Eukaryota > Metazoa > Arthropoda > Insecta > Lepidoptera > Geometridae > Xanthorhoe > Xanthorhoe designata. Next base: position 4,426,320 of record OY757045.1, read on the forward strand.
AGTTCGACAATGACACAAATTTAACAAATACACTACCTACATTATACCTAAATGGAATGCGGCCAAGTTTTGTGTTATTGGTTCTAATTATAATGTGCCTGTATTAACTTCATTTGTAGTCTTTGTATCACATACCTACTATATACTACGGTCGTAGGTGTTTTCAGTTAATTTGGTTATTGTCTGGGTGTCTTGTAGTCGTTTTATAAGACACAAACGAAATGAGCTATTAGGTAAGTACTAACGATCGATATTATAAGTGGACGAATAGCAGGTTGCTATGGCAATTGTAAAACACAATATTTTGATTCACGGCTTTTATTCGTCATAGCCTTTCTAATCTTTTTGTGGTAAGTAGGTACAACATATTACTTACTTATAAGTAAGTAATAATTGTTGTAGTATCACGAGAAATAGGGTAACCTGCAGATTTTGGATATTGATAGGTCAAAAACCTTAACTTATTGGGTACTTACTTCCAGTTGACCTAGATTTGTAATACCTAAGTATATTTCTGTTCTTGTACTTACCTATTATAAAACTTTTATGTGAGTACGGAACCCCCTGGGTGCGAGTCTAACTGGCGAGTGTTTTTTTTTATCTAAATTACCCAATCAAGCAAATTTGTTTTTGACCATTAGATTAGTTTATAAGTAAATAGCGCAGGGTGCCATATTACCTAATTTTATTCATCGTTTCGAAAGCTGTATTTTTGCTCTATTTTCTGAAAAAAATGTCTTCATCAAGTAGGTACTTACCTAATTGTCGACACCAGATAACAACCTCACAAATCGGTAAGAGTATTCAATGTCACTGTATTAATTCAAACAGCTACAAGTAAGTACTAAAAGCTAGTATGAATGAACTTAACCTCTTACTAAAAGCTAGTATGAATGAACTTAACCAAACCAGTCGAGTAGTAAAATGGTGTAGAAATTATCCGTGAGTTACGCCAGTGGCCGTGCACCGTGCCAGTGTCATGAGAGTTCAAAGACTTTCCATTCTCGGACTTTCCTTTTGGCTGGCAAAAGTTCTAGGATTTTCATACTAATGTAACCTAAACACACGGTAAAATTCTAAATTGCCAATGATACTAGTAGCGCTAAAGATAAAATGATTTGATAATTAGTAATATTTGACACGGGATTTTATCGCGTTACTTACCCTGGGGAGCCCCCCTATTAGTGGGGGCTCTAACAAAAATTATAGGTAATAGCATAGAAAATTATATTACATAATAAATAACGGACGGACATGGCGAACTTATGAGGGTTCCTTGTTGACTTTGGAACCCTAAAAAGTACTTCGATACTACTTACATTTTTTTGCGTGGTCATTGGTTTTTTGCATGAAATGGTTGTATTTTTTTTCTTGCGATCCACATAGAGAAAAAAATATTTCTGATGGTAAGTCCAAACAAAACCAAACCTGCGTATGAATAATATTTGAATAAACATCCACTTAATTCATTAAAAACTGTAGAGATAAGTAAGTACTAAACTTATTCGTGCTCAAAAATAATATTCTGGTTTTCAAGTAAGTAGATAATTATGTTAATATGTATGTAGAACATAGGCGAATATTATCTTGTTGGAGTAGTTTAAAGAACGTCTTTTTCGTTAATTACAAAAACAAAAAAAAACAGTGTAGTAGGTGTAATCATGGCTTATACAATAAATTGATTTATTCTAATAAGATAGGTATAGTTATCATATATAAGGAAAGAGTTCTAAATTTACATTTATTTGACTCACAGAACAGAAATTGACTCGTAATAAGTATTTGCATCCAAAATGACAATGTGACTCGCGTAATAAAATTGAGATTTCGGTAAATCAAAAATAAACATCCAAAGATCAGTGACCTGTATGGATTAAGAATTATATCTACTCTTGTAGGTAAATATTTTCTAATGACAATTTTTTCTAAGGCAATATACTCTAGATTTAAGTACTTAACTATTATAATTATATTATTAGTGGCAATTCTGAGTGTCGCAAAAGCTAAACTAAGCTAACTAAAATTGTTGCCGTCCCTTTCATAGCGATGGGAATTAGAAGGATGGGAATAATTTTCATTTCATTGTCTACCGATCCCTGGGAATATATCGTGATCATAATTTCATTAGGCTGGTACATTTTTCAAAGGTACCTAATTATATATTTATCTGAACCTTTCGATACTAACTTGCCTCAAGTGATTTGCAAATAATTTATCATTGATAAAGCACGTTATTAATTACTAATATGTGAAATCGTTCATGAATTATAACGCAATCTATTTATTTGACAAACGATTTCGCTACCTTGCAACCAGCAAGAAGTGGCAATGGTATTGATCAAAGCACCGATAACAATTGAGGAATGGCGGCAACGGACCACGACAAAGTGAAGTTATAGGTTTGGCGACCTCGTAGCGCAGTGGGTGAAAGCATGCCTAAGACGCAGGAGGTTGCGGGTTCGATCCCCGCAACTAATCCCCGTAATACTACGAGTATTATTTATACCTTACCGTTAGTAATAATGCATGCCAATTAAAATATTTATTGTTTTGCAATCGAAAAAAATGTTAAACATTGTAAGATATAAGAAGAAGAGAATAATATTACGTATTGTTTGTGATGAAATTACAAACAAAATAATAAGAATAAATAATATCGATACAAGGCAGTGCAACTTCATAAATTTTTAAAAATCAATTCGAAAGATAAATACTGATAATGTACATAATACCTACGTCTACGACGTAAAGTATGTAAGTACCTACCTATCTACCTATTAGTACCTACCTAAATGATTGATTATTGAAAATTTTAAAACTACTGCATACCACATTTTATTCCAAAAGTTGGTTTATCTCCTTTTTCCGCAAATTACTTTATTTTTCAAAACCATGACCTAAGCTTTATCTAAATGTGTTATCAACATGCGTTTCGACGGCATTGGTTTATTTTTAATCGAATGCATATAAAATACTTAGGTATTTGGTTTTCCTTCATTTTTGTACTGAATTGTCAACTCTGTTATAAAATATTAAAATTAATTTTGTAGGATATCTTAATTAAGTAATTTTGAATTACCTTTAAGTAATTCAAAAAGCAAGCTTAACTTTAAATATTATATCATAAAGGTACTAACAAAATTACGTTTGCGTAGGTATTATTCTATGTAAGTACCTACTTATAAAAAAGTAGGACTAGGAACTCGTAAGTGATCTAAGTATTTAAGGATTTGAATTTCACTTCCTATTTCCATAATTTTTTCTAAACTTTTAGCATTAAAATTTACCAAAATCCAAAACACTTACCTTTAGTCACGATCTAATTTTACAAACAACTGCACAAACGCCACAAGCCGCCAAAAAAAATGCACGAATAACCACTTGAATTTAGAACGCAATTAAAACGTAAAACAATGACATTCAAATTTGAATTTTCATTAGCGCGTCCGCGTTTTCAGGGTATTGTTTTCATTTCAGTCAATCGGCGCCTTGAGCGGTTGGCGCTCAACAGTGAACTGCCGCACTGCCAGCTGTTCCAACGATCCGATGCCGCGCAGTCGGGATCGTGCCAACACCCTGGCGCGAACGTCAGCTGTCACACTTTAGAATTCCGCATCGAAAGGCAAAACTGGTCTCCTTTTGAACTCGAACATCAGGTTATAGTCCCTATATCTGATCGATGTGACGTTGTTTGTATGTTCCCTTGATGGTGTATTGTAATCGTGTTTTGAAAATTAGTAATCCAGGAAGATATCTGGTTTATATTTCCGTAGTTATACCTAAATGTTTGAGTTTTTTAATGATGTTACATTTATTTCACAAAATCAGGATCGGTTGCATGAATTATTAGAAAACAGAAGTCGAATTCGTCCAGTCCAGTAAAAATAACTTCCTACATCACAGATCCTTTTATTGCAATTCTATCATAAGGGCTTATTTAATAAGAGTTAGGTAAAATGTTATTGTAGTAGGCTTATCATCACATCACACACACCAAAGTACCTACCTACCTACCTAATTTAGGCCACGGATTTAAATCCGTCTGATATTGAAATTATTATTTATTTAGTGATATACCTACGTAACGTATGACATACGCAATTGATTTAGCTTCCATAGAAACCATTCAGTATTTATTATCAATTTCATCGCAGGACTACCTATACATATTAATACTATACTTACATGTATAGGTAAGTAAATAATAAATACATATAATATAAGTAAATATAGTATTAATAATAAATATCATCAAATAAAATTATCTTAGATGTAAGTAGGTACTTACCATACCTACTCAGTAAGACAAAAAAATAATGTTTTTATTATTTTACGTCTCTTGTCCACATAAGAAGATCCACATACTTACCCAATTTATAAATCATAGTAGCTATAATAAGTAAGTACTTATTGAAAAAAAATTATGTTTATTATACGGAACCATCCTCCTAAAAGTAACCATTGGTAGCATCGATTTTTAGGAATGCCGAGGGCCGCATGCGCTATTCGTTTAATCTTACAAAAAACAAACAAAGCAACCGGTGATACAAAAGCTCTTCAAAATAGTGAGGAATCCTTGTAGAATCAAAGAGAGACGAAAACTCGAGCGATCAGAAATGTCAAATAACAGGAAAAGCGATGATAGATTATGAGATGCGATGATATTAAGTATATGATAGATAAATAGAAAGCGGTTGTAGCTAGCTACGGCCTCAAAGACCCTCTACATATACGCTGCTATCGTAGGTATTATTTTTGCGCCACCTATACCTAAACCTACTTAGTTCTAGATAAGAAGAGACGTCTGACCGCATATCCTAATACCACAGTAGATAAATAGTACTTTGAGTTTGAACACAAAATATAACCGAAACAGGAGCACAACTTTAATTTATTGACAACAAGCCTACTAACCTGGATAAATTATTGCAGTTCTCAAACTAAGTATTATATCTAAAATCAATGCTAAGTACAGCCAAATACGTTCAGTAGTTTTTGTGTAAAAGAGTACCTACCTAACAAACATAAATCTATACATCCATACAAACTTTCTCATTTATAATATTAGTGGGATTCAAACATAAACTAACAAAGTATCCACAGATTGTATTACATTTTCACACGTAAAGAAAGATTAGGTAATAGTGTGTGATCTTACGCCAAAGGTGATCTGTACAGTAAGTATTTAAGTTGAACTAAGTACTTAGCTACTTATAAAAATAAATACTTACTAAAATAATAAAATATTAAAATCTATACTCTCTATGTCAGTCAAGGCATGAAGAAAATCTTTTAGGAATACCTACTAGCACAGAATAATCTTGACAGGTAGGTATCTCATTTACCCCAACAATAGGCTGGTTAGTTTGTAAATCAAAATGATTGGAATTAAAAAAAATACTCTAAAACTTAAAATAATAGAAGTACCTACCTACTTACGTACCGTACGTAAGTATGTAGACACAGAACCGTCGAACCGCAAGCCTGCTTGTTATTTTTTTTTAGCACATAAAAAAGCTTGTGACTTTGTGACTAATGGTTTTACAAGCTCTGCGTAAAAAATGCAGTTGTTTAAGAAATGATTAATATAGGTAAGTACCTACATAAGAAACACCAAGCAAGGGGGCACTGGGCCTCTACTCGAACTGCGATTATTGGCATGATGTATCGTTTTCGGTTTTGAGAGTAGGGTCAGGTGTCCAACGTTGAAACAGTGGTACACAATGAAACTTTGCGAAATTTCTGAAATGTGACGTTACCAGATCTTGCAGTTTATCGCATAAGGAGCCCCCCTCGAACCTCATGCTATATCCCAGTTTGCGTCGATGGCGCGCGAAAGAAGATTTTTTGCGGAGCTTTTTTCAATTTTTTTACAAAAAAGTACCTACGAATTTTCTGCTTTCTTTCAAGATTTTACATTTAGTTATGCTAGCATATCTCATATTTCTCAGGATTACCTAACATCGGACATATTTCATAGATTAACGTGGACTATAACATTTTAATGAAGTGATGCAATGTAGTAAAAATAAAATGAGATTACTAAAGATACCCTTGGTAGTCTACAATGAAACAAATGCACAGTGGACACAGTGAAACAGTATTTTATATAGTAACCTACTAGGTTACTATTAGAGTCTAATTAACTAGTACCTTATGGATACCATACTATTCTTATGTTGTTATTTTGTTGTAATGAAGTATTATTTTCAGAATTCTTATAAAAAATATATAATAACTAATGATTTTCATTATGTAAAGAAATTTTTTTTGCACATAACTAATTCCTTTGGTCATTTACCTATTTTATGTAATTTGGAAAGTCTGATAGCGTATTAACTTTGAATAAAACCTTTTTTTATTAAATACAAGCAATTTTTGACATTAATTTAACAATGATGGAAACATCCGGTACAAATTAATATGTTTCATTGTTTAATTTATGGTGTTTCATTGTGTACACGGTCGTGTACACAGTGAAACATTTCTAATTTTTTTGTTTTTATTTTTTTATGGCCTGTGTATACATAAATTGAAAAAACTATAAATGACATCCAATACTCAAATAAATAACCTGTATACCTGTAAAAAACTAGATTCATATCGGTAGAAACGAAAGATCTATGAGACTTTGAATTTTTGGTGTTTCAACGTTGGACACCTGACCCTACCTAAGTAGGGGCGAAACCGTGGGATCGGATTCCACAACTAATCGTAATCGATGCCGAATTAAATCTGACCACGGGGTCAAATGGAGATAGACTCCTTTTAACACAGATACAGATACAAAACCTACCAAAGTTGACATGTAATAAAAAAATTACTCGAAATATATGCTGCGAATGGCATTCACGAAGGGAAGCCTATACTACTTAGTATTCTTTTATCTGTGCCTATACCCAGCAGTGGGTTAAAAGTGGCTGATGATGATGATGATGCTACATTCCTACGGTTAGCATAACTCTTGATGATCTTTACGCCTCCGCGACCTGTAAATACCAAGAGAGTAATTTTTACATTCAATTTAATTGTTTGAATGACTTTTAACTTGATATCCGTAGTACCTACCTGCCTACTCTTTGCACACGCTGGGCTTTTATCTCTACAAATTGAGAATTAATACCTACCTTATCGGCAGTGATGATTGAAAATGGTAAATGCCTTGGACATTCCACACAGCGTCATCTAATCCCAAGCTAAGCAATTTAATGCTTGTGTTATGGTAACCAGATGACTGATAAAAACTACATTAGAAACTTACATTTTTTTTTGTAAATACATATATATACATATTATACAATAGAAAACACCCAAACACAAAACAAATATTTGCAGAGCATACAAACATTTGCCCCGCAGCGGGGATCGAACGCGCAGCCTCTGCGTCTCAGGCGGGCTTTCGCCCACTGCGCCACAGAGGTCGTCAAAGTTGGCCTCTCTCGGTCGCAAGCATGGAGCTGGCAACGTCGCGCGTCGCTCCTGCAGGCTGCAACTGCTCCAGCAGGGTGATTGGCTAACTTGTCGCGTGACGGCGTGAGCGATATTTATCGCCATCACGACCACACTGTCAGTTATAACAGTAAAACGCGAATAAAACAGGCTCTCTAACTACCGGAAGCAGTTACAGGAGCCTTATGCGCAGTAAGTGCGCGATGATCTTTGAGCACCTCATCGAAACTTTTGCATAATAAACAAAATGTCTGTTCATTTTCATCGAAAGCAAGAAACACCGCAGTATCCGGCACCGATTAAATATGTAAATTGAACTAGTTTTCTTCAGAATTATCCATAATATTTATAAATAGAAGAGTTAAAGTTCAAAGTTTGAATGCTAAACGAAAAAGAAATTAATTCACTACCGTGTAGCATGTTTTAATTTCTGCTTATTGTGGTCATCGATTTGAACTGAATCATAATACTTAAGTACCTATTTTTTGAGGAAAAAATCACTTGGAAACCCCAAGATTAGCAGCTTATTATAAAATGTTAAAACAGTTATAATTCTAATATGGATTACCTACATTTTTACATTTAGTATTTCCCCGAATATTTTTAATACTTCAGAGTCTTCAGAACGCCGCATTTGAAGTGTTTTATTTAGGTACCTACTCATGGCTAACCGACATTTTACAGGGCTTCTGCGGACCTTCTAATTAAGGGCTATAACTTCATAAATATTATAATTCCCATTGGTGCATCATGTCGTTAATTATTATTGTTAAGTATTTCAAACATCCCCCTAATATTCTAAACGCGAAAGAGGTTGTATAGAAGTAGATGTAAATTATGTTTGTAGTAATACCTACTCTTTCACGCAAAAACTACTGAGCGCATGGCTGAAACATTAAATGTAGGTAATTAAGTACTTAGGTACATAGTTTATGACCTAGAATAATACACAGGCTACTTTTTGTCCGGGTTAGTACCTACCACGCAAACGAAGCCGCGGGTTAGCTTGCTTGCATACTCGTAATTAAAGCAATGACCACAAGCAGCTTATTTTCGAAACAGATTAAACTGAAAACTTTCCGTAGATCTATTCAATTGATTCTTGACGGGTTTCGGTCTCAAGCTGAAGCTTTGTGTTGACTTTACCTTAGTACCTATTTGGTACGAGTATCTTTAAAGTTGCCACAACTTGAGCGATTTTAAATAAATTAATATCCGTGGACATTTCACACAGCGTCATCTAGACCCAAGCCACAGATAAAAGAATACTAGCCCAAGCTAAGCAACTCTTGTGTTACTTATAGTAATCAGATGACTAATATAGGTACCTACCTACTTACATTACAACATACTTTAAGTATATTTTTTTTTGTAAATATATGGATAGACTTTCATGTAGAATAAAAATAGTTTGTTGACAAAACACAAAAATTGTAAGTATGTGCCTACAGAACAAAATACAAATGACGTAGTAATTATTAAGTTTTGCAGTCGCATATCCAACTGCATATTGACGCTATAGTGACTAAGTAGATCTAGAAACTATTTTTGTAAAAAATAACTAGATTTCAAACTGGCTTGAAACTGGTCCAGCGACTGGTTTGATGGCTAAGTAGGTATAGGATACTTATAAGTAGGTAGGTACCAAAGTGGACCCACGGACCCCACGGTCATGGAGAGCTAAGAGAGAGCTGGTTTGACGACAGTGAAATCTGACTACAGTTACTAGGTAAGTACTAAGTTATCATATATAGGTAAGTGATAATGATAATTATGATAATGGCAAACATCTTTACAGGATAATTTATCGTTTATTTAAGTATATACAATACATCAACGTATTATTTTGCTCAAAGAGACACTTCTGCGCCTGGAACATTGTTGAAATGGAATAGCTTGTCCAGCAACTAAACTTATATACCTATCCAGAAAATATATGATAGGCTATTACGAGAGCCAAATTACTACTTTTTAGTATTGGGGGCAATTCGGAGTGTCGCAAAAGCTAAACTAACTAAAATTATTGCCATCCTTTTTATTCCCATCGCTATGAAAGGGACGGCAACAATTTTAGTTAGCTTAGTTTAGCTTTTACGACACTCAGAATTGCCACTATTAGGTAGGTATGTAAAGCCTTATTATTTTACCAAAACGTAAATCCCGTAAAATTGATGCACAATGCACATCCTGTATTCAAACCTACGACCTTCGGGTCGAATACATTATCTCACTCGGTTATTTCGACTCTATATTGTGTATATTTCTTTATTTGCTAAATTATCGTAGACTGGTTTAAAAATTATTCAACGCTGTTATGGAAGACTTCTTTCATTTTTATCCTTATGTAAACCAGATTTCGTCAACAGAAAAGGCTCCAAAAAGGGGCTTGGTTTGGTTTTAGAATTTTAGATTCAAGCTATTTTTTGACTAGGTACCTACCTACTGAAATTAAATGCACCTAAGTAATTAAAATCAGCTGGCGTCTTACGAAAGAGTGGACACATACGACTCATTTGCCGTAAAATAGGAAACAAATAGATACCTCTGCTTAATGACAGGAAGGTGACGAAGGTGCCTTGTCGCAAGACAATAGACTAATTACCAGCTTTGAAACCTTTGAAATGACCACAAGGGATTCCGGTCAAGGTAAAAGCTATGCGTAATTTTGTCATACTTCAGGTTTGCATTCACTTGTTTTTGGTGATGGTGTCAGAAGCATTAATATCAGGAGGTCAACTATAAGTACTTACTGACTTACTACAGATAAAAGGATACCTATTACTGTAGTGCGAGGTGCAAAGTTAAATTGGATTAGACTTCAGAAATTGGTTTTACAATATCTTTACTTATTAACAATAACAAGCACTTGACCAATCTTCCATTTCTTAAGATTTCTTTCCATCCAAAGGTTGCCTGGAAGAGATCGCTTCTTAGCGATAAGGCCGCCCATTGTACATTATTAGGTTAGGGGAGAGGGGGGCACAGTGAATCACTTATTTTTTAAAGAGCAATAACTCTTTAAATATTAAGTTTGGCGCTTACTTTTTTTGTGAAAAACATAGGTTGTGGTTTTAGCTACAGTATTGTGTAATAATATCGTCAATATAACAAAACAGACAAAACTTGTAAGGTTTTGAAAAAAAAATGGGGCACAATGGATATTGACTAGGGGCACTGTGGATTGCATTGGGGTGCAGTGGATAATTGCCTTTATTTTGTAAGTAAAATTTATAGGGGCACTATGGACCAACTAGTAAGTATTTAAAATAATAGTAAAGTTCATATAGCTTAACCCTTTATTCTTAATATACGAGTATTGAGAATAAGTAATCTATCTGTAAATTATTTAGACGTTTTGTTGCTTGTTTAGAATTTTTTTTGTACTATTTGGTTTAGTAGATCATGATTCACTGCACCCCAGTCCAGAGTGCCCCCGAAGGTGATTTTTGAACATTTTGTAAAAAAAACATAAGTTTTTAAGTGATACTTAATATTTGAACAACAATTTCTATAGGTAATAAAATCGTGGTTTACAAAAATGACATCCCATAGCAATATTTCCATCAGGTTTTTTTAAAATAGTTCGTAAAAATGACCAAAAAATAAGAAAATGACACTAAAAGGTCACGTTACAGCCATAGCGCGTTTTCTCGGCTTTAGAAGCCATTGGTCACTGGCTTGAGCGAAGGGTATTGGGTAAGCCATCGCCTGGCTTGTTTTAGCGTGTCTGTATGAGCCTTAGTAAATGAGATATAGGTGTCTATCCACTGTGCCCCTTGATCCACTGCGCCCCCTGTTCCCCTACTTAGTTTTTTCATAAGTTGCTAAATGTGGTTAAATGTATCTTATTTGAGTGTAGGTACCTACAAGAAAGAATTTTCATTCATTCATTCATTCACTTTACCCATTGAGGTTATTGTAAGTACCTCAATGACTTTACCTTTTAATTTTCATATCTTAATGGAGCAGATTAGGATGTAAACAAACATTGATATAATTAGGTAGTAAGTACTCTTACTTACTTAATTACTTACACTAAAATTAGCTACACTGAAATATCAGGGTAACAGTGAACTAGCAACTAACTTTTCTGGGGATACCTAATTAAAAAGCAAAATATCAGTCATCAGGTTATCCAGAAGACTGATATAATTTATATTTTTGTAAATACATAGGTAAAACACCTACACCCGGAACAAATATTTGCAGCACCTACAAGCAAACATTTTGTCCCTTGGCGGGAATAGAACCCGCAACCTCCTGCGTCGCAGGAGTGCCTCCTCCCACTGAGCCAAAGAGGTCGTCCAAATTGACCTCTTGGTTTGTCAATTCAGTTCATGTTGTACGAGTAGGCATAACCACTTTAACATTTTGTGGTTTGTTTTGTGGGTTACACAACGTTGGTCGTGACAAAAAGATTAGAAAATCAAGATTGCTAGATAAATGGCCCTAGCTAGAGGAAGGGCAAAGTGGGTAGGTACTTTTCCCTCTCCAAGGTTGTAGAAACAAGTAACAGAAAACTATCTAAGTATAGAGATGGTTTAGAGATTTTTAAGTAAGCCTACCAGTAGTGGCAATTCTGAGTGTCGCAAAAGCTAAACTAAGCTAACTAAAATTGTTGCCGTCCCTTTCATAGCGATGGAAATAAAAAGGATGGCAATAGTTTTAGTTAGGTTAGTTTAGCTTTTGCGACACTCCGAATTGCCCCCAGTACCTACCTATAATACCTATACCTACTAATATGGGCATATTATAATAATATCTGAATGTTCTTGCGTTTCTACCCATCGGACGATAGGTAGGTAGGTACTTGAAATACAAATGATAACTCCTGGTATAAATAACAGGGCAATCGTACAAGGTGATGTTTTACTCACTAATTACTATTCCTTAGTAGAATTGTAAAACATGTTCTTGATCTAACACTTTAGTTCCATCATTTGTTCAAGAATTCAGATGTACTGCCTACAGTAAGTAAGTTCGTATGAGCAAGTGGCCAACTTAGGTAAGTACTTACTGCAACAATTTACTTTCTAGGAAATAAAATAAATTACTTTTAAAAGGGCAAGAAAGTTGGTAGAGCTTCCGTGTACCTATTCTTATAACTCTGATGCTTTAAATTGTATGAAGGGATACAATTAAATTAATAAGGGGAAATAAAGGCCAACAAACCAAAACAAGTGATATAAATAAATATTTTTCTTTCTTTCTTTCTTTCTTTATTTCGTTATTTCCAACAGGAACTGAGGCTTCACAGTTTCACTTTGACTATCAAATAGTTAGGACTCTAACTATGAACAAAAACTCACTAGTTTCAAAGTTCCTCTTAGTTTTGTGGCAGAGTGGCAACTCTTCTACGTCGTCCTTTTCCAGTAGGTAAGTAGGTACCTAAATTTTCTGGTTTTTCCGGTATCTGTCCATCAAAAAACCTACCACACCAATCGATCAACTTCAGATGTACCGTCGGCCAAAAATGTAGTCTACCACCCTACGGTTGAGTTTCATTTGAACGTCATGAAACAACAAGGTCGATTTCCACTTGCAATAACATTATGAAGTGACAATTGCTCTCCTTAATAGTAAGTACGTCATGCCATCTGTGAAGTTCGAATTCTTGAAAGAAAAGTCAACCTTATCAACAATTAGATCTCACAGAAACTTTTGCCAAAACTGGAAGCCCACTTTCTTGGCCGACCGTTCCTAGGGGATTATGAGACTAGAATTTCCAAAATCCCCTTTATAAATCTAAAGGGGATTTTTACACTAACCCCGATCGATATGGTTACACCCTAATAAGCGAACTGTCGAGAAGAAAAACGAGATAATAACTCGATAATGCCAAACTTCACTGTTCACTGTTTACAACTGAGCAATTTAGTCTAGCGGTAAGTTACATTCTGAGCAAACTGTTTCAAAATTATTTGAGTTTAATAAACTTTTAAGTGTTTTACTAAGTACTAAGGGCTCTTACACATAGGTACCTAATCATGATTTAAGATGCTTCGCAGTAAGATGCGTCAAAATAATATAACGTCGATGTTTTGTGAAACGACGCGCCCCGCGTCGTAGCACTGCGACGTTGTATCGTGTTTATGTGTGCCCATAATCGATGACTTTACTGACTACTTAGTATTATATTATCTGTGCTACTATACAGTATGTCCCAGAATGTGACAAGAAGCCGGCAACAGACGAAAGGCTTTATGATGATGGTGCTACAAAAAAAAATCAGCGCGCCCCGTCAGAAGTAGGAATTTCGGCATTTTGCCGACATAACGTCTCTTTCTGGGACATGTCGTTATATGCAGTATTTTCATCCGTACTTACGAAATACTTAGGTAAGTAGGTACACAATATTTTTTACATAGCTACTGATAAAATAATTTACAATTCTCCGTTAAGGGTCATCTAATATCAGTGCCGTCACTTTAAGTCAACACAATTTATATGGTCTCCAGAACAACAGATTCACAGTTAAATCAGTTCCTACTTGACTAATTATTTACCCAGAACTAATCATTGAAATTATCGTTTAGAAAAGTTTATTTGCACATTAGGTAACGAAGCTCTAACAAAACGGTAAAGAAAAACATCTTGTGGAAACCAATTAGCTTTACAGCGATATCCTTGTAACCTGTCATTATGAAATGCAAATTTCAGCTAAAATATAGGTAGTTAACTAATGTACCTCATCATCATCATCATATTCAGCTTTTTGTGACCCACTGCTGGGCATAAGCCTCCTTCCATAACCGCCAATCAGCTCTACTTTGAGCCTTTTGCATCCAGGTCTTACCCTGTACGGAAACTATGTCGTCCATCCATCTAGCTAGCAGGTGGTCTGCCAAGAGGTCTAGTGAATCCTACCTACCAAAGTAAATATTATTGACATTAGTGATCTTCAAAGGATCTCAGATGTTTTAAGTTCTAAGAGAATGTTTATATGAAATTAAAGATTTTCGTTTATTTACTTACCTAGAACATATCTATAACAGGATGCCAATGTTTCGCCCTCCATGTGTGGCGTGCAAAATGCCTGTTGTTTACAATAGTTTTTATAGACACTTACAAGACAAAACATAAACTAAAACATAGATAGAAGTGAAACTCCTATCTAACTTCCCGTGTTGCTTTTCACATTTATATGCCATTATTCACAGGGGTCCTTCCTATTATCTGTTTTCATTACAATGATACAGTAGGTATCCTCGATATCCGGTCAAGTAGGTACGTCAAATATATGGAATTCAGTAAAGCGCCGCTTTTGATTACTTCACTGAACTAATTTGTTCCATAAATACCTACCTATATTTGAAATATTTGATCAGGATCGAGGACAGTTTACTACCTAGACCTACTTCTTGAAAACTGATAATAAAGCCTTAGAACTATGGTGTCTTCAACGCCGAAGCCAGACGAAACCATAAAGTGCTACTTACTTATATATTCTGATAAGTCGTTTTTAGACAGGAAATTTGCTTGACCTATTTTATAATTAGTAACTGTATATTATAAGTAGTGTTGGACTTGCAGTAAAGTCGTGTAGCTTCAAAAAACCATTTTCAAACCTGTTTGAAAAATATACCTATCAAAAAACATATTCATAAAAGCTTATTACTAAAACTTACTATTCATTTTGATTAAGTATCTATTTATTTTTGGCCTTTATTCATAAAGATTTGTCAATGTATTATAGAGTTAAATATTGTTTTTTCTTGATACTCTTAAGGCAATGAAAAAAGATAGCAACAGATTTAATAGCCGTTTCAGCTAAAGAAGTTTACTAGTCCAATATGAATAACGGGGAAAGAATCAGAGTTCCTATGAAAAGGTTAGTTAATAGTTATTCATTATTTTACTGCCTTGATTATTCTTATTTCACTTTCAATAGTTTCACTTCTGCGTTATTTATTATTTCCTACAGGTCAGATAATATTGAAGCTGATAAACTATGGTCTGGATACTCATAATAACATGTTTGTAAAGTTTTTGGACTTCAATCTACACGAGCAAGTCTCGTCTTCGTGGTAGAATTTATTCTTAGACTCAGTAAATTCAATTATAACTTCACTTTATTACAACTCCATTATTGGAAAAGTTATTGACGTGATCTGTATTAAGATTATTCCTGTGGGTATAAAAGAGCTGTTTCAAGAATCCCGGATGTTGTTTGCCGATGGTGTTCAAGGAAGATTATCATTCTGGTGAGTTTTTTTAATAAGTGTCAAAAGTAATGTCAAAAGTACCTACAGCCCACCCAACTTTGGAACGCAATACTGCTAGTTTCCTTATTAAATGTTAGTCTTTAGTTTTCCAAGGTTTGGTTTTGGTATCCTGTTTAGGATTGTTTTACATTTTATCCTTGTCTGCTTCTAATACTAATTTGTCATAATGACAAACATCATTTCGAATTTAGAATACGAGTATAATGCATCCGAGGAATCTGTTTATCGGGCATTCAAGCTCCTCGATATCGGAAGATCTGTAGGTATTAGTGTAGGTAAGTAGCTGAGGCTTTTACATTTATTTCAGACTAACTTACTCGGCCGCGGCTTCGCCCCCGTGGTACCTACCCGGATAACAAGTAGCCTATGTTATTGCAGGTCACAAACTATGTAAATTCCAAGTTTCGGCCAAATCCGTTAGAGAATCCATACTCACAAACTTTCACATTTATAATATTAGTAGGATTACCTACTTATATCCTAGCGTATTATGATAGTGCATTCTATAGAGCTTTGACAACGCTACAAAATTGAGTACCATAAAATGCCAACATTCTCTAGTTTTTACCTTTATTTGTCCTATGGAACATCTTCCTTTTTTAAGAGTAGTTAAGTACCTATAGGTACGACACTCGAGATGATAAAAAAAAACAAATATCTTCGGAGTTATATTATAACTCGAGAGTGCAGGAAAATGCTCTATCTTACGAAATAAAATCGGTTTTTATATTTTTGCCATTTGCTTTATGCCCTCGAAAAAATATTGTTTTCTCAATTAAAATTACTTAGCTCCATTTTTTAATCATAATTTTTGATCTGAAACATCTAATCTAATCTAATGGCTTAAGTATTTAAATGTAAACTACTCAAAACAAAATAGGGCCCACTTGAAATATTTCGATATTTTGCCCGACACATTTTTTTTTGTGAGTTGTTGGCAAACTGAAGTATGGGAATGTTAAGTAGGCATATTTATTGATCATAATTAACACTTAGACGCCAAGTTTAGGGTGGTTTTTAAGTGGGTAGACAAAAAATCAAAAATCTACGATTTACCGCAGAATCTATGAGTGCCATTACATTGTTGCTCAGTGGTGTTTGTTGTGTCTTACGAAGAAGTTATCGTAACCTTACCTTTAATTATCAATTAAATTAGTGTTTGCATAAACAATGCCGGGTTCTCGACGTCACATGGACACAGAATCCGCGACAAGAGCCATTGTTTTGCTTCAGCAGGGAAATTCGCAAAGATCGGTAGCTTCAAGCTTAGGTGTGTCTAGACGAGCTATTCGAAATGTGTGGGAACGCTATCAAGAGACAGGTAGTGTGAGTAGGAGGCGCGGTTCAGGTAGAACCCGAGCCACAACCTCCCAAGAAGACCGATACATCCGACTCTCTGCACGTCGCGAGCGAACTGTAACTGCACGCATATTGAGGAACCGCTTACGTGACGCTACTGGAACGCGAGTGAGTGACCAAACTGTTCGGAACAGACTTCATGAAGACCAACAACGTTCCAGAATGCCAGTTGTTCGGCTCAAATTGACCAGAGCCCACCGTGCAGCGCGATTAAGGTTTGCACGTGATCACCTCGATTGGACCATGGATAATTGGAGGACAGTGCTCTTTACAGATGAGTCTAAAGTAAAGTTTTTTAATGATGACAGACGCGTACGAGTTTGGCGACGACCTGGAGAACGTTTTACACAACCATGTATTCGTGAAACTGACCGCTTTGGTCGACCCAGTATTATGGTATGGGGTGGGATTAGCATAATGGGCAAAACCGAGCTAGTGATTTTGGATGAGGGCAATGTAACGGCCGCCAGTTATGTTCAGCATGTCATCCGACCTCATGTGATCCCATATTCACAGCGAGTAGGCCCTAACTTTATTCTGATGCAAGATAACGCTCGCCCTCATACTGCCAGAGTGACCCAAAGTGCAATCTCCGAAGCTGGTATCGCAGTTCTACCCTGGCCTGCCATGAGTCCGGACCTGAATCCGATCGAGCATATCTGGGACCAGTTGAAAAGAAGCCTTAAAGACAACCACACTGAAATTCATAGCCGACAGGAGTTGATAACTGCTTTAAAAGTGTGTTGGGAGCAAATTCCTGATGAAAATGTCATCCACCTAATAGAGAGTGTTCCAAACCGACTCAGAGAGTGTGTGCGCAATAGGGGAGGACCTACGCGTTACTAAACATAAGGCATTAAAGCAACCCTACGAACCTGTTTGAAAAAAAACGTGCTTGTGTCTTCAACGCATTGTCTTGGAAATCCGTATAATTTTAAGATAATGCGTAAAAACGGGGATTTCTTGATTTTTTTAGCAAAAATAAGGTACTGTAATGTTTTTATTTAATGATCCTGAATGTGTTAACCTATTCCTAAAATTTAACTCATAGTAATTTGTACGGATTTTTAATTATTTTAATTTAAATCATATTTTATTGGGTGGGCCCTATTTTGTTTTGAGTAGTTTAGGTAAGTACCTAAGATAGGTACTATGTGTCAGCTCTACATTTAAATTTTTAGTCATGATCAAAATTTTATTGTATTTGTTTCCTATAAAGAGATGTAAAAAAGTATTCAAAATAGTAGTAAATAGGTTATTGTATTGTATACCCGATTGAGGGATACTAATTACTATTACAGATAACAATTATTATCCGTAAAGACAAGTTTATTCCAACTAGCCTCTATTTAAATAAACCATTAGAAATTTTCACTGCGTATAAACTATAAACTAATCAACTTTAAAGGTCAAATGGATACTTTGGTATTCGATAACCTAAAATTTAGTCAAATATTACTTAAGGCTAGAATTAAGTACTTAAACTAACACAAGACAAGATACTGTACCTACCTATTTACTTGATTATTTTTAGCAAAAAAACTAAACAGGTTCTAAAGTATGTTTATCTAGTCGATTTGATTTAATGGGCCCACTATAATTTTTCATGTAAGTATAGGTACTTTTCGAAAATTATTAAAGGAATCAATCAATGTCCTGATAAAAAACTAATCGGCTGCCAAGCAATAACCGTTAAGTACCTAAATTTTTAGCATAGAGCTTTTAAATACTAAACTTCAACCATATTCGCCATGCCATTTTTGTAAACGAACTATATTTAACCATTTAACTCATAAAATTGAATTGCTTGCTAAGGCTTGGTTTTTGTTACTGAGTTGATAGTAATTCATATTGAAAGGAGTGGTCACAAATCCCCAAAAATTTAGAAATATGTATAAAAATCAACAGAAAGTTACTAAGATGTTTTCTATGTAAGTACCGATAAATGTATGTACCTACTTAAAAAAAATGTATGACGTATGTAGTATAATACGTATTCAGTCATCTGGTTGCCATAACACCAGCATTAAATTGCTTAACTTGGGACTGGAGACGCTGTGTGGAATGTCCAAGGATATTTATTTATTTTTTCGGTTAAGTACCTACTGACAATTTGTTTACAAAAATGGCATGGTGAATTTGGCTGAAGTATAGGTAAGTAGATAAATACCGCTGATGACATAATGTAATCAACGAGGCGTCGATTGCCGTCAACCGATTACATTAAAAGATTTATCTCAATTCTGATTAAGAATATTATTAATCTTGTTAAAAACATAAAGTTGTGCATTTTTTTTTTCATTATCGATGACTATGCTCAATACGTGGTACGCTACGTCATTGTCAGTTCCGGCTCATATTTAGGCTGCCTAAAAACTCCGCCACCAGAGTTGGCCACTTGCTCTTACGAACTTTACTACATAGCGATTAATTAAAGTTCGTTATGAGCGATTGGCTAACTATGGTGACAGAGAAAGAGAGACAGACAATTTAAATTGTCCTCCGAAGAACGGAAGCGCCCAGCTGGGAATGTACATACATTCAAATTGTAACCGCTCTACAATCGGACAAAAATTACGAAGCAAGCTACACCTCGTCCACTTCTTTTAACTTTTTAATTTTGACGACCTCTGTGGCGCAGTGGGCGAAAGCCCGCCTGAGACGCAGAGGTTGCGGGTTCGATCCCCGCTGCGGGACAAATGTTTGCATGATCTGCAAATATTTGTTTCGTGTCTGGGTGTTTTCTATGTATAATATGTATGTATTTACAAAAAAAAAATGTATCTATGTAGTTTATCAGTCATCTGGTTACCATAACACAAGCATTAAATTGCTTAGCTTGGGACTAGATGACGCCGTGTGAAATGACCAAGGATACTTATTTACTTAATTATAAGTAAAGTTCCCATAATATTACCAAGTACGATATATTTGGCATACAATTAAAAATGCAAACCCCAAAAGGAACTTTATAACAAAAACTTCACAGTAACGAAGGTAGCTAATCGCAAACGTTTCCCCTAATTTCAACGAAATTATGTAACTTCCTATATAATATAGCTGCGAAGTCAAATAACTTGTTATGCGCATAAATTTGCATTAATAATACCTGATTTATATTCTCTAATAATCTTTGTTTTTGCATTTAAAAGGTCCAAGTTTTTATAATAATTTTATTCAAGTACCTAACAATGCATTGGCAAAGATGTAGGTAGGTAGGTTTATAAAAATAATTAACGAACTCACATTGTCTTGTCTGCGAAGAATTTTATCTTTTTTGTGGCTGTAGGTAGGTAGTCAAAAAGAATATGTACCTACCTAATTATAAAATGACAAAAGTTTAAAAATTAAATCGGTACTTACCTACCTATGTTTTTTCAGAAAAATGCCGTACACACACTTGATACTGGTCCTAATATTGCTATACAACCAAGATATCGTCTGCTCACATATCCTGACTTCGAGAGACATGCCTGTAGGCTCGTGTATGAAGATGCTATCATTTGCTGTTCGAGATTTATGTATCATCTATGGAGATAGCTCTTCAGGTAAGGTACTTATGTCTCTTTGTATTCTGTGGGGCCCACACTACCTCAAAACTGCTCCACCTCTCACGTTTGAGAAGCGACGGCAAAACCTGGATTCGAGCTGGGGTACTATGGTACGTTTTCTGGTGGAACAGAAAGGTGTCCATTGCATTACCTACTCTGTAGGTATTTTCTAAGGATATCATAAATAATGCTTACTTATTATCGTAACAAGCATAATTATTATATTTTCCGAAATAAAAAATTCGCTACATGGTATTCAGAAACAGTGTAAGTATGTGATGTGACAAAAAAAATCAAATGGAATCAGAGGTTTCTGAAACTCTACCTATTGTTTTGATTAAGCAATAGTTGTTTTGGTTGTAGGTGACTGTTTGATAATATGAGCTAGTCATGCGTAAATCGTTGTCCGACGATAGGCCTATGATAAACTGCATTCTTACCTATTTTAACGTTATCTTTTGTTTACCTAAAGATACTAATTTTGTTATTAAAAACATCTATTTTTTTTATCAACGAATAATAGTTTCACAATCTTTTACATTAACTACTCACTGTTTTTACCTAGAAAGCATTGTTAAAGCAGCCTTTATTTATGTGATAGGTATTGTTGTCGTGTAAGACGTAAGTCACTAAGTATATTGTCTCAGAACAATGTTTTATTGTTTTGACGGCCGCTGATAAGCTTATACCGATGATACAGCTGACCCATTGATCAAATTTATTAACGCCCGCCATTTTGAGAAAAAGTAGCAAAAGCAAGGTCCTTGCCTAAGTAGCCATTTGTTGAGGTGTGGCTGCCAGCTGAGGCCTAGCCTACGCGGGTCTTAGGGAAGAGTAGATTAGGTCTGAATAATTTGTTTATTTATTACTTCCGACAGTACCTATCTCAATTCAGGCACGGACCCTGGACTTGTGCAATCAGAGCCCTTCCGGCTCATTCATAAGCCTTTAAAAAGCTTTTATAATACACATTATGAGCGCTGAGCCCTTTGGAAGACATCACACATGCATGGCTATAAACGCGATTAAACGTTGCTCAAGTTATATGCAAAAGGGGCGTCCATGATTCCGACAGCAATTGTTGATTATGCCTTTCGTTTCTGGGTCCTACTCTCAAAGCCGAAAACGATAGGTATATCGTGCCAAATATCGTAGTTTAGCTAAGTTGCTACTAAGTTCAGAACTTTTGACAAACATTAAACTGAACTAAGTACGACTAATTGGGACTTAAATCGTTTCCGTTTTTGGGAGTAGGCCATGAATTTTAAGGAAGTCTGATTGTGGGATCTGTATTTCAGTATGTGATAGTTCTAGTGCTAAAAACGTTTGTTTGAGCTTTTTTTTCTTTTCAGAGGAAGCCTCCGATTCGCCTGCTACTCAACTGGAAAGACGCTTTAAAATAAAACCATACATTCTGAAACGATGTTGCACACAGCCTTGTTCTTTGCCCGAACTTTTGTTAGCTTGTTAGTAAAACCAAGGACTATGAAAGTCGTCCTTTATAATACCCATAAATTATACTTCTACCAAAGAAAACTAAGAACTAGGTAAAGCTTTTTCAATGGCAACTCAAAAGTTAGTCTACTCATGAAAAAATATGATAAATCGACTTAGAACGCCGAAACCATGATCGCACGTTCTATCTATATCGCCTTTGGTAATACTAATAATCTTAAATGATAGGTCCTTCTATAGGAAGTAACATGCAAAGTAAAAAGTGATTAAAAGCACAAAATCTACGATGTAAAATACAAAAATAATCAAACAATTCAAACCCACAAGAACCAGCAACCACATAAAATGAGATAGTGACAACAAATAAACCAGTGCAGATCCAAAAATGGGGAAGAGGAAACGTAGAATTTTCCCAAAATCCAAAAGGTCAGTTTTTAGTCGACCTCACCCAATCCGCCGTAAAATGTTGATAAAACAGAGGAAGATGAAGACTTTCTTCCACAAACACAACCCTAAGATGTTCATACAACGAGGTATGAGAAGGATGGTATAATGGGATTTACAACGTGTCTGACAAGGTGAGGGATAAAATTGCTGAGAGCACTTTGGCACTGGACAACCCATTCAGTGCTCAATTCTATGAAGACAGTTGCATTTTACAGTAGACTGAAGATAAATACAGTAGAATTTGGTGTAATTGGCACAGGAATAAATGTTACTGATAATGATCATATTAAATAGATCTAAAAACAACGGTCATTCGACCAAGCAAGTTTCTAAATAAAGACCGGTTACGGTTACTGAATTTTCCAAAACGATTTAGTTTTTGCGCTTTATTTGTTTTCCATTTTAGCTCCCAATCCTATCCCTCTTGAGCCTTGGAAAACTTTATAGCAAAACCACAACAATATTGCTCAGCGTAAAAACCTAGAATTTCATTGCGGTGCACATACGAATGACGCTATTTTGACGCATACAAATTCATGTACTGTACCTGTACGTAGGTACAGTAAAGTTTGTTAATTATCATTATGTAGGTACCTAAATTATGATAATTAACAAACTGTAGGTAGGTGCCTACCTGACAAAGGACTGATGATATTAAAGACACTCCCCTGTATAGACTCCACTCCCATATTTATCAATAGAATAAGATTTTATTATAATTTGTATAGGCTAAGAGTATAAGTAAATAGCAAAATGTGTAAATTTTAGTTATTTTAGTTACAATGTAACATAAATATTTTATTACGCCGCTATCATCCCACTGAAGAGCAAAAAAATAATTTAAATTTGCATTAGATAACTAGATTGTTTCATCTTTAACCCATTTCCGATAAAATACAAATAACTCTAGATTTTCTTATGTAGGTATAGTGTAAATAAAGTAGATTTCCTAAGATTGATATTTTTATATTATACTTTTATGAACCAAGAACCAAGAACCAAGGAGATCATGCGTCGCAAACAGCTGGGATAGGCCGCTTTGGAAAGCTGGAGGACATTTTCACGGACCGCAAAATGCCACAATGCCTGAAAACCAAACTGTTTAACCAATGTGTCCTGCCCACAATGACATACGGCGCTGAAGCATGGACGCTCACTAAGGAAACTGTGCAGACAATGAGAGTTGCACAAAGGGCCATGGAGCGTTCCATGCTCGGCATATCTCTGCTAGACCGAGTCCGCAATACGGAAATCCGTAGGAGGACGAAGGTAGCAGATATCGGTGACCGTATCGCGAGACTTAAGTGGCGCTGGGCTGGACACTTGGCCAGATTTGGTGATGGCAGGTGGTGTAAGGCCGTGACCGAGTGGTGGCCAAGAGAGAGCTATAGAAGCAGGGGCAGACCATCAGCCCGGTGGGTGGACGATATAGAGGCCATAGAGGGAAAGGCATGGATGCGAACGGCACAGGGCCGATTAGAGTGGCGTTTGAGGGAGGAGGCTTATACCCAGCAGTGGGCTATCATTTGAGCTGCCAATGATGATGATGATGATGATACTTTTATGCAGAGAAGTTTCATGACTTGTGACACCAAACAAATGATAGTATAGTTACGAGCTAAGTAAACAAGTTTTTTTGCGAACTTTTGTTTATTTTTCTTACTCATAGTCATATTTAACTAAAATAATATTCACACACTTCCATATAAATCGATATGACTTGCCGAGAAACCTGAAATATTTAATATTTAAAAAATGCAATATTTTTAAATAGTAAACCAAAACATGTACTTACATATGGTATGTAGTTTATATATAATTGTATATGGTACATAGTTTTACAGAATACCAATGTCAGTCTCACTGCACCCATGCGCTTCAATGGCATGCCTTGAATAGTTTACGACGCGCATGGACTCAATCATTATCAATCATACATGAAATACTGAAATACACTAGCTACGCAATGTAAAACAAAGCCTTATAAAGGCTCTTGTTTCGGTAAACCAGCGGAACGCTGTACCTATTGCATTATTATATTTGACGACGAAATTCGTCTTTTTCGCCTTGATTACTTTTCAACGCGCAGGAACTCTATTGCAGATCAAATTGTCAATCATTACTACGCAATGTAAAACAAGACCTTACAAAAGTCTTTCCATTTCCCCATCCATTGCCGATCTCCTTCTGAATCATTTATGTATAATGCAACTAACTACGCAATGTAAAGCAAGACCTTATAAAAGTCCTTCCATTTCCCTCATAAACTGCATATAAGCGTCGTCTTTGCTAGGCGCCTGTTTGGGTATATCGGCGGGGCGTTGAACTGTAGTTTTGATAACAGTCTTCGCCTTCTTGTCTTCGCGCTTAACTCGTAGTGCAGAAGGCACGAAGCGAGTGACGTCAGCGGAGAGATTCCTGATCTGAGGCTTCGCTGTGATTGTTGCACCTGAAATGAATCATACTATGAGTTTAACAGATAAAATATTAGTGGTAAAGATATATAAAGCAATTATAGTGTTGGATGTAAAATTGTGAAAAAAAGAGACAGCGTTATATTTTTGTCCCTTATCTCATGCCACCGTTTACGTTGTGAGCCATCCTTCTTATTAGTGTCTTATGCCGGCGCCAAAATCTATTCATAGCCCACTTTTGCTTCGTGAGCTATGAATAGTTACCAATAACTTATTATTATTTATTATTTTATTTATTATTTAAAATTATTATGTTTTTCTCTTGTTACTCTTATGTCAATGAAAAGAGATAGCAACCGATTTAATATCCGTTTAAGCTCGATCGATCGTTCGTATGAGCAAGTGTCTAACTCTGGTGACGGAGTTTTTAGGCCGCCTAAAGGCCTACGTCATGGCTTAACGACTTTAAAAGCCGGGACCGACAATTTAACGTGCCCTCCGAAACACGGAAGCGCTCAGCTAATAATGCCACTTGCGGTCACCCATCCAAGCAGTGACCGCTCAGAACGTTGCTTAACTTCGACGATCTATCAAGAACGTCTTAGCAAGCTTCGCCACGAGCGCTTCCATCCGTTTATTCCTATCCCCCCCCCTCTCCTTCCCTTTCCTCATAGGTAAGGCTGAAAAACAGCGTCTGGTTGTACAACCAGACACAATGCTGAGCTCTTTCCTTTTCAGCATGCGATCAACTGTTTTAGTTTAAGATTATTATTATTATTATTAGTTTACTATAAATAGTACTTATCAATCTATTATTCATACCAAACTGTCTAAAGTTTTTGTGTTGTGCTGAATAAACATGTTTTCTTTCTTTCTTTTCTTTCTTTATCCGTTTTAGCTAATATAGGTTTACTGAACCATTATGCATAAGGGGGTAGCTGTAAAGAAATAGATACCTTGAGGTCCGTCCTTCTTGGTGATAAGCTGTGGCGCGGCAGTTAGCACAGACACGGGCGGCATCGCCTTAGGCGGCGGCGGGGGCACCAGGGGCCGCGTGAGCCGCGGGGGGGCGCCGGGGGGCGGGCCGGGGGGGCGGAGGATGGCGCGGGGGGGCAGCCCGGGCGGGGGGCCGGGGGGGGCGGGACGCATCATGGCCAGCCGGAGGGGAGGGGGGACTAGGGGCACTCGCAGTGGCGGTGGACGGAGACCTGAAATAATAAATGTTAATAGTCGTAAAAGAGACATTTTCTGCACTCTCGAGGTACATTTCTGTTCAAAACTCCGAAGTTCTTTATCAGATCCTCAATTTGTATGGGACCACCTCGGGAGTGTGGTCTTTCAATTCAAACAACTAAATTATTTTCTACATATAAAAATACAAACAGTGAAACATAGAACCTCCTCCTCCTTTGAAGACGGTTAAAAAGAAAGACTATACATAATTAGGTACCTATGTCTTATTTTTCTTATGTACTTATGTTATTATATGTATTTTGTTCAAATTAATCTCAGTTGTAGTGCGATGGTCAATCCTTTTTTTTATATAAAACACTTAATTAGCACAGAAAGGACATATTGGGGGCAATTCTGAGTGTCGCAAAAGCTAAACTAACCTAACTAAAACTATTGCCATCCTTTTTATTCCCATCGCTATGAAAGGGACGGCAACAATTTTAGTTAGCTTAGTTTAGCTTTGCGACACTCAGAATTGCCACTATTGTACGTTTTTCATACTAAAACAATTATGGAATAACTTTTTCTTGGAAACACTCATTTTTGTGGTACAACAGCAAGACTTCATAAAGACACTGTCTAAACCTAACAGCATTGATATTAAATATATCGATGTCGTAAAACACAGCCAACTCATTAAATAGACGACACATACGAGGAAGGGGGCTATGAAATGACAAAACTTGCCTGTCATATTCATCTGCATCATAGGATTCAATGGGGGCGGCAATTGGCGACTTTCCACCCCGGGCGGCTCGAGCAACTCGGGCGCGTGTAGAGAATGCGGGGCTTCCCCGTCACTGTCTGAATCACTGCCGGCCGCGCCCGTGCGCTTCAACGCCGTCAACCTGTATTATAACATAATATTATTAAGTTGTCTGTATGCGTCAAACTAGCGCCGCCGCCTTAAGTAAAATATTTACGTTGAACAAAGAAATAAAAAAAAACTGTACGTTCCGCTTGTGAAAGTATCATAAGCTTTTTTTGAATACCTCTAATAGTTTTATTTTGTATAGTTCAGGAGTAGGGAAGTTGCACTTGGTGGCCACTCCTGCGTCTTTGGCGCAGCCTTGTGGATTGAAAGGTAATCTAAAATATCATGTTAAAGACTTACCTAGCATTCAAATCAGCTGCTCTATCCCTTTCCCTCTTCCGATGTACTTCCTCCATCTCCTTCATAAAGTCGTCTATATTCTGTCCCGATAGCGCCAGCATCCTTTGCTGTAACGAGGTCGGTTTTGGCGCAGCCGGAGCCGCACCATTCGCAGACGTTGGAACATGATGCTCCAAATCGGCGTCCATTAGTTCACCGTCAACGTGTTTGAAGTGAGCCATCGGCATGATCGCTGGGACTTGAGCCTGGAAGTTTTGTATTAAGTTGTTATACATATTATATATAATATCGCCTTTTTCCCATAGGGGTAGGTATAAGTTATGGTTTGTATTATTGATTTTAGAAGAAAACACAAGCTGATAAAGGAAAATTATGTTTTGCAGCTCAGAGAACGAAAATGAAGAGTGCCAAATGCCGAGAAAGCAGGAGTATGCTCGGCCCCAAATTATACACAGACCATCTGATAACTAATCGTATTACTGAGGAATAAAATAAATGAGAAGGTCGTGAATAATGTGGAAATTCTCGAAAGAAGTCAGGTAACTATGAAGGCTGTTTTTACAGTGAAGATTGAAAAAACTACAGATGTTGGTTAGTTTTGATATAGGTAGGTATCAAAGACGATTAATATCTAGAAGACAGACAAAGGCCATACACAAAATCGTAACCCGATCCCGCAGTACCAGATAGCCTGAAAACTTTAAAACATCAATTTTATCCAAGAAATTTCAATACTTAGTAGTAGGTAGCAACAATATTCAATATTTAAACATTTTTAACTAGAAAGGAATTGAAATTTCTTGGATAAAATTGATGTTTTAGAGTTTTCAGGCTATTTTTTAGGGTTACGATTTTGTGTATGGCCTTTGTCTGTCTTCTAGAAATTAATCGTCTTTGGTAGGTATGTTATGAAACAGTTTGATTATGTTCTTGCTCGAGTTATTACTATAAATTTGAGCTAAGCTATTACCATGAAACAACAATAAAATTAAGAAACAGATTTCCTTACGACTTTCCAAAACTTTCACCTGGAAATGTACAACCAAGAAAACAGACAAAGAGAAAAGAGGTTAGGTTTCAGGCAAGACTTAAAATTTTTTTTATTTACCTATATCAGCAGGGCTATTGCCTAATTTGTCGCGAAATCGAAATTTGTCGCCATAACGACCAAAATGACAAATATGACAGTAAAACTGTCAATATGACAGTAAAACTGTCAGATATGACGGTAAAATTAGTTTTACTGTCAAGTGTGACAGTAAAAGTAAGTAAGTTCGTATGATCAAGTGATCAACTCTGGTGACGGAGTATTTAGGCAGCCTAAAGGTCTCCGTCATGGCTTAACGACTTTAAAAGCCGGACTTTGGTTGGACAGACAATTTAACGTGCCCTACGAAGCACGGAAGCGCTCATGCTTTCGCGATGTCATTTTTTCGTGACAAGTTAGTCAATAGCCCTGCTTCCACGATACCTAAGAAACATAGACACACGGACAGCCACAAATAGTAGTTAGGTCGCATACCTTCAACAATGTCATAAGAGCACAACTCACAGGTTCGCCGGGCGGTCCTACGTCGCTGATGTCAGCGAAGCGTATGTTCTTTTTAATTTCCTTTTCTTTCGGTTGTTCTTTGTTGGCGAGGAGCTTGATCTCTAGAAGAAGCACCATCAGATCGATGGGCGGGCCTATGGGAACACCCGGGGGTTCTATACCGTGCGGTCTCTCCTGCAAATACAATGTTATAATTTACATCGTAAACGTCATCTTTTAAAAAAAAGCGTATTATAAAATTACACAGACAGACATTTAACAGATTACTTTGATGACAAAAACGCTTGGGACTGAATGTGCTCCGACTCAGTTTATATTTACTTTTGATGGACCGCTGAAAAAAAAAGCTAGGCCCACACCACCAGGTTCTTGCCTGATTCTTTCCCTGGTGTAGGGAGTCGCGTTGGAACAGGCAGTAGAATTACCTAGTTTTAAGAACGTGACATGTCAAAGTGGTCTTTATACGATTGTACTGAATAAATATTATTTTGATTTTCATTTTTTGACTAGCTTACTCGTCCGCCGCTTCGCTCACGTGGTACCTACCTTGATAAAGTATAGCCTATGTTCATTCGGAAAGTCCATGCCACACATCGGTAAAAGAATTTTTGAAATCGGATGAGTAGTTTCAGGGATACCCCAAAAATAGAAACAAACCACAAACCAACTCTTTATAATATTAGTGTTATAGACTAGCTGCGCCCCGCGGTGTTACCCGCGGTGAATAGTTCCCGTTCCCGTGGGAATAACGGGATCAAAAGTAGCCTATTTTTTATTCCAGGGTATAAGCAATTTTGCAAAGGCCTCCCTACTATTTTCTTACTCTTCGCGATTAACGCTGTTTGTAAAGGCTAGTTAATAAATAAAAACTTAATTATATCAGACACTCACTTTATAAACTGAATCTTTCTTCAGAATAGGTTTTGGCGCATTAGGGTTACCTCCATCCAAAGGCAGTGGAATTTGCGACGGTATATTACTGAATAATATGTTTTCAGGAATCTGAAATACATAACGATTAGGACACTTTACATTCGCAATTACACGCAATTACACAAAAAAAAATATGAATTACAAATTAATAAAATTATATTAATTAAAAAAAGTGAATTGAACATTATAATACGAGACGGGAAACCACACACAATATTTTTACATGTTCTCATCTGTTATTCATCATTCATAACATTTATCTACAACTTGGAAGGATTCAAAACATTATAAGTACCATAGTTCAAATTTTCTTTTCTGCAAATTTTTATTGGGTCTAAAGAATTAAATTTTAAATGTTATGTAAGACATTAGGGGACTTTGGTCATAACCCCATAACATTTTTGTATAACATTAACCCTATAGTTATTTTTTTAGATACTTTTTATATATTATATATATATATTTTTAGTGAATGAATGAATGAATTTACTTTGGTCACATTTTTTTTGTAGGTAGGTACTATTTACCTACAAAATAGTAAATAATATAGTATTGTACACCTGTAGTGAGATTGTAAGAACAAACAAAATATGAGTAGATATTTGAGTTTCACAATACATAGCATCTCTTACACAATATTGTGAAATCTTTTGCAAACTACACTAATCTGGTTTTTAATCAAAGCTGGTTAATATCCTAGCCTAGCAGATTGTATTGTTTAGAATTTTAATAATGAAATTTTACAAGATGTTAATGAAATGTCTAGTTAAGTTTTAATACATGCATGTCTCATTGAATTAATTATGCTTGCTGTAAAATAAAAATACTGAATGTATATATGGAGATACCGCCAACAGCTAGTATGAAATGAAATAGGTAACTAAAAATAATCACGACTGTATTAACTTTCCATACGTGAAAGGTTGCAAGCCCATCAACGCTGTTAGAGAGCTAACTGGTTTCCTCACGATGTTTTCCTTCACCGTTAAAAGCTTGTGTTAAAGCGCATATACATTTTTCGATGCGAAAAGTCCATTGATGCACGGCCGGCATCGAACCCACGACCTTCGGATCGAAAGTTGAAGTACTAATCCACTTGACCAACACGGCTTTAATATAAATTTAGTATGATATATTGGTCTAATCTAAAGGCCCAGATCGACAAGTGATCTTTTTAGCAGAGGGGTCTGTAAAAAAAACAAGTCACCAAGTCACCACAAAATCACCTCGTAGCCCGCCTAAGACGCGGAGGTTGCGCGTTCGAACCCCGCAACGGCACAAATGTTTGTGTGTTCTGCAGATATTTATTATATTCAGTCATCTGGTTACCATAATACAAGCATTAAGAGCAGCCAACCCGGCTTTCTTTTCATACAAACGCTCGTACGTAATTATGCCGTTGTAACAGATCTTTCTTTTAAACTTTTGGACTTATAGGTATCTTGTGCACTATATCTAGGTTTCTATACAAACTAAAAATCAAAATTTTGAGAAACAAATTCAGCATAAGCCTCCAAAAATCTGCTTTTTTGCATAAATTTTACCTGAACTTTGGCCGTTCATAATGTACTCATAAATTGTAAAAGTAAAGAAAATATTGTAATAGAAACCTCGCAAATTTTATGGAGATTCTAAATGAAAAACATTTATTTCACAAACTTGTAAGGTTTACTGATAAAAACGT
The DNA here is from genome assembly GCA_963582015.1 of Xanthorhoe designata. NCBI lineage: Eukaryota > Metazoa > Arthropoda > Insecta > Lepidoptera > Geometridae > Xanthorhoe > Xanthorhoe designata. The sequence continues at coordinate 4,457,736 of OY757045.1, forward strand.
ATATCCTGGAACACTTTTTATAACATTTCCGCGCACTATTTTTCGTTCAATGTTATCGCGTTCTCACTTGCTGTTAGACACTTGGCGGTGAGGTGCGCGGGGGACGAGTCGTGTGTGCGGAGTTCGGGCGGGGTGAGTGAGACGGTTGAATCATTCAATGACGAGCGCCGCGCCGCCATGCGCCATTCATATCGCCGCCCCCACCGAATAATATCGTAATCGAAAAATACAAATTTTACAGGAGAATTAAAAACCGTTTTTGGTCTATAACTTTTCAGTTAGTTAACGTAGAAAGATCGTATATATACCAAAACATAGCCTAAATTATCACAAATAATATTATATTACAGAAAAAAATCTATAATTTACCATAACGAAGATATTGTTAAAATAAATATTACCAGAATTGAAAACACATTTTTTTACTGTAATATATAACAATACCATTTTATTCGTGGAAATCGTTCGTCGACAGTGACCTGCATAGTAATAGTCAAACGCGATATTGTTGACTACAAAAATGTGATATTGATTGTTTCGGTATTGTAATGGTACCACATTATTCGGTGCTCTAATATATTGTAACAAATATCGTAAAACTGGATTACGTTCATTTTCCATGGCAAGTGAATTAAGTAATATCCTAATACAAATGTCATCGTATGTATATGGAGATTAAATGGTTTTTTCGTTATATTTAATCAAAATACCAGAAAAAACATTGTATTTGAAATTGTTTATTTATGTACTAATGCAAACTTAGTAATTTCACAATAAAAAGTATCTTATTCATAGTCTATATTAGTATTTACTCGTACGAATCGGCTGAAAAAAATTGACAAGGTGTATTTGGGCCTCCACATCAATTATTTCGATTAAAAGCACTTCTATCGTAATAGTCGATTACGATATTATTCTGTGGGGGCGGCGATATTCTCTTTGGTCAGACTCAGAGTGTCTGTCAGTTAGTAGGTAGATAGGTAATCATCTTCCTTGGTAGATATTGATTTTTTTTTGACAGCGCGTACTACGTGAATAACGCGAATGAGTTGTTGCATTTTATTTTTAGTGAATTCTGTTTTACATACTACATTAGTTGCTATGGACACCGATTTTGTTTGAATAAAGATTTTGTTCGATTTTATTTAAATAAAAAGTCGTTGTGTAAAATGGGTAAGTAAGTAGATTGTTTTACATAATTAAATAATTATACAAGAGCTACAGTAGGTAGCTAAGTGTTAAAAAATATCAAACCTATTTTTATTGACCACATCATGTTTATAGTACCTAGTTACCTACCTACTACAGTTTTATGTACAACCAAAGACGATTAATATCTAGAAGACAGACAAAGGCCATACACAAAATCGTAACCCGTACCAGATAGACTGGAAACATTAAAACATCAATTTTATCCAAGAAATTTCAATTATTTACTTTCTAGTTAAAATTACCTAAAATTTTTTTATATTGAATATTGTTGCTACCTACATTGAGATGTATTATAGAGCCACAATCAGACAAATAAAATGTAAACGCCAAAACTCTGCGCACACTACGTAGTGCGCAGAGTTTTTCTTTTTTGCGTACACGCGACTTTGAACAATAACGTCTACATTCAAATGTCATTTTAGAACATTGAATTTGCTCGCACATTTTTTGAGTGTTGTCAGCTATTAGATTGTGACTCTTTAATACATCTCAATTGGCTACCTACTACTAAGTATTGAAATTTCTTGGATAAAATTGATGTTTTAAAGTTTCCAGGCTATCTGGTACTGCGGGATCAGGGTTACGATTTTGTGTATGGCCTTTGTCTGTCTTCTAGATATTAATCGTCTTTGGTACAACTAACCAATGGAGAAGTTTCCTAAACATCAAAATTCATTTTTTTTAATTTTATTAGCAAGATCTTAACAATATCTTAACAATAATAGGTGGTGAAAGAATTTTTGGAATATCTTGAAAAATGACAAAGTTATTCAACTTTTACGGCGGCTTAAAAATAATAGAATCAAAAGGCTGAGATTTCCGCGTGTGACGTCACTCCATGCGAGACACAGATTTGTTTCAATTTAGTAGGTATGACAAAATTTCATACGATTCGCGCTTTTCTTCGCCGCGCCGAACTAAAAACATTATTCAAGCTTAGAAGTTTGTTTTTCATTTTTTCTTTTTGGACATTATGGAAGCAGGGTATAATGCTTGTTTAATATTGTACATAAAAGGCTTTACTTATACTAACTAAAAAGTGATCTTTTGATGATTTAGTTTAAAAGAATTTTAAACTATCGAATAATCGAATCGAATTTCGATTAATTAATTATTTTTACTTTTTATTTTTTTTTCTAACTAATTTTTATTTTAATTTTTTTTTTTTGTCAGATTTTGATGTTTAACTATTTGTATTGTCATTGCATACCTACTGCACACTTATTAATGATCGATGACAATACAAATAGTTAAACATGAAAATCTGACTTAACGCGTTCAGTGCTCATGACGAACATGCAGATGTTGCTTCAAAAGTGCTCCTCCTAGACTTTCCGTTGTGAGCTCAAATGAAAGACCTTCATGAGATCTACTTTTTCGATGACAGCTGTCAAACTTCAAACACCCATATCTCGAGAACTACTCGTTCTAGACTTTCCGTTGTGAGCTCAAATGAAAGACCTTCATGAGATCTACTTTTTCGATGACAGCTGTCAAACTTCAAACGCCCATATCTCGAGAACTACTCGTCCTAGACTTTCCGTTGTGAGCTCAAATGAAAGACCTTGATGAGATCTACTTTTTCGATGACAGCTGTCAAACTTAAAAAAAGTAGATTTCATGAAGGTCTTTCATTTGAGCTCACAACGGAAAGTCTAGGAGGAGCACTTTTGAAGCAACATCTGCATGTTCGTCATGAGCACTGAACGCGTTAAGTCAGATTTTCATGTTTAACTATTTGTATTGTCATCGATCATTAATAAGTGTGCAGTAGGTATGCAATGACAATACAAATAGTTAAACATCAAAATCTGACAAAAAAAAAAAAAAAAAAAAATTAATTAATTGAAATTCGATTCGATTATTCGATAGTTTAAAATTCTTTTAAACTAAATCATCAAAAGATCACTTTTTAGTTAGTATATAATGTACAATATTAAACAAGCATATAGCATATAGTTTCCATAATGTCCAAAAAGAAAAAATGAAAAACAAACTTCTAAGCTTGAATAATGTTTTTAGTTCGGCGCGGCGCAGAAAAGCGGGAATCGTATGAAATTTTGTCATACTACATTGAAGCTAATCTGTGTCTCGCATGGAGTGACGTCACACGCGGAAATCTCAGCCTTTTGATTCTATTATTTTTAAGCCGCCGTAAAAGTTGAATAACTTTGTCATTTTCAAGATATTCCAAAAATTCTTTCACCATCTTTATTTAAATGCTTAGGACTATTTATTCACATTAAAAAAAAATAAAAGGGAAACTTCTCCATTACCTACTTATCAAGATAGGTACCACCTACCTAATACCTTTATGTAGCTAATGTCAAACTGGCAATTTTTTTCAAACAACAACAAATCGATGTTTTACCTAAGTACTGATTACCTACTCCACAGATCACACTCAGCCAGATTTCCGAAAAGGTAACAAAAAGCGTTTACGTCTTTCGGCTCGAATGAAAAAAAGGAATGGACTCGCAAAACAAAAAAGGAATCAAGTACCTACTGCTAGTTCATAAACAAAATAAATTATTTTATCTCTACTTTTTGTGTTTTTTTTCGATATTATTTTCATGAATAGGTAGAAGATATAAAATACTTTATTGCACACCATATTTAGGCACATAATAAAAAAAAATTATTTGTCTAAGGCCGGCTTTACACCTGTGAGTTTTACTTACGTAAGTCACTTACTAAGCGACTTACGAGATCGTTTAGACTTGTAATTTTCCAATTTACGAAAGTAGTAAAAATTACAGTAAGTCACATACAATGAGTGTTTACACTTGAAAATTTCTCGTAAGTAGCTTAGTATAAGTGACTTACGTAAGTAAAACTCACAGGTGTAAAGCCGGCCTAATGAATACATGAATGGCTCAGAATGGTCTTTATGTCAGAAGTACCATGAATGAATGCTCGGATGGCTCACACTAGCATCCGACTGCCCGCGAGGGTGCGGCGAAAGTTCCCGAATTCCAACCGAGTGCTCAGGCCTATCGTTCGACCTAGGTCCGACCGCCCACGAGTGTGCGGCGAAAATTACCGAAAACCAACCGAGCGCTCAGGCCTAGCGTGCGACCGCCCGCGAGTGGGCGGCGAAAGTTACCGAATGCCGACCGACCGTTTAGGCGCTCTCTCTCTTTTCGCTTTGCCTCTTTTTCTAACATTGCGCTGGATGAAACGACAAGCTTTTCAGCTATGCCCGCGTCGATGAGAGACGCACTGGGTAGGCCAACCTTAAGTTGCTTAGCTTGGGACTAGATTGCGCTGTGTAAAATGTCCAAGGGTATTTATTGATTTATATTGGTCTCATGTGGGACAGGGGCAGAAAGAAGAAATATGTATTAAGTACCTGAAGTGTTGGCAGAGGAATATCATCAACTTGCACGGACTGGGCATGTTTGACCGATTCATAGTAAGATATAAGATGTGCCCTTCTCTTTTCATACTCCATCTCCTGCCTTTTTAAATCTACCCACTTTTCTGGCTCATCTTTGTCCTGAAAGCAAGAAAAAATTATTATTACTAGTCTTTTAGTTTTCAATACTGGCCAAAAGTCAGCTCCATACTGATCAAATATAAAGTTTTTCACCCGAGAAAGCTTTTTTTAGTAGTGATATGATTTTTGCAGAACTAATGAATAACATAAGTAATATTTTTTTAATTCTTCACACATAGTGAGAACAATTTAAAAAAATATTTTAGTTTAGACCAAAGTCGATTTTGAATTTTTTCTTTTTCATAAATAGTGTGCCACTTTCATCCTGGACTCCTGATTCTAGCTAGACTCTATTACTGGTCATTTGTACATTGGAATTTATAAACTGTTGGTTTAAAAAGTAGAAAGTAAAAAGTTTCTTGGTACATTCCGATAAGAACAATGCAACAGTTATATTAATTTAAATAATAATTCAGTAGTTATAAGTAAATTAACTACTAGATCTTTTCAGATTTAAAGCAATTACTTACATACATCTTCAAAACTCTGTCAAAGGTCTCTCTCAATTTCTTTCTTTTTTCTTTCAATACTTTCTCATTGAGTGGAGAGGGCTGGAGAACATTGAACTCTGAAAAAACAATTCTCACTTCACTTAAGCTAAACAATCCCACTATCTTCTTCTGCCATTTCATTGTCATGTTCATTAATTAACAGTCACATGGTTTAATACATTTTGGTACTAAGCAAATTGATTTGTCAGATTGTGTCTTTTGAAACATATTTTTAAGGCGGCTTTAGTTGTTGCTGTTCAGGTTGGATTGGTTATTATTATTAGAAAGTAATTACTAAGTGATTTACAAACCCATTTCATCAATCTTCTGCAGCTCATCCAGTATTTGGTTTGGATCCTTCATTTTGAGCACAGCTGCTCGGACCATCTGTCTTTGCTTTTTGTTTTTCTTTAGTTCCTTTTTCCTGGCCTCTTTTCCTGTAAATGAAGGAGTATGAAGAATGTGGATTAAATTAAGCAAACATGCTTTAAATTTATAAATCACTTTTTATGGTTGAAAAAAATTATAATGTAGGTATCGTTAGCAATATCAGGAATATGAAAACTTATAGGTACTCACTCGCTTGATCCGTTGGATTCATGTATTTACCACTTTTAGTGGTATTTATTGATCTGCGACCCATTTTGTGGCAGTTGCTTTTCTCTTGGTTATATTCGGTTATAGAGAAATCAATTAATTTTAGTCGAAGGTACAAATAGATGCCGGTGTGCGTACGTGTGCTGTTGCTATCGCACTGGCTGTTACTTTTTCACAACCACAAAATCCTAAACAACACATTCACATTCAGTAGGTACAAACAAGGTGAAGTACGACAAGGCTGGGTACTGTAAGAGCTCGTAGCGTAAAGCTCGAGGCAATCGAACGTTTATCCCCGAATTCCCTTGCAAAATACAACGCTTACAACTCGGAGTCGGAGCAGAACGGAGATGAACAACAAATCCACAATCCAACGAAAGAGACTAAACACCACAGAGTACTATACCTAAACACTACTATTACTACTATCACTATGTTGTTTTTGATGTTGCTAATCCAACCAACCAAAGAGCATGCAACCAACATCCAAAATTCCAATCCAACCAAAACTAACCAACCCAAAGGTCCCAAAGAAAGAGAAGAGAATGTAACACTACGTTAAACTAGGTAGGCATGGAAAGCTACTTTTAAATAATTAGATCGGTGCGATATTATTTTGAAAATTACCGTGAATTAGCGTGCTAAAACTAACGGACTGCTAATTTTCATACAAGATGATAATAGCGTTATGTCGCTTTATTTGCTATTGCTACTGCCTGCTTATTTTAATCGTATATTCATATGAAGCGCTCGTGGCGAAGCTTGTAAAGACGTTCTTGATAGATCGTCGAAGTTAAGCAACGTTCTGAGCGGTCACAACTTAGATGAGTGACCGCAAGTGGCATTTATATCTGGCACGTTAAATTGTCGGCCCCGGCTTTTAAAGTCGTTAAGCCATGACGGAGGCCTTTAGGCGGCCTAAAAACTCCGTCACCAGAGTTGGCCACTTGCTCATACGAACTTACTTAATAAGCGTATCGGGCATAACAAAATTAGCAGTAGCTAAAATTAAAGACAGTGCCGTTAAGTGCCCTTAATTTTCGCATCTGCTAATATTGTAAGTAGCGGACGCTAATTGAGAATTAACTTTTAATTTAACGTTAATTTTAACATGCTAATGTTAAAATTAACGTTACGTTCAAAATTCGGAGCATCAAGTTTCCGGCCATACAAAAAAGCGGCACGCGATGAGGGACAAAAGATTAATGCTTTTTCTCTTTTACTCACAAAAATGTTGTAGATATAATCTTCTTTGTTTTTGTGTGGTGTTGTGACTTTCATCTTATACAAAAGTACTCTGTGGGTGTGACTGAGAAATAATTATACAGCGCTCTATTTCTTACTTTCTCTAAGTGAAATGTCTAATACACGTACGATCATTGACAATATAAATTAATGGACTTGGTATATAAACATTACTTTAGGAACTATCTCCCTGAGGCAGGTCGCCATGTTTTGTCCCAGGCTCCCAGCCAACCACAAGTAACATCAGTTGTCATCGCGACTTGTTATTGGCGGCAAGCCGCCATCTTTGTGCCAGACTATTGACTTATGCTTCGTTTTTTCGTAGACGTATGTCATTTCTATATCTTTCTGTCTTTCCTTCTTCTGAGCGTACGATACTTCAGAATTGACAGTGACATAAAGAAGTTTGTTGACATTAGCAATAGGAAAACACTAAGGCTGCGTCTGGCTGAATATGGGCCGACCCTAGCCATTAAGTAAACAAACAGTTCCACATTTTGTCGCTAGGTGGCGAAGCCAAGTTAGCTAGATAGAATCTTTTATCTGTGATAGAACCTAGGCTAGGATTAATTAATAATCTTCCTAGGCTAGAACTAGAACCTCCTCCTTTTTTGAAGTCTGAAAGAAAGTATAGTAGGTACTTATATTAGTAGTAGGGTATGCTTATGGTACACTCGCGCACGAAAGTATCTGATGATCCTACTAGTTATAGGTAACTAAAACATAGATGCATTTATTACCTATGTGGGTAGGTAGGTACTCTCTGTGCTGTGGTTATTAATTGTTTACTATCTTCTTTACTTCCTCTCTAGAATGAATTAGTCTCACTAGAATGCGGAACTCTGGACCAAGGATGGAAAAATGAAAGTGAGCGACTAGGTACCTACCTAACCTATTACTTAGGTACCTACTTCGAAATCTATAAAAAATGAAAAATTATACCTCCAAAACAATCCATGACAGCTAGTATGGTTTTCAAATAACGGAAGTACCTACATAACACTATCTTTAAATTATCTATTAGCCACTTCTGAAAGTGGCCGCTAAGTTTTTTTCTTGGTCCAAGCTCCATACATAGGTATTTGCCTATTCTCATAAAATAGAACCCAGATAAGATCTATAATCTAGCTTTATAGGTACCCTACCTGCTTAAATGCTTATGCTTACCGTAAATTACATTAGAGATAGGTAGGTAGGTAAGGTACCTACCTACTAGTAGGTATGTTTGTAGGTATCTATCTGCCTGCCATCGTTTTTTTTCAAGTTGTAAAGTAGGTATCTACCCTTTTACAGTTAGGTACCCTACAGTTTCAGAATCATTGCGAATTTTATTGAAAGTGATATACTTAGGTATCTAGTTTATGAAAATACTACCTAGGTAATTGCAATTCCATGATTATTTGTTAGATATACCTAGGTACTTAATTTAGATACTTACCTAGGTAGGTACCTACTCATATTTTAGTACATCATACATACCTACCTACTAGGTATTTCCTTTTAACACTGTGGTGTCCTGTCCCTACGGGCTACGGGGCTCCTGTTGCGGGCTTCAAGTTGGTATCTAGGTACCAACTTGAAGCAATGATTATGAATAGGTAATCTAAAATTATCATCAATCGAATGACCAATTGACCACAAACTATTCACTAAATTACTATTGGGGGCAATTCAGAGTGTCGCAAAAGCTAAACTAAACTAACTAAAATTATTGCCATCCTTTTTATTCCCATCGCTATGAAAGGGACGGCAACAATTTTAGTTAGGTTAGTTTAGCTTTTGCGTCACTCAGAATTGCCACTATTACCTACCTACCTAACGTACCTACTTAGCTATGAATAATATGAATACAATACCTACCTACGTTCGTTACACACCACACGAATAGAATTTACGCGTACTACTACCATCCACTACTGGTTTCATTCAGTACTAGACTTCTCTTTCTATCTCATTCATGCTAAGCCAATACAAGGTATGTGCGAATGCAATGGCATTCTTCAGCCACGAAATGGCGTTTGTTGAACCGCGCCGGGCGCGTCAAAATAATCGGTTGGAGTCTCGCTCGCTCGCTTGCTCGCGCAGTGGCTAGGGACGCGTTCGTACGGGTCGGTCGGTCGGGGCGTTTGACTTTCGAGTATCGAAGCGAAGTACGCTTACGCTAGCGTAGCGTGTATGGTCCGTCTTGTCTTCATTATTGATGCAAAACTTCCACGATGGTTGATCATAACCAGAAATTGTTGCAGGAGTTGCTAAAGAAACAGGGAAATAATGTGTGTGCCGATTGTGGAAGCCCGGGTATGTTCTAATGTAATTTATGAGTGTTTTAGTGCCAGTGTTTTCCTTGTGCGTGGTTTTTTCATGGGGTGGCAAATAGGTGGGGATCGTAAATGCGTCCATGCTTTAGAGTTCAGTGACCTCGACGTAAAATGCATTGAATGAAAACAAACCATCGATAGTTGTACGAGATAGATGATCAAAACATGCAGATAAGTGCCTACTTACATACCTACCTAGGTACTTTAGGTAAGTACCTACCTAATTGACTTTTTGGTAGGTTAGGTAGGTAAGTATTAGGTAAGTACTTACCTATAAGTACCCTACCTACCTAGGTAATACTTAGGTACAGAAAGTAGGTAGGTAGGTACCTAGGTAGCTATACCTACTTACCTACCAGACATCTAAGTAAATTTATTAGATAGTAGGTACCTAGCTAATACCCTACCTTACCTACCTATCTGTTATAGTAGGTAGAAGTAGGAAGGTACCTATAGGTAAGTACCTAATCGAGTCAAATTTTATGAACATTATTTATAGGTGCCTATGATAAAATGAAATATAGGAGAATCTCCATAGGTAGGTACCTAGGTACATACATATTACTTAATTAGATTTTTCAAAAATAAGTACCTAGGTAATACCTACTTACAAAAATCAATTTTGTACCTAGACCTAATAATTATACGGAAGCTAGAGCTGTGGTGTGGTTTCACATAAAATTGACGATAGTCTAAAAATCTACCTACTCGAACACTACACCGGAAATAGCCCCGAAACTAAGAAGTAGTACCCTACCTACGGAATACCCGCCTACCTTACTCGAAAAATGTATATTTTGCTAAAACTGTACCTTTTATCAGGACCGGATCCAGGACTAATTAAAATGGGCGCGCTAGGGGCAATCATGTCACTCACTACCTACATTTCGCATGATTATTACCTGCAGACAAAATGACCTTCCGAGCAAGCGAACCGAACCCGTAGAACTTCTACTTTGTCTTCCATCTCGTAGACATGCAGAGAATCGAGATGGCAGGGAAACGGCGAGCACTGCTCGCTGAGCAGTTTTTAGTTTCATAGAATTTTAAACTTTATTTTGATTAGATTAGATCTTTACCATCATATTATTACATAGTATCGCGCTTGAGAAACTTGAAACACACACAAACGACCGCAAGCGGGGCGCGCCGCGCGCCGGCGCGAGAGCACTTTTCAAAGCGCTGTATTACTTACTACTTACATGCATTTTAATAATGAAGATAGGGTTTAAAATTATAATGACACTGAAACTGCATCCGATTCGCTGCCCGTCTCGGTGTGATTTGAGCCTTAGGGCGTTTGTCCACCGCCGCCGTCACCGGGACGTCAACGAGAAAAAGGTGACGGCGCCGGCGCGGCGCCCCGGCCGAAGTACTGATACATAGACTAACTAATAGCAGCGTGTCCACCGCAAGGCCGTCACGTCATCTTAAACTCGACCAGAAATAATCTCGTTCTCGATGACGTTCCGGTGACGGCGCCGGCGCCGGTGGACAAACGCCCTAAGGGTGTTTGTGCACTACACGGAATTTTACTGATTTTCGGTCTGAATGTCAGTTTCAAATGTCTTGTCTCCATATTTCCGATTAGTTAGAAGGGGACAAAGACATTTTCCGGACCGAAAAAAGTAGAATTCCGTGTAGGTACTTAGTCCACAAACGCCCTGAGGCTCTGTTTACTAACACATTAGGTACCTGGACGTATTATTCTAAATGTTTTTACACACAACTTGTATCTCTGTCTGTAGTCGCTTATTGTAAATGGTAATAATTGTACTTTACCTTTATTATAATAGGTACAAGCTCAATTCGCAACTTACAATCATGTGACAATTTAATCTTAAAAAAACTGGTATAATGTAGAGAGATAGTTGGTAAGTAGGTTCACCTGTTGACAAAATATTGGTCATGTGTTATTAAAATGGTAGATTACGCTGAAATTGGATGATAAAGTGCCATTCAGAAAGAATTACCTAATCATAATGTGAGTGAGACAGACAGAACCGACTAGAAACAATAATAACAGAGCAATTTCGCAACACTTTATTATGATGTCAATATGATACTTAGGTACATTATTTTCTATTTTTTGTAAGCATAGTTGTGTCTGGTAAGGGTACTCTAACTCTATAATCGTCTTATTTCTGGAATTTGTTTCCATTTTTTACTGCATTTGCAAAAGCTTTGACGGGATCAAGTAAAAATCCAATAGGTAGTAGAGGTATATTCTCTGCCTAGGTACCTGTGTGTGCATGAGTTAATTGTTAATGCTCTACCTCTATACCAAAAGCTGGCTATTAGGATTTTTAGACTAAATTATTGACAAAGGTGTAACGTGTTTGTCTGCTGGTTGGTAGGTACCTACTCCAAATCTTGCAAAGCGTTGTGTTATTTGCGACTTTGCGAGTGAGGCCACCTTTATCTGTGTGCGTGCGACTATGACGTCGTGTCGGTGTGGTCCGTTCGCTTGTAAACAAACACGGATGTCATGTAAGACGAACGTAGAAAACGCCTATTTTGTCCGAGAAAATCTACTCTCCTTGGATGAACTCAACTGGATTTCGTCTTTGATCTTTATTATGCTTGTTATCTTTCTATTTAAAAATGTACTTACCTAAGTACTTACTAATGCTTTGTACTTATATAAATCCAGCATCAATTTTATTGCAATAAGCCTCTATATGGCTAATGGCCAGGCCATACACAATTTACACCTATTTACACTGACAGTTTCAATTAGCGTCCCTGAGATAAGCCTTTTTCTGTCTGTTTAAAGTGACCATTATTTTTCTGAGCCCTTATATTAGGTAGATAGGTACCTACAGCTATTGAGATGTACATTACAGTAGGTAGTACATTATTTTCTCTAGGTGATAAATGTTACGTCGAATAATTCAATTCTAGATAAAATAAGCGACCTTTTTACGCCTCTCGTTAGTTAATTACCGCTGAAACACATATTGTCCAACACCGCGGGGGTACCTACTTAAGTAGGTACACAAATACACTCTCGTTCGACCATCGCGAAGTACGTTTTTAGTATAGAACGATGATTAAGCGCTCAGTTGGTTACCTACCAATTCTTTGAAAAGGGATTAAGATATAATACAAATTAAAGATTTACATTTTTGGATTACTTTTGCAAGGACGCCAAATTTCAACGTGATTTTTAATTTTTCTTATGGTAAAGAACTACATTTGAATAAACAAAGTCACAAACCATGTTCTCAATCCATATTTTAGTAAGTACTTACCTACTTAAAATTTATAACGAATGTTGAAAATATTTACGTCATACAAAGTCATTTTAATCTTTAGCTGTAGGTATGACGATTTGTAAGTTTCTTATCTACAAACCTGCGTAGGTTTGTAGATAAACCTATGAAAAATAACTCCCAACAATAACAAAAACGAGTAAATTTTTGCTGGGTAAAGCATCGATATTTCTTTCATAGTTTAGAGATATTCACTGAATGCAGGTCATAAGTTTTGGGAGTAGGGCCAGGCACTCGGACGGATGGTCTGGGGACGAAGATGGCATAAAACAAGCTTTATAAATGTATTTCTGCTACAGATGCACCCACCCACTGTGTTTATACGGAAAGGTGACACAGCCACATGGATTGTCTAGCTGTTTCGCAGTTCGTGACTAGAGTTTCTCAGTACCATATCCGGATATTGTAAACGGATTCATTCAATGCATTTTACTCGCAAAAACGATTACGTTATAATGGTCTATTATATTGTGAATTGCTTAAGTAATATAGTTTCATATGAAATGGTAATATAATTTATTGTATCTAATTTATATTTATATTCTTATTGTTTTTAAATATTTTAGAACCAGACTGGGCCTCGTACAACCTCGGTATATTCATTTGCATGCGATGTGCCAGCATTCATCGCGGCATGGGCGCTCACATCAGCAAGGTGAAGCATCTCAAACTAGATCGTTGGGAAGACTCGCAGGTCCAGAGGATGAAAGAAGTCGGCAATGCAACTGCTAAGAACAAGTATGAAGAGAGAGTGCCTCCGTGCTACAGAAGACCAAATAGGTGTGACCCACAGTGAGTAATCTTTATCAGTGTAACAATGCAAGATGTTTGCTGTGGTAAAGAGTTTGTAGAATAAATTGATTAGGCATCAACAACAAGAAGACATCAAGACATCAACAAGAAGACATCAAGGCATAGGTTACCTACCTCTGTTATCTATATTATTATACATTTTAGAAGATTATTATAAAGCCTAGGTAATTCTTTTTTTTATAAATACATAAAATACTCATCTAAAATATCTGTAAATATATAAATAATAATGCTATATCAGTTTTGATGGCTCAACATTATTTATCAGGCTCGAAACTTGACCTAAATTAAACAGCGTATCTTTCCATAAAAAGTTAGGTGAATGATAAGACTTCAATGTTTTTATTTACTTTGCTCATGCCTTGCTCAGAGAATTCGAAGATGTGGACTTTGTTCCAATTTCGAAAGAGATAAAAACTTAAAAAAACCTTTAAAAAAAAGTTTCTCCTTGATGATCATCACTCATCAGTATTAAAAACATTCATATTTTACATTCCAATGTCATGAATCAAGTATAGATAAAATCAGAATTAGGTTCTAATAACTAAGTAGGTAGGCTACTTAAATCTTTATTTTTTTTATTATTATTAACATTTTCTACATAAAAAAGCTCAACGTACCTATATAAACAAGTAAAAGTAGCGAAAGTAAAAAACTCTACGCACCATTATTACCTTTCATTTGATATTGGATACCGAACTCGTAGTTTTTGTTTTGCACAAACAAATGTTTTCTGCCGCGCCCCCTGGTGAGTTGTCACCGTAACACCTATTTAAGAACATGCACCAATCAACCAGAACCCATAACTGAAAACTGCATCAAAATCGGACTAGTAGTTTGGAGAAAAATGGCAAAAAAAATCAGAATTAAACATAATTTAGGTATAATCTTCTCATCCGAATCCCAAACGCATATACCTAGGTACTTACCGTCTGCATTCCGTCTTGGTTAAAAATCTGGTTGTTGCAGAAATTAAATGTGTTTTTCTCTAATTCCAGGGTGCTCGTCGAACAATGGATTCGTGCGAAATACGAGAGGGAAGAATTCAGTCACCCAGAGCGTCAGAGCTACCTGTCAGGGACGATGGAAGGCTATCTGATGAAGAGAGGCAAAGAGGACAGTCGATACCAGATGAGAAAATTCGTTTTGTGCGAAAATGAGGACTCGCTTAAGTGAGTACCTTACCTACCTAATGTTTATATCCATGCTTTCTTTATTAACACAGAAACAGGAATTCATTCAAAAGCGAAAGGAAAATGTAATATAATAGAGAACATCAATATGTATACCAATTAAAATAAAAATGTATTAATCTTAAAATCCCTTTGAAGAACCTTATTATTATTATTAGTACCTAACCTATAAGGTTACACGTTCTCAACTTCTTGGTGGTTAATTTCACAAAATGTGATAAAAGAACATCAATATCTGGCAATTCATTCAATGATAGTGAGTAACCATGCGATTAAATATCCCTAGGTAGGTATAGGTAGGTACGTCACGTAAGTTCAATGTACTAAGGCGCAATTCCATTTTAATTTACATCAAGACGTCATTAGCATCCTAATTTGGTAACGTAGGAAATTTACGGTTTCTAGTCAACATCATACTTAAATTTATTCAAACTCATTCGCATACCCACCATTTGCTCATTATTATCCTAGATGTAATAATATAGCTCTCAAAATCTGTACACTTTACTCTTGGTACTCTTGTAAACTTTATCGTAAGCAATTTTATAAATCTCTGTTTCTGTGTGATTATTATTTATTTTCTATTGTATTTCTGTTTAATTGTGGACTAGCAGAGGACATGTAAATAATTGCATGGCCATGTAATTAAGTTTTAGTATTACTAAAGTAATTGTAACCTCAACCAACAATACAAAAGTCATTGTTCAAACTGACTGAACGAACAACAAGATAGAATTCTTCAGAAAAAAAACGATTTTGTCCCGGTACAAGCTTGATGCTTTTTTACTGTTAGTTTTTGGGAGTAATATTTTTACATCCTTTGACTCTTAGGATACCCCACACACATGATTAAATGTCGCACTAATCTTATATGTAAACGCTTCAACTTCTAACCAAGGCCTATACAAAAACGAGACACATCTAAATATTTTGTAACAAAAATCGCTCGTAATTTTGTAATCTGTCTTGTTCTTGTATTTCGTCAGTACATTAGATTCTTAAAATATGTTAATAATATTTGTATTCACTCCATCAATAATGTTCTGCCTGTTCTTACTATCATCATTGCTTAGGTGTTCACTATACCTTGACATGCTTTATCTATTGTCTCCTCTGAGCAGTATCCTTTGGTGGATATCGAGCCTTCAATTTGACAGTCCTTTTACCTAATCTGTGGTAAAACATAGGTTAGTTTCCTCGACTTCCGTTGTGAGCAAAAAGATCTAAAACTATTATTTCACTAAAATCAACATGATGCTTTTGAAATGAAAACCTACTTCACATTTCGTAAGAAGAGAGCAATATCCTGCACTCTCGAATTTTTCTAAATCGGTCCTTATTGACGGAATACAGTGAAACTTAGAACTCCTTTTTTAAAGTCGGAGTTCCTCCCTTGCTATGAGTTATTATTTCCATGATGGGTCAAATGTTGCAACGTGCCGGCCTGATAATTTACACAGGCTCATAACTTCTTTGTTTTTTCCTTAACCGAGGTGATTCGTTGTATTTGTGTTGTACCTACGCTGGGATTTTATGTAATTTTAAAACAGTGCAGAGTTGTGCAGAGTTTTACAGAATTTTCCATAACATTGCTCGTATACCAATCAAAATTTAGTAGTCGTCGAGTTGACCTTCAATAGGGTTGATGGATTCCTATTTTAGTCAAATGTATTTATGAATGAGTTTATAACTTCGACGCAACACTACGTAGGTAGATACTATAAGATGCTTTCATGGAAAATATAATGTACATAAAAATAAGTAGAGTGGTATGCAAATTACAATCAAGCAATAAAACAAGTATGTTTAATTTCGTACGTGCGTAGGTAGGTAGGCACTTTTTGTGTAAACTGGTGACGCGTTACACTTTCAACAAAAAGTTCCACACCTCTAGCATCATAACGACAAGTCGTGCAAATATTGACTTGTTACGTAGTTGGACACGCCATCCAGCTGCAAAATATCGGTGACTTTAGACTTTGTTGTCCTGTGTATCACCTATGCTACCCTCACGAATTGATTGAATAAGCGAAGGGAGCTAAAATATCAATTGTATTTGAGGCGATTTGGTTATTATGTTTACAAACGTACTGTACCTATATAATGATTCAATTCGAATATAACTCTCAAATCATGGAACCTACAGTTCAAAAACTGATAAATGAACTAAAACATTGTAATGGGTTAATGGGTTGCATTGTACCAATCGGTATACGAGTAATCTCTATTTCGCTACTATTATTATTATTTTGTTTGGGTCCCACGCGTGGGAAGCCGTGGGCAGCAGCTGTTTACAAAAATCCTATAAAGAAGCCACCCAGGGCAGATTTGGGTAAAATGGTGGTTTTTCTAAGAAGGTAATAATAATGAATCTGATAAGTACCAGCTATTGACATACCACGTGTATCTACGGGCGTAATGACGACAAGCAAACAGAAAAACACCTACTCAATGATGAAAATAAAGTAAAATTCACGCAACATTAAGTAGTGACGTATCGTTCACTCAATTTACATCAATTTTGTACCGCGTTACTAAGGCATTTTATGAATGTTGACTTTATTACGAAAAGACCTTCACCCTGAATTAAAATATACTTACAGTAAAAACAGTAATTTGTTTAGCGATTGTGTGTGAAAACATACTCGTAGGAAATTAGGATAGTATTGATGTCAATAAAACAGGAAAGTGTGAATATTATTTCCCTGTATTGTTTGTTCTAGAATCTAGTGTACCGATTTTCCTTTGTAACTTTTCAACAATTCCCTAATTGTATCCTCCTTTGTCCACGTATTACCTATTAAAGCTTTATGAAAATAAATCAATACGAAATAGGTACGGAAAGTTCATTAGAACATCTTTTTTTTTTAAACCGAGACACAAAGCTGATTGTGTTAAACAAGTTTTAAATTCGATAAGATTAAAATTTAAAACTAAGACAGAAATATAGTATAGAAATGCGAGACAAGATGAGAATCAAACCCTGATGAACCGTTTCCCCTAAACATATCCGGACTGGTCCTTAGGTTCCACCCCGCCACTGACGGTTGCGGCCGTACCCCCGGTTGCCTCGATTGGTTAATCGATCGCCTCCGAGTCAAAAACTTTGGTCGCTTGAGGTAAGGACGTGACTGAATTACGAAAAACTAAAACGGCCGGTATCCAAATATTTACCTGTTTTTGCAATGTCATCATCCCATAATCATTGTCATGCTTCCTAACATTTCAATTCATTGCGTCATAATTTTTATTTGAATATCTTTTGAAGTGACTTTTTGCTTTTTCTAGATATTATGTGCGAGAAAATAAAGAGCCCAAAGGTATTCTCAAGCTGTCGGAGTTGAATGTAGTGTTTGCGCCTGCGAAAATTGGCAATATGAACTCAATGCAACTGACGTTCATGAAGGATGGATCGACGAGGCACATCTACGTGTATCACGATGAAGCTGAAGTTATCAACAACTGGTAATTATTTTGCAAAAAAGCGGACAAAAAAAATATATTATTTCAATCGTTTAAATAGGTATGTGTATAGGTATAATATACCTATATCTTTTATTTGTGCACGAATCCGTACTTGTAACTGATTAGCTAGTTCAAATACGAGTACCTACCTAATTGCGGTCGTTACATTACAAGTAGGTACGTACTTAAGTCATTTAAATTTGTTCATTATTATTATGAATAATAATCGTGACTAAAAATTAAATTGCCCCCCTTCAGGATTCTTTTTACGGCCCTGTAACATTTATACATAACAGACTACGCTCCGGTCCGGGGCCGCGCCGCCCGCCATCCTTGAATCTGTGATCTGTGGGGCGGTTCACATCACACTTATAGGGGCAACGTCAATTTTTCGAAGAAAATGCTCTTATATGCATGCATTTACATTCCGAGAAGTGATTTCCGAGAAGTGTTAAATCTCATCAAAATGCTGAGGGAATGTGTAGAAAAATAGGGATAAAATATCTATCCTATTAGTAGGTACTTAGGTACTTAACCTAAATTACCTACCAGAGATAAATTACATTTTCTGTAAATATGACTAGATGTAGGTACTTATACTTATAGTCTTTCCAATCGTTTATTTAACTTTTGACAGATCATGCACATAAAGTTTTATAATAATTTTTGATACAATGTACTACAGGGAATACTGTACTGTCATGGACGGGATCCGCCCACTTAGAGATGTTTCATTCGTAATTAATGACAACTGGTTTTGAAATAAATCGATTATCGATTATACAGGGTTATTCATTATTAGCTACAAATATTCAGGAATTAGGTTCAACAAATAAAATAAAAAATATTTATGAAATGATTTTTTTAAGTTTTGTTACGAAAATCCCGAGAAAATCGATGAAGATTATCCTTTCGAATCAATGGCGCGATGTTACATCTAATAGTCCATTTCTGAGGTGATATGCGACCTCCGCACCGCAACGCATACGATCTCCATAGTGTTGTCATTAAAAAAAAAGAAAAAAAAAGGTGTCAACTAGGCTGTCAATACTTTGTTATTATTAGTTATTATTTTTCCTGAATCGCCTAAACTGAACTACCTATTTGGAGTTTCTCCAAGGAGACCTGCAGTGTATCCAGGAGGTGCCATTGGTAGCGCGCAGGCAGATGTCTTTAAGCATGACGGGACCCGTCCACTATGCGCGCAGAGTGCGCGAGCACCTTGGGGATGTGTACGGCGAGCGGTGGATCGGGTGTGGAGGCCCAGTCGCATGGCCTGCACGGTCACCTGAGCTGACGCCGCTGGACTTTCATGTGTGGGGTTGTGCAAAAGCCTTAGTGACGTGTATGGAAGTGACGGCCACACAATATCGAATGTCGACAAACTAAAAACGCAAATAGTGAACGCATTCGACGTTATGAGAGGTGAAAGAGACACGATGGTTCGTGTGCGTGAACAGTGTTTTCGCAGAGCTCGTCTTTGCATTCGAGAGCAAGGTGGACATGTGGTACAATTATTGTGAATAAATCAGTAACTGTGTTGTAAATATCCGTGTAAATACTATGTGTAAATATCAATGAACTGACTTTTACTTTTACCTACGTATCTGCCTACTACGCACCTACCTACCTAACCAAATTATTTAATTACTTAAATGAATAGGTAGGTAATCAAATAGTAATAATGAAAATTATGTGATTGCAAACTAAGTTACAAAGTATTTTGCGAACTACCTAGATAGACTGGTATGTAAGTAGGTAATTAATAGGTAAGTAACTAGTCAATGCTTTTTTGTCAGTCCAAAGGCTGATTAAAGTGCGATGGAAAGTCTAAACTTTAAATAAGAAAAATCAATAAGGTCAATGACATGTAGACAGGCTTCAGCTGTCATCCAATATGGTCATTGTGGGTAAAAGGTTGGCGACGATAGGTCATCGTTTTCGTGGCAATAATTATGCAATATGTCGTAAAGAAAGTAATAAAAATAAAATTTTGATACAAAAACTCAAATCAGTTTAGGAATTAAATTGATTCGGCCAAACAAATATTCACGACCCAAAAATTACGCCCTGTAATTATTTGTAGCTAATAATGAATAACCCTGTATTAAAACATACAATAAAATTATTGTGATTATTTTTATATCAAATCACGTAAAAACCTTTATTATTTTGCATTAAAATGCCCTAAATGTCTCTGTTGTAATGCATAAATAATTTGCGTAATGAAAACAGTTCCATGGGATCGAATTTATTCGCTGAAAATTAATGAATCTAAAATAATCGTTTAGACTTACTGTAGTTGATTCAAATAAAAAACATGTGAATGAACTGCGGTACCTACTTGTAATGAAAAGGTGCAAAATGTTCATATTCATAGTAAATAATGAGTGTGTTAAATCGATTAAAACTTCTTCATGAATAAAATCGATCGATAAAATAAATCGAATCGGTAACGGGTCAGGGTATCACTATTTGAGTCAGTATTACAGCTGTCAAAAGTTAAATAAACGGTTGGAACGAGTATAGGTACCTACATAATTTTAATCCTTGTCTGTTATTTCCTCAATGTTTATCGAAGCTACTGAAGTTATTGTTATACAATATTCAGTGTCATTTATGTAGGTACCTATTCAATACTCAGGTACGCAAGAAAACAACTTCAACTTGCCAATCCTACGCTTCTGTGGTATAAGTATAAATAATAAATAAATAAATAAATATCCTTGGACATTCCACAGTATAGATAGTAACACAGATGATATATAGGTACCTACAATAGTAATAACAATTAATTCCAGGTACACAGCTATCCGTTGTGCCCAACTACACTTACTCCAAGTCGCGTTTCCTTCGACACCTCAGTCCGACCTCATCTCGCGACTGCCGAAGGACTTCGCTAGAGAAGGCTGGCTCTGGAAGACGGGACCGCGCCCGTCTGACGCACATAGACGGCGATGGTTCACGCTCGATAATAGGAAGCTAATGTACCATGATGAGCCGCTTGATGCTTATCCAAAAGGAGAGATATTTATTGGTAAGTGTTATTGAGATAAATATCTTCGTTATTCTATTCTACTCTTCGCAAAAACTATAGATCGTGTCCATTACTGTGCTTCAGTTTAATTAATTTGTTTACCGACTTCAATTTCGTAAGAAGAGAGTCCTGCACTCTCAAGGTGCATTTTGTTTATAACCCAAATATCCTCATCAGATCCACAATTTTTTTATAGGACCATCTCGAGGGATTCTCTTTCAAACAAAAAAATAATTTTCAAAATCTGTTCTCTATTATCGGTGAACAGACAAAAAAAAATACATAAAGTGGAACATAGAAATAGAACCTCCTAATTTTTTAAGGTTGTTTTAAATTTTGCCACATCATACTCGTACCATCCCTCCCTACCGATCCACCACAAGTCAGACAGATAGCATTCACACCTTGACATCGACTCCTATTCTGACTATACATGGTGTTAATGGAAGCACAATCGAAATGATTAACTAGAACGAATTAATAAACACACTTCCGATTTTGAAAAAAATCTTAGATAAGGGCGGCGGCTGTCAGATTAAAAAGTTTTTTGAAAGTTTTTTGTTTTTTTTCTAGTTCAAAATGACAGTCATTCTCTACAATATCCATTCACAATATTCATTTCAGGTCACGAATCAAACGGCTACTGCATCAAGGTGTCAAACACAGGCAACGGGTGCAAGGAGGCTCGCTTCCCCTTCCAGCTGGTGACTCCGGACCGTGTGTTTTGTCTCGCGGCAACCACTCACGAAGACAGGGATGGCTGGCTGGCGGTTTTACAGAAGGTCATCAAACGTCATCTCTCGCCGCAGGACTCTACTAGTATGTCTATACTTCTATACTATCTATACCTGCTATAATGTCGACCTCTGTGGCGCAGTGGGCGAAGGCTCACCTGAGACGCGGAGGTTGCGGGTTCGATTCCCGCCACTACAGATATTCGTCTATTCTACAGATATTTGTTTCGGGTCTGGATGTTTTTCTATGTATAATTATAGTACCTACCTACCAATTATTTAAAAAAAATAATTATCTAAGTAGTATCAGTCATCTGGTTACCATAACACAAGCATTAAGTTGCTTAGCTTGGGACTAGATGACGCCGTGTATAAGTAACCTCCGACACTAAGTAGGTACTACACAACCTGCTTTTTAATGAGACTTTCAATTTCATTCTCACCATTTCCTTTCATTTGAATCCAAACATAGGTATATTTGGAAACATCATTAAATAAACTCATTATAAAAGCACACGGGCCCTAAGGTAAATACTTACATCTAATATAATTTTGCGATATGACCGCAACGACACACAATAATCGGTGCTAGCTGCAGACCATGCTGCAGACTTTTTGAAATCTAGCGAGAACCTCTAGATAGCGGACCATTCTCTATCTATTCCAAGTTTCATTCATATCGATTCAGTCAATATTTTTTTCAGAATCATATTAATTAATTTATGATTAATCTTTTCCTATGTAATTTTGGATGATGTCTCTTGCTTAAAATACATTCTTAATGCATGAAACACTAACCAGAAATTATTTTTTAGGGTTCCATATCTCAAAGGGAAAGTGAAACCCAATAGATTTTATTGGTGAGTTAAAAAAATACATTTCAATTGCTAAATAATGTAATGCAAAGCATCATCCAATTAGCATGATAGTCAACTTCAAAAAATCTAGTACTTAGGTGCTTTATATCCGGCTTGACCATGTAGTTTATTTTCTATTTATAGTGAACAATTGTAGCTACTAAATGTTATTTATGTGACGAACGAAACTATATTATATTATATTAAACAATACTGGGTGTAAAAAGACTACTACCGAAAACGAAACGATTTTTGAGATTTTGAAAAATCCACATTTTCCATCTGCTAGATAGAGCTAAGCTTTTGCTTTACCCGGGCCTGTGCGGTGCGGTGACCCAACTCAAATGCTAATAAAAATACCTACTGACGTAGGTAGTCCAGTCATCATTAACACGTCTTAATACTACTTTACCTACCTAGGAATATCATTATTATGGTCTTAGATACGTATACGAACTTAATCAGAGAAAGACATTATTTCAGATCTCTGTAGATTCAGATTATATTCCTTGGAAATGTAATTGTTGTCGTAACCTACAGTGTAAACCGTGTCGGGAATAAATGTAGTCATCGCATTATCTCGCTGCTGTGGGAGTAGGTACAGTACCTACAGTAGCATAGATTATGTTATGCGTAGGTACCTAACTGATTTCTCCGCCATATAGAGCTATCTATATATTGATGTATATGCTTACTGCAGTAACAAGTGATTCGTGTTAAGTGCATAGTGCAGATATTTGATGTGCGCTTGCACGATCGAGTTGGATGGATGATTTGCTAAGCCGCACGCAAGTTTACAGCGGATGCAGGCCGCTTCCAACCGAAATAAATGGAGATCTATGAGGAGGCCTATGTCCAGCAGTGGACGTCCCATGGCTGTGACGATAATGATGTGCGCTTGCATACCAAACAACACGCAAAACTTGCAAATACGAAAAAGCAATCGTGAGCATGCCATATGCTTTGACACTGCAGCTAGTACGTACACTGTTTAGTATTAGCACAGATAAAATATTAGATAGAGCTTATAATAATACTGTAAAATACAATTTCGCCAAAATCAAAGACGATTAATATCTAGAAGACAGACAAAGGCCATACACAAAATCGTAACCCGTACCAGATAGCCTGGAAACTTTAAAACATCAATTTTATCCAAGAAATTTCAATTACTTTCTTGTTAAAATTACCTAAAATTTTTTTTATATTGAATTTTGTTGCTACCTAAGTACCTACTAAGTACTGAGTATTGAAATTTCTTGGATAAAATTGATGTTTTAAAGTTTCCAGGCTATCTGGTACTGCGGGACAGGGTTACGATTTTGTGTATGGCCTTTGTCTGTCTTCTAGATATTAATCGTCTTTGGCCAAAATATAGAAATATAACTATCTCTTTCTGTTTCAGTAGAAGCTACCCTCGTCAGAAAAAGGACGTCATCAAACTCGATAAGCATCTTCTCTGGGAGGTAGTTGTTATCTACCAATCGCAGGTCATTGTTTTTAAACTACTGGAGTGGTTTCGATTTTAAAGCTTTTATTTTACAATTTGACATGTAACAAGACAAAAGGATAATTTGGATCATTTGCGTCTTGCAGGTGAGAACTGTGAATAAGTTATTATAATTAATTGAATCGGTATTTTTATGATTTATGTTAAAGAAATTAAGTTGTTTAATATTAATTTTAAGTATAAATTAATGTACTCGACGAATCTGAGTGTATTTATTTATTTATTTTATGATTTTGTACGAATGGTAGGTAGGTAAAGTCGGTGTGACATTACTTTAATAATTGTTTATTATTTTTGAACGCTGTTTAACTGACCTAATTTTAAAATAATCAAAGATAGTATTCAAAAAGTTTATAATTACCTCTAACTGTATTTTATCGTCTTTTGACTCCACAAAATTGCCTCCGAAACTTGCTTTTAGTGTAAGTAACTTTTATTTGATACTGCCACGAAACTTCTAATTTGCTCTACTTAGATTAGACTTATTTCCATTTAATTAATTAAATTTTAATAATTACCTACCTACAGAGAAGCAATAAAACTACAGTTAAGCAATAATAATAATAAAGCAGTCACTTCTAAAACGTAGGTTAACAGTTTTGCTCACCTACAGCTATTCTATTCGTTCAACCATACAAGGTGTCCCAAAATAACAACGAAATAATCCCATATAAATCTACGAAATTGTTTTTTGAATGAGAAATTTGTATTTTTTCATATTAGAACAAGAATTAAATTGTACGCACAATATCAATATTATCCTATACATATTGTAATAAATAAATAATAGGTCCTATGTATAAAGCATCATGCACTAGATCTGAATTTATAGAATAAACTGTTTGAACTTTTGTAAACAACCAGTCACAAAAAAAAAAAAATTTGTTAAATGAGAGCATTTGCCAAACGTGTGTTTGGACTTGCCTTCGACCAGGCCGAGACATCTAGAATCTAGAGTGCCTGACGAACATAGAATGTCTACTAGGGTATACAGTGTGCCTGTTCTTACAGGACGAAATTAATAATCGAAATAACAATAGATAATAATAATAAGTGTAATATTACTACACTAATATAATCACAACAGTTTGAGCATTATTTCATAAAATAATGCAATAATTTTATCTGTTTTATTGTTATTACAAAAAAAAATAAGAATGCTCTCTTAATCATGGTAAAAGACATTATACAGGGAAATTGTGTATGGTGTATAATTATATTTTTTATTATAATAAAATATAGGTACAGTAAATGGCTTAGTGCTTATAGAAGCTTGCCAATTCAATCCAAATAATATTTCTAATGACTAAAATATATCCAGTAATTATACTATAGTTAAACTAATTAATCTCAATCATGTACCCATAAGGTAGTTTGTATTAGTAGTGAACAGAACGCATAGTTTTAATAATTAATAGAATTTTTACAAGATTTGTAACTGTAAACTAGTTTTTATACTTACAACTATGCAATAATTATTCAGAATTAGTTTCTGATTCTTAGATAATGGTTTTAAAAAGGCTTTGAGCGCTTGAGGACGCTTGAGAATTAACGCATTTCTATTAGCTTAAATCATAAAGCTGGTAAGTCTCCAAAGGGAGCAATAGATTGTTCCGCATTTTATTTAATAAATAAATACTTGGGGACTAATGTGTAGAAATGTGAAGTCTAATATTAGACTAATACTTTTTTAGGGAATTACCAAATGCTAGATTAAATATTTTTGGCGTTTGACGTCTTTAGGTTCAAATAGAAAGCATGTCATGATTAGATAAGCACTGCTGAAAAGATAGTTAACTGGCTACTTAGTAAAACTTGGTAAAACTAATTTATTGAGTGAGCATTACCTAAAAATATCTAACAAAAAAACGGTATAAAAATGACTTGTTTAGAATACCTACACATACTAAATAATAAATTATGTAAGAAAACAGTGTGTGAAATCTATTGTAATGTGCAAAAATCTATTACTACATCGCGTAAAAGTATGTTATTCATAGTTTATGCATTGTAGAGATGGACGGCCGAAAAGCCATTTAATTAGCATTATCTTATGTCACATTATCAGAATGTTAAAGATGTTCATCACGTTATATTTTTGTTTGTCTATAAAAATCAGTCATTTTGTTTTCGAAAATAAAAAATAAAAATCGTAGGTACAATAGAAAATACTTGGTGAATGTAATTTACCACAGCACTAAACTAACATTTATTATAATAATAAGGCAAACCTACTTATATTATTATTCAAATCTACAGGATGGATTAATTACTGAAACTGTGTAGGTAGGTATTCTAACTTTTATATTGATCAACTGATAGGCAGGCAACATAGAGAAACTCACTTTATTGTTAGCAATAATATGCTGCTAATATCCAAACATTGTAAGAACGCTAAAGCAAGTCTTAAATATCTTTGCATAGCTTTTAAAATCTTTTATCATTCTAGATTTTAGAATTAGAATAATGAATGAGTGAAATGGAAAGCATTACATAATTTTAATATAGTTTTAAGAAACAAAAGCAATTTAAATGTTTCCTAGTTTATGTACAATTTAATTTAGAAATGTTTTAGCTTGTGTGCTCACGTAACTTTGATTTAATTTTGATGTAATGTAATGTAGGTAAGTGTTTTTTGTAATGTTTATTTATGAGTAGTTTTACTTTGATTTAATTATAATGATTATTTAAACAAATTTTACCAAAACATGCCTCGCTTAAGTTTACAATTTTGTAAATATATATTATATAACCTACATACAATAACTGTAATCTAGTGTGCTCTGGCATAATAATGTAAGTACCTAAAATAAACATCCTTTTCACACGCTATTTTTGAAATGTTTTAATTTTATCCCACATAAATAACGACTTTAAAAATAGTCAAGCTTCTATAGAAAGTGAGGTATTCATTATTATTATATTAGAGTTGTGTAAAAATAGATTTGTAAACGTAGCACCTCAGAGGACTGCACTGCATCCTTTGTTCATGACTGAATCTTATAACTGAGACAGTGCATTCAGACTATGATTGTAATAGAGTATATAGGTAGGTACTCTATATACCTACCTACCGCGACAACCGAAAATACTAAAGCATAATTATTCAGTTTATAACTTTGCGGTTAGGCAAAGATGTAATATCGTAGGTATTGATAATAGATTTTATAAATATATTTAATTTTTGTGAGAGGGTTATTATTAATAATAACTTGCTCACTCAAACAATACTAAGGCCAGTAAAAAGAGTTTTTCAATGAGGAACAGAAACATTTTCATTTAGAAACGAATCCAAAATTTTATTGTGTAACTTTGTGGTTTCGCAATAGGTGTTTGGTCATTGATGTAAGTAAAAATGATACCAATTTATTCCCAACTTGTTTCGGTTTAAATTTTACACTTTCTTTGTCTGTTTAGTTTTCGGAAGTGGTCTTTTTACACCTTTTAAAAAATAGGTTTATAATAAAATACATAGGTATCGGTGATACTATTAGCAAGGAAAATAATCTACAGTTCATTTCCTGAAGCGTCAACTTTTTGTAGTCTATTTTAGTGTTTGTTTTGTCAGGTTCGCCTGGGAGAGGTTTGTGACGCCTGCTTTGTCAAATATCAAGTTACCACTTTGGATATTTTGGATTGAATTTCGTACGGTTTTACAAATTGGTGATTCATTCTGAGTGGTCTATTCTGAGTGACAATCTCTTACCTTCGCCTTTTATCCGACTACCACAAAAAAATATTTACCTACCTATTTAAATTAGTATTTCAACTACCTATCACCTTACCATACAGTAGGTAGGTACAGTCAGTCACCATCAAAGTTAATTTATACCTAGGTAATTTAAATTTTTATTGTAGGTAAATTACCCACTGTCTAATAAGATCACTGTGTTTTGTGACTGAAGTCTAGTAAATAAACATTAAAACACGTAAGTACACTTATCCTGGTAAATAAAGGTACTTTATTAAAACTAGCACCATGCAAATAAAAATCTTTGGTCAGTACAGTACCTCAGTTCAGTACCCATGCTCAAACATTATCCATCACATTCTCAGTCGAGTAAGAGTTTCTCTCATAGTAATTCTCCTTATAACCATAGTTGCAGTACTGATTCTGTTCGGTGTCTTCGAACCCTCGTTCGTCGTAGTCGTTCTCGTATTGAGTGCAGTTGTGTTGGTCGCGGTTTCGACACGCAGGCTCGGGGTTGACGTTCCATCGTTGGGAAATGCTGCAACTGAGAGAGCCGCCGTGTTGGAACGCGAATGGCCATGCCTGGAAGAAAATTCGAGCTATATCGGATGTCCCAGTAGGTATACGTGATGATAAGCAGGCAACAGGCAAAAGATTGCTTTTGACGACGCTCTTATAAAAAAATCTGCGTCCTTCTGCATGAAGTAGGTTAGGTACCAGCACCACATCATACATATTTCAATGAAAGTCTAAAAAGGTAGGTACCGTGAGTTAAGTAGATAGGTAGGTATGGTACCTATATTTATAACAAGTCGTTTATTATAGGTACTTAGGTACTTAAGTGTTTGACACACACCCTGGAATCTAATATACTTACCTAGGTACTTACTTAAGTAAAACAGTAGGTACCTAGATAAAATGTGGTGATCAGAGCTATCAAAAAGAAAGAAGGCAATGATCGAACAATAAAAAAAAAACAATCAAAAATCGTCACTCTATCACTAGGATTTTTTAGAGAAGTTATCTAAAAATTTGGTAGGTAAAGTGCCTAGGTACTTAATAAGTAGCGTAGGTAAAATATGTAAGTAGGTACCTACTCTCTTAGAAAAATAGGTAGGTACCTACTCATCAGGTCCCGACCCCCCGCAGTGTCCAAAACTTGAGTCATTCATAAGTGTGAAAATTTTGCGAGTTCATAAATTGACCGCATTTTTTATAACCATACAAACAAATAAGCGCATCCCGAATAATCAGAACACGTGTTGCAAGATAAAAAACTAGCCAAGTGCGAGTCTGACACTTGCACACCAAGGATCCTTTTAGTCGCATTTTAGAGGTTTTAAGGTAAGAAATTTTAGCTGAAACTTCTTTTGATAAACAAAAACGGGACAATCGAGATAACGTAGGACCAAAATCTACCCCTTCTGATAAGTTGTAATTTTTAATAGTTTCGGAAGACAGTAAAGACCCTTATATAAAACCCCTAAGTACCTACTCTGTAAACAAGACAAAGAGGCATCCGGAGAAACAATAAAACATCTCAGCAGAGATAAATTTTATTTATACCAACAGCTGCAAACTTTTGGTCAGCGCGGACGTAAAACGCGTGTTTGTTATTGTAACCTTTTTGCTTCTATGTTCAGTGGATCCAGTTGTATGTGTTTGTCTTGGGCGGAAGGTTCGGAAAGTGACTCTTCTGGACAAAAAGTATGCGAAAGGAACACACAAGATGAAGCCTAAAGATTAAAAAGCGGCAAAGCCCCTTTGGCTAGGGAGTTTTTGTAACCTACACGTCCTTGTTGCTTACAAGATAGTCATCATCACTTTTCAAAGAGAGTAGTAGGGTCATTCTACTGGAGGCGCAAAATTTAAGTTCTTCAAGATTATTCTTAAACCGGTCATATTTTTGTAAAAACAAACATTGATTTTAATGTCTAGATATAATTCGAAAAAGGTATCAACAATAAAAATTTAAATTATGCAGAAAAAAAATATTTCCAAAAAACAACTGAAAATCGGCATTTTGGACATGTAAAATTGACCTGCACAAAGGAGTTTGTTGTCATAAAATATTTATTTATTGCGGATATTTATTTGTAATGACTGATATTTATAGCTAAGAAACTCTGTTATATTATGCAATAAAAAAAAATTTATTTATTTGACTAGAAATCAATGATATGATTAATCAAAAACGTGTCACAAAATATACGTCATTGTCTACGCCAGCTTTTGTTTTTATCATTTAGGTACGTAAAAGGAAACGCATTTAAACTTTGTGTTGGACACCAAATGACCCGCGTCCCTCCTCCCAGTCGGCCAGAACACTTCACGGAGGCAAGACGTGTCGCATTTTGGAAAGGTGAGTTATTGAAAATGATTCTACAAAGTGTGTCACTTTTTTCGTCATTGTTATTTATTACTTTTACTAAGAAATTAGTGAGTTTAATTTACATTATATTTTATCGTATCTAAATAGAACTTGCAGCTATCGATGGCATATATTTTTGTTTGTATTAAGCATTCGGTTGCACAGTTACGATTTTTTTTCTGGAATCCATCATCATTCGTAACGTCATTGTCAGCAAAAACACAAGAGAAGACAATGACAAGTGTTGCTAACAATGATGATGTAGCTTGAAAAAATATATTATATTTAACGATTTTGGATATAAAATACGTATTATATATTTATTATGATAAATTTGTAATAGTAATAATAATGTAATTATGAAATGCAAATAAACATGTACGATATGATAGATAATAATGATAAGTAATAACTAAGTATGATGTTTTAGTTTATAGAGTAGCTCTAATTTATTAAAATCCTCACCTATTTTTTCAGATAAGAAGATAATAACGAATCAAGCAAGTTTTCTCAAAAGTAAGTAGGTACCTACCTAGGTACTTATTACTATTTATATAAAAAAGACAATTTCAGGTAAGATTTTTATATATTAAGTACTAACTTATTAATAATTCATTATTGTGCTGTATATTAGGTATACCTATAGGTACATTATTAATTTATTTAAACATATTTTTACAGATAATTCAATACTAATTATTTAAAATGCCTCCTTTTAAATTAAAACAATCAATAGTGATCGGAGGGCTAAACAAAGATTGTGTAAAAACGAAAGTACCTATGCTGAAATAAACGACCCTGAACGTCTGGCAATAGCAAAAGATAAAAGAAGGGAAAAGTACCTAAAGGATAAAGAAGTAGGTAACATTAAAAAGTAACAAAAAGAAGAAACAAATATTTACATTGAACTTGGAATTATAGCGAAGTAAGCCATGGAAAGGGTGCCCCTGATGGAGTTGGAGCAACATTAAAAAGAACGGCGGATCGGATAGTTATTTATGGAAGCGATGTTTAAAATTGGAGCAGACTGGTAGGGTTACACCATTTAAGGCAATTCGTGAGAAACTAGAGGAGCCACTAAAGTTTCAGAACAGATGTTCTGTTTTAGTGCGGCTGATCTTAAGGCCCACCCTCTCAAGCTTCTCTTGCCATTTTCCCAGTCTGATCTGTACCTCGGCTGCCTCCTCTCCAACGAGGACAATGTCGTCGGCGAACAGCATGCACCAGGGTGCTTCTTCCTGTATGATGATGAAAAAGATGTCAAAGCATCCATTACCAGGAGGAACAAATAAGGGCTTAAAGTCGATCCCTGGTGCAAACCTACTGCCACATTGAACTCGCCAGTGACGCCAGCTTCGGACCTATAATATCTTATAATATATAATCCTAATAATATAATAATATATAAGTACTTACTTAATATAATCTTATATATACCTATACCTATCCTATAAATAATCCTATATAATCTTCGGACTTATAATACATATTATATCATGTCGTCGTTGAATATTTTTATAATAAGAAAACATGGGAGACCTTTGCCCAGCAGTGGTACAACATAAGGTTAGAAAAAAAAAAAAAGAATACATAATAATTTATAAGAATTTGATGTGTGCTGTTCTCAACACTTTTTGAATAAATATATAAAAGTTGATTTGTTATTTAATTTCGTGTTTTATTTAATAAAAAACATAATCTTCTTTACATTAACGAAGTTTTAATTTAGGATTTTTAATAAAAAAATTGTGATCCCTTTGTATTTATCATTGTTAACAACACACCGTAATTGTCCTCTCTAATTTTATCACTATTCTCACATTTCGTCATTGTTAGCAACCAGCAATTTTGATTATCTCGTAAAGTAGCAGTTATTTAGATTGATACCCCTCGTGAAATAACTTATTTTTAACATACAAACCATCCCAGCATGCAAAAACAGCCCAAAACTCGATATATAAAAAGTGCCAAAAAAATCGTCAAAAATAACAATTTCTGTAGATCCACCCAGTAATTGTTTTATGAAATGTCTTGGTGACCACACTATGTCCTAAATTTAGTGTGACATTAGTGTGGTCACCAAAGTAGGACAGACCGGAAGATGATGACCTGTACCGTGTTTTTTAGGTAAAACATGGATTTGGGGGAGAATTTTAATACCATTACTGAATCGAAGTGCAGCTCTTAAAATATGAAGTTCTAAGTTTATTCTAAGGTGCAGTTATACGTTTTGTAATAGGTATACGATGCACAACATTGCCCAAACTCGATAAACAGGACAGATATTCTCTGCTTGCAAAAAGTCATTAGCATAGCACTATCTCAGTTTTCTTAACAAATTATACGAAAACAGTAATATTTCAAACTGCGGCTGAGAGTAGATAATCCGGCCATCGATCAACCATCGGCCTTCGTGGAACGTGCCGCGTAATCCCTGAGGATGCCATCGGTAGTTGGTAGCATAGCATCAGTCTGATTCATGACAAAGTCGGAAAGCTAGAGACGATTTAAATATCTTATTTAGTTAGCTAAAACAGTAACTGTACCTAACTAAATCTGAGTGAGGTGTCTCGTTTTTTCTCTTTTTCTCGTTTTTCTCGTTTTCTCTTTCTTGAGCGTTGCGTTCAAGTAGGTACCTAGGTAGGTGCCTAGTAATTTTTTTCTGTATGAAAATTGTTGTGTCTTTGATTTGACCCCTTGGAACATATCTACCTAGTTCATAGACTAATAGAATTCGCTAAATATCTGAGAAAAAGGCCTCTCTGAGCCTTAGAAATAAAAGTGAGATCATGATTTGTGTTCCGTTTACACCCCTGTGGTAGGTACGATTTAAATTGTTGGTTTGATTTCGATAAATTTTTTACAAGATGTCACATAAGTAAGTGAAACTGCAGCTTGAAGCCAGATAAGGTAGGTAATTTACAAACCGTCGATCACTACTACTAATAATGTCTATTACAGTTGATTTGGTCGGATTTTCACTGATTCACTGACTCACGCCCGACATTATAATAATGTGGTCTGTGACACTACAATGTGTTCACCTTACTAACTCTACACTAATCCGTGCTTAGAACTCTGTTATCTTCTGTGGTTAGGGACTCGTGCCGTGGTTTTGGGGAATTAAGGAGATGACAGCCATGACAGGGAATAAATTGTGAACAATTAGGTATGTGATTCGTTAGTGAAATATCGGCGGGTGCTAAATTTTTGTTTTGATTTGTCTCGTTCGGATGGTGTGGAAAGATGGCAATTATCTTGTCACTGCGATGGCGTTAGCGACGCCTCAGAAAAAATAATCTGAGAGAAATAGTAGGTAATTTCTAAGGGGGACCGACTTATAGATACCTACTTAGGTAAGTAGGTACCTACCTATACTGCTGCATGCACTCGCGATGCATTTCTGTTCATAGGACCAACTAGAACAATATCGGCTATCTCTAATTATGTGAAACTCTGTAATATATATTACCTATGCTAAAAAGGTGCAAATAAATTTATCTTTATCTTTATCTTTATCGGTAGAAACTATAATTATTTAATAAGTACCTATAGGTACCTACTTAATTATTTAAAAAAAAGATCATGTTGAAATGAGAACATTCTTTTTTTTAACTGGTTAAAAAGGTAAGTAAGTCCTATCTAAAAAGGTAAGACAGAGTGGAGATAAAAGTGGTTGCAAGTTCTTACCAAACTTAACGGATGGGGAGGCGTGTGCGAAGACCTCGGCTCATGCAGCAAGGCACGAAGGTGCGCGATGTAGGACGCAGCCAGCCTCAATGTATCTAGCTTCGATAGCTTCGTGTCTGCCGGTACCCACGGCAATGTTGTCTTCAATCTGCGTTCAATATAAAAACGGAGAAAAAGATTTTAGCGACACGTATAAACTTCTTCTTGAAAGCAAAGCGAACAGGTGCTCACCGTAAACCCTATGTACTTAGTAATTTTACATTTGGTAGATTAGTAGGTACCTACTTTGACTTTCGATCCGAAGGTCGTGGGTTTGATTGAATCCGGCCGTGCATCAATGGACTTTTCGTGTCGAAAAGATTATTATGCGCTTTAACACGAGCTTTAAACAGTGAAGGTTGGACATAATTATACATTATACATATACCTACCTCTGAATATAGACATCTTCACAAAGGCTCTAAAAATTGCAAAGAAATGTCTACCGCTCCCTGGGATACCTACAGTTGTGATCATACCTATTTCTTTTTTATTTGATTTTTTTAGCCCTATTGGAAAAGTAGGTTACTATATCCGTCCAAGGAATTATGTAAAGGCCTAGGTACCTAGGTACTTCAGAAAGAAGTGGTTCATTCACCTGCAAAAGGCTTTGGACAGAACCCTCATTCTTGCACGTTCTCTGGCATTCGCGGCATTTCTATGCGGGGGCTCCTGACTGTTACGTCCTGTGGAAATAAATAATTTAGTAGCATTATTATTAAAATTAGTTAGCCCAAGGGTGCTCAACCTTGACCCGTGTGCCTCAATTTGGCGTAGATACCTACCTTCCAACGTAGGTAGGTAACGGTTTGCACTTGGTGGCCACCAAACTCTGTTTTCGCTACTTCTAAACTATACAAAATAACCTATTACAGAGGTATTAAAAAAAAGCTTATGATAGGTTTCACAAACTGAACATTCAGTTTTTTATAATTCCTTTGTTCAACGTAAGTACCT
Source organism: Xanthorhoe designata (assembly GCA_963582015.1). Classification (NCBI taxonomy): domain Eukaryota; kingdom Metazoa; phylum Arthropoda; class Insecta; order Lepidoptera; family Geometridae; genus Xanthorhoe; species Xanthorhoe designata. The sequence continues at coordinate 4,492,730 of OY757045.1, forward strand.
ACTTAATAATAAAATAAAATAGGCGGCGGTGCTAGTTTGACGCATAGGTACCTACAGACTTAAGACATACATACTTACTTACCTACCTACCTATTACCTAAATGATTTATTTCTACTATAGGTAGGTAGGTACCTATTTGTAAGTAGGTATTTACCTATTTCTAGTTCTCACCTGAATTCGATTGTGTATCATCGAAGAAAAAATCATCATCATCGACGTCTTCAGACCTCCTCTCAGTAGGAGGTGATCTGTTCACTCTTTTTCTAGGCATTTCAAATTAATATTGCACAACACCGAATTTATTTTGTCCACACACACTATAAAAACTTGCGCATTCAAAATCTAAATAGCGCGATTTTACATTAAATTTCAGAGAGCTTTTTTTTATTCGAACATTAGGTACCAACCAACTGCACAAAATCTTGGTTTTCTTTGAATTTCCTAAGCCTAATTTATTTGAATTCGAACAGGACCATGACAAAGGTCCGTGTGATCTTGTCTGCCTAATGTTTCTGATTTGAGGAGCGAAGGCGGGCGGCGCGCGCCCGCGCAGGCGATTGGGCGTTGCTAAAGCTCGCCCCTCCCGAAGCTTCAGGATTACAAATATCTGACTAATGTAATGAAAATGAATGATGATTTATTATTTAAACTAAATAGGCAGCATATTTTTTGTAAGAATCTACTATTTACAGCCTTAGATAATATAAGGTTTCAAATTTTATAATTAACTACCTATGTGGATGACCAGAATGAACCAGACCAGATGCAGGCGAAAATTAAATACTTAAAAAAATGTATAAAAAGTAGGTAGGTAGGTACGTACGTAGGTTAGGTAGGTACTATAAATGACAAGGTAAGGTAAGGGTAAAGTGCGACTGCACGAATAAATAGCCGTAAAAACAAAATGGATCTGCTCTATCTACCTACACATTTTATTTAGGAACTTACGGATAAGATTAGAATAAAAAAGTGTGAAGCAATTAGCGCTTTCGAAGTGAGCCAAGTGATTGACAGAATGTAGGGCTACATTCTGTCAATCACTTGGCTGGTGGCTGGGTGTCGTGTCGGAAGCGCAACCCTGGGGCTCCCCAGGGTTGCGCTTCCGACACTAGGGATGGGCAAATGGAAAAAAAATATCGATATTTATCGTATCGATATTTTTCAAATATATCGATATATATCGCCCAAGAAATATCGATATTTCGATATATCGATATTTTTTGCCCAGTATGCAATTATTTATAAAAATTCGAAATTTTAAAGCAAATACACATCTGGCTGTTTTGACATCAGTTTTATTATTAAAAAAAGCAGGTTTTTCATTGCTTAACCCTTCGATCTTGGGTACTATTTATCCGCGAACTTTCTAATGCTTTCTAATGACGCGACCTTCAGAAAAATGATTAGCAAAAAATAATTCGAACTTTTTTTCACATTCCGTTCGGTAAATATCTCCATAAATAATTTATTTACATGTTTGTATTATTGGTTTAAGCTATTATTACGAAAAACCTAATAAAAGAAAGAAAAACATAGATAAAAACACGCGACCTTGATATTACGCGTTTGCCAATCTACTATGAACCTTATTGGAGTGACGTATAGACTAATACTACTATAGCTATTTATACGAAAAATGGCGCCCACAGATTGTAATGTGATTTTCTTTATAATCTTTCATTATTGACACTGACATAAAGGTTGAAATGAGTAGAATATTTATCATTCATTCGAATAAACACAAGTTTTTCAAACAAAAGTAGTCTGTAACAGGGTGAAAATACGGATTTTTTTAGTTTATGTTCATGCGGAAGCCGATTACCGCTTTGAGAGAACATAAAAAAAAAAAAAATTACACAACAAGTAATTTTTGTTTGTGTTTGAAGCAAAGAAAATGTGACGCATGAGCAGACAGCACAGCAGAGCTTTAAAAATATATCGATTTTGATATCTGAAAATAAATATCGAAAATTGATATATCGCTGGAAAAAATATCGCCGATATATATCGATATTTTTCTAAAAAAATATCGATATTTTGATATATCGATATTTTTTGCCCAAGCCTATCCGACACGACACCCAATACTTTCCTACACGTGCTTTGCAAGAGGTAGATAATAAATACGGCTAGGCTTACCTACAGTTACATTACACAGCGTGTCGCTCGTCTTGCTGCGCAAAAGATAAGTCTCAAACTTGCATACTTACCTCACTAGTCACTATTCACTAAGGCCGCAAGGCCTGCGTACGATGTATGTAGGTATACAGGATGGGGCACATACCTAGGTACTTACCTATCTTTTTTTTTGTAGGTAGGTACCTAGTTAGAAGGTTTGAAGAAAAAAATTTAAAAAAAAATTTTATTTAAAAAAAAGGACGGTTCGCCCAGAAATTACATTGTCAAAAAAACAAGTTGCTCTTAATCGACTCGATTTCTTACCAGGAACACTTTTTCCAAAGTACCTACCTAACTTACCAAATCAAATCTTAAGTTTTTGCAATAGGTACTTAGTAACTTACCTAAAAAAACCATTCCCATACATTAGGTAAGTACCTACCTACCTATATTCATTCATTCTATGAAAAAACGAGGTAGGTACTTAAATACGATGTCACTTGGATGGTTCTTACTTTCAATTTGTGACATTTTCACCAAGCTAGTTAGCAAAGAGAATAAAAACACTTGCTAGTTAGCTTTAATTCCAAGTAAGTAAGTAGGTACCTAGTAGGTAATCATAATAATAGTAGGTAAGTACCTACCTACCTACTTAGTATTCTTTTATCTGTGCTACCTACTTACCTTCGTGTCGCGCGCGTGCGACTCCGTGCAAGCGAAGGAAGAACTTTGCTGGAAATAGGAATTACTGAGGGTTGTCTCTCTGAGGATTCGTGAAAAATTATAGCTAAGGAATGGTTTAGAGTAGGTAAGGTAGTAGGTAGTACCTACCTACGTAGTTCTTGATAAGTTAATGTTATTGATTTATATATAGTTACCTAGTAAATATAATTAGGTACTTAAGTAGGTACTTATATGTATTTATGTAGGTAGGTAGGTATTTACTTACATTATAGGTTACGTCTACATAAATTGTTTTGAAAATATACCTAGGTAATTATAAAAACAAAATTATTAGGTAGGCTACCTACCTATTTTTTATTTGTTGACGGCGACACGACAGCGACACCTCGGTGACTAGACGCGACACGGCAGGCTGCGCCTGCGGCCTATAATTTTCTTATATTTTGTTCAAATCTCCCACAGTCGTCGACTCGTCGCGACCTAGGCGCACACTAGGCTAGCCGACAGGCTAGGCGTAGGCGACAGCTCGGTCGACTAGACATATAAAATAGAGTAATCGGAGGGGTGATTGCCTATTTTATCATCGAGATCATGACAACATGAAACAATTTTTTGGAGATTTTTTGGAGAGGGATCATGCAGTTCGTTTGATCATTCTATTGTCTTGTCATCAACATGTCATCAAGTTATCACTAAGGAATTTTACAACGTGAAGTTGTTTGCAAATCATCCTAACCCGACTTATTTCCGAAGTACTATTGTAGCAAGGACCGGGTACGAAATGTCTAACCAACTTAAATCAACAGCATTATCTCAAAAATCTTGTTTGCTCTGTGGTCTGTGCTGTGTAAATGACTGACATGACAATGACACTGACACATGCATGATGCATGACTGACTGATAAAAAAGTTTGCTGGCCGGCGTAGTGGTTGGTGTTAATATTTTTGTTTGCCGGCGTTTTTCAACTGTGTAATTTTCGCATTTCCAAGTTCTTGTTCCTTCATGATCATCCTTTATCTTAACTCTCTCAAGTTCATCCATCTACAAACGATTTTTTTCAAAGCTTGGTGCCAGTTTTCCACCTGACTTTGGGAATCGACTACTCATTGAGTTTGTTGAAGGCAATCGAGCTATCAACTTCAATAGTGGGGCGGGCGGGCGGCCCTTCGTGCAACAAAGGGCTGTCAAGGCATGGGAAGATTGTGCCCGCAAGCTCGAAGGCGTGGGTGACGGCCTCGGGCCTCCTAAAAACTGGCGGTCAGTGGTCGTCGTGACGGTGGAGGCTGGATCGAATGGTTTGCATGTTTTTTTAATTTCTATTAATATTTACAAATTCACTCATCCTAATACCTAAATTATCATTAAAATAACAAACTTTGCAAGGCTCCTTTTTGTTATAATAACTCAATTGCTTTGTTACCAACAAATAATTGGGATAAAACTTGGTTGATAATGTTCTACACTACACTACCTACTGTTTGTTTTGAAAAATTTAAAAAAACAAACCTAATAATATAACATAATTAATCGGGTGGTTACAAATTATACTAAATATGAAGAAGTGCCTAGTGTTTTTAATTTTAACCCTTTTATTAAAGTATACGTAAATTTTCAGAAATCCATAATTATTGTACAAAAGGAAGGCGGATGACCCTTATGCCTACCTACCAGTCACAATCATTGAAATGGTCTCGTCACATGGTAAGAATGAACATTAATAAAAGTAGGTAGGTACATGAAATATTTTGACTATCAATAAAGTAGGTATACTCCTTAGTATTACTAATGGCCATTCTCAATGACCATTTGGCTTGCCGTGGTAAGCTATTAGCATTTCTATGATAGAAATATTGACAAATATCAAACCACAGTAAGCTAAACCAATGGTAGATAAGTTGTCGATACTGGTGGGAGTCTGAGCAAGTAGATTTTATTTACTTAAAAAGTCTCAAATAAATATTATAAATAAATGAACTAAAGATTTCACAGTTTAGGTATTATTATTTTCAATTTTCTTGTTTTTTTATAGATCATAATGATGCACCTTGCTGGGCCAGGAATTTGGAGGCGAATAGAAATAGAAGAGCAGATGGTGAATGATGTAACCGATATCAACCCTAAGGCACGAAGCATTGCAGGAGTTATATATTTGCATGAGCTAAAATAACATAGAAGTTTTTTCTGTCAAACATTTATATTTTGTAAAAGAATTAATCTCTGGATATTATATACAAAATATTATTATTTACCTACATCTATTTTTGTTCTCTATATTTCAAATGCATCCTAATTCACCAATAGGGTATTCTATCTAGGTCATGAATAAAACAATTGAATGAATTCCACTGAATATATGTAATTTTATTGTAAGTCTTATTATTTAAATAACATTAACAAGGTATATATTTATATTACAATTAAATGCAAAATACCTTTATCATTTTATTATTAGATACATTATGAGGTGGAGCAGTAAATAAGTCCAAAGCAAATTTATGATGGAAGTTAGAGCTACACAATTAAAATTTCTCATTAAATATAATTAACATGCACAGGGACAAACACATTCACTGCTAAACACACTTTCAGGAAGCATAGATATTGTATTAAGTACTTTAAAAAAGTTACAATATCTAGTACTTCTCCGCCAATGTATAGGTACCTATATCAAATAAGTTTCCGCAGGATGTTCACACAAAAACCACTGTCCATAGCTAAGCCTTACTATGCCAGGCTAGGTGTAGAACTCCTCAGGTGACTCTTCAGCAGTTCTTAAAATAGGCCTCATCATAAACGGCTTCTGTGCATAGTCAGAATCTCCTGTAACAAGTAATAAGCAATGTGAATAAATAATTATTATGAAATAATAGTGCACTTCTTATTTATCATAGTTTTACTCAATGTAATCACACTAATATTATAAAGAAGGGGGTACCGGGTAGGGAAGTTTATGTACTTCCTCAACACTTCTGCGGAATTGAGAGCATGGTTGACCACATCTCAGGCCATGCCATGTTGGTATGAGCAAAGCCGAAAATATACTAACCTAACTAATAAATACAGAGTCAGTAGGTTCATTTGATCTAAAACTCCTATTCTACAAAATCATACCTAACCTACAAGTAGTCTTTGATGAGCTAGAGAACTTTGGACAAAGAACTTACCTTGTTAACACTCCTAATCACTGTCGGCCGGACACGTTCGGAAAGCAAAGGTATTACATCCCGCGAACGCTTCTTTGTTGAGCCGATAGGTATCTTGCCGTGAAATCTTCTAACACTTTCTTTGTACAATACTTTGCAAATTTTGTTTTTATAAGTTTGGGCAAGACGCAGGAAAACAATCTTGATCTTGTTCTATAGGTAGCGTTCGAGGTGTTTCCATTTTAAAATTCGAATTCGCACCTCTTCAAACACTTTTTTTACAATAATTTGCCAATTTTGCTCTAAAACATAAGTTTTTAGCTGGCAAGACGCGCTTGCAGACAGCCTTCGAGGTGTTTCCATTTGACAGCCATTATCAGCGTAAAAAATCATGGCGAATGTGCTCCACAATCACGTTTACATGGCCTTTCTATTGGCCGTTACATCATTCTTGCAAAGAATTTGCTGAATGTCATCAATGCTTTCTCAAGGCGTTCGTTGATCGCTGGACTGTCAAATCTGTCAGATTTATCGTGATTTACTGTCATATTTGATGGAAAGCGCTGACTAACTTTGTCTCCATAAGTTCGCCAATCACCCCTCGGGTAAAAGTAGGGTAGGTAGGTACCTAAAAGTTACTTGTTTATTCTGTATTTAGGTAGCATGAGACCTACCTAAATCTTACTCTAACCACAGATAAAAGAATACTAGGTAGTACTCTAACTAAGCTAAGGAGTAAGTAGGTAGTAAGTAGGTACTACTACTACCTACATAAATGAGATTTTAGTAGGTACCTACCTACTTATATGAAACCGTCATTAACTTTGAAATTTGATTGAAATCTGAAACTGTGCCAACCCTATTCGTCCAGGTGTTGGATATCAAATCATAGCATTGAATTTAACTGTGTCGACGAAAAGTGATTTGTTTAAGTGTGTGCCATAACGCCGAGGAATGAGCGGGAGAGCGAATAATGTTTTTACTCGTGAGTGAGAAGCGCAGAACGATAGACACGCAACATAATTTATAGCGAAAAAACAGTTTTTATTTAATTACAAGTTAATTAAACAAGTAATCGAAAAATTAAAAAACCAGAACTAAATGAATACTTCTAGGCTATTTGTCAAAACATAAAACCAACAAAAATAGCGTTCTGTTCCTGAGATAAATAGCAAACTGTGTGAAAAACATGTATTTTTCAAAAAAATATATGATCGAGAAAACTTTTACCAATCGTGTTTCTAAAAAACCACAACGCAAGATAAAAGTTCAAAGTTTAATTTCTCCAAACATTATAAGGTGGTATCTTTCACGGATTTTGAGATCTAATACGATTCAAACCACATATTTGCTACCTACGGCCTCTTAAGCGCCATCCATTACGAGTGTTTCACTGTTTTCTTAATAAATATACTTACATAAATAGATAACCATTATCCTTTGTTCAACATTTTATAAATTAGGTAAGTAGGTAGGTACCCAAAATACCTGTGTGGGTAGGTAAGTAGGTAGGTACCTACCTACATGCCTACTGCATAGGTAGGTACCTACTATGTGTTATTAAACACAGTTTTACTATGTATTGTGATGGATACGATTAAAGATAATACTTAATAATCACTACACTACACTTCGTTAGTTAAATGGGTAACTTTTTAGGAGTAAAGGTGGGTCCACACTTGTGACAATTCATCGTTACAAAATGAGGTGGGGGTATTTTTGCGCTTGGGTTCGCTCGCTGACGATGAAGTTCGCTGGCTGCGTTACTCCTCCACCAATCGAACAATAATCGACTGCGCAGTAGGTAGGTACCTGCCTAGCTAGTATAGTAGCATCAGCTTTTCCCCTTGGAGTTCCTTTTACGGGTCGCAAGTTATTAAGTAGGTACTTCTTACCTATTAATATTTAGGTAAGTACCTACTTAATAACTTGCGACAAAATTAAATACTTAAGTATTTAATTTTGTAATCACTAGATTTTTAGGAAACTGTTTTTGGCTCTCCATAAACTACCTACTTATATCATCGACTCCCCCAAAGATTTGGCTGGCTGGCATATTTTATCTAGGAAGATGAGTTAAAACATTTATTTTATTTCAGAAAAGTCAGATAAAAGTGGCAATTCGGAGTGTCGCAAACATGGATGTATTAGTCGCAAAAGCTAAATTAAACTAACTAAAAATGTTGCGGTCCCTTTCATAGCGATTGGAATAAAAAGGATGGCATTCATTTTAGTTAGTTTAGTTTAGCTTTTGCGACACTCCGAACTGCCACTATTGTTTGGATAAAGTACCTAGGTACCTACAACATAATGTCAATAAGAAGCGAATGCAGCAAATGTCTTGCCTTGCAGCAAAGCAAAAAATGCAAAGCAATGTTCTGATTAAAGTACGAATAGGTATACCTACCTACTCGTAATAAGTAGGTATATTAAGAAAATTATACTATATTTTGTTGATCCACTCTACTATTACCCGTCAACCGGTAAATCCTATTTGGCTGTGTTCGATTGTGTGGATAGTTTTCCTTTCAAATTTATCAATTGAATTTTATGGCACTACTACTGTAGGTAGGTAATAGAAATAGGTACTTAATATATTAGCTCCACGCCATGCTAAAATACAGTTTTATTTATTTCATAACAATAGTAGGTACTTACCTATATTTATGTTAAGAGCAAAGCCACGGACAGACAGACGGACGGATAGACTGACTGGCGAAACTTTACGGGTTCCTTCATGGATGTTGGTTCCTAGGGTTCCTTGTTGACTTCGGAACCCTAAAAAGAATGGGACTGTCATGTCAGTGTGAGTGTGACAGTGACATGAGAAACTAAATTGAAAGTAAACGTCACAGGAAAGGTTTGTTTGGTTTGGCTTCCTTCCTTAGCCAAATCCTTAGCCTCTCTATGATGATGTATAAAAAAAATGTCTGTACGTTTATTTATTTCTATTCTTGTTTCCTTGCCCTTCCCTTGGTGTTTTTGTTTTCTTTCAGCCTTCAATGATAAAACTTTTTTACAGAAACTGTTCTAAATTCATTAAGTATTTATATTTTCACAAACTGTTAAATGCTGTGGCTTTTAGACTTTAGTTAGCCGCTAAATACTGTGAACACAAAATGATAATGGACCTATAGTAAGATTGCAACTCCATTCAACGCTATAAAATAGTAAAAATGCTACCGGGAATCGGAGTATTTGGCACCGGTGCTGTGGCCAAGGCAATAGTGCCGTTTCTGAAAGAGAAAGGATTCCCAGTGGAAGCGATATGGGGTGTTACGTTGCAGGAAGCAGAAGTTGCAGCAAAGGAACTTCAAATCCCGTTTTTCACTAACAAAATTGATGATGTCCTGCTGAAAAAGAATGTGAGCCTCGTTTTCATAGTGTGTGCTCCGAATCTACACTCTCAAATTTCTGTGAAAGCACTAGGTATTGGTAAACACGTTGTATGTGATAAACCTGCTGGGCTGAGTCAGGCTGAAGCATTGAAGATGGTGCGAGCAGCCCAGTACTATCCTACACTTATCTCTATCGTAAATCATTCACTCAGATTCTTGCCAGCATTCAGCCACATGAGGAAGAGCATTCAAGAAGGCTACCTTGGCAATCCTGATGAATTGACATTGATAGATGTACGGGTTCAAATGGGTCCCTTGTATGGAGATGTTTATAATTGGTTGTGTGATGAAACCATGGGAGGAGGAACACTTACATTAGTCGGAAGCCATGTCATAGATTTAGTTTCCTTCCTGACTGGACAGAAAGTAGTCAAAGTTCTTGGAGTTTTGAGGACATTTGTAGAAGAAACTGCAAAAGTAAAAGGTATAAGAAAAATAACTGCTCCAGACTTCTGCTCATTTAATTTGATTATGGAGAAAGGACTACTGGTGACTGCTACATTAACTAACCATTTACCCTCACCTTACTTCAACCAAGAAGTATGGGTTTGCAGTAAAAAAGGTTATTTGGTTGTGCGAGGAGGAGACTTGCATGGAAAGTTGCACAAGCCAATTAAATCAGATGATGAAAGTCGGCCTGCTAAAGAAGACGTAATTTATGTGGATGTTGAAGATCTGAGTTGCACTTCAAGTGTTGTGCCCAAGCCATACATAAAAGGGCTGTGTAAGATGATAAGTGCTTTGAAAGAGGCATTTTTGCCTGTCAAAGAGCAGATGGATTGGGTCAAAGAACCTGTTCAAGCTGCGGCTACATTTGAAGATGGGCAAAGAGTACAAGCTACCATGGAGGCACTAAGGCAGTCACATGAAGATGGGTGCTGGACATCTGTTCAGCTGCTCACAGAGCCTCCAGACCCTAACCCTGCCTTGTCGGCTGCAGTGAGGCGCACAGCCATATCTCTGCAATAATTTGTGATAATATGCTACATATTTTTTTTAATTAAGTAGGTTACCTACCCTTCATTTGTGTTAATTCTGCTGTGATACTCCACAACAAAATCAATACAACTGTTGGCTCACTTTGCCTAGCTAATAGTTCTGTATTGTTTGAGGATTTTAATTAATGCAGTATTATTTTGTTTCATCATGTGAAGAATTATAATTGGCCATATTATAATAAGGAGCTGTTAGTTTTCCTATTATGTTTGTCCGCTTGCCTTTATGAATGTAAATAAGATGCTATTATGTGCTAAGTTTACTAGCTTATTCAGGTATCAATGGCACTACGACCCATATATTTATGGGACTGTGTTATGTAGTGGTTGTATTATGGAAATAGGCTAAAGACTGAATAAATGTTAATATCATAGATGTTCAGATCTTGATTATTGAACAGAATGCAAATACATTAAATGATAATTGAACACTCATTCAAAAGATTATTCCTTAATACATTCATGGACATGCCTAGCGTGTCCTCACAAATCCTTATCGCCATGCCAGTGAACACCCATGCAATTTCATTTTGTAGTGCCGAGAGCACGGCTAGCGTGCTCGCGTGTTTTATACGGCGGCATTGCTGAGTACTAGAAAATAATGGCGGCATTGAATGTGTTAAACAAAATAATTTTATGGTGTATGCAAATTCTTAGCACAACCAAAGACGATTAATATCTAGATATTAATTGTCTTTGGTAGTAGGTAGCAACAATATTCAATATAAAAAAATTTTTAGGTAATTTTAACTAGAAGGTAATTGAAATTTCTTGGATAAAATTGATGTTTTAAAGTTTTCAGGCTATCTGGTACTGCGGGATCAGGGTTACGATTTTGTGAATGGCCTTTGTCTGTCTTCTAGATATTAATCGTCTTTGGCACAGCTTAGATCAGATCTCACTTTACAAAAAGTAGTTAATGTGTACCTACATGTTTTTAAGTTGCATTCTTCTTACACCTCCTTCTGTGAAGGTATTGGTAGTATTATGGTTATGAAATCAAATCTAGGGCCTGCTATCTTGGAATGAACTAGAGTCAATTATTATTCAAAATGTTCCTTTGATTGTAACATTAGTAACTAACTGAGAATAAATGCCATCAGGTTATCATTGATTTCATCTGTTAAGCAGTTCTATGGTTGTATCGCTTCAAAAATTAATTTGCTTAGGCATAAATGAATAAAAATGATTTTGTAAGTAGGTACAATAATATACTAAAACATTGATTGAAAGAAAACAAATTGTTTTTATCATATGAAATAAGTTCCAACAATCTATTAGAAATGCGCCACAGGCGCTTATGTGTGGACTAGTGAATTTATTTGGTCATAAGGAAAAGGTCTTTTGAATAAAGACCTTCCTTTCCTTATGATCTTCTATAGTGAAAGGCAGTTGATCAACATAATTTTAGATAATAAGTAGAGGTACCTAAGTATTTATGATTGGTATTGAATGCCTTAACAATTTAAGTCTACCAGTGAGATGAGTCTATGAAACTAAGCACCATTAGACTGTAATCAGACCTCTGTGATTGCTTTTTGTGCCCTATAAAATTTAACAAGTGTGAAGCCTCTTATCAATTTAGAGGTTATCTACAAACAATGATGCAATACCATGATCAGGGAGCACTGTCCTGCTTCTTCAATAGCTAAAGGGGCTAAATAATAAACCAACTTATTATAACAACATTATAATTAGAAATGCAACGGAGATATCAATATTATCTCGTCCAACATATTACACAATCACAACATGTTCATTCACTACTCTAGAAATTAGATAGAACTAACAGAATTACCATAAAATAAAAATAAAGCTATGCACTAAATTCAGTTTTCAATCTTGGCCAGGATATCAGATTCTCTGAAGAGGTGGTATTCCTTCTCATCATTATCCAGAGATACCTTTGTGCCGCCGTATTCGGGGAGAAGAACTTTGTCGCCGACCTTGACTAATACAGGAACGAATTCTCCGTTTTCTTTTCTGGAACCGTTGCCCACAGCGACGACTTCTCCGTGGAGGACTTTGCCTTGCGCCTTCTCCGGGATCACGATACCGCCAGCGGTCTTCGTGATGGCCTCCGCCCTCTTGATGAGAACTCTGTCCAACAAGGGAATCAAACGTTTTACAGCAGCTGCCATTTTTGCGACCGTTTATTCAGGATCCGGAAAACAAACGAAGCGATCTATAGATTCTGATCTAGAATATTCGTTCTAGATTCGAGCGAACTTCGCCGGCAGTAAAATTTTGACTGAACGCATCTGTCAAAATTCAGCCATGTGTTTTTGGTGTTGCTAGAAATAATAAGCTGTGTGTATAAAATGAATTTGGTTACCAAGAATTATTAGCACTATACTATACCTACCACAAAATACTAAAAAAAATTACTTCTGAATGTCATACAAATATGTTTTACCTATTTACATATATTTTAGTTGAGAACAAGAGCCATCTATTGCTGAGTAGAAAAATTAACTACAAAAGTTTCTTGTCTACTTGACAAAAGATGGCGCTACCAAGTAAAAAAAGAACAGTAAGGTTTACTTGTAGACTAACAGATGGCGGCAGATGTGTTATCACAGATTATTTATTACATATTAATATAAGTAAAACAACTTCAACTCCTTTACGTAACGTACTGTATTTATTGATGTACCAGGATAGGTACCTACCAAAATTAAATCTCGAATGAATCAAACTGTTTCATGATCATTTTATTCTGGTCATCATCAGACCCTGGAGTACCGATTATAATTTGTTCCAAGCCGAAATTAGACGAATCCCATAATATTCAGGGTTCAGAACACTGAAGAGCCATTTTACGAATTTATAATAATAAGCAAAATCACTTTCTTAGGAAAACAAAAGAAAACGTATAACACTGTAGATAGGTAGGTAGGTAGGTACCTACTAAGTTTATAATACTTATTGTGTTTTGTGCTGCATGCATAATAAGGGAGGATGTCTAGTTTCAAGCTCAATAGTATAATTTAATAATAGTAGGTAAGTATATATATATTTTAGTAACATTTAATTCTATCTGCGCCTGTTTAGAGTCAGACAAAGAGGTTTGTTGTGGTCAACATGGCCAATACAATAAGTGTGCGGCGCCAGACCAAATAGGTAGGTACGTACCTATGTTGTCACAAAAAATGCGAGACGAGATATTCGTGCGCGGGCGCCGGCGAGTCTAGATCACACCTGCGTTTGCTACAATCACGCCTACACACTGTGTTAAGTACTGCTGCTGGGCTGATTGGAGGCAACTAGGTAATTCTCATGCAATGCTCTCATATTTAAATGTAGGTAGGTATAAATATATCTAAGTACCTAAGTAGGTATATACTTATGTACCTACATAACATAAGTATTACTTAAATATTAAATTGGCATTTCTGAAAACTATTCACCATAAAAAAGTGATCATGTTTTTGAATAAAAAAAAATGGTAACATTATTTGGAAGCCTTTCTGCTAAGAAGGTACCTATTTTAAGCCTTAAACGACATCTAAAGGTAGGTACAATTCCACCAGTGTGCGGCACAGTGCTGAACTGGTAATGCACAGTGTACCACACAAAATGTTCTCTTCATTCTCATCGACTCACATTGTTCGCGAACTCAGTCATTCTTCCGCTACCAGAATGAAAACAATTATTTGTAGGTACCTACATGCACATTATTTTGCGAAGTGCTACTTACATTACATACTATTTTGGTGGAGACCAAATGTTTTTCAGGGAAAAGGCTTGAAGGTGCTTATATCTCGTGCTATAGATAGTTAGATCGCATAAAATAACCATTGTCCATGGTTGTCGGTGAGGAATATAATTTGAAAGACCCTTTTGAATATTAATTGCCACTTAATCACGAATGAGACGGCATATTAATTTTATTGGGATATTAAAATACTTTAGGTAAGTTCTTAATTTGTTATGAATCTTTTCGATCATGGCGCCAGGTTTAATAAATAATTTAAACATGTAGGTACACACCTATAGGTAGGTACAGACAGTATAGATTGTTTGGCAATCCAAGAATTATAGGCATCGGTCGGTCAAGACTTTTGACTGTCCTCATAAACTTTGAGAATGCATTTTTTTTCAAATGCTCTACTGTTTTTATAAGTTATAACTAATATAGGTACTTATATGCAAGTGTTTATGTAGGTAAGTAGTAATTAGGTACCTACCTACTTACAAGTGAATATTTTTAAACTCATCATTTTCCAATAAATGTACAGTATGTAACATTTACGTGGATTCATAATTATTATCTCCCAGTAAAACACTTCTTCCGTTCTTTCGGTAAAATCTAATTACTTAATTCCTAAAAGAATCATGGCAGTTGTTTATGCCGACTTTCAAGAGCGTCTTAAGAAATCTTCATTTTCAAGTAGATTTATAATTATTTTTAAGGTTTTTACCGATATTTATGTATTCTAGTAAACCCACATTAAAAAAACATAATAAAAAGTTATGAAAATGTGATTTTTCTTCTCCACTGCAATATTAGTGTTGCCAATAAAAGCCCCTTAGATCTATTAGAAGTTTTTGCTATTAAATGTCCCTATTCGATTTGTGGTATTTTGATTTGATATTTTGTAGTAAGTTTATTATTATAATTAAATCATGTCGTAAAGAAATTCAAAATTAATGTAAATTAAAAAAAATATTTACAGAAAATACTTCTATTTACAGCACAATAGAGTAAAAGTTATAATTTTAAAAATGGCAATACCAATGCGACGTTTTCAATGTCATGTCAAAGATCATGTGTCATGTTATTGTCATGTTCTATTTTGGCTAGATGTTAGGATGTTCTGTGGCGATGTTACGAACATAATTCTTTTATGACTACTTTTTAATGTACTGATTTATTTGTAACGTCGGTGTGTATAAATATTTTTTTTGATGATATGGTTTTAACGACTTCTGTGGATTGTGTATATATTTTTTTTACACTAAGACGCGAGATTTTTATGTGAGCTAAAACAATGTATGCCGAACTGCCATTGTTCTTTAATGCTTTAGTAGCGCACAGTTAGACTCAGTAGAGTTGCAATAGAATTCACAACTTTGTTAAGGTATAGATCTACACTACATGCCAAAAAATTTCACACGCATCCCAAAAATTCCACGACGTAAATTCAATATTGTTCGGAAAGCATTGAAGGTTTTAATCAAAAGATTTTGTGTTAGAGAATCTTGAAAGATCGTGATCAGGTTCACACGCAGAATATACCCATTAGGCAAAGACTATGCGGGAATTCACAATCATCTCACGTGTGGGGGGTGACTATGGTTTGGGAATCGGAAGTCTTCATTCTTGTAGGCACCTAAGAAACTATTAAAAAAATTGTTGGATCAGGAAAATGAAAACAAGACAAAATCGTCTAGTGTATTAGTATCAAAAATTGCTACATACCTAGAATCAAGCTAGATCTACCGTAGGTACCTATATTGTTTTTGTTTCAGAGCTTTCAGTTACTAAAATCTAAAGAAGAATAGGTAAATAAAGTGGTGTAGGTATGTCCACATTTTGTAAAAATAGAATTCCATACGTGACTCTACAGTTTCATGTTCATCACCTTCTATTGGTAAGTATAACTACTAGCTAACTGGTTTTCTTATGCTCCAGGCCAGAAAAGTACCTATAAGCAAAAGAAGAGCAGGAAGATTATGCTTGAGATTTACAAAGTATATGATTGTTGGGGTTCACTCTATCTCTCTCATTGCCCCTCCATCAATGAAGGTTAGCAGTCAGCTTCTTAAAATTTTCTCTATTATATGCCTGTCCTCTCCCTGTTTCATTACCATGACCAGTAGGCCTGATATGTGCAACATGTCGAGACGACAAACGAAATGTCTCGATAATGCAGAATAGTTTGACATTATCTACTAAGAAGGAGATCAAATTTTGTCAATGACGAGAAGGTTTGACACGGTTGGGCATGTTAGCCGGCTGCCAAACAAAAGTTTACTCATTTATCACTAATCCCGGAATAGTTTCGGGTTAAAAAATCCCACATCAAACATGGCCACACCATAACAAAAAGGTTGCGATAATAGCCGTACGCGGATGTTCAAAGCGTACAAAATAACACAACAAACAAGCCTGAACTCTGTAAAGCCTTACATAAACTTAACGACTTTATCTGAATTCTCTACTTTAAACCTTGGATTTGAGGACATAGGGGTTAAAGTAGACTGTGGGATTGGGATAAAAGTGTGAATGCTTGTTTCTCACGGAGGCACAGGTGCGCATCCGGCTATCTCAGCGGGATTTGAATCAGTGAAGCATTCTAATTATGATGCCGAAACAATAGTGAATAATGTTTTAGGTGGAATTTGTCACTTAAAAAGTTTAAGGACTTGCGTACCTAAACGTTTTTAGGATAAAAGGTCTAAGCAGCAATTAACTAGATTGAGCACTAAGATAAATTGAAAAATAACCCGAGGTACCTTTAAGAGCTTTTTGCAGAAGGTATGTACTTATTGGAAATGTTATATTTTTAAACTCTTGTAGGTAAGGTAGCCTTGATTTGTTATTTTGAATTCATCTCTAAGTTTAAGTAACCCCAGTAGGTACTTCTTACATATAACAGGCATTAGAATCACCTGGCATGTAAGACGAAACTGAAGTCATCCTTGAGGTCCTACCTAAATAAACAATATTTCTTTCTTTCTTTCATATTTAGGTACCTACTTACTTTACACCAGAAGTATCAGTAGGTAATATCAGTAAGGCCGAGATGGCAGGGAAGCGGCGAGCAGTTTTAGTGTCATATAAATTATAAACTTTAATTTAATTAAATATCTAGGTACATAGTATCGCAGAAACTTAAAACGCAAGCGACCACAATTAGTAGTACAGTATTCTTTTATCTGTGGTAGTACATACTTACAGCAAGCGGCGCCGAGAGCACTTTTCAAAGTGCTTATGACACAGAAACTGCAGCCGCTTCGCTGCCGTCTTGGTGTGATTTGGGCCTAACAAGGCAGTAAGTTCATCTCAGTAATCTGTGCAATGCCACAAACGTGTTGCCGTGCCGGCCGTGTGGGCAGCACAGGTGTTCATCCGGACTCACAACAAGCTACATGTTACGATTCTCCGCGGTCATAGCGCGGAGCTTTCGAGATCTACCTAAGCCTTTCTTCATTTCCTTATTTGAGAAGCAAATAATGAATTTACCTACATTAGTGAAGCAAGGTTCAAATTGTTCTTGACGCACATAAGACGCTAGTGTAGAATAAAATTATCTAACTACACACTTGCCAGCAGAAAAGTAACAGGCATATAAGTGATTATACAGGTGGCGCAAAATTTGGAGTCCCTAAGGGTAGCTAACCTTTTCTATTGTACCTAGTGCTCTTAGGAACTTATTGTTTTTTATTAACCTGCATCCTCGTTATAGGTATATTATAATTTTGAAAATATAATACTTATTTAAATTTTAAGATTTCGGAAAAAAACTAAGGTTTGCCAAAACATTACCTACGTTTAATTTTGTCAAAGCCAGTACCTAGGTAAGTTGATCTTAGTCGACTCTATTTCCCACCAGGAATTTTTTTCCTAAAGTAACTTACGAAATCAAGTCGTAAGTTTTTTGTACTTATTAAAAAAAATTACAAATTATGAAAAACAAATTCAAGCATATTATAACTACTTACTTATAACAAAAATTAAGAACAGCGCCATCTTCATTAGATCCGGTGAAGTTTTTTATGGCCTTAGCTTGCAACAGTCTCCCTCTTTTGCCATTAATACCAAAAGTAGGTGCGCTCCAGATTCACGGCGAGTCCAATTTCATGACAAACAAGAAAGAAAATAATACCGAGACAAGCGAACTGTAAAAGATTGAGATAGTCTAATATTGGATATTGATGCTTTACCGATATCACCATTCACAGCCAATAATATCCCACTGCTGGACGTAGGCCTTAGTAGTTGATACGTAGAAATAGGAAACACTGGCATAACTAAATACTGAAATCAACAGGGTACCTACCTACTCAAGATCAAAACGAATGTAGAAGTATTTCTTTTGCCTAAATCTAGACTACTGTCTACCACTATATTTGGAGTAGGTAGATGGGGTGACAATTAGTAACAGAATCATCATCATATTAGCTGCTTAATTAGTAGTCCACTACTGTGTATAAGCCTTCTCCCTTAAACACCACTCTAATCGGCCCTGTGCAGTGCTCATCCATACAGTTTTCAAAACGAGTTATTTGACACGACTTTAAGTCTCGCCAAGAATATGAAGCGGGCTCATAAGTATCTCACGGTCAGACGTTCGATTGCGTTCCATTCTACATCACGTTGCGGTTATTTTACTGTTCTATTTGAATAAATTGCAATGGCTGATCCTATAGTTAGTACTTGTGAGGGTAAAATCAAAGGATTTGCAACGAAGAACCACAATGGAAGGGAGTTTTATACCTTCAGAGGGATTCCGTACGCCAAGCCACCGGTTGGCGAGAGGCGCTTCGCAGTAAGTCATGCCATTTTAAACCCTAAAACCTTATTAGGTAATAGTATTTTTTCTTAAACTAAATCTCTGTGTTCGTGCCAGAAGAACGGCATTCAGTTTAGACTAAACCTAGTTATTATTAATGAATAAAATTAGTAAATTATTCATTATGGCCTTTATTCATTTCGCTAAACACTTGAATTGTATTATATTAATAGGACTGTAGATAAGACTTAGGTGATATTGGAACAATTAGTAGCTGTGTTATCTTTCTTGTTGGATATTTTCATCACTAATGGGCAAAGATAAAGTTAGCCTTTAGATTAGACCATCAATATTTGATATCATCATTGTAGAGTTTTTCTGTAGGTAATATCTACCTATCTAGGTACCTATATTATAAATCGTCTTATACTTACCTACTTAATAAAAAGTAAATACCTACCTAGCTGTTTCCTCAAATATGACTATCACTGACGTAATGTAATGTACTCCTAGGTAATTAGGTAGGTAGGTACTATATACTACGTACCTACTGAAATATATCTAATACTTACCTTAAATATCACAGATAATGATAAAATAATTAACATCTTCATTAGTGGCAATTCGGAGTGTCGCAAAAGCTAAACTAAACTAACTAAAATGTATGCCATCCTTTTTATTCCCATCGCTGTATAAGGGACGGCAACATTTTTAGTTACTTAGTTAAGTTTAGCTTTTGCGATACTCCGAATTGCCATTATTATGATCTTAAAATGCCTAAAGATCTGAAAGAATACTAAATTGTAACAATACAAGGTACCTAAGTACTTACTTAAAATTCTAAATTACAATCGCATCTAAAAAAATATAAAGCGCGTTGAAATCTTTAGAAGGAAAAAAATGCTTTCGATTCATAAAAGTTAAAATTTACCTAGAAGATGTAGTAAGTAATAAGTCTACATCTTAAGAGTTAGGTATCTATTTTAATGTTTGGGTATTGAATCGGATATTACATTTCCTTATTTTATAACATTTCAGATTCCTGAACCACCAGAGCCATGGGAAGGCGTCAGGGACGGAACTATTGAAGCTAACATTTGCGCACAATTCGACAAAGAAACCAACTCTGTTGTAGGAGAGGAAGACTGCTTATACCTGAATGTGTATACACCAAAACTACTAACGAAGGATTCCAAGCCTTTGGCTGTTATGGTGTTTATGCACGGTGGAGGCTTCTTATTCGGAAATGGTACTGATACCTCGAAACATGGGCCAGAATACCTCATAGAAAAGGACGTTGTCGTTGTATCTCTGAACTATAGAGTCGGCATCCTAGGATTTCTAGCGTTGGGACTAAAGGAAGCTCCAGGAAATATGGGCCTTAGAGACCAAGCACTTGCGTTACACTGGGTTAAGAAAAATATCAGTAATTTCGGTGGTGATGAAAAAAACGTGACTATTTTTGGAATTAGTGCTGGAGGTGCATCTGTGGAGTATCTTCTCTTGTCTCCTTTAGCCACGGGTACCTTCCACAAAGCAATAGCCCAATCCGGATCTACGTTGTTACCGTGGGCTCAGAATGCGTATGGAAATATCAAAAAGTTGGCCTTAAAAATACCAGCTCAAAAAGGAAAAACAATAACAGATGAAGATACGCTGCTGCAGTATTTGAAAGATATGCCAATAAACGAACTTATAACTTCTTCTATGAAAGCAATTTTCAGTGATAAGTATAAAGGAGGTATTTATTTTGGTTTTGTTCCAACTGTAGAAGAGGCGAATGACTGGGAACCATTTATAGGCACGTCGACGTATGAATTGATGTCCAAGGGTGAGTTCACAAAAGTGCCGTATATATGCGGCATCTGCACTCGAGAAGGCTTGCTCACTGTGACCCACGGTAAACCAATTCTAGACGACTTGGTGAAAGAGAAGAATTTCCTAGATCATTTCCCCTTCGAGCTAGATGAAGTCGAGGAAACCGATGTAGCAGCTAAGTTGAAATCAATATATTTGGAAGGCGAACATATCACAGACGATGCAGATGCATTCGCTATTGACTTTTTTACAGACACAGACTTCCTAGGCGGTGGTTACACATCTGCTAAGCTAATTTCCAAACACACTCCCGTATACTTTTATGAGTTTTCCTACGATGGTGCCTTAAATTACTTGAAAAAGTGTTACGGTATTGATCGCCGAGGTGCTTGTCATGGAGATGATGGTGGATATCTGCTTAAACACAAGTTGCTAACCGAAAAACTCTCTAAATCCGACGAATTCGTTCAAAAATTGATGCTCAATATGTGGACAAATTTTGCTAAAACTGGGTATGGAATATAATCAACTGCTTACTAATATCTATTGTAATATCATTGAATTATGAATGACGTTGCTTAATTTTTATTTTTATTGTTTCAGAGACCCCAATTCTCTTACGAATCAGAGTACAACTTGGGAAACAATTCCTGAGACTGGAGAGGCCTGTTTTGTCATTGATAAGGAACCATCAATGAAATATGAATTCTACCCCGCGAGAGCCAACTTTTATTTGGAAATGTATAAAAAAAATGCTGCAAAATAAATAAGGAATTGTGTAATGATTTGAGTATTCATTATTATTTATTTAAGACTCAATATTTTACTTCATACCTATGAGAATAATAAATGGCTCGGCAAATTTACATGTTCACAAATTATTTCTCGAACTTCTTATAGATTTCCTCAAATACTGCCATTTTTTGTGGTTCATAGTCTGAAGCAACAGATGTTTCGTTGTCTATCACTAAATAGCTTTTAGAATTTTCTTCAAACTTTGGCCATTCTATCCCAAGGTCTGGGTTGGAGGGCTCGCTGAAACAAATTAGAAGAATGTAATAAGAAAAATGATGATAAAATCAATCGCAATGTTGTTATGAGATATAAGTGGTGTGACGTTATCTCTACTCTCACTAAAGAAAACAAGCTTCACAAAATACAAGCAAAAAAGCGAGTGTGCGATCACATTTTTCGTAACGCTCTCGTCACGTCACGTATTCCACCAGCTTCAAGTCAAACAAATATTACTTAGTTCACTTTAGTCACTCACACACACAGTTCCTCACTGAGACTAGCAAGAGTATGATGAGTAAAAATTTTTTATAGCCGATCATAAATAATTACCTGGTTTTTGCAAAGTTTGTCCAGAACTTTGTAATTTTTTTCCGCATCAATATATCATTTTCATCTGGTTGTACTTGAATCAAATCACTTCCAAATAGGTATGGTAGTTCATCTCCGTGTACGGCCCCTTTATTTGTGAGACCGAAATAAACTTTTAATCCGTTAATTTTTCCATCGTACACAAATTGGTACACGTGTGTAGGAACTCCGTTGCTGGCTAGCAGTTTTGCAGCTAGCCAAATACCTGCAGAAAAATGTAGATCTCCAAAGAAATCTATGACGAATTTGTCATTGTCTTCATCCTGTGGCTGTGTTTGATAAAGATTACAAAACTTACTGTTGTATTTTGCTTTATCATCGCCCAAATCATATGACCAATAATCAACAAAATTATTTTTTTCCATCAGCTCTTTTACTTCCTTTTGTTTCAACAAGTTCACTAGGAAGCCCTCTTTGTTAACGAATCCCCTCAAAACAGGAACTTTATTAAAACGCCCTTCTTTCAGCAGTCTATATGGACTTTCAGTAAGAAAGGCATCATCAGATTCTTTTTCGATAACAGGAACGAATCCGAAGATTATAGATTTTACTGGAAATGCCTCTGTAACTGCGAGGGCAGTTTTGGCAAATGCTGACGCTGGAACTTGAAGCAGAAATTCAAAGATTGCATGAACATCATTATCGTCACCTTTGTAGCCCAATGCCTGGACAAGTTTGGCAGTTAATTCCTTGTACCGATAGTTAACCGCCCAGTCGTTAAGCGTGGAGCCTGATTGCATAATAGCTTTGTGGAAAAGGCCTTTCGCGGAAGGAGATAGCAGCAAATACTCCACAGATGCTGAACCAGCGCTCAATCCGAAGATAGTTACGTTATCTTTATCACCACCAAATTGTTCAATATTATTCTGAACCCACTCTAGAGCTTTCACTTGATCTTTGAGTCCCATGTTACCCGCAGCTTCGGGTATGTCTAGACATAAAAAGCCGAGAACTCCCAGTCTGTAGTTTATTGTCACTACCACAACGTCGTTATTCAAGAGATAATCAGGTCTTACTTCTTCTTTGATAATTCCTTGGCCATAGAGAAATCCTCCGCCATGAATGTAGACCATGACAGGTAGAGGCTTGCTACCTGGGGTAGGAAGCTTTGGAGAGAATACATTGAGGTACAGACAGTCCTCACTGCCAGATGATTCTTTGGTTATGAAGTTGTATTGGCAAGAGATGTTGATTTTATCATTTTTCGTTGCGTCTCTTTCACCTTCCCAAGACTCTAGCGACTGAGGGCTCTGAAAGGAACGATTTATTAAGAATTTTTATTGCAGATATACCTACCCTATTCCTACATTCTTACTAACAAAACGTGAAAGTTTTTATTGATGTGTAGGTACCCCATCAATACAAACTTTCACGTTTTGTTAGTTACTTATTGCGTCTAATGTCCGACGAATACTGAAACGCCATCTATGATATATTTGATACCTATAAGTTATTTGTCAGATTTGTACCTTTATAATATAACCCACAAACGTCAAAAAATGTCCATGATGAAGCACCACTAACATTATAGTAGAGTTTCAGTATTTGGTAGTAGGTACTTAGGTCACAAAGATCCTCAGTTCTTAGGTTCTACTTAGTTCCTAGGTTACCTTAAATCTCAAGTCTCCAACTGGTGGTTTTGCGTAAGGAACGCTTAAAAACTCATAATGTTTTAACCCACTAGCACTTACTGCTTCACTACCCTTTAATTTGCCTTCTGATACTTTTAAAACAACCATTTTTTCTTACTTTAGTTTTTTCTAATTATTGTAAATTATTATATTTGTTTATCATACAGTCGGTATTACATACAGTCGGTATGAATTTAGGAAAATGAACTGATACGGAATAAGGTGACCAATAAATATTAAGTAGGTACCTAGGTAATCGATGCTATAATTTCAAGTTTTCAATTAATGTTATCGTTGTCAAGTACGAGGAGTAAGATAACATAGACCAAATTATCAACTTATGTTACTATCTGCGGCTTTCATTATTTATTTATTTTTAAGGATAGGTACCCAACATAGGGTTACACTGTACATGCATCAATTGATAGCCAAATATTAGAAAACAAAAACTAGTGCTCCCATAATTCAAGGGTATCACATTATTATCTGCAAAACACGTTTTTGAAAAGGGCCAAAATCATAAAATGCCGTTGTGTGATCTGTACTCGTACATTTTGCGTAGTACTTGCCCGCTTTGCCGCCAATAAAGTCTTTATAAAAGAAGGATATTTTCTGCAAAAACAGTCAACAGCACTCTTCAGGGGGACATAACCTACTAGTGCTTTCTTTGTTAAGATAATTGATATAAATCACTAGCTTTAAAGGACCGCATTAAATTTTTTATCGAGGATAAAAAAAACAGCACTGGTTTGCTAACACATCCAAACGTACAATGTCAAGGATTTTTGTTTTAACAATGCCAGGGTGTGACTATTTTTTAAATTACAGCTCAGAACTACTTAGAATATACTTAAAATCACTCAATTATATGCACAAACAAGACACAACTTCACAATCAGTGCTTAGATAAATAATGATTCGTCATTATTTTGTTTTAAATTTAGAAGAAAAAACTTTACACGTAGACAGTGCTGTAACTACGCAACTACTAAAGGCATAGAAGGTCAAAGTAATCGACATAGACTGTCAATGTGACTCAGCACTAAAATTATTAGTTGTCTACAAAAACTCACTGGAGTTTATTACGTAAAGATCCGCTAGGGGCACATGTAAGGAATACATTTAATCTAGGTACATACTACGAGGGATTTGAAATTTTTAGGCCAATTAGACTTTTGTTATATTTTTATTTATGATAATGAAATATAAGATTTTTTGTATGTTGTAATAAAGATAACCTAAAATTGATGCATAATGTCCACAAGGGGTTAGCGGCATTTGTGCTAAATCTTAAAGGACCCTATGATTTATTGCTGAAAACGTCTTTTCGACGTTTGGTCTAAATAACACGATTCTATTGTATTTTCTTACTTAGCGGTTTATGAATTTCAAGCTTTATCTATGTACCTACTTAATAAATTATTTTTCATTTTAAGCTCGGGGCACATCGAACAATGCTAAAGCCATGTCGTAGAATAAATAATAGTTAGTTGTAAGTTTCGAGTCTCGCCCGTCTTGGATCGGAATGCACTAATACCATTACGAGCTACGACGTGCTACGACATTCAGAGCGGGTGGGTGGTATGCGCTACGAAGGTGTAGACAGGGCATGTACTACGACAATTCCTAGTTATCTGATTTAATAAAAAAACATTAATCAGCGTGATCAGATGGCAGGCATATGCAAAAATTATGTTGGGTCAATGACTGTTGATGCAATCATTAATGATGTAGGTACCTACTTATTAGTTTGATTTTGTGAAAGTCTATAAAGTGAATAAATATTAGGACATGTTCTTGTTTTTTCCTATTGAATCCCCCTTTATTACTTATTCTAAACTACTATTATAAAGACGTAAAGTCGATTTGTTTGTATGTTTGTATGTTTTATTGGTTGTATGTTTAATCTCCGAAACTACTCTTCTTAGCCACATTCAACCCTATGTCATTCTCTTCGGTTTTGTGCAGTTTCCATCCATTTCACTCCAGCTGTTCTTTTGATGACCCTCGCAATCAAGTAGCATTTTACATCTTGTTTTGTCATAAAATCTAGGCATATTTTTCCAAACTACCTACTTACTTGTTCATGACAGGCTCCCAAGTTTTTATGTATTAATAAAAGAGTACCTACATATTGCACTTGCTTCAATGTATAATCCTTGCACAACAAAGTAAACTTGTCTGACTGTTCACGTTACATTAATTGTGCGAAATCCAAATTTTTGTAATACAAATAATAGCGTAATAATTGCATACATAATTAAATATTTATTTCCGTCGAGGCCTCTCGTCGTTCATAGAGCTACGCGGCGGGTCACAGACTAGAGCAGACTGGCCGTCGGCGCCAGCGAGTCGCAACGTGAAATACTCAGGTGCATCCGAACCTGCCCACGGATTTTATACAGCGTGATTTAACACGGGTTACTTTCGGTTCTATCTTTTATTATCTTCTGTGATTTCACGTAGGTGCTTGGATGTAAAGAAGTGTCAGGGTTTATTTTACTACCGTGATCTTAACTTATCTTAAATGTATTAGTTTTTTTTGGATATTTTACTTACATAATTAATGAAGGCCGACACTTTCTGCTTACTTCCTAACACTTTTCTCTGCATTGAGATAATTCCTCTCTACTTTGTGGAGAGATTGATATAAATCTGGTCTAGGTTTGTGAAATTATGAACTACTGCAGGTCTTAAAATTGTATCGAATGAACATGAACCTTGTAGAAATTAATCATCAGTGTTGCAATAAAAAAAAACTATTTTATTATATTCTGTTCATTTGTCGGTTACTCTTTAAGGCTGATGAAGGCCTTCAGGCGGTCAAAATATTCGTCACTAGAAATAGTTACTAGCTCAAACGAAACATTTTTATGTACATTATAATGGTTAATCATGTATTGTACATGATTAACCTGCTAACAGGGAAAATAATTTGTGTAAGTGTAATTTAGTAATTTGTATAAGACATATGCAAACGGGTATTTATCACGAATTTTACCTTTAATATTCGCCCGACGTTTCGACCGGATTGCACCAGCCGTGGTCGCGGGAAGACTGAAGTATTGGAGGTACCGCCACAGCAAAGCGAAAGCGTTTATTCAACTACCCTCACTTGATCTTCATAAATGTCAATTAGGGCCGGTTCACACTAGGACAACACACTACACTAACAGTGTCCACATACTGAGTTGATCTCACATGACGAGTACACAGACACACACACTTGTTTATTTGCCGATTTTTGATTTTTGAAAATCGGCAAATAAACAAGTCTGCTATAGCGGAGCATATAGTAGACTCAGGACCCAATCACTGGATGGAATTGCACAATCCAAAAATCCTTGCCAACGAGAAGCATTATTACAAGAGAATGGTTCGGGAAGCGATTGAGATTAAGAAGTATCCTAATTTTAATCGTGAAGACGGCTTCAGACTCTCTTCCTCGTGGAATCCAGTGATTGCAAAGTGTACTCGTCATGTGAGATCAACTCAGTATGTGGACACTGTTAGTGTAGTGTGTTGTCCTAGTGTGAACCGGCCCTAATTGACATTTATGAAGATCAAGTGAGGGTAGTTGAATAAACGCTTTCGCTTTGCTGTGGCGGTACCTCCAATACTTCAGTCTTCCCGCGACCACGGCTGGTGCAATCCGGTCGAAACGTCGGGCGAATATTAAAGGTAAAATTCGTGATAAATACCCGTTTGCATATGTTTTATAATGTGTTCTGATCGCGAAAGTTTAAAAAAGACAATTTGTATAAGTATTTGATTGTATCAAGGAAAGTACACAATACTAAATTATTGAAAATACACTAGGTACCTACACTGAATTATTGAAAACTATTAAAAAAAAATATTCTTCGCGGTCGCGACTTGACGATACTCGTACCCAATCGTATCATAGTCGGTACCTATTTAAATAGACGAAATTTTTGGTTGAGTAATGTTCCGTGTGTATAACATCATCGTGTGTATAACATCATCCTGTGCATAATGTCCACGGATCCTTCCATGGCGCGGTTGCGCGCGAGTCGTGATTTGATTCCCACAGAGTATAAGCGGTCTATATCGTTCTTTTTCTTCTACACATTCGAAATGTTAGACTATTAAAGTTTAAAAAAAATCATTGTTTATTCCTCTATTCCTACATTATTATTTGTTTTTAAGTAAATATGTACTTAAGTAGGTGGTTTTATTATTTGGCTTTGATTACTTACATAAAAAATATGATTATAGTGAGTACTACACATTTTCGTAACTTGCATGAGCTTTTATTTTTTAATGTTTTTGCTGTGTACCTATTATTGAAAAACCAGTTTATTGCTTATTTTTTTATCGTAGGAATATTATTAATTTTATAGTTTATTAGACCAGATTATAAGTATGAGGTATGTTTTGGCAATGTAAATGTTTTAAACAGACTGGTTAAACGTGTTTTTGGTTAATTCTTCCTTATATTTTAATACTTAGGCCTTTACATCTTTACTAGATGATTTAAATATTTGCCTACACAAAGCTTAGTTAACTTAATTCACCTTTGCTAATTCACCTAGGTGTATCAAATATAAACGTAGGCTTGCCCAGGACTTACACCATCCTCTCAGCGTAAGTATTTTATATTTAGGAAAGACATGACACTTTATACAGAGAAATAGGAACTCCACTGTATCCCCGAAGCACATAGACAAGAGCTACATTTTGCAGAAAATTACGTTCTATAATGTAACAGGCTGCATGCCTATCACTGCTATTGGAAAACTAACATGTTTCCTTACGATATTTCCTTTACCGTTTAGAGCTCGTTTTAACGCTCATATATTTACGAAACGAAAAGTCCATTGATGCCACCATTCATTGAACTAACACTGGCATTGGCCACTTGCTCATACCACCTTCGGATTGTCGGGGTACTATCCCAATCTAAAACAGCTGATACCTACTTGCTAAGGCAGTAACTCTATTTTATAGTTCGAATGAATTATTAATTGCAAATCTACAATTCCGCATTGCCAGAGGCCCAAAATAAGAGTTCTCACGCGCACCTGCAGGCACAATACTGGCACAATACGAGCATTCCTTATAGTCTCTTGAGTCGTGACTTGGGTATCACGACACAGAAGACATAATAGTAGCATAACGACACAGATTATAAAAAAGTGCAAGGTTTGACACTTCGGAGGTAAACCACTGTGCAAGATTGGTAAGGAGGTTGACATTCCAAATCATTTCCTGTGCATAAATTAATAAGAGATATTTATAATGTATTATGTTTCTCTTGTTCCCTTCTTAACCATGGTATGATTGTGTAGCCAAGTTAGCCGGACATTATCATCAGCCAGCAAGTCCAGCATCAGCAGTCCTTTGCTGGACTTAAGCCTCTCCAACTGAAAGCCACAGAGCACGGTCTTTGGCTTCTCTTGATCAGGAATAGTAGGGTACTTGAGTACTGCGGGCCATTATACAATTTTATAATCGCCACGGCAAAAATCAAACGTCATTCGAAACTCAAAACGATTGAATAAGGTTGTGAAATGCCAATGACGAAAATCAAAGGTAATAATCGACATGATTGTTAGTTATTTGCTTATTAGTGCGAAAAACATAATCCAACTTACATTAAGCGAGACTATCAGAGGCTATTACCTATCTATTTATTAAGTTTTGTGTATAAACTGATATGGTAACTACAATTGCCATAGTACCGCAACACCCGCCTCGACGACCTCTGTGGCGTAGTGGGTGGAAGCCAGAGGTTGCGGGTTCGATCACCGTCGCGGGACAAATGTTTGTATGTTTTGCTGATATTTGTTCCGGGTCTGGTTGTTTTTCGATCTAGGTATATTGTGTATAGGTAAATAAAAAAAATTAAACATCAAACTTGTACCTACTTCAAATACAAAAATTTCAAATACAAAATAGTTTATTTCCTTAACTTAACTTATAATTAACATAAATGCATTGGAAATCCCTTTTTAAGTAAAAAGATACCTGTACTAAGGGATCTCGCTCTTCCCTGATTTTTAAAATGGTATTATGTATATTTTTACTTATATACATAATACCATTTTAATACCCATAATATATATTGACAGATGACATAATATTGCTTAGTCATTATACCAATAACTAGGTTATTTATACTTTCAGAGTAAAACTTTGAATGTTTCCAAACAGATCTGTGTTAAAATACCTACACCTCCCCCAATAAATAGAGTCCCAGTAGGTACTTAACGGATACAGATGTGGTCTTGTTTTGTAATAATTTTTTTACGAAAATATTACTCTAATTATTCAAATTAGACATTACTGGCCTACATTGAATATGTGTAAAGTTTTCCTCATAATATTGCAGCGGATTTCCTTTTATATTTGAATTTCCTTTTGTAATTAGTATTTGCTGCAACGGCAAAGCTGTTCATTTTGCTGCATTTGATCTGCATTTTGGAGCAAATCATAAAATAATGTTCACGACTATATTCAATAAATCATAAGAAAATTATGACTGGTGCGGTAAACCAAGTCTCTAGGATCTTTTCAAGCATTTTAGATCCTTTGAAGATGTCTAACTAAAGGGCTAGTCAGAGGTATGTCCGAATACCAACATATTTGGTACACACACACAAAGTCACCTAATTATAAACAAAGTGTAATTTTTTTTAAACAGTCTTCTTTAAAAGAACTCTTTTAACGAAGTCTGTTCAAAAAACTGACTGGCCTGATATAGTTACCAATCTATGTACCTATAGATTTTTAGCCTTAAAATTTGTGGAAAAAGCCTGAGTATAATTGGAAAGTACATATTAATTTGTAGGTGTTAAACTTACCATCTTCATGCTATTTTGTGCAGTGCAACATAAATAGCTCTATCATTCATTTTAATACATTCAAGGATTCAAATGATACCATTCAATTCACACTTGTACAACCATTTGTCCACACATTGGATCCTTTTTTTGAATGGATACCCTCAATTATCAAATAGCTGACATTTGGCTCAATCGGCCCACTTGCCTTCGCTTAATAAAATAATGTAATGCATTGTGCACAATTGTACCCATATTTGTTAACAATAGACTGGATTCCTATTGACATCTGGTGGGTCTGGCACTGAGGGACACTGAGCTACACTAAATTTAAAGATTTAATACCATGTGCGAAGTTTTAAAATTGAAAAGCAAGAGTCTGATGTCAATATTGTTACAGCACCTTACCGTATATTGAATCTAAACTCTATATCTTAAAAGCTATTTTCAGTTAGATATTAGTTGGAAATATTACAGATTGTTTAACTATTCCAATTGCTACTTCTGACTTTTTTGTCGAGGAACTTGTTTACTAGGGCGATTTTTGCACTTTACGTATGTACTACGTGGCTTCCCACTGAAGCTTGACTATTTAGATTATTTTAGATTGTTAAGGGATTAAAAAAAAGCTAGGCCCACACCACCAGGTTCTTGCCTGATTCTTTCCCTGGTGTAGGGAGTCGCGTTGGAACAGGCATTAGAATCACCTAGCATGTAAAACGAAACTTAAGTGATCCTTGAGGTCCTACAAGAATTAATGATTTTTCTTTCTTTCTTTCTTTCTTTCTTACTATTTAGCTAGGGATAGTTAGCTACTTTTTATTTACTGAGGTTTGACGTGAATAAGGCATAAAGTGTATGACTTATTTGCTAATAAAAATATATAGGCAAATCAAAAAATGTATATTACCTACTACTAGGCAACTAATTATGTAATAACTAATAGGATCATTTTGGGCGCACTCAAACAAAATCCGTTCACCACAAGAAGAAGAAGGTTAGGTGATGAAGTTGAACCATTGATTCTTTGTTTACATAATTTATTTTGCTCAGATGAATAGTAATTCTTATGAAAAACTTTTTTTTTTTAACTTAGAAAAATAATTAATTTACAGAAACTAAACTACTACATATTTAAATAACTGTACAAAATACAATTAGAACCAGTTGAGCCACCTAAGGATCGTTACAAACGATCTATAGGTAGCTCAACTGATCCAAACCACTGAGAATCTTAAGAGGCGCAAGTATGTAAATCTAGATAGGGTTTACATATTGGAACCTTTTGGGGTTGAGACCCTGGGTCCGTGGGGTACCGGGGCCCATCGCGTTTTTAAAATTCTATCGGGACGTCTGGTCGAAGCGACGCGTGATCCGAGGGCTGGCACTTATTTGGCTCAAAAGATCAGCATTGCCATCCAGAGCGGCAATGCTGCCAGTGTCTTGGGCACGCTTCCGTCTGGCAGTGGTTTGGATCTGTTGAGCTACCTATAGATCGTTTGTAACGATCCTTAGGTGGCTCAACTGAAAAACTTAGATATATTGACAACGATTCATAAAACTGCTGAATCATTACAACATCGGTATCGTTATAATATTTATCGGCGAGTATTTAAGACATTGAATATTTACAGTGATGTCATTAATACTGCCGTTCCGTGGAGGTTAGCTCGTGATCGCAGCTTTTGCGCGCGGCACAGTGACAATCGCGCTTGAAGCGTTGTTCGCGTGCTACAGTGTAGCGTACGGCTTTATCGCATTTATAAATCCACTGAACCGCATCTCGGTATCAGTCAAACAACAAAACCGAGTTAACAAACAAGTGAAAAATGGCGACCGCCAACGGAGTACCCGACGAGATCAAGTCATCAGCCTTGGAGCTGATCGGCAACACGCCAATCGTCGCTCTTGACCGTCTCCACCCTGGACCCGGCAGGATTCTAGCCAAGTGTGAGTTCATGAACCCCGGAGCGTCTATCAAATGCCGCTCTTCCCTCAGAATGATCGAGAGGGCGCTGGAGTCCGGCGAGCTGAAACCTGGCGATCATGTCGTGGAAGTCACCTCGGGGAACCAGGGCTGTGGCCTCGCCGTTGTCTGCGCGGTACTAGGACATCCTCTTACCCTCGCTATGTCACAAGGCAACAGTGCCCAGCGAGCGATACACATGGAAGCCCTCGGAGCTAAATGCCTCAGAGTACCTCAAGTGGAAGGTACATACGGAAACGTCACTCTGTCCGACGTGAAAGCCGTCGAGGTTGAGGGTCTGAAGGTGGTAGAAGAAACTGGAGCCTTTTACGTGAACCAATTCAACAATCACGGAAACTCCCAGTCGCATTACGAGACTACTGGACCGGAAATTTGGAAGCAGACCGGGCATCGCGTTGATGCTTTTGTAGCCACAGTGGGAACTGCGGGTACCTTCACGGGCACTTCGAAGTATTTGAAGGAGGTGAACCCCAAATTGAAGGCGTTTGTTGTGGAGCCGGCTGGAGCGGAGCCTATCAAGGGAGATCCGATAACGAAGCCCCTTCATTTGTTGCAAGGGTCCGGGTACGGGTGCGTTCCCAATTTGTTTAAGTTCGATTATATGGATGGCACAGTTCCTGTGACTGACGACGAGGCGGTAGAGTATATGAAGGCAATTGGACATAAGGAAGGGCTGTATGTGGGGTACACGAGCGGGGCTAATGTTGCTGCTGCAGTCAAGTTGCTGAAGTCAGGCAGGATCCCGGAAGATTCATGGGTCGTCACCACGCTTAATGACTCAGGCTTGAAATACACCCCAGTCCCTGCTGAATATCAAAAGTAAATTGTTATCTTTACTTATCATACATAGTAATGTTTATCGTATGTGGTCTCTTGTGAAGAATTGATAAATATATGATAAAAATATTGTATAGCAATAAAATAATAATGTCATTATTATATAATAAATAGGTACCTACTTGAATATTTACTAGAACCTAGTGAATATTTTTAAGAATTGGGTTATGTATGACTCGTTATGGAAAGGTGATAGTGTGACTGATAGAATTATTATAATAAGTAACATTATTTTTTATCATGTTATTGTCACTTACAAATCAAGGAAATAGATAAACAATGTTTTATCATTGACAGTAAAATACCTAGGTGTTTTTGTATGTCTTTGTAGTGAAGTCAGTAGGTTTTTATAGCTAAAGATTGCACAATCTTAAATCACTGTTTAATTTTATTTTCCATTGTTACGTTTCAAGTATAAATTAAAGGATTTGTCGATGTTTTTAACTCTTTATTATACATCAATTAGAATATCCTATAACATTATGCTCCTCAAATATTG
Organism: Xanthorhoe designata; assembly: GCA_963582015.1. Lineage (NCBI taxonomy): Eukaryota > Metazoa > Arthropoda > Insecta > Lepidoptera > Geometridae > Xanthorhoe > Xanthorhoe designata. Next base: position 4,526,493 of record OY757045.1, read on the forward strand.
TTAGATCAGTAGTTTTATTAATATTCGATCTGCGCAATAGTTATTTAAGAGGCCGTAGGTAGCAAATATGTGGTTTGAATCGTATTAGATCTCAAAATCCGTGAAAGATACCACCTTATAATGTTTGGAGAAATTAAACTTTGAACTTTTATCTTGCGTTGTGGTTTTTTAGAAACACGATTGGTAAAAGTTTTCTCGATCATATATTTTTTTGAAAAATACATGTTTTTCACACAGTTTGCTATTTATCTCAGGAACAGAACGCTATTTTTGTTGGTTTTATGTTTTGACAAATAGCCTAGAAGTATTCATTTAGTTCTGGTTTTTTAATTTTTCGATTGCTTGTTTAATTAACTTGTAATTAAATAAAAACTGTTTTTTCGCTATAAATTATGTTGCGTGTCTATCGTTCTGCGCTTCTCACTCACGAGTAAAAACATTATTCGCTCTCCCGCTCATTCCTCGGCGTTATGGCACACACTTAAATAATTTGGTATGCTAATGTAATAAGTAAGGTAGGAATTAGCGAGTTCTATACTTAATACTAATAAGTATAATGCTCTGTTTTTACGTGGAGCGCTAAATAGCATTTTAAATTTTCTTGGTAAATAACAGTCTAAATCAGCTTTATTATCTCAAATGCCTGATTTTAGATTTGAACTCTTGATTCTAAAGTAAAACTTAGAAATATATTTTCTATTCCATCATAAATTAAAACTATTTCAAAGAAATGAAATAATTATCACGGCTGTGATAATTATTATAATGCAATTATCATTATAATGCTCTGTTTTTACGTGGAGCGCTAAATAGCATTTTAAATTTTCTTGGTAAATAACAGTCTAAATCAGCTTTATTATCTCAAATGCCTGATTTTAGATTTGAACTCTTGATTCTAAAGTAAAACTTAGAAATATATTTTCTATTCCATCATAAATTAAAACTATTTCAAAGAAATGAAATAATTATCACGGCTGTATTCCCAAGATGCGGTAGGTAGACGGAATATTATTTTAGACCTTTTTAGGCATTTTAGATCTTTTGAAGATGTCTAATGGGGTAGTCAGAGCCATTTTCAAATATATATTATTTGGTGCATGCCCACATTTTGCAAAAGTTAATATTCCATAGGTTGCAAGCCCATCGACGCTACTTAGAAAGCTAAAGTAATAACTATTTATTTGAGTGTCAAACATGATTCTACTGTAAGTAGTAAGTTTGAGTTGGATTCCAGATGAAGCTCCAGAATCACATTAAGGTTATTATGATTTTTCAATATCATTGAAGTTACAAAGATACCAACAGAACTGATGATCTTTTTAAACGTCTGAATAGGTTTAGTAGAATCATAGTGATGAAAAAACTTTTGATGCTTGTAATGGATTCAAAATTACAGAAGACCTGAATCCCACACAAGTACATGGCCTGGACTACGTACATTTTATAATTAGTTTGAAACTTATGGCCGTTATTTTACATTTAACGCAAATTCAAGCACAGGCATTAACCTAATGTGTACTTGAGATAAATAATTACAAGGTTACTTACAGTAATGCAGGCGACCGACAGTGGCATACCAATGAATGTTGAGGTGTCATTACAAAACATTTATTTGACGTTACTTCTGTATAAAAAATGACATGCATATATCTTACCACAGTAAGCAAAATCACAGATAGATAGGATAACACTGGACGTTCGATATTAAAGATATGTTTATTCTGTAATTACAATTTGTATACTTATACAATAAATAATATAATAACATAATATCATTTAAATTTTTCATAGGCTTGTGCATTTATTATAAATAACATTATGTTTGTTTTATAGAAAAAAGCTTATTATAGCACAGATGAATATCAAGCAAATTTTAATGCCGTACAGAGTGCTGCTGTAATAAAAATTGTTCCTGAATATGTTGTGCATGCATTTAATCTAATTTATAGTCTACTTATTTGGCATGACATGGATAATTTGTATTTTTTTTAATTTGCTGTCTGACGTACCTATAATACAAGTTGTGCATCGAAGGCACACAACCCGTTAGTGTTTAAATGAATTAAAAACAATTGTATCATAAGTGGGTAAAATTACGGGATAGGTAATGTAAAAAAACTTTTAAAAAACTTATAGTTTAGGGTATAGGTAATATGGTTCCAGATATTTAGAATATTAAAACAAACCAAGCTATAATTTTCGCAACCGATTTGGACCAAAAAGTCAACAAAAATATTCTGATCTATGTTTGCAGCTGACCGAGTTTTGGCTCATTATAGAGGCGTTCCTGCACCTTTTTACGATCGAATGTCTTGGCATTTTAGTAAATGATACCAATTTGTGTAGTATTAAAATTCGTTCTAAACTGCTTTCGGCAACAATAAAATATGTTTTTTGCTAATTATTAACGCCTGTCGAGTCTACACGGTCATTTGATCCCTTCCTTGGAAGAAAAGGTGTGTAAAGGAATGGCAAGGCTAAACATATTTATAATTATCATTTACAGATTTCAACACACGAAATTTCGAGTTCAGCTTTAATGTTGTAGAGTTGTCTCGAATCCGACCTCGAATATTATCACGAAATTTTGTTTTCGTTAATCCAAGTAGGGCCCTATCCTTGGTGTTGTCTTTTATCGCACTCACCTCTGATCTATTTTTTTTCTTTATCAAAATTCAGAAATATAAACAGTTTTTTAAGTTTTTAGTTACCAACTGAAATGAAATGACAAGAAAGTAATTATAATATTTACTATTTGTATCAGGCACTATACAGTGTCTAGTGTAGATCTAGTAAAGATGTAAAATGGCCTAATAACCGCGACGTTTACAAAGTATTATTTCGGTACCTAGTAAACCCATAAAATAATAATTAAATATCAAATAAAATACAAAATTAAAACTGAATTACGTCAAGGATAAAAAATTACTTTTTCTTTCTTTGCGAGGAAGTGGGCCGCGCCTTTTACTAGCTAGACAATAAAAATTGGTAGGTATGTAATTTTTATTTTTTTCATACAAATTCCTTTATTTTAGTAACTTTGGAATTAAAATTTAAAGTTGGTGGAAATTACCGATTTCCTGATTTTGGCTTGGCCCGAATGTAAAACAAAGCTAGGCTCACCGGTGGGCCGTGGCGTGCAACGTGTTAAGTTGCCTCCTTCGATGTCAGTTAGTTGCGCCTCAGAATTCAATATAACATCATCAATTAACCATTCCATACAAAATGTGTGAGTAAAAAACATCGTGAAAAATTATTTTGTGAATTTTTGGTATTCGGGATAGAGGGAAATTTAAAAATATTGTGAGTTGTATGTAGGTGTAGGTACCAGATACTAGGCATTATAATATTACACGGGAAATTACTCACGTAAAAAAACGACGATCTATATACTTACTTACCGACAGTGTTTCGACTTAACCTTAGAATCTTCATCTGAGTATGAGTATGGTCACTCTCTGCGGGCTCATCTCACACTGTAAGTCAATTAATTATAGGTACCTTTAGATATATAATCGGCGTTCATTTATCAATGATGTAGATATCATTCACATGTAGGTACAATGATTATATAATACCTACACAATGATACACATCTATAGGCTAGGTAGATGATGATTTGTAACAGATTACCTATTATTTGACTTATTGCGACTACTTATGCAATATGGCAATTGGTAGGTAGGTAATCTACGTAGGTATACGTAATACTTTTATATAAAAAAAGCACCTTGCTTTGGCTGGCACGTTTAATTTACCGTTCTGACTAACAGTAAGAGAAAGTGAAGTCGTAAAACCATAACAAAAGCCTTCAAGTAATAATAAATATCCTTGGACATTCCACACAGCAGGGTAGACATCTAGCTTATACGAATATCATCATCCACAGCCTGACTTCACCCATTACTGGGTACCATGCCTCCTCATTTTTTGCAGTCCTGTGCTAGCCTCGTCCAAGTTCGTCCACGACGGTCGTTGTCGTCTACCCGTCTTGCAGTCGGACGGCCGAACATACCTACATTATGTATGTAGGCTACAATCATACAGAAAACAAGGGTTGGTGCCAAAAGTGAAGCCCAGAATATTCATAGGCTGTTAATGACCTTCGATGTCAGTTAGTTGCACCTTAGAATTCAGTATAACATCATCAAATAAGCAATCAAATATCAAATAATCAAGTCATTATGAATATTCTTGAAGCCGAAAATTTGTGATCTATCATTAGGATAAGGATTTGATATAAAACTCTGTTGTCAACTAGATAATTGTGGTATTTTAAAATTATCTCAGTTGACAACATTGATACTCGTACATTGATACTTACTGCGTATCAAACTATCGGAATCACACTGTCATTAATACCGAACTGCCTCGTGCGTGGCTAATGAGTCTCTATGAGTCTAGCGTAGGTAGGTATAATATTTCGAATGTGGGTGTGTTCTATGTACCTATACCTACATACATACATACATACAATCACGCTTCTTTCTCATGGTTGTAAGCAGAGACCACGGATCTCCACTTGCTACGATCCTGACACACTTCTTTCGCCTCATTCATTAATTTCTCATAACATTCTTTATACACGCTCTCCGGTTTGGGGTACTTCTGACCTGGGCCCCTAAAGGGTTGAAAAGGGATGAAAACCGTTGTATGCAACTTTTGATTGCGTGAAGTGATTTTCTTCAAAGTCGGTAAGAATAATTAATATTGTAAATGATAAATAATATTTTATAGTTAGATGCACTTCCATGATTCATTGAACGCAACACTATTGGTCTGGGTCTGGCAACATTATTTTGCACTTTGACATTAGCTAGCTGTCAAGTTTTGAATTGTTATTAATAGTCAGCAAACATATGAAGCTGGCAGAATTGTGGCAATAAAAGTCGCAGTAGCCATAAAAGAAGAAGAAGTGAAGAAACATAAGAAGTAACAAGTTATAGTAAAAGCACAGTTACAAAGTGATTAAAAAGACACGGTTCCACGTGTGTTGCACTGCACCTGCCGCTCTAATATCCCCGGAATGGGATTTCTAACACGATTCTAATAGGAAACGTGCCGCTAGCCACCTGCCGCGCTCCTCCAATCGTAGAATGCTTTGCTTAAATACCGATATTTATCTACTTGCTCGTATTAGACAGGTTAGGCAAAATTACATTTGAATTGTTACTTTCATACAATATTTATATCTATGTATTAAAAGCAAATAAGTGTGAATCCTGTATATATTAACAAATATTTAGTAAAAAATGGTTGGTATGTGGTGAGGTGTTGGGTGGGTATTAAAGATACTTCGATAGAATCTAAAAAGTATTAAGTAAAGTAAAGTAAAGTAAGTAAAAAGTAAATTTATTTGAAACAAACAAGTACAAAGTGTTACAGTACATACAATTAACATAATTAAAACGGTGTAATATTAAAATATAAAAATAAAGTACACTAACTCCCACCCTAGGAAAACCTGTGTTGCGGGTAGTTAGTCCTCTTTCTAGTTGGGTCAGATGGCAAACGTTATGATTATGAAGCACGCTAGTAAACAGTGCGACATTGAAAATTATTAGTCCAACATTCTTTGATCGATTTTATATCAGGAAAATTATAAACAAATACGACAATTTATATAAACAAAAATATTAATAGTTATATGATAGAAATAAAACAAAACTAATGATAAATAAAAATAAAAAAAAAAAAAAAAAATTAAAAATTAACGCAATGGAATGAGGAGTAAGTAAATGAATTAAGATCAATCACGACTATATTCCCAAGGTGCGGTTGATATTATTCTTTCAGATCTTTATGTATTTTTGGAACCTACGAAGATGTCTAAGGAGGTAGTCAGAGGCAGGTATATGTCCAAAAATTTCTTCACAATTTGCAGAAGTTAACATACGTGACAGGATGCAAGCCCATCGATGCTGATATCTTATGCTGATAATCTGTTATCAACGCATATCATAGCATATTTAGAATGAAACAAAAACCTAAATAATAAAAAGAGCAGGTTATAGCGGTTTCTTGATTTTACATTTTAGCGAATTAAAAAATTATCCTACATGTTTACAGGGCTTGTAGACGAGCAAGCAAGACAACAAATATATTGGATATATTGGATAAATCTGGAGCTGCCCAGCCTGTTTGGAAACAAACATAAAGTACTAGCACCTACGTGCCTACCTACAACACTCACATTTTAAAAGATAACGAGTATTACTCAATACTTATTACTACGATGATCTTGATAGCGAGTGTCATATCGGCAAGTCATTGTATACATCGCATATGAAGTGTATAAAAACATTTCCTACGTGCCATGACATCCAGTCTTCACACTGCGCATTTTAAGAATTTGAGCTCGAATTAGGTGTTTAGAAATCATGGCTCCCATCGAAATTAAAGATGAAATATTGTCATCGGCTTTGGAGCTCATCGGGAACACACCCTTGGTGGCCCTCGACCGTCTCCACCCCGGGCCCGGGAGAATTTTGGGCAAGTGCGAGTTCATGAACCCCGGATGTTCAATCAAATGCCGCTCCTCCCTCAGAATGATATCGAAAGCTCTAGAATCAGGAGAGTTGCAACCTGGAGCGCCTGTGATCGAACTTACGTCGGGGAACCAAGGATGTGGTCTCGCCGTTGTGTGCGCGGTAAAGCAACATCCTCTGACCGTGTTCATGTCAGAAGGCAACAGTAAGCAGAGGACGGTGCACATGGAAGCCCTCGGTGCGAAGTGCGTACGAGTACCACAGGTCGAAGGCACTTACGGCAAGGTCAACGGAGCTGATGTACGAGCGGTCGAAGCAGAATGCCTGAAATACAAAGAAGAAAGTGGTGCTTTCTATGTAAATCAACCAAACAACCCCGAAAATCCAGGAGCACACCACGAAACCACTGGTCCTGAAATCTGGAGGCAAACTGGTCATCGTGTAGACGTGTTTATGGCATCGGTAGGAACTGGCGGAACTTTCGTTGGTACATCGAGGTACTTGAAGAAAGTGAACCCTAATTTGAAGGCGTATGTGATTGAGCCGGAAGGGTCGGAGCCTATAAAAGGAGATCCAATCACGAAACCCCTGCATTTGCTTCAGGGCGTTGGTTATGGAATGGTGCCTAATTTATTTGATTATGATGTATTGGATGGTACTATTTCCGTGACTGACGAAGAGGCTGTGAAGTACAAAGAGCTGATTGGGCACAAGGAAGGGCTGTATGTGGGGTACACGAGTGGAGCTAATGTGGCTGGAGCTTTGAAACTTCTAAAATCAGGAAAGATCCCTGAAGATTCATGGATAGTGGTTCCACTCAACGACACAGGACTAAAATATGATCCAGAATCCAATTGAAATGTGTGAGATCTAAAGATATGTGTATAAAATGTATAATATATACCTATATAATAAAATAACACTACTTTTGATTATAGGTACTAAATATGGATTTAAGCTGGCTGGATCCTAAAATTATTTGAGACGTGTAAATTATTTGTAATAAATAAATTATTGTATTTTATCAGTAATGTGAATGATAAACATCTTTGTTATTTTAACTGTTTCTAATTGTATTTTGTACAGTTATCATCATCAATCAATCATCATCATCATCATAAAATATATAATTAAGTATTATTTTATATATACATAATATAAAACAATAAGCACTTTTCTGGAATCAACGCACAGACCAAACCGCTGAAGCTATGAAGCTGAAATTTGACAGGTAGCTTCCTTTTAAAACAAAACTATGTACTAAGACGGGATTTTATGAAATTCAACCCCTAACTAAAGGGTTGAAAAGGGGTGAAAACCGTTGTATGCAACTTTTTTTATGCGTGAAGCGATTTTCTTCAAACTCGGAATAAATATTGTAAATGATAAATAAATATAAACGTTTTCCAGAAATAAAAAAAAATCGACTGAAAAGGGGTAAAATGAGGTGTCAAAGTTTGTATGGGAACTTTTTAATGGGTTCCATTTGCTTGAAAGTCGGTTGCATTACTAACAATGCAAAATAAATATATACGTGTTTAAGGGTTTTGCGAAAAAACCTTTTAAAAGGGATAAATCCACTGTCGAAATTTTAAGTGAAACGTAATAATGGTAGGTGTAATTAGCTTAAAACTCGGTTTGGATACTATAAATACAAAATAGTTGGTCACGTATTTCAGGAATTAAAAAAAACGCAAAAAATTGGGTTAAAAGTAAAAAAAAATCAGCCTTTTTTAGGTTACGAATAAATTCACGCGAACGAAGTCGCGGGCGTCTGCTAGTGTAAATATGTAGGAGTTTAGTTTCTGTAAATAAATTAAAAAATATGTTCTTTGTTATTACTATTATTATTCAAATTTTCTCTGTGCTCTGACTACCACTTTAAAAGTGTACCTATTCTAAAAGGAGTATTTGATGATCTGATTGAATTTCAACCGCCTATTCTATATAGGATTACGTCGTGAGCCTGTTTGTTCTTACATGTTTCTTAGGGAATTACATCGTGAGCGAACTAATCATAATAAGTGATTATGATTAGTTCCCCTAAGCCGGGTTCGAATACCGTCGAAGCAGTAAAACTTTTAGTAAGATTTTTCATTTCTAAAACAAATATACCTAGGTACTTAGAAACACAGTACCTGCGATTACATAACATAAACTGATAAGAAAAAAAAACATTGAATTGCCTATTCCATTTCAACCATATTTACAGTGTTCTGTTACTCTTATCTTTTCTCAGTTCAATCGCATCCACTTCTGGTTATAGTTCTCTATTATGCCTATCCCCCTTGTGATGATGATGTCATATGACTTAATCTACCTCTAGGACCTAGAGGTAGATTAAATCATATGACATCATAGTCTAGGTGATTGTGCATCTCTGGACAACCCTTACATGCTCATTATAGTCCAGTCCATATTCCGTGATTTTTTCAACTACCTATAATTCTTGCCAGACATCGTTTCTTATACGAGTATTTGTTCTAGAAAAACATTATTGCAACTTGCCAGTCATAGACACTAATTATTATGCTTCCTGACAAAAACTGAATCGTATGAAATGAATCGCTTAGTAAAGACGTCTAGTCATAAGTTTCTCTCTGAAATAAGTGCTATGTCAATTATCATTCTTGTTGGACACCTGTGCACACTGCTCGGTTCCCACACCAATTTACGTCAATATTTACTGAGATAAAACCGATTTCGTGGATGCCAGCTAGTGCACAAGTGTTTTTTCATTATGCGTTTATATAACAGTAGTAGTTCGATATAGATAAGTACTGCTAATATTCATACTAGGAACCGTGATTCAAATATTGTTATAATTGCGCTCCGGCTCCAAATGGCGCTCTATTTTGAGCGTGTAGGTATACCTATAAATAAAGTTACCAATAATTTTCGATTTGGTCCGTTTATTGTATTTGTATTATGTATATTTATGTATAGTGTATTATGTATATTAGAAACATTGACACGAAAAGAAGAAGATGTGTTATAAACCTCTACGATTATTACCTACTTTGCGTTAGGGTTTAAAGGTGGTAAAGAATTTCCAATTTATTCAATTTTATGGAAATGGTTACTCCTAGCGACACCTATCATGCATTTTGATAACTAATTTTAGAATCACGTTTCGAAGTATTAGATGAGCAGTCCTTTTATCTATATCGTCCTTGGTATTACGTATTATGATATAACTAACACGTAACAACAGAGTGCAAAAGTATTATTTTCATAGTTTTCTTGTTTGGTTTTATCAAATAAAAAAAATGATAATTTTTAAAATAGTTATTTAAAAAAATTATAGAAACGAAATACGCTACAATCAAGACATCAACACAATTGGGCATGTTATACATTTGCTACAGCATTGCAGTAAGTACATGTTTGCTGGAGTGTTGGTTTTCAGAGGCACCATGACCTCTTGACGAGAGACCCGTTTGCTCCTACGCTCGTGTGGTACTAACATATGATAATCTATGACACTCAAGAACATTGTAGCTTTCTAACGAATAATCTCTAATATAATTTTTCATCCAACCTGTTTTAAATGACGTAACACTTTGTGTTTAAATAGGTAATCAATATTACCCTTAAGTGTCCAATGATACCTCATATTTGCCAAGATCTTCCCGCCTGTGTAAATGTTTGTGATCGTGCTCTAACAGAATCTATGAGGTTTATGGCTTCGGCAAACTCAATAAATGATTTGCTATATTTATTCTTATAGGCTAAACAAACTGTTTGTGTGCCAACAAATATAGTTATCTGTTGTTATAAGAGAATATATCAATATAAATAAATAAATAAAATAAAATAGTTCTTTGTTGATATAAGAGAGACATAACCTTTATTATAAAATATAGCCGTGATTGTCAAGTGGATTACTTACTGTGGATTAGTACCTCGACTTTCGATCCGAAGGTCGTGGGTTCGAATCCGGCCGTGCATCAATGAACTTTTAGCATCGAAAAATTTATATGCGCTTTAACACGAGCTTAGAGCGGTGAAGGAAAACATCTTGAGGAAACCAGTTAGCTTTCTAATAGCGTCGATGGGCTTGCAACCTGTCACGTATGGAAAAGTCAACTTCTGCAAAAAGTGGGCATGTGTACCAAATATGTATGTATTTGGACATACTTCTGACCCCTTAGACATCTTCAAAAAGATCTAAAAATTGCCTAATGATCTAATGCCTAATTCTAAAAAACGTCTACCGCTCCCGGGATACAGACGTGATCATATTTCATTTCATTTTCATTTGCTACAAGAAATGCTACAGGTTTTTTCAAAACTTTTATGCAATCAGTACCCAAGTCTAATGCTTTTCTAACGCCAGCTGGCACCTGCCGCGGTACTTTTTAATCTTGTTACTTGCCTTATACTCGTCTGGAGTTGCACCATTACGTTAAACATAGAGCCGAAATAATGCTAGAGGTGTCTCAACCTGTAATAATTTTTTCAACAAGCACAACACTACATTTTCATTTTGGTCTTTACGCGTCCTAAAAACGCTGTTACCCAGAGTTTGCTTCTAAGTCAACATTATAAAAAACCGACCTATTTTTTCATGGTCGATGCTGTAGTAGCTAAACGTGACAAATAGGTAGGTACTTAGTTAAAGTGATATGTATTTGGTTAGTACATAATGTAGAATTTCTTTAGGTATATTTGTTACACTACTTAAACAATTTCTATTACTTTTTTCTATCATGAGAACTATCTGAGTAAACGAGTGAATTAAACTAGCCATGCTGATGCTACTTGGTTATTTTGAAAGAGCTGCCTATATACATAATATAGTTTTGCTATTAGGAACTTTTGCTCATAGAATTTTGTTTATGAATCAATGAAAGACCAGTTCTATGAAATTAGTAGATCTATACGCGGTCATAGTCCTGTGGTTAATAGACGTGATTTGAGCTCTGTACATGGAGCTGGAATTAGCATATACCTGGACCTGCCCCGTCTGTGAGTATTTGGCACGGGACGCTAACCATACATTATTTTTAAATAATAAGAAAATTCAATTAATAAATAAATTTTCAGGTATCTACTTATTTTATGACCAGGTTTTTCATTGTTTAAGGCTCGTATAATTAATCTGCACTCACTCAGACTTATAAGTAAATCATATATTTTTGACAGTCCTCTACCTAAGTATATAAATTTAGTGATGAATCACCGCTTGAGATAGAATTAGGGATTATGAATACGAGCCTTCAAAATATGTTACTGAATTTATGATTTTCAATTTAAGTTTCACTAAAGTGCTGTAGAATTTGCATCTTTATGAGCATTTACATCATTAAAATTAAAAAAAAATATATGTACTTAAGTTTACATTATGCCTTGGGTCCCGAAAGTAGCAGTCCTAGGAACGAACTAGGCTCTATGGTTAGAACATAGACCATAGACTATATAAGCTGTCGTCCTGTCACCTGCCTGCATTCCGTTCCGTGATTACAGCACCTGTGAGGATGTACTTGTTTGCTTAGATTTATCGCAGGAAAGGATTGTAAGGTTATCATGTTTGACATGATTTGTTGGCGTGCTTGTAGCTTCCTTTTAAGTGTAGGTTCATAGGACGAAGTTATATTGTAATTTTTGTTATCCCAGGTGAATTGTTAAATTGTTGTTTGTACAATATTTTATGTAGTAGGTAGATAACTAGGTGAACTGAACAGATTATAAAATTATGACAGCCTACAAGTTTTAAAGTCTATACTTATGTATTTAAAAAAAAAGTTGTTTAAATAATGATCCCAGATCATTATTTAAAGTAACTTTTCATAATGTTCTGATGTTGACAGTGGAAGACGCCTTGAAGTTTGATCATAGCATTTGGTAGCAGTGAATAATCTTGTGTCATAAGCAGATATTTGAGTGCATTTAAGAACTATTGACTAAACTAGCTTTAAAAATCCTAACTTAGAAAACTGTGTCATCATAGCAAGCTAAAGTTTGATAATAAGTTGAGTAGGTTGATTAAAAATTGTAAAAATTGTAGACTGATTTTGGTTTAGTTTGGTGCCAAGTGTTGTTTAGGTATGTATACAACCAAATTTGTGTGATACTTTTTGAAAGATAACAGCGTTGCTATGGCGTTAGTTCTACGGTCATTCGTCAGTTGAATATAGAAATCGGGCGTTAGACAATTAGACATTCAAGATCCTATAAAGATTTCTTCCACCTACTTCATTTACAGCCGATCTCAATAACGCACTAATTGTTAATCTCTGACTGCTACTGGCGAGTCAACGAAAAGTTTGAACTAACCATTACTGCCGTCTCAATAACAATTTTTACGGCAGTAAATGTCTAGTTATACCTACTTCTAACTTTCGTTTTGCTCGTCCAACGTAGTGTTTTTATTCTCTTTGGCTCGTCCCTCCGAAACGTTTTGTTTTTATATTGATCCTATTTTGATCCTATTGTAATCATACAATAAGTATTAAAATAAATTAGTTGTTTTAACTCTAGCAACAATATCTCTTTTTGTAGCATCTATATTGTTATTAAATTAATATGTTTTTTCTTGAAATGGGCTTAAAAAGCTGATTTACTTCATAAAAAGTATTAAAAGCTTTTTCGAGTTCAAAGCAACAAAACGCACCACCATTGACAAATTATTATGACATTATGTACCTAAATTGACAGTTGTCAAAAACATCTACCTAATACCTCAGAAGAAGGAAAGATATAGAAATGACATAACCACGAAAAAACGAAGCAGCCGGGCACGAAGATGGCGGCTTGCCGTAGAGTTGTGCGCACGCACTATTATCGATATCGATACTTGAATTGCACTTTCGAAAATTATTTCTTTTAGAATAAAACTGAAGAACGCTAAAAGAAAATAATTTTCGAAAGTGCAATTCAAGTTCATGAACATGAAATAAATGAATGAAAGGGGCGTGTTTCAAACAATATTCTGTCCAAAACATTGGCAGCATAAAAGGCTTAGCAACCTCTTTATTTTGTACTAGGTACTTGTACAAGTATGTCCATAATAAAAGTAATTTTACCCAATTTAATCCCAGTTGCCACCGCGGCGTTGCAATATAGGTACCTACTTGTTTTTTATTAATACATATTCTATTCTTCTACATATAAAAATTAATCCTATTTAGATGTCACTCAATAGCTCCTTTGCCCAGCAGTGGGACACAATAGGTACTTAATAAAGGTAGGTACTTATAATAACCATTTAAAAAAAAGCTACGGTGGTAGGTACCTACGAAGTGCGCCCAGGTCAGCTTGTTACTAATATAATACTTAATACTTAAATGTAAGGGAGACCTTTGCCCAGCAGTGGGACACAATAGGTTATTAAAAAAAATAACTTTGGTATAATTATTTATTTATGAAGCTGTGAACACTTTAAACCATTTTCTGGCAACGACACTACCAGCCGCACAACTTGTCTATTTTAGACTTACCAACAACTCACTTGAAGGCAAAGCATCATCGCGCAGCCTTGTTAACGATCTGTTAGAACATTCCTCTATAAAGTGCAGGGAACAAATAAAAATTATTTGGTTGATTTATTTAAATTTTCCAACCCAATTATATCCAGCCACTGTTTTTTAATTTTTTTAGATGTTGGCAATCTACAATCATAAAATAGAAATGAGTTTTATAAATAATCACCTGTCGCTAAGCTATCGATATCGATATAATGAAAATGACGTCCCTACCGAAACTCTATTTACAATGACGAAATGTTTTCTTATAAAATCACATACTAATAGTAAAACAGTAGGTAAATTATTACAGAAAAGCAAAATTGACTATTTAAACTTTCGCACAAATAGCAAAATCTTTCAAAATAATAAAAATAACAAGATATTTTCAATGAACTAAGTTACTAACCTGTGTAACGTTCTAATGGGATGTTTTTTATTGTTTTGCATGCGGCAGCCCAACACACCGCATCGACCCATAACAGATGCAGTATTATGCACCTTCTAATACAACAAGGAAGCAAAATTTTCGCGTATAATATTAAATTTTCACAAAAACACTGAAAATAACAAGTCGCGATGACAACTGATGTACTCAGGTCAAAGAGCATGTAACTTGTGGTTGGCTGCAAAGAGCATGTAACTTGGCTGGGCGACGGGCTTCAGGGAGATTGTTCCTAAAGTAATGTCATAGCAAGTCCATTCTTTATATTGTCAATGCCTAATACCTACGCTTGTGCAGGACGACCGACCGATAGTGTTAAATAAGTTAGCTCGTAAGTTTGCTTAATAAACAGTTAAATTTGATCTATAGAAATAGTACGTAAGGAAATGTAAAATGTATAGTTAGGTGAGTTTCGCTGCCTATCCCTTTTAGTATAAGAACCTGTGATAGGAAAATAGCTGGTAGAAACAAATAGATAAATAGGTTTTTATGATAGTAAATAGATAGGAAACAGATTCAATAGTTCATAGAAATAAGAACAATAGTCCCGATTGTAAAGAAATAAGAACAATAGTCCCGATTGTAAAGAAATAAGAACAATAGTCCCGCTCGTAAAGAAATAGGAACAATAGTCCCGCTTGTAAAGCAATAGGAACAATAGTCCCGCGCGCTGTTGTTGCAACATGTGTTGGCCAGACGCAGCCTAGTATAAGTATTAGCGTATTTTGGAAATAAAATCAGTAGCTAAAGTGCCTTCAACGAGTTATCATTACTTTCTTCAACCAAGATTCTTCCTACCCAACCCAGCGAACAGTACCAGACCGGTACATTTGGTCCTTCGAGCCGGATAAGAAGAATTTTTTGAAGACCTGAACCATTTTGAAGAATTTTTGAAGATTTATTGAAGCATTTTGAACACTTTCGAAGAACATTTATAGAAGAATTCATTCAGTGAAGCCAGAAGCATGCCAGTCACACGCTCCGTCGGAAAGGGTCGGAAGCCAGAGCCGAGCTCCGATCCATCCGCGTCCACGTCGGAGGGCACAGGATCTTCAAGAACGGAGACCACAGCGACGACGGGGACCATTGCCGCGACGGGGAAGACTGCGCCTACTTCTACGGACTCGGAGGCAACCTCCGTGACCAGAACCGCCACTGAATCAGAATCCACATCGAGAGAAGTTCCACGACCAGCTACTCCATCAACGGTCATCGCCGGCATTCCCGCCCCACAGCCGAGGGCGGTTGATAGGGACTGTGCTCCGCAGCCGAGAGCCAGTCCCAAGAAGAAGATGACCGCCGAACCAGCGCCACTGCGGGACTCCAGAGCGAAGTCCACGCGGTCCCGAACCAAAGCGCAGAAAATCGCGAAAGCGAAAGAAGAACTACTTCGTATTCAAGCCCAGCTAGCTGCCGCAATGCTAGCAAGAATAGAAATGGACTCTGAAAACGAAGAAGAGGAGGAAGACGAAGCGTCTCTCTACTCAGAACCAGAAGCCGTCGAACGTGTAGGCAATTGGTTGAACCAGTCCCAGCCTGCGATGTTGGCCATCACCGATGCCTGCCATCACCCTGAACCAGATCCTGCGCCGTTGTCTGCATCTGCACCAGCACCTGCACCAACCATCGAGGGGACCCAGCCTGAGAAGAACAAAATAGACACGCCCGGTGCACTGCCAGCACCGGCGGGAGTCAGCCTGGACCAGACCCTCACATCGTTGACCGCAGCGATCACCAGCGCCATCAAAGCGGGGCATAGACCGAAGTTCGTCGAGCTTCCAGAATTCACCGGATCTCATAGAGAATGGCTGCCGTTCCGAGCAGCGTTCAACGAGACTGAAGAAACATTCTCCAAAGTCGAGAACATGAATAGACTGAGGAAATCATTGAAGGGGAAAGCAAAGGAAGCCGTGCAGAGCCTGCTCGTCAGCGACACTGCACCATCGAACATTTTGAAAACTCTGGAGTCAAGATTTGGGCGTCCCGAATCCATCGCGATGATAGAGATGGACACGCTGAGGAACCTACCACGCCTCAGCGACACACCGAGAGATGTTTGCGTATTCTCAACGCAAGTGACCAACGCCGTGTCCATCCTGGAGACGCTTGACTGCGCCCACTATCTACATAACCCAGAAGTTGCTACATCTCTGCTCGACAAGATCTCCCCATCGATGCGACTCAAATTTTACGACTTTGCGGACACACAAGATAGAAAAGATCCAGCTCTTTCAAAATTCGAGAAATTTATGAAGAAGCAAGCCGAACTATGCGCGCCGTATGCGCGCCCTGAGGACGTCACTACAACTACAGCCAAAGAATCGACGAAGCGTCCTCAGAGAGTGCACACCATCACAGAACATCCATCGAGAAGGTGCCTCGTCTGCGATAAGACGGGACACGCCACCGCCGACTGCGAAACCATGAAGAACAAGGAAGTTGATGCAAGGTGGGACATAGCCAAAGACAAGCGTCTCTGCTTTCGCTGTCTTGGCTTCCGGAACCGGACTCATCAATGCCGACCCAGACCGTGCGGAATCAACCAGTGTAAACATCTACATCACCGGTTGTTGCACTCTGACAGAAGAGAGAAGCCGGCAGAGCCCAAAGATGAAACCACTGAAGCCGTCATCAACTCTACATGGACGAGAAAGAAGCAATCTTACCTCAAGATCATCCCGGTCGAGGTATCGGGGCCCAAAGGTACGTTCGATACGTACGCGCTTCTTGACGATGGATCAACGGTGTCACTAATAGAAGAAAGAATAGCAGCAACAATCGGCGCACGAGGGCCAGTCAATCCTCTGCGCATTCAAGCGATCGGCACTCTGAAAACGAACGAACCAGAATCCAGAAGAGTGACCATCAAAATCAAGGGACCGAACCAGAGGACACTGCAGATCAAGGCAAACACTCTGAAGACCCTTGATGCATCACCGCAGGCTGTCTCCAAACAGCTGATCCGCGGATGCAGACACTTGCAAGACATCAGCGAAGTACTCACGTACGAGAAGGCATCACCAGGAATCCTCATCGGGGAAGACAACGTCGATCTCCTCCTAGCCACGGAGATCAGAAAAGGAAGCGCAGACCAACCAGTGGCATCCCTCACGCCACTGGGTTGGGTGCTCCACGGCACTTCGACTTGCTCACTTGGCCGTAGCGTGAACTTCGTGTCGCACATAGCAGAAGCCTCCTCCGATGACAACATAGAAGAAATGGTGAAACAGTACTTCGCGATGGACGCGATCTGCCTGAATCCCAAGAAGCCCAGAACCGACCCAGAAGAGCAAGCGATTCGTATCCTGAACGAATATACAGTCCACAAAGAAGGAAGATACGAAACAGCTTTACTCTGGAAGAAGGAAGATGTCGTCATGCCCGAGAACTACGACTCTTCTTTGAAACGGCTGACTGGAATAGAGAAGAAACTAGATCGAAATGAACAACTGAAGAAAAAGTACAACGAACAGATGGAAGCCCTTGTCCAGAAGGGATATGCTGAGCCAGCCCCACCAGAGAAGACTCCGAACCGAACCTGGTACCTCCCACACTTCGCCGTTATAAATCCGATGAAGCCCGGCAAGCTGCGAGTGGTACACGACGCCGCCGCTAAGACGAAGGGAGTCTCACTCAACGACATGCTGCTCAAGGGCCCCGATCTTCTTCAGTCACTACCAGGAGTCGTCATGAGATTCCGCCAGCACGTAATAGCTGTGACGGCGGATACCAAAGAGATGTTCATGCAAGTCAAACTCCGAGAAACCGACCGAGACGCACTCAGATATCTCTGGCGTAAGGATCGCCGAGATGACCAGCCCCCGGAGGAATATCGAATGAAGTCTCTGATCTTCGGGGCTTCGAGTTCACCCTCGACGGCGATCTACGTCAAGAACATCAACGCAGAAAAGTATCGAGAGTCTCACCCGGAAGCGACTGCAGCGATCATCAAGAAGCATTACGTCGACGACTACCTAGATAGCTTCGAGAACCTAACAGACGCCGTACGCATAGCTAGCGACGTACGCGACATACAGAAAAAGGCCGGCTACGAGTTGAAACAATGGAAATCGAACACGCCGACATTAATAGAAGCCATCGGGGAACAGGACGCTGAACAGAACACTGAACTCTATAGAAACGATGATCAATCGGAACGAGTCCTGGGCCTGATGTGGAAACCTAAGTCTGACGAGCTCACCTTCAACCTCAACCTTGCGAGGATCTCCGAACCACTGCTCGATGGGAAGACACCGACCAAGAGAGAAGCACTGAGGATAGTAATGTCCCTCTTCGACCCACTCGGCTTCGCCTCACCCGTCACCATCAGAGCGAAACAGATCCTCCAAGAAGTCTGGCGTAGAGGAACGTCATGGGATGACGAGATCGCGGACGACCTGGCGGAACAATGGGAAGCTTGGATGCATCATCTCAGAAGCTTGAACAACGTCGCTATACCTAGATGGTACTTACGCTTCAGCGACGCGAGACAGCTCCAACTTCACATCTTCACGGACGCCAGCGAGTCAGCCTACTCCGCGGTACTCTACTGGAGAGCGATAGCACCGAACGGCGAAATAAGCATATCGCTTATTATCGCGAAAGCGAAGGTGGCGCCACTCAAACTTACGTCGATTCCGAGACTCGAACTACAAGCGGCTGTCATGGGAACGCGTCTCGCCGAAGCAGTTATAGAAGAGCACGAAAAGAAGCCAGACTCGAAGACGTTCTGGACAGATAGCAGAACAGTCCTCACTTGGATCAAGACTGGCTCGAGATCGTACAAACCGTACGTAGCCCATCGACTCGCCGCAATAGAAGACGTCAGTACAGTTGACGAATGGCGATGGGTGCCCACCAAGCTGAACGTGGCCGACGATGCAACGAGAGATGTACCAATAGACTTTGACAAGAACCACAGATGGTACAAAGGGCCGGACTTCCTCTTCCTATCCGAGGAAGAATGGCCAATAGTGACAGCATCGCCACCGAACGAAGAGGCCACGGGTGAAGAGCGAGTACATCACATCACAGTCAGAGATCGGCTGAGACTCTCCGAGGGACTCCCGGAGGTCTCACGGTTCTCCAACTGGGACAGGCTACGTAGAACTACAGCGCGAGTTTTACAGTTCATACAACTCTGTAAAACAGCCACCCAGCACGTGAACTACCAGAGAACCAGGAAGAACGCCGAATCCGATCCTGACTGGAGAAAGAACCCTAAGAAAGCGAAGCCTTCACCGATCGTGAAACTTAAGAAAAAAGAAGACATAGACGCATTACCGCTCTCTGCTGAACTCATAGCGAGAGCGGAGAACTTACTCATGTGTTCGAGCCAAGAAGAATCGTTCCAGAACGAGATCGAAGAGATACAGAAAAACGGAACGATCAGCAAGGAAAGTCGCATGAAACAGCTGAGCGTCACATACAAGGATGGAGCCTTACGACTCAGAAGCCGAATCCAAGCCGCCGAAGATGTACCAGATCATCTCAAGAACCCGCTGGTACTCGACGGAAATAGTCAAACAGTCAAGCTTTGGATTCAGGCTGTACATAAGAAGAGGAACCACGCCGGAGTCGAGGCGACCATCAACGAGTGCCGCCAGCAATACTGGATCTTACGACTACGGCCCGTCACACGAACAATAGTAAGACAGTGCCTCCTGTGCAGACTGAGGACCCAGAACCCGCCGCATCCACGAACAGGCGATCTCCCACTGTGTCGTCTGGCCCATCACAAGCGGCCATTCACATATGTTGGCGTGGATTACTTCGGCCCACTCTACATCACAGTGGGACGCGGCCATCAAAAGAGGTACGTCGCCATCTTCACCTGCCTGACTACCAGGGCAGTCCATCTGGAGATGGCGGCCACCCTTGGAACGGACTCAGCGATCATGGCACTACGACGGATGATGGCGCGCCGGGGCAAGCCCGCGCAAATATGGTCGGACAACGGAACGAACTTAAGAGGAGCCGACAAAGAACTACGAAGAGCCATCGACACAGCGACAGCGGAAGAAGCGGCCAACAACACCATCTCCTGGCGATTCATTCCCCCGGGAGCCCCGTTCATGGGGGGCGCCTGGGAAAGGATGGTGCGATCAGTCAAGACCGCATTGGAAGCTACGCTGCATGAACGATTCCCCTCCGAAGAAGTACTACATACACTTCTTATGGAGGCGGAATACTCCGTGAACAGCCGACCCCTCACGCATGTGTCCGTGAGTGATGAAGATCCTGAGGCGCTGACCCCCAATCACTTCTTGTTGGGCGGACCGGGACACCTACCAGCGCCGGGAATCTTCAGTGAAAAGGACACCGCGACGAGATCGAGCTGGCGAGCCTCACAGAGACTGGCCGATCTTTTCTGGGATCGATGGCTGAAGGAGTATCTTCCCGATCTGCAGAACAGACGTGAACCCCACGGTCGAGGACTCCCTATCCGACCCGGCGATCTCGTTAAGATCGTCGACGAGAACCAGACGAGGAACCAATGGACCAGAGGCAAGGTGACAGCGACGTACCCGGGGCCTGACGGCATCGTGCGAACTGTAGATGTCGCCACCAAGAACGGAACGCTGCGACGGCCGGTACGGAAGCTGATCCTGCTGACGAACGACATCGCCCTACACGCATAGGAGGTACAACACGGTTGTACGGCGGGAGTAATGTGCAGGACGACCGACCGATAGTGTTAAATAAGTTAGCTCGTAAGTTTGCTTAATAAACAGTTAAATTTGATCTATAGAAATAGTACGTAAGGAAATGTAAAATGTATAGTTAGGTGAGTTTCGCTGCCTATCCCTTTTAGTATAAGAACCTGTGATAGGAAAATAGCTGGTAGAAACAAATAGATAAATAGGTTTTTATGATAGTAAATAGATAGGAAACAGATTCAATAGTTCATAGAAATAAGAACAATAGTCCCGATTGTAAAGAAATAAGAACAATAGTCCCGATTGTAAAGAAATAAGAACAATAGTCCCGCTCGTAAAGAAATAGGAACAATAGTCCCGCTTGTAAAGCAATAGGAACAATAGTCCCGCGCGCTGTTGTTGCAACATGTGTTGGCCAGACGCAGCCTAGTATAAGTATTAGCGTATTTTGGAAATAAAATCAGTAGCTAAAGTGCCTTCAACGAGTTATCATTACTTTCTTCAACCAAGATTCTTCCTACCCAACCCAGCGAACAGTACCAGACCGGTACAACGCTATTACATGCTCTTTGTAATAGGTTCGAGGTTTCAATATGTATTTTTGATTATTTTTAATGAATTTGTGATAAAAACATTGTGTAACACCACGTAAGTAACAATAACTAGTGATCATTGCATTTCTTATATTAGTTACAATATACCGTGTGAAAATTTAAGCGTAGTAAAAATTCAATTAGTACCTACTAAGATTTGTGCTAAAATTGTATTTGTTTTCAGATGATGCCCAAGCTTTTGTAAAAGTCGGAGGACTCTGGAGAGCATTAGAAAGAATCACCAAGTAAAGCTAGGCCAGAAACCGTGTTTCTTGCCGGCCCTGATTCTTCATGGTCTTTTATAGTAATGGTCGAAAAACAGGAGTAAAATTACATAGCTCATTGACGATTCAATGAGATCTCAGAGGACCAAAACACAGAATAAACGATGTTTGAGTTTGAATAATGAAGTGTAGTAGGTATATTGCTTGTAGGTAGGTAGGTACTTACCTACAAATTTTTCTTGTTTCTGTGGAAAATTAAATGAAATATGTACCTACTGTAGTCTGTTTTTCTGTTAAAACCTATCGCCACCACACTGATAAAATCCTTTTAGGTAGGACAAGGCTGTGCAGTGTCATGAATGAGACATCTATTTCTCAAATAGCCCATCTATACATAGGTAGAACTAAAATTAAATCAAAATAATGTAAAACAATATGCATTGGTTTGTGTTATCAAGTAGGTAGGTATGTTTATAGGTTTAATTTGAATCTATGCTTTGAATGTAAATTCAGCATCTGAAAATTCACTTCCGTAATAGGTAGGTAAGTACCCATAAATAAGTACCGTACCTAGTAAGTAGTGTGGTATAATATTATCAGATTCTACTACATAAGTAGGTACCTACACTTATTTCATACATCCTATTAGCACGCTCGTCAAACTCTAGCCATTATTTATCAAAATATTTGCTTGAAATCTCTTGATATCATTTGAATATCGCCCGATTTCGAGAGATGAGCAAACTGTCACAATTTGCAACTGAAGTTCAACAATAAAATGTTATTGAAACGCTTTATTTATTTTCCCATAC
Organism: Xanthorhoe designata; assembly: GCA_963582015.1. Lineage (NCBI taxonomy): Eukaryota > Metazoa > Arthropoda > Insecta > Lepidoptera > Geometridae > Xanthorhoe > Xanthorhoe designata. Next base: position 4,549,180 of record OY757045.1, read on the forward strand.
ATCTACTATCTCTGATAGGAGATTTGCCCTCCGAAAGGTAGACCGATAGTCGCGGATTTGAATTCCTATCTAAATTAGTTTATTGAAACGCAAAAATGCATTGACAGCGGCTAAAAGTAGAGATTTTAACTGATAGTTAAATGTCAACATGTTATTGAGATTGGCCGTTAGACATCTGTAAAATATATTTTATTTATTGAGAGAATGTGTGTGGTTTTACCACTTTTCATAGTTCGTTCGTTCGTTCGTTCGTATGAGCAAGTGGCCAACTTTGGTGACGGAGTTTTTAGGCCGCCTACAGGCATCCGACATGGCTTACCTATGCCTAAAAACTTTTGATAGTCGTGACTTGACTCTCAAGAACCTTTTTATTATTAACAGAATAATTATGACCTAAGCTGTCGACATTGCGTTTTTTATAAACAGTCCCTCAATCATTTTCCTATGTATCTGTATTTTCCAGTGATATAATCTGTGAGTGCGGTGAGTAATGTGACACCGCGTCGTGGCGCCGAGTGACGCCGTGCTCTGAATTTAATTGCTCTCTAATGAGTAAGGAAATGTATGGAGCTGATGGTACGTAATATCATAAAGTAGGTTTTTTAGTTGTTTTCTTCAATAACTTAAAGTTTCTAAATCTACAGCACTATTTTGATACTACCAAAATAAAGGACATTTGCAGCAAATGCTACTGGTAATAATGGTACTGTCAAAAATGTTTTTTATTTATCTATCACAAAAGGTTTGTTTTTGTCCAAAAACTGGAGCAATTTCATGAAATCGCCGGCGCGGCGCGTTAGCGAGACTGAAAACGATTTATAATAATGGATCGAATTGATGTCAAAGGTGAACATTTTAATGAGTACCAATTAATTATTATGTGTTTTGAAAGAAAAAAAAGTTATTTTCTTCATAAATGTGATCAATACCATGTATGAGATCACTTTTTTTTCGGTAATTACAAAATATTGGTGTATTTTGTACCTTTTGTACCTAGAGTAAAACTGCAATGCAATCTTATAATGTTGTTGATTTTAGTGATAGGAATTAGAGGCCGAGACTGAAGATTTAAAATGAACCCTACCTGTATATCCTCAAGTGATCCATCACTTCATTAGTATCTGCAAAGACGATTAATATAATCGTCTTTGGTATCTGCTACGATTCTGTATACTTTTCACAGCTCTATATAGATCGGCACTAGTGTAATGTTATTTAGATAGAGTTGATGCAGTGATCTACCTCATTTGAATACTTATCGGGTACGGTATCGGGTCCTTTACTTCCAAGCTGGACTTGTTAACTAAGTAGACCTACTACTACTTACTACCTGCTACTTATTAGTCCATCAGAAAAATCTTAGACGCAGAGGCAGCCGGTTCGATCCCCGCTGCGGGACAAAAGATTGTATGATCTGCAAATATTTTTTCTCGAAACTGGATAGTTTGTGAAATAAGCTTTCTATGTATAATATTTAAGTACCTATGTATTAAAAAAATGTATTTATGTAGTCATAACACAAGCATTCAATTGTTTAACTTTCGACCTAGATGACGCTGTGCGGAATGTTCAAGGATATTTATTTATTTATTTATCATCTCAGCCCAGTTGCACCCATTGCTATTTTAAATAGGTAGGTAGGTACGTAGGTATAAATTAATTTAATATTTTCTAAAATGTGTTTTGTTTACGAACTAATTTAATTATCTTAAACTACACATGTTTCTACTACTTACATAAGTATCTAAACATACTACAAAAATACAAATAAGAACCAGTTGAGCCACCTAAGGATCGTTGCAAACTATCTGTAGCTCTGTGTAGCTCAACTGATCCAAGCCACTGCCAGAAGAAAGCGTGCCCAAGACACTGGCAGCTTTGCCGCGCTGAATGGCAATGCTGATCCTTTGAGCCAAATAAGTGCAAGCCATAAGTATATTATATATGCCCTTATACATAAGAAACTTTTTATGTCCAGAAGGAGAGTCCAATAAATTGCTACAATTTGAAATCCCGTAAGTCAATTATTGGCTTCAAGGAAGTATAAAATACCAGAGATTTCTTAGAATCTCATGTCAAAGGGCACAGCCTGCGCCGGCGCATACTTTTACACCTGCATTCAACAGTTAACCGTTTAATAGCCTTACAGTTAACCAGTAATAACGGTTAATCAACAGATCATTTTGTTAGTGGCGATTAGCTCATAATTACGCTTTAAATAGACATCGTTATGATCATCACGTACTTTTGAATATTAAAATTAATGATAATGATCAATGTTGTTCATAGAATTTTGAAGGAGTAAGCAATTAAAACGAACACTTTGGAAAAATAATATTTTGGGAAGGATATACCTAAGTGGTATTTTATTTATGAATATTCAAATATTCTTTGCTTATGGCGCTCGTAAAATAATGTCTGGAAAGTTATTGTTGCTTAGCTTTTTTCAGTATAAAGTAAATTCGTATGACGAAATGGCTAACGCTGGGAACGAAATTTTAGGCCGCTTAAAGGGTGAATGAATGAATGAATGAATGAATGAATGAATGAATGAATGATGGTGCAATGGTGCAATTTCCTTCATATACATCGTTCTAATGTAATCTCTTTTACTTCATTACACGACATGACTGCGACAGCGACTTTCTTTTTATTACTTAATCTAGAATTTGTCTACCTCACCTTGGGAATACATTCATGATCATATTTAATTTTAATTACCTCGTAATATTAAGCCAGCTAAAAAGATAAACAGACAATACCTAATAATGTATGCATGTCACTATTTTTTTACCACGTGAGCTAGCGCAGAGTTTGAGTACCTACCTACACTTATATAACGGCAGTCCAGTTATAATACAAGCTAAGTCTTAGGACTTAGCTTGTATTATAACTGGACTGCCTGATTACAAGTCATCATAATATAAGTAGATGTATTGTGCCAGCAAGTACTTAAAAATACCAAATTTACTAGTAGTTTGTCGCGAACCGGCTTACATTACTAAAAAATTTATGATCAAACAAAGTAACTAATCTTACCTAATAAGTAGGAAGTGCTAGGAAGGTATATTAAGATAGGATAGGTATCTATGCATTTGATATACAAAATAATGTAAGCCGGTTCGCGACAAACTACTAGTAAATTTGGTATTTTTAAGTCCTTGCTGGCACACTACATCTACTTATATGATGACTTGTAACAAATAACTTGTTGTTGACTTGTCAGAACCTAATCTACATTAAATGATTATTTGAATTAATATTGTGATAACTCAAAATATTGATGAAATTTTATCGTAACCTAATCGCGTATTGAAATCATATGATTCTAGGTAGATATTCTATCTTTTATGTAAATCAAAATGAATGGCTAATTGTGTTGCCAATCGCAAAACTCGGACACAGATGCATCGATTCTGCTTATTGTTTTTTAAATAATTGACGTTTTTATAATGAGATGAACTAACATAAGAAAAACTTAATTGGCTGATTATGACACATTAGTCTTAAAAGTTTAAATTTTGTTTTTATTAAAACAAAAATAATGACTTTAATTCAAGCATTATGTTGCTTTGGGACAAAAAAATGTGTGAAATTCTAAGGATTAATTTATTTTAATCTTCATGACATTGTGACAACAAGTCTCTACAGATTTGTCTCAAAAGTTTGCTGGAAGAAAACTCTTTTTAAGATTAAGCTCGCCTATGTAAGTACGTATTACAACATGTCCTTTCTGTGTGTATTTTTATAAATTGTTTGTTTTTTGTGTACAATAAGGAATAAATAATTTTGTTGACTCATGGGACGGTTGCTTAGGTATGTATTAAGTCCGATGGCGATAGTTTTTTAGGTGTAAGAATTTATTTATTTCTCATTTATGAATGAACTACGAGTATAATTCACTTACCTATATACCTAGGTAGATAGACAAGCGATATTTACAAGCATTAATTTTAGCGTAGGTCTTCAGCTTTCAAGGATATAAAATTGTCTAAAGATCTGAAAATAATATCTACAGCCTGGGAACACAGTCGTGATCGTATTATATTATATTTATTTTCATCAGTAAATCACTAATTTATTCACGGTTCGATCCCCGCTGCGGGAAAAAATGCTTGGGCAATGGTTCTCTAGAAAGTCAACTATCTCCTAAACCCTACACTACAGTTTCGGATTTTCTTTTCCCTTAATGCCCTTGTTTAAAAAAATCCCTGTGCTTTGTTAATATTAAAAAACCACTTCTTTTGCTTAAATTAATGCTTTAACCACCAAATTACATAATTTGGCCAACGGTATGTGCAGTGCATGAAATCTTACCTTAAAACTGGCGTGACGAACAAAAATAATATTTATTAAGATATCAATATTTATCAGCAGAATGATCATGACGACGCGTGTGATATTGGCAAGTCATTCTGTACATCGCCTAAAATATCTACCTATATAAACATTTCCTATTTGCTGTGTTATCCAGTCTTCACACTGTGCGCGCTATTTACGAACTTGAATTCCGTGTTTAAAAGTCATGGCTCCTAACGAAATTAAAGATGAAATATTATCATCGGCTTTGGAGCTCACCGGGAACACGCCCATGGTGGCCCTCGACCGTCTCCACCCCGGGCCCGGAAGGATTCTGGTCAAGTGTGAGTTCATGAACCCCGGAGCTTCTATCAAATGCCGCTCCTCCATCAGAATGATCGAAAAAGCTCTAGAATCAGGAGAGTTGCAACCTGGAGCGCCTGTAACCGAGCTCACTTCAGGCAACCAAGGATGTGGTCTCGCCGTTGTGTGCGCTGTAAAGAAACACCCTCTAACCGTGTTCATGTCAGCAGGCAATAGTAAGCAGAGGTCGGTGCACATGGAAGCCCTCGGTGCGAAGTGCGTACGAGTACCGCAAGTCGAAGGCACTTACGGCAAGACCAACGGAGCTGATATGTTGGCGGTCGAAGCAGAATGTATGAAATTCAAGGAAGAAACTGGTGCTTTCCTTGTGGACCAACAGAACAATCCTGAAAATCCAGGAGCACACTACGCAACCACTGGTCCTGAGATCTGGAGGCAAACTGGTCATCACGTAGACGTATTCATGGCATCCCTTGGAACTGCCGGAACTTTCGTTGGTACAGCGAGGTACTTGAAGGAAGTGAACCCTAATTTGAAGGCGTATGTGATTGAGCCGGAAGGGTCGGAGCCCATAAAAGGAGATCCAATCACAAAACCCCTGCATTTGCTTCAGGGAGTTGGTTATGGGTTCGTGCCTAAAATATTCGATTATGATGTAATGGATGGTACTATTTCCGTGTCTGACGAAGAGGCTTTGAAGTACAAAGAGCTGATTGGGCACAAGGAGGGACTATATGTGGGGTACACGAGTGGAGCTAATGTGGCTGCAGCAGTGAAGCTACTGAAATCAGGGAAGATCCCCGAAGATTCATGGGTAGTGACTACACTCAACGACACAGGACTAAAATACGGCCCCCTAGGATCCGAATAAGACGTGGAGACTTTATAGTATGTGATAAGAAAAGACTAATATTAACAAGTAACATAATAAATTATATGGTTCGTAATGGGTTCTTTGACTTTTCCTCGGTCTACCTTTTTAGAATTCGTATAATATTTGAAATTTATCTACAATGTTTAGAATGTTTTCATTTGAGCGGATGTCTACCGCCTTATAATTACGTGATCCTGTATTATTCGCAAATAACTCCTATTGAACGTTACTGAATATTTCAGGTACACCAAAGACGATTAATATCTAGAAGACAGACAAAGGCCATAAGTACACAAAATCGTAACCCGTATCAGATAGCCTGGAAACTTTAAAACATCAATTTTATCCAAGAAATTTCAATTACATTCTAGTTAAAATTACCTAACATTTTTTTATATTGAATATTGTTGCTACCTACTACTAAGTATTGAAATTTCTTGGATAAAATTGATGTTTTAAAGTTTCCAGGCTATCTGGTACTGCGGGATCAGGGTTACGATTTTGTGTATGGCCTTTGTCTGTCTTCTAGATATTAATCGTCTTTGAGGTACACTGACTATAACTTGCTAGAGGTTTTTTCAAACACGCTATGAGCAATGCAAAATTTAATTGGAAGAAGATTCAGCCCTCACTCACCTTTGAATCAGCTCTTGCGTCGCTGAGTGATGTTGCGACCGCGCAGCGAAACTCTAATGGAGGCCATGTACACCATCAAGTAGCTCTTTACTCATTCAGCGCATGTAGGTTTTTTATAAAAAAAATACATTGCAAATTGTATCTTCAAGAAATCTAGAATATGCAATTTACATATTTTATTTATGCAATTTCATTATTTTGGTATTTTGCGTTTAATTGGGAACAAAGAAAGAAACACACAGAAACAAAAAATACCTGCACTATTTTGGTTAAATATTACATTCATACGTTCAGATTGCAAGCCCATTGATTCTTATTAGAAAGCTAACTCTCGCTGTTTTCCTTCATCGTTTAGATTATATTTATTATACGAAAAAGCCATTGATGCACTGCCGGATTCGAACCGACAACTTTCGGATTTAAAGTCGAGGCACTATTCCGCTTAGCCAACACAAAACCAGAATAGATAAGTAAATACCCGTGCAGATTTCGACTTAGCCAGATATAGTATCTTAGATAGACCCCAAGGTTTCTGCGCAACATTTAGAAACAGATAAATCCATTACATTTCGCGTAACTTGGTAGCCTCCAGATATAATCTTAAGGCTGTGAACATTGTGGCGCTTCGAGAGCGTGCGCGTTTCTTCTAAGTTTGGCCAGCGCAGACGCTGATATTTTTAGCAATTAGAATGTATTATAACTTAGATATTTGTATTGTTTTATATCTATACTAATGTTATAGAGGTAAAATTGGTTTGTTTGTATTTTTGGGGTAATCTCCGAAACTACTCATCCGATTTCAAGAAATCTTTCACTTAAGCGTAGCATGTACTTTCCGATTTCAAAGTACGACTAAGCTAGTTACTTATAAATTAAAATGATTGAAAGAGATACGCTCATTTTCATACAAATCAAGACGCCGACTAATAATTTTATGGTTCCGGCCTAAACTAACGGCCTAACGCCATAGGCACTACTATGTTGGTTGCAAATTTTATCAGAATAAAACGCTGTGCGCAGCCAGAACAAATCTACCACATTTTAAGTGTTTTAGGGGTAATCTTGTGTTAGTAAAACAGTTGCGCAAGAAGAGCAAGTGCACCAAACCACTTGAAAACTGCAGTTTTCTCTATTGGCGACCTTTGGCTAACTCGCTAGCTTCCCACCCAACACATTATTACTAACGGGTTCATGCTTAAAATCCTGTACCGTGATTTAAAAACTGTGCCACAGAGCTATCTATACCTATGCAAACCTGGTCTTATATGCGAAGTTTGATAGGTTATTTTAGGTTATCTTAACGATCTGCCAATGGATCAGTCTTTTTAGATAGAGACGACTCGAAATGACGTACCCGCCTACTAATTTAAGTGAAGGTAAAAAATATTTTAATGGCTCAAACACTGCAGCACGCAATGACACTGAGGCAAAAGCATCAGTTTCTGGCGCTATCGATTGTGGATATTAAAGTATAAAAATGTAATAATCGGCTCAGGATACTTTAATTTAGTAGGTAGGTACCTAACTCATTAACTTCTCCCAAAAAAAAAGTCAAAACAAACCTTGTCCGTGCTTAAAAAAAAATATCGCATAGGGTAGGTATATTTATATTAATCAAAAAGGAAAAGTCTTGAAAAAGTACTATTATTTTTAGATTTTCGGTTGGACGGTATATTGTTTATGTCATTTAAACTGGTGCTAGAGTCCTATGGTATGTAGTAATTATAAGTGACACATTTGTCGCATCCAATAAAAGTGTCGCGCTCAACGGGCCACTGCTCTCCTTCGTGAAAAGATAAAAGTTAATCTGGTTACAATACCTACTCTATTTTTAAACATTGTAGCGCTACAACAAAACTATGTTAGGTATATAAGTACCTATTTTATATGGGCTATAGATATAAGTATTTTACATCTTTTACTTAACTATTTAGTTGCCTGAATTAAACGGTAAGTATATTCTATTTTTTATAATTATTAAAACATAGTTGAAAGTTACTCATTAAAGCTCTGTTGTGTTTTAATTTTAGAACAATAATTTCCTAATGAATTACAGTAGGTATTTCTATGCAATTATGGGGCAACTTTTCTTAATCACAAAAAAAATGGTAGAGCCAAACCATAATTATTTGAAAAAAGGTCTAGTTCCTGAGAAAATCTAATAAAATGACACAAATAGGATACAAAACTTAAAAAAATCATTTTTATTTTTAAGATAACTTGTCAAATTTAAAGCTAGAAACCGACATAATTTGTTGATTGGGTTTAATATTAATGATTTCTTTAGTTAGTACCTTTGTTATTGACTGTATGTACTCGTTACTTGTGTAACTTGTAATGTGGCAGACCGTACAACATTCTTGTTAGTTGTGAGATTGTTTAAGAATATGTAATGAAATTTCATAACCAAAACCGAAGTCTCTATTCATTGCATTTTTATGGATAAAACACAGCTGGATGATAATATAATGTTGCAGGTATTGTAATAAAATTATACTTTTTATTCGAGATCGATCGTTATTTATTTGTACTATATAAGAACAGTCAAAATAGCTTCCATATTTTTACAATTAAGTAAATTAAATAACCTCTTTACAACTTAAACCATAGCTATTTTATTTTGAAGCAAAAAAAAAAGCCGTGTAAAGGCTAAAATGTTGAGTTTTGTTTAGTCAAAAATATATAAAAAACGTAAATGAAAGAAAATGACTTCAAAACGGGCACAAATTGTATTCTACAGTTTACAAAAAAATTAGAGAGCAAATAATGTTTAGATCTTATCATTTTAGACGCTGATTTATAGCCGGGTTTTTGCGACTGTCTGACAAAAAAAAAACAAAATGAAGTATTATCGTTTTGTTTTGCTACGACTTCGGTCGTGAAACCAAAAAAATCGTTCTAATTAAGTATTATTTACTAGCTTATTCACCCGCGGTTTCGTTCGCCTAATACATACCGGATAAAATGCTTATGGTTATGTGTTATTTGACGACCTCTGTGGCACAGTGGGCGAAAGCCCGCCTGAGACGCCGAGGTTGCGGGTTCGATCCCCGCCACGAGACAAATGTTTGCATGTTCTGCAGATATTTGTTCCGGGTCTGGTTGTTTTTCTATGTATTTATATGTATGTATTTACAAAAAAAAAATGTATCTATGTAGTATATCAGTCATCTGGGTACCATAACACAAGCATTAAATTGCTTAGCTTGGGACTAGATGACGCCGTGTGGAATGTCCAGGGATATTTATTTATTTATTTATTTCAGGTATTCGACTATGGTTATTCCAAGTTTTAGACAAATCCGTTCAGTAGTGTTCGTGTGAAAAAATAACAAACATCAATAACCATCAACATCTTCATACTTATGCTGAAAATTTCACACCATATAAATTAACCCCAAAGTAAGCAGAGCTTGTGATAAGAGTTAACACATACGAATTAACATTTTAGCTATTTTAGCACCGCTATCACTTATCACGTGGATATTAAATGTGTTGAAGACGTGGGCATGTGAAATACGATGGTTGATACGATGGCTGATGTTGAATACCGCAGCAAGTGGCAATCTGTTGTCTTTGTCTACCCCCATGAGAAAGAGGCGTGATTTTATGCTGTGTATTTATTTACCTCAGGCTACCTAAAACTCTATAGTGAATTATCATTCTTAACTTATCAGAGTATTATATTTACCACACCTAAAGATTATACCTAGTTCGTTTGATTTAATCTTATTAGTATCTACCTACCTCAAAGTTCCGCGTTCACCACAGCTTAAGTGCTAGTTGATATCCACGGAATAACTATTAGTTGGTTCGATTAGTAAATAATATCGGCTCCTAAGTTTGATAAACCGGCCGACCGCCGAAAGAATGCCGCTAGCCTGCATTCATTCCATGCTGATTTAGAGCTACAGTCCTTTACAGTTTCCGGCTGGAACACTTGTTCTTCAAAGAAGGGAAATGCATCATTGACAGGCGAAATGAATTATAAGACTAAGAAATAAAATAAATAAAAAATAAACAAAAATAAATAAATCAAAATAAAAAAGACAAAATGACCTACTAAATTTTCATCCAATGACAAATGAACTTTTAATTGCATTAAATTCCCTCATATTTTTCAGATAGGAAGAAAACCTATTAAAATATTTTACATCACACTTCATTATCATTTAGCCTACATTCTTCACCGTTCGTATCGTGTTTGGCATATGAAATGTTTTTTTTCAAAATTATTGCGACTAGAGCGAACTTTAACACCGACTTGTGCGTTCAGTCATGTTTTTTTTCATTTTGTTTTTGAATGTGACATTGTAACAGTCGAAAACTGTAGCTGTTTACTCAAGATACGAAATATATAATTCGTTGACGTATTTATTTGCTAATCCAATAATAATGTTTCTGAATTTGATTTAATTAGCTCGATGCCAGTTTTACAAGCTGTTAGTTAGCCTTTGACTAGTTAATCATAAATTTAGGTATAATCCTATTTTATATTTTTGTTTACTGCGTATATTTTGGTTGTAAGTATTCCCGTACCAACCTATATTCGTAATATTATTAATTCAGCTTCAGAATGTTTTTGTACGAGTATATCCGGTGCAAAAATCATAATGATACAATAGGTAGGTATAGTATCGTCATTGAAGTTTTAGTTGTACCTACTAATAAACGATTAAATATAATTTTAGTGCTCATTATAAAATTTGTTAAATATAACATACAAAAATAAGAGTGAATTAGGCGCAAGCGTATGCAGTAATTCAATTAAAAATTGTTTTTTTTTTTCGATAGTGACGACTGAGAATATGTTTTAGTAGGTAGTGGGGGCAATTCGGAGTGTCGCAAAAGCTAAACTAACCTAACTAAAACTATTGCCATCCTTTTTATATCCATCGCTATGAAAGGGACGGCAACAATTTTAGTTAGCTTAGTTTAGCTTTTGCGACACTCAGAATTGCCACTAGTACCTGATTTTATTTAATATAGCTGAAGTCTTATTTAATTATTAATAAGGTAAATAAATACATATCCTTGGACATTTTTACACAGCGTAGTCTAGTCCCAAGCTAAGCAACTTAATGGTTGTGTTTGGTATCCAAATGATTGATATAATGTGTACTACTTATATTTTTTTTTAAATAGGTAGGTGGTACATTAATATAAATAAAAAACAAGCCAGACTAGTTAATATGTAGGGTAGACCGGGTACAATAGTAACACTTTTTGTTTATCGGTCGATAGCACAAAATCTGTCAATATATCTTGTACTGTATATAAATATTTAAGAACCTACATTCAATACCTTCATGATTTTCTGTTTAAAGTTTCAGTAAGGGTTATAGAAAACTACGAAAACTGAGGTTGAATCAAATAAGGTCCAGTGTTACAATTGACCTGGAGTCCGGGTCAATTGTACCAATATTTCAAAAAGCAATAAAACATGGTAAAAATGTTTAAATGATATATATGCTATCGTATTAGTTTTTTTATTTAATAAACAATCAGTCTAATACATTAAGAACTCAAATTGTAAATATTTTTTTGACAAAATCAATACACAAAGTGTGATGAAATTCAACATTAAGTTTTCTCCGCTTAAAACAAAACAAAATAATAATTCTTGATTTATCATAATCGTCTTGGCTTAAATATTTCTTCTGCGTCTCTAATTAGTCTCTAAGCTTTATAATAATAAAAATATTCATCAAGTTGTTTTTTGTATGGAGGTACAATTGACCCCTGGTACAATTGCCCACATTAGAATCATCATCATCATGATCATAAAAACAGAATGTTCATAATATTTTACAAAATTAAATTGATTTAAAGTTCTGAACATTAAATTATTTGTTTACCTCTTTAGATATTGAAATACCTAGCACGTATTTTTTGTCGTTTTACTATTATTTTACTTCTTTATATGCTTTTTATGCTTTTTTTATACAGAAAAAAGGTCTTTATAACTACGGTCTGTTTTTTTTTTTTATTCTGGTTTGTGGCATCTGAAAGAAATCGTTTTATAAAATTAAAATAAACGCATACATAGTGACTTATTAAAAATAAATATATACATGAGTGTTGGGTCAATTGTACCATGGGTTCAATTGTAACGTTACAATTGACCCCGTTGATGGTGTTACAAATGACCTCAAGGAGACATTTTGGAAACATCACTAAATTTTTCAGACAATTGTTAAGAATTAGGCACAAATTATACGCAATTGTAAAGTTAGATATCTACACGAAGTCATGGTAGCAACAGTTTTTCAAAATATTATATAGTAATCGAGTGACAGACTAAAATATCGAGTAAAAAACTTTACTCGGTCACCTCGAAAATCGAAAAATCCTTCCTGACACGTCAGTTTCACAGATAGCGCGCTGCTAACTAGTGAGCAGGTGGGGACATGCAAGGCGCTTCTTCTGATGTTCGCGCATATAGTAAAAGTTGTCTAGTATTAGAAATATCGTTGATGGTACTATTGACCCGTGCTACTATTGCCCCCGGTCTACCCTACTAGTTTCGTTTCTATAAATAAATATAGCATATTAGTTCTTTAGAAAGTTTTAAAATCTGCACAAATACAATAACAAACGCAGTGGCTTGTCGGTCAAGACTCAAGCAAATTAATAAATGAATACTATAACCCGAGAGCGGTAGCCGTGGCGACGACCAGGCGAGCGAACACCTGCGCCGGCGCATCTCACCACAAACAAACAAAGATCTAGCTTATTTACAAGCCTCTAGCGTTGAGTTTAGTATGTGTGGTCAGAACTCTCTCATTACGAATCGGATGTAACAAACAAACTACACAAAACATTGTACCTTAGCAAACTTGGGTTTTACGGTCAATGGATGACTATAAAGATTCCTTGGCTTCAGAATTATGGGTGTTTAAATGTTGTGGGACGAAATGAGTAGGTAGGTATGCCCTATGGATTTAAGAAAGTCCAGTACTTACGTCTGATTCATACTATCTAGAGAATTAACTCTACCAAACTTTGTGATAGGAAATATACTATTTAGATAACATACTTACAAGTGTTTTGTATCAAATATAAAAAGTTGAATATACTTAGATTGAATTATCATGAGGTTATACTCGTAATAAAACACAAGTTATTGGAAATAAAAAAAATCACCTAATCTTTATGTCGTTGGCCGTAGATACTGTATTTAGATAACGCATACTTCGCTCGGTACGAGTATACAATACACATAATATAATACATGTAAAACAATATTATAAAACTCCTCCTAGTGATTAACAACATATTTTTTGTATATGTTAGTTTGTAAGTGTACCGCTAGATGGCGCTATTTCACTTTACAGTCCGTTCAAAACAAAAATTTCCAATAAAAAATCAAAGTATCATTTAAAAATGGTATGGAATGCAAAAAAATAAACACTATCATTTTCATAACATATTGAGATAGTAAATACATTTTTAAATTCGGTAATAAAAAAAATGTACAGGAAACTCATTTATAATCCTGCATCTCGCTTACGACATTTTTTACAAATTTGTTGGTAGTAGAGAAAAATTTGTTTATAAACGGGTTTCCGACCAGTTCAACTTCGAGGCCACTTACTGAGTCCTTGTGACTCCCAATACTCGTGGAAAGTCCCCGGAGATGGGATGGAAAGCATCGCATCATGATGATGTCAGGCCGGGGGAGCGCTGTAGGGGAGGAAACCTGACCAGTGTTGCCCCGTAGCGTTGCTCAGAGCACAGATAATGTTGAAGGACGGCTGTCCAACCAAATGGGGCTTACTCGGTCTGGAAACCTACTTTTGATACAGTAAATAAAAGATAAAACAATTGAAGCCACAGGCTTCTGAAATTCAGTTTAGAATATAGTACCTAGGTACATTTATACCTACATAACAACGAGAGGAGCCCATGTTGTTAGTGACGAATGGAAAAAACTCATATCCAGGCCAGTGGGTAAAGTTGAATAATTACTTAATTGCAAATGATTACAAAGATCAAACACTACATCATGAATAGTAATTTTGAAGAGGGTGTTTTGGAAAATGTTCATAATTAAAATTGTTTTGTACCACCAATGAATAATTTTTTTTTTAATTTGAGACATAAAATATTAGTAAAACTGGTAAAACATTAGTTTTATTAGTAACATAAAAGTGAATGCAAAAAGGATCCTTATATAATGCCCCCAGAGAGATTTGAACTCTCGACCCCTGGTTTACAAGACCAGTGCTCTAACCCCTGAGCTATGGAGGCTATGTCTAGCTTGTCGAAATTAACAAACAAGTACCACAAGTACTATAAACAGTAAAATATCGATGTCGTCATGATAAGCTGCTTACTCGATGTTCTTTTGTAGGATCTTTATTCAATGTCAAGTTGTTAATAGTGAGTGAAAACAGTTAATTAGCGAATTAGTACATAATGTGTGTAAAATCGCAATGATTTTGTTTGTCACAGTAATATATTTAAAAACACATGGTGTTTATGTTAGATTTACAATAGATTAATGCAGTTTTATGATGTAAACTAATATACATTTCTGTTATAACATAACCAAATGTAGAATCTTATGAAGTACAACGGTATGATCGAGATATTGACTCGTAGAACTAGGATAAAGTTAGGTCTACGAAGGTGCTACGAAAAAGATAAATGCATTCTCATTTTGGTCAAAAATAGTTCAGCGAATTGTTGTTGGGGGCGCTAGTGTGGTGTAATAGAGACATTATAAAATACCATCGGTAGTACTTTGAGAAGCTAACAGATGGCGCTACCAGAATGTCTACGAGATTATAAAAGCGATTGTTACTATTTTTATAGAAAAGTTATATTTTGACTGGATACTGTTGATGTGGCACTCAAATTGATTCTTAATATTAAAAAAAAAATACAACACCATTCTTTCTTAGAGTTCTATCAGTCTGAAATGTTTGAGTTTTTGAATAAAAGTTATAGCTGTTTTTATCAATTAGTATTAAAATTATCAGAATGCTTGGACTATTATATAAATTCACTGTTTTAGTTGCTGGCAATCTGTGTCATAAAATTTTCCCTTGCTTTCCAGAATGATTTTCCAGAGTGTTTTTTCAACTGAGACATTTTTATAACACGGAATGTTAAACAAGGGTGTTGGTAGTCATACCTCCTCCGAGAGAGGGAACTTTTGAAGACCTGACCCTCTGATCCCTTGATATCAAAACTTGGCTACGCCCGTGCTAATAGGTACTAGCCAATTATTCCTAATCAGAGCAGTGGAGAGCTGAGGCCCTAGCCATGTTACATTTCGACAATCGCTTTCGATTAGAAACTAAAAAAAATGTATAGGAATTGACATTCGATGACGAAAACTCGAGCGATCAGAAATGTCAAATCAAAGGTGTAGCGATGATAGAAATCGAATCGCTTCATAGCGAATGCCGGTTGGCTAGGCCCTCTGATCTCCTTCAGGTGCACGTGTCAACTATAACAGATGGTAACCGGAATCGACCAAATGTGGCACGATGTAGAACAAGCCACTTTTAGACTGACCGTTTTGCATGCCACAGCCTTACAAGGCTCAGTGGCTCCTGTTAAGTAGTACCTATTATTTAAGTAGGTATTGCCTGTGAATTGCATGACATCTTTTTATTAGGAAGCATACATTAACATGTTGAATGAATGAATTCTCGATTACACCAACAAAAGGAATACCCAGTTATAGTAAAAACAACTTAATCTTAATATAATGGGCGGTCTTATCGCTTAGAGCGATCTCTTCCAGATTACCTTTGGATGGATAGAAAATAATGTTGTTTGGGAAGTATTTAGAGTACTTGGCGCTGTAGTGGCAGTGAACGGGTTGTGAAATTATTTACTTCAGTAGAAATGAGCTCTCTTTAAAATTTAATCGATATATCGTCGTAGAGGCTCGGTTCTTGAAGACGACAAAGAAGATGTGGCCTTAGAAGGCATCTTATATCAAACATATTGAGAATCAAATGAAAAATTAACTTACTAATGCTGTGGAATCACAACAAGTTTTGGTTCAGATCAGTGCTTTGCCAACCATTATTCACCTTGAATATCATATTAAATAATAATTTTATGCAATAGACCGGAAGAACTACTATTAAAAAGAAGCTAAATATATAATGATTTTTTTAGCAAATATTTGGTGACAATTTGTTAAGCAATCGGGAAGATTCTGAAGCACACAGCTGCATAACCCATTACCTATCAAACCGGAACGTAAAGAGATTGTGTATAGATAATTGAATAAAAAGCCAGCTTTCTCCTGGTAGTGTACAGTAATACGATAAAGCACCGAGAGGTCCATTCACTCAGTGGTCTCGTTCGGAAATTGGGTACCTATCATTACAGTCGCCGTTTATGGCTCCGTTCAGCACGTCTACTGCACTTCGTGAGAATAAACAACTTGTAGACTAGACTACTAATAAAAATACTCAATCCACTTTGCACGCAATATACTCGTAGTACAGACAGACAGACCATAGTGACCACTGATGTGAAGTCATAGATACGACCTAACCTAACTGCAGTAGGTAAGTAAGTTCGTATGAGCAAGTGGCCAACTCTGATGACGGAGTTTTTAGGCCGCCTAAAGGCCTAAAAAAACGTCGATGCAATTTATATATTTTTTCATTTAAACTTTTTCTTCTGTAACTAAACTCGTATTATATAATTTTTGCTAGTTTGTTATCTTATTTATTTTATTAAAATAGAAAATTCGTTTGTTTTCTTTTCTATTTCATTTATTTAAATAGAAAGGAAAAACAAAAGACAAACTAACAAAAGTTATGTGTTAGCTTTAAGGTCCAAGTAAGTAATTTTTCAAGCTAATCTCTTTTATTCAGTCCAAGGAACGATACCGCAAGCGGCCGCAAGTAATCATTTACTAGGTCCGGTAATGTACTCTCGATTTTTTAGCTTATTTACGCTCATTCGCTTAATTGGTTCTCCAAGCTGGTTGACCAGTTGTACCTAGCTTGTAACTGTAATACAGAATTTTTTTTTTTTTTTTATTGTTTTTTTCCTAGCGTGTGTAATATGGTACGATATTTCGAGATTTAATGAAAACAAATAACAGAAAAAAATACTTAATTAAATAAAAAGCCAGCTTTCAAAAAAAAAGCTTTTAGCTCAAAGGATGAGGTTATCAAAAAGCCATACTTTTAAATCCCTTATTTCAAAACTTTGACATCGCCATCTTTAATTAACCATTTAAGCTAAATAAAAAATTGGCAACACTTCCAACAGCAGATGGCTGCGACAGTTTCCTAGAAGTCATCGGATACCCTTATCGGTATAAAGCCGTCATGTTCATTTCGCGATATCAAATCACGGGAGCAGTCGATAGGAGGTAAGGTGATACGGCGTCAGGCGGTAACCGAGCCTCCACGTCGGAGTGAGGTCCGTGCTCTGCTGGACAGACGAACCGACCGCCAAGAGTATGACCTACCTTTAGAAAAATCATAACTAAGATGAGCTGTTTAACCACTGGCCTAATCTAATTTGTTTTTTTTACTGTTCATATTTTTAATCTATCATACAATAAATATTTTTATGCAGGATATGAAAAATTTACCGATATGGGAGCGAAGGCCACAAATAGAATAGAATAGAAAACATTTATTATCACACACAAAAACAAGTTTTACAAAAGAAGAAAATAGGAATGGGCTAACACAAAAAGGTAAAAACGATCAACAACAAAGGATTAACATTAGTCCCCCCCCCTTCTCCCCTGTAGAATTGAGTGTGCATAAAAAAAAATATATAAAAAATTGGTGAAATGTCCCATCTATAGCTTTATCATCATCATTTTATAAAAAAATATATTTCTAGCAAACTTCAAGTAAAGGTTTATTATCACTTGCAGAGCCTTAGCGTGCCCGAGGCCTCGCTCTATATTAATTGCTGGTCAAAGCAGCCTATCTTTGCTGTCCGTTATCAAGCACGCGAATGACTGCAACAATAACTCAGGTATCGGGAGCATTCTATTTTTTCGTTTCGTTAAATTGAATTGCCAATTACGAAGGTTCAGGGATTTCTACCAAAAATATTCCTTATCGATGTACTCGTGTACTCGGAGAGTCAAGCTGTTCGGCAGGTCTCTCCTCTTTCTGGTAGTCACTAACTTTACTCTTGCGGCCTTCATCTTTTATTTATATGCCTCTGCCTACAGACCCCAATTTAAGCTTGTTCTCGCAATCTATGGAATAGAAATGATATAAAATTAAGGATATTTCATTAATTAAAGGAAGAGGTCAGTTTCACTCGATCTAGTCTGTCAGTATTTAGAAATGAAATTATTCTGTTGAAGAAACAAAACCACTACATATTTACATAACTGTGCAAAATACAATTAGAACCAGTTGAGCCTAAGGATACATAAGGATCGGTACAAACCATCTATAGGAAGCTCAACCAATCCAAGCCACTGCCAGATGGATAAGTGCCCAAGACACTGACAGCATTGCGCTGAATGGCAATGCTGATCCTTTGAGCCACATAAGTGCTAGCCCTCGGATCACGCGTCTCTTCGAATAGTTGAATAGGATAATATAGTTCTGACGAGAATAATAATAAACCAGGTTCCTATTTTACTGTAGTGACGAACGATTTAAAGCAATCTAGATTTATTGATATCAGCGCAAGAATATTAATTCTTATCTATGATTTGTATTAACCTTTGTAATAAAATGAAACGTCAATACATAAAGAACCATTTTGACAATATGTCTACGGAATTTGTTTAGTTAGGTATAATGATAATTCTGTATTCGTCTGCCTTCTATGTTTACTTGCCAAAAATAATTGACTTCACAATTTTTTTTGAGTTGACTGTACCTACTGTGCAGGAATAAGCCGGAAATCAAAATTAACATTGATGAAGTAGAGCGAGCGGGAGTAAATTGACTTCCTGATTAACTAGGACATTTCCTGTCTCATTTAAAACTATACTGCTGGTTAGGAGTTAACAAAGACCACAAAATAATCGATTAGAGGTTTTAGGGATATTGTACTTACCTACCTACGTCAATAATATCGTAAAAAAATGAATGGTCAATTCCTGAAAATACAAGGTTAGTAGGTATTTGAATTTGGTCGAAGTATTTGATTATAGAAAACCAACGTATTATACAATCGCTAATACAAAGAACTTAATAAAAATTTGTTCCTACGTACTTCGATCACTTTTTAAATCATTTATTATAATAGATTATGGACAACAAATTTTATGGATACTGGCAATTCTGCAGATCTATATGTGAATTATTTTATGTGCAAGGAGACTATAAAATAACAATCAACCTCAAACCAAGATATTTCGCAGATAAGTCCGACTCAAAGGCATCAAACAAGACCGTTATTGTTATACGACTTGCATTGTTAGGTACTAGTGGCGCAATGGATTCTTATTTGACCGGATGCCGGATTTCGGTTAACCGGCGGCGGCACCGGCGTAGGCTTAGGCCGGAGAGAGATCGTCGAAGTTAAGCAACGTTCTGAGCGGTCACAACTTGGATGGGCGCTCAGGTGATAATGCAAGTGGCATGATCACCTGAGCGCTTTCGTGCTTCGGAGGGCACGTTAAATTGTCGGTCCCGGCTTTTTAAGTCGTTAAGCCATGACGGAGGCCTTTAGGCGGCCTAAAAAATTCCATCACCAGAGTTGGCCACTCGCTCATACGAACGAACGAAAGGGTCAAATACGAGTAACTCGTATTTGACCAGATATCTTAGTATATCTATAAGATATTTTGTCTCTGAAAATTACCGAATAGATCGGATTCTAATTAATAAACGAATATCCGTTTAAGTAACATCCCTTATTGTTACCATGAACTGCATTGACTATTGATCGGTCGTTTGCATAAGTTTTAGTGTTCCTTTTAACCATAAGTTTTGTGCTTGTTTGACTCATGAAAACGAGTTCACGGACGTTTGATCTTCCAGTTTAAATACCGATCAATCTATGACGATGTTAATCATTCCGTAGGCATCCTACATAACTGAAAGGTACTATTTTGTCTATAGGTATATTTTGTCTAAAGTGTTTCGAATGGATACTGGCAAAATTTCGTGCCAACTTTCGTAGTTCAGCATATTGTTAGTGAAATATCCTGAGGTCAGCTTACACCAATATAAGCGGAGATCGCGATAATCACACGATGATATAAATATGTAGAGGCTAAAGATCCTACAATTTATGTTTTACAACGTTATCTTTCTTTATTTTACCATGATGCAAAGATATTTTTCTTCTTAACCTTTTGAGCATGTTTGGACATTTATGTTTCAAACAAGCCAGTGGACCGTGACATAAGTTGACAAAGCTAATAGGTTGAGCCCTGAAATAGAGTGTTTGAGAGAATATTAATGTGTGGAATGTTCAAGGAAATTTATTTATTTAAGGATTTAGGTACCTACTTGGTAGATGGCTGCTGAGAACGTCTTTGTGTAATTAGCTGACTGTAATGAACATCATCATCTTTACCTTGTTCTTTACATGTTGCGGTAGCGACATTAAGCTGAGGCTGGACCTGTTTAGTCGCACACTTAAGGAAGGACCAATATTTCTATTATTTGTTTGTCTTCTTTGTATATTAATGTATTTCTCTGTGCTCTTTTTCTATGTTTTCTTTTTGTCTTTATAAAGTGTGTGTGTGTCTTAACAAATAAAATCTTTATCTTTACCTTGCTCATAAGCGTGTCACCCATATAGGTACATATAGAACAAACCAAAATCGGAATATATTTCACGCACCACCACCACTTCCGCAGCCATTCACGATTTCACACGAACTCCCCCGATTCGGCGCGTGGGACAATTTTTATGGTAATTTCCGAATTCAATCCCGATTCCCGGCTCATTGATTTGACTTACTAATTGTGCTTTCCCTTTACTTGTCACCTGGTAATTAATTGTATGGGACCGATTGTAGAGACAAACAATTCTTCGAATACAATTAAAATTATCACTTTTACACTTGCATGATATGACTTGCACGCAATATATAAAAGTGATAAACATTATTATATTTTGTAATTTGCCAATAGGTACCTAAGCTTGATAAGGCAATTAAGCTAAACTTATGTACCTGCGAACTGCTTCGATAACAAATAGGAATAGGTACCTTTTATTTTAAGTGTGTGCTTTTTTCAATGTCTCCTTCGTTCGTCTCCTCCATCTATAAGGAAATGAGGGGCCAATTATGCTAAGCATGTGGACCTAACTGTCACTTCCTTATCTGTATGACTAGTCACGAACATCTCTGCAGTTTCAACCATCTCTATGTAAAGTGCTTATAAAGAGAAGGTTTATTGACATGTCTCGTCCAAGGCCTTGTTGGACGAAACATGTAGTCCCATTAACGGCACTTTTAAATGAAGGAACTGGTTTGCGATTGTCATCCTGCGAAGGCGTGAGAATGGCTACTCTTGGGTCTCTCATGGTCTCGTGACGTCACGTCTGCACCTGCATGCGTGAGGCTGTGACAAAAGGACAATGTCGAATGAATGGTGCACGGGCAACTTTACTGAATGTTATTAAACAATACTTTCATCAACTAAAAGTATTGGATAGGATTCAGAGTGGGAACAGTCTGAAATTATTTCTTTGGAATTTATTGTACACCTCTAAAGTTTCGTCCGCACCAAGGTTTAGGACAAGCCTCGAATAAATTTAATTTAATAAATACCTGTTTACTAGATGTTATATGATTACGAGATACATTATTAATTATTATTATGCTCTTCTTTAGTTTAGATAAGTTTGTACCTAGCATAACCTAGGAATAACTCTGACATTTTCCTGAATCTACATAGGTACAAAGAACAGTTCAAAACTTACAGTGCGGGAACTAAAATGTTTGATGTACTTATATTAGCTTTATTACGTACTACGTGTTGCTGGAGCAATTCCAATCGCTCGCGTGTGGACACCACTAAAGTGGTTATCCAATTGCGGTTTCAAGTTCGTACAAGTTCGCGGCCCAAGGTTGTAATTGACTGTGGGCGTTTAACAAGATAAAAACTTCTGGTAAACAATATTCCTAATTGAAGCAAAAACTCCTTGAAAACTGGCTTGCACACAGGTAACGGCATTATAATATAAAATACGTTATTCTTTACGAATTGAAGTATCTTTTCAATTTTTGATAGCTTGTTATTTTTAACGAAGGTTCCAATACTACTATTGTTTAGTTGGTACTGCCGGTGCCATAGATAGGTACCTACAGTCAGTAAAGGTGCAATAGTTTTTGGCATGATTCAAATTAGAATCATTGATTAGTTTTCACAAATAGGTATATTATTTCTCATTAATACACCTTTTGTATAGCCAAATAATATCTTCAAACGAGCAGTTCATATCTCTTTAGAAAACATGGCTAGGTAATGCTGGTTAAATATTTATTGAAAGTCAAGCAGTTGGACTTTAGTGGCGCGGCTATTGAAATCGCTAAGATTGATAACTGTATTGATCAGAATTGAGTGAACAGGAACTAACAATACCATTTTAATTGGACCACACTTGCAAGCCAGTTGTCGTAATCAGTTGCAAAGCTGTTCTGAAAGCGTAATTTCTCAAGCTTTTGCGGTTTCTAGACTTAATATTGTCAAATATTAAATTGACAATTGACAAAGTCATGGCGTGGTCTTTGAACAGAATCTTGCTTAGACGTTCTTGATAACTCGATGAAGTAAAGGGACGGTCTGAACGGTCACAATTAAGATGGGTGACCGCAAGACATCTGAGCACTTCCGTGCTCCGGAGGGCACGGAAAATTGTGGCGATCCCGGCTTTCAAGTCGTTCAGCAATGACGGAGGCCAAAAACTGCGTCACCATAATTAGACACCAGCTCATACGGATATAAGTAAGGATAATATCATCAAAACTGCGAAAATGAGAGAAATACAATTTCCATCTATAACATAAACGTTTCACGGTCGACGCATGGAAGTTTTAACTCAGCTCGTGAACAATGACGTTCATTAACGCCACTCGGCAACTTCGTATAGGCAATAAATTAAAGGATATCGATTGGATCTTTAAGAAAAATACTCCACATTTGCGTACAAAGCACGTAACTATAATAAATGGTGTTCGAGTATATAATCAGATTACTGAAGTGCGTAATTAAGGCTGTCGCGGCAGAACTGGCTTAAAATCGAGTTGCAATTATTGACAGTGTGTAATTAATTCTTTAACCTCACTGGTTATCAACGGGTCCTATCAGAGCAGACTTGGTTGGATACTGAGGCTGGCATTATACATTTTCTTAGTGAGAATTTACGGAAAATCCCATTTCTGAACATCTTGACTTAGCTAGTAGGTGAAGGTGAAGTTATTCCACTTACCAATATTTTGCAGTTCTTTGCGAATATCTGACATTTACCTACTGTCAACGTCGTTAGCCATAAAATATGAATTTCACAATGATTCGTTTTAACGCAAGTACCAGGAGACTATACATGAGTAATAGGAGAATACACGGTATAAACTAGTATGTATTTAAATAATAATAATAATAAATATCATTGGACATTTCACACAGCGTTATCAAGTCCCAAGCTAAGCAACTTAACGAACTAACTAAACGTTATGGTAAACAGATGACTGATATACTACTTAGATACATTTTTTTTGTAAAATAAATACATACAAATTTTTATATAATTAAACGAACTATCGACAAATCCACCTGACAATTTAAATGGTCTGTTTTCGACCCGAATTATGACCGCTCGGAGCCTGCTTGCAGGGTTGAGCATCTATAAAAATATCCAGTGACAGTTTTGTAAACGTACTGAGACTAAAACTCATTAAAAAAAATCATTTTTCTTCATGGTTTTCCTAATGTTATTATTCTCTGGTCAAAAGTCATTTTCTGTCAAGAACCAGTAAAAAACTAGTCACACGAACGAAAACGTGAATAATAATGGTTATGTTTCACGACATTCTCCAGTGAATGTGCAAATAGCTTGAGACCCGAAGAGCGATCATTTATCCATCGGACAGGCTGGAACAGCTACGAAACATGATAGTGTCTAATTGACTGACATTAAACAAGTATATCAAGATTTTCATATAGTGATCAAGTACTGTGATAATGTTTTTGGCTTTATATGATTTTAGTGTAATCTGTAATCTGATTTTGACGTAGGTACCGTTTTAATTATAGGTTTGTTTGAGCAATATTTTGAAGAAATAAATTATTAATTGTAAATAATTTTTATGTATCTCAAACAAGTTATTTGTTTATTAGCGCCCTTCGTTTGGATGAGATGACAGAACGTTTTTTGTTTTTTTGTCTTCAAAAATATATACCTACAAGGTATTTGATCTAGCAAAAAATTAAAATAAATATACCACAACAATAAGTTTATCCCACTAATCCCACTAATCCCACTAATATTATAAAGGTGAAAGTTTGTGTGTGTGTAAGTGTGTAAGTGTGTAAGTGTGTTTGTTACTCTTTCACGCTCAAACGGCTGAACGGATTTGAATGAAATTTTGTATCATGATTGCTTATACCCTGGAATAACTAATAGGCTACTTGAAATTCCTGAAAAGTGCAGTGTTCCCGTGGGATTATAAAACAAAATGTTCATTAAAATAGTTTCGGTAGTTTGGCCGTGCAAAAGGCAGCTGTCAGACAAAATAACTTGATAGATGGCAGCACAGGCAAAAATATAACTCCTGCACGCTCGAACGGCTGGACGGATTTGAATGAAATTTGGTAGCAGGATTGCTTATACCCTGGATTAAAATATACGCTACTTAAAATTCCTGAAAAGTGCATTGATTCCGTGGGATTATTAATCAAATTCATTAAAATAGTATACCTACACAAAATAGTTTGGCCGTGAAAAAGTAACAAAATAATTTCAAAAGATGGCAGTACAGGCAAAGTTATTTCCTTCACGCTCAAACGGCTAGATGAATTTGAATTAAATTTTGTAGCAGGATTGTTTATACCCTGGATTAAAATGTACGCTACTTAAAATTAATTAAAAGTGCATTGATTCCGTGGGATTATTAAACAAATACAAAATAGTTTGGCCGTGAGAAACTAACAAAATAATTTCAATAGATGGCAGCACAGGTAAAGTAATTATTTCTTCATGCTCAAACGGCTGGATGCATTTGAATTAAATTTGGTAGCAGTACCCTGGATTAACAAATAGGCTACCGCTGAAAAAAGGAATGGTTCCGTGGGATTATAAACCAAATTATTCATCAAAATAGTTTGGCCGTGAAACGTAACTGTTAGTCAAAATAATGTTAATAGATGGCAGCACAGGCAATGTTATAACTCCTTCACGCCCAAACGGCTGGACGGATTTGAATGAAATTTGGTACCAGGTCAGTTGATATCCTGGATAAAAACATGTCATAAGCTACTTTAAATCCCTTAAAAGCCTATTGTGCCCGTGAGATTATCAAAATACCTAAATTATGCTTCTTCAAGCTCAAACGGCTTAACGAATTTCAACTATTGTTTTTTTTGTCCCGATAATCTCACGGAATTGGGACTTATGTACGCAGATAAATCCCCGGTAAAAAGAACTCAACATAAACCATTAGGACAAAGTTTATATTTGTGTCTTCAATTAAAATTCGGTACAGCACCTCATCATCGCTATTTTATTACATTTCCCACAGTTTCGGCTCGCTTCGAGTCTAAAAGCCTCGCTGCGCTCGCTTTGCTCGCATGTAGCTTTTTCAATCTTTTGCAAGCAAATTGAACTGTGTCAGACCTTAGAATAGGAACCGACCAGCGCCTTTTCTTTGAGCACCATGAGCAAACATAAGTATCAGTCATGACGAATTTATCTTAAAAATTTCGAGTCTAAGAAACTCGATGCGCTTGCTTAGTTCGAAGCTCGCTACGCTCGCACGGTAGCTTCTTGAATATTTTGCTAGCAAATTGAACTATGTCAGGCCATAGACTAAGAACAGACCAGCAGAGTCAGCCTTTTCTATGAGCACTATAAGCAAAATAAAGTGTCACACGACGCATTTTTCTTAAAAATTTCGGCTCGAGTTTAAAAGGCTCGCAACGCGCGCTTAGTTTGAAGCTTGCTACGCTCGCTTAGTTCGAAGGTCACTTCGCTCGCACGGTAGTTTCTTGAATATTTTGCTCACAAATTGATCTATGTCAGACCATAGAATAGGGACTGACTAACAGTCAGCCTTTTCTATGAGCACTATAAGCAAAATCAAGTAACACATGACGCATTTTACTTAAAAATTTTGGCTCGCTTCGCTCGCATGATAGCTTCTTGAATATTTTGCAAGCAAAATAAACTATGTCAGACCATAGAATAGGAACCGACCAACAGTCAGCCTTTTTTATGAGCTCCATAAGCAAAATCAAGTGTCACGTCACGAGAATTTGTTTTTAAAAATTTCGGCTCGCTTCGCGAGTTTAAGACGCTCACTGAGCTCGCTTCGCTCGCACGGTAGCTTCTTGAATATTTGCTGGCAAATTGATCTATGTCAGACCATAGAATAGGAACCGACCAACAGTCAGCCTTTTCTGTAAGCACTATAAGCTACATCAAGTAACGTGTCACATAACGAATTTGTCTTAAAAATTTCGGCTCGCTGCGCTCGCTTGGGTCGAAGCTCGCTTCGCTCGCATGGTAGCTTCTTGAATATTTTGCGAGCAAAATAAACTGTGTTAGACCATAGAATAGTAACCGACCAGCAGTCATCCTGTTCTATGAGCACCAAAATCAAGTGACACAATGACGCATTGGGTCTTCACCAAGGAGCAAAATTAAAAATTTTATGAAATAATTTTCAATTACGTAAGAAAATAGTAATTTTCTGCACTCAAGGTGCATTTTTATTCATATCTCTGACGATCCTCATCAGATCAAAAAAATAATCATCAAATCGGTTCACCCAGTCGACGTAGGTATTTAGAACCTCCTACTTTTTAAAAGTCGTTAAAAAAATCTATTAACTTATTCACCGCGGGTAACACCGCGGGGTACAGCTAGTGGTTAAATAAAAACAATCTTCAACTTTATGACTTGTTATGTTATCAATTTTGTTAGAACAGCAAAGACGATGATAACCTCAGGTTATAGATAAAATATTGGCCTTTTACATCATTACTAGATGATTAAAAAAATGTAATGAGGCAATTTTTGCCCTACGTGTGGGCAAAAATTGCCTGTAATGCCTGGGACATTGTTGCGATGAAATAGGTTGGCCCAGCACCCAAACCATCCTCTCAGCTTAGCCGGCTATAGGTATCCAATTTATAACGAAACACTGGTAACATAGTTAGTTAGGTTAAGTACCTATATATTATTATACAGTACCTATATATTATGAAAAATGTTGAAATGTTAGAATTAATGAATTGAATTAAGTTTTTTCTCATGCAATTTAAAAATCGTACATACTTAATTCACTTCCTGGATCTATACAAATAAGACAATACAAAATCAGCGCAAATGTATGATCAGCAGATGGTCAGCCAGATGCCGATAATCTCTGGTCATTAAGCCTACAGCATTGAACTCTGCATAAGTCACGCCTACGCGATGCTTTAGTCACCAGTCACCACACAGAAGGCATGGAATGGTATTAAAAAGCGTTTTCATTAGTTGTGAATATTCTCCACAAAGTTGGTTAAATTATAAAGTAGGTATCATTTTAAACATAGCCTAGAAGAATGAAGCCATACTATCGGTTCTTGACAAACACATTTCTTGCTACGCATTCTCGCTCATTTCTCGTGCAAAAGCAGCCGTAGTATACGTGTGTAGTGTAGCTTGCTTAGTTCTTGATAGATCGTTCAAGTCAAGCAATGTTCTGAGTTTCTAATTTGTCAGTTCTATCTGGTTCTATCTTATTCTTAATCATCTGAAAACGAGTGCCCCGTTATTTATTCGTCACTTTAGTAAGGCATTAGAGAAAATGTTTTAAACTTTAACTCAAAAAATACACATACCTGGTATGACGGATTTCCACCAAGATACCAGTAGAAATTCTATGTCTAGCACAAACAAAGGTTTGTGGCAAAAACAAAAGTTTTGACTGCAAACATCGTTTTCATCATTATTTCGATCACGGCTCCCAAAATTAATTATATTACATACCTGTTTTGTCGTGGGAATCTCGGACAGGTGTAGGATCTGTACCAGCTCCTGTCAAACGAACCTGTGGCTCTTTATACCCATATCAATGTAAAATAGGCTTTATATTGATGAGATAAGATGGAAAAAAGCAAGGGTATAAATTCATTCAATTTATGACCAATACCTCTGTGGAGTTTGTTTTTGACCAACTGAAAGCAAATTAGGGGTTGGTTACAAATAATTACGAATACTTTAAGGATGTATCAAATCATCAATCATATTACCTTAAATGCACTATGTGTAACTGTGTATACCTCTTCAACATATTTAGGTAGGTAAGCATAATTTTGTACGAGTATTATTAACTCATTTGGCATACTTTAATTTATCTATTTTTGTTTGTTTAGCAGAATGCTATAACTTCGTTGAGTCACGATCATAGAGTCATTTCTGACAGTTTAGTTGAAACTGAGTTAATAAAGAATCTACTGTCTACAGGACTTTCTTCAAATTCATCCCAAGCAGGTCAGCTTATTTTTGGTTACTCTTCCAAATGCAGTATCCACCAAAATAAGCTAGCCTGCGATTGTTGGCACGATGCATCGTTTTCGGTTTGTAGAGTAGACCTACTGGCCTTTCACTATAAGAGTGAAACTTTTCTTTATTATCACTATTATCCCTTCTATAGGAATACGTGTCCCGCATCCTTCGATCGCCAAAATGCTCGTACAAAGTTATGCACATAATTATGTGGTAAGACACGTCTGATGAGGTAAGTAAGTCCTTTTGTTTTCGGTAGCCTTCAATTTGCGAGCTTTTTTTGCGAAATGATACAGAACGGAATAATGACGCTTATTATGAACATTCTGGTAAGTCATCAGCTCATCTAAATTCACTGTAGAATTATATTTTCGAAGCGCAGATGAAGTTTTCATGTTTGATTATCTTATTAAGTTCTTTTGGAACATTAGTAAATAAATTAAATAATTGGTACATAATTTGCGTAGGTAATCTATCTGTCTTTGTGGTAAGATGTTTGTAATTTTTTGTCAAATATACAACAGTAGGTAAGCAATACCACATAGTACCTAGCAGAAGAGTGGACAAAATAGAATTTTTACACATAAAAACACAAAAACAAAAATAATGTTAAATTATTTATTTTCAGTCAACCTCTTTAATACCAACCTCTTCGCATTTTTCGAAACAAAACCTTTCTAACTTGAAAAGAGAATGCAATCATCTCGAACATTCTAATCCGACAAACCAATAAACATTTATTTATTTATTTGAATCTCCAACATTGTAAACACCAATACAAAACATTTAAAATAGGCGAACAAAAGAAACAAGCCAAGTATCACAATAATTATAGGAGACAGACAGCGTGTAAAAGAGATAAAAAGCAAAAGCAAAAGCGAGTTAAAACAGTAATAACAGAAACTAATTTTACAAAATAAAACATGCAAATTTAAAATAATCTCTTAAAAATAAAGAAATTAAATATTTACAAAACAAAAAATAAATTAATTAAAAACAGATTTTCACAAATTTAAAAAAAAAAAATATAAAAAAAACATAATAAATAAACGGATCTCGTTATCTCACACATTAGCCATATCCTCTACGCACTAAAACATTGCGATTTAATAAAAAAGCTCATTCATACGTGTGGGAACGCCGGACAGGTGCGAGCTTATTCATACCAACTATGTCCTAATCTACAACATGCCTATACAAACTATTGAATAAGCTGTGGTTTGTTAGGTACTAACTGTTAGATTAACTGTGGATTGCCTCAGGAAATCAGTACCAGCTCCCGTGTGCACTAATTCACTGAGACTTCAACCACCTGTAGAAATTGCTTTGGTTGTACTGGGTGTTATAAAAACACTTTTAACAAATTTAATTGTACATTCAGAGTCAATTGTATGAAACATAATATACGAATGGATTCATTCTTTTATAAAATAATTCCAGTAAAAGAAACAAATAAAAACAAAAATGCATTCATTCATTCTTTTGAGTCAATGGTGCTCAAACCAATTTAGACCAGTTTAGCTACGTCAACAATGGCATCGGTAGAATTAACTGTATGTTTTTACAATATTTTAGTAATTACTACCTATGATATGATGATCATATAAAAAACAAAAGGATACATTCAAGAATAACGACCACATGGGCTAGGCATGGAACATAAGAGACGTGTCATAATGTTACATGGTCTTCTATATTAAGAGAATCGACAATATTTTAAAATACTAGCATAAATTGAACACTCATTACAATTAAATCATAACAGTTTTTTTTAAGTATTACCTAGAATAGAGTGGTTTATACAAAGGGATGCTCTTCGAATTATCATTATTTCAATAAATTGATATTTTTTTAAATCAGTATACTGTTACTGTAAGTTCAAAGATTTTATTTCCATTTATCCCTTTACTTTTCGAGAGATCTCTTCTTTCACCCTGTATAGGATTTGTAGAGGAAATGAAGGCTTCGTACGTCGCAGGTGTTTCGGTTCATAGACCCGGCTTAGATTAGAAATAAGTATTATAATCCTGTTACAAGCCTTATTAAATTTTAATTATTTACCATTTCCTTTTCAAATCTAAATGGTAGGCTCTTGAGGATTCTAATCTAGAAATGAATTGGTTTTTAGTGTTCGAAATCGTTTACTGCGAGAAATAAAATTTAAACAATAATCATTACACAACACAACACAACAAAAATACAGTTGTGATAATTTTCATTTTTAGCCGACTTCAAAAAAGTAGGAGTTTCTGTGTTTTTTGTTATATTTTTTATGTATGTTTACAGATTATTCCATCAACCGATTTAAAAAAAAATTTTTGCTTGAAAGAATATTATGATTCCGAGGTAATTATAAAAAAAAAAAATTGAGGATCTGTCGAGGATCTATGAAGTTATGAAGAGAAATGGACCTCGAGAGTGCAGGAAATTGCTCTCTTCTTACGAAGAGGTTTAAAAAAAAATTGCCATTTGTTCATTTCATTTCACAATTTGTTTTGCTAATTTTTAAAATACAATCTTATCGAATATTAGATCTAACAGATACTTTTGTCAAAACTGGTGAACCACTTTCTTGGCTTGGCAATAATACTGAAATCTAACAAAAATGCACAGAGTATCTTTACGTAGTATGGGAAATCATAATTTCCCATGATTGTCTTTAAAAGTAACAAAAGAGATCGTGAGAAAAGTTGGCAGGTGCGCGAGGTAAATTATAAAATGGAGATGGTTTTTATTTGATCAAGTGTTTGTTATTACGTCACGCGTGTTTTTGTGAAATCATAGGCATAGGTATGCAGAGATACCAAAACCGTTCGCTTCTACTACAATTAATATTTCAAACAATGTCTATGAAAGGAAAAAGCTCCTAAATGGTTTAGAACCTGCTTGTCCCCTAAACGCCTCCCGGTCAATATTAATTTATTTTTAAAGTACTTAAGTAATCGTCCCCTGGAATTAAAGTTAAAAATCAGGTGTTCTTTGGCTCCGTGATAAATGCATTTTTGGGTAATTTTGATTTTACAAATTGAACCATTCACAGCAACAAGCATTTTTATAACCTTGTGGTCAATTTGGACCATATGTATGGACTGACTGACTTCAATTTCGTAAGAAGAGAGCTATTTCCTGCACTCTCGAGGTGTATTTCTGTTCATAACTCCGAAGATCCTCATCAGATCCTCAAAATGTTTAATGGGATCACCTCGAGAGTATATAATCGGTCCACTGTGACATAAACAAAAAATGCAGTGGAACATAGAACATGCTACTTTTTTGAAGTCAGTTCAAAAATAATATTATCTGATACTAAAGAAGCCTGTAAACCAGTATAAAACCGGAACGGATAAAGCCTGGATGTGACACCGCAAGGATGGGCGTCACCGTGGGAATGCGCGCAGGTGACGAGCCACTGCGCACATCATCCGAGCCTACAGCATGATAGCTACGGTGACCATATTATTAGCTTAATAATTAATTTAAACATTTATTTACAGAAACTAAACTTCTATATTTACATAACTTTACAAAATACATCAGATCCTGTTGATCCAGTCCCATTTACACGAACCAATATTCTTGCCTGTTGCATACAATTAAATTGAAGCAATATTTGACTTGCATGGTTGGTGGTTACTGATATTGTAACAGATCACCAACATAAACTGAACCCGAAAATTGACACGAAATTTCTTTTTGTTTATTCCAAGTAGGGCCTCTGTTTCTTGTTTGTCTTTTTATGTCCGAAAAACATCGAGTTAATATTATTACTCAATGCCGAAAAAGCTAATTTTGGCGAGACGTAGTGACGGCGGGTGGAGTATGGCCTTAACCGAATGGAATCCGAGAGACAACACAGTGCTGGTAGACCACTTGGTAGATGAACAGATGACATTGTTATGGTCGCCAACAAGACCTGGATGCGATCGGCTCAACACCGGATGGCATAGCAAAGAATGGAGGACGCCCACCCAGCAATGGGTTGACAAGCCCTGAAATCATGTATTTGGCGGTTTTTTTGTATGGACAAAACGTAAAATGTTTTTCATAAAGCATGGTCATACTGAAATCTAGACTTGATCCTGATCAGCTCCGGCGTCATGAGTTTTTAATGTGATTGTTCTCGTTACTTCACATTTAATATTCTGCTAATGCATGTGCTTGTTATTTAATAGCATTACACGATCGTAATGTTATTCAATTATACTTCGTGTTCTCATGAAACTTGTTATATTTTTTTAGTACCAATTACTTGTTACTTGCCTGAGATACCGCAAGAACTTGTTTGTTTTTAAAAAGACAAATCAATGATTTATTGTTAGTTAGTTTTATTAGAAGAGCATTTGAGGTTTGTTTTTTTTGAGCATTTGTATACTTAAATAATAAAAATAATTAAGTCGATAACCATGTATGTAAATGAAGCGGCAATAGTCTGTTTAGTTAGAACAATGAAACCTTAAACACAGCTATGCAGACCGCACACGGCGAACTATTAATATGACTTGAAACAAACTTCAACAAACGATTTTCACGGCGCATGCACACGCTTCATTTCCGTAGAGACATGTTTACTGAAAATACACGCTTTGTCTAGTATTTTATTGAGGCGAGTTCGCTTTCTAGACCTACGTATTTTAATTTCAAAGAGGTTTAAAATAATATATTTTCTATTAGGACATTCATTATAAATATTTATGTTAGTATTTAAAAAGTCTATTGTTTCGTACCGACTGAACTCGTTTGGATGAAACTTACAAATACCTACGTGGCAATGGAACCAAAAGCCAACTCGGGTGACAAAGTTTGTAGGCTGAAATTATTGTTGATGTGATGATTAATATTTATTGGATTTTTTCTGAACTATTAATTTAATTACTTTTTGAAGCTAAGTAAACCAATTAAGTTTTATTTCTACAAAAGCACTAAATATCTTGGTCAAAACAAAACATCGATTAACTTTGTAGATTTGATAAAAACAAAGCAAGTTATACACAATGCTTTTGTAAAAAGATTTAGAAAATGCCAAAAAGAAGCGTACCTACCTACTGTAACCGATGCTATTTTGTGGTTTCTAACAAGTTGATGATAACTGTTATTTAGAAATAAAAGATAGTCAATAATTCATAGACAAAGAGGCAATTACACGGTAGAACGGCGACGCCAATTGAGCGAGTTTTTAAGTTGGAAGTGAGGTCCACTGTCCACTAAAGTTTTAAGCAAAAACATCGGGTCCTTAACAAAATAACGTAATGACCAGTAGCTAATGTTACGCTACTTTCTAAGTATTTGGTAGTTAAATTGAATATTAATGTATTTTCTTTTTATTTCAATTTAGGAAATAGTTCTGAACTGATGCTAGGGCTGCATCAAGCTTCTGTAGTAGTTAGTGTCTTCAACCTAAAAATCAAACCAATTTTCTTTTGTAAAGTCATACTTTACTGAAACATCTGTGTGTGTGAAACGTCTATGTCTGTCTGTGTAGTCTTTAGTGTCAAAATCAATATGTTACGTATTTTCAGTAGAACACGAGTCACTGCGCAGTTGATCGATTCGAAAAATATTTAGATCATGATTCATAGTAGGTATGTTCGTATGATGAGCTCGGGAGTAACTTTAGTGACGGAGTTTTTCAGCCTAATATCTTCCAGTCAACGTCATAGCTAAATTAAAAAACCGCGACTGACAATTAACATGCCCTCTGTAGCACGGAAGCGTTTAGTTAACATTGCCATTTAGTCATCATTGTGCCGTTCAGAACGTCGTGATTCAAAGTAGTTTGGTGTACAGGAGGCCTAAGCGTGGCCTGCGCCGGTGTCGCGGATATCCTCCAAGCCACGTCCTGCAAGGTCGTGGGATTTTATAAAACTTGATATTAAGTCAATTTACCGAACACTGCACTTGTTCAATAAAACAGTTTTAATAAAATCTATAAATTGATTTGGATGTTTTCCGGTTGAACATAATTGCATTTTTTAGTTTTTGTTAGCCTAAGATTATTCTGGAGCCCAAACCCAGCAGTGTGTTAAGTTCATGTGAATTATGAATGATAATGATTTTAAAGGAATGATATTTTTAAGAAATCAGAACAGCATTGAATACTATGAGTATAGGTAATTAATTATACTTGTGAAACGAGTAGGTAATAAATGCTTAGTTATAATTCCTTTATACATCTTAATATCAACGGGGTTCCATGTAACTCAATTATATAGTCTTGCTAATTATTTATCGTGATAAGAGGGCACAACTGAT
Source organism: Xanthorhoe designata (assembly GCA_963582015.1). Classification (NCBI taxonomy): domain Eukaryota; kingdom Metazoa; phylum Arthropoda; class Insecta; order Lepidoptera; family Geometridae; genus Xanthorhoe; species Xanthorhoe designata. The sequence continues at coordinate 4,584,209 of OY757045.1, forward strand.
GATGACTGCTTCCTTTAAATAGGGCTAGTTTTCTACATTTCACAAGAATCGAGGGTATAATATCATAGTAAGTAAGTTCGTATGAGAGCAAGTGGCCAACTCTGGACTCTGGACTGGACTTTAATAATCAGAGCCGACAATTTAACGTGCCCTCCGAAGCACGGAAGCGCTGCCAGTTGCGGTCACCTATACAAGTAGTGACCGCTTATTTTTTTATCCTTTTTATCCTTGGACATTCCACACGGCGTCATCTAGTCCCAAGATAAGCAATTAAATGCTTGTGTTATGGTAACCAGATGACTGATAAACTACATAGATACTTTTTTTTTTATGCTTGGAACGTTGCTTAACTTCGACGATCTATTAAGAACTTAGCAAGCTTCACCACGAGCGCTTCACGCACGAGGTACATCATGATAAACATAGCAGGTGCATCTATGTTCCGCGCGAGGGCGCTCGAGCATCGGCATGGAACCCGAGGTGACTTACCACAATCACAGTGCTCACCCCGTGAAGAACATAAAGACAGCAAAGGTTTATTTTTTCGAACAAAGTTATATTTTAACTGGTCATTGGGACCTTCGTAACTTTACCGTACTATACAGCAAATGTCAGCTATTTGTAATACTCCCTTGTCTTCAGAATTGCTTCTATAGATTATAGGTAATATGGTTGTTTATTTTGTGTAAAGTACAAAGTCGAAACTTTTATGTTCGCGATATTGCGAATACGTTTGTAGCTGTAATTTGGATATTCTTAATGCGGCCATAATTTTCTGCAATTAAATCATAGCGGATAGCCGATTAAATCACCTCATAACAATTTAGTTATTTTCTTAGAGGCAGCTCAGTTTAATTGCTGTACTATTATATTTCCTAAGAAAACTTTATGCTGCCGCATGTCTAAGAATTGGAACTTTTAAAGGGAATTGAATTAACTTAATACATAATTTTCATATTTCTTAAAAAGCATTCATATTATGCCTATAACATGATTGGTCTACGATTATTAAAAGGAATAAATATATAATAAAAGGTCCCTTGATGTTGAAGGCTTTGGCATGGAACAGCCAAGGAACCATCAGACATGCCACAATCAGTGTGCTCACCCCGTGAAGAAAGAGCAAAGGGCTCATTAAAGTAGGTACCTACATGTAAAAGGTATTCGTCCGTGCACTATGCCTTTTTACAACATACATTGTTATAAAAGGAAAGAAGACGTTGGAAAATTAAAGTTTTTTGCTTGAATCAGTGACCGCAGTTCCTTTGAATGACTTGGTATAAAGGTTAATTGTAATTTATCTAGAGTCATAGTTTATTTTGTTTGTATTACAAGTGCTATAATTGATGAACAATATTTTATGGGCTTGGTTGGATATTGGCTGACTAGAAGCGCATTTCTGTTATCTCGCTGCTAGCTGGATGGTAAAAAGTATCCGCAATGAAAGAGTTAACTTTTTACCGTGTGTTTATAGGACGTTCAGACATTGGTAAGCAAAAAATTTTGCATGTCCGGTTATTTTTATGCAATCAGAGTATAAGAACTTGTAATGAACCAGTTCTTATACTTTAAACTCTTGAGTCTCTAACTTTTGACGCGTTTACTGCCATGCTCTCTAAAGAAGTCGGAAGTAGTACCAACAGCAGCAAGTACTACACTAAGTGCGTAGGTGGTATTGTGTTGAAAAGTGAAGTTACAGAGTTTATACCTTTGGGGCTATAACAAAGTTCTTTACTACCTATATCCCGAGTCAGACCATCAATAAATCCCACTTACGATCACGACAACGTTCATTCACGACTTCCTGCAAGGCCGAGGGTGCGCATGCGCCGAAGTTCCTCCAGTGTCTTCAATTCTCCTCAATTGCGATCTCAGTGATTATCCTTTTGTTTCCTTTAGGGTGTGTACACACCGTGATTCCTCAGCGCACCTCTTATTCATAATTCCTTCGACGCGCTCTGATGCCTTTTGGTGAATGACCGAAGAAATTTGAATCACAGGATTCATGGTGTCTAAGCACGGTAACGTATCTGTAACTGATTTTCTTTAACGGACAGTTTGGGTTGTTATTGTAAGTCTATTTGGGTAATTGTGTCGCGTAAATATCAGCAATAAACTACACAACAACATTGTTATGATTTTATCAATGTTACAAAGTAAATGCGATGTTAATTAATTGATTCGAACCAACTAGTGTTGCCATAACCAATGTTCTCATATTTTGAATTTCGAAACATGGAATCGAGTTATCTTTGGCTGTCACCGTGGCCGCTTACGTGACATTTATATCGGCCAATCATCGGGCAATTTCTGTAAATGACGTCCAATTACGCGAGGGCGTCTCGAGCGCGCCAATTAGGTGTTTGCGCGCACCTGGCGCACGATACTCACGAAGTGACGGTCACGCGCGAATTCGATCATAAATCCTTTCTCGACACATAGATACGTGCGATATTTCTTGGATGTGATCAAATAGCAACAATTCTACGTGAGGCAAAACTGCTATGGCTTAAAACAAAAGAAAAAAAATGCCAAGTTGGTAACTTGTACTATATACCGCTATTTAGGTACAAAACCACAGATTTGAAAATATTTATGTACTCTACCTATTCAATTTCTACTAAATTATTATTGAAGAATATTTTCACCACCTCATATTACGTTGGTTTTGTTATTTGTAATTCAATGTTTTTATAGGATAAACCAACAGCGCTACAAAATATACTTTTTTTTAAATAACAATTTTACTAGCACATAACAAAATGAGTATGAGCCGAATATAAAAAAAAATCAGGAAAATGTTTTAGAAAAAATTCACAGAGATTACCCGGATTTCCATTGATTTTTCCTAATACAAATCAATGTTTTACATCTTGAGTATTGAACTCATCATTGATAAATTTATTGTTAACGTATAACGTTTAAAACATTCCGCCGTGTGCCTGTATTGTCGTGCGATGTTCCAGGAAGCAGCGATTACGCTGCTAATGAGGAAACAGTTGCCGGCGACCGAGTATCCTGTGAATTGTGATGTTCATTATAGCACTCTGTTCTGCACTGTTGCATTGTTTGCATGACCCACTAGCGTCTGTATTCTACGGATTGCGTGGTTTAAATCGGCGTTCGAATTTTTGAATTTTTGTTATTTAAACTGACCCTTACAAAACCGTCGGTTCCTTCGCGATATTTTCCTTGACAATTTAGAGCTCCTTATTTTCCCATATTTAAAATCCGGCCAGGATTCGAACCGGATTGAAAGTAGACCTACTATTCTACTCGGCCAATACGAAAATTCCTTCCCTTTTTCGAATTATTATAAAAAATACCAAATCGGTCTAGCTTTTCTTAAGATAGGCTCTCAGTTTGGCAACGAAAACCTGTGTCATTAAAGAGTTTTTCTTCTATACTAATACTATCTATATTCTTTACTATTTACATATTACATTCAAAAAGTTACTCAATACTTTAGGTTTCCTATTTAAATGCTAATGAGTTTGATATCTCTTAACCATTTATTTAACAATGTCACTATTCTATTATATACAACGCCAAAAAAATCTTCGCATATTTAATCCAACGGTCATCCATGGTCTGCCGAGTGGCTACTGACCCATCGCGATGGGAACTCCTTAACCTTCATCAAAGGACACCTGTTAAGGGTGTTTCTTGGGGAATCTTAATCATGGGAATGATATCAAAATGTAAGGGGTCGCGATAAATGTTATGCTAAAACTGAAAAAAAAAGTAATTTTATGGTCGACTAGCGAATGCTAGTCGAATATGGTCGACTAGCGAATGCTAGTGTGGACGAATGTCCGCAGCAGTAATGGATTTGTACCTAAATTGTGTTATTCCAGGTCATCAATCTGTTCATTAGTTTTTGTGTGAAAGAGTAACATACATGCATCCCCATCCATTCTCACAAACTTTCGCATTTCGAATATTATTAGGATGGATTTTGGTAAAATTTTCTTTTTGACATCTTCAAAAGATTCAGAACAGAGCGATTTTTTTACCCGTGTTCTTAAGATTCAATATTCGTTTTCGAGAAAACATAGTCCTTTTGATATGTTAGTGTGGTTCCTAAAACTGGAAACGTCAGAAAATGATATAATATGGTAAAAAATACGTGATAAAATCCCGTCAATTCATTTACTGTTACTGTTATTTGCCAAGCTTAATCAAAATCCGTTCAGTAAATTCAGCATTATGCTCTTATCTACTGGGGGACATTCTATCAATGTTTAATGCATCGAAACATTTTTGTGAGTAATTGAATGGATCTATCCAAAACGATACAGAGTCTGGGCACATTGCTTTTAACCAGGAAATAAAATAAAAAACGTTTGTTGAAATTGAAAAGCTTTAGAATAAAATAAGAATTAGGTCAACGGTTTTTCATTGAATTACAGTCAAAAGGGTTTTCGCATAAGTAGATTTATTTTGGCCATCACAAAATCTGTCACAAATGACAATAGAGTCAATAGTTGAACGAGATGACCAATCTGTCCAGTCCAGCAAAGTAAACAACCCTTTGTGTTCCAATTCCAATCCCGCCAAAATTGCGCGCCAAATGTCAAACATTCTGTCAATGGGTCCAACAATGGTTCATTCATGCCGGCACCTGTAAGGGGTTCCCCACACGTGGCGTTGCTCTCACCTGGTAGAAATCTCGCCCCTCGTGAGGGGTTTGTTGTACACACATGTCAAGCGGCTGCTACCGACAGATGCTAAAATACGTTAGTGCTGACATCGATTTTATTGTAATGAGCAATAGTACCTACCTATTGACTCTGACAATACTTTATTACAAGCCATGAAAAAGAAGGTTAATTACTGGCGCTACGTCCACCTTCGCTGAGTTTTAGTTCTAAGGGATTAAAAATAAACTTCACTCATGTGTACGAATTTTTTTTTGTCGCTACATTCGTTTTCAATCGACTTCAAAACTGAAGGAGGTTTATATATATTTATTTAATTATATATACCGTACCGAGGGACATTATAATCCACTGTAAGTATGTATGTTTTTAAATATTTTTTATTATTTATTATTCCGATTATTCCGTCAATAGTGGACCGATTTTGGCATTTTTTTTTGATTGAAAGAATATACCCCTAGGAAATCCCATTCAAAAATGTTGAGTATCTGACGAGAATCTCCAGAATTATGAGCAGAAATGCAACTCGATTGCAGGAAATTGCTCTTACTTACGAAATTGAAGTTAGTTTTATATATTTCTTTAATTTTCCACTTGTACATTACAGTTATCAAATATTGTATACGGTCTATAATTCTATAGTAATCATCTTCCTGTCCCCTATTTATTTTCGAGACCTCCACATTCTCAAGAGAATCTGTAAAAGTAACATATTTCAAATTCCTTATTTTCTTCTGTACCTATCTATTTCTTTTATTAATGACTGTAATTTGCACAAAATTAAAAATTATTGTCATTTGAGTTGACCCTTTCATTATTTTAGAATACCTACTTTATTATTTTATTGTTTACTTTCTATTATTACAAGAACTAGTTCTAACTGACAGATGGCTCTACCATCAGGCCAGGACAAGCCATCTGCAGGCCTGGCACCCCACAGAACGTCACCTTTAGTTAAAACATTTCATTATTACCGTTTGACCTCCAGGTGTACTCCATGACATCTGCGTGTGCGCAATCTCCGTTTATGTCATGTATTGTTGTTTGGCACAATGGGACAAATGTCAGATACAATGACTAAACGCGCATTATGCTATCGAAAACCGCATCGAATACCTAACTGGTATTCAAATAACCAATTTGTCATGGCTTTTGCAATCAGTAATCATGTATATATTGGCTAATTTGACAATTTGCAATCCAGCGCGGCAATGCTGCCAGTGTCTTGGGCACGCTTCCGTCTGGCAGTGGTTTGGATCAGTTGAGCTACCTATAGATCGTTTGTAACGATCCTTAGGTGGCTCAACTGGTTCTAATTGTATTTTGTACAGTTATGTAAATATGTAGTAGTTTAGTTTCTGTAAATAAAAATTTTTTGTTAGTTGAAAAAAAAAAAAAAAAAAAAAAAAAAAATTGACATTAAAAAAATAGAATGATCACTACTGCTGTGTTCCTAAGGTGTGGTAGACATTATTATTTGAGATCTTTAGGCATTTAAATGCTTTGAAGATGTCTAACGGTCAGTTTTAATAAACTATCTATCTTTGCTTTTGCTTACTGTGGGTAGATTTTTGTCATTTTTTGTATCGAAGTAATGTTACATATACCAGCAGTAAGCAAAATCAATGATAGTGTTATTGCGAATGGCCGTAAGGGGGCTGTCAGAAGATAAGTTAGAGGGACCATTAATATAAGTAAAAAGGACTCAAATAAGTAACTTTTCAGTAAGTACTCTTCATTTCAAAGTCAAAGTCATTTTCACCTCTTCGTATTCATAACGATACCTTTTATTCATACACTGAATATATACTTAAACCACTCATCATAAAGTGCTCAACACGTTACAACGTACCTACCTGTTAAAATAGCTTATGAGCTATGATGTGAAAAACGATCCACATCATATTCAACTAACGTGATGATATCGCTATGATGCTCATCATTATATTCGCATTTTGCTGCAAAAACTCATCTACTAAGTTATTTGACGATCGTCATTTTAATGGATTTTCTGTATTAGTATCATTATATCGCAAAGATGAGTACGTCGTAAATCTTCCTAGCTGCTGATACATCATAGCATTCATTTTTAAAATGGCTTCTAACATTTAATGGTTTAACAGTGTTATTTTGTTTTTTAATATTAACATTTAATATTTTGCTTTAAGCCTTGAACACTCATCTCGGCTGGATGTGTTCGTAAAATATTATCCGATAGGAATAAGTAATGTAAGTTCGTATGAGCTAGGGACCAACTCTGGTGACGGAGTTTAGGCCGCCTAGAGGCCCGGCAATTTGCCCTCCACCAAGTTGTGACCACTCAGAACATTGCTTAACTTCAACGATCTATCAAGAACGTCTTAGCAAGCTTCGCCAGGAGCGCTTATCCATTGAAATAATTCTATCATTAGCTTGGTCAGTTGAGCTACCTATAAATCTTCAAGTGATCCTTCAAAATAAAATAACAACCAGTTGATACATCTAGTATCAACTGGTTGTTATCTTATTTTGAAAGTATGATATAAAATTATATAAGTACTTACTTAAATATGTTTGTCAAAAATGGATTCAAAAATGAAACAAAAAAGTCACTTACATATTTAATTTATTAATATCAGCACTGGTTTATATTCGAAGTCTTCATTTGTTGTTGGATCATCACGGATTCCACTTCCTTCTGTATACGTCTTATGCAATATTTTTTCAACTGTCTGGCAATATACAATGCTCCTGTGAACAGCAGAATCCCTATTACAGAGAGCACTAGGATATCAGCTAAGGTCAAAGTGTCTATAACTTCAGTATGTGCGTGACCCGACATTTTTTAAATCCACAGTTTTCACAGTTTCTATATTTGTTACTAAACTTTTGAAGGTTCACGAATGTATTGATTTGCTTTGATAGAGCTGACTGCAACGATGTCCATTATGGAATAATGTCGTCAGCAACGGTGTAAATGCTGTTTTAACATAATTTGAGTATTAAAACGTGACCAAATCATCAGAATGTAGTACTTGCGTAATTATGTTTATGTATTATAGGTGCCTGTGTAAACAAACAACATGTCACGTATGGAATGATAACTTCTACATTATTTGGACATACCTAAATATCCCTAAAAATCTTTTAAAATGTGTCTTGTTTGTAGGCAAATATTGCCTTCTGACACTGTATAAATATAATACCTAGGGAATAATCTCGCATGATAAGACCTAGGTAAGTTTGTAATGACAAAAGTGTTTCGTCTAATTTAAACTGTACCTACGTGTTTCATTATTCCATTTTATAAAACTGACTTTAATTTCGTAAGAAGAGAGCAATTTTCTGCCCTCTCGAGGTGCATTTCTGTGCATAACTCCGAAGACCTCCATCAGATCCTCAATTTTTTTACTGGAACTACCTCGGAAGTTTATTCTTTCAAACAAAAAAATCTTTATAATCGGTCTGCTATTGACGGAATTTTAGGTAAAAAAAAAAATATATAATAAAAAACATACACGTTTTTTATACATAAAAAACATTTACAACAAAAAATGAAACATAGAACCTCCATTCTTGAAATCGGTTGAAAAGGTTGAGCATTATTATTGTATATTCTACAACACCAATAGGTATAAGTAATCTGCAGTAAAGCTATGAAACTTTACGTGTCGAGAATATGAAAAGGCTTTGCTTAGCATTTCTACATCGCGCGGTCGGGGTCAATAAGCGCCGGCGCAAGAACTCGACTCCTTGCTCATGCAGCAATGTGAAACATGAGCCTGTATTCAATGTCTGCATATTTTACTTAGGCATTGCATACATTATGTTTTATTACACAATTACCTATAGTTTTTACGACGCTGGATTGAGGACAGACTTGTACGGAAAACATCTATTAAGGAAACCTTAGGCTGTTCGTTGCTATTGGTTTTAGCTGGCGGAGCGAAGAAATAGATAAATATTAACCAATATATTTTATGCAATAATATTGGTTAATATTTATCCATTTCTCCACTCCGCCATCTCACTCTGCGTCAGGACAGGCAGCCTAACTCAAGCACTAAGTAGCAACTTCTAAGTAGCAACTTAGTGCTTGTGTTAGACTGGAACTAGATAATGCTGTTCATGATGTGTGAAATATCCAAGGATATTTATTTATTAAATCAATAAGTAATGGATTAGTCACAAAATATATAAATGCCTACTACATCTTCAAAATAATAGAACGCGTGGTAATCAAATATGATTATATTTAATTCCAATTTAAGTTGTTTGTTTTTGTTTACAGTTTCTTCATTTTACACTTTGGCCTTTTCCTAGAAACGGCAAACCTAATCAATCCGGTAAACAGATGGTAAACACTTTTTAGTTTCCAGGAAAAGCGACAAAGTATTTACGTAAACACGTATCAATGGAAGGCGTTTGCTTCCTAGTCGCCCAGCTGCATTAAGGCGAGTGCACACCGGCGTGCGAATGCCGTGACATTCTCGCTCAGATGTTGATCGGAAATTTTAATAAACGAAATCATGAGTCAGCGTTTATCTGCAATCAAAGTGATTAGAGTCGGAATAAGAAAGATTAGAATGTAAAATTGAGTTGATTCTCTTTTTTGATTATCTTTTTTTTGTTTTATTAATGGAAAATTAATAATAGGTCTTCATTCTTTCTTTCTCCATTTACACTAAGGACCGACTTGGCATGTGATAGGTACTTCTAAAGGCGTCTTGCACAACACAAAATTTTTCGCTAAATACTTTTACACAATTAGCAGTCGATTGCCGCCCTTGAGTATTTTAGTTCAATGTAAATTGATGTTTTTTTTTTTTAATTCGAGAAAAGTTGGTTTGACTAATCCTACCTTAAAATCCCAATAATCAATTACTTAATTTACTTTAAAAAACACACTAACATGGTGCATTGGTGTTTATTATTAAGTAGTTCATAAAAACAATCATTTAAAATGAATTTAGCTAGTGAGTTAACAAACAGAATTGACACCATTATTTCAAGCTTTTACATAAAACAATCGAACTCAGTTTACAAATCGTTCAGCTGCATTTAAGCTATTGCATATTTCTATGGGAACGTCATGACATTTTGGCTGCAGATCGTGAATGTAAGGATCGGGACTAGGCGTGGCTTTTTGATCTGCGAATATATCAACTGTATAAAACTTATAACCATAGGAATCTACTTACTTACTAATTACTAACAACTTGTCGACCACCTGCAAAGGATAATTCATCTAATTAACTTTTATAGTTTCAAGAACTTGGTCCAGTAATCACAGTTAGCTCTCGACTCTTTTTACATTTACGCTAAAGACCAATATGGCATAGCACTTAAAATCATATTTCAAGAACAAGTTACTTTTAACCTTCTTTTCATTTTGCTGGGTAGTTTAGTCAGAAGCAAAAATGGTCTTGTACAATTCTACTTACCCAAGTGTTGTTTTGACACATTTATTATTAAATAATTTTAGAGATGTCACTCAGGCTGTTATTTTGTTTTGAACTTTAACGTGAACGAAATTCCTAAATCCGAAAGGTCATATCCTTTCGGATTTAGGAATAATTCAACTAGTCAGTGTTGCAAAATTTGTGCCCATTGGCCCATATTTTAAGAGCATGGTGTAATATTCAAGAAGTCAGATTAAATAAACTTACAAAAAAATAACCTATAAGTACCTTTATTAGATCAGAAAGGCGATAACCTCTACGAGTATAAACATACAAAAAAAGCTCATTGATCATTTCGTTAAACCCTAACCATTTTAATTTCAAATCAAATCGATAGTACATGATAGAACTGTACGTTTACTGCATACCTAAGTTTAAAAAAAGAAGGAGCTAATTTTTTTTTTAAGACATGAAATTTTGTTTAAATCATTTACGAAGTAGGTTTCACTATGTAGTGAAATCTACTTCGTAATAAAAGCATGAAAGTATGAAAATGAAGATAACTCATTGATCTTATACCAACTCCTAACCCTGCATAGTGCATTTATAAACAACAACTATACCTTACATAAGTAAGTGTAGTTATGAAGTCAGTCCATTGATGGTACAGCTGCGCGACCCGCGATAACCCGCGAGGCGCCAACGTCTGCAACCGATATGCTCCCCATTCATCTACACTAGGGCTACCTCATTATTTACTACCAAAATCTGCACAATATGCTTTGCTTCTTATCAAAATTGTGTAGGAATAAATAACTCATTAAAAAAGGCTTGAAAAAAAAATTAAATGTGATCACGACTGTATCCTAGGGAGCGGTAGACATTACTTTCAGATCTTTTAGGCAATTTTTAGATCCTTTTGAAGATGTCTAAGAGGGTGGTCAGGTATATTATCCAAATACATATTTTCTACATGCCCACATATTGCAGAAGTTAACTTTCCATACGTGACAGGTTGCAAGCCCATCGACGCTATTCGAGAGCTAACTGGTTTCTGGCTTTGTAGGCTTTTATATAAACAATCTGGTGGGTTGGTTAGTAAAACAAGACAGGATGACAAAAAGGCCAAAACTATATTAGTAGCTGATCGTGCATTCGTGCCTAGAGTCGCGTTAATTATCCTACAACTTTGATTCATCTTTATCCACTAGGCTTGATTATGAATAAAGCAGTTGCGATTCAGCTCACGAACAAGGAATATTGCTATAAAAAAGGTAAAGATTTGTTCAACCGATCGACAGCTTTGTTTCTTTGCAATATTTGTTTCCAGGATTAACCTTTCACGACATTCATATCAGATTGAGATGGCAATAACGTGGGCCTAGAAATGATTTGAAAGTAGCTCTTCATAACGATTAACCTTCCTGAAACGGTGGTGTTACAATATGAGAACAAAATAAACTTAATAACTAAAAAGTAAGGTATCTCAACATTACAATCATAAGTCTTAAACTCGCAACTTGAGCTCGTTGTTAGCCACATAATGACAATTTCACAATAAATTTTCCTATTTCGATGTCGCTACCTTACAAGTATCTTGTCGATGCAAACACGTCTATTAATTCGCTGTTTAAACATTTAAACGGGACGGCAAGGGAAAGCTGTCTATCATTGATTTATTTGAAGTGAACATGCTTGTACTTGGATTGTAACATTAATTTCTCTCCATATTTCCTCGCTATTGAAATAAGACTAGTCTGTACACTTCAAACGGATGTAAACATGTACGAGTATATTACTCTGATATGCTATGATGTAGGGAAAGTTTTATGGCATGAAGAAGATATAAAAGTATGAATCAATTAAATCTATTCCAAGTCAAAGTCAGAATTGTTTTTTTTTCAATATGATTATATAGAACTGAACTGTATGGATGTTTGTTGCTTTTTCACACCGCGGTGCTGCCTGAAGAGCAGGGTCATTCGGGCATTTGGCTGAAGTTTGTAATACAATAGTCTATGACCTGAAATAACACTTAGGCTACTTTTAATCAAGGTAAGTCCATGCGAGCGAAGCCGCGGGTGTAAGGTTATCGTTAATAATAGATACATGTGATCACAGGGTCAATAATGAATTTAGTCTTCATTTGCTGTAGTTCTTAAATAGGTCGTCGTAGTTGTCTTATTAAACAGAGGTACCTACACCCGAACACTTAACTCAATATCTTATAACACAATAATTATCTAGAACATCTTCAATATCATCACTTCAGACATCCGAGAAGACATTGATAGCCCTACAGAACAGCTGTTTGTTACGATTAGTCTTAATTGTACACAGCATCACGCATTTCGATGCGACGCTTATGCAAGACTTTAATGGAGATAGCGTTACTAGAACAAGAGCCAGTGGTGCTATTCTTACGTTACAGTGCAACTAATGTTTTGTAACAAAAATTATAATATTGCATTGGCTTGCTAAAGTCTACTAACTTGTACGTGTGTAAACGTAAATGATTACCGGATAAATATACCAATAAAAGATATTAAATAACTTTGCGTATATACCTAACATTAAAAAATGTTTCTTGAGTCTTCATGTTAGTAGTCGTTTGAGCTATATCTTCTATAAGTACTTTATTATTAATAGGTAAAGTTGGTGGACTCGTCTGTCAGTCGCCGCGCTGACTAGACGTTCGCTCCGCTCCGCTCGCTGCTGCTGGTCCTGTGCCCGCCGCTAGCCCCGCCCCGCCTTGAAGCCTTGAAGCGCTCGCCGCTCTCCGCTTCGAAGCTCGACCGCGCTCAGTGCGCGCTGCGCCCTCACCCGAGGACGTCGTCCCTCGGGACAATTCAGTGTTTCTTGACTTTGTCCTTTTCAGGACAGTCTTGTTTCTACGACTTCAGCGTCAGGTGTAAGTCCTTGTCAGGGCTTGAGGTGTTTCTTTGACTTCGACGTAAATCCACGTCCAGTGTGGTCAGTCTGGGGATACCTAACGGTGCCAACGAACCAGATTGGGCGTGGACCCGGAGCGCCTTGTTTTTCGCCCTCAGCGGAACACAAGAATCCGGAAGACCCTTCCTCTCATTGTGGCCAAGACACCTTTAGCCATAATCGGTCCTGTGAGTCTGCTTGACCGGCGGTGAGAAAACCATTTCCCTGTGTACATTGCACTCCGTACACTTCCTTTCATTCCTACCCACCATCCGTCTGTTGCTTTAGGGTCCTCAGCAACAGATATCCCGAACATCCCGCACCCACCCATTCCTCCCGGGTTTCCCCCCGGGAGATAATGGAACCACCCCCCGGCCCCCGCGGCCCCCGCGCGCCTCCCCTGGCCGAGATTCCTTCGCCGACGTCCCCTATGGACTTAGCGGCGCTCGACCGCGACGCTCTCCTAGCCCTGGTGGACGCGATCTTTCGCGCCCATCCAGGGCTACGAGAGAACATCCTCGCCATCAAGGCGAAGGAATCTCCGCCCGTAAGTAAGGCAGTTGCAGCCACCAGGGCCCCTCTGGCCGCCCCTAAAAAAGTCCCGGCCCTCAAGGCCAAGCCCGTCACCTCTGACGTGGCCCTCCCGGCCCCTCCGGCCACTAAACCTAAGGCCCGAGCCACCAAAAAAATGGCCCCGTCTGGCCCCGCGTCCGCATCAACGTCCGCAACTGCGTCTGCGTCCACGCCCGCGTCCGCGTCCGCGCCCGCGCCTTCCGCGCCTTCGTCCGCCCGTAAGGTGGAGGCTCCTAAAGCCTCTACCTCCGCGCCCCCTCCCAAGCCCTCTCAGCCCTCCAGGCTTGCTCTCTGCGGCACCCCCAACGTCTCCCCCCGCGTAGACTCCGTCGAATCCGATTCCGACGATATGGACATCGAAGTCCCGGACGCCGCGACCGAAACCGACGTCTCATCCTCCTCCGACGGTGAATTCACCGTTGTTCAGGGAAAGAGGAAGCGTACCGCTCGCTCCTCGACCAAGGCGCCTCCCGCCAAAGCCCAGGCTGGCCCTCAGCCATCTACTTCGGCCCCTCAGGCCCCCTCGGCGTCTCAGCCCGCCCCCTCCGCGAATGCCACTCCGGCGTCCAAGGAGAAAACCCCCCCTCCCATCTACCTCCGTCACAAGGAGAAATGGGAGTCCATCTCTACCTTCTGTAGAATCCACAATATCGCGGTTAAAAACGCGGTTAACACCAAGGACGGTATCCGCATTACCGTCAGCTCCTCCCGCGATCATCGCTCCCTCACTAAAGAACTTCGCTCTCAGAAGTTCGACTTTCACACTTTCGCTCTTGAGGACGAACGCGTTCTGCGTGTCGTCATCCGCGGCCTCCCCGCAGAGCAGTCCACTGACTCGATTAGGGAAGACCTACGGTCCCAGAACCTCCCCGTTCGGGAGGTTCACCGTATGGTCTCGGCTCGGTCCAGACGCACGTACGACATGGTACTCGTAGTACTTGATCGTACGGCGGAAGGTAAAGCCGTCTTCAAATTGAAGGCGGTGAATGGACTCTCCGGAGTCCATGTAGAGCCTCCCCACCGTAACGGCGCACCCTCGCAATGTCACAGGTGCCAGCTGTACGGCCATTCTGCGCGAAACTGCTTCGGCAGACCGCGCTGCGTCAAGTGCCTGGGTGACCACGGCACCTCCGACTGCAGCCGCACGCCCGGCTGTCCCGAGCCGCCCAGCTGTGTGCTCTGCGGCACCGAGGGGCACACCGCGAATTATCGCGGTTGCCCCAAGGCGCCAAAGACCAACAAGTTGGCTGCCCGGAGACATCCGGACCGTGCGCCTCCTGCACGTCCGTCCCATTCATACTCCCAACCTGCTCCTAAAGTAGGCATGTCCCCGCCGAGGGCTCCCGTCCCAAATGCTTGGGAAAAACCCCTGCCGTCCACCAGCTTAGGTCGTCAACATGCGGCTAAGGCGCCCTCAGTGCCCCCGCAACGGGCTTCCCCCCCGTACATCCCTCCGCCCATGCGTAAAGCACCCGCGCCCTCAGCGCAATCCACCCCGAAACTAGGGTTCTCGGTCAGTCCCACCTACATGGACGGCCGTATTATGTACGAAATCCGCGATGCGGCAGGCCGTCTTGTCTGCATCACGGACAGCGATAAGCTAGATAGCGCCATCCGCACATTTTTCCCCACTTTTAACAAGTCATCATGATTAGTACATCTCAAAGAACTAAACCCCGCTCCGTCACGGTAGCGTTCTTCAACGCTGCCGGTCTAGCCAAACAACGCGTGACTGTTGCAGACTTTCTCTCCCGTTACAACGTCGACGTTATGTTAGTGCAAGAGACCTTTTTGAAACCTGCCACCCGCGATCCTCGGATTGCGACCTACCAACTGGTGCGCAACGATAGACTCAACGCCCCCCTCGGTGGGACGGTGATCTATTACAAAAGGTCCTTGCACTGCATACCGATCGACACTCCCCCCTTGACCACCCTAGAAGCTTCTGTTTGTAGACTCGCTATGTCAGGCCATCCCTCGATCACTATAGCCTCTTGCTATCTTAGCCCCAGCCGCGTTCTATTCGAGAGCGACATTCAAGCTCTCCTAGACCTAGACAGTTCAGTCATCTTAGCCGGTGACTTTAACTCTAAACACACCCAGTGGGGCTGCAATGTCACCAATCCTCACGGCTCGTCTTTAATAAGACTTGTCGACTCGCTCAACTTTGATGTTATTTCCCCCTTAACTCCGACTCACTATCCAACCACTGTGGGCAAACGCCCCGACGTATTAGATATGGCGTTACTACGGAATGTTTCCTTACGGTTACACTCAATAGAAACGGTCCACGAATTAGACTCAGATCACCGCCCAGTGCTCATGCACCTCGGGCCCCCCCCTGACTCCACCCCCTTGACAAAGACGGTAGTGATATGGCACAAGCTCGGGAAAGCCCTCGAGAACATTCACTCACCGGATTTAGAGAGGATCCCCGATGACATTAAGTCCCCCGACGACGTCGCTGTTGCGGTCGACTCCCTGACCAATCATGTCACTGCCGCTATCAGCGGAGCATCTAAGCAGGTCCCAGTGGTGGTCACCGACCGCCGCGAAGTCCTGCCAGATGATGTGAGACGATTGATCACGGAGAAGCACGCAGCAACCCGTCACTATAGCTCTTGGCCGACAGCGCAAAACCTTCGTAGGCTTCGCGCTTTCGAGCGCCTAGTTAGGACCCGCATTCGACAACATAGAGACCGTGAGTGGGACAATACCCTTTCTGAGATCAAGCCAGGCCACCAGGCTTACTGGAACTTGGCTCGAAGGACGAAAGGGGACACCTACTCCGTCTTGCCTCCCCTGACCCGTTCTGACAACAGTCTCGCGTTCGATGACGATGAAAAGGCTGAATGCTTAGCTGAAAGCCTCGAGTCACAATGTTCACCTAGTCTCGCCCCAATAGACCCCGACCACCTCGATACGGTGGACCGCGAAGTCGAAAGGTTGTCCTCTCTCCCCCCCTCCGCACCCCCTCTAACTCCCATTAGAGCTATGGAGGTCCAGATGGTAATCAAGCGCCTACACCCGCGGAAGGCCCCTGGAGCTGACGGTATCAGTAACAGGGTGCTTAAAAATTTCCCAGTAGCCCTTATATATCTCCTGGTCAGCATCTTCAATGCGGCTATGGAGAATTGCTCCTTTCCAGACGCCTGGAAACAAGCCACCGTCATTGGCATTCCTAAACCGGGTAAGGAAAAATCAGATCCTTCTAGTTACCGCCCCATTAGTCTTCTCTGTTGCATAGGCAAAATCTATGAGCGACTCCTTCTGAATCGTCTCTGGCCTATAGTCAACGAACTCAAAATCTTACCCGACGAACAGTTTGGATTCCGTGCCAGACACTCGTGCCCTCAGCAAGTCCTTCGTCTCACGGAACACGTGCTCTCCAAATTCACGGGTCCTTACCCCGCAAACACGTGCGCCGTCTTCCTCGACGTGGCGAAAGCATTCGATAAAGTCTGGCACAACGGCTTGATCTACAAGCTCTCCATTCTTGGAGTGCCAGACAGACTCGTGCACATCCTACGAGACTTTCTCCTCAATCGGAGCTTTCGCTACCGAGTAGAAGGTGCACTGTCCCCCCCTCACCCGATTCGCGCCGGAGTCCCCCAAGGCTCCATACTTTCCCCTCTTCTTTTCACGCTGTACACCAGCGACATCCCGCGTACCGAAAACGTTGAACTCGCGTTGTTTGCGGACGACACAGCCTTATATGCGTCTCATCCCAATAGGAATTATGCGCATATAAGGCTGCAGAGAGCCCTTCGCCGTCTAGGCGAATGGTTCCGCAAATGGCGTATCGAAGTCAATCCCACCAAAAGCGTAGCTGTGTTCTTCAAACACAAGCCTATCATGCCCGATGCGGAGGAGGGGCCCCCTATGGTCCCCTCATGCTCCTCGCTCCCTCCCTCCCGTAAGCGCAAGCGTAGCAAACGTCAGCCTAAACCTCGTCCTTTGTACCTCTTCGATGAGGTAATCCCATGGGCTAAACAAGCCAAATACTTAGGTGTAACGCTTGATTACCGTCTCGACTTCAAAAAGCACATCATAACGGTAGCCCACCGCGCGAAGTTCTTCCTGGGCCGCCTCTATTCGATTCTAGGCAGACAGAGCAAAATGTCATTTAGAAATAAATTGACGCTCTACAGAGTCTGCATCAGACCCGTCATGACATACGCCTCCGTGGTGTTCGGTCATTCTAAATTCATTGGAATCCTTCAGAAGGTTCAAAACAAATTCCTCCGCAATGCTGCCGATGCCCCGTGGTATTCGCGCAACGTAGATCTCCATCGTGACTTCGGTCTTGAGTCTATCGCCGGATTCATAAAAAACGCCGCAAGGCGCTATTATGATTCGGCCCCTCACCACCCGAACCCCCTGGTTTCAAACCTCCCCGACTATCCCATTGTCCAGGACAACCCTGACTCCCTCCGTCGACCTAGACACATTCTTGGTTTTTCAGATGATGACATCACCACCGCTAACGCGGCTATGGCACCATCGCCGCTCAGGCGGCGATGATGCACTGCATGCTTTTCTTTCAGCTCAACGTCCGATGCCGACCCCGCCTTCGGGGCACTCGTCGCCCCTTCAGGGCAGGCCCTTCAGGCCAGGCCCTTCAGGCCTTGCCTCTCATGGCAACAGTCCAATCCAAGGTCAGTACCTTGAGTAGGTTAGCTTAAATTCATTTTTACGGCGTAGATGCCTTCTGCACTCGCCAAAGCCCGGTGAAGTTATAAAGGTCCGGAAGACCACTTAACATAAAAATCCGTCCGAAAAAAAAAAAAAAAAAAAAAGGTAAAGTTGGTTTGTTTGTTTGTATGTTTGGGGTAATCACCGAAACTACTCATCTGATGTCAAAAATTCTTTCAACGATGTGTAGCATGGACTTTCCAAAAGAAAATAGGCTATAATTTATGAAGGTACCACGCGAGCGAAGAAGTTGAGCCTGGGTTTCTAGACCAAATTATTTTTTAAGATCACTGTTCTCTTTACATTCCAACGCATGCGCATGCTACATCTGGTAGTTCTTAAAACAAAAGTTAGCCTAGTTAAAATAGTGGGCTTATTGCACAAATGTTTCTCAATTTTATGATATTTCTACGAATGTCTTGGCTCCTATCTTGCACTGTTTGCACTTGTAATCATTGTGGGACGTCGGTTTAATTGCATAAGATAAATTGGTGTTTATAGTGCATCTTGGAGGGTCGTCATAACACTAAACAAACCAGTTGAAGCTAATTCGTTTCGAATCACATCATCGTTGGTTTCCCAACATACCTACTCTACTTTGCTCTACTCCTTTCATTTCTGCATATAATTTTTTTTTTCTATATTCTGTGCTCTTCTATATTTTTTCATTACCTGTATAAATAGCATGATTCCTTTCAGGGGCTGCCATCAGAAATGAAGTCAACGAACGAGAAGATAAATAGCATGAAGTTTTTCATATTTGTCCTCCATGCTCCACGCCTAGACACCATTGATAAGATTGTGATGAAACTTTGTAGAGTTTTCTGTGTATGCAACTTTCTGAGGGTTCTGATCGAAAAAAATAGCTATAAAAAAACTGAAACGGTAGGTACTATAAGTTCGCCGGGTAGCTAGTAAACTACTAGTTCACAGTTGCGCACTGACTTAAACTGAACGAACTTAACGAAACAATAACTTTGATTGGGCGGTATTGGCGATATTTTGACTGCGTGATTAGATTAGCTAATCAAAGGTCAGCTGATTATTTTAGCATAATCAAATTTCAGAAACCGAATTGAATTGGTTATAGAACTTCGCAACCCAACACCAGTTTGATACGTGGAACCCAACAAAGGCTTTTGTTCGACCGCGGTCGTTTTCGCGAAGTATTTTTCTCTTATTGCATTCCTCTGACCCAACAGTCTCCGAGGACCCAAACAGGTTTAAAATTCACAAGGTACATTTTAATCCTGAGCAAACTGCTTTGGAGAAACAGAAAAGTTACCAAAGAATACAATTAAATGCTAAAAAGGATCATTAATTCAAATAATTAGCTTGTGTTTTAAAAGTTTAATTATCCCATAAAGCCACATAAAGTCATCAGAGACACGATTTAGGTATAAATTATTTTATTCAGTCTGTCTTGGTCAAGTATTTTTTTTTATTATTTATTACTTTTTTTTAAATACATTTGACAGACTAGTATTAACTATAGTATTATTTATTCTGTGGTATGTATGTTTGGATTTTTACTAGAAAACTATCTGGTCGCTACCAGCGTCATCATCATCATTTTCAGCCTGTGTCAACCCACTGCTGGGTGTAGGCCTCCTCCAATGACTGCCACTCGTTTCGGTGTTGAGCCGATCGCATCCAGGTCTTGTTGGCGACGCTCCCAGCGTAACTTGGTAAATTTTTCTGATACTTTTTCATAAAAAAAAACACAAACAAATAGACACAGTAAACTAAAAAATAATCCAAATCTCTTGAGCATATGCAACAATTGATTTGTATCTATTGATTTTATCCAAAAGTTACCATAACTGATGTGATGGCCTAATTCTAGAGTGTCAGAAGCGGGTCAAGTTCCCGACTGAATGGCGCCAAAACAAATCGCCAGCTGCGCAACTATTTGCGGAAGCAACGCTTCTCATAACTAGCAAGCTATGGAAACAGGAACCTTTGATGGTGATCATACTCAGCGTCAGATTGACCATAAAGTCGATAGTGCTTCTGATTATTCGGACCATTTCCTCATTCAAAATCCTTTAAAGATGCCTATGGTAGGTAATTAGCGGCAGACGTGGCGGTTGTACCAAAGCATAGACCTGTCAAAATTCATGGTAAAGGGTAGTCTTTTGGACATTTACCCTCATAGGTAACTTTAAGATTCAAATTGATGTAAGTACCTATTCCAAATATTGCTCTCAGAGCGTAACCTCTGTCGTACGTGGTCAAAGTTATAATATAACTTTTTAACTACCGGGGTATCGACGTCATGGGTCATAGTTGAATTAAATTGTGTGAGTATATAAGTAGTAATAATACTACATTGTATGAGTACTATAAAAAAAAACAGCTGATACAATCTGGAGCAAAGCTAGATTTTAAACATAATATTTCAAACTAACCAGCAACGTGCTTTTCTATTTTATGTAGGTAGTACTCCTTTTTATTCCTGGTTCGTCAGTCATAGTAAATAATAACTTTCAGATTTACGCTATAATCCCTGCATTTTATGATGACGTCCAGTGAGTATACTTAGCTAAGTATAATCAGACGGCCTAACATTCGCAACGTGAAATGGCCGCTGTTTAGGTAGAAAAATACTGGCCCGACGCGGGCGGCCTGCTTATTGGAGACAGAGTTAAACTTTGACACCCTATTTCATACCTTTTCAAGGTTTATTTTTGAAAATCCACAGACCCGTGTCTATCTGTTTTGCTTTAATAGTATTCAAACCGAGTTTCATTCAACCTAATCACACCGCCATTTAAAAATTTCCCATACAAATGTTGACATCCCATTTCAGCCCTTTTTGAGCCTATATGTTACCACAATACTACGTTGAAAGTTGCATCCAAATTAGATTGGCCGTTTCTGAGATTATCGCGAATAAACGCACAGACAAACAGACAACCAGACCAATTTTTTTTCAATATCTTTTAAAAACAGACATCGTTAATTAACAGTTTTATTATAGTATATAGATCTCTGTGAAATTGAGTATAGTTCTTCATAAAATGATTGAATCTATACAGTTCTGTCTCGTACCACTTTCTGAGTTTACTGAGCTCTATCGCCCTGTTAGCACTCTGAACGGTCCATAAATATCTCACGTATTCTGTACTTTACCCAGCCGCTACCGTTACTCGTACCCGATCCGGATACCTCAATACTGCACAAATTAAAACTGCACTCTAGTTTTTGATTTATTCAAGAAATCTGCAAGAGAAATTTGATTCTAATTAAGGCTTTTACGTTTTAAGTGAAATCGACTAACTTCCTTCTTTTGGTTTTTTTGTTAATTACATTATATTATTTTAATAGCGTCGATGGGCTTGCAACCTGTCACGTATGGAAAGTTAACTTCTGCAAGATGTGGGCATGTACCAAATATGTATTTGGACATACCTCTGACTACCCTCTTAGACATCTTCAAAAGAATCTAAAAATTGCCTAAAAGATCTGAGAGAAATGTCTACCGCTCCCTGGGATACAGTCGTGATCATATTTCATTTCATTATTTTAAAATATTTTTTGCAGTGTTTGGCACTCATGTTTCCATATGTTTGAGACTTGGTCACTGGTCCATACGGAAGTTGGTAACTTAAAGTTACCAACTTCTACAACAACTACTTACTAAGTAAGTACTGACTTTATGCTGGAGACTACGTATTTTTTTAAATGACAATGTCTGATCAACAGAATAATAGATTTTAATTTTGGAATTATGTACTTTATTTTTAGATGAATCTACCATCACTTACATACTACCTAGTAGTTTTCAACTCTTCTCTAAGACTTATTTTGTTCAATGAAGAATATAAAAAGTACAAAAGTACAGAATCATGAGGTCAAGTGGATATATGTAGACACAATATGCGGCGCCATCAAACGAATTGTTTACTGGAATCTGTGCACGTGTCTGTACCGAGACAGACACTTAATTGCGCGACAATTAGGAACTAGCTCCAGTTGGTAATAGCTACTATTATAATCGTAAATACTTATATGGAAAAATAAGATTAGCTTAGTGAAAATTGAAAAAAAACACATATTTATACACTTCGTTAAAAAACACTTGGAATCAAAATAGTTAAGTATTCTAAGTGAAAAGAAGTTTTAAAGCAAATTAAACATTGAAATAAAACCGTTTAAAAATACGTCTAAGTACAACGTCTAGCTAGAATACAACATGATATTCTCTAGCCATTCTTCTCTAGACATTGTGCTTTGCATTGACGAAGAAAAGCTAAATAAAACATTAACTTTGAAAAATTGACATTGCTAGATGTAAACAAAATAAATAATAATGTAGGTAATTTATAGGTAGGTATATTCTTTGAAATGAGAGCGTTGCGTAGTATGTGTGGGTTAACTTTGAAAGATAGGGTGAGAAACAGTGTGATAAGGGAACAGTGTGGAGTGAATGAAGATGTAGTGATGAGAATTGAGAAGGGCATGTTAAGATGGTTTGGGCATGTAGAGAGGATGAATGAAAGTCGTTTAACAAAACAGGTGTACAAGGCGGGTGTAAGTGGGACATCTGGAAGGGGAAGACCTAGGCGAACATATTTGGACCAAATTGGTGACATTTTGGAGAAAGGCCAGGTCCGAAGTACCTTAAACCGGAGAGCGTGTATGAAGAATGTTATGAGAGTGAATGAGGCGAAAGAAGTGTGTCAGGATCGTAGCAAGTGGAGATCCGTGGTCTCTGCCTACCCCCATGGGAAAGAGGCGTGATTTTATGTATGTATGTATGTATGTATATTCTTTAATAGCACATTAGAAATATTAGGTCATCGCAGAAAATAAAGTCGTAACACTCAAACATTTCATTCCTGATGCTAATAAAATTGATACTTTGCTAATCGTAACTGGCAATATAATTGAAACCGAGAGCACACCAATAAAACCAGTCTTCTAATTGGCCAGAAGCAATAAAAGCACCTTTTTCAATTCCATTAATTAGTAAACGCAAATCGACTTTTGTCAATTAGTTTTTGTGAGCATTCTTACGTAATGACGGGCTAGTTGGAGCCGGCCTTGCAAGGCCGATAATGGACGGACGTTGTTATCTACATTTGCGACTCGAACAGACATTAGTCGATAGACTACACAATTGAATTTCCTATTTAAGACAAAAGCCGGTTACCGCTTACTGCTAAACGCTTCGGAAGTAAACTACAGGACCAAATCAAAGTACCCACTTCAGGTGATTTAAAAACGTTTACGCTATTGAGCTGTTACGAACATATTTACTTTACCGAGTAACTTAGGACTTACATTGAACGATTTACTGAAAGAGCGAATCAGTACAAAGCTCATAAAAAAGTAATAGTTTTAATACGAGTCTAACAATTAACGTCAAAAAATGTCTGACTCATCTCGGAATATCATATTTATATCCTCATCAAATGCTATTTACATGAATTATTTGAGCTTGCGATTCAGAATCTAAGCTTAATCACGCACTCTGCCTCCTATGTAACTACAACTCTATGTAAACTAGACTACAGCAGCTGGTGGGAGTAAGTTGTCCACTCGACGACCTCCATGCAACGGGTGAGTAACAATTAATAGTTTGTGCAGCACAGGCTGTGCGGCCATATGGCTTGCGCGTCTCATATCGCTCCCGTTATAGACAAATCAACGCTGCGGCTAAAAATAGAAAAAAATCATAAGATTTTAGAAATCTGTTATCTGTAAATTTACCGACTTCGTAACTAGATTCAAGAGAGCGATTGAAATTGATGATAGGTACAATATTTTTAAAATTTCAATGATGATGTTTCTTAATTTGTAAACCCTTGAAACTATGTTAGAAAATGTCTGTCTAGTTAGCCCATAGCAACATTTCGCACATATTTTATAGTATCAACCAAACAACACTTAAATATGAGCGACCTTGTCAAGTAACTGTTTTGCCGCGAATTTGGAATAACCCAACATAATTATGCAAATATTTGATCGTTCTAATATGAATCTCGCACAGCTGTGCTTTTCAAACAATAATACAAGGCGATTTTTGATGGAAAGAAGTAGGTATTTCAGATTGTGAATTATTCTTTGACTAAGTCAATTGCTTTTTAAAACTAACTGATTTATTCAGGAGGACCTCTGGGAGCATATTGAAACGATGGAAGAGCTACAGAGTTTCTACAGCTGAACTTACGACCTCCGTAAGGAATCAGGGTAACTTTCCGGCATTTTTGTCATTAAAAGTAATCTTTGATGATATCTAAGGACTCGACATTAACTCTACATCCAAATAATACACCTTCGATAATACCTACATGCTAACTTTTTGCAAAGATATACGAGTAGCTATAGGTATATCCGTCAAGTCCAAGTTGCAAGCTCTCGCTCGTATTAGAATACCAATAGAATTCCACCATTTGTCTTTTCTTCTTCGCTAAGTTTATGTTCATATGCTATATTCATTATTTGAAACAATGAATCCAGCGGGATCCGAACCTATGTCACCTGAAGAACCTATCATAGCTTTTGGAACCTGGAATATTCTTTAAAAACAATTTCCAATTAAGCTTCACGTGATGATCACACCTATATTCATAGACGTTTCCTCTAAACGTGATGTCTAACACCCATATTTTTCAAAACTCACGATGCGGATTTTACAACCATTTTGAGGCAGAGAAGTAAAAAATCTCAAATGTTTAGTTTTTTCTGCACGCGGATACGAAAACAAATTCTCAGGTGTGATGACCTCGGGCCGGCGTCACGGCCAGGGCTGCCACTAATCATCAGACAAAACCCGCTGGCTGTGTTTTTGGAACCAGTACCCCTACCATGACATGTCCCAATCAATCTATACGTATACCTACCACACGAGCAACCGTATTATTTGACAGATGATCTATGAAATCATCTATCCGCTAGCTAGAGGCACTGTGACAAGACAGTGCCTCTAGCTAGCGAATAGATGAAGTATTTAAGTTTAGCGCATGTTTATTTCAAGCTACTTATACTTTTATGTCTTAAAATAACTGGAATTTTTGGTGCAAAAGTTCAACTGGTTGAACTTAGTGAAACAGGTCTTTTTATTTGTTTCGAAAAAGTTGAGGGCTAGCCCAACTGATCCAAGCCACTGCCAGACGGAAACGTGCCCAAGACACTGGCAGAATTACTACGCTGAATCGCAATGTTGATGCGTATCTGTGTTTAATAAATTGTCTTAAGTCCAAGCAGCAGCCCTATCAAGGATCTCTATAAATTAACGTCGCCAGATATTAGAGTTGGAATTAAACTCTATGAATAATTCAAATTCTAACCATCCTAATGGGGTCACATTTTTCCTACAACTGTGTCCTTGCACCTGGCAGATGGCGCTATCTCAGGCAACTTGATGACGTCATCCCGGAACTACTTTTTTTTTTTTTTTTTTTCGGACGGATTTTTATGTTAAGTGGTCTTCCGGACCTTTATAACTTCACCGGGCTTTGGCGAGTGCAGAAGGCATCTACGCCGTAAAAATGAATTTAAGCTAACCTACTCAAGGTACTGACCTTGGATTGGACTGTTGCCATGAGAGGCAAGGCCTGAAGGGCCTGGCCTGAAGGGCCTGCCCTGAAGGGGCGACGAGTGCCCCGAAGGCGGGGTCGGCATCGGACGTTGAGCTGAAAGAAAAGCATGCAGTGCATCATCGCCGCCTGAGCGGCGATGGTGCCATAGCCGCGTTAGCGGTGGTGATGTCATCATCTGAAAAACCAAGAATGTGTCTAGGTCGACGGAGGGAGTCAGGGTTGTCCTGGACAATGGGATAGTCGGGGAGGTTTGAAACCAGGGGGTTCGGGTGGTGAGGGGCCGAATCATAATAGCGCCTTGCGGCGTTTTTTATGAATCCGGCGATAGACTCAAGACCGAAGTCACGATGGAGATCTACGTTGCGCGAATACCACGGGGCATCGGCAGCATTGCGGAGGAATTTGTTTTGAACCTTCTGAAGGATTCCAATGAATTTAGAATGACCGAACACCACGGAGGCGTATGTCATGACGGGTCTGATGCAGACTCTGTAGAGCGTCAATTTATTTCTAAATGACATTTTGCTCTGTCTGCCTAGAATCGAATAGAGGCGGCCCAGGAAGAACTTCGCGCGGTGGGCTACCGTTATGATGTGCTTTTTGAAGTCGAGACGGTAATCAAGCGTTACACCTAAGTATTTGGCTTGTTTAGCCCATGGGATTACCTCATCGAAGAGGTACAAAGGACGAGGTTTAGGCTGACGTTTGCTACGCTTGCGCTTACGGGAGGGAGGGAGCGAGGAGCATGAGGGGACCATAGGGGGCCCCTCCTCCGCATCGGGCATGATAGGCTTGTGTTTGAAGAACACAGCTACGCTTTTGGTGGGATTGACTTCGATACGCCATTTGCGGAACCATTCGCCTAGACGGCGAAGGGCTCTCTGCAGCCTTATATGCGCATAATTAATATTGGGATGAGACGCATATAAGGCTGTGTCGTCCGCAAACAACGCGAGTTCAACGTTTTCGGTACGCGGGATGTCGCTGGTGTACAGCGTGAAAAGAAGAGGGGAAAGTATGGAGCCTTGGGGGACTCCGGCGCGAATCGGGTGAGGGGGGGACAGTGCACCTTCTACTCGGTAGCGAAAGCTCCGATTGAGGAGAAAGTCTCGTAGGATGTGCACGAGTCTGTCTGGCACTCCAAGAATGGAGAGCTTGTAGATCAAGCCGTTGTGCCAGACTTTATCGAATGCTTTCGCCACGTCGAGGAAGACGGCGCACGTGTTTGCGGGGTAAGGACCCGTGAATTTGGAGAGCACGTGTTCCGTGAGACGAAGGACTTGCTGAGGGCACGAGTGTCTGGCACGGAATCCAAACTGTTCGTCGGGTAAGATTTTGAGTTCGTTGACTATAGGCCAGAGACGATTCAGAAGGAGTCGCTCATAGATTTTGCCTATGCAACAGAGAAGACTAATGGGGCGGTAACTAGAAGGATCTGATTTTTCCTTACCCGGTTTAGGAATGCCAATGACGGTGGCTTGTTTCCAGGCGTCTGGAAAGGAGCAATTCTCCATAGCCGCATTGAAGATGCTGACCAGGAGATATATAAGGGCTACTGGGAAATTTTTAAGCACCCTGTTACTGATACCGTCAGCTCCAGGGGCCTTCCGCGGGTGTAGGCGCTTGATTACCATCTGGACCTCCATAGCTCTAATGGGAGTTAGAGGGGGTGCGGAGGGGGGGAGAGAGGACAACCTTTCGACTTCGCGGTCCACCGTATCGAGGTGGTCAGGGTCTATTGGGGCGAGACTAGGTGAACATTGTGACTCGAGGCTTTCAGCTAAGCATTCAGCCTTTTCATCGTCATCGAACGCGAGACTGTTGTCAGAACGGGTCAGGGGAGGCAAGACGGAGTAGGTGTCCCCTTTCGTCCTTCGAGCCAAGTTCCAGTAAGCCTGGTGGCCTGGCTTGATCTCAGAAAGGGTATTGTCCCACTCACGGTCTCTATGTTGTCGAATGCGGGTCCTAACTAGGCGCTCGAAAGCGCGAAGCCTACGAAGGTTTTGCGCTGTCGGCCAAGAGCTATAGTGACGGGTTGCTGCGTGCTTCTCCGTGATCAATCGTCTCACATCATCTGGCAGGACTTCGCGGCGGTCGGTGACCACCACTGGGACCTGCTTAGATGCTCCGCTGATAGCGGCAGTGACATGATTGGTCAGGGAGTCGACCGCAACAGCGACGTCGTCGGGGGACTTAATGTCATCGGGGATCCTCTCTAAGTCCGGTGAGTGAATGTTCTCGAGGGCTTTCCCGAGCTTGTGCCATATCACTACCGTCTTTGTCAAGGGGGTGGAGTCAGGGGGGGGCCCGAGGTGCATGAGCACTGGGCGGTGATCTGAGTCTAATTCGTGGACCGTTTCTATTGAGTGTAACCGTAAGGAAACATTCCGTAGTAACGCCATATCTAATACGTCGGGGCGTTTGCCCACAGTGGTTGGATAGTGAGTCGGAGTTAAGGGGGAAATAACATCAAAGTTGAGTGAGTCGACAAGTCTTATTAAAGACGAGCCGTGAGGATTGGTGACATTGCAGCCCCACTGGGTGTGTTTAGAGTTAAAGTCACCGGCTAAGATGACTGAACTGTCTAGGTCTAGGAGAGCTTGAATGTCGCTCTCGAATAGAACGCGGCTGGGGCTAAGATAGCAAGAGGCTATAGTGATCGAGGGATGGCCTGACATAGCGAGTCTACAAACAGAAGCTTCTAGGGTGGTCAAGGGGGGAGTGTCGATCGGTATGCAGTGCAAGGACCTTTTGTAATAGATCACCGTCCCACCGAGGGGGGCGTTGAGTCTATCGTTGCGCACCAGTTGGTAGGTCGCAATCCGAGGATCGCGGGTGGCAGGTTTCAAAAAGGTCTCTTGCACTAACATAACGTCGACGTTGTAACGGGAGAGAAAGTCTGCAACAGTCACGCGTTGTTTGGCTAGACCGGCAGCGTTGAAGAACGCTACCGTGACGGAGCGGGGTTTAGTTCTTTGAGATGTACTAATCATGATGACTTGTTAAAAGTGGGGAAAAATGTGCGGATGGCGCTATCTAGCTTATCGCTGTCCGTGATGCAGACAAGTCGGCCTGCCGCATCGCGGATTTCGTACATAATACGGCCGTCCATGTAGGTGGGACTGACCGAGAACCCTAGTTTCGGGGTGGATTGCGCTGAGGGCGCGGGTGCTTTACGCATGGGCGGAGGGATGTACGGGGGGGAAGCCCGTTGCGGGGGCACTGAGGGCGCCTTAGCCGCATGTTGACGACCTAAGCTGGTGGACGGCAGGGGTTTTTCCCAAGCATTTGGGACGGGAGCCCTCGGCGGGGACATGCCTACTTTAGGAGCAGGTTGGGAGTATGATTGGGACGGACGTGCAGGAGGCGCACGGTCCGGATGTCTCCGGGCAGCCAACTTGTTGGTCTTTGGCGCCTTGGGGCAACCGCGATAATTCGCGGTGTGCCCCTCGGTGCCGCAGAGCACACAGCTGGGCGGCTCGGGACAGCCGGGCGTACGGCTGCAGTCGGAGGTGCCGTGGTCACCCAGGCACTTGACGCAGCGCGGTCTGCCGAAGCAGTTTCGCGCAGAATGGCCGTACAGCTGGCACCTGTGGCATTGCGAGGGTGCGCCGTTACGGTGGGGAGGCTCTACATGGACTCCGGAGAGTCCATTCACCGCCTTCAATTTGAAGACGGCTTTACCTTCAGCCGTACGATCAAGTACTACGAGTACCATGTCGTACGTGCGTCTGGACCGAGCCGAGACCATACGGTGAACCTCCCGAACGGGGAGGTTCTGGGACCGTAGGTCTTCCCTAATCGAGTCAGTGGACTGCTCTGCGGGGAGGCCGCGGATGACGACACGCAGAACGCGTTCGTCCTCAAGAGCGAAAGTGTGAAAGTCGAACTTCTGAGAGCGAAGTTCTTTAGTGAGGGAGCGATGATCGCGGGAGGAGCTGACGGTAATGCGGATACCGTCCTTGGTGTTAACCGCGTTTTTAACCGCGATATTGTGGATTCTACAGAAGGTAGAGATGGACTCCCATTTCTCCTTGTGACGGAGGTAGATGGGAGGGGGGGTTTTCTCCTTGGACGCCGGAGTGGCATTCGCGGAGGGGGCGGGCTGAGACGCCGAGGGGGCCTGAGGGGCCGAAGTGGATGGCTGAGGGCCAGCCTGGGCTTTGGCGGGAGGCGCCTTGGTCGAGGAGCGAGCGGTACGCTTCCTCTTACCCTGAACAACGGTGAATTCACCGTCGGAGGAGGATGAGACGTCGGTTTCGGTCGCGGCGTCCGGGACTTCGATGTCCATATCGTCGGAATCGGACTCGACGGAGTCTACGCGGGGGGAGACGTTGGGGGTGCCGCAGAGAGCAAGCCTGGAGGGCTGAGAGGGCTTGGGAGGGGGCGCGGAGGTAGAGGCTTTAGGAGCCTCCACCTTACGGGCGGACGAAGGCGCGGAAGGCGCGGGCGCGGACGCGGACGCGGGCGTGGACGCAGACGCAGTTGCGGACGTAGAAGCGGACGCGGGGCCAGACGGGGCCGTTTTTTTGGTGGCTCGGGCCTTAGGTTTAGTGGCCGGAGGGGCCGGGAGGGCCACGTCAGAGGTGACGGGCTTGGCCTTGAGGGCCGGGACTTTTTTAGGGGCGGCCAGAGGGGCCCTGGTGGCTGCAACTGCCTTACTTACGGGCGGAGATTCCTTCGCCTTGATGGCGAGGATGTTCTCTCGTAGCCCTGGATGGGCGCGAAAGATCGCGTCCACCAGGGCTAGGAGAGCGTCGCGGTCGAGCGCCGCTAAGTCCATAGGGGACGTCGGCGAAGGAATCTCGGCCAGGGGAGGCGCGCGGGGGCCGCGGGGGCCGGGGGGTGGTTCCATTATCTCCCGGGGGGAAACCCGGGAGGAATGGGTGGGTGCGGGATGTTCGGGATATCTGTTGCTGAGGACCCTAAAGCAACAGACGGATGGTGGGTAGGAATGAAAGGACGTGTACGGAGTGCAATGTACACAGGGAAATGATTTTCTCACCGCCGGTCAAGCAGACTCACAGGACCGATTATGGCTAAAGGTGTCTTGGCCACAATGAGAGGAAGGGTCTTCCGGATTCTTGTGTTCCGCTGAGGGCGAAAAACAAGGCGCTCCGGGGCCACGCCCAATCTGGTTCGTTGGCACCGTTAGGTATCCCCAGACTGACCACACTGGACGTGGATTTACGTCGAAGTCAAAGAAACACCTCAAGCCCTGACAAGGACTTACACCTGACGCTGAAGTCGTAGAAACAAGACTGTCCTGAAAAGGACAAAGTCAAGAAACACTGAATTGTCCCGAGGGACGACGTCCTCGGGTGAGGGCGCAGCGCGCACTGAGCGCGGTCGAGCTTCGAAGCGGAGAGCGGCGAGCGCTTCAAGGCTTCAAGGCGGGGCGGGGCTAGCGGCGGGCACAGGACCAGCAGCAGCGAGCGGAGCGGAGCGAACGTCTAGTCAGCGCGGCGACTGACAGACGAGTCGATCCCGGAACTACCTAGGCGTACCGTGTTTATATACCTACCTAGTTTGTACGTATGTACGAGAAAAATTGCAATAGTTGTATAAATTACCTATGTAGGTATATCGGCTTAGCTTAGTATCAAATCAACTTGTTCAATATCCGCGGATATTTTTTATTAAGTAATGTAAACACATTTATTTGAAACAAAACTTTTTCATATTTACATAACTTTACAAAAATATAATCAGAAACAGTTGAGCCATCTAAGGATCGTTTTGATCTACAGATAGCCCAACTGGTCCAAGCAAGTGTGGCAATGTATGCAAAATAAACCCAATAAATAAAAAAGCGAAGCATGACCCGAGTTCTGGCACCTTTTTAGCTCAACGGATTATTGTGATTATAGTGAACTAATCATACAAGGTTTTTGTATACTTAGTACACTATCCACATTCGTAAATTCTCAGGTGCCAATTAGAAAGATCATATTTTATAAATTTTTGAATGTAGATACAAGGAAATCCCCAAAATGCAAAGGCGAGATATCGTGATGTCATCGCACCAATCACAGGTGGTTTTTAGGTGAATATAATCTTAAAGCTGACATAATATTATCGTCTAAATGAATACATTAGAATTAATATTAGAAAGCATAAATTATTTCAAAATACAAAAATAAATAAAATTTTAGATATTATATAAAAATCCAAAATGTTGTAATAAGAACTACTATAATAAATGTTTATCGTAACTAGGCTTAATTGGAAACTGACTAAATAAGTCTAGGTACTTGAATAATAAGAAGAGTCATTTAGACTTACGTTTTCAGTAATAGAGAATAAAGATGTATTTATGTTATCTTGCTAAATAATATTTCTCGTATATATCAATCATCACTATCCAACTATTGAAAGGCAAAGTTCTCACACGTCCAACACCCAATAAGCTCTTGTTTTCGAGAACTTAAGTGGTTCCTTCACGATTTGGAAGTGTCAACAATTTGTTTGACATGTGTCGGGATTAGCTCGTAAACTGGAGATTTTATGGCAAAATATATTGAATTTTAAACGGCAAACAGTTGGTGCAAACAAATCCTTACAGATTAGAAGTGTCATAAATATTATGTGTTTCAACACAAAACGGTTTTCATAATAGGCGTTAAAATTATGCTAATTTAAAGAGACCAAATAAGAAATTGTGCATGAAATTGACGGCTCTATTTCCATAAATTTATTTACTACAAACTTTCACCCGCGTCTTCGTTCGCTTGGTACTAACCTTGATAAAAAGTAGCCAATGTATAATAGGTACATTCCAAGTTTCAGCCAAATCCGTTCAGTAATTTTTTCTTGTACCTAAGAGTAACAAACATCCATACAACGATATAAACTTTCGCGTTTATAATATTAGTAGAACAATCCTTTGAGCAAAATATTTTATTGAAAACTCGGTGTGTAATTAATAAGGCAAGGAAAATCCAATTTGGAAACTTTTATTTCAAATGTTTTTAAGTATACTAAATTCAAAGAAGCCGTTGCATAACCGTTTTTTATTCGACTTTATTACTTTCGAGTTAATTGAAGCCAATCAAAATAAACCAACAAGTTGCGAAACTAATTTCAAACAAGGAGTTAAACAGAAACAGTTTTTTTAAACACTGAGAGTCATAAAAATAAAACAATGAACCATTCATAGATATTGATTGTTATGTTACTAGATGTTTACGTGCCCATAAAGCCTGCCCACAAAAGTATTTTTTAGTAATAACTTCAACAATCCTTTTCGTGTCCTAGAGTTCAGAGGAAACCTTGTAATTAGAACTCGGTTGTAAAATAACCATCAAATTCGAGAACTAAATTACTAAACTGTTTATACTCACACTCATATCACAATGACAATAAGGTCGATGATTGTTTAAATTTGAGTTTTTCAGCGTAAAATTATATCGTAGTAAGAATTCGGCTTCATAAATTATATTCAATATGACAGGGTGTGCTGTTGCAAGTTTTTATGGTCGGAAACATCGCAGTGATTAACTTAGTCATACTTAAGGTTCAGGTAATTACTGCTACAGTTATGATCATAAGAAACCCTTTATATTCAAAACCTTTAAAAATTTTATGTATTTGTAAGCCGTAACGAGGCAGTAACTCCCCACAAAATTAAAAATATAAGAGCCTTCATAAATCATCCACTTACAGATACACGGTAATATTACATACCGAAAACTAGGATGTAGCTGTGTTTATATAACCTACTAAAGTTTAAACTAACAACAAATTAACGAATTTTAAATGTCTCGTAAAAGTAGTACTGGAGTAGTAGTAGCAAGGACGATATAAATTTCTTGGTAGTAGTACCTACTAGACATGTGTATTAACACGGCGGGAAATCACTTACGTAAAAATATCGTCGATTTAGAGACAGACAATGTTTCGATTCTTACGGAGCATCTTCATCTGGGTATGAGTACCTATGGTCACATAGTCATAGTCGTAAGTTGAATATAGGAACCGGGCGAGAGATATTTTGAGTAAGTTGATTAATTTCCCGTTGTGTTCGTATTATGTCTAGTTATATAATTATCTAAAATCTGTACCTAGGTAACATTTTTGTGTTAAAAACAAATATTTTATAATTACCTACCATGTACCCAGATAATATTTTGTTAAATTAGCGTTATGACCCGCATAAATACCAAATAGAGTTGTTAAGTTAATTACCCGTATTATAACAACATCGAAAACTCGCAAACAACGTTTAGACAACAAAACATTTATGAGCTTTAATTGAAAAATTGTATGTATTACGCTATTACAGGGTGTCCCAAAACTTGACGTCTTGACGAAATGTTTTTTTTTCTGATAACACACATGATTAATCACTGCATTTCGGCTTTACGTTGACTCCTGGGACGCCCTGTATAACTAGTAGATATCAATTGTGTTCTTGGTACTTACCTATGTATTGATTTCAAATTTAAATTAGACAATATTGTCGCGATAAATGCAAAACATTTTCTACAAATATCAAAAACTTTACGAATATTCATCACAATTATAAGATAAAAAAGTAGGTTTTGCTTGTTTTATTCAATTTAAATCATGGGATAAAACAATATCCTTTGAATTTCATACAACTTATCCGCAATAACTTGTGCATGTCGTCATATTTCTCCGGGCCTCCAATAAACAGGGTACGCGCCCAATATCGGACATTTTACAGTGTACAGTCATCTCCAATAATAACAGATAATAATAGTAAACACTGTCCACTTTTAAACTAGTGTCATAGTAAAACCAATGAGTAAAATAACAATACAATGAGAATCTTAATAGTAGCTTATAGTGTCGAAATCAATAGAAATAAGAAGTTACTTAAAAATGAATAAATGAATTAACATAATACTGACTTGCTTTTCGTTGTCTGCGTAAACTTTTTTATTTTTAATTACACTTGTATTACTTGCATTGTGTGGAAACTCGTAACAAGCTTACTTACCTACTTACCAATTATTAAGTTTTTCATAACCATTAATGATTTTTCTACCAATTCTTAGTTAAATAAATTTACCAACAATAATTAAAAATAAAATATATAAAAATGAAAAATAACAAATTAAAAATTTGTATATTATAGATACGTATGTCTTCTTGCAGACGACTGTTCTTACCTTCAATATTCAGTAGTCATACAAATACACGAAGGCTCCTTTCGATAAACAATGCAACTCAACCCACAGAGTTGCCACTGCAAAAATGTTTTCAAAATTATAATTCCATTTAATATTCGGTGGTAGAGTGATAAGTGTCTCGAAGGCCGCAGCGTATGATGATGAGAATTAGATGAGAATATTATTCAGCTCTAGGAATGTCAAAAAAGTGAAGTGAACGGTTTTCACAAAAAAATCACCTATTAAATAAATTATTGGATACTGTGCTACTGGATTCAAAATCAGTAAGTACAACAATTTGTAACACACGACGAACTTATGCTCCGAGTACAGCCTGACCTGCTGGGTTAATATAATACAGGGAATGTTTTAATAATATAATACAGCTTAACATTTTAGAAGTGTTATTTACTGTATTACTTTATGTTTAAGCCCCAGGTTACAGAGGCATTACGGTAGTTGCATTGGCTGTATTGTAGTGAGGTAGATTGACATTTCAATAACAATAAATTGTATCGGACACAGCTGGCGAGCACGTGCGATGGTCACGCCGAGACCTCACGATTCACCAGCACGACTTCTTTGCGTCATCTTGGCTGGTAAAAATAACAGCACAATACAAATTGTAATACTTAGATATCTGTAGTAGATCAAAAAAGCTCATTCCAGGTTCTTTCCACTTTTCTATTTGAATTTGATTATACAAAGGTGAGGATTCAAGTCACAGGTTGTGTTACAAAATTATTCCATCGTCCAGATGTTCAATCAAAGCAGGGTCACTGTTTTCGATAATCATACATTTTAATTTCAGGTACATGTTTATACTGAGCAAAACAGAAAGGGAGCATATATTTGAAAATATTAACGGTATCTCTGACGTCACCAAGGAGTGTTACCAACAAGATCATGATACCTTTTGTATTTAAAATGAGCCTTTATGGTAAAGCAAATGTTTATATTGTCACATTTATAACACTCTTGAGGTGAGTATGTAGCTTGAAAGGGATTTTCGAAATGCAATATTGAAAGTTTTTGATCACACTGCAATCAACTCGTGTTTGAAACAAATCTCCACATACCATCTTTTGGACTATTCACCTATACCTGTAGTACGTATAGATAACTGGGCTGTAACTGGATACCTAAATCCAGTATGTATCTATTTTACGCAGGTCAGTTTGGTCTACAAAGAGCCCTATACGTTTGAGCACCCATCAGCTTATACCGCATATGATGATTAGCTCATGAAACTTACTTCATAGAGAAGAGCACACTGGTGGATACGACAAAGTTTTTATAAAACTTCTCCAGATATTATTCTGACTTCTGTAGTATAAATAAGGCCACTCTTATTGATCCTCACTCAACCAATTCGTTTTGAAGGATCTTGACTGTCAAGTATTTTGTGGTGTAGGGAGTCGCGTTGAAACAGGCATTACAATCACCTAGCATAGATGAAACTGAAGTGGTCCTACCAAAATAAATTATTTTTCTTTCTTTATTTTCTTCTGGTTCGCTCGGTCCAAGAGAGTGACCAAACACCAACCAGCAACAAGCGATAGTACGTGAAATTACCCACATTTGCGTCATAGCATTCGGCTGTTTAGTGTTTACTAGTCTTGTTACGCCACATTGTCTAGTCTTTCATCGCGCAGGATCAAACGTTACAAAACAGACCATGTTCTCGTCATTTCGTGTGCAAAAGCATCCATATGTTTACCGTTGGCTGGCACAGGGCTGCGCCTGCGACTCCTCAGCTGTGGACAGCTCGGTACAGTAAGCAGGCTGTCCTATAAATACGACATGACGGCATGACATGAGACGCAGTGTGAGATGACTTATTTAATTTTCTGGTCGTAAACTGTATAAAACAGCCATGATGAATGCTGTTGCAACAAGTCACTCTATTGGTCATTCATGATAGGTGGTATTAGATTTATTTAAGAGAAGAGATGCTTACGAGTAATAAGATCTTATGTTAGCTGTATTGACTTATTCTTCCAAAACTTGAAACTTATCTGATTTTTTCCACGAGTCTGAACCAGAATTAGAATATTCTAATGTCTTCCACTTGTTTGTGACTGCTTCCTGTATTCAAATATCGACATCTAATTTGGTAACACGTCTACTTTAACGACTTTTCACGCGTTGATGCCTTTCTTTTTAGTGGCTGAATTTCATTTCTTTGAAAAATAACCTGGCACAAACAAAGATGTTTTGAATTGTCACGGGTATTTCATGCCCATTTAATACCAATGTGATGTTACAGCTTACAAATTGGTTCAGACGAGATCTCACTAAGATAGTAGTGAAGCACTAAGATAGTACACTCAGCTATTTCTCTAACTAACATCTGCCACGTCGGCATCCACAAAGAGATGGCTATCGTCCACCGTTCACCACCATTGTCCCATTGTGTGCTATATTCGCGATGCGTGCGCAATCTACACTTGGACACAGATTAAATAACACCTCGGACGACGTGACGAAGATGGTGAGATTGTGATGACGTCATCAGCGTCAGTGGAACAACAGTATGATATAATGAGCAAAGACAGTGGTACAGCTGCGCTATGTTTTCTAGCAATGACTAAAATTACCTCATTTTTATGATGTTGAATGTTTGTGCTTATTTGATACGTAGGACAACAAATTGTGACAAATACATTTTAACCCAACTTAATTTAGAAAATCATAATCAATAGTCACATTTATGCAATCACAATCTATACTTACTCGTAGTACATGCTTTTATCGCCATAATTGTATTATTGGCCTGAAATAGTCTACTCTAGACGTTACGGCTACGTTGCAACAACCGTGATCGCGGGCGTATTCTGAACTCTGATCTGATCAATAGGTAAGTGAGGTATTTAAAATATTTACATTACTTATTGTGCAAATTATTTCTAAATAAATATCTTTAACAGTTTAACGAAAATAAAACACCAGGCCCCATAGCTCTACCCTACGCATTGCTCAAAATACTAATGCCACCGTGAAGTTGTATAATAAGCTTTCATGATCAAATCAAAGCTGGTTGTGTTGCGAATCGCAGATGGCTCGTCTGCCGAGCACGTGGACGTCAGTCTGAATGCCGCCCTTGTCTCACATGAGGCGCACATGCTATGCTGAGGGTATGGACGTATCCTGACGATAAGCACTAATAATCGTCCTCATTCCACTTTGAATGTAGATAGCTGATTTTGCTGATAATGTTTCAAATGTTCCCAGTTTCCAGGATTTCAGAGCACAACTTTAGTTTGAAACTAGATCTGAGCATGTAGCCACGTGACTAACGCTTCGCAATGCGATTTTTGATGCAGATTGTAAATGTAACTTAGCGAGAAAAAACTTCGGGCGCGTCTTATGAAATCCATTAGCATAGGTCACGATTCATTGTGCTTCATTATTATGATTCATTTTTCAATAAATGATTACCTACCTATATTTTAGCATATGAAAGGGTTACAAGAAAACAGGCACACAGGCATTAGAATCACCTAGCATGTAAGACGAAACTGAAGTGATCCTTGAGGTCGTACCAAAATAAACGATTTTTCTTTCTTTCTTTTTTCTAATTAATACTAGGTATAAGTATTACATAGTTTTGTACTAGTTGTACACAACTATGTAAGCGAAAATAAATATATGTAACTATACACTTCAACTATCGTAATTGTTTCAAATCGGTTAGGGTAGGTCTTCAGAATAGATAATCTGCTATGCCTTTAAAAGAGCCTGTCCCCATTGTGCCTTCCGTTGGATCCACTCACAAAATACTAACTAATACTTACTAACACACTAATAAGGAATTAGAATGGCAGACAGAAAGCCTCATATGCAAACCAGGCACGCAAACAAGCGTCCGCCGGATGTCTTTTGAATAAATTATTCTTTTCGCAATAATATACTCGTATAAGCTATCAACAGAATTCGCTGAATTAATATTCAAATCATACGTTTTAATATATCTTGGATGTATGGACGGAAATCCATTGAAGGATATGAGCTTTCCCAGAAACGTTTAAAAACGTTGTAGGTAAGTATTTCAACAAGATCTAGATTAACAAAACTTATGCCTATCAGTTTGATTAATGCCTAAAAGTACATTTTATAAGAAGTACATTTTATGTTCTGTATCTTCGATTTCGATACAATTTTTCAGAACATCTACGTTCTCTAAGAGTTCCTACTTGCTCAAGTTAAAAGCTTTAAGAATTTGATAAATAGTATAAGATTTCATATATAAAACATTTATTTAGATGAGCTAAATCAACTCTAATTTATATTGTACCCTACATAATATAACCGTTAAATCCAGAAAATAACATGAGAAAATTATTTCATAAACGAATACTTATTGCTTTTCTTCGTTATTTTTCTCATTAGGTATCGTTTTCAGAATGTTCATGGAATGTGTCGCCGTGTCGTGCTGTCACTCGACAGACAAAACCGACGCATTTAGGTGAACTAAAAAATATGATTGGATTATTTATAGCTAGGTTACAGGGTGGCCGAAAATAATTACTAGCACGGTTACCAGAATGAGAGTTTTCATAAAAATGGGAACTTTACTACTTTAATGTAAAATAAAATGTGAGCCGAATACGGATTATAATGTGAGACGAAAGCATTTTTTTTTATGTCGTCCGAACTTCCATAGGACGAATAAGGAATAAATCATTTTATATGATTTGAAAACTGCTTTGCATTTTAACTGTAATTGGACACGAAAATAAATAAAGAGATTTAACTAAGTTTACACAAACTGAAACCATAATTCTTACCTAATTTTCATATTGCTATAAAAGTTTTGAATATATCATTTTGCCTTAGCTTCAAACATGCCGGAACACCATGTATATTTAATTAACGGGGCCCATTCCTCATAATTAGCAGAAGATTTATTTACATAGAAATATCTTACACAATATTCTAACTAGCGGATTCTTTCGCTAGATGAAAAACTGTGTTAATTGGGAGATCGATTACAATGAAGACGGATTGTAGAGCAAACTTTTCATGTCAGTGTGGGTCATTCAGAATGTCAAATAAAACTAGAGATAATATTGATTTCTTTGGAAAACATCACGTGGAAACCAGTTAGCTTTCTAATAGCGTTGATGGGCTTGCAACCTGTCACGTATGGAATGTTAACTTTTGCAAAATGTGGGTCTGTACTAAATATTTTTTTGGACATACCTTTTACTACTCTTTAGTAAATTTGTCTACCGAACCTTGGGAATACAGTCGTGATCCTAATTTCATTAAATTTTTATTGATATCTTTGACTTAAATTAGCTTGATTTCTTCTGATTAAATTATTATAAGCATATCAAATTTAGTTAGGAGGTATTATTAGTTAGTAAACTTGATTGATGTGTGAATATTACAGGAATTCGTTTTGTTTTTATTATTTTGGTCGTGTTCGCCCATTATCCTTTTTGACAAATCTAGCGACAGTATGGGATACCATGTAGTGATTTATAAGCCGCTGTTTTATGAGATTCATGGTATTAACTTGCAGTCACGACGGAGGCCTATAGGCGGATTAAAATCTCCGTCACCAGAGTTTGGCACTTGCTCATACGAACTCTCTTACTTGCAGTTTATTGAATCAGAATACAATTATATTACTTATGCTATTAAATTTAGGACTATTAATTAATCACATAATCTAAACTAGCAGACTACATATTAAGGGGGCCTACCACGAGCTCTTAGCGCGATCCAGTTTAGGACCTAAACTGAATTGTTCTTCTTATGACTTCAGTTTTACGATTCAATTTAGCACATGACATCTGAAAGCGATTGAGTTTGACACGGTCATGGTACGGGTCAAGATCACCTACATGCAGTCATTATCGCTTGGTCCGTTTTCTACATGAATACTTTTAATGGTATTGAAATTTAAATACCCAACGCAGTGGTCCAGAATACAATAAAAATATTACTAAGATTAGCTCATTAGCCACCAATATTCCTGGAGAAGTAAACTTTGAGCGAACCGACGACATCTGCAAGACAGATTCATACCACCATTGCCCAAAATCCTCTGCACATGGACGTGAGAACTGAAACATTTGTTGAAGAAAGGTTTTATATTTTTACTACTCTCTTTGATGCAGAAAACATGTGCAGAGCTCTAGGTGGATGGTAATTTCTATTGTTTTAATAACAGGCCGTTGTAAAGTATGGAGCCAGCTGTTTTCCTGT
Organism: Xanthorhoe designata; assembly: GCA_963582015.1. Taxonomy (NCBI): domain Eukaryota; kingdom Metazoa; phylum Arthropoda; class Insecta; order Lepidoptera; family Geometridae; genus Xanthorhoe; species Xanthorhoe designata. The sequence goes on from OY757045.1 coordinate 4,625,356, forward strand.
TTAGGAAATAGTTTGAGGAAGGAGTATGCGATCCTCGTGATGCAAACACGTGTTTTTATTTTCCTTTTTTTTTAAGTTATTATAGAATAAGTAATTATCGTATTCAATATTAATTTAGATCAAACCGTTCAAGCAGGGCTAAGTTAAAAGTTGTACCTATAGGGTATTACAGGGTATAGTATTTTAGTAGTTACCGTATTTGAGCCGTATTTGCCCTGGAGTTGACTTTGGCTCAAGACTTTGAAGTTGGTTAAAAACAACACTTAACCCAATAGAAATTCCAACATCTATTTCAAGGAATACATATAGTTTTGAATTGTATGGTTGTTTCTTTTTGCATTGTCAGTGATACCTGGATGCGATCAATGCGTAATCTGTGACGACGTGCACGCAGCTGCGCGCACGCACGTGTGATCTTATCCTTCACTACACTACTAGGTGATCTACTATTACCTACAAAATCTTAGTGCAATCTGACAGTCTGTTTATTTGTCACCGTTACAGGAAAATCCTATCGAGCAAGTAATAAATGTAGGCATTTACATCTTCAGTTAATAGTAAACAGTGTCAGGAGGCATAGATTCTTGACTTCACTTAAGGGGACACAGCAATACTGTGACTTAGGACTGTAATGAGATGGAATAGATAGGGAGCAATATTTCAATAAAAAATCTACAATTTTATAAGTAATTACCAATACTGGGCCAGAAATGAATGAAGTATGGAAAAATGAAATTTTGTTCTGTGTTATTCTGATTCGTGTCCTTTCTGATCTGACATTTGTTTGACGATAATAATAACATATTTTTTTTTTGTGTTTTGATAAACTCATGTAAAAAACGTACAAAATACATTTTTGCGAAAGATATAATAATTCCATTTACTTTTCTTATATTCGTAGGGTCTTAGTTTGGGTCGAATTACTAATTGTATGATAACAATGTCACCATAGCTAATAATGACATCAAAGATTCAATTATATTAGCGTCGTTATCCAAGTGACTAATTGTTTTCAGTCATTTTAGTACTCTAGCACTCAACCAGGACACACATAGTACGACAATATATATTTTGATAAGTCTTATCGATAAATTAAGGATAAGTCTGATGTTAGTTTACTAATTCTAGTTACTTATAGCTTGGTTTCAGATGGTCTGAGAGCTTGGGCACACTACGTTTTTCGAACGAGTCGCTGCGCGATTTTGTGTGCCCTGACTCTTAGAAAATAAAATATTGATACCTCATGTCAGTTTTGATATTAGCCTGGTTTCAAGTATCGGTACAGTAGATCTCGAAAACAAGAATTGATAAATCAGGGAAATATAATACTTATCGTTGGGAAATAAAATACGGGTATAATAATAGCGTTTTAACACTCATTTTCATTTAGATAGGTTTCAACCTTTGTTGTCAGTTGGTAGGCACTAGATCCACGCGCCACAGTTTAAGACAAACTGGTTATGTGCCATAGCACCGTTCAGCTGATATCGCCAATGTGCTGCGCAGATTTGCACCAACAACTATGTACTAATCTGGTCGCTTCCTTACACGTGCAACTCAAACCTGCGACCCATATGTCAGCTGTTTTACGAACGTTTTACAACTAGCTTTCTACAGAAAGGTGATCGGCAAATGTTAAGCTTCCGTCAAATGCTGGCAATAAACCGCTTTGTCCACATTACCGTCATGAAAACAAATATCACATCTGGTGTTACCAGTTATCACCCGAACAGCTGGCCGCGTCATTTGCCAAATGAAAATCTGTAAAGTAATAAAATAAAATAATTGTAAAATAGAGCATGGGAAAATAATTACCTTCGACAAGACATTAACAAAACATAGAAAACGCTTTTTGTTGCGAGGAAAGAGAATTTAAGTAGGCTAGCAAGGACTGATTATAAGGGACACCTCAAGCCCCAAATGAAAATACTAGATTAATTTTCATAAGTTCTCATTTTGCATGAAAAATTGTATCAGCGACAAACAAACTGAGCAGAAGACTTACTTGGAATCAACGAAAACGAAATTTCGTGTCAATTTTCGGGGTCAGCTTATTTTGGTGAAAAATGACACGAAACTTCGTTTTCGTTGATCCCAAGTAGGACCTCAGTGGTTTGTGTTATTGAGTAACATTACGATAAGGTGCAATTTCCGCGACTTTTTCGATATCACACAATACGCTATCGAACATCCGAGACCTAGTTATAATACTTTCGTTCTTATTTTTGTAGGCAGTAATGGGTTTTAGTCTTATTTCCTTATTTTTATAAATTGTTTTTAAACGTATATTTCTGTATAACTTTTCTGTAACTATTATTATATACTTATAACATAGTCACTTGTCTAGTGTTTCCAGTCAAAAATAACAGCTATTTGACACGTACAAATGAGTGGCCGTACGGCCGGAGCCTGTGGCCGGACACCTGGTGTGGACGACAAAGTCGACAAATCATGCCGTGACGAATGTCTGCGCTAAATAACACCGCGACTACCGACAGCATTCGTTCATTGTCTAGTTACTCATTAACGGCTAGTCTCAATAACCTATCAATCTTTAGTTTTGCTTACTGCGGGTAAATATTTGACATTTCTTCCATACAAAAAACGTCAAATAGCTACTGACAGTAAGCAAAACCAAAGATAGCTAGGTTATTGAGACTGGCTGTAACAGTAGTTACTTATAACCGGGTATGGCTGATCAGCAAACAAAACAAACGAAATTAAACGAAACGAGACCATTGGGTTGGGTATCCCCAAGGCGCAGTAGACATTCTATAATCTTTCAAAAATTCAAACCTTCTTCTAGATAATTATGATTAAATAATATTATCGGGACTTAATATGAATATGAGCGTATTAAAATTATTATATTTACCTCGAAGTTTCGGATGACGTTACAGCCACCGTGGTAAAAATAGGCTCTTCTTGAAGATATTAATAATATTGGTAGTGATAAGTCAGACCAGTGTGGCATGCTGGATGGCCACGAGTCCGTTATTGATAAAATGTTTGTTTTATTATTTGCATTAGACGTCAGCGATGGGTTTGTAAATATAAATAATATAATAATATCAGCACGTAACTTCTGTAAAATGTAAACATTTGCCAATTATGTATTAGGATTTGGTTACGACTACCCTACTAAAAATGTATCCCAAGCAAGATATTCAGATGCATGTAATAGTACAAATGTATGGAATTCAGTGCAGCCCTGCTCCCGGTAACTTGACTAAACTAATACATTTCATACATTTGAAATACTTGACCGGATATCGAGGATGGTTTTCTACACCACATAGAAACTGATGATAGGGCCATCCTATTCACTAATCTGTCAAGGCTCTCAATCTGCAGTAAAACACAACCAAGTAAGGTAAAGGCGTGTCTACACTCATGGCAATTGTGGCGGGTTTATTGATGTGTGACGAACTCATTCAAGACGCTCCTACATTAATAAATATTTGCATCATAACATCATTGCGATGTAGTGCCAATATCGCGGCACACCTTACTCCGACTGTCAACTCAAAAACATGACATCACTACATCATTGCATTAGCGGTGTAATTTCTTTACAAATACGATTTAAATTAATCTATTCATACTAATGGAGGAGTGGAAACACGCTGTCAAATAAGCCACTAAGAGATAACTATACTGATGACCACGACCACTCTGCCAATAGTGTACCGAGCAAGAAGAAGATACTTTAATAAATGTTGCCTTAACGCATGGCGATGCAGATTTCTACCTGTAATCTGGTTAAATTAAGTAACTCATAGCTCGTTATCCGAAAACTTTGGCTTGTATTCTTTGATAAAAAAAATCTATGAAAATACACACCCAAAATAATATCCCTCTGATTACGCTCTTGGACATCTTTTAAGGATCTAAAAATGGTCAATGATTTAAAATAAGAAGTCTAACGCACCTTGGGAATAGTGGTGAAACATAAGTATTTTATTTGTTATGAAATAAATTATAAATATTTATAAATATGGAAAAAATTAAAGAATATTATAATGTCTTCGTTTTATCACCAAAGCAAATTCTTGCGAGTTTGCTCTATCAGGCCTAATGTGGTGATTTTACTAAAATATCACAGGTGGTAGACAATAACCGTTACTGGAACGTGGATAAGAGCTTTTTCACAGTAATGGTAATAAGTGGACGATAGTCTTATCTCATTGATCTAGTCCTTTCTGATAAGATACAATTGCACTTCAAAACATACTTTCGACATGCTCTATTTATAAAGTTATTTAATATTTTAGTTCAACACCTGCTTAACTTCTGTATTTGCTTTTTTGCTTAATGAAAAAAAAAACTAATCGACCAATCAGCTTGGAGTGGCACCAAATTAAATTTTAAAACAAACAATCAATACAAGGAGCCGATATGCTATCACAGACCACGATCTACACTGTTTAATCCAAATTACCATAGTGAATGAGGCGTGAAATGAAAAACAAATATCTAAACGCATTTAAAAACTTGAGTCGAAAATCCATTGATGCACGCCACGACCTTGGAAAGCCTAGGTACAAACTCGACCAGCCCCGCTCCAAAAAGGGAGCCAAATAACGAGCAAAATAGCGAAATAAAGAAGAAAAATAACACAATGATTCCGCATAACTATGCACGTGAAAAATAAGACGCATATTAATGATGGTATGAATAAACTTTACAGTGCTCCCTAATCAAAGGTACCAAACATTTACAAAGTAACATTTACACTAATCCGGTTCCGAGACTTATAGAATTAAATTATGCAAGTAATAAAATCCCATTCTGTGACACAAAGCGACCTCGAGCACGCAATTTCTCAAAACATTGTCGCGTCATTTTTCATTGCATCAATCAGGTCGCTTGTGTGGACAGGACTTTATACTTTAGGGGTGTCACATCACATCACAAACAAATTAACTTTTGACTTTGCAACTCAATTAGAGTTAGAACTGAGGCCCTAGCCATGTTACATTTCGACAATCGCTTTCGATTAGAAACTAAAAAAAATGTATAGGAATTGACATTCGATGACGAAAACTCGAGCGATCAGAAATGTCAAATCAAAGATGTAGCGATGATAGAAATCGAATCGCTTCATAGCGAATGCCGGTTGGCTAGGCCCTCTGATTCGATATTGAAAATGGGAGAAGACTTCCTTTAAATTATCTTGTAATATTTGCGATTCTTTCAAGAAGATTTTGTGCTTAAAGTATTTATTTATTTTCTATCATTTTTTATATTGTTTGTCATCCGAAGTACTTACCAGCTTAGTATCCTCAAGAAATAATTATATTGGTTTCGTTGTCAGAAATAGTACCTATAATTTATGTGAATAATCTATAAATATCTGCTGCTTCAATTTCACAGACGACCTCTCAGTCATATTCTAAGTTAATTGAAGCTCACTCTTTACTTTAACAGTAGGTTTAAGTTTTTTGCTATCCTAGTTTCCAAGAAAAAGTTAAAATAAAATTGGCTCATCCTGAATGTGCCATCCTTGATGACACTAGCAGGGTTGTCTCATCAACTGTTAAATAGAGTGTGTGTGAGCTAATGAATATTTTTATTGACGCGTCCGACGAGTTTACATCGGATCTCAGCATCGGACTGACACTCATCAGTAACAACTGATTTCATTGCTTTATTATTATAAAGTCTATACCATTGAAGTAAGGTTGAGTTTGGAATGGTCTGTGCGAAAGTTGTAGTCAAATAAACGTAGGCTCAGGAACACCGGTGCTAAAGTTTCAAATACATTACACAGCGTAACCGAAGACGAAAGTCATCAAAGCATTGCGGACGGTAAATTTCTTTCTTGCGTTTCTTATGCAAATATTGATACAATGTTAGGATCATTAATCAGGTGAAATGCCAGGAGCATGAATGTGTCCAGGTGGTATTGTGCGATGTGCTACATACGACACAGATATCAATCAAGCGTTAGAGAGCATAGTGTTTATTCTAGGGCAATGTAAGGGCCTTTTGAGTAATGGAGATTCAGGAGATTGATATCAGCGTGAAATATCACCATTTATTAAATGTTAAAGACATGATCATATAAATAGCGTGTCCGAAGCGTCCGAAGCACACTGTTAATGTTACGTCTCTACATAGTCTAAAACATAGTCACTTCTGTACGCTTAGATGTTTTAAACTACGCACTAAATTTAATTCCGTTTTCATTATTTGACAAATCAATTCAAGGCAAATTAGGTATGTGTAAGATACTTTAGAGGAATGCATATTTTAGAGGAAAAAAAACGGGTCGCTAGTTTGACATGCGTTTGTTTTTGGAACAAATTGCAGTTGTTGTTTTACTAGCTAATCTCTACTTGTTGTTCCATACGCCACATTGTTCCCGTTATCACTTTAATTAAAAAATACCAGCTGCGACCCAAACTTTGCCCTTATCTTGTTATCGTGTTAAAACAGCACTTACAGTTTGTGCCTACTTGTGTAAACCGATCACAATATTTAACCAACAGTTGTAAAAAAACTAGCAAAATGGTCGCATGTGCTTCGCAGATTTGCACCAAAATCGTGAGAGATCCTTTACTTTTCTCAAGCTTTTGAGGGTTCAAATGTGTTGAACACTTATCTTTGTAAAAACAGTTTTCTATTACTTTGGTGAAGAATTGTATTCACTAGAACAAAATACATAAGTGGCTTATATTTAAAATAAAAAAATGACTTCAATGTTGTAAGGAGAACAATCTGCTGTACTCTCGAGGTGCATTTCTGTTCATTACTCGTCAGATCTTTATCCTCACTAAATTTTCTTCAACCACATAGGGAGTAAACCCTTTCAAACAAAAAAACATTGACTGTAAAATAGATGAACATACTCGTCCTCAAAAAAAGAGTGGATCATAAACGTCCTCTCTTTTTGAAATCGGTTAAAAAAATTAACGTCACTTGCAAAAAAAGCCCATTCCTATTTATAAAACAAAAATGTTCACCTCAAAGTGAGCTATTTAAAATAAACGTTATGTTTAATGTTTGTTCTAGTTGGTAAACGATAAGCAAACTAGTTAGTCATGTTAAACTAATTAGGCTAATCAAGTTGACTTGGATACAAACAAATTAAAATCAGTTATATTACTTCACATGTCAATTTATAACAAAAGTTTGGTGTTTAGTTGGATTGTTATAATTTAAAATAATTAGAACATGCCACATCGCCACGTGCTTCATGGGCACTGTACGCGTCAAACTGACGTAGCACCTTTTGGACAAGGCCATAATAATATGTTTCGACCTTTGCCTGAACATTTGAAATCCAAGATTGACAGTTTCATTTGACTCTCTGTAGCAAAATACGTCGTACATGCGGTAACCATAAACTAGAGGAACACGTGTTCGTATATTAATTGCCGACAGTAAAGTTAAATAGGAAACAATAAAAGCCAGCAGAACACCTTTACGATACAATTGTAGCGAGCTGGGCGGCCGCCGCCCGCCCTGCCGCCAAATGTGCAACACATGCTTACAACCTTGAAACTATTTCGACAATAGCTATAGTAAAACTAAAGTTTTGTTCTAAATATAAGAAAGTGCTTCACAGTCAAATTTGATGAGCCATGACTGTACACAACCTGTCAGTACCTACCTACTTTACTAAGACAAAATTCACGCGAACTTCAAGGACGTAAATAAGGTAAATAACACAATAAAATCCCATGTCCATGTATTCTAAATATTTATTTATTTATTTATCTACGGAAAACCAACAGCTTCTACAAGGTGTCCAATAAAAACAAGATAGAAATAGGAAGCCAATTAAAGAAAGAAAGAAAGAAAAAATAATTTATTCTTGTAGGACCTCAAGGATCACTAAAGTTTCGTTTTACATGCTAGGTGATTCTAATGCCTGTAAAGGTAAAGGTAAAAGGTTTTCACTAATAGCAACAAATTAAAAACTAATGAATAGGAAACAGTCGAAAATCAAAGGTTAAGTCGATGTTTTGCTTCTGGTTGATAAAAAAATATTTGTAAGCTGAATCTGCACTGCACCCATCAAACAATAACAGCCAGTAGGTGCACACCATAGAAACAGATCATCAACAGATGTACGAACTAGTATCATAATCATCGAAACTGAACAAAGATCCTTGTTCCTTCCACGTGGAGCTCGTCCGGGCATGTGCCAACCATCTGAACTTCTTTACCAGATGAGCTGAAACACATTTTGAGGGAGGAAAGACATTTAATAATCAAACGCGGTTTAAAATGCACTGACAGACAATCTCATCACCCTGCACACCGCGCATTCTTCTGCTGATCTTTTATGCAGATTACTTTAAAAGTTGTAGTTGAGCTTTTAATAGGAAGATACTAGCCACCCACAACGCAGAAAATCTAAGGCGGGGACTAGAAACTCAATACTTATTGAAATACCATACTGAATTCCCACCATTATATTTAATAATGCATTTTAGTAAATAAGTTTATAACGTAACATACATCTGTAAATCAATATATATATCTGTAATCCTGCGAATATTAAAAATCAGCTACGCCCTGTGGTTTTATATAATTTATAAAAGTTTCGAAATGGGTTTAAGTGCTTCCTTGAGCCACCACTGAGTCTGGAAGTAGCATCCAGCTGAGACTTGTGCTCTTTTGGCAACACCGTAATGCTGACTGGTTAAAAGGAAGGTTATTAAAAAAAAATGGAAAGAAAGCAGGGTATGTGCCAATTAAGAATAATATTCTTATATTATGAGCTATAACTTTTTCAAATTTTAATCAAATATGTTCAGTCGTTAAAAGCGAAAAAATGTTACATTTAATAAATGAATGTAATGTAACAAACAGAAATAAAAAGATGGAAGGCTATGTCAGTTTCAATTACGTCATAACTGCTGAACCAATTTAGATTTAGATGTTATAACTCCACATTTAGCACGTTTCGTTTTGACTCATGCCGCAAAAAAATTAAACTCAATTGTATATTACGAGATTTCCGATAAAATTCCACGTCAGATCAGTTATTAGCTGTCTCAATAAAAATAGTAAAATGTTCGATTTATGCATACCTTCGTGAGAACCTATTGCTTCCTCAAGATATCTCTAATCCATGTCTATGTTACGCCCATCGCCCATCGCTGTTTGAACCGAGCTGGTAATAAAAAGTGTTAGTTTATTAGGGCGTTTGCATACAGGCGGGCAGCTGCGGACACAGCTGCGATTCGCGGTGTGAAAAGCGCCGTACCGCGATTCACATACAGACATCTGTACTGAGATTTTATAGGGGAGCTGTACTACACCTTGTCTGAACTGGCCCTTACTGACTTTTCTGAAAATTGACCCAGTTAGTCATATCATAACTGATTTTTTACGGCCTTGACCGTTTTGATTAGAGGGAGTTGGGTAGTAGGAAAAGTAGTAGGTGTTCTTAATATACTTTTACAGCAAATAAATTATAGTTTAAATTTTACTAAAAATAATTCGGTCAGATTTAAACTATAGAAGGTTAAAGTGTAGTATTCCATGACTCGCGTTTTTCCATGAACGCTTACAATGTATGTACTTGTAGAGTTGTATGTATCGTTCTCTCGCCAGCAAAAATCATGTTCCTATTACGTAACTATTTTATTGTTGTGGTACTGACTATTTTAAGACCACTTAAATTGATAGCGTAAGCCAATCAACACTTCATACCAACACAATCTGCAAGTGCTATAACAATAGATATACGCCTAATCTTGTTTTCAAGAAACGTTTGTTCAATAGTCCACCATTTCAACATACTCAACAATGTAGCACTCAAGACTGAACAAATGAACAGACTTCCCAACCCCAAACATGCTTTATTGGGAGATGAAAGAGTACACAAATAAACCAATATTGCCGTCAAGTCGATCACAATGCCGCATATCGCATCATCTGCAATTAGGGTCACGAATAATTGACGCCAAAGGTTCGGGGCGTTTCTTTCGCCATAAAAACCGACATTCATAAAACCCTCATAAGTGAATCAAGATATCGTGCCCCGATGCACCTGGCTTTCACCCCGCTGGCCTATTTCATTATCAAGGTGCTTGAAAAAATTCAATACTTTCCACGGCTCATTGGTTTCATGAATGAGGCCGGATATTGAACGCGCGATTTTGGCGTGCAATTTTTTATTTGTTTCCTCAAGTTGAGATAGCGATCTTCGAAATCTGATAGTCAGCTCAAAAAACTCTCGAAAATCAATTTGCTCGTACCCATAGTTCTTTTCACTTTATGTTGTTTAAATCAAAACAATAAAATGAATAGAAATTAAAAGGTTCTAATGTTCAATTGTGATTGCAATGAGTTCTTATTTTGCGTAAATAATCTTTTTTCCATTTCAAAACAAGTTGATGTAAGTTCATTGAAATCACGCCATGATGCAAAACCAAGCGAGTTCTACACCACATCCTGTGAAGAGGCAGTCAAGTAGACACCTGTACGTTCTATTTATGACCAATACAAAAAATAGATGCTGAGATCTGTGAGAAGTAGAAATCATACAAAACAATTGAACACTGTTTTACCATCGATATATTATTTTCACGTTGATATTACTTGTTCAACTTTGTTGCGGTAGTATCATATTTTATGAATAACGTTTGGTTATTTGGTTGTATAAAGTTAAAATACTTTAATCATTTTAGTTGTTTGTACATTTACGTGATTTAACAGCTTGTATAATATGTGGTTATAGTATTATTTTATCTGTGAATATGGACTGGACATGTTCCGACATTTTATAAGAAAACATTTAAAAAGGAATATTCGCTGTACAATCTATACAATCTGTCAGTTTATAAGTAAAGGGTCACTGACCACATATAGATGTCCAAGAACCTTAAAAAAGCAAATTGCAGAGTCAAAACAACATCAGAATTCGTTTTCATTAATAAAGCTCGCGATGCATTCGTTCCGCTGACAATATCTTCCATATCATAATCCAATATCCATTCAGAAACGAATGAGCAATGCGAATCCAGCTAATGGTCCTATAGTTCCTTTATCAGAGAGTTAAGTGCCTGCACAATAGAGGCGGCTCCCACGCGTGTCACAACACCCCCATAACATACCAATATCCTCTATAACTTGACCTACCTTACCGCCCTGTTTTCACAAAAACGCAGAATAACCCGGGGGTATTAGGGGAAAATAATAGTTCAAGTTATAATGGTCGTTCCAAAACTGTGACGTCACAAAGCACAGGGTGATCCTCTGATCGCCAACATTCATAACAGTAACGATTGTGGGAAAATCGACACAGTTCTTGTTATAAATCTGTGGGAGTTTCATTTTGACGTTTGTGTAGGGCTTTTGTAGGGCTTTTGTTTTCCCCCTTTTCTCATGCAGAATTTGTAAATGCTTCTGCACTTATATTTTAAGTAAATAATTTAACAATTTCAATGTTTTTGAAAGTGTTTACCAAATATTTTAAAACATTCAGAGTTGTGTATCTCTGGAATGCTAGGTACTTTGACCTTTACTGATTTATTAAAACCAAAACACTCGAGAATTTAAATAAAATAAGAAAGAACATGGTACCTACTGTATTACAAAATGCAAAATTAATCTACGAAGTTTCTCTACAACTAAGTAAGACTTATTGCATCCAATGTTATCTTTTAATAAATATGAAAGTAACATAAAACCTAATGTAATTCACCCTCGCCTTTGCAATGTAAGCAGTCACGTGACCAACACGTGACCTACCCCCCTTACCCCACCCCCTCGCCTTCATTACTCTGATTGCTTGGTATTTGTTCATGAAACATGCACGTGGACGGACGTGTGCATTATTAAATGCCTTTTACGCTTATTGCGAATTAAAAATCCCCCGCCTTAATGGTTGCCATGTTATTAATCTACGAACGGAGTATGGTAAGCTATGGTTATCGGCTTTGTCACTGATATTAGCTAAAATGAGCAGTCATTTGAACTTGCTGTGCTGTATAAAAACGTAACTTTTAACAAGAATTAAGTAATTATATTCCAATTCGGTATAAAAAATAAATTACACAGATTTATGTAAAGCATTTTGAAGTACCCATCCCCTTTTTTACGCTAAATAAAAACAAAACGACGTAACACATCATTACCACCATGACTTCATTTAATTGTGAATCGTTTCGCCGGCTCACCTCTCATTAAGGAGGCGACCCATGACCTCCCAAAAGGCTCTCACGGCGGTTCACACAGGAACCCACAAGAACCCACGGTCCAAGGCTCACGAATACGGTCCAGGCCTCATCAAGGCCGCTGTACTACAGTTTACTTATTACGTTCTCACGTTTAATGCATGCTTTTGTAATTTTCGTATTACATTAAAGTGATTTTAAAGGTGACCATCCACTATAGTAGAACGTGATACAAACAAACTTTAAACTATGTAGATTAAACAATATTATCTTATGTATAATTATGTATCCAAATTGGGACCGCTCAAAACTACTCGTTTAATTTTGTAGAGCTACTGAAAGACCTAACTAATGTAACACTATTATTGTGTGAAAATCCCTTAACATCGTTTTAGAATAGAAACAAATGAAATTAGGCTAGGAATTGACATTCGGTGACGAAACAGAAATATGAAATAAAAGGAATAGCCATGATAGAAACGTTTGTCACTTTGCTACAGGCCCTACCTACACTGTCTAGACAGTCAGTGAAAATAGGATGCACCGTAAGTGTCAATGGCTCTTTAAACGTCTCGAGGCTTTGTGAGTGGGCTAAGTAAGTGTTTGAGAGTAGGCGAATCTTGCATGACTAGAGAACTGAGATAATATGCAACTTGAAAAAACAAGAATTAAGTTATCACTTACACAAAAATTATAAATATATCATTTTTTGTGTTCCAATCCTTGTAATTGTCTTTTTATCCTAAGTAAGAAAAACGAAAAGTAGACATTCTAGTTTGGACAATAAATATTGACCCGTTTTACCCACGGCTGGGTGTGGTCTCCTCTTAATTTAGCCAGGCCCAGCACACTGCGCTGTTTAGGTACCATAATTCCGGCTTGACGCGTACGGTTCTGTTTAGTTGATTTAAGGTTGATTTTCGCGCGTCACCTGGAAATACTAACGCGGGTGACAGTGACAGAGTTATACAGAGTTATCCATTAGAGTGAAATGGTAAGTTTAGGCAGCGCCAGAAAGAAGCGCTTGTGCAAGCTGAATTGCACTTTGTTGCATCGTAATAATGAATGTTTTCGCAAAATTAGGCTTTTGTCTTGTACTATTATTTATTCTGTGGTATAACGCAGACAAAGCAGCCAATTTCCCCGTTCCTATTGAAATTCTAGAACTATCTCTCATTAGACTTTTCTATTAGAATGGAAAGCAGCGCTTTTGTATCGCCGCTGATTATCTCATTGACTTGCAAGGATTCCCCGTTACTTCAGGCGGTCGGTTTCTAATGGTAATACTTACTTTAAATGGTAAACTAAGGCAGAATACTACTCTTGCTTACCGTACAGGTGATTGATTACCTGACTTGTAGCGGAAATACGAATCGATTATACTGATTAGCAGGTTTTCTGAGAACATGATGGCTATTTACTAGACTAGGCCTGTTTGTAAATTACCTTCTGTCAATTACATTAATAACGTCGGACATATAAAATACCATTAGACACGAAAACTACTTATCTACACAACTTAACTGAAAAACTGCAAATGGTAACTAGAAATTTTAGCCACATTGTAGGTATTTAAAAATTCTGGGTTACTTCTTAATATCTTAAGAACTCAAAAAAAAAATTACAGGGAAGAACCAAGTAACTTAGAATTTTTTGCGTAACATTTATTACGTAGGTTCTACTTCTACCTTAATTGTTCCAAACGCAAATAATACCATGCACAACCAGTGCAACAAATATGATTTGTGACTAAGCTTTTTCATCACTTGGGTTTTATGCAGCATTGATGTTGTAAAGGTAAGTTCACATCGGCGCATAGTGACAAGATGTTCAGACCTTTATAAACTTAGGTTTGTCTTAACTGATGTTGTAAAGGTAAGTTCACACCGGCGCGTGGTCGGAAGATGTTCAATCCTAGATGTTGTAAGGGCAGGTTCACACCGGCGCGGGCGATGAGCTCGTAATCACTCCGACCTGCGACCTGCTCCCACGGTTCACACGATCGCGGTCGCTTCCCATCGGAACTGGGAAATACTCCATGGAATTCCTTAATGCTTCCAAGAACCGATAATTGGTATATGATGGCTGTAAAGCTAGTTTTCATAGTTGAATGTTAATGCATATACAACAATAATTGGTTAATAATATAATAATCTGCTCACATCATTTAGTGTATAAATGAAATGAAAAAAAATGAAATATGATCACGACTGTATCCTGGGAGCGGTAGACATTTCTTTCAGATCATTGGGCAATTTTTTTGATCTTTTTGAAGATGTCTAAGGGGGTAGTCAGAGGTATGTCCAAATATATTTAGTGTAAGTATATATAACTCGAAAACATGAAATTTTCGCCGCGAACCCGATACTCCCTCATAAGTAGTAATTTCTTTAACGTGTGGACTAAACTATTAGATAAGAAAACAATACAACATTAATTAATTACAGGATTATGGCAAAATTAGGAGCTCGTTGAAGTCTATTAAAAGAAGGATCAGAACAGATTTTTTTTTTGTTTTCCTTTTTCTATCTTATATTTTTTAGGCAATGAATCGTGTTACTGTAATACAGCATTCATTTAGAACTAGTTAAATAAATGTGAAAAGCGAGTTAGCTCAAATAAAAAAAGTAAGTTCGTATGAGCAAGTGGCCAGCTCTAGTGACAATGAAATACTTAGCTAGTTAGCTCAAACGATTCACTTAGTCAAAAGGTTTATTATGTGCAGTGGCGATCTAAAATAAAATCATTAATTATTTTTGCTCTCTTCAGCTAAGCAGCGGGTCGATGCCAGTGTCTATTATGAAAAAAATGTGTCACTTTTGTCTCATGTCGATCAAGCGATAGTTCAAGTGCGTGCGGCGCATTCAGTCCGCAAATAGCAAAGTCGATATTAGACGGACACGTGCCGCCACGCGCCGGAAAAGTGCGTAATGAGCCCGCACCATGGAATGTCTATCACTTAGTATGAACAAACCACAGAATAACCAACAGTCAGTATCCCGCACCTGCACGACACGCATTAAGGGATTTCTCGCGCCCTCCCGTGGGAGCGGAGGGAAAGTCATAACCCACGGATAGATTGTTTGCATTGTCAATACGGACTCACGGCTAGCCAATATAGCGAGTTTATGGCCTAAGGCTAGCAGGGTATTATGTTTCTGATTGCACGGTACATAATATCAGATATTGTTTGTCTTGTTTACGAATTTATTGATCTTTAGGCGATCTAATGAGATTTCAGGCAAATGCAAACGTCTGGTTTATTAAATAACAAAATTTGTAGTGTTAATAAACTAAAACATATATACCACAAATATTTGTTATCTATTGTGTGGTAAAAGTTTAAAAAACTGTTTAAATAAGAGTTTGTATTAGGTACTAAGTATTATACGGGCAATTTTTATCAAACGCAAATCTTGTTAGATATTTAATTTTAATGTCACTAATTTGTGAAATAAAACAAAGGAGTTTATACGAGTTCATAGTATTGTTTAGGGGTCTTAACCGCATTGAATAGGTTCGTATCAGTGCAGCGCTCACGCGATGGGAGAGGCACGCGCGAGGCACTCCCACGACACGCGTAGGGTCTCGTAATGAGAGTGGGTTCAAACAATACATATAAATTTATAATGAATCTCTTGTCTTACGGCCACGCACACAATCACCACGTTACGGATCTGTAAGTCATCACTGGTAAGACACACTGGTTGAACACCTTTGTCTTCAGGCACTGAGGTATTTTGGACGAGACATTGTGAAGTTTCCTGAATGTTGGAATGAGATGTCCTATCTATATAATATACATTACCTACATAAAGATGGAGGGCAAATTCCATATATTTATTTGTGGAAGCACTAGACAATGTTTTAATTCGTCTAGCTGTTTGAGCGTGAACGAGTAACAAACACACTTACACACACACAAACTTTCACCTTTATAATAGTGATGTGATAAAATTTAGATGTTATCAATGAAGAGATTTACTATTTCTCAGAGTACAACATGATTTTACATTATAATATAGTTGTTTTGTTTCCTTTGGTTTCTTGTTTTCAACAAACTACAATACCGTCTCCTCAACAGGAAACTAACCCCTGAATAATTACAATGTCTTATTTGTTGTTACTAATTTCACACTTCATATTGAAGGCTTTAGAAAGGACATTTATTACACCTGCAGGCTCAAAATGACTAGACAATTTTTTGCTGAATATAAAAACAAAACTATTGTCATCTTAAAATTGTGAAGGTGTTTATGTGCCGCTTAATTTTTTTTTGTTTGGTCTAATTTTTAGGGTACGGTATTGTAATTTAAAAACTATCTCCTTTTCAATGCGAACATAGCGTTGCACTACGTTTATTCTGGATAAGTTAGTATGTGAAATGAAATCTGAAAGTAATCATTTTACTTCAGTATTATGGTGAATTATCTAGCACTAGCACATTCATTTCATTTTTTATTTTACTTTAATCGTTTAACTGCATATAATTCAAGATCATAATCTCTATTCTTTAAATTTTTAATTACAGATAAATTCTTAAAACAAAATTAAATGTCCGAGTACCTCTTAAAAAATATACAAAACCTATGCTACTCAGGTAGACTAGCACTTATCCATTTTTTGCCCAGTCAATTTGACAAAGGTACCTGTCTTCCTAAGACAATAATGTCAATTGCACAGCAAGGTGCTTTTGATTCAAGATGATGGAGGACAACGTCCGTACGTGAGGACACAATACACCGGTAAAACAAAATTGCAGTCTTAAATTGCCCAGGTAGCCGTGACGACACGTTTTGACGAATATGGTCACTTGGTCAGTTTTAATCTTTGAATAAATCAGCCTTTTCGGTGAGAACTTTTAGTTGGTAATACTTTGTTAATTCGATTTATCACAAACGGGTCCTGGGCAGGCGAAATGTTAGAGAGTGCTAATGATATCAGTAATTTATCAACAAACTTATTTTAATAAAATAGTGATTAAGTAACCTCCTAGGAGACTTTTGCCCAGTGGGACAACAATGGTAAAAATAAACTTTATTTACAGAAACTAAACAACTACATATTTACATAACTGTACAAAATACAATTAGAACCAGTAGCTCAACTGATCCAAACCACTGCCAGACGGAAGCGATTTTTAATATGGTAAAATAAAGAGATAATAATGAGTCTGTAAAGAAACATTGCAGTAGCATTTTAGCATTTAGGATTACTAAATAACTGTTATGATTCCTAATTACAATTTATAAATCCAAAACCAATTCACATTTAGCTTTATTTCATGTTTCCTTATGCTGCCGCTGCCAAGAAATAAATTGAAATGATACTGTGAAAAAATCAGCATAATCAAAACTTAAGTAGTGACCATATAAAAAATTAGATTCAACCAATGTGTACATTTTACTAGTTACCTATCAGAGAGAGCAGATAAAGAGGAAACCATTATCAGAATTTATTATTATGCAAAAATGTAGCAAAATGTAAATAAAATTTCTATCAATCCTAATTTTCTAGTTCTGTATAAAAAAAGGCTATATCCATAATTATATTTACAAGGCGTATTTACGTGGGTATATAATTTCCAAATGTTTTACCATAAAAGGGGATTCGTCTGCACGTGTGAACGGCGAACAATACAAGCATTATACAGAAACTCGGTCTTTTACAGTAACATCACATCATACAATATTAAACAGCGGTCCAAATAACTCAAAATGAAGCAATTCTACCTGAGTTCTTTACTCCCGTCTCGAAGGTGACTCAACTTTTTGCACTCGTTTTTTATGGGCACCATGTTGTTATCACGATTTGGGCTCTTGTGTGGTCGGTTTTATTAGGAAATAATTGCAATTACAGTGGTCCTTAATAACGTTATTTTTAACCAATTCAATTTGTTTTAGGTAATTGAATAAAACTTGTCAGATATAATTTAACCCATGTAAAATATAAGTTGTTTATTTAACATCAGCAAAGGAATTTTAACTATAAACAAAAATTAAATGATTCTAATAAAATCCAGATTACTACAACTGAAATAAATAGCAAAACAATGATTAAACCTTCTTATGGTTTTTACCAACTTGTTTGAATTGATTGATCTTGAAGAATAAAATATCTAAATACCTATATTTAAGACAAAACATGTTTTATATACTTACATTTTCATTTTAAGACCATATAATTTTTTTTTTTCATTTCAAATAATCGCCGTATCGTACAAAACAAATTGTTAAACAATCTGTCGCAAACGCTTTGGCAAGAAGAAACCGATAGTTCTATTGAAGGCTTATAAAATACCGCGTCTATTGAAGCCTTTATAAGAATTTGAACCGTTTCATTATTTTTTTGGTCCAGCCTCCGTGAGAGCGCGACAAGTGGATGCCTTCACGTCCCGGCCCATTGTTCACCCAACCTCCCCGCTTCCCTGCACTTGTTACACTGATTATATAGGCTTTATAGAGCCTTCGGATATATATATAAGGCTATATATTCCTATATTTAATAAACAGAAGCCGAAATTTATATATTATGAGTAGGTACTTCTAGTAATCTTTATATTTTTTAGTTTATTTGATCTGAATTTAGTGATGTAAAATTTTACAAACTACATACTTTACGTGACCTAATACTATGACTACACTACTTTAAACAATCAGAGCAAGAATAAAATATTCAACAATGCACAAGTGTTCAGTTGCATTCAATTAATGTTTACTACGGAATGTAGACAAACAGGTGCCCTAACGAAATTAACAACAAATAAAATTTACGAACCCAGAAATAAACAAGAATACCGAGGACAAAGTGCATGTCACGAGCGCAACGGCCTTATTCAGGGCCGCCCAGCACAGGCAGACGCGGCGCCCACCGCGGCCGCCATGGGAAAAATCAGGCTTCGGCGCCCCCGCCCCGCGCGCCCATTGGCCGGCTACCCCGCCCCCTCCCCACCAGCGGCCATAAGTACCTCGGCAGCGCGCGCATCTCCTCATTCCTCGCTCGTGACCCGCGCTACACGCACGCGTGTACTCTCAGTTTAGCCCAGTGCTCGTGTTTAGTGTCATTCACAATGAAAGCGATAACAGCAGTGTGCGCGACCGGCGCTTCGGTCCCGGCGATCGCTGGCGGACGCGTCCAGAGGCATCGGGACGGAGAGAACGCGGAGATTCAGATGTATCTGTCGAAGTTACAAGACCTGGTGCCGTTCATGCCGAAGAACAGGAAGATCTCGAAGCTGGAAGTGATCCAGCATGTTATCGACTACATCTGTGACCTGCAGTCTGCGCTGGAGAACCACCCGGCCATGGAGCAGTTCGACGCGGAAGGCGCGCTGGCGGCCCCGTGCGCGCCGCCGCGGCCTGCGCGCCGCCCGCTCGGGCCCCGCGCCTCGCCCAACACCATCCTCCACCAGCAGACTCCTAGCCAAGAGCACAGAAACCAAATGGTGAGTTCCATTACATCATCATCTGTCTTATCCCACATTACTTGAGGTCGGCACAACATGTATTCTTCTTCCATTTCCTTCTATTAGCCGTCTTCTCTACATTCGCCCCTTTCTTACTTATGTCAACATTCACATAATCCATCCATCTCTTCCTTGGTCTACCTTTACCCATATCCATTTACGTGCATGGCATAGTTTCAATACAATTTAAGTCCAACATTATTTAAAACATTTCCCTTCTAATTAAATTTTCTACACAATGTATTAAGCGCCAATCATTGCATACAATATCGTGACATGTTTAAAAAACCTTGTAAGTTTCACAGCTAAACAAAATAATTCAATTCCAATCGCTTATTACGAAACCATTTCCTATGTCGAATAATACCTAACGTCTAAAATGCACAACAAGCTGAAATAGAAAAGATAGTGTTGCATAAAAAGTAAATGGAATCGGTGATGTCGATGTTTTTGCGGTGCGCACCTGCGTCGGTTTCGCAAGCGCGAAGGTAAAAGCGGGGATGCTGAGTTTCACAACACGTGGCGACATACGCATACTGCGATAAACAAATATACATCACTTAAATTTTCTACCAAAACTATCACTGTAAACGTCTAGAATATATTTCCCTCTTATGAAAAATTTGCTAACATGATGTATTTCAAACGAAATGTTAACAAAGTTTGCTTTTCATTACAACTGCTGTCATCAGTAGTTAGGAGTTAAACATTACGGTAAACAAGCAGTAGAAACTAAGCCGCTGCTCACGCATGCGTGACTGCTGCTTTGAATTTCAGCCTTGAAGCGCGGCCACCTGCGCCGGCGCCGCGTAAATGTACTGACACACAATCTGAATATTCAACACATATTTATTTTACCTCGTTAAGCATTCCGGCACAACACCTGTGCGATTGCTATTTCGTCATAGAGACAAAATCAAGGCTCATCGAAGAATTCGATGGGAATTTGAGTCGGAGCTGTGCCGGACGGCTCTCGGCAGGTGCATCGCGAAGGATTTATTCGAGCGCCTGCGATTACGAGCCCCAGGCGCAATGCGCGCTCGTTAATACTTGGTCGCGCCACGTAAATTTTAATCACTGCCAGTTGTTGGAACCGAGGGAAATGTTCAAAACAAGCGTGATTTAGGAGACACAGACTGTCCAACATCGTATGTGCCGAGAAACGTGATTTGCACATGTTGAGACATTTAATTAATATGCACCACCCGTGCCGAACCATCACTACGATAGAACATCAAGAATATCACGCTATTCAAAATCACGTCTATGACCTCTACGGCATCTTTTTCATCAGCTTACATAAACATCGCTATCAGTATTAATTTGTGTAGCATTAAGAAACAACAGACCAACTGTTAATTAGCCTCGGGCGCCGGCGGTATCTCGATAGCCACCGATATTTACTAATATGCCGCTTACTACCATACCGGAATGTCGACCAATCAGGCTACATTCCTGCATACAAATGCGGAATACGTTCGCACAAGGACATTGGTCGCGGATCCGAAGACAGGCTTTTAAAATTTGACCGAACTTGTAGGAAAAACTGTGCTCGCGGCGATCGTGAAGGAATCCGATGTTCCGTGCGCGTCGTGAGCATTTCACGAGAGTATCTGGTGGGGCATCGGCCGCAAACCTCCCGTCACGAGCATAAGCCACGGCTGCTATCGCGACAGTAATTGTTGCCTGCAGCTGTTTGCCCGAAGGCGATTGCGGGGCCGTGAGATCGGATTCTGCTTGCTTACTTTAGAAAATATTCACTTGTTGAGAAAACAGATTTCTCTTCCAACAAGGGTACTTTTTTTAGACTCGAATGGTTATCCTTATTTGACTTTTCACTCCAACCGTAATAAGCTGTTAAGTATCATAATGAGTATTGTTAGGCGTGTAATCTGTTGCGGAGGCACCCCTACATTTACGCCTAAAGAGGGCCACACCCCATACATAATCATATCTTGTACTATTGATACTTGATCAACAAATGACGTGCCATTGGTATTATCTTTGACAGAGAAAGTCACGCGTCTTTTAATTCATATTTCGTTACGGCACGTTTGCATCGGTTTGTTCAATTAACTGCCCGCATGTTTCTTTCGTGGATCAATTGAACGCCCCTCAGAAATCAATTGTTTCATCTGGTGGTCGGAGATATCTCCTTGCTAGATCAGTACTGGTTATTGGATCCTGTTAGCCGCGTCTGCTGAGCGCCTACGCAGCGTCCATCTGACAGGCGACACTAACGAGCCGCCAGGTGTCCGCCTGCGCCCACGCCGGGCCGCCTCGCTCCTCTGAATATCTTTGTCTCCGTACCTCGCGCATAAATCGCACACGTGAAAGTTTTACGATCACCTTTACGCTTCCTCGAAGCAATAAACCTCAAGGCGAACCGCGACCTGGCTGACAATGCAGCACGGCCGCGAAAGGTCTCGGCACACACGTGCAGCGATTTTGCCGATAGCTCAGATGAGTCGGATGCCATCGACGACGGATCGATCGAGGGCATTGTGCGGGTAACGGTCGCTCACAGCTGCGTGTGAACACACGTGACGGTGCCGGTGGCCGGATAGCTAAATAAATGCGATGAACAGAACGTACTATTCATTATCCGACCGACAATGCTCCTCTCATAAAGGGATTTCACGTGCGCTCCGCGAAGTCCCGATCCGTTCGGGACATGTGTGCTCTCCCCATGGTATGTGTCCGTAAATAGGGTGTGGCCACGTGCGGCCGTTCAGCTGTGTCGCGGATGCACGGACGGGAAGCAGTAATCCAACACTTGCTGATACTCGGAACATGAGCTGGAACGGCTGCTGAGCTTCTGCTAGTTCTAAACACCCACGTCGAACGAGCTGTGCCATCAGAAACATACCCATTCCAAAATTCCAGAACCCCGCTTTATTAAAAATTAGGGTAGCAAAATAACCAGTCCATTGTCCAGGCTAATGAATTAAAACAGTATTGAAACAGAGCGCATATGTGGTGACAGATGGCCGGACGCGGGATGCGCATGTGCCACCCGATACCTATAACAGTTTTGTCGCAATCACTAAATACAAGTAGCGACCAAATTGACATACCTAATCATTTGTTGCAATAATTAGAAAAATAGTTTAAATGCGGGCTTGGAATATACCCAATTTGATTACAGCATTTTATCAGCACTGATGACTGCTGTTAGTAAATAGGTGCATCGAATATGTAGACATACTAGACATGTGCGCGCGCATCTGTGCAATGATTGGTAGCCAACCCTCGCTGATTGAATGAACGCACCCTCTTAGCAAATCAAACCACCTATAAAAGCATACCGTGCAATATTCTTATTTGTCTTTTCTTTTGTTACAGACGCCAGAAAAGCAGAACCAGCCCGACAGGCAGTCTTGCTAAGTGCTTAGAATAGAAAAGACTTTAATTTATGGTAAATAATATACCTCGGATTGCGGCGCCGCCGCGACGGGAGGCTAGAGGCTCCGAGGCGAGCCCCGGCACAGTTCCAGTGATCATCCTATGATGATATCCTAAAACGATCTCGTTACGATCAATTAAACTAATATAATTCGTTTTGTGGCATTACACAGACTTGCATTACAATGCAATCGGCCGTTGAGAAACGGCCTGTTTTGTTATTTTGTGTAAAAAGCTTTACTAGTTTAGTTTAGACCGATGAATGTAAATTCATGTTTGTAAATAATGTATGATGAGTGGTTTGTGGTTTCTGACAAACTTGAAGAAAATATTTTGTAAAAATTTAAAACCTGTAAAATAACATTGGGAGACACAAAATGTACAAATTATCTAAATAGACCTATTATTTTATGTTTATTCACTTTCAACGTTTTCAGTCTCTACATTCTTAGTTTTATGTTTTAACGATGCTTCCATTTATGTCAAAGAAGTAAACCGATTCTAAGTTGGTTTACATTATTTAATTCTATTTTAGTTAAGTTCAAATACTTGAGTGTGATTTTGCATGGCGATTTAGTTGCTACTAGAATTGATATATTATTTTGTGAGTGTTGATCGCGAATTCTTTGAAAAAAGTAATTTATTGTTTGCGTTCATCGCGTGTCTGTAAATAGTGTATGTAACCGAAAAATATAAAGAAAAATATTCATTTTAAACCTTTTATGATTTTATTTTGAGTATAAGGTGAAGATGCTTTAACTATCATAAATTACTATTATTATAGTGTATTATAATTTGAATAGACTGTTATAGTTTTAGTTATTTAGAGATGCGTTGCTAGTGATCAGGAGATATGTTGTTGTATCTGTGGATTGTTTGTTGTGCACAGGCTATAGGTATCGTAACTTCACACCTGAGGCTCCGGCCGAGGGCAGCTAAACTACACTATTTAGTCACAAAACGTCTACGAAGTGCATTTCGCAATAACCAGTAATTTACCTACTTTTATTTAGTTTTAAAGTATGCACTGATTTTTTTGGATAAATTGTACCCGTATATCATTCAAGCAGAGAATAAAAAAATATGATAAATTATTATACAACATGTTTAATTTTATAAATACCTTATTATAACCTATTTCCTATCCAATGAATTCTCCTCGATATAAAATCACAGGTTATTTAAAATTTACCAAAGTAGGTAGTTGTATGAGCCCTAGGTCATACTAGGCTTTTAAAAATTTATGTCATACTAGCTGTACCCCGCGGTGTTACCCGCGGTGAATAAGTTAATAGATTTTTTTAACGACTTTTAAAAAGTAGGAGGTTCTAAATACCTACGTCGACTGGGTGAACCGATTTGATGATTATTTTTTTGATCTGATGAGGATCGTCAGAGATATGAATAAAAATGCACCTTGAGAGTGCAGAAAATTACTATTTTCTTACGTAATTGAAAATTATTTCATAAAATTTTTAATTTTGCTCCTTGGTTAAGACCCAATGCGTCATTGTGTCACTTGATTTTGGTGCTCATAGATCAGGATGACTGCTGGTCGGTTACTATTCTATGGTCTAACACAGTTTATTTTGCTCGCAAAATATTCAAGAAGCTACCATGCGAGCGAAGCGAGCTTCGAACTAAGCGAGCGCAGCGAGCCGAAATTTTTAAGACAAATTCGTTATGTGACACTTGATGTAGCTTATAGTGCTTACAGAAAAGGCTGACTGTTGGTCGGTCCCTATTCTATTGTCTGACATAGATCAATTTGCCAGCAAATTTTCAAGAAGCTACCGTGCGAGCGAAGCGAGCTCAGTGAGCGTCTTAAACTCGCGAAGCGAGCCGAAATTTTTAAAAACAAATACCTACTCGTGACGGGACACTTGATTTTGCTTATGGAGCTCATAAAAAAGGCTGACTGTTGGTCGGTTCCTATTCTATGGTCTGACATAGTTTATTTTGCTTGCAAAATATTCAAGAAGCTATCATGCGAGCGAAGCGAGCCAAAATTTTTAAGTAAAATGCGTCATGTGTTACTTGATTTTGCTTATAGTGCTCATAGAAAAGGCTGACTGTTAGTCAGTCCCTATTCTATGGTCTGACATAGATCAATTTGTGAGCAAAATATTCAAGAAACTACCGAGCGAGCGAAGCGAGCTTCGAACTAAGCGAGCGTAGCAAGCTTCAAACTAAGCGAGCGTTGCGAGCCTTTTAAACTCGAGCCGAAATTTTTAAGAAAAATGCGTCGTGTGACACTTGATTTTGCTTATAGTGCTCATAGAAAAGGCTGACTCTGCTGGTCTGTTCTTAGTCTATGGCCTGACATAGTTCAATTTGCTAGCAAAATATTCAAGAAGCTACCGTGCGAGCGTAGCGAGCTTCGAACTAAGCAAGCGCATCGAGTTTCTTAGACTCGAAATTTTTAAGATAAATTCGTCATGACTGATACTTATGTTTGCTCATGGTGCTCAAAGAAAAGGCGCTGGTCGGTTCCTATTCTAAGGTCTGACACAGTTCAATTTGCTTGCAAAAGATTGAAAAAGCTACATGCGAGCAAAGCGAGCGCAGCGAGGCTTTTAGACTCGAAGCGAGCCGAAACTGTGGGAAATGTAATAAAATAGCGATGATGAGGTGCTGTACCGAATTTTAATTGAAGACACAAATATAAACTTTGTCCTAATGGTTTATGTTGAGTTCTTTTACCGGGGATTTATCTGCGTACATAAGTCCCAATTCCGTGAGATTATCGGGACAAAAAAAACAATATTTGAAATTCGTTAAGCCGTTTGAGCTTGAAGAAGCATAATTTAGGTATTTTGATAATCTCACGGGCACAATACGCTTTTAAGGGATTTAAAGTAGCTTATGACATGTTTTTATCCCGGATATCAACTGACCTGGTACCAAATTTCATTCAAATCCGTCCAGCCGTTTGAGCGTGAAGGAGTTATAACATTGCCTGTGCTGCCATCTATTAACATTATTTTGACTAACAGTTACGTTTCACGGCCAAACTATTTTGATGAATAATTTGGTTTATAATCCCACGGAACCATTCCTTTGTTCAGCAATTTAAGGTAGCCTATTTGTTAATCCAGGGTACTGCTACCAAATTTAATTCAAATGCATCCAGCCGTTTGAGCATGAAGAAATAATTACTTTACCTGTGCTGCCATCTATTGAAATTATTTTGTTAGTTTCTCACGGCCAAACTATTTTGTATTTGTTTAATAATCCCACGGAATCAATGCACTTTTAATTAATTTTAAGTAGCGTACATTTTAATCCAGGGTATAAACAATCCTGCTACAAAATTAATTCAAATTCATCTAGCCGTTTGAGCGTGAAGGAATAATAACTTTGCCTGTACTGCCATCTATTGTAATTATTTTGTTACTTTTTCACGGCTAAACTATTTTGTGTAGGTATACTATTTTAATGAATTTGATTAATAATCCCACGAAATCAATGCACTTTTCAGGAATTTTAAGTAGCGTATATTTTAATCCAGGGTATAAGCAATCCTGCTACCAAATTTCATTCAAATCCGTCCAGCCGTTCGAGCGTGCAGGAGTTATATTTTTGCCTGTGCTGCCATCTATGAAGTTATTTTGTCTGACAGCTGCCTTTTGCACGGCCAAACTACCGAAACTATTTTAATGAACATTTTGTTTTATAATCCCACGGGAACACTGCACTTTTCAGGAATTTCAAGTAGCCTATTAGTTATTCCAGGGTATAAGCAATCATGATACAAAATTTCATTCAAATCCGTTCAGCCGTTTGAGCGTGAAAGAGTAACAAACACACTTACACACTTACACACTAACACACTTACACACACACAAACTTTCACCTTTAAAATATTAGTGGGATTAGTGGGATTATAACACAGAAGCGTTAATTTCATTGTTTTAAACAACTTTCACGAAAACCATTTTCTCTTACCTACAGAGAAAAAACAGTAAAGTTAGAGCTCTACAATTCAGGCTAAACATAAGGCATATATAAATTATTGATTTTTATAGACAATTAAAGAAAAACTGGCGTAAATACCTACCTACTCGCTGATTAAAAGCCTATGTCCTAAGGAACGTATACTGCGATCTTTGCATTTTAAAATAGCAAATATCTCAGAGATCGTGCAATTACATCACGATCAATTATCGTAACTACAATATTTGGTCAGCTGCGTGTACTACTTAGGTACTTCTGAACACTGTCTTGAAAACCAGTCTTTATACTTCCAGTAATAAAGTACAAAGTAGCTTGCCAGTTATTTTAAACCTCCATCAATCGATTATACACCTTCTCACCTTGAGTTGAGGTGCCAAACACACAAACCATGAAATTAATAATTTGTAAGCATTCGTCAAACATTAGCTTGAATAGTCAAACAATCAACAAAACTCAGCATAGAAGGTTAAATTTTTAACAAAACTAAGAGAGTGCAAAAAGTTTACTGCGACCTTGCCAGGATTCGAACCTGGAATCTTCTGATCCGTAGTCAGACGCGTTATCCGTTGCGCCACAAGGCCTGTTGTTACTACCTATGAAATAAACAAATACACAGTGGTATCTAGCAGCGTTCAATTCTCAACTAAATAGCTCATCACAATCATTGAAAAAGAAAAGGGCATAGCAGTAATAACCAACCGATACGATAATAATGATAACCGGAACGTTCCTATACAGATCTCAGTAATGTTATTGAGATTTTTCGATCATTTGAGTTGTTATTGAAAACCATTAATATTCATTGATCATTTAACATTATGTTATAATTGCTACTGATATAAATTATAATATTTTAGTAGGTATCGCTCAAGAGACGTGACTATAATATGCACGTCAACGTTATTTATTCTGCAAATATCAATAATCTGTGGTGATCTTTGCATAACTTCATCTTCTATTTATCTTTGTCCAAGGATATATATTTATATTAATTATATCCAGCAACAGCTGAATATAAGCTGATATAAGCCTCATATTTAATTTCACTGCAGTATTATTTGAAATATAAATATAAGTATATTATATTCTCTATCTTTAAATAACAAGAAGAAGTAACTAGTTTCTCGTATATCATGAAATAAATGTAAGCTGACTGTTTCAAACTAAACTAATAGTTGAGCATTTACAAACGTACCTATTAATATAAAAGGTTTGCCAAATACTTTTTTTTAGGTTTTCTATAAGGCCCTTATAATAAGGGTCACGGAATGAAACGTTTAGGTATTATACAAGGATACTAAATGCAGAGTTGTCGAGATGGGAAATAGACCTAATTAGCAGCTTTAGGGTCATAGCACACAGCACACACATCAATTCGGAAAGGGATCTTCACCGTAGGTATCAACTCGAGCCTAGTAGAGTATTCAGTGTATGAAACTCCATATTGCATCGCACACTTATCGAAATCGTCACGTGATCGCCTCGCCTAAACGTGAAGGCGAAAAATAGGCGATACGGTGAAGATCCCTTTCCGAGATGATAATAATATGTGTGACTCTTATGGCCAGTCTCAATAACCTATCTATCTTTGGTATTGCCTACTGTGGGTACATATTTGTCATTTTTTGTATGGAAATAATTTCGAATATGTACCCACAGTAAGCAAAACCAAAGTTAGATGGCCGTTAGATAATATTTTTATCTTGTTCTTATCTCAATCGAAAGCGATGCAACAGATTCAGCGGCAGAGCTCAACAAAACTTGTAATTTATGAATAACGGAGTAAAGTTGCCAATGTCGCCTTGCTAAATATCTACAGTAATGTGAAAATATTCCTCGTTGCAGTTATTTCCCGCGATAACGCTCGGTATGAGCACAGGTGGATTTACATTCGTTATCAGTGAAGTGGCATAACGGACAGTCTACATACCATCGCACCCTTCAGCACCGCAATCAACCTGATATTATGCCATGCATCTAGCTGATCAATTAGTTTTGTTGGAAGAGGCAAAGGAGCTAGCGGCTTATCTGATGGTAAGTGATTATCGTCGCCCACGGACGACTGCAATATTAGAAAAGCTGCACCTGCGTTTTCGACCTTTGGTAAAAAGAGTGTACCTACCTAAAGGGAAGAATAAGGAAGAATAATACACAATATACGATGAAGGGTTCTTTAATGGACGTCACGTTTTATTAATAAGAGTATTGTTATCGATAATCTCGAATTACAGTTTTACTTTTTATCGTTTAACTACTTTACTCTTCACTGATTATATTCTTAAATAATTATTATATAATAAACTGTAGATTAGATCGCAGAAATAAACTTTTAGATAATAAAGTCGTGACGTAGCATGCGTGTAAGTATAGCCGGACCCTTATCCGAGGCAAATAGCGTTACACGCAGTGTTTACTACTTTTACTGCGCTCATACCGTAAATGGGAATTTTCTGTGTTGGTCTGTTACACTTTTTACTTACATCATTTAACAGGTTAAAAGAACCAAAGAGGTACCTAAATAAATAAAATATGAACGATGGTCACGTGATCCTCTTTTAAGGGTAGGAAGTTAAATGTATCCAATTAATTTATTGTCCTGTCACACAGAACCAAATAAATAATAATGAATAATGAATATCCTGGGACTGTCTCAATAACCTATTATCTATCTTTGGTTTTGCTTTCTGTAGGTAGGTAGTTATTTGGCTTTACTTCCATACAAAAAATTACAAAAATCTACCCACAGATAGCAAATAGCAAAACCAAAGATAGACAGGAAGTCTGCTCTACATTATGATCCATTACCGATTTTTTTTTTTTTTTTTTTTTTTTTTTTTTTAATATCCTTGGACATTTCACACGGTATAAATTCACCTGATTTTATCTAAGTAGACTATTGTGATACTTATTTATACAATTGTAGACTATTTTTGCCGACGCGAAGGATAAAACGTCGTAGTAAAATTAATAATCTATCCGGAAATCATTTAATACCTAATTATCTATATCAAAAAATTACCTAAAGTAGATAAAGATATGTTTTGAACTGAGTGCAGGTGGGAGGGCAGGTGTTTGTACCCGCAAGTGTAAGTGTACCGAGCTAGTGATAACAACTGATAGTGGATTTCTCATATCAAGCGAGTCATGAACGCTGCTTAAAGAAAGTGGGCCCAAATAATACCTTTAGGCACTCGCATGCACCAAAATACAAGAATTTGAGCTTCATTCAAATATATAAAACAAAGTCAGTAGTTACATCATTCAAGAACAGCTGGATAGATTCAAATTCTTCTCCGCTCCAAATAGCAGAATATCTGATTTATTTCATATTCGTCCCGGAGTTTGCTAAGTATAAAACATCTGAAAACTCATGAAAAAAAATATACAGGAAGAGTTCTCAATCCAAAAATCGAATCGAACCGTGTTAGCGAAGTACTGCGACCTAAATTAATACCCATTGACACTAAATTTAAAGGCTATTTAGCCGTTTTAACATATGTTTCGAAATAATATGACCCAATGTCTTATGTTTTTCACAATAAATGCTTTGTTTGTAACCACAAAAGATTACGACAAAATACGCAACCAGGCAACACGGTTACGCGAACCATAACACATAGTCGTCACGAACACTACTCATACGCAATCACTAACGAAGTTAAATCCTAATAATATTACAAACGCCAAAGTTGAACCCTCTTATGCATATTGGTTTTGTAAACCTACTTTAGCTAAGGATATTAAATCTGTTGCTATCTCTTTTCATTGACATAAGAGTAACAAGAAAAAAGCATTATTTAAATCTACATTAATTTAACAAATCTTTATGAATAAGGCCATTAGAGTTAGACTCACGAAGACTTCCAAGGATCATACTTCAAAATTATATTTATCTAGCCTTGAATCTCTAACTTAACATGCGGTTACTTCGTGACTGCGAGGTAAATTTGCTTTGCCGATGTACACTGAGTACGTACACATGATAAATGGTGTGGTGATAAAGTTCTATCTATATCTACAGGTGTTTGCACTAAATTTGAACGGAATGTACTAAATGCACTTGATAATACTTTCACAAAACTATTTTTTACACACCCACTATATCTGGTCCATGACCATCTCAACCCAGTAGATTCTACTGGATTGAGATGGTCATGGACCAGATACTACTATATTATAGATTCTACTGAGTAGAATGAAATTTTTACCTTTCAATATTCTAACTATTTGTGGTTTGGCTTCGATTTTAATAATTTTTAGTATGAGTAGAATAAGAGTTTGAAAGAGGTTTCTTATCATTATCAAAGACTATAAGGTCTCTACATCTCTTGAATCTTCTAACCTTCATCTCAAGTCTCTGGAAGTAAATAGTAAAAATATCAAAATCACTTATTCGAACATTCAATTGTGTTTATTCAATAAAATACCCTCAATTTTAAAAACTTTACGTTCCAAATGTCTGAACCGTGAGTGAAATACTTCGGGGGCACGTCAGCCTCGTTAACCTTTCACGATACTCGCAATACCGATATTTTATTCATGATACAATTGAAAACAGCCGAACTCGACAAACATTCAAGAACAAATGCCATTCATAGCATTGTGAAGTCTGAACATTGACGCAATAATGATATTCATTGCTACTAAGTATTTCAGAAAAATCATTAGATACTAGAAACAGATATCAATATTTTCCTTTAAATTTTATTAATCAAATCAAATGTAATTAAATCTCAAGTTTAATATAACAAGTTTTAGTATTCATCAAAATAAAGTCTGAAAATGTTTTTAAGCGTCAAATTATTATTTTTTCCTTAATATTCGAGATTACCCATACCATTAACATACCTATAAATCCTTGACTATGGTAATTTTGGGTAGACGACTGACTACCGAAATGTAGAGTCTGAGTAAATTAGTGAACCATAGTCACTACCATAGAGTCGTGTATAAAGTCGACATTGAGTGAAACTGACGAGCAAGGTTTTAAATATTCAAAGGGTGTAAAGGGCAAACTGCGCATATTTCCCTTGGGTGGTCTATGTTTACCCTCTTACATGTTTTGTATTCATATTGTTCCGACTCTTCACAGAGAACTAAATTGAAGAAAATTTCGTATATTTATGTCATAAAAATTTAAAAATTTACATTTAACTTATGATTGTTTTCTCTTACATTTTCCTGTTTATTTTCAATTTATCTGGTATTGCATGATAAAGTAAAAGTTTTAATTTTAACAAGCCGACAATTTATTTATAAGAAAATGTTAGTAAGTGTACAATATACAATTTAATCAAATACGTGTCGATACTTACCTATAATCACATTTGTTTGCGCAGGATATTCGATACTTTTAAGTCAACTACTTTTTACTTATTTATCAGAATAGTGTTAAAGATATATTTATCGATGTAGTATATCATCAGTCATCTATCAATAAATTGCTTAGCTTGGGAATAGATGACGCTGTGTGGAATATCCAACAATATAGGTATACATACAAATTTATTTAGGAAGTATGCAAAGAAATAAGACCTAAAAACCTGTGGGAAACAACCAACGGACTAATTAAGAATAAACAGTACACTCTCAGTCAATTGTCATAAAGCGTGTTCGACATAAATCAATGTGAAATACATCAGAGACAATTTGCCTCGACGATATACTCATACCTCAGTAGAATACATACGTGTGTAGATAGACGGTGATGTATCGGACGGCGCTGCAATCGTCTCAGTTCTAAATATAAAACGCTTAGTTCACACTTCGGTATTGTTTTGCTGTCACCGCAGTGCAGCTGTATGCAAAGTAATTTAGTGTCCGTACCACTAGTGCGAGTTCTTCTAAAACTTTCAGTGTCTACGACTTTGCGCAAATAATGCTGGTTACTCACGAACTCGAAAATGTAGGATGATGTTATGGCATCCAAATGCCTACGCAAAGTTTTAGGTACAAATGTATGAATATTTGCATCCATACATTCAGTTAACGAATTGTGCTTAAAAGTCATGGGATACTGATAAGATATTTTAGAATTTAGATGAATTGCTCGTAAACTTGCATATTTTATTTTTAGTACAATGAATATTACTATACTTCCTTTAATTATTATTGAACTTTTACACTCGATCAGCACTTTTACCATTAGGTACCTACTACGCATTGTGGGAATTGGAAATAGAAATGTAATTTGTAAGAACCAAAGTTTCTAAAACTAAATACTCTTCAACTATTCGCAACCACGTCGTAAGGAAATCCAACTTCAAAGTAATCTCTGCGTTGTCGATAATGATAGATATCACAATCTGTATCTGCAGGTGTTTGTATGTATTTGTACTAATATTGCACTGCATATGCACTGAATATGCACTTAGAATACCTACCTACTTTCTCCCGAGGTCAATATCATGTCAAACTAAGAGCACGTTTGCACTGGGCCTTTAATCGACAATCAATATTTCAAGTAATTAATGAATAGCCCAACTTATACTGGTGAAAATTAAAATCAGAAGATCACACAAAAGTTGAACCACGAAAAAAAAAGGTCACGATGTTTTTTACCGTCTTAATTTTAATAGTAAATTGATTCCATTAGAATTTGAGAAAATGCAGGTTTTCTAGTGGTCTATTTAATATATATAATCTGTATTATTTTCGGCTTGGTATATAATCTCAACCGAAGCTGTATAATAAATACAACACTTAAAATTAGTAATCAACGTTTCAAACAAAATTGTTTTTTACGACAGACTTATAAACAAAACTGCTCCCTACTCTAATCTACTCTCCTCTACCGATGTTCAGCTTATGTTGATAGAAACTGAATTCAGCAGGTTAAGCAATATAAAATGAACTGCGATTATCGTTTTCGATTAGTAGAATTTATAGAGGGGACGACAATGTTGCACATTACAATACAAAGTTCTACAATATTTTCTCATACTTACAGATTACTTCATTTCTATTGAAATTTCTTTGAATTCGTGAGACGATGGTTAGGGACTCGCGCTTAATTAAAATGTTGAAGTGCAAATTCATCGGTATTCCTGCGGCGCTGCAGCCGACAACGTTGCATGCGTGTCAATGTCGGAATGATCACACCTTTTATCATTAACTAAGCCACTATTTATATGGATGACGAATTCATGTTCCGTTTAATGATATCACACAAAAAGATACCGAAATAAAATCCTACTATTATAATAAAAGCGAAAGTTTGTAAGGATGGATGGATGTTTCTCTATTCCACAAAAAGGTACTACTGAACGGATTTGGCTGAACAAAGCTGAAAGCTGGCAACGTCCGATTGGTTTATTCGGCACTTACGTAAATGGCTAGTCAGGCCGGAGCAACAGCTAGGTACATCCGCAATCCTCCGTTCTAATAACACAATAGACTATTTTTAACTAGGAACTTACTTTTATTTAGGTATCCACGTAAGTGAAGTAATCAAGTAATATATAATGTAAGTATAATTCTAGTAAGGAACATTATTTGTTAGATTTTTTCCTGTTGTTTTATATCTGTGTCGAATACATGTTTGGAATTAAATAAGTAGGTATACTTTTGTACAAATTGAAGCACGATAGAAATCTTTTAAACATAAAACACAGTAAAGGACACCTTCTTCTTTTAAAGTGTTTAAATCAGTTACTCAGTAGGTACATAAATTGAGTCAATGATCCAGTTTATTGACAAAGAGTCATTGTTAACAGTACTTTAGCTTCACGTGTGAACACAATGCTCATATTTAAATACGATTATTAACATCACACTATCTTTGAGTTTCTGTTCTGATTCATAAGTATTTTTAAGTTGATATATAAATATAATTATTATGTATACATGTTTGATATATTTTTATTGGTGCTAATTGCTGTACATCGCTGTATATTTTAAGTCTGTCCGTTAAAAGCCCATTTCAATAAAATATCCTTGGACATTCTACACAGTGCTATCTAGTCCCCAGTTAAGCAATTCAATGCTTGTGTTATGGTAACCAGAAATATATAATTTAGATATTTTTTTTTTATTCAAACATTATTATACAAAGAAAATGGATGTTTTACACAATTGTTTTAGATTGTTTTAGACAAATATACCATTTTGGCAATCCATTATGTAATACTAACCCAATAACCCAAGGTTACGTAAACCTGAGGTTAACATTGTTGGTGCAACAGCTCTTTATAACAATCAGAACATTGTAGGCTTCAATAACTTTATAAATATGAAACGTCAGACTGGATTTATTTTCTTGCCCATTTACATTTCGACATCATCAGCATAATTCATACGTCGAACGGATCCCGCATAATATTTCACAGGTGCATGAATTCATTACAGTAGCATTTTCATAAGATATGCAATGTCCAAATCAACCTCCATTGTATTAAAATATTTTCCTCTCGTGTGTCCAATCATAATAATTTTCGTGTCCCTATGTTTATGGTAAAAATAAAATTATAATAGGTACCTAATAGCTTACTCGGCCGCGGCTTCGCCCCCGTGGTACCTACATGGATAAAAAGTAGCCTATGTGTTTTTCCAGGTCATAAAGTACCTATGTATATTCCAAGTTTCAGCATAATCTGTTTAATAGTTTTCGAGTAAAAAAGCAACAAACATTTATACATAGGTATGAAGTTTCAAACCTTATTTTTTAACCCAAAGAAAATTAATAGCAAGTTAAGCTCTAGCCTACTTAACTCTTGATGAGTTCAATCGTTATATCAACCGATTGTAGGTCCCGGCTTTTAAAACCATGACCGAGGCGTTTAGGTGGCCTAAAAACACCAGAGTTGGCCACTTGCTCATACGAACTACCTAACTAACTAACAATCGTTCGATGCCCATAGCGTTGCAGTTTGAAATGTACCGAAAACAGCCACTAAAGCTGTGGCCACATAGTCCATCAAAACTCCACCCACAACTATAAAGCTATAAATCCATAGAGTTCCTCGTACAGCCATCAAAATGGCCACATGTGATTAATCGCACGCGTTTATCTCATAATCATAAAAGCGCACTTGCGCTTGCGCCTCAAACAGGCCTTCTCGCTCCGTTTGCTTTGTTTTAGTGCCGCACTTACAGCTGAGTCAATAGGCGGTGCGAGCTTTACTTTCTTAAGAACCAGGGACATTAGACTAGCTCTTAACTGTGCCTTCACTCCAAGATACAGATACTTTTTTATAATCAATAAAGTTTAAAAGGGATTAAGTCAAATGTAAATATTGATGATCCAGCTTTTATTGCGTTCAGTGCGAAAAATACTCATGGACAGACTCTTCTTCATGAAACACTGCAGAGGCGGAAGACAGAGTGCGAGTTACCCACCATCTTCAAATCATAATTGAATATCAAATGATTTCAGTTCTAATTTTAAATAAAAAGTATATTACCTAATAATTTTATTAATTTCAATTCAAGAACGAAAGCATGCACAAAGTTTTCTCTCTTGATGATTTCCACTTCGAAGGAATCCGCTTCCTTAAATGTCATATAAAGTTAATGTTATTACTTCTCGGATTGTTAAGACTGTATAAGATTGTTGTTACTGAAAATAATAGTTGTTATCGTTTCGTATGTGGTACTGTGTATATACCTACTTGATTTTTTTTTCAAACCATTACCCATGATTTTTTTTTATTACTTATCATTATTATAGACAGCAAATTAGATGAATATAGAACGCAGAATTAAACAAATATCATACTATCATCACCACAAAGATAAACACAAGTAATAAATAATTCCACAATAGAGAGTGTAGTGCGATCGCATTAAATCACGCAATTATTAATTTCGACTCTCTGTCTATAAGCAGCCGTGGCCGAGCGGTTAAGGCGTCTGACTAGAAATCAGATTCCCTCTGGGAGCGTAGGTTCGAATCCTACCGGCTGCGAATCTTTTTGCACAGGTTTTTATTTTTATGCAATATACAGAATATCTGTCAAAATTATGTTAAAAGCCATAAAAATCAATAAAAAGCGAAATAAAATTTTCTTGTGATACCATTTTTCTTCATACCAATAAACCTACATCTGTCTGAATACGTAAAACCAAAAACATTAAATTTTGGGTAAGCTACATTTTTATTTAATTCATGAATCCCGGAGTAAATACTTGATTTTAATAAATAATGTATCTTGCCTTAGAAACACGAAAGTACCGTAGAGGAACAGATACAGCCTCATAGTGCTATCTTGATTTTTCCACGCAATCCAATTAAACATTATAATGAGCCATTACTCAAGGGACAAGAGCTACATCGATCAGGCCATGTCCTACACAGGGCCTCATTAAGGACGCGCACGTGCGCATCGCATTTTACCATCGCACAATGCACAGGGCTGTCTGTTCTACTAAATATGCAAAAAATATACGATGACCTGATTTAATTATTATTAATTAGTTCATTTGACTAATTGTACATATACACATTGCATAGGAGTTTTACAAAAGTAGTTTCTTCTGCAGGGCTGTTTGTATGTTCGTATTAATACGAGCAACAGCCAAATTCTGGTGGCAGAGTTTTTAGGCCTCCGTCATGGCTTTAATAATATCGTTTAAAACTTCTGCATGGCTAAGAAGCAACTATAAAATTTAAAAGTACCTTATTACCTCAAACTTAAGGTCAACCAAAAAATAGAAAACTACCAATGAACACATAAATTGAACTTCAAGGAAAGCCGCAAAAGCTCTTAGGGTCCAAGCCACTAGCCGTTCCAACACTTTCAGATACTGTTGTATAATCTACAACACCACAAAAACGCGCGGAGGGATTTTTATGAAGGTAAAGCGCAACAAGGAAAATATAAGCTTGAGTTTATTTACTTGACAAGAAGACTTATGGCGTCTTACTCAACTGCTAGTTCGGAACGCCTGGTTGGATCATTAGTGGAGATTGAAAAGAAAATGGACCAGACCGAGCAAGTAACTTAAACTGAAGAACATATAGGAAGCATGCGCGAATTTAGTATATCAGGATCATATCAAGTTGAAATCTGATTTTAGAAAATAAGTGTATTACATACCCCATAAAAAAAACACATCTAAATAAATGTACTTACTAGGACAATTTTACATAGCGTCACCTAGTCCAAAGTAAAGCAACGTAATTGTGTTCTGGCAACCAGATGACTGATTATTTCGTGCATGTACTATATACTTCCTTAAAAAGTATTTATCCATACCTTAGCAGTCACTTGACTGTGAACGGTAGTGAACAACATTTTCCATTTCCCTTATCATTCCGCTTTGTGCTTCACATTGTGAACTGACACAGTGAGAACTGACAACGCTACATTATGGTCCTGCACGTGTGCCGCCGATGGCATACATTTCGCCGTCAAACCGTGTAATAATCATGTCACGGCAAAATAAAAGCTGTTTTGGAAGAAATTGCTCCGAAAAACTTGTTGCGTGATTTGATCGAGTTGTTTCGTAAAGTGAACGAAAGGAAATTGAAATGTTAAAGAATATTAAAGATCATTCAGAGACCAAATGTTTTCTTGCGAATCATGCCTGTACTTAACATATTGGTTTCTGAAAATATTCCGCAACAATTTGTGAGAAATCACATAAATTTACACGTTTGCGATGTTGTTGCGATGTTTGTAGATCTAAAGTTTTCAATAAAATAATATCTAAATAAAACTCGCAAAAAAACACATTTTATGAAAGCCTTTTAAAAGGTAATTTCAAATAAGCACCAAGTATTGATCTGTCCTAAGATGCTTGCTCATTAAAGAACGCACGTGCACGGCCCGAGGGCATCGCTTCTAGGGTTGCAACACTCAACTCAATCTTATAGCACAGAAAAACTTATTCACTGCAACAATTTATACAGCGCTTTATGGCATCTAGGTATGCCTACTCGTAATGGGACATTGTAGTGCCCGGGACATTGTTAAGATGGAGTAGGCTTACCATGCACCTAAACAATCTTGTCGGCTAAATCAGCTTTATCCACAAGGAAGACGCTAGTTTCCTCACTATGTTTTCCTACACCGTAATAAGCTTTTGTCAAAGTGCAAAAATCTATATTGTGATCGCTCTGAACTTTGCTTAACTTCAACGATATCAAGAACGTCTAAGTTACGGATTGTGAATCTTTTAATACTCATTGATCGGGATTTAAAAGAACGCGCACAGGTATCGATCTGTCGTAAGATGGCGCTCATTAGGCACGTGTTCGGCCGAGGGCATCGCGCCCTGCAGGGTTGCGACACCAGCGATTTTATCTCGATTTGAACACTTGTCTTGGATGGCGAAAATTTTATAAAGCTAATATAAAGTGCTAGCTTTCGCGGCTACTGTGATAGCAACAGTCTTTAGCACTCAGGGATAGCTTAAAGTAGGCGTTTTGAAACTGGCAATTTCAAAATTGGTTGAGATAAATTACCCAGATGAAGATTCTCTGGATGAAATGAAAAATTGCTGTATCACACAAGTAATTTACTATACATTTTAGTAAGTAATTGACGTGTAGGGTACATAAATTACTAGAAATTATTGTAAAAACGGATAGAAAATACTAAACTTAGTACTTATAAAGTTTAAGAAACAGCTGCAAATTTTGAAAAATGTTAATGACATGGTTGATGCACTACAAAATAATAAAACTTTCGCCAAAACTAGCTAGGAAAACTAGAGCTACAGAGTACTGAGTACGCAATAAAAGATGTGATATAGTAGGTGCTCAAATATTATAGTAGAACTTCATGGTAATAATGTAAATAGTCTAGCTGATATTAAAACCAACATGCGTCAGTAAACCTAGATAGCGTTGAGGAAACAAGTTTCATGACGGAATTACCTTCAACGGTAAATAAGCTAATTATAGAATACATAATGTTTATCAAAGGTTGTGCTATTTGCATAGCTGGGCACCGTTAATCAATTGGTTAACTTCGTTAATCGTTAATCCGTTACAAAAAAAGTTAGCTTCGTTAAACGTTAAAGCGTTACATTTCGGAAGAATTAACGCAAGTTAACGTTAATCGTTAATCCGTTAATATGTGTAAAATTGCATCATTATATCGTTGCGTTAGGCTCAATTCACACCAAAAGAGCAACAAAGCTCAGCGAAGCGGAGCGCGGTTTCAGTGTCATGAATTTGAACTTTATTTTTATTATTATAATACTTAATATCGCATGAGAAACTAGACCAAGTCGCGCGGATGCCCGCGGCTTCGCGGGAATTCCGGCAAATTCGAATACGCGTGCCTTCTCTGCGATAATAAGTATTATAGTAATGAAACTAAAGTTCAAATTCATATGAAACTGAAACCGCCCTCCGCTTCGCTGCCCTTCACCGCTCTTTTGGTGTGAGTTGAGCCTTAAGTATTAGAAACTCACTGGTTAGTGATATTTCGTGAAAAAAAAAATTTTTCTTGACCAACTGGCACACTAAATTCGGAAAACAAACGAATTTTGATAGAAAGAAAACTACAAATGAAAAATCTTACCTACTAAAAGTTTTACGGTTTCGACGGGATTCGAACCCGCAAGATACAAACGATCACCCTTAAGCCAGGCTGCCTTACCACTCGAACACGAAGCCCTTGACGCCGAAGACGAAACTATCAGTAAGATGATATTTTGGTTAAAGCATCGAAACCTAAGTGTGGTTTAAGACTATAATAAAATTATATAAACTATACAGGGTGTAAAAAGACTACTACCGAAAACTTTAGGGGG
Organism: Xanthorhoe designata; assembly: GCA_963582015.1. Lineage (NCBI taxonomy): Eukaryota > Metazoa > Arthropoda > Insecta > Lepidoptera > Geometridae > Xanthorhoe > Xanthorhoe designata. The sequence continues at coordinate 4,666,027 of OY757045.1, forward strand.
TGAAAGTACCCATCAATATGAACAACTTTTTCTAAGAAACCAACACTGTGAACGCGAAAAAAAAAACAGCTGTTTCATACACTTTAGCCAAGTAGGTATTGAACTTATGTATGGAACAGCTGTTTTTTTTTTCGCGTTCACAGTGTTGGTTTCTTAGAAAAAGTTGTTCATATTGATGGGTACTTTCACCCCCTAAAGTTTTCGGTAGTAGTCTTTTTACACCCTGTAGAAAGAAAATGTCGGTTTGACTTTGAATTGAAACTATCAATCAAATTAGCATCTCTACATTCTTCACCAATCAAAGCTGCCGGGAAAACCGGAAGGAAATAGAAGAAAAAACAAGTACAGACTAAAAATTATAAAAAAAATCGAAAACGCCGGGCACGTCGGCGGGTACCCGACTCGAGCCTAATGCCCTGTTTAGAAAATAGTTGAATACAACTTTTAGCTTCATCTCTCTGGTCTGACTGATGATTAGGTAGGTACTGTACTGACAAAGGATGTAGATAATATCACGAGCTATTGTTTAGCCAAAACAAAAAGCTGCTACTAATAACATATAATTATATTATATATAATTACTACACTGCACAGTACACTTTTTCTATCTAACTAAATTACACTACACTCTTCTTTATAAATTATCAACACGCAAATGATCACTGACAGTAATTTATAACAACAACAAACAAACAAACAAACGAACAAAACACTAGTCACTCTAAGCACCGGCGCGCTAAGTAATGAAATGATCAAACGAAACAAATCTCTTCGCAGTTTTCTTTCTCACTCGCACGCGCCGGCATAATATATCTAGTTTAGTTTTTGTTTCACACGCTGCCACGCGCCGCCCGGCACTTGTCGGTGCCGTGCGTAACTATTAGGCATTGGATTAACGATTAACGGACTTCTCGCATATTAACGGAAGTTAACATTTTTGAAAGTTAACTTAAAAGTTAATCCGTTAATCAAAATGTTAACTTCGTTAATTAACGATTAACGGATTAACGAGTTAATGCCCAGCTATGGCTATTTGTATACTGGTAGTTAGTGCCGAGGAGCTAGCTAGGTAATTTTGTTTTATTTCAAACTCTGTTGTGTGATGCTAAGATAATATAGTATCTGGTTATTTAAAACTAGCAGACCTTGCGCGGCTTTGCTCGCGTGTTGTACATAAACTTCGACACTGCATTCTACCCTTTTATAGGGTTTTTTTCAAAAAATCCTAAAACACGTATATATTTATTTTGCATTGTTAGTGTTGTAACCGAGTTTCAAGCAAATCGAACTACCCATTAAAAAGTTCCCATACAAACTTTGACACCACATTTACCTCTTTTCAGGCGTTTTTTTTTTAATTCCTGAAAAACATGTAAATTTATTTATCATTTACAATATTTATACCGAGTTTGAAGAAAATCGCTTCACGCATTAAAAAGTTGCATACAACGGTTTTCACCCCTTTTCAACCCTTTAGGGGTGGAATTTCGAAAAATCCCTTCTTAGTGCGCAGTTTTGTTTTAAAAGGAAGCTACCTTTCAAATTTCAGCTTCATAGCTTCAGCGGTTTGGTCTGTGCGTTGATTCCAGAAAAATGCTTATTGTTTTATATATATTGATGATTGATTACATTGAATTCAACTTATTTTTCGAATCGTTTTTGTTGATAATTATGATCTTTGTAAATTTGTAACCAGCTTATGTTTAACTTTCGAACTTTTCTCACAGGATGAACAGGAAATTGTCATTTTGTATTTTTCTTCTCTAGAAACTAATTCATACATAGGTACCTACCTGTAATTACATTTTCTACAGCTTTACAGAAAATAATAATTTGGCTATGCCACAACAAATGACCATCTCAATCTTCATTTCACGCCATAAACAATGCACTGCCATATTGTACAGTGCTAAAGTCTATTACGAAATGCAAATCGGATTTAAAAAAACAACTCAGTCCTTAGATAAAAACACAATTTGCGCTGGAAATGAAACAGTAAACCGCATTAGTCCCGGCCAACTGGCAGTCGCCACCCCTGCGAAACTCTCGCCATGGGATTACGAGTCTGTACCAGGGATTTAAGGTTTCATTACTTTGCTGTACCCCCTGTCTCCTTTACCCTTACTATCTATTGTCGAAGTAAATTCTATGACTCGTCAAACATTTGGTACAAATAGCAGATTGTCCTAAAAGTCAATTAGAACAATCGCAACTGAAATAATATCGTGAAACATCAATATAAATGTACTACTTAGTAGTTATAACTCAATGTCGTGGAGCATAATTATCGACTGTATGTCCACTTTTGTTAAAAAACGTCAGTTAAAGTAAAAGACTGCATTAAAATAATTGCACTGAAAATATACTCGTATAAAGAAACATAGCTAAGTTCGACTGCTTGAAAATCAAACTAATCATCATACCAATAAGTTTCATATCTCCAACTTCGTTCAAGAAAGATAAAACCCTTTTTTCCTAAACCAGAAACCCGTAGTAGAGGTGCGTCCCCCCCCCCCCCCCCACAACAGAAAAGCCATAGAGTCAAAGCAAAGTCTCTATGAAGGGAGCGTAGCCGACCAAGACCTCTAATGTACAAATATTGCGGACGAAATGAATATATCCGACCCCTGCCATAGCTTAAGCTTCAGTTACTATAGAACCCCTACCAATGCACCACAGAAACTTTAGCAGTTTCTATAATAATGTCACTGCTCATGGAACAGTTACTAAGGGCGGATAGGGCGAGGCAAGTGTACATTTTGATATGAATTTATTGACGCGATGATTTGACTAGACACTAAGCACTGGTGATGGATCGAAGTTTTTATTGGATATCTAATAATAAACAGGGTTGATTGAGTTTCATAGGAAATTCTAAAAATGGAAATACATATTTATTATAGTAGTTAAAAGTGTTTGAATCAAATTTTTTATTTCTGCATTGTGTTGAAGACATACAGTCAGCGATTAGAAACTCACACGCGAAAACAAAAACATAAATTAATAGTATTTTCCATAGACAGAACGACTGTTTCGTATGTATTACCAAAGACGATTAGACTTCTTTAGTAATCAGAGTAATACCTAGATATTAATCGTCTTTGGTATTACTCTGATTACTAAAGAAGTCTCTCTGCATCCCCTAAGGAAAAGGGTAAGGAACATGTTGCCGATAATGATTCCAAAAATAATGTTTGCTCGCGAATGTTGCCAGTTGGTTCCATTCCGCCCGCATCCAACTCCCAAGTGTCCTGATAATACTCCATATGGCGTAACACCATGCCTAAACAACCAGCTACAAAAGACCCCTGATAACATAACCCTCGCATTTAAACATAGGTACTAAACATTCAAGATAAAGAGGGGCGAGGAAGGTCAAAGTAAACTGGTTTGAAATTCATTGCATTGTAGGGCGGGAAAACTGATGCAACGACATATGCAAGCATTAGGGATGGTAACCATTCGGACATTATCCTAGTGTCTTAATTTGTACAACTGGCCAGCATGTTATGGACACATCTCTGCATAATAATGCACTTAATGTTATGGAGAATAACATGCATTGACATAAAAAAATAGGATTTAGGGTTCGTTCCCAGTTTCTCACTTATGGATATAATTGGACACTGGCTACTTCTGTTTTTCTTCTGAATCATATTGATTAATGATTAGATAATTGAATAGCACTTTTCAATAATAACTAATGAAGTTAACTCCTACATGTTACAAAAATTTAGGTACCTAATTTTCATTAGATAACTGATTAAATAAAACTCAAGGTTTCTTTATAAATAAAATCGATAGGCATCCTAGAATTATCTCATTAGCGAGAACAAAGTTTCGGACATTCACTCAAGCTAGTATCTACAGATAGCCTCATTTAGTTGAAAAAAACGACATACAAAGTTGCAAACCGCGGTTATAACAAACCGGTCGTTGTGGTTATGCAATAATTACACAATCATATTCCGATAGCGACTTCTCGTGTGTCTCAGGTTCTAAGAATGCCGGCGCGATGGCGCCAGTCAGGTGACACCTCACGGCGAGATATTCATGGCATTCAGCTCATTTATAGCAATGCCTGTTTATCCTACTTCATTTACTTAAATGCAAGAGTTTTTTAGCGTCAGGCGCAATCACGATATAATAGCAAAGTTTACATAAAACTATACACAATGTCTAGTTAGAATAAAGGCAGTCTAGGATATGTTAAATGTTTTTTTGTTTGGGTTACAAGGTTCAAGGGCGGGAATGAGTTTGTTTAATTGACGTCCAGGCTTACCGGATGTACACACAGATACAGCCACAGGCTGTAAAGCAAAAGGTTTAATATCTTTATTGGCATATTTCTTCGGCCTAGAAAACTTACGGAAAAGCTTTGTTAAGTTTGTAAATTCCAAATGCTTTAGAGATATCAAGTCAAATTCCTTCGCTTTATTCAAGACTCTTATATGAATGAACTTGATTTCTTTTTAGTTGCGTCATGCTTGAGTTGAATAAGCTAGTGTTTGCATTTCCCACGCAGCCCACGCAGTTAGCACCTCTACTCAACGGGACCTCAGCCCTACAAGGAATGATAAATCTTTTATATGGAAACGATAAGAACTTCAAAAAACAAAGACCTTGTTATGAACAATATTTACAAAGCCAAAAAATAAAGTTGAATGACTGAAATTGGTCGATCAAATTGCTTTAGATTTTTAATTGCAACCATTTCGGTGCTGTTCATAATTTTATGCATTTTTTGTTTATATTTTTTGTTTATATATATTTTTTTTATAATTATTTAGAGTAGGACAAGGTTCCTTTCCCTATCAAAATGTCACAGTCTGTCGCAACGAAAGTAGGTGTACCATTTCCCTCATAAAATGTGGTTTTATTACACTTTATTATAGAATACACTTGCTAGGGCGATAAAAACTATAATGATAGAGCAGTTTTAAGTATCACGAAATAGTGCACTTTTACAGTTTACACATATGAAGATGACAAAAGAACAAGGACATTTTGGAAACTCAATCTAACATATAGGTATTTATATCAGTTACAGTAAACTTTAAATACATAATACCCTAGCTAGAGACTCTTGTCTCTAGTAGCTTTGTACCGTTATTCCTTTTACAAACAAATAAAAAAAATGTATGGGTAAAAAACATTGTATTACCATCACCCACATCACGCCCTTCTAAACCACTCTTCTTTTCTGCTCATCAATAGCTCATGATACTTTGCTATATCAACAAGTTATCGCTGTAGACAATTGTTTTACATCACAACAGTTTCTTTTTTGTAATTTCTCTTTCCTACCTTCTTTTTACTCATAGGCGACAAAAAACAGTTTTCATCAGACATTTATTTGCGTGGAAGACCGTCCATCACCCAGTCCCCGTTTCCGTTTGAATAAACAAGATTCATAAACCTAGGTGCTGACGTTTATATTCTACTCAGCACTTCTACAGGAATAACTCTGGAAAATAATATGTTCAAGTGTCTGTGAATAGAAGCTTTAAATTCCTGCTTGCACAATAAACACAAAATATTGTACCATGTCGAAGCACTGTCTGTCGAAGTAGTGGATTGTCGAAGGTGAATGTGTCGAAGTATGTTCTGTCGAAGAAATGCATTTCGGACATCTGTTCTTTCTGTGTGTGAAATATAAAACTGTCGAAGTTACAGTCTGAAAAAGACAATGAATAAGCCTTAATTATGTATATCTCATGCGTAATTAAACACAGTACAAATACAACTTTCAGGCTACTGTAAAATCCAATGATAGAATGAAGACCTCAGAATACTTTTCTCTATTCTGAGATGAAGACCAGCTCTCTGATGATGATGATGTTATTTAAAAGACCAAAACTCAACACTTCAAACGTGAAAAAAGAAATTCTGATAAACTAATTTTTTACACGTCAGAATATAACGCCGCAAAAACAAGGTTAAAGCGATAAAAGTCACAAGTTTAGCCGTGATGACGATTTTACTAAGACATTTCTTATCTCTACGACTAAAGTGTCAAAATATTGAAATACTTTGCAATAGTTATTACTAAATTACTGAACAGTTATGTCTTTTACCTGAAATTATATGTTTCAGGTAGATAATAACGTTTTTTATTTATGAAAAAAAAACAAACACGAAAAATCATACTTTGCTATACTTTTTTAAACATTTTATACCTTAGGTGTTTGTTGAACTGTTTTGCCGAAATATTTAAAGCAGAAAATTCTATTGATTATATTTACATATTTATTTGTAGGCATAACAATTAAATAACAGACTATTTCTGTTTTATGAGCGAAGCTTCCATATCCAGCGATAAAAGAACGTGGTTACTGTGCGGTCTGACAGCGCTGCGTTATCAATTCAACAGCTATTTCAGTGAGCTTTATCATTTCGGGGTCAAGAGCGAGACTTCCGCCAGATAACACGTCGATAACACGCCGAAATCGTGACACAGCATCCCTTTATATTTATTGCTTTTCACAAAAAAAGCGTAAATCGTCCCAAAAAAATTAAGCATGCACTCCGATAGCCGAGAGTATGTTTACTGACATGATAAGATACTTATTCGGTACGCACGCATCGGTCGCGTCGTGCTTAAAAAATCAAGATAACTTTTTGTGTGCTCGTGAAGTTTTAAATATTTTCCTTTGCTTTTAGTCCGTTGGCGTTTGTTCACTTAGCAAACATCCTGTCCACGCTCAAATATTGGTCCATCGTCATATGCCAGATTGTCAATTGATGCTCACGGATGAGCTAAAATGTCATCATCTCCATGGAAAACTTTGATTTATTCGTTGATTTCAATATTTATATGAAGTTAAAGAAAATTTATTCAATATAATCAGTCCCATTCAACCTTTATTGAGCTTGCTTTACAGAAGCTGGAGATTTTAAAAATATAATACAACTCAAGTGCATTAAACTCGAATGCAAAGAGCGAGTAATTCGATTATCATAACGCGTGACTAGTAGTAATCGAATGATGAGTTTCTCTCGCGAACTGTTGAACGATTGGATTCGTTTCGGTTTACGATGATAGTTTCGCTGCTGTGAACACTTTGCATTGTAGTTGTAACGTTTTATTAGTTGGATACTTTCCCAGATCTATTAATTAATTCTGTAATCACAGAGAGGTATTGATCGAATATCTACCTACTCGTGTATGTGCATGATTTCAAATGCTATGTGAACATAATATTACGAGCAAGCTTCTTGACCTTATTTTTACTTTATTGTTTGTACTTTTTTGTTGATTATTAAAGTTGTGGTAATGTCTATTCATTATATTCGGTGATAGATATTTGACATTATGACGCGTATTCATTGCGCATTTATGCATTCAAACATGCGTGACACTTGCGTGCAAGTTAGCTGGGTCTACTCTACAAACTAAAAACGATGCATCGTGGCAATAATCACAGGTCAGTTTATATTGCTGGAAATTGAATTCAGAAGAATAACCAACATAAAACTGACCTGTGATGATTGTCACGACGCATCGTTTGGCTTAGGTATAGAGTAGAGGGGTTGACTTAGAAACGTAATGGCTAGAACTTGCACGTCTCTTGCACGTCTCAATATTTTGTTCACATAGAGGTTTACGTTTCCACTAGTTAGTAGTACTCAAGTTGTAAAGAACTTGTACCTTACAAGCAGACTAGGCAAAATGAAAACTCGGCGTTAATATCGCTGGAAGACCGTGTCGATGTTATAGCTGCCGTCGTGATTCGCTCCGCCCGCCCAGCTCACGATGCATAGGAAACAAGGGCCTACGACCATTGAAAGCAGACCTTCCCTCCCACACAATCTTTTGAATTGCAGAAGATAGTCTGCAAAACAAGAGGTCTAGCAAGTATGGCTGAAATGAAAGTCTTGGGGAATGTAATGCCGATGATATTCGCAGTTCATAGCACAGATTTCTTTTGTCTATTAATTTTAGCTGAGTCATAAAACAGTTCTTAATAGGTCATATATTTTACAACTATTTCTGAGTTAAACACTGTTCCATCACTATATACAAAAAAAAGTTATAAAAAAAAATATGGCAGTTTCTTCGGCACGCATACGACTGGTAGTAAGATGAATCAATTTAGATAGACACGATCACTAGCTATAATATTATCACAGATGTGCTAATATGCAGACTATATTCCTATTAAAAATCAATTGCCACATTAATGAAAGATTATCCCTCGAAAACGGCTCCAGAGCTGTAGCTATTGTTTTTATTATGTTCGGAATTGATAACCTTGTCAAGGTTTGGAATATCGGAAACCGACCCTTACTAGGTCATAAAAAAAACAAAAAGCTTACTAATTTGAGAAATGCATTATATAAATTACAGTATCTAAAGTTACTACATTTACGAAAGACGGTGTAAACATTCCTCCCATTAATGTCCCTTTTAAAGCACACGTGCTGGACACGGTCCCGCTATCAAGCGCGTGTCGCGTCGCGTGTGAAGGCGCCTTTACAATACATTTATCATTCATCACGTTTTGGATTCTGAAATTGAACGCAATCATCAGAAAACTTCAGAAAATCATCAAAATCCTATGTAGGTACGACATATCAAATGACTTGTGAGGATAATATTGGTAAGAGGTTTTTTTTAATGTTTCTTCTTTAAACTGATAACTAGTGATGTTTAATCTACTTTTACAGTACTCTTCTAATATTCGTTAATATTTACTCATGTTTACCATTGTTGTTAACAAGAACCATAGTATTTAGGCGCACCTTAACATTACACGGTTCCTTACTCTATGGCGTGTTCAATTCTGAACTCTGTCAGTTTCTTTTGAACATTAATCTATACCAATTATTCATGAATTGTTAGAGTTTCTTATCTACTTAATTTTCGTTCCGTGCCCAGCCTCCAAAGCATGTAGATGTAGCCAAGTGACAAACGCTTTCATTCTATTTCTATCATCGATATTTTTTTTATTTGTCATTTCTGAGTTTTGATCGCTCGAGTTTTGGTTATCGTATGTCAATTCCTATACATTTTTTTCTTTTTTTTTTTAAGTGTGGTAGGTAGATTTTAAAATGTAACTTGGCTAGAGAGGCTAGTTTTGTTCGCAATTTCTTCGAGTCAACCAACGCTAAATTATTTATTCATTTCATACTTACCTACTTTACTTAATGGACTCAGATTTCTTCGGCCATTTATTCTTCATTATTAATTGAAGAATCCGTGGTATTACAGACCAAGATAAAGCAATTTTAATTAAGGCTTTCAATGGAACAATGAGAAATAATGAGTTCCACTATTATTAAATCGTAAAATACATTGTAGGATGTTAATTAAAGGAGAATCAGGAACTTTTATGTTTATACTGGCTTGCCATGAAGAAAAAAGTAAATAAAAGTTTAACTACCATATTTTTATTATTTACTCAAGTTTTAATGCTATAATGAATTAACAACCTAAAAGGAAATCCATAGGTAGGTACTTTGCATAATACCTACTTAATCTTAACTAACAAATAAAAAACATTGTAATGTAATACAATGGTTACTATACGGTATCCCCAGGAACAACATATTATTTTAAAGTCTTCTTCGTTCTATGTGAATGTGATATGTAGGTATTTACATAACAAAAGGTTTTTATGTAGTACTTATATCAGTCATCTGGTTACCATAACACAAGCATTATTGTGTCTTAATCCCAGGCTCAACCAGTGAGTAATTTCAGATGAAGTCAGAATAAGGTAAAGATTGCGGCCTGAAAAGTCTGAAAACGAATATTGGATATTATACATTTAAATATCACCCGAGCTAATGTAAACTAGTGTTGACAATCCATATTTACCTCTAATTCTTTGCATGTTTATTATTTGATCATATTGGTACTAATGACAAAGTCAGTCACGACATTGGATAGTTATGTGTACCTTATATTACATTATGTGTTTACATAATACTGTATTACAATTCAGCGGAAACTAACACGAACTTCCGGCACGGCACGTGAATGCATTTCCGCTTGAAACGAAAACGAAGGGTGTCTCTGTGGGAAATATTTATCGATTTTTCATTTATTTTTCGAAGTTTGGAATATTCATATAACAAGGGCAGTTAAATTATAAAATAAATACAAAATCTATTTATACTTTTCCTGTTTCCGTTATTTTGGAAAGTCTTATTTTGAAATAACACACTGTTACCTACATTCAGTCCTGATCTCACTTTAGAATAGGGTAAAATAGAGTATAGTAAGTACTTATTCATTTGAAAACATCCATAATAGCACAAAATATAAGATTGGCAATTTTATTTATTAATAGCAATAAATGTGCATAGCATATTTACTGATGGTATTACTCTAATAACCATCAAACAGAATCATCACATTTTATAGAAAATATCCAATTTATTTCTCGTATAAAAAAACCATAAAATTCAATTAGTCTACAAAGCACAAGGCGTGTTAGGTCAATAACAATTATTAGTTGCTCGTAAGGCCTTTTATGTCCTGGACCTTATTTGGATTGATATTGTAACTAAGTTTAGCTCTTGACTTTGTGCGTGAGCTGATTTTTTTTGTGATAAAAAGTACCTATGTCTGTATCAGGCAATTCTGATAACGAAGTTTAAGGCCGCCTGAAGGCCTACGACTTTATAGTTGGATCCAAGAATTATGCGTGCGCTCCAAAACACGGTCAAGCAGGTATTGATGTCACAAATGCTAACCAATCATTTTTGAACGTAGCGAAATGAACGATTTACATTTTTTATTTTTAGCCTAATGCCTAATCTACCTTAGGTTTACTATGCTACAACTAATATGCCGGTAAAGAACTAACGATAATAAACAAGTAGATAAACAACAAAGAAAAACAAATAAAAGTAGTAGGTACCTCAGTGGTACAACGAAAATGCTCAATCTGTAATTAACTTTTGACCAATCAACACCAGGGACTGGATATTATCCAAATTCCCATCAGTTACCTACAAACAAACACTCTATTTTCAAATCTTTAGAAGCTTTTGGCCACCCACTAGATAACGTTTTTTGTTGAAGTTTATTGAGACAATTATCATGAATCTTAGCTGCTGCAATGTGTACGATCAATTCGTATTCCATAATAAACTTAGACAGTAAAAAATACATCAATCCCATTAATAAAGCTATGTTGAAATTTTATGTGCTATGGAAGATGCGAAATAGTGCCTAATTGTTTTTATAGTTTTAAACTACTTTATTACCTACATATTATTTTATACTTTCAAAACGAATCTCCTAATTTTAAGTCGCTTAAATATTTTTTTAGTTTTATAAACTGATCCTTTAAGTCTAGGTAATTGATAGTGATATACAAATAAAGTAAAAAATATATTAAAAATAAGTTTTGCAATGTCCTCACGGACCTCATGTTTGATCCCACGTTTGAGAGTAAATAAAAAACGTTGCAATGCTTTCTTTGAAGTAAAACCGTGACATTGTATATGGAACAGTTAAGGCTTCTGAGCTGTACGACTTCCCCATACAAACGTAATACCATAACCATTTGAAATTTGCGCATATCTTCAGCATAGTATGGTATTATTCGTATTAGGATAGCATTTATCTAGGTCTCTGCCAGAAGCTTTTTTCAAAATACTTAGCTAAAGTGAAATTAAACCGAATCGCATTTTCCATATTTTTACATCATAGAAGACATGTTTTCTTTACATTTATTTAGTATTAAACACTAGAATATTTTAAGTTTCCTTCTGTTAGAAACATAGCTTATATGGTCTAGTAACAGAAAAACAACACTGTGTGAAGAATAAAAACAATTTTCAGTCATAATTTTTGGGACTACGGGAGACAAGCAAATTTCTTGCAAAATAGCTATGACAACTAATACTAGTGCCAACTTTGAACGAAAACACGATTGTAAGAAATTTGCTTTCTTTTTTATGGCCGTTCCGTAACCCGTTCAAATAACGAAGAGCACTGGAAACTCTATAGAGCTATACTAAAGTAGGACACTCCGACATAGACGGAATATAGTAAGAACGAATGAACGAACATAAGAACGAAGAAGTACACCGTCATGAATCATTTTAATCTGTGTCAATTCAAAAACTTCACAAAGTCTTGTTTGTTTCGTACATACATTTTTGTTATAAAATCGCTAATGAGGGCAATTCGGAGTGTCGCAAAAGCTAAACTAAACTAACTAAAATTATTGCCATCCTTTTTATTCCCATCGCTATGAAAGGGACGGCAACAATTTTAGTTAGCTTAGTTTAGCTTTTGCGACACTCAGAATTGCCACTTATAGTTCACTAAATACTGTCTAAAACTTTAATTTATCTTGTAGGCTGTTATAGTGTTTGATCGTGGAAGTAAAATGACTAAAATAACATGTGAAATGTGTGGTGTAAGAAAGAACATGCCGTCTGGATGACAATAAACTTATTTTATGTCTAAATTTCCATTAGATATAGATTGGTAAGCAATTTTATGCCATTTAATATCAAAATTAAGTAAACTTATGATACAATTCGTAAAGGTTTCAGTGTTTTTTGCAAGAAAATTATCCTCATAACGCATGTAAACAATACATAGTGCTTGACACACATCAACCTAGATTTATCGATATCGATATTTGGTTTTACGAAACTGAAATGATTCGTTCTAATTAATTTGTTTGATTGCTATGTTTTGTAAAGTTTTTTTTTTGTTTAGATACATAAACCATAATTTACGCAACTTAGACATTATTTTATAGGTACCTAGTAGGTTTTGCATTATATCATGTTAATTTTTTATCAAAACATTCTGATATGGAATAGGTGTCCTAACCAGTATTCACGTGATGCTAGAACGATGAAGACTAGAATGACGTGACCGACACGATGGTCGCATCGCTTACTTACGCGATAATGGCGTAATCGCGTTCTATTAGGACGGATGCATAAGGCTCAACTCACACTAAAAGAGCGGCGAAGCGAAGCGCGGTTTCAGTGTCATATGAATTTTAACTTTATTTTCATTACCTACTATAATAATATACTTATTATCGCATGAGAAACTCGACCGAGTCCGAGACCGAGCGAATTCGAATACGCGCGCCTTCTCTGCGATAATAAGTACTTACCTATTATAGTAATAAAAATAAATTTAAAATTCATAATATGACACTGAAACCACGCTCCGCTTCGCTGCGCTTCGCCGCTCTTTTGGTGTGAGTTGAGCCTAAGTGTTTTATCATTGAAATATTATCTTTATCTTTGATGCTTTTTAATATATTAATACAACAAATTTTGTTGCAGATAACCTATAAACCTATACAAAAAAATCGAAGCAGCATGGCGAAGCATAAACAAAAGCTTGATGATCATCGTCACTATAATGAAAGTACCTGGATGACAATCATTGCCTGAAAACACGGATAAAACGTCGTTTTCTAAAAATGAATCCTAGCTATATCGATTTATCGCCACCGAAATAACTTATGTTCAAATAAATTAATAGATAAATTTCATTCTTTTATTTGTAAGAAATACAAAAAATCATGAATAAGAATTATGGAATCCAGAAATCCCACCTAGAGCCGATATCGATAAATTATCGATAGTCACTAAGGTACATCTCTAGTTATAATTCTTTGTTTTTACTATGTTGGCAGTATGGCGTAGTTTGTTTTTGTAACGTTGAAAGCAAATTCCTTTTTTTCATAGATCTTTTTTTTATATGGCAGTTCCGTCTCTTACTATTACACGCTCTTTAGAACGCGCGTCACATTGACTTTGCCGAGCCACGTCACCGAACTCTTAATGACGCAAGCAATAGACCGGGCGGGGTCGGAGTCCCGAGAGAAGCCGGATAAAAGATAGGGTTGGAGAAAAGTCATGACATACGACTATAAAGATAGGAGTTCGATATTTCCTCCGTTACCTTACCAGTATACTTCGGTAAAGTTACAAAGGTCGCAACGACCATAAAAATCCACTCGAAAAAAAATTGTTCGTCACGCCAATTGACAGCTCTTGTTACTCTTCCAAGTTGTCACCGAATATGGCCAAAAAGAAAGATTATTTAAGATATTTAGATGCAAGAATAAAGGAACACAAATTGCATTACTGTTACTTAAAATAATAAGAAATAAAAGGAAGCCAACACTACGTTTCTTCTCTGCACACCACAAAAGTATTTTGCACAGTTTTGTCCCGATCATGAAACCTTTAGCCAAATCATTTTATTTATCCGTGAACGATCAAAGTATAGACTACGTGCTCAATGCTACGTGGGGTTGCCTTCGCATTATTGCGAGAAATGCTTACACGGTTTTCCACTCCCGACCGTGCCGGACTAAATTATGGGAGACGTGATCGAAATGCTCAAATATTCGTCCTTTCTCTCATATTGACATTTTCGTATTTATATAACGACTCAGACGACATACTAATACATATTTTAAAGTTACCGACAGCGGTAATACCAATTCTCGACTGCAAATATTTCGTAAAAGAAACCGTAGAAAAGTAACCGAAGTTTATGAAGGAAAGTAAGATGTAGTAAAATCAATAATATTAAGATCCTACTAGGTGTAACACAATTTGCTTTTCTTCCATTCACTTTTTTTATTTTAGTTTCAAATACCGTTCTTACCAATTTTACTAGCACATTGACTGACACCTACTCACACGATCAATCGATAGCATGATTCAATTAGGGAAATTAATCCAATTGCTACAAATTGACACACGTAAATCATACGGGCGAGCCCATACAAGCCCGCCAGCTGTCTGCACCAATCTATTAAAAAGGTTTCCTGTAGTTCGTTAGGTGAGTATGGTTTTGTTTGAAAACCCTCCCTAGCGTCGATTAAATAGTTAAGAGATGGGACATACCTGCTGCTGATAGTTAGTATAGTAACTTTACCATGTAAAAAGTAAAAATGCACACTAATATATCTACGAATATCACAGAGATCCTCTCTCTTCATGACTCAGACCTTCAAACGTCTAATACGCTAAAGACATTTTAGAAGAGTAGTCACACACACAACCAAACATCTATGGCATGCCCACGTTTTTATGTATTTTAGAATTCCACGTGAAGAAGTTCTAGGATTTCACATTAATTAGACAAAATTAAAGTAGATAAAGATGTATATCAAAATGTCTATGTAAAAATTATAGCGTCAGTCCTTTTTGATCCGTCTATAATGATATATTTTTTAAATGTAGGTATACAGTTTTAGAAAATTATCTCTAGAGCATTATATTAAAAGAGTAGCTCTTTTCGTGTCGAGTGTGTTTTTTGAGTCTATGGCAGCGGGGACGTGAGCTCACTTTGCAGCTTTGAGCACGTGCGCTCCTTATTACAGTGGATGACGCAGACGACTTTCTTTGGTTTCTCTTTGTGGCTTATCTATTTTCACATTATTTGTACATCTGTGCATGCTTGTTTTATGACAACATGTTGGGTTTTTTAGTGATAAAAAAGAAGTTGATTCTTAATTATCTGCAAAGTGAAAATCAAATTATTTTTATACCAAGTCTAATATAAAGAACGAATAAACCTCTCTTCTACCACTCTACTACACTCTACTAAAATCGCAGATCGGCTGTTCTGGCTGTTCCTGGCTGTTCCTAACCAATAGACAAATTGCAAATTTTAAGATAAATAAATAAGTATGTATATAGTTTAAACCTCCATTGTTCTTAGGTCAAACAAACATTTTAAGACAATGTCACAGAATAATTAAATATTAATATTTACGAGTAGGTACCTACTTAAAAATTACGCCTAACAAAAAAAAATGCTCAGAAACTATAAATATGGATCCAATCGAACAAAGTGTTGCTCGTCTACTTATCATAGGGATTACATAAAGCCTTTGTCCCCAATGAGATGTAGCATTCTGTGCATCATTTTACAGTCATAAAAGAATAAACAGTGCAGTATTTGCGTTTAGGACAAGGGTGGAACGAAGGGTCGTGATTAAGTTACGTGACATGCGCCCGCCAATTTGTATCAGAGCACCCTCCTCCTCACGGCACCCATCAGCTAAATTGCATTACACCTCGTAATTAAATAGTCTTTGCTTTTATACGAAAACATGGCGTGTTTGTGACTGCAGCACTTTGGGAAATTAACGAAGTACAAGTTACTCTGTAGAGTAGAAGCAATCATGTGAATGATATTATACATGGTGTAAAAAGACGACTACCGAAAACGAAACAGGGTGGTACAGCACCCCAAAAGCCATCTAAAAAAATCAGTTGTCTGAAAAATTTCTTCTGTATTGAATTGAATTATTTCTGTATTGAAGGTTGTATGTAGGTAACTGAAATGGTGCGCTACAGAAAGGGTGTGTAATTGGTGATTCTAGACATGTATTTTTACAGATAATACTCTGTTTAATCATAGCGTACATCCTACGTACAGTCATAGTAGAGTATAGTCATACAGTAACACAGTGAAATGTTAGTAATTTTTATAAATGTTTATAATTATTGATGATCACGCATTCGATTTTCTCATGAAGTTTTCTCATAAAACATACCGCACTGTATAAACAAACTACAAAAATCAATATACACTTATGAAATATATGAGAAATTTTGAGTCATACAAACAAAATATCAAGAGCAAAGTTTACATACTTCCGAGAAGCAAGAGCCACTTCATCAACATAGTTAAAAGCATCTCTCATCGCGGTCAGCTCGTACACTTGCGAGCATAAACAATAACACTGGAAACTTTTTAACACGTCATACAGTGTTCTTACCATTACATCGAGCGAATAATTCGGCCCTGTTGTGAAAATATACACGCACGTGCGTGCTCCAGTGTGGTGCAAGCTTCGAGATATGAACGAGAAAAATGATATCACTCTCTAATTCAATCAAGATAAAATCTAATATTTCAGGGACGTAATTTGGAAAGACGTACCTAATTTCCTATATACCATGTCATGATATAATCATTGGATATAAAATGATGAACTCAAAATTGAGCCGTAAAAACGTATTCTAATATTATTATTTCTCAAAACTGTATGACCTATCTAAGCACATTGTAATATGTCTATGGATGAATAAACGAATTGAATTCGAAGCATTAACTAAAACATCTAATACTTATTCCAAATTCTATGCAAAATCTAGGCATGTATTTAATATGGTTTTGGTCATACCCTGACTATCCCTTAGACATGTTGAATGGACCTTAAATGCAATAAAATCTGAGAGACTGCATGCCGAACATTAAAGATATACCTAGTCCTCATCATGTTTTGTTTCAGTTTTTTGCCATTTCTAGACTTTGGGTAATTTAATATTGTATCGTATTTGTGAAATCCATTTAGCTAGACTTGCACCAAACGCTTATACAAACAGGCAGGGCGGGCGGCGCCGACGCCGCTCAAGATTATGATCGCGCGTGGATTGTGATTAATGCCAGCTAGCGCCTGCGCGGGCGCATGCTAGTACATATCGCGGTAGGTACGTCATTTGTAGAGCCAAGTTAGATGATCTTAGACTAGAGAAAGCATTTCACTCGTGCATGTCTCTCGTAGCTACCGGCGACAATGAAAGTGGGCAGTTATAATGGAATGATTTAGATACGATATTACGATCACCTGAGAGAAAATAGCACGCTTAGTATAATAAAGTACCTAGCAAATAAATGAGTCGTATTATTTCATTTTCAATATGAAACCTTTCACAACATTTTCTTCAAGGAAGACGTGAACTTGTAAGCCTAGATATATCAATTTCACAGGCAAAATGTTACCTTGCACTCATTATTTCCCGATTATTTTTACGTTAAAATCAATGGAAAAGTGCTGCACATAATAAATATAACAAGTTCAAGTGGTTTATGTGAGTTCGAGTGAGGTGTAAATCAGTGTCAGGGACGGCTGGTAAGTGGATCTTGAAATCACTTAGCTATTGTCACTGAAGGAATTTGTTTTTTGATAAACTGCCTCTAACTTATAGCGAGTTGATATTTGCTTATTGCTGAATGACTATTATGACACCTTCAAGTGTCTTCTTGTAGGCCTTTTAATCGATCGAGTCAACGAAGCGAACGAAGGGAACGAAGATCTTGGTTGATTGGGCGATTTTGCGTTGTATGTTTATATGTTTGTATGTCCCGGCACAACTGTCAAATCGTTAATCCAATCTTCATCCAATGGTAAATATAGTGTGATTTTTTTGTCAATAATTGTACAGCTAGAAGCAATCAATTAATCTAACGGTTTAAAATAACACGCTCTATTTAAACGTTATTACCTGTTTTTGTTTCAAATCTTGTGTAAATGTAAAGTCAAGCAAGTACACATTATTTAAACTTTATGGGCACCTTTAATTTTCCTTGTTTGACGTAGATTGACTATGTTCACTTCCATGATTTATTGAACGCAGTACAATATGTATATCGTTTATTTCGCGAAGCAAGATTCACAGACTACTCAAAGGATATTGAAACTGAAACGCAACCATGTTCAACAACATCTAATTTCATCGATAGCTGCCTTATTTATAAACATCGCCAATTAATCCGATGTAACAATGCAGTGCAATTTCCGTGAGTAATATCGAACAGCGGTTCCTTGACAGGCACTCTCAATTACAACCACGCAGCATGTGCTGATTTATATTTGATAACGATGAGCTTAAGTGTCTCCAGGACATGAGGTTCACTTTTCGCTAGGTACAGAAAGATAGGTCGCGGACAGACTGACAGCGAGTTAAGGGGTAGCCTACTCTTACGTGACACTGTAGTGTCGGTCTGGCCAGATTCACGAGGAGGCGTTTGCCTGCCGGGCCCCCCATGGGACTGGGGGGGGGGGGTGAGACAGAGTACTATAATGAATAATTTGTGTATTCATTATTTCCTATAGTATGCCAGCTACTATTATCCAGGTTTGGGCCACTACGTAGGTACCCCAATACGGCACGGTCAATACGTGTGGGTTCCGTTAAACCGCGGATTTCCTCACGATATCACTATGTAAATGTATCAAAGCGTACATTACTTTTTGAAACAAAAAATGTTGCACAGTTCCACTTGGACTTACAAGACTTTTAAGTGGCAAAGATGTTACCGTTCTAATTGATCTGATCAAATTTTTAGTTAGGTAATCAGTTGATATATGTATTTCTGAATTAAATCCTCATTAAGGCTGGCCTCACACAGCCGGAAAACCTATCTGAATTAAGAATCTTAATTCAGACTCTTAATTCCGGCTCCCTCAACTCACATTATCTTAAAAATTGAGATAGATCAGTAGTCTCTTGTTTCACGACACACGCAAACGTCTCGAAATGGAGGAGGAATTAATACTAATCATTGCTATTGGCTCAATACAGAAAAATTCATAATCTGAATTCAATATGTGTGTGTTGCTCTATGCAAATGTATAGGATTACGTGCGTTATGAAGTCATAATCTTAAATATTCAGACCAGGAATTCCGGATGCACATCAGAATCATTCTTACAGATCGATCTGAGAAATTCATAATCTGAAAAAATCAGAATGTATGTGGATCATAACGACTTTGGCCGGCCTCACACAGCCGGAATTCGTCTCTGAATTCATAATCTGAATTCATATTATTAATTAAGAAAGGCCGGAATCCCATACAAAGTCGTTATGATCCACATACATTCTGATTTTTTCAGATTATGAATTTCTCAGATCGATCTGTAAGAATGATTCTGATGTGCATCCGGAATTCCTGGTCTGAATATTTAAGATTATGACTTCATAACGCACGTAATCCTATACATTTGCATAGAGCAACACACACTATTGAATTCAGATTATGAATTTTTCTGTATTGAGCCAATAGCAATGCGATTAGTATTAATTCCTCCTCCATTTCGAGACGTTTGCGTGTGTCGTGAAACAAGAGACTACTGATCTATCTCAATTTTTAAGATAATGTGAGTTGAGGGAGCCGGAATTAAGAGTCTGAATTAAGATTCTTAATTCAGATAGGTTTTCCGGCTGTGTGAGGCCAGCCTTTGTATGGGATTCCGGCCTTTCTTAATGAATAATATGAATTCAGATTATGAATTCAGAGACGAATTCCGGCTGTGTGAGGCCGGCCTAAGTCGGACATTATTCAGATTTGAGATCTCAAATATCTGTGTGTGATGGTTTTATTGAATGCTATATAGATTCCAAAGATTACGTCCAGCAAATTGAAGCGACAACTAATTTATATGGAATAGTGTTATATGTGACGACCTCTGTGGCGCAGTGGGCGAAAGCCCGCCTGAGACGCAGAGGTTGCGGGTTCGATCCCCGCTGCGGGACAAATGTTTGCATGATCTGCAAATATTTGTTTCGTGTCTGGGTGTTTTCTATGTATAATATGTATGTATTTACAAAAAAAAAATGTATCTATGTAGTTTATCAGTCATCTGGTTACCATAACACAAGCGTTAAATTGCTTAGCTTGGGACTAGATGACGCCGTGTGAAATGTCCAAGGATATTTATTTATTTATTTATTTATGTAGGGATTAATAAAGCTGGTTACACCCGCTCGTCGCTAGCACTCCGAAACCCCCAGTTTTCACAAGTGGAGCGCAGCTGTCGAGACGAGCAGACAACAGTTGTCGACGGCGTTTGTCTTTAGCAGCGCACACGCACCACAGCCAGATTAATCATTACAAACTGTTCGCTTTGGACAGAACATGATTAAATTGATTTTTCGTGGTCGTTATGTACCTACATCTTTTATTAAATCTCTAATAGCGAAACATATTTTATTTGATAAATATTTTAACTTTGTATAATGAAATTAATATAAACATAATGAAATAAAAGCGATAAATTTTGCGGTAAATAAATTACTCTTGTCGCATTTGTCAGAAGAACTTTACAAACTAAAATATTGCCGTCTTCTTGGTATTTCGTGAAAAATTGTCATTTGCACCTGGTGGGAAAATTGTACTGAAAATTGCTCATAAATAAGTATATTAATATCGTGTCGTGTATTTAGTAAAGGACCAACTACGAACATGTGTTTATTCCGCAAATAGTTTGACTGGCGCCGCTTTACTGTCAACCACACCACATTGCATCCTTCAGCAATGAAGATCTGTTTCAACTTAATTTAAAATTCTCCTTCAAGTGCAACATTGCAAACCCAAAGAATGAAATAAAAGTTAAATAATCTGAATGAAATTTTAAATGATGCAAGATTCTTGCCTGTTGCATACAATTAAATTGACTGTCATCATGACTTGCATGGTCTAACAACAGTTGCTTACAATTATTAAGCGTCAATAATGGTGCGCGTGATTATTGCATTCAATTATTGCTTTGGTACGTTCAAGAAAATGTCATCATGTAAATCAACCATTACCTACCATGTGCTAGGAAGGTATGTTTAATCTTCCATTCCAGAACTTATCATTGTATTATCTTCAGGTCACCGACGTCTAATAAATCTTTAAGGTAGGTAATCCTTTTCTATTAAACTCAGTCACATTAATTACATAAAAATGAACGCTTTAATGATCATCTCACCTTTGATGTTGATCTCCTGCTGAAAATCCACCATTAACTCAGCGGCAACAAAAAGAGTTGTGTTAATCATAATTCAGAAACATCACAAAGAACTGTTATCGTACGAAAAATACCGCGTTGTAAATTATTTATGCGCTCAGATAATAAAGTAAAGTAGCGACACGGGCAAAAATAAACTATGTAGGTGATAAAACCTAAAGTGATTGTAATTTATTCCAGAGTTCTTTTGGTGGATGCTATTTACGGAAAAAGCATAAAATGTGCGATAACACGGATAGTGCCGCCCCGCGCCCGCGGCTCTCATTCATCATGGCGCAAAACGCACTGTTTCCATGAAAATTGCTACATGATTTGCATGCACCTTCACAGCGACGAGATGTATTGAAATGATTATTGTAACCACAGGGTACCATTTTTATGCGCGCACAGATTTACCGCACCGTATCGTGTAATCTTGTTTAATGATGTATGCGGAGTCGTAAAACGTCCAGGTGTGGCTGAATGCTGCATATAATGGCGGGTATATTTTCTTTCGTCCGCGCGATAGGTTTTCATATCGGATGCGTGGGCGCAGGCCACGTCGGATGCTATCCTTGCCACATTAAGCTCACAAATGGTGTGATTTTTAAAGGAAAAGCGACCAGATGAGCGCCGTATCTTGTGACATGAACGAAAATAATTTGACGCAGCCGTTCGTCGGGCGACATACGGCGACACGTGGCCACGATATATTACACGCGAGCTGCGTACTAAAAATATTGTGTTGGCAAATTAATGGGCATTCTCGACGTTAGGTGGTGGGATGAAAGGAAGTGCCTTTTATATGTGAAACGTTGGTTTTGTAGGAAAGCGCGGCAGCCGCGCGCACCTGTCCGTGCGCATTCGCAGGACTAGCCAACGCCCGCCGCGACGCGACGCGACGCCAGCGCCGTTGACGCCACGCACTCCATCTCTCCTAGGGTTCACACTAGTAGATGGTTACTGTCCATGTTCATTTGATTTGCAAAATTCAAAAAACCAAAATAAATTCACTACGAAGAGTAGTAAAAGAAATAAAATTGTAAAGTTGTATTTTTTCATTGAATATGTTGTAGGCTTGAATGACGTTGCGGAATACTTCAATATACATCAATGCCTCAAATTTGGCATTTAAACAATTGTAGTATACTGATGCCTTCCTGGACCTTCCACTTGACAAGTCTAAACGAATATTATGAATTTGAAGTTTTTGGGTGATCGCACTATTTGAGTACCTATGTGAATATGTTTTCAAATATTTTGAAACAGCGATAGCTTTGACAACATAGGCTTAATTTTGTTAAACTGCGTTTAATATCGCTAGACAGTGCTGATCAAGAATTACTAACTGTTCTATACAACCGTTAGATCCCACCTGTCACGCTCACCAGCCCTGGCCTGAGCGGATGTGACAAAGAAGACGTCTGCCGCGTCACTTTCATAATAATTGACCAGATTAATATCCTCGAGGGTGTTCATATTTCGCCGTCCGGCCGGCTGTTGCGGCATTTTTCCCGTTTTAGTTCACGCTGTAGTGTACTATCTACCAGATAAATATGATTGAAAAATAACATATTCAACAATTAGCGATATTCAACATTTCAAATGATTATGATTACTTACGCATGTATAGTGTATTTTTAGTATCATGGGCGCATCAGTCTCTGAGACCTTTATTTTAAGATCCTTTGAAGATGTCCTAAGAGGGGCTATCAGAGATTTGGATATATTATGTCTAAATACATATTTTGCACATGCCCATATTTGCAGAAATTAAAATATATTTTAAAATCTCCAAAAATGTTATTTTACATGTCACACTCATAATCGTTTTATCGAAGTTGTCTACCCTAGTGCCTATTGATTCAAGATAAGGTATGAAGAGAAGGACAAAGGTTCCTGTTCCTCTGGCATACATTTATTACAAAATGGAAAAGATTAACTTTGTTTCTATGTTCTTAACTTTAAGGACTCTACTTTTTACATGAAGTAGGTAAGTACTTAGGTACAGTTGTGTCACCATAATATATTCTCAAAGAGAATCATTAGAATAGAGCCTACCTATACAATTTAGGAGAAGTATAATGTGTTTAAAAATTAATTTAACAAAAGAGATCAGATGTTCCAAAATTCACCTCATATGATTAGTAATCTACTTTGTAGATGGTTCAAATTATTACTGCTGGACAACAGATAAGATAATTTTATTGATTTCAACATTGTTACATTGGTCTTGTAAAGAGAAATTCTAATTTTGACGTGTTTATAACTAACTAACAAACCAAGATATTAATTAAAATACAAAGCCCCGTTGTCTTACAAAGTTGGCGAGTACAAGATGTTAAACAAATTCCGCAAAAAAGTGAGTGTCCTGAGGAAGGGCGGGCGGTATAAATACAGTGGCGGCACGTGCGCCTGCGCAGCTGGGTCCCACGTGCCGCAAAGCTAAAATAGATCATTGTCTTGCCACGCCCACCGCCAGATAAAACCACATCAAACACTAAACTGAAATAATAGTAAAATTGCTACAGTTTCACTCCAATACACAAATAGTACCTACAAGCACTTCTAATGATCTCTTTCACAGTACTTAAAATATAGGTGCGTATGAAAAATGTAAGGACGGTGACAACTCGCCGAGCAATCCCAGTCAATCAGCGCTGGCTGACTCCCAATTTTTTCGAAATCAGAGTAAACTTCTTCCAAGCTATTATATACCACATCATGTCGCTTTAAAGTTCACTTTACATTAAAAGTTGAAGTAATGTGACATAGGCCACTACAGATAAAACACCACATCAAACGCTATATCGATAGTAAAATTGCCAGTTTGTTTGTTCGCGCTTCAACATCTGCCTCAAACTCGCGGTTGTTACTTTCATCTCTTTGTCTCAATATTTTGTCTTGGGTGTTGTGGATCAATAAAATTAAATGTACTGTTTTATTGTTACCACTATTTTTAATGACTCAAAGATACGTCTATGAAAAAGTGTAGTAAACAACGATGATATATTTCTGTTACCAGCTACGATAAAATGAAAGAATACCTACTTGTTGAAACAACGAAAATTGGGGCTTCTGAAAATCAAAAGTGTACTACTGTACTGTGGGATGTCCCTGTCCCCTCGCTAAAAAAAGGAAACAAAAAGACAATCGAGCTCACTTCCGGCAGAATGCTTCCGCTTATGATACCTATTCGCATCGATTCTATAGGAATGGATGCGGATAGGAAGTGACTGAATATTTTTACAAAGTGCGTAGAACTTCCAGTCGTTAGCAATCAATAACTTTTACTATTACTATTACTAACTAGCCCATACTGTCCCATTGTTGGGCAAAGGCCTCCCCCCACTTTCGCCAGTCACGCCGATCCAGTGCCTTCGGACGACCTAGGCGAACGTACTTGGACCAAATTGGTGAAATTTTAGAGGTCAAAAGTACCGTAAACCGACAACCGTTTCTAAAGAATATGACGAGAGTAAATGAGTCATAAGAGGAGTGCCAGGATCGTAGAAAGTGGAAATCCGTGATCGGTGCCTACCCGTTTGGGTAAAAGATAGATTATAATTATGTATATATGTGTGAGTCTGGGTGTTTTCTATATGTATTAATAAAAAAAAATAGGTTAGGTTATATATCTCTGTTATCAGTCATATTCTGGTTACCATAAGTGATATGGTAACCAGATGACCGATAACAGTGTGTGAAACGTCCAAGGATATTTATTTATGAATGCTAAGAGGACAAGTAAAAAAATTATAGGAACAAAACAATAGGAGAGATACTTGATAAAGGATATAAAAAAATATTAATCTACTTCACAAATTGGTTGCTCCCCATTTTAAAGAAATGTTATTATTATTCGTTTTTGTTATTATATCAGGCTAAGTCTGGTGATGAAAGCCTGATAAATTTCTCCAACTAATTAGTAGAATCATCAAACTCCCTTCCAACAAAATGAACCAGTATATCCACAACAGAAGCAATCAAGACAGCTGTTCTAGCGAGTGCATCGTGACATTTAGTGCATGTTGTTCGTCACTCGATCGCCGATCAGCGTCTGAGCAGTCAAAAATACGACACACGTGCACAGCACGAACTGATTTACTTAAACTTTCTTTATTTTTGTTTCTTTTTTTCTCGCTTTTGGCACTGTGTGTTGTGTACTTAATAAACATACATTAACATGCTTCTTTTTTGGATAATGGCTGTATATTTTAAATTAAGAAATTGAATACATTGTAAGAGCTAATAATGAAACCGGCTCTATTATACCTAGTTCTTTAATCATTACGTTTAACAAACAACGCTCTACATTAAAAACCGTTATGTAACTGACGATCTCAAATAGTTGAATGATGGATTGATTGGATATAGTACTCATTGTAAAGGATATGCAGACATTTACTTTTAAATTTTGTAATAAGTCTAAATAAAAATCTCAAAGCAGCATTAGAATTGGACTCGAAAAACATGGTTTTGTTTTGAAATTATAACGAGCATGAGTGAAAAAAAAGTTCTTTGTGTAAAAGAAAACGCCATATTTTTTCACCCCATATCGATCGTTTTCAATTAAGGCTTCATTAAAAGTGGCATGCGTCGCATACAAAGTAAGCACATTTTTAGCGTGCTTCAGTTCTCCCCATCTTCCCTAACTGCCTCCCGCCCCCCTTTTAAGCCCCCCTCGATCGATACGCATCCGCCATCTTGAATTTTCCGACCAATGCTCGTGGGTGTGAAAAGCCGTTGTCATGGCAACGCGTCATCATTGCTAGGGGAAAGTGTGGGGAAGGCTTCACGGCATTATTGCCTGCTTCAAGGAGGGTTGCTGAAATATAGGCGTATACCAAGCTATATGAAAATGGTTTGAGTAGTCTAATACGTAAATAAAAATTTAAATCTACTAGTGGATATAGGTTTAAAATTGATTTTAGAACAGTCGTCTGCTCTTTTAGAAGCAATTTCAAAATATTCTCGCAATACAATTTTCAGCCTATTTTGGTAATATAAGTAACATTACATCTGTAATGTTTTTATATATTTTAAATCTAATGTTTACAAGCTTAAAACATGATGTTTTATTAATGATATTATTATAAAGATTATGGAATGTCCGAGAATATTTCAAAGGTGACTGTCCTTAAATAAAACTTGTCAACCGCAAAATCTTAACAATAATGTAAATACCGTTACAATGCACAACATCGCACTCCATAACTACAACAAGCATTTCTCATAACAAGATAATAGAAACATCCCGTGATTGTTCACGCAGCCGTGCTTTATTACTGTTTGCCGACTCTCCAAAAAACCCTTTATAATTTCGCAAAACTCTTCAAAACAACTTCCTCTTCTTTGTACGAAACCGCATCAACAATATCTGTAGAGAAGAGGCTGAGATTGCTCGTAAGTATAAAGGCACCTACACCTGCGAGTATCGACCTACCTGTCCGAAAGGCGAAGTCTACACAGACTTTCGACTTTACAGTTTCCTGCGTTTGTTCCCGAACAATAGGCTATAAGGCCGTGGACGCAACGCAGTGTTGACAGCCACGCTCTCTATTCAAAACTGGCTGCGTCTACATTTCAAGTTCCTAACATTATGCATTCAAATTGTAGTCGCATTGAGCGGTTGCAAACGCACAGGCACGTTGGAAGAATAGTTATTAGTGAAGTGGACGGTACCAGGAATGTGTGAGCAAGCGATTCATTCATAAATGAACATCTTGACCACAACTAATCCTCCTATGACTACAATAATTAAATATACTTACTGTGAATCATCGTTATGATTCCCTAGTACCTATAATTCCAACATTAACATAAGTACCTATATTAGTATAAAACTTTCCATTTAATTTGTGTAAATTGCAATTTGCTACTCAGACTATCGATTACCTTAGTAATCATAAGCATAGCAACAAAGCTGGGATGATAGCTCTCAAGGAGCATTTAAATAATAGAGCTTTCATCAGATATAATAATACTTAAATTATACTCATACCTACTCATAGTATAATTTATAAACTCGAATAAAGAGTGAAGCTCTAATAAGGTAGATGCAATTTGTTTTATTTGATAAAAATATAAAAAGGCCAAGTACGGGTCACATCACGCTCAATATAGAGTTCCGTAGTTGCCGATTTTATTCTACCACTTTGTTGGCGTGATCAATATTATCTTCATGTCAAATAATTTTTTTCTAGTATCATAGTCTCTGAGCGAACAGCAGACGGACGGACAGACGGACATGACGAAAGTATAAGAGATTTATTGACTACGGAACCCTGAAAAGATAAGGCTCTTGTTTTAAAAATAACCAACTGCGTTATTACGAGTACCTATAGATAGACCTACTATCTACAGGTCAATGACGGAATAGCTTGGTGCAGACAGTTCCAATAAAATATGTTATACACAATAAAAATATAGGTTCCTATCTTCATGTAAATGGAGCTAGATAATAAAGAAACTTGAAGTATAAAGTGAATCTGTGCAGTAGCCGGCTGGCCTGCCTTCATAAAGGAAGCATTCAACTTGAAGCAAGTTAAGACTTGCACAGAAGAAATATTTTGTAGGCCCATTGATGAGACACGTGCAATTCCATACATTGCCTTACAAAGATTATTGACAAAACCCAAAATGCATTGTGGTAATGCAAAGTGTGTAGGTTGGTTCTCAGCTCTTGGTACGTTCACCATCAGCACCAGAGTATTAGATACATACATTTAAAGTTAACAGGCTCACGACTTAGAACTTCGGATAACCAAGACCATTCATCGATATCTAGGGGTTCAAATGCAAGCACAAAATATATACAATATATATCTAATACATCCCCTTTCTCATGACAGATTACAAGCACATCGACTTTAAATTAGGTACATTTATTATAATTTATAAAGTACGGCCTTCCGTAGTTTCATAAAAGCGATCAATTTTCAAACTACATGGGACCATAAAAATAAGGACTAACTAAGGACTAACGAATCTCACTCATACTTATAATGTGACTAAAGAATCTCACTAAATGCTCTTAACTATGACTGTCTCTTGGCAGGAGCTACGCATAAGTGACAACAAAGCATTCGTCTCGTAGCAGGATTCATCAATCACAGATAACCAGCGGCGCCAGAACCTCAACAATACTCCGTTTAAGGCTTTTAAAGTTATTCAAGCAAAAAACGCCATTACAAATTGCAAGGCGGTGTATTTCCACTCGGCATGAAATTCGATATGTAGCTGAAGACCAAATTTAAGTATCGATTAGTTGGACACGTCTTCGTGTAGGTAATAATAATAAATAGTGAAAAAGATTTTTACTGGTTGTTTTGTGGTGAGTTCAACGGTAGGAAAAGTGGTGTTAAAAGTTCTTGATCTTGGTTTATTGTAAATAGCCATTTCGGTTTATATACAGCAAAAAATATTTCTTTTTACAGGCTGTTGTATAACGTCGATCGAAATTATTTTAAGATAATTAGGAATTCTATGAACCTTAACAATAATAACTAATTAGAAAGTACATATTTAAATAAGTTAATAAATTGGCAGTAGAAGATAAATCTTAAGATATTATACCATGAACTTTTTTAAAATAACTAATTACTACGAAGTAAATCAATGTCTCGCAGAAGAAAATAAATCTCTGTATTCCAAGGTCCCGGCTGAGCACGCCCACGACCATTTAGGGACTAAGCGAATTCAAGTTTTTAACTTCTAACTCCGGAAGGAAAGTTGACGTTGCCTTAAATTGGAAGAGCTCCTTATTATAAGAAATTACGGACTACAGCCTCAGGACCATATTCGGATTGAAAGGTACATTTTTATGCACAGTTTGTAAAAGGAATAAGAATCTGGTATGGGTGCAGGTGATCACAAGTCGACTTTTAAAGGTTCCGTAATGAGGAACTTCGGAGGATAATAAAAACGCGATTGTTGGTGCCGCGTTTCTTTTCTTTGAATGATTACGGGCGAATTGAGTTGATGTACCTGCGTTTAAGCCTCTGGAACGGTACAGAATCTTATATGACTGCATCCCCAAAGCACAGGTCGTTTTAGAGAATTCATGATTCTTTGATGATAGGCGAAGCTTGATAAGACGTGAGACTTGATAGATAAATAAATAAATATCCTTGGACATTCCACACAG
This sequence comes from Xanthorhoe designata, assembly GCA_963582015.1. NCBI lineage: Eukaryota > Metazoa > Arthropoda > Insecta > Lepidoptera > Geometridae > Xanthorhoe > Xanthorhoe designata. The sequence goes on from OY757045.1 coordinate 4,695,703, forward strand.
CGCCATTTAGTCACAAGCTAAGCAATTTTAATGCTTGTGTTATGGTAACCAGATGACTGATAACTACATAGAATTTTTTTGTAAATATATAAGTAGGTACATTATTATACCTACACAGAAAAGATCGTAGAGGTCACAACTTGGATAGGTAACCACAAGTAGCTTTAACAGCAGGCATGTTAAATTGTCAGTTCCGGCTTTTAAACTCATGACATATCGCCATGACGGAGGTCTTTAGGCGGCTTAAAAAAATCTGTCATTAGAGTTGTCCAATTGTTCATAATATATACTTACTTACTTTTAGGGGGTAACAGAGGCACATCCGATAACAAATTTGACACATGCCCATATTTTACAGAAGTTATCTTCTGTGATGAATGGTAATAATTAAAAACCGCATTGAGCTCCAAATATCGTGATGTGATTTCTTATCTAAGCTATTTTTCTTGAAGGCTAGGTTGCACGTCGTTCTTTGTGCATCAAAGCTCACCGATGACGTCACGTAATTGCGCACCGGCGCAGGCGCAGCGGGTCCGTCTGACTAATGGTCGCAGAATGTGCCGGCAGGTTGATAAGGCGGCGCCGGAAGATAACCTCTGCTCTGCTCGATGCCCTACAACGACTGACTTTACAGAAATGTTAAAAAAAATATAGAAACTACATAACCTGACTTCAGTCGCCCGTCCTTACAGTCACCCGGATAAAGAAAGGACGTTAGGCAGTCAATTCCAAAGTAACTCTTTAGTTAGATCATCGTAATCCATCTTTAGATCATCATAATCTTCCTGCCCTTGTCCCACATTATATGTTCGGCGCAACATTGTATTTTTCTTCCATTTCCCTCTATCCGATAAGTCCATCTTCAGATCCAATAGGTATTAACAATTTATAAGGTAACGCTAATTTCTTCCAAAATAACAATTGTACTTTTGATAGAAACCTAACAGCATTCCTGAACGCCATAACGCCATGCCATGACCAAGTTAATTTCATTCAACAAATTCATATTCCAGCCAATGACATTATCATTATTAAACTGAAGCAAGATAATGAATTTATTTTAGTAAGAAAACAATATACCATAATGGTATTGGAAGATCACTTAAAAAGGACTAGAATACAAGCTCTACCTGAGTCTAATGTAAGACGATTCGAAGTGATCTTTGAGGTCCTACTGAAATAACTGTTTTTATTTCTTTCTTTCTAATTTGAGTACCTAAGTAACCTAAAACACCGAAAACAATCGACTCTAGTTACGTCATTGTTAAGTACCAAATTCCTTGTCAAAGCAAAATGTAAACAAAGGAAACAAAGACATTTGGTTATGGGACTATACAAAAAATTCCAACAAAATTTAGTAAAAGATTGAAATTATTGAAGAAAAACGAAGCCAATGATGATTTGGACTAGATGACGCCGTGTGGAATGTCCAAGGATATTTATTTATTTGACAATCATCAGTCCTCACAATCACAAAGTCCAAACCGTGTCCTTTGTAACAAAAAATCTAGCATTAATCGGCTTATGTTAACCTAATTTAAATTCTAAAATACCTTAGAAATTATAATGACATTCGATGATTCAACAAATTGTTGATGCACGTGTAGGCGTTTTTATTTAGAGTTCCGGATATTTTATAAAGCAGTATTGTTGTCAAGCAACCAACTTACAATTACGGTAGCCTTAATGTTTATTATGTTCTTGTATATTTATCATTATTTTTAGAATGGTGACTGGGTGAGCGTTCTACGACAATAATAAATAAGTAGTTCGGTAACACTAATTTACTAAAAAGGTATCACGTAAAGTAATGCAAATAGAGATCATAGAAAAATCATAATATTCGAGCGGTCGAGCGGACATTGCAAAGGTATATTCTTCTTTCCCTAATATACGGAACTCCAAAACGCGCCTATTAACAAACCTGGGAAAATTGACGTTTAAAACAGGACAAGAAAAAAACAGAAACGTTTCTTCAATACAAAAATGCACCTGAGAATGAAGGCGGGCCACTTGACTAATATTCCGATTATTACAAATCACCGTGACGCGACTAGCTAAGCAAACGCCTCTACCATTGCTGGATATGTCAGTGTTACTCAATACAACAAGGAAGGTGGTCGTCAATGTATGTTATGTAGAGTGGAATGGTCAGTTCGTGGTGGAGGACCACGTGTGTAAATCTCAGGTAGTGGTTAATAATTCGTTTAGTCCCCGGAGACTGCGCCCACGTTTTTTCGTCGGCAGCCCACACAGGTGCACTGCATCCTAATTTACTATTCCTGATGACGGACGAGCGACACTATTTTGCTCTTTGTGACGGGACGTTTGATAACTGGAGATTTAACAGTGGTTATATTCCATTATTATATTTTATCTGCGTAGAAAATAAGAAATAAGAATTATTTTTGTGTTATAATTGTAACATGTAGTGTAGGTAGGTAATTCTTATAATTCATACAAAGCAAAAATCAAACAACATCATCAACTACTGTATCCTAAATGGTAGTAGGTATCCTAAATGGTAGAGGTAGCTTAGCTAGGCATCCTCTGAGAACTTTAGGCATTTAAGATCCTTTGCAAATGTCTATGGTCTCTACACAGCATCCTTAAATATATAAGGTTTACTTAAGTTACAATTTTACTTTAGAAAAGTCACTTTACTAAGGTTACACAATAATTAACATTGGGAAAGTTACTTTATTAAAGTAAATTGTTTGCAGGAATACAAAATATTAGATGTTTAGGACATTAATTTATCTTAATAAATGTAGTAAACTCTCCTTTGCTTTGAACATACAGTCAAACTGGCCAATCAATAGGTACAGTTACATCACTGACTTTAAAACTTGAATAAGTATTACGATACAAAGCCACCTGCTTCCTATAATAAAACCTAAGTAATCTTACTCGCAGACACAGTACGCGATTGTTAAGCACGCACCGGACATGAGACATTTCCTTCAAAATTTTACCAATGTTGAGATTTTTTATGGCATGTTTTGTTTCCCTCGACACTAAAGACTTTATTATTAAAAAGTGAGTCCCTTCATTTCAATCTTTTTAAAATTCCTAAAACACACAAAATATATTTACATTGACTACTGCTGACGGACGACCTCTGCGGAACAGTGGGCGATAGTCCGCTTGGGACGCGGAGGTTGCGGGTTCGATCCCCGCCTCGGGACAAATACTTGTATACGAACTACAAATATTTGTCTCGAGTATATAATATATCAGTCATCTGATTACCATAACACAAGCTTGGGATTAGATAACGCTGTGTGCTATTTCCAATGACATTTATTTATTTCAGAAAACAATGTTGTTTTACTTTTACCAAAGACGATGAATACCCATACGGGTTTAAAATAAACCTTGCTTTTACTAAGGTTAACTTTAAGGTTGCACACTTTTACATGCATAGTGAGGTGCCGCGTACTATTCTACATATTATCAGTTTTAACTCAATCAATTTAATTGAGAGATAGATAAATGGTGATAAACTTAACCACTAGTCCCAATTATACGTCGGCTTTGAAACTCTATTAATTGATTAAGTTGTAAATAACACATGGAGTCCATCAACCAGAATCATGTATTGATTTACTTAATTAGGTTAAATTGATTAACCAAATACCTTTTATATAATGATAGAAGGAAATAGGTAATTTAATGACAATTAAAGGGGTATAAAATACAATTAACTAATACGAAACAAACATGACTTTCTAATTCTCGATGAGTCGTAGCGGAAACGCAAAACAAACTTTTTTACAAGCTTTAATTGGATAATCTTAATTGTAAGTATAAAAAACTTACTTTAACTTCCGCGATAGTGCGGGGTTAGTTGTAAATCTTAATTACTTGACCATTGTATTCATGTTATAATATGTTTATTACTTAAGTAAAATACCTATTAGGTACTTATTATTATTCATCTGTAAGCTAAGTAAATTTGTGGAAAATGTTTGATTAACTCTGGAAAAAAATAATGTCGAGGCAGTACAACAGCCTCCAAAACGGAAATCACGACGGACTCTCGTGAAAAAATAAGCCTTCTAAAAATGTGTCTTTCAATTCAGTAGATGAGAAAAACTACGTAGATATTATTAACACATCCTTAATAACATCAGATATTTTTGAGGATATAAAAGAATGGCCAGGGCCACGTTTAAAAATGTCATAACATAGCTTCAAAGAGGACCATATACCATAAAGGTCCTAACGAGTATGTTGGCAACGATCCCACAGTTCTATCTGAGGAGTTGATATCGCCGTTTGCTCAATCAGAGTCAAATTACAATCGCGATGTAACCTGACCAAATCTAAACAAAGATAAGTAGCTAGTTGAAATGCTAATCGTTCCGTAGCCAGCGGAAATGTTTATTGGAGACTGTGAGGCCAGAATGCCGTGTGGGCGATAAACCATAGGCGCCATTTTGTATTCGTATTGTCGCCAATGCATTGTCCATGGGAGGTCATATCCGGCGCCATCCATTTGCATCGGACGAGGACAGAATCAATTATAATAAATTCGATGATTTTGAATTCAAAATTAATGGAACAAAATAAAATTCGTGGGGCATTTATTTACATTGGTTAGAATTATAATACAGTATTTAGGCAGAAGAGGGAAATGTAACAAGTTTTAGACTTCTACAAATGATTAGGTACCTACTTACCTAGATCTTTTATAAAAGAGTTTAGCAATTCTGTCTTAATTTCGGTATGTTGGTAACTGCCATGTTATTTTGCCTGAAGGCATGTAACAGATTTACTTGATTGTCGGAAACGGATAAGTACCTATCCAATAGATAAATTTAAATCATAGCTACTGGCGATACTTGCGTCATTTGTGAATAGGCTTGAGACCAGTAGCAGAATGTAGGCTGCCTTTGTAGGTCGACGACTTACAATGGATTTATATGCGGTCTTTGGCTAGGTATCGGCTATAATACTACATCTGTCACCATTTAGGTACTACCTATTGGATGTTTGTACCTTTTCTTTATTAGTTATAAGGTTTAGATCTTAGGTAATCATTGTTTTATTCTGAAGAAAAAACCACTTACTTGCATTTTTAGATTTGTGAAAAAAAATCTATTTTGCCCCATCCTGTTTATTGCAGATTTATTTGATAAAGACCGATATAACTTATTATGGGTTTACGTTGTATATTGTGATTGAAAAGATTGCAGGTAGAACCTGGATCGGGGACTTATACAAAATTATGTAGAAACTCATAAAAATAAAGGAAAAGAGAATCATACAGTGACACTGATCAAAAATTATTTATTGATAAAAAAAATCGAAGATAGGGGTGGGGGTGTTTCAAAGAAAATACGGCCTGTATTTACAAATCGTTGATTAAGTTAAAGGTATCTATGAAAAGTCATGATCTCAAGGAAGCCAATGAAATGCCAAGTCGCATAGGTACCTACTCCAATTACAATTTGCATTTGATTCATTAAAATGATTGTCAAATGAATCAAACAAGTGCAGAATCAACGACAGGTGGTCACGCACGTGCCTTCAACAAAACGCAATGAATGTCAAATGTCTTTTGAAACCTCTCTCAACCCTATTCCTTCACCACCACTGCAAAGAAATTCAAAAAAGCAACTTTAATAAAATACGATGTAAATTCATAATTCAATGTTCTTTTTCCCACTTAGGACGTTTCTAATGTGTAGGTACGATACGGAGATACTTTCTGATTCCATATCATTAAGATATTTATTGCGCGATGGAAGAGCCAAGCAGTCGCATAGAGTTTTAAAAACTATCTTGAAGGTCATAAAAGCCAAATTAGCGTGAACAGCACCCATCTCGCCATGAGGGTTAATTCGCCACCCTCTATGACTGCCTGACTTTTCATTATCGAGATGTTTTATTAAAGGGGACCTGTTATTCGTCTGTGAGGGGTGATTTAGGGCTGTCTGTGGTAAACACATTGGCTTCTTATACAAAACCCATGGGATCAGAAACATTTTGTTTCCCTGCTTACTAAAATTCGTTCGTTCATTCGTATGAGCAAGTGGCCAACTCTGGTGACGGAGTTTTTAGGCCGCCTAAAGGCCTCCGTCATGGCTTAACGACTTGAAAAGCCGGAACCGACAATTTAACGTGCCCTCCGAATCACGGAATGCGGTCAAACATCCTGGTTGTGACTTCTTAGAACGTTGCTTAACTTCGACGATCTATCAAGAACGTCTCGAGGACTTTAGGTACCTACTACTAAAATTTAAACACATAAATTTCACTTTTTGAGACACTATAATGTGGTAGGTCCACTTCAACAAACCTAACCTAACCATATTGTTATACCACATTATACTATACGCGCATATCTTCACGCGATTACCTAGTTGCTAGAGAAATATTGAACAAAATAGAGTCTTACCATCTCATCAAACTGCTAATACTGTTACGTAAACATCCCACATTAACCAATACTTTTAGAAGGACGAAAGGTTTTTCCATATTTCAAAGTGCTCTAGAATTGCAACCCTACACAAGATCAGACTTGGCGAATATTGAGTTACCAGTCAGGGTGCGGGTGGAATGTTTACATGAGATTGGGGCTCCGTGCCTATATTGCATTCCTGGAGCCTGCCGCTTTTAAAGTCGACCTTGTCGGTACCAATACCTACAGTTTATCTTATTTTTAAGAATGCATCTTCGTCTCATCTTCGCTTCGCTAAAATCGACTTTGTTATTAGCAAGTTAAAAAACAAGCCCTTTTTATATTTTGAAAATCTTAAGTTGGTTAATGTCTTCGGTCAAAGACAGCTCAACATTAACAACTTCGTGGACTTGCAACACCAGAATATTTCGTTATTTTTATTTTTTCACGCGCTCTACGTCTCTACATTCAACTAATATTTCTGAATATGCTGCCCGTATTAAATTCAAATTGAGTCGTTTGTAAACTTAACCAAAGTGGGTGCCGGCTTCAAAAGCAAAGTGTCTGATGAAACGCCATGTTATAAAAATTAAGTTCTTGTCGAATAGTAGAGTTCTCTGTATTACAAAAACTTCATTTTCGCGTCGAAGAATAGCAGAGAACGCAAAAAAAAACGACTTTATGAATCTATGTGAATCATTAAAACTATCTAGGTCTACCTACTTAGAAAACTTCATCAGCCATGTTATGTCTGCTACGATGTTTTGCAGCGTAAACCGACGCCTGACACATCACCACCTCTATCAACACTAGCCTTTCAATAAACACCGTTTGTTGTAACGATAATTTCCTCGAATCTATGTTTGTATAACTGTGGACAGACAAAGACAATGCCACGCGCCGCGTCTAAACATTTCTGAGTCAATGCGACTGAGACTGACTCAGTAATGGAATAGTTTCGCATTCGCACATCGCATCGCATCGCAATTATCGAAATAAACAAAATTGACCACATTTGTTTGATAAACTTTCGCCGTCAAGTCACTGACGAAATATTTAAAACCTACTGAACAGGTATTATGAATAAACACTTTTGTTAACGCGCGTTATGGTGTTGTGCGTTTAATAAATTAATGTGTAACAAAAGTAGCTTCACCTATCAGTAACGAAATCAGCACCATAACTCAGTGGAAACCAGATACCCGCCGTCGCCAGTTGTCCACCGAATATTAATGGAGACCACGTGCTTTAGGTACATAACACCACATAATCTTGCAACCCACACCGGCCGAGACGTGGCCAAGATATTTATTCCAATAAAATGTAGGAAGGTAGGTATACCTACGCAGACCATCAGGATACCAAGATTTATGTAGGTAGGTAGTAGGTATTAAAAGAAATTGGCAATCTAATTCAAAATCAATGACGACCCGGTATGACCTCAACAAAGAGGCAGAGTCAAAATACCTTCCCTAAATACCTACTTGTAAAGGTACCTACTAAGACAAATAATAGGGTTAATAATATGGTGTCTGCTTATGAGTCATTTTGGGATTGTTTTCCTACTCTTCGTTATTTTCTTTACGTTGCTAAATGTAATTCCGTTTTCTTTGTTCTAGTTAGCCAAAATAATAAATTCAAAACGCATCCAGCATTCAGCTGGTCAATTTACGAGTGCACCATTATCCCAGAGACTTTTTTAAAAAGGCGAATATTTTTCCATTTATGCGCACACGTGCACCGAGATCGTGACCTGTCCGACTCACCTCCGCTCCGATACAAGTGGCGATGGCGTCGTGAAACGACTCGCGAACGAATAACGCTATACGTGGTATATACGAAGTATGAAGAGGCAAGTCGACCATTGTAGGTACTTCTTTAATGGTTCGTTTGTTCGATAGCCACTTGTTGAAGCAGACTTCGGTAATTGTCTCCCGTAGAATTACCTCTACTGTAGCCAAGAGAAACATTGCTGGTAATAATGTGCCTATGAACTTAGGTACTTTAATATGTGGGTAGAAGGTAAGTACTTACCTACTTAGGTAAAAAAGAACGTTAACCCTTTCAAGTACTTAGGTAGATTACATTAGGTAGGTTCTTCTGTGTCACTACCCGTATTATTTATTATTATTATTTTATTTATGTCACTGAATTATTTTAGTAGGTACTTATCTACTTAAGTACTTTTTATATTAATGGACTTAGAGTTGTTTCTTATTTACTATTTTGCAAAGCATTGCAAATTAATGATTTTATTAGCAAATTTACATTACTATTTTTCCACTTTATGGCGAGTATTTACTAGATTTGAATCGTTACCGAACATTTCCTTTAAAAAACATCCGACACAATATACCTACATAGAATATTTTAGTTTAGCATTATCAAGTGGCGAGCGGCATCTCAAAGCTCGACTTGAATTCTCAGGTGCGCTTGGTCGCCTCGATACGTTGTCGAGACCAGAAAAAAAAGAAGCGCCACAAAGACCACGATCCACAATAGAATGGCTGTTCTCTTTTGAACTAGGTAAGTGTACACTTATTATTTTTGGTGGAATGTTTTAAACTACTTAAGTTGTTTGGGATATTTCATTTAGTTCAGTCCAATTGGTAAGTACCTATATAAGCAATGACTATTATAGTATAGATTATAATTACTTATCGTCCTTGGTATTAATACCTGCCTAAGTACTTAAAAGAAAATTTAAAATTTCACGTTTCTAAAAGGTACCTAGGTATTATTTTTTTAGTAAAAAAATGCTTCATGAGTAGGTACCTACTTAATACATCTACAATCTCTGACAAATGACTACTAGATGCCTACTAGGTACTTTAATAATAAGTCGGAGGCCTTTTAAGCAGCCTAAAAACTCCGTCATTTCTATTGTTATCCACTAGCTCAGAATACGAACTTACAAATTATTTACTTGCTAATAAACGTACCTACTTTACGTAATAAAATATACTAATAGGATTAAACGAACTAAAGTGAAGTTCTATCCTTATTATTTAATTTGCTTATTCTGGAATGAGAATTTCCCTACCCATCCCAAAGCTATTATGCGCATAGCTTCTTCCCATGGGTCTACTCATTTATTTATCTCTGAACGTAATGATGTGATTTTGTTGTGTTGCAGGCATCAAAAATTTTTTTAGTTGCAGGGCAACACTTTGGACACGCGAAATATAGCGAGAGCAGCGAGTACTACTAGTGGTCATTCCAGAATAAACAAAGCAAAATAATTAATTTCACCTATCATTATAGAGAGACGCTAATGTTACCAAGGACGATATTGATGGTTGATGGTATATATCGTCCCTGTAGTTGGAAAACTAAATAACTAACACATTTTGCCAAATCGACTTTATTGCACCTTCATAAAGTCCAATTCAAGCTGCATCTTTCTGTGTTACTAAAGTTTTGATATCATATTTCAATAAAAAAATAAACAAAAATGAACCTGTCAAGACGTCATAAATGGAAAAATGAATTTTGAAGTAATGATAAAAAAATAGCGAAGGAGAAGTAGTTAACTCGGCAATAAAATAGCTAAGTGTAATTCTGCGTTACTTTGCGGCGAATAAAATGCATAAAGTTACTTATTCAGTTTTCCTTCGACACATTTCTACGCTGTACAGGAACAATGCAGTTAGGAATAATTAAACAAGAGCATTTATATAATTTTCGTGTAACATGATTGTGTTAAATAAAGGTACTTATTTAATTTAAATAGATACTATTCAATTTCAATTTCCTACTAATATAAATCTCTCTAACTGTTTTGAATTTTAGATTAGGTAAAATTTAATATAAGACTTTGTTCAATATTATTGGACCAGCAGAAACACAAAATGAACACAAGCAGAAACACTAATGGTAGCAATTAACGGAAAAAGAGGCAGTATAGAAATTGCTTCATCGATCGATGAAGAGACTTAACACAAATATAATTAATAACACCATTAAGGCATAATAGAGGCCCAAAAGTCTTTCGTAGAAAAACTTGTACTGGATCTAAACAGTTATTAAAACTTAAAGATGATCACGGAACTACTGTAACTGATCGAAGCCGAATCGTAACCATTGTGGAAGAGTTCTAGGGGAAACTTTACGCATCGAATGCAGCAGAACCAAACTCACCTGATGGCGTTAGAGCTCCTCCAATTGAACACCATGACACGGAAATCTTACCACCTATCTTGCCGTGTGAAGTTACAAGAGCTCTCTACGCCATGAAGACAGATAAATCTCCTGGGGAGGATGGAGTTACTATCGAAATGCTTAGAGCAGGTGGAACTCCCGTTTTTAAGGTTCTCGTGGAGCTCTTTAACATGGTTTTGTACGAAGCTCGCACACCGGAACAGTGGAAAAATGCAATAGTACACATAATGCATAAAAAAGGTGACATTGCAAAATTGGACAATTACCGTCTAATTAGCTTACTATCACAGGTGTACAAGCTGTTTGCCAAAATTCTCACCATTCGCCTTACACGCCAACTCGATGAAGCTCAACCCGTAGAGCAGGCCGGCTTCCGGAGCGGTACCTACCATCGACCATATCCACACGGTAAAGCAGCTGATGGAGAAGTGTCACGAGTATAACAGGCCCCTTGTTCTGGCCTTTGTCGATTACGAAAAGGCCTTCGACAGTGTCGAACATTGGGCCGTGTTCCACGCTCTCCATAGCTGCCATATCGATTCACGTGGATGTGCTCCGGGCTCTGTACACGTCAGCTACTCTGCAAGCTCGAGTGCATAGTCTAACGAATCCTGTACCGATTAAGCGGAGAGTGAGACATGGAGATACTATTTCACCCAAGCTTTTTACAGCAGTGAGCAGTTTTAGAAGATGTAGTAAAAATGCTTGAATGGGAAAAATTTGGAATCAACATCAATGGTCTCTCTCTGTCACACTTAAGAACAAGATCATCCTTGTTCTTTTTGCAGAGAGCTTCGAAGATCTCCAGCTCATGCTACAACATCTGTATGATGCGTCTTTGGAGGTAGGGCTAAAGATTAATATGTCCAAGACGAAAGTGATGGGAAACCTCTCCGTCACCGCAGTTTCTGCTGTTACAGTTGGAAATTTAAGGTTGGAGATGGTGGAAAAATACATTTATCTTGGACATACTCTATCTTTTGGCAAGGACCATAAGAAAAAGGAGATTGAAAGGCGAGTACAGCTTGGGTGGGCTGCATTCGGAAAATTCGACGACATTCTGAAATCTGTCAACGTCCCACAGTGTCTGAAGACCCGTCTATTTAACCAGTGTGTACTGCCCACCATGACTTACGGTGCTGAGACATGGACCCTCACCCAGGAAACTGTGTACAAAATGAGGGTTGCTCAGAGGGCCATGGAGCGTGCCATACTCGACATTAAGCTTGTAGACCGAGTTCCCAATACCGAGATCCGAAGACGAACCAAGGTCAAGGATGTCGGTATCCGGGCAATGGAACTCAAATGGAGTTGGGCTGGGCACCTGGCAAGACGTGGTGACGACAGGTGGTGTAAAACGTTGACAGAATGGTTGCCGAGGACTGGCAAGAGAAGCGTCGGACGTCCAGCAGCGCGATGGGTCGACGATATTATAAGCGTCGTGTGCCTGCAGTGGATCAGGCAAGCACAGGACCGGGAGAAATGGCAAGAACGAAGGAAGGCCTACACCCAGCAGTGGGAGAGATTGGGCTGCGGATGATGATGATGATGATATTTAAAAACAAAGAACTAGTTTTATTAAAATCCTTACCCATGGGTAGAATAATAGGGAAATAGGAGTCAAATAAATAAATAATAGGTCTTATTATTAATTAGATAGTGTAGGAAAATTAAATAAAGGCACTTAATGTTAGCTTTTTTTATGTTGTATGGAGAACATTGACGAAGAAGAACTAAACAACTGACATGAAAAAATAAATAAGTGCTTAAAAACTTTGAAACTTTGTTGAGGGAAAATTACATAATCGCTTTTTATTTTTTTTCTTACAAACAAATGAGCTAACGTATAAGACTGTTAGATTGAAAAATAGGTTCAATAACAATCTATAACATAGCAAAAGATGCATAGTAAAAATGTTACCAAACAAAATTTTATAGCCATTTTACACGCAAAAAAATAGTAAATTGCGTTTTTCTCCCGATTTTGGTTTTGTTAGTTATTTAGTTTTCCAACTACAGGGACGATATATATATATAGCTCTACAATTATTTGTATTTGTATCTCTCTAGCTTGACGCTAATTACTGATTCACACTGCCATCTAGTTCAACATCATTTTTGCTAGATTTTTTTTTTTTGATAAGCTTCAATATAATATAATCAGATGGCGCTATATCCAGATGTCAGAAGTGCCACCTGTGATGACTTTTAGGAAACTGACAAAAAGTTAACATACATGCCACTCGCCGCTAGATGGCGCGTGTTAGAAGTACGTACGCAAAGGCCATGAATGTGTGTACGATATTTTTGTAATGGCAACTCTAATCTTTTATATAGAGCTGCCATGACAGTAAAATCTCTCATTTGATTGGTCGATCATCTAGCGTCGCAATGTCACGCCTGCGCTCGAGCTCCGCCATTTTACCGTGGAGGCTTTTTGGCTGTGGTTCGGTTCCTGAAAGTGTGAAAATTTTAATCGAGCCGCATTGCGGCAATCGTTTATTTAATCCAGGAGGTAAGGTTTTTATAATTTCCTGTCTAATGTATAATAAGCGAATCACTCAATATTTGCACCTGGTATCTCCACGGTAGATCAAATATTTATCGTGGTCGTTTAGTTGGTGCAAGATTAACAAGCTCTCCCATTCGACAGCACAAGACAACTCTCTGTTTTCGATAGTTACGAGCATTACATTACAACAATAATAATTAGGCTGGACCCTTTGACCTTCCGAACCGACCGACGCCGACGCCTAATTCGACAACGTGTTCTTTGTTACAGATATAGGGTAAGGCCGGAACCATGTATCTCTACAATTTGACTTTGCAAGGCTCATCAGCCATTACACATGCCGTGCATGGTAATTTCTCCGGCACGAAACAACAGGAGATTATAATATCACGTGGTAAAACCTTGGAACTTCTCCGGCCGGATCCCAACACCGGCAAAGTGCATACTTTGATGAAAGTGGAGATATTTGGCATTATCCGATCTATGATGTCATTTCGTCTCACTGGAGGCACCAAAGGTAAATGCACTCTATTTTAGAACCGTGTGGGAGGTCGTTGACCTGGCCGGGGTTTTAGGTTATGTTAGTAAGTAACCAACGACATTGTGTACCTACTAACCTAGAAAAAATTGCATCGTCTTGCTCCATTCTTCATTCATCAAAATCAGAATGGGATAACTAGATGCAAAAATTATAGAAATCCTTTACGTCGCTCTTTACAGTCAATAATGGCTGTCGAGATGTACCGTGATGGAACAGTTTTAATCAAATCAAAATCATGGGAGTTTTCTGTAGAACTCAAATTTTCATAATATTAATCCATGTCAATGCTTTCAGATTATTTAGTCATTGGATCGGATTCTGGGCGTATCGTGATTTTGGAATATATCCCAGCCAAAAACATCTTGGAGAAAGTACATCAAGAAACATTTGGAAAGTCAGGATGCCGTAGAATAGTGCCTGGACAGTATCTAGCTATAGATCCCAAAGGAAGAGCTGTTATGATCGGTGGAGTTGAAAAACAGAAGTTGGTATACATTCTTAACAGAGATGCCGAAGCCAGATTGACTATCTCCTCACCTCTAGAAGCACACAAGTCCAACACGTTGGTGTACCACATGGTTGGTGTAGATGTTGGGTTTGAAAACCCTATGTTTGCTTGTTTGGAAATTGATTATGAAGAAGCAGACGCTGATCCTACTGGTAAGCATTTTTACATACACATAACATTTACAACAAAAAAAATATTAAAATTATGAATGATGGTTGGACGCCATTTTGTTTCTTGCCCATGTGGTTTTTATTCAAGCAGTAAAATTAACATGTGGTCTTGTCGTGCTTTTTTGTTAAATGATTATCTCGAGGTCCGTGTTTCTGATTGGCAGTGACGTCAAATCCTCCTTCTTTTGTATGATATTTTCCCAACTAATTTCAAAATTGTTCTTTGTAAGTGACTGGAGGGTTAACAGATATTTGTTTGTAGGTGAAGCAGCACAAAAAACTCAACAAACTTTGACATTCTATGAACTGGACTTGGGTTTGAACCATGTTGTCAGGAAGTATTCTGAACCTCTAGAAGAGCATGCAAACTTCCTAATAACTGTACCTGGAGGCAATGATGGCCCCTCAGGAGTGCTGATTTGCTCTGAAAACTACCTTACTTACAAGAACTTGGGTGACCAGCATGACATCAGATGCCCCATTCCTCGGCGGCGTAATGACTTGGATGACCCTGAGAGAGGCATGATATTTGTCTGCTCAGCAACCCACAAAACAAAGTCTATGTTCTTCTTCTTGGCACAAACAGAGCAAGGAGATATCTTCAAAATTACAATTGAGACAGATGAAGAAGTTGTAACAGAAATAAAATTGAAATACTTTGACACGGTTCCAGTTGCAACATCAATGTGTGTCCTCAAGACTGGTTTCCTGTTTGTTGCTTCTGAATTTGGCAACCAGTAAGTAGTTTTTTGTATTTTGATCGTCACAAGCATGTTTGAGCTTGTGAATTTGCAATAACTCGAGTTCACTTGTATTTATTTCACATGCAAGAGAAGTAATCTCTGAACCAAGGTCCTTCCTCTGCAAAATTGAGGAAGAGCACACTGATATGAGATGTACAAATTGATAATTAAATAATTAAAATGCTGCATACTTGATGTACTTAGCACTTACCAGTACCTACTTTTTACTTTCAGTTTCCTGTACCAGATTGCACATTTGGGTGATGAAGATGATGAACCAGAGTTCAGCTCTGCAATGCCCCTAGAAGAAGGAGATACATTCTTCTTTGCACCCAGACCACTGAGAAACTTGGTTCTTGTTGATGAATTGGATTCCCTCTCACCAATATTAGGTAATGAATGTAAATTTTTGTCCAAATTCACTTTCAAACTTGTTAGATCAAACTGTTAACGAGAATATGAATTTGGAAAGAGTAAAGCTTGTTTTGTCTAGGTGAGGTTCTTGTTATCTATTTTCAATGGACCTCAATCCGGCAAAACACATGTACAATTGTTAAGCCGCGTATCGACTGCGCGCGGCAAACCATCGAACATTGGCTCGCGCGGCGGCCGCGCAATATGTGGACGAGTCTGCCGCGCGCGGCAGCTCGAACATTGGCGCGCTCGAACGTGCCGCGCGGCGATCCAGTTCGTGTCGGTTTTTGGTTGCGCGGCAAAGGAGCGTCAGTGTGTTGTGCGCGCGCAATTGGGACGGACCTTTTTTTTATTTAGACGCGCGGCAAGATGGATAACGAGAAGTGCCGGCATTTGATTAGATTATATGGCTTAAAACCTCAAAATTCGAAATCATTTGTTGTCATTCTTGTGAAATTTTTCATTGTTTCTTCGATAGCTTCGTATCTCATGTCTTCCATTAATCGCGAACTACCATGTAGCATTCTATTCATATATATTTTTTTAATCCACCAACGAGGTTCTCGTCTCGAACGCTTATGAATAATATGATGTATGATGATAAAAGCCGCAGCTGCACGTCGCTGGCGTGATACGTCCATGGTTGCCGCGCACAAAATGATGGATCGCCTGCCGCGCGCCGCTGCCGCGCTATATCAAAATGTTGAGCTTTAAATTGGCTCGCGCACCAAAACGTAGGTTTGGCGCGGTCGAACATGGCTCGCGCGGCAGCCGCGCGCAGTCGATACGCGGCTTTAATCTACAAACCAGATCCTTTGTGAAATATCTATTGAGATTGAGACATAAATAACTTTTGTTCTTTTTTTTTTAGCTTGTCATGTGGCTGATTTGGCTGGTGAAGACACTCCACAAGTATACTTAGCTTGTGGTAGAGGACCCAGATCTTCCATCAGAGCACTGAGACATGGATTGGAAGTGGCCGAGATGGCTGTATCAGAACTGCCTGGATCTCCCAATGCTGTATGGACAGTGAAGCGCCACAAAGATGGTGAGTAGTCTTAATTTATTTGTTGTATCTTATGTAAAACATTTATTTACATATGAAAACGGAAAATAGAATAGATACATAAAGAAAGAAGCCAGAAAATAGGAAAGAGAATTTAGGAGCATTATGATTATAAACTTTTGGTCCGTGTTACTGATATACTGTGACGTTACAACTAACCACTTATGAATGCTCCTCTTTATCAACAAGTTACTAATAAAACCCTGGTTGTTTGTCATACATAAACACCAGTGGTTTTTCTTTTCAGAAACTGCTATGGGCCGATGAACAATAGAGATGGTTTCTACAATCTGACTCAGGTAGGCATGGGCAGCTCTCATTTAGCCACAGAAGATGCTGCCAGCAACTAGTACTGTTTGTAAGAACAAGACCTACCAACTAGTTTCTAGCTTTGTAATTTTCTTTTGGTTGCAGAGGAATTTGACTCTTACATCATAGTGTCATTCGTAAACGCCACTCTAGTACTCTCTATTGGTGAAACGGTTGAAGAAGTGACAGACTCTGGTTTCCTGGGCACCACTCCAACACTGAGTTGTCACGCACTGGGCAATGATGCGCTCGTGCAAGTATATCCTGATGGGATCAGGCACATCCGCGCAGACAAGCGTGTCAACGAATGGAAAGCACCTGGAAAGAAATCCATTGTAAAGTGTGCAGTTAACCAGCGTCAAGTTGTGATCGCACTCACAGGCGGCGAATTAGTCTATTTTGAAATGGACCCTGTAAGTTCACTATCTATTTATATATCAACCGACGTGTTTGCGACGGCCGTGCTTTCGGGCATGGCCTTAGCGAGGGTGGTGCGTAGCTGCGTCCATGCAGTGACAGGCCCACAACGTCGAATATCATGTTTCCCTCCCGTTCGCGGTAGAGGGCAGCACTCGGCATATTCCATAGCCATGCTGGAGCCTGTCAGGCTGTGAAGGCGGCCAAACCATGTCGTGGACAAACATAACATACAATTTTTCAATTTCTATCTATATTATTTAGTTTGCTTATTATCTAAATTAGCTTGACATTTGCAGACTGGTCAACTAAATGAGTACACTGAACGGAAGAAGCTTTCTTCTGACGTATCTTGCATGGCGCTGGGATCTGTGGCGACGGGCGAACAGCGAGCATGGTTCTTGGCTGTTGGTCTCAATGATAACACTGTCAGAGTTATCTCACTGGATCCATCTGTAAGTTTGTCAAAATTATGAAACAAAACTAAAGTATAATGTATTAAATGATGAACCAAGGACACCATTGATCTCTATGATTACAACAACCTAAAATGCGTTATTCTAATATTTCTGATAAATATTTTTCTATAATTTCTGAAAATCCTTACAAGCAAGAAAATTATATGACATTTAAATTTCAGGATTGCCTGTCACCTCGGTCAATGCAAGCTTTGCCGGCCGGCGCGGAGTCTTTATGTATTGTGGAGCAACCTTTTGAGTCTGGAGCCAAATCTGCATTGCATCTCAACATTGGCTTGAGCAATGGCGTACTTTTACGGACCACTCTTGACTCTGTTAGTGGCGACTTGGCTGATACTAGAACAAGGTAGATTTGGAGATTTATTTATTTTTTATCTGAATAATATTCCAATGATGTAAACCACTCGCTCCGTGTTTCATCTGATATTTATGACGAAACAAACCAGATTCTGAGGATTCCTGTACAATAAATTAATACTTTGTTTCTATTTGAGTTTACTAAAACATTTTTCTAATACAGGTACTTAGGTTCAAGACCTGTGAAGCTATTCAAAGTACGTGTACAAGGATCTGAAGCTGTATTAGCAGTATCTTCTCGGACTTGGCTTGGATACCATTACCAAAATCGGTTCCATCTTACGCCGCTATCCTACGAGTGCTTGGAATACGCTGCTGGCTTCAGTTCTGGTAAGTTTCAATGCCTCATAATATCGACTGAAGTCTTCATCTGTCTTCAGTGTAGACTACACTATAAACCAAAGGGAATGCAATCCCGACGTGTTTGCGACGGCCGTGCTTTCGGGCATGGCCTTAGCGAGGGTGGTGCGTAGCTGCGTCCATGCAGTGACAGGCCCACAACGTCGAATATCATGTTTCCCTCCCGTTCGCGGTAGAGGGCGGCACTCGGCATATTCCATAGCCATGCTGGAGCCTGTCAGGCTGTGAAGGCGGCCAAACCATGTCGTGGACAAACACACTATATATAATCAAAAATGTATTACATAAGTATCCCTAGTATTCAACACTGAACTCTCTTTACAGAACAATGTGCGGAAGGTATTGTAGCGATCTCGTCTAACACGCTGAGAATCTTAGCATTGGAGAAACTGGGCGCGGTATTCAATCAAACCTACGTGCCGTTAGAGTACACCCCGCGAAAGTTTATTATCAATTCTGACAACAATCACATCATAATCCTAGAAACTGACCACAATTCTTACACTGAAGACATGAAGAGTCAGAGAAGGTAAGAAAAGTACAATGATACATACTTTTTTAGGTTGGTAATAAATTCTCATGATGACCAATTTACACAAAAACTGAATTACATGTAGATACTCCTGCAGTACTGACTTTTCTGAATAACAATTTCTTTGCCATCATCTGTAAGTGAAATGTCTGACAATGACTTTGTTTTTAGGATTCAAATGGCTCAAGAAATGAGAGAAGCGGCGGCAGGTGGTGGACCAGAAGAACAGCAGTTGGCCAATGAAATGGCTGATGCGTTTCTATCTGATATCCTCCCTGAAAATATATTTTCTTCACCTAAAGCTGGAGCAGGTATGTGATAGTTAAGATTTTTTAAGATGCCTGTATGCTTGAAACTAGCGCCGCCGCTTATTTTATTTTATTATTTCGTTAAGACAAAGAAATTTAAAAAAAAAATTACGTTTTTGAAACCTATCATAGGCGGTCGCTCTATTTTCACACATACAGGCACCTTAAAGTATAGCCACATTCTCTGGGCAAGAGCGGAAAATGTACCAAGCATACTGTCTCTAATCGATTGTGGCGATATTAAATCCCAACGTTAATCCCAGATGACTTGATTATAAGTCATTTGATTCAAGTTAGGGAGACAAATCCACAAAAATATCTGAAGTTGTGCCAAACACCTCATGAAATTTTTCTAAATTTATTAAATTTTTTAGGTATGTGGGCATCTCAAATTCGTGTAGTAGACATGGGCATCGGAGGAGGACAACCCAACACCTTATTCAAATTACCACTGGAACAGAATGAAGCTGCAATCTCTGTGTGCATCATCCGATGGGCCGCGCAAGGTGAGCAGGCACAGCCGCATCTAGTAGTCGGGGTTGCCAAGGATATGATTCTGTCGCCAAGATCTTGCACAGAAGGCAGTTTACATGTCTACAAGATCTACAACACAGGGAAACTGGAACTTGTGCACAAAACTCCAATAGATGAATATCCTGGCGCGCTGGCTGCCTTCAACGGCAAACTATTGGTTGGAGTCGGGAGAATGCTCAGATTGTACGATGTCGGCCGACGAAAACTACTGCGCAAATGCGAGAATCGACACATTCCTAATCTTATTGCCGATATCAAAACCATTGGACAAAGAATATTTGTATCTGATGTGCAAGAATCTGTGCTATGTGTGAAGTACAAAAAACGAGAGAACCAGTTGATCATATTTGCTGATGACACAAATCCAAGATGGATCACAAACAGCTGCATACTTGATTACGACACAGTGGCTATGGCTGATAAGTTTGGCAACATAGCTGTAATGAGACTGCCTCAATCTGTTAGTGATGATGTAGATGAAGATCCTACTGGAAACAAAGCTCTTTGGGATAGAGGTGATTATTGTTTCTGTTTTAAAATTGTTTTTACAAAATAATATTTTAATGATGATAACTCAATAAATCACACATGCTAGACTAATGAAAATTAATGATTCTACCATCTTATCTGATGCTTTCTACAAACAGTTTACATAATCCTCACTTGATTAAATTTCTAACGGTTTTTTTTTTTATAGGACTGCTCAATGGCGCGTCACAGAAAGGTGACATTTCGGTAAACTTCCATGTTGGCGAGACTGTGACGTCACTACAACGAGCCACCTTGATTCCTGGCGGTTCAGAAGCGCTTTTGTATGCAACCATCAGTGGCTCTCTGGGTGTGCTTCTGCCTTTCACTTCAAGAGAAGACCATGACTTCTTCCAGCATTTGGAAATGCATATGAGAAGTGAAAATACTCCTCTGTGTGGACGCGACCATTTATCCTTCAGAAGTTATTACTACCCAGTCAAGGTAAACATGACTTTCCGTTACTGCATTTCCGACAGTCAGTCAGCAGGTGTTTTCATCCAGAAGACTCTTGTGTTACACTGTTGGTAGAGCACAGTCTCTGTTTGACGGTGTGCGTGCAAACCGTTATGGCTGCGCCTCGCTGTTGCCAGTTTCTGGGTTCCTGAGAGTCAAGAGCATTATCTATGGTGCCCTTGTAGTATTTGGAACTGCCATTCTATCTACAAATTGGATTATTTTTTATCAAATTTTTTATAGTATTATTTAATAAAATCTAAAGCACATTTTCTTTGTTACAGAATGTGATAGACGGCGATCTCTGCGAACAATACAATTCGCTGGAGCCATCAAAACAGAAGTCTATTGCAGTAGACCTTGAGAGAACTCCAGCAGAAGTCTCAAAAAAACTTGAAGACATTAGGACTAGATATGCATTCTAATTTATTGTGATTGATTTCAATGTTTAAGTACTAATAAATAGGTACCTGTGGTAAAAAAAGTATTAAGTTTTAGTGAGCCTACTCCATAGGGACTTTACGAAACACAATAGAAATGGTAATTATTTTATACTTTTTATTTAGCTTATGTTATGTGTATTTATTTGTATAATTCAAAGTTTTTTTTTTTTTATAGAGCAGTTCCTCAATCTGAGTCCAAATCAACGCTAATTCCACTGCTAAAATCTCTGACATTGCGTGATGTGATGATAATGACAACACAACTAATAAAACAGGTTAGTTAAATTTTTTAAGAAACTATTTTGTTCTCTTTTATAGCTTTCTATATGATGTTAACATTTCGCTCCGTGTTTCATCTGAAATACATGACGATCCCAACCAGATTCTGATTTAGAACAAATATCAATAATGTAGTGTAAAATAATATTACAGCAATAACAATTTTCTATTTTCTTTTAGGTTTTCCATCACTTCAGCCTGTGGCTAGATTTTGATCAGCTGGTCTACATCCAAATCTAAAAGCATCTGGCCTGGGCAGCTCCTTGACTCTTCTAACAAGGTGTGTTAAAAATAACACATTTTACCACCTACTTTTATATAAATAATAACTAAACCTTTTCCGATGATGTAAACCACTTCGCTCCATATATTTCATCTGAAATTAATGTTGATACAAACCAGATTCTGAGGATTATTCACTGAAAACGAACTCTCTCGTCCTTGGATAGAACTTTAATAAAATTGTGCTTATTCTTTTACAGGTACTTGGATGCCAGGATTCGAATAACGGCTCGTTTTTTAAACTGTGATTTAAAGTGATATATCAAAATTCTGAGTATGCCAGTCGATAGAGCGTCGAATTTTAGATCGAACTGCATATTTAACTCATTTTCGACAAAATGTCATTATTCGTCATTACGTTAAGTGATGACGATATTTTACCCATAAATAAAAAACTAGAAATATCTTTTTTGTTTCATTCTTAGCACACAGTAGCTTAGTTTTCGGTCTGCAACCGGCTAAAGCCGGTCTGACGCAGTTTTCCATACTTTTGTCCTTCCTTCCACTCGACACCACCAAAACGACACCATCGGTGGTGTCGTATGGAATCACTAGTCCATACGACACCACCGACTAATAGTGAGGTTACCTACATACAAAGTTGTTGATATGAAAACTCCAATTTAGTTCAAGCAGTTTCATTAACGAGGTATGTCATTTGATAAAGTTTATATTTAACTGTCACTCAAAAAAACACGCTGCAAGACTAGTTTTCCGGTCCGTTCTTTAATACCTACATAACTACTTACTTCACTGAAATAAAAAAATAATATTTCATAAACTCTGTTTTATTAATTATCGTTTAACTATAGATAACTTGAAATAATAACTTCGGGGTCGGATCAATGTATGTGATGGTGTCTGATATTTATTTATTTATTTTAATGAACTGGGAGCTGTTAGTCAAAAACACGCGTTTCTGGACATCACTAGGGTGGTGTCGTATGGACTAGAGATTCCATACGACACCACGGATGGTGTCGTTTTGGTGGTGTCGAGTGGAAGGAAGGACTTTTGTGCAGACCGCAACTATGCGTATGGAAAACTGCGTCAGGCTGGTCAGGCTAAACTAACTTAGCTTAGTTTTCGGGCTGCAACCGGCTTTATGAAAAGTCCGCAATGTAGGGCCAAAATGTTTCTCTTAGTACTTAGGTACGTAGATTATATTGCGTAGGTACCCCTCGGAAATTATCTGGGAGCCCCAAGAAGCAAGTCAAACTGCTGTGTTCTAAACCAGGGTTTCCCAACCTTTTTTGCATAGGTACCCTTTAGTATAATAATCAGTAGGTAAGTATTGTATATTTTAGTTGTAACCAAATAAATTAAGTCATTCAACTTTCGTAAGTACCTAGGTACTCCTACTAATCATAAAATATTAATGCAAATGTACTTGCATACAAAAGGAAAACTAAATTGCTTTTCATTTGTAATAAAAAATAAATACTCTTCTAATTGTAAAATAGTAAACTTACCTTGTTGTTGTTGTTGTTAGTCTACTGTCCCACTGCTGGGCAAAGGCCTCCCCTCGAGTTTTCCAGTCTTTTCGGTCTAACGCCATTGCCTGCCACTGATCATTGCTAAAGGTGTCAAGCTCGTTGCGCCATCGCTTGCGTGGTCTACCGCGCCGTCTCACTGTCTCAGGGCTCCAGTCAGTGGTAATTTTGGCCCACAGTTCGTCCGGCATGCAGCAGACGTGCCCTGCCCAGTACCACTTCAGCTTTGCGGCTTTTTGAGCCACGTCGGCGACCTGCGTTTTGGAGCGAATAATGGCATTCCTAATGCGGTCCGCTAACTTCACGCCTAGAATGCTTCGCTCCATCGCCCGTTGGCTAACCTTGAGTTTGGACTTCTGAACACTAGTAAGGGACAAGTTTGAGCACCGTACATTAGAATTGGAAGAATACAGACATCCATGAGTTTACGTTTAAGAGATAGTGGCAGATCTCTTTTAAAAAGCGCTTTCATCGATCAATAGCTTCGCCAGGCGCTTTCGGTCCGTCTTGCGACTTCCTTATCCTGCCTGTCTTCGAAAGAAACTAATTGGCCGAGATAAACGTACTCATGAACGTATTCCATATTCCCCCCATTCACCGTGATGACCTTTTTGGTGCTATTTGTCATGACTTTGGTCTTACTCATGTTCATGTGAAGTCTAACTTCAAGGCTTGCCGATGCTAGATCTTGTAGCATTTCTTGTAGCTCAAAAGCGGAGGACGAGAAAAGAGCGATGTCGTCGGCGAAGCGAAGGTTGGTTAACCTTGCTTTGCCTAGGTCAACGCCCTTCTCTGTGTCCATCGAGCTGTTAGTCTGCGGAAGACTTCCTCCAAGGTACTGGTGAAGAGCTTGGGCGACAGTGGGTCTCCCTGCTTGACACCTTTTTCAATAACGAACGTTGTTCCTGATGATTGTAATTTAATAGCAGCGGTACTGTTTGCATAGATTCTATGGATGAGTTTAATATAAGTAGGTTCAATATTTTGATTTTCTAATACTTTTAATATGGATGAATGTGTAATGCTGTCGAATGCTTTTTTGTAATCTATAAAGGCTAAATATAATGGTAACTTGAATTCTGTGAATTTTTCTGACTTGGTTGATGGCGTGAAGATGATCAGTAGTAGACAAACCACCGCGAAAACCCGCCTGTTCAGGAGGTTGTTTCGTTATTCTATTTTCTACTATCTTGATAAAGGTGAGAAATAAGACTTATATACGTGAGAAATAAGACTTATAGGGCGGTAGTTATTTATATCGGACTTATCTCCTTTTTTGTCTTTCTTTTTTATAAGATAATATTTGAATGGCAGAAATTGTGGGGGAAGATACCGGTTTTTAATATGGAATTGTACATGTTTGTCAAGTGGGGCAGTAGTGTGTGCTCGCCGATTTTCAACGCGTCCGTGCTAATACCATCCTCCCCTGGCGTTCTATTGTATTTCATTTGACGAAGTGCTAAATGAACTTCCTGGCCTGTTATGTAAGGTATACTATCTGAGCACGAATAATCGACAGAATTATTGATGTATTGGGGATCAGAGTAAAGTGATTTATAGAATTTTGTACATATTTCTAAAATTTTGTGTCTATTTTGGTGTTTCTTTCCTAAATCATCTTTCAAATTGATGATCCAAGATTTCCCTGCTGTTATACCCTGTTTAGCGATCTTTAATGAACTATTATTCTCTAAAGCTACTTTAATCATATTTTCATTAAATTTTCTTAAATCTCTACGTATATACTTTTTAACTTTTTTGTCTAGTGTTCTGTATTGTAAGTCCGCTCTATTAAGTGTAGGTTCATTCCTTTCTTCTATTAGCTTTCTTGTTTCGGTAGAAAGTTTATCTTCTTTATTGTTTTTTGGTTTTATCTTTTTACTTACAATTTTAATACTCTTTTCTATATTTTCAAATTGTTGTTGAACTTCTTCTGAATCTGTAGGGTCAGGTGTCCAACGTTGAAACACCAAAAATTCAAAGTCTCATAGATCTTTCGTTTCTACCGATATGAATCTAGTTTTTTACAGGTATACAGGTTATTTATTTGAGTATTGGATGTCATTTATAGTTTTTTTCAATTTATGTATACACAGGCCATAAAAAAATAAAAACAAAAAAATTAGAAATGTTTCACTGTGTACACGACCGTGTACACAATGAAACACCATAAATTAAACAATGAAACGTATTAATTTGTACCGGATGTTTCCATCATTGTTAAATTAATGTCAAAAATTGCGTGTATTTAATAAAAAAAGGTTTTATTCAAAGTAATTACGCTATCAGACTTTCCAAATTACATAAAATAGGTAAATGACCAAAGGAATTAGTTATGTGCAAAAAAAAATTCTTTACATAATGAAAATCATTAGTTATTATATTTTTTGTAAGAATTCTAAAAATAATACTTCATTACAACAAAATAACAACATAAGAATAGTATGGTATCCATAAGGTACTAGTTAATTAGACTCTAATAGTAACCTAGTAGGTTACTATATAAAATACTGTTTCACTGTGTCCACTGTGCATTTGTTTCATTGTTGACTACCAAGGGTATCTTTAGTAATCTTATTTTATTTTTACTACATTGCATCACTTTATTAAAATGTTATAGTCCACGTTAATCTATGAAATATGTCCGATGTTAGGTAATCCTGAGAAATATGAGATATGCTAGCATAACTAAATGTAAAATCTTGAAAGAAAGCAGAAAATTCGTACTTTTTTGTAAAAAAATTGAAAAAAGCTCCGCAAAAAATCTTCTTTCGCGCGCCATCGACGCAAACTGGGATATAGCATGAGGTTCGAGGGGGGCTCCTTATGCGATAAACTGCAAGATCTGGTAATGTCACATTTCAGAAATTTCGCAAAGTTTCACTGTGTACCACTGTTTCAACGTTGGACACCTGGTCAAAGCTATTTTTCAATTCTAAATTAAACTCTTCCTGGTTAATTAATAGTAAACTTACTTACCTTAAAAAGGGTTAAATTTCTAAGCTGATTTTTAAATTTTGGCTGATCAATACAATAAGCTTATACGTAGATACTCGTTATCGGATGCTATCAAGGACGTTCATAGAATGCGGAAGGAAATCGCTCTTGATATCATCCATCCCACTAATATTATAAAGGTGAAAGTTTGTGTGTGTGTAAGTGTGTAAGTGTGTAAGTGTGTTTGTTACTCTTTCACGCTCAAACGGCTGAACGGATTTGAATGAAATTTTGTATCAGGATTGCTTATACCCTAGAATAACTAATAGGCTACTTGAAATTCCTGAAAAGTGCAGTGTTCCCGTGGGATTATCAAACAAAATGTTTATTAAAATAGTTTCGGTAGTTTGGCCGTGCAAAAGGCAGCTGTCAGACAAAATAACTTCATAGATGGCAGCACAGGCAAAAATATAACTCCTTCACGCTCGAACGGCTGGACGGATTTGAATGAAATTTGGTAGCAGGATTGCTGGATTAAAATATACGCTACTTAAAATTCCTGAAAAGTGCATTGATTCCGTGGGATTATTAATCTAATTCATTAAAATAGTAAAGGTACACAAAATAGTTTGGCCGTGAAAAAGTAACAAAATAATTTCAATAGATGGCAGCACAGGCAAAATTATTATTCCTTCACGCTCAAACGGCTAGATGAATTTGAATTAAATTTGGTAGCAGGATTGTTTACCTATTCCCTGGATTAAAATATACGCTACTTAAAATTCCTGAAAAGTGCATTGATTCCGTGGGATTATTAAACAAATACAAAATAGTTTGGCCGTGAAAACTAACAAAATAATTTCAATAGATGGCAGCACAGGTAAAGTTATTATTCCTTCACGCTCAAACGGATGGATGAATTTGAATTAAATTTGGTAGCAAGATTGTTTATTCCCTGGATTAACAAATAGGCTACCTTAAATTGCTGAAAAAAGGAATGGTTCCGTGGGATTATAAACCAAATTATTCATCAAAATAGTTTGGCTGTGAAACGTAACTGTTACTCAAAATAATGTTAATCCCACTAATATTATAAAGGTGAAAGTTTGTGTGTGTGTAAGTGTGTAAGTGTGTAAGTGTGTAAGTGTGTTTGTTACTCTTTCACGCTCAAACGGCTGAACGGATTTGAATGAAATTTTGTATCAGGATTGCTTATACCCTAGAATAACTAATAGGCTACTTGAAATTCCTGAAAAGTGCAGTGTTCCCGTGGGATTATCAAACAAAATGTTTATTAAAATAGTTTCGGTAGTTTGGCCGTGCAAAAGGCAGCTGTCAGACAAAATAACTTCATAGATGGCAGCACAGGCAAAAATATAACTCCTTCACGCTCGAACGGCTGGACGGATTTGAATGAAATTTGGTAGCAGGATTGCTGGATTAAAATATACGCTACTTAAAATTCCTGAAAAGTGCATTGATTCCGTGGGATTATTAATCTAATTCATTAATATTATAAAGGTGAAAGTTTGTGTGTGTGTAAGTGTGTAAGTGTGTAAGTGTGTAAGTGTGTTTGTTACTCTTTCACGCTCAAACGGCTGAACGGATTTGAATGAAATTTTGTATCAGGATTGCTTATACCCTAGAATAACTAATAGGCTACTTGAAATTCCTGAAAAGTGCAGTGTTCCCGTGGGATTATCAAACAAAATGTTTATTAAAATAGTTTCGGTAGTTTGGCCGTGCAAAAGGCAGCTGTCAGACAAAATAACTTCATAGATGGCAGCACAGGCAAAAATATAACTCCTTCACGCTCGAACGGCTGGACGGATTTGAATGAAATTTGGTAGCAGGATTGCTGGATTAAAATATACGCTACTTAAAATTCCTGAAAAGTGCATTGATTCCGTGGGATTATTAATCTAATTCATTAAAATAGTAAAGGTACACAAAATAGTTTGGCCGTGAAAAAGTAACAAAATAATTTCAATAGATGGCAGCACAGGCAAAATTATTATTCCTTCACGCTCAAACGGCTAGATGAATTTGAATTAAATTTGGTAGCAGGATTGTTTACCTATTCCCTGGATTAAAATATACGCTACTTAAAATTCCTGAAAAGTGCATTGATTCCGTGGGATTATTAAACAAATACAAAATAGTTTGGCCGTGAAAACTAACAAAATAATTTCAATAGATGGCAGCACAGGCAAAATTATTATTCCTTCACGCTCAAACGGCTAGATGAATTTGAATTAAATTTGGTAGCAGGATTGTTTACCTATTCCCTGGATTAAAATATACGCTACTTAAAATTCCTGAAAAGTGCATTGATTCCGTGGGATTATTAAACAAATACAAAATAGTTTGGCCGTGAAAACTAACAAAATAATTTCAATAGATGGCAGCACAGGTAAAGTTATTATTCCTTCACGCTCAAACGGATGGATGAATTTGAATTAAATTTGGTAGCAAGATTGTTTATTCCCTGGATTAACAAATAGGCTACCTTAAATTGCTGAAAAAAGGAATGGTTCCGTGGGATTATAAACCAAATTATTCATCAAAATAGTTTGGCTGTGAAACGTAACTGTTACTCAAAATAATGTTAATCCCACTAATATTATAAAGGTGAAAGTTTGTGTGTGTGTAAGTGTGTAAGTGTGTAAGTGTGTAAGTGTGTTTGTTACTCTTTCACGCTCAAACGGCTGAACGGATTTGAATGAAATTTTGTATCAGGATTGCTTATACCCTAGAATAACTAATAGGCTACTTGAAATTCCTGAAAAGTGCAGTGTTCCCGTGGGATTATCAAACAAAATGTTTATTAAAATAGTTTCGGTAGTTTGGCCGTGCAAAAGGCAGCTGTCAGACAAAATAACTTCATAGATGGCAGCACAGGCAAAAATATAACTCCTTCACGCTCGAACGGCTGGACGGATTTGAATGAAATTTGGTAGCAGGATTGCTGGATTAAAATATACGCTACTTAAAATTCCTGAAAAGTGCATTGATTCCGTGGGATTATTAATCTAATTCATTAATATTATAAAGGTGAAAGTTTGTGTGTGTGTAAGTGTGTAAGTGTGTAAGTGTGTTTGTTTTAAGTACCATCCGAGGACGTGCGTATGAATACACAAGGAACAACCGAGGACATTTTCAAACCGAGGACTTTTTCGACGGTCCTCGGTTTGACTTGGCCATAGATTCGTATTGTATAAGCAATTTTGAACCTTTCTGTATATATAATAAGGAAAAGTACCCGAAACCTCGGTTTGGTCAAGAAAATTCATAATCTTACACAGGCAAAATGTATCCACCAGGTGGCGCCTCTGTCGCCTCACACACACCCCCTATACATTAATTTCACTTTTGATGTATGAACCGAGGTCTTTTGTGTTAACTTTAACACAAAGGTCCTCGGTTATGTAGCTTTTCCGCAGAATGTGTGTTAGTCCTCGGTTTGATAGCTTTTCGATACAGTATGTATCTATTATAGTCCTCGTTCTGACAGTTTTCTTGGTGTGTAAGCAACGAGTGTCGTACCATCAAAATATGGGACGTTGCGGATATATACATTTAATTGGAACTTTTAAAAATCGAGGTGAGGTAGCTCTAGCCTAGAGGCTATAGACTGCCTCCTCATCACTTGTGCAAATGCTACAATTTGCACAAGTGATGAGGAGGCAGTATGTTTGTTTAGAATATATACTGCAGTAGGTATATATTCTAAACAAACATACTGCCATCCCAGCCTGATCATATGCAAAATAGTCTAGTTTTCTGTCTCTAACTTCAGTGCCATAGTTAAAACTTACTTCACGATATTTAATCATGAAAAACTATTAAAATTTCTCTATTAGATAAAATGGATTTAAGAAATATCTAGCTGCTGCTACCTGGCAATACTAGCAATATCTAGAATGATAGGTATACACAAATAAATAACACTGTAGGTATACGATAATGAAAATATATTACATATTAATAATTTAAAATTTAAGTATCAACATTATGGGAAAAAAATAAAAAATGTCATAACTTTTTAATTGAAATGGAAAAAGAGGGAAAAAGAATTAGAAAAGAAATGCACTAACAAATTAACATAATGGAGAAGTTTCCTAAACTTAAAAATCCATACTTTTAAATAAAAATTTACAGGATTTTATCGCGTAATTTACCTTTTATTATTTCCCGACGTTTCGGCTGTGTTACAACAACCGTGGTCGCGGGCGAACTGGAGTATGTAGGTAGGCTCCGACGAGAAGCGGCAGTTTATAAAACTACCCTCCCTTAAGCTTCACAATTCGGAACGGCTGCATGTCCACCACAGCACACGACACTAACCGCCAGGTAAACAAATCGGCGATAGCAGAGCACCTAGTGGACTCGGGGCCTAATCACTGGATTGAACTTCATGATCCACTTCATGAACACTAACTGTATCTTTACACCGAAACTTTCCATCACGACGCGCATTACACCTACTAATAACTGGATTCCATGATAACGGGAGCCTAAATCCATCCTCGCGATTGAAATTCGGATATTTCTTGATTTCTATTGCTTCACGAATTATTCGCTTATAATACTGGCGTTCGTTGGCAAGAATCTTGGGATCATGAAGTTCAATCCAGTGATTAGGCCCCGAGTCCACTAGGTGCTCTGCTATCGCCGATTTGTTTACCTGGCGGTTAGTGTCGTGTGCTGTGGTGGACATGCAGCCGTTCCGAATTGTGAAGCTTAAGGGAGGGTAGTTTTATAAACTGCCGCTTCTCGTCGGAGCCTACCTACATACTCCAGTTCGCCCGCGACCACGGTTGTTGTAACACAGCCGAAACGTCGGGAAATAATAAAAGGTAAATTACGCGATAAAATCCTGTAATTTTTTATTTAAAAGTATGAATTGTGATCGCGAAAGTTTAAGAAAGACTATTAAAAATCCATTTTTTTAAATTTTATTAGCAAGATCTTAAGAATTTACGAGTGGTATAAGAATATAGGTGGTGAAAGAATTTTTGGAATATCTTGAAAAATGACAAAGTTATTCAACTTTTACGGCGGCTTAAAAATAATAGAATCAAAAGGCTGAGATTTCTGCGTGTGACGTCACTCTACTCAAGACACAGATTAGTTTCAATTTAGTATGAAAGAATTTCATACGACTCGCGCTTTTCTTCGCCGCGCCGAACTAAAAACATTATTCAAGCTTAGAAGTTTGTTTTTCATTTTTTCTTTTTGGACATTATGGAAGCAGGGTATATGCTTGTTTAATATTGTACATAAAAGGCCTTACTTATCATCTCCACATCCTCATCCCCATATCTTCATATCATCATCCTCATCCTCATCCTCATATCCTCATCTTCATATCATCCTTCCTTCTCACCCTCGTTGGTCGAGGATATGAGAATGAGGATATGAGGATGATAATATGAGGATGATGATATGAGGATAAGAGGATGAGGATGAGATGATGAGGATATGAGTGTATGATGATGAGGATATGGGGATATGGGGATAAGAATATGAGGATGAGGATGAGATGATGAGGATATGAGTGTATGATGATGAGGATATGGGGATAAGAATATGAGGATGAGGATTCAACTATTTGTATTATCATCGATCATTATAAGTGTGCAAAGTTTTAATTTAATTTAGCACTTTTGAAGCAACATCTGCATGTTCGTCATGAGCACTGAACGCGTTAAGTCAGATTTTCGTGTTTAACTATTTGTATTGTCATCGATCATTAATAAGTGTGCAGTATGCAAAGTTTTACTTTAATCCGGAGCTTTCGAGGCATCATTCACATATGCGTCATGGGCACTGAACGCGTTAAATCAAATTTTCATTGGTAGGCATCTTGTGTACAACACATTGGTAATCAAGAATTCTATAATCATAGCCATAAGTACCTACTTTCCTTAACGGTAAACTATTGGACCGCCCGCGCACAAATTCATTTTCTAATAAACTAAATCGTCAAAAGATCACTTTTTTGTTAGTATAAGTAAGGCCTTTTATGTACAATATTAAACAAGCATATACCCTGCTTCCATAATGTCCAAAAAGAAAAATGAAAAACAAACTTCTAAGCTTGAATAATGTTTTTAGTTCGGCGCGGCGAAGAAAAGCGCGAGTCGTATGAAATTATTTCATACTAAATTAAAACTAATCTGTGTCTCGAGTAGAGTGACGTCACACGCAGAAATCTCAGCCTTTTGATTCTATTATCGACAGTGCCTACCGCCACGCGGTTGTTCTTTGAAAATTATTTGAAAACGAAAACGAAAAAAGACGCCGACCGTCTTTAGGATAATACCTACTAAATTACCTACGTGTAAGAAATAGATATAAAAATATTATAATCTTGCACGTAAAATGGTTTAGGTAGATTTTCCTTGTCCTCACTTTGTACAAGGCCTGCTTGGAAAACTGACCTCAGTTTGGTTATGGTAAGTCTAACACACCGTCCTCACTTTGTACAAGATAATAAGAAATATTGTGTTAAGACAGTCCTCGGAAGGGTGTCTCAGGTCTTACGTGAGACGTCCTCGGTTCGCGTACACAAAGTCCTCACTTTGTTCATCGCTAGTCACGTTCGACTGTGTATTTCGAGTCCTCGGTTTGGCATTCGTAATTCATACGAAAAAATATTGAGATAGCAATATACCAATGAGCTCATCACTCTAGATTTGTTATTCTGTCTCTTTCTGTGTTATTCAATTATACCTACGAGCTTTACAAATCCGTTATTTTGAGAGTCCTCGGTTCGGTCAAGTCCAACTTAGGTCCTCGTAAGGGTGTCTATACAAACAAGGGTGTGTAAGTGTGTTTGTTACTCTTTCACGCTCAAACGGCTGAACGGATTTGAATGAAATTTTGTATCAGGATTGCTTATACCCTAGAATAACTAATAGGCTACTTGAAATTCCTGAAAAGTGCAGTGTTCCCGTGGGATTATCAAACAAAATGTTTATTAAAATAGTTTCGGTAGTTTGGCCGTGCAAAAGGCAGCTGTCAGACAAAATAACTTCATAGATGGCAGCACAGGCAAAAATATAACTCCTTCACGCTCGAACGGCTGGACGGATTTGAATGAAATTTGGTAGCAGGATTGCTGGATTAAAATATACGCTACTTAAAATTCCTGAAAAGTGCATTGATTCCGTGGGATTATTAATCTAATTCATTAAAATAGTAAAGGTACACAAAATAGTTTGGCCGTGAAAAAGTAACAAAATAATTTCAATAGATGGCAGCACAGGCAAAATTATTATTCCTTCACGCTCAAACGGCTAGATGAATTTGAATTAAATTTGGTAGCAGGATTGTTTACCTATTCCCTGGATTAAAATATACGCTACTTAAAATTCCTGAAAAGTGCATTGATTCCGTGGGATTATTAAACAAATACAAAATAGTTTGGCCGTGAAAACTAACAAAATAATTTCAATAGATGGCAGCACAGGCAAAATTATTATTCCTTCACGCTCAAACGGCTAGATGAATTTGAATTAAATTTGGTAGCAGGATTGTTTACCTATTCCCTGGATTAAAATATACGCTACTTAAAATTCCTGAAAAGTGCATTGATTCCGTGGGATTATTAAACAAATACAAAATAGTTTGGCCGTGAAAACTAACAAAATAATTTCAATAGATGGCAGCACAGGTAAAGTTATTATTCCTTCACGCTCAAACGGATGGATGAATTTGAATTAAATTTGGTAGCAAGATTGTTTATTCCCTGGATTAACAAATAGGCTACCTTAAATTGCTGAAAAAAGGAATGGTTCCGTGGGATTATAAACCAAATTATTCATCAAAATAGTTTGGCTGTGAAACGTAACTGTTACTCAAAATAATGTTAATCCCACTAATATTATAAAGGTGAAAGTTTGTGTGTGTGTAAGTGTGTAAGTGTTTGTTTTAAGTACCATCCGAGGACGTGCGTATGAATACACAAGGAACAACCGAGGACATTTTCAAACCGAGGACTTTTTCGACGGTCCTCGGTTTGACTTGGCCATAGATTCGTATTGTTCAAGCAATTTTGAACCTTTCTGTATATATAATAAGGAAAAGTACCCGAAACCTCGGTTTGGTCAAGAAAATTCATAATCTTACACAGGCAAAATGTATCCACCAGGTGGCGCCTCTGTCGCCTTATACACACCCCCTATACATTAATTTCACTTTTGATGTATGAACCGAGGTCTTTTGTGTTAACTTTAACACAAAGGTCCTCGGTTATGTAGCTTTTCCAGCAGAATGTGTGTTAGTCCTCGGTTTGATAGCTTTTCTAAACAGTATGTATCTATTATAGTCCTCGTTCTGACAGTTTTCTTGGTGTGTAAGCAACGGGTGTCGTACCATCAAAATATGACGACTATTATGAAAATAGGACGTTGCGGATATAATTGAATTGGAACTTTTAAAAATCGAAGTGAGGTAGCTCTAGCTTAGAGGCTATATACTGCCTCCTCATCACTTGTGCAAATGCTACAATTTGCACAAGTGATGAGGGGGCAGTCTGTGTGTTTAGAATATATACTGCAGTAGGTATATATTCTAAAGAAACATACTGCCATCTCAGCCTGATTATATGCAAAATAGTCTAGTTTTCTGTTTCTAGGTTCAGTGCCATAGTTAAAACTTACTTCACGATATTTAATCATGAAAAACTATTTAAATTACTCCATTAGATAAAATGGATTTAATAAATATCTAGCTGCTGCTACCTGGCAATACTAGCAATATCTAGAATGATAGGTATACACAATTAAATAACACTGTGTATGATAATGAACATAAATTAGGGTCAAGTGGTAAACAGTGGCTCACTTTTTTTCCGAAAGACATAACTCGGCGCTGGATAGAGCTAGGACATTGAAATTGAAAATGAGCATAGTGTAGTTCAGCTAGTTTGATTGTGTATTATCATTTTTTTAAATAATGTAATAGGAAAGAATAAAAAACGCATTTTTCAAAAAGTCAAAAATGAGCCACTGTGTACCATAGGGTGTACCATTGGCTAAGGCTTAATTACACAGTGGCTCGGGCTAGTAAACAGTGGATAATTTAAGGGGATTATCAGAAAAAAAACATTATTTTAGTCTTTATTCGTTATTTTAGGTAGATAATTCTTATAAGCACTAACAATCCAGGCTAGGTTATAATTTACCAAAACAATCAATTAAAATAAAGATAACACAATTGACCACATATTATGTCGTCACTAAGGAGGATATAAGTACTTAATGGGAATATCAGGAACATTATTTTACAAAATTAGCAGCTTCAATGCACATACAATCTAGATCAACAAAATAAATATAACACAATCGACCACCTTCTTCAGAACCAACAGTGATCTATGATTCACTGTGTACTTTCGTAAACAGAACCACTGTGGACTGCATCGCCATTTTGAATAAATAATTATGTAGAATAAAATGTATGCATTATTTGAGAGTGAATTACACGCTAAAATAACCTTGATGGATCACATAACACAGTGAAAAGAAAGCCTTAGTAAAATTTTATGTGAAAATGAAGATAGAACAAGAAATATCTCACCTTCAAAGTGTTTTTTATGTTGTTAAAACAAAAAATCTCCTTTCACACAAAAACCACGCGCCGTGTGCGCTGCCCGATTGGTTACGACTTGTTCGCATCTCAAGCGCTACCGATCGACATGTGAAATTTTTAAATATCTCTGATAGTTTTCGCATAATGTTACTGAGTCACTGTATCTGCTATCGCCACCGTGTACCACTTGACCCTACATATTAATAATTTAAAATTTAAGCATCAACATTATGGGAAAATAATAAAAAATGTCATATTTTTTTAATTGAAATGGAAAAAAGGAATTAGAAAAGAAATGCACTAACAAATTAACATGATGGAGAAGTTTCCTAAACTTAAAAATCATTTTTTTTTAATTTTATTAGCAAGATCTTAAGAGTTTACGAGTATAATAGGTGGTGAAAGAATTTTTGGAATATCTTGAAAAATGACAAAGTTATTCAACTTTTACGGCGGCTTAAAAATAATAGAATCAAAAGGCTGAGATTTCTGCGTGTGACGTCACTCTACTCGAGACACAGATTAGTTTCAATTTAGTATGAAAGAATTTCATACGACCCGCGCTTTTCTTCGCCGCGCCGAACTAAAAACTTTATTCAAGCTTAGAATTTTGTTTTTCATTTTTTCTTTTTGGACATTATTATATGGAAGCAGGGTATATGCTTGTTTAATATTGTACATAAAAGGCCTTACTTATCATCTCCACATCCTCATCCCCATATCCTCATATCATCATCCTCATCCTCATCCTCATATCCTCATCTTCATATCATCCTTCCTTCTCACCCTCGTTGGTCGAGGATATGAGGATGAAGATGAGAGGATGATAATAATGAGGATGATGATATGAGGATGAGGATATGAAGATGAGGATATGAGGATGAGGATGAGATGATGAGGATATGAGTGTATGAGGATGAGGATATGGGGATATGGGGATAAGAATATGAGGATGAGGATTCAACTATTTGTATTATCATCGATCATTGATAAGTGTGCAAAGTTTTAATTTAATTTAGCACTTTTGAAGCAACATCTGCATGTTCGTCATGAGCACTGAACGCGTTAAGTCAGATTTTCGTGTTTAACTATTTGTATTGTCATCGATCATTAATAAGTGTGCAGTATGCAAAGTTTTACTTTAATCCGGAGCTTTCGAGGCATCATTCACATATGCGTCATGGGCACTGAACGCGTTAAATCAAATTTTCATTGGTAGGCATCTTGTGTACAACACATTGGTAATCAAAAATTCTATAATCATAGCCATAAGTACTTTCCATAACGGTAAACTATTGGACCGCCCCGCGCACAAATTCATCTTCTAATAAACTAAATCGTCAAAAGATCACTTTTTTGTTAGTATAAGTAAGGCCTTTTATGTACAAATATTAAACAAGCATAATATACCCTGCTTCCATAATGTCCAAAAAGAAAAATGAAAAACAGACTTCTAAGCTTGAATAATGTTTTTAGTTCGGCGCGGCGAAGAAAAGCGCGAGTCGTATGAAATTCTATCATACTAAATTGAAACTAATCTGTGTCTCGAGTAGAGTGACGTCACACGCAGAAATCTCAGCCTTTTGATTCTATTATCGACAGTGCCTACCGCTACGCGGTTGTTCTTTGATAATTATTTGAAAACGAAAACGAAAAGACGCCGACTCGTCTTTAGGATAATACCTACTAAATTTTAAAATAGAAATACGTGTAAGAAATAGATATAAAAATATTCATTTGTAGATAATCTTGCACGTAAAATGGTTTAGGTAGATTTTCCTTGTCCTCACTTTGTACAAGGCCTGCTTGGAAAACTGACCTCAGTTTGGTTATGGTAAGTCTAACACACCGTCCTCACTTTGTACAAGATAATAAGAAATATTGTGTTAAGACAGTCCTCGGAAGGGTGTCTCAGGTCTTACGTGAGACGTCCTCGGTTCGCGTACACAAAGTCCTCACTTTGTTCATCGCTAGTCACGTTCGACTGTGTATTGCGAGTCCTCGGTTTGGCATTCGTAATTCATACGAAAAAATATTGAGATAGCAATATACCAATGAGCTCATCACTCTAGATTTGTTATTCTGTCTCTTTCTGTGTTATTCAATTATACCTACGAGCTTTACAAATCCGTTATTTTGAGAGTCCTCGGTTCGGTCAAGTCCAACTTAGGTCCTCGTAAGGGTGTCTATACAAACAAGGGTGTGTGTAAGTGTGTAAGTGTGTTTGTTACTCTTTCACGCTCAAACGGCTGAACGGATTTGAATGAAATTTTGTATCAGGATTGCTTATACCCTAGAATAACTAATAGGCTACTTGAAATTCCTGAAAAGTGCAGTGTTCCCGTGGGATTATCAAACAAAATGTTTATTAAAATAGTTTCGGTAGTTTGGCCGTGCAAAAGGCAGCTGTCAGACAAAATAACTTCATAGATGGCAGCACAGGCAAAAATATAACTCCTTCACGCTCGAACGGCTGGACGGATTTGAATGAAATTTGGTAGCAGGATTGCTGGATTAAAATATACGCTACTTAAAATTCCTGAAAAGTGCATTGATTCCGTGGGATTATTAATCTAATTCATTAAAATAGTAAAGGTACACAAAATAGTTTGGCCGTGAAAAAGTAACAAAATAATTTCAATAGATGGCAGCACAGGCAAAATTATTATTCCTTCACGCTCAAACGGCTAGATGAATTTGAATTAAATTTGGTAGCAGGATTGTTTATTCCCTGGATTAAAATATACGCTACTTAAAATTCCTGAAAAGTGCATTGATTCCGTGGGATTATTAAACAAATACAAAATAGTTTGGCCGTGAAAACTAACAAAATAATTTCAATAGATGGCAGCACAGGTAAAGTTATTATTCCTTCACGCTCAAACGGATGGATGAATTTGAATTAAATTTGGTAGCAAGATTGTTTATTCCCTGGATTAACAAATAGGCTACCTTAAATTGCTGAAAAAAGGAATGGTTCCGTGGGATTATAAACCAAATTATTCATCAAAATAGTTTGGCTGTGAAACGTAACTGTTACTCAAAATAATGTTAATAGATGGCAGCACAGGCAATGTTATAACTCCTTCACGCTCAAACGGCTGGACGGATTTGAATGAAATTTGGTACCAGGTCAGTTGATATCCTGGATAAAAACATATCATAAGCTACTTTAAATCCCTTAAAAGCGTATTGTGCCCGTGAGATTATCAAAATACCTAATTAATGCTTCTTCAAACACAAACGACTTAACGAATTTCAAATAAGTAGGTACTTATTGTTTTTTTGTCCCGATAATCTCAAGGAATTGGGACTTATGTACCTACGCAGATAAATCCCCGATAAAAAGATATTTGACTCAACATAAACCATTAGGACAAAGTTAATATTTGTGTCTTCAATTAAAATTCGGTACAGCACCTCATCAACGCTATTTTATTACATTTCTCACAGTTTCGGCTCGCTTCGAATCTAAAAGCCTCGCTGCGCTCGCTTTGCTCGCATGTAGCTTTTTCAATCTTTTGCAAGCAAATTGAACTGTGTCCGACCTTAGAATAGGAACCGACCAGCGCCTTTTCTTTGAGCACCATGAGCAAACATAAGTGTCAGTCATGACGAATTTATCTTAAAAATTTCGAGTCTAAGAAACTCGATGCGCTTGCTTAGTTCGAAGCTCGCTACGCTCGCACGATAGCTTCTTGAATATTTTGCTAGCAAATTGAACTATGTCAGGCCATAGACTAAGAACAGACCAGCAGTCAGCCTTTTCTATGAGCACTATAAGCAAAATCAAGTGTTACACGACGTAAAAATTTCGGCTCGAGTTTAAAACGCTCGCAACGCTCGCTTAGTTTGAAGCTTGCTACGCTCGCTTAGTTCGAAGCTCGCTTCGCTCGCACGGTAGTTTCTTGAAT
This sequence comes from Xanthorhoe designata, assembly GCA_963582015.1. Taxonomy (NCBI): domain Eukaryota; kingdom Metazoa; phylum Arthropoda; class Insecta; order Lepidoptera; family Geometridae; genus Xanthorhoe; species Xanthorhoe designata. The sequence continues at coordinate 4,735,455 of OY757045.1, forward strand.
ATTTTGCTCGCAAATTGATCTATGTCAGACCATAGAATAGGGACTAACCAACAGTCAGCCTTTTCTATGAGCACTATAAGCAAAGTCAAGTGTCACGTCAGGAGTATTTGTTTTTAAAAATTTCGGCTTGCTTCGCGAGCTTAAGACGCTCACTGAGCTCGCTTCGCTTGCACGGTAGCTTCTTGAATATTTGCTGGCAAATTGATCTATGTCAGACAATAGAATAGGGACCGACCAACAGTCAGCCTTTTCTGTAAGCACTATAAGCTACATCAAGTGTCACATAACGAATTTGTCTTAAAAATTTCGGCTCGCTGCGCTCGCTTGGGTCGAAGCTCGCTTCGCTCGCATGGGACGAAGCTCGCTTCGCTCGCATGGTAGCTTCTTGAATATTTTGCGAGCAAAATAAACTGTGTTAGACCATAGAATAGTAACCGACCAGCAGTCATCCTGTTCTATGAGCACCAAAATCAAGTGACACAATGACGCATTGGTCTTACTCTTAACCAAGGAGCAAAATTAAAAATTTTATGAAAAAAAATTCAATTACGTAAGAAAATAGTAATTTTCTGCACTCTCAAGGTGCATTTTTATTCATATCTCTGACGATCCTCATCAGATCAAAAAAAATCATCAAAATCGATTCACCCAGTCGACGTATTTAGAACCTCCTCCTTTTTAAAAGCCATTAAAAAAATCTATTAACTTATTCACCGCGGGTAACACCGCGGGGCACAGCTAGTCTACAATAAGGAAACGCTTTTACAAGACTTGCTTTGAATAATAAGCGCTAAAACTTTTAAGACCAGTCATCAGCAGGGGTATTGTGTAACTTGTCTCAAATTGTATCGTAAGTAGGGACCTATTAACTTGGGTCTTCTTCGTCGTGTCAATAATATAGAATACTTCTATGGTTAATTAAACAATGAATGAATGCTCCCAGAATTTAGCCACTTTTACATAGGTAAGTACCCAAAGTACCTACATAAAATCACACCTCTTTCCGGCAGACAGAGACCATGCTCTTTGACAGAGACCACGGATCTCCACACTTTTATAGCGTTAATTAAGGTAATTGCCTCATATTCGAAATTAAAAGCAGAGTGTTTACCTTGGGAGAAAGACCTATTAATGCACTCTAACTATTGGTGCTCTCGCTACTGCTCACGTACCAAACCATCTAGTCTCGTGCATTAAAAGTAAAAGAGTCACTTTCAACCCTTGAATAACAATCTACTACTACAAACGAGGAACCGTAAATACCGTATGTTCAGGTTAAAACCGAACACGCAGCGAATGTGAACAAATGCTTCGTATGCAGTTATTTACATTCGCTGTAATTACCTGAATTTGGGTCAGTTCGCGTTTACCAGTCTTCGAGACACACGGGCTCAAACCACTATTATAACCATTTACCATTATAACCATTAATTACCATTTAATCTAGTTTACGTTTGTTTTACATTCTAAGAGAAGTTGTGTGATTTATCAATATATTTTACCATTGCAAACTCACGGCTTTTCTATAACCAATTAACCACCAAAATACACAAGAAAGTTAACCAGCTCTCGGACCACCATAGCGTCAGAGACAGACAATTTTCTACATGGTCCTTCGAACTATTTAAACAAAAACCATACCAGTGCCTAAAGTGATACAGTGTCGCTTAACCAAGGATTTCAGTGATTTCTGGATTGGATTGCGGTGACTGTTGGAGAAACAAGGTCAGATCAAACCATTTATTATTATATTTCATTACCATTTGAATTATTTGATACCGTACCAACCTCAAGATGAATGCTGATACTCTTTTCATTAACCAAACGGAGCTTTATGAAACATTGACCAAATTTTTAACGAACATAAAGAAAGATGGGTCCGAAAGGAGAACTATCGATAATTATAAGCGGAAAAATGAGATGTTAGAAGCTTATTGGCGTGAATACCAAGAAAACCATAGGAAATTCTGTGAGCTTGCTGAATTTGACCATCCCTACTATACCAATAGATGTTTTGATGTAGCACAGGAGGTTTATATAAAGATAAAGGAAGTGATTGATAAGACCATGGATCTATTAGGTAGAAAGCAGGTACCAGGCCCTGCTAGTCCGCGCATACCAGAAAAGGGGGCAGGGCAGTCTCTGCCACAAATTCATGCGGGGCAGCTAAACGTTGACCAACGCAGACCAGGCGCGAGGGCAGCACAACCACCATCGGGTACATCCTCTCGTTACGAAGTAAGCCCGCAACGTGGCAATTTTTCTTCGTCGAGAGAATCCAACAAGCTGGACGAGTTAGTTAAGAAACAGGGCATAAATTTCAAGGCTTTCGTAAGAACGGTGAGTAAGCTGCAAGTCGATAAGTGCGAAAACAAATGGCAGTTTGAGAACGCTCTTAAATTGTTAGAAAACCGCTGGAGCGAAATCGATAAACTCCATTGGATTATCGAAGGTGAAAATGGAGACGATGACAGCACTTACCAGGAGGAATTTACCAGCCATGAGGAAACTTACTACAGGTTGACGGAGAGCATCAACCAGAAAATGTGGTCAGTAAAACATCACGAAAAGTCGACTCCTCAAATGACCATACCCGTGTTTCACGGAACCTATAACCATTGGGTTTCGTTCAAGGATCTCTTTAGCGAAGCCATTGACAAGAACCCGTCTATGTCCAACGCCCAGAAAATGCAGTTTTTAAAGAGTAAGGTAGCTGGAGAGGCAGAGCGTCTAATTCACCATTTGCAGATTAGCTCTGACAACTACAAAGTATGTTGGGAGATCCTAAACCATAGGTACGGTAATAAGAAACTGATCTTCTCGTCCCACATTACCACCTTACTTGGCATTCCCAGCATGCAACAACAGTCTATGACCATGATCAAGAAGCTGCACGACGTAACCAAGGAAACACTGCACGCCATTCAGAACCTGGGAGTGAACATCGCAACATGGGATCCGCTGCTAGTGCACCTATTAGGGCAAAAATTAGACAGTGAAACTTTCACCGAATACATTGAATCTGTAAAAAATCCCAGAGAGCTTCCCTCTTTACAGGAGTTCATGGACTTTTTAGAGATGAAATTTACAGCACTAGAAGCGGCGCGTCGTAAACAAGAACCAACTAATCAAAGACCCGTAATGCCCCAACCATCAAAACCAAACCAACATAACCAAAAACCAAAGAAGCAATTTCAACGTCCAAATTATTACCAGCCTAATTACAAGGAAAATTTTAATTCTAGTACAAATACATGTCACGTTTTACGGTCTATGACCTGTGCATTGTGTAATGCTGAACACGGGTTATGGCAATGCTCGCAATTTTTGCAAATGACGCACGAACAGAAATTAAAAAAGGTTGAAGAATTTAATTTTTGTTTAAATTGTCTATGTAGCCATTTCAAGAAGCCGTGTTTTTCTACAAAGCGATGTCGTAAGTGTTTAGGTGTACATAATACCTTACTTCACGAGGCGTTATTAAGCACATCTACATCAGCAAAACCAAATGCTAAGACCACCAACAGCGTAGCAACAAAAGAGAGTGCATCGAGGTCATCTCACGTGTCGTGGGACGACATGTCGGAAATACTTTTAGCTACTGCCGTAGTCTACGTCAGGGGAGCGGATGACACTCAGCACAGGATGAGAGCGTTGATTGATCAAGGATCTCAATTATCATTGATCAACGAAAATGCAGCTCAGAGACTAGGATTGAAACGGACTAATTTTAAGGGACAAATCTTTGGAGTAGGGGAAAAGGAAAATAACTCAAAAGGAATGATTGAAATAACCATTGAGTCGTTTTTTACTGGATTCTCCTTGAACACGAATGTTGTTATTATGAATAATTTAATCAAAAGCCTTCCAAATAGCACATTCACGAAACCATCAACCTGGGATCACTTACAAGGGATAAACCTAGCGGACCCAGAATTTAATATAAGTAGACAAGTAGACTTGCTTCTTGGGGCAGATGTTTATAGCAAGATTATGCTAGGAGGCATCTTAAGAGGAAGCAAGGACGATCAACCAATCGCTCAACAGACACAGTTAGGTTGGCTGTTATGCGGATCAATGAAACCACAATACCACTGCAACGTTATCCTAAACAATACCGAAGATCTGCTTAAGTATTGGGAGAACGAGGACATCAATCAGAAGATTGAGATGTCGAATAGTGACCACGAGTGTCTTAAATATTTTTTGGACACTACAAAGAGGCTTGAATGCGGGAGATACGAAGTCAGACTACCATTTAAACCAGAGATCAAGGATAAGTTGGGCGCTACCAAACCACAAGCTTTAGCTCAGTTCATAAGCTTAGAAAAGAAGTTAGGGAAAAACCAAGAACTCAAAGCTGATTACCATAAGTTTATGAACGAATATTTATCCTTGAACCATATGATACCATCAACCAGTAAACAGACACCCGAGTGCTACTTACCACACCACGCAGTTACTCGGGCCGAATCAACCACTACCAAGCTGAGAGTAGTTTTTAATGCCTCAGCAAAATCAGCATCCGGGTACAGTCTGAATGATATAATGTACCGCGGTCCGAATATACAAAAAGATCTTCAAGAACTCATTTTGAGATGGCGACAGTTCAAGTACGCGTATACTTCGGACATAGAAAAGATGTATCGTATGATTAAAATAAACCAAGATGACCAAGATTACCAGAAAATAATATGGAGAGATTCGAACCAGAATATTAAGACGTTCAAACTCGTCACTCTAACTTACGGTACCAAACCAGCCGGTTTCTTAGCAATGATGTGCTTAAGAAAGTTAGCAGATGACGAGAGACAAAGATTTCCAGGTGCAGCAAAGGAGTTGGAGGAATGCTTTTACATGGACGACTACTGCGGAGGTCACCACACCGTAGAAAAAGCGAACCAACTAAAAGCAGACCTAATAGAACTACTCCGCCTAGGAGGATTCAATCTTAGGAAGTGGGCATCGAACAAACCAGAGCTCCTGGCTGACTTAGATAAAGACCAATACAACCAGTCGACCTACGAGTTCAAACAGACCGACACTACTAAAACATTAGGACTCGGTTGGAACCCGCAGCAAGACAACTTCATCTTTAACTCAAAGATTGAATCAGAGTCGCCAGCAGTAGCTACCAAAAGGTCTCTCCTATCCGACATCTCGAAGTTATTCGATCCCTTAGGGTGGCTTACCCCCCTAAGCACCACCATGAAAATTCTGTTTCAAAGCGTGTGGCTTTCAAAATTACAATGGGATGAGAAACTACCAGAGAAAATCAATTCCGAATGGGCCACCCTAAAACAAGAATTAAAGTTGATTAACGACATAAAAATCAACAGATGGATAGATACAGAAGAAAACCAAAAGATCGAATTGCATGGATTCTGCGATGCATCGAACAAGGCGTACGCGTGCGTCATATATTGCAAGACCATCAAAAAAGATAGAACCACCATTAAACTAGTTGCAGGAAAAGCTAGGTTGGGGCCTTTAAGCAAAAGTGTGTCAATACCAAGATTAGAGTTGATGGGTGCCCAACTATTAACACAGCTCATGCAAAAAGTCCAAAACTGTTTGTCAGATTATCAAACGGACGTTTACTGCTGGACCGATTCAATGGCAGTGTTGGGGTGGATAAAAGGAGATCCAGCCCGCTGGAAGCCATTTGTGTCAAATCGCGTAACCATAATTAATAAAACAATACCAGCGAACCAGTGGCGATACGTCAGTACCAATGCCAACCCAGCAGATTGCGCAAGCCGTGGATTAACTGTCAAGCAACTCAAAGACCACAGCCTATGGTGGCATGGACCATCATGGTTACCATCATACATAAACCAAAAAGATGAAACCAAATACGAAACCACGCTAGAAACAAAGAACCCGTTTTCAAGACAATCGATCGCGGTGGTCCAATCGAAAAATTGCGCAACGATGTTTGAAATAATAAATGATTTACTAAATAAATTTAGTTCAATTACGAAAATAATTCGCATCGTTGCGTGGATAGTGCGGATACCAGCTTGCAGAAAACGAGTTCACCAACCTTACCTCGAGTTACAAGAATTACGTCGCGCAAAAATGCTGATAATCAAAAGCGTTCAACGAATAGAATTTGCTAACGACATGGATTCTATAATTAAACATCATAAAGTGCACTCCAAAAGTAGGATTTTAAATTTAAACCCAACTATAGACGAACACGGGGTATTGAGAGTAGGTGGAAGACTGAGAAACGCTCACATAGATCTCAGAATGAAGCACCCGATTATTTTACCACACGACCATCGTCTTACTATTCTTATTATCAACCAAGCTCATGAATTGACATTTCATGGTGGAGTGCGCCTTACTTTAGCAAACCTTCGTCAGCAATATTGGATTATCGGCGGTTATATGGCTACCAAAAAGTTTATCAGAAAGTGCGTGACATGTAGGAGGCAAGAGCCCATAAAGCAGTACCAGCTCATGGGAGATCTGCCAGCAGCAAGGATGAATCCGGAAAAAGCGTTTCATCACTGCGGTGTAGACTACACAGGATTCGTAGAGGTAAAGGCAAACAAAGGGCGAGGCATCAAGACCACAAAAGGATACGTAGCCATTTTCGTATGTATGGTAACGAAGGCCGTTCATATTGAACTCGTATCCGATTTAACCAGCTCAGCGTTTCTAGCAGCTCTTCACAGAATGGCAGCACGAAGAGGAGCTCCACGTCACATATACAGTGACAATGGAACCAACTTTGTGGGAGCAAACAGAATCTTGCAAGAGGAATACAACCAGCTTCTACAAGTATTCAGTGAAGGGTTTATGATTGAGATGACAGAAATGGGCATCGAATGGCACTTCAACGTACCAAGCTGGCCTTACGCCGGCGGTTTATGGGAAAGGGCAGTTCGCAGCCTCAAACACCATCTTAAAAGGGTCATCGGTCAACAAAAACTGACGTTTGAAGAATACACCACATTGTTAACCAGATTAGAAGCTTGTTTAAACTCCCGCCCTCTTTGTGCACTGTCAGAAGATCCTAATGATCTCGATCATTTGACTCCAGCTCATTTCTTGACAGGGAGACCAGGGGCTACCATAATCGAAACAGAGCAAGACGCCAGAACCAGATGGCATCTTACATCAAAATTATTTCAAGATCTATGGAAACGATGGAAAACAGAGTACTTAGTGCAGCTTTCATCCAGGACCAAGTGGATGCAACCACAGAAAAACCTCGCCATCGGAGATCTAGTAGCTATCCAGGATGAGAACCTACCGCCGGGAAAATGGGCTCTTGGACGCGTGATCGACACGCATCCCGGCGATGAAGGTCTAACTAGAGCAGTCACTCTGAAAACAAAAAATGGGATGATTAAGCGACCCATTGTTAAACTTTCAGTATTGCCCGTCAACCAGGACAATACTACCATTCAGAAACAACCAGAACCAGCAACCAAACTACCAGAAAGAAGAGGAAGAAGCAGGTCAAACCTTTCTACAATAGCTATGGTATTACTTGGATTCATGATGTTATTATCGCCAACCTACGGCCTTCATGAAATAAAAAGATTACCTAACAACCAGACGCTGTACTTTGACCCCATTTCAAAAATCCAACTCATTAGAGATAAGTGGACGCTAGTCGTTTACTACGACATGGGACCATACTGGACAGGGATAGGTACCTACAACAAGATATCAAGCTATTTAGACAAGTTATGCACAACAATACAAAAACAGTCCCATTGTAATACAATCGTGCAACAAGCCCGCCACGACTACCAGGAACTGGAATACTATAATGAACTTTTGTTAACGCAGCATTTTGATGTCCACGCCAGACGGCGACGAAGTGTCAACCAGACAGAAAGGCGCCGGCGCCGACGGGGGCTTATCAATGGTATCGGGTATCTAGCGAATGACTTGTTCGGCGTATTGGACTCTCGTTTCGCGGATCAGTATGTGAAGGACATTGAAACCATTCATCGCAATGAGAAACATCTATCTAAATTGTGGAAAAACCAGACATCCGTAATAGAAGCAGAGTTCAACCTGATGAAGAAAATGGAAAATACCATTGATAAGCAACATAAGCTTATAAATAAGAAGTTAATGGAACTTCAAGACAACACCAGTACCTTACAGCGTGAAATACAAAATATTTCGTACATTCAAGACTTCACCCTAACAGCAATGGCTGGAAACACCTTACTCCAGAGTTTAAGACGACTTCAAGACACGTTACTCGACACGATCACCGACATCTACCATGGTCAAATCAGCATGCATTTGCTCACTCCAACACAGCTAAAACGCGAGTTACAAACCATAAACGGTCAAATGCCTAGCGAACTCGCACTACCAATTAACAACATAAACAATGATTTCCAGTATATTTATAAACTACTGAAGGTCAAGGCTAGAGCAACGCAAAGGTACATGATCATTGAAGTCACCTTTCCGCTGATAGGAAGAGAGAGCTACCAACTTTACAACCTAATACCAGTCCCACACCAAATAGATACCACCATGATAACAATAATACCAGTCGCAGAATACGTTGCAGTTGACTTGAAAAAAGACGCCTACTTCACCATAACTGCCAACGAATTATCAGCCTGTATGCATCATAGACCAGCATACATGTGCCAAGTGCTCAAACCTATTCGGCACATACAAAATGACGAAAGTTTCTGTGTGTTAAATACGTCGACCAATAAATGCAAATTCATAGAATCCGCCTGTACAAATAAATGGTTAGAGTTGCATTCTTCGTCTCAGCATTTATACTTTTGCTGTGACAATTATACAATAAAAATCATATGCGACGAGCGAGTTATGATGCATCAGCTAAGTCAAGCCGGGGTTATTGCCATGAGCCAAGATTGCGTAATAAAAGGCAAGGACTTTTCAGTATATTCAATACGTCACCAATCCAACCAGATAAACATAACAGCAACCATCCACGTGCCCGAATTTGATCAGATAAACCACCTCATAAACATACAATTCCCAGATGGTAAACCAACATATTACGATGAGAGCGTAAATATATCAATGACCAGTCTGGAGAAGGCAGTGAAAGAATTAAAAGCGAGCGATGCGGATATTGAGGATATGTCTCCACACGATATCCATCACTACGTCATCGGCTACGTGTTATTAGCAGGCGCGCTAGGCGCTATAGCAGTATGGGCGTGCAGGAGCGGACGGTGCCGCCGGCGCCGAGGACGGGCTGCTGAGCATCGCGGCGAGGGTCGCCGCCGGCGGGAGTCTGCGGCGACCCCGCCGCCGCCGAGGCCTCAACGCCGCAGGACGGGACGGCCCCGACAGGAGTCGGTGCCGACTCCCGCTGCGCAGAGGCCAACCAGTGAAACAGTGCAAAGTGAAGTGATCATAAGTGCTAGTGAGCTAAATGATAAAAGTGATACCAGCTTTCGTTTGCAAAATTACATTGAACGATGGCCCATCGCGGACAATAGTGCGGGTAAACGGGCTATCGATAATAAACGCAATACGGGTATCCCAAATGAAGCTTTTATTGTAGAGGACTCGGAAGTTTAATTTATGTTTACAAGTGTGCTTTTATATTTTGCTTTTATCTTACCATTATTATTAATATTAATTTGTTTCACATAACCAATGTTTTATAAAAAATTTACCATTACCATTTAAGTTAAGTTATTTAAGTAAAGTTACCATAATCATGCTTAAATGTATGGCTCAAATTCACTTTGATGTTCGTCAATCACTTATCATCTCACGCGACATCATCTTCTTCATGCGCTTCATCTCGCGCTCGGGAATATGTTCAGGTTAAAACCGAACACGCAGCGAATGTGAACAAATGCTTCGTATGCAGTTATTTACATTCGCTGTAATTACCTGAATTTGGGTCAGTTCGCGTTTACCAGTCTTCGAGACACACGGGCTCAAACCACTATTATAACCATTTACCATTATAACCATTAATTACCATTTAATCTAGTTTACGTTTGTTTTACATTCTAAGAGAAGTTGTGTGATTTATCAATATATTTTACCATTGCAAACTCACGGCTTTTCTATAACCAATTAACCACCAAAATACACAAGAAAGTTAACCAGCTCTCGGACCACCATAGCGTCAGAGACAGACAATTTTCTACACCGTAATACACCTAATAACACCGCGCCAACCTAATTAATAGAGTTGCACGTAACAATTTCGCGTCACCCACCTCGTGGCCTAAATGCAAATACAGAGAAAAAGGCTCTAACTTCTTGCGAGCACGTGAAACAAACGTTTCCATGGCTACAATATCGACCAGCGGCTTTTCCGAGGCTTTCCTCTGAAATTCCCATTCGCGTGACGTACGCTGAACAATAGGGTGCTGAAAAGTCTAGACGACGCTTGACCGGCGGCGGTGGTACCGCCTGAGTTCAACTCCGCATACGTGACTAGCCTAGCGTGGATAGTCGACGTGCAAATTTCTCGATTTTTGCCGTTAGAAGAATAATGCAGTACTAGATATCATGGTATAGTGGTTTAGCGCATCCAGCAGCGGCCTGGCAGTGGACAATGAGTGCGCGCGAGAAGCGAACCGAGACGCGCGCCCGCCCGCGACGCGCGCTACGCGCGTGCGTCCGATTTCAGTAAAAAGCACTCCGGAGCACTCATTAGCCGGTGCACCGTAACTGCGCTGCGGTTGGAAGATACAGAAACGCAACGTGTGTGCAATACGGGGCATTAGAAAGTGTAATGTATAGTGGATGCGATGCTGTCAGTGAGCAAGCAGGCGTCGTTGGTTCAACAGAAGAAGCAACAGTGGGCGCGGGAAAGAGGTGCGTACACGCAGCTATTTCGAAATTTTCTACTCACTGAGTTGTTGTGTTGCGTCCATCCTGTCTTCATTTGTTTCGTTTACGTAATAATTATTCCTATTTAGACTTTTTATTTTACGGATTTACGGACTCTGGTTTTGCTAAAGGCCTTTAAATTTTTAGCTAGGTAAGTAGGTATAAGTACCTATCTACAGTACCTACCTAGCTAAAAAGAGATTCATCTCGAGGTAAGTAAGTAAATAGTTGTGTGTGTTATAGAAGTGAAAGAAAGAAAGAAAAATCATTTATTCTTGTAGGACCTCAAGGATCACTTAAGTTTCGTTTTACATGCTAGGTAGGTGATTCTAATTATTTATTTAAGAAGTATTTTCAGACGTCGACGATATCATTAGGAAACATAGCACACGGGTACCTATAGGTACCTACCTATAACGCGAATTTACGATATGCGATAACCTACCGATACCGACCCGTTTGCTTATATAGGTAGGTAAGTACCTAAGTACTTATGTTTTTTATTGATCGCGAAAGTTTAAAAAAGACAGTCGAAGATACCGCTACCTTACCTACCTGTAGTTTCATTTATTTTCTTAGGGATTCCACATAAAATAAGATCCTATGTGTGTACCTACTTACCTATATCAATGTTATAGGTAGGTATTTGTCTCATCATAGGTACCTAGGTACCGCATAAATAAACACCATTGAAAATCCATAAATACCTACTTACAAAACGATTACCTACTTAACGGTATTTTGTCAATGTCGTGGGTTGGTCGATGAATCAATTCTCTATTTCAAGGTTGAAATAAAACAACGACCTTTGAGCTTTAAGCTTGACCTGAGAACAACTCAGTCAATGGAAGGTGGAAATGCTTCAGGCAGGGCAGCATAAAATAGCTTCGCTACTTTCTGTACTTAGGTACATGAACGAATTGTGGCTAATTTTGTTCATGTTTCTGTATCAATTCCTATAACACTTATGCGATCTGTGAACTTAATTTAACCCTTGTCAATTTAGATTCTAAATTTTAGAACCTACAGAATCGAAGCCTACAACAGACAATAAAACGGTAGACGTTACCATTGTCACGAATGGTAGGTATGAAAATGCTGCCTTTGAATTGTTAAGGTACCTAACATACATGGTAGAGGCAGAACACCCTTAAGGCTTTACCTATCTCATAAAAAGTGCAACATCACCCCGACACGGGCGGCGGGTGCCCCGGCTTCGTCACGCACGCCTCATCAAAACCAATCAAAACGTAGAAAAATGTTGTGCGTCAGCGTAATTTTCGTAATCGCAAGCAATCACGTTCAGTATTGTTTGCCGTTTGTTACTTCCTTAGAGGTTTAATACTCAAAGGTATTTGTACTTCGTTCTAACGTTTCAAATTTATGACTTGTAGGTTTGCAAGAAGTATTTCGATGCGCTTTGTATCTTTCGATCAAGCTTAGAAAAAAGTTGTGAAGAAAACAAGCTCATAAAGAGTTTAATCCTAGATTCATTTAAGTAGGTTAGTCTAAAACTCATAAAATCTTGTTGCTCAGTTTTATGTTGTAGATTTTGAATAAAATATACTTACCTAATTAATAATTAAGCAAGATATTACATAACTGTGTAATAAGTAGGTACCTAGGTATAAATGCTTACTTGGATACCCGCATAAACTTTACGGTCATGATCCGCTATAAACGGGTGAGCAACCGCTTCTCTTACATTATTTCTATCAAAACATTCATTGCAAGTTGTTGAGCAAGAGAGCGTAACGAGCCAAACAAATATGCCATATTTATAGCCTAGGTACTTACAACTGTTTTGTCAGTGGTCAGGCAGCCTGGTCAGATTAGGTACCTATAAGTACCTATTCCTTGTATAACGAACGGTTGACGATACAAAACTCTTGCTGCATTGCTCAGTATTGATTTCAAATGTATTGCATTGTAATCAATAGGCTAATGATTAAGCTAGTATGTAGGTACGTATTTAACTTTTTATTACTTAATCAGATTATTATTTATTAAACATTTAAAATTATATTTTGCTAAGGTTTTCATAAAGAGATTCAGAAAATGAATTGATTAAGTACCTACTTAGAAACTATTTTTGCTACAAGGTCAGGGAATCTATTCATAGCTAGTATTTTTGCCCCTGCCTAGGTAGTTAGGTACCCTAAGTTGAACTTTTTTTAACAACATTCACACACTTCATTTTGTATTATAAATACCTAACTAATTAATTGGTAAACCTAGTGTGGAAAGTGTTTTAGAAAGAATCAGAGGAATAATTTATTTCAAAACCTTTGATCTAAGTACCTAGGTATTTCTGCTAAAAATAGTCGAAGAAACGATTTCCCTACTTTGTTAATGATATCGTGACCCCGTGGTTGGCAGGCGGCGACATGCTACCTACAAGGTGCTTGTGATATAGGCCTTATATAGCCATAAAAACCATTGGCATTGTTTCAAAGATTACTACCATTACCAGTAGGTATTACCTACTCCAACAGAAAGTGATCTTCTGTGCTTTACCGTTTACGTAATTTCGACATTTGTGGAGTAGATTAGATTGTGTCATTATGTGTAGGTAGGTAGGTATGTACTTAGATAGATATAACTTAGATATAACTTAGATAGATAGATAGAATATTCTTTATTGCACACCATAATTTACAAATACACATAAAAAAACAACAAAAAAACAAAAAAAACTTTTCTATGATATACAATCGGCGGTCTTATCGCTAAAAAGCGATCTCTACCAGACAACCTACGGATGGATAATGGACAATATAAAATAATATGGGGCATTAAATATAAAAGAACCTAAGTATTATAAAAATTTACCTACACTCATAACATACCTACCTACACAAATAAATACCTACTTATACTTACATAATAAATGTAAATAAAACAAAACATAAACCTACTTTATTAAGTATATACCTACAAATTACTTATACTTACATACAAATAATATATATACTAAGATAATATATACTTACTATAAATATATACCTACTTAGATAATGTTTTAGAAAGATGTACCTATTACAGGCCTTGTTAAATAAAAAATAAAAATAAAATAATAAAAAAAACAGAAAAAGAAACACAATAATGATGACAAGTTAGCGACAACAGGACAAATAGTACTCCCTCAGCATCGATTTAAAGGAGGAAATAGTCTTAGCACGTCGGATTACTTACTTACCTATCTTTTTAAGCTATGCTACCAACAAGCGCTATTAAAGGGGTCGCGTTCTATTTTAGACATTCACATAAATTATTTCAGCAACTCATTTGCATTATTTACACACGAGTTCAGTAGGGAATAAATTCAAGAATGTAATGTTCTTGCGTTTATCCTTATCAGATAGGAGAGGACTATAAACAACACACATTTTCAAGGCACCGCTTTTCCGACAGCATGAAAAGAATGAATAACGACTTTTCATGCATGCGTTATCGACTAAACTTAAAAACCCTTTACGGATAATAAAGGGGAGTTTTTCATTTTCTTTTTCCGACGAGAATTGATATTTAATTCATCGACGACTTTAGTCATGGAAGGTCGGTCTAGTTGTTGTTTTGAAACATTTATAGTTTGAATAATCAAGTCGAAAGTTTTTTATTTTATTAAACTGTACCTACCTTCCTTTATTGTGACATCAATCTATATTCCAGAGGAAATGTCACACCTTTACCTACCATGGGGCACCGGTGAGCGGTGTACCAATCGCGCTCAGATTAGAAATCAGTTCGCGAGCACTCTCGAACTGCACAAGCAGTCTTCCTACGAGTACCAAGAGCAGGAACCGATCCAGCGACAACGAAGCCCGAGCTTACCGCCCATCCACCACGGAGAGAACGTCAAGGATGATAGAAGAACCAACATACTGAACCGAAACATTCCAAGCGCTAAGCGATTTGCATTTTACGACGAAGACGGAGAGGGTGATACTTCAGGGTACGGAAGCGAAACCATCAACCATATGAATAAGAGTCAAGGCGTCCCGTTGCATGATAGCAATCGGAACCCCGTGGTCGCGTGGCAGCAAGAAGGCAAAGAGAACAGGTGATTTAATAATTAAAATTAAGCACACGAATATTGAATCAAACATTAGGGTGACCCAGTGCCTCGAAAAAATAATATAAATGGTAGCGGTTTACGGTCATGCAATATGAAACTTTCACAGTAGGTATTTACAGTCACTCAGACAGCACTCAAGCGAAACGCTAGATTCTTTCCATTTGCAGTGAGATAATGATTTATACCTAGATATATAATTGCTTTTACGAAATAAAGTACCCGTTCACTTTCAAAGAATGCTTTGTTTTCACATCGTAACAGTGTATATTTTGCAAATAATCAGAAACAGGTCAAGTGGTCCTAATTCTGCGGAGGACTCGTGGTCGGCTCGGAGTCCTAGAACAGCAGAGGAAGGGCGGCCCCGATGGGGGGACCGGGGAGTCGCGACCGGAAGGCTATGGGAGCCCACCGCTCCTACAGCACGACTTCCACAGGTAAGTCAACTAACCGTACCGTACCCGTCGTCTGGAGCATGAAAGAGCTCAATTGTTACTGCAGAATTTCGACGATTTGCACTTCTCATGCTCTATTGTGTGATATACCTACCTACCTACTCTGAAATAAAAAAAAAATTCGCCAGATGCCGAATCAGAAAAAAGGCACCCCGTCGTGGGTCGAACGAGGACTGAATATGATTGAAAATACGGCAGAAGTTCTAGTCATTGACCAAAGAAGCTCAAGTAACAATAGCACTGGCCTTGAGTGCGACAGATCATCATGTAATGGCAGCGATGAGGGAAGGTATAGTATCAAATCTTAGCCTATTAATATGGTCTTCTTATTTTAAAACCTTACTGAATAACTAAGTGGATTTCAGGACATTTCTAAGGGGCCAAAATGTTCCCATAGAACCAGAAATAAAAGCAGCAAGAGAAAATAAACGCATTAAAGCCTTAGAACTACAATCAGCTATTCTTAACCAACTTGAAGATCGAGAAAAACGTCGCATAGAAGAAAGAGAACTTAAATTAAGAGAAGAGCGTTTAGAAGAGTTGAGAATACAAAGACAACAAGAAGAAGATAGAATGAAACTAGAAGAGGAAAAAAGGAAAAATGAAGAGAAACAATTCAAGGAACAAAGAAAACTAGACGCTTTGAAGAAAGCTCTTGAAGATGCGGAAAGGACGGCAAGACAAGAAAAAGAAAAAAGGTTTACATGTTTGAAGAAGCACCTGGATATTGGTCACAGGTCGACAAACTGTGATTCTGGCATATCCACTGACAACAAACAGAAAAACGAAGAAAATTTCACTGAAACAATGTCGAATTATGAACGTGAACCAAATAGTCCAACTAAAACACATAGAACGTACGATGTCCACTCAGCTAAAAGTCAAAAGAAAGAATGTGTATCACATCAAACGACTGAATTTAACTCCCCCAGATCGGTGGGGCCTAGTAACTTAAACTTATATATCCACAGTGTGCCTCCGTTAGCTCTTTCTGACAATCAATTTAACATTGTGCCAATCGGTATCAACGGGAATTGCGATATAGTCAACAGCCCACAAAATAACATACAATTAGCCGTACTTGTGCCTCAAACTTTAACAAACAATTTGTATAGTGTCTCCTTGAATTCTTTAAATAATATAAATGATTTACCGGAAGCCAATAAGTTACTAACGCCTAAAAAATATCGTACAATTATGGTAAAAGATGCGACAACTCAGACTGATTCATATGTTTACACGAAATCTACAACAGACAAAATAATTGAAACCGACGAAATAGAGAGAGATATAGATAAGAATTACCCTAATATTGATGAAAATGCCCCACAAGACAGCAATCACAATACACTGAAAAAGGATCGACGGTTCCGATCAGAAGAACGTTTTAAAAAGGACTTAGAAAACCGCCCCAAATGGGGTGTAAACAGGCCTGTTGCTCAATACAAGAAGCAAAGTGAGAAAGATCCCTTTTATAGCCAAAAGCGTAAGGTTCGTCAGAAATATAGGCCACAACCGAGGCAATATTTATCACAGTCTAGTGAAGACAGTCGCTCTCCAAGTCCTCTTGGAAGATCGGATAAAACAATAGAAAATGGACTTAAACTTCGCAATTCACTCAGCCAGTCGTACTGGCGAAGCAAGAGATCTAGTCAAGATTTATCTAAAATAAACAACGCCGCTGAACCAATAAACAGCTTACAAATAGAGTTCAACCACATCGGCCAAATAACAGCGAATGAACTAAGTGACAATAAAAAGTCCCCAAAAAATTTGTCTCCTAACAAAAGAATGACTTTATCACAAAAATTCATCAACGATAAATATGGTAACAGGAAACTATGGAACGATGATGTCAATGAAAGGAATACTAAAGTTGGTATGTTTGATGCTGATAACAGAAAGAAAATTATTGACCAACTGAACACGGCCAAAAGAGATTATGTCGATAAAAATAATGACCAAGAAAATTATGTTTTAACAAATCAGTACTAAGAAAATATACCAAATATAAAAAGGACACTTTTGACTAGTCGTGCAATATGTAGTAAAAAAAATAGGTTAACGAGATTGTTATCGACCTAACCGTTTCTAATAAAGAGCCGACGACGTTGGGTCGATAGGATTCAGGCAGTTTGAATATTCATACTATAAGGCAGTGCACGTGTGTTTAGTTCCGCTACAATGGATGATCTATTTGATAAAAAGAAAGATGAGGCGCCCATGCTTGATTTGTCCAAAGTAGTAATTAATACAGCAGAAGAATATCGAGCCGTTTTGGATAAAGTGCCTGACTTTAAAACTCGGCCAGAAAAGGTAACGATTTCTACTCAAATGAGACTAAACTGAAGAAAATATATTATTAATTTGATATTGTGGTTAGGTTAAAGCAGAGGATATCAAAATCTCAGACAAAGGAGGGCAGAAGACAAAAACACCTCGAAAAGAAGTGCGAGCATATGAAAAGTTAGGGACGCACGGTTACGAAGAGAAGCATTTTGCTTTCATGGACCCAATACCTGTCGAGATGCAAGGGCTGAAGTTTGAAGAGTTATGCGCAGTGCCTATCGAGTGGCGGATGCTGACTTCTATCAGGCCTAAATCTAAAATAGACGAAGAATACTTCAATAGGTAGGTAAATATACCTTCAATCTTCAACATTTAGTTTCATTTTCTGTGGCTATAAAATATTGTTTGCTTCCAGATTGATAGAACTTGGTAAATCCGAGCTGAGGACAAAGGCACGAGATAAGAGGGAGTTCGCCAAAAATCCTATGATCAGAAAATCTAAAAACAAAGCTGGCGTCACCGAAACTAGGATTGTGTCTTGCGATGAATGTGGTGAAGAATATTGCAATGGTAAGTTTCAATCGTACTTATATCTGAAAGTGTGTAGGTAGGTATATAGGTACATATATTATAATATATATATATATTTGGCTTTCAATCACGCCTTCTTCAGTGGACCGATTTATATGATATATGGAATAGGCACTTTGATATTTTAAAATATTACTTCGCGATCCAACGGTAGTAAGTACCTATTTTAATAAACTCACCTGAGGTTGATAATGAGGAACCCTTTTTATTCCAATAACTTTCTATTGTCTCAGGAGCATTATTCGTTAGCAATTAGCATAGGTAGGTACTTACATACCTACCTAATCCTTAGGTGTCATCCTGCAACAATCAAAAGAGATTTTGTTAAATAGTTTAGTACGAGCATAATATACTACATAATATAGATAGGTAGTAGGTACTCACCACTTCTTACTAATTTAGAAGAAATGTTGCTTATTATAATTACCCATTAAAACAGAACTAAAATACTTTCTAAAATAATGAAATCCATTTACCAACTTTCGGTTTTCACTTGATGCGGTCAGTTGATCAGGATCAGATTAAAGTAAACAGTGGTTTGTATTACTTACAGGTAAAATGTGTGTTATCACGAATTACGATATGTTCGCGCGTCTCAAGATCGAGGTCGAGACGAAGAAAGCCCAAGCCGCCCCCGCTCAGGCGGGAAAACTGCGTAAAATGAAACGTAAAGGGAAACGCAAGCCTAGAAGCAAGAGTGCTGCGCCACCAACAAGGAAATCCAATTCCAAATCCGGCGCCAAAAGCGACTCTGAATTGTAATCATTTAGACAAATTATCTAAGAAAAAACCATCTCAATCACGTCAGGTTTTAAGGAAAAAAGACGCATTTAAATCGGTTTATCAGTTCAGGAGCTATGTTGTCTCAGACAGACAGAGATACACACTTTATAACGCTTCTCTCGGGGGTTAAATTTCAATCAATTTATGGTATTGAACTTGTTTAAATATTAAGATATCGATAACACATTTTTTTAACATAGAACGCTTGATTCATCGTATCCAAGGTATTATCATGGACGAAACAGATTTATACAATATAAATAGATCTACTATTTCGTCCATGGTATTATCTATAGGTATACATACTTGAAACTGGCTAAGGTCCCAAGCTGTCAGTAAAGTCGTTTCTCCATCTCATTCAATAGCGCATTTTTAGAAGCATAATTACTATTTCTCGACAAGTATAGAAATGAAGAACGGTTCCTTGGATATGGTGAAACAAACTCATAAGAACTTTTGAATTTGGGAACAAACTCGTGCACACACTGATATGGCATGAATCCGTGTTGTGGACTCATTTAATGTTATTGTATATGACTGATTTTCTTAATTTATTGTTTAATGTAGTAGCTAAAATGTTGTGACTTTGTACGCCTAGCCTAGTCGATTTTACGGTAATTAAGACATGGTAGTGTTTACTACTTTTTTTAATCTCAATACTTTTGTATTTGTACATTTGGTATTACAAATAAAGCATTTTAATAACTATTAATTATAATAACTTTGTTTTTATTTAAATAACTAGTATAGCAGTTGGTTTTGTGATGTAGTTTTAAAAGAAAAATAATATCAATATCACTCTTTATTGATTTAAAAAAATATTTATATTACACATTCATTATAATATTATTATTTGTAGAGCCTATATAACAACAACATTACCAAGACAATATCTCTATGCATTGGCAACCCCTGCCCTCGCAGGACCGATCCCGTCACTACACTACATAATGAATATGAAGACAAAAATATCTTTTTAATCTATTAAATCTATCGATGATATACGAATTTTATTCATCTCTGATACTTCACTAGATGAAAAATTCTCATAAAGTTCAGGCCCTAAGTACAGACGTATAACTATAAACGAGGGAACACAACTAAATGGAAAGTGGAAATATTCTAAGATACACATACTTATAGACGTAATAACAATGTGGTAAATAAGGTGCAGGCGATCGGGGAGAGAAAGAAATGTACATACATTGTAAAAAAAAATTGGCCCTGAAGTGACAGGTAAATTATCACAACTCGTAAGTTTGGATCATGCAGAATACAGAGGTATAGATTATAGTGAAGAGTATTAAAGCATTTAACATCCGTAGTATGTCAAACAAATTCTGATCAATCCAGAAATCAAATGTCATAGGACAGTAAGTACACCAAGAATTTTAAATATCAAGTATTTTCACAACATTGACTCATGAAATATTATAATGCTTTCATTCTTATTCTATTTATAATAATTTAATATACGAAGACTTTCGAATTTTAGAACGTCGTTTACAATATTGTTTAATCTACAACACTTGGGATTATTCTTAAAATCTACATTATAAAATAGGAATCTGCAATAAAATTATTAGCTGTATGTAACATCATAGATTTAGTAGCAATTTTGAACTGCAATAGGTAAATCAGTAAGATGATATAAGTACCTATTTAAACTTTTAACAATTTAAGTAGGGTTTAAACCAGTTTAAACTTTATTTATCACTTGAAGATGGATATGTGATTACATAAAATCGAGTTAAAATGAAATAAAATGGTTCCAATTTTAATTAGTCAAATAAGCACAGCTTTCGGACGGAAAATATAAAGATTTTGTGTACCTACATAAAATTAAAATATACTTAATTGATTTTAATTTATAACGGCATTTTGTCGTATCAGAATACATATTGGTCCAATTTCAGGTCTCGCATTGTAATTTGTCATGGGTAAATCACAACATCATCGACCAAGCGTAATGATGTCCTATAATATGTTAGTAAAAGAGCTAAATTCGTATAATTTTTAAACAAAACGAGTGCAATTACAAGCAAGGAGAAAGAAATGCATACTCATGGAATGAAGGAGACTTATTACTACAAGCACCAGAAGATTTGAATGTTTATAATATAATATAGGATTGACTGAATTAATATTTTTACAACATAGGGGATATACAATCGTGTGGCTACTTTAAACTTGTATTTACCGATATTCACAAAATACTTACGAGAACGAATCTTCACAAAACACGTCCTCTTACTTAAATTTTTCCAAAACGAAATTTCAACGCACACATATTGCAGATTCCCAAAAAAATAAACTTTAAAAGTAGGTACTAACTCCAAACAAAAGTAATGACTCGTACAAAAAATATTATGCATTGAAAAAACAATAATTAAATTATTATGAAAAACAAGTCAACGAGTTTTAATTTACAATAAAATATGAAACTAAAAACATGGACGAAGTTAAATGAATGTGTAAGAAAGTAAGGTAATAAAACTTAATTAACAATTAGCGCGCCATGTAAAATCACGGCCGTTCATTATGGGCGTTTGTGCACTATCCGGTTTTAACAGTATTCCGATTTTTTCAATTGTCTTTGTCCCCTACCTTATCGGTAATATATCTGTCACATGGACAGTCAAAAGTCGGACAGTAAAACAGTAGATTTCCTTGTAGTGCACAAACGCCCTATGGTCGTCATTTTACGAAGCGCGCAGTTGGCATTGAGCTAGCGAGGGGCGAAGGCCCAGCCGTACCCTGTCTGCGCGACTCACCGTTCACTGGTCTTTGCGAGCTTTCTTTTTGCTGCTCTTCTTGGACACTTTAGCGTCGGTCCAAGTGTCTGAAAATAACATTTAAAACTCATTGTTAGCTGACTTAACCTACACCAAAGAGGCGACTACTACTGGCATATAGATTTAGTAACATTAGTAAAACATAGTATTAATTGTATTTCATATTAAGATTATGTTAGTGTTTAGTTTATATATTTTGTTAAGGTAGTAGAAATAAGGGCTTATTTTATTTTATTTATTTATTTATGTTAGCTGACTTCATTGTCTTCTATTGCACTGTATATATTTTTATATGTCTTCACCACGAGATTATTTCGTCAAAAGTGGACTTGAAACATTTGAGGAACTGATGAGGATCTTCGGAAGGGTTCTCGAGGGTGAAGAAATTTCTCTCATATTACGAAATTGAAATTAGTTTTATAAAAACAATATTTTGGCACTTTTACTTGTTTATCACAACAGTCACACATAATCTGAATTTACACCAGATGTTATAAACATAAATTAACTTAATATTAATTTTAGGAAACAATTTTAGTAAAGCATATCGGAAATATGTGTTCAGAAACTACCATTATCTTATTTAGTATGACTACTTTTCTTTTATTTGTTCAGTGGTATGACGCTCAAATTATGATTTGTAGGTCATGTCTATCAATCCAATCTAAACATTGAAATATTCTACGAGTACTAAAGAGACTCATTAAAATGTTTGAACAGGTGAAATGCCTGCAATTGTAAAACTCAGTCTCTGCGATTTTCAAGGTTTCACAAATCAACAGGTTTGTGTGCCATCAACCATATCGGAGTGTAATTATTACTACACTAGTTGAAATTGCATTACTATCGTTCAAGATCATAGCGTGAAAATTTAATTTAGAAATATGGCGATTTTACCAAAAAATATTTAGGAAATAAGAAAAGTAGATTTGTATGCTTGCAAACAAAAAAATTATCAAAATCGGTTCATACGATACAGATACACACTACAAAGTACAAACATACCACCCCTTATTGTCGTAGGAAATTAAAAAGGCATGCAATTTAAATAAGTCTTACCGCCCAACTCATCAAAGACAGCAGCGTTGGTAGTTTCCTCTTGTTTGTCAGAATCGGAGTCCTTCTCTACCGAGTCAGCTTTGGGCAGGATCTTGGCGGTCTAGAAGTACAGTTTTTTTTTAAGTAAGTAAGTTCGTATGAGCAAGTGGCCAACTCTGGTGACGGAGTTTTTAGCTCGCCTAAAGGCCTCCGTCATGGCTTAACGACTTAAAAAATAAATAAAAAATTTATTAACTCCACAATAGTGGCAATTCGGAGTACTTATCGCAAAAGCTAAACTTAACTAACTAAAAATGATACCGTTCCTTTCATAGCGATGGGAATAAAAAGGATGGCATTCATTTTAGTTAGTTTAGCTTTTGCGACACTCCGAATTGCCACTAATGTTAATATTAACATTCTAACCATTAGATATTGCCACAAATATGTTCAAAGGATGCTTGATGATATTTTTTTATTTTTCATTACACACGTTAATCCATTCCCTGCCCAGCTCCAAGGTGCTCTACGCAAGTGAGGGCCGACAGCGTGCGCATGGAGCATAATGTGCCTTAGGTCAGGTCACGAAAAGATTAGTGTATAAAAACAAAAAAAAATGTCACGCGGAATGCTAACTTATTGCCCAAATGAATATTGTACCGTGTAATTGGTTGTACCCTTGACTAACCTCTTAGATAACATTGATCGAACTATATTATATGTCTAAAGATCTGAGCGTAAGTCTACAATATGTAGGGATGATAGAGTCGTATGCCTGTTTTCTACAATACCCTCTGTACATTCATGAGTAAGGATCATTGCAAATGATCTAAGATAGCTGCTAAACGTAAAGTTTTAGAAATAAAAAAGTAATTGATGCACGTCAGGATTAAGAATTAGAAATGTTCTCAATTGATTATTTACTTTTTAAACATTAAGTTAGATTTTTGAGAAGCATTCTTTTTTCAATAGTATAATCATCATTACAGACAATATTGTAAAGCAAAGTTATCACATAGTTCTCGTTGACCTTCACGCCAAAATTTGATAAAAGTAATAAGTTATTGAAGAAAAGATGAGGTAACAAATTCATAATAAGACAAGACAGTCATAACATACATAACAACAAATCAAATCATTTCTTCAGGTTTAGATATAAGAAAGTAGGTCACGCACACATTGTGAAAGTTGACCTATAGTATTGATATTAAATAAATAATAAATTAGGAACAAATACAAACTCATTTATGTTTTATTTTGTAACTGGTATCCATCCGCCGGCCGCGACTTTGCTCCCGAATAATAGTATAATATTATGTGATGTCAGACAAATCATTTTAGCCCCCTTATTAATAAACGAAGATTAACAAAGAACGTCAGTGAATGAACGAATTAGCACTTTATTGTACACAGAATAAAGCTACGAATAAAACTTCAAATTAATACTTCGTTGATCTTTGAAGAGGTTAGTAGTTTTAGCGAGGAGTAACAAACATCCATCCAAACTTTCACATTAGGTATGAAGTAATAAGCTTTACGAACATTATTATGTGACTGAATTTTAGAAAAACACCAGAACAAATGTCTGCAAAACATGCAAATATTTGTCCCGCGGGGATCGAACCCGCAACCTCTTGCATCTAATAAGCGACCGGCGACGTTCTGAACATTAAATTGTCGGTATAGGCTATAAAGTGAAGAAAGCCTTCAATTGACCTAAAAACGTAAGTAAATGTAATTCATATTTACTTACATAATAAGTTTTGCATTCAAACCACTTGGAAGTAAAATTACAATTGTTGTACAAGGACCGCCAGATACAAACTGCAGATTCCTTTACTTTATATTCTATGACAGAATTGAATAGAAATCAGCATCAATAACATCTGATCTGGCTACGCCTATGGGAAAGAGGCGTGATTTTATGTATGTACTAGCTGTGCCCCGTCGTGTTACCCGCATGTGTTATTCCCGGTCATAAACTATGTATATTCCAAGTTTCAGCCAAATCCGTTTAGTAGTTTTCGCCTGAAAGAGTAACAAACATCCATCCATTCATCCATCCATCCATACTTACAAACTTTCGCGTTTATAATATTAGTAGGATAGGATGTATCAATAACAGCCTATGCACAGGATACTAACCAAAAGATAATGTTCTCATAGGTCATGCAGGAGAACATGCATACATAAAATCACGCCTGTATTTATGCTGATTTCTATTCAATTTCTTCCACTTAATCATGCATGTAAGAAGGTTTTAAAACGAAGCTTAATGTAGTCCTAGTCCCTAGTCGTAAACGCCTCCTTAAGTCTTGGATGACTCCTGGCCTTCTGAAATGTATTCGTCATAGGGACAAATTGTATCGGAAATTCAAAAAAAGTCCTGAAAACGATATAAACAAAGTTGTATACTTCCGATACCGTAAATTCTGCAACAATCTCTTGAAAAAGGTCAAAATGGACTTTCATAGAGCTGAACTACAGAAGGCCAGGAACAATCCCAGAGCTACTTGGAACTTGATCAAGCAAATTGCCAACCTCGAAAACAAGCAAACAACTTCTTCACATCTTCTTAAAACTATTGAAAGCCCCCTAACTGCCATTAACAACGTAAATAAATTTTTTGCTAATGTAGGAAAAAGACTCGCCTTGGATATAGAAAGTAATGCCAATTCTGGCTCAATGACCGCTTCCCAATCCCTTGCCATCACTCAGTCTTCCCGTAACAACAACAATCCTTGTAACTCTTTGGTCCTCTTTGGCGTGGATAGCACAGAGATCAATAACATAATTTCTAATCTTAAAGACAAATGTGCGGTAGGCTGGGACGGAATCCCTACTTCTGTTATAAAATCTGCCAAAAACATTTTAATTCCCGTACTCATGCACGTTTTCAATGTATCCCTATCAGCTGGCATCTTCCCGAGTGTTTTCAAGAGGGCTGTGTTACACCCGATTTTCAAAAGCGGCGACCGAGACAGTGTCAATAATTATAGACCCATTTCTGTCCTTACTACGTTATCAAAGATCTTTGAAAAAATACTTAATAAACGACTGATGAATTTTGTCAACGGAAATGATCTGCTGTCTTCCAATCAGTTTGGCTTCCGGAGTAAAAAGTCCACAGAAGACGCAGTAATAGAACTAACTGATACAATCGTAAAAAACTTGGACAAAAAACTTAAAACTATTGGTATCTTTTTAGATCTTTCCAAAGCTTTTGACACTGTCTCGGTGCCCAAACTACTCAGCAAACTGGAAAACATTGGGATTAGAGGTGTCGCACTTAATATGTTCAGAACCTACCTCGAAGAACGCATCCAGTACGTCGTAATTAATGATCTTCGAAGTGAAGAAGAACATGTCCAATATGGTGTCCCCCAAGGAAGCGTCCTAGGACCTTCTTTGTTCTTAATCTATATTAATGAGTTGTGCAACTTACAACTACCAAACTGTAAGATTATTACATATGCCGACGACACGGCTCTTCTGATTCACGGTCGTAGCTGGCACGAGGTTCGTAACCTCTCCGAAAATGCCCTAAGAACTGTCATGACCTGGTTAAATTTCAATCTCCTCACCCTAAATGTCTCAAAAAGTAAATTCATCCCTTTCACTCTAAATATGTCCACTCAACCAGTACCTTCCTTCTCTATCCGAGCTCACATATGTCCCACAGATGCCGCCCCAGTCTCCTGCACTTGTGGGTACTTAGAACGCTCGTCCTGTCTAAAATATCTAGGAGTCAATATCGATGCCACCCTTTGCTGGAAGCAACACATTAGCCTCACTGTCTCTAGAATTAGGAAATTGATATTTGTTTTCAAAAATCTAAGATCTATTCTAGACATGCACTCACTAAAAACAATTTATTATGCTCTTGCCCAGTCAATCTTATCCTATTGCGCCACCTCCTGGGGTGGTGCTGCTAAAACCACTTTGCTGAGACTAGAACGGGCCCAAAGAGCCGTCTTAAAAGTAATGTCGAAAAAACCTATCCTATTTCCAACAAAGGAACTATACTCACTCTGCTCAGTGCCAACTGTACGTCAAATATTTATCCTACGAACAATCCTCCGCAAACACTGTATGCTGCACTATGATAAAAATTTTAACTCTAATCGGAGATCACATAAAATCTGCAAACTGGAAACACACCGGACTGTACTAGCAAGTCGACAATTCTACGTTATTAGCTCTTTCCTATATAATAGTATCAATAAAATAATTAATATCTACCCCTTGCCCTACTACAAGTGTAAAATTAAATTGCTTGAATGGCTCTTAACTTTAAATTATGAAGAATCTGAGGACTTTCTTAAGTTTGCTGAATAGACTACTTAATACTCACACACACACTCACTCACCCTCACTCACTTTCATACACACACACACTCACCCTCACCCTCACACACACAAACACACCCTTGTTTGTATAGACACCCTTACGAGGACCTAAGTTGGACTTGACCGAACCGAGGACTCTCAAAATAACGGATTTGTAGAGCTCGTAGGTATAATTGAATAACACAGAAAGAGACAGAATAACAAATCTAGAGTGATGAGCTCATTGGTATATTGCTATCTCAATATTTTTTCGTATGAATTACGAATGCCAAACCGAGGACTCGAAATACACAGTCGAACGTGACTAGCGATGAACAAAGTGAGGACTTTGTGTACGCGAACCGAGGACGTCTCACGTAAGACCTGAGACACCCTTCCGAGGACTGTCTTAACACAATATTTCTTATTATCTTGTACAAAGTGAGGACGGTGTGTTAGACTTACCATATCCAAACTGAGGTCAGTTTTCCAAGCAGGCCTTGTACAAAGTGAGGACAAGGGAAATCTACCTAAACCATTTTACGTGCAAGATTATCTACGAATGAATATTTTTATATCTATTTCTTACACGTATTTCTATTTTAAAATTTAGTAGGTATTATCCTAAAGACGAGTCGGCGTCTTTTCGTTCTCAAATAATTTTCAAAGAACAACCGCGTGGCGGTAGGCACTGTCGTTATTAGAATCAAAAGGCTGAGATTTCTGCGTGTGACGTCACTCTACTCGAGACACAGATTAGTTTCAATTTAGTATTATAGAATTTCATACGACTCGCGCTTTTCTTCGCCGCGCCGAACTAAAAACATTATTCAAGCTAAGAAGTCTGTTTTTCATTTTTTTTTTGGACATTATGGAAGCAGGGTATTATGCTTGTTTAATATTGTACATAAAAGGCCTTACTTATTACTAGTATTCTTTTATCTGTGCTTATATTATCAATAAAGTGATCTAGTTTATTAGAAGATGAATTTGTGCGCGGGCGGTCCAATAGTTTACCGTTATGGAAAGTACTTATGGCTATGATTATAGAATTTTTGATTACCAATGTGTTGTACACAAGATGCCTACCAATGAAAATTTGATTTAACGCGTTCAGTGCCCATGACGCATATGTGAATGATGCCTCGAAAGCTCCGGATTAAAGTAAAACTTTGCATACTGCACACTTATTAATAGATCGATGACAATACAAATAGTTAAACACGAAAATCTGACTTAACGCGTTCAGTGCTCATGACGAACATGCAGATGTTGCTTCAAAAGTGCTAAATTAAATTAAAACTTTGCACACTTATCAATGATCGATGATAATACAAATAGTTGAATCCTCATCCTCATATTCTTATCCCCATATCCCCATATCCTCATCCTCATCATCTCATCCTCATCCTCATATCCTCATCTTCATATCCTCATCCTCATATCCTCATATCATCATCCTCATTATTATCATCTTCTCATCTTCATCCTCATATCCTCGACCAACGAGGGTGAGAAGGAAGGATGATATGAAGATGAGGATATGAGGATGAGGATGAGGATGATGATATGAGGATATGGGGATGAGGATGTGGAGATGATAAGTAAGGCCTTAAATGTACAACTAGCAGACGCCCGCGACTTCGTTCACGTGAATTTCTTAATAACCTAAAGAAGGGTGAAAAAATTGTACTTTTTACTGAGTTTCAAGCCAATCGCGCCTCCCTTCAATACGTTTCACTACAAACTTTGACACTGCATTTCACCCTTTAAAAGGGTTTTTTTCAAGAAACCCTAAAACACGTATAGGTATATTTATTTTGCATTGTTAGCGTTGTAACTGAGTTTCAAGCAAATCGAACTACCCATTAAAAAGTTCCCATACAAACTTTGACACCACATTTTACCTCTTTTCAGGCGTTTTTTTTTAATTCCTGAAAAACATCTAAATTTATTTATCATTTACAATACCTATACTGAGTTTGAAGAAAATCGCTTCACGCGTTTCGGTTTTCACCCCTTTCAACCCTTTGGGGGTGGAATTTCGAAAAATCCCTTCTTAGTGCTCAGTTTTGTTTTAAAAGGAAGCTACCTTCCAAATTTCAGCTTCATAGCTTCAGCGGTTTGGTCTGTGCGTTGATTCCAAAAAAATGCTTATTGTTTTATATATATTGATATTAAACAAGCACCCTATACCCTATACCCTGCTTCCATAATGTCCAAAAAGAAAAAATGAAAAACAAACTTCTATCTAAGCTTGAATAATGTTTTTAGTTCGGCGCGGCGAAGAAAAGCGCGAGTCGTATGAAATTATGTCATACTAAATTGAAACTAATCTGTGTATCGAGTAGAGTGACGTCACACGCAGAAATCTCAGCCTTTTGATTCTATTATTTTTAAGCCGCCGTAAAAGTTGAATAACTTTGTAATTTTTCAAGATATTCCAAAAATTCTTTCACCACCTATTATACTCGTAAATTCTTAAGATCTTGCTAATAAAATTTAATAAAATGGATTTTTAAGTTTAGGAAACTTCTCCATTATGTTAATTTGTTAGTGCATTTCTTTTCTAATTCCTTTTTTTCTTTTTTCCATTTCAGTTAAAAAATTATGAAATTTTTTATTAATTTCCCATAATGTTGATGCTTAAATTTTTAATTATTAATATGTAATAGGCTGTAGCCCTTTGCCCTGCAGTGGGACATTACAGGCTCATAACATAACATAACATAATATTTTTATTATCATACACAGTGTTATTAATTTGTGTATACCTACCTATCATTCTAGATATTGCTAGTATTGCCAGGTAGCAGCAGCTAGATATTTCTTAAATCCATTTTTTCTAATGGAGTAATTTAAATAGTTTTTCATGATTAAATATCGTGAAGTAAGTTTTAACTATGGCACTGAACCTAGAAACAGAAAACTAGACTATTTTGCATATAATCAGGCTGAGATGGCAGTATGTTTGTTTAGATTAGGTATATACCTAATGCAGTATATATTCTAAACACACAGACTGCCTCCTCATCACTTGTGCAAATTGTAGCATTTGCACAAGTGATGAGGAGGCAGTCTATTATAGCCTCTAGGCTAGAGCTACCTCACCTCGATTTTTAAAAGTTTCAATAAAATATATATATCCGCAACGTCCTATTTTCATAATAGTCGTCATATTTTGATGGTACGACACCCGTTGCTTACACACCAAGAAAACTGTCAGAACGAGGACTATAATAGATACATACTGTGTAGAAAAGCTATCAAACCGAGGACTAACACACATTCTGCTGGAAAAGCTACATAACCGAGGACCTTTGTGTTAAAGTTAACACAAAAGACCTCGGTTCATACATCAAAAGTGAAATGAATGTATAGGGGGTGTGTATAAGGCGACAGAGGCGCCACCTGGTGGATACATTTTGCCTGTGTAAGATTATGAATTTTCTTGACCAAACCGAGGTTTCGGGTACATTTCCTTATTATATATACAGAAAGGTTCAAAATTGCTTGAACAATACGAATCTATGGTCAAGTCAAACCGAGGACCGTCGAAAAAGTCCTCGGTTTGAAAATGTCCTCGGTTGTTCCTTGTGTATTCATACGCACGTCCTCGGATGGTACTTAAAACAAACACACCCTCACACACACAAACACACCCTCACACACACACACACACCCTCGCACAGATATCTCACGCAAACACTAGGTACTTATAATGTTTCTGTAACGTAATGTAACGTAAAGTGTTCAATTTTATGTTTTTTCATGTTATTTTCTTTAGTTATACTTTTGTAACTTTTAATTGGTTGGAACTAAAATACAAGTATGGAGGAGGGCGTTGATGCCTGCGACACAGTTTTTACAAACTTCTGCAGGTATCATCGTTTTAATAGTTTTGTAAGCCACTGTAACTGTTCCTCAATAAATATGATTTGATTTTGAAAAAAAAAAAAAATGTGTGCATCATACTATACACAAGACATGCTGATTCAGTTGGTTTGTCAGATATTATCAGCATCAAAAACGACCTATACCTACAGTTTTGGCCACTGGCGTGATGATGCACAACTCTGTATATCAAATCAAAGTAATTATTTAAAACTATGTTGGGGTGTATGTATAGTAAATATAGTACGCAACAAATAAGTTGTCCTCTGGCGAACAAAATGACAAGAATGCCAAAGAGAGAGACAGAGCTAAACGTCTCCGGAAAACTTGTGTTTCGCTTAGTACATCATAGTTATAGTACATCAATTTAAGTTTTCTCACCTCCTTCTTCTTGTTCTGTTTCTCCTTATTTTCTTGCTTCTTGTTGCTTCTGAGATCCTTCACTTCAGTCAGTTCCTCGACTTCGGGAGACTCGTCAACGTCGCCGCCACCCAGAGCTGCCTGCTCGTTGCGCTCTCTCTGGTGACAGATATTGGCATCATTAAGTTTTAGCCACATAAAACTATGTATATAACATGTATGCTAAAAGACCTTTCCACGCTTCAAAATCGCAAATAAAGTGTAGGAAACACTTTATTTGCGATTTTGAAGCGCTCATTGCGAAGCTTGCGAAGACGTTCCAGATAGATTGAAGTTAAGTAACATTTTAAATGGTCACAACTTGGATCCGTGACCGCAAGCGTCATTATTTCTAACTTCGGCATGTTACATTGTCTGTGGATTGTGGATTAAGTCGTTAAGCCATAAGTAAGCCATGACGGAGGCTTTAAGGCGGCCCAAAAACTCCGTCACCTGAGTAACTTTTTTTGTTTGCGATTTTGCCAAGAGATTTTTTTCTTGGGAATAACTAAACATGATACCTACTAATAACATATAATTTTGTAATAGATTATAATCTATCCACCCCGACTGACAGAATCGAGATGGACTAATCTACTAATAAATAACACCTGCATTCCAAGACACAATAGTTTAATAAAACAATTTCAATCTGATAGTGCAATGTCATCAGATAAAAGGTATAGACTAGAATTGATTGCTTTCTTGTACAATAAACAACATGTTAGATTGCAACAAAATTGCATCAGGAGTTTACAAAATACCAAGTAAAATCCAATAACTTCAGAAATTAGGTCACAAAGTCATTGATAATTCCACTGACTAATATAAATTGAATGCATGACATGCATGCATAGATGCATACTATTAGAACTACGATTATTATTTTGCTTGTTCAAAATAACTGTAGAGTAATATCTAATTTTGTACTCAATTTGAAGTTCTATCCAGTAACAGCTGTTTATAAGATCTGTAACTTATTACTTAATATTTCTTAAAATATGAAAATGTTTATACCTCATTCAGAATACGTTGGAGCTCCTCCACTTGAGCTTGCAAGGCCTTAGCAGCATTTTCATCAACATCGGGTCCGACGGCACTCACAACCTTGATTACTTCCACAGGCTCTTCAGCAGGAAGAGCTGCTTCCACATCCTTCTCAACTTCCTTAACCTTCTTTCCCTTCTTAGCCGGGCTTTCCTTCTTAGCAGCATGTTCCTTCTTCTCTTCTGGAGTCTTCACCTTCTTCTTGTCACTTTTCTTAGGCACCTCTTCCCAGAGCCCATCATCAAAATCTGCCGGTTTCTCAGCCTCTGCAACCTTTCCTTTCTTTCCCTTCACAGCAGGCACATCTTTCTTAGCTGCTTTCGGTTCAACCGCCCTCTCTTTAGGCTTGGGTTTCTCTGACTCTTTCACTTTCTCCTCCTTTTTCTCCTTAGTAGGAGATTTCTTGGAGGATTCGGACTTTGTCTTCACATCTTCAACAGCGCGGTTGGGAGAAGACTTCTGCAAGAGCAAAAATAAAAAATGAGTTCCAAAGACAAGTTTCATTCAACAGTATTTTCTAAGCACATGTGATGGTGTTGTTTTTAAATGATGACATAAAGTTTGGTAACAACGAGTTCATCTTCAACATGGGCTTTCAATCTCCCGGATAAATCCGTAGCATATGCTTACAGGTTAAAAATAAAATGAGCTCATTGACAAAGGCGGGAGAAGGTATTGACTATTGAGACAATGGTTACGAGTACTCACTTTGTCCTTCTTTTGCTTTTTCTTATTGGACGATTTCTTGTCATCTACCACTAGCGGCAGCCTGTCGAATTGCGGCTGTTCCGCTGAGTGGAACCCGAACACGAAAACTAGCGCAGCACACACTAAAACAACAGCGACTACGGCAGCGGTGAACACAAACTGTGTGCTAGACACCTGGTTCAATATTTCCATCATGATGATCAATCCCAAAGCGTCTAAAATTTATAGTTCACATATAAGTTATCGATAACGTATGATAATGCTGAACAAATTAATTCCCCAGTGATAAAAGCAGACACGGAGACATGATGACGCGGCTGTGACGTGCCAAAAATTGCGATTTCTTGTACTGCTGTGTTACCAATAGAAGAAATTAAATTAATAAACAAGTACATCAAAATCAGGAAATATTTGTAAAACAAAATGACTGAAAATAATAAACAGTTGCAAAACAAATGCTTTTCATAAAGAAATGTTTTTTTCAACTTGATATTTTTTTATTAATTTTTTATTAATTAAAAATTTTTTTATAACTTTAAATATTAAATATACTTTAAATAATCATAACAAAAATTACTACTTGACAAAAGTTTTTGTCTTGCTCTAATTAGTGGATAAAACGAAGAGATCAATGTATTTTATGCTAAAAATTGCATGGAATGGAACTGTCGGTTGCCCAACCAAATAAATATTATGTATTGCTGCATGCACTAAGAAAATAAACGTCATTCAGCGGAATACTTCAAAATAATTGACATTGTCATTTAATAATTCAGTTGACAGTGACAACACAACGAAATTACGAAAGCAAGCATTTTATTTTTCTTTTCAAATTTCAAAGGCAATAATTTTGAGGTTACGTACGTGAAACACGAAATATTTTATTCTATCTTGTTTTATTATGGCTGGGAAAAACAAGAGAAAACGAAATAGTAAGAAAAATGCTTTAAAAAAAGCCACTTTGTCTGTCAATGCACAAGAAATTACGGAAGGTACAGGTGAAGAGGAAATTGATGCAAGTGTTGGAGATGATCAGAGGCCTGCCAAAAGGTTTAATGATGATGATTCGGATGTAGAAGATCAACCTAAACGAAAAAAGAAAAAAAAACAAATTATCCCTGGAGAGACTGGAGGCAATAAAGGAAAATCTATTCGACTGATGAAAAAAGAGAAACATGCACAACGCTTAGCAGCAACCGAGGCTGCCTCAAAAGACCAGCTAAAATCCCAGTGCATTAGCTACCTTTCTCAATGGAAACACGATAAACAGAATTGGAAGTTTATGAAAATAAAACAAGTGTGGCTTTTTAAAAACAAATTCTCCTCGGACTTAGTTCCAGATTCATCATGGAAAACACTATTAGAATACTTTGAATCTGCTCAAGGCAATATTCGAAATCTGTTGCTTGAAGATGCAAATAAAGTCATAAAGCAGATGGATGAGTGGACAGATTCACAGAAAGATGGAAAACAAGAGAAAAGTGAAGATGAAAAAGGTGAAAATGAAGAAACAGACGATAAGGAACCAGAAATCACAAAACCAGATGATACAGCATATAAAAGAGCTAGGGATTTAATACAATGTTTAAATTGAAGATTGCTGTTTTATTTGCATTTCATTCAACTAAGTACAATAATTATTACACAATGGTAACAATGGCAACAATAAATTATTAATTATCAAAACAAATAGCATTTCAAGCCTTCACTTCTGCCTTAGATTCTTCAGAAGTAAACTGTTCAATCCATTTACGAAGCTTGTCGGTGTCCTGTAAGCCAACTAGGCGATTCTGTACTTTTCCATTTTTTATGACGACTAGAACAGGAACACTCTGTACATCATAATCCAGAGCTAAATCTGTCTGTTCATCAATGTCAACCTTAGCTAGGACAACCTTGCCCTTACTCTCGGATATGATAGTCTCAAGGCGAGGAGTTAGAAGCCTGCAAGGGTTGCACCAGCTGGAACAATAATATTTTTATGATAGTACTTGTAGTGCAAAGGTACGATGCGGTGGACATCAATAAATGACGCAATACTTACGTAGCAAAAAAGTCTACCACAACAGGGACTTTGCTGTTGATTACTTTATCTTTGAAATCATCTGTACTTTGAATTTTTACTATATCACCTTTCACAGAAGTTACAGAAAAGTTCCTAATAGATGCAACATTTTTTCCTAGGTAAGGAGTCTTCACGAACAGATTTTTGAAATTTTTTGCGAACATTTTTGCGACTTAGCAAGATTGGGTCGGGAAGGAAAAACTGAAAACTGGAAAATGAAATAAATTGCTCTGCCTCCCTGCCTTCTGCCTGAAGTACCACTTGACAGTTAAGAATAATTTGACAGCTGACTGCTTGCTTTTGTTCTTGATTTTCTTAAAATTGAAGAGTGACAATTTTTAAAAATCGATATCGTAAATGGAAAAGTTTCCGTAATTTTTTTTATGCTAATAAATCGTACTAAGCATTTCATGAAGCATGGTGAAATAATTTTTTGAGTATCTTGAAAAATGACAAAGTTATTCAACTTTTACGGCGGCTTAAAAATAATTCAATCAAGGAAGGATCCGAGCAGTGTTGCCATATGGATAAGACATGGATTCCGTATTTTCGTTCAAAAAGTCCGTACAAAATCCGTATTTACAATTTTGAGTGAAATTCCGTATGAATTCCGTATAAAAATGAAACAACTAATAATTAATAATAATTATTTACGTTAGCAGCTCTATCTTTGTGTCATAACGTGAAGCATTTCAATACCTTTCTTACTTGTTCTTGCTCTAGAACTACTAGTATTCTTTTATCTGTGTCTAGAACGGATATCGGTGGCGTAGTTCCTTTACAAAAGCAATAGATGTCGCGGTTGAAATTACATACATTTGACGGTGTGGCGCCAACGGCAATATTTCTCAGTAGGTACATGCGAGACTTTATGATAGTTATGGTTTAAATAATGAAAACTTCATGTAAATGTGCTCTTCATCGACTGCATGTGCTTTAGAAGAGTCTGTGTAAAGTAGAATCTGCCTGTAGCATAAATCCGTTTAAAAATCCGTATGTCTACATCATCCGTATTAGGCTTCCAAAATCCGTACAAATACGGACAAATCCGTATATATGGCAACGCTGCATCCGAGTGCTCTTTGGATCCGAGTTTCATAATACAATAGTACCACAGACTACTAGGATGCTAACGCATACTCTGTGATCCGAGTTCCCGTAGTATTATTTTACTCTTTGGATCCGAGATTCATCGAGTGACGTCACTCGTCTCCTTGGCAGTTTCGGACGTTGTACATGACTTATTCGACCTAACTTAAACTATAAAAAAATTTAAATTTTGACGAATTAGTAAATTAGAAGTTGAATTTTTGCTTTTAAACCGTACGCGCACAAATTCAACTTCTAATTTACTAATTCGTCAATTTGGTGACCATTATGTTTAAACGAGGTGCCTATCAATGAAAATTTGATTTAACGCGTTCAGTGCCCATGACGCACATGTGCATGTTGCTTCAAAGTGCTGGATTAAATTAAAACTTTGCACACTTATCAAGGATCGAAGGACAATACGATTAACTAACGTACGAAACTGCTAAAAAAATCAGAGGCAAAGGAGACGAGTGACGTCACACGATGAAATCTCGGATCCTTGATTGAATTATTTTTAAGCCGCCGTAAAAGTTAAATAACTTTGTCATTTTTCAAGATATTCAAAAAATTCTTTCACCATGTTTCCTAAAATGCTTAGTGCGATTTAAATTTAGCATTAAAAAAAATAACGGAAACTTCTCCATTGTATTCTTTCGGAAACTACCGATTTAAACAACTACAAACAAACTCACTTTACTCCCATTAGTAGAAAATCTAACCTTTTTTTAGTCTGTGGTTGGTCGTGAATAGTGTTTTTTTTGGTGTTTTTATTTTATTCCACAGACTACTAGGTAGGATGCTAATTTTATTCTCTTTGGTCGTGAATGTCAGTGAATGTAGCAGATGTTGGTTGCGTGGATTTGTTCAATTTCTGTGTTTTTATAATAATTTTCATGGTTTTCTTGATACAGTCAGATAATAATGTATTCCAGTGACGATTATAACGAGGTAAGCTTTTAATTTTTTACGTAATTTATCAAATATCAAGACAATTTTGTATATCCTAACCTATGGGAAGATTGGAAAGCCAGTAAGAAATATTCTTCTAACTTCCCTCGCGGATCCACTCGTGTGGTATCAGCATAGACTATGACATTCAAGGATGCTAGAGTTCACCACCCATGAAAAGATTTTCGTTTTAGCAGTTTCGGACATACCTAATACCCTCTTAGTATCTATCTTACAAACTTGGTAACGATCTTTCATTGAATTTATTATTTCAGGCAGGCTATGAGTCCTTCAGTGATGCTTATGAGCCACACACAGGAGACCCCCAATATGATTTGGAGTATGATAGATCATCATACTACAAAATGCCTGATATGGTAAGTGCTATTGTAAACATACAATTTCTAATCAAACCTCGGATGTAAATCCTATTATTCAACTCTCTTCATTATGTTTTCAGGTCAAAAAGTTTCTAGTATACTTCAGAAACATGATCACTGAGGGCATGACATATGAAATCTCCAATTTGTATGAGAATACTTTCCCAAAGTTGACTGAGCAGTATTTTGACAATACACCTTGGCCTCATGAGGATGAGGTTTCACCTCTTGTGGACAATGACCCTGTAAGTATACTTATTATTCTACTTTTACCATTGAGATGTATTATAGAGCCACAATCAGACAAATAAAATGTAAACTCCAAAACTCGGCGCACGCTACGTAGTGCACAGAGTTTTTCTTTTTTGGGTACAAGCGACATTGAACATTAAAACAAACGACATAACGTCTACATTCAAATGTCAAATGTCATTGTAGAACATTGAATTTGCACGCACATTTTTTGAGTGTTGTCAGCTATTAGATTGTGATTTGTGACTCTTTAATACATCTCAATGACTTTTACTAATTAATTGTGTGAAATAAGAATAGTAAAATTATAGCATACAGGAAGGAATCAGGCAACATACTGTATCCAAAGATATTGCAACTAGATGATAAAAGTATTAACCCATTCCTATTTCCACCATTTCCTTGTTCCATTTGATGGATTGATTTCAGTCATTATCCTTTGATTCCAGGTCTTTATGATCCTATACAAGGAGTTGTACTACCGAGACATCTATGCTCGAGTGCCTGGAGGTCCCAAACCTGAGCAGAGGTTCCACTCATTCTACAACTACTGTGATCTATTCAACTACATCCTCTCTGCGGAGACCCCTGTGCCTCTGGAGCTGCCCGACCAGTGGCTCTGGGAGTTGGTTGATGAGTTTGTGTACCAGTTTCAATCATTTGCTCAGTACAGGTGAATATTATTATTGAATATAGTCCATAATTATAAAATAACACTAATGTAATATGATAATGTGGTACCAGTATTGACAGTTTACATAGTGAAAGTTTATACATTTTCTTCCCAATGCAGGTCACGCACATCCAAACTGAGCCCGGCAGAGATTGAAGCTCTGAACACTGAGAACAAGGCATGGAATGTGCTCTGCATCCTCAATGTCCTCCACTCGCTTGTGGACAAGTCCAACATCAAACGTCAACTTGAGGTAAACCTTATTAGTATATAATTTTTTTTCATTTGTTATTTTAAACTAACTTCAAAAAAGAAAGAGGTTCTTTATATAAATATCCTTCTAAGGACATTCCTCACAGCGTCATCTAGTTCCAAGCTATGTGTTTTGGTAACAAGATGATAGATTACTACATAGATACTTTTTTATTTTAAGTAAATACCTATGTTCACCAATTATTCCTTGAATAGTGGACAGATTTCAAAAATTCTTTAATTATTTGAAAGAGAATACTTCGGAGGTGGTCCCATAAAAACAGAAAAGCACCTTGACGGTGCAGGAAGTTGGTCTCTTACGAAATTGAAGTCGGTTTTATTTATTTGTAATTTTGCCACTTGTTACTTGTTATACTAAAAAAAAAATATTACTCCAGGTTTCAAAGGTTCAGTAAATACAACTGTTAAAAGGTCGCGCCACGTAAAAAAAGCGCTGAGTGGAAGTAGCGGGGGTATGTTTGCGCTTGTGTCCACTCGCTGACGAACCAATAGCGCTCGCTAAATCAATGGTATGAAGTGTGCCGCGTTACCTCTCCACCAATCATCGACCACTGCGCAGTTTGACAGCCAGCCAGACCTATAACACTGTCGTACAAGTTGTAGGTTGTATTGTACATTTCAGGTGTACGCTACCGGTGGCGACCCCGACTCTGTAGCGGGCGAGTTCGGACGTCACTCGCTCTACAAGATGCTCGGATACTTCTCGCTCGTCGGCCTTCTTCGTCTGCACTCGCTGCTCGGAGACTATTACCAAGCCATCAAGGTAACACTTTTTATAATGGAGTAGCACGTTGTTTCTCCAATTTTAGATATCATTTCACTTTTTGTAATATTATTTAATGTATGTAAAATCCCGCGGTTACGTTTGCACCCTGTATAAATGGTGATCAAAGTAGATAATTTTTTTGTAAATATGTACTTACATAAGTACATTAGATAGAAAAACACCCAGATCATTTTATAACATTATAAATTATTCCAGGTTCTGGAGAACATAGAGTTGCACAAGAAATCCCAATACTCTCACGTGCCGGCGTGCCAAATCTCCACCTCGTACTACGTGGGCTTCGCCTATATGATGATGCGTCGTTACGCGGATGCTATTCGCACGTTGTCGTCTGCTCTACTGTATATGCAGCGGACTAAGCAGCTGTTCTCGACCCGTTCGTACCAGAACGACCAGATCAACAAGCAGACGGATCAGATGTACCATCTGCTGGCGATTTGCTTGGTACTCCACCCTCAGTGCGTCGATGAGTCTATCCAACAGGTAAATTTGTACTTATATAATTTGGTTGTTTGTATTGACTTGTGTCAACTGGTAATCAGCCTAACTCCTCTTATTGAAAAAAAAATAAGCTTCAAATGCGAAAACCCAAAAAAAAAACATTGAAGTACAATCATATTTTTTCATCTAACTAATCCCTCTGTTTGGCTAAGGTCCTATATTCTACCAGGATTCTTATTTAGGATTGCTCTAGTGAAGTCTAGTGTAACTATAGAAATGAAAATGTAAACTGAAAGGATGTTGTACTTGTACACAATCCTGTTTTATCAGTATTCCAATTTTTTCAAATGTTATGTTATCTTTATTATTTTGTTTTATTCTTTGTCCCCATCTAACCTATCGGTTACATCGGACAGTAATATTCCGTGTAGTGCACAAATAATTTATGACTTTCATATAAATCCTGGTGAAGTCGGAAAAGTCAAGCAAGAACGGCACCTAGTCTTATATTTATTTACTAGCTGCGCTCCGCGGTGTTACCCGCGTTAGTTCGCGTTTCCGTGGGAATACCGGGATAAAAAGTAGCCTATGTGTTATTCCCAGTCTTAATCTATGTAAATTCCAAGTTTCAGCCAACACCGTTCAGTAGTTATCGCGTGACCGAGTAAGAAACATCCATCCATATTTACAAACTTTCGCGTTTATAATATTAGTAGGATATTCTTTGTTTTTCATATCATAATCTTAATGTTTCATTCCAGGTGCTCCGTGAGAAGAACTACCATGAGAAGATGTTCAAGATGCAGTACGGTGATCTCGGCGAGTTCGAGAGTTGTTTCACGTTCGCTTGCCCCAAGTTCCTCTCCGCCTGCCCGCCGCCCATCGAGCCCGGCTCCAACTACGGCCGGGACGCGGTCAAGCATCAGACGCAGGTCTTCATGGATGAGGTGTGTAGTCAACAGCTGGGGCTAAAAGCTGATGAATCCTAAGATAGTTTCATATTTTAATCAGATGTATAAAAACGCCAAATGAGAATATCCCGTAAAGGCGAAACACGTGTCGAAGACCATCAAGTTAGCATTGTGGTCGATAGCTTATCTACCTCTCTACCGAGGGATAACAGTGTTACATCAATTTTGAGATTTTAAGTTTAAGTATTTGAGATTGTTCAACTGATTCCTTGTCTTTCCTGAAATCCTGACCACATGCGACTTTAGCAATTAGGTGACGAATTGCACACTGCTCTGTCTAGTTACTAGGTATACAGGCATTAGAATCACCTAGCATGTAAGATGATGCTGAAGTGAGTGATTGAGGTCCTACCAGAATAAATGATAGATAGATAAATAATGATAGAGATATAGCATTTTTTTGGACAACACAGAGCACAGACAAACATTACAATGTAAAAACAGGATGAGAGACAGTAGATTTAAAAATTGTAGGTAAGTAGTTACAGCTAAATTGGAAACTTTTCTGATTAAATAACTTTTCTTTCTTTCTATATGAGAATGCAATTAGGTGACGAATTACACACTGCTCTGTCTAGTTACTAGGTATATCTGAGTATTTGTACCACAGGTCCGCCAGCAAAAGATGCTCCCCACCATCCGTTCGTACCTGAAGCTGTACACGACCCTTCCTCTCGCCAAGCTAGCCGCGTTCATGTCCGCGGCGCGAGGAGGCGACCGCGACGCTGCCAGGGAGCACGCGGCTTTAGCCATCCACCTGCTGTGCTTCAAGCACAAGATGAAGAATGTGGTGTGGTCTAAGGGGCCGAGTGGACTGGATGGCAAGTTCCAGAGTGGATCTGAGGTGAGATTTTAATACAGTAAAGTCTGTCTAACAAAATCATCAGATGAAAGATATCTTTCAGATCTTCAACATCCTTTGTGTCGAAAATTATGTTTAAGTATCGTATATTCGTAACTCGATAGTTTGAATGTAATGCCGGCGCCCCACATGGGCTTCAACTTCAACATTATAATGGCCAATGGCAATGCTCCGTTTGTGTCTAATATAATAACCGTAAACGGAGCATTTCCATTGGCCATTTTAATGTTGGGCGCCGGCATAAGAGTTGAACTATGAAGGATTTTTATAAAGTTGCGTTGCGTAATAGTTCACACTATACTGAATAGAATGAAAGTTGACTAATGGTCCAATGAGCCCAAGCATTATGTAACCCAAGTACTAGTATTCGCCAGTCGGTAATGAAGGTGTCATGGTAATTGGTTGGTCTTAACATACAACATCCCATTAAATAATTCTGTAAAGATTTGTTTCTATAAACATACTCCTGTTTATTTCAGCTGGACTTCTACATTGATAATGACATGATCCACATCGCGGACACGAAGGTCGCTCACCGGTACGGCGACTTCTTCATCCGGAAACTCCTCAAGTTCGAAGAGCTTAACCGCAAACTGCACCTTATCAAGATCTAAATTCTAAATGATTCGTGTATTTTATTTAACTATAAGATACTGGAACATTTAAGTAATTTTGTTTTTAATTCCATCTGAATTATCGATCTTCGCAATAGTTTTGTATGGTCGCAAAATAAAAAATACTATCCACAGCTTACATATTTTATTTTATTACATAGTAGGCACATATTTTACACCTTTCCTATCTCTTTTGTAAAACTTTTTAGGCTCTTCTATTACGAAGCTCTGCCTTTGTACAGTTTCTGGGTATGTATTTTTGAATTGATACCATGGGTGTTCAGGTTTCAATGCCTCTTCAGGGTTAATTTCTTTTAGCCAATTTGTGTAAGTTCTTGTGAATTTTTTGTAACTTTTTAAAATGAAATCGTCTTTCTCTTTCTTCCGCTGAAACAAAAGAATTCCTATTAAAAAAGATCTTAATAATGTATGTTGAGTTATAATAGTATGTTTGGACAAAGACGATTAATATCTAGAAGACAGACAAAGGCCATACACAAAATCGTAACCCGATCCCGCAGTACCAGATAGCCTGAAAACTTTAAAACATCAATTTTATCCAAGAAATTTCAATACTTAGTAGTAGGTAGCAACAATATTCAATATTTAAACATTTTTAACTAGAAAGTAATTGAAATTTCTTGGATAAAATTGATGTTTTAGAGTTTTCAGGCTATTTTTTAGGGTTACGATTTTGTGTATGGCCTTTGTCTGTCTTCTAGATATTAATCGTCTTTGGTTTGGACTACTAACCAACTTAATAATTTTTGAAGCTTTTTCTTTGAATTCCTCCAAGTGTTTCAACATGATGTGATTAACCTGAATATTTTCTTCTTTCACCACTTTCATGATATGTGAAATATAGTCAAAATCACAATGTGTTGCTCCGTTTTTCAGCAAAGTTCCCAGAATTTCTATGTTCACTCTGCAAAATGAATACAATTAAAAGGGGATGAGATAGACCAGTTGAAATGTTTTCATTTGAGAGATTACTAAACCTTACCCTGATTACCCTGTAGATTTATGGTCTTATTTATAAAGATTTGTCAATTTAATATAGATTTTAAATATGTTTTTTTCTTGTTACTCTTATGCCAATGAAAAGAGATAGCAACAGATTTAATATCCGTTTTAGCTAATATAGGTTTACTGAACCATTATGCATAAGGGGGTTAATGTCTTTCAAAAAAGTAAATAAATAATTTTATTTTCTTACTTGATTCTTTCTTCTTTCATATCACTGAGCAATTGCTGTGCACTCTCCATGGTCTTGCAAGCCATAGCCAGAACACCATATGTCATGATGTTAGGCCTTAGCCTCCACTTCTTTTTGAGAGGGTACTTTCTTTTACGCAGTTTGCTTTCTTTTTCAATCATCTCTCTCACAGCCTGCAAAAAATATATTATCAACATTATTTCAGAAGATTTGGATATAGAATAAACTCTGTGAATGTTAAAGGTGCAGGTGCAGCCATTGGCATCTGTTATCATTACCATGTTGAGTATCACAGATAAGCAAGGAGTACTTGTTGTTATTGCTACAGCCCCCTGCTTTGAAAAGCATGCAATGAAGGCAAGAAAGAAGCAAAATTCTATAGAAAGAAAAGAAAGAAAGAAAACATGTTTATTCAGCACAACACAAAAACTTTAGACAGTTTGGTATGAATAATAGATTGATAAGTACTAGTAA
Organism: Xanthorhoe designata; assembly: GCA_963582015.1. NCBI lineage: Eukaryota > Metazoa > Arthropoda > Insecta > Lepidoptera > Geometridae > Xanthorhoe > Xanthorhoe designata. The sequence goes on from OY757045.1 coordinate 4,779,736, forward strand.
ACTGATAATAATAATAGTCTTAAACTAAAACAGTTGATCGCATGCTGAAAAGGAAAGAGCTCAGCATTGTGTCTGGTTGTACAACCAGACACAATAACAAACTTACAAAAGCAGCATCATAATCCAATCTCAAGCAGCGCTTCTTGATGAGCATATTATAGAAATCAATGTCAGCTTTAAAATCCAATGCTTTCATGGCATCAAGTAGTTTGATCTCTGCTTCCTCTGTGTCTTCTAAAAGTGGCAACATTTGGGTAAATATTTTTATATCAGGTTTCACTGAGCAAGCTTGCATTTCTTTTAAGAAGTCATCCTGGCCACCGATTACAGCAAACTTCTCCTGTAGAGTTTTAACTTCTTGCAATGATAGTACTTGCTCTAATTGCAGTTCTTTTGAGAGTAAATTGGGTACTCTTCTCATTTCTTTTTCATTCAGTTTTGTAAGTTTAACTAGTTGAAGAGACATATTATTATTGGCTGATAAGTTTATTTCTGAATCAGGTGGGTCAGGTCCTAAACTTACAGCTATTGCTGATTCTTTTGTTGAGTCAAGTTCAGTAGTTATTTCATCATTTTCTGTTTGGAATGGTTTTAGATCTGACACAATTTCTAACTCATTTCTACTGTCTCTTTTATTTTCTTCATTCTCAAAATAATTTGGTTTAAGATCAGCCAGTACTTCAAATTCATTTCTGAATGTACGAAATTTTCTTTTTGTTGGGCTTTGTGATACTAAATTAGTTTTTGATTGCTGTAGAAGTAAAGCTTTCTTTTGATTTTCCAATGCAATTTGTTCTTGGATAACACCAATCAAGTCCTCAATATCTGCTTTAGATCCCATGTTGCAGTCTTTCACACATTTTAGCATGAGATTGAAGGAATAAATGTTTGGTTTTTCTCTCATTTTTAACATTTTTCTCCATACTATGAGAGCATGTCTCAAGCCATTCTCTTTATCTGAAATGCAAGCTTGGAGCATATGATTGAAAGTATGAACTCTGATTTTAAAATCCTTGGACACCATTTCATCTACAATTTGAAACGCTGTTGCTAGATCTCCACAGCGCCCAAATGCTTTGATCATTGCATTGTAATTTGTCATGTTAGGTTCAATACCTTTTTCTTTCATTAGCTCCCGTAGATGAGATGCTCTCTTAAGTCCATCTGAAGTAAAAGGACTGTTGCTGCAAGCATGGAATAAGCAAGTATAAGTATCTCCTGTTACTTTCAAAGCGCGTTTTTTCATATCGTTATACAAACTAAAAGCTTTCTTTGTATATCCCACATCAGCACATGCTCCAATTAGAACGTTGTATATGTAATTTTCGGGTTTAACCCGGTCTTCCTTTAGCATTCGTACTTCTAAAACGTTGAGTGCCTCTTTTAGTCTTTTGTGTCCCAAGTTTTGCTTGATAATATCAGCATACTGTTTTGTGGATAACTGTTGGGAGGGTAAAGGAGTATTTTTCAAATGTTTTTCTTCTTGTATATCACCTTCGTCTTCTAAAACTACTTTGTCCTTGTTTAGTCCCCATGATAAAGTACCAAAATTATCAGGATCTTCAAAAAACTTGAGATTGCTTTCTGTTCTGAATACTTTCTTAGGTTTTGCTGCTTCTGAACTATCTGTAGCAGTTGAGAATACATTGTGGCGTAGCAAACTAGCAGTCCTGAACGTCCGCAATAGTTTCATACAACGTAAGGCCATACTGGCCATACTATTCAAGTTATTATATTTATAATAGTGATGATCACAGTGATCCAAAACAAACTTTCTAACCTCAAATCAAAATTAAATAAATACACCACCTTCTTCTTCTTCTTTATTTTGGCTTCGCCGGCTTTTGCCACGCATTTAGCCACTACCATGTCAAAATAATTCAAATTAGTAAAGTCAAGTCAAAGTCATGTCATAGTCAGCGTCAGTAAAGATGTGGGTTCTTTTCATGGACACTTACACCACCTTACACCACCACCATAAAGATAGATAATTTTAATGTCATGTCATGTCAGATTGTCAGCAAGTGTGCAGTTGTCAAAGTCAAATTTTTATAACCTACAAAAACACACGGGTGACCGACGAGTGACGACCGACGTGTTTTTATTTCTGTAATTTCTGTTTAAAAATAAAACTATTGTGTTGAAGAACTAGCTGTTTGCTAGTATGTCTAATGAAAATGAAGATCAAATGGAGGCGAGCTCCTCAGAAAGCGAAGATGAAGATATGGAAGAAGGAGACGCGGGAAGTAACGCCGAAGATGAGACTCCCAAAACCTATCTTCCTGGTCAGCCTCTGAAAGACGATGAGCGTTTAGTATGCGACCAGTCGGCTTACGTGATGCTGCATCAGGCACAAACAGGTGCCCCGTGTTTGAGTTTTGATATCATATCAGATAATCTTGGTAATGATAGAAACGAGTTCCCTATGACGGCATACGTAGTGGCCGGTACACAGGCGTCTAGCGCGCAACTTAATAAGTAAGTTACCATACTGAACCGTTTGTCTTCTACAGTAAATAAATTGGAGGCTTTGTTGAATATTCAATATTTCTTTGGCTGATGTTGATTAAAGTGCAGCATACAACATAGCAGCCTTGACTATCTCAATAATTGTACAATCCAAAGTACTTATATGATACTTAATTTAGATAATGAGAAATGCAAAGTTATAGTAATATTAGTTGTGTTCAATTAGTTACAGTTATTACCTTTTATCTTTTTCTACTCTGCTGAGTACAAATCTTTGATAAGCATTGGACACACTCAGTACCATGCATATTTTCAACATTTTAAATCTTTTTAGTGTATTAGTAATCAAAATGTCCAATCTACACCCCACAACTAAAGAAGAAGAGGAATCAGAAGATGAAGATGATGAGGAGGAGGAGGAAGAAGATGAAGAGAAGAAGCCGCAGATGACATTCTCATTTATAAAACACCAGGGCTGTGTTAATAGAATTAGGGTATGTATTTATATGTTTTACAATACACAACTTACCTACTATGGAATGTTTACTTCTGCAAAATGTGGGCACTAAATATGAATTTGGAAATACCTCTAACTACCCCCTTAGAAATTTTCTAAATGATCTAAAGATGCCTAAATATTGGGAATACAGTTGTGATCATATTTCATTTTTTTTACAACTTAAATAAAAAGTGTTTTGTAAGTCACAATTCAAAAGTCAAGTTGGTGAATCTTTTGCGAAACCAAAACCAAGGCCGCACTTTAATCCTAATAGCGTAACTATTCAGTAATGTTATAGACCTTATATTGAAATCACATACATGACATCTAGCAATTTAATTCATTTATCACTTATTCATTCATTTATTTAAATGAATCCAGCTCTAATACCTTAGTTTACTTTAATTTCAGACAACTAACTTCAAAAATTCCGTTCTGGCAGCAAGTTGGTCAGAATTAGGAAGAGTTGATGTTTGGAACATAACACAACAACTGCAAGCCGTGGATGATGCTGCATTGCTGGAAAGATATAATTTAGATCAAGTTAAAAATCCTGCAAAACCAATATATTCTTTCAATGGCCACCAGCAAGAAGGATTTGGGTTGGACTGGTGCCCTACAGAACTAGGAGTGAGTATTTGCAAATGCTTATAATGCTAATATTGTCATTTATAGATTCTTAAATGTACATGCTATACTGGAGCAAGCTGGTCTGTTTGGATCTCTGGAGAACATCACAGAAACTTGACAACATGGTTGTATGTACATAAAAAGTTTTATTATGATATTATTTATTACTAGCTGCTGCCCACGGCTTCCCACAAGTGGTATATTATCTTTCCGAGGTCTTGTCTATATTTGTACTAAATTGCATCAAAATTAGTTCATTGGTCTAGACGTGAAAGTGTGAAAGATATAGAGACAAAGTTATTTTGCATTTATAATAATAAAATAATAATTAGTAGGGATTTCAGAAATAAGAATCCATAGTGAAGTTGAAAAAAAAATTCATAAGACTTGGAATCTATTCTTTTCTCTCTTTATACTTACTGCTCTCTTTTTAGGTTTTAGCAACTGGAGATTGTAGAAGAGACATTCACATATGGAAGCCAAACCAAGCTGGAACTTGGGATGTTGATCAGAGGCCTCTTGTAGGTCACACTAGTTCTGTTGAAGACATACAATGGTCACCTAATGAAAGGTAGGTACAATAAACCGGTAAGAGTAATAACTTTTTTAAACTTTGAGAACAGAACACCATGATAAAACATATACATTTACGGGTATTTATCGCTATTTACCTTTATTTAATTTTGATTTTATCCCGACGTTTTAGAAAAAAAAAAGGTAAACAATTTAATCATCTCTGTTATTATTTCAGAAATGTTCTGGCGTCATGTTCTGTAGACAAAACAATAAGGATATGGGACACGAGAGCCGCGCCGCAGAAAGCTTGTATGCTGACAGCTGAGAATGCGCATCAAAGTGACATCAATGTGATATCATGGAATGGCAAAGAACCTTTCATTGCAAGTGGTAACTAATTTATTTTTGCTATGTCATATCAGTCTGTATCCTATATGAAACTTTTTTTTTAACTTTAGCGCTGGTAGAAAAAATAAATCAGAGTAACTGGTCCTTCAAATGTAGAAAATTATTAAGAAAACCTGGAATGAAAACCCTTGAATTTTACATGAATTAGCTTGAAATAGAAGTCATGCATTACAGCGTTTGTAATAGCCAATACACACTCGGACGCGGATCGCTCAAAGCCGTGTACAACCCACAACCCAGGAATGTGGATTCCATTCTCATATTCTTCGCGGCTTCGCGCGCGTTCCGCTCCTCATTCTATATTCTCAAACCCCTGCGAGTGTAGAATTGTGACAGTTTCGCGCTGCGAATTTGCGAGTGTGGATCGGCTATAAAGCTCTATCGAATGCATTCCCTGTGTCAACCCTGTAACCATTAGTTATTAATTAGTCAAAATGGGCCATCCAATTCATCATCCAATAAAATTTATGAAATTAATTCAAGGTGGGGACGATGGATTCCTGCACATATGGGACCTCCGTCAATTCACAAACGGATCGCCAGTCGGTACCTTCAAGCACCACACGGCGCCGGTGACGTCAGTAGAGTGGCACTACAGCGAGCCGAGTGTGGTCGCCTCAGCAGGGGAGGACAATCAAGTGGCGCTCTGGGACTTGGCGGTGGAAAGGGATGATGATGAAGTTGTGGATGAAGAATTAAAGGTAATATTCACTTTTGAGAGCTTAGTTTAGTCTCTGTGGTAATTAGCATTTAATTTTGTTTTTATTTCTTTTCAGAATCTACCACCACAACTGCTCTTCATCCACCAAGGACAGACAGACATCAAGGAGTTGCACTGGCACAAACAAATACCAGGCGTAATCGTAACGACTGCTAATACTGGATTCAATATATTCAAAACTATTAGTGTATGAAATAAAAACGAAATATGAATTTGAATGTTTTATTTTATAACATGATTTATTGATCGTTTTATTGTAAAGCAATCTAAACGAAAGAAAAATCACTTAGTCTTTTGTGTGGACCATAGTTAAATTGACGAGGTGTCTTATTGTAGGCCTTCCGTGAGGGCAGTTCTGAAAAGATGAAACCAAAATAAGCTTATAGTAACACATTTAGAAGGCAAGCAAGCAAGTCTGTTGCGTTAAAAAGTCGGTAAGTAAAAACATTGTAACATTGGCATAGGGAAAAGAATAAATATGCCTATGAAAAGCCTTGTTAAATTTAATTGACAATTAAAATGTGAATGAGGAGAAGTCACTTACCCATGGTTTATCAATTTCAGCCATATGGTCCACGAGTTTCTTCATATCAGCTTTACCCAAAGCAGTACCAATCATGACAGATTTCCGACACGCTCTTGACGCAAACATCGCTCTTACGCGACTGGGCCTGCAGTATTCTGAAGGAGATTCCTAAAAGATATACTACTAATATTACTAAAAGATATCATTTTAAAGAACTTTAAGTTAAATGATAAAAATGCTCGTGGCGTAGCTTGCTCAGACGGTCGTAATAGATCGTTAAAGTTAAGCGACATTTTGGGATATCACTATTTAGATGGGAGGCCGCAAGTGGCCTGATGTGATACTGGATGAGCGATAACGAGCGTAGGTAATTTGGTTTGAAGACGTGGCCATCAGGCGGTTTGAAAACTCTGTCACCAGAGTTACCACCCCACGCTCATACAGAAATAAATCATACATTTTTTAAACCATTATGTACCAACTTGAAGCAATAAATGAATAAGTATGAATAAACAGATACAAGATGTGTCACTTAAAATAATAAGTCGGCGGTCATAAAAAGTTGAAGCGCAAAAATACAAGATTTCTTACTTACTCTTAACATAAATAGAAGTTCTTCAATATCTTCTTTGCCGAAAATCCAGTTTTTGGACATAGGTAAAGTAAGAAGTTTTACTCTTTTTGTTGGTAAAGCGTCCTCATCTATTTTGAAAGTAAATCCATTCTTTTTAAATACTTGCAGGTTGTCTATTAGAATTTGTTCATTTACTCCTGTAAGCTCAAGTTGTTGTGGGCTGAAAGTAGGTGAATGTTAGGTAGGTATATTTACCTACTTGTTTAGTACTTGGAATTTGAGGGTAAAAGCTAATTACCGGATTTCTTTCTGATATCCTAAGGGCGTTGGTCACCACACCACACGGTCATTTTGCTTTCCATGTGACAGATATATATTATATATATATTTCTGATAGGTTAGAAGGAGACAAGGCTCTCCGGTTCAGACAGATCGAACAGTAAAAAACAGTAAAATTCCATGTAACTTAGGGCACAAACAAACGCATCAAAAAATATTTTTGGATACCTGGAAATTAATTTGTGAAACTTATTTGTACCTACTTTGATTCAAATACTTTCTAGAATATTAACTCACATAACTAGTTTCTGGCTGGTCAGCTCAGTAGTCTTCTGCAGTGTCTCAAAATTATAAATTTCATCAGTGGCATGTTGATCTATGATGAAAAGATCATCCTCCAACTTCGTTATTATAAATCCTAAATTAAATTGTCCTATAACTTTCATTGCCTTAAAAGAATCCTTAGATATTTCTTTGCTCAGCTCCTCTTCACACTTTTTATTGTGTACAGGATTTATTTCCGTTTTAAACTTAACTTTTGTTATTACTGATTTTAACTTATTCTTTTCGTAAATATCTGATAGAGCTTTAACATGTTCTAGTGATGTTTTGAGTGTTACCGTTTTTCTGTTGAATTTTCTTAAGTCTTCTTTATCTGTTACCATTTTGGCTGTAGTTTTATGTATTTCAGTAGTAATATTTGCTTTTCGACTAATACTTTTGGCTTTGCATATAATTGTATGCGATTTTTCAGCAAGGACTTCAGTAATGTCTCTTATTTGTGTGGTTGGTAAGTTATCAGTCGATTCTAAATACATTAGTTCTCTGTTTTCCGTGCTTGGCTTTGTTATTTCATTTTTAATATTATTTCTAGGAGAAACATCTTCATCAGATTCCTTTGAAATTGCATGTTTGCTATTAGGACTATCGGATTCATCAGATTGATCATCTTTTTCAAACAATATCATTGATTTATAATTTATTTGTTCTTCTTCAATATAATTCTGATCCTGATCTTCAATTCTTTTAGCAGTTTTTGAAGAAACAAAATCAAGCATTGTTGTTGATTTTCTTTTGAGCTCTAGTTTTGTTTCGGTTTTAGTACTTTTTGGTTCAGGATTTGATTTTGATTTTCCAAACTGCTTTAGGAAGGAATTGAACACTCTTGGTTGGTCTAATTCTGGCCTAACATGTTTGAACTCCTGGCTGTGAAGTGTTTGGTCAACTTTCAATGTCCTAGGTATATTCTCAAATAATTTCAACAAGGAATTCTTTAGAACATCAAGAATAATTTTTTCTTTAGTCATGAAAATTTTCCTTTTATCAGGAGTTACATTAACATCCACAAAAGTTCTATCTAGGTTTATGTTTAGGAATACAAATGGGTATTGATTTGGATTGTACTGTCTGTACACTTCATTGATAAGTTTAATGACTTTGTTGGGTTCACAGGGTCTACTATTGACAAAAAAGAACTGTCTGTCTGTGCTTGAGCGTCCACTACCATGTGCACAAGATGATATAAATCCTGTAAATTCAACAGTTTTCGAATTAGTGTGCCCCTGAGATTTTGTTGAAGGTGAGATAGTTTCATCTTTATCTGCATCATTTGAGTCCTCAGATAGATCTATTTCTACATCCTCAATGTCTACAGTATCATCTTTTTCTTCAATTTCTCGAGACAACTCTTTGAATATGTTTTCCTTGATGTTTGGAACATTTTCTGGTTTGATTTCTAGAATGCTCTGCAGCTGTTTAACTCCAAATATGCATGAGATATTATCCTTGTATGATGAGGAACCTTGAGTTGCTACAACAATTGATTTTTGGTTTGTACTTGTTTGATTACTGCCTGTTATTCTGAAAAGATTCAAACATGATTTTTAATTAAGATTATAATAAAGTAAAAATGTTTTAAAATATATTTTCAGTACACTTTGGAACCTTACTTACTTGACACCTAATGAGATTAAACAGTAAGCATACAATAATTGAGTCATTTTATTGAACTCTCTTTTGGCATTTTTGTGGAATTCTTTCTGTCTTACAGGTAATGAATAAAATAGATTTGTTAAACTAACTGTCGTTCCTATTTGCCTTGAACATGGTGTCTTCTTAGAGATAGTTCCTTTAGGATCATACTCAATCTTTGTAGCTGAAAAACAAAAGTGACACATTGTTTGAATAATTTTTTAATGGAAGGCATGTAATAATTCTGGTAATACTTGGCTTGGAAAGGCTTTGAAAAAGTTATATAACTTGTGGAATACATAGAAATATTTATTTTGAATGTGAGTTTTATCATTTTACATGTTTTCTTTTTTTAATCAAGTGTATTTTACCATAGTCAGAATCCTTGTGCCTTGTTGTGATGGTAAGGCAACCTAATGCACAGAGGGAGCTCAGAGCTTCACCTCTAAATCCAAAACTTGTAACACCAAGCAAGTCGGAGTAGTCAGTCAACTTTGAAGTGTGATATTTCAATGCTGAAACAAAGATAATTTAATTTTAAATGAAAAATCTTTTTCGAACCCGCGAGATACAAACGATCAACCCTTAAGCCATATTATTATAATGAAATACCTAAGTGTGGTCTAGCACTATAATAAATTATATAAACTAAAGATAATTTCATTAGTGTAAAATGTGAAACGAAGAATATTTATTTATCAATAAAATATAATATTGTTTGTATTATATTACGTATACATGTAAGTACAAAAGCTTGATACAGTTTTCAAATGGCTACAGTTTTTATCAAGAGCTCTCTAAGTATGTGGAATGTCCAAGGATATTTATTTATTTATTTATGAAGTTCTTGCTCGTTCGTTTGTTCGTATGAGCAAAGACGATTAATATCTAGAAGACAGACAAAGGCCATACACAAAATCGTAACCCTGATCCCGCAGTACCAGATAGCCTGGAAACTTTAAAACATCAATTATATCCAAGAAATTTCAATTACTTGCGAGTTAAAATTACCTAAATTTTTTTTTATATATATATGAATATTGTTGCTACCTACTACTAAGTATTGAAATTTCTTGGATAAAATTGATGTTTTAAAGTTTCCAGGCTATCTGGTACGGGTTACGATTTTGTGTATGGCCTTTGTCTGTCTTCTAGATATTAATCGTCTTTGGTATGAGCAAGTGGCTAACTCTGGTGATGGAGTTTTTAGGCCGCCTAAAGGCCTCCGTCATGGCTTAACGTACAATTTAACGTGCCCTCCGAACACGGAAGCGCTCAGCTGATAATGCCACTTGCGGTCACCCATCCAAGTTGTGACCACTCAAAACTTTGCTTAACTTCGACGATCTATCAAGAAAGTTTTAGCAAGCTTCGCCACGAGCGCTTCAATTTCTTCTATGAAGTTCTAATAAATACATACTCAATGCTGCAAAGTTGTCTTCTGTAACTCCAGATCCATTATCAGAAACTTCAATCAAGTCAATTCCATGATTTTTAAATCTTATTTCAACATTGGTTGCTCCAGCATCCAGCGCATTTTCAACAAGCTCCTTCACTGCGATACCCAGACTTAGTACTACCTGAAAGATAGGTGTTTTTAGATTTTCTTGGAGGTAGGCATTGATAGCCACAGGAAGAACTCTAAGTTAGGTGTATTAGGGTGGGTGCTGGCTGGTAATTGGTAAGTATATCATAGTTTTTTCGTTGGGAATGTAAGCAAAGCATTTATAATAGAAACCTTTACCCACCTGTCCTGAACATATTTTGTGTACCGTATCTACATTTATAGGTTTTATACTGGTTTTGCTATCACCATTGCTATCCATTGTTGTCAAATTCAGATACAAAATCTCAAAGCAAAATCTTTCGCTACAAAAGTAAAATTGTAAACAAACAAAATAAAACATGCGTTTCTGTCATTGCATTGACAACAATTGACATTTGACAATTCTGCTAAGGTTTCTGTCATCTGTGAATAAAATGGCTGCGTTCCGATTAGTCCGTTAGTAGTGGCGATGGGAATAAAAAGGACGGCAACAATTTTAGTTAGCTTAGTTTAGCTTTTGCGACACTCAGAATTGCCACTAGTGTTCTATTTAGGCTGCGTTCCGATTCGCGATAATATCGCTCTGAGCGAAAAAAGCGATAACTGGCTTTCCGAATCGATTTAGCGCGATATTGACGTTTGTGGACTAATTTGAATCGGAACGGTTTTGAGCGCGCTTACGACGCTTACAAACATACTGGTAGTTACTGGAGGCTTATCGACGGATAAAATCTGCTTTTTTGCTATTTTATGATGGGGAATTTGATCTGGCTAACGAGGCAAACACAGTACAATTTTACAAAATGAATAAATTTTAAAATAAATTTTAAAGAGTATTTTATTGACTACCACAAACAACAGAAATCAAAACACAAAATACTATTTTGACAGGACGCTCACACCGACCATGCATCGAAACCATTTCCTTCTTCTGAGATCGAAACGGTGGCACTGTGAGCGCAAGATGGCGGCGGTAATGACGTCATTGATGACGTTTCATTATTACTTGTAGACGCGCTCACGGTGATTCGGAACGGTTTTGTGAGCGAAATTATCGATAATAGCGCGAATCGGAACGCAGCCTTAGTTTACTATCTCTGTGCTCGTGCTCGCTCGTTATTGGACGTTCTGTCTGTAATTTTCTTGTAAATATAATATTTATTTGTGTCGCAGCTTAGCAATCGAAACAGTTTTTGGTGTTTATTGTAATACATGATCACTAGAATTGGTGCCAACTAAAATGTCGCTAAATACAGCTCACGCTGATCACGGAGTGTTGATACACGCAGGCGAAACGTGAGTCATCCTAAGAAACTTGATTATTTCATTTGGAACTTTATAAACAGTTCTATCTGACTATTGATTTGTACAAATATAAAAGGCGATACTGTGAAGAATGTACTAGTATAATAATATATAATATAAATAGGTATTTTTTTATACCTAACTACTTTAATGTCAAAGCCCAAATACTAAACCATCTTGTTTAATTAAAAGTACATTTCCTTGGATCTGCAATTTAATGTATGAGATAATTACCTACCTACATGCAGTTAATTTTCTTTACTAGGATGTCTAATTTGTCCCTTTGCCTAGTTTTATTTCATATGAATTTCCGCCACTTACTCAGAATTCATATCATTTAGGAGTGAGATCATATTGTTGCAAGCCCTCATTGTTGTATCGATTACCACTCTCTTCATACACAAAATATGACGTTTTTTTAATCAGTATGAAACCATTTTGTACATCAAAAATGCTTTTTCTTTACAGCATCATCTTATTCTCTGATAATGTAACAGTTGAGTTTTACGGCAATGAAACTCCTGAGTTCAAAGGCTCCAAAGTGGGCCGCATGTATCTAACTACTCATCGCATGATCTTCAACTCCAAGAACAATTCTGATCCCTTGAGATCATTCAGTTTCCCTTTCATTGCTTTGGAGGATGTGAGTATGAACATATTTAGGTTTTTACTATACTATACAGGTGATAAAGTGAGTGGAAATGTTCTGAAATGATAAATTAGAAAAGATAAAAAGTATTTTTAAAGTGTATTTTCAGAGTTTCATTAACATACTTAACATAATATTACCGACAAGCATTGTTTTTCTGAACAGGCTAATTATTTGTAATTGTTTTTAGGTCACTGTTGAACAGCCAATGTTTTCGGCTAACTTTATAAAAGGCAAAGTTCGAGCTCAGCCCAATGGAAATTTCATTGGTGAAGTGAAGTTCAAGCTTACGTTCAAGTCTGGTGGAGCTATTCATTATGGACAAGCTATGCTGCATGCTGCCCGTCTTGGTAAGTATTTTGGTTCATGATTGCCCTATCAATAAAAATTCTAGTGGTTGCTGATAATCTTACAAAATATCAGGGACAGACTGGCCATATAGTTGTGGTGGCATTTGCCAGCCGGGACCTAACCTGCGACCTAGACCTGCCTCCCAATAGGCCTGGCTAGAGTGAGAATGGATATTGTAACAAACACTTCATTTATATATTTTACTAGCTGCGCCTCGCGGTGTTACCCGCGGTAGTTTCCGTTCCCGTGGGAATACCGGAATCAAAAGTAGCCTATGTGTTATTCCCGGTCATAAACTATGTATATTCCAAGTTTCAGCCAAATCCGTTCAGTAGTTTGAGCGTGAAAGAGTAACAAACACACTTACACACACACAAACTTTCACCTTTATAATATTAGTAGGATTAGTAGGATTAGCTGCTACCAGCGACATTTGTAGTAAAACAAGCCTGTATCAGACTTATTTACTCTGATTTGTCATCAAATACCAACCTATGTTGATTTATTCTTATCAGTTAATGTTTATCACATGCACCAGATATCTGTACAATTCATGTTTAACAAAGCTATCTGTTCCAAACAAAGTACGTATGAAACAAGGATGCTTTCTTCAGAAAAGTTAGCTTTCATAAAGGCGGTGACAGGCATGCAGCTTGTCTCTCCTAATTTGTGATAATTGTATAATCTACCTATAATGTATTTAAATTTAAACATGCCTGTGACACGTTTTTTTGTTTAATCGGCATAGAACTAAAGCAGTGCAAAAATGTGTTTTTTTTAAACAACTAAATTGTGCCACTGCTGGGCAAAGGTCCCTGATATTTTGTCCAAAGGCGTCAAGGTCAGCGCTTTATATAAAGGTAAATTATATGGTTAGATTAATTGTTTGTTTTCCAGCTTCAAGACACATGCACGCAGGGGCTTCCCCGCCGCCATACTCGCCTCCGACTGGCCCGTGGTACGCGGCGCCCCCGCCCGCCTACGCGCCGTCAGCGCAAGGGTACTACGGATGGGTGCCGCCCTATTCTGTAAGTTGAAATGAATAAGAAATAGAAATAGAAAAACATTTATTTACATTACTCACACACATTACGGTACGGTACAATTAAAATATTTTACGTAGGAAATATGAGTGAAGCAAATGTCAACACTCAGCATTTGCTATGATCAAGATCAGTGATCAATAAGCCTTCTGGCGTTATACGAGTTCCGGTGAATAGGTAATAAAAAAAAACATTGGTTCGATTTTTGGTAATTGCTTGCCAAGAGATGGCGATTTATTTCAAATGTTAAACGCGCCGCCACATCTTGAAATTCATTTATAGATAATATGGCTATCCAACAATAGACACTCTTTCACGCTCAAACAGCTGGATGGATTTGAATGAAATTTGGTACCAGGATTGATTATACCCTGGATTCAAAAATAGGCTCCTTTTGATCCCGGTATTCCCACGGGAACGGGAACTATTCTAACCGCGGGTAACACCACGGGACGCAGCTAGTATCAAAATAGTTTAGAATGTGCTAAGTAAACTTATACCTATGCGATTTGACAGATGCCTGGATCTGACGTCTCAGTGCTGCCACCTATAGCGCGTTGGTTCAGAACCTCATTATAAATAGGTTACCTTGATTTGTTGTAGGAATTCCCAGACCAGCCACCACCGAACTCCGTGTTCGTTACACCGAACCCGCCGCCATACCCCGGAGTAGGGGGCGCCACTTACCCTGCGGGCGGTCAGTTCTCCGGTGCGGCCGGGGCCCCTAGTCCCACAGGTGCGGCCGGAGCGCCATCAGCGCCGGGGTACCCGGGGGGGTTCGCGGGGGGCATGCCGCCCGGATACCCCGGCGGGATGCCGCCTAGTTACCCAGGCGCGATGCCACCGCCCGGGTATCCGGGCGGCTTCGCTCCACCAGGAGCCACGGCCGGCATGTCTTCTAATGGTGAGGAAAATTCTAAATTTAAACCATGAAATGGAATTTTACTAATGGTGTTTATATGTTTTTTCGCTAAGCGAAAATGGGAAATAATTATTGTTTGATACAAGGTTATGTCAATTTTAAATTTATTCAGAGGCACAAACACGGCCAGAAGCTCCTCAGTGAGTAGGCTTAGTAGCCTTTTTTTTTGTTCTTTAGTTTTGTGGTTTAGTGTACTAGCACTTATATTTAAGTTACACAATGGAGAAGTTTCCCTTTCATTTTTTTTTATGTGAATAAATAGTCCTAAGCATTTAAATAAAGATGGTAAAAGAATTTTTGGAATATCTTGAAAAATGACAAAGTTATTCAACTTTTACGGCGGCTTAAAAATAATAGAATCAAAAGGCTGAGATTTCCGCGTGTGACGTCACTCGTCTCGAGACACAGATTAGTTTCAATTTAGTATGACAAAATCTCATACGATTCGCGCTTTTCCTCGCCGCGCCGAACTAAAAACATTATTTAAGCTTAGATGTTTGTTTTTCATTTTTTATTTTTGGACATTATAGAAGCAGGGTATATGCTTGTTTAATATTGTACATAAAAGGCTTTACTTATACTAACTAAAAAGTGATCTTTTGATGATTTAGTTTAAAAGAATTTAAAACTATCGAATAATCGAATCGAATTTCGTTTAATTAATTATTTTTTCTTTTTATTTTTTTTATTTTTTTTCTAACAATTTTTTTTTTTTTTTTTTATTTTTTTTTTGTCGGATTTTCATGTTTAACTATTTGTATTGTCATTGCATACCTACTGCACACTTATTAATGATCGATGACAATACAAATAGTTAAACATGAAAATCTGACTTAACGCGTTCAGTGCTCATGACGAACATGCAGATGTTGCTTCAAAAGTGCTCCTCCTAGACTTTCCGTTGTAAGCTCAAATGAAAGACCTTGATGAGATCTACTTTTTCGATGACAGCTGTCAAACTTCAAACACCCATATCTCGAGAACTACTCGTCCTAGACTTTCCGTTGTGAGCTCAAATGAAAGACATTGATGAGATCTACTTTTTCGATGACAGCTGTCAAACTTCAAACACCCATATCTCGAGAACTACTCGTCCTAGACTTTCCGTTGTGAGCTCAAATGAAAGACATTGATGAGATCTACTTTTTCGATGACAAAAAATTAATTAAACGAAATTCGATTCGATTATTCGATAGTTTTAAATTCTTTTAAACGAAATCATCAAAAGATCACTTTTTAGTTAGTATAAGTAAAGCCTTTTATGTACAATATTAAACAAGCATATACCCTGCTTCCATAATGTCCAAAAATAAAAAATGAAAAACAAACATCTAAGCTTAAATAATGTTTTTAGTTCGGCGCGGCGAAGAAAAGCGCGAATCGTATGAGATTTTGTCATACTAAATTGAAACTAATCTGTGTCTCGAGACGAGTGACGTCACACGCGGAAATCTCAGCCTTTTGATTCTATTATTTTTAAGCCGCCGTAAAAGTTGAATAACTTTGTCATTTTTCAAGATATTCCAAAAATTCTTTCACCACCTATTATAGATTCTTAAGATCTTGCTAATACAATTAAAAAAAAAGGATTTTGATGTTTAGGAAACTTCTCCATTGTAACCATTAGTTTTTGGTTCACGTAACATACCATTTACTAAGTAAAGTATAGGTATTATGATGTAGATTTGAGTGCCATTACATATTTAGTTGTTTAGAAGTATTGTTGCAGTAGGTAAATTAAAATTTTCAGATGCTAAAGCGGCAGAGGCGGCTCAAAGTGCTTACTACGACCCCAACAGGCCACAGACAGCTTACGTTCCACCGCCTTACGTAAGTTACTTTTTTAGATAGATACAGTTACATAGTTACTACATAGAGTATTTGTATTATAAGAAGGTAAAAATTAAATACTAACCCTGTTATTCCTAACGGACTTAGAGACTTCTTGAGCTCATAAGGCTGAAATCTGTTGCTGCTTCTTTTCATTGACTTAAAAGGGACAAGAAAAATAAAGCCTTACGAAATTGTCAAATCATGAATATGAATTTGTAATGGGGTAAATTATTGTTTTGTTATTATTTAATCAATAAAGATCAAACCCTAAATTGTAATTCTCATCGTGGTTGTAAAATATTTACGGTAACGAGCTAAGTGAGTGGGCAATATAAGTGAAGTATTCATTGCCTTCGCTATAATAAGCAGTTTTGAAATTAAACTGCTGCCTTAGAAATACGTGACTAATGTTTGAGCTAGATTGTAATCTTCCGTGAAAATGTTTCTTTGCTAAGCTAACATAATAATAAAGGATATAATATATTTTTGGCAATCAGAAGCACATTTAATTAAAAAAATAAACAATTTATTAACATAAAAATAAATTACTCAAACAATAGGACAGATTTGATCACAAATTAATCCTAGCAACAAAATAACAAGGTAGGTACTCCCCAAATAACAATAAATCACAATGATACAAATTACGCAAAAGGTTACGTCCGAGCAGGGTGATGGTTCGCAACAGAATGAGAGAGAATGAGAGCCCGTCCCTGGTTTCGTCCGCTTTTATAGTCATCGCTTCAACGCTGGTGGTGGGGGAATGCTAACACGGCCTCTCCTGACACCCTGGCGTCCTCGTCAGGCTCATCGCTTGTGTGAGGGTCGGTACTGGAAGGGATCCCCGGCTCATCTGCCTCCGATCTCGGTGAATGCCCAGGACGAACATAATCATCGTCGGGACAGTCTAACTAAATTATCAGATGTGTCTGAAATGATTTCCAACAGTTTAAAACAAGATCAAATATTGAAAATACGCAACATTAGTCATGTTTAGTTTGTGTTAGGTTTAAGTTAGATCAAGTTATTTACACGTAACATCGGTAAAGTAAGGCAACAACAGAAACGTTTCCATGCAAATAAATAATCAACACTGAGTTCTTACACGGCATAGGCTAATGAGTTAGCATACCACTCAGTGACTATTCGATCTAGGTTCGCTTACCAGAAACCCTTCAAATATAACACACCGACTATATATGGCAGAGGCACTTGCATGGAAGCAATATAGGTAGCGTACCGACAACACATGGCAGAGGCACTTGCATAGAAGCAATATAGGTAGCGTACCGACCGTCACACATGGCAGAGGCACTTGCATAGCAGCAATATAGGTAGCGTACCGACCGACACACATGGCAGAGGCACTTGCATAGCAGCAATATAGGTAGCGTACCGACAACACACATGGCAGAGGCACTTGCATAGCAGCAATATAGGTAGCGTACCGACCGACACACATGGCAGAGGCACTTGCATAGCAGCAATATAGGTAGCGTACCGACAACACACATGGCAGAGGCACTTGCATAGCAGCAATATAGGTAGCGTACCGACAACACACATGGCAGAGGCACTTGCATAGCAGCAATATAGGTAGCGTACCGACCGACACACATGGCAGAGGCACTTGCATAGCAGCAATATAGGTAGCGTACCGACAACACACATGGCAGAGGCACTTGCATAGCAGCAATATAGGTAGCGTACCGACCGACACACATGGCAGAGGCACTTGCATAGCAGCAATATAGGTAGCGTACCGACAACACACATGGCAGAGGCACTTGCATAGTAGCAATATAGGTAGCGTACCAACAACACAGGGCAGAGGCACTTGCATGAAAGCAATATAGGTAGCGTACCGACCGACACACATGGCAGAGGCACCCACAGTGAGCAGTGACGCAGCGCGCGCAGAGACCCGTGCAGCGCCGCCTCGTCCGCCGGCAACCACGCGCGCCGCACCGGACCCGCCACGCGCAGCGCCTCCACCACGCGCGCTGACGCCGCATCCTCCGACAGCACCGCCACGCCATGGCACCATGAACTGTGCCGCGGCATATGTAGACTTCACATACGACCTGGACATACACATCAGTTTATATCGCTCATGTCATGAGGCATTATCAAAGGCGTTATCAATAGAAATTTCCAACTACCTTTCGAAACGAAATTTTAAGCGTGTTCTCAAGCAATCTCATCAAAATAGGCTGCAGAATACAAGTTGTTTCACCATTGAAAGAGTTCCGGACCTCAATCATTACCAAAACAACGGCAAACTCGCCTGAAGTTATTATTGAAATCAAAAAGGTAGCTAAAAATGTCTAAGCTACAAAACACACACGTTGCCACAGTTTTAACGCTCGCACAACTTTATAGGGACCACGCATGCCATGGTCAAGCTTGCCCGTCGACTGGGCGTACCTGATCACGAATACCAGGTCACCTTCCTGAAAAATACAAGGAGGACGTCTGCCTCGGTTAACACAAGTTTCATTTGATGCCTGATTTGCGGATAACCGTTCGGCCGTCCTTTGCCTAGTAAGTTCTTGTCTAGCCTCTCGATTAACTGTACGCGGCTCAAGAGCCACATCTCGCAACAACGTCCTTATCACAGGAGTAGCATTCTCGTAGTCTTGGCGAGAAATGGGCATAAGCAGACAATACTTAGTAAAAACATCAATGACAAGCATAGCATGTTTAAAGCCTTTAGACTCGGGTAAAGGTCCCAATGCATCGATGTGAATTGCATCGAACGGAACATCTAACTAAGCTCTCAATCCCGGAAACCAAAATTGTCTTAAGCTCTAAAGTTTTATCAATCCCGATGTGACAATGTTCATCATGAAATATACGGATAAAATTTCCTGTAATGTAATCTTATGATCGCCGATCAACGAAGTTTTGATAAATGGTCTCGCATTCGACTCAGTAGTCTACACTATTAGTTCATTATGATCTCGAAAAATGTGTCGACTATTCCTAGTTCATATGTATCTACCTACATAACTCCCTATTAAGCACATCCGTAGGTACCGATTATAATGGGCGCGTTCATACATCGACTTGAACTAACAGAAGATCAACCCCCAACGAAATACCGTCTAACTCAATCGTAAACGTGACGTATGAGTCAACTTGAGTAACCGATTCACCTACCCCTTTAATCTTGCAATCAATCCAATACTTGGATCGAAGTTCGAAACATTAATGTTGAGTGCATCCTATAGCTTCTAATCGTGATAAAACAGTATCAAAAGACTCACAGTTACTCCGTGGTGGTACCGGCAGCGGCGGTATGGAAGTAGTACGTACGCTTCGCGAACGCTCCACGTACCCGGCTGCTAGGTACCTCAGTATGGCTATCGTCACTGCAGGCCTCGCCGTCGCGCCGTGACGACGAAGGTGCATAGTTCGGTGACTGCGGAAGGATGGCTCACAGGCATGTCGCCCATGCGAGTACCGATGCGGTAGACAGCCACACGAGCGACTGCGCATCCGCTGGCCACGGGAGCGCTGGCGCGGCAAATCATCGCGCAAGTAGCTGCGCGACCGCCGATCGCGTGAGCGCCGATACGGCGAGCGATCACGTGAATAGCTGCGCGAACGCCGGTCACGACGGCGTTGATGTAGGACTCGCTCAAGCGAGTGACTGCGCGGGATCGCCGACCACGAGACCTCCTGTCCCGCGAGCGATCACTCCGCGATCCGGACGAGCGCCGTTGGTGACGTGACCGAGTGCGGCTCGATCTCTTCATCTCTTTACATCACTGTACAACACACGATAACGGTGCACAAACGCACCCTGGTTAAGTAAAAATGTACGAAACAACAAATAAAGAGAAGTTATAGAAGTACCCACACTTGATTTTTTTTTTTTTTATAAAAACCTTTTTATACGTTTAGAAAAATGCTAAAATTATCAGGATGATAGTGGACAATGAATCCTTTATCCCACGTCTGATTTTGGCAATCAGAAGCACATTTAATTAAAAAAATAAACAATTTATTAACATAAAAATAAATTACTCAAACAATAGGACAGATTTGATCACAAATTAATCCTAGCAACAAAATAACAAGGTAGGTACTCCCCAAATAACAATAAATCACAATGATACAAATTACGCAAAAGGTTACGTCCGAGCAGGGTGATGGTTCGCAACAGAATGAGAGAGAATGAGAGCCCGTCCCTGGTTTCGTCCGCTTTTATAGTCATCGCTTCAACGCTGGTGGTGGGGGAATGCTAACAATATATTTTAAATTAATCGTACGTCCGCCTCTCATCTAACGGTTACAGGACTTGGCTGTTCACATGACTGAACGTCCAAATGGTTTGAATATATAGATGTCAAAATGTACAAAGTCTATTGGTTATAAAGTTGCAGTGACAAAATGATAAAAGTTCACATTGTATTAATGTATCATTATGCTTTTGCCAGAATGTAAACATTTTACAATGTACTAATGTCAAGTCGTGTCAGGGATTAAATATTTAAATGTTACAATATTTTAGTGACAAATCATGTCATTGAATATAAAACTAAATCTTACAATGGCAAATATAGGTTGCCATGTATTATAATTATAATATTGTTCACACTTCACACTAATATTATACTTAAAGGTGAAAGTTTGTGTGTAAGTGTGTTTGTTACTCTTTCATGCTCACTGGCTTGAGCTTAGGTATATATATACCATGGCAACAGGATGGGATTCTATTCACCGCGAGTAGCACTACGGGGCGCAGCTAGTATTCTTAGATAAAGGGAGAAATTGACTGACATAACAGCTACCAAAGACGATTAATATCTAGAAGACAGACAAAGGCCATACACAAAATCGTAACCCTAAAAAATAGCCTGAAAGCTCTAAAACATCAATTTTTGCAGCTACTGAGAGTACGAGTATAAAGTTTGTTTTGAATGGTAAATAGGTAAATAAAATAACACATACGAAAGGTTCTCATACAAAGTATTTATTTATTTTTATTCTAGTAGGTATTCTATTCTAAATTAACTAAAAAACTTCAATGGTTACTCTTTTACTACTGGTTAGGCTTGCAGGCTTAGTTGTTGTATTGCTTTTCATCGCGTTTTAGCTTTGCAATGAGTTTTAAATAATTGAGCGGATTGATTTCTTGATTCTCCAGTTGGGTTAAGAAATATTTCATATTCTGATCAAAAATAATATCGCACTTCCTTCGTTTGATATTGTCAAATAGTGTATTCTTAATTTTTGTTTCCTGATATTTTGCTTCCTTGCGCAATAAATGAACAAATGTAAATAAATTTGTTTTGCATCGCAGCCTCTTTATGAGCCGATTGTGCCACCCTTCTAAACTATTATTTGTTCGGTGGCGTTGATAAGCACAGCTAATTTGACCAATATTATTTTTCGACAGCCACTGCTTGACAAAATATGTTTCAAATTTTTCCATTTCGTCAGTTTTCTCTGAAATGCTATTTAAAATTTCTGTCCATCCAATATTTAGTAAGTGTTCGGGCAAAAGTGGTATATATGATGCTAGCTCTGCAAGTTTTCGCCCGTCTTTAGTCTGTTGAAGTTTTAATGCATCTGCTTTACGCCATATAGCTTTATTAAAGTGATAGAAACATCCACTCAAGTCACACTCTGGATAAACTTCTTTTACTGCATTCATTTGTGCCTTTTCAAAATCAGATTTATAATTTTTAATGACAATTTTCAATTCATTCTTGATGTATGAAAATAAACGTGTGTAAGTTTGAGTTTTTTTGTTAGGCATCAAAGCATACATCACTGGTACAATATTGGTTCTCTCTTCTGTACTGTTTACATCCAAATGTATAGTAAACAATTGCTCCCAAGGCACCGGAGCTGCTTCAAATGTACCATCTCCCAACCACATTTTATCATCGTCTTTACCATAAATATACTTGTGTATAAAATTCGTAGAAAATAATAAAATTTTTTCACTCGTCCCATCTTCCCACACTAAAAAGTTTTCCTTTAAAATCTTCGGTAATTCCACTTCTTCTAGAGTAGAAAATGAAGATTTTGTTACTTCCAAGTATGTTTTTCTTGCACGATACAGCGCCCGTTTTTTATTTTCAAATTTTGGCATCGTCACCGAATCAGCAGAATCAGATTCTTCATTTTGAGGAACAAAGCATTCTTCAAATATTTCTTGAACAGGTTTATAATTTTCACATACTTTTTTTTTACACAGTCGAGTTGCAAGGTGAATTTTATTTTTTGAAGATGGCGGATTACATGTATGCTCATTTCTACGTAATATGTTTGTTTTAGTAATAGGTATCCAATGTTATAGACGCAGCACATGATATCCTATTTATGCACTTCCAAAGACTAGTACCACTTTTATTTGTTACTCCCAAATTATATCTGTATATACCGTATAGTAATGTCTCGTTGCCTTTTTGATTTGTACTGAACAAAAATTGCTCTTGTGATTGTTTTTCCATTTTGATAAAATAGATAATTCTTCATCTACGCTGAGATCTACGCACAGAAGTCTGGAGTGGATGGAGCAAATTACCTATCTGACAACCAAATGCCAGAAAAATTTCTATTCTTTTGTTATTCATTCGATTTCAAGAGTTCGGTAGGTATAGGAATAATTGTAAGCTGTACTTGAAAGAGTTTTTAATGTATATTTATGGAAACTCTATGCTAACAAACAATACATAATTAGTATTGGTCATTATGACATTGATACAAACCGCGTACATTTTGGCACTCATTCGTCATAACAATGATGTCGTTATGAATTTTAAACATTCTGACACTCGATCGTTTTAACATTATGCACTTTGTAACAGTTAGTACATTTAGATACTAGCTCGTTCTGACAAATTTACTATTTGACTATAATGCATTATAACAATAGTTCTTTCAAACAAGCATATTTTATGCCTTTTGTGCATTTTGGCTCTCGTACTATTTTGCACATGGTGATTGAGCCATTTGGACGTTCAGTCATGTGAACAGCCAAGTCCTGTAACGCATCTAACTTAGATAGAACATCTAACCTCCTAGATTCATTTTAGATTTGTTTGGCTTATTCACCAGATTTACATAGTTGTTGTGTTAATAACTTATATCAACGTATTGTTACCTTCAATCAATGGACTTACCATGACATGTCTCAATCAATCTATAGGTACTAAGTAGCTAACGTTTATAAGATAATCGACAAGACTATTTGAAAACATGTCACAAGCTTGCTAAGACGTTCTTGATAGATCGTCGAAGTTAAGCAACGTTCTGAGTGGTCACAACTTGAATGGGTGACCGCATGTGCATTATTAGCTGAGCGCTTCCGTGCTTCAAAATTGTCGGTCCCGGCTTTTAATGTCGTTAAGCTATGATTATTATTACCTTTAAAACTCCGTCACCAGAGTTGGCCACTTGCTCATACGGACGAACGAACGAACAGTGCCTCTATCGGATAGATGAAGTACTACGAGTATAATCATAATCTACTACGCTGTCGAGCGCGCATAATTTGGCAAGTCATGGTTAGCTACGACACTGATATTTTTCTGGCCCTAATTGATATTTCTTTTTTAATTTCAGGATCAACCGCCGACTTACCAAGAGTCTACATCCAAGAAAGAAAACTAAAGCACTGTCCCCATTTCCACATGACACCACCCAGTCATCCTACTGATCTTAAAGACAATATAACTAAACTATAATCATAAAATGTATCTTAATTCACATTCCTTCACATATTTTTGTATTCAGCATTCGTAATTTTTTTTATGGTTATAGTGAGTGGAGAGACCAAGGGGAGGCCTTTGCCCAGCAGTGGGACACAATGGGCTAATAATAATAAATAGTGGGGCACAATTTTGCGACTTGTATGGTAATTTATTTATTTTAACGTAATATACGAAGTCGTAGTTGTTCTGTGATTTGATAAATTATAAACATGTTTTGCTGTAGATGCAGATCATAATAATACCTAACTGTTTTAAAAGTATTATGAAGTAATTAAATGTAGGAGGCAAATACAATTGCTCTATGACAGTAATGTGAATAAAACCATGAGCGTGTTTTTTTAGAATACGTTTCTATTTGTTTGATAATCAATTTCAACCCCTTTTAGTTTAAATTGATAAGTTATTTATGAGCCTATTCATCTCTATGTAATTAGATTATATTGTAAAATACGAATAGCTTTCATATAAAGCACATTGTTGTATTATTGCTGAATAAAAGCTTAGCTGTTTCCAAATAATGTTGTATCATTTGAAAAATATAGTTAAGTACTTATATTTTTAGTACAGGGACTATGTGTTATGGATTCTAGCGACCTTAGTTCGCAATATTGTTCAAAGGAATGGATATAGAGATTATTTTAATGATAGTTTCGTTGTTGGTATTAGTTTTCGCCAATACAGTAATTTATGATCATTATCTAGCTAGTACCTACTGATACGAATAAGATGCAAACAAATTATTTTATTAATATTCAATATTGACGAAGTCCCGAGTTGGTATATAAAAAACTTTTATTTTTGTAATGTTCTCTTTACCATTCAGTGTTAAAACTATTTGTAATCCTCTGTCATTAAAGAAAAACAAAGTTTGATGGAATATTTACTACACATGTCAATGTTGAAAAAAGAAGATCAAAAATGTAAAATCTGTGTAGTAAAACAACAAAATCCAAAAATAACAAAATTATGCAAAATTAAACAGACATGAGAGTGTAACAAATTATATAACACAATTCTTTGCCTTGAAATATTATGGGTAAGTGCTTTGATAAAATGTATATTTGACTTGTGTAGTAGACACCTAATTTGACAGCTTTGTACAAAGAAGCCTGCTGTAGAATATACTTTGTAACAAAGAAGCCAGCCTCGTGCAATCTTTTGCCACTCATTCACCAAAGTAATATTATGAACCAGAGTTATACAAAAGTTCAATTGCGAGTGCAAATCAGACTTACATGATTAACGTCCTAAAAACCAGTATAGTGTAACTTACCATTCAGCCAACGCGAACTTACCAAAGTAGGTATCTACTGAATGGATTGTGTGTACCTATTCCTCGGTTGAGCCTTACACAAGCAAGACAGGCATTGAACTTTTGTACAAAGTTGTGGGTGCATAACAATGAGGTGGTGAACAGAGTCAGATCGGTTAGCCTTTCACACGTTCGATAGACGCGTTAAATAAAATTACAATAACATTAGTTCGGATACCGGCCTGCTTTAGTTCTCCACCTCCTAGAACTTACTCTAAAAGCATCTTTTTCTTTCAACTTTAGAGTAAAAACTGAAGCCGGGGGCCAGACCACAGGATGAGTACTAGATCGAACTATAGCACGAATAAGTATAGTGAGTATCACTCATGCATAAGTACGATTACAAAATAAGTACCTACACATACGAATTACAATTTTTTTTTATTGAACGGTTTGCTCGCGCGGTTTTTATTTCGCTATCAGTGTTTACTCGGGAGTAAAGTGTAAGTAAGATTGCTCCGTTTATTTATTGCTTAGAATGAGTGGCAGATATTTTTAGACGCTGGCTTCTTTTAAAATATGTTGTACTTATTATTTGATATTAATTACTTTTAACTTGTTTTAGACTAAATCAATAAAACACAACAATGGCTCCCTCTATGCACCCTCCTTGCACTCCAACTGCATCGTGCACCCCGATTCGATGCCACCCGACGCCGCCCCCGTGCAAAAACCCAGTGAAATGTTTGAAGAAAACCACTTCAAAGGGAATAAGACCTTGCAGAAGTGCAGTTTCTATAATGTCGACGAGATCCAAGGCTAAATGCGGCAGCTGCGGGAAATTCAAAGGATCTTCATGCTTACGGAACTCAAGTTGTATGAAAGCGTGTGCTGTTAAAAAGTTCCTCAGACGCAAGTCTAAAGAAAACAGACTGAAGAAAAAAGACAGACTCAAAGGCGGTCATAGATATTTAAAGTATACCAGAAGGAAGGGCAGTAAAAGGAAATCTCGCGACTGTTGTGCTGGACACGGGCATAGAGGTCGACTGAGGAGATGTTGTTGTGAAATCCTGTGATTTGTGCCACGTCAGCTCTTACAGTACTAAACCATTATATTTTATCTCATTTATACTATATTAGATTCTACCTATAAACTTAATATTTTCTTTGATATTATTCTCCATACGCTTCGTCCCACCCAATTCAGTAATCCAACTTATTCGCAAGTAGTAAGTAGGTACCTCTACCTACTGTGTTTAAATAACCCGGTAAGTACCTAACTTAAACGTATTTTTGTTTTGACTTTATTATGCGAGGCTGACTTCTTATTTTTATTGTTAACTATTCGAATACTTAATAAATCAACACTGAAAATTCATTTTCAGTAACAAACTAATGCCTTATACGCCATGACTCCCGCCGTTCATCCACCTTGCACACCTACAGCAATATGTTTGGAGACCAGCCGAAGACTTTGTCACCCTACCGGCCCTCCGTGCCCGAATCCAAGGAGATGTTTAAAACGCAGCCGAGCGAGGCGGGCGAAGCCGTGCCCGAGCGCCGTCTCCATCATGCAAACACGCTTCAAAACTTCGTGCTCTGGCTGTGGAAAGTATACTCAAAGAACTAACAGTTCCAGAAGCATAGGCGCAGTTGAGAGATTTTTGATGGAGAAAAGGAAGCGAGAGAGGCTGAAAGAAATAGACGCAACTACTGGGACTCGGTACTATGAGCGATACATGAGGAAGAAGGGTCGTGTTCAGGCGAAAACTACTTGTTGCCAAGGCAAAGGCCATAGAGGGAGGCTCAGAAATCAAAAATGTTGTACGATTCTGTAGTGCGCACGCAAACTGACTCAGCGAGTGAGATAAATAAAAATAAGTATTTGTGCTTTAGGGCTACCTACTTGCTCTGCGCATTTACTCTTACACAAATTCTTGAAGAACTTGAGTTAGCCACATAATTGAAATTATAGTAGGTTTAGGTACCAACCTAAATGCAAAATTTTGTAGCACAATCTTACCTCAGTAAGATGAAATATAGGTACTTACCTACTTGTGAAAGAAATCAACTGAAATAGTGTTTGGGTATACCTACCTACTTAAATATTAATAAACAGCATGGAAACAATTTGGGGCATTTTATTTTACGACACTAATTTGCCAACGTAAATAGTTTCAACAGTGTTAGTTGATATACCTACCTAGGAATCTTGATTATCTTGTTTAACTTTAATTTTGTTAGTACTTACTTACCTACTTAGGTACCTAGGTATAGTATACCTATAGTAAGTACATATTTTAACAGGTTAGCTGTCCCGAAGCAAGTTTCGATCTTCTTTGTACACGTCCTCGTAGTAAATAATGACAGCTAACATGAGGCACATATGCCTCATGGACGTACCAGTGCAATCACCCATGAGGCACATGTGCCTCATCGGACAGCTAACCTGTTAAGGGGTGCCTATAATTTTAACGTTTGTTTTTTACCTTTACACCTACGCGTAGGTAGGTACCTTTTGTAAGTAGGTAAGTACCTACTTTAGTTCAAATCTTTCATTCCAAATCGTTCAAATCTTTCATCATTGCAGCAGCTCTTGCGTCGAGCATAGGTATATACCTAATTATTTTCTTGTTTCCAGCTGTATACTCCAACAAAAGTTTGAAACCGTGTGTTTCGGCGCCAACATGCAGTGTACACAGACACAGACCACGCCCGCCGCCTTGTCCGAGGCCCGACAAGTGCTACAAGAAATGTATAAAAAAAAAACAAAAGTGCCCCAGCGCCATGAGCATAGTCTCTCGGGCAGGCTCCCGTTGTGTCTGCGCCAAAAAACAATCCAAAGCTTCTAGGAAAAAGAGAAAGCGCTATATATGTTGCTTACTATGGTGTTGTAGAAAAAATAGAAGACATAGAAAAATTATTCGTAAAGCTTATATGAGACGCTCGGCGGTATCTCGCTGGAAGAGAAAGCAGTGCTGGAGAAATAAGTGCTGTATTGTTTTGTAACAATAAGCAAGCAAGCAACATCATTAAATTTGTAATATAAAGATTTTACAACGGCCAATCTTGTTTTATGTTTAAAACCGTTGTAAACGTAGTGGCTAGTGGTTATATTATCTTGACGGTACCTACCATTAAGTTTTTAGTAGCGTCAGTTCGATATAGGTACTGTATTATTATTTTTAACCGACTTCAAAAAAAAGGGGGTTTCTTAATTCAACCGTACCTAACTATATACCTACTTATACATTTTTTATGTTTGTTTGCGGATAATTTCCGTCATTTATGAACCGATTTTAAAAAGATAAGAGGATCTTCAGAGTTATGCACAGAAATGCACCTAGAGATTGGAAATTGCTCTCTTCTCGCGTAACTGAAGTCGGTTTTAATAAATTTTTTTTATTTTGCCACTTAAGTATTTCAATAATAATTAGGGTATTTCTGTGTTACGCCTGCACCATAAATGGGGCAAATCAATGGTGCAAACGTAACCGCGGGCTTGAAATAATTGAATTAAAAAGCGGATGTTAACGCTGATTAAGTAAATTTGTAAGTAACTTACTTAATTACTGTCATAATTGACAGTTGTTTTTGCGATTTACCTACTGTGATTTTTGCTTTGATACAACTTGGATACAATGTGAAACAAGTTACACAATCAGGGGGCTGGAATTTAGACTATGAATTCAGAAAGCTATTCAGTATTGTGTGAAAGTTCAGCCTAATATTGTGCTAAAGTGCTTACTGTCTGTAGGTAGGTATTTTGTATTGTACCTACCTAAGCTAATAGTGGCAGTTCTGGATGTCCCCAAAACTTAACTAAAACTAATTTGACAGGGTTTATCTCACCTCTGACAGCACTAAAAATTTTGCCGTCCCTTTCATAACGATCGGAATAAAAAGATCGGCCCCTGGATTGTGTAACTTGTTTCACGTTGTATCCAAGTTGTATCAAAGCAAAAATCACAGAAAATTGCGAAAATAACTGTCAGATTTAACGCTGATTAATTAAATTAGTAAGTAACTTACTTAAATACTGTCATATTTGACAGTTGTATTTGCGATTTACTGTGATTTTTGCTTAGATACAAACTTGGATACAATGTGAAACAAGTTACACAATCAGGGGGCGGATGGCATCAATTTTAGTGCTGTCAAATTAGTCTAGTTAAGTTTTGGCAACATTCAGAATTGCCACTTTATTGTACCTAAGTATTAACACAGACTAAATAATAGCACCAAATAGTACCCTGTGCTTGGAATTTTTCTACCAAAACAGAAGGAGTGGGATGAAAGTGTGTGGTGTCCTGGAGTAAATTGTGTTCTGTGGTGGTGTCACATGAAAGGGCTCTATTCCAATACGGATTTTATTTTTATTATAGGAGATAATTAATTATTAAATTAATTATATTTTATTATATTAATTTAATTATATATTAAATTAATTATTAAAAAAAAAGGGGGCTATTCGGAGTGTCGCAAATAACTAAAACTATTGCCATCCTTTTTATTCCCATCGCTATGAAAGGACGGCAACAATTTTAGTTAGCTTAGTTTAGCTTTTGCGACACTCAGAATTGCCACTAATATCCGCCGACGATTCAAATAAAGTTAAGTTATGCAGTTCTCTTCTTCTAGTTCCCTGTAGATGGCGCTAATCGGTGTGGGGCATGGATGTATTATACTCCTTGTTCCTAGGTGTGGGGCGGCCGGGCGGGCGTAGCTTAGTGAACAAGGCGCGCGCGGCTTCATGCGTTAGCTAGCATCTATAGTAGTCTGTGAGTAATCTGGAGTTGGCTTCGCTGCTGAATGAGGAGGACGGTCGCTTTATGTCATCATCGCGGGTTCGAACCCCGCCGGAATCGATTTGTTTAGTACTTTTGGCAAGTTCACTAAACATTCGCTTGCCGCTTAAATCTGACAGTTATTTTCGCGATTTACTGTGATTTTTGCTTTGATACAACTTGGATACAATGTGAAACAAGTTACACAATCAGGGGGCAGGACCTTGCCTTACACACACACTATAATTCTAGATAAAATTAGATCGTTTGCAGCATGGACCTAGTAAGGTACATTGTCGTACAATGAACCAGGTAAAGTTTGGAAGCCTTTAGCTTCGAGTTTCTTGGGTTTTTGTGTTCGGTTTTTTCACTGTTCGTTAGTGAATTTATCTGTCTTTCAATTTGCATTTAAATTTCTTTACAAATTTTATTAGTTTAAAAGATACATGGTTTTTAAAAAAAAATGAGATTTGGTTCAATGTGTACTCTTAGGTGTACACAGTGAACCGGGGTATTTTCCACAATGAACCACCTTATTTTTGGTAGCGTAATTATATTATAAAACATTAATAAAGGGCAATATATGAAAATACATAGTACTTTTATGCTTTTCATTGCGATATTTATGGTTTGGTAGCATAAAACACTTTTCTCTATTTTTTTATCATTTTCCTACATTTAATCGGTCAAAAATTTACATTTAACCTATACAACATTTGAATAACTAATGGAAAAACACTCAAATCACGATAAAGAGATCAAAATTATTATTTATTATTAACCTTAATCAAAATCAGCAAGTTTCCAATTTTTTTTAGAAAATTACACTTAGCAAGTAGCATAAAAACCAGGTTCATTGTGAACTACCTCGATGTGGTTCTATGAGAGACACAGCACATACTTTGAACTAATCTGAAAATTTCAACGGTTTAGTCTTATTATTTTAAGCTTATGTGCGGTACATGAGAAAGCTAACTAAATGTTTATTTAATATTTGTAATAAAAAAAGTGATATCTTTTATACAATTCACACAAAAAATCAAAGATGCCAGCAGAAAAAACTTACTTTTTGGTTCAATTTTCAAACAAACGCTTCTCACACAGCCGTTATTAGTGGGCGACTTGCACAAACAGGTGTGCGGAGGGGGGACACATGTGCCTATCATTTACAGGTAGAAGCACAAATGGGCAACGTCAGATTTCTGAGAAATAACGATGGTTAATTGTGGCTGCCTGGTTCACTGTTGAACTACCTACCCTACCTTACTACTTAGTTTTACTTAGTTTCTTACTTTCTCTAAGAATTGCAGTAGGTTTGCAGTGTCAACTGCAGAGTTGCCGTTTTAGCATTTTTTAGTAGTGCTAAATTTAGCAAATTTTGACCTTTTAGAATGAAAGTTTTGCATTGTTCTACTATCGAACAACTGGTAGGACCAAAGACGTTCTTAAGGGTAGAACGTCTTTGGGTAAGACTGGATGGAAATGGAATAAAGGGCATAATTATTTTGGAATCAATGTCGAGCATGGTTTTTAGCATGTTTTTTAGCATTTTTTTGTAGGTACAAGTTCTAGCATTTTATCAAAATAAAAAACGGCAACACTGGTCAACTGAAAAAATACATGTGAAATACCTAATTTTCATCTGATTGAAGTTCTTTATTTCCAAAGAGCATGGAATTAAGAGCATTCCTTTTTAGGAACAGCCCGTTCTTTCTTTCTACGCTCTAGGCCCTAGACCGTAGGAGAGCAGTCAGTAGACGGCAAAGACACTAAACAGTATAAGCATCCTAGTAGTCTGTGCAGTTTAATGTCTTTGGTAGACGGTTACCCTAGCTAGACTAATTTACCCACCCGCACAGATGAATATTTTCCTAGTATTAACCGCCTACCGCATTCAAGAGGGTGGGCGGGGCTGATGATGACATAGACAATATTTATTTATCTGTGGCCTAGAATGTCGCAAGCAAAAGTGAGCAGCGAGCGAAGTGAAGTTGTCTACGAAAAGATTTGTTGGGTAGGTTGTGCTACTCGGACGTTTTATTGGTTTAGTTTTATTTTATGAATGAAATCATGTGAAATACGTAACGTAGGATAAAATGGATTGAAAGCCACGTTATGAATATACTTGGACTAATTATCATTATGCTATTTGAACTAGATAAATGATGAAAGCAAATAAACTTCGTGCTAGCCGCTTGGCCCGGGGTTATTGACGTTTAATTTAGTAGCTCCTATTTTATTGGTTTTCAATGATGTTTGTGTACTTTATTTGCGGGAGTGTTCAATAGAAATTGTGTACAAAATCGAATTCTGAACACTGAAAAGTGAAAAAGTGATATTTTGCCTGGCTGATAATACCTAAGTGTTACGAATTGGTACTGATGTGGCAAACCTCCAAGCTCCAAGCTGGAGAAAACGTGACTCCGTCGTAAGGTCGGTATCAGTAACGAAAATATGATAAAGAAAATGTATAAGTCTAATGGCACATTGTGACTTTCCTTTGAAGTAATTGATTCTCTAGTTGGTATTTCTCATTGGAATCCAGTATCATTATTTTATTATTATATATATCGTAGGTAAGTATTGTGTTTATTGCGTACATATTTTATTTTTACCAGGAGTATACTATCGTTTGTAGGTATTGTTTTTTTATCCACCTAAATTAGGTACTTACAGTTGCTACTTTTTGTTGTGTCTAAGGGTGGTCATGCAATTAAAAGCTGGTACTTCTACTTGAATTCACAAATCTGGTCAAAAAGAATATAAAAATATCCAGAGATTATTATTTTATCCAACCATAATGATTTTCAGTTTTGACATGAAGGGTAGCAAACAATTAGTTACTTTACTGCAGGCACTGTATAACGTTATAAATTTATTTCTTTTATTATATTGACATCATACCATTATATTTCAGTTATTGAAAAATAACAGTTCAAAGGATCAGCATTGCCATTCAGCGCGGCAATGCTGTCAGTGTCTTGGGCATGCTTATGTCTGGCAGTGCTTTGGATCAGTTGAGCTACCTATAGATCGTTTGTTACAATCCTTAGGTGGCTCAACTGGTTCTAATTGTATTTTGTACAGTTATGTAAATATGTATTAGTTTAGTTTCTGTAAATAAACTTTTAGTTACTTATTTCTAAAATAATACTAAAGTAAGTAAGTAAGTTCATATGAGCAACTCTGTGACGGAGTTTCACGGCCTTTGTCAAGGCTTAACAACTTTAAAAGCCATGACGGACATACTATACTACTTGTAAATTAATTTTCATTGGCAAGATAAAAATTCACACGGAGTTTCGTAAACCAGCTTCAACAACTATAAGTACTGTAAGTTTGGTGCAAATGCACAACAGGTATAAAAACGATTGTTATAATGCATTACGAGTCAAATAGTAAATTTGTCAGTGGCTGGCACTTACACCCTTAGGCGGTGGTCGCATGGTTGTATATGAGGGAGGGGTGTTGTAAATTATTAATCGACACAGACCCAAACAATTCTGACTTGGTCGCAGCTGGTCCCACAGCTTTTTCAGGAATAGTGAGGATGTCAGTCTGACAATGGTCCAGAAACTTCTGAGTTCACTACTAACTCATATACAAACTTTGTTATTCTTTTACTCTGGCTTCTTGCACTGGTGTTTTGCTCACTTCTGCTTAAATCTTAACTAAATTATGAGCAGAAGAGGAAGCTTTTAACATTCGACCACTCCGCTCGCTGGATAAAACCACCTTGATAAAAGTAGCTTATGTTTTATTCC
Source organism: Xanthorhoe designata (assembly GCA_963582015.1). Taxonomy (NCBI): domain Eukaryota; kingdom Metazoa; phylum Arthropoda; class Insecta; order Lepidoptera; family Geometridae; genus Xanthorhoe; species Xanthorhoe designata. The sequence goes on from OY757045.1 coordinate 4,813,514, forward strand.
AAGCTTTTGCTAAATCCTTTCTGTATCTTAGGCGAGTAGTTAATAAACTAAACATCCATCGATACATCCTTACAAACTTTCGCATTACAATAATAGTAGGAAAAAAAATCCTGTTATAGTGTAGCTTTAGTGCATTCAAACATTTTGTTCATGAGGTCGTTAAAGGAGGCGCTAGTAACAAGTTTTCATTGTGAATACGGCAGATAGGTTGTTCGCAGTTTCTGTTATCAAGGGCTCTGACGTGTTTAAGTGGGGACGACTGAGGCACAGCAGAATCGAGTACCGAACCACCCTCCAAGAACGACCCTTCATAACGGCTACGCTAATGGTCGGAACACGATATTGAGCTTTGATGAAACGTAGGTACATATATTTTTTTGCTTTTGAAACTTTGGTTCCGTGTAGCTACCCTATAGAAATCTATTAAATCAATTATCTTTTATATCTATTTATTTCGTCGCTTCATTCTTCAGTTGTAAAACAAGGGTACCTACTACGGAATGAGGACAAGTTTACAAACTCGCTACTTTCAATCTCCCAACTCGATTTCATTTGGCCGTTATCTGACTTCCTTCCTCCCCTACTATCTACAATTATTATACCTGTACCATTCGATGGAATAGCAGGTACTAAAAATAACAAAAATATTGGATATCCAAAATTAAATGATGCCAAAGTCTGTCTAGACCGAAGCTATATTTTTGGCACATTATCATGAATTTGTATCACATTTTTTTAGATAGAGTGAGTGGATGGATGGACACTTGAACAGTATAATCGGATTCTGGAATGACCTTTCTTACCAATTGCGTTGCAATTCGATTCGTTTGGTAAAACTATAGGTTTCGCAAACCAGGTACGACCTTGGTCTGGTCTGGCTATGTAGAGCAGGTGAGGTGCGGTCTGTGTTTAGTAACTGTTGATGTATCTGTGGATCCGAGGTGCACATACCAACTGTTGTTTCATCTGTGGTGCTGCACAATATTCAGTGGTATGGTAACTCTAGTCGCTGTTCCAGATGGAAGAGCGTGCGAGGCGAGCGGGCGGCCCGCCGGCGTCGGGTGACACGCGCTGGTCACTTGGCCCGACCAATCAGCTCGCGTTTGTCCGGTGAGTTTATTTACATTACACACAATTACAACTCACCATACTAATATTTGTGGTAGGTAGGAAGCACACAAGTAGATATAGTTTTAGTGCGGCCACACTAACGGGAAATGCCGTTAATTACCGCGATGATGGACCTTAACGTTAGTGTAGCCACAAGACTTACCGCGATAATTTGACAATGACATTGAGAAAATTCTTTTTCTATTTTTCGGCATAAACTAACGCAATATTTATCGCGATGGTGGGCATTGACGTTTTCCGTAGTGTGGCCTGACGGTTACAGCTTGTCACGATCCTGTATTACCACTTCACTACTATGCTAGTAGTCCCAACTTTTATACTTAATGCTAATCAATTTTTTAACTAACAGCTAACAAAATTAATGAAATCCTAGTCAATACCATATCATAATTATTATGTAGTTGAAATGGTCCATAAACGAGAGGGTTAGATAGATCCACCATTCAATTAACACCTCCGCTTGCACATTTCGCATAGTTGCATAAATTATTCAAACTGGCGAACTCTCCCAACTCTGCTTTAAGAGAGATTGTACGGTAACTATTGGCTACAACAGCGCTTTTCCACTTAACTTAAACTTTGCGTTAGATTCAGTAAATCATATTATTCGATTGTTTACTTTATTGGCACTGTTTTATTATGCAGAGAGAGAAACACATTTTTAATTAAAAGTTTTCTATGCACATAGTTTCTGGAAATTCGGTTTTATAGAGTAAATTATAATTGGTACATGTCTTGAGAAAGAGAGGATGGCATAACTTAGTGTTTGATATGGAATTAATGTAGGTCAAAGACAAAATGGTTTGAAAAGAAAAGAAAAGAATATACATTTATTTTTTAGGTTTGGTTGTGTGAATGATGACATGTGTAAAAAAGTAGTAAGCGCTGAGAAAAAAAATGAATTACACGTAGTCACGTAATGTGAGACAATAGCAAATGATGATGAAGGAGTAAAATAATACAGTTGTGGGAATTGACGTTTCATTCCCACGCAAAAGTAGCACAATTATCAGCAGGCCACTGTTCCAACATAGGGGTAGCAGGATAACCGTCGCTGTCCACGCAGTAGTAGGTATCCCCTACATTCTGGTTGGGCCGGTAGTTCCCGAGGGCTGTACAAGTCTCTGTCACCGTCATACCTTTCGCTGGGAAGTATATCATAGTGTCACGGGCACAGTCTGAAATTAATATGTTTTACAGTAGAAAGCAATGATTAAAATCTAAGTACCTAAATCTTTAGAGAAATTATACGTTGTCAGATAAAATTACTTAAAGTAGTCAAGCTTTTACGACTTTAATGAAACAACATTGTTATAATGAGAAATTAATGTATGAGACTGTAATGAAACACCATCAAGGTTTCAATTTCAAGGCTCCGTCAACAATAAAAGAGCCGTTCAATCGTTTCTGACTTGTACTTCATCGCCAAGGGTGTTGTGTTATAGCTTATGGTTCACGGTCAATTACTTTTTAATTTATACCTTTCCAATATCGCTATCGAAAATAATGTGTCTCGAATGAGGTTTATCATTGATCTTTAAAGTAATTATGCTGACATTGCGGTTGTCTGGACTACGTAATAAAACGTCTAATAACTTGATTCATTTTATCGTGCGAATCCCACGTAACCGAAAATGGTTAATGCCTGAGGAACCGCCGCCTGCGCAACAGCCCATCAAAGGGGCCAGCAAATCTTAATATACAGGCTGCTTCACATACAAATCAATTCTGACTGCTAATTATTTTTGCTACAACTTTGTTAATGCTTGGTTTGGTCATTTGACAACGTTGATTCATGATAATTCTCATAGTATTGTATTTGCATACATATTTAGCCAATAAGAGGGTCAAGAGCCATGATCCTCAGTCTCCGCATTCCACCAAAACGGTGATATGGGCGGAACCGTATATCGGGAACAGGGTCACGGCCGCGGACCGGTCGGGGCACAATGCGAATATGCTATGCTAACGGTATGCCGATGCCTTCCCGACTATCTTGTTTCACATTCTATACTGTATTCAACATTTAGAGTTCTAATGAGATAACGAACTTGAACTTACTGCAATTCATTTCGGCCATTTCGCTTGACATAGTCTGCCAGGAACCAAGATGTTGGCCATCTCGTCCTGTGCAGTACGCACTGAAAGAGAAATTGAATAATTTATCAATCAGGCAATATCGAAATTGATTTGTGTTGTGAGCTTTGCACGTACATGCCATTTTGTATTTGGTATGAGCCATAACTTCCGTCGTAGTCACAGAATGTCGTAGGGTTTCCGAGAAAAATAGTGTTATGTTCCGACTGCTCCTTCTGAATCTCTGCTGTCGCGTGAACTGAGCTTTCACATCTTCTCAAGTACTGCTCTCCAAGAACCGATGAGCTATCTGAATAAAACCAGATAAGAAATGATACAGTTATCAAAGCAAATAGTAAAATTATATGATTGCGGCGTAAATATTACGGGGAATATAGGGAAAAAATCGTTCAGGGGTCTCTGCCCTCTGCAATTACGTCATCGGCCGCTAGACTTACCTAGCATCTAGCAGGTACGTCTGGTCTATGTGTTGCACCTGCGTGTGTATTTCTTGGACAAACTACACGCTAAACTAGGTTCTTTAACTGGGTCAAGTATCGATGATTAAATAATGCCAATTTGTAGTTTGAACGATAAAAAAAATATATTATGCCAGAACTTTCATCGAATATAAAATATGATGGAGCCTGGAGCGTATGAAAATTGGTTTGTACTGAAGGAAAAAATTGGTTCCGGTTTAGAAACAATGCCAAACAAAACAATGAAGAAACCTCATGAAATATACACAAATAGGTGAATTGGATTTTATTACAATTCTGTAAAGGTGCATAGCGCATAAATTTCAAAACAGGCGTTATGTTTGAACAAGTGTACATACTTTACAGTTCTATGTTTACCACAATTGCCTTTGGTCATTCGACATCTCCACGGCTGGGGCACTTGGTTTGTATGCTGTTGATGCTTTTGCTCGACACTCGAAAAAAAAAATTCTTTAATTTTAAAACTTGCGATCCGAAAGTTGCGTGTTCAAATTATAGTAGTGCTTCAATGGATTATTTTCGTTATAATATAACACAAGATCTGAACTAATCTGTTATTTTATTATCCTAAAAAGCGGCGAAAAGCTTGCAAACTAATAGAATATTTACTTTTGCAAAATGGGAAAATGTATCAATATTATTATTAATACCTCTTTCCTCTTAGACACAATGCATGTCCAGACCAAAAGTGTGAAAGAATGTCAAGTGCACCTTAGGAAAACAGTCATGATCTTGCTTCGTTTTTTAAATTACTTTGCAATGAACTTACAGCAAGGAAGGCGTCCTATATCCGCTTCATTCACTGGGATGACTGTAGGCTGCCCTGTTTTTGGTTCCGCACACCAACATAGCCCGTCGTCACATTGTATATGTTCGTAGTCTCCTGAAGGTGTGCAATGTAGTGTAGAGGGTCTTCCACCTGCTTCAATCTCGGCTCTCCTTCTGCTGCATGCTAGAAATTAATAATCCAATCCAAAGAACTAAAATCACAAAGACTCCTGTTGTGATATGAAATACATTGCACTTTAAAGTACCAATACAAATGCCATAACATGGTACCTAATTATGTTTGCAAATGAAATCATGGTTGGGAATAAAAATGTACTGGACCTTTTTTCTGTTTGACTGGACTAATTTGTCATCCCTTCACTTTTGATTTGACGTTAATGTTTTCGCTGTAGATGGACAACAATTTCGATGTTCTGGTTAAATTATTGTTTACTAATGGATTGAATAAGTACTCCGGCTTCCGTATAAGAAAATGCGTAATATTGATTTCCAACATTAATTTGTTTGTATTGTAGTTTCATAAGCAATTTACCTGAACAGTGTTTATGTTTCACGTTTGAAACAATGAGGCTGTCATTGAAAGACGTTCAGCTATAACTATAACCCATGCATACGAAGTAACAAACGACATAACAACACCCTGTGAAAATGCATACCTTACCGGTAACTTTCTTTACATTTTTTCTTTCAAACGTTCTTCAAATTATAGAAAATGCACTCACCGCAAGCCATATCATCCGCTTCATTTCTCCACATCTGTCCAAATATTCTTTTCCCATTCTCGTCAGAACAGAAACACCTGTATAAGTAAATCCATGAGACATCTTGTGTAAATAGTGAATGAGTCGATAAACTGAAGTGATGCCAGGTTTCATTTGTTCCTTACATTTTGTCATGCAAATTGTTGAATGTGCATTCGGTGATCTGAGTCATGGTCTTTGTTTAAACATTTTGTCTAGTTAATATTTGTGTTTTTGCTAACCTCCCTGTGAATATGTCCCCTTTGCACTGCACCGGTGCGTATCGTCCATCAGGCAGGCAATTGGATGGGGCCGTACAACCAGTATCTGGGATGCCAGGACCTGGAGCTTAAAATGAAATAAACAATTTAATGAAAAACCCCCAATCTATCCCGTCATCAACTAGAGAGAGCTGATGATCTTCAAACGCCTAAGCAGAAGACACCTTTTTAACAAAAAAATATTATTAAAATCCGTTCATCTGTTCCCACTTTGCTTCAGACAAACTAATAAAAAAAAATATTCTCTTATTTTCTTGATGGGTTAAAATGGAAGCAGATTGGGTAGGTAAAAATTGGGGAAGCCAATTAATGTTATAGTCCGATATTATTTTGTAAGTAAGTTCGTATGAGCAGGTCAACTCAAGTCTTTAGGCCGCCTAAAGGTCTCCGTCATGGCTTAACGACTTTAAAAGCCGGGACCGACAATTAAACTTTGCTTAACTTCATCGATAACAATGATTCAAGAGCGTCTTAACAAGCTTCGCCACGAGCGCTTTATTATTTTGTAGTATTCTTAGTATACAAAATAAATACACATATTTTGCAACCTAGCAATGTCCTATAACTTATGCAACAATTCAACATTAACATTAACTTTTTTTTTAAATAAAATAAATACCCGACCCTACCACGTCTGATCTCAATACAATTGAAACCATAACTTATCGTCCAACATTTACCATTCCATTCTTTCTGTTATTAAACCGGAACGACTGATCTTAATTAACAAAAGTTTACATAACCTTTTGAAAATACATTGACACACTTGGTTGAAATGCAAGTCCGGTTCTACCGATACCGGAAGTACGAGTATGTTAGCATATGAAAGTGTCTGAAGCTCGGCCGCGATAATTTGATCATCCATTCTAACCAAGATAAAGACGAAACTGCTGATAATAATATGCGTCACAAACATTTTTAATAATAAACGTGAGAACGTTCGCAAAGAGAGGTTTCGAGATGATGATTATAATTGCACAGTTAATTTATATTAGCATGAAACATTTACACTGATTATTTTTGTAGGTAAGTGTTAATACACCCGGTTGGTTCGATTTACCGACACTCCAAAACTGCACTGAATGTGTAACCGGAAATTTTCTCCTCTGTAATGGGTCCTTTCCCGGAGACTGCGGTCGGCGATCGCATTAGGCTCACTTCCGATAGGTCAGTGCGAGTGAAATTCAATACTGGAACTCGATCGAACTGCACGGTCTTAAACTAAACTAGGTAGCTATGATCAGCTATGGTAACCGTGAGAAACAAAAATCTAAGTCGCGGACAAAAGGTTTCGATAAGTGGCGACTTTGTTAGCATTTTGTGTCACCAGAAAATGGCAAACCTCGCGAAAAGCACGAGTAGATGGACGACAGTGCCCGCAATTACCTGTCGTCTGTTGACAGCCTGGGCAGCACCCAAATATCCCACCCATAGGAACCATGGTCTGTCCGGGGGAACAATCAGCGTCAGTCACATCGGCGAAACACACCTGTGCCCTCTCACATTTTGTCACTGCTTCATTGACTAACAAGCTCAACACTAACACAACAATGCTATGAGAAATCATCTCTTAAAGAGCAGCAAAAACTATTCGACTTAATATTACACTTTTTAATCGGCTTTCACCTTGGCCCGATGAAGCTCAAACAACAAGTAAATAGGTTTCATGTTTAATCGTTATCTAAATAAACACTATCAGTTAAATCTAATCTTTAAATTAACACGTCATTGCACAAAGTGTTTCTTATTGTTATATTTTTGTCTACACCAACGTACGATTGGAATAATAATAAATAAATAAAAATATCGTTCGACATTCCACACACGATGTATGGAATGTCAAAGGATATTTTTTATTTTATTTTAGTCCCAAGCTAAGCAACTGAATGCTTGTGTTATGGTAACTAGATGACTGATATAGGTACTACATAATATAAATAAATTTTTATATTTTTATAATTATAGATAACACCCAGACTCGAGACAAATATTTGCAGATCATGCAAACATTTGTCCCGCAGCGTGGATCGAACCCGCAACCTCTGCGTCTCAGGCGGGCTCTCACCCATTGTGCCACAGAGATCGTCAGTCGGAATGCTGAACTAATTATTTTAAAACACATGTTTGGTTTTCTATAATAGTATACATACACAATATTTGCAATGGCATGTCATAGCTATTTAGGAGTTAAAAAAAATACATTATCTGTTACGTTATCAACGCTATCGCTATCTCAAGCTAAATTATACGAAGAACAATCAAGGCAGGGCTGTCGTCGCGACTGTCGCGAGTCGCGCGCTAAAGCCCGAACACGAGAAACCTGTGCTCCTCGTACGCATTCGCGGCGCTCTTATCACTATTTTATCAGTTCTACAACCGCGTCCCATAATGCTGTCCATGGCCATCCAATACTTACTGTGATCAATTCTTCTTCCAGATTGGATTAAAACGGGCGTTTCCGGCTAGTATGGAGGAGTGTAAAAAAAGACATTCGGGTACTAAAGTTTCGAAAATTGCTAATATATTCCAAGGAATGCCTTCGCGAGAAGAAGAAGAGATGCGCGGTGCCGACGTGACTGTTGTCAGAACGGAGAGCCATCTGGCTCGGTTCAATAATGCGCGTGCGCTATTTGAGAAATTGGGTGAAGAGAATAAGGGATTCCGTATTGAAAAGTCCCCGTCAGCCGCAGCGAGTTTTGCCGGCACCCGAGGAATGCCGCCAGTGCCTCCGTCGAGATCGCGTTCCAGCTCCGCGGGTTCAGTGAGTCCTCCTAGGCGTATCGTTACACCGACGCCGATGCCGCCTCCGTCTCTCAACGGCGATCGCCTCGCTAATGGCGCTGGACAGCCGCCGCCTAAACCGGTGAAACCCAGTGTTTTGCCAAAACCAGAAAAACCAGATAGGCGATTTAATAAAGAGCTTATAGAAAAGCAGAGAAATTGGACTGCACATTTTAACAAATCGCGTCAGACTCGTAATGACATTGAAACTAGAGTGGATTCTCACAAATATCCCAGTGCGTACCAAGATAGAAAATCACCGGAAGTTGCTGAGAGATATGTTGTACCATCTCGTGTATATTCTCCACCTCTTTCGCCGTGTGCAGGTGATTCTCAGGCGGAGCGGCCGAATACGCTTCCTACTCCTTTAGTAAATCGAGGTATGCCTAGTGCAAAATCTGCTAGTCCCATTAAATCTACTGGCTCTGTGACACCATCGCCTAGACCCAAAAGCTCACCGGTAACAAAGTCTGAACCAATGATTTCACATTCTGTAAGAAAAAATGTCAGTCCTCCTAAAACTATTGATACGCATCCGATACAGACTGATTCATATGACATACTTCGTAAGCGTCGTTCCTCTGTTTCACCAATGAACGAGAGAGAATCAAGTGAAGAAATTGATCACGCTTCTATCAAACCAAATGATCGTTTACAATCTCCTAACATTGTTTCAAAACCCGTCGAAAGAGTATTACCTATCCCTCCGTCTTCACCGTCTTTGAATTCTGCGATATTAGAAACCGTTCCCTTACCCAGAAGTTCAAAAACGCCATCCCCTTCTACACGGTCGCCAAAATCTCCGGTAATACCTTATGAAGAACAAGATGAACCTCTTCAGGAGCGGCAACGAGAACTATCAATGTCTCCTTTGCCAGAGGACACTCCGAGTGCATCAGAAAAGGTGTCCGATGAAATAATAGAAATTGCAGAGATAGCAACAATAGAGGAACTTGAATCGTTGCCAAATCAGGAAGAAATCGACAACTATATTGTTGAGGAGGAAGAGCCGGCAGTTACGCAAAATCACCAATATGAGAATGTGTCAAACGTGGAGGTGTCTGTGGTTACAAGTTTAGAGGAGGATGCGTATGAACAAGTGCAGTTTAGTGATGAATGGGATGACAAAGCGAAACGGCGTTCATCGACACCCGAGTGTCCAGCAACCGCGGCAAAGGTGGAGGAAATGCCGCGGACGCCGCTCGCGTCCCCGCTGGCGTCCCCAGTCCACCGCAATCTTTCCTCGTCGTCGCCGCCATCACATCATGCTTCACCCTCGCCAGGTATGTTAGCCATTTCTCTTATAAATCGGCACACTTTAAATATTTGTTTTTATGGAGACCTACTTGCCTTATCTGTTTTGATATGTTTTGTTTATCTCTGCGTTATCTTAGCAAAGGCTAAGAAACAGTGTATTGACGTGTGTTTTCAAAGAAGTCAGGTATATGATACATAAAGTTTACTTTTATGTAGTCTTAAAAGTAACTTTTTGACTCTTCTATTAGGAAAATGCGATCTAATCAAAGAAAGCCAAACGGTTGTTTTGCATAACAAACAAAGATATGGCTTTCTGCCGTGGGAAGACATTATCCTAGGTACCAATCAGCGAAGTGGGCGTCGATTGACGTACGTTTGGCGGTCTCGTGCGCGGTGAGTTCAATGTAATATTGAGGAAGTCAAGGTATTTGAGTCGTTGCGAGAGTTGCGAGTCGATCCCGATTTAGATGCTCCGGCGCCGCCGCCTCCGCCGCCGTCGCGACGCAGTAACCCGAGCGACGTCGTCCTGCGCGCTCCCCTTTAATCGTTGATTTATTTCCCATTACATGCAGTTTATCTGTTGCATGATTGCACTCTCTATTGAGACACGTTGTTTTCTATCTACGGCTACCTCAACATTTGCATATTCAAACACGTGCGTGTGATGTGTTCGCAATTCGCATAATTGTTTAGTGCGGTATGTTATAGCGAAATCATATCGTAATTCTACAGGAAAGTCGTGTTTTATGTGAAAGATTGGCAGTTTGATTAATTGCGAAATCTTGAAGAATTCAAAATTTGGAAGAAAATATCTGTATGACTTTCTGCAAGCTATTAACAATTCTGTAGTCGTAAGTTTGTTTGTTTCTTTCCTTTTTCTTGTCTCGTTCTGGCTGGCATACAAGCGTGTCGTTCCCGACTGCCTTGCTAAATATTACATTCATTGAGCATTGTCGCGACCCTCCCATTCCGACTTGAATTGACTCGATAAACTATTTAAATCAATTTGTCCAGAGCGAAGGATATTACATTAAGTTGGCTCTTAATCCCCGCCCCTTAACCGTGTTGACGTTGTTATTAGAGATTTATTTTCTATTCCTGGATTGGATACACGTAAAATTCTTCAGTATATTTATGTTGCCAACTTGCTTATCGGCGGTGTTTGTTTATAAAATGTACCGGCACCGGTGTCCAACGACGCCAGGCTCGTAAACTTTTTCTGTATACAACGTAATGTTTTCTTCTTTCGCAATGAGATAACGCATTCTTCTTCGAACTAGTATCGGTACAACAACTGTGGTTCAGAGTTTAGTGGTGTTCTAAAGGAGCAAACATACAACGTTTTCGGTTAAACGTTCACGTGATCGTGCAAGGAGTCTGCTTGAGGAGTGATCGGAAATGGTTCGGTGATGAATTGCGGGGCGTGCGCGTCCGTCGCCGTCGCCGTATGCGTTCGCTCGACATGCGCCTCTGCAGCTGTTGCCTTGGTTAGTCTTTGTTGTTTAAAATAACCTTTTACAGCTGACAATAATTAATCTAACAATTGACTGTATCTTTTTCGATTTCTGCAGATAAAAACCTACAAATAAGTGATTAGCTACTCCGTGGTTATCCATTTATTTGCAGGTTTGTCAGTGGTTTATACATAACTTCTCGATTATTATTGAAGTGCAAAGATGTTTTTGCATTTTTAACTTGTTGTAAAAAAATATATAATTTTTACTTGCTCACCTAGGTTATGCTTCTTTTATAATAACCACTTCATTATTGCTATTATTCAGTACAATATCAATTTACAAGTTTTACTTATACAATAGGAAACATAAATAAAGCGCATATTGTACTGTATATTTCTTATCAGTCTGTAGTGTTTAATGCCAAGTTACATACATAGTTAGATCTGTTGGTACAAGCATGCATCCACGTATGAATGAACTCTGTTTCGCACAAACAAAGCAGGCTAGTATAAAACAGCCGTAGACCGTAGATCGCTCTTGGCATCATGTATGCCCATTCATTGCATCCTCATATCTCCATAAGCAAAGCTGTCTTTCATACTAGCACTTATGTGGTACCGTGAGACTTAGAATTCTAATTCTACTGCCATAAATGTCTCAAATGTGTTGATATATTGTCCTTTATCGAGTTTTATTACTAGCGTGGGGTGATCCACTTCACAACTCGCTATGGCGCTACATTATTTAACTGGCTTGCTACCAATTTAGGAATCTCGTCTTACGATATAACTCGTTCTATCTAGCCAAGCTATTGAATGTTTAGATGTTAATTTCCAATTATTTTTGTAAAGGTCAAAACTGTTATAATAATGGCACATTTGTGAGTCACTGGTGGAAAATGCGCTGTATGACTACTATTTCATTTGTCAATGAAGCCATTCTGAACAGAGACTGTTCTAATTTCTGTTCAAAGTTGCACGATTATGTATATTAGCCTAACAAAATCTTGTTTGCAGGTCTCGCATTAGTTGCAAACACTACTTACCTCACAACTAAGCTAGACTAAGCTCTTGACAAGTTCCATATCGCCATTGTTTCCATCATCAACGATAAGATTTGTCAAGATGTGTTCAACGTTTAAGTCTTTTCATTCTTCATGCGAATCCGGAATGCGAAACATCTGAACATGAGTTGTTTGTTGTTTATCAGTGGATTTAAGAATGTTATGTCCATTGCACGGCCGAGTGTACAAAGGCCTAATTTCATATCACTTTATCTGTGTTGGTTTAATTAGTAAAGTGGCTTCTCGCTCTTGTTTCCTCGATCGCGTGACCGCTCCACTGTCCAACGATTAATTGCGAATTCATGCTTTACATAGATTAATATTACTTATAACTTCTATGCTTCGTTGACCGTTCTCGTTTTAATGTGTGTGGATATGTCAAATCAAATATTTACTTAGATATTTTGTAAATGTTATTTTTGTTCTCTCATCTATAGTAGATGAAACAATATCGGGTTAGTTTGATGGTATAGATAGATTTTATACTATACTATACCAATACTGTTTGTTTGTTTCAACGCGCTAATCTCTGGAACTACCAGTCGGATTTAAAATAATATTTTTGCACTAGATAGCTCATTTCTTGGGGAAGGTTATAGGCTACTATTCATTATCATCATCACCAATGCAATCACTACGCGGCTCAGGTAACTCCACGAGGGCGCAAGAAGTTATTAATATTGCTTAGTAGAACTGGTAAAACCTTAATATTGATGTATCACATTATGTTTATTCTGAGCGAAGCCAAAACAAAAGTTGACGCTGTTTTAATACAGTGTATGTCCAAATATCCAGACAGCAGTTTCTTATTGAGGTTATTCAAGGGCGTGAAATACAAAAATACCGTCTGTTTACATACCGGATCTACTCCTCAGTTTCACTCCATTTGCACTGGGGCGAGCGTTGAAAATGATAATATGAGCTTAGTCCACTTTTGTGTTTATTTGCTTCTGTTTACTCACGATATTCAGTCTCTGAAAATTTAGTGGTAAAAATAGTCTTACCTTATTCATTAACCTAAATTATTGTTCAAACTACGCAAACCTTAACGATTTAACCACACCTAGTTACTTTGTGCTACATAATATTTTTATTGATATGTTGTATGGCCAAGTAAGTTAAATAAGTGTAAATGATGAACATAGACAATGCTGATATCAGATACTGTATGAATAGGGGTCGTTATCGGTGAATTACACGGCTCAAGGCAACCTTCCGACTATTAAGCAATAGTTGGACTTAGTGTAAGGCGCACTAAACCCATAGAAAATCAGTCGTGTAATAACAAAAAGGGCAGCCTTTCCCCATTTATCATTCAACTAGTCTGTATCCACTGCTAGGGTTTCCTATTTCATTATCTATCCTGCAGTCGTTGCCTGAGTACACGATGTCTTCCCTAATTGGTGTCAAGTGGAGCTCTAAAATGTATCTTTGGTATGTTTGTTGTAAAAAAAAGAAAAGATGTACAAGGGATGTCCTTTTTATATCCCGGTAATTAGCCCAGTGAAACAGTAACGGTCATTAACCTACAACATACAAATATCTGTTTTAGTGCCTATATCCATTTCCTTATTTTTTTCTTGTTAATCTTCTTTCCACTTGATTCGACTTACTGGCCCACAAGCACGTACAACGACATCAGCGCCCCTCCATCTAACTCAAGGATCACTTTTAATCCCCCGTATGCGCGATATTAGTAATCTATGACTTGACAATTAAGAATTAACCAAATAAAACTGCCAATGAAATGATGATTAAAGTCAAAAGTATCAAATCTAATAATTTATTTGTACTTTATTTACAGAAACTAAACTACTACATATTTACATAACTGTACAAAATACAATTAGAACCAGTTGAGCCACCTAAGGATCGTTACAAACGATCTATAGGTAGCTCAACTGATCCAAACCACTGCCAGACGGAAGCGTGCCCATAATTTATTTTGCAAAACAAGGGTTTATTTTAATAAATGATTTTTAGAAAGTTTTTTAGAAAGATGTGAAGGCAGAACAAGGTTGTACACCTTGTTCTGCCTTCACATCTTTAAAAAATAATAAATTTAGATACATAGGTAAGGTAACATTAGAAGTAGGTACTTTGAGTATTTTTTTAGTAGGGTTAGTGTTGAGTTAATTACATTCAGGACTTATCTATAGGTAGTATAGCTATTAGTGCTTACTGCTTAGGTTCTAAGAATGTAACCAGCCCCGTTGTGTAGCTGTATATTTGAGTATTTTTGTTCTGTTCAGTTGGCGGAGGTCGCAAGTCTTCCGAAGCGGAGGAGACGCCGCCTCGGCGGAGCGGTTCGCGCGCGTCCAGCGTGTCGGATGAGGGCGGGTTCAACGAGCCGTCGCCCGAGGTGGTGGCGCGCCTCAAGCCGGCCGACTACAGGGAACCCCCGCCCTCGCTCACGCACGACATCCGAGACGCGGAACGAGCTCGCTCCGATCCTGATACGTTGTCTGTGCAGCAGCAGGTATGCCTTTTAATGGTCTTATTCATAAAGATTTGTCAATTTAATGTTGATTTAAAGAATGTTTTTTTTTCTTGTTACTTTTATGTCAATGACACACAGATTTATTTATTTACGTTTTCTCTAAAGTATGTTTACTAAACCAATATGCATGGGTTTAACTATTCATTCATCAAAGGTTTTTGGCGACTTTAACACGACCGTGTCATGGGCGCATAAAGGAACATGCCTGGGAAAAAAATGTACGGTGTTGTGATAGGTACTTTGCGGTCTAATTTAATCCATTTCAATTTTAATCATCGGTGTTTTGATAGTGGATGTTTGAGGTTTGATAATGCCGTAACTTAGATAAAGTTCATCTGTAGGTAGGAAATAACATTCATTCATAAATCATCAATCGAAATTGAATATTATTGGTCCAATTACGCCGTAACCTGAATGCTAAGAATAGATTACGCCGTGACCTGAAATAGCATCGTAGGCATTT
The DNA here is from genome assembly GCA_963582015.1 of Xanthorhoe designata. Lineage (NCBI taxonomy): Eukaryota > Metazoa > Arthropoda > Insecta > Lepidoptera > Geometridae > Xanthorhoe > Xanthorhoe designata. The sequence goes on from OY757045.1 coordinate 4,828,552, forward strand.
TATTTGAATAAAAATCAAACAATGATGTGGCAAATGATCTCATTGAGATTATTTGAGCGGGTTCTTAACCGACTTCAAAAAAGTTTGGTAATGATCATATTCCATTATATGTTTTTATTATAGTGTTAAACCACACTTAGTGGTGATCGCTTGTATCGCGCAGGTTCGAATCCCGTCGAAGCAGTAAAACTTTAAGTATGATTTTTCATTCATATTCCATTATTTCCAGGACTCTGGCGTGGTAGTGAGCGAGGCTAGCCAAGGCTCCATAGAGGTGCTCGATAAGTCGACCACCAGCCAATGGAGCGGGTCGGAGGAGATCGCACCGGAATGTCGCGCGGAGGCTGGCGACGCCGAACCAGACACGCGCTGGGACGACAAACAACCCGACAGCATGACCCCGGATGAGGCTGAGATACTGCTCAGTTCCAGGTACTGTGTCGGGGGTTATTCCACAGATGATAAACGGAGATGAGTTAGGCTCAACACACACCGTTTTTACAGCACCATTTATGTAGATGTAGATAGTGTTGCTCAGAAACACTTGGAAACGTTCTGTAAAGTAAAAGTAACTGCGCTGTGGATGCACCATAAGTCTCAAATCACACCGAGATGGCAGTGAAGCGGCGAGCAGTTTTAGTTTCATATAATTTTAAACTTTATAGTTTCATATAATTTTATACATTGTGGAAGTATTACATGAGCAGTCTATATGAAGCTTATTATGATCTTATTGTTTGATTCTACACATCTCTCTGGTAATGGTCCATTGTACACCCTTTTGTGTTGTGTGCTGGGCGGAGGCAGTAAGAATCCATGGTGATGTTGCTATTTATCTCAAAAAAGTAGCAATTTTATGGGTCCTAAAGACTATCACTCTGTCACGAAGATTCAGTCGTGACTGCCGACATAAATATCGATAGTAATTATATATCTTCCACTGTACTTTCTTTGTAGATGGCTAAAATGGTTTTCATTGTAGTTACAAAACCTCTTACTTAATCTTCCTTTCAATGCCACCTTATGGTACTATAAATTTCAAATTATCTTCATGTCAGCATGGTCATTGTTTATGTAATGACCTAAATAAGAAAACTGTACGCACCTTTTCTTTCTCTCTATCAAAAGATGACATGCTGACATGGCGATTATATAAAAAAACAATCACTTATCAAATTCCTTTGAATATCTGTAAATGTAGAGCTTGTTCTGATTAAATGTTGTATTTTCATTTGCATGCTGCCTGTCCGCACAACGCTTCATTCTTGCCTGTGATCACATTTGCAGCATTTTGGAAAAGAAACTTGGGTAAGCTCAGCGCATCAGTACTGCTCTTTATTTCTCACTTTTCCTAGATCGTTTGTGAAAGTTTATGTATCTGTTGTTTATACTATTAGCAAAATTAAGTAATACATAATTGTAAAAAACCTTATCTCCTTGTTATACTGAAACGTAGGATACCTTAAAGATACTTCTCTCTTTCTCTCTTTGATTTGCACATTAGAATTGTGAATAACATTTCAGGTACACGAGATACTCTAGCTAAATGTGGTGATATTTGCAAATATCGGACGCGGGAAAAAGTACACATTGAACCTCTCTTCATGAGTTCCAATGTCTATTTCGCTTACACGATTATTTTCAGCTCATATCGAAGTGTGTTTGTCCAGGCAAGAAGCTCTGCTGTCGGATGAGCAGGCGCAGGAGATAGTGGCGATGCTGTCTCCGCAAGCGATCCCCCACGACAATGGCGTCTCGCTCAACGATAGCTACCAGTCCGTGCTCTCCTATGAGAGGTATGTTATGTATGAATGAAGTTTGCTGGCGCAGCCGGTGGGATCACTTCTACAGCGATTTGATACTCACTTGGATATAGTTATATTGAGACGATGGTATTGTGCTGGGAAAATCCCTTCCCTCTTTACATTGTTTTTTGTTCAGATATATTAAAAAATGATAAGATTTTTGACATTACTTCTATCCCTACAATTTCAAATATGTGAACAAACCAAACCACAGATATAATCAAACTGTTACCGTTAGTTAATAACATCATCGGTTCCCAAGGTGAAAGTTGACTGATATTTTGTAAGTCCGTTTATTTCTCATACTTAATGTCAAATAACTTGTGGTACTTGATTACATGTATTTAATATCTATAGTATGCAGTCAGTGGATGAGAGCTACGAGTTTGTATCGCTCGAAGCAGACAACGGTATGGCCGGCGGCGATCGTAAGCAACCGGAACCGGAACCGGCGCCCGAGCCCGAACCCACCTCTGTGTTCGAATACTACCCGCCGCATTCCCTGCAAGTACTGGCCGAGGAGAACGGAGTGCACTACTTTGAGGATGGACACTTCTATACTGAGGTACAATAACATTTGTGCTACATGATAATGCTCAAGTTAAAGTCAGTTTTTCTCTCATTCTTCATTTGGAATGGACCATATCCCTGGTAGTTAGAGTTATATTTTATAACTTACAATTTACTTTGTAATATACTAGCTAACTTGCCAGTGGCTTCGCTCACGTGGTACCTACCTTGATAAAATATAGCCTATGTTCATTCGGAAAGTCTAAGCTACAAATTGGATATAAGAATTTTTGAAATCGGATGAGTAGTTTCGGAGTTTACCCCAAACAAACAAACAAACCAACATTACCTCTTTATAATATTAGTATAGACAACGTGTATGAGCAGGTGATAAATAGAAATTGGTCCAAAATCAAGGAATTGCACTATGCTCTTTACACGAGCCATTCCTTATTGTAGAAAGAGTAAAATAAACACGTAAGGGTGAACCCTAATAGCACACATTGGTGGGTACATTACTACATATTTTTAATAAGATTTTATGTCTTCGCCTATAGCGAGATATTGCGACAACAGACAATATAATCTCGAAGTCGATAACGTCTCCATTGAGAAAGTTGCTGAGGCGCAGAGCGTAATCTTGATGAAGTTATTGAGGAAACACCTCGGCTCAGTAACAAGACGCTTAAAGCTTCTAAGGGTTTGATAACACACAAATGACCATTTTTATATTTGTTTTCAGGTGGCTGGCCTACCGCCTGTTGAAGAAGAAGAGGACGATGATTACTACCCACCAGTATTTGTCAAGAAGAATTCTAAAGTTAAATTCAGGTAAAAATAAAACATAGAAAATAGAAAAAGTAACCTTATTTTACTGGGCTTTTTATTTTAGTTTTAGTTTTCCTGTTTATTACAGTGTTTCCTACTGTTTATTTCGACCAAGTTGATCGATTTTTTTTGTAATGTTTGTTTTGCCAATCATTTTACAGTACCTGTCTATAAGTTAAAATTCGAATGTATTTTCCAGTACGGGTCCAATGCGAGTGTTCTCTACGCATTCTGTTCGCGAATACGACCGTCGGAACGAGGACGTTGACCCCGTCGCCGCGTCAGCAGAATACGAGTTGGAGAAGCGAGTGGAGAAAATGCACGTTTTCCCCGTTGACCTAGTAAAGGGTGCTGATGGACTGGGATTGTCTATTATTGGTGAGTTTGTATTCTATAATAACATAATCTGCCTCATATCAGAACAAAAAAATTACGACTGTATTCCATTTACTTACCAACTACCAACTACTTGTTCCTGTGGCTGATCTGCTGATGTTTTGAATCAATGTAAAGTTGGTTTATTGATCGAGGGGCAGTAGAATCCCCTAGTTTTAAGAACGTGACATGTCAAAGTGGTCTATAAATGATCGTACTGAATAAATACATTATGAATTTGAATTTGAAACATTTATAAAGTTATTTTTACTGCCTCAGCTAGGTTACCTGGTTCTCATAGTACGAGCTTTGCTTAGTTTAGGACTACATGGCGCTACATGGTGTAAAATATTCACCAATTTGTATTGTTGTTACATTATTTGAATAGCGTTATGGTGGTGGTCGTGATGTCGTGTTAAACTTACGATGAAACACATCCAAGAAGGTTTATGATTTTTTTCATGAACGATCATACAACTGTGGATATTAAATGCTAGTTTTTGAGACTAGTGATGTTTGAAAATGTAATGTTTGTTCTAGGTATGGGAGTAGGCGCTGACGCCGGTTTAGAGAAATTGGGCATATTCGTGAAAACTATAACCGAGAGTGGCGCGGCAGCTAGGGATGGTCGTATACAAGTCAACGATCAAATCATAGAGGTCGACGGCAAAAGTTTGGTAAGTTTACACAAGTATTTTCAATTTTAACTATCTATCACTATCAAAGGTTTTCAGAGAAATTTGTTATAGAAGCGCACACTACTAACTATTGCTTCATTTCACATATCCATATTGTCTTTTCTGCTTAAAGCTTCATAGTTATCGATAATAAACCGCATAAGACGGACATAAAGCGGTCTTGACTTTGATTAACATTAATTAGTAGCAATTTTACCTCCAAGGTATACATAGGCTCGTATTTAGAGACTACTCAGACTTGAGTCTAAGCTCTAGCATCGATTTCTGACAGTTTTCTATGGAAACTGAGTCATGAATCACCGCTTGAGTCCGATACACGCTTGAGTATGGTCTCTGAATATGAGCTATAGTCCTCCTCTTGTAGTAATTAAAATGTGTTAAGCTTTAGCAAATCAAATTGTTTGTATAGGTGGGCGTGACTCAAGCATACGCGGCATCAGTTCTACGCAACACGTCTGGCCCTGTCAAATTCCTTATCGGACGCGAAAAGGACCCTGAGAATAGCGAAGTGGCACATCTTATTCGACAGTCTCTAGCCGCTGATAAGGAAAGAGAAGAAAGGTAAGTTAAAGCAACAAAAATAAAATCCATTATAAAAACATTAAGGGCGGCTTACATAACAAATTATTTAATTATAAATACATTCTCTTTCAACTCATTTGTACTGTCTTTGACAGCAATTATTTTTGTGTTTACTATTTAATAACTTCATTCAAATCCGTCCAGCCGTTTGATTGTGAAATGGTAACAAACACGCTTACACACACACACAAACTTTCACCTTTATAATATTAGTAGATCTTTATTTAAAAGTTTGTTGTTTTTTAGAGCAAAACGTGAACACCAACGTAGACAGCAAGTCGACGAAGAAGAAAGTCAACCCACCACCACTGAAGACAGAACGGTGATCACTCAAGCCAGGCATCCCGATATCAATGAACTGCGATCATTCCTCAATGAGGTGAGTCCCATAAAGTTTTAATTAAGTATCGTACTGATAAAAGCGCGATGGTCGAAAATATAACAATAGTTCTATGCGCTTTTCCTGACCCATTTGTTATTGCAATAAGCGCTTATTCAAATAAAATGTGTATGTAATATCAAAGACGATGAATATCTAGAAGACAGACAAAGGCCATACACAAAATCGTAACCCTAAAAAATAGCCTGAAAACTCTAAAACATCAATTTTATCCAAGAAATTTCAATTACTTTCTAGTTAAAAATGTTTAAATATTGAATATTGTTGCTACCTACTACTAAGTATTGAAATTTCTTGGATAAAATTGATGTTTTAAAGTTTTCAGGCTATCTGGTACTGCGGGATCGGGTTACGATTTTGTGTATGGCCTTTGTCTGTCTTCTAGATATTAATCGTCTTTGGTAATATCAAAGACGATTAATATCTAGAAGACAGACAAAGGCCATACACAAAATCGTAACCCTAAAAAATAGCCTGAAAACTCTAAAACATCAATTTTATCCAAGAAATTTCAATTACTTTCTAGTTAAAAATGTTTAAATATTGAATATTGTTGCTACCAACTACTAAGTATTGAAATTTCTTGGATAAAATTGATGTTTTAAAGTTTTCAGGCTATCTGGTACTGCGGGATCGGGTTACGATTTTGTGTATGGCCTTTGTCTGTCTTCTAGATATGAATCGTCTTTGGTAATATATAGAGTTTTAAGTTTTAATAAAGTATCGTACTGATAAAAGCGAGATGGTCGAAAATATAACAATAGTTCTATGCGCTTTTCCTGACCCATTTGTTATTGCAATAAGCGCTTATTCAAATAAAATGTGTATGTAAAAATGTGTACTGCTTTTCGAGGAACAAACTATAATTTTTGTAGATAATGGGCAACATATAAATAAATAAATATTCATGGACATTCCACACGGCGTCATCTAGTCTCAAGCTAAGCAATTTAATGCTTGTGTTATGGTAACCAGATGACTACATTTTTTTTTTGTAAATACATACATATTATACATAGAAAACAAAATATGAGTAGGTAAGTGGGAATTTTGGGAATTGTGAATAAAAGTAATTAGGACTCTTGTACCGAAAGGGAAAAGCTGTATAAATTTCCTCGCATTAGACCCTGTGAATACTGTCACTAAATAGTCTCAAGTCTTCGATTGTTGAACCAATGTTTATGTGTTTGCAGTTGGTAGGCATGGAAACGGGTGGCGGCAGTAGCGATGAAATAAGTAGCCGAGTCCACGAGTGGTGCTCTCAGCGAGCTCCCGACGACCACTTGCGGAGAGCGCTCACCGCCGCCACAGACACCGCACATCGCGCGCAGAGGAAATACGATAAGGTACGAGTTTATTGCGATAAAACTACTTATAAGATCCTGAACATTTGAAGATGTTTAAGGATTCGAAGCTAAGGCAGGCCGAGAAGACGCTGGCGAGATGAAAGACCGAGAAAGATGGAAACAATAAATAAATAAATATTCATGGACATTCCACACAGCGTCATCTAGTGCCAAGCTAAGCAACTTAATGCTTGTGTTATGGTAACCAGATGACTGATATATTGCTTAGATACATTTTTTTTTGAAAATACATACATTTATAAATAGAAAAACATCCAGACCCGGAACAAATATCTGTAAAACATACAAACATTTGTCCCGCGGCGGGGATCGAACCCGCAACCTCCGTATCTCAGTCGGGCCTTCACCTAACTGCGCCACAGAGGTCGTCATTTGGAGACCTTTGCCCAGAAGTGGGAAAATATAGGTTAGAAAAAAAAAGGGTTGCCTTAAACATCTTAAAATCTTATATTTTAACACCTTTGACGATTCAGTCAGAGGTATGTTCAAATATAATATTGGATGATCCAAAAATATTTTATTGAAGTTAGCATACGATACAGTGTTAGATTTGGAAGCCTATTCCCACTAGTAGTAAGCTATAATGGTTTACGCGATATTTTCTTTTACCGTCTAGAGCTTGTGTTAATCACGGTTTTTGTTTGAGTAGATCTATCTATAGATTTGTAACCATTTCGTTTGAAACTCTATGTTTGAAGCTATTACAAATGATCTTTATTATTAGTGTCCTATTTTAAATAAAATTAAATTTTGTGAACAGGCTCGCCGCGCGCTACGAGAATGGCGTCGAACCCGCGGCTTAGTTCGAGCCCGCGAGGAATGGTGGAGCGCGACACTGCGCGACGCGCACAGAGAATACGCAACCGCTCTCTCCGCGCTTCACGACAGGGTCGCGAGACTAGAGGTGCTGTTACTGGTCAGTACGCATCATGCTTTATCGCAGTGCCTCCTCAATGTGACAAGGGGATGCCCAAGGAATATTCTGACCAGTTTCCAGTAAGCTCTTGCCACGCATTTTATATTTTACACGGCAATGTGCTCATGCATCATGCTTTACGCATAGGACGGAAGCATATTATACTATACTCAGCGCATAATTAACCGCCCACCCGTTGTAAGTAGCAAATGATGTTATCACAGTGTAAGTTATGGACATAAATTTAGTCAAGTGTGAAAGATATTTTGGGACAAAAAACATTCAAAACTACCCACTTAACTTTTTTTTTTTTTTATTAAATTATAGAACTAGAAAAATCAAGGTGAGCGGTTAATTGTGCCGGTGAGTTTATTTGGATTTCGCTAACGACTACAACATACATACCAGAGACTATTACTTTAGTACTAACGGCTAGTTTCAATACTATATCTGTGATTTTGCTGGTATGGTTTAATAATTGACATTACTACAGATTTTTACGGGATCTTTTTGAATAAATTAATCTTGAATTTGACTTCTATACTATGTATTTTCGCATGAGCTAACTCTGGTGACGGAGTTTGTAGTCCTCGGCCTCTATCTGGATTAAGGACTGAAACGTGCCCTCCGTGGCAAGGAAGCGTTTAGCTGTAAATACTACCTGCGTTCACCGATCTAAATTGTGAACGCTCAGAACGACGCTTAACTTCAGCGATCCATAAAGAACGAGCCACGAGCGCTTAAAATATCTTATCAAAGTTAGCAAAATCGCATCAATAATATTGAAATTGGCTGTAAGATTGTATATAAGTTGCATTTACATCCTCACACAAAAGTTATACATTTACGCATAAACATGTTTACGCTACTATGCAAAGAGTGGGCTATTTATTTTGTCTCGAGCTTTATTAAAACAACTCATTTACAAGACTTGTAATGAGTAAAAGGTAACATTACTTAGTAATGCCATAAAAGCTGAATTGCTGCTTTATTACATTTGTATTGCAATTCATAATTGTTTTATATTTTACTTATGACATGGTTCATGTACAAAACATGCTTTCATGTCAATGTTTTTTATCAATTTCGTACTATTATTTTACTACTATACAACACAATGATACACAAATTAAACATTTAAATACCAACAGTTTTTATGATTAGTCAATTAACAATTAACAGGAAACTCAGAAGAAAGCCGGCCTACCCGTTATGCTACCACATGAGCCGTCAGCTCGGCGGGAAACGCCGCCGTTGCCGAGACGGCCCGATCCAGACCCACTGCTCATAAATGGTATGTTATTGGACCCTACATTTAAGGTGCCTCTATGGGTGAAACTAGCGCCACCGCCGATTTTATTTCATTATTACGTTGAACAAAGAAATTTAATATAAAAGAATGTACAGTTTGTGAAACCTATCATCATAAGCTTTTTTTTAATATGTACTATGAAATAGTTTAATTTTGTATAGTTTAGGAGCAATAACGAAAACAGAGTTTGGTGGCCACCAAGTGCAACTTCGCTATAACTCCTAAACTATGCAAAATGAAACTATATTACATAGGTATTAAAAAAAAACTTATGATAGGTTTCACAAACTGTACATTAAGTTTTTAAAAAATTCTTTGTTCAACGTAATAATAAAATAAAATAGGCGGTGGCGCTAGTCACCCTTAGTAAAGTCCCAGCCCCAGGCACCTTAAGTAAAGTCGGCGAAATGTGCTCGTGACATTAGTTTCATGTAACACCTTTATATACCATGCTTCTAGCTCATTTGCTTCTAGCAAATCAATAAATGATTATGATCATTATGATTAAAAGTATCTCTGCCCCTGGATTGTGTAACTTGTTTCGATTGTATCAAAGTTGTATCAAAGCACAATTCACAGTAAATCGCGAAAACAACATTTCGCGATTTATTGTGAACCTGCTGTTTTATAATAACTTTGTGCTACTGACTAATGCAGTAAAAGTAAGTAAGTTCGTATGAGCAAGTGGCCAACTCTGGTGACGGAGTTTTTAGGCCGCCTTAAGGCCTCCGTCATGGCTTAACGACTTGCTGTAATAAGCTACTGATTATAATTTAAAATTCTACTTATAACTAAAGTCTGGCAGATGAGATGTCCTGTATAGATGGTATATAAAATGTATTGGTAGACTTTTTCTATGTCATGCATTCATTAAATATTCACAACAACTATTTCTTCTGTACAGATCCATGGAGTTCTGACAGCGATCTCTCCGACCTATCGCCAGTCGAGGACGAATATGCTAAAGTGGACAAAACGCGCCGCGAACCGCCCGACATCGGTGACGTCACGGCCACTACCGCCAATGACGTCACGCCCACCAACGTTACCACCGTCACAGTGACGTCACAGCCTGTCATACCACCGCCAGTTCCTCAGAAGGCGCCTGAGCCGCAAGTTGTACAGAATGTATCTCCTACTGTTGTACCGACAACGTATACGGATACTATGTAAGTTTGGATATTTCGTGTAGTAAGAAGTTTTGATAAAACCTAGTATTCTTTTATCTGTGATAAAACTAAGATATATATTTTAACAATAGTGGCAATTCTGAGTGTCGCAAAAGCTAAACTAAGCTAACTAAAATTGTTGCCGTCCCTTTCAAAGCGATGGGAATAAAAAGGATGGCAATAATTTTAGCTAGTTTAGTTTATCTATTGCGACACTCAGAATTGCCCCCAGTATCATAGAAAAATATATAGGTTTCTGAATCACGCTAATCGTCACGATTCTTTGTTCGCAATCAAGAGTTATCCAGGCTACTTTTTCCGGTCGTTTAATATTAACACCATATTAAAATTAGAGATTCTCATTGTAAAGGTATACACTTACCTCCTTATGCATATTGGTTTAGTAGACCTACTTTAGCTAAAACGGATATTAAATCTGTTGCTATCTCTTTTCATTGACATAAGAGTAGAAAAAAACATTCTTTAAATCTATATTAAATTGACAAATCTCAATAAGACCATTAAAGTTTTGTCAAAACTTTAAGTATACCTTTACAATGAAGTGCTAAACTTATGCAAAGCTTACAATGAAGTGCTAAAAAAAGTCTTTTTTTGCGTACAAGCGACATTGAACATTAAAACAACGTCTACATTCAAATGTCAAATGTCATTGTAAAACATTGAATTTGCTCGGACATTTTTTGAGTGTTGTCAGCTATTAGATTGTGACTTTTTAATACATCTCAATGACCTATCTTGTACCGTTTGTATCCAGGTCTACAACTCAATCATCAGTGTCCGCGGGGACCGGGGCGGTGGCGGGCGCGTCTCGCGAGCTGGACGCGGCCGTGCCTCGCGGCGCTTTGCTGGACACGTCGGCGCATCGCGCGCGCACCGACCTGGCGCGGCATCGGCACAACGCGCATTCACACTCGCCGCATTCCCTCAGCAACGCTAGCTCGGTGAGTTTACGATGAAGCGAACAAGTGCCAGAAATCGTGTGATTTTTGTCAATTGTTCGCTTCATGTTACACTAATGCCGGGTTCCTTTATCCGGGTGGGACTCGGCAAAGGATAGAGACGGTTGGAAGAGTTTGGGGGAGACCTTTGCCCAGCAGTGGGACGAAACAGGTTAATAAAAAAAAAAAAACAAAATCACAAACAAAGGTTTGTTCATAATTTTGTCACAAGAGAGCATTTTCCTAGGTGCATTTTTCTGTTCATGATTCCGAAAATCCGCTTGAAATCATAATTTTTTTTATAGAAAAAAAATATTATATTATATATTTTAACGGTGACAAAATGCTATGCTCATTTGACAATAAAAAAAATCCAACTTAACTATTATTTTTAACTTTTTTTAAATGTTACTTTAGCCAGCGTTTTAAACCCTTGGCTAAGCACATTTAAAATAGATGTCAATTGGCTGACAGATTGAATGACAGAACAACGTCTGTCGAGTCAGCTGGTTAAATATAAAAAAACGGCTAACACTTAGTTTTTTTTTACAGTATGATGGCCTCGATGACTCGTACAACGACTCAGCCGATGAGTCCCTCAGCGAGTCAACGTCCGGAGCACCTACTCATGGCACTGTATGTAATACTTCATTTACAACTCAATAAAACTTATCATAATCAAAGTCGATGAATGCCAAAAATACATAAAGGCCATTATACCAACCATGTACATTGTTTTTATTTTCTGTTTTGTGTTTTTTACAGAATTGCGAATAAATGTTATGTGTACTTATGTCTAAATGTTGATGATTGCTTTCAGCAGCGTGACACGCGACAAAGTTGCGGCAGCTCTATTGGCAGCGTAACCGACGACGCAGTCTACTCTCGTGACCACAGAATTCACCAACTAACAGGTAAAAACTATTATCTCTATCCCATTCTATCTTATTGCGAATGAACAAGTCAGAGAACTCCAACCGTTGGCATACGCCAGCATGTTTTTGTATAGTTATTACCAGTTGTAATTAATAGCTATACAGAAATATGCGGAACGCTTTTGTGTTTAACATCACCTTAACCACGTTTCGCAAGCTTTCTCAATCACCATCGTGTCCCCATTTGTGATGTTGCATTTGTGTCAGTTCGCAAGGTTCGACGGTATTGAAGCGATATAACGCTCGCCAACTATTCCGACTTGAAAGGTATGGTAGGTACCAATAACATATGCAACGGCCTTAGCCGAGATTCGTACTGTGCCAAGTAAAATTACAGCTGTTAGTAAAAAACAGGGACACGTAAAGACTATACTGCTCATAAAACGTACACAAAAAGCTATTATACATTGTTGATTTTACATAAGTTCCGAACAAAGCCTTAATCGCCTAGTCTGTTAGAGGCAAAACAAAGACACGTAGCGACAAAACTGCAGCGTTCAAAGACTATTATTATAACTCGCCCGCCAGCGAGATAATAATAATTGGACTGACTGTAATAATTGGTGGTGTTAATTTTAGTGCTGTCAAATTAGTTAAATTTAGGTTGGTGCGACATATGAATTGACACCATTACTTCACCTAAAACCTTGCCTCCTTCCTGTAGATATTCCTACAGGTTTCTATTCTAGAGACACAACAAAAACACAGCGATATTATAAAACCTAGGAATGTTTAGGCCGCCTTAAGACCTAAATTGACGGAATAAACGGTGAACATACATAAAAATCGAGAAGGTCGTACACTAGCTGTCATTACCTATTTTGTCAAGCAATCATGTATATGTGTATCGTCCAGTTTTGAGAACCTATTAAAAAAAAAAATATAAACCAACTTTACCACTTTATAATAGATAGAAGAAAGAAGAAGAAAAAAAGTATAGATAGATAGATACAGTGGAACATAGAACCTTTTTGAAGTCTGCTAGAAAACTCAAAGCTACGCTGAGTTAGGCACTTAGCTCATAGTCGGATACACACTAGGTCCGCCCGCGTCTCTCGCCGAGCAGCTGAAGCAAGTGCTGGCGGAGCGCGAGCGTCGCCTCGCCACCGGCCCCCCCCACCCCGCCACCCCGGACCCCGTGCAACTCACCAACGAACTCGTCGACGAGATCAGGCAGGCCGTCAGCGAGGCTAACGCGAGAGGTTTGTATTCTACTGTTCTTGGAGTCGAACTTGAGGAAACCTTAGCTTTTCTTAAACTTTATCACAATTCAGTCCGAAGACCATGGCTATTGCAACATAGCCGAAACGTCGGGACGTAAAGAAATAAGGTAAATAACGCGATATTTTATAGATTTGTATCATAATTCGATGACGTCGGTGGCAAACTTCAAGAAGCTAAATTGGATAATGCAAGTTTTTCTATCTATTTCATTGACATCATCGGGAAGACAAGATAGAGCCTTGCAACTAAAAGTAAATAGCAAAAAAATATGTTGTATAGGACTAGGTAGTAGGGTTTCGAAAATTCTGTGGATTGACACAAAATCATTGCATATAAGTGCTATATACGAACGAACGCTATCATTCAGGTTATGTAAGAAATATAACTAAAATAATCTCACGTTTAGTTCGACTCCTTGAATATTCATGTGTTTCTACAAAAACTCAATATTTTTCGACTGTTTTAGATTAGACCATTAAAAGGATGTACACACTCTTACACAAGCATGTTCTTTGAGCACATAACTAACACACGCACTGCTAGAAAATTACAAACAACGAAATGTTTCTTTATTTATTTCCTATTCTATACCTACTTATATTTATTTCTTACTTTTATTTTATGTTTCTTATTTCGGTGATGGTTTAAAACATTGTGCTTTTTTTGTTACGGCGATGGCGCTTAATTTATGTTGATCTCTGTTTCTGTTGATATATTTATATCTAAGGTTTATTTTTCATTTATTTTAGCTGGTTTATTTTATTGGTCTATTATTTCTGATACTCAAATAAATGACAAATCACACTTCAATTGATGGCACCAATGGACAAGTTTTGACAAAAATATCTGAAATTCCTTACATAATATCTATGGAGTTGTTTTTGCGACCATTATATGAGGCTAAAACTCAAAAGGCACAGTTCTTCACTGGTTCTTTCTCTAGATTCACACACTTTGTAGCTTAGATATTCTAGAAAGAATTAAAATAATATTGGTATTAATTTATTAAGCAAATAAGTATTTGTCAATTTTGTTTGGTTTTGCTTACTTATGGTATACGTCCGAAACCGACCGCAAACTGCAAGCGACACTACTGGTTTGAAAGAAATTCATAGAATCCATTAGTGTCGCAGTCAGGGGTTGCAGTTTACGGTCTGCAGCCGTTCTTGGACTTGTACCTTTGAGAATGATTAATATTTCTTACCACAGTCCCAATAACCAAAGCCTAAAATAGAAAGAATAATAAATAAATAAATAAATAAATATCCTTGGACATTTCACACGGCGTCATCTAGTCCCAAGCTAAGCAATTTAATGCTTGTGTTATGGTAACCAGATGACTGATAAACTACATAGATATATTTTTTTTTGTAAATACATACATATTATACATAGAAAACACCCAGACACGAAACAAATATTTGCAGATCATGCAAACATTTGTCCCGCAGCGGGGATCGAACCCGCAACCTCTGCGTCTCAGGCGGGCTTTCGCCCACTGCGCCACAGAGGTCGTCAAGAATATTGAAACTGATCGGTAGGATATTATAAGTAATGTCAAATATAAACCACAGTAAGCAAAATTAAATATAAATTATGTGATAAAACATATATGTACGGGTATTTATCGCTATTTACCTTTATTTAATTTTATTTTTATCCCGACGTTTCAACTAGATTGCAACAGCCTTGCGACCACGGCTGGATAGCGATAAATACCCGTAAATACAATGTTTTATTGTGTTCTGATCGCGAAAGTCTAAAAAGACAATAATCAAAACGACCAAGAGAGAACCAGTACGCGAGATTTCAGATATTAGTGTCCTCCCCCCGGCATTTATTGTTGATTGTATAACGGTGCGTTTGTAGTGAAGAAAGCTCCGGCTTGCGTAGTCGGCGGCGAGGTGCCGTGGCAGCCGCTGTCGAGCGCCGTGTCCGAGAGCAGCCTCACGCCGCCGCCGGGCCCGCCCGGACCGCTCTCTGTCACGCACTGGACTAAACAACAGGTACCTTTATATGAGTAAACTATAGATGACTCGGTTTTAAAATTTAGCCCGGGTTCCATGTTCATCAATCTTCCTAGGTTATACCACTCACTGCATAACCGACTATCATTTAAAAACATTTAATCACATTGAGCTAGGTGATTCCACTGAGCTAGGTGATTCTACTGCCTGTTCCAACGCGGCACCGATGCCCGGTTCCTATATCCAACGTACGGATGTCCGTAGGTCGGTCGTCACAGCAACGTTGTTATCTGTCAAAAAGTCTCATACATTTTGTGTTGAATAAACAACGTTGCTATGACGACTGACCTACGGACATCCGTACGTTGGATATAGGAACCGGGGCGGGGGTAAGCTGTGTTGGCTCGAGCTTGAATACGCTCAAAGATTGCAGATACAAAATGTTCTTTAAAAATCTCTAAGGGATGTTGATTATCTTCTATTAAAGCTTTATTTCCTACTATTCACTTTTATGGACTTCCAGAAAGGGTCACATTGAGCTAGGTGATGCCACTGCCTGTTCAAACGCCACTAAATTTGCAACTTATTAAAATGTCCACTTCCAGGTTTGGCAATGGGTGTCCGGCTTAGGCGAGGGTCTCGAAAGACACGCGGGTGCGTTCGCTGCCCGCGGAGTGGACGGAGCCTTACTTCTCGCCCTTTCTTCTTCCGACCTCAAGTTACTCGGCCTAGGGGGCGACGACCGACGCCGCATGAAACGACGCCTCAAAGAACTCCGGTCCGCTCACGAGAAGCATCTCAAAGCACTCAAGAAGGCAGAGAAAAAAGCCAAAAAGAAATAAACGTGATCGACACGCATGCCATCACCAAAGAAAGGGTCAGTTCACATGAATTCGCCAACTATCCTGTCATTTCTTAAATTATTTTGTCCTATCCCCCTCTTTCTTGCGACTTTGTGTGAACTGTCTTACAATATTATTTTACGGCAGCTGGATGTAATGTTGTGATTACTCAATTCTTGTGATTTCTCGCTGACATCGCTAAACTTTCTCTTATGCTAATTCTTGCCTTCTCTCGTCGGAGCTTTGAATCGATAGTATTGAGTAGTACACTCTTTACATTTTAGACTCTTTGGTATTTATTGAAACTAATGTGACTGGGCCCCGCGGCTATGCCGAGGGGTTTATGAGCTGTGTCCGATGACGGAGTGCCATCTGACCCATAGCTTAGACTTAGTAACGGTAGAGCGCTTCATACGAAGAAACGAATATTAATCGAAAATTAGGTGTAAGTGTATGTGGAAAAATAGAAAATATTTTTAATCGCGGCTTATTTCACCTTTCAGAACCGTTCATATTCTTGCGGATCTGAAAAGATAAATCTAAATTGAATCTTTGATTCTTTATTTCAGAATATACGAATCGCAATTTTTGATCAACATCCAGTCATGAGGTGAAAATGACTGTTGACTCGTAAATATAAAAATAATTGTGTCGGAAAATCTTTGTCGTTCCTACATTTGTATTAATTGTGTCAGGTATTCTTGAAGTTCGATGATTAATGGACTGTGGGAAATAACACTGGCTCAATCTAGTCATAAGAATGAATTAGATGTTCGAAAGTCATGAATTACTATAACATTTTCTCTTAGACATTTTCAAATATTTAAGGTGTAGGTAATAAAACTTTCATCTAACTCAATTATGAACCTATATTTACTAACGAAATATTGTAACGCGATAATTTATTTAGTGTTTGTATTCAACACAATGCAAATAGTGTTTCGGTATAAGTACCTTGGCATTTATTTATAGTAAAGAAATGTATTGCACAAAAGTACTTAGTTGGGGTGATTGAATTTACTCTTGCGTCGCCATTTTTAGTGTATCTTAAATTAAAATGTATAGTGAAGTAACATTCATCAAACATGATCTCATTTCATGTAAGCATACCGGGATATTTATCTCATACTTGCACGAGTATTTATTTGCAAATGTACGGTCAGCTGATTAAATAATTGTGAAATTGAATATTCACGATTTTCTAATAACATTCCAGTAAGCTCTAATAATAATTATTTCTGTGTGAAGTTTTGATGATTTAGATGCTTTATAGTTTTCTTAGGCGACATTATTGTACCTACATACAAATATCTAAGTGTTATTCTGTGTATTCATGTGGGTATGTTTGGTTCCGTAGACACTATGTACTGTGTATATAAGTCTCCGACAGACTGGGCCCAGTCTAGGGGCTAAACCTAAAGCGAGTCTGAAATCATTGTGTGACAGAATGTACATTGTGCATTTAGGATATTATTTCAAGTAAGATTAACAACTTATTATAAGTAGAGTCCAATAACAATTGCCAAAATTAATCAGTACTTTTTATTATGTTGTTATTTTTTGTTTATTTTACTTTCCTTAAATTATATATTTATTTCGGGACCAAATTAATTTATTACGAACCTAATTGTTTTATGTATTTGGTGTGTGTTCAGAAGATTTTTATTTATAATTTAATAAACAAACCAAAGTCTACATAATATTGTTTTTTACTGTGTTCTGTGTGAGTATCATGTACATTTTATGAGATGATGGTAAAATATAATCTGCAATTATGATTTGAGTTTTCTTATTATCACCTATTTTCTGTGACCAAGCTTAAATTCGCTACTTAAATAATTCATTTACTTTTCTTAAATGATCAGGCTACAGCTAGACTAGTGCACATGTTTTTAGGCACTGTTGATTGGTAATATAGTATGGTCTGCCAAGAAAGTGGTCTACCAGTTTTGTTAAAAGTTTCTGTGAGATAATTAAAATAATTATTGATAAGTTTTTAGCATGCCATAAACATTGTATACAGCAATTGTCACTTCATAATTTTATTACAAGTAGAAAACGACCTGGAAAACAAAGGTTACCTGGAAGAGATCGCTTGTAGCGATAAGGTCGTCCATTGTTACACTGTTTTATGTATTGTTTTGTTATGTTCTTTCTTTTTCTTTTATGGTGTGCAATAAAGTCATATTCTATTCTATTCTAAACGACCTTGTTGTTTCATAATGTTCCAATGAATCTCAACCGTGGTAGACAACATTTTTTGGCTGACTGTACCTTCAGTTGTAAATGAATGATCATGGTTTCCTAAATAAAAGAAGATAAAAGTTTAACTATTCTTTATTTTTTGCTTTAGGGTTTTTAGGCTTCTTATTTTTATTTTTCTTTTTGAACTTTTTTGTTGGTGGTGGAGCTAGTTTCTTCTCGACTTCATCTCCATAACTAATAGTTACAAAGGCACCTGGCTTTCTCTTCTGTCTTTTAGGTGGTTTCACCTCTTCTTCACCAGAATCTGAATTTTCACTATCATCACTTCCTTTTTGCTCCTCAATTTCTTCAGGTATTTCCTCTTTTTCTTCTTTTTTTACCAAGTGATTCTGTCTATTCAATGTTACACAAGTAACTCTGCAGCTGGCATTACAAGAGCAAACTTCACTCAACTTTGAGTCTTCAACAGACCATACTTTCAATTCCCCAGAACTTGAAGCTGAGTATAACATCTCATTTTCAAAATGCAGGCTTTTGACTCTCTGTTTGTGAGCTTTGTATGTCAAAGCCTGTGTGTCAGTTACAGTCAAAGTAATAATATTACCATTCTCTAATCCAACATACAGTCTTTCGTCATCAATCCATTGAACTGATGTAGGTTTGGAGTTACAGGTAATTCGTTTCTCAACACCAGCCTTGCTTATAGTCCACACATCCACTGTTTGTTGAGAAACCAGAGAAAACCTATCACCTCCTGGTGAAAATCTGATTTCTGTTGGCAGGAGTACACCTTTGCTGGCCAGGTTTATGGTGAAAGCAGGCCTGCCTTTGATTAGATTCCAAGTTCTCAATGTCTTATCTCCACCAATACTTAAAGCCATTTTGTCAGATGGATGTACAGCAATAGCAGTAATAGGTTGACCTGAAAGGAATTATAAATCTTTCTAAATATACATACCTAAGAGTGTAACAGAGTAATATTTCATTATTTACTTAGATTGATTTTAAAGCTTGCCTCCTGACTGTATTACATCTATGTAAAGGCCTAAGTTTACTTAGATAGGTATTCTAACAACTATTTACCTCCATGTGCCTTCTTCCATATTTTTTCAATTTGCCAGTTGCCAGTTCTAGTAACAATGATGGAGCCATCGTCACTGCCCGTCAAGAGATGAGTGCCGCCATGTGTAAAGGCCACAGCATTTACTGTGCCGTCGTGATTCATCAACACCGTGTGCTCTTTGCGGTTTTTCATATCCACTACGACGACTTTATCGTCAGTCCCGCCTGAAGCCAAGAACTTTCCTGCTATGGACATACATCGAACAGATGATGTGTGGGACTGTGTGGCGAAGGTTTGTTTTAATTTTTTGATCTGAAAATAATAAACATTAGAATAGACAGCTAAGAGAAAAGAATACATAGGAACGAAAAGTGGCAATTACCAAGTCTTCAGAGCGGAGGGAATATCCAAGCACAAAACCCTGATACGTGCCCACTACTAACTCATCCATGATTATAAGATATTAAGTTCTATCGCGAGATTTACAACAAGACAAATCGCCACAAATTCGAATTCCTAACCTCTCGAGACATGCATGCATGCTCGGCTCGACTCGACTTCAACAAAACCAAAACACAAAACTTTGAGTGACATTGACAACATGACAAGACAACAGCAAAGCAATGCAATGACAATGACAAGCAAGAGGATGAAATAAAATGACGTTGACTTATAAATGTCAGAGACAAGGAATGACAGTCCAGATTGTGACATTGAAACAATTTGTGTAAATCCATAGAAAAAAAAATAACAAACGTCAAATCAATCAACTAGGAAAAGAAAAGAGACACAAGACAGCGCACACAAGCAGAAATAAATTAAAAATCTGATTTTTATTTAGATAATGCAAAATATCGAATGGATTTCACTAATATTTTAATTTTGAGTTAGCTTATTTTTTTACACTTTGCTAGAGCAAGGATAATTATCATTCTGGTGAGTGCAACCACGTTTACATTAGTTGTTTCGAGGCTGTATCGATCTTTACTGCTAGCATTTTTTGTTTTAGGATTCCCAAAAGAGGACTTACTTAGACATCTACAAGATGGATTTGGCCGAGACGATGAAGAATGTGCTCGCAAAGAGCACAGGTAGCTCAAGCGGCGCGGCGGCGTCCTCAAGTGCGACGACCCCTCACCCAGCAGAAGGCTATGTCACCGAGAAACTGTACATGTTACTGCAGCTTTACTTGCAAAACAAGGGCTGGAGCCCGAGCATAGAGCTTCTGCAGTGCTTCAGCGACCTTAAGGATTCATCTATGTTACCCAGTGCTTCTTATTTACAGTGAGTTGATGTAAACAAATCTGTCATACTTGAGCCATATGCACTAAGCTCTTCAGATGGTAATAAAAATGAAAATGTGTATCTATCTGCTGCTTTTATATGTATTTCAATGAATTACAACATGATTTGTTAATTCTACCAGGACCTTATCGGAAAAATATTTTTGTTGGTTATAAATAGCTACATGAACATTGGTTATTTCAGAGTGATGGCATCTAGAGTAGGATTAGACACACAAGGTAGACTGATATTGCGGGACAATGGTAAAATAATACTGCCTTATGAACACTTTGCAAATGCTGTTATGCTGAAACACATGAATGGACCCCATGGCTTGCATCTCGGAGTAGAAGCTACTGTCAGAGCTGTGAGTAAAGTATCATTTTCTTCAACTACTTTGACTAGAACAGTATTTCCCAGATCGTTTGTTTGTATGAGCAAGTGGCCAACTCTGGTGATTTCCCAGTTAAACAGTATCTATTACATGAATATACCTACTTACACTAATATATTTTTACCTAACCCAAAATCTTAATAAGATTACCCACATTAGATTCTGTTACTGTTTTTTTCTGTCTAAAATAGCTGTTACTGCTGCTAATACCATAACCGTAATGAATGAATTAGTCATTTCAATCCATTTTCCTTATTTTATATAAATCTCTCATATTCATAGGTAGTGGAATCCTACACAATAGGAAGGGAACAATTTGGAATGGAAAAGGAGTTTATTCTAGAAGTGATACAAAATTGCCCAAACCCAGCATGTCGCTACTACAAAAGTCAACTAGAGATGACTCAGAAATCTATGCAGCATCTTTCTCAACAGCCTACATATATACCTGGTAAGTTTTCCTTGTATGTATTTTTTCTAAGCAATAAGGAAAGCTATTAGATATTAAATTACATAAGAATTGAGGTATGTTGTTACATTGTTTCCCCCGTAAGTAGTATCCATTCAGGGCTCTGCTCTCGAATCTCACGTAAGTAACGTGAATAAAAAGTAGCCTTTTTTGTTATTTGAGGTCATAAAATAGGTATGTTCCAAGGTTCACCTAAATGTAGTGATTCTATTCTCTTTGGGTTCACCCAAATTCGTTCAGTTCGACAGTAACAAACATCCATCCTTTATCTGTATAAAATCAAATCTCTTTTCCTATCATTTTATCTTCATTTTGATGCTCTTCTTATGTATGAGTAGACAGAGACCACAGGTTACCTATGTGCCGTGTTATATGTGCATAGATGCGGGAGCATCGAATCTCTCAGACAGTCAGGCGGTGGAGCGCCTGCTCCGCGGGACCGCGCTGTCGCAAGACTACCAGTTGCCGCTCGCACCGCATCTCGCCGCACTCAGTGAGTTGCTAAGTAAACATCGCCTTTTTTTTTTTTTTTTACATTTTTATTTTAACTTATGCACTTAATTATGAAAATGGTGATATTATTCTCATCAAAAATTTGTATTACTTGAAAGCTTTTTACTAGGCAGCAATAGATTTCCCACCTCTCATGAGGAATAGGTATTCATCTACTCTAAGGGCAGCTTGCACGATGATTCCTAATTGTATTTAAACCAGTTAACCTTGACTAGTTCTAAGGCTTTGACAGTGACGAAAAAACTCCTTACAATAATGTGATAAATATTTATTGTCGTGCCTATCCCTATAAGTATGAAGAAAGTCTGCCATTATTAAATTTGTGTGTGTGATATTGTATGATACTCGTAGAAATGTGCTATTGATGCACAATATCCCCGTTTATGATACCATAAATATCTTTCAGCGAACCTCACAAACGAGAAACCAGAGCGTCGTCGCGAGGACAAGCTCTCCCAGCACCAACAGATGCTACTTCAGCATCAGAGCCGCTCGCTCAGCCACCAGTCCCTGGACAAGTACAGCCATTCAGCCCGCTCGAGCACTGCCTCCTCGCAGTCAGGACTGGACGCCAAGTCTAAGCATCATTATAGTGATGATCATAAGATTACTGATTTCTTGAGGCAAGTGCTTATTTGACAGTAGTGATAATCAAAGCAATGTTAAATTTAAAGTTGCTTCATGATTTAATTGCGTGTTAGGAATTAACCTCCTTAATTGATTAACTTCAGTATTTTTGCTTGTGCTATAGGAGTTTCTGAGCTGCCCTAATTAATCTAGATTATGATATAGCAATTCTATGTTACTTTTTTATCAATGCAGTTTTTTTTTATCCTTGGACATTTTACACGTCGTCATCTAGTCCCAAGCTAAGCAACTTAATCCTTGTTTAGTTTAGTTGTTATATCAAAACCAACAATAAACTAAACTATTAAATAAATATAATATGATTCGTCTTTAGAAAAGTAAGGTTTTATCCCTCGTTTTACTTGGCACAACCTATAATATATTTAATTTTGTTCTTTTACAGAGCGAACCTAGAAAGCCTAGAGTCCCTCTCGGGCGGCAGCGGTCACACGGAGCGCGGCGGCGCGGGGGGCGGCGCGGCGGGGGGCGGCGCGGGGGGCGGCGGGCAGGAGCGAGTGGTGCGCGCCTTCGCCGAGCTCGCGCGCAACCTGCAGCGCATGCGCCCCTGCGTGCGCCCCGCCATGTGCAAGCCCTACGGGAAGCAAAGCGAACAGCTGCAGAAAAGTTAGTAAATATTATTATTATTATTTTTATTGTCTATACTAATCTGTACTAAAATAATAATTTTAAAGAGGTAATGTTGGTTTGTTTGTTTGTATGGTTAGGGTAATCTCAGATTTTTTAAAAGTATGTTACATCAGGCCTCACAGCACAGCTCAATTCATTGGTAGTAGCTTTATTACTTGCCTAGCTCAATGGATGCGGCCCCGAGTATGTCTCGATACGTGCAAGCTGCACGGGAAGCAAAGCGAACAGCTGAAAAGTATGTTACATAGCTTAGTTGGTTGCTGCTAGCACTGAGTGTGATGAATGAATGGACTGTAGCAAAGGGATTTCCTTCTTAAATTCTGAGTTCACATTAAACTTTTTCCAGTTCTATTGGACACTATCCAGCTCGTGCAGTCTCTGCGTAGTTACTTGCCGCCTCCGCACATTCAAGTTACTTCTTGGAAGAACGACGATAAACTACGGTGAGAATATACTCGTGATTAAATGTAGCCAGATAATAGAAATGTAGAGTAAGCTTTGGATACTTAAAATACCAGCGAAGTGTGAGTTGGACTCGCACACAAAAGCTCAGGCCTTTACATCTTTACTAGATGATTTATATAGAGTCAGGAAACAAGCTTTGCCTACACTGTAGTGCCTGGGACATTGTTGAGATGGAATAGGCTTGCCCAGCACTTATACCATCATATCAGCTAAGTCGGCCATATCCACAGGAAAGACAAAAGTGAATAGGTACTTGTGGGGCTGACTAGCCGCGGGTTTCCTCACGATGCTTTCCTTCACCGTTTAAAGCTGATGTTAGAGTACATATAAATTTTTCGACGCGAAAAGTCCATTGATGCACGGCCGGATTCGAACGGATCGAAAGTCAAAGTACTTATGCGTGAAACAGAGATACTGGTATTTCCGACCACTGCGGCGCTAATCGCAATAACTATGTTCACTCCGGTCAATTTAGATTGTGCTTACTATAGCTGCCTTATCTTAATTATCTAACGAGTAAATTTTTGAGTGAATTATAAATTTATTAGCAGATTAAATTAATTTAAATTATTTAATTGCAGTACTAACAACATGGATGATTTGGAGTCGCGTAAGATCGTGAGCGGTAACTAACTTGTTTGTACGGTTTGCTGGTTAACTGGTTCTTTCGTGGTAAACCTGTGTGAGGTCAGTGACCTGGTTCAGATAGGTTGGTAGCCTTTAGCGCAATTACTAACTGAGAGAGCGAGAACAGTCTAAAACTTTTAATAGTTTTAATTAAATATCTTGATAAGACATTTGAACCCAACGTAAAATATTATTTCAATCTTCATAGTGCCGCTACCGACCTATTCGAACCTGTGAAAGAACCAGTAGAATAAAGAGGACCTCATCTTGATTTCCATACATACATACTGGTTGATTTCAAGAGTTGAAGAGGTCATCTATAAGTTCTGTCATGTTGGTAGTAATTACACTGGTACCGGTTGGAATATTTCTTCTGAATATTGGTATACAGGCACATATAGATCGGTCAGTATGGGAAGTTTCATAGTAACATTTACTGCTATATATAGAAATAGTGTTCGTTTTACTTTTCAAAACGTCCAGGAGCTTTATTCCCCAGCGCACAAAGTAACATAACTTCACTCAAACACGTGCTTTATTGACTATTCGAAATTCAAAATCCAAAAATGTGCAATTTTACATGTCACCTAGGCTCGTTTAGATTGGTATTGACCAATGAAAACATAACATACGCAATGTCATGAATTTTCAAATTCTGTATGCCACCGTTACATGCTCTTTGTGCCACGACTAGGCGAGGTTAATACCTGTCAAAATTCCATGCTTCTTAATACCGTGTTTTGTAAAAACACTGCTGAAGCGCGGTACAATTTTTCATATTTATTATGAGATTTGTGTTATTTTAACTATTCAATGGTGAAAGAAGACGTGTAGCACTCGGAGACTGCCGCGGTAAAGCTATTGCATAGCATTTTTTCGGGGTGTTAGGTTATTTTCGTTACGGAATTTCTGTATTCGGTCTCCACGCTCAAGGCCCGCGATATAAGCTATGCAATAGCTTAACAATATTATTTTTACGACAAATAATGTACTAAATCATTGAATAGGTGTTTCAGGCGGCAACTAAGATAAACGCCTTTTTGGTCACATCATCTACACTGCAGCCTCATTGGAGGAGATACTTTTTGCCGTCGGGGAACATTGTCAGTAAACGTAGTGTTTATATTCTCTTTGATTGTCAGGGTTTGACTTGACATTAGTGACGGCACGGTATTATTTATTTATTGTATTTTGATAAAATTATATTACGTATTCTATCATTGAATATTTGTCGGCAACAAAGATAAATCAAGTCGGTAATCCTAACAAGATAAACTAAAATAAGTGCTATAATAAAATATTATGCTTTGCCAGAAAAAAACAACACATTTTTTATAAATTTATTCACAAAGCACTATGATGAGATTTCTTTCACAGGATCGCTGATGTAATGGATCTAACAAATGCAATTAATAATAAATGGTTCTGAAATAAATGTGGTTGATAAAAAAAAACTCTGACTTAATTACTCTCTTGCCGAGACGAGAAGTAGGAAATGTAGGTTGGCAGCAACATTGAACGTGCTCTCCAATTTCGCTATGAAGCGACTTGCACTAGGCTGGCTGATAGTGCTAACCAATCGTTTCCAATTGACTTTTGATAGCTCCAAATAAAGTACAAAGCTACCCAAGTTTGCCTCCAAGGATGCCGCGCAATCACTAAAACCACTTCTAGGTAGTGCTCACACATTTACAATTTTAGGATCCATTGATTGGGATCATGATACCCTAAATCTCTCCTACTTATGTTTGTGCGTTGTTTTCGAAGAACAATTTACATTTTCATTGCTAGTTTTAGGTAATTAAAATAGAGAAAATGCAATTTCGATGAAAATTAATCAATGATTGAAGTAGGTAGGTAATTGTTATGACATTTGACAATTCGTCCGGGAACTAGTCGGACGTACCTAATGAATTAAAATAATTATTTTTTGACTCAAAACTTTGAATAACAACAAAATTAATAATTATTGTGATTTAATAATCATCTAATTCAATGTTATTTTACTTATAATATGATGTGGTTTAAACCAAAAAAATCTATCAACTAAAATTATAATATCTTTCCAAAAACATTCGCGGAAGTATGGTTTTGAACGAATTACGAAAATATCAAGACCATGAACGAAGTAGCCACTGGACCCGACATAAAATACAAATAAATAAATAAATAATAAATAAATATCCTTGGACATTCCACACGGCGGCGTCATCTAGTCCCAAGCTAAGCAATTTAATGCTTGTGTTATGGTAACCAGATGACTGATAAACTACATAAGTAGATACATTTTATCTGTAATTACATACATATTTATTATACATAGCGAATTTGCACTTGGTAGCTACCAAACTCTGTTTTCGCTATTTCTCCTAAACTATACAAAATGAAACTATTACATAGGTATTAAAAAAAGCTTATGATAGGTTTCACAAACTGTACATTCAGTTTTTTCAAATTCCTTTGTTCAACGTAATAATAAAATAAAATAGGCGGTGGCGCATGGCGCTAGTTTCACCCGTACATGCACCTTAAATAAAGTTGGCTAATACGAAGTTATATTTTAGGTAGGTACCTACATGTGATTCTATTTAGTGATTAATAACAATACCTTAATGTAATAAAATAATGTACCTAACATGTGAAAAGAAGTAGTGCTGCTTCCGCCGCTATAGTTTTTACACAATTTAACTGAACATTTAGTCATTTTTGGGAGATGTTTTATTGAAAAGTAAGTGCTTCAGACTTACGCAAAAACAAACGACCAAGGCTAGAATTTGACTGGTTACTGACAAGACCGGTGAAGGTACGTTCGCTTATACTTAATATGTCTAGTCCAGTGGCTATTCGTTCAAGATCAAGACTTGACTTGTGTGAAAGAGCGTGGAGAATACCATTTTAAGAAAACAAGCCTTGGCACTATAGATTCGTATTTCAAAATGACGTCACTGCACGTTACGTTCTTATAAAGTGATTTGGGGAATAAAGCCCCTGGTTCGATTTCCGAGCTGAGTACACGTTTTTTTAAATGTATAATGCATTTTTTCTTTTTATTAAAATCGATGACATGAGATTCGTATGTTTAGTTTCAGACTTTCTTATACTGACTTATCTAAATGTGCCATTCTGTATGTATTATGAAGTTTTGTGTATTTTAGTACTTATTTGTATTCTTTGTATAATTCAATTGAAAATGTTGGAAGGATTATCTTTTTAACATTTGCTGCAAAATTCGCACAAATGTGGGTTGGTTTGTAAATGTATTTGAATGGTTCCTTATAAATTGTAAAACTTTGGATCTGCACGCGTTTGGTATTCTTGCCTTTTGGTTGACTGTTCTTTTTTGTCTCGAAATTACTTTTATTTATACATTTTTGTATACTATTATATTTATTTGTTATTCTAAGATGTGGTTGCGTTTTTGACGCGTAATAAGATCAATGTATTGTATTGTTCTTGTATATAAGGTAAGTATTCAGCGCTGAATTTAGCCTTATTCAGTGGCAAACCAGCGCTGTCAGAATGAATTAAATCAGCATAGACCAGGATATGAAATGCTCGAGCAATTAGCACTGAAAGTTATAAATATTTTTTACCTATACAAGATTATTCGTGAACTTTTGAATTGTAGCTAATTCTATCTCAGGGTGTGTATTAAATACCAGGTGTATTAAAACGACTCCCGGATTTGCATTCAGATCATGATTCTATGAAATTTTGATCATGCTGTATATAAAATAAAATGCCTACGTAAAAAATAGGAACCGTTATTCGATTGATAAATTATGAATTAGTATTTTTACTTTTTTTCTTTAATTATATTTGCCATGATAAAGAATGATTTCGGGAGGATCTTGTTATTTATTTATAATGTTTTCAGTTGAAAAATGCTCACGTTGTTGTTACCTGTCTGTGCTGATTAATTTGTTTTATTTGTGCTCTCGTAAATATATTTATTTTAGCACAAAATAGTTTTACATGCTGCATTCAGCATTTTTTGATTTGTTGGTATTTACAATTTATTACTTAAAAGTACCCATTTATTTTATATCTACCTATGTTGATTTTTTCATTGCCATTACGTTATTTTCATACGATATTTTATAATTCCTCCCAGTTTTTTTCCTCGTAAGTGCATTATTTACATTGTGATAAAGATGTTTCTAGTGTCCAACTGTTAGCATGATTGTAACATAGGTAACTTGAGATATTTTGGATCCGAGTATGCAAATGCATTCAATGATAAAATAATCGAAAAGTACTTACCAAAAAATATTAAATCAGCTATCCAAAATTGAACGGGAATGTCTTGTGTGCTTTTGAATGCCGGCAGTGTATATTATTGAACATGTAACAAACAACAGCATTCAATAAAATTATCTTGTCGATACAAAGTGTAATAAGATCAAAAAGCATAGATTTAAATGCTTTTTTTCGGAAGAAGACTTATTACACCAAGAGTTATTACACCGACTTATTACACTTATTACAGTATTTTATAAATTCAATCATCGACTATAGAAAATAAATGCGTAAAGTAAGGTTTGATCGCCGTGTCTTGTCTTGTGAACGATAAGGTGGATAGTATCTTAATGAAGACTGCAATTTTTCATCTTAGCTAATGTTGCCTGTGGATTTGTAAGATAGGTATGGTAAGTATGTACTACTGCATACTTGGGATGGAAAACAAAATTGTCCTAAGTAGCCTTATGATTTTACGTAAGAGATGTCGTTTTTGGTAGTTATAAGAATCCCTGTTCCAAAAATGTGTTCTGAGTATGCAGTACGTAATAGGGGCTTTACCAGACCAATCGATTGTTCGTCGATAGATGGTAGAATACCATTCATTCCATCGATCGACGAACAATCGATTGGTCTGGTAACGACCTTAGTTGAAATGTAAGAGTAAACAACGCGAGTCGCTAACTACTTCCAAATGCATCACATCGTGTGAAATAATGATTACATAAGATTATTAGTGCAATAAAAAAGGCAAAGCCTATTTTAAAGTTTTGTATCCTAGTACTGTAGTTTTAAATTAATATTGTAATCACATCACATTTTCGTAATATAATAGTGGCAATTCTGAGTGTCGCAAAAGCTAAACTAAGCTAACTAAAATTGTTGCCGTCCCTTTCATAGCGATGGGAATAAAAAGGATGGCAATAATTTTAATTAGTTTAGTTTAGCTTTTGCGACACTCCGAATTGCCCCCAATAACTACTTACGTATTGATTTGAAGTAGGTCGTGTCATCCTGGCGCTCGGATGGTTGTAACGTAACGCATAAATGATAAAATTAAGATCGACAATGTCAAAAGGGCCTCTGTGTGTTGGCTTCGGCCCACACACTATAGTCCCGTAATTTTAAACCTTGACATACACAATTATAACTTTTATTTCAGGCAACAGTACATGATGTTATTTGACTAATCAGAAATGTACACATATTTATTCCATTATCCATTCTACTCTTCGCGATCCAATGCTTGCAATGGTTATTAAATGTCATATAAATATAATGAAAAAAATTTCACAAATAAAATTTACATGAGCTGGATTTGTCTTTGCGTTACGTCCATTAGAGCACGCCTGCCTTTTATGATATGTAAAGTTACTTTTATTTTAATTTACGTTTGACTGTTTCGAATATATTGTTAAGCAGCTGTATAACATAACGTTTTTGTATAGTTAAGCTTGATACTTTCTAAGGTGTGTTGGTTTTTACGTAATTTTTGAACTCTTCAATGCATTATCCAAATATGACGAGGCTATAATGTTTGATGACAATTTACAATACACCTTATATTAAGCTGATGTAACCGTCAACTATGTACTCTTAAGTATTAACATTTTCCAGAAGAATCTCTCTCTGTATTAGAATAAGCTTTCTAGTCAAAAATTGATTTTCATATCACATTATACGAATTGGCCCTGATAATGCGTACTGTGACTTTCGGCCCGACCATTTTGGTTTCATATTTATTTATTCGGACTACACATCAGTTGTAAAATTGATCTCAAAATTATGCTTAATAAGGTGGTGTTATTTTTTATTATCATTGGTTTTAGGGTCAAATTGGCGGGCTAAAATGTTCGGGTTTAATTATAC
Organism: Xanthorhoe designata; assembly: GCA_963582015.1. Classification (NCBI taxonomy): domain Eukaryota; kingdom Metazoa; phylum Arthropoda; class Insecta; order Lepidoptera; family Geometridae; genus Xanthorhoe; species Xanthorhoe designata. The sequence continues at coordinate 4,858,844 of OY757045.1, forward strand.
TTTTTTCATAGACTGGTTGGTTTTTTATAATTTTATATTTATCTATATTTACATACTTAATCAAATTTAGTTAAGTGATGGTTATATTCTAACGCACCAATAGTTATACGTAGTAATAGGTGAAATAGTAAAAAAAAATGTGAAAATCCGTTGAATCGAAATCATGAAATTTAATCATAACGGCATCTGGGTTCTGTGATAAAATTATCAAAATGTAATTTTGGCTTATGCAATATTTATTTAAAATTCTTGTTTCTTTTTATGTTACTAAAATATAGATTTCTGATCTTGGCAAAGCGTAGGTATATTTTAAGTTAGTTAGAAACCTTTGAACCAGTACAAGAGTGTCTATAAAAATCACATTTTCCAATCTCGCTTTGCCATTTGTAACTTATTGTTTGTCGATATACTTTAATGAAACTGTAAATTAGTAATGAAAACAGTGCTTAGAATAAATTATATAAAGTACCATGTTGTTTCATTGTATTATATTAAAATTAGCTTATTCATAAATAGCTGCATATAAAATTAAGTAGGTACCTACCTATTTTCGATTCTCATACCACAGGTAGTGTTAGAAAATGATTCAACACAGCGATTTACTCGAATTTAAAATCGTTTTTTATTGCCTATCAAAAAAACTATCAAATTGCAATCACCATCATTTTCAGTCTACACACACTGCTGGGTGCAGAGCAGACCTCTTCATTTAAAAAATATTTTTTTACCGTCAAATAATTGAAGAAGAAATGGACCCTATCTTAACAATCCTGCTGGGTTGATAGTTGATACCTTCTAAGTTTGTAGTAGTTTCGTTTCTTTAAATAAATTACCTACTTTATATAGTACGAGCGTACCCGGCTTCGCTCGTGTGATACCTACAAAGTTGCCTGTGTTTTTCCAGGTCTATTGTTTCAGCCATATCCAGTAGTTGACATGGGTTAGAGAAAGAGTGCGACCAAAATAAAAGTCGAACGCTTACAGTAACACATTTATTAAAAACATCTATGTATCACAAACATCTATCTAAGAACAATAGTACAAATGCTAGTTTGGAACTGAATAATCACAAGGTTCAATAAATGCCATGCAAAAGTACAACTATTAATACATTTTTAACCTACGTTTTGAACGCTTCACTTGAATTTTGGCACCAAACACGTGAAGAATGAAAGAAGTTAAAAAACGGTGGTATTTGATTATGCATTTTAGCTAGACATGATTTTACATTAGTGGCAATTCTGAGTGTCGCAAAAGCTAAACTAAGCTAACTAAAATTGTTGCCGTCCCTTTCATAGTGATGGGTATAAAAAGGATGGCAATAGTTTTAGTTAGGTTAGTATAGCTTTTGCGACACTCCGAATTGCCCCCATTATGGATTTATAATTATTTAAAACATGGTCAAAACATGTGTTGTATAAGTACAATGTACCTATATTACAGCATAGAAGAACTTTACAGTGCAAATATTTATAATATAAATAAAATAAATATGATATAAATAGTTAAATCTTATCACATTATATTACATACTAACAATACGATACAAACAATTAAGTTTATAATGTAAAATACCCTTTCGATGTTATACTCGTAATATCAATAATTTTGTGCGTGAATTATTGTATTCAATTATCAAACTCACAAGTTTATCTTATAATATCAAGATTATTGACGCAAGGATTGCGTTTATTAGAATCGATTTTAATCACCATCATCATCCTGCCTTTTCCAATCTATGTGACATAGTTTTACTTCCATTTTCTTGTATTATAGATAAAGCAGATTTACATTTACAAATAGATAAGAATAAACATTCTTACTACAATTTAGATCAATTAATGGTTAGGTTGGTATATAAAAAGTGGATACGTAACGGTTAAGAAAAAACCTGTGGCCATGAGCTCTTCACGTATTGATGACGATAGGATATGTTAAGGTGCTGGGCAAACATACTCCATCTTAACAATGGCCCTGGCAGGACTTTGTACAAGACTTTGAAAAATATTGCCTCCTAATCATGGAGTAAGAGTATCAAGTCAAGAAGTTTCGATGTGAAGACATGTAAAAGAGAGGTAGATAGAGAAGAGCTTACAAAATCTATTCGAACACGTTTTATTCTAAGCACATCTAATAAGTAAGTAAGTAAGTTCGTATGAGCAAGTGGCCAGCTCTAGTGACGGAGTTTTTAGGCCGCCTTAAGGCCTCCGTCATGGCTTAACGACTTTTAAAAGCCGGGACCAACAATTTAACGTGCTCTCCGAAGCACGGAAGCGCTCAGATTTTAATGCCACTTGCGGTCACCCATCCAAGTAGTGACCGCTCAGAACGTTGCTTAACTTCGACGATCTATCAAGAACGTCTTAACACATCTAATAATTCCAGCACACACATCTAGGAATGTAAAAGTCTTGCTTGTTAAAAATATTTAAACTTGACATTAGTGGCAATTCGGAGTATCGCAAAAGCTAAACTTAACTAACCAAAAATAATGCCGTCCCGTTCATAGCGATGGGAATAAAAAGGATGGCATTAATTTTAGTTAGTTTAGTTTAGCTTTTGCGACACTCCGAATTGCCACTTTTATCGCAATAAAGCTACGACCGACGATCTCTGTGGCGCAGTGGGCGAAAGCCCGCCTGAGACGCAGAGGTTGCGGGTTCGATCCCCGCTGCGGGACAAATGTTTGCATGATCTGCAAATATTTGTTTCGTGTCTGGGTGTTTTCTATGTATAATATGTATGTATTTAAAAAAAAAAAAAAAAATGTATCTATGTAGTTTATCAGTCATCTGGTTACCATAACACAAGCATTAAATTGCTTAGCTTGGGACTAGATGACGCCGTGTGGAATGTTCAATGATATTTTATTTTTATTTTATTTTTTATGTACGTTTTTAACCGACTTCAAAAAAGGAGTTCTATTTTCCACTGTATGTGTTTTTTCTGTTCACCTATTATTTCGTCAATTAATAGTGGACCGGAGATATAAACAGAAATGCAGCTTGAAAGTGCAGAAAATTGTACTCTCTCACGAAATTAAAATGGGTTTTATAAAATTAAAAATTTTGCCATGTAGGTAGAGGTACTTACCCCCGGTTCCTATATCCAAAAAACGGATGTCCGTAGGTCGGTCGTCATAGCAACGTTGTTTATTCAACACAAAATGTATGAGACTTTTTGACAGATAACAACGTTGCTATGACAACCTACCTACGGACATCCGTTAGTTGGATATAGGAACATTAGTAAAAGTTTATAAATACATTCACATGGTAACCTAAAATTAATAATTATAATATCTATTGCTATCGGAATTCTTTTTATAATATCTAAGTGAACAACAAATTATTCTTAACTGAACTAAATTACCTATAATATTGTAAATGCTCCAGTAAATTAATGAAACATTGATTAATTGATTGTATGGGCTGAAGTATAAGTCGAACTATACGAATAAACTCTACCGGCCTTTTAAGTTATCTAAACAAAGTTAAAATGATAGTAATTCTAGAGAAAAAAGTAAAATTGCCACTATTTTGTAATTAAATTTGGTTTTAGCCTGGCTTAAATAAGGACGAAAAGTCATAAAATAATAATATTAACAAGATTACTACGAAAGTCGGAAGTCTCAAAGTCTACTTTCAGTACATATGAGCTTTTAGGGTGAAAATAGTTATTGGTCATTAACGTATCAGTAAATCAGCGAATTACGCTTTTCAGGAATTGGTTCATACGTGTAAAGATATCTATAAATCATAGTTACGCCCTGTTGCCTTAAATCTGTGGCTTGTTTTGTGATAGTCAACATAGTGACAGTTCTTACCCACCGTCCACCTCCTGAGATCACCTGGGTGAACTGTGGAAAGTTTCGTTACACTTGCTCACCTGTCAGAAAGCTGTGATTGTATATTGCTATCTTTTTCTTCCACATCAATTTGTAAAATTATTTTTTTTATTCTAAAGTGAGCTTACTGTTTCACTAGGACAATTCCAAGCGGCCAATTATCCGATTTATCTCAATACATACAACGATATTAAGATAATTTTTTCTTCAAGATTTTTATAGCTCATTTTTGTCTGTTTCTTTAGGTTTGAAAACATATACTGAGTCATCGAGCCAGTAGTAAGCTTGTGAGAAGTCTCCCTCGCAAAGATAGGGCGCGCGTGCCCAAGAGACGAGTTCGAACCCACACTCTTCTTCCATGAACTTGACGAACGAAGATGCCTGTTCTTCGAAACCTACGCCTTGGATTGGTAAGCGCTCTTCGGGCTTGTGGTCGGCAGTCACTGGAAGAAAATGGGAGAAGAACGATGTATTGTATACTCTGTTACTTTTTAACCGACTTGTTGTTTTATGTACTTATGTTCAGTTCACCTTGAGAAAGTAAGAAATAGAGCGCTGTATATTTCTTTCTCAGTCACACAAAAACAAAGTAGAATATATACAACATTCTTAAAAGAGACAAAGCATTAGATCTTTTGTCCCTCATCGCGTGCCGCTTTTTTGTATGGTCGGAAACTTGATGCTCCGAATTTTGTACTACGAAACTATGGATTCACTGCAATTTTTGTACCTCTCGGCGGCACGCTCACTGTTCGTCGAGGTAGGTACTATACTTGGTCCATGATGTTCACCGATTATTCAGTCAGTAGTGGACCGATTTTGAAAGTTCTTTGTTTGTTTGAAAGAGGTTATACCTAATAGATGGTTAACATTACCTTCGACATAAGGCTTGTATGGCAGTACAAGGGCTAGCATGAGGACTCCTCCAGGCGCAATGGCGTTCCTCGCCTGCATCAGCATTGTCTTCGGCTTGCTGCACCGGTCTAGAAGGTTCAGCATACACACGCATTCGAACTGTTGGCCGTCCCACCAGTTATCGACATCTAGAAGTCTGGAAACCAACAAAAGTTGTTATAGCTTATGCTGTGTGACGAGTTGACGTTCTTTTACGGTGTCACTTTGTACATTTTTAAGGCTCCCTTGCACTGTTCCTGTGTAAGAGCGTTATCGTGAGCTAGCGCGAAGAAGATTCCAGAAAGAGCTAACGCGAAGTACTGCAGTTAGTTTTTTTAAAAGTTAGTTTTCTTACGTGTATCCCTTTTTGGATAAGGTCTTCCTCATGCTCCCCGAGATTTCTGTGGCGTATTTAGCAGGGAATAGTCGAGAGAACCGGCGGCTGACTTCCCCGTCTCCCGCACCAACATCCACCATGGACCCGCTGCAATCCCGGGCGGAGCGCGGCGCAGAGCTCAGCAACTGACGGGTCTGATTCTCAGACAGCACGAACATAGACCCTCGCCCGAGCCATCTGCAAGCAACAATTCCTTTACATACTTCTAATGAAACAAGTAAAGTGTAGTTAGAAAGCTGAAACGATTGCCGCTTGTTATAACATCTCAATTAGAGGGAACAATTTCAAAACGTGGTGGCCGATAGCTATCCGTACTTTATTGCCTTCCAGCGCTATTCCAGTGCACCCATTAATCTTATCCAAGTTAATTGTCGAAATAACTAAGTTGGCTCGTTGTTGCAACCTTCTAATTTAAACGTAAACTTCCTTGAAAGCTATTTGTAGCGCAGTCGCGACGTAGCGAGCAACAATAGTGCAATTATCCACTACTGTTGGTCGTGTGGTGGTAGTTGTTCCTACGAAGGATTGCGTCGGGCTGTAATTACCGAGGATGAAGTACAGAGCGGGCTGTGCTGCGGGCGAGGCGGCCCGCCAGCGCCAGCGCGCAGACCGTGCGCCGTAGGGAGCAGCGCCGCCCTCGGGACCGGCGAAAGTGGATAATGAGAACTAAATCCAGCTCTCATTAGCCGAGAGCGAGCGTCGCCCGATCGATACGAATTCGTCTTCGCCGGGTAAAGGGATAATCGACGCGAGGCCCGAGCTCTGTTATTAGCCGTAGTACCATATATCACGCGCGGCATTATCCGCGGCCCCCGGCGTCCGCGCCGCAATTACTGCAGCGAACGGTGCAGCTCGGTTACAATACCCTATCTAGCCAGGCTCGGTTCAAAGTGCTCAATTACGAAAAGGTATAGGAAAATTTTCCGCGCTTCCTTTTCGGGTCTTCGAAATAGGCTCGATGGTTTATTGGATGTAGTTATGAGGAGCATTGTGCGACACACGTGTCGTTATCGAGAGCGGACAGTGTGACCGTCTCTGGGCGACGCTCGAAGCTCGTTTGCGGGCGGAGCGGTGCGGATTGATTGCTTTATTGTCCCGTCGGCGGCGGCGGTGGCGGCGAGGGACGACGCGCGATACATGTTACATGAACCGGCCGCGCCACCGCAACTAATGAGCGTCGACACCGCGTAATTGTCACCCCGAGCAGTGTAAACTCGCTATTCCAACACCTTAAGACGTGCTGCGATTGAGTCAATACACAAAAACATCTCAAGAATATGACGTCGGTCGTTATCGGGATGTTGTGGGACTCGTATGATTGATTTATTAGGACCATAACGAGAATGAGTTTCGTCCTGAGAGCTTCTTTAGTTGCCCTCGTAAAAAGTCACAAAAGGAATCTGTTAAAGCGTTCCGGTTTCCTTAAGGGTATTCGATGGCACATAACGAGACCCGTGCCGACTGACGGAGTAATAGGAAGGTAACGGAAACCACAACACAGAGAACCGCAGTGGCGGATCTAGTCGCTTCGAAAATTGTGAGGCAAGGGGTGATGTGTAAATCGAGTAGAGCAGTAGGTGGATAGGCAGGCGCGTAGTATCTATTTCAATAGAATGCGGTGGCTTGCAACAAGGAATCCGATGCGGTTATCGACGGCGGAGGTGAGAGATGTGTCGCCGGCCGGGCGTCGGGCGCCGCCGGGGGGGTCGCAGGGCTCGTATCGCGATTGCATCGGAGAGCAAACAAGCGGGCGGGGTGTAGCGGTGGCCCCCGCCGCTCAAATCATATTACCCCCGGCCTCACACTCGCTCCGGCTCCACACGTCATTTGAGAGTGCGTCGCTATGGCGACGGCCCGGGCCGTGCATGATATTAGTCCGCGTGCGGCTCATCTCCGGCCGTTTAAACTTAACGCGCCGCCTCGCGCGGGAAATTAAAACCGGCTCCGGACCGGAAGGCGAGATCAACCCTCGCGCCGCGCCGCGCCGTGGCGACCCATCCGACCCCCGGCGCACACCGACACCCGACTCAAACTCTGACATCGCGACTATAACGAATACAACATTTTAATATTTAGGATTCCACTTTTCTAAGTTATATGAACAATGCCAGGAGCTATTTTGAACTAGTCCGCTTTGCATACATAAAACACCAGTGCAGATTCCACTCGAGTAGGTTACCACATATAAATGAATGCAATTGTAAAACACAATCTACTTATACCGATTCTAAGTTACATCGAATCGATTATACAGGGTGTAAAAAGACTACTACCGAAAACTTTAGGGGGTGAAAGTACCCATCAATATGAACAACTTTTTCTAAGAAACCAACACTGTGAACGCGAAAAAAAAAACAGCTGTTTCATACACTTTAGCCAAGTAGGTATTGAACTTATGTATGGAACAGCTGTTTTTTTTTTCGCGTTCACAGTGTTGGTTTCTTAGAAAAAGTTGTTCATATTGATGGGTACTTTCACCCCCTAAAGTTTTCGGTAGTAGTCTTTTTACACCCTGTATAGTTGACGCGTTAGTTGGAACACAAACTTCTAAACATACCCCAAATATAAAAAATTACAATATTAGTATAGTATTATTTCCGCTGAAACACTACCAATAATATCCAGAACTATTAGGTTTATCAAGTACAATCCATCAAGTCGACTTAGGAAATCCATGGGAATAATTTGCGATCATACAAATGCTTACGTAACGATATCCTCGAATAATTCCAAAAGCATTAGCAGAAACCCATTAGTGAGTTAGGTACCTCATTCCCTATTCATGTCGAGGAGCCTCTAAACGTTATTTACTGCGCATAAACACACTACAGATATGTACACATTAAACACGGTGGCACAGATAGGAAGAGCTCCACCCCATATATGTAGATACCTACACATTTGCTTTACTCAAAGACATTGTCGCTTTCAGGCACCTCATTAGAGAGCGTCCCATGTGAGCCTACCCACCCCTCCCGCCCCACCCCACCGCCACCCCACTCACACACGCGCGGAACATGGAGACGAGAGCAATTCTTTCTCTGCGCTCGCAAACTTGGATGGATAATTACACTTAGATAAGAACTCGTAGCTCCTTATGTGTTATACGATTTTCATACGGTTAGGTAGAGACAAAGACGTTTGAAAGTTACAGAAAGATGAAAGCGTAGAAACGAGAGCTTCGAGATGTCTCTTGGGATCGGAGAATGAATAACGTCTTTGAATAATGGTTAAGCAGAAAGATTATGTATTCGGTAGTGGCTTGCGGTCCAGACAGTGCCAGGTAGAGAGAGTAGCTAAGTGTTGCCGTGAAATCTGGAAGTGCCCGGCGGTTATTAGGGTGCAATAAAAATCAAGTTGTATGAAGCACAATCGATTGCCGAAGCGCTACGCGGTGTCATAACCCCGAACAGCACTCAAGCTGCAATAAACTATAAAAAAGTGGATAGTAAAATGTATAAACAATGAGAGCACGGCTAAAACGTTTTAGTGTTAAGAGTGGGCCCATAAACCGTTGACACGCACCCGTAAAATATTAACGATACCTTCAAGAAAAATGACTACTATCAATGTAGGTACCGATTTTCGGTCGCGCGAGGACGCGCTACAAATAATGGCGGTGCCGAATTTATACGCGGACCCGAATTGCCCCGATTGAATATTTTACCAGGCCACGAATGCGTCCGGCGATATTTTTCTATTTCGCCACCCATTTTTACAATCAATTGCTTAGTTTCCCCTTTAATATTATTCGTGCGACGACTCGCCTGTTGTGTCTAGCTCGCTTTAACACGCTATATAATTCAACATCAAGGCGATTGCTTACTGTTATTTGATAGTCGCCTATTTCTTGATTTTTATTGGATCCAGATGAGAATTTAGTTTCATGGCATCGGTAGAGCCACAATCTATGTATATTGTTTTTCGTCAAAAGAATGGTGTGGGTAGTTTATTTTACATACAAAGTGTGTTACTTTGAAGGTGCAACGATGTATGATAACGGAACGATGCATGTAAGCAGATTACGAAGCGCAAATTATGTTGACGTTTCGGAAACACAATAACCTCTAAAGGTGGTAAAAGGCGTGGGTTCAATTCGAATCCCAGGCATGGTTTAAAATAACTTCTCGGAGGCGAATGGTTTATTGCTTATTGAGTAGCGCTGACGAGACGCGCCTCCGACGATAAAACATGCGCAGAGTGGAATCTCACTCAATATCGCAATACACACGGAGACATTGAAATTATCGCTCGGTGGGAGGCGCGCGTCCGACGAGCTGGACTAAGGGAAAATAAGAATAAGAAGTTAGCTTGAAACAATGAGCATTGTCGCGGTGTCTGTGCGTGCGCGTGCAGGCGCGGGCGACGCGCGCGAGTGCGGCGCGCGCATTGGCCGCCGCGCGGTGGGCGGGGCGCCGCTAACTGCGCGCACGCAAATAGCGCACCCGCACACAAATTAAAACAATAAAATGAAAGTACTAAAACAAAGTAAGCACCGAAGAGTATCCACTATCGAGAGGCTTAATGGCCGAGCGGGGGCGGTGGCGGACTTTCGATTTATTGAATGACGAGCATCGTCCAACTCTCGACAGATCGACCTAACAAATTCGGTGCGACCATTTGTAGGGATTCACAGAGTAAGTATTTAAAAATTATGTCAAGTGCAATTTTCAAAAGAGCACTTATCATTATTTTTGTTTGCCATTTGTAAAGTAGGTAGAGACTTGTTCCTGAGTCGTGAGTGGAATTATCTAAAAGTTTCGTTATGAGTTTAACTTGAACATGTGTTTCAGTCAGTACAAACTACGTTTCAGAGCGCGCTCTACATTGCAGAGAGCAAGTTAGAAAGTTTTAACTAGCGTATTTTATCATGTCTGAAGCATGCACTCGGTCGAAACGCATAACAAATAGTTGGGGATTCTATTGGAATCGGTCTCACGAGCTCAAAGACTTCTCGAAGAAACCTTCGACGAATGTGGCGCTGGATCGTGGTACGGGTAACGAATGTCGTCTCATTTACTAATGTGTCACATGCAGGCGGCGTTGTTTCACTGGTAGCCGGGGGGGTAGCGGGGGTACTGGGAGGGTTGTGGAGGGGGGGGGGGACTAGAGATGACCAATCGTAGCGCAACCACCCGCACCGGACGATGCAACGTTAATTATTACGGTGCACGGAGCATGTCCGTACGGCCAGATACTACCAGGTAATGAGCATCTTTACTTTGAAGAGATTCCTAGAAAAATTGTATTTGCCCTTTGATAGTCATTAAAAAGGGCATAGCAGCCCCTTTACTGTTCAGAGAAAAGTACACAATAAAGAAGAATGCCGATTGTAGGTTGGCATAATAACCCACCTACGTGAGAACATATTACATATATTTATGGATTTTCTTCTGAATAGAAATTCCACATGTTATTGTTATTTTTTTATGCGTAGTCAAAACAAATGACTTTTGAATTTTTGTAAGACTAGTTTGGAAAACACAAGTAATCTAATGATCTTAAGCTCCAGAGAGGAAGTTTGCGTAGATAAACAAAGGTTTTCCTTGTGTATACCTACTTCACTTCATAATCCGATGGCACCGAGGCGCTGTTGGAAACAAACATTTTGATGTGAGAGCATGATTGCGAAAAGGAGCGTGATTACAGCACTTGTAGTTAGCGGAGGCTTCATTAGCTCGGGTGGGGAGGGGGGGAGCTCATCTCGGGCGGGTGCATCGCGGCTGCGCGCGCAAACAAATTAAAACGTATAAGACGCGCCCTAATCAATAGCCGACTTCGCCGCGAAGCCGAATTAACTCGGCCGAATGAAAAAATGAACAAAATTATATTCGCGCTTCACCTCAACCCCCTACCGCCCGCCGCCCGGAGGAAATTGCTTTTCTTTCAGTGGGCGCGCACACACTCCCCGCGCCCGCGACGTGAGCGCGAGAGGGTTAGCGCCGACACACACAATATTATAATTTACGTTTCCTCGTATATCGAGGTGTAAGTAGGTACTTTACCTGGGCGTTTTGCGCCCGCTCAGCCCTCGGCTCACGCTAAATCTGAGCTTTATACGTTCACTTGACGCGACGAGAGCGATATTAGTTTCGAGTCGACTCCTACCCTGCTACAATATTTATTAACGCTCCACTAGCTTCATATACGCCGGGCGCAGTTACGCTTTTTCATTTCCTTCTTTAAAAGCGCTTTGAGTACCAACAGGTAATGCGGATCAGGAAAAGAATAACCCCAACTATGTATTTGCTTTCACAAACACTGCCATAACTTCAATCTTTGCCGACGAACGTTTTCATCGTAACATGTGGTGGGTGGGCTCGCCGAGTGGTGCGAAAGTAATTCTGAGAAATCTCATTACAAGTAACATGATGAAACGTGATAGGTAATGAAAAGATGCTCGCCTGAAATAGCTCGAGCGTCCATAGGTATTCATCATCCGTGACGTGTGAAGTGTCTATTCTTGGATGCTAAAAGTGGATCAGTTTGATTGTCTGTTTTTGTGACTAATTAAGGGCGGTTGAGAAGATTATATAAGGGTCGGAAGATGGAGTATGTAGAGAAAGAGTCGGAGTTTCATTAACGGATATCGCGAGCTGTAATCTGGGCGCCAGCCGCCCGCCCAATTAACGCGTGGGCGATGAGATGGCCGGGCGGGCGGCCGCCTCGCCGGCCAATGGCGGCCGCGCGGGGATTAATTAAGTAACTTCCCGTCTGCACCCGGTCACCCCCCCTCCTCCCCGCACCCCCTCACCCCGTGCACCTCACACCCGGTCGGAGTCTGCGGACACGCCCGGAAAACTAACCACCTAATGAGGGGAGATGACCTCACGTGCTTGTGTGCTTTGTCTATTCAACGTATGTGCAAACTACGTTCATTTGTGTGCAAGTGCTGGCCTTTTGTGTGTCCGTTATGTAAGCGACGTACTCGCATTATCTACACAACGCCGTAGCTTAGCTCTCGTGTAACTATGTTGCGAGGAAATAGAAAATTGTTGTTGAAATTCAACGTCCTAACAAGGGAAGAGCTTGTATCTCGCCATCAGCGAGTGCAGGATTAGTTGGATGCTTATTTTACAACAAAACTTTTTTAGTTATAGTTTTCAAAAGGCATCAATTACTGAGACTGCTCAGGTATTCAAGCGGCAGGAGCACCGGCATCACGTGGTGGTACTATCTCCTAAACAATGTTCATTAATGCGCGTTGCGTACGAACTTTATGTCATGTCTACGCCGTACATTAAAAACGGTGTCTTCTCACGGTACGTGAGAGAAGACAAGTCAATTAAACAACGAGGCCGTACGTCGGAAGCTCATGACAGATGGCGTGTTTGTACGAGTACGTGTACAGCTATTTATCGGGACTGTCTGCACCCTAATCTTTGGCTTGTAATAAACTGGACAGTGACCACATTTTAGAGGGAAAAGTGCACACACTGATAAATAAAGAAAACATATGTTAAAAACATATGAAAAAAAAACCGTTGTGTGTGTCACTTACTCTACTCACTCGATTCACTCAAACAATATGCTCTGAAACCATTCACAAAAAAACATTACAACGCTGTTAGCGTAGGTAGGTATACATTTAAATATGTAGCAGACTTCATAAATAAGTTAACAGCAATGAAACTTTTATGGGCTATATTCTTTATCTTATTTTGAATTTCATCATTTCGTCTGCAATGCCGGATTTAAGTGTTAAGCCGGCTTGTCTTCCCTCCGATATTTCCTTTTAGTTTGGTTTTACGTAAAGATTATGCATTATGATAACGTTGGCTGATATATTTAGAGCTTCAGCTTACTACGAACTTTTTAGAAACAAATCTTTACAATTAGTTAAGGTTCACCAAGTCTAATAAGACTAGCAACTATGAAGAAAGAAATACTCGTACTTAGGTACTTTCACGACTTACTATGAATCCGTTTAATCCGAGGCTCGTAACTGGAGATTAGTAATACTTCCGACAAAAGGATGTAGTGTAGTGGTCCATAATCGAAGGCACAGGGATGTGGGGGTGCCAAAATAACTAATAGTTTTCGCGGGGGCGTGTTAGCATTTTTCTTCTGGCAGTGACGGCTGGGGGGAAGGGTGGAGGAATAACTCTCCTCAAGAAATGGCTACGCGGATCATTTATACTTCATCGACTTAGCTCATAATGGAGAGTATAATTAAAGTTGTTTACGGTACTCTCTTTTGGGAAATGAGGAAACGGGAAAGCATTAACGTTTTGATGGCCTTATTCATCTACTCGCTCTATTATGACTTCGCTAGTTGGCTGACTTGGTAACTAGATAAATCCTACATTATATTCCAGGTCTTTAACTCTATTAAGTTGCAAATTTAACTGAAGCCTGTTCAACAGTTTAGGGCCTGATTGAAACTCAAAACATACAAACTTCAACATGTACGAGTATAATATTTCAAGTACCTACCCTCCTGGTACAGAGATTAGTTTACAAATGAGACGCCTGTTAAAAGATCCATACATTTTTGGAAAACCCGCAAGATTGTTTACCAAATAGATAATCTGCTCTCACTTGTCGGGCTAACAGATAATCGAAACATATTCAAACGACTACAAAACGCCCGTTCAGTTCACACGTAAAACGATAAAAAACTGCTCAAAATTTCACATCAACATCAAGCGAACATGACTTTATAGAGCCGATAAACTCTTTCGAGCAGATATTCGAGATCGTGGATAAAAACATCACGTTTATGGAAAATAGTGACGCATTTAAGGCTGTTGCGAGGTGCGTAGTGCGTAAGAGGGCCATTTACTACGCGGGGTTGGCGGAGCGAACTAAAACTCAATTCTTTCTTGCTAGGGATGGGTGGAGGCCGATTCTCATTTCGAAATATCGGTCACCTAGGTCCGATAGATTGCTTAGTACTACTTCAGTTTTATCAGTATCACTTTATTTCATAGGTACATAGTTGTTGTACAAAGGTCACATATTTAAAGTTCATTTTATACAGTGTCAAGAGGTAATTTTTGCCTACACTTATAAAAAATAACTTAACGGGACAGTGTGTACCTAATACAGTAACTGTATTGCCTGAGGTTGCTGTTATGGAAAAGGCTTGCCCAGCACCAAAACCACCTTAGCTAAGCCTGCCATATCCACAGGAACAGGAAAGACAATGCGGTCAATAGTTGTGGGGCTGACTATAAGCAGCGGGTTTCCTCACGATGTTTTCCTTCACCGTTTAGAGCTCGATTAAAGTGGACCTATACATTTTACGAAACGAAAAATCCATTGAGCCAAAATTTTCTAGGGAATTTGAAAATGTCTTTGACTTCAGCCAGATATTGAGATCAGGATTTCAGTCCTGAATCCGGACTTAGTTCGTATAATCCCACATCACGTCTCTAGTTTCCACCTACATCTGTTTTACGTTCCAATGGATTGCTGCATGCAAATAGACCCGCGTTATTGTTCCTTTGATGGGATGGAAGGAGCGTTTTTAGAACTTTATTTACCAACTTTACAACTGTGTTAGAAAAGCTTTTTATGTTTGATCGCTGAATTTTGTAACTATTTAATATGGTTTGGTTGAATTTTTCACTCAGTTTTGCTTTCTGTTCCAGTTCGTTCGTATGAGCAAGTGGCCAACTCTGGTGTTGGAGTTTTTAGGCCGCCTTAAGGCAGAAAATGTTCCAGTGAATAAAAAACTGATTTCCGAGTGGAACAGTTAAATCACCCTATGCCGATGAAATCTGAAATCAGGCCCCACTAACAAATGATTTCCTGAGTTTACATAACAGAAATAGATCACTCAACCGAATCGTTTACATTAGAGCGAGTCATCCTGAAACGTCGTGGATAGACAAGGGAGTGTTCGCGCCACTCCTTCACTGTGATTAATTGCACGCCCCTAGCCGGGAAAATCACAACCCTTTCGCTGTCTTAATTACCACGCCTCGCTTCAGCGACGCCGCGCCATTGGCCAGGAGCCTTGCCGCTCTGTCGCCCCGCGTTTTAATTGGTCGCTTGTAATTAACGTGTAATCACCAACGGCTCGTCGACGAGGCGAGGGGACGATTCACCTAATTTGAATTTTTAATTAGCTGCGACGGCGGGCTACGGAGGCGTCGGATTGGTCCGTTCCTTTTTAACATGCCTATTGTTTTTACGTTTCTTTTACCACGCCTTCCATTTTCTCTAACCAGATAAAATTTGCATTTACAAAATAAATTATCATGAGGTAAAGATTTGCATTTAAATCGGCTATCGTAAAATACGTACTACGTATAATGTATTGGCACTCGTACGTAGGCTAATCCTATAAAGAATATGCACGAGAGCATTTCCCGCATTCCCGGCTGCATTACTACTTAGGTAGAAGAGGCAGTGGGTACCTATATACCTACATCTGCGGAAGCACGAGCGCTCGGTGCATGCCGAATTAGCTCATTACCGGAGCCAGCGCCTTCGTCGAGTTTCCCGAGATTTATCCTTCCACTCTCCGTATACCAAATTTGAATAAGACCATTAGCCGCCGAGTATTCAACGTTCGGAATTCGGATTGGACAATTACGCTTAATTCCAATTTCAAATTCTATTTTATTCAAATTCATAGCAAACGGTGTCAGTTTAAGAACTCAATCGAGATTATTAGACTGGGAATCGCAGTCTGGAAAGCATTAAGTAGATAAAACTGATAATGCCAGTAGATAAGTAATTCAAGATGGATTGGCATTGGCATAATAGAAATCAGTAGTAAATTTTAATGCGTTAGATAGAGGTGAGGCTTTTAGAGAGCGGAAGGAGCAATACTTGATGGAGTACAGTCGAGGTGCAACGAGATTGATTGGCACAGAAAGATTCATTCAAATTAAATCCGATGAAGATGGAGGTGAGGAAAGCCACAGTGTATCTGTAGTTAGTAGGTGAGTTAATCCGCGGAAGTAGAAATTCTACGATTAGATAGGTGATAGAGTATCTGCTAAGAGGCGTTTATGCGCAGGCGCGGGAGCTGAGACGTTGAGTGACGCGACCAGCCGCGCTTCCCCTTAATAAGGTAAATGAGATGCGGAGAGTGCACTGCGGAGTACGCCGACACTGGGCCTCTACAGACGAGCTGATTTTACACTTGTACACACGATGTAGGTAATATAAGACAGATTTTTTCGACACAGCTTCACTCATATTTATTGGCCTAGGCAGATAATAAGTAAACAGGATCACGAATTAATTTTAATTAATCGTTCAAAAAAATTTAATGTAACTTGTGCAAAATGTTGCACCAAATTGTATTAGAATAGAACGTGCCGACCACCTTAGACCTTCACTCACTGATAAGATGACTCACAAGATCTGAGATGATGTCTACCGTGCCTTGGGGATCTAGTAGTAATCACAATATTTGTCTCGTAGATAGATATAAACTGTTCTGCATAATAGAGAGCATAAAAAGTTATGGGCGGGTAATATTTTTATCACTTTTAATTTTCCGAGGTGAGTATTTCAGCTTAGCCTTTCTGCAAGTTGGTTGTACAATCAAGCCGTCTGTAGAGCATTTTAAATTAGCAACTTCTCCCGCTGAGCACAGAGCGGGGCTAACAAACGCCTTGTTACTGAAGGGATTTATCCTAAACGAGCGATTTTACCGCGTTTCTGAACAATGTAGTTGAATTTCAAAGTTGCCGTTGCCGAAATGCCACCGTATCAAAGGCATAGAGAGACTTTTCCTATTGCTCGTGTTAAAAAGTGTTTGTATTAATAACAAAAAAATAATAAATATATTTTTTTAAAACTTCCGACTTTAAAAATAACATTTATTTACAGAAACTAGACTACATTTACATAGACTTATTAAAATAGAGCAAGGAGGTCGTGTCTATGACCAGCTGTGGGATAGGAAAGCCTGATGATGATGACATCCTAAAATGTTGTACGCGTAGTTATTACCTGTACTTCAGCCAAATTCGCATGCTATGTTTCTAAACAAACTGTCACTAATCAAATTAAATTTCTTTATAAGAGTTGGTTTTTTGACCGAGTTGATAGTAATTTATAGAAAGGAGTGGTCACAAATCCCCAACAATTGAGAAACATGTACAAAAATCAACAGAAAGAAAGTTATTTTTAACTTTTTTCCTTTCTATAAATTACTATCAACTCGGTCAAAAAACCAACTCTTATAAAAAAATTAAATTTGATTAGTGACAGTTTGTTTAGAAACATGGCATGTTGTATTTGGCTGAACTATAGAATAAATCATTTAACGAATTCAAATGATCCAAGCAAAACTCTATCATCTTCATAGAGCCCAGTGATGCGCGACAAGTAATTCGAAAGCTCGTCAACTTTTATTTAGTTTGTGTATTTTTTTCCCAATTAAAGGTGATCAGAGGTTCTTATTAGTTTTTACCTGAGTGCGCTTTTTGTTTGGGGCACGGGTCAACCGGACTGAGACAATGCGCGGGCGACGACGACGGCGCGGATAGTGCAAGCTCTGGCCGCAAAGTATTAGCCGCATTGAGAAATACTTTATTTTCACCCGTCAAGTCACAATCACAAGTTATTTAGTAGTCCGTTATTAATGTATAGTACAGTGTCCCTTAGAGGTGTAGGCATATTATGATTATTTGTGATAGTATGTGTGTGATGCATTTGTGATATCTAATTTCTAGAAAAGTCAATAAAGGCTTCAGTTTTTTTTGTAATCAAGGCTTCAGTACTATGAACAGTGTGTTGTATCTTAATAATGGAAGGTACTTTTTTAAGAAATGAAAGTAGTTTCTTTTCGTATAACGTTATTGTGATAGTTAAAGTAACCATTAACATATTCCGTTAGAGCACGCCCGGCGCTGTGGCTGCTCGCAACTTTCGCGTGTGTGTCATGGGCACTGAATGTGTTTATTCATAGAAATGGCAGAAAGTAGGTAAATGGTATTCTGCGATAGATGTGTGCGAGGTAAGTACTGATAGAGATAATAGAACTAACTGCTAGATTATTTAGGACTAGTGGTAAATGGTTCAATATTCATAGATAAAATAAAGAACATAGTAGGTACCTAATAGTATTACATACTGTCATATACAATTCGTGCACCGGCAGCTTGCATTAGATCTAACGTCGTGCCTTTCGGTTTGTTCCGCGTGCCGGCTAACCATTCAGCGCTAATCGCTTCATTCAGCGGCCAGCGAGCGCTTTTTCCCCCGTGGCCGATCGGTCATGCATTCCTAACGCTCGTGGACACTGCACTACTGTTATATCAAAGGATATCGGTTCGATGTGGCGAATTAGCGCGTGCTGATTGCAAGCGCTTACAACGCTTAGTTACACCGGTATTTCTGATGGTTCTGATGCTTTCATAGCAAATAAATGTCTTGAGTAAGTATATAACATTTAATATTGGGCATGTGCCAAATATTTATATGACCGACTTCTCCCTAAGACACTTTCAAAGCTCCTGAAATGGCTAAAGATCTAACTGTCTCACATTATCTTAGTTAGATCTTAAGATTTAGGGATATAGTTGTGATTATTTATACATTAAATAAACATGTCAATTATTCTAATTAATTAAAGATAATAAAATAAAACACATAACAATGTCATTCATACAAATTACGCGAAAAAATTTGAGGTTATTGTCATAAGTAATTTTCATTGTTTTTCACGTGTATGTCAAGATTAAGGGTTTTCTGACAGTTACCCAAAGGATCGCATATTATTTAAATTACCAGAAGCATTTACGGTTTGTAAAAATCAAGAACATAATAAGCCACTTATCTAAGCAGCGTAGCCTTAAAAAAAGTATGGTTCTGAGAAAGTTACTTGTCAATTTACGTACAAAAGACATGAACGCGTGCATAACGCCACTTTCACCTAAACTGGCCAATGAGATGTTGATTACTGTCGTTTTATATTGCATTGTAATGCTTCAATAAATGTTTGTGTAAGCAAATTCCGTATGCTAAAACTGAACATGAATCATTGCGATCTGGCTGCATTGGCCTAAGTAATCATAAATTAATACAGCGCCAGGAGGCAATCTTTGGGAAGACTGTAGCGCCATGGACTTTGTTTGCAAAGAATATGTTTTCCCAGCACCATCCTCTTAGCTTAAGAATGCACTAAAAAACAGGTGAGTTTTTTTAGTGCTACTAAGTGAGGGTAAGTCTGAAACTGTGAGTTTTTGAAAAATCATGTTAGTTACGGTCGTCATCATCCCTAGCTCCTATCCTAAGTGATTCCAGTGGGCTGTTGACTATGACTTAAAGTATTATTTAACTTGAAACGGTTCCAAAAATAATCTTACTCATAGCTTACTTCCTACTTATATAAACGTGAAAGTTAGTAAGAAAGGATGTTTGTTACTCTTTCACGCAAAAACTACTAAACGGATTTGGCTGAAACTTGGAATATACACACTACACAGTACATTTATCACCTGGAAAACACATTGGCAAATTTAGTCCGGGTAAATGCCAAACTAAAAAATACTTAACTACGAAGCTAGATACTAGTACTCGTACATTTATACTTTACTATAAATATGAATAAGGTGTTTTTGTTTGCGGTGCGTATTTCATGGATCGTTGACACAAGCCACGTGATCACTCATTGCATGCGCTCGCGCAGTTATCGAACTGCAATAAATTGAGCAGATTATTGTTACAATGTATGTTCTTTTGAGGTGTAAATGATGTTATATTGAAACTTATTATGACTGTCTATATCTATACCTACATGCGCAGAAAATAGTAAAGGTAGAAATTAGAAGTGACCTGCGTTGTAAAAGTTTCGTCGTTTTATGTAAGCGTAATTCCGCCTATAGTTCTCTTGGTATTCCATGAAGTGTGGTTAAAAATAATAATTTAATATTCAGTTGTTCACTTGGATAGAACCCTGTGCTTATACGGATTATCAGTTTACCAGTATTAGTATGGAAGCACTGCTACTTTGTATTTTGTTTGAGACGTTTTAAAGATGATTAAGCACTAATCATCTTTAAAACGTCTCAAAGATGATTAGTGCTTACTCAAACTCTTACCATCTTTCTCATAATAAACTCATAAGCTCTCAATAGCTTAATCGGATGTTAAATATGTTGACATCTATTTAACTAACATGAGTGGCAAAAAATCGTGCTAGAATGAGAGATAATGCTACAATATAGGTTATCTAATTGCTAATCAGTAGATACGTTGTTTTGAAACATTAGGAAATACAACTTAGAAGCAGTTACTTCACTTACGTAAACAGTTTTCATAAAAAAATCGTCTCAATTCAACCATGTAAAAAACATAATTTCATTATTAATTGAGAAAGTGTCGGAAAAGTGGATCGGTTACGTTTCCGCCACAGAATATAATTTGTACTGGCGTCCCAACAAGAACAGATGTTTTGTTGAAATCTGTGCCGTGCTCCTGCTGTTTGTTTACCATTAGAGTTGTAGATGAGGTTTTACTACAGTTTCTTTTGCGATTTGTAATTCGAAAGGATATTATATATGCTTTGGATTCTTTCACTGACAAAAGATTAACCATAAACACATATCAACTAAGCAAGGCTTTAGATAATGTATTTTTACGCGTTCAGTGCCCATGACGCACGTGGCCAAGTTGCTTGCACTTGGGTACCTCGGCCCTCTCGTCGGGAGAGCGCTGTGGTAGCTGGGATATAAACAGGTTAAGTCTATAAAAAGAGACGACCAATGAGTAGGTTAGTAGTGACGACCTAAGTCGTTTGCGTTTCAAGACTATGGGAAACTGTTTGGTACAAATTCAGAATAAAAATAATTATCATTGTGACTGATTTTATATTAGCATAATTTTAAAATGTTGCGTGTTAATGTAAATTTGATACGTATAGGCAATTCTTAATATGAATTATGGCGGCCATTTTAGACCAAGATCCACGGATAAAGTCACAACAACAATAGCATGATAAATTTGTACTACGACATCTTGATACTGTCTATATATTGGCGCTAGAAACTATTTCTTTATATGAACAAATCCTGTCATACTCTAGCGCCAAACGCTTCCATGTTTTATTTCCATACACTCAAGCAGTGTTTAGCCCGTTATTTTAAACTATCATTATAAAACTATGTATGATTTATTACTTTAAACACTTTAATATTAAGCGTGGAACATTAAAATATCTAAAGTTGCACGCTTGTTTAGCGTACGGTGCCTTCTATATCCACTAAGCTACCGTGAAATAAGAATCGTCAACAAAATCTCGGTGTTACGGCACGTATGCAACTTAAATTGTATTTAGCTATTATGGCAAATTTTATAGTTGGTTAACGATTAGATATGTTTTCTATAAGGCACTTTATAAAGCAAAAAAAACAAGAGTATTTAGCTATACCCTATTCTTTTTAATAAAAATCGAAATATTGCGTTTGTTTCCTCTACTAACGACTGCTATAGCTGATGTTTAAAACAATCGAAGATGTTTCTTTGGAAATCAAAGTGTTTATAGGCATTTGTAAAATGAATAAAAAAAGGAAACTCATTCTTGATAATATAATGACCTAAACTTATCTCAGTATAAATTGATTCCGAATAATTTAATGCCTCTGCGTTTTTGACGAAAAATCCAAGCAAAAATGATAATAAAGATAATAGAGAGAGAGCTTCATTAAATTTTTGATAAATAATTCAAATTACTCAAGCCCTAAGAATGAGCCTAGTCGGGAAAACTTGATCTATCCTTATATGGGTACATAAGGTATGTAAGGTTTCGTAACTAGTGGATTAGAAAATATGGTAAACCAATATGAGTCGGAATGCTCGAGAGCTGTATTCATATAACGAAGTCATCATAAAAACGGTCACGAAATGACTACATTATAATGAATGCAACGCGATCACCACGGTGGTGCAAGTTACTTGACGTCAAAGAAATCATGAGATTAATTCTCCGATCATGAGCAGCGTAAGCAATTTGTGATCTTTAAGATAATGCGAAAGAATTCCCGGGAGGTGTGAGGCACGGGTTGAGCTGACGGGGTCAGGCATCGGACGGACAGTGACATGGCGGCGGCGGGCGGCGCGTTCTCGACTGCGCACGCACAGCAGCCTTGCTTCTTGCTTGTGTAACCCAAGCCGGACGCATGCGCACCGCACAACTCCAACGCGCCCGCGCCATAACATAATTAAAAATGATTTAAGGCATTCGCTCCGGCTGCTTTGTTTCGCGCATTATGTTTCACTTGTTCGCGGGCACCACCATTCTTAACGCGCCCACTCTTAATTCTGTCACAGTTTTTTATAACCCTTTTGTACTTATTAATTCCTTTTCGGCTCCGGTAGCGCTACGCTTCTCGGAAAGCGATTTTGACGTGACATTTCTTTGGGTCGCGGCCGTGTCCCTGCGTTAATGAAGCGTCGGATTTCGGCGCCGCCAATTTAATAAAGGATTTCTGAATAGGACTAATCAGGCGAAGGTCAGGTCAGATTCCTTTCAAAGCTTTTACATAATTAGCAATTCTTGTGGGTATACGTCATCCTTATACAACAGAAAAATAACGTTCAAGTTATGTGTCTGCGTATTCTCCTACTAAGTTTCGGTCGAACTTGTTCACAAATTCGTGGCTGTCATGTGTCAGTGGCCAGAAATACTTCGCATAAGGGGTAATAAAACGGTGGCAAAGCTGGCGAACAATGGCAATTCGCTTCACGTTGGCAAGGAGTCATACAGTTACCAGTAAAACGTATTAAAAATGATTAACTCCGGCCCGTTGACGTGTTGTGTTCGGTTATCGAATTTCGGTACATACTTGGTAATTGTGCTCTCACATTCATGGATACTACCGAAATAAACGTACTTTGTAATAGGCACCTTATTATTTTCTGATTTATTTGTTTTAAAACATAACTTGCGCTGACAGTACCCATTACTTTAACGATATATGACTCACGATGTCCAGCAGTCAATTAAAATATTTGTTAAAGAATTAGTAGACCTTTGTAAAAGTAAAAACTTTAATTTTTTTCTTATCCATCACAAGTTCACAAGCATAAACCAAGCTTTAACATGTAAAATCTCGTCTATTAACCCCTAAGAGTAGGTGTTTCCAATCTGGTTTAGCTAATACATATATTTGTGTGGTGTTTGCGGTCGGACGCCATTGGCAGGCGGTGTCGATCCATCATGACGACAATCTATCAAGCTATCTTGAGGACACGCGTGTCTTACATTAGGAGTACATGTAGAAATGGATACCTATAACATACTACACTCGTGTATATTGGCTTTATTTTCTCTTTGCCAAATGGTAGTCTCACTATGATGAAACCGGGATGATATGGACGATTCAGGACATTCAACTTCTTTGCACACCATGATAACTTGTAAGTCATTTATATCGGAAAGATCCATATTAATTTGCAATTCTTTATTGACAGAGGTATTAATTTATCTCACACGGGTCATCACCTCAAGGAAAATACGATCGCGCAAGTCATCAAAACCAGAGTTCAGTAACACAGAGAATTAAAATTAATCATTGATAGTCACCGTTATGTTTTTTTTTGTTCTTGCGAATGAGGCTCGGATGCCCTATCTTGGTCCATCTCTGTTAATTAGTTTTTTGTGAGGCGCGGCGGGGCGGGTCGGCCGACGCCATCAAATTACGATGAGTCGGCCTTTCGGCTACCGGCGCCGCGGCATAATAATTATACACTCGTTACTACTGTGCTGCGCTGGACCATCTAGCCATGGACGCTGGAGACGTGACGAATGCCTTTCTATGAAATCGAAGAAATTGTTTTGGAAGTGGATTAATAAATATTTGATTGGAGATTTGATAGAATCCAGTTTTTCGGAGGTGTTAGCTTTTAGTTATAATTTGTTTCGCTTTGAATTATCGTGTAATGAAGTCGAGTGGTGTTGCACAACGATTGCTAATTAAACAATAAATAATTGGATTTAAACTATGTAGTTGAATAGTTGTCAACAGACAGTTCGCTAATCGTATGTAGCGACTAATTTTGTGTTGTGCAAGACGCCCTTAGTGTTCTTGATCAGAGCCGCAGATATTATCCATGTACTCCAGGAGTAGAACAGATCTTACTCCTAACGCTTGACAAGATTTCAATCGTAAATCTACGAAAAATGCCCGATTAGTACTAAAAGTCAAGGTCTCATAATATTTAATCTATCATTTGCTAGGATTCATGATTTGCTAGGAGCAAATTCTTAAAAGTTAGGCGAGAATCCACAGTAAACGAGTGGTTTTTTAAGCGGAATATCCAAATCTAAAATTGTGAGATAGGAACACGCGCGTCTCGATTCGAGTGTCCACAATAAATTCCATCGATAAAATCGGCGGCGTCCACTCTGCGCCCGGTAATTTCTTAACGACAGCGTAACCCGGTGGCGACGCGTGCGCATACGCATTTTATTTCTCTCCATCAAGAGCCCGACTCCAAAATAATCGTTCCCCACTCAGCATAGATGGTAATCAAGGCTATTAAAGACCATCTTACTTAATGTGACTTTTTCGGAGCGAGAATTAGAAAGGAATGACGTTACGATTGCGAGTGAGACAGGCAATAAAGGTTGTTTTAGTTTAGGGCATGGTGCAACTTCATCTGTCTTCTCTATACTCATCTCGTGGTTGTTTTGTTCGTGGAGCGGGCAGTGCTCGTCGCTTTGTGATTTTAATTGAATATAGGTGGGTTGAGGTGCTACCGGCCACATTGTTGCCGCTATTCACACTGACCGAATGAGCTTCCTTCTAATTACCGCAGCACAGTCAGCTGTTAGGGCTGTCAAATTTCTATGGAATTATATCAATCAAGAGATCGCTTCGTAGCGATAAGGCCGCCTATTTTACACTGTACGTAGTTTTATCACTGATTGTATTTATTTCGTAGAAAATTAAGGTGTGCAATAAATAATTTTCATTAATTCAATCAATGTTTTCTGATTCTATGATCTTCGATTGATTAATATTCATTGAGTAGGTACTCTTGTAAGTAGTATACAATACATGCTCGCTGCGATGAAGCCTTTTATAAAACTGCAAACTCTTGTAGTTTCATAGTAGCGAAGTGGTACTAAGCAAATTCAACATTTATTATCTGTGTAGAGAACGGTTGTTTGTTGTTTCTAACGTTAACATTTGTATCACTTGTAAAGACTCAATGCAAAACATTTAACCATACATAATGAGCAGAATTTACTCCTATTATGTTGCGCAAGTTAAACGTACATCTTCCTTGTATCTCGCCACGTTCTGACTACACGGTTTCTAAGTATTACTCGTGATTTTTTTTACTATTCCACAGAAGCCGTCAAAATCTACCGCCAGCCCTACGGTGACGTGCCTACAGTAAGCACGTGAAGTTATGTTACATTATCTTTAATTAAAATTCGGAGGGGCTCTAGATTAGTTAGAGCGGTAACAAAAAGGGTTAGATGGGATCGGGCGAAACACCTCGAGATTCGTCACGAATCACAGATTTATTTTTATTTGAAAAGGTATCCTTTGTCAGCGCTCACCGAATTTGCTCTACAATAAAAACTGGCTAATTAAGAAATGTTCGAACTGCCGTTAAAGTTTAGTGTTTTTGTTATACGATGGGTCTACTGAATTTATTGGCTGCAGTCGTTACAAAGTTGTATTTTAAGGACTCGACTTAAACGAACTGCTTTATTCAGAGTGGTAGAGTCATGCAAACAATAATATCAATCGGCAGACAGAGTTGATTGACCTCATCAGCTTCGGTAAAGAAATAATGAGCTCCATCAGCGATGAAACATTTCTAGAAGAAAAGGAACATCTACAACGCCTTGCAGTAGTGAAGATACGTAATTGCATAGCTAGTCATAGTTTTTACAAGGCATAATAAAGTTGTGAGCACATTAGAGCGGGGATCGGCTACCGGTGTCGGTGGTCGCGTCTTGTCGCCTGCTTAGCGCAACGATAATGTCTGCCATTACGCCTCATTCTCTACATTCCACAATTGCTCTCACAATGGCTTGCACTTGCACTTGACGATTGGACAAGGAATATATGCTGCTGGATGGGTCTCGAGATATGCTTTATACTTGAGATATCGTTAACTAAATTGATGGTTTATTTTTATATGCAATTCAAAGTAGATATGTTAAATCTAGTTACGAGTGATTGTTAAAATGTTGTTTTAATAGCTTTAATTCGTATTTAAAGATTCAGAAAGATTATTAAGTGCAGCTTTATAATAATTGTGCGAGTTAACACAATTTACATTTTCTATGCAGGTGATACCGATAAAAATAATAATTTCAGTACTTACCTTGGTTTACGTTTGGGTTATTCGTGTATCAATATAAATAATAAATAAAAGAAAGGTTCTAATAATGGAGAAAAGTCTGTCAATACTCAGAAGAGTTCATTGAAAGATGTCATTCTACCTTTATGCGAAGGTAGAGACGTAGTATTCGCAATGAGGGCGGATAATTGCGGTGCCGCAGCCTAATGTGCGGTGTCGCGGAATGTGGCACTTTCCATGTTAACGAGCCCATTGCAGCCCATCACACACATCTTTACCATACACCATAGTCATACACGCCATGCGACACCCGGCCGCAACGTCCGTCGCATTTTTACACAACTTACACCTATTTGCGGTAATGCTCATCCAATTTTATTACTAAATTTACGATCGCTAAGATTTATCCTGCCGCTACTTAGTTAATAATGATGCGTCCGTCTAACGTGCTGCGAAAGCAATTTAACGAATGAATACTGGATTTCTGGTACATCAACACGAGACGTACGCTTTCATTACGCGAGGAAATAAATCAAAATAATACCAAGGTAAAAGATAGCGAATGGAAAATCATCCCTGCCTCCCCCCGCGACCGCCCGCGTGATTTATGCCTGTAATTTTCCGGGCGGTTACGTAAGTAACTCGCGATTTTTCTCTGTGCACACACGTACCTAATTAGATAATTTCAAAATTTTCCCCGGTCTGTGAGCGAAAAACTGGGTTGAATAAATTGCTCACTTTTATTCTGCTTTAAGTAATCTCAACGAAGCATTTTTATAGGAGCTTGTTCACGATGAAACGTAATTCGAATGAAATATAATTTTAATAATTTAGGTGCAAACCTAACGAGTTAAGTATTTTACAATGTAAGAGGATTAATAAAGAATACAAGCCGTGAATTAATTCCTCGGCGCGGACCGGTCGCCTGCAATGCTCGGCTTGTTCCGTATTAATTTCTGTCACAGGTTTAATTGCTCACCTCTGGCTTAAGGTTTTTAATAAATTCGTGGACAGACAAGGTAATGCGATGCGACCAAAAAGTATCAGGACGGGCGCGGCGGACCAAAAAAAGGACAGATTTTAATTTATAAAAGACAGGACAAACGATTAATAATTTATTTGTATCCTCCGTTTCTTGGGCGAGATTCGAGCGTTAAAAACAACCGTTAAAACCGGCGACTTTGTATAGCTCACGCTTAGTCCGAAATGCCAATTGCGGGTAGACACAAGTATACAGCCAGTCGGAATGTCGCTTTAAAAAACCCCACAAATAAATAAATCGCGTCGCACACACCGGCTGTGCAAAAAAACCTCCACCATATTCGATTCTTTAATGTGATTTTAAAAAAATAGAAGAAAGCGGAGGCTGGCTTCGATTGAAAATGAATGAGGGCGAGCGCGATAGTGGAAATTAGCATTGAGGTAGGATTCAGGAGCGGCTTTTGTGCGATCATATCGAGGTGTATTCTTTGCGCTTTTTACGGCGGCGGCGAGCACGCTGCGGCTTTCAGTCCTATTACGATGCTGTCGCCTTTTTGTTGCCGATAATTACTGTCGCGCTCCGCAATCACTTCAAGACACATTTCGGCCGCTTGGAAACCTTCCAAAACTGCTAGAAAAACTCTCCATTGTTTCTGAGTTTGGCTTTAATGATTTTATTATTCGTAGAGCCCTACTCTACGCAGCCTTATAAGGACGCACGTTTATATAACACGTACAGCGACGTAATCCTTCGCAATAACACGGGTACTACATCATTTACCGACAAGCTTAGGGAAATGGTGGAAAAGTAATCCTCTCACATACAAACGGAACAATATCCACAAACCATTAGGGGCAGATTAGATCGCAGGTGACGCCGGAGCGGTCAGCGCGATCCATAAATTAGCGATTACGCATAATATACAACAATAATGGCAACAATGGGATTGAATGCAGATGAGCGGGGACTGTGCGCTGCAGCCACCGATCGGACATTTGTATGCGATATCTAAGCGCACAATTGGATGCCGGCGCGAGTCTTCGCGCTAATGGTACACTATCGAACGATCGCGCTCGCCGAGCTTGAAAAGTGGAGACCGCCTCGGAATAGGGACCACCGCTGTTTACTGGCCACAATAAATAAATAAACATTCCGACTGGCTGAACAGTACATGTCGATTACTGGGTTCAATATAAAGGTAATAGCCAAAGGTCTGCCAAATCAAAAGCAACTAAAGATTTATATATGTTGATCCTAAATTGAAATCCAGATTCGTAATCGGTTATAGGTCTAGGATAAATTTGCAGAAAGAAAGTGAAGGAATAATTGAAAATCGTATTTTCGCATCATAAACAGTCAGCATAAAAATCAGTTACGGCAATTAAAAATAAACATCATTTTCATTTGATATAATTACATACGGATGAATTTTCAACTTGGTATGGTTATACAAAATTCTTCGAAGCATAAACAACAATTATTTAAGCACTGACACACGATTTAAAGGTAAAGTATCACCTTTAAATGCAAATCTCTCCATAAACGTTTCACATTAAACATTAACGTGATTGTTATTGTGGACGTTAATTACTACGGCATTTTGAACCTGAAATCCACTAAATTGAAAATGAATGCTTAAATTAACCAGTCCTTTCATTTTATTTACGTAATAAGTGTCACAATAAACGATGGTTACGATTAAAGAACAAATATGTGTGGTAAACTTTAGCCTTAAAATTGCATGATCATAATTCGAGAAAACCGTGTGTAATTATAATTTGGACGCCTGTTGAGGGTTATTCAAGTGTCTGGAATTATTTATCAAACTGATTTTATTATTGTGTAATGAATTCCATTTAAAAGATTACATTTTAAGATTAAGTTTTATAAAGGATCATGTACAAAACACAATGAACACTATAGATAGGCAATTCAAGTATTGAAGCACATTGTATATTTGCGATTCGTAACATTGTCGTTGATATTCTCCTGGCTGTCAAAGATTTCGGTACCCATCACTATCTTCGAAGCGACAACGTATGTGCAAGTGAAATCGAGTATCGGTCGACAGTATCGAATGCGGTGACACATGATCGAGTTACGAGTATGTTCCCACAGAACAATTCGCCTATTGATTCGGAAGTTATTGTTCGGTGCCAATGAGGCCTGTCAGAATTGTGAACTTGACAATTAGAAGACCTGTCGAATACACATTACGATGACGATGACATTACAAATTTTGTGCACTAATGCCGGGTTCCTATATCCAACTAACGGATGTCCGTACGTAGGTCGTCATAGGAACGTTGTTTATTCAACACAAAATGTATGAGACTTTTTGACGTACGGACATCCGTTAGTTGGATATAGGAACCCGGCATAAGACCTTTATCCATCAGTGGGACAAGATGTGTTGACATAATAATAATAAAAATCGAAAGAGAGGGGAGATAATAGGTAATGTTGTTCATAGTAAAGTGGGATGTTTTAAAATTCGTGTGTAGTGGGTAGTTCATACAAATATAGGAACAGTCGGTGATCTTCATCAAAAAGATTTTGATTGCTTCTGCAAAGACTTAAAACATTTAAGAAATCAGTTGTAAATAACTAAATTCCTTCCAATCAACGACAACCAAAATTGAATGATCCTTGTAAATAGGATGTACCAATACATAAATCAAAAGTAACCAATTGAAATCCATTGAAAACGAATTCATTTGGACCGGAAAAGCGAACATTCAGTGTCTATTGAGTCATTTATAACTATAAGCAATGATTAATATCCCGGATATTTAGCATGGGGGAGCTGAATAATAATAGCTAAAACAAAAAGTATAGAAACAGTTAATGAGGATATCATGTTTAGGGACACGCGGTTCTTTGTGGTAAGACACGCGAAAGAGGTCAAGGCGGAATAAAATCTTGATGATTTAAGTTTAACTAAAAGAAAAGCACCCACCATTAGAGAAAAAAAAAACTACAAGAAGAGCATATAGTCAAGAAAAATTACTTCAATTTAGTTGACATAACTTATAAATTTTAAAGACACTCGTACCTAACCAAAATGTTTCATTGAAACCCTCGTGTTATTTTGAGAAATTCCTTTAACAGGCGACAGACATAAATATGTACATATTCAATCGGAAATGGAACATTTCTCGCAATTGTATTTAGTTAGAACATCCCTCCGCATTAGCACTCAATACCTCGACATCGGCGCAGGAGACCAAAGGAGTACTTCGGTAGCAAGTGATAAATAAAGCGTAATTGAGAGACGGAAACAGCCAATGAGTAAATCTCGTCCGTCAATTTATTTAAATTATTTATTAGTGCTTGGCTATAGACACCCGGCCGTGATCGTTTTCAGTGCGCGTTCACAGACTCCGGACGTCGATAGTGATGCTCATTACTTGAATATCGATATCGATAAAGACGTATTGGCAGAGTGGCATGGTGCCTCGAGTTGCGATGCGATTCGAAGTTCGCGGGTTCAAATCCTGGCCGAAGCATCTGTAAAATGTGGGCATGTACTTGGACATACCTCTGTGTATGGGTATTTTAAAAAGGTTTGAAATGCCTAGGCAAAAAATTTCTTCCGAGACGATTCATCATGATTTTTTCACCATTTAATTCAATGATATTTAAACAGGATAAAGTAATTCAGATTCATATACTCGTCCTTATTTAGTAATATTTTTCTGAATTAGGGCATTGATGGATTTGGTGCTAACATGTTTGCAACGACTGCATAGTGGATTATTCATCGTCGTCGTTTTACGATACTACGAGGAGTACATAGATTAAATATTTTTTTTCGGTAAGAAATTAACAAAGTTTCAAACATGCTGTTATTCGGAACAGCGTGATTTGAGAAGCACTTTCCGTTACCTGTAAAACATCGATACTATTTAAGCATCAGTAGCACACAACTATCGAATTAGTTAATTTGTACAGTGCAGATACGTACCCCACAATGGATGAGGAAATAATGTATGTGCTCAGATCCACTCACAGCTACCGGGAGATTGTAATTGATGTAATTGGATGAATCTGGACGCTTAATAATGCCCCATTGTCGTTCAAATGGCAATTCATCGTTTGTGAAAAATAATGAATCATTACTTTGAAATTAACAAGTTCCTCGATCAATAACGATGTTTATAATGATTATTTCAATGACAGATTTCAGAAAGTTTCAAGTGGTCAAAAGTTTTAATTTAAAATCATTTTGTGTGACTCAGATCATACAGTAAAAAACATACGGCAAGAATAAAATAAGCTAACAATGAAAATAAAACATCCCATTTCGAGTTTGTTCAAAATCCCGAGATATTTCACCTCGCATGAAACCATGAAACGATTGTTTACAAACTGCAAGTGCCACTAAATCTAGATAAATGTTTTGCGTTTAGGTTCAGATTTGAAGTGAATGCTTACGACCGGGTTCAAAGTCAGTCTCGACTGCGACACTAAAATTTGAGGATGCAGTTATCGAGGCATTCGGTCGTGTGATGACGAGTAACTGTTTTACGAGACTGTAAGTCACTTTCTTGGGTGACATTTATGAATAATACACTGAAAGCTGTTCTTTGGATTTTCAACAATGAAGTCATGCAATACTAACTTAAAAATATGCAAGTGATTGGCTAAACTACTTAATACAGATCTTATTCCAACATTACGTAAAAAGTTTCATTTTCAAAACTTTCGTGAGTTGAGATTATAGTAACACGGAAACTACTCACGTTAGAATATAGTCGAATGTTCGTATCGTACATCTGATACACATGAATCTTTGTCATGATTGCAGCTACGATGATTGCAGCTGCAGACTACGAGTTGTGATCATACAACTCGTAGTCGACACAATACTACTAAGAAAATAACAATGCTAAAACAGTAACATCTTTACGAGTAATTCCCTTTTCCATTTTTACAGTCACTATTTTTTTATGATCAAAAAGAATGAGTTGTTCAACTTACCCGTTGATATCGGTGATGGACCAGAAGTGCTTAAGTACAGCCTTCGCCAGTATGTACCAGATCTGCGTCCACACCCACTGGGACTTCTCCACGGATGCCGAGAGGAAATCCTGTGTCTCCTCATCAGGGTGCAGTTGGACGAACTTGTCACGTAGCTCCGGATTAAGAAGTTCCGTCTTCACTTTATACCACTGCAACAGACCAGTCACATTTAATCGAACTATTCTAGGCTAAAACTTTTGGAGCAATGGCTAAAGTTTTCATAACTAAAACGAACTTTTTGGACAATTATTTTATTTGGAGGCTTTGTGACGGAGTTTTCTTAGATAGGCAGGTACATAAACTCACAAATAAGCTCACACTCAGTCCTAATCACACTTCGAGAAGAGAAAACGCATCGCTAATGAACACGATAATCAAAGTCAATGGCGTTACACATTAGTAATGACATGATGAAAGAAACATGGCGAATGCTATTCATGCATCACACAAATTGTAGTTTAACAACTTGCTCCAGGTTCCTAATGAAACTATACAAAAAGATGTAATCGGGTGCAAATAAGAGCAATAAAAGGAGCTCATAGCTCGTCACCCGTTGTGTGTTTAAGTTGGCCGCCGCGGCCCTACAAAGGGCAATCCAGCCGCTGTTAATTTCACGCTGCCTCGAATTAACATTTCTTTACGCCACAGAATAATGACGAATTAAAAAACTTCTCGCTTATACATGTACGTAATGACTGCGGGACGCGAACTCATCAGCCCAACTTAATTAATACCAGATCTGTCTTTATATTATAAATCGAACAAAAAACGTTGAGTTGAAGAATGAGTACGTTTGATGTAGAGGGTTCAATGCAAATTGTAAGGGTATGCTAAAACTTTGAGGCCCCTTTGGAATATCTTATGCAGTGTATATTAGGGACATTTGTGTGACGGATGTTAGCTTGAATCATCTTCATTATAACATATTTTATAGAGAAATCTTCGCTAATATAGACTAAAAC
The DNA here is from genome assembly GCA_963582015.1 of Xanthorhoe designata. Classification (NCBI taxonomy): domain Eukaryota; kingdom Metazoa; phylum Arthropoda; class Insecta; order Lepidoptera; family Geometridae; genus Xanthorhoe; species Xanthorhoe designata. Next base: position 4,892,188 of record OY757045.1, read on the forward strand.
GGATCATAAGCAACTTGCACCGCAATATGGATAACATTAATAGTCGGTAACTTTTGATATGAACCACGAGCATTGCCGTATTTACTAAAGTAACAAGGTTCCTCGTTGTCGTTTCATTGCCGCATGAAATGGCGAGTGAGCACTCAAATAGTTTTATCAGAGGAACCCTGTATTGCCCAAAACCGGTAGTTGAAACAATCGTCACGGCATCGGCATATTGAATGGCTGGCAGTCAGGTAACTTGTATTGAATTTTTATAGCTCGGTAGTCCCCTATAAATTATAGCTTTATGACTGTAACTTTAGGAATCCGTCTTATTTATTATTTTCTTGACACGTCATACCAGAAGGTTTTCTTTGGTAGGTTTTATATGTTAATATTTAAATTAGCTAAGCCTAATTAACTAAGCAAGTAAGAAAACTCATTAGTTTAATCATTTAATTGTCACATACAATTTGGACAAGAACGAAAACGATAATTCACAATAGATACTCTAAGATAGCTGGTATCTAGAACGTATTATGACAGACCACAGAAAAAGTATCGTAAAAACCAAAGGAAATAAATATTTAGTACTGAATACTGATAGAGAATCACGTTGGTGATTATGCAATGCGCCGTCTTTACATTTAAAATAGCCTGCATCGGAACTACGGGATTCGACGGGGCGAATTCTCCAGACGGAATACAAATCGTGGAAAATTTTGAATTCTGAAGTCATCGATATATTCTGAAGTTAAGCATTGTTTGTTGCACTATAATGTATGTAGCGTCTTCAGTCCTTAATTGCATAGAGTTTAAATAATTTATGTATTAAAATCAATCATCGGCTGTGATTATAAATATTTATTCATAAATAGATAAAATATTGGATGTTAAAATTATTTTAAACACGAATACCAAATACTAGAATATGATATTCTAGTATTTGGTATTGCCTTCCCTGGTTTTCTTAAACGTCCAAAATGAGTATAGTCAATATTTTCTTCTCACAGAACTCAAAACTGCTATATGAACGGGGAAAAAATTAGATCCTTTTGTAACGATAATGAAATACAATGTATCCTAGAAAAATGAATCAAAAAGAGGCATCAACTGGCACACCAATATATTTTCTTGTTGTTTTTGTAGAATATGTAGACTAGGACCTAGATTATTTATGAGAGTCATGATTAGAATTCATTTTCAGCTCGTGTAAGATATATTTGAATAAGAACAATTTCCTTATTTGTAATATCTACCTGTTAGGGGAAGACAAATCGAGGCTAACTTATTCAATCCGCGACTTAACGTGGCTACGATTTTTTATTTCATGTTACGTTCTATGTATTTAGGTTAGTGAATTTCTGGAGCGCGTCATTTGGCAAGAAAGGGGCTTAATTTGAATACCAACTGGTGATGTTCATTCGGCCAGTCATAGCCTTTTCAATACATTCATTATCCTGTGTTGACTCGTTAGCGTTCAGGTCAGCGAAGGTGCGTTCATGGAACGAATGCAAAGATGCAAGTCTTTTATCCTTAGGTCGTTCGCCTTCTGCTAATGAATCAAAAGAGCTTAGTGTATTGTCAATACGCAGTAAATTATTAATGGACCACTCGTGCGCCTACAATACGCCAGATTAATTCCCGTACCTAGTGCGAATAAATGTCTCTCTGCCGGCTTTTTAAAGGCACTTCGACTGTTGACGTTTTGTTTTGTTTGGTCGAATTGACCATTGGGCATTCAACATCACTCGTTCACCCAGTGTATCGATTTCTCGCAGCAATTTAGATGCTGATCCACGTTCTATTAAACTTAAACTTGAAATCAAATACGTAAGAAACTACACTATTAGTTAGGTTATATCAAGTAACTTTGCCATAAGATGTTCACGTCAAAGGGGCATTATGTGGAATACAGGAGGAGCTATAAAACATTGTATGTTCGCAGCTAAGTGGCGCATAGGATCCCGGTGGATTTGCTAGTAAGCGGCTCCGAAGCTTGTTTGCCGGGCGCTCCATTAAAATGGGATCAGCTCGGATGCAGATCGCTTGGACGTACCCACTTCACCGGGACGTGCAACACTCTACTTCGGAAAATGGATGATGGAATATTGATTTTATACATTGCAGCACATTCTTTAAAATTTTATAACGCAGTTTGCACGTTTGGAAAACAAACTATCTATCTTCTACACAGTATTAAAATCATGCTAGAACACAATGTGTTGCATAAGTAATTGTTATATTGCCCGGAGCGAACATGCTACGAGTAGATGCCAGATAGTCTCAATTAAAATCCCGCACTTGACTTATTGCCGTAAAACAATTGTTTTCGATTAACGTTCGACAAAGCTACTAAACAATAAACCATTCAATTGATATGCACTAACATCGTATAGGTTCTTACAAATTTATATCCTGAATCTGTTTCATCTATGAGCAAAGAACTATTTACTGTGTAGAGGTGTCAAGTGCGGAAAAAAAACAGGCTCATCCAATTAAAAAATAAATAATTAACGACCGGTAATACCATAACATTTTATAAGCTTGGCTTCATATTTCTTGATAACAAAGTTAGGATCAGTTTTTGTCGTGTTAATTGCAGTGCCTATTAATCACAATTTGATAGATATAACAAAATAAAATGGTAATTGCGAGTGAGATTCGCGTCTTGAGTGTCTTGCTGAAATACATTATCCAGCATCGGGACAGAAAAAAATATTAGTAGGAATGGGGAAAATCAACAAGTTGAATTTTAGGTCTTAACTTTGGAAATCCAAAATTGCAAGTGTTTAAAAGGTACGATATAAGCATAATGACCTTTAATTTTTGTACTTACACATTTCAAGTTAACATAAAAACTTTATTTTGTTTTTTTTTCCTAAAAACTAACCCTAAAATCATCAGAAATTCGTATTTATCGATCGAGTTTAATAGGTAGGCAATAAATTGAGAGTCCTGTAGAACAGGCAAATCTTAGGTCCACAATCACGTGCCCGCCCGGGGGCCACTGTTGCGTAATTGTTTTAAACTCGTCTTTTAATTGTTCTATCGGGGGTCGCGATTTATGGCTCGACGTGATCTCCACCCGTAATACTATTGAAATTCATTTGCCTGGGCATTTCCGCATCGGTGGACCATGGGAATGCAACGTCCACGAATTTAATCAAGCGTCATTTCGCTCGAACAATTTTCACATAGATAAAATTAGCATCCTCTGTTTTATCTATTGTAATTACTTTCCATTGGTTTTTTACCCAGCAAATCGCCTTAAGGTTGATAGCATTTTTCGACAGGAATGTTTTGTTTATTTTCTGTGAGCCAAATTCTCGAGATTCGTAATCAGATGGAAAGCAAATAATTTTAATTGCACGGAAAACTCGAAAGTTAACTCAAATAGACAGCGATGGGCGATTGCAAACTATCCCGGGGGGTAAATAAATTGAATGTGCACGTTGACGTTACACTTAGATATCTTCGGAGGATTGCGATTGTCGGAAGACCCAAAAGGATATGTCTCCATAGAGAAAAAGAGATGAGCGAATTACGTTTTTTTAAATCACCAAACATTATACAAGATGCGCACGGATTGCATGAGACACGTCATCCAAAGCGTGGGCACGTGTTCAAAAGATTTACGAGTAAATTTAAACAGGTTTTACATGAAGCACCAACTGGGCCGATTTGATCGTAAAATCAGACGTTACGTCTCGAGACAATATCGTCCCTGGTTACCTTCCCATTACGAAGTATTCCCAAGTGAGCACCTATTTTTTGAGCACCTAAGCATTGAGCACCCAAGCTATTCCCATTTGAGCACCCATCAAAATTTTGACGTGGTGCTCTTATTGGGAATAAGAAATAAAGTTTGATTCTATTCCCGATTGCGCACCTACGTAATGGCAGCTTCTAGTGATGGGGTTTATAGTAAAATATATCAATAAAAATTGACAGTAGGTACTTTTATAATGATATGAATTGAAGAAAATTAAGTAATTATTATTAATATCACAATCAGCCTTATATTATTTTCTAGGTACCTCCCTTACATAAGACAAATAAAATAAATGATAACAAATGAAATGTACGCTCAAGATCTAAATTTTGAATGACAGCTGTCAAACTTAAAACTGGCATATCTCGGAAACTAATCGTGCTAGACTTCTCGTTTTGACGACAAATGAAAGGTACGATCAAGATCTAAATTTTGAATGACAGCTGTCAAACTTAAAACTGGCATATCTCGGAAACTAATCGAGCTAGACTTCTCGTTTTGACGACAAATGAAAGGTACGATCAAGATCTAAATTTTGAATGACAGCTGTCAAACTTAAAACTGGCATTATCATCTAAGCTGCGCTTCTAAAATAGGAAATTGGTGTTATGATTAGTGTGGGAGTAGTTTCAGAGATATGTCAGTTTTAATTTTGACAGCTGTCATTCAAAATTTAGATCTTGATCGTACCTTTAATTTGTCGTCAAAACGAGAAGTCTAGCACGATTAGTTTCCGAGATATGCCAGTTTTAAGTTTGACAGCTGTCATTCAAAATTTTGATCTTGATCGTACCTTTCATTTGTCGTCAAAACGAGAAGTCTAGCTCGATTAGTTTCCGAGATATGCCAGTTTTAAGTTTGACAGCTGTCATTCAAGATTTAGATCTTGAGCGTACATTTCGTTTGTCGTCATTTATTTAATTTGTCTTATGTAAGGGAGGTACCTAGAAAATAATATAAGGCTGATTGTGATATTAATAATAATTACTTAATTTTCTTTAATTCATATCATTATAAAAGTACCTACTGTCAATTTTTATCGATATATTTTACTATAAACCCCATCACTAGAAGCTGCCATTACGTAGGTGCGCAATCGGGAATAGAATCAAACTTTATTTCTTATTCCCAATAAGAGCACCACGTCAAAATTTTGATGGGTGCTCAAATGGGAATAGCTTGGGTGCTCAATGCTTAGGTGCTCAAAAAATAGGTGCTCACTTGGGAATACTTCACCATTACCACCCAAGCAGTGCTGTTAAATTAACTTAGGGTTAAGTATGGGTCGAGCCTGGTAAGTTGAGATTCCACATTTCATTCGAACGTTTTATTCTCGTTGAACTTTTTACACTAAGAGATGAAGTTGTTTATCATCGGTTCTTAGAATATTGGTTTTATTTTGGTTTGGTATAGGTGTTGGAATAGAAGTGATTCACCGTTAAAGAGAGCAATTAACTGAGCGCACGCCACGCCAAGCGATTGTTCGGACGCGAAAGGCGATCGCAGCGCCCATTGTCCGTTGAAATTAACAGCGGGAACAAAAAACGAATGGCCCTAACTCAGAGTCGGCAGTCGTTTTATTGAATCATTTACAAAATACAATATTTTTTCTATTTCACAACATTTAACAGTATCCCTATCACCCATCATGTAACTAACTGTCTCGGTGTTATTGGCTGATCCACGTGACACATCTATTTAAAATCGACCTTGAGTGGAGCCTAGAGATGTCCAGAGGACCAAGAAATTCTTATTCATTGATTTTTTTATTTCATACGTATCCGTCATGTTTACTTGCTGCGGTCACATTGCTAAATTCTGAATTATGTATAACTTAAAGTTCAATATTATAATTTTATGAATTTCTTAAAACTATTCCTGAATTATATAATATAATAATAAGCTGTTATCCAAATGTTTCTTATTCCATTGAAAAAGTTAACAATATAAATACTCCAGAGGTGTCTTATACTGTACCTACTTTGGGTATTTCGGATTCCCACGTCTTCAAAGTAACAGTATTTTATTAGAACCGTCAAAAGCCAATCGAAGGATAGCCGTTGATTGAATTGATTGAAAAAGAAATGGAGCGGGGGGGTGCGGGGCTCCACCGGTATTTTTATAGCCTGTACACGTCCAAGAACGCGAGGGCGACACATTCCCGTCGAGGCGACGTTTTTGCAGAGCCAACTTTCATTAGACACCGCGCGCCGCAGGGACCAAGCCGTTTCCTTTTAATAAATGAGTTATGCGTTTATATCCAAGATGGCTGCCAGCTACACCACAAGAGTGTCAAGAATGTAACGCTGGCTGAGAGCTTTTTTTAACTTTGTTATTTTATTGTTCAGTGCTTAATTGCTTGTCTGATTTGTCTGTTCCATTACTAAACACTTTCTGAAAATACCTGTTCGCTGTTGGACAAACCGCGTTTGACATTTAAATGTAAATCGACACATCATAAATATAAGATGTGATCGATGTCTGAATGATCCCCAAACTGTTCGAGCGATCTTGCTATTCCCATACGTGGAACAAGCAGATACCGAGCTGTCAGAGTAGAATTCATCAAAAATGTGCGCAGGTATTTCCACATTCGGAAGGCACGTCCGATCTTTTTGTTGGCTGTAAATGTCCTCAAACTTCACAAGGATAGCAGTTGTCAGCTTTCGGTGTATTTATTTACTCATTCATACTTTTCTTGTAAGTCTGAGCTTCTGTTTATGACATCACCACTCTTAATTTTTTGTAAAGTCTGTATTACTAACGGCGAAATACGATTCAATTAACAATATCTCCTGGTTAGCTTCAAGCTTTACGAATTCTCGTATAAACACTTATCAACTGGCAGACGGTTGAAAGAGTGGTTTATTTTTGATCGGGATTTATATTCGAAGCCTCTTAGGAAATAAAATAATCACGGCGGCTTCGATTTGCATACAATGGTAAAATAATTTTACGCGCGTTCGCAGCGCTTAATTCTACTTTTTATTTGGCCTTCCGCGCCCTATCTACGAATCAACCGACCTGTTCGCCGCGACCATTTAAGTGTTAACATTTTGCATGATCCTGCCACATTCAATACTTAAATTTATAATAATGAATATAATGCTTTCTGAAGAACCTGTTATATATTATATTATCTGAAGTAAGTAAGTACCTATCTAATTATTGCTAGTTCTTATTAACCAAATCGACCACAAATCTTAACAAAACCAAGACTTTCTCCTTATTACATAGATTGGTATGTTTAAATTACAAAGTAAAAAATGAAAGCATCCTTCCATCAAAAATAGGATCGCACTGGCCATAAAAGCGAATCAGGCGGCTCGCTAGTCTGGCAGACAGCGTGGCGAGGCGAGCGCGCAGGCATAGCAGTCGCCGTGGCGCCGCCACGCCACCGTCTACAAATACACGCATAGCTTTTGTTACCTCGAATCTTACACACATACCCGACATGATTAAACATTCCCGCAGGATATCAACACAAGTAGAAATATCTATCAAAACCAAATTTACATTCAGAGCAAACAACGCTAGTCATAAATTCACCACAAAAGTGCGAGCGACGGCCGACTAGCAACAAAAGGGCATGACTTTTCCCGCAAAAAAGATGATCCTTAATCTGATTAAATCTCCATCGCGGCGGACGTCGGACCGTGAAAGATTAATGAATATTTGTGCGAGGATTCCCGGAGCTGGGTTGGCACGTAGCGCTGTCATAATCATATTAGCTGCGACCGGAGGCCGGCTAGGCACGCACGCACGCACCGCTGAGCTACTGCCAGCTGCCAGCTTCCACTGCTGCCGTCAGACTCTCTCGGCTACTCCACTCAAACAGGCCTTACGAGGACATGCCAAAACAAATACCACACGACAAAATATGTACCTACAATCCAATGCGACAGCAAACCAATATGACAAGAAGAACCAGATAGTATAGCAACTATTCCGTAAATGTGTTCGTTAGATAATGATTCTTCTGAGGAATTTGCACAATGTTGTCCTAGAGGTCTTCGCAAATGATATGTAGTGCGATAATGCCTTTTCTTTCTGTAAATTACATGGAATTGTTATTATGGAATATTTCTGCCCGGGTTGGAGATCCACATTGTTTTATCTTCTACGAAGAAGTATTTATACCTATTCGTTCGTATTGACTTTTGCAACTCTTGCTCTCTTATGAGGTATTTCACAAATATGATTGAATTTGAATAGTAAATGAAAGAGTGGATATTGATGAACTACAATTTGCAATTAAGGTTTAATATCGATGACATTTGCCGTTTCCAAGTGCCCTGCTTCATCGTAAGAAGTCATTGAAATTAAAGCATTTCGAATGTGCTCAATAAACACACTCATAAAAGAATCAATTGTTAAGAACCAGAAAGAAATTAAACGTGAGAATGTATTGTTTCATATAAGCGTGAACAAAACGAAATCGCTGTTTGGATCCAGAGCTGGTTAGCTCTCAGCTCGTTTTCGACCAGCTTTCGTGAACATAAATCCCATTAAATAAAAGCATTATTTATGACGTCCATACCTCCTATTGAAAAGCATATTTGCGTTCACAAGAGCTTTTGTAGACATAGCTATTATAATTTTGTTTTAAAACGTGAGCTTAAAACAAACTTGAAACAATAAAATAAATAACTTGACACCTTTAACTTATTCCTACAACTATTTTGCTCCTGCGTGCCTTTAGTCATTATTTAGTTTTGTATTTTATGTGTAAATACTTTTCGCGTTTATTATTGGTCTGATGACTCTTATAACGAGCTACCCAAAACGCCAAGTTTGTACAAAATTAACGCAGATGTTCACAGTATTACATGAATTTAAACAAACAATGAAACTTCAATGAGTTTAAGGGATTATTTATCACTGTTTCTCCACTTATTTGGCGGTTGCTAGGTTGTTAGTGTGAAAGCCGCTGGGTCGTGTTGGTAATTAATTATTTGATATGGCCGGCCGGCGGCAGTAATAAAGCTTGGCTCATCAATGATTCAGCGGCATAAACAAAGAGCGCGTGTACCGCGGGCATTATCCACCATAAGACATCATAAACGGAACACCATCATCTGAGCTTATAAAAAATTCATGCTCATCTCACATTTCGGCGCCCCTCTTAATTTCGCGTGAGCTTCTTCTTCGTTCGTGTAAAAACTTCGGGTGTCTTTTTATGACTTTTACTGCGGTATAATTGGGGTGGGGCGAGCGTTCGCGTCCCCGAGGTGACATAAATACACCCCCCTTCACTTCCAACTACCCTGGCTTAATCTCATGTAAGGCTATATGGCACGAAACTAGTTCGCATTAAAACCTCTTGGCAAAAGCTGGATACCGAAATTAACCATTAGACTTAGAGTATCTATGTAATGTATTAGGTATATTATCAGTCATCTGGTTACCATTATTACAAGCATTAAACTGCTTAGCTAGGGAGGGACTAGGCGACGCTGTGTGGAATGTCCAAGGATATTTATTTATTTATTGAAATAACTAGTTAACACTTGAAGTTTTTATTAAAATAGCATTCTGCCGATATCGGCCAGGTCTACAATAACTCAAGCTTCTGCCTAAGTATTCATGTAGTGAGACAGTAGTAAGGTGCAAAATATTCAAGAAAGCACTTTGACAAGGTGCCCCAGGTGGGTGCGTCGAAAATGGCTTTTGTATGTTACTTCGCGACTTATGTTGCATAGTTTGTAATCTTACATGTTTAACCTCTCCGTTAGATATCTGAAACTAGGATAATGCTTTAGCAATGCTCTGCAGACAGATGTTTATGTAGACTAGTCACAATAGTGTAAGTAAACCTTTAGGTTTCAATATTTACGAATTTCCATGTGGAAGATAAAAAAGTTTATTTGCACGGTAAAGGTTTTGTGTACCTAGGTAGACGATACAAAATCATAGTCTCCGTGTCTCGTCAGTAAATGCGATTTCAATTTTGAAGAGGCGATGCGCGAGGTGGTGGGACGACAACACGGGCGCGGCCGGAGTCGTGTGCTGTGCATGTGTGTATTTATTTGCAAATTCCGAATAGCTTTCAATATGTAGACGCGGTGACTCCCGCCTGTCGATCCACTTCAATATCGCACTCTTTGTGAAAAGTCAAAGCGACGCCATTATTCGAGGCGACGATTGACTCACGGGAGTAACGTTTTCTCAGGGTGCCGCATGATAGATGACACCCAAAAAACAAATCCGTAATTGAGATTTCTATTACAGAAATTGAAGGCGATCAGTTTTTTCCATGTTTGTATACATAATGTGAGTGGCGGGATGGTGCGATATCGCGTTTCGGAAGTGTGCGCGGACGTCAATTTGTATATTGTCATTATTAGAGTTGGCGAGCAAAGTTTGGTCTCGTTCATCCATCATGGTGTGACGTGCGACGGTCTGATATCGCGCCTAATACGTATTGATTTCCCACTTAGCGTTTTTCTTGGGAATCGTGGCGCTCCACCCTTCCGCCGCGGAGGCCTAACGAGCTGTTTGTCCTCCACTCGCGGCGACCGGGACTTCATACCTACTGACCTACACTTCAACCGTTCCTACAAATTACAACTCAATGCGAAAATCAATTAAAACTAGGTACTCATGTCGTAATTGCATCCCGGTTAAGGGCCAGTTTCAATTTCCTATCTACCTGCGGTTTTGCTTGCTGTGGTAAGATTTTGACATAGGTAGGTACATATTATGTAGATTGGAAGTTATGTCAAATAGAGGATACACTAGAAATGGAATGGAAACTAGAATGGAACTTGAAATAGGTTTAATAAAATTTGCAATTGTAAAGGCTTGAAATTATTGGACCTAGTGATTAAGCAGGTTCTATCTGTATTTGATAATAATTATGAAGCCGTTGACGTGGCTAACTGGTCAAAATTGGTTTGACGCTCAAATCTGAATCGAATAAATGAATATGCAAACATACACTAAGATAATTAGCGATATTGGCTTAAACAAGTCTAGAAACTGTAGGTAATGTACGTACATTTGGCTAAATGCTGAAGAAAAAGATTCGTCACCAAGGTCCCCGGTGGGGGGTAAGTAGAAGGAGGCGAGAGAACAATGGTTTCGGTTCTCACACGTGTGGAGGATTATTTGCATTCGGAAATAAAGAGAGGAATGATAAAAGAAAGGCGCGAGCGAGGTCCCACCGCCTCAGGGTGGGGTGTGGGAAATGGTAAGGGGGTGAGGGCTGGGGTGGCACCGCGCGGGGGTGGGAGCTCGTTACGCGAACAATGGAGAAATAATGTACAGATTGCAGTGAGCGATGCGCCCAGCGCGACTCAGGTGTCTTAGCTCTCTGTGTGGACATCACGCCTCCGGTATCGACTATGTATTGATGCCTCGAGTACATCGTAACAAAGCATGACAAATGTATGGGGAGGCATGAGACTGAATCGCATGCAATAAACACACGATAAAAGCTTTATAGCTTTCTGATTAGAAAGAGTCTGAAGAACTACAATTCGAATCTCGAGCGTAGTTAAATGTGTCGTAAAATACATACTTTCGCCCCTCTCAAACTAATTTAGACATTCACTCATCAAGAGTTCTCACAGTAGGCATGAGGCATAAACGAAGTTTTAATGGGGCATAGAGGCGAGCCGTGCCGTTTAATGTAGGACGTGTTCAACTGTTCATAGGAAGCGTAAGCAATCACAACAATCACCCCATCCTCGCGTGACACCGAAAACGTCCTCGTTCATACAAGTATAAATTAATCCATTTAGAGCGGGCGACCGGCACCGACCGCGGCCGATTAACGGAAGCTTCTACTTAACTAATTTATCCTCGGGTGGTTTTAACAGAATGGATAGCAGTGATTACGGACGATGGCAACGATCGTGTGACGCTCGCAGCGTACGCAGCCGCAATCAAATGTCATTTGCGAATTGTTGGACGCTTATTGTGTGCTGTACGGGTGGCCGACAATGGAGGATCATCTTCTACGTATTTAATCATTCTAGGACGGCCTAGGTATTATTGGCAATCTTCATGACATTGGCCTCGGTTGAAGTGCATTTCGACTCGTTTCTATGGAATTATCATTGCTCAGGAATTGTTTGGGAAGTCTTGTGAGATACTTATATATATACGTATCTAATTAGATAGTAAGATCTATAAATGAAAGCATTCTATGAACGTAGCTATGAATAGATTTTACTATCTGAGGAAAGAAATAGACGGAAAAAACAGTTCAACCAATGTCCGCATAAGCAGCTTACGCCATAGTCAAATGTTTGTAATCCAGCCAGCCCGCGACATTTTAATAACATTGATCAAATAGAACAAAAGTATGTGGACCCAGCACTCGACAGAGATGAAAGTTAAAAGGGTCGCGTGGGGTGAGGCGGGGAGCGGGTTGAATGTCTTATTCCCTCCACAATTCAGAGGTATTTCGTGTTCTTCATACGCAAATATATCCTCGTTACCAAGGCACACGTGAGGCCCCGATTGCGTGCGCTATGAAATACCCGGGCGACCTGAGACTGGGTGACTGTAGATTGCTGGAATAGTCCCTTGCAGGAAAATTGGATCCAGCAATCAAAGCGAACCCGACAAATGCGCGGTCGTTATCGTGCGAACTTTGATTTGCACCGCGCAATACCTATTCCAGCTTCTGTTAAATAAACAAATAAATATTGATCGAATGGATAAAAATATACAGGGTGTCCCAATGCTATGCCACATTAAAATTTTTCCTTATTAAGTTACTTAAGAGTGAGAAGTGTTTATTTTATTCTAATTTGGACTAAATGATCGATTCCAAGAATTTTATGAAAATCTTAGAATACTTAGTTAGGTACCTACTAACTTTCAAAAATAAAATAATGGTTCCTAATATTTAAATACTTACATACTTCTCCTTCATGTGGCATAGCATTGGGACATGCTGTATAAGTACTTACAATAATAATTTATATACCACAGAACATAGTATGTATACCTAGGTATCAACAGTGATAGCTTAGTAAACATCTCTTAGAAAACATCTTAAAATCAAATTTTATTATCTTTCACCGAAACGACGAGTTGAACATTTCAAAAGATCAGCATTGCCATTTGGCGTGGCAATGCTGCCAGTGTCTTGGGCACGCTTCCATCTGGCAGTGGTTTGGATCAGTTGAGCTACCTATAGAACGTTTGTAACGATCCTTAGGTGGCCCATCTGGTTCTGTATGTGAAATTGTCGTATTATAGTTAAAATACTTATACTTAGTTGTACTTATAGACAAAGTATGAAAACTTGTCACAGTGCAGTAGCAGATAGTGATGTACGGTAGCCAAAAATGTGGTCTACCACACAAAGGTTGAGTTTCAATTGAATGTCATGAAACAACAAGTTCAATTTCTACTTTCAATAACATTATGATGTGGCAATTGCTCTCTTTACTATAAGTATGTTGATCATGCCATGTGTTCAAATTCTCGTATGAAAAAGTCAACCTTATCGATAATTAGATCTCACAGAAACTTTTGTAAATACTGCTAGATCACTTTCTTGGCTGACTGTACTAAAATTGTAAATACAACTACCTGTTACTATTGGGCACAGCTTTCACAGACTTATGTAGTGACACAGAGATAGTCTGGTTATGAAGTCAGAAGCTGCTTGAATGAACCTCTTAGAAAATTGTCCCTATAATTCAAAACTTGCCTTTTTTGTAAAATTCTTATAATAATATAACATTATGTTGAGTTGTTTTAAATTCTAGTTTTATTATTAAATTCATTAATTTGTGTACTTTAATTAGATATAACAAAATGCATATTGGTTCAGTAAACCTACTTTTGCTAAAACAGATATTAGTGGCAATTCTGAGTGTCGCAAAAGCTAAACTAAGCTAACTAAAATTGTTGCCGTCCCTTTCATAGCGATGGGAATAAAAAGGATGGCAATAATTTTAGTTAGTTTAGTTTAGCTTTTGCGACACTCCGAATTGCCCCCATTAAATCTGTTGCTATCTCTTTTCATTGAGTAACAAGATTTGTCAATTTAATATAGATTTAAATTATATTTTTTAATTTAAATCTATATTAAATTGATAAATCTTTATGAATAAGACCATAACTTAATATTATCAATGAATTATTGAAAGCTTTTATTAGTGGTATTATTAAAAATAGTCTAGTTAGCATACAGTACATTTTTAAAACAAGTGGCTGCTACTAAAACAAGTGAATGCTATTCATGCATCAAATATCATTATGTCTCGGTAGGTAGGTCTCCACTACAAAGTTGTTGAGCTACAAGATTTATGCCTTCAGGTGGCCTAAACACTGTCAGAGTTGGCCCACAAGCTTGTACTAAATTAAATTAAATAAATACACATTATTTGACCAGCACATACCTCATTTTTGTCAAACTCCTGTAGATATCTATCATTGCTCTGTTTTTCATACAAAGCTCGGGCCATTGCACTTCTTGGACGGTAGAAAGAAGTTGATCCACTTGCCATATTCACAGGAACCTTGGTACCTTCATTCAATTGTATACTATGCTTGATACTGTTTTCTTGTATTTGGCAAACCAGATATTCTTTGGTATAATAATGCAAGTCAGCTTGTTGACATGTGTATAGGTTTCTCTTAGATATTATTTGGCTTATTAGAAGCAATACGCATAGAGCTCGTATTGGAGACAGCATTTAGCAAAAAGAACATTATTTAGTTCGTAAAAATTGAATTTTTCGAGGGCTTCTTGGTAATCACTTAATTTTAGCCCCCAACATGTTCCTGTATCTTAAAATTCGATATTGCTCACCTTTACGATAGGCTACGTATATAACTATAATTATTTACATAAATACTCCACTAATTCAAAGCTAAATCAGTAAAACTAGTAAAAATCATTGCATTCCAAAACTTTGTTTTGATTTTCATGCGAAATACTGTCAATGTCAACAATGTCAAAATTCGTTTACGTCATTTCCGACAGATGGCGTTTCCTACAGTACAAAGACAATTTTGTGCCTACGAACTTTACGAAGAGCGCGAGGTGTTTGAGCCGACTTTTGAATTAAATGATAATTCAATTAGTTTGGTAGGGTTAGGTATATAATCTATTTTATATTTGATTAATATGAATTACGGATTCAAATATATGTCTATAAATATTGCCGATAGATACGTGAGCCTTAACATTGTTGGCATCTATCCTCGTAAAGCATATTTATAAAGAGCCTCGGATCATGCCTCGGATCTAGAAAATGTAGAGCAATGTTTCTTTCTACTGCGGATAATATGTTCGGTTTAAAAAAATGTAGATAAAGATTAAATGCAACTTACCATATCTTTCTTAGATTCCTCCAAATCTTTCGCAATAATATCTTGTAAATGTATTAACGATTTAACCATTTTGCTCTATTTGTTCAATCCACAACACGAAAATAATTAAGCTAGCTACCTACCTACCTATTTGAAAATTGTTCTAGTATAGGTAGGTACAGGTAGTTCAACAGTAGATAGGTACAAATATTTAAGACTATTATTAGGTAATTGATAATGTTTTATAGAATTAAAACACCTAAAATTTCGGTTTGGCCTTGGCCGTGACCGACCGTTCACTGTCTACCGCTGCGCTTGACCACATCTTAACTGTTGACAAATGCCGTTATATGTCCGATCTAAATAGGTAGGTACTTAGGTTATAAACAATAATGCTTTTATAAAAGTGCTTTAGATTAGGTACCTACCAGTCCATTATAGAAAGTAGACAGCTGTAGGTAAATTTATTTAGGTAGGTACAAAATATCTAACAAATCTTATTATGTTGAGAAACAATTAATATATGTATTACGTTGATACATATATGGGTATGTGACAAATTATATAGGCATCTTATGACAAGACAAGCTAACAGGTAGGTTAGGTAATTAATCGTCACAATCGTGCAACAACTTCACTACTATTTACATCCATTGGCAAGAAGCCGACTAAAGCTAATCACAAAATAAATACTTAAGTATAAAAACTTACCGTAGTTCCTATTTTAGGGACTCTTGTCGGTTCCAAGGGCCACGTTGGAGGCATATCGAGGAAATAATACACCTTTACCTCAAAGCTACGCTTGTATTTTCCGAACTGATTGACTTGAAGTGAGCGTTAGGTAGTGGATCTGCATAAAATTACCTAGATATTTTTTACTTATAGGTACCTACCTCAGCTACATAGATATACCTATGTAGGTATGTGGAATCTTATCTACAGTTACGTATGCGATATTGGTGATACCGATAACGTCAAGGCAAACATACCTACCTAAGAATTTTGGTGGAAGATATACCTACCTACTGTTTGTTAGTGCCTCCTAATTAGTCTGATGATTGAGCTATACCTACCTACCCGCTTGCTTTAAAAGTGTAGGTACACAATGTGTTTTAAACCTCTGTGTTCTATCTGTGATAGAAGAGGACCTAATCTTACACAGTCCTAGTAGGAGAATCAAAAACGAAGAGAGGCCTATGCCAAACTGTGGGATGCCAAAGGCTAACGCGGGCACTACATATTGGCTTCAACTTGGTTCCGGCATTGGCTACGAATAGAATGGCCAAAGGCAATGGCAACGCTCCGTTTGTGTCCAATAACCGACAAAGATCGATCCTCACATTGGAGTGTTGGAACCAACACGTTCCAACACTTCAATGTGTGGTGCCCGCATAATGATAGTGTGTCGTATCGTATTCTGTTCCACCTGTTGCAAAAGTAAGAAGGTTACCTTCCTAATCCGTGATTTTTATTTTAAATGAATGAGTCTAATACTTAGTATGTAGGTAGGCACCTATGTAATTTACTTGGATCAGAAAACAGCAACATCAAAGGCCAAAATTCAATGAGCCGAATCAAGTAAAAATAAATAAGTGCAAGTACATTTTTGTGTCGGATCAATATGGGTTCTCAATCGCGCGGATTGCCCGAAGCCATCGCACCGACTTGCGCAGGCGCATGCGGGACATTTAAAATAATTACAAGCCATCGGAGAAACGTAACAGCCCGTATTTTGAGACCATTACTTATTTTTTAATTCCAAAAAATACTTTTAAAAGCGGATACTTAGTCCATAAGGGTGCAATGTCGGCGAAAAGTTCGAATATTAAAGTCATATATTTTATTGGATTAATATTAGGTACCTAAGTATTAAAGATTTTTGGTGAAATTACGAGAGATGTAGGTTGGCAACATCAAACTTTGCCGAAAGTTAAATAACTGTACTTACTTGAACGTACTTACCTTCTTACCTACCTACTCCTAAATAAACATTCTAGGTAAGCACTTGTTTCCTCATGGCCTTAGTAGGACTGAGATTAAACTGCTTAGGTACTTTATATCTAGGTAGATACCTACATAAAGCCTGGATAAATTGGTGCGACAGTTATTAGGTGATAAATAAATCAACACATTGAATTTCAAGCAATAAATTACAAGTGATGTCTTGAAACAAAGCCCAAGCGGTTAGTTTAATTTAAATCCGTGCTCGTAGTTTTTGCACCCCCAACCGCATTCTCACAGCGTCGAGACTTGATGCACTTCACTTCTGATTGGATCATTACCGAGTTCATCATACCTTCTGCGATCCTCTAGCCATAACAGAGACAAAAATACGAGATTACCACGCGAATGATAAAGACAAACGACGTCCAGCCGAGCACATCGCACAGGAATTATATCATGATTATTGGAACTTTATTGCACTTCGTAACTAACAATTGACATTAGGAAATGCAATTTCATATTGATTCCGTAATGTAATCCGACGTTTATTTTTGCCAATGCGGCAAATCTTTCTATGATTTGCGGGTAACCATCTCTGGGCATGCTTGTTTTCTTGTGGCTTCACGTTCCGAGAAAATGTCATTAAAAGCTCGATAGGGGATTAAGTCGGTTTAAATTTTCACGTAGCCCGACAGGAAATCGGTTTAGCCGTAACAAAGGGTGGGAAGAGAGCGAGAAATTATCTTTTCGTCGAATAAAAACCGCTAAAGTTGCAATTATAGCGTTACCGCGGAGCATTGAGTTATCAAATCCAATAATTTTTCACACCGGCCGGAAGGTGTCCGGGCACGTCCCGCCGCAATCACTCGCTTCTGATTTCGGTGCATTTGGCTCAGATTAAATAATAATGGTATTGGTAACACTCGACAATATCACGTTTCTAATAATCCTCTGCTTGGCATCTGCCGATTGTCTTGCGTAACCACATTATTGCCTCTAATAGCCGACTTTCTTAACATAATTTATCTAGCGTGGAACATTTAGTAGATTGGTTCTTAGTATGATTTAGTATACTTAGTCATTGGACAATCGGTCCTTTCTAAGCGATATAAAATGATTTTTAAGTAGAAATGAAGCATTAAGTAGGTAAATTGGAAATATTGTAATTTCCTTATTTCTAGCATTTGCTAGCGAGAGTTATAGCGTTCGGTTTAGAGACTACAAAGTTGCTTATATAGCTTTTCGAATGTTTTGATCATGTCCGAAATCCCGATACCTAATTGAGCAACAAGCAATCAGCAATCACCGATCGGTCGATTGTTCCTAGTGCACCGTAACATTGGTTGCATAGAACATTACCATCGAGATGGAAATGAATTAAACATAATTCGAATAATCGAGGCACGGCCAATACAATAAAACAAAGGGAAAAAGTCTGCGGCCGGCCTTACCGAGGGAACGAAGGATTTCAATTTGATACGTGATGAGGCAAGTTTTCATTTACGTAGGTAGAGATTCGATGAGCCCAGTAATGACCCGACTCGGTAATCTGAATCGGAGCTTCTAGTTTGTCTTTTTAGCTGTAATGCGATACATTTGATTCTAAATGATAGAATTGATGGAAATCAAAGTAATTAGGTACGATATAATGTTTCATGTTTTAACTATGTGTGCTATGTACCTACATACCTACAGGTGTGTACCTACCGTAAATGAATACCTATTATGATTGGATTCTTGTCCTAGAGTCAGTATTTTTTTGTATCCAACACACTATCATTTGAGTGTCCAAATACTTGATTTTTTCAGAACATGGTGGTTTTTTAACATACAATTCCATAAGCATTCACGTGTTCATAAGATCTCAACAATTTACTTAGATAAGTAGGTACCAACTGAAAATACTTAGAAAGAATATAATGAGCCAGAGACGGGGCGACAGGTTGAAAGTTTGTGTAACATCTTTTACTAATTTAAAAAGTTGTGACTGCTTTTGCTTTAAGGGGAACGATGATGAAAAATTTAAGAAAACAGAGTTAAAAATCTGGAACATGTCGACGGCAGAAAGCGGAAATGTCGTATCTCGAAAATTGGCCTAAATGACTTATTACTATATTGTTGATGAGGAAAAAAAGCCGCATCGAATGGTCTAAGTCTCGTTTTTCTACGATGAAAAAAAAACATTATACGCCCTTGATTTTTTCCTAATTTTTGTACAGCTCACAAGAAAAATTGCTGTAACTAGAAGAAAAATAGCAACTTTTACAAATAAAACAGATACGACAACACGTCCAGCATAAAAAATAGTTACGACATTTTTTTTATATTGCGGACATTGATTTTGTAAGAGATACAGCATTTCGGCGCCCCAAAATTTTACGTTGCCATAGATACATCAATATTCTCAGGACTTTTTAATATTTACCGAACAGTTACTGCATTTTAAACATTTAATTTATTAGCGAAATCTTACTCCTACCCCGACGTGTTCCCCTTATACGACATTTCAACCGCGGGGCAATTTTGCGTAAGCGCTGATTTAGAGAAAACGTATTTGTTTTTTTGAGTTTTTTTGAGTATAATTAAAATTAAAATTTTGTTTACGTGTTTAAAAACAAAAACCTTAAGAGTTCGGGTGAGTTCTTGAATATTAAAATTTAAACTACGTATTTTTAGGTTAAGAAGTGCATTAGGTATTCTTTGTTCTTGTGTATATTTACTATATTTTTAGTAACGAAAAAAGAAACTTCTTTGTTCAAAAAAATAAAAATTTATATGCTCAAAAAAAAAGTATTTTTAGTACTTAAAATGAATTTTATTGATGCTCGATCTGAGAGCTCGCTATCAATAAATCAGGATGGCTTCATCCCAGGGCTGTCTACGGTTGATCCCATGTTTGCTGTTAAGATAACTTAGGAGTTTCCGGCGAAAAATCAACCACTGTACGATACGATCGAGTACCTACCTCGCCCTACAATCTGGTGGAGTCTTCGCAAGAATGTTATCCCAGGAAGATTCGTCGACATAATAGCTGACAGTCATGTATATGAATACCTATTAGATTTACTATCGATCGTTCGTATGAGCAAGTGGCCAACTCTGGTGACTAGATTTACTATAAAAACCACAGAGGGACAGGCAGCATAAAATGAAGGTGTACATCAAGGGTCAGTACCCAGTCCATATCTCTTCTGTTTGGTGATGGATGCGCTCACTGAAAAAGCTTAAACTCAAGCACAGTGGACTTTTATTTACGCAGATGATATAGCTATCTGCACAAGATCACGTCAAGACCTATAAAATGAACTCGGGGAATAGAAGCAACAGTTATTTACCTGCATCTCAGTGAAGGCAAGACAATAGCAAGACATAGTATATGGTGTGCCCAAATACTTACACGTGATCCATCGATAGTGAGATCCATTCACTATCATTGGGCAAGGAGGTGTGACGAATATAAATTATTTATAAGAGTGTAATTCAACCGATACTTGCATATAGAAGCGAAACCTGTACAAACACACGTTGTATCTAGGTGGTGGACATGAAAATACTTCGGTGGATGAGCGGAATCACGAGAAGGGACATGGTCCGCAACGAATTTGAGTGCGGGAGTCACGGCGTGCGCGACATCGAAAATAGGTGTATTTAGTGGTAAGGAAAAGGATCGAAGCTGGTTTGGGCACATTCAAAGGAGACCATCCGAACATATCACGCAGAAAATGATGTCGCTCAACATTTCTGGGTACAAGCGGAGATTCCTTTCCGCCTGGACCCAGAAATAACCAAAAAAATAGATGGACGTGATCAAAAAATATTTATTGGACTGCAGTGTTTACCAGGAAGACTCGTTAGATAGAGCCAAGTGGAAGAAGAAGACGAGGAAAGCAAACCCTACCATCAGATAGGGATGATAATGCTTTAAATGAAGAGGAGAGAGAGAGAGTCTTCATTGACATCTCGGTGACACTGCAATATTGTGGTAACAACAAGCTGATCTGATGATGGAGTCAGGGGCGGTTGAGCAGAACTCCTCAGTAAATTACAAAAGATCATCTGTGTTTGGGACCATTTTTGAATCAGCTCATCTTTACCCGATAAAAGCTAGTACTGTACTTATTAAAAACATATTATAAGGTTAGCTTGATGTTGGCTCTCGAATTATTAGTAAACAAACATTAGCAATATAGCAGACTGAATGTTTTTTATAGCAGATCAGTCTGATGAAACTTAATCTTCTTCTTCCTGCCCTTATTCCACTAAGTGGGGTTGGCACAACATGGTCTTCTTCTTCCATTTTCCTCTACCAGATATCATCTCAGCACTCACTCCTTTCTTACTCACTTCTTTTATTGAAACTAATCATGAAGACGAAATAAAATACAGCAGACTGATTATTTTTATTAGTTATGAAGAGGAAAATAGCAGACTGATTGTTAAAACTAATTATAAAGAGAAAATATAACAGATTGATTGTTATTGATAAGTGATATGTGGGTACCTATAGCCGACTTTTTTGTGTCATTACATTCTTAAAATTACAATAAAAGCATTAAATAAAAGATACAGTATTTTATTTGAATAACATCTATAACTCAGACTGTACTTAAACCATTTTATTTTTATAAACTCATTTCATTAAAATGTCTTACAGCAAAATGTTATGATTCGTATGGTTCATATTTGAGATACAGCAGATCCGTAGCATGAAAACTTGTATCTATTTCAAGTGGTCATACATTTCACCTTAGAGATACAGCATTTCCGCTGCTCGACTATGAAACATCAATTGCTGTATCTCCTAAGAAATCAATGAAGGAGTAACTTTACGATATTCTCATGAACTGTATTAAATAACATTTGGATTGATATAAATATATACCAGATTTCAACTTTCTACCTTCATTAGTTTAAGAGTTATGATTTTTTAAAATAGTTTTTTGGCTCTGGTGTAAAGTTGGATATTTTGAGATACGACATTTCCGCTTTCTGCCGTCGGTTTTTCTTTGTATGTAGGTAATTATTTTTTATTGGTTTTAGGCAAATAGTAGGTAGATCATAGATCTCTTAAAATATTTGTTAGGTAGTTGTTGTTTTGAGATATTGTTATACGTAATAGAATAAAATAAGGACCCTGGTCAATATCCCTGCTTAGTCAGTGATCCGTTGGTTTGTCTAACTATGCTTGTACAGAGGGGGCTCTCTCTTCTCCTCTGAGCATTCCCAGAGAGCTAGGTCCTACTCCCTTAAATATCTTTAATCTGGAAAAAGTCTGACATCAACTAGGGGTTCAATTAGTTGACTATTTGCTTTTGTAGGTGTAAGTTGGTATAAATAGAAAAGTACTTACAAAAGCCTTCAAGCAGAGGAAGCATACGATACAAAACTGAACGAATGCAATCTGTTCGTACATTAACGCGGCTCAGTTACGTGAACAAATTGCAACGCATACTTCACGCATGTCATCGCGTTGCTGGGACCTCAAATAATCACTGCGCCCACTATTAAGACGCTTAAATACTGGCAACATTCAAGCAACATTGTCTTTAAACATTTCTTAGAACACTAAACTTGTAAATCAGCAGGTTAAAAGCTTACAGAAGCAGATAGTTGCTTATGTTGATCATGTTTCAAGAATAAAGTCTTTGTTAATTGAAAATCGTTATAATTCGCCTTGAGTGACGCCAGCTAAATTATCTGCTGGAATATTGCAGATGGTTTAGTTGGTTAGTCAGGTAACAAAATATTTAAAAAGAGGTACTCTCCTTTTAATTTGAAATTATATAATTTTATTATACTATGGACCTTTACGGGAATAGGAGCCACAAATTTTCTTCAAAATGAACCCGATGATGCTGCGATGTCGACTCTATGAGATGGTGCCTACAATTGACAGTTTTTATTCATATTCTGAGTGGTCAGTCATCCAGAATATGAATCACAATCATTACAATAACATCGATCATAACAGTTTATTAAGAAATGCGCCCTACATGAAGGTAGTTACAGTTTTAAGAGCGCAGGCAAGTAATTGCTTCAAAAATTGCCCGTGTAAAATGTTATTTATAATTACTTGTTGGAGTTAAAATGCAAATGTTGTCGCCTCAAGTATCTTCAAGCTGTAATGTATGCGAATTGAGAACCGATAAGGAATAAGATTTACATCTCGCAAGATGTTTTGATGTTAACTGTACATTGACCGATGTTTTCCATGTTTTTAAATGCTTGTAATATTTAATTTTAATTACTAAAACATAATTGGATAACATAACACTAAATAATATACCAAAAATAATCAGGTAAAAAGTCAGAATTTTCATAGTAGGATGTTTGAGAGAAATGCAATTTAATAATATTTTTAACTGACTTCAAAAAAGGAGGTATGTTACACTGTAACTAGCTATATTTTTTTTTAAAGATTTTGAAAGACTGAGATTCGATTTTGATTTTTTTTGTTTGTTTAGAATATTCTACTCGCTTAAAATGTAGAGGATCTGACGAGTATCATCTTAATTATGAACAGAAATTAAATGACACTCAAATAGAAGTCGGTATATTTTTTTTTTTGCAACTTGTAGTTAACAAAATAAAACACGAAACATGATACCCGATGTATTCCCAAAATGCGGCAGACATTCTCTCAGGCCGTTGGCCATCCGGGTATCCAAGATCATCCTAAGTTGTAGGTATATGAGGGTAATGAAACTACGCTCAGACACACATAGGTATTTGGGAAAAACAGCAGTCATTCTTTCCATAGCTCGTAAATAGAATATAATTTCTCTCAGACACACATTATGCATTCATGATATCACATTTCTGGGAAAGCATTCTGGCATTTTTATTTGTATCGGTATGAATTGGAAAAACACCAATTGCGAAAAATCCCACTGGCTGTCTATCATCCGCTTTCCCTGCGCTCTTTTAAATTTTTTGGCAAATACATTTTTATTTCTTCCGTGCTGTGAACTAACATTTGTTCGCTCCATTAGTTCACCTCAAATCAACATTTTGGCAATGACAGCTGAATTGGGATGGTGTGAAAATATCAATACAGAATTATAATTTTGATACGTTGGTGTTGTGTCTAAGGCACAAATTATACAGAAACGTATGCGTACGGTATCTTGCCGCTTCAAAACGTTTCGATACAAAATGTATTGAAGGCGACGAAACGACGGGCCTGCGCCACGCCGCCGCTTCAGTATAATCGCCTACCTACATTTTGTATTGAAACGTTTTGAAGCGGCAAGATATCTGCGCCGCGCCTTCACCTTACGCCGTTTCTGTATGATTTGCGCCGTTTTTTAGTCTGATAAAAAGTATGGTTGTAGGACTAAAAGCTTTGTATATGTATAACTCAAACGTCTGTATAGTATGTTGTCAACTGCTTACATTGACTTGAAAGTGGCAATAAAAATCACGGTAAGCCTTTGTTTATTTTGTTAAGTGCCCACCGGTCGAAGGCATTAAAAGCATCATTTATCAGAAGACCTATGAAACAACTGATAGAAAGGTTTAGATGAAGATCAAGCCTTCAATGTAGAGTAAAACTATAGTAAACTTTCATGACAAAGATCAAGACTTATCTATCGTAGTATACTTACCGACAAATATTTTTTAACCCGGCACGTTTGATTTGAGACAGACAACAGACTTACATGCAGTAAGCAATAAAACACGAATCTCTCTGTTTTTCTACGCGATTTTTTAAGTTAAAAATAAAGCTCTATAATATTGAGCTTATAATAATTCATCATCATTCTCCTGCCCTTATCCCACGCTAAGTGGGGTTGGCACAACATGTTTTTCTCTTCCACTCTTCTCTATCACTCGTCTACTCTGAAGTTACTCCTCTTACATTCATATCTGCTTTCACACAATCTATCCACTTCTTTTTCGGCCTTCCTCTACTTGTATACATACACATCCACATTCATAATCTTAACTCTTTTGGTAATATGTCTTTCATCCCTCCTCATTACATGACCATACCATGCTAATCTGGCACTCCTCACCTTTTCAGCCACAGGTGCCACTTTAACGAGTTAATAATAATTATTCACTTCACGACCAATTCACCTTCACACTGCTCTGTGTCACACTGGTTTTACAATTTAGGTACCATAAATATTATTAGTTCCACCTCAAAGTATTTTCCTGTTTATTCTTCCGTAGTCAAAACTCTCACCTCTCGTGATGCTTACAGGAATAGACTGTTGAAATCAAATATTAATATTAATTACATACTAAAGTTCCTCAAGAGTTTTTAATTAGGCACAAATACAGACCAAAGAACACAGAGCCAGATTCGATTAGATCCATATTTTTTCCATAAAAGAACAAACAAACAATATCTTCTCATTTTGTGCGGAAAAACTCAGCACAAGGAAGCGACAACAAAAGCTAACAAATCCTGTTTGTCCTGCGGGGAGCGTCCGTGATTTAATACAAATTATTATTAGACGACATAAATAACGCGGTGCGGGGGCAGCTCCTTAATAAGTAATAAAGGGGTCATCTTTCTCTCGAGAAGCTTTGGAATTAACCCGTGGACATGTGCTGAAGACGTGGGGCCATAGGGACCGTAGAGACGGTTAATTGATAGAAGTGTCTTTTTTGCATAGTTCTAGACTCTAGAACTATGCAAAAAACACACCTTCTTACTTACAAAAGACACACTCTAGAATCTAGAGTGTGTCTTTTGTAATGTAAAAACAAACTATATTTTTTTAATACTGTTACTTTAGTAGCTACAATAATAATAGATTAATAGTTTAAAAGAAAACAAACAAAACCAACGTTAACGAAATAATATTTCTTTAAATATAATTTAATCAAGAAGGATAAACAAGAACTTTTATGAGAGTGGCTATACGAGTAGGTAATAGGTATAAGACACCGGTTTCAAGATAATAATGTTTTGTGAAAATATAGTTTCCACAAAACGGCTTTCTCTGAATAATTCTGCCCATAAAGCCAAAATCAGTATATTTCTAAGCACATCACACAAACGGGTTAATTGGATCGTATAAATAATGATTTAACTGACCGCACCCCAGTTACCGTGGATATTCCACGCACGCACCTCACTAATAAAGCGAGGTATGAAGTACAAAACAATAATGATGTTTCTGTTGATAGATCAAATTATGACCAATAGGCGTGAAGTAGGCGAAGATATTTTTGGTATTGTGTATTTTTTAGGATAGGTAGTCTTTTAGTAAAATAAATCCTATAAAATGTATTTCGTTTGTTCGTTCGTTCGTATGAGCAAGTGGCCAACTCTGGAGATGGAGTTTTCAGGCCGCCAAAAGGCCTCGCCGGGACCGATAATTTACCGTGCCCTCCAAAGCACGGATGCTCTCATCTGATCAGCTGAGCGCTAGCGGTCACCCATCCGAGTTGTGACCGCTCAGATAATAGTGCGGTTTTATCTTTTTAACCCAGTATCATTGCTATGATTATTATACTTCAGTTTTCAAAAAGGTTGAAATACCCAGTTATTACAAGAACTACTAAATTATAAATCCAATACTTACCGAAATTACCAGTGCATGACGTAATTAAATTAACTGAAGTTTAAATAGTAGGTAGGTAATATGAAATTCAACTTGGGTTGAGATGCCATGAAAATAATTTTGATAGCTCAAAGCTGAAAGGGTTGGCCGCAGAAGGCTGTAAGGCCCGGCGCACACAGGCTTTACGTACTAATCGGCAGAGTGCCGGCCGCTCTAAATATCGCTTTTACACGTCCATCGAACCATAAATAACGACTCTATGAAAATATAAATGTTTTTTTTCTCTATCGTTTTCCGACATTCGTATTTTTTTCATAGAGTCAAAAGCTTGAACAGACCACTTTCGCATTATGGAATTGCCAAAACTCCATTTGATTTCGGTGTATAAACGCCTTAGAAACAAACAATGGCAGGCGATTTTTTACCTTATATCATAGTAGCAGAGTAGTTTTAGGGTTGAATTTATTTGTGGTTAGATCATTTTAAGGGCAAAGGTCAACAGTGAGCGTAGAAATGAGATATTTTGGCAGTATTACGCAAATTGGATAGCTTTCAACACTCAACGGAGTAGGTTCCGAACTTTCGCGGGGAAAATTGAATTAAAAATATCATAAGACGTAAATATGTATGGGGATCGTACGTAATGATGTTGAGGCCGCAGACGCTTCGTATTCAGATTAAGTTACTCCTATTTGGATATGATATGAACTTACGAAAATAGGCCTGAAGTTTCTGAGGGTACCAATACCAACCCATATGAGTAAATGAGTCTGACGATAAAGAATACCTATATAGCTAAATACCTACAGGATTGTTTGTCTTACTACCAGTTTTTTAACGAAAGCTACGGTTTGGCTCTACACGCTCTACACTCTACTCACACTTAGACTCTGTGTATAAAGATTAAGTTGAAAGGATGGTATAGGCCCTATTATACCATCCTCATATACACCTTACTCATCATAGGGCAAGCCTGATTCGTAGGTATAGGCTTTTTCTTAAGCACTTAAACGTCCCAAGTCAAGTCCCATTAATGCAGGCAGGTATGTAGACTATGTAGCTTACTGAAGCAATACCTACAGAATTATCACGAATAAAATTTGTGATGTTGAGTGATGTTTACAATAACTCAAAGGCTTTTCATGACAAAAATACATGAGAAAAGAGCTTTTATAATTTATCCGTGGGGTACCTACCGGCGCCCATCTCATTTTCAAAACTCTTTCATGTCGAAGCGTCGCGTGATCCGACACCTAATTTGGCTCAAATGATCAGTATTGCCATTCAGCGCGGCAATGCTGCCAGTGTCTTGGGCACACTTTCGTCTGACGGTGGCTAGGATCAGTTGAGCTACCTATAAATCGTTTGTAACGATCCTTAGGTGTCCTTACTGGTTCTAATAGTATTTGAGACGGTTATGTAAATATGTAGTAGTACCTATGTAGTTTCTGAAAATAGTAAATGTTAGATACAAATATAAAAAAATAAGTAATTTAATTTAGGTATTCGCCTATTTATACCACGTCTATACCTGATGCGTGTCCTTAATATTAAACACGTATCATCTAAGTAATTTTACTTTTAAAAATGTTTATCCTGCCAGTATTATCTTACAAGGGCAGATGATGATCCAATTTCGGAGATTAATTATAATTATACGACCTCATTTCCATAGCTAATGCTACGGTTCACCTCCTGCCTTTTAAGACTTTCGGAATAGGTATGGGAGCGAAATCTCTTTAGTAGCATTATGACCTGGTATGAAGGTTATAGCTAGGTATAGGTACTTTTATTTTAGGCTGAACTGACAGACGGTTAAAGACGCTCGTGGTAGAAATGAATAGATTTTGGATATATAGTTTTGAGTCCATGCATAAAAATAGAGAAAATAAGGATGTACAATATAGAACATTGAAACGACACCTACGACTGTCTTCTTGGGAGTCGTTATAGACTGGACTAGTTTAATGTTATAGACGACAGACATACGATTTAATTACATAAAGGCATTTCAACAGGTATAATTTCTAAGTCTGAGAGGCTCCATACAGGATCGACAAAAAAACTGAAATTATCTCGAAAAAGCGCCATCAGTAATTTTTGATAATTGCGCAACCGGTCTAAAATTAACCAAACTACTTGAGCGTGGGACGTAGACACACATACATAATAATTGTTTCTTATTAAAATCGACGTTAATCTTTTTTCGGAGCAGATTCCAGAGAAAGCGCACCATCGTATTATGTTTAAGAATCGACAGCTATAATTTCTGTTCAATCAAGATTTAATTGTTTTAATGAGTCTACATGCGTGAATGGCCGGCCCAATTATTGTTTATTTTTAATCGCCTCAAGTGGTTTTTATGTTCGCAACCAGGCACGCACGGCGGCCGGCGGCGATCATTTTCATTATTTTAATAATGTAAACTTCCAATAATAATTTACAGTGATTTGGGGTTAAACACGTTAAGAGATATTTATGAATTCCTCGATGGGTTTGAGCTTAGACGGCTGTAATTTGATCCTGGCTTGATGACGAGACTTTTTGTTCTTATTGAAAAATGGCTTATTACATTCCAACAAGAGATCGGCATTGTTTTATTTAATTGTAGGACTCAGAGTTGGTACGGACCGTAATTACAAGCGAGCCCGGAACCAATTTGTATTTGAGTCATGGCTTCAGATTGCTGCGCTACAATTCAGATCTTATTTATTTCCAGTAGGTATTTTATTTTAAGTAAATACTTTTAAGATATCATTTATATCTATATTACGACGGTGACTACATCGTAAGTACTGAATGAAGTTGAAGTTTTTAAGTACTTTATGAAATAATACACCTCACCTTTGTGACAAATCAAAGACAATCAAAACTCATTTCCTTTGAAATCAAAGTTGGAGAGCGTTTAGCGCTTGGGTCGTGTAATAAGTTAATTGACGGTTCGCAGTGATTGATCTATGAATTGCAAGGGGTATGCGCCGGAGCGACGCGGTGGAGCGCCGCGGGCGACGGGCTGTCTCACCTGCAGTGCAATAGGGCTGCAAACCGACTTAAACAAATGTAAGGGGTCTTGACAATCTTGCGAATATGGTAAAGATAAAATAATCTGTACCGAGTTTAACTGTTATATATATAAGTTGTGAAGTAAGCATTTAGCCTTTATACATGTTTTGCATGTGATCTCAGTCAAGTTACAGTTACAGAACAGGCAAAATTCCATCTGTGATGTCACTAGCCCAGTAGTTTAGTTTTGTTAGAGCATGGCTTTGGTAAAGTCAGGATGTGAGTTCAGATCCCGTCTGAGTGTATAAGGGATGCATTTTAAAGATCTCTAAGTTACACTCCAAAATAAATGTATAATGTTGCGAAACTTAATTCGTCTTGGTAAAACAATAAACATTCTCATTGTGTCTTGACATTTCAGATCTACTTGATTAAGTATTTGAAGATGTTGAGTGTGTATTATGTGTTTAATCTGTTCAGCTTCGTCGTCAGTTATACAAATGAACTTATTTCCTAAGGAAGGTAAAACTCGTGCTCACTTCAAGAGTTATCCACTACACAACCTAATAATAATAATAGTTGGGACTAAAGTGACCGTGGACCATTATTTGTTCTGGAATCTCAGATCAACTAATCTCCAGAATATCTAATAGCATTGCAAGTTGCATGCTATAAAACTGAGGCAGCCCTAAACTGGCAGCATAACAAAGCAAAAATTGCTCAGATAATGAAGCATAATGCAAAGCGTGATATAAACTTCACATTCGCCCGGGGCTGGATTAACTTGTTACTTAAAGTACGGGAGAGCTGGAATGCTCCTCATCAACACCCTTCACAGAGATTAAAAGCGCGTTGACAGCTTATATCTATGTACAAAAAGATTATTAGGTAGGTATGTATACTTGAAAGATTAATAGCCGTGTTGACTGTGTGTATTGCCGAGAGTTTCAATTCGAAGGTCGTGGGTTTGAATCCGGCCGTAGTAGGTAGGGTCAAGGAGGCTACAGTGGCTCGGATTTTTTCAAAAGGCGAAAAAACATGAAAATTATCATTGTATTTATCTGAAACGTGAATGCATTGTTAGTAAAGTATTTAAGTTTAATTCTGCATTATTGAAATGACAATAAACATTACTACATTAAGATGAGAGGGCAAAAACTAAACATTGGGAATTGAGGCACTGTGTACCCCTAGGTGTACACAATGACTCACCACCGGTGGTACACAGTGACTCCAAGGTAAACAATAATTCTTTCAAAAATTTTTTTTTTTCAAAATAAAAAAACTCACATGAAAATAAAAAAGAAGCACCAATGTTATTTTTTCACCTACTGAAGAAACAGTTTAATCATTTAAATTACACTATTTAGGTTGAGCCACTGTGTACGACCATGTCATTTTAAAAAATTTTGATCACAGCATTCGAGTCAAATGATAATTACCATAAAAAACCACCTAAATGAAAACACTACAGTACCAACTAATTGGCAAATATAATCAGCAGTACAAATTGTCACAACCTGATGTATGAAAACGAAGGAAAATGACATCAAAAAGTAATTTTGGGGGCTCGAAAATAAAAAAACGCGATAATATCTATGTGCGGTGTTAGATCTGCCTTCCGATTGATTAGAACGTGTTTGGGGTTTGTGCGCTTCTATTGTGTAACAAAAAGAGCAATATCAAGAGCTTCCTTCGGGTAGAAACTTGAATGAGTCACTGTATACGACTGAGCCACTGTTGCCTACTTGACCCTACATAAAACTTTTGCTTTAACAGGAGCTCTAAATGGTGAAGGATCCAGTGTATGCGACGATGGGCTTGCATTTTATCACGTATGGAAAGTTAATTTCTGCAAAATGTACGTACTAAAATAATATTTGGACATACCTCTGACTACTCCCTAAGAAGTCTATACAAAATCCAAAATGCCTATAAAGAAAAATTATGTCTACCGCACCTTGATAATACAGTCGTGATCAGAAATACATCATGTGAGGATTATTCAGGAAATTTCTTTGATTTTTCTGAAAGATATGTTGTGTTGAGGGCATGAAGGGAGTCTTGCTCACAACTCTTTGACAATTTTATTGTGTCATTGTAAAAGAGAACAATTCATAAACTGATGATGTCGATTGTTAGTAAAACAATATTATTAGTTTGACTTCTAAATTATTTATAACAGAGCCTTCTGAGATTTGGACCTATAATGGCCGAATCTGAATTGTGTGAGTTTTTACGCTCTATAAGAAATGATTGTGCTCCCCAAATAGAAGAAACAGAGTAAACATACAATTTCAAGTAATTTGTCTCAACGGGCACAAACCAAACAGCGTTCAAGAGAAAATTGGCCGTTTTACTAAAAGCAGACAAACGTCAATTAGGCAACAGTGACGCAGAAGAAATAACTGGCGCCATTTAGAGGAGTTAATCTCGATGACGGAACACATTACTGAGAGGTAATGAGAGGAGCGTGAACCTCGACGGACAATTTACGAAGTCCTGAAGGCGTTGGGAGGAGAGCGGTGTACTTCCTTTGTAGGTAAGGAACGGTCAGGCTTGGTCGAAGCATAGAGCTTTGATCCTGGATTTTTTTTACTGCAAAGAAAAATAAATGAATCGGCTTTTAAATCAGGTAAATAACAACCAAATAGAATACCGCAAATATCCATTCTGACTTCTGTTGATGATGTACCAAATTGACCAGCAGTTTAAGGTTTGTAAAGCCTCCTAATTGTGGTGAAATTTTGCAACGGGTAACAATATCAACAAAGTAAATCAAATCTATTTAGAATGTGCTCTAAGACAATGTGTCGTTCACCTAAGCAAAATACGGAAACGTTCTCAGGCAAGAAGGACCATAATGGTACGTTATGTCTGCTCCCTCCGGCTATGATTAGGGATTTTGTGAAGGGACCGCTGAAAATTACTTTGCATCGGCAATAAATACGGTTCACTGACACCTCAATTTCAAAATCCTAAGGTCTATAAACTTAGACGTGATCGCAATGATAGAAAATTAGCAACATCCTGGTGGAGTCAGGGTGAGGTATGGATCGCCCCTAGCGGCGGCGAACAATACTGGCCCACGAGCTGCGCACGCAGCGACAACCGCGGGATCGCCCTCGGCGCCCAGACAAAGACAAACATACCCTCACAAACAAACCAGACAGAGACAAAGCATCTGCACTCGCGAGATTTTGATTTACTTCGTATAATTATCGAATAATCTGCTTTGCATCTCTCGTTATAACATTACGATAATTTGGTTCCATTACATCGGGTTCTAAGCGGTGACCGTACGCTAGTACAACGATTGATAATAATCGCTGGCGAAGTATAATGGCGTACACCCACGGGTAATTATTGTTGTGCAGTCGTGAGTTCGTGAGCCGGTGGAATGGCGGAATGCATCTCCTTCGGGGGTTGCCCGCTGTAAACCAACACGGCCGGCCGCGTAAATAACTGATCGCTTTCCGCGCGCTAATGATAGTGCACCGCATCCACTCGCGTCCTCTTTAGCCGATCCCGATAAAATAATTACCGGTATTTATAAGTGCTCGCGCTTAATCGCACCTCTATACTAGTCATTAACCCCGACGTGTCTGCACAAAATTTCCTGGTGAAATCTGTGGGAACGCGCCGATAATTAAAGCTTACAAAGTTACGTACCTATTCCGCGAAGCGAAATAAAACTGTCTCTAAACTATGGAGTTACGATGAAGTCATACCTTTGTTCTGACGCGTAACGCCTCGGGGATGCGTCGTCGCGAATGTACGCGTAAAACTTGTGCTTGCATTGACGTTTGGTCACGGGGCATCGGGCTGAGTCTCCGGCGACGTTAATGGGTCTGCTGGCCGTCGGCTCCGTTATCCCTCGTAGCTAATGATTGGCCGGCATTAAGTCCCGGCTGTTCCATGCGATTATTGGATCTAACAGATAATTTTATATCGCATTGTCCTGGAGCGTAAAATTTTCTGTTGTTATTGCGGTGGATAGCACAAGGCGAGCGCTCCGTAGCGCTCGCCCGGACAAATCACGAACCGTTTAGTTCACAATCAAATTTATCTCGTAAGTAACTTATTTCAGATTGTGGGTTTATATTTGCGTCGGGTTTTGTGTATTTACTCCTTTTATTTAAATCTGGATGGTTTATCATCAACAGGGATTTTGTCTAAACTCATTACCACACCTGCTGATCAACACGACATACTTGTAGTTGCGCCTTACGATACTACGTATATACGTCTCTTTAATATCAATTACATATCTGCGATTTTGTTTACTTAGTGTAGTTAGAAATTTACTTACTTACTTAAATACTGTATGGATGTGTGTATGCCTGAATGTATGTATGTTTGTTACTCTTTCACGCAAAAACTAAAAAACGAATTTGGTTGAAACTTGAAATATAGGTACTTAGGCATACTTAGTGTAAAACGAGTAGGTAATACCTGCACCAGGTTATTAAAACTGGTCGTTAAACTTGATTATAAAATTTCTCAATGTTCAAGATAACTATATCAGGCTATGCTGAGTGAAGAAAACTCTATTAAGTTTGTAGGCATCAAATGCCACCTTCAAAGACGAAGAATACGTACCACCGGTTTCGCACGAACGCCATTCTTCCTCACCTCGTAATGAGCGCCTCTAAATCAAACAATAGCATTAAAGTGTCAATACCGCCTCGATAACACCTCCCATTTTCTTTTGCAGGAATTATGGTTATAAATCTGTTTAAAAGAACTTTACACTTTACGATTCAATGTCTTCTTAGGCCACGTCTGGCCGTCTGGCTTCATCGATATATCAGGCGATTATCGCGGCTCCGCTTATATTGGTGTAAGCTAAATTAAACTTAGAATATTTTACCAACATTCGTTAAACTACGAATATAGTAGCCGTGGGCAAAAAATGTAATATAAATTACCATTGGCTCTAAAATGCTTAAGAAAAACATCTTAAATAAACTAGTTAGAATCTTAAACCTGCCATAACATGTTTTACTTATGAAAAAGATGACTTGTGCCTACCTCACATTACATATATGTGAGGACTATTCCCACATACCTTCAAAGAATTTGCTTTAAAGATTTAGATCTACCTATAGTTTTATAAAATAGGTACTTACCTACTTTTTGAATTACACTTTTCGCCGCTAGGGGGGATTTCAGGGGGGAACACTGGAATAAGCCTCTACCACGAATTGTGTTTGTATGCTAGATCGTGTTTTAAGTGCTAAAGAAGCTTTGACATTTGACAACGTTAACCGCAAATGACTGTCTAAATTATGCAGTTAACTTTGGGGCTAACTATGTTTCACACCCTTTTATATTCGACCTTTCCTTATAACCTTATCTTGGAGGTAAGTTATTAGACAATTGACTTGGGTGCGCCAATGAGCTCTCACGTGAGGAAAATTTAGTATGTTTTGTGAATAAGTAAGAAAATATAACAAAGAAACAAAGAGGAAACAAAAGCTTCGTTTGTATACTAGAACAATTTCGTTTTTAAAATATAAATCTTGTTCAGCATTCTTCCAACTCTTAAATTAGAATTAGCGATCTAATATATTTCATTTTGTGAATGGATTACAAGTAAATATTTTTCTGCTCTTGTGTTTACCGATAAATTAAAAGGATGCAATCAATTAAACTAATAGAGCTGCGACTGCAACTGAATATATGTGTCTCGACTATAATTTTAATTAGATCTAATAATGTTTTCATTTCGATAGGAATTGCGATACATCATTACGACAAACTCAAAGTCCAATAACAACCCGTCTACTATAACAGGATTACCATACAACATCTCATTCATAATTCTAAGGTCAACAGTGTACTCGCTACATCGGTGACCCCTGGTCGGCTGTGCATTTGTATTGTACAAATTGCACACCCCATGTTTATCTACACCGACCCCTGGCACGTATTTATCTTCAACCCTTCGACGGCGTTTCGTTGACTTTGTACCGTTTTGTTCGATCTCCGATATGTTTGCCGGGCGAGTGTTTTGTCTTATGAGATTTTTTGCTTCTGTTTAGATAGTTGGGATGGGCTTTAGATCGTAAGTACTCGATAGAGACCAATAATGTTGATGCAAAGATTTTAGATAGTGCCAACACTTAAAAACTCTTCAACCGACTTCAAAAAAGGGGAGGTTCTGTGTTCCTATGTATGGGTTTTTTTGTTAAGTCTGTTTTTTTACTGACTGTTCGTCAATAGTGGACAATGGTGGATTGAACTATCATTAACTAAATAATTTAAGTTTATTTCCTATTGCTATTAAACTTCTGAGGAAAAGTCCCACTAATGACACTTTACCTACTTTCTTCTTCTTCGTAAACTATGTATTTAACGTGTAAATTATAAACCTCTGTACCAATACCGCACAATTAAATGATTACACATACACAGTGATTACACGGGCCTACATTTTACCGTCACGTCTATTTAAATTCCCAACAGCACAAATGTTTAAAACTTGGCTTAAACAAGCCAGGCTTGAATAGCCAAGTGCAGGAGCCAGGAGCTAATCCTCATTGAGGATGCCAGGAATAAACAGTAGCTCTCATTAATCACCTGAGCAGCTTCGAAACTTTCTCCATTGAAGCGCGACTCCACCTGACTCGGATATTTTCTTTTAACTTTTAAGCTTTGTTCGAAACTTTTGATGGACTTTGAGTTTTAAGTAAGTTGAATAGTAATATATCTTGTGCCTTGGCTTCTTTATTGTATTATCAAGTGTAACGTGGAGCTTAATGCTCTTTTAAGTTACTGCGACGTTAGTAATCGACTTGACTTTGTGATTCTTTAATCGAATAAAAAGTAAAAATATTAAATAAATAGTAGGTACCTACTGTTATTTTATTGAAATCACTTTGAAAGCCGTTTAAGATTCGGGTAGTTTTAAATGAAT
Source organism: Xanthorhoe designata (assembly GCA_963582015.1). NCBI lineage: Eukaryota > Metazoa > Arthropoda > Insecta > Lepidoptera > Geometridae > Xanthorhoe > Xanthorhoe designata. Next base: position 4,928,618 of record OY757045.1, read on the forward strand.
TCAAATATTATTACTTTTCTGTTTAAGAATAACGTCAAGTACAGAAATGTGTAAACACAAATTACACAAGAAAGAAAGAAAGAAAGAAAGAAAAATAATTTATTCTTGTAGGACCTCAAGGATCACTTAAGTATCGTTTTACATGCTAGGTGATTCTAATGCCTGTTCCAACGCGACTCCCTACACCAGGGAAAGAATCAGGCAAGAACCTGGTGGTGTGGGCCTAGCTTTTTTTTAAAAGCGATCCCTTAACAATCTAAAATAATCTAAATAGTCAAGCTTCAGTGGGAAGCCAGTCGAACAAAGTAAGGCATGTCAAAAAAAGTAAAAGTAATTGTAAAGTTAACAAGATAACACCTCAACAAAATGTTGTCTGGCATCACACGCTACACTTGGCCGACTTAAGTGGTAGGTACCTACTTATCAAGGTAGTAAAGATATTGTATACCATCAACCGTCGAGGGGCAGAGCGACATCAGGCCACGTAATTTTGTCATTAATAAAAGCCTCAATGGAATAATACGCTTTCTCTACAAGAATATTCTTTATGTACGTTTTAAACCTTCGAGTCGGTAGGTTAGTTACGTTGATTGGGAGTTTATTGTAAAAACGTACAGTATTTCCCATAAAAGAACCGTTTACTTTTTCTAGTCTAAATTTAGGCACACATAGTTTATTTTTATTTCTAGTGTTAATTTTGTGCACATCATTTTTTTTCTTAAAGTTGTTTATATATTTGTGAGTGTGCAATAGGTTTACATAAATATATTGCGAAAAAACAGTAAGAATATTTATTTCTTTAAATCGCTCTCTTAAAGAGTCCCGACGTTTCATTTTGTAAATGGCACGGACAGCTCGCTTTTGTAAAACGAAAATAGTTTGAATATCTGCTGCTTTACCCCAAAGAAAAATACCATACGACATCACACTATGGAAGTAACTGAAATATACTAACTTAGCTGTTCCTTCGTCAGTAAGTTGCCTAATCGTACGCACTGCATAAGCCGCGGAGCTAAGCCTACCTGCAAGTGTTTCAATATGCGGACCCCACTGCACTTTGGAGTCAATTGTAAGACCTAAGAAAACAGTTGAATCAACAAGATTAAGTGCTTCCCCATTTAATTTAATTTTTGTAGGTCTCTGAACCACGTTAGGCAAAGTGAATTTAATACATTTAGTTTTTTTGGCATTAAGTAAGAGGTTATTAGCAGTGAACCAGTTTGAGACTTGGGATAAAGAGGCATTAACATCATCATAATTATCTTTAGACCTATCAACTTTAAAAAGTAAAGATGTATCATCAGCAAAAAGAACAATGTCACACATGTCTTTTACAAAAGAAGGAAGGTCGTTTATGTACACTAGAAACAGAAAAGGGCCTAGTATCGAGCCCTGTGGCACACCCATATCAATAACTGACCCTGAGGACTTTTCACCTCCTTCTTCAACTTTAAGGAGTCTCTCAGAAAGATAAGATCGAATCAGGTTAATAGCTTGGTTTACGACACCATAGTACTTTAATTTGGAGATTAAAGTCGCATGACACACGCAGTCGACCGCTTTCGACAGATCGCAGAAAACTCCGACTACGTCTTGTGAGTTCTCAAAGGCATCATAAATGTGCTTTAGAAGCAATGTACCTGCATCGGTTGTTGATCTACCTCTCGTAAATCCAAATTGGTGCTGGTGTAAAAGTCCGTTAAGATTAAAGTGAGAGAGAAGTTGATTAAGAATTAGTTTTTCAAAAATTTTACTTAACGCAGGCAGAATCGATATTGGTCTATAATTAGCGGGGTCAGTTTCATTACCAGATTTGAATAAAGGAATAACTTTACTCATCTTCATTAGATTGGGAAAAACAACAATGAACAAGTATGTAATTTGATTCATCTCTTACATATTTTTTTGTTATTTGTATCTGTTATTCCACAAGCTCGAAACATTCAATTTCTTTCGAAATAATTACAAGTTAGCCTACCCAATAAATTGGTTATCGAAACTCAATTTCAAACGGCGAACATAAAACAGTAGAAAATGTTTCAATTATTAAAACAATAGATTCGAAATTTCATTTCATTGTACTATGATGGATTTTATTGTAATTTTAAGAGCAGACACTTACACTTTGAGCTTTAAGACCTAAAATTCATGAAAGTTAGTATGATAAAATTCTGAGCTAAATAGTGTGGTAATGGAATTGTGAAAATATTTAACATAATATAGGTACACGAATTCCTTAGTCGATATTTTGGCCTGCGGGCGGAGTGAGTTGCGGGCTGGGTTGACCACTATAACATTTCCTTTAATTGACTTTCTAATTTGAAACTTCATCAGTTTAATGTAGTAGATATTGACGGTGGTAGGCAACGAAGTAGGTACCTTAGCTTTGTGATTTATTCCGTATTCGGCCCGGAGTTTCGTCCCACATTCTTAGTAAATCTTTGTTTGTCCCGCACGATGTTATGGTGTATAACACAGTCATTATTTGCCATAGAGACAGCCGCGGCACTCAGAGCAAATGTTCGTCGCGAGCACTAAATGCATCAAGCAAAAGTTCTTCAGAATCACGACTGTTCTTGCTTCGAAGTTTACGAGCTCGTCGTGGTGTGCGCGCACCCTTAACTTAACAAAGTATGAACCTAATTCCATTAGGTAAGCGCCATTACAATCTAACTCAGAATTAGTTCCACCTTATTGCCGACTCGAGAATTTTTATCACAGCTAAAGTAATCAGAGCGCCAATAATTTCGCTCATAATGACTTCTTGGTCGTAAAATTTGAGCATTGCGCCAAAATGGTGGCACATTAAAATTCTCTCCCCATCGTTATAAGCGGAGTTATCGGTGGGTACGTCGATCGGGACAATCGACATTTCCATCTCAATCGCCCCTACCCCTCCTTAAGGCCGTTAGTTTTCTTTTTTAAATCGGGCGTTAAGGATTTTGCGTGAATCGTAAGGGTTGAGACACGCGCCCGCCTCCTCATATGTCTGCCAGATACGGATTCTCGATATTCCCCTCATTAGGGATAGGATTTAGACTTGTCTGTCTGTTCTTATTGCTATTCCGATACACCCTTTACTAATACATCCTATTTACGATAACGCTTGTCTCTAAGTACCTACAGAAATTAGGCGAATAACACACGATGATCCTCGAAACGTTTGGAAAGGAATTGTGGGATATCCACGAAAATGGAAATGTCAGATCATAACACATTTACATCACATGTATTTAATATGGATTTGGAACGGGTCGAGACGAGCAAGGCATAAACTTAATACACAGGTTAAAATTAAACCTAAGTAGGTATACTTGTTTGTTTAAGTCTTTCTTACTTAATTTACTTAACAATTGCAAAAACTCTAGATTTAGCCACAGTCATATTATTATATCGAACGACTGAACGATTTCAAAAATAACGATGCGATTTTAAAATAGCATTGTCGTTTCACACTTCGAAAATAAGGTACCCGCTGCAACAGTGTCTCATATATGTAAAATAATGCGGCCGATATATCCTAACCCGCCGGGGGTGAACAGGGAGTGTGGAGACAGAGGCACCCCCGAGCGACTTATTCCGATATAATCAATAACTTAGTGAGATCCCCTTTGCATCCGGCCATGTGACAGCTCCTGAAGGGTTGTTTTTTACAATTTTGTTCAAATACTGCTTGATTAGAGCAGATTCGCCTCTTTGAAGTTCACGTACGGCTAGTTTTGGTTCCATTTTCCAGTTCAATAGTTCGCTGCTCGGTACTAAGTGTTTGTCCTGATTCGTCTGTTTATGTAAATGTTTGCTGAGCGGCGCTACTAAGCAAGTTATTGCGCATCTGTAGATATTACAGTTCATTGGTATTTACATTTCAATATACCAATGAACTGTAATATCTACCTTCTGATCGGTTTTTGATACTGCGAACTTTCGTGGGTGGGTACTAAAGTATTAATGTGTTTCGAATTTTTACTTCTAAGAATCAAATAACGTAGAAGTGCCGATTTAAGAATTTATTCGTTAGTTTAAACATTTTGTGTTTTTTGAATGAGGTTTTAAATAGCAATCTTGCTTTATTACGGTATGCTGAGATGATGATGATGACTGTATACCGATTCACAAGAGTGTATTGAAGAGTAAAAAATAATAATACCTACAGGTACCAACTTGTGTCTACACTATGGAGCGTTATGAGAGAATCTAAAGGCATCCCAATACCTTTTATAGATACTTAAATATATTATTTACTGTTGCTCAACGTATGGTTTACGTGGATTTTCATTATTAGTGAATATTGCTATAGCTGAATGAGATGTTGATGATGACTGTAAGTATAGTGTATCGATGAGTAGGAAATAGTAAGACCTTTTTAACCGACTTCTAAAAAGGAGGCCTTTACATCTTTACTACTTAGATGATTTTTACAGAGTCAGGTGCCAAACTTTGCCTACACTTAACGGGACTCCGTAGTGCCTGGGACATTGTTGAGATGGAATAGGCTTGCCCAGCACCTAAACCATCCTCCCAGCTTAGCCGGTCATATCCCACAGGAAAAACAATGGTCAATTACGTGTGGGGCTGACTAGCCGCGGGTTTCCTCACGATGTTTTAAAGTGCATATAAATGTTTCGTCACGAAAAGTCCATTGATGCACAATCGGATTCGAACTCACTACCTTCAGATCAAAGACGATTAATATCTAGAAGACAGACAAAGGCCATACACAAAATCGTAACCCGATCCCGCAGTACCAGATAGCCTGAAAACTTTAAAACATCAATTTTATCCAAGAAATTTCAATACTTAGTAGTAGGTAGCAACAATATTCAATATTTAAACATTTTTAACTAGAAAGTAATTGAAATTTCTTGGATAAAATTGATGTTTTAGAGTTTTCAGGCTATTTTTTAGGGTTACGATTTTCTGTATGGCCTTTGTCTGTCTTCTAGATATTAATCGTCTTTGCTTCAGATCGAAAGTCGAAGTATTTATCCACTTGGCCAACACGGCTTTTTAGGTTCTATGTTTCACTGTACTTATATATTTCTTTTTATGTATGTTCACCGATTACTCCGTCGAAAATTCTTGTTTAGTTTGAAAGAACACACTCCCGAGATGGTCAGATAAAAATGTTTTAAGGATCCTCGGAGTTATGAACAGAAAATGTACCTCGAGAGTGCAGGTAATTTATTTCTTCTTATGAAATTGAAGTCGATTTAATGAAATTTTAATTTTGCCACTTGTAAAGATTATTTTTATAGTGACAAGTACCAACTTGTGTCTTCACTAATGGAGCGGTGTAGTTCTTGGGACAACTATTATGAGCAGAGGTTTTATCAGTTCATAAGCCATCTCACTCTATGAGGTTGGAATTAACCACGAGTGTGTGTATAGTGAAGCACACACACGCAAAGCACACACACTGTGTGTGCTTAACGTTACGCACTATTACAACACTATTACTTTTTTCTACGCCTAAGACGAGTAGACCAGGCTGGTATATTGCTATCTTTATGGCCTTAGGCCTGCAAAAATTGATCTTTTAAAGTTTTTTTTATAAAGTTTTTACTTATAGTACACTTTATAGTTCTCATAGTTCATAAAATAAGGTTCCTTTACATTACTATTAAGTTTACATAAAACGAAATAAGTAACGTGTGAATTACCTACGCATAATATTGCATAAATTTTGTGCAATATTACCTCCGGCCTCTACCTACTCTAATAGTAAAGCGGCGCATTATACATACATACATAATTATGTATGTATGTATGTATGGTAAAATATATGAGAGAATCTACAGGCATCCCAATACCTTTTATGAATATATTAATTCTTATTTCCTGTTTATGTTCTCAACGTATTTTCTTCGTGGATTTTTATTATTTAGTAAAGATTTTTGGTAGGTGGTTGAACAACTTCTAAGTTGTTTCAAATTAGAAGTTTTATTGGGATTACAGTCGTGATCATATTTCATATTTCGTATCAAACTTTTTGATGCGATAATTTCTGCAGGAATCGAACCCGAAAACCTCATCATCAGTTTGGATATAGGGAAGGTGTACAAAAATGAAACTCCAGTATCTGATAAACTAACTTTGAGTTTATTTTTACCATTTACACTTGACAATGTATTCGTAATCTGTCGTGGCTACGGATGGCATGTGTCGTAGGCGCGTAGCACGCGCGTAGAGTGAGTGCTACGCCCACGTCATGAGCAAAACTAATTACTACGAAAATCTCTACGGAAATTGACAATATTTTAGAGCTTTTAGGTACAACAAATTTGTGTTTTAAAAGTTGTTTAATTTCGAATAAATTTTGAAACGAAACACAAGTACGATTATTATTTATTGTACCTAAAATGGAAATGAAAATTAACAATCTGTATCTTCAAAGGGTGCCAATAATGAAAGTGAATTTAAGATTTTTAATGGTTACAATAACACTTCGTTACAGATTAAAATAGTAGGAACGGTATATTTCTCTAGGAAAATTTAAAAATAATTTAATAGTATTACAAATACAGTATTAGGAACTATGATAGACACGAGCTACCTTTACGATCATAAACTAAATATTCGCAACCAACACCTTGTATGAAACTACGAACGGTAATAACAAAATAGTTTACAAAAGTACAATGAGACTCAGAAATTCAATAAAAATAAACGAACAACATGGCCGTGGCGGCACCTCTAGCAGCGGACACAACAGACTAGTCCGAATAAATCTTAAATATTAAAATTTGTATTCGGAAAGTATAGTGAATCTCTAGATGCGATAATATTGAAATATACATAGGAACCATGATTCATCCCGCGGGCTGTCGTCCGCGGAGACACAACATCGCACTACCGACATTCTATACTAACTCAAACGTACGTCCGATATCAACCGATACAAATAACTGGACGCCACGCGGTGGAGTTCAACGCATCTCAACTAAACATGCACGTGCTTCTCTATATTAAATACTAATCAAACAAAATTGTGTTGTAAACGCGCGCCTTCGCGTCCTAACATAGTTCGGGAGGTACATCTCTCTCGTATAATAAACACTATCTAAATTCAAAGATAACAATGCATAGAAATTTAAAATTAAATAAAAATATTACTATTTTGCTACATGCTTGCTTTTACATTTCAATAACTCAAGTACATTTCCGCATGCGATAGACTGTGATATGATTTCAATTTCAAATACAATATTTTAGAGGCAGACACCGTCGTATAGTTATGAAATAGTGACCCCAGACACCTCGGGGAGTTGTAAAGCGATACGAGAGAGACGCAGCGCCGCAAACATCGGCATTGCACACATTTTATATATATAACAAGGACCGGCAACCGGTGGAATAAAACATTGCACTTTAGAAAAACAAAACTCAATTTTGTAGTAGGTTTCACTCTATAAAATGTTGTAGTAAACTCCTCTAGATAAAATGTATATGTAAAATACTTTATAACGTTATCTGTGCCGAAAATATTAGAGACTCCACTCACACGGTGAGGCAGTGGTCGCACGTGCGAGACTCGTCGCTCGACAGAACAGCTCACCACCGCATGTGTATCCACGCCTCATGTCCGGACTCACTTATGCAACTACTAATAATCATTACAATATTAATAAAAATTCAAGAATCACACTTAGTTCCAAAATAAACTCACTTGTTTGCGAGGTAGGCTGTGCGCAAGCGCGCAGCCCGAGTTTCGAGTTCGTTCGTTTTGGAAAGTTTGCTACGATAATCATAATTATATTAACTGTTACCAATAAGCCTACGCGGTGAACGTCGCGTCTCCACGGGCGCCCGAGCGGCTGTACGAGTGTCCGGAGTACCAGAGGTAGCCCGGCGGCTGCGTCCGAGGCGAGCTCGCGGCACCGGCACCCAGCGGGCAGCCGGTGCCGAGCCAGTGCGCTCTCTTCTCTTCGAAGACGACACTGCCTGCGCGCCTACGTGAACGACAAGCCTGCTTCTACGTGGCTGGATCAAGATCCTACGCGTGCCTCCGACTAGAAGGCGATGTCGATGACGCCGTTCCTGATAGAATGGGACCCGCGGAAAGGACGACCGCTCTACTGCTAATATACGTACTAACTTCGCTTCATGTTTTAAAAAAATCATATACGTATATCACTATATATATTTTCATACATTTACGATGCATCAGGAACTTCTTACGAGAACGTATCTATGCCTAAAATTAGAACGATTATATGTATGTATTACATAGCTTTAAACAATAATTAAATCGTAATTATCAATATCGATAATATTATATGCCATAAAGATAGGAACTTGCTTTCCTGGGAGTTGATGGTAAGGAGTGAAGAGGCGCCGGCGCGACCGCTCGCGTGCTCCGCAACGATAAACGTATTATAATAAAACCTGTCTAACGTATGATATGAAGTGCGGGCACGCTTGGCGGGCGCGGCGGCGTGCGTCGCGGCCGCCTCCCAGTGCGCGGGCGCGGCGCGGGGCCGACCTAGGAACTCCGGCGCCGGGGCGTCGCGCCGTCTCAGTCAGACAAACAGGACAACGACGGTCGGCTCCCGATTATAATCTATACTTAAATTATAATCTATACTTAAATGACTACAAGCTTTAAATATATAACTAGGAAAGTGCCATCGCGGCGACAATCATCAACGAAAAGAAGCGTTAAGAGCTAATAGTGAACTGCTGCGTTGTCGGACAACGGAGAGAGCGAGGGGCTCCGATAGATAGTAACTATACATTTCGTAGAGTAGGATTAGTGGCCGGCGCTGGCCAGAGGGAGCTCGCCGGGCGGCTGGAAGCGTGGTCCGGGCGCGCAGAAGTTGGCGTTTGGGTCCTTCGATGAGCCGGACTCTTGCGCAGCGCGCGCCGCCAGCAGCGTGATCTGGTTCACCACGTCTTCCATCTCGTGCGTGAGCGGCTCGGCCGGGGGCGGCGGTTGCGACCCGTGCCGCAGGTGGCCGTCCGTCTCCGCGTGCCGGCGAAACTCCACCACCGTACGGAAGCGCTCACCGGGGCACGAGCGGCACTCGAGCGCCGGCTGCACCACGCGGATGACACCACGTGCAGCCTCACGGCCCGCATAGCAGGAGCGGGCTTGGTGCGCCTGCAGTGGCGTCGGCGATGGGAAGGCCACCTTGCAGTGTTTGCAAACGTAGCAGAGATCGAAGTCGAGCTCGCGCGCCCCCGCCGGCGGCTCCGCGGCCGGCGGCGGCAGGCGCAGGGTGGACGCGCCCGGGTCCGCGGCGATGTGCCGGATCTGCTCCAGGGTCGTCGCCGGCAGCTGGAGGACACTTGCTCCGTTTCCCGTTTCCACTATTAAACCTTGCGGTTGCGGCTGGAGCGGGCTCGGGTTGGGTCCTGTAACAAAAGTAATCTTTGTTTAACTATTCAAAACACCAGTTTAAAACAAGGTCTAAGATTGCATGAGCAGGGAATACACAAGGGAAAAGCAAAAGTGACGTGTCCTTTGGAGATTGGCAGCTATCTTATAAGATATTCCTGCCCGATGAAAAGGTCGATAAATCTATAAACAGATGTCTCGAATTGCAGAAACGGGGCATCAAATATCGGGTGTTGTGGTCTCGAACGCGCTGTAAGGGGTTAATCCACTTACGGGACTGAGGGTCAGCCGCAAACCGTGAACTGACCTTTCGACAATTTACACGTTCAAATTCTATGCCTCGTGTTGGAAGACAGTAAAAAAATACTAGTTTATTATCATGGGTTTATTTATGGATGTATTCAGCTGAAATCTCAGCGATCTCGATGTCTACGGGTCCCAAATTGGGCATTCCATTGTTCGCAATAGGTTAGCACCAGATAACCACTGTTTACCTGACCGCGAGTCGATTGTACATGCGTGATGCGTTTCTAACGAGCTGGGCCGCATCGGTAATTGATTCGGACGCTATATTCACGGATGCATAATACATAGGTCGAGCCGTTTTAAATCTGCGAGCGAGTATGGTCACATTGGTTTGCGGACTCGTGAATAATGATCTTGATTGACAGAGAGCTGTAGATCTTTCTTTCATTTAAACAAACAAATGGACGTTCTTTGAATATTTTGTTGACATTTATTTGTAGATCAGTCTGATATCATGGGTCTCTTTTCAATGGTTCTAGACGGAGCCTTGGTTATTATAATAATTTAAAAAAATGAACTATCTTCATATATCATTACATTGTAATTTGCTTGGAAATTAATTCAAGCCAAGAGCTTAAAAATAACCAGTTTCCAATCTATCATTTAAAATTATGGATCCTAGTTAATTTATTCACTCGTTTGGCTAGGATATCGTGCGAAACCGAACGTACCTCTTTCAATGTAACAATCGGACCTGATTGGCCGATCGTGTGCTCTATAATGAGGACCTAGGCCTTCGGCGATTACTCATACCTATGCCATGTGCTTGGGAACTCTAGTTCTATTCATACTAAAATATAGAAAGTTTATCCTTGGCCTTTAGTAAGATCTATTTTGTTCTAATTTACTATGTTAATTTGTTTTAATACTATGATTGGGTCTTTCAGTCACCATGTACCTATAACTTGTATGATAGCAACTATTTACTGATACGAAGGACTTGTTGCCTGAAAACTGTTAAGGCTTACTGCAGAGAGCAAAATAGTGTGGTCAACAATATCCTTGAAACAATAAACTTGAAATCAATTCCAGTTAGTTGTATTTTTAGCCACAACTTCCGTATGTTGAGCGATATCTAATATTTACAACGGTATATTCAAATATCTGTCTATTACCAAAGACGATTAATATCTAGAAGACAGACAAAGGCCATACACAAAATCGTAACCCTAAAAAATAGCCTGAAAACTCTAAAACATCAATTTTATCCAAGAAATTTCAATTACTTTCTAGTTAAAAATGTTTAAATATTGAATATTGTTGCTACCTACTACTAAGTATTGAAATTTCTTGGATAAAATTGATGTTTTAAAGTTTTCAGGCTATCTGGTACTGCGGGATCGGGTTACGATTTTGTGTATGGCCTTTGTCTGTCTTCTAGATATTAATCGTCTTTGCTATTACTAAGACGGTGTCATAAAGCCACTTTACGCCGCGGCCCTGACGTTAATTCGCTACCCTTTCTGCCAATTAGTATCAAAATAGCCACACTATTGTACTGCAAACACGAGCACACATCGCACCTAACTATTAAAAACGCCCACTGAACTTTAAACTCTATTTTACAAAACCTTAGGTTGTGTTCTGTGTGGGTGGTTTGAGCGTGGGTTGTCCATTTCTTCCGATGTCCAGGTTTAAGTCAAAGGGCTTCTTAATCCGGACTTGTAGGTCGTTACGCGTTATTATAACGCGGCCTGAGTCGGCTATTTCTCCGCTCATTTACATCTCATTAGGGTTGCTATTATTGGGACTGAGTCGCAATAAGCACTTCAACTGTGGAATGATCTTTTCTAGATTTCTCTTGTACCTATCTCTAAACATTGTGGAGTTCAATCTTTGCCGAAGTACCTACCTACGTTCTACTTGAACTTTGTCATTGTTATTCAAATAATAATAATTAATTAATACATGCCAAAAATGCCGAATGATAATAAATTGAAATAACAATCGTTGGTCTTGCAATTTATCAAGTAGTAAAATGCGTGAAAGCGTCACAAGTTTAAACATCTAATACCAAATAATAAAAGTAAAAGAGATCGCATTGGAAAGAAGTAGGTATATGGAGGAAATTGCATCATTACAACGACAAGAGCTGAGCTCTTAAGTTTTATATAAACCAAATAATGAATTGTGTTTGTTTTGTCGAAATTACATGTTTTTTTAACAACGCAAGCAATTAACACTCAAACATATGTTCAGAAAATATCAAAAAGAGTCACGAAGTCTTACAATGTTCCTACTTGTCTTTTGTCTAACATTATATCCTAATAGAGACATGTCAGTCATTACTAATAGACGTGATTGAAATTAATTGGACACATGATCTATAGTTTCTTTAAATTCATTTTACGGACAATGAATAACTTGAAAGTATCTTAAAGCAGGCAATTATCTATTTGATTTGTTATAGAAGTATTGTCGCTTGAGCTTTGAAGTTACAAGGCCACAATCATTCAATTATAATTTTCCCATTAGGCAAGTACACGATTCTGTATAATACAATGTATTGGCAGAACAATTTACATTACTTAAATGCATACAATACATCGGTTCATAAACGACGAAGTCTGATGATCAGGCGACATTAAAATTTACTTGAAACGAGTATGATGAGTATGATGCCCGTGTACCTAATCCTTCTATTTTCCAAACTGAAATACTTTAGAGCTTACTGTATTGTGACAAACTACAGTGTTCTATCATCCAGCTTATAAAAAAACAATTGGAGAGACATTCATGTCATTATGAATTAATTTTCTGTTAGAATGATCATCACATGTATTCTTCCGAGTTAAAGCGCCACTACCGTTTTCGAAATATACTATCTTCTACGTAGAAATCTCCGTAAATGTTATTCAGAGAACTAATAAAATCAACATAGCATCTAACTTGAACATACCAGTTAAGAAGCGAGCAAACCCAAACTCCAAGCAAAAAAATTCTTTTGAATTATCGCCATGAAATAATACAAAATTTACAAACTCACGCACCTTTGGATCGAAGGTTGCGCTACTACTCTACTCCGCCAACAAGGGTCCTCCTTCAAGGGACAAGGGAATTAGGCCATGTTTTATTACGTTCATTCGAAAATCAAACCACAAACATTAGTCCCATTTTTCTTCCTCAGATGCTCGAACCTAGGCGGTTGTCATGTCAATGCGAGCGGGACAGGTCGGGACGCGTATTAGCTACATCAATTACCGGCAGCCCCGTATTGGGAGTCTCCGCAGATGGGGCGATACAGACTGTGATGGATGGTAATTAAACTAGATCCTGGGAACTGACCCTGAAGGAAAATCTAGAGAAAGCTGTAAATCGTCTAATGAGGTCGTGTGCTATTTAGTTAAAATGTATTGTCGGTATTATTTGTACCAAAATATCTATTGATAATAATATCGATAACGGGGTAAAAAATAGTACTGCTTGTATTCAGAGTGTTTAGCCTCATGACTCTTTAAATTATCATTACTATACTCATTTAGTAGAACACATTTAATTGCTCTGTAAAGACCTAAGCAAATTACACCACTAGTTTAAAAGTTGTTATAGATAGTTAGTACATTTCATTTAGGTATAGCTTTTGTTGTACAAGATTTTGAAATAAGGTTTGACGCTCGATGGGTTTAAAATTAGGTCTTATACGTACTGTTTTTGAACGTCGATGTAGATACCTTAAACACAGCACACTAGAATTTTCTTATCCAAACGCTAAGGATGACTTGTGAATTCACATTCTATCACCGAATCAATCTGTTCCCATAAAGCGGTACATTATCGCAGTATTCTGTGAGCGTAGAGACAGGACGGGACAGCCGTCCATCCCTGTCCTATCAACGTCACGCCGGCAATTAGACTAACGGCCGGTTGAACTTAGCCTGGCTTTCATTCAAAATGTGGATTTTGCATCCTTAAGGACGCATTGAACTCACCGTCGTACTTAAGGACAGTTCCCTAGGACGTCAACTTACCGTCATGTAGGTACTGGCAAAGCACTATTTATCTACCCAACAGTTCGTCTTAGGAAGTCACTGTTAGAACTAATTGAATAACACTATAAAAATCTTATGCTTAAGTCGCCAAATAATCCTAATGTTCACATTACCATTTATTTACCAAAAACTTTTCTCAAGATTCCAGGTAGGAATAATATAACAACCTGATGAACTTATGATTTACTTCCTCGTTTAAGTTTTAACAGCCGTCTTAAGGCCTCCGTCATGGCTTAGAGACTGTTAAAACCGGTACCGACAATTTAACGTGCCCCCAAACGGAGCGCTCAGCTGTGAAAGCCACTTGCTGGATGACAGCAATCCAAATTGTGACCGCTCAGAACGTTGCTTAACTTCAACGATCCATTAGGAACGTCTTGGCTAGCTATACCACAAGCGCTTCAAGAGAAAGTAAATGAGTTTCTGTTTTATTTTTGTAGATAATAAACTCTAAGTAAGAAGATAAGAGAAGAAAAGAGAGCAAGAGTAGTGTATTATATAATCTGTGGCAAGAGTTAAAATTTTTGTGTCTAGTGCTCATATTTAGATGTGAATGAAGCTAAAGTAGTTAGCAGTTCGTAATTTACATGGCCCGGTTTACATTAAGTCGATAGGAACAAGAAACCTTAAGGTGTCAGTCGTTTTATGCCGTCACCTGTACTTGCAGGTTGTAAGCAGCTGAATCGGCTTTGTTCATTTACTTACCGCACTAATCGAATTATGTACAGACTGCAGCGTGTTTCTGCACGTCTTAGTAGTTTTGTGAATATTAGAAAATAGATCACTTTTAAAAAAAAATTAGGATTTTCAAGCCTGTGAAATGTTCATTTTTATGTAAACTATCTTCATATTAGTACAAAAACTAGAAGGTAATCTGATTACTATTTTTATCCGTGACGGTGACGAGTATATGCGTTTGGGGTGAGAGGTTGGTTGTTTGTGCAATTTTTTTTGCCATGTTTCTCCAAACTGCTAGTCCGATTTTGATGCAGTTTTTAGTTATGGGTTGGGGTTTGTTGGTTCATGTTTTTAGATAAGTGTTACGGAGACAACTCACCAGGGGTGCTAACATTTGTTTGTGCAAATCCAAAACTTCAAGTTTGGTATCAAATGAAAGGAATGGTGTGTAGAGTGAGAAAAAAATGAGTTGCTTTTTAACCGTCGTGGGTTTTTTCAACATTTTTAATTTTTTTACTTGTCAATATACCAAGCTGTGCCTTCGTGGTGACCCGCGTAATGATGGTAAATGGTGTTGAAAAGTAGCCTATGCCCTTGACATGCAATTTGTATCTTTGCTAAGTTTTATCGTAATCTGCTCAGCAGTGAGGTCGTGAAAGTAACCGATAAACATAGTTAGTTTCACATTTGATGAAATTAGTAAGGGTAATAGAGCTGTAAGCGATTTTCGAGAAACTGAACTGACGACTAACCTTGTTTAACAAGTTATAGTGAAATTTGAATTTTCAATTACATGAATACTTCACGTAGTTTACCTATTTTTCATTTGAAATTGCAAGCTATCAATTTCATGCTAGTAAACTGATAAATCGAATCAATCTTATTTTATATTTTCACTTTACGCGTTCGCAGAACATCTCGAAATAGATCGCTCTTTCATGGGGACGATTGAAAAACATTATTTTAGTAGAACAAACAATGTGTCTTGCAATCTAAAGCGATAATCTGTGGGGCGACGATGGGACACCATCATCAATCAGACTGCCATTGTGGAGCGACTGAAAACTTTGTCAATAAAAGAGAAAAGGAAAGCTTAACCAGTAAATTACCTAAATGTTAACTATGCTCACTTCTTTTAATCTTAATTTTAGGCAATTTTTCGTCGTAAAGCGCTCGTGGCAAAACTTGCTCAGATTTTCTTGATATTTCGTTGAAGATAAGCAACGGTCTGAGCGGTCACAATTTGGATGGGTGAACGCAAGTGGCACTAACAGTTGAGCGCTTCCATGCTTCGGAGGGCACGTTTAATTGTCGGTCACGGCCTAAAACTCAGTCACCAGAGTTGGTCACTTCCTCATAAGATCTTTTTTACTGAGGTATTTGATGGTATTTGATTGATACATCCTCGCAAAATCATTTCATAAGAAAAGTGCGAAGATATCTTCTCCAGCAAAACACAATTTTCCCAAAGCAATTGTAACGGCCATTAAGCAATAATTCCATCGAATTTTATATCCATCATATTAACGCCTGAGTGGCCTGAAACTTCCATTATCCGCCCTCCCCGAGGAAATCTCACCGCATTCAAATATTTAATTACTCCAGCTCTCGATCGTTTATAAATTCGAACAGGAGTGCTATCATAAAACGCGCTAATGCTTTATAATTAAAATATTCTCAACAAGCCGTACCGTAATGGCACCTCCAGCGACGTCTCCTCCTTCGGAAAAAAACGCATAAAAAATTACATTCACCCCAGAGGACTCACCCCTTGTGTCGGGAAAATCGATTAAAAAGAGGAGTCGCGGGTAGCGGGCGGCGGGGGACGGGGAGTTTAATATGTACGAAAAAATGCACGACGCCGCGGGAGCGAGGGAGACCCGAGGAGTGGGTCTTGAGTTGCCTTCAATTTTTATAATTACGTTCATACGTGAGCGCCGCTGCGGCCTGTTCCTCAGCGCACCGCAGCGCGCGCTCCTAAGAAACTCGATTACTTATTTAGAATAGTTCTCCTCTCCGGGCTCTCACCCCAGATTGGTTTTTAATTATTAAATGAAATGTGAACAGAATTAAAATAAAAACAAAATTTCCTATTACTTTAACTTTCTTATCGGCATATTGAAAGCTGTTCTTTCTGCTGTAGCTATTCTGTTTCAGAAACAAAATCAATTTCTACCAGCAAAACTCGAAAGTTTTCCACACAAAGCAATCAAGAAAAGAAGGAGGCAATAAGAACGGGATAACCGAGTGGAGGACGTTATCTCTGGAGACGGTTTGCAAATGAGCGGGCGAGGCACACACGCGCACCCACACATACGCTAATCTCGCGTCCACACACGGCGTCGTATGCGTGCCTACATTTTATAAATATATATCGTTTTTTTATCCGGGTACAAGAATGGGGGGTCGCCACCCGCGGGGGGACTCCCCTGCGGGGGACGTGTTGGATTTCAGATTGCTACGAACTGCAAAAATGAGGGATGAAAGAAATATAGCTTAAAACGCAGATATTTCCCGGCGTCTTAAGGCGAGGGGGGCGGGTAGGGATGCCCGTGAACTTAGCATATCAAGTCCCAGCATATCATGTTTTTGCGATAGTTCTCTTCGCATGCAGATGAGTTCTATAGTTCCTGATACTTTTCAGCAATAGTTCTGGCGTTTTTAGCTGAAAAAAACACGTTTAAAAAAATGATATGCTAACTTCCCGTAGCATATCATTTTGCAGCAAATCAAAAATAAATGCTTGTTCCAGTCGCATGGAGGTGTGTTCTATAGTTCCTGATACTTTTTAGCGATAGTTCTGGCGTCAAAACGTCAGAAAAAAATAATTTGTAAAAATAATTTGCATAGTTCCACGAAGACAAAAAGTTAAATATATCTATTTTAATCGTATCAAACTATTCTAGAATACCAGAACTCTTTCGTTTCTCACATATCCGTAACAAAACTAGAACCTCCAATTCGAATTGACTCCAGAACAAACGCTTAAGTGCCAGCATATCATGGTAGAGTAGTTAAAATATCGAAAAAAATAATTTTAATGTTGTCAAACAATTCGGTTAAGCCAGAACTCTTGCGTTTCATATACATCCATAGCAGAGCTACAACCTACAACTCGATTAAAGTTCAGAACTAACGCGTAAGTACCAGCATATCACGGTAGAGTAGTTGAAAAATCGAAATATTCAAATTTGACTAAGTCAAACAATCCTAGAAAGTCAGAACTCTTGCGTTTCATATACATCCATAGCAGAGCTACAACCTACAACTCGATTCAAGTCCAGAACTAACGCGTAAGTACCAGCATATCACGGTAGAGTAGTTGAAAAATCGAAATATTCAAATTTGACTAAGTCAAACAATCCTAGAAAGTCAGAACTCTTGCGTTTCATATACATCCATAGCAGAGCTACAACCTACAACTCGATTCAAGTCCAGAACTAACGCGTAAGTACCAGCATATCACGGTAGAGTAGTTGAAAAATCGAAATATTCAAATTTGACTAAGTCAAACAATCCTAGAAAGTCAGAACTCTTGCGTTTCATATACATCCATAGTAGAGCTACAACCTACAACTCGATTCAAGTCCAGAACTAACGCGTAAGTACCAGCATATCACGGAAGAGTAGTTGAAAAATCGAAATATTCAAATTTGACTAAGTCAAACAATCCTAGAAAGTCAGAACTCTTGCGTTTCATATACATCCATAGCAGAGCTACAACCTACAACTCGATTCAAGTCCAGAACTAACGCGTAAGTATCAGCATATCACGGTAGAGTAGTTGAAAAATCTAAATATTCAAATTTGACTAAGTCAAACAATCCTAGAAAGTCAGAACTCTTGCGTTTCATATACATCCATAGCAGAGCTACAACCTACAACTCGATTCAAGTCCAGAACTAACGCGTAAGTATCAGCATATCACGGTAGAGTAGTTGAAAAATCGAAATATTCAAATTTGACTAAGTCAAACAATCCTAGAAAGTCATAACTCTTGCGTTTCATATACATCCATAGCAGAGCTACAACCTACAACTCGATTCAAGTCCAGAACTAACGCGTAAGTATCAGCATATCACGGTAGAGTAGTTGAAAAATCGAAATATTCAAATTTGACTAAGTCAAACAATCCTAGAAAGTCAGAACTCTTGCGTTTCATATACATCCATAGCAGAGCTACAACCTACAACTCGATTCAAGTCCAGAACTAACGCGTAAGTATCAGCATATCACGGTAGAGTAGTTGAAAAATCGAAATATTCAAATTTGACTAAGTCAAACAATCCTAGAAAGTCAGAACTCTTGCGTTTCATATACATCCATAGCAGAGCTACAACCTACAACTCGATTCAAGTCCAGAACTAACGCGTAAGTACCAGCATATCACGGTAGAGTAGTTGAAAAATCGAAATATTCAAATTTGACTAAGTCAAACAATCCTAGAAAGTCAGAACTCTTGCGTTTCATATACATCCATAGTAGAGCTACAACCTACAACTCGATTCAAGTCCAGAACTAACGCGTAAGTACCAGCATATCACGGAAGAGTAGTTGAAAAATCGAAATATTCAAATTTGACTAAGTCAAACAATCCTAGAAAGTCAGAACTCTTGCGTTTCATATACATCCATAGCAGAGCTACAACCAACAACTCGATTCAAGTCCAGAACTAACGCGTAAGTATCAGCATATCACGGTAGAGTAGTTGAAAAATCTAAATATTCAAATTTGACTAAGTCAAACAATCCTAGAAAGTCAGAACTCTTGCGTTTCATATACATCCATAGCAGAGCTACAACCTACAACTCGATTCAAGTCCAGAACTAACGCGTAAGTATCAGCATATCACGGTAGAGTAGTTGAAAAATCGAAATATTCAAATTTGACTAAGTCAAACAATCCTAGAAAGTCAGAACTCTTGCGTTTCATATACATCCATAGCAGAGCTACAACCTACAACTCGATTCAAGTCCAGAACTAACGCGTAAGTATCAGCATATCACGGTAGAGTAGTTGAAAAATCGAAATATTCAAATTTGACTAAGTCAAACAATCCTAGAAAGTCAGAACTCTTGCGTTTCATATACATCCATAGCAGAGCTACAACCTACAACTCGATTCAAGTCCAGAACTAACGCGTAAGTATCAGCATATCACGGTAGAGTAGTTGAAAAATCGAAATATTCAAATTTGACTAAGTCAAACAATCCTAGAAAGTCAGAACTCTTGCGTTTCATATACATCCATAGCAGAGCTACAACCTACAACTCGATTCAAGTCCAGAACTAACGCGTAAGTATCAGCATATCACGGTAGAGTAGTTGAAAAATCGAAATATTCAAATTTGACTAAGTCAAACAATCCTAGAAAGTCAGAACTCTTGCGTTTCATATACATCCATAGCAGAGCTACAACCTACAACTCGATTCAAGTCCAGAACTAACGCGTAAGTATCAGCATATCACGGTAGAGTAGTTGAAAAATCGAAATATTCAAATTTGACTAAGTCAGACAATTCGAGAAAGTCAGAACTCTTGCGTTTCATATACATCCATAGTAGAGCTACAACCTACAACTCGATTCAAGTCCAGAACTAACGCGTAAGTACCAGCATATCACGGAAGAGTAGTTGAAAAATCGAAATATTCAAATTTGACTAAGTCAAACAATCCTAGAAAGTCAGAACTCTTGCGTTTCATATACATCCATAGCAGAGCTACAACCTACAACTCGATTCAAGTCCAGAACTAACGCGTAAGTATCAGCATATCACGGTAGAGTAGTTGAAAAATCGAAATATTCAAATTTGACTAAGTCAGACAATTCGAGAAAGTCAGAACTCTTGCGTTTCATATACATCCATAGTAGAGCTACAACCTACAACTCGATTCAAGTCCAGAACTAACGCGTAAGTACCAGCATATCACGGAAGAGTAGTTGAAAAATCGAAATATTCAAATTTGACTAAGTCAAACAATCCTAGAAAGTCAGAACTCTTGCGTTTCATATACATCCATAGCAGAGCTACAACCAACAACTCGATTCAAGTCCAGAACTAACGCGTAAGTATCAGCATATCACGGTAGAGTAGTTGAAAAATCGAAATATTCAAATTTGACTAAGTCAAACAATCCTAGAAAGTCAGAACTCTTGCGTTTCATATACATCCATAGTAGAGCTACAACCTACAACTCGATTCAAGTCCAGAACTAACGCGTAAGTACCAGCATATCACGGAAGAGTAGTTGAAAAATCGAAATATTCAAATTTGACTAAGTCAAACAATCCTAGAAAGTCAGAACTCTTGCGTTTCATATACATCCATAGCAGAGCTACAACCTACAACTCGATTCAAGTCCAGAACTAACGCGTAAGTATCAGCATATCACGGTAGAGTAGTTGAAAAATCTAAATATTCAAATTTGACTAAGTCAAACAATCCTAGAAAGTCAGAACTCTTGCGTTTCATATACATCCATAGCAGAGCTACAACCTACAACTCGATTCAAGTCCAGAACTAACGCGTAAGTATCAGCATATCACGGTAGAGTAGTTGAAAAATCGAAATATTCAAATTTGACTAAGTCAAACAATCCTAGAAAGTCAGAACTCTTGCGTTTCATATACATCCATAGCAGAGCTACAACCTACAACTCGATTCAAGTCCAGAACTAACGCGTAAGTATCAGCATATCACGGTAGAGTAGTTGAAAAATCGAAATATTCAAATTTGACTAAGTCAAACAATCCTAGAAAGTCAGAACTCTTGCGTTTCATATACATCCATAGCAGAGCTACAACCTACAACTCGATTCAAGTCCAGAACTAACGCGTAAGTATCAGCATATCACGGTAGAGTAGTTGAAAAATCGAAATATTCAAATTTGACTAAGTCAGACAATTCGAGAAAGTCAGAACTCTTGCGTTTCATATACATCCATAGTAGAGCTACAACCTACAACTCGATTCAAGTCCAGAACTAACGCGTAAGTACCAGCATATCACGGAAGAGTAGTTGAAAAATCGAAATATTCAAATTTGACTAAGTCAAACAATCCTAGAAAGTCAGAACTCTTGCGTTTCATATACATCCATAGCAGAGCTACAACCTACAACTCGATTCAAGTCCAGAACTAACGCGTAAGTATCAGCATATCACGGTAGAGTAGTTGAAAAATCGAAATATTCAAATTTGACTAAGTCAGACAATTCGAGAAAGTCAGAACTCTTGCGTTTCATATGCAAGCATATACAAGCAAGAGTAGTTGTTTTCAACTACTCTACCGTGATATGCTGGTACTTACGCGTTAGTTCTGGACTTGAATCGAGTTGTAGGTTGTAGCTCTGCTATGGATGTATATGAAACGCAAGAGTTCTGACTTTCTAGGATTGTTTGACTTAGTCAAATTTGAATATTTCGATTTTTCAACTACTCTTCCGTGATATGCTGATACTTACGCGTTAGTTCTGGACTTGAATCGAGTTGTAGGTTGTAGCTCTGCTATGGATGTATATGAAACGCAAGAGTTCTGACTTTCTAGGATTGTTTGACTTAGTCAAATTTGAATATTTCGATTTTTCAACTACTCTACCGTGATATGCTGGTACTTACGCGTTAGTTCTGGACTTGAATCGAGTTGTAGGTTGTAGCTCTGCTATAGATGTATATGAAACGCAAGAGTTCTGACTTTCTAGGATTGATTGACTTAGTCAAATTTGAATATTTCGATTTTTCAACTACTCTACCGTGATATGCTGGTACTTACGCGTTAGTTCTGGACTTGAATCTAGTTGTAGGTTGTAGCTCTGCTATGGATGTATATGAAACGCAAGAGTTCTGACTTTCTAGGATTGTTTGACTTAGTCAAATTTGAATATTTCGATTTTTCAACTACTCTACCGTGATATGCTGATACTTACGCGTTAGTTCTGGACTTGAATCGAGTTGTAGGTTGTAGCTCTGCTATGGATGTATATGAAACGCAAGAGTTCTGACTTTCTAGGATTGTTTGACTTAGTCAAATTTGAATATTTCGATTTTTCAACTACTCTACCGTGATATGCTGGTACTTACGCGTTAGTTCTGGACTTGAATCGAGTTGTAGGTTGTAGCTCTGCTATGGATGTATATGAAACGCAAGAGTTCTGACTTTCTAGGATTGTTTGACTTAGTCAAATTTGAATATTTCGATTTTTCAACTACTCTACCGTGATATGCTGGTACTTACGCGTTAGTTCTGGACTTGAATCGAGTTGTAGGTTGTAGCTCTGCTATGGATGTATATGAAACGCAAGAGTTCTGACTTTCTAGGATTGTTTGACTTAGTCAAATTTGAATATTTCGATTTTTCAACTACTCTACCGTGATATGCTGGTACTTACGCGTTAGTTCTGAACTTTAATCGAGTTGTAGGTTGTAGCTCTGCTATGGATGTATATGAAACGCAAGAGTTCTGGCTTAACCGAATTGTTTGACAACATTAAAATTATTTTTTTCGATATTTTAACTACTCTACCATGATATGCTGGCACTTAAGCGTTTGTTCTGGAGTCAATTCGAATTGGAGGTTCTAGTTTTGTTACGGATATGTGAGAAACGAAAGAGTTCTGGTATTCTAGAATAGTTTGATACGATTAAAATAGATATATTTAACTTTTTGTCTTCGTGGAACTATGCAAATTATTTTTACAAATTATTTTTTTCTGACGTTTTGACGCCAGAACTATCGCTAAAAAGTATCAGGAACTATAGAACACACCTCCATGCGACTGGAACAAGCATTTATTTTTGATTTGCTGCAAAATGATATGCTACGGGAAGTTAGCATATCATTTTTTTAAACGTGTTTTTTTCAGCTAAAAACGCCAGAACTATTGCTGAAAAGTATCAGGAACTATAGAACTCATCTGCATGCGAAGAGAACTATCGCAAAAACATGATATGCTGGGACATGATATGCTAAGTTCACGGACACCGGGTAGGGAGTGTGTGGAACAAAGTAGAGTGGCGATATTGAACCAAAATGAAATGGTAAACGAACCGTGCGAGTCCGATCTAATGCGAATTTATAATTTGGACATAGCCTTTCTTTGATCTTGGGGTGGGGTTGGGAGAGTGAATTTCCAAAGAGTGCGGATGTGATTTATCGAGGGTCCGTTGTGACCGTTTGAGAGCATTTCTCAATTTTTCCATTAAGATGGTTAATAAGCGCATGTTTGGCGCAATGAGCGCTGTTTAGGCGTATCCTCATTGCAGGTTAATGCGAGTGTCCGCCGACCTAATTGTCGTCTCGCCGTCTAATCGGGATATGCGCCACGCGATAATTGCGCCAGATTACTGCTAGTGCCGCAGATCCGACACTTATCTACCTAGATCGACTCAGTCTGCATACCGAAAACCACATTCATGCTATTACACAACCCTCGGGCTCGTTTAGATTTCATTTGGTCGGGTTCAATCAAAGCAGTAATTTTTTACTTCACATGTTTCGCTAGAAAACATTTAGAGAAAGTCGTAGCCTATGTGCTACGGAAGTTTTTACAAACTCAAATAGGAATTTTAAATTTAGAATAATTTACGAAAAAATGCAATACCAAACATTTTTAGTAAAATAACCAATGTATAAGAAATATAATTATAAACGAATTAAAATAAGTGAGTACGTTTACATATAATATGGGCATATTATGTTGTCTACGAGAAATCACAAATGTCGGTCTCGTTAAATGCCCATTGCTTTTATTACTCGCTAAGTGCGACAATTGTTACTGCTAATTCGCTAATGAGTACGTAGGTGTAGCGCGGGCGAAACGTTTAATGCTAACTGGCGCATTAGCAGTAAATAGAACTATAGGTACACACTATATTACCTACTGACATAACCAGCGGGTACTAGCGCAGACATTTTCACGCCAAAATAATCTCATATGAAACACTTTATAAAGCACTGAAGTCGATCACGAGCTCGCCCAAATCTACGAGTGAATTTGAATAAGTCCGAAAGTTACGTGATACGACAACATTATTACACCACACATTGAAATAGCGCAAGCTAAGCGGGAAAGTGAAAATTGCGTACGTGAACTGGAAGGAAAAATATTAAAAATTAATCAAGAAAGCCGGGGGGAGGCACATGTGTCGACAAAAAAGCGTCTCCCTCTCAGGGGCACGTGCGAAGAGCCGCTTCGGAACCGTTCCGCCTGCGAGTTAAAAGTTTCTTCGGACAAACAGAGGATTTGTCACAATTACGGCGGGGCGGTGCGTCCCTACTTGATTAAAACCTAAATCACGTGACGTGTTTACAGCCGCGCCGGAGGTGTTTTCAATTTGCCGACTTCTGGACTCGCCATTGGCGTTCCGGACACGTCCACGCACCTATCTGGGGGCGGAACGGAGTTTTGAATTTGTTGCGAATTAAATTATTGACGATCTAATCGGGCGAGCCGATCTCTCAGCTCCCACCCGAGCGACGCGACGGCCGATCACGTCCCTTAATTATTTTTAAATGTCGCGCCCAAATCCAAAGTCATTGACGCCGTATTTCGCCACGGTAACGTTCCGGGTATAAAAAGCTACGTGAAAAGAGGAGATTAACATTTGAATTAATCGGGAGATTAAACATAATGAAAGAAAATCTCATTACGGGGCCGTATAATCGCAGTGAGAAACCAGCCGAGGAAAAAACGCGGCCTAAAGAAAAGGCGCACGCGAAGAAAATTAAAAGCTTCAACGAAATTAAAAAATGTTAAAAAAATGTAATCGACGCCACGCGATTAGGGGAATGCAAACAGGGCGCGGGGAGAGGGGAGGTTGCAAAGTTCTCAATTAAAGAGCGGCCACGGAAAGTCTCGTTGTAATTAGATTATTTTTCATCTTCTTAAGTCAGCATCCTCCGACACTCAGCCTGTTTAATTTGTAATCGAGACTTGTTAGCTTCTGAGTTTCCGAGTTCTATTAATAAATATTCCCCGAGTTCTCGAATTGATTGATATCCAATTAGACGTAGCGGGCCGCCGTGATTAACGTTCCCATTTCTTTGCTTTCCATTGACTCTACAATTTCTCCGTGGGTTTGATTGAGTTGAATTAAGCTGAATGGAAAATATTTTCACTATAGGTTCTCACAGAAAATTACCTACGTTTATTATCTATCTATGTGAAGCTCAGTACAAGACACTGTAATTATTGTGCTTATTGATAACAAAATGAGAGTTTATAAAAGTAACTACGAAATTCAATGACAAATTGTATTTAAGAGTATTTGATACGTTTCTTGAAAACAACAATGATTTATCTATAACCTTAGGCAGCTAACTTTAGCCTAAGAGCATTAAAAGCACTACGTTTAGCTTTAGCTACTTTTAACTTCAAACCATAAAATAAGTGAAGTGTAGTGAAAATTCATCTGACATTTGAAAAGGAAACTCATCAGACCAATATTGTTTCACATATAAAACCTTTTTAGTCATACTTAATAATTTAATCGACTTCAAGAGCCAAGTTAATTTTAGTTAAGCTGCGAAATCTAATTATTTAATCGAAAGCTACCTTCCTTATAATTACCATCGCAGAGGACACGTCCGTCACACGAGCCGGATTCTGTACCGGAGATGTTCATTGTTTAATGACCTGTTACTGTTCTAGGTCAGGCAATTGCTGCTTCTAGCGCAGGGCTTAGATACAAAACTAATTCGTAAAAATATACCTAACGACATACCTGGGTAAGCAGAGACCATAGATTTCTATATATTCAAATATTTAGTACCAGCTGCTGATTGCCGTGGGACCCGAACAAGATGTAGCCTGTCCTTTTCCAAGGTCTAGTCTATCTTTGTACCAAATTTTATCAAAATTGGTTCAGTGTGAAAGCGTAACAGACAGACAGACAGAGTTACTTTCGTATTTATAATATTAGTAGGGATAGAGATTTCATAGCTTTTAGTGTTGGTGCTACCAAACTGGGCAATGTCAGTTGTCATGATCAGTTGATCGCTAAGACAATTTTCTCGTGATATCAAAATTATGACCATAAAATATTAACTGTTTTCATATTTAAGAAAACCTGTTGATTGGAATTGTTTCATATCTATATTGTTTGTTTTCTCTATAATATAAGCTTAAATTTAATTAAAAGTCCGATAATAAATAATAAAATAAAATAAAAAGTTCCATTACCACCTTCAAAATCACCCGTAATTAACACGTAAACCTAGTCAAAGGAACTCGAACCCTCCCAACAAACAACAGCTTAAAATTAATTCTCGGTGTCCGGCGATCCGTAATTAAACATCTCGCCTTGTAATTACGGACTTTGCCTTGTCGGAAGTTGTCGGGAATTCTCGGAAATTGTCGGGAAATCGGGCTTAAGTGGTCAGGCCAATTAATGCCGCCCTCGACGTCGCGATTAAGCAATTAACACAGCTGGGCGGGCGGACACTCTCATTAAACAGTTTGAGGAACTTTGAGTTCTGAGGTTTGAGGTTTTTCCGGGTAATCCCCTCGTTTGATGGAGGGAAAAGTTTGGTGGAATTGTATAAAGATTTTAAAATGTTGTGCTTTTATTTTGTTGAATATAAAGGCGGAATGAAAAGATTCATGTCGATTTGAGTAGAGTTTCTTATTCAAGAACTTTGTTTGAGGGCAGTTTCACTGATCGTTATATGAAGCTTAGCAAAGTACTTAAAGAACGTCTGTCAGGTGAACTTATTGCTTGAGTTTGATTATTTTTAATAATATAATTAATAAAGATAAAGATAAAGATTTATTTATTTGTTCTGAATATGGTTATGTCACAAGCATGTTAGGTACATCATATAGTTCTGCATATTCAGTCATTGTCATGACATACAAATAGTTAGGTAAGTACCTACCTACATTGTAATTAAAATTCAATAAAATAGTAACTAAAATAGGAATACGAGTTAATGCTTGAGCATGATCCTGACCACGTTTGAAAAGGATTTTTGATGTGATTTCAGATGAGCGTTAGATATTCCACTCCTAAGCAGAGTTCAACTGAATCGAGTTCAAATCGATGCTTATGTCTCTGAATACGAGCCTAAGTGTTTTGTACGTGGCTCGTCTTACTTAATTCTATATAAGAAGTATGCATTGAGTAGTAAATAAATTTGTACAAGCCTGTGACAAGATTAAATGAAATAATGATCACGATATTAATGATATTTCAGATGTCATTTGAGATCTTTTTAAGATGTCTAAGGGGTAGTCAGAGGTATGTCCAAATAAATATTCGATAATTACCTACCTACATTTTTTTGAAATTAACATACGTGACAAGTCGCAAGCCCATCGACGCTATTAGAAATCTAACTGATTTCCTCATTTGTGTAATCAATTTGGTAAAGCTAAAATGAATTCAGAACAAAGTGAATACAAAATGAAAATGAACATTGCCCCTTTCTATTAGTCATTTAACCCATTAATAAACCCGGTTAATCGGTAAAGCCATTATTAACAAGCTTGTTAACACCCCGACCTGACCCCTGAAGCCTTTACAAAGCCTTTAAACAAACCTCAGCTAATGAATGGCCCAGGGGAGGTTATTAATTAATTCGGAATCTTCTTACAATGTATCATCAACCCTTTCTTAATAAACAGTAGAGATGGGAAAAGTTTTGTTGATGTTTCAAATATATCGATGTTTTAAAAGAATTGTGCGATAGTAAAGATAATTGAAACTGTTTAACGCAATATTCATAAAGTTTGAGACATTGTTTGTTTTATTTCCGTATGTTTGTTTGTTAGAGAATATTTTGGTTAGTGAACCAACTTGTGAAATTTGCTACGCCTACGATAAAATACAGTTATAATACAGTATTATATTCATAAACTCACAGAGTAACTTTTTAATAACGTATCCAATCAAAAAATCTCTGAAAAGTACCTCAGTATTTGACACTTCAAAAGCAAGTTCAAGATTTAACACTAATCTGTTTAATCCAATAAATAATCTGATGTCAGAACAAATGAAATATGTGAAAAATACAGACTCGATAACTGGTTCTTATTCAGTACATCACTACCTCGTCTAACTCAATAAGCTAAACTGCTCGAACAGGCAGTGAAAGGGTTAATTTGCATGGTGGTATTTGCAGGGTTAACCGATGGCTTGTTAGGGGTGGAGCAATTAATATAAGGGTTGGAAAACTCATGGGAAAGTTAGAGTAGGTCAGGTTTCGCTTTCACTTCAAGTTTCCGTTTTGAAAAGTGAATTGAGGGGTGAAAAGGGTTGAAAAGTGATTGAATCTTGTATTCTGTGTTTTAAAAGGTTTTATTATTTATCTAAATTTGTTTATAACATAAACTTGTGAGCCGAGAATAAACTTAAGCTTCAACCTCTTTGCTAGATGATTTATCCAGTATTAGGAGGCAATATCTTCCAGGTAGGTACCACGCGAACGAAGCAGCGGGCGTAAGCTCGTGGAGTATAAAGTAAAAACAAGGGCTGATATGAACAACGTGTTTTATAATAAAAAACGAAACATGATCACGTCTATGTCCCAGGGCACGGTTGACATTCTCTAAGGTCTATAAGGCGGATATTTATTTACGCATAAAGCATTCAATGTTTTCTTAATATTTCTATGGGCGGTAGTCAGATGTAGTCCAGATACATTATTGTAGCCCACATGTGTTGTGTTGTAACAAAAACGTGTCCGTTTATAATGTTTACAAGGGAACCTACTACAAAAATTTAAATTTGTATTCAACTGACTTCAATTTCGTAAAAAGAGAGCAATTTTTTGCACTCTTGCCGTGCATTTTTGAACATAACTCTGAAGATCTTCATCAGATCCTCAAACTTTTATACTGTTCGGTTGAAAATACATTTAATTCAGGCGCACCATAATGATTGAAATAAAAAAAGTGGTGAATATTTAAGCTACTGTTTGACATACTGAAGCGTATAATTACGAACTCCAAAGTAGAAAAAAAGTTGAAAATTAAAACAAAACACCAAAGACAAATGAAGAATGTTTCGGAAACACGAAGGGGCGTTCTCATACATTAGTTATTCACTAATTCGTTGTTTCAAACGGATAAATTACAGCTTTACAATTATATTAGTATTAATGAGACCAACCCACTGTTTTTTTCTGTCGTTTTTTCAATAAAAATGTTTTTTACTGAAATCTTTTTATAATTCTACGAAGGAGGAGTTAAAAAATAAATGTTACTAATGCAATATCCGTCTAATATAAAAGCTGATTTATACAAAAACCTAAACTATAATTTCATAATAATTACTTATATAAGCAATAGCTTAAGAGTTTTCAGAAAGTTTCAGTAATTATCATACTATCGTAAATCATTCATCAGTAAGTAAGTTTCGTATGAGCTGCCAACTCTAGTAATGTTCATCAGTGTCAAGTCCACTGCTGGGTACTGCGACAATATCACTGGTGGTGTTGTTACGTTAGGTTTTGTTGGGTCATAGCGAATAACCACCCTTGACATTAGCTTGCTCAACCTATGTCAAAAGTATTTTTTAATTGGAGCCGCCTCCAACTACCTCACTGCTATTATATATATTTGATATTCTATAACCGTGAGAACCTCTTAGCATAAATAAAGGCGTAATTACACAAAAGCCAAGAAAACAAAAAGAACCATTTCTTAAATTGACGCTTATTAAATAATTATACTTTCCACTACTGTCAATTATTAACGGATGATACGAAATTAATTAAAACAACAGCCGTCACGGACTATTAACCGACAATTACAAGGAAGTTTGTAATACTAGCTAAGTATGAAATACCTAGCTCACTTTTTTTGTAAACCAGATAAAAACGTAAGAAGCTTATATTTGAAACCAAGCGAATGAAGCAAATTCTGTTAGTTAGACTGTAATTTCATGTGATTCAATATAGAATACGATACTAGTTGCGAACGAGCCTAATATCTAATACCTAAGCCTAATACCTATAGTAAGTACTTAGTTTAAGTAGTAGAGTAATCTTTTATTATAAAATGATAAATCAAAAATTAAAGTCCATCGTGTTTATGTGTAGTTCACGAGCTGAATTTTTTAAGCTGTGTCAAAACTAAGGTGTTGAAGAAAGCGATGCCCGTCATTAAAACTATCGTGAGATATATCGTGTAATTGTCGCGTTTTTGTTGTTATTTCACGCGCCGTTTACGCTTGTTTTGTTTAACATGCGCTTGCGCTTCATTATACTGTCATTAAACATTAATAATTCAGTGTTTCAACACCTTAGATAATGGTGATCGTGGAAATGTTTAAAATAAGAACGAACGCACGCAACGCATTCAGATTCAGAATTAAAAGTACATGTGGTGTTTTTTTTTTTACCTTTAAGTTAAACTTATTCATGTATTTAACCATTAATAGTCAAGTTATCCTAGTTGGTACATGGTGATTTAGATTGTGTTTTGAAGGTTAATAAATTAATTCATTTGTTTCATTCATTAAAATAAATTATTTTGTACAAGTTGAACTTTTCTTCGCACGACAATACAAAGTTGCTTCTTACGATCTGCGGTTTTATTTCCAATACAGTTTCAAATTGAATAAAACAGTCGATAAGTGCAATAATTTTGCCTGCGAATGATCGCGGGAAGCGAGCGTGCGGAGTGTATGATAGAGTAGAGTCGAAAATTATAAGTCGGACATAATTAATGAAGTTTCTCCAAAAAGACGGATTTTATGAACATTCACTGCAACAAAGGATTGCAAAACTTAAATTCATCATCAATCAAACAGTATTTTTTTATAGACTGGTAAAAATACACAAAAAAATAGAACGAAAGCGTATTCCGAAAAGTAAACGATACGATACACATACGATTATAAGTATGATACAACCAAACTATGTGTATGAAAGGAGTGAGTACTGAGATGGCGAGTGATAGAGGAAAATGGAGCAAAGAGACATGTTGTGCCGACCCCACTTAATGGGATAAGGGCATGGAGATGATGATAACAACCAAACTATACACTGGGGTGATATAATTTCAAGGAGTGTACCTAATCATTGTCGTTTTATACACACATTTAATATAAAATCGAACCAATGATACCTTCTTCCTATTTCAATAAATTTACGAGTAGATAAGACACAGATATTACCTAAAAAGCCGGAATGTCCGGCCGAAGCCCGTCAACTGCAATTCGTGCAGCTCTATGTGTATCACCGAACAGCGATCAATGCAATTTTGATTGATTGCATTGCTTACTGTAGTGTAACCAATCTTATTGAAAACTCGTATTGTAAAGGGCACTGCGTTCGACACACGGCTTGTCAAACGGTTTAAAATGAAAAAAATCGGGGGACAACCCTAAGACCATTAACGATTGTGACATTTTATATTTTTAGGGAGTATTGAGGTTTTCGGCAGAAATTATCGATTTTTCTTGCACAGCGTGTTCAAACTTTGATGGTGTTAAAATAATGGTTTTGGTACGAATCGATTATAAGTGGTACATACCATTTAAACTGTTTTTAAAAGAGTTTAACAAAGCAGGTTTTACAATTATGCACGCACTTTTTTAACTAGTGCTGACCTTAGAAAGTATACATTAGTTTACAACTTTTTTGCTAATTTTATTATATTAACAAATTTGTTATTATGCATCAGTAAATGATATCGGCAAATAAAATCAGTGTGTGACAATAAAATAACAAATCAATAAATACGTGATGCGAGTGACACAAAACGACCGCGTTTTAACAACATGTCACTCTCAAACGTCGATGTTTTCAATTTAAATCGATAGAGGGCCTTTCATGCGCACGGAGCATAAGGGTAAGAGGGGCCAAAGTTCAAATGGGATTAATTAGGGCGGGCTTGGACTTTTCACTTCGAAAATGTACAGTGAAAAATACTTTGAGAATACAAGCAGAAGCATTTTTCAAATCACAAAGGAATGTAAACATCGTCGGAGAAAACAACAATTAGAATAGCCGATATCGAAGCCTCGGGCTCCCCAAACACCCCACACCACCCCATTATTTTATCTAATCAAAAAGTTTTAAAAGGAAAAATTATACCGGCCTTTATTATGAGTCAACTTTCTTTTGGAGGGTGGATATATTTTTAATAACGATACCGTAGAAAGCCATCTCACCGTGTAATACTTTTCGCGGATTTCAAATATTCGACTGTATAGGTAATATCCATAAAATCTTATAATAAAATTGTAACACCTTTTTGTTTATAGGTACCTACTTAATAGCATAAACAAGCAATAACAATTAACAATAATTGAAAGAGTGATAAATTTTAAACGTTTTGTGTAAGTAAGTTTAATGTAAAAGAGTTCAAACAGATATGTTAATTCGCAAGTGATGGCGAAAATATAATAGTGCATCAGCCAAAACTAAACATAAAAATATACTTCCCTACATCTTGTAAGATTGAACACGTAAAGTCTAATTGAAATTATAAATTTTACTACCACGATAAAGCGTACCATCAAAGGCATCAGATGAGACCAAGAATTCTACATTAATTAAGGAAAAAGTGCCTCGAAAAAACGGAGGGTGCGATGATTCCCCAAGCGTTTTCTTTACTCAACATTTTCCCAAAACACAACCCATGAAATAAGAAAAAACATGTCTTATTTCGAGGTGTCAAGATATTTTTTCGATTGGGCTTGGATAATATTTATCTGAGGCAGCATTATTATTGCACACCTTGTATGCGTAAATCAGTGCCTGAGGCGAGCATTTTTCAGACAAAAACATGCAATTATATGCAAAGGGAGGGTGAAGACCGTAATGAGGTACTTTTGCATTTCTTTGGGGGTGAATTTGAACCTTTGCTTATTGGAAGTGTTAGCTTTGAAGACTAGTATTTGAATTTGAATCGGTAAAATGATTTTGTCTCAAACTTCACGTCTTTAGCGTGGTCTACAGAAAAAAAGGACAATGTAAGTATGGAAAACACCTACTTACTCGTATATTTTGATGTGTATATATTAGAATATGTTCAATACAATATTAGCTGTCACGTGTTTCTCTGAAATTCTAGAATTAGAATAGGTCAAGGATTGTTTTGTGATCAGCACGAGTAGTACCTAGTGAGTAGGTACATGTAGAATATTTTGACATTGTATACTTTAAAACTTTTTAATGGTTTACTATCGATACGAATCGATAAGAAAAGAGGAAGAAGAATGGTTTACTGCCTAAATGATAAAAACAATTTATTTTGCAACTCGTGAACCCGTAACCTCAAATGTTAGACCAAGGGCTTGGGATATTCAGACTTTTTTAATAGTATTTTTGGGTTTTTATTACTGAACAGTAGTGGCAATTTGGAGTGTCGCAAAAGCTAAACTAAACTAAAATTAATGCCATCCTTTTTATTCCCATTGCTATGAAAGGGACGGAAACATTTTTAGTTAGTTAAGTTTAGCTTTTGCGATAGGTACTCCGAATTGCCACTAGTATGTCGTATAATAAACTGACATAGCATTTGATTAAACATACATTTACGGGTATTTATCGCTATTTACCTTTATTTAATTTTAATTTTATCCCGACGTTTCGACTGGATTGCACCAGCCGTGGTCGCGGGCAGACTGAAGTGTTGGAGGTACACCACAGCAAAGCGAAGGCATTTATTTTTCTACCCTCACGAAACGTCGGGATAAAATTAAAATTAAATAAAGGTAAATAGCGATAAATACCCGTAAATGTATGTTTAATCATGTGTTCTGATCGCGAAAGTTTAAAAAAGACTATGACATAGCATTCTCCTGGTTTTCAATTTGTAGTTTCCTGTATGTTTTATCCAAGTTCTAACTAAATGTTTCTTAATTTTTTTTGTTTACACGATACTGAACCTTTTATAAAACTAATTTCGTTACAAAAAATTGCCAAAGCACTCACATTTTCATATGTTTATTGCACTCCAAATCCTTAGGAACCCCATGCTGCGCTCTTTTACGTCCACAAAACACATTTCCGTAATCACCTTATAAAGGGATTACTATAAATAAAAAGGAAAAAAGGAAATTAACCGCATTACGGGAAATCCCCTTGCAATATGTGGGTTGCTCCCACTGATAAAACACTGGCAGTTTTTTTCGCGTAAATGAAACAATGTGGTATTTTTATGTTTCTACGATTGTTATCTTTATTGGAAAGAAAATATCAGCTTTTTGAATGTGTTTTATTTACTACTTACAAATTAGCTTAGTTAAATAAGTTGGTTATACTTGATTTTGCAACTAACAAGTAGCCGTAGTTGAAAGATAGACTACAATTATTAAAATGCAAAAACAAAAACTTTAAATTATCTAGTTCCTATTTTTTTCTCAGGTTTAGAGATAGGTACTTGTTTAACTAAGTATATTCGCCCTGTTAATCACTTAGGTCGGTGGGTACTCGTAATTCCATACAAAGAATACTTTCGCTTTACGAAAACCTTTCTAATATCAGTAAGAGTACGAATAGCACTCATCATAATTTATATCGAGAATTAAAAAGGAAGACTTATGGAGCAAACACCGGAAAAAACATAAGAAACAGGCATGCAACCCCCGTGTAGGTTTATGCCCTATCAGGGTGGCATGAGTAGGGGATAAAAAACAAAATGAGAAGTTATGTTTTCGGTAATAAAGGACGGACGAGAGAAATCGTTTAAGACGACGCCAAATGAGATGGAACGAATATATTTGATTATTTTTATGGCACGAAATTGCGATACGGTCTGGCCTCGGACTTAATGTCTATTTGTTTTACTTGAATTTAATATAACGTTTATCGTTCGCGGTTTATAGGCGTCGGTTTACCGTTTGCGGCGAAAAAGAACCAATAAGTAATTTTGTATTGTTCATTCTGCATGGTATTTATTTTTTTACCTATAAATTACCCGTTAGTCATTACACTTGTATTTTTTCACATCATTATGAGTTTTTATCAGTTTCTGATTTTATAACGTATTAAACCTACCAGTGAACACAACCTAAGTATATTTAAATAACTCAAATATTTTACTTCTGACTACTCCCTAATAACCTCTTTAAATAATCTAAAATGCTAAAAAATAGCAATCGTTAGGATTGATCAAATCAATACAAATAATATGTTTATTTTGAAACGGCATGAATACCTAATAATCACTTATTGCAAATAACTGTGCTAAATAAATTAATCAAGCTCTATAGAAATATTATCGATTTGACAATTACGATTGGGAGACAGTCGTTATTTTTATGGCTTCTAAAAAAAGGATATGAATCAATACCCGGACACAGCGTAATTTATAAGTCTGTCTGTTTAATTGCAACAGAGAAAAGTGTGAGTTTTACTATGAAAAGATAGGGTTCAGTCCTATTATTAGTTTGATAATTTACGTTCAGCTGTCAATTTTGTAATGGTTAGAAAGTAAAGCTCTCGAATCTTATAGGACGTGCAGTCTTATGAGTTTTTGCCTGTGGATCCCTAAAATCGATCATAACCCGTGTTTTGTCCGTGTTAATTTTGTGAAAGATTCGATACGGTAGGGTGTCGGGCTACTTGTTTCTTTTATGAGTTTTTTGATGAGAAGCTGTTTGGGTGAAATGGGATATAACGAAACTTTTGATAGTAAGTTTGTTTGGACCGATTTTGGTGAGGATTGAAAAAATATTTTTTCAGAAAAAAGTATATGCGCATTAACAAGATTTCTTAACGGTGAAGGAAAACATCAAGAGGAAACTCGCGGCTTAGTCAGCTCCACACTTATTGACCATTGTCTTTTCTGTGGATATGGCCGGCTAAGCTGAGAGGATGGTTTAGGTGCTGGGCAAGCCTATTCCATCTCAACAATGTCCCAGGCACTACAGTATCCCGTTAAGCGTAGGCAAAGATTGCCTCCTGACGATGTTGGTATAAACCATCTAGTAAAGATGTAAAGGCATGAGGTATCGGTGAAGATCATTATGAAAATCGGTTAGTTTTTTTTTAGCTGTGATGGGTTCAAATATATGTAAAATGTATAATACTTGGACATCTGTTTACACAATAGACAATATCTTCAAAAGGTCTAAAAGAACTAAAGATTTATTTATTTATTTATTATTCGGAAAACCAACAGCTAAAGTAGACAGTAATAGATACAATAATAGCTCTAGAAAGCCAATTACAGGTTCTCACTGATAGAAAGATTCGTGGAAATTTTAGCGGTACTTGTAGTATTCTTGATATAATCGGTACTTGTGGTATTCTTGATATAATCAGTTTCTTGATACTATTGGAATAGACAAGAACTTGCTGAACTTAAGTTACTCGTAGTTGGAATAATTTCTAATAAGACTCAGCTCTCTAAGACAGCTCGATGTTTATTCAAACGTCCTTACAATTCTGCGAAGAACCTAAAACATCACCCACACAGTGCGACCCTCCGCGACACGTAATGAAGGGAGGGCAGCGTGATATAATGCACTTTTTTATTGCTTACTCCTTATACCCACAGAAAAAACACACACGCGTACATTTTAACTATTAGTGCTTTTTTCTGTATGGGTTAGGGAAGGGTTCCGCCGCTGGGGTTAAGCCCGGTCGCTTGATAAAAAATTTACGCCGATACGAGTTCGCGATGCTCGTTTCAACAAGGGTCACCGGAGTACCATTGTTGCGTTTCACTCTCACTCAACCGACGACAAACTTTTTTTTCATAACTTATTTTGATCTCGATCCTACGGAAAAGGTTGGCCATTAATAACCATGGAATATAAATATCGCCGTTGCTTTCATTTCACGGGGATCGGAAACAAAGAGGCTCTTTGATTTTATTATTCTAATTTAATTTGGCTCGGGCCGTCGTCTGCGCTTTATCGCCAGGTAGCCTTCTGTTTCTAAGAAAAAATATTTATATCTCTTTCTATTAGAAATCCCATTGTTCGCGCGAGGGCACGTCAGCACGCGACAAAAGGAACATTAATTATAATATCCGATTAAAAAAAGCGCCATTTAGCTACGCGAGAAACGTCCTTTGTTTGAGATGATTGAATTCGGTATTACCAACATTAGCTACCATCCCGACTCCCCGGGGAAGATGCATTATAAAAGAACCTACTGTATTTGCGTGGGCGATGCCGGCTGCGTCTTTTTCTCTATTTATTTCGAGCTGATTCTGTAATGCTAAAGCGATAAAGCTATCAGATTACACCTCCGAGTGTTGCCGGTTCAGACACGGACCAAAACTATGGGCACCGAGAGACTGCCGAAATATTGAGGATCCAATTCCATAAAGCACATCAGTGGTAGGAATCATACGAGTTATATCCGTACGTGCTCACACATAGTAATTAGATATTTCATACGACTAATCGTAACTCGCACGGGTGTTGTTTTACCCGAAAGGGGGAATAAATCACGGGGTAACACCGTGACAAAAACAGTAACAAAAAAAAGAAACAATGACAGTACGCGGAACAAAAGAAATTATAACGCGATCCATGGCGAAAAAAATCGTTATGATAATAAAAATAGTTTAATAAAAAAGCTGTAATAATAGCTATGGAGAACAATACTGCATTTATGCGGTAAGCTACAAGTTTATGGATCAAAGTTTATTTAGCAAAGCGCGAGAGATATACTTTTTGACATTTTGCTCGTGTCGTCATAGCAGCTGTCGCGAATTACGGTATAATTTTTGCTCAGAGATGTGGTGAATTGAAATAATGTGTTGTTTCGCCTGCTTTACTCGTAATACTCTTATCAAAATCTATATTTACTAAATAGTCACTTTGTTGTTGTTTTTACATATTTTGTATTAATGTATGTATTAGGATTTAACTATCGCTACGGGTAAAACGGTAGAAAAACGGATATTTCTATGTAAGTATACGTTTAATAATGGGGTGCAGACACATTTTTATAATGACACCGGCCACAGATGTACTATTAATCTCACGATGCGTAGTTATTAAATCTTGGAGAGTCGGACGACATCGTACGCCATGTTATTAATGGAAGTGTATCACGGGAGCCATTAGATACATAATTAACATCGATCTTCGAGTAAAAAGAAAAAAAAATGGAAAAGCAAGCGTCACTCTCGACGACGAATAAAAACGTCATTAAAGATTGATCGCCGTGAGGAAGTATCATTAATATTATTCAATTAATAAAATGTAATTTCTCGTCTCACCCCGCGAAGGAAAAAGCAATTAGTGGCTAGATTGCGATCCGTCAAAACAACTGCGTCGAGTGTCGGAAAAAAAAAACGAAAAGCATTCATTAAAGTTAAATTCGCGAGGGGTGAATACGTAAGGACTTTTTTTTTAAGACGGTGGCGCCCTCGATTTTTTTAAAGTTTTTTCTGTATTGAATATAAACTATGTGGGCGCTCCGTAAGCGGTTTTCGTCACACTTGCTGTTGACGAGTTTTTTTTAATTGTGCCAGTAATGAGTGTTGTTATGGTTTTATGGTAGAGTAATGAGCGAAGTCCCGCGGTGACATTTGCATGTCGCGGGGAGTTTTTTTGCAAGTTTGTTGATGAAGTTTTTCAAACGTTTTTTTTCTCAGACTATTTTTATGGCATGGCTCTATTTAAAGTTTGTGGTTAAACATTTCAGTGGCACGTTGTTTATGGCTGAGGGGTGTTTTATTGTTATTATTTGAATGTTTATTTTACTAGTATTATGTGGATTTATCACGATATTTAGATTCCGTTTGCTATTTCAGATATTTTGTTGTATTACAGTTTCAATCATAGCAAGTTTAATTCATTTTGTATTCACTAATCAGTTACTTCGAAGAATTTAAACTAAAATCTATCAAAATAGTTCAGGCTAATAAGACAATTTCAACCCTAGCCACTTTCATGCATCTTGATTGTAAATGAGGCAAGTTGGAATACATTATATTACCTAATCAGCAGTTGATAGGTAAATAGGTAAGTTAGACTAGAATAATGGGCTCGATAAAGGCAACCCCAAGTCGTTTCGGCTACCGATAATAAAGGCCAAACTGACGTGCGGCGGCCCTGATTTGGTATTAGCAATCATTAAATTGGAAATAACGCTATATTGCCGATACACTGGTTTCTTTTATAAATATCTCTCACGTGATCCCCGTGCCGAGTCGTGTCACGAACCTCACTGAAAACGATGGAAATATTCAAATCGCCATATAAAAAAGACAAGTTAGGTAGCATTTAAAAAGCTTGTTTGTTTAGCGACGAATCGCTTTTAGTCATGGCAGGGTGCACGGCGCATCCGACAGGGCTGTAGACAGGGGGGTACCCTGCCCCTAGGGGTCAAACTTAAATGTCAAACCATGTGCTAACCAAACACTAAAATTTAATATACATAGTTATGAATGACTCTTGTCCTAACCAAAGCAAGACCCCCTAAAACTTTTTCCTGATTACGCTCCCACCTCCGAGGCGGATACGTGACAAACTTATTTTGCAGTTGAATGATCTTTATTTCTTGTGTCATAGGACTTATATTTACGACTGTCACCGGCAAATAAAAATTGTGAAACATTGCAGTTGGGATGAGGAATGGATATGAAATATGAAATCTTCAGGAAATAGGGTGAAGTAAGTGCTTCCAAAACGTTTTGTGGGTTTGAGAATGCCTACATACAGTTGGATACTAATAAGAATCATGGAAGTACTTTCTTAGCGGAAGCCTTGCTGACTTGATTTGAGTTTTGAACGAATAAGTAAAAGTAATATGTAAGTTCGTAGGAGCAAGAAGCCAACTCTGGTGACGGAGTTTTTAAGCTGCCTTAAGGCCTCCGTCATGGCTTAACGACTTTTAAAAGCCAGGACCGACAATTTAACGTGGCCCCCGAAGCACGGAAGCGCTCAGCTGTTATTACCACTTGCGGTTACCCATCCCAGTTGTGACCGCTCAGAACGTTGCTTAACTTCAACGATCTATCAAGAACGTCTTATTATGCTTCCCTAAGTATCTCCATAAAAAAAAACTATTTTATTACTGAATATTTTACATCATTTACATTAAAATCATTGTTCCTAACTAAATTGCACACAATTTTGATGTGTTTAAGTAAGCCATTAGAGTAAAAGATATCGCTATATTGTTTTTATGTTTCATTTAATTATTATTTATGACAAGCTGAGTAAATTATGATGAATTTAATATGGATAAAATCAAACATAGCGAGTACTTTTGATATTCAATCAATGCATAAGTAGGTACCAGCTACAAGAGTTGAGACCCGTTAAGGTCAACGAATTTGTCACAGTATATATTCTAATATTAATTTATAATTCAATAAATAACAAACAGCACACATTAAGAGCATGAATATTCATATAAATCACGATTACTCTCTTTACAATAACCATTTATCGGATACCAATTTATTTGCTTATTTATTGAAATTTGTTACGCGTGTTAATATTTTTTAGTTAACGAAGCCTATAACTAATTCTATTTCATTTTTCTATAAATATGAAACTTGCTAGAGTGAGATGCCACATAGTTTGATTAGGGGTGAATTGTAACGCAAGTGATTTTGACATAATCGATACAATTGATAGGATTTTTAATGGTTTTAAAAAATGGCTACAATAGCGCGGAGTCGACAGAGTTATTTATAGCCGATCGTAAATTGCAGTTAAAATTAAATCACTTCTAAGTCCCATTTTCATTTCCCGCGCCAATAGCAATTTTAATGTTTTTAGTAATTGCAATAAATCAATTTACTTCGTGTGCAAATAACTTTTATCCGATTCTCATGTTACGTAGATATATACCTACGTAACATGAGAATATAAAGTTTAAAATATGTAGTAAGTTTAAAACACACAAATACAATGCAAAGCTAAGAAACCGCGGTCTTAGGTGCCAAAGACAATGATAATTGTTCCACGTGAAATATAGTGTTGCCACCGACAAAAGAAGCATAGAGAAAAAAATATAAATTTTTCAATGTAACACTCGGGCCATTCACTACAGGTGGGGCGATGTGGGGTGGGCAAGGACAATGGAAGGTATCAATGGATGCCAATATTTTTTGCTTTAAAAAAATAGGTATAGAACATTTTCGCCATTAATTATGTTAAAACGATGGCAAGACTGGGCGTGCGTGACGTTGCAATAGCAGGGTTAAAACTATTTTTGTAACATCTCGGTCGCAGATAAATTATGCGCATTTGGACATGCAAACAGATTTAGAGATTCCGATTTATATCTAAAAAGATCATAAGCAAATGGGACTAATTCAAAAGTGGATAAAATAAGAGAAATATTGGAAACTATTCTACGATTAGTAAGATTAGGTATATATAACACCTAATGTACATTTATATATCAATATCAAAAATTCAAAGGCATATGAAGACACTTAAAAGAAAAAACAAGCACCTATTACGAAGGGATCTATCGAGCCATTTGTTGGATCGGCAGCTGTTCTGCGCCTGCGCATCCGTGTGTAAACTCGATACCTATGACAATAGCTGATCTTGATGAGTAGGATAAATTAGAAAAAAATAGCAAAAGAAAAATTAAAAGGTTTTTTTGGTCATGGTATTTATTTTTGGTAAGTGTCTCCTTTTACGGAATAAAATCATCTTAGTTGATTATTTTTTTAATTTTCCTAAGAAATTATTTGTTAAAAAAGTCGTCACAATAGTGTACTTTTTTAATCAAAGTTAAGGACAAACACAAATGCACGGAACATTAAAACAATTCATCGAAGTTCATAAATCAAGAAAAAATTTAGCTTAGACTAAAACAAAGAAAAATGGCTCGTGCCCTCAAAGTATGACTCGAATACATTGTCTCAACCACTCAAGATTTATAGCGTTTAATATTATTGAAACCTCCAGGTAGTTAGGTCATAGAAAGTACAATGCTGTTTTGTTTCTCAACATCAAAAAAAACCTGAACAAATCCTTGAAAACAAAAGATTTACGTCACAGCTTTAAAATAAAAGGTGCCGTTTGTTAAGGGATTATGTCCCTTGAGACACGGGACAAGACCGCAATTGTATTTAGACAATGCTTATAAGTTCAGGTAGCACTATCAATACCAATATACTATTCTGTTCACCAAGGTAATATGAACTCTGTTCTACTAAAAACAGAGACCTTATTTTACAAGATGAAGATGGTTGATTTGATACGCTATTTTAGCTAGGTTCCGCGAAAGAACCGATGTTTTGCCGTTTTTATCTTGAAAGATATTGTTTGACGAAAGTTTGCTTTTGCAACGGCTAATCCTAATGCAAGGGTAAAATGAAATTGAGTGAACGAAAAGTTGTTTCAACGACTTTGTCATTTTAATTAGAATTTGTCTTGAATAGAAAAGTAAATTGAAGTCATGTAACAGATAAAGGACTCATAATAATATTACAAAGTTAAAAATATTTAACTACTTACATGTTTTAGACACCTCCGCTAAGTTGAAAACTAACATTAGTTAACGATAAAAAATGTTTTAATTGTTTTAAAATTATCTATAATAATATTGATTTTAGAGAGAAAATACAAGACACACAGGATGTTAAGTAAAGATCAGTCAACAAAATTTCAAAAATCAATACCTTGTGATGACCAATTCTGCGAAGATATTTGTTGAAGATAACGTTTGTTCAGAAGATGTTAGTTTTACATATCGTGGACGTGCAAACAGGCCATATAAATTATAACCGAATATCCTATCTGGTCTAGAGTGAAATGAGAACAAACTATTGACGTGACTTCGGCAAACCGAGATAAAATAAATATTTTAGGGTGGGCTCGCCCTAAACAAACACATACAGGATTTGCTGACCGTCGATATAGTTTCAATTTAATACACCGAAATTTCATCACGTACCTTTCCACTCAAACCTACACCTTATACCATTGACGATAGCGATAAGTTTCAAGGATACGATCCGGAGTCACTTACGTCTTTTCAGGAGTTGTGAAAGGATAAAATATAACGCTGTCTAACACGGTGTTTGTAAATGATTTTTTCGACGTCTCAGAATTATCTTGACCGCTTTCTTTTTTAGGGATGCGTTAATTTAATTGGTGTTTGTAAAGAGGAAATTGCTTTACGTGGATCCGATATTTTTGCTAGAATTACAATTAAAATTATTTAAATACAGGGTGGTTCAGATAGAAGATTTTTTTTTACAAAGTAATAATTTTTAACGGCCGAATACTGAAACGCTTCTTAAATATTTGAGACCGTATTAACATTCATACCATTTGAGACTTTCTTACTTGTCAGATTTGCATAGACACTACTGGACAAAGGTACTAAAGAAGTTCTTCCGGCCTCTCTTAAAAGCATTCACATTGTCTTATCAATTCTTCCGCGGTCGATTTCAACGCCAAATGTAACAGTATTTAACCTTAATCACCCTGTAGAGTTAATGCTCTACGTAGTTCGTCCGCGCCCAAGGCAGCGCAGTTATCGCGCGACTTATCAAAATCCCGCAATATTTCTTCATTAACGGCTCGCCACGAGGAGCTTGTAGAGCCTTCGTCATACCATCTGTTCAGGCTTCGAAGAACATATTTATTATGATTAATAATTTAAACTTTCCCACCTAAATTCTACCACATAAAATTTATACTTTATCAAGTTGATTTCATCAATATTAATTAAAAACAAGCGTTATTTATTTGACGTTTACAATTGATTCATGATTTATCGGTAGTCAGCTTGTTGTCATGTTTATTTCCAATTAATCTTTATAAATTACGCATTCCAAGAATGGGAAACCTATCGTTTCCGTAAACGAAACAAAGATAGGAATTACCTACGAAATTATACAGAAGGCCCTTCGATTTATCAAATAATATGACAGCACAGACGGATCATAATTTTTACGAAAATTGTAAAGAGTATTGTGTTTCGTAATTAATGAAGCAAGACTTTCTTCGTAACAAAATATCCCCGATCTATGTTTCGGATCGTCATTACCCGACTCTTTGTGCGACATTCTTTTGCGCCCAGGTGTTCATATAATTACATTGGATTGTAAACAACAGAGACAGATAGATGCGTACCTGAGAACGAGAGAAAGAGAAACAACATTTCTAGCGTTGATTGATAACTGTGACAAAAACGAAGCAGATGAAAAATAATAATTATTAGATCTTTTGTTAAAGGTGCATGGTTTATAGGGGTGACGAGATTTACTTTTGTGTAGTTAATGTTTTATTTTTAGTTTTCGATGTTAAGTTTTTGAGAAATAAGGTAAATATTAATGATTGTGTCTGATATTTGAGCTTGACAACCATATTTTAATGTTTCTAAATTTTTGCTAATCCAATTTTCCAAATAGGAATGATAATACCTACTTATATCAATATGTTTTTTTAT
This sequence comes from Xanthorhoe designata, assembly GCA_963582015.1. Lineage (NCBI taxonomy): Eukaryota > Metazoa > Arthropoda > Insecta > Lepidoptera > Geometridae > Xanthorhoe > Xanthorhoe designata. The sequence continues at coordinate 4,973,215 of OY757045.1, forward strand.
TAATTAATTTTGTATTTTTCTAATTAACGCTACATAAAATAAAGAAAAGGTTTTAAAGAAAATTTTGACAAGAAATTGCAAACGGACAACCCTGCAAAAATGTATGAATATGCCGGCTGTGCAAGCTAGACAATGAGCAGCAAAGCGCTCGCAGGTAGATTACGGCAACAATGTTCGTTTGCGACCAGAAAACCAAGATCTTAAATTTCACGTCCTTATATTCTTGATTTTAAAGTTTATAATTAGGCAGCTCATGTAGTAATGAATGAATGTAATAAGTTTGTACAGGTGTACTTACATTTTTTCATCTTTCATTAGCTAAGTTCGCGCTTCGGATCACGATTGAGGGTTGAACGGACGTGTCTTATTGTTTCGTCTACATGAGAAGTTTTGTCAATAAAAGCTGGGTGGCTCAACTTTTTTTATTTCGGTTCACATTTTGAGTCCAACATATTGGATTTATTATTCGGAATATTGATGACTTTGATCTTAGAAATGAATTGTTTGGCCGAAGTATTTGTTCCTAGAAATATAAAGAATTTCGTATTCTTTTCAGATTCGTATTCATTTGATTTATTCTTGGACTTTTAGTGATAAAAGCGTATGTTTTAGGATACTTTATGACACTCATTCTCCTCAATTACCTATTAAATAAATAAGTACTCATCATTCATAATTTTAGCTCTCAGAAAATAAAAGTAGGTATCGTTGTGTCACAATGCCCAGACCAGAAACAGATACAGATCAAGGTCTTAAAATGTGTTATGTTGCACAAAAGTAAAAATTATGGTCGTCAGATTAAGTGTCTGATACTTTGTTATGATTGTAACGTTTTTCAAGAAATCCAGAATCCTAGGAAACAAGAAAGATTATCCCACCAGATAAACTAAGACTTCGTAAGGGTCTTAGCGGTCTTAATTTGTTGAGAATGCTCCGTTTCGGCATAATTGGTCGGTTTTTAATTAGTCGCTAGAACTCTAATGCGAATGTGCGGGCTCCTTTGTCGGCATCTATAAAGCACCCGATGAATAGTTACGGTTTGTTTAACAAATTATTGTTAATTATAGTTTTTGTTATTGGTTTTCGTTTTTCTACATTCAAGATTGGAGATATAATTTAAAGAGGATCGAGATACTCCATACCTAAGTAATGTTTACATATAGAGCCTATACAGTTGTGATACGGATCAGATTAGTACGCAGTTGTTGGAATGTCTGTAAGCTTAAGTAATGATCTTAAGAATGTATACAACATCGACGTTAGTCACGCTTATTATTTGCTGGCTTAATTATCAACTCCATTGAACTCTATCTAACCGTTTGATCTTTACAAGGCGTCCCAAAAATCCCATGTTATTTCTAAAATAGATAAATAAATATCCTTGGACATTCTACACAGGATCATCTAGTCCCAAGCTAAGCAAACTCATTTGACAAATATTTGCAGATCATACAAACATTTGTCCCGCAGCGAGGATCGAACCCGCAACCTCTGTGCTTCAGGCAGGCTTTCACTCACTGCACCACAGAGGTCGTCATATTATGATGTTTCAGATGTTCTTACATACTGGACAGTAAGGGAAATTCTCAATTAAATATGTTTAAAGCAAAAAAATCCTATTAAAAAAATTGTTTTACCTACATTGATAAATTGTATTATATTGTTTAATATTTTTGTGAATGCATAAAAACTGTAAAAATATTCACTTCTAAATCCCTGCGGTGCTCTGCGATGGAGAGTGTTTTGGGGGCACTCGACATTTTTGTGTCTAAAATAAAAAGTCAAATTACAAGACTTTTTAAACACTGACAGACACGTCAAGGGCTTAAAACCACCCTTTAAGCTTACTTTTCCTTATTTCAGTTTTATTAAATCAGCCCAGAGAAAACATCTTCTCTATTAACAAAACGTATCCTGGCCCACCTTGTACAAAATAAATCAATGTAATCTAATTAAAAGCATTACATGTTTTTTGTTCGACATCGAAACAAGGTATTAGATGAATCGTGGAGATTGTGCACCAGCGGGTCACTGATCATATCTAGATACGTCAAACCGTCCGTCGGATGTCGAGAAATTATTCTAATTTAATTTACTGATGACCTTTCTAAGTCGATCTCATGCATGTTTCATTGTATTGTTTAGGGAGCGCGTTAAGGGGCCACGCGTAGATAAATGTAGCGAGACGCTGTTGAATACTTCAGGCCTTGTATATCCGACATATCTATTTGGATCGAATAGTCGGATGCCAAACAGTTTCCTCTGATTAAACTTTATAAAAAAACATAGAATCTTACTCTTGAATAACTTACTACAGCTTCAATTTATAGTTTAACCGCTAGTTTAATTAAACAAATAAATTGCAGTGCAACTCTATAATATTTTTATTACCAAGATCAGGTAATAATAGAATGCATACACAATTATTATTATGTGTTAAGTTTATAATAAAATGTATTTATAACGTCTGGCGTCTGGCGCAATGTAATAATAATTAAAACATGTCGTTGTTTATTTAAATTAACCCTCAAATCATTTATTATTAATTGTAAACAATGAACATAATTCTAACAACCTACTTTATGTATGCTCTGCGTGTTTGCAGTTATAGCACCTTTGCTATTGAAATAAGTGAGAAGTCAGACAGAGGTACGGTAGCTAAGAAGAATGTAAGATGGTAGGATGCTGTTTCTCGCCACGCAGTCTACAGCGGAGGTTTACGAGCCAAAGCCAGCCTCTTTCATCACAGATATATAACAGTATTGTTTTACACAAGTTTCACTTTGGACTCTCGGGTTAATACTAACCTCTTTCTTTTGACTGTGTTATGTATGACAGACACAAAATGTTTGAAGTTAAGATCACTCTGTTTACTAATTGATTGCTACGAATGAAACCACTAAAGTACTAATGATTTTCAGATGGGTTTACTATGTTGCACACATTTTTATATAGAAGTTGGTCGGTAAAAAATAATCAAATCGAGCAGTTTTTAATCTAAATACCATCGAAGTAAGAAAGGTTTTACATGAAAAGTTGAGGGTGGAGTGACACAAGCCAGATTTTATTGGCTACCTCGCATCGAAGCCTCCTCAGCCTCCCATTCACTCCAAGAAATACACTTTTTTATTGCTCTGTCACTTGGGTAATTTATTGACAATGAACACACGTGCATTTCTATTAATATTTTATGTAGGTTTTTATGCGTCCGCTCGTCCCTCGGCGGACAGTTTGTTTATGACAATCTAGACGTTTAATTGGTGGGTGTAATATTTTTATATCAAATTGAAATAGTAATTTCTACAGTATTTATGGCTGGTACTCGTAAAGTTAAAGCAACAGGTAGTCACCAGCAAGAAACTGGAAAGGAAAGGGAATTGCAAAATGATGTTGATGTCAAAGGATGAGTTGTTGTATCTTTAAGGTGGTTGTATGCGTCAAACTAGCGCCGCCGCCTATTTTATTTTATTATTACGTTGAACAAAGGAATTTAAAAAAACTGAATGTACAGTTTGTGAAACCTATCATAAACTTTTTTTTAATACCTCTGTAATAGTTTCATTTGTAATACTTTCGAAACTTTTATCGATGATTTTTCTGAACAATATTTTGTATGCTTGAACTAGTAAACTGTTAGTTGGATTAGTCGTAAACTTTCTGGTTCGTTTCAACAATATAGCATTAAGCCTTTTCATTATGACTTAAATACTTACTTACTTACTTTTTATTATGACGAAACAAATGTCAGGATCCTGACTGACAGTCCATAAAGTATTCTCACTTGCACCGTAAAAGTCGTGTGCGGTTTTTCATCGTCTCGCTTTTTTTGCAATTGTAACCGAAATAATGAAGATTCTTTTAAAGAAGGTAGTTATCCATGGTACAAACGTAATTATTCTTGAAAAGATCGGTACCTATTTAACAAATTCTGATTGCAAAATATGTACAGGATTGTAGGTTGTCCGCCGGCAGGATGGGCCGACGATATTGTTTTTACTGTTATACCGTACCTATGTCGTATACTTATAGCACGAGACAAAGAAAAGTCATAGTTCTGGAAGTATCCAACTGAATACCATAATATGTGTAACCGACACAGTTGATTATAACAAAGTGTGCATCTCACTAATATTGTAAACCCGACAGTTTGTATGGGCGTATGAATGTGGGGAAGTGTGGATGTATGGATGTTTGTTGCTCTTTTACGCGAAACTTCTGAAAGTATTTCGCTGAAACTTGGATTATACATAGTTTATGACCAGGAACAACACATAGGCTACTTTTTATGCTGATGGGTATCGAAGCAAAGCTTCGGCCGTGTAAGACATTGTTTAATAAAGTAAGAGATCGTGATAAAACCGTAATTCTGGATATATCCAAGTACTACAGTAATGGAGTTCAGAAGTGTAATGGACACAGTTGGCCATAACAAAGTCTCCATATAATTAACAGTTATGCCCGTTATGGGCAGTAAATCAGTTCGCGCTTCCAGAACAATGCGTGTGAGTTCGGCACCTAACGCGCTGATTGAGCCAAGCGCAAGAGTTGGTAATGTTGTGGCTTAAGGCAAGCACACAAGGAACTAGTTTATACTTTACAATATTTAAATTTACTTCGGAATTACGAAATAATAGCGACCGACCCAGGCTTCGCACGGGGGTTTTCTCTACTTTAATATAATTATGTATATGTATTATACCTACATATAAACCTTTCTCTTGAATTACTCTGTCTGAGACATTGTACGTTGTGTGCATTCAAATATATGCCACATAACTTTAAAAAAACCCTTAAGTAATCGTTCGTTTGTTGGTATGAGCAAGCGGCAAACTCTGGTAACTAAGTTTTTAAGGCCTCCGTCATGGCTTAACGACTTTAAAAGCCTGGACCGACAATTTAACGTGCCCAATTTGATTTAATTTTACATTTAATGAAATACTAACATAACAATTTTATAAATTGCAACATCGCAGACTGTACAAGTGTGAACAGATCCTTAATGTGTGGTTGTGCTTGAAGTTATAGGATATTGCCCCTGCCTTTCAGGACAACGATTGACACGGGAATAGTAAGCTCGTATAAGGTAGTAGCTAACTCTGGTGATGGCGTTCTTAAACTAAAGGCCTCTGTCACTGTATAATCAAAATACCAAAGCAAAGTTTAAGCGTTGTTAAACACAGATAAGAGGGGAATTCTGGACACCATTTTTGTATGTTCAACTTTTCACCCTTGAGATATATTTCTTCAGGGGGGATTCCTGGACATGACACTTTTGAAATCAAATTTTCCCCGTTAGTGATTGATTTCAAAACTAAAATAAGCCTTTTGTTACTTGTCAGTTTCTGCACCCATCATTTTATGATCATGCAAAACGACGCTTAACTTCGAACTATGAGAGCGTCATCAAGAATAGTTGCAAGGCACCTACTAATATTGTTTTATACTGTGATTAGATATTTTTACATAAGGATTCAAATTACTTACATAACAAAAGAATTCGTTTTTCTGTGATTACTTACCTGAAACAAAAATATCATTTAAGTATTATTAAGTATTAAAGTAAACATAAAATAATACACACAAGCAGTTAGAGACAGTTTCTGTTTTAAGTTTACAGATAGAACCTGATCTGGAAAATCCGATTTCTCTTCACTTTTTGGATTTTAATAATTATTATGGACTGTTTTTATGTAATTTTATAAGTCTGAAACAAATGAAATAAAAGTAGTGAGTGTTGAGATGACCGAGCTCTCTCAGTGGCCTTCAGTTCTTACTCATGTCATCCATCCATCTTTTCTTTGCTTTACCTCTAAACTTTAGAGTATATCCAACAACATTAATTTCTAATACTCTCTGAGTAACGTGACACTCTTCCCACCACATAACACGACCGTACGCCGTTATTCATAGAGATTTGTCGATTTAATATTGATTTAAAGAGTGTTTTTTTTCTTGTTACTCCTAGGGCAATGAAGAGATAGGAATAGATTTAATATCCGTTTAAGTTAAAATAAGTTTACTAGACCAATATGAATAACGGGGTTAGAGCGCCTTAATACTGAATCGCTACTTAGTAGTAGGCAATGTGGTGTTTATCAACATATTATGACATTATTTAACGTTCGTCTATACAAATCTGACAAGTAGGAACGTCCTTTATGATTATACGATTATACTCTTCAAAAATTTAAGTAGGGTTTCATTATTTAGGAGTAAGTTTTTAATCGAAAGTAAGGAGTCTCAAAAATATTGTTTTGAGAACAATTAAAATTCCCGACAATTACACGACCTGCTACCGATTAAGTCACCGACAGAAAGACAATTGAAATGGCTGAGAGTCACAGCGTTCTTATCGACACATCGCTCGGATCCAAGGCATAGCGGCTTTTTCACCAAATTCCTGGACCTGTTTTCGCACCACTAATTGTACTTAATTTCTGCTTCGTGCCTGCTTAAATACAGATCAAGATTGCGAGCTGAAATGTAAAATGCGTTTGATCGTTTCGACTCAAAGAAATCGACAAGCGGATGGAGCGATTAGAGTATGGTTTTAATGGTGATGATCGTAATTTGGATGCTATCGGTATTCAGATGCTGAAACTGATGAAGCTATAAAGATTTTATTTATGCTTCTTTATATTATTTTGGTATTTTGTTCTACAAAAAGTTACAGACCATAATTTCAGTATTTTAAGGTAAGGGACCTGGCAGAGGCACTAAATAAGTTTCATCGGGAAGTGGAAAAACCCAAATAAGTAGGTATAGATATAGGCATACCCTGTTCATGACTGTTAAGCTCAAGCGACTCCTAACTCCGTTGCAATCTCTTTTTATTAAAATGTGAGTAAAATACAATAAAATAGCTTTGATAATTCTTTTTTAAATTTCTTCATATGAATTGTAATACTGTTTGTTTTCCTAATAAAATAAAATAAAATAAATTGCCAAATTTCAATTTAGTGCAACTATATAAATCAAAATGAAAAAGTTAGACACGAATCAACCTGTACTGTTTATTGGCTCTAACAAAATATTTTTTATACCAACTGCAATACGTCACAACAATATAGTTTCCTCAACAGTGAACCGGCTTCGACCGGTGTGAAGTCTAGATTGATCGCTCCAAGGCGAAGATACCCGATTGAGAGCTAATTGCGGGTGAGCCGACCGAATGGCAGTGCGAATTGACCATGATCAATTGTGATTTTTAGCACGGGTTTGTAAAGAGTTGTAAGTCCCAGTTTAGAAAGAATGAAAATATAGAGCTAAATAGCTGAATCATAAATAGATCATAAAATGATAAATATCTTACATTTTCTCTAATTACCTATGATTCAGCTAAAATTACTTTTTTAGCCGCATGTAGTGGATTGCGGTGAAAGCTTTGTTCTAGTAAATGAAAGACATTGACTAAATGGTATTTCCCTACAACTTTTTGAGACTTCTAAATCTTCTTCTTTTGTGTTGTTGCTACCACCAATAAGAGCTTTGACCTAATGGCTACATAGAAGACGAGGGATGTCAGAGGGACCAACATTAAACACAAGCATTTGCGAGTACAATTGTTAATCATATGATTTCTTAGAACCATTTGTGATCAAGTTTCAAGAATTGCAAGAAACACAACAGGAGCTTTTTAAATCCCTTGTTTGTCAGGAATAAAACAACAGAAGCAGAGCTCAAATATGTTGTTTTTTTTTTTAATAGAGAAATATAGGAAACTAGCTAAATATATGGAACATTTCATTCATCACAGAAAGCATGGGAACCTAGTAACGAGGCAAACCTATTAAACAAGGCGAGGCGAAGAGAAACATCTCACGATCCTGACTCCGACTCATTACAAATTATGGCCGCATTCCACCATCAGACCCCATTAAAGTACTACGGCTAGGAAATGAGCGCGAATCGAGCAGAGCCACTCAATTAATATGATATTTAAGCAAAAACGAGAGCAAAATGACAAATTGCGTTATAAAAAGTCAATTTGTAAAGGATAATGATAGAGCGAATTGGTAGCTAAGTATGAAGCTATAAGTGTATCGACACGTTTTAAAGAAATTAGTCTCTATATTATCTTGAGACAGTGACATGGCATGTTCCAGGGAAATTAGATTTTTAACCACTTATTATCCCCGAGATGCGGTAGATATTTTCTCAGAGACATGCAGGTATGTCCACATGTCCAGTCCAAAAACGGATTTGATTGAACCCATATTTTGCATTAAATAAGTAAACGGTTACAAGATTTCGCCACCATTTTTCATAAACGATTTATAAACATAAAATGTTTTGTTATAATGTTACCGCATTTCTCCGTCTCTGGCCCTAATAACTTGTTTTACCAAATAGATATTAAACATCAGAGTTATCTTTATAATAAAGATAGTAAAACTGTAAGTTTGTTTGGGAAACCCTTTTCAACTGCAAGTTGGACCAGAGCCAACACTTATCGAGGGGCCATGCATTTTAAAGAGTTCCATCGTGCGGTATCTTCTATACGTTTTCACTTTGCATTTACATTAGTTTGTGGAGATCCGTAAATGTTTTTGTCTTTGATAATACGATGATCAAAGTTTTTAAAAGTAATAGAACTCAGTTTACGAGTATATTTTTTTTAATCGATATTTAGTTCTGAACTTGAGCTGTATTCTTAAAAAACGTCATGTAGCGTAACTTTGAGAGTCAGCTCGGGTTAATCTAAATAGTCAAATTCCAATAGGGAACAAATCAAACCAAGTGTTGATATTTTGCAGCAAGATACAAAATTCGTAGCAGGAAGATTCTTGCTGTGTAGGATTGTGCTTTGATTTTTATCAAAATTGAACCCTAGGGGTTAAAAAAGATATCGCGTACCCGGAAACAAACTAGAAAAAAGTTCTATAAGTAATCGAAAGAAATACAGTCTATTACATCTTAAAAAGTAATTGTATCGGTACAAGATACGAAATAAGCATGTCACGAAAGTTCATTCCTTTTAGTACCTACTCAGCTGACACGACGTGGCACCTCAAAACAACCTTTGTATTCTCGTTAGCCCCGGAACGACCACCCGATAAGAATAGAATAATGACCCCTACTAAGAATTCACGAATTTTGTATACTGTCTGTATACAACGAGTTATATACAGACAGTATACAAAATTCGAGAATTCTTAGTAGGTAATGGTCTCACGAATTTTAGAATTGAATTTGTTTTAACAAATTGTATAAGTTTTTAGCTCTTCTAAATGTTGATTTACATTTTACAAGTTTTATAATGTAGTTGGTTTTTGAATTTCAGATAAGTTTTCTTCTTTAAATTGACTCGAAAATTACTTTTTACTACTAAATTAATTTCTGATTAAAAGTATATATTCTGTAGAACTTACAAATGTTTGAGCTATAAGTTACCAGGAATTATGGATTATGATTATGGATTTAATTAAAAAATATTTAAGACTCGAAGACAGTAATCGGTTACTGTTATACAAGTTCGTGAACGAATGGTAGAGTCATAGGAATTCCACAAGCGCGCGCCGATTAAACTCCTTGGTGAAAATAAAAGAGATTGTTTATGAAGCTCGAGAAGACGACATGACAATAGATGACGGTGATGGACCGAGACTTCTATGGCTCATTCCTAGCAACGAACGAAACTAGTATTTAATACTAAAGAATTAAAGTTCATTAATTTCCAGACGTGACCAAAACATGTGACTTTAAGATGATTAGGAAAAGTGGGGGCGTGATGTGCGAGTGAGAGGCGCAACACGGAGTGAAAGGGAGGGGTATAGCGTCGAGGGTCACAGGCGTGATGTCAGGTCAGCCACTTTTGCACCTCGCCGTAACAACGCGTCTCAAATTATTATGGACGTTTGATAAGTGTTTGAAGATTGCACCGTCTTGGTACTTTATGATGCTAATTAAGTGTTTATGTTACTAGGCAAGTTGGTTGTTGACATGGCTACGGGGTGCCTCTCACGCCTTCTTTTATTTGAGGAAACGTCACTCACACTCGACTCTTTGCTTTCACTACTCTCAAGTACTTACTCCGAGCATTGATGTATAAAATTCTGAACATCACTTGGCTATTTATCGAAATGACGTCGACTAAAGTAATCTCCCATCAAATTTCATCTGCGGTAGATAAGATGGCAACAGTCTAATGCGCCAGCTCTAAAATAGCCGCAATAAAACAATATTAGCATAATAACGATTTTGGCAATAAACCCGTTTATTACTTCGGCCAATAAAGTTCCCGAATTTAAAATAACTGAAGATTAAGGATTGAAGTCTTCAGCTGAATCTACGCTTCTCTTAAAGCTTCTTAATGTATATTTTACGATTGTTACATAAGATGTGAGCCATTTTACATCGGTTTAAGCGATCTCTATCTGGCGTTATTAAATCCTCTGATGTTCCTGAACATCAAATTATGAATGTGGAATAAATCAGCCGTGCTCGTAAACTGCTTTATGTTTTCGTTCTGTTCACTCGATTCGAATGCCCTCAAAGATTGCTCCAGATGTGAGATTGCAAATTCGTAATGTATTCAAATTAGATTTGATTATTTTTATTTCAAAATATGTTTCCTGTTAACATTATTCTAATCTGTAGGACTAAATGGCTTTGAAAACCTAATGAATACGTTTATTAAAGTAACTATAAAATAACATTGAATTGTCTTATTGTCAGTTCATACTGTAAATTGGAAAAATGAATTCATTTAGCGATCATTTAAGCTGATCAATTTTAGTCTAAATAAATGTTTAGCGGAAGATACAACAATACTGACAAACGTTGTGACAATAAAAAGCTTGTTCTTTTGGTTATTGATCAAATTTAAAGGTGTACAATTTTCCATAATAAGGGACACCCTGTGTTGAGTAAAAAGATGAGTTGCAATAGCTACAACAATATCAAAATTGTTCGTACCTTTATTATAACTTTCATTACTTAAGCGCCTGTCGGAGATGATAATGATAAACTGTATGAAGTTTTGTGCTACAATATTGCAGTTCAGTTCCTCAATTGTATCGTATCTAGTACCCTAGTAATAAGGTATTGAATCATTATATCAGTTTTACCGTAACCGCGATTTACTTTGTAATTTTGTGATACCACACTTGACTAAACTAAACTGAGACCTTTAGACCTTTTATTCCTATTATCTCAAGGAGCGGTAGGTAGTTCTCTCAGATTTTTATTTAATTTATTTTATTAGGTAAACAAACACTATTACAGTGACAGGCAACCCCACCTAATTACTTTCTGTTAAAAAAGTTTAAATTGGAATATTATCCTAAGTCATTTGAATTCCAATACTGGGCACAGTTCCGGCTGTATCATAGATTTTCATAAATACCAAAGAGTCATTATTTTAAACCTAAAATATTTTATTACTTATTCAACCTACCCCAACGCTTAATTCATTGGCCACTACTATATTTCTTTCTACTCCTATATTTTGGAAAATGATTTCCCATACATCAATACTATTGATCGGGTTTCAAAGCATTACCTCTTAATGAAACATTATGAATAGCACATTAATATTGGGGTGCAGTGTCGATATGATAAATGTTTTAGGAATGACTGGCATTTCAACCAAGCTATAGGACATTAGGGGATGCGGTACAAGTATGAACCAAGTATGAACATATTGAACATAGCCCCAATTTCATCACTACTAATTAAAACGTTAAAGAAAAGGTTGCTGTTTGATACAACAAACCTTTGGCAACCAGAAATGCTGTCACTTCTCATTACAAGGTTTTAAAAGTTTCATGACTGTAGGTAATAAATATTTAATATTATTATTGGGACTTTATAGCTTAATGAATGATGTCTACCCACGACCACGGTGACGGTATTAATATTCTAAATATCATCATCATCCTAAAAGTCTTATACAAAATAATTTGGGTTTTTACTAAAAAAAATATGAATGTTAGAGTTAATAGGTATTAACAATAAACAATGTCACAGATTTTAAGTATCAGCCATCTAATAATTTATGAATTTTGAATAAGTACTCCATAAAGATCTAATTATGATTTAGCTAAAACGGCCTTTGTAGCCCCCAGGGCATATTTATGATTTACCTAAGTATATCAATGGGTTGCTCAACATTACTCTGATATAAAGTTACTAAGTATTATCTCTACGACTTGGGCTACTGATTATTGAAGGCTCTTTAGAACGGGGGTTTTTCGATTAATCTAAATTAATAATTGATTTTGTAACCATTATCATTATCAACAAAATGTAACAATTTTGGAGAAAAAAAAAACATAAAATTTTTGTATGGAACTCTGATAAACTATCTCAACTTCGGCTTATAAATATCAAATGAAATAATGTATAGGTTCAAAAATAAAAGTCATTAACATTTTATATGTTAAATATATATGTTATATGTTTATGTGTAAAAGGGTGTTTTAGAAAACAAGCTCTGCTTTTCATATTCTTTTACATTTAAATATTGAACATAACAACAGAAAAGTTATAAGTGTATTTTTCCTACTTGGCTTGGTATCTTTATAAACGCTCCACATTATTCATACAAACTGAGATACAGATCTTGATACTGAATCTACGCGCATCCTCCAAACAATTTTAATAAACATAATGAAGTCCGATTTGAAATTCATAAGATTGATTAACCGTCCCGCATTACCATACCTGACTCCATTTCTTAAAACACACAAACAATTGGAAGGAAAAAAAACGTGATCAAAACCTGAACGAATACAATGACAACTGCATGCTGAATCAATCACAAAAAACGGAATCCGAACAAAAAACAACAATTAAAAGACTCGACGGCCAGCCAAAGAAATATTTAGAATAGTCGCAGAGAGGTTTCATTTTTTACTATTCAAAAACGAACCCTACACGTGTCTCGAGATGTCGTCTTTATTGGTTTAGTCCAATTAATGGTCTAATGTTGTTCTCGGAACGATCCTGATAATAAATTACTAATTTTCATTTATTTGTGTTGGTGTTTTCAATTTTTATGATTTCGAGTCACGCTCACCTGCTCGTGTGACTGTCCTAATTTTTATTTATTGGTGCTTGAAATGTTCAATTTAAATACATTATTTCATTCTTTATAATGTTTGTAGATATCTGATGCGTGGCGTAGCTTGTTCATACGTTCGTGATAGATTGTTGAAGTTTAGCATCGTTCTGAGCGGTCATAATTTGGATGGGTGACTGCAGGTTGAATTAGGGCACGTTAAATTGTCAGTGGCGGATTTTAAAGTTGTCAAGCCATTACGCGCAACGTTAGGCAGCCTAAAACTCTGTCACTAGAGTTGGCCACTAGCTCATACAAACTTATTTTAGATATCTAACATTGCGCAGATTCGTTACTTTCAACAGTCAAACCCGTATTTAACCAATCAGTAGACATGAATTTGCGAAAATTTGCGCTATTCGAGTGTCTTTGGAGTCTATTCAATGGACCGATGTTATCTACTCCTTTAATTTGCAAATAGTCGATCGATGGAGCTCGCTGAGTGATTGAGACAGAGCATCGGGGCGCATTGACGTTACTCCGCATTCTATGTAAAATATGAAAGCCTCGCTCCTGGTCGAAGCTGGACAAATGACTGCCCAGATGGATGTGGCAGTTCAGTTTGCCCGAGCCAATAAAGTTGGTAAGCTCTAGATGGCATGATTGGGAGAGATTTGCTTTCCGAATAAAATGAATGGATTCTTGGGAATTTGAAATATGGAATTCATGTGTGGATTTGAAGTTAGAGTCTTCCTATATGGAATGAACTCGACGAATTCAGACAAGTGTGCCCATATGAAATTACTAAATGAATTCAAATAGGTAAACGACGTTTCTTCTCCATTCCAATAAATAGAAAATAGTTTACATAATAAATAGTGAGAACATATAAATGTCTATTCTAATTATAGTTAAACATATTGTATTTATAATATTGTTAAATTAGAGTAAAACTCTAAATGTTGCAATCTGTAAATAACAGTGTTTGGTAAAATGCACTAATCTGTTACACATACAACCATTTTACACATTTTAGTCACGACTACTTTAAACATTAGTTTTAATTTATTATTACTTATATGCAAAGATTAATAATTGGAATCGAAAAATGCTATGTTATCCATCCATGGATGCCAAAAGGAAGGCAGCATCGAGGCTGAACGCGGACACGAACGACCGACGTTGGCGTGAAGATATCAATGCTTACGAGAGTGGCTGGTAAGAGGCGGCAAATGAATAGTCAGTCTTCCCGCGACCACGGCTGGTGCAATCCGGTCGAAACGTCGGGCGAATATTAAAGGTAAAATTCGTGATAAATACCCGTTTGCATATGTTTTATAATGAATAGTTATAGTTCGAAGTTATTGGAGAAGAACTTTGCTCAGAAGTGGGCGAGATAGGCAGAATAAAAAAAAATGCAAAAAATACCATATCCATAAAATCGTATCTCTTACAGTGAAGCTGCGCCGGTCACTCTGGCCGACCGCGGACCAAGATTGAATTATGGTTGCACTACAACTGATTAATGCGACATCAACAGTTGACGTACTATTGTTCTTGGATCTGCATCGACGGCGATCAGATCGGAATGTATGTTTGTTGCCATATTCGTTGTGGTTTCGCTGCTTAGGAAGCCTCTAGATGGTTTTGGAGATTTCTTGTAAACAGACGGTTGAAGTTCCACACTCTTGTTTAGTAAAATAAAACCGTTTAAAAAGACAATGTGGTTAGTTGCGTTAGTGTTTGATTGTGGTGTAAATTGTATTATATTTTTATTCGTTATTTATCGCCTATAATTTGATGTCAAACGTAGTTATACAACTTATACTTGTATACATTTAAGTAATAGTATAACATATTGTACAGTTTGAAGTTTATATGAAGCAAAGAAAATAACAATCCATTTTGGAAGGCAAAACGTAATTGCGATTCAAATAAATAATGATAGATCAATAAAGCATAAGCGGAATTCACAGCACTTTTTCCTTAAACAAACGAAAATAAATGAAAATTCAAAGACCAAAATATAAAACGATAAGAGGATTAGGTGGAACGGAGATGACATTGGAAATTAAGGTTGTTTTCTTTTGTAATTTTCCCCCTATCTCACCCTTGGGGGGTTTACGTTAAAAATGAATGTTTTTGCAACCCCCGGTCAGGGAGGCCTCGCTTCGATAATTTTAAGGATGAGTCCACACACGGAATAAAGATCACGTGTCTTTTTAGATTTACAAGTTGTACACATTGATTTTATTGCTCTCTACTTTAAAATGAGATTTTCGCGTGACGTCAAAGCATGTTTACACATTTCCAAACTTATATCGATAAAAATACCTAACCACCCAAAACTTGTTTAAATCAAGCAATGCTTTCAAGTTCGTACAATAACACGACTCATAACACATTTATCAAACTTTTTCCAACACGTCGAGCAATAAATAACTAAATCAAAATTCTGGACTAAACAAACAATGATGGCCACTATCGAATTCCATACCGCCATAATTAAACCGATTCGCGGGCAAAAAGGTGAGCGGGCGGTACGCGCGATCTTCGAACGCGACTCGCGTTTTTTCGCGTCAAAAACAAGCCTTGCCAACCAATAAATTAGGGCGAGCGACGAAAGCCGACATCTTCTCAATACCTGGAGGCGTTAAATAAAAACATTAAAGCCTGAAATAATTCACGGGAAAAAGCGATATTGGTCAGTTTCGGCGACAAGTCCGCGGACGTGAGTGGATGCGCTTTTTGAACCTGGCGCTTTATATGTGTATAAGCCTGAACCTTTAGGTTGATCATTGATTTGTATTAAAATGTTTGTAGAGCCCAAGACAACTTTTTTATCACTAAAGAAATGTAGGTACCTACTACGCTTCATGTACCAGCTGCTGATATTGAATATGCTGATTACTAGCCTAATCGAACCATTTTATGATTATTTAATAAACTTCTTACAGAATCTTTAAATGAATCTTTTTTATTGCATATTATTATGATATACAAAATAGGTACTTTTTAATTTCTTAATATTGACATTATATTAATAAATTAGAATATACGAGCAAAGAAAAATAAAAACAAACATAACAGAAAGTAATTCAACATTGAGATAGAATTAGTATTGAAGTTTCGAGACAAACCATTCGGTTTGTGTCCTCTGCGTTATTTAAATTGTACATTGATCTCATACGTCTGGGCGCTAACTCGAATCGAGTGAATTTCAATTTATTTGAAAAGGTCGAAGACATTGTAGTGGCCACATTATTGAACCCTATAACCTTAGTTTCAATTTTGTGCAAACATTTCAGAAAAGGTATTTCATTAAGAAAACGATTTAATTTCTCTGCAGGCAAACATGTGGAGAAGATTTTATTATTCTTGAAAATTCTAACTTGTTTAAAAAAATAATGAAAATGTCACAGTCACAGTTCACGAATCAGTAAAAATAACTCTGAATTTCAACCTTCGCCGCATATACAGAAATTTTATTCCAAATCGTACCTCAAGTGGCGAACAGTTGGCCGAAAAGAAGGCATTAGTAATCCGAAATGCAATTTCAATGCAGCGCTCCGTCCATATCTACATAGGAAGGTCCAAAGGGGAGGGTGGGGCAGTAGACTCTACATATCCATCTTGTTAGGTATGCGCCCGGATGCGCCAGCTTCAGCAAACACAATAAGAGCCTTCTTACCCCCTTTTCCTCCCACGTTCTTATGGAAAACTTATTAGAGTACGGGCCGCAGGGAATCCTTTTTCCCTCGGTAAATATTTGAGGGAGAAATTAAAATTTGACAGCGTTCTTGGAGTTACGAGGACGGACTATTCTGTATGCTTGCACGTGATATTTGGGGCGTAAAATGAAATTTAGATTGAGTTTGGCCAGCCTGCATGGCGAGCTTTTGCGCGGACAAAATTGTTTTAAAATAACATTGTCTATAAGGTTGCATTTTTGAACACATATTTGATAAAAAGGGAAGTAGTGTAGATCTAAGTGATGAAACGTGGCGTTGTGTGATAATACAAAATATTATGTTACGTTTACCTACGAGTATAACAACACTCATTTTATTTGCAGGTGAACATACACCTACAGACTTTCAATTTCCACGAAACTTTTAATGTGTGAGCGTACAAAGCGAGCCAATTTCACTATGTAAGAGCCTTTAAAGTTTTTGAAAGGCGTGAACGGTACCTTGCATACGAAATAAGGTACGTACACTACGTACAGTAATGAAAACTTGCATGTGTGGTGCCAGCGAACTGAAATATGCTAAAAGTACCTAGTTCTAAGATTGTATTTGCATACTTTAATAGCCTATTCTCGTGAGTATTTTAATTTATTTAACTTATATCTTGCCCCGTTCATATTGGCAGTGGTTAAGTAAAATTAATTTATGATTTGATTTTACTTGAGTTTTGCATACATTGTACTAATTATTTTTACTTTAATGGATAATATAAATATAAAATACATTTTAAACTTTTGCGACTTGAACATGTTATTAATTTGAATGATTTCAATACGCGATTAAGTTGCTTTAATATTTTAAAAAATAATTATTATAACTATGTGAGAAATTGTATGATATTTAAAAAAAGTAAAATATCGTTTGAATTTGTATAGTCATAATATATACCAGTAAGTGTGATTTTTAAATGCGCTTAGAATGCTTACTACTTTAAAAAAGTATACATATTATGAAAAGTTTATAATAATACTTGGTTGTGTCTCTGACTAACCTTTTAACAGCTTGAAAAGATTTTGAATTTCAGTTGCGGATGTTAATAATGGTTGTATCGCTACTTTACCTTTAAACATTTTCAAGAAATCTTAATTTTGAAAAGTTTAGCGCCTCTCGGTAGTCGGCTTCACTATTTCGATAGTAGAAATGTACATTTTATATCGTGCATTTTCCTCAGAACTTTGTATTCGGCAATCGCAGCAATATCTCCCAAGCCTACAGTCGTTAAAAACACAAGCTAACAGGAAGCTCACAGACAATAATTCACACGTAAAACCAATGTAGTGAAAAATGAGAGAGGTAGCGGACGTGCCTCGCATTTATACCACCCCTATGTAACAAATGAGCATTTGCCTCCTACAGCCTTAGCATTATGTATGTAGGGATGTAGTTTTGAGATATGGCTAATGGGGAAAGACGCGACAACGTTAAGAAAATAAGGTAACTCGTAAAGGGTCTACGAATATGATAGACTGTTTTTTATATTGGTTATCCAAACAGTTTCACAATGTTTCAAACATCCAACTTATTTAAAAAAGCAAGACTTTAGCCGATCGAATGATATTTCAAAAATTCTTGTTACTTTTAGCAAGTCTTTTATGTATAGGTACTTCTCTCATACTCGTAGTATATAAGCAATTTTTATCTTTTACATTTGTTGATCATCAAGTCATCATAATGAGTTATTGTTTGTGTCAATTTAAGTTTAAGTATAGCTACGAGTAGAATCAACTTAGAAATCCTAACAATTATTCTTCTTCTTAGTCGGGCACTCTTGGCAGAGTGGTCGTGGTTGAACCACTAGCACACAATTACTCTGCATTGCTCCCATCCAGGGCCGCCGCTCTTCTAGCGATGCATCTCCATTTCTGGCGGTTATTTGCATTGCGAGCACACTGCACTATTGTCGATTGGGTCGTCTTTTTAATTAAATCGGTCCATCGAGTTGGTGACCGACCAGGGCCAACAACAACAGGGATTAACCAACAATTATTCTTGGACTAGGTATAGGTACCTACTGTGTAAATAAGATTCTGTTTATTTCCCATTAAATTGTTTTTCTTTTGAACTGATTAAACCCTTTCCTTCTCATTATTTTTTACAACCGAACCTTTAATAAAGGGAACAAAGAGAACCTAAAGGCACAACCTTTTCAGCCTTAAAGTAATTACGTCAGAGATTGTATATAGAGCATTAAGGGGTAATGTCTTGGCAGTAATTAAATGGGGAGGCTGCGCAGGGCGTGGTCGGCGCATGCGTCCTCCGCTTTAATTAAGGGTAGAACAAACGCTCATTCACGCCTAGCTTGATTAGGGCGCTAGGAGGGATGGGTCAAAATCTGGTGAAGGGAAAATGAGCCTTAATTATTGTAGGTAAGATTCTGATAAGACATCTCGGAAACGAAAACATGCGGGTAAATACTCGAATATGTTATGTATGTTTCTCAGCCGTATGTGTTTCCTTGATTATGAAAAGTGTGCGAAAGATGGCGTATTTGCCACTAGCCAATTCTCCGGTATTAGTAAAACAGATTACGCGACACCAATTAGTAAAGATATTACTATTAACCTTTGTTTTACTATGAAATCAAGCCTATTACAGCTTTTATTAAGTGGGATTTTTCTAAGCTGAGAAGAAAAGTAACTATTAAAGGTATGCATTTTAAAAAACTACTTCTTATTGTGGGTTCCTAATTTTTAATTCAGAACCTAGCGTTATATATTTCAGAATTTTCATAATAAATGTAACTGTCAATGAATGGATTATTTTCTACAAAAATAGAATACGAATAATAGAATGATGAGAAAGACAAACTACATAATCTTTATATGTCTGTAATAAGATTTAAAACTAATGCAAGTAACGGGAACATTCAAATGAAATGAGCTCGAAATCGCAGATAAGCCTTTATGGGCGATAGGAGGTTGGGTAGGGTGGTATCTTCCTCTTCCCTCTAATATGAACTATAATTCAATGTGATACGGTTTTAAACCGTGTGTGTACATGTACAGGCACTTTTATTAGACTATTTTCGTACATTTGATTTGTTTAAAGGATGGAAATTATAAGTTTGTTTGTCTGTTGTTCCGAAACGTGTTAAAGAGCAATATTTCAACCATTAGAATAATGTATAGCAAATAAATATGTGTAGTGTACGATGATATATTTTTTTGTACAGTGAGATAAATAAGAATGATACTTCCAGACAAATGTTTGTAACTGTATCGGGTCATTGAACTTCATATTTCAGTTCTCTAAAATGAATTATCTGTGATAATTCACTACAAACTAGCATTTCACGACTTGCGCCAAATACTTTTAAGCATCACTATTCACGGCGAAGAGAAATGTCTTTCGGCATATCTAAATAGTATGATTTAAATAAAAAATCGCGGCACGCGACGTGTACCCGAAAATCGGGCATTTGGCAATCAAATCACGTAGGGAGAGGGGTGCATATATTTTTGATTTGTTCCTGTATAGGCAATTTTTTTGACTAATACATCATCTCTTTGTTGCCTGAAAATGTGATGGAATTATGCATGAATGAGAAAATGTAATCAAAATCTGTAATTACATCACTAACATTTCTAGGTATCTGAAAATATGATTAAAGGTACAGTTTTCTTCTTTCAAGCACATTACTTACTACAAAAAATGTTACCTAGTAGCTGGTTGAAAATAATGTTTAACAAGAAATAAAATGGTGCTACAATCCACTATGTGAGGTAGAGTATTCGAACGTATCTTTATTTACTCGGAGGAATGTTACGCTTTTCTCAGATTGCATTGTACCTACAAGAAAAATCGGTAAAAACATTGCTTTGTTCAATTTATAACATTTATTTACTAATCCTAGGTAATGTTAAAAATGTGAAAGTTTGTATGGATGTATGGATGTTTGATCGCGTGAAAGAACATTCACGCGAAAACTACTGAACGGATTTGGCTGATATAAGAAGATTCTCCTTGCGAATCACAACGTTGTCGGTATCTAAACCGAAAATATATATAAGTGAGTAATTTCTGTAAGCGCGAGTCCGCGCCCGCGAGTTAACGTGATCAAGCACTAAGAGTCTCAATAACAGTTGACCTGTATTTTAAGAACATCAAAGCCTCAACAGAGCATCTAACTAGAGCAACGGCCGATAGTACGACTCATTTATCTCCTGTCACCCAATTTATGTGCGATCTCGATACGATAGTGTTATGTATTCGATTGAGAAAACGTGCGAAATTTATTAACATTATGTAGATTCAGATAGCTTTTTTCTATCGCTCAGACTTTGAGACAGGATTTTTATGGATAACTAACGGGTTAGGTAGGCAAAAGTCCTACAGACATCGTTATGAAAATCAAAGAGAGCTAGAGTCTAATAACAGTTTGTGCTGCCTGACTACAGGCTACGACTAATATACTTATAACTTTTTTTTTTTTATCCAGTTGACTCTGTAACCCAAACACAAAAATACCAAAATCGGTCAAGCTGATTAGGAAGAGAAGAAATGTCATCAGGGTGTCCGTAATTCTTAGTTAATTTATCATAAATATTAGTTTTTAAATTTTATAATAATTAAAAACTATTTTGCATTTTTATAGATGACCATTGTTTCTTTCATTAACTATGTAAATTAATATAAAAGCTAATATTTACCTTTACAAAACAGTTATTTAGAAATAGGTAAAAATAGTAATAAATATCAGTAAAAACTATTTTTTTACGTAAATATGTATAACCACAGTGAAAACTACGAAAATCGTGACGCTCTAAGAGAAAATCAATGATTGAACGTCACAGGATTGAGAATAAATTTTCCATGGGGTGGATTCGTAGGGGCTACACGTGTCACATCAATTCGCAATTTGATTTACGGAACTACATTATTATAGGAAGGTGAGAAGGACATTACTTTGTAAAATGTTTGTCTTTGAGTAAAAGACAAACTAAAACAAAAACGTTAATAATATTCGTACCTACTTAATGAATTTCATTCATAATCATTTCAATTTTTTTTATTTATTTGAAAGTTTACGTGGTGCATGCGAAATGGCTTTTGTTTTTATTTTAATATTTTATTATTTTGAGCAACGTCCAGCGCAAAAAACATCAAACAAGTATCAACAGCGTGGTGAATTAAAATATTCACGTAGGTAGCTACTGTAATTACTTAGCTATTTACGATTCAAAAATGAAATAAAATTTCATAATATAAGGGAACGTAGTCATATAAAATGTTTACGACGTCGATACACCTTCATCTTAGTTAACTTTATATCTACAGTAATACTCGTATTTATAGCTAATAAGAAACTGCTACTTAACAGTATTTTCTATTCCAAATGCTTTCTTTAGTCTGCGTTTCAAATAATTTTCTGCGTAAACACTTAATTATTTATTTTCTCTATAATTATTTTAAAATAAAAAATCTTATCAGTTAGTACTATTAGTTATATTACTAAGCATACAATTAAATGGTTTTTGTTAATAGGTAGTACCTAAGTACTTAATCGATTTATGAAGAATGGAGATGTTTTGCATTATATTTCGTCTCTTAAAATTGTTTGTTATTGGCAATATGAATACCACTACTTATCTTGTGCAAACTCCACTTAACGTTAGTCAGTCTTACGAGTATAAATGTCGCTATATAGAGTTTACACTGTATTTGATTCAAGGATAGAAACTGATGCTATGGTAACAGATTATACTCATACTCTTCCAGTAATGCGATCAACGGAATTGCTTCATCATATTGCCAAATGTATCTACGAATATGTAATGATTAAATTGGAGCTCCACTCGAAACACTCGTCGACTCAACCAAGTATTTTATTTAACATGTTTACGTTTTTCATACAGAAATTAATTTCGTTTCCATCGGCATTATTTATGAGATCGAATAAGCAATAAATGTATACCGATAAAATGTATTTGCTTAAGGTCGTTAAGACCGTAGATTTATCTAAAGAGAACAAAAATGTCCCCAGTCAACCCTGCCTCGTAAAAGAGAGACTACTACGCAGACCGAAGGCAACAAAAATACTTTATTTATATGCTAATGTAATTTATATGACGCTTAATGTCTCGTGGCTGGTAACGCACGATTCTGTTCCATTCTTTCAAAACACCCGGCTTCGAAATCAAGCTTTATGGCATCTCTTTAAGGCAGTGTTTGGAATGGTCTGATCGTCGTGTGTGTCGATGCGATTATGAATGCGCGGTAGGAGGCAGCGTCCCATCTTCCGAGGGAGGTTCTTTGGGAGAATCAATAAAAATACGGAAAAGCGTTGATTATACAACGGGAATTCGGTAGGAAAACTGCTTTCAATAATGCCTGAAGTCGAGTGAAAAGGAACGTTTATTGGCTTAGTGGGAATGATATTGAAATGATGTAGGCTTTATTTGTGTCTAAAACATGAGCTCGCTTTAAATTTGGTGGGAAATGGTATATAGGCATTACCGAAGGAAGAACTCACTCTTAACTCATATTTTAACTCACAATATAGCTTATTTTTCCTTTTGCTGATGAAGAATATAGCTATCAAAATGCATTAACTTATCTCAATTCCATAAAAAAAGAAGGATGATCACGACATTATCCTAGGAGCGGTAGACATTTCTTTCAGATCTTTAGGCAATTTTTAGATCCTTTTGAAGACGTCTAAGGGGGTAGTTAAAGGTATGTAAAATGGTGTTTCAAGTTCTGAGAGACTTTAATCTTATCTAGCAATATCGAGATCACAATTTCTCAGGTTAATGTCTTAGTCTTATCTACAGGCACAATCATTGGAAAAAAGTCAGGTTTTTAGTTATTTACGGCTGATAAAGACTACACAGTTATTCTTCAACTAATACAAAACATATTTTGCCAAAATATTTAGTTTTTGTAGAATTTAACCATCCATAAAGCGTTTTTGATAACGATCCTAAATAGCTCAACAAAACTGGGCTTAGTAAATTTGGATAGTTATGAAAACAGCCAAATAATCTGTAAATAAATTGCGTTTACTCTTCTAGATATAATACAATGATATTTCTTGGAGAAGTCATAAATTAATTCCCAGAACGTATTCTTTACTTTTGTATTTCCTATTATATCGATTCCAACATTATAGATTTGTGCTCCTAAAGTAACAAACAGAACTATGACCACCCACTCAACAAATCACCATTATTTAACATAATCAGATATAAAAATAACCAGCTTGTAATAAACTTTCTTTACAGAATGCATTATACTCGCGCATCGCTTAGCCATATTTGTTGGCTGAATGATAAGACGACATTAGACATTCAAATTTGAAGAAATCAAAAGAGCTCAGTCAGCAATAATACTATCTGATGATATGAACTGAAACAATATTATGACTATGATCTACGAGCACTTACTATTATATACGAATTATGTTTAAAGATAGTACCTATGTAAAAAAAGTAAAGCGCCTTTTGATGTGCAAAAATTTAAAATACTTAACAATGTTTTTAGTATATTGAATCCGTTATTCATATTTACTTATGTACTTATTTGTTTGACAAAGCTTTTGCGCATTTGTTCTTTACCTACCATCAGATTTTGTGCTATAGGAAGCTTAAAACCATTATTTAGCTCAATAATAGCTCATCTCTACATTGGTTTGGTTGTTTTTAGCAACTGGTTGCGAAACTTAGCTGCCATGATGGAAAATGGATTACAGCTACAGAGAAAACATTATTTTATCGCAACTAGTTACCATCAAAGATAAAAATTCTTCCATCCCAACTGTTGCGAATCGCAGTTGCGATGGCGGCCGAAGGGGTGGGTATCTTGGATAATATTACTCTGAGAGATATACTACACTCATTGTATAATGTACTAAAGTGATGGACATTCCATCTGTTCCGAACAGAATTTGCATAAAAATCCACGAGACGACTGGAACTGGACGAACACAAGAGCTCGAAAGAAGGTAAATGACATCTGTCGACCTGTTGTTTATAAACAATAAGATTTTAAAGCCATTCAAATATTCAAAGATATGCAAATGTTTAGTTTTCTCTGAATCTTCTTTAGATAGTTACATTAATTTCTTTTTGAATTTACTCCAAAAATTCTACTATAAAAGCAGTGCATAGGCGAGTTAAATAGATTTACCAGAATAGCACAGAGCTTTTAATAAAAAAAATGCGAACGAGATTTTCAATTTTGTTTTGTAAAGTTTATTTATTAAGTTAAATAAAATTGCTGATGAATCGTAAATAAATTTATCTGCAACCTGCGCAAAAGTAACGATACAACTTACTTACAGCCTAGAATATTAAATAAAATGCAACGTGTGTAGTGTATACCCATGTTTAAATGCAGATGTATCGAGCTCAAGTCAGATAAATAATTTTAGAACAAGAGCTACCTACCATTGTAAATCTTTCTGTGTGATATTTAATAATATCGAACGAAATGTAGAGTCAAGTAAATTTTATCATGTAAATGTATTAATTTCTGCAAAACACTAAGACTAAAGTGTGCAAGTGTTTTAAACTTAGGATTCTATTTAAATATGGATGTACATTTAACTATACCATTGTCATTTAAGGTTCTTAATGTTCGATCCGTAATAATCCACTCAATATGAGAAAACTTCAAAATTCATAAAAAAACAATAGTTTAGGTAGTGTATACGTATTATGTACGCACTATTACTGCGACTATACTTTTAACGAAACGTTTTTTATAAGACGATACGAGAAAGATTTTTGCACTTTTAGCTTCGGCTCTACAATGCATACCTACTGAGTATAAACTTAAAAGGAAAATATTCACGAATTGAATGACTTGGCAGCTGAATACTGTCTCTCTTTGATATCGGAAAATTTGAAGTCAAATATTCATAAGTTGCTTGTTCTTCCGGTAGAATGGTTTGTTTCCTTTGATTAAATTTATATATTATGTAAAGCAACTTAAAAAGAGTTCTGAATAAAGTTGATTTTGAGATTAATGAAAGCGATAGAAAATCTCTAATTATAAAAATATCGAGAAATGTATGAATCTTGTTGTGATTGCAAAATTGGTTTTGTAGACCTTGTAAATAATTTATAAAAATATTATATAAATTCGTTTAAAGCGATTATTCGCAATGTACACCTTGTTTGGCCACTGGGGGACCGATAAACAACTCTTACTTGAGATAAACAGTATTTATGGCTTGAAACTTGCAAAAATTACAATTCAAGTCTATTTATAAAACCCTAAAACAAAATACAAAGTTGCAAAGTAACACATTTATTTTGGTGCGAGTTTCTTTCATCAATACAATTTACTTTTTTTTTTATTTTCAGTATCTTGTCCACTGAACCATTAGTACAATACATACGTAGGTACATTAGTACTTATGTACACTTTCTCGCGTCTTACGTTTACAAATTATTGTTTTGATTATAATGACATAAATTTGATACTGAGAAATAATAAGTTGTAAATTATTAAATAATTATATATGTGAGCTCACTGACAATTATTGTGACGGGCAAGTTCTCAAAATGATTACAAATCGCTGATGTAATAATGTAATCGTGAAATATACAATGCATTTTTTTTATTATATTACAGTTGACGAAGCAGTGTTGTGATATTAATATTTTTTTCTTCCAAATCAATCGCAAAACATTACTTTTTCATTATGATATGTGAGCTCACTCTTCCCCGAAAATGTCATGGTCCACAAGGTTGCGCATCGGCACATCTAGAATTTTCATGAATCTTTTTTATGAACTAACTATTTTCTTTCTTTACTCATGTCTCAGTGGACACATGCCCCAACCCTTTTTATTTCTACATTAATCTTTAAGGACGTGTTGACTAGTAAATAATATTTATTTACCCTTGAAAATTGGAAATACCTATCTTAGTTAAATTCGCAGAAATTTACATCACCTGGTAATTTATATTTAAATGTTTATAGTTATTTCAATATAAAATAACTGACTGTTTACGTTACGATGTCAAAATGTCAACTTGACTGCAAAAAAGATAAAATAGTATTAATTAGTTGGATGAAAATGGCT